>CM044325.1:9945000-15309340 GCA_024291935.2 Okapia johnstoni
GAAGGAAAATTAGAACTTGGATGTCCTCTCCCTGCCTGGCTTTGTCTCCAACAGATACCCTTTCTTTGTGATTGAGTAATTGTCCCAAGGTTAGGGGGTGCACTGGGCTGATTTGCGAATGGGAACTCAGTTGTTAATCAGTTATGCTTTTCAGAACACTGCCTCTGTTTTGGACGGCCTCCTTCTGGCTAGTCTACTGTGGAGTCCCTTTCCGTTGTAATCAACCGGTACCCTCAGAGGAAGGCTGTCCAGGTACTGTATTGAATAAGCAATTCCAGCACATTGTTTACCTTAATAAGCCCAACCACTTTCTGATTGCCAAGCTCAATTAGACATCACAGAGGTGTTAAACACCTTGGCCCAAATCACACAGCTCATAAGTATAGGAACTTGGATTGGAACAGAGATCTTGGTGATTCTAGCACCTGGGTCCTTAGCCAATTGTTGTTGTTTAGGAGCCGAGCCGTGTCTGACTTTTGCGATCCCATGGACAGTAGCCCGCCAGATTCCTCTGTCCATGGGATTTCCCAGGCAAGAATACTGGAGTGGGTTGCCATTTCCTCCTCCAGGGGATCTTCCTGATCCAAGAATCTAACTGTGTCTCCTGTACTGGCAGGCAGATTCTTTACTACTGAGCCACCAGGGAAGTCCTGGGTCCTTAGCTAATATTCTATGCTAATTTGGCTTCATTATCATCTTCATCCAACAGCCCAAGGGAACTGCTTGCAAGGATGATTCAAATTGTTTGCAATGAGGACCCTGTGAAATTACATTTGCTGCTTGGTAACATCTTTCCTCTCTTTCAACCCCTCCTTACCCCTCTGGTATTTCAGCCTAAGTTTGATTCCTCCCCTCCACCCTGTCAAGTCTCTAGGGAGACACACGTGCAGGTCCCTACAAGTCGCTTCAGTCATGTTCAACTCTTCCCGACCCTATGGATGGTAGCCCGCCAGGCTCCTCTGTCCATGGGATTCTCCAGGCAAGAATACTGGAGTGGGCTGCCATGCTCGTCAGGGGATCTTCCCGACCCAGGGATTGAGCCCGCTACTCTTATGTCTCCTGCATTGGCAGGATGATTCTTGACCACTAGCACCACCTAGGAAACACAGGGAGACCCATCCTTATCCTAAAATCCTCACTCCATCAGAACCAATGTTGCTCTGTTCCTAGCTATCCTTAGAGCAGTTTTAGCTCGAAGTGGACGTCTGACTGTCCATGAGGGTTGTCTGGGTCACCCTCACATCGCCTTTTCTGTGAGTTCTTCGGACCTCACCAACCCTTTGAGAAGGCAGCCGCCAAGTGCATGGGTGAAGTTGTTGAATAGAAGGCGTTCACCCCCACTGCCAAGGCGAAAAAAGAAAGCCTCTATTCTAGTCTGCTTGGGAAGATAAAAGTAAAAAGCTTCTTTCTGTGAAGGAGGGGGAAAGATTCACTTACTTTTATTGCTGTACCCACTAAGAGTGATGCACTTCTTTTCTCTAGGAGAAAAAAATTGAAGTCAGTTTAAAAAAAATGGCAAGCAAGTCAGAGAAAGAATACGAGATGATTAGGAAAGAAGCAAAGACTCTATAGATGGATGTTCTGAAATATATCATTTGTTAACTGAGCTCTAAAAATGATGAGGTTGCCCTGGTATGCAGCTCCCACTGCCAAGTGTGAGGTTCAAGGCTGGGGCTGGCCAGTTCGGGCTGCCTGAAGTGCGCTTTCTTCTTATGTGCCCTTGGGGTGGGATCAGCTATGTATGGTGTGGCTGCGCTTTTTCATGGCTGGAATCAAGACTCTCCCTCCCTCTCTCCCTTCATCTCTCTTGTCCCTCTCCTGCACACTCATGTATTCACACATGCATCACATAAATATACACACCGTACGCCTACCCACCTTATTAAATGAGGCTTTGTTCCAGACATTTTCAAGAATGGCTATAGTTTGGTGGACAAACCAAGAAATGGTCTAACTGCTTCCTAGATGACACAGTGGAAAAGAACCCGCCTGCCAATGCAGGAGACGTAAGTGACGCTAGTTCAATCCCTGGGTTTGAAAGATCCCCTGGAGGAGGGCTTGGAAACCCGCCCCAGTTTTCTTGCCTGGAGAATCCACATGGACAGAGGAGCCTGGCAGGCTACAGTCCATGGGGTTTCCAAGAGTCAGACGTGACCGAAGCAATTTAGCACACTGCACTCAGGAGTTCGAATTTGGCAATCAAACTTCAGTGCACCGACCCAGCATCCAGTGGTATTAATTCATGCTTATCATAATTCTGGAAGACTATTTGCAAAATTAGAATTTCTATTTTTAAAAGTTATAATAAGAATTTTAATTGTCAAACAGGGAATTTTGGTTCAGCATGGAAAAATCAAGATCCACAAAGTGAGTGAGTCCTGAGTTCTAATTTTATCACCTGCATTTCCAGCTGTATGGTTTTGGGCCAGTTACTCTCCCCAAACTGCTTTCTCATTTCTAGAAAAATAGCACCTACTTTACAGCGTTCCTCTGAGGGTTAAACCAGAGAACATCCCTGGGGTCCCTCTGGACATCAGAGGCTCTTTCTCATATTGTGCATTTCCTTGCACTTCCTGCAAGAAAATTTCCCATTGTGGAAACTTTTTTAAAGCAAAATTAATAACAGATTAGCAAAAAAAAAAAAAAAAAAAAAAAAAACTAGAATCAAACAGATTTCTGGCTTTCTTAAAGGGATAAGGTAAGGGTTAGTCGCTCAGTTTTGTCCAACTCTTTGCAATCCCATGGGCTGTAGCCTGCCAGGCTCCTCTGTCCATGGGTTTTTCCAGGCAAGGATACTGGAATGGGTTGCCATTCCCTTCACCCAGGGATGTTCCTGACCCAGGGCTTGAACCCCATTCTCTTTCATTGCAGATGGATTCTTCACCATCTGAGGCACTAGGGAAGTCCTTAAAGGGATAGTGTATTATTAGACTCTAGAAACTTAATACCCTTATAAACTGACCAGTCATTTCTAACCACAGGTAAGATATTTTCTTATCTGGTCTTTCTGGTAAAGTCTGATCACTTCCTCAAGGAAGAAAAAGGGAATTCCTTTAAAATAAAAGTGTATTGAATTACTTTTCAGCTCAAAACCCAATAGCTCACTTCAATCAGGGTGAAAACTTTATTCTTGAAATGTCCCTTTGCAGTAGGACCCCTCCTCCCCCATCAGCCAAAACAATAGTAATTCTTTGTCCTCAATGCCCCACTCCCATTCCTGTTCTTCCAGTGGGGCAGATCAGGCATATTTCTGCCTTAAAACTTTAGAACTTGCCTTTCAGCTGCCTGATTATCTCCTGGATATCCACCCAACATACTCTCTCACTTCTTTATGGGGAGATCTCTGCAAAAATAAACCTATCCACAGTGTTGATTTTTGTAATTATCACTACGTGATAGTGTCCATTGCTAACCTTGTGCCCTGATTCTTTAGCTCCCTTTATTACCCTGGCACAAACCAGCATCTGTTTAGAAAGCTTGCTGAATAAGTGGGCTGAAAGGATGTAAATGCATGGAGAATTATTCCATATTTCAGAAACCAGAAAGGCCTATGGACACGGGTGGGTGCCTATGCTTAATAAGAGCTGGCATAAATCTCAACCTAGAATTGGAATTTAAAACTGAACTTTATTTGAGCTTCAAAATGGACTTCCTTGAACTCTCTCAAAGGGATAAATAAATATAAGAATTGATTACATGCCATGGTGCATCTTGACATGTGGATCAGGGGCATTTGCATTGATATTATAAGAAAGAGCATTTGTGGAGGATCTGTGTATCTCAAAATAATTGTTCATCGAGTCAGGAAAGTAATTGAATCGCTGAGCTTAGATTTCCACTAATTCAAGTGTGTAATGGAATTGTTGTGGCGGATCTCTACTGAAAATAGTTGGCTATAGATTTACGAGTTGGAGTCAGACGTTACCCTTCTCCCAGTAAGTAAGTAGGGAGACAGTGGTATATACGGTGTGTATATGGTATGTGTACTGTGTGTCTGTCTCTATAACCTGTCTATTGATGTAACTGCAGTGAAGAATCTGGATTGGGAAGATCCCCTGGAGAAGGGCGTGGCAACCCACTCCAGTATTCTTGCCTGGAGAATCCCATGGACAGAGGAGCTTGGCGGGCTACAGTCCATGGGGTCACAAAAGAGTTACTGCTGCCACTTGCCTGTTTACAACATGAACTTTACCCCAATTGTCACACATATCCCATTTCATTGAAAATGCTGATAAAGTAATTGTATCCATCTTGTTAAATATAAGCTCTATAAGAACAATGATTATGTATATGTTGTTTATTCTTGTATTTTGAAGTAATAGGATAATCTATGGAATACAATAGGTGTTTAACAACACTTGATGAATGGATGGATTCATCCAGTGCTGAGATATGAAGCACTGTTCTAGGCCCTAAACAACATTTATTACCAGAAATAGTCTATCTCCCAGGACTTTGCACTTTTGTTGTGGAGACAAAACATTCTCCTAGCATGTGCTGTGCGCTGAGTCACTTTAGTCGTGTCTGACTCTTTGTGACCCCATGGACCGTAGCCTGCCAGGTTCCTCTGTCCATGGGATTCTCCAGGCAAGAATACTGGAGTGAGTTGCTATGCTCTCCTCCAGAGGAGTTTTCTGAGCCAGAGATCAGCCTGCATTACTTATGTCTCCTGCATTGGCAGGCAGGTACTTGACCACTAGTGCCACCTGGGAAGCCTCTCTCCTGGCATGTGTGTGTGATAGTCTCTCAGTCTTGTCTGACTCTTTGTGACCCCATAGACTGTAACCTGCCAGGCTCCTTTGTCTTTTGAATTCTCCAGGCAAGAATACTGGAGTGGGCTGCCATTTCCTTCTCCATCTCCTAGCATAGTTTAATGCAATAGATTATAAGAAACAAAATAATTGCGATAATCGGTATTGTTGGAATTCAGAGATGAGCCAGCATCTGTGGCCTGTTCCCTGGGGGATGTTAGAGTAGAATTTGAATGGAAAGAAAGGGAAAATGAACAGCGAGAGCCACGTGCAGAGCAGACTTGCCCCAACAGTGGGTTCATTCAAAGAATGAGTGATGACGAAATTTTGGATTAGAGGGTAGATCTCACCCGTGTAAAGTTGCAAATGCGTGCTGAGCTGTGGGGCTCTCACTCCAGCAGGTACAAGGAAGCCTTGGCCATTTCTGAGCAAGAAAAGGACCTGATGGCATCACCCTTTTAATAAGATTAATATCTAGCCAAGGAGTGCAGCATGGATTATCTGTTGGCAAACATAGTTCACTTTCCTGTGAACCTGTGAATTGATAGGATAGGTGAGTGCCAGTCTGATTAATTATAAACCTCCATCAGTCAGATAAGGAGGTGAATGAAGGGGGTTAATCTTGAGGTGAGCACAGTTTAGGGAGGCTCAAGTTGAAGTGTTTTACCTGAGAGAATTATTAGTGCAGGGAGCTTCAGCGTACACAGCATTCATTTTTTTCAAGCATAAATAAACTTCTCCATCAATCCAATAGTTTGTATTTCTGAACCAGAGCCTGGTTCTGGATTAGGTTAGCTATTTGTTTGCTTATTACTTTACTGAAATTTTTGGTGAGAGTGAGGTGGGGCATGTTTTTAACCCTTTTGATATCCAAATAGTGTTTAATATGAACACAGCTCCATGGCCAGCTATCTGGGTTTTAATGACAACACTGTCTTCACCAGTAATCTTGGGTAAGTCACAACTTTTGCCCAATTTGCCACAATCAATATCCTCATAAAGATTGTAATTAGATGGTTATATAGAGAGTCACTAGCCCTTTTAACATGATAGTAATAGTTAATATTTACCCACTGTATGCCAGACACTCTGCTCAGGGCCCAAGTTCATTATATCAATTATTTGAATGGATACTTCAGCAAATCTCAGGTTTACTCCATACCCATGAGAAATGTACCTCACAATGAGAATTGTGTGCCATGTTTCTGAGCCCTTGTGCACATACATGCATGGGTGAATATGGATATCTATGTATACGTATTGTGTAAGGAAGAAATATGAAAGGCGATTAAAGGCTTGGAGGTAAGTTATAGGTTTTGGTTACCACCCAGGTGTATTTTATCTGTGGTTTATCTCAGGAAATCAAACCGTAGGCTTAGCTACATGACACAGTAGGTTTTGCTTTTGTTTTTCCTCTTCACTTCTTTGTCCAGCCTGGAACTGAGCTGAGTGGTTTTCCTTTACTGTCCAAATGGTTTGAAACCGGGTGCTCTAACCGGCTTATAAATGTAGTAGTGTATCTGTTCCCCAAGGGCTTTGTATCACAAGTTTCTGTGCTGTCTAGTTCATCCTTTTTTTCCCTCATGTAGTATCTGTGCTTAATTTTTACTAAGCTTTCCTCGTCAAAGCCTTAGTTTACCTGCCTGCTCAGTTCTTACCTGCATTGAGTGAAAAGCTCCTAAACAGAGTTTAGTTTGCAATGCATTCCACAGTTCTTAGTTTAAAAAAAAAAAGAATTGCTTTCTGAGAAGCTTTGGGATTCTTTAAGCTTTATGATACCCCTGGTTCAGGTAAAGTGTCTTTGGCAGCCAGAAAATAAATTCACTTTTACATACTACACTGTATAGATTTTTACTAAAGCATATTGAGAATTCCATTTGTGGTGATTTTCAACAAATTGCCCAGAACTTATAAATGCTTCATGATTCCACATAATACCCTTGTTCTTTGTCTCTTAGAGAAGTTCTAAGAAATTTCATATACATAGATATTTAAATATAAATTTTTATTCATATATATATATATATCTTTAAACCTGTTAATCAAATGCTCCTTGTCCTCTGGAACTCAAGAAACTCTTTTGACTGTTTCACTGTTCTTGGAATGTTCTGCTTATTGATATGGTTAACATCCTTCAGACTCATTAAGTGTCCATATAGTATTATCATAAACCCACATTTAAATGTAAACTGATTCACAGATTTATATAATTTTTATAAACAGATTTATATAATTTTTATGGAATTTTGGATCAAAAAATGAAGAATAACTTTAGGGAATGTTGTTAACTATGAATAGCAAATAGGTTTCATCCTGAATACCAACTCAGATGAAGAAGGTGTGATTATCTAAGCTGCTTTGATAAGGAGGACTTCTAACTGCATTCAGCTCACATCATCAGTTAGTGATGGATGCCTGTGATGTGATCAGAGTGGGAATTCCTGCAGTCATGCAAGGGATTTTATAACTGCCCCCTTTTGATAGAAAGACAATGAGGTATAGAGAATTTATAGAACTTACAGGTTTAAAGTGAGGAATAAATGGGTGTTTTGAGTGTGGATGTGAGAAAGTGAAACATCTGCTCTGAAGGTAGAATCCAGTTTAGGGAAGTAAAGAGCAGTAGGGAAGTCATCCCTTGGTGAAGTGATTTCAAGGCCAGTCTCTGTTCTCAACTGGTATGTGTGCTGTTTATGGCCTTGGCATGACACTAACCTATGTTCAAATAATTCTGGCTCCCATTTCTTTGAGCCCCCTATTCCTCAGTTCTAAATATTGGGTCAATGTATGTGACATATTTTTATTGATATTTTCATCTGCTTGGCATAATAAAGCTAGATAAGTGGATGAGTAATATTCCATAGTAATAACAGTGGTAGCTATTGTTTTTCCCGTTGATATCAGAACTAAATGAACAAATTTTGACCAAATGGAAGACTTTGGGAATCTGCAGACATTGTAAGCTCCCAATGATATGTCTTCCCTTCATGGAAATGGAACAGGAGTGGCTTTTGAAAATGCTTTGGGGAAAATGACATAAAAATGAAACGTAGCCTTACTATCATCACTTGCTTTTTCTTACTCTGTGGTACCCAGATTCTCTGACTAAGGTTGGATGTAGGATGGTAACTATTAGCTTATTCAGGAATTCTCGCTTTCTAGGTTGCATCTCTAGGTGAAATATTTTCACGTCCTAATGACTTCATTAGAATGCCCCTCCTTTCTTTCTTCAGGAATCACCACTTATATTAACATCTGTGTTCAGAGCATATCTAAGCAAGAAGGTGACTTTTCGGGTTCATGTTCTAATTGATGATACAAACTGCTAATTAAATGCATCTGTGTCTAATCAAAACATATCTAGAATTAAGCAGTGCAGCTGTGCACCAGGGGAGCCACAAGATAGAGTTGATTGATAACGGCATAAGGACATCATTTGTCCTTCGTCCAGTGGTTCCCAAGTCTGGCAGAACCTCAGAATCTCCCGGAGGAGCTTTTAAAAATCATTGCAGTATTCTCTCTGCTCCACTCCCCAAACTAGTACCCTAAAAATTTAAATTTTTTTTAACTTCTTAAAGAAATTTCTGATGATCGGCTAGGATTAGAAACCATCGGTATAGATTCTAAGTGTAATTTGATGACCTGGAAATAAGACCTGGTTTGATCTAGAGTTCTTCATTTGCTTTTGAATTCTCTCATTTGCTTCAAAATTCCATTTTTAATTCTCCTTATTACATCTTTACTATCATCCTCTTGGGGTTTTGTAGTCGGCTGAAAACTGCAGCTGTTTTTACTTAAACAGAAAAGGCAGGACAGCTTTTAGCTTTGTTACAATGTTGGTGAATATGACAGTTTCACTTCCAATATTCTGTTATTTTGGAAATGTCACTTATTGTCATTCTGTTCACAATCATGGAAATTTGGGACTAGATAACTACAGGTAACTCCTGTGTGGAAAAATGGCTGCTTCTTGAAAATGATAATCAAATCCTTAACTACAATGCATGGCAGATTCTTTACCACTGAGCCAGCAGGGAATTTACCTTTTAAAAAGTGATCCCCATCAAATGCTCATATTTCAAATGACCGCAAAAAAACTTCCTAGTAGATACCAGACCAATTGGTCATGATTTAAGAAAAAAAATGATCAAAAATATATTTAAAAAAACTTCCTACCAGACACTATGAAATGGAAAAGTGAACAAGGAACCAAAAAAAAAAAAAAAAAAAAAAAAACCACGTCTTTTTTACTTTATTGAATTGCAACAAAAAATGGACAGAAATAAGGCCACAGGGTCAAATTCGAGTTATTGGTGGATGACCTAAATCTTAGGCCCCAAGCAGATTAATATAGCCCTGGCCTAGATCCAAAAGGGAACAGCAGACAGGCTGGCTTTGTTGACACATGCTCATATTTTCCCATTACGTAATAAATTTTCCTGATGTGTGAGTGTTTAAGAGATTGAACGAAAGCCTTCATGACTGTTTGTGGTAATTTAATGTTGAAATTTATTCCTTAGAGAAGTTATGAATCAATAGCATATCAAAGACTTGCACACGTGTGCACAAAGAAAGCTTTCATGTCAAACTATTTTTGCATCCTTTTTATTTCACATCATCAAGGTCCACTTTGAAGCCTCTTTCTAGGAATCAGGACCACAATTTGTATTTGGCATCAAATGTAGATTTTTTTCCCCCTTATTTGTGGTTAGTAGTTCCCTGTTTTGTAGGGCATGGAAAAGAACTCTTGCTGCCTTTGTACCAGTTCTGAACAGAGCAAATGTTGCTATGATTTAAATCTTTTCTATTCAAATCTTTTGAAACCATAAAAGTGATAACAATAAAAATATACATGAATAGAAATATGCACAGAAGAAGAATGCAATAGAAGATGAAAACTCAGTACAATAAAATATCTTTAAGCCCATGCTAAAAAACAGTTTATATTTCCTTTTTATATTTTTGGTAAAGTATAATCTCTATGGACAAACATTCTTCCTGACTTTACTAAAAATCTCTTTACTTGATGCCAAATATATTATATTCACATGGGTTCTCTCTAGTCAAATCTATGTGCTTGCTCAGTTGCTTCATGTGTGACTCTTTGCGACGCTATAGACTGTAGCCCACCAGGCTCCTCTGTCCATGGGATTTCCCAGGCAAGAATACTGAAGTGGGTTGCCACACCCTCCTCTGGGGGATCTTCCCAACTCAGGGATCGAACCCATGTCTCCTGCATCTCCGGCATTGTAGGCAGATGGGGAAGCACACTGGGGCCACTGGGGAAGCCCATTAGTCAAATCTATAAGGAAAAGTTATTGAAATATAAAGATAGGTATAGAATAAATCTTTTGTGAGCACCATTTAGAGTTTTAGGTCCAAAAGGAAGTCAGAATTTCAATTTGCTTTTTAGAACCAAGATGTTTGCATTTAAAAAATGACTCAAGGCTCAATTGTAGAAACCATACCATTTGATTCTTAGTGGTAGTTCTTTGCTATCTTGATAAGGACAAAATTGGCTTCTTAGTCTTTCTAGCTAGATTTGTTGCTTCTCCTTCACTATTCTTCATTTTAAGAGTCCTCTAATTAGTTATTTTACATTGTGCCCTAAACTGTAGATATTTAAACCTAAGCACCACATCCTAGGGTAAGATTCCTGAGAACTCCCTTCTCTCTCTCTCTCTCTCTCCACCTTCTCCCTCCATTCTCCCCTCCCTCCCCTCTCCTTCTCTCTCTGTCTCTACAGACACACACTTTTCCCCTCTAAGAGCTCATGCATTTCCCCCCTAAGAGCTGATTTCTGGAGTGAGGCTTGGAGTGGTGCATCTGTTCCCTGCAGGGTACTGATTGGAAAACTCCTTCATCTATGAAAACCATTTGGAATCTTCTACTCAACCAAGTGATGGAGGAACTGGTTTAACACTCCAGGAGGTGGCTGAAGGCTGCAGGAGGACAAAGCGCTTGAGGACATGATGAAATCATCTAACTTGCAAAAAGCGTCTTTACTTCTATTTCTTGTTTCTCATACATCAAACTCCATATAGAGAAAGAAGGGAAGACTGGCGTGCTGCAGTTCATGGGGTTGCAAAGAGTCAGACACGACTTAGCGACCAAACAGCAACATACGTCACACGCATTCTCATGGACCAAATATGTTTGGGCTACTTAATCTCCAGGGTCGTTTCCAGTGATGTCAGTATCTACAGTGCTTGAAACTGGGTTGCTCCTTCCTTAGAGAGGATCAGAGGCAGCCCCATGAGCTGAGATGGAGAGGGGAAATGGCCTTGTCGTTGTCCCTGTCTGATAACCTGGAAGTTGAAATTGGCCCTAAGAGGACTATCCATCCAAACACTTAAGCACAGAGCAGATCCAATAGAAATGCAGGAATCTAACATTTGTAGCTGAGAACATTGATTCAACAGCTCAAAAAGAAAAGAAAAAGAAAATCCTCCCCAAAGGCATTTCCCCTTGAAGTGTCCTCGTCTGCCGCAGAGCGTGCCCCTGTGACTCACAGCCCTGCTAAGAGTTCAGATGTAATTTTGCATTAGGCACAGAGCCAGGCATCAAGGCCAAGAGTCGGGGTTCAGGCTTCTTAAGGTTTCCCCCACCACCTCCACTGCTGAGTGGCTGGAATTCCACCCCCCTCCCACACTGAACAGGGGAGAGATGATGTGATTTGAGCCCCGGGCAGTTACCATAGCTCTTTTGTTGGCTTCCCGACTTGGCACAGGCTTGCTCTGGCTTGACTGAAACCTGTCAGAGGCGGCCGTCCCTGGGATTCACCTGGCACAGCCCTGCCACCAACGAGCGACCAGGAACCGACTGCACAAAATGCTTCCTGACATGGGGGCCCCAGCCACCCAGAGAGATCAAGAGGCAGGGTCCACAGCCTGCCTGTGAGAGGATTTGCTTCAAGGAAGCAGCTAAATCCATCCATCAGCATCCTTCCCTCATTGAGCAAAAATGGCAAAGGCGAGCTTTCAGGAAATCTACCTCTCCACGGTAGGGGTGCACTTCCAGTACACAGACTTGAGGTGCCCTAGTGAAGGACTAGGCTGAGCCCGACAGCCCAGGGTAGTTGCATCAGTGGGCAGAGCAAAGAATGTATGGTCCCTGCCTTTGGAAGAGGAAAACATAAAGGTGATGGTGACTCATAGATCCAGTCGTCATAACCTCTGTGTGACCCTGCAGAAGGGGCATCCCCGTTTCTGAGGCTGCGAGGAGCCACTGCAAGAAAAAGCTTTGTGCTTTGTGTTTCACAGACTCAGCCAATTTGTTGAGATCTGTTCTGGGAAGGAGTGGGGAGAAGGAAGGAAGAAGACCCTTGTCATGTTCTGTTCTCCATCTATCCAGTGAATCTGTGTCTTTATTCTCCCTGGCATTTTTGCCAGGAGTTAAAAAAAAGAAAAAAAGCTTACAGACAGGAGAGTCAAGAGAAATTCTCAGAGAATGAAACAGCATTATGCCAAATTGTGAAACAGAGTAAATCTGTCCTACGATATTCTAGACTCTTTGTTTGTATCGTTGACTATTCATTTATTCATTCATCCATCTCTTCAGACACCCATGAAGCTATTCAACACATGGAACATCGACTATGGGCAAGAGCTTCAGGTAGACCTTGTCTAGAAGCGTGAACCAGCATCAACTAGCTTGCTGGCCTTGCTAGAAATTCTTGTCAAGTAAATAAACAAACAAGGTAAATACAGATCGTGGGAAGTGCTGCCCAAGAAATAAATGATCTTATATGGTAACTGGCCCTTGGGGGCAGTAGAGGAAGGAGAGGGTGCTTGGGAGGTTGGAGAAGGTCTCTATGAGGACAGAGGACAACCAAGGACTGAGATAGGATGATGAGCTGCCAGGGAAGAGGAAGCACATTTCAGATTTCTGAGTGATGTCATTTTCTCAGATGCTCGGGGAACTTAGGCTTCAGATAACCTTCCTCCTTCCATCCTTACCCAGGACCTCTGGCATCAAATTTTGTCTCTGCTGCTTTCTGACTGTGTTCCCTTGGTGAAGTTTTCTTGCCTTCTCTCATCCTCTTTCTTTATCTGAAAACTGAAGCTATCAGCTACTTACGGAAGAGTCTTTTGGTATAAAATGACAGACTAGCGCAATACCTGGCGGTCTGTGGGAGCTCGCCAAATCTTAATTCTTCTAATTCTTCCCTTCCTGTTTATTTCAATTAAAATCAAAATCCTAACTAAAGTCACAACTCTTCCTAGAGACAGTGCCCTTTTAAGAGGGGTAAGTTATGTATAACTGAATCACTTTGCTGCACAGCAGAAATGAACCCATTTTAAATCAACTATACTCCAATACAAATATTGATAAAATATAGATGTTTTGGTGAAATTTGAACACATGTTGGATACTTACTTCCCCCATAGCCTAGTTGGTAAAGAATCTGCCTGCAATGCAGGAGACCCGGCTTCGATTCCTGGGTCGGGGACATCCCCTAGGGAAGGAAATGGCAACCCACTCTGGTATTCTTGCCTGGAGAATCCCATGGACAGAGGACCCTGGCAGGCTACAGTCCATGGGGTCGCAAGAGTCGGAAACGACTTAGCAACTAAAGAGAGAGAAGATGATGCAATGTTGCTCCTCAGCCTGGGAAGAGTTGAAGTTAGGGGTAGGGGGACCACAGAAACCTCTTTTGGGCTCTTGAGTCAGACTTTGTTGACAACTGCCTACCATTTGTGTTAAGGTCTGGAAGTTGGAAATCATGGTTTTCAGCCCCACTATTCTTTGTCTTTGGAGAACTAAGTTCAAGGTGGCCCGTACTTGGTTGAGAAAATGGCAATATTGAAGGAGAGTCTTTCTCCTAGCAGCTTCCCAGCCTATTTCTTAGGTCCCTTTGTCTTCTCCACAAATCACTCTGTGTTTCTGGGCTGTGCCCACTTCCATGTTCCCTTGCTGTCCTCAGGTGGCTCTCGACCAAGATGTTAGCTGATAGCTGATTCTTACAGGTAGTTTCCCCCATAAGGTTTTACACTTGTCATGAAACTTGCTTAAAAGTCACTTTGCACACCTTGTTTACATTTTATTGTATGAAAGACTCTCTCCTGGGGTCAATTTGGATTTATAATAAAAAAGCACTATAAAAAGAAGGTAACTGGTGAGCATGAGCTGTCCTAATAGGAGGACAAGGGAAATAATTTGCTCTTTTATGAAAGAAAATTGGAAAAAATCCCTTTATTCTGATTGAGGATTCTTGTTGATGAGGTTGTATGTCTTCCCTCTAGAGATTCAGTTTTCTGATGGTGCTTGCTCCTTCTCTTTTTCTGAGATGGGCAAGAAATTTGTCTAAGTGATGTGTGTGTGTGTGTGTATTTAATAAACTTCTGACATTAGCTGTAATCATTCTCTTTCTTATAATCTAGATTGGACTTCATGGACTCCTTCACTCAGTTCTGGTGGGAGTCCAATGCCCTTTCTTAGACTACTGCAAATTCTTCTGGCATCTGCACTTCTACGTGTCTTCCAGCTACCTGTTTTCAACTGTAGGATTCCTTCTTACACTCTATTCTTTTTTTGTTCTCTGATTATTTTCTTGTTTCCGCCTGGTATCAGTTTAAATATTGACCACAGACCTCCCTTGGTTCCCTTTACCTCCTTCTGCTCCCATTCAGAAGAGACAGCTTGTATAAAGGATTTTATTGACCATTAAGGAGTAACAATAAGAATGGGGCACATTTAAAATCTCAATGTTTAACATTATTCTTTCTGAAGAGCCCCTCAGTTATTTCCTTTTATAGGAGCTTCAGCTCCCCTCTTGATTCTAGGAGCCAATTTAACTTTGCCAGAAGCATATCAGCAATTCTTACTTTGCCCTTATAATTAATCTTCTAAATTGGAACACTTTTGAGTGGACAACAGACATAAACCAGAACGGTTCAGGGCAACTGAGCCATCATGTTCCCCAAAGAACACAAACATAGCTGAGCACCCAGCTGAGCATGTGCTCTTTGCTTCTGACTTACTTGCTTCTTACTTGCTACTGACACACTCTGGCCGCCAATTGGTTCCTCTCTCATTCTTAACTCTAAGCTCTGTCTTCTGTCTCTGATTTATATTACTGCCTTTTTCAGAACTGCCAGCACTCAACTCTTGACCCTTTCTCAAGAACTTTAGCTTGCACTGCTGATACCCCCAATTCCATCTATGTGTAGAGTGATTTCCAACCCCAACCATATCCATAAGTTCTAACATCTAGCCCCAGACTAGATGTTAGATGGAAGAGTAGATATTGAGAATTGAGAAGGAATACAATTGGCCTCTGCTGAGATGCACACTTCTGAAATGCAAGCATTCCAATCAATGTTTCCATTTCCCAAACATTCCGACGTTTTTTTTTCCTCTCTTTATCTCCCAACCTTTCAGTGAACAACAACAACCAAAAAAAAAAAAAAAAGGCTGCACAAGTTTCTGATTGGTTTTATAATTAGATCATTATCCTAGCTTGATCACATTGTGGAAGCCACTTTCCAGGCCATAAACTGCAATGTAGAACTGAAGGTCTTAAAAGAACACACCTGAGCGGTGGTGAGCCTCGCAGTAATCGACTCCACTCTCCTACCCCCTGGGTGGCAGGTGGCGTGAGGCGACTGATTATTACAGGAAGAACATTTCAATCTGCAAACTCAGCTGTTGGGTACATTTCTGGAACTGTGAGCAAAGAAAGCAAAGCATTGAATGTCTTCCCCCTGCCCCCAAACAGGAACTCCATGGTAATTTCATTATTGATAAGTACAAAGGAAAAAAAGCACTCAAATGCAAAAATTAATGTCCAATTTGCCTTTTAATGTCCTGAAGCAAATCTGATGGCTTTTGAAATCCAATGAAATGATGGTTTTAAAAGAGAGAGAAAAAAAAAAAAGCCTCAATTAAATTCCTTCTGCCCTTACCCCAGTTTGTGCATCCCTGAGTTTCCCTGATTATTACCACATTTGCAGAGTGCACTTTAAAAATAAAATAATATTTTAATATAGTTTTTCTTCTTGTTAGAAAGCTAATGTTATTACTAGGGAACAGCATGCCATGGTTAAACGTTCTGTGAGCACACCACCTAGGTATGCTGAGGTATTTGCTACCTTTGCAAGGGTCATAAATCTGTGCCTCATTTTGCTCATCTGTAAAAGAGGAGTAATAATAGCATTTACCTTGTAACACTGTTGCATGGATTAAATGAGTTGATACACGAAAGATTCTTTGAATAGTGCATGGTGAATATTCAGTAAATGTTAGCTACAAGGAAAATTAAGGACACTTTGAAAATACAGAGACAGATTGAAGGAAACACATGAACACAAAAATCACATATCCCTCCAGGCACACTTACCATTTGAGATGTGTTCATTTTGGTTATCATGTGTTTGTGTATCTGTGTCATACTGTAACCATGGCTGTGTATCTTTTTATTTTTAACTAAACATTGTCATTGAATATTTTGCAGGCAATTAGCATTATTTTCTTAATTTGGGGGCTGTATAAGTTTACAAAATAAGAATATTAAAAGTGATTAATTCTGTGGCATTTAGTTTGTATAATTATTTTAAATATAAGCCTACATTGAGAGGCTAAAGTGAGGCAGAAACTCAAGAGTTGCTTTTCTGTTACTTGTATATACCCTGAAGAACCAGAGGTGATTTTTTTTTTCCCTTTTCTTTTGGATCTTTTGTTTTCTGTAGTGCTGACGGCAGGGTAGTCTGTGAGATTTATACCTGGGAGTTTAGACCAGTTTGGATGGGACCATGGGGGGAAGAGAGGGACCTAGTTTGGGAAGATAGACATAATGTCTATCTCACAATAGAGTTATGAGGATTAAATTAAATGAGCCTGGCATGTAATGTGCTTAGCATAAGTGTTTAATAAATAATAATTAGTATCGTTATTATTAATAATTTTTACTTATTGCTCGAGAGAGTATATTTTAAGTACCTCCCAATTAATAGGCAGAAACAGATGTAAATATTTGGGTTTGCTTCCTTCTGACTCAGTTAGCCCTTCTAATAAGAGAGAGAAGATACCAAGGGATAAAAAATCCTCACGTTAATGAATATTCAGTCACTTGTGTTTCATGTCCACCACTCAGAGATATGAGAGAGGAGGGAATTGGCCGCAGGGGGTCATCCAAAGGAGGAAGACGACTCTGAATCCTGGGCCAGGCTGGGCTTGGGTACCAGCTCTGGGTGACCTCTGCCTGTGATGGGGCTAAGCTCCATTTCTCTTTCCCTTCTTTCTTATTGTTCATTTAAGTGCCTCTGTGTCTTTCTCACCGTACTCCCTATTAAGTTCTCTCCTCATGGTTGGCTAAGAATGGACCAGAAATGGATTTACTAGCTATTCAGTTACCCACATTATCTTGCTCTGTGGCCATCAAACAGAGCTGAACTAGCCTGGCTCTCACACCGTCTGCAGCAGGATAACGAGTCCTGTTTCACCTGACTCTTTGTGACATCTAAGTGTGTCATCTACATGGAAAGTTCGTCACAAAGCATGTTGCCTCTTTTGCACATGAACCCCACACTGATCTATTTTTCTGTATTGTAACTAACCCTGAAAACCTGAGGAGTAGAGGTGAGCCCAAGAGAATAATTTTCAGTATGCCTTACTGTCAAGAGAAGTGTAGCATTTTAACCTCAAACTCGCTGAAGGGAGAGGAAGAAAAAAAATCATAATGACTGTTTTTTTCATTTCTCTCCCCTACCTCTTCTTACTCTCAATAAATATTTTGTGGAGTATTATGTCTCAAATAGGGGAAAGGAGGGAGGGAAAAAGGACCTTTTTTTCTATTATATCCTGGAGAGAAAGAATGATGATAGTGGGATGACAATGAGCCATCTTAGTCTGAGGCACAGAGAACATATTTTTCAGGCTTAGCGTCACTACAGAGAATCTTAAAAAATATTCAAAAGGTGTTATTATCCAGATTGATATGATGAGTACTACTGTTTCAGGATACAGACAGACATAACTACTTGGTCAAATATGTTTGGTACTTGTGATATACTGTATAGACCCAACGTGGGAATTGTTTAATGTCCACTTTTATTAGGGA
Source organism: Okapia johnstoni (assembly GCA_024291935.2). Lineage (NCBI taxonomy): Eukaryota > Metazoa > Chordata > Mammalia > Artiodactyla > Giraffidae > Okapia > Okapia johnstoni. Next base: position 9,962,809 of record CM044325.1, read on the forward strand.
ATTTGTTTATTTGGCTGCACTGTGCATCTTGTGGGATCTTAGTGCCCCTACCAGGAACCAGTGCCTTGGCAGTGAAGGCACTGCGTCCTAACTACTGAGCATCCAGGAAATTCCCTATGAGGGAATATTAATTCAAGCACGTTAATGGCCCTGGGGAAGAAATCCTGCAGTAGAGAAACAGGCTGAACTTTACTTACACAAGCACGGTTTATTTCCCTCCGTCTCTCCCTCTCTCCTTCCTTCATTCCTTTGTTCGTTACACCTTCCTTCCATCCCACCCTCCTTCTCCCCTCCTTCCTGACTTCCTAGCAAACTTATTCCCCTGTCTTCAGTTCAGTTCAGTCGCTCAGTCGTGTTCGACCCTTTGTGACCCCATGAACTGCAGCACGCCAGGCTTCCCTGTCCATCACCAACTCCCGGAGCTTGCTCAAACTCATGTCCATCGAATCAGTGATGCCACCCAACATCTCATCCTCTGTCGTCCCCTTCTCTCCCGCCTTCAATCTTTCCCAGCATCAGGGTCTTTTCAAATGAGTCAGTTCTTCGCATCAGGTGGCCAAAGTATTGGAGTTTCAGCTTCAGCATCAGTCCGTCCAGTGAATATTCAGGACTGATTTCCATACAAAACAGCAAATTAGGGACCCTTGGTGTAAGCCTCCTTGCTGTTTCCCAGTATGAATCACCAGTCCCGGGCCCTGGCAGCCTATCGCTTTGCTATTTATCTCGTGGTGGTTTACTTACACACGCGTCTCCGTCCTGAAGGTCTGTCGTGAGACATTATCGTGGAAGACAGATGTGAATCAGACAGGAACATACCACTGAGGAGCATATAGTCTAAGGAAAGATGATAAGACATGTACACAGTTCAGAAAAAAAAATTCAAGATAGAAAAAGAGAAATCTCATTTGAGAATTGTAGCTAAAGGGCTAAAGATATTCAGGAAGAGAAGATATATTGCTCTTGCCTTTTTTTCTCTCAGTGACTACTAAGAAATTACCAAGAAAAATGATATAATTATATTTTGCAGGTATGGGAAAGACTGGAATTATTAAATAAACCATGCTATTTGTTCAGAATAAATAGAGCACTGTGTGAAGTGGCCACTAGACCAGGAGGAAGTTCCCTTTGACAGAGTTTCTACTGAATAGCAGGGAGGCAATGACCTTTCCCTCCCGCCTGCCTCCCTGCCTCCCTGCCTCCCTGCCTCCCTGCCTTCCTCCACACATCCGTCCACCCTTCTGACTCTTCTCCACTTTGGGCTGTTCTAACACTTCATTGCCTTTTTTCTCTCTTTCCTTTTCCGTCTTCTTTCTTTTTCATCATGTTCCTTTTCACACTTACTATGTGTGAAATCTATCACCGTACTGTGGTAAATATATCGTCTTATTTACTCCTCAGACTAACACCGTGAAGTCGTTCCTCTAATTATATGTTTTTTAAAAGGAGGGAAGTTTGGGGGAAGCCATGTGCCATGCCCTAGGCTACCTAAGGAGGAGTGGCAGAAGCTTCTCAATCCTAAGTGTATCTGACTGAAGTGTGTGCTAAGCACAGACCCCTTCTTCGTACCTCAGGTAGCATCCTTGCATTTCCAGCACTGCTGGGGGTCACAGTCAGAGGCAATATGCCACCTGTCTCTGACCTGAGTCCACTCTTAGCTGCTGATGCTGTCAAATTAAAAATTATAGAGCCTTTATGAAAAAATGCAATGCAAAAAAGGCAGAATGCCATTTCCACTGAAAGACAGGCATGAAATTCAGCAAAAGAAACCAGCACTTTTGGGTTAGCAGAAGTGCAGTGACAGGCACAAAAGGAAGAACTGCTCCTAGTAAGAGTCAGGCAAAGAGGAAATCAACAGATGAAGGAGATAAAATTGGGGGCTGGCTGCATTCTGAAAGGAAATCATCCCCAGAAATATGCTCTTTTGTGAATTCCCTTAATTCTGCTGATTTGGAGCATAACATAGACTAGACTTCTGGATATGCTGCAAGGATAACCCCCAGCCAACATATGCTCCCTCTGACTTTAGGGTCTCCAGGTTGAAAGCCTGGGGTATGAGGAGATTTTTAAAAGATGTATTTCTAGTCTAAGTTAATAGTGGAAATTGCTGAGCAAACCATCATATTAGTTTATTAATTGTCATATTTTTAATAAAAAGTCTTTCTATTTTCCCATATGTGCATAGGTGACTAGTTTTGTATTATAATGCATGATTTTTAGTTTTTTAAACTTTAAGAACTAATACTTCGGCTAATTTGATAATTGTATTATTTGGACCATAAATATGAAGTCAGATTTTAGCAATCAAGTTTTAGAAATCAAATTCACTGTTACTTTAATTACTGCTCCAATAGTGTTTTTTTTTTTTTTTTAGATATTAGGTAATTGAAAATGGTTTCTATGTAATTATCTGCTTAATTAGTTACAGTTCATTTTCAAGGCATCATTCTTGTTGAAAATGTGCCAAATAACAGTTGACTGAGAGATTGTGGTATATCTATCTATTATCTAGCTATCTATTAGCTATCTATTATGTTTACATGAACACACACACACACATACACACAAGAGTAAGTAACCTTGGGATGGTAGGGGAAGAACTCTCATAAGGAGAGGTTACTGGCAACCAGAAGGAGAGAGCTTTGCAGAGAAATGGTATTTGCAGAGGACCTATGGAAGTTGCAGAGGAACCTAAGGAAGTTGTGCTTTTCTGTGGCTCAGCTGGTAAAGAATCCGCTTGCCAATGAAGGAGATGCAAGAGATGCAGGTTTGATCCCTGTGTTGGGAAGATCCCTTAGAGAAGGAAATGGCAACCTGCTTCAGTATTCTTGTTGGAAGTTTCCATAGATAGAGGAGTCTGGCAGACTACGGTCCACGGGATCACAAAGAGTGGGCTCGTATGCATACACACACACACACACACACACACACACGGAAGTTTAAGCATGAAACAATCAATCAATCCCAGATATATTCTGCAACTTGTCTAGTTTACCTTTAGCAGCAAGTGGGTATGTCTGCCCTTTTTGGTTCCCGCCAGCTGCAGCTTTGCCACATTCACTGGCATTATGCGTCATTGTTTCTTTCTAGACTCTCTTGGATTTTTGTTTGTCCATTTGTTGGGTTTGGGTTTTTTTAATATTTTAAGAAAGAATTTTTTGATGTAGACCATTTTTAAAGTCTTTTTAAATTTGTTACAATATTGGTTTTATTTTATTTTATTTTGGTAGAGAGGCATGTGGGATCTTAGCTTCCTGACCAGAGATTGAACCCACACCCCCTACCTACACTGGAAGGCAAAATCTTAACCATTGGACTACTAGAGAAGTCCCTCTCTTTTGAATCACCTCTGTGTTGCATTCTCTCTTCTGCTACTTACTTCATAATTGTTCATTCGTCTGTCTTTTTAAAATATCCAGCTTTAGGTGGGCAGAATTGATAAAATCTATCCATCTGGCAGTGTGTTGATCAAGTGAATGAATTAGCTTTTCCATGTTCTTTGGAAGCTCACTTATTCCTCTCTGGTCTTTTCCTGCCCTTGGGGAACCCAGCTTCCAAATAGCAGTAAGAAGTCTTGATGACCTATTTCATTCATGCTGTTTGTGATGTCAATAGTAAAATACTAATAAACATATATAAGTTTATACGCTTATCAGGATTTTAACATTTATTATAGTACTCATTTCTAATAGCCACTCTGCAAACTTGGCGAATCATATGAATCTCCTACTGTGTTATGCTTACCAAAACTGAATTTGTTATTCAAATATCTAAACATTCAATGCAAAAAAATAACATTTATAAAGCACCTACTATGTACCTGGCTTAATTTTAGGTGTAAACACATAGGTTATATCAGTGGGGAAAAATAAAGACAGGATCTCTGGTCTTGTTAAGTGAGGGAAGATGAGTAAACCAAATAATACATAGGAAAAAAAGGTTATTGAGTTGGTTGAGTGAGATAAATGCTGCATTAAAAGAAAAAGTGGAGTCGGTAAGGGGAATAGTGATGAGGAAAGATAACATATGAAATTTTGAACAACTGGCTTAAGGGAACATCTTATAAGAAAGTGACATTTAAGTAAAGACTGAAAAGAAGTGAGGAAATGAACTTCATGAATTTGAGAGAAGATGGTTCTAAATTGAGAGAATGGGCAGGGGCATGCCTGTTTTATTCAAGGAATACCATGGAGTCAGGTGGGACTGGAAAGGAAATAGAATGGGGCTGCTGCTGCTGCTGCTAAGTCGCTTCAGTCGTGTCCGACTCTGTGCGACCCCATAGACGGCAGCCCACCAGGCTCCGCCATCCCTGGGATTCTCCAGGCAAGAACACTGGAGTGGGTTGCCATTTCCTTCTCCAGTGCATGAAAGGGAAAAGTGAAAGTGAAGTCGCTCAGTCGTGTCCGACTCTTAGCAACTCCATGGGCTGCGGCCTACCAGGCTCCTCTGTCCATGGGATTTTCCAGGCGAGAGTACTGGAGTGGGGTGCCATTGCCTTCTCTGAATAGAAGAGGGAGAGAGTTGTAATTAGAAGTCACTGAAGTCATGACATAGTGTTGGTATAAAGCCTTTCAGGTCATTGGAGGGACTATGTTTTTTTACCTTAAGTGAGATGGACAGCCAGTGATGGGTTATGATTAGACGATCCTGACTTGGCTTATATTTTAAGTAAGTATCCTTGTAGTTTCGTTACGAATTGATAATAGCAGGACAGATATAGACACCGGAGACATACTAAATCATATAGGTTATAAGAATAAAAATTTTAAAAGTAGAAGGAAAGAATCCAGGTCAGAGATAAAGTTGTCTTTGAAAACCAGTTTAGGAACTTCCCTGGTAGTACAGTGCTTAAGACTTTGCCTTCAAATGCAGGGGTTGTGGATTTGATCCCTGGTCGAGGAGCTAACATCTCACACGCCTCACAAGCAAAAATCCAAAACATAAAACAGAAGCAATATTGTAACAAATTCAATAGACTTTACAAATGGTCCACATAAAAAAATTTAATTTAAAAATTTTTAAATTTAAAAAATAAACCCCAATCTAATTATTCCACTGCTTGAATAGCATGCTCAGCTCCCTTTAACTGTCACAGAATCATTGATTTATTAATTCATCTAATTATATGTAAATGTTCCTAAATAGCTACCATTTGCCAGAGACTGCCCTAGGTGTTGGTGATAAGGCATTGAAGGAAACACATTGTCTCTGTGCTCAGTGAGCTTGCATTACAGCAGGGAAGACAATACAAGGGTCCTTCACTGTTTAATCCCATCCAGTTGAATGTCTCCATACTTCATGTGCAGTCTTACTATACCTTTTGATGTTCTCAAACCATGCCAAATCTCCTCTTTAAAACTAGGCAAAGCGGGTCATACTCTTCTTACCTGAAATACCCTTGCTTCGCTCATATCCTCCTTTTCCACCAGAGAACATCTCATTCACCCTCAAACTCCCCAAACAATGTATTTATTCTACTGACACAGCTTTTGCATAATATCCGTGTGACCTGTAAATGTGAGGGTCCCCTTTGGTACCTTGGGGGCTTCTGAAGGACGAAGTGTCCTGATTTATCACCTTTATGGCCCCAGAATGTAGCTCAGGGCAGAGCACAGAGTAGCTGAAGATGTATATCCTAGTGATGGGTTGAGATGCTTTGGAAGTTCAAAATAAATTAAATGACTAAGGAATGTGTTGGGGAAACAAGAGAGAAACACATAGAACAATTAGAGAGCAGAAGACAGTATGTAATCAAGTGCTGAATTGCCGCAAACTGTGAATCTATAGGGAGGAGACCTTGCGTTCTGGAAGCTTTAAGCAAGGCTGTGGTGCTTTGGGATTGGTTAGGTTTCTGCAGCTCATCAAAGGCAAGCCTTTGCATTTAGTATGTCTGTAGCAGCACTGAAGGGTCAGGGGTTGAGTATCCAGATGATGAGAAAATGCCATCACTTCTTTATGGATAAATACTAGACTGCAATTATGGTTGTAGCATAGGAATAAGATTTTAAAAACACACATGGGAATTTTCTATGGCTGCTTTATAAATATGGTTTCAGGAAGAAAAAATAAAAGAAATGTAACACACACACACAGAGCTGCTGGCAACAGTACCTCCTTAAGATTCATCATGAATTGTATATGTTCTTAGCCATCTAACAGGCTCTGGTGACAGGCTCATGTTTCTAGAGGATTCTAAAATCATCCATTTATTTGGGGATTAAACAATAACCCTGGGGATATGGCTTCTACATGTGAAAGTGATTCCTGGTCTTCAATTTTATTTAAATCAATGAAACCAAGGTTAAATAGTCAAGGCCAACAGATGAAAGCAGGTTTACACTGTGCACCTATGGCATTTCATTCATGTGTGAGCTAAGAATGGATTTTATAGCATTTGGTTTGTATGCCTCACATACTTTACTCACTATCTTATAATAAACTATAATGGAAAAGAATATAAAATAAATATACATATACATATGAAAAACTGAATCACTTTGCTGTAAAGTGACTCTAGCACATTTTAAGCCACCTCTACTTCAATTTAAAAAAGAAACTTTATCAGATTTTTTAATAGCTTTTACAAATATCTTGAGATATTGTTCAGTTCAGTTCAGTTGCTCAGTCATGTCCGACTCTTTGCGACCCCACGAATCGCAGCACGCCAGGCCTCCCTGTCCGTTACCAACTCCCTGAATCCACCCAAACCCATGTCCATCGAGTCGGTGATGCCATCAAGGCACCTCAACCTCTGTCACCCCCTTCTCCTCCTGCCCTCAATCTTTCACAGCTTCAGGGTCTTTTCCAATGAGTCAGCTCTTCCCATCAGGTGGCCAAAGTATTGGAGTTTCAGCTTCAACATCAGTCCTTCCAATGAACACCCAGGACTGATCTCCTTTAGGATGGACTGGTTTGATCTCCTTGCAGTCCAAGGGACTCTCAAAGTCTTCTCCAACACCACAGTTCAAAAGCATCAATTCTTCGGCACTCAGCTTTCTTTATAGCCCAACTCTCACATCCATACATGACCACTGGAAAAACCATAGCCTTGACTAGATGGACCTTTGTTGGCAAAGTAGTGTTTCTGCTTTTTAATATACTGTCTAGGTTGGTCATAACTTTCCTTCCAAGGAGTAGGCGTCTTTTAGTTTCATGGCTGCAGTCACCATCTACAGTGATTTTGGCACCCAGAAAAATAAAGTCAGCCACTGTTTCCACTGTTTTCCCATCTATCTGCCATGAAGTGATGGGACCGGATGCCATGATCTTAGTTTTCTGAATGTTAAGCTTTAAGCCAACTTTTTCACTCTCCTCTTTCACTTTCATCAAGAGGCTCTTTAGGTCTTCACTTCCTGCCATAAGGGTGGTGTCATCTGCATATCTGAGGTTATTGATATTTCTTCCGGCAATCTTGATTCCAGCTGTGCTTCCTCCAGCCCAGCATTTCTCATGATGTACTCTGCATATAAGTTAAATAAGCAGGGTGACAATATACAGCCTTGATGTACTCCTTTTCCTATTTGGAACCAGTCTGTTGTTCCATGTCCAGTTCTAACTGTTGCTTCCTGACCTGCATACAGGTTTCTCAACAGGCAGGTCAGGTGGTCTGGTATTCCCATCTCTTTCAGAATTTTCCAGTTTATTGTTAGGTATCTTAACTGATACATGTGCTGTGCTCAGTCACTCAGTTGTGTCCAGCTCTTTGAGACCCCATGGACTGTACCACCAGACTTCTCTGTCCATGGGATTTCCTAGGCAAGAATACTGGAGTGGGTTGCCATTTCCTCCTCCAGAGGATCTTCCTGACCCAAAGATGCATAGAGAGTCTCCTGCATTGGCAGGCAGATGTTTTACCACTGAGCCACCTGGGAACCCCACTTTAATTTAAAAGCTTTTCCGAAAATAAGCTATGGGGAACAAATATAACTGTAAATGTTCTGGATAAAGGGAGCTCTCGGTCCACTTTCTCACTATATATTACACACTTCCTCCTTGGCCTTGGAAAAAGTGTATTAGCACATAGCAGGCTCTGAGAAGTCCCATAAGAAAGGGGTCTGTTTTTACTTTAACACACAGTCTCCCAAAAGTTTGTAATCATAGACATCCTCTTTCAATTCTATCTATTCCATTGTGGACAAGAACACTGGCGTTTTATTTCTTACTCATGAGTTGGGAAGATAAAGTGAGCCTGAAAATTCCAGAGGCAGACGTGTCAGCTCTCTGGTCAACTCACACTTGGTAGCCAGTTAGAATGTGTCTTTTCGCATTCCTTGGATTTCTAATGTCTTAACCCCAGAAAGTCTTTATGGTAGCCCTTGGATTGCTCAGAGCCTCTCTCTAACCTTAGAGACATGAAGGCTAGTAGCTTTTGTTGCACCCCAGAGATAATTCTGGAATGTCCTCTTATCTCACTTTTTTCTCTATCCTCTTTGCCTTTCCTCTCTAGATTTTTTCTACTTTTTCTTCTCTTAGTGTAGCTTTACTTGAGGCCTATGCCCCTTTAGTTCCCTGTGCAATGAGTAGCTTACATTCACTGAGGATATAATTTTGAGGCTTCGATTTAAAATAGACCCTGCAGATGTTTTCACTAAGTGAGCCCTTTCAAGCATCTCCTTGGGTGCATGAGGTGCTCTGCTTTTGTATTTACCACTGGAACAGAGTTTCCATCCAAATTGACGTGCAGCTATGACTGCAGGGGTACAAAGCAGGGATTGTGTGATGACTCACTGGGTTAACAGTTGTTACTTGCTTTGAACAATTCCTGTGTGTGTCTTGGGTTAGAGGAGAAGATAAACAAATATTCATAAGCAGAAGCCCACTCACCCATCCCACCCCTTTCAGGTAGAGTTTTAGCAATATTATCATGCATGGTCAGAATGCGACTCTGTTCAATAATACCTCCCATGCAGACTCTTCTGGCAACACTGTCTGTATTATATTATTGTAAAGCCAGGCTAACATTACGAGCTTATCTTCTTGCACAAAAGAAATTAAATGTGTCTCATAACTAAAGTCTAACGTTAGCTTGTGTCTCCAAAGGGAGGGGCAATTAGAAAGTTTCCAAATTAACATTCTAATAATATAGCAGGAATCAGTGCTAGTCAGAGGTTTGTTTGAAACAAAATGACCTGACTTTATATATAATTAGTGCCTATAAAGAAGTGGTATGAAATATGAATTTTACCAGTGATGTTGCAGTTTATATAAGTATCAGTTCAGTTCAGTTCCGACTCTGCATAGCCTTGACTAGATGGACCTTTGTTGACAAAGTAATGTCTCTGCTTTTCAATATGCTGTCTAGGTTGGTCATAACTTTCCTTCCAAGGAGTAAGCGTCTTTTATGTGTATGTATATATATATATATATATATATATATATATATATATATATATATATTTTTTTTTTTTTTTTTTTTTTAATGTGGGAGACTAGATTGGTCAAGAGGTGGAGGGTGTGATTCATGGTCGCTCAGTTCAGTTCAGTTGCTCAGTCATGCCTGACTCTTTGTGACCCCATGGACAGCAGCACGCCAGGCCTCCCTGTCCATCACCAACCAACTCCTGGAGTTTAATCAAACTCATGTCCATTGAGTCGGTGATGCCATCCAACCACCTCATCCTCTGTCGTCCCCTTCTCCTCCTGCCTTCAATCTTTCCCAGCATCAGGGTCGCTCAGTCATGTTCAATTCTTTTGCAACTCCACAGACTGTAGCCTGCCAGGCTCCTCTGTGCAAGCATACTGGAGTGGGTTGCCATTTCCTTCTCCAGGGGATCTTCCTGACAGGATAGTCAAACCTGGGTCTCCTGCATTTCAGGCAGACTGTTTACCATCTGAGTCACCAGGGAAGCCTGTGATTCATAGTAGATGACAGATTATAACTCTACAACAGAAAAGTAAACTTGTTGACAAATGTGTTTTTTCCCCCCAAAATAAACATACACATCAAATAGACTTTATCAAATCAAAGTATTATAGGGAAAATATAGACATGCATTTATGTACTATATATACACATATTTTTGCATACCTACAAAATGCAAAATGTGTACACCTCAATGGTGAAAATAGTAATTAAACAAATGTATTTCAAGTAATTTCATACCTTAGGATTGACTCCCCACTTCTCAAATATTTATACGTTAAAACTCCATCTTGTAGGACTTCGCTGGTTGTGCAGTGGTTAAGACTCCATCTTCTAATGCAGGTGATGCTGATTTGATCCCTGGTTGGGGAGTAAGATCCCATATGCCTGGTGGAAAAAAAGAAAAAAAGAAACAAAACATAAAAACAGAAACAATATTGTAACAAATATGATAAAGACTAAAAATGGTCCACATCAAAATAATCTTTAAAAAAACCCCTCTATCTTGTGTAAGAATTGATCCCCTAATCAGAGTTCTAAAATAATGTGTATGTGTATTGATATCTATATCCTTTACTGTGCAAGAATTTCACTTTTATATAATAATACTGAAACTATATGGAAAGAATTGTCCACCAAGTGACTGGCAAGTGAGCTATTAATAATTAACAGAATACATAAACCCTTTCAGGATTCCAGGGTCCTCCCACTTGGAGCTCACTATGCCCTTGAAACATAAAATGCAATATCATATTATTCTTTGGACCTTATAGTCTCATATGTAACTGTATATAAATGTATATAAGTCCACGAGTGTGCATACTGTTTAGCTTTTATAGCTATTATGAATTAAAAGGTTCCATTGAAATGTTATTTTGGTCAAGGGTTAGAATTGCTCATGCAAAAATTATAGGAGAAAAACTAAAATGAATATGAGACCCAGGGTAACTCCAGCCTGTGCCCTTCTGTGAGGTGATACGAAGGTGGTGGCTTTTAATTAAAATCGAACCGCTGTGTCACGGCAGCAGTGATTTGATTTTGCCTGCCTGTCCTGCTCAGAAATTATAGATGGAAAAGATGTAATTAACAGAAAATTAAAGATTCTCCTTCATTCTTAGTTACGTAAAGGATTCCTGTGCTTTTCCTCTTCCAGCTCCCACTTCTCAGCTGGTGTGGAGGCTTTTAAGTTGCCTTTTCACACCACATGAGTCAGTGGCATTAATTAGCAAAGCGGGACTATGATCATTAACTCTGATATGAGGTTTCTCTTCCCCATCTGACCCTGCACAGAGCAGGAGCATTTGGCAGACTAGAAGGCTGGGAACCTTTTTGTCCTCTGCGCTTCCAGCTTTAATAAGCTCCAAGGAAGTCCCCTTCATACTGTGGAAGTGGTCAAGGTCCTTTCCTTCCCTGTGATGCTACCAATCCACACAGATGTGGAGCGGGTTCATTGATCTGGAGCATCACAGAGTGTTTGGATCTGAACTAGGGCCAATCTGAAAGAGCCCCTCTTTATCATCCCCAGATCTTTCTGCTACTTTGTCCACTGTGCATCCCTACCCAGAGCCCCCCTTTTTTTTCACTCCTTGCCACATGACCTCAAACCAAATGACTCTCCCCTAAATGTTAATCTTTCAGTGAACTTGCATATTATATCACCGTGCCTGTAAATGATCCTTCTTCTAACACTGGTGGGTCCCCATTTGATTTTGCTAAGAACCTCAGAATAACCTCTGCCTCTCAGTGAAACAAATTCCTTCTTCAATTATGTCCCTTTTCTGTTTCTTGATTTCAAATCTCCTTTCCTCAGGGAAAAGTACTGTGCATAAGTAGGTTGGGAATGAAAGGGCCCCCACCTGGAGAAACTGACATTTTCTACTCTGCTTTAGTAGATATTTGAGCAGGGATCCAATATTTTATTTCATTTTTATTGGAGTATGTTTGGTTTGCAATATTGTGTTAGTCTCTGCTGTACAACAGAGTGAATCAGCAATATGTATACATACATCCCCTCCCTCTTGAACTTCCCTCCCTCCCACTCCCCATCCCACACCTCTAGGTCATAGCAGGACTGAGCTGAGCTCCCTGTGCTATACAGCAGGTTCCATCTATTTTACACACGATCGTGTGTATATGTCGCTTTTACTCTCCCACCCTTGTCTTCCCCCAGTATGTCCATGTGTCAGTTTTCTATGTCCATGTCTCTATTCAATCCACACGTTATCCTATTATTCATCCTTTTTTCTTTCCATGCTGCTTCCCCAGCCTTTCTCCATGGCCCTTTTTGTATAGAATATCACCACTAGTGAATTCTGTGGGTAAACATGTCCTAAACTAGAAAATGAGGAACCACCTAGGCCTGCCTTCTGCTTGTGGCTTTTTTCTTTCTTCCTTAATGCCTTGTATTAGTGACTAATTTTCACGTTGACACATTTATCCAAACATAACATCACATGTTTACAAACATCTAAGCTGGAATTAATTAAATCAAGGGCTGTAAAAATAGCTATTAATTATTATCTTCATCCCATTATTTTGAGGGTATGCAAATGAGCAATATTTTCCATTCCACATCTTCGCTGATACACAGTGCCACCACTTTCTACATTTGCTACAGTCTTATGGAGAAAAATGGTTGAAACAGAGCTTGTGTGCTTTCCAGGAAAACCTCTGATTTGGAAGAGAGCAATTTTCCCCGTTGTGGAAGCAATTTGCAGAATTCTAGGTCATATACTGGGTAGAAAGTCCTAGGTCTTCTGACAAAGGACCAGGAGTGATAGGCCAATAGTTGGTATTACTGAGGAATATATAGTAGGCATGCTTTAATTGCACTCCTGGGTGCCCCTGTTGAAATGCCTGTTCACTTGATTGATGTGGGATTCCCTGAAGTCTCTGGGCCAAGGGGTCATCATGCAGGGACAGGATGGGTAGGAGCATTCAGTGAGCCAGGGATGCTCCTGGATGAACTTACGTTAGCGCACACTATGGCAGTAACTTTGACTCTTTTTGATTGTGACCCATAATAAAAGTACATTTTCCATCTCAACCCAGTTATAAACACATATCTATAACCCTGTTATAAACACACATATATCACAAAACAATTTCCAATATACAATGCCGTCTGATATCCTCTTTCATTTTATTTAAAGCAGGTCATGAGCCATCAGTCGATTTCATGACCAACAAATGATCATTGCCCAGTTTGAAAACCATTTTCTTATAGGGCTGCAATGCTGCAGCTTGTTCCCATCACTTTCCTATGCATTATCCTATGTGCTCATCACAGCTGCCTGATGCTATGAGAGTCTTGACGCATTTTGAATACTGATATTTCATGTTTTAAAAAGAAAGGTACACACATCAGAAACATTCATGTTCTTGACATTTCACAAGTTGAACACACTTAGGTAACCAGCACCTACAACAGGAAGCTGGCAAAAGTCCCCATCTCAGATGCCCCCTTGGGATGTTCCCCAAGGATGCTGACTGTCCTGACTTCTAAGGGCCTGGATGAAGTTTGCATATTTAGGTTATATTCACATGTTTTTGTGCTTTATGTAAATCATATGATACTCTTTTGTATCTGGTTTTTTGTTCACATTATATTTGTGAGATTCATTCATATTGTTGTGAGACTATTAAATGTGAGGTTGTTCATTCTCATTTCTATATCTTATTCCTCTGTATGCATATACACAACTTACCCATTCATTGGATGATGGACATTGGGACAGTTATGGTTTTGGCCTATAAGGACTAAATAGTGCTGCTGTAAACATTCTAATATGTGCCTTTGGTAAACCCATGTACACATCTATATTGGCTGTAGATACCTGGGATAGGAATTATTGCATCATAGGGCACGACTGTGTTCAGCTTTATTAAAAACAACCAATTTTCTAAAGTTGTTGAACTAGTTTATGCTCCTACCAGGAGTGAGATGCTTTTAATTCTTATGAAGCAGTTCATTTTCTACGCAGGAAAAACAAGGCTTAGGACTGAAGCAGGTCACCAAAGTCACAGAGCTAATATATTACAGGATTAGAACTAATATTGAATTGCAGAGTGAAAGTCAATGGCTTTGTTTGTTTTTTCCTCTCTGTTCCTTATTAACACTTATGGAGGTCTTTAAAAAGGTCATTTGTCCATTTTCCATCTTCTCCAAGTCCTCTCATATACATGGACACATGGACACATACACACACGCTTTCCTCCATGTAGATAAACATATAGCCTCCCACAACACACACAGACACAAGCACAAAGGCCTACACACAGATATATATACCCAGATACACACAGGCATGTTTAGACACAGATACTTACAGACACACAGATAGACATACACATATAGCTGTGAACAGGGAGACACACGCAAATACATAAAGAGATACGCAAACACAGATACACATCAAGATACACAAGTACTTTGACATACTTGGTTATATGTCATGTTTTTTCATATTTCATACTTTGGCCAATAAAAGAATATGTTCTTTAAGATTATATTTGTATGATGCATGGATTCTTAGTAAACACATGTGCATAACTTAGTTTTACAGTGATTTTATTTTAACAGTTTTAAGTTTTCTGGAGAAATACATTTATACTCTACTTTAGTAACATGCCGTGAGCTTAACTACTAGATTGGTATCAAACTTGTTCATTCTACTAGACACACTAATGTTCACTTAATTCATAAGCTATAATATCTAATGTAGGTGTTTATTGTCCCCCTGAAGAACACTTTCTATTCATGTTCTGCTGATCTATGGAGAGGAGATATCTTTGTCAATGACTGAAATGTAGATCTTACAATTTGGAGATAAGCATACATATATAATAGAAAACTAAATATGTATATATATACATACTAATATATATAAATATATTTGTGCATATATATTTAGTTTTCTATTATATATTATAATATATACACTATTGTATATATTATTGTATATGTTTAGTTTTCTATTGCTGTATAATAAATTACTACAAATGTACTAGATTAAAACAACATATCTTATGAAAAGATGCTCAACACCACTAGTTATTAGAGAAATGCAAATCAAAACTACAATAAGATATCATCTCATACTGGTCATAATGGCCATTGTCAAAAAGTCTACAAACATTAAGTGATGGAGAGGGTATGGAGAAAAAACCCCTCTTACACTGTTAGTGTGAATGTAAATTGGTACCAGTACTATGGAGAACAGTTATGGGAGTTCCCTACAAAATGAAAAACAGAGCTATCATATGATGCAGAAAGCCTACTCCTGGCATGTATTCTGAGAAAAACTTAATTCAAAAAGATACATTCACTGCAGTGTTCGTGGCAGCATTATTTACAATATCCAGGATCTGGAAGCAACCTGAATGCTCATCAGCAGAGGAATGAACAAAGATGTGGTACATATATCAGTGGAATATTACTCAGCCATTAAAAAGAATAAAATAATATCACTTTCAGTAACATAGATGGACCTAGAAATTGTCAGAGTGAAGTAATTCAAACAGAGAAAGGCAAATATCATATGATGTTGCTTATATTTGGAATCTAAAAAAATGGTACAAATGAACTTATTTACAAAACAGAAATAGAGTCACAAATGTAGAAAATAAACTTAAGCTTACCAGGAGAAGGGGGGGAGGATACATTGTGGGGTTAGAATTGACATGTACATGCTACTGTATATAAAATTGATAACTAATAAGGACCTACTGGAACACAGGGAACTCCTCTCAATACTCTGTAGTGACCTACTTGGGAAAACAATCTTAAGAGTGAATATGTATATATGTATAACTGGTTTACTTTTCTGTACAGCAGAAACTAACATAGCATTGTAAATCAACTATACTCCAATAAAATCTTTTCTAAAAAAGCATACAGTTATCATTCCAGTTTTGGGACAGGATTCAGGGCACAGTTTTTGACTAGATTCTCAGCTCAGGCTTTCAAAAGCCTGTAGTCATGGTATCTGTCAGACTCTAGGTAGAGCTAGGGGTTCTTTTATAAGCTTAAGTAATTAGTGGCCAAATTCAGTTCCTTGGAGCTTAGAACTCAAGTGTTGGCTCTCTTGCTGGCTGTCAACTGGGTGACATGCTTAGCTCCTAGAGGCCACATGTAGTTCTTTGTCACATCACCCTTTAACAACAACAAGCAGCTTAGTTCTAGGAGGCCAGTAGATGCCTCTCTAGCTATAGTCTCCTCAGGCAGATCTTAGATTGTTTTTCAATCACTCAGTCACATCTGACTCTTTGCAACCCCATGGACCACAGCATGCCAGGCTTCCCTGTCCTTCACCATCTTCTGGAACTTGCTCAAAATCATGTCCACTGAGTTGGTGATGCCATCCAACCATCTCATCCTCGGTTGTCCTCTTCTCCTCTTGCTTTTTCTTTCCCAGCATCAGGGTCTTTTCCAGTGAGTCAGCTCTTCCCATCAGGGGGCAAAAACACTGGAGCTTCAGCATCAGTCCTTCTGATAAATATTCAAGTTGATTTCCTTTAGGACTTCCTTTTCATCATAGGGGACTGGAATGCAGAAGTAGGAAGTCAAGAAATCACTGGAGTAGCAAGCAAGTTTGGCTTTGGAGTACAAAATGAATCAAGGCAAAAGCTAACAGAGTTTTGCCAAGAGAACACACTGGTCATAGCAAAACCCTCTTCCAACAACACAAGAGAAGACTCTACACATGGACATCACCAGATGGTCAATACTGAAACCATTGATTCCATTGTTTGCAGCCGAAGATGGAGAAGTTCTATACAGTCAGCAGAAACAAGACCGGGAGCTGACTGTGGCTCAGATCATGAAATCCTCATTGCCAAATTCCGACTTAAATTGAAGAAAGTAGGGAAAACCACTAGACCATTTAGGTATGGCCTAAATCAAATCCTTTATTATTGTACAGTGGAAGTGACAGATTAAAGGGATTAGATCTGATAGACAGAATGCCTGAAGAACTATGAACAGAGGTTCATGACATTGTGTAGGAGGTGGTGATCAAAACCACCCCCAAGAAAAAGAAATGCAAAAAAGGTACAAAAAGGTTAAATGCTTGTCCTAGGAGGCCTTACAGAGAGCTGAGAAAAGAAGAAAAGCTAAAGGCAAAGGAGAAAGATATACCCATCTGAATGCAGAGTTCCAAAGAATAGCAAGGAGAGATAAGAAAGACTTCCTCAGCGATCAGTGCAAAGAAATAGAGGAAAACAATAGAATGGGAAAGACTAGAGATCTCTTCAAGAAAATTAGAGATATCAAGGGAACATTTCATACAAAGATGGGCAGAATAAAGGACAGAAATGGTATGGATCTAACAGAAGCAGAAGATATTAAGAAGAGGTGGGAAAAATACACAGAAGAACTATACAAAAAAGATCTTCATGACCCAGATAATCACAAAGGTGTGACCACTCACCTAGAGCCAGACATCCTGGGGTGAAAAGTCAAGTGGGCCTTAGGAAGCATCACTACGAACAAAATTACTGGAGGTAATGGAATTCCAGCTGAGCTATTTCAAAGTCCTGAAAGATGATGTTATTAAGGTGTTGTACTCAACATGCCAGTAGATTTGGAAAACTCAGGAGTGGCCACAGGATTGGAAAAGGTCAGTTTTCATTCCAATCCCAAAGAAAGACAATGCCAAAGAATGCTCAAACTAATGAACATTTGCACTCATATCACATGCTAGCAAAGTAATGCTCAAAATTCTCCAAGCTAGGCTTCAACAGTATGTGAACCAAGAAATTCCAGATGTTCAAGCTAGATTTAGAAAAGGCAGAGGAACCAGCAATCAAATTGCAAACATCTGTTCAATCATAGCAAAAAGCAAGAGGATTCCAGAAAAACATCTACTTCTGCTTCATTGAAGATGAGAAAGCCTTTGACTGTGTGGATCACAACAAATAGTGTAAAATTCTTAAGGAAATGTGAACAACAGACCACCTTACCTGCCTCCTGAGAAATCTGTATCTGGCTCAAGAAACAACAGAACTGGACATGGAACAATAGACTGGTTCCAAATTGAGAAAAGAGTATGTCAAAGCTGTATGTTGTCACCCTGCATATTTAACTTATATGCAGAGTGCATCATGCAAAACACTGGGCTGGATGAAGCACAAGCTGGAATCAAGATTGCCAGGAGAAATAGTAATAACTTCAGATATGCAGATGACACCACCTTTATGGCAGGAAGTGAAGAGGAACTAAAGAGCCTCTTGATGAAAGTGAAAGAGAAGAGTGAAAAAGCTGGCTTAAAACTCAACATTCAGAAAACTAAGATCATGGCATCTGGTCCCATCACTTCATGGCAAATAGATGGGAAAACAAAGGAAACAGTGACAGACTTTATCTTCTTGAGCTCCAAAATCACTGCAGATGGTGACTGCAGCCATGAAATTAAAAGAAACTTGCTCCTTGGAAGAACAGCTATGAGAAACCTGGATAGCATGTTAAAAAGCAGAGACACTTTGCTGACAAAGGTCTGTATAGTTAAAGCCATGGTTTTTCCAGTAGTCACGTATGGATGTGTGAGTTGGACTGTAAAGAAGGATGAGTGCTGAAGAATTGATGCTTTTGAACTGTCATGTTGGAGAAGACTCATGGGAGTCCCTTGGATGCAAGGAGATCCAACCAGTCCATCCTTAGGGAAATCAAACTGAATATTCATTGGAAGGACTGATGCTAAAACTGAAACTCCAATACTTTGGCCACCTGATGTGAAGAACTGACTCTTAAGAGAAAAGACCCTGATACTGGGAAAGACTGAAGACAGGAGAAGGGGATGACAGAGGATGAAATTGTTGGATGGCATCACTGACTCGATGGACATGAGTTTGAGGAAGCTCCGAAGAATTGGTGATAGACAGGGAAGCCTGTTGTGCTGCAGTCCATGTGGTGGCAAAGAGTTGGAGATGACTGAGTGACTGAACTGAACTTAGCATCAGTTGGCCAAAGTATTAGAGATTCAGCTTCAGCATCAGTCCTTTCAGTGAATATTCAGGGTTGATTTCCTTTAGGATTGAGGTGTTTTGTCTCCTTGCAGTCCAAGGGACTGTCAAGAGTCTTCTCCACCACTGCAGTTCAAAAGTATCTATTCTTTGGCTCCAAGCCATCTTTAACATTATGTAATCACTGCATCAGGGGATTCCCTGGTGGCTCAGATGGTAAAGAATCTGCCTACAATGCAGGAGACCTGGGTTCCATTCCTGGATAGAGGAGTTCCCCTGGAAAAGGGACTGGAAATTTACTCCAGTATTCTTTGCTGGAGAATTCCGTGGACAGGGCAGCCTGGTGGGTTACAAACTACAGGGTTGCAGAGTCAGACACAGCTGAGTGACTAATACACACACACACACAACACAGCAGTGACCTTCCATCACCTTTGCTGTATAATGCACCCTAATCAAGATAGTAAGTATCCCACCACTTTTGTCATATTCTAGTGGTTAGAAGCTGATTACTAGTGACGCTCATACTCAAAAGAGTGGAGAGAGTATACAGTGGTGTGACTCAAGGTCATCTTAGAATTGTGCCTGCCACAGTTGGCTTTAGAATTTTCTTTCATGTTGTACTTACCACCACGTAACCATAACTGCTATTATGCTATTATAATCAATGTCTATTCACAGGACATATTGACTGTAGAAACAACTTACTGTCCAGTTCCTACAAAACAACATATTGAATTTCAGAATATACACATATTCATGCATATATAGACAGTGAAATATGTATATAATTCCTTTCAATTCCACATCCTAACAGAGGACTGAAATCAGCCACAGTTCAATCTGCACACTTGATACCTGGACACCAGATGTCTTTGGAATGGAAATATTTTACTCAGTGATTTCTTTAAGAGAGAGTTTATGTTACCTTACTCTCACCTTCAATATGAATAAGAAAAGATTGAGAACATCAAAGGAGGTGGTGACTCCTTTTGAAATGCAACGCACTTTGTTCTAAACCCTCTGAAAGAAAGCTAATCCTTATTAAAATCAAGCCTTCAAGATACTGTGAAGCTATCCTTCTCTCTAGTCTGTTTTATCAAATTTGGTTCAAAATAGTTCTGAAACTTTTCATGGATTTAGAGGTACCTGCATGTGGTACAGTGGTTTGGGTACGGATAAGATGCACCAGGCTTTCTGGAAAATAGGCCAAGCACTGTCTTAAGGGGGCCAGTCTAAGGACTTTTCTTGCTTGGCTCCTTGACAAATAGGACGCTTGCTTGATCAAGACATGGTGCAACATTGTTTCTGCCCTTTAACAAAATGACCATAGAAGACAAAAGACAAAAGACACAGGCAGTGGACAGATTAGAGGGATGATGGAGCCTGCAGATGAGGTGAGATGGCAAATGAGAACCTCTCATCCAGAAAGGCTAAGGGTAACTTGGGAATTAAATTAAATCCTATTTCATGAAAATGACTGCAGTAAAGGCCACCATATCCTTTCCTTCGGAGTACGAGGTGCTGAGAACTGTAAGTTAAAGTGCCTCATCCTTGATTTTGGACAGCCTGGGCTTCTGGAAACCTGGCTCTGCTGATCACCAGCTTTGACTAAATAACCTGGGGTGTGTGTGTGTGCATGTGCGTGTGTGTGTGTGTGTGTGTGTGTGTGTGTGTTGGTTTCTCAACCAGTCTGACCCTTTGCAACTCCATGGACTGTAGCCTGCCAGACTCCTCTGTCCATGGGATTCTCCAGACAAGAATACTGGAGTAAGTTGTCATTTTCTTCTGCAGGGGACCTTCCCAACCCAGGGATTGAACCAGGCCTCTTACGCAGGCAGATTCTTTACCATGTGAGCCATCAGGGAAACCCATAAATAACCTTATTATGTCACTATTTCCTTACCATTGAAGTGGATGTAAATGACATACCTTACATACAGCGTTTATTTTAGTACTTGACCCTAATAGACACATGGAGAAGGAAATGGCAGCCCACTCCAGTACTCTTGCCTGGAGAATCCCAGGGACAGAGGAGCCTGGTGGGCTGCTGTCTGTGGGGTCGCACAGAGTTGGACACGACTGACATGACTTAGCGGCGGCAGCAGCTAATAGACACAATGAGAAAACAAGGGAAGAAGCAGGAGAACTTGTAGCTACAAAGCTGACAAAACCCTTGCAGATTTCTTCAAGGAGCGCACTACTGATTGGGGTGAGGGGTTTTGCTACTTGGGCAGAAGAATAATTACACAGCAATGTCCTAACTCATTCAAGAAAAGAGACGCAAGAAGTCTCAGTCTGCAGTAGAGATCCCAGGTAATCAAATAGGCGATTCCTTGTTCTCCCTCTTACATTGGACCTAAAGGAAACAATTTCTTAAAAAAATTTTTTTTCTAATTTATTTTTGGCTCTGCTAGGTCTTCCTTGCTGTGCAGACTTTCTCTAGTTGTGGTGAGTTGGGGCTACTCTTTGATGGGGGTGTGCCGGCTTCGCGTTGTGGCGGCTTCTCTTGTTGTGGAGCAGGGACTCTTGGGCACATGGGCTTGGTGGCTGTGGCGCACATGCTTAGTTGCTCTGCAGCATTTGGGATCTTCCCAGACCAGGGATCGAACCCGGCATTGAAAGGTGGATCTTAACCACTGGACCACCAAGCAAGTCCAAGAAGCATTTTCTTTATTCCATCTATATCTCTTTCTCTAATTTTCTACCCTGAATTATTAGAATTCATTTTCTTTTAACCTTTCCACCAAAGGAAAATGGCAAAAGGGAAGCAAAGGTGAAGAGAGTTTGCAAATAGGATGCTTATGAGCTAATGAAGGTCAGATAGATTGAATCCCCGAGGAGCAGACAATAAAACTGGGACTTAGAAATGACATCTGGGATAAAAATGGTCAAATGGTCAGTCTCTCTGTTTTTCCTTTTTTTCCGGAACCAGTTTTCCAGACAATGAAAAGATGATGACGATGAGTAAGAAGTTAAATCATTGGAGCTATGAATATGATCCATTGTTCACTTGCACTCATCCATGAATATTTAAAGTACTGCATTCTTAGCCAAACTAGAGTCTTTGTAGCGCTTTTCTAGTCTCAAGGGACAAAATGTTTGGGAAACAGTGCTACCTTTTCTGCATCTACTCTCCATTTCTTTTCTTTACTGTCAGCAATGGTTTCTAGGATTTCAATAATGAGGAAAAGGACAAAACCTTTGTGTATGTCTCAGTCTCAATTGCTTCTATTTTCCCTATAGCTCAGAATAGAGCATTTAATATGTAACAATATTGTCAAATTGGTTGATATGTGTTGAAACAAAAGACTTCTTATCAGGATAAGTTTGTCCTCATAACTTAAGTAATTAATACCTGCCTTTTATTAATTAATAATGCTCCTGAAATGCATTTCTCTTAGCTTGCCACCTTTTAAAGGTGACCAAGAGCCTTTATCTGTGACAAACATTAAGTTGGGATAAACATGCAAATTGGCTGTTTTTCAACCTTTCAACTAGTCAGATCAGCTGACTACTCTTTACTATATGGAATGGATGTTTCAAGTACTGCCATGCAAACTGTCAAGAAAGGGAAAATATGGGGCACACAGCAAAATTGAACAACCAAACAGGCCAAAGTAGCCATATGAACCCTGCATTTGGTAAAATCATATATTTTTATGGTCAAATATTGTATAAAAATCACAAGAACTCAGAAAGATTCATTGAGGTTAACTAGTAGTACTCTACTGAAATGGAAGAAATCCCTTTCAGTACCTTATTTTTACCCCCAAATAGTTACTGTTTTGTGTTTTCCTAACCTTTGTGTCTTGTTATGTATCCCATCCCTTCCACACATAATTATTTTATCTCTTTCTTCCAGATTCTTTGCATTGTTCAGCAAAGTTTGAGCATATGACAGGATGTATTACTTCTGATTTTCAAATAATTCCTGAATGTACTGCCTTTCATGAGTTCTTTTAGAAATACCAGATACTTATGAAATATTTAAACATTGGAAATTGCTTGTTGCTGATTAAAAAATGATTTATATGTATCAATTTGGAAGCCCTATTCCCAAGTTAATGGTTTATTTAACTGCCATTTTCTTCATTACCAATCATTAGCAAAATGTGAAGCATAGCCAGGGAGAAATAAGATTAAAATTTGAAATCTGAGAGCGTTATACCTGGAATTTCAAACTCGAAATCCCATGATGTTGTTATTAGTAAAATTATAGTAACTATTATATTGAATAGATACAAACTATAGATGGAATCATAAGGCGATTTCATTTTCCTCTCCCAAATAAAATGTATCCTATTGGAACTAGATTTGCTTCTGCCCCTAGATGAAAACTTTCTGGAAATATTTATGTAATTATAAGGCCCTGTGGTAAGTAATTGACATATTCAAATTATATTAATGCTTAAAACTGTGAACTTATTTTAACATTGTGATTCCTGTCTTCTCTAGCACAGGCCTGGTTTTCAGTAGGAAGCCTCGCATCACAGTCTAGGGTCTAGACAAGACTGTTTTCTTCTCTTGATTTCACCTAGTTCTCTTTTCCTCCTCCTCTTCCATCTGCCTGCCAACTCTGCCCACTCTTCCTTGTTGGATCATGGTTAGGCAAATCAGGTTAGAGGGGGCCAGAAGAGCTTTTACTTGCTTGGTACTGTCTTGAGTTGACATTGATGCCTTTGGGTTTGCCAGACATCTGAAACTGACTTTCTTATGGTGCATGTGTTCTTTGGTGACCCACCCTCCACTCTCATTCCCCCCAAACCTGCCTTGCTGAGAGTGAGGATCTGTTCTCTGAAACATCACTGACTCCTTCGTCAGCCTCTGGGCATCCAGAAATACTTGCAGATTCCTTCTGGTAAGCTATTTACTTCCTGCCAGCAAACCTCTTGCATAGGATCTAAAATATCTCCAAAACTCTCTCATCAACTCCCTCAAACATGTGAACAACACTTGGTCTCTTGCCTTTGAGATTTTTCAGGTGGGATTTAGACAGAACCCCCTTGGATCATCTCTACTCTGCCATTACAGTCCTATCTTTAGTCTTGAGATGAGGGACAGGATTCTTCTCCAATATTCTCTTTCAGGTTGATGATGGTAAGTCATGGCCCACTGATAATTTACTCAAAAAGTTTCCTCTAATAATCTTCTTAAAGCTCCTCTTTACTAGATGGAGCGTTGGGATGCAAGACCTTAAAGCTAGGCTTCAGCAGTATGTGTACTGAGAGCAAGCTTGGTTTAGAAAAGGCGGAGGAACCAGAGATCAAATTGCCAACACAATTGTGCTGGATCACATAGAAAGCAAGGGAATTCCAGAAAAACATCTACTCGTGCTTCATTGACTATGAGAAAGCCTTTGACTGTGTGGATCCAAACAAACTGTGAAAAATTCTTAAAGAAATGGGAATACCAGGCCACCTTACCTGTGTCTTGAGAAACCTGTATGCAGGTCAACAAGCAACAGTTAGAACCTTAAATGGAACAATTGACTGGTTCAAAATTGGGAAAGGATGATGCCAAGGGTGTATATTGTCACCCTGTTTATTTAACTTATATGTAGAATACATAATGTGAAATGCCAGGCTGAATGACTCACAAGCTGGAAGATTGCCAGGAGAAATATCAGCAATGTCAGATATGCAGATGACGCCACTCTAATGCCAGAAAGTGAAGAGGAACTAAAGAGCCTCTTGATGAGGGTGAAAGAGGAGAGTGAAAAGGCTGGCTTAAAACTCACCATTCGAAAAACTAAGATCATGGCATCTGGTCCCATCACTTCATGGCAAATAGAAGGGGAAAAAGTAGAAGCAGTGACAGATTTTATTTTATTTTTATTTTTTGGCTCCATAATCACTGCAGATGGTGACTGTGGCCATGAAATGAGAAGACGAGAAGCTTGCTTCTTGGAAAGAAAGCTATGACAAACCTAGACCATGTATTAAAAAGCAAAGGCATCACTTTGCCCACAAAGATCCATGCAGTCAAAACTATGTTTTTTCCAGTAGTCATGTATGGATGTGAGAGTTGGACCATAAAGAAGGCTGAACACTGAAGAACTGATGCTTTCGAACTATGGTGGTAGACAAAACTCTTGAGAGTCCTTTGGACTGCAAGGAGATCAAACCAGTCAATCCTAAAGGAAATCAGTCCTAAATCTTCATTGGAAAGACTGATGCTGAAGCTCCAATACTTTGGCCACCTAATGCAAAGAACTGACTCATTGGAAGAGACTCTGATGCTGGGAAAGATTGAAGGCAGATGTGGAGAAGAGGGTGACAGAAATTGAGATGATTGGATGGCATCACTGAATCAATGGAGATGAATTGGAGCAAACTCTAGGAGATGGTGAATGACAGGGAATCCTGACATGCTGAAGTCCATAGGGTCACAAAGAGTCAGGTATTATTTAGTGACTGAACAACAACAACAACAGGATATAAGACCACCCACCCTTTCCCTTAGGACTGGGATGCATAGGATAGCTCTCTCCAAAAAATCTTTATGAGCTTTCTCTGGCCCATTGATATATATGCTCTGTATAAGAGGTTATGAGCTGTGTGGGCACTTATGACTGTCCCCATTGTAAGTCTCCATTGTCTCCTTAGAATGTATCATCTTCTGTATCTTGGTTCCTTGGCTGAAACCTCCATTTCAATATTCTTTCATTTATATAGTAAGACATAAAGGTGTAGTTTAGGTAGTGATTTTACAAAAGCATAAAAAAGCATTCTTTTTTTTTTTCATTTAATAATCATTTGAATGACTTACCGTGTCCAAACATTATTCGAGGCTCAGGAAATAAGATAGTGGAAAAGCTACATAGTGTCCCTATACTCACAAAGGTCTTCCCTATAATCTCAAATGGTAAAGAGTCTGAATGCAATGCAGGAGACCAGGATTTGATCCCTGGGTAGGGAAGATCCTCTGGAGAAGGGAATGACAATCCACTCCAGTATTCTTGCCTGGAGAATCCAATGGACAGAGAAGCCTGGCAGGCTACAGTTCGAGGGGTCGCAAAGAGTTGGACACAACTGAGTGACTAACACACACAGATACTCATGAAACTTACATTCTTCTGAATAGCTTTAAAAAGACAGAAATAGGGGCTTCCCTGGTAGTCCAGTGGTTAAGAATCTGCCTTCCAATGTGGGAGACAATGGTTCAACTGCTAATTGGGACACTAAGTTCCCACATGCTGTGGTGCAGCTAAACCTTCGTGTTACAACTAGAGGAGGCCACACATGCCACAACAAAGACCAAGCATAGCCAAACTTAATTTTTTTTAAGAGAAAACATAGATTTAAAAAATGTAATTTCAAAGAAAGGATATGAGTAGCTATGTGCAGATGAGTAGGGGGTCCTTTGAGGAACGTGTGTGAAGGAAAATCTGTGAGAAAGTGACATTTGTATAGGAGTTATTCAAAGTAGCTGAGAATGATAGAACCTACATTGTGGAATGGGGCTTCCCTGGTGGCTCAGATGGTAAAGAATCTATCTGCAGTGCAGGAGACCTGGGATTGATGCCTGGGCTGGGAAGATCCCCTGGAGGAGGGTATGGCAACCCACTCCAGTAATCTTGCCAGGAGACTCTCCATGGACAGAGGAGCCTGGCGGGCTACAGCCCACAGACTCGCCGAGTCAGACACAACTGAAGCGACTTAGCGCACATGTTGTGGAATAATAAAAAATAAATTGTGGAATGCATTTTAATATGAAAAAGTGAAGTAAAAGTGTTAGTTGCTCAGTCCTGTCCAACACTTTGTGACCCCATGGACAGAGGAGTCTGCAGGCTACAGTCCATGGGATTTCCCAGGCAAGAATACTGGAGTGGGTAGCCAGTCCCTTCTCCAGGGGATCTTTCTGACCCAGGAATCACTGGGGTCTCCCGCATTGCAGGCAGATTCTTTACTGTCTGAGCCACCAGAGAAGCCTATTTTAATGTAGATAAGCACATCTGGAGAACTATGAGTAAAATGTAATGAAGACTTATACACATTTCTGGTTCTTCCTCCCTTACGACTTGGGCATAAAGCTCATGTCATCTAGGGAAGACTTCATGATCTGACCCAATCAGGTTCCCTGTCTTCCTCTTCAGTGAGTCCCACACAGCTGGCCCGTGCTGGGATGTTTGTGACCTTGTATCGGCTCTTATTACATTTGTTGACTATTCTTAGTTTCCGCTAATGAGATCGCTCAGAGTTCGCTTTGAGTATCACATCTTAATCACTTGATTTCTGCAGACGCTTCTTTTCTCCAAATAAACTCTCCAAAATGCCTGCTGCTCTGTGCTCATTAACCTGGGAATGGCTTCTCTAACTCCAATTTGAACATTTTCTCTGACATCTGAGACTTCTGTCCTGATCAGGAGTCTCTAAACAGTAACAATGGGAAGAGGATTTGACTCTTAAGTGTGAAGAAGCAGAAGAAGAAGAAGAAAAAAAATCAATGACCCATTTCCATTTTTAAGGGGATTTTTTCCTTTATGTGGAAGTATGGACTTCACTCTTTTGCAGTGTAGCATAGTTAAGATCCACCCTAACTCCACTGTCTGCCCAATTCCCACTTAATCATTTCAAACTCAATAAGGTTTAGGTGACTCAAAGGTAACAAAATAATTAGTTAATGAGTAAATAAATGAGCAAAGAGATGAATATTCATCTAGGATTTTTTTTTTCATGTGCTCTTTTGCTTCTCTTAACCCACAATTATTGATACAGGTTTCATGATGAAAACAGCAGCCCTCATTTAAATAGACCCAGCATAAGAATAGGACTGAATCTCCATTTTTCCACATGCTGATAGGTATTAAATGGGTGACCTGTACTTTTCTTTTTTTTCAAAAGTATTTTATGTATTTTGCTGCACTGGGTCCCAGCTGCAGCACGTGGAATCTTCTGTTGCAGCATACAGGGCTCTCTAGTTTTAACATTCAGGCTCAGTAGTTGTGGCACATGGGCTCTCTAGTTGTGGTGTACAGGCTTAGCTGTTCTGCCTCATGTGGGATCTTAGTTCCCCTATCAGGAATTGAACCTACAATCCCTGCACTGCAAGGCAGATTCTTAACCACTGGACCGTGAGGGAAGTCCTTGGTGACCTGTATTTCTAAACAATTGCCACTTTGATGGATCACAGGAAAGATCTCTCAGACGCACAAATGTTCTAATTCAGAGCCAGACAGCAGCAGTTCCTTTTCATTGCTGCCGGATATCACATGCCAGAGAATATATTCTCTTGGTAGGTTTTAAGCTTGGTCTAGTAAGGTTATTTCTAACTACTGTTAGTTTTGCAATACCAAATCCTAAATTTTCCTTTGCTCTTAAGAGACAAAAGAATAGATCACAAACTGTAATTGATAAATTGAAAATTTAGTTTCAGGTGCATGTAGCTTTTGATGTTGAAATCACTCTGAAAAATGGAACTTATTTAGAAATAAGCTTGAGAGGCACTTACCAGAAATAATATTATGTAGATGCTCTGGAATAGCTTCTAGGAACAGCTTTCATTGGAACAGATACATATACAGAATAAGGACAAGGATTTCATGTTGCTTTGTTTCTCCCCCAGAACCCAAAAGAATATTCTAGACTTCTGTCTAAATCCATCAAAATGGCTCACTCAATATGAAAATATGGCCTTTATCCAGGGACTTCACTTTATGAACCACAGCACATCGCCGTCTCTTTTCTCTGTCCTCATTGAACTACTCAGATACCCTAAATTTCAATTGTCTATCAGAACTTCAACCTAACCAGGGAGATAAGTCATACTTGACTGAAATTATCCTTTCTTCAAAAGACATTACCATAAAAACGGGTATTATTTTGATTAGTCAATCTCTTTGTGTATTCAGAAGAGGTCCCCAAAGTAGAAAGATAATCTAGAAACTCTAGTTCTGTAGAAGTTTAAGTATGGCATACATGCAGGTGACAGAGGTGGTAACTGTTGTAGTTAGGTTCTGAAACTTTGTTAGACTTGTACCCAGAGTGCCAGCTTAACCTGAAGAAATGCAGAATCTCTGACATTCCTGGACATAACCTGAATGGTATACTATTTTCAGGTTATAATCAAATCGCCGAGGTTCTTCTTGGATGCCCAGGGAAATGAATTGGAATGGGAAAGAACTGGAACTGTCTTGTTTTGACACAAGATTGGTCTAAATAAATAAATAAATAAAATACATATATACACACATAAATAAACAAAGCAAGACTGGTCACTGGGCAGGACAGACTCTTGAAGGAAAATGAGATGAGGCCCAACCAGCCATAAGGACTAGGACAAGGGCCAGACTAGCAAAGATGATAATATTTTCAAAGGCCTAAGAATAGCTAGGGAGGTGAAAGTGCTCTCTTGACACAAATGCTCTTGCAAGCAGGTGGAGCATGGTGGTTGGGAGATCAGAACAGCTGCTATTTGGACTGCTACATTGGAAGGTGGCAGAAGGCAACTTTTTGGTTTCTTTTCCTGTCATCCCCATATTCCTAGACAAATATTCTTGACATTACCTTCCAGGAATAACCCTTAATTGTCTAATTCTCTCTATTCTGCTGCCACTCTAGATCAAGCCATCTCTCACATGTACTACTGACCTACTACTTGTGACTTCAATCTGTTCTCATGCTAGAAGTGCGATAGTTTAAAAGTCAAATAAGGCTGTATTATTTTCCAACATGGAACTCTGCAAGAGCTTGCCACTGCATAGAGTATACAAAGAAATTGCTTTCCTTGACCTACCAGGCTTAGCAAGTGAAAGTGTTAGTCGCTCAGTGGTGTCTTACTCTTTGTGATCATGTGGACTGTAGGTTACCAGGCTCCTCTGTCCATGGAATTCTGCAGGCAAGAATACTGGAGTGGGTAGCTGTTCCCTTCTCCAGGGGGGATCTTCCCAACCCAGGGATCAAACCCAGGTCTCCCACATTGCAGGTGGATTCTTTACCATCTGAGTCACCAGGGAAGCCCACAAATACTGGAGTGGGTAGCCTATCCCTTCTCCAGGGGATCTTCCCAACCCAGGAATTAAACTGGGGTCTCCTGCATTGCAGGTGGACTCTTTGCCAGTGCTAATGTTCTATAATGAACTACATGTTGGCTCCCTAAAAGATGTGCTCACATCTTAAGCTTCAGAACCTGCAGATGTGACCTTATTTGAAAAAAAAATGATCTTTGCATATGTAATTGAGTATCTTGCAATGAGATCATCCTGGATTATCCAGGTGGGCCTAAATACAGTGACCATTGTCTTTATAAGAGACACTCATACAAGAGACACATGGAGAAGGCAAGCAGACCCTGTGAAGACTGAGGCAGTGGTTGCAATTGTGTAGCCATAGACCAAGGAATGTCTGGAGCCACCAGAGCTGGGAGAGGCAAAGAAGAACTCTCCCCTAAAGTTTTTGGAGAATCCTGCTGATTTCTTAATTTCAGACTTCTGACTTCATTTGCTGGGGAATAATCAATTTCTGTAGTTTTATGCCATCATTTTTGTGATAATTATTATGGAAACCAAAGGAAACTATTATACTCCTCAGTCACATCTCTTACTCTTCTGCTTTCTCACTTTATTCCTACTAGACTAGCCTATGTTTCCCCTTATTATGTTTTAAGTATAACATGCTTCTTGTCTGTTTGGACTGCTATAACAAAATACCACAGATTGGATATCTTATAAGCATCAGAACTTATTTCTCATACTTCTGGAGACCAGAAGTCAGAGACAGGTTTGGTTTGCCAGTATGGTCACGTAAGGGCCCTCTTCCTAGTTGCAGATTCCTCATTGTATCTTCAGATGGAGGAAAAGGCTAGGGGGTCTCTCTGGAGCCTCTTTTATAAGAGCACTAATCCCATTCATGAAGGCCCCATCCTTATGACCTAATCATCTCCCAAAGGTGCCATGTCCTTATATCATCACATTGGTTATTAGGATTTAACATATGAATTTGGGTAGGGGGGGATGGACACAAACGTTTAGATTATAGCTCTTCCTCAAACTTGGAGAATTTATGTTAGCTGTTTTCTTTGCCTGGGATATTTTTCTCTTATATATATGTTTTTATGTCTGAGTTCTTTCTTGTCAGTCTTAAAGTTTAATGTCTCTTTTTCAGAGGGGTCTTCCTAGACCAAATCTATCTAATATTTCCTATCAGTCATTCCCTGACTCATCACTCTTATATTTTCATCTCAATACTCATTTTTATCTGATCTTTTCTGGTTTGCTTATCTTATCTGTATAAACCTTCAAAAGCAAGCTCTATGAAGTGAGATTTTTGTCACTTTCTGACTCACTGCAGAATCCTAAGTGTCTAGAATCATCCCTGGTATTTAGGAAGCATTCAATTCATGTTGAATGAGATACCTAACAGAAAGCCCATCAGTGCTGGAGGGGATTAAGTTGGTAATTTTGGGTATCTAGAAATTTAAAGAACAAGCCAGGCCCTCAGTCACTGAGGGCCTCAGTTCTTGAATATTTAATAGTAACAAAGAAAAGAGTCCCTGTAAGAGGTTGCAAATAAAATGGAGAATGGTCTTGGGATAAAATTGGTAACATTTCCCAAAGTAATTTGAGAAAAGAGTGTAATCTACTGGAGCGTAGGATCAGAGATGAATTTGAAAAAATGATGTCATCAGGCCAAGTGTGAGAATTAGACTGGAGAAGATGGCTGGGATCTGTTTCACCTATTAGTGGAGGTCCACCACCTACCATTAAATGGTCCTAAAGACTAACAGCATTGGAAATAAGTTAGATATGGGTAACCAGTGGTAAAACTACAACTCCCAACTGCTTTGGCAGAGAAGCAACTTGGCCTTCTGATTAGCTGGGAATAATAATTTTCTAGGGAACTAGATTCTTCCTAACAGGGAGAGATTCCGATTAGGTTTAAATTTCCTTTACTATATGCTTACATTTGAATGCAAGAACTTAAAGTGATTCAATATGCTCTCAATGGTGCTATAGCATGGCTATGTGGAAAACCCCATACCCCACAGGGCAGGGCTCACACTGAATCCCCACACCATCTGGCTATGGGGTTAGGCACAGAGAAGATCTGGGATGATGCCATTATTCAGCCTTCTGTACCCTGTCTATCTTACTGGCAATTAAAAAGCTCAATGAGGACATCCTAGTCCAATTCAGAAATTAAAGAATGCATATCTTCTGAAGATAACAAATGTCCTATGAGAATAAAGTAACCCAGTAGCACTGTCTGTTATACATACAGGAGGTCTTGGAAGTCACTCTGTTGGAACCACCATCTTTGTGAATTTTCTACAGGTTGGTGAATGCTCTAGTGCAGTATTCTTAGGGGGGGCCTTTGTGACTTTCTCATAACATTATCTTAATGACAGCATCCAGATATCCATGGAAATCCTATTTTGAGGCTTATAGTCATTTTAGAGTTTCCAGAGATAGTATCTGATGAGGTGTCCTCTCCAGAGGCATAACTTATCTCATAGAAGTGATTTCAGCATTTTTCATCCCTATGACTTTCCCACAACTTCTCCATTTTTCTTGTTAGCTGCATATTTGAAAATAAAATTAAAAAAAAATCAGGCTTTGAAAAGACCTTCTCTGTGTTTGCATCTGTAGGCATAAATGTGGGAAAATATATAGAATGCATGGGGGCTGATATTTTGTGTCATTTATCTTTATTTGTGAGGGCAAATGGGATAAGTCACTCATGACTGTGCCAATCATGGTCCATTCTTCATTACTGCACTCATGAAGATAAATGCCACATTTACACGGACCACAACTATCCCATGTCCTTTCCGACCAGGAATTTAGATCAGTTAGAGCAGAAGGCTGTGATATGATAATCAAGGACACTTAGTATATACTATCTTCTACTCCCACACATCTTGATCTCCAGAGTGAAACAAGGATACCACTAGAAGCCAAAAAAATATTTATGTAGCATGTAAATTCGCATCCATGTATATCCTTCATTCTAAGTACTTCATTCTAAGTACTCCTATGCATGCCCAGAACAGTATTTTGTAGTGGCCACATACTAGTTGATAGAAGATGGTCTTGATCTTTCCAAGGTTACAGGTGGTATAATGAAGAGAATACTTTGGGGAAAAAATGATGAGCAAATAGTTAATTCTCTCTATGGAAAAGTCAAATAACAAAGGAGGAAGTCACAATAGAGCTATGAGAAGTCATAATATTTGAGCAGCGATATTAAGAGAAAATAACATGAATGCCTTGACGTGCCAGTGTCTGTACCACTGGATTTAAGGTTATGGCAGAGCATAACCTTTTCTGCTCTATGCTTGTGGACCTGATACAGGTAATCAACAGACATGATCCCTTTATATCTCAATACTGAATGTGCTTATTCTGGTTTTATTTTAATTACCCATTCACAAAGTGAATGTTTTAAGCCAGAAGACTTTTCCACCGAAATCAAAATATTGGCTCTGTTTTGGTACATAAATATTTTTACAATGAGAAGTAAACTGAAGAGGATTTCTGTAAATTTCAGAAATTTGATTGGGAAACTGAATATTTCCAAAATCATTGTTCATCCTTGGAAACTATCAATATTAGTCTGGACTATATGAAATTGTTGATGTCAACAGGTTTTGATTAGGAAATAGCGACTTTTTGAAGTTTGCTCTAATTGTACTGATCGATTAAGTAATTTAGATTCAGGATGTAATTTCACCACTGTATTTTTTCTGTATATAACCAAATAAGCTGTTTTATCCACTTGTTTAGGAAATATTTACTGAATGCATACTATGGGGCAGTAACTGGGCTGTGCAAGCACATAAGATTGTATATAGTGCCTGTCCCAATAGGACATGTAGTTTAATGATGCAGAAAGACACGTAAGTACAATGTGGATGACTAACACAGTAGTTGATAATTGCTCAATAAATGTTCTTTTCATTTTCCTCATATGGAAGTAATAGTGAAATCTATTCAAGGAACAAAAAAATCAGTTTCCTACAAATTTTGAGAACATTGGAAGAACTCACAGCATAAGTAGCTTCTTCCCTCCCTTAATATATTCATGTTACAAACATATCTTGGGCAGAGCACTAGTCTAGAGCTCCAAAGATTTAACTTCCTATATTAATAACTATTATATGTTAGCTTTTGAAACTTGATAACATTATTTAACTTCCTTAAACTTTAGCATCTCATCTGAAAAATGAAAAGGTATAATAACTTCTGCATACTTTCCATAATTATGAAGGTCTGATATGATAATGTATGTGAGAAGATGTTCTAATCTGTGATGAATAATAGAAACAAAAGTTACCATTCTCATCACCATCTTTCTTGTCTCCAATCTTGTTTCCATGGTGATATGTAAAAAGTCAATGGTTTACCATCTTGATTTATATTTTTCATGTTCAGGCATGATCACATATTTGGGGATGTGTACCACATTCAACACCAGATAATCATTTCATTAAAGTAGGTAAATTTTTACCCACTCTCCAAGTGTTTAGAGGTAGTGCTAATGGTAAAGAAGCTGTCTGCCAATGCAGGAGACATAAGAGATGTAGGTTCGATCCCTGGGTTGGGAAGATCCCCTGGAGGAGGGCATGGCAACCCACTCCAGTATTCTTGCCTGGAGAATTCCAAGGACAGAGGAGCCTGGAGAGTTAGAGTCCATAGGGTCACAAAGAGTCGGACATGATAAAAGTAACTCAGCATGCAAGTATTTAGAGCAGTGCTTAATAACTGAGTGAAAACCTCTGAGATAATGATAATCATTCCTATTGTCTGATAGCTTATGGTTTTCCAGGTTTAGTAGTTTATGGTCAGCACCTCATTTCGTGTTCAGAACAACCTTCTGAGGGACTGTCCTGGCTGTCCAGTGGTTGAGACTCTGTCTTCCATTGCAGGGGGGTGCAGGTTTGATTGATGCTTGGGGACCTAAGGTCCCACCAGTCACAGGGTGAGGCCTGCCCCCCCAAAAAACCTTCTGAGGTTATTGGTACTATTATCACCCTCACTTTACAAATGAAGAAACTGAAGTCTCAGAAGACTATGGGATTTGCCCAAGTTATAGAGTTATTACATCTAATGACAGAATTGATCAACTTAACTTCTGTAGCCTATCACATGCCCTGATTTAGAATTCATCACCATTTCCATCTTTATACTCTCCTTCCTGCTTGATAATTCCCTTTTTTCTCCATAAAAGTGCTTGAGAGGCATTCATCCTTTCTGAAGCTTTAGTTTCCTCATCTATATAAAATAGGACTATTATTGGGCTCCATCAATAAACAAATCATACAAACTCTGTGTCCTCAGATTGTTGGAGGAGACGGAAAGTAAATAACACATACAGATAAATACATATCTACATGTGTATTTTCTCTAGTTGTGAAAATGCTACGTAGAGAAATAAAGAAAAATACAGGGATAAAGAAAGGTGGGAAAAGGGGCAATGATACTGTAGGCAGCATCTTCAAGGAAAGGAGGCCTGTCTGAGCAGGTGACCTGGAGGAAGCGAAGAAGCAAAGCATAGAAGTATCTGGAGGAAATGTGGTAGCACCGGTATCATGTGTATGCCCAGCTACACGTCTGTCTGAATGAAGGTCATTCCAGGCAGAAGGAAGAGAAAGTGTAAGGTTCCTGAGAAAGAAGTGTTCTTGGTATATCTGAGGAGCAGCAAGGAAGCTGTGGGCTTCCCAGATGGCTTAGTGGTAAAGAATCCAATGCAGGAGACATGGGTTTGATCTCTAGGTCAGGAGTTTCCTTGGGAGAAGGAAATGACAACCCACTGCAGTATTCTTGCCCGGGAAATCCCATGGACAGAATAGCCTGGGAGTGGGCTACAGTCATGGGGATCACAAAGCATCGGGCATGACTTAGCGACCTAACAACAACAACAGCAAAACGAGGAAGCTGTGTGTCCAGAGTGAAATGAGTAAGGTGAGAGTGGTAGCAAGATAGGATTAAAGAAGGAAAGATGCAGAAGAAAACTCTCAATGGCCCCCGAGGCCACTGGAAGCCATGTAATATTATTTTGAGTGACATCAGAAGCCACTGAGCACTGGGCAGAAGACCAGATGTGGTCTGACTTTCATTTTAATAGGATCCCTCTACAATGTGGAGAACAGACTGAAGAGGGGCAAGGACAGAAGCAAAGATACCAAATATTGAAACAGGTTGTTGAAATCATCCAATTATAATGGACTAATATGTAGCAGTGGAGGTGAGATGTGCCAAGACTCTTGATAACCAGAATTTCCATTGTATAGGCAATAGGCTGTAAAGGTAATAAGATATAGAAATAATAGGATGCAAAATTGAGGATGAGACCAAAAAATAAAGTATCAGGGGGACTTTGTCCTGAGCTCTTACAAGGATGGTCCCTGGAACCATTGTTTGGCACTCGGTAAAAGGTTAATTTTTTTTTTTTTTGAAGGAAAGAGTGAATGGAGTTGCTGTTAGAAAAGTCTTTGTCAGGGATGGAGGTTGAATTGAAATCAAGAGTTTTATTTTTGGACAGGTTGATTTTCAATACCTTCAAGTAGAAGTCTTGCATTAGCAGTTATATACATATACTACAAATATGCATTGCCAGCTGGAGATAAATGTTTGGCAGTGTTCAGTTAGTAGATGATTGTAGGATTCACTTAGACAATCACTTAGACAAAGGAGAGGCCCACTAACTGAGCCCTGGTACTCTCCAACGTTTAGAAGCCCCAGATCTAGCGTTGGAATTTGAGCAGAGTAAACAAAGAGGTGGGGGAGAGAGAGAGCAATTTCCTAGGAGTCAGTGCAGAGAATGTTTCAGGAAGGACAGAAGAGTCACTCATGTCAAATGTTGCTAATTTTCACCTAGCTGAAAACTGAGAATCAGCCATTGGATTTAGTAATAAACACAGCTTCCACTCCCAACTCTGCATTTCCCTCTCTACACACACTCATTCCTACCCACTGCCTTATTCTCACATTGTTCTAAATACCAGGCATGTTACCTTCTAACTCAAATTTCATATTTCCTACTGAAGGGTTGTTAATGGTTCTTGAAACCATGGGATTTAGGGAAACTTCCTGGAAGTTTGAGTTACATGTTTTTCAAAACCAATGATATAAAATCCACATATCATCTCTGAAATAAATGTTAATAATATTCAGTTTTCCTTATATAGTAATAATACTATTTGAGAAGTTTGAGAAGCCCTTTTACTTACATTATCTGTTCCAAACAAAACTCTCTAACACAGCAAAATGCCCAGCTTTGAAGCTTACACCATCAGACCAAACACCTGCTAATGCCTCCTTGTTGGAATCAACCACAAACCCAGTCTTCCCTCCTTTTTATTCCCTGGTTATTTTAACATCTGCCTCCCTGATACTCTCTTCAGCCCTCCTCCTGATATAATTCTTAGTGATTTCAATATTCGTGTCAGTCCCTTGATCTTGATTGCTAATTTCATGGGTTTCTTCCATCCGCATTTGCTAGTGGTTTCCTGTTTGTACAGTTTGTACCAACTGTATGGTGAAGTTTGGGCTAGAAAGATTTGTAATTTGTTGGCATTAGAAATCATTTAGTTTACTTCATTATACTTTGCAAAATGCCAGCTTTATTCCTTTATATTTCTTTGCTCCAAATACAGTGTGGCCCTCTATCTTTGATTCTAATTTTTGATCTACCATTATCACAGGAGTGTTGGGAAGGGAGTAGTGGTAGATGAGGGATGCATAGGAGGAAGAAATGTTAGTATCTCTCTTGTTTGGGGATGTAGAAAATATCCCAGTTAGAGTTTGCAGCAGTTGCCTATGCCAAACTCTTTAACAGCTCATCTGATTTAATATTTCAGAGTATTTCTTTAACTGTTTCCTATCCATCTTCAAAACACATGATCTCATTTGATCTGAAGAGGTGATTCTGAACAGGATGGAGGATCAGAGAGAAAATGTGACTTGCTTCAGGTCATACATCTAATAAGTCAGAACCAAGTATAGACAACAGATCTCCCAACTCTAAATGTGTTTTTTTATTGGCATTAAACAATGCATTGTTCAAAATGCCCAGTGGTTAAAATAGATGCCTTGGCCTTCTGCCCAGAAGAGTGTAAAAATACAGTGGCAATTTAATAAATATTGTCACCAGTGTTGTCTGTGGTGTTGGGGGGAACAGCAGATCGAGAAATGTGCTGAATTTTTCTAATGGATGCTTTTTTCCCCTCTTAGATTGGCAAACACACCGCCTGTTTACAGCACAGAGACCACAATGGAGATCTAGGTGGGTGATGATTCATGCTAAATCTTTGCCACAATATGCTGAACACTACAGCGGCAGCTAATGTGAAGTGGCTCATTATATACTGTCAAATCCAATAACAGCCGAAGACTGGCTTTGCTGCAGCATGAACAACTTGTGGGAAGCCTAGCTACTGCAAACCACTACTGAATTGCAAAAAAAAAAAAAAAAAAAAAAAACAGGCTTCAAGAGAGTAGAAAAGACCGAGTCACTGAGTCATATTTGCAAATTTCTCTTTGTCACTTTAGAAACGGCCTTCATGGTCCCAGCTTGACCCCAGAGATGGCTCTCCTTGGGATTCCTTTCTCTTGTGAGTGCCTCTCCCTTCAGTTATATTTTATGGGCTAAAGATGATCTCAGGGCCACAGTGCATAGACAGAGCTGGAAATGTGGCTCTCTTCTGAAAATATTCCTGAAGCTCCCCCTCGCCTCTCCACCCTTCACCAGCCAGTGATGCCATTCACATAAACACATTTACCTTCTACTGCCCCACAGCATCTGTGGATGGTATTTCTACATAATAGAGAGAGAAGATCAGAAGGCAGGAGGCAGAAACACTGCCTCCTTGCTGTAAGACTTAGGATCACGTGTCTTTTTGTCTTCATTATATTGTGATCTCCTCTAAAGCAAGATCCTGGGTTTATTTATCTGTTTAGTCTAATGTCTATGAGCCATAGTTGACCCTCTACAAATATTTATCAACAAAATTAATGTATTTCCTTCATAAAAATTCATAATGAAGCTTGAGTTTAATCTTCTCCCTTGCCTTGTTCCAGCCACAGGGCCTGCCACATAGTAGGTAGACATCAGGTGCTTGTTTACTGAAGGAACAAAGATATGAATGAGTCCATCAATCATATGGTTCCCTGCTGCCTAATTAAAGCCTCAACAAACCTCTTCCAACCATCAGAGACAGAAAAGTCGTGGCTTCCAGTCATTCTTTGCCAGACCACCAGGAATAATGCCCTCAAAGTGGTTGTTTATTTTGTAAAGCAGAAACTAATCTGAAGCTATTTTCTTTATTTGTATATTCAAATGCCTATAAAACAGAAGAACACCAGAGACCTATTCATTGCTCACAAATGATCCATGGGGTAATAATGTGCTTGCTCTTCCAGCTGTGCTGCACTTGGGTGCCATCCTGGGTTTAATTGAAAATATACTGTGACCTTGGTTTTGTTCGCTGGATATGGGGGAGGGGGTAATTGGCGTGAGGCCTCCAAAGAACTCCCTCTTAACGAATGTCATTTGGCTAATTTGGGGTTCGCCTGCAGGAAATAACCTGTGAAGTCCTGGAAAAACGAGGTGCATTTTATTTGCATGCAACTCATATGAAGCTAATGATTTAAAAAAAAAAAGCAAAACTTTTTAATTTAGCCATACTTACTCATTGAATTCTAAATACTGTGAGGATGATAATGGTATTGTCTCTTACAGTTTCATGTTTCATCATAATTAAATAAACAGCTTATGAATTGCAGTCCAAAAAATGTCTGGGTTCCACTCTTAACTTAAGAGGGTTTCCATAGAAACCATGGGCTGCGAATTTAACTGACATTTATTGGACTTGAGGCTATATGTAGCATTGATAGCCCTCTGTGTTTCTCTCTGCCCCTCCGTGTATATGTCTTTCTTTTCCTTTAACCTTCACAGCCATCTCTTCCCCTGTATTCCCCCTCCCCCTTCCTCCCCCCCCCCTTTCTCTTATTAGCAATGAGGAAGTAATTTGGACTCAGTTAGATTTAACAAATGCAATAATACTAAAATGAGCTCTGATACTTAAGTGTAATTGTGTTATTAGCTGGAAATGTTTTTCTTCAAAAACAAAAGAATTGAGAGTGAAGTTTACTGAAGTGGCGCATGTTTATAAGAAGGAAGCTTTAGCTGCCAGTTGAAAGTCTGCAGTCCACATTCATACCCCAGCGATGGTTTTTCCTTGATTTAGTTACCCCAGACTGATGTTTCTCTTCCATCCTAATTTTCACTCTTCTAAATGGAACATATAATCATTGTGCTGATCGTATTCCAAGAGAAAGGAGGAGTTTATTTAGAAAGACAAAAACATACTATATCCTGTGTAACTCTGCCGGACAATTTACTAGGTAGGTACTTGCCTTTAGGTTGTCTTAGTTAATGCCACAAAGTGTATAGCCAGGCCATGGACTGAAAGGAAAATGGAACTGGAGCTGGTGGTTGAAATGCAGGCTTCATCACAGTCTGAATCTAAACCTTACATATAGTGCTTCAATACTCTGTCTCAGAAACAGCCTCACAGACTTAGAGAATGGACTCATAATTATCAATGGGGGAAGGATGGGAAGGAGGGATTGTTAGGAAGTTTGGGATTGGTATGCACACATGAATTTAAAACGGATAACAAAGATCTACTGTATAGCACAGGGAACTCTCTTCAATGTTATGTGGCAGCCTGGATGGGAAGGGAGTTTGGAGGAGAATGGACACATGTATATGTATGGCTGAGTCCCTTTGCTGTTCACTTGAAACTATCACAAAGTTGTTAATTGATTGTTTGTTAGTTGCTCAGTTGCCTCTAACTCTGTGACCCCATAGATTGTAGCCCGCCAGGCTCCTCTGTCCATGGAATTCTCCAGGAAAGAATACTCTAGTGGGTAGTCATTCCCTTCTCCAGGGAATCTTTCCGATCAGGGATTGAACCCACCCAGGTCTCCTGCATTGCAGGTAGATTCTTTGTGGTCTGAGTCATCAGGGAAACCTTACTCCAGTATAAAGTAAAAAGTTTAAAATAAAATAGATAAATAAATATTCTGTCTCAGTTTCTCAAAGACAGAATGAATATGAGCATTTTTAAGAAATGGAGTTTTATTAGGATGAGACATGCTAATACAGATAGTACACCTTAGTAGTGGTCCTTGTCTTCATCGCTTTATAAATGAGGAAAATGTGCAGCCAAAAAAGTGAATCAGGTATCCAAAAGTTGCACAGCTAGTAGAAAGTGGATTTTTCCATTGCAGTGATGAAAAGAAGTGGACTTAGACCTGAAGTCAGTTACTAATTGTGCAATTTGGAATAAGTGACAAAGCAGTAGAGTATCTGTTTCATGCAGTTGTTATGAGGATTAAATAAAACTATGCATGTAAAGTACATGGAGAATCAGCCATGTAGAAATCTATGTGCTATGCTTTTTGCTTTTTCTCTCCCTCCCAACTTTCGGATTTGTTTTGTTTGTATGGACACAAAGTGAAAAAACGATCAGTCTCCTAACTCTGTGTCATACATCTAGTTTTAAATTATTTCATAATTCATAAACTATCTCAAGCTATCCTGATAACAATGAGAAAGGAAAGGCAGATGAGATCACATACGTTTTATAGGTTGGGAGAAGTGAAATTCAGAGTTGTTATTGACAAGGTTTCCATATAGTGAATGAGGACATGGAGTTTTGACTTCGTTCCCTAGGATTTCTTTTTATAATTAAAACTCTCTATTATTCTTAATTTGGGTCCCATGTTCAGCTGATTCTAACTTACCTGTCTAATCAGTGGGCTTCCCAGGTGGCTCAATGGTAAAGAATCTGCCTTCAATGCAGGAGATGCAAGAGAACCAGGTTCATTTCCTGGGTTGGGAAGATCCCCTGGAGAAGGAAATGACAACTTATTCCAGTATTCTTGACTGGAAAATTCCATAGACAGAGAAGCCTGGTAGTCTATAGTTCCTGGGATTGCAAAAGAGTAGGACATGACTGAACACGCACACACACATGTCTAATCAGTGTTGAGAGAGATAACATTTTAGCAGGAAAGAAGAAAGGAAGGTGAGGAGGTGGTAACTGCAAAGTCTGTCTCTTGCAGACTGTCTTTAGGTCATTCTCCCAGGATCCAAAGAGGGATGCAGAAATATACTCTTCAATTCCAGGTACAAATGAGGCATTGATTTTGTAAGGGCACTGTGTCTAAATGTTGCTGGTTTAGAAAGGGCGGGGGGAAAAAAACGCTAAAGAAGCCAGGTATCAGTCAGAGACGTGGATGGGTACCTAGCGAGTTCAGAAAAGAATATACAGCTAGGACAAGAGAGTGATGGGACAGGATTTCTGGAGAGAGTGATTGTTCCTCCTCCTACCCTCCACATAGGCCCACATGCACACATGTATATTCAAGGCTAAACAGAACAAATATTTCTTTGAAATATAACCATTGTATGGCTCCAGAGAGCTCCTAGCAGGAGGTAAAAATGTTAGCTCTGCCATTTTTATTTGTTCTGTGCTTCTGCTTGCCTTATGACCAGAATATTCATTCTGTGTTGTCTTTGAAGAATTTTTTTAAGCTCCTTTCTCCATTTTGTGTTAGTTTGCTGCTGCTGCTAAGTCGCTTCAGTTGTATCCGACTCTGTGCGACCCCATAGACGGCACAGGCTCCCCTGTCCCTGGGATTCTCCAGGCAAGAACACAGGAGTGGGTTGCCATTTCCTTCTCTAATGCATGAGAGTGAAAAGTGAAAGTGAAGTCGCTCGGTCGTGTCCGACTCTGTGCGACCCCATGGACTGCAGCCCACCCAGGCTCCTCTGTCCATGGGACTTTCCAAGCAAGAGTACTGGAGTGGGGTGCCATTGCCTTCTCCGTTTGTGTTAGTTTAGTTAAAACTGAATGAAATAATTCCCAAAGTCACTTAGCTAGACACATGGGGATAGCAGTCCATCAGGATGTACTAAAATCACAGGGACAAAGAATGACTCTACAGAAAACTCCTCCGAGTTGTGGAACTCCCTCTCCTGCTCAGGATTCCTCACAAAAGTTACATGACACATGGTACTATTGCCAAACTCGTGGAACTTAATCTCTTTCTTCTTTCCTACATGACAATGAATGATAATAGAAAGTTTAATATTTTTCTTTTATGCCCTAATAGATCATCCTGTTAGTTTTGAGGTTGAGGAAAATGTGTAAGAAAAGGAATTCCTCCACATGCTCTAGAACAGGATTAACAAACTTTCCATGGAGGGTCAGAGAGTAAGTGTTTTGAAGCTGTATAGATTTTTTTTTGCAAGCCATATAGTTTAGCACAACTACACAATTTGGCACATTGTATGAAAGCAGCCATAGGAAATACAGATATGAATGGGTGTGGCAGTGTTCCAATAAAACTTTATTGACAAAAACAAATAGTGGGCCAAATTTTGCCTGTGGATAATACTACTGATCTTGGAGGTTGTATTTTTTTTTTCCTACATTTCCATCCATCTTGTGTTTCTGTTCACGTGGCAACTACAGCTTGAAAGACAAAACTGGGAAGTGTGTGGTGACAACCATATCGTAATTACCCTCATTTTGTGGGTTTTGCTCTTTGTTATACTTATTTTTGAATAAATTTTATCCTTTCAGTATTCCTTTGGCATAGGAAGACATCGGTAGTCTGTCTTCACTTTTAGAAGGGTACAGAAAATTTAAGTGGCTTGCATTAGAGGTGTCACCCCACAACTATAATATCTGTATTGGGATATGACTGTCACCATTGTGTTTTTTCAACTGGATTATTCTTCCTAAAGTGCATTCTTTAGGGAATAAAGATGGTGGGAGAGATAACCAAAAAGTAATTTTCATTATCTAAATCATGAAGAAAGTAGCTAACTAATGGCTTAAGTAGGGACATGCACAGACTTTACTTTCTTACCCCATTAAGATACCATGGATACCTAGT
This sequence comes from Okapia johnstoni, assembly GCA_024291935.2. Taxonomy (NCBI): domain Eukaryota; kingdom Metazoa; phylum Chordata; class Mammalia; order Artiodactyla; family Giraffidae; genus Okapia; species Okapia johnstoni. Next base: position 10,006,545 of record CM044325.1, read on the forward strand.
TCTTTCTTGCTTTTCATGTATATTCCTGAGTTTTTTCCATGATATATTTTTGGAAATGATGCATTGTAGGCAAATGAATAACAGGGAGTTCTGGCTTTGTGCAGTACTGTGTTAACTGAAACTTGTGCATACTGGAACCGAGTCCTCATTTTGCAAGGATCCATGGTAACTGAGAGCAAATCTGTTATTAAAGAACTGTGCAAAAAAAAAAGGACTTGTTTTCAATAATGCATGACCTCTGGTTAACACAGCAGGGAGCAAAATGAGGACTGCCTTGAGTAAATAAATAAGAATCTTATTTCCAAATGCCTGCATTTGCCATATAATTCCCTCTTTTGTGGTCATTAAAGAAAAACAAAGAAATTACTGATGACAGTCACTTCCATTATCTGACATGTCATCACCCAGGTTTCCTCATTATGCAATGTGAACAGTGTTGAGGTTACATGCAACCAGTTCCAGGTTCAATTAGGAGGCCATCCCTGCTATCTGTATTCTGATTAAACAACATTGCCTGGAAATCACAGAAAGAGTCTACTCTGTTTCCTCCCCTTGCTCACATCTCATAAACAGACTCAATTAAAGAGTTTCCTTATCAGGTTTTTCTTAAGTCATGCTGAAAACTGGAAGGGGACGGCCCTGAGATGTTCAGTAGGAGCCAGGACCAAATGTACAGGACTCGTTCTGATGTTTTAGAGAGTCCAGAATATATGCAGATGTGAAGCAGGCAATGATGGGTCATGAATCAGGAGACCTAGTGAAGTGTAAAGGGAGTCTCACCAAGTTAAGGACTGTGCACCAGATATAGGAAAAAAGCATGCTGTTATGTCAGCCTATATTTTAGGTAAAACACAGAGCTCAGTACAGGTCCTCATTAACTCAAACCTCCATTATTGACACAATTTTGTAGTTGACCTTCAGGCCTCGCAGTGCACTCTTTCCTAGCCATATCCCGTCTTATTCAAATTTGCTTTTCCATACTCTTCTCATTGTTCTATTCCCTACCAACAAAAGGAAAAAAAATCAAGTCCCAGCAACCCATCCCACGGATCAATATGGATTCCCATTTCTTTTGTCTATTCTTCATAATCTGGTGTTACTTTACTTACTCTACCTTATCCACATGTTTTTCAGTGTAGATTCCTAGTAGAAATCGGGTTGTATGTCTAGAAATCAGGTTGTTTTATGCTTGTATTCACTGCCATACTTTTCCCACCTACCACATGCCTATTTTTCTGCAAACTCTTTCCTCTTTCTCTCAGTCTTTGTGTGTGTTCCCATTACATGCATTCTGCCCTTGCACTTTCTGCTGCGTTCCTTGTTCACTCCCTTAGGAATCCCACTAAACTGTATGATTTTTTTTTTGATGTGGACCATTCTCAATGGTCTTTGTTGAATTTGTTACAATATTGTTTCTGTTGTATGTTTTGGTTTTTTGGCCTCAAGGCATGCGAGATCTTAGCTCTCCTACCAGGGATTGAACCCACACCTCCTGCATTGGAAGGCAAACTCTTAACCACTGGGCCACCAGGGAAGTCCGCAAACTGTAAGATTCTTGATGGGTGGGTGACACTTGGCCCTAAATTCAAGACCTGAGGATGCTGCTTGACACTTGGGAAGCACTCAACAAATATTACTGAAGGAACAAATGCCTATTTTTTTCTCTCTCTCTTGCAATGCCAGACCTTTTGCTTATCCAAATGTACATATCTTACTAGATCTCATGTCTACATATCTGTCACTGACTGACTGTTTAAATCTTATTGGTTCTCTCTGAGCACCAGCCTCCTTGTAATTATCCACACAGTCACATACACACTCAGGATACACAATGGCATTTGTTCATGACTGTTGTTTACGTTAGGGATGTCTTAACAGAGTGTTTCAAATGATCAAATGGCAGGCAGTTACATAGTGGGAGGAGTTCCCTCAGAGGTAAAATTCATACAATGCTGGTGAACTTACTTAGAATCATATATTATTGGAGCTGAAATGACTTTTGGAGATTCTCTTTCCCAGCATCCTACTATGAAATGAATCCCAGACATCTTTACGTATATATGTAGGTATATATGTATATATTTACACATACATGCTGCTGCTGCTACTAAGTCGCTTCAGTCATGTCTGACTCTGTGCGATCCTATGGACTGCAGCCCACTAGGCTCCTCTGTCCATGGGTTTCTCCAGGCAAAAATAGTGGAGTGGGTTGCCGTTTCCTTCTCCAGGGGATCTTCCTGACCCAGGGATCAAACCCGGGTTTCTTATGTCTTACCTGCATGGGCAGGTGGGTTCTTTACCACTAGTACCACCTGGGAAGCCCAGGTATATATGTATATATTTATACATATATGCATACATATATATAGGACTTCCCCGGTAGCTCAGTGGTAAAGAATATGCCTGCTAATGCAAGAAACACAGGAGATGCGGGTTCAATCCTTGGGTCTGGGTCAGGAAGATTCCCTGGAGTAGGAAGTGGCTACCCACCCCACTATTCTTGCCTGGAAAAGTCAATGGACAGAGGAGCCTGGTAGGCTATAGCCCAGGGGGTGGTAAAAAGTTGGACCTGACAGATTGACTGAGCACACCCATATGTATATGGTGTGTGTGTGTATATATATATATGTATGTTTGTGTGTGTGTGATCACAATATAGGAAATTAAGGCTTTGTACAGTTTAATAATAAACAGGGAAGAAAGTACTTGACAAAATATTAGAAGGTGATTTAAACATCTGAATTTCTTTGTGTATGTGATATTTATTCTCTTCAGATTCTTTGCATGGCAATTTAAATTGCTTTAAAAATAATTACCAAAATTCATATGTCTTTTGATTGCTATTGTTAGTTGGTTTATTTTCAACCTAAAATGATGACCTTGGCACAGGGCATTTCCTAAGGATTCTTGATCAGTTGGGTGTTAATGGCTATCAGCTCCTCTCAGCTAAGTCCAAAGGAAGCATGGGAATCTAGGTCAGTAACTGTATGACCAACTTCCAGAAATCAAATCCTTCTCTACCTACCTTGCCAAGGACTTATGCTTAGGAAGGGCTTTTTAGATTTTCAAAAGCGTCTTTAGTTATTTGCCCTTTCATTATCCCGGACAGAAAATGTACAAAACTATTTATGTTAATATACAAATATATGTAAAAAGACAGAAGAATAAACATTAGCTTCTGTGGATCCACAGGGGAATGTCATTATTAGAAAAATAAGTTTTCATATTTTGATTAAACATAATTATAAATATAATTGGAAACTCTCACCCTCTTTTATTTGTTTCTTTTATTCCCTTTTTCAAATTGAAAGATTAGAGAGAATCATCGTATTGTGCATCCTGAGAGGCTGAAACATGTGTCCAGTTTTTACAATTCAACCTCATTAAACATTAGATTTTTTCTTTTTTGGTGGAAAGGGTGGTTCTCATTAGGGTTTAGTTGTGTTTGTTCTAATGGAATATTATTTTTTCTCATACCTGTTATATAACTGACCTTCATAATAGTAATAACCATTATTTTCTCCTTTGGCATTCGTCTTGATTATCCAAAATATTCTAAGAGATAGATAAATATAGCAATTCAGCTAGCAAAATGAAGGAAAGTTCTAGAGCAGAGAAGTCCCTGTTTCTTTTCTGTGGAGGAAATTCTGGATCCTATTTCATTGTGTATCATTCTGATTCTTATGCTGACACGAATTTTTTAAAGAAATGATATGGAGTGACAAATTATCCCTGAGTGCCAATGTTTAAGGTATATGACAGGTCTCGTCATTACTAGAGAAGACTTCGCTCCAAGACTTTTCCCAATGGACACTTGTCTGGAAGAATTTACTCAAGACCTCAATCAAGTCTTTAGTTTCTTCATTTCAGAAATTTGGTTTTGGTAGCTCATCATGAGAATGGTGTAGTCACACTTACTAAACACATAGGAAATATAGAATACAGAACAGAATGCTAATTTGCTAAATTATAGCTAGAACTATAACAAACCCTTCAAATACTTTAGTCTGTCAAATCTTTTTCTATACGATTTAAACTTTTCTGAATCATAAATCTCTTTGAAAATGTGATGACAAAGCCAATGAATAATCTTCCTATAAAAATACACAATCACATTTATATGAAAATTTACATATGATTTTAAGAGATTTACAAATGGTTTGAAATCCGTTCAATGACTCTCTTAGGAATCCAGGGACTGAACTATGAATTTGCATGGAAAAGCAAATTATAATTAAATATGGTGGCTGATAAGAAATCAAACTAAGAAAATGTGATTGTATGATTTGGATTGCTTTAGCATCAGATTATGATAGCCTGATGCATCAATCATTCTCCACAATTGGATTTCAGCTGTCACCAGGATTAGACAAATAACAAGAAAAACAGCAACGAACATTCATACAATACTGACTATGTACCAGACACTGTTCTAAATCCTTCTTTATATGTTAACTCATGTATGCTCACAAATGGAGTATATAAATCAAAGTATCATATCCAACCTATAGGCAGTTTTATAGGCAAGTACTCCACACATTTCAATCTCTATTTTTAAAAAAATTTCCTATATTCCATTAGTATTCACTTAGTTATGTAAGTAGTTGATAATCTGCACCAACCAGTTTTTTCTTGAGCCCATTTATTCTTTGTTCCTTTTCTTCCCTCCTTTCTTCCCTTCCTGTCTCTCTCTCAATACACAGATATTTAGTATATACCATGTGCCAGGTGCTCAGATGTGGGCTTTAGAATATAGTCTATTGCTGATATGGATAGATTTTTTTTTTCTAATCAGTTGTTTTCAATCACCTATATACATGCTGATTTTTTATAATCTACTTCTTCTCAAAGTTATTGTATTTGTAAGTCTTTATGGCCGGGTAGGAAGGCAAGAAGTTATTCATTAGACCCTTCTTTGTTTTACATATGGGTCTTATCACTAAACCTTGATGAAATTACCTAGTAAACCTGGCTCCTGACTATGAATTTAAATGTGGACTACATTCCATAATGCAATTCAGCAGATATTTACTGAGTGCCTAGACATCATCCAATTCCTGCCTTTAAGAAGCTTATGATTAACTAGATTGAATGCATTACCAAACATTTGCATTCAAACACAGATTTGATAAATGTTGTTTTGGCATTGCAGATGCTTAGGGAAAGGATGGATTAATGCTGGCCAGTAAAACCAAGGAAGATCTACTAGAAATGGTCACTGTAAATTATCTCTGGGATACAATTTTGAAAGAAAAACCCAGGTAGGACTTCCCAGGGCATGGGAAAAACAAGCGCAAGGCTCCGAAGAAGAAAAGTAGGGAGTATATTTTTAGAATCAGAAACAGACTGTAGCCTAGACTGTACTATGGATAACAGTGGGGGAGGAGATGGGGAAACTGTATGGCTGAGCATTGTGGGGTGTCTTACGTGTCACATTAAGGCAGCAGTTTTCAAGAGGTCACATTTCCCCCACAGGGGGCATTGGCAATATCTGGAGGCACCACAGATTGTCACAATTGGGGGTGCTACTGGCATCTAGTGGGTAGAGGATGTAAGAGATTTAGTTTTTATTCTGTAAGCACTGGGGAACTATTGCTGAGTTATGTTTTCTTGGACAGTTATTTGCCGAGATCCCTGTGAATGTTCTTACACAAAGTGTGCAAAGCATACTTTGCAAATCTCCCTCAAGAACAGTATGAAAATAAAAGACTAATGTTGGAGATAAGGAATAGCATGTATGAATCCATTGCTTAACCTTGAATCTGAGTAAAAAGGAAAAACAAATAGGAAAGGGGGAGAACTGAAGTTTCCTGTGTGGAGAAGGCTCAAGACTTAAAATATTAGTGCATAAGTGAATGCATTGTTACAGGCAGGCAACATTTCTGATCATTGGAATGGTCTGATTTCATTTCCTGAAGAGTGAAATATCAAGCAGTATATGACGCTTGAGGTTTTAAGCTTTGCTTGGCTATGAATTTCACTAAACCAACACAGCCGACAACTATCATAAAAACGCAAACACAGCCCTGAACACCTCAAATCCCACCCTTTAATTCGAGAAACAGGGAGTCATCTATATTTCATTTCTTCATAAATAATCAAGCTCAGAAAGTGAATATGATCCAAAGGATTCATAAACAGTCAAAAGCTTTGTACTAGGTACACTTTAGTTCTCCTGCATCATGTGAGGCTAAAAAAACGGAAAAAATAAATTAATTTTATTTTTAGCCTTGCCAAGTCTTTGGCTGTATTTCTAGGTCTGCTTTCCTAACATGAAATAGATTTGACTTTTTGTTGCTAAGGCAAAGTTGGAACTGTCACCGCCTACCCCAATACCTTGCCTAATCCATCTTGTTCTTTTCGATTGTGACAGAAGATTTAGATCTTTTTCACACAAGGATTTGCTAATTAATGCTTCAGATGTGTTCTGGAAGCAGGGGTATAATGATCAAGATACTCTTCCATTTGAAGCATAGCAAGCATGCATGTAGATGATTTGACTTTCTGCCTGTAAGAATTCTTGTTTTCCGCTCTAAGTGGTCTGCTCTAATGGAGGACCTGAAAGCTGAGTCAAACCTCCCTAGATCTGCAGTGCATCTGGGGGCCACATGAACCAAATCAAGGAAAAGGCTTCATTGCATCATCTAGTTGGAATTTTCAAGGCAATCATGCTATTTTAGGCACATACAGCAGAGGGCATTGTCTGGCCAAAGTTAAAACAGGACTGCTATTGACAAGAATAGATGAAGAAATAGAGGCTTTTCCTGCAAAATAAATAAATAAACAAAGAGGGCAAGGAGACAGCAGAATGACCTTTATATTGCTTTGTTCTCTCCAGCTTTTCTTTGTAGGAAGACTTCTATGAAAATCACTAAAAACTGAACAAAGATCATTCCAGAAATTAATGAAATTTCTGTTATGTGAGCTTGTTGTTGTTTTTTAGTCATTAAGTCGTGTCTGACCCCAAGGACTGTAGCCTGCCAGGCTCCTCCAGATTTTCCAGGCAAGGATACTGAAGTGAGTTGCCATTTCTTCCTCCAAGAGATCTTCCTGATACAGGGATTGAATCTGCATCTCCTGCTTGGCAGGCAGATTCTTTACCACTGAGCCACCTGGGAAGCCCCATTGTGTGATTTGGACTCCGCTAGATGCTAAGGATCAATTAGTAAATATGACGTTATTTAGGTCCTCGGTGAGTGGATAGCCTTAACTATCTATACACTGTTTCTGTCTACTTGAACACCTATGCATTCTTTCCTGCATTTAACAAATGTTTGATGAGTATTTTTTTGGAAGAATATCACTATGGTAGATAAGATGTTTCTCCAAGGAATTTAGCCTTCCTCTCAGATGAGACAGGCAGTAAGAAAATAAACATTGAAGTGTATGAGGAAAGTATCACATTAGAAGTACTCTGATGAAAATTAAAAATGGTAATCTGGGGACTAGCCTTATGGTCCAGTGGTTAAGAGCCTATGCTTCCAATTCAGGAGGCATGGGTTCAATCCCTAGTCAGGGAACTAATATTTCATGTGTCACATGGAGTGGGCAAAAAAATTTAAAAATATACAAATAAAATAAAAATGGTAATCTGATTGATAGTGACAGAGGATCTGCTTTAGGCTGAGTGATCAAGAAAGAATTTTCTGAGAAAGTAAAATTTAAAGGGAGTCTTGAACAACAAGGAATATCAACCATGCAGAAACCAAAGGGCAGGTGTTGCAGGGTGCAAACCTTAGTGCAAAGGTCCTGAGGGGGGGAAAAGGCTTGGGACACTTGAATGAAGAAAATTCAATATGGTTGAAGACAGAGGGAAATGAGAGGAGTTGGAAGATGCGAGGATAGGCAAGTATCAGAAAATCATATATCAGAGGGGAAAAAGTTTACATTTTGCTCCAAAAGGATATGAAGCTAATAGGAACATTTTCAACTAGAGAGTGGCATGAACATATTTATATTTCTAAACTTCAGTCTAAATGCTGTGTGTGCATGCTCAGTCTCAGTCATGTCAGAATCTTTGCAACCCCATGAACTATAGCCTACTAGGCTCCTCTGTCCATGGGATATCCCAGGCAAGAATACTGGAGTGGGTTGCTATTTCATACTCTACTAATTGCTATATGAAGAATTAACTGTGGTACAGCATTTGCAAAAGTGGAGAAACTGATAAGAGGGTATTTCAATGGCCCAAGTTGGAAATGAAGAGTATTTTATCTAGAAAGGGACAATGAGGAACATAGACAGATACACTTATATTTCAATAGTGGAGTCAATACTTTAATGAGTAGAGTTATGCTGAATGTAACTAAAAGGAACAGTCAAGGAAGATCCTTACATTTTTGCCTTGAGCATTTGGATGTATGGTAGTGGCCTTTATGAAGGCATAGGGCAGGTTTGGGAGTTTTCTTTCAGTAGATACTGTAGCATATAATTCATATAATCCTCTCAATGCCTATTAATGTTATCATCACTCCCACTTAGGAAGGTGCAGCTCTGAGAAAGCCAGTTTACCAAAGAATGATTAGTAATAGTTGGCCAACCCTCTAACCCACCTGATTTCACTCTAAATCTGGTTTTTGTCCCACTGGGTTTTGCTAATATAGATTGGATGTCTTTCTATATTTCAACGTAAAGTTGAAGTACATTATATCATCAAAGAACAAAAGCTAGATGTATATTTAGTCATTCTCTGTATATAATTTACAGTGTGGACATGAACCACATTAGAGATTAAAAAATTATATCTTTCCTTACTTGTGCATCAGAGTTTCAAAGTGATATTCTGCTGCCTCTGTGTAACCTGATAGTTTTTAATGTGACTGCATACAGAAGCTAATTTTGCCTTCATTGGTATTTCATGCTCTGCAGGATTTCAAGGAGGACTGATTTATTTGAGGCAATACATGTCTCATAATGTATAGATATCGGATTGATATCTGTATCAATAGATAATTGGATTGAAGATCTGTTCCATTCAGTTCTAAAGTAATGCTAAGGATGTCGATTATTGAAGTCATTTGACTTTTCCATCAACTACTCTTCTCTCCCGTTTCTTTTATGCATAAGGGCACAGCCTCCCTAAAATAATGCTCTCACCCTTTCCTGCTTAAGAGCCTGGAGTTTCTTCCTAAGTTTCATCATTGAAGCAAACTCTCCTACCAGACATGTAGGGCCCCTCAGTTGGGCCAGTTTAACAATCTGCATTCTGTTGTATAAGTCACCTGCTTCCATTAAGTCATTTTTCTTTGTTTCACGCTCCTGCTCCCCTGCTTTTGTTACAGTTGCTGTTATGTAGTTGCTTAGTCCTGTCTGAGTCTTTTGCAACTCTGTGGACTGTGGCCTGCGAGGCTCCTCTCCATGGGATTTCCCAGGCAAGAATACTGCAGTGGGTTGCCATTTCCTTCTCCAGGGGATTGTCCTGACTCAGGAATTTAATCCACATCTCCTGCATTGACAGGTGGATTCTTTACCACTGAGCTATGTGGTAAGACCCTCTGCTTTTACAAGTCATCTATTATCTCCTCCACCACCTGCCTCAATGCAAAATTATATCCTGTTAAGGACCTACATAAAATCCCAAACCCTCTTAAAACTTTCTCTGGTTATCTATGACATCCGATCATGTTTTATGGCATTTGAATATTGACTACATTGATTTACATTAGTTCCTAGATACATATATGTGTGCTTTTTTATTTTTGATAGGTATCTATGCATTTGTATTATAGCTCCAGTAAGTTTGTAAATTTTTAAAAGGTATGGTCACCTTAGACTCTTTTCTATCCCTTTTTATACTCAACAGAGCATAGCAACATATTGTCCACATCATTTATTATGTTTTTTCTTACTTAAAAAAAAAATATATATATGTAGTTTTCTCTACTCATTGCTTCTTCTTTTCTAATGATATTGTAATCTTATCACCTCTAAACACTAAACACACGTTTTTTTTTTTTTTTTTTTTTTAACTGTAAGTTGAACAAGTCTTCTAGAAAAGTGAAATGCAGACCCAGGTGGTTTTTCTTTCCTTAAATATCAATTTTTTTTTTTTAAGTCCTAACATTTTCTAGAAACATTGCAAGGTCAGTGTATATAGCCAAAGAGCCTCTTGTTAACTTGACAGGTTGAATACCTGGGTTACAGCCATTTAAACCTTGCATCATTTCCATTACATTTGCCTTGAGGGTCAGCCCTGGGCATATTTACAAAAATTTTCTTTCCCTGAAAATCTGCAGAACTATATATTCCTCCATAAGGGGTGGAAAGCTCAACAGATTTGCAAAATTAGGTTTCAGATGGGAAAAAGTTGAACTATATTAGGAAATATTTGTAAAATAAATTTGATTTGAAGGGGTGAGCTACCTTTGATAATGGTGTTATTTAATTTGTTGTTTTCCCTTTTCCTGTGTATTATAGCACTCTTAAAAATTTAAAGAGCTATCTTGAGAAATGATTATAACAGAAAGCCTTCTTAGTAAGATGAGGATGAGCCTCACTTTCTTTCTTACAAGCAAATCATGTCACCTCAGTTTGCTTTGTTCTTTTTGATAGGTCTCAGATATATGATGGTTTAAGAAATTAGATTTTTTTCTTTTGCCTTTTCTTTGCTGTTGTTTTGGGAAGCAGGAGTAGTGAGAGGTAGATAAAAGAAGAGAGAGAGGAGAATGAATATGAAAATATCAGGTAGGTTTGACTACATGTAACCAGAAAAATAATGAGCTGTTTATGATGTATGGAACTGATTATTGCATATAATAATAAAATAGAGAGGAAAAACAGTTACAGGATTCATTAATGTAGCTGCTTGGCACAATATCAAGAATGCCAATTCTTCCCTCTTTCCATTTTTTCCTTCCTTAGCACATCAGCTTTGTCCTCAGGCTGCCTGGTCTCTTGGCCACAAGTTGGCTGTAGCAATTCTCAGTATCTTATACCCACAACAACATCCAGAAACAGAATAAAGAACTACTCATTTCCCTGTCTTTCTTCCTATTAGGGGTAGAAAAATAAAAAGTCCCAGAATCCCCTCAGCTGACCTCTCTTTGCATCTTATTGGCCAGATGGTGTCACATGTCCAGAACCAACCAGTCTCTGGAAATAGGAATGGAGCATCAATGTTTGTTTTACAACAAATGCAGAGAAAAAGAAGACAGAGAGATTGAAGTTCAAGCATATTTCAAGTGAATAACCCAAGTTTAGTTTCATAATGCAGTTAATTCTGAAAGTGTTACCAGCAAGAATGGTTGGTAAGACAGACCTGAGTCTTTTTCCTTACTAAGACCCTACAGAAGCCCAGGAGAGTCTGAATGGAATGGTGATGATTAAGCCAGAATTTATTGAGAATTAGAAGTTTAATTTTTAGGAGGATTTTTCAATATGGGAACTTGATGAGGATCAAGTAAGAACTATGATACAAAGATCCAGGATTGGAGAAAACACCAACATGAGGCAAAAGATCCAAAGAGTCTTAGAGCACAGTTAAGGCTTTCTATGGAAGGGTTGAAGCATCTTTGGGCAAGTTTTGGTAAGGACCATGAAACTGTTTGCTTTGGCAGGAGAGTTTCAGAAGAGGATAGAGTTGCTAATAGAAACCTTGGAAGAGATAAGTCAAGTTGATGTTGATGGTAAGGTATGGTCTGGAGGTCTCAGTGTCCATTCTGAGTATGGGGGTTAATGGTTTGGCTTCTCAATGTTTACAGAGGTTCGTTGCTTGTATATATGACAGTGAATGTGTGGTCTACTGAGATATGAGGACTGATTGTGGTTAACTAAATTTATCTTTCTCCCACCTCACTTGAAAACTAGTTCCAACGTCTAGACCTCAGTCTATGCTGATTTAGCAATGATACTGTGCTAAATAAAGCACCCCCATTAGCTGCTCTTCCTCCTACAGTCCCTTCTGTGTCTCTCAGTGCACTGAAGCATGGGTAAGGAAAGAAGAAAGGTCTCTTGACGAAGTCAGGATATCCTCTGGGACAAGGCTAAGAGTATTATAGTTTAATTCAAAACCCACACAGATCCATTTGTAAATAAATGCTGTGAGATGACATCGTAATGGATAGTGCGTACCTTTAAATTAATTTCCTTTCAATGTGATAAAAACATCTTCTGAAAGAGATGTTGAAACCTGGCTTTTGATGTAAAGTAACATAATTTAGATTTTAAAATAGGAACCTTTTTTTAATAGTAGTTTATTCAATTCCGTGCGTGTACTAAACTATTTGGTGCAGGTTTTAAATTAGCTTTGAACCAGCTATAATTCATAAATCATTACTTATGACTGATTTACAAGCAATCTCATTAATTGCAATAGCAAAAAGACCTTGAAGTAAGCAAGAAGTAGAAAATAAAACAACCCAGAGACTGAAAAAAGGGAGACACATATACTCCACAATGCATCATATTTGGATATGTTTTACTGATTGTGTGTTTCTGGTCATTACAGTTCATCCTTACCACAACTTTGAATAATAGGTATTAGTGTTATTCAGTATTATATGTATGAGTCACTAACTTTGTATATATTATATGACAGTACTAATAAAAGCCTATTGATTAAGTAGCTCTGCTACTTTTACAGATGCGGAGAGTAAATTATAGACAGATGAAGTAACTTTCCCATTAATAGGGTCGTGGGTGTTCAAGCAGGCATATGAATTCAGGAATTCATCATAAGCCTCTTCTCTTGATCATTGGACATAGCTGTCTTTATTATTCCATATTTTAAAGGGATAGAGGCAACAAATGGCAGAATAAGGATTTACCTTTTTCACTTTGTGCTATTTCCAGTCCACTATTTATTTTGACCTCTGGTGCCCAGAGACTCTAGGACTCTAGGGAGAGTCATGGGCTGGGAGGTGGGAGGAGGGATAGAAAAGTAAGGCCCTAGGACCCCCTCCTAAAAGCATCAATCAGTTAATACATGAAAGATTTTAGGTGATATTCTTTTTCCTTTCCCTTCCTTCCCTCCCTTTCTCCCTCTCTTTCTTTCTTTCAAATTCCCAATTACCTTCAGAAGTGTGTTTTGAGAAGAGGGGAACATATGAATGAAAAACTGAATCACAGGAATGAAAATTTTTCAATGGTTATGATTATTGGCAACTTAAATAGCATCCTGTTTAAAATGGAAATCTACAAGGGTTTTCAAGGTCATGTTTCAATTTGCAGTGAAAGATACCTCCTAATCTAACTCAGGGTGAGAAGCCTGCCAACCACACTGTTGTGATGTGAGTAAATTCAGTGGGTTCTGGGAGGTAGGGTCTGTCTAGTTGCCTGGCATCTAACCCTAGGATGATGAGGGTGGAGGGGTAGTGGCTTGAGAGTAAAGAGCACTGTAAGAATTGATAAAGGAAGTGGTTGGGGTACCTGCTTCAGAATGGTTGGTTTAAATATGGCAGGCATGCCTCTAGGCCTGCCCTTTACTAGCTCTAGGATTTGGCTAGCCCTTGGATGGGCAGAGCCCTGGTGGCTCAGATGGTAAAGAATCTGCCTGCAATGCAGGAGAACTTGGTTCAATCCCTAGGCCCCCCTGGAGAATGGATTGGCTACCCACTCTAGTATTCTTGTGTGGAGAATTCCATGAAGAGAGGAACCTGGTGGGCCGCAGTCCCTGGGTCGCAAAGACTTGGAGACGATTGAGCAACTAACACTTTGTATTGATTGGGCTCTCCAGGATCAGCAAGGCCTTGATACCAAGACATCAGAAAATTCAGAAAATATGCCTATACAAAATGTTGGAATTAGATAGTAAATGCTTTGCACTTTTTCAACAGTCATTTTATTTAGTGTCTACAGCACACTAGCTACTCTGTTGTCCAGAGGCTAAGAAGAGACATGGCCACTGTCCCCAGGGAGCTCACAGGCTAGTGCAGGAAATAGAACCAGGGACAAATGATCATAGTACTAGATGGTGTGAGAGGTCAACCTAGAGCTGCAGGAACCTGGAGGGAAGAAGCCAGTCCTGAAAGAAAGAGTAACAACTCACAACCTACTGCTCAAGTTTCTTTGCTGCCATAGGGAAGGAGACCAAAACAAGCCACTAAAGCTAGAAAGCATCTGTGACTTTCAACCTCACATTCATTAGACTCAGGTCCCTTTCTACAGTCTGTGAATGTGGGTGTGTGTTTAAGATTTGCTCATGACAGACGTCTTTACTGAGTGAAGCATCTTCTAGTTTTGGAACCGAGTCTCCTCTCTGTCTTGTGTACTCTAAGAAAATGCGTTTATTTACAAATGCTAACTTACACTGAGAATCTTACTACTGGAAGAAGGGTTATGTCCTAAGGAGGATACAGCCAATTTACCAAGACGTTGGATGGTATGCAGAGAAGTGGCCAAGAAATTCCAAGTATCTCTGGCATTGACTTCTCTCCAAGGTTCATTTAGAGCAAGTGGAAGATTTTACTAATCTATCTCCTTGCTGTGGGTTTCTTCTAGAGCTTTTCTGTCTCCTATATTAATGTAGCATTACCATTCTTGAAAGCAAAGCTGATGACAGCATTTCTGTCTATAAACAGAATATTGAATAGTCACTTGCAGGATAAACGGGAGTGCTTACATTGAGTCTTGATCCGATCTCATCCCAACTTCTTTCCCATTCTCTTTCCTGGACCTTCCAGTCTCCTGCTAAAGGGGATTTTATGGTTCCGTGGTTGTACTAGTACTTTCTTGTTTCCTTGTCTTGGTTTAGGCTGGTCCCTCTGCTCTTCTTTCTTTTCTTTATCAACTTCTACGAAATCTAGATCAAATGACTCTCCTCTTTCTAAATCCCCTGATTTATTATACCATCACAGATTTAGTTGCTCTGACTTTAGTGCCCATGTGCCAATGTGGCTTGGTATCATAGCAATGAACATATATTATTGTGTTTCATCTCTTTGCCTATCTGTCTAACCTTCTGAATTATAATTCCCTCAAGGGTGAGGGTTATAGTCTTCGCTTTTGTATGCTCAGCACTTAGCAAAATGTCTAACTAAGGGAAATAACAAAACAATAGTAGTAGTTATAGTAATGTCTTTTGAGTTCCTTCAGTATGGAAGGTATTATTCTAAGCTCTTTATGATATTAATTTTTTTTCTGGCAATAACACTAAGGGTTATGTAATAATATCATCCCCATTGTGCAAATGAGATTGAGCTGTTGACAGAATAAGTCACCTGCCCAAGGTGACACATAGTAAATACTAAACTACTGTCTTAGTGCCTTTTTGAATTGGTTGTGATAAGTCTCCACATTTATTTTTCTTTCCAAGAGATTTTTAGAAGAGGCACTGTTTATTGAGAAATTTGGGAGAAGTCATCCCACAGGTGCCCAATTCATGAGAAACCAGTTGAATGGGGTGCATACTGGGCAACACAAGCTTTGGAATTCCTCTTTGTGCTATAAGAGATGCAGAAAGTAAGTTGTTTTATTTCCCTTTCCAGAAATCAATAAGAGTAGGGACATAATACATATACAATCCTGTTATAGTTAATGCTATGATTTTTTCTGTACATAAACATTATATTTCATGAGATGTGATTTAATTGGTAGTACATCTACTTATAGGTAGCAGTTGGCTCTGTTATTGTGAGTTGTATATATGAAAAGTCTCTAGAAATTTACACATATTTGCGCATGTCATTATTTCAGTGTATTTTCACAGGTATCATACATTAAGTTGCCAGTGTTTACAGCTGAGGTGATCCCAAAAGGAAAGGTATTTTAACAAAAATACTTGTGAAAAATATTTTGCTTTTGCCATCATTCTTGCAGAAACTTTTTTCATGGAATGTTTGAGATCGTATTCTCCTGGACCAGTGAGATGAATATCTGAATCCTGATTCTCTACTTGTTAACCATGTGACTATATGCATGTTACTTCCCCTACAATTAAATGTCTTCATCTTGACAATGGAAGCTATAACAATTCCTTCCTCAGAGAAGAGCAATAAGCAAAAGAAAGGATCAAGGCATGCAGCCTGTGCCGTTACAAAGGACTCCGTATTCAGAAGGGCCCATGCTTGACTTAATGTTCTGTTATAACTGATTTGAAATTCTTAATAAAATTTTTAACACTTCTTTTTGATGTGAACCACTTCTAAAGTCTATTGTGTTCTGTTTTATATTTTGTTTTTTTGGCCAAGAGGCATGTAGGATCTTAGCTCCCCAACCACAGACTGAACCCATGCCCCCTGTATTGGAAGGCAAAGTCTTAAGCACGGAACTATCAGGGAACCCCTTGAAATTCTTAATAGTTTTTGACAAGACATTTCATGTTTGCATTGTGCCTTGAGCCCTGCAAGTTACATAGCCATTCTTGGACTGTTTGTGAAGTGTATATGCCTATGTCACATAGACTACCCCTTGATAAAATTTCAGCTGTTAATAATTTTGCAAGGGAGTTTTTAGTTTATTGGTATAGTCCCCCAATTTTATTTTCTGAACTTTTTCCAATCTGGTCTGGACATTGAACCTAACGATGGGGTACATTTCATGTGTCCTCATGCATCCAGGTCACCCTTGGTTGATAAACACTACAGTAAAAGCCTCTACCTCATTCTTCCATTTCTCTGTGATTGCACAAATGATGGGGTATGGGCTGTGGCTGGCCAATAACTCAAAGTATGAAAACACTTCTCAATAAATATGAGCCCCATTGCCCAGTACATGGCATTGGATTTATTGTTTTCTTTTTTTTTTTTTTTTTTTTTTTCTTTTTTTTTTTTTTTTTCTCTTTTTTTTTTTTTTTTTTTTTTTATTTTATTTTAGTTGGGGGCTAGTCACTTTACAACATTGTAGTAGTTTTTGCCATACATTGACATGAATCAGCCATGGGTTCACATGTGCTCCCCCTCCCGAACCCTCCTCCCACCTCCCTCCCCCTCCCATCCCTCTGTGCCATCCCAACGCTCCATCCCTGAGCATCCGTCCCATGCATAACACATGGAATGGTGTTCCGCTTCACATATGACAATATACATGTTTCAATGTTATTGTCCCAGAACGTCCCACCCTCACCTTCTCCCTCAGAGTCCACAGGACTGTTCTATGCATCTGTGTCTCTTATTCTGTCTCACATATAAGGTTACCATTACCATCTTTCAAATTCCATATACATGCATTAGTATACTGTATTGGTGCTTTTCTTTCTGGCTCACTTCACTCTGTATAATGGGCTCCAGTTTCATCCATCTCAATAGAACCGATTCAAATGTATTTTTTTTAATGGCTGAGTAATATTCCATTGTATATATGTACCACAGCTTCCTTATCCATTCGTCTGCCGATGGACATCTAGGTTGCTTCCATGTCCTGGCTATTGTAAACATGTTATCTTAGTTTGAGAAATGAAGGCTTGAGCTGATACACTGTCTCACTTACAATGACTCCAGAAAGACATTTGGAGGAGATCTAATACTCTTTTTTTTATTTGCTCTTATTGCATTGCAGATTATTTGAACTCCAGAAGGACCCACACCAGATAAATTATGAATGTTGAACAAGATGACCTTACATCCACAGCAGATAATGATAGGTCCTAGGTTTAACAGGGCCTTATTTGACCCCCTGCTTGTGGTGCTGCTGGCTCTTCAACTTCTTGTGGTGGCTGGTCTGGTGCGGGCTCAAACCTGCCCGTCTGTCTGCTCCTGCAGCAACCAGTTCAGCAAGGTGATTTGCGTTCGGAAAAACCTACGTGACGTTCCAGATGGCATCTCCACCAACACCCGGCTGCTGAACCTCCATGAGAACCAAATCCAGATCATCAAAGTGAACAGCTTCAAACACTTGAGGCACCTGGAAATCCTACAGTTGAGTAGGAATCATATCAGAACAATTGAAATCGGGGCCTTCAATGGTCTGGCAAACCTCAACACGCTGGAACTCTTTGACAATCGTCTTACGACCATCCCGAATGGAGCTTTTGTATATTTGTCTAAACTGAAGGAGCTCTGGTTGCGAAACAACCCCATCGAAAGCATCCCTTCTTATGCTTTTAACAGAATCCCTTCTTTGCGCCGGCTAGACTTAGGGGAATTGAAAAGGCTTTCATACATCTCAGAAGGTGCCTTTGAAGGTCTGTCTAACTTGAGATATTTGAACCTTGCCATGTGCAACCTCCGAGAAATCCCTAACCTCACGCCGCTCATAAAACTAGATGAGCTGGATCTTTCTGGGAATCATCTGTCTGCCATCAGGCCTGGCTCTTTCCAGGGGTTGATGCACCTTCAGAAACTGTGGATGATACAGTCCCAGATTCAAGTGATTGAACGGAATGCCTTTGATAACCTTCAGTCACTGGTGGAGATCAACCTGGCCCACAACAATCTGACTTTACTGCCTCATGACCTCTTCACACCCTTGCATCATCTAGAGCGGATACACTTACATCACAACCCCTGGAACTGTAACTGTGACATCCTGTGGCTCAGCTGGTGGATAAAAGACATGGCCCCCTCCAATACAGCTTGCTGTGCCCGGTGTAACACCCCTCCCAATCTGAAAGGGAGGTACATTGGGGAGCTTGACCAGAATTACTTCACGTGCTATGCCCCGGTCATCGTGGAGCCCCCAGCAGACCTCAATGTCACTGAAGGCATGGCAGCTGAGCTGAAATGTCGGGCCTCCACGTCCCTAACCTCCGTATCTTGGATTACTCCAAACGGAACAGTCATGACCCATGGGGCGTATAAAGTGCGGATAGCCGTGCTCAGCGATGGCACGTTAAACTTCACGAATGTAACCGTTCAAGATACAGGCATGTACACATGTATGGTGAGTAATTCTGTGGGAAATACCACCGCTTCAGCCACCCTGAATGTTACTGCAGCAACCACCACTCCCTTCTCTTACTTTTCAACCGTCACGGTAGAGACTATGGAACCTTCTCAGGACGAGGCACGGACCACAGATAACAATGTGGGTCCCACTCCGGTGATCGACTGGGAGACCACTAACGTGACCACCTCCCTCACGCCACAGAGCACAAGGTCAACAGAAAAGACATTCACCATCCCTGTGACTGATATAAACAGTGGGATCCCAGGCATTGATGAGGTCATGAAGACTACCAAAATCATCATTGGCTGTTTCGTGGCCATCACACTCATGGCTGCAGTGATGCTGGTCATCTTCTACAAGATGAGGAAGCAGCATCATCGGCAAAACCATCACGCCCCAACGAGGACTGTTGAAATCATTAATGTGGATGATGAGATTACAGGAGACACGCCCATGGAAAGCCACCTGCCCATGCCTGCGATTGAGCATGAGCACCTCAATCACTATAACTCTTACAAATCTCCTTTCAACCACACAACAACAGTTAACACGATAAATTCAATACACAGTTCAGTGCATGAACCGTTATTGATCCGGATGAACTCTAAAGACAATGTCCAAGAGACTCAAATCTAAAACACTGACACTTACGGAAAACGAACAATCAAAAAAAAAAAGAAAAAGACAGTTTATTAAAAATGACGCAAATGACTGGGCTAAATCTACTGTTTCAAAAAAGTGTCTTTACAAAAAAAAAACAAAAAAGAAAAGAAATTTATTTATTAAAAATTCTATTGTGATCTAAAGCAGACAAAATTATGTGTATTCCTCAGAACCTGGTTTTGCTGCACTTATTTACTATTTCCCACATCTCGTCCCTGCCTTCCCTACCGCCATATTTTTCACAGGAGATCGCAGTTCCCTAAAGAACCAGTCTAGGAAATTTTGTAAGAATTCTGTTATACTTTGAGATTTCTATGGTGAATTCTAGTGGTGAGATCCAGTCTATTTTGTCTTTCTTTTTTTTCTCTCTCTCTCTCTTTCTTTTCTTTCCTCCCCCTCATGCCCTTATGAAGTAGTCCAATGGGGAATGCAATATTAGAAATAGATTTTTAAGAGAGAACAAGGAAAAAAATGCGAGAGCTTATATTTTTCATGTAATGACCTGTTCTGTATTTATGAGGAGGACCATTCAATGGGGAAGAAAAAAAAGGAAGCAAGCAACAGATTAATTTACATGTGAGCATCTATAAAACCCATGATCTTTTAAACAAATCTAGAACCCGATTTGTAGTTCAAAAACTAAAAATAAGATTATAAATAAAATATTGTTGGTTTTTCTGTACCTGGATACAACTCATTTGTAGTTTGGCTCAAATGTGAGAAATTGAAGGTAACTAGATTCCCTGCTTTCTGAGAAAGGTAATATTACAGTAATCTTCAGTCACAGCACCAGTTTCTACAGGGTCCTGTTTCATTAGATGATGTGAGTTTCTGATCTATATTCAAGGATTCTGTGGTCTTCTTTTCTTTTCATGAGTGTCACCCTTTGTAGAATGCTCAAATTTTTAGACTTTTGTGAAGTAAATTCAATTCCACTTGAAAGAAGGTTTCAGTATAATTCATTCCCTGGCTCCTAAATAAAATTCTGCTGTCTAGATGAAGTACAATTACAGAATGCTTAATTATCCATGTTGAAAAATCATTGTTGGTGCTGAGTGTCAACAAACTCAGTTCAATTCAATACTGTTAAAGACTTACTATGTGTTAAACATCGATGTTAGTGTTGTGGACACATTATTAATGACCTATATGTAATATCATTAAAGAAACATCAGTTGATTACCAGGGGCCAGCTCTAATTTTCCTGTTAGGTGGCAGGTGGCAGGATCCTAGAGTTTTGAAATAATCAGGTTACTGTTATGACCAAAATCTCCCATGATTTTTTTTCCATTCTTCTGGAAGAGCTAATTCTGTTCTTCCAAATGCAGATTGTAGAGGGATAAAGAAGTGTAAGTATGGATTTGCTACGGCCAATGGATGTTTACCAAGAGATAGCAATACTAACACACTAGTAATTCACTAAAGGTACTTTAAGGAACTGGAGATATTTCTGGTATGAGAATATACACTAGCTTGCAACTTAAAAAGGAACTTTCTAGTTACTGGTACCTCAGCACTCTCCTGATATTTTAATATAGTATATGTCTGACTTTTAGTGAAAACAGTAGTATGACAGTGTGTTAGTCGCTCAGTCATGTTGGACTCTTTGCAAACCCATGGACTGCAGCCTGCCAGGCTCCTCTGTCTATGGAATTCTCCAGGCAAGAATACTGGAGTTAGTAGCCATTCCCTTCTCCAGGGGATCTTCCCAAATACACACCTCTTTTTGCTGGCCCTTGAAATCTGCCATATCATTGGTGAGATAAGCGTTTAACTAGAGAAAACTAGAGATAAGCTGGAGAAAACTTCAGCTCCTAATGAATGAGCAGCTTGGATACTCACACATAACCCTATAGGCTGGACATCACACCAGGGTTTTGTGATCTCCATGTGTGAAAAACCAATTATTACTAGCAAAATAGGTCAGAGAACTGGAAGAGATAGCAAATGAATGAGATCATACAAGGATCTCACCTGTATTTTTTGAGCACCAATTCTTTAGTGGCTTTTTCTCCCTCATATGCTACCTCTCTTTGTTAGGAAAACAATTCACATTTGCTTTTACTGTGGATAAGACTCAAGAAAAGGGAAAACACATGTTGGCTGTCATTTGTCAAGTGATTCAGTGTTGAATGTACTTCATATTTCTAAGCTACAGATCAGCTTAGAAACCAACTAAACAACTCACCAAGGAATATCAAGTGCTAACACAAAGAAGACTGGTATAAACCCAGAAGGAAAAGAATCTTGCCTTTTCTACTTGGTTTCTGATCTTCGAGCTCTGTCTTTACTGATTATAAACTTTCATTTGAGCTTATAATTCTTAAGAAGTTAGTTTCAGCATACAATTCCTCTTAAGTAATCTCTGGAAGTTGGTGATGAACAGGGAGGCCTGGCGTGCTGCAGTCCATGGGGTCACAAAGAGTTGGACATGACTGAGCGACTGAACTGAACTGAACTGTGAGGTGTGGCTGAGTAGTTAGATAAATTCTACCAGAATAAAAGGTGAATTTGCACTAAAAATTTAGGTAAGAAAGTCAAGAATACAATTCAGTGCCATAAGAGATTATAGTTGCCCTAATGTATACATATTAGAATTTTTTTGAAAATCTACATATATTGATGAAGGATTGGTTAAGCCACACTTGACTTTTCCAGTCAATTTAGAAATACTTTTGACAAAAGTTCCTCTCTGCAGGTTTTAGGGATGAAGGGCATAGTGCTATAAAAGTATTATTTAAAGGACACTAAATGAATTCTATATGTTTATGATTAGCAGTGTCTGCATTTGCTCTGCAACATGTACTGGTTTGGGGAGCTTCAATAAGGTAGCTGTACTAACCAGAGTTCATCACTCAAAATGGACTTCCTTGGTTCAGCAGAAAGTCTATTTCACTGTTTAAATATCTGGTCTATCCTTGTAACAAAACACACCTTTTATGTCTGTTACTGTTTTTATTCTATCCAAAGGTAACCAAGTGGCAGCATGCTTAAATACTCTTGTGCATCAAAAATATGTCATTCACAATCAAGTTAAAATAATGTAATGATAATTTTAGTATGTATTTTTATTTTTCCTACTAAAGATAATGCAGTTGACTTTGGGAAAATATCAAAGAATGCTTTAGAAGGAATCTTCTCTAATTTTTTTTTTCTATTCTGGACTCTTGCTCTTTTATAACTGGCTATCACCTCAAACTCCTAAATTCCTTTGCATGTGTCCAAACACATTTATGGTGGCAAAATATGAGAAGAATTTGGTATAATTCACATACATAGGACCTGGTATAGCTTTATTCCTCATATTCTGAACATTCTGGAATCAAATGTTATCTTTTCCAAAGATTAAAGTAGGTAATTAGAATTTTGGACCATTGGTTAGTGATTGGAACATTGATCAACTCTTTTTTTGAGGCATTGCTTAATTGCTATAATTGCTTTTAAGCTTTATAATGAAAGAGTCAAAAGTCAGGACATTATTTGAGACCTGCATACTCTGAAATTCTGAATTTAGATCTGTTGATAAATAACTTGACAATGGAAGGGTTGTTTATATGGGAGAAAGAAAAGGAAGAAGACATTTATAGAAAAAGATTTACTGAAACATGAGGAAAGTATCAGGTGGATGGCACCAAGCTACCCAACATTTCCAAAGTAAATATTGATCAAGGTGAAAAAAAAAATGAACTTAAACATTGTATCCTCTTAGCATAATCTTCAAAATACTTGGACAAGTCAGAGTCAGATGAGTGCTTATGGATAGTGTGGTGCTTTGAAACAATGTAATTTTTAAATAATGTTTTAAATTGTTTATTTGGAGCTTCAGATTACTGGGATTAATAAGGATATTGAAGGCAATTATATCACTAAATATCACAGGTAAAATTCATGAATGCTTGAGTGAGGAGTCATAGTCTTCTAGGAAGCCAGATGTCTGTTTTTCTTAAAATATATTTCCACAGAGTCAAATCTCTTTTTAAAAAAATATCTCCCCAAACTATATACACATTCTTTTATTTGATTAGAATATGATTTCTGTACAAAAGCAACCAGATAAAAATAAGTCAAGCTGTTGCCTTAAAACATCAAATTACCTTCTATTTTTTTCTCTTCTGCCATAAGAAGAAATATGAATTCCTGCACACTCTGTATTAGATAGAGGCCAGCTGTGAGGCTGCTGTCTTTCCAGGATATAAAATGAGATACATCTGGTTCTAGGAGAGAAAAAAGAAATCTCCCAGAATTACTGATAGAACACTGTCAATTAAGATCCAAATGTAGAAGCTCAAAGAAGCATTCTTAAAATACATTTAAAAACCAGTTCCAGTCATTTTGTGTCTTTAAGTGCTAGTAACCAAACTTCTGAGATTTCAACCTTTCTTAAATTATTTGAGAAAATATACAAATTACATATAAAATTATATAATTAAATTCTATAACAAGTGCCTAGTAGCGGTGGGAAAACTCCATTTTTTTTTTTTTGCCTTAGTCCAGAATAAATGAAAAAAAGAGAAAGAGAGAGAAGGGAGGCTTGCTGCAAAGATAGGCGATGCATTAAGCTATTTTAATGAAAGCACATGTTACTGGAAAATCCTTCTATTTTATAAATTTTGTTAATGCACAGTAAATGAGGATAGTCATACATCATCTGTGCAATATACAGAAAGCAAAGCTCTACAAGACTCCAGACCGTGAAGATTTTCTTTCAATATTTGGTCCAGTAATTCAATTTCATTTTCCAGGTTATTAATGCTACACTGTATTATATATTTGATGCTGAATCGCTAAATTTGAATTTGTCCAAATGGTATCAATCCTGTCCTTATCTGGTTGGCAGAAGTAGTTAATATATAGCATTTTACTTGGATCAAAGAGAAGATTCAATGTTATTTGACAGAGAGGGGCTGGTCGTGGAGACAGCAGTGCCCATTTTGATTTATGTCCTCCAACCCTAATAGCTCGGCAGAACACCCACCTAGCTCAGCCCTAGGAGATCCTGACAAAAATCCATCCATTATGGGAATCCCTCCCCTTTATCATGTCTATGTATTGGTAAGGCTTCTGAATGACAATTAGTAATTCTTTCTTTTCAGTCCTTAGTCTCACATTAAAAGTGGTAAATTAAAATGGAATTTAATTTCCATTTAAACACAGTTGCTAGTTTTGTAAAGTGTCTAATTCTCTGAGAGAAATAAATGAAACTTCAATTGAACTAAATATATTAAAACATACACAAGAGTAATTATGATGTATTTTCTGGTATATACTTTTTTATGGTAGATACTATAAAACTTTAAATCAAATAATTTGTTAACACTAAGGAAATCATGGGTTTCTTCACTAATGGAATCATTATGAAAAAATTTAACTATAACAAAATTTGTAAAATGCCTCAAAAGTCAAATGTTGAACTGGACTTCCTGGTCCTATGGCTAGTTCTATTTTAAAAAAATAAAGTTTTACAAAATGAAAGGGAGAAGTAATAAAGTTTCTCTTTCCAGCAGCCCTTAAGCAGGTTAACGCATGCTTGTAAAGATGTTTCTTAACATAAATGGATGTTAAAAAATTAACTTTAGTTAATGCTGACCATAAAAATGTAATGTAGCTATGTATTTCCCCCTAAATTTTTTTTCAAGAGTCTTGCAGATAAGTCACTTTAAAAAGTTAATCCTAGCCTTTAGGAGCTCAATTGCATTTTGTGTTTTTTTAGGACATATCTTTATGTGGAAATATATTTTATCCCTTGCTTTCTTTCCTTAGCATGTTTTAAAATTTTCTATAAGTACTATAAGATGAGAATCTGTCATTTCTACACAACATTTAGTTATTCAACCTAGGGTTCAACCCTATCAATATTGGGGACAACTCGTACAGGTGAATAAATTATCTCCTGGGCACTTTCAGAGTGATGCCTCTTTTTATTTCTATCCTTGAACTCCACTTTAGAGATCTGATATTTTTATTATAATTAATATATCTTCTACCTTCAAGAAAAAGGAAGAAAGCAGGAAATTCACAATACTGAGAAATACAGATGCAGAATATATATATATATATATATATATATATATATATATATAAAATTTTATGAACATAAACTTGTTATCATACTTCCTATTGAACACAAATGCCAATACAGACTAGATTATTCATCAGACAATAAATGCAACTAAGATAAAAATCTCATTTATTAGCCAACATGGTTTCAATTTATTGACATCATTAAACTTTTATAAAATTCATTTTCTAATAAATCCTGAGAGTGATTTGTGGTAGTTATTTAAAAGCCATATTAGTAATCAGAGAAAGCTCTGATGTTCAGGAGTGGAAATGTACAATTAGATTAATGTCAAAGATAAACTGGGCTTATGTAATTTAGTGGGATGCCATTAGGTATTCATAGGATAATTCAAAAATAAAAACTCTGTGCTTTATAGCTCAGAAAGTGCTTTCACCTGTTTCCTCATGTGTTAAGCCATGAAAGAATAGTAAGTGCATTTTAATTAATGTATCTAATTTTCCCTGAATAGTACATTTGTCTCTATGTAAAAGTGTTAATATTTTGAAGCCATAAACATAGACAGAAAGAAAATAAATCATTGGGGGAAAAAAGTAAATGGTAAAGTATAGAACATGGTTAGATTATTTTTGTATTAGAATGACTTCATGCACATAGTGAATAGAAATTGAGAAACTTTTTTGATTCTAAGTTTTGCTCAAGACTCTGGTTATCCAACAGTGAGCAAAACAAAGTCAAACCCTAGGTGATTCAGTGACCAATTCACTTTGGTTTGCCTAGACTTTCCTTGTTTTACCACTGGATGTTCTCTATCCCAGAAACCATTTAGCTCAAGGCAAACCTGGGATGGCTGGTCAGACTACTTACAAACCTTGTGTGTGTGTGTGTGTGTGTGTGTGTGTGTGCTCAGTCGCTCAGTCATGTCCAACTCTGTGACCCCATGGGCTGTAGCCCACCAGGCTCTTCTGTCCATGGAATTTTCCAGGCAAGAATACTGGAGCAAGTGGTCATTTCCTGCTCATGGGGAACTTCCTGATTCAGAGATCAATCCTGCATCTCCTGCATTGGCACATGGATTCTTTATCACTTTGCCACCTTTACAACCTTTTGTTGTTGTGCAGTTGCGTCTAACTCTTTGTGACCCCATGAACTGCAGCATGCCAGGCTTCCCTGTCCTTCACCATCTTCCAGACTTTGCTCAAACTCATGCCCGTTGAGTTGGTGATGCCATCCAACCATCTCATTCACTGTCGTCCCCTTCTCCTCCTGCCTTCAATATTTCCCAGCATCAGGGTCTTTTCTAATGGGTTGGCTCTTTGCATCAGATGGCCAAAGTATTGGAGCGTCAGCTTCCACATCAGTCCTTCCATTGAATGTTTAGGGTTGATTTCCTTTAGGATTGACTGGTTTGATCTCCTTGCTCTCCAAGGGACTCTCAAGAGTCTTTTCCAACACCATGGTTCAAAAGCATCAATTCTTTGGTGCTCAGCTTTCTTTATGGTCCAACTCTCACATCTGTACATGACTGCTGGAAAAACCATAGCTTTGATTATATGGACCTTTTTTGGCAAATACTGTCTCTGCTTCTTAATACACTGTCTAGGTTTGTCATACAAACCTTATCATCAGGTTATTATCTTGATTCTATTAATCATATTAATGTTCTTATGTCATTGTTATTGGCAATGCCAGGTAACATTGGCCACTAGTATGCAGTGGTCAGATCATTTGTTTCTAAATTGTGCAAGGTCAGAAAAGCAAATGCTTGTAATGTCAAACTCTGTACAAAAATTTCTAGATTGTTCTCTGTAGATGCAACATAAGCACAGAAGGCACCACTTGCCCTCTAGGAGTAATTATAGTCAAGGATTGACAAGGATCATATTATTGTAGTACTTTATCTACCTTCATTATCTCCAGTCCTTATAAAGCTCTGTAAGGTAGACATTATCTCCACTTTAGAGATGAAAACATTAGAGTAAACTCTTTCCAAGGCAGAAAAATTATATAGAAAATTAAGATTGAAAGAAGAATATTGGTGATTTAGCAATGGCATTTATTATTCAGAATAGAAACTTTGAACAGTCTCCTCAGAATACTTTATCTCTTGCAATCTATTAGATCATGTTCTAGAAAACAGCCTTCTCCTTGAGGATGTTAGTGTGTGTGTTAGTCGCTCAGTCATAGCCGACTCTCTGCGATCCCATGGACTGTCTATAGAATTCTCCAGGCAAGAATACTGGAGTGTGTAGCCATTCCCTTCTGCAGGGAATCTTCCCAATCCAGGGATTGAACCCCAGTCTCCTGCATGGCAGGCAGACTCTTTACCATCTGAGCCATCAGGGAAGCCCCTCTCTTTGGGGATACAATTTGGTAACTGGGTATTAGCCTTATTTTTTTCCTTCAAATGTACTGATAAACTAGGTAGGCCAATTCCTTTGAAGCACTGGATTGGTTAATATGGCAATGTTTTGAATATTGACCAATATTGAATTTCACAGAGACACTTCAAATGGGAAACATTATAGATCAGCTAGCATTCAAAGATAAAAATGAATCAGTCAAACTAGTTTTATCATAATCAATGAGATTTAAGTATTTTATTTTTAAGATTGTATTGTGATTTACTTTTACATTCTAGTCAAATGTCTTTGATGGATATATTTATGAATAACACAGTAACTAAAAAATTATGTTCCAATTCCTTTCCACTAAAAAAGAAAATCCCTTTAATGATCTTAATTGTTATGTTTACATGAAAATATATAAACCTCTTTCATGAAGTCAATATTTATCTTCGTTAGAATACATATACTAAACTGCTTGTATGAAAACATATAATCAGTTTTTATGAAGTCAATATTTATCTTTCTTAAGCTACAACATTACTAAAGCTATCTAAACTACTTAAGGGGTAAACACCAGGCAATTTTTTTAGCAGCTCAAAGAGAGAAAATATATAGAGCTTACCCCCAAAGTCTAAAGCTTAACTTTTGAAAACTAGAGAGTCAAAGGGACAATTCTGAATTAAAAAAAAAAAAAATTAACCAACCAAGTACTCCTGACACATTTAAGCATCTATATATCAATGTTCATTTTTTTTTATATTTAGTAAAAGCATTACTTTTAGTTTATGAGGAATGCAACCAAAGTGAATATATAAGAAAAAAAAAATAGATTGGTACCCGAGAGAACTAATGGTCAATATGGACCAGCAATGAAATACAGTGGAAAGTTTTCTCTCCACATAAAGGCATGAGTGATAGACTTGAGAACAGGGGTCTGGTTGTAGACGTTTTAATATGACATGAGTGGTTGGTTTTAAATCTCTGACACTTTTTAGCATCTTCTCATTGCTAAATGCATTTATTTGTTTATTCATGAAACATTCATTGAGTGCCTACAATGAGTACATTTGTCAGAAATACAAAGAATAAGGACAGACTTTGCATTCAAGGAGTTCTGTACTACAGTATTGCAAATATAATACGATGCATTGAATGAAAGAGACAGTGCATACAGTGTAAGCAGAAAGAAGGGCAATAGACCTGGTCTGTGTGATTAAGGAAGGGCAAATCAGGTTTGCCTCCTCTATGAAATGAAGCCTGCGTTGAGACCTACTGGGTGTCTAGGAATTAGTCAGGTGAAAGGAGGGCATTCATCAACTTTCCCATCACAATGGCCAGCAAGGTCAAGGAATAAGCAACATCACATATGATGGAATTCCAAGTGGTTTGGTGTTGGTGGAGCAAATCATGCAATTTGGAGATTGCTAAAGACAAGCCAAGACAATGATTAAAGATCTTGTAGAATATGATGACCTACTGAATTTAGCTTATAGATGATGATGAACTATCAACATTATCTAAGCAATGGAGTGGGCTCCTCACATTTGAGCTTTAGAGAGCCAGCCTATATGCCAGAAGAAGAAAATTTCAAGGAGGGTGTTTCACTACAACCGTAAAGAGATGGTTAATGGAAATTACAGGCGGGATGTGCTGAAGGATCCAGTTAAAAAACAAACAAAAAATCAAGCTGAGTTGGCTGGACTTGGTGTCTCATTGGACGGTGGGGACAGGAGAGGGAGACACAATTTCTTAGGTTTGTTTAACTAGTAGAAATACAGAGACAAGTGAGACGTCGTTGTTGTTGTTCAGTCGCTCAGTTGTGTCCGACCCTGCAACCCCATAGACTGCAGCACACCAGGCTTTCTTGTCTTCCCTTCCTTTCACTATATCCCAGAGTTTGCGCAGACTCACGTCCCTTGAGTTGATGATGCCATCCAACCATCTCATCCTCTATCACCTCCTTTTCCTCTTGCCCTCAATCTTTCCGAGCATCCAGAGTAGAAAATGTTTATAACTGGCAATTCAAGTAAAATATGCTGTTCAGGGTGGTGGCTGGGGGAGCAAGGTTTTATCTTCACTAAATGTTAGATATACAAAGTTTGAATACTGTCAAAAACCAAAATCTTCACACTGAGTAAAACAAAGGAGAAAGATGAGTTTATTGCAAGGCTTTCAAGTTGCAAGCTAGGAAACTCAAGTTCTGAGTTGCTCACAGACTTGGGGATGTTTATGGGGTAAATGCAAAAGCTACCTGGCTTTTTTAGCTGATGGGTTGACTACTATTCTTACCTATTTGAATCAGAGTCACTGAGTTGTGTGAACAAGTTCAGAGATGGGGTGAACAGACTTAATGTTTGGAGACTGACTGGTAATCTCTGCTGGCTTCTTAGAACAGAGCCATACATTTAAGTCTGATTAGGTTAAGTTCTGTTTATGCACGTGCTTGATTGTCTCCATTTTGTCCCTGACATAAGTGACTTCCTTTTAATTTAGTTCTACAGTGCTGATGGGGAATCCAAGTAGAGTGGTCCAGCAGGAAGTATTTTTGGACTAGAGTTATTTATCTTGCTGTCATCAATATAAAATTTGGAGTGAAAGATGAGAGAGTGGCACCACTCAGTACACAGCGGGTAAAGGATAGGACAGTTGAGAAATAGCAACATTTGATAGGTGTGGCAAGGAAGAGAAAAATTTTATTTGAAATACATTAAAGAAATATTCCTAGAGTCTTTACTACATGTCAGGCTCTATGCTAAACCTCCATCCTATTACTCTGAAGAAAAGTCTCAGGGCAAAAAGGGAAGACATAAGACAGATAATTGTTTAATTACAGTTAGGATAAGTGCCATCAAGTAAAATTTTAAGATCATAAAATTGAGGGTGTAAAACAAGGGAATTTTTTTTAGGCTAGGAGGTTTCTTTAATGCACACATGCGTGCTCTGTCACTAAGTCATGTCCGACTCTTCGCGACCCCTTGGACAGCAGCCTGGGCGTCTCTGTCCATGGGATTATTTGATTTTTAAAGAGAAAAGAGAAGAAATTAATTGCTGCCAAGCAAAGAAGAGTGAAGGAAGGAGAGATAATGGGAGAGCCTTATGAAATAGAAACTGATGTGGGCTAAGTTCCTGAGACTTAACGAAGCAGATGAACAAGGAGACAAAGAAGAAAAAAATGAAGAGGAGAACCAAGAGATTTAGAAGAGCAGACAAATGGAGTTTTACAAAGGGCATAAATACAATCATGTAAGAAATTTAAAAATAGCTGCTGAATTGCCAGTTAGTGATCTCTTTAGCAAGAACAGTTTCAGTAAATGCTTGTATGTGTTGATGTGAGTGAGTGATTGAGAAGGGTAGAGGAAACTATATTACCATGGAGAGAGGAAATTAATTGACAGGGCATAAGTGGAGTCAATGAGAGAGACTACTTAGACGGAATTTGAAATGAAAAGTGGAAGTAGAGAGATTCGTGGGAGCTGATATTAACTAGAATAAGAAGCAGACAGAGGTCAAGGGAAGCTAGCTGCAAGCCTAAAGAATTTAGACTTAATTCCATAGGCAATAAAGGAGCCATGGAAAAGAAAAATACATGTGGACAAACACTTATATCAGAATGATTAATTTATGAGAATGCAATGGTCAGTCAATGAAGCTGTCAATCCTGATCTAACTAGGCTTGAAAAAATGACAGAAAGATGCCCTAGATTTTTAAAAAATTAACTGTACTCTCTGGTCTGTATGATAGGGGTGAACCACTATTAGTGGGAGATAAAGAAAATTTCCTGAATAATCATGGACTCATGATCTCTATATCCAGACTGCTTTATAATTCACAACATTTCGAGAGAATAAGAAGCAGATACTTTTGATAAGTTTCCTGAATAACAAAAGAATCCATTTTAGGAGGTTCTTTCATCTTTTTATATACAATGGAGTAATAAAATTTGCATTTAATGGAAGACTAATAGAACATGAATTTCAAAATATTAGGGAGTCCATTATGGGAATGAGGTTAGATTATGTGTGTGTGTATGATAAGTAGTTGCAGTCGAGTCTGACTCTTTGCAACCCCATAGACTGCAACCCACCAGGATCCTTTGTCCATGGGATTCTCCAGGCAAGAATACTGGAGTGGGTTGCTGTACCCTCTTCTATTTTCCCACAGGAATCAAACCCACATCTTTTATTTCTCCTGAACTGGCAGGCAGGTTCCTTACCACTAGCACCACCTATTAAATAACTTATTAATTGATGTCATAGTAGCTCAGAGAAAAAGCGCAGTTGCCATTTTCCAAGGTAGTGAGATAAGAACTGTGGTGAATGGGAGAAATGAAGGCTTTTATAGTTGTGAGGATGAGATGGTTGGATGGCATCACCGACTCAATGGACATTAGTTTGGGTGGGCTCTGGGAGTTGGTGTTGGACCAGGAGGACTGGTGTGCTGCAGCTCATGGGGTCGCAAAGAGTCAGACACGACTGAGCGACTGAACTGAACTGAACTGATAGTTGTGTGTGAGCTTCCCTGGTGGCTCAGGCAGTAAAGAATCCACCAGCAGTGCAGAAGACCTGGGTTTGATCCCTGGTTTGGGAAGATCCTCTGGAGGAGGACATGGTAACCCACTTGAGTATTCTTGCCTGGAGAATCCCCATGGACAGAGGAGCCTGGTGCACTATAATCCATGGGGTCCCAAGGAGTCAGACACAACTGAACTACTAAGCACAGCACAGCACAGCATATTTGTGAGCACAATATAGAGGATAATGTTAAAAAAAATGTAGTGAAAACTCCAATATGAAATGAATAAAATCTCTAGGCACCAGATTGCAGGTAATGAGATTGCAGATAACTATCGCAAGATGTGAACACCAAGACATAGGCAAGAAGCATTATAATACATCTCTTCCATCTCAAAGGCCTCTCAGTTAATGTTTAATTGTATCACATGTAGAATTAATATAAGGATCTGAAAGCTTTTCAAAATTTTTGGTACTTGTTCCAAGAGAAGAGTTAACTAGGTAAGTAAATGACAATAATTTTTAATTTATTTTTCAATAAAACATTATCATCAAGCTGTCTGTTCATGCTGACAGCAATACACAGCAAGATATGTATTTATCACACAATAATAATTGACTTTGTATTAATAAGCAGCATTTAGAAAAGGAAACTTGGATCATCTTTGCTGAGTCATGAAGACTGAATTTGCTGTGCTTGGGGAGCAAATCAGTGTGAAATATTTCTGTTCCTCTGTCTTCCACTGTCTCCCAGAATTTGCTCAGATTCATGTCCATTGAGTCTGTGATGATATCTAACCATCTTAAACTCTACTGCCCTTTTCTCCTTTCTATGCTATTAAATGATGAAAAAATCAAGGATGCTGAGCAGGTAACATCACCTGGATAGAGATAATAATTGTTAGAACTGGGGACACAATAGAGGCACGGAGAGGAGTTTTTAATCAGACATAGGATCTTTAGAGAAATTAGAATCTCAGTCTGAAAACATAATACTAGTGGTTTGAATTTCCCATTAGTTTCTTTATGGTTCTTTGATTGGATGCGTAGCAGCGTGCATCCATGGAAGTCCATCATCATTTCATTTCATTCCTTCTTACTGTGTCACAAAATGGAAAATTTGGTGTAGAATTTAGATAGATTTTTTTTGCCTGGGGTTGATGATCTTTAATTTCCATATTTTAATTGATTAGTGAAAGTTCACTAAACATTTAAACTCTATATCCAATGAAATAAATATATGTATTGAATTTTTCTTTTTATCCTTTATCTTTTTATTCATTTGGTCATGAAGGCATGACCATAAACATATTTGCAAAACACATGATTTTTATCGTTCTTTATCTCATTTGACACCTGGAAATCTTTATCTGGCTATTCCGTGGGTATAAATGTCTTACCTTTTAAAATATTTGCTTTATAAGCTTCTTTTCAACATTTGGCACAAATATTGTTATTTAGCCATACTTGCCTTGGATCAAGTCACACTCTATTAGATTTATCCATTTTTCATTGAGTTCCAACCATAAATTTTTGGAATAGAAATAGCCTAAAGGAAAAGGCAAAATATCATCAAACCATTGCATCTGTTCTAATTCCAATTATTCAGGTTTTCAGTTTCAAATACTTTTATTTTCATAGTAGCCACCCAATTGCTAGTTATTACACTTTGTCTCTTATTTTTAGGATTCCAAATTCCCATACATTTTTTTGCTTCTTTGAAATTGGAAGACTTTAATATTTGTATGTGTGAGGTGGGGAGGGTCTGTAAATCCATATGGTTCTTTCCCTTGCTCATATTCTTCTTTCTTTTGTTGCAAAGAGGGACACATATTTTCGGTGAATGCATAGAAGAGTAGTTTCTCTCTTCTAGCAGTTCAATAGCTTAAATTCAGCAGAGGAGAAAGCCTAATAGTGTACTTTTGCTTTTTATCAATTTGTGCACTGGAAATGAAAGTCGATCAGTCATGTCTGACTCTGTGCTACACCATGGACTGTAGCCCTCCAGGCTCCTCTGTCCATGGGATTCTCCAGGCAAGAATACTGAATTAGGTTACCATTCTTTTAAAGCCAGACATTTTTTTACCATTTTCCATTTGAGACAAAAGTTTTCCCCAATTGACTTTAAAGCCAGACCATTTTTACACATTTTTATTTTTATTTTCCATCTGAGAAAAAGTTTTCCCCAATATGTCATTTGTGTATCTACTGAAGGAAGATAACATTTATTGAATTGCTAATTAAGTTCATATATATTTCAAATTGCACTCAGCCTCTCTTTACAGATCCATAAAAGGGAACATGCCCCACAAAGGTTAATCATATACAAAAATTCTGGTCCTAAACCATTTCTGTGTCTTGGAAATGTGTTTCTACAGAATCCTTTCAGTGAACTGAAACCCAAGACTTTGAAATGTGGCCCTGAAGAAATCCATTAGGGATGTAAAAGAAATCATCGTGAAAAGCAGAGTTTATGATTTTGCAAATCTGATGCCCAGTCTGTCTCTCTTCTTAATACTTCTAAGGACTAGCTTCCTCAATGGAGCTGCGTTAATATGGGCTCTTGGGATATCACCTCCTGGCCTCAATCATATTTCAGCCAAGCAGTGTGTTTTAAGTCTGAAGACTTTTAGAAAATGTCTACATAATGCAGTTCTAGAATTTTGAGTTCATTTGCTTTTCTCTAAATTCAGGGGTTGGGGGAGCTTGAGAAATGGAACTCTTGGTTACGATTATATTGAAGCACAAAGGTGTCATACAGGAAGATGCAATGGATTTTAAAGTAAAATGCATATGACAGCTACCAAAACACCATAGAAATATGTCAGTTAATTTTAAAAGAAACCTTTACAAAACAGCTTTTTTTTTTTTATTTCATGTCTTCAAACTTATATATATGGTTTGTGGTTATTTTTTCCCAATTAGTCTCCCTATTCTTAGTTGTTTAATGGGTCAGAAGGGAACTTAAAAGCCCCAAACTTATTTTAAATGTGGTTTTGTTTTCTGTCAAATTTCCTTTTGACTTATCCTATCTCTTGATTTTCCTAAAATATGCTAGCAGAAAGTTTCGGAAATCTCAAATCAACTGACTAGAAAGCAGCAGATACATCAAATATCTTGCAAACAACATAGATAATCTCCAGATTAGTGATGTGGGTCCAAGAGGCAGAATTTCACTTTCAAAAAAGGTTATTTGAATCAGGGTCAGCAAACTACTCCCTATCTGTCAATGAGTACCGCTAGTAAATAAAATTTTATTGGAACACAACAAAGCCCATCGATTTATATACTTATTGTTTATGATTGATCTCATACTATAATGACAGGGTTTAGTTGCAGTTGGGACAATATGACAAAAATATTTATTATTTGACATTTCATAGATAGTCTCCAACCCCTGGTTTAGGAAGAAATTTATTAGTCTTTATGATCATAAGCAGTCAACAGTAACTTATATGGATTAAAAATTTGTAATAGTTTGACTCAGTCCCGTATTTGCATTCTTTAGAAGCACCTTTTCCTCACTTTCCCATTTATGTACTGCCCATTAGTATTATGGATATTGAAACAGTGTGTATTTATGCATAAGTACAATTTTGCACTGGACATTTGCCCATGACTTAAAATAGGTCTTTGAAATGCCTTTAGTGCTTCATTGATTGCAGAATTTATTACCATCTTCCATGTTTTTCATTTCATCAAAGCAAATTAACAAGAAATTCACTATCAAAAGAAAACTAGCCCATAGGTTTTAATCAAGAAGGTTTTCTTTTTATAAAAAATGAAATAAAGCCAATGCCTCTAAAATGCTAGCATTCTCTAGAAACCTTCACATTATTTTATGCTGAGCTTATACATTGAGTAGATGATTCAGTTATATTCTGTTTTCCTGGAGAAATATTTACTTTTCTGTGTTGATGATTGGTTTTCAACTAGAAATATTAGGGGAATATAGCTAGGCCTAAAAATAAAAAAAGACAGGTGTTCAGGCAACCATGATAAATTTAAATGGCTTGATTACTTCCCTGTGGTAGATGATTTGTTTTATTGTCTGAAATAACACAATTACATTGCGTTCTACTTCCATCTATAGTTACATCAAAGAGAAGATAAAAGAATAAATTAAGCTGGTTTCAAGTACATTTTGGATAATAATTGCAGAGCATTTGAAAGTTGGCAGGCCAGTTGAAATGTGCCCAAAATTCACTAAATCTAATATATAATATTTTGAGGATTCTGATTTGACATATATTTCAACTTTCAATCTATCTTCCAAGTGCTTTGAAACAAGTTCCAAATTTCCATTTGGAATAATGAGCAATAAGGAAATTTTTCTTTGCCTGGTAACCCTATAAAAGAAAAGCTCCTATCCAGATTATTTTCCCATAAAGATTCTATACATAGCCTCTGCTTCCCACTTAACTGTTTCTACTCAGTCTTTCTCAATTCTGACTCTAGATTAGAACGATGTTGGAAGATTTTTCAAAATAGTGATATTCATGTTCCATGTGTGTTTCAGACATTCTGATTGAACTGGTCTATGATAGAGATAAAGCAGCAAGTTTTTTAAAGATCAGCTTACAGTTCTGATATAAACCAGTGGTGAAAATTGTCAGTCTAACTGCTTTAGTAACCATAGGCAGATTAGTCTTGAGTAATGGTGGTGCTAGTGGTAAAGAATCTGACTGTCAATGCAGGAGATACAAGAGACATGGGTTCAATTCCTGGGTCAGGAAGATCCCCTGGAGTAGAAAATGGCAATCTGCTCCAGTATTCTTGCCTGGAAAATCCCGTGGACAGAGGAGCCTGCAGGGCTACAGCCTATGGGGCCACAAAGAGTCAGACATGACAGCACACAGCACACAACACACGCACATACAATGGCAAACCCAACAGTGTATCAGTAGAAGCAAAGTGTAAAGCTTCCAACGGAGGTTAAAATGGACTTGGATTTAAGCTGAGGCTGAAGCTTTAATACTTTGAACACCTGATGCAAAGAGCTGACTCATTGGAAAAGACCCTGAGGCTGGGAAAGATTGAGTGCAGGAGGAGAAGAGGGTGACAGAGGATGAGACTGTTGGATGGCATCACTGATTCAATGGGCATGAGTTTGAGCAAACTCCAGGAGACAGTGATGGACAGGGAAGTCTGATGTGCTGCAGTCCATGAGGTTGCAAACAGTCAGACATTACTTAGCGACTGAACAACCACAACAATACTTGATGACAGCTGAATGATTATAAATGTGTATCCATATAAACTGGCTACTTGTGCAAAGTATAGTCTTAGTTGCCAACTGTGTACTTTTATGATGAGTTTAAATGACCAACAAAATCCCTGAGATTCAAAGAAGTTAATATTTTTCAGATTGTGAGTATAGATGGGGCCTGGGATGTAGGAAAACAAAGTTGTGATTTCTCACCAGAGGACATCTTTAAGGATGTGACAACCACAGGCCTTTTCTGGGATAAGAAAGATAGAAGCTTCACAGAAAACAGGAAGCTGAATTTTATAGATAGTTTTATAGGTAAATTTTGTAGTCAAGGGTTCCTCCTATCAGGTATTTCTCCTCATACAGAAGAAGCTAAATGGAGGGGAGGATAATAAAGGACTTTACCTCCATATTTAGCAACATTGTGGAAGTTTGTGATTCTGCTGCTGGATATTTATACTGAAACCTATGCTGAAAATAACCTCTTAAGAGATCGCAGGTTAGAGGATGAAAATAAAGACACTTCAAAATAACTTTAGGATCTTCCCAACTCAGGTATTGAAACCAGGTCTCCTACATTACAGGCAGGTTCTTTACCATCTGAGCCACCAGAGAAGCCCTTACTCCTTCACAAATGCACTTAAATGAACTCTAACTCCTCAGTATTTCATTGTCCTCTTTATTAGAAAAGTATTTGATCTATAGCTCTTTTTAAAACATTGTATTTTATCTCAAGTGTTCATTTCACTATCAGTGTTGATATTTCCTATGTGATTAATCATGTTACTATTCTTTTTTTCCCCCTTTCTTCATCCTTTCTTTTCTTTTTTCTTCTTTATTTTAATTTTAAACTACAAACCAATGTATACTGTTTTTATTTTTAACTTTTTATTTTATATTGGAGTATAGTTGATTAACAATATTGTGATAGTTTCAGATGTACAGCAAAATGATAATATATACTGTTTTAACAGAAGAACCAATAAAGAAGAAAAACTTGTGAAGGTGACACTTACTACTCATGTGTGCTAGGGAACCAACCTAAAAGTCTAATCTTTCTTATTTTTCCCATGGTTAGTCTGCCTAAGCTATAGCTAGGAAATATATATCTGTATAATAAAATACTGCATTTTGTTGTATAATATTATATATGAGTTTTCTTCAGGAGAAAGGATATTTCTTATAGCAACAACTAAGTAAACAGCTCTATAGTAAAGTCCTTAAAAGTTTAAGCCCCTGGATTCAGAACATCTATTTGAATCTCAACTCCACCACTCATGAGAAAGGAAACAATTTAAGCTCTCTGAAGCCTCAGTTTATTCATTTATAAAATGGAATAATAGCCTAATGACACCATGAAGTAGTTATGAGGGTTAATGGGAGGTAATATATCTTAAGTAAAGTACTAGCGTGGCCTCTGGCAGTAGACAATTGCCAATAAAATAGAATTTTTATAACTGGCCAACTATTATACTGAAGAACTTATGTATTTTAGAAAACCAGCAAATTTATAAGTTGTTTTCCTCCAATCTAGGCAACAGATATTTTCCAGTGTCCTAGGTTAGGACAGCCTACAGCAAGACCCCACTAGAAGCCAAGGGGGACCAGAGCTGTCACAGATTTATTTCAGGGACTTGTTTGACCTAAGTTGGATGTGATTGTATTTTAAAATCATTCTGTATGGAAGAAGATTCAAATCAAAGATAGATATTGGTACTGATGGAATTACTCAATGACTATTTTTCAGATGTTTTGTTTGCAGGAAGGGCTGTCTATGGGTGGATAAGCTCAGGCTAGTAGTTTACCTGAGTAATTAAGAGATCCAAAGAGAAAGCAATATTTTTTTATTTTCTCCAGTCCCATCATCATGGCAAAAAAGAAACAATGGAAACAGTGACAGACATTATTTTTTGGGCTCCAAAATCACTGCAGATGGTCCATGAAATAAAAGAGCTTGCTCCTCAGAAGAAAAATGACAAACCTAGACAACATATTAAAAAGCAGAGACATTACTTTGCCGACAAAGGTCCATATAGTCTAGTCAGTAGTCAAGTATGGATGTGAGTTGGACCATAAAGAAGGTTGAGCACTGAAGAATAGCTTCCTTTGAGCTGTGGTATTAGAGAAGACTCTTGAGAGTCCCTTGGAGAGCAAGAAGATCCAACCATCAATCCTAAAGGAAATCAATTCTAAATATTCATTGGAAGGACTGATGTTGAAGCTAAAGCTCCAATACTTGGGGCACCTAATGCAAAGAGCCAACTCATTGGAAAAGATCCTGATACTGGGTAAGATTGAAGGCAGGAGGAGAAGGGGACGACAGAGGACAAGATGGTTTTGATGGCTTTATTGACTCAATGGTCATGAGTTTGAGCAAACTCCAGGAGATGGTGAAGGACAGGGAAGCCTGGTATGATGCAGTGCATGGGGTCGTGAAGAGTCGAACATGGCTGAGCAACTGAACAACAACAACAAATACAGAATAGGTTCTCAACAAACATGGAGGAATCGATGAATGGACAGATGGATGAATGGGTGTATGAATAAAAGGCATGGCTCTCCCCCTACACTTCTGTTTTCTACTGGAAAACACAAACAAAAAATCCAGTAAAGTGCACAGACGATTTTGCTTAAACAAGCATGTCTCTGGGGTAGGTCTGAATGTCTCTAAGAAATTCTCATTATTGGAATACCCTGGCAGTCCAGTGGCTAAGACTCTGCACTCCCAGTGCAAGGGACCCAAGTTCTGTCCCTGATCAGGGAACGAGATGCCACATGCCACAACTAAAAACTCTGTGTAAAGCTCCTCAGTGCCACAAGTAAGAGCCGGCACAGCCAAATAAATAAATAAGCTAAATATTAAAAAGAAATTCTCATTCTTGTATTGGCTTCAAATTTACATTCTTATATTTGCTCTAAATTTTCTCATCTCCTAATTGGGGCTGGCTTATATTTCCTCAATGATATGGTGCAAGGAATACTTGAAAAAAATGTGTGTGTGTGAAAAAATATTTTCCCAAATAATTATTATTAACTGGGTAGTTTTATTAAAAAGAAATGGAAAGGGAGGATGCTGTAAGATTGACCTTTGTATCAGGCTGGCACAATGTAAGAGTATAAGAGATATTTGATGAATGAGTGAATGAATCAATGGATAGTTGAAAGCATCTGTATAAAATTAAGTCAAAGCTAAGCTGCTAGTTCACACTATGCCTTGAATTACTGGTGAAAGAAGATTATCTATACACTATGCAAGGAGTTATCAAACTATAGCAGTGGCTCAAATCCATCCCTTCCACCCTGGTTTTAATTTCTCATGTCAATAGCAAATTTGTGGAAGTTTCTCTTCTCACTGAATATCTCAGTACCTTCATGTGTGCTTACATGCTCACTTGTGTCTGACTCTTTGCAACCCTATTAACTTTAGCCTGTCAGATTCTTCTGCCCATGGGATTCTTTTGGGAAGAAAACTGGAGTGGGTTGTCATTTCCTCCTCCAGGGGATCTTCCTGACCCAGGGATCGAACCTGCGGCTCCTGTGTCTCCTGAATTGGCAGGTGGATTCTTTACCACTAGAGCCATCTGGGAAGCTAACAACTTCTGTTTTGCCTCTTGGCCCACAAAGACTAAAATATTTACTATTTAGTGTGTGCGGAAATTTACTATTTAGTTTGCTGGTCCTGTACGGTATTAGAAGCTCCAAGAATGGTAGGCCAAATATCATATATAAACTATTACCTACTCAGCACCTCTCTCTCTGCCTGGCACAGGGATAGACACTCACTCACTCACTGACTATTTGGTGGATGAATCAATCAATAAGTGTGTTAACATATTTTTCACTTTACTCCTAAACCTCATCTGCACCAATTTTCAATAGAGACAACATTTGTTATTAGAGTTCTTAAAAACAGTTATTTAAAATTTTACCAATATAGGAAAAATAATTTTCTAAAATAGTCAAATTTTAAAAATGCAATTTGTTCAAAAACATTTTAGAAACATAATGTATGTAATAACAGGAAATTATTTTTTACTTGCTTCTAGAAGCAGAATGTCCTTCTATTTGGGGTCATCCAATGTGTATGTCTTCATGTGGATATTGCATAAAAGATGGTTTTAAAGAGCAGGAAAGCTTAAGCATGGAGTTTACCTGAGAGCCTGTGTCTTTTGCTGGTTTCTCCTTTTGTTGGAAAGTTTCAGGTGGGGAATATCACATATCCATTTATGCTAATGAGGAGGCACATTAAACTTCTCAGGAGGCTCCCTGGCTTCACTCTGTGAGGTGTTCACAATGTGGAAAGACTTCTTAATACAGTTTTCTGAACACAAGAACCAAGTGACTTAAAGCTAACACTTTCCAGATCCCCAGTACAAATATACAGAGCCTATTTAATTTGATGTGCCTTTTATTGCTACTTATAAAATCTATCAGCCTCCATGTTTATATTTCTTTTCCCCTTTGATTATGTAGGTGAAAATTTTTCTCCTTTGATTATTTTATTTCTTTTTGTCTTTTAATATAAATCAAATAATGTTTTGAAGTCAGGAAGCTAACTGTAATTGCTAAATATATTAAAAAAAAACACACTTATAATCTTGCTTCTGAGACATATCAGAGTTAAAGAATAATTTTCTCACCTAAATCGAACAAGAAATGTGTATTTATTTACAGGTGTTCACACCACAACTTCTCAGGTAGCACTAGTGGTAAAGAACATGCTTGTCAATGCAGGAGACATAAGAGATGAAAGTTCGATCCCTGGGTTGGGAAGATCCCCTGGAGGAGGGCATAGCAACCCACTCCATTATTCTTGCCTGGAGAATCCCATGGACAGAGGAGCCTGGCAGGCTACAGTCCATGGGTTCGCAAAGAGTTGGACCCAGCTGAAGCAACCTACACTCAACACACCATAGCATTCATGGAGTTCAGGGTAGGGCTATGAAGGGAAAGCCACATATCATATTTACTCACTAAATCATTAAAAGTTATAAATTAGGCCACACAATACGTGCTTATTTGTGTCTGACTCTGTGATCCCATGGAGTCAGTCATTTGTGTCTGATTCCAACATTAAGCTAACAAACTGGAAAAACAAATACATTGACAAATCTGCCTTTATTCCAGAATGGAAGGCAGGGGAGCATTTGACTTTCTTGGACCCACAGAATGTGGTGATTTCGGGGGGGGATTCATGCTGAAACCCCATCTCCTCTTCTCCCAACCCAGTTTCATCCAGCTCTTCCAGGGACCACGAGGACAATAAACCTCCCAGGTCCACCACGCTGGCCCTCCCTCAGGACCTGAAGCACGCCATAGTCTGTCTTCAGTTGGCCCAGGGATATCTGGGTAGAGAAATCTGGGGTCCTGGGCAACTGACGTATGGATTAGAAAGTGGGTGCAAACATTAGTGGGCATGCTGTCTTGAATGTTTTCCTGTAATGTATTTTTTTTAATTAGTTTATTTTCTATTTTTTAACTTTACAATATTGTATTTGTTTTGCCATACATTGACATGAATCCACCATGGGTGTACATGTTTTCCCCTTCCAGAACCCCCCTTCCACCTCCCTCCCCACCCCATCCCTCTGGGTCATCCCGGTGCACCAGCCCCGAGCACCCTGTATCATGCATTGAACCTGGACTGGCGATTCATTTCACATATTATAATTTACATGCTTCCATGCCATTCTCCCATATCATCCCGCCCTCGCCCTCTGCCATAGAGTCCATAATACTGTTCTATTTACCTGTGTCTCTTTTGATGTCTCACATACAGGGTTATCTTTACCGATTGACAAAATGTAATGTCTTTACTCCATAGGAAAGCAGAGCCCAACTGTAGCTTCCAATATCAATGCTGCTTCTCATTCACATTCTGACTCTAATTAAATTACCCAGACTCTCTGAATGTGCTTTTCTACCTGTCAAATTTCCTGCTATGTTGTGAGAAAATGAATGCAAAGCATTGGCACAGTAAGGTAGGTCCAGTAGACATTTAAAAAATGTGAGTTCCTTTTACTATTGTGCAATTGAAAATATTTAGTAAATACCTGTAAAAGGCCAAGGCTTGTTCCTGGTACAAGATAGTATACAAAATACTATAAAGAAGTAGTTGGTAGCTTTAAAAAAAATGCAGAGTGTTTGTTGTGTGCTGAGCTAAGCATTTCATTTAAATGATGGCAAATCAACCCTATGAATTATATGCATTCGTATTCATTTTACAGAGGAGTAGACTGTGTGGACATATGATTTAGTTAGAAAGTAATAGAGCTGGGACTAAAATCCAGGTTTGACTCCGTATTCTATGATTATAACCATTCATAACCTCAAGGAGTTTGGCAGAGTAGAACTAACACAAAGCAAATCAGCAAGAGAGCATTCAACAATTAAGAATTAAATTTACTTCAGCCAAACCCAGCTATCAATTATTAGCATGTGATGACAATAGAGCCTCCTCAGAAGGCATTATTTTCAATTTGAAATATAGATTTTCTGGAAGGGATTCTTCTTCCAGTATAATTAGTCCATGGCTATTGTGAACACTGTAAAATTAAAAGATGCTTCCTCCTTGGAGGAAAAGCTATGACAAACCTAGACAGCATATTAAAAAGCAGAGACATCATTTTTCCAGCAAAGGTCCATATAGTCAAAGCTATGGTTTTTCCAATAGTGATGTACAGATTTTAGTGTTAGACCATAAAGAAGGCTGAGCACTGAAGGACTGATGCTTTCAAACTGTATGCTGGAGAAGACTCTTGAGAGTCCCTTGGACTGCAAGGAGATCCAACCAGCCAATCCTGAAGGAAATCAACACTGAATATTCATTGGAAGGACTGATGCTGAGGCTGAAGCTCCAATACTTTGGCCCTTTGATGGAAGAGCTGACTCATTGGAAAAGACCCTGATGATGGGAAAGATTGAGTGTAGGAGGAGAAGGAGGCAACACAGGATGAGAAGGTTGGATAGCATTGCCCACTCAATGGACATGAGTTTGAGCAAACTCTGGGAGATAGTGAAGGACAAGGAAGACTGGTGTGCTGCAGTCTATGGGTTGCAAAGACTCAGACGTGA
The DNA here is from genome assembly GCA_024291935.2 of Okapia johnstoni. Taxonomy (NCBI): domain Eukaryota; kingdom Metazoa; phylum Chordata; class Mammalia; order Artiodactyla; family Giraffidae; genus Okapia; species Okapia johnstoni. Next base: position 10,051,132 of record CM044325.1, read on the forward strand.
CTTAGTGTCCATTGAACAAAGCAAATTGTGAACACAGCAGCAAACGCTAACCTTTTAAGAGTTGAATCCAGGCTGAGCTGTACTTAAACACATTACAGAAAAGACTAAATCTAGCACTGCCATTTTAATGTGAGCACAAAAGATCACAACCTAGGGGTACTTCTTAAAAGGCAGATTCCAAGGCCCCACCTAAGTATAATGACTCAAATTCTCTGTGTGGCCCAGGAATCTAAATTTTAACAAGCACTCCAAGGTAATTCTTAGATGTACTCGTTTTGGATTCCTTAGTCTTTGTCTGATTTAATTGGTGTAGGGGATGAAGCAATTAGAATTTTTAAAAAATTGCTTCCTAAGTGATTTTAATTTTACAGACAAGGTTGAGAACTCCTGGTAGGAAAAATGTCTCTCTTGAGAGTGATGAGATATCAGGTAGAATGAAGTTAACGTACCAAAATTGCCCAGGTATGATCAGTGAGTCTCTTCATTAACACTTAGATGTTTACTAAGTGCCAGGCCTGGTGCTTGAAATTGAGCATCAGGGAAAAAAAAGCAGCAAATCTGCTTTCAGTATCCTAAAGCTGATGGAAGAGGCTTGTGAACACCGAACAAGTCGCAAAATGATACAGATTTGAATTAACTGCCTGTGTTCATGGAGGGAATTATTTATTTATCTATTCATAATTTTTAAATGTTTTTGATGTGGTAAAAGTCACATAATATAAAACATACTATTTTAAGCATATTTAACTATATAGTTCAGAGGCACTAAGCACATTCACATTGTTGTGCAATTCTCGCCATCATCCATCTCTCAGATTTTTCACTTTCCTAAACTGAATCTCTGTCCCAATTAAACACTAATTCCCATTCCCCCTTCCCAGCCTCCTACCCCCTGGCCCCTAACATCTACTGATGCAGTTTCTGATTCTGTGAATTTGACTATTCTGGGCACCTTGTGTACGTATAATCAAATAGTATTTGTCTGTACCCGATGTATATTGGGATGAAACTTTTTAGTTAATATATGCCCCACAAACAGACTGTACCTTCTTTATTTTTCCTTTTGCCATAGAGTAGGCACTCACCAGCCATCTGCTTCAACATAGTAGTGCATATACATCAATCCCAATCTCTCAATCCATCCTCCCTCCCACCCCCTTGGTAGCTATACGTTTGTTCTCCCTGTCAGAATGAGAAAAACAAATATCGTATATTAATGCTTATATGTGGGGCTTCCCTGATGGCTCAGCAGAAAAGAATCTGCCTGTCAATGCAGGTTTGATCCCTGGGTCAGGAAGATCCCCTGGAGGAGGAAATGGCAGCCCATTTCAGTATTCTTGCCTAAAAAAGCCCATGGACAGAGGAGCCTGGCAGACTACAGTCCATAGGGTCACAAAGAGTTGGACACAAGACTGAGCAGCTAAGTATGAATGCACACAATGCTTATATGTGGGGTCTAGAAAAATGGAACAGACGAACTTATTTGCAAAGCAGAAATAGTAAAGTATTTCTTTTTAAAGGGGTGAGGACATGTTAGTTATACCGTTACAAATCCAAAGCCCTAGGGTCAAAAGTTTAGGACAAAGAAACATTAGTGGTACTCTGATTTTCAATAGATTTGTCAATTGATTTATTAATTCTTGACATTAATGACTTTAATTTTTTGTTTTGATTTGATTTGATTGACTATAAAACTTGACTCACACTTCCCTGCATGAGTCACAGTGGATAGCTTAAATGAAGAGGCCGTCTCCATTTTTACAAGGCTGTGAATGGAACATTCTTCAAGAACCTCAGTGTTCAAGGGGGAGAGTATACAAACCCTGGCATTTTATTGGTTTCATCTTCCAGCTTCTCACTTTTTAATCAGTTGATACCTTGTGTAGATCAGTATCTGACTGAGTTGGGACATGTTTGATCTTAGAACAAGGGTCCGATAATAAATCAATATCCCATGGAGACTTTTAGGTTTTATCTAGGTGAAAAATCTCTTTTATCATCAAGGATCCTTTGATGTAAGTGACCCTCAGATCTTTTGATGTGTCAAGTGCTCAGAATGGGAGACTGTCTTAACAATCAAGAAGTCCAGCTTTGGCTTGGTGAAGGTGAAGAACTAAATGATTTTAGGCAACTGGAAACTACATACATTTACAAATCAAGATTCCAGTTCCTATCTTTTATATTCTCAAATTGCTATCAGCACAAACCAGCTCTTAAGAAATTGGTTCTAGATCTATTCCTTGTAGTCTTTTTTTTTTTTTTTTTTCCTGTATCACACAGCTCTCTTCTATTCTTTTATTGTGGCTAACAAAATAATCACTTTTAATTTTTGCCAATACTTTATGCATTTTTAACAATAATTACAAAAACTGAATATACACTATAGGCTACACAAGGCATGCAAATATTTTACAATTGTAAAACATAGAGATGTGGTCTAGTTGGGGAGGCTGATGTCTATCTTAGAAAAAATACACAGGAAAGTCTCCTCATACTTAGGAGGACAGATGAAGAGACTAGGGAAAATAGTTAAATAATCATAGTTAGAGATAAGATGGTGTCCATTTAGAGCACTGGAGTGGAAATGGAAAGAAGCAGATGGAGTCAAGATATTGTTAGGTCTTTAACAAGATATAGCTTTGGGTATGTTTCAGTCACGTGCGGATGTGAGAGTTGGAACATAAGCAAGGCTGAGCACTGAAGAATTGATGCTTTTGAATTGTGGTGCAGAACAGTCTTGAGAGTCCCTTGGACTGCAAGGGGATCAAACCAGTCAGTCCTCAAGGAACTTAACCCTGAATACTCATTGAAGGGACTGATGCTGAAGCTGAAGCTCCACTACTTTGGTCACCTGATGAGAAGTGCTGACTCATTGGGTTTCCCTGATGCTGGGAAAGACTGAAAGCAAAAGGAGAAGAGGGTTGGCAGAGTGTGAGATGACTGGATAGCATCACCTACTTAAAGAACATGAATTTGAGCAGACTTGAAAACCCCATGGACGGAGGAGCCTGGTAGGCTGTAGTCCATGGGGTCGCTAAGAGTCGGACACGACTGAGCGACTTTACTTTCACTTTTCACTTTCATGCATTGGAGAAGGAAATGGCACCCCATTCCACTACTCTTGCCTGGAGAATCCCAGGGACGGCGGAGCCTGGTGGGCTGCCGTCTATGGGGTCGCACAGAGTCGGACACGACTGAAGCAACTTAGCAGCAGCAGCAGCAACAGCAGGGGATAGTGAAAGACAGGGAAGACTGGTGTGCTGCAGTCCATGGTGTCACAAAGACTCAAACACAACTTAGCAACTGAACAACAACAAATGTATAAGGTATACAAGAGAGAAAAAAAACGGTTTAAGTTAATTTCTAACTTGAGGTCATTGCTGCTATATAGTTTTATTCCTGGAAATAGAAAACAAATGAGAAGAAATAGGTTTGGGTGGTAGAGTAGGTGGTGACTCTTTAGGGTCTCTTTGAACTTGAGGAACTGAAAGACATTAAGCTGAAGAAGACCAATAAACATCTGAAAATGTGATCTGGAGTTCAGTAGGGAAAACTGGGTTACTAACAGGGTGGAGAAATTCTCCAACATACTGTTACTAATTGATACCATGGGAGTGGATGAGATTTCAGGCCTGGGGACCCATCCCAGGGAGAGGCGGGGAGAGTATTTTTACTGTGTAGTAGCAAAGCAGGAGACTGGAGAGGGACCAGGTTATACAGAACTTTGAAATCAGCAATAAGAGTTTTGGACCATTTTCCTTTATGAATTGGTGGCATTTGCTTCTTTGTTTGTTTGGCATGTATATGGTAGATTTACAGCTTGTGAGTGTGTGAGGTTTGGGTGATATGCAGTGTCATGGGTCTCAGCTCCTGCTTATGAGGCAAAAAGACAAATAATGCCAAACTTTTAGGCAAGAGATATTAAATACTCTAAATTTAGTGGTTCTGGGACATGGTGTAGAAACACTAGTTTTGAAATCTCCTACCTTCGAATAAATGTATATATTTGTTTTGGAAAGTAATAAGTAAGAGGGTTGGCTCTTGGTAAAGAGCCAGGTGGCTAAATGGTTAAAGAATCCGCCTGCAATACAGGAGATGCAGGAGACGCCGATTCGATCCCTGAGTCCGGAAGATCCTCTGGAGAAGGGGATAGTAAGCCACTCCAGTATTCCTGCCTGGGAAACTCCATGGACAGAGGAGTCTGGTAGATTACAGTCCATGGAGTCACAAAGAGCTGGACAGGACTGAGAGACTGAGCATGCGCATAAGAGGGAAAGAAAAATCCTATTCAGTAGCCGGGTTATGTAAGTGGAACTCAGTAGTTGCACTGAGGCATAATTTTCCTCAGAAAGATTGGATCAAATTTGTGTCCTCTTTTGATGGCTCAAGTGTCTGAGTAAGCTCACTGAGCATTGGTTTTCTAATTATTGACTGTCTCATCAAAAGTGGTCTTTTTCAAAACAGAACTTGTCACTAGGTTTGAAGCAAACGTTGCAAATGTAGTGATTAAACAGCATCATAATAATTAATAATTACATTTTCCTTGAGTTCACAAAGGCAAAATTGCATTTTAAATTATATTGTGATGCACAAGATACACTTTTTTTTTTACATGAAATCTCTTTTTTCCTTTAAGCAAATAAATTCCAGAAGTATACAAGTGACTTGTTCTAAATAGGAGTCTCAGAGACATGGATCAATTCCCAGGGCAACTGCTAAGAAAGAAAAGAGATAAAGATAATCCAACATGGCCAACCATAAAGTATGCTTAGAATCATTAGACTTGGTACTATGGGAATCAACACTGAATATTCACTGGAAGGACTGATGCTGAAGATGAAGCTCCAATACTTTGGCCATCTCGTGCAAAGAGCAGACTCATTAGAAAAGACCCTGATGCTGGGTAAGATTGAAGGCAAGAGGAGAAGGGCATGACAGAGGATGAGATGGCTGGATGGCATCACCAACTCAATGGACATGAGTATGAGCAAACTCCAGGACATGGTGAGGGTCAGGGAAGCCTGGTGTGCTGCTGCAGTCCATGGGGTTGCAAAGAGTCAGACACGACTGACGAACTTAACACCACCACCATCAACAACAACAGTATGGGAATGGTTAATACTCTGAATTAAGTGAAAATGGAGATTCCAGGAGGATAAAGATTTGGGCAAGGAAATTGGAAGTGCTTCTACCCAGGTTTTTGCTTCTCAAAATTGTTGTGCTCTTTCTTTAAACTTTATTCTTTCCTTTTAAACTTCTGATTTTGAAAAAATTTTATATAAAATATCATAAAAAATAGACCAAGACATTCTCATCTGCCTTTTCCCCAGGTGGCTCAGCGGTAAAGAATCTCCCTGCTAACTGAGGAGATGCAGGTTCGATCCCTGAGTCATGATGATCCCCTGGAGAAGGGAATGGCAACCTACTCTGGTATTTTTGCCTGGAGCATTCCAGGGACAGAGGAGCCTGGCAGGCTACAGTCTATGGAGTCCCAAAGAGTCAGATGTGACTGAGCACACACACACCTAAATGGTAGTATTTTATGTAAAAACAATAATCAAAAACATGAAATTAGCATTTCTGCAATACTGTTCCAAATTTTGTCAAGTATCTCAGTATTTTCATTCCTTTTTAAAGTGAATCCAATGCAGGATCCCACATTTCATCTAGTTTTCACATCTCCTTAGTCTCTCTCTTAATCTAGAAGAGTTCCTGTCTTTCTTTGTCTTCATGATCTTTATATTTTTAATTGGCCAAAAATTTCGTAAAATGCTTCCATTTGAGTCTGATGTTTTTTCAGGAGTAAATTAAAGTGATGAATTTTTGGCAAAAATATACTGCAGGATGATGTTTGTCCTTAAATATTGAGGTTTCTGATGAATTCCATTTATTAATAATGATTAATTATTCTCTTTACTGTCAGATATTTTTTAAGTGGAGAAATAGAATTTGGAGTTACATAGGAATTAAACCATATGCTGTATTATTTATAAAGCTGGATTAATATTATAGACCTTAAACTTGAGTCCTCTCTCTTCTGAGTTGAGCTACTCTCTCAGGCAAAGGCTCAGTTGATAGACAAAACTACACAACTCTCCCTGAGGAAGTGGGGAACTAGATAAAGATGCCTGGGGGGTATCAGTCATCTTTATTCTATGGAGAAGAGAAAATGCTCATATTGCACTTGCCCAGGAAAACGCATGGGTCAGTAGAAGATACGCTGTGGCAGTTAGAAGGAATGTTCACTAAGTACTTTTTTTTTTTTTTTTTTTTTGCTTTTAGGCACATAGTAAAATTGCACTTTTCTGCACCCACAGAGTTAGATATAACTTTAGCCAATGACATGTGAGAAAAGGTATCATTTCTTAGAGGAAGATTCCTCACTCTCGCCATAGAGATGGTACATATGGGGTCAGCCTAGGACACTGAATGGGGTAGGTATGGGACAGAGCTACCACTGCCCTGAAACAGGCATGTAGGATGAGTGAAACAGAAATCTTTGATGGTTTAAACCTCTGAGGTTCAGGGAGAGAATGTGGATAGCTAATGTAACATGACTTGTGTGTGTGTGTGTGTGTGTGTGTGTGTGTGTGTGTGTTACTCAGTCGTGTCCACCTCTTTGCGATTCCGTGGACTGTAGCCCACCAGGCTGCTATGCCCATGGAATTCTCCAGGCAAGAACACTAGAGTGTGTTGCCATTACCTTCTCCAGGGAAGCTTCCAGACCCAGGGATTGAACCCAGGCATCCTGCACTGCAGGCAGATTCTTTACCGTCTGAACCACCAGGCAAGCCTAAAATATTGGCTCAGTTCAGTTCAGTTGCTTAGTCCTGTCTGACTGTTTGCGACCCCATGGATTGCAGCACCCCAGGCCTCTCTGTACATCACCAACTCCTGGAGCTTATTCAAAATCGCATCCATCGAGTCAGTGATGCCATCCAATCATCTCATTCTCTGTTGTCCCCTTCTCCTCCTGCCTTCAATTCTTCCCAGCATCAGGGTCTTTTCCAATGAATCAGTTCTTCACATCAGGTGGCCAAAGTATTGGGATTTCAGTTTCAGAATCAGTCCTTCCAATGTGTATTCAGGACTGATTTCCTTTAGGATGGACTGGTTGGATCTCCTTGCAGTCCAAGGGTCTCTCAGGAGTCTTCTCCAACACCACAGTTTAAAAGCATTAGCTCTTCGGGGCTCAGCTTTCTTTATAGTCCAACTCTCACATCCACACATGACTACTGGAAAAACCATAGCTTTGACCAGATGGACTTTCGTTGGCAAAGTAATGTTTCTGCTTTTTAATATGCTGTCTAGGTTGGTCATAACTTTTCTTCCAAGAAGCAAGCGTCTTTCATGGCTGCAAGCACCATCGGCAAGTGATTTTGGAGCCCCCCCAAAATAAAGTCTGCGACTGTTTTTTTCAGTGTTTCCCCATCCATTTGCCATGAAGTGGTGGGACCAGATGCCATGACCTTAGTTTTCTGCATGTTGAGCTATAAGCCAATTTTTTCACTCTCCTCTTTCACTTTCATCAAGAGACTCTTTTGTTCTTTTTCACTTTCTGCCATAAGGGTGGTGTCATCTGCATATCTGAGGTTATTGCTATTTCTCCCGGCAATCTTGATTCCAGCTTGTGCTTCTTCCAGCCCAGCATTTCTCATGATGTACTCTGCATATAATTTAAAGGAGCACGGTGACAATATACAGTATTGATGTACTCCTTTCCCGATTTGGAACCAGTTCATTGTTCCATGTCCAGTTCTAACTGTTGCTTCCTGACCTGCATACAGGTTTCTCAAGAGACAGGTCAGATGGTCTGGTATTCCTATCTCTTTCAGAATTTTCCAGTTTATTGTGATCCACACAGTCAAAGGCTTCGATGTAGTCAATAAAGCAGAAGTAGATGTTTTTCTGGAACTCTCTTGCTTTTTTGATGATCCAGTGGATGTTGACAATTTGATCTCTGGTTCCTCTGCCTTTTCTAAATCCTGCTTGAACATCTGGAATTTCGAGGTTCACATACTGTTGAAGCCTGGCTTGGAGAATTTTGAGCATTACTTTGCTAGCATGTGAGATGAGTGCAATTGTGTGGTAGTTTGAAAATTCTTTAGCATTGCCTTTCTTTGGGATTGGAATGAAAACTGACCTTTTATTGGCTAGAGTCTGCTAAATAACAAACCTTCTCCATCTTACCAACAAGATAAATTTCCAGCCTATGGAAGTAGTTTATCTCCCCCAAAATGGGAAGAAAATCATTGATGGAAGTTATAATTTTAGTGGACTGCAGAAACTTTGAAAGAGGAATTAATTCCTTCTCCTAAAGACAGTAATGATACATAACAATAATTGTATTATAGAAAAATGCCAAATTAACATCAACCGCTAGCATTGTAGCATGCTTACTATGTACCATTTACCAAAGAATTTTATGTACATTGTGTCTTTCAGTTATTGCAAAAATCTTATGAGATAGCTCTTGTTAACTGTCAATTTTATTAATAAAAAGCTGAGGCATAAAGATGTTAACTTTCTTATCCAAAGATTCAGATAATAAGGTGTGAAACTGGAATTCAAATCCAGCTTTATTTGACTATACCACCTAAGCCTTTATCCACTGTTCTGTACATTTATATATATATACACACACACACATATATATATAGTCTTATAATGCACGTATACATATATGCATATATCTTAATATATATATATATATCTTATATATATATATATATATATATATATATATATAGGTCAACTGTTGTGAAACATTTGGATTATTAACACCTGAGATATATAGCTTTTCTTAATAAATGTCATAGACGAATTAAATATGATTGTCCATGACCCTCGAAAATAGAATTTCCGTGAAACATTAGGCAATGTATTTATTTCTTGGGGCTACTGACACAAAGTGAGTGGCCTAAAACAAGACAAATTTATTCTTTCACATTTCTGGAGGCTAGAGTTTCACAATCAAGGTGTCTGCAGTGTGCTCTCTCAAACCAATCAATCATAAAGGAAATCAACCCCGAATATTCCTTGGAAGGACTGATGTTGAAGCTAAAGCTCCAACACTTTGGCCACCTGATGGGAAGAGCTGACTCATTGGAAAAGACCCTGATGCTGGGAAAGATTGAAGGCAGGAGGAGAAGGGACCACAGAGAACAACATGATTGGATAGCATCACTGGCAATGGATATGAGTTCAAGCCAACTCCAGGAGGTAGGGAAAGACAAGAAGTCTGGTGTGCTGCAGCCATGGGGTTGCAAAGATTCAGATACAAATAAGTGATTGGACAACAAGAAACCTTTGAGGAACATGGAAAGAATCCTTTCTTTTTGGTTATTTCTGAAAATCTTTGGTATTCCTTGGCTTATAACTGCATTGTTCCAATCTCTGCATCTACTTTCACAGGACATTCTTCTCTCCGTTTGTTTTTGTATGTCTTTTCCACTTTTTATAAGGATTTAGTCATGGCTGGGCTTCCCTGGTGTCTCAGATGGTAAAGAATCCACCTGCAATGTGGGAGACCTGGATTCGATCCCTGGGTTGGGAAGATCCCTTGGGGGAGGGCATGGCAACCCTCTCCAGTACTCTTGCCTGGAGAATCCCCATAGACAGAGGAGTCTGGCGGGCTTCAGTCTATGGGGTTGCAAAGAATTGGACACAACTGAGAGACTAAGCACACAGCACAGTAGGCTGAATGATGTACTCTTAATAAAAGTTAGGCTGACCCAGAACCAAGAATGTGACCTTATTTGGAATAGGGTCTTTGCAGTTGTAAAATAATTATTATGGAATTTTCTTGGGAGTCATTATTTGTAGATTTTTGGATATTGAGGCAAATCTATTGCTTTGAGACATTCTAGAATGATGCAGGGTGTCTCAGTGGGCATTGCAAAAAAAAATACTAAGATTCTTTAAAATATATAAATATGCTTTGAGATTACTTTACCATGATGAGATAGAGATACAATGGCAGAGTTAGAAGGTTGAGAAGACTGTGCTTTTTTTTCATTAAGTTTTAACTGAAATATTTCTTTAACACTTTTAGTTATCAGTATAGGCAACAAACCTAATTTATTATCTATAACTTTAATGATAAATTACGGAAATCTTAGTGACACTTGAGATTTATCAATTATTTAATTAATAGATATTTTTATAGACCATTATATTAGTTGTAGATATCTCTCCAAAACATTTATACTCATCAATACTTCAAATGCGTAACAGTTGCTTCTAGGTCCATGATTAAATCTTGCTATGTAAAGTGCTTATAAAGAAACTTAGATTTTTATAGGCCTTAAGAAACTTAGACTGTTTCGAATACTTGATTAACTGAATACCAATACATAGATCTCCCTTGTGAAAAAAATTGCATCATTCAGAAGTTTCAGAATAGGGTAATTTAAAAAGATTGAAAATCACTAGCTTCTAGAAATCTTTAGGCATTTTCTTGTTCATATTCCTGGCTTCAGCTTACTTTTTTCCACATGCATGTGTGTGCTCAGTCATGTTTGACTTTTTGCGGCCCCAGGGACTGTAGTCTACCAGACTCCTCTGTCTGTTGGATTTTCTAGGCAATAATACTAGGGTGGTTATCACTTCCTACTCCAGGGGATCTTCCTGACCCAACGGTCCAAACCTGTGTCTTTTGTATCTCCTGTGTTGGCAGGTGGATTCTTTACCTCTAGCACCACTTGGGAAGCCCCCACATGCATGTAATCAGAGCTTATTCACTGTGATACCTTTGCAAGAAGCCAAGGAAGATACAAATGTGGATGAAGTACTGTTCTTCTTTCCCTAATTGGAGTGGCTTGAGGCTATAAAAATACTAACAAATGATCACACATATTCAACAGAGGTAGGATACAACATTTTAAGAAAAATAGGAATATGTTAACAAGAGATTCACGTGTGAGATTTACAGGTAGAATTGTCACAGGCGGAAGAGTTAAGGGAGGACATTCTAGATAAAGAATATATTATGAGCAAAAGCACTAATGTCGAAGGTTTTTGCCAGTTTGGTCTCTTTGTTTGGCAGCATTTTGGAGATGCTTCTGTAAAGTAGTTCAACAATATCTCAGAGTAACTGAATGAAAATAGAAGTACATCCTTAATTGGGTAGGTACTGAAGAGTTGGTGAGTATGTGAGCAAGTTATTGTCAGAGTTATAATTTAGGAAGATTAATCTTGCTGCAGAATGTTGCCTTGAAGAGAGAAAAATCAGTAGACCAGTGAGAAGACTATTATAATGACAAAGTAGAAATGTTATAAAGGCCTGATTTAGTGTAATACAGGTGAAATGAGCACAATATGAAAGACACTGAGAATATGCAATAGACCTCCTTATTTGAAAAGGATGTGTTTCAAGATCCACAGGGGATGCCTGAAATTGTGGCCAGTTCTGAACCCTATGGGCTTCCCAGGTGACACTGCTGATAAGGAATTTGACAGCTGATGTGGGAGACACAGAAACTGTGAATTTGATCATTGGGTTGGGAGGATTCCCTGGAGGAAGAAATGGCAACCCACTCCAGAATTATTGCTGGATGAATCTCATGGACAGAGGAGCCTGATGGGCTACAGTCCATGGGTTTTCAAAGAGTTGGACATGACTAAGTGTCTAAGCACACAGAGTGTCACATTATATGTACTACATTTTTTCCTATACTTACTTACCTAGGATAAAATTTAATTTACAAGTTAGGCATAATAAGAGATGAATGCAACAATTAATGATAAAATATTGATCAGTTCAGTTCAGTTCAGTTGCTCAGTTGTACCTGACTCTTTGCAACCTCTTGTACTGCAGCACGCCAGGTTTCCCTGTCCATCACCAACTCCCAGAGCTTGCTTAAACTTATGTCTGTCTAGTCAGTGATGCCATCCAACCCTCTCATCCTCTGTCATCCCCTTTTCCTCCCGCCTTCAATCTTTCCCAGCATCAGGGTCTTTTCCAATGAGTCAGTTCTTTGCATCAGGTGGCCAAAGTATAGGAGCTTCAGCTTCAGCATCAGTCCTTCCAATGAATATTCAGGATTTACTTTGTTTAGGATGGACTGGTTTGATCTCCTTGCAGTCCAAGGGACTCTCAAGAGCCTTCTCCAACACCACAGTTCAAAAGCATCAATTCTTTGGCACTCAGCTTTCTTTATAGTCCAACTCTCACATCCATACATGACTACTGGAAAAGCCATAGCTTTGATTAGATGGACCTTTGTTAGCCAAGTAATGTCTCTGCTTTATCAACAGAGAGAAATTATAGTAATTCACTGTAATAAAAGTTATGTAAATATTTTAGTCTATAAATGTAATACTATTTCCTTCTTAACTAAATGTGTATCACACATGGTGACCACAACTTATACAGTTTGTGGTGCAAGAGTAAAGCTAGAATGAATTTGGTTTTCCTTCACAATTTCACAAATAGGCTACACAATTTCACAAATAGACAATTCATTCTTACCATAGATCTTAGCAACCTCAGCATACAACTCCTTTTCTCTTTATTAAGTTGAGAGCTTTCACCTTTTCACTTAAAAGAAGCATTTTACAGCTTCTCTATAGAATATCTGAGTTGCCAACATTACTATTATTGTGCTTTGGGGCCATTATTAAGTGAAATAATGATTACTTGAATATAAGTAGTGTGATACTACAGCAATTAATCTGAAAATTAAGCCAGCTACTCAGTGACTAACAGGCAGGATCTGCTGGACAAAGGGATAATTCTTGTCCTGGGCAGGTTAGATCAGGATGGTGCCAGATTTCATCATGCTACTTAGAACAGCACCCACCCACTTTGAAACATGAATTGCTAATCTGTGGAATTTCCCATTTAACATTTTCAGACTGTAATTGATCACAGGTAACTGAAACTGCAAAAAGCAAAACTGCAGAACACGGGGGCCACTGTAAGATTTATATGATTTTAGTAAGTTATTAGATAGGAAAAGTATAGGAGGAATCAAATCTGCGTGACTGGTGCTGTGCTGTGCTTAGTCACTCAGTCATGTCTGACTCTTTGCGACCCCATGGATTGTAGCCCACTAGGCTCGTCTGTTCATGGGATTCTCCAGACAAGAATACTGGAGTGGGTTGCCATGCCCCTCCTCCAGGGGACCTTCCCAACCCAGGGATCGAATCCAGGTCTCCTGCATTGCTAGCAGATTCTTTACCATCTGAGCCACCAGGGAAGCCTATGAATACTGGAATGTGTAACCTATCCTTTCTCCAGGGCATCTTTCCAACCCACCAATTGAACAAGGGTCTCCTGCATTGCAGGTGGATTTTTTTACCAGCTGAGCTAAAAGGGAAGCCTGACTAGTGCTATAAACAGGAATTTTAAGGGAAGGTAACAAATTCCATGTGGGCATGATGGATTTACAGCATCAGTGAACTTAGGCAAAATTTCTAGATGGAGAAGTCAAGCAGTCAATTAGAAGTGAAGAATTGTGATAGATATACACCACGGAATACTGCTCAGCCATTGCAAAAACGATTCAATGCCATTTGCAGCAACGCGGATGAACCTAGATATTCTCATACCGAGTGAAGTAAGTCAGACAGAGAATGAGAAATATTGTATGACATCCTTTATATGTGTGATCTAAAAGGAAATGATACAAATGAACTTATTTACAAAACAGAAACAGACTCACAGATTTAGAGATTTATGGTTGCTGAGGGAAGGGTGAGAGGAATGGACAGTTAGGGACTTTGGAATTGACATGTATACATGCTATATTTAAAATGGATAACCTAAACAACAAGGTCCTACTGTATAGCACAGGGAAATCTGCTCAATGTTATGTGGCAACCTGGATGGGAGGGAAGTTTGGGAGAGAATGGATACATGTATATGTGACTGAGTCCCTTTGCAGTTCACTTGAAACGGTCACAACATCATTAATTGGCTATAATCCAATATAAAATAAAAAGTATTTATGAAAAGTAAGAAAAAAAATAAGGCCTGAGTTTCCAAAGAAAGGCTGATATCAAGAAAGAAATGCAAAATTCCAGAGGCATAGACTTTGAGTTAATAAATAGTCCCCATTCACATCATCAGACTTTCAACTTGATTAAAGTGTTGTGAAAACTTATTTTTTTTTCTATTTACTGTGATTGCTAGCCTATATATTTGTGGTCTCTTCACAGCTCGAATGTAGTTTAACAAGGACCAACGTTCCATTATTCCAGTAGGACCAGGTTTAGAGAGTATGTTCAGCAGGAAATCTGTTCTCAGGCAATTTTCCCATCCAATTTGCAAATCAAGAAGTTCTGATTTGCTTTCTAAACTTTAGGTGTTCATTGTAGCAAACAGAAATAGATATACTGCCTGTTAATCTTCATACTCTACTCAGCTATTCTTTCTTCCTTAGAGCAAAATGATTTAGGGTAGTAGTATGAAAGGAAATGAACTAACATGATATAAAAAATGGTGCATAACTTGGAACCTTAACTAAGTTCAGACTTGCTGCTGATTACTTTCCGATCTCATTCTTTATTTGCAAATGCCACTGCCTCATGGCCACTGAGTTCTTATTATAGTATTGCACCATTAATCATGATAGGAATCCCGATACAGCTCTAGGATAAACACAAGCATGCTCTATCTTTCACTTGTGTCTTGCAATGTCTTTCCTTTCCTTCATTATCATATTGGAGCTTGCATTTAAATAGCCACTTGTTTCTGAAATATTTTCAAAGTGCTTTATGACCACTGATGTGAGACTCTCTGGGGAGAAAAACTACAAACATTCAAAACTGCATTGGAAGGTGAGCTTTGAGTTAGAAATAAAAAATCTCATCTCCGTTTGAATTGCGGGAAGATTCAGTAGGTTAGATGAAATCAGGTTTGTGTTTAACCAGGCAGTGAAGATGCAATATCCGAATGGAAAGTAATATTTATTATTAAATGGAATCTTGTGGTCACTTATGCACTAAAAGTGTAGGAAATTAATAGTTTACAAATCTGGACTGATCAAAAAAATACAAATAAGATAGCACAAACAATAAGTGTCAACAAATACTTATTGAGAGTGTGCTATGTACCAGGTACTGTATTAGATGTTTGTGATATATCAGCAAACAAACCAGGCAAAGGTCATTTTTATTAGGAGAAAACAGGCACTAAGTTATAGATAAAGCGTATAAATATTGTATATATTAAAAGCTAAGGAATATCTTAGAAGAAAATATTCAAAACAAGGAAAATAGGATCTATCATGCCATAATGGCAAAAACGTTGTCGTTTGAAATGGTTTGATCAAAGTAGGTAAAAGAGAAGATGAAATTAGATGATAAAGTGAGAGGAGAGGAGTTAGCTGTGTAGATATGGGAATTGGAAGGGAGGGAGGGATGCAAATCAGGAAGGAAATAGCTTCTGGAAAGAACTAGTTGTGGTTGTTCAGTCCCTAAGTCATGTCCAACTTTTTGCAACTTCAAGGACCGTGGCACACCAGGCTCCCCTGCCCTCCACTATCTCCCCGAGTTTGCTCAAATTCAAGTCCATTGATCCAGTGATGCTGTCTAACCATCTCATCCTCTGCTGCTCCCTCGTCTTTTTGCCTTCAATCTTTCCTAGCATCAGGGTCTTTTCCAATGAGTTAACCCCTTGTATAAGGTGGCCAAATTATTGTGGCTTCATCTTCAGCATCAGTCCTTCCAATGAGTATTCAGGGTTAATTCCCTCTAGGATTGACTGGCTTGATTTCCTTGCAATCCAAGGAACTCTCAAGAATCTTCTCCAGCACCACAATTCGAACACATCAATTCTTCTGAAGTGATTTTGGAACCCCTCAAAATAAAATCTGTCACTTTTCCCTCATCTATTTGCCATGAAGTGATGGGACCGGATGCTATGATCTTAGCTTTTTTCAATGTTGAGCTTTAAGCCAGCTTTTTCACTCTCCTCTTTCACACTCTTCAAGAGGCTCTTTAATTCCTCTTCACTTTCTGCCATTAGAGTGGTATCATCTGCATATATGAGGTTGTTGATATTTATCCTGGCAATCTTGATTCCAGCTTGTGATTCATCCAGCCTGGCATTTTTCATGATGTGCTCTGCATAGAAGTTAAATAAGCAGGGTCACAATGTACAGTCTTGTCATACTCCTTTCCCAATTTTGCATCACTCTCTTGTTCCATGTCCCGTTCTAACTGTTGCTTCTTGACCTGCGTCCAGGTTTCTCAGGACACAGGTAAGGTGGTCTGGTGTTCCTGTCTCTTTAAGAATTTTCCAGTTTGTTGTGATTCACACAGTCAAAGGCTTACCATAGTCAATGAAGCAGGAGTAGATGTTTTTTTCTGGAATTCCTTTGCTTTTTCCATGGTCCAATGGATTTGGCAATTTGATCTCTGGTTCCTCTATCTGTTCTAAACTAAGCTTGAACATCTGGAATTCTCAGTTCACCTACTGCTGAAGCCTAGCTGGGAGAATTTAGAGCATTACTTTGCCAACACGTGAGATGAGTGCAATTGTGTAGTAGTTTGATCATTCTTTAGCATTGCCTTTCTTTGGGACTGGAATGAATACTGACCTTTTCCTGTCCTGTGGTCACTGCTGAGTTTTCTAAATTTGCTGGCATATTGAGTGCAGCACTTTAACAGCATCATCTCTTAGGATTTGAAATAGCTCAGCTGAAATTCTATCACCTCCACTACCTTTGTTCGTAGTAATGCTTCCTAAGGCCCGCTTGACTTCACACTCTTAGTATGTCTGGGTCTAGGTGAGTTACTACACCATTGTGGTTATCCAGGTCATTAAGAACTTTCTTGTGTACTTCTGTGTATTCTTGCCACTTCTTCTTAAGCACTTCTGTTTCTGTTAGGTCTTTACAGTTTTTGTCATTTGTTATGCCCATACTTGTGTGAAATATTCCCTTGATATCTCCAATTTTCTTGAAGAGATCTCATCTTTCCCATTCTACTGTTTTCTTCTATTTCTTTGCATTGTTCATTTAAGAACGTCTTCCTATCTCTCCTTGCTATTCTCTGAAACTGCATTCAGTTCCTCAGACAACTACTTTGCCTTCTTGCATTTCTTTTTCTTTGGGATGATTTTGGTCACTGCCTCTTGTACCATGTTACAAATCTCCATCCACAGTTCTTCAGCCATTCTGTTTACCAGATCTAATTCTTTAAATCTATTTTTCACTTCCCTGGTATTATCATAAGGAATTTTATTTAAGGAAGTACTAGTATAAAGTCCAATTCATCATTAATTACACTTTCTATTAAGTTTTTACCAACACATAGTGGATAATCTCCATTCAGCAGAACAATTTTATAGAATATTTCCCTATATTTAAACTCTTTTATTCTAGAGCCGTAGTTGGTAAACAATATTCATGGGCTAATTTTGTCCCACTGCTTATTTTTGTAAATTAGTATAAATTAAGTTGTGTTGGACATACTGTCTGTGGCTGCTCTCCTGATACCATGGTGGAACTGAAGATGAACAGAGAATATTTGACCTCCAAAGCCTAAAACATTTTTTGTGTGGCTATTTATAGAAAAGTTTGTCAATTCCTATTCTGTGATATTCAATATAACATAAAATTAATGCATCAGAACCCCTCTAAGATTCTTAAAGACAACGTCTTAAATAAGAGATCATAAACTCTAAAGCAATTTCTTTGTGACTTTGAGCAAGTTACTTAACTTCCTTGTTTCTGGGTCTCCTTTAATACCACTTCACAGAGTCAAAAGGATTAACCAAGATGGTGTATTTAGTGTGCCAGTCCAGAGATGATTTGAATCATGTAGTAAAACTCTTGAATCTAAATATAATGTAGGGACTTCCCTGGTGGTCCAATGGTTAAGACTCCACCTTCAGAGCCAGGAATGCATAAAACAAAAGCAGTAGTGAAATAAATTTGGTAAAAGATTTTAAAAATGGTCCACCTCAAAAAAAAATCTTTTAAAATAATCTTTCAAAAAATCTTTTAATAATAAATAAATTGAATATTCATCTTCTATCATTGATACAACAAATTACCACAAATATAATAATTTAAAACAATACCCTTGTGATCATATTGGAGCCAAAAGGGTTATACAGTAAAATTCACTATCTCAAGGTCAGCTGATTAGCTGCCTTTATTCCACCTGCTGATTAAATTCCCATTTGTCATATTCATAGGTTCTGAGGATTAGGATCTGGAAGTCTTTGGAGGACCATTATTTAGCACACAACCCTTTAAAGGTCACAATATATCTTGGCAAAGGCCATTCAGTTAGTCACCTGTAGAGTCAAGAGTAGGATGAATGTTTCCTGACATTTGTTGAATGTTGAATGTCCTTTCTATTTTTTATGCTACTTTTAGTAGCAGAAGATGTGCTTAATTTGACAGAAGGCATTGAAACTGCACTACATTAATAGAAAATATTTTCTTTAAAAAAAATCTTAGTATTTATTGTAAAGTCCTCATCCATCAGGACCTCATTAGCACCTGGAGAGAAGGCACAGTCAAAAAAGAAGAAATGTTTACTGATGCTGTAGGTGTCTGTTCTAAGTTTTGTCTTAAATAGGCTTTAAATTCTGACTATGGATTAGGTGAACTAGGTCAAGAAACAGCCCCAAGGTGGAAACAGTAGAACTGTACCTCTTCTAAACCCTCGTAAACGTTTACCTCCTAAACAATGGGATCTTTACGATGATGGCAGAGGCTGCCAGTTGCCTTCTCCTCTATGTCCATTTTCCATTTTCCTCTTATACAGAAATGTGAGTCCTACCTGAGTGCATAGCTGCGCATCTAGCCATACTGTACAGTCTCCCAGGCATCCAGGGGTAGCCATGTGACTCAGATCTTTGCAATGCATTAGGCAGAAGAGAGATGTGAGCACCTTTGTGGTCATGAAAATATAAGAAAGAGGTACACTACTCTTCCTCTCTTTATCTTTTCACACTGGCTTTACTGCAAGTCCACATCAGTGCTATCCTTAAACCATGATCTGTGTATCACACATGGAGGAAGGTCAAGACCAAAAGATAAAAGAACCCTGGATGCTCGACCTCTTTTACCCTCTATAACAGCCCTGAATGAGCATGTAAAAGAAAATAAATGTGTGTATTATATAAGATGCTCTGGTTTTGGACCTCTCATTGCAGAGGTCGGCATCCTCACTAATACAAAGTTAGCAGTTTCCATTAGTAACTATAACTGATCCTTCACATATAATTCTAAGTCCATATCATATGCAGATCAATGTTCATGTCTAGAAACTAACAAGTCAGTTAAAATGGAAGCCAGCAAATAAAGATCAAAAAGAAAAGAAGAAGAAGAAATAATGGTGCTTAGAAGCATTAGATTCTTTTGTTGATGAGTAGCTTTCCAAAAGAAAAGGGATATTTGCTCTTGTTTGTGTTTAGAAAGAAACAAAAAGAAAAACAAGACAGAAAGGTTTTGTGAATATTTCATCATTTTTTAAAAGTTTTCTAATTAGCTCTAAAATGTGTAGATAATTCTAAAAGCTACAAATGTGTTGACACTATAAAAAGAACAGAAGGAAGAATCGAGGGGAATCTACTCATCATTTCATATAGATCTGCAGTTGGGAACACATTCCTACCCATTGCTCAAAACCCAATTAAAAAAAAAATGTGTTCAAATGGTTTAAGTTGTTGTGGAGCTACTGAGCGCCATAGGACCAAAAATAGAGGGGTGTATGGGCAGTGTTTTAGAATGGGTAGAATAGGGTACTGCTGAAGATTACCAGGCTAGCTTTGGAGTTAGGGAAACCTAAGTTTCCAGGAAGACCTAGGCTTCAACCCCAACTTTACCATCATTCTACTCTGTCAACTTCAGTGAGTTACTTCACCTCTATTTCTGTTTCCTGATCTGTCAAATGAGATTAACCCATGGCTCTTCTTTTCTACGGTGGTTACGAGAATGTATCATATATCACATGCACTAAACTGCCAAGCAAACCATAATCACACAGTAAAAATGAGCTGTTAAAACTGGTATTAACGATAGCAGTTTTTAACATGAGTTTATTCAGTAAAATTCAAATTTGGCCAGCTATCAAAATTACCAGAGGAACTTTAAAATAAATTCAAATTCATCCACAGAAATTTTGATTCAGCAGGTCTGGGGTAGGCCTTATGAATTATATTTTTCCAACGTCCAAATCTGAGTAATTACTGTAATCATCTCTATGCCATCCATCTAGCATTTGGTGACCTTTTGTTTGATGACCAATCCAGACACAGCTTTACATCAGTTATTATAATAATGGCATGCATTGCATTTTTGACCACAACATATTTTTTTCATTCATAATCACCCTTGAAGGGAGTTAATATCTTCACCATCTTAGAGATAAGAAAATTAAGAATGTTGCTTGCTTATTCATATAGCTTATAAGCTATCCATTTTTATATCTATACTGTTTTTGAAGATACATTAACATATACCATTTAGACAGATCTAAAGGAAGAACCCACTTAGGGATTTTAATTTTTTCTTCTTTAATTCTTCTTTTCATTGATATAAATCTTGAAATTTTAAGAAACTTAATTTTGCGTTTACCACTTATCAGGAATCCTTTAAGTCAGTGTGAATTTCATTCTAATATCCAGGCTGAACATGAATAAACAAGATGAAAGTGAACATTCTGAGTGAGCTGGGAGGGTGGAGGAAACCAGAGATCTTTTTGAACTCAGACTGGGAAAATCACAGAGGGTGTGCATGTTGGCTATGCCACAGCAAGTCTGTTTTAGTGTATTCTTACCATTTCTATTTTAACAAGAAAGTCAAATTCTAAAGAGACATTTAGAAGAAACAGCATGGAAGAGAGCCTTTTCAGACTAATTTGAAACTTGATGGGTTGGGAAAAGAAGAGCAGCATTTGTTCTTAAGGTTTCAGAAGCTAAGAATGTATATTCCAAGTAGAAACCATCTCTTAAGAAATTGTCATACATTTTAAAATATATATTTATGACAACACTCCCTTCCTGAATCAAAAAGTGAAAACTGTAGTTATTCTAAAATGGTGCATCATAGTCACTGTGGTGTTATAGATCAAACCTACTCAAAACTAACCAGGCTAGTCTCAGATCTCCAGATAATTTTATAATCTGTAATTGTTAATCATTGCTACGAGGAGCAGCCTGGGGCATCTAGTAATTTAAATGACTGAGGCCAGAGAGTCATTCTACTTCTTTAAAAGGTCCTTTGTGAGCCAAAATACTTTCAGTACGTCTTCTCTCTTGGACCCTATTAGTCAGCGTTCTCCATGGCAACAGAGCTAATAAGATGTATGTATAAATATACAAAAGAAGGTTTATTATAAGAATTGGCCCATGCAGTTATGGAGGCTGATATATGCCATGATACACCACTTATAACCTGAAGAACTAGGAAAGCCGGTGATATAATTCGGTCTGAGTTTGAACCAGCAGACCAGGAGCTTTGATGTCTGGGGGAAGAAATAACATTGGATCGCCCAACTTAAGAAGAGAGAAAGAGTGGTTTCCCTGGTGGCTCAGTGGTAAAGAATCCGCCTGCCAATGCAGGAGACACAGACTTGATCATTGATTCCATAAAGTTCCACAAACCTTGGAGGAAAGAAGCCCGTGCACCACAGCTACTGAAGCCTGTGCCCTAGAGCCTGGGCTCCACGACAAGAGAAACCACCGCCAGGAGAAGCCCGCACTCTGCAAGTAGAAAGTAACCCCATCTCACTGCAACTAGAGAAAAGACCAGGCACAGTGAGGAAGACCCAGCACAGTCAAAAATAAATAAATAAAATTATTAAAAACCAGAGAGACAAAGAGAACATATACCCTGAAGTGAGGTTTACTAGCTCCCTGGGTTTCCCTTAGCCCAGTCAAGTTGACACATAAAATTAACCATTGCATCGACAGAATTCCCCAAATTTGGTTTTAGCCTTGGCCAAGTAATCTGTGGATGCCTCTGACTTGCCACTTGGTTCAGTAACCAAGCAGAACCCCAAAGGGACTTCCTGGGAAAGGCCTTTTTCCATATCCTCTGTTTTAGCTCCTCTCCAAAGTACCTAGATAATAGTATTTGATGCAAATGTCCTGAGTTGTTTTGGAGATGTGACCCCTCCCTCAAAATGGAGGAACTAACTGATAATAGGGAGTACACACAGCCCCAGGCCTCCAAGAGCCTAAGGACTGATGACTTTAACCCCTGGAACACTGCTCTGCTGCCTCACCATCAGCCAATGGAGAATTGTGGGTGAGCTGATCATAGACCATGGAATCCCCCCACCCGACTTGCCCTTTAAAGATACTTTGCTGAAACACTTGGGAGAGTTTGGAGGTTTTTAAGGCTTGAGCCACCTGTTCCCCTTGCATAGCCCTGCAAAATAATTTTCTCTGTTCCAAACTCTGACTTTCAGTTTGCTTGATCTCACTGTGCATTGGGCACAAGAACAGTTACTCCTTCAACCACTTACACCAAACACTATCCTACCTCCCTCCCATGTTTTAATGTGCACATATCTGTGTGAATTTGGCCTTGAATGGAGACTTGCTCAATCTGGATCTTTCAGTATTCCAACTGTCTTGTTGCAACTTATACAACTTGAACATGGAGAAAACTTTTGCAGATCCCTTGTTTTTGCCTTATAACTGTGCTGGTCTCTATAGTCAATGTGTGCTTCCTCGGTGGCTCAGATGGTGAAGAATCCACCTGCAATGCAGGAGACCTGAGTTTGATCCCTGGGTTGGGAAGATCCCCTGGAGGAGGGAATGGCAATACACTCAGTATTCATGCCTGGAGAATGCCCATGTACAGAGGAGCCTGGTGGGTTACAGTCCATGGGTTGCAGAGTCAGACAGGACTGAGCGACTAAGCACAGCACAGAATAGTCAGTGTAGTTAACTCTTTAGGTCTCATCTTCGCTTCTTCTTCCTGCACTATTGTCCTCTTACCTTGATCACATTAAGTAGCATGATCTCTTCCTTCTTTGTTCCCCTCTTTTTTGATGTAACATGTAGAAATGCCAAATCTGTGAATATGTTTGACTAAAGGAAATTTCAAATCCAATTTTACACTCTAAATGAATTCTTCCTGGACACCTGGAATGTAGATATTTAACTGAAGGTCATGTTAAAACCTTCAAAGAATTCACTATTACTCTAGGTACTAAGCTACAAAGAAAGACCACAATTTTATGCATGTCCTGGGACATATTATTTTGGACCTAGCTTAACAATAAATGTAACTAATACATTAAATTGCATAAAATTGCGAAGTTGCTGATTTTATATTTAGTTTTCTTTTGAAAGTTATATATGCTAATCTACCGAGAACCCAAAGCTTCTCTTCCTCTGGTGTGTAGAACAGGCTTACTGACACTAAATTGGCCCAAGTATGGCCCAACTGGCCCAACTAAATGAGCAGTAAAGCACAGACAAAATGCTCTGTTTTTCTCTTACCAGCTATGACTATGTTATTAGATAATTCTCTCAGTTCCATCATCTGCACAATGAGAATATTGAAATTTTTTAATACTAGTCAGAAAGCAAGACTTCAGGTAAAAATAAAAATCTGATAGGTTTCATTAGGAAAACTAGATCATGTGACAATATGGTACAAAGAAATATAATGAATAACAAACAAAGCACTTTATCTCTAGAAATATATTTTTAACGTGTCTCACCCAACAACAAAGAATATATCATTGAAACCATAGTATAAAATACGACTGAAATAACAACAACAAAGACAAGCCAGAGGATACTCTAAGACTTTCTAAATCAGCAGGAATTATACTCTTACAGTCAGAATTTATGACTGGCTTTATAGTTGATGCCAAAAGTGTCCTCTTCTCAGATCATAACCCCACTGTGTTTTAAGAAATCCTTCTTGTACTCACGTCCATATGTATTTAGTAAAATTCAAACTTGCCAACTTAGCCATTTTTAACTAGGTATTAAATGGGCATGAGATATAAATTGAATAATATTCCCTTCCTACTGCAAAAAGATGATTCATTCCACTGATAGTGAAGCTAAGCAGGATCCTGTGGGGCTCCTGGGCACAAAAGACTTCCTGTGTCCCAACCCAGGGATCAAACCCAGGTCTCCCACACTGCAGGCAGATTCTTTACTGCCTGACCCTCCAGGGAAGCTCATGAATACTTGAGTGGATAGCCTATCTAGAACTTCCCGACCCAGGAATCAAACTGGGTTCTCCTGCATCGCAGGCAGACTCTACCAGCTGAGCTACCAGGGAAGTCCTGAGTTCCAAAGGGCAGGTTCAAATAGTAGCTTATCAGTTGTTGCTATTCAGTCATTCAGTCATGTCCAATTCTTTAAGACCCCATGGGCTTTAGCACGCAGGCAGCTCTGACCCTCTCTATCTCCCAGAGTTTGCCCAAGTTCATGTTTATTACATCAATGTACACCCACCCAAGATGGACAGGTCATAGTGGAGAGTTCTGACAAAACGTGATCCACTGGAGGAGGGAATAGCAAACCACCCCAATATACTTACACTGAGAACCCCATGAACTGTAGAAAAAGAGATAAAGGAAGAATAGTAAAAAACAATAGTGTAGCTTTGGGGGCCGGCCTCTTGTTCCCCATTCCAGGGACACACATAACAATATCTTGGAGCTGCTTTGTTGTTGTTGTTCAGTCACGAAATCCTATCTGACTCTTTGCAACCCAATGGACTGCAGCACCCCAGGCTTCCCTGTCTTTCACCATCTCCCAGTGTTTGCTCCAATCCATGTCCGCTGAGTCAGTGATACCACCCAACCATTTCATCCTCTGTCTCCCCCTTCTCTTCCTGCCCTCAATCTTTTCCAGCATCTACCACTGTTTTCATTTTTGCCACATCTATTTGCCATGAAGAGATGGGACCGGATGCCATGATTTTAGTCTTTTGCATGTTGAGTTTTAAGCCAACTTTTTTACTCTCTTCTGTCATACTCTTCAAGAAGCTCTAGTTCCTGTGCACTTTCTGCCCTTAGAGTGGTATTATCTTCATATCTGAGGTTGTTGATATTTCTCTCAGCAATTTAGATTCTAGCTTGTGATTCAACCAGCCCAGCAATTTGCTTGATGTACTCAAACTTCCCAGGTGGTGCTAGTGGTAAAGAATCTGCCTGCCAATGCAGGAGACCTAAAGAGGAGTGGGTTTGATCCCTGAGTCCAGAACATCTCCTGGAGGAGAGTGTGCCAACCCACTCCAGTATTCTCTCTTGGAAAATCCCATGGACAGATGAGCCTGGTGGGTCAAAGTCCATGGAGTTGCAAAGAGCCAGACACAACTGAAAAGATTTTAGCACACATGTACTCTGCATAGAAGTTAAATAAGCATGGCAACAATATACAGCCTTGATGCACTCCTTTCCCAATTTTGAACCAGTCTGTTGTTCCATGTCTGGTTCTAACTATTGCTTCTTGACCTGCATACAGGTTTCTCAGGAAACAGGTATCGTGGCCTGGTAGTCCCATCTCTTTAAGAATTTCCCACAAGTTTGTTGTGATCCTCACAGTAATAGGCTTTAGCATAGTCAATGAAGCAGAAGTAGATTTTTTTTCTGGAATTCCTTTGCTTTTTCTATGATCCAATGGACATTGGCAATTTGATCACTGGTTCCTCTGCCTTTTCTAAATCCAGCTTATACATCTGGAAGTTCTTGGTTCACCTACTGTTGAAGCCTAGCTTAAAGGATTTTGAGCATTACCTTGCTAGCATATGAAATAAACACAATTGTATAATAGTTTGAACATTCTTTGGCATTGCCCTTCTTTGGGATTGGAATGAAAGTGACCTTTTCCAGTCCTGTGGTCACTGCTGAGTTTTCTAAATTTGCTGGAATATTGAGTGCAGCACTTTAACAGCATCTTTTAGGGTTTGATATAGCTCAGTTTTTTTTTTTTTTTTTTTTTTTTTTATTTTAGTTGGGGGCTAATTACTTTACA
The DNA here is from genome assembly GCA_024291935.2 of Okapia johnstoni. Classification (NCBI taxonomy): domain Eukaryota; kingdom Metazoa; phylum Chordata; class Mammalia; order Artiodactyla; family Giraffidae; genus Okapia; species Okapia johnstoni. The sequence goes on from CM044325.1 coordinate 10,077,053, forward strand.
ATATTGTAGTAGTTTTTGCCATACATCGACATGAATCAGCCATGGATTCACATGTGCTCCCCCTCCCAAACCCTCCTCCCACCTCCCTCCCCCTCCCATCCCTCAGTGTCATCCCAACGCTCCATCCCTGAGCATCCGTCCCATGCATAGAACATGGAATGGTGTTCTGCTTCACATATGACAATGTACATGTTTCAATGTTACTGTCCCAGAACGTCCAACCCTCACCTTCTCCCTCAGAGTCCACAGGACTGTTCTATGCATCTGTGTCTCTTATTCTGTCTCACATATAGGGTTACCATTACCATCTTTCAAATTCCATATACATGCATTAGTATACTGTATTGGTGCTTTTCTTTCTGGCTCACTTCACTCTGTATAATGGGCTCCAGTTTCATCCATCTCAATAGAACGGCTTCAAATGTATTCTTTTTAATGGCTGAGTAATATTCCATTGTGTATATGTACCACAGCTTCCTTATCCATTCGTCTGCCGATGGACATCTAGGTTGCTTCCATGTCCTGGCTATTGTAAACAGTGCTGCGATCAACATTGGGGTACACGCGTCTCTTTCAATTCTGGTTTCCTCGGTGTATATGCCTAGCAGTGGGATTGCTGGGTCATATGGCAGTTCTATTCCCAGTTTTTTAAGGAATCTCCACACTGTTCTCCATAGTGGCTGTACTAGTTTGCATTCCCACCAACAGTGTAAGAGGGTTCCCTTTTCTCCACACCCTCTCCAGCATTTATTGCTTGTAGACTTTTGGATAGCGGCCATTCTGACTGGTGTGTAATGGTACCTCATTGTGGTTTTGATTTGCATTTCTCTAATAATGAGTGATGTTGAGCATCTTTTCATGTGTTTGTTAGCCATCTGTATGTCTTCTTTGGAGAAATGTCTGTTTAGTTCTTTGGCCCATTTTTTGATTGGGTCGTTTATTTTTCTGGAATTCAGCTGCAGGAGTTGCTTGTATATTTTTGAGATTAATTGTTTGTCTGTTGCTTCGTTTGCTATTATTTTCTCCCATTCTGAAGGCTGTCTTTTCACCTTGCTTATAGTTTCCTTTGTTGTGCAAAAGCTTTTAATTTTGATTAGGTCCCATTTGTTTATTTTTGCTTTTATTTCCAATATTCTGGGGGGTGGGTCATGGAGGATCCTGCTGTGATTTATGTCGGAGAGTGTTTTGCCTATGTTTTCCTCTAGGAGTTTTATAGTTTCTGGTCTTACATTTAGATCTTTAATCCATTTTGAGTTTATTTTTGTGTATGGTGTTAGGAAGTGTTCTAGTTTCATTCTTTTACAAGTGGTTGACCAGTTTTCCCAGCACCACTTGTTAAAGAGATTGTCTTTTCTCCATTGTATACTCTTGCCTCCTTTGTCGAAGATAAGGTGCCCATAGGTGCGTGGGTTTATCTCTGGGCTTTCTATTTTGTTCCATTGATCTATATTTCTATCCTTGTGCCAGTACCACACTGTCTTGATGACTGTGGCTTTGTAGTAGAGCTTGAAGTCAGGCAGGTTGATTCCTCCAGTTCCATTCTTCTTTCTCAAGATTGCTTTGGCTATTCGAGGTTTCTTATACTTCCATACAAATTGTGAAATGATTTGTTCTAGTTCTGTGAAAAATATCATTGGTAGTTTGATAGGGATTGCATTGAATCTGTAGATTGCTTTGGGTAGTATACTCATTTTCACTATATTAATTCTTCCAATCCATGAACACGGTATATTTCTCCATCTGTTTGTGTCCTCTTTGATTTCTTTCATCAGTGTTTTATAGTTTTCTATATATAAGTCTTTTGTTTCTTTAGGTAGAAATATTCCTAAGTATTTTATTCTTTTTGTTGCAATGGTGAATGGTATTGTTTCCTTAATTTCTCTTTCTGTTTTCTCATTATTGGTGTATAGGAATGCAAGGGATTTCTGTGTGTTAATTTTGTATCCTGCAACATTACTATATTCATTGATTAGCTCTAGTAGTTTTCTGGTAGAATCTTTAGGGTTTTCTATGTAGAGGATCATGTCATCTGCAAACAGTGAGAGTTTTACTTCTTCTTTTCCTATCTGTATTCCTTTTATTTCTTTTTCCGCTCTGATTGCTGTGGCCAAAACTTCCAAAACTATGTTGAATAGTAGTGGTGAAAGTGGGCATCCTTGCCTTGTTCCTGACTTTAGGGGAAATGCTTTCAGTTTTTCACCATTGAGGATAATGTTTGCTGTGGGTTTGTCATATATAGCTTTTATTATGTTGAGGTATGTTCCTTCTATTCCTGCTTTCTGGAGAGTTTTTATCATAAATGGATGTTGAATTTTGTCAAAGGCTTTTTCTGCATCTATTGAGATAATCATATTGTTCTTATCTTTCAATTTGTTAATGTGGTGAATTACATTGATTGATTTGCGGATGTTAAAGAAACCTTGCATTCCTGGGATAAAGCCCACTTGGTCATGATGTATGATCTTTTTAATATGTTGTTGGATTCTGTTTGCTAGAATTTTATTAAGGATTTTTGCATCTATGTTCATCAGTGATATTGGCCTGTAGTTTTCTTTTTTTGTGACATCTTTGTCTGGTTTTGGAATTAGGGTGATGGTGGCCTCATAGAATGAGTTTGGAAGTTTACCATCTTCTGCAATTCTCTGGAAGAGTTTGAGTAGGATAGGTGTTAGCTCTTCTCTAAATTTTTGGTAGAATTCCGCTGTGAAGCCGTCTGGTCCTGGGCTTTTGTTTGCTGGAAGATTTCTGATTACAGTTTCGATTTCCGTGCTTGTGATGGGTCTGTTAAGATCTTCTATTTCTTCCTGGTTCAATTTTGGAAAGTTATACTTTTCTAAGAATTTGTCCATTTCTTCCAAGTTGTCCATTTTATTGGCATATAGCTGTTGGTAGTAGTCTCTTATGATCCTTTGTATTTCTGTGTAGTCTGTTGTGATCTCTCCATTTTCATTTCTAATTTTGTTGATCTGATTCTTCTCCCTTTGTTTCTTGATGAGTCTGGCTAATGGCTTGTCAATTTTGTTTATCTTCTCGAAAAACCAACTTTTAGTTTTGTTGATTTTTGCTATGGTCTCTTTTGTTTCTTTTGCATTTATTTCTGCCCTAATTTTTAAGATTTCTTTCCTTCTACTAACCCTGGGGTTCTTCATTTCTTCCTTCTCTAGTTGCTTTAGGTGTAGAGTTAGTTTATTTATTTGAGTTTTTTCTTGTTTCTTGAGGTACGCCTGTATTGCTATGAACCTTCCCCTTAGCATTGCTTTTACAGTGTCCCATAGGTTTTGGGTTGTTGTGTTTTCATTTTCATTCGTTTCTATGCATATTTTGATTTCTTTTTTGATTTCTTCTGTGATTTGTTGGTTATTCAGAAGCGTGTTGTTTAGCCTCCATATGTTGGAATTTTTAATAGTTTTTTTCCTGTAATTGAGGTCTAATCTTACTGCATTGTGGTCAGAGAAGATGGCTGGGATGATTTCAATTTTTTGGAATTTACCAAGGCTAGATTTATGGCCCAGGATGTGATCTATCCTGGAGAAAGTTCCATGTGCACTTGAGAAAAAGGTGAAATTGCTTGTTTTGGGGTGGAAAGTCCTGAAAATATCGATTAAATCTAATTTGTCTATAGTATCATTTAAAGTTTGTGTTTCCTTGTTAATTTTCTGTTTTGTTGATCTATCCATAGGTGTGAGTGGAGTGTTAAAGTCTCCCACTATTATTGTGTTATTGTTAACTTCCCCTTTCATACTTGTTAGTATTTGCCTTATATATTGTGGTGCTCCTATGTTGGGTGCATATATATTTATAATTGTTACATCTTCTTCTTGGATTGACCCTTTGATCATTATGTAGTGTCCTTCTTTGTCCCTTTTCACAGCCTTTATTTTAAAGTCTATTTTATCTGAAATGAGTATTGCGACTCCTGCTTTCTTTTGGTCTCCATTTGCATGAAATATATTTTTCCATCCCTTCACTTTCAGTCTGTATGTGTCCCTAGTTTTGAGGTGGGTCTCTTGTAGACAGCATATGTAGGGGTCTTGTTTTTGTATCCACTCAGCCACTCTTTGTCTTTTGGTTGGGGCATTCAACCCATTTACATTTAAGGTAATTATTGATAAGTATGGTCCCGTTGCCATTTACTTTGTAGTTTTAAGTTCGTGTTTAAACATCCTTTCTGTGTTTCCTGTTTAGAGAAGATCCTTTAGCATTTGTTGGAGAGCTGGTTTGGTGGTGCTGAATTCCCTCAGTTCTTGCTTGTCTGTAAAGCTTTTGAATTCTCCTTCATATCTGAATGAGATCCTTGCCGGGTACAGTAATCTGGGTTGTAGATTTTTTCTCTTTCATTACTTTAAGTATGTCCTGCCATTCCCTTCTAGCCTGAAGAGTTTCTATTGAAAGATCAGCTGTTATCCTTATGGGGATCCCCTTGTGTGTTATTTGTTGTTTTTCCCTTGCTGCTTTTAATATTTGTTCTTTGTGTTTGATCTTTGTTAATTTGATTAATATGTGTCTTGGGGTGTTTCGCCTTGGGTTTATCCTGTTTGGGACTCTCTGGGTTTCTTGGACTTCTGTGACTATTTCCTTCCTCATTTTAGGGAAATTTTCAACTATTATCTCCTCGAGTATCTTTTCATGGCCTTTCCTTTTATCTTCTTCTTCTGGGACTCCTATGATTCGAATGTTGGGGCGTTTCATATTGTCCCAGAGGTCCCTGAGGTTTTCCTCATTTCTTTTGATTCTTTTTTCTTTTTTCCTCTCTGCTTCGTTTATTTCCACCATTCTATCTTCTACCTCACTTATCCTATCTTCTGCCTCTGTTATTCTACTGTTGGTTCCCTCCAGCGTGTCTTTTATCTCCTTTATTTCATTATTCAAAATATATTGACTCCTTTTTATTTCTTCTAGGTCCTTGGTAAACATTTCTTGCATCTTCTCAATCCTTGTCTCCAGGCTATTTATCTGTAACTCCATTTTATTTTCAATATTTTGGATCATTTTTACTATCATTATTCTAAATTCTTTTTCAGATAGATTCCCTATCTCCTCCTCTTTTGTTTGGTTTGGTGGGCATTTCTCATTTTCCTTTACTTGTTGAGTATTTCTCTGCCTTTTCATCTTGTTTAGATTGCTGTGTTAGGCGTGGCCTTTCTGTATTCTGGTAGTTTGAAGTTCCTCTTTATTGTGGAGGTTCCTCACTGTGGGTGGGGTTGGATGGGTGGCTTGTCAAGGTTTCCTGGTTGGAGGAGCTTGTGTCGGTGTTCTGGTGGGTGGAGCTGGATTTCTTCTCTTTAGAGTGCAATGGAGTTTCCAGTATTGAGTTTTGAGATGTCTATGGATTTGGTGTGCCTCTGGGCAGCCTGTATATTGATGCTCAGGGCTATGTTCCTGCGTTGCTGGAGAGTTTGCGTGGTATGTCTTGCTCTGGAACTTATTGGCTCTTGGGTGGAGCTTGGTTTCAGTGTATATGTGGAGGCTTTTGGAAGATCTCTTATTAATTAATGTTTCCTCTGGCTTTCAGTCTTATTCTTGCAGTAGCCTCAAGACTACTCCATCCATACAGCATCAATAATAAAACTTTTAGGTTAATGGTGAAAAGATTCTCCACAGTGAGGGATACCCAGAGAGGTTCACTGAGTTACATGGAGAGGTGAAGGGGAGGGAGGTTGAGGTGACCAGGAGGAGAGGAGGGGGACTCAAACGTGGGGAGAGCAGTCTATCCAGTAAGCACTTCCCTCTGTGCTCTCCACAGTCTGGAGCCCTCAGAGAGGTTCACAGAGATACATAGAGAGGGGGGAGGAAGGCAGTAGAGGTGAGGATGAGTAGAAAGGGAGGAATCAAGAGGGGAGAGAGAGATCTGGGCAGTATTCTGTTCCCGAAGTGTTCTCCGGTACCCAGAACACCCTCAGAGATTCACAGAATTGGGTTGAGAAGAGAAGGAGGAGGGTGGGAGATAGAGGTTCCCTGGGGGAGAAGAAAGAGCGTCAATAGAGGGAGAGAGTAATCAGGCCAGTAATCACACTCTTGAGTAAAAATGGGTACTAAAGATTGTATTCTTAAATGCACAAAATTGATATCAAATATGTAAAACAAAAATTAAAAATCTGGAGTAGAGGTTAGACTCTTATAAATCATACAATATAAAAAAAAAAAAAAAAAACAGTATAAAAAGAAAAAAGACAGTAAAACAGTATAACAGTAAAAAAAAAAAGAAAAACAGGAAAAAAACAGTAAAAAAAAAAAATAATAAAAAAAAAAATAAAAAAAAGAAAACGCAAAAAGTATAAGATATATGTACGCAGTTTGTTTTAAAAATAGGGTTTTTTTTTTTTTCAAGGTAGTGGTGGGTTATGAAAATGAAAATTAAAGGTGTAATAGAGGTCTTAAAGAAAAAAGAAAGAAAAAAAAATAAAAAATAATAATAAAAAAAATAAAATAAATGGTAATAGTAAAAATATATATCCCGGACTTTCTCTGGAGAAGTTGTGAGCCGTGTGGGGTCTCTTCAGTTTCAGATAAATCCTTGTTCCTGCTTATACTTTTCAAGATCTATAGGCCCCTTTCAATGCAGTCCGTGTTAACTACAGGGATTTTAATCTGTTGGCCTGTCCCTTCCAACGCGCTTCCCTCTGTTTATCTGGCTTTTGTTTGGAGGTCTCTTCAGTGTCTAATTTCCGCCCTGCCACAAAGGGGCGGAGGTGGTCTCTTTAGGTTCACTTGCTCAGTCCTGCTGTGGGGAGAGAGGACCACTGCAACCAATATCACTGGCGTGTGTGTGGAGAGCTTACAGTGTCTCGGCCACACTGGGTTCACCCCCCGCTCACGGCGTGTGTGCTTTCCCCGTCTACCCCGCTCAGGCTTCAGGTTACTCTGCCGGGGGGTGGGCCCAGATATGCGCGCACTTCCCAGGTTTAAACTGCTCAGGTTCAGGTTCCCGGGTACTCCACAAAGGCACAGACTCTGTTGGGCCGGCGGTTTGCGCCGTTTCCGGTCGGAGCAGCTCAGGCAGCCGGGAGTTTGGTGAGTGCACACTCCCCTGTTGGGGCGATGCGGCTTATCACCTCCCTGGTCCCCGCCTCAGTTTACGGGCGCGCTTCCCTGGTACTCCACCGAGGCGCAGACTCGGTTGGGTTCGCGGTTTGCGCCGTTCCCGGTCGGAGCAGCTCAGGCAGCCGGGAGTTTGGCGAGCGCTCACTCCCCTGTTTGGGCGGTGCCGCTTATCACCTCCCTGGTCCCCGCCTCGGTTCGCGGGCGCGCTTCCCGGGTACTCCACAAAGGCGCAGACTCGGTTGGGCCGGCGGTTTGCGCCGTTCCCGGTCGGAGCAGCTCAGGCAGCCGGGAGTTTGGCGAGCGCTCACTCCCCTGTTTGGGCGGTGCCGCTTATCACCTCCCTGGTCCCCGCCTCGGTTCGCGGGCGCGCTTCCCAGGTACTCCACAAAGGCGCAGACTCGGTTGGGCCGGCGGTTTGCGCCGTTCCCGGTCGGAGCAGCTCAGGCAGCCAGGAGTTTGGCGAGCGCACCGCCCAGGTGCGGCTTATCACCTCCCTGGTCCCCGCCTCGGTTTACGGTTTACGGGCGCGCCCGGCTCCGGCTCCTGTGTGCTTTGTGTCAGTTCTGGGGAGCTGGTCTCTGGCTGCGACCCTCCCGGTGGCTGTAGACCCTCCGGGATCTCAGGCTGTCTTTGCTTAGAAACTGGGAGCCTGTTTGCAGTTTGGTAGGGGGTGCCCTCTCTGGAGCCGAGTTCGCCCCTTTCCGGCTCTGGCTGGTCCCGCCTGCCCGCTGTGTCCGACGGGGGATGGGGCGGTCCGCAGCCGGCTAGCTCTTCCCCTGTATCGCTCAGTCCTTTGTTCTGTGAGCGGGCCGGCAGTGCCTTAGCTTTGGGTTTTTCGCAGGGTAGTTCTCTCTCTCTGGCTGTCCCACAGTTTAGGTTACTATCTCACGTTAGCGGCCCGGTCCTTACCCTAAGCAGTGCCACCCGCTCCTCTCCGCCCAGCCCCCACTTGCTGGTGGCGGATGCGGGCGTCTGGGGTTCTTTACTGGAAGTTGCCTTTAGGCACGTAATCAGTGGGTTTTATTTATTGATTCTCCCGGTTATGTTGCCCTCCGAGATTCGAAATCTTCCCCCAAACCCGCCGGTGAGAAGGTTTCCTGGTGCTTAGAAATTTCTCCTCTTTTACGACTCCCTCCCCAGGACGGGTCTCCGTCCCTAACTCTTTTGTCTCTCTTTTTATCTTTTATAATTTCTCCTACCTCCTTCTGAAGATAATGCGCTGACTTGATTAATGTCTGACGTCTTCTGCCAGCATTCAGAAGTAGTCTTGTGAACTTTGCTCAGCTTTCAGATGTTCTTTCGATAAGTTTGTGGGGGAGAGAGTGATCTCTCCATCCTATTCCTCCGCCATCTTAGCCCCGCCCCTCCTATAGCTCAGTTTTAATTCCATCACCTCTACTAGTTTTGTTTGTGGTAATGCTGTTAAAGTGCTACAATCAATATGTCCTAAGGCCCACTTTACTTCACACTAGGATGTCTGGCTTTAAGTGAGTGTTCTCACTATAGTAGTTATTTAGGTCATTAAGACATTTTCTGCATAGCTTTTCTGTGCATTCTTGCCACCTCCTCTTAATCTCTTCCGCTTCTGAGTAGTTCTTGCCATTTCTGTCCTTTATTGGGCAGATCTTTGCATGAAATATTCCCTTGGTATCTCCAATTTTCTTGAAAAATCTCTATTCCCATTCTATTGTTTTCCTCTATTTCTTTGGATTGTTCACTTAAGAAGTCTTTCTTATTTCTCCATGCTATTCTCTGGAACTCTGCATTCCATTGGGCATATCTTTCCCTTTCCCCTTTGCCTTTCCCTTCTCTTCTTTTCTCAGCTATTTGTAAGGCCCACACCTTAGCCTATGAAATTACCTACTCTCATAAAACTGACAACCCCATGAGGCCTCTCCCCTTCTGAAAAGGCCCATACCCTGTCTATGGAGTGTGCATCTCCCTGAATAAACCTTCTTTTGCTTCACTGTGGCTCACTCTTAAATTCTTTCCTGTGCAAAACCAATAAGCCACACTCGGTTACCATCCCAGGTACTCACCTGAGAACTGGGATATGACCATTCTCTCATATCCCACTTTCTTTCCTGCAATAATACTACTGTTTCTAGTTTATTCCACAGACCCAGATACGTTGTTCATTTGGAATGTCAAAGGACTCCTCCCCCCATATGTTAAAATTCAGAAAACAAAAGAAAATATGGGAAGTTATAAAAGTTTGCAAACTTTTTCCTTTTTTATATACCCATTGAAATAATATTTTTCCCCCTCTTTTTTCTTTGCTTTCTAAAGCAGTTTTCAAGTTTTTCAGAAGTTCTTTAACTTTGTATTATTGAATCTGAATGATTCGTAGGTAAACCTGAAAGATTAGAGAAAAGAGACTTTTACTTTACATTGGAAGGGGTATTAAAAAAAAGACAAGACTATGAGAATTTGGAAAAAAGGTGGATGGTAGAAATGGAGAAGAATTGATTAGGAGTGAATGTTGAAGGAGTTGGAAAAGGGGCTGAAAACTGGCCTCAGCTTGAGAGAACTGTTGAGAGAGGATTGAAAGTGGAAGATTTTATGAAATATTTCAATGAATTATAAATCATATCTCTTTGAATTCATCTGAGAGACTTCAGTCAAGACTGGGGTTGTCTTTTTTTTTTATCAATAATTAAATTAGATTGCTAGAACATATTTCTTTGAATGTGCCAGCATAGCTTTACTGGATATTCTAGATTCTGGATATTCAGGTCATCCTTATAAAAAATTCTGCCATGTTCTTTTATGAATTTAAATAATATTTTATTACTTGCAACCAGAAGAATCATCATTGATACAGGGTCAATGTCTCAATGTCTAGGTTATATATCTGACTGGGTAAATATATAACATTTTATGTAGAGGAAGGAAAAAGAGAATGTTACATACATTTATTGACAATATATTGTTATCATGTTAACAGTCAAGAAAGAATAGAGATATTTCCATGTTTCTCATATTACATAATATTAGAATTGGTAAAACAGGTCAAGACAGTATAAATTATTTAGCTCAGTCCCAGAGAGGAAAAGAGACTTATCTCCAAGGTTATTTCATAGGTGAGATTAGAAACCAAGGCAATTGGTGCCCAGTCTTTTTCCAATCACAATAACATCTTACACTGCCTGAAAAGTTAAACTTTGTGTGTGTCTTGAATTTACGGGAAGGATTGGGGGCAGGAGGAGAAAGGGGACGACAGAGGATGAGATGGCTGGATGGCATCACCGACTCAATGGACATGAGTTTGGGTAAACTCCGGGAGTTGGTGATGGACAGGGAGGCCTGGCATGCTGGGGTTCATGGGGTCGCAAAGAGTCGGACACGACTGAGCTCCTGAATTGAACTGACTGAATTTGTGCTAAGGCATTTGCTCGGGAATGTTGGAGAGATAAGCTCATCTTTTTGAGAAGTGTTTCAGATGTTTCAGAAGCAATCCAAGACATTGCCCACTGAAGGAAGTTTCATGTGGTACCTAGATGCAGGATGAGGCATTGTTTTCAGAGAAGACCACAACAAGGGCTACTTCATGGTTTTTAAGAGTCACAGGCTGTGACAAGCAAGCAAATAGGAATTGGAGTTCTAAAATTTTCCAAGAAAAACTGCATAAATATACACATTGAAATCTTCTACACAACTAGTTAAGTATGTTCCCAGTAATTATGCTCTTAGATGAGAGCTTGAAGATGAAGGTCGAGTTCCTTTTCAGAAGAGCATAAAAGACTTTTTCCTGGACTTCCCTGGTAGTCCAGTGGTTAAGACTCCAAGCTTCCACTGCAGCAGACGTGGAGTTGATCCCTGGTTAGAGAACTAAGATCCCACGTGCTGCACAGCATGGGGGAAAAAATGAGTTTTTCCACTAAACTCTCTTTGGCCAGTTTGAAATCTTGGAACATATACAGGAATGTTTCCTAAACCCAGATAAGTGAGACATAAAAAGTCTGTCTTTGACTACTATTCCAGATTTCCCAATAGTCTTATTTATGACAAATATTGCCTCAGCAAACCACTTCTGGATTTTTGGACTTGGTGATCATAGTCAATGCACCCATGATCTATTGAATCCCCAAATAAATTCTCTAGTGTTAAAGGATTGAGTAAGGTAAGTTAGTTTTACAAATGTGGTTTTCTTTTTCTCATTTCTCTTCAAACCTGAGAGAATTTTCCTCAAAGATTTTCTTTGGTAAAGTTGAATTTAAAAAGCATGGACATCTTTTTTTTTTCTCAATTTAGAAAATTTTGTAATAATTACAAAATATGGATTTTGAATTTGGCTTGGATTCATTATACTCAGCAACCATTAAAAAAATACTCAGCTCCTAAACAAATTATACATGGTTATAATACTGGCTGACTCAAATGTCCTTATGTGACAAATACGGAATTCCTGGTAAATATATTAAGCATGATGACTCAGACTTGAACTGAAATATTTAGCCTCATTTAAATGTGAAGAAACACTGCATTCTGTCCTAGGTGGGCTTCAAAGGAAGCTTCTTCAAGTCTGTATGATCTAGGGTCTTCCTTTGTGGTCCAATGATTAAGACTTTGTGTTTCCATTGCAAGGGGCACGAGTCTAAACCCTGGTGAGGGAACTAACATCCTGCAAGCCATGGGACATGGCGGAAAAAAAAAAGAAAAGACTACATAATCTAGTTGGATTTAGTTGGAGAGCATCAGCTCACATCAAGGTTTATACATGTTACTTGAGCATATAATCTGATGTTAGGAGCAGGAAGGTGATCAATAGAGAATTGGAATGATCTCTGAGGCTTCCTAGAGGTAGTCAGCTAGAAGGTTATGTGATGGAGCCTCCACAAACGTGAGGGCTTTTACAGACTGACTGCCTTCCTCAGATAGCCTCCAAAGGCATTTCTCCAGAATGATACAGAAATGAGGGAGTTTTCTGTTTTATTTTAATCAAGGTATGAGTAGGTCATATCCTCTTAGTTTGTACTCTTTTCTCTCTTCTTTTTTACAGTATGAGTATAGAGTTGGCAGGCATAAAATGTAGGGAGACACTTACAATGCTGTTTTTAATCTTTCTCTTTCAATATGCTTATAAATAGCATAGTAAACTGTGAACCTCTTTCCTTTAAAAGTGCTGATGCCCCGAGGACTTAGTCAGTTTCAAGGCTTTTGCAGGAAGCTGCATTACTTGGGTTTCTTTGAAATGAATACAGTTATTAAAATAGCAATGATTGTAGCTACTTGGTGAATTGGCACTAAAAATTGGTGCAGCCTGTGAGCTTATTTCTAAAATTCACATGCACATAAACGTGACCACATAATAATGTCAACAGAGTGTAGTTACAGCAGATGAAAACTGCCTGGTTTTCTCTCTCCTTATTAACTCTAGTTTGGTTTTATACTGTTCTAAAACAGTAACAGATTTTTTTTTTTAGTTGACAAAACAAAACAACCTGCTTTTGTAGTGATGCTTGTTAAAATAATAAAAGTTACAGAATGTGCTAGTCGTTCTGAATTTTGAAAAATAAGGCAATTTTTTATAATAATATGGTACTTCTTGATGATTTCAATACTGTGTTCCTTCTGGATAGGATTTTGAATTCTCCTGAGTAGAGATTGCTATCTTACACTAGATATGATACTCTCCGTAGAAAGCAAGGAATGATATCTTAAGAATAACCTTATTGTTTCCAACACTTCCTACACACCAGGACAAAAATATCATTAGAAAAAGTTCCAAACTCAATCCTCAACCTTCTAATGTTGTCTTAGCTACAAAGCAGGGGGGGAAAACATGCGACTATGTTCACATGCAGCTCATTTGTGTCTTTAAGCACTTCTGAGACCCTTATGGAGGGGTTCTCATATTTATGAATTCACATATCCTCAGCTAACACCTCACAGCTTTATTAATGATGCTTTTGCTCTTTATTTTTTTTCTGTTTCTGAGTTTGTCTCCATCTACCCCCATCTCTAGTTTATCTTATTTTATATATTTTTTTCTGTTCTTACTTTTCACCACGTTTCAATCTACACTTTCCCTTCTGGTCAACATTTCTGCCCTGTGGCTTCCCAAATGTGCTTTTCTTTTTTTAACTTTTACATAGCTGTTGGCTATGTACAAAGAGTGCTTATTTTTCTTCATAATAAAGCACTTCTGTTCTACTGAAGAAAAATGCAGGGCATGCTATTTCTGAAAGGTTTTCTCAGGATTAGCAATAATCCTAAACTGTCATCCTATTCCCTGTCTACTCAGTTTTGTTCGTCAGAATAGTAATTTTTTTCTTTTATGGCATACTCATCACATGTCTTGACTAACATAAGGCAAGCATTCTATCTCTTTTAGATATATGCTAAGTTTCTAACTCATTACATACTCAATTGAAACTCATTATTACCATTAACATAATCAAGTGGCCACTTAATTTTGTAAATATGAAAATAATTGATATAGACTATGGATACAAAGGATTTTATGTGTCACGAGCTGAGTATCCACTTGTACATTTTCATGTATTTAATTATAATAATGCTCCCTTTAAAAGGCATTATACTTTTAGTATTTAAAAATAAATTTCTGAATAAATAACATTTTTTCTGAACCAGAACCTCTCAAGCTTTAGTCACTGTACAAATTACCTGGAGATTTTCTTAAAGCAAGTTTTCCTGGTCCAAACTCTGATGTATTCTGATATTATGTGTCTTTATAAGACCCACACATTTAAGTTTTAAAACAAATTCCAGTAATGCCAATGCCTGGTCTGAGAGGCCACATTCTGAGCAGAACTGACAGAGACCAATAAATATCACATGTAACTTTTCTTTTTTTTTAAGTAGAGCTCTAACTTTGTGTGCCCAGTATGGTACTACGTCTGTCAGTAGTGAATAAAATACATTCTTTTATGTATTTTAAAATCGGTAAAATAGGGTTGATTCTTTACCACTAAGCCACCGAGGAAGCCCTGCCCCACCTCACACACACACACACACACACACACACACACACACACACACACACACACACACACACACACACACACACACACCTTCATAAATACACAGAGTAGAAGAGTGGTTGCCAAGCATTGAGGGGTTAGAGAGTACAAAGTTTCAGATATGCAGGGTGGGTGAATAAGTAGTTCTGGAGAAATAATGTATAGTGCAGTAATTATAGTTAATAACACTGTATTGTATACTTGAAATTTGCTAAGACAATAGATCTTAAGTGTTCGCACCAAATACAGAAAGTTAAATGTATGAGGTGATGAATATATTAATTAGCTTGATTAAAGTGATCATTTCACAATGTGTATGTATATCAAGACATCACATTGTACACTTTAAATGTACATAAACTTTGTCAATCATACCTGAATAAAACAGGGGTTCAGGTAGGAAATGAAATTTACTGTGACTTTAGTCTTGTCTGGACTACCCTGAGTACAGGAGTTGTACCTCCATGTCTAGCAACTGAGTGATAATAAGGCAGTGAATCTTCAGAGCTGTCAAATGTTAAACAAGAAGAAGAATATCTTAATGAACAAGCAGTTATTAAAAACTGATATGCTTGATCAGTATAGTCTGTCACTGATAATTTATATCAGCTCTCTTGTCTGACCTTGAAGTGACATTTACTTCACACAGCTTTTGGAATTTTATGGGAATGTATTCATGATGTTACTGTCTAGATAAAGGAACAGAACCTAAGGAAGTTTAAGTGAGTTACCTGAGATCACAAAGGTAATAATTACCAGATTTTTAAAATTGGAAATCCTAAGTCCCTAACCAAGTCAATACTTTTCACTTGACATCAAGCTTCCCATAGATTACCATGCAGGTAACGTCAAGATTGTGGAGCCTAATGTTACATTGTGCACTTGTGTATAAAATGGCATTTTATATACACTCAACAACAGAGTGGGTTATGTTTTATTGCTGTTATACTACTTACTCAATAAGATAAAATTATAATGACTCTGGTCTAATTATGGTGTGTTTTATTATTTTATGTATGCTTCTATTAAGCATACAAAAAGCTGGATTTGCATTGGGTTAATTGGCATAAATTGGGTTAATCTGTTTGAGCAAAGATTATGTGGTTCTAGGCTGACATGCATTAGAACTATTAATTTTTTTTATGAGGCATGTCAGCATGTCATTCAGGTATGCATTAGAACTATTAATTTTTTTTATGAGGCATGTCAGCATGTCATTCAGGTAGTTCCTTTATTTCTTCCATGTCTTTCCCATCTCTTTCTCAAACTGTTTCCCTTGACCTGCCTGAACATTTTGTCTGTTCTTTTTGGTGTTAAAGGGTTATAGTCAAAGGTGTTGTGAAATGTATTGCTTAATGCTGAAATCAATGCATTTTGTTATTTAATTCCCACTGAAACATTTTTACGTATCGCCTTGTTACTTTTTATTTTCCTTTGGAGAATTTATTCCAAGGATTGGCCTTGCTCCCCTATTTAAAACCCAGAAGAATCACTAACAGCTTGTGTGTGTGTGCATGCGAGTACTCAGTTGTATCTGACTTTATGACTCCTGTGGAATTTTCCGGGCAAGAATACTAGAGTGGGATGCCATTTCCTTCTCCAGGGGATCTTCCTGACCCAGGGATTGAACCCAAGTCTCTTGTGTCTCCTGCATTGGCAGGTAGATTCTTGACCATGGTACCACTATGTTAGTAGAAAAACAAAGAAACTTTTTAAGAGTTAAGGTATGGCTCAAGTCTCAGAACATTCATGCTCTACCCTGCCTGTGTTATCCAATGTAGTAATATGGTTTTGTAAGTTATTTTTATAATATTCACCTGTAGAAAAGGTGGGATTTGATCAGGATTCTTCAGCTGAGTTTAGATAGTGACCTTTTAATAGGCCCAGAGCACAATGTCAAAAGTTAGGATTAGCAACCTTGAGTTTGGCCTACACTGTTGATGTAGCCTTAGTTTGGTTCACATGTCCACTTTTCATATGACTCAGGAGAGTCTGAACTCTCTGCAGGGCAGGCCGGTGATTCAGGGAAGTAAGGATGTTGCAGCGTGAGTCTGGGCACAAAATTCCCCTTCTCTTCCTCAAAGGACCCCAGTCATTTTGTCTTAAGGCTTTCAACTGATTGGTGAGGCTCACTCACATTATGGAAGATAATCAGATTTACTCAATCTGCCCATTAAATGTAATCTCATTAAAATACACCTTCACAATGACATCTATCCTGGTCTTTGACCACAAATTTGGGTACCATGGACTAGCCAAGCTGATGAATGAAATTAACCATTAGACTAGATAACTTATAATTAACAAGGCACACTTAGAAACAAATATCATAGATCTACTTTATTTCTGAATCTACCATTACTAAATCTGGTGGTAGCCATATGACCCTGACCTCTTTGCCTGTGAAGTGGTGGTTAAGATGTGCTCTGATATAACCCAGAATTAATATGTTACTGATCCAGGTTCTCAGTCTGGCAGGACTGAAAACTCAATGGCCAGATTCTGCATCACTGATCTGTGTTATTGGAATAATTACAATATTGAAAAATGGGTATTTTTGAAAACAAGTCTGGTACAGACAAAGAATAACACCTTGGAGAGATATATGACAGTGAAATGGGTTTTTTATACCCTCACTTCCTAGAGAAGGGATGTACAGGGGTACATCCCACAGGGGGTTATATGGAAGGAGTTTCAAGAGAGCAGGCTCATTCAAGCAGGTGGGGAACAGAGAGAGAGAGAGAGAAAATACCAGCTTGAGAGAAGTGCCTTCCTTGTGAGTCAGCTAGAGTACACAAGCAGAAGCCACAGGGGGATTTCACTGGTGCATTTGACTGTCACGAGGTCATGCTCAGGGGAGGGCGAGAAGAACCTGTGGCAGGGAATATCCTTATCACCCCAGTGCACCTGGTCACCTGAGCAAGTGCTCACACCTGCTTGTGGTGACACTGAGGAGCCAGGAAAACATGAAGCTTTGAAGATTTATGATACATGATCACAGTATCTTCACATGTTAAAACTCAGCAGAGAAAGCTTTATAACTAAATGCCAATGTCATCACCATAGGGGTTACCAAACCAGAAGCAAATCATCAAACATCATTTATCTGACTAGTCTACTTAATGCCATATGAAACACGGATATATTTTTGTAAACTAGTTTCAGCTCAGCAGTGATTTGTTGAATACGAATCAGGCAGAGGAACTAGATAATGTAAAAAAGTTATAGTAGTCTGATAAGTCACCCTGATCCAAACATTTGGAGATTATTATATCTGGTGTTCTAGCACCCCTTTCTTTGGCATCGCTGTCAGATCTATTTCATCATTACTTCCTCTTTTCCATAATTTACAGTGATAAAATGCCAGTAGCTTTTCTTGGATCCTATCCTTATGTCAACTTTCCTAATTTCAAAACATTTTCACAGCACAATATGGTTTCCAAGTTTGTGCCCTTAAATTCTTTTCCTTGTGTGGGTATCATAGAAATATGCATATGCTAGAATTTTCTATAAAGGCCACGTGTGATTGGGGAACAATTATTGTAGATATTTATAGAAAAATTTAAAATGTATTTAAATACATAAAAGTTAAAAAATTTTGACAAGCAATTATTATACATACTCTGATATTATTTAATCTGTGCATATGGATGGGTATCTTTTTAAATTGATTCTTAATTAATTGTTAATAATGAATTAATAAATTGTATTTTCTGCTATGTTTTCTTAATATTAAGTCAAAAAATTTTCACATTTTATCATTTTTCTAAATAAAAAATAAACTTGAATATTTAAAGAAAAATATGACACTAGTGAGGGTTTCTGAAAGATATTCCAAAGAAGTTGAGATATATATCAACAAAAAATTTTGTCAAGGTAACTTAATAATTATTACAGGGAAATATTGCATGTTGTTCTGCATTATTGTATGACACTCTATACTTAATTAATTGTGAATGTTACTTTCAGTTCAGTTCAGTTCAGTCGCCTAGTCGTGTCCGACTCTTTGCGACCCCATGAATCGCAGCACGCCAGGCCTCCCTGTCCATCACCAACTCCCGGAGTTTACCCAAACTCATGTCCTTCGAGTCAGTGATGCCATCCAACCATCTCATCCTCTGTTGTCCCCTTCTCCTCCTACCTCTAATCCTTCCCAGCATTAGGGTCTTTTCCAATGAGTCAACTCTTCGCATGAGGTGGCCAAAGTATTGGAGTTTCAGCTTCAACATCAGTCCTTCCAATGAACACCTAGGACTGATCTCCTTTAAAATGGACTGGTTGGATCTCCTTGTAAATGTTACTTTACATTTACAAATATGTTTTCTATGTTACTCCATAAACTTCATAACAGGGCTTCCCAGGTGGCGCTAGTTATAAAGAATCTGCCTGCCAATGCAGGAGACACAAGAAATGGGAGTTTGATCCCTGGATTGAGAAGATCCCCTGGAGAAAGGAATGGCAACTGACTCCACTACCCTTGTCTGAAAAATCCCATGGACAGAAGAGCCTGGCAGGCTACAGTCCATGAGGTCACAAAGAGTCAGACATAACTGATTACACACATGCACACACGTATGCACACATACAAACTTCATAACTACTTAAGAAATGCATCTTCTAAAGCGGATGTCATCAGTTAGACTAATCAGTTTTGTATTGTTCATTATTCAATCATTTGCTGTTTTTAAATAACAGAAGCTGAGATACTATTTTCACGTAAAATATATTATCTGTTTTTAGGTCATTTGATCAATTATGTTACATAAAATATATCAACCATCCAATGATTATAAACAATGATTGTAAAAAATTTAGCCCATTGTAGTCAAACTAGCCTCATAGAATCACTTTTAAGATATATGCTCTCACCATATATATGTCAGTGTTGGTGGTAGATTGGTTTTAGAAAAAGACTCCAATGCTCCAATTCCCCTTGCAGTATGATCTGAAGGTCCTCCCAGCAGGAATTAGGCTCTATTTCCCCACTCACTGGGGCTTCCCTCGTGGCTCAGCTGGTAAAGAATCTGCCTGCAATGCAGGAGACCTGGATTCGATCCCTGGGTAGGGAAGAGTCCCCTGAAGAAGGGAACGGCTACCCACTCTAGTATTCTGGCCTGGAGAATTCCATGGATATACGGATAGCCCATGGGATCACAAAGAGTCAGACATGACTGAGTGACATTCACTTTCACTTCCCCTTCCCCACTCATTGAAACTGAGCTTATCTTGTGACTTGCTATGGGCTTCCTTGGTAGCTCAGTTGGTAAAGAATCTACCTGCAGTGCAGGAGACCCTGGTTTGATTCCTGGGTCAGGAAGATCTGCTGGAGAAGGGATAGGCTACCCACTCCAATATTCTTGGGCTTCCCTTGTGACTCAGTTGGTAAAGAATCCTTCTGCAATGTGGGAGACCTGGATTTGATCTCTGGGTTGGGAAGATACCCTGGAGAAGGGAAAGGCTACCCACTCCAGTATCCTGGCCTAGAGAATTCCATGGACTGGATAGTCTATGGGTTGCAGAGTTGGACACAACCAAGCGACTTTTCACTGTGACTTGCTATGGTCAATAGAAGGTGGAAGAAATGATAATATGTTTGTTCTGAAGCACAGTTTTAAGTTTGCCACACCCCTCTCTTAAAATCCTGCCTCCAGTGTGATGATCTGTTCATCTGATTGGAGAATGATGGGCCAAGTAGACTCATTATCTCCCTCTGAGTTCATCATGAACTAGCCTAGAGCCAGGCAACGTAAAATGTGAAAGGGAGCCCAGCCTCATTCAGCACAACTGCTTCCTTGCCTTGCCATTGCATGAAGGAGCCAAGATGTTATCAGAAATGCCCAGATAACACATAGATAGATAGAAAGCAAAAATACATGTTCCTTGTTGCAATCCACTTAAGTTTTGTGGGTATCTTTTGGGTGACAGCATTCTTGTAGCAAGAGATGTGTCTAATTCACTATATTCTCACAATCAAAAATATTTTATAGATTAATTTGTTAGGCAAAATTTATTGCTTATTCTCTAAAAGTCTGTGTCCATTATTTGATCTTTATACTAATTTAAGTCTTCAGATATAATTACACATTTGGAACAACTGAACAAAAATATAGACCATGGAGGTTATCTTGTGTGTATTTAAAATTCTTTCTTCTATTAGACCTACATCAAATATAACCTTATAAATAGATATGGTACATGCAAGGGAAGAATTTTCGCCCACTCTTCATCTGAAAGATTTAAGTATAACTCACCATCAATTTGTCGCTCTGATTTTATAATACAATGTCATTTGAGATAAGAAGTTGATGCAAATATTTCAACAAATACACACAATTAGCTAACTTTGGTAAAATTTCAATTTAATATGGTTTGGATTATGATTCTGGATTTAGGTAACATCCAATCCTCCCATTTTTAAAAACTTTTTTATGGTAGAATAGCAACTAGGTTTTCAGTGTTTAAAAAATGCAGTTATGTGTTAAAACAAGAGGCTTCCCTGGTGGCTCAGATAGTAGAGAATCTGCCTGCAGTGCAGGAGGCCTGGGTTCAACTCCTGGTTTGGGAAGATACCCTGGAGAAGGAAATGGCAACCCATCCCAGGATTCTTGCCTGGAGAATTCCTAAAGGGAGAAAACCTAGACAATTAAAAAAAATCTTGGCCATGTCGCACAGTATGTGGGCTCCTAGTTCACCAACCAGGGATCTAACCTGGGTCTCGTGCATTGGAAACAGAGTTTTAACTACTGGACCACCTGGGGAGTTCCACTTAGATTATTTCTTTCTCCCGAATTTTTGCACTATTACGATGCAGAGTGCTTCAGTACCAAATGCAAATGCAAGATGTGTCAGTGTCTATGTTCAGGAAAGTAACTAAAATAATGCTTTACATTTATTAATAGAATGCCAGCTGTGCTTAAAACAGAGAGGTGAAGGTAGCTGAGCACAAGCTCATTTTCGTCAGGATGTAAATTTTAAATATATCTGCCATCTTAGCACAAGAAATTAAAATTAAGCCAGGTTTATGCTAAATGTAGTTTAAGTCTGTGTGCGTGCATGCTAAGTCACTTCAGTTGTGTCTGACTCTTTGCAACCTATGGCCTGTAGCCCCCAAGTCTCCTCAGTCCATGGGATTTTCCAGGCAAGACTATTGCAGGGGATTGCCATGCCCTCTTCTAGGGGATTTTCCTGACCCAGAGACTGACGCTACTTCTCTCATGTCTCCTGCATCAGCAGGTGGCTTCTTCACTGCTAGCGCCACCTGGGAAGCCCCAGTTTAGGTCTGTACATTGGCAAATTACTGAACAAAGAAGAAAAAAAGAGTCACGGAAAGTGATCTCATAGCCATTCATAAAGAACACTGAGACAGAAGGATTGCAAAAAGTAGGGCATGTATAGTAAAGTAATATCCAGAAAAGAAATCCCCAAGTAATAGCTATTAAGAAAAATAGAAATCCAGATAGAGGCGAGAAGAAGCACTTTTAGAATAATGGGGGTGAGAAATGAGGGCTTAGCTCGTACGCCAAACAAACGATGAGAGTTCTTCAATTATTTTCAGCATCACCTCTGCCATTTATCCCATGGACCTCTACCATCTCCTGTGCTCATCACATGACTCTAGCATAGATCTTCCCATAATGCATTTTGATGGCATATTTATGTGCCTGTCTTCTTATTGAGATGATAAAATCTCTGGGGGCAATAATCTTCTATAAACTGATGCTGTGTCCTCAATCCTTTACATGCTGCTTGGTTCATAGGAAGATGTCCAATGCATTTTTTTTTTTTTTTTTTTTTTTGCCATGCCATGCGACTTCAGCTCTTAGTTCCCCCTCTAGGGATTGAACCTGGACACTAGCAGTGAAAGCTCAGAGTCCTAACCACTGGACTGATAGGAATTCCCCAATGAATGTTATTATTTTTTTTAATGGATGGATGAATATCTAAGCGGACAAACAGAAGTAGTGTACCTAGGCATTAGGGTTAGGGCTAAAGTAGAGAGAAAGGAAGGCACGATGATATTTGAGCCTCCTCTGATTACTGAAGTTTGAGATAAAATGGTATCCAGCCATGGCAGGAAGAAAATATGAGACAGCAGCATTCAGGGAATACTCAGACACAATCTTGACATAGTGAGTAATGTCTGTTTAAGAATTACATGGCATTAAATAATTATATGGCGTCAGGGGACCAGCCACTCAGAAGTTAGAGAGTAGGAATAAAGGATTGTACATGGCTGAAAAGAGTGAGTGAATAGAACACGTTCAAATAATTTAATACTTTGGCATACAGCTCTATGGCCAATTAAAAGTTTCATGAAGATGATGAATTTTATACTAAAAGTATTTTAATAAGCATTTTGATAGTATTTCCTTGACTGAGTATGTAAGGCTGCATGCCATGCCAACTTACCTTCTTCAACTCAATACAATGCCATATTGCTCTCAGAGTTTATCTTGACTTTTTTAGGACGTCATTGAGTCATAGAAACTGGATTCCTAGGTGGTTCAGTGGTAAAGAATGCACCTACCAATACAGGAGACATGGGTTAAGTTTCTGGGCCACGAAGACCCCACAGGCCTCGGAGCAACTAAGTCTGTGTGCCGCAGCTATTGAGCCTGGGAGCCACAATGACTGAAGCCCCCTCATGAGCCCTAGAACCTGTGCTCCGCAACAGGAGAAGTCATTGCAAGGAGAAGCCAATGTATTGCAATGAAGCATAGCCCCTACTCGCTGCAACTAGAGAAAAGCCTGTGCAGCAGTGAAGACCCAGCACCATCAAAAATATTTAATTAAATAAACACTTTAAAAAATCTTTAAAAAATCACTTGTAAATGAAGAGATGTGCTGTGTTCAGTCGTGTCCAACTCCTTGCGACCCCATGGACTGTAGCCCACCAGGCTCCTCTCTCCATGGGATTTCCCAGGCAAGAATACTGGAGCGCCATTTCCTACTCCAGGGATCTTCCTGACCCAGGGATCAAGCCCACATCTCCTGCATTGCCAGGCAGATTCTTTACCACTGAGCCACCCGGGAAACCACAAAATTAACAGAAACAGAGTATTAATATCTGTTGAAAGGTCTAGAAGGACAAGTAGCAGAGAAATACATTTTCACCCTTCTAGATTTCAACCATTTATAAAATGAACATAGTAGCGCCTTTGGTTGCAGGTTGTGAGAATGAAAGAAAAGCTATTTAAGAAATGTTACTAAATGCTTGTTGCATGGTAGGCACCAATGAATATATATTTTTTTCTTTTACCTGAAACCCCTTTCCTCCTTTTTTACAATCTTATAACTTGGAAAATAAAACTTAATGTTGAAATTTTTGTCAGAATATTTTCCACATGCTGCAACTAACTATATTGGGTGACTTAAAATCACTTTTTGGTCAAGCACTGATTTAGTCAACAATTATTTATGTGTCCTTGAATGTGTCATTGATCTGTGAAGCCGTTGGGGATCACAACATCTGACTGTTCTAAAGGGTGATAGTGAGGATAAACACAAACTTCACTTCAAAGGACATCAAATGTTAAAAGTAGGGAAGCATTTAATAGCATGATTCTGCCCTTCAAATGATAAATTAGAAGCCAGTTCACAGGTTAAACTTGAAAACAGAGAGGGAATCATGAACTTGACTGGCAGGAACTGTGAATCCATTGGCGTACATTTGCTGCTTTTATCCATTATCAGCTCAAGACACTCTCAGACCACCTGCATGGAGAAAAGGCTGAATATCTTATTACCAGTACCCTTGAGACCCGTGGCCAAATCTTTTTATGATTTGAGCTTAATTACTTTGAAAAAGGTGCATCCGTTTCATGAGGTTACAAATAAAAAGAAGATTTAGATCTTCCCTTGTGTGAAACTAGTTTAGATTGAACTCTAAACAATTGTCTCTGTTTCAGCTTTGTGAACAGCATGTGGATCATTTCTTTGAGGGACTACAAAGCGCCAAGTAATTCTGAGCCCCTGCTTGACATTGAATAATGATGATGATGATGATAATGATGACGACGATGATGATGATACAGCACAAATGTCCTATTCATAAAATTCCAAAGAACAACGAGGACTTGTGACTCTTAAGGTATTTATAACCTACTATATTAACTACAATACCTTTTTTCCCCTATTACCTTTAGCAATTTTAATAGATGAAACCACTAGCATTTAAGTTTTAAATCTTATGAATATCATATTTCAGCATGAAATTTGACAACAGCGCTTAAATAACTTTAGGACATTTCTTAGAATCAATGCTATTTTCCTTGAGAAAATTAAAGAGCTAAAATTTCTATAGCATTTACTGTGTTTAGCTGTGAGTTATGGTGAAATTTTATGTATTATCCTCCTAAGGCCAAGCAATAGACTGGGTGTCTTGCCTGTGTAGATGGGGTGTTCTCTTAATACCTTTTTCACCTGTGCAAAAGGCAATTACAGTTTCTCCTACTTATTATTGAAGAAGTCAAATAAATTGCCTAGTTGTTAGTTTGTTACGAATGTCTGTTTAAGATTTTTAGCGGTTAATTGTCCTTTAAAAACTGAAATGAGTTGGTAGAGGAGGTTGAGAGTTTGCCATTTGAGTTAGGAGAATAATACTAGTAATAATGTCCGTGAAATATCTCAGTTGGTTTTCCTGTTGTCTAACTCAGATGCAATAACTTTTTGGTCAAAGAAATGTTGGAAAATAAGGTGATTAAAATGATCCTCTTTTTATTCCATTAAATCGCCTATGATGTGATTGCTACAATGATGATGATCTTGTCAAGAACAGACATATGGAGCGTTTAATCTCAATTGAATTCTTTGCTGTCAGCTCTGTGTTTTTGATTCTGTGTATGTTTGTAGCATTTTTCCAGATGATTTCATACTTATCTGTCCATATCATGAATTTTAACACATAATTTTCTATGGCCTTCCTTTATAATATTTTCGGAACTTATATGTGTATCTATTCTTTAGAAATGCATCCACCATCCTTAAAATGTAAAAACTGAAAGAGTAAGGAACAAATATATGGGGGAAAAAAAGTTCTGGAAACCTATTTATATTCTAAGTTGGCTGAGTTTTAGCTTACTCAAATACCCTTCTGAACCCACATAACTTTCAATACAAAATAAGGCACAGTACTTTTACCTTTTTTCTTTTTTTTTTAAATCAGGGTTCCATTAAACAGACATGAATCCATCCCCACAAACGTCTCAGTTTCTTGAAAGCAGTGACATTGAATTTTGATTTGATACTCTCCCTGATTTCTAGACAGTATCGTGATGGTTGCTAGTTAAGAAAATGATTAATTGCATAATGATTAATTGCAATTGTGTAAATAAATGTGTGTAATTTTTAAATACATAACTTGATAATAGATCAGAACAAGTACATTATTTAATTTTTGAATGAGACTCTTTAACACTTTTAGGTTAACAAGAACAGAAGAGAAACCTAAATCCTTTCCCCATCTGCCAAATTTAGAATGGTGCTTGAAAACGATAGCATTTTCATAATATAACATAACAAACAAAAGAGGAGGCAGCCAAAACCACCAATGGAATGCATTGTGTATATATATTTTTAATCCAAGTTAAAGTAATTAGTGGTAAAATTTAAGACTCAAATTGAGTCTAATTTAATGCATAAATAATACGTTAAAGGAAGACAGGTATAGTTTAATGAAGAGAGACCATCCTAGACTTCCTCAGCTTATCAAAATTCTGAAACTAGAAAGTAAAGGTTGCTATAAGCTTGTTTCTTTGTGCAATCAATTTTATAGTGTACTATTTTAGTTGCTGAAGATAAAGTGCTGAGTAAGATTGACATGATCCTTTTCCTTATGGAGTTAAAAATACAGTGGAGAGACAAGCATTACAGATATGTAACACAGAAATAAATGTGTAATTATAATGATCATAAAGCAAAAGTACAGAAAGCTATACGTGAGTATAATGGGGTGAGCTAGCTTAGTTTGTGGCTCAGGAAATGTCTTTTACAGTAGGTAACTTTTGAAACTGGAGATGTGATGGGGCAAAATAAGTACTAGGGGAGAGAGCACGTGCTAATGAAGGAATAAGCCAGCTGTTTGAGGAGTTTGAAGAAAAGGATGATTTGGTTGAGGTGCAAAACATGACTGTTATCAGAATGACATGAGAAAGTAGGCAAAGTCTTTATTTAAAAAATTGGGGGGATATTGAAATTTTATAATAAGAGGGAAAAAACAAATTTTTTTTTTTTTCTGGGGGAACTGGCATGATCATCTTGTTGACTTTTTTTAAAGTGCGGCATTTAGAAAAGGACAAGTGTTTAGGACTCTGGTAAGGAAACTATTCCAATTGTTCTATTAAGATACACCCTAGGGGACTTTCCTGGTGGTCCAGTGGCTAAGATTCCATGCTCCCAATGCTGAAGGCCCAGGTTCGATCCCTGATCGGGGAACTAGATCTTGCATGCCACAACTAAGACCTGTTGTATCCAAATAAATATTAAAAAAGAGAGTGAGAGCTCTAGCTTAGACAATTGGCATTGCTAATGGAGAGAGAGTGATGAATTTAGAGATTTTTCTGAATTCGAATTGATAGGAGTAACTGATACATTGAATGTGAATTTGGAGAAAAGGAGCTATCTCAAGTCTTTTCCCTGACCAACTGGGATTTTGAATAGCCATTAAGTATACCCTCGGAGACTGAGCAGTAAACTTGCAAAATGAGCTTATATTCTGATAAAATACTTTTTAAATAACATTTGGTTGGATGACATTTTGTCCTTTGCCAAAAGTATTCCTCTCTCTTTGGGTTTCCCTGGTGGCTCAGATGGTAAAGAATCTGCATGCAGTGCAGAAGACCCAGGTTTGATCCCTGGGTTGGGAAGATCTCCCAGAGAAGGGAATGACAACCCACTCTAGTATTCTTGCCTGAAAAATCCTATGGACAGAGGAGCTTGGCGGTCTACGGTCCACGAGGTTGCAAAGAGTTGGACACGACTAACACTTGGTGGATGAAGGAAGCAATCCAGTGATCAAGTCTGGACATAATGAGAGAAGCCCATGAGGCAACCCAATATGACCATATGAATGTAGGAACTATAGACAAATAGAAGCTAAATTTATGGAAGTGAATAATACTGTCTATGAGGCATGCATAAAATAGTATATTACAGAAATTTCCCTGGTGGTCTAGTGGTTAGGAATCCACCTTGCAATTCAGGGGACATGGGCTCAATCCTTGGTCAGAGAACTGAGGTCCCACATGCTATGGGGCAACTAAGCCCATGAGTCACAACTAGAGAGCCCGTGGGCCACAACTGGAGAGTCTGCATGCTGTGATGAAAGATCTTGCATGATACAACAAAGATCTGAGTCAGCCAGATAATAAATATTTAAAAATATATAAAATAGTATATTACAAAAATTTGCATCCAAGGAAAGTAAAATGGGCATTCATTGAACATGCACCCCATTGAATTTTCTTAAAACTTTATAGAAAAATTCATCAGAATTTAAAATAATAAAACACAATATTTTAAAGTAAAACAATAACACAAAATATAAAGCAATAATACAATGTTAAATGATAAGTATTATTATTATATTTCATTTAGCTTAGAGAAACTACTGTTTGCAATTATTTAGCATCCTATTGCATTTTGTTAAATGATGGAAAGCTTTAAACCATGGAATCTTACATCAAGACTTTACATCTAGACATCTAGATCCTAAGTTTACATCCAGCCTTTTTTTAAAATTGGCTTTCAATTCTATTAATTAGAATTGAAATTCTAATTTGAAATTCAATTTCAAAATAGCATATTATCAGAAGCAGTGACATGGCCCTACTGAATCATTCTGGAAAATTATGCAAACCTTCGTCTAAGAAATGAGGGACAGTTTCCTCCTTAAGACCATTCACATTACTCTTTCAGCTACTCAGTCAACTAGTACAGCCACACTCAGAAATTGGAAGCGTGGCTGCTTCTGTTTTTCCAGTGACAGTGAATAGGTTCCCAATACTCTCCAGTTCCAAGTGTCAGTACACTTTGCATATTTCCTCAACATCCTCCCTCTTTCCTTGCTTTTGTGATTTTCCCTTAGCAAAGCCACAACAGTTAAATTTGTATCTCTTATTCTTGCACCTCTACACATGGTTCTGTTGAGGGAAATCACATAATCATGTTGGTTGGCCATAGTTTACAGGCATGAGCTCAAACTTCAAGTAGTACATTAATTCTGTCAGACAATCATAACCCCTTAGACTGGTCCTTCTCCCACTCTCCTATGTGTGTTTCACACCTTCTCTTCAAACTCCCAACATCATCTCCTCCATCTCTATTCTTAGTGGATAAGCTTACTTCTTAATCTTACCAAATATTGTATATTAACACATGTATGGAATCTAGAAAAATGGTACAGAAGAACTTATTTGCAGGGCAGGAATAGAGACACAGATGTAGAGAGTGGACTTGTGGACAAGAGGAGGGAAACAGGTGGTGGGATGAATTGAGAGACTGGACTGACACATATACACTAGCATGTGTAAAATAGCCAGTGGGAACCTGCTATATAGCACAGGGAGCTCAGCTTGGTGCTCTGTGATAACCTAGATGGGCGGGATCGAGGCAGGGGGCTGGAGGGAGGCTTAAGAGAGAGGGGATGTATGTATACATGTGGCTTACTCACTTCATTGTACAGTAGCAATCAATACAACATTATAAAGCAACTACACCACAAAGAAAAAAAAAATGAAACAGTCCTAAGAGAACTAGCACAGTCTCCCACCATCTCACCTACCATCAATATCTGCACATTTATACTCTACTTACCCATCTGGTGTGGGAAATGAATGGTCCATCCATTTACATAAAGTTAGCCGTTTCCGTATAGCAATCATTTCCCATGTTCTCTCTCCTACTCTAGAGCATAGTTCCAGCAACTTGCCCCTTTCCTTTCCAGATCGTTACAATCAGTAGACGTACATGGTGTGATTTCCGCAATCTAAAATGAATGAATCAATGAGTGAGTGAGGGAATGAATAAATGACACCTTCACGATCCCACTTCTTTTGCTATTGCCTCATTTCTTCTTTTTTTTTTTTTTCTTTTTTTGTAGCAAGACATCTCATAAAAAGCTACTTGACATTCTGTTTCCAACTTCTGTTCTTCTACTTTCTCTCAAATTCACTCCACTGAGACCTTCATCCCTGCAAATAGCCAAAATGTGTCTTATCAATGTCTTCCTCACCTCTTCCAGGTTAAATCCGAGGAACAACACCAAGTCTTATTTGGCCAGTCAGCAGCTCCTGGCATAGTTGGTGACTCTTTTTTCAAAGGATTTAAAGAATATATTTATTTGGCTGCACAAGGTTGTAACTGCGACATGCAAGATCTTCATTGGATTTTGTGGGGCTTTTTGTTGTGGCAAGCAGGTTGCCCCACAGCATGTGGGACCCTACTTCCCCAACGAAGGATCAAACCCACATTCCCTGCATTGCAAGGCATATTCTTAACCACTGGGCCATCAGAGAAGCCAAGGTTGTTGTCTCCTTGATGCTCTTTCTTCACTTGGCTTCCAAGATACAGCTGTGCCTTCTTGCTTTCCTCCTGGTAATGCCATTTACTACTGGTTGTTTTTTATCAGGATCATTGACTAACTTCTCCTTTTCTATCCTTGCAACTTAATTTTCAGGGTCCCTGTTCTCATTTCTTCCCTCTCTTCTCTCTCTTCACTCATTTCACCATTGACTTCATTCACTCTCATAGCTTTTAATATGCCAAGCTTATATCTTCAGGCATCTCTGTACTCATATATTCAACTGCCAAGTAGTATCTCCCCTGGGGTAGTTAATAGCGATTTTAAATTCATTATATTCAAAACCAAACTTCTAATTATCTCATCACTTAGGGTTGCCAGATAAAATATAAGACACCTAGTTAAACTTGAATCTCAGAAAAAAATATCACTTTGGTTTTTTCTTAGTACAAGTATATTCCAAATATTGTCTGAAATCCAATTTTAATAGAGTATCATCCATTTTTCTTTGCTAAATATGGCTGTCCCCCAAATCTGCTCTACCCACAGAACCGAACTGGTGATTACTCCATCCTTCCACTTGATTAGGCCAAAAATCTTGGCATGATCTCTGATTGCTTCTTTTCTGACCCTACATCCAATCTAGCAGGAATGACAGAATACATTCAAAGTCTGATTACTTTTAACCATCAATTTACTACCATTCTGGTCTAAGTTTGAAGTTACCATCATTTCTCACTGAATTATTGCAATAGTTTCCTAACGGCCTCCCTGATGTTATATCTCCTCTCTCCCACTTCCAAATAATTCTCAACCTAGCAGCCAAAGCAACATTTAAAATATAAGGTCGATCATGTTTCTTTTTTTTACAAAACTCTGTAATAGCTGCCCATGTCATATAGTTCTTATAACGGTCCACAAGTCTCTACATGATCTGTCAGCTACTGAGGAACGTGCATAATCTTTCTTACCTGTTACTACTCTCTGTTTACTTCATATGCTTCAGTTACATTCTTGCTTGTTCTCAAATATATCAGAGATGCTCTCAGCTTACTGTCTTTGCTTTGATTGGTTTCTTAGCATAGAATATTCTTCCCGAGATAACTACACGACTGAATCTTTCAAGTTTCCCCCTCCCCAAAATGTCATCTTTTCAATGAGGTCTGCTTTGATAATTCTATTTAAAGTTGTACATGTTCCTAAGTCTTCACTTTCAATCACTATTAACTTGCTTGTGCCCCACTTTTTTTTTAAACCATAACATTGACTCTTTCCAACTGACTACATAATATATGTACTTTTTATACTCATCCCAAGCATTAGTTTTGCCACATCACAGGTACTCAAAATAATATTTGTTGAATAAATAAGGGCTTCCCAGGGGGCTCAGTGGTAAAGAATCTGCCTGCCAATGCAGGAGACCTGGGTTCAACCCCTGGGTTGGAAAGATCCGCTGGAGGTGGAAATGGCAACCCACGCCAGTATTCTTGCATGAAAAATCCCATGGACAGAGAAGCCTGGTGGGCTGCAGTCTATGGGGTCACAAAGAATGAAAAATGACTGCATGACTGAGCAAAACTACAAACCCCAAATCTGGTCAAAATATGTTCCTTGCTACCACTGCTGCTACTGAATAAATAAATGAAGAGTTTGATCTTACAGGATTTTGAGTCTTAAAAATCTTGATCCTAGTAATCTTCTAAATATAAAATTTTGTGACATGGTGGGTAAAGCTTTCAAATTTGGATAAAATTTTTAAACAGAACAGTATACCTCAATCAAATTTTTAAGCAAAACTGAACACATATGTTTTTATTTTTTAATTTTAAAAGATTGGCTTTATATAACTGATAAAGCTGAAAGAAGAACATTCAAGTTACAGTGTTCATAACAAAAACAAGTAAAATTCATATTAGTGCAGAGAAACATGTAAAATACATTGAAATATGAAGGAAAACACCCACTCCTGTGTTAAATGCACCTCAGGCGAGATGACCTAACCAGAAAAGTACTTGCCATATGTGAATAGCACTTAAACGTTGAAAATTATGAAAATTGTAATGGAACATCTGAGGGGAAAATTCATCAAAAAATCTTTTTTTTTTTCAAATTTGTTGGAAAATTGTATACATGCACATATAGTATATACATGGCTTCCGTGGTGGCTCAGACAGTAAAGAATCTGTCTACAATGCAGGAGACCAGAGTTCGATCCCTGGGCCAGGAAGATTCCCTGAAGAAGGAAATGCTACCCACTCTAGTATTCTTGCCTGGAGAATTCCATGGACAGAGGAGCCTGGAGAGTCACAAAAAGTTGGACATGATTGAGTGACTAACTCTTTCACTTTTCATTTTCATAGTATATACATAAAATTTAGTATGTATATATTAAATTGTATATTTATTATTATTTAAGTATTATACTGGGCTTCCAGGTGGCTCAGTGGTGAAGAATCTGCCTGCCAATGTAGGGAACTCAGGAGACACAGGTTTGATTCCTGGGTCAGGAAGAGCCCGTGGAAGGAAATGGCAGCTCACTCCAGTATTCTTGCCTGGAATTTCCGTGTACAGAGGAAACTGATGGGCTACAGTCCATGGGATGACAGAGTTGGACATGACTGAGCAAGAACCACCACCACCAAGTATTATACTATGCATTATATATACATATATATATATATAATAGATGATATATATTATATTTATATATGATTTATATATATACGTATATATATTTACATATTTACACACACACATTCTACAGACTACTTTAATACTATATGGCCCATCAGAAACCTCTACTGTTTTACAGATCATACTATGAAAAACCCTTTATTCTCATTGTTAGGGCAAAAACCTGAGGACTATTTCACATGTAGAAACATGGATTTGGTCATTACTATAAATACCTTAAAAGGGGGATGGAACCTTCTCCTCACTTAATTTTAGACCAAAAAAAAAAAAAAAAGGTTAAAGCAAACTCAAATATATTGAGAAATAAGAACAGAAGGAAAGTACACCTTGCTCTCTGAAGAGAACCCTATAATAGACCAAGCAACCAGAGATGAGAATGGGGATTCAGATTTCAGTCACAGACATCAGCCCATAAGCAGACCCAGTCCAGTGAGGCATGTCTCAGTGGATTTCAGGAAAGAAAAAAATGTTTCTATAGCAGCGATACTCTATACATCAATTTCTGGGACATGCAAGCCTAAAAAAATCCTCTCACAAATTGCAATAGTACCCAGTATGTACACTAGAATAAAACACAGTAGAAAAAAAACAGACTGAACTTAAATTAATTTGACCAAGTTTTGCTACATATTAGAACCATATTCTATATCCGCATTACGGGTTAATTTTAAGTAACATTTACATCTAGCCTCTCTCTGCTTTTTTGCAATTAGTGTCCATTAAAAAATTGCCAATTCGATGAACATTGATAAAAGAAAAAAACAGGGAGTTTGATGAATCAGCTGTCCTGTAGATCACCTCTAAGACAATGCCCCAGCAGGCAATGAAAACTTCTAGTTCAATTTCCTTTAATAGAACTGTATTTTCCCCTGAATGAAATGCTCTTCACTTGCTGATTGAGGAAGACAGCTCATTTTAATAGAGATTGTCCCTCCATGACTACCTACTTTTGCCGATTACTTAGGAATATGAATTTCAGGAGGAAGAAACTCATTAGCGTTAGAGGTATTTAGAAGAAGAGGGTAAAACGTACATTTAGCACAAGGCAGCAATCTCTTTACTCATAGCTTCAGGGTTATCAGGGTGCCATTAACAGCTTTTCACTATGTAAATGTTTTCAAGCAAAATAAGTTAAATGAGTAGCAAGGTGAATAGGGTTCATTCCAAAACACTTATTTAGTGTTGCTTGAAAATTGAAGGGAAAAAATGGTCCCATTCTAACTCCTTTCCAAACATAGTAAATCCCAAAATCTTTCCACAGCGTCAAATCAATTTGTGTTCTGATGGAGACACAGGCATAGAGAACAGACTTGTGGACACAGCAGGGGAAGGAGAGAGCGGGACAAACTGAGATAATGTTACTGAAACATATATATTAGCATATGTAAAGCAGATAGCAAATGGGCATCTGCTGTGTGACACAGGGAGCTCAACCCAGTGCTCTGTGACAACCTAGAAGGGTGGGATGGGTTCGGGGAGAGAAGAGGGATTCAGAATGAAGGGGACATCTGTATACCTGTGGCTGATTCATGTCAATGTACGGCAGAAACCAACACAATACTGTAAAACAATTATCCTCCAATTTTAAAAGAACAATTAAAAATCAATTTGAGTTCTAATGTAACTCGAGTTTCATAGTGTTTAGGTCAAACACTGTTTTTAGAACCTTGCAGAATAAAAAGTGTCGTCACATATTTCTCTTTCATTTTATTTCTACCTAGCATGTGAAGAGAAGTGCCTTATAAATTTATACTTCAGTGTAGCCTAAGATCTCCCTTTTCATGCTTGAAAAGATGAGCTGTTTTCCTGCAAAATTTCATGCCAGAGATTTGAGGATAGAGGATCTAGGAATCAGGTAGGATTCATTTTTCTTATTTCAAAAGGGTATTTTCTTATTTCTCAGAACCAAGCCTGGTAGGAGGTTTCTGAATAAGATTCAAACCCTTTCTTTAAACCACTCTTGGGATAGCGAGAGAACTTTAGTTCAATAGCCAGTTCATACTGTTAATTTAGAAAATAATAAAATAAAGAAAGTAAACGTCACTGGGCTAAGTCGCTTCAGGGATGTCTGACTCTCTGCAACCCTATGGACTATAGCCCACCAGGTTCCTCTGTCCATGGGATTCTCCAGGCAAGACTACTGGAGTAGGTTGCCATGCCCTTCTCAAAACACCACTAACTACGGCATAAATGTAATGACTGTGAGTATGCTTGAGTATTTCTTTTCATAATCTTTCTATGTAGTTATGTATATGTGTTTCCCCTAGCAGGAATATACTATCCAAAATTTATTATTGCTTGCTTTTTAAACTTACTTTTCATTTATCAAAGAGTGTGTTTCTATGTCACCAGCTTTTATGTTATTCACATATATGGGTATATTAAATTTACTTTAGTATTTTTAAGTATTAGAGATTTTTATATTATCAAAAAGTCTTGCCATTATAAAAAATGCTAGGCTGAACATTATTGTGGATAGATTTTCACATAATATGCAATCATTTCCTTAGGATCAGTACCTAGAGATGGAATTTCTGGGGCAAATATTATGAACACTTTTAAGGTCTCTGAAACATAGCCAAATTGTTCTTTTATATTGTTTCTTATTAGTTTGAAAATAAGATGTTTTCCTTTTCCTTCTTATTGTTAATGAGTCTTGTGATGATTTCCTGTTATATAGCCTTAAAAAAATGAAAGCTTCTCATTTGTGAATATTTTTATGCTGAGTATTTGTTAGTTTGTTAAGTGTAAGCTATTTACATTAAAAACGATCTTCCCCAAAGAAGGGGGTGGGACTACTAGAGAGAGTAGTATTGAAATATACACATTAGCATATGTAAAAGAGATAACTAGTGACAAGCTGCTGCATAAACAAGGAGCTAAACTCAGTGTTCTCTGACAGCCTAGAGGGCTGGGATGTGATATGGGATGGGAGGGAGATTCAAGAGGAAGGGACATACGTATACTTATGTCTGATTCACATTGTTGTATGGCAAAAACCAAGACAAGATTGTAAAGCAATTGTCCTCTAATTAAAAATAAATTTCAAGAAAAATAAAAAAAAACAATTGCACATGAAGCAGCTCTGAAAACCAATAAAAGTTATCCTTTTGTAAGAAATATTTACACTTATTAGGGAAATCTCCCTTTTAAAAGGTATATTCTTCTCTCTACCAGAAAAGAAGGATGACAAAATTTCTGGAAACTCTTATCAGTGGAGAAAACAGGAACTTAAAACTGCATCAGTTCAGGTCACTTCAATCACTGTCGTGTCTGACGCTTTGTGACCCCATGGACTGCAGCACGCCAGGCCTCCCTGTCCTCCACTATTTCCTGGAGTTTGCTCAAATTCATGTCCGTTGAGTCAGTGATGCCATCCTACCATCTCATCCACTGTTGTCCCCTTCTCCTCCCACCTTCAATCTTTCCCAGCATCAGGGATTTGCCAAGGAGTCAGTTCTTCGCATCAGGTGGCCAAAGTATGGAGTTTCAGCTTCAGCATCAGTCCTTCCTATGGATATTCAGGACTGATTTCCTTTAGGATGGACTGGTTGGATCTCCTTGCAGTCCAAGGGACTGTTAAGAGTCTTCTCCAACACCACAGTTCAAAAGCATCAATTCTTCAGTGCTCAGCTTTCTTTATAGTCTAATTCTCACATCCATATATGACTACTGAAAAAACCATAGCTTTGACTAGATGGACCTTTGCTGGTAAAGTACTGTCTCTGCTTTTTAATATGCTGTCTATGTTGGTCATAGCTTTTCTTCTAAGCACCAAGCATCTTTTAATTTCACGGCTCAGTCACCATCTGCAGTGATTATGGAGCCCAAGAAAATCAAGTCAGCCACTGTTTCCACTGTTTCCTCATCTATTTGCAATGAAGTGATGAGACCAGATGCCATGATCGTCATTTTCTGATGCTGAGTTTTAAGCCAACTTTTTCACTCTCTACTTTCAGTTTCATCAAGAGGCTCTTTAGTTCTTCTTCGCTTTCTGCCATAAGTGTGGTGTCATCTGCATATCTGAGGTTATTGGTATTTCTCCCGGCAATCTTGATTCCAGTTTGTGCTTCATCCAGCCCAGAGTTTCACATGATGTAC
Organism: Okapia johnstoni; assembly: GCA_024291935.2. Classification (NCBI taxonomy): domain Eukaryota; kingdom Metazoa; phylum Chordata; class Mammalia; order Artiodactyla; family Giraffidae; genus Okapia; species Okapia johnstoni. The sequence continues at coordinate 10,113,392 of CM044325.1, forward strand.
TCTGAATATAAAAGTTAATTAAGCAGGGTGACAATATACAGCCTTGACATACTCCTTGCATGATTTGGAACCAGTCTGTTGTTTCATGTCAAGTTCTAACTGTTGCTTCCTGACCTGCATACAGATTTCTCAGGAGGCAGGTCAGGTGGTCTAGTATTCCCATTTCTATCAGAATTTTCTGCAGTTTATTATGATCCACACAGTCAAAGGCTTTGGCGTAGTCAATAAAGCCAAAGTAGATGTTTTTCTGGAACTCTTTTGCTTTTTCGATGATCCAGTGTGAGTTGGCAATTTGATCTCTGGTTCCTCTGCCTTTTCTAAAACCAGCTTGAACATCTGGAAGCTCACAGTTCACATACTGTTGAAGCCTGACTTGGAGAATTTTGAGCATTACTTTGCTCACCTGTGGGGCAAGTGCAATTGTGTTGTAGTTTGAACATTCTTTGGCATTGGCTTTCTTTAGGATTGGAATGAAAACTGACCTTTTCCTGTCCTGTGGCCACTGCTGAGATTTCCAATTTGCTGGCATATTGAGTGCAGCATTTTAACAGTATCTCTTAGGAGTTGAAATAGCTCAACTGGAATTCCATCACCCTCCCTAACTTTGTTTGTAGTGAGTGGTTCCTAAGGCCCACTTGACTTCCATTCCAGGATGTCTGGCTCTAGGTGAGTGATCACACCATCGTGATTATCTGGGTCATGAAGATCTTTTTTATATAGTTCCTATGTGTATTCTTACCACCTCTTCTTAATATCTTCTGCTTCTGTTAGGTTCACACCATATCTGTCCTTTATTGAGCCCAGCTTTGCATGAAATATACCCACCAAGGAAGTCCTCTTATTTTTCTTATTTAATTTTCAGGATTATGCCAGAATTATAACATGGATTATAAAAGCTTCCATCATTTTTACTTGCCATGTGAATTATTAGTCTTTAAATAATTGGAAAAAACTTGCCTATAAAATCATTTTGAACTGGGGACACTTAAGCAGTACTTTTTCAAAAATGTGTTTACTGTTTGCCAGAGTTATTAGTCTATTTACAATGCAGTGTCAGGATTGAGGTATGTACAGGGCATATAAATAAATCAGAGGGTGGGAGGTGAGGTAGGGATGGCTTTGATGAGGAGGTAATACTGACCTTTTGAAGATCAGGAAGGCATAGCTAGGTAAATAGGGTAGGGAAAGGGATTTCAAGAAGAAGAAAAAAATTTATAAAAACCATAGCATATAAGAAGACATATTGTTTGCCTACAGCATGATTGTTGTTTCATATCTGCTCTATGATTTGTTCTAAAAAGGTAAAAATTTTTGCTACCCCACATAACCCACATGTAAAATGAAGCTCAAAAAATTAATGCATTTGTGTAAGTTGCAAATAAATGAAAAAATAAAATTCAAACCTAGTTCCATCTAATTTATAAGTACACTCTTTCTTCTTCTATTACATATTTATGCTGGAAATAATGCATATAGAATATATATATATATAATAGCATATTAGGACTCATTTGGAGTCAAGTTGATAGAAAGCTAGTTCAATTAGTTACAAGTGGAAATGGTACATGAAAAAAACTTCAAAAACAAATAAGATGAAATTGGTTTCCTTGATGACTGGATGCAGGAATGTGAAACTTATCAGCCTCTTATTTTGCATTGGATCTGGCCTCATTCTATTATCTTTTTTCTTTGTCTTTTATCTTTACTTTTCTCGGTTTTAACTTACTTCTCTTAGCCCAATTGTTCCTACAAATCTAAGAGCATGGTCATGTGCTTCTTCTGGTTTTTATCCAGTATAGCCTCATGAACAGAAAGAGAACACTTTTCTGTCAATTTTCACTATAAACAGTCTTAGGAAAGAACTCTGATTGATGTAGATTGTTATCAAAGGGGTGTTTTTTTGACTGTCACTTCTAGTATGAAGACAGGAGGAAAAATAACATTGGAGACCCAACCCCAGAAGAAAGGGAAGAAAGTATTGGGCAGACAAAACTCCTGCTATACCCTGCAGATTTCCAATTATGGATTTGTTAATTTGAAATCATCATATATCAATAAGCCATTCTGGTCTAGTAGGTTTGGATTTTCCATGTTTATAGTAACATTTTCAGACCACATTTTCTTTAACCTACATTACCTTAAGGTCTTTCTTCAAAATAATACTTCCTTTAAAGAGTAGTAACTGAGTAATGATGTGAAGAGATGACTCATTGAAAAAGACTCTGATGCTGAGAAAAATTGAGGGCAGGAGGAGAGGGGAGTGACAGAGAATGACGTGGTTGGATGGTATCATCTACTCAATGGACATGAGTTTGAGCAAACTTTGAAACTCCAATACTTTGGCCACCTGATGCGAACAACTGATTCACTATAAAAGACCCTGATGCTGGGAAAGACCGAAGGTGGGAGGAGAAGGGGATGACAGAGGATGAGATGGTTGGATGGCATCACTGACTCGATGAACATGAGTTTGAGTAAGCTCAGGGAGTTAGTGATGGACAGGGAAACCTGGCGTGCTGCAGTCCATGGGGTCGCAAAGAGCTGGACATGACTGAGAGACTGAACTGAACTGAATTGAAGGACAGGGAAGCCTGGTGAGCTGCAGTCCATGTGGTCTCAAAGAATCGGACACAGCTTAGTGACTGAACAACATTGAGTACTATAGAAATGGATTTTTCATACAAAATACACATTCTATTTTCAGACCCACAAACGTACTTTGTATTGATATAATTTAAGAGAAGAATCAAGAGTAGCAGACATATGTGTGCATGCTTAATTCCAGTTATAACTCTGTACTTTTTTCTGATATAAAATTTAAAAATTTGTGTCTATTAACACTTTAGAAAGATCCATTAATATTCATTTTCTTTATCTTTCTATTAAAACTTTTTAAGTACCACTTTTAAACAATCAGTCTATCCTTAAGATATGCTTGATAAGGGCTTTTAAAGAACCCCTAACTAGATCATGAGCTTGTTAGAAATAATGAGCCAATGTTTCACTCATCTTTGTTTTCCAGTCTCTATCAGAACAACTTGCAAATAGAAAGCTCTCTATCCATGCTTAAGGAAAATAACTAGTAACAGTGATTAATACATTATTGACTGATAAATAAATATACAAGTTCTCAACTCAGGGAAAGCCTGGCAATCACAGTTTTTGTGGCTTTTCATTTTCCAAAAAATAGGTGCCAAAAAGCTGTATTTCTTATACAACTGAAGACATATCTCTGTATGTTATTATTATTATTTATTTTTGATTTTCACTCTCATTCATACCTTCACTTTTTTTTCTTTTTTCCTTAACATAGTCCATGTGTTTCTGTCTCTTGCCATCAACCACTCTTGTGGCAAGTTCTCCCCAGTCATTTCAGGAAGTCAATATATGTATTTCATGTCCGCTCAAGGCCAAGTTCAAGTAGCCACCCCTACTTTCTTAATTTTCTACTTCCTTGCTTCCATCTCCTCCTGTGAAGTTCACTGCTGTTACCTTGATTATGAACAGGTACATTGCTTCTACAGCTGAATCTCACTGGGCATGAATTCTTCCCAGGCACCTCTGCAGATTCCGCTCATCACGGTAGCCACTTTCCATGACTCATCTGGTACAGAGTTGCCAGCCACACAGTGTCCAGAGGTCTCAAGATTCCAGAGGGACCCTGTTTCATGTGGAGTCTTTGGCTAAAGACACACGGCTTTCCAGGCAGAGATGGAAGGGATTTTCTTCCTGACCTTTAGCAGCACTCTATTATCTGATGCTGACACTGCTTTGTCCCAGTCTCTTAGAATATTTTTGGAAAAACTGCTATTTAAAATTGGACTTTAGAACACACATGCTCCAAGTCAAGTCTAGAGGACTCAATCTGAACTCGAAGTTTATAACCAGAAAAAACTGTAGCCTTGAGAACAGTACTACATTCAGAGTTGTTAGGCGCTCCGAACTTTCTGCAACATAAACGTGAATATTTCCTTAGTCATGGGAGAAATGATCACAGTTATGTTACTCTGCCATTTTACTGTCTAAATTTGGATAATTCTTGTAATAGTGAGCTGCTTCTTTGCTTCCACACTCTCTGGATTATCTGTCTTCTACCCATATTGAAGGATTTTTCTGTAGCTTTCTTCTACCTCACTTCAAAATATTGGCTTATTTGACCTTCAAGTGTTGATTTGGGGTTTTTATGGAGAAATTGTGTCCCACCAAAATTAACAGAATGGAGTCCTACCCCCCAGGACCTGAGAATGTGATGATATTTGCAGATAAGAACTTTAAAGTGCCAATTAAATCAAAATGAGGTCATTAGGATGGGCCCTAATCCAATCTGACTGGATGTCCTTATAAAAACAGGAAATTAGGGCGCTCATACACAGAAGGAAGACCATATGAAGACATAGGGAAAATATTGCAAGCCAAACAGAGAGGCCTCAGAAGAAACCAACCTTGTCCACACCTTGATCTTAGATTCTAGATTCCAGAAATGGAAGAAATACACCCAAGCAACTAACACAGGGACTGCTCCCTTCTCTAATTACAGACTCTCTTTACAGGAATTTTTCTGATTCCATGGCTTTTATGTCATTACATTCCTGAGATGAACGGTAGAAAACACTTTTTTTGTGAACTCTTTAAGCTAAATATAGTCTGTGAATCTAATAAACAACATGAATTTGTTTAGACGCTTTAATTTCTTGGTATATTCATTCATAAATGTTACAATAGTTCTTAAGCATAGTCCATGACCAGCTGGTGAAGTTGTTAGAAATACAACTTTGACAAGCTACTTTGAACCCACTGAATCAGAGTCTCTGAGTTTTAACAAGCCTTCTAGGAGCTTTTGATTCATGCTCAAGTTTGAGAATCATGGTTTATAATGAACTAGAACTGGAAAAGAATATAACATTCACTTAGCCTTGTGCTATGGGGGCTTCCCAGGTGGTTCAAATGGTAAAGAATCCACCCGCAATGCAGGAGATCCAACTTCAATCCTTGGGTGGGGTAGATCCCCTGGATAAAGTGAAAGTAGCTCAGTCATGTCCTACTCTTGGTAACTTCCTGGACTATAAAGTCCATGGAAATCTCCAGGCCAGAATACTGGAGTGGGTAGCCTTTCCCTTCTCCAGGGGATCTTTCCAACCTAGGGATCGAACCCAGGTCTCCAGCATGCAGGTGGATTCTTTACCAGCTGAGCCACAAGGGAAGCCCTGATCCCCTGGAGAAGAGAATGGCTAATGGCTACCCACTCCAGTATTCCTGCCTGGAGAATTTCATGGATAGAGGAGTCTGGCAGCTCACAAAGGAGTCCCAGAGGAGTCCATGGGGTTGCAAAGAGTCAGACACAACTGAGCGACTGACACTTTCACTTTCACTAGGAGTTTCTGATTCATGCTTAAGTTTGAGAAACATGGATTATAATGGACTAGACCTGGAAAAGAATAGTGTTCACTTAGCCTTGTGCTGTGTATATGAAAAGGGTTTCTTGGTAAAGTCAGTAATTTTCCCAAAGTCACTAAACTCTACTTCTTGACTTTTCTCTTTTTGATTTATACCTGTATGCCTTTGTAGTTAGGTTAGGGCAAAACAGAATTTGGTTCAATCATGATCTGTACTGCTTTTATTTTGTTTATTTGAGCATTGTTTTTTTCAACAGATTTGCAAGTCCTATATGTTCTCTTCTCCTCCCATCATTCTCACATAACTAAGTACATGTTTTGTAATGTCCATCTTTTTTACCCGTAAAAGAGGCATTTTTTTAAAAAAATGGCTTTTGTCCTGTGTTCTGATATGCTGCTAAAATACAGTTCAGCTTGCAGTTCTACTAAGTTGATACAGACCAAAATATATTAAGGGTCTTCTTATATGTATCATTGCATGAAATAATATTGGTCAGTTATTAAATAGATTAAAATCTATTTAATGTTTTTTAAATATTAAAAGCAGCAATTATATCATTGGCTATACCATATCAGTGCCTAATAATTCATCCTAAAGCCTCTCAGTTTCTTCATAATGTTTACTGTTGTACATATGCCCCTTTCTTTGCATTCAAAAGTTTTAACTATTCTTTAGGAAAACCCACAAATAAGAAACTTGAAATATATATTTGTGTCTGTGTGTGTCTAATAGTTAGCACATAGATTAAGTGGCTTCCCCAATTAAATTTCCACATGTAACTATTTATCAACCAAAAGCTGACATGGGTACAGTTAACCCAAAAGTCACTTTAAGGTTTGAATTAAATTTGCAACTTGGTTTTAAGAGGAAGACTGTCTCGGTGTTTATCTTTATGGCTCCCTAAGCTGGGCAGGGTCTCCTGAATGTGGTGGGGTTATATACTACAGATCAGGCTGTTTAGATCACTGATGTTTTTAATTAACACACAGAAGGTCATGGGGGTGCCCAAGAGTTGCCCATGGCAGATGCTTTGCCTAATCATTATTGAATCCAATTACTATTAATCACTGAAGTTTCATTGGGGTTTGCAAGTGTTGAAAGGAAACAGCAGGTTTTTCTACACAGCCCATTGAAGTTGTTCCTCTCGTCCATTAACTCTTATGAGGTCATGATGCTAATGCTTTCCCAGGAGGGACATGTATCTTTATTTCCATGCACTATGTGCTTCTGGTTTGAATCGAAGAGCCTAGTTTGGATTGCAGCCTACACTGGCATATAACACTCTTAACTAATAGAAACATTCCTATTTAGTACATCAGACAATACAAGGCAGTCCCAGTAGCAGTGAAATAAATAATGAGTTCAGTTTGACCATGACCATCAAAAAGCACTATAACTTTATATGTGGCCCAAGACCAAGCTGTCAACTCATCTCTTCAGTGCAACATCTTCAAATTATTGCCAAGATTGTTGAATTGAGATTAGGCTTAAAGATTTTCTCCCTAGCTCTTGTATAACCTTGACAGAAGAGTTGTTTGAAATCACAGTTAGAGTTCTATACTATATAATACCAGGAATATATTAATTTATTTCAGTAAAATATATAAGAAAGAGTCTGTAAGCAGATTTTGGAGAATGGAGGCCATTTTCCTCATTGATCCATATCTAAAAATTGTGCATGATTAAAGAGAAGTAATGTTTGAGTCTCAATTTGTCTTAATTGGATCTTGAAGTAGATGGATATCACCAAAGAATTACACAATGGCTAATCTCATCTTCCTTCTGTAAGTGCAACCTAACCAAACTTATATTGAGTAAACTATCAGTTGACTGTCAACTTCCAAACCAACATTTCCATTCTCTATTTTGTCTACTATGTCAGTGCAAGTCCATTCAATGGGCAAATATTTCAAGACCACAATAAGTTGAAAGATCTTGCTGGTACTACAAGTGTTACCTAAACAACCGTAAGAAATACAAACATTCTAATTTCAGAACATTAGAAAATAGAAGAGATAAAACCTGAACATTAGCAAATATAATGTAAGTAAAATGTGGTAAATATTGTGAGTTACAAGCAAAGTGGTATTCAAGTGTGAGAAGGCCCCCCCTTGAATTTAAAGTCTTTAAATCTAAATTTAAAGCATTTAGAGTCTAAATGCTTTAGCAGTCCATTCAAAGCCATTGCAATATGCTTCTTAGCACACTTGTTGGGCTTTACCTTTCAGTGGGTCTGCATAGTGAGTACCAAGTCCAGCTCAACCAGATTATTTGCTGTTCTCACCTCAAGCCTCCACCATCTTTTCCTATTTTCTCTCCTATTTCTTGTCACTTTGGAGGACCTTTACCTGTAATACTAGTAGTCACAAAATGTATATTTTAATAACCTAGAGGGATGACATGGGGAAGGGGAGTGAGGCTTAAGAGGGAGGTGATGTACGGGTAGTTATGGCTGATTTGCACTGTACACAGAAACCAGCACAACATTGTAAAGCAATTTTCCTCCAATTAAAATGCAAATTTAAAAAATCAGAATGACTTCACACTGATAGAATGTTAAGAGAGATGGATCATTAATGGTATCATTAATCAAAAATAAAACAAATGTAAAAAGGAGGAAAGAAATGTTAGCTTATTCAAATAGAAAAACTAAGAAACCTGTATGCAGGTCAGGAAGCAACAGGTAGGACTGAACATGAAACAACAGACTGGTTCCAAATAGGAAAAGGAGTACATCAAGGCTGAATATTGTCACCCTGCTTATTTAACTTATATGCAGAGGACATCATGAGAAACACTGGGCTGGAAGAAACACAAGCTGGAATCAAGATTGCTGGGAGAAATATCAATAACCTCAGATATGCAGATGACACCACCCTTATGGCAGAAAGTGAAGAGGAACTAAAAAGCCTCTCGATGAAAGTGAAAGAAGAGAGTGAAAAAGTTGGCTTAAAGCTCAACGTTCAGAAAACTAAGATCATGGCATCTGGTCCCATCACTTCATGGGAAATGGATGGGGAAACAGTGGAAACAGTGTCAGACTTCATTTTCTTGGGCTCCAAAATCACTGCAGATGTTGTGATTGCAGCCATGAAATTAAAAGATGCTTACTCCTTGGAAGGAAAGTTATGATCAACCTAGATAGCATATTCAAAAGCAGAGACATTACTTTGCCAACAAAGGTCCATCTAGTCAAGGCTATGGTTTTTCCAGTAGTCATGTATGAATGTGAGAGTTGGACTGTGAAGAAAGCTGAACGCCGAAGAATTGATGCTTTTGAACTGTGGTGTTGGAGAAGACTCTTGAGAGTCCCTTGGACTTCAAGGAGATCCAACCAGTCCATCCTAAAGGAGATCAGTCCTGGGTGTTCATTGGAAAGACTGATGCTGAAGCTGAAACTCCAATACTTTGGCTACCTCATGCAAAGAGTTGACTCATTGGAAAAGATCCTGATGCTGGGAAGGATTGAGGGCAGGAGAAGAAGGAGACGACAGTGGATGAGATGGCTGGATGGCATCACCGACTCTATGGACATGAGTTTGGGTAAACTCCGGGAGTTGGTGATGGACAGGGAGGCCTGGCGTACTGAGATTCATGGGGTCACAAATAGTTGGACACGACTGAGCGACTGAACTGAACTGAACTGAATGCACTAATTATTTAATATGCCTACACTGAAATATCATTCTGTCATTCATGTAGAAATATCCAGATGTAAATGGAAAATGTATATCTGTGGCTCTAGGGGAAAATGTTGGGTCAGAAGAATTACCTGCAAAAGACATTGCCTTAAAATTTCCATTTGAGACAAAAGGAAGCATATAAGGATAAGCACAGAAATGTAGTCTCAGAACCTAAGAATTTATACAATTGATAGGCAACTAGAGGAATACAAAGCTATAAAGAAGATAAATATTCACTTATATGGGGACTCTGAAAGGGAGAGATGTAAGAGAGATTTTAAGGAAGTAAAAGCTCTTTACTGCTAACAGCTATTAGAAAAAACTCGATTGGAGCCTTGAGAAAAGGACATTGACATGGGTGATGAAATTGGTCGTTGACCTTAGCGAAGAGTTTTAGTAGCAAGTCAGGGGCAAACATTTCCAAGGCATTGGGGCTGAGTGGATGGTAAAATAAGTCAGAATTTTCTTTCAAGGATTCAAAATAAAGTCAGAGAAATAAGTCAGTAACAAGTCGTTTACCCTAAATTTCTTATATGCAAACTGAGATTATTGTAACCTGTGCTAACAAGTTGTTATAAGGATTAGATACAACACTAAATATAATGCTAAGCACATATGCACTTGCTGAAGCCTATTCTCTATTACTATTTTAACTATTATATAATTCAATCTCTCTTTTCTGTCTTTGAAAGTGAAACTGTTAGTTGCGCCATGTCCAGCTCTTTGTGACTCCATGGGCTGTAGCCCACCAGCTTCCTCTATCCATGGGATTCTCCAGGCAAGAATACTAGAGTGAGTTGCCATTCCCTTCTTCAGGGGATCTTCTTGATACCGGGATGAAATCCAGTTCTCCTACATTGCATGTGGCTTCTTTACTGTCTGAGCCATCAGGGAAGCCCTCAGTAATTTCTTTCTTTTTATCTTGCTCAGCTTCACTTTTAAATAAGTGCCACTTCAACTGCTTTCTGCTGTGTCTGTTAGAACTTGGTGGCTAAATTGTCTTTTTTTCTTTGCTATTGTGTACTTCTTGTTCTAGAGATGGATGTTACCTATAAGACTGGTGAAAATATGTATATCTTTCAAGAAATTCATCTTGGATCAGTGTTGCCACTCCTTTCTGCCACATTTTTGGCGCCTGCCTACTTATTCTTCTGGACACTGCTATGGACATTCAGGTGTCAAAGTTTTAAATGTCAAAGCTATGATGAGGTTTCAGAAAGAAGACCCCTTTCATTTTCATGAACCACTTTTCTAGAAGGAGGTGAAGGTGGAACCATCTTAAACACTAATGCTTAATACCTGAGGTTTTATTGCCAGCTCAGGAGTCTCTGGGAAGTAGGTCAGTGCATTTCTAAGTGACAATTTTCTGCGCTTAGAATCATATCTTTTTTTCAGTAAAGATTTTTTGTTTGTTTGCGTGTTTGTTTTTTAGCATAAGGGTTCTTACTTCTTTAAGTGAACTGAATAAATGTTCCTTCCCTGTCAATTCATCAGAAATCATCAAACGGTCTGAATTTTAATCAAGTTTAGACCCAAATTGTGCCTCTCCTTATACACACAAATCCCTATTGTATACTGATAGAATACAATTCTCACAACTCTTCCCATTTGCAGTCAATATAATGACTGACATTTGCTCCTGACTATCTTTTTAAGGTGTGTGTTTGTGTTTAGTCACTAAATTGTATCCAACTCTTGCAACCCCATGGACTGTAGTCTGCCAGGCTCCTCTGTCCATAGGATTTCCCAGGCAAGAATACTGAAGTGGGTTGCCACCTTCTTCTGTATAATAACCACCCTGGGGGGAGACAGAGATAGAGTCCTTCTCTGGAGTAGATGGAAGGCATGCTTACTGCCCATTATAAAAGATTCAGACTCCCTAAATTCAGAATGCCTTTCCTGTAGTGCAATCCGCTGAGTGTGCTGGTGTCATCTGGCCTTCTCTGTGTTACCTTGTGGGGACTGGGACTAGGGGATCAGGCACAATAAAGTGCTGATGTTCCAACAATGCTATTTTTTTTGTGGGTAATAAAGTTCTTTGTTTTTGACCTCAAGTCTTCTGCCAGCATCCATGTACCCGGCATGCTGACTTGTTAGCTTTCAAGCAGGAAGAAATCTCAGGCATTTCACAACTCTTCACATTTGCCTCGTAATAAACATTCTATACATGGCACTTTTATGAGGATCAAATGCCTTATCACTAAAATAAATCTCTGAGTTGGAAAATGTGGGGTCTGATGTTTCAGTCTTTAAGAAGTCTGATTGCCGTTTTAAAAATGCATTGTTGAAAAATGAATTCAAAGGGTCTTGGAACTCTATGTTCTTTAAAAAGCTCTACAACTTTTCTGATTCTAAGAATTTTTATTGATGTGCCAGCTTTACAATACTTCAAATGAAAAAAATAGGTAATATAGCTTTGTAAGCTGTGACATTTATACAATGGAAATTTGGACCTTCTGTGCACATGGGAGGGAGTATTAGAATCTAGAAATGATTCAAAAAGTCTTAAAGAACTTTATACGAAAGTTACATTAAAAAAAAAAACCCCTCAAATCAGGGAGTTTGAGTCACATAACAGTGAAAAAATACTTGACTAGATGGCAACCCACTCCAGTACTCTTGCCTGGAAAATGCCATGGATGGAGGAACCCAGTAGGCTGCAGTCCTTGGGTTTGCTGGGAGTCGGACACGACTGAGCAACTTCACTTTCACTTTTTCACTCTCATGTATTGGAGAGGGAAATGGCAACCAACTCCAGTATTCTTGCCTGGAGAATCCCAGGGACGGGGGAGCCTGGTGGGCTGCTGTCTATGGGGTAGCACAGAGTCGGACATGACTGAAGCGACTTAGCAGCAGCAGAAAGTTGGGGCCAACAGCTTTATTTGTCATCAAATATATTTAACTTGTTCTTAGCTTTCTCTCCTATAAAATGTCTTACAAGGGATGACAGGGGATGAGATGGCTGATGACATCACCGATTCAACGGACATGAGTTTGAGCAAATTCTAGGAGATAATGAAGGACAGGGAAGCCTGGCATGCTGCAGTCTGTGGGGTCCCAAAGAGTTGGACACAACTTAGCAATCGAACACCACTGAGCAAAATAGGGTGTTCTGGGCAGTATATTAATTTTCTGTTACTGTTGCAACACATTTCCACACACATGATGGCTTAAAACAACACAAATCTATTATATTAGCATTCTGCAATTTAGGTATCTGACATGGATCTTGCTGATCTAAAAAAAAGTGTATGCGTTCCTCTGAAAGTTCTGGGGGAGAACCTCTTTCCTCCCGTTTGGTTTCTGGAGGCAGCTCACATTCCTTTGCATGTGGCCAGCCCCCAGCTCATTTACCTTTAAAGTCAGAAACATTACGTTTTCTGACAATTTTTCCACAGCAACATCTTCCTGTGACCACACCCAGGAACAGTTCTCCAATATGTGAGGATAATCCTTATTGTGTGTATGGGACAGTCGCTCACATAACAGGTGACTATCCCTCACTTCCACAGGTTAAATACCACTGGGTGCCCGGGTCATAATCCCTCCAGCTTTGTGCACGCTCCTTATTGGAGGCAATATTTACCAAGAGATTTGTTTAAAATTCTTGGTACACATCTATTTTCCAACATGTTCATCTTCTCTGTAAATCCTAATAATGTATGTTTTAAACATGCATAATGACATAATGTATGTTTGGAATAATGTGGAAATGACATAATACAAAATGCATAACGACCTCATTCCTTCACTCGATATTATGATGCCTTAGATTCCTTAGCGTACCTGGAGTATAGGAAGTCACATGCTGAAAGACAGCACCTCTTTGATTATAAAAAACAAATGAAAATGGCCATTATATCTACTCGTATTTTTTCTAGACCTTTGAACACTTCATATCTCTGAAAAAAAGGCAAATGTTCCACACTTTTCCAGTGGCCTAATCATCTAACACTTGAGCACTACCTACTATTCTCTAAGCTACCTTCTTAGGAGGCATGAAATCTAATACAATAGATACCATTTGAGAATGAACTCTTATCCATTGGGATGAAATGGTGCACTATAACTGAAGTGAAATCCCTATTACAAATATAAAAATGAATTTAGAAAAATAATTCATTTTCTATACCTTCTGAACATCAGTTGTCACTCACTGTCCCTTGTCATGGACAATACCCTTTCACTGCATTTTTTAGTCTTAAGTAAGAATTGTTAGCAGGGTGGTGGAAGACATCATTAAGATGATCCATTTCCCCTGCAGTCACCATGTGGGGTTTATCATCCAAGTGTGTGTTGAGAACAATGTGGCTGGAGAAATAAGTTTCTCTTTTCACCTAACCTACGAAGAACCTGGGACTTACCGTAGCTCAAATGGTAAAAAATCTGCCTGCAATGCAGGAGACCAGGGTTCGATCCCTGGGTCGGGAAGGTCCTCTGGAGAAGGGAATGGCAACCCACTCTAGTATTCTTGCCTGGAGAATCATATGGACAGAGAAGCCTGGCGAGCTACAGTCCGTGGGGTCACAAAGAGTCTGACAGGACTGAGTGACGAACACACACACATACACACACACAAAGAACCTAATGACACATTTCTGTCCTTTACTACTTTAATCTGCCTTGTACATCTCAATATATAGTGATTTTGAAATAATGCTTAAATATGTGGAAAAACAGCTAATGATATGAAAATATAGGAAAAGTGACAATGACATGGCCTCCTATTCAGTTTTCACTATGCCTGCTTGGGCCAGTGATTTATTATAAGTAAGGTGGAGGGAAAACATTGCTCAGTGAGCTGAACTGAAGAAAGTTCTTCAAATTACTTTAATCTCTTTTCCACGTGAAGAAAATATACATTTTAGACATGTGATGAAAGAAACTATTTTTTATCATCTGCCTTTCCCAATGGCTCAGTGGGTAAAGAATCCACCTGCAATGCAGGAGACACAGGAGACTCAGGCTCGATCCCCAGTTGGGAAGATCCCCTGAAGAGGAAATGGCAACCCACTCCAGTATCCTTGCCTGAAAAGTCCCATGGACAGAGAAGCCTGACGGACAACAGTCCATGGGGTCACAAAGAGTTGGACATGACTGAAGTGACTAAGCACAAGCATGAACCACTTCTAAAGATTAAAAACATAAGAAAACTTATCACCTGTATCTTTTTTCAGCATTATATATATTTTAGAAATAGATGTTAGTATGGGCTTCCCAGGCGGCTCAGTGGTAAAGGACACTTCTGCCAATGCAAGACATGTGAGTTCAATCCCTGGGTCATGAAGATCCCCTGGAGGAGGAAATGGCGATCCACTCCAGTATTCTTGCCTGGAAAATCCCATGGCTAGAGGAGCCTGGCAAGCTACCATCCATGGGTTGCCAAGAGTCAGACAAGACTTACCCACTGAGCACACACACTTGGTTAGTATCCATGTGGTTATTTAAAAATTGGAGAAGAATAAGGAGAAAGATTCAGAAGTGATGACAAATTGAATAATAACAGTATAATTTATTATTTTAAAAAAATATATATTTATTTGGCTGCAACAAGTTTTAGTTGCAGCACTCAGGATCTTCAATCTTCATTGTATGGGGGTTTCTAGAGCTGAGGCCTGTGGGATATTTTAGTTGTGGCATGTGGGATCCAGTGTCCTGACCAGAAATTGAACCTCCAGGCCCTGCATTTGGAGAATGGCGTCTTAGCCACTGGCCCACCAGGGCAGTGGTTTCCTAGTCATAGCACAGTTGGCATTTGGATCAGATGGACTTTGGCTGCGGGGCTGTCCCGTCTCTTGCAGCACTTGTAGTAACACACCTGTCCTCTACCCTCCATGTGTCTGTAGCAGCCTCCCCCACCAGCTGGGACCATCACAAACATAAGCAGACATTGCAAAATGTTCCCTGAAGTGTAAAATCCCCTAGAGTTGAGAACCACTTGTTTGGAGTGTGTCAGTTTTATGAATATTCCTCTATTCTTTATTCTGTATTATTTCTCTCATTCTAACTTCACATGGACACTAAAAGTAGGTGATGTATTTTAGAAATGAGAAGATGGAATGTTAGTGAAGTAAATTGCTGAAGGCAACACAACTACTGTTTGGTACAATTAAGGTTGCAAAAGCCATGTCTTTTATCTTCCATATTATGGTACATTTTCCCCTCCTTGACCAGTGGTTTTAAAATGTTGTGCACCAGAATCAACTGGAGGGCATTATATAGCATTTCATGCTGGGTCCTATCCCAGGACTATTTGATTCACAAGGTCTAGATTAGAACTCAACCATCTACATGTCTAACTATTTATAGCTCTCGAGGGATACTGATGCCTCTTTCCCAGGAACTGCACTTTGAGACTTACTAGACTAGATTTTATTCAGGTGTAGCTTACTTCACCTTTTATGGTGTCCAATATTTCTCCCCAATGCACAGTCTCTTCCCTGGCCACGAGTAGTTTGCAGAATTCAAATTTCTTCTGTGTGTTGAAAGTTGCAATAATAGGTCATGAACTTGTGACAACCAGCAACCAGAATGACTCTCAAAGGTTTTACTTGGAGGTCTAAACTTAAGTTTATGTTCCATTAGACTGCTTCTCACAAGCTACCTTTTTACAAAAATAAGAAATTAAATTGGATCACTACTAATGATGAGGATGATTCATGATATAACTTTGGAAAAGTTGCTTCAGCTCTCTCTCTTTGAGTTTTAATTGCCTTATCTATAACATAAATGAATAACTGAAAGTCGCTCAGTCGTGTCTGACTCTTTGCAACCCTACGGATGACACTGTCCATGGAATTCTCCACCCAGAATGCCAGAATACTAGAGTGGGTGGCTGTTCCCTTCTCCAGGGAATCTTCCCAGCCCAGGAATTGAGCCAGGGTGTTCTGCATCGCAGGCAGATTCTTTGCCAGCTGAGCCACCAGGGAAGCCCCCTATCTATAACATAAAGGCTTTTAAACATAGATGATCACCTCAAACAGTTTATGCTCCATTATTATGTTCCATTTTTACTGTAACTTTTAAAAATTGAAGATGTGCAATGTTGTGCTAATTTGATGTGTAAAGTAAAGTGATTGTTATACATATATCCTGTAACATTTTTACTGCATTTAAACTAAGATGAAAAGATTGGTGCCATTTCTTATCATTTTTTTCATGGATATACGAATGACCATGTATTTATGCAACATTCTCTGTCAATAAATTTCAGATATTGCCAATGGGATTCCAAAACCTTGTGCTTTTCTTTATTGTCCAGCTGAGAAATCTAATTTCTCATTTCTTTGTGTGAGTATAGTCTGCCTAATATTGTTATTGCCCAGTTTCTTCTAAAGTATTAACTGTTGCCTAATTTTGTTCTGAAGTTCTTATTATATTTCAAAACTTACCCTATGTTTCATATTGTGTCAGTCAAAAAATGTCTAAAACTAATTACACAGTAATTTGATAAAGATCAGGAGATTTTTCTTCTTTTCGTCAGTTGACATAAAATGAATGTGTAGTTTAGCTAAAGCAAACAGCTTCATCCTTTGGCAACATAAAATCATTACTGCCTCTTTGATTATTTCAGCTGGAGAACATTTTTTGTCACCTGTGTATAACACTGGAAACAATTTGATTGGTCATGTAAATCCCCACCAGCTTTTGTGAGTCATTTAGCTATGGCAAGCAGAGATCAAATCATTTCAATGGGGAATGAAGTAATGGCAACGAAAGGGAGAGATTTTCATGGTTTTGTGTTTGCTTTTGCTATGGTTCCTAGTCTGTGGTTTTTCTTTTCTTTATTTCAGCAAAGAGTGTATCGGAGCAAGGGGTCTCTGAGCAGTGAGGTGATACAAACTGCATTAAGATCTTTGCTATATTTTCCTTAAGATAAATGCAAATTGTTAGCTACTTATCTAAATTATCCTTTATCTCACTAATGCAGAAACTGCCACAGTTAGCCAGGATGCCTCTCAATTTCAGAAAAGCATTACCTAGGAAAATGAGAGCTTGCACAAGTGAGAAAATAGAAAAATGATGATAAAATCCTCTGTTGTGTTCTTTATTGTCATTGGAACTGCATTCAGGAAAAATCTTATCACATGGACATTGAGATAAACACAGTGCAAGAGCGTTGGGGGACGTTGGATATTGGGAGGGGTTGGAGACTGGCTACCTTCGATTAGAGGCCTTGCTTTCCCATCTGTAAGTTGAATGATGTGGAACAAGTTATTCGACTTCTTAGTCTTTTAATTTTCTCACCTATACAATGTGGACAAGAGTAGCACCTATCTCACAATGATTGTGCTATATATGAAGAAGCTTTATAGTACCTTGTAAGGCCCACAATATAATCTCAACCAATATATTAATACATTATTTTTGTTCTAGTAGCAATCTTTATTGACTTTGTTCTAGTCTGTTTCCTTGCTGTAGAGGATTCATAATTCATCCATGATAAAAATAAATTAAGTTGGATTTAAAGATCTATCACTCTTTTAGATAAATTATTTTTTGTACTGAGATTTAACTTTAATTCAGCAAATCTTTCTCAAATGAATACTATGTGCTTACCACAAAGCTGTAATGATTCAAAAATAGAAAAAAAGCTGAGGCTCTGATGGCAAATTTTTCAATGTGTTTAGGTTTAAAGAAATATTTTTATCTGTAAAACGGTAATCATAAAGCTTTCTTTATTCATCTTACAGTTATATTGTAGACAGTAATATAAGGTTATTGCTCTATTAACTCATTCCAGATCAAATTTCCAGTGACATAATCTCATAATTTAAAGTACAATACCAAAACCAAAGACTTAAATGTAAAAGGACATTATTAATAATGTGGAGAAATCATCTTAGAAAACCCACTCAAAAGATAATTTTTACCTACATGACAAATAATATTTGGATACTACACCAAGCTTAGTTGAAGTTGAGCATCACCTTTAAATAAGGTGACTGCTCAACAGACTAGCAGCTTTTAACATGTATGCCATGAAATATCTTGATAACAGGTGTTAAACTGAGAAGGGAAAGGAAGAATGAGGCAGAAAGATCACGTGAGTTGTTCTGCAATATTACTCAGAAACAGGGGCCTTGATCTTAATAAGCAGTGCCAATTTCTACAAGTGTGTTCATTGGTTGCTGTTACAGAGTGAAGAGATGAAGTATAAAAGATGTGTAAGATTAGAATTGATGAGGGGATAAATTTCCTCTCTAGAATTATTTAAATTAAAAATTATCAACACCACGTGGACCAAACAAAATGCTTCTAATGGCCAGGTTGGATTCTTTGGCTAAAGCATAGAGAGAACAAACAGCTGAGAGATAGGAAGCACCGGGACTCTGTCTCCCCAGCTGCACAGCCATTGCACGGGCGGGATCTGTCTCTTTTGGAACTCTGCAGTCTATGGAAGATGTGCAGCTTCCGGGGGAAGACTTAGACGGTAAATTCTGATTAATGTCAGTCAATTACATTTTTTAGTGCAGTAGCAGTCCCCCTACTCCAGCCACTTGGGGCAGCTGTGCTTGTGTTTCCACAGTAGCCCGCACACAGCTTGCAGGAAGTATTGTGGACCAAAAGGATCCTGTCATCCAGGTATCAGGGATCTGTGCTCTGATGGCTGATGGCTGCTTTTGATCCCTTACGGTCCAAGAGGCAGGTAGCCATTATTGTTTCACCTCTCCCCCTTTTTATAAGTACCTTCCCCTCTGGCTGAAGGAATTGGCAGGAGATTTAAAGAGCCAGCACCCTTCATCTCTTCGCTTTTCTCTTGTATCCGTTTTGGGAGCCAGACATTAAGGAATAAAACATTTAAAAGCGACTGAATATATGGGGAAAATTAGAAAGTGAGAGTACATACCCAAGGTAAAGCACACTCTCATAAAACACCTCAGTGACCCAGAGACAGACATAGAATCAAAGAGAAAAGAAAAACAATAAGCCATATTGATAACAGCAACAAAAATAGCCAACTGTGGGGAAGGAAGAAAATCTGACTTCCAGAGTTAACACGGACTAAAGAAAGAAGTGGAGGAAGCAAATGGGGAAAATAGGAACACAATGGAAATATAGAAAATCTTAAAAAGAAACCAGTGATAAGTTCTGGAGCTGAAAAGTACAATAAGTAAAATGAGAAATACCCTGGAGAGATTCAAAGAAGATTTGAGCAGGCAGAAGAATCAGCAAACTTGAAGACAGGACAGTGGAAAAATAAGTCTGAGGAGCAGTAAGAAAAAAAAGATAAAATAAAAGTAACCAGAGCCTAAGAGATCTTTGTGACACCATCAAATAGATATATGCATTTTGGGAGTCCCAGAAGGACAATAGAAAGAGAGAGGTGTGGATAATATTTGAAAATAAAAACTTCCCAAATTTGATGAGAGAGTTGATTATAAATATCCAAGAAGGTCAGCAAACCACAACTAAAGTGAACTCAGAGAGGCTCACACTGAGACACATTATAATCAAACATTTGAATGTCAAAAACAGAAGATTCTTGAAAGCAGCAATAGAGAAGTGATTCATCACATACAAAGGTTTCTCAACAAGACTCATCAGATTTCTCAATAGAAACTTTGGGAGCTAGTAGGCAGTGTATTAATGTATTGAAAGTGTTAAAAAAAAAATAGTCCAGTTAACAAAGAATCTTATATCTGGTAAAACTGACCTTCAAAAATGAGGGAGAAACTAAGATATTCCTAGATTAAAAAAAAAAAAAAATAGCCATGTGATTTCTTCATCTGTAGACTTGTCCTACAAGAAATGCTCAAGGGAGTTCCACAGGATCAAATAAAAGATACCAGGCAGTAACGTGTTCTTTGCAACCCCATGGACGATAATAGTCCATCGAATTCTCCAGGCCAGAATACTGGAGTGGGTAGCCTTTCCCTTCTCCAGGGGATATTCCCAACCTAGGGATCGAACCCAGGTCTCCCACATTGCCGGTAGAATCTTTACCAGCTGAGTCACAAGGGAAGCCCGAGAACACTGGAGTAGATAGCCTATCCCTTCTCTAATAGATCTTCCTAGTCCAGGAATGGAACCGGGGTCTCCTGCATTGAAGGCAGATTCTTTACCAACTGAGCTATCAGGGAAACCTTAAATAAAGGTCATAATGAAGTAAATACATGAACTATTATAAAATATAATATTATCTCAACAACAGTTTATGACTCCAATTTTTATTTTCCACATAATTTGAGACTAACATATTACAAAAACAACAATTATTAGTCTAAAACCTAGTATTATTGCAACTTTTGTTTGTAACTCTCCATGTTGCTTTCTACATAATTAAAGACAACTATTAGTTCATGTTTTTTGAGTATAGAATGTATGAAGAGGTAATTTTTTTCATTAACAACCAAAAGAAGTGGGAATGAATCTACTAAGTAGCAGAGTTTTTGTAGGTTATTGAAGTTAAGCAGGTCTAAATTCAAATTCGAGTGTTATGATGTTAAGTGTAATCCTCATGGTAAACTTAAAGAAAAGGAAAACATAAAGACATAAAGAGAAGATATACACAAAGTGAAATGAGAAAAAAAGTTAAACATTTCCCTACAAAGAATCAACTAAACATAAAAGACAGTAGTAAGGAATTAAGGTACAGAAAAGCTATAAGGTATATAGGTTTTTTATTCCTCATTTCTTGCATTACTGTCTCATTTTGTATTATCCCTTCTTTTCAGTAATTATTAGTAATTGGGATTCCCTGGTGGCTCAGATAGTAAAGAATCTGCCTGCAATGCAAGAGACCTGGGTTCCATCCCTGGGTTGGGAAGATCCCCTAGAGAAAGGAATGGCAACCCACTCCAGTATTCTTGGCTGGAAAATTCCATAGACAGAGGAGCCTGGAAGACTATAATCCGTGAGGTCACAAAGAGTTGGACATGACTAAGAAACTAACATTTTCACTTTCATCAGTAATTATGGTAAATGTAAATCAATGAAACCCTCCAATCAAAAGACAAAGATTAAAAGAATGAAGAAAAAACACATGATCAAATTATATGCTGTCTACAAGAGACTTGCACAAAGAACTTGTATAGGTATTTCTCCAAAGAATATACGTAAATGGCCAAGAGGTACATGAAAATATGCTCAGCATTATTAATTTTTGAGACATGCATTTTTGAGACAGTGAAATGCTACCTCACAGTTATCAGGATGGCTACTATTTTAAAAAAAAAAAGGAAATAACAAGTGTTGACAAGAATGTATAGAGACTGAAATTGGAGTCCTTGTGCATTGTTGTTGGAGATGC
Source organism: Okapia johnstoni (assembly GCA_024291935.2). Taxonomy (NCBI): domain Eukaryota; kingdom Metazoa; phylum Chordata; class Mammalia; order Artiodactyla; family Giraffidae; genus Okapia; species Okapia johnstoni. The sequence continues at coordinate 10,134,722 of CM044325.1, forward strand.
AAAGTGGTATAGCCACTGTTTAAAACATGGTGATTCCTCTACAAATTAAAGAAAGAATTACCCATATGATCCATATGTTTCATATGGTAATAAACATGCCAACTACCATAAGTTTCTGAGTATATGTCAAAAAAATAAAAAAGAAAGATATTGTTACACCTATATTCTTTACAACACTACTTACAATAGCTAAGGGGGCTTCTTTGGTGGCTCAGTCAGTAAAGAAGCTACCTGCAATGCAGGATACCTGGGTTCGATCCCTGGATCAGGAAGGTCCCCTGGGGAGGGAAATGGCAACCCACTTCTGTATTCTTGCCTAAGAAATCCCATGGACAGAGGCTATAGCTCATGGGGTCGCAAAGAGTTTGACACAACTTAGTAACTAAACCACCACAATAGCTAAAACGTGGAAGGAACCCAAGTGCCCATTGATAGATGAATAGATAAACAAAACATAATGTACATGAAATAGACCATCATTCCTCTTAAAAAACAAGAAAGTATTCTTCAGTATGCTACAGCATGGATAGACGTTGAGGACATTATGCCAAGTGAAATAAGCCAGCCACACAAAATGAGAAATATTGTATTATTTCAATTATATGAGGTACTTAGTTAAATGATAGAGACAGAAAGTGGAATGATGGTTGCCAAGCTTGAGGGAGGGAAGAACCGGGAGTTATATTTAATGGATATAAAGTATTAGTTTTACAAGATGAAAAGAGTTACAGAGATGGACGATGGTGACAGTCGCACAATATGATGAATTTACTTAATACTATTAAACTGTGGGCTTTAAAATGATTACGATAGTAAATTTTGTTATGAGTATTTTACCACAACTAAAAAAAAAAGTTGGGGCTTCCTGGTGACTCAGACAGTAAAGAATCTGCCTGCAATGCAGGAGACCTGGGTTCAGTCTCTGGGCTGGGAAGATCTCCTGGAGAATGGAATATTCCAGTATTTTTGCCTGGAGAACTCCATGGATAGAGGAGCCTGGCAATTGGGAAAGTTATGGACAGTAAGGTTAAAGTCTCAGATATATTCCTAGAACAAGAAAGAGAGTAAAAATTTAGACCCACGGGTTATAGGGGACACATCGGTTACAAGAAATCATGATTCATCTTCCTGAGGGTTTACAGTAAAATCTTTTGATACTTGGTCCAGTAATTTAGTTTCGTTTGTTCCCTCTTCCACCAAAGCAGTTTATCTATTGTTGGTCTATGTATTAGATTGTAAATTGCTTCAATTAAGTCCTTTGTTGCTAAAATAATTTAAAAACCACTGTTTTAAGGCAAACACATTTCAAGATAGAAATGGGCATTACTATTCCTTTTTTTAAATAACCGATTCACATTCTTTTTTTTCTCTTGTCTTTGACCGAGTCAACTGGTAATCTTAAAAGGCAACTTCAAAATTACCTTGCTATGAAAACTTTTTCTCAGCTTCTTCTGAGTCTTAGCTCCAGGCTAGGTTGTGATCAAAGCCCATCCTCCAAATTCACTTTGGGAGCATTATTCAAGGTTGTTATTTCTGTGATTGTCATTTTAATAGCTTGATCCTGGAGTCATTTTCCTAAGTTATTTCAAATCTTCACAACTGTCTCATACTAAAAATTCTTATCATTTAGAGAGCTGAATTGTATAAAGAGAAGACAAACTAGGTATATGCTGGAGTCCAGCTCCGGCAGCCAGGGAAACACCCTGAAGGGATGAACGGGGTCGTAGAACGAAAATGATGCAGTCTCTCGCTCAAAGCACTGGGCTGCACGTTTATTTTAAGCATCAGGTTTTCTTTTATACTTTTACAAAAGCATTAGGTCAGAGGTACGACATCTTCAGTTTCCCCTCACCCATATTTACTGTCTCCATAAATCATTGTTGTCCTTCAGAGTTCCCTCTTAAGTGTCCTTGTGATAACACTGTAACTCAAGTTTGTCTCTGGGCTGTATACCACATTCCTCAGTTTATTTCTTATCTTTCTAAATCCTGTTATCTCCTAGTAACTTAAGCTCATCATCTCCTAAAAAGGCTTTTAGCTATTAGTATCTCTAAAATACCTAGTTTCCATAAGCTATAGTAAAATATGCCAACACTACAGCATACCTTAAACTTTTAGCTTCTAACTATTCTTAATTGTTCCTAACCCCTAAACTCAGCAAACTTCTTTTGCCATAAACATTCCCCTTACAGGCAGGTTGCAGATAACAATGTTTCCCATGGTCTCAAGCTACAGCCTATGTGCTCATCCTGGAGCATTCTTTGTAAAGATCCTTGAACAAATGTCAATAGTTAACTTTATGGATTATAACATCCTTTCCAGCCAACTCAACCTGAGGAAGGAAAGGACAAGTCAGAATCACAAGACCTAACTCCTTCATCCCGGGACCGTGTCTGCGGGAAGAGGAGAGGGGGTTGGGGCCGTGCCTCCATTTTGTCAGTAATGACTATGGCGGCTCCCGACAGGTATATTTTCCTAAAATTATAGGTCCATCTCAGTTAAAGGAAAAAAGTCGCTCAATCGTGCCTAATACTTTGCGACCCCATGGACTGTAGCTCGCCAGTTTTCTCTGTCCATGAAATTCTCCAGGCAAGAATGCTGGAGTGAATTGCTATTCCCTTCCCCAGGGGATCTTCCCAACCCAGGTACTGAACCCGGGTCTCCTGCATTGCAGGCAGAGTCTTTGCCATCTGAGCCAACAGGCAAGCCCAGTCAAAGGAAACCTGTTGTTTATTTGATGGAGTGTGGGGCTTGGTGACACGGTGCAAGACATGGAACCGCTCCTATTGCTTCTTTACCCTGGTGGGCTGGTGCTGGTGCCTTATTCTAACAATATATTTACTGATTTGCCCCCAACAGTGTTTTTGGGTGCAATGATATTCCTTGAGGTCAGGGACCTTGTCTGTTTCCTTTTCATTTTACCTTCCTTTCACCAGCACTACCCAAGACTAGCAAATTCCACAAAGAGGACATTTAGACATATTTATAAGGAAGAACGCAGAAATGAAACTTCACCGTGAAAGGACCTAATGAGGTTACATTCATCTGTGATTAAAACTAATATTATAATGATTTTGCAAATGTGTGTGTGTGATATTAGAATAATGCCTAGCTCTCTTTCTTTTTCCCTCTCTCTCTCACACACACATACAACATGTGAAGGTAAAGTTTTGTATGGGTCTATCTGTCTTACCACTGTGGTCTCTGTACCCAAGAATGTACATTAGATGAATTGTTGTTTAGTCGCTCAGTCATATCTGACTCTTTTGTGACCCCATGGACTGTAGCCCACCAGGCTCCTTTGTCCATGGGATTTCCCAGGCAAGAATCCTGGAGTGGGTTGCCATTTGTTTCTCCGGGGGATCTTCCCAATCCAAGGATCGAATCCACATCTCCAGCATCTCCTGCTTTGGCAGGTGGATTCTTTACCACTGAGCCACCTGGGAAGCCCATAATTTACACCAAGTGAAGTCGCTCAGTCGTGTCCGACTCTTTGGGCCCCATGGATTGTAGCCTATCAGGCTCCTCTGTCCACAGGATTTTCCAGGCAAGAGTACTAGAGTGGGTTAACATTTCCTTCTCCAGGGGATCTTCCCAGACCCAGGAATTGAACTCGGGTCTCCCGAATTGTAGGCAGACGGTTCACCGTCTGAGCCACCAGGGAAGTCCAATTTACACTAAATTAAATCTTTTTATGACATACAGCATCGGAAGGGACTATGTCTACTACAAAGCTACTTTTGTCTAACTTTGCCATGTTGCTCACTGACTTGTAGTTATTGGACTGTAAATTAATTCACTTTGGCACTCAATTTCTGGATGTATTTATGACTTAAGACATCAGGCAACTTTAGAGTGCGGGTAGAGAAGGGCGCTTATAATTTGAGACTCATAAAGAAATGTTTTTATGAGGACAGTAATACCTTGGATGGGTTTTGTACAAATTTATTGCATTCTCCTCGTGGAAGAGATTAATGTAAAAGTTGTAAAAGATGCCCAAATGCAGTGCCATCACTCATCTGAGAAAAGGAGTCTGAATGGATAAATAAACAGTCAATGATTTGTTTTATGCCTACAGTAGCTTAACCACAACCCTTTATAATATTTCAGCACAAAGATATTTATGAACAGGCGTTAATATCTCAGCACATACCTTGATGGCCATGCTGAAATGCCGTAATATATTTTCAAGCTATTTTTATTTGGAAATAACAAATTATCAGGTAATGTCCATAACCAAATACACTTCATCTTGAAATAAAAATGAATTTAGCACCAGAGTACCAATTTTAATTGATTGAGGGGACCTATATATTTAAAAATGACTGTAATTGGTGGTGAATATATTCACAAATTGTTTTTCTTCAAGAAACACAGAAAAAATCAATGCTTTCTGAGATGACAAAATAGTTCAAATTTTTAACATAATTGAAATTCAACCATCATAATATTTAGGGGCCATGGCTATCTATATGCAGATTAACTGATTTGAGTTACTTTTTCAGGCAATTTAAGTTTTAGAAACATTCAATTTTTTGAAATGCTTCTTTATATAGTTTCTTGAGTAGAGCCATGGTATGAGAAATGATTAATACCTACTTGTTTAAAAAAAATCATACTTATTATTTTTGCCTATGTGTCACCAAACAGCTGGTTATTGGTTTTATTTGTTTCAAAAGTCCTTTTAGCATGGTTTAGAAGTGAACATAACAGTACAGAAAGAGTATTATATTTTATATAATATGATCTAAGGATTTCTTTTTCCTGTATGATATAAATTTCTTTAATACTATCTTAAGCAAATCCCTGTATTTCAAACAAAACAAAACAGCTATATGAGGACAAACTAATTTAATCCTACTTTCTTTCTTAAGCTCTCACATCTGATGTTCCCTCAAAGCCAAAAAAAAAAAAAAAATGATGAGAAGGAATTTGTGCTGTGTGAAATTTTGAGGGTACGTTACGACTATATTCTTGAGCACTGAATAAACTTAGACAACTGTGCTCACCACCAAGGAGACAAATGAATGGAAATTCAAATACCATTATTGAGTAGTCAAAGAATATAGTGATCCTTTTGTCCCTAAAATTTCACCTCTTTATTTTCTTTACCCTTATATAGGTGGGCAGCAAAAGAAGCCTTTTGAGTTGAATTAGTGATTAGCTCTGTGAAATATTAGTAACAATTATTCTAGGAAAGTCACAGAATTAATGTAAGCAACAGTTAACATGTTTATGATATGTGCCAAAGTATCAGAGGGTTTTTCTAATGTCTGATTTGGCAAGGAAGTGTCTCTTTAATTATCATCCAAAGAATTACTTTTCTATCATGATTTTATGAGTCAGCTAGCACAATTGCCATTTAAAAGATAATAAAGGAAGAGAGATGAGATCCAGGTCCCCCCCAACAAGGGTATGCAACTTATAACCCTGGGGCTTGAGTTTAGGTTTACTGACCCCTTCAGACACAGAGTATTCTAAATTATGGTTCATCAAGTGATGTAGCAATGTTTTGTACTTAGCAACATATTTATTTTTAATATTTCCAAGCAATACATGATTATACTACTGCTGTAGTAAATCATAGGAGAAGACAATGGCACCCCACTCCAGTGCTCTTGCCTGGAAAATCCCATGGGCGGAGGAGCCTGGTGGGCTGCAGTCCATGGAGTCGCGGAGAGTCAGACACGACTGAGCGACTTCCCTTTCACTTTTCACTTTCATGCATTGGAGAAGGAAATGGTAGCCCACTCCAGTAATCTTGCCTGGAGAATCCCAGGGACGGGGGACCCTGGTGGGCTGCCATCTATGGGGTCGCACAGAGTCAAACATGACTGAAGCGACTTAGCAGCAGCAGCAGTAGTAAACGATAAGAAATCAAAACAATTTAGATATGACTCTGGAATCCATCACAAAGTTCTGAAAGCTACATTATTTTACTGTTGATGTTGGCCTTTGCAATGAGTTGTGTTTTTTTTTTCCCCCCCTCTTTTTGGATTTGATCGCAAATATACAGGCAACAAAAACAAAAATAAGTAACAAGGATAAAGAAAAATAAGCAACAAACTAAAAGATTTCTGCAGAGTAAAGAAAACAATTAGCAAAGCGAAAAGGCAGCCATATGGGAGAAATATGTACAAACCATATATTCTACAAGGAGTTAATATCCAGCTTCGTGTCTTTAGTTAGTTATTTTTGTGATGTTGGCAATGTTCTAAAGTTTCCAGTAAAATGAAACAACTCGGCAATCGAACCCAGTGAACTGTTGGACAAAATTAAATTGGCGAATATATAAGCAGATGCATTTTGGCATAGAACTTTGCAATAACAAAGTTGCTCTGATCGTTTGAGCATTGGTTTATTAATAACGTTCTCCAAGCAATTATATCACTCTCTTCCTGTACACTTATCCTAAAGTAGAGTTTATAATTTTATCTCTGGAATTAACATCATACAGTTTGATTTACAAGATCTATTCCCTGTCTCCACTGATATAGGTGATAGCTGATAAATATGAACCATCAACTAATGCATACTGTTATTGTATCTCAGTAAGTGTGTATAATTTAAATCTCTTGGCTTTTAAATTTAGTATAAATATCAAAAGATAATTGAAATTTAGGAGCCAATCCCTTGAATGGAATTGGCACAGTTTACAGATAATATCTGCAGTTCATCAGTGGTGTCTGTCTTTCTTAATCTCAGAATGTTTGCATTACAATTCAAACTTCATAACTTATATGACTCACTTATATGACTCAATAAATCTGATTTTATATATATATAAAGCCTCCTATATTTTCTAGACTTACCTAACTTCAGATAGACTGAAATATTAACCAACTTCAAATACAACTTTATATAATATTCTTCCACAATTCCAGTTTTAACATCAACTAATGAAAGTGCAACTTGAAATCATCCATTTTTAAAATATTTGAATTTGGTTCTTAACCTTGTATTTTAGATTTGTTTTAACTATTTTAACAATAGCATTTTTAACAGTAATAACAAAAAAGATGGTCAGGAGATTAAATTGCCTAGTCACAAAATATTTATTCTGAGAAATTCAGTGGTTCTGTATCTAATTAAAATATCTTTTGATTAATAACCAATTACTAATGTTAAATAAATAATTATGTCCTGGTAGTAGAAAACATATTGTAGAGAAAAGTTAGCAGAACTAAGTTTATACCTTGCTTTGACTTCCCTGGTGGCTCAGAGGGTAAAGCGTCTGCCTGCAATGCGGGAGACCTGGGTTCAATCCCTGGGTTGGGAAAATCCCCTGGAGAAGGAAATGGCAGCCCACTCCAGTATTCTTGCCTGGAGAATCCCATGGATGGAAGAGCCTGGTGGGCTACAGTCCACAGGTGTCGCAGAGTCGAACACGACTGAGCGACTTCACTTTCACTTGCTACTGTTGGTTTTCTTACGTCTTGAGCCTCAGTTTTTGCATTCATTAAAAAAAAAAAAAGATTAAAAGAGGTAACTTCTGAGAATTGTGATATTATTATTATTAAAATAAGTAATCCTGACTTAATTTTAATTATTAGCCTAGTTTTCTATCTCTCAAGTGAATACATTGCTAAGATTTGTGCGAAGTACATTTAACTGAGCTTGTCTTGTATTCAATTCACATTTCCTAGGTGTCTCCGTAAAAAATGGTCAAAATGCTCCTTTCTTTTCCTTTATCTTGTTTAATGTCAACACCCTCCACCTGCTTTTCCAAACTAGAATCTTGAAATTATCCTGAATATTCCTTTACTCTTTACCACTGGATTCTAATTCATCACTACATGTTATCAGCTCTTTTTCTTAAATGTCACTCACATCCATCCATTTCAATCCACGTCCATCCATGTCCACTCATGTCTCTCCATTTCTACTGCCTTAATGTGGGTATTTAATATCTCTTGGAAGGATTAACGCAATGCTCTTAATCACTTTTTCTTCTTGTTTTACTTATCCTTAGCCCATTCTTCTCATCGCCTGGCAGAGACATACCCCCTTATTGTTTCTGGGCAGACAGGGAGGTAGACTGGGAGCAAAACAATCAGTCTGGTCAACGGCATGTGGCCAGCAGTGAATTGGGCTTAGTCTTTAAAACACATTCTGTCTTATCCTACAGTCTTCTCTTCCTTCTAGTGATCTCAGAAGTTCCATGGTTCCGACGGCAAAGCTAGGATGGGCAAAGCACAGTGGCAGCAGAACCAATGCTGTATGGCTGGATGTATTTTCTATAATACAAATTTACTCCGAATTTTACAATACTGATGGCTCCCCTTTACCAGAAGGATAAGAACTAAATGTCTGTTAAGTGCTTTTAAAAGTCTGGCCCTAGTTTACTCTTGTAGTCTGTTGTTTTCTGCTTTGACTTCTGTAATCCATGAACATCTTTCCCGAATACACTACCCTCTGCCTTTGCACAGGTTATTCTTTCTGTCTAAAATGACCTTGCCTCTTCTGTCCTGTTCATCACTCAAGATTTAGTGCTAAAGCCACTAGGTATTCTGGGCAAAGTCATAAACGTCTTTCTTGGGGTTTTACCCATTTGTCTTTTCTTACCTCTGTTCAGCATTGGACAGGTCTCAGTGTGTTCTGCTGAAATATTTCTTTTCCCCTTTAGACTGTTAGGTGTCTGAGGCCAGGGACTGGATTCCCTCTTCTCTGACTCCAAAGTGCCTGACCCATTGGCTGGCATGTAGTTGGCATGTAATAAATATTTGAACGGATATTGAATGGGTTGAATGAATGTTGAACCGGTAAGAGATTATGTCAACATAAAAGGCCTGGAGAGGATGTTCAAAACTGGTAAATGGACAGCGGATGACCTTCTGCTGATGTCTTTTTCCTGGGTTATTCAAAATTCTGTATTTCTTGCCACAGTCACTGGCCAGCTTTACGCATTTTAATTAACTGCTGGCTCCCCTGAGATATTTAGAAGCAAGGAGTTACTTGGTAAATACCATCAGTATGGAGCATCTGGTTCTCTGAAGTTTAAGTTCAAAGTTCAATTCCTGGGTAATTGTTTAGTCTAGATGTCCATCCCCTGGCAATGGAAAGGGAGATTTAATCTTAAGAATGCCTCCTGCTATTTTGCATTTGCATACTTCCCCATACAATGGCCTTTCTTTAGACTTTGAATAAAATCCCTCAAAACCCAAGGAATAGTCAGGGACTGATTGTCACTGGTTTACCTGTTTTTCTTGGTTGTCTCATTAGCATACTTGGGTGCCTGTCAAGAGAGCTGAGACTGTTTATCAGAAGAGAAGCAGGCATATGAACACTCCTGAGCCACTCAGAAGTATTTCCTGTCCAAAAAACGTGCCCAGAAGTCATCAAAGGTTAGAACCAAAGCTGAGAGTGATAAAAGATTATCCTGCCTAGAGAGGTAAAGGCACCAAGGTCATAAAGAAATTATGGGTGAAAATATTTTTGAGATAAAATAATAGAGCAGAAAATGTGGTGGAGGAAGAAAGGGTTTTTTATTATTAATATTTTTCAAGACAGCAGTAGGGTTGTATGACATATTAATGTCCCTCAACTGTACAAGATCCTTGAGTAGCTCTGGGAATTGGGAAGTCTGCAATATACAACCTCTCTCCTCTGTTCTTATAAGCAATTTAACCAAGTTCCTGTTAGCCAGAGACACTTAAGCAACAGAAATCCTAAAGGAGATTTTTAAGCCCACAGTAAAGCTAATACAATCCTTCTGCACAAAAACAAAGGATTATTAATGTTGTGATGCTAGTGAAGTTTCCTTTCACAACCAATATAACTTTCTGTATTCAATCAGGCTCACCAGCACTGGAAGAAGCCAAGCTCAGGTGTCATTTATCACTGTCCATTTTGGGTACACCAACCATAGAGCCTTGGACTTCCCTGGTGGCTCAGCAGTAAAGAATTTCTCTGCAATTCAGGAGATGCAGAAGATGTGGATTTGATCCCTGGGTCTGAAAGATCCCCTGGAGAAGGAAACGGCAACCTGCTCCAGTATGCTTGCCTGGAGAAACCCATGGACAGAGGATCCTGTCAGGCTACAGATCGTGGGGTCACAAAAGAGTCAGACATGACTTAAGAACTAAGCAACAACACATGGCAATATCAAACCACAGAGCCAGCCTTCAGCCTCACTCTTCTAAAGGCTTGCCCCCGGTGTGCACAGAAGTTCTTATCTGTAGATATGCTGATCTTTTTTCAGGATTCAGATTTATTTTCCTGACATGGTTCATGGCTCCATTCTCCAGGAGTTTGTTCCCTGGAGTAAGAGCCTACTTCAATGCACCTCCCACCACAGATCACGACCCTTTAGCAATCTGTAGCGCTGGCTCCTTTTCAACTCGTAAATCTCAGTTTATGACCCATTTACTTGAATAATTCATAATCAGTTGAGTCACTAATTCTGCTTTTTGCCTAATCACCCAGGAATGTCTGTCATGAGAAGGTGCTATTGAATTGTAAGTTGATCTGTTGATGGATAGATTTGGCTTTCAGTTTTTGTTTTGTTTTTAGAAGTTACTTTTACAGATCTAAGAAAAATACTTTCCTTCTCCTTTCCCAGATGAAAGTCTATGTGGAAACAGGCAACATTATCTTACATTGCTTTCTTGCTTTTGTTTCCCTTTTAATAATAAATCATCTTGTGGAAAGCAGCGGGATAATGACTATGGAGAGCAAGTCCTTTGCTCACACCTAGACTGAATAGTTCATTAGAGATATTTTTCCCATCATTATATTTCTCCTCTATTCTCAAGACATTAGATCAGTGGTGAATTATAGTTATATATTATGTGTGAGATCATGCAGTGTGGCTGTAAATGCCAACACTATTCAATTCGTTCATCCCTCAATGAATGCTTATTGAGTGCCTACTATACGCTTGTAGGAACTAAGAAGTCAGTGCTAGGAAAACAGACTAAACAAGAGAGTGTTTTTGCCTGCCTTAAACATACATTTCATATTCCTTGGGCTCCCATGGTAGTATGCATGTGTGCGTGCTAATTCACTTCATCTTTGTGGCCCTATGGACTGTAGCCTGCCAGATTCCTCTGTCCATGGGATTCTCCAGGCAAGAATACTGGAGTGGGTTCCCATGGATGGGATCTTCCCAACCCAGTGATGTAACCCATGTCTCTTATGTCTTCTGCATTGTCAGGTGAAGATTTCAGGTTTTGAGATCAGTTAACCTGGACTTAAGTTTCTCCAAATATTAGTGGTGTGATGTTACAATATATGACAAAGGACGGTATAGTTGTTTTCACATGGCCTTTGGAACCAGGCAGCCAGGTTCTCTTTCTAACATTGTGACCTTAGCCAAATTATATAACTTCTCCAAGTCTCAGGTTTTATCACTTGTACAAAAGTGGTCTTAATGTCCTATCCTATCTCAGACAACTGCACAGCCAAAATCAAGAATATATATATATAAAGTCCATCATACCAGATGTCTAAATGTTTAGAAGATATAAGGCAAGTGAACACACTGTTAAATAATGTATTCCTTATTCTTATCTTGATATTTTCATGTCAAGCCCAATATAAAAGTTCAAATTCTTGAATTCCTCAAAGTTTTGAACATGAAAATCTCGTGCCTGGTCTGCAGTTTCCACCCCATAGTTCATGCTTTCTTCTGTTCTCACTCCCAGATCACTCACACGTGGAAATCTTAGCCCATGCAGGTTCCATATATAATCACCCATATCTAAGCTCTCCCTTGATCACCTTCTGGCCTAATGATGCATCAACCAAGGTTATAACCTGCTTGTAGGAAATGGGCCTCAAAACTATGCACTTTCAGGCTCTGAAAGTTTACTTGGCAGGAGGATTAAAAAAGAAAAAAGGTTCATAATCTCGGAGTATCCATGTTAAAAGATAAACTGAGGCATCTTAAACATTTTAAGAGTTTGCTTGAACAAAAAATTGATTTGAATTGGACAGTGTTCATTCTAACAGAAAAGAGCTCTAAGGAGCTGTACAAAATGAAAGACTTATAAACAGAAGGGACTGGGGAATAAGGAAGTTATGTTGCTGACAAAAAGCAACTTTGTTATTGCAAAGTCATTTTCATTTAGGGGATGGCAGGGGCTTATTAGGCAGATGACCTAACTAATAACTGATTAGGTGGTTCCTGATTGGTTTAAATTCCATTTCTGGAAGACTTGAAGCTGTAATTAAGTCTCTATTTGGTGATATGGGGCTTGGCATAAGAGACTCCATTTGGGGCATGTTTTCTTATTTGCTAATATTCAGGATTAAAGAAATGTCTCATAGTTTGGCAGGCGTGTTTTTTTGGGGGGGTATCCATGGACTTCTTTTCCTATAAGAGGGCACGGTAGGAATAGGAGTAGACTAGTACCTCATTAATTGAGGCTCTGGTAATAGCTATGGTTACTGTGAGTTTTAAATAAGGTGGCAAAAATTCTTTGTTTTGTGCTGGAAACATGAAAATACCCATTTGAATGCAGAGTTCCAAAGAATAGAAAGGAGAGATAAGAAAGCCCTCCTTAGTGATCAACGCAAAGAAATAGAGGAAAACAATAGAATGGGAAAGACTAGAGATCTCTTCAAGAATATTAGAGATACCAAGGGAACTTTTCATGCAAAATGGGCTCAATAAAGGACAGAAATGGTATGGACCTAACAGAAGCAGAAGATATTAAGATGAGGAACTATATAAAAAAGATCTTCATGACCCAGATAATCACGATGATGTGATCACTCACCTAGAGCCAGACATCCTGGAATGCGAGGTCAACTGGGCCTTAGGAAGCATCACTATGAACAAAGCTAGTGGGGGTGACGGAATTCCAGTTGAGCTCTTTCAAATCCTAAAAGATGATGCTGTTGAAAGGGCTGCACTCAATATGCCAACAAATTTGGAAAACTCAGCAGTGGCCAAAGGACTGGAAAAAGTCAGTTTTCATTCCAATCCCAAACAAAGGCAATGCCAAACAATGCTCAAACTACCACACAATTGCACTCATCTCACATGTTAGCAAAGTAATGGTCAAAAATCTCCAAGTGAGGCTTCAATAGTAAGTGAACTTCCAGATGTTCAAGCTAGATTTAGAAAAGGCAGATGAACCAAGATCAAATTGCCAACATCCCTTAGATTATCAAAAAAGCAAGAGAGTTCCAGAAAAATGCCTACTTCTGCTTTATAGACTATGCCAAAGCCTTTGACTCTGTGGATCACAACAAACTGTGGAAAATTCTTTAAGAGATGGGAATACCAGACCACCTGACCTGCCTCCTCAGAAATCTGTATGCAGGTCAAGAAGCAACAGTTAGAACTGAACATGGAACAACAGACTGGTTCCAAATTGGGAAAGGAGTACGTAAAGGCTGTATATTGTCATGCTGCTTATTTAACTTATATGCAAAGTACATCATGAGAAACTCTGGACTGGATGAAGCACAAACTGGAATCAAGATTGCCGGGAGACATATCAATAACTTCAGATATGCAGATGACACCACACTTATGGCAGAAATTGAAGAAGAACTAAAAAGCCTCTTGATGAAAGTGAAAGAGGAGTGAAAAGTTGGCTTAAAGCTCAACATTCAGAAAACTAAGATCATGGCATCCAGGCCTATCACTTTTTGGCAAATAGATGGGGAAACAATGGAAACAGTGAGAGACTTTATTTTGGGGGGCTCCTAAGTCACTGCAGATGGTGACTGCAGCCATGAAATTAAAAGACACTTGCTCCTTGGAAGATAAGCTATGACCAACCTAGACAGCATATTAAAAAGCAGAGACATTGCTTTGTCAACAAAGTTCCATCTAGTCAAAGCTATGGTTTTTCCAATAGTCATGTATGGATATGAGAGTAGGACTATAAAGAAAGCTGAGCGCCGAAGAATCAATGCTTTTGAACTGTGGTGTTGGAGAAGACTCTGGAGAGTCCCTTAGACTGCAAGGAGATTAAACTAGTGAATACTAAAGGAAATCAGTTCTGAATATTCATTGGAAGGACTGTTGTTGAAGCTGAAACTCCAATACTTTGGCCACCTGATACGAAGAACTGACTCATTGGAATAGCCCCTGTTGCTGGGAAAGATTGAAGGTAGGAGGAGAAGGGGACGACAGAGGATGAGATGGTTGGATGGCATCACTGACGTGATGGACATGAGTTTGAGTAAACTCTGGGAGTTGGTGAGGGAAAGGGAGGCCTGGCCTGCTGCAGTCCATGGGGTCGCAAAGAGTCGGACTCGAATGAGCAACAGAACTGAACAGAGGACCCTATTAGTTCAGGCTCTGGTAATAGCTATGGTTACTGTGAGTCTTAAATAAGGTGGCAAAATTTCTTCTTTTTATGCTGGAATCATGAAAAATACTCTACGGAGGGAGACAGTTAATTTATGTCAATATCAATATAATAATTTTATCAAGCTCAAGGAGGTAGTAACGTATTTATAGATACCCTTTCAGTGCCTGGTATTTAGAAAGATCTTAAAAGATATTTAGGCCACTTCGTCTTCATGGTGCAGTAAAATGTTGCTGATACCACTGCCAAGCTGGATGCAGGGTCTTCAGAGTTCTCAACTATCCACTTCAGCTCTGAGGTCATGCCAGATCTGGATATACTTGAAGTCAATTTCTGCTTTAGGTAGTATATTTTTGAGAGGGACAGATATTTTTCCGCTGCAAACAAGGGAGAGGACATCAGTGTATTTATATGAAACACCAAGGTACCATGAAATTGCTCATCTTTTGATTCTAATTTCATGCCCCTACAGAGGTGCACTCATAGGAAAACTAGTTTATTCCACTTATCAAAATGAGATGAATTGGTGAGATTTAACAGTAGCAGCTTGGTGAATGAATGAACATATTTTTGTGACATTAACACAGTTAATACTCACTATCTCTCCCCAAGACCTCCCACATCTCCTGATGGTTTGTAGTATAATAATAGGTATATTTTAATCCCGAGAACAACCACAATAATAAATAAAATAAATACACCTGAAGACTGTATGGGAAACTATCTATAGCAAGCATATACAAAGAGAGGACAAGCGAGACAAAGAATCATGAGACATAGTAGAAAATAAAGAGCAAAAAGACTGAGTGACTCTCCTCCAAGATCAGGACATGAGGAGAGGTTCCTGGTGGTCTAGTGGTTAACAATCCACCTTCCAATAGAGGGGATGCAGGTTTGATACCTGATTAGGGAACTAAGATTCCACATGCTGTTGGGCAGCTAAGATTCAAGGCAGCCAAAAATAAATAAATAATATGTGACTCTTTATAAAAATAAACAATAAGTGAAAGCAGGAAAAGGTAGAAAGAGAGATCTGCTCTTTCCCATCACTATTCAATACTGTGTTGACAATGCAATGAGGGAAAGAAAAATGTCCTTGTTGGGAAGGAAGAAGCAAAACTGTCTCTAAGCTTTGGAAGCGTAGTTCTTTATGTAGAAAATCCTATGGAATACCCAGGAATACACACAAAAACACACATACACAAACACATACATAAACTGAGCTCTAAGAAAGTAGTTCAGCAAAGTTATTAGATAAAATATCATTGTTTCTATAGAATCAGAAACATATCAAAAAATTAAGGAAAAGTATTGCATTCATAATTGTACCAAAAGGGATGAAATACTTTAGAATAAAATTTTTAAAAAGTATGAAATATGCACTAAATATCCAAAACATTGCTGGAAGAAATGAAAGGTCTAAGTAGGCAAAGTGATGCTCTACATTTATGGATTTGAATATTGAATATTATGAAGGTAGCAATTCTCTCCAGGTCAATGGTTGCCTGGGGCTGGCATGGGAATAGAGATTGACTTCAAGTGGACACAAGGGATCACTTCGGAATGATGGAGATGTTCTGAATGTGAGTTTTGATAATGGTTGAATAGCTCTACGTATTTACACCTCTTTCTTAATAGATTGGAAAATAACTTGAAATTATTTCAACTGATCTCTTACTTTCAAACAATATTGTAGATGGATGTAAAACAACACTTGTTATGGGTCTTCTGTATGATTTCAATTATGAATTTAATTTTATTAAATTCTCAAAATGTATATCTCCATTTTGTTAAGCTATGAATTTGGAATATTGAGAGGTTAATATCATGCCTAATGTAATGCAGTCAGTAAATGGTGATGATTTTAATAACATATCAACCAGGATCTTTGTAGCTTGAAGGTCTGTGAGTCTGTGTGTGCATACTTCCAATCATGTTTCCCTGTATATTACATTTGCATCAACAATAGTGCCATCTATCTGAAATGCTGCTCAATGTTAATGATTGCAGTTTATCTTCTCTTTGACCTAGTTGTGCTTTCCAAAACTTTTGACTGGCTAACATTTTCTTTCCTTAAACGAAACTTCCATTTGGTACTTGTTAAAACTCCAGTTGAGGCTTCCCTCATGGCTCCATGGTAAACAATATGACTGCTAATGCAGGAGGCATGGGTTTGATCCCCGATTAGAAGATCCCACATGTTGTGGTATAACAAAGCCTGTGGGCCACATCTGTGCTCTAGAACTGGGAAGCCATGACTACTGAAGCACAGACATGTACAGAACCCATTCTCCACAGCAAGAGAAGTCACCACAATGAGGTGCACTGCAAGAAGACTGGACACCCCCCAATTCGCTGCAATGAGAGAAAAGCCTGTGCAGCGATGAAGACCAAAAGAAAATAAATTAAATTAAAAAAACAAATTCCACCAGATCAGAACACCAGTGGAAAGAAGCTACACATTGAATAATGGACTGCAGATTCAGATTTGAACTCAGTTGGAAGATTACTATACAGAATTCACAGTTTCAAGTACTGTGGATGTCAGTTCAGTTCAGTTCAGTCACTCAGCCGTGTCCGACTCTTTGTGACCCCATGGACTGCAACACGCCAGGCCTCCCTGTTCATCACCAATTCCCAGAGTTTAAACAAACTCATGTCCATCAAGTTGGTGATGCCATCCAACCATCTCATCCTCTGTCGTCCCCTTCTCCTCCTGCCTTCAATCTTTCCCAGCATCAGGGTCTTTTCCAATGAGTCAGTTCTTCGCATCAGGTGACCAAAGTATTGGAGCTTCAGCTTCAGCATCAGTCCCTCCAATGAATATTCAGGACTTATATCCTTTAGTATTTACTGGTTTAATCTCCTTGCAGGCCAAAGGACTCTCCAGAGTCTTCTCCAACACCACAGTTCAAAAGCATCAATTCTTCTGTGCTCAGCTTTCTTTATAGTCCTACTCTCACATTCACACATGACTTTTGGAAAAACCAAAGATTTGACTAGATGGACATTTGTTGACAAAGTAATGTCTCTTCTTTTTAATAAGCTATCTAAGTTTGACATAACTTTTCTTCCAAGGAGCAAGTGTCTTAAAATTCATGTCTGCAGTCCCCATCTGCAGTGACTTTGGAGCCCCCCAAAATAAAGTCTGTCACTGTTTCCATTGTTTCCCCATTTATTTGCCATGAAGTGATGGGACCAGATGCCATGATCTTAGTTTTTGGAATCTTGAGTTTTAAGCCAGCTTTTTCACTCTCTTCTTTCACTTTCATCAAGAGGCTCGTTAGTTCCTCTTGGCTTTCTGTCATAAGGGTGGTGTCATCTGCATATCTGAGGTTATTGATATTTCTCCTGGCAATCTTGATTCCAGCTTGTCCTTCATTCAGTCTAGCATTTCGCATGATGTACTCTGCATATAAGTTAAATAAGTAAGGTGAAAATATATAGCCTTTATGTACTCCTTTCCAAATTGGAACCAGTCTGTCGTTCCATGTTCAGTTCTAACTGTTGCTTCTTGACCTGCATACAGAGTTCTGAGGAGGCAGGTCAGGTGGTCTGGTATTCTTATCTCTTTAAGAATTTTCCACTATTTGTTGTGATCCACACAGTCAAAGTCTTTAGCATAGTTGATGAAGCAGAAGTAGATGTTTTTCTGGAACTCTTTTACATTTTTCATGACCCAAGGGATGTTGGCAATTTGATCTCTGGTTCCTCTGCCTTTTCTAAATCTAGTTTGAATATTTGGAAGTTCACGGTTCATGTACAGTTGAAGCCTGGCTTGAAGAATTTTGAGCATTACTTTGCTAGCCTGTGAGATGAGTGCAATTGTGTGGTAGTTTGAGCATTGCTTGACATTGCCTTTCTTTAGGATTGGAATGAAAACTGACTTTTTCCAGTCCTTTAGCTACTGCTGAGTTTTCCAAATTTGCTGGCATATTGAGTGCAGCCCTTTCACAGCATCATTTTTCAGGATTTGAAAGAGCTCAACTGGAATTCTATAACCGCCACTAGCTTTGTTCATAGTGATTCCTAAGGCCCACTTGACTTCACATTCCAGGATGTCTGGCTCTAGGTGAGGGATCACACCATCGTGATTATCTGGGTCATGAAGATCTTTTTTTACAGTTCTTCTGTGTATTCTTGCCACGTCTTCTTAATATCTTCTGTTTCTGTTAGGTCCATACCATTTCTGTTTTCTATGGAGCCCTTCTTTGCATGAAAATTTCCCTTGGTGTCTTATTTTCTTGAAGAATCTCTAGTCTTTCCCATTCTCTTGTTTTCCTCTATTTCTTTGCAGTGATCCCTGAGGAAGGCTTTCTTATCTCTCCTTGCTATTCTGTAGATTTACAGGCTTGCTAGTTCAGTCCTCCGAATTTAAATTTCATTTAGTAAAACAGGAAATGAGAAAAGTAATACATCTCACTTTAGAGTTTGTAAGAATTAAAGTCATGTGAAGATCATAAACACAGAGCCTATGGTTGGGAAGATCCCCTGGAGAAGGAAATGTCAGTCCACTCCAGTATTCTTGCCTGGAAAATCCTATGGACAGAAGAGCATGACAGACTATAGTTCATGGGGTCACAGAGAGTCAGACACGGCTTAGTGACTAAGCTTCAATAACAACATAACACCAACTAATATTAAGTCTGTTTTCTTTCCTTTCTACATTGACTTACAAGGGAGCTCATGAGAAGGTATGGTCCTCACATAACTTCAAATAAGAAATTGCTTCAGCTGAACTTTTTCAAATGGCATTTCCTTAAATATAAGCAGACCTCTTCTTTTCAGGTGCTCCAATATTTGAAAGTTCAATTATTATAAGGAATTCTGTGAATTGACAGTCTTGATCCCTCCCTGGCATTCCAGATGGCTCTCTGTCAACTGTATAAAGCAATTACTAATTGGATAATTGATCTACAGTCACTTCAAAGGGACACAATAATTGTCTTCACCTCACCCTGGACATTTCACACATGCGATACATTTTCCTGAGACTAAAAGAAAAATATTAATGCTATGAAATTCTAAATTTTAATCAATATATCTTACATCTACTCACCTATACATGAAACATACCCTCATAAATCATAATGCATAGTGCCCAGAAGATGAAATACCAGATTGTTGAAAAGCCACCACTTTATCTTTTAAAGTAGGGTTTTTTGACAAGTTAATAATTTCTCTGAAATTTTCTCTCTCCTCACTTTTCAATGTTGAAGTAATTTCTTGTCAATATATTCTATCCCCTCAAGCACAGATCATGAGTGAGTATTTTCAAAGAATCTGTTAATTTTCTCTCCTCTATGTCGCAGGTAGTTCAAACTACCACAAAACTGCACTCATCTCACACACTAGCAAATTAATGCTCACAATTCCCCAAGATAGACTTCAATAGTACATGAACTGAGAACTTCTAGATGTTCAAGCTGGATTTAGAAAAGGCAGAGGAACCAGAGATCAAATTGCCAACATACACTGGATCACAGAAAAAGCAAGAGAGTTCCAGAAAAACATCTACTTCTGCTTCATCAACTATGCTAAAGACTTTGACTGTGTGGATCACAAAAAACTGGAAAATTCTTAAAGAGATGGAAATACCAGTCCACCTGACCTGCCTCGTCAAAAATCTGTGTGCAATTCAAGAAGCAATAGTTAGACCTGGACATGGAACAACAGACTGGTTCCAATTTGGAAAGGAGTACATAAAGGCTATGTATTGTCATCTTACCTATTTAAATTATATGCAGAGTATATCATGTGAAATGCTGGACTGGATGAAGGACAAGCTGGAATCAAGATGGCCAGGAGAAATATCAATAACCTCAGATATGCAGATGACACCACCCTTATGACAGAAAGCCAAGAGGAACTAACGAGCCTCTTGATGAAAGTGAAAGAAGAGAGTGAAAAAGCTGGCTTAAAACTCAAGATTCCAAAAACTAATATCATGGCATCTGGTCCCATTACTTCATAGCAAAAAAATGGGGAAACAATGGAAACAGTGACAGTCTTTATTTTGGGGGGCTCCAAAATCACTGCAGATGGTGACTGCAGCCATGAAATTAAAAGACGTTTGCTCCTTGGAAGAAAAGATATGACCTACCTATACAGCATATTAAAAAGCAGACATTACTTTACTCAAAAAGGTCCCATCTAGCAAAGCTATGGTTTTTCCAGGAGTTATATATGGATATAAGAGTTGGGCTGTAAAGAAAGCTGAGCACTGAAAAGTTGATTTTTTGAACTGTGGTGTTGGAGAAGACTGTTGAGAGTCCCTTGGAGTACAAGGAGATCAAACCAGTCCATCCTAAAGGAAATCAGTTCTGAATATTCATTAGAAGGACTGATGCTGAAGCTGAAGCTCCAATACTTTGGCCACCTGATGCGAAGAACTGACTCATTGGAAAAGACCTTGGTGCTGGGAAAGATTGAAGGCAGGAGGAGAAGGGGACGACAGAGGATGAGATGTTTGGATGGCATCACCAACTCAATGGATATGAGTTTGAGAAGCCTCGGGAGGAAGGCTGGCATGATGCAGTCCATTGGGTCCCAGAGAGTCGGGTATGACTGAATGACTGAGCTGAAGTGATGTTGCAGATTAGTTTGTTCTTCATTCCCATAACTCTACGTTCCAGACTTTCTTTCCTTGATAGGTGGTTGGGAATTCTGTTTCCCAAATGTACTGGAGTATCTTGTTCTGGTACCAGGTCTCTACTCATCTGCTCTCTTCCTCTCCTCTTTCTTCCTGCTTTCCTCACAGATCCCTTCTCTTCTTTACAATCATATCCTCAAACCCTACTATGAAAGTGAAGTGGAAAGGGACTTCTCTGGTGGTTTAGTCAGTAAAGAGTCTGCCTGCAATGCAGGAGACCCAGGTTTGTGTCAGGAAGATACCCTGGAGAAGGGAATGCCTTCCAATTCCAATATTCTTGCCTGGAGAATTCCATGGACATAGGAGCCCAGTGGGCTACAGTCCATGGGGTAACGAAGAGTTGGACACAATTGACACCCCACACTCTATTGTTTCTCCTGTGAATGGAGTCTAATAATCAGCCTGCTCTTTTGTCTGCTATTTCACTCTAAAATGAACTAGCCCTCTTACCACTTTGGGGCTTCCCTGGTAGCTCAGATAGTAAAGAATCCTCTTGCAATAGAGAAGACCAAGTTTCGATCCCTAGATTGGGATGATCCACTGGAGAAAAGAGTGGGTACCTATTCTTGCCTAGAGAATTACATGAACCGAGGAGCCTGCACCCCATGGGATTCCAAACAGCCAGACATGACTGAGCCACAAACATCCATACACTTACCACTTTGTCCTTTCACTCCAGAACAGCCAGTATTTATACCAGGGTGCCGTTGTCTCTGTGCTACTCCCATATATCCTTTCTGTATTCACTTTCTCATCTTGTAGTAACAAATTACCAGAAACTCAGAAACTTAAAAAAACAAACAAAAAAACAAATGTATGGATGCTCTCGAGTTTTCTGTGTGTCATGAGTCTGGTCATAGTAAGCTGGACCCACTTCTTATATTCCACAGACTGAATCAGGGTGCTGTCAATGCTGAAATTCTCATCTCAGGGTCAGGATACTCTTCCAGTCTCAATAGTTATTGAATTGCCTTGCAGATATATGAGCTTTTTTTTTTTTTTTGCTGGCTTTTTATGGGGGCTCCACTGAGCTTCTAGTGGCTCCTCCTCAGAAGTTCATAGCTATTTGTTTTCTTCCTCAAGGCTGGAGGCAGTGTATCTCTCTCTGACTTCTGCCCTCAGAAGAAGAAAACTCTGCTTGTAAAGGGGTTTATTGGATTAGATTAGGACCACTAAAGAACTCTCCAGAAGTGTGAGGTCATTTGAGGGAATTCAACAACATCTGCAGAATCCTTCCACAGCAACACCTTGCTCAGTATTAGATTGAAGAGAGGGTGAGAATCCTGAAAAGCCATCTTTAAAACTCTGCCCGCCTCATCACCCAAGTAAGTTCTGCACAATCCTCAAGGCTCATCTCAAGCCTCATCTACACCTTGTTTCTTTCTTCAGATTCCTTCTCACTTTTATAAATGCCTAGGCTGTATTTATTATTTATTTATTTATCTTAGTATGCATCAGTATACATAAAATGTGCTTTTACTTGTCTGGGAGAAAGTGGCCCACCCAACTATTCATCCACAAACGCAAACAAACACATAAACAGACATACTCTCCCAATTTCAATTTTAATGTACTTGAAGGTATAGAAAATTTTTATAAGATTTCTTTTACCTAAAACAAATTCCTTGAATATTATACACTACATATCTCATCAAGAAGAACTCAGCATCTAATATAGTATTAAACTTACAGGAGGAGATGCTAACATTTTATTGAAACAAAGGAAGTGCTCTGAAGTACTATGTAGCCTGAAAACTCAATTCACAGACAGCAGAACTTGAAGCCACCAGTGTAGGATACTATCGTTATTTAGTCGCTAAGTTGTGCCTTACTCTTTTGCAACACCATGGACTGTAGCCCTTCAGGCTCCCCTGTCCATAGGACTTCCCAGGCAAGAATACTGGAATGGGTTGTCATTTCCTTCTTCAGGGGATCTTCCCAACCCTGGGATGGAATCCATCTCTCCTGCTGCATGGGCAGGCAGATTCTTTACCACTGAGCCACTAGGGAGGCCTATGCATAGGATATTAGGGGAGCTCAATCATGAACTGAATTGCACTGGATACAATCAGGAAGTACTTCCTAATTGTATTTTTTCCAAATATTGCCACAGATGCAAATCGTAAAGCATTTTACTTAATAAGTACACATTCCAACCATGTTCGTGCAAGAAATCATCTTCTGAAAAGGTTGAGAGGTCCCATGCTCCTTCTTACTTGCTCCTGAAGGAACACTTGAAGCCTAATGCATCTACAAATTAAGTCTTCACTTTGGAAGGGGAAGGGAAAATAGGATGAGGAAACAGTTTTAGAAGAGAATTGTTTTCTGTATTTTATAATGTCAAAATCCATAGGCTATCTATTATTCATGAAGACTGTTGAAAAGGAAACAAACTTCCTTTCTCATTGAAGGCAAACATATTTTCTAACATATTTTCATCAGATTATGTGATAGAAAAAACTAGAATTTAATATTTGATGGGGAATACACATTTTTACATATCTGTCTTGCTAAACACATGCCCATGTAATGGTCCCCTCAATTTTATTAATAAATGTTCAGGTTTCTCTTTTTTAAGAGATTTAATTATTTCAGTACAGCTATGGTTATGATGGAACAATGCCTGGCATTACTGTGATTAAACTAGATACATTAAAGTATTGATGAATTAAAAGCACAGTGGAATTCTTGGTGTGTGTGAACTGATGAGTAATATTCATTAAAGGTAAAATGGGCCCATTATTTCTGTACTATAAATAAACTTTCATATTATGAATTACAGAGATAAAGACTGTGTGTGCTGTAGTGACACATGAGTCAAAGACTCAGCATGAGTGAACTAGGTACAGTCATTTCTTTTAGAAAAGAGGAAGGAGAAGGAGGAGAAAGAGAAGGAAAAAAAATTAAACTGTTCGCAGCTGATTACCTCAATTTACCTAGGTATGGATAATTCATACATTTTTGAGTTGGTGATATCTTATTCTACAGCTCAAGACCTGGATTTAACTGAAATGTTGCTATAGCTAAAATTCAACTCTAAATTGATATTCAGCTTGATATTTAATTTAAACTAAAATATTAGAAAACTGTCCAAACTAGCTCAGCCTCAGATCAAAGGGAAATTAGCAAAATGTACTTTGACTGGCTCCTTCTGTGGTGAATACTGCATATTAGCCAATTTGGGGAAAATAAATTCACTGTTTCTTGAGGTAAAACACCTCTTTGTTCCAGCAAGTAGAGGCAGGTGACAGAAGGATCAGTAATCATAATCGGTTGTAAGTGATAACTTCACTGTTGAGTTGTATTCTATTTCACTTTGGCATGAAGTACCAGCCCAACAACAGTCTCCAGAGCATCTAAGGACGTTAGTCAGAAAAATGGCCTTGAAGAGTGTGCTGTCCTGTGATCTGAGCATCCTGCAGGAAGAGGACACTGACTAGCCTCTTGGTGTGCACGTGTATTTCAGATTTATTACTGCTGCTGTTGTTTTAGTCACTAAGTCACGTCCAACGCTTTTGTGAACCCATGAACTGCAGCCCGCCAGGCTCCTCTGTCCATAGGATTTCCAAGGCAAGAATACTGGAGTGGGTTACCATTTCCATCTGCAGAGGTTCTTTCCGACCTGGGGATCAGAACCTGTATCTCCTGCATTGCAGGTAGATTCTTAACCGCTGAGTCACTAGGGGATCCCCTTGAATATATTATATAGAACAATTTTAAAATGCAAAAAGCTTTGCTTCAAACTTCAGAATATTACCTCAGAATGTGAAAAGATAAGGATTAAACCCTTGTCTTTTACGTCTCCTGCACTGGCAGGTGGATTCTTTAACACTGGAGCCACCTGGGACACATCGACATGATTTATCACTATTTTACCCTGTGGTAATATATATATGTCAGTGCTACTCAAGAGAGAGAATATTTGATTTCACCCTTAAGACTAAACAAAAAATGTTGTATGTGCATAAAGGCTGTAGCATCATGGACAAAGGGAATAGCATAGGCAAAGAAGCAAAAGCCAGGCAGTAGCAAAAGTATAGTGTAAAAGAGACATTTAGCTCATGCACCTTTTTATGCATTTTCTATAGGAGCACTTTATTCTCTCCTCTGAAGTCTTGAGTGTTGTCATATTTATACCAGATGAACCCCAGCTATGATTCATCTCCTGGCAGAGCCTCGATTAATTGGGCCACCTTTGAGCATGTTAAAGTTAGAGTTGCCAAATCTCTCCCTTGAGGACTAGAACTAGGAAATATGGACTTTAATACTGGAGAATGGTGACACACCAGAAACCGTATCTGATGTGGGGAAAAAAGGACTACAGGTTTATGCCGCTGTTTTGTCTTCATTTACCATGAAGAGTATATTCCTTCCAACATCATTTCCATTTAGTAGCGTGGCACCGACTATTTATTCTGGCCGTAGAGCTCTATTAGGTTTAGTGCAGAGATGTTTTCAAGATTTCTATGGCGCCTTTTTTGGCTATCCTAGGAGGATAGTGAAAATGATAGTCTATGCAATCATGGCAAAGACAGTGTGAGTGAATAAAAAAAAAATCAACTCAGTCTTTTCCATTTCTCTGCACTATCTTAGTGTCATGCCATGAATATTTAATCACACCTCACTGGTGCAGGGAAATAGCAAGGTGATATGAACTAGGATGAAAATGGATACTAACATGATAGGCGATGATTCTGGTTTTATGCACTTTATCAAGTTCCGTACACCGTTCTGACATTCCATAAACAATGTCAATACTGACTTGATATATTCAGTAACTGATATTCCATTTGAGGCTGGAATTGACCATGTTTTCATATTAGAGAGAAATAATGCTAATCCCAAACAATTTAACGAGGATGGAAAACACTACAAATCAAAGTTGTGAGGAAACAATAGCATTTTATGTATATTAAAAAAAAGGGAATTGTGGAATTGCAGCAGAGATTTGAATGGACCGTAATGAATCTCAGTGGCTGAAAGCTGATTCAGAATAAATGGAGGTAATTAACAGATTGGAGATCTGCAAGCAACAGGTAATTGGATTATCAACGGATAATTTGTTTCCATGGACGTTTTTACTATCTGCACATCTGCAATATTTCATTCTTGTCGTTTTGTGCTCTCAAAGAATGTCCTCAAAACTCAGTTAATCCCCATATGATCTCTGTAATTAAGTTATTTTGAAGAGATGGGTACTGCATTTTTATCCTCTAACAGCAACCACAGCCCTCATTTTAATTACAAATGACACTTGATTTCCGGTGCTTTTGTACTGACCCCTTGAGAAGAGTGAGTCTTTTTCCCTCTCCAAGGAGCACAAAGTGAAAGCCTCGCAGTTGTGTCCATCTCTTTGTGACCCCATGGACTATACAGTCCTTGAATTCCCCAGGCCAGAATACTGGAGTGGGTCTTTCCCTTCTCCCCGGGGATCTTTCCAATCCAGGGGTCGAACCCAGGTCTCCCACATTGCAGGCGGATTCTTTACCAGCTGAGCCACAAGGGAAGCCCAAGAATACTGGAGTGGGTAGCCTATCCCTTCTCCAGAGGATCTTCCCAACCCGGGATTGGAACCAGGGTCTCCTGCATTGCAGGTGGATTTGTTTACCAACTGAGCTATCAGAGAAGCCCTAAGGGGCACAAAGGCAGGTTTAATAACTTTGATCTTCTAAAAGTTGACCATTAATCTCGGTCTTTTGCTCCATGGCAATTCAAATTTGAAACTTGAAAGTTTCAAATTGAAAGTTTTACCATAATTTGAAATATAGGAGAGTGCAATGATTGCTTCCCCATGTTACCTGCTTTGTTCTTTGTAGTCTTGTTAAATTTATGACTCCCTCTCTAAGATGGAAAACCACTTCCCTACATTGATGGGAAGATAAGTTGACAGTCTTCAATATTGTTGTGAAAATTTTTGCACGATTCATCTATGGCGTGTAGCAAAATTTCAAACCTAGAAAAAACACGTGATAAAACTAAAACTACTAACCTATCAAGTCCCAAATTACAGAAATGAAACACAAGCATGATGAGAGGGGGTTTTATTTGTGGCAGAGAGAAACATTATTTACAATTCTAAGCTTTGATTCCCAGACACACGTTCTCTGTGAAGAACACATTCTAGTGCCAGACACCCTGGCTTCCTATCCCACTCCTTCTCTTATTAGCTGTATTTTTTTTTTTTTCACTAAACATCTTGATTCAGTGTCTCTATCTTTATCTTTGAGTGGGATTTAATAGTAATCCCAAAATGCTAGATTTGTAGAAATAATTGAAAGAATAATTAAAGGCATTAGAGCAATGTCTCCTAGCACATGGTCATCTCTATTAGCACTTATTATTGTGATTAATAATTGCAATATTATTAATGATGCTTTTTAAAGGAAATCAACCCTGAATATTCTTTGTAAAGACTGATGCTAAAGCTGAAGCTCCAATACGTTGTCCCCCTGATGTGAAGAGCTGTCTCACTGAAAAAGACACTGATGCTGGGAAAGACTGAAGGCAGGAGGAGAAGGGGGCGGCAACAGAGTGTGAGATGGTTGGATGGCATCACCAACTCAATAGACATGAGTCTGAGCAAACCTCGGGAGACAGTGAAGGACAGGGAAGTCTGCTGTGCCGCAGTCCATGGGGTTGTCGCTAAGAGACAGACACAATTTACCAACTGAACAACAATAAATCACTATTGGCCTTTATTATAGTTATTATAAACAGAAAGGCCATGGAATGTGTGAACTCATAGTCAAACGTCAACCAGCTTTCAATCAGATGTTGCTGTGATATTAAGTATTGTGATGTTTTAATACTGGCAAAATATAAAAAGAATGAATACTTTGATCAAGTTCAATGGCCTTTGGGATTAAACCAAAGACATTTGAATATCATACAAATAAGAATTTATTTAAATATTACATACTTGTTTCAAAATTATTATTTTATGTAAGAATCATACTAAGTTTTTAAATACAGCAGTAGAACACTTTACAATAACTCAATACCATGTTTGTTGTACTTAAATTTTCCAGAAGTTTTAAATGTTAGAAAATTCAAATAGTAGAAAAGAAGTTGAACTACTACATTTGATAAAATTTTTTGAGCCTTTTGAATATATAAGGAAATATGATTAGTTAAGCAGTGAAAGTCCCACTAAAATAATTGTCAACATTTTCTGGTTTTTGTAAAACAGAATATAGTAAAATAAGTCCTAGATTTTAAAAATTTCTGAAATTTTAATATTTAAAACTAACGGAACTGCAGGATAATCTTTTCATGGGGGAAGAGTCTTCAAGGGAATATATATGACTGTGTGTATGTGTGTGATATTTAACAATCATTATCATCTTCAAACTACTTGGATTGCTTACTATCATCAAAGTCTTCCCACTCTTTTTTAGATCACAATTTTTTTTTCTGGAGTTTGAAACTAATTGGAAGATCTACCAGCATTTAGGTTATTATATCTGGGGATCATGAACTGGATATTAAAAAGGCTTAATATGTTGAGATTTGGAGGGAAAGGATAATATACATATCTTTAGTATATTCTGGAGTCTCAGAAGACAAATTTCATAGATAGGATTCAAGAGAACCACTGGTGGACATAGCTTTCTTGCTTAGGCAAGATCCTAGGAATATAGGAAATCAATGGCTATAAAGTTGCACTATATTTTTAAGCAAAAACAGTTGTCATGTGAGAATGAGGGAGTTTCGACCATGCTAAACTTTCTACTGTGTCTTTCTGTTTTTAAAACAAAAGACATTTCTACAAAACCTTCAATTTCACACATGATCTGTCATTGTTTTTGCTGTTCTTCTCTAGATTTTTAATAAAATTCCTTTTTAATTGGAATTTTCAGGATTTCTGGCCTCAGTCGTTGACTAGGTGAAATCAAGAATGGCAGGAGCTAGCACTTACTGTGAACACAGTTACTTTACTTTCTTCAGTTTGTGATCCTTCAATAGCTCAGTTATCTTGAATTATCTCTAATTAACTCAATTGTCTAGAATTATCCCCATTCTAAAGGATAAAAATAAAGCAACCAAGAATCTGATGTTATCACTAAGGTCACACAGTTAGTAATTCAGGCTGGATATCACACTCAGGTCTTATGCCAAAGTTCATACTCTTTCTAAAAATGGCAAAGGAAAATAAAATCTAAGAATAAAGTCAGATTTATTTCCCACCAAAAGATTTACATTTCAGTCTTCTTTGAGCCTCTATTTTAATTTTCTAACAGAATATTTCAATTTAAATGTTATAATTTAATTTATCATGATAAATCTATTTGCTTATCTCTGAAAGGTATATTATCATGTTCAATGTCTATTAGGTTGAATATTTCATTCACTTACATAAGTCATTTTTCTTTTTAATTGATTTTTTGTGTACATTTTACCTCACTTTGTTTTTTGCCATATGGTGTTAAATACTACAAGAACCTTTCTTAATGATTTTCAGAAATATGTAGAATGAATGCTCATAGACAGATTTTTTGGTTTCCTGGGAAGAGTAATGTTAATGTCAAGTGTATGTGCTTTTTCCTCTTAGGATCTGTTTTAGCGACTGTATCTTCAGGTAATCCATGACTTTTGAATGGAAACCAAGGACAATTGCTTTGCCTCACACCACTATAACAATCCTTTCAGCCAGAAGAGGCCAATCAGTTCAGTTCAGTCGCTCAGTCGTGTCCGACTCTTTGCGACCCCATGAATTGCAGCACACCAGGCCTCTCTGTCCATCACCAACTCCCGGAGTCTACCCAAACCCATGTCCATCGAGTCAGTAATGCCATCCAACCATCTCATCCTCTGCCGTCCCCTTCTCCTCCCGCCCCCAATCCTACCCAGCATCAGGGTCTTTTCCAATGAGTCAACCCTTCGCATGAGGTGGCCAAAGTATTGGAGTTTCAGCTTCAACATCAGTCCTTCCAATGAACACCCAGGATTGATCTCTTTTAGGATGGACTGATTGGATCTCCTTGCAGTCCAAGGGACTCTCAAGAGTCTTCTCCAACACCACAGTTCAAAAGCATCAATTGTTCGGCGCTCAGCTTTCTTCACCATCCAACTCTCACATCCATACATGACCACTGGGAAAACCATAGCCTTGACTAGACGGACTTTTGTTGGCAAAGTAATGTCTCTGCTTTTAAATATGCTATCTAGTTTGGCCATAACCTTCCTTCCAAGGAGTAAGCGTCTTTTAATTTCATGGCTGCAATTACCATCAGCAGTGATTCTGGAGCCCAAAAAGATAAAGTCTGACACTGTTTCCACTGTTTCCCCATCTATTTCCCATGAAGTGATGGGACCAGATGCCATGATCTTAGTTTTCTGAACGTTGAGCTTTAAGCCAACTTTTTCACTCTCCTCTTTCACCTTCATCAAGAGGCTCTTTAGTTCTTCTTCACTTTCTGCCATGAGGGTGGTGTCACCCGCATATCTGAGGTTATTGCTATTTCTCCCGGCAATCTTGATTCCAGCTTGTGTTTCTTCCAGCCCAGCGTTTCTCATGATGTAGAGGCCAATGGGAGAACCCAAATTCATCATGTTTGCATTGATTGGATGTGAGTCTAAATTACTGTAATGAAAATGTCTACACTGTCTTGAATTTTTTTTTTTTTTCCCTACTGGCATTTAAGTAGTACAACTGTTTTCTCAATGTATCACCAACATGTCTGGGGAGAGAGGAGATCACAGCTACCTTTCCCATTGCTTACTTGGTACCAGGTATTTTCCTAAATATATTAAAAAAAAATATATATATTATGAGCATTTTTTTCAATATGTTATGGCTTTGAATTAGTTTGGAGGTACTTACCGGTGTTTTAAGCAAAAAATTTATTCTAATGCTAAGAAGACCTATTAAAATGCAAAAAAGATATGTCTGATGGCGATTTCCTTAAAAGGGTCATTGTATTTCCACTATTATGTCTGTAGAATTCCTGAGAATAAGAGGAGATAAAATCAGAGAGGGAGTGGGGGATTTCATTGATAGGAAGTGACTTGAGTAGCACTTGGGACCCTCAGGTATTTAGAAGATTGGAAAATTGTCAACAGAGTTTCCATTTATTCCAAGTAACTTTCTAGAAAGACTACCTCATAGAGGTACAGCAAGAGTTCTGAGAGTGTGTTCAGGCTTTGCAGCAAGGATGGAACTGTTAAAATCTCAATAGGGGATAACGGTTGATTAGTCACAAAGCTAACCAGGGACCTCTCACAGCAATCTAATGATTTGCACTAGCTTTTCTCCCCATCTTAGCCCTGACTGTGGTTATAATAAGGGGCTCTGACAGCCACATGTTACGATGGACTCACCGGGTTCTGCATGGAGACACTGTGCCCATCATTTCTGTGCTCTGTCTCCCTCTGGCATTCATTCTTTTATTTCAAAACATTTCATCTAGGGACTACTGTGTGTCAAACACACTGACATCTTTACAGACACTGCTCAACTTACTACAGATCATTTCTCCATATGTTAGCTTAGACATAAAAATTAACATTAAACCATTTTTACTTCTAAGACTTGTGCCATAGAGACAGAATATTCTGTTGAGGCTATTTCTACAAGCAGTTTCTTTATTAAAAAAAATGGAAAAGGCTTAGAAGTGACCCTAGAATTTTTTATTGAGACAGGGCTCAGTAAATAAAAATTAAATAATATCCTCTTTCACAAATGAAGAAATTGGCTTCATTAGTTAAGATAAAATCATATCAATAGTATGTAACAATCTAAATAGCAAAAGAATTTGAAAAAAATAGATAAATGTATGTGTGTGCTAGGTTGCTTCAGTTGTGTCTGACTCTTTGTGACACTGTGGACTGTAGCCCACCAGACTCCTCTGTCCATTGAGATTCTCTGGGCAAGAGCACTGGAATGGGTTGCCATTCCCTCTTCCAGGTGATCTTCCCGACCCAGGGTTCAAACCTGCATCTCTATGTCTTTTGCACTGGCAGGCAAGTTCTTTACCACTAGCACCACCTGGGAATCCCAGATAAATGTATATGTATGTATAGCTAAATCATTGTGTTGTACACTTGAAACTAACACAACATTGTTAATCAACTCTACTCCAATATAAAACATTCTTTTTAATTAGTTTATTTTCTATTTTTTCACTTTATAATATTGTATTTGTTTTGCCATACATTGACATGAAAAGAAAGGAATTGGCTTCTTTAGTTGATATGAATGCTAAATGTTAAAGATGAGAATAGTTCCATCAAATATCTGGGCTTTTAATAGCTAAACAAAATATTTTAGGTTTCAGTGAGAGAGAGAGATGATGCAAATTATTTGATTCTAAAATATTAGCTTCTCGGTTCTTTAAATTTTATGAAGGCTAACGTCTTAAGGTTGTGAAGATTTCTTCATTGTAAATGGCTTAACCACAGTTTCTAATGAGGGCTGTAAAACCAATTGAAATTGAGTCTTGTTTTGGAGTTGAGATAAAGTTTCTTTTTCTAGGGACACACAATTTACAACACTCAAATAACTTCTCTCTGAGAGAATTCAAGTCTTTCCTTTCACAAGGGTATTGTTAATTCTATGGTAAATGTTTAATTAAAGCAACTGAATGATTATCTAAGTCTTTTGCAGCATACCTTCATATTTTCATGCCTGTACTCAGCCGTAATTTGTAAACTGGTAGAAATTAAGTTAAAAATGCATTGTGAATGTATTTATATGTATCTTTGTATATCTAGCTTAGCAATTTGTCAGAAAAGGAGCCATTTAAATTTATAAGCTGGCTGATTCATCCAATAAAAGAAACGTTTAGATTGTGAAAATTAGTTTTGTACATGTAGACAAAGTAAGCAATTTATAATCCTGGTCTTGATTTGTTAAAATAATGAAGAGGATGCAAAGCATACAGCATCACTATTGTCTTCATGGCAGAACATGGCAGTTCTGTAGAAAATTCCCCATTCACTCAGACTGCTTTTACTTTTATTCCCTCCCTTTCTTACCATGTGTCCTTTTTCTGTTCAGTTGCTTTGAGTTCAGCCTTCCAGAAGTATCTGTCAAAGTATTGAATGATTTTTGATATCACCAATGGCTTACTTGAGCTCCTGCATAGGTGTAAGACCTGAACTTTAAGTCTAAAGAACACTCTTGGACTAAAATAAAACGGGATTTGATAGACACATAGATCCCATAAGAGAAAAATAAACCAATTTGTTGTAATTTTCCCTGCTACCAAAAGATATTATTTTTGCAGGAAGAAAGAGATGGAAATACTGCTACAGGTATTGGAAACAATTATTAAAATAGATCAGGACTAAGAAAGAAGTTTCTTTTGTCTGTCAAAGCCCTCTAGTGTTGCCAAGTTATTTCGTATCTGATGTTCAAGAGACACAGGGCCTCCTTCTTCAAAGGCTCATGAGAAAGGAATCAGCAGTGCAACATGTAAAGAACATAGGAAGAAGGTAATGATGCGAAAAGATTTGTGTTGCTCTTCAAATCAAAGAGAAATTTAAAAATATTAATAAAAAGTCTTCCTGGAAAACTGAACCGTATTAATACTAACAGGTTGACAGAATGATCTAGTGTTCTTATTCTATTTCCTTTGAAAATATGAAAAAGAAAACATCTTAATGATTAGGGTGATACAGTTTACAGTTTTTAAACTTCCTTCTTTTGTGCATTTACTTTCAAATCTAATTTATTAGAAAGATGTATCAATTTACTCCTGTCTGATAGAACAGGTGCAGAGATCACTAGAATATGTGTAGCCTGCCTGAATCATAAGGGGGGATTACTGATATATTTGTTTGCAGAGAAAAAGTATTTTTCATCTCAATAGTATATTTTTAGACAGTCAGTCTACAGTAAGATATATATTATTGCTTCTTTCTTACAAATTCAGAGAAAAAATCGTTTGTTGTTTTGCATTCTCTTGACACTAACCAAGAATATATATATCACATTCCTTAACGAATGATTTTCAGAAAATGATATAATTATGGACCTCATACAGAGATAAACATGTGATAAACATTAACTCATTATTAGCAAGGAGACTGAAAGATGTTACAACTGGTTCAAAAGGGAATGCCAAGAGCAGACCCATTTATAAATCAGGAATATTAAAATTAAGGTGAAGGGGACTTCGCACCACAACCACTGGTTGAGAATCCACCTTCCAATGTGAGGGACATATTTTCAATCCCTGGGTGGGGAACTAAGATCCCACATGCCTTCTGGCAACTAAGTCTGCATACCGCAACTACTAAGCCTGTGCGCTACAACTATAGAGAAGCCCACAAGCCTCAACTGGGAGCTCACATGCCACATCTGAAACCCACTGCATCCATAAATAAATAAATACATAGAGTTAAAGTGAAAATGAGGGCAAACTGGTTTCTAACATAGTAAGGGAAGGAAGGCAATTACAGTTTGGCCAGATAAAATTTATTTTCATGTCTACAGATCAGAATCATTTTGCATTGCCATGAACTACCTATAAATTAAAGAGTTATCTACAATTTAAAGATACGGTGAATATAGACAATGGAATACTACTCAACCATAAAAAATACAAATAATGCCATTTACAGCAGCATGGATAGACCTAGAGTTTAATCAACTAAGTGAAGGAAGTCAGACAGAGAAAGATAAGCACCATAAGGATAGCATTTATATGTGGAAGCTAAAATAGGACACAAATGAATTTATCTATGAAACAGAAACAGATTCATAGATACTGAAAATAAACTTCTTGTTACCAAAGTGGGGAAGAGGTAGGGAGGAATAAATTATGAGATTGGGATTAGCAGACACACTACTACATATAAAATAGGTAAACAACAAGGTCCTACTGTATAGCACAGGGAACTCAATGTATTGTAATAAACTATAATGGAAAAGAATTTGAAAACAAATGTATATGTATATATAACTGAATCACTTTGCTGAACATCAGAAACTAACACAATATTGTAAATCAACTATCTTTCAACAGAAAATAAATTTAAAATTTACCTATAACTTGTAAACAGTTCAGAGTCAGTGAAAGATTGGAATCAGATAAACAGGAAAGATATGTGGTTTAAAAATACATAGTTTTCCACTGCAAAAATCCAGCAGTCTTTTATACTTATTCCAAACCATCTTACAGACTATAAAGTTCTGGTTGATATGTTGGCTACTACTCTGATGATTTTCTGCATATTTGTACATCATATTTGTTCTAGCTAGTTATTGAGCTTTCCTAGGATAAGAACTGTGCTTTGAATTGTTTTTTGTCTTCCTGTTATTCCAAATAAAGGAATGGTGGAAAAACAGCTACTTCTTAAATCATCAGTGGAATGAAATTATAATATTGGCTGTTACTGGTCAGCCAAAATGAAAATTTGATCTTCATGGCATGTTGTCCAATAATACACAGTAAAAGATGCTCTTGGAAATCTAAAGAAGAAAGATGGTTGTTCTGTTGGACATAACTGTTCAGTTAAGAGCAACACTCTCAGTATTGCTTCATGTCTTAAATTTATAGATTTTTATTGATGAGAGCTCTTCTGGATCCAGCTTAGCCTAAGCAACCAAAAAACAAAGGGGGTGGGGTGGGGTAGGACTTTAAAAAACAAATCTATATTCAGATGCAACTTTACTGCTTTACACCTTTGGAACTGTGTGACCAGAGAGAGATAATTCACTTTTCTAAGGCTCAGTTTTTTAATTCTTTAAATTGAGATAATAATAACCCAAGATGGTTATGAAGATTGTATGACAAATACAAAAGCTTATCCTAGTGAGAAATGCATAAATACTATTTTTGATTTTTCCCCTCTCCTGTTTTAATTTAAACAAATAAGAAACGATATGAAAAGAAAGTATCAAACTCTGGTGAACATGATTTTAGACCTGAAATTAGCCTGAATAGTCATAAAAAGGATTTTTTTAAGAAATGCATGAATCTTTTAAGTTTATGAGACTACTTTTAACTTAAAAGCTTAAAATGTATTTTAAGATTAGAGAACAAGCCTATTTCATTAAAGGTCTTTCTTCTTTTTCAACTGTTAGAAGACAAAAAAGTCTGACTGTTTGTGGGCTGCAAATTTTACTCTTTCATCCCATTCATTCTTTCTGTCTCTGTTTGTCTGTCTGTCCCTCTTCGAATTAAATGAATTTTCATCACTGAATTAATAAAATAAGCTAGTTATTACATATAAATTCTGAAACAGAAAATATTAGTATTTAGACAGAACATTTAGTGTGTATACAAAGTCGGTCTAACACTTTCAAGGTCCTTTCATACAGAAAAATAGAAACCAAAAACCATTCTCCTGAAATGTGTAACCACATGGGAAGAAGGGGTATATGACATTGTCTTTGCCGGTCCAGAACGGGCAGGTCCACGTACATGACATTGTCTCTGCCGGTCCAGAACGGGCAGGTCCACGTACATGACATTGTCTCTGCCGGTCCAGAACGGGCAGGTCCACGTACATGACATTGTCTCTGCCGGTCCAGAACGGGCAGGTCCACGTACATGACATTGTCTCTGCCGGTCCAGAACGGGCAGGTCCACGTACATGACATTGTCTCTGCCGGTCCAGAACGGGCAGGTCCACGTACATGACATTGTCTCTGCCGGTCCAGAACGGGCAGGTCCACGTACATGACATTGTCTCTGCCGGTCCAGAGAAAAAACGACAGCATGAGAGCTGCACACTTTAATGTCATTTTAAAGCATGCTTATTTTCTCAAAAACATAGAGAAACAGCAGCAAATTTTGCCCTCTTTGTGTGCTGATATTTTTAATGGCAGCTACACAATTATTCTTTTTCCCTAAAAGCAAACTGCATCTGCTGAGTGAAAGCATTTGGAGCAACTATAGTTAATGCACTATTAATTTGTCAGTTATTTTGTCAGAACAGTTTTGTCACTTTATTGCCTCCTAGACGGTGCCTACTATTTATAAGCAAACACAAGATAAAAATAAACAAATATACCATATCCTCTGAATAATGAGAAACTAAATGCTGAAATCCCCATCGATGCCTAGAGATGCCTGGGCTTCTGGGGAGATTTTAAGGCTCATGAAAGATCATTGTACATGAGTCTTCAGTGCAGAACTTTTCAGAGGCTTAAAAATCCCCTCTAATTCTCATGCATGTAAAGTAAATCAAAAAGAGAAAAACAAATACCGTATATTACCGCATATATGTGGAAGCTGAAAACACTGGTATAGGCAATCTTATTTACAAAGTAGAAATAGAGAGAGAACTGTAGAGAACGAATGTATGGACACCAAAGGAGAATGGGACAGATGGGATGAATTGGTTGATGGGGATTGACGTATATAAATTGTTGATAGCGTGCATAAAATAAATAACTAATGTGAACTTACTGTATAGCACAGGGTATGTGTGCCTGCTCAGTCGAATCCAACTCTTTGCAACCCCATGCACTGTAGCCCGCCAGGCTCCTCTGTCCATGGGATTTTCCAGGCAAGAATACTGGAGTGGGTGGCCATTTTCTCCTCCAGGGGATCTTCCTGACCCTTGGATCAAACCCACATCTCCTGTGTCTCTGGCTTTGACAGGAGGATTCTTTACCACTGAGCCATCTGGGATCTCCCATGCTCTGTAGTGACTTAACTGGGAAGGAAATCCAAAAAGTGAGGGGATACATATGTATATGTATAGCTGATGTACTTAGTCATAGAGTATAAACTAACACAACATTGTAAAGTCCGTTTTTAAAAACACCAATTTAAAAAAAATTCCTTCTAAGATCCATTCACCATAAAAGAAAAATTCTTTGAAATCTACTGCAGCTGAGTCTAATCCTTCAGGGACTGAAAACCAGAATACAATAGACTGTATCATGAGTATTTCAACATTTAGAAAACTCTTCTAGACAAGTAGGAATAGCAAGGTGGTGGCCACATCCTAGAAAGTGAGAGACAGAGAGACAGAGAGCTAATAACAGTCACGTGACCACCATTCTAAATGATTCTGGTTTATGGACAGCTCAGATGTAAACCAAAGCCTCCTTCCTTCTCATTCGTGATCATTAATAATTAATGTGGCAGGAGAGAAGTCAATTTTATAAGATTCCTTTCTCTCCTAAGAGATCTGAGTATAGCTTGTGTTTTCCCTGTAAAAATTTACTCACACTAAATTGTGTTCAATACAGAAAAGAAAAACTAAAGCCTTCATTTCTGAATTAGTATTATATATCAGTAAAATCTAAAAAAAGGTTAAGTTTAAATTCAGGGAAAGGGTAACGGAGAAAGCTATGCATTATTTACTTTTTAAAAAGATGAAGTATAGTCTGGATATATAGTGATTCAGAACAAAAACCCAGGACATGAGATTAACTGAATTTGGACTGTGAATCCAGGTGTAGGGTCCAATTTTTTCAAAACTGAACTTTTCATTCTAATACCTACTTTACTTCTACTTCAGAAGGGTTTTTTTTTAATACTAAGTAAAGATTATTTCCCCCAATTGTTCCTACCACATATTGTGAACATTTTCTTAATACCTTCCGTTCTGCTTTTAGCCTAACAACCATGTAGATTATTGATTTTGCCTCCCAAATATTGCTAGTTTGTTCTACTTCTTTTTTTCTTCCATACTCATCACTCAGGTCTAAACTACCAGCATCTCTAGTCGTGTCCTGCAGAAACCGCTTGCAAATGCCCCCTTTACCTTAGGCTTTGTTGTTCTTTTAATTATTTCTCAACCAGGTAGCCAAAGTGGTCTTCAAAATCTGATTATGTCAGTCCAAGTCACACTTAACTCTTTTCTCCCTGACAAAAAACAACCACACACACAAACACATACACACGATTCTTCTTAGGAATTTTCTCTTAAGAGGAATTCTCAAATATGTCCCACTGTTTCCTAAATAATCAGGTCTCTGTCTGTCTCTCCAGGTTCTGAAGTCACTATATTTAAGCCTGCGTACAAGGTAGCACAGTAGTAAAGGGTCTACTTGCCAACGCAGGAGATACAAGAGATGTGGGTTGGATCTTGGGTTGGGAAGACCTCCTGAAATAGGAAAAGGCAACCCGCTCCAGTATTCTTGCCTGGAAAATTCCATGTACAGAGGAGACGGGTGGGCTATATTCCATGAGGTGGCAAAGAGTTGGATACAACTTAACCTCTAAGTAACAACAATAACAACAACTCCCTCTTAATCAAATGACAGTGAAAAATAAAATTTTAAGCCAACCT
Organism: Okapia johnstoni; assembly: GCA_024291935.2. Taxonomy (NCBI): domain Eukaryota; kingdom Metazoa; phylum Chordata; class Mammalia; order Artiodactyla; family Giraffidae; genus Okapia; species Okapia johnstoni. Next base: position 10,173,842 of record CM044325.1, read on the forward strand.
TCTCAGCAAAAATCCAGAGACTCACTCTGATGAGGTGTTTAGTTTATTGTGGACTGAGTAGCTAGGTACAGTGTTTTCTTTGCTGAATCTATGTGATTTTCCAAATCAAAATGAAGAACATTCAGGGAAAAGATGAAATGGATGCTACAATGACAACCCACCAATATGCACTAGAATTTTAATGTGCATGTGAATCCTCTGGGATGGTGTTAAAATGCAGATTCTGATATAGGGTGGGATCTGAGATTCCTCACAGGCTTCCCTGATAGCTCAGTTGGTAAAGAGTCCACCTGCAATGCAGGAGACCTCGGTTCAGGATTCCTGGGTCGGAAAGAGCCCCTGGAGAAGGGATAGGCTACCCACTCCAGTATTCTTGGCTTTCCTTGTGGCTCAGCTGGTAAAGAAGCCACTTGCAATATGGGGGACCTGGGTTCGATCCCTGGGTTGGGAAGATCCCCTACAAAACGGAAAGGCTACCCACTCCAGTATTCTGGCCTGGAGAATTCCATGGACTGTATAGCCCATGGGGTCACAGAGAGTCAGACACCATTGAGTGACTTTCACTGAGATTCCTCAGGGGCCTCATCCTCAAACTCCTCATTTATGAGTGCGTTATGTGAATGTATGTGCCATTATATGGGCATATGTGCCAATAAGTTAAGTTCTTTTAGCCTCTCATAGGGGACACTAGCTGCACAGCATAAAGTAATAGTGGATTTTGTAACTATAAATGCAAATGACAAATTTGCTAGATTGCCTTGAATGTTATGCAGCTGAGGATTATTGAAAATTCTTTGCCAATATGTAATAACAAAAATTAAGACATATTCTGTGTAATTTTCCTTATTGGACTACTGTCTGTTGCTGCTATTGTAGAATATACTTAACCCTCCTTCCACCTGGCAGTGTTCTTAGATATTCTGAGTGCAGTTGTGCTCTTTGTATCTATGCTTCTCATTACATGAATGCATTAATACAATAACCAATGTTGTTTGTGTACAAAAGTCAACAGGTATTCAACAAATAGCATTGTGCTTGGTGCTGGGAATACAGAACTGAATAAGACAAGCTCCAGGATTGAGGCAGGCAGCACCTAGTTTCAGAGAGAGACACTTACAGAGAAATTGCAGCACAGCGTGGTGGGTGATATGTTAGATACATAAGATAAATGTGCTCAAAAGCACCAGTTGTGAACTACATTTAAGTCAACAGATATAACAGGCAACAATTTTGAGTATCAGAAATAGAACTGATAAAGAACAAAGTCCTGCTGTGGAGCAAAGAGAACAGTATTCAATCCTATGATAAACCATAAAAAGAAAATTTTAAAAAGAATGAATATATATGTGTAACTGAATCATTTTGCTGCACAGCAGAAATTAACAATTAACAAATTTTAACTGAACTGTGCTCCAGTAAAGGGCCACTATGTGGCCTTTACCTTCCCTGGTGGCTCAGATGGTAAAGCGTCTGCCTGCAGTGCGGGAGACCCGGGTTCGATCCCTGGGTTGGGAAGATCTCCTGGAGAAGGAAATGGCAACCCACTCCAGTACTCTTGCCTGGAAAATTCCATGGACGGAGGAGCCTAGTAGGCTACAGTCCATGGAGTTGCACAGAGTCGGACACGACTGAACGACTTCACTATCACTATCACTATGCTCCAATAAAAAAGAAAGGAAAGCAAAGAAAATTATGGAGGTAAGTTTGTTGCACTTTTGTTTAATTGTAGGTCAATTCAGGCAAACATGGGTAATAGGATAATAGAGATGTGAGCCGATTTATTTAAATGTAGTCATTTTACATTTTATTCTCCATATGGTAAGTATCAAGGACTAAAGTACCATGTCAAGTATAAAAAACTGTTATATCATTGCCTATTACTAGAAAAAAAATTAGTTTGCACGCGTGCGTCTATGCATGGTCACTCAGTCGCATTGGACTCTTTGCGACCCTTTGGACTATAGCCCACCAGGCTCCTTTGTCCATGGGATTCTCCAGGCAAGAATACTGGGGTGGGTTGTCATATCCTCCTTCAAAGGGTTCTTTCCAACCCAGGGATCAAGCCCATGTCTCATATCTCCTGCATTGGCAGATGGGTTCTTTGCCACTGAGCCACCTCAGAAGCCCTAGTCTTCAAACAATACATTATAAAAATATCTGCAACAGAAAAGTAATGCTCTGGTTTTTTTTGTCTCATAGAAACCACCATCAAGTTTTGGGTGGCTTATCTTCAGGGTTATAAACACACTGATGGGAGAGAGAGTAATCAGGATAATAAGTTGATACCAAAGAGTGTAATATGGAAAAAGTTAGAAAACTGAGCATAAATAGCCCAGCTATAAGAAGTCCTGTGGAACAATATGATAATTGTTTTCCAACATTATAAAAGGAATTAAGCAAAGGACCATGTGGTATAATATAAGTGTAGACAGAGAACTATTGGGTAATGTATTCATTTCAGCCAATAGAGAAATATTAAAATAAAGTTTCCAAAAAAAAAAGAAATTAACTGTCTTGAGGATGCAGACTATTCTTTCTCATTCGAGGTGTTTGTCCACGGGGGTTAACACAAGGGGTGGGATTATGGTGGAGAAATTCAAACATCACATGGGTAATAATGAATTCCTGCTCCTCCAACACTGAGAAATCCCTGATTTTAAAATGAGACACTATTAATTTGTACTTGACTAAAGATGCTAATGAAAACTAGGAATGGATTAAATGTTGAATACTATTCTGAGCTGCAGTCAACTATAGAGAAACAAAATTACACCACTGGTGACCCTCAGGACTGTCACAGAAATGAGATGTCTATCTCATGAGGCTATTATAGTCAGCAAAAAATTAAAATAATGACAATTAAAGGGTGGCTAGCTTCCCTAACTAATGAAAGTTCAATATCTTCCAGTTATATTGGTGGCACAGTATGGTTGCAAAATATGACTTAGTAGCTATAATGCAGTACTGTAATGAGTCTTCTCATTTTGGCTCTATGCTGTAAGCTTTTAAATCTCTTGGGCATATGAAATATACCATTGCCAAAGGACAAGGAACTCTGTGTTTTTTACATGGTACAGAGAAGTGGCTAAGGGAAAAGCAAAACATTCCAACAATTCATTCATTTCAGCAATCATCTATTGCTGTTTATCCTGTGCCATTCTTTATGTTAGATGCTAAAAATGATAAAAAGGTCAATAAGGCATGAATCTTGCCCTCATCGTGATTGCTAATTTAGTGGGAGAGTAAAATATGTTAAAAATAATCTGTTCCAGAATGGAGAAAATGGGTTAATGGAACTATGCTAAAACACCACAGACATGGGTGGACAGGGGCTGTCATGGTGATAGACTGTAGGGAAGGAGAGGCTGGGAATCTACAAGTAAGTCCCATCTGAGCAGGGCCCTAAAAGTGTATAATTTGTCAAATTGAGCCTCATAAATACTATAGAGTAAGCACTATGTTGCTGCTGCTTTGTTGCTAAGTCATGTCTGACTCTTGCTACGCCATGGACTATAGCCTGCCAGGCTCCTGCGTCCGTGGGATTTTCTAGGAAGAATACTGCAGTAGGTTGTCATTCGCTTCTCCAGGTGACCTTCTTGACCCAGGGATTGAACCCATTTCTCCTGCATTGGCAGGTGGATTCTCTACCACTGAACCACCTGGGAAGCCCTAGAGTAGGCACTATAAGCACAGTTAAAGCTAAATATATGAATGAAAACATGACATCGTTGGTGGGATTAGGCATTAGATGTCTCTGATCAGAAAGATCAGATAGATGATTGAAAAGTAAAGCTATAAAGTTAGATGTAATCACAACTAAAGGGGAATGGATCAACCAGAGATCTTAAACTTATTTCTCTCAATCTTATTTTTTTTTTTCTAATCCAGGGTATACCTACTTCCCAGTATGTTGAGATTGATCTTCATGATTATTTTGGGGCTCCTACTTTTCTATCCTGATCTATTAAAAACAAATCTGCTCCTTTGAGATGCACAAAACTTTGCAACTTTCAACTCTACATACCCACCTAGTTGTGTTCACTTTCTGTGTTCCGTATTCCGTCTCCACAGTGTATCAGGAAACTCAGCACCTCTTCATCCTATTTGGCTAAAGCACATATAACTTTGATTGAAGTCAAGTCCGTATGGATAATAATCCTTTTAACATTTTGGCCTCTTGGTTTTCTTCATGTCCTGGCTGCCAAGGACCTTCTCATTTTTTTCACTTCAGTCACCTTCAAATGTCTACCTTTTAATTTGTTATCTATTGTTTTCCTTTGTTATCTAAATTTTACTCCTCCAGAGACATTACTTCAAGTATTCTAACCTCTGACCACGAGGCTCTCTTTACCCAGATGGCAAGCTTGATCATGCCCATCACAAGCTTGATCACGTCTTTATCTTCATTTCCACTTGTGGGCACTTTTCCTTTCTTCTGTTTAAAGCTCCAGCTCTCAAATTTCTTCATTTCTAGTCTATCCAGTACGGATTGTTTGGCCTATCATTTAAAAAATACCAAAACATGTTAGGTCGATGTTCTTACAGAAGCATTGGGAGTGACAATAATTGAATTCAAAGTAATTGAAGGTGTGAATTTTCCAGACTTTGTCACTGTCTGAGAGCATAGCCCAGCACTACTTTGGGAAGAAAGACATTGCTATTAAACCTCCTACAAAGAGCATTCCAGGGCTAGTATTCCATATAAAGGTAGTAAAGTGAATCCACTTTGAAACTGTTCATATAAGTTGGGACAGTTAGATTTTAACGGTTGGAAGAATAAAAGTGAAGTGAAACTTGTGAAGCTCACATTTGAACATGAAAACCTACAGATATCTGAACTTTTGTATGCAGATGGACCTTTGTAAATATGTGTCATAGATATGAAGGGTTATGTGTTTCTGGTCTTGTCTCATTAAAATTCTAGCAGTTGATTCCTTCACAATTCCATATATTAGAAATTTTGTCTTCTAACTATCTCTCAAATGCACACATTCCTGTTGTTCCCACTTCAACTCTTTTAGATTAAACTGTTATCATGTTGGGACTGTAAAATGCTGTTAATCGGTTTCCCTGATTCCACCTTTTTCTCCTTTCTGCCTTCTAATTCATATAGATGATATAAGTGATTTAGATTTTCTAAATCAATGGCAAAAATCTTAAGTGATGATTAAAAAGAGTTACTTTACTATTTTCAAGAAGCTAGTTATTGACCCCCCAAACTCAGTGATTAATTTCTTTTCTGTTTGATCCATATTCAGTTATTTCTCTCTCTCAATATGATATGGAAGAATTGCATCTCAGCAATATGGCTTTGTACTAGAAAGAGTTGGCTCCCCAAGCAGGAGGTTTTAAAAGCATACCAAGATGGTAAGAAATTCCTGAAGCCTATTTTATCCGTTCTGTTCCTCATAACTTGCCTACCTGCCATGTGCTAGGAGGCCTATGATTTAAATGAGCTCTCTGCAAAATCTGGCTACCCAAAAATATGCCTTGCTTCAGAAAAACCTCAACATCCACTCCCACCACCAAAAGGAGGAAGACAAAAATTGCCAAGACAAAAAAGCTTCTCACAAGGAATATTTTACACTGCATATTGCTTCACTCGGCGCTTCTCATAAACAATAGGAACCACCAATGCACTAAGAAGGCTTTGATTTTCCAGGACTCAAGTTAGAGTCTTTTTTTTTTTTAGTCTTTTCACAGGAATTCAAATTTAGCAAGTTGAGAAGTACTCGAGAAAATGTACATTTTTCCTCTCTTCTCTGTATTGGCTCCATCTTTAGGATAAAAGCTGACAAGCCTGGTGACCAGGCAATAGTCTGCATTTAATAAGTATCTGCAAAGATGAAAATAGAATGAAAAAGGATTGTTTTCATTCTGTCTGAGACTGAAAGTAGGCTTATTGGTCTCTGTAGAACCAAACGTTAGCACCAAAGTGAGTCCTGCAAAAGGTCTTTGCTAGGAACTTTTTTTCTAGAATCAAATTTCTTTAACGGCAATGCTCTGCCTACTTGACCACTGACTCAGTGCGTTTAACAGGAGGAAAAATTTCTAACAAGCTAGACATGGGTAGTAATACAGAGTTATTTCTATGGCTTTTCTCTTTGCCTCTCCTTCTCTTTTCTCTTTATAGCAAAAATACCTTTAAGAAAATCTGTTTGGTTTGCATTTACATTTCTTTTCTTCATGACCCTCGAGCTCCTGCTGGGAGTTTGGTGTACGGGGGAATTAAACTGAAATCTATATTTTTGTGAGTATGTTGCTTGAACCTAGCATAACGAACTACTGTAGGAAAGTGATGCATTCCTTAGACACATAAATTATCCAGACTGGAAGCCTTTGAGATCATAGTGTCTTTTTCTAAGAAAAGACTTACTGCTACCACCCCACTCCACCCCCACCACACCTCCCCACACACACATACACATCACCTAGTTAAGAAGACAAACTTGCATTTGGGTGTTGTGCTCAGTGGTAGGAATTATTCAAAGCCAATCTATTCTTTTATTTTAAAGTAGCCAAACTGCTAACCCTGAACTTGGATAGAGTAGTATAAGTAACAACCCAGATGAGTAGAGTGTTATAAGTAACAACTCAGAAGAAAGGGAGTCACCTGGTTTTATTTTTACTCTTTGGGGCTGTCAGGTAATGACAAAATCTGGAAAGTTGAGTGCTGAATGTACACATGATTCTTGGCTGAGTCAGCCAGTCTCTATCTGATGACAGAGGATGAGATGGTTTGATGGTTTGATGGTTGGTGATGGACATGAGTTTGAGCAAACTCTGGGAAATGGTGAAGGTCAGGGACGCCTGGTGTGTTGCAGTCCATGGGGTCACAAAGAGTCTTTCACAACTGAGCAAATGAACAACAACAGCAAGTCTAAGGGATTTTTATTAACCATGGAAATACTCAGCTGATTTCTTATTTTACCCCACTGATTATTGTGGAAATGTGTAATTATATTCAATGTTTCCCATATGAACAATATTCTTGGAACAGAGTTATTTGACATTTTCTGCTATGTGTCCTATTTGGTTAAATATACATGCTTCTCTTCCCACTGTCAACTTCTTCTTCTCTTAGTTATTTCACTAATGTTATTCAGATGTCCAAGCCAGGGATTCAGTGGGAGTGATGATAAAGCATGAAAATGATACACTTGCTATTATATCATTAGACACAGTATGTAATATGATTATTGAACTTTTAGGATAGATTTTAGAAACCTGATGGATAAGTATCTCCTTGGCCTGCAAACATATGCTACTTCCAATTGTGGGAAAAAGTTTTGTATGATTTTCCGTAACATGTCAGCTTTGTATCGCTCTCAGTCCTCTGCTGTGATGTTGTGACATAGAGGTTTCTCAAACTTCCTTTGGCAGGAAGAGTCATTAGGGTGTGAGTCATTTTGTAAGACATGGCACAGACCCAGAGTGACCTGGTGCAGGTCCCAGGGGAAGGACACTAGCTGGCACTGTGCAGAGACAGCCTGTCATGGTGCTCCAGGGATTCACTGTCAATATCTGAGTCAGTCTGCTCAGGGACACACTCCAGATTACCTCTGAGAGTTGACAGCTAATCTATTTATCCCCAAATGAAAACCAACCAAGGTTCACCATTCCCAGATGGCCTCAAGTTTTATCCCCTTCCTTTCTCTACCCTCTCTTATCAACCTTTTCCTTCCTTTGTTTCATGAAAATACTCCAGATACATTCTCTCACATCTGTGTGTAAATTTTGTGTAACAGCCCGATAATATCGATGACTCATATATCCAAGTTGATTTTTTAATGACTAAACATTCCTTGGTTACTTTTTGACAGGTCCAAGCTGAAATATATTTTCATTTCTTCCCTGACTCTGTTCAGAAACTTGAATTGCTATGAGTCCTCTATTTCTCTGGGCTAAATAATCAGGACTCTGGCTTAAAATAACTGTCCACCTTCTTCTATGAGATTGTCATGTCTTATGGGGCTGTATCTCAGTCACTTAGTGAAATTCGTCCTTTGGGACTTCCTAACAGTATGAAAATGCATACTCATGCTGTTCTGTACAGGCCATAATCAAGTTTTATTCATGGTGCATACCTCTCACTCCTCTGCCAGAATGACTGATGCCACACTCACTAGAACTCTTTTAAAAGTTCCTTTTCTCTCTGTTCTCTTTACCTCTGTTTTTAATTGAAACCTGTCAGTCTACCAAACTTACCATCTTCCTTGCAGCCCTCTCAAGGATGACTTTCTTTCTTCTGTGAAACTTACAGATATCTTCCCCTCCTCTTTCCTACTAATTGCGGAAGCTTCCCAATCCTTTTCTTTTCCTTTCTTATTTATTTATTTTTTAATTTTTATTTTTTGCCGTGCCTGTGGCATGTGAGGTCTTAGTTCCCCAGCCAGGAATTGAACCCACACCCCCTTGCATTGGAAGTGTGGAATCTTAACCACTGGACCACTGGGGAAGTCCCTTCCTTTTCTTTCTTAAAATGAATACCAACAATAGCATAAACAAAAACCCAGATCTTTTGAATTTCATACCATCTGATGCCACTTCATTTGAGAGCTAACATCTCTAGCATTCCCAGTCACCCCTAGGTATTAGTTGAAGAATTTAGTTTTTAGCTCACAAAATGACATTGTGGCATATTCTGTATTGAATTTAATGCATGTAGTGTCTTTTATACGTTCATAACCTACCTAATGCATGGGATTCTTAATAGCTCAGCTTTCTATTCTATTTTTACCTTTCTGTGATATTACCCTAGCAATCCATTCTCTTTTCACCCCCAAACCATAACCTGACACAGAATGCTCATTTTCCAAAATCATTTTTTAATTAATTAATTTTTAATTGGAGGATAATTGCTTTACAATATTGTGTTGGTTTCTTGCATATATCAACATGAATCAGCCATACAGGCCATCATCTTCTCTTCTCCCAGCTTACTTTTTCTAGTATCCAAAGTATCCACACCATTATTTTTTTGACTTTTATGAGAACTTCAATTATCAGCACCTCCGTTTTTGGTGTTTGCTTTTGTTTATGTTAATGCCATGGTACCATTCTCTCACTTTCCTCCCTTCTTAACTGACTTTGGATTCTCTACTCTATTTTATTATTTAAAAAAAATTAAAATAGAATTTGATAGTAGTTTATTAGGATTTTTTTTAGGCCATGTGGTGCAGCATGCAAGTTCTAAGTTCCCCAATATGGGACTGAACCCATGTCCCCTGCATTGGGAGAGTGGAGTCTCAATCACTGGACTTCCAGGGAAGCTTGTATGCTTTGTTTTGATTGTCTTCCATGGGGACCTTCTTACATTTTACATGAAACTTATTAAGACATGCTTTTAATATTATTTTCAAAATATGTCTAAAATATTGCTACATCTCACCATCTCATCTGCTACAAACCTATCCCAATTGCATTATCTTAAAAATGTGCTATTTTAATGGGTTCTAAAAATGGTATTTGCACTTTTACTCTGGTGTTCTCCTCCCCCACTTCCAAAAAGCATTCTCAACACAGCCAGCAGTGTGTGTGGTTGTCTGAATTTAGAGAAAAAAACTCCTAATAGTTTTCCTTCTCACTTGCAATGAAATTCAGCTTACTTATGTCTTGAAAAGCTTAAAGCTTCACATCCTCTGGTCTATGGCTTCTTCTTAGCCATCTCTCACTACTGTTCTCCTTACTCGTCTATGCCAGTCACACTGATTTCCTCAATTTCCCCAATATACTTATTTCTTGTTACTATTAATACTCTTCCACTGTTTCTCTGAAATCTACTTTTTTAAAAGAAAAATATTTTTACTCAGTGATTTAAGGATCAAAATTAATATTATTTTATGTATTTTGTAACTCACTTAAATAAAATACAGTGGTATAAAATAATTCATATAATGAAACTATAGTTATGTGACTATCAATTGACAGTTTATTCAACAACTTGCTCAGAAAAGTGTGACATGGAGATTCGGTGAAAATAGTATATACCGAATACCTAGTGAATTACTATAGAGTAACATTGTATAGTGGGATAAGTAAGAGTCATTTGGAGTCAGACTTACATTTATATCCAGGATCTTGCTAAAATTGTTTGTGTGACAGTGCAAATTGCTTAGTGTACAATGTTAGAAAGGAATGGTGAGAGAGCACATCCTTCACTGGTTGCTGATCTTACTGGAAAAGCTTTGAGTTTCTTAGAATAAGTATAATTTTAACTCTAGGTTTTTTTGTAGATATTATTTATCCAACATCCATTGGATCATAGAAAATGCAAGGGAATTCCAGAAAAACATTTACTTCTGCTTTATTGACTACACTAAAGCCTTACACTGTGTGGATCACAGCAAACTGTGGAAAATTCTTAAAGAGATGAGAATACCAGAAGCAACAGTTAGAACTGGACATGAAACAATGAACTGCTTCCAAATTGGGAAAGGAATACATAAAGGCTGTATATTGTCACTCTACTTATTTAACTTATATGTAGAGCACACCATATGAAATGCCAAGCTGGAAGAACCACCAGCTGGAATCAAGATTTCTTGGATGTCCTTTCCTCTTTCTGTTTCTACCCTCCTGAAATGGAGACGAGATGGCAAAGTCAGAGCAACCACCGTGGGACTTTGAAAAAACAAGTCAAGACAATCTCAGTTATCTCAAGGACCAAAGTTATTTGAATCACAACCTAAAACTACCGAGGGATCCTTCATCTCTGGGCTCCAGTGAAAGCCAGCAGTCATCTTCGTCATTCAGTAAAGATCAAGCCCTGAGCCTTTGGAGTGGGAACATTTAATCCAAGACCCTAGAGTACCAGATAATTAACCCTAGAGGGAATCAAATAGTGAGAACTCACACAAAGGAAAACACTGTAATACAAGACCTGGCATCACGCAACCACCAATAGCACCCTGTGCAGGACGCCTCATCTAAACAACAGACAAAACAAAAATGCAAAGCAAATCATCAGCAGACAGGAGGACCACCTCACAGCCTCGCCCATCAGAGGAAAAACAAACAAACAAACCTCGGCACAAATCTCACTGTATAAGAAGCTTACACAAACCACAGGACCAAACTTAGAGGGCAGAAACCAAAAAGAAGGAAGAAGTCAACCTTGAAGCCTGGGAAAAGGAGACCTCAAAACAATAAGTTAAAAAAAATAATAATGAAAAGGCAGAGAAATGCTACACAAATGAAGGAACAAACCAGGAACACAGAAGTCCAAATAAATGAAGAGGAAATAGGCAAACTACCTGAAAAAGTATTCAGAATAATGATAGTAAAGATGATCAAAAACCTTGAAAGCAAAATGAAGAAAATGCAAGAATCAATTAACAAAGACCTAGAAGAATTAAAGAATAAACATGCAGATATAAGCAACATGATTACTGAAATTAAAAGTACTCTAGAAGGAATTGATAGCAGACTATTTGAAGCAGAAGAACGAATCAGTGAGCTGGAAGATAGATAAAATGGTGGAAATAACTTCTGAGGAGCAGAATAAAGTAAATGGAATGAAAAGAACTGAGGATAGTCTCAGAGGCCTCTGGAACAACAACAAATGCACCAACATTCAAATAATAGGGGTCCCAGAAGAAGAATAAGAAAGGGTATGAGAGAATTTTTGAAGAGATTATAGTTGAAAATATCCCCAACATGTACAAGGAAATAGTCAATCAAATCCGAGAGGCACAAAGAGTCGCATATAGGATAAATCCAAAGAGAAACACACCAAGACACATACTAATCAAACAAACAAAGACTAAACACAAAGAAAGAATTTTAAAAGCAGCAAGGGAGAAGCAACAAGTATCGTACAAGGGAATTCTATACTCTTAACAGCTTATCTTTCAGCAGAAACTCTGCAGGCCAGAAGGGAATGGCAGGATATATTTAAAGTACTTAAAGAGAAAAATCTACAACCAAGATTACTGTACCCAGCAATCTCATTCAAAATTGATGGAGAAATCAAAAGCTTTTCAGACAAGCGAAAGTTAAGAGAATTCAGTACCACCAAACCAGCTTTACAGCAAATGTTAAATGGACTTATACAGTGAAATACAAGTGAAGAAAAAATATTTACAAAATTAATGCCAAACAATGAAGAAAATGGCAATAGGAACATATATATCAATTACTTTAAATGCTCCAACCAAAAGACTGTAATACAAGACCTGGCATCCAACAGGTTTATACTACAAAGCTACCATCATCAAGACAGTATGGTGGTGGCACAGAAACAGAAATATAGACCAATGGAACGAGATAGAAAGCCCAGAAATGAACCCATGCACCTATGGGTACCTTATTTTTGACAAAGGAGGCAAGAATATACAATGGGGCAAAGATAGCCTCTTCAATATATGGAGCTGGGAAAACTAGACAGCTTCATATAAAAGAATGAAATTAGAACACTTCCTAACACCATACACAAAGATAAACTCAAAATGGATTAAAGACTTAAATGTGAGACCAGAAACTATAAAACTCTTAGAGGAAAACATAGGCAGAACACTTGATGACATAAATCAAAGCAAGATCTTCTATGACCCACCTCCTAGAGTAATGGAAATTAAAAAACAGTAAACAAGTTGGACCTGGTTAAACTTAAAAGCTTTTGCACAGCAGAGACTATAAGCAAGGTGAAAAGACAACTGTCGGAATGGGAGAAAATAATAGCAAATGAAACAACTGATAAAGGATTAATTCCAAAATATACAAGCAGCTCATATAACTCAATACCAGGAAAAATGACAACCCAATCAAAAAGTGGGAAAAAGACCTAAACAGACATTTCTGAGATATACAGATGGCTAACAAACACATGAAAAGATGCTCAACATCACTCATTATTAGAGAAATGCAAATCAAAACCACAATAAGATATCACCTCACACCGGCCAGAATGGGCATCATCAAAAAGTAGACAAACAATAAATGCTGGAGAGGGTGTATAGAAAAGGGAACACTCTTGCACTGTTGGTGGGAATGTAAATTGATACAGCCACTATGGAAGATGGGATGGAGATTCCTTAAAAAACTAGGAATAAAACCATCATGTGACCCAGCAACCCCACTCCTAGGCATATACCTCGAGGAAGCCAAAGTTAAAAAAACACATGTATCCCATTATTCATTGAAGCACTATTTGCAATAGCTAGAACATGGAAACAACATAGATGCTCATTGACTAATGAATGGATAAAGAAGTTGTGGTCCATATACACAATGGAATGTTACTCAGCCATAAAAAGGAACACATTTGAGTCAGTTCTGATGAGGTGGATGAACCTAGAACCTATTATACAGAGTGAATTGAGTCAGAAAGAGAAAGATAAATATTGTATTCTAATGCACATAAATGAAATCTAGAAAAATGGACTTGAAGAATTTATTAAAAACAAAAGATTGCTGGGAAAAATATCAATAACCTCAGATATGCAGATGACACCAACCTTATGGCAGAAAGTGAAGAGGAATTAAAGAGCCTCTTGAAAGAGGAGAGTGAAAAAGCTGGCTTCAAACTCAACATTCAAAAATGAAGATCATGGCATCTGGTCCCATCACTTCAAGGCAAATGGATGGGGAAAAAATGGAAACAGTGACAAACTTTATTTTCTTGGGCTCCAAAATCACTGGGGATGGTGACTGCAGACATGAAATTAAAAGACACTTGCTCCTTGGAAGAAAAGCTGTGACAAACCTAGACAGCATATTAAAAAGCAGAGACATTACTTTGCCAACAAAGATCTGTCTACCGGAAATGGTTTTTCCAGTAGTCACGTACAGACGTGAGAGTTGGATCATAGAGAAGGCTGAGTGCCAAAGAACTGATGCTTTTGAACTATGGTGTTGGAGAAGACTCTTGAGAGCCCCTTGGACTGCAAAGAGATCAAACCAGTCCTTCCTGAGGGAAATCAACTCTAAATATTCATTGGAAGGAGTAATGCTGAAGCTGAAGCTCCAATACTTTGGCTACCTGGTGTAATGAGCCAGCTCACTGGAAAAGACCCTGATGCTGGGAAAGGCTGAAGGCAGGAGGAGAAGGGAGAGACAGAGAATGAGATGGTTGGATGGCATCACTGACTCAGTGGACATGAGTTTGACCAAGATGCGGAAGACAGTGAAGGAGACTCAGACATTACTGAGAAACTGAATAATTCCCCTCGTAGAAGTCTACAGCTGACTATTGTTTGGTATTTCTTTCTCCCAGATCAATTAGGCCCTGAAAATACTCCAGAAGATTAGGTTCTGGACGACTAGTTTCTCCAGGGCAAAAACATTGTTGAGACCACCAGAATGCTCTGGTGTATTTCAGAATTCTTCTTTCTTGACTCCCCTTGCCAAAAGTATAAGGGACGTTTTTTCTTATATTTACTGTTATTAGACACTTACTGCTTGGAAGGAAAGTTATGGCCAAACTAGACAGCATATTAAAAAGCAGAGACATCACTTTGTCAACAAAGGTCTGTCTCGTCAAGGCTATGGTTTTTCCAGTGGTCATGTATGGATGTGAGAGTTGGACGGTGAAGAAAGCTGAGCGCCGCAGAATTGATGCTTTTGAACTGTGGTGTTGGAGAAGACTCTTGAGAGTCCCTTGGACTGCGAGGAGATTCAACCAGTCCATCCTAAAGGAGATCAGTCCTTGGTGTTCATTGGAAGGACTGACGTTGAAGCTGAGACTCCAATACTTTGGCCACCTGATGCGAAGAGCCGACTCATTGGAAAAGACCCTGATACTGGAAAAGATTGAAGGCGGGAAGAGAAGGGGACGAAAGAGGATGAGATGGTTGGATGGCATCACCAGCTCAATGGATATGAGTTTGGGTGAACTCCGGGAGTTGGTGATGGACAGGGAGGCCTGGCATGCTGAGGTTCATGGGGTCACACAGTCGGACATGATTGAGCGACTGAACTGAACTGAACTGAACTGAACCTGATGGAACTCCTGGAAGTGGACATCATAATACTGTGGAGTCCTCCATATGACCAGGTCCCCTTGTAGTTTTTAATTCTCAGTGGGGAGAACACTGAGAGCTGATTCATCCACTGTAGTTCACGTTTTCCTACCCCGGCACTGGTTCCCTTGATGATTTTCTCTCCTTAGTCTCCTCTCAGAGAAGCCATACCTCCCTGCATTTGGCTGCCTAAGTCTCTATAATTGGGCCAGTGGTTTATCCTATCCTCAGTCCCCTTACAAATACAAGAACTGTAGATTTTTCAGTCTATTTAGCTTTTATCAATATTTGTTGTCAAGACAAAGCGGTGACTTCCCAGTTCCTTACATTCAAAACTGGGAACTGAAAGTCTCTTAATTTATTCCACTTTTTCTCATCTGTGAAATAGAGCTGATAATAATACATACCTTGGTAAGTTGTTTTGACTAAAAAATGGTTACTGATAACGTATTCCCAACTCTTCTAGGAACTTGGTATAGGGGAATTGAAGATTCAGTGTGAAATGCTTGAAAAGTAGAAGCGTTTTATAAATGTGAGCTATTACATCATATCAATTTTTAAACCCAAACAGTAGATGTGGTCGTTATATTACATTGCATTTTATGTTACATCATATTATTATAATGTCAATTACTATATTTACATTATAATTTATCATTCCTCTCATTATATATTTTCATAAAACTTACATTTGGTCCTAGGCCATTTTTAATATACTTTTATTTTTATTATTTATTATTTATGTAGCACTTGACCCTTTTAAAATTTAAGTAATTTAATGATCCCTAGTTAATTACTTAAATGAAAATTTATAACGTACAGTGTAAAGAATAAAAGAAAGCTTCTGAGAGACTGATATGAAAAAATACTCAAGCTATAGGTGATTATTCCATAGTTAAGACTTTCAGGATGATGAAAATATAAGGACCAGCTTCATTCAGGCACAATGAAAGAAAGTACCTTATAAACTATTATGCTAGAGAAACCTATATATATATATTTTTTTTGTCTCCAAATGCATGTTCTTAGCATAAGTCAATGTTCAGGCAAAAATAATTGTTTTTCTTTTATTTTTCATTATTTAACAAGCCTGAATATTAGAGCAAAGTCTATAACAGCATCACTTTATTCATTTTTTGAGACCCTGACTTAGGTCACAGTGAAGAAAATGAATTAAGATTGGAAGCTCATTTGGGATGGATAGGGTCTTGTCTAGCAAAAATCTAATCCATGTTCCCTGCCTTACAGGATAGACTTTATTTTTCATTACCTGCTACTAACAGATGGCTGTCCACAGTCCTCATTGAGGTTGGGAGGGGGCTCAGTCCATTCCCCAGAGGTCATAGGTTTCCAGGCAAAACTATTACCTAATTGGCATCATGCCATTTAATATAGCAGAGATTGGGTTGGCAAAGACAGAAATCTATGGGTTAGAGTTTAGTTGTATTGTTAATTGATCCAAACAAAATGCATGTTTGGAGATTCATAGGTTGCAGCTATAATTCTCCCTACTTACAAACGCAAGCCAGAAATTAAATTAACTTCAGTAAATCAAATTGCTATACTTAGGACAATTTTTTTGAGACTACTGTTTCTGAGGTAATTTGGTCTTTGACAGATACTGCAAAAGTATTTTAACAAGACAATTCCAAGGATTAAAATTTGTGTGTAAATTTTAATTTAGAGTATAAATGTTATTAATTTTAATGGAAGGAGCTTTCTCTAAAATAATCCTAGAGATTATAATCCTATTAAATTAACCCTTGAGCATACACATAAGCTTACACATGTAAGGCAGTAGAAAATATCTGGATTGGCTCCATATTACTAATCTAGCAAGGAATGAGAATGATAACTATGTACATTTACAGTGGTGCCTTTTTACATTGATTATTTCATTTTATCATCAGGAAATCCTTTGAATTAGTTAATTTAATCTACAGTTTTTCAGATAATGGATAATATATAAATTTCTCAAGAACACACAGTTTATAGGTGTAGGAACTGGGATTTAAATTCACATCTCTAGGCCCAAGCACTGGTCTTGTTTCACTAAATTTCAGAATTAAAATGCATTTTTCTTTCATTAGAGCGATATCTTACTCTTCCTTGAGAAAATGGTTGTCATAATTTACTATCACTTCTCTCACTTCAAGAAAATTTATACTGAAGAAGAAACAGTATAGAAATTCATGAAGATACAAGAAGATATTCTTACCTATGCATTTTTCACATTAAAGAGAAGTCATAAACTGTAGGAATTCTCCAGGCAAGAATACTAGAATGGGTAGCCATTCCCATCTCCATAGGATCTTTCCAACCCAGAGATCGAACCCATGGTCTTCTGCATTGCAGATGCAGCCCCCTTTACCATCTGAGCCACCAGGGAACCACAAATAGCCTTTCTACAGCCTTTCCACTGCAGTCTTAATTCTTGCTTTTCCACCTTTACTTCTTTTCACCTTTTGGGACTTTCTTGTTGTCTGTCATAGGAAGAAAAATATCATCTAAGCCCTCTAATTACCATGAAATTATTAGTGAGCTAGTAAATTATCCCTTTACGATTCTGAACATTTCTGAAAGTACATTTTATATATATATATATATAAACAAGTAAATGAAATAAAATCCGTGCAGTTGTTTGTGGTGCTGGGGGTGGAGGTGGGGAATCTCAATAAAAAGTGAATAGAATATTCATAGTAATTTTTGTATTTGGGGGTTTGCCAACTGCATGATTAAGAGATTAAACTTTCTTTTGCATTATTTTTGTTCTATTCCTATGTTAATACATTTACGAGAGAAAATTAATAATCTCATTCAAATAGACCAAGTAGAAAGGGAACAATTTTGTTCTCCTCCCTATGCCCAAGACATCACGGTTTACCCTGAAAAGAAAAAAAAAAAAATCATTATTTCTATTTGTCCCTTCTGTACTGACAACATCTAGAAGTCAAAAGGCAAATGTGGGCAGATTGAATTTTTAATTTAAGAGATATGCTTAGTTGAAAATTGTCAAGAGCCACCTACTTTTAATCATTTCTTCTTTCCCAGGACAGAACAAAAGATTTTTATTTAATGATATTTTCTCCCTACATGGAACATAACACACAGACACACACATTTTAAGTAAAAAACAGTATTCAACTTTTGGAGAGGCTTTCTCATCCTAACTAATGCAAAGGAAGTTTTAAGATCAAAGAATAATTATACAGATAAGATTCAATGACAATAGTAATTTAGGAAAGGTGTTCAAATATAATCAAATCAATAAGAGTAAATCTCCTGTGAACACAGCTTTGAATATTACTCTTTGTCCCTTCTAGGGTTAGGTTATGGATTACAAAAATCACTCCCAAACCTCTCTTCTGAGTAATTACACTCTTACTTGCTTGTCTTTTCCCCCCAGCACCATGAAAATTACAGCATTCTGATCAATAAGGATATAAAAACAGAGGAACAGAAACAGTGATTTCTGCCTTTCCCAGGCATTTCACAATTTTGCAAACACAAATATTTGTCTGCAATTAATTTCCTCTGAGGACTGTGTTTTCTGAGCCTTTTCAAATGAGAACTACTGGATACATTTTTGTTTTGTTTCATTCATTTTTCTTTTCACACCCCATTGGATTGTCAGCTAGACTTGCCGGTATTCGTCCATCAGATGTCTGCATGCTAGCTTCATTTGTTTACATCGTGCCCCAAAAGACAATGGTAAGAAATAGGAATACATGTTTTAACTGCAATTTAAAAATGCTACAAAAAAACTTATTTTAATTATTTTGATCAATTAACACTGTCCCTTAAAATCAAGACAAGCACTTGAAGTCAGTAAGTATTCATACTATTGATTCAGATTGGATGAGTGTAGTTTTATTTTCTTATTGCTGATGTGTCAGTCTGACCTTAATTAGATTGGGAATTAGAAAGCCAAGGATATATTGAGCCATACTTGCTTTTAGCTAAATGTAAAATTCAGATGGTTTTAGTGATTCCTAAAAATAATATAAAAGAACCCTAAACTGCTACTTCTTGATGATAGGTAGAGAGGAATCCTGTTGTTGTTTGAGGTTTCCTAAATAGTTATTAAAACATAACCCAAACCAAGAAGCATTAACCTCGTCCAAAATAGGTCCTTTAAGCCCCACCCCCCCAAAAATAAATCACACACAAAATGTCTATCAAACCTTTATTATATAAATGTGGGTTCTAAACCAGGGGCGCGTGGGTTTGACTCATTCCTAGAGCTTGTTGGTTGTGTAATTTTGGTCAGTGTTTAAATTTCTCCAAGACTTAGTCTCATTCTTTTCACAGTATGGTAA
The DNA here is from genome assembly GCA_024291935.2 of Okapia johnstoni. Lineage (NCBI taxonomy): Eukaryota > Metazoa > Chordata > Mammalia > Artiodactyla > Giraffidae > Okapia > Okapia johnstoni. The sequence goes on from CM044325.1 coordinate 10,193,121, forward strand.
CATTAATCCTTGTGATGAAGTTGCTGAGAGAATTAGGTACTTTGTTTTCTGTAAAGTGATTGACAGATGGACATAGTAAGTATTTAATAAATACTATTAATTTTGTAATATTATTACTATTAAATAGTCCATGGTAGCAGTCAGTTACTTCAATCAGGGACTGATCTTTCTGTTTCTCTCTTTCTTTTTTATTAATTTCTTCGTTTTTAACTGGAGGATAATTGTTTTACAATATAGTGTTGGTTTCTGCCATATATCAACATGAATCAGTCATAGGTATATACCATAGGTATACATATGACCACTCACTCTTATTAAACTTCCTTCCCACCTCCCACCCCATCCCACCCTTTAGGTTGTCACAGAGCGTTGGACTTGAGCACCCTGCATCATACAGTAAATTCTGACTATCTGTTGAACTTACTATAATACCTGATACATAACAAACTTTGGTAGAAAGAATTAGCAATGATGATTAAATGTAAAGATAAAACAAGGAAAAGGGGACTTTGTAGTACTACAGCCTTTTTCCTTTATCTCTCACATCTTTCTCAGCTAAGTCTATTTGACTCAGCCTGAAAAAATATCTGTGGTTTTCAGGTACTGATGTTACCACATCTTAGGGTGTTACTGATTATGATAAGCTCCATGTTTACCAATTCATAATCTTTCATGAAGCGACCGTGTCCCAACAACATTTCCCCTTATATTTTGATCCCATGGACAACATCCAGCTGGTAAAGAGTTGTTTTTATTCTTGCTTGATGACTCCCCAAGGCTTCCTGAGAAAGAACAGTGTGTGATTCCTGTGGAGTATGGGCATTCAGAAGTAGGAGAGGCACTAGGCTCCCAGAAATTCAAAATTTCCAAATTGCTTTTTCCTTGAACGTCTTATCTACTGTCCAACTTATTTTTTTCACACCAGTCCAGTTAACTTTGGGGTAGACATGGAGTCATGAGTATCAAAGAATTCTATCAGTACAACTAGTAGCATGATTTCCATATTATAGCATTTCTTGCCTCCCAAACACTCCTCCCAGTTTAGAAGTGAGGAAAGCACTTTCAGGGGACTTTGATATGTTTTTTATACTATCTAACAATCTCTCAGTTTTAACCTGAATAACAAAATTCTACTTGGGGAGCATTATGTGTGGGAAACGATCTCAGTCAATGCTTGTTCATGATGCTTATAGAAGTCCATTGACACAATCAAAGTGACAAGGAAAAGAAGATTGGAGGGGGATAAGTAGGGTTTCCCAAGGTGATGCTAGTAGTAAAAGAACCTGTCTGCCAATGCAATAGACATATGAGATACAGGTTCAATCCTTGGGTTGGGAAGATCCCCTGGAGGAGGGCATGGCAACCCACTCCAGTATTCTTGCCTGGAGAAACCCACGGACAGAGGAGCCTGGGGAGGGGGGTTGCCTACAGTCCAAGGGGTGGCAAAGAGTAGATACGCCTGAAGAGACTTAGCTCATAAGCAAGTTTAAGTCAGACTGAGTGACTAGTCCTGGGAACTTTTTTCATAATAACTAGGATAAACAGGATTGTAAAGAGGTCTTTACAAAATCTCCTTATAAATAGCAATAGAGTTAGTGATTATATTGTAGACCTCACAAGCATAAGTTTGAATGAGATATAATAAACAAACTTGTTCTAATGCATATGAATGGGTCTTGTGGCTGGAATACAAATTTCAGTGACGGAACCATACATCATGCATAGTCTTGAGAAGACTCTCAAGAGTCTTCTCCAACACCACAGTTCAAAATCATCAATTCTACAGCGCTCAGCTTTCTTCACCGTCAAACTCTCACATCCATACATGACCACTGGAAAAACCATAGCCTTGACTAGACGGGACTTTTGTTGGCAAAGTAATGACATGAAAACAGCAATATTTCTAAATTGCTACACTACTGCCTATGACATATAATTGTGTGCATTATTACAATGAAATTAATGAAATAAGTATCTCCAAAGAAAGTTATAGAAGCATGTCAACCAATAAAACATTGAATGAAAATTCTCAGTGTATATATGGAAGATTACCGTACATTCTAGTGTATATTACATTTGGACACATAAGGTAATTTATTTTTATTATTGCCTATATCTTTGAGCTTTCTGCTGAGTAACCCAGTTACTTTACTTTTGGGTAGTGTGTGTGTGAGGTAAGTGTGTGATGGGGGAGGGTCTATGGGTGGAAAAGACAGTTTGAAATGCCCGTGACAGGGAAAGTGACCTTATCTCTCTCTATCTCTTTAGTTGCTAAGTCCTGTCTGACTCTTGTGACCCCAAAGGAGCCTGCGAGTCTCCTTTGTCCATGGGATTCTCTAGGCAAGAATACTGGAGTGGGTTGCCATTTCCTTCTCCAGGGGATCTTCCCGACCCAGGAATTGAACTGGAGTCTCCTACATTGCAGGCAGATTCTTTACCAATTGAGCTATGAGGGAAGCCCAGTGATCTTATACTATCAGATAAATTATGGGTTCTTTTTTTCCCATTTTTTAAAATTATTATTACTTTCTTTGCTATCCCCATTTAATTTTTCTGTGTGAAGCTCCATTAATGGCTTCCTCAGGAGAATTTATAAACTCGGGTGTGTGTTGGGGGGTGTGTGCACTCATACTCTTACACACACACATGTGTGCAAGTGTTGGGATGGAAGAGGACTAGAAACATCTAATAACCAACATTTTTCTTGCTGGCAAAAATTGCAAGAAGCCAAAGAAAATATTGTGAAGTGAAACAAATATAGGAGTTTATCAAATATCAAAAAGAGAGAAATAAATTCATTTTCTAAACAATAAGTGTTCAAGAATAAAGAACAATTTTTGTTAGAGTTGTAAAATAATGCTTGCTGTGGTGAAGGGCCATGGTAGATTTAGATGTTGAATTGAGTTTTTAGCAGATTTCTTAACATTAAAATAGTCTTATTTCTATCTTGAAAGAATTTTTTTTTTTTGCTCCTTCAGAATATCTTGTACCAGAGTAGTTCACAAAGCTGCAAATTTGAAACACATTACTTTGAATAACTAAATACAACTTTGAGCATTAAAAACAGCATTTGTTCAAACAGAGGCAGAATACATAGAGTATGTTGACAACATGGATTCCATTCAGATCACACTGCTTTAAGCAGACTTTGTTTCAAATGACTTACTCAACATAACTGTGTACTTTGAATGGTAATTACACTTAAGTCTTTAATGCCTGCTCTGACAATATCTTTATTGAGCAGTGAGTCACACTGCAAAATCACCAAAGGTAAGACCTGGTTAGACCTTGTGCCTAACAAATAAATATTTTTAATTGTGTGGTCTCCAAATAAGAATGTTAACTCTTAGGTTATCTTTGAAGCAATTGGTACCTACGTGGATCCGTCCATACCAAAAGATAAAACAGCTATCTTTGGTGTATTTGTCCTCCTCCCAAATATACGTGAACCATGATGGTAACTTTGCACTGACTCTAGATAGATATTTGAATAAATAGCTATTTACATTGGGTATTAATGTACAGAAGTATTTCCATGGAAACCCGCTAATGGTTATTTTGGATAGAAAAATAAAAGCTGTGTGCCAAATCCCATTTTAATTATATTTCTGATGTAATGAAATTTTAACTTAAGATTCAATTGGTATATGTGTGAAGTAAAAGGTGTGAGTATTTTCTTTGTTCTTAGAAAACTCATTAAATCATGTTATTTCATAAATAGAGGTATTTTTTGGTAAAAAAAAAAATCAGTATTTAGTTTAAAAGGAAATTGGCATTTTCAGCATCTACCTTAAACAGGGATATTAACTCATTTAGTATGCCACATAAGTAATTTTTTAGAGTTTTTTTTTTTTAAATAAAATATATGGTATTTTTCACAAGAGGTTTTGGGAAAGATAGATTGAATACTTTCACTCTGGAGGAAAAACACTTTCACTTCCTACATTTGATAACAAAAGAAAGCATCAATATAACATATGACTCTAAAATCATATTTGATTATGTGTATATGATTTCTGTGTAGAAATTTTGTCTATGGCTATCCAACCCTGAAAGTACCCAATCTCATCTGATCTCAGAAGTGAAGGAGAGTTGGGCTAGGTTACTACTTGGATGGGTGAAATCTTGATGGGATTGTCACATACAGAAAAAAATGCTTTGGAAAATGGGGCATAGAGTTTTGGAAAAGAAATAAGTAAAGATGACAGATATGAAGAGTAAAAGTGTTTCTGTTTGGCTATTGTTAATTTTTTTTTAAAATAAATACTCTATATTTCTTTCTGTCTTTTTTTTTTTTTAAAGCATGCCATACAGTATTGCTGACTACTGACAAGTGCTCAGTCACATCCAAACCTTCGTAATTCCATGGACTGTAGCCCACCAGGCTCTTCTGTGTATGGGATTTTCGCAGTGAAGAGTGCTAGAGTAGATTGCCATTTCCTTCTCCAGGGGAATCTTTCCAGGCCAGGGATTGAACCCAGGTCTCTTGGGTCTGTTGCATTGGCAGACGGGTTCTTTACCACTAGTGTCACCTGAGATATGTATGATATAATAGTGTTATAGTATAATATAGTAGTATTAGTATAATAGTATACTATATATCATTATACTATAGTATAATATAGTAGTGTTAGTTGCTCAGTCATGTCCAGCTCTTTGCGACTCCATGGACTGTAGCCCTCCAGGCTCCTCTGTCCATGGAATTTCCCTGGCAAGAATACTGGAGTGGGTGGCCATTTCCATGCAGCATCTTAATTTCCCGACCAGGGATCGAACCCATGCCCCCTGCGGTGGAAGTGTGGAGTTTTAATTACTGGATCACCAGGGAAGTTCAAACTTTTTAAAATGTACTTTAAAATTTATCTATTCTCTTCTTCTTTATATAATTCCCACATATGTTCCTTTTATCAATCACACTATTCAGTATTCCCTTAATTCTCGTTTTGTCCAACACATATTTACAATCCCTAGAATTAGGAAAATCATTTGTGTTGGACAAATTCTGTACTGCTCATGAGTAGCCATGCAAAGGGAGCAAATCATTATTCTCTAGTGAGGGCAGATGAGAAATGAAGTACAGAGGGAGAAGTTACAGCCGACAAGAAAGATACTGACAAGTGCTATGAGAAGCCTTAGGGCAGTACAAGGGGATAGGAAGTATTACATGCATGCATGTTGGGATAGGGAAGTTAGCATTGGCATTTTTAACAGAATTGCCAAGGAAGACCTCAACAAGAATATGAGCAAATTTGTGACAGGGGAAAGGAAGAGATCCAGGAAAATATTTGCAGAACTATACATTTAGACAGAGGAACTACAACTGTCCAAGGGAACAGCTCCTGTCCAGAGGGCAGGACATGTCTGGGATGTTTCAACTCAGTTCAGTTCAATTCAGTTGCTCAGTCCTGTCTGACTCTATCCAACCCCATGGACTGCAGCACGCCAGGCTTCCCTGTCCATCACAACTCCTGGAGCTTGCTCAAACTCATGTCTATCGATTCAGTGATGCCATTCAACCATCTCAACCTCTGTCCTCTCCTCCTCCTCCTGCCTTCAATCTTTCCCAGCATCAGGGTCTTTTCCAATGAGTCAGTTCTTTGCAACAGATGGCCAGAGTATTGGAGTTTCAGCTTCAACATCAGTCCTTTCAATGAATATTCAGGACTGATTTCCTTTAGAATTGACTGGTTTGATCTCCTTGCAGTCTGGGATGTTTGACGATCATCAAAGAGACAGGAAAGAGTGGAGGAACAAGGCAGAGAGATGCTGTCAGAAAGGTCACAGCTGCCTTACCATCTAGATCTTGCGATTATATCAATATTAAAGACTTTGGTATTTTTCCTCTGTGAATGGGAAAATTGGGGAAATTTTGATCTGGGAAGTGGCATGCAGTAATGTCTGGTTTTTGTGTTCAAAATAGTCTAAACAAGGCTGAGGACAGACAACAATAAGAAGGAAACAAATCATCTGAGAGATGATTGCGGCTTGGAAAAGCACTGTAGGAATGGTGAGAAGATTTTTTTTTAAACCATAGAACAGATAGGATTTGCTGACGACTTTGATCAGGATTCCCTGATAGCTCAGTTGGTAAAGAATCCACTTGTAGTGCAGGAGACCCTGGTTCAATTCCTGGGTTGGGAAGATCTGCTGGAGAAGGGATAGGCTACCCACCTCAGTATTCTTCAGCTTCCCTTGTGGCTCAGCTGGTAAAGAATCTGCTTGCAGTGCAGGAGACCTGAGTTCAATCCCTGGGTTGGAAAGATCCCCTAGAGAAGAGAAAGGCTACCCACCCCAATATTCTGGCCTGGAGAATTCCATGGACTTTACGTTCCATGGAGTCACAAAGAGTTGGGACTGAGCGACTTTCACTTTCTTTGATGTGGGGTATGAAAGTAAAAGTGGATTCAAATACAGTTGACCCTTGAACAATGCAGGGGTTAGGAGCATGGGGTTCCCTTTCCTGCCTACAAAATTCCTGGTGTAACTTCATCGTCAGCCCTGCTTATCTATGGTTCTGCACCTGCGGTTTTAACCAACCAGGGATCACTGTCAGATACAAATTAGTTTAAAAAAAAATCAATGTATAAGTTGAACCAGAGTATTTTGCACCTGTATTGTTCAAGGGTCAAGTGTATTCCTTGACTGTTTCACCTAAGAAATGAATAATTGAGATGCTGTTAACTGAGATAGGGAATATAGTGGCAGGAGCTAAGTTGAGGAATAGGTAGGCACATTGGAAGCTCAGTTTTGAACAAGCTGACAACTTGTTCAACTGAGAAGATTACCTAGATAATTGAACTAATGAGTTTGAATTTATAGTAAAGAGATATTATTTATATATCCCATTATTCTTTTATCTCTTTTGCCTTTACTTTGGTGAAAAGCACTAAGGATCAAGATTGGGTTTGAATATTAGCTTAGATGTAGCAAGATGTAAACTTAGGCATGAAAGTCAGACATTAATCTATAGACACCATTCCATTACACGATCTTAGCTAGAGTTTAAGAATTTGTTTTTATATTCTATGTTGATGAAAGAAAGTGAAGGTGAAGTCGCTCAGTTGTGTCCAACTCTTTGCGACCCCATGGACTATAGCCTACCAGGCTGCACAGTCTATTGAATTTTCCAGGCAAGAGTACTGGAGCGGGTTGCCATTTCCTTCTCCAGGGGATCTTCCGGACCCAGGGATCGAACCCGGGTCTACCGGATTGCGGGCAGACATTTTACCGTCTGAGCCACCAGGAGGTCCCAATTGATGAAAGATTGCAATATTGTTTTAAAATAAATATAGCAACAATTATATATCTTTCTGACATTTCTTTTACAGTTCCAATGGTTAGCACCTACGGGTATGGGGCTTGGAGAAAATGATGGCCAAAGAAGTTATCAATCTTGACATTAGTTTAGACATCTGGCCCGAGATGCAACAGTATCCATTCACTATTGGCAAATTCACCAAGACATTATCTTGAACTTTGGATCAAAACTGTGGTTAGGGGTATTTTCTTCTACACCTCTATCTCTCTCCAAGTATTTGCAGTAGGAACAGGATTTAGAATTTCTAATTCCTGATCATATTCTGACACCATTAACTGGGGCACTATGGTTAGTAGGGTAATTCTCAGAAGACCTCTTTCCCCTGTTCTTCCTCCATAATGTTCTTTCTGTAAGGCAGCTCAATCTATGAAAGCCACGAAGCAAGATGCATGAGGCAGTTATTCTTCATTCTCTAGGGAAGATTCCTGCCTATACTTGACCTACATCTGGCAATGGAAGCATCATCATTTTCTCTTATGATGAAATTTTCTTATTAATTGGCACAAGTGCCCTCCATGGGGATAAGAAATTGTTGGGTTGGCATTATTGGGAATAATTATTTTCCTCCAAACTACTAGCTGTCAGTTCTGTAAAAATTAAAAGACGTATAAATATTATGCAAATAAATACCCTAGAGGGCTCTTTAGATGCCATACACTTTAATTTCTAATTGAAAAAATTGAAGAGTAGACAAGGTATTACCTATGGTAGAGAGTTTGGAAGCACAAAAGAATACGTTTTTCTCCACCCCAGTTTATGTGACAGGCTTTGCAATCAGAATCTGTCATCTGTTGTGGCTGAGTTTCAAAGATTTAATCTCAGTAGCTCAAAACCCAGTGAGAAATGCTGTAGAAATGACCTTTTCAAGCTGATAGTTTGTTAATTGAGGACACTGGCAGCTTTCAATTCTTCAGTTCTGTAGAGATGTTTACTGTTCTCCTGCAAAGATAGTTCTACTGAATTCCTATTCGTGAATGCAAGGACAATAGACCCTTGACATTGAGCAGAGAGTCTGAGCAGTTCTTATTGAGATGCAAATAGTACGAGGCCCTGCTACCTGATTCTGCCTGCTCAGGGGCAGCAGAATGGCAGGTGCAATTCAAAATCACATTTGACATGTATTATCTTATTGAATCTTAAGAAAGTATATTGTCATTACAAATAATCACATGTATTTTCATTACAAATAACTACATGTCAAGTGTATTTTCATTACATAGTTGTTTCCAGCTAAAATACAAAACCTCAGCTGTTAAGCCTATATGTGTAAGCAGTTTACTAAGCACACTACTAATGTCTAAGGTAGATAACCAACAAGGACCTACTGTATAGCACAGGGAACTCTGCTCAGTATCCTGTATTAACCATATGAGAAAACAATCTAAAAAAGAAAGAATATATGTATATGTTTAACTGAATCATTTTGCTGTACACCTGAAACTAGAACAACATTGTAAACCAGCCATACTTCAATAAAATTAAAAATAGTGATTTCTTCTGTGTATGTACATATGACAAACACACTGGGTTATGGAATTTTATTCTGGTGCATATTATTCATAAGCTTTTTTTTGAGGCATCCTGTCTTTAGACTCATTTTTAAGAAGACCCCCCCTGTTGCTTCAGGATCCTTTCCTTATGGTTGCTGACTCATTTGTCCAAAAAGATACATTTCATTAGACTGTCTATAGTAAGCTTTGAATTCTGGAATCATTCTTGTTTTCATTGTTGAATTTTCCACAAACTCTGTTGTAGAATAAAGCAGGATGAAGTAAAGTTTTTCCCTTGGCATCCTTAAAGCATGCATTTATTCCATGGCCATCCAGAAAGCGAGAGCTGTTCCTTGACAGCTTGCTCAAGTAGCTATACATAGTTGCCTTAGATTCTTCTCACTGAGCTTTTAATCCTGTAACTTAAATTCCCCAATTTCTAAAGATTGGCTAATTAAGGTATGCTGACTTTCTTCTTCAAGGCATACAAAGTTATTCTTGAGTTTTACCATTTAAGATGAGTCTTCCAGTTTCTTTACTGCCAGAAATCTTCTTGGCTTCTAGATATTATAATAACTGAAGCTACTCAATAACAACTGCAGATTGGTTAAAAATGCATTGTGTTAGCCAATGTTAAAAAAATAAAACACAAGGAAACTTGAAAAGGAGATTATGATAACATTGGCTTATTTGCACATCACTTAGTGGCTTCATTCAATCTAACATCATTTCTTGTATTACTGTGGCACCAAAATATTTCTGCAAATTATTTTATGAAAATACTTTCCAGGAATTTTGCAACTGCATGTAAGTGGATGACAAATTTATTTGACAGTAATCCCATGGACAGAAGAGCCTGGTGGGCTACAATCCATAGGGTCACAAAGAGTCAAACATAGGTGAAGCTACTTAGCATACATGTGCACAATATCTACTTTGTTATGTATATGTTTTTAAAATATCTCATATGATGAAACAAAGAATTGCTGACTATTTTTCATGTTTCTGCTTACTGTTTTAAAACATGCATGATGTGGTGGGGAAGTAGGAAGAAAGTCTGCACCAACAATATTTTCTTAGAAATGTTGAAGGTGAATCTGGTGCTAAAAGTACCACACTTCGGTGACATCATAACTCAACATATTAGCTTTTACAGAATGACATAAAAGACCCTGTCATACAGCATATTAACCTAACAAAATACTTTTTTAATTGCAATTTGAGGAATGCACAGAATTGCCAGTATGACTAACCATATGCATACTTTGAACATAATAGTAATATGAAGTAAGAATGTTTTTACTTCAGATTGATTGCTGGACATCACTTTGCCAACAAAGGTCTGTCTAATCAAAGCTATGGTTTTTCCAGTAGTTATGTATGGATGTGAGAGTTGGACTATAAAGAAGGCTAAGTGCCAAAGAATCGAAGCTTTAGAACTGTGGTGCTAGAGAAGACTCTGGAGAGTCCCTTGGACAGCAATGAGACCAAACCAGCCAATCCTAAAGGAAATCAACCCAAAATATTCATTGGAAGGACTGATGCTGAAGCTCCAATACTTTGGCCATCTGATGTGAAGAGCTGACTCATTTGAAAAGACCCTGATGCTGGGAAAGATTGAAGGCATAAGGTGAAGGGGATGGCAGAAGATAAGATGATTGGATGGCATCACTGACTCAATGGACATGAGTTTGAGTGAAGGGAGATAGTGAAGGACAGGAAAGTCTGGTGTGCTGGAGTCCATGGGGTTGCAAGGAGTCGAACATGACTGAGCAATTGAACAAACTAACTGGTTCTGAACTATATAAGACTATTAAGGGTTATGTTGCCAACAGATAAGTTTTGTATGGAAGTATGTTCCAATGTTGCAGCTGCAATGGTGGGACAATATTCTGAGTAGTTACCCAGAGTAAGGATCTTTCTCCAGACTGTATATCAACTCTGCCCTCTTTACAGAGAAAGTTTTATGGTGAAAAAAAAGTGGGGGGACTGATATAACCACTGTACTTAGTGATATAGTAAGCTTTGTAAAAAAAAATAAAGACTATTCAGTTAGAGTCTATTCTCTTTAGTATCCGGTAATATGAATGTTGATACATTCATAAGCAAGATGTTTTCTGAGAAGAAAATTTCTCCTGTTTATATTTGTAATATGCAGCAAGCTTTTAGTATTTCTACAAGATGAGTGAAGAATTTGGTCCAACTTTTAGTATAAATCAGCAGCATACATGCTTATTTTTTTCTGATTTTGTTTTTGTTTTTAATGACCTTAAAACTGTCCTATAATTTCATGTCATTAAAAAAAAAATTCCCAATGCCAAATGGCATACAAGAAAAAAACAAAAGTCAAAGCTTGGAAATACAAAGTGTCTACACATTATGATGGCATGCTCCGTAATTTAAAGACCATAATCAATGCATTAAGGAATAGCTGTATCACACATATAGAAAAGTAATCACTGAGCATTTTTCATGTTTGATAGATTGATTTGAATTTTATTTTTCACCAAAAGAAAATTCAAATGTAGAAAATTCGTGGATTTAATACTCATTTTTAAACTGAAAATATAATTCAAACCTAGCTGTATTTTTATGGCCTAAATTGCTTGATTAGGATACTTATGGATGACAAATATTAAATTTTGAAAAGGCAGCATTCTTCACTTTATTTTGGATGAAAAAAAATTAATATCCTGAGATTGCTTTAAAATATCTTTTTTATTCCTATCCGTATACCTATTTAATTTGTTTTTTCATATATGTGGAATCTGAAAAAATGGTACAGATGAAACTATTTGCAGGGCAGGAATAGTGAGGCAGATGTAGAGAAAAGAAATGTGGGCACCGCAGGGGAAGTAGAGAGTGGGATGAACTGGGAGGTTAGTGTTGACATATATGCACTACCATGTGTATAATAGGTAACTGGTGAGATCATACTGTATAGCATACAGAGCTCAGCTCAGTGATTTGTGATGACCTAGATAGTTGGGATAAGGGGGTAAGTTGAAGCAAGTGGGTGGGATGGAAGTCCAAAAAGGAAGGTAATGTATGTATACATATAGCTGATTCACTTCATTGTACAGCAGAAACTGATACAACGTTGTAAAGCAATTATACTCCAATAAAAATACACATTATAAAATTTTAGGTATACATTAAGGCCTATGTTGTAAGGATATGTGGACTGTCTTCAAGGAGAGTGGGCAGATATCCATGAGGTCCTTGACTACTTTACAGATGCCACCGTTGACTATTTCTTAAATTCTACCTATTATCCTCCTTTCCCATGCCTCCTAGTGCCTTTGTATACAATATCCTTATATCCAAATATCCTTATATCACATTATATATACCTGACTAAAACCTTAATGTAGGAACTGTCCATATAATATCGCTCTACATTTCACCAGACTGGAGCGTACAAAACAAAGTCTTGATATTGGGTTTATCCTTTACACGGGAACTACTATACTTTCCCCCTAATTTGAACATGATAAAATCATTCTGTGTGCCAGTTCTTAGAGGCAGATGTTTCCTAACATATTGAGCTATAGTAATTTTGGATAATTATCTGCCATTTTCACTCATTCCCTGTATTATCAACACCAAATTAAAGGATGCTTACTCCTTGGAAGCAAAGTTATGACCAACCTAGATGGCATATTAAAAAGCAGAGACATTACTTTGGCAACAAAGATAAGTCTAGTCGAGGCTATGGTTTTTCCAGTGGTCATGTATGGATGTGAGAGTTGGACGGTGAAGAAAGCTGAGCGCAGAAGAACTGATGCTTTTGAACTGTGGTGTTGGAGAAGACTCTTGAGAGTCCCTGTGACTGCAAGGAGATCCAACCAGTTCATCCTAAAGGAGATCAGTCCTGGGTGTTCATTGGAAGGACTGATATTGAAGCTGAAACTCTAATACTTTGGCCACCTGATGCGAAGAGCTGACTCAGTCATTGGAAAAGACCCTGATGCTGGGAAAGATTGAGGGCAGGAGCAGAAGGGGACGACAGAGGATGAGATGGCTGGATGGCATCATCGACTTGATGGACATGGGTTTGGGTGGACCCAGGGAGTTGGTGATGGACAAGGAGGCCTGGCGTGCTGCAGTTCGTGGGGTCGCAAAGAGTCGGACACGACTGAGCGACTAAACTGAACTGAACTGAGCATCAGAAAAAAATTTATCCTGACCCTCTTCATAAATCTCACAGAGAAAAGTAACATATAATATCACATTATATCTTACAAGACCATATTATTTTAGAACATTTATAAAAATTCATAACTATTTCAAAACCACCATTAGCAATGAGCTATAGTAGGACTACAGTTGGGTTTCGCTGGTGGGCTTTCTTGGTGTCTCAGAAGAGTCTGCCTGCAATGCCGGAGACCTGGGTTCAATCCCTGGGTTGGGAAGATCCCTGGCAAAAGGAATGGATACTCACTTCAGTATTCTTGCCTGGTGGGCAACAGTTTATGGGGTCAGAAAGAGTTGGAAATGACTGAGTGACTAACTCTTTCACTGTTTCATGGAACTCCTACTACATTTTTATTTGTAGTACCTGAGATTTTAATAATAATATAGCAATGTGAATTGCATGAATTTAATGATTTAGATGATATTATTATTATATTTAAAAAATCTCTTTGTAGAAAATACACAACAATGTATTTGGGTAAGGGGACATTGTGTCAACAACACACTCTCAGTAGATTCAGGGGAAAAAGTTCCTTGAACAGTTTTTGCAAACTCTTCATAAGGTTGAAAATTGCGTCAAATTGTTTTTCAAAAGGCTTCACTAGTAGCAAAAATGTAATATAGTTAGGAACAAATGTGGCAAATGGCATTAAGGTTTTTATGTCAAGACAATAAGCTTGTATTAAAAAGCACTAAAAAGTAAATATACCATGTTCATTGATATGACTGCAATATTTAAGATGTCAATTATCCTGAAATTAAGCAATTTATTAAATAGATTCCTATATAATTAGTGATGGAGTTTTCATTGGAACTTGGCAAGTTGACGCAAAACTTTACATGGAATGGTAAATAGCTGGGAATAGCAAAAATTCTTTATAAGAAAAATAAAAACAACAACAAAAAATGCACAAAAAGATGACTTTAGTTGTAAAACAAAATCAGGAAAACTTTTTTTATGGTATAAGAAGTGTTATTATAGTGCTTCAAATAGAGAGTTCATAAACAGACTTATTCACATATAGAAATTTAGCTTAAAGCAGATTTGGCACTTAGATCAAGGGGGATAGGATTTTTTTAAAAATAGTATTATGATAACTGGTCATACAATTAGATTAATATTTATTACTGGAAAATACTAGTGTCTTTTCAATTATATCACTGTTCTGCAAATCATGAGAATGTCCCTTAGTAAGGGTTATTTTCATTAATTATGCAAGAAGCGTTAAATACTTTATATATGAGTTCAGTACAGTTCAGTCAACCAGTCATGTCTGACTCTTTGTGAACCCATGGACTGCAGCACACCAGGCTTCCCTGTTCATCACCAACCCACAGAGCCTACTCAAACGCATGTCCATTGAGTCAGTGATGCCATCCAACCATCTCATCCACTGTCATCCCCTTCTCCTCCCACCTTCAATCTTTCCCAACACCAGGATCTTTTCCAATGAGTCAGTTCTTCGCATTAGGTGGCCAAAGTATTGGAGCTTCAGCTTCAGCATCAGTCCTTCCAAAGAATATTCAGGACTGATTTCCTTTGGGATGGACTGGGAGGATTCCTTGCTGTCCAAGAGACTCTCAAGAGTCTTCTCCAACACCAGAGTTCAAAAGCATCAATTCTTTGGCGCTCAGCTTTCTTTATAGTTCACACAGTTCATTCAGTCTAAATAATGTTCTTGAATTAATTCTTTGCTAGCTTCCTAAATTTTTTTTTCTAATTTTCTTGCAGGTACTCATTATTCAGATATTGGTCCTTTTGTACTGATCATCTAATATTGTTTTATTGTCTCCTATCTTAAAGTGATTTTTTAGTTTACCTAATGGAAGACTATTCAGCAATACATGAACTGAGAACTTCCAGATGTTCAAGCTGGTTTTAGAAAAGGCAGAGGAACTAGAGATCTAATTACCAACATCTGCTGGATCATCAAAAAAGCAAAAGAGCTCCAGAAAAACATCTATTTCTGTTTTATTGACTATGCCAAAGCCTTTGACTGTGTGGATCACAATAAACTGTGGGAAATTCTGAAAGAGATGGGAATACCAGACCACCTGACCTGCCTCCTGAGAAACCTGCATGTAGATCAGGAAACAAGTTAGAACCAGACAGGGAACAACAGACTGGTTCCAAATAGGGAAAGGAATACGTCAAGGCTGTATATTGTCACCCTACTTGTTTAACTTATATGTAGAGTACATCATGAGAAACGCTGGGCTGGGAGAAACACTAGCTGGAATCAAGATTGCCAGGAGAAATATCAGTAACCTCAAATATGCAGATGAAAACACCCTTATGGCCAAAAGTGAAGAGGAACTAAAAAGCCTCTTGAGGAAAGTAAAAGAGGAAAGTGAAAAAGTTGGCTTAAAGCTCAACATTCAGAAAACTAAGATCATGGCATCTGGTCCCATCACTTCATAGGAAATAGATGGGGAAACAGTAGAAACAGTGTCAGACTTTATTTTGGGGGCTCCAAAATCAGTGCAGACAGTGATTGCAGCCATGAAATTAAAAGTTGCTTACTCCTTGGAAGGAAATTTATGGCCAACCTAGACAGCATATTAAAAAGCAGAGACATTACTTTGGCAACAAAGGTCCGTCTAGTCAAGGCTATGGTTTTTCCAGTAGTCATGTATGGATGTGAGAGTTGGACGGTGAAGAAAGCTGAGCGCTGAAGAATTGATGCTTTTGAACTGTGGTGTTAGAGAAGACTCTTGAGAGTCTCTTGGGCTGCAAGGAGATCCAACCAGTTCATCCTAAAGGAGATCAATCCTGGGTATTCATTGGAAGGACTGATGTTGAAGTTGAAACTCCAATACTTTGGCCACCTCTTATGAAGAGTTGACTTATTGGAAAAGACCCTAATGCTGGGAAGGATTGGGGGCAGGAGGAGAAGGGGACGACAGAGGATGAGATGGCTGGATGGCATCACCGACTCGATGGACCTGATTTGGGGTAAACTTGGGGAGCTGGTGATGGACAGGGAGGCCTGGCGTGCTGCGATTCATGGGGTCACAAAGAGTCGGACACGACTGAGCGACTGAACTGAACTGAACTGATTGGAAGACTTCCACAATATTTGCTTCCCCTCATATTCAGTTTCACTTTCTCCTCTATTGTTCAATTTCAGATGCTGGTTTTATTCTGTAAATATTCCTTTTCATAGCAGGCTGTTTTTTCATATGTGCAATGTGGGGTTTTTTGGCAGAAATTAATTATAGATCCTTTTTGCAGTTTTATTCTCTCTGTATTGTTTCCATTTCTCCCAAAGTCATTTTAGAAATTTGCTTTCTATATGTTCTGAAAGATAATTTCCGCAAATAGCTAATGATATTTGGCTGCCACATATAACTAAGAAAGGTATCTCACCAAAGGTGATTGGATACTCTATGAGTCGATGAGGTCATTTCCCTGGTGGGTTTTACTCTACATGATCTGCCTGCAGTATTTCATTTGGGAATTTTATGTGTATGTTTGTGAATATATATGTTTATATGCATATATATATATGTATGTATATACATATTATATTCACATATATGTGTTTTTCCTTCTACAAATAATCTTTTATTTTCTGGCTCTAGGATATAAATTTATTTATCATTATTCTCAATCTTTAGTAGAGTGATGATGAAAGTAGTTAGCACATATATATAACTTATTTTTTTGCCAAGCACTAAAAAATGTGCTTTACATATATTCACCTGTTTAATCTATACATCAATTTAATAACTGCATACCTATTTTTTAGATAAAGAAATTGAGACACAAAGGAAGAAACTAAATTCCCTAAGGTTACAGAACTTGTTATATGCAAAGCTTGAATTCCCAGGAGGAAAGGAGTTAAATGAGCTGGTATAAGTAACAGGGAGGCTTCCCAGGTGTCACAGTGGTAAAGAATCTACCTGCCAATGCAGGAAACACAAGAGACACGGGTTTGATCCCTGAGTTGGGAAGATCCCTGGAGTGAAAAATAGCAACCCACTCTAGTATTCTTGCCTGGAAAATTCCATGGACCGAAGAGCCTGGTGGTCTACTGTCCATGGGGTCCAAAGAGTCAGACATGACTGAGCAAGTGATCACATAAGTAACAGAGTTGTAAGTCCAGTGACAAACCAGCGTGCATGTGTGCTAAGCCGCTTCAGTCATTCTGACTCTGTGTGACCCTATGGACTGTAGCCCACCAGGCTCTTCAGTCCATGGTATTCTCCAGGCAAGAATACTGGAGTGGGTTGCCATACCCTCCTCCAGGAGATCTCCCTGATCCAGGGATCAAAACTGTGTCTCTTACAACTCCTACATTAACAGGAGAGTTCCTTACCACTAACTCCACTTGGGAAGCCCAACAAACCAAAATGAGTGCCAAAAAAATAAATAAAGAAGAATAAAGTGCCTGTTAGTGACAGCTGATGCTAAAAAAAGAAAAAAAATGCTGGAATTTCAGCTCAAGAGACTACACTCCTAAATAGGATGTATCTGGTTTCTTATTTAGGCAAGCATTTGATCCCCGACCCCCTGATCTCTTTTTTGATGGAATTGCCCTCTTCTCTGCCTAGTGTTTCTCCTGTTGAAACTTTACTACTGACATTTTGTAGATGATATACCTTCAGTCTTGTTTTAGTGCAGGAAAAGGGTCATTGCCAGTCTGAGTTAGGTGGGTACAGATCAAAGTGTACAGCAGCTTCTTAAACAGATTTTCAAGCTATCTCCCTCTATTTAACTCCTTGTAACCCCATTTGCAGAGGTCTGGAGTTTAGCAAATTCTTGCACAATTCTGGGTAATGCAATGCAAATCAGGTCACTCTCTGTCTTTCTGTCTGGTTATCTTAAATTTCTACTTTAGCTGGTTTTCTAAATTTGTTACCACTAGCCATCTGTCTTACATTTCCATATTTTTCTTTGCTACTCTAATTGTCCTTCTATGCTATTTCTTTCTTTGAAAAGAAATCACTTTACACTTGTTTCCATGAGAAATTATGAAGAAACTAGGTTGGTTGTGTTTATGCACTTATGTTTAATAAAAAACCACCTTTACTTTTCTTGATGCAAATTTACTTGCTAATTACCTCAGACTGAGGTGGTGGACTCCATAGCTGATAATGATGTACAGGATAAAGAAAATTCCCTTTTATTATTAATGTTTTTCTTATTTTCGGTTTGTTGAGGAGCATAGCAAATCAGATGCCTGATCCTAGAGATTAGCTGGAAATAATTTTACTGCATCAAACTGTTTCTAGTATACAGGGTATGCAAAACCTAAATCTACATTTAAGATGCAGGAAATAAGAAAGACACATTCAGGATCTACTCAAAAGAGCAGGAACCAGAAGCTTTAGGAAGATGAATATTGATGCAACATTTTTCTGTTTGCCTATTTAAAGTTCTTCCATCTTTAAGCTACTACAGCCTGAAGGCTACACAGATTTTCCGTTTAAAAATCAGACAAAGTTACTGCTGCAAAGCGGAAACTATGACAAAATTTAGCTGTGTAGGTCAGTGGTCTTTATCCACTGCTTCACCTGTGGAGTTTTTAAAAATCCCAGTTCAAAGGCTGCCAACAAGCCCAATTAAAATCTGAATCTCTAGGGGTGGGATCCATGTAACAGTATTTTTCAAGGTTCCACAAATGATTTTAATATGCAGCCTCGTGCATTTGTCTTGTGTATGATTTGAGCAAACCTGGCTCTGACAACGACTATATTAAAAGTACCTAGTTGTCAATTTCTCTGCAGCTATCCTTGGCTCTTTGGGTATAAAACTAATTCAATCATGGAGCAAAACTGAAGATGATGAATCTTCAAGTGTTTAGCTAGTCCCTCTTATTAGTATTCCATTCAGAACTCACTCCAAGCATTCTTTCTTTTCTAAGAAGTTATTTTTTCTGTGTGTGTGCTCAGTTTGTCTAACTCTGCAACCCCATGGGTTCTAGCCTGCCAGGATCCTCTATCCACAAGATATTACAGACAAGTATACTGGAGTGGGTTTCCATTTCCTTCTTCAGGGGATCTTCCCAATCCAGGGATAGAACTTATGTCTCTTTTGTCTGCTGCTTTGGCAGGCAGATTTTTTTTTTTTTTTTACCAGCCACCTGGTAAGCCTCTGTCTGTCTGTCTGTCTGTCTATCTGTCTGTCTGTCTCTCTCTATATATATGTATATGATATTTTCTTTGTAACAAACTTTTTAGCAATTAGAGACAACTCTTTCAGCAAGGTGACTTGGAAAGCTGAATATAAATAACTAGATCCTGAGTTGCTGCATTAATTGGTAGAGATTGGAAGTGTGAAAGTGAACTTCAGTCCTGTTAGATTTTGTTATGAAGCCACCTCTCTCTCCAACAGCCATCTTCATTTAATTACCACTTGATCCATTACTGGCTGAATTTGTGACAATAGCAGCTTTATGTGTCTCTCTTAATAGGAACTGAGCTGAGCTCCCACTTGAAGTGTCAGGGTCAGAGGAGCAGTGGTTGAAGTGCTTCAGCACATCAGTTGAGTGGAAGAGCTTTCCAGTTAATACACTTAGGGGAAGTATGAAGCGCCCCACTCCCTCCCTTCCAGCCCTTTGAAAAAGCATCCTGCTGGCTTCTAACTGGGTTGGGAAACACAGAAGCTCATTTAAGGAAACAGTTGGTAGGGCATATAAGGAGAGAGGAAGGGCATAGAGTTTTTAAAGATGTTGAAGACAAGAACAGTGCTAAGCTCCTTGCAATACAGGGAACATTCATTTGATCAAAAATTGGAAATAGTCCTGATGAGAAGGATAACATCTCCTGTGAAATAAATGGAAGCGCCACAATTCGAGCACATACTTATGTTCTTCTTAGGTCTGCAGAAGTGGACTGCTTGAAGAACATGAATTTCAAGCACCCTTTCTCATTCATATTCCCTATTATGACCACAGATTTACATGAAGTTTATCTCAGGCCAGTGTGGAATCTGCAAGCAGTTTTATTAGAGCAGATTCAACAGATAAAAGATCATGTAGGGCCTTATTTCTTTCTCATTTCATTCCAACTTGTGGCCCTAAAATTCCTCCATAGGATAGCTAGAAATAATGGTAATAATTTTGCAATGTTTGATTATTATTAAAGTTGAGGATTCTTTGTGCTTGAAATAAAATCCCTGATATTAATTGACAATAAATGTAAATACCGTATGAAACAACACAGCACTTTAAGGGATTTGCATTGGCCAGCTTGAGATAGAAGAAGGGTAAGCAGTCAGGGGATGATGGTAAAAGGAGACTGAAGTTAGGAAGCAAAAGCAAACAATATATTTATGTTTGCAAAAACTTTGTCAACTGAATTCTTAAACCACTTTTATTAAAGAAGTGATGACATTATAAAATTATTTTGATTAAGACCATCAAAGAAAAAGAATGAGAAAAATAAATTTTTCTAGATATATATCAAACAGCATTGTATTTGGTTTATTTTAGCAAAGTGGATGATGCATTTTCTAAAATAACATATAAACAACTTTGAAAATTATACATAAAAATGATGCAGTAAATTGTACTGCAGTGTCCCCTTTAATTTTATTATTTGGATTCAAAGGGTTTTCTGTCTTTCTATTTAGGTACATGCAGTTATACAAAAGAGATAAAAAAGTGTCTAATAATTTCTGGGTTTTTTTTTAATATTCTGAAGAAGATATCCTGTTTTCTCCAAACCACTACTGCCTGGGACTGGGGTTATCAAAATCAAACACCTTCTGAGTCAAACTGAGTGCTCATTTGTTTGTATATTTTTGGCTTTATTCTTTTTTTTTCTCTCCATGTAACAGGATCTCCTTATCCTTACACACTGTTTCAGGGAGTAGGACTGAGGGGAAAGGCAGTAGAGAATGATCTAACTCTGTACCAAGAGCATTCAACAGTGATATGATGTTTTCTGTAGGATCTTGGATGATTAGAGGAATAGCAAATCAGCTGTAACCTGGACTGTCATTCTCCCAGATCTCAGGATTCCCAGTAAGGGCAGGCACATGAAATTTCAGTAACAGCTCTATTGCCAGAGTTTCTTAGGGGCCTACAGGAAAATTACGCTCATTCTTAGTGACAATGCTAAAATTGATAAAATGAAGCAAATTAAAGTAAAATAATATTAAGAGTCTCTAAAAAAATAAAATCCTTTCAGAAAAGCACTTACCTAAATGAGAAAAGAGTCTAGAGTTATTGTTTTAATAGAATTGAAGATTTGAAGTATTTGAAATAAATAACTTAAATAAGGACAACATAAGAATATCCTAGTGGGTTGCCATTCCCTTCTCCAGGGGATCTTCCTGAGCCAGAGATCAAACCCAGTCTCCTGCATTGCAGGCAGATTCCTTATTGTTTGAGCCACCAGGGAAGCCCAGAATAATATGGAAACCACAGAAATTCACCTGAATTTCCTATAGCACTGAGAAGAGCATGCAGATGAGCTGTCCAGGGGAAATACTCAAAGAGCAATGTAAGGAAAGTTGGGAGATTCTTGAAGAACTGTTTTATTCATTGGCATGCTTAAGGACTTTTAAACTACATGCATAAGTATGTGAATATATATCTCTATCCTATATCTGGGCTTCCCTGATGGCTCAGATGTTAAAGAATCCACCTGCAATGAGGGAGACTTGGGTTGATTCCTGGGTTGGGACGATCCCCTGGAGGAGGACATGGCAACCCACTCCAGTATTCTTGCCTGGAGAATCCCGTGGACAAAGGAGCCTGGCAGGCTACAGTCCATAGTGTTGTAAAGAGTTGGACACACTCAGTGACTAAGCACATTGGCATGCTGACATGATCTCTATATCTACATTTATATCCATATCTACATCTATATCTCATCAATATCATATTCATATCTACATTTAACTCTATATAAATTCCTATATCTATATTAATGTCTGCGTCTGTGTCTATATCTATATCTATGGCACTGGAATGTAAGTTCCTTGCATATTAGAACACTGTCTGCCTAATTTACTTCAATATTCATAGCATTTGAAGTAGTGGCAGTTCTATCACCATAATTCCAATTAAGTATTTGGAGATGAGTAAATAAATATTTGGGTAAAGATTTTTGAAAGAGTTTGAAAACCAAGTTGGAATATAACAAACAATGATTGGAAAAAAAGGAATTTCTTTAATTTTTTGCTCAACCATTACTGAATGTATCAGAAAAGGAGACTATAGAAGGATAGATTTAAAAGCAGAAAGCAGAGATTACATGTAAACATTTGAGTCCCCCTGAAATGACAGTGTGCTCAGTTGCTTCAGTCATGTCCAACTCTTTGTGACCTATGTACTGTGGCCCACCAGGCTCCTCTGCTAATGGGATTCCCCAGGAAAGAATACTGGAGTGGGTTGCCTTGTCCTCCAGGGGATAGTCCTGACCCAGGGATAACCTGTGTCTCCTGCATTGCAGTCGGATTCTTTACTGCTAAGCCACTGGGGAAGCACTGAAATGATTATATTGATAGCTAAATTTGGAGTGCAAAGACATTTCAGACTCTGTTGTGAGCTCTACTTCTCAGTACTTAGGTTGAGATGGTTAGAACTGATGTCTTTGTCCACACATCAGGGAAAAATATCAACCAACATCAGCTATTTGGGGTGGTATCTTAACTTATAGAATAAGATTTTATATACACTTGAGTATACAGAACTTCTTTAGGATATAGGGAACACACTCAATTCATTCCCATTCTTGAAGCAAGGTTTAACTTGCATACTAACACAAATATACACATACATTTAAAGACATTCAGTTCAGTTCAGTCACTCAGTCGTGTCCGACTCTTTGCGACCCCATGAATTGCAGCACGCCAGGCCTCTCTGTCCATCACCAACTCCCGGAGTCTACCCAAACCCATGTCCATCGAGTTGGTGATGCCATCCAACCATCTCATCCTCTGTCGTCCCCTTCTCCTCCCGCCCCCAATCCTACCCAGCATTAGGGTCTTTTCCAATGAGTCAACCCTTTGCATGAGGTGGCCAAAGTATTGGAGTTTCAGCTTCAACATCAGACCTTCCAATGAACACCCAGGATTGATCTCTTTTAGGATGGATTGATTGGATCTCCTTGCAGTCCAAGGGACTCTCAAGAGTCTTCTCCAATACCACAGTTCAAAAGCATCAATTCTGTGGCGCTCAGCTTTCTTCACCGCCCAACTCTCACATCCATACATGACCACTGGAAAAACCATAGCCTTGACTAGACGGACTTTTGTTGGCAAAGTAATGTCTCTGCTTTTAAATATGCTATCTAGGTTGGCCATAACCTTCCTTCCAAGGAGTAAGCGTCTTTTAATTTCATGGCTGCAGTCACCATCAGCAGTGATTCTGGAGCCCCCAAAAATAAAGTCTGCCACTGTTTCCCCATCTATTTCCCATGAAGTGATGGGACCAGATGCCATGATCTTAGTTTTCTGAACATTGAGACATAAACATATCTTAATCCTTCACATTGGGCCAGGAGTGAGATTTTGGAATGCTCTGATTTCTAGCCTCTTTCTTAATAGGTAGAAGAAGAAAAGGGCCTCCCTGGTGGCTCAGATGGTAAGAATCAGCCTGCAATGTGGGAGAAGTGAGTTTGATCCCTGGGTTGGGAAGATCCCCTGGAGGAAGGCCTGCAACCCATTCCAGTATTCTTGCCCAGAGAATCCCCATGGACAGAGCAGCCTGACAGGGTACAGTCCCAGAAGAAGGAAAGGGCTTCACTAAGAAAACTTTAAAAATTATTATTAAATTCTCACTAAAGTTCTGTCCAATTGTAAAGTAACATATAAACATGTGGCAAAGATTAATGTTACCACTTTTCTTATATTTGCAAATCTCCATGTAGTCTGGTGAACTCAAATGCCTATGCTTCATCTTTCATTGTTTGATCTTACAACCAAAGCAGCTAAACAGGGGAGCCACAGTGAGTGGACTTTCCATCACTCTGAGTCTCAGATTTGCTCTTGAGCACTGGCAAATACTCAGTGTAAGTAAGTGATGACCAAGAGTCTCTTCTTGATATCATCTTAATCAGGCTCCTTTGAGCCCCATGCTGAGCCACACTAAACACTGATCTCCCTCTCTGCCCTTGAGCAGCAAACTTTCTGAGTTAGTTTAGCAAAAATCACCACCACCCATCCTTAGTGTCTGACTCCCCTCAATATTTTATCAGCCCAGTCAGCAAGAATTATGTTGACCTTGTGTAACAAAAATCCTGTTCCTGATGTTTTCTCAGTAATTCTCATCCCCACACTGATCCTTAGTTATAAATTCCCACTTGTCCTTGTTGAAGTAAGAGTGGAGTCTCTTCTCTCTTTCCCTAGGACAAGGCCCCATTGCAGTGGCTCCTATAACTATTGCATATCATCTCCATTGAATAAAGTCTGCCTTAATATTCTAAAGTGAGTGTCAAATATGTTTTCCTTCAAGGGTAGCAATACATTCTGAAAATCACTGTGGATGGTGATTACAGTCACAAAATTAAAAGACTCATTGGAAGAAAAGCTATGACAAACCTAGACCACATATTAAAAAGCACAGACATCACTTTGCTGACAAAGGTCCACATAGATAAAGCTATGGCTTTTCCAGCAGTCATGTATGGATGTGAGAGTTGGACCATAAAGAAGGCTAAGCACCAAAGAATTGATGCTTTTGAACTGTGGTGTTGGAGAAGACTCTTGAGAGTCCCTTGGACAGCAAGGAGATCCAATCAGTCAATCCTAAAGGAAATCAACCCTGAATATTCATTGGAATGACTGATACTGAAGCTGAAGCTCCAATACTTTGGCCACCTGATGTGAAGAGCTGACTCATTAAATAGTGAAGGACAGGGAAGCCTTGTGTGTTGCAGTCCATGGGATTTCAAACAGTCAGACACAATTTAGCGATTGAACACAAATACATTTTATTCATTGAAATTTTGATTAACTGAGATTATTGTGGTCTATTTTATTATTATAACAGAAATTACTCTTTTCTATCTTGTGAATATTGTATGAAAGATAATAAGTTTGAGACAGTGAATATGGATGGATGTGTCAAACGCTTCTTGGACTGATATCTTGGTTATGTGCTCTTAGTTTAATACTAAGTTTAAATCAATTTTCTCATTTTTCTGATAACTATTTCCTAGGATAGTTACGAGGATTAAAATAGATGAAGCAATTAACATTTCCCCTGTCACCTAGTGGTTACCAGGACGAGACAGTTACCAGGACAGATTAGATAATTTATCAATTAATCTTAGATTTCTAGATTGTATTTAAGAAATATTTTTCTAGAATGTCAATTTTTTGTCATCGGGAACAATAATATTTAATTTTTGATGAAATAAGTTGTTAAATTTAATCTCTCTTCATTGTAAACATTTTATTATTTTTTTTTAATGGAATTATAGTTTAAAGAAATGCCAATTTCTAAATAAGCAGTGTTTTATCTAGAACCTTCTTTGAAAAGAACTAAGTTATTCCTAACTTCATGTTATTTCGATCTGGAAATCAAGCTAAAATTCAACAACATGTGATCTGAACCTCAGTGTGAAAAAGTTCATGCTTTTTTAACAACACAAAGTATTTGTGTGCTTGAGAAAAATGTTGATTTTAAGATGACAATGCAAAAAACACAGGAGTATGACATTTCAATTCTTCCAATGTTCTTTAAATAAAAACAGAACAATTAAAAAATAAACACACTGCTGATCTAAATTATCCTTTTTGTTCCATCAATAACTGTGACAGTCTCCAAAGTGATATCTGATGAAAGACTTTGTCATCTTTCTCTTAAAATTTATGTAATGACATGCATCCTACCTTGGACCTGAGTCACAGTTACTCATTTTTTGAAACTTCACTGAAAACTGTATGGAGATGAGGAGGTGGGGTAATCAGAAAAATTATATTGCTACATACAGTGTATTTCTATATGTTTCTGATGTAAGAGAGGCAATATCCTACCTTACTCTTTAGCACTTTGTCTCTGGAGTGCTTGCTGCTTCTTTTCATTGTTACATATTATTACAGTTTTCAGATAACTGAATAATAATTTTAGATTTCATCAATAACTTTAACTTCTAATATAGTTTTACCTATTATAGAGTGAAAAAAATAACCATTTAATCTTTATCCATTAAACACTACTGAAAGTACATAAGCCGGTAATAACACAAGATAATTTTGGTGAGAAAAGAAAAAAAATATTCTGCAACAGGCTTTTGCTTGTCTGCCACAGGTTTTCTTATAGTCAGATATACTCAATCAACTGCAAAGCACCAATGGCTATGAATGAAAAATGGCCATTACACAATGACTCATTCATACTTTGTCCTTCTGATCAGAAACATCAGAAAACATTCTAATACATGTCAAAATATATCACTGTTTTGATATGCCAAGCTTTTCTTGGCTCCTTGAAGAAATGGGCCCTTTTGGCTTTTTGTGTTCTTTGCTGATTATTTTGTTATTTTTATGTGCCAGCTACTTCCTAAATGAGCACAGTCAAATTTTATACAACACATAAAAAATATTGGTTTTTAAGGAGCAGACTAGCTTAAAAATAGCTGACATACACGCACAAAAGATGATACTGGCCGTCTGGCTTACATTCTTACCTGTCAATGTAAATGATAAGTACAGCCAGAAATACTGGAACGAAATGTAGATTCTGGTCCTATCACCTCCCAGTTTTCTCACTTCTGTGCCTAAGTTCCCTCATTTGTAAACCTAAGGTCGCTGTGGGTATAAATTATACTTTATACAATATCAGTTCAGTTCGGTTCAGTCACTCAGTCGTGTCCAATTCTTTGCAGTATAATAATTATATAATAATAATAATTATAGTAAAATAATTATCCATATTTCTTTCTCTTTCTCTGTCTACCTTAGAATACTTCCTGTAACATAATAATTTTTATATAGGCATTTTTATTCACCTAAAGCCACATACTTATTTTATTTTTATTCTTTGTTATTGTTGCTGCTGATTATTATTATAAATGTATCCTCCATTGGATTTAAAATTTTTTGAACATACTTTAGTGGGTCATAGTCAAATGTCAAATTTACACCACTGCTATTTTATCTAGTAGAAACACTGGAAGTAAAAGCTGAAAACGTATTGAATTGAATTGTTAGAAATCTGATCTAGACTGAGACCAGCTAGTCTCAAAAGCAATTGCAAACTGAATGAAAAAGCAGAGAATGAAAGACAGTAATGGATAATGATTTAGTGAATGTCAATTTACATCAAATTGCTGATGTTTAGTATCTTTATAACTCATGTTTCATGTATTTTATGGAGATTTTTTTGTTTTAGGCCAGAGCATAAATTCTGTCTATTGCTTGATATTGGGTAGAGTATCCATGCTTTTTACCAAAGGTTCATCATATCTTATTAAATGAGATTTATTCTCCAGTATGACACTATGGGCATGATATTGGTTACACAATTAATTTGACAAGTGATGAGTCTACTTGTTCCATTGTATATCTTGGTAAAAAGGAAGATGGATTTTTATGAACCTGTGTAAATAATGTGATTGCCAAGAAAATGTGAGGTGGTTCTGCAAAGCGTTTCTCTATTCTGAAGTTATTGAGAACAAAACTTATTAAAATGGTTAATTTCAGTTCAGAAAAGCATCAACTACTATGCGTACGTGCTAAGTCACTTCAGTCAGGTCCAACATTTGCAGCTCCAGGCTTCTCTGTCCATAGGATTCTCCAGGCATGTCATTTGTAACTATGGATCTCAAGCAAGCAGCCTGCTTTCATAAAGTAAGTCTTCTGCCAGACAGAAAAGAGTTCTAGAATTACTGACTCTGACCACCTACCTTGTATGAATATTTTCTAAGCATTGTCAGCTTGGAAGACCCTTCTAATTATCTATTCCTTGAAGCACCCAAAATTTACAGTGTCTGGTGAAGTCCTTTCAGTAGGAATTTGATTGCCTTTTAAAATCAATAATACAAAGTCTAACCTATAGTTCTTAGCAAGGCTTCTGGCAAATAATTAGAGTGAATAAGAAAATCAGAAAGAGGGAGAATAAATTTTCTACTTTCTTTCTCTTGAGGTTAAAAAAATATTATGAGTGAAGGAATTAAAAAGATCCCTAGGGTCATAAGCTGCATAATTTCTGAAATACTGATGTTAATAATATTTGACCTATATAGTCTTAACTAAAGGAAAGATCGTATGTATTTCTTCTACTTTGATGATTCTTTCCACACAGATTTTTGTGTGAAGCTAATTATGAAATATAGAACACAGTAAACAACCCTATGCTGTAAAGAGCAATATTGCATAGGAAAGTGGAATGTTAGGTCCATGAATCAAGGCAAATTGGAAGTGGTCACACAGGAGGTGGCAAGAGTAAACGTCGACATTCTAGGAATCAGCAAACTAAAATGGACTGGAATGGGTGAATTTAACTCAGATGACCATTATATCTACTCCTGTGGGCAGGAATCCCTTAGAAGAAATGGAGTAGCCATCATGGCCAACAAAAGAGTCCAAAATGCAGTACTTGAATGCAACATCAAACACGACAGAATGATCTCTGGTCATTTCTAAGGCAAACCATTCAATATCATGGCAATCCAAGCCTATGCCCCACCAGTAATGCTGAAGAAGCTGAAGTTGAACGGTTCTATGAAGACCCACAAGACCTTTTAGAACTAACAACCCCAAAAAGATGTCCTTTTCATTATAGGGGACTGGAATGCAAAAGTAAGAAGTCAAGAAACACTTGGAGTAACAGGCAAATTTGGCCTTGGAGTACAGAATGAAGCAGGGAAAAGGCTAATAGAGTTTTGCCAAGAGAACACACTGGTCATAGCAAACACCCTCTTCCAACAACACAAGAGAAGACTCTACACATGGACATCACCAGATGGTCAACACCGAAATCAGATTGATTATATTCTTGTAGCCAAAGATGGAGAAGCTCTATACAGTCAGCAAAAACAAAACCTGGAGCTGACTGTGGCTCAGATCATGAACACTTTATTGCCAAATTCAGACTTAAATTGAAGAAAGTATGGAAAACCACTAGACCATTCAGGTATGACCTAAATCAAATCCCTTATGATTATACAGTGGAAGTGAGAAATGGATTTAAGGGACTAGATCTGATAGACAGAGTGCCTGATGAACTATGGACGTAAGGTTTGTGACATTGTACAGGAGACAGGGATCAAGACCATCCCCATGGAAAAGAAATGCAAAAAAGCAAAATGGCTGTCTGAGGAGGCCTTACAAATAGCTGGGAAAAGAAGAGAAGTGAAAAGCAGAGGAGAAAAGGAAAGATATTCCCATCTGAATGCAGAGTTCCAAAGAATAGCAAGGAGAGATAAGAAAGACTTCCTCAGTGATAAATGCAAAGAAATAGAGGAAAACAACAGATTGGGAAAGACTAGAGACTCTTCAAGAAAATTAGAGATACCAAAGGGAACATTTCATGCAAAGATGGTCTCGATAAAGGATAGAAAGTGTATGGACTTAACAGAAGCAGAAGATATTAAGAAGAGGTGGCAAGAGTACAGAGAAGAACTGTACAAAAAAGATCTTCATGACCCAGATAATCACCATAGTGTGATTACTCACCTAGAGCCAGACATCCTGGAATGTGAAGTCAAGTGGACCTTAGAAAGCATCACTACGAACAAAGCTAGTGGAGGTGATGGAATTCCAGTTGAGCTATTTCAAATCCTGAAAGATAATGCTGTGAAAGTGCTGCACTCAATATGCCAGCAAATTTGGAAACTCAGCAGTGGCCACAGGACTGGAAAAGGTCAGTTTTCGTTCCAATCCCAAAGAAATTCAATGCCAAACAATGCTCAAACTACCATACAATTTCACTCATCTCACACGCTAGGAAAGTAATGCTCAAAATCCTCCAAGCCAGGCTTCAGCAATACATAAACGGTGAACTTCCAAATGTTCAAGCTGGTTTTAGAAAAGGCAGAGGAACCAGAGATCAAATTGCCAACATCCAGTGGATCATAAAAAAAGCAAGAGTTCCAGAAAAACTTCTATTTCTACTTTACTGACTATGCCAAAGCCTTTGACTGTGTGGATCACAATGAACTGTGGAAAATTCTGAAAGAGATGGGAATACCAGACCATCTGACCTGTCTCTTGAGAAACCTGTATGCAGGTCAGGAAGCAACAGTTAGAACTGGACATGGAAAAACAGACTGGTTCCAAACAGGAAAAGGAGTATGTCAAGGCTGTATATTGTCACCCTGATTATTTAACTTATATGCAGAGTACATCATAAGAAACGCTGGGTTGGAAGAAGCACAAGCTGGAATCAAGATTACTGGGAGAAATATGAATAACCTCCAATATGCAGATGACACCACCTTTATGGCAGAAAGTGAAGATCAACTAAAAAGCCTCTTGAGGAAAGTGAGAGAGGAGAGTGAAAAAGTTGGCTTAAAGCTCAACATTCAGAAAACTAAGATCATGACATCTGGTCCCATCACTTCATGGGAAATAGATGGGGAAACAGTGGAAACGGTGTCAGACTTTATTTTGGGGAGCTCCAAAATCACTGCAGATGGTGACTGCAGCCATGAAATTAAAAGACGCTTACTCTCTGGATGGAAAGCATATTAAAAAGCAGAGACATTCATTACTTTGCCAACAAAAATCTGTCTAGTCAAGGCTATGTTTTTTCCAGTAGTCATGTATGGATGTGAGAGTTGGACTGTGAAGAATTTGAGCACCAAAGAATTGATGCTTTTGAACTGTGATGTTGGACAGGACTTTTGAGAATCCCTTAGACTGCAAGGAGATCCAGCCAGTCCATCCTAAAGGAGATCAGTCCTGGGTGTTCATGGAAGGACTGATGTTGAAGCTCAAACTCCAATACTTTGGCCACCTCGTGCGAAGTGTTGACTCATTGGAAAAGACCCTGATGCTGGGAAGGATTGGGGGCAGGAGGAGAAGGGAAGAACAGAGGATGAGATGGCTGGATGGCATCACCAACTCGATGGACATGAGTTTGGGTATACTCCGGGAGTTTGTGATGGACAGGGAGGCCTGGAGTGCTGCGGTTCATGGGGATGCAAAGAGTCGGAAACGAATGAGAGGCTGAACTGAACTGAACTGAAGTGATGCAATATTGCTCTTGACAGCATCAGCCCTTGCATCTATCACCAGTCACATCCACAGTTGGGTGTTGTTTTTGCTTTGGCTGCATCCCTTCATTCTATCTGGAGTTATTCCTCCACGGATCTCCAGGAGCATATTGGGCACCTACCGACCTGGGGAGTTCCCCTTTCAGTATCCTATCATTTTGCCTTTTCATATTGTTCATGAGTTTCTCCAGGCAAGAATACTGAAGAGGTTTGCCATGCCCTTCTCCAGTGGACCACATTCTGTCAGACCTCTCCACCATGACCCGTCCGTCTTGGGTGGCCCCACACGGCATGGCTTAGTTTCAACGAGTTAGACAAGGCTGTGGTCCGTGTGTAAGATTGGCTAGTTTTCTGTGATTATGGTTTCAGTGTGTCTGCCCTCTGATGCCCTCTTGCATCACCTACCATCTTACTTGGGTTTCTCTTACCTTGGATGTGGGGTATCTCTTCATGGCTGTTCCAACAAAGCACAGCAGCTACTTCTTACCTTGGAGGAGGGGTATCTCCTCACAGTCCCCCCTGCTCACCTTGGACGTGGGGTAGCTCCTCTCGGCCGCCGCCCAGACCTCGGTCGTGGGATAGCTGCTCTCTGACTTTCCTGCGCCATGGCAGCCTGGTGCTCTCAGCTGCCGCCTCTGATCTCGGGCGTGGGGTAGCTCCTCTCGGAAGCACGGCGGAGAGGAGCTATCCTACTTCCGACGTCAGGACGGCGGCTGAGAGGAGCTACCCCACGTCCAAGGAGCCACGGCTGTGCAGGCGCAGGAGGGCCGAGAGGAGCTACTCCACTTTCAAGGTTAGGAGGGACGACAGTGAGGAGATGCCCCTCGTCCAAGGTAAGGAGCAGCGGCTGCACTTTGCTGGAGCAGCAGTGAAGAGATACCCCACATCCAAGGTAAGAGAAACCCAAGTAAGATGGTAGGTGTTGCGAGAGGGCATCAGAGGGCAGACACACTGAAACCATAATCACAGAAAACTAGCCAATCTGATCACGCGGACCACAGCCTTGTCTATTTCAATGAAACTAAGCCATGCCGTGTGGGGCCACCCAAGACGGACGGGTCATGGTGGAGAGGTCTGACAGAATGGGGTCCACTGGAGAAGGGCATGGCAAACCTCTTCAGTATTCTTGCCTTGATAACCCCATTAACAGCATAAACAGTAGCCGCTCCATACACATACAAAGAAGAGGTAAACAATACAGAATTAAATTATGCTGTGTAAACAGTGGAGCATTATTCAGTCTCCCTTGGAAATTATCTAAGAATTTAAAGATCATTCACTAACTGATTTTAGTATTAGTCAAAGGATTTTGGTTATCTAAAGATCTAAGAAATTTTTTTCAATATGATATACTATAAAGCATATTTACGCTTTTTATAAAAATCTTGTCAGAATTATGACTCAATTAAATGTGCACTTACATTTTAATAGCCTAAACATTATGTAGATTTATTGTTAGTAAACCAGTATGAGAAGTTTAGAAACTTCAGATTAATTTCTCTTTATGAGAAAACAAATCCAAATATTGTAAAAGTTATAAAAGTCTAATAAATCTTATGAAATATATATTTTTATAATCTTAGAAAGCATTTATATTTTATGCCATATTGAAACTCAAGTAACAAGTGTATAGCTATCATTTATTTTTAAACCTAAAATTATTTCAGTAGTATAATTTTTGAAAAGTCATCTTGGTTATGTGATCTTGGACTCTAAATGTTTCTATAACATCAGTGTCTTTAATGAAGATTTGTCTTAGTACTTTTAAAGAATCATTGATTCATTTTACTTATTTTCTGTGAAATTAAAAAAAATATATTTTTATATGTGCACACACATAGATATAAAACAATAGTCTACTTAATTAAGAAATGCTATAATCTACTTTGTACCCTTCCAGAATTAGGAACATATTTCACACCCAAAATGAAAGGTTAAAGCTTCTCTCAGTTACACAACATAGACAAAATGTATCTTCAATCCTACAAACAAAACCCCAAGTCAAAAGTAATCACAAAATAAAAAAAAAATCTTTTCATATTTCAAAGAGCTGTATTCTTTCTCAGTAGGTATGCAATTCTTAATGGATTTGCACTCACAAGTAAATCAGTCTGAAAAGCAATTTTAAAAAACTAACAAACAGACAAACAAGCCATATGTTCCTTCCTATCTTAAATAATATAATATAGGTCCCTATAATCTTTTGACAGAGATTGAAATATTTAGGCTGTAAAATCAAATATTTGACTTTTATTACTACTAAAGTAGAATAGCTTGTCTGTGCACAAACTAGAGACAAAAACAAAATGATAAAAACAGTAGGAAGTCAAGAAAAAAAGAAGCCACAAATGTGTTAGTGCTATTGTCATTTGGGATGCACTGCTGAGACCAGCAAAAGATATTCCTGTTCTTAAATCTCGCAGGGGGGACCCTGCTCTGCTATGATTGTTTACTTGCTGGCATCAGTTGCATCCTCTTGGCATTTCAGTGCATGATCTATAATTTTCTTCCTTTCTTTCTTCCTTCCTTCCTCCCTTTCTTTTCTTTTGCTTTTTTCTTTTGCCATTGACATAGACTTTTATTTCGCTGTGCCACAGTAGTACAGGGTTTTAAGATCTGACTTTGCCTTATTTTGCTGACACATTACCAAAAAATGATGGAATGCAAATATGACCTACTTCCAGTTCATAAGCCATTAATAAATACAAACAGCTAACATTATTATTCAAGGAGTCAAAGATAATGAACGAGTAGCACCTACATACCATTCACTTTATATATGCAATGTGATTTAATCCATATACTAGTCTAATGGGATAAGATTCCTATTTAATAAATGAGGACCCTGGGACCAAGGTCTGCTTAAACGGCATTTGAGCTGTGATTTGCCTAATCAAAAAGCCAGAGTATACTCTCCATTGACTATACTAACCTCACCTTAGTATTTTCTGAAAAAAAAGCAAAAAACACAAAACTTAAAGTAATACAATAAAGAATTATCTCTGCTTTAGATTTCCTAGCAATCAATCTTTGATTTTCACAAATGCCTAAGGTTATTTTTGTGCACTCATTTGAGTTTCAACCTTTGTTCCAACCATATGTCACCAGAACTATTATTTACTCAACAATTTTCTAGTATGAATTCATTTTTACTTAAATTTATTTAAGTGTTTATTTAAAGATGAAGTTTTATATCACTATCATAGGGGTAAATCCAAGGACTTCCCTAGTGGTCTGATGGGCTAAGTATGCTGCACTCGCAATGCAGAGGGCCTGGGTTCAACTCCTGGTCAGGAAACTAGATCCCACATGCCACAGCTGACACCTAGAGTAGAGAAGGTTAGCAAAATAGCAGAGGTTAGATTAATTTTTGAAGTGAGAAAAAAAATCAGAATGAAAGAAATTAAGATAAAAACAGTCTTTCTATAAAGTGACCTTCTTCCCCACCCACCTCCTTAAAGCTTAACCTGTTGAATAACTACCCTTGTTCTCTAAGAAAATTATTATGTGGCATGCATTTCTAAGTTTTCTCCTCCTACACTGTAATTACATTTCATTTTCTCAAGCCTTTAATTATGTCTGATACACATGTGTGTTTTATATAATAGTGTCATGGAAAATAAACATAGATTACAATAAAGAAAGGGCAACTTGTCCTATAGTAACCTTTCCAATGGCACTAGTCAGAAAGAACATTGAGTCCTATTGAGGAAACAGTGAAGCCAGGAGTTTTCGATGAGATCTTCAACTTAAGGAACTTCTAAGACTTTGAAAAAACTAGATGACTAGCAGAATACCCCCAGGAAACATTGATAAACAGACAATTCAAGAAAAAAATGAGTAAAATCTATTTTTCCTTCTGTCTATGCTGGAGGACTGACTATTGATTGTAGTGGGATAGAAGCTTGCAGAAGTTTCCTCAGAAATGAAGAAAGTGAACATCAACATAGGCAACCACAGGCATGCTGCAGGATGGAAGGGGGCAGGGCATAACTTTTAAAAGAATAGCATGGCCCAAGGACATGACACAGACTGATTGGAACCAAATAAGCCGAGGATGGTAGAAGATTTGACTTCCAATAGACCTAGAGCCTCACTATACTCTCACTGTAGTGCATTAGCATCTTTAGTCATTTTTCTAGCAGCATTTTCTCACTTTATGTCTCTGTGTTACATTTGGTGGTTCTCACAATATTTCAAATTTTTTCATTATTCTTATATTTGTTATGGTAAACAGTGATCACTGATCTTTGATGTTACCAATATAATTGTGCTGAAGTACCACAAACTGTGCCATGTAAGGTGAGAAACTTAATGAGTGCTCCAGTGGCCAGCTGTTTCCTCATCTCTCTCCCTGTCCTCAGGGAGAGAGATGAGACACAACATCTCTCCCT
Organism: Okapia johnstoni; assembly: GCA_024291935.2. Classification (NCBI taxonomy): domain Eukaryota; kingdom Metazoa; phylum Chordata; class Mammalia; order Artiodactyla; family Giraffidae; genus Okapia; species Okapia johnstoni. Next base: position 10,228,640 of record CM044325.1, read on the forward strand.
GAGACACAACAATATTGGAAATTAGGCCAATTAATAACCCTACAAGTGTTCAACTGAAAGGAAGAGTCACAAGTCTCACTTTAAATCAAAAGTTAGAAATGATTAAAGTTCATGAGGAAGGCATGCTGAAAGCCCACACAGGCCAAAACTAGATCTCTTGCACCAGCTAGCCAAGATGTGAATGTGAAGGGAAAGTTCTTGTGGGAAATGAAAAGCGCTGTTCCAGTGAACAAAGAAATGAAAAGAAAACAAAACATATTTATTGCTAGTATGGATAAAGTATTAGTGATTTGAACAGAAGATCATACCAGCCATAATATTCCTTAGAGCCAAAGGCTAATCCAAAAAAAAAGGCCCCAACTCATTTCAATGCTGCTAAGGCTGAGAGAGGTGAGGAAGTTGCAGAAAAGACCTTTGAAGTCAGCAGAGTTTGATTTATGAGGATAAAGGGAAGAAGCCATTTCTACACCATAACAGTGCAAGGTGAAGCCACGAGTATTCACACAGAACTGCAGCAAATTGTCCAGATCTAGCTCAATTAATGCAGATGGTTATACTAAACAACAGATTTTCAACGTAGATGAAACAATCTTATATTTGGAAGAAGGTGCCATCTAGGACTTTCATGGCTAGAGAGGAGAAGTCAATGATTGGCTTCAGAGTTTCAAAGGACAGACAGGCTGACTTCTGTTAGGGGCTAATGCATCTGGTGACTTTAAGTAGAAGCCAGAGTTCATTTACCATTCCCAAAATCCTAGGACCCTTAAGAAGGATGCTAAATCTACTCTGCCTGTGCTTTAGAAATAGAATAGCAAAGTCTATATGAAGGCACATTTGTTTACAAAAGTATTTACTGCCCACTATGGAGACCTACTTCTCAGGAAAATAAAATATTCCTTTCAAAATATAACTGCTCAGTAATAATGCACCTGATTACCCAAGAGCTCTGATGGAGATGTATAAGGAGATTGATTCTGTTTTCATTCCTGCATCACAGCATCTATTCTGCAGCCCATGATACAAAGAGTTAATTTTGCCTTTCAAATTTTATTATTTAAGAAATATTTTCCACAAGGCTATAGCCTATAAATGATGATTCTTCTGATGGTTCTTGGAGAAATAAATTGAACAACTTATGGAAAGAATTCACCAATCTAAATGTCATTAAGAACATTTATTATTCATGGGAAGAAATTAAATAATAAATATTAATAGGACTTTGGAAGAGGTTGATTCCAGTCCTCATGGATGACTTAAAACGATTCAAGATTTCAGTGGAAGAAGTACAGTAGATGTGGTGGAAAGAACTAGCAATAGAAGTAGAGCCTGAAGATGTGACTGAATTGCTACATTTTCATGATAGAAATGGAATGGATGAGGAATTGCTTTTCATGGATGAACAAAGTGTTTTCTTGAAACATTTCTTGAAAGAAATACTTTGGTGTTATTGCTGTTCAGTTGCTTAATCATGACTACAGTACAGTATAAATACACTTTTTGAATACTGGGAAGCAAAAATTTTGTGTGACTCACTTTACTGTGATATTTAATTTATTGATGCTATCTGAAATTAAACTCACAATATATGTTAATATCTTCTTGGAGTGTTGCTGTGAAGTAAAGTAATAATCAGTAAATCTAAAGTTTTGATAAAATAAATGCTCTATAAAACTGAAGTATGGATAATATGCATACAATAAAAAAGATGCATTGAAATTCTTTATGCTTATATGATTTTCTCCACTTCTTTAGCTGAATTTACTCAAGTTGGTATATTCACTCATTCAAAAAACACTATACTTATCACTAGAATATTGTTCCCTTACTTTATAGCTCCTGCCCTCCTCTCCCCCATGTTTAGATTTGCCATAGTAGAAATGTAATATTTGTTAAATGATTAAAGTCATGACTGAATTATATAGGGCCACATTTTTCCTGATTCTTTTGCTCAGTGCTTAGAAAGATGAATAAGAAATATCCCTTGTTTTCCTAGTCTTAATCTTTTTCTGTGTTGATAATATAAACTTTTAATCATTGCATTTTCACTCCCTAGTTTACCAACAAATGAGGTTCTTATAAGTAAGGAAATACATCTGTATGGTGTAGTTCACATTTTATGCATATTTAACAAGGCCAGTGTTCTGGAGCCTGTGTTTACGTCTTACCACACTGTGGTGCCATTGTTCATGCTAAATACAAGTCCAGTGCACATATCTGGCTCAGTTTTAAATGAAGCACGTTTTTTCAAGATGTGTTGCCTATGAACATATCTTTGCTTTCAATGTGGCCACAAAAAGGAATCTTAGCAAAATTGAATCAACAGTTTTTTTATCGTGGTGCTCATAATTCATAACTCTATGTGAATTTAGCAAGTGCCCTTCAATCATCTCTCTCTAGCTGCCAACAAAGAATACACTGCTGCTGGAAATCTAGCAGAATACCCTCCTCCTCTTGCTGATACACATGTGAGGGTGGTGAGACATGAAGGTAAAATAAATAATATGGAACAAAAGCCCTTCTCACCCTCAGATGATGTCTTAACCTTCAATCGGTTTCTAAAGGCCACTTCATAGAGAAAAAGGGCTACTGTCAAGTGAAAGCCTGCATTTTAAAATGGGTCTCTCTGAGCCCAGTTAAAGCATGATTAATTGTGTCTTCTTACATCATTTCTCATATCCTTTCTTTTTTTTTTTTTCCTTTATCTTATTACACGTTTCCATTCAGTCAGTGCTGGTTTTCTTCCGCTGGGTGCCTACCATTTCCAATGAAGACATATGGAAAAGACAGTAGTTAATTACTTTGGAATTTTAATTTTGCCATAAATTTATTTTTGTATATAGAAATAAAATGCTAGCTATTTTATCTCATGCCATAACTAAATAATACAATGTCATTTTTCATTTGTATATCAACTTTCTTAAAATCGCCAGACTCAGCGTAAGCAATGTCATCTACTTTTATCACGTATGGATCAATTTACCATTCATTTGTTCATAGTTATTTCTAGTTTTCGATGTGGACAGATTCTCCCTTCAACGAGACCAGACGTTCCTGGAAAGATGCTACCCTCTTTTTTCCATCTGGCTTTGAAAAATGAGATGGTACCTAAGCAGAATAGAAGAGGAAGGTCATTCATTACAGAGGACATTGTGGACATAGGCTCAGGATCCCAGGGTTGGAATATGACAACTCAGAGATAAGAATTCAGGTCAGTACCACTGTCAAACTCACAGAGGCCCTCTGAGTTCATGTGTAATTAGAAATCTAGTTGTTTGAAAAGTTCCCTAATAAGTATACAAATTTTGGCAATCATCTATGGGAGAACATTTCCAGGTGACACTTGACTTAAAATCTAAGCAAGTCCTGGAGATATTTTTGTCTGTTTCTTTTTCTAGTGCTATTTATAGAAAGGAAACATTGGCAGAAATACTTGATCCTGGTATACATCCAATGTCTTTCTGTTTTGATAGGTTAAGCTTAAGTAAATGGTTTTCACATAAACGAAGAGACATTGAAATACTGATCTGGAATCCCATATTCCTTTCTGATGTTGAGGTTGATGAGTCTGAATGCTGTTCATGAAGGTTAATATACACAAGCTTTTGATTTATGAAAAAATATGGCATTTATTTCAGATTATGTTTATATTACTGTCAAGCAGACTTCCTTTTTTGACTTGGAGGAAGAAAAGGAAAGGTAGACAGATGCCATTTAAAACAAATTTCTAGATGGGAAATATGTTAAAAAGTTTCATTGTCTACCATTACTTTGACATTATATTCATATACTAAGAACTATTTAATTTGCTCACCTAAACTACCTCTGAGAAGGTGCAGATTCAAATGGTTATGTGTAATTTAGTTCTAACAGTTAGGTTTTAAGGTCTTGGAAAAGGAAATTAGCAGAAAAATATATCCTTTGAGAAACTGATTTATTAGTTGCAAAGAGAATTGGAAGTAGTAAAAACTTTCAGTAAAATTTTATGTTTAAATACATAATTATTTGTGGAATATAATGAGGAGAAATCCAGTATGATCTAGAAGGTGAACTGATTGAATAAGAAAATAATTTCTTTTCACATGATGTGTTATTTTGCACTTTATGTTCTGGCTACATTTTACAAATGTGTAAAAAGACAACTACAATGAAATATGGCTTCCCTGGTGGCTCAGATACTAAAGAATCTATCTGCAATACAGCACAGCTGGGTTTGATCCCTGGATTGAGACGATCCCCTGGAGAAGGCAATGACATCCCACTCCAGTATTCTTGCCTGGAGAATTCCACGGACAGAGGAGCTTGTAGGGCTACAGTCCGTTAGGTCACAAAGAGTCGGACACAACTGAGCCACTAACACCTACCTACCTACAATGAGATAAGAAAAGCAAAGGTGAAAACACCTGATAGGTATCAAGCTATTTGTTTTCATTATAATAACTTAACATTTGATTCTGATTTTAAAAGTGCTCCCTGAGAAATGTTGAATAACGAAAACAAAAAAGGAGATTAAATTTTTGATAATTCTAATATCCAACAATTAATATTTGTTATACTGAGAATGTTTTCACTCATCTGATGAATAATGAAGAGATGGATAATAATAGATGGATAAAAATAATGTAGATAGAAAAGATACATGTTTGTAAAATTGGCATTAAATTACTATCCTGCAAATGCATTATTATATCTTTTTTAAATTCAGTATTTGCTTTTAGCATTAGGCTATATTAAATATTCTTCAAAAGAGCAATATATTTGTTTAATGAAATTCTGTAACATATGAGCAACATAAATTACTGAACAATCTGTTTATCAATTTGTAAGTTAGTTCTTTTTTCCCCTATAAACTGTTCTATAATGCATATGCTCACCTAAATTGCTGTGTCTGTGAATGAAGTTCTGAAGAATTTAGTTCTGGCACAAAGGATATAGAAAACATTTTATGTTCTTTCTATGTGGAAATAGAAATTGCTTCCAGATCTATACCACAACTTTATGTTTCACCAGCAGTAATCATTTCTGGTCACATTATAACCTCTCTCACAAAACATAGGTCCTAAATATTTTTTTTGGCAGCAAATAGAATTTACTTTATTTTAAATTAAATAATTATTTCAATACTAGAATAATATATTTCTTTTAAAAATATACCTATTCTTTTGCATCTATTTCTGTTTTTATAGCTATATATGTTAATAAATTTAGGTGTATGACATTTTTACATATTATAATTTAACTTTGATCATACTTATTACAAAGTTTGCAATTTTTTAATCTTTTAATGTTACTTGTGATTATCCTGTGGTTTAAAATATTTATAAAACTTACACTTTATATGTCACCCTATTCTTCTCTGATTATTTTCTCATAGAGTGTCATCCCTTTACATTTGTTTTTACTACTTTAGGTATTGTAAGACTGCTCATTTTTATGCTTACTTCTAAATTTATTGGGCAGCATATAGATTAGGTGTTCTATGATATAAAATAAAGATCCAACCTTAATTTTTCCAACCATTTTTCTAAAAACTGTATTTTAAAATAATGATCTTTTTAAGATAGCTTTATATGCCAAAAATCCTCAACATCTGCAGGCTTCTCCTGGCTCAGAGAACATAGGAGACTTACAATCATTACTGTTAAGTCACTTCAGTCGTGTCTGAGTTTTGCGACCACATGGACTGTAGACTGCCAGGCTCCTCTGTCCATGGGATTTCCCAGGCAAGAATACTGGAGTGCATTGCCGTGCCTCCTCCAAGGGATCTTACTGACCCAGGGATTGAACCTGTGCCTCTTACATCTCTTTCATTAGCACGCGGGTTCCTTACCACTAGAGCCTCCTGGGAAACCTTAGTTCCTCTTAAATCAGATGAGAGGTGCCGTGGGGACGTTTGCTGTAAATGTCAGCACTCACCTCGGTGCAGTGTGTGTTGCCGTTGCCTAATCATTTCCAACTTGAGTTAGTGGAACACTGAAAACTCTAGCTTCTTTAGGAAGTTTCTTATTTAGCCTGAACAAAGAGAAACAAATGGTGTCTGGGGGGAGAAATGACAATAATAGGACACTTTATTATGAACAATTATGTCTCTGGATATAGCTTGGGAAAGCCAGATATAGCTATAAAGAAGATTGAAATTGCTTCGCATAATAATATAAAAGAGTTTCTTCATTTGTAGTGTGTAACATCTCTACCGATTATTGCTTTAGGAAGACAATCAGTCTTTATTAATATGGATTTAGACCTCATTGAGTCTGAGAATAATTTTATTTCCTTCGAAGCTGTATGTGAGTGTGTGTCTCTTGAGTGTGTGTGTGTGTGTGTGTGTGTGTGTGTGTGTGTGTGTGTGTGTGTTTTATCTGGTGATTTCTGGAGGAACACTTAAACTTTTAAGAAGAGTAAGGTGATATTCTTTCACCTTTGATAGGAAAAATTGGGGCAGAACTTGGAGGGTATAGTATAGCCCGAACAACTCTTTTGCTGAAATTACTTTGCCTTTCAATACAATATATTGAAAATGATGTTATTCTTAAACTGAATATTGCAATTGGGGGAAATGTATTGGTAGAAGATTTTGGAAAAATGTTGAAAATATTTTTTCTTCATTTTTGACATTTTTGTTGAAATACAACATATATACAGAAAAGTGCAAATTTAAAGTAGGGGGATCAGTTTATAAACTGACTACACCTGCAACCAGTAGTGGGATGTAGGACTAGAACATTAGGAACATCCCAGAAAAATCTAACATGCAGTCATCTACTTATTTCTCTCTCTGGATAATCACTGTTTTGATTTTCATATCATAAATTAATTTTGCCTGTTTTTAAACTATACATCAATAGAACCATATATTTTGGTATTTGGCTTCTTTCACTCAAAATAATATATCTGATATCCAACCGTGTTGTTGCAGGCAGTTATAAATCATTCACTGTCATTTCTGTAGAGTGTTCCATGATTGACCATGGAATGGTCGTACTTTATTCCTTCAGCTCTTGATCGGGGTTTGTATTGTTTCAATTTGTGTCTCTTCTGAATAGTGCTGCTTCAACACTCTATGTGGTGTGCACATTTCTACTAGCAACAAACTCAGAAATGAAACTGATCGGTAGTAGACTGCATTCAGTGTAGGTTTGCACTACCAAGTAATTTTCTAAATAGTTTGTTAACAATGTATTACCTGCCAGCAGTGTAACATGAGATGCCCTAACACTTTGATTCCCTGATACCTCTTGCTATGATCACTTTTACATTTTAGAATGTCCCTTAAGTGTCTAGTGAAATTTCATTGTAATCTCAATTTGCGTTTCCCTGATAACAAGTGAAACAGGACACTTTTCATATGTTTTTGACCACTTATATTCATCCTTTTTTTATAAAGTACCTCCTCAAATTTGCTTTTTTTTAAACTGATATTTTGATCAAGTTGTAAAAATTCCCTCTGCTGTTTTTGAGAACTAGATGTTTGTCAAATATATGTGCTGCAAATATCTTATTCCATTCTGTATGTTAGCCTTTTCATTCTTAGAACCCATTTTTGATGGAAAAAAATTCTTCATCTTCATACGTTGCTATGTATTCCCCCCCCCTTTTTAGAAGTATTTTTAAAAATTCAGCATGAGATAGCTATGTCTAATATGAGTTTAGGAGGCGTTCTCTATGTTTTCTTCAAAAGTTTGTATTAAATTTACCTTTCATAACAATGTCAGCAGCACATCTAGTAATGAACCTTTGTTATCATAGGAAGAATGAAGTTCCTTTGTTTCCTATATAGATGTCAACTTACCTAACAGACTTCATTTAAAATATTGTCCTTTCTCAGATGCTATGGCACATATATGCCATGGAATATTATTCAACCATAAAAAGGAATGCATTTGAATCAGTTTTCATAAAGTGGATTAACTTAGAGCCTGTTATAAAGTATAGTATGGCAGAAAGAGAAAAACAAATACTGTATATTTAAACATATATATGGAATTTAGATGGATTTCCAGGTGGCTCAGTGGGTAAAAAAATCTGCCTATGATATAGGAGATGCAGGAGACATGGATTCAATCCCAGGGTTGGGAAGATCTGCTTGAAGAGGGCATGGCAACCCACTCCAGTATTCTTGCCTGGAGAATCCCATGGACTGAGGAGCCTGGTGAGCTACAGTCCATGGGGTTGCAAAGAGATGGACATGGCTAAAGTGACTGAGCACACATGCATGGAATCTAGAAAGCCAGTACTGACGAACCTGTTTACAGGGCAGCAATGGAGATGCAGATATAGAGGTCAGACTTGTGGACACAGTGGAGGAAGGTGAAGGTGGGATGAACTGAGAGAGTGGCATGGAAACACATGCATTACCATATATAATATAGATAGCCAGTGGGAATTTGCTGTGTGACACAGAGAGCTCAACCCCATGCTCTATGACAACCTCGAGGGGTAGGATGGAGAGGAAGGTGGGAGTGAAGTTCAAGAGGGAGGGGACATAGGCGTACCTATGGTTGATCCATGTTGATGTATGGCAGAAATCAATGAAATTATCCTCCGATTAAAAACAAAGTCAAATAAAATTAAATACTCTCTTTTCACCATTATTCTCTCGTGTTGCCTGTTTAATGAATTGGTTTAACACGTCTCTACATATCTTTATTGTGTTTCATTGCATAATTTGTGTATTCTTGGTAAATTGCCACACTCCTTTGAAGATTGTATCTCTATAATAGAAATAACTATCTAGTACTGGCACACTTTGTTCTTTCTCTTCTTTTTATTTTTTTGGCTGTACCATGTGGCATGTGTGATCTTAGTTCCCCGACCAGGGATCAAACCTGCATCCCCTGCACTCATGCACTGGAAGCAGGGAGTCATAACCATTGGACCAACAGGGAAGTCCTTCACTTTGTTCTTCTTGAATAATACCTTGGCTCTTCTTGGCCTTGATAATGTAATTCTGTCATGCTTTACCCTGCTGCTGTTGGTGATGGAAAGAATCAGAGAAGGTTGACAGAATTTATAGAGCCAAACCATACCCTGAGAAAAGATATGTGCTTGTTTTTTTAAAATTTCAATCCGGTCCTGTTTCTCTTAAACAGGTGTGTGTGCTAAGTTGCTTCAGCTGCGTCTGCCTCTTTTCATTGCTATGGGCTGACCAGTTTCCTCTCTTCATAGAATTCTCCAGGCAAGAATTCTGGAGCGGGTTGCCATTTTCTCTTCCAGGGACTCTTCCGGACCCAAGGATCAAACCCACACCTCTTATGTCTCCTGCATTGGCAGGTATGTTCTTTACCACTACACCACCTGGGAAGCTCTCTTAAACATCAAAGAGGACATATTTAAAGTTAGGGACGCTAGTTTCGATGTGAGCTAAATATATGAGGAGTCCCTTCTAAAGAGTTTCTTTTTTCATTTTAAAATCACCGGTGATATTAACTAATACAATTTTTGATATTGTATGATCAATTGTGTTTAATCTTGGAAGATCTGTATAACCCAGTGAATTAATATTTTCCAAATGACCAATGGGAGATCTTACTAATATAAGAGGAAGAAGGATTAAAGTATCTATTTAAAATATAGAATAAATCAATGGAAACAGTATGAAACAGTATGGAAAATTTACTGATATGATATCAAATTCCATACTGCAGACAACCTTTAGAAAAAGCATATCATGTTTTTGAAGTAATATCAAAGGAAAATATCCACAATAATCTAAAAATGTTCTTCAAATACCCTCTGCTTTTCCAAACATGTATCTGGTGAGGACAGATGTCCTACATAAACTTTAATAATTGACAAGTTGAGTGCAGAAATATATTTTACTAAGGAGACATTAAAGTGTAAATTATCACATTGAGAAGAATATATTTAATAAAAAATCCATGTTATAGACATCAATATGTTATGGATTTGGTATTACTATTTTAAAGCAAATTAATAAATGAATATTTGAAGTGCCTAACACAGTGACTGTTGAGAGATAAACTCTCTGAAAACACTTTTAATTTCTTCAGAATTTTTGAGGATTTGTGGAGGACTTTTGAATCCAAAGTTTCAGTACTAGCGATGTTAGTCTTGAGAGAGAGCGAGAGAGAGAAAGTCGAAAACTGCTAGCTCAGAAATCTATTTTATGTAAGAAGGCAAATTTGTATTATTAAGAATCATCTTTAGGTGAATCAGACTAGTTTGGTAATTTTAGTTGAAAAGAGCAGAGAGAAAAATCACTAAATTCAAAAAGCACTATAGGAGAAATCTAGTGGAGAGAATTTTTTTGTTTGGTTAGCCTCAAGATGAGAGACAGAATAAAGGCTTTTACATTTTCCAATTTGAGATTCCTTAATGAAATTTTGAGATAGAAATTAGTTTTCTTGCTTTAGAACATGTTCAGTACTGTACACTCAAGGTGGTTTTTGCTCAGTAGTATATACTCAAGGAGATTTATATATGGTTAATTAACACTTCTTGTAGCCCTTTATAAATAATTAAGCCAAAACCTCTAGGGGCTATCATTTTGGTGATCAAGAATAACCTTTAGGGACTATATTTTATCTTACTGGTGGGGTCATTAAGAACAATTATTTACAACTTAGAAGTAAAGCAAAAGTGTAGACAGTAATTCTTTCAAATTTATATTGAAACTTCTGCAGCAAATTATTTAACACTCTAGAAAAAATATGATTGTGCGTGTTGCTATTAAATAAAGGCTCACACGCTCGTAAATTATGTGTTAACTTGTAGATCTTATCCAATAGAATTGCAAGTAATTTCTGTCAAATAGAAAAATAACCCCAAAAGTTATGTGTTGTCCTGTAAGTCATTAATCATTTTTGCTTCTAACTGAGTAGACTATTTTAGAAAGTCTTTTATGGTGTACTGATAATCATTCTAATTCTCCTTGGAACCAGGTTAGCCTCTGATCAGCTCCATCCATCGTTAATGAGTTGAATAAAATATTTCTCATGTTTTCATTCTATATATGTCTGAAAATAATTTTTTAACTTCCTAAAAAAGTGAACACTTTTTAAAAGTTTTCATTTTGCTCTGTAGGAATGTTTAATTGCTTCGTCACCTGTGAATGTAGTGGTATGTGGGAGGCAGAGTGTTAGCTCTGACGACCCTATTATTTGCATCTTTGCCCAATTTTACATTCAGATCTTCAATGTTGCTAACTAGAAAATCAGCCATGATGGCAATATTTACACCACAAAATTTAGTATAAACTAAAAAATCATGACTTTTTATTTTATGAAGAGCCATTTAACCTTATAAATCTTTATGATAGTCACTCAGTTGTTTCTGACTCTTTGAGATCCCAAGGACTATACAGTCCATGGAATTCTCTAGGACAGAATACTGGAGTGGGTAGGCAACACCTTCTCCAGGGTATCTTCCCAACCTAGGGAATCAAAATCCAGGTCTCCCGCACTGCAGGCGGATATTTTACCAGCTCAGCCACAGGGAAGCCCTTATACCATTTTATGCAGGTTAAAAAAAATTATATTGCTTAATGTTGCTCGTGTTTGAAGTTTAAAATAGTTCTGTACTTCCTTTTTTCACTAAACTTGCTTCTTAAAGTTATCTCTATTGTTGCATCTAGTGGTGGTTCACTCCATTGCCTTGATTGTACTGTATCTGTATGTGAATATTCTATTTATTCATACCCTTACTAAGAAAGTTTGTGTTGCTCCCAGTTTATGTTATTACAAACATTTACTGTAGCTATAAATACAAATATATATTTTTATAAAATGCTACTTTAAATCTTATTCATTTTCCTACCGAGTTTTCTTTAAATTCATTTGTGGGATACACACATATATTAGAGGTATGTGTAATATATACATATATTTATACATGTATATATGAATGCTTTATGTGTGTGTGTATGCATGTGTATGTGTCGCTTTTGAGCTTTATTTGTTGTAAATAATTTCTCCCACTCTGTGGCTTGCATTTTCATTTTCTTAGCAGGATTCTCTTGATGAATTCAAGTTTTAATTTTAATGTAGCCGAACTTATCATCTTTTCTCATTAAGTTTAAAAATTCTCTTTGTGCTTATTTTTAAAAAAAGACTTTGCCTGTCCTGAACTCAAAAGCGTGTTACTAAATAATCTCCTAAAATACATATTACTTTTCACCTTAACATTATTTTACATATCTTTTGAAAACCTACCACAATTTGATTTTTTGAAACTTGTAAGTAGGATTAAATTCCACCTTTTCTTCCATGTAGGTAATTTTCTGGCATCCTTTATTGAGAACACTATTATTTGTCTTTTTCCAGTAGTCATGTATGGATGTCAGAGTTGGACTATAAAGAAAGCTGAGTGCCAGAGAATTGATGCTTTTGAACTATAGTGTGGGAGAAGACTCTTGAGAGTCCCTTGGACTGCACGAAGATCCAACCAGTCCATCCTAAAGGAGATAAGTAATGGGTGTTCATTGGAAGGACTGATGTTGAAGCTGAAATTCCAATACTTTGGCTACCTGCTGCCAAGAGCTGGCTCATTAGAAAAGACCCTGATGCTAGGAAAGATTGAGGGCAGGAGGAGAAGGGGATGAGAGAGGATGAGCTGGTTGGATGGCATCACCGACTCAATGGACATGAGTTTGGGTAAACTCCGGGAATTGGTGATGAACAGGGAGCCCTAGTGTGCTGCGGTTCATGGGGTCGCAAAGAGTCAGACATGACTGAGTGACTGAGCTGAACTAACTGAACTGAATTATTTGTCTACCGCTCTGCAGCAATGGATTCCCCAGTTGCTCAGCAGTAAGGAATCCACCTACAACACAGGAGACACATGTTTGATCCCTGGGTTGGGAAGATCTTCTGGAAAAGGAAATGGCAACTCACTCCAGTATTCTTGACTGGGAAATCCCAAGGATGGAGAAACCTAGCGAGCTACCATACATGGGTTCACAAAAGAGTTGGACATGACTTAGCAACTAAACAGCAACAACAATGCAGTAATATATTTAAGGGTCCACTTATATGTGAGCTTGTATCTGAGCTTTTATTCTGTAGACCTTTTGTTTATCTCTTCATTCTTTTATCAATGTGTATTGTCATATTTATTGAAGCTTTATAATTAGTATTGACATTCAGTAAGCAAATTTTCTCATCTTTTAAAAAAGTATTTGGTTCTTGTTGACCATTTATATTCCAAAATAAATTTTAGCTTTCAGTTCAGTTCACTTCAGTTCAGTCGCTCAGTCGTGTCCGACTCTTTGAGACCCCATGAATTGCAGCACACCAGACCTCTCTGTCCATCACCAACTCCCAGAGTCTACCCAAACCCATGTCCATCAAGTCGGTGATCCCATCCAACCATCTCATTCTCTGTCGTGCCCTTCTCCTCCTGCCCCCAATCCTACCCAGCATTAGGGTCTTTTCCAGTGAGTCAACTCTTCGCATGAGGTGGCCAAAGTATTGGAGTTTCAGCTTCAACATCAGTCCCTCGAATGAACACCCAGGATTGATCTCTTTTAGGATGGATTGATTGGATCTCCTTGCAGTCCAAGGGACTCTCAAGAGTCTTCTCCAACACCACAGTTCAAAAGCATCAATTCTACAGCGCTCAGCTTTCTTCACCGTCCAACTCTCACATCCATACATGACCACTGGAAAAACCATAACCTTGACTAGACGGACTTGTGTTGGCAAAGTAATGTCTCTGCTTTTAAATATGCTATCTAGGTTGGCCATAACCTTCCTTCCAAGGAGTAAGTGTCTTTTAATTTCATGGCTGCAATCACCATCTGCAGTGATTTTCGAGCCCAACAAAATAAAGTCTGACACTGTTTCCACTATTTCCCCATCTATTTCCCATGAAGTGATGGGACCAGATGCCATGATCTTAGTTTTCTGAATGTTGAGCTTTAAGCCAACTTTTTCACTCTCCTCTTTCCCCTTCATCAAGAGGCTCTTTAGTTCTTCTTCACTTTCTGCCAGAAGGGTGGTGTCATCCACGTATCTAAGGTTATTGATATTTCTCCCAGCAATCTTGATTCCAGCTTGTGTTTCTTCCAGCCCAGCTTTTCTCATGATGTACTCTGCATATAAGTTAAATAAGCAGGGTGACAATATACAGCCTTGAAGTGCTCCTTTTCCTATTTGGAACCAGTCTATTGCTCCATGTCCAGTTCTAACTGTTGCTTCCTGACCTGCATACAGGTTTCTCAAGAGACAGGTCAAATGGTCTGGTATTCCCATCTCTTTCAGAATTGTCCACAGTTTATTGTGATCCACACAGTCAAAGGCTTTGGCATAGTCAATAAAACAGAAATAGATGTTTTTCTGGAACTCTCTTGCTTTTTCAATGATCCAGCGGATGTTGGCAACTTGATCTCTGATTCCTCTGCCTTTTCTAAAACCAGCTTGAACATCTGGAAGTTCACGGTTCACGTATTGCTGAAGCCTGGCTTGGAGAATTTTAAGCATTACTTTACTAGCATGTGAGATGAGTGCAATTGTGCGGTAGTTTGAGCATTCTTTGGCATTGCCTTTCTTTGGGATTGGAACGAAAACTGACCTTTTCCAGTCCTGTGGCCACTGCTGAGTTTTCCAAATGTGCTGGCATATTGAGTGCAGCACTTTCACAGCATCACCTTTCAGGATTTGAAATAGCTCAACTGGAATTCCATCACCTCCACTAGCTTTGTTCATAGTGATGCTTTCTAAGGCCCACTTGACTTCACATTCCAGGATGTCTGGCTCTAGGTGAGTGATCAAACCATTGTGATTATCTGGGTCATGAAGATCTTTTTTGTACAGTTCTGCGTATTCTTGCCACCTCTTCTTAATATCTTCTGCTTCTTTTAGGTCCATACCATTTCTGTCCTTTATCGAGCCTATCTTTGCATGAAATGTTCCTTTGGTATCTCTAATTTTCTTGAAGAGATCTCTAGTCTTTCTCAATCTGTTGTTTTCCTCTATTTCTTTGCACTGATCACTGAGGAAAGCTTTCTTTTCTCTCCTTGCTATTCTTTGTAACTCTGCATTCAGATGGGAATATCTTTCCTTTTCTTCTTTGCTTTTCTCTTCTCTTCTCTTCCAAGCTATCTGTAAGGCCTCCTCAGAGAGCCATTTTGCTTTTTTGCATTTCTTTTCCATGGGAATTTTCTTGATCCCTGTCTCCTGTACAATGTCACGAACCTTACGTCCATAGTTCATCAGGCACTCTGTCTATCAGGTCTAGTCCCTTAAATCTATTTGTCACTTCCACTGTATACTCATAAGGGATTTGATCTAGGTCATACCTGAATGGACTAGTGGTTTTCCCTACTTTCTTCAATTTCAGTCTGAATTTGGCAATAAGCGGTTCATGATCTGAGCCACAGTCTGCTCCCGGTCTTGTTTTTGCTGACTGTATAGAGCTTCTCCATCTTTGGTTGCAAAGAATATAATCAATCTGATTTCAGTGTTGACCATCTGGTGATGTCCATGTGTAGAGTCTTCTCTTGTGTTATTGGAAGAGGGTGTTTGCTATTACCAGTGCGTTCTCGTGGCAAAACTCTATTAATCTTTGCCCTGCTTCATTCTGTACTCCAAGGCCAAACTTGCCTGTTATGCCAGGTGTTTCTTGACTTCCTACTTTTGCATTCCAGTCCCCTATAATGAAAAAGACATCTTTTTTGGGTGTTTGTTCTAGAAGGTCTTGTAGGTCTTCATAGAACCGTTCAACTTCAGCTTCTTTGGCATTACTGGTCGGGGCATAGACTTGGATTACTGTGATATTGAATGGTTTGCCTTGGAAACGAACAGAAATCATTCTATCGTTTTTGAGATTGCATCCAAGTACTGCCTTTTGGACTCTTTTGTTGACCATGATTGCTACTCCATTTCTTCTAAGGGATTCCTGCCCACAGTAGTAGATATAATGGTCATCTGAGTTAAATTCATCCATTCCAGTCTATCTTAGTTCACTGATTCCTAGAATATCGACGTTCACTCTTGCCATCTCCTGTTTGATCACTTCCAATTTGCCTTAATTCATGGACCTAACATTCCAGGTTCCTATGCAATATTGCTCTTTACAGCATCGGACTTTGCATCTATCACCAGTCACATCCACAGTTGGGTATCGTTTTTGCTTTGGCTCCATCCCATCATTCTTTCTGGAGTTATTTCTCCACTGATCTCCATTAGCATATTGGGCACCTACTGACCTGGAGAGTTCATCTTTCAGTGTCCTATCTTTTTGCCTTTTCATACTGTTCATGGGGTTCTCAAGGCAAGAATACTGAAGTGGTTTGCCGTGCCCTTCTCCAGTGGACCACATTCTGTCAGACCTCTCCACCATGACCCATCCGTCTTCGGTGGCCCCACATGGCATGGTTTGGTTTCATTGAGATAGACAAGGCTGTGGTCCATGTGATCAGATTAGCTAGTTTTCTGTAATTTTAGTTTCAGTGTGTCTGCCCTCTGATGCCCTCTCGCATTAGCTTTACCCTGGGCGAATTTACAAATTTCTCCAAATTCATATTAAATTTTTATTGAAATTGAACTAAATCTAAATTTGGGGGGCAAGTGTTAAACTCAAAATATTATCTTCTGCTAATAAACTTCATAAATCTTACATTCTACGAAACACAGCATTTTGAATTTCTGTGTAGAAATCTTCATCATGTGTTAAATTTATTTCCAGGTTTATAATATTGTACTACTATAAATGGCATATGTTTTTACCTTTTATCTCATATTTGCTGTTAATACACAGAGTGAAATATAGTATTTTAGGAATTTGCTTCTTATTACCCCCAAAGAAAGATAAATAAATATATAGAATATTTTCCTGTGATTTACTAGAGAGAATTATACTTTAGATATTAACAAAATAATTTTTTCAAGTGATTTTTAAAAATAATTCAGGTCCATTTTCACAAAACAATAAAATTCTAGGAGTATTTCTTAAATAGGGTGATATGCAGGAAAAATTAACAGTAATATACTATACCAGATATCTACCTTAGGTAGTATCCCTTTATGTACAATAAAGGCAGAAGAATTTCAAGAAAATAACTTTAGTTGCTGTTTTTGTATTCTTTAAAAATCTTCCAGTTTTCACAGATTTTCAATCACACAATTAGGTTGATATGTTATTTGTTATGTTTTTGAGATAAGGAAGACTAGAGATGAGTATGTTGTGGAGAAAGTAGGTAAGTGTTATTACTTGTACATAAAACTTGAGATGCTTATAAGACATTAAAGTGGAGATTTCAAGAAGCTTGAAACTAAGTGAAGGCTTGGCAAGAAATAAGAATTTGAGAGTTATTGGCCTATGTGAAAGTCACTCAGTCGTGTCCGACTCCGCAACCCCATGGACTGTACAGTCCATAGAATTCTCTAGGCCAGAATACTAGAGTGGATAGCCTGTCCCTTCTCCAGTGGACCTTCCCAAGCCAGGAATCGAACCAGGGTCTCCAGCATTGTAGATGGATTCTTTATCAGCTGAGCTATCATATGGATGGTATTAAGACCTATAGGTACGGATGAGATCACTGGAAATAAACACCATTTTCTTCAGTCCGTTCACAATTCCTTATCTCATTGTCACTATTTCCACACAGTTCATACACCTATCATCCCAGTTCATGTAGGTGCCTAATTGCTAATTACCATTGCATTTCACACAATTGCTAGGGGACAGCTACAAAACAAGTTCAGTTAAAAGGCATTTGCTGAAATCTCTGAGCTGTAATAAACATCACATGCTTACTGGTATACTAATAAAGGTTTAGTTTTACTAAAATAATTTAATTTTCTTTCCCCAGAAAGAGCTTAATAAACATTTGGATTAAATCGAAGCTTAACATACTCCATATGATCATGACTGCAATAGGAAATGTAATTGTGACTCTCAGGAGTGAAGTGAATAGTGATCAGAGATCAGGAAGAAAAGCAAATATATATGGAGAGGGAGAGAGAGCCCTGGTGCTGAATAAAAGATCCCTATGAGTTCAGGAGTTAGTGTTCAGAAATCAAGATTTACACTGCGTTTATTTGAATAGTACTTTCTTCTCGTACTTTGTTCCAGATGCAGAAGTGAACTGACTAGGAGATGAGTGAAAGGTGCTGATGGTATTCCTTTTCTTCTTTGGGAAAGAAAAAAAGAAAATGTAAGTAAAAGACCTGCTCAAAGACCTGAACTCCCCGCGGCTTTCAGGAAAAGGTTTTTAAAGGCAAAGTGAGAGGTCAGAGGGTCCCTGATCAGCTTGTAGACATTATTCTGATTGGTAGGTGGTGAGGTGACTGTGTGATATTTCAGGAGTCAGCATCACCAACTTCTTGGTTCCTATCAATCTGGAGTCTATGTGCTGGTGGTCAGCGTGCACTTTTTCTACCCGATGAGGGTTTTATTATCTGCAAAACAGCTCGGAGATGGCACTTGAGGAGGAACTAAATGTCCTTGACATTTTGTTTTATGTATGAACTATTCATACTTTGTCTCGCTTGACTGTTCTCCTTTGTTTCTGCGTTTTCTCACTTCTTTGATTAAATGTGTTCTTTGGGACTTGGGAAAGAACCAGGAGGTTTTCTATAAACAAGAGGCAAGCAGGGGAGTCTAGGGTTCTGTCCACGGGAAGGTCCCACAGGGTCCTATTAAGTTTCAGTATCACATACCTGACATTAAAGACTTAGTGTAATCAAGACACCCTAATTGTGATTCAGAAAAATTTGGGATGTGATTTTTGAATGAGGTTGGCAAGACAGTCATACTGCTTATTACAAATGGTACAAGTGTGTAGGGTTGCACTGGACTTCTTGAAAAGTCTTGAAACATTTGGAGATGAACACTCTAAAGAATTACTTTAGGCAATCTTTTTATGCATGCTTAGGGACAGAAGGCATTTCAGGAGAGAAACAAGTGAACTACAAGAATGGGGGTGGACTGTGTTAGGGAGAGTTGCCAAATCAGTTCAGTCACTCAGTCAGGTCCAACTCTTTGCGACCCCGTGGACTGTAGTGTTCCAAGCTTCCTTGTCCATCACCAACTCCAGGAACTTGCTCAAATTCATGTCCATTGAGTTGGTGATGCCATCCAACTAAATAAATTCTCTATAATGATAAAGAAGAGTATACATTGTGTGAGAATCATGTATTGAGGGATGTGTGCATGCATGCTAAGACGCTTCAGCTGTGTCTGACTCTGTGCGACCCCATGGACTATAACCCACTAGACTCCTCCATCCATGGTTCTCCAGGCAAGAATACTGGAGTGGGTTGCCATGCCCGCCTCTTGTTGAGGGCTCCCTCTATGTTAATCACTGTATTAACTGCCATGCTTTCTCTCATGTAATCAGTTCAACAGCCCTATAAAGTAGGTAATAATTGAGCTTATTTTGAAGGTTAAAAAAAAGTGAGGCTCAAAAAAAATCACATAATTATTAAATAATTAAGCTTAAACTTCAACCTGGCCTTAATTGACTCCAAAGCCTACATTTTATATGCACAATTATTTGTAGAGAATATATGCTTTCAAAATAGTGTATTCTGACAAAATGTATATTCTGGCAAGTCTAGGGTAAAAGGTTTATAGAGAATTTGATTACCTGATTGATTAAAAAAATAATCTTTGGTTCATTGAATTCCCTTTACTTATATGACAAAGGAAGATTATTCCACTAGATCTACTTTAATCACACAACTTCTTAAATTCCGAGGCATAAGGGGAAGTAGAGAGATTTGAAATATGAAAAGAACTTAATGTTCCATTGGTGCTTTTCAGGATACAATGAGTAATGTTAGAAGAAACGCACTGAGCATTAAGGAGCGGGGGGAGCGTGGTCCCCACCTCTCTCCCCCAACTGACAGCAAATAAGGAAATGGAGACCTTAGTTCAACGGATGCAAGGAACTGCATTCTGCCAACAACATAACTGAGTATGGGAGAGAATTCTTCTCCAGATGCTCTCGAAAGGGCTAGTCTATCTAACCCTTTGTATTTGGCCTAGGAAGATCCTGAGCATCTCAGGTGGTACTAGTGGTAAACAGCCTGTCTGCCAATGCAGGATAGGTGAGATGAAGGTTGATCCCTGGGATGGGAAGATTACCTGGAGGAGGACATGGCAACCCACTCCAGTATTCTTGCCTAGAGAACCCATGGACAGAGAAGCCTGGTGGGCTACATTCTATAGGGTCGCAAACAGTCGGACATGACTGGAGTGACTTAGCACACACATATGACTTTGAGCAAAAGAATTACTGAGCCTGACCTAGAGAAACCATGTGATAATAAATGGATGTTATTCTAAGCTGCAAAGTCTGAGATAATTTGCAAGCAGTATAGGAAACTAACACAGTGAGAGACAGTCAATATGCAGCACCCTCATTTTCTTGTACCTGATAGTCAGATGAGACAATTGTAAAGCTTTCTCTTTGGAACCAGGGGAAAGATAGTTCTCAAGAGACTTTCAGTTCTATAACCATAAAGATGGCAAAATAGTTTTATTTTTTATGCCTTGAATAGTCCTCAGTATTTATACCAATTTGAAATTCTGTTCCCAACATCTAAATGACAGCAAATCTCAGCTGAGTAGTGTGACATTTCTGTTGAATGTGATTAGAATTGTGAGGTGGGGAGAAAAGATGACATTTTGCAACTCTTGCTGTTAAATCCATCAACAAAACATAAATATGCCTGATAAAACATAAGAAATACCTCTCTTTGAAAGAGGGCACTGTGCATTAAGTAAGGCTGAGTAATAAGCAATATTGTCATGAAAGAAAAAAAAAACTGGGCAGTTGTCCAATTTGGGTGCAAAATACATTGAATATTTGATTTCAATAATCAAATGCTTTTGGTCTAAATCTCCATGATGTAACATAGAGCCAAGCACACACACATGCAAATTGAAATATTTTCAGTTAGCTATTCTTTTTACAAATACGTATATGCTGTTTAATCTTGATATATTCTTAATTAAATGCCAATGTAAGAAGAAAGATTTGCCTGAGTGGCTTACTTTAATACAATTAAAATGAATTTCATATGGACGCTAATACAGCCCAATGTCCTCAACATCATTTTCCTGCATCAGAGATGCTCCAGAAATGGATACTGACAAGGGACCTCCAATTAGATAAGTAGGAAATAAACTCAAGTGAAAATGTTGGTTTTTATCATGGGTGAGCCTTGAGAAATTATGACTGTAAAAAGCTTCAGTTTTAATGACACCGTTTTATCTCTAGTAGGCATGCATTAACAATGAGTCTCTTCTTCATCATTTTTGCTTCATAAACTTTTACACCTAGTGTACCCTTGTGACTTCCCTGGGGAGGATGATTCAAATAATTGAAAATAGAGGCCCAGATTATTCCAGTTATGACTCAGGAGCATCAGTTATTCTGTTTCATAATAAACACACTCAACTCAGGAAAGTATTCATTTACTCTGCCCACTTTCCATGAGGATTCTGCTTTGGGACTAGAGAAGGGAAAAGGAGAAAATAGGTTATTTCTCAATTTTGTTAAAAAATGTGTGAATATGTGAGCAAGCTTTAAAGTTTTCAATAAAGTAATTTAAAATGTATCCCATTTATTAAACACTTGTTCCACTGAAATCTACCAGGTATTAAAGACTGCTTCAGTAATCCTGTGTCTTCAACATAAAGCACACATGATAAATAATAATATTTATGATTAGATTAACCAATGGCATTTTTCATTGTTAGTACGTTATTGGCATACATAGAACATACTTTATTCCCTTTAATCTTGACTACAGCTCTATAATAGATGCTAGTCTTAAACTTAGATATTACATTTTGCAGAGGATAAATGTCTTACTTAAGATAAGAAAGTGAGCATATTTTGGAGCCCAGAGACTTAATAAATTTGGTGAATGTCTGAATATTGATCTAATCTCTGTAGGATTCTTCTATTGAACTCCATTGTGATTTAAATATTATTGGGATATGTGGATCTGTTTATCTGATACATACATATATATATATATATATTCCATTAATCAATATCACTAATCATTTTTAAACTTTTTATTACTTTTCTTAGGTTAATCCTATTAGTAGGACCCATGATATTACTTTTATATACCTTTCTATAGACTTTCAGTTATCTCTCCTTTCTTTTATATATTTAATTGTTGCTTGCTTGACTCCTACCCTTTTAGTGATTTAAAAGATTTTCATTCACTACTCTACCTATATTGAAATTATGCATCTTTATGATTCCTCATTTTCTTATGTAATATGCTGACATCTCAGATTTCTTTAAATTCTTCATCCATCAAACAAAGCTGAATGTAAATATCGAACCATTCATATTATTAAAAATATAAAACATGACTCTAAATTGAGGTAATATATATTTGTCTTTATATTTTATAGTCCTAATTTTCTTATTTTAATTTATATAGTAGTAATGTAATAAATATTTGATATGATAGAGTATTAAATCTTAAAAAGACAGTGATTTCTATTTTAGTTTTTATAAGCAAAGTCTTTCAAGCAAGTCTAACTAATGAGACAATTGATATAATAAAGATTTATTTATACTAAAATATTAGTTTAAATCATATTTATTGATTGAGTAAACATTCTGAAGAACAGACATCAACTACATGCACATAGTCACATATATGTCCTGTGTATGCCATGGAAAAAATGAATTTCATTGTCAAATAAATTAAAAAATTTGAGAGGCTACACCATGTTAATCATTATCTTTGTTGAAGAATTTGTCACAGTAGTTAGTACAAACCATGAGTCTCTAAAAAGGAGCTTTTAGATAGATTTGCATATGTATTATCAATTATTAGTTCTATCAGTTTTAGTCATATCCATATTTTTACCAATATCTATAATTTTACATCTATAAAATTAGAGATTATTTATAATTGGGGTATACATTATAAGGCAACCCAAGGTTAAATATATGATATTTTTCAAAATGTAATCATGAATATGATTTAACATTTACTTATTTTGACAATTTCTATAAATATTACGGGCTTATTCCAATGGGTTGTTGATATTTAAATTATATAATTTAGTTTAATATTAGCTTGTGACATCCAACTCATGTAAAGTATTGGTAGAATGATAATTTTCACTATAGGTTATATTAAATTTGTATTATTAGTGTGTGAGATTTCCCCAGGGCTACTTGGTTAAAAAATAACCTTTCATAAATGAAATTACCAAAATATAAAAGTAGAAATAATACTATTATGAAATACTGTACACTTCATTCTGGTAAAATAAGTATAAACTTTTTGCCACTGTGTTTTATGAATCCCTCCTTCTGACAGTTTTTTCATATTTTCATATATTTTCATTTCTTATAAAGTCTTATATACACTGAGATAGACTTCTCTTTTACTCATTAACCAACATGATAATAAAAATCTTTTAAATAATTAACATTACTTGCTACCATGTAACATCAAGCCCATATTTAAATTGTCCCAGTTGACTCATGGAGTTTATTTTACACTTGCTTGATTCAAATCAGTTTCCAAATAAGTGTAAGCACTATATTTGGTTATCAAAGTTGTTTAAGTCTCTTTTATTCCAGCTATACCAGCACTCTTCTCCTCAAGTTCAAGTTTTTATTTTTTGGAGAAATAAATTCGTCCTATAGAATCTTCCATATTGTGTGTTTATTTGATTGTTTCTATATTGCATTTTTGATCTCTCTAGCCCTTCAATTTAAGGTAGATTTTTATCAAAGGAAAAAAAACTAATCAGTACTGGATCAAAGAAAGAAATAGGAAATTTTATTTAAGCTAAATTGAGGATTATAACCCAGGAAACAGTCTTTCAGAGAGCTCTGAGAATGTCTACATGCATATGCAAGAGGTGGGTCACTGTAGCCACTTACAGATTTGAGAAAGAAATGTTACTTTCTAAGGAGTCACAGGGTGGTAGTGACTTAGTCACTAAGTCAAATGTGACTCTTGTGACTTCATGCACTGTAGCCCACCAGGCTCTTCTGTCCATGGGATTTCCCAGACAAGAATACTGGAGTGGTTTGCCATTTCCTTCTCCAGGGGATCATCCTGATCCAGGGATTGAACCCGAGTCTTCCGCATTGCAGGCAGATTCTTTGGCTTCTTTACTGCCTGAGCTGCCAGGGAAGGAGTTACACGGCTGACCCCAGAGGGGAATTTGACCGTTATGGTTGAGCACTTATTTCTGTTATTGGGGAGGTCTGATCAACACATAATGCAGATGCACAATACACACTAGAGGGAAAGGAGCAGGTCAAAATGGGCATGGAAACATTTTTATGTTAAAATTCTTTTGTCCTAACTTAAAGTATGAGTTTTTATTTTATCAGTCTGCAGTTAGACCCAGAGGATTTAACTTCCCTGGATTCAGGTTCTGATTTTTAGGCTAGGATAATTCATGCAATGCCATGTATACCTCCTTGTATCACTTCATGAAGAACATTTCATCCCATTGTCTCCATCTGTGATACTGAATTTGAACTGGGTTCAGGAGGTGTCACCCGACACCCACCACACCCCAATTCCAATATTTCACATTAGAATACTAATGTCATAATTAAACAATGAGTAAGGCCAAGAGACTTTTAAGGTTTTGATCTTGGCTCTGAAAACTTTAGCATGATTTTTTTTCTGCTAAAGAATAGGGTTAAAAATAGTCTGCTTCTCTGATAAACCATAATGGAAAAGAATATGAAAATGAATATAAATATTTTTTATGTATATGTATAAATCAGCTTGCCATGCAGCAGAAATTAGCACAACACGGTAAATCACTATATTCAATATTTTTTTAAAGAGTCTCTCATCAACTTCTTAGGGCTATTGTGTAGTATTTTCTATAAAACCTTCTGGCAGTGACTGGAACATGAAAAGTCTTCATGTTTGCTTTTCTCACAACATGATTTTAAGTAATTTACAAGGGGTGCCACATTTTAATATACATCATCTTCCTCTTCTCTAAACTCATTACTTCTAACTCTATTAGTAAGCACAACTTTGGTAAAGCCTGTCAAAATATACTCAGAGGTATTGGAACTTCGGGGAAGATAGAATACAGATCAGTCGCTGAGATGGGCAAGTGCAGAAATGGCTCAAGACTCACAGGATGCAAAGGTAGAATAATAATTAATAATTCAGTAGAAGCAAGAAAGAGAAGCTAGAAGAATAAGAACATGTCTAAGACCCAAATAATCTCTAGAAATATTGGGACCAACTGCACTCCCTATAACATATGGGATTAGAGTTTGAGTGGTAATAATTAAAATCTTAAGTCATGAAGACTCTATGAGCACAGAAGACTGGATGAGCCCAGCAACTGATATGTTTGCTGAAAAATTAATATAAGTGGTTGTTACTTGGCAGAACAGTTTCAATTGTGTTATGGACTGAGTGTTTTTCCCCCTCTACTCCAGATTTATCTTAAAATCTAAAGCCCTAATGAAATTGTATTAGGAAGTGGGGGCCTTTGAGAAGTGATTAAATCATGAGGAATTAGCCCTCACGAATAAGATTAGTGCCTTTATAAAAGTGACCCCACAGAACTCTCTGTCTTTATAACATGTGAGGACATAAGGAGAAAAATACTGTCTACATAACAGGAAGCCAGCCTCACCAGACAATGAATCTGCTGGGACCCTGATCTTAGACTTCTCCACCTCCAGAACAGTAACAAGTAAATATTATTTGTGTTACCTAGTCTATGGTATTATTATGATAGCATCTGAAACAGTCTAAGAAAAAGTCTTGCTTATTTTTTTTTAAACTACATAGTTGGAAGTTCTAAACTTGAAACTATGCAGTACTTACAATGGAAATATTTTTAGGTTACTGAAGACAAACCACAATAGAATAGAAAATTCACCAAGATTTTATGCTTCTAGGAGGTATCAGTTTTGCAAGAGGAAGAAAAAAGTGCATGGTTGTGTTTGCTTGAGGATTTCTTCTTGTTAAGTTATAGCCACAGGTTTATGAATATATTACCATATTTCTATTTAAACTTTAAAAGATTAGAGACAAGTAAACTCTAGCAAGAAATATACATTTGTTGTAATATTGGTGTGTAACTGTGCCTTTATAAATGAACTGTCTAGATTTCTGCAAACTTTTTGGTGCAAAATCCATTACTTCAATTAATCTTCAGGACAGTGATTTAAGTCTAACAGGTGAGGAAACTGTGCTCAGTGTAGACAGAAGTTTCCCAGGGTCACATTATTTGGTCTGTCACTAACAGAGTTGATTTCAAAGCAGAGGTTCCTGAACTCCATTTCCAGTGTTTTCACTACATTGTTTATTTATGTCACAATTGCACTTAAAAAAACAATGCCAGGCAAATTATCAGAGGAAACAGGAAGAAAATGTCTAGAATACAAATTAAGAAACAAGAGATTAAAATATAAAGTATTAAAAATGCATAGACCAGGATTTTCTGTTTACTTTTAAATTTTTTACATGAAAATAATCATTAAATTGCATATCAGTTAAAAAAAGCTAAACACCACAAATTTAATATTTTTCTTTAGAAAGATTTTTTTGCAAATAGTAAAAATTGATATGAAATATTCCACAAAATTTTATATATCTTAATGAAAAAGAAAATAATTTTAATTAACAATTTTTATTAAATACTGTTTAAATATCATTGTAAAACTTTCATGAACAATTTGAAGCCTACATTACATATTTGTAATTCATGTATTTAATGTAGTATCTGTAGCTTTCTTTTGATTGATATGTTCAAACTTTCTAATGTTTCCAACATTTATTCCTCTGTAAGACAGAACAATATCCTCTAGAAAATATCTACATTATAGTATTTCCAGAAATTTTCATTTCTCTATGTGAAACTCTTTCATGGTCTGAAGAAGCATTTGTCAAGTGCAATTGAACTTGAAGAAGTTGGAATACATGCTTTCTTTATGATTTGGTATATTACAAGGAGGCAGAGTGAATTGCACTTGAGTAATAAATTGGAACTAAAGCCATAAATAAGACTTTTTTGAGTTAGTTTATGATTGTTTCCAAACTCAGATATAACTATCCAGGAGAATGCATAATAATAAATTTTCTGGTTTTCTAATTCCAGGTGGAATTAGTAAGAGAACTCCCTATCACTTTATCGACAATTTCTCTACACATAACATAATATTCTAGGTATTGCAGGAAGCCTAATGAACTGTAATATAGAGGCCCAGACTAAAGAAGTTTATACTTCATGGGAGAAGACTGGTATTTAAGTATACACACAGCAGTGTGAATTGAACTATAGCTCTTCACAATTCAGGTTATGATAATTTGCCTAGTGAAGAGAAGAGTGAACAAAATCTATGACAGAGAATGTCTAAGGTATAAGTCATCTTTTATTGAATCCTATCTCCCGCACCAAAACATAAAATAAAATATTTTTTATTTAATTTATCCAAGTGAAGTCTGAAGAGCCACTTCCTAGCATCTAGTATTGTGATATGAATTTAGAAGGTGATAAACATCTTGTAACTCAAACAGATAAATACAGAGCAATATTTAACCTGCACATTGAAGGAGCTGAATTGCTCCTGAAGGCTGAAAGTTGGAGGCTGGGCCATGTGCTAGGCTTTCGTCATATCTCTGAAATTAGCATGAACTCTATTTCACTGATGCAGTAATTAGAGGTATAAAAGCCTTGTTGTTTCTTCAAGTTCACCCAGACAGCAAGCCAAAACAAGAACCCAGAAAATTTAGACTAAACGTTTATGTCCATTCCACTAAACCATTCATCAATGCTGTTACCAAACATTCTTATGTAAATGTGTAGGAGTCATTCCTTTATATTTTTAGAAGCTCTGATAATACCCATACTTAATGTTGCTTTGGACTTCCCAGATGGTGCTAGTGGTAAAGAACCTGACTGCTATTGCAGGAGACCTAAGAGACACAGGTTGGATCCCTGGGTGGGGATGATCCTCTGGAGGAGGACATGGCAACTCAATCCAGTATTTTTGCCAGGAGATTCCCATGAATAGAGGAGCCTGATGGGCTACAGTCCGTAGGATCACACAGTCAGAACTGACTGAAGCGACTTGGCAGGCACATTTCTTTAAGGCCTATCCACATAGTTCTCCACAGGGACCCCTTAAAGAGAGAGGGTTTATTAGTACCCCTCTGAGTTTTAAAAAGCTAAGAGAAGAGTTATAAAACCTAGAGGGCTTTCCCTATTTAAGACAAATCTTTTTGTCTAAGCCAATTTGCATAAAACTTTTTCAAAGGAAAGTAATCTGAGTTAGGCTAGCATTTTCTCTCTCTCTCTCTGAAGGTTATTATTATTATTATTATTTTTGGATGTGGACCATTTTTAAAGCGATCCATTTGCTGTTGTTCAGTCACTCAGTTATGTCCGACTCTTTGCAACGCCATGGATTGTAGCCCTCCAGGCCCCTCTGTCCATGGAGATGCTTCAGGCAAGAATACTGTAATGGATTGCCATGCCCTCCTCCAGGGGATCTTCTCCACTCAGGAATTAAACCCATGTCTCCTGTGGTTCCTGCATTGCAGAAAGATTCTTTACCACTGAACCACAAGGGGAAGCCCTTCACTTAGCATAATGCCCTCCAAGTTTATCTGTGTTACGGCAAATGGTAAACTTTTATTCTCTTTATGGCTGAGTAGTATTATTGTGTGTATATATTACCACATAATCTGCATCCATTCATCTGTTGATTAACATATTCCAAATTTTTGCTATTGTAAACAGTGCTGCTATGAACAATCAAGGTGCATATATCTATTTGTGTGGTTATGCTTCCCAACACAAAGGAAATAAAAACAAAAATAAACAAATGGGATCTAATCAAACATAAAGACTTTTGCACAGCCAAGGAAACAACGGACAAAAAGAAAACACCACTTACTGAGTAGGAAAAAATATTTGCAAATGATATGACACAAAAGAGATTAATATCCAACATGTGTAAATAGCTTATGCAACTCAACAAAAAAAAGCAAGCGACCCAGTTAAGAATGGACAGGAGAACTGGACAGACACTTTTCCAAAGAAGACAAGCAGATGCTTAACAGTCACAGGAAAAGACATTCAACATCACTAATCATCAGGGAGATGCAAATCAAAAATCACAATGAGACATCACATCACATCTTTTGGACTGATTATCATAAAAAAGACCCAGAAAACAAACGTTGGCAAGGATGTGGGGAAAAGGGAACCCTTGAATACTGTTGGTGGGAATGTAAATTGATGCAACCACTATGGAAAACAGAATGCGGATTCCTCAAAAAAACTGAAAATAGAACTACCATGTGACCGAGCAATTCCACCCCTGGGTATATATCAAAGCAAAACTATTAACTTAAAATGGTACATGAATCCCCTGAATCTTTAATATAAAATCTGATTCTCAGAGAATGGCCTGCTTGGCCCACTTTTAAACGTGCCTGTGGTAGAACATTTCATGGAAACAGCAGCGTTCGTAAGAAAACTTTCTCACAAGGGAGGCATGAAAACAACAACAACAATTTATAGCAATCACTTTCTCAACTCTGGTTAAGGCAATATGCGTTTTATGTTGCTGATTGTTCTGTAGTAAAAACTGCCATCAATGAACAATGCTTTCCATTCTTAGCACATTTAGAAATTATGCAAATTAAAAGAGGAGACAAGAATATTCTTATGTGCTTGAGTATATCTCTGGGTAATGACCACCGTTGGCCAATTTATCTCTTCAAACTGTCAGTATCAGAGGCTTCCAATGGAGAACCTAGATTAAAAAGGCAAATGAATCATAAATAAGCTAGCTCATACTTTCTGCAGATGACTGTCTAGCATTTTGCTATGGCTCTATTTGAAATATACAT
This sequence comes from Okapia johnstoni, assembly GCA_024291935.2. NCBI lineage: Eukaryota > Metazoa > Chordata > Mammalia > Artiodactyla > Giraffidae > Okapia > Okapia johnstoni. The sequence continues at coordinate 10,258,450 of CM044325.1, forward strand.
GTCTGGTGGAAGCTATTACGGGACTTGGAAAGAGATAGTAAATAGAGAATACATCCATTTATAATGGTAAAAGAAACTTTAAGTATTGAGGCTTTTACATTTCATCTGGGATCTGACAGAATTATCTGTATTTGGAGTTAGAGCTATCAAAATATCCATGAAAATGGCACAGGAAAAAGATGGTGGCTTGAAATGCCTTGATTCTGCCAAGTAACACAAAGGAGTTAGGTTTGTTCTGAAATTTTCTGCAGAACAGCAAAGGGCTGAGACATCATTGCAAGGGGATGTGACATGTGTCATCAAAAGCCTACACTAGCTGTCAGAATTCAACCATTTGTTTCATGATTCTGTGGTAAAAATAAAACTATTCTCTGGAACCACAGGAATACAATGGATTCACAGTGAGCTTGAAAAAAAAATCCTCTTTAACATGTGTCTTCCAGCCTCTGGTCTTGCCCAACTAAAATTCGGAGTTTGAACAATTCTAAAGTTAACCTGTAAGATCATCAATGGCCTTTGAGCTTTTTGTCTTTTAACTACACCACCTAAACCTGTCATTGATGACTATCCTCCAAAGGATAGTGGCCAACCAAGCTCCTCTGTTCATGGGATTATCCAGAGAAGAATACTGGAGTGGGTTGCTGTGTTCTCTTCCAGAGGATCTTCCCAACCCAGGGACTGAATCTGCAACTCGGACATCACCTGCATTGGCAGGCAGGTTCTTTACCACTAGTGCCACCTGGGAAGCCCTCCATATTGGTTCCCTAAACACATCCTAAATCCTTCTTTCCTAGCTTCCTTTTTCTGACCCTTTACTCCTGATTTTGAGTTTTCCAAATAATACAACTGTATCTGGATGTCCTTGTATCATGCTTTGCTCTTAGGAAGTCCTCAACTAATATACCTCCTGTCATATACATCAAGCTCAGTTCAGTTGCTCAGTCCTCTTGCTCAGTTGTGACCCCATGGACTACAGCAGACCAGGCTTCCCTGCCCATCACAAACTCCTGGAGCTTGCTCAAACTCATGTCCATCGAGTTGGTGATGCCATCCGACCATCTTATCCTCTGTCGTCCCCTTCTCCGCCTGCCTTCAATTTTTCCCGGCAACAGAGTCTTTTCCAATAAGTCAGTTCTTCGCATCAGGTGGCCGAAGTATTGGAGTTTCAGCTTTAGCATCAATACTTCCAATGAATATTCAGCACTGATTTCCTTTAGGATTGACTGATTTGATCTCCTTGCTGTCCAAGGGACTCTGAAGTCTTCTCCAACACCAAAGTTAAAAGCATAAGTTCTTCAAATCTCAGCTTTCTTTGTGTTCCAACTCTCACATCCATACATGACTACTGGAAAAACCATAGCTTTGACTAGACGGACCTTTGTCAGCAAAGTAATGTCTCTGCTTTTTAATATGCTGTCTAGGTTGGTCATAGCTTTTCTCTCAAAGAGCAAGCATCTTTTAATTTCATCGCCGCAGTCACCATCTGTAGTGATTTTGGAGCCCAAGAGAATAAAGTTTGCCACTGTTTCGATTGTTTCCCCATCTATTTGCCATGAAGTGATGGGACCAGATGCCAAGATTTTTGTTTTTTGAATGTTCAGTTTTAAGCCAGCTTTTTCACTCTCCTCTTTCACTTTCATCAAGAGGCTCTTCAGTTTCTCTTCACTTTCTGCCATAAGTGTGGTGTCATCTGCATATCTGAGGTTATTGATATTTCTCCTGGCAATCTTGATTCCAGCTTGTGCTTCATCCAGCCTGGCATTTCACATGATGTAGTCGACATATAAGTTAAATAAGTAAGGTGACAATACACAGCTTTGATGTACTCCTTTCCCAATTTGGAACCAGTCTGTTGTTTCATGTCCGATTCTAACTGTTGCTTCTTGACATGCATACAGATTTCTCAGGAGGAAGGTCAGGCGGTCTGATATTCCCATCTCTTTAAGAATTTTCCAATTTGTTGTGATCCACACAGTCAAAGATTTTGGCATAGTCAATAAAGCAGAAGTAGATGTTTTTCTGGAACTCTCTTGCTTTTTAAGTGATCCAATGGATGTTGGCAATTTGATCTCGGGTTCCTCTGCCTTTTCTAAAACCAGCTTGAACATCTGGAAGTTCTCACTTCACATACTGTGTAGCATCATAATTTTAGGAAATGTATAGTCTTCAAGATGATAAGATATATTCAAACTAGAAAAATTTTTTATTTCACTTGGTTAAACTACTTGTTGCTTGTTGTCACTCACTGTCTGACTCTTTGTGACTTTATGGGTGGTAGCCCACCAGGGTCCTCCACCAATGGAATTTCCCAGGCAAGAATACTGGTGTGGGTCGCCTTTTCCTTCTCCAAGGGATTTTCCCAATCTAGAGATCAAACCTGCATCTCCTGTTTTATCAGGCAATTTTTTTTATCACTGAGACACCTGGGAAGCCCTGGCTAAATTAACCAGTTGTAAAGTAATTTTTGTTAAGGTCTACAAATTTCACACCTCTTTGGTGATGGGAGATGGTCATGAGTAGGGTAGAAACCAGTGTAAAACTGTTGAAGCTTAGGTAAAGATGACTAGTACAGTAAAATTAGATATAAAATTAGATCTCAGATATCTGAGTCTCCTTAAATGTAATTAATTGAAAACTAGTTAGAGTTCTTTTATGTAACTCAAAGGTAAATATAGTTTTTGTTTAGCCAACATTTAAGAGTTTGAAATTATCAGTTACATTCTTCTCATTTCTACCACCAACCTTCCCACTTTATGACTCCCTCCCATACTTTATAGACAAATTTATGTAGGGAATATTATATCATCTTGGGTTAGTTTAATTGGCTATTGTCAGGCAGTAAGTGTAATTACTATATGTGTGTGTGTGTGTGTGTGTGTGTGTGTGTATTATGTTTTTTTTTTTTTTTTTTACATTTTCTGTTTTGTTTTTTATTTATTTATTTTTTTTTATTTTAGTTGGGGGCTAATTACTTTACAATATTGTAGTAGTTTTTGCCATACATCGACATGAATCAGCCATGGATTCACATGTGCTCCCCCTCCCAAACCCTCCTCCCACCTCCCTCCCCCTCCCATCCCTCTCTGTCATCCCAACGCTCCATCCCTGAGCATCCGTCCCATGCATAGAACATGGAATGGTGTTCTGCTTCACATATGACAATATACATGTTTCAATGTTATTGTCCCAGAACGTCCAACCCTCACCTTCTCCCTCAGAGTCCACAGGACTGTTCTATGCATCTGTGTCTCTTATTCTGTCTCACATATAGGGTTACCATTACCATCTTTCAAATTCCATATACATGCATTAGTATACTGTATTGGTGCTTTTCTTTCTGGCTCACTTCACTCTGTATAATGGGCTCCAGTTTCATCCATCTCAATAGAACGGATTCAAATGTATTCTTTTTAATGGCTGAGTAATATTCCATTGTGTATATGTACCACAGCTTCCTTATCCATTCGTCTGCCGATGGACATCTAGGTTGCTTCCATGTCCTGGCTATTGTAAACAGTGCTGCGATGAACATTGGGGTACACGCGTCTCTTTCAATTCTGGTTTCCTTGGTGTATATGCCTAGCAGTGGGATTGCTGGGTCATATGGCAGTTCTATTCCCAGTTTTTTAAGGAATCTCCACACTGTTCTCCATAGTGGCTGTACTAGTTTGCATTCCCACCAACAGTGTAAGAGGGTTCCCTTTTCTCCACACCCTCTCCAGCATTTATTGCTTGTGTATTATGTCTTAAAAGCAAAAGATGACATTTCTGTATAGAACAGTTTAGTTGATGTTATATTTTAAATGTTCTTTTGTAACTATTAATGGATGAGCAAACAAGGTATATAATATTAAAAAATGAATAAGTATTAAAGTACAGATAATCCACATTTTTATTAATTGTATTTTGTTGAAACAATTCAGAGTCTGAATATATGAGACATGCAAACAATTCCAAGAAAATTCCTGTGGTCTTAATATACTTTTCCCCCTCATTGTAATTTTTCATAGAATCATCAGTGCTTTGCTAAATGTGTATTCTTTACTAAAATCATATGCTTTATTGGAGGCAGGTGCAAGGTCTGATTTATCTTTGCTCCATTCACTGTATATCAGCACAGTGCTTCACATATAAACACTTTCTGCTTTACCTCATTCCACACACCCCTGAATTTCAGCTTCATATTTCCAATTGTCTACTTAGCATCTGCATTCGGTTGCCTATAGATATTTCAAGCTAACCATGCCCAAGTCCAAATTCTAGGTTCTTCCCATTGCTTTGTAATTTTAGTAAATGTGTAAATGTCCAGTGTTGGTTGCTCAGAACAAAGACTTGGGTACTCAACCACCACAACTTTCCTTCTATTACAATACATATATAATCAGTTAAACAAACAAATAAACAAAAATCTTTACTAGTTTTATTTTCAAAATAATCTAAAATTGAACCACTTCCTACCATCTCCACCCTTTACATCCTTATCCAAACCTCTTGTGTCTCTCGAACTATTGCAGTTGCTTCATCATGGATCACCTTCCTCCCAGTCTCCCTCCTCTATTCCTGACAGCTCTCAGAGCTTCCTTATGCACCAGATAAAGCTTATCTGACTATTAATAATCTAGACTTCTGTTGCTTCTCTTACCTTGAAAGTGAAAGTGTTCATCACTCAGTCCTGACTGTTTGCGACCCCATGGACTGTAGCCTGGCAGTCTCCTCAGTCTGTGCAGATCTCCAGACAAAAACACTGGAGCGTGTAGCCATTTCCTTCTCCAGGGGATCTTCCTGACCCTCACTCTATCAGTGAGCAGTGAGGGCTTCTCTGACTGCTTCTTTTCTCTTTGAAAATCTTGCTCCCCTCATCATCTCCATCTTATCCCACCCATTCCCTCTTCATTCTTCTTTATAGCAATTATTATTGTTTCACCACAGTAAACTTACTGCTTACCGTTTGTGTCCTTCATTAGGTTATAGGCCCCATGAGATCAAAGACTTTTCTTTTCTCTCCCCCCTGGTGCTTTTATTCTCAGCACAGGGATTGATGCTCAGCATACAGTGGTTTCTCAGTACATGGTTGTCAAAACAATAAAATGAACTATTTCAAATGATAATATAAAGGTACGTACCAGGAAAGGTTTCCTTTAGTAGATGAGGATATTCATAAAGGTGAGGTGTGACTACTGGTGGGATTATTTAGAATGAGATATACGGGCAGAGTTAAAGGAACTAATAGACGATGGTGAGGAACCAAGGACCTAGCCACAGCAAGAAGATATCTCCTTCCTTAGACTAGAAGAATCAGAGAGAGAGAGATAGTTATAAGTCAAGGAAGAGAGCTAGCCTAATGGATCCCTGACTGTAAGGAATGGCAGCTTTGCCAGCTGTAGTGAAACAAAGAGGGTGAAGGGGGAAGAAATAGAATATCTCTCTTCTTTTCCTCTCTAATCTCCCTTTGGTACCATCCATTGGCCTAGAGGAATTGGACACTGGAAATCAAGAAAGCACAGATGCAGTGAGTACAGGTTAGCCTCTTAAGAGAGACCAATCAGGGCAGTGAAATAAAAAATAACAAAAAAATAGACCTGGTTATAGACGGGATGAGGGAAAATGGAAATTTGCACAAAGAGTTAAGATTTTTAAAGCTATTAATATATCTTTACATTTTTCATTTTGTCTACATGATCTTCTGGAAGAATTGCTGTGACAAACCTAGACAGTGTATTAAAAAACAGAGATATCACTTTGCTGACAAAGGTCGGTATAGTCAGAGCCATGGTTTTCTCAGTAGTCACGTATAGATGTGAGAGTTGGACCATAATGAAGACTGAGTGCTGAAGAATTGATGCTTTTGAACTGTGGTGCTGGATAAGATTCTTCCGAGTCCCTTGAACAGCAAGGCGATCAAACCAGTCAATCCTAAAGGAAATCAACCCTGAATATTCATTGGAAGGACTGGTGCTGAAGCTCAGGCTCCGATACTTTGGCCACCTGATGCGAATATTCAGCTCATTGGAAAAGATCCTGATGCTATGAAAGACTGAGGGCAAGAGGAGAAGGGGGTGACGGAGGATGAGATGGTTAGAAGGCATCACCGACTCAATGGATGAGAGTTTGAGCAAACTCTGGGAGATAGTTAAGGACAGGGAAGTCTGGCATGCTGCAGTTCATGGGGTCACAGAGTCGGGCAGGACTTATCAAATGAACAACAGCATGACTTTATCTCTAGTAATCTTGATATATTCTTCTACTAGCAGGGGAATGGGTGAAAAATGTACAGAATTGTTTAGGGTAACATGCAAAGAGTAATAAACAATTACTCTTCAGCTATTAGAATTCATAAGAATTATCTTGCAACAAGACAGAAGAGCTTATAACACAGGATTTGGAAAAAGAAAAAAAAAAATGAAAGATTTTTCTAAATTCTCTCAGCATTTTTTGTTGTTATTCAGTCACCCAGTCGTGTGTGACTCTTTGCGACCCCATGGACTGCAGCACAACAGCCTAAATCTGCTGAAGTTTGCCCAACTTCATGTCCATTGCATCAGTGATCTCATCCATCCATCTCATCCTCTGAAGCCCTCTTCTCCTGCCCTCAATATTGGGTTTGACTGGTTTGATCTCCTTGCTGTCCAAGGGACTCTCAGGAGTCAGCATCATAGTTCAAAGACATCAATTCTTTGGTGTCCTGCCTTTTTTATAGTCCAAATTTCACAACCATATGTGATCACTGAGAAGACCATAGCCTGGACTATACAGACCTTTGTCAGCAGAGTAATGTCTCTGCTTTTCAAACATTGTCTAGGTTTGTCATAACTTTCCTACCAAGAAGCAGTTTTCTGATTTCATGACTGCAGTCACCATCTGCAGTGATTTTAGAGACCAAGAAGGGGAAATCTGTCACTACTTCCACCTTTCCCCCTTCTATTTGCCATGAAGCAATGGGGTCTGATGCCGTGACTCTTTTAATATTTAGTTTTAAGCCAACTCTTTCACTCCCTCCTTCACCCTCATCAAGAGGCTCTTTAGTGCCTCTTCACTTTCTGCCATTAGAGTGGTATCATCCAGATAGCTGAGGTTATTGATGTTTCTCCTACCTATCTTGATTCCAGCAAGTAACTCATCCAGTCTGGCATTTCTCATGATGTGCTCAGCGTATAGGTTAAACAGACATGGTGACAGCAGATAACCTTATCATACTCCTTTCTCAGTCTTGAACAAATCAGTTGGTCTATACAGGGTTCTAACTGTTGCTTTTTGACCCACATACAGGTTTCTCAGGAGATAGGTAAGATGGTATGGTATTCCCATCTCTATAAGAGCTTTCTACAGTTTATTATGACCCACACAGTCAAAAGCTCTTAGCATATCAAGAACCAATTCCAAAACTAGATCATAATGTCTTATATAGATGAAAATCCCATTCTGCTTATAACTAGCTCATGAGGTTGCTGCTGCTAAGTCACTTCAGTCGTGTCCGACTCTGTGCGACCCCATAGACGGCAGCCCACCAGGCTCCGCCATCCCTGGGATTCTCCAGGCAAGAATACTGGAGTGGGTTGCCATTGCCTTCCCCAGTGCATGAACGGGAGAAGCGAAAGTGAAGTCGCTCAGTCGTGTCCGACTCTCAGCGACCCCATGGACTGCAGCCTACCAGGCTCCTCCGTCCATGGGATTTTCCAGGCAAGAGTACTGGAGTGGGGTGTCATTGCCTTCTCCAGCTCATGAGGTTAGTATCATAGAATAATAGGATGAAAGAGCAAGGAATAAGAGTGCCATCCCAGAGAAGGTGATGTGTACTTGTTAAATTAGGGGCCATGGAAAGCATGGAGCTTTTCCCTTTAACCCACAAGGAATCCTGGGAGGTAGTATCGATACACAAAGGAGGCTAAAAATATGGTTTTTTCATTAATGTAAACTCAGTGGCACTGCATTTTTACATTGAAAAGAGCTTGAGTGTAGCTTCCTTTTTTTCCCATAGAGTGCGAATGTATCCATTTTCTTTTAGGAGTGATAGTGGCATGGTAGTTAGCTCACCCTCTGGCTGAGGAGATTAGCAGAAGAAGGGGCTCCCAGAAGGACAATGGGGGCCCTATAGGAAAGGGCTGAAAAGGAGACCGCTGGATGGGGGCTATGGACATTACTGCCAGACCTTGAGTCAAGGGACAGCAGCAGTATGAGTTGAGATAAAGCCCAAAGAGTCAAAGGCCCACTCTGATCAAGCGATAAATATGAAACCATATATTCTGTCAGTTTCTCTGACACTAGCAGAGTCCTCAGGATGGGCCATCACACTTTTAGAAGTCTTCCTTTCAGAGAACCGCACAATACACAGGTCAACTGTGAGACTGTCTTCATTTGATGGCATGTGTGTGGTCAACCTCCTCAAACCATCAGACACTACAGTGAATTGTAATAAGAACAAAGGAGATCTAAAACACTGGGGCTTATCCCAGGGAAGCTCATCTCTGAAAGACTCCTTTCACTCAAAGACACTAATCTCCTCAAAGTATATCTCAAGTTATAAAATTAAACCAGACTTGACCCTCTCCTCTCAAAAACATTAACTTTCCTTTTTACTCTTCTCACCCAGCAATGGCTAGAGGTAACCATGAGGATAATATGTCATTTTCAAAGAATAAAGAACTACATTTTCCTGCATACTTGAGTATACCATCCACAACTCTGTAATTCCAGAAAAACTCAAAAACCTGTTTAGTTACAGATCACAGATATACTTTGAAGTGAATCCATGTTTAAACTTGTTCAGGCTCAACTGTGCATTAAATTCACTCTTGGTTCTGTCAGATCATTGATTTGACATTGATCTGATTCGATTATACTTAGATAGATGATATCAGCCCTAATACTGAGGAAGTAGACAATGCAAAGTAATTAGTCACAAAGCTCTTTTGTAAGCCTCCAATATAATGAACTCTGGGTAAATTAGACTAAGCATAATATCTCTCATTTTAATTTGATTTTTGAGCTCCAGAATTAGGAAGGCCATCCGTAAGATCCGTTGTTATTGTGCCCAATATAATTAGAGGGTCAGCAATTTGATCTTGCCTTGATGACAAAACAATTATCTATGGCATTCCCTTTCCCATTTAGGAAAAAAAAAAAAAAGGCTGTGCTTACTGAGGTTTCTTTTCTAATTAAGGAGAGTTAGTCCTGTTTGCACAGGGATGGAATGAGCAAAGCATCGTGTCAGACTGAAGCTCAGTGTGAGTATAAAGACAATTCCAGGCAGGAAGAATCACAACCGTGGAAACTGTGATTTTCCGGCTCTCACATTATTACCCCCTTATGCATGATAAGCCTTCTCTTTTATCTCCGTGGCTGTGACTGTTGGTTCTCTCTTCCCACCTCACCTGTGTTTGGACTGTCAGCACCCCAGCTTTCCTGCTGAATTGCTGAACGTTGGGTCACTTCAATTTTCTCCATTTCTTCAGTTACTCAGGCTGGGAGTTTTACAATGGAATTTCTCTAGTAAACTATAAGAAAATAGAAAGTAATGCAAAAAAGGACACATGGAAGATCTGTGTTTGTTGGAGTTTTAGCTTTTGTTTGTCTGTGTCTTTTTCTTTGTTACCAGACTGAAAATGTCAGATTCTATGAACTCTCTTGGTAAACAATTCCAATTGCTTACCCCCTGAATGAAGACATTCTCTTAAAAGACTAATCTGAAATTTTGGACATTCAGTTAATCCCACTTCTTTCCTATCAACAATCAATGTTCAATACTGTGGCATATAAATACTAAGAGAGTTCTCACATATTATTTTGTATTTCCAACATCAAAACTGGCTATTTTTGTTTCCCCACTTACACTTTTCTGTTTTGTTTTCCTTAGTTTATACAAATGAAAGAATGGACTATATACAAATGGCTGAAGTTCTACTTTTATTATTAAATAGACAGTGTCCTGAATTACTTTTTGTGAGACAATATCAATTGCACTGGTGACAGCAACCCAAATACTCCAGAGAGAATGGGACCAAAACTCACAATGAGCCCTATGGACTGTAACAGAAAAAAATAAAAGTAACAGGTTTTCAGTGCCTAGAATTCTTAGCTTTAAAGCATAATGAAGCTCTATAGAGCTTGCATGGTTAAATTTGTGAAGTATGTAAACCACCATCTTCCTTTTTAATCTTAGTGTACCTGTCTTAGTCACAGAATTACTCCTAACCTGTAGTAGTAAAGTCACCTGATACCCACTTTGAAGTTGTTTAGTTGCTAAGTCATGTCCGACTCTTGCAACCCCATGGACTGGTTCCTCTGTCCACGGGATTTCCCAGCAAGAATACTGGACTGGGCTGCCATTTCTTTCTCCAGGGGATCTTTCCGAAAGACCCAAGGACTGAACCTGCATCTTCTGTACTGACAGGCGGATTCTTTACCACTGAGCCACCAAGGAAGCCTGATACCTACTTTAGGGCAGGAGAATTGATCAGCTCTTACTGAAACCACATTCCTGGAGCTCAAGTTCATAGATGTCAGAAGAATATGGGTAAAGATATCTGCTGTGCAAATTCAGCTCTGTGCCTTGGAGCAAATTGCTCAAATTTGCTGACTTTGTTTTTATCTGTGTTACATCTTTGTCTGTTTTATGTATAACAGGAACCATCACATCAACCTCATGAAATAGTTCTGAAAAGTAGTGAAATCATAAGGATAAGCACTCGGCATGGTATCTAGTAAATAATAAAGGCTCAATAAATGTTCACTGTTTTGATTATTTAGTTTTAGTATTATTCCTAATTTTCATCTGGAGAAGAAATTCTATGGGATTATTATTCTCTCCAAGGAATGTTTGAGGTCTATGGACAAGCCACAATTAAAAGTCAGTTTCATCTACTGTTTTGAGCAAACAGATGTGTCTAAAAAATCCCCTCGTAACCATGTGTCCTTCTAAAGTACTGAGGATTAGGACTTCAACAGAACTTTAGAGAGAACATTTCAACCCATAATAGTTGCCTAAGAATAAGTCTTAATTTCACTTTTAGTATTCAGTTTTATATCATATTCCCTTCCAATTTCCTAAACTGCCATGTTTAGAGAGAATTATAGATAGGGATATTCATAAGATTTAGTATTTCCAAAATTGTAATGATTAGCAACTGAACTGAACTGATAATGATTTTAATATCTAGGTATCTCAAAAGCTGGGCTTCCCTGCCGGGTTAGTGGGAAAGAATCCGCCTGCAATGCAGGAGACCTGGGTTTGATCCTGGTTGGGAAGATCCCCTGCAGGAGGGCATGGCAACCAACTCCAGTATTCTTGCATGGAGAATCCCCATGGACAGAGAAGCCTGGTGGGATACGGTCCGTGGGGTCGCACAGAATCAAACATGACTGAAGTGACTAAGGAGCAGCAGCTTAAAAGCTCCTTTCCTTCATCCTTCCTTTTCCTTTTTTGTCTTTCATTGTCCTTTATAAAACGGCAAACGATGCAGGAATACAACTGCAAACGATTGAATTTACCTGCAAATTGCTTCCAGGTGCTCACATCACTTTCTATCTTCAAACAAAAGATGAAAAAAAAAAAAAAGGTTCAGTGTCACACAGAAGAGCAAAATCATGGCGAATTTAAATGGGTTTGGTTTTCATCTCATTTACCATCTGAAATATTGCTTGTTTATACTTCTCCAGCCCATATTTACTTATGCATACCTGTTTATACCACTAGTACAGTATGAGGTTTTTCTTTATTCTGATTTGCCAATTGCCAACACAGCACAGAACTCAACAATAGGCACTAAAGAAGCATTGATTGACTTAATAATGTGGGATTTTCAAGGGCTTTAAATTCAGTCACTTGAGGGTACCAAAAATTTCACGACTTCAGAGGGTGTATTGGTAATGACAGATCCAAAAAGATTAGTCATAAATACACAAAAGAAGCAGTTTAAATTCTGACAACCTCTGTTTATATTCTATTTCCTTATTGTAGATGTAAATGGTACTTTAAAGGACTTTGAAACTATATTACTCTGTTATATACTCAATATAGAACTTTTAATTTAATTGGCATTTCTCCACTGCTGTTCCTTTTAGAAAATTCAAAGATAAATATGATGTAGGTAAACTACCGTCTAACCACATAGACCAAATTGTTTCCTTTTCTGGTGGCCACAGGAAATCATAACAAGAACAAGGGCAAAAATAAACCAGGTACAGACAAATCCACACAACTCCATTTATCTCTAAATTAAATGTGTTATATAGTATATAAGATTATAAATAATGTATCCATACGTGGATTTGTATTGTCTACAGTTGGAGCTTTCATTAAATGATAGCGTCACTTAGTTCTACTGAAAATTAAGAGAAAAAATTTAATGAAATCTAAATCAATGATTCAGTATCACTACTTTTCTATTTTAATAGAGTATGTTGGTTTACTGGGGTTTCACTGGTGGCTCAGTGGTAAAGAATCCACCTATGATATAGGAAATGAAGGTTCAATCCCCGGGTTGGGAAGATCCTCTGGGGAAGGAAATGGCAATCCACTCCAGTATTCCCATGGAAAGAGAAGCCTAGTGGGCTACAGTCCTTGGGGCTGCAAAAGAGTCAGATGCGACTTAATGACTAAATAGCAGCATGTTAGTTTACTAGATAAATATTCAGCATGTAGGGTGATCTGTTGAAACTACATGGACAATGTTCCTTGTGTATCAGGATATTTCCAGTTGTACATAACTAAAAGCCAACTCAACTAGCCTTACCCAAGAAGAGAATTTTCCAAAAAACTTTATAATCAAGGAGTGGCAGTAGCCTCAAGGACATCTGAAAATGAAAAAATATCATTAGAACAATATTCTCTTTCTTTCTCTGTCTACCTGAGTTGCTGGGTCTCCCTTCCCTCTTGGTTCTTTCTCATTGTTTATTTTTTATGTCTTGGAAATCTTAGAGTTGTGGTGGGTATCATGATGGGTGTGTTTGTGTCAGTCGCTCAGTCATGTCCAACTCTTTGTGACCCCATGAACTGTAGCCCTCCAGGCTCCTCTGAACATGGAATTCTCCAGGTAAGAATATTGGAGTGGGTTGCCATTTCCTTCTCCAGGGGATCTTCCTTACCTAGGGATCAAACCCAGGTTTCCTGCATTGCAGGCAGATTCTTTACTGTCTGAGCCACCAGAGAAGCCCCATCACAATATCCTGAAAGATATTGGATATCCTGCATGCTGAAGCATGGATCCTTCCAATTTAGCAAAAGTTGAAGGAAAAATGGATTCCCTTAATGTGAGCTTGAACAGAAGCTCCTAGAGAAGCACTGTTTAGTTTATATGTCTGTCTCTTGGCTGACCATTATAGACTCAAGAAATAGTGAATATAATAATTTTACTCTCCTCGATAATGTGTCTACTCTTCAGTCATGTGTTTTGAGAGCTGTGATTTCCAATTAATTTGGAAATCTTAGGCCCAGGGTTGAGTAAGCATCCCAAAGGGGAAGTGGTAGCTGAAAATGATGCTGTGTACAAAAATACAGCACATCCTCTACAGACAGCTAGTCAGATGAGGGAATATCATTACTAATCTGGAAACATTAAGTCATATTTAAAATTGCAGTGAATCAAGAGAGTCAAGTTGGTGTCAATTTGAATGTGTGCAAAATCAATTCTTTTGGTGGCAGCTTAGATACCAAGAAGGTGATTTTGTACTTCGTATGTTTATCCATTTATTTATTCAGACATGTGCTTATTTGCTTCTGATACATGCTTAAGAGTAGTCATAATCTAAGTTCAAATTACGTATTTTACATTACTGTTTTCTTTTGAAATTTCCAAAGCCATAGCAAAGGTAAAAGAAAGCTACAGTGAGCAATCATATATATTTACCTAGACTCACCAATTGTTAACATCCTCTCTGTCTCAATATTTTGGAAATAAATTGAAAAAATTATGATTCTTTATCCCAAAATACTTTAGAAAGCATCTTAAAAAGATTAAGATATTTGCCACAGCACCATCTGAACAGTAACACTGGTTTAATAAAATAATTCAATTCAGAGTTCATATTTAGTTTTCATCAAAATTTTATTTATCATTCGTTTAAAACTAAAGATCCAATAAAAGTTGATGCATTTGATTCCTGTGCTACATTTGTTATTTTAAATTTAAGCTCTTTACTCTCTTCTTTTTAAATTTCACAGTATATTTTTTTCCCAGAGTTTATGCGACTTATACTGCAGAACATCTTGCATTCTATATTTACCCATTTGTTTTGTATTATCAGATTTAGACTAAACACTTTTGGAAAGAATACTACAAGGCTGAAGTTTGATTATTTTATTGCATCAATTCTGTAAGCATGTAAATTTAGTTTCACAATATTAGTAATGCTGAATTTGATTACTTGATTACAGAGATGGCCAATATAAATTGTAAAACATAGTATTTTTTTCCCTTTTTGGAAGAAGGTATGTAAATATTAAATTCATTAAAATCATTTATCAAATGATTTTAGCATCCTTCACTGATCTTCACCAGAATTAATTGTTACATTGGAGGTTATGAAATGGTGATTTTTCTCATTCTAACACTTCTTCTATGATTATTAACTAATGTTTTTCACTAAAGGGAATTTTTCCTTCTTTTTCTCTCTCTCTTGTTTTCTATTATTATTATTATCATCATTGCCATCATCATTATTGTTTTCAATGCCACTGTAGGTCTGTGAATTTTTCAGTTCCATGTGTTATGATCTATTTCTGTTATTTGCTATTCATTTTAGTACTCAAACTGTCCCAATTTAGTTTGTGGAAATAGCATCACACTAGCTCTGTGTCATTGTTTTCAGGCGTTAAGTATTCTAAGCTCACTCTATCGACCTAAACTTGGAACCATTCATTTCTACAAGGAGCCTGGCTTCTTTTACTAGGGAATGGTATTTTGGAATCAATATTTGGGACTTAATCAATATTTGTCAGACATTCCTTTGCTAAAAATGGTCTGTATAGTCAAAGCAATGGTTTTTCCAGTAGTCATGTATGGATGTCAGATTTAGACCATAAAGAAAACTAAGCACCAAAGAATTGATGCTTTTGAACTGTGGTGCTGGACAAGACTCTTGAGAGTCCCTCGGACTGCAAAGAGATTCAACCAGTCAATCCTAAAGGAAATCAGTCTTGAATATTCATTGGAAGGACTGATGCTGAAGCTGAAACTCCAATACTTTGGCCATCTGATGCAAAGAACAGGCTCCTTAGAAAGGCCCTGATGCTGGGAAAGATTGAAGGTGGGAGGAGAAGGGGGTGACAGAGGGTGAGATGGTTGGATGGCATCACTGACTCAGTGGACATGAGTTTGAGAAAACTCTGGGAGCTGGTGATGGACAGGGAAGCCTGGCTTGCTGCAGTCCACGGGGTCGCAAAGAGTCGGACGCAACTGAGCAACTGAACTGAACTGATGATACCGAACTGTCATTATTTATAAGCCTTCTTAGTGGACAGAGATAGAAAAATATGTCTATAGATACAACCTATATTAATATATTCAATTATCATCCAACCCCATCACATTCTTTCTCACCTTCAAACTTCACATTGCACTTTTCTTAAGCAGTGAAAACTGGTCTCCAAAAATATATAGTAAATATACTCACTTGCTATAACTTACAACCTACTAAATTTTAGAAATAACTTTATTTATTTAGGCTTTTTTTATTTTTTATTTTAAATTTTTGGATGTGCTTGGTCTTCATTGCTGCATGAGCTTTTCTCTAGTTGCAGTGAGCAGGGGCTACTCTCTAGTTGCGATATGTGGACTCCTCAATGTGGTGGCTTCTCCGGTTGCAAAGCCAGTGCTTTAGGGGCTTCAGTAGTCGCAGCACACAGGCACAGTAGTTGTGGCTCCAAGACTCTAGAGCACAGGCTCAGTGGTTGTGGTGCACAAGCTTACTTGCTGTGCAGCATGTGAACTTTTCCAGAACAGGGGTCAAACTGATTTCTCCTGCGTTGGCAGGTGCTCTTTCAAATCCTAAAAGATGAAGCTTTGAAAGTGCTGCACTCAATATGCCAGCAAATTTGGAAAACTCAGCAGTGGCCACAGGACTGGAAAAAGTCAGTTTTCATTCCAATCCCAAAGAAAGGCAACGCCAAAGAATGCTCAAACTACCACACAATTGCACTCACTTCACACGCTAAGTAATGCTCAAAATTCTCTAAGCCAGACTTCAATGGTATGTGAACTGTGAACTTCCAGATGTTCAAGCTGGACTTAGAAAAGGCAGAGGAACCAGAGCTCAAATTGCCAACATCTGTTGGATCATCGAAAAAACAAGAGCGTTCCAGAAAAACATCTACTTCTTCTTTACTGACTATGCCAGAGCCTTTGACTGTGTGGATCACAACAAACTGTGGAAAAGTCTGAAATAGATGGGAATATCAGACCACCTGACCTGCCTCTTGAGAAACCTGTATGCAGGTCAGGAAGCAACAGTTAGAACTAGACATGGAACAACAGACTGGTTCCAAATTGGAAAAGGAGTATGTCAAGTCTGTATATTGTCACCCTGCATATTTAATTTATATGGAGAGTACATCATGGGAAATGCTGGACTAGATGAAGCAAAAGCTGGAATCAAGATTGCCGGGAGAAATATTAATAACCTCAGATACCCTTATGGCAGAAAGCAAAGGAGAACTAAAGAGCCTCTTAATGAAAGTGAAAGAGGAGAGTAAAAAAGTTGGCTTAAAGCTCAACATTTAGAAAACGAAGATCATGGCATCTGGTTCCATCTGCCACTTCATGGGAAATAGATGGGGAAACAGTGGCTGACTTTATTTTTCTGGGCTCCAAAATCACTGCAGATGGTGACTGCAGCCATGAAATTTAAAAACACTTACTCCTTGAGAGGAAAGTTATGACCAACATAGACAGCGTGTTAAAAAGTAGAGACATTACTTTGCCAACAAAGTTCCATCTATTCAAAGCTTTGTTTTTTCCAATAGTCATATGTGGATGTGAGAGTTGGACCATAAAGAAAACTAAGCACCGAAGAATTGATGCTTTTGAACTGTAGTGTTGAAGACTCTTGAGAGTCCCTTGGACTGCAAAGATATCCAATCAGTCCATCGTAAAGGAAATCAGTCCTGAATAAGTCATTGGAAGGATTGATGCTGAAGCTGAAACTCCAATACTTTGGCCACCTGATGCAAAGAACTGACTCACTGGAAAAGACTCTGTGGCTAGAAAAGATTGAAGGTGGGAGGAGAAGGGGACGACAGAGGATGAGATGGTGGATAGCATCACCAACTCAATGGACATGAGTCTGAGTAAACTCTGGGAGTTGGTGATGGACAGGGAAGCCTGGCTTGCTGCAGTCAATGGGGTTGCAAAGAATCAGACACGACTGAGTGACTGAACTGAACTGACTATGGAAACCCCATACAATATACAGACAAGAATTTTGAATGACAATAATTTTGGTATTACCAAAATCAAACCTATAAATCAGTCTTTAAGGCATATTTTTGTTTGGTTTTCTTTGTTTTAGATTTTTTTTTTTTGCTTTTAGAAAATATTCTTTGAGGAGAAGAATATTTAAAAATTATATGAAATAATTACTTGTTCTATGTTCTCATGATTTCAATTTGATAAAGAGTTATATCTTATAATTTCTATTCATACAATTTTAGGGTTTGATTTTTCTATTTTGTTTATATATATTGTGTTTTGAATATGCAAAACATTAACATGGTTTAAAATTCATTTTAAAATGTATACCCAGAAAAGTCACACTCTTATCCTTATTCCTTATCGTATGTCATCTGCCCTCTAGAAGCCACATTTTCTCTTAGTTTCTGATTTACCTTTCTATATATATATTTTGTAAATATCAGCCTACTTTACACCAGACTTGTACTCTTACTTCCCTTTCAATCTTGCACAAAAGTAGCCTACTATATATATTCTTTCATTCCTTTCATTTCTTGTTAGGCAATTTATGTCAAAAAAAATACTAACATCAGTTTGTAGAGGCATTCTACATTTTGATTAAGCATCACTGTATGGCCCTGTGAGAATGTACGATAGTTTATTCAGCCCTGTCTCTTATGAACAACACGCAGGCAGTTTCTGATATTTTACTTATCTAGCTGACTCCACAATGAATAAGCATATATTGTCTTAAACATGAGGTGGACCTACAGCTTCACAATCAATTCTCATTAGTGCAGTACATTATTAATTCTCATAAGCACAATTCTCATAAGTTAAATGTGTATGTGGTTTTCATGGAAATTTATTCATCTCCATAGTGGTTATATCACTTAACTCTTGAACAAGCAAAGTCAGTGACTGTTTTTTCAGAGACTGACTTAAGAAGTCATTTAAATTTTTTTTCAGTCAAGCTGTTGCCATGATGAAAAATATCTTACTGAAGTTTTATTTTCTATTTCTTCTATTGCAAGTAAATTTGTGTGTCTATTCACATGTTGAAGGGCCTTCTGTCTACATTTATTTACAAAATGCTTTCCTTGAGGAACGTTTTTGGTGCTTTACACCCTTTAATATTTTTACCTTTTTATTTTGAACTAACTTGGGATTGCAGATAAGTTGCAAAGATAATGCAGAGTAGAATCTCAGTGTAGTTCTGACTCTATTTCCTTCAATGCTAATTTCACATGTACTCATAGTACACCTAATGAAACCAGTGAATTAACACTTTTTCCAGCTACACACCATATTCAAATTTCATGTGTTTCCATTAATGTCTTTTTCCTTTGCTTAAATCCTATATAGATCTGTTTCACTTTGAAAACTGTTCATATATTTAAGAGATTTTTTTTCTCTGTGATATAAACTGGCAATATATTCTTCAGACTTGTCATTTGTCTCTGTTCCCTCTCAATGGAACTTGCATCTATCGTTCACTTCGTTCCACTTGCATATGCCCGGCTGTTTTGAAACTAGTTATTGTATTTCTCTCTTCATAGCATTCTCAGAGTTTCTTTCACTGCATTTATCAACAAACTCTACTTAGTTTTTTGCATTTTTTTCTCTCCCCTCACTCAACTATAAAAGCCATGCATGTGGGAACTGTGTTTAGTCATCACCATACAGCCAGCACTTGGAAGAGTGTCTGCCACATATCCCCTTTTTATCATTATCTATTGAGTTTATTAACTAGATCATCAAGAAATTTCTACATTGAAGAAGTAAGAATATTTAGTTTGGAACAGAGAAAGTTGAATAGAAACATGATATAGGCTTTCAAATATTTAAAAAGTAACTATGTAAAAAATTAGATTTATTTTATGTAACTCTGGAGGCCAATCAGGACAGTAAAATTCAGTTTTTGTTCCCCAAAATTAGAAACTGTTTTGTTTTCTATTTTTTTAAACTAGAAGAATAAAAAAAAACTGTCTAACAATGGAAGTTTTTTTTTTTAACTAAAGAGTATTTTCAAAGAGAAAATGACTTAAATCTCAAACTGATGAAGAGATTAGAGAGGAAGTACATGAGTAAATTTAGTGTCACGAAATAAATTCTAATAAGTATATTTCTAAAGCTTACATTGTATAAAGCTATGAAAAAGAATTATAATGGTAAATGTTGATATAACCATTGGGTAGTACCTGAAATGAATAAATTAATGCAAATACTTGAAGGATAAGGAACTCTGCTTAATGTTATGTGGCAACCTGGATTTTTTTGCTTATGGCTAGTTACGCTGGAGAAGGAAATGGCAATCCACTCCAGTATTCTTGCCTTGAGAATCCCAGGGATAGAGGAGCCTGGTGGGCTGCCATCTATGGGGTCGCACAGAGTTGGACACAACTGAAGTGACACAACTGAAGTGACTTAGCAGCAGCAGCAGCTACCCAATTGGAAAGGCCAGCTAGTTTTCTGTTTCTTTAAGGCAAACATTCTGCACATCACCATATGCTCAAAGAAATTCTGCAATTTCATAATCTATTCTACATTTTCTTAATACATTGTATTTCTCACAGAGGCTGGGTTTGCAAATGCACCTGCACAGTTTGATGTTTATAAAAATGGCAATTATTATGATGTACCATTGAAATAAAACTTTGTTGGATAGAAATTAAAGAGTGAAAACAATGATCTGCTAAAAACTATTATTTTGCCAGGCTTTCCATTCATCAAAATTGCAATTAATTTCTTCCTCTCCATCATCATTGTGGTTGAAACAAAGACCAGTAATCTAACATCTGGTTGCAGATTTAAAAGGAGAACACTTCCCTCTTTCACAAAGCTCTGTAAGTATTGTGTTTACATTGTTAAATGAGATAGTTAAAATTCCCTAGTGTTTGATGTTTTATATTTATTGTGATTTAGACTCTGGGAAATTTGCAATCCAAGTATGGAAGATATGTTTGATAAAAAATAAATGTTTTAAAACAGCCTCTCTTGCTTTTCAGTTGCTTAGAAATGTCTGCAATACTAAGTGTTTAAAAATAGTGTTAGTGTGTTGTTAGCATTCACTTTACATTTCATATGAAACAATTGTTTCTTGTACACAAATCCAGAGTTTGTAAGGGTTAGTCCTTATCTTGTCATCTGGTTTGCAACCCAGCACTTCATTCTGATGTAAGTTCTTTCATTTTCCCAGCTTTCCTAGTCTATCTTTTGCTTTCCTCATTTATTTCCTCTTCTCTCTCTGTCTAAGCACTACTATTAATGTCATTATACAAAGAACAAGGCTAATATGTGGGCTTTTCTCTAACCGCTTATGGTTTGGTTTTAGGCTCAAGGTGGCCCCTTTACTCCACTGTTCTCTAACTAGGCAACTGTTTTAGTGTACAGTGATTACCATCATGAAGTACCACTGATTGGGTGACCTAAAGAACAGGAATTAATTTTCTCCTAGTTCTGGAGGCTAGAAGTCTGAGATCAAGGTGTCATAGGATTGGTTTCTTCTGAGGTCTATCTCCTTGGTTTGTACCTGGCCATCTTCTCCCTGTGCAATTGTGTTTACTGATTTCTGCTGGCTGAATCTACCTATTTCTGACAGATGGTGTGAAGTCTCAACTCGGATAGTGAGTTTATTATATTACCCTTGTAAGTCTCTTAGTACTTAGACTCATAATTTGATACTCCATTGTCAGGTGCTTACATATTTAAAAATGTTATGTCTTCTTGGAGAATTAAACCTCTCTATAATTATGTGATGCCCTTGTTTATCCCTGATAACTTTCCTTGCTTTGATATCTTCTCCGTCTGGAATTAACATAGCTATTTCTGCTTTCTTTTAATTGATGTTGGCATGGTACATTTTTATCCATCCATTTGATTTTAATCTAAAGAATCTGTTTGCCAATGCAAGAAATGCAGGAGACATGAATTTGATCCTTGGGTCAGGAAGATTCCCTTGAGGAGGATATGACAACTCATTCCAGTATTCTTGCCTAGAAAATCCTGTGGACAGAGAAGCCTGTTGAGCCACAGTTCTTGGAGTTGCAAAAGAGTCAGACATAACTGAGCATGCACACATGCATGTATTTATATCTACAGAGAGATTCTTGTAGACTGTATATAGTTGGATCTTTTTTTTAATTCACTCTGACAAGCTCTTTTATTTAACGGCTTTATACTCCTGATGTTCAAAGTGATTATTGGTAGACTAACATCTATCCTATTTGTTACTGTTTTCTCTTTGTTGCAATTGTTCTTTTTTTCTATTTCTGTCTTCTATTATTTTTCCATCTTTTGTGGTTTTAATTGAGCATTTATATGATCCTACTTTCCTGCCATTCTTAGCATAATGGTTATACTTCTGCTTTATTTATTTTTTTAGGGCAGTGTATATTTACAGCTAAACCAAGCCCATTTTCATATAACACTATATTACTTCATAGGCATTGTGAGTATTTTATAAAAATAATTCTAAGTTCTCTCTTCTGTCCTTTGTATCATTCTGGTAATTTATTTCACTTGTATATAAGCATTTCACTTATTTGTATATGGTGGTAATATGGTAAAGAATCCACCTGCAAATGCATGAAACAAGAGAGTTTCTACGCCTGGGTCAGGAAGATTCCCTGGAGAAAGAAATGGCCATCTGCTCCAGTATTCTTGCCTGAAAAATCCCAAAGACAGAGGAGCCAGGCAGGCTACAGTCCATAAGGTTGCAAAGAGTCATACATGACTGAGCACAGTGGCACCTATGTATATGTGTGTGTGTGGGGGGGGGTGTATGCATAATTGTTAGATATATATACAAGTACAGGTAGTTGAATATATTACTCATATTGTTATTTTGAACAAACTGTTACCTGCTAGATTAATTAAGAATAGAAAAGCTAATTTTTTTTTAGCTTTCTATTTTCCTTCTTCAATGTTCTTTACTTTATGTAGATATGAGTTTCTATATTATTTTCCTTCTCTCAAATGAACCTCTTTAACATTTTTTGCAATATAGGTCTCCTGATAACAAAGTCCCTCAAATTTTGTTGGAAATATTGAGGGCAGGAGGAGAAGAAAACAGAGGATAAGATGGTTGGATGGCATCACTGACTCAATGGACATGGGTTTGGGTGGACTCTGGGAGTTGGTGATGGACAGGGAGGCCTGGCGTGCTGAGGTTCATGGGGTCACAAAGAGTCAGACACGACTGAGCGACTGAACTGAGTTGAACTGAAGAAAATCTTTATTTCTTCTTTAATTTTGAAGGATAATACCACAAAATACAGAATCCTGGGTTAGTTGGTCTTTTGTTTAAGCACTTTATATATTTAAATCATGTTTTCCTTACTTGCATGATTGCTGAGAAAGAGTCAGATATAATTCTCGTCTTTGTTCCTCTGTGTGAAAGTGGTTTACTTCCTCTGGTTTCTTTCAGATTTTTTCATTAAGTTAGATGTTCTGTAGTTTGAAAATTATATGCCTGGGAGTGGTTTATTGCTGTGGCTGCGGTTGTTGTTTCTGTGCTCTTGGCATTTATCCCGTTTGCTGTTCTCAGTTTCCTGGATTTGTGGTTTAATGTCCGCCATTAACTTGAGGGAAGTTCTTCATCATTAGTCTTTCAAATGTTTCTTGTCCTCTCTCTCCTCCTCTTGGTTTTCCCGATTATGTCACTATGGCTACCTTTTGTACTTGTCTCACAGTTCTTGAATACTCTGTGCTGTGTTTTCAGTCATTTTTCTCCTTGACTTTTGGTTTTCAAGGATTCTCTAGCTCAGAGATTTTTTCCTCAGCTGTTTCCAGCTATTTAGCATCAAAGCCATCCTTCATTTTTATTATTATTATTTTTCTATCTCCAGCACTTCGTTTTTGGGTTCTTTCTCAGGATTTCCATCTCTCTGCTTACACTGTTTATCACTCTTGGCATGTCATCTACTTTATCCACTAGAGCCCTTAGCATAAAAATCATGGTTGTTTTAAATTCCTGATCCATTCATTCCAACATCATTTATCTGAACAGATACACACTATCTCTTGTCAATTTGTGTATTCTGCCTTTTAGTTGACCTTGTAATTTTTCCTTGATGGGTGGACAATTTGTACAGAGTAAAAGGAACTGATGTTAATAGGTTTTACTAAGATGTGGTGAGATATGGGGAAAAGAAAGCATTCTATAGTACTATCATTAAGTCTCAGACTTTTAGTGAACATATTGGTCTGGATTATAAAATTCATAATAGTTTCTCAAACGTTTTCTCCCAATTTGGTGGGGACAAATTGGCTAGAATGAGCTAGGGTGGGGAGTATTTCTATTCTCCCAGGTTAGTTAGACTATGATAATACTCCAGCATGTTAGGCTCAGATTAATTAGTTTCCTTTAACGGCAGACTTCATCAAGAATGAATGCTTTGGTATATTTCAAATGGTTTCTCTTTCTGTCCCCATGCTAGAAGCAGGAGAGGATTATTTGTCACTACTCACCTTGAGAAACTGGTCAAGCTCCTGAAAGTTAACCCTTTATTCGGTTCAGCATTTTATTTGTTGCTAGGGCAGAGTGGTGACTTCAATACATACAGAACCAAAACCCAGTTATATTGAGATGACTGTTTTTGACTATAGTAGAAAAGCAATACGGACCTCTGGAACTCCTCACTTGGATACATAACCCTGGCTGCAGTTAGATTCACTTACTGGGTTCACAATTCAAATCACATTGTTTCTTTTTTTCTATTCCCTTACGTATAAGTTTTGACTAGGAATGACTGCTTCCTGACCTCAAAACTGAATCAGTCTTGTATCACTGTAAGAAGCTTAGGCTGACTTTTATAACTAAAGCATTGCTGATAGTTAATGCAATAATTAGTGCTCAGGGACCTTTCAAATCCTCTGATGTCCTAAATGTGGATAGAATTATATAGAGAAGCACAGAGATAACTTTTATATATTTATTTATTATTTTGCTACTTTTATTTATTTCTCCTCTTTTATTGCATTGGCTTTTAAGATGGAACCCAATTTTTGAAATCCAAATTTGCAAAATATATTTTTACCACAGGTAAAGGGGTATCATTTAATACTTTATGTTAAGTCAGACTGAGAGACTTTTGTGAGAATTTTATTGGGTTATTTATGAAGGTAGTATTTCCCTCAGAAGAAATTCTTTATATATCAGTTGGAGCATTTTAACTTCTCTCTTGTTCCCCTAGTGGCTCAGATAGTAAAGTGTCTGCCTACAACGCAGGGTACTTGGGTTCAATCCCTGGGTTGGGAAGATCTCCTGGAGAAGGAAATGGAAACCCACTCCAGTATTCTTGCCTGGAAAATCCCATGGACAGAGGATCCTGGTAGGCTACAGTCCACAGGGTTGCAAAGAGTCAGACACAACTGAACAACGTCACTTTCTTTCTTTTCTTTCTTTCTTTCTTATTCCCTATTGGGAGTAAGCTGATGACATAGGTACATATGTAAGATTATTCTCCTCCCAGTCTCATTATCTCTTTCTAAATTCTTGGGAGTTATGATCCTAATGGCTTTCTTGCTGCAGTGAATAAATGATTTTCCATCTTCTATCTTTTCCTGTCCAGTTTTTTATAAAAAGAAAAGTATTTGAGAATAGCCATAGACATAAGTGTAGTGATTCTCCATTATGGAGTTTGGCAATGTGAAGTACTCCAGCTTGAAAACACTATGCCTATCAGCCAAGGGTGCCACTCAAGCTAATGGAGTTTTCATTTCCTGTAATCACTATTCTATCCTTTGCATGTAAGCAAAGGACAAAGTACCAAAGAAATACTTTATAAAAAAATAGTTAGGAAAAAAAATGGAAATAGGAACATTCTTTACAGAAATTTCTGAGTATGTAAGATTTTCAAACATCCCCTCAGTGTTTTCTCCTTCACTACGCTTTTTTCTGGTTCATTAGGATTAACATTAAGATGCTGATGCCCTTTAAAAAAATTTAACATTAGAAGTAGAAACTGTTATTTCATGTAACCCAAAATAAACCTTGAAGGCCTTTTTTTTCTGCTTTGGCTTTCTTTCTTACTTCTGTCTGAGAAACCAGAAGACTTCACCAAAACATATAAAAGTGAATTTGGGAAAAGGAAGTGGCCAACAGACTAAATGTATTTTTACTCAAGAGAAGTAATGTCTATGATAAATATAAATACATCTGTCACAAAACTGGCAGATGAGCAATTTTCAGAAAGCATTAAAAATTTGCCTCAGAGATATGCAACTGTCTACATATACATAATAGTCTCTTAATCCATATTGATGTTGGGATTGCAGTTTACAAAAACTGTCAAATATAATACCCTTCCATGCTTAACTAATCTGTTTCACAAATGAGAAACTTGAGACTTCTCAGAGATCAATTTTCTTTTTATTGTTTCTAGGTTGTTGTTTTTTTACGAGTGCAATTGCTTTACAATGCTGTGTTGGTTTCTACTGTACACAAAGTGGATCAGTTATGCATATACATACAGCCCCCTTCTTTGGATTTCCCTCCCATTTACGTCACCGCAGAGTGTTGAGTTCTCTGTATAAGATAGGTAACGAATGAGAATCTACTGTATAGCACCAAAGGTCAACTTTTTTAAAAGTTAAATGCCAATAATGAATTTGAGTTGGAGAGCTGAATCTGACAACTTTCCCTTGCTCCATGTTATAATCTCAATACAGTTCAAAAATCCCCCAAAGTATTTTATATTCTTCACAAATTCAGAACTTTTTTCCTGCCTTTTCCCTTGTTCTAGAAATAGCTTGATTAAAATTTATATTCATAAAATAGTTTGGGGATATTCTTTTTTTGAAGCAAGTTTTAAAAGTTTCAGCTTGTCTGGGGAGATTTTATTGTCAAATGCTACCAGTGAAATTCTCCATGGGGTTCAGAGAAAGAGGTTTGTTTGATTTACTTTTGAAAATTAAGAGAATAGTCATTAGCTACTGTTTAGTCTTTAAAGGATAGAGATTTACTCCAAATCTTTATTTTCTTAACCTCTTTACCATTATATTTTTCAGAGCTGTAGGAAATAGAGAGATTCTAGGATGGTTGAGTTAAAGTAAATTAGTAAATTAGCAGAATGAAATAGACCAAAAGTCAGACAGTTAAGCCACAAGGGATCACCTTGTCAAAGCTGCACAATGAACAGGAGAGCAAAAACATCTTAGAAATTTTGAATCACTTCCTTGATTTCCCAGTGACTCATGCCTGCTAATTTTGAATTTATTCTTTTGACATGTTTTATGAAAAGTTGCTCTTTTCATATATGTATATACATGTATAGGTATGTATGTATCCATTTTTAGTTCAATACCCTAAGGTTGATGATAAATTGCTAGAAATTATTTGACATTTAATTATGCAAAGCCACATATCAGCTCCAAAAGATACAAAATTGAAAGTCTGTATTTAAAAATAGTATAGAAACATTTAACTCAAATTCTGAGCAGAGAAAAGTGTTAGTAGGCAATAGTGCTTAGTTGAAATATTAGAAATTTTACTGGGATATTTCCTCCTTGTAAATTCTTTCCTATGGTTATCATGTTCAATCACATTATATTTTCAAGTATTTTTATTACGCCTTTTTATAAAGACACGATTCTTTTCTCAAAAGAAAAAAAAATAGTTGAACGCAACTTCTAGTAAGCATATTGTTTCAAATTAAGACAATGAAACTTTTCTGAACTGAGGCAGCAATTGTCACTTCTCAATATTTAGTGTAAGCTATACTTTTAGCTTTGTTTTTAATAATTAATAGGTGCATTAAGGATAACTTTGCCTTATTCTCCTTATTAATAAAGCTTTAGAGTCACTTGAATCTTAACAAATCACCTTCCATATATGATAACTCATGATTGCTGATCTATAACTTCCATGGTCATACTTTTTGTCATGGATACACCATCTTATCTTTTCCCCAGTTTTTATTTCAATTATTTTCTTGAGTATAAACATGATCCAAAGGTATTTTACGCTGTCAAAGCCGATGCTAAAATGACACACTATTTTACAAAATGGACATTAAATTTGGGCAAACTCTGGGAGATAGTAGAGGACAGAGGAGTCTGGCGTGCTACAGTCCATGGGTTCACAAAGACCAGACGTGACTTAGTGACTGCAACAACAATGATTCAAACAGAAAATACACTGGAGTAGAGAGATGATTGACTTTGTATGGAGATAAAACAATATAAAATCCCTGCTTTACCATTTTCTAGCTGTAAATATGTAGGCAATTTATTTAACCTCTTTCTATAATCCCAGTTGTCTCATCTGTAAATATGAATAGAATATTTTCTTCACTCTTTAGTTATGAGTATTAAATGAAACACCATATATGAAATTTGTGCTCCACACTTTGTCATAAAATAAGTAATAGAAGTATGACTTTTCCTTTGCATCTATTTTCTTCCCTTCAATCTTCTGGGATAAGACTCCCATTCACTTTTCAAATTTTTTTGAGTCTGTGAATGCAAGTTTTAGAAAGACAGTTCTTGTTTGTTTGTTTCTTAGAGACATATAATGGCAACCCACTCCAGTATTCTTGCCTGGGAAATCCCAGGGACAGAGGAGCCTGGCGGGCTATATTCCATGGGGTTGCAAAGCGACTGAACAACAACAACGAAAGAGACATATATGCAAAAGGAGGTCCAATCTCTTCGGTTTTTGCCATCCTCAATAACGTGGAGTTTTGTTCTTTTCTGTAATTGTGAACTGAGCCAATAGAGATTTACCATTTGACTGATCCCTGCAATGTCAGCCAGGGCAGCTGAGGGCCAGAGTATGGCTGATGAGTATGTATAAATGTATGTTTTGTTGGACATCCAAGAGGAAAGAAACTAGTATCATTCAAAGTAATTCTTATCTCCAATTTTGATAAATAGACAGATAAAATAGGCCTGTCTTATTAAAATATGACTATTCAACAATGACCACACAATTTGGATAGAAATCTGAACAACATCATTTGTTCTAATTCATCATGCTGCTAAATTAACAGCATGTACTATATGTCTTGTGTGTTGTTTTGTCATTTTAGATCTGATATCATCCCCAATTTATAAAGAAATATATCTGGCTTAGAGAGATTTGACTGGGTTTTGTCCAAAAATTATCAATGGCAGAGGTGAGATTTGAATGAACAGCTGTCTACAAAGTCTGTATTTGAAATTAGTGGTCAACGGGGACCAACAGAGACCATGATCCTTGTTGCTTTTGTTAGCTTTAGCTACAAAGCACATGACAGATCTGAAAAACTTTTTAAGTTCCCAATTCCTAGATGCCTGAATTGTTTTCTGAAATATCAAAATTATATCCGCCCTTTTTTTACTGTAGTTCAAACACTGTTTTTCACTGAATGATGTATGAATGTGTAGCAACTTAATCAAATTGCCTAGAATTGAAGAGAAGAAAAAAACACTGTCATATTTTGATCTTCTGTTAATAATATTTGACAAGTAGAAATAGTATATAAATAATAGTTAATGGAGAATGTTCAACTTTCACATTTCATCTTCCTTCCAGTGATATAAATCGTCACAGTAAGAAATGCAATATTTTATTTGTTAGGACCCTGAAGAGAGCAAAATAAATAAAAAATAGGATGTGGGTCTGAGGGTGAGATCAATATGAGGTTTCACTGAAATGTTAAATATTCTGTTTATGATAGATTGATCTCTTGTCTTCCTTAATGTCAAGTTTGTTAAAGCTGAAAGGCTTTCAGGCAAGACAAATGCACTAGAACAAAGTTAGAAGTTTGACTTAGTATATGTTTATATATGACATGGATGAAATCATATTTTCAGAAATAAAACTACACAGAGAAGATATATGATCAATACAAATGTGTATTGTGCCTTATTTTTGGCCAGTACAAATGCCTCTTGCTATTTTCTGGGATCCATTCTAATTTTCAATGAGGACCCAGAATAATTAAAATATATGTAAAATTATATCACTTTAGGGGCTTCCCTGGTGGTCCACTGGTTAAGATGCCACACTTCTAATGTAGGACACACTTCTAATGCAGAAGCCATGGCCAAAAAAAAAAAAAAAATTTTTATCACTGTATTACCTCTTTCCAATCTCCTAAAACATTTTTTTTTGTTTTTTTTTTAAACCTGGACACTATAACATTTCAGGTAAAGTAATTCTTTGTTGTGAGAAACTGTCCTGTGTATTGTATGATGTTTAGCATCAGCCCTCAACTCAGCTCACTGAATGCCAGTAGCACTCTCACCCCATTTGTGACAACCAAAAATGTGTCCACATTGGCAAGGGTCCTCTAGGGAGAAAAACTGTCACCCTGTTGAGAATCATTGTGCCAAAGACTTTATATACAGTTCAAAATATATACCATACTCGTTATCCTGGCTTTCAGTTCAGTCACTCAGGCATGTCCGACTGTTTGTGACACCATGGACTACAGCGCACCAGGCCTCCCTGTCCATCACTAACTCTCAGAGTTGACTCAAACTCATATCCATTGAGTCGGTGATGTGATCCAACCATCTCATCCTCTGTTTTCCCCTTCTCCTTCCACCTTCAATCTTTCCCAGCATCAGGGTCTTTTTCAGTGAGTCAGTTCTTCACATCACGTGGCCAAAGTATTGGAGTTTCAGCTTCATCATCAGTCGTTCCAATGGATATTCAGGACTGATTTCCTTTAGGATGGACTGGTTGGATCTCCTTGCAGTCCAAGGGACTCTCAAGAGTCTTCTCCAGCACCACAGTGCAAAAGCAACAATTCTTCAGTGCTCAGCTTTCTTTATAGTCCAACTCTCACTCCACTACTGGAAAAACCAAAGCTTTGGCTAGATGGACTTTGTTGAGTAATGTCTCTGCTTTTTAATATACTGTCTAGGTTGGTTATAGCTTTTCTTCCAAAGGGCAAGCATCTTTTAATTTCATGGCTGTAGTCACAATCTGCACTGATTTTGGAGCCCCTAAAAAATAAAGTCTGACACTGTTTCCCCATCTATATGCCATAAAGTGATGGGACCGGATGCCATAATCTTAGTTTTCTAAATGTTGAGTTTTAAGCCAACTTTTTCACTCTCCTCTTTCACTTTCAAGAGGCTCTTTAGTTCTTCTTTGCTTTCTGCTATAAGGTTGGTGTCATCAGCATATCTGAGGTTATTCATATTTCTCCTGGAAACTTGATCCCAGCTTGTGCTTCATCCAGTCCAGTATTTCTCATGATGTACTCTGCATATAAGTTAACTAAGCAAGGTGACACTATACAGCCTTGATGTACTCCTTTCCCGATTTGGAACCAGTCTGTTGCTCCATGTCCAGTTCTAACTGTTGCTTTCTGACCTGCATATAGATTTCTCAAGAGGCAGGTTAGGTGGTCTGGTATTTCCATCTCTTTAATAATTTTCCAGTGTTTGTTGTGATCCACACAATCAAAGGCTTTGGCATAATTAATGAAGCAGAAATAGATGTTTTCCTGGAATTCTCTTGCTTTTTTGATGATCCAATGGATGTTGGCAATTTGATCTCTAGTTCCTCTGCCTTTTCTAAATCCACCTTGAACATCTGGAAGTTCACGGTTCACATACTGTTGAAGCCTGACGTGGAGAATTATCCTGGCTTAAAAAAATCCCAAAACGATCTGTCCATATTACATACACCACATGAAAGGCTTCCCATGGCAAAAGGAGAATGTTTCTATAAAGGGGGAAAGGAAGTTGGGAGGGCTATCTTAAGGAAAGAGAATATGACTTCTCATTGGTTGTGTTTTTGCCCATAAAGAAGAGGACTCTTTCTTCCTCTTGGGCTCTCCTTTGGTCACAAGGCTGAAGAACCCCCTGTTCTGATCTTTTGACTCTATTTAATTGAGGTTTCTATTGATTAATTTTCAAAAGCCCTTAAATAAGTTGTTCTCTCAATTTGGACAGCTTTTCTACCATATTCAAATTGAGACCCAGATTTGATCCCTGAGTTGGGAAGATCCCCTGGAGAAGGGAGTGGTAACCCACTCCAGTATTTTTGCCTGCAGAGTTCCATGGACAGACTATGGGGATAGCAAAGAGTCAGACATGACTGAGTGACTAACACTCAATTTGGACTGCTTTTCTACCATGTTTAAATTAGTCACCTAGTCCCTTGTATGGTATCACCTTGTTTTATATCTTTCTCAAAACTTATTACTGTATTTCAGGGTGCATATTTTTTTAATCCTCTTCCACCAGAATATAAGGTCTATAACAGACAGTTTGGGTTTTTACACTCTTTTTATTAAACCTAAACAGTATTCTATATATGAGGAATATAGTATTATAATGTCAAAAACATGTCCCAATAAACACCAAAGCTATAAAAATTAAGTAGAATTTACTCATTTATTCAGATCAGGCTGGACCAGATTACAATAAATATAAGAAATATGTTCAAGTTCTATAAATCTGTATCAAAAATAAGAGTCATTAAAAACTTTAATTCCTCTCTCCAATAAGATAGGTTTAATACTATCCATGTATATGATATGATAATGTATAGAAAGGTGACGAATGAAAAAGAATGAAAGGTATGAGAACACATAAATTAAAAGCTTCTGAACTTCTTCAGGTAGTAGTAGGTACTCTATCCTTTCTCTTTCTATTGCATTAGTATATCTCTGCTACAGTTATTAGCATGAGATTTCCCAATGGTTATAAGATTCTTGAGGGCAGAACCATGAATTGCATTCAGTTCTTGGCAGTATTTTTCATAGTCTTGGTGTAATTTGCTGTTGCTGTTTAGTTCCTAAGTAGTGTCCAACTCTTTAGCTGGTAGCCCACCAGGCTTCTCTGCCCATATGACTTCCCAGGCCAAAATACTGGAGTGGATTGCCATTTACTTCTCCAGGGGATCTTCCTGAGCTAGGGATCAAACCCAAGTCTCCTGCTTGGCAGGTGAATTCGTCACCACTGAGCCACCTGGGAAGCCTCACCAATAAATGTTTCTCTATCGACTATCTGATGAATGAATGGGATTTGTGTATTGAGGGCATTTCTGGTGACTCAGCAGTAAAGAATATGCTGGTCAACACCGGAGATGAAGTCTA
Source organism: Okapia johnstoni (assembly GCA_024291935.2). Lineage (NCBI taxonomy): Eukaryota > Metazoa > Chordata > Mammalia > Artiodactyla > Giraffidae > Okapia > Okapia johnstoni. The sequence continues at coordinate 10,290,875 of CM044325.1, forward strand.
TCCCTGCATCATGAAGATCCCCTGGAGAAGGAAATGGTGACTCACAGTAGACTCTTTAACATCCTCTTATGGTGATTTTCCATGGGAAATCCCATGGACAGAAGAGCCTGGCGGCCCAAAGTCCATGGGTTGCTGAAAGAATCGGATATGACTTAGTGACTAAATAGCAACAACAATTGATTGCTTTGCTCATGACTCTTGATTTATGTAATCAATCAATATTTATTGCTTATTTTGTAATCCTCAAGCACTATTCTAGGCACTAGGATTTCAATATTATGCATGATTTTGCCTTTATCTTCTCTTCTCCTAGGTAGCATGAAAGAAAATTGCTTCAGCGGTCAGAGTCCTGCCTACCTACCCCTGTACCCCGCACCCAGAAAAGAATAGAGAATATCAATAATACTAAATTGATGGAACTTTATTGTTTGAGCTTTACTTTTCTCTAATTTGAAAGCCTGCACCCAGTCAATGAAATTAATGATGAGGAAATTGAGAATCGATAAAAGGAAACACATTCATTGCATTGTGTGTAGTCAGGCAATAGAACTCTCTGAGGCAGATGAGATCAAGTCAAATAATGTGGTTGAATATGAAAATAGAAGAGATAGCTTTATCTTCATCCATAGCACTTGTAGTTATTAGTCTATTGATCAAACAAAGGGGAAATTTATCTTTTGCTTCTAGGCATATTGATATGTTGATTGTCTGAAAAGATAAATGTGTGATATTTTGATCTTCTGTGGAATTTATGTTTCAGTGTGCAAGCAAGGGAGAGGGAAGGTTGATGTACAGGATTGATCCCAGAGCTCTCAGAAAATCTAGAGATCAAAATATCTAAACTAAACTATCTATCTAAGAAATAAAACAGTTATTTAAAAGAAAAAAGAGTTGAAAGAATTTATTGTATGGTAAATGTCCTTTATTTAAAATAACACTGGCTTGACAGAAAAAGAGGGGGAAAATGTGTACTGAGTACTCATTGTGACGTACACACAATTTCAATGGCCTTATCTAGTTATTCTAATGATTCTAGGAAATGATAGAGGAAAACTAGTTACTTAAATTAAACCATGTATTAGAAAGATTGCATCCTCTGTATATTGGTATATATTTTAATATTCAAAACAATGCATGAAATTTTTAAATTTTATCTAAGATAAAATAACTAAAGAAAGGTGAACAGGAATGAAAACGTAAACAAACGTATGGCTCTCTGATAACTGTTGTTTCAGTCGTTAAGTTGCGTCTGACTCTGTGTAACTCCATGGGCTGTAGCCCACCAGACTCCTCTGTCCATGGGATTTCCCAGGCAAGAATACTGGAAAAGGCTGCTATTTCCACCTCCAAGAGATCTTCCCAACCTGGTGATAGAACCTGTGAATTCTTTACTACTGAGCCACCAGGGAAGCCCCACTCTGACAATTAAGCTTGTGTTTAAGCCTCTCAGCACCCTTTTGCCAAGGAGAAAATCGAAGTTCATAACAGAGCAACAATTTAGATGTGGTGTGTCGTGGTAAAAGAGGAGCAGAGAACAATCTGTGAATCACTGTAATATATTCTTCGGAGTAAAACCACAGTAGACTCTTTAACATCCTCCTAGAAGATACCCTGGGCCATTATTTTACCACAAAATAAATTAAATTGAATATTTTGAGTGTGCTTTTAATAGAAAAGTCTGATCTTATAAAGGAAGCAATCATTTGAGAGTAAACTTTAAGTATTGTTCCCTCAAACCTCCTAATAATATTTCACACTGAACAGAATTCTACAAGGTTTATTCATGGCACATCTCATTGGGCTTCCCTTGTGGCTCAGCTGGTAAAGAATCCACCTGCAATGTGGGAGACCTGGGTTCTATCCCTGGATTGCGAAGATCCCCTGGAGAAGGGAAAGGCTACCCACTCCAGTATTCTGGCCTAGAGAATTCCATGGACTGAGCAGGCCATGGGCTCACAGAGTCGGACATGACTGAGTGACTTTCATTCACTCATTGTTCATTCTTGTATCCCAAAGGCTTTATTCAGAGTAGCTGAAGCATCAGGAAAAGTGTATGGAGAGACAAAAGCATGTTTCATAGCAAATAGACAGATGCACTGCCTTGAATGGGAGAAGTATTTGAAGGAAATTATCAATAAGCCACTTTTTAAATTTGAAACTCATGCAATTACTGGGCACAAATTAGTAAAAATTGACAAGAAAAAAATGAAAGCATCAGTTCAATTCAGTCGCTCAGTCGTTTCTGACTCTGAGACCCCATGAACTGCAGCATGCCAGACTTCCCTGTCCATCACCAACTCCTGGAGCTTGCTCAAACTCATGTCCACTGACTCAGTGATGCCATCCAACCATCTCATCCCCTGTGGTCCTTTTTCCTCCTGCCTTCAATCTTTCCCAGAACTGGAAAAGACCCTGATGCAGGCATAAGTGGTTATATAGATTTGGTGGCTTGAATTCATTAGTAGCTGTCTGGGTATATTGACTGATATAACACATATTTGTTGAACTTGTTTTAGGTGTGAAGCACTGTTTCAGATGCTGGTATGTAGCAGAGAAAGAAATTGACACAGTTCCTGACCTCATGGAATTTGCTCTCTAGTTGGAAAGACCAATATTTTTCAAATAGATATATGACCAAAAATATACAGATAAAAATGTCTTTAATGTTAAGAAAAAAGTAAAGCTCAATGATGGCATATAATAGGCAATGTACAATTTGAAAGATTTTATTAGGAAAGAACTTACCTAAAAAAAAAACTGATAGATGAAGACTCTATACAGAAAGTGCCTACAAGGAAATGACACAAGCAGTGGAAAAACAAATTTACAGGGTCTGAAAAATGAAGAGAACAAAATGCCAGGTTCTAGTGAAATGGATAGGGGTTGGAGAGAGACGCTGTAACTAAGACTTTTCTTATGGCCAAGGCCACCTCCAAATTTCAACCTCTTACAGGAACATCTATTTACTTCTTACTGTGTCATGGGTGCTACATGGTGGCTGTGCCTTTACTGGGTCCCTGTCACCTCTCATGGGCCCCTCTGGAATCAGTTTGGGATTAGCTTGGCTCTATATGGCTTCCTATTTTGGTCCCCAACCTCTTTGTTCTCATGGTAAGAAAATATGCTGCACTTACAAGACAGCAGGGGAAGGGAGAAGAACAAATAGATTATTGAGAACAAACAACAATCTACTACTGGCTCTTTTTTTATCATTATTACAAATATTTGATTCTCTTCTGTGAGCAGAATATATTCAATATCTTCTTCAAGCCACCTAGAAAGTTCAACCACATATCCGACTCAAATTAAAAGATGTCATCATCTATCTAAAGTGGATTTCGAGTTCCTTTTGATCATGGAATCTATGTACTAACTCTACAATTCATCAAGAGATATGTGAGCTAAAAATACCCAACACACCAAAACACAGGGTGAAAAAGGAACACTTTTCCAGAAAAAGGTGTTTTTTTTCTACAAACACTTCCATTCAGAAAAAAGGGAGGAAAGAGAAGGCAGATTAATCACTGGTTCTAATCATTTTTTGAAATCATTCAGGCAAATGTTGCAATGTCTCTTTACTCTCATAACATGGAACTTTCCTTCCCCCAAATAGAGCTTCCTTACTAAAAAATAAACTCCTTTATTCCAGTAAGTTTTCTGCATCAATAGCAACCTCAGTGATTCTTTTTTTGTGATATTCCTCTATCCAGAATTAATAAAGGGTATTCTGAACTTACTAGACTTCCAGAGAACCATATACTTGACCTCTTTTTCCAAGTGATTTTGTCTGAAAGGAGTTATTGGGGACCGACATCACGCAAGCAGATCTTAATCTGGTCATTGTCCAGCATCTGGGTCTTCATTTGAGAATCTTTTACAAAATGAGGATAGGAAAAGTTGCCTTTTTCAACACTGAAGCCCATGGAATTTCTGGTGTCTTTATTTTTTCTTTCATCTAATTATGAAAAGACCAATTTTTTCTAAATATTTCATTTAATCAAGTGCACCTAATAATCCGTGGACTTCCCAGGTGGCTCAGGGTAAAGAATCTGCCTGTCAGTGCAGGAGATGTAAGAGATATGGGTCAATTCCTGAGTCTGAAAGATCCTCTGAAGAAGGCAATGGCAACCTGCTCCAGTATTCTGCCTGGAAAATTCCATGAACAGATAAGCCTGGTCGGACATGAGTGAGTGACTGTGTGCGCACACACACCTAATAACCCACAATTCATTACCTAAAGCCACAGATTCTGTAGATATATTTTATCTTCCTACCAGTTATCAATAATGACAGTGGTATCAAATATCTCATCATTGCAAATTCTGGGTAGCATTTTTCAGCCTCCTATAATAGCTTGTCACTGGTGACCCAGCCTTAAAAGTGCTGCCATTTATTTTTTAATTTTATGTCATCACACTTTTACTTTTCAATTCCAATTAATGTACTAGTTAACTTCTGCTAGGTTATTTGTGTAAGAGTCTCCCATAAAATCTCAGTTGGTTATAAAAACATATGTATTTCTAAGGTGTGTTACATAAGAGTTGTGGATCAGCCATAGTTTCTCCCAGCTCAGCCAGGGTCTGCAGGTTTCTGCTGGGATCATCCAGGCTTTTATTAACTCCACAAGTCTCATTCTGGCACATAGGCTAATAGAATATCATCTGTTGTGAACTACTCTTTTCATAAGAATGGTCTGAAGGAAAAAAAAAATTCCAGCCAAACCAGCCTATTATGCTTATATTTCTGCTTAGAAATGATAGATCCTAAAAAAATTGTTATATGATAATATTAAAAGTTAATGTGGCAAGTAACAATGGCAACAGTGTGAAAAGAACAAATAATAAATAATATAACACAATCTATAGCCCCTACAATAAAAATATTAGGAAAAAAAGCAAAGTGGATGAGATGGTTAGATAGCATCACTCGATGAATATGAATTTTAGCAGACTCTGGGAGATAGTGAAGGACAGAGAAGCCTTGCATGCTGCAGTCCATGGGATTGCCAAGAGTCAGACACAACTTAGAGACTGAACAACAACATAAGGATTAAGAAAAATTTACTTATATATGAACAGATTCTGTAAGAAGACATGAGATTAATTTGAATGCTGAGGCATTTCTTATCTTATTCTTAAGTGTACCTTAAAGATCTCATAGAGTTAATTAAATTCTCAAAACACTGTCAAAAATAATGTCAAAATTGGAAAAGAACTCTTGGAAAATATATTTTAAATGTTGGATCTTGCTTCGAGTGAAATCACTGTATATGCAGTTATTCTGCCTGACTTCTTTCACTTAGCATAATACCTTCCAAGTTCATCAATGTTGTTGCAAGTGAAAAAATTTTATTCTTTTTTATGGTTGAATAGTATCCCACTGTATATTTGTATATATATATACACACATATATACATATATGTGCAACTTCTTCATTATCCATTCATCTGTTGACGCCACTTTGGTTATTTCCACACCTTGGCAATTGTAAATATTGCTGCTATAAACACTGAGGCGCATGTAAATTTTTGAATTAGCAGTTTTGTCTTTTTCAGATGTATACTCAAGAGTGAAATTTTGGGTCATAGTATAGTTCTATCTTTAGTTTCTTGAGAAACCTCCACACTGCTTTCTATAGTGTCTACACCAGTTTACACTCCCACCGACAGTGTGCCAGGGTTCCCTTTTCCACATCTTCACCAACATTTATTATTGGTGTTCTTTTCGATGATAGCCATTCTGATAGGTGTAAGGTGATACATCTCATGGTGGTTTTGATTTGCACTTCCCTGATGATTAGCTATGTTGAGCATCTTTTTTATGTGTCTATTGGCCATCTGTATTTCCACTTTGGAAAAATGACTATTCAGTTCTTCTGCCCTTATTTGAAGTCAGGTTGTTTGTTTTTGATGTTGAGTTGTATGAACTGTTTATATATGTTGGCTATTACTCTATTGTCAGCCATGTCATTTGCAGATATGTTTGTTCTCCCATTCTTATTTGTTATATTTCTCATTTCGCTGATGGCTTGCTTTGCTGTGCAAAATCTTTTAATTTGATAGGTCTCCTTTGTTTATTCTTGCTTTTATTTATTTTACTTTAAGAGATAGATTCAAAAAATATTGCTGTAATTATGTCAAAAAGTTTTTTTTACCTATATTTGCTTTCCTCTAGGAGTTTTAAAATATTTGGTTTTATATTTAGATCTTTAATTCATTTACAGTTTATACAATGTTAGAGAATATTCTCATATTATCCCAGGCAAGTGATATAGAAACATTTGAATTTGCATTATTTAAGCATATATGAGATTAATATACGTAACTTTAAACATAGCAAATTTTATTAAGTTTTATGTGGTCTGTGGGGTTCCCTCGTGGCACTAGTGGTAAAGAATCCACCTGTCAATGCAAGAGACATAACAGATTTGGGTTTGATCCCTGGGTTGGGAAGATCCCTTGAAGGAGGGTACAGCAACCCACTCCAGTATTCTTGCCTGGAGAATCCCATGGACAGAGGAGCCTGGTGGGCTACAGTCCATAGGGTTGCCAGGAGTCAAACACGACTGAAGCAACTTAGCATGCACACATCTGTGGTCTGTAGAACTACAAAAGAGTTCAAAACGTATTATGATATAAGGAACCGATGAAGTATTTTGAGACAACCATGTAACATCTTGGAATCATAAAATTTTAAAGTCGAAAAAGCACTAAGTAATCTAACACCAGTGTATTTATTATTATACATGATGAGAATTTTTGTATGCCTTAGTTATACAAAGTTAGTAGCAAAAGTGAGATTATTCATTCATATTTTTTTCATTTATTTATGTAAACATTCACACATACTTAATAATGAATATGCATTGACTTCATAATATGTCTGGTACATATGTAGGTGTTGAAGATGCAATTATGAAAAAGACGCATAATTTCTGGCAATTTAATGGTCACAATCTACTAGAAAAGAAATTATAGCAAAGGAAAAATAAACAATATTGAGTTAAAAAGAGAGAGCGTGAAAGAGAGAGGATTGGAACCCAGCATGATTACTCTGTCCTATGCATATTCTACTACACTCAGTATACCGTGTGACTCATTTTTATAGTTTCCAACTTGAGTTTTAATTCGAGAAAAATATTTCTCAAACTTAATCTCACTTATGTGTGTCTACCATCTCTTTTCAGTCCATCTCCTTCTAATGAATCTTTTGTAAAAAAAGTTTTTTGTTTACTTTTATTTGTGCTGGGTCTTCATTGCTGTGCAGGCTTTTTCTCCAGCTGCAGTGAGTGGGGCTACTCTCTAGTTGTGGTGCATGAGCTTCTCATCGTGGTGGCTCTCCTTGTTGGCAGAGCACAGCTCTAGGGCATGCAAGCATCAGTAGTTGAGCACATGGGCTCAGTAGTTGTGGGGCACAGGCTTAAGTTGCCCCATCTCATGTGGGATCTTCCCAGATCAGGGATTGAACCTGTGACTCTTGTATTGTCAGGCAGATTCTTCACCACTGAGCAACCAGGGAAGCCTCTTTTAATGAATCTTTAAGCTCTTTCCAATTTTTTTTTTCTATTATCAAATAATAATTGTACATGGTATAAGTATCGTCATGCACATGCTATACACGACTTTCTGCCATATCCACAATCACACCCCTTGGGTAGATTATGGTATTGAGTTGCTGGGTATAAGAATATGAACATTTCTAATTGTAACTCATTCCATCACATCATTCTCAAGGAGTTTCAGTTCAGTTCATTCGCTCAGTCATGCCTGACTTTTTGCAAACCCATGGACTACAGCACACCAAGCCTCCCTGTCCATCACCAGCTCCCGGAGTTTAATTGATTTACAGTCTCCAAGTGTCAAAAACTTGCCATTTAATTTCTGCCAATCTTATATATGTAAAAGGGTTTCTCACCATTTCAATGTACCTTGTTCTGATTTCTAGTTATTTTGAGTATTTGATCAAATCCATTGGTTGTATTGATTTTTATTTTATTGATCTTAAAACGGAAATATTCCTCAGTGTTAGCTATATCGCTTTACCACTCTCATTGCCATTTTAGAGAGGCACCTATGTTTTCTCACGTGGACCACAACGGTTTCCTAACTTGTGTCTCTGTGTTCCCTCTGACCAAAACCATCCTTCAATCAATACATGTAGCAAAATGTAACCAGAGCACATGGCTTCCTTAGCTTAAACCATTTCTGTGGTTTCACATTGCTTTTAACATCAAAACCAATGTCATAGACATGGACTAAAGACCTTGTATGAACTTGTCAACTTTCTCTAAAGCTTCTCCTGAGGCCATGTTATCTTTAGTTCCTTCATTGTGCCGTTCAGACCACAGTGCCTTTGGACTGGCCCTGGTCTTTCAGCACACCCGCCCCATCAACTTCACCTGGTTACCACATACTCACCTTCTGTATCTCAGACTGGTCTGCACTTCCTAAAGAAAATCTTTTCTGATTTCCTTGACTGAGTGTAACTCTCTCATCAAATGTTCTTTTTTGTGACATCTATCTAACCTTTTGTTTGTATAATTTTGGCCGGCTTCTTTGCTATCTATCTTTCTTAGCAGACTCTAAGCTGACTAAAGTCAGAAACAGTATCTGTTTTTTAGCCTGTTTTTTAAATGTATTTTTAGCCAGATTTTTTTTAAGTGACTGGCATATATTGTACATTAATGACTGGTGAAGGAATATTTCAATTAACCTAGCCCCTCCTCATATTCTAGCTCTTATTCTAGATTCTTGGTTATTTACATAATCTTGCTCTATTTTAATACACACATTAAAGTCATAGTATTTTCCTAGGTGTTCTGATTTGGACACACTTCACAGGAGTTGATGTGCAGCATTTTTACTTTACCTTACTTTTAAGTAGTCTCTAGTCACTGTTTTGCCTTCCTCTTTAATAAAGATAGTAATTTATGTAGACACATTTAAATTTCTAAGTGGATGGATTTGTTGAGCTCTCTTTTCGCTGTTAATTTCTAAGTCAACTGCATTTTAGTGAATGTATGACTCATGTTGTGATATTTGCTGGTTTTAAAAAATAGTGAAATAGTGGGATTTGAAAAATGAGCCACAAGTACTTGAAAAAAATGTATTCTCTATTTTTTGGCTACAAATTTAATACTTAATAATCCATGTTCATTGGAATATTCAAAAGTCATGTTTCTATTAAGTTTATCAATATTTCTGAAAAGATTTTATATCTTTGCTCTGAGAGGTCTCTTTCTGTGATTCATAAGATATTTTACCTTCCTATGGTATACAGAGGCTTCCCTGGTGGCTCAGACAGTAAAGAATCTGCCTATAATACAGAGACCCAGGTTCGATCCCTGGATCAGGAAGATCCTGTGGTGAAGGAAAAGGGTAACTCACTCCAGTATTCTTGCCAGAAAAATCCCATGGAAGACTAGTTTGGTGGGCTGCAATCCAAAGGATCACAAAGAGTCGGACACGATTGAATGACTAAACACAAGCACATAGTATACAGAAAAAAGACAGAAAATTTTGCCTATTTTAAAAAAGGCAAAATTCTCATTTTACATTCCATCTTTTTGAACTATACTATAGTCAATAAATATTTATTGAAAGCCTATTAAGTGTCAGCTAAAATTTTATCAATGAAAAAAACAGGAAAAGTAATTGCTCTTATGAAACTTTCATTCTAGTGAGAGGCATATATTCTAGTGTAAATTGCATTTGGCATTCTTGAACTTTCACATCACTAATTTAGGTTTATGTTCTCTTTTTGTCTATTAAATTTGTTTCTCCCTATGTTATTTCTTCCGTTAAACTGATTCTCCTCTAAATTTGTTGAAAGTGAATGTGAAAGTTGCTCGGTCAAGTCCGACTCTTTGCCTCCTTCAAAGCTTGATAATTCTTGGCTGTCTGCTAACCATTAAAATTTAATATCCATGAATTCCAATCTTTTGTCATAGGCATTGATAACTAGAACTTGGTGTTTTTATATAGAGGGAAGGTCAAGACAGGTAGGGTGTGCCCATCCTTTGTCTTCTGAATACGGAACCACAACCATTCTGATGGAATTTTACTAGGGCTGCTGCCCTTTCTCTCATTCTATTAAAGCATATCAAGATCTCTTTTATCTAGTATTGAAGTCAAGCAGAATATAATTTCATTTATTTCCAGTGCAATTTTCCAAGTAATCATTCTAATATTGACTCCAGGGACCTTTGCAGCTCGTTAAATCATTATTAATTAATGCTAAAATGAGAGTTTTGCCATTATCTCTCTGCCACCCTTCATGCAAGTAATTTAGGCTATGCTTAGTCAATATTTTTTTTACTGTGAATGTGATTCCTCTTTGAGGAGTTTTTTTCAATATTGAGTCTTTATTGTCCAATACTATTATATATTTATCATATTTAAAAATATTGTTATATGAAAACAATACTATGAGATGAATATCTTAGTAAATGCTCAGTATGTTACATTGCTAGCATCTGAGTTAGATCTTTTATCATAATTTTATAGGTCATTTGTCAAACTCTATGAAATTTTAAATTCCCAGTGACTCTGATTAGATAGTGTTTCTAAGAATCAATCTTAAGATAGACAGAGACTTAAACATAATAGACAAATCTGGATGGTACTTTTCTAACAATATTTTTATGTTGTATACACAGAAAAAAACTTACTTCAACTTTGCAAACCATATTCTTTGATAATGTTTAATTGCATGATAAATATTGAGAATAATAATAGTTATAATTTCAATGCTATGAAGATAAAATAATGTGTGTGAAACTATAGCAAAACCTATATGATAAGCATGCAATAATTTTTAATTGTCAAGTAAAATTCTCATATTTATAATTATTTTTAATTTATATCACATGACAGTTGATTCTAGGTCAAATATTAAGAAAAGTCTTAGAGAAGGTTGTAACCCACGATCAGATATACATATTTGACTAATAAGTAGGTGCATAATGGATAAATGAAATAATGCATAAATATTGACTATCAAAAGAAAACTTAGTTTTACATCTCCCATTTATTGGCCCAAGATACATTCTCAAAATATTGAGATCTATTTCCCCTTTATAATTTATCAACTATAAGAATAAAAGAAGTGTGAACATTATTCAGCAAGACAATATATGCATGTTCCTTTATTTACTGAATTGCAGAGTTCCATGCAAGTTATGTAAGCAAAGGAACACACTTTCTATGATTTTTCAACGGAAAAAGCTTTGATGATGCTTTTTACTCCACAGTGTCTTGTCAGTAATTAGAGTATCTCTATAATACCAAACCAGCTATATATTCATAAAGGCTACCAAACTGATTTAAAATAAAATTAAACTATTTTTCTAATTTATTTATAAAGCAGGGACATGTAGACATAAACTGACAGCTAAAGAGTTTTTCCAATTGCTATGTAAGGGACACTTAAATATTTTAAATATCACCTTCCTTTAGGATTCTTCTGGACAGTCTCATTAAACAAACAAAATCAAAAACAAAATTCTTACTCTCCTAATGACTTGACTCAAAGTTTATAAGTTCACTGTTGTTTGCTGTGTTCCTGTGTTGCTCATAGTTGATTCTAAGAATGATACATAGCCAGCAAATGAGTTATTTCATAATAATGAGCTTTCATTTTCTGTCCTTTATATGGACATTTTATTGAGTAAAATATAAGATAATAATTTCAATATTTTATCCTCTGTAGAACTGAGAAAGGAGAAGTCTTTCAAAACCTAACAGAGTAAGACAAACAATGTGAGGCATAATTAAGAAAAATCATTAAAACAATTATGATCAAAACAGGCTCTAAAAATCATGGTCTTGGTTTAATATTTGCATGCTTAAAAATGGTTTCAACCTGTTATTGTATAAAGTAAGAAAAGACAACAAAATGATACAATTCTGTTAAAACCTGACTTAGTTTCAGGATCTCACACATTATACTCAGCATAGATTCGGTTTCATCTAAGTCATTCTTATTATAACTTTAGTAGCTTTTTAGTCTTTTGTTTAAACAGATAATCAAAATGTGATATCTTCTCTGACATCAACTTACCTTTTGTGTCAACAAGGTGCATAATGATATTGAACGTTTATCAGTGATTCAATACAGAAAAAATTTCATGAATCCTAGTATGTAAACATGTGGCTACAAAGGTGAAAAAGATCTAATTAGTATTTACCATCTTTACAATCTTAGAAAACTCAGCTAAAATTATTTATGTATTCATATGGAAGAAGATATGAGTTTTGTATTATGAAATCACTCGATCAGGTTTACACTTGTCAATTAGCAGTGTGTAGGTGGTTAACAAAGCTTCATTCAGGATTGTAGTCACAGTTATTTACCTAGGACAATTTCTGGCATATAAAAGACATTTCAGTCAGTCAGTTCAGTTACTCTGTTATGTTTGACTCTTTGCGATCCCATGGACTGCAGAACGCCAGGCTTCCCTGTCCATCACCAACTCTTGGAGCTTGCTCAAACTCATGTCCATCGAATTGGTGATGCCATCCAATCATCTCATCTTCTGTCATCCCTTCTCTTCCCACTTTCAATCTTTCCCCACATCGGGGTCTTTTCCAATGAATCAGTCCATTGCAACAGGTGGCCAAAGTACTGGAGTTTCAGCTTCAGCATCAGTCCTTCCAATGAATATTTAGGACTGATTTCCTTTAGGATGAACTGGTTGGATCTCCTTGCAATCCAAGGGACTCTCAAGAGTCTTCTCCAACACCACAGTTCAAAAGCATCAATTCCTTGGTGCTCAGCTTTCTTTATAGTCCAACTCTCACATTCATACATGACTATTGGAAAAACCATAGCCTTGACTAGATGGACATTTGTTGGCAAAGTAATGTCTCTGCTTTTTAATATGGTGACTAGGTTGGTCATAGCTTTTCTTCCAAGGAGCAAGCATCTTTTAATTTCATGTCTGGAATCACCATGTGCAGTGATTTTGGAGCCCCCCAAAAATAAAGTCTGTCACTGTTTTCATCATTTCCCCATCTATGTGTTGTGAAGGAATGGGACCTGATGTGATCATCTTTGTTTTCTGAATGTTGAGTTATAAGCCAACTTTTTAACTCTCCTCATTCACTTTCATCAAGAGGCTTTTTAACTTGTCACTTTCTGCCTTAAGGGTTGTATCATCTGAATATCTGAGGTTATTGATATTTCTCCCAGCAATCTTAATTTCAGCTTGTGCTTCATCTAGCCCAGCATTTCGCATGATGTACTATGTATATAAGTTAAATAAGCAGGGTGACAATATACAGCCTTGACATACTCCTTTTCCTATTTGGAACCAGTCTGTTGTTCCATGTCCAGTTCTAACTGTTGCTTCCTGACCTGCATACAGGTTTCTCAAGAGGCAGGTCAGGTGGTCTGGTATTCCCATCTCTTTCAGAATTTTCCACAGTTTATTGTGATCCATACACTCAAAGACTTTGGCATAGTCAATAAAGCAGAAATAGATGTTTTTCTGGAATTCTCTTGCTTTTTTGATGATCTAGTGGATCTTGGCAATTTGATCCCTGGTTCCTCTGCTTTTTCTAAAGCCAGCTTGAACATCTGGAAGTTCATGGCTCATGTATTGCTGAAGCCTGGCTTGGAGAATTTTAAGCATTACTTTACTAGCGTGTGAGACGAGTGCAATTGTGTGGTAGTTTGGGCATTCTTTGGCATTGCCTTTCTTTGGGATTGGAATGAAAACTGACCTTTTCCAGTCCTGTGGCCACTGCTGAGTTTTCCAAATTTGCTGGCATATGGAGAGCAGCACTTTCACAGCATCATCTTTCAGGATTTGAAATAGCTCAACTGGAATTCCATCACCTCCACTAGCTTTGTTTGTAGTGATGCTTCCTAAGGCCCACTTGACTTCTCATTCCAGGATGTCTGGCTCTAGGTGAGTGATCACACCGTCGTGGTTATCTGGATCATGAATATTTTTCTGTATAGTTCTTCTGTGTATTTTTGCCGCATTTTCTTAACATCTTCTGCTTCTGTTAGGTCCATACCATTTCTGTCCTTTATAGAGCCCATCTTTGCATGAAATGTTCCCTTGGTAGCTCTAATTTTCTTGACGACATCTCTAGTCTTTCCCATTCTATTATTTTCTTCTATTTCTTTGCACTGATCACTGAGGAAGGCTTTCTTATCTCTCCTTGCTATTCTTTGGAACTCTGCATTCAGATGGGTGTATCTTTTCTTTTCTCCTCTGTTTTTCACTTCTCTTCTTTTCTCAGATATTTGTAAAGCTTCCTCAGACAGTCATTTTGCTTTTTTGCATTTCCTCTTCTTGGTGATGATCTTGATTCCTGTCTCCTGTACAGTGTCACGAACCTCCATCCATTGTTCATCAGACACTCTGTCTATCAGAGCTAGTCGCTTAAATCTATTTCTGACTTCCACTGTATAATCATAAGGGATTTGATTTAGGTCATACCTGGATGGTCTAGTGGTTTTCCCCACTTTCTTTAATTTAAGTCTGAATTTGGCAATAAGGAGTTCCTGATCGGAGCCACAGTCAGCTCCTGGTCTTGTTTTTGCTGACTTAATAGAGCTTCTCCATTTTTGGCTGCAAAGAATATAATCAATCTGATTTCACTGTTGGCCATCTGGTGATGTCCATGTGTAGAGTCTTCTCCTGTGGTGCTGGAAGAGGGCGTTTGCTATGACCAGTGCGTTCTCTTAGCAGAACTCTATTAGCCTTTGCCCTGCTTCATTCTGTGCTCCAAGGCCAAATTTGGCCATTACTCCAGGTGTTTGTTGACTTCCTACTTTGCATTCCAGTCCTCTATAATGAAAAGGACCTTTTTTTTGGGTGTTAGTTCTAGAAGGTCTTGTAGGTCTTCATAGAATCATTCAAATTCAGCTTCTTCAGTGTTACTGGTCGGGGCATAGCCTTGGATTACTGTGATATTGAATGGTTTGCCTTGGAAACGAACAGAGATCATTGTATTGTTTTTGAGGTTGCATCCAAGTACTGCATTTCGGACTCTTTCCTTGACTATGATGGCTACTCCATTTCTTCCAAGGGATTCCTGCCCACAGTAGTAGATATGATGGTCATCTGAGTTAAATTCACCCATTCCAGTCCATCTTAGTTCGCTGATTCCTAGAATGTCGACGTTCACTCTTGCCATCTCCCGTTTGTCCACTTCCAATTTGCCTTGATTCATGGACCTAACATTCCAGGTTCCTATGCAATATTGCTCTTTACAGCATCGGACCTTGCTTCTAACACCAGTCACATCCACATCTGGGTGTTGTTTTTGCTTTGGCTCCTTCCCTTCATTCTTTCTGGAGTTATCTCCACTGATTTCCAGTAGCATATTGGGCACCTACCGACCTGTGGATATGCCATGTAACAAATCACACTCGAGATTTCCTCATCTATTCAACACCAGTGGCTTTCTCTTTCACCATACACCTGATGTTGAATGTGGTACAGGTGCCATCAAAGGTACAGAGGATGCGAAAATGAGTGATTTGTAATTTTTGAGTCTTTTTATTCAACTATTGCCCAGTCAAGCCCCCAGCTGAGTGCATGAGCACATCTTTCTGGGATGAGACAAACCTTGCCAAAATCAGCTATTTTTGTGTGAGAAAAAAAATCAGTGATAGTTGGATTTAGCCTAACATTAGCTTTTGATTGTTCGAACTTTAGTCATAGTATTATTGTGGAAACATTTTGCAGATACTATATAGCTCCCTAAATTTATTTTTTTTCTAAATTTGAAATGATCTCTCACTTCTTTCATCTCCTAGATTGTGTAAATTTGAAAATTTCTTCTGTGCTATTTATTTTGGTGAATGAATAACATGAAAATTTGTGTAATTCCACAGGTCCAAAATACGTTTTTTCTTCCCTTTCCTTAACTTCCCACTTATAAATTTTTAACAATTTCTGTTAATTCTACACTCTACTAATGTTCAAAATTCATGTTCTCTTTTTCCACTCTGAACATTTTTTATTTCAGTCCCTAATCGTATTTTGCCTAAACTACCATTGGTACTTCTACCTTCAATTAAATGTAACTCTCTTTGATACTATTTTAATCTTTCTAAAATGGAAATTTGATTGGGCTACTTCCTGCTTAAATTCTTTCGTTACGTCTCTGAAAAGAGGGTTGACATAATTTGGGATGTTATAAAAAACCCTTTAGTGTGTAGCCCAATCTTCTTTGCCGTCCTTAGTAATTTCAACCCTAGAAGTTCTGTGTTCATATACTTCTTTATACACATTCTTTTCTGGAATGACTTTCCAAAACACAGCTCTATTTGAGCATTTATTAATTATTTCAGCAAATACTTAGAATATTTAATTTGTAAGCTCGCAATGACAGGGGATATATCTTATAAGACATGTTACAATTTGCTCCATAATTTAGAGCAAAAAAAGATGTTTTTTCCCTCTCCTGAATTATTTTCTTTGGAGACATTACTGGGAGAGGCATTATATTATGAACTCATCGCACCCAACACTAATAATAACTAAACAATTAACACTCTCATCATTTAAAACTTTTTGCTTTTCAATGAATGTTTAGGCAATAGTATATTAAACATCTTGAAAACTTAAAAATTTATAACTTGATTTAGAATAAAAGAGTGGAACCTCTTCAAAGTTTTCCTAAATTAAGATATGGCCTAGAACTTACCTACAATGAAAGGGATCATGTTGCAATCCTCTAAGTTCTGAGAATGGGTCACCTGTGTGTTGCTTGAACTTTTTTAAATTAGGAAAAATTACAAGTCAGGAAAATCTCAGAAATACATGAGAAAAGTCAATACAGATATTTCTAGTATTCTGTATGTTGTAAACTTTTGATAAGAATGGATTTCTTAATCTATGTTCTAAGACTTTAGGAAGTTCCTAGGGTCAAAATTCTTCTCAGTCTTGCACATCACAGCAATGTACTTCAACTGCAGGGTCATCTTTTTTTATGGTCAATATTTTTTATGAATCTGTATATGGCATTTTGCACAACCTAAGAAAAAGAACTAACAGTTTCAATGAACATGAGGAATTTTTAACAGATTGCCATTTATTTTTGAACACACACATTCACAGAAATTTGGAGAAAGTACTACATGAATATGAATTTCACTTATTGTTGACCTATAACTATTTGGGTTCACCTTCCATTGATTTTTATTCTTTTTAGTTTTTTTCATTATATTTATTTTTAAGCATCTCAACAGAATTTCTTGGTGTGTGTTATCAGATGGTTTTACAAAATATCATAAGATTCATTTGAATTTTTAAGTACAGTCATCTTTGAACAACATAAATTTGAAATGCATGAGTCTCGTTATACAAGATTTTTTTTTCAGTAAGTAATACACTAGGACACCATCCACAGGTGGTTGAATCCATGGATATAGAACTTAGGTTATGGAGGGCCATTGTAAACTTATACTCAGGTTTCTGACTGTGCTGGGGACTGGTGCTCCTAAACTCCGTGTGCTCAGGGGTCAACTCTATGTACTTGTACTTGATCAAAATCTAAGCCATAAATTCACTCTAGTCTTTAAACTATAGCCTTGAGTTATGCTTTAAATTAGATATACTAAGTACTTCTTGCAGCCTTCATTAATTTATTTATTTAAGAGATATTCATTGAGTGGGTATTAATAATAGGACAATATGCTAAGTGTTTTTGGAATTCCCTCACCCCCAAAAGTAGAGGCAATTCAGTATAACTTCTTAGTGGCTTATGTATTTGAGATCAGTATATAAGCAAGATGCATATGCTATGCTCAGAAACATCACCTTTTACAATTAAAGTCTTTCAATGAATAATACAAAAATTGTAGTGACTGTAAGAAATTAAAAGTAATAAACATGTTTTCTGAAATCAACCATTGTTATGTTGTTCTATGTTGTTGGTAGGTGAAGAGAATCATGCTGCTTTTTCTAGTCATTTCTTTATTGACTTTATTTTTGTTACCATAATTTCTTCTGCAAGGGCGTACATTTTCAGGAGGTTCAGCCAATTAAAGAAGTTTATTTCTTCCTGAAAAGTCATTTCTTTAATTAATACAAATAAAGCAGGCAAAGCAAAATCTACTGTCCAAAACGCATTTGTAGGGGACAAGAGAAATAGCAGATGGTGATGTTTTAACAGTGGAAGTCATCCAAGTTGAAATAGAAAACAGTAGTTGTAGTGATCATGAGACAGTTAATTGACTTTCTACTTTCCATCCTCTTCTCACCTACTAGCTGTAAAATAATAATGATCTTTTAAATAATTTTTTCACAAATTAAGATATAACTTTTACAGAAAGTTGAAATTTCTAATATTTAGACTGTAAATAAGAGAAATAATACCTCCTTTGTAGAAACTAATATTCCTCTAATTTTCTTTTCAATGTGTCTAGATAGAATTAAGCCTGTTTGTATCAGAGGCTGGGATAAGGCAAACTACTGTGGGGTCTCTTGAGCAGGAGAACAAGATGTTCTTTTCTCCAACTTTTTTTTTTAATGTATTTATTTGGCTGCACCAGGTCTTAGTCACAGGGGATCTTCAATGTTTGTTGTGGCATGTGGAATTTTTAGTTGCAGCTTGCAAACTCTCAGTCATGGAATGTGGGATCTAATTCCCTGACCAGGGATCGAACTCTGGCCCCCTGCATTGGGAGGGCAGAGTCTTAGCCTATGGACCACCAGGGAAGTTCCTTTTTCCTCTGGCTTGAGCAGATGGAGTTCTAGGAAAGAAACTGAATTTATTTTGAAAGAGGGCAATGCAATAACTTTTTAGGAAAGAATCTTTTATTCAAAGAGACCTATGAGAGTGAGCAAAACTATAGAAATTTTAAAAATAAATGGAGAAATGGAGAGAGAGTCCAGTATAAATGATACAGAGGAAAAAAGAGTGTTAAGGAAAAGCCAAACACTCTCAGTGGGGAAAGAAAAGCAGATTCCATGCATGTGATTTCAGGGAGAAGTAGAGAAATTTTGATAAAACATGTGGGCCCAAGATTTGCCTCTTTTTCCACTAAATCTTATATTGGCAGGACTATTTTGATTTTATAATTATTTAGTTCAAAACAGTGTCTTTTGATTGCTGAGAGATGGATTGGCATGCATTTAACTCCTGACATTAAATTTGACATTTGCCTGACTATAGATAGATAGATAGATAAATGCTAAACTTTTTAGGTAAGAGTTATTTGTCACTCACATATCACAACTAATATGATATTTTCAATGTATGACTTCACATGGGCTATGAGCAATTTTTTCCATATTCATGTAAGTACCACCTAAACAGTAACATTACTGCCTGATGGATTTAACACTTGTAAAAATTATATGTCACTTATAGACTCATAATCAATTCAAAAGAAAAAAAATACCTTTAATTTTGATCTCCACACTCAGAAATATAGTTGTTAATTGTCAACTTTGTCTTTATAGATAAGTTGAAAAATGCACAGTAATTTTTCAATCACCAAAATGGGACAATGAAAAGATAAGAAATATTTAATAACACGTCCTTATGGCGACTTGGTAGACGTCTTGTTTTATTCTATTTTGCCTTTTCCACATTGTATTGGCTTACCTCTGAAAGGAATTCGTGTATGAGCATAACTCAAATTATGATGATTTGCAGAGGAATCTTTAGAAGTAATATGCTGGAATACAGTGATTACATTATACATTCAGCTCTTCATTTTTATAGATTTTCAAGTTTGGTGCATTTACCCTAGAATCTTTTTTTTCAGTGACTATCATCTGACAGTTAAAACCAAATGCTTTCTTCTATCTTAATTGTTTCTTCATTCAGTCAGCAAACATCTGTTGGACTTCTACCTAGTTCTTGTAGAGGATATAAAGATGAAAAATGACTTAATACTAGAGGTTATTTCTTATAACATAAATCAATTTTTTACTTCATATATTTTTAGAGAGCGCTTTCAACTATATTTCACACATACAAATAGGCTTTGCACGTTTGATATGTTTCACCCTGTTGAAATACATGACAAGTTGACATTGATGATGACAGGGGTTACTTGGTAAAGAGAGACAGAGTGTTAGTCATCAAATCTCAGATAGAGAAAGGAATGTGGGAAATATAACATGCTCATTTTCTAGATAAATATATTGCTGTTGTAAAAAAAATAATAAATATATATTCTAGATAAATACATTGCAATTGTAATAAACAGAAATCTCAATTAATAGAGTTGAGAGACCAGAAGGAGGAGCTCTCATACCCTGCAATGATAGCAGAGCCCAACAGAAGAAAAGAGAGTGCTCTTCCTTCCTGGTGAGGACTCAGTCAATGAAAAGCTATGGACTCTTTTTACTATGGCCCACCCAAATTCCTTTTTCCCCTCTATAAAAGTGTTATCCTCCTCTCGAATGGGGACTTGCATTTGGCTTGCCATGGTTGCAGACCCCAAACTGCAACTCTGCTGATTTTTAATAAACCAATCTTTGCAGGAGAACTATCTGGCAGTCTGTTTCTATCAGGTCAACATAGTAAGCATGCATCCCACACTAAGTCACTTCAGTTGTGTCTGACTCTTTGCTACCCTGTAGACTGTAGTCCACAGGCTCCTTTGTCCATGGGATTCTCCAGGCAAGAATACTGGAGTGGATCGCCACGCCCTCCTCCAGATCTTCCAGACCCAGGGACTGCACCCACGTCTCTTAAGTCTCCTGCGTTGGCAGGTAGGTTCTTACCACCAGCGTTACCACATTGTCATTTTTTGAGGAAGATTCTTCCGTCCTACTCTGCTAGTCCTCGCAAAGTGGTATTTACTCCCTAATACTCCAAGCCTCTGAGAATCTTACTTAGTCTCACATAGAAGGGGTATACTAACTGGATATTTATTAAGGTTCATAATCTTTTATGCATTTCCCGAGTCAGGTTGCTTACACCACCTTAAACAGCTACAAAATAATTTTAACCTGATGGATGTACTACTGGACAAAAATCATTTTTTTTACATAAGCCTTGTGATCTCCATGTGGAAAAGATGGACTGATCAAAGCTGCTTATAATTGTTTTTTGTAAGTTTAGAGTTCACTGCTAGAAATGCTGTATTATTATTATTGTTCAACTAAGCCACATTCTCCAGTATTGGTTCTATCAGAAGATGTAGTAACATATAATCCTTATTGTTTATTTATTTCCAAATCATTTAGAGCTTGGATCACTCTCAAATCTTAACAGGATTTGTTTTATTAGTTTTGGTGTACAAGTTTGTGTGTGTGTGTGTGTGTGTGTGTGTGTTTTCATGAGACTAATGGCATATCTACCTGAAAAAGTATAATGACCATGTGAGTAGATTTCTTGAGAAAAGAGGTATGCTTATGTTGGCAAGAATTTATAATTAGGTCTGCCAGATAAAATAAAACACACTCAATTAAATTTTAATTTCAGAAAAAATAACAACTATATATTTTATATAAGTATGTTTCATTCATCCTTTACCTGAAATTCAAATTAACTGTCCTTTATTTTTACTTGCCAATTCTAGCAATCCTACAATAATGACTTTTTTTCTCAATGGAAGAAAATGCAGTAAAGATAATGACTAATAAAGAATACCAGTCATGGTGTGAATTCATTTCTTATATATTTACCCAAATTTCTGGAAGACAACTTTGTTTAAAACAGCTACTCTGGAGCACAAAGAAGAGAGAGAATGCTAACCGATACACTTGGATTCATAATTGAGGCATTTATTTTACAGTGAAATTAGCAGACAAGAAATCCTTGAAAAGGTATATGAAAATCTTTTCACTAAGATCCATCTATTTCTCTCGGCCTTTGTATTTCACTGAGAAGCAGAGACTTTGGTGAATTTGATGACACCATCAAATCATTAAGGAAACCTTTTCCCGTTCCCATCAGTCACTTTCAGTCTTTAGTGTCAGGAACAAAATCACCAGTGATCAAAAAGATAAAAGTTAAAAACAAGGCAAAGTAACTTTCCCTTAAGTGATCTAATTTATAATAAAGACAAATAGTAAAAATGTCTTAAATGCATCCATATAAATGAACTGAAATATTGAGTGGCTCCACATTTCTCAAAAAGAAAGTTGCAAATAAGGGACTTCTTATTTTTATTAACTGGTAAATTTGGATGCTTAATTAAGTATCAATAGAAGAGATAAAACAACTATATTATTGTATCAGATTATTCATATGTATTTATTAATATACTATTATATAAAATGTATTTAATTTAGAGATAACTTATTCTTAATCACTTTAATGAAAATAATTTTATTCAAATGTGCATATACTTCTTTGACATCAATGCTATTGTTATCAGTAAATTTCTAAATAATCTAGCAACTTTTCAAAAGGATTGTGTTTGTTTCTATAAATTATTTGAGACAGAGAACACATTTTTTGCATACAATGTGTCTGTATGCACAGGTTTCTGGATATTAAGCTATTAAAAAATAGCCCTTGGGGCAAGGGTCTGGTTCCCCATCAAGGGATACACACAACAATATCTCTGAGCTGCTTTTCAGATATTGAAACACCACCATGTGGAGAAGTTAAAGGTTAAAGAATGTATGCTGCACATAAGCATGCAGACCCAAGACCTGTTGGAACCAGAAAGTTGATGATGCTGACTCCTACTTACCTCACCACCAACCAATCAGAAGAATGTCCATGAGCTGATCATACTCACTTTGAACTGTTACTGTACAACTTCTCACTACCCTCTCCAGGTTGGGGCACACAGTTTTGAGGGTACCGTCCCACTGTGGTCCCCTTTGCCTGGCAAAATGACAAAGCTATTCTTTTCTACTTTACCCAGAACTCTACCTCTCAGGTGTGAGGGTACAGAAGCTGGAGTCACCTTTTCTACCAGTTCGAAATGAAAATATCACCTACCATATTAACAAACAAGAAATGTCACAGCCATCAGCAATTTCTGGCCTCCAAATATGATTGAGGGCTCCCCAAACTGTGATTCAGTGAATGCTGCCAACCGATTGGTGAGGAGCTGGTGGAATGCAGGAAGCAAGGTGAACAAGGAAACAGGATTGGCCGCAGATAGCTGAGGTGCACATGAAAGGAATGAATTTCAGTGAGCCCAGAGGCTTGCCTCTTCCCACACACAGAATGCTAAATTCCTTAACTGGATACCTGATCTTTGGTGTTCAGAACGTCTGCTTCTTTTGTTGCAAACTTGTACATAGCCTGACTTCCCCTCCGTCCTCCTTGGAGCAGTTTTCTCAGAGCTACTGAAATACTATCTCCTGGTCTCAGAGTCCTAAACATTCCCACCAAATAAAATAACTCTTTACTTTGAGGTTGTGACTATATTTTCAGTTCATACAAGTCTTCAAGGGAGTGGTAAACTTACTGATTCCCAGTGGGCATTTCCCCTCACACTGGGCTTTGCTTCTAAACCAGATGCAGAATTCTTAGATAGAGGTTTGCAACTTTGACATGTCAATACCTAGTATATTAATATATGTTCTTTAGTATTGAAGTGATAAAAGCCTTGTATCCTCATGGAGGAAAATACCCAATTTGCAGTGTCAAAGGTACATTTTAGACTATAACCACTTGCCCTCCATACTCATTGATGGTACTGAGGGGGCCAGAAAACTTCTGATGGTTATCATGTATTAGAGAAAATTCAGTCCCAGTATTACTTAAAGCTGTAACCTTATCTTTATTTTTGGAGAACCAGTGAATAGTAAGCTCAACACGAGGACTTCAGTTGCCTTCAGTGGCCCTCACTTGGAGGCCATCTTGGCCTTCATCCTGTACCTAGGCAGAGTGACACCCACCTAGAATAGACTGTGTCCCTGAGGTATCTGATGGAGAAGGCAGGGCAATAGGGATATTTGGTTTAGGGGGAGTAGATCTGAATTATTGTTCAGGTCTTAAGGTTTTTGTTTGAGGAACAACACGGTTTTATTGCTAGTCACGTGAGGGTCTGGAGAGCAACAAAGTCAAATCACATTTGCTTCTGGATTACTTTTACCAAACCCTTTACAGCTTTTCTTTTCCCTTGCAACATTTTTATTTCCCTTGCGTTAATAATTATTTAATATTTGTAAAATTATGCTTAATGTTCTATGTATCTCTTGCTAACTTTTTAAAAAATTTTCCTTTATAAATCTCAAATCTCTCCTAATAATTTTAAGAAATGCAAAGGCATACTTAATGATCTAATAGTTACCTTTTTTCCTATGTTTTTAGCTTTTTAGGTAATTATTCTACAGCTATTCTCCTGCTTTCCATAGCTGTTAGTCTGGCCTCCCTTTTCACAGCTGTCTTTTGCAGGACTCAGTATTTTCTGGAAACTATCAGTTCATCTTTTTTAGGTTTACTATTTCATTTTGTTAAAATACAATTTCAAATAGCTCCTTAAAAAAGTATTGTAGGATTGAAGGAAACATTCATCACAGGAACCCCTAAAAAGTTCTAAAGATCTAAAAACTCAACCAAAGGCGTGATCAGCAAACTGAAGTAGCATCATTTCAAATCATTTCAAATTGACAAAAGTTAAAAACAGCACCATCAAGTGTCAGATGCCAGCACAACTGATGGGGAGTGTGAAAAGGTAAACTTATTTTTGAAAGCAGTTTGATATTCTCTAGAAAAACTAGAAAGTCCTGAAGGTGATACAAAAGGAGACACGCACAAGAAAGAAACGCTTGCTATGTCCATGAAGAGAAAAATAAGGAAATAACTTGGGGTATATTCTTAGGTTAGAACACTGTCCTATGTTTAAAATGAGCTAGCAGAGACTTGGCAACCCACTCCAGTACTCTTACCTGGAAAATCCCATGGGCGGAGGAGCCTGGTAGGCTGCAGTCTATGGGGTCGCACAGAGTCGGACACGACTGAAGCGACTTAGCAGCAGCAGCAGCAGCAGCAGCAGCGACTTATCCAGGGTGGTTTGGGGCAGCACGGCGGGGCGGAGCCTGATGCCTTGACTGGGCGGGTTTGCCGCCGGGGGCGGGCCCTTTAAGCACCCTGCGGACGCTTCCTAACTACTTCCGGGTGTCCCTGGCAGCGGCCAAGGTGACCTTGTGTCCGAGCTGCTGTTTGCCAGCTCCTTCATCAGTACCATCAGTCTGGGCTTCCGCACCAACTTCACAGCTCCCTCGTCCACGCCTGCTTCATGCTGGTGCTCAAGCAGAACTCCATCTTCAGCCTCCTGGCTGTGACCGACGGCCTACCTGTACGTGTACCGCTCAGGGTTCCCGTTATTATTTAGTGTGTGAACTGTGAGCAAAGTGTCTTTGTGTATCTGAAAATGTCTTCCTTCTTTGTCACTCTTGGATGATAATTTCACTTGGTATCAAATTCTAGATTCAGAAATGTTTACAGGCACTTGGAAGATATACTCTAGTAACTTCTGAAATATATTGTTGCTTTAAAAATACCCTAGTGGCAGGTCACTTAAAGTTTTATTTAATCATTTACGTTCTGAAATCTGCCTATGAGACATCTGAGTGTTAATAATTTTCATGTTCAGTGTTCAGTGTTCACTTTCAATTTGGAGATTCACGACCAATTCTTGGATGATATATCTTCAAGATTTCTTTACAAAGTTTTATCCGTTTTTTTAATCTGTATATGTGGTGGTATTGGTCTATCTTCCGTTGATGTCTAATCCTCTTCCGTATTTTTGATACTTTTTTTCTTCATAGTGCATCATAAGTAAATAGACACCGCATGCAATTTCACTATATTTCTCATTAATATCAACCTGTGCAGTTTTTCTTCTCATTTTTTAATTCTAATGATTATGCTTTTTACCTCCAAAATTTCTTTTATTTTCTTTTGTTTACTTTCTTGAATAATTATGCATATTTTGTTTTTGTTTTTGTTTTTAATTATGCATATTTTGTTTTCACAATTGCTTATTGTTTTCCTCAGCTGCCTATAAGGGATAATAATATAGTAGCAATCTTCAATTGTGCTTTAAAATAGTACTTTAAAAAGAAGGCATATCTGATTGGCAATGGAATAAAAATGAAAATCCTTTGTAGACAAACAAATGTCATTATAATGTTTGAGTGTGAGTTCTGTGCAGGATAAAATAAAGCACCTTGAGAAGACCTTTATTATCAGTACTCTCTCAAGGAGACTTATCCTCCTCCATCTTGATCCTCATCTCTCTCTAAGGAGAATGGTCCCTTTTTAGTCCCTTTTCAAGCTATTACTGAGCATTCATGATGCTTAAATATAGATCTAGGAGAAATGCAGTGATAAAAGCGTGAATTGGAAAAGAATGAGAAGAAAGCACTAGTGAAGGGAGAAAAAAAAATATGAAGAAGTTAAGGTTGTGCATAGAGAAGAAGCTAGGGAAAGAAAACCAAAAACCTCAAGGGATTATTGTGCAAGGAAATTTTAGGAGTTTGGTTTATGAGATGGTTCCAACAGAATTGGGAAAAAAGGGATAAAGATTTAGAAGTATTTGCTAAAGATTATAAATCAAATCCCAATTAATTATTTAAAATGTAAATAATAATGGACTTCAGTTGAATTCAGTGGCTCAGTTGTGATCGACTCTTTGTGACACCATGGACTGCAGCACACTAGGCCTCTTTGTCCATAACCAACTCCTGGAGTTTACTCAAACTCATGTCCATTGAGTCAGTGATGTCATCCAACCATCTCATGCTCTGTCGTCCCCTTCTTCTCTCACCTTCAATCTTTCCCAGCATCAGGGTCTTTTCAAATGAGTCAGCTCTTCACATCAGGTGGCCAAAGTATTGGAGTTTCAGCTTCAACATCAGTCCTTCCAATGAGCATTCAGGACTGATTTCCTTTAGTATGGACTGGTTGGATCTCCTTGCAGCCCACGGGACTCTCAAGAGTCTTTTCCAACACCACAGTTCAAAAACATCAATTCTTCGGCACTCAGCTTTCTTTATAGTCCAACTCTCACATCCATACGTGACTACTGGAAAAACCATAGCCTTGACAAGATGGACCTTTGTTGGCAAAGTAATGTCTCTGCTTTTTAATATGCTATCTAGGCTGGTCATAACTTTTCTTCCAAGAAGTAAACATCTTTTTATCTCATGACTGCAATTACCATCTGCAGTGATTTTGGAGCCCCCAAAAATATTTTTATGGAACCCATAAAAATAAAAAATAAAAATAAAGTCTTTATTTCTGTTTCCACTGTTTCCACTTTTTCCACTGTTTCTCCATCTATTTGCCATGAAGTGATGGGACCAGATGCTGTGATCTTTGTTTTCTGAATGTTGAGCTTTAAGCCAACTTTTTCACTCTCCTCTTTCACTTTCATCAAGAGGCTCTTTAGTTCTTCTTCACTTTCTGCCATATGGGTGGTGTCATCTGCATATCTGAGGTTATTGATATTTCTCCCAGCAATCTTGATTCCAGCTTGTACTTCCTCCAGCCCAGCGTTTCTCATGATGTAATCTGCATATAAGTTAGATAAGCACATGACAATATACAGTGTTGATGTACTCCTTTTCCTATTTGGAACAAGTCTGTTGTTCCATGTCCAGTTCTAACTGTTGCTTCCTGACCTGCATACAGATTTCTCAAGAGACAGGTAAGGTGGTCTGGTATCCCCATCTCTTTCAGAATTTTGCACATATTGGGAATGATAATGGACTTACTATTCATTTATTTTTCACTGTGAACTGAGTTTGAAATGTGCCTTACAGTCAGTAGCCACGGGAGCCCTGGATATTATTGTTGTTATATTGTTAAACATTTCTTATCGCTATGGTAGCTTACAGTATTCTTGTTTAATCATTTCTTGCTCATAATTATGCTGGCTCCTAATGATGCAACTAAAACTAAAAAACTATTAAAACTAAAGTTTCTGATTTTGATTTTCATTTGAGATTATCTGAGAAGAATTTGTCCGGACGCTAACTTGTGTCTGACGCTTTTCGACCCTATGAACTGCAGCATGCAAGGATTCCCTGTCTTCCATCTTCCAGAGTTTTCTCAAAGTCATGTCAGTTGAGTCAGTGAGCATCCAACCATCTCATCCTCTGTCTGCCCCTTCTTCTCCTGCCCTCAATCTTTCCCAGCATCAGGGTCTTTACAATGAGTTGGCTCTTCACATCAGGTGGCCAAAGTATTGGAGCCTCAATTTCAGCATGGGTCCACTATGAAGAAAGATTCTCTGATGGCTAAATTTTTACCAACCACTCTGCTCATTGTAGAATCTGTTTTCATAGAGGATGAATGGGCAAGGTAGAAATATTCTACCTATTCTGTTTGAATATGTGTTAAAATTGTGATGAATATGGTGAAAAATACAAAAGCAATAAAATAATAGAATAAAATGGCGGCAGGGGACAGGGGCTGTTGTGAGGATTCACTGAGGTTTGATGGTCTGAGATGGTTCGCCTGAAGAGGTAACTTTCAAACTATGAGTGGAATGATGAAAGGGAACCAGCATTGAGACAACAAGGAGAAACATATTCTAGGAAAAAGAACCATATATTCAAAGAAGAAAAAAAAAGAGTTTTGTATTTGAGGAACTAAAAAAAGGATAATGTAATTGGAGTAGGCAACAGTAGGGTAGAGAGGCATGTAATGAGCATAGAGAAGGCAAAAAAACCCAATATCTGATTCTGTTAGGAAGTTAGAACAGGAAAAGGAGTCCAAAATGGCGGTGGTTAAAAGACAAAGGGGGAAAAGCCCTTGAAAAGAGAACAAAGAAACGTCTGAGGACCCGGCGTGAGGACCTCAGGTAAAACAAACAGCCCTCCTGGCTAGCCTAATTTAGATGTTGGGGGAGTGTATAATTTCCTCAGTTCTGTCTTGCCACAGCAAAAATTTGAAGCTATGGACGGACCAGTGTTATATAGGTCAGTTTTGTTAGGAAAAACAAAGGATAGTACAAACCTGAGGAGTGAGGGTGGGCCAACCCGAAAGACAAAGAGAGGAGAGGCCTCAATTCTAGACTTCCTCCTTTTATACATTTGTCCCCTCCCCCTGGGCCTGCCCTATGTAGTTAGGGCTGGCCAGGAGGGCTGTTTGTTTTACCTGAGGTCTTCACTCAGGTCCTCGGACCTTCCTTTGTTCTATTTTTGCTGGCTTTTCCCTTCTTTGTCTTTCAGCCACTGCCATTTTGGACTCCTTTTTCCTATTCTACTTACCTAACAATTCTACAGTGCCTTCTAGGCAATATAGGTGATTATTATTATTTTTAATGTGGACCATTTTTAAAGTCTTTATTGAATTTGCTACAATATTGCTTTTATGTTTTGCTTTTTGGCCATCAGCCTTGTGAGATCTCCGTTTCTTGATCAGGGATAAAATCTGCATTCCCTGCATTGGAAGGTGAAGTTTTAACCACTGGACCACCAGGGCAGCTTCTAAGTATAGGGTTTTGAAAATATGTATTATGATTATTTTATTTGAAGTGGACCAGGAAGACATTGAAGGGTTTTAGAGATAGAAGTTAAAAATTAGGCTACAAATTAGGGTTAGTTGTTAAAGTCTTTTAGCACAATAAAAACACCAAATGACTTGGAATTGGAGATTTTTGTCTGCAAATTCTGACTTCAGTTGAAATATTGAGGCATTCAAATGGGATAATACTGATTTTCTTCATTTTAAAGTGAAGGGCTTCATTGGATGATAATAACTAATTTCTTGTGACAGGAGAGGATGGTGAAGTTGGTCAGTAGTTTACTCTCCTGATGAAATGAACCTCTTTTGAAAGACAGAGAATTCATTTCTTGGGGCTGCTCTTTCTTGGGCTGTTACTCTAAATGGTGTTCATTATTTATAGTAACTTTTTGTTGTTGTTATTGTTTATTTGCGAAATTGTGTCTGACTCTTTTGTTACACCATGGACTGTGGCCTACCAGAGTTCTCTGTCCATGGGATTTCCTAGGCAAGAATATGGGAGTGAGTTGCCACTTCCTTCTCCAGGGGATCTTCCCAACCCAAGGTTTAAACTCGGGTCTCCTGCATTGGCAGGTGGATTCTTTAACACTGAGTCACTACGTTAAGATTAGTAACTTTTTAACGAATAGCTATTTGAAGCAACCAACATTTACACAGTGTAGACGTTCTATAAATAGAGAAAAAATATATAAATATCTATTGGAGATGAGTAAAGGAGATTCAGGTTAAACAATAAATTAAAAAGAAGACTATACGAGAATAGTAGATTATTCTTAATGTTTCTTTGAATTCTGAGTTTCTTTGTTGTACACGGATTTCTTCCAACTGTTATCTCTGCTATATCCATTTATGGCACCAACATTTGGATATTGCATCTTGGATTTAGCATCCTACAAATGCTAATTGAGGTTTTAAATTAGCACAGGTGCTGGGGAAAGCAAGTGCCTGGTTATTTTCCAGTCATGCTGGAATCTAATGAAAGCTATAAACCCACACTGAGAAATATGCATATATATGTTTATAAAGTTTCAGGGAGCTGTGAACTCTTTGAAGCCTGTTCATGGACCTTCCACATGCAAGCCCTATGGGGTGAATAAAAACCCAAAATAGGTATCTTCCAAGTGCAATCTGTGATTCTCAAGACTGGCTTTTGCCCTACATTAAATGGTCCTAATTAAAGAAAAGATATCTTCTATTGATTTTTCCTTCATACCATCACTGTGAAAATATTAGAAGTGCTGCTGCAAGGAAGTAGGAACATAAAGAGAAATTTCTTTTCTGACAGCCCAGAAGTATTAATACAGCTCATTTTAAACATGGGTTAAATTGTTTTCTCTCCAACCATATTGGCCGAAAGAACCTTGTCTTATACCTGAGCTGAAACTGATTGAAATATTCAAACATAAATCTCTCTCTCCCTTTTTTTTTTGACTTGATAATAAGTTTCTATGCAGTTCTTTAAAAATGATGTTATCAATATGCAAAATTCAGTAGGAATGCAGAAATCAAAACGATAGTCACCATTTATTCTCTCAGGGTAAATGACTGTATTTACAACTGTACTTGTTTTTCATGTTTATCACTGCTATCTTTTATGTGCAGGTGAGCCATCATATTTTCAGGTTGATAAGTAAATTTGAAAGATAGAGTGTTGAAGATATTTCAGTTTTCAGTGACGTTTAATAAGGTGGGGCTTCCAGAGTGGCTCAATGGTAAAGAATGTACCTGCCAGTGCAGGAGACCCAGGAGACTTGGGTTCAATCTCTGGGTCAGGACGAACTCCTGGAGGAGAAAATGGCAGCTGGCGGCTCACATGGTAAAGAATCTGCCTGCAATGTCGGGAAGATCCACTGGAGAAGGAAATGGCAACCCACTTCAGTATTCTTGCCTGGAAAATCCCATGGACAGAGAAATCTGGCCTGTCCATGGGGTCACAGAGAGTTAGACATGGCTGAGCATGCACGCGTGTGCACACACACAATAATGTAGCTATAGGCTGCTGGCAGTCTTTGTAGTTTTTTCAGAAAAAATGATTCAATATACAAGGTACTGCAGTTCATAGTTATACATTTGGTAACACATTATAATTCTTAGAACAACTCACTGGGCTAGTTGTTATTGGCCATTGACCTTGGGCATGAAATGTGAACTCTGAGTTTCATTATTCTCATCTGAAAAATGAAGGCAAGCACACCTCAGTGGGATGTTGAAAAGGTTATAATGAGATAACAAATCTCTTGCTGACCAGCAAATACCTGTGTCCTTGCTTGCTCCTCTGATCCCCCCCATCCAGCCAGTAGCCATAGAGAAATTTGGACTATTCAACTCAAAGTTAGATTCTTCTCTGGAGAGCAAGCTGAGATCATCTGAGAGCATGTGAATGAGGAGCCACTTGTGGGCAGCCAACAAAAGCAGGTGATAGTGAAATAGACTGAGCTTCACCTGCTCTTAAGGACACCTGTGTAATATGTCACCGGGATTTGCAGGTGCTCCCAGAGCAGTACCCTCATGTTGACAACTCTCATGTCTTTAGGGGATGGAGTTAGTTTGTAGGCATCAGTGTAAAAAGCGATCAAGTTAGAGATGACACTGCAGATAAAGTAAACAGAATTCAGTAAAGTGTCTGAAAATGTTTCATTTAGAGCCAAGATTTTGAAACATCTAAGCATCAGTTGGGCTTCCCAGGTGGTGCTAGTGGTAAAGAACCTGCCTGCCACTTCAGGAGGCATAAAAGATGTGGATTTGATCCCTGGGTCTGGAAGATCCCCTGGAGGAGGACATGGCAACCCACTCCAGTATTCTTGCCTGGAGAATCCCATGAACAGAGGAGCCTAGTAGGCTACAGTCCGTAGGGTCACAAAGAGTCCGACATGACTGAAGTAACATAGCACACAAGCATGCAAACATCAGTTATTTAATATATCTTACTGGACTTATATCTTGTTTATACTTTAGAATCTGTAATATTTAAGACCGTCAGCCTAGAGTGATTTTAGGAGTATACTCTGCAATGAGATCAGAGTATTTTATTCCACTCTGCAAATGTCATGCTTATTCTTTTATATCAGAATTATATATTTTTAACCACATTCTAAGTGGTTTCAATATTTCTTTTTTTTGACTTACCAGAACTTGATATTGAATGGATAGGGGTGATCTTAAAATGGCATATAATGCTTTTACCATAAAATAACAAAACCGATAAATAGTAGCAAAATAGATCATTTTGCATACTTATCAACTCCAAATTAAGAGCACATTCATCTTGACAATTTTGTTTCTCTTCCAGAGCATCTGTTTCTCTTCATATCAAGATAGAGAACAAGAAGTGCCAGCTGGACTTCAGGTAAGAGGCTTTGAACTCAGGATTTGATCCTGATACTACAGTGCCTAAGATCCTTGATAATTCTATTTCTCATTTTAAATGAGTGCACTCAAGCACTATTATGAGGATGAGTCTTTAAACATAACTTTATAAATAGTTTTCTTTGATGATAGATCATTTATACGGTATAATACAGCAACCATTAGACTTATGTTAGATAGCCATTATCCTAGCTATTGAGTGTTTAAAATGTAGGAATTTAATTATCAGCTTTATTGGATTTTAACTAATTGAAATTGAAAAGGCTACATGTGTGTAGATTGCAGCTACCATATTTGGCAACACAGCTCAAGGGGCTATGGCAAAAGGCTAGCTAAAATATCTAAGGGGACCTTCAACTTCAAACCATACATTTCTTGAACTACAGCAGGAGAAATGTCTACTTAAGAGCCCATTCATTTTTCTCTCTGAATAGCTACATCATGATAATGAAACATTTAATTATTCATTCATCAAACATACAGTAACTACCTATTATGGCCCAGGTCCATATGCCAGACACTTGTTATTCAACCGTGAATACGGACAGACATGGACCTTGTCTTCAAGTAGTCTATGGTCTACAGGGAAATATGAATAATCACTATCAGAGACAGGAAGAGCTACACTAACCACAATATATTTTAAGTGTTATGAAGGAAATAAATGTGGGACTGAGTTAAAGAACATGTAGATTTTTAAGGAGAATTAGTTTACATACTTCAGATGGAGTTGAGGGCGTCTCAACTGAGATGACATGTAAATAGATGACACAAAGAACAAACTCATTGGAAAAGATCCTCATTGGGAAAGACTGAAGGCAGGAGGAGAAGGGGACAGCAGACGCTGAGGTGGTTGGATGGCGTCATCAACTCAGTGGACCTGAGTTTGAGCAAACTCCGGGAGATGATGAGGGACAGGGAAACTGGGCATGCTGCAGTCCATGGGGTCGCAAAGAGTCGGACATGACTTAGTGACTGAACAACACAGTAAATAAATAAATGAAGCAAAATGGGTGAATAGCAGCTACCCACATGTACAGGTGCAAAGGGAACAATTTCTGAAAGGAAGCAACAGCATAGACAGCAAACCCAGAAATAGGAAAGTGTGTAGCAACTAAGAGAAGGTCTGTGTGATTGGAACATAAGTGGTACCAAGAGTGTCATGGACAAGTTGCGACTGTAAGTAAGAGTTAAATTAGTAGGATCTCATACGATGAGTGGAATTATTATTATTATTATTACTACTATCTTAGGAATGCAAAAGAAAGCCATTGTGGAATTTTAAGTAAGGATATAATATAACCTCAAATTTGTTTTTTCCTAAATCATGCTTACTATTTGGAGAAAAAAAAAATTATAAGGTAGAATAATGGCAATGGGGAGTGAATTAGAAGATCAAAAATACGTCAGTCAAACATGTTGGCAACGTAGATTTAGTGGTAGTAGCAGAAGTGGAATAAAGTGTTGTTATTGTTCAGTTGCTCAGCCGTGTCTGACTCTTTGTGACCTCATGGACCACAGCACACCAGGCTTCTCTGTTGTTCACCATTTCCTAGAGCTTGCTCACACTCATGTCCATTGAGTTGATGACACCATCAAACCATCTTGTCCTCTGTCATCCCCTTCTCCTCCTGCCCTCAATCTTTCCCAACATCAGGGTCTTTTCCAGTGAGTCGACTCTTCACATCAGATGGCCAAAGTATTGGAGCTTCAGCTTTAGCATTAGTCCCTCCAATGAATATTCGGATTCATTTCCTTTAGGGTTGACTGGCTTGAACTCCTTGCAGTCCAAGGAACTCTGGAGAGTCTTCTCTAACCCCAGAGTTCAAAAGGACCAATTCTTTGGGGTCTAACTCTCACATCCATATATGACTACTGGAAAAACTATAGCTTTGACTATACAGACCTTTATTAAAAAAAGTAATATCTCTGCAAAATTCACAACTCATACTGCTTGCTGGACCAAAAAAGCATCATTTTTAACTTATTCTTAGAAGTTACCCAAAGAAACACCCCTAAAATTAATAAAGTAAAAATAAGCAAATTAGTAAGTAGGTAAATAAGCAAGTCACTTTGTTCTAAGTAGCAGCAGAAATGTTTTTGGGTGCATTTTGATTGATCACTATCAGGAAAGTGTACTTATTTTACTTACCATTATTAATCCAAAGGATCCATCACCTGAAATTGCACTGATGTTTACAAATAATTTCTAAGACAGAATTTCATTTAAAGCTACATTTTTAAAGATTTTTCAGTATTAAAATTAATAGAAAATTTTCAGGACAAAAAATTTCTGGACATCTAAGACAGTGACATTTTTTTAGGTCAGCTTATTTTTCTCCCAATTCTTTCATACAGAGATTTTTGTCATTTTCACAATCAATCAGCTGTCTGGTGGCATCTGTTTTATCTGAAAAACAAAGGCATTGGATTGGATGGTCTCTGAAATCTATGTCACATTTCTGTGAATGCTTCAAATAACACTGTGCTAATCAGGAACAACAGGCCCTTTTTCACCAAATATCAAGAGAAAGGCAGCCATTTGTCTCTATCTGGTTGTAGGTCTTTACACGTGACTGGAATGTTTGGTGAGTGTATAAGGCCAACTGTGTTTGCATGAAAGCAGGCCAACTCTGACACTAATGGATCAAACATTAAAAAAAAAATCAATCTGTCACCTTGGGACATCACACTCTCCTGCTTGCTAATGTAATTCATACAGAGAGTGATAAATAATATCACTGAATCAGCACTACACAATATCTCTCTCACTCTGACTATCCAATGTATCTTGGCATAATTTTAGAAACTTCATCATATATCCTATGAATATTCCCTGATGTCTTGTGAGCAATATTTTCCTAATTCTCTCATGTTCTTCATTTAAACAGAGCAATTTTTAGACACTGTGTGTCAACCACTGTTCTGAGGATAACAGAGTGAATGGGGCAGACTTAGTCCTCACAAGGCTTACATTCTCAAGAGTGCATTTTAAACCCAAAATAAATATACCTTCATAAAAGGTAAAAATTCTCCACCAACCACTAATAATTCTAAGTAAATCAGACATTTACTTGTCCAAATGTCATTTAATCCTCTAGAGAATGTGTACAAGAAGTGGAAAATAAGTGAAACTTAAAATGTCCAAGCTAGGATACGATCCCACAGACAGGTTTCATTAATATTAATTTACTTATGATGTCTCCATAAAGTATAAAACCATCATTTCCCAATTAAAATGTTCCCTTTTCCTAGTAAATATTAAGTTTGTGTCCTAACAAGGCACCAAAAAGGAATTTCAAACCTGTTTATAATGTGATAAAAGAGAATAATAACAATGCTGATGTGCAAACATTTGTCTGAATTTTACACATGTGATAAATACTCTGATCTCATGCTAGAGTAGGCTCCTAAATCACTCAATGGTGATTATGGTGGTGGTTTAGTCACAAAATTGTGTCCAACTCTTGTGGCCTGCCAGGCTTTCCTGTCCATGGGACTTTCCAGCACGAATGCTAGAGTAGGTTGCCATTTCCTTCTCCAAAATCATTTTATGACTATCTTTAAATACAATATATTTTACCGAGCAGTAAGATATGATTAAATAATCAAGTAAGATATAGTTAAATATCCAGTCTACACAGTCCAAACCACTAAGTCTAAAAGGAGAATTCATCAGATGGTTTACCTGGGCTTTGTATAGAATCCTGCTTATTTTATCTGGAGTTCTGTATCTAACCCAACCTTCTGTTATAGCTATGCCTACAAACCAAGCACCTCCGTTCCATGAAGACACATGAAATTTGTCAGTATAGGGAAACTGTCCTTGGAACTCCTAGACGTCTGTGGTGCCGTGTTAGGCAAGCATCCTTAAGGGCAGGTGAAGCTGGGTCTCCTTCACTATCGCCTGTTTTCATTGCTACCTACGCGTCTCATCATTCATGAACTCTGGAACCATCTCAGCTCGCTCTCCACGGAAGATAGTAACCTGGAGTCCAGTAGTCCAGATGTCTCTATGGAGACTAGATATATAGGGATTACAGGGAGTAATGGGCAGGTGTAACTGCTGGTAAGTAAACGG
This sequence comes from Okapia johnstoni, assembly GCA_024291935.2. Lineage (NCBI taxonomy): Eukaryota > Metazoa > Chordata > Mammalia > Artiodactyla > Giraffidae > Okapia > Okapia johnstoni. Next base: position 10,327,694 of record CM044325.1, read on the forward strand.
GTTGAAACTAGCTCTCATTAATCATACCTAGGTTGATATTTTAGGCATCATTTGTCATTTTATTGTTGTGATGTTGGTATAAAAGAGGACAACCCACTCCAGTATTCTTGTCCAGAGAATCCCATGGATAGAGGAGCCTGGCAGGCCTCAGTCCAAAGTCACAAAGAGTCGGACACATCTGAAGCGACTTAGCACAGAACAGCACACTGTGTTGGGATTTGGACCTGCTGCTTATTGAGTGCAAGTTCATGGTTTACATTGATGCAGCCATGATTATCATCTTTTCCAAGGATCTCAAGGACTATAGTTACCTGTATGACTAATGGAGAATAGGTGATATATCTGGCTAAAGTTTTAGAGCTAGCCAGGTTACAAAATTCCTGAGATTTACAGGATCTGGCACAACCAAAATACACTACTCATCACTGTAAAAAATAAGTTAAAAATCTCTTGCAGAACCTGCTCACAGACAAGAAACTCAGAGACAGGGCTATTTGAGTTTTGCCAATAATCATATTTCTAACTGGAGAATCCTATTGACTCCCCTTCATAATCTCCAAAAAGAAGCTTTAATTGAAATGGGACTCTGAGCAAAAATAATTAATATAGGATTTACCAAAGGCTGTGTCACAGGCAAGCCACTCAGCTCTGTAAAATTCTAGAACATCAGCCTAGGGCTGGAGCTGAGTTGTTTTAGCACACTTGCTGTTATTGTCAGCCTGGAGGGTGGTTTGGATCCAAACCAAAAATAGATTGAAAGCAGAAGGGATCATAGTAAATAGAAGGAATACTCATAAATGGGCCATGATCCCAATGAGAAATAGAGCTATACTAGGTCCAGAAGAAACGCCACAGAGTAAGGTAATCACACTCTTTATAAAAAAGTTATTTTATTGAAGTATAGTTGATGTGTATATATACATAGAGGGCTTCCCTGGTGGTTCAGATGGTAAAGAATCTGCCTGTAATGCAGGAGACCCTGGTTCAATTCCTGGGTCAAGAAGATCCCCTGGAGAAGGGAATGGCAACCCACTCCAGTATTCTTGCTTGGAGAATTCCATGGACAGAGGAGCCTGGCAGGCTACAGTCAATGGGGTCGAAGAGTCGGACATAACTAAGCAGCTAATGCTTTCATTTTTCATGTTATTTTTCATTCTGATTTATCACAGGATATTGAATAGAGTTCCCCATGTTATAAAATAGGATCCTGTTGCTTATCCATTCTATATGTAATAGTTTACATCTGCTAATCCCAAACCCCCATCCATCCCTTCCCCAGCCCCTCCCCCTTGGCAACCACAAGTCTGTTCTCTAATATCATAATACTCTGAATTATACCTTTCAGATCTAGCATTGAATAACAGCTAATGCTGGGAGAAATCTTCAGATTTGTTTGTTCTGGACAAAGGAAACTGAGGTCCCACTGTCTTCCAAACTATATATAGAAACTTTATCTGGATACTTTGGAGGAAAAAAAATATCATAGGCACATAGATGAATTCAGCTATCATTCAAATGCAATTTACAGGTGAAAGGACTCATCAAATAATGAATAGAATAATATCATAATCATCAATGACCTGGAAGAAAGCTTGTAATCTCTTTGAGGGAGGATTATTAGATATTCTAATCACTGTGGGATCAAATGTCTTTGTAGATCGGTACAAAGCTAAAGAGCAAGGGTATTAGGTGCCCAGAGGGAGCATAATGCAAAGCCTGGTTGTGGCAGGATCACTGAGCTGTGTAGCTTTGCCCCTGTTCTCTAAAGACCTGGTGATACAGATAAAATGGGAAATTGCTTTCCCTGTGGTACAACTGCTTGCACTTTCACAGGAGAGGAAAAGAAAGCAATACCTTATCATTGCTCTAGGGTGCAAAAAAGTGGTGCTATGTAAGATCTGGAAACTGTATCTGTAACTTTTACTACTGAACACAGAATTTCATATGCAAAAATTTTCTCATCATGACCCAGTCACACAGAATATGTGATCCATGGGGAAAAGCCTTTCTTGTCGGGAAGGTACTGCAAACGTTACTTTAATCTCTCCACCATAATTATGCAGTGCAGAAGCAAGTTGATACATTTACACCTTCAGGTTAGAAAAGACTGTGAGAGTCTGATATCCTTCCTCCCAGTTAAAATAATACCTATGGAAATCAGATGGGCAAAATAAGAAGTGAGTTTGGCTTTAGGAAAATGACACAGAAGGATTCCTACATCAATACATATAAAAAGATTCAAGTATAAAAAAGTTCATGTATATGTGGATAATAGAGAAGAAAATAACTGGTCTAGTAAGAGAATAATAATTAAAAAAAAAACTTGTGAAAAAATGTGGTTCTACTTAAAATTTTATAAAAATGAATCCCTAATCCCATTTGAATGATTCAAATTCTGGTCAGTTAGGGTATTAGGGAACTTTTGTCTTTTGTATAGTATAGTTTCGAACAATGAGAATACATAAGACAAATATGTGGCAAGTAGGAATTGACCAAGTCTTCCCTGGTAGCTCAGCTGCAAGAATCTGGCTACAATGCAGGATACCCTGGTTCAATTCCTGGGTTGGGAAGTTCCCCTGGAGAAGGGCATGGCAACCCACTCCAGTACTCTTGGGCTTCCCTGGTGACTCAAATGGTAAAGAATCCACCTGCAGTGGGGGAGACCTGAGTTCGATCCCTGGATTGGGAAGATTCCCCTGGAGAAGGGCATGGAAACCTACTCCAGTATTCTTGCCTGGAGAATTCGCATGGATAGAGGAGCCAAGCTGGGTGGGCTACAGTCCGTGGGGTTGCAAAGAGGTGGACATGACTGAGCGACTAAGCATAGCACAGCACAGGGACTGACCAAAGTCAGAAGATGGATTGGGATGGAAATGGTTAAAACACAATTCTGTTGGTACCAATGAACCTATTTGCAGGCAGGAACAGAGATGCAGAGGTAGAGGATAAACTTGTGGACACAGTTGCAGAAGGAGAGGGTGGAATGAATTGAGAGACACGTATGCACTGACATATATATATATTTTTTATTATATATATAAATAATATATATAAATATATTAATATATATATATAAAATATATTAATATATATATAAATTATATATATAAATAATATAATATAAATATATTATATATATTTTTTTATATATATATATAAAATACACTACCATGTATAAAATAGATAGCTAGTGGGAGGCTACTGTATAGCACAGGGAGCTCAGCTCAGTGCTCTCTGATGACCTAGAGGGGTGGAATTGGGGTGTTGAGCAAGGCTCAAGAGGGAGGAACCGTATGTATACATACAGCTGATTCAAGTTGTTGTATGGCACAAACTAATACAACATTGTAAAGCAATAATACTCCAGTTAAAACAAACAAAGAACAGTTTTGTGATCTTTGGACCTACTCCTGGCAAGATAATAATGACAGATGTCCTGGAAAACACAGGAACAGTATTTGCCAGGAGAGTCCTTATCTATGGAATTATTTTAACAGATTGTGCCTTCTCCATATGGAACAGTTCATGGTAAATATGTCACCTGAAATCTATGAATCTATGGCAAATGTCTCCACACAGATATTTTTCTCTCTGAGGTGCCTGTTCATGTCTTTTGCCCATTTTCCTATTGTTTTATAGGGAAATTTTTATTTATTGTAGATGTTAATTATCAGTTAGTGGTGGTTTAGTCATTAAGTCCTGTCCAACTCCTTGCCACACCATGAACTGTAGCCTGCCAGGCTCCTCTGTCCATGGGATTTCCCAGACAAGAATGCTGGAGTTGGTTACCATTTCCCTCTCCAGGGAATCTTCCTGACCCAGGGATTTAACCCTGGTCTCCTGCATCACAGGCAGATTCTTTAATGCCTGAGCCACCAGGGAAGCCCAAAGAAAGATGACCAATACAGAATCACTACATCTTAAATTCTCTTAGGTAAGAATACTGGAGTGGGTTGCCCTTTCCTTCGCCAGAGAATCTTTCTGACCCAGGAATTGAACTCAGGTCTGCTGCATTGTAGGCAGATTCTTTACTGTCTGAGCCACCAGGGAAGCAATTATCAGGTAGTTCAGTTCAGTCGCTCAGTTGTGTCTGATACTTTGTGAGTCCATGGACTACAGCATGCCAGGCCTCCCTGTCCATCACCAACTCCCGGAGCTTACTCAAACTCATGACCATCTCATCGGTGATGCCATCCAACCATCTCATCCTCTGTCATCCCCTTCTCCTCCCGCTTTCCATCTTTCCCAGCATCAGGGTCTTTTCAAATGAGTCAGCTTTTCACATCAGGTGGCCAAAGTATTCAGGTGGCCAAAGTTTCAGCTTCAACATCAGTCCTTCCAATGAATATTCAGGACTGATTTCCTTTAGGATGGACTGGTTGGATCTCCTTGCAGCCCAAGGGACTCTCAAGAGTCTTCTCCACCACAGTTCAAAAGCATCAATTCTTCGGCACTCAGCTTTCTTTATAGTCCAACTCTCACATCCATACATGACAACTGGAAAAACCATAGCCTGACTATATGGACCTTTGTTGGCAATGTAATGTATCTGCTTTTTAATATGCTGTCTAGGTTGGTCATAACTTTTCTTCCAAGGAGTAAGTGTCTTTTAATTTCATCGCTGTAGTCACCATCTGCAGTCATTTTGGAGCCCCCAAAAAAAAAAAGTTGGCTTAAAGCTCAACATTCAGAAATTATCAGTTATGTGTGTTGCAAATATCTTTTTCTAGCTTGTGGTTTGTCCTCATTTTCCTTTGTGTGCTTTAAAAGAAACACAACACAACTTTTAAAATTTAAAATGGTTGTATTTATCCTTATTTCCTAATGCAGTTATTACTCATTGTGTCTTTAAAATCAGTTCTTCCCTCTCCTGAGATTTTAAAGAGAATCTTTATTTTTGTTTGTTTGTTTTCAAATTTTTGTCCACGTGTCATACCACGTTGGCTCTTAGTTCTCTGACCAGGGATTGAACCTATGCCCTCTGCACTGGAAGTACAGAGACATAACCACTGGCCACCAAGAAATTCCCAAGATCATTTTATAACATTTGAAATGGATGTCTTTGACTGACATGCTATAGTGCAAATTTCATCTTTTACCTAGTACCATGCATTGGGTAGTTTAAACTTTTGTTGTTTTACAATGTCACCTAAGCTATATTTCGACTCATACATAGGTCAGGACTATTGTGGGCTCAATCCATTGAAGTATAGTAAGGATTTCAATTTTTTAATCTGACTGAGATAGGAAGATACCATGAACCGAATAATGGCTCCCAAAGATTACCACACTGAATCCCTGGAACTTGTAAATATGTCACCCTTATAAGACAAAAGGAAATGTGCACATGTGATTAAGTTAAGTATTTGGGGATGGGGAGATTATCCCAGGTTATCCAGATATAATTATCCTAATATAATTACAAGCGCTATAATAAGGGGGCAAGTGAGCCAAAGTCAGTAAAAGAAGATTTGACTAAGGAAGCAGATGTTACATGATGTGAACATGAAAGAAGAGAACATGATCTAAGGAATGCATGCAGCCTCTACAGACTGGACAAGGCAAGGAAATTGATCCTCTCTGGAGCCTCCAGGAGGAATGCAGTGGAAATGTTGATGTTAGCCTCTGTAAAACTCATGTCAGTCTTCTGACATCCAGAACTGTCAGATAAATCTGTATTGCTTTGAGCCATTATGTTCCTGGTAATTTGTTACAGTAGCAGTAAGAAACTGAAACGGGGGGTTCATTGGAGAGTTTTGCACAGAGTAATTATGTGATTAACATACATTTCAATAAGAGCACTCTGGTTACTAACTGGAAATAGAATGCACAGGGCTAGTGCAGAGGTAGATAAACCAAGTTACGAATTATTGTGACAATAGAAGGAGGCTATAGTGTGCATTAGATGAGGGCAAATGACAGAGATGGTAGGTGGCTTTATTTGGAAGTCGCTGTATTCTAAAGGCATGGACATCACTAGATGGCCAACACCGAAATCAGATTGATTATATTCTTTGCAGCCAAGATGGAGAAGCTCTATACAGTCAGCAAAAACAAGAGCAGGAGCTGCCGATGGCTCAGATCATGAATTCCTTATTGCCAAATTCAGACTGAAATTGAAGAAAGTAGGGAAAACCACTAGACCATTCAGGTATGACCTAAATCAAATCCCTTATGATTGTACAGTGGAAGTGAGAAATAGATTTAAGGGACTAGATCTGATAGACAGAGTCCCTGATGAACTATGGACGGAAGTTTGTGACATTGTGCAGGAGACAGGGATCAATACCATCCCCAAGAAAAAGAAAGGCAAAAAACTAAAATGGCTGTCTGAGGAGGCCTTACAAATAGCTGTGAAAAGAAGAGAAGCAAAAAGCAAAGGAGAAAAGGTATACCCATCTGAATGCAGAGTTCCCAAGAATAGCAAGGAGAGATAAGAAAGCCTTCCTCAGCAGTCAACGCAAAGAAATAGAGGAAAACAATAGAATGGGAGAGACTAGAGATCTATTCAAGAAGATTAGAGATACCAAGGGAGCATTTCATGCAAAGATGGGCTCAATAAAGGACAGAAATGGTATGGACCTAATAGAAGCAGAAGATATTAAGAAGAGGTGGCAAGAATGCACAGAAGAACTGTACAACAAAGATCTTCATGACCCAGATAATCACGATTGTGTGATCACTCACCTAGAGCCAGACATCCTGGAATGACAAGTCAAGTGGGCCTTAGGAAGCATCACTATAAACAAAGCTAGTGGAGGTGAAGGACTTCCAGTTGAGCTATTTCAAATCCTGAAAGATGGTGCTTTGAAAGTGCTGCACTCAATTTGTCAGCAAATTTGGAAAACTCAGCAGTGGCCACAGGACTGGAAAAGTGCAGTTTTCATTCCAGTCCCTAAGAAAGGCAATGCCAAAGAATGCTCTAACTACTGCACAATTGCACTCCTCTCACACGCTAGTAAAGTAATGCTTAAAATTCTCCAAGCCAGACTTCAACAATACATGAATCGAGAACTTTCAGATGTTCAAGCTGGTTTTAGAAAAGGCAGAGGAATGAGAGATCAAATTTCCAACATCCACTGGATTATTGAAAAAGCAAGAAAGTTCCAGAAAAACATCTATATTTGCTTTATTGACTATACAAAACCTTTGACTGTTTATATCACAATAAACTGTGGAAAATTCTGAAAGAGATGGGAATACCAGACCACCTGACCTGACTCTTGAGAAATCTATATGCAGGTCAGGAGGGAACAGTTAGAACTGGACATGGAACAACAGACTGGTTCCAAATAGGAAAAGGAGTATGTCAAGGCTGTATATTGTCACCCTGCTAATTGAACTTATATGCCGAGTACATCATAAGAAACACTGGGCTGCATGAACCCAAGCTGGAATCAAGATTGCCAGGAGAAATATCAATAACCTCAGATATGCAGATGACACCACCCTTATGGCAGAAAGCGAAGAGGGACTAAAGAGCCTTTTGATGAAAGTGAAAGAGGAGAGTGAAAAAGTTGGCTTAAAGCTCAGCATTCAGAAAACTAAGATGATGGCATCCAGTCCCGTCACTTCATGGTAGACAAATGGGGAAATAGTGGAAAAAGTGACAGACTTTATTTTCTTGGGTTGCAAAATCACTGCAGATGGGGACTGCAGCCATGAAATTAAAATATGCTTACTCCTTGGAAGGAAAGTTTTGACCAATCTAGACAGCATATTAAAACGCAGAGACATTACTTTGCCAACAAAAGTCCATCTAGTCAAGGCTATGGTTTTTCTAGTAGTCATGTATGGATGTGAGAGCTGGACTATAAAGAAAGCTGAGCGCCGAAGAATTGATACTTTTGAACTGTGGTGTCGGAGAAATCTCTTGAGAGTCCCTTGGACTGCAAGGAGATCCAATCAGTCCATCCTAAAGGAGATCAGTCCTAAGCATTCATTGGAAGGACTGATGTTGAAGCTGAAACTCCAATACTTTGGCCACCTGATGCGAAGAGCTGACACATTTGAAAGGACCCTTATGCTGAGCAAGATTGAAGGCAGGAGGAGAAGGGGATGATAGAGGATGAGATCATTGGATGTCATCTCCAACTCATTGGACATGAGTTTGAGTAAGCTCCGGGAGTTGGTGATGGACAGGAAGGCCTGGCGTGCTGCAGTGCCTGAGATTGCAAGGAGTCAGACACGATTGAGCCGGTGAACTGAACTGATCTGATATTCTAAAGGCAATAGTCTCAGGGCTTTGGATAGATTGGAACTGATTTGTGAGGAAAATAAAATCAAAGTTAACTCTAAGAGTTTTTTTGAGCAACTTGTAATTGTCTAACTTGAGGTGCTTCATTTAAATGCAGAAGTTCTCCTCACATCATCGTTCTTATCTTCCTCCCTCCTCCCTGACTCCCTCCCTCCTTTCCTTTATTCTATTTCTTCTCCTTCTCCTATCTGTCTATCTATCAATCCATATCATCCATCTAAATACCATTTTGCTGTTTCCCTTAGCAACTCATTCTGCTTTAGCAATCTGGACTTTTAAAACAGATTTTACTACCTACTTTGGATACAGACTGTTTTAGCCAAGTTGCTTCTTAAAATCTATTTCTAGGAGAGCTTGTATTCTCGTCTGAAATAAGACAACACTGTGGCAACTGGACACTAAGCAAGTCTCCATTAACAGTATTTGTAGGGCACTGGATTGATTGGGTGACCCACCCAAATCCCTTCCCATTCACCTATGGTGTTGAAACATTCCTGACTAATTCAGTCATTCTCATTGTTTATTACCTTGATTCTGTTTGTTTCAGCCGCACAGTCCTAATGGTAGCATCTCTTCAAGTCATTCTCACCTATTGTGAAAAAGAACAGGTGAGTGGGTAATGATGAGATTTGAGGAGAGAGCTCTTTTTATAGAGAGATATATCCTACTCTGCCAGGATGAGGATAAGATTATAAGAGGGTGTTAATCTGTTAATACTCAGATTTTTTTTTAACCAAGTTTACATGTGTCTCTGAAAGGAAGGCAGCAGAGGTGTCTGAAAGGAACTCACATGATTAGGTTGCTGTGTGTTTAAAAAGTAGACTTGTCTTTGTGCCTCCTGCATAATGGAAGAAAGCCACTTAAGGAACATATAAACAGAAAATTAGGGGAATAATAGATGATTGAAGGACAGTGTGATTCTGATGCAGTACTGCAAGTGGATATTTTATAGGCTCAGACAGTAAAGAAGCTGCCTGCCAATGCAGGAGACACAGAAGATGCGGGTTCGATCCCTGAGTTGGGAAGATCCCTGGAGAAAGAAGTGGCAACCCACTCCAGTATTCTTGCCTGGGAGATCCCATGGACAGAGGAGCCTGGCGGGCTATAGTCCCTGGGGTCGCAAAGAGTCAGACACGACTGAACCACTGACATGAAGCAAGAATATCAGATTTGCTCATCTTCCTTTTTTTTAAAAAAAAAATAGTAGTTTATTGATTTTTGGCTGCACTGGGTCTCCATTGCTATGTGCGAGCTTTCTCTAGTTGCAGTATGTGGGTTTCTCAGGCGTCGGCCTTTCTTGTTGTGGAGCATAGGCTCTAGGCACATGGGCTTCAGTAGTTGTGGCTCTTGGGCTTTAGAGTATGAGTGCAGGCTCAGTAGTTGTGGTGCATGGACTTAGTTGCTCCATGGCATGTGGGATCCTCTCAGACAAGGGATCAAAACCATGTCCCCTGCATTGGCAGGCAGATCCCTAACCATTGGACCACCAGGCGAGCCCCAGTGTTTTCCTTTGATTTAGTGAGTTCTCTACCCCAGCATAGAAAACACCTGAAACTGTCATTAAATAATGATCTACAAGCCCCCGTTACTACCTCCCTGGCCCACTTGAAAGTATATGTGAGCTTAAAGAATGTTAAAACAAAATAATGTATCTGAGCTCCCAACAGATTTCCTTTCATTCAATATGCCAGACTTTTCACATACAGGTCATTGGTTTAACAAATGAGCCTGAGATAAAAATTTAGAGTGAGAATGAATGATCAAGGAAAGTAACGTAGATAAAGTTGAAGTGCAAAAAAACATTATTTTCTGTCTAGTATAAAATTTATTTGCCTCTCCTTTGCAGTGTCCCAAGTATCTTTTAATTTATTCAGTTCAGTTCAGTCCAGTCGCTCAGTCATGTCCGACTCTTTCGACCCCATGAACTGCAGCATGCCAGTCCTCCCTGTCCATCACCAACTCCCTGAGTCCACCCAAACCTATGTCCATTGAGTCGGTGATGCCATCCAGCCATCTCATCCTCCGTCGTCCACTTCTCCTCCTGCCTTCAATCTTTCTCAGCATCAGGGTCTTTTCCAATGAGTCTGCTTTTCGCATCAGATGGCCAAAGTATTGGAGTTTCATCTTCAGAATCAGTCCTTCCAAGGAATATTCAGGACTGATCTCTTTTAGGATGGACTGATTGGATCTCCTTGCAGCCCAAGGGACTATCAAGAGTCTTCTCCAACACCACAATTCCAAAGCATCATTTCTTCAGTGCTCAGCTTTCTTTATAGTCCAACTCTCACATCCATACATGACCACTGGAAAAACCATAGCCTTGACTAGACGGACCTTTGTTGGCAAAGTAATGTCTCTGCTTTCCAATATGCTGTCCAGGTTGGTCATAACTTTCCTTCCAAGGAGTAAGTGTCTTTTAATTTCATGGCTGCAATCACCATCAGCAGTCATTTTGGAGCCCAGAAAAATAAAGTCAGCCACTGTTTCCACTGTTTCCCCATCTATCTGCCATGAAGTGATGGGACTGGATGCTGTGATCTTAGTTTTATGAATGTTGAGCTTTAAGCCAACTTTTTCACTCTCCTCTTTCACTTTCATCAATAGGCTCTTTAGTTCTTCGATTTCTGCCATAAGGGTGGTGTCATCTGCATATCTGAGGTTATTGATATTTCTCCCGGCAATCTTGATTCCAGCTTGTGCTTCCTCCAGCCCAGCATTTCTCATGATGTACTCTGCATATAGTTAAATAAGCAGGGTGACAATATACAGCCTTGATGTACTTTTCCTATCTGCAACCAGACTGTTGTTCCATGTCCAGTTCTAACTATTGCTTCCTGACCTGCATACAGGTTTCTCAAGAGGAAGGTCAGGTGGTCTGATATTCCCATCTCTTTCAGAATTTTCCACAGTTTATTGTGATCCACACAGTCAAAGGCTTTGGCATAGTCAATAAAACAGAAATAGATGTTTCTCTGGTACTCTCCTGCTTTTTCAATGATCCGTCGAATGTTGGCAATTTGATCTCTGGTTCCTCTGCCTTTTCTAAAACCAGCTTGAACATCTGGAAGTTCATGGTTTGCTTATTACTGAAGCCTGGCTTGGAGAATTTTAAGCATTACTTTACTAGCATGTGAGATGAGTGCAATTGTGTGGTAGTTTGAGCATTCTTTGGCATTGCCTTTCTTTGGAATTGGAATGAAAACTGACCTTTTCCAGTCCTGTGGCCACTGTTGAGTTTTCCAGATTTGCTGACATATTGAATGCAACACTTTCACAGCATCATCTTTGAGGATTTGAAATAGCTCAACTGGAATTCCATCACCTCCACTAGCTTTTTCCGTAGTGATGCTTTCTAAGGCCCACTTGACTTCACATTCCAGAATGTCTGGCTCTAGGTGAGTGATCACACCATCATGATTATCTGGTCGTGAAGATCTTTTTTGTACAATTCTTCTGTGTATTCTTGCCACCTCTTCTTAATATCTTCTGCTTTTGTTAGGTCCCTACCATTTCTGTCCTTTATTGAGCCCATCTTTGCATGAAACATTCCCTTGGTATCTCTAAGTATCTTGAAGAGATCTCTAGTCTTTCCCAATCTATTGTTTTCCTCTATTTCTTTACATTGATCCCTGAGGAAGGCTTTCTTATCTCTCCTTGCTATTCTTTGGAACTCTGCATTCAAATGGATATATCTTTCCTTTTCTCCTTTGCTTTTCACATCCTGTCTTTTCCCAGCTATTTGTAAGTCCTCTTCAGACAGCCATTTTGCTTTTTTGCATTTCTTTTTCTTAGTGATGGTCTTGATTCCTGTCTCCTGTACAGTGTCATGAACCTCCATCTGTAGTTCATCAGGCATTCTGTCTATCAGATCTAGTCCTTTAAATCTATTTCTCAGTTCTACTGTAGAGTCATAAAGTATTTGATTTATGTCATACCTGAATGGTCTAGTGGTTTTCTCCACTTTCTTCAATTTCAGTCTGAATTTGGCAATAAGGAGTTCATGATCTGATCCACAGTCAGCTCCTGGTCTTGTTTTTGCTGACTGTATAGAGCTTCTCCATCTTTGGCTGCAAAGAAATATAATCAATCTGATTTTGGTGTCGACCATCTGGTGATGTCCATGTGTAGAGTCTTCTCTCGTGTTGTTGGAAGGGGTTGTTTGCTATGACCAGTGCATTCTCTTGGCAAAACTCTATTAGCCTTTGCCCTGCTTCATTCTGTACTCCAAGGCCAAATTTGCCTGTTAACTCCAGGTGTTTCTTTACTTCCTACTTTTGCATTCCAGTCCCCTATAATGAAAAGGACATCTTTTTGGGGTGTGAGTTCTAAAATATCTTGTAGGTCTTCATAGAACTGTTCAACTTCAGCTTCTTTGGTGTTACCGGTTGGCACATAGCCTTAAATTACCATGATATTGAATGGTTTGCCATGAAAACGAACAGAGATCATGCTGTTGTTTTTGAGATTGCATCCAAGTACTGCATTTTGGACTCTTTTCTTGACTATGATGGCTACTCCATTTCTTCTGAGGGATTCCTGCCCACAGTAGTAGATATAATGGTCATCTGAGTTAAATTCACCCATTCCAGTCCATCTTAGTTCACTGTTTCCTAGAATGTCTATGTTCACTCTTCTCATCTCCTATTTGACCACTTCCAATTTGGCCTGATTCATAGACCTAACATTCCAGGTTCCTATGCAATATTGTTCTTTACAGCATCGAATCTTGCTTCTATCACCAGTCCCATTCACAACTGGTTGTTGTTTTTGCTTTGGCTCCATCCCTTCATACTTTCTGTAGTTACTTCTCCACTGATCTCCGGTAGTATATTGGGCACCTGGAATTTCTGAAACAACTCTCAAGTTTTAATACCTTAACACATGAACATTTATTTTCATCATATCATAGCCCAGATCAGTGGGGATCTATTCCATTGGGTCGTTAAGAAACACAGGCTCCTTCTATGAATTCGCTTAGGGATCCAGACTCTATTCTGACTCACTCTGGGAACCAGGACCCTCCCATTGTGTTAATGTCATCTTCTGATTCTGGATCATTGCCTCCATCTGGCTGATGAGTATAGAGAGAGCAGAAGAAACATGCTAGAGGCTATACAGGTCAGCCTGCAGGTTCTGTTGCTTGAACTTAGTCTAATGACTCCACCAAATCGTATCATACAGGGACTTCTTTGCAAGAAGAACAGAAAAATGTACATTGATGGGAATAAGCATTTCTTCCCCAAATTGCTTCTCTCACGTAAGGGAATGCAAGTGTCTGTCTGACATTTTATTTATCAAACACAATTTGGGCCCTGCATTCTTCTAGACTCTTAAAAACTATGAGTACACACAAAAAACAATAAATACTTTTTATTTTCAAAATAATCAGAAAACTGGTGAAGAAGATAAACACAAATAGTAAAAAGAAAAAGAATGATAATAGAAAATAAGTCCATATTTTATACAGCACCCATATAGTGGGTGCTATACACACGTGGTGTGTCCACTCATCACTGAAAGGCATTGACGAAAGTTTTCTGTCTGGGATTATCTTTGAGCAGAGTTACCATGTGAAATAGAGTTAATTATGGAATGGGACTCATTGAAAAGGGCATATACAGAAGCTTGGGACCATGTAAATTCTGCTTCTTTCCCAGGAGATTAGTTCAGTCTGGTTAAAACACATGGTGACTACGTTGAACGTATATGAAGCAGAATCCAGATCACCAAGAGATTTTTGTGTCTTTGTGTGTGTGTCTTTTTCAAGAATTTGTCCTTTATTTTGAAGCTGCACATAGTCATTAGTACAAAAGCCTTTACGGCAGGGAGAACATGGTAACACCTTAAACACCACATTTCATCATTAGTGTACTTTTCCAAAGTGACCTCTGTAAAAAAGAAGGAAAGAAAGAGTGCCACTTTGAGTCAGTTTCAATGATGAGTTTTGTCCATTGACCCATTTTTTCTTCCTCTGAGCTAAGAGGAACTCAGAATAGGGAAAATCAGATAAGAATTCTAAAGTTCTTTCTTGTGTGGGAATGATTAATCTCACCTTGTTTATATGTGCATTTATTGTCCCTCATTGCCTTCTATATAGTTTGAGTTAGAGGTTTATAAAGTGAATCAGCAAATATGTTGCCTAAACCATAGAAAATACCAACATTTTTAATAAGGATTACAAAATTAGGATGCAGGTATAATATGATCTTTTTGATTAAGGAGAATGACCTCCTGATGAATCATCTCTTCACCATGTACCCAAATGGAATGATTTTGTCCAGCTTAGCTTGAGTGTAGCCTCTTAAATGATTCTTCCTCTTCTCCCTCCGAGATAACAAATGTGAGTGAAGAACAACCTAGGAAAAAGATTGCATGCAAGCCTAAGGGGAAAATAAACATATTTGAATGCTCTGAGAAACTGCTGTGACAAGAAACTGTTTGGAAGATGCTGCTCAGAAGTCTGTCCATGGAAATTCAATTGTTTTGTGTGGCCAACACTTGGCATGTCACTCTTGTGCCGATGAAAATGATTAATTCTCCGTACCCTTCCATCCTACTCCACCCCTGTCCTTGGCAGAAGTTGGGAAATCTTTGCCATCTCCTACTGCACCGTGGATAAACAAACTTTTGTTATAACTATTTCAGAAGCAGGTGCAGTTAGAAAGTTTGCTAAAAGGGAGACTCCAGAGCAGCTCTCTGTGGTGGCTAGCAGTGGGAGTGATGGTCCCTGTGCAAGTTGAGTGGAAGAATCAGGAAGGATGGGCTTTAGATTCAGTTGGAGGGTAAATGGAATAACTGATGAACCCTAACCAGTTAAATGACCTTTACTTAGCTAAACTTTCTGAAGCTTTTCAAGTAGAAATTTTAGATAATTTTTTTTTTTCTTGTCAACTGTCTTGTGGAGTAAGGAGAGTGTTATAGAAAACACATCTAGAACATTCAAGCTAATGGATGTCTATTTTCCTTAATGAGTTATTTTTTGTTATTTCATTCAGTGTAGATGCCTTATCTACAATTTAACTTTTCTTTTTTAAATAGTTTCTGTAAATTATATTGGGCTTTCCAGGTGAAACAGTGGTAAAGAATCTGTCTGCCAATTCAGGAGACTCAGGAGATGCCGGTTCAGTCCCTGGGTCAAAAATATCCCCTGGAGAAGGAAATGGAACCCCACTCCAGTATTTTGCCTGAGAAATCCCATGGACAGAAGGCCTGGTGGAGTACAGTCCATGGGGTCGCAAAGAGTCAGACTCAACTGAACACACACACACAGAATTATGTTAAGGGCAGATGATGAGTGAATATAGTGTGACCGACATGGTTGTAGTCTGTAGCTCTCCTATAAAATGTGAATTCTTAAAAGGAATTAAAAGTGGGTACTACTTGAATGAGCTTAACGGAACAGTGACTCCTCTTAAAAAAAAAATAAAGAAGTGATGAAAATGTAACCACAAGTTGACTTTGAATGAAATGAACAGTAATGACTGACTATCAAAACTCATTCATTCTTTCTGCCCTACTTTTGTTCTGGCAGGAAAAAAGTTCAGGGAAAATAATCTCTTCTACCAGCCATAGAATAACAATAGTTGGTCTTAACTTGAATAGTGATTTCAACCCCCTTAGCTAGTATATAGCTTAGAGTACATACGCAGTCCACTTTTAGTCAAGTGATAGGTAGGTGAAGCTTTGGCATCCAGTGGGGGATGCAAACTTCTGGAATGGATTGTAAACCTAGATATTAAAAATAGAAAAAGTTCAATGTTCTTCTTCCTCTATTCAGCATGATTCAGTAAGTTTAACAATGGATGGAGCTTCCTCAGTTATATTCTAGTTAAGCAGTGACAAGCATATAAACAACAATACTTGCTAATAGATTGATAATGGCGGAGAGTAAAGAAAGATTGCAAATATTTAAATATATGTTTGAGTGTTACATGAAGCCTGTGTTTTCAGTAATTAGCTCATTATTATTTGAGCACTGTGTTCCTTGCAGCTAAATGCACCCAAATTGGCAAAACTAACCACTGAAAGGAGGAAACTGACAGGCAATGCTCAAGAAGGACAAGACTGTCATGAAAATGACACAAGCCTTTTAAGCATTTAATTTTTTCTTTATATTCATTTGTTGCACATATATATTTTTAAAACACCTACTCTGTTGAAAAACACCGTTGTGTGATCTACAAAAATCAAATCTTTTTAATAAAAATATACCAGTTTACAAAATAAATTCAATTTTATAAACAATTGTTTTCATCTTATACACAGTGCTGAGTCTGGGTGTGTAAAGGGGCAATAAATATTATTAAGCATGTATAACCCACCAGGTTCCCCTGTCCATGGGATTCTCCAGGCAAGAATACTGGAGTGGGTTGCCATTTCCCTCTCTAATAATTCCCTGTGCTATACAGTAAATCCTTGCTTATCTATTTTGCATGTCGTGGTATGTATCTGTTAACTCCATATACCTACTTTGTCTGTCCTCCACTTCCTCTCCCCTTTGGTTACCACAAGTTTCTTTTCTATGATTATGCAAGGTTTTATGTCTCAGTGCATTTTTGAGCATGTACTGATAAATTGTCTTCTACATCCAAGGTCTATAGGACATTGTTATTATACTCGGGATCTGAGACAAAGTGAGAATATTGAGAGAAGTATCTGTCTCCTTCCTAAGTTTGAAGATCATGTATTTCCCAGATAGGACATTATATATATATGCAGAAATTTCACAAATGCTTATATCAGCCCACAAAACATTGTGTAACTCTATCTCCCTTAAACAACATAGAGATGCAAATTAAAATTTACATTCTCTACTTTTATCCAGCAAGAATGTCATTCTTCAAGGAACTGGAGATGTTTGAAAAGGTAATTAGACAATCAGATTTATAGCCAGATTTAACCACTCAGCTCTCGAAGAATAAATATATTTAATTTAGACTTTTGTTGTAAACTAAAATGAACTGTATCCCAAAGTTCTTTTGCTGTTTTCAATAACATTTCCTTTATTTAACACACCATTTGGCCACCATTTACAGTCTGGCAAAATTAACAGTGTGTTTGTGCCCTGTGAGGCAGAAACTTCACTTTGACTAACATGCAAATTCAGTGCAGACCTAAGTGTAAGCATCAGTCTGTGGCCAGGATTCTCACAAACCTCAATATTTTTCCAATTATTGTCTTTCGATCAGAAGTTCACCTTGCAACTGAGTTCATAAGTGAGTAAGAAACTCATCTTTATTTCCGGTAGGATGAGAATATGTAGATTTTTAAAATTCTCTATTGCCTCGAACATAATGTATTTACCCCAGGAGCTTTAATTAAAAAGAAAAAAAATTCCTTTATTGTAAAGCTAAATAAATAACTAAATACAGATGAAGTTCCCTGGGAAATTGAATGATGGATCAATTCAGTGTTTCACTTGATTACATAATAAGCCTGGATAACTACATGGTAGGATTGTGTAATCCAAATTGAATGATTAACCTATTTTATTTCTCTCTCCAAGAATTTAGTCCAATTGTTTATAGTATAATTATCAGGAAATACTATTATGCTGTGAAGGTTTTATTTTCACTCCTATCATGCCTGAGAGTACGATATTTTAATATTTTTCCAACTACTGTAGTTATTAGGTATTAATATTTATCACATATCATTAGCGATGATATGCAAAAGATCTTTAGATACTGCTACATTTTCTTTCTTAAACGACATCTTCCATGTGAAAATACTTGAATGGAATATATTATAAAAAAGTAAATGAGAGCAGATTTCTATGGACTTAACAAAATTAGAATTGAATTTAAAGAAATTTAAAGAAAAATGATTCTTTTTACGTCAACAATAATGAAATGAAGATTCTGTGCTTATTTCCAGGCCTGATTACAAGTACTTCTTGCTACTTCCATACACACGTGGTCACACATACACAGTCTTGACTTGAATAGCTGTTCTAAAATTTTTATTGAAGGATAGATGACTTACAACAGTATTTTAGTTTTAGGTGTGCAACATAGCGATTTGATGTTTTTGTAGATTCTGCTGCACACAAAGTTATAAAATATTGACTGTAATCCTTGTGCTGTACATTATATCCTTGTGACATTGTTTTATACCTAGTAGTTTGTGCATCCTAATCCTCTTCAACTGTTTTACCCGCCCCTCACCCTGCTCCCCTCTGGAAACCACTAGCTTGTTCTCTGCATCTGTGAGTCTTTCTGTTTTTGCTATATTCATCTATTTACCTTACTAATCAGATTCCACATATAAATTGAAACATGCAGTGCTTGTCTTTCTCTGGCTTATTTTACTAGGCATTATACCCTCCAGGTATACCCATGCTGCCATAAATGGCAGAATTTTATTCTTTTGTGCCTGAGTAATATCCTATATATATTTTCTTATCTAGCCATCTACACTTAGGTTACTTCCTAATCTTAGCCATTGTAAATAATGCTGCTATAACTGTTTGAGTACATATATCTTTTTGAGTATTTTTATCTTCTTTGGATAAATACCCAGAAGTGGAATTGCTGGATAATATGGTAGTTCTCTTTTTATTTTTTGAGGAATCTACATACTATATTCCATAGTGGCTGTACCAGTTTACATCTCCATGAACAGTTCCGGTGTGTGTGTGTCCAACTCTTGGCAACCCCATGAACTGTAGCCCACCAGGCCCCTCTGTCCATGGGGTTTCCTAGGCAAGAATACTGAGTGGGTTGCCATTTCCTTCTCCAGGGAATCTTCCCGACCCAGGGA
Source organism: Okapia johnstoni (assembly GCA_024291935.2). Taxonomy (NCBI): domain Eukaryota; kingdom Metazoa; phylum Chordata; class Mammalia; order Artiodactyla; family Giraffidae; genus Okapia; species Okapia johnstoni. Next base: position 10,346,712 of record CM044325.1, read on the forward strand.
TAGAACCCATGTCTATTTATTGCATCAGGGTTCCCTTTTTCCACATCCAGGCCAACCCTTGTATTTCTTTTTTTTAAAATTATTAAATTATTTTATTTTAATTGGAGGATAATTACTTTACAATACTGTGATGGTTTTTGCCATACATCGACATGAATCAGCTATGGTATTCATGTGTCCCCCCATCCTGAAACCCCCTCCCACTTCCCTCCCCACCTTATTCCTCTGGGTTGTCCCAGAGCACTGGCTTTGGGTGCCCTGCTTCATGCATCAAACTTGAACTGTACATCTTTTTCACATATAGTAATATACATGTTTCAATACTATTCTCTCAAATCAACCCACCCTCTCCTTCTCTCACAGAGTCCAAAAGTCTGTTCTTTACATCTGTGTCTCTTTTGCTGCTCTGCATGTAGGATCGTCATTACCATCGTTGGTGTAAATTGGTAGTATTTCATTGTGCTTTAATTTGCATTTCCCTATTGTCTGTTAGCCAGCAGTATGTCTTCTTTGGAAAAATGCCTATTCTGACACTTTTGCATTGGGTTGTTGGCTTTTTTTTTTTTTTTTGATGTTGAGTTGAATGAATTCTTTACTTATTTTGTGTATTAATTCCTGCTCTGACATTTTGTTTGAAAATGGAATGCAATAGGACCTCTAGGTGAATATGCTAGATACGAGATCTAGGAGGGTTACTGACTGTACAGTCACTGCTTTCCTGCAGGCCACAAGGTCTGTCAGAAGAAGCTTAGTGATTAACTCTAAAATAGTGATAGAATTAAAAGGGGTGGGGTTGTCCTAGGCATGTCTTAGACATGAGAAATTTTTCACTGAAAGATAACAGTGTATAACAAGAAAAAGTTTGAATTCTAAAGAGAAAGGCCATGCTCTCACAATTTGCTTTTACCTCTTGCCACTGAGTTGGGATTACCTGGTGGCTCAGCTGGTAAAGAACTCCCTTCCAATGCAGGAGACACAAGGGACACAGGTTCGATCCCTGGGTTGGGAGAATCCTTTGGAGAAAAAATGGCAACCTGCACCAGTATCTTTGCCTGGAAAATTCTGTGGACAAAGGAGCCTGGCAGGCTGCAGTCAATGGGGTCACAGAAAGTTGGACACGACTGAGCACACAGGCACATGCACACACCTATGAGTACTTGAGAAAGTCACCTAAATTCTCTGAGACACAGTTGTAATTCATATATAAAAGATTTGTAAGGATTAAAAAATATGCATTTGGGTGTTCTTAGCATCTTACGTGGCATGTAGCATTTATTAATAAGAATTTCAGTCAGCATGATGCATATACATACAATGAATCTTAGTTCCCATTTTGATTGCACAGACTTCAAATATCCTATCCTTTTCATTCTTAATTTTGATTATTTTATTGCTCTTCTAGGTGTTTTAGATGCTTCAGGTTTTCAAATGTGTCTTTTCTTTCTCCTTTTTCCAGTGTGTTATAACTTCTCTCCTTTCCGTTTTTCTTCTTGTAATTATTTCTTTTTAAAAAATTAGTTTGAGCTTTTCTGTTTCCCTTCTGTGTTTAGGACATCTCAAGAGCATATCAGGTTGCTCATTATAAGGTATAATGCATACTGTGTAGGAGTGAAAATTTTGTCTTGTTAAAGCTATTTAATAACCAACACAATGGAATTATTTTCTCCCATGTCCTTCAAATGTTCCATACAGATATCACAACAAAAACTATACTTGTGTTTCTTCATGCACAATTTTTTCATTCATTCATTATTGTGTCTGTTTGTCATTGAAACTGTCTTGTTTGCTTTGTCACAGAAAGAAGAGAGGCGTAAGTTGAGTGACTTCATCTGGATGAAAGGGTCAGGGGCTTGGGAAATAAATATGAATACTTGCAGATGAAATCTGAAGCTTCTTGAATTATAATCTAATGCACAGCTGGATCTTTTATTTCTATTCAGGTTTCAACCCAGAAGATAATTCCTCAGAGACTTTCTCTGAATATCCTAGAGAAAGTACGCCCCCCCCACCCCAGTTTAAGCAATCATTATGGCATTTCTTCTCATCATAGCACTGAACATCATAATTCTTTATTCTGTTGGCACAAGACTTATGAATAACATGAGTATGGTCATTCAGACCCTTGCTAGTTTTATATTCCCACAACCTGGAACACTGCTGACAGCCCTTAGCTAGTAATCAATAAGCATTCACTGAATAAATAGATGAATGAACACAAATAGGAAAGAAAAACTCTTAAAGTTAATCACTGATGATTTTTTTTTTAAATTTAAAATTGAACAAACCAAACATGGCAAAGGAAGTTTGTTTCTCAACATCACACAGAAAGGACTGTGGGTCTTGATTCACAAACCTCTGTACTTTAGCTTGGGGGGGGGGGGGAAAATATATATATATATATATATATATATTTCCACCATTTAGGGAGACAGAAAATATGTGGCTTAATTAACTCTGGGGAGAAGCTGAAATGCTCTCTTTCCCTCATGGATACCAAGCATGATGCCTGTGGGAAGTTTACCATAAAAAGGGGTAGAAGCAGTTGTCCCTCCATTCAGTTATTTTGTTTTATAACTTTTTATTTTATATTAGTGTATAGCTGATTAATAATGTTGTGATAGTTTCAGGTAGACAACAAAAAGACTCAGCCATACATATGCATATATCTATTCTCCCGCAAATTCCCTTCCTATCCAGGTTGCCACATAAACTTGAGCAGAGTTCCCTGTGCTATATAGTAGATCCTTTTTGATTATTCGTTTTAAATATAGCAGTGTATACATGTCCATTCCAAATTCCCTAACTCTTCCTTCTCCACATCCCGCCCCTGGCAACTATAATTTTGTTCTGTAAGTCCGAGTCTCTTTCTATTGTAGAAATAAGTTCATTTGTATCATTTCATTAGATTCCACATATAAGAAATGTCACACCAATATTTCTTCTTCTATATCTGACTTACTTCACTCAGTATGACAATCTCTAGGTCTATGTTGCTGCAAATGGTATTATTTCATTCTTTTTAATGGTTGAGTAACACTTAATCGTATATATGTACTGCATTTTCCTTATCCATTCCCCTGTCAATAGACATTTCAGTTCAGTTCAGTTCAGTCGCTCAGTCGTGTCCGACTCTTTGCAACCCCATGAATTGCAGCACGCCAGGCCTCCCTGTCCATCACCAACCCCCGGAGTTTACCCAAACCCATGTCCATCGAGTCGGTGATGCCATCCAGCCATCTCATCCTCTGTCGTCCCCTTCTCCTCCTGCCCCCAATCCTACCCAGCATTAGGGTCTTTTCCAATGAGTCAACCCTTCGCATGAGGTGGCCAAAATATTGGAGTTTCAGCTTCAACATCAGACCTTCCAATGAACACCCAGGATTGATCTCTTTTAGGATGGATTGATTAGATCTCCCTGCAGTCCAAGGGACTCTCAAGAGTCTTCTCCAACACCACAGTTCAAAAGCATCAATTCTTCGGCGCTCAGCTTTCTTCACCGTCCAACTCTCACATCCATACATGACTACTGGAAAAACCATAGCCTTGACTAGACGGACTTTTGTTGGCAAAGTAATGTCTCTACTTTTAAATATGCTATCTAGGTTGGCCATAACCTTCCTTCCAAGGAGGAAGCGTCTTTTAATTTCATGGCTGCAATCACCATCAGCAGTAATTCTGGAGCCCAAAATAATAAAGTCTGACACTGTTTCCACTGTTTCCCTATCTATTTCCCATGAAGTGATGGGACCAGATGCCATGATCTTAGTTTTCTGAACGTTGAGCTTTAAGCCAACTTTTTCACTCTCCTCTTTCACCTTCATCAAGAGGCTCTTTAGTTCTTCTTCACTTTCTGCCATAAGGGTGGTGTCATACGCATATCTGAGGTTATTGATATTTCTCCCGGCAATATTGATTCCAGCTTGTGTTTCTTCCAGCCCAGCATTTCTCATGATGTACTCTGCATATAAGTTAAATAAGCAGGGTGACAATATACAGCCTTGACGTACTCCTTTTCCTATTTGGAACCAGTCTGTTGTTCCATGTCTAGTTCTAACTGTTGCTTCCTGACCTGCATACAGGTTTCTCAAGAGACAGGTCAAATGGTCTGGTATTCCCATTCCTTTCAGAATTTTCCACAGTTCATTGTGATCCACACAGTCAAAGGCTTTGGCATAGTCAATAAAGCAGAAATAGATGTTTTTCTGGAACTCTCTTGCTTTTTCGATGATCCAGCAGATGTTGGCAATTTGATCTCTTGTTCTCTGCCTTTTCTAAAACCAGCTTGAACATCTGGAAGTTCACAGTACACATATTTGGTGAAGCCTGGCTTGGAGAATTTTGAGCATTACTTGACTAGCATGTGAGATAAGTGCAATTGTGCAGTAGTTTGAGCATTCTTTGGCATTGCCTTTCTTTGGGATTGGAATGAAAACTGACCTTTTCCAGTCCTGTGGCCACTGCTGAGTTTTCCAGATTTGCTGGCCTATTGAGTACAGCACTTTCACAGCATCATCTTTGAGAATTTGAAATAGCTCAACTGGAATTCCATCACCTCCACTAGCTTTGTTCGTAGTGATGGTTTCTAAGGCCCACTTGACTTCACATTCCAGGATGTCTGGCTCTAGGTAAGTGATAACACCATTGTGATTTTCTGGGTCATGAAGATCTTTTTTGTACAGTTCTTCTGTGTATTCTTGCCACCTCTTCTTAATATCTTCTGCTTCTGTTAGGTCCATATCATTTCTGTCCTTTATCGAGCCCATCTTTGCATTAAATGTTCCCTTGGTATCTCTAATTTTCTTGAAGAGACCTCTAGACTATATAGAGCTTCTCCATCTTTGGCTGCAAAGAATATAATCAATCTGATTTCGATGTTGACCATCTGGTGATGTCCATGTGTAGAGTCTTCTCTTCAAAAACGACAGAATGATCTCTGTTCGTTTCCAAGGCAAACCATTCAATATCACGGTAATCCAAGTCTATGCCCTGACCAGTAACGCTGAAGAAGCTGAACTTGAACGGTTCTATGAAGATCTACAAGACCTTTTAGAACTAACACCCCAAAAATATGTCCTTTTCATTATAGGGGACTGGAATGCAAAAGTAGGAAGTCAGGAAACACCTGGCGTAACAGGCAAATTTGGCCTTGGAGTACGGAATGAAGCAGGGCAAAGGCTAATAGGGTTCTGCCAAGAGAACACACTGGTCATGGCAAACATCCTCTTCCAACAACACAAGAGAAGACTCTACATGTGGACATCACCAGTTGGTCAACATCGAAATCGGAAGATTATGTAACAATGAAAACATGGAGGCAACGGTGGCTGCCAAGGGGTTTGGGAATTTTTCACTCAGTAACGAGGAGCTTTTGAATGAGTTAAGTTTTCAAGCTGTATGAAGCTTAATCAAATTAATCAAATGAAATGCTAAATCTATCTGTGGTTAAATAATACATTGTGCTAAATGCTGATAGAAAATCAAAGAGGAAATGTATCAGTTTCACTTTGTTTTCTTCTAGCCTCTGTATGTTCCACTGTAGCCAAAATATGCTCTTCCTAGCATATATCTAGACTGGTTGTATTGTATTATTCAAAAACATAAAACACACATTTATTGTATAGGTAACGCTCTAGCCAAAATATGCTCTTTCTAGCATATATCTTGACTGGTTGTATTGTATTATTCAAAAACATTCGAACATGCATTTATTGAATAGGAAACATCTGCTAGGGATGGGGACCTCCCAGGTGGTGCTGATGATAAAGAACCCACCTGCCAATGCAGGAGACATAAGAGACATGGGTTCGATCCCTAGGTAGGGAAGATCTCCCAGAAAAGGGCATGGAAACCCCACCCCAGTATTTTTGCCTGGAGAATCCCATAGACAGAGGAGCCTGGCAGGCTACAGCCCATAGGGTCACAAAGAGTCAGGGACTTAGCATGCATGCACACGAGGGATGGGGATTCACATTTGCATGAGAAATATATCCTGCTTTGAGAGAATTCATATCCTCACAGATCAGCAGACTTATAAATGAGTAAATTACAGAATAAAGCAATGAGCCAAGTAATGTTTGTTTTTGTGAGAAGATAGTAGAACAGAGGGTGTAGTAGTTTGCTTTGCCTGGGGCAACAAAGAGGCCATAGAGGAAAGAAGATACTTGTGTTGGGTTTTGAAAAATGAGTTGTTGTTCTGTCACTCATCATGTCCAACTCTTTGTAACCATGGACTGCAGCACACCAGCTTCCCTGTCCTCCACTGTCTCCCAGAGTTTGTTCAGATTTCATTGAGTTGATGATGCTTTCCAACCTTCTCATCCTCTGTCACCCCTTCTCCTCCTGCTCTCAATCTTTCTCAGCCTTAGAGTCTTTTCCAGTGAGTCGGCTCTTCCCATCAGAGGGCCAGAGTAGTCAAGCTTCAGCATCATCCTTCCAATGAATAGTCAAGGTTGATTTCCTTTAGGATTGACTGGTTTGATCTCCTTGCTGTCCATGGGACTCTCAAGAGTCTTCTCCAGCCTGATGATTTGAAGCATCAATTCCTTGTTGCTCCACCTTCTTTATGGTCCAACTCAGGAAATGGAGGGTCCCTGCATGGCTAAGGTGGGGAGCAATTTAGAGGAAATGTTAGAACCAGTAATGTTATGATGGTCGTATTAGCCCTAGTCTTTGAAAGGAGAATAACGTATGGCGTTGTTGTGGTAAAAAGTGATTGCAGAAAATATATCTGAAGGGAGAAATAAAGGCCAAACCTTAAATATCCTACTACAGAGTTTAGTCTTCAATATTTTTCAAGAGGGGTTTGGGGAACCTATAAAATAATAGAATAATGATTAAACTCAGCATGAAAAGGTTTTATTGCTGAATGTTTAACTCAATCCTGCAAACAGTCTAGATAGGCTTTGAACTATAAGGCAGAGAGGACTGAAACCCTTTCTCTCCCCCATTATACGAAAGCAAAGTCTCTTATGATGGTAATTATGTGGGGATATCCTGGCTTGTTGGTAAAGTGAGTACTTGGGTGACTAGATGTGATCTTCTGCATACATGAAACATCCATTACAAGACTGTGGTACTTTGCTGCTTCCATGACATATGTGAAGAGCATGGATCAAGGTGATGTCACCTAGTCATGTCTACATTGGTTTCAGTAGGCAAGGTAGTCAGCCCAAGTTATAGTAATGTGTATCAATAGGTGATAGAGTTAATAAGTGTAGTAAAAAGAGAAAAAATGAACACCTTTTTGGTTTACAATAACAAGTTTGAAAGATTGATGAGAGGTGAGACTATAAGGCATGGAAGCTATGCTGAGTATATAGTAGAGAGTAGGTGAGAGATTTGGTTCTGAGTTTTGGGAATGAGAAGAAGATTCTCTTTTGCCATCATGAAGTTTCTATTATCAAGAACAGTGTATTCAGAAGAGTAGTAATAGAGGAAATAAGGGAGGGGAAAACAATTTGGTTTGGACTATTGAGTTAATGTACTATCAGGTTAGTTAAGTAGTTACAGCTTTTAGACAGAAGGTGCAATTTTTTGAATATCAGATCTCAGATTAAGGCTAAAAATAAGTACCTTGTGGTCAAAAATATAGTGTTGTAGTTAAAATTATAGAAGTGTTTGGATAAAATACTGAAGATGATATATTTAGAAATGAAGTAAAGGCTAATATCTGATCAGTGTGGAATAGTAACTTTTACAGAATTAAGTTGACAATTTAGTGGAAAAACAAAAAGGAGTCAGAAGGTAGAGAACACCCACAAAATAGAAGGGTAGTAAAAACCAAGGGAAAAGAGAGACTGCAGTCAATAGCAGCAAATGTCACAGGGAGGTCAAAGGTTAAAAAAAGGACAGGAATCAATACATTTAACTCAGGTGGTCAACAGTGACCTATATGGAGCTGTTGCAGCACAGAAGTAGGTACCGATTCCATTCCATAAAGCAGTGACCAAGTAGCCCAGTTGTGTCCTACTGGGACTGCATGGACTGCAGCACACCAGGCCTACCTGGAGTTTGCCCAAATTCATTGCATCGGTCATGCTGTCCAGCCATTTCACCCTCTGAGACCCTCTTCTCCTTCTGCCCTCAGTCTTTCCCAGCATCAGGGATTTTTCCAATGAGTCATCTGTTCACATCAGATGACCAAAATACTGGAGCTTTCAACTTCAGCATCAGTCCTTCCAGTGAATATTCAGAGTTGATCTCCATTAAGATTGACTGGTTTGATCTCCTTGCTGTCCAAGGGACTTTCAGGAGTCTTCTCCAGCACCACAGTTCAAAGGCATCAATTATTTAGTGTTCTGCCTTCTTTAGGGTCCAGCTCTTGCAACTGTATGTGATCATTGTGTAGACAATGGTGATGGTGGGTTAGTCATTAAGTCATGTCCAACTCTTGCAACCCCATCGACTGAAGCCTGCCAGGTTTCTCTGTCCGTGGAATTCTACAGGTAAAAATACTGGAGTGAGTTGCCATTTTCTTCTCCAGGGGATCTTCCCGACCCAGGGATTGAACCCAGGTCTCCTGCATTGCAGGCAGATTCTTTACTGACTGAGAGATGAAGGAAGCCTGGGAAGGCCATAACCTTGACTATAATTAAAGTTCAGGAAAAAGATTTTATATAAAAAAAAATATATATATATATGTATATATGTTAAAAACTTGGTTAAGAAGAGATGAAACCCTGAGAATACTACTTTTAAAAGAACAGAAGTTTCTTGAAGCTTTTTTAGAATGGACTTGAACAATTTTAGGGGCTGAAAGATTGGAACCAACCAAGTGAAAGGAACTGAAAATACAGACAGAAGAGAGATGAGATATGGTTTCTGGGAATGACCAAAAGCACATGAAGAGGAAGGGCATGAGATAAGAAGATGAAGACCTTCTCTAATACAGGACAAACGGACAAGAATTTATGAAGATGTAGATAAATTTGTAGGTTTAAGGGAAAGTTAATTATATTAATCGTCCACAATGTTTATTTCCATTGTGAGTTGCGAGGGCAATTTATATGCTTCAAAATAGTGCACAAAGTTAGTTTACTAAAAATTTGGGATAGGTCTTGAAAACACTAGGAGAAGGAATAGAATGCCAACATGTGAAGGTGGCAATCAGGTGTGACTGAGTCACATCTGAGATTAGTAGTGTACTTGTGGCATCAATCTACATAATTTTGCCATTTTAATGCATCTGTACACTAGAAAGGGTGATGAAAGTGGTTGAGTTTAGCCAGAGTTTGAAATGTTCAGGGAAGGTATGGTGAAAAGGCAATAGCATGCAGTGGCATCATGTTGGTAAGAAAGTAATAAGATGATAGAAGTTCAGATCAAATCTGATAGATGAAGAGATAAGATAAAAATAGTGCTAATGGATGAAGAAGCAAGATGGCAGAGTGCTAAGGAAGAGAAAGAAAAAGGAAGAGTCAAATAATGAAAAACAGTTTAAAAGGGAAAGCAGGGAAAGTATAGAGAGGGAGAAGAGGGAGAGTCTGGAAAGATAAATAGTAGTGAAAAATGATGCATGATTTTATTTCATAGGGGAAACAATATAAATATTAAAAGATCATATGTTTCTGTTTTAAGAATTTGTATATTGAAGCAGGATTGATAATTGTACTTGAGTATACAAGCAATACTATACTTTGAACTTGGAATGATTCCTAATGGACACTAAATCCTGTAAGAGTGACTGAATTAGGAATGAAAGAAAAACAAAATTTGCATGTCAAAGTAAATCAGTGAATGTAAATACACATTCACCAGTAAATAATAGGAGATAATGGCAATGTGATATAAAAAATGGATTCAGATTGGTCTTAGAGGAGAATAATTCATGTACAAAGGAGGCAGAGTTATGGTTAGGATGTGGAAATGTGGAGTCATGATATTACTATGCCCCTTATTTGAAGAAAGTTCTTGGGGAATCGGAGTAAACTGGAAAGAAAAAGAAATGGTTTTTGTTAAGGTAGCTGGGTGCCAGACATGCTATGAAGAATTAAAGAATGATTAGACATAATAAGCTAAAGGTTTGGGGCAGTGTCTGAGTGAATAATGAGAAGGACTGGGTAGTGGAATGGAGAGCTTACAGGAGTGACAGTAAAAGAAAGAACACAGTTGACCTGGGAGGTCTGTAAATTCAGTTGATTTTGGTGCTGAAAGAATATAGGAATATGCATAATTATTCTCAATTTTCTAAATGTTAGAAAGAAAATAGTAGAAAATGTTAGTCACTCAGTCTTATCCGACTCTTTGCAACCCCTTGGAATGTAGCCCAATAGGCTCCTTTGTCCATGGCATTCTCCAGGCAAGAATATTGAAGTGGGTTGCTGTCCCTTCTCCAGGTGATCTTCCCGACCCAGGAATTGAACCCAGGTCTAAATGTTCATTGTGCATAAAGCTGTTTTAATGCAGTGGAAATAAGTGAAGATCCTGACTGCTGTCTGAATTTCAAATGTTCGTGTAATTAGTAATTCATATTTAGTAGGCCAAATTAAACTTAACAGAAGAATTACTACTAAAATGTATTTGACATCACCAAATTAGTTTTTACTATGAAGCATGGCTTTGTTGGTTATGAGAAAGATTTAAGAAATGACTTTTCTTTGGAGAATGACTGACTTCAGGGCTGGGACAGGAATGGCATAAAAGGAGCTTGAATTGTTTTGTTATGCCATATAATTAGGAAGTATTCTTAAAGTGAATGGGAGTGGACCACAAGATCCTGGAGGGAGCATGAAAGGATTTCTTTCAGACAAATCTTAAATTCTTTGAGCTTCAGAATAATTAAGGACAATAATGTATTAAAAATCATCATAAAATGTGAGCCTATTAGTTCATAACAATGATAAAGAAAAAAAATGAAGGAGGAAGCAGGGCTCTTGCTTGCAGAAAAATGCCAACTGCGAGTGGTAAATTTGGAGAGGAGAGCAGATTTCATTTCCAACCATCATGTCAAGGTTGGTTCAGTCAAGAATCATCAGTTTAGGAGAGAAGGTGTTTGATAAGAAGCAGAATATTTGCAAAGTTTTGAAATGTCTTCCTATAAACTTTTGGTAAGTAGAAAGAAAAAATAGTAACAATATAGTGGGAACATTAGACACTTTGAGTGATTAAAATTAACATAAAGTAAAAGGCAAACCCCATGACAAAAAACTCAAATGAGATATGTTTTGAAACATATTTGAATGGTCACTCTTCAAAACAGTCCAAGTCATGAAAGTCTAGGAAAAACAGAAACACATCAGTGTAGGTTAAGGTGACATGACAGCTAAATGCCTTGTCCTGATGAGCTCCTGGAACAGAAATGATATTCGTGGAAAACCTGGTGAAATCCAAAAGAAATCTGTGGTTTATCTGACAGTTAAAAACCAACGTTAATTTCTTAGTCCTAGGAGAAAAGTATATGGGAACTCTCTGTACTGTCTTTGAAACCTTTCTGTACATCTAGAATTATTTCAAATTAAAATTTATTAGGAATGGGGGAGGAAGAGAGCCAAGTCATTGTGAGTCTTCAAATGTGAGAAGGCCACCATATTACTTATGTACCATTCCAGCTGGGAATGCATACCCTGAACTAGCCATAAAGACACAGCAGACAAGCGCAGAACTCATGGCCATTTATTAAAGCAAAACATAGTGCATTATTCAGAGCTGTCTGACAGATTCAAAACTGTCAGTTTCATAAAAGACAAAGAAATTCTATTTTAATCTCCAGATTAAAGAAGATTAAAAGGTATAGCAATGAAATGCAATATGGGCTCTTAGACTGGATTTTGTATTGAAAGGAAAACAGTTCTAGAAAGGTATTAGTGGTTCAATTGACAAAATTGAAATATGGATGATAGACTAGGAAAATAGATTGTGTCATGTTTAAGAATAAATAAGATGACAACTGTGTTGTATGTATGGAAGAAAATATCCTATTCTAAGAAATACACATTGAAGTATTTAGAGACAAAAACACATTATGTATACATATCAATTTCAAAAGCTTCAGAGAAAGAAGTATTATATTAATATGCATGCTAAGTTGTTGTGGTCCTTTAATGGACCAAAACTTGGGGGTACAGAGTCGACTGATAAGAAAGAGAAAGAAGGAAGAAATGGGGCTGAGCAGCCTGAAGGGGACAGAGAGAGAGAAAGAGAGAGAAAGAGAGAGAAAGAGAGAGAGAGAGAGAGACACATACACGGGGACCAGTGCTCTGATGGAACAAAGGTGTTTATTCAACATATTGTGGGCATATATATACTCCCTTACAAGATAGCCCTTTTTAGCAGAGACAGGGATAAAAAATCTTACAAGTTATTCAGAAAGCTGGAGGCTAGAATCATTCTCAAGGGAGGGGATTGAAAAAGTTACTTTCCATATCAGAAGGGAAAAGAGTAGTAAATGGCTGCTATTCATCCTTTGGAGAAGTTAACTTTCCATACGAACGAGATGCATAAGTTCCTATTATCCCGGGAACCCCGTGCAGTTCCTCCAGCGCCTGTATTCAGGTGCTATGAGGAACAAAGGATTTATGCAAGACCGAAAGCAGCATACGGGAAGCCTTCTGTTAAATGCTACCTTACACTAAGTCACTTCAGTCGTGTTTTGCTCTTAGTGACCCCTTGCTCTATAGTCCGCCAGGCCCCTCTTTCCCTGGAATTCTCCAGGCAAAAATACTGGAGTGGGTTGCCATGCCCTCCTCCAGGAGATCTTCCTGACCCAGGGATCTAATCTGGATCTCCAGCATTGTAGACAGATTTTTTACCATCTGAGCCACCCTATATATAGAAACAAAGAAAAGGGGGGAAATATTGTTAGCTGGTGTACCTGGATAAAAAACATGTGGGCATTCCTTTTACACTTGTGGCAAATTTTCTGTGCATTTGAAACCTTCTAACATCTGACTCTTTTTAGAAAGAAATGAACTTATTCTAATGCAAGTTCCATGACCAATATTTGAGGTAGAATAATTGTGGTAATAAAAATTTTTAAGCTAGGAGAAATTCCCTAAAATGTTGAACTTAGAGAACGTATTTTGCATGTTGGTATCTTCAGAGCTTTTAATGGTATCTGGGAAATAAAAGATCTTCAAACTCAGTTCTAATGAGGTGGATGAAACTGGAGCCTATTAAACAGAGTGAAGTAAGCCAGAAAGAAAAACACCAATACAGTATACTAACGCATATATATGGAATTTAGTAAATTGGTAAAGATAACCCTGTATGTGAGACAGCAAAAGAGACTCAGATGTATAGAACTGTACTTTGGACTCTATGGGAGAAGGTGAGGGTGGGATGATATGGGAGAATGGCATTGAAGCATGTAAGTTATCATATGTGAAATGATCGCCAGTCCAGGTTCGATGCATGATACAGGGTGCTCGGGGCTGGTGCACAGGGATGACCCAGAGGGATAGGATGGGGAGGGAGGTGGGAGGGGGATTCTGGAAGGGGAACACATGTACATCCATGGTGGATTCATGTCAGTGTATGGCTAAACTAATGCAATATTGTAAAGTAAAAAAATAGATAAATAAATTAAAAAAACAAAATGAAAATAAAAACTGAAAAAAAAATTCACCTCTTGAAAGAATGAATAGATGGATTGATGCTATTAGGGACAATGTCAAGAACTGGTAATATCAGCTACTGATAAGTAGTAGATTGTTTTTCCCTTCTCCAAATAAGTATTTTGAGGAGATAGAATCTTATAATGAAAGTGAAAATATTAGTCACTCAGTCATTTCCAACTCTTTGCGACCCCATGGATTGTAGCCTGCCAGGCTCCTCCATCCATGGGATTTTTCCAGGCAAGAATAATTGGAGTGGGTTGCCATTTCCTTCTCCAGGGGATCTTCCCGACCCAGGGATCAAACCTCGGTCTCTCTCATTGCAGGCAGACTCAACCATCTGAACCACCAGGGAATCCCGGAAATCTTATAATACTGTATCCACATCATTGGAATAAATAGTAGAGGCAATGTTGTGACACCAGCTTAATAAAAGACCATCTTCCCATCCATGATCACAACTAGAGGATCCTTGATATTCATGATTATGATTTAGACATTTAGAAAAGAGAAGAAAATGATATTTGGGCTTAAGTGAAATCAAGAGGTGGGCTTCCCTGGTGGCTCAGTGGTAAAGAATCCACCGCCAATGCAGGAGGCACAGGTTTTATCCCTGGGTCAGGAAGATCCCATGGAGAAGACAGTGGCAACCCATTCCAGTATTCTTGCCTGGGAGATCCCTTGAACAGAGGACCCTGGCAGACTAGAGTCCTTGGCGTGGCAAAAGAGTCAGACATGACTTAGCGACTACAGAACAACAACAAAACCAAGGGGTAAGAGTTTCAAGCTATGTATCTTAACCCAGACTCTTCTGCCATAATGCTATAGGAATTTAGATAAAGACATAAACTTTGTTTTTGGTTTCTTCATCAATGAGCCAACCAGGTGTGTTTGCTAACAGGCCATACATGGAAAAAGGTGGAGATTCTTTTATTTCTACTTTGTAAATATAGCAGAGTGACTGAAAAACTGGGGACGGGGAGATAAAGATTGAGATAATTTGAAGTAGTAGGGTTTAAATAGAAAAAAATAGCCGCATCTCTTTGATGGACCCTTGTGTCGGCACATGACCTGTTGTGTATAAAGAGAATGTTCATTTCCTGTGAATATATACAGACAGCTTCCTGTGATGTTCTTACTTTAGCTTTATGTCTCCAATCGACTCAGCTGTCATATAAATGAATCTGACATGTACATAATCTCTTACTGAGATTTATATTGGGCACTTGATAAAGAATTAAGGAGCAATGAATTCTCAGATAGCCACAATACTAGGTTGCTTTCTGACTTTCCCAGAGGAACACAAATAACCATGTATTTGTCTGAGTAATTTAAATGAAAAATACAATTTTATTGTCCTATTTCTCCAAGAAAATTCCAGTATAAGCGGTTGGTAGGTTTTCAATTTTAGTAACTGCTCTGTAATGGAATTTTAAAAAGCTGAAACAGAAATTTAGCCCTTTTTTCTGTAGTTCCCTCAGTGCTCAAGGTATCTGCTTATCAAAGTGGTTTTCAAAGTGATGAGTTAAAAACTAGCACGGGAGTGACTGGTGGAAACAAAGCTTTTAGTGTTCAGACAGAATGTGAAATTGTGAGCCTGGCTGGTGCCTGTGTATTAGCATAGAGCTGAGAGTTGAGGCTCTTTTAGAACCTTGGGCAAATCCTTTAACAATTCCATGCATTGATTAGTGGATTGGTGAGTTGAAGTTCTCAATGTTGTCTTAATTAATATTTGTACTGTATTCTGGGCCTTTGTCGAAACATCTCTACAGGAATAAAATGTCTGTTTTATGCAGAGGCAAAAATGACAAAGTTAAAGGGAAAGAATCCTGTTTTTCTATTACACAGATCATCTTTTCACTGTAAGACAAAGTTTAAGTAAATGGCAGTGGATAATAAGCACACTTTTTATTTCATCAGAGTAGGTTGGCATATTACCATTAACATTACAAGTAGATTGGAGAAGTTTGGAAGCTCAGAGACGATTACAAAAAGAATCACAAAGTTGGGTCATGGGAGGAAAAAAAAATCAAATAGATGAAGTATAAGAATAAAATGAGAAAAGACGAAAATTTTAATTGTATTCAAATGTGTGTTGGCTTTAAAATCCAGATGATCGGTACTAGCTATGTTTAACTTTCTTTTTTAAAAAATGTTTTATTTATTTATTCATTTACCTATTTTATTTTTTGGCTGTCGGGTCTTTGTTGCTGCATGGACTTTTCTCGTTGCGGCGAGCAGGGGTTGCTTACTCTCTAGTTGCAGCACATGGGCTTCTCACTGCAGTGGCTTCTCTTGTTGAGGAACCTGGACTCTAGGATGTGAGAGCTTCAGTAGTTGCAGCATGTGGACTCAGTAGTTGCGATTCCTGAGTTCTAGAGCATGGGCTCAATAGTTGTGGCACATGGGCTCAGTTGATCCACAGCATGTGGGATATTCCTGGATCAGGGATTGAACTCGAGTCTTCTGCAGTGGCAGACAGATTTCTTACCACTGAGCCATCAGGGAAGCCATATGTTTAGTCATCAATAAGGAGAGATAAAGAGAAATTGAAACTGTCAATTTCAAAACTATCAAACTATCAGAACTATCTAGTATCTGGATTTGATTGGAACTGAGACCATAGCCCTAAACAAAAATAAAATTGGGTTTATTCAAATTACAGCTTTTGCTCTTTGTTTTTTCTCACTCACAAATACAGCTGGTGCTTCTATGATGGCTCAACAGACACAGTTGCTGTCTGTCATTCTGCTCCAGAATACTTTGTGTGTACTTTTCATGTAGAAGGTCATCTTAGGTATAAAATAACTGCTTACTATCTAGATTGCATTTTAGGTCAAAAATAAGAAGAAAGAGGGAGAAGGCAAAGAGGTAATATTTTTAAAAATTTCAGTTCTTTTTTGGCTTATATTTAGTAGACTCCCCCTTTTCAGGCTGTGTGTGTGTGTGTGTGTGTGTGTGTGTGTGTGTGTGTGCGCGCGCGCACGCACACACTCAGTCACTCAGTTGTGTCCGATTCTTTGGAACTCTATCGACTGTAGCCCACTAGAATCCTCTGTCCGTGGGATTCACTAGGCAAGAATACTGGAGTGGGTTACCATACCTTCCTCCTTCAGGGGATCTTCCCTGGACTCAGGGATCGAACCCACATCTCTTGCATCTCTTGCATTAGCAGGTGGATTCTTTACCACCTGGGAAGAATTCTTTACCACCTAGGAAGGCCAGATGTGTGTGTGTGTGTGTGTGTGTGTGTGTGTGTGTGTGTGTGTATGCCAGATATATGTCATTCATAGCAATACTGGCCTTATACTGGTAATCTTTAAAATTCCCTGCAATATAAAATGCTCTAAGGAAGAGAGAGTTAACCAAACTTGTAATGCTAAAAGATTATCAAGCATTGAATAATTTTAAAATTCTTATTCACATTTTGTTTTATATCCAGACACAATTTTATAAACACACACATACACACAGGACATGCTATTGTATAGCCTTCTTTCTTACTCAATACTATGTTATAAATAATATGCTTCATGTCAGTAAATAAATATAGATGTAGATTTTAGTTTTAATTATGCATTGTAATTCAATGTGTAGATGTATCATATAGTCATATATTCAATTTTCTGTTGCATTGTTTTAAATTGTTTTCAATTATTAAATATAAAATCAAACCCAGTATATATCCTAGAGTAGCCGTATAATCAGTGTTTAATTGCATAAATAAAAAAATTCTGAGCTTTTATCAAAATTGGTAACATGACTAGAAGAGTGAGTTCTAGACTGGGCTTCCATAACAATTCCATGGAACAGGGCCACCAGGAGAATGGCTGTTTTTTCCCACTATCTGGAAGGCTGGCCATCAGGAGGCAGTACTTGGAACTCTTTAACTCCAAGAGCGTACTTATGATGCACAGAGCATGAAACTTGATCTGAGGAATAGAACAAAAGCTATTGTCTCCAGAGTCAAAATGGGGGTGCTGCCATCTCAACTGCTGGTCCCAGGAAAATTCTGCTGAGTTGTGATGCAGGTATCAGGAAGCTCTGGCACAGGATACATGGACCCAGAGCTTTGCCACACTGGAAGAATTGTTCTGGCAAAGAGGATATTATGGGACTTGACATCAGTGAAGCTAGAGATTGGTCCTCAGCTGCTGCCACAAAAAACCCCAATTCTCCCACACTGTATTTACCAGTAGAAAATGGAAAGAACCTAAATGACTTCTACATTAATCCTGTCTGCCACATACCATGGGGGTCAGTTTCAGTTTAGTCGCTCAGTCGTGTCTGACTCTTTGCGACCCCATGAACTGCAGCACGTCATTCTTCCCTGTCCATCCCCAACTCCTGGATCTTGCTCAAGCTCATGTCCTCGAGTTGGTGATGCCATCCAACCATCTCATCCTCTGTTGTCCCCTTCTCATCCTGCTTTCAGTCTTTCCCAGCATCAGGGTCTTTTCCAATGAGTCAGTTCTTTGCATCAGGTGGCCAAAGTATTGGAGTTTCAACTTCAGCATCAGTCCTTCTAATGAATATTCAGGACTAATTTCCTTTAGAATTTACTGGTTGGATCTCCTTGCTGTCCAAGGGACTCTCAGGAGTCTTCTCCAACACCACAGTTCAAAAGCATCAATTCCTTGGTGCTCAGCAAACCATAGCTTTGACTAGATGGACCTTTGTCGGCAAAGTAATGTCTCTGCTTTTTAATACGCTGTCTAGGTTGGTCATAGCTTTTCTTCCAAGGAGCAAGTGTCTTTTAATTTCATGGCTGCAGTCACCATCTGCAGTGATCTTGGAGCCAAAAAAATAAAGTCTCTCGCTGTTTCCATTTTTCCCCATCTATTTGCCATGAAGTGATGGGACTCATGGGAGTGCACGTGCATAAATGAACCTAACACACATTAGGAACCTTAGTTTCAATTACGTCTGTGAAATGTGTGTGTTCGCTTTTCCAATCTTCAGTAAAGGAAGACTCAGAAGAATGGTGGAATGGAGGCTGAAGTTCAATCTACTTTATTTACTCAGATTACCTGGTTGTGAAGATCTGCTTAGCAGATAGACAGCCCTGTTTCAAAGTCACAACTATTGTGACATTGACCAAGTTATTTAACTTCTATTATCTTCAAATCTCTCAGCTATAAAACTGGGATGGTAATAGATTTAAAAAAAGTATTCATAGGGGTTTATGATGATTAAATTAGATAATTCATATATGATACACAAAAATGTTAGCTGTTGCTATCATTTTATGGGCAACTTTGCAGACTTATCTATTTATTCCTTTAAAATAAATTTCTGTGAGTGGAATTTTATGATTAATGGGCTTGCACGTTTATGTATTACAGTAAGACATACAGTGTAAAAAATGGGCAGAGTTACACTGCTGACAACAAGTTGTGTGGGTGACCGTATCCCAACAACATTGCCAATATAGAGTGTAGTAATATAACCTTTGCTATATGTGAGAGGACATCACAATTTTGTTTATATTTGCAATATTTGATTAATGAGGGTAATCAAATTTTACTAAATAAACTAATCAATTGAATTTCCATAGAATCTATTTATTCCTTTTGATAACTTTCTATTGAGGTGTTTTCACAGTTTGTATAACTGATATAATAAGTTTATTGCTGATATATTGGGTTGGCCAATAACTTCATTTGGATTTTCCATAATATCTTACAGAAAAATTCAAATGAGCTTTTTGGCCAATCCAATGTAAGTATCATTATAAAACAAGTATCTTAACCTTATGTTATATATGTTTAATAATATTTTATTTTTCCCCAACTTTATTGAAATGTAATTGACAAATAAAACTTCATGTATCTAAACGGTACAACATGATGACTTGATATATGTATTAATGTATATTGTATGATTTTAGCAATCAAATTAACACATCTGTAACCTCACAGTTATCCTTTATGTGTGTGTGTTTGTGTAGTGAGAACACATACAATGTACTGTATTAGCAATTTTCAAGTATGCAATATAGTATTATTAATTATAGTCACCACGCTGTACATTAAATTGCCAAAACTCAATTCATCTTACAAATGAAAGTTTGATCTCTTTGACCAACATCTGGCATTATACACTCTTTTTTATTTTTCTGAGGAAATCCCATATTGTTTTCCATCGTGACTGTACTAATTTACATTCCTACCAACGGTACATGAAAGTTCCCTTTTCTGCGTCCTCACAAACACTTGCTGTTGTTTGATGAAAGCCATTCTGACAAGTGTGAGGTGATATTTTATTATGGTTTTAATTTGCATTGCCTGATGATTAGTGATGCCAAGTACCTTTTTATATATTTGATGTCTATTTCAATACTTACATAAATATATTATGTACTAATATATTATTAAAATATTCAAAATAAAATAAAACCTTTACATATACTTAGTATTTTCCCTCAAACTATGATAGGTCCTGAACACCGTCCAGAACTTCCTGTATCCTACTGAGGACAGCTGCTCTAGATATCTTTTCTTTCCCTGCATTACAGCCTTGAAGAGGAGAAAGAAGATATTACACAAACTTATGTTTCTCTTCCCCTCACATTATGAGGGGCATATGAAATTCAGCAATATTCTTGAGCTCAATATCTACGTTGAGAGAGTAAAGAAAGAAGCTAATTCTCATGATAAAATAGGTGATACCTGCCCATGCACATAACAGACTGCCTGAATGACCCATGTCATAGCAGAATAAATGCTGAGACACGTTCATCATATGTGTCATACACTTCCTGAGCTCAGCATCATCCATAGAGTGGTACTGATTTGGAATCTTTCCATCATAGCACCACTGTGTTACACTTGGCGCTATTTAAAATTTAAGATTGGCAAAAGCACAGTGCTTTGCTGCATCTCTGTTCATAGTATCTCCAGTGTTGCCCCACTGACAAATATCACGATAAACACTGCCGGAAGAGTCATAAGCAAGATTCATAAGCAGGATCTGCTTTGCCAAAAAAGGTGTCCTCCAGGAAATTTTAAAATTCTGTGTTTTCAGCTTTACTCATTGCAATGCCTCATTTTCAAGACAGCTCCTATATTTGAGTTTGCCGAGTTTAAATAATTGGGGACTTTGAAAATAGAAAATACATGAATAAAATGTTGACATATACTACCTTTACAAGCTTAACGTTCCTATTAATTTTGATGATTTTCAGAAAATTTTACTGTAGTTATTGAGTTCATTTATAAGTAATGTGCCATAAGTACTTGAACTCTAAAAAAAATATAATGTCCTATAAGTACCTGCACAATAAGAAAATGTCTCCTTAATCTAATATAAGGAAATTTGATTAGATGTTTGATGAGGTGAAATGAAGATCAATGTGTCTTTTTCAACTTCAATTCTTCTTTCACAACTTTAATTCTAGTTCTCTGACTGTAGCCACTTCTTCCAGAGATCCTTCTTTCCATTTTTATTTTTTCCCCTTTTCCTGATTGATGTTTAAACACGTACTTAGGTATTTTAACTGAGGCTTTGAAAAGAGGTAGGGTAAGAGATGGTGATAAAAATAAAATCAAAGAAAGCTGCTGTGTCCAAAAGTTTCAGAGAACATTTAGTCAAAATCTCATATTTTGTAAATGTAACAATGAAGTTTGGAGAACATAATTTGTGTGTGTGTTTATGTGCACATATGTGTGTTTTTCCCCTGGGATGAGATAATTAGTAATAGAACCAGAGCTAGAACTAAATATTCAATATATTCAAGTAAATTTGTATATATTTATACATAGTAGAGAAAGTGATAAAGAGACATGAGCCACATTTATAAAGCCATATGTAATCTTAGAATAATCTCATACTGTAATTTATCTATTATCTATTTATCTATATCTTGTCTACGTTGTATTTTATATTATACTGTGTAGTGCTTGATTTTGTGGAACCAAGATTGCCTTTACTCAGAAACATTCCATACACATTGAATCTATGAAAATAGTCTTATTTGATATTTATGAATTGTTAACCTAATTACCAAAATATTAATATTAGAGCACTTGAACATTTACAACCTTTTCATATAATATTATTTAATTCTGACAGGAAAATAGTTAGTTATATAATATCTTCCCCTGTTTTAAAGATGAGGGAGCTAGAATATGAAAGGCATGTTATAGGACTGGGGTCAGAGGCTAAATTCTAAAGAGGAGACCACACTTGCTCAGAAGACCAGAAAGTCAGTCCTTTTCTACTATAGCCCATTTTGTACTTGATAATCATCATCAGTGTATCTTTAGTCGCTGGAAATGGCAAAGAATCCCCTGGAAATGCTCACTGTTACTCATTTCCATAGGCTGAGGACACAGTTTAATTATTCATGACTTAGAATTACACCATGCTCAATCACATTGAATACATGATACATGCCCTGGAATTCCAGCTGCTCAGTGTTTCTGGTGATTGTCAGACCCTAACAGCATCAGATTAACAAAGGTGTAAGCATGTTTTGCCTTTTCAACTAGTTTACTATGTATGCCACTTAGGCCTTATCATTTTCTTTTCTTTATTAGAAACCTTTATGAATAAATCAAGGCTGGAATCTGGAGAATGCTATAAAAGACCTTTCAAACTACTTTGCAGGTTAATTCACCCCCATCCCCCAAAACTCTTTGAAATGTTATTTTCTGTGCCCCTTTCTCTTTTCTCCTGTTAGAAAACACATTCTTCTTGAGATCTTCAGGACTCCACCACTTTCACTTTCTCTGTCAATCGTGTCTGATCCTTTTCATCTCAGTCCTTGCCAGTTTGGTCTGCCTTACCTAGCAGTTTGCCAATTTTGACTATAAGCTTCCAGAGCAGTGATGTTTTTCATGGATTTAGCAGGATGTATTACAGTTCGTTGTTTCTCTGTTGATCCTTCCCACTAGGATGTTAGGTCCCTTTGGTTTGCAGATGTCTTAATCATCTTTGTTCCAGTGTCTCGTGCAGTGCTAATGAATAGTAAATGTTCAATTAATGTTAACTAGAACTAGCAGCAAAAGCACTTCACTCTTCCAGTGACCCTGCCCCTTAAGAATTATTCTTTCACTTGATTTCAATTATTTCAATTGTATTGTGGCTTGTTTTATGGTCTAACTTATAGTCTCATCTGTAGTAAGTTTTCTGTACACTGAGAAATATGTATATTCTACTGTCTACTGTTCTGGGATGGAATAGGCTACAGCTATCTGTTAAGACTACTTTGTTTATACACACTACTATATATAAAATAGATAACCAAGAAGGACCTACTATATAACACAGGGAGCTATACACAATATTTTGTAATAACCCATAATGGAAATGAATCAGAAAAGGAATATCTATCTATCTATCTATATATAGTTATATATATGTATATAAAACTGAACCACTTTGCTATACACCTGAAACTAACATACATCATAAATCAACTGTATTTCAGTAAAAAAAAAAAAAAAAAAGAAGAGTAGTTCTTTTATAATATTGTTCAATTTTTCTATTTTCTTGCTGATCTTCTGTCTAATTGTTCTATTTCTGATTGGAAGTGAGGCACTGATGTTCAATGATTATCGTAGAATTGTCTATTTCTCCAGTCAGTTCTGGTAGTTTTTGCTTTCTGTATTATGCCATCTAACCACAATGGCATGAAATTAGAAATAAATAACAGAAAAAAGTATACAGTGAGATATTCAAACATGTGGAAATCAAGCAACACACTCATAAATAATAAATGAGTAAGAAGAATCACAAGGAAATTAGCAAGTAAGTTGGGAATGATGAAAACATAAACAGCATACTGAAAGTTATGGAATGCACCAAAAGAAAATCAGACAGAAATGTGTTAAAATTTTTTTGTTATTAATAGATCAATTTCTCTGACATGAAAAACTCTGTGTGTATGTAAAATCAAGTGACATAATAGTGTGTACAAGATGATTCCATTGTCATTTTTAAAGTTCCTGTTGTCATGAAAATTATCTTAGAGGGAGAAACTTAGAAAGCAAAATAAATGTGAAAATAACTTTAAAGAATGTTTTTCCAATTTTAAGTGTAAGGAATCACAATTTAGAGAGGTTAGGTCAATAGACCAAGTTCACAGAAGTAGGAAGTGATTTTCTTTGCATTCCTGTGGTCAACATCTTTCCTAAAGAAGATAATTGAGGGTACAGCAGAGATCACAGAAGAGTGGGGAATTAGTGGCAGTTTTTCTAGGACTCAAAGATTTCAGAATGAATATGTGGGGAAAATCTGTTCTTTAGTCAGAGTTAATCTTAGAAGATAATCTATTTCAAGTTATAGCATTTTTGCCATTTTGCAGTGGCATTTTTGTAGAACATAAAAATGTCTATTTCAGTGCCATGTGAGCATAACTTTATATAGAATGTGAAAGTATGGGGCAAGGGGAGGAAGTGCTGGCTGCTATAGCACCACAGAGGCGAAATGCTCTGAACATGATGCCCGTCCTCAGAGATTAAAGGTGAAACAAAGCTCTGTGCTCTGAGGAGAAAATACAGTTGGGCATCCGTTCAGGTGCACCTGTCCACACAGATACTGTACCACCACCTGCTGCGGCATCTACATCTACACCCACTCAGTGTTTCCTGTTGCTGGCTCCCAGGAGCCATCATTCCCCTCTTCTCCATCATACCCAGCACAGTCAAGAGAGATTTAACCCTGACTAAACATGGATTAAAGGAGACATGGAAACACATAACACAAGACAAAGATTTCTATTCTTCAGGCCTGGTGAGAGTTCAGTTCCTGGAAATGTGTGTACTTCCAACTCAGCTCTAAATCTTGGTATCTCACTATTGATTGTGGTCATGTTACATATTCTGAGTCACAGCCTCAGTGGTTTATTTAGTAAAATGGGAGAATAATCTGTTACTGCTGAAGGACTGAGTTTGAACCTGTGATGTGCTACTATTTTCAGCACTCCACCAATATCAGCCTCTCTGTTTAGCAGTAAATCTCTGACTTGGACTTGCCCTGTTTACACAGCAGAAAGATGAACTGTTATACCAAATAGCCAAATACTTAAGACTGAGATTTTTTTTCCTCCTTATCAGGTTATACAAGTTGGAACAGCCAAGTTATTCATAATGTTTTGATCTGTAGATATATTCACTGACTAGTAATAAACCACTGTGTTGTTTTGATTTTTCTCATCCTTACTAAAATTTTCTTGAGATATTCTTAACTACATATTGATTGATTATTAAAAATATTATTCTAACAAAATACTTGCGACAGTGGTGTTACACAGGTGCCATCTAGGGTGGGGTTGATCATAATGAGAGGCTATATGGCTTAGGGCCCCTTCCTACAAACGGTAAAGCATCTGCTTGCCAATGCAGGAGATACAAGAGAAGCAAGTTCGGTTCCTGGGGTTGGGAAATTCCCCTAGAGAAGGAAATGGCAACCCACTGCAGTATTCTTGCCTGCATAATCATGTGGATAGAGGAGCTTGGCGGGTTACAGTCTATGGGGTCATAAAGAGTTGGACACGACTGACCACACATGCACACACACACACGCAGACACACACATACACACGCCACACACACACTTGACTTAAAACAGACAAGTGCAGTTTTAAGATCTCTTGCACATTTTGAGAAGCCATGTAATAATTCATTTGACTAAAGAATTGTGTACTCCTTTAAAGAATTTCAAAGCTACAACCCTGTAAATGTTTCTAAAAATCTAGTATTGCATATAGTTGAAGACCAATGAGGGGATATGACTTGGAACAGTTTTCTCAATATTTTAATGTAAAAAGGAAAAGAGGCTTTGTTTTCTCATGGTCCCTCTCCTTGTTCTTGTGAGTTAGCAGCCTACATAGATGCTAAATATACAAATAAATATATATAGAGAAAGAAAAGAAGAGAAATAAAAAATACAGAGGGAAAGCAAAAAGAAATCACTAGTTGTGATTTATACCATAAGCAAGACCACAAACTAGGTGATTTAAAACAACAGAAATTTATTTTCATAGAATTCTGGAAGCTAGTCATCTGAAACCAAGGTTTTGGCAGCATCAGGTTTCCTCCAGAGAGGATGCTTCCTCTGCCTCTGCCAGCTTCTGGGAGTCCCAGATGTTCTCTGGCTTATAGATGCTTCATTCCAAACTCGGTCTTCACAAGGCATTCTCCTGATGTATCTGCCTTTACAGCATCATCTGTCTTTTTATAAGGACAGCAATCACATTGAAATAAGGACCCACCTTACTGCAATATGTACTTAACTAAGCTTAACTCTTATTTGTAATGATATTATTTCAAAATAAGGTCACATTTTGAGTTTCTGGGTAGTGGGTAGGACTTGAATGTATCTTCCTGACAGACACAAATTAGCCCAATAGCACACGTTGTCTCTAAGAGGTTAAGGTAGGTTCTTTGGAGAAAGCATTGGGCTTTAAATGGTGAGCACAGGCAGTGTTGGCCGCAGGACTGGCTCATGGCTGACTTTCCTGGAAAACAAAACAACCTGCAGATGAATTGAAATGAGTCAAATCCCATCTTCCCACCCAAGTTCTCGTTACTGATTGCCTGAAACCTCTGCTAGAAATATTCTGTTTGAATGAACTTTTTGTGTTTATTACAATTCAAATATCTCTTGATAGAATAATGCTTTGAACTGTGTTTGGCAGCGTTTTTGTTTTTTTTTGTTTTTCTTTTTTTTTTTTAAATATCCTAAGAATAAATGCATTTAATCAACTTTTTTTCCTAAGGGCAATTTTTTAGTTCCTGATGTACAGGATATTAAGGCAGTGAAAGTGTTAGTCACTCAGTCATGTCCGACTCTTTGCCACCCCATGGACTGTAGCCTGCCAGGCTCCTCTGTCCATGGAATTTTCCAGGCAAGGATACTGGAGTGGGTTGCCATGCCCTTCTCCAGGGGATCTTCCTGACCCAGAGATTGAACCCGCGTCTCCTGCATTGGCAGACAGGTTCTTTACCAGAAGAGCCAAAAGGGAGTTCCTGTTATGCTGAATGGGTGCTAATGAATTTCCATTTCCACATTAACTTGCTTCCTAAATGGCATTGTGACCCTGGTTTTACTCTTCATTTACTTATATAGTGTTCCTTCTTGGTTCTCATGTAACTCCCTGAAAGTCACGCATCTGAAAAACCAAAGAAAATAAAATTATACTTCACAGATGTATTATGATTAATTAACTGGACAGTAGAAATATAGTCTTAAACAAGGGTGTGTCTGGTAAGAAAGTGTGTCTGGTAAGAATGTTTTTGTAAAGTTGTATGTTACTTTTAAAGCCCCAAATGGATTTGTTTTTATAAGCAACTAAATAACAAAAAAACAACCCAATCAAAAAAATGGGTAGAAGATCTAAATAGATATTTCTCCAAGGAAAACATAAGATAGCGACTGAACTGAACTGACTAGCAGATGTACAATATTATGTATAGAATGGATAAATAACAAGGTCCTATTGGGAACTATGTTAAATATCCTATAATAAACTATAATGGAAAATAATTTTTTAAAAGCTTAAAGAACTCTCACTAATGGACAGAAATTTGATCTGAGAAATTCCTACTGGTATGTTTTGTCATTATGGATAGGTCTTTATTTTACAAAATGTAAATGGGTCAGCTTATTAATCACCATGGTATAGGTGCCAGCTTCTCCAATCACATTCTTCCCTTCTTGTCCATGGAACATATAGAAGTAGTGGGACCAGCACAAGAGATCAGTTCTCTGCAATGTGATAAACTTATATGGCCCTCAGGGTTGTTGTCGTTCAGTCGCTCAGTCATGTCTGATTCTTTGTGACTCCATGGATTGCAGCACGCCAGGCTTCCCTGTCCTTCACCATCTCCCAGAGTTTGCTCAAACTCTTATCCATTGAGTCGGTGATGCCAGCCAACCATCTCATCCTCTGTTGTCCCTTTCTCCTGCCCTCAGTCTGCCTCCCAGCATCAGGGTGTTTTTCAGTGAGTTTTTCCAGGTGGCCAGTGTATTGGAGATTCAGCATCAGGGCCTCAGCGTATTGGCCCATTATGGTTTATTCTATCTGCTTTTCAAAATGTTTGATCAGATAGAATAGGGCAATTGTGTCAGGCATATACATGCCCTATTGCTGTGCACAGTCCTGTGTTTTGACAATGGAACAACAAATCCTAAGGGAACACACTACTGATCAGAAAAGAGCATCCTCCATTAACTAGTCAGCAGATTCTCCAGGAGCTACAAAGTTCTGGAGCCATGTGTAATAGTGAAATTAGTTGAACGTATGCCAAAAGGAGATACTCCAGGCTCTGCCAGAAAGAACACTGTAATGTTCTTGTGGTCACCTTCCTGCCTGCCTGCTGTGCTTCTTCTCATACACATCAGGCCCAGGGTCTCTTCTGAGGCTGCATTCTTTTTGAAGCCAATATAGTGAGCTTTTGAGTCAGTTGGTTCAGGGCTGCTAATTCTCATTTCCATGAGAATTAAATTCATCACCTGATAGCAAACATGTAGGAACTGGAGTTCTACTTTCACATTTATCTCTTAAAAAATAGGCAGAACAGGACATAGGAGGATGTGAAAGTTGTGAAATTGGCATCTCAGGCAACATAGTCTGTGGCACGAAGCTTTTATCACCACTGGGAGAGAAAGAGTACCAAGACTTCCTTGTGGCATGAAATGAATACTTCTCTGTGTTTAAAGAAATCATGAAACCCTTTCTCATAACAGGAAAAAGAAAGGTTGTACTTGGATGAACCAAATGTTGACAGATGAAGAATCCACACTGAAACAGAGTGGGCTGGCAGAGAACTCAGTTTGGTACCTTTTCTTTTGACTCAGATAAGGTTGTCCAACATTATGACACACCTCTGTGAGTTTTACAAACCTCTAAGCAATCTGGTAAACTCCTTCAGCATAGTTCTGTCCAATAGCCACTGAAATTTATACTTTTATTGTTTTTGATTGGTTCTGCACTAATGTTTATGTGTGTGTGTTGTGGGAATTGTGAATAGCAATGAAGGAAATAGGTATGCTGTAAATGTTTCAAAATTTTCATTACCTTCTAAACTTCTTTGTTCCTAGTATTTTGTACTCCCCAAACATCATGGTCTCTGAGGATCCCAGGGCACTAAACATGTATTTCTTGGAAAAATAAACTACTATTTTATAGCACATGCTTATCAATGTGGCAAACTTACCTATTCTCAAAACTGATTTCTCAGTTCAGTTCAGTTCAGTCGCTCAGTTGTATCCGACTCTGCGACCCTGTGGACCACAGCACGTCAGGCCTCCCTGCCCATCACCAACTCCCAGAGTTTACTCAAAGTCATGTCCATTGAGTCGGTGATGCCATCCAACCATCTCATCCTCTGTCATCCCCTTTTCCTCCCGCCTTCAGTCTTTCCCAGCATCAGGGTCTTTTCCAATGAGTCAGCTCTTTGCATGAGGTGGCCAAAGTATTGGGCTTTCAGCTTCAACATCAGTCCTTCCAATGAATATTCTGGACTGATTTCCTTTAGGATGGACTGGTTGGATCTCCTTGCACTCCAAGGGACTCTCAAGAGTCTTCTCCAACACCACAGTTCAAAAGCATCAATTCTTCTGTGCTCAGCTTTCTTTATACTCCAACTCTCACATCCATACATGACTGCTGGAAAAACCTTGACTAGCCTTGACTAGATGGGCTTTTGCTGGCAAAGTAATGTCTCTGCTTTTTAATATGCTGTCTAGGTTGGTCATAAATTTCCTTCCAAGGAGTAAGCACCTTTTAATTTCATGGCTGCAGTCACCACCTGCAGTGATTTTGGAGCCCCCCAAAATAAAGCCTGTCACTGTTTCCACTGTTTCCCCATCTATTTGCCATGAAGTGATGGGACCAGATGCCATGATCTTAGTTTTCTGAATGTTGAGTTTTAAGCCAGCTTTTTCCCTCTCCTCTTTCACTTTCATCAAGAGGCTCTTTAGTTCTTCACTTTCTGCCATAAGGGTGGTGTCATCCACATATCTGAGGTTATTGATATTTCTCCTGGCAATCTTGATTCCAGCTTGTGCTTCATCCAGCCCAGCATTTCTCATGATGTACTCTACATATAAGTTAAATAAGCAGTTAATAAGTTAAATTATTATATATAATATATCCATGATGGAATATTACTCAACCAAAAGTATGTTGTTCAACAAAAAGTATATTATTCAATAAAAAGAATGGCATAATTCCATTTGCAGTAACATAGATAGACCTAGAGATTATCATATTAAGTGTATTCAGAGAAAGATAAATGTCATACAATATCATTTATATGTGGAATCTAAAAATGAGATGCAAATGAACTTATATGCAGAATAGAAACAGGGTGATGGACAGGGAACCCTGGCATGCTGCAGTCCATGGGGTTGCAAAGAGTTGGACATGACTAAACAACTGAACTGAACTGATGGCTGAAGCTGAAGCTCCAATACTTTGGCCCCCAGATGCAAAGAACTGACCTATTGGAAAAGACCCTGATGCTGGGAAAGATTGAAGGCAGGAGGACAAGAGGACAACAGCGGATGAGATAGTTGGATGGCATCACCGACTTGATGGACATATATGTGAGCAAGCTCAGGGAGTTGGTGATGGACAGGGAATCCTGGCATGCTGCAGTCCATGGGGTCACAAAGAGTCGGACATGAATGAGTGACTGAACTGAACTGAACTGAGATACTCAAGGAATTTCCAGTAAGTTAATTGAGTAGGTAAATGAAGAGTGATGAGATAAATCAATGAGCAAATCTAAAATTGTTGAGGGACTGTTATTAAATTTTTGACTAATGACCATGGAGTGCTACATGGTTATTTATTCACTTGCTTGCTCTTGTCTCACTGGTCTGTTAACTTAGCAGATAGTTTCTGAGGATATACTCTGTCCAGATATTGTAATAGACATGGAGAATATATCAACATATAAGGCAGTTTTTGCTCTTGAATTACTGAACGATAACAATGCTTATAGTTTGTCTTTGTTTGGAGACGTTTCTTTTCTTTAATCAGTGCACATGCAAGTGCACCACAAAAGAGAATTCTCAGCATTGCAGCCAGTGTTACAGCCTATAAATATCTCTAGCTGAAAGTGTGACTAGGACGCTGTGACAGATATTACCCAGCTGAGCCAAAAAGTGAG
Organism: Okapia johnstoni; assembly: GCA_024291935.2. Lineage (NCBI taxonomy): Eukaryota > Metazoa > Chordata > Mammalia > Artiodactyla > Giraffidae > Okapia > Okapia johnstoni. The sequence continues at coordinate 10,377,388 of CM044325.1, forward strand.
CTTTGTTATTTACTAATTGCCTTTAACCTTCCAGGCTGTGCATTCCTGTTCCATTACTGTTTCTTGATTTATGGTGTTAGTCCATGTTCCTTTGTTCTAATGGTGATGCTTTGCAGTAAAAGTAGTTGTGTGCTCTCTGTCCCTTCATTCTCTTATGAAAATGAGATGTTACATTTCTGGAGGTTGTTTCCCCAAGGACAAATTTTGAAGAATAATGACCATTGTAATAACCACCATGCACACACCTGTAATCACAGACACATTTATGTATCTTTAAAATCACTAATAGTGTTTTGTTATATTTTTGCAATGGATTCAAAATTTTGAGTTCCAAAATGGTACATGTCTTGAGAACATATCTAGGTTTAAATATCTATTGGTTATTTTTTTCTTTTAGGGAAAAAGTTGTGTGTGAAAATCAGACTTCTAATATTTCCAGAGTAAGGAATGTGATTTTGTCACAGTGTCTGTTTAGGTAAAGCAGACATAAGGTAGACTATAGATTCCTGCACACCCATTCACCTGGCTAATGAATGAATTATATTGGTTATGAGGATACATGTTCTTTCTTCTTGGCAATGGAGCACAGTTTTCTCATTTAAGTTAATCATGATGTTTTCCCAGTTAAATATACTTTTTGGAACATTAAATAATAAGAAAAAAACTAACCTTTCTTAGAGACTCAAGAAAAGAATGTTATTTATTATTTATTGTTATTTCCAAATTTCACAGTAGCTATGTCTTCAATTAGAAGCATACATTTAAATAGTTATACTTTTGAGTTCTTCATTTAATTTTTTCTTCTGTTTCTCTCACCAGACACTGTCTTACTTGCTTCCCATCCAATTACTGGTGCAACTTGCATATAAATGCATTCTGCAGTTGAAACAGGTAAGGTTTAGAGGAATGTCCGTTTGGCATCTCTTGTCGAGACTGGTGCACTGGGTGAAGAACATGAGACGTAAATGATTTACACTGGTTTACTTCTGCAGCATCCTGCATTGTGATGTCTCCTGAGAAGACGGTCTTAACTAGTACTTTTGTGAGTTGAAAGGAGAGAAAGCTTAGTAAATATTAAGTACCATGTAGTAAAGACATGTGTATACTGCTTTTAATCCAAGGATGCAGCCATTTAAAAGCCCCTCGATTAACAAACATGCAAAACAGTTTTTTTTTTTTTTGGTTAATAAAGTAAGTTCTGCTTTGTGTTTAGCCAGAGTCCAATCACACAGTTGATATAAAGGAATTTAAGTGTAAATACATATATATATATATATATATGTGTATATATATATATGTGTGTGTGTATATATATATATATGTATGTACATATATATATATTTTGGATGCTGTTCTCTGATGAACTGCAACCTTAACAATGTTATGTGAAATGACTGCTTTAATTAGAACATCAGTTAGCAAGCATCCATTAAATAGTTGTTAAGGATAATGTGATGGAGGTATTTGAAATTTAAAATTTTTCCCGTTCACTCAAGAACTTTTGCATATCATTAAATATATAAACATAATGTCAGAAGATGCTGTCCCTTCTTGCCTGAAGCATGTTTTACATGTCCCTGTATTTTCACCTCAAAGATACCTTCTCCAAGAGGACTTACTGCACGTCCTCCTCCATGTTAAATGCTTTGTGTTTATATTCCCATAGGATGGAAAATCAGTCATCAATATTGATTGTAATATTGAAGTAATCAATATTGGGTCAAACTCTAAAACAGTTTAAAGGTGGAAAAGAGCAGTTTGGTGGATATTTAAGGAAGTTTTCCCGAAAGAGGTACAGTTCATGTTGAAACCTGAGGGATTGCTAAACTGGGCAATATAAAAAGATGGACGGACCCTCTAGTGATTTTCAGGAAAATCTAAGAGAAAAATAAAAAAGGGGTAAGTATGAACATTTCCAGTCAGCTAGGAAAAGATGAAGTGTTTAATGATATGATGTTAGGACAAATGGTTAATCACATGGAAAAATTAAATTCATTTCCTTACTCCACACTAACAAGTATATTAATTCCAGTTGAATGAAACACAAATATGTAAACCAAAACAACTTTTTTAAATTATTAGATAAAAATATCAGAGAATCATTGTATCACTTTGATTAAATAAGACATTTTTAAAAATCACAAAAATTAAAGTTTTTAAAGAGCTAATAAATTTAACCTCAGACTTTTAAGTATAACAAAAGCCATTATAAACAAAGTTAAATCAGACAGTATCACACAAGAAACTGATTACAACATATATAACTAATAACAAAATTATATCCATCTACGTCATTTCAGATCCAAGGGGAAGCAGGGGGTAGAGGAGAAGAGGAAAGTGGATAATGGGAAACTGAAACTTTAGCTTCCTTCATAATGTTTCACTTTTTCCTGCTGGTCTCAGAATCTCAATAACCAATGTGGTTGAATCAGCCCTTGTGACTGGTTTTATTATGGTTTTATTATTTTATTATGATTGCAGGACACTCTGTCACAATAAACATCAGGAAAATGAAAAAAAAATGTTATATTGCTTAAGAGACCTGGAAATTACACAGCACACCTGAGGCCACACAACAAGGTCGCAGGTAGAGGAAGCAAGAGAACCAGGACCTGGGGTTCTTGCTTTTATTGGGTGGCTAGGGTTTTGGGGGCTCACTCTTTATTGGTGAACTTAAAACAGAAGAGCAGGAATTTAAGCAGAGGAAGAGGAAAAAAAGAAAACAAGTAGTCCAAATGATCACTTATTGAAATCAACCAATCAAACTATATCTCTAAAACATAGGAGCCTCATTAGGGGAGGGTGGCCTGGCTCCTTGTTTGTGTTTGTTGCTCCTGTGTGCCACAAGGCTCATCTGTGCATGGAATTTTCCAGGCAAGAGTATTGGACCGAGTTGCTATTTCCTTTTCCGGGGGATCTTCCCCACCCAGGGATCAAATCTGCCTCTCTTCCATCTCCTGCACTAGCAGGATCAAACCTGCATCTCTTGTGTCTCCAGCATTAGCAGGCAGGTTCTTTACCAGCTGAGCCACCAGAGAAGCTGCTACCTGTTTATCCCAGATAGCAGTCTTTGAAGGGGATACCTCTTTGAAAAGGATACCTCTGCAATCAAAGCTGAAGTCAGGGACTTACTTTACAAAAAAAAAGAAAATGGAAAAAAAATAATAACCGGTCAGAGTTTACAATCACTCAAAGGAAAAGCTCTTCCGGTTTTTCTAAAAAATAAATTTAAACACCAGTGTCTATGAAATTCTTCAAAGAGTTATAAATAAAAAACAAACAAATAAAACTTATTACAAGCACACATAAATCAATAAATATTTCCAGCATTGGCATTTTAATTGAAGTACCATAATGAGCTACAATTGTATGGAAATGTATTTTGTTTGATTCAAAACAGCATCTTCCATAACCAAAATTCACACTGCCTGACAGGAACTTTTGAAAGAGTTTGAAAGGAGAGTCTCTACAGGGTCTCAAAATGCAGTTATTTCCAAATGCTAGATGTGTAGCAACAAATCAGATTAGAATTTAAAGATCTTTTGTAACAAAATATACTAGTGTCTCCTTTGCAGGTGTGTTTCTTTTAGAATCAAGATGAAAAAATTCTACTATGTGAGGATGAGGGTTTTTTTTTTCCCCCCTTATCCCCAGAAGATGTCAGTTTCTGCAACAGTCAAGTCAGGAGTTATATTTACTTTTTAAAATGAGGTTTTCAAATTATAAAGCAGATTATAACCATGCCTCAGAGCCATCTTCTTTTTATTGCACTATCCCTACATAGAAGCCATCGTGATTCTGATGGCAGAGATTAGCTTGAGTAGGTGGTACTGAGTTAATTCATATCCTGGTTGCCCTGGGAGACCTAAATTTAAGCTGCCTATTCTTTCCCAGGGCAAGAAATAAAAAAATGAGTCAAGTGCCATTTTCTTGGTGCTGTGCATTTCAAAACCTAGGCTTTGTCTCACTTCTGTTAGAGCTACCATTTATTTGCATTTTCTTTACAAGAGAGGTTTTACGTTGCCAACTTTGGTTGAACATCAAGGAAACCAAAATGAATATTTTGAACACACAGCTTTCAAGTTTAGGCAGTAAATAAATGAATGGATCCATGAATAAGTTGAATGATGATGTTGCTCATTCATTCATTTGTAAGTTTTTCAAAGGCAGCTCACTTAAAAATCATCAAGCGGGATAAAATCACAGTTAGAGATCACTTACCAAGATAGTAAATACCTTGAAAATAGGTATCTCAGTGATCTGTATCTCAGTGGTCTTACATTTGAGAAAAACTTGCTGAGTGATTCCCCAGTGTAAGATGTTGTGCCAGGCCCTCACTTACAAAGATGAAGTCATCAGTGTCATCGTTTCCAAATAGGACTCACAGTCTGGAGTAGTCAGATGCATGAATTGATATTTTCAGAAAAAAAATTCAGAGCAAAGTGGAAAATGTCTTTATATCTTCCATAGTTCCTCTAATGGTGTTCTGCCTCTATTTTTAAAAAGTTCTTAACAAATATTTATTGAGTGAATTGTGTTTACAGATAATGTTCATTACAAACACCAAAGGATCTGTTATCTGTGTTCCTTCTTTCCCAATTTCTTTGATTTGAGGAAATTAGCAAATACAAAAACATGTCCATGGTTTTATTATGCCATTCACGATTGTAATAGGGTCTTGGGGTTAACACTGAAACTACCTGTATCAGAACTGATTAAAATCAACACAACTTTGTGCCGAAAGTATTTTTTGTGGCTATCCAAGGGGAAACCTCTCCTACTCTTCTGTAGCCTCTGATTGAGAAAAAGAAAAATACAAGAAGCATAGTCAAAAGCTGCCTGACCTTTTTGTACAGAGCTGTTGTCAAGACTGTTACCATTTTGCACTTGTATGATCAGAAATTGCAACAGTGCTGCATAAAATAGAGTCAAGTGATGGTTCTGCATGTAAAACAGGGCTCTGAGTGTCTCTTCTGCACCCTCCTCTTAAAGCCTTCTCCCAGTGCTTGCTGTCTCCACGGTAACGGCATCACTGGGATTCTGTTGAAGTGTGTTTTGAAAGCTGCCTTTACCTGAGAAGTTAGCCTTTGACAGAGTTGTCCATATCTCTAGATCTCTTAGATTATTTTTCTAATAAAAAAAGGATGCATAGGATAGGGTTTGCTTATTAATGATCAGACACCCATTTTTTAAAAATTTTTTTGAAGTAGCCCAAATTATTATGATACCCAAAATATCATTATGCTACTTAAAAATGCTGTGTGCACAGTTTGAATACATTAATAAATAGATAAATTTTAGCTTTAGTGTTGTAATCTTGGTCAAGTCATGTCTGCCAGGGGTCAGTTTTCTCACCTAGAAAATAAGGAGATGAGGTCAAAACAGGCTTAGACTAGTTCCATCATAGACTAGCTCAAACTGGTCCTATCTTATCAACAACAGAATGTCTGAGTTACTTTGCAGGGGCAATGAGCAAGAACTGCAAGGCGGTTGACTGGAGCATCCATAGAAGAGGAAATTTTGACTTGAAGTAATACCAGAATCAAATTGTCTGCCCCACAGCAAAACCAAAGACACAATTGGAACTCAAAACTTCTGCCGAAGTGAGGGGTGCATTATCCAGAAATATCCAGTGTTAAAAGCCTTTTTCATAACTTACCATCAGTGGCCTGATTTTAAGTCCTTCCAATCCAAGTTTGTCCTGCCAGGATTTCCACATACCAACTTGTATTTCTCCTATTCAGACAAATTTGACCGAATCCTAAATCAAAGAGACAGATTTGAGCCCTGACCCCTGTCTGCTTGCTGGTGGACCTTGCTATCAAGCTCTTTCTTTTCCAAAAGCCTGTGCCTTACTATTGGCTTCTGTATACATCGGAAAGGGAGTCCTTTCTTTATGAATGTCTTTTAACATTCTCTCATTTTCTCTATGAGGCAGGCAAGACTTTACTCAATGAATTGTTGATTTCGTTGTCCTGTTTTCCACTGGATGATCATCCAGTGTCCAATATTTTTTTGTCTATGATTGTATTATCTGTTTTAATCAATGTTCTGTCTGTGATATTTTGTTCAGATCCTAAAGAACCCTGAGACTGGCAATGGCATCATAGTGGATTTGCTTTTTTTATATAAGTTCATAGAAAAGTCGATAAAGTGTAGATGTGCTGTGCAACTCTACAGCCTCTAGCCACATGTGACTGTAAGAAATTAAATTGAACTTAATTGAACTTAAGTTAAAATTTATGTCCTTAATTGCAGTAGCCACATGTGGTTGAAAGCTGCCATATTGAATTACACAAATATAGATTATTTCCATCATCACCAAGCATTCTATTGGGCATAGCTCTAGTCTCATTTCTACCTTCATCAGTCCTAAGCAAAAAGAAACAACAGCCTTGTGCATGAGAGTTTTGTCCTATTTGAATTACCAAAAAATGACTTTGCATTTGGGGAGCAAACTAATACTTGCAGAGTGATATCCTAATACTCTGTAGAGTACCTAATAATATTTTTAAAAGTTTTTACTAAATGAATAACTTAATTAACTGAAAGCCACATTCAGTAATTTTAATCAAATCTGCGGAAACCAACTTAAAGAAAAGTAACTTTTTCTTATAGCAGCTGTGGAGGAGAACTTTCCCAGTGGAATAAAAATAATGTCTAATATGGCTTTAATGATGTAGAACTGTGGTCATAAACTCAAATGCCCACATAGACAGGAAGGGATAAATTTAAGAGGCTGGTTATAAGAACCTTTAAGAAATAGCAAGTGTGTGCCAAAGGAAAAAATTCTTCTCATTTACTAAAAATGAAACCAGGCAACTAGATATCTATGTGAAATCTAAATTTAAATGTTGGCAAGTAATTATATATCTCTGTATCATCTATCTAATAAACTTGACTTGGAGTACACAGTGATATTTGGGGGTAAACAATAGTTCAGGTAATTTTTTTGTTTTCTAAGTCATGAAATTATTGTTTTCAGAGGTAAAATAAATTCCAAGTTTTCATAACTAAGAAGTGACAAGTTGAGAAGTAAACTCCGTTACCTTGGGGTTGATTTCTGTTTGCTTTTTCTTAATAAATCTTTTGGTAAAACCAAAAAAAAAAAGAAAGATTCTTACAAAAGGATTCAAGGTCTACTACAAATTGGGACTAATAAGAGGATGTACCAGTTACTTATTTCTACCTAACTACCCCAAAATTACTACAATAAACTTTTAGGAAATACAACCTGCCAAAGACATTTTTTATTTTAACATAAAGAAACTTTCATTTTTATTAATTCATATGTTCATTCCTTACTTACATTCATCAATACTTATTAACTTCTGCTATGCTACAGATGTCACATTAGCTTCATAGAAAAATAAGACACAACCTAGACGCTCATAAAATAAAATAATAGCAAGAATTATTCAGATCTCTAAGTAGAGGTAAGGGTTGTGTTCAAAAAAGGAAAAAAATCCATCAGGTGTTGTGATTATATCAGCTTCCTTAATTCATTATTTCTTAAGGATTGGAGGATTTGTGTTCGATTAAGTAGTTTTCTTTTAGGATCTCTTATGCAGTGTCTGTCAAAAAACATCTATTGTTGGTGTTCTCTTGAAGGCTTTCTCATTCTAATATCTGGCAGTTAATGCTGATTGTTCTTTGGGATCTAAGCAGGTGTGGAACATTTATGTATAATCTTTTCAAGTAGCCTGAACTTCCTCACAGTGTGGTGGCTAGATTTCAAAGATGAGTATGCCATGAGAAAAGTAGATACTGTAACTTCTTCTATGAAATAACTTCAGAGATCACTTTTTTTATGTTCACTGTAATCTCTTTGTCAAGGCATTCATAAAGACCTGCCCTGTCCAAGGGGAAGTTACCCAAACCCTGTGTCTTGTGAAGGGCATGGCATGGTTATAGAAGGACTTGTGATCCTGGATTGCAGTTGCTTTACTGATAAACACAATCTGCCATAAAAGTTTGATTTTTTAAAATGTTTCTATCAGGAAGCATTTGTTTCGTTCATTCATTTATTCACTCATTATTTTTCAACAATATTTATTGAATTTCTGTTATATTCAGAACATTATGTTAGATTCTAGAAGACACAATCTCCCACCTAGAAGTGGATCTAAAAAAGTAATCTAAAAAAGTGTGTTCCAAGTCTTATTGGAAAGACAAGAATAACATTCAAAGACAACGCAGAGGGGATGTGAACCTTCCAACTGTCCTCAGTTTATACAGCTGCCACCTCTGAGCTTCTATACAGCTTCCACCTCTTGCTATTCTTGAGTTTCTCCTACATATAAAACTCAAATACTACCATCCCTACTGGTTTGGTGCACATATAGCTCTGCTGACTAACTGAATGTTCACTTACTCTTCATAAAGTGTTTGAACTTCTACTTTTTTTAACTCTTTGCATTGACATTTTGGGCTTCCCATGCGGCACTAGTGATTAAGAACCCACCTGCCAACGCGGGAGACATAAGAGATGCTGGTTTGATCCCTGAGTTGGGAAGATCCCCTGGAGGAGAGCATGGCAACCCACTCCAGTATTTTTGCCTGGAGAATCCCATGGACAGAAGAGCTACAGTCCAGAGGGTCACAAAGAATCAGACATGACTATATTTTTTAGGGTCTAATTAAGAATGAAAGTCATTTACATATTACTTTACATTTCCTGCAAAGTAAATGTGCACACTATAAAGGGAGCTTAAAGGATAGTTTCTGTAAACCATGGAAAACTGTGACGAAATTGCTTAACATGGTTACTGAATTGAAAGGCTTTGGGGTTAGTCAGCACTGGGTTTAAATCTCTGTTTTGCTGTTTTCTCACTCAATGTCCTTTTGCAGTTGATTGTATTCTCTGTCTCAGTTCCCTCATTTGTCAAATCATGACCACAGAAGTGTTGCCCTCTCACCAAGCTGGTGTGAGAATTACATAAGTTAAGTTCTTTGAATGGAGCCTTACATATTAAAAGTACATGATCAGCATTGATTATTTTTTATTACTTGCAACCCTTGATGACTTACTCCAGTCTATGATGATGTATATACGGCTTCATACTTATGAGAAGGAATTGTTCATAATGAGCCTCCAAGTTTGGAAATAGCTGGTAATTATCCTATATGACAGTCTCAGACAGAAGGTTATCATCTCTTCTTTTCGTACTGCCCAGGCTGTTTTCCTCGTGCCTCATAACAACGCCTTATGTTAGCTGGGTCCTATCAAGCAAAATGTTCCCTGGAGATATACAATGGCAATAAATCCTTTAATATAGGAAAAAATAGACACTACTGGTTTTGCCAGTATGTGCTATAATATTAATATCTTTTCTATAACTTTTTCCAGGGCCACTGTCCCTGTCACTTGTAAAACCTGCCCTTCTTTTATTTCATCCCTTAATGTAGCTTTCTCTCTCTGGTGGCTGAAACACAGTGGGTTCCAGTAAAGATGGACTGAGTTAAATTGAATTAGAAGTTTTTGTTTCATAAGTTTATATGTGTCAAGTTACAGTCTTCCATTTGAAAATATTTAGGGTAATTTTCCGTTAATGATCACAGAGGGGCTTTTTACTCCCCTGGTGTGTTTGAATACCACAATAAATAATAAATAAGGAAAAGATTCAGAGACAGAGAGAAATTGACAAAGTAAGGGAAATGCCATAGCCCTAAGCCAGTAACCTTGAAGTGCATCTGCCAAATACTGTGATGTCTGTAACAAGGGACATGCTGAGAGCTTACACACGGCACCTCGGATGGCCGGCAGCATACGGATTTCCTGCAAAGTAAGTGTCACCATCCTGAAAGGCATAGTCAGTGATGCTTTGATTTAAAGCAGGTGATCTAACAGTGTGGAGAAGCCACTATGAAAGTAGGAAATTGTCCCCATAGAGACACTGTTCAATACCACAGAATGTCAGGTAAAGAGTAAGATGAGAGAGAAGACATATAAACAAGATATTTCTGTTATAGATAGCCAAGTGTCTTAGCTGAGGGTGACTATAGGAGCTGAAGTGAAGTGCAAAGGAAAAGGAGTCTGTAAGTACCACATCAAAATCCTTAGATTCGGAAACATGAAAGGCTTTGCAATAATGAAACTGAACTCTTGAACAGGAAAAACTAAGGGAAATAAGCTCTTTTCCCTGGGGTGAAGAAAGTAATATATTGGATGAGAGGGTGTTTGAGACAATAAATCCAAGTAGTAAAGACTTTGCACTGAGGCTTGCCACTCCCTGTATTATTCCTTAGGAGGCAGCTGGTCCTTTATAAGAATATTAACAAATATAAAGGGACCAATGTGAATCCCATGAGTAAAATATAAATCTGTACAAATAAAATCTGGAGCATCAGTTAAGTGAGAAAAAGCATGAGCAAAAAATGAGTGAGAGGCACACATCCCCTAATGTTATCCGTAGTCTCAAAAATTATAGACAGCATGAGCTGTGTTCCAAAAGAGCTAAACATTTATAAAAGTTCGGGAAGAGACTAGAAGCCAAGGAAAGGAGATGAGAAGTGAAAAAGCAAACTCAGAAACAGTTGAATATGTATAGATATGTGTATGATATATGCAGCCTAAAGACAATATATTACATAAAATTGAAAAGAACAGTAATATACAACTGATAAGATCAGGAGGATGCTACATGGGGACAAAGGAGATTTTCCATTCACATAAACATTGTGGCTAAGAAAGAGAAAATAATATCAAAATGAGAAAGAGAGAAACTGTTAAATATAAAATAAGACTTTTCTAACATAAAAACTTACATGTTAAGTTAAAGGCAACAATTGTATTCAAGGAGAAATTTGTGAATACAATCATATCAAGATATATACTGGTAAAATTAATAAAATTTAAAGGAAAATATTATTTAACTGTGCATGCAGAAAAAAAAATTGTAAATTGTTTTGGATGTATAGCATGTATTTAGATGTTCCTCACGTTTCTCTGTGGCCAGAAGATAAAATAAAAGATGGAATTTCTAAAGAGAGTGTGATTCAGTGGGCTTGTGTACAGCCAATTTGGTCTTAAACTTTAAGTGCAATAGAAAATACTTTAAAGTTTGTAAGATCTTGGGGACTAACACACCCATGTGTTTTTCTTCTGAAAAAGTACCTGGTGATGGAATATAGCCAATGATGAAAATATATTAAACATGATGAGATTGTAAAATGGAAATTGTGGTTAAAAGCCAGAGAAAGACACAAGTGATTTATGTAACAAGTTAAATTATCAAACAATGTTGGTCTAATGAACTGTAATAATGATATAGTCAATACAAAATGACATAATAAAATATAATAAATCAATAGGAACAATATAGGTGTCATCTTTCAATAGTGCATAGTCAATATATACCATAAAGTTATACTGTAAGGTATCCAACCTCATGAAGAAGTCAAGATATTTTTCCTTATCTTTTGGAGAGCTTTCTAAAAAACTATGTGCCTTGTGAAGAAAGATTTTTTTCTAGATTCAGTAAGGCATATATCTTCTGTTTCTGTGGTTTCTTTGCATTTGGTTAAATTTAAGTAAAACTAAATTCTGAGTGCTAATTTTTAAAAATATGGCTACCTCACTGTACTGTTTGTGTACACGTACACAGGCATAGACAAGTGTTTGGGACATTTTTCACCAAATGTCAATAATGGTTATTAATGATGGGATTTTTAAAATTTTCATTTTTGTGTTTATATGCGTAATTTGATTTTTAATGGGTATACATAATTTGTTAACAGTAACAAAATTTATTACCCCCTAAAATTATAAAAATAGCATTTATCTCAAATCAAGTTAATTTTTAAGGATATTTTTTTCAAAACAGGGGAGATAGTCCAGTTAGGAGTCCAAACTTCATTTCATTTGTAAATATTAATTGACCACAGCACTTCAGAAACCCTCATCCTGATATAACATATATATGTGTATTATATATGTATATATCTGTATACATATATAAAATAAATATATATGTTGTCTGTGTATGTGTCTATTTAAGTTGTTGGAATATTGTTTTGGATTCTGATGGACAAATGACATCAGTATCAAGATTTCCTTCACAAGCACTTGATGAAACCGATAAATTTCTTAAGTCATATCAGTGTGATAAAAGGAACAAACTGTTCTGTAGAAAATGCTGTTTGAGACTCCAGGTAGAGGGGATGCAGTAGTCAGAGCAAATACTGTGAAATCAAGAAGAAGCAAGGACCTGAGGCTGGCGTATCTGATATTTTCATAATGAAGACAGTCTCCTGTCAGGAAGCATTTAACAGGAGGCTTCCTGTGTGCTGTTTTCGGTCTTGCATAAATCCTCTCTTCCTTATTAGCTTCTGAATGCAGGGGCGAGAGGAGCCGCAGGCGGTTCCTGGGAATAATAGGAATCTATGCATTACCTTCATTAGCTTTTCCATACGGTGAAAAGTAACCATTTACAACTCTCTTCCCTTCTGATATGGAAAGTAACTATTTACAACCCCCTCTCTTTGAGACTGATTCTAGCCTCATGTTTCCTGGGTGACCTGTAAGATTTTTGATCCTTATTTCTACTGAGAAAAGCTATCTTGTAAGACAGTATATATATGCCCACAATATGTTGAATAAACGCCTTTGTTCCATCAGAACTTTGGTCCCCGTGTCTTTCTTCATTCCTCTCTCTCTCTGTCTCTGTCTGTCTGTCTGTCTGTCTGTCTCTCTGTCTCTCTGTCTCTCTCTCTCTCGTTCAGGCTGTTCTATGGAGCACAGGGGTCCGCTGTGTCTACTTACTTGCTCGGGCTTTCAAGACCTCCTCGAGAGGGCGCCCTGAGCCTACGTAGACGGTGCTAACTCTTTGCCGTAGAGTTACATTGACACTCTGTGTAAAACAGAGAATATCAGCTTCTTTTCTTCCTTCTTTCTTTCTTATCGTCGACTCCGTATCACCAGCGTCCGATCCATTAAAGGACCCCAACAATCTCGGGGAAGAACAGAGAAGAAAATGAGAGAAAGACCATTTGTGAAGCAGCCACTCTTGCTGTCAAAGCATTCATGGTTTTTCAGCAGGCCTCAAAAGGCCAATCCAATAGAATATGAATCAGATCTTGTCAAGGCCCCGTGGAATAAGTAAGAGGCACCAGACTTCCCTATTTGGATCCCAATAGTTTTTCCTAACTCAGTAACCTTTCATAGTAAACAACAACAAAAAAAACTAGGATCTTTTTTCTTTCTCCTTGGTTATTATTCTAAGGGTCACAGATTTTGAAATTATTTTTGTTTCCATCAACTGTTCTGCAGATTTAAAAGCTATGGTATTGCTCTTTGTTTAGACTGGGGAGGGCCTGATCACTCGGCAGAAAGTAAATGTACAAGAAAAAACAGAGATCTCTATTTCAGTTTGATGTGTCAACATATGGCAGAGAAAATACCACTTTTGGTAATGGGCAAAGTTAATGATTTTTTCAGTCAAGTGAGGATGATTAAGTGTGTTGTACTTTCCCACCCTAAGTTTGCTAATTTGATTTAACTTATGATCAAATATTTTTGAAGTACATAAGGAAGGTTTCCTACAGCACTCTAGAAATACTCTCATGATGGGTTTGTAGCCATCATGGCGCTAGCAAGACAATGTGTACCTTGCAGCACTTTTTAATTCCCTTCATGGATAATTTTAGCCATGCTGTCCAAAGAAGCCATGTTCTATTTGCTGATTTTTGCCTCTTTTTCGTTAGCACACACACAAAAAACAATTCATTCTATACCTTTGCAGATTTTAGAAGTGATGTTTTATACTTGGAAGGCTTAGGGAGACTCTTGAGTTCCTACAAACCCTTCTACTCCTTTGTACATTATGCCAAGACTCAGTTTTTGTTACACTCTTGGGCCCTGAAGGTATTTAAACAGGTGACTCTTGATTCCATTCCCTTAGTAGGTTTGTTACATGCAGTGCAAACCATTCTGGTGATTTGACACAAATAAGCGAGCTATGAAATCATACACTGTTACACAGTGTCAGAGACTATCTTTATATAAGACTTACAATTCATTGTACCTTAGCACCCAGCATGAAAGTGGAAGTCGCTAAGTCATGTCTGACTCTTTGTTACCGCATGGACTGTAGCCTGCCAGGGTCCTCTGTCCATGGAATTGTCCTGGCAAGAATTACTGGAGTGGGTAGCCGTTCCCTTCTCCACAGGATCTTCCCAACCCAGGCAATGAACCCTGGTCTCCCGCATTTCAGGCAGATTCTTTACTGTCTGAGCCACTAGGGAAGCTCAGGAACCCAGCATAGGGACATATTCAGAAATTTATGAATAAATAGTTGTTGTTTTTTTATTTTTAAGGAAAAATGAAAAGAAAAAGATAAGAAAACTAGAGAGCAGATGAGGAAGCAAATTATCACATGATATTCTATGACAGTTTTGCATTGTGTCCACTTGGATGAGCTGGAAATACGTTTTCTAGAACCATCTGTTCTGAATGGTTTCAGGTAGAGTTGTCCAAATGAGAAATTGTTGGAATATTTGTCCAAAGTAGAAGAGCAGCAGAGCCATCAGGCATATCCGATTACTACAATGGATGGGAAATTGATGAAGAAGTTTGGCTAATTCCAGCTTATTCTCACTCCTCTTTACTCTGTGTCCAGAGTATGGACAGCTAGTATTCTGCTGGACATCTGCAACCCCAGGACCACTATCCGGCAAAGAGGGAAAATGGTCCACAGACATCTCTACCAGCTCTCTCCTGAGGCCCACTATGCAACTAATTACAAACTGTTGCTGAGACACTCTTGCCTGCTTGCAGCGGTGCTCAAGGAAAGATATTGAAAGACTTTTCTCTGCTCCCCCCAGGTTCTAACCCCCTATTATTGAAGTTTCTTCAATAGTTATGGATCTTCTTAGTCCTACAATAAATCTCTCATTCTATGATAATTATAGTAGTTCTCTTTCTTTGATTGAACCATGACTGATAGAGGTTTATTTTTATGATGCAAAGTCTGGAATGAATGAACAAGTCTAAGAGCAAGAATATAATTTGCTGTATCTGTATAATCTTAATTCTCTCTCTCTATCTCTCACACACACACACGTTTTGAAAATACCTGGGTTAGACATTTTTATTAAGATTGATAAAGAGGTAAGTCTTGATAAAGAGGTAATTTAATTTGCACAGAAAAAATACTTAGTCTTATCTACTTTTCATTCATAATATTGGTCAAAATAGCAATCAAGTGACAACAAATGAATGATTTGCTTCTGTGAGAACATCCTGAGTTCTGGGTTGGGCACAAAATTTACTTCTGTGTTCTTCTCTGACAAAAACACAAAGTGACACATGGAAAAATGCATATCCAACAATATCATGGATTAGAATGTTACCAAAACCTACTCATTTCTCATAGCAACCCATGGTTTTAATCTGATCTTTGCTGATATGTTGAAGAGGTATCTAGCATTCTCATTTCAATGTCTGGGTTTCTTTTAGAATAAATAACTTTATGAGTATTTTATTAACACTGTCAGGAAATATTTTATTGGACTTAAACATGTCATGGGCTCTAGTTTTATTATAAGATTAGGTGCAATGTCATTTTCATCCTTGATAAGATTTTCATGGTCTTTGAAATCTGTCATTATGTATCTATCATTATCATTCTAAACAGAGGAAGATCCTGCTTTTTTCTTTCTCTCTTTTTAAAATTTCTTTTTATCTCTTTTCTCTAGTTCTTGCCTCTCTCCATGACTCTGTTTGATTACTTTTTAAGGATTTGTTGTTGTTTCTTGGTGTTTTCTCTTTGAAAGTCACAAATCATCTTTATATCCTTTTCATCATTGTTCTTTGTCCTCATAAATCTGTGCATACATCATAATGATTCTATGAATTACCATGCTGATGATGCTTTCAGCATTCTTCATATGACCACATTATAGCCCTACATAAAAGAAGAGCATATTTTATTCATTTTTATTGTCCTAACTAATAATGTCCCATCTTTTCTGTGTACTTTTGACCAATGCAATTCCATTAATATAAATAAAGAAATTAATAATAGAAATTATTTGTATCTATATATTATTTATCTACATATTTGATAGAGGGAGTTTACTATTCAGAAATTCATAGAGATCTATGTGCTTTGACAAAGTAAATTATACATTTATGCATTCTAGATATTTTTAATAAAACATACCTCGTCTAGTAAATAAATCTGGGTATTATTCTAATTTAATACTATCCTTTATGAAGATATAGTTCTGTCAATATCAGTTCAGTTCAGTCATTCAGTTGTATCTGACTCTTTGTGACCCCATGAACTGCAGCATGCTAGGCTTCCCTGTCCATCACCAGCTCCCAGAACTTACTCAAACTCATGTCCTTCGAATTGGTGATGCCATCAAACCATCTTATCCCCTGTTGTCCCCTTCTCCTCCTGCCTTCAATCTTTTCCAGCATCAGGGTCTTTTCCAATGAGTCAGTTCTTTGCATCAGGTGGCCAAAGTATTGGCGCTTCAGCTTCAGCATCAGTCCTTCCAATCAATGAATATCCAGGACTGATTTCCTTTAGGATTGGCTATCAGATACAGTACTATATATCTATCAGATACAGTACTGATATAGTACTGACTATCAGATACAGTACTGATATATCTATCAGATATGGTACATAGTTTGAAAACATTTATCATAAAGAAATGAATTTCAAAAAGCTTTTATAGGGACTTATTCAAGGTGTTGCCCACTTTTCTAGGATGTCCATGAAAGTGATTCTAATGTTTATCCTTTCGGTTCTACTCTCGGTAGATGGGACAAATAAACATCCCTTATTGTGAAAGATTTATTTGCTGCACTGATGTAGTTGAATCAATCAATAAAATACAATGTTTCCCTAGACATTCTGCTATGCACACTGCATTATATCAACAAGTACACATTAAGAAAACACCTAAATCACCCTGTAGCAGGCATGTTATTTTAGAGAAGTAAAATGATAACAATAAAAATAATAACCAAATACATATAATCTGAAAATTAAGCAGCTAAGTCATTTTTTCTTATGCGATGTTACTTGGACCTCTACAATCTGGAGTCTAACTATAAGTTTCCTGAACCTAAAATGGTTGAAACACTTAAGAATTCTCTGCAGTAACATCAGCAAGCTGATGATATAGGAGTTTCCAATACTTCCTTTCTCAGAAACAGCCCTTAAAAATCTAGATAAGATTTTCCATTAAGAATTTGTGAGTTTTAAAATTTCATACAGCACTGTGAGGGTTTGGAGGACTTGGTACCCTCAATTTTTTCTAATGGGAGTATATGTTGGAGAAATACACTTTTTGAAGACTTTTAGTAAAATGTATTGGAGTTCTTAAAAGGATTCACTATACATTGTCTCAGGAAAATATCTGTTTGGAATTCATTCTAAAGAAATAATTAGAAAGAAAGATTTCTCCATAGGAATGTTGACTACAGAATTTTTAATACATTGAAAAATTTGGAACAAAGTAATGTATGCAGTGAAGAAGAACTAAAGAGCCTCTTGATGAAAGTGAAAGAGGAGAGTGAAAATGTTGGCTTAAAGCTCAACATTCAGAAAACTAAGATCATGGCATCTGGTCCCATCACTTCATGGCAGATAGATGGGGAAGCAGTGGAAACAGTGGCTGACTTTATTTTTCTGGGCTCCAAAATCACTGCAGATGGTGACTGCAGCCATGAAATTAAAATACACTTACTCCTTGGAAGGAAGGTTATGGCCAACCCAGACAGCATATTAAAAAGCAGAGACATTGCTTTGCCAACAAAGGTCCGTCTAGTCAAGGCTATGGTTTTTCCAGTGGTCATGTATGGATGTGAGAGTTGGACTATAAAGAAAGCTGATTGCCGAAGAATTGATGCTTTTGAACTGTGGTGTTGGAGAAGACTGTTGAGAGTCCCTTGAACTGCAAGGAGATCCAACCAGTCCATCCTAAAAGAGATCAGTCCTGGGTGTTCATTGGAAGGATTGATGTTGAAGCTGAAACTCCAATACTTTGGCCACCTCATGCAAAGAACTGACTCGTTGGAAAAGACCCTGATGCTGGGAAGGATTGGGGGCAGGAGGAGAAGGGGATGACAGAGGATGAGATGGCTGGATGACATCACTGACTCGATGGACATGAGTTTGTGTGGACTCAGGGAATTGGTGATGGACAAGGAGGCCTGGCATGGTGCGGTTCATGGGGTTGCAAAGAATCAGACATGACTGAGTGACTGAACTGAACTGAACTGAACTGAATGTATGCCTATAGAAGATTTAAAAAGTTATCATAAAACCATGCCATTTAATACTGTGTAACTATTAAATATTATGTTGTATTAGACTGTTCAATAACATAGGAAAATATTCTTTATGTACTAGGTAAAAATCAAAATATATGATTATAATGTGAAATTATTTTTGTTTAAACATTTGCTTATTAATAAATAAGACATATGCAAATAGTTTATAGATGTTACACTAAAAGGGTGATTTATATTTAATAAAGAAAAAATTTCAATTTTAGTTTTCTGTATTTCCTAAATATTCTGTCATGAACATGTTTTTTGTATCCTTCCCAAACTTACAAAAAGTATGTTATATAACAATGATTAAGACACTATCAATGGACTAATTAAAAGGATAATTTAGTTTTTTCCTATTTTATTCTGTACAGCTTTAATACCTGTGACCTAATTAGGTTGTAGAAGGGAATGTGATCTTTCACTAAATGGACTGTCATGTAATGGCTGTTGGAACAAGCAACTAAGAGACGGCTCCCTTCTCTGTGGAGGCTTAGACAATGGAGACACCTTGTCAGAGATTACAAGGCTGACAATGTCTTAGTCCAAAGCCATCACAAAGGCTCTAACTTTCTGGCTACCAACAGTATAAAATTGTGTATATTTGAAAACAAAGTATAAACTTAAGAACAATAGGTCCCAAGACAAGAAGCTTTCAACAAGGTGACTAACTATAAAGCACTTATATCAGAACTTGAAGTGAAAATTGGGCACAAAAAGAAATCAGAAAGTATCTGGAAAGACTTTGAAAAATGTCAGGTTTGTTCAATAACCTTTGATTCATTTTGCTATTTGATACCCACAAAACTCAGACACCATCATGAATTCAGTTAGTCATAGTAGTATACATTTAATATGTAATTTAATGGAATTTCCAATGTAGTGGGACATCTATTATTCTAAGAGAGAGAAGAGTCCAAATTCACTGAGGTTGATATATGAATCAGGATACTCTTGAAAGAATAATTCAGAATTCTCTTTTCAAGTATGACTTCAAAGAACCACTGATCAATAAAGCAAAGCAGAGTATAATTAAAACCAATTAAATTCAAACAAAGCAAAATTGTTTAAACATATTCATCATCTAGCTTGAATCTTACTATTATATTTATTTCTCCCTCATTCCAATGATCATCAGTTTCTTGGTGTAGTATACATCTTATGCTGGGATGTTGGGGTAGGGTACTATACCACTGTAGAACTCCATTGCATCTGACAACTGAAAGTGACAGCTACAATTACAATCATGAATGCATTTATATTTATTAATTTTTACCTAATATTTTAGATTACAGAGGATATAGCATATTTCATATTTTGTACCTGAATATGGCATGTATATGTGTTGGCTTACTGTAATTCTGTTTTAAAACAAATGCTATGAGGAGATTTCTGTTAACCCAAAGGAATAACAATAACAAAAAAATCGGTTGGTAAGAATAATGAGTGGCAAGGAATAGCTTGTGCATATTATTTCAAAAAATGAATGCTTTTGTTAAGACATTTTGAATTTCTTGGTCAACAAGTCAAAAATGCACTTCTTGTTTCTGGAAAAGCCCACATACTCCATCATTGGAGTTCAGCAGGGGAATCAGTGAGTGTTTATTCTGAGGGCCATGCTAATCAGATATTGCTTTTTCAGCATATCGAGATTTTAAAACTACCATATATCAAATGTTTGTGTACCTTAAAATTCATGTATTGAAACTATTCCTCAGTGTGATGGTATTCAGAGATGAAACTCTTGGGACAGGATTGGGTCAAGAGGGCAACCCTCACTAAAGAGGTTAACACTTTTTATAAAAGAGACCTTAAAGAATGGTCTCACTGTTTCCTTCATGTGAGGGAACAGTGAGATGGCCATCAGTGGGTCAGGAACCTGGTTTTCACCAGACACAAATTTGCCAGTGCCTTGATTTTGGACTTTCTGATCTCTAGAGCTGTGAGAATTAATTCTTGTTGTTTAAGCCCCCCAGCCTATGGTATTTTTTTGTATACACTCTAAACTGAGTAAAACATGAATGAAAATGTTTCACTCCTTTTTCAGGTACAACAATTTTTTTTTTTTTCAGTCAAAGAGGAGTTTTGTTTTCTTTTTTCTTTTCCACTTGAAGGGAAAATTAACATTATGCTCCATACGAAAGAATACCAGGTACAATTCAACTTCAAGAACCATCCTTGTGGAGCAAACCGTGCGGAAGATGAAATGATCACCAGAGTGACAAAGAACAGTTAATAAAAACAAACATATTAAAACAGCAACAACTAGAAGATCTGCTCATGTTAGCAAACTCACAGATAGAAAAACACTTCCACGAAAAGTGATAAGGCTTTTTTGTTTGTTCCCAGACACGTGTTCCTCAACAGTTCATGTCATTGGTACATTATAAAATATTTCCAGCCAAGACATAGAGGGAAATCCTGCCATTTTCAACAACATGGGTGGACCTTGAGGGCATTATGCTAAGTGAAAGAAGTCAGAGTCAGGCAGATATTGCATGGTGTAACTTACATGTGGAATCTTAAAAAAGAAAGAACAAAGGAAAAATCTCATAAAAACAGAGTAGAAAAGAGCTTTCAGGAACTGAGGGTGGGAGAAACAGGGACGGGTTGATTAAATGGTACAAACTTTCAACTTTAAGATGAATAAGGTCTGAGAAGCTAATGAAAAACATGGTAGCTACAGCTGATAATGTTGTATTGTATAATTGAAATTTGCTAAAAGAATAAAACATAAAAAACATTTATCTTGAGGTGATGGGTTTGTTAATTAATATGTATGTAGCCCTTGCTCTGTGAATTTCCAAGACTAGGTGCCAGACAGGAACAAATATGAAAATGGGACATATTAGCTTATTAATAAATATGAACAATCCTACCTTCAGTAATAGCATTTAATGTAGTAATATAAAATTCTCTCTTCTGTAGAGTCTGTACTAGTTTGATATTTTTAATAGGCAGTTAGCCTCTCACTGAGAATTGTTATGTGACCATTTAAAAATACACTTGATCTACTCAAATACACTTTCCATACTACAAATAACTACAGAGAACCTTTCTGTAACCACCATTACACAAAATTGACAGAAATGAAATTTGTTAATCTGAGCCATATGAAGTTGCCAATATTTTGGCATCTTTTGAAATACAGAAAAGGTAAATTCATACGGTTCAATCCCATAAATACCTGTGAGTTAGTTGCTTGGTTGTATCCAACTGTTTGTGACCCCATGGACTGTAGCTCGCCAGGCTCCTCTGTTCATGGAATTTTCCAGGCAGGAATACTGGACTGGGTAGCCATTCCCTTCTCTGGGGATCTTCCTGACCCAGGATTGAGCTTGAGTCTCCTGTATCACAGGCAGATTCTTTACTGTCTGAGCCACCAGGAAAGCCCCAAATGCCTGTGGTGAACACTGTAAAAGGCTTGCCAGTTGTCCCTTCAGTGAAGGATTTGTTGCCCCTGTTGCAGCGCATACTGTAAGCACTTGACTGTTAGCCTCTTACACAAGTTCACACAGTACCTGGTTCCAGTGACTGAATGATGCAGGAGTATAAAGTCTTACCCCTCTTGACCCAATTGGGGCAACTCTGAAAGGTCATTCTAACTGTAGAACTTCCTGTCAATTGAGTCAATGCTATCATTAGATTTACATTACAGCTTGACTTTTATCTCTTCCTTTTCCTCTCCTCTATAAGATCATCCTAAGGACACAACCTAATAAACATCTGACATTCTTATCTCCAAGAGAACTCAACCCACAGCAGTCCCATTTAATGTAATAACATAAAATTCCTTAATACATCAAAGCCCAGTATTATATCCACAGGAATGATGTTATAGAACAGCTGGGAAATGGCCATCAGGAGTCAGCCTCTGTCAGTCAGTGTTGTTCCCACGTGCCCATGACATATGAAACTATCAATTGGTCATATAGTAGGGATACATACATTGTGCCAGAACTGGCTGTGTTGTATGAGTGATAATAAAAAATATATCAGAAATATCCAATCTTTCCATCCTTTTTCTCTTTGTACCTCAGTAGTTTTCTGCTCTGTGAAATGTAGATATTGTGGGTGCTACCTCAATCTCTGGTTGTGATGATGTGAAGGTTACATGAGTTATGATATGTAAACTCTTCACTTCCTGGCATTTAGTAACCACTCAGCAAATGTTAGGTATTAGCTGCTATGTCCTGGTAAAATTTTCAAGTCATTCTCTTATATTGCTAGTCTCTCTTCACTGACTCTTTTCCTTTCAATCTGCAAATATTCTCAGCCTCCAAAATAAACAATCAAATGAGCAGGCAGCTGATGTTGTCCTTTGTCTTCTTTCCCCTTTAAGTTATCCTATTTCTTCCTTTTCATCATTTGATAAAGTGTTGCTCTGCAGTCACTACCTTACTTTCTCAGTCTCTATTCAGCCCTTGAATTTAAATGATCTAAGAGTGCAGATTCCAATTAGAGTAAGAGGATACATCAATTTCCACTATAAGTTAAACAAACAGATATTTGTGTGTGTATACATATATAAATATTAATTTTATCTTTCCCCCAAGTTTCAACAGTTTGATTAGCAAGAAAAATAGCTACAGAATCCAACCTCACACCTAATCCTATTTAAACCTATGTCTGAATTCAGGAGTCTTCAGTCTTTGTGATACACTTTCTCAGCCTCACTCGGAGTCACACATCCGTTCCCTTCCCCAGTTATAGGGTATGTCTGTGAAGTGCATGGAGGAAAAGGCTTGTATTTTCTCTCAATCATTGAAGAGTCAGCACTCTTGGCATAATGCCTTCATATCGTGGGGCTCTCTGAAGCTTGATTCCATGTCCACCTCTGTGTTCCTTGTCCTATTGGCTGGGCTGGCTTGCCATCTAATTTCTCTTGGCTAGTTAGGTCTCCCGAGTTCACTCTTCCTATGTCATCTGGACCATTGAGGGTCTACAGACTTCCAGATCCTGGCCAAGTTAGCTATGCAGTCTAGTGGTCTCATAATTCATTCCTAAGTCACAGAAGCTAACCACCTCTATCTTCAAACCCTTATAATTAACTTCTACCATGTCTTGCCTGAAAGTGTTTAACTAGCCAGTGTAATTATCCATATCCTCCAAATAGATGCTCAGAGAGAAGAAATCAATTGTTAAATTTTGACAACTTCTGTCTACTCTGTTTCTTTTCAATCAATTGCCGCAGGTCTGAAGATGGAGTGGGGTTTTCTGATTCTTTTCCTCTATTTCATATATTATTTCTTCTTTACTCCAACTAAGAATAGGTGTTCTCTTCTCAAGACTAGGGAGACCTCTATCAGTTAAATCCTTTAATATCAGGTTTTTAATATGCTAGTATGATGATTTTAGCTGATGAGTGAGAGAAAGTCAGGAATTATATAACAGGTAAAGTATTTCTCTCAAACTAGTTCAACGAACTCTGCATTTTTCTGTTTTGTGTATGTGTCATGGTGAAGGTAGGGGAGTGGTGGTGGTGGAGGATTGATAAATTGAACCTAACTTAAAGGGAGAGTTAAAACCAGCTTAATGTTACATTGCTGTAGTCATATTGATATATTTCTAGTTACTCAAATATCCACAGATGTTGTATATTCTGTTCTCTTGGCCAAGAATGGTCCTCTTTCCATTCTTCAACTGAAAAAAAAAATTATTTTGCCCTTTAAGATAAAAATCATATCCCACCTTTTCTGTGAGGTTTCTTTGGATGAGCTCCCTGGATTTTCTTAGTATTTGCTATGCATATTAATTAATTATTGCATTCATTTCCCCTGTTGGATGTAACTCTTGGAAAAGCTTGTTTGTTTGTTTGTTTTAATAACATTTATCTCAATACCTGGAGAGGTTCTTGGCACAGCCTAGGCATTCAATAAGTATATGCTAACAGGATTTGCAAATTTAAATTCTCTATGATACCATAATTGGTTTAGGGTACATAGAACAACCATGCAAAATGCTAAATGAAACAACTAATTCAATTTATTTAATATAACATTATAAGTAAGATCACAAGGCAGTACATGATTAATTGTCAAGTGAGTAATACAGACAATAAGTACTTGCCAAGTTTGGAGGAGAAAAAGATCACTGTTAGTCTAAGGATGGATTAGAACAGCATAAATATGAAGATAAGGTAAACTTGAACTTGCTGCTGCTGCTGCTAAATCGCTTCAGTCGTGTCCGACTCTGTGCGACCCCATAGACGGCAGCCCACCAGGCTCCCCCATCCCTAGGATTCTCCAGGCAAGAACACTGGAGTGGGTTGCCATTTCCTTCTCCAACGCATGAAAGTGAAAAGTGAAAGTGAAGTTGCTCAGTCATGTCCGACTCTTAGTGACCCCATGGAGTGCAGCCCACCAGGCTCTTCCGTCCATGGGATTTTCCAGGCAAGGGTACTTGAGTGGGGTGCCATTGCCTTCTCCGAAACTTGGACTTGAAATACCAGTAAATGGTACAAATTTATCTGGTATCTGTGTACTGATAAAATCATGCAGACATTAAATTTCTATGCCTTGTTTAAATATATATAGCTAAAAACTTACCTCTATTATACCAAAAAGATGTCTCAATCTTGTGACAATTTAGTGGGTAAATATTTATTTATCATGATTATAGGTTTATGAGGTTTGAGAATTTTATCTAATTATCAGTGCATAGTTTCATATCTCAATTCTTCTAATCAAAGTATATTTATTCTGTAAATATTATGCTTAATGTTAGTTACTGGATCAGGGAGAAAACTCAGAGGGCTAAGATTCTCTCTCAAGAGCTTATATGTCTCAGAGAGGGAGACAAATACTTAAACAATGCAATAAAGTGTTTTAAGTACTATTGACAGGTATACAGAGAGAATTATTGAACATATTGAAGATAACTTTGACTCACAAAAAGAAGAGTATGTGTATTAGTATAAATCTTGAAAGATGGATATATGTTTACCAGGTGAGCAAAAATAAATGGGAAAAAAATGCCTTGTGAAAAAGAAATGTTAAAATGTGAAAAAAGCTGTATATTTGGAAACTATGAGTAGTAATTTGGTAAAGTTGTATCAAAGTGAAACCCTTATGGGAGAAAGTGTTGCATTACTAATTCCTCTCTCTGTTCTGCATCATCAATTTTCTCACTCAATGCAATCTTTCTGATGGTCATCCAAATAACAGTCAACTTATTATCATATCTATAAATCCTCTTAATTTTTTTTTTTTTTTTTTTTTACTTCTATCATCACCATCGATTGCATTTATCTCCTTCCTTTTAGAGCAAAACTCAAAAACATTGTCTACATATGTTGTCTCAAAATTTCTGACCTCTCGCTCTTTTTTGAAGCCACGCCGTCAGATTTTAGTCCCCACTCTCCAACCAAACTGCTGTTTTCTAGGTCTCCAGTGATGGCTTTGAAGGTCAGTCTAATGGTCAGTTGTCAGCTCTTTCCCTCCTTCATCTATCACTAGTGTTTGATGTAGTCAGTCATTCCCCACATGAAACAGTTTTCACCATATTTCCAAGGCAACACATTACCCAGGATTCTCTCTTGATGACATCTCCTTGTCACTAACCTTTGCTTGTTCTCTGTTGTTATTGTTCAGTCACTAAGTCATGTCTGACTCTGCAACCCCATGGATTGTAACACTTCAGACTCCTCCGTCGTCTGCTTGTACATTATCATCTCCCAAATCTCTATAAGGCTGAATTCTTGAACTTTTTCTCATTTTTTAATCAAATTTATTTCCTTGGCAATTTCATCTGGTCTCATAGTTTTATATGCCATCAATACGCTGACAAATCCAAACTTATTTTTCCAATTCTGACTTGTTCCCTGAACTTCAGATCCATATATCTGGCTGCCCACTCAACTGTCCACTTTGATGTATAATCTGCATTTCATACTTAACATGTTTAAAACTAAGCCCTCAATCTGCCTTCAATTCCATCACAACCTGCTTCTCCTGACCTCTTTTTTGTCTCAGTAAATAGCCAATATATTTTATATATTATAAAATATATATTATTATATACTGATATATGTATTTTCTCAGACCAGATATCTTGGACTTTTTCTTGACGCTTCTTTTACTCATGTATCTTACATTTTATGAATCAACAACTGTTGCCATCTTTACCTTCATGACATCTTTAGATTCCAAACCCTTTTCACGACCTCCACCATTAGCATCAAGGTTCAAAACTCTACCATCACTCAATTGAATCATTTGTCAATTTCTTGAACACAGCAGCCAGAATGAATCTTAAAATGTGTCAGATGACTTACTTCTGCTCAAAACACCCTGTTGTCTTTTCACCTCACTTAGATTAAACTTGAATTCATAGCCTCTGAGCTTCTCCAAAACCTGCCTCCCCCACAATTACTTGTCTGATTTACTCTCCAGATACTCAGGAGTAGTTTATTTCAGGGCTGTATATCTCTTGGTTTCCCAGGGGTTTTACATTTGCTAGTTCTTTTACTTGGAAAATGTATCTGCCCAGGTTCCTGCAAGACCTGTTTGACCAGTTCTTTCAGATCATTTTGTGTGGTCACTGGATTTTATATGTAAATTTAAAGCAAACCTCCTCCCCATTTTAGACTTCAAATTGTAAAATACAATATATCAAACTATGTGACATGAAGAAAAAAAAAACCAAGCATGTGGAGTCCCTATCAAGAGACTTGAGTTTGAGTCCTTAGTTACCTTGGTTCAGACACTTAACTGCTTTGCTTCTTAGTCTCAATCTGTAAAATTGAAATTAGGATACTTTACAGAATTGCAATAAATAGCAAATGAATTAGTCAACAAGAATGTGATAGGTAAATTTTAAAGAGTAAGAAAATGTTAACCAAATAACATTATTAGTTAAAAGATTAGCTAAACTCTGTGTCTGTGTGTCTGTACATGAACCAATCACCAGTAATTCAAGATTATTTAAGAGCAATCTGTTAGTGAAACAGAAAACAGACTAGTTTATAAATAAATGTCAGAGTGTGGAGATAGAGTCTTCTTTCGTCTGTTGATTCCTTACAAATGTTAATACACAGAACCTTTTAAGTGCCAGAATATTAGAACACATCCATGGCCTTATTTTAACTTAACCCATTTGACATAGTCAATGAATCATTCCTCTATTTAAAGCAGTATTCTTAGATGACCTTTTCCAACAGGTTCTGTTTGATTTAGGAAGCATTGCCTTGCATTTTGAAAGCCATCCGTTGTCTATTAATATTCTTTACAAGTAATGTTTGCTTCTTAACACTAGGATTTGTATCCCCTCAGGTATAACTAATCCATTAGGTTTAGATAATAAATCTTCTACTGCTTTAAATGTTACACAGTGAAGAGAAATATTACTAAAAACTTACGTATTGTAGGGATTCAAAATATATTATGGAATGAGGATTAGTAAATGGCATGATTAGAGCATTCCTCATGCAACTAATTTAAGTGTCTACTGTATTTGTGACACTAAGTCTTTTGATAAGCTTTTAACTATGTTTTATAATTTCTCTAATGATTAATCCTGATTTTGATGCTGCTAACTTTCCTGTGATTTATTAAATTATGTAATACATCGATACAATTATATGTTTATATATCATAGAGCCTTGGTTTCAGTAATGATATGAAGTTAATTTTGTCCAATCCCCCAAGCAATACATGAATCATCTGTATCATTTGACATGGTTTTCATATTTGTAAGTAAACTTTTCCACAAGTCAATATGTAAATGGTCGATATGAAACACAAACATGAAAGTTTGGAAAAATAAATCTGCGACTTTTTTTTTAATGTTAGTAAAGTCACATGTTCCTCAAATATATTTTTTGAAAAATCACACAGTGATTTCAAGCTATCACCATAGCAACTATTTGCATCAGAGTACTATTTTTCCCAGAGCTATTTCTGTATCATTAAATCCTTGATAATGCTTTATTATTTGGTATCTGTTAAGTCCAAATGCATTTTAACATCTAATTTACTTAACGAATTACGTCTGAGAAAAGAGAAAACTTATAGAACAATAAACAACACTATTAATTACCTCATGAAACAGGAAAACACTATATTTGTCAGCAGCATTATGTCTTCAAACATAATGCCACCAAGTAATTAAGTATGAACATATTCCATTATTGGTATATATCTCCTATTTCAAACTTATTCATTATAATGAAGCAAAATGATAAACTGGGATAGTGAAATTGCAAAACTGCACTTATTAGAGAGGCTCTTATCCTATCAAAACAAAGCAAAGGAAATGGAAAAGAAAGGAAAAAACAATTTTCTAGCTGTATGTAAAGATAAACATGTTGCTGTGGTAACTGGATGCCATTTGCTATAGTTTCTTCATTAGATGACTGAAGGTGATTCCATGGAGAAGACAATACCTCTTAAATTTCAGATAGTAATTTGATGGGGTCATATATTTTTATTCCTTCCCTTGCATATTATTGAAGTGCTATTTTTATTTGAGAACTATCCATATTATTTTGTTATTTATAAAGGCTTAAAGGAGATATGGGAATTCCACAGACCTGAGACCATTGTGGTTGACTGTCAACTTTCACTATTTTTTCCCATTCTGAAACAAAAGTATAAGTAAAGAAAATCTTGCAAGGGAGCAATAAAATTGTTTCCATGGCCTCTAGGGATTCATAAGTTTAATGTTCCGTATCCTAGGTGAGTCATGTTATCTGTATTTTTTTATCACTGACATACACCTGTGTAATGGCGTATAGTATGCCCTGTTGAATCTGATGGTTTGGGTGGTAGTTGCAAAAATACTGAACTTATACAGTTTCACCTAAATTTCCAACCATATATCCTATCTGCTCCATGGACCTACTGGATAGTCAAAGGTTGACTTAGTAATGGAAATAAGAAGTTACCACTTCTCACTATTTCTCAGACTCCTCCAACCACTTCTCCTGGTTACTCTTACAGCTACTGTGTCCTAATAGTTTCATTACAAGTGCCTGATAAAATAAAAAAAGTATATCAACTCTAATAAGGCTTTAATTTAGATAATTATTTTATTTATTTGATTTATTTATCAATAAATTTACCTTTTCAAATCACTGCTTCACTTGGGTTCTGGAATAGAATTTGCTTTTCGTATATAAAACTTTCACAAAATAAGTTAAACATGTGAACATATGTCCTTTACATACTTGGTATATTTTTATACTAATAGCAACACCTGGAAAAACTGCTTATCCCTGTAGGCTTTTACATTTTGAAGCCAAGTTAAATTGTTGAAACATTTCCAGGGTTACAGATTTCTAGAAAACTATTGGACGGATAAAATGAGCTTAACCTTGAGGCTATAGAGATCGTTCCAATAATATGTAAATACTAAATATTCTTGGGTGAGGATGCTTCTCTTCCTAAAACAGAACTATTTACTTCTCTGATGCCGTATGTGGCAACATACCATTTAGAATGCAGTGACTTTTCATGGTAGTTGCTAAAACATGTTCAGTTTACACTGAGCTGCTGAAATCATCTTTGTCTCAGTCCAGTGGCTACTAAAATTACAGTGTTAAGCAGTACTGAAGAAAATAACTCTGAAAATAAAACTTTTAAATGCAACTTTGCCACTGCCTCTAGCTTCATGCATGCCTGAAGATCACTCAGGCTCAACTTGGCTTTCTCAAGCTTTCCTCTTTTTTCTTTATTCTACCTTCAAGGGCTTCATAATTTTAGTTCCAAATATGTATGTCAACCTAAAGATCCAGTTGTTGATTCCTGTTCACCTGACATCTTTATGACCTTCAATCACTGACCAAACTTCTTTGCTATCATCGTGGATTCCCTACCAGGGTCTGAATAGCATGATGGCAGTTTTTCATAAGCTTCACATTTCCCTTTTTCCCTAAGACTCATGAATTTGTAGAGCAATGTATTTTCACACTAAGTACTAAGAACCCATGGGAGACTGGTAAACAAATGCTTGTGAGTTTATGTGCATTTGTGGATTCAGGGAGTAGTTATAAAACATTACTCTTCAACTGGTTGTAAGAAGGAACAAAAGGGAGCTATAAAAGTGAACACTTTTCTCTACTTACTTCTCCTTCCATCTTCACGTATCATCATAATACAACACACTCAGTAATACACACGTTGAACAGCTCTATTGATAGTGAGAGACAGGAATACAAGAGAGAGATGGATAGCTGAACATGCACATGCAGTTGAACACATTGATACAAACCAGAGTTCAGAAAGAGGTGAGTTCTATTTTTTCCCCCATTTTCTCAGCTCCCATCTTTGTACCAGATGACAGCATGTACTTTTCTGAAAAAAGCAGTGACATTTATTATTTAGTTAATGATGGCAAATGAATAACAATAATGGAATATTGTTAAATTACTCAGTATGGCGACTCAAGCAGGGTAACAATAGATATAATGTGCTTATTTTTAAAAGAAAGAAAAACAAGCTATTGAGAGAATTAAATCAAAGTGGTTGAGTGAACTCTGATGTCAATCAAACCTTAACATCAGAGTTTAGATTACAAGTTAGATTCCTGTCTAACTCGTAGTACTTTTCAGCTGTATGATTTCTGGCATGTTATTTTATCTTCTCTGGGCCTCAGTTTTCTCATTTTTAATATTGAAATAATAACAATCACATTGTCAGAAGACTTTTGTGAGTAGTATATGGGTAAAATACACATTAGACACTAAGAATGAGGGCATCAACATTAAAAATTGACAGTATCATCATATTTTTTTATCATTGTTATTATTATTTGCGTTACACTGTAGCTTTGACCAGAAAACTTAGCTTTAAATATTGCATAGGGTAGTGGTTAAGAGTGAGGACTCATAAGTTGGACTGCCTTAATTTTCTCTTAAATATTTTTGACATGAATCATTTTAGAGTCTTTATTGAATTTGTTACAATATTGCTTGTTTTATGTGTTGGTTTTTTGGCCACAAGGCATGTCGGATCTTATCTCCCCAATCAGGGACTGAACCAGCACCCCCTTCATTGGAGGTCCAAGTCTTAACCACTGGATTGCCTGAGAAGTCCCTAGACTGTCTGCTTTTAAGTCACTCCTCAGCACAAAAAAGTTTAATGATCTTACATACTTCTGTTAATCTTCTAAACCTAACTAATCACACAGATTAGTTAGACAGACTTATAGTAAAGTTTGATGAAAACTATTTTCTGACAGACAGTGGGAACCTAATAGTGTTAGTTTTCATTTCACTATCATTATTGTTATTAATGTGATGCCTAAGATATTATTTTAAGATTTTCCCTTCTCTTACATCCTCTTATCTTAAATAGTACATTCCACAAATAAGCCAGTGGTAAGGGTATTCTTTACTAATTGCCTGAGAGAAAATAACAAATAAATAGAGATTAATTTTAACTAAATTTTTAGTTTTTATTGTCTTTTTAAAATTAATTTTATTGAGGTATAAATGCATTGTCCAATGAATTTTGATAAATATATGTATCTTTGGAACCATCACCATAGGTGTGGGAGTTTTTAAGTAAAATTTTGAAAGTAATGGCAGGACAATCATTTTTAGCAGAAAAATTACTTGAGATTCACTAATTTGAACCACTGGGATATACTTTCTTAAATCCTACAGGATATGGAACATTTTATTTTTGCCTTTCATAACAGGTATCAAAAACTGTCTGACCCCTGTTAGATAAACATTTTTTAGGCTAACTGGAGGAGTAAGAAGAACTGGAGAATGTACCCTGTGCCCTGCCTTCCAACCAAGATAAGAGTGAGACATTAAGAGAGATAGTAACACATGTGCGCCCGTGGCTGATTCATGTTGATGTTTGGCAAAAACCACTACAATATTGTAAAGTAAATAGCCTCCAATTAAAATAAATAATTAAGGAAAAAAGAGAGAGAGATGGTAAAAACTCCATGTAGGTTTGGAGGCTGTAAGAGCAGGGGGCACCAGGGAGAACTAGGAAGATAGCCAGCCCCACAGAGTGCCAGCATTCACAGCAGGGTATAGGAGCAGGAAAAGAGTGATGGCCACATTAGATACACAGGCAGTGGGTCTGTGACATATCAGCCTTCCCTGAACTCCAGTGGGGTGTAAAACCATTGATGTGTTATCTGAATGGTCAAGAAAAACTGTACTTAAGAGAGAGCCAGAGCTGAGAGGCCTGTGGTCAAAGATGTAGCTGTATATCAGTGATTAAAGGGCAGATGGAACTTAGGTTGTCTCAGTGGATGGACAAATGTTTATTAAAGAGACAGTACTTATTTCAGCATGGCCAGGTAGATATCTTCCTGTCTAATGCTCTAGCAATCAAATAGCTCCCAAACAAGCTTGAGAATGAAAGACAGGATGAGTCAAGAGGAACAACTCCCAAATCATTGTGGCCTGGAATTGGTCAAACCTAAATTTTCAAATCCTGCTGGAATTGAGGCTTAAAATAGAAATTAAGTTTTATTATGAGTGAGTGATAGTTGCTCAGTCATGCCTGACTCTGCAGTGCCTGCCAGGCTCCTCTGTCCATGGAATTCTCCAGGCAAGATTACTGAGGTGGGTTGCCATTTCCTTCTCCAAAGTTTTATTATAGGGGAAAATAATTGTATTTGTACACATGATTTGAGGCACGAGATTTATTATACCTGGTATATTATTTGTAAATGGAAACACGTTTCTAGGAAAGGAGAGGGTAGGGGCAAGAATAGGGTAGGTTTCTCTCAACTCTGGGAAGCTTTTTTATATCCTAAAGTCCTGGGGAAAAGGTGGAGTATTTTTGAAGTGGCAAGAGGAATGCTTTGCTTTGTTCATTACGCAGTATAATATTTCTGTGCCCATCATCCAGTTTGGCTTTGCTGATTGCATTTAATGTACTCATCACATGACAAGCATTAATTTTCTGACCACTGTTAACCCTGGGTTTCTTTCTCTGCTGCTTTTTTCTTTTTTTTCCAGTTCATATATTTTTCTATCCATTAAACCAAAATTGTTGATGAAAGACTTTTAAACAAAGACAGAATCATTCTTCCAGAATGGCTCCTTTGAATATCAGTGTTTTGGAAATAAGCACTTAGACTTAAAGGTGAATTACACCAGAAAAGAATCACTCAGGATTGTAAAATTTCAGAGGATACATGGTCAAAGAAGCAGCATACAAATAATACTGAAATTCGTATTTACTCAGGTGAATAAGGTAAACAATGCCTTCTAAGCTTTCTTCTGTTGAGTAAAATAATAATTTTGTATTGTGGCTTAGGGGTTTAGCATGTTTCATTCCAAAATACGCTACTTTGGAATATTGATTACTTTGAAATAAAGGTACTTGAGAAACAGTCAGTATAATAGGTATTTCATGACGTTTGACAAAGGTAGACTTTAAAACTGATTTTGACACAGAAGAGCTGTGAAATCTTTTATTAAGTCAACCACAAAATGCTTCAGTTTCATCCTTGATAAAACAGTGAAAATGATGCCCACCTCCCAGAAAGCCAAATGGTTGTCTTCCGAAATATACGTCCACGACCTAACTTCTAGAACCTTTGAACATCATCTTATCTGGTAAAAGAGTCTCTGCAGATGTAATTAAAGTAGGACTCTTGATATGAGATCATTCTGAGTTAATTGAGTGGGCACTAAGTAAGATGACAAGTGTGCATATAAGTGTGGAAAAGAGAGGTTTAATACACCTAAAAGAGGAAGTGGCACTGTGACTGCAGAAGCAAAGACTAGAGTGATGGGGCCATGAACCAAACAATGAGGGCACTACCAGAGCTGTAAGAGGCGAAGAGTGTACCCTTCTCTATAGCCTCAAGCGGGCGAAAGACCCCGCTGAAAACTTGAGACTTAGCCTGTAGAGCTCTGAAAATAGAATTCTGCTGCTTTAAGCTGCTCAGATTGTAGTACTCTGTTATAGCAGCCCTATGAAACTAACAGAGTTGCTGTGAGGATTGAATGAGACAATGGAGAGTTCTTGGAAAAGCAAGTCTTAGCAATGATGTACATACAAGACACGTAATAATTCCCTGATGGCTCAATTGCTAAAGAACCTGCCTGCAAGGCTAGAGACTTTCTGCCATTCAGGAGACCCGGATTCGATCCTTGGGTGGGAAGATCCTTTGGAGAAGGAAATGGCAACCCCTCCAGTATTCTTGCCTGGAGAATTCCAAGGACAGAGGAGCCTGGTGGGCTACAGTCCATGCCATCACAAAGAGTAGGACACGACTGAGTGACTAACACACACACACACACACACACACACACACACACACACACACACACACACACACAGATACAAAGGGCTCCCCTGGTAGTGCAGTGGTAAAGAACCCACCTGCCAATGCAGGAGATGCAAAAGACACGAGGTTAGTCCCTGCCCTGGGAAGATCCCGTAGAGTAGGAAATGGCAACCTGCTCCAGTATTCTTGCCTGGGAAATACCAAAGACAGAGGAGACTGGTGGACTACAAAGAGTCAGACACAACTGTTTGACTAAGCAGGCACATATATACAAAAACAATTCCAATAGTTTTTCACTGGTTTTGTTTACACTACTGTGACTAAAAGGTTTATTTCTGTGTTTCATCCAGTTTATTTTCATCTATCAGTCTGCTACTGCTTGCTTTGCAGCTTTTTAAAAGAATTTAATTGGTGGAAAATTGCTTTACAATGTTGTGTTGGTTTCTTCCTATAGCAATGTGAATCAGTCATAATTTTATCTATTTATCCCATCCCTTTTGAGCCTCCCTTCTCTCCCCCAATCCCACCACTCAGGTCATCACAGAGTACCAGGCTGGGGTCCCTGTGTTACATAGCAACATCCCACTAGCTATGTATTTTACACATGATATTGTAAATATGTCAATGCTACTTTCTCAATTCATCCCACCCTAACCTTCCCCTGCTGTGTCCACAAGCCCACTGTCTACTAGGTTTATCAGCACCACTTTCTGGATTCCATGAAAGTGAAAGTGTTAGTTACTCAGTCATGTCTGACTCTTTGTGACTGTAGCCCATCAGGCTCCTCTGTCCATGGAATTCTCCAGGCAAGAATCCTGAGATAGATATATATATATATGTATTAATATATGATCATTGCTTTTCTCTTTCCGACTTACTTCACTCTATATGAGAGGCTCTAGGTTCATCCACCTCAATACAACTGACTCAAATTCATTCCTTTTTATGACTGGGTGATATTCCATTGTATATATGTATCACATCTTCTTTATCCATTCACCTGCTGATGGAAATTTAAGTTGTTTTGTTTGTGTGGTTTTTTGCTATTTTAGTTTTTCAGTTTCAGTTCAGTTCAGTCGCTCAGTCTTGTCCAACTCTGCGACCCCAGGCAGCACACCTAGCCTCCCTGTCCATCACCATCTCCTGGAGCTTGCTCAAACTCACGTCCATCCAGTCAATATTGTCATCCAACCATCTCATCCTCTGTCGTCCCCTTCTCTTCCTGCCTTCAGATTTTCCCAGGATCAGGGTCTTTTCAAATGAGTCAGATCTTCGCATCAGGTGGCCAAAGTATTGGTTTCAGCTTCAGCATCAGTCCTTCCAATGAATATTCAGGAATGATTTCCTTTAGGATAGACTGGTTGGATCTCCTGGCAGTCCAAAGGCTCTCAAGAATCTTCTCCAACACCACAGTTCAAAAGCATCAATTCCTTGGCTTGCAGCTTTCTTTATAGCCCAACTCTCACATCCATACATGACTACTTGAAAAACAATAGCTTTGACTAGATGGTCCTTTGTTAGCAAAGTAATGTCTCTGTAATATGTTGTCTAGGTTGGTCATAACTTTTCTTCCAAGGAGCAAGCTTCTTTTAATTTCATGGCTGCAATCCCCATCTGCAGTGATTTTGGAGCCGCCAGAAATGAAGTCTGCCCCTGTTTCCACTGTTTCCCCATCTATTTGCCATGAAGTGATGGGACTGGATGCCCATCACTGGATCTTAGTTTTCTGAATGTAGAGCTTTAAGCCAACTCTTTCACTCTCCACTTTCACTTTCATTAAGAGCCGCTTTAGTTCCTCTTCACTTTCTGCCATAAGGGTGGTGTCATCTGCATATCTGAGGATATTGATATTTCTCCTGGCAATCTTGATTACAGCTTGTGCTTCATCCAAGCACAGCATTTCTCATGATGTACTCTGCATGTAAGTTAAATAAGCAGGGTGACAATATACAGCCTTGATGTACTCCTTTTCCTATTTGGAACCAGCCTTTTGTTCCATGTCCAGTTCTAACTGTTGCTTCCTGACCTGCATATAGATTTCTCAAGAGGCAAGTCAGGCAGTCTGATACTCCCATCTCTTTCAGAATTTTCCAATCTACTGTGATCCACACAGTCAGAGTCTTTAGCATAGTCAATAAAGCAGAAGTAGATGTTTTTCTGGAACTCTCTTGCTTTTTTGATGATCCAGTGGATGTCGGCAATTTGAACTCTTGTTCCTCTGCCTTTTTAAAACCAGCTTGAACATCTGGAAATTGATGATTCACACATTGTTGAAGCCTAGCTTGAAGAATATTAAGTATTACTTTGCTAGCGTGTGAGATGAGTGCAATTGTACAGTAGTTTGAACATTCTTTGGCATTGCCTTTCTTTTGGATTGGAATGAAAACTCACCTTTTCCAGTCCTGTGGCCACTGCTGAGTTTTTCAAATATTCTGGCATATTGAGTGCAGTGCTTTCACAGCATCATCTTTTAGGATTTGAAATAGCTCAACCGGAATTCCATCACCTCCACTAGCTTTGTTCATAGTGATGCTTTCTAAGGCCCACTTGACTTCACATTCCAGGATGTTGGCTCTAGGTGAGTGATCACACCATTGTGATTATCTGGGTTGTGAAGATCTTTTTTGTACAGTTCTCCTGTGTATTCTTGCCACCTCTTCTAAATATCTTCTGCTTCTGTTAGGTCCATACCATTTCTGTCCTTTATAGACCTTATTTTTACATGAAATGTTCCCTTGGTATCTCTAATTTTCTTGAAGAGATCTCTAGTCTTTTCCATTCTATCCTTTTCCTCTATTTCTTTGCACTGATCACTGAAGAAGGCTTTTTTATCTCCCCTTGCTATTCTTTGGAACTCTGCATTCAGATGGGTATATCTTTCCTTTTCTCCTTTTTTTTTTTTTTTTGGTTTCTCTTCTTTTCAAAGCTATTTGTAAGTCCTCCTCAGACAGCCATTTAGCTTTTTTGCATTTCTTTTTCTTGGGTATGGTCCCTGTCTCCTGTACAATGCCATGAACCTCCGTTACAGTTCATCAGGCACTCTATCAGATCTAGTCCCTTAAATCTATTTCTCACTTCCATTGCATAATCATAATGGATTTGATTTAGGTCATACCTGAATGATCTAGTGGTTTTCCCTACTTTCTTCAATTTCAGTCTGAATTTGGCAATAAGAAGTTCATGATCTGAGCCACAGTCAGCTCCCGGTCTTATTTTTGCTGACTGTATAGAGCTTCTCCACCTTTGCCTGCAAAGAATATAATCAGTGTGATTTTGATGTTGACCATCTGTTGACCATCAGATGGTTTTTCAGTTTAGTTCTCAATTTTAATGGTATACTGCAAACTAAGACTTTTTGACCAAGTGGCAATTTGGTATAGTGGAGTGGATGTGAGAGTTTGATTAGGAATCAGACTGAACTGAAGTCTCATTTCAATATTCCCTGTGGCCAGACAGGTTATTTGGAGCAGGTATCATATTCATCTTCTAACTCATTTTTCTCATCTAAGAAATGAGTGTAATAACATCCCTCTTATAGGGATGCCTGAGGATAAGGGAAAATGACATTCAGGTGCCTACAACATGATAAACAATCAATAAATTTGGATGTTATTATTCTTAGCATCCATGTATACATTTCCCCAGGATTTTGCTTTTTAATGAAAAGAATCAGAATATATAA
Organism: Okapia johnstoni; assembly: GCA_024291935.2. NCBI lineage: Eukaryota > Metazoa > Chordata > Mammalia > Artiodactyla > Giraffidae > Okapia > Okapia johnstoni. The sequence continues at coordinate 10,415,571 of CM044325.1, forward strand.
TATCAGAATTTTGTTCATTCCAGCTGAAACACATGCTTCGAAATGGTCTCAAACTCTTCTCTGAAGGCACTGTGTATGTGCTTTTCCTCTTTCCTCTCTGTAAAAAACAAAAGGATGGTATGTCATGATGGATACGGTTTCACTTGTTTGTTTTGGTTTGCTTTTATTTTTGGTACCTGGTGGCTTGTGTTTGGACACGAAAAGTTCCTCCTCTGTTTTTCTTCCTGTTTTGTGTGGGATGGAAGTCTGGAAACTACACTTCCCAGAATCTCTTGCTAATAGAGGTCAGTTGTAGAATCTGTCAGGGAGACAATCTCCTGTGAGATCTGGACAATAGTGACGACATAGAAGCCACTGTAGTTTCTCCGTCATTGTCTGGCAGGTGACGCTGGTAAATGGCTGATGCCTGGTATTCCAGTGGTTGTGGAAAATTCTCCCATGATTCACTAACTGTAGTGATGCAAGAAATGATTTCATGTGATTTCTACAACTTCCGGACTTCCTGAGATCAGTGGCATTACCAGAGGTATGCTCCCCAGCATCTCCAAAGAACCTGTGAAAGTGTAAGCCATGAAACCCTGAATTAAACTTGTTCCTGCCTGAAATTCAGTTTTCCATTTTCCTGACAAAACCTAAACTGATAAGTTGAATAGAAAGTCATTTTTGTAAAAAGTTGGAAAATTATAAATAAGAAAAGTTATTCAAATTTTATCCTCAAGAAGCAATATTAATAATATTTTAGTAAATTAATTTCTTGCCTATTTTTTACTAAAAATAAAATGGTGTGCAATAAAACTAACATCTTTTTGCCAAAGCTTGCCTCTTCACATTTTCAGAGGGAGATATTAGTGTGAGTTTGATTGTATTCTTCAAGACCATTTTTGTTTTCACATAAAAATATTTGTATCCATTTGTAGATAATCATATTCCTTTTTACACAATTGGTATGAGGCAAATGGATAATAGTTTGTTGCTAATTTCTATGTATTTGTTGTTGTTAGTCACCAAGTCATGTCCAAATGTTTGTGACCCCATGGACTGTAGCCTGCCAGGCTTCCCTGTCCCTCACCATATCCCAGAGTTTGCCCAAGTTCATGTCCATTGAATCCGTGATGCCATCCAACCATCTCATCCTCTGTCACCCTCTTCTTTTTCTCCCTTCAATCTTTCCCAGTATCAGGATCTTTTCCAGTAAGTTGGCTGTTCTCATCAGGTGGCCAGAGTATTGGAGCTTCAGCTTCAGCATCAGTCCTTCCAATGAGTATTCAGGGTTGATTTCCTTTAAGATTGGCTAGTTTGATCTCTTTGCCGTCCAAGGGACTCTTGAGAGTAAGGTTTAGTGATTATTTCCCAGCCCCAGCCCCAATTTCCATGGAAAGAATTTCCAATCCCCACTTCAGCTTTAGTTCAACTCTTCTAACCCTCTCCTGTAAGATCAGGCTTCTTTTACTCTCTCTCCTTGTCTTCTACAGTATTTTTTCTTTCATTAACTTCAAGTCATTCTGGACCCCTTTTTATTCCTGAGACTTGCCAAGTTCGTTCTTGAATCATAACACTTAGAAGTGCTCTTCCCCTGGATCTTTGAGCCTGGATATATGATTCTTTGAGCTATCTGAATCATTGTTCAGATGTGATCTCCACAGAGAAACTTGGCTGCACCCCCTATTTAATGTTTTCTGCCACACATTCTCTCTATTATCAAGTTTTAATATCTTCATAACACAGATCATTTTCTGAAAATAACTGATTTACTTCTATGTTGTTTATTTTCTGGTTCCTCTAGTGTAATATGAAAACTGGGAGAGCAAGAACTCTGTTTTGTTAACTATTTCAGGACCAGCTCATAGGACATTTATTAAAAATCTAGTAAATAAATTCATTGATATAAAATGATTATTAATTTTGATTTAAAAATAACAATTTGAGTTTTCCAGACAATAATAGGTGAAATGGAATTATAGATAGGAGGTCATGGTCCATAGGACATGAAACTGAAGAACATTTGATAAGTAATTTTAAAACACCTGGATTTGTTAGAATAGAGTCTTCTTAAGTTACAGGATCCACTGTGAGGATCAGGATATGCTCAGTCTTCCTGAGTCAAAGACTCTCAGATTTGTAATTCTCCCAGTTGAAAAAAAGGAAACCTAAAACACTCAGTTTTTCTCGCCGTTTTAAGTTATCTGGTTTTTGAGAATCAGGCACCTTGAAAAAGAAATATCCTATGTGTGTTTTCTTTTTCTTCTTCTTGGTCTTCATTTTAAAAATTGATGCAAAATACACATAACAAAAGTTAAGCATTTTAATGTACACAATTCAGTGACATTTAGTACATTCACAGTGTTGTACAAATAACACCTATGTTTAGTTCAAAAATGTTTTCATCCCTGCAAAATGCAACCCCTCAGTTATGAAGTTACTCTACATCCTCCTATTTCTCCAGCCCTTTGCAATTATCAATCTCTTTTCTGTGTCTATGGATTTACCTGTTCTGGATAATTCATGTATTGGGTTAGCTTTCCATAGCATCTTATGGAAATGAATGAACTTTTTGGACAACTCAATAGAAAGAAGTCATACAATATATGACCTTCTCTGACTCTTTTTAATAAGAAGCACATTATTGAGGTTCATTCACACTGTAGTATAGAACAATACTCCATTCTTTGGTACTGTGAAATAATATTCTATTGTATATATATACCACAATTATTTTTTTTTATTTATTTGTTGATTGACATTTGGATTGTTTTCACTTTTTTGGCCATAGTGAATGGCACTGCTATGTACTTGGGTATGGCTTTGTAAGGATGATAAGTATAACCCATTCTCTACTCAAAAATAAAACTTTAGTGCTAATGGTAAGGAAATTGTAGCAAGAACTATTAACCATAATTTTATTGATATTTCCATATATCTTCAGTAATAAAAAAAAATCCTTTTTATTATTATTAATTGACTGATTGGAGCCCTATATTAGGGCACAAATACCAATCCAGAGGGCTTCCCAGGTGGCAATCGTGGTAAAGAACTCAACTGCCAGCACAGGAGACTTAAGAGATTTGTGTTTGATCCTTGGGTGGGGAAGATCCCTTGGAGGAGATCATGGCAACCCATGTCAGTATTATTGTCTGGAGAATCCCATGGGCAGAGAAGCCTGATGGGCTATGGTCCATAGGGTTGCAAAAAGTTGGACATAACTAAAGTGACTTAGCACATCAGTTCAGAAGGAAGACAGGTCACCGAGCTGGGAACCCAGGTTATAAAACTTTGTAAGCTATTGCTTGTTTATTTCTTATTATGTATGTAGTTACCTATTTAGAGCAAATTTGGGAGCGAACAAAGAGATTATGATAGGTTGTACTGACTCCACTTTAATGTTCCTGATGCAATTTGAATATAGAATAGCATTTCATTATTTGAAAAAAAATTACTAACCACTTTTATAGATGGGAAAAGGAAGTCATCTTGGGGCACATGTTTTTATTATAGGAAAACGTCTTTGAGAATCTTTCGTTATATATATTAACATAAGACCCATAGGCAAACCTTGCCTTTAGAAGAGGGCATAAAATGGCATTTCTGTATCTTTTGGTTTGTTTCCTCTGTATCCTTACCCTTGGTTTGTAGCCATGTAGAGAAAAGGGTAGCCCAATTAAGAAGTTCAATCATTGAAAAGAAGGTTGAAATCCAACTCTGTTCTTCCATGAGCTTCAAAGTTTAGGGAAACCCTCAGGAGTGAACTGTGGCGTCCAAGACCAAGATCTTTCCTTTAGAAAAAATATCATCATGTTGGGGGTCCTCAAGACCACCTTCAGGCTTGATGATTTTCTGAAAGGACTCAAAGAACTCACAGCTTTTGTGAATTAAGACTATGGTTACTTAAGGCTATGGTTTATTACAACAAATCAATACTGATTAAAATCAGCAATGGAAAAAAGATGAGTTAAGCAAAACTAAGACAAACCAGGCATAAGTCTTCAACTGTCCTTTCCAAATGGAATTACATGGAATGCCTGTGTATTTTATATTTGATATTCAACTTCCAGTCCCCTAGAGTCAAACTAAGATAACTGGCCTAGAACTCCAAGTGAACAAAAACAGGCATTAACCATCAATCACATTATTAGTATTATTTTTCTGCCATGACCCAAACACTCAAGTATACAAAGATTTTCTTAACAGTCAGGATATCCCAGGAGCTCACAAGTTGTCTCCCAGGAGTTAGTCAGTGTCTAGTCCTGAAGACTTTTAGAATCTGTAGAATTTGGAGCAATTCAGATCTATTAGTTAACTCTTTACCGAACTATCCTTTTGAAAGTTGCCATGAAGAAAAAGGAAATCTGGACCCTGGGAAGAAGGTGCTTAGAGCAAAGACCTCAGGAGGCACAGAAGAAAAGAAAGCTAGACTGGCTTGCTGTGTTTGAATCCCCATGGGGTCCAGTTTTGTTCTGTTGGGAAAAATCTTGAACATTTACACTCAAACTAAAAAAGATTTGCAATAGATTAATCATAGAATCATGAAGTTCTCACCCCTCTCACATCTGTTCCTGAATTCATATTTTAGTATTTTTCTTTGTTTTCAAAAATAAGGCATCTAATTCTAGTGTATGAATCTAGCAAGGAAAAAAAAAATTAAAGGACATATTTCTAATTCTAGTGGGATCCCAGTGTCCACTTTGTCAGATAAGAGTTAGGTAGCATAGAGCTTCAATTCCAATTAGAAGTTAGTAAGAATCTCCTGCTCTTGAAAGCAAGGGTAAAAAGTACAATATGAGAAACTTTCATGAAGCTGTCATGCTCTAAAAGTCACAGACTACTGTAGAGACAAAGGTATGATGAGATGAGAACAAGTCTTCATTGGTAAAGAAAGAACTCATTCTCCTAGACAAGCAGAAAAGGGGAATAAAAGTTGTTAAAATGATTCAGTAACCAAAGCTACTCTCACAATAGTTCTTCTTGTCAATTTAATCAAACCAAGTTTGCCTCCAAAGTGAGGTCAATCATTACTGCCTAATTGTCACTGAAAGTGAACACTAACTCTTAAATAGAGTTTTCTGATGTTGACCACATTTCCAGAAACATCCTTGATGGTAAGTGTATTCACTTAAGGAGACCACAGTAATCCTGAGTTTTCTTCAGGGAATTAGTTCCAAGAGAAAGAATACTGTTACTTGAAACTAACTGATCTGTAATTGAAAAGAAGAGTTGGTTTAAACTATTGTTGACGCAGTTAAGTTAGCTTTTGGTGCTCAGTCATGTCCAGCTCTCTACGGCTCCTCTGTTCATGGAATTTTCTGGGCAAGAACATAGGAGCAAGTTGTTATTTCCTACTCCAGGGATCTTCCTAACTCAGGGATCTTACCCATGTCTACTGCATCTCCTACAGAGGCAGGCAGATTCTTTACCACTAGTGCCACCTGGGAATACTCATTTAAAAGTTCATTGACTCCAGATAACAATAAGTGCTTATTCAGATGTTACAATCACACAAATATCACAAGCTTGCTCACACATTCAGTTCAGGTCAGTCACTCAGTCATGTCCGACTCTTTGCGACCCCATGAATCGCAGCACGCCAGGCCTCCCTGTCCATCACCAACTCCCGGAGTCTGCCCAAACCCATGTCCATCGAGTCAGTGATGCCATCCAACCATCTCATCCTTTGTCGTCGCCTTCTCCTCCAGCCCCCAATCCTACCCAGCATTAGGGTCTTTTCCAGTGAGTCAACTCTTTGCATGAGGTGGCCAAAGTATTGGAGTTTCAGCTTCAACATCAGTCCTTCCAATGAACACCCAGGATTGATCTCTTTTAGGATGGACTGATTGGATCTCCTTGCAGTCCAAGGGACTCTCAAGAGTCTTCTCCAACACCACAGTTCAAAAGCATCAATTCTGCGGCACTCAGCTTTCTTCACCGTCCAACTCTCACATCCATACATGACCACTGGAAAAACCATAGCCTTGACTAGACGGACTTTTGTTGGCAAAGGAATGTCTCTGCTTTTAAATATGCTATCTAGGTTGGCCATAACCTTCCTTCCAAGGAGGAAGCATCTTTTAATTTCATGGCTGCAATCACCATCAGCAGTGATTTTGGAGCCCCAAAAAATAAAATCTGACACTGTTTCCACTGCTTCCCCATCTATCTGCCATGAAAGTGATGGGACCAGATGCCATGATCTTAGTTTTCTGAACGTTGAGCTTTAAGCCAACTTTTTCACTCTTCTCTTTCACTTTCATCAAGAGGCTCTTTAGTTCTTCTTCACTTTCTGCCATAAGGATGGTGTCATCCGCATATCTGAGGTTATTGATATTTCTCCTGGCAATCTTGATTCCAGCTTGTGTTTCTTCCAGCCCAGCGTTTCTCATGATGTTCTCTGCATATAAGCTAAATAAGCAGGGTGACTATATACAGCCTTGACGTACTCCTTTTCCTATTTGTAACCAGCCTGTTGTTCCATGTCCTGTTCTAACTGTTGCTTCCTGACCTGCATACAGGTTTCTCAAGAGACAGGTCAGATGGTCTGGTATTCCCATCTCTTTCAGAATTTTCCACAGTTTATTGTGATCCATACAGTCAAAGGCTTTGGCATAGTCAATAAAGCAGAAATAGATGTTTTTCTGGAACTCTCTTGCTTTTTCGATGATCCAGCGGATATTGGCAACTTGATCTCTGGTTCCTCTGCCTTTTCTAAAACCAGCTTGAACATCTGGAAGTTCACGGTTCACATATTGCTGAAGCCTGGCTTGGAGAATTTTGAGCATTACTTTACTAGCATGTGAGATGAGTGCAATTGTGCGGTAGTTTGAGCATTCTTTGTCACTGCCTTTCTCTGGGATTGAAACGAAAACTGACCTTTTCCAGTCCTTACTGGTCAATATTTTGCAAGCATGAATGGTGCAACTTTTGAATCTTTACTAATGGAATCAGCTTCTTATTGCAGGGAAATGCTATTCTTTTCTTTCTGTGCATTATTGATGGAAAATGGCTTCTTGTCTTCAGGAGAGTAATCTCCTTTGTTATTGTAAGATTCCAACATTTGTTTTTTAGACAGTTGTTTTTTCTGCAGATATTTAATAAGAACCAAATTTATTTATTTAATTTGTTTATTTTAATTGGAAGCTAATTGCTTTACAATATTGTGGTTTTTGCCATACATTGACATGAATCAGCCATGGTTGTTCATGTGTTCCCCATCCTGAACCCCCCTTTCACCTCTCTCCCCATCCCATCCCTCAGGGTCATCCCAATGCACCAGCCCTGAGCACCTTGTCTCATGCATTGAACCTGGACTGGTGATCTATTTCACATATGATAATATACATGATAATATACATGTTTCAGTGCTATTCTCTCAAATCATCCCACCCTCACCTTCTCCCACAGAGTCCAACAGTGTGTTCTTTACATCTGTGTCTCTTTTGCTGTCTCGCATATAGGGCCATCTTTCTAAATTCCATATATATGTGTTAATATACTGTATTGGTGTTTTTCTTTCTGACTTACTTTGCTCTGTATAATAGGCTCCAGTTTCATCCACCTCATTAGAACTGATTCAAATGCATTCTTTTTAATCGCTGAGTAATATTCCATTGTGTATATATAACACAGCTTTCTTATCCATTCGTCTGCCAGTGGACATCTAGGTTGCTTCCACATCCTGGCTATTGTAAACAATGCTGCGATTAACATTGGGGTACACATGCCTCTTTCAATTCTGGTTTCCTCGGTGTGTATGCCCAGCAGTGGGATTGCTGGGTCATATGGCAGTTCTGTTTCCAGTTTTTAAAGGAATCTCCACACTGTTCTCCATAGTGGCTGTACTAGTTTGCATTCCCAACAACAGTGTAAGAGGATTCCCTGCACCCTCTCCAGCATTTATTGTTTGTAGACTTTTGGATAGCAGCCATTCTGATCAGTGTGAGATGGTACCTCACTGTGGTTTTGATTTGCATGTCTGTGATAATGAGTGATGTTGAGCATCTTTTCATGTGTTTGTTAACCGTTTGTATGTCTTCTTTGGAGAAATGTCTGTTTAGTTCTTTGGCCCATTTTTTGATTGGGTCGCTTATTTTTTTGGAACTGAACTGCAGGAGTTGCTTATATATTTTTGAGATTAATTCTTTGTCAGTTGCTTCATTTGCTATTATTTTCTCCCATTCTGAAGGCTGTCTTTTCACCTTGCTTATAGTTTCCTTCATTGTGCAAAAGCTTTTAAGTTTAATTAGGTCCCATTTGTTTATTTTTGCTTTTATTTCCTTTACTCTGGGAGGTGGGTCATAGAGGATCCTGCTATGATTTACATCAGAGAGTGTTTTGCCTATGTCATGGAGTTGATTGATTTGTCTCCAAGAAACAGCATGTGTTGGAAATCTTCTTTATATCCTTGAATATATTCCAAAGTTCTCTTGGTCCTACTATTTTTCAGGATCTACTTTTATTCAACATTCTCTCTCTCTCTCTCCGTCCTATTTACATATCACACATACACTCTGTTTTCTATCTCCAACTTCTTAGAATTACCTACTCTAAATCAGAAACAATGGTCTTAATAACATTATAACTGGATACTTTTATTAAAACACCAACTATTCATAGTTCTTCAGGCTTCCCTCATGGCTCAGTTAGTAAAGAATCTTGACTCCAATCCAGGAGACCCAGGTTCTATCCCTGGGTCAGGAAGATCCCATGGAGAAGAGAATGGCTACCCACTCCAGTATTCTTGTCTGGAGAATCCATGGACAGAGGAGCCTGGCAGACTATAGCTCATGGGGCCATAAAGAGTCAGATACGACTGAGCAACTATAGATACCAACGTGCAATGATTCTTGCTTGTCAACTTGCATCTGTGCTCTCAGTCTGAGCCTAAGGGACCTAGTAGAACCACCTAAATAAGCAAATGGTGTTGGCCTGTATAATCAGAGGATTTTCTTTTCTTTTTTTTTACTTTTTTGTTTTTAGAGGTTCTGATGGAAGAGATAACTCTGGTACTAGACTTTAAGTCTGATTAGCAGGGACACCCTTTCTTGCTGCTGCCAGTCAGGTACCCTTCATTAGCTTCTTAACCAATTAGTATTCCTTGAGAGATTATTTTGTATACAATGGTCTCTCTCTCTTCACTCCAAAAGTTAGCTTCCAACATATTGTTTGTACCTTCAGCAGATGTTAGAGTCATTAAATAATGATATTCCATTCAGCAAAACTTTTGTAGGAAAGATGCACGTACATTTTCACTTTTAAAGTCTTCTGATTTAAAAGACTAATTAGTAATGTCACTTTTTTAGAAATTAGCATATCTGTAATTTTATTAATATCAACTGGTTTGAATAGCAATGCACTGCCTTCCCACCATGTAAGGCATATCTCTTAAGTATTGTTCTGACATTTCAGGTTCATCTCTGACAGGCGTGCAGACATAATCTGTCAGGTTTTTACATGGTTGAAAATCTAGAATTGGGCTCCTTGAATGCTTGAATTGGTCAAAGCTGCTGGTTAATTTTGAGGGTAAATCTTAGCTGCTTATAATTATTTGTACTCATTTGAGTAGATGAGATAATTTTTTTTTTGTCATGTGTGATCAAGTCAGGTAGATGTGTTCATGGGAATGATTGATTTCAGAAGTCCCAAGGCACTTGGATGAATTCATCCTGTAATTTGACTTGATGGACTTCAGGGAGATAAATTTGCCTTTGGAAAATACTTTCCTAAGGCAAGTGTATATATTAATCAGAGTCCACAAAAATGGTGGAAACAAGAAAAATAAAGTTTTAAATCTGAATGTCAGTTAGTGCAATGATTAACCAAATCCAAATAAGATTTTGTTTGCATACACAAAATCTGCGTCACTTCTGCAAGAATGGGCCTCCTTTCAAGAGAAATGTTCTTTTTCTGTCATCATTAAAATTAAAATATATTATTCACAAGCATAAGGATTAGTCTCCTCTATCAGGAGAAGCCGAGGTTTTATTGGTGATTTTTAGGAATGTTTATATATATGTACCCCAAACCTATTGATTAGTTATTGGTGGTATGATGAAGTCAGCTAACTAGTAATACTTTATGGGAATTACTACTTCTCTTTGTGAAGGGTTAAGTATCATTAACAAAGTAGTAGCAGACAAGCTAGTTCAGCCATTGGGAAGTCTGATGGCATGGCGTTTGCAATGTGAAGATGTGTAGATCCTGTTGTGAGATAAATGCTATAAAATCTACAAGAATATGGAAGGAATCGGGACTACAAAGTTGTCACCCCAGAGAAATCCATGGTCCATAGGTACTGCACATGTAGAGAGATTATAATTGTAAAGACGTTGTGTCATTCTGTGTTTCTAGAGAAAAAGAAGCAAAACCAGCTTCCTCAGCCCTGCATTTTATGGCCAGCTACTTAGACACAACTGTTTCTCTGATACTAACATTCTATAATAAATGAAATTTCTTTAGATTAATGAACCTAGAGAACTATTTCATCTTATTTTCTGAGCATCAAATAGTATTTGATCCAAAAGGCTCTAACAACTTTTGAGCTCTTGCAGCCAACTGCTAGTTTTCATTCTAGTGATGGTGACTTCTAGGGAAAGCATATAAGAACTAAATTTGGTTTCTACTTCAAGTTGGATGGTTAGGCATATGAGTTTAGATATGACCTCTCCACTTGTAAATCCCATTGGGTAATAGTAAGAATGTAAACACAGGAACAAAACCTTAAAGATATAAATTGGATGTTGGGAGATCAGAATATTGGAAATTTTAAAGGTCAGTTTTCGTTCGAATCCCAAAGAAAGGCAGTGACAAAGAATGCTCAAACTACCGCACAATTGCACTCATCTCACATGCTAGTAAAGTAATGCTCAAAATTCTCCAAGCCAGGCTTCAGCAATACGTGAACCGTGAACTTCCAGATGTTCAAGCTGGTTTTAGAAAAGGCAGAGGAACCAGAGATCAAGTTGCCAATATCCGCTGGATCATCGAAAAAGCAAGAGAGTTCCAGAAAAACATCTATTTCTGCTTTATTGACTATGCCAAAGCCTTTGACTATGTGGATCACAATAAACTGTGGAAAATTCTGAAAGAGATGGGAATACCAGACCATCTGACCTGTCTCTTGAGAAACCTGTATGCAGGTCAGGAAGCAACAGTTAGAACAGGACATGGAACAACAGGCTGGTTACAAATAGGAAAAGGAGTACGTCAAGGCTGTGTATAGTCACCCTGCTTATTTAACTTATATGCAGAGAACATCATGAGAAACGCTGGGCTGGAAGAAACACAAGCTGGAATCAAGATTGCCAGGAGAAATATCAATAACCTCATATATGTGGATGACACCACCCTTATGGCAGAAAGTGAAGAAGAACTAAAGAGCCTCTTGATGAAGGGGAAAGAGGAGAGTGAAAAAGTTGGCTTAAAGCTCAACGTTCAGAAAACTAAGATCATGGCATCTGGTCCCGTCACTTCATGGGAAATAGATGGGGAAACAGTGTCAGACTTTATTTTTTGGGGCTCCAGAATCACTGCTGATGGTGACTGCAGCCATGAAATTAAAAGATGCTTCCTCCTTGGAAGGAAGGTTATGGCCAACCTAGATAGCATATTTAAAAGCAGAGACATTCCTTTGCCAACAAAGGTCCGTCTAGTCAAGGCTATGGTTTTTCCAGTGGTCATGTATGGATGTGAGAGTTGGACGGTGAAGAAAGCTGAGTGCCGCAGAATTGATGCTTTTGAACTGTGGTGTTGGAGAAGACTCTTGAGAGTCCCTTGGACTGCAAGGAGATCCAATCAGTCCATCCTAAAAGAGATCAATCCTGGGTGTTCATTGGAAGGACTGATGTTGAGGCTGAAACTCCAATACTTTGGCCACCTCATGCGAAGAGTTGACTCATTGGAAAAGACCCTAATGCTGGGTAGGATTGGGGGCAGGAGGAGAAGGGGACGACAGAGGATGAGATGGCTGGATGGCATCACCGACTAGATGGACATGGGTTTGGGTAGACTCCGGGAGTTGGTGATGGACAGAGAGGCCTGGCATGCTGCAATTCATGGTGTTGCAAAGGGTTGGACACGACTGAGCGACTGAACTGAACTGAACTGAAAACAACAAACAGATGAAATATATCAAAGGTTAAACAATAGTTTCTGTCAGCCAGCATCTACAGAATATTCATACCAAATAGCCTTTGACTACCCTATTTTCACTTCTGTAATTGCAATAGCAGCATTCACCATCAGTTTAAAATTAGCAATATACTCTAAAAATTGAATGATCTATCTTGATCAGGCAACAATTTTTAGTAAAGTTTTAAGCTTCTGAGAATAAAATCACTCACATTTTGGTCTACCTATTTCCTACTTTCATCTGAAAATTAATACTGATGATTAGATATTTCTCTTTAAATAAAAAATGTACAGATCAGTAGAGAAAACACAGAAAGAAAATCCAGTGGAGTGCTGTATTGCTTGGTGGATTAAAATAACACAACTTTATTATTATCATATAATTCTGGGTCCCTGGGTCGGGATCCCTGGATCTCTGGGTCGGGAAGATCCCCTGGAGAAGGAAATGGCAACCCACTGCAGTATTCTTGCCCAGAGAATCCCATGGACAGAGGCGCCTGGCAGGTGGTAGTCCAGGGGATCGCAAGAGTCAGACACGACTTAGCGACAAAACCACACCACAATTCTAGAGGTCAGAAATCCAAAGTGAACTTGATGATCTAAAATCAAGATGGTAACATGTTTCATTTCTTCTGGAGGCTCTAGAGGAAAATTTGATTCTTTATTTTACTGTTGTTGTTTTTCTGGCTTTTAGAGGTCACCTGCATTCCAGGGCTTATGAGTGCCTTCCATTTTAAAGTCATCGGTGGCCAATGGAGTTTTTCTCAACACTGCAACACTCTGATACACTTTTCAGCCTCCCTTTTCTACTTGTAAGGACGCTTGTAATTACATTTGACCCACCAGATAATCCAGGATTAACTCTGTTGGAAGCTCAGTTGATTAGCAATCTTAATTCTATTTGTTATTTTACTTTCCCTTTGCTATGTGAAATCACTTATTCAAGGTTCCATGGATTAGCACCTGAACATTTTTCAGAAAAGAGTATTCTACCTACGTCAGAATCCAAATGTTTAAATCAACTGAGTATTTTATCCATAAATATGAATTAACAACCATGATTCTTTTGGAAAAAAGAGAACAAATATCAAGATTAAAATAAGCAAATGAAACTATCGGTGCCAAAGGAAACAGTGATCATACAGAGAGCACCACTTAAAAAATGCCATCATTAATGCCTGTAATCTACATTCTCAGGAGACATTTGAGAAGATACTCCAACCTTAAAACAGTGGAAGACTGAGAAGAGAAAGAAGTGACCACAAATTGAAAAGATGTCATTACTAATTAAAAATCTGACAAACAATGATAAAAGGAAAATTGGAAAAACAGGGTAAGAAATTTCCTAAAACATAAAGTGAACTGACACAACTAAGGCAAGTAAGATACACAGACTTGGACAACTAGTAAGTTAATTCAGGAGGAATAATCTGTCTGATTAGAACTTATAGGAGAAGAAATACGGAAATAAGAAATACAGAATAATAAAAGAAATTTCCTTTGGTTTCATTCTATTCTTCTTGTTGCCTTTAATCTTTCATTTTTCTTTGCTCTATAGCATTAATTGTCACCTGTGATTTTATGTAATAATCTCCTTAGTTTCTCTATGACTCAATTACGGTGTAAGCACCAAGAACAGGGAATTAGCTTATTTTGCAGCCTACTGTAAGCTCTCACATAGAATGATATTTATCATACGAGGGTCAAAGGAAAAGTTATCTGGACACATGATTTCCATGGGTGCACAGTCCTCAACTATGTCTTGGAAGGGGAAATCAAGGAAATATTGTTCCCAGTGAATTTGGGGTCCTGATGTCTCATTGCAGAAAGAATTCAGTGAGAGACAAAGTGATAGTTAACAAGTAGATTTATTTTAAGAGAAACACACTCCACAGACAGAATGTGAGAGAGCCCTCAGATATGGAATGGCTAGATTAATGGGCTGGTAATTTCATAGGCTAATGAGTAAGAGAATTATTCCAGTTATTTCAGGGAAGGGGTGGAGATTTCTAGGAATTGGGCCACCACCCACTTTTTGGTCTTTGATGGTCAGCCTCAGAGGTATCATGGCACTGGCAGGTGTGCCACTTGACTCATTCTAATATATTACAATTAGTGTATAATGAGGCTCAAGTCCACTGAAAGTTGAATCTTTCACCATCTTGGACCTAGCTGGTTCTAACCATTTTTTGTCATGTCCTATGGCCATGTCATTCTTTTAAAAGTTGTGCTCTACCCCTTCCCTCCTGTTTCAATATCTAAATCCTTAGCCCAGATTCAGAGGTTTAATAACTTTCCAAGATTAAACACTTGTTAATATTTGACAATACTATGTAATTAAAAACAAACAAACAAACAAACACCCTCTACCTTTCTAAGTTCTTGGCTGAGAAACCCCCGTAATAAAAAAAGACAGATTAACAAGAGAAAAGCAAACAAAAGTTTTAATAACATGGGATACCCAGGAAAATTGGGTATGACCCCCCAAAATGGCCCAAGCCATCCACTTAAAGGTAATTACCAGCTAAAAGCAAAAGAAGATCCTGGATGATAGGGAAGCCAATTATGGAAGTCTTTCAGGAAAATCTTAGTAAAAAGGATAAGGTTGTTGTGCAGATTTAGGCTTTTGCCTTCTCCATTAATAAGAGTTTCTAGAGTTTTAGTCATCCTCCTCTTCCTGATACCAGGGAGATAGAATTTCCTTGCAAATGGAAATTTCCATCATCAATGTAATTTTCTCTTATAAAAGGGTAACTTATACTTGATTTTCAAAGCTTCTCCTGTGTCTGCTGTTTCTTATAAATAATTAGATCAAGATAAAACTTATGTCAAAGAGGCATATTTAGGATGGCAGAATCTACCCCACTTCAACACTTATAGTGCAATAATGGGAAAGGACTATAAAACCTCCAATGCCATTAAAATACTTTCTGGAATTCTT
The DNA here is from genome assembly GCA_024291935.2 of Okapia johnstoni. Taxonomy (NCBI): domain Eukaryota; kingdom Metazoa; phylum Chordata; class Mammalia; order Artiodactyla; family Giraffidae; genus Okapia; species Okapia johnstoni. The sequence goes on from CM044325.1 coordinate 10,430,626, forward strand.
AGAGTCCTGCTTACTGTCTTCTAGTCCTATAAGCCACAGCATCTCTAAACGAGTATAATTGGAATGCACATGACCTCAAAAGCCTGAACGCTAACAAATATATTATTTACATTTTTCTAATGAAAAATTTGGGTGTTGTAGAGGCATGGGGAATAATATAATACAGTATTTTTTCTTTCCCTAATATTAGCTAAGCCTAAATTGTAATAAAAATTGCACTTTCCTTCTACTTTTGACTATTCATTAGCAAGATTGTTTAGTTAGGCTAGAAAAGATAAAATATATATTGTCACTGTTGATCATGTATTTATTTATTTTTTTGCTTATTTGTACTTTTTTAAGCAGTATAAGTGTAGAATTTGAGAAGACACCATTCAGGCATGTTATAATACTGATCTGTATAGAAATTATGGGATAGTTCTACTAATGGGAATCAAATGCATTGCATGTTTTCAGGAACTTTTCAAAAATCCATTTATTTGAATACCACACAAATCAATTTACTCTTATTACAGTAAATACCCCTTCCCAGAAAAATAACTAGTATTAAAATCCATTTATTCTTCAGGACTCACTTAAAATCCTGCCTTATTCTGTCCACTAATCCTTAACTCTTATTCACTAACCTTCTCAAGCTTGATCTAACCTCTACCTAAAATCAGACCCTAAAACCTACATTGCATGCTCCCTCTCCCCTCTTAGTCCAAGACAATACTAAGATTGCCAGTGGGCTCACAGCTTTGCTTTATCACATTTTGTTTTTGTGGTTGTTCCATAAAGTCAGCATTTGACAATTCAAAACACGTGGCATTATTATCTTGATTACAAATGATAGTGAGGAGTTGGCCAATAAGTATACTATAGAAGAAAATTTTATTATCACTTAGAATTTCTATTTTATTTTTATAAAATTAGCTATTTCAGATTTACCTAGATATAGATTTATCACGCTTACACATAAAAGAAAATAGCAAAGGTAACTGAGGAAAATAGATTAATGTATTCTTAAATCCCTTTACCTTGGTACATTGGATTTTTACATATGGAAAAATATAAATAATGTGCCTCTTAGTTTTGAAGAAAAGTCTCCCCGAGTCTCCCAGTTGCCAACCTGTCTCTTAGTGATAAGACATTGATTATAAAAGCCCCCTAAAGCAAACTGCTTTGCTTCAATCAAAAGGACTCTGTCACATGGACAGAGCTTTGTGTCTGGGAAAGGGAGGTCTTGTCTGAAGAATTCCTGATGAGGGGCTCATGTTCTCTAAAGTCTTTCAAGGAAGAATTGACCTGTTGAGTTCTCAGAATTGGGAGGCTGATCTACCCCATCATCCTGCCCTTATTCTGTTAACTCCTGAGAGCTAAAATAAGTGTGCTGTTCTCTAACCTCACAGTTCCTTTAACAAGAACTAAGGAAGGGCAGGAAGAAGCAATAATGAGCAAGTGTTCTTGAATGATTGTTTTTCGTGTAAATCATTATCTTGTAATAAGAAGAAGCTTTGCAGGAACATTCAGAAGATAAGACAAAGTACCTTTGGCAGGATCCTTAGAAAAATGGAATCATCAGGTGATTTTTTATCTTTCTCTCTCACCTCCCTTCCAGAGAAATGATTTAAAATACTATTTGCCTTTCCTCCCATTAAGTATCTAAAGAGCTTTTGGAGGTATAGTATTTCATTACTTGAATAAACTTCTGGTCTTGGGATTGTACCACAGCCAGCCTTACATATTTAAAAAGGCCCTCCATTGAGAAACCAGTAAAGAACTGTTCAATAATTCTGACAGGTGTTCCCTGGGAAGATCATTGCATTAAAAGTCAGAAATGAAGACTTCAGTTGCCTTTGAAAGAGTGTAAACATGACCCAGAAATAGGCTGAATATCTTTCACACCATTTGTATACATTTTGAAATGTGTATTTAATACATTTTTGAGCATTTTCATTTTACAGTGATTGTGCTTTGGCCTTTTGATGGGACATATCTGAATCACTAGGCAGAGACTTGAATTTGAAAGTTTAATGTTAAGCCTATGTCCATCTGTAGTCTCCATTATTCCTCTTACAAGAAGGATAAACCAGAACATAACAGAAGAGACGGGAGATAAAACAATCCATTGCATACTCAGGAGAAAGATGATAAGCATTTTCTGGTCCGGCCTTGAAAGCACACCAGATTCCCTTTTATATATATCATCTATATCCATATCTATATCTATATCTAATATATATATATATGTATATATATCTATGTGTGAATGCAAACTCGCTTCAGACATGTCCAACTCTGTGTGACCCTATAGACCCTAACCCACCAGGCTCCTCTGAACATGGGATTCTCCAGGCAAAAGTACTGGAGTGGGTTGCCATGCCCTTCTCCAGGAGATCTACCAATCCAGGGATCAAACTCATGTCTCTTAAATCACCTGCATTGGCAGGCAAGTTCTTTACCACTAGCACCTCCTGGGAAGCCATATATATGTGTGTGTGTGTGTGTGTGTGTGTGTGTGTGTGTGTGTGTGTGTGTGTGTGTGTGTGTATAGTTCCAGCAGAACATATAAAAATCAGAAAAATAGGAAGTGTTATAAAAGGACATTTTTTTTTCCTACTGTAAGAAATTCCCTTAAAACTGGATGTGCAGTTTTCCTTCCATTTGACAGAGAAGCCAGGATCTTCATATTCAATGTGTAATTACTTCGGGAGCACAAATGCAAACATAATCACGAGGAGAGAGACATCTTTCTGATACATGAAGGTTACTGACCACAAAACCATAAGATATGATCCAGTACCTCTTCTTGAAAGTCCATAGAAAATGTATGCTCAAGGAGATCATAGTAAATATAACCTCATTAGGATGGAGTGCAAAAGAGAGTAATTGTTGAATGGAGACTGAAGCAGCAAGCAAGATAGTGTAGCAAAAGGAAAGAGAATAGTAAAGGGAAGAAAAAAAAATACTGTTAAGAAAAACAAACAAACTTAAAGTGTGTAATGATTTGCAATCAAGGGAGAAAATTCCTATTAAACTACAACTGAAATAGAGTAAATGCAGAGTATGGTGATATAGCCTATAACCACTGTAAAAAAGGACCAAAAAGTTAGCAGTCAGTTCAGTTCAGTTCAGTCACTCAGTCGTGTGCAACTCTCTGTGACCCCATGGACCACAGCACACCAGGCCTCCCTGTCCATCGCCAACTCCCAGAGTTTACCCAAACTCATGTCCATTGATTCAGTGATGGCATCCAACCATCTCATCCTCTGTTGTCCCTTCTCCTCCTGCCTTCAATCTTTCCCAGCAAAAGGGTCTCTTCAAATGAGTCAGCTCTTCACATCATGTGGCCAAAGCATTGGAGTTTTAGCTTCAACATCAGTCCTTCCAATGAACACAAAGGACTGATCTCCTTTAGGATGGACTGGTTGGATCTCCTTGCCGTCCAAGGCACTCTCAAGAGTCTTCTCCAACACCACAGTTCAAAAGCATCAATTCTTCAGCGCTCAGCTTTCTTTATAGTCCAACTCTCACATCCATACATGACCACTGGAAACACCATAGCCTTGATTAGATAGACCTTTGTTGGCAAAGTAATGTCTCTGCTTTTTAATATCCTGTCCAGGTTGGTAATAACTTTCCTTCCAAGTAGCAAGCGTCTTTTCATGTCATGGCAGAAGTCACCATCTGCAGTGATTTGGAGCCCCCCAAAATAAAGTCAGCTACTGTTTCCCCATTTATTTGCCATGAAGTGATGGGACCAGATGCCATGATCATTGTTTTCTCAATGTTGAGCTTTAAGCCAACTTTTTCACTCTCCTCTTTCACTTTTATCAAGAGATTCTTAAGTTCTTCATCACTTTCTGCCATAAGGGTGGTGTCATCTGCATATCTGAGGTTATTGATATTTTTCCCGGCAAACTTGATTCCAGCTTGTGCTTCCTCCAGCCCAGAATTTCTCATGATGTATTCTGCATATAGGTTAAATAAGGGTGACAATATACAGCCGTGACATACTCCTTTTCCTATTTGGAACCAGTCTGCTGTTCCATGTCCAGTTCTAACTGTTGCTTCCTGACCTGCATACAGACTTCTCAAGAGGCAAGTCAGGCAGTCTGGTATTCCCATCTCTTTCAGAATTTTCCACAGTTTACTGTGATCCACACAGTCAAAGTCTTTAGCATAGTCAATAAAGCAGAAGTAGATATTTTTCTGCAACTCTCTTGCTTTTTTGATGATCCAGCAGATGTTGGCAATTTGATCTCTGGTTCCTCTGCCTTTTCTAAAACCAGCTTGAACAGCTGAAAGTTCACAGTTCACGTATTGCTAAGCCTGACTCAGAGAATTTTGAGCATTACTTTACTAGCGTGTGAGAAGAGTGCAGTTGTGTGGTAGTTTGAGCATTCTTTGGCATTGCCTTTCTTTGGGATTGGAATGAAAACTGACCTTTTCCAGTCCTGTGGCCACTGCTGAGTTTTCCAAATGTGCTGGCATATTGAGTGCAGGACTTTCACAGCATCATCTGTTAGGATTTGAAATAACTCAACTGGAATTCCATCACCTCCACTAGCTTTGTTCATAGTGATGCTTCCTAAGGCCCACTTGACTTCACGTTCCAGGAAGTCTGGCCCTAGGTGAGTGATCACACCATCATGATTATCTGGGTCATGAAGATCTTTTTTTGTACAGTTCTTCTTGTGTTCTTGCCACCTCTTCTAAATATCTTCTGCTTCTATTAGGTCCATACCATTTCTGTCCTTTATTGAGCCCATCTTTGCATGAAATGTTCCCTTGGTATCTCTGATTTTCTTGAAGACATCTCTAGTCTTTCCCATTCTATTGTTTTCCTCAATTTCTTTGATCACTGAGTAAAGCTTTTTTATCTCTCCTTGCTATTCTTTGGAACTCTGCATTCAGATGGATATATCTTTCTTTTTCTCCTTTGCTTTTCATTTCTCTTCATTTCATGGCTATTTGTAAGTCCTCCTCAGTCAGCTATTTTGCTTTTTTGAATTTCTTTTTCTTGAGGATGGTCTTGATCCCTGTCTCCTGTACAATGTCATGAACCTCTGTCCATAGTTCATCAGGCACTCTACCTATCAGATCTAGTCCCTTAAATCTATTTGTCACTTCCACTGTATAATAATAAGGGATTTGATTTATGTCATACCTGGGAAGTCAGAAGTGTGCAAAGTCTCTTCCTGAACTATTAACAAAGACAACTATTGTTTTTTATTTTATCTTTTCTCTACAAGTTCTCTAAGGTAGGAGCATGTTAGACTGTTGGTCAGCTTAACATTAGCTGTTGGAGACTATGTAAATGAGCAATGGAAAACAAGACAGGAGTCAGGAACCATTATTTGTGATCTATTAGTCAGGCCTAAACTAGACCTAGTGGTAAAGAACTGGCCTGCCAATGCAGGACATGCAGACATGCAGGCTCTGTCCCTTGTTCAGGAAGATCCCTGGAAGAGGACATGGCAACCCACTCCAGTATTCTTGCCTGGAGTATCCCCATGGACAGAGGAGCCTGGCGAGCTACAGTCCATAGGATTGCAGAGAGTCAGACATGACTGAAGTGACTTAGCATGCATCCACACAAGCTAGACTTACTCCAAGAATGCAGTTATAGGTGCAGATTTATTGCTTCCAATTCAACTTGAGATGGTATACATTCAGTTCTTGTGTTCACACTGAGAAGTATGCTGACTTTGTCAATGATATTTTGGTGACTAATGATACTAAAATATATTGATGAGAAAACTAGCTCTCCTTTACCAGCGGTCTGATATTTATACTGGGCATTTTATTTTCTTCTTCAAGACTTTACTCCAGAATTCACAATTTGTTTTCATGTCTACCACCTAGCAAAAATTCTCCTTTAATACTATCTCTAAACTCTTTTCCAGTCATTCCCCCATTGTTTATTTCTACACAGACATACACACACACCTTCTCAATATTATTGTTTGTGTATAGCTTCTTCAATTGATAATGTCTTAATCACTCTTTAGCCCACTCCCATTTGATGCACATCCTTACTACTCAATTAATATCACCTCATTTATGCAACAGCTGCTTTACTAAAAAGCCAATAATCAATTTAATAGATTTTCCTTTTGCTCAACTTTTCAGGAATATTTAAAATAGTTCCCCCCCCCGCTTTGGAGCATACTCTTATATCGAACTTCCTATGTACCAAACATGTTCTAACAGCTCTGAATATATTAGTTAATTTAATACAAAACATGTTGAGGATAATGAGATTGTAATCACCTTTTACTGAAGGAGAAATGGAGTATCACCAAGAGAATTGGTAACTTTCTCATGACCATCAATTTGATTGGTGGAGGTTGGATTAGAGCCCAGTAATTTGGGTGCCAGTCTATCCTTTTAATCTCTACATTGCATTTTATTTTCATTTATCTTATACTAACTTTCTAGATACACTTTCTTCTTCTGGATTTTGATGTGAGACAACTTGATGATTTTTTTTTACCAGATATTCCTTCTCTATTTCTTTGTACCTCTCCCTTTCTGTGGTTCTTGTCTAAATTTTGGAATGTTCTGGAGCTCAGTTTGAATCACTCCTGTCTATATAGTCCCCTCAGTCAATCTCATCTTGTTGTATGTTTAGAATATTAGCAGTTTGCTATGTGTGTTCAGTAGTGGCCTCCATCCACGGGATTTTTCATCAAGAATTCTGGAGTAGGTGGCCATTTCCTCCTCCAGGGGGTCTTCCAGACCCAGAGATCCAACCTGTGTCTCCTGCATTGGCAGGTGGATTCTTTATCGAGATCTTCCCGAGTGTCATGAGCATCTTCTCTGTGAAGTATAGCATCACAAATATAATCTATGTCTTCAAAACGACAAATCCCCATTAACAGGAAATACATAAAATAAAGCGTGTTCCTTCCATAGGTTTCCCCACCTTTGTAAATGACACCATCATCCATTGAGATTGTTACATTAAAAAAAGTTAGAGCCCCTTTATTTCCTTTTTCTTATCTTTCACGGACAACCCATATATCCATGATGGTTTTACTTCCAAAATATCCCTTTACATTTCTCTGTCTCTAGTGCTAGTCCGCCGTAGGTTAGTACTAGACTCCTAACCAGGCTCCTCGCTTCTGTGCTTCTTGACAATGCATTCTCCTCATGGAAGCCAGCGATTTTTAAAAATAAAATAAAAATGTGACTCGCTACTGTCACATAAAGTCCTCAGTGGCTTCCTTTAAACTTAGAATAAATGCCAGACTCTATACAGGACTCACATACGCTCTAACTTCTGCCTACGTCTCCCGTCTAATCTCTTTTGCTACTCACTTCATTTCAGCCATATTTATTGCTCTGTTGATTTTCAATATGTCAAATGTGTCCCACATTCAGAGACTTTGCACTTTCTGTTTTCCTCCCTGGATAGCATTTACTCCTGATTTAAGTCCCAGCTCAAATGGCGCCTCCTCAGAGATGCCTTCTGTGACAGTCTTTACCAGCTAAATTTGTGTATTTTCTTCTTAGCATTGCTATAGTTTGTAATTGCACGATTTACTTTATGCTTCGTTATTTATTCTCTATCTCCTAAACATAAGAATGAAAACTCCACAGGGGCAGACAATGTCTATCTTTTTCATAACTTTATCTCCCGTACCTAGAAGAACACCTCCATAAAATAATTACTTTTTAATGAATAAAGGGATAGAAATGATTTTTATGAATTTAATCTAATTAACTTTCATAATAGGCCTTTGAGACAGAAACCAAGGTCCTGAGAAATTATTTATCTGTTTATGAATTTATCTCAACAAGGCACAGACCTCATGATGGTTAAAGCTATGATTACATATATAACCTTGATGATTTTTCTTAAATAATTGTATTTCCAACAGAGATACATATTTTTAATCTGTTTAAGTGGAGAATTTGGCAGCTTTCTAGGGGGAAGCTGTGATACTGTAGAGTATGTGCAACCTATGTGTTTTTAAGTTTTCTGATTTTGTGGGATACCTCTCTTCCTAAATATCCAAAAAAAAAAAAAAGCAAAAGCTCAAATTCACCATTCTAAGTGACTGCAGGAATAAAAATAATAATAGCAATAATAATATTAATAACAGTCAACACATACATATATATTCCCTATGAGTCAAACGTTATTCTACGAACTGCTGCTGCTGCTGCTAAGTCGCTTCAGTCGTGTCTGACTCTGTGCGACCCCATAGACGGCAGCCCACCAGGCTCCGCCGTCCCTGGGATTCTCCAGGCAAGAACACTGGAGTAGGTTGCCATTTCCTTCTCCAATGCATGAAAGGGAAAAGTGAAAGTGAAGTCGCTCAGTCGTGTCCGACTCTTAGCTACCCCATGGACTGTCGCCTACCAGGCTCCTCCATCCATGGAATTTTCCAGGCAAGAGTACTGGAGTGGGGTGCCATTGCCTTCTCCGATTCTAAGAACTATGTGTGCTTAAATACTCATGCAACTTAAATCTAGTCCCTCTCAAAATTTTCAAACCCTTTGTGAAAAGTGTCAATGTATCTTATTCGCCATTGTCCATTTTATCCTGAGTAGCTTTTCTAGGTCTTTTCTCTAATTCTCTCTCTCTTCCCCAACATCTTGCTACATATTCCTTCAGTTACTTCCATATATTTTGCTCTGAAGCAGCAATATATCTTCCATGCTCATTTATTCAAAATATGTTACAAAAGGTTACGTGGCTATGACAAATTTCACAAAGCATCTAGAATACTTGGAAGACAAGTAATAGAAAAGAAAAAAAAATGAAAAGGGAAGAACATGTAAACTGATTATATCATTGCTCCAAATTCCATGAGCTAAAATGCCTATTTAAGAGTTCATGTTTGTTCTCTCTCTTTCCTGTGTGATGCTGAGCACATCTCTATTCAATTTGGGGGGTTTAATTTTCAGGTAATACTTGAAACTGGAATTTAAAACCAATGATTATATAAGCATTATGTTGTTGTTCAGTTGCTCAGTTGTGTCTGACTCTTTGCAACTCCATGGACTACAACACACCAGGCTTCTCTTTCCTTCACTATCTCCTGGAGTTTGCTCAAACTCATGTCCGTTGAGTTGATGATGACATCCAACCATCCCACCCTCTGTTGCCCTCTTCTCCTTCTGCCCTCAATCTTTCCCAGCATCAGGGTCTTTTCCAGTGAGTCGGCCCTTCGCATCAGGTGGCCAAAGTATTGCAGCTTCAGCTTCAGCATCATTCTTTCCAATGAATATTCAGAGTTGATTTCTTTTAGGATTAACTAGTTTGATCTCCTTGCTCTCCAAGGGACTCTCAAGAGTCTTATCCAGCACCACAATTTAAAAACATCAATTCTTAGGCACTCAGCCTTCTTTATGGTCCATCTCTCATATCTATATATGACTACTGGAAAAGCCATATATGTACCTTTGTCAGCAAAGTGATGTCTCTGTTTTTTAATATGATGTCTAGGTTTGTCATACCTTTTCTTCCAAGGACCAAGCATCGTTTAATTTCATGGCTGCAGTCACCATCTGCAGTGATTTTGGAGCCCAAGAAAATAAATTCTGTCACTGTCTCCATTTTGTCCCTGTCTGTTTGTCATCATGTGATAAGCATTATGATTGTTTATTTCTTGGAGAATAGATGCATGTTGTGGACTTTGCCTAGTCTGTTCAGTAAGAAATTTCAATCTTGTGGAGGAATGTGTTCCTTCAGATTTAGAAGAAAAAAATCAGTTGTACAGATGGGCACATGTTGATGGTTGGTGCATAGCCAACACATAGTTAATCCTGTGATCTTAGCTAGGTCTTTGGAAGGAGACTGAGAAGTGTTTGCACTTGTTTGGGTACATGACATATCATTCACATGGGTTGTACTACATTGAAGAAGTTTAGACATTTAAGGACAAGCATGAGCAACTTGAATCAAATGTTTTGATTAAACATTTTAGAATGGTTTGCAAACTCTTGCCCCTTATTTGTCATTCAAGGAAGTTTCTTGATTTAGTTTACAAACTAGAGGTTATTGCTGATTCACTCCTCTGGAAGAAGTTGTCATCTTCATACAAATATTCATCTTTGAACTATTTTGCTTCACAGCTTACATCATTCTATGCCACCTCTTGAACCTACAAATAAACACCATCCTGGGAAAAGCAACACATTTTAGAGCAATTAATGGGCATTAATAATTTGTACTGACATGGAAAACTTTGTGAAACTTATGAAGACCTGGCATTTTATTCTGCATTGACCTATTTAATGGTGATCAAGTGAGTTACATGTTAAAGGCAAGTCAACTTTAGAGAAATTCAGGTGATTTGGGTAAATATGAGGAATTAGACACTACTGAAGTGACTTAGCACAGAGAAGCACAGATGAACTTTAATCTGAACCTGTGGGCTTTCCTAGTGGCTCAGGTGGTAAGGAACCTGCCTGCAATGCAGGAGACTCAGGTTCAGTCCTTGGGTCAAGAAGACCCCCCTGGAGAAGGAAATGGCAACTCACTCCAGTATTCTTGCCTGTAGAATCCCATGGACAGAGAAGTCTGGCACATTATAGTGCATGAGGTTGCAAAGAGTCGGACATGACTAAGTGAATATCACACTATAAAACAAATATTATTTAAAATGTGTCATTGACTAACAAATTATAATATATTTTATAATCTTTAACTTGGGGTGAAAACCAACTTTTGACATATTAAATATAAATTCTTAAGAGATTCATAAATGTTTAGAATTCTTAAATTCTTCACAAAAAGTCCCACTGAGCTACTCTTGACCACAAGGTCAGGGACTAGACTGATATATGATCCAAGTCATCCTCTGCACAGATTGGTTCCAATAAATATTTATGGATTTATGTTTGAGAAAATGTGTCATTTTTTATGGCATTAAAACTTCAGATAAAGGTAGGCTTCAGATGTAAACAAATAAAACCTCTAAGTAATTTTTTGGACGTTGATGGAATTAAAGTAAGATATTTACTGATAATGGGCTTTGCTAGTGGCTCAGATGGTAAAGAATCTGGTGCAGTGAGGGAGACCCAGGTTCAGTCCCTGGGTTGGGAAGATACCCTGGAGATGAGAATGGCTACCCACTCCAGTATTCTTGCCTAGAGAATTCTATAGTCAGAGGAGCCTGGTGGGCTACAGTCCATGGGATCGCAAAGAATTGGACTCAGTGAGTGACTCACATTCACTGATAATAGCACTATATAGTTCCTGAAAAAATCAAACTAGTTACTATGTTGGTTGAAAAATATATAACCTTTTAAGGAAAATTTGATTTATTAATTCATTTGATTTGTTTTATTCAGTTATTTATAAAATTTGCTCTTAGGATTTTTTTTTCCCCAATAATTCAGCAGTACCTACCATTTGTCTCAGTGTATAGGTTAAGTGTTCAGCTTAGATTTAATTCACTTCTAAATCTTCTATATTTAGGGCAGAATTTCCTTTGCAGTCATATAGCGTAGACTTCCAAAAGAAGTTGGAATCATGAATATTGTCATTTTAAAAGATTAATTCTGATTTATTCTCACAGATCTTTGAGCCTCTGATATATACTTTTTTTCATTCATTTATTCATTCAAAAATCTTAGAAAGTGTGTACTAGATTAAGCCTCGCTGTTTCTTTTTGTGAAAGATCAAAGACTTGAAAATCCCTACCTTAAAGGAATTTACTTAAATCAAAAAATATGGTGTGGATGAACAATGTAGCTGAATTTGAATGAGTTCAAAATTCTTTAATGAAGCATGAGTTTGTGATATGATCAAATTAATACTAAGTGGAAAGGAAATGGAATACATTTATGATGCTAACATTTGTATGTACCTAAAATATTAGAACTATTGAAGTTTGCCAGTTAAGTATTTCAAACTAAGTTGACCTCAGGTAGAAAGAAAGAAAAAAAAAAGGACTCTAAATAAAAGCCATTTTGCATATAATTTCATACCATTAAAATTGTATACTTGGCAAGTTTTTCTATTTATGTATCTATTTAAACAAACAAAAACTTTCTGTTTTCTAAGGTAAAAGTGTTCAAGTCAAACCATTTCCTTCAGGAATTTTGGTTTATGTCTTTTTTAAAGATATAAGCAAAATTCAAGGATACAAAAAATGTGTCCAGATTTTCTTTCATCAGGTAATAAAAATAGCATTCCACTTTGTATCTGTTAAATGCTCTAAGTTAAAAAGAACTATGTAGTTTAATCTGTATGTTATCAATTAGCTGGTCTCTACATGGTTAAAATTTACTTATTCATTACCAAAATTTGACTTAATTTTGTAGTAAACCTTCTTTCACCTTTATACATATTAATGACCTTAAGATCATCCATTGTGGTTCTCAGCCTAATAAATGAAAATCAGTAATTAATAAAACTTGACATATTAATCAATTCCATTTGTTTTCTTTCTGAAAATATCAGAATAAAAAGTTATGGCTTCACTATTCTTGTAAGGAGATATATTCTTCTCTGTTAAGCAGTCATTGAATTAGAAATCATGTTTACACAGAATCTGGGTATCTCAGGAATGAAATTTTGGTACAGAGGAAAGAGAACTAGCCTTGGTATTAGAACAAATCTAACGGCATGGTTTTGTTCTGCCATTAACCAGCCGTGCATATCAGGAACAATTATACCTCTCTCAGAGCCTTAGCTTCATCCATGGAAGTAGGTTCCAAGTTAAGAGATTAACTTTTTTTAAGCAAAAGAGACCAAGAAGTTACAGTATAAATAGGAGGAAGGTAAAAGGGAGATGCTGCAGTCCATGGGATCGCGAAGAGTCAGACACGGCTGAGCAACTGAACTGAACTGAAAAGGAGATGGGGGAGTCTCGTGTAGCAAGAATCATAACAAAGTCAGGGATAAGCTAGTCTGCACACTGGCACACAACTGCAGTGATTGATCATCAATTCTTCCCAAGTTCTTGCACAAAATTTCCTAGAGATTTCATACGGTTTGCCTACATACAGTATGAGAGGAAAGAATCTCAGCTTTCCACCAAGATTGCAGAAAATGGAAGTTTCCCAAAAGGGAAATGAGAGGGCTCCCAGGAAGAATGCAGCTTGGGATTGAGTGTCATCATCTATAAAATCAGGTTTGTAATACTTAGCTAAGAGCATTACCAATAATGGTGAAAGAAAACACACCGAGTGCAGAATATGATGTATAGTATGCTTGAGTCTGTATCGATTAATGGACAAATAGGGAGAATTTTAAATTTGATAGCAAATAGTCACTTTATGCAAGGAATATATGGGGAAAAACTAATGAGTAGCACATGACAGATTTCGGTCTCCCTGGTATATAGGCTCTACTTTAAATCAAAGAATGGTGCAGATCCAGGGAGATTTGATTATCACCAAATAATATGCTAAATCTGAAGTTGTTCTGTCAAGCTATTTATTCATGAGGCTTTTTTCTCCCAAAGCTGACTCAAGTGCCTTCCTTCATCAAATGGAAAGGGAATGTCAAAGGCACAAAAGGTCACCATTACAAAAAGAGACTCTATTGGCACACACAGAGTCTTTTTGCTTGACAATGGTAAAATACATAATCCTGTGACAGAGAAAGGAAATCTGCTTGTTTGTCTCAGAGCTTATATTTATATGGTCACAGCGTGATTCTGAAGTCATTCCTTGAGCTCATTTGAAATCTCAAGTAGGAATAAATGTCATCCAGTGCTGAAAAGTTGTAAAGTTAATTTAATTCATTGTTTGTTTATAAATATGGCAGGCAGGAAACTTGCAAACTTTCCCTAAAGAATTCTTAAAGAAGTAGTCATTTCAACAATAATATATTAGCATTTTTAAAAATTGCTATAATGGGGGGTAGTATATAGTAAGATGTTCAGAGACTCTTTTTTTTTAATCAATTATCTAACTGAAAAACTTCAGGTTAAATCTCAAAAAACTTGCATTAGAAATTCTTATTTCATCATAATGTGAAAATAAAATGTTGAAAAATATGCTCTTTTTAAAGATTACTCATTTATCTGCTTCTTTTGTCACTCATTATTTCTATCTGTCCCCAAATCTTTTATTAGTAATTTTCTAATTCATTTTCTAGATTACAGCGTAATGAAAATCCATGAAAACTGTTGAATAATGTCTTGATGTTAGGACATATCAAGAGTCAGTTGTATTGATAAGAGTGGAGCTAACATTTAGTTTAGAATTCTTGTTAATATTCCTTCTCTCTCTTGTACTTTTGCTCTTGTAGCATCAATAGAATTAGAACCAAATGATAGGGATTTGGGAATTCAGTAGAGATTGTGTAGCTATGAAGCTGGCAAATAATTTAACTGAGAATAATTATCCAGGGGCATAATTTATCTTAGAATGTTCTTAATAAGTTAAATATAAACGTAAATGTTTGAATCTGTTGAGGAAAAAAGAAAACAATAAAACTGAATAAAAACTTTAAGGAATGTCTTCTTGAGTTGTATATAATTAGCTCAATATTGATTAAATTATGAAGAAGAGAAATCATGATGTATCTTTTAGATTCAATTTCTAAATTATTCCAGAGGCTCCCTTTGCTTTAAAACACAAGTTAATTAATGGCAACATGTGAAAAATGCTGATGCTTATTTTATGCTTTTAACATTTACTAACAGTAGTGCTTTGGGCAAATTTCTTGGTATTCTGAAGCCACAACATCTACTATATAAAAATAATGCTCACCTTAAAAGATAGTACTTAAAAGTATTATTAAATGAAATGAAGTATGAAGAATCTTCATAAACCTATAAATTATTTGATATAAACTATCAAGTGGAACTTAGTCTATGACCACTTCGATCTGTCTTCACATACAAAGTGGAAAGAGAAATTGATTCAGTATAGCCTAGAAGAAGACAAAATAGTTTGCCTTGTATGTTCTATGATTTCAGGGATGTTCTTAAAAGTTTATCATTTTAAAAAATAGGGGAAAAACCCTCCAATGAGAAAAGTCATACTTATAAATCCATCACACATTTTAAATTATTTGGCTTAAGACAAATGAAACACAGTTCCTCAATAAAATTAATACTGCACTTATACTTCTATAATGATACCGAGCAGCTGTCATATCCTCATTGGCATTTTGCCTATCTTCTTTTGTAAAGTTTCTGCTCATGGGTGGTGCACCCATTTTTGTTGAGTTGTTTATGCATTTTTTACTGACTTGTGGATTTTAGGCATGCCTGCATTCAGTGGTTTCTAAGGACAAGTATCATTTTTTTTTCTCTTTTTTGGGTCAAACATATGTAGTACAAATGTGTTTCTTTCAGTCTATACTTGTCTTTTAATATTATACTGTTAAGTTCTTAATGCTGTTGGATTCAGTTAATTGTTGTTGTTGTTTATGGCTTATGCTCTTGCATCCTTAGAAGTCTTTGTTTATCTGTAGATCATAAAATTAGCTTTCCTCTAGAAGCTTTATTTGGGGCTTCCTAGGCAGCCCTAGTGGTAAAGAATCTGTCTGCCAATGTAGGAGATGCAAGGGACGTGGGCTGGATCCTTGGGACAGGGAAGATACCCTGGAGTAGGACCCACTCCAGTTTTCTCGCCTGGAAAATATGGGCAGATGAGCCTAGTGGGCTACAGTCCATGGGGTGGCAAAGAGTCAGACACAATTGAGCACATGCATAGAAGCTTTATAAATTTAACTTTTACCTTTGAGTCCATGATTCATCTCATAGGTTTTTGTTCTTGTGTATGATATGAGAAAGCATTTATTTAATTTCTTTCCATATACACATCTAGTTATTCCAGCACTATTAAAAGCCCGTCTTTTGGCTAGCAGAATCCCTCTGCCTATAGCTGGCTCACTCCTCAGATTATGTATAGACTTAACAAATGTGTTCCAGCCCCACTTCACTCCCTACTTTCTGCTGCCATGGTGACAGATCTTTGTTCCCTCCAGGAAGGGATCATAATTGTTCTCTGCAATTTAATTTCTTATATGCCGTTATGTCCATAGCTGTCTGAAATCTTTAAAATATAAACATTTTATTTACGTATTTTTGGGGGTTTTGTTAGTTGCTACAGTGGAATTAACATTTAAGTATGCACCAATGCATTTTTAAATGTGTTATTTTTAACATTTTCCCAATGTTTTAGATGGTTATAGTTAGAAGCTGGGATGGGGTGTCTCTTCCACTGCATCACTAGAAACAGAAGGCCTTATTCTCTCTGATATCATGATTAGTTGTGCTTTTTCTCTCCACCTTGTTCCCTGACCTTTGAAACCTTTGAGCAAGCAGCACCTGGGATATGTTCTGAGTCATGGTGACTTAAAGATTCTAATTGAATGAATTTCCCAAATTCTATATTTTATTTCATCAGGAACACAAAATTATTAATATATTACCCCTAGGAAAACTAACTTGAGTAATAAACTGAACCTAGAGATGGCTTAGGGCTTCCCAAGTGGCACTAGTGGTAAAGAACCTGCCTGCAAATGCAGCAGACTGAGACACAGGTTTGATCCCTGGATTGGAAAGATCCCCTGGAGGAAGGCACAGCAACCCACTCCAGTAATCTCGCCTCAAGAATCCCAAGGACAGAGGAACCTGGTGGGTTACAGTGCATAGAGTCACAAAGAGTTGGACGTGACTGAAGTGGCTTAGCACCACACATAGCAGAGAGATGGCTTGTGAATGGTTCCATAATTATCTTCCATTTAGTTTTCCAGAAAGGTGAAAACAAAGTATTATCCAGCGGGCTAAATTCTCAGCAGGGGAACAAATTTTTAAGCTGGTTGCCATGGTAATTCCATTCCTGTATGCAATTCCCACTCAACTTAGCTTGATGGCATTTGGGCTGGGTTACGAAATGGAAAAGAAGGACTGATGATTTTACTTGCTTTGAAAATATCCACAATTAGAAGTGTATATATTTCTCCCCTTCCTTTCACCCTGCCCTCATTTTTTTTCCTTTCTCCAGAAGCTAGTATTTTCACAACAGTTTCACAACTAGTGTAATAATTCTGGTGGATGTATCCATTTAAATGCCTTCACATCAAGACTAATAGCAGGTCAGAATATTCTACTGAAGGGTTAAATTTCTGGACAGTGATTTTTCATGGGCCACATCTAGTAGGTTGTCAACGTCTTTCTACTTTTAGCTAATTATGGTCAATTAATCTATATAAGGGTCTATTTTTCATGTCAGAATTAAAATTATCACCTGATCTTTTCCAGCTAAAGCATTTAGGTTCACAATTTGACATCAATACTTAAAGTAAATATTACTTTCAGTTTTATTCCAGAGAATCTGCATAACTGATGCATATATATGTATATACATATATTGATTCTAAATATGTTTAGCAAATGATACATACTGCTGACTTCTTATATAAAATTTTAGTCTCTTTTCACCATTACCAGAGTTGTTTAAAGGAGATCGTTTTAGTTACATGTTGCTTCCCTGTTTCAGTTTTTGTTTATATACATATATATATATACATATACACACCCATCAGTTATGCTGATATATATAAAAATATATATAAACTGATATGTGAATATATACGTAAACTGATGGATATATAAGCATATATTTCATATATATATTTCTACATATATGCATTGCAGATGATTCTTAACTGAGCCACTGGGGAGGACATATACATATATATATATATTTATATACACATATGTGTGTGTGTTATGGCATGTATGAAAGCATGAGGAAACCAACTGATCACCCAAACACACTTTAAAGGCTATAGAAACAAAAATTTAGGTTACTAGCTGTGTGTAGTTTTTGGCATGGTCTTTCCCTTTCGACATTCTTTTTTTCTCAAAAATAAAAGTAATCATTCTACATATACTTTGTGATGCTGGTTTAAGGATTAACTGAAACATATTTACAAAAGGTAACAAATTCAGTAAATGAATTTTCTTGTGATTGCAAGTGATTGTTGTATTGCACACAGCTATCTTCTTTTGCAGTTTCTGAACACTCCAATCCCTAAACACTTTTTTTGTAGTTAAATAGGTGAGAAAAAAGATTATGCCAATACAACTTCTAATATACAGAGCAAATAATGATCCTCGTGAAGACCATCCATGTTCTCAGAGGATGATATGTATGTGGTTCCCAGCCTCAGAATTATAGCCTTCACTCAAATTGTCAGTTTGGATTCAATCCAGTTAGCTATATTACACTGAATAGAGGATTTCTTTAATTATAACTCTACAAGATAATTAAAAGTTTAACTGATGACAACTAAGCCCATACCAAGGAATGAGAATCACATACATAATTCTAGAATTGATATTTGAAATATATTTAGCAAATTATGAAGGCTACCAACTTCTTATATAAAATGTTAGTCTCTTTTCATCATTATCAGAGTTGTTACAGGGAGATTGTTTTGGTTGCATGTTACTTCTCTATTTCAGCTTTTGTTTCTCCCAGATTGCACTTACTTCTGTTTCGGGTCGTTCTTGTACTATTCAGTCCACACCAGAATAGCTCGTTCTCTTCCTCAGGGCCCTGATTCTGTTTGAGGAAGGCACTCACTCGTTTATTTATTGTGAACCTCAAGCAGAAGTGCGTTGGATATGTCCACAATAATGCCCTTCCCATATTTCCAAACAAAGATTTTTATTTGATTTTTTCTCCCATGCATATCATTCTGGGTTTCCTACTTTGCCTTCCATCAGTTAGCTTCTAAGTAACCTAGACTTTGGGCTTCCCTGGTGGCTCAGACAGTCAACAATCCACCTGCAGTGCAGGAGCCATGAGTTTGATTCCTGGTTCAGGAAGATCCACTAGAGAAGGAAATGGCAATCCACTCCAGTTTTCTTGCCTGGTAAATTCCATGGACAGAGAAGCCTGGTGGGTTACAGTTCATGGGATCGCAAAAGAGTCGGATACAACTTAGTGACTGAACAGCAACAAAAACACAACCTAGACTGTAGAACTCAATCAACTTTTAATTTTCTCCATGACATTACTTATTTGGTTTGAGGTTCTATTGGTAAAATTTGCTCTCATATCTATTCCCTCCTTTCCACTTTTTTTGCCAGACTTTTTCCCAGATCCTTGTAACAATTTTTGTACTCTGATTTTTCCCTAATCTATTGCCTTGCTTCTGGAATGTATTTATTTTCACTTCATATTGCATGCTTCTAGGCAGTTAAGTTCCTAAACACCATTATGGTTACATTTTGCTCTTTCTGAAAAAGAAAAAAAAAATTAAAGTACTTATAGCAAGGGACAGCAAAAATTTACTTTAAGGTGCCAGATAGTAAATACTTCAAGTTTTGCATTATGGATCTGATCTCTGTTACATCTGCTCAAATCTGCCATTGTGGTGCAAAGGCATGCATGTGTACTTTGTTGCTTCAGGCATGTCTGACTCTTTGCGAGTCTATGGACTGTAGCCTGCCAGGCTCCTCTGCCCATGGGATTCTCCAGGCAAGAATACTGGAGTGGGTTGCCATATCCTCCTCCAGGGTATCTTCCCCACCCAGGGATAGACATCTCTTATGTCTCCTGCATTGGTAGGTGGGCTTTTTACCATCTGGTGCAAAGGCAGTCATCCTCGAGGTGTATGCTCAGTGGTCTGACTCTTTGTGACTGCATGGACTGTAGCTGCCAGACTCCTCTGTTCATGGAATTTTCCAGGCAAGAATACTGGAGTGCCATTTTCTACTCCAGGGGATCTTCCCGACCCAGGGATGGAAACCGAGTCTCCTGAGTTTCCTGCATTGGCAGGTGGACTCTACCAGCATGTCACCTGGCAATATCTAAAATTAATGCATATATTCTAGTAAACTGTCTTCACAAAATTAAGAAAGATTTGATCTGTGAACAATTTTGCTGATTGCTATTTGGCATTACTTTAAAATTTTTTTCCACTAGAATATCCTGAAGTAAATTGCCATGATCTAGACATATTTTTTTTTGAAATTTCATGTTTTGCTTTCATATTTAATGCATGTTTAAGTGCACACTGCATTTCTTTCCAATAGGTATTTAAAATTAATGTGATATAGAACAATTGATGATAGAAGCTTATATGAAATATATAACATTTGGGTCTTTTATATTCAGTAAATTCAGGAATATAAGTACTCTGTTTTAAGAAACACTGGCCTGCATACTACAGCTTGACTTTTTATCCTGTCTTTCAATAGCATTCATGCTCTTCCTACAATCTTCTTAATACTTTCCTTTCAATCCTAGTTTGCCTATTTGATCTGTAGATAATCTCTTTTCTCTGTCTGGATCATTGTCATAATCACCTTTTTACTGGTTTTTTTTTTTTTTTTAAGCAAACCTTGGATTCTTTCTTGTACAGAATCTCTTTGATTCACCCAACCAGAGGTAGATTCACCCTCTTCTGAAATCTCATGGGCTACTTTTATTTCTCTTTTAACACATTATGCGGTAGAATTAACATATATTTTTTCTCCAGTTAGACTGTGTGATCCTAAGAAGGACAGGATTTAAGCTACACAGTGCCTTGTGAAGATTAAGGACTTCCTAACTACTTATTTTATGAGGGAAGAAAATAAGGTTTGTTCTGTGTCAAATGATATCAGCACTGTGGTTGCCTTTCCGTCCAATAGTAGGATTATCAAGATGAAAGCCTATTTCTATAGAGTCTCTCCTTATTCCTTTTCTCAATCAACATTTATAAAATATATGTTGGGCATTTTTCTTGACATTAGATTTAATATGTATGAACAGACTGATGAGGTCTCAACCTTCAAAGAAGACAGGGTGACTGAGTCTTGCTGTGGAAGGGAAAATTGTACATATATACATAACATCAAGCAGTTACGTGTATTATAATGAGAAAAAATTGATGTTACGCTATAGATAGTGACTGGGTGGGCGTCTACTGTTAGATACCGTGTGGGCATCTTATCTGAGAAAATGACAACTGAGCTAAGACCTGGTAAGTAAGGAGGAATGAAATATTCAAAGTTTTGAAAAAAGAGGATTCTAAGAAAAGGAATCAGATGAAAATAAAGATGATATGTTTGAAGAATAGAAAGAAAACTAGAGTATGTGAAGATGAGATATATGTATATATACACATACGTATGTACGAGCATGCATACGTGAGTGCTAAGTTGCTTCAGTCATGTCCGACTCTTTGCGACCCTATGTTCTGTAGCCCACCAGGCTCCTCTGACCAAGGGATTCACCAGGCAAGAATACTGGAGTGTATTGCTCTTACTCCTCCAGGCCACAGGATTGAATCTGCGTCTCCTGTGGTTCCTGCGTTGCAGGCAGATTCTTTACCGCTGAGCCACTGTGGGATAAACTTAGGGGATAGCCTTGATTTGAGAGTCCATGGATTTAGCTATTGGGAAAAATATGATGCTGACTTGGAATTAGGAAGAGACAATATCATGAGCACATAGTTACACAAAGAGGAGCATTAACTCTGAATAAGCACTTAGATTGTTAGTATCATGAGTTAGTTCAAGATTAGGGCAGTTAAAAAGCCTTATATATGTATACAACCAAGTCAAAATTGCTTTAAATCCTCTATAGAGACAACCCAGCTTCATTTGGAATCGGAAGAACTGCTTTTTTTTCCCTCTTCAACAATAATGTTGATGATTCAGGGTAATCCTCAAGCTATCAAAGCTCCCTGTTGGTGCTCAACACACATCAAATAATAATGAGAGGAAATTTGAAGGTGACATCCTTTTAATCCAGTTTACAGAGACAAGTTTGTTCTTGCAGTAGCACACCGTGAAACTTTAATAATTTAATAACTTTGTAAAGAAAGACTTTACTTATCTCCAGAGTTCTATCTTTCTGTTTTCCTGACATCTCCTATGGGACTTTTTCAGAAAGGGTATGCTTATTTTAAAGTTAAAATATGTTCCAAGAATGATTCTATGCAGGGAGTAGTAAGGGTGTTTGCTCTGATTCTCGGCTGTGGAGAGACTTCTCATAAGGGAACAGAAGTGTGGGGTTTATAGTAACTCTTCTTTTCTCGGGGATATGTGCATTTCTTGCTGCCTTTGTGGTCAGCACGATCAGTTAAAGCAATAATAACTTTATTGTTATGAATACATAGATCAAACTAAAAACAGGATGATTGCCAATAACTCCTAAAATAAAGCAGATTTTGTCACAGTATCACAATCTTACAGCTTCAACCCATCTAGAATTCATAAGACTTGATAATCTTTCTGCAGAAAGGCATGTTTTTCTAGCCACAGTAGTCTCTATGTATATGTGTATTTGCTCATGAAGGAAAGAATAGGCAAAATTAATACCATATGGATAAAAGGCTGTATACTAAAGATTTGGGTATATTAATGTAAAACCATGAAAGTGCAAATCTATGTTTGAGAAGAGATCTATTTCCTATAAAAAGAAACTGATGCCCTGACATGGTTCTGTGGAACTCCAATGGCAAGATATGTGGTTCTAGGTATATAAATAAATACACACATATTCATATTGTATATTAATATGTATGAATATTTACTGTTTTATAGTAACAGCAATGAAATAAATGGAGAAAATCTTAGTCTACTGTGTAGTTTTCCAGTATAGATATTATCAATATTTTTAAAATGATGGACATTGTATTAAATGCTAAAAAACCCAAGATATCTAAGAAAGGATTTCTGCCCTTAGGGATACTATAGTTTGGCAAAATAGAAAGTTTTATCAAAACTGTAACATATAATAAAATGGACTATAATGAGTCTCTGAAGAAATTGCCTCAGAAAGAAAAATAAACCTGTCGGCAACTGGACCCACGTTGTTTTTTATTGTTTTATGGTTATTGCTTTTTATGTCTTATCTAAGAAATTTTTGCCAAAAACATCACAAGGACTTTCTCCTATATTCTCTTCTAGAAGTTGTATGATTTAGCTTTTAATTTTAGGTTTATGGTCTATTTCATTTGTATAATACAAAATTTCTTATAGTATCTAACAAAAATTCCCAAAACTCCTCAACTTCTAAATCAAAGAACAAACCCTAAAAGATAACTTCTTTAAGAAGTAGCACTCCTATATCTTAGTGTTTCACAGGTGTACATTTTTTAAATTAAATATTAATAAAATTTTCAATACTTAAATATATGCATGGAGAGAGTGAGACAGAGAAAAGGTCAAGACATTTTTTGCATATGGATATCCAGTTATTTTAACACTATTTTTGGAAAAGATTACATTTTCCACATTGAAGTATCTTGGCATTTTTTGCAAAACTCGATTGACTATGTAAGACATGCACAATTTTTTGATACTTCTGTATGTGGGGATATCTAGCCTCTTCCAGCAAGAGGCACAAGTCTCTATTTTATCTGCCTGCCTATGGCATCTTTTTTTTTTTTTTTTTGGATACATGCTAAAGGATTTATACCTGAGACCTGCAAAGAGGTTTTACCTAAACAACAGAAGTTTAGTCCCAGTGAGCAGGAGGCTAGGGTCAAAGCAGGTAATTATTAGCATTTTAAAATAATGATTGAGTCTGTCACCATGATCTCCTGGATTTCAGTGGTTAAAAGACTTTAAATTATGTTTGATCACCCAGCAAATCTGTCACTTGTTTATCATAATGGGGTGCTGATAATGTTGGGTGGCCATCTGGCCCTTACTTCCAGTGCCAGGAAACAGGCAGTTGACGGAGCTGAAGCCAGGAGCACTTTAGTTACAGTCAAATGAAAACTGGACATTTCCTTCTGTTTGAAGCTATGAATTAACTCAGACAGGGAAAATCAGGAAATGTTTTATCATTTTATGTCAGCTTTGACTTCTCAACTGAGATACTTAAACCACTTAGGGCTTACATATAGAAATGCCAACTGAATTATCATCTGGTATTTTGTCTTTCTTAAATTTTTAAAAGCTAGTATTTCAAAAGTTGTATATGCATGATATAAATTTCTCATTTGAATGCAAATGAAAATAAGATCTATTATATCTAGAGGCATTACCTTGGTATCAAAGTCCTATTAAAGTTTTTCTTTTTTTTTTTAATTGCCAAAGAAGAGTTAGGCAGTTCTAGGTCAACTCAGTCATAATTTGGTCCAAAAGTATTAGTAAAGTCCTAATGATTCTGTTGAAAATTTGGATATTCTAGCATTTTAATACTATAGCAGCCTAGTATTAAAGGGGCCAAGATCATCAGTTTCAAAATAAATTGGAATGCATACCCTTAGTGGCTGTCACAAAGTTCCAAGGCCATCTTTACAACCGTAATGGAGCAGTATCTGTTTTTCTACAGTGGATTTTCCAGTGCTCTTGGAGAAAAAGTTAGATCCTTAAGTATCCTCTTCTGTTTAGAAACCTTAAATGTTCCATACTTTCAATGAAGTAAAATCTGAGCTTGTCACCTAGATCCCTTTATGATCCTGCTTCACCATCTCATCTAACCATCATATTCTCCAAGTCCAAGTTTTACATATTTTACATACTACAAACCTTAAACAATGTCCTGGGATTCTATTGTAAGCCAGTTCATTTCTCTAGTGCATTATCATTCTATGTCTTGTAGTACTTTTCTTACATTGGGTTTGTGTGACTAAATTTTAAAACACCAAATGTGCTTAGTTGCTCAGTCGTGTCCAACTCTTTGTGACCCCGTGGACTGTGGCCTGCTAGGCTCCTCTGTCCATGGGAATTCTCCAGGCAAGAATACTCGAGTGGCTTGCCATTCCCTTCTCCAGAGAAGCTTTCCAACCCAGGGACTGAACCCAGGTCTCCTGCATTGCAGGAGGATTCTTTACCATCTGAGCCACCAGGGAAGCCCAAAACACCAAATGATATAAGACAAATCTCAAATGGATACTGACTCCAAAATTATTAAATTCATTACTTTCCAGAGCAAGTGACCTATCTCAGTAGTTCGCTTTTTTACAGTACTTCTTTTATTCAGCCTCAGCATTTTCATGCGGATATATATGTAATTTTTTAACTTTAATGGTGTATTTCATTTTACCTAACATATATAAAATAAGCATTTCAACTTGTAACTTTTCATTTTCTTAGTGTGTGTCCTTACTTTTATTTATTTGTAGTGTTTTTTATTGTGGTAAAAGTCACATGATATAAAAAACATTATTTTAAATGTTTATCATTTTTATCTGAATTTCTTGAAAGCATGATCCATAACTCAGTTATAAATCAGTACCTATCTCAGATCACAAAACCTATATCAGGGTCTTGGTTATAGTAATGAAAGAGTCAATTCCTAGGCAGGTTGATAAGAAGTCCGGGGAGTCCCCGAAGAGGAGAGAGGGGTCTAGGGTTCTCAAAGAGGAGATAGGGGTCTGAAATTCTCAAGGAGTAGGGAACGGACAAAAAAAAAGGACTTTTTTTCTCTACATTCCTTAGTCTCATAAAAAGTTTTTTTTTTCTTTAAGCCTGGAACTGATAATTACGCAACAAATGACTCAGTTTAAACTCTGTGCTAAGGATTATATAACAACAATGTATCCTGCTTGAGGGCAGTGTCTCCTTGAAAACCTGATTAATCCTGTTATCTTAGAATGTATATTATGTAAGTGGGTCTGCTAAGATCTTTCTGTTATTAGTTCCATCACCTCCACTAGCTTTGTTTGTAGTGATGCTTTCTAAGGCCCACTTGACTTCACATTCCAGGATGTCTGGCTCTAGGTGAGTGATCACACCATCGTGATTATCTGGGTCATGAAGATCTTTTTTGTACAGTTCTTCTGTGTATTCTTGCCACCTCTTCTTAATATCTTCTGCTTCTGTTAGGTCCATACCATTTCTGTCCTTTATTGAGCCCATCTTTACACGAAATGCTCCCTTGGTATCTCTAATTTTCTTGAAGAGATTTCTAGTCTTTCCCATTCTGTTGTTTTCCTCTATTTCTTTGCATTGATCGCTGAGGAAGGCTTTCTTATCTCTCCTTGCTATTCTTTGGAACTCTGCATTCGAATGGGAATATCTTTCCTTTTCTCCCGCAGTCATCAAGACAGTATGGTACTGGCATAAAGACAGAAATATAGATCAATGGAACAAAATAGGAAGCCCAGAGATAAATCCATGCACCTATGGACACCTTATCTTTGACAAAGGAGGCAAGAATATACAATGGAGACAAGACAATCTAACAAGTGATGCAGGAAAAACTGGTCAACCACTTGTATAAGAATGAAACTAGAACACTTTCTAACACCATACACAAAAATAAACTCAAAATGGATTAAAGATCTAAATGTAAGACCAGAAACTATAAAACTCCTAGAGGAAATCATAGGCAAAACACTTTCTGACATAAATCACAGCAGGATCCTCTATGACCCACCTCCCAGAGTAATGGAAGTAAAAGCAAAAATAAACAAATGGGACCTAATTAAACTTAAAAGCTTTTTCACGATGAAGGAAACTATAAGCAAGGTGAAAAGACAGCCTTCAGAATGGGAGAAAATAATAGCAAAAGAAGCAAGTGACAATTAATCTCAAAAATATACAAGCAGCTCATGCAGTTCAATACCAGAAAAATAAATGACCCAATCAAAAAATGGGCCAAAGAATAAACACATTTCTCCAAAGAAGACATACAGATCACTAACAAACACATGAATAGATGCTCAACACCACTCATTATCAGAGAAATGCAAATCAAAACCACAGTGAGGTGCCATCTCATGCTGGTCAGAATGGCTGCTATCAAAAAGTCTACAAACAATAAATGCTGGAGAGCATGTGGAGAAAAGGGAATCTTCTTACACTGTTGGTGGGAATGCAAACTAGTACAGCCGCTATGGAGAACAGTGTGGAGACTCCTTAAAAAAATGGAAATAGAACTGCCATACAACCCAGCAATCCCACTGCTGGGCATACACACCGAGGAAACCAGAATTGAAAGAGACACGTGTACCCCAATGTTCATCGCAGTACTGTTGACAATAGCCAGGACGTGGAAGCAACCTACATGCCCATTGGCAGACGAATGGATAAGAAAGCTGTGTTACATATACACAATGGAATATTACTCAGCTATTAAAAAGAATGCATTTGAATCAGTTCTAATGAGGTGGATGAAACTGGAGCCTATTATACAGAGCAAAGTAAGTCAGAAAGAAAAACACCAATATAATATATTAATGCATATATATGGAATTTAGAAAGATGGTAATGATGACCCTATATGTGAGACAGCAAAAGAGACACAGAGATAAAGAACAGACTTTTGGACTCTGTGGCAGAAGGCGAGGGTGGGATGATCTGAAAGAATAGCATTGAAATATGTATATTATCATATGTGAAATAGATCTCCAGTCCAGGTTCGATGCATGAGACAGGGCACTCAGGGCTGGTGCACTGGGACAACCCTGAGGGATGGGATGGGGAGGGAGATGGGTGGGGGTTCAGGATGGGGGACACATGTACACCCATGGCTGATTCATGTCAATGAATGGCAAAAACCACTACAATATTGTAAAGTAACTAACCTCCAGTTAAAATAAATAAATTAATTAAAAAAACACACTAGAAATGTTCTAGGTACTGCTTCAAACCCAACTCATAAGTCTTTCTAATTCTAGCCGTCAATCATTTCTGAACCTGACAGCCTCCCATTTTAATAACTCAATTTTAAGTTCCACTAAATGAAGCATATGCATTAATCAGCATCTGATATGAATAACATCTGGCATGGCTTTGTTAGTGATTCAGTTTCACTGTTAAGGTTCATCACTCTAGAGTCTTACTACAATAAAAATTCCTCTTGTAAAACACTTCACTGGGTCATGGTTGGTAATGTAACATTTCCAATCAAGCTCTCTCTATCTAAGTGCTTCTTTCTCTGAAATATGTAAAGCTAAAGTATGTTATCCTCCTTTTCCAAGCACTGGTATTGGAGTCAAATATTGCTTTATATTTCAGATTGCATTTCTGTGTTGCTTTCTGAAAAAAAAAAAAAGTATCTCATAGGAATCCAATTTTTTTTTTCTGTTGTTATAGACACTCAACAACTATTCATCTAATAGCAAAGGGGATTGGTAGCAAGAAAAGTGCCAATTATTGTCAAAGTTATCCATGTGCAAGAGGCTGAAATGGAGAATTTAATTTTAATTCTTTGAACCATTATTTTCAGCATATACATTGTAGGCTATGAGGTTTGTGTGCAAGTATTCTTGGAATCACTTGTCAGATCATTGAATGGTGAATATGCTGAAAAGGAATCAATGGTGGTAGTATGTTGTTATGTATGGAATATTTGGAGGGAAGTTTTTATTATAGAAAATATATCCTAAAATAGGAAAAAGACATGGAAATTTCAGTATTTGATAATATTAATAAGTGACAGAGCCTCTGTTTAGAGTGTAAAAAACTTCTCTTTGAAGATAAGAAAACCTTATGCTTACATGATCTTTTATAATTTTTAAAAAACAATTAAATAAAGAATCATAAATGTTTACAACCCAAAACCTTTTAAAATTTAATCACAGTACTTTTCATGAGGGGATGAAGAGGGTTGGAGAGTATATGGTAGTATTTGTAGTGAAGTACAAAGAAAATAAGATGGTTTTTGTAATAAACAATAGAATAAATCAAACTGATCCTAAACTTCACCCACAATGTGGGAGACTGTGTTCGATCCCTGGGTTGGGAAGATCCACTGAAGGAGGGCATGGTAACACACTCCAGTATTGTTGCCTGGAGAATCGCCATAGAGGAGGCTCTGGGTTACAGTCCATGGGTCTCAAAGAGTCGGACGTGACACTTGATTTTCTAACATTTATTTTTTCTAACAAAATGATTTCCTAACATTTATTTTTTCATAAAGAGCTGTTTCTAAACTATTGACTTTTCTCTCACAGAGAATTTTCTGAAACTTTGATCTTTGGTTTTGAAGATAATTTTAGATCTGAGGAAAATATTTGTATTGATACCTAGTATTTAGTTCATATTTGTGCAAGATAGGCCGACATTTACATTTTCATCCTCCATTGGGTATTTTCTTCGGGCAATTTTTATACATAGCTTCTTGCATCCTTTCTAATTTATCTGAATGAAGAAATTGACCAACTAGATTTAAAACTGCTATTTTCAGCCACTTCATCAGATACATGTCATATTACAAAGAGGTTCAGAGTATAATAAAAATATGTATAAATATCTATTATTTATTGAGTGTATACTATGGGCAAAATACAATATTAGATGTGTTTTACACTGAATCGTTTAATTCTTAAAACATTGTGAAGTGCATCCTATCCCCATTTTTTTGACTGGAATGATTAACTGATGTTTAAATGTTTAAATAATAGTTGGTGCTCAATACCTATTATTTGATATATTAAATATATGAATGAAGTAATAGGTATGTTAATGAGTGAAGAAATGAGCAAATAATGAACAAATGGATGAATGTATAAACTTGTTCATAGTAACTCACTTTGAATAAAGTAGAATTAGAATTTGGATCCAATCTGGAGTATACTTCAGAGGGCACAGGTTTTCTTTAAAAGATCTTACCCTGTACTTACAGCTGCCTGCAGCTGCAGAGTAGTAGTTGGGAAAATAAATATAGACAAATCCTTCAATTCACAAAGGGCTCTGTGGCTGTGTGTTACCTTGAGTGAGCAATTAATCTGCCCTGAGCTTTTTATGTCATGTGTGTAAGGCTGTCAGCTTTGTAAGAGAATTCAATGAAATAATTTAAGTAAATTAGTAAAAACAAAACAAAAAGAAAGATTTTATGTTAATGACTTTGATGTCGATTAAATTGTATTCCAAATGGGACTCTAAAATATGTTCCAAATGGGACTGTAAAAATACTAGATCTGCTAGTAAGAACCATATCCCCAAATTTATCCCAAGAGAAGTCTTAAAATGTCCAAATCCTCTAGAGATGTGAGTACACCCCAGAATATTCTGGCTACAAAAAGCAAGAGTTGAATCTGCATGATTTATGGCCCACTCCAGTAACAGCAAGGACCACCTGGGTGAAAAAGTTAGTACTTGTATTTTACGACTTATCCCAGTAAAGTAAATCAGAGCTACTGCCTAGGTGCTGCTTTAGAGCCCCAAAGGCTCTCTGTTTCTTCATTTTATTCTCATTCTCTCCCCTCTTCTTCCTTCCTTTCCTCTTCCCTTCCCTCCCCTTCCAGTCTCTGGCCTCTCCAACCCTCTCCTTTGTCTTTTTGGAGAAAGTTGGAGGAAGGAATTGTCTAACTCCGTGATCCCATCTCTACTGTACTTTCTAACTAACACATTGTTCTTCAGACCACCTCATAATGAGGGGTACTATTATTTTCTACAAAAGTTCAAAGTCATAAATATTAATCTCTGACCATGGTCCTGTACTGTGCTGCTTTTGTCCTGTCCCTGCACTTGGATCATTCTTCATTCTCAGTAAAGCTTCAGTGAATCAGTCTGCTCCAGTTAGTTCAAATCTTTAGCTCTCCTCCCCTCCCCTTTCACTTACCTTTCTATCCAGTCTGGGTGAAGGATTCAAGAGATTTGATTCAAGAAATTTGAAATTTGACAAACCTCACTCCTTCCTTCAAATTCTCAATTTCCTTGATGCCCTGCTGCTTTCTTCTCTCTGCTCCTGGGCGCTGGTAATGCAGTTCTTCTGCTCCCGTAGGCACTGAGGGTTACTGAGGAAAGTCATGCTATTAGATTTAGTAGGGTTCCATTATTGCTTGATTTTTTAAAAATGCCCATTCCTCAGAGTGCTTTGTCTAAGGTCACTCATCTCATTTAAACTCTCAACCTTCTAGGTCCATCCATGATGCTGCAAATGACAGTATTTCATTCTTTTCAGTGGCTGAGTAATACTCCAGTGTCATACTGAGTGAAGTAAATCAGGCAGAGAAGAAAAAAGATCATTGACACCTCTTTTATGTGGAATCTAAAAAGAAATGATATAAATGAACTTAATGAACTTATTTACAAAACAGAAGGAGACTCACAGACTTAGACGACAAACTTATGGCTGCCAGCGGGGAAAGATGGGAGGGGGTGGTAAGGGATAGTTAGGGAGTTTGGGATCAACATGTACACACTGACATATTTGAAATAGATGACCAACAGGGACCTGCTGTACACCACATGGGACTCGGCTCAGTGCTTCCTAATAATAAGTGACTAACATCTTTTAGTGTGCTTTTTTGGCTGTCTGTATGTCTTCTCAGGAAAATATATGTTTAAGTCTTCTGCTCATTTTTTAATTGAGTTGTTTTTTCATTCTTGAGTTGTAGGAGTTCTTTACATATTTTGAATATTACTGCTTATTGGATATACAATTTTCAAATATCTTTTCCCACTTAGTAGGTTGCCTTTTCGACTTGTTGATGGTTTTCTTTGCTGTGCGGAGCTTTTTAGTTTGATGTAGCTCTGTCTATTACTTTCATATATGTGTATATATATATGAAATACTACTACCCAATTAAATTAAATACTACCCAATTCTAAAAAAATACTACCCAATTCTAAAATAATAAAGATGTAATCTTACCAATTGTGACAACATAGATGAAACTTGAGGGTATTATGCTAAGTGAAATATGTCACACAAAGCCAAATACTATATGATTTTACTTATATGTAGATTATTAAACAATGACAACACAACAGAAAATGATCAAACCAGACAAAAACAAACAGGTAGATCCAGAGAACAGAGTAGTGATTACGCGACAGAGGATAAAAAGGGTAAAGGGAGTCAACTGTATGGTGGTGGATGAAAGCTATATTTTTGGTGGTAATTTCTATAGTGTATACAGAAGTCAAAATATAATGTTGCAACACATGAAACATATAATGCTATAAACCCATGTTACCTCACGTTTTTAGAAAAAAAATTTCTAGTAACATCCTGCACCTCACTTCTTGCTGCTTCTCCTACCTCTTTCAGTCACTGTCATCAGTTTTTGAGCAGATGAGACTAACGACGCTTGCACAGTCTACACCTGTGTACTCCGGATTTTGCCTGACTGATCCCCTTTAAGATTCAGTCTCCAAGGACCTGTTGTATCTAAAGTGAGCACTGCCTGTGAGTGAATTTAAGCAAACAAAAATAAGTGAAGATGGAGGCTTTCTTAAAATAAAACATGCTGGTGAAAATAGTAACTAAGGCAACAGCAGTATTCGACAACTGGCCGGTAGAAACTGTAGAATGTCGCCTTAAAGAGGTCTTCCAATTATTTTGCAACTGATTTGACTAGGGCACATTCAGGAAGAGTGAGCTGACAATCTATTATCCTACTGTTTCTGCCATTTTCGAGAATATTGTTTCTGATTATATCAACTTAAATATGACAACTCTCTCTGTCATGTATTTATGTCACTCTGAAGGAATTTATTACATGTAATAGTTTACTGAAATTTTTGTGTATATGTTCTTCTCTCCAACTGGATTTTAATTTCCATAAAGGCAGATGCATCTTATTAAATGCTGATATTGTAGCATATAACAGT
This sequence comes from Okapia johnstoni, assembly GCA_024291935.2. Classification (NCBI taxonomy): domain Eukaryota; kingdom Metazoa; phylum Chordata; class Mammalia; order Artiodactyla; family Giraffidae; genus Okapia; species Okapia johnstoni. Next base: position 10,463,004 of record CM044325.1, read on the forward strand.
TTCTGTTGGTAGAAGTCTCATTGTAGTAAAAACTAAGAGATTACATTTGCCATCTAGTGTTGTCCCTGCTAACTTGTGTGAATATAGATAGTCATTATTTTTCCCTTATTCTCAAATCCTGGTATAAAAATGGAAATTTTGGTATAATTACTTTATAATGATTTTTAGTAAATAGTAAAACATATGTATTATGAAAAATGTTCTGATGATTTAATTGATGAATTAAATTATATAATATAACCTTAAATGTGCCCAGTTTTCCATTAGAATCTGCTATTTGTAACTAAATACTTTTCATTAACAATAAATAACACATGTTGTTCAGGGGAGATAATATAATTTGAAAATTAAGAAACTGATTCTTGATAAACTCTGCTCAAGAGACTTACTGGATTCAAATCTTGGTTATGCCACTTACTAGTTTTGGCAAGTTAACAGATATCATTCTGCCTCACTTCTCTCATCTATAAAGGATAAAACAATAATATTATTTTGTAGTGAAAATTAAATAGGAAGATATAAATAAAGTATTTCACATGAGCCTGATATATTGAAAAGCCTCACTTCATAGTATTATTTCATTGCATGTTATTTTAATTTAAACAGAGTTTTGGATGTTTTCTGGGGCAAGTTTTTATGTATCAGATCACCTTGAAGAATTACAAGCTTCCATTTTCTTGAGCAGATTCACAAAATAACATGCCTTCCATCTTTGGAAGAATTCATAAATAAGTTGCCTATTGGCTAACAGTTAAACTGTAAAAGACATTCCTGCATTGTTGCAAGATTGGTCTAAATGGCTTCTAAGAGTTCTTGTAGTTTTAAAAGTCTAGGATATTTGGGGGGCTTCCCTGGTGGCTCAGGTGTGAAGGACCTAACTGCCAGTGCAGGAGACCTGGGTTAGATCCCTGAGTGGAGAAGATCCCCTGGAGAAGGAAATGGCAACCCACTCCAGTATTCTTGCCTGGAAAAATCTCATGGACAGAGGGGCCTGGTGGGCTACAGCTCATGGGGTCGTAAAGAGTAGGACACAGCTAAGCACAAGCATGAGGATATATTTTAGACAACATAGAACCCCCAGCATGCATTCTAAATGGAGAAAGTAGTACACAGATTTCAGTGGGAGAGCTGTTTGGTGTTTCAGCTTAAGTTGATGATATCACATCTTATAATTGCTGCCTTTCAGAGCTCCAGTTCACCATGCCTTGGGGATGCTCTGGCATAGGTCTATTTCATCTACCATTTTCTCTCCTACTATTTTACTTTGCTGAAAGTTGAAAATGAAAGTCACTCAGTTGTGCCCCACTATTTGCCACCCCATGGACTATACAGACTCAGGAATTCTCCAGGCCAGAATACTGGAGTGGTTAGCTATCCCCTTCTCCAGGAGATCTTCCCCACCCAGGGATTGAACCCGTCTCCCACATCGCAGGAGGATTCTTTACCAGCTGAGCCACAGGGGAATGCTAGTTGCTGTTAACCGCTAAGTTGTGTCAGACTCTTTGCGATCCCATGGACTGAAGCCCACCAGTCTCCTCTGTCGATGGAATTCTTCAGGCAGGAATACTGGAGTGGGTAGCCATTCCCTTCTCCAGCAGATCTTTCCTGAATCAGGGTCTTCTGCATTGCAGGCAGACTGTTTACTGTCTAAGGCACCAGGGGAAGTGCGTTTTACTCTGATATGATACCATATTATATGCTAAATTCTTTCTTAAAAGAACAATCTTTGTCCTTATATCTTTAGGTTCATAAGTACCTCTTAACAGTTTGAAATTTGCGTTTTCATATTTTGCCTCTAACTTGGTTATTCAGACAGTGATGGGCTACTTGAGGAGAAAGCATCAAATACAGATTATATGGCCATATTTAAGGGAAAATATTTCAGGAGTGGGGTATCTTTTTGCTTTGTGCTTTTAAAAAAAATTTAAGTTAAAATACATTATTTTTAAATGGCATTATCTCTGTACAGGAATTCCAGTTGATAGTCATTAATAAGAAGTACAAAAAAGTTTGGGGTTAATATACATGCAATACCATATATAAAATAGATAGTCAAGAAACTCCAATACTTTGGCCACCTCATGCGAAGAGTTGACTCACTGGAAAAGACCCTAATGCTGGGAAGGATTGGGGGCAGGAGGAGAAGGGGATGACAGAGGATGAGATAGTTGGATGGCATCACCGACTCAATGGACATAGGTTTGGGTAAACTCTGGGAGTTGATGATGGACAGGGAGGGCTGGTGTGCTGCGATTCATGGGGTCGCAAAGAGTCAGACACAACTGAGCGACTGAACTGAACTGAACTGAAGAACCTACTGTATAGCACAGGGAACTTTACCCAACATTCTGTATAATCTATATGGGAAAAGAATCTGAAAGAAATGGATATATGTATAACTGAATCACTTTGCTGTACACCTGAAACTAACACAGTGTTATAAATCAACGATAGTTCAATGTAAAATAAATATTAAATTAAAAATTACTTTTAAAGAAGTCAGTAAAATTAAATTGTCGTTTTCATTCAGTAAAAGAAGGTTAGTTGTGCAAATTTGATGACATTTGTGTCATTCCTGGGGGCTTCCAAGGTGGTATTAGTAGTAAAGAACCCATCTGCCAATGCAGGAGACATAGGAGATACAAGTTTGATCCCTGGGTTGGGAAGATCCCCTGCAGGAGGGCATGGCAACTCACACCATTATTTTTGCCTGGAGAATCCCAAGTACAGAGGAGCCTGGTGGGCTACAGTCCATAGGGTCGTAGAGTCAGACATGACTGAAGTGACTTAACGTGCACACACGTCATTCCTGAATTTTAATGTTTGTCTCTTGATTTAAACTGAGGCAATTTAATGTTCTCCTTCTCCCTCTCCATAGAACAGGAGCTGAGGCTTATGCTGCCCTGTTATTCAGAGAGGACATCCTGCCCTGCCTGCTGTTCCTTGTCCATCCCGGCCTCTGTTCGATCATAAAGCAGAAGGCCCTTCTCATTGTGCAGTGTTGTCCTCTAGTGATATCCGTGGTCAAAGCATCTCTTCACTCTTCAGATGCATAAACTCCTCATCCCAAATATAAACTGCAATTAAATTAGCCTCAAGGCTAGGGTAAAGTTGGTGAATAGTAATGGGCACAGCGTTCATTCTCAGGACTCCAGACAGTTTCCAATCTAGTCACATTCTACTACTTCTCACTCTATAGTCCCTTTGAGTTCAAATTAACTTCATAATGTTTAGCCTTGTTTTCTCATTCTCTTTCCGTTTAGTTGATAAACTTGATTTTTCCTTTCTTTGAGTTCTGACTCCTGATCTTCCCAAGTCAAGCAATTTGGAATTCAGAAGAATAAAATAGCATTTCTCTTTCAAGTTCCTAGCTCTTAGAAGAATTTTCTTAAATGTAGATTTTAAGACACTTTTTTCTTCATATCAGTTTAACAAAGTCTACTTAAGATCTCAAAAGTTCATACATAATATGTAAAATATTCAGCAGAGGATAAGTTTAGAGATACTATAGGAAGCTGAACTAGGAAGAGTGAGATTTCCGTGACATTTTCAGTCACAGAGCTGAAGTAAACAGGTAATGAAGTTACTGTCAGTCACAAGGGACAGGTGGCAGCTTCTATCTATAATAGAAAGATAAAGTGAAGTTGGTTGGACATCAGTGCAGCATGCTTCATTGCTCTATTATTCTTAGCTGTTCCTTGAAAAAGGAATTTATTACTTTTTTTTTAAGAATTAAAAGGAAAAAAATTCAATTTAACCAACATATAATTAATTTGTGCCAACATTACTATTCATTCTCTTCTCCTCACCTTTTACTACCAAAACTTGTAACATTAATTCAAGATCCAGATTGTTTGAGGCAGCATCACCACATGGTACAACTCCCTAGATTAGTCGCAAGAAGTTTCTGGCTTAAATAATTCTCCTCCTCCTCCACTCTTCTTACTCTTCCTCCTTCTTTTCCGCGTAAAATTATCATCAGACTATGGGATTGTTAGTCATTCGGAAAAATATAAATATCCTACTCTTTGGAGGAAAATGTGGGATAAAGATCACCACAGGTAGATTAAGCTTTACTATTGTGCTGTTAGAACTACAGTTGAGACCCAATATTATGTGTGACTTTGACATCTGGGGAAATTGGGAGGATCTGCAATTGACTAACTTTTAAGATTTCCTTTTCATTCTGTTCCCATGGATAAAATACCCCAGCTAAACAACTCTTATTATCAAATGGATCAGTTACACTTCCTGCTCATCCCTGAAAGCCAGTTTTCAGCTCCCTTCCAACCTGCAGAATGAATCAGACAAACTCATTGTAGCCTCTCCAAGAACCAAGGATACTTTACTCTCTTACTGTGACAAAGCCTGATTCCCACAGGACCTGACTGTCCACTCTCTTCCTAAGTACCGCCCAAGTGTGTTTTACTGTGTCCTCCTTCTCCAGGCTGTGAGTATTTGTGACTAATAAGCTGCTGTGGATTTGTATTCATCTAGTCAAATGCTGTGTGTTTGGCCCTCCCCACAACCCTAGGGTGGAAAGTTCTCTGTCACCAAAAGAGTGCAGAGATGATTAAAACAATTGCTTTGTTCATTTACTCAAAAACCTATTTAGTGTCTCAGGTTGTTTAGGCTTTAAGCCAAGTACTTTGTGCTGGCATTTAATCCTCTTGATAGCCCTTCAAGAGGGCTGCCATTATTTCCATTTCACAAGTAACAAAACTCAGAGAGGTTAAGTGATTTGTCCAAAGTTACAAAGAAAGTAAGATTGAGCCCAGGTTCTCCTCTCAGTTCAATGCTCTTTTCATTACCTTATTATCTCTAATAAAGGTAAGCTTATTTACCTAAACATGCAAGGAAGTATAGGGTAACAATTTTGCCATGAAGCAGGAAAAAAAAAAATACTTTTCTCTTAAAATGAACAAGCACCTCTTATCTTTGTATTCTGCTTTTCACTGATAATGCTAGATTAAAAGCTCACAGAAACACATTTTAATGTTACTGATGATCATAGAAGGAAGCTGCTACAATATTTACAATATGATCTGCTACCTTGAGCCTTTTGTCGTAGAAACGGATGCAGATCTGATTTAAATCACTGGCACATCTCCTTTGGTCTTGTATTTTCTTATTTTTCACCAAACTTCTTGAGCAGCTCTACAACTCCCTTGCTCAAATTGTCCGCATTTATATTCTTTCACACATGACTGGCCTCTAGCAAGTTTAGGTGAAAGATCCAAATGTGGACGAGACTTAGGAGCCTCCCTACAGTTAGTATACTAACTGGGCTAAAGGTGAAAATGTTTTCTCATCCCTAATTCTTCTGATTTTCATAGAAATGCTCTGAGCTCAGAAATAAAAATATTGCAGGAAACTCTATATTTCTATATCCAAGACTTAGATGCCTTTCCTTATAAAAGATAAACCAAATGAAAGCATGCTCTCAGAAAACATTGTTTATATAGATATTTCTAGTACAGATATTCTTAACCCATATAGTCCATCCCTAATCCCAATTTCTCTCGTGACTCAGAATGTATTGAGTCTGATAATGTGACAGACTCTGCGTTAGTTGCTATACCGATATCACTTCTTTTATGCACTGAATTACATCATCACATTATTTCCATGGATCAATGAAGAAATCAATGCATAGATAATGTAAGAATGTGCTTAGGTCAGGCAGCTAGTAGTGAAGGAGCCAGGAGTCAAACCCAGGTTACACTCAACAGCCTCGTCTTAAGTCACATTCAGCTTGGTTAGACTGATTGATTTGGAACAGCACAGCTTGCTTGGAAGGCAAAAGCTGCTTCTAAACACATTTTTGGTAGAGGCAGGTCTTTACACTGGTTTGCCTGCTGCCTACTTGATTCCTAAAAATACACTGTTGATTGTTCATAGCTTCAGAGAAAATCACTTTTTCATTAAAGTGCCCATTATACTGTATCAATGAATGTGGTAACATGCATAATTTACCTCTGGGGGGTATGTAATTAGAAATTAACCTTTTATTTTTTTCTTGTTAATCAGTTATAAAAAGTGATGGAGGGATAATACATTAGCAACCGTGTCTACTATATTATTGTGCTTTTCATGCCTAAGTTGCTTAAAAGGAACAAAATGCTCAGAGCAAGAGTCTGAATGTGTTAAGAAGAAATAGCATTTTGTACATATAGAAGGGCATACTTCTCGTGTCTTTCATATGCCTTTAAACACAGTGTGTGAAGGAGAGGGTAGGGCGGGCGAATGGAGAGAGTAGCATGGAAACAAACACATTATCATATGTAAAATAGATAACCAGTGAGAATTTGCTATATGACACAAGGAGCTCTGTGACAACCTAGAAGGGTAGGGTGGGGTAGGATGGGAGGTTCAAGAGGGAGGAGACATATATACGTGTGCCTGCCTGCTAAGTCACTTCAGTCGCCTGCTAAGTCATTTCAGTCGTGTTCAATTCTGTGCAACCCTTTGGACTGTAACCTGCCAGGCTCCTCTGTCTGTAGGATTCTCCAGGCAAGAATACTGAAGTGGATTGCTATGCCTTTCTCCAGGGGATCTTCCCAACCCAGGGATCAAACCTGCCTCTCCTGTGGCTCCTGAATTGTAGGCGGAGTCCTTGCTGCTGAGCCACCAGTGAAGCCCAGACATATGTATACCTATGGCTGATTCACGTTGTTGCATGGCAGAACCAACACAATATTGTAAAGCAATTACCCTCTAATTAAAAATAAATAAATACATTTCTTTAAAAGATGATGTATTTGGGGGTAGTATTTTACTCAAATGAGAAAGAAAATTCAGAATTCTCATCTCTGAAATCATCCTTGCTTTTCAGAAAGCAGAGAATTTTAGAAGGTACATGTTTATGCTTCCCTGAAAGGATCCAGAGCATGTAAAGAGAGACATGCCTTCTTATTTGAGTAGGCCAGATGATCCACTGCCAAACTCCATCATCCCCCATAGACCTGATTTTCTTTCTCTGTTCTCAGAAGAGCCTGATTATCTGAACTGCAAGAAAGCAGAGTCAGTCTCATCATTTCTGAAAGCTCTGATCCGTTCTAACTCTGATCTTACAGATGCTAAAAGCAACATTGGTTTTATGTCTCGAAATCACTGGGTCGCAGCCTAGACTCCAGGTGCATTATTTGTGACACTTTATTCCTGAGAGACACAGAGATGTGTGAGAAGGCAAAAAAATCTGAGATATAATGTACATGCTAGAGGGTTATACTGAACTTTGAGTTAAGAGACTTGGTAATATTTTACCGACTAGTTTTGAATACATCACTCTTTGTTTTCTGAGTCTTGGTGTTTCCATTTGCAAAATGGACTTTTTTTTGCCCTGCATACCTCAAAAAATTTCTAATAAAGCCAGCTGACTTTTTAAAAATGAATGTCCATCACAACTGTAATTTTAAGAGAATGTGAGACTGAAACTGTTATTCCTACCATCTTCTATTTTCAAGTGGCTTTTTGTATTCTAAAAAAATTTTTTTTATTAGCAAAACAGAGATCAAGGCAGCATTCCATATTTTATTCTCAAATTCCCTGTAAAAGTGACTTTTTGTATTCTAAAAATATTCTGTATTTTGTCAGCATAAAGTATCTGCCTGCCAATGCTGAAACAACTCAGCCACCGGCCAAGACGGCAGCTGCCAGAAGGCGGAAGAGGCCAGGACCAGATTCTCCCCTGGAGGATTCAGAGAGCACACAGCCCTACTGACACCTGGATCTCTGCCAGTGAAACTGCTTTGACAGTTCTGTAAGAGATATCTGTGTGCTGCTTTAAGCCACCAAGCATGTTATTATATGTTAGAGCAGCCATAGGAAACTAATACACCATTCCTCCCATCACATCAAAGAGTGTTCTAGATGGAATGTTGAGTTATCATGGCAACCTCTTCCAAACCCCTCAGCTTACCTCCTCATACCTCTGCTTTACTGCCCCCTACTAACAACAAGTCATCTTGCTCAATCACTCAACCATGTCCAACTCTTTGTTGCCCCAAGGACAGTAGCCCACCAGGCTCCTCTGCCCATAAAATATTCCAGGCAAGAATACTGGAGCAGGGTGACATTTCCTCCTCCAGGGGATCTTCCCAACCCAGGGACTGAACTCACAGCTCTTGCACCTCTTGCATTGGCAGACAGATTCTTTACTGCTGGTTCCACCTGAGAAACCCATCTTAAGACTTTGCAAAATTCAATTTTGCTTTCACAATGAGAAATTGTGGGGTGCTTGTCGTGTATATTGAGTCTTCCCTTGCATCCTGGGCTATTTAGGATACAAAAAGGAAACTTTTAGCTGGCAACACTAGCTAGAATTGAGTTTTTAAATTCCTTTTCTTTTTCTTTTTCTTTTAGCTGCAGAACATGGCATAGATGATCTTAGTTCCCTGGCCAGAGATTGAAACTATTTCCCTTGAAGTAGAACCACAGAGGCCTAACCATTGAACTATTTGAGAATTCCCAGACTTCAGTGACATAAACACACCACTGTATATTAAATAATCAATAAGAAACTACTGTATACAGAGGGAACTCTACTCAATACTCTGTAGTGGACTATATGGGGAAATAATCTTAAAAAAAGAGTGAAAAGAAAAAGAATTAAGTGAATTACTAAAAATATGAAGTGTGTTTTCCAGGTGGAATGATTTAAATACATATTTCTTTGATGGTTTGAGAATAGACCTGATTATTTCTTAGTTGAGTTTCTTTAACTTTCATTTCTGCATTGAATTGTTGTCCACCACGTGTCTTAGTAGATTTTCTGGAGAAATATTAAAAGGAAAAATAAAGAATTACCTATGGTTTTTCCAGTGGTCATGTATGGATGTGAGAGTTGTACCATAAAGAAAGCTGAACACTGAAGAACTGATACTTTTGAACTGTGGTGTTGGAGAAGACTCTTGAGAGTCCCTTGGACTGCATGGACATCAAACCAGTCATTCCTAAAGGAAATCAGTCCTGAATATTCGTTGGAAGGACTGATGCTGAAGCTAAAGCTCCAATACTTTGGCCACCTGATGTGAATAACTGACTCCTTGGAAAAGACCCTGATGTTGGGAAAAATTGAAGGCATGAGGAGAAGAGGATGACAGAGGATGAAATGGTTTGATGGTATCACCGCCTTGATGGACATGAGTTTGAGCAAGCTCTGGGGTGATGGACAGGGAAGCCTGGAATGCTGCAGTGCATGGGGTCACAAAGAGTTGGATATGACTGAGTGAGTGAACTGAACTGAAAGAATTACATCTCTTAGGATTTCCTTTTCCTCTCCTTTTAATCATGTTTTGGTTTGGTGGACTTTTTTGCACCCCTGCCCCCCATGCTGTTGGCTAGTTAGTGTCTTTTTTCATCTTGTTTTTGTTCAGTTGCTAAGTCATGTCTGACTCTTTGTGACCCCACGGACTGCTCATGCCAGGCTCCTCTGTCCTCCACTATCTCCCAGAGTTTGCTCAGATTCATGTCCATTGAGTCCATGACACTATCTAACCATCTCATCCTCTGCCACTCTCTTCTCTTTTTGCTTTCGATCTTTGCCAGCACCAGGGTCTTTTCCAGTGAGCTGGTTTTTCATATCAGGTGGCCAAGTCATTGCAGCTTCAGCTTGGCAACTGTCCTTCCAATGAATATTCAGGGTTGATTTCTTTAGGATTGACTGATTTGATCTTCTTACAAGCAAAGGAATTCTCAAGAGTCTTCTCCAGCACTACAATCCAAAAGCATCAATTCTTTGGCACTCATCCTTCTTTATGGTCCAACTCTCATCTGTACACCACTACCAGAAAAATCATAGCTTTGTACAGACCTTGGTCAGCAAAGTGATGTCTCTGCTTTTTAATATGCTGTCTACGTTTGTCATAACTTTCCTTTCAAGGAGCAAGTGTCTTTTAATTTCATGACTGCAGTTACCATTCATAGTGATTTTGGAGCCCAAGAAAATAAAATAAAATAAAGTCTTTATTTCCATTGTTTCCCCAACTATTTGCCATGAAGTGATGGGACCAGATGCCATGATCTTAGTTTTTGGAATATTTAGTTTCAAGTCAGCTTTTTCACTCTTCTCTTCCACCTTCATCAAGAGGCTCTTTAGTTCCTCTTCACTTGCTGCTATTAGAGTGGTATCATCTGCATATCTGAAACTGTTGATATTTCTCCCAGCTCTTGATTTCAGCTTTTGATTCATCCAACCTGACATTTTGCATGATGTACTCTGAACAGAAGTTAAATAAGCAGACTGACAATATACAGCCTTGTCATACTCCTTTCCCAATTTTGAACCAGTAAATTGTTCCATGTCCAGTTCTAACTGTTGCTTTTTGACTCACAAACAGGTTTGTCAGGAGACAGATAAGGTGGTCTGTACTCCCATTGCTTTAAGACTTTTCCACAGTTTGTTGTGATCCACACAGTCAAAGACTTTAGCCTAGTCAATGAAGCAGAAGTAGATGTTTTTCTGGAACTCCTTTGCTTTCTCCATGATCCAGCATATATTGGCAATTTGATCACTGGTTCCTCTGCCTCTTTAAAACCCAGCTTGTACATCTGTAAGTTCTTGGTTCATGTATACTAAGCCTAGCTTAAAGAATTTTTAACATAACCTTGATAACATGTGGAATGAGCACAATTGTACATTAGCTGGAACATTCTGTGAGGTCTTGCTGGCTTTAGGAATCATTACTATGAGCAAAGCTTGTGGAGGTGACAAAATTCCAAATGAGCTATTTAAAGTCCTAAAAGATGATACTGTTAAAGTGCTGCACTCCATATGTCAGCAAATTTGGAAAACTCATCAGTGACCACAGGACTGGAAAAGATCAGTTTTCATTCCAATCTCAAAGAAAGCCAATACCAAAGAATGTCCCTATTCATACTGGAAATCAAAATTTTTAAACTAAACTGCTCTTAAAGCTACAAGAGAAACAAAGTAGAGACAATTCTCTGAAGGTTTGTACCTTACTTTTTAAAATGTGTTTAAAAAGAAGTAGGTTAAGAGAAAAATCATTTTGCCAGCATTTTTGAAGTACTTTACTTCTGTTGGATGAGAGATTATTCTTTCCTCTACAGGTTAATAAGTTGCCAGTTTTGCCACACTCTGTAATTAACTGACAACAGACTCTTCTTAAAAATGGATTTTTTTCCAGTTGGTTTTGAATGAGTAATAGTGAAAAAGGCTTTTTTGAATGAATGGATATTGAATCAATAAGCTGTTTCTCAGAGGTCATCAGTGATTGAGGAATAGCTACAGGTAAGCAGTAACTAACTTGTTGGGATACTCAATCTGTTATAATGTCTACAGACGAATATATTTTTTTTTATTTATATCATGTACTATATATAAGTTTCACACTAACAGAAGTCTCCCAAAAGCTTTTATAAATAATACTATAAATTGCCCAAAGAGCTAACAGGGAGAAATTTATCTGTTAAATAATAGTGAGGGAAATTTATAGCTTTATCTGGGGAATCTGTACAAATATACTACTATAATGGTATATTTGTAACCCTTATCACTGCAGCAATACTCTTTTAGTCTTTGTCTCCTTGTTTTTTTTTTTCACTTATTTACTATATCTCATTGTCTGTTTAATGAATGAATGAAAGAGTTAATTTAGAAATTTCTAGACTGGAGGTAATTAAGGGAAAATGGGAAAAGCAGATGGACTAGGAAATAAAAAGAAGGTGAGAAAAAGACTAAGATGGTCAGTATTAAAATTTCTCAGATAATCAGAAAATAAAGTGGTGAGAGTGTGTGCATGTGTGTCCTACTTTAATTTCTTTATTCTAAATGTCATGAGAAACCATTGAAGTATTTAAGCATGAGGTGGCATAATAATGTTTGAGTTTTAGAAAATTTGCTAACAAAATGGATTGAACAACTGTTATTGCAAGGCTATTGAGGCAGTCCAGATGAGAGATGATGATAGTGTTGTTGTGCAGTGGAGATATTTGTATGGATAAAAATAGGTAAATTTTAGAGAAACAAAGATAATAAAGTTGTAATACTGTGTCCCATAAATTGAGTTAGAAAGAGGTTGAATAACTCATAGCTTTCTGGCATGTGTGTCTTTGAATAAAAGTTTGAGCCATTCAAGAGCTGATGATCCTGGAATATTATCAGATTTATTGTAGAAATTCATGACTTATATTTAGGAAAAATGATATCAATATGCTTTGAAACATCCACCTGAAGATGACAAAAAAATAAAATAGAGAATAGATTGTATTTGTGTATGTGCTCAGACACGACAAACTCTTTGCAACCCCAGGGACTGTAGCCTACCAGGCTTCTCTGTCCCTGGGATTTCCCAGGCAAGAATACTGGAATGCTTTGACATTTCCTTCTCCAAATGATCGCCCTGACTCAGGCAGCGAACCCAAGTCCTGCATCTCCTGCATTGGCAGGCAGATCCTTTGCCACTGAGCCACCTGGAAAGCCTAGATTTTGTTTACCATGGTCATAACAAATGAATTTGAAACCAATCGAGAATGAGATTGCTTAAAATATTTTAATGTATTAAGAGTAGAGAGTCTGGTATTGAGCCATGAAGAATGGAAATAGAGAAAGAGCGAGGGGAAAAAAAGACAGTATTGATGACAGACTGCAAAATCTGAGTCTTTATGGAAGAAAAGAGCAGCAAATTAACAATTGAAAAAACAATTCACTAATTCTAGAAAGAATCCATTTTACAGATGAAGCAAGTTCAGAGTTTGGTCTCTTACCTGAGAGAGAGGTGAGATAACAGCCAGGAAAAACAATGTTTATTGAAGTTTAGCTATGAATGGCGGGAGAAGCAGGGCAGTGATTGAGGGAAATGCTTTTTTTTTTACTTTACAAGGAAGAAGTCAAAGAGAAGTGGAATATATAAGGAGGTCACAAGAATCAGTCCTGTAGAGGTCAGGGTAAGAAGAGGAAAGTGGAATTCGTTTACAAGGAAGGGGTCACACTGAGAAGTAGAATATATAAGGAAGTCTAAATAATCAATCCTGTAGAGGTTAGTGGAAGAAGAGGAAAGTAGAATTCCAGTCACAAATATGGACTTCAGATAGGAAAAGAAAATATATTGAAATAAAGCAGAGAATTTGAGACATCAGGAGTTTTAAATAAGTAAATGTCTGAAATACTTATGGACTGTGATAAAGCAAACAGACCAGTGAAATAAAGAAGAATTGCCGGGTCATGTTGAGATTGCATTTGTGCTTGGTAATCATAAATCTAAAGTGGAACCAATCTGCACTTTTGTATGACTTTTTCCAATGCAACACAGTTATTTTGGTTGTGACTATAATAGATGGAGAACATAATAGATGGATTTATCTAGTTTGGGAGTTTTGCTGGGTATGGAATATAATAAGAGAAACAGGTGTGGTAAATTATGTTACTGGCAAGTGTAAAATTGGAATGATGGACTATGGATTTTCTTTTGAATAGGCGGAAAATTGTGTTGCTTCAAATAAGTGAAGTTGTTTTTACCTTTGTGCATGTAAGGTTTGTACAGGTATAGACAATATGGTCAGGTAAATATAGAAGTTCCATACTGAATGAGAACAAAGAAAGATAATGCAATGTCCACCATTTTGTTTATCTAGGGGATCTGCACTGAGCTATTCCAAGGTTGCAAGGTTACGCAGGCTTATGTTATCTTCCATTCTACTATAATCTAATCTGTATTCACGTTTTGAGGTAGCTATTCATCAAAGTACACAGAGCTAAGTAGTCTGAGTGATTTCCGTCAGATACTGTAGCTGCATCTTACGAGCATTAAACTTAAGAATAAAACAAGACTGTGCAGCTTATCTATTTCGATCCCCTCAGTTTGGAGATGGTATATTTGAAATTCAAAGAAGTGACACGACAAAGGACAGAGTTGTTAGGAGAGCTGTAACTCAGGCTCACGTCACTTTAACCTCAATACTGGGCACTCTTCGGAGTCTTACTCATCAGTGACATTACAGATTAGTATCTTGGCATTGCAGAAGAGGATCCAGACAAAGGATATCCAAATAAATTAATCCCCAGTTAATTTTACCAAGTAGTGATCTCCACTGTACTCCAAGGTGTATCAATTCATAAATAATGTCAGAGATCTTTTTATGGCACTATGCTATGTGACTGAAGACTAACTCCTAAAAGGGTGGAGGAAAAAGGTAAGTGCACGTAATTTAAAAATATTTATTTGCTTTGGATGGCATTAAATAGTAAATACCAATTCTATCTACTTAATAGTTTATTCTCAGGTAAATTCAATATATTAACATAGAACAAGAGATCATTTATTCATAATTGATAAATTTGACTTTTTATTAAGAAGTTTAAACTTGACTATCACTTAAAAAAAACTCAGCCACAATATGGATCAAGAGAGATAACATCTAAAAGACATGGATAATCTTTACCTACACAGAAAGAGGATCCTGTGTAAAGTAAGAATATTCATCAACCAATGGTATCATGCAATGAACCTGCATAAATAAAATCACTTCTGGTTTCTATCATCTTTCAGTATATTGAAGAAAGTTTTCCATATCAGAAACTTTGGACTAATACACATTATACATAAAGTTTATTTCATGGACACCCTGTACCACAGCTGAGGATGCATTACAAATAGGTGTGAAAAGAGAAGCGAAAAGCAAAGGAGTAAAGGAAAGATGTACCCATTTGAATGCAGAGTTCCAAAGAATAGCAAGGAGAGATAAGGAAGCCTTGCTCAGTGATCAATGCAAGGAAATAGAGGAAAACAATAGAATGGGAAAGACTAGAGATCTATTCAAGAATTTTAGAGATACCAAAGGAAAATTTCATGCAAACATGGGCACAATTAAGGACAGAAATGGTATGGACCTAACAGAAGCAGAAGATAATAAGAAGAGGTGGCAAGAATACATAGAACTATACAAAAAAGATCTTCATGACCCAGATATCCACGATGGTGTGATCACTCACCTAGAGCCAGACATCCAGGATTATGAAGTCCAGTGGGCCTTAGGAAGCATCACTACGTACAAAGCTAATGGAGGTGATGGAATTCCAGTTGAGCTATTTCAAATACTAAAGGATGATGCTGTGAAACTGCTGCACTCAATATGCCAGCAAATTTGGAAAACTCATCAGTGGTCACAGGGTGCAGAAAGGTCAGTTTTCATTCCAATCCCAAAGAAGGGCAATGCCAAAGAATGCTGAAACTACCACACAATTGCACTCATCTCACACACTAGCAAAGTAATGCTCAAAATTCTCCAAGCCAGGCTTCAACAGTACGTGAACCATGAACTTCCAGATGTGCAAGCTGGATTTAGAAAAGGCAGAGGAACCAGAGATCAAATTGCCAACATCTGTTAGATCATCAAAAAAGCAAGAAAGTTCCAAGAAAGCATCTACTTCTGCTTTATTGACTATGCAATGCCTTTTACTGTGTGGATCACAACAAACTATGGAAAATTCTGAAAGAGATGGGAATACCAGATCACCTGACCTGCCTCTTGAGAAATCTGTATGCAGGTCAGGAAGGAACAGTTAGAACTGGACCTGAAACAACAGACTGGTTCCAAATAGGCAAAGGAGTACGTCAAGGCTGTATATTGTCACCCTGTTTATTTATTTTATATGCAGAGTACATCATGAGAAATGCTCTTCTGGATGAAGCCCAAGTTGGAATCAAGATTGTCAGGAGAAATATCAATAACTCAGATATGCATATGACATCACCCTTATGGCAGAAAGCGAAGAACTAAAGAGCCTCTTGATGAAAGTGGAAGAAGAGAGTGAAAAAGTTGGCTTAAAACTCAACATTCAGAAAACTAAGATCATGGCATCTGGTCCCATCACTTCATGGCAAATAGATGGGGAAACAGTGGAAACAGTGGCTGACTTTATATTTGGGGGCTGCAAAATTACTGCAGATGGTGACTGCAGCCATGAAATTAAAAGACGCTTACTCCTTGGAAGAAAAGTTATGACCAACCTCGACAGCATATTAAAAAGCAGAGACTTTACTCTGCCAACAAAGGTCCATGTAGTCAAAGCTTTGGTTTTTCCAGTAGTCATGTATGGATGTGAGAGTTGGAGTAAAAAGCTGAGCACCAAAGAATTAATGCTTTTGAACTGTGGTGTTGGAGAAGACTCTTGAGAGTCCCTTGGACTACAAGGAGATCCAACCAGTTCATCGTAGAGGAAATCAGTCCTGAATATTCAATGGAGGGACTGATGCTTAAACTGACTCCAATACTTTGGCCACCTGATGTGAAGAACTGACTCCTTTGAAAAGACCCTGATGCTTGGAAAGATTGAAAGTGGGAGGGAAAGGGGACGAAAGAGGATGAGATGGTTGGATGGCATCACCTACTCAATGGACATGAGTTTGATTAAGCTCTGGGAGTTGGTGATGGACAGGGAAGCCTGGCATACTGCATTCCATGGGATCGCAAGGAGTTGGACACAACTGAGTGACTGAACTGAACTGAAGATTATTCTCCTTACACATCTTAAGATTTATACTGTAATATTTTATATTATAGCTACTGCATTTATGCCCATTAGCTATAAGAAAGATGTTTTAAGCAAAGAAGTATAATAATACTGCATATTATAAGGGGATTTTACTTTTGACTGCCATTCAGTCATATATTACCCAATGGAAAATATTGTGTCATTACAAACACCTCAATATGCTAGGGACTAGAGTTGTTCCCGAGTAGAAAGTCAAATGAAGTTCTTAAAAGCAAATTCATTAAATGTTTGAGTCAGAAGATGCCAGAAACATTTACTCATTTTTCAGATTTACAAAATCCCATGCATCCATGCATGCTCGGTCATTCAGTCATGTCCGACTCGTAGCGACTCCATGGACTGTAGCCCGGCAGGCTCCTCTGTCTATGGGATTTTCCAGGCAAGAATAATGGAGTCGGTTGTCATTTCCTTCTCCAAAAAGAAAAGAAAAAGAAAAAGAAATCCCAACCTATCCCCAGAGCTGCTCTAGGTAGGATACTGTTGGAACAGCATCAATATTTCCCAGAGGTTGATAGCAACTTGTGAATAGTAAATTGTGATGCCAGAGGCAAACATCAATTTTAGATATTCTAATTCTTTACTCATTTTTAGTAAGGAATGCACAGACATAGGAAAAGACATCTTTTCTTTAAAATTTAGGGAAGAAATGAAACTGACGTTTGTAGTGAGGATTCTGGAGATGAGTGGGCATTCAAACAATCAGATCATGTGCTGATTATGTTTAAAATAGGTCCTTTATTAAGAACAGCAACCAAAGTAGCCTTATAAGTTAGCTCTTTGATTCAGTGCAAAAAACTTGGACTGTGAAATGGGTCACCATCCATGGAGAGGTGTTTTGCAAGTAATATGGGTAAAGTATCAAAATTAATTGGTGTTTCTCCTGCCTAGAATGCTCTGCCTTGAGACACAAACAAAACTCAACTCTCTTCCTTCATATCTTCTCGAAAGTGTCACCTTTCAGCGAGGCCTTCTTAGTTAAGATATTTAAAATTCAAATCTACTAGAAACTTAGAATTTCCTATCCCCATCCTCCTTCTCTGACATATATTTCTTACGGTCATTTACCACACCATAAATATGAGTGAAGTCGCTCGGTCATGTCCGACTCTGCAACACCATAGCTTCTGCAGCCTGCCAGGCTCCTCTTTCCATGGGATTTTCCAGGCAAGAATACTGGAGTGGATTGACATTTCCTTCTCCAGAGGATCTTCATAACAGGGATTGAAGCCAGGTCTCCCACACCGCAGGCAGACTCTTCACCAGGGAGGCCCACCATAAATATAAATTACGATTTTTTTTTGTTGTTCTTTTTTGCCTGTTTTGTACAATTGCCTACCCATCGTTGGCCACAACTGAGCAACTGAGCACACGCACACACACACACACACACACACACACACACACACACACACACACAACCTATTGTAAGTGTTCAATAAATATTTGCTAAATCAATTCATTACTTAATATTTTTTCCTGAAATCTATTTGAACTGATACTAATATTGCTACATAAACTTTTTATTAATTTTTAAATTGGCCTTTGTCTCATGTATACTTTTCAACATGTTTTGAACTTTTGTTTGGTATTAATTCAAATATGCATTTTTCAAATCAGATATAAACTTTTTTCTTTTAATCCAGTCAGATTCATGACATCTACTCATTTAATATTTTTATCTTCCCCGGATATGATAAGAAACTTTAAAGAGATGAGTGATGTGTATTGTGTTGACTTTTGTCCAATGCCTCAAATAGATTCTAGGGGCATATAAGTGTAACTAAACAATGTTTGTAAATGAAGTTGTTAAGTGAATGCTTCTTTTTCAATATGTAAAACTAGGTAACAAACTGCAATGAAGATAGTATAAGCTGTGAATTCAAAATAACAGGAGTTGAATCTTTTCACAGCAAAAGAAAATATTAATTTTTTAAGTTTTCTTTATTTGTGTATACTTACATAAATATGTATGATTTTAAAATATAGAGTTAAATATATATGTATAGGGATATCCAATATATATATAGATAAAAGCACTCAATTATGGAAACAAAATAAAAAGGAAATAATTTTAGTATCTTTAAGAAATACTAAGAAAATGTATAATTTCCATTTTAGTATGTATATTTATGTGATATTACTATGAATATGAAGAGTTAATTTTTGAAAATATTAAGATTATAAAGATGAAACAACATAGTCATATAATGAAATAGTTTTATTTTACTTTATAAAAAACTTTGTTTTACTTAAAATTCAGTTTTATTTATATTTTTAATAGAAGTCCACTTCATAAAGCAATTTGCTACATCACAGTAGCAATTAATTTACAACGTTAGCAAATTTTTCCCCCAGAAAGAGGTACTGTATTAAATAACAGCATGTTAGATATTAGATATTTACTAAAGCTTCTGTTGAAAAATAGCATGCTACTTTCTTTTAAAGTTATATTTACTGATAGCTAAATTCCTACTGAATCAGTTTTTACTTTAACCTGTTCTACTTTAAATAATCATTCTACACGGGGAAAGGTTGCATGCGTGGATCATGATTCTCATTTTGACAAAGAGAAGTAGAGGAGAAAGGACTCTGGGTAACGTTTCAGGGTTATTATAACACAAATAACCAAAAAAAAAAAAAAAACAGGCTGATAAATCATAAGTGGCTGAAATCACACGCAAATCTCTCTTCATGAAGCCTTGTGGCTTTACTACTGCAGTTGATAATCACCACGGTAAAAGCTTCGGAGACAGAATAAGGATAGAATAAATCTTGGAAGATAAATTAAGAAAGTAAAATCCCATTATTATGGATAATACTATTCAGATTACCATGTCAGAAGGGCTGAATAAATTAAAGAAGTTCCATCTTGCTGAGACTTAAAATAATGATTTGCAAAACACTGCACAATACCACTGAATCTTTGGGCTTCTTTAAAGAAAATTCTGATTAATAAAACTCTACTTGTTCCTACAGAGATAACAAAGATGAAAACAATGCAAATCTTGCTGATGTTCCTTTTAAATCCCTGTTCTTGGTTCCTATAATTTTGTCTTATACTCTTAGGAATTGAAATAATAAAGATAAAAATCTAAATAAGGTAGCTAAAGATTTTTTCAGAAATGGAAAAATCTTATTTTATGATTGTTTCTTCATTTCATTTTCAGAATTCATAGCAGTTCTTATTTAGGTGAAAGTGAAATTGATTTTCAATTAAATAAGATAATTGATTATGCTGTGACCTGATAATGCTTCCTCTCTAATGTAGGGTCTAGGATTAATCTACTTTCTTTGGGTAAGAAATACACAAACTCTCCACGCATAGTGTGCCTTCTGTTCAAGAAAACTTAGTACACTAACTGGTTTTTGAGAACGCAGAAGAAATATTCCAGAGGAAGTGTATTAGGGTTATGGGTGGAAAGCTAAGCCCTAAATTCTAGAGAATTAAGTCCTTGAAATCTGTAATTTCCATAATGCCAAATCCTGAAGAATATTATAATTATTTCTAAAGAGAACACTTTGGGCCACAATGTTTTTATATATTACGTAAGTATATAGAGATATAAGCACATGCCCATATTAGGAACTTTTTCTCTTTCTCTTCTCCTCTCCTCTTATTTCCTCTTTAATTAAGTCATCGACTTTCCCGTCCTCATAGATTAAGCAAAGAAAATTCAGGAAGTAAGTGGTAATAGATTTTCCTTGGTGTCTTTCCATATGCTTTTCAAAACAGTACATATTAGTTCCCAAGTTGATCCATCTTCCTTTAGGACATCCTTCTCTGCTTCTTCCAGTTAGGTCTGATTGGCTTAGAGTGTTATGATCACTATGTTACTTGTTACTTAATGGATAATTTTAGAATGCATATTTTCATACTGTGGAATATAATACAGAAAGAGAAAAAGAATAAAGGAGAACTATGCACACCAGCATGAATAAAACTCTAAAGTATACTTTTTGATTATATATATATATAGATATATATATATGTATGTATGTATGTATACACACACACACAGTTATAAATAATGTTAACAGCCCCCACAATAGACATATCATACCATTCCCCAGATGTCTAACTGGTACAGCTAGTGCAGTATGAGTAGAATTGTAGAGGAGTAGAATGCTATAAGAGGAGTTTGTTCCTATCTGTAAAGTTTTTATTGTTGATTTTTAAGCATAATGTACCCATGCATTACTCACATAATTTACAAAATAAATAGAAGAAAGTGAGAAAGGGATCAGAGAAGGAAGGAAAAAGGAGTGAATAAGTCAAAATATATCCATTCAAAATATTGGAAAAAAAAACACTATTATGCTACTGTCTGGTATATAATAGATGCTTGATAAATTCCTGCTCAAATAATAAAATGATAGTTTTAAAAGACATATGTCTTTATGACTGAAGACCAGATCAGAGCAATTTCCCTGGATTGTTTAATCCCAAGTTTTGTTTGCATCTTAAGAAAATAGATTCATCCTACTCTTCATTGTGCCCATAAAATGAAGCTTGAGTCAAGTATAATTTCAATTTTAAAAGTGTTGAAGTGAGTAACTTCGGTTAGAATGTTAGAATGAGCACAGGACCTCTTGAAATCCCACAACCACAATAACAAAAAATATTAGAAGCAATAAAAAAACAAAAAGAAAAAATGGAGTGGAAAAGAGTACCATTTTATTTTTGAAATTATAAAATGGCAGGACAAGTGTCAATTAACAAAAGTAGTCGTAACCTAGAAGTGGGGAAGCCACTAGAGGCAACTCTATTTGAATCACATAATTCTCTGAAATATGAGAACCAGCAGTCTGATGTATGTTCATAAATATATGTGTGTGTGTGTATATATATATACACACACACACATATATATATGAAAGAAATATGTTTCTGGAAGGGCTTCCCCAGTGGCTCAGTGGTAAAGAACCCCCCTGCAATGCAGTGATAAAGAACCCTCCTGCAATGCAACTCAGGAGATGAAGGTTCAATCCCTGGGTCAGGAAGATCCCTTGGGGAGGACATGGCAACCCACTCCAGTATTCTTGTCTGGAGTATCTCATGGCCAGAGAAACCTGATGGGCTACAATCCATAGGCTCATAAAGAGCCAGACGTGACTGAAACAACTGAGCATGCATGCACGTGCATATATTTCTTTAAATAAATATCAGGCAAAAAAAAAAATAAGGGCACTGATTTAAGTCCCTGAATTAATCAGCTTAGCATACTATAGACTGTGTTGTATAAGCAATCAAGACTTGTTTTGTCTCAGTTCTGGAGACAGGAAGTCAAAGATCAAGGTGCCACCAATATCTGGTGATAGAGAGCTCTATCCTTGGGTTGCAGACAGTTGCCTTCTCACTATGTTCTCAACGGCAGAAAGAGAGAGAGAAGGAGGAAGCGAAAGCGATCCAGAGAACTCTGAGAAAGATCTGAATGTATTGAAAAAAGATATAAAAACTTGAGCAGCATTAAAGATAAATTGGTGATACATATATTGAGATCAAGATTTTTAAATTAAATTTAATTACCTCATCTATATATTCATACATCAAATATGGACTAAATGCCCGTTAAATTTTATTCAGTTTGGTCACTCAGTCATGTCCTACTCTTTGCAACCCCATGGACTGCAGCATGCCGGCTTCCTTGTCCATCACCAATACCCAGAGCTTGCTCAAACTCATGTCCATTGAGTGGGTGATGCCATCCAACCATCTCATCCTCGGTTGTCCCCTTCTCCTCTCACTTTCAATCTTTCCTAGCATCAGGGTATTTTCCAATGAGCCAGTTCTTCACATCAGGTGGTCAAAATATTGGAGTTACAGCTTCAGTATCAGTCCTTCCAATGAATATTCAGGACTGATTTCCTTTTGGATGGACTGGTTGGATCTCCTTGCAGTCCAAGGAACTCTTGAGAGTCTTCTCCAACACCACAGTTCAAAAGCATCAATTCCTCAGCACTCAGCTTACTTTATAGTCCAACTCTAACATCCATACATGACTTCTGGAAAAGCCATAGCTTTGACTAGATGGATCTTTGTTGGCAGAATAATGTCTCTGCTTTTTAATATGCTGTCTAGGTTGGTCATAGCTTTTCTTCCAAGGAGCAAACGTCTTTTAATTTCATGGCTGCAGTCACCATCTGCAGTGATTTTGGAGCCAAATTAGATTTTATTACACTATGAGAATTAGTTTTCAGAGGAGATAAGTTATATTCAATTCTGATTGAAAGTTGTCTCAATCAAAGTTCTTCTAATTACTAGATATGTGATATGGACCTATTAGTTTAATTCTGAGTGTCTTTTTTAAATTAAGAAATGGGGGTAGTAATTCCTTTTCTTGGGTTGTTTAAAGATTAAACTAAGTAACATGTAAATTGTGTACAAAGTTTCCCGATAGGTATTTGTTCCCTGTTTCCTTCTCAAGGCTATGTAAAACTTGTCATTTCTTCTCTTGGATTTACATAGCAGCCCTTTTGAAAATATTTGTCTTTCTTAGAGTATATCTTTAATTTCCTATTGCTCCTATATCATTCTTTGACCTGTACATTGAGATATCTATTCAATTTAAAGGTAATTTAATTTGACTGCTTGTAGCAATAAATATTAAAACTTTTAACATCATTAAAAACTACTGTCAAAAATGAAATATTGATATTAATACATGGACTGATTTTTTAAAATAAGTAATAAATTTTCTTTAAACATTTAAAATGTAATTTTATTTAAAACAAATACATTTTTATGTAAAGTTTTTAGAATGCATGTTTTATATAAAGTATTTCTGCATATGAATTCAAAACTTAATCACAAATTCTAATTGGTTATGAATTTATCATGAGCTATCTATGAGTTAAATAAAATGTAGAACATTTCTATTGAGCATAAATAGTCAATAGAGTGACTTTGCAAATGTTAGTTGGAAAATTAGTCTGAAATTAAACAAGATGGCTCGGGACAGCAATTTGATATGAGATTAAAATCAAGGGTATAAGCGTTGCATCATTAAACAATTCCTAGAAGACTCAAGAATGGGAAGTTAGTTTTAAGACCTGTTAATCTGATTAGATTTCAGATCCTGTATTAAATGTGACCTATTTGGATCCTGCTATCATTAGAGTTCCAGTTCTTCACCTGTCATGGTATCATTAATTTCTTAGAATTTCTTTGGTGCTTTTATTCTGTTATACTTAAATCTGTAAATAAATATTGTGTTATACATTAACAATGAAAGAGAAAGTAAAATATTTCTAGATTCTAGAAGTTTCCTCAGTTGCTGGGAAAATTATTAATTTATAAGTTATAATTAAGAATCACCTTCTATTAAATATTTACTAGGAACCTTGACCCACTAGTATCTTCTTACATTCTAAGAATGACTTTGATAATATTCACAAAGACTAAATCCAGGTATACTATACTTTATGGAAAACTGTATTTCTGATGAGCTATATACAAAATATATCCTATTTTTCATTGAACTACAAAATAAATCCCAAGAGGTTTTATCATCATATTCAATTTATTCTTAGAGGACTGTGTTTCTTAAGAGTTATTATTGAGTTCTTCTGATGTACCAAGCAGAGGTCTAGGTTACAACTATGAAATATCAGTTCTGAATTGTTTAAGCAGAAAAAGTTTATTATAAAAATATTGGTTAGTGCCAAGAAATGCATAAGGCCAAAAAACCAGCCTGAGAAGATAAGCAGGATAAAAGAAAATTGGAGACCAGCTTGGCTCAGAGATGATGAGACAGAACTAGTCCATTGTAGTAGCCATTGCCAGTTTCCCCAATAACCCACCAAGTGGATGTTTCTGTTGTATTGCCAGCTGTCCCTATGCCTTGCTTCAATAGCTTGTGATTCAGTTTGAGGTAGGCCAAGAATTAGTCAAATGCATACTTCTTCAGGGCAATAAAGGCTGGGAAAAAGATGTCTGGCACTGGAGCTTTTATAGTGGAAGATTGTTTTGCCTCCTATCAACAGTCTCTTAATAAGATAGTTCCAAATATAATAAGGACATTTAGGTACTGGCAAATATGACAATTGTTTATATTATCTTGCACTCAGCATCTGAGATAAGGCATGTATGATTTACGAATTAACACATGGCCCAAGAGAGAAGGATAAAACAAAACTTGCCATTGTTATTACTTGAAAAAATATTTTCATGTGAATAATGTTTTAAATTCAATTGTTGTCTTGATTATGTTTTCTATTTTTCATTTAATGATGGATTAACGAGAAACTGAGAATGGTCTTTTAAAATATGTTTTATTGAAATAACTGATCTTTGGTTTATATGTGCCAGTGTACAAATTACTGAAACTTTATGGATTTTAATTTTCTCATTTATAAAATGGAGGTGAATTTTGTTGTACAAATTAACTAAGCAAACATAAGCTCTGTCAACATCCATGAAGGTACTTGTGCTGTGTCAGTTAACCAGGGACAGTAGAGATTGGCAAATTAACCCATACATTCTTAGCAACATGACACTACCCCCAAGTAGGTAAAAACTGGTTGTTGAGTGTAAAACCATATTTTATGAATAATGCACAAATAGACATACCATATATAAAATATCAATGTTATCTGTGGTATTAAGATTTCATGGGGGTGGTGGTTACGAAAATAATGTTATAAAAACTTTTTACCTGGAATGATTAAAAAAATTTTTTTGAGAAACACTGATCTAGGCTAGAGTCTAGTTTTCTCATCTAAATGTCTGTAAAACCCTAAAAATATTACTTCTCTTACTAGGTCCCATTTCTACAGTTTGTGAAGCTTAGTACATAAACTTGTTAAGTTTATTATAATAAAAGCTTTCTTACTTACTTCACAGGGTTTTGGTGAAGGTCAAATGAAATAAATACTTTGAGATGTACAAAATACTACATCTTGTCAGATGCTATTATTGACCCTTGGTCATGATGCCTAAGAATAAAATAGTCCTTAAAGAAAAATATCTTACTGTGTGGGACGGTGCACTTCCATTTTGCAAATGCAATTATGATTCTTGTTGTTGTTGTTCAGTTGCTAAGTCGTGTCTGACTCTTTGCAACTCCAAGGACTGCAGCACAACAGGCTTCCCTGTTCTTCACTATCTCCCAGAGTTTGCTCAAACTCATGTCCATTGAGTCGGTGATGCCATCCAACCATCTCATCCTCTGTTGCCCCCTTCTCCTCCTACCCTCAGTCTTTTCCAGCATCAGGGTCTTTCCAGTGAGTCAGCTTTTCATATCAGGTGGACAAAATATTGTCTCCTTGAGTCCAAGGGACTTCAAGAAATCTTCTCCAATCAGTGCAATTTTTTACAGTCCTTATATCGGTACCCAGTTCTTTCTGACAGATCATTTCAGTTATAATCAGTGATTAATAGTTTTGCTATTGTTTTGACCTACATTTAGCAGTTACCTAAACATTTTAACGTGTTAAAACAGTGAAAACAAGTGCTGATTTTAAATTTGGTGATTACAAATTGCAATTTACACATAAAATCTGTATGTGTGCTGAAGCCAGCAGGAGTGAAAAAGGAATATTGTTACCACAGGAATGAAAGTACAGAAGGGTGACATTTTCAGTAAACATCTGCAGAAAAAGAGCTAGGGTTTGGGTGTGCTTCTAAGTTTTTCCTTTTGCAATTTTTGGGAGTTATTTTTTTCCCCAAAGAAAATGAAAAATTTGAATAGAAACCAACATTTACAAAGGAGGTAGAATGCTCTTGCATTTCATCTATTTGGATGTTTTTAAGATAAGCAGGATGCAATCAAATAAAATAAGCTATGAAATTAAGCTTAAATGAATGACACATAGAAACTACCTAGACCATAATTCCTTTCCATTTAGTGACATTTTGCCATTTTTCACTGAGACACACATATTTCCCTGGACCTCTCTTTCGTTCTGAATCTCAGTTTCTTTCAGCATGAAAAATGGAATGGCGGCAGTGAAACTTGTTTTTTTTTTTTTTTTGCCTTTTTGAGATTTGCAAAACATCTGAGAATAGGAAACCATCTGCTACTATCATGTAAACAGGCCAAAAGGACTGGGCAGAAGAGAAAAAGACTGGCATCATGGCCACAGTGTTTGGCCCAAATCTCTGCCAGGCTGCTGCCCCAGGGATGTGGAGAACCCCGGGAAATGGATTCCGGCAAGCATTTTGTGAGCATGCTGGTGTTCTACAGGACAACAAGGCACAGCTGCAGGGAGCAGGGGTGGTACAGCAGGTTGTGAAATGAGATATGGGCTTATGTCAGAGTCATTAAGCTTTTCTGATAAATGGGCTGCCTATTAATTGGTGGTTCCACTAATTAATTTATTTGACTTGCTGAAATCCTCAGGTCTGGCTATGGCTGCTGGCAGAGCAGAATAATACTTCAACATGGAGAGTATTCTCTTTTCTGCAAATAAAGAATTTGAATTTTAGGCATAATTGGTAGAGTTTTTCAAAACACATCGGCAACAAAAAGATTAAATGATGCAAAGTATTTTTTGTCTAGCAATATTGGAGTCGTGATTTTTGAAATCAGAAGAGGAATCAGAATGCAAATCCTCGTAGGTTTCTGTTGCGTGGCATGTGTAATGTCCTAGATGTCATAGACAGGTCCACATGGAATCTTTGTCATTGTTTGAACAGGCCAAGTGCATATTCCTGGCCTAATGGAGATAGGGCCATCCAAATAGCAGGATTAGGAGAATAATACAGGGAATTATGCTCATTTACTTCAGAAATGACTGCTGATGTGTATATCTGTGTCAACCTATCTATTTCTGTGTATCTACATATATATGTAGATATCTGCATGTGTACCTGAGTACTAAGTCACCTCAGTCATGTCAGACTCTGTGTAACCCTATGGACTGTAGCCTGCCAGCCTCTTCTGTCCATAGGAGTCTCCAGAATACTGGAGTGGGTTGCCATGCCCTCCAGGGAATCTTCCTGACCTAGGGATCGAGCCCTAATCTCTTCCATCTCCTGCACTGGCAAGCGAGTTCTTTACCATAAGGGGCTTCCCTCATGGCTCAGTTGATAAAGAATCCGCCTACAATGCAGGAGACCCCAGTTCCATTCCTGGGTCGGGAAGATACCCTGGAGAAGGGATCGGCTTCCCACTCCAGTATTCTTGGGCTTTCCTTGTGGCTCAGCTGGTAAAGAATCTGCCTGCAATGCAGGAGACCTGGGCTTGATATGTGGGTTGGGAAGATCCCCTGGAAAAGGGAAAGGCTACCCACTCCAGTATTCTGGCCTGGACAATTCCATGGACTGGATAGTCCATGGGGTCACAAAGAGTCGGACATGACAGAGCGACTTTCACTTTCACTTCTTTACTGCTAGCGCCACCTGCAAAGCCCATATATCTCTATATGAGTAGGTATATATGCATATACATATGCTTTTCTTTTTAAAAATGAAAACACATTGTTAAGACAAAAAATTGTCGATATGTCTGTGGATTGTTACTGTATAAAGAAGAATAAAAGTGCTTATATTTTAAAACATAACCAAGAGTCTGCTACACATAATTACTAAAATGACTGTCCTTTTAAGTGAATATTTTGAAATATATTTGCTACATTACTTCTTTTTTGTCTTTATAATCTGATTCCAGAGAAAAAGATATTTTCACAAAAATATCTAGTGCAGAAGTGTAAGGTAGAATGGAAAGTACTGAAAGTCCCACTTTTTTACAGAGACAAACACAATGAACAAGCTTTATTCAACAGTGTGAAATTGTACCTTACATATTTTGTATGTGTGCATACTATATGCATATGCTTTTATTTTTATATACTACATACTGTCCTTTCTTTTTTCACATAGCAGTATTTGTATTTATCTTCCTGTAGACTTGTATTTGTCTTCTTGTCAGTTGACTTAGTTATCTAACTTTTGAATAGTTTTTATATAGTGCTCCATTTATAAATGACTGTATGATTTTAAATTTGAACCCATTAATGACTTCTTAGGTAGTTTCTAATTTTTTGCTGTTACGAACAGTTCTTCATTAATTATTTTAGTATGTGTGTGTAATTTTTGTTGAATAATTTTTTCTGTTGAATAAATTGCTAGAATTGGGATGTTCTGCCAAAATATATGCACATAGTTAATTTGTAGGTTGAATAATCAACTAATTATTTTCTTTAACTACTTAAAAATAGAAAAGTAGGAATAATGAATCAAAATTCTTCCCTGGTGTCTCAGCTGGTAAAGAACCTTCCTGCCAATGCAAGAGATGCAAGAGACTTGGGTTTGATCCCTGAATTGGGAATATCCCTTGGAGAAGGAAAAAGCAACCTGCTCCAGTATTTTTACCTGGAAAATCCCATGGACAGAGAAGCCTGGAGGGCTACAGCCCATGGGGTCACAAAGAGTCGAACATGACTGAGGGCACAAAAGTGAAATGGGGAAAAGCAATATTTTGTAATAAAACTTATATCTCTCACCCAACTTTTATCTATAAATTGTTATTTTATTACTTACGGTTAGACTTCCCTGAATGCTGGCTTCTCTTAAGTACCTTTGTTAAATTATATTATTATCTATTGAATACTCTAGAATGAGTTATGCATCATTTAAATGTAGACGTGTTTACATGCCATTGAGGATCATAAAAGTGAGCTTTAAGTAAACATTTTAAGTAATTATTAAGCACACAAAAAGGAAGATTGGGGAAATTAAAATATATTTCCAGTACCTGAACTATTGACCGTATTCCCATTAAGGTTAGCTAACAATAAATAATTTTAAGCAAAAACCAAATTTGGCAAAACTCAGATATTAATAAAAAAACTAAAAATAGTCTACATTTGTAAGTAATTAATATTGAAAATAGGTTCTACTTTTGCAGAGTAACAACTGCTCTGGAAGAAATGAATGGACCTAGAAGCATACCTCCTTTATGCCTTAACATGAGTACTCAGTTCATCACTGTCTTATTTGTGCATGGAAGTGTTCTTTTCAGGCTATTCTAAACATTGTAGTTAATTGCTCAAAGTATTCAAAAATCATATTAATAAGATGTAGCCCAGTGGAACTTTTTGTATAATTATGTTCAAGTTCACTATAAATAGTGTTTCGCATTATGTATTTAATAGAGAATGAGCCTATCTTTCTCTGTCTTTGTTCTTTGTCCTTCCTTTATTCTCTGTTGCTAGTTACTGGACACCAGCCATCAAAAAATAAATTGACTAATTATTTACAAGTCAGGAGGTATGTGTGAGATTCAGAAGGCTTGCAAGTTGACTGTTTCATTCCCTAATCAAAAGCAGCTGTATGAGATTTTCCCAGGGGACATTAACTCCTAAATTTTACAAAGTAGCATCTGGAGACTTAGCCAATTAGCCTTTACATTTTTCAAGCAGTGTATTGTTTTGAATCTCATTGGTTATTTAAATTACCTAAAGTTCTATGCCCTTGTGTTGAAGGTTGGTAAATGTGAGAGAGCATCTGAAAGAACTTCTTGTTCATGGATTATTACTGAAATGACATATTCTTCTGGTGATTTTTGTTACACAGCTACAAGTTCTATTTACCCAATGTAGTTCCTTAATTCCATACAAAAATCTTTTCATATAGTAGAAAATATTGTAATGTTTCAGTTTCTTTGAAATCATACAGACCTAGGGTAAAATATCAGTTCTGTGATTATTGATTATACAATCTGTGTCAAATTATTCTAACCTCTTTGTGCCTCAGTTTACTTATTGTTAAAAATTGTCCTTGAGACTGTGAAATCAGCTGAAGAAAAAATCACTCTTTTCAATATTACATATAAATAATTATCCTCTTGAGTTCAAGTAGTTAAAAATTTGTATAAAGTAATTCATCCATTTCTATTAAGAAATAACGTTCAGTTGTTTTATCAGAGCTGTGATCTGCAATATACACAGTATATATATTTAGATAAATTATTTAATTGTACACATATCAAATCCCAAAGTTTCAGCAATTTAGAAGAAATATCCAAATCTGAATACAACTCTATCTTTCTAAATTTGATTCTTTAGTATTATTAATAGTCCCCACTTATTGGGTTTAACATAATGCCTTTGCATATAATAATACAATCTGTAACATGTTTTATGCTTATTTTTAAGCAGACACTATATGCTTCATATTTATAACTCACTTTATGAGGTTAGCTACCATTCCTATTTAAATTTTCTAGATGAGAAAATTGAGGAATAGGACAGTTTTGAAACATCCAAATTTGCAGTTAGTACACATTCAAAGACAGAATTTGTTCACAGATGGATTATCTCCTTAGCACATGCCCTTAACCAGCATCCTCTATTGCTTATTATTTTTCACTGAATTTTAAAGAATCATATTTTAGCAAGTTGAAACATATTTATGATTGGTAACATATTTTCCACTGATTTTAACCTGCCTATTTGTGTTGGACAAGTCAGTTTGTGTGCTCTATTTGAACCAAGAAATAAACAAGTAAACATTCCCAGTTGAACTGAATTGTATTATCATGTCTTTTTAAATTTTTAACTTAATATTTATTTTATATTGGAGTATAATTTATTTACAATGTTATGTTAGTTTCAGGTGTACAGAAAGGTGATATATATATATATTCTTTTTCAGATTATTTTCCCATATAGGTTGTTACGGAATATTGAGCAGAGTTCCCTGTGCTATATTGTAGTTCTTTCTTGATTAATTAGGGAAACAAATCCTTTATACTTCATCATTTTTGTAAAAGGCAATAGTTTACAAAATGTATTCCATAAAACACCAATATCACTAAAGCAGTTGATTAAGTTTTCCAGATGAAATAACTGGCCAGTTCTGAACTTTGACTGAGAATTATATAAAAAAAAAAAATAACATCTTTCAGAGGTCTTACAGAGAAACGTGTTTAAACTGTTTTAACCAAACATTGTCTAAACTTGGTTGAGCAAGAATACTTGAATAAGTGAGTATTTTGCTTCTTATTGTTCTGCAGAGAATAACTTGGGAAATGCTAGTCTAAGTGACTCATCTTGACAAGGGGATTTTTGCTGTTTGACACTTGGTTTGTGTTCTATTTCAATATTTTTTCCATAAGACTCAGAAGCATTTTCTGTTCCCACTGTTCAGCCCATCTTAAATCAACAGCTGCAGTCGTAACTGGGAGTCCTTGAGACAATCTAGCACAAGCTGTTATTTGTTGATGATTGTGCCCCATCAAATATACAAACATACATGGTCCAAAACAAGTAACATGAGGGTATTTTTGTGGCATCAGGATGTATCCCAGCGAATAGATACAGGATGTTTCATTACATAAGGTGGCTGGGAATTGAAAAAAAATACACTACACAATGGATGCTGCTGCTGCGGCTGCTGCTAAGTCGCTTCAGTCGTGTCCGACTCTGTGCGACCCCATAGACGGCAGCCCACCAGGCTCCGCCGTCCCTGAGATTCTCCAGGCAAGAATACTGGAGTGGGTTGCCATTTCTTTCTCCAGTGCATGAAAGGGAAAAGTGAAAGTGAAGTCGCTCAGTCGTGTCCGACTCTTAGCTACCCTATGGGCTGCAGCCTACCAGGCTCCTCCATCCATGGGATTTTCCAGGCAAGAGTACTGGAGTGGGGTGCCATTGCCTTCTCCGAAACAATGGATACTCAAGTGCTTTTAGTAATAGAAATAGTCATGGGTAAAAATAACCAAAAATATCCCACTTCTGTTATCCTCTCCTCCAAAAACCACATGTCATTCAACCCTCAAGAATGTGATAGTTCTCTGGAAGATAGTAATCAGCCTATAGCTTGTCCCTACAAGAAGTTCAATAAATATTTGTTGAGTGAATAAAACAAAGGATGAGACAGGTGGTGAAGCTCAAAGATTATATTACTTGAGCAGCTAGAGTCCACAAACAACAGGGCTGTCTTCATATCCACTCCATATAGGACAGACTATTAATCTTTTCAGTGTTAGCTGCCTGTGGAATTTTAATTACTATCAGTAATGCTATCTCCTTATAAAAAGTCCATGGGCATACAAATCCTGGTGGAAAACTTACACTTGTTCTTGTTTTGTGAAAGATATTTATAAAAGACCATGTATCTATCAAGGCATTTTTTTTCATTCAGTCTTGGAAATCTGTATGTCCTCTTGCCAACATCCTCACGGGTATAATCATACAAGAAGAATCCATTTAAGCTGAAGCTGACCCATTCTGAGAGGCCTGAGCACTGTGCTTCCCTATTTTCCTTTTATAGGTGACAGTGGGGATCAAATCTTTGAAGAAAATACATATTCGGTTAAAATGATAATGCCTCATGGTCCTGCAATGCTTGATCATTGCCTAAAACATTAATAATTTTGGTAGTGGTTTAGTTATTAAGTCCTGTCCGACTCTTTTTAACCCCATGAACTGTAGCCTGTCAGGCTCCTCAGTTCATGGGGTTTCCCAGGCAAGAATCCTGGAGTAGGTTACCATTTCCTTCTCCAGGGGATCTTCCTGACTCGGGTATCAAACCCTGGTCTCCTGCATTGCAGGTGGATTCTTTATTGACTGAGCCACCAGGAAGCCCCTATAGTCAATGTTATTTTAAAATATGCAAATTGGGTTTCTTTTGTACCTAACTTAACCTTTCCTTGACCTCCCCTCCTCTGACCTCTACCTCTAGAATTTCTAGAATCTCTATCTATGCTCCTTCAGACTTCCTGGAATAGCAAAAATATAGAATTTCCTGAAAAATGCTAATTTTCACTACATTTCTCTTGAGTAGATGAGTAAATGCTCTTAATTTTTCTATAGCTCATGGGCATGGGTATACCTCATGAGTATACTCCAGGGTCTGTTACTATCCCCTGCATATACTTTAAAAAGAAAGAAGAGATTCTACTTTTATAAGATTCTTGCTACTTATTTAGACAATAATTTTGGTCTTAATTCCTGTCAGCTGCTGTTAAATTGATCACATTTTCCTAAGTTTGGAAGACTTTGTGACTTATTTCATAGTTCTCTTCCTATTCCAAGTGTTGCCATCAGATATGGTGACATCAATGCTAACCTGGTGACTTATTTCAAAACCTAGTCTCCTTTGCCTCATCACTTCAGTTCCAATAGGTAACTTAAAAATAATGATTGTATTGGGGACTGTTCTAAGAGTGATAAGATGTGCTGTTCAACAGAATTGTACCAAGACAACATTAAGTCATGACTTACGTGGGAAAAAATAAAACAAAAACAAACAGAGTAAATGGTCTCTGTCTCAATAATGATTATTTTCTCTCTGCCTCAGTTACACACTCCAGAGACTAGAAAGTGGAGTTTATTATAAGTTCAGTTCAGGCACTCAGTCGTGTCCGACTCTTTGCAACCCCATGGTCTACAGCATACCAGGCCTTCCTGTCTATCACCAATTCCCAGAGTTTACTCAAACTCGTGTCCATTGAGTCTGTGATGCGATCCAACCATCTCCTCCTCTGTCGTCCCCTTCTCCTCCTGCCTTCAATCTTTCCCAGCATCAGGGTGTTTTCAAATGAATCAGTTCTTTGCATCAGGTGACCAAAGTATTGGAGTTTCAGCTTCAGCATCAGTCCTTCCAATGAATATTCAGGGCTGATTTCCTTTAGGATTGACTGATTGGATCTCCTTGCAGTCCAAGGGACTCTCAAGAGTCTTCTCCAACACCACAGTTCAAAAGCATCAATTCTTCAGTGCTCAGCTTTCTTTATAATCCAACTCTCACATCCATACATGACTACTGTAAAAACCGTAGCTTTGACTAGACAGACCTTTGTTTGCAAAGTAATGATTCTGATTTTTAATATGCTGTTGAGGTTGGTCATAACTTTTCTTCCAAGGAGCAAGTGACTTTTAATTTCATGGCTGCAGTCACCATCTGCAGTGATTTTGGAGCCCCCCACAATAAAATCTGTCACTGTTTCCACTGTTTCCCCATCTGTTTCCGGCAATCTTGAAAATATCAAGGAATTTATTATGAATCAATACAAAATAGATATATAGATAAATGAATAAATGGTCTGAATACTACAGCCTCATATCATCCTTTTCTGAAAATTTTTAATTTACAATATTTCAAAGCATCTTGGATAGCATATTGCTCGATTAAGACATCCAAACTCCGTCTTTCATTTGGTACAGCACTATCATCATCGTCATTGTTTGTACTGCCTTTGTTTCTATAATTTCTTTCACTTAGTAAGCCTATTTGGTTTTCACTTTACACTTTCTCCACTTGAGGATTCACTGTGCATCTTTTCAACCAATTCCTTACTGATATGTTTACTTACTTTTTCTTGTTTTCTTACTGATACGCTCACCTCACAAAACTTCAACCCTTGATCAGTTTACTTCTCATCTTCCTCTTTATATTCTGTTCTCTCTAGTATCTTCAGATTAAAGAATACTCAACTGTCTTACATCTTTTTAAAATGTCTTTTTTTTCTGAACCCTCTCTAGGCACTGTCTTAACTTTGTCCTTTTTCCATAGCCACATTTTCTATCCTTACTTGTTTACTAAATACAATATACACTGCAATAGAGATATTTTTATGATTTGAAGACACCTTATGATTGACTATTGAATATTTTTATTTTCCACTCTTTGGTAACTGTGCAATCCTCCAAGACAGTAACTAGAGCTTATTCTTATTTATTTCCCCAACATCTATTGGAACACAAACAAGTACCTACTAAACATAGCTGAATGAATTAATATATGATTTAATAAATATGTGTAAAAGTGATGGAAAATGCTTGTGGCCATTCTTTCCTCATCGCTTTTACCTGTAACATTATATTCCTTTATAATTATCTTTGCTGTCTATTACTACTTAACTTTCATTAAGCTTAATCCTAAAGTAGTCCAAGATAAGTAAAATGAATTAAGAGTCCTTGTAATTTAACGTAGTTTGGGTGATGGTCTACTCTCTATTCTTTGGATGCACTCTGTGGAAGACCTGTGAAAGTCATCTTGTCCACGTGTTATTGTAGTATTGCTGGCTTCACTGCAGGCAGCTTCTCAGTCGGTATCATAGTACCTTGAAGAGCTTATCAGTGTTCATGTGTCCTTGCTGTTGTTCAGTTGCTCAGTCATGTCCAACTCTTTGCGACCCTATGGACTGCAACACAACAGGCTTCCCTGTACTTCACCTTCTTCCAGACTTTGCTCAAACTCATATCCATTGAATTGGTGATGTCATCCAACCATCTCATCCTCTATCGTGCCCTTCTCCTCCTGCCTTCAATCTTTCCCAGCATCAGGGTTTTTTCCAATGAGTCGGGTCTTTGCATCAGATGACCAAAGTATCTGGGCTTCAGTATCAGTCCTTCCAATGAATATTCAGGGTTGAGTTCCTTTAGGATTGACTGGTTTTATCTCCTTGCAGTCCAAGGGACTCTCAAGACTTTTCTCCAACACCACAGTTCAAAAGCATCAATTCTTTGGTGCTCTATCTTCTTTATGGTCCAACTATCGCATCTCTACATGACTATTGGAAAAACCATAGCTTTGACTATAGAGACCTTTGGCAAAGTAATGTCTCTGCTTTTAAATACATTGTCTAGGTTTGTAACAGCTTTTTTTCCCCAAGGAGCAAGCGTCTTTTAATTTCATGGCTGCATGTGTCCTAGAGGGAAGTTAAGCCTTCTAAATTCCAAGTGCTCTACTTCTAGGACTAAAGTGGAGAATCTAGGCATTAACTTTTCAATTACCAATATTATTCATTTTTTTCTACAATTATGCCCTATCACCTATATTTAAAGCCAGAATACTGGTATAGTATTCAATGCTCTTCAATAACCCAACTTCTTCCTCATTTAAATACCATAGATCATTGAAGCCAAGGGGCTTCCTTGGTAGCTCAGCTGGTAAAGAATTTGCCTACAGTGCAGGAGACCTGGGTTCGATCCCAGGGTTGGGAAGATCCCCTGGAGAAGGGAACAGCTACTCACTCGAGTATTCTGGCCTGGAGAATTCCATGGACTGTATAGTCAATGGAGTTGCAAAGAGTTGGACACGACTGAGCGACTTTCAGTCAAGCCAAACTGATTCTCTGAAATCATTGAGTTATCCCATGGCTAACTGAGTTTGCACTTTTCTTTTTCCCTCCTGGAATATTACCTCTTAGTTCTCCTCTACTTACTCAGTTACTCCTACTTGTCCTTCGTTGCCGAGCTGAGATATTCCATCTTCAAAGAAAACTTACACCACTGTCTCCTGGTAGAGCTGAGTGTCTGTCTGAACTTCACTGGCATCTTGATCTCTAGCTACAACATCAACATCGTAGTGGTATAATTATTAATGCTTTACTTTTCAAGTTTTCCAAAATATATGAGATCCTTGGGGGTGGTAGCTATTCTGTTCATTGTGCATAGAGGCACACACATAGGAATCATGCTAAAAATGAAATGATCAATTTCCACACACAGCCCAGACACTGAAAACCAGAACTATGTCTTACTAGCTACATCAGTAGCTAGTATGCCTGACTATGCCTGACTTCACTATTACACTGTCTTTATTAGCATGACTTTATTTTTCTGAGAATCTCATACCCAAGCAGATGGCTTAATTGTTCCTTATAGGAACTTACTGAAATACTCATCAACAGGTATTTCGCAACTGAAAATTTAAAAAATTTTCCTCAAAATGTTTGCCTTATTGTTTCCACCAAGGAAAAAAATGATCTTTTTCCAATCTTAATCAAGTCTCCATTTTGAAAGGCTTGCTTCAAGTCAAACTTTCACTTATCAATAAATTCCTTTTCTTTCTTCCTTCCCCTGAGATGGTGTCAAAATTCTGCAGAGGTGGAGTGGTCTCACTTTCGGGTGGAATAAATCTGAATAAGGGAAACTAAATATTACACTTGTTTCATAACAGTGTGTGTTAAATAATAAGAGTTAAGCATCTTTATGGAACTGCATACTAAAAACTTAGGTGATAAATCTGTTATGATTTGGGGGGTATCTAATAGTCAAAGTCATTGAAGCAGAAAATACAATAGCAGTTGCCAGTGCCTGGGAGGCGGGGGCAATGGAGCGGTATGATTCAACGGGTGAAAATCTTCTGTCAAACTATACAAATAGGTTCCAGACATCTTCTGCACAGCATTGTGCCTGTAGTTAACACTACAGTGTCTTGAGCTTCAAATTTTGCTGAGAGGGTCAATCTCATGTTAAGTGTTTTTATCAAACATAACACACACAAACACACACGGACAGAGGGAAACTCTGGGAGGTGTTTGATATGCACTTTATCTTATATTGGTGAGTGATACGTTGTTGTTGTTTGGTTGCGCAGTCACGTCCGACTCTTTGTGACCCCATGGATCGCAGCACACCAGGCTCCCTGTCCCTTGCCATCTAAGGAGTTAGCTCAAGTTCATGTTCATTGCATCAGTAATGCCGTTAAGCCATCTCATCCTCTGACGCCCTATTTTCCTTCTGCCCTGATCTTTCCCAGCATCAGGACTTTTCCAATGAGTTTTCATGTGCGTCAGGTGACAAAAATAGTGGAGCTTCAGCTTCAGCATCAGTCCTTCCAGTGAATATTCAGGGCTGATCTCCCTTAAGATTGGCTGATTTGATCTCCTTACTGTCCAAGGGACTTTCAGGAGTGTTCTCTAGCACCACAGTTTGAAGGCATAAATTCTTTGGAGTTTTGCCTTCTTTACAGTCCAGCTCTCACAACTGTGCTTGACCACTGGGAAGAACATAGCCTTGACTATATGACCTTTGTTCACAGAGTAACATCTCTGCTTTTTCAACACATTGTCTAGGTTTGTCATCGCTTTCCTACCAAGAAGCAATCATCTTCTGATTTTATGGCTGGAGTCACGAGCATAACATAGGTGTTTGCATATAACCAAGTTGATCAAATTGTCCTCAATAAATATGTACAGATCTTAATATATCCACTGTATATTAATAGAGATGTTTAAAAGAAAAATAAAATCAGTTTTTGTCTTTCAAAGCCCTAAATTTGGATTATTTATATGCAAAATTCCATCAACAATCTTGAATACACAACCATTATTTGTTGTTGGGAACTCAGATTTAGCCAAGAATTAATAGAAGGGAAAAAGAATCTATTAGACATCAACTTTGTGTCCACTGGCTTGATACTTTGCATGAGTGATCTTCTTTTGCTTAGATTTTAATGATTTCTGCTTATTTAAATCAAACTTGTAAATCATTTTAGACTCTTTCCCAGTACTACTTCCAAGTGAGGTTAAATGGTTAATATGCATTTAAGATGTAATCAGGCCCAACACTGATTCATTATCTGGTTCAATGGATCATCACTTCACTCACTCATTATACAGCCAAAAGCTTCATCAGAGAGCCTGCCTGCATTTGTCATAGGAAACAAACTACTATACAAAGGTTAAGTCCATATCATCCCTGTACCTCTAAACCAGGTTGATTCACTGATATGGGAACCATCTGGTATTAGAAATGAGCCATCAAAATGCACCATTGCTTGTCATATGAGCTCTCTCATATCTTCCCTTTTTCTTTATTTGTGCAATTCTTGATGCATCTTTCAATTATAATCAGCAAACAAAATACAAGAGGATTATATAAAAGGTCATTTCTTCTGAAAAAGGTATCTGGGGAAATTTATAGGAGATGTAAGATTTAAACTGGGCTATGAATAAATATGAAACTGTCTAATTTCTACCTTCATGTATCTCTGCTTGTATCTTGTCTACTTCTGTCTTTGTACTTATCAGCTCAGGCTTGAATTTGGCCTAATAGCTTTCTCTGTATAGAATATGTTAGCTACTCTAGCCCTAGTGGTTCAATTCCTAGGTCTAGACTATGTGAACACTTTGGATCACTTATAAACTAGAAAATTACACATTTATGTAAACCACATAATTGAACATGTGTAATTCAATACTACAAAAGGAAAGTTGCTTTTCCTCTTTTTTCCACTCACAGTCCAAAGGCAGAGGAACTCCTCATTTTGGCTGTCTACCTCTGAAGTTAAGATAGATGGTAAGTTAAAAATGATTCTACCTGTGTCTGACGTACTTCATTCAGTATGACAATCTCCAGGTTCATCCAAGTTGCTACAGACAATATTATTTCTCCTTTTTATGGCTGAGTAATATTCCATTGCATATATGTACCACATCCTCTTTATCTATCACATGATGATATGGTTTATATGTGAAATCTAAAAAAAAAAAAGTGGTACCAATGAACTTATTTACAAAACAGGAGTAGAATAATGGATGTATAAAACTAATTTATGGTTACCAAAGGATAAGAGAAAAGGGGATAAATTGGGAGATTGGGACTGACATATACCTACATATAAAATAGATAACTAATAAGAACCTGATGTATAACACAGGGAATTCTACTCTATACTCAGTAATGGCCTATATGGAAAAAGAATCTTAAAAGAAGAGTAGAGATATGTATATGTATAACTAGTTAACTTTGCTGTACACCTGAAACTAATACAACTTTGTAAATCAACTCTACTCCAATAGAAAATTTTTTAAAAAAATAAATAAACTGTACTGAATAATATGAAAAAGGAAGATTCTACCTAGGTCATGTCTCAACTGCTGTGGCCCTCTGCCAAGAATTTTGATAGGATTGTTATCAAGGTAGTACCACAGCATCAATATAGAGTCTGTTTCTCACTGAATCCTTTCCCCAAGATTGTTTATCAAGACCATCTGTTTACACTTCATGAGAACAACTCTATGATACAATCAGAGAAGTTGAGTGGATTTTTAAATTATTATAGACTTGAATATTTTATCTTGTTTAAGGAGTATATAAGTACAAAAGAACAGATTGATGGTTGCTATAGGCAGGGAGTGAGGGAGGGTAAAACAGTTGAAGGGACTCAACAGGTACAAAGTTCTAGTTATAAAATAAACAACTTGTGGGGATGTAACATATAGAATAGTGACTATAATTAACAATATTGTATTGCATATTTGAAACTTGCTAGGACAGTAAATCTTAAAAGTACTCATCACAAGAAAAAAATGGAATTATGGTTACAGATGACATACAGATCTACTGTTGTGATCACATCACCAGATATACAAATATTGAATCATTATGTTGGATGCCTGAAACTAATATACACAATAAAGTTTCATAGTTTTTTCTTTTATGCTGTTTTCAGATTCTCAGCACAGATATCACCATATTTTTGATAGAATAATTTTTAAATGCCAGTCAGTTAAGAAGGTTGCTTCTTTTTTAATAATCATTTTTGTTAGGTTTTTCTTTTTTAACATAAATACCTGGAAAATGAAGAGAGCAAGAACATCAGAAACGTCTTTCACCTGCTCTGTGAAGATTCCAAAGATTCTCAGCCTAAGAGGCTTCCCTGGTGGATCAGATGGTAAAGAACCTGCCTGTAATGCAGGAGACCCCAGTGTGATCCCCTGGAGGAGGAAAATGGCAACCCACTCCAGTATTCTTGCCTGAAAAATCCCATGGACAGAGGAGCCTGGCAGCCTACAATCCAGGCTCAAAGAGTCAGACATGCCTGAGAGACTAAGCACAAGCACATCTAGTGTTTTGGATTCATATTTTTGAGTTCTTTTCTATATTCTTATTAGAAAATTATGCTAATTGTATTTTCACAGATTTTTGTGCTTTTAACATTTATTACAATGTCAGTAGCACTGCCTTGATAAAGTATTCTCTGAGACCGTGAGCTTCTCCCTAAGTGTCAGGTGGCAGCTTGCTTTTAACAATATCATATACATTTCCACAGTCAGATATTGTTTGCCTAAAATATTGAGTTAACGCTGAAAGAAGCTGAGAGTCTTCTTTTAAAACACATGCATTTGTGTTTTAAATGATTTTGAAGTTTTGTTATATTTTACAAAAATATTTTTAATATTTTAATATTAAATTATTATTAAATAAATTAAATTAAATGAAAAATAAATTAATTAAATAATTAATAATAAATTATTGTTTTAATAATTTTAATATTTTTATATTTTACAAAAATCTTTGTAATATTTTATTTCAGAAGAGCAATAAAGGTCTGAGTAAATTCTATCATCATAAAAGATAAATCTGAATGAAAAAATAATCTGTGTTGGATATTCTAGAATTCAAGTGAGCTATGTGTATGTTTTAATATATTGTTTTATTTCATTTACTTTTATCAATGTGGCTGACAGTAAGAAATTGTTTGGTGCTATTTGATATTTCACTTTGATAAAATCTCATAATTAAATGTCCTTTTAAATTATTTTTCTATTTTCAATTATACAACTGTTTCTAGTCTTAAGAGTAATTATTCTATTGCACAAAAAATGACCCTATGTTTTGTTTGTGTGTGTGGATAAATGTGTGTGCATAAAACAAGAAACAGTACAAAATTATAAAGTACTATTTTTTGCATGTTATTGCCTCGGACAAACTGTTACTGTTCTTATAAAACGGGCTGGTGTTTCATGCTGAGGACTTATTCCGGCTGCAACAACTGAGTATTTCCTGATACATATTAAACAAGAAAATGTTAAGATGTGAATGAAAATCAGAATAATTGATACAATTTTTAAAAACAGAGAATCAGGATAGGCTCCTCACACACGAGAAAGAATTCACTAAAGGGTTTAAAGGTGGAACTAAGCATGTTGTGTTGGGTCAGAGGTGTCTGGAGGTGGGGAGATCAGTTTGCCTCTAATGGAAAATTTAAGGGACTCCTCAATGCTAGTGATGGAGAAATGAAGTTGAATGAAAGAGGAGAGGGAAAAAGTTGGCTTAAATCTCAACGTTCAGAAAACTAAGATCATGGCATCTGGTCCCATCACTTCATGGGAAATAGATGGGGAAACAGTGGAAACAGTGTCAGACTTTATTTTTTGGGGCTCCAAAATCACTGCTGATGGTGATTGCAGCCATGAAATTAAAAGACGCTTACTCCTTGGAAGGAAGGTTATGGCCAACCTAGATAGCATATTTAAAAGCAGAGACATTACTTTGCCAATAAAAGTCCGTTTAGTCAAGGCTATGGTTTTTCCAGTGGTCATGTATGGATGTGAGAGTTGGTTGGTGAAGAAAGCTGAGCGCCGCGGAATTGATGCTTTTGAACTATGGTGTTGGAGAAGACTCTGGAGAGTCCCTTGGACTGCAAGGAGATCCAACCAGTCCATCCTAAAAGAGAT
The DNA here is from genome assembly GCA_024291935.2 of Okapia johnstoni. Taxonomy (NCBI): domain Eukaryota; kingdom Metazoa; phylum Chordata; class Mammalia; order Artiodactyla; family Giraffidae; genus Okapia; species Okapia johnstoni. Next base: position 10,505,655 of record CM044325.1, read on the forward strand.
CAGTCCTGGGTGTTCATTGGAAGGACTGATGTTGAAGCTGAAACTCCAATCTTTTGGCCACCTCATGCGAAGAGTTGACTCATTGGAAAAGACCCTAATGCTGGGTAGGATTAGGGGCAGGAGGAGAAGGGGACGACAGAGGATGAGATGGTTGGATGGCATCACTGACTCGATGGACATGGGTTTGGGTAAACTCCGGGAGTTGGTGATGGACAGAGAGGCCTGGCATGCTGCAGTTCATGGGGTTGCAAAGAGTCGGACACGACTGAACGATTGAACTGAACTGAACTGAAGTTGAATTATATTCCTGAGAACTCTGACTATCTGCCTGGAGTTCAAATTTTAATTTTCAGTTAGGATACTGGCAGTTGAGAGCCTTTAAAGTTTGTTGTACAGAATTGTGAGTACAAATTAATTCCTTCAAAATGCTAGTCTAGCTTAGAGAATGATAGACCTTATTTTTTTAATTTTAATTAAAATATAGATGAGTTACAATGTTGTGTTCATTTCTGTTGCACCACAAAGTGATTCAGTTATACAAATATATACATTTTTAATTTCTTCCATTATGTTTTAACATAGAATATTAAATATAGTTCCCCGTGCTACACAGTAGTACCTTGTTTATCCATTCTACATATAATAGTCTGCACCTGCCAACCCCAAATTTCCACTCTATCCCTCTCCCACTCCTCAAGAAAGGGATAAATGTCAGATAGCAGTGTGGATTCAGGAAAAGGGAGTAACAGGTGAGATGACAATGCCTTGGCGAGGGTGTTAGCATAGAGAAAAGAAAAAGCAAAAAGCGTTCAGAGGTATTACCCTCAATGTATCACTTTTTTTTAATGTCATTCTATTTTCACATGACTTTTGAATGTCTTTCAGACTTCAAGGCGCTGTATTTTGTGTTAACAACAACAGCAAAAAAAGGAAACACTACACAGGCAATGTGGTCTATGCATTAGTTTCATCAACTTGGGCAAATTTACTGTGCTCATGATACGTACATTAACAAAGACTCAATGAAATAGTTGCCTCCCGTGTCCAGATCTTAGTTCATACTTCTACATGATGGGTTCAAAACCTACCATCTTCCTTCTGTACCTGAAAGGAATTCCATTAAAACTTCTGATCAGAAGGAAAAGATGAGCTATCAACATAACACAATTTTTGACAGCTTTTCCATTTGTATATGCATTTCAATCAATTTTAAATCAGAGAGACAATAAAGCAAACCTCTTTCAGCTTTCAATTTGCCTCTGCAGAGATGGGTGCCCTGTATGATATTTACAGTTCACAATCTCATAGTAATGGATGATTTTAGCACCTTGCTTCTCTCTCTAGATTTTTCTAATGCTTTCAGCAATTTCATTAGAGTTGTTTTTTAAGATGACAATTAGAATAAAGTGAAAAGCTCAAGAAGTCATTTGAAGCATAACAAAATGGAAATGTAATCTAACTTTGGAAAAACTGATTTTTTTTATTCCATTTCTTTCTGACATCTTCATTTATTTTATACTCAAGAAATTCCAGAGAAATTGTGGAGGGCTTTTTACATTTTCTGCAACCACTCTACAGAGAAGAAACACTCCAGCATATTTCCTATGAGTAATCTTTCCCCCTCACCCTATACTTAGTGAGTGAAGTCACTCAGTGGTGTCCGACTCTTTGCGACCGCATGGACTGTAGTCTACCAGGCTCCTCCATCCATGGGATTTTCCAGGCAAGAATACTGGAGTGGGTTGCCATTTCCTTACCCATTCAAAAAGTACCACTCTACCAAATAACTCCACCTTACCTGTTTGCTCCAAATGACTTTTACTTGGATTTACTTAATTCACCATTCTAGCTCCACTGTCATTCTATAAAATTAATTAAAGTGGTATCTAAGCTCTATTGTTATTTTAAAAAATTCATTGACATAACAAGGACCTTATTATAAAGCTGTTTTTTCAGTAAAAAAAAAAGTTTATTTTAGCAATCTCTTTCAACATCTGAAGAAATATACTAAGATGCAGCAGGTTTGAATTTTTTCTTCAAGTGAAGAATAGTTACTTGTTAAAAATATATGCTAAAAATAAAGTACATTTAATTGGCTTGAAAAGCTCATTCTTACTATGTCTCAAAATTCTCCCTTGTATGAATGTAGTGGTGACTGTGGTGAGTGTACCCATTGTGGCCAAATATGGAAAGAAGCAGATGATTATCAATCAGTAGGTAATAATATAACATTTTAATACATAAATAACTACCATATGTTGAGAAAAATTATAATGGCAAACAAACTTTTTTTTCATCTAATTAGAACTTTGTAGAAATCAGACCACACTTAAGAATCCATGTACCATTTTGGGTGCTGATTTTAATGAACAATTTTCTTTTTACAAGTGATAAATAAGCAATGATTCTTATTACTGAATATAGCTTAGAAAAAGAGAAATTCATTTTTCCTTTTAAAAGTGAGCCCCAGGGCTCAACTTGGTTGCCAAATTCTAGGTCAACAAGATCACAGTGTATCCTTCTCTCTACTCTACTCTCTACTTAGCCTCAACTAACTTCTACCAGACCTCATTGTTTACAGTTTTTCCTCAAGTGACATCAAAACTGGACCATTAAAACAGTAACTCACATCCTCATAGCTTAGCAATTCCTTTGGAAAATGGATTTCTCTATCCCAAAATTAATATAATTACCACTGGGAAACCTGACTAGCTCTGCTTTAATGGATTACCATAGACATAGAAAGGTATCCTCTTTGGAGCATCTTAAGCCTGAATAATTGGCAGGTCCATGATATCTCTCTAGAGCACTTCTCTTTCCAGAGACCAGAGAAGATGAGAAAAACATTATAGTTGAAAAACCCAGAGCTTCCACCATTTGCAGAATTTTAGAAACAAGCAGTAATCATATGGGTGTGCAGCTTTGGTAAAGTAGCAAGAATAGTACCACCACATATATAAATAACCCAGGGAAGAAAAAAAAATGGAGTAATATGATAGCATTGTTCACATATGCAGGTATTTAATAAATATTTATGAGCTGAATATTGTCACCCTGCTTATTTAACTTATACACAGAGTACATCATGAGAAACGCTGGGCTGGAGGAAGTACTAGCTGGAATCAAGGTTACTGGGAGAAATATCAATAACCTCAGAAATGCAGATGACACCAACCTTATGGCAGAAACTGAAGAAGAACTAAAGAGCCTCTTGATGAAAGTGAAAGAGGAGAATGAAAAAGTTGGCTTAAAGCTCAACATTCAGAAAACTAAGATCATGGAATCTGGTCCCATCAGTTCAGTTCAGTTCAGTCGCTCAGTTGTGTCCGACTCTTTGCGACCCCATGAAATGCAGCACGCCAGGCCTCTCTGTTCATCACCAACTCCTGGAGTTTACCCAAACCCATGCCCATCGAGTCGGTGATGCCATCCAACCATCTCATCTTCTGTCGTCCCCTTCTCCTCCTGCCCCCAATCCTACCCAGCATTAGGGTCTTTTCCAATGAGTCAACTCTTCGCATGAGGTGGCCAAAGTATTGGAGTTTCAGCCTCAACATCAGTCCTTCCAATGAACACCCAGGACTGATCTCCTTTAGGATGGACTGGTTGGATCTCCTTGCAGTCCAAGGGACTCTCCAGAGTCTTCTCCAACACCATAGTTCAAAAGCATCAATTCTGCGGTGCTCAGCTTTCTTCACCAACCAACTCTCACATTCATACATGACCACTGGAAAAACCATAGCCTTGACTAGATGGACCTTTGTTGGCAAAGCAATGTCTCTGCTTTTAAATACCCTATCTAGGTTGGCCATAACCTTCCTTCCAAGGAGGAAGCGTCTTTTAATTTCATGGCTGCAATCACCATCAGCAGTGATTTTGGAGCCCCAAAAAATAAAGTCTGACACTGTTTCCACTGTTTCCCCATCTATTTCTCATGAAGTGATGGGACCAGATACCATGATCTTAGTTTTCTGAACGTTGAGATTTAAGCCAACTTTTTCACTCTCCTCTTTCACTTTTATCAAGAGGCCCTTTAGTTCTTCTTCACTTTCTGCCATAAGGGTGGTGTCATCTGCATATCTGAGATTATTGATACTTCTCCCGGCAATCTTGATTCCAGCTTGTGTTTCATCCAGCCCAGCGTTTCTCATGATGTACTCTGCATATAACTTAAATAAGCAGGGTGACAATATACAGCCTTGATGTACTCCTTTTCCTATTTGAAACCAGTCTGTTGTTCCATGTCCAGTTCTAACTGTTGCTTCCTGACCTGCATACAGGTTTCTCAAGAGACAGGTCAGATGGTCTGGTATTCCCATCTCTTTCAGAATTTTCCACAGTTTATTCTTATCCACACAGTTAAAGGCTTTGGCGTAGTCAATAAAGCAGAAATAGATGTTTTTCTGGTACTCTCTTGCTTTTTCAATGATCCAGCGGATATTGGCAATTTGATCTCTGGTTCCTCTGCCTTTTCTAAAACCAGCTTGAACATCTGGAAGTTCACAGTTCACGTATTGCTGAAGCCTGGTTTGGAGAATTTTGAGCATTACTTGACTAGCGTGTGAGATGAGTGCAATTGTGCGGTAGTTTGAGCATTCTTTGGCATTGCCTTTCTTTGGGATTGGAATGAAAACTGACCTTTTCCAGTCCTGTGGCCACTGCTGAGTTTTCCAAATTTGCTGGCATATCGAGCCAGCATCATCTTTCAGGATTTGAAATAGCTCAACTGGAATTCCATCACCTCCACTAGCTTTGTTCGTAGTGATGCTTTCTAAGGCCCACTTGACTTCACATTCCAGGATGTCTGGCTCTAGGTGAGTGATCACACCATCATGATTATCTGGTCGTGAAGATCTTTTTTGTACAGTTCTTCTGTGTATTCTTGCCACCTCTTCTTAATATCTTCTGCTTCTGTTAGGTCCATACCATTTCTGTCCTTTATCGAGCCCATCTTTGCATGAAATGTTCCCTTCTATCTCTCATTTTCTTGAAGAGATCTCTAGTCTTTCCCAATCTATTGTTTTCCTCTATTTCTTTGCATTGATCGCTGAGGAAGGCTTTCTTATCTCTCCGTGCTATTCTTTCGAACTCTGCATTCAGATGAGAATATCTTTCCCTTTCTCCTTTGCTTTTTGCTTCTCTTCTCTTCCCAGCTATCTCTCCCATCACTTCATGGCAAATAGATGGGGAAACAGTGGTAACAGTGGCTGACTTTATTTTTTGGGGCTCCAAAATCCCTGCAGATGGTGATTGTAGCCATGAAATTAAAAGATACTTACTCCTTGGAAGGAAAGTTATTAACAACCTAGATAGCATATTAAAAAGCAGAAACATTACTTTGTCAGCAAAGGTCTGTCTAGTCAAGGCTATGGTTTTTCCAGTGGTCATGTATGAATGTGAGAGTTGGACAGTGAAGAAAGCTGAGTGCCGCAGAATTGATGCTTTTGAACTGTGCTGTTGGAGAAGACTCTGGAGAGTCCCTTGGACTGCAAGGAGATCCAACCAGCCCATTCTAAAGGAGATCAGTCCTGGGTGTTCATTGGAAGGACTGATGTTGAAGCTGAAACTCCAATACTTTGGCCACCTTATGCGAAGAGTTGACTCATTGGAAAAGACCCTGATGCTGGGAAAGATTGAGGGCAGGAGAAGAAGGGGACGACAGAGGATGAGATGGTTGGATGGCACTACTGACTCAGTGGACATGGGTTTGGGTGGACTCTGGCAGTTGGTGATGCACAGGGAGTCCTGGCGTGCTGCGGTTCACGGGGTCGCAAAGGACTGAGCGACTGAACTGAACTGAACTGAGGCTAAATACAAAGAATATAATGCCACAAATAGGGGGGAAAAAAGTTCCTGAGTGACTATAGTATATGCTAAAAATAAAATGCTTTTAATTGACTTGAAAAGTTTACTCTCTCTCAACTTTCTCCCTGTATGACTGTGGTGAATGTACCCATGGTAACCCAGTATGGAAAGAAGCAGATGATTATCATTCCATGGGTAATAATATCACATTTTAATACATAAGATGTATTAAAGGAGGGAACACTACAATTGTTCTGTAGAATTTGTATGGTAGAAAGCAGTGGGTATAAGATACAAGAAGATACATTTTATTTTATTCTTGGGAAATATGTTTCAGTAGTAACAGATGCTCTTCCAAGCCATAGATTATATGGCATTTTTGTGGTCCTTCAAAAGCTATGACTTCTCTTTGATTCCCTTCTGTGATTTCTCCTTGAAGCTCAGTATGTATCACCAACACCCTCAGATGAATACATTTATTTCTAACAATCTGATTCTATCTCCAAGTTTAAAACTTACCTAAATGTTGACCTGAATTGCAATTCCATCTTTCCTAATTATCTATGAAAACCTTTAATCAGATACTATTACATAAAAGTAGATGTGTTCATAATTAAACTGTTTTCCTCCCTTATTCTTCCTCCTAAAATCCTTCTTCCATCAATGGTATCATGTTGACCCTAATTCAGATCATTCCACTCTCATCTTTATATCATTCTTTTTCCTGACTTTGCAATTTCTCAATAAATCAGGTACCACTGATATTTTCACTTATGATTCATACATTCATGAAAACCAGGATCGAATGACTACCTTCCTTTTAATGTACCAGATTCTAATATTAAAGACATTATTGTAGATTAAATGACAGATTTTTATAATTACAAATTATAGCTATTTAATTCAAACAATTATTTTTGTAACAGTGTAACAGTGGAAGAAGGCTTTGAATAAACATCAATGAATTTTTGATTCTAAAATTATAAAAATTAATAACATGACATTCATAAACAACCATTCTTGGATCTTACAGTTATCTCTTTAACATATTAGAGATAAATTGAAGATAACTGGAAAATCCCTAGGTCAAATCATGGTGGAATTTAATACCATATCAGCTGACTATTTTAATGTGCCATCTTCCTACCAATCCTCATCTTCACCAGTGTATCTTGGAATATATTTTAGAATTTTTGTGTTGATGTTCATGAACTTTTACCACATTTTAAACAAGAATGTGCATTTATATCATGCTTTGTCCAGCATGCAAAGATTGTCTTCCTTTGAAGAGCTTTGTTTTCAGTAGCTTCAACAATGATCTTCATTTACTCAAGCGGCTCATTATGTTAACTCTAAATTTTGTAATTAAAATTGTTCTGATTTGCTTCATTGAGTTTCTGCTCAGCATTCCTTTTCTTTACTTATTATGAGATAGGCACTATATACGAGCAAATTATAAATAGCCTACTCATCTTTAAAACATATAAGTAATACTTCTTTCTGAAATTAAATTTACATCTAGGGTCTATCAACGTCAGTATCTTTCAGAATTGCTGAATAATCATTTTAATATCAATCCATTATAAAGAGAAGTGATGATGATGGTGTTGATGATGAGGATGATAATGCTCACTGAGAGTTTTATATGTGCCAGGCTCTATCCTTTACATGAATTAAATAATTTAATCCCTACCATAAGAGTAAAAGATCATGATCTCAGAATTCAGGTGAGGACACTGATGGAAAAAAGGCATCAACTAACTTGTTCAATATTACAAGACTAAAAAGTGGAAATGGGATTTGAATCCAGGCAATTCACCTCCAGATTCAAGCCAGGCTCCATCATTGAAGGCTCACATTCCAAGCACTTAGCATGCATTATCTGAAGTACTCAGGAACTTTATAAAGTATAAGAAGCATTCTTAGGAGAAAAATCATATTGCCTTTGCAACACAGAAATTGTGACTAGGTGATGGAGGTCAAATTCAGTTATGGCTGAATCTAAAACCTTGGGTCTTGATCCCCACATTGTATTTTAAGAGAGCACAATAATAACATTATGGGCAGTTTGAAAATAAATACAAAAATTGTGGCTGATAAGGGCTAAAATATAACTTGAAGACAGTTAATACATAATAGCATGCAAATTGTTAAATTATTTTCTCTATAATGTTCCTCCAAATAGAATTACAAATATTGTCTTTTATTGTTCTCATTAATATTATCTTAGTATAAGACAGTTTTAGTTTACTAAATCTTTTTTTTTTTTTTTTACTTATTGTTAAATATCTCTATCATTAGTGTCTTGGAAAAGAAAATGGCAAACACAATGATGATGAGAATTTTGGGGGAAAAAGTGGCAAAATTCCGTTTTTTTCCCTCCATATACTTCTACAAAGGGCCTACTTTCTATGTCTGTAATTGTTATAAAATACGTTGTACGTTAAGAAATACAATACACTTTATAGTGTTTGGGGTTTAGCAAATGTAAACTATTATATATAGAATGGATTAACAACAAGGTCGTATTGTATAGCAGAGGGAACTATATTCAATATCCTGTGATAAATCATGATGGAAAAAAAACAGAAAAGAATGTAGATATGTATAAGTGAATCACTTTGCCATACAGTAGAAATTAGCACACAATTATAAATCAACTACTATTTAAAAGATTTTAATTAAAATATCTTTTTATCAGGACTGATCTCACTGCTAGCCTGTGCCTAGATAATATTTTTTAACAATGTATGAGGTAAAGTTAAAATACATAGTGGCCTATCCAAGATGTGAGGCCCTAATCCCTCTAATTTGTAAATGTTATTTTATTTGGATAAAGGATCTTTGCAAAGGTGAGTTAAGGACATTGCATAGAAGAGATTACCCTTGATTACTTGGAAGAAAGTGATGTGAAGATGCAGGCAGATACTGTAGTAATGTGGCCTCTAGCCAAGGAATGCTAGAAACTAATTAAAAGTTAGAAAAAGCAGAAACAGAATTTGCCTTAGAGACTGCAGAGATTGCGGTATTACTGACACCTTGGTTTTGGAATTCTAGCCTCTGGAACTTCAAGAGAATACATTTACGTTATTTTCAGCCATCAAATTTATAGTAGTTTATTACAGCAGTCTTGGGGTATAAATACAGTGCTTAAATATCACTTAAATGGTCAAAGGGAATAGTAGAGAGAAAAGAGAGCAGATGGCAGCAAAGATGGGGAGTAAAATAGATGTTCAGATTGGCTTCTCTGAGTATCTATTTTGACTTGGAAACCAAAACAACAGGTGAAAACTCCCTACGTATTCTAATGTGAAATGCTTGTCATCTCAGCGGTTCTTAGGAGATGGTGAAAAATCAAGGGATAAAGAAAATGGATTCTGATGACAGTTTGACATCAGTTCAACCTTTCATTAAGAACATGGTAAGAGAATTATAACATAAATTTATAGCACAGAAGCAGATATGAATGGTCAGTGGGAGGAAAAATAAAAGATTGCCTTTATTCTGATAAGATCTAGCATATCCCACTTGTTTGACATAATTGTTGAAATGATGATAAGTGAGGAAGATTAACCTACCATCTGGCTATCAATTTTCTGTGTTATTACTATACCAAATTGAAGTGAATATCCCAAGAAAAGAGGTACTTATACTACACTGAAGTTTTATATGAAGTCTTCTTATTATCCTCTCATCTGACTAAACTTTAGACAGAATTCTTCCTGACTCTACAGGCTCTGATCTCCCGTTTACTATAGTATTTTATTTGTAATTGTAAAATTGGTCTCTATAACTTTGAGATGAGAATTTTTTAAAGCCTCATTTTTACATCCCAGGGATGTCTTTCTCTAAGACCTGGGAGTCATTCATTCGAAATGTAGTTATCAAAGAAGATAAAGCCTTTAACTCCTTTCCTCTGTAGGTAAGTAGGAGCCTAAGTTGGGTGGATGCCTCCTTCCAAGTAGTGAAAGTACCTCCCACCATGAAGACAGGAGACAGTTGAGTTTTGCTTTGGGTAAAGCCAATTAAGGAGCACAGATGTGTCTAAGAACTTTGAAACTTATCTCCATAAACTCCCCTGCCTTTGTTTCAGAGGAGTTGAATTCGGACTAAATTCTGAACTCATTCTCTCCTCTCTTGCACGAATAAAGCCTTTTTTGATGATTTAACATTGTCTGGTGCAACTTTTGCTTTGCTACAACATAGAAAGAAATTGAGTAGTTAATTTTTTCCATAAGTGCAATCTATTAACTATTAGGGAAGAAAGTAGAAGTTGGAGGCATGGTTAATGATATTAAAATTTCCTGAGCCTAAATAACATTATATTTTCTTGAAAGTCCCCTTAGGGTTCTGCTCATATACTGGCTTTTAAAAGATAGTTTAATTTTTGTTTGGTGAAAGCAGACACTTTGTTTATGGTCAAGATTCAGAGTTACCATCTTGAAATTTTGATTAACAACGTATCATAACCACACTTTTTGCTCCTCAACAGCATATCTGTTTCGTAATGTCAAAAAAAAAGAAAGAAAAGAAAAAAAAAAAAACACCTGGGAATGATTTCGTCATCTTTCCAGATGGGACAAATGTCTAATATATAGATCAATCATTCAAGTAATAGATGGTAGGAGTTTTTCGGATTTTGAGGCAGTACCATGAATATCTATTGACCTCTGCCCAGTTTTAGCCTCATTCTTTAAAATAAAAGTTTATGTTAAAAATATTGTAGAAGTAAGAGAACTCTAGTCATGAAAAGGATGTTACAGTATGGTACTGGCACAAAGATAGAAATATAGATCAATGGAACAAAATAGAAAGCCCAGAGATAAATCCACGCACCTATGGACACCTTATCTTTGACAAAGGAGGCAAGAATATACAATGGAGAAAAGACAATCTCTTTAACAAGTGGTGCTGGGAAAACTGGTCAACCACTTGTAAAAGAATGAAACTAGAACACTTTCTAACACCATACACAAAAATAAACTCAAAATGGATTAAAGATCTAAACGTAAGACCAGAAACTATAAAACTCCTAGAGGAAAACATAGGCAAAACACTCTCCGACATAAATCACAGCAGGATCCTCCATGACCCACCTCCCAGAATATTGGAAATAAAAGTAAAAATAAACAAATGGGACCTAATTAAAATTAAAAGCTTTTGCACAACAAAGGAAACTATAAGCAAGGTGAAAAGACAGCCTTCAGAATGGGAGAAAATAATAGCAAACGAAGCAACAGACAAACAATTAATCTCAAAAATATACAAGCAACTCCTGCCGCTGAATTCCAGAAAAATAAATGACCCAATCAAAAAATGGGCCAAAGAACTAAACAGACATTTCTCCAAAGAAGACATACAGATGGCTAACAACACATGAAAAGATGCTCAACATCACTCATTATTAGAGAAATGCAAATCAAAACCACAATGAGGTACCACTGCACACCAGTCAGAATGGCTGCTATCCAAAACTCTACAAGCAATAAATGCTGGAGAGGGTGTGGAGAAAAGGGAACCCTCTTACACTGTTGTTGGGAATGCAAACTAGTACAGCCACTATGGAGAACAGTGTGAATATTCCTTAAAAAACTGGGAATAGAACTGCCATATGACCCAGCAATCCCACTGCTGGGCATACACACCGAGGAAACTAGAATTGAAAGAGACGCGTGTACCCCAATGTTCATCGCAGCACTGTTTACAATAGCCAGGACATGGAAGCAACCTAGATGTCCATCGGCAGACGAATGGATAAGGAAGCTGTGGTACATATACACAATGGAATATTACTCAGCCGTTAAAAAAATACATTTGAATCGATTCTATCGAGATGGATGAAACTGGAGCCCATTATACAGAGTGAAGTAAGCCAGAAAGAAAAACACCAATACAGTATACTAATGCATATATATGGAATTTGAAAGATGGTAATGATAACCCTATATGCGAGACAGAATAAGAGACACAGATGCATAGAACAGTCTTATGGACTCTGAGGGAGAAGGTGAGGGTGGGACATTCTGGGAGAATAGCACTGAAACATGTATATTATCATATGTGAAACAGAACACCATTCCAGGTTCAATGCATGAGACAAATGCTCAGGGCTGGGGCAATGGGATGACCCAGAGGGATGGGATGGTGAGAGAGGTGGGAGGAGGGTTCAGGATGGGGAACACATGAACAACTATGGCTGATTCATGTCAATGTATGGCAAAAACCACTACAATATTGTAAAGTAATTAGCCCCCAACTAAAATAAATGAATTTATTAAAAAAAAAAAGATAATGTAGCCTCAATACTTTTCTGGATGAGACAGTTTAGCATCATAGTGTATAAGTGACTTGACATAGATCTGTGTAATCAATGGAGTCATGTAGTCTTTGGACTGGATTCTGTTACATTTCAATTCTCCTTCTGAGTCCATTTGGCTTCCCTGGTGGCCCAGTCAGTAAAGAATCTTCCTGCCTGGGTCAGGAAGATCCCCTGGAAAAGGAAATGGCAACCCACTCCAGAATTATTGTCTGGGAAATCCTATGGACAAAGGAGCCTTGTGGGCTACAGTTCATGGTGGCTCAAAAAGTTGGACCGGAGAAGGCAATGGCACCCCACTCTTGCCTGGAAACTCCCATGGACGGAGCCTGGTAGGCTGCAGTCCATGGGGTTGCTAAGAGTCGGACACGACTGAGCGACTTCACTTTCCCTTTTCACTTTCATGCACTGGAGAAGGAAATGGCAACCCACTCCAGTGTTCTTGCCTGGAGAATCCCAGGGACGGCGGAGCCTGGTGGGCTGCCGTCTATGGGGCCGCACAGAGTCGGGCACGACTGAAGTGACTTAGCAGCAGCAGCAAAGAGTTGGACATAACTTAGCGACTAAACCACCACCTCTGGGTCCATTGCATTTCAATTTTAATCTTCCTTTTTATATCAGTTTACTAACTTGTTATTTTACTATGTTTTTATTTTCAACTGTCTGTAATATATTTACATTATTTTGGCATTTACATAGCTACAGTCGAAGGCAGCGTTTGCTGACCATTTTCACACTGTCCTGGGTTGTTGACCAGTACAGTGTTTGCGATTAAACAGCTGCCACGTTTCAGCCCAGAGGCAGCTAAACTTCTGTGATGACTAAGATGATTCCTGTTTAGTGACTTGTAATCAATTTGTAATTTTGATCGAGTACAATGACATATTTGCATGAAAGCCCCAGATAGGCCACTGCTGTGGCTGGAGGCTGGGATTTGTAGGCAGTCCTCTGAAAGCTTTTTCCTGCAGGAAATACAAATGAGGGTATTTCCCTTCAACAGCAAAAATTAAACTGCAGGAAATCTTGATGCAGTTAGATTTTAAGACAACAGCACTCAAAACGCCAGTCATGATTAATCATTATTATTATGCATGTCATCTTCAATCTATGGCTCTCTTTCCACTCTCTTGAAAAATAATCCTAAAAAAATGACAGGACACATGTTTGTAATTCTGCAAAAATAGATTAATGTCCTCAGGTCTGTAAGTGGAATAAAACCAAATGGTAAAGATTATCTTGTATCTGATAAATTAGACCTCGGTACATAGCAGCACAGTATCGCTAAGCCTCAGTTTTCTCATCTGTAAATGGAGGTAATAAAAAAAATTCTCATCTAAATGACTGGATTTGTGACCAGTATGTACAATAGAATAGCTGAAAAAATGTAAGCTATGAAAATAATATTGGTAGTATTATGAATATAAATTGTAAAGTGGCCAAATGATGATAGTCTTACAAATGGAAGGTATAATTAATCATCCTTTAAGTAAAAGAGCATTGACATCTGCATTAAAATGCATATATTATAAGGATTGTTCAAGTTTGAAAATATTAGATTCTTTTCATTCTGTTTGGACTGTAAGATCTGCTTGATATGGATTAACTCCTTAGATTTGTTACTGGACTGCACTGTTTGGTCCATTAAGTAGTTTTTTGTTTTGTTTTTTTTCTCTGCTCTGGGTCTTTGTTACTGGAAGTGGGCTTTCTCTAGTTGCAATGAGTAGGGGCTTCTCTCTACTTGCAGTGCACAGGCTTCTCATTGCAGTGACTTCTTTTGTTGTGGAGCACAGGCTCTAGGAACAGGCTCAGTAATTGCAGCTCCCAGGCTCTCCAGCTTGGGCTCAGTAGCTGTGGCAGACAGGCTCTGCAGCAAGTGGAATCTTCCCAGACCAGGGATCAAACCCATGTCCTCTGCATTGGCAGCCAGATTCTTATCCATTGTACTATCAGGGAAGTCTGGTCCATTAAACTTTAATAATTTCTTCCTCTGTATCAGTGTCTTTGTGTGTGTGTGTGTCCTAAAATGGTGGTGTTAAATGCACCATTAATTTATTTAAAAGACTCTCAGATTTGGAAATACTCAGCCATTTATTTAGTCTATCTTTTCAATTAACATAAAAAAAAAATCCTAGCACTTACTTATAATATTTATTGATCATTTACTGTATTTCATGATACATTATAATATTCTGACTTCTATTTCATTTTTTTCAGAGGCAAAATCTTGTTTCCATAGAAGTAGGATTAGTACTATTCATTTGCAATTCAGAGGAATCATTTATTTCTGAAACACAATACATATGCAAACACATGTTTTTTTTAACAGTTGGATGAATCCATTGTAGATTCAATAAAAATTTAAACAAAATAAAAGAAACAGGAAAAGAAAGATTTATTTGGATTTAAATGAGAATATATATCCAGGCAGAGCCTACAAGTCTGAATCAATTAGAGCCAGAAAGCCATAATTAACATATTTTCCCCTGTTAGACCAAAAGCAAAGTAAAACAGCATTCAATTCTTGATAACACAGTGCTCTTTTTCAGGCAGTTATGCATTCCCGAACACCCTAACTGCTACATCCTGGTACCCTCTGCTGTTTCCTGTGTCAACATACTGTGACTCTCCAAAGGCCGTAATTGGTTCATAAATTGTATAAAAGCTAAGAATGTTCACAGGACCAGGTAGTTTGGCAGCACAGGGGGATCACTTATGCCCCCCCCCCATTTTGGTGATTGTTCAGGAAAGAATTAAAAGAACCCAAAGGAAATCATTAAACTAACTTTCAATTCCTTCCTTATCTGTATTGAAGTATGAAATGCTTTTTTCCCCAAAACCAAAAAAGCCATAGTATGGTCTTAGAATTTAGGATTCAATAATCAGTCTATGAATGGTTGTAATGAGATTCTGTTGTGGAAGAAGCAAGATGTGAGCTCCTTTGATCCCATTACAATCTGAAAGTTTTAGCTTTCCAGCTAAGGCCTAAAAGGGCCAGAGTTTCTTCCCTTTGCTTGATTGAAAACTTGACTGAGACTGGTAAATTGTTTCCTGTAACTATCGGTATGGCTTTCTGAGACTTTCCTATGCCTTAACCTATCTTAACCTTATCCACTACACATTCACATATTTTATGAGAGAGGAGTCATATGGAATTATCATTATATCTTTGTGATCTAACATAGTGGTGAGCACTGAAGACATGTACATTTGAATGAGTGAACAGATTAGTATTCAGTATGATCAAATGGGTGTTAATGGGAGGGAGGAAATAAGGATATTCAACCTTTAAGACAAATTGAATTGAAAGATTTGAAATGTATCAGAAGGAAATGTCATAGCTATGAAAATATGGAAATACTAGACTGGAGGACCTAATAGTTCAAGCTCCAAGACAGAAGGGTTTTGAAAGTAAAAGAGGTTGCTCTCTGCACCAGACACTGGAACAGGAGTTAGAAAGCATGACAGTTTGGGATAAACTAAGAATTTAGGGTAGTCTAGGTATAGAAGAATTCATTTATGTTTGAAAGAGGGGTAGAGTCCTTAACTTTTGAGTGTCTCTTCTATTCAAGGCTCCGTTCAGTATTGTTAGTGTACAGGCTCAGTTGCTTAGCTGTGTCTAACTCTTTGCAACCCCACGGACTATAGCCCACGAGGCTCCTATCCTCTGTCCTTGGGATTTCCAAGGCAAGAATATTGGAGTGAGTTACCATTTCTTCCTCCAGAGGATCTTCCTGATTCAGGGATTGAACCCATGTCTCTTGTGGCTCCTGCATTGGCAGGCAAATTCTTTTCCACTGTGCCACTTGGGAAGCCCCATCAGTATTTTTACATAGAATTTATTAAATAAAAAAAGAAATAATCAAAAGGGCTTAAACAAGATCTTTTCTCATTGACAAAACTATGAATCACAAGCTAGTCAATGAAAACCTACAACTAGATGATAATTGAGAGGATTAATTTCAGTCCTACTACTAGGTCCAATGCATGGTCCATCGATTCATAGATCAATATGATCATTCCCAAAGACTGAGGGCAGGAGAAGATAGGGACAACAGAGGATGAGAGGGTTGGATGGCATTACCGACTCAATGGACATGGGTTTGGGTGGATTCCAGGAGTTGGTGATGGACAGTGAGGCCTGGTGTGCTGCGGTTCATGGGGTCACAAAGAGTCAGACACGACTGAGCAACTGAACTGAACTGAACTGAACTGAATGATCATTCCTGGAAGCTTTACAACAACATTTGGGGCTCAAACTTTCAAAATAAACATAACAATCATCATAACATTAAAATTTTGGCATCAACTATATTCATCTTTTAACTTTGTATTTTCTAGAAATAAACTCAAAACGAATCTCAAGAATAATTCATTCTATTGACAGTTTGCAGTAGGAATCTTGCCATTGTTGAAATTTATAGTATTTCTTTTCTTGATAATACAGTAGAAAATGGATCTACATGTACAGATCTTACTGAGGCCTTAATACTTAGTAGAAAACACCACTGAAAGTATTTTAAAGTAGTTTTTAATATTGAATCAACAAAACTAAAGTCACATATGTGCAGCATTTATAAATTTGAAGCATTGGTCACTCAGTTCAGTTCAGTTCACTTCAGTCGCTCAGTCGTGTCCAATGCTTTGTGACCCCATGGAATGCAGCACGCCAGGCTTCCCTGCCAATCACCAACTCCCAGAGTTACTCAAACTCATGTCCAGAGTCGATGATGCCATCGAACAATCTCATCCTCTGTCATCCCCTTTTCCTCCCACCTTCAATCTTTCCCAGCATCAGTATCTTTTCAAATAAGTCAGCTCTTCGCATCAGGTGGCCAAAGTATTGGAGTTTCAGCTCCAACATCAGTCCCTCCAATGAACATTCACAACTGATTTCCTTTAGGATGGACTGGTTGGATCTCCTTGCAGTCCAAGGGACTCTCAAGAGTCTTCTCCAACACCAGAGTTCAAAAGCATCAATTCTTTGGCACTCAGCTTTCTTTATACTCCAACTCTCACATCCATACACGACTACTGGAAAAACCATAGCCTTGACTAGATGGACTTTTGTTGGCAAAATAATGTCTCAGCTTTTTAATATGTTGTCTAGGTTGGTCATAACTTTTCTTCCAAGGAGTAAGTGTCTTTTTATTTCATGGCTGCAGTCACCATCTGCAGTGATTTTGGAGTCCCCCAAAATAAAGGCTGCCACTGTTTCTCCATCTATTTGCCATGAAGTGATGGGACCAGATGCCATGATCTTTGTTTTCCGAATGTTGAGCTTTAAGCCAACTTTTTCACTCTCCTCTTTCACTTTCATCAGGGGGCTCTTTAGTTCTTCTTCACTCTGCCATAAGGGTGGTATCATCTGCATGTCTAAGGTTACTGATATTTCTCCCAGCAATCTTGATTCCAGCTTGTGCTTCATCCAGCCCAGCGTTTCTCATGATCTACTCTGCATATGAGTTAAATAAGCTCAGTCATATTCAATTCTTTGCAATCCCATGGTTGCTCTGTCCATGGGATTCTCCAAGCAAGAATACTAGAGTGGGTTGTCATTTTCTCATCCAGGGGATCTTCCCAACCCAGGGATCGAATCCAGTTCTCCCACATTACAGGTAGACTCTTTACCATCTGAGCCACCAGGGAAGCCCTTTTTCTCAAGTACCCACTTTGCTGTGTCCTTGAGAAAAAGGATGATATAAGATTCACCCGTGCATGCTCTAGCTTTTCTTCAGTTTGAATTAGTATTTTGTTCCCAGAGCATAAGTTGATTTTCCCTCTTGGCTTTTCATTGACAGTACTGGATGATGTATATTTTTCTGGTTTCATTTTCAGCAGTTTCACTTTTTAGAAGATAAATTACATGATTCCCCTTACCAGAGCCTTTTGAATGGTGGGCAGAAAATAGATGACTATGGATGAATTAATAACTACATGTCACACAGAAAACTCTGTCTTATGTCAATAGTCTTCCAATAGTATTCTCTCATTATTAAAGTAGAAAAGGTCCACAGTGTTAGGATAGTGCTAATAATCTACAAGACATATTCCTCCAAATAATTCATTCCACACCTGATTAAAAGTGTGGATCAAAAGCTGTCAATCAGATTAGGATGCCTTCCAAATCAGGAAGAATATCCCTCATATTAATTCAATGAGAATTATACAAATATAAATACTAATGTCAATTTGTGCTATTTTGGTCAAATTAAGAAGTAAGTTACCAAACTGATGAGTAAGAAGGCATGCGTGCTCAGTCGCCTCAGTCATGTTCGACTCTTTGCGGGCCTATGAACTATAGCCCACCAGGCTCCTCTGGCCATGAGATTTCCCAGGCAAGAATACTGAAGTAGATTTCCATTTCCTCCTCCAGGGGATCTTCCTGACTGAAGGATCGAACTTGCATCTCCTATGTATCCTGCTTGGCAGGCGGATTCCTTACCACTGAGCCAGAAGGCAATGGTGATGATTGATGTGGGTATTAGATAAAGAAAAGTTGAAGAATATGAATTTTTTTGATTGATTTCTGGATTGCCGGGGGCTTTCCAATCATGAAATGAAAAAATATTTCATCAACTTGACAGATTTATGTCATTAGGGGATGTGAACACTAAGATTGATTACAAATATCTCTTCTGATCTTTCAGTTCTCCTTATCCAGATACACTCTCTACGTTTTGACTCTCATTTTGAATCTCTCATTGCCCTCTCATCTCGAGAAAGGTAGCATTGGCCAACCAGCAGATTTGGAATGTTGGTTCAACTGGCTGATTTCCAAGAAAAAAATGAATCAATTGCTATTCTAGTAGAAAATTTTCTTTTGAGAGATTAGTTAGTGCAAATCAAAACCCCAGAGTTGAATCATGCCCCAATAGATAAAGACCCTGAAGCTAGATCCTAGAAAACTAGATCTTCAATCATTTAAAACCAATCAAAGTATAGAATCTTGAAACTTTAAGTCTCAAACTGATTTTGGCCTCCTTCACTTGGTCCACAGCACGAGTTAAAAGAAAGAGGGAAAGCAGATGAGTCTATCTGGTACTGCATAATTGAAGATGGCTCAAAATAGTTTTCCTAGTGGCCTGAAAAAACATGCAGATTTTACATCCTGGAAATAGCCACCTCTGTGTTGCAATTGGGCCCTTGGCACATTCCTGAAGAGCAATGTGTTTGTATAGACTCACTTTTTGTGCTTTGTTAGTCTTTATCTTGTAGGTATAAGAGGTATTAGTCCCTATTGGCTATCTTACCCAAATGGGTCAACAAAAGAGCAATTTCAGATTAATTTTTTTAACTTTCTATTTCCACATTAAAACTATATACAATTTCTGTGGAAGACTTAGTTCTTCTGACACTCAGTGACTAAGATGCTCTTATTTTGGTATTGTCTATCTGAACTGGAAAAGTACATCATGAAGTAAGTGGGATTTCTATTTTCTTCCTCAGCATACTCTCATCAGTAGACCTGTCTGGCAACTAGTCTTTAAAAATCTTTGTTCAAAAGTCTTATTTAAGTGTTGAAGACATTCTTTGTTGTTATTGATTTTAAATAAATCCATTAAGAAAAACAATAATATATCTGATAATCTCTCTTGTTGAGGTATTGTGTAATGAAAAGTTTTACATTTTATGCCTACATCCAAAATGGATAATGTTAGTAAGAAAACTATGGGCTGGGAACCTTAGCATCCCATCCTGGTTTAGACATGTGGGTGTTAATCATATGACTGCTCTCTGCTCTCTGGGGAGCACCAACTTGCCTCTCCTGGACAAATGCACAGCATTGGGTAAAGAATCCAAAGCTCTTTCTCATTATTATTTGGTTCCACTGACCTTATTTCTCTTCCAGGAACACACTATGCTTTTTTTTTTTTTTTTTTTTGCTTTCAGGATTCTGCAATTGCTGTCTCCTCTCCCTGAAATGTTCTGCTTCCAGAATATTGCAAGGTAGTAACATCTTACCATTCAATTATCATCTCAAATGTCACCTTCTCTGAACTGTGTTTAACTCATGGACTAATCTCTTTGCAAAATTATCTTACTGATTTTGTATCAGTCAACAAATATTTCTTAAGTGGTATCTTTCCAACAGATACTGTTCCATGTTTCCAGAATACAAAGAGAAAATAATAATGATGTAACTGTCATCAAGGAACTCAAATTGTATATGCATGATAAGCACGTAAACAAAGAATTGTAGGAAATGACATGTGTTAAGAAAACATCAACCATAACTCTAACCCTGGAGCATATAGTAATTGAGGATGCTCCTTTAACTAAGTAGTAACAAACCCTTGAAGAGATTGTATATAAACTTGGGTCTGAGTCTCTGATGATCTTGGAAAACCATGCAAGCAAAACCATAGAAAGTACAAAAGGCTGGCACAATTGAGAAAGAGAATGAAAACAAGTGAATGAGTGAAGGGCAGTGAATTCTGAGTGATGAATAGAAGTCACACACATAGTCAAGGGTTTGAATTTCATCTGAGTTCAATAGGAAGCAAATGGATATTTTTTTAAAGGGAGTGACAAGATGCTATTCACATTTTTGAGGAATTCCTCTGGCTGCCTCTATGGGTTTTCCAGGTGGCACAGTAGTAAAGAATCTGCCTGCCAAGCAGGAGACACAGGGTTCCATCCTTGTGTTGGGAAGATCCCCTGGAGAATGAAATGGCAACCCACTCCAATATTCTTGCCTGGGGATTTCCATGGACAGAGGAACTTGGTGGGCTCCAGTTCATGGGGCCACAAAGGATCAGACACAACTTAGCGACTAAAGAGCAGCAAAATGAAGAGTGATTAGAAGAGCATTATATTAGAAAAATCAATGCTAGATTTGCTGTAGCAACATATAAACTATACTATTTCAGTGGTTTAACATAACCAAGTCTTATTTCTCATTCAGCTAAAGAAGGAAAGAGGGAGGCTTTGTGATTTGATGAATCAGCAAAGATACGGCTTTCCTGTCATCTCATTATATAGCTGTAAGTTTGCCATGATAGGAGAATGCTTCAGACAGGAAGGGGCATATAATATCTCCTCACAGTTCTGTTTGCTAGAACTCAATCACATATCCAATCAGTCTACAACATATAGCCATAGAAGTGGATCCCTAAAGAGGAAAATATTGCTAAAGGTATAAAAGTGAGAAGCCATTTATGTGAATGTGAAGTTTCCTCTGCATAAGAAAAGCAACATGTATTTCCCAAATAATCATTTTCTCTATATCTTTATTTATACTTTGTGTGTTTGTGTGTGTGCTCAGTCCCTCAGTCATGTCTGACTGTGACCTCGTGGACTGTAGCCCACCAGGCTCTTCAGCCCATGGAATTCTCTTCTCCAGACAAGAAAGAATACTGGAGCTGGTTGCCATTTCCTACTCCGGAGGATCTTCCTGACCCAGGGATCCAATCCTTGTCTCTTGCATCTGCTGCATTGGCAGGCGGGTTCTTTACCATTGTACCACATGGGAAGGCCTATTTCTACTTGACCTTATTTTGATTGGCAGTGCATTTTCTTTTCATTTTGGTTCAGGCAAATTTTGTTTTGTAATCAATGAGAAGGCTATTTATCTCCAACTCCTCCGTTGAATCTTTAGCAGTTTTCCCATTTCCCTTAATGATTCTCCATCTTTTGACAACCTCCATGCAGTTATTCCCAAGTCAGTGTATCACACTCTGCTTAGTCACTTCAGTGGTGTCCAAACCTCTGCAACCCCATGGACCATGGCCTGCCAGGCTTCTCTGTCCATGGGATTCTCCAGGCAAGAATACTGGAGTGGGTTGCCATTTCCTTCTCCAGTGATAAAGTAAGAAGTGAGCAAATTGAGTGAGGTGAAGTCTCTCAGTCGTGTCCGACTCTTTGCGACCACATGGACTGTAGCCTACAAGGCTCCTCCATCCATGGGATTTTCCAGGCAAGAGGACTGGAGTGGGGTGCCATTTCCTTCTCCAGTGTATCACAGTAGTCTGTTACTTTATGGAGAAAAAAAAAATTTTAATTCCTTTCTTCTTCTCTTTACTTTTCACATTTAAAAAAAATGTATTGTCTATGATGAGCAGTTACATGCTGCATGAAAAAAAGTAAAATAAAAATTAAAAAACCTCTCTACTGAGTGTATGGAGGGTTCTACCCTTAATTCTCACTTTTTATGTTTATTCATGCAACAATATTCAAGAGATACTTATTAAGCTCTAAGTATGGGCAAGATTCTGAGAGAAGTGTTGGGGATAAAAAAAGTCACAAAAAAGACATGGTTTTTTCCTTATTGAGTTTACATTTGATTGGAAAGGAAGGATATGGAAATCAGAAAAACAAAACTACAATATTAACCTTCCATGGGTCACATGTGGAAAATCCCTTGGACTTGTTACAAGACACAAATGAAATATTTCTAGGTTGTAAAATCCTTTACAAATAGTAGCTTTTGTTGTTTGATTTCTGGTGACTTGTATTTGCTTTCTTTATATATCCCTGTGAGTTTTGAGGATCGTTTTAAGTAGTTTGAGACACTAGACTCTGCTAGCTGTGGTTTCCTTCTTTCAGTTTCCTTCCTTCTTAGCCCATTAGAGAGCTGTGTACTTACTGCCTGTAACAGTAGAGGGGCCTCACTTTTCATAGGTCCAAATAATACTGACCCACCACACAATTCTGCTTCATATTGGGCAATTTTAACCTTTCTGGGTTTCAAACGGTCTGTTCAGAAAATGAGGTGACTTGCAGTTTATTGTCCTCTTGTGTAAATCCAGTGTTTGTAATTTCTGAGATCTGCGGATGAGATGCTGTGCATATATATAAGAAGTTATTAATAAAGTGTGAGTGTTCACAGTGAAGTCACAGAGAACTGACAGGAGAAAAGGAGTTGGTTATTCTTATTCTGTCTCCAGCTACAGGAGTTTGAAATTAGATTTTTAAATATGTATAATAGTTCTCCTCTTTATATATTTTGTCCAATTTTTCGGTTTCTTCAGTTTTTCTGTATATGCATTTCAAAATGTGACAGGAAAACATCTAATTTTATTTCAATAGAAGGTAGAAAGTTTTTTTTTTAAAGTGAAAAAAAAAAAAGACCTTTCAGGAAAATCAACTACACTTTTTTATGTAAAGCAAAGTCTTCTAGCCCATTTCTTCATCTGACTCCTATTAAACTTTTTAACCCATTTCTATTTTACATTCAGTGAATGTAAACCAAAGATCAAGTGCACCAAGAATTGCCAAGCTTTGCTCACCAACAGTCAGATATGACTCTTGTTTACTCTTAGAAATTTGTATCAACTACATTTGTTTACATGGACAGAAAAGCTTGAGTTGGCAGTAGGTCTGTCGGGGTTGAATGATGAAGCTTCTTAGTCTGCCCTGCTTCGCTTGGCTTTGCTTTATTGTTATTGTTTTTACACAACCCTGAACAGAGTTCTGGATCTGATACCTCTATTTGAATCCTTTGCCTCCAACACTTCTCCGTAAGAAACTCTTCTCCACCAAGAAATTAACTTCGTGTACACACACACACACACACCTATGTATAAATATAACTGTACTGCTGTGCTATACATCTGAAACTAATGTGATATCAACTATATTTCGATTTAAAAAAGATTAAAAAAGAAATCACCTTCCTTTTTTCATTTGTTACAAAAGCTGCAAGTGGTTTTTACTAATTCAGTTCAGATAAAGGCTTTGTTATTGTTGTTTTTAATAGCCCTTTTCACATCATTTTACACATACATGTGTAAATTTATATACAATATATATATGTCTGTATATATTTTCAACATTATATTGTATATATTATATATATATGATCATATTTACTAAGAATATAAAAATACATATACTTTTCATTAATACTCATTATTTTACACTAATTTATTGAATGTCCTTATTCTATGTGTATCACTCGTTCTCTTTAATCTTTGATCTAATCGTAATCAGCATAGAAAGTATTTCAGATAAGTTCTTGCTTAAATAGCAATGCGTGAAGATAGTATTACATTTCCTCCATGGGGTTCAGGTGATATATCTCTTGAGAGAGTGAATTCTTTAAAGGACTGCAATGAAGATCAAGGGTGTTGATCTAAGTTCTTAGAAAGTCACCTGAATTTAACTGAAGTGATTTCCTCAAGAAAATATGAATTCTGTCCAGCTTTGTAACTCAAGAAAACTATTAATATAATGATAATGCCACCTTTACTAAAAAAAAAAAAATTACAGGAAAGCAAATTTTGAAAATGTTGGAGAATGATATTGCTTTCTTTTTTGAAAAGTTCAGCTTCTATATGTGAGAATATATGACTGTGTGCTCTAAACATTTTCCTCAAAGATAAGAAAACTTGTGTTTCATGAAAACGTAACAGCAGGCTCCAAAAAAGTATAAATGCAAATAGAATGTCAATGGGAACTGTGTCAAATAAGTTGATGTTAATTTAGATATATTAAATAAATCATATGACAACATAGAAAACAAGTATTCACTAACAGAACTGAACAGAGAAATAGACCAATGACTTTCAGAGAGCACTTTCAGTATTTTGACTGATTTGAGGAAGTTCAGTAGAGCAACTAAAAGTCTAAGATTGATAACAGTTGTTGTTCAATTACTAAGTTATGTCCAATTCTTTGAGAAGCACCCCCCACGCCGCCTGCCCCTGGCCCCAAGGACTTCAGCATGCCAGGCTTCCTTGTCCTTCATTATGTCCAGGAGTTTTCTTAAATTCATGTCCATTGAATCAGTGATACCATCAAACCATCGCATCCTTTGTCATCTCCTTCTCCTCCTGCTCTGTCTTTCCCAGCATCAAGGTCTTTTCCAAAGTTGGCTCTTCGCATCAGGTGGCCAAAGTATTGGAGCTTCAGCTTCAGCATCAGTCCTTCCAGTGAATACTCAGAGTTAATTTCCTTTAGGATTGACTGGTTTGATCTTCTTGCTGTCCAAGGGATGCTCAAGAGTTTCCTCCAGCACCACAATTCAAAAGCATCAGTCCTTTGGTGTTCAGCCTTCTTTATGGTCCAACTCACATCTGTACCTGACTACTGGAAAAAACCATAGCTTTGACTAGACAGGCCTTTGTTGGCAAAGTGATGTCTCTGCTTTTTAATACACTGTCTAGGTTTGTCATAGCTTTCTTTGCAAGGAGCAAACATCTTTTAATTTCATGATTGCTGTCACTGACCTCAGTGATTTTTGAGCCCAACAATATAAAGTCTTTCACTATTTTGGTGTTTCCCCATCTATTTGCCATGATGTGATGGGATCAGATGCCATGATCTTAGTTTTTTGAGTGTTGAGTTTTAAGCTAACTTAAAACTAACATTAAACCCAAGAAATAAAAATAAACATTTTGATTATAATTATAATATAAACATTTTGGTTATAATTCAAAAGTAAAGAACAAATAATTAAAATCCTTTGTGCTATGCGTTGTTATTCCATTTAATTTTCAGAGCAAAGGTATTGAGAGGTTATAATTAGTTGCAATTTATAAATTCAGAACTTAAGCTAAGGTAGGTGAATTAACTTATCAAAGGTCATATAGAAATGTATAAAATTTAATATTATACAATATTCATACTGTTTCTACTATAAAAAGGATGAATTTATATTTTTAAATGTAATTTTAGAAATTTTGTTTTTTTCAAATAAGTAACTTGGCTACTCTCTTCATTCAAGTTTTATTTATAGGGAGAGATGGCATTAATATTGCTGTCATATATTATTAAAGAAGTATTGAATGAAGTACTTTCATTTAGTAAACCATTTTTAAAAACATATGTGTTATTTTATTTCTAATTATGAGTTGCTTTGATTATGCTCTTTGCAAAAAAATTGAAAATCAAAAAAAGAAAAATTATTTCCAACAATTTTTACACTTAGCAATAATTACTGCAAAGCTCTTAAAAATATATATTTTCTTATTTTAATGCAGCAAAAGAGCTATAATATACACAATGTATTTTTCACTTAGCAATACATAATCAACTGGAGATAATTTTCTGAAAATTTTATGTGTATGTAATAATTTAATGAATAGGTTATGCTTATAATTTTATACAATGATAATATAATTATTCTTATGCAAAGAAACAGAATAAATTTCCTTGAGGATGGAAGAACTTATTCACTTATTTATTGCTGTATTGTCAGTGTGCAACCTGACATATAAGATTCTCAATAATGATTGTTAAAGTAATTAATAAAATAAAGTAATTTAATTAATTAATCTTACTACACAATCTAAAAATTTCTTTAGGGTAATTGGAAGTGGAATTGCTGAGTTAAATCCTATGCATATTTATAATATTTATTTTATTCATATTGAACACTTGCTTTCCAGAAATATTGTGTTAGCTTTTGCCCAACAAACAAAGTACAGTGTGCCTATTTTCTTTGGCACTCACTGTATTGAGTCTTATTATTCCATCTTGACTTTGTAAATACACTTTTTGAGAAGTGACCTCAACCTTAAGTGACTGCTTCCTTAACAGCAGCCCTCTCTGTAAGATTTACTCCTCTGGGGAGTGTGTACTGTAAAGAATTTAACCTCTCCCATAAAGAAGTAAGGGCTTTGCCCTTGGTTTGTGAGAGAAAATCTCTAAACCCCTGACATGTCATGCTTAATAGTTGTGTCTTTGTTTGCCTGGGGTCCTAGGGCCAGTCAAATAATGAAATATGATTCAAGGTAGGGCCTTTGAATTAGGTAATATCACTCAGTCCGCTAAGGAGCTGGAAACTGAGATCAGCCTCATGGGCTGTCAGTTATGCCAATATGATGGAGCTCCAATAAAAACTTTAGACACAAAAGGTCAAGTAAGCTTTCACAGTCATCAATACTCCATGTATACTGTCACACATTATTGCCGAGAGGATTAATACTATTCTAGGGCTTTCCCTGGTGGCTCAGACAGTAAAGAATCTGCCTGAAATGTGGGAGACTTGGGTTCGATCCCTGGGTTGGGAAGATTCTCTGGCGTAGGAAATGGCAACCCGCTCCAGTATTCTTGTCTAGAGAATTCCATGGACACAGGAGCCTGGTGGGCTACAGTCCATGGGATTGCAAAGATTTGGACACGACTGAGCCACTAACACTTTGTCACACTTGCACACTTTAGCCCCACTCCAATACCCTTGCCTGGAAACTCCCATGGACCGAGGAGCCTGGTAGGCGGAAGTCCATGGGGTCACGAAGAGTCGGACACGACTGAGCGACTTCACTTTCACTTTTCACTCTCGTGCACTGGAGAAGGAAATGGCAACCCGCTCCGGTGTTCTTGCCTGGAGAATCCCAGGGAAGGGGGAGCCTGGTGGGCTGCCATCTGTGGGGTCGCACAGAGTCTGACACGACTGAAGCGATTTAGCAGCAGCAGCAGCAGCAGCACACTTTAGACTTCATGAGGACAATACAACTGGGAGCTGTGTGTTTAGAATCTTCCTGAACTACTCCCTATACGTTTCTTCTCATGGCTTATTTTAAGTTGTATCCTTTCCCTCTAATAAACCAGAACTGTGATTCTAACAGCTCTCAGTGAATACTGAGTCCTTCCAGCATTATTGAATATAAGGTTGGTTTGGGGAATCCCTGAAATTGCAACTAGTATTAAAAGTGAGGGTGCTGTGAACTGTTTCAGCTTTGCAGCTGGATGTTTTTGCAGTTGGTGTCCAAAGTGCAATTCAATAGAAAAACTCTAAATCACTGATACATATGGTTTGGGAAGAAAAGGGATGACAAGGAGAGGAATCACGAATCTTCCAAGTCCTAGAATCTTCTCCATGTGCTTCATCCTTTAGCTATAGTAAATAATTAACTGGTGAGTGTAACAACTTTCAATGAGTCTGAATCTGTCTAATGAATTATCAAATGCTATGGGTGGTGTTCAGGACCTTATCAATTCAGAGTTAGGAGTGAAGACAGTCTTGGGGACTACGCATATTTTAAACTTCACTGGGTATCTGAAACCTCTTTCTTCCTTTTTCAGTTGTCAGTCTTGGAGTTACATTTAGCCTTTAGAATTTTTCTATACTCAGCTCAAATCTTTGTAAAGCAGTGACTCTGACCTAAAGTTATCCTGAGCTGTGGACACATTTCTTTTCTACTTGGACCCCAATAGTTGCAACATCTTTCACTTTTTTTTAATTGGATGCATAGAATTAAGAATCAATTTGGGTGTATGTGTAATAGATATATTATTTATTTTATAAAAAGTTGTGTTGTTCTCTACCTCTAGTTTTTTTTTGTACCACGATATTTCTTTTGTTTCTATACACAAAAATATACAAGCATGGGTATGTGGATGAATGTATATTCTTATTGTCCATTTAGCTGAAAGCTCTGAAAATGTTTCTATTCCTTTCCAAGGCTTTTGTTATTTTATACATTGTAATTTTACAATATTTTTTAAACTTTTACAGTAGATGAATTTATTATTACTCATTTGAAAACATCTTGCACATTTATAGGAATTTATTTACTTTGATGAATTTTAATATATATGCTTATAATCATATGTATTAGATGTACATATGCAAACGTATATAAAAATTAAAAACAGGATTTGGAGAGAACTGGTAGTTTATACTATATAAAATTTCCAATAAGAACAGGTATAAGTTACTTCATCAAATTTACTCACATTGTTCAATGATGCTTTACTTAAACCTTCATAGAAGTTTTAATTATCTGTTAACAAATTAATTTCCAGACATTTATATTTTGATGAATATTTTTAATGGATATTTATTCAAAAACATTTTTGGGATATAGAAGCATATCCATTCTTGGATACTTCTAGCCAAAATCTTATTAAATTGCCTCATTGTAACTACTTCAATTTATTCTTTGAAATTTACAGTCTATTCAACTTAAAAATATATATGTTTCTTCCTTTTAAACATATCTACTTTTTCTTGTTTGAATTGCACTGACATAGTTTTCAGAACACTGTTTAGGTGGTTGGTATCTGTCTTATCCTGGTTTTAGGAGAAATTCCTTGTGTTTCAGCATTATCATGTTTTACATTGATTTAAAATAAGTATCTTACATTGTTAGAGAATTACCTAATAGATTTTACAAAGGAATTGCTGGATTTTATTAACACTTTTCTTAGTATTCATTGAGATAATCCTGTGAATTTCCTCCTTTGACTTATTTATACGACACATTATATTCAGAGATGATACTAACATTAAAGAAAATGCTACTTCCAGAGTGCTTTAATATGAGCTAGGCATTGGGTTAAGTGCTAATTCATTAAAAGTAAAGCATTTTGGCATTTCTGAAACAGTGTTAATTGCTCATGTTCTATTTTAATATCAGACTGTGTTATATGCTTATTTTATTTAGAATTATTTTCATTTCCTCACAGAGTAGGAAGATAAATATTGAATTTTTTCTCAAAAGCTATTTAAAGACTCAAAACATAATTTGCTATATATTGACCTTAAAACAGTTTTTTCTTTTCTACATATCCATAGCCCTAATAAGTTGCTTTTTCCACTGTCTGCCTTCATTTGTCACATGCTTATTTGAATTTCACTTACAAAAATTTATTTAACTGAGAAAATGGATTATATAGAAGAGCCAAGTCTGGAAGCATGCCTGGGAGGTGTTAGCCTGGAAATTAGGTGGCCTTTTGGAGAAGAATTCCTAAAAGAAAGCTCATCAATTTAATCATCTCCCTTTCAGTTGTCCCTATACACAAACTGCCGGGAGCCAGCTCACGAGATCCCACCCATGACAGAGTCAGGAGGTAAAGGGCTGATTGAGCACGGCTTCTCAGCCCTCAGGAATTCTCAGAAGGCTGCCCCAGCACTCACCTTAAAGATGATATCTGTCTTTCTGATGTTTGCTACAATAAACCTCTTCTTATTTTCTGTGACTTAGGCAAAAGGCTTTTCCTGATTCTCTTCTAAAATAGATCAATCTGAAACCTCAAATCAACAAGGCCCCTGAGTGGTAGCACCCTAAATAAAATTATCTGGGATATAGAGTATGCTGATCTAAATTCCTTTTGCTAACATATTGGTTTGTTTAATAAATGTACCTGTGCCTTTGGAGCTAATGTGCATGACTATTCCTTAATAATAAAACAGCATTGAGAGCCTCCGCACAGAAAGCCTCTATGGGCACAAAACCCTTCGCAGGAAAAAAGGCTTGTTAGGAAATATAAGAAATATTGCTTTATGAAACTGTTACTTAGTCTATATTTACTCACTATGTTTTTACTCTTAACGTATTTAGCCTATATAATGAAAGCATAATAGTTAAAAATTTATATAAATGGAAGTTTAGCTTTAATACAAATAATAAGACAATTGTTGAATTAACTGATGATTCTTACTTAGAGCTGACCTTCAGCTTGCTGACCTTCTGGGACCACATTCTTTTCTGTTAAGCTCAAGGCGTAGAGTAAATTACCGAAAACAGGTTTTACCTTGAAACTTTCTATTGATAAATTCTTTCCTGCTGTGCCTGATACAAAAGCGTTCTGACTGATCAACCCTTATCAATAGGAGAGTCACAAGATGTTAGCAGGCCCCCAGGCCGGAAGATGATGTAAACAAAATGAGGCTTTTTGTAACTAAAAACAGGCAAACAGTTTCGATGAAGGTCAAAAACTGCTGGCCTATTAAGCTGAATCGATAGGCCCATTAAGCTGAATTCATATGCCCATTAAGCTAAATTGGTATGCCCACTAAGCTGAATTGGTATGATTCTATACTTTACATTTGTTTCTATGTACCACAAAAAATATAAAAACTGTCTTAAAAAAAAATTAAGCAGAAGACACTTGGAAACACCACGACTCGCTGTGTCTTCTCATTCGTATCGCCGACGCTGTCCATCCTAAGGGAACCCTGACCAGCTGGAGCAGGACTCCGGCAACAAACCCCAGTGATCCTCATTTTTCAATATCTAAAAGGTTGAAAAAATCCAGAAAAGCTGTTTTGCTTTTTGATTTTTTATTGCTTTTTTTTAACCTCCATGAATTTTTCTGACTTTAGCATATAACCACCACTGGTTGATTTCAATAGTGCTTATGGTATTAGAGATGCTCCTCTAGCACGGGTGGTAGCACATTAGAAAAGGCAGTGGGCGCTCTAGTGCCTGTGTTAGCACTAATGGCAACAGCACAGGTGCATCCTCAGTGCCAGCAGCTGCCCTTTAGACAGGGGTCACTGCCCTTCACCTAAGATACTGCTCCACTGGCAATGGCAATGTCTTTGTCAGGCATTGATAATACCTCCATCATATCTCACTCTAGCAGACAATGAAGAACTCATGAGTGTAAATAATCTGAACAAATAAGGAAGAACTGCTTACGAGTTTGCATGGGATCATCAGAAAGCCCTTAAGACTCCTTAAGGTACTTGAGAGTGTAGAAAAGAGATATAGTCACATACGTGCTCCTGGGTGATCGTAATGTTTCTTTTATTGCCCTTAAGTTTCTGGGTTCAGAGAAAAGCAGGTTACAGTCCAAAACTTCTGAACTTTTTGGTTGTTCCCTACTCTACCAACAAGAGACCTAAAAGGGATATATATAACTGAATGGGCTTTACACTGTACAATTGTGAATATTTGAATTTGATTTTAAAACTGGACAAATATTACACACATGCACACCCATGTATATCTACATATGCACAGGCAGAGGCTAGAATTGAAAGTATTTGTAGTATTTAGAACTGAAGAGAAATGATTGTAAAAATAAAATCTTGTTAGATATCCTCTATAAAGCTGAAATTTCTTCCTTTTTAATGATATTTACAAGTATATATTCATAGAAAATTAAAAAAAAATCTTAAGATTGAATGTAATGAATATAGGCTTCCTTTAGGCATAGAGAAAGAATGTAAGAAACATAGTCAATTTTAGGTTTTCTAATATTTTAAAAGTAAAAAATTTTCTCATTACCTCATTTGGCTAATAATATGTAGGAGCTGTGTCTCTAAAATTATCAGATTCAATGATTTCAAAAGAGCTAAACAAATTGGAATATAGTAAAAATGGCAATTCCTAAATAAAACTGATAGATGAGTTAGAGATAATAGAAAGATAATAGATAAAAGCTATAAATAAAGTCATGCAGTGTTTGGTTCCCTTTACTTTAAATACATCATAAGAATTTAAAATACTAGAGATGACAAACTGAGCCAAGTAGCAATTGTATGAATATTTCTAAATATAAAATATAGAAGCAAAAACTGGAAAAGAAGCTTTTGAGCATTGTGCAAAAGCTTAGGATGTACACATTCAAATTTTAAGGCATCGTTCCAATTGTGTTAATAACTGTGATGAAACGATCTTGGCTTTGGTATATAGTTTGGGGGTGGGGGGGATATTGACTAAATTAATTAACCTCCTAAACCTCAGTTTATTCATCTGATCAATGGGAAGGATAGCCTCATACCTTTTGAGATTATTAACACAGATCACGAGAGGAAAACCCTTAGATGAGATACAGGCATGTAACATAACGACACTGAACAAAGCATAGCTTGTGAAATGAATAAAATGAAATTTGGTGACCTGACTTTCAACTCTTCTCCCTCGAACCTTCAGTTCACTTTAGTTCAATTGCTCAGTCATGTCTGACTATTTGTGACCCCATGGACTGCAGCATGCCAGGCCTCCCTGTCCATCAACAACTCGCAGAGTTTACTCAAACTCATGATCATTGAGTCGGGGATGCCATCCAACCATCTCATCCTCTGTCGTCCCCTTCTCCTCCTGCCTTCAGTCTTTCCCAGGATCAGGGTCTTTTCAAATGAGTCAGTTCTTCATATCAGGTGGCCAAAGTATTGGAGTTACAGCTTCAACATCAGTCCTTCCAATGAATAGTCAGGACAGATTTCCTTTAGGATGGACTGGTTGGATCTCCTTGCAGTCCAGGGGACTCTCAAGAGTCTTCTCCAACACCACAATTGAAAAGCATCAATTCTTCGGCACTCAGCTTTCTTTATAGCCCAACTCTCACATCCATACATCATGACTACTGGAAAAACCATAGCCTTGACTAGATGGACCTTTGCTGGCAAAGTATTGTTTCTCCTTTTTAATATGCTGTCTAGGTGGGTCATGACTTTCTTCCAAGGAGTAAGTGTCTTAAATTTCATGGCTGCATCCCCATAAGCATTGATTTTGGAGCCCAAGAAAATAAAGTCTGTCACTGTTTCCACTGTTTCCCTGTCTATTTGCCATGAAGTGATGGGACTGGATGCCATGATCTTTGTTTCCTTAATGTTGAGCTTTAAGACAACTTCGCCCACTCTCATGTTTTATTTTCATCAAGAGACTCTTTAGTTCTTCTTCACTTTCTGCCATAAAGGTGGTGTCATCTGCATATCTGAGGTTATTGCTATTTCTCCCGGCAATCTTGATTCCAGCTTGTGCTTCATCCAGCCCAGCGTTTTTCATGATGTATTCTGCATATAAGTTAAATAAGCGTGGTGACAATATACAGCCTTGATGTACTCCTTTCCCTACTTGGAACAAATCTGTTGTGCCATGTCCAGTTCTAACTGTTGCTTCCTGACCTGCATACAGATTTCTCAAGAGGCAGGTCAGGTGGTCTGGTATTACCATCTCTTTCTCGTCAGAATTTTCCAGTTTGTGGTGATTCACACAGTCAAAGCATTTGGCATAGTCAATAAAGCAGAAATAGATGTTTTTCTAGAACTCTCTTGCTTTTTTGATAATCCAACAGATGTTGGCAATTTGATGTCTGGTTCCTCTGCCTTTTCTAAATCCAGCTTGAACATCTGGAAGTTCATGGTTCATGTATTGCTGAAGCCTGGCTTGGAGAATTTTGAACATTACTAGTGTGTGAGATGAATGCCATTGTGTGGTAATTTGAGCATTCTTTGGCCTTGCCTTCTTTGGGATTGGAATGAAAACTGACATTTTCCAGTCCTGTGGCCACTGCTGAGTTTTCCAAATGTGCTGGCATATTGAGTGCAGCACTTTCACAGCATCATCTTTCAGGATTTGAAATAGTTCAACTGGAATTCCATCACCTCCATTAGCTTTGCTCGTAGTGATGCTTTCTAAGGCCCACTTGACTTCACATTCCAGGATGTCTGGCTCTAGGTGAGTGATCATACCACTGTGATTATCTGGATCATGAAGAATTTTTTTGTACAGTTCTTCTCTGTATTCTTGCCACCTATTCTTAATATCTTCTGCTTCTGTTAGCTCCCTAAACTTTCTGTCCTTTATTGAGCCCATCTTTGCATGAAATGTTCCCTTGGTATCTCTTATTCTCTTGAAGACATCTCTAGTCTTTCCCATTCTATTGTTTTCCTTTATTTCTTTGCACTGATCACTGAGGAAGGCTTTCTTATCTCTCCTTGCTATACTCAGGTACTCTGCCTTCAGATGGGTATATCTTTCTTCTTCTCCTTTGCTTTTCATTTCTCTTCTTTTCACAGCTATATGTAAGGCCTCATAAGACAGTCATTTTCAGTTTTTGCATTTCTTTTTCTTGGGGATGGTCTTGATCCCTGTCTCCTGTACAATGTCAGGAACCTCCGTCCAGAGTTCATCAGGCACTCTGTCTATCAGATCTAATCCCTTAAATCTATTTGTTACTTCCCCTGTATAATTGTAAGGGATTTGATTTAGATCACACCTGAATGGCCTAGTTTTTTTGCCTACTTTCTTCAATTTAAGTCTGAATTTGGCAATAAGGAGTTCATGATCTGAGCCACAGTCAGCTCCTGGTCTTGGTTTTGCTAACTGTATAGAGCTTCTCCGTCTTTGGCTACAAGGAATATAATCAACCTGATATTGGTGTTGACCATCTGGTGATGTCCATGTGTAGAGTCTTCTCTTGTGTTACGGAAAATGGTGTTTGCTATGACCAGTGCGTTCTCTTGGCAAAACTCTATTAGCCTTTGCCCTGCTTCATTCTGTACACCAAGGCCAAATTTGCCTGTTACTCCAAGTGTTTATCGACTTCCTACTTTTGCATTCCAGTCCCCTATAATGAAAAAGACATCTTTCTTGTGTGTTAGTTCTAAAAGGTCTGGTAGACCTCCATAGTACTGTTCAACTTCAGCTCCTTCAGCACTACTGGTCGGGGCATAAACTTGGATTAACGTGATACTGAATGATTTGCCTTGGAAACGAACAGAGGTCATTCTGTCGTTTTTGAGACTGCATCCAAGTACTGCATTTTGGACTGTTTTGTTGACCATGATGGCTACTCCATTTCTTCTAAAGGATTCTTTCCCACAGTAGTAGATATAATGGTCATCTGAGTTAAATTCACCCATTCCAGTCCATTTTAGTTCGCTGATTCCTAAAATGTAGACGTTCACTCTTGCCATCTCCTGTTTGACCACTTCTAATTTGCCTTGATTCGTGGACTTAACATTCCATGTTCCTATGTAATATTGCTCTTTACAGCATCAGACTTTGCTTCTATCACCAGTCACATCCACAGCTGGGTGTTCTTTTTGCTTTGGGTCCATCTCTTCATTCTTTCTGTAGTTATTTCTCCACTGATCTCCAGTAGCGTATTGGGCACCTACCGACCTGGGGAGTTTATCTTTCAGTTCTTTCAGTGTTAACTTTTTGCCTTTTCATACTGTTCATGGGGTTCTCAAGGCAAGAATACGGAAGTGGTTTGCCATTCCCTTCTCCAGTGGACCACATTTTGTCAGAACTCTCCACCATGACCCGTCTCTCTTAGGTGGCCCTACATGGCATGGCTCATAGTTTCATTGAGTTAGACAAGGCTGTGGTCCATGTGATCACATTGGTTAGTTTTTTTTGTGACTGTGGTTTTCAGTCTGTCTGCCCTCTGATGGAGAAGGATTAGAGGCTTATGGAAGCTCCCTGATGGGAGAGACTGACTGAGGGTGAAGCTGGACCTTGTTCTGATGGGTGGGGACAATGCTCAGTAAACCTTTAATCCAATTTTCTGTTGATGGGTGGAGCTGTGTTCCCTTCCTGCTATTTACCTCTCTAATCTTAGTTCTATAAAATCAAGAGATCAAACTAAGACTCTTAGAATGCTAACTGAAGTTCCTTTTATTAACTATGACTTTTTAATTGGAATATTTTTTGATCAAAAGGCTATCGTATATATGAGTATGTCTTTTAAATAAGCACAGGAGGGGAAAACGGTGAGCCTTGTTTTTGGAATTAAATTCATAGGACATAAGCTGAGCAAATATTACTTGCTCTATTGATTCCCACATACTACTGTTAGTAATTATGATAGGGCTTATTTTCCCTCTGTTGTTGCAAGTTAAAATTTATAAGTGAAAGTTGGGCCAGAAAAAACGAATATATCAGTGATGTATGTGGCATAAAGATTTTATTGTTTTGCTTTCAATTACAAATGAACCGAGGTAATGTATCATAGAATCTTTGAGTTGGAAAGAATCTTAGCAACTGTTTTCAATCCAATTACTTATCCTACTTTTCTATTTAAAATACCTTGGTGAATATTCCTCACCCTATAGTGGTCAGGTATTAATAAGTGATGAATGCACTAAATAGCGATATCCTTAAGTAGATTACATAAGAAAGAACAGCAAAGGAAAGGAAGAACATTTTCAAAAGAGGGCTTTATTGCCAGAATGAGGATTGTTAAAATCCACAGCTCGGGAAATGTATAGTTTTGTTCTTTTTTTATAGCTAGCAGGTTTATCTTGGGATTTCTGAAAAATGATACATATTAAACATAAGCTGGGATTTTCAATATCCAATTAACTTTGAATACAAGTTAGCCCATGAAAAACAGAGCCTATTTAGCCTAGTTTTAAGTATATCCTATTTTTTAAGATAGAATTAAAGAATTCAGGCATTTCTTAGTCAAAGATGACCCTCATATGACAGTGCTATTAACTGTACATGAGTGTGGCTATTAAGTCTGAATCACCTCAAACTTTTCAACTGACTCATTCTGTGAGCTTACTGTTCAGAGATTCATATATGAAGAGAAACTGAAAAAAAATACAAGAAATAAATTGTTTTTCCTATGACCTGTCTGGTACTCCAGCATAAAAAGAGCCATTCATTTCAATTCAGGTCTGTTCAATTCAATCCAGCTTGATTTGATTTGATTCTATTCAAACTGATGTGGCTTATTCAACAAATATTTCTAGAAAGTTGTAAGAGAGATAAAAAAAAAAAGTTTCTTGGCTTTTGAGAGTTATAGTTAAATACCAGTAGGACTCAAAGAAGTTTACCTCCCATCTAACCCAATTTAAGAAGACCTCTTAGAACAGGTGGCATTTAAACTGAATTTTGAAGAAAGGGTAGTGCTGACAGAGGTAATATGGGAGATAAATCATTGTTGACAAATAATCAATTAAAATAAAGCCCTTATTCTAGAAGAGTCAGGAACTCCAGAGGTGGAACTTAGACCTGTAGGTATGGGAAAGAGGAGCTTACCTAAGGAAAGAAAGTTCATGAGACCTCAATTTTGGTGGGTCAAAGTCCAGTTAAGTAATTACACTAAGTTCTGGAGACTGTCAGAAGAAAAGGTATGTGAAATGGTTATGCTCAAAGAAAATAATGCTAAAGATAGAGAAATAATTACAAGAAGTGTCTACAGGACAGTATGTGAGATTAATGCACTGGCATTGGCCCAGGCTACAAGATGAAGGGCCTGGCATTGACCCTTAGCAACCATTGGCACATTGGGTCTTGGATCTATCTTTGCTCCCAAGCATCCATTTTGGCTGCTTCTCCATCTTGCTCTCAAATCCCAACATTTCCCACCTCTGCCACATTTACTCCTGTCAGTACTATCTTGTACAACACACAGTTAAATATCAGATAGTCAATAAGTATGTTTAATAATTCAAATTCCTCTTTTTCAAAATGTTTCAGCATCCACAGCTTAAGCAGCACAATGTCCAATGAACTTGGGTTGTTTTTTATTTGTGCTTCCTTTACATCTCAGACAGTTATCCAAGTTTAAGGTGGTGTTATGGACTGAATTGTAACCCCCAATGTCATATATTGAAACCATAATACAATGGGATGGCATCTGGAAGTGGGGCCTTTGGAATGTAATTATGTTGATAGGACGTCATGAAGTCATAGGGTCCTTATGATGGGATCGATGGAATTTAGTACCTTTATAAGAAGAGACTAGAGGCTTGCCTGGCAGTCCAGTGCTTAAGACTCCATGCTCCCAGTTCAGGGACACAGGTTCTATCCCTGGTTGGGGAACTAAGGTCCTGCGTGATGTGCAGTGTGGACAAAAATAAATAAATAAAAAATAAGTAAGGAGACTGAGAGCAGTGCAGTCTCTCTCTTTCCTCTTTCTCTCTTTCTCTCCCTCTCTTCCTCCTTTTCTCTCTCACTCTCTTTCTCTGGCAAATGAACATATAGCAAGGAGGCAAGGAGGCAGCCTTCTGTCTCTTTTTGCTATATGAAGATATAGCAAGAAGCCAGGAAGAAGGTTCTCACCCAAACACAATGTTGGCACCCCGATCTTGGACTTCTCAGACTCCAGAACTGTGGGAAGTACATGTCTGTTGTTGAAAGTCATGCAGTGCTTGTTATCTTGTTATAACAGCCTGAACTAAGACAGGTGGGGATTATGTTTTCTGCCTCTAACTATGGTCCCTCCTCAAGAGTTTTTGGCATGTAATTCTGAAGTAATCAGCCCATAAAGAAATCTATACTATACTGGATAATATTCTTCAGCGATTGCTTTGAATTGATAATATGA
Source organism: Okapia johnstoni (assembly GCA_024291935.2). Classification (NCBI taxonomy): domain Eukaryota; kingdom Metazoa; phylum Chordata; class Mammalia; order Artiodactyla; family Giraffidae; genus Okapia; species Okapia johnstoni. Next base: position 10,544,464 of record CM044325.1, read on the forward strand.
TATAGTAACTTTAAATTTTTTTTGAAAAATGAAAAATCAAGACAAATTAACTGCAACATCACTATCAACACCTTTCTGCAAACACCTCTTTTAATAAGTCTGTGTTACCTGACACTGTTCCATGACATGGCTATGTTACTGTTAGTCGCTCAGCTGTGTCCGACTCTTCGTGACCCCATATACTGTAGCCCACCAGGCTTCCCTGTCCATGGGGTTCTCCAGGCAAGAATACTGTACTGATTTGCATTTCCTACTCCAGGGGCTCTTCCTGACCCAGGGATCAAACCCCCATCTCCTGCATTGGCAGAAAGATTCTTTACCGTCTGAGTCATCAAGGAAGCTCAACATGGATATACAATATTTATTTATTCATCCTAGCGATTCTGAACCTATGATTTCTTTCTAGTGTTTTTGTGATTATTAACAATGCTACTCTAAAGGGTTTTAAAAATCTCTACCATAGAATATATGCAAGGTTTTCTGTAGGGTATATATTTAAAATAAAATTGTTAGGACACTGTTGTTGTCGCTTTGCTGTTTAGTCTCTAAGCCATGTCCAGCTCTTTTGCGACCCCATATACTGTAGCCTGCCAGGTTCCTCTCTCCATGGGATTTTCCAGGCAAGAATACTGGAATGGGTTGTCAGTTCCTCAAGAAAATGGCACTTTTTTCCTCTTATGGTTTGGCTAATTTAAATTTCCAGATCAATGTTGTATTACTAGACTTATTTTGACAAACTGATGAGTGTAAAATAATACCTTATTGTGATTTTGAGTTTTCAATTTTCTCATCAATGAGGCTGTCAATGTTTCATATGTATTTTGGTTATTTAGATTTCCTCATTTGAATTTCTCTTAATGCCACAAAGGAAATCTTTTTATACTTTGGGTTCTACTTACTGTCCAATCATGTGTGTTCTGAATACCTTCTTCCACATCATGGATTGTCTTTGCAAACTAGTTTTGGTGACTCTGTATCCACACATAATTTTAATTTGTAAAATTTGACAAATGTTGTAGTTCATAATTTTTGTATTTAATGCAAACATCCTGAAATCATAAAGATAATCCCTTATTTCAATCTTTCAATCCACAGAATTAAAATAGGACATAACCATCTGCTTTTATAATTTAAATGAGAAATCTTCTTGAAAAATATAACCATAGTTATTTCTATATAATTAGTCCCAAATAATTAATATAAGTAATATAATACATCCTGGTTGAAATCTATGGAAAATGTTACTTCCATAGGTAGAGGAAAGTAGTCAGAAATAGTGTTGGTTGCTGTTGATTTTTTTTCTCTCAGAACAGATCAAAGTCAGGCAATGGAAGATAAGTGAATACATATATATATATATATATATATATATATATATATATATATATATGTATATGCACACATGGGCTTCCCTGCTGGCTCAGATGGTAAAGAATCTGCCCGCAATACTGGATACCCAGGTTCGATCCCTGAGTTGGGAAGATCCCCTGAAGAAGGGAATGGCTACCCACTCCGGTATTCTTGCGTGGAGAATTCCATGGACAGAGGAGCCTGATGGGCTACAGTCCATGGGGTCACAAAGAGTCAGACATTATTGAGTGACTAACAATTTCACTTTCATATATATATACATACATACATATATATCTCCATAAATATATTTATATATATGCTAACTTATACATACAAAACATACCTAATTTATGAATTGATATTCATATATGTAAATAAAATATAATGCATAAGGAAATATAAAAATATGGGTAAAATTAAGTAGTGTCTGTATCTTATTCTGCCTCTCTGCCAGTGGTATTTTCAAATGGAGCTAAATGCAAAGAACAATAAAAGAACAACTATATCACTGCTTCTTCTATGTTTAGTGACTTCAGCTGTAGAGCTATGGCAAATCTCATATATTAGTTAACTACTTACTGTTACTTAGCAAATTTCCATAAAATTTTGGAGCTTAAAAAATATGTTATCTCATGGTTACCCTGGGTCAGTAACCTGGCATGGCTTAGTGGCCTGACCCTGGTTCCAGGTCTCTTGGAAGTCGCAGTTATGCTATCATTTGGAGTTGTACTTTCATATGAAAGCTCATCCAGTAATAATGCACTTTGAGTTCACTCCTGGGCTTGCCGGCAGTATTTAGTTGCTCCCTGGCTACCTGACCCAGAGCTTCAATTTCTCTTGGAGTGTTGGCTGAAGGTTCCCTCAGTTCCTCACTCCCTGGGCCTTTCCATGAAGAAACTTGCAACATGGCAGCTGATTTCCCCGGAGCAAGTGACTGAGAGTATCCAAAATGGCTTCCCTGGCCATCACCAACTCCCAGAGCCGATGCAAACTCATGTCTATCTCACGGATGATGCCATCCAACCATCTCATCCTCTGTCATCCCCTTCTCCTCCTGCCTTCCATCTTTCCCAGCATCAGGGTCTTTTCCAATGAGTCAATCCTTTGAATCAAGTGGCCAAAGTATTGGAGTTTCAGCTTCAGCATCAGTCCTTCCAATGAATATTCAGGACTGATTTCCTTTAGGATGGACTGGTTAGATCATGGGCCTGCTGCTGCTGCTCAGTTGCTTCAGTCGTGTCCAACTCTGTGCGACCCCATAGTCTCCGTCCCTGGGATTCTCCAGGCAAGAACACTGGAGTGGGTTGCCATTTCCTTCTCCAATGCATGAGAATGAAAAGTGAAAGTGAAGTCGCTCAGTCGTGTCTGACTCTTCACGACCCCATGGACTGCAGCCTACCAGACTCCTCTGTCCATGGGAGTTTCCAGGCAAGAGTACTGGAGTGGGTTGCCATTGCTTTCTCCGAGATCATGGGCCTAATCATGCCTAAATCTACATCTTGGGTTGTACCATATTTTGGTCGATCATAAGTTACAATTAATCAAAGCAGTAATGATAGTCCTTGGATAAAACTGAGCCACCTGCATTGAAAGAGAAATTTACTTTTTAAAAAATAGGTAGGAAATGTTTTTTTTATTGCCAAGTTTGGGGGAAATGAGATGTCTTTTAACACATTGGCTCTTGCTACTAGTAGACGTGGTCTCTTCCAAATGGTTAGTTGGATTCAATTATCCAAATCCTCCCCTAGTGAAAAGAATGCAGGAAGAGAGTTGGGGAAGAGGAACAGTGAAATGTAAATAGTTTCTCTTGTTCATGTTAGCTTTTCCAAAATTCTAGAAAGTGTCATACTAAAGTAAGTGCATAAAGGTGGATTGGTGGGTGATTGATGCTGTTTATGTAATGTGTTTTAAGACATATAAAATCTGGCTCATTTAAAATATCTTACTAGGCCCAACCTATGCAAGCACTTGAACTTGTAACTCTTTGTGGAAAAAGTATTACCCTGTTCATACTGAGTTTAACTGCCAAGTTTCCACAATAGTGGAAAACAAGTACCCCAGAGAATTTTCAACTGGAGAGAGATAAAATCAGGCTTTAAATGGAAAAAGGACAGGAAGAGTCATGACAGATGTTAGGATGCAGATGGTTGTGGCTGAGGTTAGAAATGAAAAAAAATAGGGTGGGATGTTAAAAAGGATATTCACGGTTATGAACAAAAATATCTTTTCTATGGTGATATACTACAAATAATGCTGACAATATTTTCTCTTTCTTGTGTTCGTGCCCCTTTGCTATTTGATTTTGTAGCTCTTCAAATGAAAAGGCAGAGTTTATTTCTTCACCTCTTGAATGTGGGTAGGTCTTATTTCAAACAACAGAGGGTGGAGAAAATTAAAGTGTGCCAGCTTGGGTCTGATCTCAAGAAGCCATATCGCATTTGTTCTTATTCCCCTGAAATGTGCCACTTCCGTGTGAATAAGTCTGGGTTAATCTAGTGTATGGAGACTGACTCCTGGACCCAGTCATTGCTTCTCCTGTTCAACAGTTTCTAACCACCAGATAAATGACCCCTACAGTAGACTTACTAGCTCCCTGCAAACATGTAGTAAGCCCAGTAGAGTGTAACTGACATTCCAGACTTTTAAAAAATCCCAGCCAATTCACAGAGTTGTGAGTTATATAAAGAGTTGTTCTTTTAAGCCATGCCTTTCCTGGGGCAGTTTCTATGCTCTAAAGGATCATTGAACATCTATCAAATTCACAGATTATTTTATTACTGGCTGGTTTTTGTCTTATATCCTAACTATTATAACAGTTCTTCCTTATAGGTCCTAAGTGACTTCCCAGGTAGTGCTAGTGGTAAAGAACTCACCTGCCAATGCAGGAGATGTAAGAGATGTAGGTTCAATCCTTGGGTCGGGAAGATCCCCTGGAGGAGGCCATGGCTCCAGCATTCTTGCCTGGAGAATCCCATGGACAGAGGAGCCTGGAAGGCTACTGTCCACAGAGTCACAAAGAATCGGACTTGACTGAAGCAACTTAGCATGCATGCACATAGGTTCTAAGTATATATTCTAAGTACTATAGAAATGTCTTTAGTCAATTATGAACCTCATTTCCTTGAGAATTAAGGAAAATGGAATAAGCCACTTTTTGTTTCTTCATCCTTGACCCACAGTGTGTTGACTCCCTTGCCCAAGATAGTTTATTTATACTGAGTCCTGGCAAAATATGGAAATTGCACAATGGTGATATCCTTCAAGTTCTTAATGGCATAAGCACTACCTGTCCTCTGATTAATTTCACATTTATAATCAGCTATCATTTTTATGTGCAGGCACCTATAGGATGGTACAGCCTAATAGTATGCCCATGAATACTCAGATTCTCATCTTTATCTCAGTGGGTCACAAATATTGTATTAATAGTATACTGGAATCAACTGGGCATCTTTAATAAAAAATATTGATGCCTGGCTCCCAAACCCATACATTCAGATTTAAATGGCATGGAGTTCAGTCTGTGCATTGGCATTCTTAAAAGCTCCCCATGTGTTTCTAATGTACACCAAACCTTAGACTCTGCTACATTTAGCACATTCCTGATCTCTGCAAAGCAGCTGTATCACCAGACCATTGCCAAGGGAAAGTTATGGCTTTAAAGTTATATTACATACAGAGAGAAAGGAATGGCTTTATAGTTACAGATGTGTATATGTTTCACTCTTATGGTAAATTACCCCTTATATTTTAAAAACTTTACTACCTCAGTTGAATATTCTTGAGTATTTCTAGATTAAGACAGACAACAAAGGAAGCAGCTATCTACACCATACTGCTCTCTTTTGTACAACATTTAATTAATAACAACCTTATTCATCTATCACTGAATGCTACAGTCTCACCCACACGGGAAGGTGGGTCATCTCCCTTAGCCACCAGAACATGACCTAGCATTTGTTCTGGCAACAAAGAAATTGAAGGAAACACATTTTTGTGTTTAGTATAGAGTTCCTGCTGTTCTATCCATTTGATTGCCTAAATATTTTTTCATCCAAAGTATCTCTAGCAATGAACTTCTAGCTGACAACCAGCATCTCAACAATTGCTGCTGGATTTTTTTAGTGTTTTTTAATTTTTACAGCTACACTTGTCAAAAGTTAAATGGGAAAGTTTTAAATTTTAACTATTTCTGATTTCTAAAAGATACTTTGCATCCCTTTGTCTTAATTGGCTTAAATTATTTTGCTGTTATTATTGTTAAAAGATCTATATAATAGTGAGCTTCCCAGGTGGCTCAGTGGTAAAGAATCTGCCTGCCCAGGCAAGAGACACAGGAGCAGGAGACACAGGGGATGCTGGTTTGATCCCTTGGTGGGGAAGATCCCTTGGAGGAGAAAATGGCAATGTACCCCAGTATTCTTGCCTGGACAATACCATGAACAGAGGAGCCTGGCAGCCTGCAGACCATAAGGTTGAAAAGAGTTGGCCATGACTGAGTGATTGAGCATGCATGTGCTGTATAATAGTACCAAATATATAAACTCTTATCATGATCATGAAACTGGTATATAAAATTAATAGTTCTATGCACAGATATCATTCTTTAGGAATATTTGTGAATCACATCTCCCTACATGACTGCAAGCTAAAGGATGCAGATGCCTTCCTTCCAAATATCTGTCACTCAAACCATAGGAATAGCTGTGTGCCCTAATATGAAACATCATGAATGTATTCTTGTTTTCAATGAATCTGGTTACAAGAATAAAGTTTAGCTTTTTTACTTCTCTAGTTATTCTGAACTATATTAATCAGACTGACCCAAGGAGTCAATGAAGTAGTCAATTCTACCAGGAGATGAACAAATTATATTCATAGAAAGGGCAATTATCTTATTGTAAAAGCTATTTAAGGAAGTGAATAAAAATGTAGCATCATTTCTCTTTTTGGAGATTTCTGCAAATTGAGTAGGATATTCCTTATTCTTCTGCTTCTGTTTGAGAATCTCTAATATGTAGTATCGATAAGACAAAAAGTTAGCAAAATTATATGGCAGGCAGAAAGACAGTCTTTTCATGGATTTTTTTTTTCTTTACTGACTTTCTGTGTTGTCCCAGAGACTTCAAGATATCTTGCCCTTTCAGTTTGAAGTTTATAGCAGTTTCCAGTACCGTGCCCATGACATTTCACAGAAGATAACTCCTGTCTTCCCACTGAAAACATGAATTGTCTTCATGTTGTTTCAGCTGCTAGTGCCCCATTGTTAGAGTCTGCTTCTCACGTTTCAGTTTGCCAGAGACTCTTTCTTAGGCTCACCCCTGCTCCCCAGTATCATGTCTAATTCTCTGTTGTGAATGGCATTTATCATTCAAATGGTATATTTTAGGTGGAATTTTGACCCCTTGATCTTTCCCCCTTGGTGTAAGCCTGTGAACATTTCATGTTACATGAAAAGGGGATTTGCAGATGTAATTTAAGTTACAGACATTAATATCCTAAAATTATCCTGAATTTTCTGCATGGGCTCAGTCTAATCACATGAATCCTTAAAAATATCACTTTTTCTGGAACCAGAGAGATTCTGTAGAAGAGGAACCAAGCATGAGAAGGATGATGTGAACCATTGATGGTTTGAAGGTGGAGAAGGCAACAGAATGGGAGACACATAAAGTCTGTAATCTAACAGACAGCAAGAAAGTAGGAACCTTAGTCCTACAACCACCAGGAGCTGAATTCATCAACAACCTAAATGACTTTGGAAGCAGAATCTCCCTTAGAGTCTCTGGATAACAGCACAGGCCCATGCTAACTGACACTTTGGTTCTGGCTTCATGAGAATCTAAGCAGCGCACCCAGTCAAGCCCACCCATTCAGAGACTGTAGAAGATAAATTTATGATGTTTTAATTGTGTCAACTTTTCACAGCAGAAATGGAAAATTAACTTTAAATGAGAAGTGATGGATCTCAGTCAGTCAGACATCTTACACTTATGATCTTATAACAATTAAATAGATCGATCCTATTATATAGTGCTAGCTCTGTGTTATTACCAATGATCGAAGATCAGTTTGTTTTTACTGTGTTTTAAAGCTTACTATCTATTTACTGAATGAGAGCTAGATCCAAGTCTTTCATTTGACTTCTGTGATCAAAATCCTTTCTTTTTCATGAGTAAGAGAGGTTTCCTATTGACTGATGTGAAATATAAATGGAAAATGAGGTGGGGCTACACTGCAGAGAATGAAGATACATCACCATCAAAGAAAGCATAGAGAAGAGAACCCAAGTCCTTGATGACAGAGTTTGAGTTAATGGATTAAGTTACAACAATATCTGTACTTTTTGACCACTTGCACCAAAGATTGTTCCTTTTTCTTCAGCATCATTTGCATTAGCTTTCCTGTCACTTACAATACAAAGTTTTAATTGATACATATGTATATATACTTATAATTTGTTTTAAATAGTACTAAGTAAATTAGCAGCACGGAAGGAAGGTTATGACCACCCTAGACAGCATATTTAAAAGCAGAGACATTACTTTGCCAACAAAGGTCCGTCTAGTCAAGGCTATGGTTTTTCCAGCGGTCATGTATGGATGTGAGAGTTGGACTGTGAAGAAAGCTGAGCACCAAAGAATTGATGCTTTTGAACTGTGGTGTTGGAGAAGACTCTTGAGAGTCCCTTGGACTGCAAGAAGATCCAACCAGTCCATCCTAAAGGAGATCAGTCCTGGATGTTCACTGGAAGGACTGATGTTGAAGCTGAAACTCCAGTACTTTGGCCACCTGATGCGAAGAGTTGACTCATTGGAAAAGACCCTGATGCTGGGAAGGATTGGGGGCAGGAGGAGAAGGGAACGACAGAGGATGAGATGGCTGGATGGCATCACCGACTCGATGGACATGGGTTTGGATGGACTCCGGGAGTTGGTGATGGACAGGGAGGCCTGGCGTGCTGCGGTTCATGGGGTCGCAGAGAGTCGGACACGACTGAGTGACTGAACCGAACTGAACTGAATCACTTAATCTCCTTTACACTAAATGTCACTGTGGTATCTTGATGACATTTTCTCTTTTCTGGTGCGTCATAAATGCCTTGAAGTCAGAAACCATGTCTAATGCACATTAGGAATGCTATTGAGAATGCACTTGACTAAATCATTGAGAACAAGTAGAAAAGTCAAGTAAAATGAAGCAATACTTTACGGGACCGTTTCCCTCCCATGAAAACTTTATGTCACTTTACGACTTCCCTTTACGTCACTTTCAGTTGCAGAATTAGATAGAAAGTAAGACCTAATATTTGCACAAACTTGATGATACAGAGAGAAACAAAATAAACTGAGATTTCTGGTGTGTTTGTAAATTTTCGTTCCCTTTTTCCTTGCATTTAATTTGCTGAAGTTGACAAATAAAATGCTACTTGGTTAGTGGAAAAACATTTTCTGTATCATGCATAACACATCACTATGTTAATCCTCATGGATAATTTAATGGACTCACATGTATTTAGATACCAGGTTAATTTTTTCAGAATCTACTTCAAGGCATTCAGTATATCACCTTGGAAATATAGTCAGTGCTACCTTTCACTTGAATTCATGGGCCAGATATGTATTCTTCAATATGTTGAAGAATATATTTGAATAATTCAATTTATACAGAAAATTAAAAGATCTGAATCCATTTTTTACATAAGCATTTTGAAATTGTATCATTTCATGAAAATAAAGATGTTAATCACTCTTCTCAGGAAGCTGGGTTTGAGGACAAAGCCGTCTGGCCTGATTTTATATACTGCTTGCATTTGCCATTTGTCTTCACTTCAGCTGTTGCCTGGTTGTAGAGAATAAGGTGAATCTGATATGTGCTGTTCTAGTGGAGTTGGTAAGAATGCATCAATACCCATTTATTGAAATGCTTGGAGCCATACTATGATTTAACATAGAGTAGTATTGATTCTTGAGGAAGTTTCCAGGAAATAATTTAGATCCTCTCTCACTAACAACAAGGTTTAAACACTCAGAGAAAAGCACCAAGAAGTATAATGCAGAGTGTTAGATATCCTGTTCTTGCAAAAGAGAGAACTCCATGGCTTCTTGGTTTCTAAATATCTGGTAGGTGATGTATGGAGTCCTTATAATGGAATAATTAAATTTTGTTTGCTGGGATAATAAGTGATTTCTGTTCCTTTTTAAAAAATTCTTTTAGTGTTTTTTTTTTAACATGAAGTAGTATATACTTTGCTCTTTTTCATGTATAACAAGCAGAAGTTTAAAACATTTAGATAAAGGCAATTTACTTTGCCAATATTGTTGAGCACTTTCCATTTCTGAGCAGATGATCTTATTTGAAAGAATGCTTTTCTGCTAGGCATAATTTCTTTTCTCTCCTAACTTCTACAAGCCTGCCAGTGATTCTTTGGTTAAAACATCACAGCTCATGGCTGTAGCCATGGCTGCTGCAGATAGAGGTCTGTGACCAATTGGATTTCGCTAAACCATGGCTCTAGATATATGACTCAATTCTATATTTTGAGGCAATTCTTTTGACTATATTGATAATGTCATCTTCATCTTTGAATTGTGAAGCTAGAAGATGCTATGCAAGTTAATTTTCCTCCTCCTGCTCTTAGGCAAGTAAAATTCTAAGCCATCTAGAAGAGATTCTATTCTCCTTTTAAATATTTTAAAGAGATAAGCTGCACAACTTTGACTTATATGTGAGTTAACCTTTTTTCACTAGTGGTGATCAGTAGATTCTTTTATATATATGTCTTACCAAAATCTCTTCCATGACTGTTTCTTTTTCTGATTTTTTTGGAAATAAAACATAAACAGTTTTTGCTTCAAGTCTCCATTTGGAACTTTATATTTTAGGTGAAATTGCGTTCCTCTTTTCATGTTTCTGGATATAAAGCCATGTTTTTTTTTTAATGCTTATAACTGTGTAATATTGATTTTATAAAAGTTTAACATAGAAGTGTCAGCAGAAAATAAGTTTGATAGGATTTGGTTGCTGTCTGTAAAACATACAATTATTAGTATTATTATCAATAAGACTAAATCATTTTTATTATACTACCTTAAAATCTAAAAAGGGATTTCTATTCAAATGAGCTCACTAAATCTTTCCTACTTATTCTCTCACAGTTATGATTATTATATTTTTTAATAAGGAGACTATAGTGAGGAATATATTGCATGTGTGCATGCTCAGTCGTGTCTGACTCTTTGCGACCCCATGGACTGTAGTCCACCAGGTTCCTCCGTCTATGGGATTTTCCAAGCAAGAATACTGGAGTGGGTTTTCATTCCCATAGCAGAAGCAATAGCTGAATTAAGAAAGATCTTATATCCTTAGGCATAAATTTAAGATTTCATCCTATCTAATTATTCATCCATGCAAGTAATTAATTAGAAGAAAAGGGGGCCAATTAGGCATTTATTTTAATCTTATCCAAAGAAGATAGATAATCGAAAGGGGGTTGGGCTGGATAGAGACATCTTGCTTTAGTTTCAATCATTTAAAGTTGAGAGCGAGCCATCTTCCCGTTAATGACTGGAGTTAATGTAATAGGTCTGATTATAGATGTCTTTGTTTTCCTGACTTTGCTTGCCTTGGTTGCATTTGCCTCATCCTAGAACGCGTGAGCAGAGGAAGGAAGGGGAGATGACTCTACAGAGAAAACAGAATCCTTTAAAGCTTTTATGGATTAACTTATGGAAGTATACAAATTTAATATTTTGCTGAGTAATACTTAATACAAAACACAATAAGGAGCTTTAGTCAGTTGAGTAATATAAATTCTGTTCTAGCATTTGCATCTTATAAGTTATTCATTTAGTTTGTGGCCAACTGACTTCTTTCTTCCACAGTTTCTCTCAGTTCCCATATTTGGCATGATTTTCCTTATCTCGTTTAAACTCTTCTCTTTCTTCTTTCTTTCCTTCCTTCTCTTTCCTTCATTCTTTCTTTCTTTGTCTCTTTGTAATTTATAAGGTTACTACTACCTTCACTTTTCCTGCTTCAACCTGTTTTGTTTTCCAGTTTGTCACGACTATCCAGTGCTGGGTGTGAGACTTCTTTACATCAAGAACTAACTTTAGGAGAAAAAAGAACTAGAAGACTTACTAGAAGACACCCATTTAGGCTACTGTGACAAAAATATTAGAGACTGGGTGGCTTAAATAACCAACATTTATTTCTCATGGTCCTGGAGTCTGGGAAATCCAAGATCAAAGTGCCAGCAGATTCAGTGTCTAAGGAGTGCGTCTTTCCTGGGTCATAAATGACTGTCTTCTTATTGTGTCTTCACATGGCAGAAAGGGCAAGAGAGTTCCCAGAATCCCTTTATAAAGGCACTAATCCCCTATATGAGAGCTGCATTCTGATGAACTACCTGGCTTCCCAAGGCCATACCTCCAAATATCATCACATTGGTGACTGGATTTCAAAATATAAATTTTGGGGAGAACAAACATTCAACTTATTCCATGAGGACAGAAATTTATCCTAGTTGGACAAACCCAGAAATATACTTTGGACTGACAGAGTTTTAGTGTGACAAAAATCATTATTATTTTTGTTCTTGTTGTTGTAATTGGCCCTGTGATCATGGGCAAGAAATGCTTAGTAATGTTGATCATTGGATTTTAAATCAGGACAGTCAAGGGGAAGGAGGCCATAATTATTTTCCTATAGCTAAGAAAATGATAGCTCAGAAGATTTATAAAATGGCCACTTCAGAAATGGATGTTAATAGATATAAATAAGTCAGAGCAAGGAAGTATGCTACAGTAGGAACATCTTTGGAAGCTGGAGAAATCCAGTCTCTTTCAAGGCACAACAGTAAGCATGAGGTACAAAAATCTCTCAGGAAAAGATAAGATTTTAATTCGAGGGACAAAACAGAGAGTAAAGGGGAATAAAGTTCTGACCCTGAGAGCAAAATTCTAAGATAGATGTAATATCTAGGACATAGGTCAATTTTAAAATTTAGCTAGTCCAAGATTTTAGTATAGAGTTGGTGGTGTATATTTATTTTAGGCACTTAATTAAGTATCCTGCATCTCCAAAGAAGAGAAGAATATGGGTAAGGAATTTGGGTAGATTCTGTGTCCTTGAAAGCAGACCTATTCATGTAACTTCTGTGGGTAATTATGTTATTTTCCTAGGTTGCTGATGTGACTGTAATTTGAAAAGATATCTTCCTGAAATTGAGAGGGGTTATATCTCTCACTGTTTTCTTTCTGTTGTTAATTTCTTTTCTCATAAAATGTCAACGTGAATTACTGCTCTTTAGCTCAGTCAACACTGTTGACTTTACAGAGTGTTGTCAAATTTTCCTGGGCATGTTAATTACTTTGGTGATGGGTGAGGGGAGTTGTAAAATTACATAGAGCAAGGCCCCACTCCAAGAATTACAGATTTAGTGAATGGAGGCTGAAACTGTGGATTTTTAACTGTTCCAGAGTGACACTAATGCCATAGATCTTAGGCTACATTTTGAGAACTACCATTTTAACACACTAGCGTCAAGTCAGTTGCATTTCTATTGTGTGAAACTAGTATTTCAATGCAGAAATAATATTATTTCTTGTCTTTCTGTGGTTTTGTATGTAGTATACAAGGCAAGTGGAACATTTCTGTATTTTTTTCTGAAACTAGCTTTACTAGAAAGGATCTTCGAGATAGCCACTAAATACATTCACTTGGAAACATATGACAAAAAATTAAGCTTTAATGAATGAAAACTACATTTTCCTAAGCACCGCATGGCTCAGCTGTTGACAACTTATTTGTTAATGCTTAATAATTCAATCTCTGAAAAATTCATGAGATCCATACTTCTCCAAAGAGATATGGTGATTATTATTCAGAGGCATCACAGTAATGAATAATATCTTGTGGAAGCCAATTACATAATAAGTCAAAGAATGTTGGCCATTTATATTAAAGCATATATTTCAAGTCCCTTAAACTATCTTAATTATCATTTTTCTCAGCTGAGCATTTGATAAAAACTGAGAAGTACATAATTGGAGATTAAATTCTGTCTAATATCTGAAGAACAGATTTTCTGAATCACTGATTAAAGATGAAACACTCTATCTTAAAAACTGGTAGCAGAGTTGATAGCCTCTTGATAAATCCACAGAGTAAATATGTCTAGTATTCTTATTATACTAACAAAATTCAGAAGTATTATGTGATAATATAATATTTTAAAGTATATAATATTATAATAATTATATTAGATACTTTAAAAGTATCTAATATAATTTTTAAATTGGCATGTATTCTGTTGTGTTTTAAAGATGGGGCAAAGAATTTTCTTTTTTTCCCTTAGACTGGTAGCAACATGCACCTATAATTAGATGATGGTACTTAGCACATTTGAAAAAAATTGCTTGTTACTATGCTTCTCCTCAACTAGATTTTGAAAAGACAGAGTTTTTTTTTCTTTTCTTTTTTCTGGTGTGTGACTGCTAGGAGAGATCTGATGAGTACCTTGGTGAACTGTGGACCAGAAGGCTTCACCTTTCAAGCTACACAAACGGTCCTGAGAAGGTAGGCTCTTCACTTATGTGGTTTGATCAGCTCAGCCCATCTCTGAGTTTGTACTGTGACCATAACACAAGGCGATCGATTACCATAAGGCAGGCATATTACTTTGTAGTCATTCCACGTTGATGTCTCAGACAGACTCCTCAGCTGTGACTCTGCAGAGCTTTCCTATGAAAATGCATTGGTTAAATACAGCCTTTCAGCCAGGCAAGGTGTATGATTTCAGGTCATATGACAAACTTGGAAAGCATTAATTATTCTTTTCTAAAAGCTGAGGATTAACATCTAGGTAGCTGAGTTTAGACAGAGAGTGCTGAAAGAGAAGCAACCTCCTGAAATAGGACTGTGCAGCTCTCAGTGGGGGCTGCCTGGCACATCTCACAACAACTGCATCACCAGCCATAATCACATCACCCAGAGCATTTTAATGATGCCAAACTTTAAGTCGAGAAAAAGGAGCGGTGCACAGCATGCTTCTGAAAATTGCTGTATTTTTAATCAAAAGAAATTATAATTCCATAGAGACTTTTATCTCTAGAATTAAATGCGATGCTGAAGTTTTATGACTTTGTAATATGGAAAAGGAATATTCTCGCCATCTTATTGATGGATTTGAAATAGCTAAGTCAGATTCACACGTGGCTGTCATTAATTCCAAGAAGATGATTTGTTCTCAAATATATATGAATTCTCTTTAATTTACATCTCTTAAACCCTCACAAACATAAGAGAAGACTCTACATGGACATCACCAGATGGTCAACACTGAAATCAGATTGATTATATTCCTTTCAGCCAAAGATGGAGAAGCTCTATACAGTCAGCAAAAACAAGACCGGGAGCTGATGTGGCTCAGATCATGAACTCCTTATTGCCAAATTCAGATTAAATTGAAGAAAGTAGGGAAAACCACTATACCATTCAGGTACGACCTAAATCAAATCCCTTACAATTATACAGTGGAAGTGAGAAATAGATTTAAGGGACTAAACTTGATAGACAGAGTTCCTGAAGAACTATGGATGGAGGTTTGTGACACTGTCCAGGAGACAGGGATCAAGACCATCCCCATGGAAAAGAAATGCAAAAAAGCAAAATGGCGGTCTGAGGAGGCCTTATAAATAGCTATGAAAAGAAGGAAAGTGAAAATCAAAGGAGAAAAGGAAAGATATACCCATTTGAATGCAGAGTTTCAAAGAATAGCAAGGAGAGATAAGAAAGCCTTCCTCAGTGATCAGTGCAAAGAAATAGAGGAAAACAACAGATTGGGAAAGACTAGAGATCTCTTCCAGAAACTTAGAGATACCAAGGGAACATTTCATGCAAACATGGGCTCAATAAAGGAAAGAAATGGTATGGACCTAACAGAAGCAGAAGATATTAAGAAGAGGTGGCAAGAATACACAGAAGAACTGTACAAAAAAGATCTTCATGACCCAGATAATCACCATGGAGCAATTACTAACTTAGAGCCAGACATCCTGGAATGTGAAGTCAAGTGGGCCTTAGGAAGCATCACTATAAACAAAGCTAGTAGAGGTGATGGATTCCAGTTGAGCTATTTCAAATCCTGAAAAATGATGCTGTGAAAGTGTTGCACTCAATATGCCAGCAAATTTGGAAAAATCAGCAGGGGCCACCGGATTGGAAAAGATCAGCTTTCATTCCAGTCCCAAAGAAAGACAAAGCCAAGAATGCTGAAATTACCCCACATTTGTACTCATCCCCCATAGTAAGGTAATGCTCAAAACTCTCCAAGCCAGGCTTCAGCAATACATGAACCATGAACTTCCAGATGTTCAAGCTGGTTTTAGAAAAGGCAGAGGAACCAGAGATCAAATTGCCACCATATGTTGGATCATCGAAAAAGCAAGAGAGTTATAGAAAAACATCTATTTCTGCTTTATTGACTATGCCAAAGCCTTTGACTGTGTTGATCATAGTAAACTGTGGAAAATTCTGAAAGAGATGGGAATACCAGACCACCTGACCTGCCTCTTGAGAAAGAGGCCTCAGGAAGCAACAGTTAGAACTGGACATGGAACAACAAACTGGTTCCAAATAGGAAAAGGAGTATGTCAAGGCTGTATATTATCATCCTGCTTATTTAACTTATTTGCAGAGTACATCATGAGAAACACTGGGAGGGATGAAGCACAAGCTGGAATCATCATTGCTGGGAGAAATATCAACTTCAGATATGCAGATCATATCACCCTTATGGCAGAAAGTGAAGAAGAACTAAAGAGCCTCTTGATGAAAGTGAAAGAGGAGAGTGAAAAAGTTGGCTTAAAGCTCAACATTCAGAAAACGAAGATCATGGCATCCAGTCCTGTCCCTTCATGGCAAATAGATGGGGAAACAGTGGAAACAGGGGCAGACTTTATTTTGGGGAGCTCCGAAGTTACTGCAGATGGTGACTGCAGCCATGAAATTAAAAGACACTTACTCCTTGAAAGAAAAATTATGACCAACCTAGACAGCATATTAAAAAGTAGAGACGTTACTTTGTCAACAAAGATCTATCTAATCAAGGCTATGGTTTTTCCCGTGGTCATGTATGGATGTGAGAGTTGGATTATAAAGACAGCTGAGTGCCTAAGAATTCATGCTTTTGAACTGTGGTGTTGGAGAAGACTCTTGAGAATCTGTTGGCCTGCAAGGAGATCCAACCAGTCCATCCTAAAAGAGATCAGTCCTGGGTGTTCATTGGAAGGACTGATGTTGAAGCTGAAGCTCCAATACTTTGGCCACCTGATGCGAAGAGCTGACTCATTTGAAAAGACCCTGTTGCTGGGAAAGATTGAGGGCAGGAGTAGAAGGGGACAACAGAGGATGAGAATGGTTGGATGGTATTACCTACTCAATGTACACGAGTTTGGTTGAACTCTGGGTGTTGGTGATGGACAGGGAGGCCTGACATGCTATACCGTCCATGGGGTCACAAAGAGTCAGACACGACTGAGCGACTGAACTGAACTGAACTGAAACCTTCACTGGGGCTTCCCAGGTGGCAAAATCATAAAGAACCGCCTGTCAATGAAGGAGGCAGAAGAGTCACAGGTTCAATCCCTGAGTCAGGAAGATCCCCTGTAGTAGGAAATGGCAACCCACTCCACTATTCTTGCCTGGGAAATCCTATGGACAGGGGAACCTGGTGGGCTACCATCCATGCGGTCAGAAAGAGTTGGACACAACTGAGTACTGCACACAAACCCTCCCTAATCCAGCCACTCAAAAGCCAAAGTAATGAGGCCTCTGCTTATCTTACCAGTGATATTTTTAATTAATCTTCTTGATTATGTTCCTAAAGCCACCCTGACTTTCCCTTGTTCTATGACAAACTTTCTCTAGTGCTTCCTTAGTGCCTTCGTGCTTTCCATAGCTCCCACCTGGACAGATCCCTAACGCCTTCATTGCTAACATTTAATTATTATTTTTTTCCCCTCAGTTCCAAACTCTCTTTCATGTCCCTTCTTCACTTTTTGTATCTAACATCCAGACTTTCTCCCAGTCATTTCCATCAGTATCAGTTTTCTATTGATGTGTGATAGACTGCTTTAAAATTTAGAAGGTTAAACAAGCAATTATGAATTATTTCCCCTGAGTCTATGGCTAACTCTATGGATTTGAGCATGAGTAAATCTACTCTTTAAGGCCAGGAAGGTTCAGCTGATGTCAGCTAGGTTCTTTCTCGCATCAACTGGTGAATTGGCTGTGGGATTGGCTGTTTTAGGATGACTTTACTTACATATCTGGTGGCTCACTAACTGATGCATGGGTTAATGCCAGTGTCAGGGTCATATATTCCTCATTATCCAGTAGGTTAGTCCAGGCTTATTTTAAAAGAGCTGGTAGAAGCACATGTGAGGTTCTGAGACCCATTCACAGAAATGACATAGTCATTTCCATCATAATCTCCTACCAAAACAAGTCACAAAGCCAACCTGGAGTCCAAAGGTGACAAAAGGGATGACGCTTATTAATGGGAGTAACTACCAGGTCATATAGCAAAGAGCACTGATAGAAGGAGAGCTAGAGAATCAGGACGATTTTTGTATAAACTCTACCACATTGCCTTATGGTATTTTCTTCATAACGTTTAACATCTCTGAAGTTATGGCTTTTGTCTTTTAACTTGTAAATTATTTTTTTTCTCACATGAATGTAAGTTCCATGAGGAGATAAGCTTGTATCATCCTTGTATATACAGGGTCTAAAACATTATTTACCAAGTGATTATTAAAATTTGTAATGATAAAATAGATGAATGATCTCACTGGCATTATATATCTCAAAAGTTTCTCAGTATGCATTGTTCTTTGAGGATACTTATCCCTCCCTCAAAAAAAAAATTCTCCACACAGAGTCTTATAGACACTGGGAAGTCTCAGAACAGAGGTGCAAATATAGGTTCATTTCTCATATATTTTTAAGCCGATTGCTCATGGTCATATTACCTTATTTTCATTAAGTTTTTGAGCAGAAATTTCTTTCATGCTTCATATCACTGCTAGCTGGCAGAAGTCAAGAAATCTAGGGGACAATCTCAGTGGCTGAAGGAGTCCCCAGGTCATAAAGAGCAATATGTGATCTAGACATGGCATCCAGGAAGAGCTGGTTTCAAAAGTTTGGTCTGCCAAGGAGGCAGCAATTCAGGATGAGACAGCAATGTGAGAAACGCAGACATTTTATTTCTTTTCTGTATCTGTGTGGGATAAAAGATAAGGCTTTGCCATATTTGAGAGCCAATGGTGTCCAAAATGCTTTTTAGATGCTTTAGAGAGTTCATTTTCCCTTCATGACAAAACCTATTTCTATACCAGTTTGGAAGATATGGCATTAAGGGAAGTTATTTGCCAAAGACTATTTAGCTTGAAAGGAGAAGAGGACTTCAATCCCAAGACTCCTCTTCCACCATGTTCCAGGAAACAGAATGTTAAAAATAGAAATACCAAAATATACAAATAGGATATTCATTTGTTTCATGTCAGAGAGGGACAATCTTCTAATGGAATTAATTAAAAAGTCTAGACTCATAAATAAACAGCCTGTCCTAAGATATACAGCATCAAATGAGTTTTGAATATATAACTATCTGAATCAATGGGATCAAGATGAAAGATATGACTGCTACCAAAAGTGGGGGTCTTGGTGCTCCCTGCTCAAAATCTAATAAAGATGCAAGGTTGGTGGAAAGGGAAGTTTGTTTTATTTTGGATAAGCAGCTGGGGGCAGGAGAGCGGGGAACTCCTGTTCAAAGGCTGACTCCCTGAACTGACAATCAGTGAGTAAGATATTTTATAAGCAGAGAGAGGGGGCCACACGTAGCTCTGACAGTCATCTTGAAATCGGTCATGTGGTGGTCTGATCAGTGTCATCTTGACTGATTAAGTACAATTAATCTTCAGTTCCAGGATTGTTTTATTCCCATATACTTGAGGTTAATTTTCGGAATTGTGGCAGCTAAGATCATGGCTACTGCCTGGTCATCATACAGTTAACTTTTTCCACCTGGTGGAAGTTTTAGTACCTTTAAGACAGCTAACAGAATATGGCTCAAAATATTAGCTATAGCCCTTGAAAGAAACTAAAAGTGAAAGTCGCTTAGTCGTGTCCAACTCTTTGCAGTCCATGGAATGCTCCAGGCCAGAATACTGGAGTGGGTAGCCTTTCCCTTCTCCAGGGGATCTTTCCAACCCAGGGACTGAACCCAGGTCTGCCGCATTGCAGACTGATTCTTTACCAACTGAGCCACTGCTCTTGAGGAAGGAACCAAAGGTCCTTGACTTCACTTAATGACTGAACCATTATTATTTAGCCTTGTTGGTCTGCATTTATTTGTTTCTACATTTCTCACTTATTAAACTTATTCTTTGGCTAAAGTCAAAAGTCAGTCTGAGAACATGGTGGGGAAGGACCACAAGTCCTGCTCCATTTCATGATAAGTGATGAAATTAACCAAAACATCTGATAATCATAATACAAGGTATTCAAAATCTGAAACCCCATGTGGTAAGGTAAAGTGCCCAAGAAAAATACTATTTGTGACAGTGATAATGAAAACAAGATAAATAAGGAATAAAGGGATCACTGAAAACTTAAACATCACACTCTAAAGGAAACAGAGACAAGAAAATATGTTATAATGTTGTTCAAAATGAAGAGAAAGACAATGATGAAAACAATGAGTATCACCCAGAATAGAGTTATAGGAGTAAAGCGCCACAGCAATACTTCTCAAAATGCGATGTGCACACAAATCACCTGCTGAGGATCAGGTGTTTGGTTTATGTTTGGTTTAAACATAAAACCTACATTTCTAATAAATTCTTTATGAAGCCAAGGCTGCTGGTTCAAGAACCACACTTTGAGTATCAAAGGTCTGGCATGTTAACAAAAGCATTTCAATACAGTTATAGGGCTCCTAATAAATGAAAAAGAAATATTTATGACTGAAAACTTTTCACATACACACTCTCACACACAAACACTTTCTCTTTCATATATACACTTAAGTACATCTACTCCATCAAGATATATGGCAAAATATGCAATGGGATTAGGAAACTAACTGAAGTGCTGTTTCTAACAACTCAGAGAATTAAAACTGATCATTTAAATCAAAATAAAAACTGAATTGCTTGGAAAATGTACAAGTTAAACTGTTAAATTTTATGAATGCTAAGCAGCATGTATTGATATTTATTTACATGCTTTGATTATTCACACAAATATATGTATGTTTCTGAAATTCTTCATTTGGATGGTTGAATCACATCCTGGGTTTTGGTCAGAGGTGAACACACACTTATTGACCTGTTACATAAATGACTTCCTGACTAAGGACTTTTATATAAATAACTCCCAACTGCGCATTGGTTGCACAGTTGTTGCCTACAAAGAATTCTGCCTTCTTTACCAGTTAGAAATAAATATTTAAAACTTAAGCTTCTGTCTGTGTTTTGGGATCTAGAAGAAAAACAACCAAGCTGAGAGTAATAGGGAGAAAATGAAGGTGCCTTAAAGAAATTAAGGTAATCTATGCAAAAGATTTGGAAATGAGTTACATAGACAACTCTTTTATTCTAAGTGAAATCTAGCTATCAAACTTACTTCACTTAAATTTTCACTTTTCGTAGAGGAATAAAATGTTTTAGGAGGCACCAAAGATACATTTTCCACAGCCTTTACTTTGATTGTAAAGCAAAGAACAGTCCTTAAACTGACCGGCAGTCCATAGGCCTGGGTAAAAGTCCCACTTATTAGCTGTTTGAGTTTCTGCAAGTTATTTAACTCTTTCAGCCTCAGCTGCCTTATCTATAAAATAGACTACAAAAAGTATATAACCCTTATAGAATTTTTGATAATTTAACAAAATGCATATTAAAATGTCTGGCACGATATCTGGCATGAGAGAGGCATTCGGCATATATTCATCCCCCTGAACTAGCCTCCTCTAGGAACGGAAGACATGGGTCATGGGGATGCTCCACCAAGCCCATGACGGCTTTGGCCAGTTGGCTTAGGTGTTAAAGATCTGGCTGTGCCTTTATATACAAACAATACTGAGATGTTCTGACTGGGCCAGGCACCCCTTCCTCCCTCTTAGCAGGGTTGTGGGTTGTGGTTATGTACAATTTCTTATACATAAGAACCTGTATATAATTTAACCAGATAGAAAAGCATTTCCCCACCAACAGGAAAAAGTCCTCATTGTCCATTTGGCTTCTTGTATAATGATAGCTTTCAATGACAATTTTCATCTTCTTAAGTGTCAGTAAAATCATAAAAAGGAAACAAAAAGCCTAGGGAAAGCCCAAAATCTTAAAGGAGGCATTCTGGTCAAACAAAATTGCTACAAATTTAATGATTAAAGACTACAATTCTAAGAGTGGAGAATACACTGATGTAAAACCCATATAAATTGTGTGGCCCCATCTGAGGTTTTCAGAAATGCAAATTACTATCTTATGTTTATCACGTACTGAAGGGACTTTAGTTAGCATATCCTATCCTAAATGGAGGTTTTACTTTTTATTTTTTAACACTTTTCAAAGATTTTTAAAAATATGGACCATTTTAAAAATCTTTCTTTAATTTATTACAATATTACTTCTGTTTTATGTTTTTGGTTTTTTTTGGCCAAGAAGCATATGGAATTTTTGCCCACCAATCAGAGATCAAACTGCACCCCTTGCATTGGAAGACAAAATCTTAAACCACTTGACCGCCAGGAAAGTCCCTGAGTGGAGGTTTTAAACTACTCTTATAAGGGGGTATTTTTTAAATGTCATATTCTTGATCAAAAAATAAACATTAGATCATTATTAAGTTCAAGGGCACCTAAACAATAAATTCTTAAGAATTTTGAGCCTTCCAGATTCTCTATTAAAACCATTGTTTCCTTCCAAGTGATTATCAATAAAACCTTTGACATTAATAAATAAATACATTAGAATAATACTAGTGCTTACTTTACAGACAGTGAGAAATAGGAATTAAGTAATCTGTCCTGATTTCTGAAATATTAAAATATAGGTAAAATACACACACACACACACACACACACACACACACAAATGTAGGGAAAACATTAAAATTAGTGAAATAAAGCATATGAAAATAACCAGGCTCCCTGTTTGGTTATACAGTGTGTACTCTGTATTCCTTGACAAGACTGAATTATACTTCACAGGCTATTGAGAGGAAGTAAAGTCTTCAGTTGCAATTTTCAAAGAGAAAAATGAAAGCAGATTGAGTTCCTAGCATCCGAATCCAGGAAAGTGAGATCTTGACTCTGTAAGTATACCTCAAGTTTAGCTGCTTAACTACAGAGATAGTAGAGTAATATAATTTCTCTCAACCTCGAACTGATCATTTATAAACATCCATGAAGGAGAATATACTTCAACTGAAGACTCACTATAGTTTTAAGGACATAATATAAGGCTCAATAAGGGTTTGTTGTTTAAAAGAATAAGGATCACATTCAAAGATAGAGTTGGGCCAGTATTTCGGATTGGAGTTGATAGAGTTTCCAGTAGGCTACAGTGACTTTTAAAATAACGAAACCTTGGTGGCACACATGGTTTTTATTTTACTTAGTTTTTCTTTGATAGGGTAGCTAACAATGTGACTTACCCTGGAAAACCCTAAGAGTGGACAGCTGAGGATAGTCGCTCTAGATTAGATCTCGTTCTGTTCCTTAACTGAGATAGATAGAAGAAAAGTCTTAGAGATTCATTATATGTCTTGCATAGGAATGTAAGTTCCACTTAAGAACAAGTGAAGGCATACTGCAGTAGACTCGCTATTATTTTATCTCCTATGAGCTCGTTTTTAACTGATAGAAAGACTGCTGCCATCAGAAATTTCTTGCTGAAATATACAAAATGCTTAATATAAAATTTAGAAAACCAGAGGATTTCTGGAAGAAATTGTTAATTGTTAACATAAGGGGAGAAAGATAAATTGCATTATCTGAAAAAATGTCAAGTATCAAAAATTGTTTTTTATTGGCAAAAATCCTCAAATGTTTTACAGTGTCAGGTAATGAAAGGCCAGACAGAAGAGACAGGCAGAGAATGAGACATCCTAGATCCTGAACAGTTATGAAGGAAGATAAATGAATACCAGACATTAACACACTTCTTTCCTGCCACTTGAGACTTGAAGAATGTACTAGTACGGTTGTTTTAAAAATTTGCTTATACACTTCTGTTGTCTTAATCTTGACAAAGTTGGATGCTTACAAGTATTTTCTAGAAGAAGATGGGTTTCATCTCTGTGTTCTTACAGAGGAGGGAAAGAAAATAACTATGCATTAGTGGCTGAAATTTAAACTGCAACAAGAAGAAAAATGAACATGAAAATATAAGCATCTTGAAATTTTGGAAATGTTGCCAAGAGATTTTCACTTTCCACCAGAATTGAGATAAGCAGTTGAGACGATTTATATATTAAATAAATTACAAAAGATACGATGATCCCTGGAATGTCCAGAAATGCACAAGAGGAGTTTTTGGCTCTCTTTCTACAAATGACTGAAGATAAACAGACAGACAGATAGATAGATAGACTATTACCTTTTGGCTACACTGTATCTTAGTTATAGGATTCTTAAATATTGATAAAGTTTTCATGATAATACTAGCCTCAATTTTCTTTTGTAAATGTGTAGCCTTCCTCATTGTTAATTTAGAGACAGAAGGGTGGGATAGTTGACTTTTACATTCTATGTTTTGACACAGATAAGTCCAATTTATGATTGTAAGGTTACACTTATAGGTATGTAGCTCTAGGTAAGATTAAATTATGATTTCTGATAATCAAATGGAACTGCTTCAGAAAAAAATGAGATGAAAGAAATCTATCAGAACAATCAAGAGAGGTCTGTCTTTCTAAATATGTCATGCTTGATTTATATGCTGATTATTTTACAAAGTTCAAAAAATACCATTTACAGTATGTCCCAAGGCCAACTTAACAAAGAAAATATGCACATAAATCAAGTAATAGAAAAAGTAATTTCTTCTGCACAGCACAGATGTGGTCAATGTAAGACAGACAGGAAATAGGAACTTATCCAAGGCCGGCATAGTTTTGACAAGATATAATATTGCATATCTTCTTAAATTAATGTCAATATTATCTCTGAAAAGTATAAACCCTGGAAGTGACTTATATCTTGTAATGTATGTACATAGTGGAGTAGTGTGTTTAATGCTGCTGCTGCTGCTAAGTCGCTTCAGTCGTGTCCGACTCTGTGCGACCCCATAGACGGCAGCTCACCAGGCTCCGCCGTCCCTAGGATTCTCCAGGCAAGAACACTGGAGTGGGTTGCCATTTCCTTCTCCAGTGCATGAAAGGGAAAAGTGAAAGTGAAGTCGCTCAGCCGTGTCCGACTCTTAGTGACCCCATGGACTGTAGCCTACCAGGCTCCTCCGTCCGTGTGATTTTCCAGGCAAGAGTACTGGAGTGGGGTGCCATTGCCTTCTCCAGTGTTTAATGAGGAGAGTCCAAAAATTGGGTATATTCAGTAGAGGTCTCTCAGTTAAAATTTGAGGACAGTGACAAGAATCCAAAATGAGACCTTCATGCTATGGGTTTACATATTTGAAACAATGAACCATGTTAGCAGATGTGGGGAAAAGCCACCTATCTTTTCAAAATTTCCTCGCAATAAGAATAATATATATAAATATGTGTGTGTGCTCAGTGCTCAGTCGTATCCAACTCTGGCAACCCATGTTCTGTAGCCTGCCAGGCTCCTCTGTGCATGGGATTTCCCAGGCAAGAACACTGGAGCGGGTTGCCATTTCATCGTCCGAGGAATCTTCCTGACCCAGGGATAGAACTCCTGTCTCCTGTGTCTGCTGCATTGGCAGGCAGATTATTTATCCCTGTGCCACGAAGGAATCCCCAATATATAAGTGTAGATGTCTGCTTTTTGATTTAAAGTAGGGAAGATATGACTGAGTTAAATTGTTATTGCACATGTCTGATTCTTCTGTTGATAAAGTAGCAATATGTTTGAATAAAAATATAAAATCATGCATAAATAATAAATTTGTTGTTATTGTTTGATTGCTAAAGTGGAAAGAGAAAGTGAAAGTCACTCAGTCCAGTCCGACTCTTTGCGACTGCATGGACTACACAGTCCATGGAATTCTCCAGGCCAGGATACTGGAGTGAGTAGCCTTTCCCTTCTCGAGGGGCTCTTCCTAACCCAGGGATCGAGCCCAGGTCTCCCACATTGCAGGCGGATTCTTTACCAGCTGAGCCACAAGGGAAACCCAAGAATACTGGAGGGGGTAGCCTATCCCTTCTCCAGCGGATCTTTCCCACCCAGTGATCGAACCGGGGTCTCCTGCATTCCAGGAGGATTCTTTACCAGCTAAGTCATGTCCAACTCTTTGTGACTCCATGGACTGTAGACCCCAGATTCCTCTGTCCATGGGATTTCTCAGGCAAGAATACTGGAGCGGGTTGCGTGTCCTTCTCCAGGGGCTCTTCCCCACTCAGGGGCTGTACCCACATCTCCTGCATTGGCAAGGGGATTCTTTGCCACTGAACCACCTGGGAAGCTCAGTTAATAAGTTATTACATATTTATTCCACAGTATTTCATTTTCTTGATTTCATTCTAGCAGAATCCTTAATTATGTTACTATAATTAGGTGTTTTTCACATAATTTATGTTCTACTGATAGCAATGAAATATTAGACACCCATTCTTGATTTTTTAAAACTTTAGTTATTTTAAAAGCAGTCTCAATGTAGAGAAGCTTATTAACGGGAACTTCCTTATTTATTAAAGAATAGAAGGCCATGGCACCCCACTCCAGTACTCTTGCCTGGAAAATTCCATGGACGGAGGAGCCTGGTAGGCTGCAGTCCATGGGGTCGCTAAGAGTTGGACACGACTAAGTGATTTCACTTTCACTTTTCTCTTTCATGCACTGGGGAAGGAAATGGCAACCCACTCCAGTGTTCTTGCCTGGAGAATCCCAGGGACGGGGGAGCCTGTTGGGCTGCCGTCTATGGGGTCACACAGAGTCGGACACGACTGAAGCGACTTAGCAGCAGCAGCAGCAGATTTACAAATAGTTAATGGCGTTATATTAAATATTATAATCAATTTACAATAAATAAATTTATTATGGAAATTATTGTAAAATATTTAAATTTATCATATAAATTTTATTACTAACATATGGCAACATTTGCTAGTTCTTAAAGCATCATCTAGAGACTTACAATATTTTAGAAGTTATTTGTCCTTCAATATTTTAATGCTGATATGCATAAAAAATAAAAATAGAAGTTATTTAATACTTTCAAATCTCTCTTTGATTGAAATCACACCATAATATATGATGCCCAAGAAAAGGGTCTCTATGGAAATTAATTTCAGGTTTAGTGTGTATGTGAATCTTCTTCAAAGTTATGCAAATATTTTGTTATATTTCCCTGACCTTTATATATTTCATTGAATTATTTGGTTGTTGTTGTTGTTGTTGCTGCATATTTCACATGCAGGTTCTTCTGCTTTGCAAAACGTATTTTTCCCTAAATATTTATAAATCCCTTTAACAGTGATATAGTTGAATATACATCTATTTGAATTCTACTTGAGCTTTTTTTGTTGTTGTCATTAAGCATTTGCCAGTTTTTTACTACCAAAAAAAAAAAAGTCCTGTGGGTAAAGGAAATTCAGAATTTTATTTTTTCTGCTAACCATGTTTTGCTCTTTATTTGGAGAATCTTTAGCTGTTTTGTTGCACTCTTTTAGTATAGTTTACATTTTCTCTAGATTTAATCTCATTACATTTAAAAAAAGATTTAGTCAGCATTCCCATCATGTCAAATTTGAAATGTGCTTCATCAGTGTGCTCCGTCTTTAGAGAGATCCAGAAAAATCTCATACATAATCTCTGAATTGTTCCAAAGGATGTCATCATTACTGGCACAGTTAATGTCCTGTCTCCAGTAAAATATTCAAATGGTAGGTAATTTATAACCAAAGAGTTCTTTTGAAGTTTGGCCAAAATTCCTTCTTGTATACTTTTTTCATTACCAATTATGTTATCACCATTATATCATATATTTGCACCCAATAATTTATTAAATTATTTAAATAAGGCTGAAATATTTTTAAAATTTAATGCTGCTGCTGCTGCTAAGTCGCTTCAGTCGTGTCCGACTCTGTGCGACCCCATAGACGGCAGCCCAACAGGCTCCCCCGTCCATGGGATTCTCCAGGCAAGAACACTGGAGTGGGTTGCCATTTCCTTCTCCAATGCATGAAAATGAAAAGTGAAAGTGAAGTCGCTCAGTCGTGTCTGACTCTTAGCGACCCCATGGACTGCAGCCTACCAGGATCCTCTGTCCATGGGATTTTCCAGTCAAGAGTAGTGGAGTGGGTTGCCATTGCCTTCTCCAAAAATGTAATGCAATTAACGTTAAATATTTTTTATACCAAATAATGGCAATGCTGGTGTTCAATGACTGGCTAGTTGTCTATATGGAGAAAGAACTATCACATTTCTCACATATTATGTCTAGACATAGTTACACACACACATAATTTAAGGGCAGTATGAATTGTTCAATCTGGTAAAATATTCCTTAGGCACCATGTGAAGATGGTGTTGATTCTTATGTAACTTTATAACCATGAATTAGAACCCAAACAGAAGCAACAGTGTGGGTGCTCAGTCATGTTGGAAAATGTTATATTACTTGTAAAATAACCTACTGTATTCATTGATCTGTGTGGACAGGTTAATAAACTGGGTTTTGATCTAAACTCTTCTACTATTTAAAGCCTCACCACATTTGAAGCATTTCTTTTGGACATGAATAATCTATAATTTGTGAGACCTTTGAAAGTATAGGGCTTTCCTGTTCAATATCTGTTTCAATATCTACCATGTTCAAAGCCCTAAGTGAGGTGGACAGATGAAAAATATGGATCTGTGCATGAATAATAATGTTTCTGGAGAGTGACAACTGAATTGAGATTCTGGCTGTATCCAAATTCATTAGTGATCACACAACAACTTGGTTAGAACATTCTAGTCAGACTACGATTCTATCTGCTTTTCAATTTTAAGTCCTTTACTGACTAGCTAAGATGATAACATTAATGAAACTTTAGTGTAATACTAAACCATTGCTCCACTCTTTTCTCACAACAATTCTATAAATTGGCTAGAGTAGAAATTAACATTTACCTTAAACAGAAGTGGAGAGTGTGACTTAGAATATTAAGGAATTTGTTCAAGGCAACCTGTCTAGTAAGTGACAAAATTGGAATTAAAACAGTGAATTTAATATTGAGACATAGCAGCACTATTTACAATAGCCAAGGCATGGAAGCAACGTAAAAGCCATTGACAGATGAAAGGATAAAAATATGGTATATATATACACACAATGGAATATTACTCCGCATTTAAAAGAATGAAATAATGTCATTTGAAGCAACAGGGAATGACCTAGAGATTATCATGGATTATAGATAACAAAATTATAAATTATTTTATAATAATTTAATTAACAAAATAAAATTATATTTTAAATTATTATAAAATATAATATTATTATAAATATAATAATATAAATTACCATAGATTACTTCCTGATAGCTCAGTGGATAAAGAATCCATCTGCAGTGCTGGAGACACAGAAAATGCAGGTTTGATCCCTGGGTCAGGAAGATCTCCTAGAGAAGGAAATGGCAACCCACTCCAGTATTCTTGCCTGAAAAATCCCATGGATAGAGGAGCCTGGTGGGCTACAGTCCAGTGGGTCACAAAGAGTTGGACACAACTAAAAAACTAAGCATGCATGTGTGTGTGTGGAGACCTAGAGATTATCATACTAAGTGAAGTAAGTCAGACAAAGACAAGTAGCCTATGATATCACTTACATGTGGAATCTTAAAAAAATGATGATACAAATGAACTTTTTTGTAAAACAGAAATGACTCACAGACTTAGAAAATAAACTTTTATTTATCAAAGGGGAAAAAGGGGCATAAACTAGGAGTTGGGGATTAAAATATATAAGTACTATACATAAAATAGATAAACAACAAGGATCTACTGTAAGGAACAGGGAACTATACTCAATATCTTGCAATAAACTATGATGGAAAAGATCCTATATATATATATGACACAAATACTGAATCATTAAATGGAAAAGAGCCTAAATATATACAGGTGTATATATATATATATATAACACTAAATCACTTGGCTTTACACCTGAAGTTAACACAACATTGTAAATCAGCTATATGTCAATAAAAATAAATAAATATAATTTAAAAATAAAATTAATGAAATGGAGGCATCAGTTCAGTTCAGTTCAGTTGCTCAGTCATGTCCAATTCTTTGCGACCCCATGAACCACAGCACACCAGGCCTGCCTGTCCATCACCAACTCCCAGAGTTTACCCAAACCCATGTCCATTGAGTCAGTGATGCCATCCAACCATCACATCCTCTGTCGTCCCCTTCTTCTCCTGCCCTCAATCTTTCCCAGCACCAGGGTCTTTTCAAATGAGTCAGCTCTTCACATCAGGTGGCCACAGTATTGTAGTTTCAGCTTCAGCATCAGACCTTCCAATGAACACCCAGGACTGATCTCCTTTAGGATGGTCTGGTTGGATCTCCTTGCAATCCAAGGGCCTCTCAAGAGTCTTCTCCAACACCACAGTTCAAAAGCATCAATTCTTCTGTGCTCAGCTTTCTTTATAGTCCAACTCTCACATCCATACATGACCACTGGAAAAACCATAACCTTGACTAGACGGACCTTTGTTGGCAAAGTAATGTCTCTGCTTTTTAATATGCTCTCTAGGTTTGGTCATAAGCCACAATATTTACTACATTATGTTGTATCTATAATTTATGGCAAAAAACCCCACACAGCTCAGTTGGGGAAATCAGCAAATGATTAAAACATATAGTACTTATTTTGAGTCTTGAAAAATAGATAGTATTTCTTCAATAGAGATATACTTGAAATATATATTAAAAGTAGAAAAAATAATGAAAGTAAAGCCACTCTAAAAGTAAGTAGGACCTATGGCAAGTAGGGAGAAGTCTATGTCTATAGAAGAAAAGGTAGAATATGAGGATTTATGAGATAAGCTGGGAAAAATTAAAATAAAAAATGAAAATTTTAAATCTAAATAATTTACACAATTCTCAATAATGACAGAATATTTCATTCTACGAGAGTGAAAAAAAGGCCAAATGACCTCAGAAATTCCTTGTGGATGTGTGGGTTGATGAGAAGTCTAGAAGTATGGTATTAGTATTGGTACAAATTTACACAAAATATTCAAATAATGTGTGAAGTGTACTCAGCATTTTATATTTATATATATATATATAAACACATATGATTTTATGTGATTTTTAAATCATATATATAATTTTAAGAGCTCAGTAATTTAAGTGTTCAGTTCAGTCACTCATTCATGTCCAACTCTTTATGACCCCATGGACTGCACTGCACCAGGCTTCCTTGTCCATCACTAACTCCCAGAGCCTTCACAAACTCATGTCTATCATGTCGGTCATGCCATCCAACCATCTCATCCTCTGTTGTCCCCTTCTTCTCCTGTCTTCAGTCTTGTCCAGCATCAGGATATTTTCAAGTGAGTCAGCTCTTTGCATCAGGTGGCCAAAGTATTGGAGTTTTAGCTTCAACCTCAGTCCTTCCAATGAATATTCAGGACTGATTTCCGTTAGTATTCACTGGTTTAATCTCCTTGCAGTCCAAGGGACTCTCAAGAGTCTTCTCCAACACCACAGTTCAAAAGCCTCAATTCTTCGGCACTCAGCTTTCTTTAGAGTCCTACTCTCACATCCATATATGACTACTGGAAAAACCAAGGCTTTGACTAGACAGACCTTTGTTGGAAAAGTAATGTCTCTGCTTTTTAATATGCTGTCTAGGTTGGTCATAATTTTTCTTCCAAGGAGCATCTTTTAATATCTTGGCTGCAGTCACCATCTGCAGTGATTTTGGAGCCCCCAAAAATACAGTCTGTCACTGTTTCCATTGTTTTCACATCTATTTGCCATGAAGTGATGGGCCCAGATGGCATGATCTGAGTTTTCTCTGAGCTTTAAGCCAACTTTTTCACTCTCCTCTCTCACTTTTTAGTTCCTCTTCACTTTCTGCCACAAAGGTGGTGCCATCTGCATATCTGAGGTTATTGATATTTCTCCTGGCAATCCAGATTCCAGCTTTTGCTTCATCCAGTCCAACATTTCTCATGATGTACTCTGCATATAAGTTAAATAAGCAGGGTGACAATATATAGCCTTGACGTACTCCTTTCCTGACTTGGAACCAGTCTGTTGTTCCATGTCCAGTTCTAACTGTTGCTTCTTGACCTGCATACAGATTTCTCAGGAGGCAGGTCAGATGGTCTAGTATTCCCTTCTCTTTCAGAATTTTCCACAGTTTGTTGAGATCCACACAATCAAAGACTTTGGCATAGTCAATAACTGACTGAAGACCATGAGTCTTTATGTCCTAATTAGGTGTGTAGTTAATGTCCATCAAGAGCTTCACAGCAGTATTCTGATTTGGTAAAAAGAACATGAGCTTTGATTTTTAAGCAAAGCTTTTATAATTATCACATGGAATCCAGAATAAAGTATTTAGCCTCCTTAGGTCTCAGTTGCTTCTTCAGTAAGATGGAGATTAATATGGCTGCACTGCGAGGTCAGTGGTCAGGATAGTTAACTTGGCAAAACTTACCTGTGATGCCTGATCTTCAGATGTATATGGTGCTTACCAGTGGTTTATTTCCATATTATACCTTCTCTCGGGGCCTTGTAGGATAAAATTAGGATGAATTGGAAAAGCTTATAATATAAATTCCTAGAGATGACACTGATTATTTCTTTGATTTGTATTTTCAAACTTCTAAAATGAAAAACTTGTATATGTTAAAGTGAGAAAAATGAGGTCTTTTCGGACAAGAAAGCCTAAGAATGTGAGAAAAATTTAATCTTTATACATTCTGCTCTGAAACAAGAGGTATTCATGTAGATCACCTTTCATAAGATTTAGCTTCAGAGAAATAGTGATGAACAGTTGTATCTTGGCGAATATGGCCATAAGATAGAATATATGCATATATATTCACAAGAGACCTACTCAAATATTTATGCGGTAAGAGTATAAAGTCTTCAAAGAATCTGACTCACTTGTAGGCAATCTTGTCTACTGTATTTTTCTTCATTTTTTATTCTTTACTACAATGATACCTATCTCAATACTGCAAATTTGTTTAACATTGAAAGACTATTTTTTCTCTGATAACATGGCAAGCTAATGGATTTTGTGAGAAAGATAGGTACAAAATGTCAACAATAGATAAATACTGTACATATTCAAAGAGACTGTCTCAGCAGAGTTATGATATACCTCTGTTAATATCTCACTCTAAATATGAAATGCTGGTTCTTTTAGAAAATCAGATTATATGTTAGTTCAGATAACAATGTCATTAGCAGTTTTGTGTTGCTGTGCATGGAATCCAATGTTTTCTTTTATAATAGCAAAATGTGCATCTACATTATTATGAATAAAATACATTTAGCTCCAGGCAGGGCTAATATAACTGGAACAATTTCCATTCATTGGCATATAATATTCCTTTCTTCAAAGCAAATATAAATTAACTCAGTCATTCAGTAGGCATACAGCAGGTGTATTCTCTATTCTAGGTACTGGGATGGCAGTATGAAGGAAACAATCTCTGTCAGTCCTTGAACTGACTCTACCTGTTGCACAAGAAGTATTGTGATAATGTATTTGTATGATTAATCCAGGTATATGTTTCATATTCTGCCATCTAGAAAAAAAAAATGTGAGCACAGCCAACCTGGATATTATGAACATTCAGTTCAGATCAGTGGCTCAGTTGTGTCCGACTCTTTGCAACCCCATGAACCGCAGCACGCCAGGCCTCCCTGTCCATCACCAAATCCCGGAGTTTACCCAAACTCATGTCCATTGAGTCGGTAATGCCACCCAGCCATCTCATCCTCTGTTGTCCCTTCTTCTCCTGCCTTCGATCTTTCCCAGCATCAGGGTCTCTTCAAATGAGTCAACTCTTTGCATGAGGTGGCCAAAGTATTGGAGTTTCAGCTTCAGCATCAGACCTTCCAATGAACACCCAGGACTGATCTCCTTTAGGATGGACTGGTTGGATCTCCTTGCACTCCAAGGGACTCTCAAGAGTCTTCTCCAACACCACAGTTGAAAAGCACCAATTCTTCGGCACTCAGTTTTCTTTACAGTCCAACTCTCACATCCATACATGACTACTGGAAAAACCATAGCCTTGACTAGATGGACCTTTGTTGACAGAGTACTGTCTCTGCTTTTTAATATGCTGTCTAGGTTGATCATAACTTTCCTTCCAAGGAGTAAGCGTCTTTTAATTTCATGGCTGCAATCACCATCTGCAGTGATTTTGGAGCCCCCCAAAATAAAATCAACCACTGTTTCCACTGTTTCCCCACATAGTCAAAGTCTCTGTCATAGTCAATAAAGCAGAAATAGATGTTTTTCTGGAACTCTCTTGCTCTTTTGATGATCCAGTGGATGCTGGCAACTTGATCTCTGGTTCCTCTGCCTTTTCTAAAACCAACTTGAACATCTGGAAGTTCACGGTTCATGTATTGCTGAAGCCTGGCTTGGAGAATTTTGTGCATTACCTTACTAGAATGTGAGATTATGAACATGGATCCTTCTAAAACTGTCACCATTTTGTAAAGAGCAGTGTTGGTAGAGCAAACACTCTCTTTATTTAGTCCATTCTTTCTGAAATTCTTGAGGCTTCCTAATACTTTTGGTACATTCTTGGAGAGACTAGTTTTATGGCCCCATTTTATTTCATTTTCCTTATTTTTATTGCATTGTAATAAAGGCTCCTAGAGAAGACAGTAGTCTCCATTTTAGCTTCTTTTTCATTCCAGACCATATGCTATAGAAAAGAGCTCAAGAACTGGGATTTTAGCCATGGACAGATTTGGATTTGCTACCCATTGAAGACACTGTAGTTGACCTCTGATTTATAGCACACTCCACTCTCTACTTCATCTGGATCATACTTGCTTATTCCCAATCTACCTCAGTGCTGTAGTATTTGTGTTAATCTATCAAAAATGTTGAGACCTTGTTAAGACTTCTAATCTATTTTGAGTGTGAAACAAGATAAATATTTTATCTTGTTGAAGCACAAAATATTGTAAAGAATTATTTATTGAAGATGAATTCCATGATGTCAGAGATATCTTCATTTAAAAAGTGACTATGGGATTTATGTCAATAGGTGTGTCTTAATAACTTAACTTTATATAAATAGTGCTACCGTATGATCCAGCAATCCTATTCCTGGCCATATACGTGGAGAAATCCATAATTTGAAAAGATACATGCACCCCGATGTTCATTGCAGCACTATTTACAATAGCCAAAACATGGAAGTAACCAGTAGACATTGATCTTAAAACAGTAAATTTTGATGTTGCTATGTAATTTTGGCCAGTGTAGACAAAGGAACTTTGAAACTATCATTTAAGCTTATGAGGTAGTTTGCTGTAGTTTCATGGATTGGATAGAGGATTTTTGACTCATGAGTTGATAATTTTTAGCAGCTTATTACTCACAGCAATATTGAGCATGGGATAATTATTTTCACAGTAGTTCCCTGAAGCTCACTTCCAACAGAACTGCATTAGAGCAGGGGATCCTGACTTGAGGGGACCTGACCCTTTATAGCAGAGAGTGAGCATGTTTGTTTTTTATTTGCAGAAAATATTTTCTTTATTATACTGGACAGTGAGCATCCCTACTCCTTCCTCTGGAGGAAAATATTAACTTTATTTCCTAAAAATGTTTTGCTATACAAATATATTTGAAAAGAC
This sequence comes from Okapia johnstoni, assembly GCA_024291935.2. NCBI lineage: Eukaryota > Metazoa > Chordata > Mammalia > Artiodactyla > Giraffidae > Okapia > Okapia johnstoni. Next base: position 10,579,871 of record CM044325.1, read on the forward strand.
AGTTTCAAACTGAGGGGAAGCAACATACAGAAATGGAAAGGATTGTAAGGTTCAGAACAAACCTCTCCAAAATGTGACACTTTTATATAAGAAATAGTTTGAGCTAAAGATAACCAATACCCTGTAGATTCTCACTTCCTTAGAAACCTGTATGCAGGTCAAGAAGCAAGAGTTAGAACTGTACATAGAGCAACAGACTGGTTCATAATTGGGAAAGGAGTACTTCAGAGCTGTACATTACCATCCTGCTTATTTAACTTACATGGAGAGTATATTATGTGAAATGCTGGGCTAGATGAATCACAAGCTGGAATCAAGATTACTGGGAGAAATATCAATAACCTCAGATATTCAGATGACACTACTCTAATGGCAGAAAGCAAAGAGGAAGTAAAGAGCTTCTTGATGAAGGTTAAAGAAGAGAGTGAAAAATCTGGCTTAAAACTCAACATTCAAAAAACTAAGATCATAGAATCTGGTCCCATCACTTCATGGCAAATAGATGGGGAAAAAATGGAAACAGTGACAGAATTTATTTTCTTGGGCTCTACAATCATTGTGAATGGTGACTGCAACCATGAAATTAAGACACTTGCTCCTTGAAAGAAAAATTGTGAGAAACCTAGACAGCGTATTAAAAAGAGACATCACTTTGCTGACAAAGGTCCATATAGTCAAGGCAGTGGTTGTTCCAGTAGTCATGTATGGATGTGAGAGTTGGACCATAAAGAAGGCTGAGCAACGAAAAATTGATGCTTTCAAAAGGTGGTGCTGGACAAGACTCTTGAGAGTGCCTTGAACATCAAGGAGACCAAACCAGTCAGTCCTAAAGGAAATCAACCCTGAATATTCATTGGAAGGACTGATGCTGAAGCTGAAGCTCCAATACTTTGGCCACTTGATGCAAAGATCCAACTCATTGGAAAAGGCCTTGATGCTGGGAAAGATTGAGGGAAGGAGGAGGAGCAACAGAGGATGAGATGGTTGGATGGCCTCATGGACTCAATGGACATGAGTTTGAGCAAACTCTGGGAGATAGTGAAGGACAGGGAAGCCTGAAATGCTGCAGCGTGTGTGGTCACAAAGAGTTGGACATGACTTAGTGACTGAACAACAAGAATACTATTCTTTTGATTCATATGTAGCTTGTAGTCTCCTATGTTCTTAGATGATTTTTTTTCCTTTACATCCACTGCAATTATACATCTCCTCCTTTATTTTTTATTAAAAAGCATTTCTTGGAGGCTAAGCACATAATTTAATGGGCTTCCAGGTGGTAGTAGTGGTAAAGATCTTGCCTGTCAATTCAGGAGACATAAGAGATGCAGATTTGATTCCTGAGTCAGGAAGATACCTTGTAAAGGGCATGGCAACCAACTGTAGTATTCTTGCCTGGAGAACCCCATGGCTAGAGGAGCCTGGAGTGTTACAATTCACAGGGTCATAAAGAGTTGGACATAGTTGAAGCAACTTAGCATGCATGCACACATGCACAGAATTTGATATAAATCTTGTTTATCTCATCTCAGAAAGTTGATTTGTGATCACTAAGGAAAAATATTCCCATTTGAATGCAGAGTTCCAAAAACTAGCAAGGAGAGTTAAGAAAGCCTTCCTCAGTGATCAATGCAAAGAAATAGAGGAAAACAACAGAATGGGAAAGACTAGAGATCTCTTCAAGAAAATTAGAGATACCAAGGGAACTTTCATGCAAAGATGGGCTCAATAAAGAACAGAAATGGTATGGACCTAACAGAAGTAGAAGATATTAAGAATAGGTGGCAAGAATACACAGAAGAACTGTACAAAAAAGATCTTCACGACCAGATAATCACGATGGTGTGATCACTCACCTAGAGCCAGACATCCTGGAATGTGAAGTCAAGTGGGCAGTAGAAAGCATCACTACGAACAAAGCTAGTGGAGGTGATGGAATTCCAGTTGAGCTATGTCAAATTCTGAAAGATGATGCTGTGAAAGTGCTGCACTTGAAATGCCCCAGCAAATTTGGAAAACTCAGCAGTGATCACAGGACTGGAAAAGGTCAGTTTTCATTCCAATCCCAAAGAAAGGCAATGCCAAAGAATGCTCAAATTACTGCACAATTGCACTCATCTCACACACTAGTAAAGTAATGCTCAAAATTCTCCAAGCCAGGCTTCAGCAATACATGAACCATGAACTTCCAGATGTTCAAGCTGATTTTAGAAAAGTCAGAGAAACCAGAGATTAAATTGCCAACATCAACTGGAAAAAGCAACAGTTCCTGAAAAACATCTATTTCTGCTTTATTGACTATGCCAAAGCCTTTGACTGTGTGGATCACAATAAACTGTGGAAAATTCTGAAAGAGATGGGTATACCAGACCACCTGACCTTCCTATTGAGAAATCTGTATGCAGGTCATGAAGCAACATTTAGAACTGGACATCGAACATCAGACTGATTCCAAATAGGAAAAGGAGTATGTCAAGGCTGTATATTGTCACCCTGCTTATTTAACTTATATGCAGAGAACATCATGAGAAACGCTGGGCTGGAAGAAGCACAGGTTGGAATCAAGATTGCTGGGAGAAATATCAATAACCTCAGATATGCAGATGACACTACCAGTATGGCAGAAAGTGAAGAGGAACTAAAAAGCCTCTTGATGAAAGTGAAAGAGGAGAGTAAAAAAGTTGGCTTAAAGTTCAACATTCAGAAAACAAAAATCATGGCATCTGGTCCCATCACTTCATGGGAAATAGATGGGGAAAACAGTGGAAACAGTGGCAGACTTCATTGTTTGGGGCTCCAGAATCACTGCAGATGGTGATTCCTGCCATGAAATTAAAAGATGCTTACTCCTTGGAAGGAAAGTTATGACCAACCTATATAGCATATTAAAAAGCAGAGACATTACTTTGCTAACAAAGGTCCATCTAGTCAAAGCTATGGTTTTTCCAGTGGTCATGTATGGATATGAGAGTTGGACTGTGAAGAAAGTTGAGTGCAGAAGAATTGATGCTTTTGAACTGTGGTGTTGGAGAAGACTCTTGAGAGTCCCTTGGAGTGCAAGGAGATCCAACCAGTCCATCCTAAAGGAGATCAGTCCTGGGTGTTCACTGGAAGGACTGATGTTGAAGCTGAAACTCCAATACTTTGGCCACCTCATGCGAAGAGTTGACTCATTGGAAAAGACCCTGATGCTGGGAGGGATTGGGGGCAGGAGGAGAAGGGGACGACAGAGGATGAGATGGCTGGATGGCATCACTGACTCAATGGACATGGGTTTGAGTGGACTCTGGGAGTTGGTGATGGACATGGAGGCCTGGCGTGCTGCGATTCATGGCGTCTCAAAGAGTCAGACACGACTGAGCAACTGAACTGAACTGAACTTTAGTTCTGTGAAGGAAAAAATGTGCTTCCTCCTGGTTTAAAGAGATATTTCTAGTTAGTGCAACAATGACATTTCACCATGTGTTCGTGGGAAGTCACAGGTAGAATTTTCCAGTTCATCTGATTGTCAAAGATGATTCTTAGCTACAAAATTAAAAGAAAAAAAAAATCAAACTAAGAAGACTTTCTTTGATTGAAGGTATCGTCTTATTTGATATACATGAGCACTCGACTTGGAAAATGTCAGCTTTTTTAAAAATAAAACTATTAGAAATAATTGTAATTAGAATATGTTAATACCACCTATGTCACAGTTAAATTCACAAAAATTGCTTCATACAGAAAAAATATTCATGCCCTTAAATAAAATTCAGGTTGGAGAGAAAAATCCTAACTTAAATTCAAAAAGAAAAAGAGAATATTGTAACTTTCCCACCAGGTTCACAATTAAATCATATTATTTCACAGATTTTGGTTAAATGGTTTTCAGAATATTTCACTGTAAACAGTTCATTTCCTTTTAATCTGAATGATGCTATTTAAATCTTTATTAATTACTTGGTACTATTTTTCCTTCTCTCTTCTTATTTTACTGGTTAGCTATTGGAAAGCAGAATGAGAATAAAAATTATTATAACTTTAATTTTTATATATCTTTAGAATTCAGGCATTATTATTTTGGATTTGCCTAGTATGATGATGATGATTTTGGTGATCATGATGAAGATTTGCTTTGAATTCACACTCAAAATATGAAAGAAGATTAAATCCACACTATCTTCAGAAGGTTAATGAAATTAATTACATATATATGTAATTATATATATTATATATAAATAAAGTAATGTCATTCTTTAGTGTCAATGATGGTTAATTTTATATGTCAACTAAGACACAATGTGTCCAGATGGTCAGACTTAATTCTGAGTGTTTCTGTGAGGTATTTTTACATAAGATTAACATTTGAATTGGCAGACTGAATAAAGTAAATTGCCCTCCCTAATGTGAGTGGTCTTCATCCAAACAGCTGAAGGTCTGAAGTTTGAATACCTTCAGCAGGACGTTGGCTTTTTCCTCTCTTTGAATGCAGTCTGAAACATTGACTCTCCTGGCTCTGGCTCCTGCAATTTTCAGGCTGGAACCATCCTATTGGCTTTCCTGGGTCTCCAGTTCACTGATAACTCTGTGAATCTTGGGACTTGTTATCCTTTTTATCTATTAACCAACTCATTATAATACAAATGTCTTCTCTGGAAAACCCTGGCTAATACCATGGCTTTTGTAGATTCTCAGAAAAAAACATTATTAAGCATTATCTATAAATATATTCTGGGCTTCCCATGTGGCTCAGTGGTAAAGAATCTGCCTGCCAATACAAGAGATGCAGGTTTGATCCCTGGGTCAGGAAGATCCCATGTAGAAGGAGATAGTAACCCACTCCAGTATTCTTGCCTGGGAAATCTCATGGACAGAGAATCCTGGTGCTACAGTCCATAAAAAACTAACTCCAACAGGTTCTTTAAATATACAGATAAAATATTTATGAACTGTGCTTTCATTCTTGAAGGCAATATCTTGATGGTAGTAATGATTTATTATGGTAGATACTTGCTGTAACAATTAGCACAGTCCAAAAATGTCAGACACAACTTAGCAACTAAACAACAGCAACATAAATATATTCTCGAGTTTTATTTAAAGGATCTATCTGGTCTTGTTTCTTCTTTTCCTCCCTATGAGTCCTTAAATTACATGTGAATACACTATAACAGAACATCATAATAGTGCTTGTATAAGTGGTATATAAAATATAAGATAAAGCATTATAGTATCTGTAATAGACTGTAATAGATAATTCCTATAAATTCCTAAGGCATATTTAGTCAGTCCCCTAAAATGTGTCCTTTCCTCCTGAGCACACAAACAGATTACATTTCCTACTTCCCTTGGAGTTATGTGTAGCCATGTAATTGAGTTCTAATCAAAGAATTTGAATGGAAATAAGACATCCCACTTTCAGGCCCAACTCATACAAACTTCCCACTTGAGTTCCACTTTTCTTTTTTTATTGTATTATAGTTGGGGTACAATGTTGTATTAGTTTCTGGAATATAGCAAAGTGATTCAGTTTTATGTATGTTTGCTGCTGCTGCTAAGTCGCTTCAGTCGTGTCTGATTCTGTGCGACCCCATAGACGGCAGCCTGCCAGGCTCCCCCGTCCCTGGGATTCTCCAGGCAAGAACACTGGAGTGGGTTGCCATTTCCTTCTCCAGTGCATGAAAGTGAAAAGTGAAAGTGAAGTCGCTCAGTCATGTCCAACTCTTAGCGACCCCGTGGACTGCAGCTTACCAGGCTCCTCTGTCCATGGGATTTCCCAGGCAAGAATACTGGAGTGGGTTGCCATTGCCTTCTCCGTTTATGTATGTATATCCTTTGTCATATTCTTTTCCATTGTGGTTTACCACAGGGTATTTTATATAGTTTCCTATACTACACAAAGGACCTTTTTGTTTATCCATTTTATATATAATATTGTAGTTTGCATCTGTTAGTCCTAAACTCCCAATAGATCCCTTTCCCACCCCTTCTCCCCTTTGGCAACCACAAGTCTATTCTCTATGCCTGTGAGTCTGTTTCTATTTTAGATAAGCTAATTTCTAATTAGATAAGTTAATTTATGTCATAGTTTAAATTCCATGTAAGTGATAGATATTTGTCTTTCTCTTTCTGACTTATTCACTTAGTATGATAATCTCTAGGTAAGCCCATGTACCTGCCAATGGCATGATTTCTCTTTTTTTTGGCTAAGAGCTCCAAATTTTTTTCTCCCCTCTAGCTAACTAAGACAGAGTACAATGAAAAGGAAAATTAGGGTTTTTAAATTCTAAGGTAATAAATATTTGCTGTTTAATGTGTACATGGTTTTGTGCTAAATACTACATGAAATATCTACCATAATAAATCATTAGTACCATCAAGATACTGCCCTCAAGAACAAAAGCACAGTTCATAAATGTTCCATCTATATATTTAAAGAACCAGTGGGAGCTAGCTTATTATTATAATTTTTGAACCACTGAATAAAGGCCCTATACAGGAATCAACAGAAAACCAACAATAAATGTTAAAAAGAGAAGAGAAGAGATTACCTTCAAGTGGACAGTAAAAAAGGATTCAAAGAAGAGATAAGAGTTTATTGAGTATATCAGTTAGATAGGTAAATGATAGACAGATAGAGAAAGAGAGAGATAGGAGATTGATACATAGACGTTAAAGCCTACACATTTAGAGAGAGATGGAGGAATACTAGTTTGGACAGTAAGAGAGAAATAGAAATAAGAGCAAACTTAATAAGGCAGTGAAAACACCATCCTGACCAGACTTGTGGGTTCACATAGATAAGTCACCAGAAACTGGAATGAACTGATACTTAGCACTAGTCAGAGGCTAATAGACTTATGTAGTTTGCATAAGTTTGCAACCTTCCCAGGTGGCACAGCAGGTAAAGAATCTGCCTGCAATGCAGGAGACACAAGAGACAAGGGTTTGATCCCTGGATGGGAAATATTCCCTGGAGAAGGGAAAGATAACAACTCCAGTATTCTTGCCTGGAAAATTCTATGAACAGAGGAGCCTGATGGGCTATAGTCCATAGCGTTACACAGAGTTGGACACAACTGAGTGACTAAGCACACACACACACACACATTCAGTTTGCTATGGATTTTAGCATTTCTTTGTAGGTAGTAAGGAAACCAATAAGATATTCCAAATTTATTTAACAATTGAAGTAATTATTCCAAAGTGCCTATTTTGAATTAAAAGTTTAGAAATAAATTGAAATTATCTTCCTTGAGTCTTCTGAATTTTCAATGGCTATTACATTTTGGTAATTCACCATCAAAGGGTATTCCATAGACAAGCTTTGAAATTCAATAGAATAAAAACCTCAGAATCAAGTTTTCAAGTGTTTTCATAACAAAGTAGAACTGGGCCCTAATCATTTCCTAACTCTTAGAAGCACACTCTACCAATGGTTTCCTTTTATGCTTTCAGAAAAGTGCACAATAATTTTACTTTCCTCTAAAAGAGGTGTTAGGAAGAACATTATGTTTCTTTTTAATCTGTCAGTTGTGTTCTGTTTACGTGACTGCTTTCAGATTGTCCAGCAGAAATCTGTTCACAATAGTGGCAAATTGATAAGAGCTTTGTTTTGTTTTTCACCTCATTGCATTCCTCTTATAAGCGTTCATACATCAGAATGTCTAACCTCATTCAAAAACCACCAGCTTCACTACTCCTTAATATTTAGTCCCACCACCCCTAAAATAATAACAAGAATATCATTAGTGATAATAATATTAGTAATGGCTGCTTAATTTTCATTTCATAAGTACTTTCAAGCAAGTATTATTTTTAAAAGCTACTTTTTAACTTGAATCCTAGGAGCAAAAAAGAAAAAAGGCAACCTATGAAAAATATAGTTAAATACTGATGGAATGACAACTGGAATCATGTTAGTTAAGATACAGTGGCTATCATGATGTTGGAGGAGTTTGTAATTTCCTCAGTTCTGTATTGTCATAACAAAAATTTGAAGCAACAGACCAGTGTTACAGCTCTGTGTTACAGCTCAGTTTTATTTAGAAAGTAAAGGAAAATACATCCTAGAGGTGTGAGGGCATGTCAACCCAAAAGACACAAAGAGAAGAGAGGCCACTGGCCCAATTTTGGCTCATCTTTTTATATGTTTTTTTTCTCCTCCCCCGGGCCTGCCCTATGTAAATTGGGCTAGGCAGGAGTGCTGTTTGTTCTACCTGAGGTCCTCACTCTTGTCCTCGGACCTTTGTTACATTTTCGTGGGCTTTTCCCTTCCTTGTCTTTTAGCCACCACCATTCTGGACTTCTTTTTCCTATTCTAACTACCTAACAATGACAATGGTGGAAGATTTCTGAAAAAATGAAAGGATAGAGTACTATCTGAGGTTTCTGATTATAGTGAAAAAAAAATAACCCTCTCTCTTTCTAAATCTCTTAGAAAAAGAATTAAAGTACTACAAAAATATTCTTACTTCCAAACTGAGATATGAAAATAAGCTCAAAATGACTTTGCAAGGATATCGAGCGTAAGTGAGCTCAGTAAGAAAAGCATGATGTCTCAGACAGGTTTCAAAGTTCACTTACAAAGTGAGCAGGCACTTGAAAAAACATGCATCACTTTTGTGAACAGGATTTTTGTGCCCCTGTCAAAGGAAGAAAAAAGGAAACCAAGCAAGATCCACTTTAAAAAGATATATAACAGTTTCTGTGGCTGTGAAACCCTGTGGGTTTTTTGAGCTGTGTTGTACTTGCCATCCTTAAGTGAGAGTTTGCAAAACAGTCACATAAATATGGCCCGTGAAGAATGGCACAATAAAGCACTTACCTTTGGTTAACAAAATTCTAGGCTGTTAGGTTGGTGGAAGATTGGGAAAGTCAGATTACAGGCAGAGTGAAAGATTCAGATATGTTGTAAAATAGAAGCAGAAATTCAATAGATGGCAGTCTTCCCCCTGCTTTGAGTTCATTCGCTCAGATTTCAAGATCACGCTTGATGGATCTTCCTTCCTACCTCTTTAGCTTTTCTCTCTAATCACTCAACTGTATTTAACTTGGTGACTCAACCACAGAAGACTAACAAACTTATGAATGCCTTAATATGCCATTCTCTCTTAGATCCCTACTCCTTTTTAAAATGCGTTCTCTCAAGCTGGGAAATGCCCTCCCTTTTCTTATCTAACCATTTTCTCATCACCTTGAGCAGCATCTCTACTTCTGAGCCTCCTTCTGTACTTCCCCCTGTGAAATAAAATTCATATTTTATGGCAAGATAAAATAATTTAAACATGAAAATTCTTCTCTGCTCTTTGGTCTCCTCTCTCCCACATTGCTCATTGTGTATCTGCTTTACACATCAACCCCATAGGCTGAAATACCTGCTTAACCATAAAGAGCAATATTCTACTAGCATCAGCAAGACAACTCCTTGAAACAGGGGTCCCCAACCCCTGGGCTACAGACCAGTACCAATCCATAGCCTGTTAGGAACCCAGTCACAAAGTAAGAGGTGAGCAGCTGGTGAGTGAGCAAAGATTCAACTATATTTACAGATGCTCCTCACTGCTTCCATTACTGCTTGAGCTCTGCCTCCTGTCAGATCAGAGGTGGCACTGGATTTTTTCATAGTGTAACTGAGAAGAGTCAATTTTGACTCTTTCATGCTAGATCTGTTTCTTTGGCAGCTTTTGTAATGATAATCAAACATAATGGCCTACCTCAGAGAATCTTGTCCCTCTGCCTGTTAAGATAAAGCGCCTTTGTTCAGAAACCTGTCCACCTGTTGATGGCAGGAAGGAAGAAATTAACATATCCCCTGCCTGAGGCTTCCAGTTCTAGGAGACACTTCCAAAATTAAATGGTCTTTTTACCTTGTTTCCTTACCTCCTCCAATCTCTGATGCATAAAAGAACCTGGCATCCAGACCCCTGACAAGATAGTTATTTTGAGACGTTAGTCTGCTATCTTCTCTGTCAGCCAGCTTTCTGAGGCATATTCCTTGCCTCAACACCTCATCCTTCAGATTCATTGGCCTCTTGTGCAGTGCGCAGAGAAAGCTTGAAGTTGGTAACAATAGAAACACAAGCCCTTCTGTGAACTACACATGAAGGGATCTGGGTTGCTTTTTCCTTATGAGAATCATCTCCAAACCATTGTCCCCCACTCTATCCGTGGAAAAATTGTCTTCTACAAAACTGGTCTCTTGTGCCAAAAATGATGGAGACCACTGCCTTAAAAAAAACATTCCTTCTTGACCTTGTAAGGGGTCACATGACCCACCACTATGACACTTAGATCTCAGTTAAGCAAACTGTCAATAATGCGTCATTTGATGTAACAGCCGCATGTCTCAAAAATCTTATATAACCTGTGTCTTGACTTTCAATGGGTGGAGCAGTTTTCAGATCTTCCTGAGATTCTCTTCCCAGGTTATAATTCTCAAATTTGGCTCAAATAAATTTTTCTAATTCTTTCTTAGATTGACTAATTAATTCTTCATCAACACAGCATATTAACAAGTGTCCTACCTTTGCATTTTTCACTGCTCCCATAATATCATGCAAGTTACAGAGTCTCACCTGTGGATTTTATACAAACTATTGATTGTATCTTTCTTTTCTATGGCAAAATGAACTCCTTCAGGAGAGACTATTGTATTCTTAATATCTGCCACATAATAAACCTTAAATATTTGCTAAATGAAATCATGAACCTAAATATTAGTACCTTTTCCAGCTTCTTTTTAGATATTAATCATGCCATATAAGAAAATAGTTCTTGATTCTTTATTTGCATATCCAATACTCAGCTCTGTTTTACTTGCTGGATTGTTACCTTTAAGATTTACGTTTTCTTCCCCCTTAGTTTTATTTTGTGGAAATTTTTTGTTCTTTCTGTTTGGGCTTTTGTTGCCATTATGACTCAAAATCTTTGGTAAATCTGATTATATATGTTGTGTATATATATATATATATATATGTGTGTGTGTGTGTGTATTTTTTTTTTTTAACCATTCTCTTACTAGTAAGGTCAGGTAAGAATCTCGGAATTGGAGATATACAAATCATGGCTGATATGAAATTTTTAAAACATTTCTTTTATTGCACACAATTAGCACACCCTACAGACTAAAATAAGGAAAATAGAAAAAAGGGCTAAACAGTCAACCCCTCCAAAGAGAAGTCCAGGAAGGAGATGTCACAGCACAAGCACAACCTCTTGTCTGGCAATGGGTCTCATGATAAGTATGTGACAGGAAGTCGCCTTCTGCTCTGACAGAGCTTCTTGTATCATCCATATGGAATAGCTCTCAGCAGAAGAAAGTCAAGACCTCCAGCAAAGAGCCTTCAAGCCTCTTGGCTAAGCAGTCGTGATGTTAAGGAGTGTGCCAGGGGAGTGTAACGCTAATCCCCAGGGGTGTTATTCCTATAATATGCTCCTTCTGTTGCAGTGAGGTCTTTCTACAAATGTTGCCAAACAAATTTCTTATCTAAAGTAACACTCCTAATTCTAAAACACTCCTTACTCTAGGACACTTACAGGTCTATACCAGTCACTTCTAAACAACTAATATGAATTTTAACATTGGCACTGTGACTCCATTTTGAAAGTGACTTTTTCACAAGATGAGTAGGAATCATAACTCAAAAGAGATCACAGCATAATGGATTATTGTCAGCAAAACTGTGCTAAGTTAGTAGGGTATATACATATATACCTATATATATATATACAGATAAATCAGTTATAACTTAAGTGAAAGTACTCTGGGCAGTGACAGCCTGACAGATTTTCCTGATTTGTAGTTTAAATGTCTCTGATGATTATCTTGGAGTGTTCAGGTAAACTTTCTGAGTGGCCTACTCAGCAGCAGGTCTGAAGGTTGACTAAACATGAACTGTTTATGATGATACTTCTTAAGTGTAAAACAAGTTGTTCAACCTATATAGTCCATAAGGCTTCCTGAGCATTTTTTTTTTAATTAATAAAGTTCTCAAAGTTAATCATTGTATTTCTTTGCATCTGTCTTTTAATTTGGTCTTTCCATATGTAGCAATAAATCAGCTGTTCATGATGAGAATTCTTTAAAAATTTATCAATTTAGAATTTTTTCCAATTCAAAGGATCCATCCTTTGGCCATTGACAAGTAAGATCTTAATAGTGATTCAAACCAAAAGACTCTTTACGGTTTGTGTGCATGCTCAGTTATTTCAGTCATGTCTGACTCTTTGCAACCCTATGGACTGTTGCCTGGCAGGATGCTCTGTCCATGAGATTCTCCAGGCAAGAATACTGGAGTGGGTTGCCATGCCCTCCTCTAGGGGATCTTCCTGACCCAGAAACTGAACTCACATCTTCTCTGTCTCCCACACTGCAGGCAGATTCTTTACTGCTGAGCCAATGGGGAAGCCCTTTTATGGCTTAACCATGGACAAAAGAGACCCATCCCATAGAAGACCGCAAAGGATGCAGCCCTCACAAGATCCAGAAATTTTACTCCAAAAAAAATAGTCTAAGAAAGCAAGGACCTTTCTTTGTTGCACAGCCAGTAAGGATGGCTTAGTGCCAGCACTAACAAAGCAATGAGGACGGAGATGACAAAAGCCCCCTTTGGACTGGGACCCCTTATGACAAACTCCCCTAAGAGCTGGCACAGGGGGACAAAGAGATGCCAGTCACAGACCTGGGTTGTTCTGTGTGTTTCTGACCAACCAGCTACAGCTGCCTGAAATCCTAGTCTGTTTGGCTACCTGCCAAATGCACACCAGTAGGTGCACCTCCCAGATTGCAGAGACCAGAAACAATTTTCTCGTTCATTAAGGAGCCAAGCTCTCAGGACATATAACAAGACAGAAGGAAAAAATATCATTTTTTTAATATGCTGTTGGGCTATACTCCACAGGTCTATAAGCTCTGTGCTTGTTCAGCTTCAAGGTGGAAGAAAGAGCGCAGAGTCAGCAACAGAGACATCGATGCTTATTTAATATGTGAGGAGAATCTTACACATCTGAACCGAAGTCCTGGAAGAACCTTCCACAGTGTGCAGTGCATGGCCAGCAGGACATGGTGGAAGTCTTGGCTCCCAGGGGAAAAGAAGGATTACCAGCTATCAAGTAATTGGCGTCAGTTAGGCTCATTAATCGCCAGGGAAATCAGTCGAGTGGCATGCCCCTCACCACCTCTTAGATAAGAAGAGTCACTAGCTGGGGCCTGGGACCTGTGCATAGGAAAGTTATTCATGTGTGTTAGATTTAAGTGAAGCAGGCACGGGTCAGACAGGGAATGTAAAAAGAGAAAGAGAACAGCCATCTTGAGTGGCCTGACCATACATATGCAGTTTGAAAGATTTAGCCAAACTACATTTTCTTGGAGCGAAACTAATACCTAAGAGGGATGTGCTGCAGGGCTGGGGATAGTGTGATGTTTCACAGAGTACCTTACTGCATGGAAATTTTCTTGAAGTTGCTGGGTGATCTAGGGTCAATCTAACCCATTCTGTGACCACATTATGCCTTCGTAGGTGCCATATTGAGGTGATAATCACCCTAACGTCTTAAATGCCTGAGTGGTACCCACCAATTTTGCAGCTTTGGCTTCCAGGACATCCCATTTACTTGTTCAGGTTGTATTGTTATTATATAGGGACTGAATTACTAATCAGAAACTATTCAAAGCATAAAACCCAGACCCAAATGACTTCACAGTTGAATTTTATCTATTTACAAAATGATTAATGTCAATTCTTCTCAAAAAGAAGGAACACTGCCCAAATCATCTCATGAGGTTGAAATTATCCTTATAAGAATTCCAATAAATACATCACAAAAAAGAATGCTACAGAGTAATACTTATTGTGAATATGACCACAAAATCCTTAACAAAACACTAACAAACTATATCCAGCAATGCATTGAAAAAAAAAAATACATACACTATGACTAAGTGGCGTATTCCAAGAATGTGAAGTTTGTCAAATATCAAAAAATCAGTTAGGGCAATATATCTTATCCAAAGGAAACACACACACACAATCGTCTCAATAGATTCAGAGAACAATTTTGTTTTTAATCAACATCATTTCTTGATAAAATCTCAAAAAAATTATGTATACAAAGGAAATTCAGTTTGAAAAAGGACATCTATTAAAACTCACAACTAACATATGTAACAGTGAAAGACTGAAAAGATCACAGAAAAGACAAAAATATTCACTCTTGCCAATTTTATTCCTCATTACATCTGATGTAATGTCGGGCATTAGACAAGAAAAAGAAATAAAAGGAATCCAGTTTGGAAAGAACTGTTTTTGGATACAGGCCCTTTAAAGACTGACTTTGTAAACCTGAAACTTTTAAGGTGGCCCCTAACCTAATTTGACCAACGGTTGTTCTTAGAAGAGACAATGTCAGCACACAAAGAGATACTGGAGACACATGTAGGATTACTACCATGACACAAAGGACTGGAAATCGCCCACGCTTTGTTATAAATGTAGATGGTCTTGATGAAATTGGGTTGGGGAGTAAGCAGCTTTTTGTGAAACAACCATGTCTATTTTTCAGTTATCTAGTATGATTGGCAAACCCGGCTTTGAATAGGATTTTGTGCAAAGTGAATTCAGAGGCTGCTCAGAGTTGACTTCATCCGTATCTTTCCAGTGGAGTGCACTTCTTATTTTTTAAAAGAAGCTTGCTTCCTATTTTGCTCTCTTTTTATTTTGATTGCTGTCTGCCCCATTCCTTTTTTTAATGTAAGCATGTACTTGGCCAAAACTTTAGAGCCAAACGCCCTCTCATTTATTCCTCTGCCATCCCCATTCTGGGTTTGCTACAGTGGAGTTTCTTATAAAAGGAAAGAGCAATGGGAAGCAGATGCAGTGCCATCCTGTGCCTCCCATGCTTAAATGGCTCTTCTATATTCCTTTGAAAACAAATATCACTTTATGCATTATTTCTCAGTAGTACAGATGAAGCCTTAGTTTTCTCATTTTCCTAGATAGCCAATGTCTTAGTTGAACCTAAATCCTGAAAGGTGATATTAACATAGTTGAACATGTATATTTACCTCTTTGAATAACTTCATGTAAATGGCACTGTTCAATTATCAGAAGAAGCTTTTGAGAAAAATAGTTTGAGTAGATGCATGGCATAATTTCTGAGCAAATCTCAAAGAGTGAGAAAATTCTCTTATGTATTCATTGTAAGTCTTCATGACTCCATATTGTATTTATTACAACCCTTATATACAAATTAAAACATATATGTAACACATAATCTCTAGCCTATTTATAGACCAGTGCCCACAGGCATTCACAATATTCTCAAAATAATTCTGTCACTCTTATCTTTACTGTTTAGGAACCACTGCTGTGGACCATTTGATAACGGGGCATAGCTAAGATGAATACAGTACCCTCTAATGAATATAATTCCCTGTTGTTTTGTTTGTCTTAGATTAGGTATCTATATGCTTTCTGCTATGCTGAGTTTCTAAATATTTCTATTTGTTTAAGGTCTTAAAAAAATCTGTGGAATTTGGATTGACTCATTATACTCATTCTGTGGTCCATTTAAGCTAATTATGGGGGCACAGAGGAAAGATAAGTTTCTTGGTGTAAAATATAGTTTGATATTCATATTTATTAGTGTTGATTCCCTCATAACAGCAAGTCCCACAGAGGTAGAGTTGTCAGATTTAGCTAACAAAGAAGCTATTAGACTAAACTTGAATTTCTTGATAAATAGTAACATTTTTGATTTTAGTGTAGGCAATGTTTCATGCAGAAATTGGGATGTATTTATATCTAACTTGAGAATCCTTCCTGCAATTGGCAACAAGGGTTGCTGAGAACTTGAGGACATAAGGCACAGTCCAAAGATAAAGGGGACATTCACATACCAAGTAGATTAGTTTCAAAAAAAAAATCATGTTCAAAGACAAGAGACAGGTTCAAAGTCAGAGATGAAGGTCAATTAATCTAAAATTAGGTATAGATGAATGTAAAAATGAGAACATGAAGAAAATAAAGCTATAGATTTCCTTATTTTCCTTTTATGTTTTATTTAATTTATTTTTGATATGATGATATTGAGTTCCTGTATAAATCCAACTGCATAAATGGCCATATCTAGATTGATTATTAGGGAAGAATTTTATGTTATAATAACTTCAGTACAAAGCCAGAGATTAAAGTATTTCTAATTATCTGACTCTAAGTATCAGCAAAACTTGGAATAATAGCAAAAATTCTTGACCACGCAAGCTTTAATTTGTTTATCAAAATCCTCATTAGATTAATATATTAATCTAACAGTTCTTAAGTATTTCAATTGATGTCAGGAAAAGTTAAGTACTTTTCAAAGGGGCTCCCTGATAGAGAGTGTGGGAGTATGGACCAAGATAAAGAAATTCTGTCATCCATTTATTTCCCCAACTATCGCTATGGTAGATTGAACTCACTCCCCCTGTATTGGAAGCATAGAATGTTAACAATTGAACTACCAGGGAAGACCCTGTATTCTTCTTTAGAAGCAAGGTACCAGGTCCAGTCCAAACTGAAGGTGAAGGATTCTTATTAATAGAACTGCACAAGGGCACACAACTCAAGTTGATGATCATTGGAATTATTTTAGAGGCTGCCAACCATGATAGAGTTTCTGTTTTGTAGATTCCAGCGTGCAGGTGGGTGCATGTTATGTGCATGTTTTGTACATTCCAGTGTGCATGTTTTGTAGTTTCCAGGGTGCACGTGGGTTTTAAAGCTCAACAAAGGGTTTTAAAGCCCTTCAAAAAATATTTGTTTTACACCCTAACCAACAGTGAAGAGTGTTCTAGTTTCTCCAAATATTTGCTAATGCATTTCTTTGCTAATATTTGGTATTAATTTTGAAAAAGTGTTAGCCATTTTCATTTCTCTAGTGATTTTGTGGAACTCTGTGTGTGTGTGTGCTTAATGACAATTTATACATCTTGTTTCAGAAAGTGTTTGTTTTAATTTGTCCACTTAAAAATAGGATTATTCGTTTTCACATTGACTTTTAAAGTATTAGAGTATTTATATATTCTGGATATAAGTCTTGTGTCAGAAATATATACCATGATTCACATCTTTCAGGCTCTGCCTTTTTATACTCTTAATAGTTTCCTAAAATGAATAAAGGCTTTATTTTAAAATATTTTTTCTTTTACTACTAGTTTAATGATTGCTGTATCATAGGAATTATTTGCCTTACTCAAGTTTGCAAGGTCCCCTTTACTTTAGTCTAGAAACTTTGCAATTTTAGCTTTTATGTGTACATCTTCAGTTCGGTTCAGTTCAGTCACTCAGTTGTGTCCGACTCTTTGAGACCCCATGGACTGCAGCACGCCAGGCCTCCCTGTCCATCACCAACTTCTGGAGTTTACTCAAACTCATGTCCATTGAGTCAGTGTACATCTTATCTGCTTCAAATGAATTTATGTATATATTATGAATTGGATCAAATTTTATTTTTTGAACAAATTTATCCAGTTGATGCAGCAGCATTTGTTGAAAACCTTTCTTTTTTCCCTTTTTTCCCTTCATCAGAAATAATTTTTCTTAATTACTGTGGTTTTATTCTGGGCTTTCTATTCTGTTCCATTGACCTATATGTCTATAATTAATGCCAATACTACATGGTCTTAATTAGTGACACTTAATATCAGGAAGCATAATCCTCAACTATGCTCTTCTCTTTAAAAATTGTATTGAGTATTTTAGGCCCTTTGGCTTTTCAATACAAATTGAAAATCTGCCTCACAATTTCTATGAAAAAAACAGATACTGATTAGTATTGCATTGATTCCCTTCATCAATTTGGTAATGATTAATATGTGGGAAATATTGAATTTTCTAGTCAATAAACATGGTATATCTCTCCATTTACTTAAATCTTTAATTCTTATCAACAATGTTTTCTAGTTTCCATGGTGCAAGTCTTATGCAATTTTTTGTCAACATTATTCCTAAGATTTCATGAAGTTTGATGATATTTTACACATCACTTTTAGAAATATCATTTTTTAGTAGCTCACTGATGTCATATAAATACATGATCGATTTTTGTATATTGACTATATACTGACTATAAATTGACTCCTATTTTGCTGATTTTTTTTATTAGTTCTAATAATGCTTGGGTAGGTTTTTCTTCTCTTTATCTGCACAATTATGTCAACTGAAAATAAGACAATTTTGTTTCTTCTTTTACAAACATTATAATTATTTCCTGCTTTGTTGAACTGGATAAGGCATAGTGTTAACTGGAAGTGTTCAGAACCTACAAGCTTGCTTTTCTCTAAGTCTAATAGGAGATTGTTTAATATTTCACCTTTAAGTATAATGTTAACCCTAGACTTTTTTGTAGATGTCCTTTGTCAAAGTGAGGATACTTTCTTTTATTTTTAATTTGTTGACATTACCATTAATGTTGGATTCTGTAAAATGCTTTTTTTTTTAACCTATTGACATGATCATAAGGATGTTTCTTTTATTCTGTTAATATGGTGGATTGCATTGTTTGGTTTTCAGATGTTAAAGAAACATTGCATTACTGACATAAACGTTGGTTACATATGACTATTATGTATCATTTTTTACATATTACTGATTATCATGTTAGTAGTTTATTATGAATGTTCATGTCTTTATTCTTGGAGGATATTGGTTTAAATGTTTTCTTTATAAAACATACTTTTAATATTTCATTGTTGAGGTATTCTGTCTATATAAAGTGAGTTTTGAATATTTCCTCCTTTTTATTTCTTGAGAAAGTTTATCTATGACTGGTATACTTTATTCTATAAATATATGATAGAATTCACTAGTTCAATCATACAACTATTATAACTGGAATGTTTTTAATTATAAATTCAATTTCTTCAACCCCTATGGAATACTTAGCTTTTCTATGTTTTCTTGTTTACTTTTTAGTAAATTTTGTTTTCAAGAAATTGGCTAGTTTTTAAAAACTTGCTGAATTTATTGCCATAAAATATGTTATTTGTTATTATCTTTGTAATACCCATAGGATTTCTAGTAATATATTCTTTTATTACCATTATTTTTAGAGCACAGCTATAGCTGTAAACAAATTTTACCTAAGTTAAATGCTGACTTTATTGGCTAACTGAATAGATATAACATTGAGGCTCAGGGTCCTCATTTGTTAAATAAGATAATAATACCTAGTTATCAGGGTAATTGAGATTGTTAAATAGGGTAAATATGAAGCTATATTTTAATGGCCAACTTACCTTTATAAATCTCTATGGATTTTATACTCTGGTGAACAAATTCTAAAATGCTTCTCAATTTTTAACATCTCCTGTTATTGCTACCTTGTACAATCCTCCCTTGATCAGTGTGGGCAAGACTTTGGCTAGTTTCTTTCCACAGAACATGCAAAGATGATGGGTGTCACTTCCATAAGTAGGCTATATAAAATTGTGACTTTTGTCTTCCCAGTAGTATCTCTTTCTCACAGGATTTGAGGTAAGCTGCTATATTGTGAGTTTCCTTAGGAAGATACCTTTGTGACAATGAAGTGTGTGTGGACACTGTCAGGAGCCAACAAAAAACTGAAGCTAATGAGGTACCATCTCACATCAGTCAGAATGGCTACTATCAAAAAGTCTACAAACAACAAATGCTGGAGAGGGTGTGGAGAAAAAGGAACCCTCTTACACTGTTGTTGGGAATGCAAACTAGTACAGCCACTATGGAGAAGAGTGTGGGGATTCCTTAAAAAACTGGAAATAGAACTGCCATACGACCCAGAAATCCCTCTGCTGGGCATACACACCGAGGAAACCAGAATTGAAAGAGACACGTGTACCCCAATGTTCATCACAGCACTGTTTACAATAGCCAGGACATGGAAGCAACCTACATGTCCATCAGCAGACGAATGGATAAGAAAACTGTGGTACATATACACAATGGAATATTACTCAGCGATTAAAAAGAATGCATTTGAATCAGTTCTAATGAGGCAGATGAAACTGGAGCTATTATACAGAGCAAAGTAAGTCAGAAAGAAAAACACCAATACAGTATATTAATGCATATATATGGAATTTAGAAAGATGATAATGATGACCCTATATGTGAAACAGCAAAAGAGACACAGATATAAAGAACAGACTTTTGGACTCTGTGGGAGAAGGCGAGGGTGGGACGATTTGAGAGAATAGCATTGAATCATGTATATTATCATATGTGAAATAGATCTCCAGTCCAGGTTCGATGCATGAGACAGGGTGCTTATGGCTGGTGCACTGGGATGACCATGAGGGATGGGATGGTGAGGGAGATAGGAGGGAGGGTCAAGATGGGGAACATATGTACACCCATGGCTGATTCATGTGAATGTATAGCAAAAATCACCACAATATTGTAAAGTATTAGCCTCCAATTAAAATAAATTTAAAAAAATTAAAAAAAGAAAGAAACTGAAGCCATCAGTCCCAGTCTGTGAGGGAGTGAATTCTGTCAATAAACACATCACCTTTAACTGGATCCTTTGCCACTGAAGCTTTGAGGAGAGACTATACCCAACACCTTGGCATCAACTTTGAGATCAGACACTGAAGCAAAACATCAAGCGATGGCATGTCTAGACTCCTTGCCCACACCGACTGAAGTAATAAAAGAGTGTCATTTTAAGGGGTTAAGTTTAGGGAAATAATGTGACACAAAAAATGAAGAAGTAATACATACTTTAGGGAACTAGATATCTCAATGTATTGTTTATCACTACATCTCTTACATACAGTTCAATTTTGTTGATTGATTCTCAATATTTACTGAATGAATGAAGCAGGTACCACAATTTTTCTCTTCCCTCTTATCTGTGTAATGAACATTTGAAAATCATGTGAAGAGATGTCTGTTTAAAAAAAAAAACTTAAAAGGATCCCAAGTTTTTTCAACTTCCTGAACAAACAGATGGATTCATCATTCCAAATGAGTAATTTAAAATGTCAGGTTCATAGGGTCAAGTGTTATGTCAAAGGATATGTCAGAATTTCATTCTACTGTTTACAAAGAAAATTATTAGCAAGCAAATAACAATGGCATGAAGGAGAGGGTATGATGCTGTCATTGGGAGCTGATATCTCGTGGTAATCAGTGCCAAATCTTTGGGAAGCTTGTAGTCCAGTGCTTTGCAAATGTTATATATATATTAATTTAGGAAAAGCTAAAAATAGCATCAGGGAATTATGATGGCCAGTGGAGTTCAGAAATTTGTCAGTTCTTACACCTTGAGCAACTTCTCTTGAGAGAAAGAAATTTAAGTCTTAAAATTAGACTTGTTATAAGCATGTGGCAATTAGCACTCAGCTAGAGGGCAAGTAAAGAGAGAAAAGGTGACAATTAAAATCATCTTTATGGTAGTTTCTTAATAGCTTCTTTATGATAAGAGATTTAAAATATGATTTTCTTTGGATCCTAATAACAATATTTTCTATACCTATAACATTCATTGTCAGCAATGTGCCAGCTCTTTACACAACTCACAAGTGTATGAGTTAAATACCACATTTCTATATTTTAAATAAGGAAACTAAAGATTAAAAAGGTTGAATGATTTACCAAATATTATAGAGTGCCTGAGCTTCCTAGGTGGCGCTAGTGGTAAAGAACCAGCCTGAGGAATGTGTTTTGATTCTTGGGTCAGGAAGATCTCCTGGAGCAGAGCATGGCAACCCACTCCAGTATTCTTGCCTGGAGAAGCCCACGGACAGAGGAGCCTGGCGGGCTACAGTCCACAGTGTTGCAAAGAGCCAGACACAACTGAAGCGACTTAGCACACATGCATGCATGTAGGCATAGAGTGCCTACATGGCACCTCTGGGGTTTAAACCATTCACTCCCGTGTACTCTCCCTGACTCATTACTTTGTGCCCTTCAAAAACTAAAAATTTATTGTAATTTAATTTATGCAGAACTTCAGTGTATATCATCCTATCCTTCTTGGCTCTATCTATACTTTAGAAACACATATCAAAGTCATACATTTCCAATCTTGGGAAATTTTAGTGTTCAGTTCTGTTAATTCTCTTCTACCATGACACAACTGTTGATTCACATTTTTCTATACAGATTAGTTGCGGTAAATGAAACTATTTACATATCATGGCTCTTGTCTATTCTTGACATACTGAGTATTTCCAAGAAAAATTTTTAAAAAAGTTGCAATCAATGTTTCTCTGATTAGAATATTCATGTTTCAAAGCATGAGCTTATTTTATGTTTCCTGTTTTAAAGAGGAGTTTACTAACATTATTTATGATTTTTAAATGTGGAAGTATCTGTTCAAAACAGCTTGCAATATTCTGACTGACCTGCAAGCAATATATTCTTATTTCTTAACTTTATCTGTATGCAAGCAACTTTAAACTTTGATAGTTAAAAACAAATCATCTAGAAGATTCATGGTTTTCCTGTGATATATTATGAATTAAGGCTATGATATATTATGATATATTTTGGCTATGATATATTATGAATTAACTTTGTATTACATATGAAGTTTAACTCAAGGTCGTGTGTGTGTGTGTGTGTGTGTGTGTGTGTGAGTGTGTGTGTGCAAGAATGGATGCCCAACTGTGCTAGCATCATTTATTGAAAATGCTATCACTTATCCATTGAAATGCTTTTTTGTATCTTTGTCAAAAATTAATTGAGTATATTTGTGTGTCTCTATCTCTGGGTTCTCTATTCTGTTGTATTAATCTCTGTGTCTATGCAACCATCATTACCATGGTATCTTGACTGCAACTACATAGTAAATCTTAATATTGGGAAGAATGATTACTAACACTTGGCTCTTCTTTTTCAAAATTTTTGGCTATTCTTGTACTTTTAATTTTCCAAATAAATTGTAGAATAAGATTTACTAAGTTTTTATTTGTAGACACATCATCTGCAAATATAGGCAATTTTATTTCTTCTTTTCTAAATTTTTATTCATTTTCTCCCTTTTTTCTTAACTTATTGCAGTGGCTAGAACTTCTACTATTATATTAAACAAGTTGCATGAGCAGAATCCTTGCCTTTTTCCTGATCTTAGAGGGAAACAATTTAGACTTGTTACCTTTAAGCAGGATGCTGTCAGTAGGTATCAATCGGATACTCTGTATAAGGTTGAGGAAAATGGAGAAAAATCTCCAGAGTCTTTGCCTAGACAAAGAGTTATTAGACTCAGCACCAAAGCATAATAAAGTAAACAGTGATTAATATTAATTCATCAAAAATGAAAACACTTATGTTAAAATATTTAAAAGATAAGTTATAGACTTGGAGAAATATATTGCATAGAAAATATTCAACTAAGATCTTGTATTTGGTACACATAAAGAACTCTTAAAATTCACTAGTAAAAGAACAATCCAATTATAATATAGGCAAAGGACATACACAGACATTTCATCTAAGAGGATAGACAGATTGGAAAATAAATACAGGAAAGATGTTTAGCATTTGTATTTAAATTAAATTAGTTTAATTTAATCTAAATTAAAACCATGATTAGATATCACTACACACATATCAGAGTGTATAAAAAGAAAAACAAATTGTGATAACAAATGTTGGCTAATTCATACATTGTTGATGAGGATGTAAATGATATAGGCACTTGGAAATAGTTTTGAAGTTTATTTTAAAAGTAAAAATAATGTTGGGGAGGTAAAGATTGGGAGCTAGGGGTTAGGAGATACAAACTATGATATGTAGAACAGATAAACAACAAGGTCTCACAATGTAGCACATGAACTATATCCTACAATAAGCTATAAACGGAAAGAATAGGAAAAAGAATGTATAAATATACACATGTATATGTACATATATACATTACAAATGTGTATGTATACACACTTTTATATATGTATAACTAAATCACTTTTCTGTATAGCAGAAATAGATTGTAAATCAACTATACATCAATAAACTAAAATACATCATAATTTTATCTGTTCAGTTCAGTCACCCAGTCATGTCTGACCCTTTGCAACCTCATGGACTGCAGCATGCCAGGCCTCCCTGTCCATCACCAACTCCCGGAGATTACTCAAACTCATGACCATTGAGTCGGTGGTGCCATCCAACCATCTCATCCTCTGTCATCCCCTTCTCCTCCCACCTTCAATCTTTCCCAACATCAGGGTCTTTTCAAATGAGTCAGTTCTTCACATCAGGTGGCCAAAGTACTGGAGTTTCAGCCTCAGCATCAGTCCTTCCAATGAATATTTAGGACTGATTTCCTTTGGGATAGACTGGTTGGATCTCCTTGCAGAGCAAAGGAGGCTCAAGAGTCTTCTCCAACACCACAGTCCAAAAGAATCAATTCTTCAGTGCTCAGCTTTCTTTGTAGTACAACTCTCATATCCATACATGACCAATGGAAAAACCATAGCCTTGACTAGATGGACCTTTGTTGGCAAAGTAATGTGTCTGCTTTTTAGTATGCTGTCTAGTTTGGTCATAAGTTTTCTTCCAAGGAGTAAGCGTTTTTTAATTTCATGGCTGCAGTCACCATCTGCAGTGATTTTGGAGATCCCCAAAATAAAGTCTGCCCCTGTTTCCACTGTTTCCCCATCTATTTGCCATGAGTTGATGTATATTGTCACCCTGCTTATTTAACTTATATGCAGAGTACATCAAGAGAAATAATGGACCGGATGAAGCACAAGCTGGAATCAAGATTGCTGGGAGAGATATCAATAACCTCAGATATGCAGATGACACCACTCTTATGGCAGAAAGCGAAGAAGAACTAAAGAGCCTCTTGATGAAATTAAAACGGGAGAGTGAAAAAGTTGGCTTAAAACTCATAATTATATGAAATCAAATAAATAAATTTTAAAATTAAAAAAAATAGTGTGACAGTATAGCACAGAAACTGTACTCTTCGGCATTTATCCCAAAGAAATGAAAATTTGTTTTCATACATGAAATTACACACGGATATATTAGCAGTTCTATTAAAATAGCCCCAAACTGGTAAATATTCAGACGTCCTTCAATGGGTGAATGGTTACACAAACTTTGGTACATCTATATCACGGAATGCTCCTCAACTATATTTAGGAGCAAACTATTGATACAACAACTTAAACTATCCTAAGTTAGCATGCTGAATAAAAAGTCCTAGTTCATGATCTTCTCAAAGTCCCTAACTATGTACACACTGCTCTATACAAAATGGATATAGAGACCTACTGTGTAGCACATATAACTCTGCTCAGTGTTATGTGCCAGCCTGGATAGGAAGAGAGTTTGGTGGGGGGGGAATGGATACATGTGTATGTATGGCTGAGTTCCTTCACTGTTCACCTGAAGTCATCACAACATTGTCAACTGGCTATATCCCAATGCAAAAGGATTTTGGTGTTAAAAAAAAATAATAATAAAATGAAAAAGGCTTATTTCAAAACGATGCATATTATATGATCCCATTTTCATAAACTCATTAACCCTTAAAATGATAGAGAAGATACCATTAGCTGCTAGTAATTAGGCATAGAGTTGAAAAGGATGAGTGTGACTGAGAGGGGTAAATAAGAGGAAATTCTGTGATGATAGTCCAGTTGAATATCTTGATTGTGGCGGTGGTTATACAAGGCTACCCCACGTTGAACTTTCAAAGAGCTGCACAAAATCATAGACCAACACAAATGAATTCATGAATATATGTGGACCCTGAACAAACTCTGGGTCTGACCAATGTCAACTTTTTGTTTTCAGTATTGTATTATAGTTGAGCAAGACATTAGTACTGAAGGAGGCTGGGAGAAAGGTGTACCCATCTTCCTTGTATATATTTTTTTCAACCTCCCATGAATCCACTGGCTTCATGGCATTCCCAGTGGTAAAGAATCAGCTGACCAGTACAGGAGACGAAAGTTTGATCCCTTGGTCAGGAAGATTCCCTGGAGAAGGAAATGGGAACCCACTCCAGTGTTATTGCCTGCAGAATCCCATGGACAGAGGAGCCTGGTGGGCTACAGTCTGTGGGTTGCAAAAAGAGTCAGACACGACTTAGTGATACTCTTGGGGATTTGAAACCATGTCACAGAAACTCTAGTTGACCCATGTAGAGCAAATCTGTGATCATGGAGCTCTGGGTCTCGGATGGTCATAATACATCAAAGTTGGAACAGAAAGTCTTTGGAAAGGGAGGGTCAATAAGGAGAGATAATAAACTGCAAAAGACCTGAGATGAAGCCATTAATATTTTGGGTTCCTAATAAATTGTAGGTATATTTTCTGCCCTTGGGTTCTGTGAGATATGAGATGCCTCATCATTTTAGCAACCCCCACTTTCTTTTTCTTTTAACATAGGGAACTTTAGCAGTTTTTATTTCTCTCATGTAAACCATTTCTAAGACATGACAGAGTCCATTTTTTGTGTTAATCTGGCTTCAATTTGGAGGTTTTTTTATGTTCTTCTTTAATTCACTCTGGCTATTCTGCTCTCTCCCTTCCCTCTTGTTAACTGCATTCCACCAGTAAGAGACAGTCACAAACAAGGAAAAATAAATGTTAGAAAAACTTATCAACAGCGATTCAAATTTCTTACGGGCACAGAGATTAGAATTTCAGTTCTAATGGAATTTTCAGATTGTCTACACATTTTATTTCTGCCTGTGGTAACATTCCAACAATTAGGAAAGGTCATTAATTGGCTGCCACACTTTGCTCTGGGATTGTACAGGGGTTTTGGAGATTAATATGTTTATGGTGTTCCGCTATCTGTCAAAAAAGGTTTTAAAGCACTTTTTGTGCAGAGTTAAAAATGGTTATATTTTTCTGACTCTTGTAAAATTATTTTCTCACAATTACAGAGTTTTACAATTACAGTTTTGCTATAATATGCATTTTAGTACCTACTATATTCTAGAAAGTAACTGAACTTAAAACTCATGTGGATCCCAGTGGGATTGTCAGTCACACCAATATTAGGAATAGGGTAAATGTTTTAAACACGCACACATTTTCTAATTTATCTTTCTACTCGAGAGAATCAGATTCTACAGTATTTGCTAAGAAAACTCAAGAAAAGATTTAGCTTTAAGTATGTTTTTTTTTTTTGTAACACTGTTTCTAAATAGCAAACAAGCTAAATATCCAACATAAGGCTGTTGCCTCACTCTATATACATATACCTAATCCCTGGAATAAAACTCAGCAAATAATATTTATGAGGTAAAGAAATATATATTATATATATTTTATTTATATAAACATATATGAATGGATACATTATATATATATATTAATATATGAAAGGTTATAATATAATACTAAGCACACTTGCTTTGACATCAGTCAGAACTGGATTCAAGAGATGGTTCTGTTTCTTATTCATATTAAGCTACTTAATTATACTTTCACCTTTCTTATTGTTTTGCAGACTGTCTGCTGTGTTCCATGAACATAGTGGCTTAAAACACCAAACATTTATGATCATTTTCTCTGGATCTGTAGTTCATGCACAGCTTAGCTGAGTCTTTTTTTGTGTGTTTCAATACATTGTGATCTCATCTGAGGCCTGCAGTTCTCTTTCAAGCTCACGGGTAGCTGACAGAATTCAGTTCTCGTGGTTGTAGGACAGAAGCCCTCTGCAGCTAGAAGCTGTTCTTCATTCCCTGTCAGGTGACTGGCTCCACAGCATGGTGCTTGGTGTCTCTAGGACCAATGGGAGTGGCTTAGTTATGCAGGTTAGGCCCACCTAGGGTAATATAATTTTTGATTCACTCAAAACCAACAGATATGGAATAATGGCTACATCTGTGAAATTCCTTCACCCTTGCCATATAAAGGAGTAAAACTGCATCACATTTTTGCCCACACTCAAGGTTATAAAGAGAGTGTACATAGTGTTGTAAAGCAACTATACTTCCAATGTTAAAAAAAAAAAGAAGGTATGAGTCATCAGGAATCATCTTAAAATTCTGCCTAGAATTTTAACACACTAATGCTTATTGTGTTTATCTGTAAACCAAGTTAATAATTTACCAACTTGATCACAATTTTATAACAAATAAGACAGTTTGAAAATGTCAAAATTATGACGTCTGTATTATGGTTTTTATAATAGGATTAGTAATATCTATTGGAAAAAAGGACTTACAAAATAAGGTAGGAAAAATGAGTAAAGCAATATACTGACATTTTATATACAGTGCCTACCTCTGGTTGGAACGGAGCTCTACATAATTTTTATTTTTTGCTTTACTCTACAATTGTTTTAATATTATTACCTTCTTCTGCATTTTGTGCAATAACCTCTACCACTTACAAAGCATTTGATATATGTCAGGACTCTGCTATAAATTCTTTCATAAATTAACTCATTTAGTCCTCATGTAATCCTATGAATCAAATACTATTAATATTTTTAATTTGCAGGTGAAGAAACTGAGACCAAGAGAGGTTAAAGGATATGCTCAAGGTCACCTAGACATTAATAAGCACAATCAAAGTAGTCACTTAAACAGACTGACTTTTTGGCACTACTCCATTTTGCTTTTTATGAATATTCAGTGCTTTGGTAATAATAAGAGTGCAAGTGATATTATTTAAGTAAAAGATAAAGCTATGGCAAAACAAGGGCATCTGTTTTTTTCTTGTTGGCTGCACTGGGTTTTCATTGCTGCCTACGGGCTTTCTCTAGTTGTGATAAGCAGCGGCTACTTTTTGTTGCAGTGCCTGAGCTTTTCATTGCGATGGCTTCTTTAGTCGCAGAGCACAAGCTTTAGGCATGCAGACTTCAGTAGTTGTGGAGCACGGGCTTAGCTGCTCCGCAGTGTGTGGACTCTTCCCAGACCAGGAATCGAACCTGTGCCTCCTGCACTGGCAGGGGGATTCCCATCCACCTGTACCACCAGGGAAGTCCAAGAAGGGCATCTAGAGTTTATTAAAAATTCGAAAGAGAAACTGAACTTGGAGTTCTGAACCTTCATTCACTTCCACTTTTTTCTTTTTTGGTAACATAGTCCTTTATAGTAGAGCTTCAAACAGTTGGTGAGCTTCTGCAGTGGACTGGGAGCTTGCTGGAGATGGAACATATTGGAGACGAAACACTGGAGATGGAACACAGTGCAGAGAGAGAGAGGGGCAGGCTATTCCGGGTAGGAAATCTGCACTTTCCCAACAGCCCAGTTCTTGAAAAGGCCTCATCTTTGTTCTGAATCGGTTTGCTTCCTCTCCAAAGGCTGTCCTTTTCTTTTTTTTCTCTCCTTTGCATTATCATTTTGCACTGAACTCCCACATACATGTGTTTCAGCTGAAAAACCTGTTCCCCTACCGAATGGTTCCCACTCCATCAGACATGGGCACTGTCCAACTTTTTTGACTTCCTGCAGCATTTCTGAGGTGGCTTTTGGAGTCTGTCTGACTCAGGCATCATCTGCTGGCACATATTAGAACTCTTGCAAACAGGCAGGATTTACTCTCAGTCCTTTCTGTGCATATTTAGTGCATTAAGCCACAAAACAGCTTTGGAACTCTCCGAATTGAGGTTCAGTTCAGATGAATCCCCTTGACAACAGCTGCTCACTACTTGTTCATCTTTAGTCACTACTGTCAGAGTAAACCCTGCTTTCCCCTACAATTATTATTTTTTCCAATGCTTTCTGTATTGTTAGTTTTCTGACCTTTCTTTTGTCCTTTGCAAGTGAACACATTAAAATAAAAATACCAAGGCCAAATGTCTCATTCTTGTTCCTGCACAGCATGCTCTGATTTAGAAATGTTTTAGGATTGAACTTGAACTATGTGTGGGTGTTGGAGTGGGTGGAGGCAGAGAAAGAGGAAAGACAGAGGTGGCTTTCTTCTTTTTCCTTTTTTATCTTCTTGTTCTTCTGTTTGGACCATGGCATATTCACAAAAGCAGACAGGGATATTCATTAATTTGTTCATTTGCTCATTCATTCACCAGATATTTAGTGTGCTAAGCAGTGGAGCTAAAACAATGTGCAAAGTTTAAAAAAAAAAAGAGAAAAGAACCAGAGTTATAATCAGAAGAGTTTGGTTGCCTTTGGCATTTAAACTTAGCATTGTGAAAACTGGAATTTGTTGAACATTCATCAGCTATTTCTTGAAGATCTACTACCTTCCAGGACTTGTGCTAAAGGCAGGGGATATATTAAGGAACAATACGGAGATAATCTCAGTTTTTAGGAAGATTTTTGTCTAGGAAACTATTTCATCTCTCTGATCCTTAGATCAGGACACATTGAGGTTATACTTTATTTTTCTCCTACATCTTCATTATAGTTCTTATTTTTCTTAATAGGCTACATTCAAGTGCATATCTGCATTTCCCAACGCCCCCCCCCCCCCCCCCATGGCTGGCAGTATGGTAATGGGATTAGTTTCCCGCTTGTCTTTAGCCAATCATTCTGACTCAGAGTCCTTCCTGGAGGTGTATGCCTTGTTCAGCCAAGATGGATGCCAGAGAGAAGGATTCTGGGAGGTGGTCAGACATGTGGTGTCCCTTTTGCCCTTTTCTGAACTCTTCTGGTTGGTAGAGGCTTGCTAGTCCCCTGTTCCTTACCAAGATCTCCTGTCGTAAAACAACTCATAACTCATGCAAATGGTTACTATGGTGCCTGGCCAGGGTGGGCGGTTTCAATCAGTATGCTTCCCCTAACAGGTCCAGAGTGAGGTCTCAGGTTGGTAAAGTCCAAAGAGTTTCAGAATTTGCAATTGGGACTCTCACTCAATGTATACACAAAAATTATAGGAACAGAATATGTGTTTGTCTGAACAAGTGTGTTAATCTTACCAAGAAATCTGGAATTACTGTGGCCACTTTGGAGAAGTTAAATCTAGATGAGCATATCCATTAATGAGATTCATAGAGAAACAGGAGTTCCAAACTTCTCCAAAACAATGGATGGAATGTGTGCTTTGATTGGTGAGCAGAAGCTACTAAGAGTAAATGAGTCAAAAACTGCCCCTTAAGATTTCTTACAAAAAGCAAACAAAAACACTCTGAAAGTTATCTCCACAAATATTACTCAAAAGCTTTAGTCATGTTACTGGAGAATCTTAGCTGTTATTATCACCACCAGAAACACAATTTGGGCTCAGATGTTCATTTTATAAACCAGTGAATTTTGTGTTAAGGTCCCTGTCTCATAGCTAAATTTTTTTAACAAAACCTGTAATATTTCTGTTTTTCTTTTGTCTATATGTTTCTATACATCAGTATACACATGTTACAGATGTGTGTGTGTTTTAATCTCTAGATAACATTGCCAAAATTAATTTGTAAGAGAACTCTATTTAATTGGCTGAAAGAAAAATAAGCATTTACATAAAAATTCTCTCAGACATACAGAAACTAACCCCAAAATTTTTCAAGTTCTACATGAAAATTTAATTTTTACATCTGTTAAAAGAACAAAGTATTCTAGGAGTATTTTTAAGCTTTTTTTTTTTTTTGTCATCTACAGAGTTATTTTACTCTGATTTTTTTTTTTCAAAATTGTTTTGTCTTCAAAGAGATTCAAGCAAAGCACTCTGATAAATATAGGTTTCTGATAGCTTTACAATCATACCACTGAACCCAGTAAGAATTTCTAAAACTCTAAAGGAAAAACTCAATTCATAAACGGCTAACTGAAGATTAAGGACAATAAGAATTATCTGGGACTGAATGAACTGTTGGAGATAATTATAATTTTATGACTTTTTGTTTGAAATATTGCTGGTTCTTAAAATTTTGCTTACCAGATTTAAGGGAAATACCTTTCATAAGCTATCTATAACTTAGAGCAATTTGGTAAGTTATACATTTGTAAACCAAATTGAAACATTTATTTATTTCTTCATAGCTAACATTTATTTATTTCTTCATAGCAATGGCACCCCACTCCAGTATTCTTGCCTGGAAAATCCCATGGACGGAGGAGCCTGGTGGGCTACAGTCCATGGGGTCGCTAAGAATCGGACACGACTGAGCGACTTCACTTTCACTTTTCACTTTCATGCACTGGAGAAGGAAATGGCAACCCACTCCAGTGCTTGCCTGGAGAATCCCAGGGACGGCGGAGCATGGTGGGCTGCCATCTGTGGGGTCGCACAGAGTCGGACACGACTGAAGCGACTTAGCAGCAGCAGCAACCTCTCCAGAATTCAGAAAATTCTTACTGTTCTTATTTTCATGGTAATATAGATAGATATTCACATAATTTCAGTAAGAATATGCTTTCCTTGTAATAGCATACAACTGGAAACACTGGTTGTATTACCAAGGCTTTGACTGGAATGCCATTTTTGAGAGAGATGTGCATAGAACCAGAAATGACTCGACAGTCACAAGGAACTAAGGTTGAATTTATGGAGCTAAAAAGACCCTTGGAAAAACCATCCGGTACCCTCCTTTCCGGATTCTGGGCAACCTTAACAGGTGAGTAAGGGAAGTTACTTACTGGCATACAAATGAAACTCAGGTTATTTTGGGAACATCAGGAACAGACCAGTTCATTCAAATCTATAGGTATTTTAAGTGAAGTCTGATGGTGTGTTATTTGCTGGCTTCTTAACTTCAAAAGGTTTTTAAAAATCTATTCCAAGATTCCTTATGAAAAGCTTCAGCAAACCAAACTTAAAAGGAGCCTATATAATCAGTTATTATTCTTGCTGTACTTGCTGCTAGGATTTGATTTTGTCTGTGATGGTTATAAATATTCATGGTTCCCTCTGTCTCAATGGTTGGCCAATGTAAGCTAAATGTGAATTAGGAATTTTAGCAGCACCAGTCACTCCACAACAAATCAGAAACCCAAAAGTGGTCCAGTCCTCTAACCTGCTATTGCTAATCCAAAAGATGCTGATGTTGATACCCTCTAGAAGAGCATCATCTGTGGAGTACCACTGTCCTTGGTTTGGAGGAAGTGTAAATAAAATGATTAGAAACTTGTTCTTAACTCTGGCAACTATTGCTGTAGTTGTACAACAAAAGTCCCTACGCTCTCTTGCTAAGATTTTTTTTTTTTAGATAATAGAATCACTTTGGATTACCTGTTAACAACAAGTCTGTATCAAAGCAAATATCTTCTGCAGTACTGGGATCAACACCTCTGGTGTGATAGAAATTCAATTATAAGAAATTAACAAACAAGCCTCTTGGCTAAAACAGGTTGATGCCTCCATTAGTACATCCTTTGATATTTTTTTAAAACCAATTGGTTTGGTTAACAGGGAATCTGGGTAAGGAGCATACTTCTTATCTTGATATTATCCTCCCGATGGTCATCATATTGGTCATATTGTCCTCCTTATGATTACCTAACCATAGTCTCCCAGGTGCACTGTCTTCTCGGGTGTCTTGATTATGTGTTCAAGACCATCAGATGTTCTCACTGCACTTAAAGGAACAAAAGCAAGATGGACAAAAGAGATGAACAACAACAACAATCTTTCCATGAACTTGACATCAAAACCTACGAGTTACACAATGAGATGAGTGTGTGTGTGCATGCTAAGTCGCTTCCATTGTGTCAGACTCTTTGTGACTGTAGACCACCAGGCTCCTCTGTCCATGGGATTTCCCAGCCAAGAACACTGGAGTGAGTTGCCATTTCCTTCTCTGGGGGATCTTCCTGACCCAAGGACCAAATCTGAATCTTTTAAGTCTCCTGCATCGGCAGGCAAGTTCTTTACCACTAGCACCACTTGGGAAGTCCTCACAATGAGATAAAGATAACTCCGGATGATAACTTACTTATGCCAACTTTTGGGTCAATTTCTCATGTATGAAAGGATCATGAAAAGGAGGAACTGCAATTAAACAGGTTATTAGACTGAGGTGGCTCTAATGCCTTGCTGGCCTACATAAGCAAACTTGAAATCTAAGCCAAGTTGATTATAAATACCTTGTATCCAAGAAAATAAAATTTAAGAAAAACCCATCACAAACAACCAACTCAACTTTCACAAATAGAGTAACTGCTTAAGCTATAGCCAATCAAATAATGTTTTTGCTTTGCTTCTGTGTCTATTCTGTAAAAGTCTTTCCCTAAGCTTCTGTCCACAGAGCACCCCTGACAACTTTCAGTATGGCAGTGCCCCATTGGAATTGAAGTCTGTTTAAACACACTCAAAATATTTAATGTGCCTCAGTTTATCTAATATGTTGCTGCTGTTGTTCAATCATTGTGTCCGCAACTCTTTGCAACCTTATAGACTGTAGCACACCAGACTTACCTGTCCTCTACTATCTCAGGTTTCCGTGTCCATCACCAACTCCTGGAGCTTGCTCAAACTCACGTCCACTGAGTCGGTGATGCCATCCAACCATATCATCCTCTGTTGTCCCCTTCTCCTCCTGCCTTCAATCTTTCCCAGCATCAGGGTCTTTTCCAGTGAGTCAGTTCTTTGCATCAGGTGACCAAAGTATTGGAGTTTCAGCTTCAGCATCAGTCCTTCCAATGAGTATTCAGGGTCGATTTCCTTTAAGATTGACTAGTTTGATCTCCTTGCTATCCAAGGGACTCTCAAGAGTCTTCTCTGACACCACAGTTCAAAACAATTATTTGGCGCTCAGCTTCTTTATGGTCCAATTCTCACATCCATACATAGCTACAGGGAAAACCATAGTGTTGACTATATGGATCTTAAGGGTGTTAGGATGTGCTCATATCTTCAGCTTTATTTTATATAGGGTGCATTATAAATTGTAGAAAGACACAGAATATTTAAATTACTTCTATGACTAGCTCTTAAATACTTTCTTTCATTAGAGGCCTTTTTTCCTTTTCCCATTTTCTCTTCTCCAGAACTTCATCCCCAAGAATAGTTTTACATAAACCAAGGAAATCTCTTAGAAGATTATTCAGGTTTATGACTTTCTGGGCAACTGGTATAAAGTTTTCAAAGGAAAAAAAAAATCAACACCAGAATTATACATTGATGGAGAAGCTAAAACTGGCCCTGGGAAAACAGATAAGGTGGGAATCTATTTCTAGTGCATCTACCAAAAAAAAAAAAATCACAAGATTTTCTGCAAAATTTCTAGACATCCCCTCCCTGAAGACTCTCATTTTATTAGAATTTCAAATTACTTCCTTTCCTCTGTTCTTCTTCTTTTGCCTTCCCTCTGTCTTTCTTTCTTTCTTTTTTATTTTAAATTCCTTCTGTCTTCACTAATGTAGGAAAACTTGTTTTACTTGATAAACACCAGCATATTTAAAATTACCTTGGAAATAGCAAGGTATATGCTTCTGAAAGTCAAAATTGAGTTTGACTATGTACATCAGTAGTGGGTCCCAAATATTTCAAGATGTTTGCTTTTAGTTAATCCGTCCAGGCCAAGCTTTTGAAAACTTACAAACTGTAGTGGCATCTCTTGTTCTTTACAGCTGCTGAAATAACAGACAAGGGAAACTTGGAGAAACACAAGAGCAGATTGTCTAGTAATTCCCGTTCTTTCTACTGATTCACATTTCTCTTTTCAATAATTGTTGTTGTTGTTGTTGTTACTAAAATCTCAAGTGTTCAAACACCATGCAATCTGATTGACCTTTTCATTTTGGCCACACAGCATGTGGGATCTTAGTTCCCTGACCAGGGTTGGAACCCATGCTCCTTGTAGTGGAAATGCAGAATCTTAACCACTGGACCACCAGGGAAATCCTTTGACAATTTTCAAATCACTTTTTGTTAAAATTTGACAATTACCTTATATTGACTGATTGAGCAGGGATCCTTTCCCCAGAAGTAGGCTATCACACATTTGAAGATTCTTTAGTTGTATTGAACAAGCAGCTTACTTAATCCAAGAATCCTAGGTGGATATAAAAACCTTGGCCCAGATATCAGTTGGTAGATAAAGTGTGATACAACAAACAGGTGTAATAATAGAAACTGTATAAAAATTTTCCTGTTCCATTCAATTATTTCCTCCCTCACCATTCAGTCTAGCAGTGGAAATTTGTATGATATTTTCTTTAATTCTTTTCTGTGAATACTTAGTCAAAAATTACTTGAAGAAAAAATATTTTATCATACTTTAGTCTTCTAAAATATACGTGTTCTTGCTTATATTATATGTGTACAAAAAATAGCATATTGTATGGAATGATTAGAAAAGTAATTCTCAAAATAACAGTTATTCATTAAAATTTATTTTTTGACTCACTTTTTTATATTATAAAGAATACACACACATATATGAAAATGTATATATTTTTATTTTAAAAATACAGTACATGGTTAATGGGAAAAACTAGAAATCATCCTTAAAATTCAGTGATTAGCCTTAAATAACAGATTAAAATTTGTCTTATTGCACATTAGAAGTGCAATATGTATAATGACTAATTATATGTCTAATATGTGTAATGACTAATTATATGTCTAATATGCATAAATGCTAATTACATTATTTTGATAAAGCAATTCCAACTTTCTCAATCCCTTAAACCTGTTCTGATGTGGAAATTAAGCTGGTGACCAACCCTCCAAATGTAGAAAGCCACATGACACTTGAGTAAACTCTTTTACTGAAAGTAGTTTGCGTGTGTGCTTAGTCGCTTCAGTCGTGTCTGACTCTCTGGGACCCTATGGACCATGGCAGTAGTTTATGTTTAACACTTTTTCCTCTCTAAGATTGATTGCAATAACCATAATCCAATGCACAGTTTAGGTCAGTTGCTCTGAAGTGTTAGGATGCTTTAGAAGCTCCTCAAGATGCTTGATAAAAAAGCAACTTGTAGCCTTAGATATCAAGTGTCTAATAACAATATTCTAATTGAACAGTATATTTAAGATTTGGGAAACTAAACCAACTAGACTGTTTCGAACAAGATACAATAATGGAACAAGTGACATAATTTTTCTTCTTTAAAATATTTATTCATGCAACAAAAGCCATTTTAATAAAATTTCTGAGAGGGGCTTTTCCCTTGAGGGACTTGTAATTTTGGTCGATGTGCAAAATGCTGTCTTTCATACATAGCTGCTCATGATGATAATATGATGAGACTCATTTGTGGCTATTTGGTCAAAATCCAATGGTAAATTTTGGAGATTAGAAAAATTCTGCCTTGAAATGAGAATGATTCAAAATAATTTAACATCTTGGAAAGGTGACTTTATCAGGTATTCTAAACTAATAAGTTGAAAAACTAGGATTAGAGCTTGATAGACTGGAAAGAGAAATTTCTAACATGAGATGTAGAGGCAAAATTTTATGGAATATCTTGCTGTAATACATTGCTAAAATTATTAGCAGAGTTAAGAATGTGTTCATGTAGTGTCAATTCCCAAGGCATCAGTATGGTTAAGTTCATAACACTTAATAGATACCACACTTCCTTTCAAAACCATACGGTTAAGAAATGAAAAGTTGTTATATACCTTCATATCATTGTAGGAAATTATTTTCAC
This sequence comes from Okapia johnstoni, assembly GCA_024291935.2. NCBI lineage: Eukaryota > Metazoa > Chordata > Mammalia > Artiodactyla > Giraffidae > Okapia > Okapia johnstoni. The sequence goes on from CM044325.1 coordinate 10,617,280, forward strand.
ATCCTCCTCCCAGGAGTCTCAGTGTGGACCACTAATGTTTGTTTGTACTCAGTCGTGTCTGACTCTTTGTGAACCCATGGGCTTGTAGCCTACCAGGCTCCTCTGTTCATGGGCTTTTCCAAGCAAGAGTACTGAAGTGGGTTGTCATTTCCTCCTCCAGGGAATCTTCCCGACCCAAGGATTGAACCCACGTCTCTTCTGTCTCCTACATTGGCAGACGTATCCTTTACCACTCAGGCATCTCACAAATCATCACAATTACATGTGAAGTTGCTGATGGTCTGCTGTCGAAGTTAGGAGGTAAGGAACATGAAACATGGCAGGAAAAGGCCCACTTTGGAGGCAACCTGGCCTCTGACTATGGACTCAGTCAGATTTTTTCTGTTATCACATTGTGGTAGCATTTGTTTTCCGTGTGAAATTCCATTAGAAGGAAATTTCCTGAAGTTGAACATGTTTGTGTTTGTGTGTACACAACACCTTGCTGAAAGGGGTAAAAAGGATTCTTTCATGTGGTTGGTGAAACAACATTGTTTCTTTTCATATTTTCCTCAGGAAAATAACCATCTGTATGCACCCAAATCAAGTATAAGATTTTGATATATGAACCAGCCAATAAAGTCTTTGCTAATGGGATTAAAACCTAGAATGAAATAAATGATCTTAGAGATTTTATAAAAATGCTATCTCAAGGTACATTCCTCCAGAAAGTATGACGAATCTATGAAACGAAAGTAGCAGAAAGCCGAGCTTTGCAATGCAGAAACCAGCAATAGAGCACACCCATAACTGAGAACAACTTCTGGCTGATCTCTAAACCAAGAATAAAAAGAGGCTTGATATTGACATTCTTCAAAAGTGTCTCTGACTTTAAATCCATCTTTTCCGCCCATTAAAAACAACAACTGTGATATTCCCATCTTTCAGATGGTACCACAACTGCTGTCCTCTAAAAAGGCTTTCTCGGGATTTATTATCCAAATCGGCTTCTTCCCAGAATTTTATCTCATTGCATGTATTTTCTCTGGAGTTTGATTGCACTCGGTAACTATCTGGTTGGTGGATTGGTTGAGTGGTTTGTTTAGTATTGACATTGTTAATTGTCTGCAGTTTCCATTAAATACAAGCACCATGAGGGCAACTTCAGTAATTGCCTTGTTTACCAGCCTCATCCACAGAATGTACCCATAACAAGCATGGAACATGTCATTGTTGATTACCTAAAGAAATGAGCATCTTTTAAGTCACACTCAGCAATCTATTATGCAAAAGATATAAATTTCATCTTGTTCAAAATAACAATATGGTCTTCTGTTCAGATGCTTGGAAGGATACTCTTTGGCCTGTGTTTCTTAAACTGGAATGTGAGTTGGCAGCCCTGAAGGACACAAGCTACCAAATGATAAACAATGCTACATTTTTAAGCAGTTATTTTTTTTTCCCTCAAAGATTGGAGGGAAAATTAAGCTGAAATATTTAAAACATAATTTTAAAATTAAATATGGATAGAATAGAATGCAAATTCACTTGGATCCTTAAAAATACATTTAAAAGAATTTCTTTCTAACTGGCCAGATCCCAGGAGGGTGATTATAAACACCCTTTCTTCTCACGAGAATAGTAGTCGGTGAAATATTTTGAGGAGTATTTTTAGGGCATTTTCCTGTCTCTGATACATCAATTAGAACTTTTTGTAAAAAATAAAACTTTATTCCCTTGAAAAACCAACCAAGTTAATTTTTAAGATGACTTATTATAATGCATAGGAATTTCAAATGGCACAAGCTATACTGTTTCTGTTTTTAAAAATAGGAAAACCTAAAAACCTAATGATGAATGCATACCAACATGTTATTCATGCATGCTGTCTTAAAAGGCCAGATTTCTCATTGTTAACCTGCACTCTAAGTGGCCTTCACTAGAAATGCAGGAATTGCCCTCAGAGTGTTACCAATATAAAAGCATCATTGTGTTTACCGCTGCAGGAAATCTTTTTGTTCCTGTCAGTTTCTAGTTCTCATTTATGAAACTGCTTGGCCAATTTGAAATGTTTTGCTCAGAGATGACTAGGGTACGACTTTGAATGCCTTTTTCTCTGGAGAAATCATCAAACACCACTGAAGACAATTTTTTTCTGAATAGAAAAATCCTTATTAAGTCATTTTCACTCGTATTTCAGTCTTGTTTGTGAAGCTTGGTAATTACAGAGGAGAAGAAGTACAAAGCCAGTTAAGAGTAAAAAAAAAAAAAAGGAGAATATATTCATCCTACATAAAGAAGGGAGATGAGAATATGGAGAAAGGGAAGCAGATGAGAAGCGATGAGAAAGGAAAATCAGGTGATTGAAGTAGATGCTTTGAATGAAGACAGGCAAATGACTGTCAAAGTCATTTTTTAACTCATTTTTTTTAAAAGATTGATTATTTTGAGAGTTTTTTTTTCAGCATTAACATTCTGATAAACGCACTTCTTACCATGTGATGAAAGTACACCTTTGACATTCTTTTCAAAGCCCTTTGCCATTTCAGACTTTCACAACAAGTTTAACACAGTTTCATAAAAGTTATTTTAAAGAAATAAGAAACTGGTTTTAAATTCTGAATTAAGCACTTTGGTTGTAATTTGAAATTTGGCAAAGCAGAGAGCCTGCCTTTTCTCTTAAAATGAATTCTCCCCATAGTTCATTGAGAGTTGAGAAGGACTCTGCTTTACATACCTTGTGTGTGTGGTAAGTCATTTCAGTCGTGTGCAACTCTTTGAGACCTTATAGACTGTAGCCCTTCAGGCTCCTCTGATCATGGGGCTCTCCAGGTGAGAATACTAGATGGGGTTGCCATGCCCTCCTCCAAGGAATCTTCCTGAGCCAGGGTTCAAACCCGCACCTCAAATCTCCTGCATTGGCAGGTGGGTTCTTTATACTAGCAGCACCAGGGAAGACCTTTAGAGACTTTATCAAGATTTTAATGCTATGTGCAGGCAGTACTGGTTGACTCAACCGCTACATTTATAGGGGTAGCCATGAATACATGATTCCTACTCCCAGGAGTAAAGCTACTTATGAAAGCAGACTCCATGTCACACAGAAATGTAACAATGGATTGGGTCATTTCAATCATAGTGATCAACATTATCTTTTTACAGATTTTAGAAAAAGGCATGGAATGAATGGCCTTTTCTCCATGAATTATCTCCAGGTATACATAGGTAGCAACAACCATGCTCCACAATGATACTAAATGGCTGGCAACTTTTATTGTTGGTGTCCATATACTTCATAGATATTAACTTTACTTAATATAAAAATTGTCAGGGGAAAATTTGATTGGTTTCTCTAGGAAACTTCCTGCAATACAGGAGACCTGGGTTTGATTCTTGGGTTGGGAAGACCCTCTGGAGAAGGAAATGGCAACCCACTCCAGTTCTTGCCTGGAGACTTCTATGGACAGAGGAGCCTGGCAGGCTACAGCCCATGGGGTCACAAAGAGTTGGACACAACTGAGTGACAAACACACACAACAGGTCATATGCCAGCAACATCACTAGGGCAGGGGGGTAAGCTTCAATGTCAGGCTAACCTAGGTTATCCACAGAGGTACAGCTGGAATACTCCAAAGGAAATCATGGTTCCCTTTCAAGCAGAAGGAGAATTAGATTCTGGGCCTCCAAAAATCAATGCAGTAAGAAAATAATATGCTTCATTATGAAGAAAGGGTGAAGTCTTAACCCAGGGAAATCCTGTGGTTTAGAATCAGAGAACCCATGGTTGAAATCCAAACTCTGACACATGATTGCAATATGATTTTGGGCAAGCAAATATGCATTGCTGTGTCAAAGTCTTCTTTCCCATTAAATGAATTTGAAAATAACTTGCAACATTGATATGAAGAGCAAATGAGAAAACTTTGCTTCCATGCATTTTGGAAATATTTATTAAGATTCTATACGTTCGAGTACACAATTGCACTCATCTCACACACTAGCAAAGTAATGCTTAAAATTCTCCAAGCCAGGCTTCAGCAATATGTGAACCGTGAACTTCCAGATGTTCAAGCTGGCTTTAGAAAAGGCAGAGGAACCAGAGGTCAAATTGCCAACATCCAATGGATCATCGAAAAAGCAAGAGAGTTCCAAAAAAATATCTACTTCTGCTTTATTTACTATGCCAAAGCCTTTGACTGAGTGGATCACAATAAACTGTGGAATATTCTGAAACAGATGGGGATACCAGACTACCTGACCTGCCTCTTGAGAAACCTGTATGCAGGTCAAGAAGCAATAGTTAGAACTGGACATGGAACAACAGACTGATTCCAAACAGGAAAAGGAGGACGTCAAGGCTGTATATTGTCACCCTGCTTATTTAACTTATATGCAGAGTACATCATGAGAAATGCTGGGCTGGAGGAAGCACAAGCTAGAATCAAGATTGCCAGGAGAAATATCAATAACCTCAGATATGCAGATAACACCACCCTTATGGCAGAAAGTGAAGAACTAAAGAGCCTCTTGATGAAAATGAAACAGGAGAGTGAAAAAGTTGGCTTAAAGCTCAACATTCAGAAAACTAAGATCATGGCATCCGGTCCCATCATTTCATGACAAATAGATGGGAAGCAGTGGAAACAGTGGCTTACTTTATTTTTCTGGGCTCCGAAATCACTGCAGATGGTGATTGCAGCCATGAAATTAAAAGATGCTTACTCCTTGGAAGGAAAGTTATGACCAACCTAGACAGCATATTTAAAAGCAGACACATTACTTTGCCAACAAAGGTTTGTCTAGTCAAGGCTATGGTTTTTCCAGTGGCCATGTATGGATGTGAGAATTGGACGGTGAAGAAAGCTGAGCGCCGCAGAATTGATGCTTTTGAACTGTGGTGTTGGAGAAGACTCTTGAGAGTCCCTTGGACTGCAAGGAGATCCAACCAGTCCATCCTAAGGGAGATCCGTCCTGGATGTTCATTGGAAGGACTGAATTTGGAGTTGAAATTCCAGTACTTTGGCCACCTGATGCGAAGAGCTGACTCATTTGAAAAGACCCTGGTGCTGGGAAAGATTGAGGGCAGGAGGAGAAGGGGACGACAGAGGAGGAGATGGTTGGATGGCATCACCAACTCAATGGACGTGGGTTTGGGTGGACTCCGGGAGTTCGTGATGGATAGGGAGGCTTGGTGTGCTGCGGTTCATGGGGTTGCAAAGAGTCGGACACGACTGAGCGACTGAACTGATATGTTCGAGGCCCAGTTTTCATATGCCAGTAGATAGTTTTTGCTTACCACAAAGTTTTATAATAAAAGTTATTCTTTGATATAAAGATTTAGGGAGCATTTCTGTCTTATTTTGAATAATATCTAGCACAGACAGAATTAAGCATATGCACAAATCACAGTGAATCTTCCTTTGTTTCACACTGTGACACAGCACTGTAGATAAGTACTTGCTATTAAAACTCTTTTCTGGCACTTAAACCAAAGGACAATATTCAGATGCTGAATTTTAGCATAAACTCTAGGGTTTTAGAAATTTTTAAATATACATATATATGAGTTATTCTCATATATATTAATTAAAATTAAATTAATATTTAATCTGAACATTGTATTAACACATCAATACACACTAATATTATCCTCAGTTCTAACATAATCTGTTTTATCTTATGTATCACTAGGTCTTTGCATAATGTCAGAATTGACTTGTGATATGATTCCGAGTCTTATTTATATCCAGAGATTAGGAATTTAGTTCTAATTTTGAAAATGAGACTCTTTTAAAAGGAAATCCTCAAGTTGTTTAAAGGAGTGAAACCACCTATGGCTTTTTTTAAAATCATATTTTGGAGTGCTTCAGGGAAGTAGCCAAAATTCTTATTTTCTGTTTTCCTAGTTATACAAAATATAATAATTATCACGGTGGTGATGTCTCATGTCTTTTATGAAAGATCCAAAATCAGTTGACAATTAAAAACATATGTATGTCTAATCTGAACCACTAGTTGAGTTTAGGCAATAGTTGAATATGAGATACTAATTGAATTTAAAACCTTACTTGACCAACTTGGTTTTTACATTTCAGAACTAATATAATCCCTCACTAATCCAGGAAGTTTTGACATACTGGCTTCATTGATCTAAAGTTACATTTACTTTAGACTAGACACATGGTCATTTTATGAAGGTTATTGCATTCCATGTAAAAGTTTAAAATATAAAGGAGAGGCCAGCCTGGTGAAACACGATTAAAAGAAATACAGGGGAGATGTTAATGAAAGAGACATTATTCACTTAGAAATTAGCATGTTAGGAATAATCAATACATAAATTGCCATAAATAATGCAATCTAACATCTGTTTCCCTTGGCAAACTTTCTCCTCTCCAATTGTTAAGTGTTCATTGCTCAAATGTGGTAGATAAATATTTATTGTAAGATGTAATTGGTGCTAAGGCTTAAGGAATACTGCTCATGCTGCATGACTCACACTTTCTAAGTCATGGATAAGGTGAAAGAAGGACAAGTCTTCTTAGAAACCCCTCTCCCCACCTACAGCCCCCAGGCTCTGCTTGGCCAAGTGGTGAACAAAGATGACCTCATACTCTTTTCACACACCTACAGCTCTGCTCTGTATTGGTGATTCCACGGAACTGACATTTATCTAAAAATGACCAATATTTCAAAGTGCCAAATACTGCTATCAATCCAGGGCTAATAGTCAAGTTTGAAATCTGATTAGTGGGCAGAAGGTGAGAAATTAGGGATTGTAGCTCAGCATGGCCAATTCATTCATTTAAATGAAGTGACGAATGCTTTATAAAAATAGACTCATAAAAAAGAGGAAGAAATGTATCCAAAATCTACCGCTTCCCCTTTTATTATTTGTATTATCTTTTCCTCTCGTATCAGTAAAAGAACAAAAAAACAAAACAAAAAACACTTTATTTTTTCTACATCATTATTGTGCTTTTGAAAGACCTAAAATTGACAAACAGAAAAGTTCTCTTTCCTCATGGCGAAAACAGTCATATAAGCAGCAGCAGTTTGTGTTTTGTCTCAACAGAGCCCAGCCAACATTGCTTAAACCTGCCCTAGAAAAGCTCTATAGGCCATTAAAGGAAGAATTAGACATGAACCTGATTTCATTTCCTATTCACCATGAAGTCCTACAACTGCAGGGTAGCAGGGACTTTGGAGACCTTGGATGAATGATTCATGCCACATCAGTGACCTATTGTCCATTGAGAGGTGGTACTTTGTGATTGCTATTTACCAAGGCAGTCTCCCACAAAGAGACCTTGACTAGGGTGACTCCTCTCTCATCAAAAATCTCCCACTAAATCCTCTCTGACATTAAAAATGCTGTGTCCTACCTTTGGTGAGTTTTCAAAACTGCAGACCCGGCACCTCCTAGTGAATAGCTATTCCCTGTTTGCAGTTACAAAAATAATAATCCAACTGTATTTTACTGAGTATGAAAGTTTAGGGTTTTTTTTTTAGGATTGGTATATAAATCATATTTTATAAATACAGTTTACATAGTCTTGCTGATCTCTTTCTTGTCACTGAGTACCTGAGCCTACTGTAATAACACTCCAAATGTTTTGCTTCTTAGCAGAAAATGATTTATTCAGCAATGTTACAGCCATCCTCCGTTTAAGTGAGGATGGTATTAAAGTGACTTATGTGAGAGTCTCAATTTTGCAGCACCAGTGTCCTTATTAGAGTTCTTCATGGACAAATCAGAAATCTAAAAGTATTTGGCTTTCATCCGTGAAAGATTTTTCTTCCTAGATTCACACTTCTGTGATGATGGCAAAACTTTTTTTTCCCCAACCAAAGGAATGGATTTGGATAATGCAGCTGCCATCTAAGCTATGCAGTGTTTATCCCAAAGATGATATAAAGCCTGAAGAGTATTCCGAACACTCAGAGAAAAGCCCAGCTTACTGATTCTCCTCCTTCCTTTCAAGCCACTACTATGTACAGCCTTACTGTGATATCAGCAGTCTTATATTTTAGTTGTTGGTGTTGCTCTTATTTTCTTTGCATCCAGGCAACCCATCTCTATTTTAACTTGCATCCTGGAAGACTTATCTCAAGTGAATAGGACATGGCAGAACACTCTGCAAAGCAGTTTTGCTAAAAATCTTCCAGCAGTTCAAAGTCTCTCTGTTTCCATGAAGCTTTTAATTGACATACACATTTAGAAATTCAAATTATTGATTTCCAGCAGCCTTCATTTAATAATGACTGCCCACTTAGCTACACTCAAAATTAAAATTCAAAAGGGAGAAGTTTCATTTATTTGACAAATATAACACATTACATATTACTGATACTGTTAGTTTGCTAAGTATGACTGTAACTGCATATTTCCATTGGGTAATCTAATTGAGGTGAGATAGTTGCTTGCTAACTGAAGAAACTCTTCAAATAGAATCCTTCTGGAACAACTGTTCTATGTAAAATTAGCTTTGTTTAAAATTCACATCCAAATACAATGTGAGTGTGTTTATCACATTATCTTCTTTTTCCACATCTAAAAGTCATAAAACACTCTAAAGCAGTCATTCTCTTTATCTTCATCTTATAAGCAGCTGCTTAATTTGCATTAGCAAGCTAAACAATCACCACTTTATAGAAATGGAAGCGTTTACAATGAAAATATCGGCAGACCAACTATTTACAACTGGAGTATCTTTGAAGATAGCTGCAGACCTACGAAGGAAACAGCTAAAAGTGATGAAAGTTTCTTTCTCTGAAATAACTCCTTGTTTTCTAATTATTTTATTATCTACTGTGATGTAAGAAAGAACTCTAGTTCTTAGTAGATCAAAACAATCACTGCATTTCCTTCATAAATTTGAGGGTAATGATTTCAGGAGAACTCACCTAGATCATTTGTCTCTGACTTACACAGTGTCAGCTGGGGTAATTAGGGATGGAGGTGCCACACTGAAGGTGACTTCTTCAGTGTATCCTGGGATATTTATCCTCTTTGGGTTTTCTCTCTTCGCTATGAAGCATCTCATCATTCAGGGTATCTCTTCATGGCTTGAGCATCACTTCTCACAATGTGGAGGAAGGTAAGGAGATATGAAAGGAGACCAAAGGCTATCACAGTTATAAGAAAACATTCAAGAGAGTGTAGCATCAAGGAAACTAACAGTTAGGGCTCTCAATTGAAGATAAGTAAATTTCCTCTACCTTGTTTGAACAAAAAAGAAATTATTAAAAATATGTGGCTTACAGTATCTTTGAGAAGATAACAGAATTGAGTATGGATGTGTAACATACCTAGAGATTAATCAGAGAAAAATACCCAAACTCATCTTGATATTCTATAGCTGTCATCTCAATATTCTATAGCTGTCATCTCATTATATGGCATCTATGGCATTCAGTTCAGTTCAGTCACTCAGTCATGTCTGACTCTTTGTGACCCCATGGACTGAAGCATGTCAGGCTTCCCTGTCCATCACCAACTCCTGGAGCTTGCTAAAACTCATATGCATCAAGTCGGTGATGCCCTATGGTATTAGGGTGAGGAAAACAAGAACTCCACTATACTCACCCAGAAAAGTCATGTGTTTCTACTACCATACTTGTCTGTGTGTCTGATATTTCTGCTTTAACGCCTAACCTTGAAATCCTAGAGATCAGTAGTAAAATCAAGAACCATTTCATTCTACTAGAGGGAACAGAAAATACTCTTTAGCTTGTCAAGAGGTAATTGGATGTGAGAATGTGGACAAAGTTTATGTATAAAATCCTGAAAGCTTTGAGGCTGAAAGAGAGTGGAAAATATGGGATTATAACTGGAAGCTGTGTTCACAAAATAAAGATTTTTTCATTTGTTTTTTTCTTTAGGGTAATAGACAGCATATATTTATGCATTGATTTAAAAAACATAAAATCATAGTGAGATTAATAAGGTATAGATTAATTTAAGGTTCAAAATCTTTAAAAAGGTAATAGTTAATGGGATAAAGATACATTGAGAAACTGGCCTTTTATTGAAAAAACTCTTCCTGGAAAATGAAAGGATAGGTGAAGGTGAAAATATGTACAGCTAAATTTTTAAGTGGAGACAGAAAAATAGAGGTGTATACGTTTTATATTTCAATTTCCTTAAGTTATTAATTTTATGATCAGCAGATATACTGATAGAAAGTTGAAATTAGAGTAATTTGGGAAATCTGTTAAGAAATATGAAGCTTCTTAAGAAAATATAATATGAAGATTACCAAGCTATGTTTAGAGTCCATCTGATACATGGAATTATTATTTTAACGTGAATCCAGCCTGATAAATTTTATGACTTGGGTATAATTAAACTGATGGCTCATAGACAAACCTGCATAAAATGGAAAGTGAAGAAAAACAGGAGATTGTTGATAGTAAGAAATTTATGACATGAATAAAGTTGAGGTCACTATATGCTCAAAAATATTTAAGCAGAAATACTTGAGTAAGTAAGGAAGGAGGTTAGGGAATTGTGATAGAATAGAATGCATGTTTATATGGTTGAAGTGACAAATAGACTTAAGTGGCTAGCTCTGATAGAGTGCCTGATGAACTATGGGCAGAGATTAGTGACATTGTACAGGAGACAGGGATCAAGACCATCCTCAAGAAAAAGAATTGCAAAAAAGCAAAATGGCTGTCTGAGGAGGCCTTACAAATAGCTGTGAAAAGAAGAGAAGAAAAAGCAAAGGAGAAAAGGAAAGATCTACCAATTTGAATGCAGAGTTCCAAAGAATAGAAAGGAGAGATAAGAAAGCCTTTCTCAGTGATCAGTGGGAAGAAATAGAGGAAAACAATAGAATGGGAAAGACTAGAGATCTCTTCCAGAAAATTAGAGATACCAAAGGAATATTTCATGCAAAGATGGGATCAATAAAGGGATGAAATGGTATGGACCTGACAGAAGCAGAAGATATTAAGAAGAGGTGGCAAGAATACACAGAAGAAGTGTACAACAAATATCTTCACGACCTAGTTAATTACGATGGTGTGATAACTCACCTACAGCCAGACATCCTGGAATGTGAAGTCAAGCGGGCCTTAGAAAGCATCACTACAAACAAAGCTAGTGGAGGGGATGGAATTCCAGTTGAGCTATTTCAAATCCTAAAAGATGATGCTGTGCAAGTGTTGCACTCAATATGCCAGCAAATCTGGAAAACTCAGCAGTGGCCACAGGACTGGAAAAGGTCAATTTTCGTTCCAATCCCAAAGAAAGGCAATGCCAAAGAATTCTCAAACTACCACACAATTGCTAGTAAAGTAATGTTCAAAATTCTCCAAGACAGGCTTCAGCAATATGTGAACCATGAACTTCCAGATGTTCAAGCTAGTTTTAGAAAAGGCAGAGGAACCAGAGATCAAATTGCCAACATACACTGGATCATCGGAAAAACAAGAGAGTACCAGAAAAACATCTGTTTCTGCTTTATTGACTATGCCAAAGCATTTGAAGGGCCCATAGAGTCCTGCTCGGTTACACTAGGAGTGTAGAAATTTTAAAATTCATGAACAAAATGATGTGCTTTTATTTTTCTTTTAATGTACATACAAAAGTAATGTATGAAGAAAAAATCCATGTCTAAGTAAGTTTAAAAGAAGGCTTTAATAAGGATGTAACTTAAATGCTGAGAAAGCACTCTGTAGTAAATTGGTAGTGTTTTGTTTTTTCCTATCAAAGGGTACATAAAATAACACACGACTAGCAATCAATTTTACCTTATATTCTATAAAGTATGATTTGATTCTAGATTATCTTACCTTTAGGATACCATCCTGGGCTACCAGAAGTTAGAAGAGACAAAAAAGAATCATTCCACCAGAGGTTTGGGAAAACATACATCAGAAATATATGGACAATTGGAACCTAACACACTGCAACTGAATTTTAACCTTAAATTTATTTGCTTTAAGTTATGGGCTGAATTACAGCACATCAAGGGATGTGTTGAAGTCCCACCCCAGAGCCTGTAGATGCGACCTTATGTAGAAATAGAGTATTTGCAAATGTAATCAAGATGAGGTTGTATTGCACTAGAGTAGTTACTATTCCAATGGGACTAGTGTCTTCACAAGAAAGGAGAGACACAAGGAGGTGAGCACCACAGACACCATCTCTGCATCTCTGCAAAGACACAGAGGTATAGAGGGAAGTTGGTTACATGAAGATGCAAACAGAGATAGCAGTTAAGATGCCAAAAGCCAAGAGACAGCCAGGGCTACCAGAACCTGGAAAAGGCAAAAAAAAAAAAAAAAAAGGAATCCTCTCCTGGAGGTTTCCAAAAAGGCAAGACCCTGATTTTGAACTGCTAGCCTTCAGGAATGTGAAACAATACATTTCTATTGCTTTAAAATCTGTATTGTCTCCTAGAGTTGCCGTAATAAAGTATGACAAACTGGGTAGCTTAAAACAAAATGAATGTATTCTTTCCAGTCCTGGAGGCTAGAAGTCCAAAATCAATGTGTCTGGAAGACCATGATAACCCAAAGACTCAAGAGGAAAATCTGTTCCCTGTTTTCTGAGTTTTGGTGTCACTGCTGGTCATCCATGGTTTCTTTAGTTTGCAACAGTGCAATTCCAAACTTTGCCTCCATCAGCTAATTCTTCCCTTGTGTTATCTATCCTATCTTCTTCCTATAAGACACTGGTCTTATAATCCAGTGGTCATGTATGGATGTGAGAGTTGGTCTATAAAGAAAGCTGAGCACTGAAAACTGATGCTTTTGAACTGTGGAGCTGGAGAAGACTCTTGACAGTCCCTTGGACTGAAAGGAGATCGAACCAGTCAATCCTAAAGGAAATAAGTCCTGAATATTCATTGGAAGGACTGATGCTGAAGCTGAAGGTCTGATACTTTGGCCACCTGATGTGGAGAACTGACTCATTGGAAAAGACCCTGATGCTGGGAAAGATCGAAGGCGGGAGGAGAAGGGGACGACAGACGATAAAATGGTTGGATGGCATCACCAACGTGATGGACATGAGTTTGTGTAGGCTCCGGGAGTTGGTGATGGACAGGGAAGCCTGGCATGCTGCAGTCCATGGGGTCGCAAAGAGTTGGACAATACTGAGTGACTGAACTGAACTTATAACCCTTGGATTAAGGGACCATCCTTTACCAGCATGACCTTATCATAGTTTATTTCCTTTGCAACCACACTACTTCAAATAAGAAATTTTCTGAGGTACTGGGGGTTAGGACTTCAATATATCTTTTTGGAAGACACATTCAACTATATGATTTTAAAAGTTCACAAAATAGTTATTTTCTCTATTTGTTGGCTAAAAGATCTCAGGAACTGCTGTTGTTGTTAAGTAGTTAAGCCATGTCCTACTCTTTGTGACCTCATGGACTATAGCACAACAGGCTCTTCTGTCCTCCACTACCTCCCGGAGTTTGCTCAAATTTATGTCCATTGAGTCAGTTATACTATCTAACTATCTCATTCTCTACTGCCCTCTTCTTTTGCCTTCAGTCTTTCCCAACATCAGGGTCTTTTCCAAAAGAATCAGCACTTCCATCAGGTGACCAAATTATTAGAGCTTCAGATTCAGCATCTGTCCTTCTAATGAATATTCACAGTTGATTTCCTTTAGGATTGAGTGGTGTGATCTCCTTGCAGTTCAAGAGACTCTAAAGAGTCTACTCCAGCACCACAATTCCATAGCATCAATTCTTGGGTGCTCAATCTTCTTTAGGGTCCAGCTGTCACTTCCATACATGATTACTGGAAAAACAAGAGCTTTGACTATATGGAACTTTGCTTGCAAAGTTATGTCTCTACTTTGTAATATACTAAGTTTGTCATAGCTTTCCTTCCAAGGTTTAAGTGTTTTTTAATTACATGGCTGCTGTCACTGTCCGCAGCGATTTTGGAGCCAAAGAAAATAAAATCTGTCATTACTTCCACTTTTTCCCTTTCTATTTGCCATGACATGATGGGACTGGATGTCAAGATCTTAGCTTTTGAATGCTGAGTTTTAAGCCAGCTTTTTCACTCTCCTCTTTCATCCCCATAGAGAGGCTCTTAAGTTCCTCTTCACTTTCTTCCTTTAGAGTGGTATCATACATATGTCTGAGTTTGTTGATGTTTTCCCCAGCAATCTTGATTCCAGCTTGTGATTCATACAGCCTGGCATTTGGCATGATGAACTCTGCAGGGTTAAATAAGCAGGGTTACACCCTTGTCTTACTCCTTTCCCAATTTTGAACCAATCAGTTGCTTTATGTCTGTTTCTAATGGTTGCTTCTTTATCCTCATTAATGTTTCTTAGGAGGCAGGTAACGTGGTCTACTACTCCCATCTCTCTAAGAATTTTCCACAGTTTGTTGTGATCCACACAGTCAAAGACTTTAGTGAAGTCAAGGGAGCAAAAGTAGATGTTTTCTTGGAATTCCCTTGCTTTTTCCAGGATCAAAAGAATGTTGGCAATTTGATCTTTGGTTTTCCTGCCACTTCAAAACCTAGCTGGTACATCTGGAATTTCTGGGTCCATGTACTACTGAAGCCTAGATTGAAGAATTTTCAGCCTAACCTTGCTAGCATGTGAAATGAGCACAATTGTATGGTAGTTAGAACATTCTCTGGCGTTGCCCTTTTTTGGGATTGGAATGAAAACTGATCTTTTCCAGTCCTGTAGCCTCTGCTGACTTTTCCAAATTTGCTGACATATTGAGTGCAACACTTTAACAGCATCATATTTTAGGATTTGAAATAGCTCAAATTAGAATTCCATTACCTCAACTAGCTTTGTTCATGGTAATGCTTCCTAAGACCCACTTGACTTTACACTCCAGGATGTCTGGATCTAGGTGACTGATCACACCATCAATGATTATCCATGTTAATAAGATGTTTTTTTGTATATTCTTCCGTGTATTAATTGCCACATCTTCTTAATTTCTTATGCTTCGATTAGGGACTTAATGTTTGTATCCTTTATCATGCCTGGCCTTGCAAGAAATGTTCCCTTGATATCTTTAATTTACTTGACGAGATCTCTAGTCCTTTCTATTCTGTTGTTTACCTCTATTTCTTTGTATTGTTCACTTAAGAAGATCATCTTATCTTTCCATGCTATTCTCTGGAACTCATTCAGTTGAGCACATGTTTCTATTTTTCTCCCTTGCCTTTTGCTTCTTTTCTTTTCTCAGCTATTTGCAAAACCTCCTAGGACAACCAATTTGCCTTCTTGCTTTTCTTTCTTTCTGGGGTGATTTTGGTCTCTGCCTCTTGTACAATGTTACAAACCTCTGTACATAGTTGTTCAGGTACTCTGTCTACCAGATCTAATCCCTTGAATCTATTTGTCACCACAACTGTATGATCATAAGGGATTTGATTTAGGTCAAACCTGAATGGCCTAGTGGTTTTTACTACTTTCTTCAATTTAAGCCTGAATTTTTCAATAAAGAAGTCACGATCTGAACCACAGTCAGCTCCAGGTCTTCTTTTTGCTGACTATATACAGCTTCTCCATCTTTGGCTGCAAAGAACATAATCAATCTGATTTCATTATTGGCCATCTGCAATGTCCATGTGTAGAATCTTCTCTTGGGTTGTTGGGAAAGGGTCTTTGCTGTGACCACTGTGTTCTCTTGACAAAGTTCTGTTAGCTTTGTCCTCCTTCATTTTGTACTCCTGTTATTCCAGGTATCTCTTGACTTTCTACTTTTGCATTTCATACTGTTCATGGGGCTATCAAAGCAAGAATACTGAAGTGGTTTGCCATTCACTTCTCTAGTGGACCACATTTTATCAGAACTCTCTACCATAATCTGTCCATCTTGGATGGCCCCACAGGCATGACTCACAGTTTAATTGTTAGAGAAGGCAAAAATAGTATGAACAGCATGAAAGGGCAAAAAGATATGACACTGAAAGATGAACTCCCAGGTTGGTAGGTGCCCAATATGCTACTGGTGAAGAGTGGAGAAAAAACTCCAGAAAGAATACAGAGAGGGACCAAAGAAAAAACAATGCCCAGTTGTGGATGTGACTGGTGACAGAAGTAAAGTCTGATGCTATAAAGAACAATATTGCATAGGAACCTGAAATGTTAGTTCCATGAAACAAGGTAAATTGGAAGCAGTCAAAAAGGAGATGCCAAGAGTGAACATCAACATTTTAGGAATCAGTGAAATAAAATGGACTGGAATGGGCGAATTTAGTTCAGATGACCATTGTATCTACTACAGTGGGCAAGAATCCCTTAGAAGAAATGGGGTAGCCCTCATAGTCAACAAAAGAGTCTGAAATGTAGTACTTTGGTGCAATCTCAAAAATGATAGAATGATTTCTGCTTTTTTTCCAAGACATATTGTTCAATATCACAGTAATCCAAATCTATGCCCCAACCAGTAATGCTGAAGAAGCTGAAGTTGAATGGTTCTACGAAGACCTACAAGACCTTCTAGAACTAACACCCAAAAAAGATGTCCTTTTCATCATAAGGGACTGGAATGCAAAAGTAGGAAGTCAAGATATACTTGGAGTAACAGGAAAATTTGACCTTGGAGTACAAAATGAAGCAGGGCAAAGGCTAACAGAGTTTTGCCAAGAGAACACACTGGTCATAGCAAACACCCTCTTCCAACAGCACAAGAGACGACTCTACACATAGACAACACCAGATGGTCAATACCAAAATCAGATTGGTTATATTCTTTGTAGCCGAAGATGGAGAAGCTCTATACAGTCAGCAAATACAACACTGGGAGCTGACTATGGCTCAGGTCATGAAATCCTTATTGCCAAATTCAGATTTAGATTGAAGAAATTAGGGAAAACCAATAGGCCATTCAGGCATGACCTAAATTAAATCCCTTATGATTACACAGTGGAAGTAAGAAATAGATTCAAGGGATTAGATCTGATAGACAGAGCGCCTGATGAACTATGGATGGAGGTTCCTGACATTGTACAGGAGGCAGTGATCAAAGACTATCCCCAAGAAAAAGTAATGCAAAAAGGCAAAATGGTTATCTGAGGAGGCCTTACAAATAGTTGAGAAAAGAAGAGAAGCTAAAGGCAAAGGAGAAAAGGAAAGATATACCCATTTGGATGCAGAGTTCCAAAGAATAGCAAAGAGAGATAAGAAAGCCTTCCTCAATGATCAATGCAAAGAAACAGAGGGAAAAAAAATAGAATGGGAAGGACTAGAGATCTCTTCAAGAAAATTAGATATACCAAGGGAATATTTCATGCAAAGATGGGCACAATAAAGGACAGAAATGGTATGGACCTAACAGAAGCAGAAGATACTAAGAAGAGGTTGGAGGAATACACAGGAAAAGTATACAAAGAAGATCTTCATGACCCAGATAATCATGATGGTGTGATCACACACCTAGAGCCAGACATCCTGAAATGCGAAGTAGTGGGCCTTAAGAAGCATCACTACAAACAAAGCTAGTGGAGGTGATGGAATTCCAGTTGAGCTATTTCAAATCCTGAAAGATGATGCTGTGAAAGTGCTACACACAATATGTCAGCAAATTTGGAAAACTGAGAGGTGGCCACAGGACTGGAAAAGGTCAGTTTTCATTCCAATCCCAAAGAAAGGCAATGCCAAAGATTGTTCAAACTACCTCACAATTACACTCATCTCACACACTAGCAAAGTAATGGTCAAAATTCTCCAAGCCAGGCTTCAACAGTATATGAACCGTGAAGTTACAGATGTTCAAATTGGATTTAGAAAAGGCAGAGGAACCAGAGATCAAATTGCCAACAGACACTGGATCATCAAAAAAGCAAGAGAGTTGCAGAAAAAAAAAATCTACTTCTGCTTTATTGGATGCACCAAAACCTTTGACTGTGTGCATCACAAAAAACTGTGGAAAATACTTCAAGAGATGGGAATACCAGATCACCTTACCTGCCTTCTAAGAAATCTGTATGCAGGTCAAGAAGCAACAGTTAGAACTGGACATGGAACAACAGACTGGTTCCAACTTTGGAAAGGAGTAAGGCAAGGCAGTATATTATCACCCTGTTTATTTAACTTATATGCAGAGTACATCATGAGAAATGCTGGGCTGGAGGAAGCACAAGCTGGAATCAAGATTGCCAGGAGAAATATCAATAACCTCAGATATGCAGATGACACCACCCTTATGGCAGAAAGTGAAGAGGTAAAGAGCCTCTTTGTGAAAGTGAAAGAGGAGAGTGAAAAAGTTGGCATAAAGCTCAACATTCAGAAAACTAAGATCATGGCATCTGGTCCCATCTCTTCATGGAAAATAGATGGGGAAACAGTGAAAACAGTGACAGACTTCGATTTTTTGGGCTCCAAAATCACTGAAGATGGTGACTGTAGCCCTGAAATTAAAAGATGCTTGCTTCTTGGAAGAAAAGCTATGACCAACCTAAACAGCATATTAAAAAGCAGAGATATTACTTGGCCGATAAAGGTTCATCTATTCAATGCTATGATTTTTTCCTATAGTGATCTATGGATGTGAGATTTGGAATATAAAAAATCCGAGCGCTGAAAAATTGATGCTTTTGAACTGTGGTGTTGGAGAAGACTCCTGAGAGTCACTTGGATTGCAAGGAAATCAAACCAGCCAAATCCTAAAGGAAATCAGTCCTGAATACTCATTAGAAGGACTGATGCTGAAGGTGAAACACCAATACTTTGGCCACCTGATGTGAAGAACTGACTTATTGGAAACACCCTGATGCTGGGAAAGATTGAAGGCAGGAGGAGAAGAGGACGACAGAGGATGAGATGGTTGGATGTCATCACTGACTCGATGGGCATGAGTCTGAGGATACTCCTTGAATTTGTGATGGACAGGGAAGCCTGGCATGCTGCAGTCCATGGGGTCACAAAGAGTCAGCCATGACTGAGTGAGTGAACTCAACTTTTACATTGCAATCCCCTATTATGAGAAAGACATAGTTTTTTTGTTATTAGTTCTAGAATGTTGTAGGTCTTCAACAGTAGAATTGATTATGTTCAGCTTCTTTTACATCAATGGTTGTGCATAGACTTGAATAAATTTGCTGTTGAATGGGTTTCCTTGGAAACAAACCAAGATCATTCTGTCACTTTTGGGACTGCACCCAAGTACTGCATTTCAGACTCTTTTGTTGTCTACGAGGGCTACTCAGTTTCCTCTAAGCAATTCTAGCCCACAGTATTAGATATAATGGTCACCTGAATTTAACTCGCCCATTCCCATCCATTTTAATTTACTGATCCCTATGATGTCAATGTTCACTCTTGCTATCCTGTGCTTTATCGTGTCCAACTGATCTTGATTCATGGATGCAATACTGCATGGACTATGCAATACTGTCCTTACAGCATCAGACTTTACTTTCACCATACCACCAGACACATTCACAAGCATCCTTTCCACTTTGGCCCAGCCCTTCATTATTTTTGGAGCTCCGAGTAATTGCCCTCTGATCTTCCCCAGTAGCGTATTGCTCACCTTTCAATATGTGTCATATAGGGGCTCACCTTCAGGTGTCTTAACTTTTTGCCTTTTCATACTGTTCATGGGGTTCTCCAGGCAAGAATATTGGAGTGGTTTGCCATTTCTTCCTCCAGTGAACCACATTTTGTCAGAACTCCTCACTATGCCTGGTCCATCTTGGGTGGTCCTGAAAGGCATGGCTCATAGTTTCACTGAGTTACACAAGCTCCTTCACAATGACAAACCTGTGATCCTTGATGGGGAACACATCTTTAGTTTTATGATGTGTTAGATATGGTTTCTTGTATATAACTTTTAATCCATGTTATTAGACAAAATGTAAATTTGTAGTTATGAGGTATCTAAATCATTATTTTATGTCTTATATGAACATATATATGTAAAGAATGATATTTCACCAGGAGATCTGACATGCTAATTTCATGATTGTATTTATTTCACTGTCTGTATTAGGAAGAAATAATAGGAAGAAATAATAGGTATATTAGGAATAGATAGAAATATAATAGAAATATTAGGAAGAAATAATAACCATTTCTAAGAATCAGTTTTAGTGAGATGTATGAACCTAAAGCCTGTTAAACAGAGTGAAGTAAATACGAAAGAGAAAAACAAATGTATATATTTACACATATATGCGGAATCTAAAAAAGCAAATGATACTGATGAACCTGTTTTCAGGAAAGGAATGGAGATGCAGATTTAGAGAGTGAGCTTGTGGACACAATGGTAGCGGGAGGGAGTGGGGCGAATGGACAGAGTAGCATCAAACATATATACACTGTTAGGTGTGAGATGGAAAGCTGCTGAGAAGTGGCTGTGTAGTACGGGGGAGCCCAATCTGGTGCTCTGTGATAACCTGGAGGGCTAGGATAAGGGGGCGGGAAGGGAGTCTAGGGAGGAAGGGGGTGTATATACAATTATGGCTGATTTGCATTGTTGTATGGCAGAAACACAACATTGCACAAATTAAAGAAAAAATATTTAAATAAAAAAGAAAAACGAATCTGAATTTTATATTTTTAATTATTATTACTGAAACAAGACAATTATGTCATCGTATATACTCTTTTAAAAACTAAGCTTTTAAAATAAATAATTCAAAAGACACAGGAAAGATATAAACATTTTAAAATAATCATCTTTTAACCTAGTACCAATAAACTGCCAACTTAAAAAGTGGTTATCAGCATATTCTGGATTAAATCAAATGTTTTCAAAGATTAAGTTGTCCAGCTGGTGTTCACTTATATTTCCACAGTTTAAATGCCTATAACTCATGTTTATAACATGTCTTCCTTCCCTAATAAATTGTTAACTGATTTAATTTTTCAATGTTGTTCTCAGTAAGTGCCATGCCTAATATAATGAAATATGTGACTCTTTCCTACAATGCTTTGGCAATTTAATTTAAACTATGTAGCATGTATGTGTGAATATGTGTATACGCAAGACCATTTTGATAAAGATTTTACACACAGTAGGAATGAAAAGGAGCATTTCATTCAAAAAGGAATTTAGAATAGTTTTATTTTCATGGTTGAGACACCACAAATTTCCCTTCCAGTAGACCTATCACAATTCAAAATGTACTAGGATCTAATTGGAACACACCATCTGTTAACCAGAAATAAAATGGATTGTGTCACATCTATCAATTCATTTGTCAGGTATGGGATGAGGAAAAACATGAGTGTAATTCTAAATACTCTTCCATGGATACTATCCAGTGTAATTCATAGCTACACTCTAAGAAGCCTCTTAGGTTTTAGACTTGTTTTTTTGCCTCCTTTAAGGTCAAAATCCCCTCAGCTACAGAAAAATAAGAGAATTTCTTTCCATGAAAAATGAGACAAGAGCTGGTATGGGAAAGGCACAACCCTTTTAAATGAATGATTGAACTAAGATAAGAGAATCGTAAAAGATTTATCCAAAAGGAATGCCATTTTGGGGTCCTGGGGAGAGGCAAACATCTAGTTATATCTCTAAACTCCTGCAGAGTGGGAAGGGCTTTCAATAAACTAAAAAGAGAACTGGCCACACTTTCTCCGACTCCCTGTTGTGAAGAACTAAGGGGCTAAAATCATTCTGTTCAAGGTCCAAGGCCTTCAGCTGCTCCAAAGAGCCTTTATTAACCTGGCATTAAAGAAGTTAAACAAAGTATATTTTTCCCCATCCAGAAACAAGGAGGCTAGTCATCTTCATCAATAATCTAACCAATCCACTACAGAATGCTGATTTTGTTTTGATTAACACATATATGCGAATTACCTTTTTTTCTATGAACTGTGAAGATAGGGCCTCATAAATCACTGCTTTTTCTTGGAAATTACAGATATATTGGATATTAATACACTTTTTGTTTTCCTGAGATATCCTTATTTAGGTGCATCAAATATATTGGAAGATAAACTTTTACTATTCATAGGAGTAACTAAGAGAATAAGATATTCTATTGATAAATATCAGCCATTGATATCAGCACATGGAAAAGACACAGTCTGTTCTGTGGATCTGCAAAGGAAGGATGCAAATTGATGGGTAGAATTAATGGGCAAAAATTAGGCTTAATAAAAGAAAGGCTGTTGTATCTGTCCATTTAAAGGGGGAAGAATTATTTTCAGAGAGTGTATATTCTTAAAAGTGCAGTTTTCAGATTATACTCTCTGCATTAGCTTCTTTTCTCCATTCTAACAGTTTCTGATGTTTTTGATGTGTATGTGGTGGAGGAGGGAGGCTCTGTAGTTTTTAGGAAGCAAACTTTATCCTCCAGGTATAAAATCTGTGACCAAGGCTAAGCCAATCAATGCATTCTAGTCTAGGCTGTAGTAACTGGCTCACGTCTGCACGAGACATAAACCAATCCCAGCAGCCTGAGTTTCAGGATCTATTCTGGAAATTTGGGGATGAATGTGTGTCCTCTTTGATCAATATGTATGACAATGATGTGGAGTGGGAAAATAGTGCAAATATTTTTACTACACAGTGTGAGGAGGGGACAATCAGGATAAACTGGGCACAAGGAAGAGGAAAGAACATTACATAAAAGACACCAGGGTCCCAGTGCATGATGCACTTCTGGATCAAATCATACCTGAAGGAAGCCATGTCTCTGGACCTTAGTGACTGCATGAAAAAGCCATTTTCATTTTTATTTATGTCAATTCAAGTTTTATGTCACTTTGTACCAAAAGCAAACTTATATAACCCAGCACTGGGGCTGCGGAATTACAGTGTGAAAGAGAATTTTAAGATCAGCATCTTGACAAGCTGTTGTGTTTGAGGAATTTGTTACTATTATAATTTGAGTTACTAAAATTTGGGTTTCCATTTAAAATAAGGACAAATATAGGGTTTTTGTATAATGACATCAGTATCATTTAACTGGGAGTTTGAGAAGTATTTTAATAACAATCATGGCAAGAATTGCACATAACTCATGCATTTTTTTTTCCATTTTCTCAGGTCTTAATTCTATGTGTGTTTATTGTGACTATGAATATCATTCGCCATGTATTGCAGAGAGGAAGAGAGCAGCTGAAGATGAGTGATCTAGAAGTCTATTTCTGGAGAATGTTTCTAAGGGGATGAGACAATGAGCTAAAAACAGTAGCACTGAACAAGCAACCTAAAGACCTGGAAACCTTGAGATCCATGACTTGATGACACCTGCTTTTGCAAATTTAATCCAAAAACTGTAATCCTCTTTTAGTTTTCTTGTTTTTGCATTTTTATATGAAAGCATCTAATTTGGGCAAATTCAAATGAGTCAGCTCTTCGCATCAGGTGGCCAAAGTATTGGAGGTTCGGCTTCAACATCAGTCTTTCCAAAGCACAGTCAGGACTGATTGATTAACTGGTTTGATCTCCTTGCAGTCCAAGGGATTCTCAAGAGTCTTCTCCAACACCACAGTTCAAAAGCATCAATTCTTCGGCGCTCAGCTTTCTTTATAGTCCAACTCTCACATCCACACATGACTACTGGAAAAACCATAGCCTTTACTAGATGGACCTTTGTTGGCAAAGTAATGTCTCTGCTTTTTAATATGCTATCTAGGTTGATCATAACTTTCCTTCCAAGGAGTAAGCGTCTTTTAATTTCATGGCTGCAGTTACCATCTGCAGTGATTTTGGAGCCCCCAAAAATGAAGTCTGCCACTGTTTCCACAGTTTCTCCTTCTATTTGCCATGAAGTGATGGGAACAGATGCCATGATCTTCATTTTCTGAATGTTGAGCTTTAAGCAAACTTTTTCACTCTTCTCTTTCAGTTTCATCAAGAGGCTCTCTAGTTCTTCTTCACTTTCTGCCATTAGAGTGGTATCATCCGCATATCTGAGGTTATTGATATTCTCCCGGCAATCTTGATTCCAGCTTGTGCTTCCTCCAGCCCAGCGTTTCTCATGATGTACTCTGCATATAAGTTAAATAAACAGGGTGACAATATACAGCCTTGACGTACTCCTTTCCCTATTTGGAACCAGTCTGTTGTTCCATGTCCAGTTCTAACTGTTGCTTCCTGACCTGCATACAGATTTCTCAAGAGGTAGGTCAAGTGGTCTGGTATTTCTATCTCATTAAGAATTTTCTACAGTTTATTGTAGTCCACACAGTCAAAGGCTTTGGCATAGTCAGTAAAGCAGAAATAGATGTTTTTCTGGGACTCTCTTGCTTTTTCAATGATCCAGCGGATGTTGGCAATTTGATCTCTGGTTCCTCTGCCTTTTCTAAAACCAGCTTGAACATCTAGAGTTCACGGTTTACGTATTGCTGAAGCCTGGCTTGGAGAATTTTGAGCATTACTTTACTAGCATGTGAGATGAGTGCAATTGTGCGGTAGTTTGAGCATTCTTTGCTACTGGGATTGGAATGAAATCTGACCTTTTCCAATCCTGTGGCCACTGCTGAGCTTTCCAAATTTGCTGGCATATTGAGTGTAGCACTTTCACAGCATTATCTTTTAGGATTTGAAATAGCTCAACTGGAATTCCATCCCCTCCACTAGCTTTGTTGGTAGTGATGCTTCCTAAGGCCCGCTTGACTTTGCATTCCAGGATGTCTGGCTCTAGGTGAGTGATCACACCATTGTGATAACATAACATGATATGTTCCTCAACATAAGTGGGAATAATAGTACTTTTGAAGTTTTTAATGAGTTTTGAATAAGACCATGCAGTTAAAGTGTTTAGCACAGAGTCTGGCACATTTTAAGCCCTCAGTATTTGCTTTCATTTGTATCAAATGAATCTTATATATAACTTTGATGGCCTGCAGTATATCTTCACATTTCCAAAGTTATATTGAGACTGGAGAAGAAAAACACCTAATATATATTACAGACTCCAAAACACTTTGCAATGTCTTTCTTATTCTGCATAGAAATAAGTTTAGTATCATCATTTCCACTTACAGATGAGGGAATTGAGGGTCAGAGAAGTGAAGTGATTGCACACAAACAGAAAACAGAAAGTTTAGAATCCAAATCCAGGTGTTCTGACTCTTGGCTACCTATTCTTTCTGCTATGACCTCACTCCATTCAATCATCATGACTCTCACGTGAAAGAACTCAGAAAATATCTGCCTGAGATCACATGTGTACAGATGAAGACAGGAAGTTTGAATCATATGGAAATCAGTAGAAAACCTATGTCTGATAAATCATCAAAGGTCAGTAAGAAGGTGCATGGGCATGCAGCTTAGTCCAACTCTTTGTGACCTGATGGACTGCAGCCCTCCAGGCTCCTTTGTTCATGAAATTCTCCAGGCAAGAATACTTGAATGGGTTGCCATTTCCTTCTCCAGGGGATTTTCCCAACCCAGGGATCTAACCCACATTTCTTGCATCTCCTGTATTGGTAAGTGGGTTCTTTACCAGGCTGAGTCACTAGGGAAGACTGGGTATAAGCAGGTCCAAAGAATGCAATGTACTTACTTTCATCATATCTTGAAAATAAGGAGCTTTGAAATATCAGGGCAGTTTTAGCCTGTTTCTAGACCTAGATTAACGATTTTCTAGAGATTATAATCATCATTCTAAAAATTAATTATATTTATGTTTATAATTATACATATTTGGTGGCTCAGATGGTAAAGAATGTGCCTGAAATCCAGGAGACCTAGGTTCAATCCCTGGGTTCAGAAGATCCCCCGGAGAAGGGAATGGCTACCTACTCCAGTATTCTTGCCTGGAGAATTCCATGGACAGAGAAGCCCAGAGGGCCACAGTCCATGGAGTCACAAAGAGTTGGACATGACTGAGTGACTTATACTTTCACTTTTTCACTTTCTATACATATAATTATATAATTATAAAACATAATTATAATTTCAATGATCACATTTTGCATTAGGATAATACTTAATTTTTGAGGCCACTTTATATATGTTTTCTCATTTTTTATTTGTAACATCACTCTATAGTGTACTCAGAATAAGTCCTTTAATGTAAAACATTAAAAATTTTAGATTAAACAATATAGACAATCTCATTTAACATGTCTTTTAAATGATCTGGATAAAAATATTTACTTAGAAATTTCCAGATTTGTATTATAATTTAGTATGGTGTTGGGAAGTATCATGTAACTAAGAATAAGCCATAGAGCTATATTTGGAGCTATGTGGATTTGGTTTGTAAGAATGTATACGTTCTAGTGAGAACAATTACAGTGTATAGTAAAACATTTGAAAAAGATAATTCAAACACTATGACAATAATAAACTTTTTTACTTACAAGGTCAAGGCAGAAATCTAGAAGTCATTGGAAGCAGGATAATACAGTGCTTAAAAATTATTATCAATTTAATATTGGCTATCACTCTAAATGAAGTAGAGATGATTTGTCTGAAAATTTTATTTTTATTTTGGGGAAACAAATGTGTATGAGACCTGGAGTATTTTTTGCAATTTCTTATTCACCTGATCCTTTGCTTGTTCACTTATTTGCTCATTTAGAGACATAGTAAATTATAGTGTAGACATCTATCTGACCAGTGGGTCACCAGTGGCCACTCTTTGCCAGCAGGCACCATGAACAAGGTTCCATGCAACCCTCCTTTGATGGTAGAGAAATCAGTATTAAATGTTTCTAGGGACCGAGGGCTCCAGCTAGAAAGGGGGGAAGTTTACAGATCTAGGGCAGGAGATGAATAAACTGAGGGTGGGACCAGTCTAATCATTAAGGGTTACATATATCACACTAAAGAGTTTAATATTTTTCTGAAGTGATATAGAGAGCAATTGAGATATTCATGCTCTAAAAATGTTGTCAATGAAGGCTTGTATTGCCACAACCAAGTTAAGAATGGGTGAGTTGGTCCACTGGTCTGACATATTAATGCTAACATATTTTGTAATGGCCTTGTGAATCAGTAACCGAACCTATAGGTTATAGTGGAAAGATTTTTGATGTTTAGAATACCATTTATTAAACCTAATTTAGGAGCTGTAAACCACTATTAAAATTTATTGGACAATGCATGCTTCTTTTCATTCTTAAATTTCCCTTTATCTTGTTACACACACCCAGACTCTCTCCTGAGCTTCCCTAAGGACTACTCAAGGAAACATCAGTAGCCAACTGTCATTTAATTCCTCAAATATTGAAAGTATTCAAAAGCTCTTTTCTTTGCTTAAGGAGAGCTGCTGATCTTCAGCCCTGGCAGCCTGCAGATGTTTTCTTCTCTGTGTTGTCATAATCAGAAAACTCCAGCTCAGCTGTCAGGATGCCAGAGTGATAAGGAATCCTTTAGTCAGTAAATTGCTTTATGAGGTATAAGTATGTCTGTATAATAGGGAATTATGCCAATGAGAATGCTATTAAAGGGATTGGGGGGAAAAAAGAAAAAGAAAATACAAAGTTGATAGTTAAATAGTACACTTTGTAGTGTTTTATACCCTAGAAACAAAATTGTACTTGGATTTCTTTCCAAGTCTAAAAGACGTTTTAGTGTAGACTTCTGCATCTGTGTATATTCAGAGCATTTTATAGGTCATTGCACAAACTGTTGCTAACTGCTCTGGGGTAATCTGACCTTCTCTCTCTCTCTCTCTCTTTTTTTTTTTTGAGAGATAAACTGTTGTATAATGGCTAAGTCGTAGTCCGACTCTTTGCGACCCCATGGACTGTAGCCCACCAGGACTACAGGTCAGAAATCCCTCTGACCATGGGATTTCATGGGCAAGAATATTGGAGTGGGTTGCCATTTCCTTTTCCAGGAGGTCTTACCAACCCAGGGATCAAACCTGTGTCTCCTGCATTGCTGGTGGATTCTTTACCGCTGAGCCACCAGGGAAGTCCTGAGAGATAAACAGTAGCTACCAAATAGCTTTGAGATGAATGCTGCTGCTGCTAAGTCACTTCAGTCGTGTCCAACTCTGTGTGAACCCATAGATGGCAGGCCACCAGGCTGCCCCGTCCCTGGGATTCTCCAGGCAAGAACACTGGAGTGGGAGGTTGAGCTATACTCTTACCCCCAGACCCCTATCTAAACTGCAAGCCTTACTAACAAATTTTCTCCCTTAAACAGATGCTTAGGAAACAAATACTTATTAACCAGATGTTGGATAAAGTCGCTGCACTCTGTCCTTTCAGGAGCCCCAACCTCACCTTACATCAAAGTCTGCCTGAGGCAGATACAACAAATTTCTATGAACAAGGTTCTGGGTTTTACAGTTGACATCTGGCTTTGAACTAGATGCCAGGACTATTGAGGGAGCAAACCTAGATACAGGAGTAAAACCTAGAGCTTTCATTGGCTTCCTATCCCAGGTTAGTACAAAACTGGGCTAGGCCTCCAAAATATTTTCAGCAGAGCCAAAATACATAACGTGAAAGCCTCTAATTTTACCAGGGATAGCCCATATGTAACATTCTTCATACCATACAACAGAATACTGTCTTTACTGATGAAGACCCATTTCTGAGCATTCATTATACTCATTAGTGAAACTTTGGATTTTAATGGAGCAATGAGTAACAGATTGCCCGTGCTGTGCTTTCTTTAGAGCACATTAGCTGATCAGGATTATCCTCTAACCTAAATTGCACACACGTACTAATAACATTTCAGTAAGAAGTGAGTCATAAAAAGAAAAATAAATTATAGACACTGCAAAATACTTCCCCAATTTTAAACAGAGAGAACGTGATGTATGGTGATAAGGCCAAGATAAAAAGGTTTATTAGCTAGCTGCAATATATCAAAAGACTAAGAAGCTTGAATTATAAACTCTGTGCTAATTCATGATCTTTTCTGCTGCTTATGAAGCAATGGAATATAGCTGTCTTCTGAGATCTGTGGGGGATTGGTTTGAAGACCCTCAACAGATACCAAAATCCACAAATACTCGTCTCTTATATAAAATTGTATAGTATTTGCACATATTATAAAATATGCATACTCTCCAATATAGTTTAAATCATAAGTAGGTTATTTGTAACACCTAATATAATGTAAATACTATATCAAATAGCTGTTCATATAATGCAAGTGCTATGTAAATTTACCAGTTCATGGCAAATTTAAGTTTTGTCTGTTGAAACTTTCTGAATATTTCTTTTCCCCCTATACTTTCAATCTGTGGTTTATTGAATCCCTGGTTGATAGAATCTGTGAATGTAGAACTCATGGATACAGAGGTCCAACTGTATTGTTAAAAGTATCAGAACTCTGGAATCAACGAGACCATGGAATAACCTTGGAAAACAACCTTGGGAAAGTTACCTTTCCGGAGACTCAGTTTCCTCACTTGTTAAAAGGGTCAAAACAATCACCTTGTAAAATTGTTGTGAGATAAATATCAACAAGATCACATTTAACGCATTGCTTGGTAGTGTGTAGTGTCCAATAAACATGTGTTTTCCTTTCTTTCAAACTGACAAAACTGAAACAACACGATAATTCAGAACACAAAAAAGTGTTGCCAAGTACCTACAGCGTAAGGTGTGGTTCCAAGAAACTTTATAAGCAAACACAAGAAAAAAATCAATTTAGAGACTCTGTGTAGTTGAGGGAGACTCAACCTTTAGACACTGGAGCTGTCATAAGAAATAGAGAAAACTAGATGTGAGAGTTGCATGTTTCAATGAATTCTAGTGTGAGAAGTAACACATTGCCTTTAAATCTGAAGGGCTTTGAACCATAGTGAATCAGGGCGGTTATCCAATATGAAATGGCTTAAACTCTCCTTGCTGAACAATTTTATTTTTGATAATTGAATTTTATGTATTTTATTATCGTAAAATTACTTGTGTAACAAAAGAAAATTACTTCCCTTTAGTTTCTCCTTTCCTTTTCCATTTTTAAATTTTAATGGGGCTTGAAGAACCCTCTCACTGATTGTTAATAATTGACAAGCAAATGCTTGCACCTGTGTCTTTGATTTGATACATATGAAATGTGAATGATACTACTGAAAATAACAGTCATTAGAATACCTGCATAATTCTTAACTCTAAAGACCCTCCTTTAAGCACATGGAAAAACAACTAAAACATCAGTACCAATAAATAATGCTTTCTAAAAATGAAAATCTCCCATTTCCTTGGAGAAATCTTTAAAATACAAGGAATAATTTCTATGAGAGATATATAGGAAGTCACTTGGACCTGCTCAGAAATTTTGGTGACTTCTTTTGAGAAGTTACAAGTAAAATTACTCTGGAAGTTTAAGTTTGTATATAATTTTTACATTACATAACTATTAAATAAAATTACATATTTTAATCAATAGATCAATAAAATTAAGAATTTTGCTTCAATTTTGTAACTAAGATTTTTTTTTTTTGGTATGAGAAAAACATACAAAGGTTCAAACATTCACTTGTTTACAAGAATATTTAGAGTATTATTTGATATGAAGATTATTTCTTAAAATATAGAGGGGCTCAAAACACATTCTGCTTTGGTTCTGCACCGTCTGGCAGATCTATAAACTAGATTAGAAATAATATTAATAACCAAAAATTATTGAGTATTCACTAAAGGTCAAGCACTCTTCTGAGAAGTTTGCTTGGATTACCTCATTCAATCTTAATTTTTGATTTAGCCAAGGAATATCATGAGCAGTTGAGACTTTCTTTGCTTTACAATAGCTTACTATTTTTAATTGACAATCAGTTGAAAACTCGCACTTCTTTGACATTCCCTTCATGGTCTTCAGTCCTAGAAGACACTTTGTCCCACAGCTTCTAAAATAATCTTCCAATCCTAGATCTTTAAAATGTTCTTCAAATTCTGCTTCTGCCTCAGCTCTATTTTACATATCACTGGCTTGATATTTTTCTCCTTTTTCCTGATTTTTCCTTCTCTACGTTTTAACATCTTATTTCTTTGTGTTTTCCTCTCTGTATTTCCTCTGTCTTCTTTTTACATCCACATCTTTGTTCTTTCTTTCTTCTATATCCCTGAATGATTTTCAGTTGTTTGTTTTTGCTTTTTTTCTCCCTCCCAAATCTTTCTTGGCCTTCAGTATGTAACCAACCTATTGATACTTCTAAGTTGTATTTAGATAAGTATGTTTTCTCATTTTCATGTTTTCATAATTCAAGGAATATCTCATTTAATTAAGGATAGGTGATGGCAATCCCAATTTCATGAATTTTAGGAAGTGCTTATTCAAGAGAAACAAGGTGCATTTGTAGTATTGGACAGTCAACAATGACACTGGCTTCTATTTCTCTGTAGCAAAATATCAGTAAATAAGAAAGAAAACCACACAACTTGAAAGATGGAATTCTCTTATAACTTCAGGAAATTGCTAACTATTGACACAAACACTATCACAGTAGGATTTTTCTTTGGTTGTTTTGACTTTCTCAAAGTTGAGAACAAGCATAAGAGAACAAAGGAAATTTTACATATTGTTATTTTATGTTATCCATCTTTTCTTTTAAAGTTATTTGATCCTCATGCTGCCGTGCTTTGAGAAATGTTTGATTAATCACTGTAGGTAGGAATGCTCCAAAGAGTCAAGCCTCATAGGCTGAAAGGTCTGAACCCATTAATCTTTCAGAGAGTTTTCTGTATCAATGTAAAATGAAAATCTTACCTACTTGAAAGCCATTGGCTGTCTCCTGATGAATGGAATGGACACCATCTACTTGATTAAATAGTAACCTGATAAAGAGATGCTTAAAGTTTGATATAATTGAGTAGTTTGCTAGATTTCTATCCCCAATAATTTAATAATATCAATGATCTTTGATTTGTTTTAGCTGAACTATTTATTATTAGAATAATATTGAGGTTGTAGTGGGAGTGTGTATTAGCAGCAGAATTTAACTAAATCTCAGTGGAAAACTATTTTGTGACATACTGTATTTCAATTTTGAGGAATGATTTCTCAACCTCTCATTTCTCACATTGATTTACATTGCTCAAATGCTCTCATAGATCTCAGTCCAGTCGCTCAGTCATGTCCAACTCTATGCAACCCCAAGGACTGCAGCATGCGGTCCATGTCCATCACCAACTCCTGGAACTTATTCAAACTCATGTTCATAGAGTCAGTGATGCCATCCAACCATCTCATCCTCTGCTGTCCCCTTCTGCTCCTACCTTCAATCTTTCCCAGCATCAGCTCTCACATGTATTTCATTTAATTGATACAGTTCCCATAAAATAACACAGAATAGACTTTAATAAAATCATTTTATCACATTTCTCTGATTAAATTTGTATAGAAGTTTTAATACCAATTCTCACCATATTATTAATGTAATATGGTAACAATTTCCTCAAAAGAAAAAAAGCATAGCTTTATTTGACTTAGATATATGTGACTAATATTAAAAGTATTTTTGACACTTTAAGTTAGAAAAATATTTATGGCAATTTTTGATAATTTTTTAAAAAATTTCCATAATTAATTATAAGTGATTTTATTGGTCATATGTTCTCTATTATACCCTTTCTGTTGCTACTTCACTGTAGCTTTTAACCATCCAGCTAATTTGACATATTTACAACTACTTAATCTCTGAAAATTAACCAGTTAACCACAACTGGCTATCAACTTATCAGCAATAATAAAAAGTTTGGAGTTGAAGTATACATTTTTTCTATTAACATAAATTAATTTCCTTTTCTTTTATTGGTAGAGTGGTTTTAACTTTAATATATTTTGCTTGATTTTTCCTCCCTGCACACTCTATTGTGGATTTTTTTTTCTTTTTTTGGTAAGACTACTGCCTTGGACTTAGGCCACTCATCTTACTTAACTGTTCACTATTCTGTTTTATTTTCCTTCACTTGGTTCTGATCTTAACCTTGTTCTTTGAACATTCCCTGATTTTGGTATGCCCACCTTACTCTAACTTTAAGCATATACAATTGCTAGTGTCTGCCCTACTGAACTATTTCTAGAATATTAGTTTGGACCCATTCTGTTTTTATTCTTAAGCATGGGGTTGAATTAATAGCAAGATAAGTTGAACAAATGAACCACAATGACTCCTTACTAATTATTTCCTAAACACTGAGTCTTATCTATTAATATTTGTTCTTTCAATCTAAACCCAAGGCTATCCACTCCCATGGAACTGGCAGAAACACAGTAATATTATTTCATGCCATATTAAGAAAGTCAGATATATCATTATTAAAATTAACTTTCAACTCTGATCCTTTAACACGCTGAATCAACTTCCATTTACTTTATTATATACTTCTCATAGATATAACAATAATTTTCTTTCCTGTTTCCTACTCTTTTTCATTTGTCTTTCAGAAGAGAAAATTTAATATCAGTGCTGGTGACACTTGGCATGGTAGCTTGGGACTTCGTAATGAACACAGATGCCATAAGGTATGGCCTCATCCTTCAGGCTGGTGCAACCCATTAGTAGAGCTGTAGGATGATGACCTTGTTAAAAACTAGAGGTAAATAACTATCAGTCAGCCCTTCCCCATAAGCGTCTGAGCCATGTCATTTTGGGTCAAAAAGGAGAACTAGCTGAGACAGATTTAAGATACATTAAATAGCTCATTTTCATAGAACTTTCAGTGAGTTCAATATATTTAGGTGCCTTAAATTCCATTTAAGTAGAACCAGCAACTTCAGCTGCATAAGAATCTCAAGAAGGTTTACCACAGGAAAACAAGATTTCTTCTGTAACTGACATCTATCAGTTGTGTCCTGGGTAATGTGCTGGGTGTTTTACACAACTTTTCTCCTATAACTCCAAAACTTTATGGGGTAATTGTTCTTATCTTCATTTACAGAGTAGAAATCTATTACATAAAAAATGATAAAACCAGTATTAAAACTCATGTGTGTTCTTGGCATCAAAGCATCTATTATTTAATGCAATGTTAGACTGCCAATCAAAGCACTCTTTACCTCCAGGAGTCAATATCCATCACCTCATACAGATTAAGAAGCTCATTTCATAAATACATTCTTAGAGTAAATTCCTTGTAAGTTACTTTGTCTCTGTAGTGAACGAAGTAGAGCCTGGAGCTAATAATAATCTAAGGTAAATTTGTAGGGGTAGTAAGGAAATGGTTGGAGAATGAGCAAGCTACCCTGAGTATTACGGAAACTCTGAACAGTCTGGAGTATAAATACTATGTTATTTAATCTTTGAGGATATTGCTTTCTATAACTTACCAGCAAACTGAATGTTCTGATACTTCTGTGGCTTCCAGGTGTATATATATCGATATAGCCTTGCTCCCTGTCAGTCAGTCTTGTTTTGGAACATGGAATTAAAATCATCAATAAATGTTAACAATGTGCTAAACTTTATGAATAGTTAATTTTAGTAACCCTTAATCACTTAGTTGGTACATTACTAGCAAATTGCAATTCAAGATTTCTGCCACTCTATAGCCAGTATCTATTTTCCTTAGGTTTCCAATATGTTCTGCATTTTCTTTTGAGCCTTCACCTTCAGCTTTTTAATGTCAACTAATACACTGCTTTCCAGACAGATATAGAAGTTGGATCATAAAGAAGATTTAACGCTAAAGAATTGATGCTTTCGAATTGTGGTACTGGAGAAGACTCTTGAGAGTCCCTTCTATAGCAAGATCAAACCAGTCAGTCCTAAGGGAAATCAAAAAAGCAAGGGAATTCCCAAAAAACATCTAATAGTGCTTCATTGACTATGCCAAAGCCTTTGAATGTGTGGATCACAATAAAGTGTGGAAAATTCTGCAAGAGATGGGAATACCAGATCACCTTACCTGCCTCCTGAGAAACCTGTATTTAGGTCAAGATGCAATAGTTAGAACTGGACATGGAACAACAGACTGGTTAAAAATTGGAAAAAGAGTACATCAAGCTTTATCTTGTCACCCTGCTTATTTAACTTATATGCGGAGTACATCATATGAAATGCCACACTGGATGAATCCTAAGCTGGAATCAAGAGCCTGAAGAGATATCAACAATCTCAGATATGCAAATAATACCACTCTAATGGCAGAAAGTGAAGAGGAACTAAAGAGCCTCTTGATGAAGGCGAAAGAGGAGAGCAAAAAAGCTAGCTGAAAATGCAACATTCAAAAAATGAAGATCATGGCATCTACCCCTATCATTTCGTGGTAAATAGATGGGGAAATGATGGAAATAGTGTCAGATTTCATTTTCTTGGGCTCCAAAATTACTGTGAACGGTGACTGCAGCCATGAAAATGAAAGATGCTTGCTCCGTGGAAGACTAGTTATGACAAACCTAGACAGTGTATTAAAAAGCAGAGACATCACTTTGATGACAAAGGGCCTGTAGAGTCAAAGCTATGGTTTTTCCAGTAGTCACATACAGATGTGAGAGTTGGACCATAAAGAAAGCTGATTGCTGAAGAATTGGTGCTTTGAAACTATGGTGCTGGAGATCTTGAGAGTTCCTTGGACAGCAAGGAGATCACACCAGTCAATCCTAAAGGAAATTAACTCTGAATATTCACTGGAAGGACTGATGCTGAAGCTGAAGCTTCAAATCTTTGGCCATCTGATGTGAAGAGCTGACTTATTGGAGAAGACCCTGATGCTGGGAAAGATTGAAGGCAGGAGGAGAAGAGGATGACAGAGGATGAGATGGTTGGATGGCATCACCAACTCAACAGACACAGGTTAGAGAAACTCAGGGAGATACTGAATGACAGGGAAGCCTGGCATGCTGCAGTCCATGGGGTCACAAAGAGTTGGACACGATGGAGAGACTGAACGACGTCAAGAGAAATCAACCCTGAATACACGCTGGAAGGAATGATGCTGAAGCTGAAACTCCAATATTTGGCCACTTGAGTATAAGTGCTAATTCACTGGAAAAGACCCTGATGCTGGGAAAGATTGAAGGCAAAAGAAGGAGGCAACAGAGCATGAGATGGTTGGATTGCCTCACCGATTCAATGGACATGAACTTGGGTATACTCTGGGAGATGGTGAGAAACAGGGAGGCCTGTTGTGCTACTGTCCATGGGGGTCACAAAAAGTCAGACACGCCTTAGTGACTGAACAACAAAAACAACAAATATTCTGTTTATGAAGATGTGGAAGTTTTCTAAGAAAATATAGTTTTTTTTTAAAGTGTGTTTCTCAGTTTCATCTGACTCATCACTGAGAATGCTTCAAGATTTGTGCATCATCTACTGTGAAAGACGCTTACTCCTTGGAAGGAAAGTTATGACCAACCTAGACAGCATATCGGAGAAGGCAATGTCACCCCACTCCAGTACTCTTGCCTGGACAATCCCATGGACAGAGGAGCCTGGTAGGCTACAGTCCATGGGGTCGCAAAGAATCGGACACAACTGAACGACTTCACTTTCACTTTTCACTTTCATGCATTGGAGAAGGAAATGGCACCCTAATCCAGTGTTCCTGCCTGGAGAATCCCAGGGATGGGGGAGCCTGGCGGGCTGTTATCTCTGGGGTCGCAGAGTCGGATACGACTGAAGCGACTTAGCAGCAGCAGATAGCATGTTAAAAAGCAGAGACATTACTTTGCCAACAAAGGTCCCTCCAGTCAAGGCTATAGTTTTTCCCAGTAGTCATATATCGATGTGAGAGTTGGACTATAAAGAACACTGAGCACCAAAGAATTGATGCTTTTGAACTGTGGTGTTGGAGAAGAATCTTGAGAGTCCCTTGGAGTGCAAGGAGATCCAACCAGTCCATCCTAAAGGAGATCAGTCCTGGGTGTTCATTGGAAGGGCTGATGTTGAAGCTGAAACTCCAATACTTTGGTCACCTGATGCGAAGAGCTGACTCATTTGAAAAGACTCTAATGTTGGGAAAGATTGAGGGTGGGAGGAGAAGGGGACGATAGAAGTTGAGATGGTTGGATGGCATCATCGACTCAATGGACATGGTTTTGGTTTGACTACAGGAATTGGTGATAGAGAGGGAGGCCTAGTGTGCTGCGGTTCATGGGGTCGCAAAGAGTTGGACATGACTGAGCGACTGAACTGAACTTATCTCAAGTCCTATATTAATGTGCAGCGTGTTCCAGGAACTAACACACAACTCCTTGCCAGATGGCTGGGGGTGGTTGATAGGTAGCTTATTGTGTTAAAAGCTGAAATGGACCAAAATTAACCACAATTCACTGTCAAAGTCTTTGTAAGTTGCAAGCCTTCCACAGATTCTAGAGTTCTAAAATAATTATATCAGATAGATTGTGCCGGCAGAATTGTTATCTAGATGAGGAGACAGATTCCTGCTGCTTCCTACCCCTCCATCTTCCTTGAATCTTCTCTCAAATTTCTTTTAACAAATGTATTTTGACGTAATTAAAGAACAGCATTAGGACTAAATTTCAGGCAGGAAGTTGGTTGTCAGACATAGACATTATTTCTCTGATGTACATTGTTTTTAAGATTGCATAATCTTGAGGTAAAGGAATTAATTTATTTAGAAAATTTGGGGAAGGAAAAATACACTGCTAAAGACAATAAAGTCGGCTTCTATACTTCTTCAATATGGTTTCTCACAAAAGCAACGTGAGGCACAACTGTCATACTGATGTGGCTTTAGACCAAAAACGCAGAAATTAAAATGAGCAGCATATAATCAAATATACGACAGGCGTATTACCTGAAACAGGAGAAAACAATCACAGTGTTCAGGACTCATCAGTGCCTAGCGGTCTTTATTTTGTCTCCACACTCAAGTTACCAGCCTGCAGTTAAGTCCCTGTGTTAGCTTCCCTTAGTCCTCTAGGAGAGCTGCCAGCCACAGGTTTCTCTTTGATAAATAGAAAGCAGCTGGTGTCTCAAGGATGGCTATTAATCTCCACACAAGATGAAAGTACTGTAAGTGGAGAAAACTGAGCAACGTGTTGTAATTAGTGATTCATGCACTCCCTCCCTAGGAATAAAAGATCTTTGAAGCAGTTTTTTCCCTGAAGATGGATGTTTTAATTGCTACATGGTTACCATAAGAAATCAGGATACACCAAATAAACTTAACCAAAGCTTCTTATTTGGGGTAACTATTACCTTAACATATATATTTGATCAAATTTCTTTTATTTAATTATAGAAAAGGAAAAGCAACCTGGTCTATTCTAGGAGGTACCAACTAACTAGAGTTTTTTCTTCTTGGTAACTGTTTAGCTTAATTCATATCATCTTCTTTGCTATTATCTGGAGGTAAAAAACTGCAATACAGTGGTTTAGGTTTCATAAAATGAGTTTCTTTGAAAGAATTGTACATATATACCTCAAATTGTATAGTATGTATAGTAACAACTGGAATATCCGTATTCAGTAATATATTGTATATGAGAATTCTTTTTATTTTTATACATATTATATAATATGATTCATATTATCTTAATATCCATTAATACAAAAAAAATCCAAAAGTTCTGTGAAATTATAGTTAAAAGAATATATACTTTATTAATCAAAAGTAATCTCATCTAAATGAAAATGAATAAGTTAATTATGTAACCATATAATAACTCACGTGATATATTAAGGGCTCAATAAATGCATTTTTCATCGTTTTATCCTTAAAAATACTAATATGAGTAAAATCATATTCACTGCACAGCTTCTGCATATAAACTTAATGCTTTGCAATAATTCAGTAGCTCTCTCACCAAATCTATAATTAGAAACTCAAGGCCTTATCTAACAGAACTTGTAAAGACCAAGAATATAAATGTGTAAATCAAGAAAATGTTTTTTCTGAAAATTCCAAAGTATTTTGATGATCTGTGAAAATGGGAATCACACACAAGAGTTTGTTTCCTTGTGATTTTATCATCACTTTCTTTAGGTTAATCAACCTACATTATAACAAACTTTGTATAAAACACAAGGGTATTGTTATTCGTGGAGTTTCCAATCCAATGGAGGTAAATGGAGACTAAAACAGCCTCTTGATAAAAGTGAAAGAGGAAAGTGAAAAAGTTGGCTTAAAACTCAACATTCAGTAAACTAAGATAATGGCATGCTGTCCCATCACTTCATGGCAAATAGATGTGAAAACAATGGGAACAGTGACAGACTATATTCTTGGGCTCCAAAATCACTGCAGATTGTGACTGCAGCCACGAAATTAAAAGACGCTTGCTCCTTGGAAGAAAAGCTGTGACCAACTGAGACAGCATATTAAAAAGCAGAGACATTACTTTGCCAACAAAATCCGTCTAGTCAAAGCTATGGTTTTTCCCATAGTCATGTATGGATGTGAGAGTTGTATTATAAAGAAAGCTGAGTGCTGAAGAATTGATGATTTTGAGCTGTGGTGTTGGAGAAGACTATTGAGAGTCCCTTGGACTGCAAGGAAATCCAACCAGTCCATCCTAAAGCAGATCAGTCCTGGGTGTTCATTGGAAGGACTGATGTTGAAGCTGAAACTCCAA
Source organism: Okapia johnstoni (assembly GCA_024291935.2). Lineage (NCBI taxonomy): Eukaryota > Metazoa > Chordata > Mammalia > Artiodactyla > Giraffidae > Okapia > Okapia johnstoni. The sequence goes on from CM044325.1 coordinate 10,656,579, forward strand.
TCCTTTGGCCACCTGATGGGAAGAACTGACTCATTTGAAAAGACCCTGATCCTGGGAAAGATTGAAGGCTGGAGGAGAAGGGGACAACAGAGGATGAGATGATTAGATAGCATCACCGACTCGATGGACATGAGTTTGAGCAAGATGCAGGAGTTGGTGATAGACAGCGAGGCCTGGCATGCTGCAGTCCATGGGGTTGCAAAGAGTCAGACATGACTGAATGACTGAACTGAACTGAACTGAATGGGTATGCAGGGCTTCCCAAGTAGAGCTAGTGGTAAAGAACCCACCTGCCAATTCAGGGAGGAGACATAAGAGACATAGGTTCGATCCCTGGGTTGGGAAGATCCCCTGGAGGAGGGAGTGGCAACCCACTCCAGTATTTTTGTCTAGAGGATCCCATGGATAAAGGAGCCTGGTGGGCTACAGTCCACAGAGTCGCAAAGAGTTGGACATGAGTGAAGCGAATTAGCACATATGCAATGGGAATGCAAGTAAAGGGGAGGTTAATTGGTACAGCTGATCAATCAATAAATAATTGTTAATTTCATGGATTTTAATGAATAGATATCATTCTAGTGCATTAACCTCCAACAAGTTTTAAAGAAAAATTAGGGCCACAAAACTTTAAATAATCATTAGGAAGTACAATGGAAATCTAAAGAATCAGAGAGTTTTTGCCCTTCTTAAAAAAAAAATAATAATAAAGTGCTCTAGGCTTCCCTGATAACTCAGTTGGTAAAGAATCCTCCTGCAATGCAGGAGACCTTGGTTCGATTCCTGGGTTGGGATGATCTGCTGGAGAAGAGATAGGTTCCCACTTCAGTATTCTTGGGTTTCCCTTGTGCCTCAGCTGGTAAAAAATCCACCTGCAATGTGGGAGACCTAGGTTCAATTCCTGGGTTGGGAATATCCCCCAGAGAAGGGAAAGACTGACTATTCTGGCCTGGAGAATGCCATGGATTGTATAGTCCATGGGGTTGCAAAGATTCAGACATGACTGTGTGACTTTCACTTTGGCATCAAACCTAAAAACAAATGCTTTTTTGGGGAAAAAAAGGACAGATAATCTCATCATTTTGTACACTATTCCTCTTGGAGTTAGAATTGTTTCTAAACCAAAAACAAATGCAAAATTTCCAATAATTTATAGAGAAATATTCAATTGTTTTACTTAAGTGATTTTTCTTTCTTTTTAGCCCTAAACAATTTTCTATCCAACATTTTGACAGTTTTTACAATATATCTGATTAAAAAAAATGTCCCAAAGTATATTAAAATCTACCACTTAAAATTACCTTATAGCCAAATGATAATGTTAGTTAAAGTATTTTATATATAAGAATATCTTTTTTCCAGTAGACCTTTCTCTGGACTTAGCCATTGAAAGGCTCTTGTGAGTGTGTGTGAAGGCTTCCACATATTTCCTTCTGTAACTAGACATTTAATGTAAATGGAATGATCTAATATGGGCTGCTCCATAACGTGATTTTGGAAAATTCAACAATAAATTGTGGAATTGTGTCAGGAAAAAAGAAAGAAATTTTTTTTTTCTCCTACGTAATACAGAATTCTATATTTTTGTCTTACAAAATTATATGTTTTACAGACTGCATGTACGTGTGTGTATATAGCATTTTATCAGCTTGTAGGCTATATAACTCACTTTTCTCCCTCCAAATTTTTGACTGGTTAATGAAATGTTATAATATGCATGAACTTAGTACTGATATATAAGGAGGAAATAGTGCCTCTGTACTGACATGTATGATTTCTCTACAGAGCCACTTCCATTTACTCTAGTTACAAAAATTGGCAGGAATTTTGGTTTAAAACTTTGAGGTTCTTAGTATCAATATATTGATTAATTTTTTTTTAGATTTAATAAATTTATGCCTCATATAAATGCTCTAATACTTCATACATCTAAATGATATGATGACTACAAAAGTAGAATTTTACTTGAAAGGAATCCTAAACTTAGTGGTTTTGATCATTTTCCATTTTTTTAAATAAAAAAAATACTGAAAGGTCTGTGTACACACATGGAAAACTGTAAATGTTTTATAGTAAACAATCTTTAACTATGAGAAGCATGGGATAATCATCCAAATTTCTTTTCCTAGTGCCAGTCTCCAAAGTTTCCACGAAGTGTTTGCTTATGTGGGACAAACAGGAGCAACAGCCTCATTTCATTCACTAGGATATCCTGACCAGCTCTTAAATGGCAAAGATTGACACACTAAATAATTTCTTTCTATGGGAAGTTGACATTGATTTCACATGAAGCTACAGAACTCTAATTACAGCCTTGTCAGCAAGCTATGTCTTACTACAAGTAAAATAATAGAGGGCTGTGTTGTCATACACTTTTGACAGTTGTGGAAAATGCATTGTAGATTTTCTAATCAGGGCTACTCTTAATCATTCTTATGCAATCTCACAACATATATAAGGCTTCTCTAGTGGTCCAGTGGTAAAGAATCTGCCTGCCAGTGCAGGAGATGCAGCTTCGATCCCTGGGTCGGGAAGATCCCCTGGAGGAGGAAATGGCAATCCTCTCCAGTATTCCTGCCTGGAGAATCCCATGGACAGACGAGACTGATGGATTACAGTCCATAGGGTTGCAAAGAGTCAGACACGATGAACGGGCAAGTGAATTTTTTAATCCACCATGGAAACCAAGATCTAGGATATTGCAGATAACTTCTATTTGTTTATTGGAACCATTCCTGTGCCATCCTACTTCTTCCCATAGAATGATTTACTGCTGTGACTTTGTTTTTCTTGTTCCAAATTTTATAAATTAGGTAGTGTTCTGGGAATATCTCCAGCTTTATTTGTTAAATGTTCCTTTATTTTGCCAGTGAATAATGCCATCTCCACCACACATCAACATTCTATATGTGCACGAGTCCATTAGAGGCACTCGATTCTGTTCCATCGGTCAGTTAGTTTATCCCTTTACTAATGCACACTGTTTTAATAAATTAAAAATTGATTTTTTGCTTAGACTCATTTTATAAAATTCTCCAATTCCTTCATTTAACTCTATTCAAAAAAAAGTTAAAATTGCAGATAATGTTGCCCCACAAAAAGAAAACAATATATTATTTATAAAAACATATTCAGATACTATATAACTGGCCATCATTTGATGAAAAATCAGAGGAAATGTATTTCCATTATATAATAATACTGACATCTCAGTACACAAATTTATTTATTTATTTATTTATTGTAAAAAGTATCTAGAGAAATTTCTTCCATTCAGTGCAGAGTTCCTCAGGATTTCTTCTCTTAGCTATGTTGGTATAGCTTTTATCTGGACAATGGTTTTGTTGTAGAGTAAGAAAAATTGGAAAATACAAAACAAAATGGAAAAAGAAACAAGTGTGTGAAGGCAGCAAGGGCTCCTGTGGCATCCAAGAGAAGAAGTGCAAAAACCCTTGAAAGAGGGAAAATGTATTTAGGTGAGTCCAACAATCCACCTCATTTTTCTTTTTAGAGCCCTTTCCAAGCCTTAATCAGCACAGAGTGAGAGGCTAAAACGTCTGATAGAGGACAACCAATGTGATGCAGAGAAACTGCAGAGATTTCAGGCATTTCATAGAAACATGGAGAAAAATGAAATTTGGGCTTGGCAACCTCAGCAGACAAAGCCTGTGTAGCCAGGATCCCGGAAAGAAAAGATGTGCATAGAAGGGTGAACATGACACATTGATTGGCTTTCTCCTTACCTTAGTATCCAAATCTTAATATACACTGGGACAGATGCTAAGAATTCTTGTTGAAAATAGCTGAAATGTTTATTGGAGCTCTTGACAGTCTTACAGTGTTGAATACTTAGCCTTCCTATAAAAGTAAAGTTGGAGTTCAAGACCTGGCATGTTGGAAGGGGGTGCACTTGAAATAGATCAAGCAATAAATGTATGAAAAGCAGCCTTCAGTCAGCTCAGTTGCTTATGAAATAAGGTTATCTTCCTCTGCTCTAGAAATTTGAGGCAGGATTGGTGAATGTTCTCTGGAGGAAGATAACGTCATCTAAAGCCTCTATCATGTTTCACAACAGAATGCCTGACACACAGTGAACTATTATCAGGCATTCTAAAAGGGAGGAATAAGGAAAAAAATTGATATAGAAACAGTTCTGAGGTGGCCCAAATACTGAAGTTTTGGATATGAACTTTAATATAAGTGTGATTAGTATGTCAAGGAAGATGAATGGATAATTTAGTTCGATTGCTAGAATATATATTTAAAATATCAAATGAGAGTTTTAGAACAGAATTGATGAATACCCTGAAATCTAAACATCATGGATGTATTTTAAGAACATATTGGAAAACTGAAGAGCTGACTGTTGAACTGGAATGGAAAAGGTTAATAAACACTATCCAGACTGAAGCACAGAGAAGAAGAGGAAGAAAAGGAAGAGGAAAAGAAAAGAAGAAGGGAAAGAAGGAGGTGGAGGCTGGAGAAGAAGGGGAAGAAGATGGTAGAAGGAGAAAGAGAAGAAGGAAGAAAATCCAAGATACATGGGATGCTGCAATAATATATAACTTAAAGAAAAAGAATCATCAGAAGCAGAGAAGAAAAAGATGGGAAATAATTGATATTTAAAAAGGTAATATCTAAGAATTTTCCAAAGTGGATGAAAGATACTGAGTCACATCTCCAAGAAGTATAAGAAATTCCATTTAGGATAAATACAAAGAAAATCAAACCTTTGCACACTGTAGTAAAATTGCTAAATATCAAAAACAAAAAGAATGCCTTAAAGGTGACAATTAGCAAAAAAAAGATGCATTATTTTTGAATGACTAACAGCATAATAGTCAGCCTACTAATCATCAAAAACAAAAAGATTATATCTTTGAAAAGCTTATCTAAAATAACTACTTACCTAGAATTCTCATCCAAGTGAAAATATCATTCATAGATGAATACAATAGAAATATTTCTAGTGAACAAATGTCCTTTCTGGGCTAAAAAGATCTTAACAACCCAATTTACTAGATTAACTTTAGTAGCATATACAGAGCTTACCACACACTTGCAGAATATATGTTTATTTTAACTGCATAAGAAACATTTAATAACATTATACATTAAATATGAGGTATGTGGTAATAGTCTTAATATGCCATGATACATTTCCTGAAATGCATATGTCTTAGTTATCTATTGCTGCAAAATATACCACATCAAAACTTGATGGCTTTAAACAACTAATATTTTATTTATCCTCTACAGTCTCTGGGTTGTCTAGAATCACCTAGCCAGTTTTCTCTTTAAGTTTCTCAGACAGGTATAGTCACTGTTGGCTAAGGCTGAAGTTCTATTTGGGCTCTAAGTGCATGACAGTAGGTGTGGACAGTTGACTGGGAATTCATCTGTTTTGTAGAACAAAACATTTTAGTTCCCCTCCATGTGATCTCTCCCCAGGGCTTAAGGTTCTTGTAGTACAGGAGCTCAATTTCCAAAACAAGAATTTGGAGTCTATGTGGTGCTAGATCTTATGACAATTTTTTCAAGCTCTTATATCAATAACAATGCAATTTTCATTTATGAGTTCAGTAATTCACAACAAATCCATTTTTTTACTTTGTAAAATTCTGAAATCAAGAACTATAGTGACATTGATAAACATTGCAATCAATGACATAATGCAAAGAAAACAAAACCAGGTGATCTACAAGGTATTTAGGTTCAGATGTGACACTAGAACTAAATCTGTTTGTAAGAGAAAAAAGCATTTGTGTTAGGATATGTTTCCTTGGTTTATTTATTCCTTGGAATAAATAGTACATATAAATCTACATAATTAATCTACCTTGCCCTAATGCATGGCAATTCTTTACTGCTATAGTCACAGCTAAATTTTACGGATATTTGGAGAACTAAATTAGTTTGAGTAACTTAAAGCCTGATGCACCTTAAAACATAGTGAAATTTACTTTGTGGATGTTGAAGGGTGTGAGGCAGGTTGTGATGAATTAGACTTTTAAAAAAGCAGTATAGGAATAGGGATATTTGTTTAGAAACAAGACAAAATGTTCTTTGAATGTGTTCAATATCTTAGTATCTTTATTTGTCCACCTTTTAGTACTTCAGATAAATAAAAAAGAGTTTGCTTTCTTTTTTACTGTCCTCTCTTTTAGTAAGTTCTCTTTTAAGTTCTATATTGATTTATTGTTTCCCCTGTCTATATTCTTTTTGTCTCCCCAGGCATCTTCCTATTCTTTCTTCTTGTATTTTTACCTTTTAGCTTATTTTCCTTTCTTGTACAAAATCGCTTTCCTATGACAAATTCATGTTTAACTTGTTACAGAATCTTCTTCACATTCTCTAAAATGTTCTCCTAAGTTTTCAAAATTTTTGGTGTATAGTCGTTCACAGAGGTCTCTTTATGATTCTTTCTATTTAAAATATGGTATTAGTTGTAATATCTCTTCTTCTATTACTGATTCAGAATTTTATCTCTGAAACCATAAATGAAAGAAGAGGTTTTTTTAATTTTTTTAATATGGATACTGAAAAAAGTGAACTTGACATTCCATCTGTTTCAGATATTTAGATAAAGAAGAGAGTTAAGGGGTAGCTTTGATGAGAAAGGGAAAAAGGTTTTCTCTTAATAAATATACCTAATGTAGTGCTCAAAGCTATAAAATTTCAGATTGCTCTCTTATGAGTTCCTTTTCTATCCCCATTAGTAATTATCTGCCTCAATTTATTTTCCCTAGAATAAAATTGAAGAAAAGAGGGGCTAATTATAATACTAAGATAATAGCCCAGTTGTTAGAAAGTTTCTGTTTCTTAGCTCAAGGTAAAGATAAAACTGGTGTTTATCTGACTTTGGCTATCTTAACTTACAATGTCAAGTTCTAATGGTTTTCTTCAGTTATTTTCTATCATATTTGAAAAATCATTGTAAACTATCACCAGAAACATTTAACTTCTAGAGGTGACCTGCGCTTTATTTTCTGCAATTTATTTTATTCTACACGAAATATAAGGCTAAAGTAATATTTTCCTTTCCTTGAAATCAGATGTTCATTACAAAGTTGACCTTTAAATGTCCCATTTTGTTAGGCAAACAACATTATTTGAAATTAGTCACAGGTTTCTTATTTTGTGCAAGCAAAGCTTGATTACAAGCCTTTCTATAAAGCTTCTAGCCAGTTTAATAATTCATACCTCTCTCTTATCGGCTTTAGAATTCTAAAGGAGGCATTTGCCTATAAATCTTTCCCACTGCTGCATTTTATTTTAATTCACAGCAACAGAACACTAACATAATTGGTGCAATCTGTTATTTACAGATATGCGGTGAGATGCAGGTGGCAAACTCTTTTTTAGTGTTTAAGGAAAAGTAAGACCTTCCTCACAACTTGAGTTATGTGAATAAAAATTGTAGCTGGGTTAGGATAGGAGCCATTGTCATTATGGGTGTTCTTGATTTTTTGCAGTAAACATTTTCCGTATGGAATCCTGTTTGATTCTATTCTATACCAGAATGTGAATTTTCTGTTATGAACATTTATTTTCTGAAATGGGAGTCCCCAACTAGCCCAGGATCTAATGCTAATGAATGATCTGAGGTGGAGTTGATATAATAATAACAGAAATAAAGTGCACAATAAATGTAATGTGCTTGATTCATCCCAATACCATTCCCCATCTTAGTCTGTGGAGACATGTCCCTGGTGTTGAAAGGGTTGGGGACCACTGCTCTAGAAAGTGGCCCCATGAAGGAATATTGTTGTGTTTTATACATACAATCCTAAACAAATTCCAGAATAAACTGACTTATGACTTTGTTCTAAATTTTGTTAATTTTTTAAAATAAATCCTTTCTGAAATCTAAAATATATTGTACATAATGGTTTTGTGCCATAACCACAAAGTTAAAATTTTAAAATGACAAAAGTAAAGCTCAGACTTCATTTGCCAGAAAAATTTTGATATGTTTGAATAGGATGAGAAATTTTAATAAACATTTCAATAGATTCCTTTCAAAATATAACTGTCTGATAAATAGAATGAGTTGAAATCTAGATAATACAAGCACACATAGAATTATGTACCATCTTTGGGGCCAGATATAAATTGGAATTCAAAATTTCTTAAATTTTCTAAGGTAATATAGTCATATACTGCATTTTATATACAACTCTAGCACCCTATATTTGGGGGATAAATAACTATACAAACAGACTTATTTCAGTTTTATCACATTTTGTATCAGTTTTCCACTTTTGAGATTTGGAGTTTGGAAATTGTAGGTAAGCGAGTCTTTAGCATGTGTAAAGCCGCGGATATGTAGGTAAGCGAGTCTTCAGCATGTGTAAAGCCGCGGATATGTAGGTAAGCGAGTCTTCAGCATGTGTAAAGTTGCGGATATGTAGATAAGCGAGTCTTCAGCATGTATAAAGCCGCGGATATGTAGGTAAGCGAGTCTTCAGCATGTGTAAAGCCGCGGATATGTAGGTAAGCGAGTCTTCAGCATGTGTAAAGTTGCGGATATGTAGATAAGCGAGTCTTCAGCATGTATAAAGCTGCGGATACCCCCATCAAAGCCATTTTTGGTCATTTTGTTGTTGCTGTTCTTTATTGACCTATTAGCAAGTGTCCAGACAATGAATGAAAGATGTAAATACTCAAAAAATCACTGTTGAATAAATTAGTTAAATGAACATTTGGGAAAATTTGATTTTTTTCATTTAACTATAGTTGGTTCTGTTAAAAGCATTATCCAGGGATCTGAGGGTGGTCTAAGTTTAAATAGTAATACATAATATCATAATATAATATAAATACTAATATAATATGTTATATAATATAATAAAAGCAAACAATAATTAAAGTTATCACTAACTTAAAGTTATCACTTACTTATTACTTACTGCTGTTATACTTGTATTTACATTTGTTTGGTGAATTCTCAGAAGAAGTTTGGATATGCTCACCATTATTTTTGTCATTTTGGACATATGAAACCTGAGGCTAAGAAATGATAAGACACTTGCCAAAGCTGTCATAAATAATAATATCAGAGCTGAAGATTAAACCCAGGAAATTTACCTTGGAGCCCATAGATTAATGGTCTAGATATTGTGAACATGTCAGCAAGTAGATAATAATAAAATGTCATAATGATAAGGGTAAGAAAACTACTGACATAAATGTTCTCACATAATAGAGAGATTATAAAGCCTGGAATATTGAAAGAGGTCTTCACTGAGGTGGCTGGGAAATACAATTCATAATGGATATATGTAGAATTTAGAGAACATGAAATTTTAAAAGAAATCATCAGACAGAGTCAAAGTTCAAAATGACCTACTTCTAAGAATGCTAATATACATACAACAGCAAGAAAAGTCTGTATTCATTGGTGCTCATGATAGAAAATTCCATTTCCAGCAGACCCTAGTTTTAGAAAAAAACATAATCACAGAAAAAAAAAACACACAACAAAACATCTTTCTTGACTCCATAGCCCCTTAATAGCTGCACTTATAGATTTCCCATTGATAAAAATCTCAATGGGATATTTAATATTATCTGTATTTATTTCATCAACTCATACTTGGGTCTGCTCCATGAATCTTGTCATCATCGCTTACTATTTTCAATATGATAACAATTTCCCAAATTCAATGATCAATTCTCAGTCCTTATTCCATATCTCAGTTGTATTCAAAAAATTTGATGATGTTCTTAAAATTCTTAAAATATTCTTAAAATTGTTTTTCATTTAGCTTATCTCTGATGTGTTTCTCTCCTCCTTCCCTTCCTACTCCTCCATTCTTTTTCTTGGAGTCCTTCTTAATCCCAAATGCTGGTGGGACCCTGCTCAGATCTCTAATCATACTCCTTTCTTATTTATATTTTCTTTCTTTAATGATTTCGTTCAGTCTTATTATATAAGTTCATTCCCAAATTTATACCTTGTAGTGCTATAGAACTATGGACGGAGCTTCATGACATTGTGCAGGAGGCAGTGATCAAGATTATCCCCAAGAAAAAGAAATGTAAAAAGGCACAACAGTTGTCTGAGGAGACCTTACAAATAGCTTAGAAAAGAAGAAAAAAGAAGTGAAAGACAAATGAAAAAAGGAAAGATACGCCCATCTGAATGCAGAGTTCCAAACAATAGCACGGAGAGATAAGAAAGCCTTCCTCAGTGATCAATGCAAAGAAACAGAGGAAAAAAATAGAATGGGAAAGACTAGAAATCTCAGCACGAAAATTAGACACCAAGGAAATACTTTATGCAAAGATGGGCACAATAAAGGAAGGAAATGGTATGGACCTAACAGAAACAGAAGGTATTAAGAAGAGGTGGCAAGATTACACAGAAGAACTATACAAAAAAAGATCTTCATGACCCAGATAACTACGATAGTGTGATCATTCACCTAGAGCCAGACATTCTGGAATGCGAAGTCAACTGGGCCTTAGGAAGCATTACTACAAACAAAGCTAGGGGAGGTGATGGAATTCTAGTTGAGCTATTTCAAATCTTAAAAGATGATAATGTTAAAGTGCTACACTCAATATGCCAGCAAATTTGGAAAACTCAGCAGTGGCCACAGGACTGGAAAACGGCAGTGTTCATTTTGATCCCAAAGAAAGGCAATGCCAAAGAATGCTCAAACTACTGCACAATTGCACTCATCTCACATGCTAGCAAAGTAATGCTCAAAATTCTCCAAGCCATGCTTCAACAGTATGTGAACCGTGAACTTCCAGATGTTCAAGCTGGTTTTAGAAAAGGCAGAGGAATAGAGATCAAATTGCCAACACCCACTGGATCAGTGAAAAAGCAAGGGAGTTCCAGAAAAAACATCTACTTCGGCTTTATTGACTACGCCAAAGCCTTTGACTGTGTGGATCACAACAAACTGTGGAAAATTCTTAAAGTGGTGGGAATACCAGACCACCTTACTTGCTTCCTTAGAAATCTGTATGCAGGTCAAAAAGAATCAGAACTGGACATGGAATAATAGACTGGTTTCAAATTGGGAAAGAAGTGCTTCAAGACTGTATTTTGTCACCCTGCTTATTTAACTTATATTCAGAGTGCATCATGCGAAATACTGAGCTGGATGAGGCACACGTTAAAATCAAGATTGCGGGGAGAAGTATCAATAATCTTAGATATGCAGATGACACCACCCTTATGCAAGAAAGCAAAAAGGAACTAAAGAACCTCTTGATGAAAGTGAAATAGGGGAGTGAAAAAGCTGACTTAAAACTCAACATTCAAAAAACTAAGCATGGAATCCAGTCCTATCACTTCATGGCAAAGAGATGGGGGAAACAATGGAAACAGTGACAGATTTTATTTTCTCGGACTCCAGAATTACTGCAGATGGTGACTGCAGCCATGAAATTAAAAGACGCTTGCTCCTTGGAAGAAAAGCTATGACCAAATGAGACAGAATATTAAAAAGCAGAGACATTACTTTGCCAACAGAGGTCTATCTAGTCAAAGCTATGGTTTTTCCAGTAGTCATGTACAGGTGTGAGAGTTGGACTATAAAGAAGGCTGAGTGCCCAAGAATTGATGCTTTTGAGCTGTGGTGTGGAGCAGACTCTTGAGAGTCCCCTGGACTACAAGGAGATCAAAATATTCAAGCCTAAAGGAAATCAACCATGAAATTCATTGGAATAACCGATGACAAAGCTGAAGCTCCAATACTTTGGCCACCTAATGTGAAGAGCTGACTCACTGGAAAAGACCCTGGTGATGCGAAAGATAGAAGGCATGAGGAGAAGGGGACAACAGAGGACAAGATGGTTGGATGGCATTACCAACTCGATAGACATGAATTTAAGCAAGCTCTGGGAGATGATGAAGGACAGGGAATCTGATGTGCTGCTGTTCATGGGGTCTCAAAGTGTCGGACAGGACTGAACGACTGAGCAACAAAGTGCTATAGAACCTTACAATTAAGAACCTTACAGCTAAGTGCCTGTTAAATCTTCTACTAAATGGGCTTAACATATTCAAAACATAGCTCTACTTTCCAGTATAAATGAACTCTTGTAGTTGTTGCTTAGGTGCTAAGTCGTGTCCCAACTCTTTTGCAACCCCAGCGACTGTAGCCTGCCAGGCTACTCTATCCATGATTTCCCAGGCAAGGATACTGGCATGGGCGTTGCCTTTTCTTTCTCCAGAGGATCTTCCTGACCAAGGGATCAAACTCATGCCTCCTCCACTGGCAGGCAGATTGTTTACCACAGAGCCATCAGGGAAGCCATTCCCATCTTGGCATTCATCCTGTATCTAATTGCTCAGACTTTGAAGTCACCCTCAATCATTTTTATATTTACTATAATCCTGAAGCCTGTTAGTATGTCTTGAAAAGTCAGCTCTCAGGATGTGCTGAGTTAGACCACTTGTCTTCATTGTTACCAGTAGTACAGGAATTCAAGCAGCCATCATCTCTGGGAACTATTTCAGTGACAGCCTTAGTGGTTTGTTTACTGCTAATCTGGTTTAATCTACAAGTAGCTATCAGAGTCATCTTCCACTGTTATAAATAGGATCATAATCACTCTCATACTCAAAATCTTCTTATGGTTTGCATCACATTCAGAACAGAATCCAACACCATGACATTTTCAAAGCCTCATGTAATTTAATTTCCAACCTAGACTCCTTCCTGCTTCAGCTATGCTGACTCTGCCTTAATCACACTGTTGTTGTGTTGCTGTTTAGTCCCTCCATCGTGTCTGACTCTTTTGTGACCCCATGGAATGTACCCCGCCAGATTCCTCTGTCCATGGGATTTTTCAGATAAGAATACTGTAGTGGGTTGCCATTTCCTTCTCCAGGATATTTTCCCAACCCAGGGATCAAACCAGAGTCTTTTGCATTGGCAGGAGGACTCTTTAACACTGAGCCACCAGGAAAGCCCTGATCACACTGACCTTCCAGCAATTCCTTAGGACAGTCTAATTATGTCCTGTCTCAAAGACTTTCACTTGTGTTTCCTACACCAGGATGTTCTTCCTTCTTACCAACCTCCCTTCCCATCCTCTCTTCATCGAGGGATCTCCTTAAATATCACCTACTCAAAGAGGCGTTCCCTGACAATGTTATGCAAAACAGAAAAGTCACCACAACTCTACCACTCTTTATTTCCTCTTTTGCTTTGATCTTTCTTCATATTACTTATCACTTCTTTAATTTATCTGCAAATGCCTCATGATGTATTGATTCATACGGAAGTAACTGCTCTTCATAAGGGAGGCTTATCCCTACCTTAAGAGATAAAAAGTGTTTTGGTTATTAAAGCACCATATCAGTGATATGAAGGTTTATATGCCTTGATCAAGATATAGAATGGCATAGGCTTCCAGAACATATGTACTTTTAGTAATAATATGTTTCCTGTATACATATGGGCTTTCCAGGTGGCTCAGTGGTAAAGAGTCCACCTGCCAAGCAGGGTGCTCTTAGAGTAAAGGAAATAAAGTTTTTGAATACAACTGGCAACTAATGGTATAAAAAGAGTGCTAAGTAAACATATTTATAAACAAAAAGACTGTGATTGTGAAGATCTTGAAGATAAGGTATGATAAGAACTCAATTACAGACTTAAGAAGGATTTGCATTATTTTTTAAGTTGGTCTCAGTTCATGATCAGAGAAGGCAATGGCAACCCACTCCAGTACTCTTGCCTGGAAAATCCCATGGATGGAGGAGCCTGGTGGGCTGCAGTCCATGGGGTAGCTAAGAGTCAGACATGACTGAGCGACTTCACTTTCCCTTTTCCCTTTCATGCATTGGAGGAGTAAATGGCAACCCACTCCAGTGTTCTTGCCTGGAGAATCCCAGGGACGGGGGAGCCTGGAGGGCTGCCGTCTCCGGGGTCGCAGAGTCGGACATGACTGAAGCAACTTAGCAGCAGCAGCAGTTCATGATTTAGAATTTAAATTAGTGCATCCATTTATCTACAAGTCTATTAGTTAAGTATATGTGAACTTATATTTAGAAAAAAAATCAATGATAGTACAATTTTACAACAGTAGCTGGAGAATAATCATCACAGTCTATCTGCCATGAAAGAACTGCTTATTTCTGCAGGCCACATTCAGAAAATCTTGGAACAACTGCCTTACTGCTCCAAACCAGAAACTGCCAACTACTTGTTGCAAGTTGGCATCTTTGCCACCGTCTATACTGTAAAGGAAAATGATCAAAACACCAACAACAGACAATAAATATTCTCTTGTTCTGTATAATCTCAGAAGAAAATACATTCGCTTTCAATCTATTTTTGTAAAGTGTGTTATTTCATTTAAGGTGCCACTGTAGGCACAGTCGTGACCATTAAAAAAGAAGACATCTTAGGGTTTTGCTGTTATTCTCACACAAAGATTTCTCAGAAGAAACTGATTTCTTTCCCCAGTTCTTTCAAAAGCAAGTTGTCTCCTAGCAGGATGATTGTATTTCTTCTGTTGTTACACCTGCATCCATAAGAACTGAAAAGAACTCTCCTTTCTCTACAATAATTAGATAATGAAAGGTTTCATTTAAGTTAACATTCCAAGGAAGTGAAGTCTACATTTTTGCCCACCAAACTATTTTAGAACTAATCTGAAAGGATAACATTTAATTTAAATGTATATAATAATTCCCATTTGTTTCAGCTCCTTAGGTAAATAAAATATTAAACTAAGAAATATAAGTAGCAAAATTAAGAGCAAGCAAAATAATGATAGTTGTAGCTATTTATAAGCACTATACCATCTGCCAGGTACCAGATAAGTATTTTATATTCTTATTCCATTTAAACCTCATAATAATTGGTTACATACATATCGTGTTTGTCACTGTTTGATAGGTCAGGAAAGAGGCACCGAAAAATGAGTTAACTACTCATTTAACTAATGAGGTAACTGGTATTCAAATCCATCAAGTTGATGCAAGCAAGGGGTTACACTTTAATATCTACGATCTTGTTAAATTCTCATTCACTCATTTACCTCATTCATTCACCTTTTTCTTCTGTTAAGAATGTAATTAACATGATGTTAGAATATATGTAACTGAGTCACTTTGGTGTATAGCACTGACTAACACCACACTGTAAATCAATTATACTTCAAAAACATTTTCTAAAAAAAATTAAAAAGATTCCTTAAAAAAGGTGACACTCTTATGTTCAGATTATCAACATGTGATTCCCCACCCTACCCCATATTACCCGTGTCACCCTGACAAACTTACTTCCTCTCTTAGTTTTTTCATCCACAAGGGGGAAAAGTGAACAGAACATACAAATAGAGGACTGTTAAATGAGATAATATAAGGCAGTACATGGCATGAAAAGTTACTCAGTAAGTGTATGCTATTTTTCATTTAAGAAATGTTGTGAGGCACTTTGCTTTTCCTTAGGCACAACTAAGCTCTCTTGTCTTTAACTAAAATCACTACTGTATATTAGTGGCATATTCCCTTTTTTGTGTATTTAAATGCCTCTAACTCTTTTTATTATTTATTCAACAAATATCTCCTCAACTGCTACTTAAATGTGCTAAAACTACTGGTGACTGAAAGATCAGGAATGTATCAGGCACTGAAAGATCAAGCCTACTATTAAGACATATCTGGACTTGTCTAAAAAATTTAAGAGGTAAATCTAATTCACATCAATTTGTATGAGGTGAGAATACATGTCAAAGGAAAAATAACTAAACTTCACTGAGTGTTTAATAATTCCAGTTTTATTTAAATGTATCTGGAGAAGGAAATGGCAACCCACTCCAGTATTCTTGCCTGGAGAATCCCAGGGACGGCGGAGCCTGGTGGGCTGCTGTCTGTAGGGTCGCACAGAGTTGGACACGACTGAAGCGACTTAGCAGCAGCAGCAGATGTATACATGCTAGACAATCCCACAGACGAGATGGCAGATGATACCTTGGTGATTCCACTGTTATACTGATTTTATGTATATGGAATGGAAGGCCCATGGAAATTGAATAATTTGCCAAAGATCATTCAACAGTCATGTTGTGGAGTCAGTGTCCAGTCAGTAAGGTTGAGAACCTACACTCTTGAACACAATACATACAATTTTGGACCAGAAGCAGGATGTCATAACCCAGGGCTGGAAAAAAATTTCTCTGGAGAGCACGGTGTTAGACAATTTGTTTTCACTATTAATACTCCATAGACTGCTGCTGAGTTCTGGTGAGAGGGCAGTATGAGTAAAAAGACCTTTTTTTTTTTTTTTACTGAAAACTCTATAAGACTGGGATTCAAGAAGCAAGTCTATGTTGCCTAATTAATGGAATGTGTAAACTAAACCAGAGGTGGATTGTACGTCAACAGCAATACAGAATATCACTCAAACATGATACCTAAAAGGTTTCTCTGGGAAAGGTGTCTGACAGTCCCTGGAAAACAGAGGACCAGTGTCCAATATAGAGAATAGTGGAGGTTTTCGGCCATTTTGTGAACTGCGCCCAGGATGGGGTGATACTACCTAGACAGAATAGTATTAGCGATAGATAGATCAGTAATCAGCAGAATCTGTAGTGATGTGAGAAAACTTAGCAGAGTCAACAGACAGGATGATACACAGGGAAAGAGGATTGAACCAAACAAGCAAACAATAAATGAATGAGGCCTCGGGTCAACCCTAGTGAGCCAGAAGTGTTAATGAGCTCATGAATAACATCCACCAGGATTCTTAGACACACTTGTGGGATGACTTTAGCAGGCAAAATAAGAGTCACTGAACTGTGGATAATGACTTGGCTGATAATGCTTCTTTCACATCTATCTTGGTATGGTCTTGCATATCTGCAGATTTTATAAGCCAGGTAGACTCTCTTCTGTGAAGAAGTCTGTGGTCTCTTAGGTGAGACAGACAAACAAATACTTAAAACACAGCTCCATCATTGAGTTCTACACGAAGTCCTACTGGAACATGATCAGTGGGTAGGAATATTCACTCCCCACTCTTCACTCTGTCTTGTTCTGATCTGTCTCTCCCAAAAGTTTCCTTTCATGACTATGATTTCTGCTGGAGTGTTGCTATGATTTCTGCCAGGGCGTTGCTG
The DNA here is from genome assembly GCA_024291935.2 of Okapia johnstoni. NCBI lineage: Eukaryota > Metazoa > Chordata > Mammalia > Artiodactyla > Giraffidae > Okapia > Okapia johnstoni. Next base: position 10,673,670 of record CM044325.1, read on the forward strand.
TTACATAAATTAAGGGTAAATCTTAGTCCTTCAGGGTAAATTTCTTCTACAAATCACACATTTGCTCCCTCTCTCATTTTATGCCACGTAGGACCATAAAACAGGTAGGAGAAATAAATATACTCAAGGTTTTAAAATGTTTGGTAGTAATGTTCTAAAAAATCACTGCAAACACTGGGTTAGTGAATCCTGAATCATTTTTGATGGGAAAAATACAGGATTAGGTTCCTATGAAGCTCTGGTCACGATATTTTCATCAACCAATCAATAAAGAACCTTATTTTACATGTGTTTCTATTTAAATACCCTTGTTGAATATATACTGCTGATTTGTCAACATTGGATTCACAGCCCAGGGTATCATAACTCATGCCTGGACAAAATTTATCTAATATGCTTATTTTGCATGTAAGGCATATCACAGCCTTCTTGCTGTGAACAAGAAGGAACACTGTTAACAACTTAGGAACACTAGATATCACTTCAGCACTAAAGCTGGGGGCCACTTTAAATGACAAAGTTATCAAGAAAAAGCACAAAAATTAAAAAAAAAAAGATGATAATGAATAAATTGCAAACAAGACATTTGTTTACAGTATGAAAGCTGTAAAAAAAGTCAGAGTTGTCTTGTTTGGTCTCACCTGGAAATGTACCCCCAGAGCAACGCAAAGGTTTCCTCACTCTGTCCATGTTTGTGAATGACTTGAAAGTCCCAACTCAATTAATTTTAGAGTTCCAAATAAATTTCAGAGAGTAGATGAATTTGCAAATTCAGAAACCATGAATAAAGACGATTGACTAGGTTGGGCAATTAACATCACATGATTGATTTCCACAAAATCTTTTCCACTTAAAAACTGATTCTAATTGAGATTTTAATAATTAATACTTGACTATATTTTAATTAGCTAGCTAAATAAAGTATCTTTACCCACATATAACAATTCATAATACATTAGGAAACACAAGAAATTCTAAAAGCTCTCTTGTTTATCATGATATAATAATTGATTTTACCTAATATTTAACAGTTTTCATATATGCAAATCCTCATGGCAAACCTATAGGTTTGGTACCTTCATCTAATGAAAAATGTACTCAGATCTCTTCTGAAGCAATTTCCCCCAAATGATTTTTTTTAAACAGATTAGAATAGTATATCATGTTCATCTAATGAATTTAAAACTACTGCTTTGGCCACTATTGATTATAGCAAGAATTGATTTGTGAACTAAAGTGAACCTAGTTACACAGATCCACTTGCCTTTGAGGCAGCTTTGTCCAAAATCATTTCTAATTGCTGTGATTAACACTGGATGGTGAGAAACTTACCGATTCATAAGATATCATCTGTTCATGCTCAGTTGCTTAGTCATATATGGCTCTTTTTGACGCCATGGACTATAACCCGCAGGCTCCTCTGTCCATGGGATTTCCCAGGGAAGAATACTGGAGAGGGTTGCCATTTCCTCTGCCAGGGAATCTTCCTGACCCAGGGGTCAAAACTGCCTCTCCTGTGTCTCTTTCATTGGCAGGTGTATTCTTTACCACTGTGCCACCCTGGAAGCCCATATGATATATCTTGACAATAACAATAATAGGTTCATATGGAGAGTATGAAATACTACTTCTGGTTTTACCTTATATGATGCTTAATTTTCTATTTTACTTTTAACTACATCATTCTAGTTTTGAACTTCCAGGATTAGGGCTAAAATGCTAACAATTTCCTGTACCATGTCATTTCATCACACAGCCTTATAATAAGCTCTCATCATCAACGATAAACTGTATCTCTGTGTTATTGGCAACAGGAACATAGCTGATTATTACCAAGGCAACTGAGGCTCAGAATATTTGAGTGAGCTGGCCAAGGTTACGTAGTCAGAGGTGGTATTAGCCATAAACCCAACATCCTAACTTCTGGACTCCTGCTTATGTGTACCATATAACTACTCTGTCTAGCTTATATCATTGCTATAAAGGTAACAATACTGGGACATATTCTCATGGCTTGAGTAAACAAATACAATTATTTGCATGTTAAAAACCCCGCTCTAGATCAGGAACTCAATTTGACTGTTAGAAATGGACACTGAGCATAAATTATTTTACCTTCATCTATAATTCATTGTGTTTATCTAATTCTTTTTAATAGACAACTGCTAAATCAAAAGAGATTTAGCACACTGGGATTTCCCTGTGGGGAAAAAGGTGCTCCATCTATAAATAGGAGATAAAATATTCACAGATAAAAGGAAAACTCATCCTTAACCTCAGGCTTGCTAAGTAAAACCTTGCAAGGACAAAACAGTTGACTTGGTATCAATCAAGAACCAGCCTCCCTAGGCAGGAGAGACCGGAACAGGTTGGACTCATGACATGATGCTTGGGAAGTGCCTGGAAAAACTGTGCCCCCTGCTGAGACTCCTGATGCTGCTACTTCTGATGCCAAACCTGCTGTCTCCCCGTGTTATCCTCCTGTTCACACCACTTTATGCTCATGTCCATTGAGTTAAGGAACACATTAAAAAAATCTGCCTGTTCCAGGGAAATCAGAGCATTTTTAGCAATCAAATTATGAAATGCTGGGGCTAAAGACCATTAAACATGATTGATTATACTCTGGATCTTGTGTCTGGAAAGAGGAACCCAATAAGAACAGAAAGCCATGAATCTGAAACTACAATAATACATTCCTCTAAGTCATTAGAATGAAAAACAGAAAAATTTAAGGTATCTATATAACAATGAAGACTGGCATAATAATTTAATGGTGGTCATCACTGAAGTTGCCTAAATAACATATAAGTAGAGATTTACGAACTAGATTAGAATAAGAAATCAAAAAGTACATCTTATTACAGATAGTCAAGTAAATATGTATTTAATTGGTTTTTATAATATTAATACTTCTTTATATGCATGTATGTATGTGTGTGTGCATGCTCAGTTGTGTCCGACTCTTTGATACCCCATGGGTTGCAGCCTGCTGTAGAGATGTGTATGTTATACTAACAACATTCCTGGAAATTTTCTTAACTTCACTAATATTGTGTCATTTCATATTGTCATTGAAAAACAAATAAAGAAGTATTTTATTTGTATCTTTACTTCAATAATTCATTTGGCCATCTTAATTCACCAATTGAAATATTCAGTTATATACTATATACATATAAGCATTTACAGTTATACACTATATATATGTGTGTATATATATATACATTAGCACCTATCATAGGACATACATTGCATAAGGCATTGACAATACAATGATGAATGAGATAGATACCACCTTGCTATCAAAGAAATTACCATTTAAAGGAAGAATAGAATCCCTAGAAGAATACACAGGAAATAAATAGTATTAACTGCAATAATATATGAAAGTAAATATAAAATATATTGGAATATGTAAGAAGCACAAATCCAGTCTTTTGAGAAATGGAAGCTTCACAAAAGAGGAAAGTTTTTCACTAAACTCTGGTCAACTGAAAGATTTCCCCAAGTAAAAAATGGGATGAGGAAGTGTCAGAACCAGGGTTACTGGCAAGCAAAAATACCACCAGCTGAGAGTATGGTGTGTTACTGCAAGTGATTATCAATATAATTGTTTGGTGGAAAAAGTAATAAAGTGGGAGGAATGAGGATAAAAACAGAAGTTGGAGGTGAGACTGCTGATCGATTAAGCTGGAGAGGAAATGAGAGTAAATTCTTTTTTTTTTCTTATTTTAATTGGAGGCTAATTACTTTACAATATTGTGGTGGTTTTTGCCATACATTCACATGAATCAGCCATGGGTGTACATGTGTCCCCCATCCTGAACCCCCCACCCACCTCCCTCCCCATCCCATCCCTCAGGGTCATCCCAGGGCACCAGCCCTGAGCGCCCTGTATCATGCAATGAACCTGGACTGGCGATCTGTTTCACATATGATAATATACATGTTTCAATGCTATTCTCTCAAATCATCCCACCCTCGCCTTCTCCCACAGAATACAAAAGCCTGTTCTTTACATCTGTGTCTCTTTTGCTGTCTCGCATACAGGGTCATTGTTACCATCTTTCTAAATTCCATATATATGCGTTAACATACTCTATTGGTGTTTTTCTTTCTGACTTACTTCTCTCTGTATAATAGGCTCCAGTTTTATCCACCTCATTAGAACTGATTCAAATGCATTCTTTTTTAATAGCTGAGTAATATTCCATTGTGTATATGTACCACAGCTTTCTTATCCATTCGTCTGCCAATGGACATCTAGGTTGCTTTCATGTCCTGGCTATTGTAAACAGTGCTGTGATGAATTTTGGGGTACACGTGTCTCTTTCAATTCTGGTTTCCTCAGTGTGTATGCCCAGCAGTGGGATTGCTGGGTCGTATGGAAGTTGTACTTCCAGTTTTTTAAGGAATCTCCACATTGTTCTCCATAGTGGCTGTACTAGTTTTCATTCCCAACAACAGTGTAAGAGGGTTCCTTTTTCTCTGCACCCTCTCCAGCATTTATTGTTTGTAGACTTTTTGATAGCAGCCATTCTGACCAGCGTGAGATGGTACCTCATAGTGGTTTTGATTTGCATTTCTCTGGTGAGTGATATTGAGCATCTTTTCATGTGTTTATTGCCATCTGTATGTCTTCTTTGGAGAAATGCCTGTTTAGTTCTTTGGCCCATTTTTTGATTGGGTCACTTATTTTTCTGGAATTGAGCTGCAGGAGTTGCTTGTATATTTTTGAGTTTAATTCTTTGTCAGTTGCTTCCTTTGCTATTATTTTCTCCCATTCTGAAGGATGTATTTTCACCTTGCTTATAGTTTCCTTCGTTGTGCAAAAGATTTTAAGTTTAATTAGCTCCCATTTGTTTATTTTTGCTTTTATTTCCATTACTCTGGGAGGTGGGTCATAGAGGATCCTGCTGTGATTTGTGTCAGAGAGTGTTTTGCCTATGTTTTCCTCTAGCAGTTTTCTAGTTTCTGGTCTTACATTTAGATCTTTAATCCATTTTGAGTCTATTTTGGTGTATGATGTTAGAAAGTGTTCTAGTTTCACACTTTTACAAGTGGTTGAACAATTTTCCCAGCACTACTTGTTAAAGAGATTGTCTTTTCTCCATTGTATATTCTTGCCTCCTTTGTCAAAGATAAAGTGTCCACAGGTATGTGGATTTATCTCTGGGCTTTCTGTTTTGTTCCATTGATCTATATTTCTTTCTTTGTGCCAGTACCATACTGTCTTGATGACTGTGGCTTTCTAGTAGAGCCTGAAGTCAGGCAGGTTGATTCCTCCAGTTCCATTCTTCTTTCTCAAGATTGCTTTGGCTGTTCGAGGTTTTTTGTATTTCCATACAAATTGTGAAATTATTTGTTCTAGTTCTCTGAAAAATACCATTGGTAGCTTGATAGGGATTGCATTGAATCTATAGATTGCTTTGGGTAGTATACTCATTTTCACTATATTGATCTTCCGATCCACGAGCATGGTATATTTCTCCATCTATTTGTGTCATCTTTGATTTCTTTCATCAGTGTTTTATAATAGTTTTCTATATATAGGTCTTTGGTTTCTTTAGGTAGATTTATTCCTAAGTATTTTATTATTTTTGCTGCAATGGTGAATGGAATTGTTTCCTTAATTTCTCTTTCTGTTTTCTCATTGTTAGTGTATAGGAATGCAAGGGATTTCTGTGTGTTAATTTTATATCCTGATACTTTACTATATTCATTGATAAGCTCTAGTAATTTTCTGGTGGAGTCGTTAGGGTTTTCTATGTAGAGGATGATTTCATCTGCAAACAGTGAGAGTTTTACTTCTTCTTTTCCAATCTGGATTCCTTTTATTTCTTTTTCTGCTCTGATTAGCCAAAACTTCCAAAACTATGTTGAATGGTAGTGGTGAGAGTGGGCACTCTTTCTTTGTTTCTGACTTTAGGGGAAATGCTTTTAATTTTTCACCATTGAGGATACTGTTTGCTGTGGGTTTATCATATATGGCTTTTATTATGTTGAGGTATGTTTCTTCTATGCCTGCTTTCTGGAGGTTTTCATCATAAATTGATGCTGAATTTTGTCAAAGGCTTTCTCTGTATCTATTGAGATAATCATATGGTTTTTATCTTTCAGAATCCAATAACATATTAAAAATATCATACATCATAACCAAGTGGGCTTTATCCCAGTGATGCAAGGATTCTTCAATATTCACATAACAATTGAAAGAGAGTAAATTCTTTAGTACAAAAAAGTTTGCTCTTTATCCTGTGAGCAATGGAAAAGCAGCATAGGTTTTTAAGCAGGGGAGGAAGATACCCAGATTTGATGTTTAGGGTCATCATTCTGCTGCAAATGTGGAATGCGTGGAGAAGTGGCAATGCCAGAGGCAATCCACCAGTTCAAATGAAGTTGACATATGTACTGGAGAAACCTAAGCCAAGCTACTGGCAGTGGAGAAGAAAGAAGGAGACACTATTTAAGAAATATTTAGGATACAAAATGAACAAAATTCAGTGATCAATTAGACTGGCTTTGTTGGGACGAGATTGGGTTTATTCTTTTTGAATTTCAGTTTTCTTGTTTGTAGAATCAGTATAATAAATGTACCTATGCCATGGGGTTGCTATGGAGGTAACATTTTAGAAATCTGACCATACATATTTTATATGCAGAAAGTATTATACTAAGATAACGCCTAGTTGGCCAGTGTAGGCAAATGGATGGTACTTTTCTGAAAAGCAGAAAATGTCGAGAGAAAGAGATGTAAAGGGAGATGATTAGTTCTGTTTATGTTTCTATCTCTATTGCAATCATCCCTGTCATCCTCCACTATTTTGATTTCCTAACTGGTCTCACCAGGCCTACTCGTGCACTTCCAAAATATTACCCAGATCACAGACTGCCTTTAAACTAAATATTGATAGGGCCCACATGGGGTCTCATTGTTAAGATGGCTTATTATGTGGACCTCGAAAACAAAGAATAAAACCACAGGGATCTGAGACTGACCAAATTGCCCAAACGACACTCTGTTTTCTCACTGGCACCTGCCATCTCAAAGCCACGAGACCACCGGATTCCAGACCTCTGGCTACATGACCACAGGACTCGACTACAGGCTAAAAATTAACCATCCCTTCAGAGAATTTTTCATTGGTGGGGTATAAGAAAGACCCCATCAGAAAGGGAGGACGCTGGTTCTCCTTAAGGGCCAGTCACCCTCTCTTTTCCCTCTAATAAATTCCCCTTTTCTTGCCTGACTGCCCGGCTCGCTCTCTTTTTCTCTGCACTCGCCTTACATGTATCAGACCATGTTACTGCTCTGTTTAAAAATAGTAAGAGGCCATTCTTAGGATCCTTTATACTTGTTTAGAATACAATATGGTCTTCAGACAGAGACTCAAATCCCTAGCACTGCTGTAAGAAACTCACAGATATATCTTTTATCCTCCACTGTCCCTGTTTTCCACCATTTCAGATTTCTTTCAGACTTTAAAGTATGACATGATTTCTACTGCTTATTTTCTTATTCCCTTTACTGGAATTTTGATTCTCCATTTTGTAACTCTTTTTCATCCTCTAAATTCTGCAATATTTATATTAAAAAAAATTCATTGAACTCCTACTGTACCCTAGACTTTTCCGAAGTTCTTTACATGAGTATTTTAATAGCTATACAAGTTTATATTATAGAAATAATTATTATGTCTAATTTAAATGTGTGGAAACTGAGGCAGAGAATTTAAGTAATCTGTCCAATGTCATGCACATGCATAGAGATGAAGTTAAGATTTTGAGGAAAAACAGGACATTTGTACAGTCTCAAAGTATCTTTCCTCAAGATATTTATTAATAATAAAAGGAAAAAAGAAGCTTTCAGTGGAGGAACCAGGAAGATAATAGCTTAACCAAATGATAAGTTTAAAAACATAAACAGAAATATCATATCTGATAAGATGTACTGAGAACAACACAAAATCCTATCTTTGATATTCTTGTTTAAATGTGCAATGATGGTTTAATCATGAAAAAATGTAAGAAAAACACTAATTATGGTGATGCTGAAGCTGAAGCTCTAATACTTTGGCCACCTGATACAAAGAACCAACTCACTGGAAAAGACCCTGATGTTGGGAAAGACTGATGGCAAAAGGAGAAGAGGGCAGCAAAAGATGAGATGGTTAGATAGCATCACTGCCTCATGGACATGAATTTGAGCAGACTCCAGGAGATAGTGAGGGACAGAGAAGCCTGGCGTGCTGCAGTCCATAGGGTCAGAAAGAGTCGGACACAAAACAGTGACTGAATACACACACTACAAAATAACTGATCAGCGATTTTCAAAAGCATCAAGGTTGTGAGAGACAAGGAAAGCTAAATAATTGCCACAGATTGAAGTAGACAGAAAAGACATAAGAAGTAAATGCAATGTGGGATCCTGAAACAGCAATGAAAAATGAGTGGGAGAAATAGTGAATTTTGAATGAGCTCTGTAGTTTAGTGAAAATGTTAGTTGCTCAGTTGTATCTGACTCTTTGAGACCCCATGAACTCTAGCCCACCAGGCTCCTCTGTCCATGGAATTTTCCAGGCAAGAATAATGGAGTGTGTTGCCATTCCCTTATACAGGGGATCTTCCCAACCCAGGGATCGAACCCAGATCACCTGTATTGCAGACAGTTTTTTTTACCAGTTTAGCCAACAAGAAAGCCCTGTACTTTAGCAGTGAATAGTACTGTTTAACAGTGAATATCATAGTTTAGTTTAGTATTGTTTAGTTTAGTTTAGTATTGTTTAGCAGTGAATAGTATTCATTGGAAGGACTGATGATGAAGCTGAAAATCCAATACTTTGGCCACCTGATGCAAAGAGTTGACTCATTTGAAAAGACCCTGATGTTGGGAAAGATTGAAGGTGGGAGGAGAAGGGGATGACAGAGGATGAGATGGTTGGATGGCATCACCAACTCAATGGACATGAGTTTGAGTAAGCTCTGGACAAGGAAGCCTGGTATGCTATAGTCCATGGGGTTGCAAAGAGTCAGACACAACTGATCGACTGAACTGGGTATTGTACCAAAGAGTCGGGCAGGACTAAGCGACTAAGCACAAACACAATGTTACTTTCCTGGTTTTGATTATTTTCTCACAATTATTTAAGATGGTAACCTTAGGGCAAACTGAGTGAGGTGTCTGCAGGAACTCACAATACTTTTGCAAAGTTTTTATATTCTAAAATTATTTAAAAATTATAAGGTAAGAGAGGCGGAAATAAAAGAGGCCAGAGGTCAGAGGAGAAGCCCAATTAGAAATTAAATGAAACCTTTTACATTGAACCCATAAACACAGCAGAAGGACAAGTGTTCACATTGACAACCACTCCCATTTTCAACCATAAGAGATTTTAAAAACTCTTGTTATTATAGACATTATTAAACTTTACGATAGGGCTTCTTTTATCTGACAATGTCAGAGGAAAGGCATTCTATGGAAGTAAATTCTTCTGATAATAACAAATACCAAAGAATTTTCCTCTTCCTTTTAAAAAGCCAAAGTGACCATAGGACAGAGGCTTCAACATCAGAATTATTAGGTTTTTCATGCTAGCTGACCCTCCTTTGAGGCTCTGAAACTTTGAGCAAATTATTAAGTTCTCTGAAAATTAACAAATTGGGAAAAATAAACTCTGTGCTACTGAGTTGATTCTAATTGAATGCTATTCTTTGTCTTACTTACATACCTACGTTCAGTTGATCCAAGGCTAATAACCATTTGAACAAATTTTTATATTAAAGTTTACACTCACAATGTAGTGACATGTGAATACCTTTCTTGTCCTTTCACTAAATTATTTGCTTGTTACATTCTGTGTGTCTTGTTCCTAATTTTAAACTTTACATACATATATATATATTTTTTTTCTTAACCTCTGCTTTTGTGCTATCAGCTTTCGATAAAAGTTGTCAGTGTGGCTTTCATCAAATAAATAATATTATTTAGTTTCATATTGGTCATAGCACGTGGTGAACATTCAAAAGTTTGGCAAATGACTGAGTGAATAAAAAGGTGCATAAATGAATTATTTAATGCTTCTAAAATTTCATAGATTGTGAACTAACATGAAGAAAATTCAAAGTTTAGTGAGGCATTGAAATGTATTTTAATTATGTCTTTTATGCTTTCTTATGGATTCTTTATAACAGCAAGCCACCTTTGTTAAAAAAGAAAACACTATGATAATTATTAAAAATTTTAATGGAATTTTTAAAATTGAGTTTCAACATTAAAGATATAAAAATTCTATCATTTAATTATAATGTCCTTGCATGTTCCTAACTTCTAAAATATACAATATAAATTCTTGATCTAAAATCAACTACATTAATTAAGCTTTACAGATATATTTTTATGCTACAAAAAATATAATGATAAAAAAACTCTCTCTTTCAGTGATATAAATTAGCATACCAGACTTAGAACTCTAATTCACGTCTTCTCATTGATTATTTATTTTTCCATTTTATTTGGTGATTTCTAAACTATTGAAGGTCAATAATAAGATTGAGTTTTCAATATCAATATAATTCTTGGCTCACACCTGCCTTGACATGAGCCATTAGTTTGTGGTGCCCACATCCTATGGCAGAATTCTTAGGTCATGAGCGGAGTCAGATCCTCATCTTCTGGGAAGATGCAGGTTAGTCCCTTCAAATAGGTAGTGGGGCAGGCAGCAGCAGAGACCGAGACTGGGGTCACGACAGCTTGTCTTCTCTAACTGATACCACCGCCCATGATTTAAGAGGATTTCAGCATTTGTTACAGCTGTACAGTGCAGTTCAGGGCTCAAAGGGCCTGAAAATGAACTGCTCATGCAGACCACGGCTCTATGCAGACTTCACTAAGTCTTTCTTAGGCTGAGGACCTACTTGGTTCCTGGTGATTTTACTTTTCGAATGAAACACTGAAATATGATATTCTGACATTAATTTTCAGCTCTCTTTTTCGTCCTCACTTTTTTGGAGCTCTGATTCTCCATACTGAATACCAGATGCCTCCTGCATTAGACAGTAATAGTTTGTGTTTTGATGAAAAACCACTGCTAGAGTTTGGCTACCAAGAGGGCCATTGTGTAGTTGTTTCTACAATTTAACATTTGGGTTGGCAGATGGAGTGGAAAAGCCTTTGCCTAGGGCGGGGTTGTGCAATATATTGATCCTTATAACTCTCAATGCAAGACTGTAAAATAGGAAAATAAAGAGAAAATTATTGTTGACCTAAAACAAATAGACTGCCAGATACTTTCTCCAGCAAAAATGCGTTTATTTGGAATCAGCAGAGAATTTCAATTCAGGGTCTGCAACCAAGCAAGCCAAATGCAAACCCCCTCTAGGCAAGGGAAGAACACATTTATAGAGGGCAAAAGGAAGTTGGGAGGGCCACAGTAAACAAAGAGTCCATGGCTTTTCATTGGCTGGGTGCTTGCAAGGAGAGGAGAGGAGTCTTTCTCCCTGTAGGGCTCTGCTATTGTTACCGGGCATGAAAGCTTTACTTTCTGGTCTCCAGATTCTATTTAATTGAAGTTTCTGTTTCTCAATTCTTTTAATCATGATACATATTGTGTTAATCATACCAAACCCCCAGTACTTGTCCTTAATCATAGTTTAAAGCATTTTTAAATTTGACTCTGTCCAAACTGATGACATGTGATTTATATCTTAAGTAGGCTATTGGAGGATTGTAAAATGCAAAAGAGTCAACCAACAATCTTTTCCATGAGCCTCTGGAGTAAAGTTTAACTACATAAAAGAGTCCCTATATTAATTATTTTGTTATAGCCACCATGGTGATGGCTGTAAATATGTCCATTGTAAACTCTCTAAGGGTAAGTAGGTAGAGTTTAGGGGGCTTTAACTGGGTAATTGGAACAGGCTCTCATTCATGCTCTTCTAAATGCTGGCAGAATGATCTTTCTAAAATGCAAATCCAATTATGTTATTCCTTACTTACAACCAGCCAGTTTTTTCCCATCATATTCAGGATTCAGCTACTTTCGCATGAGATTCAGATGGTAAAGAATCTGCCTGCAATATCGGAGACTTGCATTCGATCCCCAGGTTGGGAAGATCCCCTGGAGAAAGGCATGGCAATGCATGCCTGGAGAATCCCCATGGACAGAGGAGCCTGGTGGGCTGCAGTCCATGGAGTCACAAAGAGTTGGACATAACCCAGCGAATAAGCACAGCACAGCATGAGATTCAGAGATGCTTAGTCTATCTTTTTAATTTTTCAGACTCAATTCCTCAAAGTCTATGGCTTCTACTCCAGAGCCCACTGTTGTTGTTTAGTCACTAAATTAGGTCTGACTCTTTTGTGACCCCATGGGCTGTAGCCTACCAGGTTTCTCTGTCCATGGGATTTTTCCAGGAAAGAATACTGGAGTGGGTTCCCATTTCCTTCTCCAGAGGATCTTCTCAACCCAGGGACTGAACCCACGTCTCCTGTATTGGCAGTGAGATTCTTTACCACTGAGCCACCAGGGAAGCCCCTCCTGAGCCCACTAGTCCATACACAATAAAATAATTTTCACTGCCTAAAAAAGTACTGGGCTGTTTCATGTACTTCTGATTCAGTTACACAAACTGTTCTCTGTATTCCCCTGGTGAAGTTCAACAGACTCTTCAAAATTAACTCTTCACAACTGCTTCTTTGAAAGTTTCATTCAAAGACAAAGCTTGTACCAATCAGCTTTGTTCTACTTATAACTATTTTTATCATTATATCATTATTGTGTTCATATTATATTGAAGTTTTTAATATATTTTAAAATTTATATATAAAAACATGTTGATTTAAAAGATTTCTATTAAATAGGAGAAACCTTTTATAAAATAACATCTATATCTTATTTATCTTTCTATTTCCAGTGTTTATTATAGAGTTTGGCACATATGGATCTCTTAATAAAATATTTTGCTCTTTATTCAACTCTTGAAAATGTTTATTTTTACCATAAATTGTCAAAAATTAACAGATTTGCCATGTCTATTTGGCTTGAGAGTATCTGGACTTGTGGGAAATTGCTTGAAGTGACTCTGTAAGTCACTTTTTATTGTTAATGTGTGTTTTATATAACTAATATAGATGTTAACAAACTGGTGACTTTTCTTTCTTTCAAGAAAATTAGCAACTGAAGTTTGATCGCAAACAGTGCAATTCTCTCCCTCTAGTCGAAGCACTGTAAATATAGTTAATAGAATAAAATTTCAATTTTATTACAAATTAGCCTTTAAAAATACACAAATACCTTGCTTTTTAAAAATAACTCTACTTTCCTTTCCACATCATTGGGTACATTGAAAGAAAAACAAATATTTTTGAGACAAAGTACTTATGAACAATGAAATGACTAATAATATCTTTAAGTGTATAGTTTAATTGATTCAGGCTACTACTTCAATAATTTTGCATATCATGTGCATACCAAAATATTGACATATCTACTTGAAAAATTCATCAGTTATTTTATCATGATATACTAGTAAATAAACATATCTTCATAGATATCTTCATCCTGACCAATAAAAATCAATGTCTCTAATTCAAATGTAAAATAAATAAGTTAAATCTAACCTTTGCACCAACTGTCCAAAATGAGTTTCATGTACATTAAAGTATACTAGTTATACTTTATAGCTGTTATATGCTATTAAAATCACTCACATATGCCTTGAGTCAAAACATATTTGTGCATCTTCACAAAATAGCAAGATTCACTAAATTTTCTCCAATGACATAAATTTCATCTTTAAGAATGATTTAGAAGGTGACATTGAAGAAAGAAGGCTTCTCAGGTGGCACAGTGGTAAAGGATTCACCTGCCAGTGCAGGAGACAAGAGACACGGGTTCAATCCCTGGGTCAGGAAGATGTCCTGTGGTAGAAAATGGCAACCCACTCCAGCACCCTTGCCTGGAAAATTCCATGGTAGAGGAGTCGGGTGGGCTATATAGTCCCTGGGGTTTCAAAGAGTTGGACACAACTGAACATGCACACATTAAAAAAGGAACAAATCTGAATCAGTTGAAATGAAGTGGATGAACTTAGAGATTGTTACACAGAGTGAAGTAAGGGAGAAAGAGAAAAACAAATATATATTAATGCATATATATGGAATCTAGAAAAATGGTATTGATGAATCTATTTACAGGGCAGGAATAGAGACATAGAAGCAGACATAGAGGATGGTCTTGTGGACACAGCATGGGAAGAATAGGGTGTGACAAATTGAGAGAGTATTATTGACACATATACACCATTAAGTGTAAGATAGATAGCTAACAGGAAGCTGTTATATAACACAGGGAGCTGAGTCAAGCATGCTCTGTGAAGGCCTGAAGTGGCAGGATGGGGATGAATGGGAGGGAGGCTTAAGAGGGAAGGAATATACGTGTGCATATGGCTGATTTGCATTGTTGTATGGCATAAACCAATACAACATTGTAAAGCAATTATCCTCCAATTGAAAAAAAAATGAAAGAAAACTAAAAAAAAAGCATCAATGTTTATGTATTGGTTTTAATATTTTCACCTTGTCCCAAGCCAAGAATTCTCATTTTAGTTGCAAACAGATGTAATAATTTTTATTCCAAATATGTATGTGTAATTTTCAAATGTCACTGCAGGAGAGCTCACAAGAATTGGCAGGGTTTACACCCACCTGAATCTTCTTAAATATAAAATCTATCTTGAATGAGTAAACATGTATATCCTAAGCTTTTGGAGTAACTGCTGAGGCTTTCTACAGATTCACCTCTGGTGAATATCATCATCTCGTTGTCAGATATACTATGTGGAGCCTCAGGGACATTGCCTCACCTGTCAAAATTCTCAGTGATTTCAGGTTGTCTATATATATATATATATATATATATATATATATATATATATATATACACACGTATATGCACAGTTTTCACTAACTTCAAACTTATACTATCATCTTTCTGTTTTCCTTTCTCTTCACCTTTCAAAATTTCTAACTGAAACTATAAACCATATTACATCATAAATGGGGCTTCCCAAGTGATGCAGTGGTAAAGAGTCCCTGTGTCGATGCAGGAGACTTAGGTTCCATCCCTGGGTTGGAAAGATCCCCTGGAGTAGGAAATGACAACCCACTCCAGTATTCTTGCCTGGAAAATTCCATGGACAGGAGTGCCTGGGGGCCTACAGTCTATGGGTTCGCAAAGAGTTGAACATGACTGTGCAACTGAATACGCACATACACTACAAATGGTTAAATTAAGAATGTTACAAAAATAAGAAATAAAGAAATTATCTTCCAGAATTTGCATTATTTTTGTTTTATCAAGACTTTACTATGTTGGGAGATGAGGCTATAGTCAGTCCCATATTTGTAAGCTAAACCTCAGACAAGAATTAGTTCAGAAAGAAAATAAATTGGTTTCTCTGGAGCAGTAGATATTGTGTATTAAAAATTTAATAATTTGCAGGTAAGTAAAGTAACAAACTTGATGAGCCTCCGGAAAGTATTGAGAAGCATTATCTTCTTGATGGATCCTTAGCTCCATCAATAAGTCCTCCAAAGTCATAAAAATATCATAATTTGCCATCACTCACAGCATTTACAGACATCCACCCCAGGCCTCCCCCTCAAAAATAATCAAAGAAAGCTTTTAATTCCTGATTTAATTTTAAAAATAAGGTCCAAAATTTCACTGCAAAATCATTGAAAATCTGATGTTCCAAGTTGATACTCCATATTGCAATTCAATGTTCCTTCTGAGGATGTTGTCCCAGTTAGAGGTTCATGGCATTCTATTGTTGCCAAAATGTCTACAAATGTTCATAATATTTTGATTAGAACTGAAAAGTGTCACGTTTGATTGCTGGTAATAAATAGTTCTGGTGTGTTGTTGTTGTTTGATATTTTCGTTTGTACTTTCTTACATGTTTTCTCTCTGTATTTCGTATCAGTTTTCAGGATTTACACTTGGGATATCTTTTGCAATCAGAAACAATATTGCTGTCTTTACAGGAACTTGAAATCAAGCAGTTTGGTTAAGAGGGAGAAGCAGATTGTGGCAGCAATGTCACAACTGTGAAAACAACACATTACCGATGTTAGTATATTATTAGGCTGATCTAATCAGCTATCTTGATTTATTATATCCCATCTGATGCATCTTGTGTGAAATCATAAAGTCTCAGAACCACAGATATACAGTGAACCAAGCTCATTTAATACAGTCCTTCAGGTTGCAGATGAGAAAACTGACTCCTAAAGGGAGAAAATCCTTTGCCCAAAACCTTAAACTGTTATACAGAGGTGCAGTCAGGTCTTAAAAAAAAAAAAAAGAATGAAAATATCCCAATTTCAGTTTTTCATTTCTCATAAAACATGAATTATATTATTAGTACTATAAATAATTTGTATTAAAAATGCTGCTGCTGCTGCTAAGTCGCTTCAGTCGTGTCCGACTCAGTGCGACCCCATAGACAGCAGCCTACCAGGCTCCTCTGTCCCTGGGATTCTCCAGGCAAAAATACTGGAGTGGGTTGCCATTTCCTTCTCCAATGAATGAAAATGAAAAGTGAAAGTGAAGTTGCTCAGTTGTGTCCAACTTCGCGACCCCATGGACTGCAGCCTACCAGGCTCCTCCGTCCATGGGATTTTCCAGGCACGAGTACTAGAGTGGGTTGCCATTGCCTTCTCCTTGTGTATTAAAAATAAAGGTCTATAAACTTCAAAATGGGCTTCCCTGGTGGCTCAGTGGTAAAGCAAAAGAAAGCGAAACTGAAGTCACTCAGTTGTGTCCCACTCTTTGAGACCGCATGGACTGTATCCCACCAGGCTCCTCCGTCCATGGGATTTTCCAGGCAAGAATACTGGAGTGGGTTGCCATTTCCTTCTCCAGCGTAAAAGAATCTGCCTGCAATGCAGGAGACTCAGGTTCGATCCCTGGGTCAGGAAGATAGCCTGGAGAGGGAAATGGCAGCCCACTTTCCAGAAATGCCCAGAAAATCCCATGGACGGAGGAGCCTGGCAGGCCACAGTCCACGTGGTCGTAAAGAGTCGGACATGACTTAGCCACTAAACAACAATATTTCAAAATAATATATTGAAAAATAAAAAATTCAAATAGTAAACTCATTCTTTGTTTCTAATTTTTGCCAACTCAGAGTGTCTATCATACTTATTTCCTTGTCTTAGTAGAAAAGATCTCAAATAATGATGAATTAGAGAGAAACATACATGAACTGGTTAATACATATAAGAGGACTTGAGCTCATGTGTTTATAATGAAAAATGCAATATCAATATAACTATAACTACTTATTTTATAAACTCTACTTATAGCAGTTATAAATTAATATAAGCTATATAGTAGACTTGATATTATTTATAACATATAAAATAATCATAAGCACTTCATTGTCTATTTCTGCTTAAGAATATTAATATATTTAAGCAACTAATAACTTCTTAGTTCACCAGTAAGTAAATCTTTTCAATATTAAGAATGAATGACTGCAATTATGCATAAGTTGCCAGTAAAAGTGGAGGAGATAATTATTTACTTAATTGGTGGTTTACTAGAAAGGTATCTAAAATTCATCTATGTATGGGCCTATATCTTACTTTGAAAATCAAGATTAGACAGGATTTCAAATTACTCTTAAATATCTTTTTAATATTTTAAAATAGTAAATGTCATTTTTCTCACAAAACTGGCCTAATGAAATTGATTTTGCTGTCACTGATCCAGTTTATGTAAAATTATAGTAATGTATGCCAGCTTAAGAAATCATTTTTTTATTTCCCCACGGTTATGTAGAAACAAGCTAGCATACATGCAGAAAATAATGATCTACTCTGTATTGCCAGAGAAAGGAGATTTCACATCATCTTAATTGCTTACACTAATTTTCCTAAGCATTATATTTATGTCAATTGAACCCTCTACCGTGAATTCTAAAACCATTTTCACTTTAAATATTATTCCTAGCATTATTAGGAAGTATTATACCTATTGTTCTATAATTCAATGAAAATCTGCAATCTTTTATTGGAGTTATCAAACTTTATTATCATTATTCTATATTCAAGACTAAGCAGTTTTTGCAACTGGAGTGAGGAACTAGTAGCCAGATGGTTATTGGTGGTGAGATTTATAATAAAATCATTAATAGAGACTTCATAATGCAGATGGCTAACAGAGAAATACATGTGAATGAATGTAATCTAATTAAGACTTAAGAGCTAAAGTCCAGTTTATATGAATTACTACAGATCAAGGATGGAAAACTGATTCCCAAAAGAACTGAGACCCATTCCCTCTTTGCAATATAATCCTCAAGAAAGATAGGGCCCCTGTCTCCCAGTTTCTGTAGAAGGTTAGGAACCTAAGTTCCATAACAAGCACCAATTAGCACAGACTGAATCATCACATTCACCAGCTTTCCCTCCAAAGGGCTCCAGTATCTTGTTTATTAGCTCACTTCAGTATTTAAAAACCTCCTGCCCTTTGTTTCAGAGGAGTTGAGTTCCATTTCTTGCCTCTGTTGCAGTGTTCTTGAATCCTATTGTAATGGTCTTGAATAAACTCTTCTTCTGTTTAACTTCATCCGGTGCAATTTTTTTTGACACTTGAAAAAAGTTTGTTGTTTGATGTGAATTTAATTAACGATTTGTTTTCACTAATTTCTCTGACATACACAGCTAGAGTTCTGGGAGCTTAATATTAGTGTTCTTATTTGACACCAAATAAAAATAATTTTTAAAATATTTTGCAAATATAGAAAACATGATTTAAGTGTTTCAATAGTGATGGTCATAATGATGATGATGATACTAGACAAGAAAAAACAGCGATACTTATGGAAAATAAAAACACAAACAAACACATAAAATATCATGTTTAAGACTCAAATACCCAACCTCTTGCATTATCTATGCTACTATTTCAGAGAGGTTAAAAAAATGGATATTACAGATAAAGATGGCATGGCAAACTGTTACTTATGTGTATATACATGTGTTCATTTGCTCAGTTGTGTCCGATTTGACTCTTTGCTACTCCATGGACTGTAACCTGACGGGCTCCCTGTCCATGGAATTTTTCAAGCAAGAATATTGGGTGGGTTGCCGTGTCCTTCTCTAGGGGATCTTCCCAATCTTCAAGGATCGAACCCTCATCTCTTGTGTGTCCTGCTTTGGCAGGTGGCTTCTTTACTGCCTTTTGCACAACCTGGGAAGCGCCAATTGCTAATTACACCAATTTCTTAATGTTAAAAGATCACAGTGGTCCTATTAATAAAAAGTGAGATTTGGGGGTTTGTTCCTAAAAAACGCTTACTAAAACTTGAGAAAATCATTTATTCACAGCATTATATATCTTGGAGATGACTCCAATACTAGTGTGACTGACAAAAGAACTTACAGGCTTTTTTCCCATTTTTGTTTAATAAAAATTGATCGTGCTTCTTATAGCTTTATGCCATTGCTCTATTGTTGGAGCTAAGGAGGCATTTCTTGATAAGTCCTATTTGCAACCACTTATAGCCTTCAAAAATGTATTGGCTTGAAATTCATCATCATTTTCCTTCTCATTCCTAAATGAGAATTTTCACTGAAAATTTGGTGAAATTCCATTCTCCATTTTCTGAGTTACTGAGGCAATAAAATTAGATATTTTTCACCTGCATGTTGTTTTAGGTACAATTTGAAATTTTCTTCTGGTGAAGGTCATTGAAGAAAGCTCTGGTGTGAGCACAGTGCCAAAAGTAAAAATCATTTTTATTTGACATTTTATATATAAAACTTACTCTATATATTTGGATTTTAAATTTAAAACCAATTAAACAAACAATAAAAACAAAATATCAATTTCTGCTTATTCTTAAATGATGGTATTTACATTTGTTAACCCTTATATCCTGTTTTTTTCCCTACTTCTCTTTCCTTACAGTATGTATAGTTCAGTAAGAAGTTTATGACTTCCATTATAATATAAAAGAATAAAAGTTTCAATACTCTTTTTCTTATCAGTTCATCTATCTTAAAGGTAATATTCGGTGTCAAAAATAAATATATTTATGTGACATTTTTCGATGACATTTTTCATATGAATTAAGCCATCGTAATGAAAAGATCATGGCATCTGGTCCCATCACTTCATGGGAAATAGATGGGAAAACAGTGCAAAAAGTGTCAGACTTTATTTTTGGGGGCTCTAAAATCACTGCTGATGGTGACTGCAGCCATGAAATTAAAAGACGCTTACTTCTTGGAAGGAAGGTTATGACCAACCTAGATGGCACATTTAAAAGCAGAGACATTACTTTGCCAACAAAGGTCCGTCTAGTCAAGGCTATGGTTTTTCCAGTAGTCATGTATGGATGTGAGAGTTGGACGGTGAAGAAAGCTGAGCACCGAGGAATTGATGCTTTTGAACTGTGGTGTTGGAGAAGACTCTTGAGAGTTCCTTGCACTGCAAGAAGATCCAACCAGTCCATTCTAAAGGAGATCAGTCCTGGGTGTTCATTGGAAGGATTGATGTTAAAGCTGAAACTCCAATACTTTGGCCACCTCATGCAAAGAGTTGACTCATTGGAAAAGACCCTAATGCTGGGAAGGATTGGGGGCGGGAGGAGAAGGGGACGACAGAGGATGAGATGGTTGGATGGCGTCACCGACTTGATGGACGTGGGTTTGGGTAAACTCCGGGAGCTGGTGATGGACAGGGAGGCCTGGCGTGCTGTGATTCATGGGGTCGCAAATAGTCGAACACGACTGAGCGACTGAACTAAACTGAACTGAATGAAAAGATTATATGACTTAATGTGGATTCCATGTCTAGTTTTATTGGTAAGTAGACTTAGATCATGAAAGTCAAGAATATGTATGAAAGTAAAAATGTTTGTTTCCTTAAAGATTAACAGCTATTTGAAAATTAGGGAAATGATAAAATAAGAATAAAATAAAATAATAAAAATTTCCCCAAATCTCCACATCCATTCATTACAATATAAATTTGCAGTATTTCCTAGGAGGATTTTAAAATACACACACACAAATCATTTAGGGTAGACGACAAAAAAAGTTCACCACAAAATAACCACGTCCTACTCCTCGGAACTCATGAATATTACCTAACATGACAAAACAATTAAAAAGGAGAAACTTAGAGATGTGTAGATAGGTTTAAATTCAGAATCCTTAAGGAATGATCCTCAGTTATCCAGATGGACCTTAACTGTAATCACATGTACTGTATACTCTTTCTTATATAGAGGGAGGGAGAAGGAGTGGACATGCAGAGAGGGTACATGGTGCTGGAGGCAGAGCATCAGATGATGTGGCTACACAATGGAGAATGCTGATGGCCACCAGAAAGGCAAGGAACAAATTCAACCATCCAGCTGCTAGAGGGAGAGTGGCCCTGCTGACATCTTGATTCTGACCCAGGAAAACTGATTTTGGATTCTGGCCTCCAGAACAATGAGAACACAAATTTCTGTTGTTTTAAGCTATTGGTTTGTAGTAATGTGATACAAAAGTCTAAGAATCCGATACAGCACACAATTATAAACACACTGCAGATGTAATTTTGTTTTCTACTGTTGTCATTTTATTAGTTTATACCGCCCTTTTTACTAGTGTATAAGTTTTCCATATATTTTACTCTAGTTGCTGTTACTTATAAATTCTTTAAAATGTTCCCCCCTCAGGTTGCCATTAAAAAGTTATCCTTGACTGCACGACTTAGACAACAGAAATGTATTTTCTTACAATCCTTAAGACTTAAATTATGAAATCAGTGTGCCAGCATGGTTGGCCCGGGGTGAGGGCTCCCTTCCAGGCTTTCAGACAGTTGTCTTGTTGTATAACACATGACAGACAAACAGCTAGCTCTGGTTACTCTTCCTCTTTTCTTTTTAAATACTTTTTTGATAATATAATATAAATCTAATTAATAATTGATTAACAACTAATGATAAATACATAATTTATTACTCTTTCACTTTAAATAGGCTTTCCTGGTAGGAAAGATGATAAAGAATCTCCCTGCAAGGCAGGAGAACTGGGTTCGACCCCTGGGTCAGGAAGATCTGCTGGAGAAGGGAATGGAAACCCACTTCAGTATTTTTGCCTGGAGAATTCCATGAACAGGTGAACCTATCAGGCTACAGTCCATAGGGTCACAAAGAGTCAGACTCAACTGAGTGACTAACATCTTACTTTTCACTTTAAATGATTATTTATTATTTCATGTAATAGAATATTTTTGGTATTTTTCAAAGTTTTGTGAATAGTAATATTGTGTTGAATATATTTGTTCTTAATTATTTCCTTTGAACTACTTTCTTTAAGATACATAAGATTTTTAGCATCTGCACATACCAGTTTCTTCATCTGGAAAAGGTATGACTTGGACAAGATGAATTCTAAGATCATTTCTAGCTACTGTATTCAATTTATTGTTTCCTAAGAAGTAATGGAGGAAAATGGAAATTGGAAAGTATATATATATATGTGTGTGTGTATGTGTATGTGTGTGTGTGTGTGTGTGTGTGTCAGTTGCTCAGTTGTGTCTGACTCTTTGTGACCCTGTGGGCTGTAGACCACCAGGCTCCTCTGTCCATGGAATGCTCCAAGCAAGAATACTGGAGTGGGTATATATATTTAAAATATTTGGATAACTGGATAAAAGCTGTCAAAGGACAAGCTGATTGTCTCTTGGGTGACCAGTGTATTGTCAATACTCTGAAAGCAATCTCTATTTCTAAGGAGTAAGTCTCCTTATTGTAAACAGATGTACTGTCATCCGGGGTCTGTCGTTCCACTGATAGAGAATAGGCAGATAAATTTAGCATCATTCTTAAGTGCCCTAGAATTTCCAGAATGGTAAATGAATGTTGTCTTCAACTTAAAGTCACCAACTGCATTAGCCTGACTCATACAAGAGTCAACCTGTTCTTGAAGCTTTGAAGCCAGGCATCGACTTCTCTTCTCTATCTATGAAAGTCCTAGTTGGCATCTTCCTCCCAAATAAGGCTTATTTGTTTACATTGAAAGTCTGTTGTTTAGTGTAGACATCTGCATTGATTATTTTAGCTAGTCATGCTGGATAACTTTCTGCCAGCTTCTATATCAGCACTGGAGCTTCTACATCAGCACATTTTTATGTTATGAAGATGTCTTCTTTTCTTAAATCTTAGGAAACAACCTCTGATAGCTTCTAACTTTTTCTACAGCTTCCTCACCTCTCAGTTCTCAGAGAATTGAAGAGAGTTAGGGCCTTATTTTGGATGAGGTTTTGGCTTAAAGGAATGCTGTGATTGGGGTGATCTTCTATCCTATCCACTAAAATCTTTTCCATATCAGCAATAAGGCGTTCTGCTTTCTTATCATTACTGTGTTCATTGGAGTAGCACTTTTAATTTCCTTCAAGAACTTTTCCTTGGCACTCACAAGTTGGCTAAGTGTTTGGCACATGAGGCCTAGGTTTGGCGCTATTTCAGCTTTCAACAGACTTAACTTACTATGCTTAATCATTTCTAGCTTTTGATTTAAAGTGAGAGACTTGGCACTCTTCCTTTCACTTGAACACTTAGACATAATTGTAGGGATCTTAATTGGCTTAATTTCAATATTGTTGTGTCTCAGGGAATACAGAAGTGTGAGGGGAGGGAGAGAGATGGGAGAACAGCTGATCAGCGGAGTGATCAAATTACACACAACATTTATTGATTAAAGTTTACCACTTAAACGGGTTCAGCATGGGGTGCCCCTAACAATTATAAGAGTAACATCAAAGATCACCTATCACAGATCACCATAACAAACATAATAATGATGAAAAAATTTGAAATATTGTGAGGATTACAAAAATGTGATACAGACATACGAAGTGAGAAAATGCTGTTAGAAAACATGCTTTCAATAGCTGTGCTTGACACAGGGTTGCCCAAACTTTCAATTTGTAAAAAATACAATATCTGCAAAGGACAATAAAATGAGTTGTGCCTTATATTAACTTCCTGATTCTTCCATAACAAAAACCACAAACTTGGTTTAAATAGCATAAATGTATTGTCTCACAGTTCTGGAGACCAAAAGGCCATGATGAATGTATCATCAGGGTTAGTGTCTTCTGAGAGCTATAGGGGATAATCTGTCCCATTCCACTCTCATTGCTTCTAGTGGTTTGCGAGCAATTTCTGGCATTCTTTGGCTTATAGAACTCTACCTTCATCTCTAAAGTGCATTCTCCCTGTGTATGATTTTGTCTCCAAATCACCCTCTTTTATAAAGACATCTGTCATATTGGACTAGGCATCCATGCTACTCCAGTACAACCTCATCTTAACTAATTACATCTGCTACAATCCTATTTCCAAAAAAAAAAAAAAAAAAAAAACCCATCACATTGTGAGGCACTGGGGGTTAGAACTTCAAAATAATGAATTTTGGAAAATCACAATTCAACTCATAATGAAAGTTTTCTACCTGGTTGTAGATGACTTCTTGCTTTAGAAGCTCTGCTGTTGACAGACCTAAACAAGATAAAGAAATAGAAAAATATCACTTATAGAATAGGGGACGTTCATGGCAACGGACAATACATAATATCATTTTTAAGACTATATTTTAAAGATATTTTAAGTTCAGAAAACATGAAGAAGGTACAGACATTTCCTATAGGCTCGAGCCCTGACACACATGTATCAACTTGTCCTTTATAAACATCTCATCATAGGTACATTTTTGTTTACAGTTGATGAACCTACACTGACACCTTTTATACATCCAAAGTCTACAGTTTACTTCATAGTACATTTTTAATGCTATACTCCATAAGTTTCAGTTCAGTTCAGTTCATTCGCTCAGTCATGTCCGACTCCTTGTGACCCCATGAACCGCAGCATGCCAGGCCTCCCTGTCCATCACCACCTCCCAGAGTTTACCCAAACTCATGTCCATTGAGTCAGTGATGCCATCCAACCATCTCCTCCTCTGTCGTCCCCTTCTCCTCCTGCCCTCAATCTTTCCCAGCATCAGGGGCTTTTCAAATGAGTCAGCTCTTCGCATGAGGTGGCCAAAGTATTGGAGTTTCAGCTTCAACATCAGTCCTTCCAATGAACACCCAAGACTGATCTCCTTTAGGATGGACTGGTTGGATCTCCTTGCAGTCCAAGGGACTCTCAAGAGTCTTCTCCAACACCACAGATCAAAAGCATCAATTCTGCAGTGCTCAGCTTTCTTTATAGTCCAGCTCTCACATTCATACATGACTACTGGAAAAACCATAGCCTTGACTAGACAGATCTTTGTTGCCAAAGTAATGTCTCTGCTTTTCAATATGCTGTCTAGTTTGGTCATAACTTGCCTCCCAAGGAGTAAGCATCTTTTAATTTCATGGCTGCAGTCACCATCTGCAGTGATTTTGGAGCCCAGAAATACAAAGTCAGCCACTGTTCCCAATGTTTCCCCATCTATCTGCCATGAAGTGATGGGACCGGATGCCATGATCTTAGTTTTCTTCATGTTGAGCTTTAAGACAACTTTTTCACTCTCCTCTTTCACCTTCATCAAGAGGCTCTTTAGTTCTTCTTCACTTTCTGCCATAAGGGTGGTGTCATCTGCATATCTGAAGTTACTGATATTTCTCCTGGCAATCTTGATTCCAGCTTGTGTTTCTTCCAGCCCAGCGTTTCTCATGATGTACTCTGCATATAAGTTAAATAAGCAGGGAGACAACATACAGCCTTGAAGTACTCCTTTTCCTATTTGGAACCAGTCTGTTTTTCCATGTCCAGTTCTAACTATTGCTTCCTGACCTGCATATAGGTTTCTCAAGAGGCAGGTCAGGTGGTTGGGTACTCCCTTCTCCTTCAGAATTTTCCACAGTTTATTGTGATCCACACAGTCAAAGGCTTTGGCATAGTTAATAAAGCAGAAATAGGTGTTTTTCTGGAACTCTCTTGCTTTTTCGATGATCCAGCGGATGTTGGCAATTTAATCGCTGGTTCCTCTGGCTTTTCTACAACCAGCTTGAACATCTGGAAGTTCGCGGTTCACGTATTGCTGAAGCCTGGCTTCGAGCATTTTGAGCATTACTTTACTAGCGTGTGAGATGAGTGCAATTGTGCGGTAGTTTGAGCATTCTTTGGCATTGCCTTTCTTTGGGATTGGAATGAAAACTGACCTTTTCCAGTCCTGTGGCCACTTCTCAGTTTTCCAAATTTGCTGTCATATTGAGTGCAGTACTTTCACAGCATCATCTTTTAGGATTTGAAATAGCTCAGTTGGAATTCTATCACTTCCACCAGCTTTGTTCCTAGTGATGCTCCCTAAGGCCCACTTGACTTCACATTCCAGGATGTCTGGCTCTAGGTGAGTGTGAGTGATCACACCATTGTGATTACATGGGTCGTGAAGATTTTTTTGTACAGTTCTTCTGTGTATTCTTGCCACCTCTTCTTAATATCTTCTGCTTCCGTTAGGTCCATACCATTTCTGTCTTTTATTAAGCCCATCTTTGCATGAAATGTTCCCTTGCAAGCTCTAATTTTATTGAGATCTCTAGTCCTTCCCATTCTATTGTTTTCCTCTATTTCTTTGCATTGATCCCGAGGAAGGCTTTCTTAATTCTCCTTGCTATTCTTTGGAACTCTGCATTCAAATGGGTATATCTTTCCTTTTCTCCTTTGATTTTTGCTTCTCTTCTTTTCACAGCTATTTGTGAGGCCTCCTCAGACAGCCGTTTTGCTTTTTTGCATTTCTTTTTCTTGGGGATGGTCTTGATTCCTGTCTCCTGTACAGTGTCATGAACCTCTCTCCATAGTTCACTTATAATCACATGTATCTCTCATTACAATATCTTACAGAGTATTTTCACTGCCCTAAACACCCCATGTGCTCTGCTATTCATCCTTATCACTCCTCATTTGCTGGCAATTACTGATCTTTTTACTATTTCCATAGTTTTGCCTTTTTGCTGTGTCATGTAGTTGGAATTATACAGTATGTAGCCTTATCCAATTTGATTATTTCACTTAGTAGTATGAACTTAAGTTTCCTTCATGCTTTTTTCATGTCTTGATAGCTCATCTGCTTTTAGTGCTAAATAACAGTCCATTTTCTGTGTATACCAGTTTGTTTACTCATTCTCCTACTGAAGAACATCTTGGTTGCTTCCAAGTGTTGACAATTATGAATAAAGCTATGACAAACATTCATGCGATGTGCGAGCTTTGGTGAATGTGTCTAATACCTCCCATTGGCTTATATTCATTTCATTTGTTTTCTGTTTTGTGACTGTGTTGCTCCCATTCTCGCCAGTATTTGCTGTTGTCAGAGTTCTGGGTTTTGGGCATTCTGATAAGTGTGTGGCAGCATTTTTGTTGCTTTAATTTGCATTTCTCTTATGACATATGATGTGGAGCATTTTTGCAAATGTCTATTTGCCATCTGTATATCTTCTTGTGAGATATCCATTAAGGTTTTGGAGTAATTTTTTAAACTGTGTGTTGTTTTTTTGTTTTTTCATTCTGTGTTTTAAGTGTTGTTAGCATATTTTGGATAACACTTCTTTATCAGATGTTTCCTTTGCAAATACTTTCTCCAGATCGTGTTCTTATTCCCTTGACATTATCTTTTGCAGAAGTTTTTAATTTTAATGAAATTATGTTCATCAAATTTTTTCATCATGGATTGGGCTTAGGTATTTTATCTAAAAAGTTATCACCAAGCCCAAGTCACTTACATTTTCTCCTATGTGATCTTCTAGGGATTTTTGAAATCTACATTTAGGTCTCTGATTTATTCTGAGTTAATTTATTTGAAGGATGTAAGGTATGTATCTAGATTCTTTTTTTTTTTTTTTGCATATAAATACTCAGTTTTCCAACACTGTTTATGAAAATACTAGCTTAGCTCCATTATATGGTCTGTGCTTCTTTGTCAAACATCAGTTGACTATATTTTTTTGTTTGTTCTGTCACTCGGTTGTGTCCCACTCTTTGCGACTCGATGGACTGCAGCACGTCAGGCTTCCCAGTCCTTCACTATGTCCCTGAGTTTGCTCAAATTCATGTCCATTGAATCAGCAATGTCATCCAACCGTCTAATTCTCTGTTACCACCTTCTCCTCTTGCCTTCAATCTTTTCCAGCATGAGGGTCTTTTCCAATGAATCAGTTCTTTGCACTGATGGCCAAAGTATTGAAGCTTCAGCTTCAGCATCAGTACTTCCAATGAATAATCAGGAGTGATTTCCTTTAGGGCTAACTGTTTTGATCTCCTTGCTGTCCAACGGAGTCTCAGGAGTCTTCTCCAGCACTACAGTTTGAAAGCATCAATTCTTCAGCACTCAGTTTTTTCAATGGTCCAGCTCTCACATCCATACATGACTACTGGAAAAACCATAGTTTCGAATATACAGAGCTTTGTCAGCAAAGTGATGTCTCTGCTTTTTAATACACTGTCTAATTTGTCAGAGCTTTTCTTCCAAGGAACAGGCATCTTTTAACTTCATGGCTGCAATTACTGTCCACGGAGATTTTGGAGTCCAAGAGAATAAAGTCTCTAACTGCTTCCATTTTTTCTCCATCTATTTCCCATGAAGTGATGGGACCAGATGCCATGATCTTAGTTTTTTGAATGTTGAGTTTTAAGCCATCTTTTTCACTCTTCTCTTTCACCTTCATCAAGAGGTTCTTCAGTTTTTCTTCTTTTTCTGCCATTAGGGTGGTATCATCTCTATATCTGAGGTTATTGATACTTCTCCCAACAATCTTAATACCAGCTTGAGCTTCATCCAGCTTGACATTTCACAAGATGTACTCTGCATATAAGTTAAATAAGCAGGGTGAGAGTATACAGCCTTGACATTCTCCTTTCCCAATTTGGAATCAGTCTGTTGTTCCATGTCAAGTTCTAACTGTTGCTTCTTGACCTGCATACAGGCTTCTCAGGAGGTAGGTAAGGTGGTCTGGTATTCCCATATCTTTAAGAATTTTACATAGATTTTTGTGATCCACAGAGTCAAAGACTTTAGCATAGTCAATAAAGTAGATGTTTTATGGAATCTCCTTGCTTTTTCTATGATCCAGTGGATGTTGGCAATTTGGTCTCTGGTTCCTCTGCCTTTCTAAGCCCACCTTTTACATCTGGAAATTGTCCATTCATGCACTGTTGAAGCCTAGCTTGAATGATTTTGAGCATTACCTTGCTAGCATGTGAAATGAGGGCAATGTGCAGTAGTCTGATCATTATTTTGCATTGCTCTTTGGGATTTTGATGAAAACTGACCTTTTCCAGTCCTGTGGCCACTGCTGAATTTTCCAAATTTGCTGGCATATTGTGTGCAGCACTTTAACAGCATCATCTTTTAGGATTTGAAATAGCTCAGCTGAAATTCCATCACCTCTACTAGCTTTGTTCATCGTAATGCTTCCTAAGGCCAACTTGACTTCACAGGATGTCTGGCTCTAGGTGAGTGACTATATTTACTGGAGTCTATTTTTGGATGCTTTATTCTGTTCCATTGATCTATTTCTCTGATCTTTCACTCACACCACACTGTTTTGATTACAGTAGTTTTATAGTTCAGTCTTGAAGTTCAGAAGTGTCGATTTCAGTTTTGCTCTTCTTCAATATTGTGTTGGTTATTCTGGGTTTTTACCTTTCCATCTAAATGTTAGTATCAGTTTGTCAGTATTCAGAAAATAACATGTCCCATAGATTCAATGCAATCTTAACCAGAATCCCAGCAAGTTGTTTAATTTTACATTTATTTCCCCAGGTAATTACAGAAACACCCAAATGAACTTTTTGTCCAAACCAATATGGTATGCCCCAGAGTGGACATAAAATTCTCCCTTAGCCCTCCAGACAAAATTTGAAATTCAAGACATATACTCTAGAAGAAAACTCACTGATAAAGCTAATATAAGCCAATTTAATTCAACACTGGTTTGTAAGGTGGCATACATTTTTTGTTTTGTTTTGTTTTTTCCATGGTCTTCCTTTTATTTTCATTCGGAGACCAGTCACCAAATCACACATCTATACATATTTTCTCTTAAAACCTATACTCTCATTTACTGAAACCCCCCCCCAAAAGGAGAACATCACTATTTTTGTTTTTGCTAATTTTAACTATATTTGTGACAATGTTTTCTGAATTTCTCTGGTTCTACTTCTTTACCACTACTTTCTTGTTGCAGGTTTCAAAGTATTTTAACCCTTAATGTGTTTCAAAACCCTTAAATATGGTATCATGTATTATATGATACAATTATATAATACATATAATTAATACATATAATACATGTAATATTTTTTAGGTTGCTTATTGTAGAATTACAATACATATAATTGAAAAAATAAAATGTGCATAAAGAATGATCACACTATTTATCTGGTAGCTCTCATCACTGTATGTTTCTTTAAAGTTGAACTCTACTTCCACTAGTTAAGGCCTTAGGAGTCAGCTTCACAACTTCTCATTGCATATACATATAAACATATATATGCTATTTTGAACCATCTTGTCCTAATTTAACTCTTTCTCTAACATGACCATTTTATCTTAATATTCCACCCAACACATATTACCATAATAATTAATGATTTTATTTGTAACTCAAAATTACTATAAAACAAAATTTGAATGCAATTATGTGAAGGATTTCCCCGAGGCAATCTTCAAACACCTCTCTCTGTGATATTTTCTGCAATGAATGGTCATAAGTTTTCTTTAGGTTGCTTATTGTAGAATTATAATACATATAATATTTTTTGCTATGTTAGTAAAAATCACATTGCTAGAGTCATTCTCAACATTGCTATGTGATACATATACTACCATGAATTTCATTTGTTTTTTGGAGGTCTCAGTATATAATCTTTCCCTAGGGAACAGAAAGAGAAAGTCCTAAGAAAATTAAGTAAAAAATCAGAAGTAAATGTTTTGCCCCAAATTGCTGTTATTTATTAAGCACTTATAACTATCCTCCTAAGAGGTATGAAGTTAAATATCTTGAATTATTACTTAAAAAAAATCTCAATCACATTCTTATCATAGTTATTATGTGTATGCTTAGTCACTCAGTCATGTCTGACTTTTTGTGACCCCATAGACTGCATCTTGCCAGGCTCCTCTGGCCTTGAGGATTCTCCAGGCTAGAATATGGGAGTGGGTTGCCATGCCCTCCTCCAGGCGATCTTCCGATACCAGGGATCAAACCCAAGTCTCCCACATTGCATGAGGATTCTTTACCGTCTGAGCCACCAGGGAAGCCCAAGAATATTGGAGTGGGTAGCCTATTCCTTCTCCAGGGGATCTTCCTGACCCAGGGATCAAACCGGGGTCTCCTGCATTGCAGGCAGATTGTTTACCAACTGAGCTTTCAGGGAAGCCCCTCACTGGCCTTAAAGGAGTTCAAATTATTGAGTTCTCAGCTATAAGCTTATTTGAAGGACACTTTTGTGCCAATTTCCCTTAGTCTTTGATAAACTTTTATTTAGCCTCTTGAAATCTCACTATAAATTCCCATGGGCTCTGTTCTGTGAATTTTTCAGACTAAATAAGGAAGTAGTATGTTTTCTTTGAGGATTATTTTTTCTACATATTTAAGATTTTGTCTTTTCCTTCTTCTCAGATAGAAACTGGCTATTTTGATTGTGTGTCAAATTGTTATTTATCAAATCTTCAATTCAATTCCATTTTGTATCTCTTTTCTGGTCTGGGAAATTATTGCTTCTGACACCACTTATCTGGAAAGTTATTTTTATAGACATAAGAGCGAGCAATCAAAAAGACATTTTAGTTGTTTTACTTGTGGTAGGGAAAAGGTGAGAAATTTACAGCCCACGTTATTCCTAGATGTATTTGTATCTGTTATCTGTTATTTTATTTGGTGTAAATTCCAACCTTTGGGTATTAAAAATATAAAGTGAATAACTTACATAACTTTAACATTTATTTTCCAAAGCTCAGTTGAAATTATATTTAAAGAGTTCTTTTAAAAAACATTAACTATTATATTTAGATAAAATATTTTATTTCAATGACATTCAGTCATCTAAACATCCATTTTTCTGTTTCAAATAATTGTTACATAGATATTCTATAAAATATTTGTTCATTTCTTCCAGTCTTCCACTGACTTTAATTTCTAGGTCTTTCAATATCATTTTCCATCACTCACTGTAACCCTGAACTTTAGGATACAGCTTTTTTTTCCCTTTTGGTTTTCATAATTGAATTTATAAGAAACTAAAGTCTTGAAATGTGGTGGGTATTACCGAGGTGCAAATCCAAATAGTCTGTTAATTTCGCCCATAGAATTAGGCAATCATATTACTGTTGTTAGATATCAGTTCAGTTCAGTCGCTCAGTCGTATCCAACTCTTTGCGACCCCATGAATCACAGCATGCCAGGCCTCCCTGTCCATCGCCAACTCCCAGAGTCTACTCAAACCCATGTCCATCGAGTCGGTGATGCCATCCAGCTATCTCATCCTCTGTCGTCCCCTTCTCCTCCTGCCCCCAATCCCTCCCAGCATCAGGGTCTTTTCCAATGAGTCAGCTCTTCACATGAGGTGGCCAAAGTATTGGAGCTTCAGCTTCAACATCAGTTCTTCCAATGAACATTCAGGACTGATTTCCTTTAGGATGGACTGGTTGGATCTCCTTGAAGACCAAGGGACTCTCAAGAGTCTTCTCCAACACAACATTTCAAAAGCATCAATTCTTCTGCGCTCAGCTTTCTTTATAGTCCAACTCTCACATCCATACATGACCACTGGAAAAACCATAGCCGTGACTAGACCGACTTTTGTTGGCAAAGTAATGTCTCTGCTTTTAAATATGCTATATAGGTTGGTCATAACCTTCCTTCCAAGGAGTAAGTGTCTCTTAATTTCATGGCTGCAATCACCATCAGCAGCGATTTTGGAGCCCCCAAAAAATAAAGTCTGACACTGTTTCCACTGTTTCCCCATCTATTTCCAATGAAGTGATGGGACCAGATGCAATGATCTTAGTTTTCTGAATGTTGAACTTTAAGCCAGCTTTTTCACTCTCTTCTTTCACTTTCATCAAGAGGCTCTTTAGTTCTTCTTCGCTTTCTGCCATAAGGGTGGTGTCATCTGCATATCTGAGGTTATTGATATTTCTCCCGGCAATCTTGATTCCAGCTTGTGTTTCTTCCAGCCCAGCATTTCTCATGATGTACTCTGCATATAAGTTAAATAAGCAGGGTGACAACATACACCCTTGACGTACTCCCTTTCCTATTTGGAACCAGTCTGTCGTTCCATGTCCAGTTCTATACTACATGCTTATTTTCCATTGCTTCTGTACAGTGATAATGTACTAGAGTGAAAATCGCAGAACAAAGACAAAAAATAAAAATTAAAAGAGGGAACAAAGATAAGTGTACCCTGAGTAAATAGTCACAATTAGATGCATTAATTTACATGCATTAATTTGTGTATTATATTAAGTAGTTTGCTAGTAAGGTTCTAGGATGCTCACTTCTTTTTAAGAAAGTTATCTAAATCTAGTGACAAGAACACTAGTCAGAAGCAAATGTGAAGTAGTTTCCATTGGCAGGGATTTAGGAAATGGATGCCAATGTTTCTTAACCTTGATTGTAATGGAAAAGATAAATAATCACTTAACACAAAAATGTAACAGAAGGAGTAGCATATTGTACTCACCCAATCCTTATGGCATAAGCTACAATTACATGCCAAAAATCATAAACTGAAAATACAGCCTTTAGATATCAGGATACTGTCGGTGAGCTCCCTCAAATATATTTATGGCAGACTCTTAATATAAAATGACACACAAAATGAAAAGATGCTCTTGAGGATAAATATAGGAATAGATGCTGGCTAGAAATGTTACCCAAATATTAAGAATTTTAGACTAAAATATTAAATTTAGTCCCACATATATGATACCTGAGAAGCACAGAAAAGAAAAGATATATATATATATCTTAGTGCACTTACACAGATGAGCACTGTGAACATTTTGATACAATTATATAATTTTTTATTTTATCATATATACTTTATATAAAACTCTTTATTTTTTAAAACATTAAGCACATTTATTCCTTAAAAATAATAAGTTTGGAGATAAATTATGCTTCTGTGTCATAATTTACTTAACTATTCACCTATAGTTAAGTACTTATGAAGTTTCCTTTTAAAATTAATTATAATTACCTCCAAATCACACTTGGAAATGAAGATTTATCTAGTTTTAGTTTATTTTATTAGATTAGTGCTTATGTAATGGAACTTAAAGCTCAAACCATCGTTAGGTGATGCCAATTTGTTTTTCCAAGTAGTAATACTAAATTACTTTCCCACAATGATACAAGATTTATCACAACAACATTATATATTTTTATTTTTTATCTTTGATAATTTATAAGCAGGGAATTAGATGTGTCTTTTATTTACGGTGTGTTTTACTTTTGGTAAAATTTCTTATATTCCATTTTTTATCTTTTTAATTAATAATGGCCATTGCTTTTTATACATACCTGAATATTAAACTTTTTCTTTTAATTTCCTTCATTGCTTTTAACTTTAGGAAAATTTCCTCTAGAGATTTTATAAATACATATTTCTACATCTCAATGATTTTATTTTTATTATTTACCACTTTAATCAATCTAAAATTGATTTCTGATATCACATAATGTTTCATTTTTGCAATAACCATTTATTATATAGTTGTCTCCATCACATATGTGAAATCATTTTATCATTCAGTTCAGTTCAGTTCAATCACTCAGTCGTGTCCAACTCTGCAACCCCATGAACTGCAGCACGCCAGGCCTCCCTGTCCATCACCAACTCCCGGAGTTCACCCAAACTCATATCCATTCCGTCAGTGATGCCATCCAACCATCTCCTCCTCTGTTGTCCCCTTCTCCTCCTGCCTTCAATCTTTCCCAGCATCAGGGTCTTTTCAAATGAGTCAGCTCTTTGCATCAGGTGGCCAAAGTATTGGAGTTTCAGCTTCAACATCAGTCCTTCCAATGAACACCCAGGACTGATCTCCTTTAGGATGGACCAGTTGGATCTCCTTGCAGTCCATGGGACTCTTAAGAGTCTTCTCCAACACCACAGTTAAAAAGCATCAGTTCTTTGGTGCTCAGTTTTCTTTATAGTCCAACTCTCACATCCATACGTGACTACTGGAAAAACCATAGCCTTGACTAGATGGAACTTTGTTGACAAAGTAATGTCTCTGTTTTTTAACATGCTGTCTAAGTTGGTCATAGGATACAAGTGAAACAACTTAACAAGTGCAATATACATATAAATAATGAATAAACATATATGATTCTTTTGGAGCTTACATTTAGTTGAGAAAGACACACAGCATATAAGCAAATATCTAAATAAGATCATGCCAGTTAGAATAATGTTATAAAGAAAATTCATTTGATGAGTCCAAGACAGGAAGGGATGGTGGGCTATTTGGACTACTTCAGTTAATACAGTAGAGACTACAGGAACTAAAGAGTTGACTTTGATCTTAATTATTAAAAGAAGCATACAGATTCTCCACCAAGCCAAGGGGAACATATATTAAAAGGCATTACTACAAATTGCATTTTCATAACAGACCCACCTTCAGATTGTATTCCCAAGATTTACTAACTAGAGATTTTTATTATAAGTGATTATGAGTTTGGTCTTTGGAATCAGGTGGTCATGGATTTGGTTATTTACTTCTCTAATCTTTAGTTTACTTGTATTCAAAATGGGAATAACTTGGTATCTTTAGTGAGTCATTATATAAACTAGATACAGAATATATGAAATGTCTAATAGTGAGTTCATTTTCATTCAGTAATTACTATTATTATTGCTGTTATTGTTAAGCAGAGAAAACTGATATAATTGATTTTGACTGGGATTTATAGTTAGAAGATATGGGTTGACATCCACATTCCACCTCATAATAGCTGTACAGCCAACCTAACTTGTTAGGCTCCAATGTATTCCACTTATAAAACAGGTAAAACAAGTTCCATCTTATTTTCCCTTACTCTTGGAGTCTTGCTTGATACACATATTCTAGCCTTTCTCTACTAAGCATATTGATTAACTTATAAATCACTCACTGAGTTCCTGTTTTTTTTTTTTTGATAAGATACCAAAAATCAAAGAATGTCAGTTTAGCATCCTCACCACTCATCTATATCCTACTGCTAAAATATCCCCTTCCTTCTTCACTCTGATATCCTATCCACAAACCACAATTTCTGCCTGCTGGCAATTTCAGAATATTCTATTTTGGCAGAAACCTATATCCAGGCTTTGGCTATTTCTAGACCTGTCCATTTACAATGAGGCTACCATATTAGCCCCTATGAAAACTAAGTATAATGAGTCAATATTTTATCCACTGCAACTATTGAGTACACTTTTTCTTCTAAGGACTTTTGAAGTGATTTATTTTTACAGTATATAAACTATTGATACAATGAAATTATTAGGGAAGGCATAACTGAATAAACTTTAGCTGAAATAAATCTTAGTTGCAAGCTTACCATATAAAATTAGATGTCTGAAATTATTATTCTGTTTCCTGCATGAAAGATTTAAGAAAAGCAAATATGCATTTTCAGAAAAATATTCATTATCTGCAACAACTTAAAATTAATAATAGCATATGATTGCAAAATGTCACATATTGATTGCTGAAAAGGATTTTATTCCAGTAAGAATGAAGTAGAATATGATACAAGCTTATCCATTGAGACATCACCCATAGAGTAAATGAGGCTAACTGCCACAGCTGGTGTCATTTCCACCTGACAATGCAGTAATCAACCAGGGACAGATAAATTTGTGACACTGGAATACTAAACTATTTCAATAAAGTATAAAAACAACATTTGACTGACAGCTATTTTTAAATTTAACATAACATTACCTCTTATTCCAGGTGAAATCAACCACATTAGTATGAAAATTCCCTTGGGTTTAGTTCTCAGCTTATCACTTTAGGGTTAGTGGCTTTTGAAAAGTGTGTATCCCAGAAGTTAAAATTGGATGGAGACCTGGGTTTGATCCCTGGGTTTGGAAGATTCCCTGGAGAAGGGAATGGCAACCTACTCCAGTATCCCTGCCTGGAGGACTCCATAGACAGAGGAACCTGTCAGGTTACAATCCATGGGGTGGCAGAGAGTCAGATATCACTAAACGACTAACACTTTCACGTTTGGTAACATTCTAACCAGTGGGAGACAGAAAGAGAGAGAGAGTGAGTGAATAGGAGGAGAAGGTGGTAGGGAAGGGCAGAGAGTAAGGGTCAAATGGAAGTGGGGAACAGGAGAATAAAGGGGATAAGGAACCTTTAGAATGTCATTTGACTTTGCCAAATGTATCTTTTCCTCCAGAAAGTGAAAGTAAAGTGTAAGTCACTTAGGTGTGTCCAACTCTTTGTGACAGCATGGACTGTAGCCTGCCAGTCTCCTCTGTCCATGGGACCCTCCAGGCAAGAATACTGGAGTGGGTCGCCATTCCCTTCTCCAGGGGAGCTTTCTGACCCAGGGATCGAAACCCAGTCGCTGGCATTACAGGCAGATTCTTTACAGTCCAAGCCCCCAAAGAGATCTCAGTGATTTCTACTTGCTCAATGAAGATCAACTTTTACTTAATTTCAAAGGCATGATGACCAGCTTTCTCACACCCACAGCAGGGTCATGACTTCTCAAGGATCCTTATTTGAGCCTGGTTCCCACATAAATGGGAAACTTTGGATCTTTGGCATTTCTTAGCTATTAGATCTATTATGTCAGAGCCTTTGTTCAATTCTCACTGGCTCACATTTGCATCATATTTTAATCTCATTTTCCCTGTACTACATTTGTGTTCCAAACACAGAATCTAGTCATAAATTGTAATTATTAATGTTTTTCCTAAGAGATGAAAGTGTATTTATTATCTTATCATTTTCTAGAAGTATTAGACTTTGTTAGTCTCAGAGGGGACAGACTGCATTAGAATGGTTCCATATTTTTCGTGAAAGTGTAAAATTCAGCGTCTTCTGAAATTAATAGAGTTCTATTTGTATCACTCTATGCTGTGGAAGGAACTCATAGTTCTTTAAGGAAAATGAAAAGAGAGAGAGAAATGGGTCAAAAGGACAAATGGAGCAAAAGGAAGCAGGCTCTAGTTAAACACTGTGTAAGTATAGTTTTAGAAAAAAAATATGTCATTTGAGTAACTAATGACACCACTCTTATGGCAGAAAGCGAAAAAGAACTAAAGAGCCTCTTGATAAAAGTGAAAGAGGAGAGTGAAAAAGTTGGCTTAAGCTCAACATTCAGAAAACTAAGATCATGGCATCTGGTCCCATCACTTCACGGCAAACAGATGGGGAAACAGTGCAAACAGTGTCAGACTTTATTTTTTAGGGCTCCAAAATCACTGCAGATGGTGATGGCAGCCATGAAATTAAAAGACGCTTACTCCTTGGAAGGAGAGTTATGACCAACCTAGACAGCATATTAAAAAACAGAGACATTACTTTGCCAGCAAAGGTCCATCTAATCAAGGCTATGGATTTTCCAGTAGTCATGTATGGATTTGAGAGTTGGACTATAAAGAAAGCTGAGCGCTGAAGAATTGATGCTTTTGAACTGTGGTGTTGGAGAAGACTCTTGTGAGTCCCTTGGACTGCAAGGAGATCCAGCCAGTCCATCCTAAGGGAAATCAGTCCTGAATATTCATTGGAAGGACTGACGCTGAAACTGAAAACTCTAATACTTTGGCCACCGGATGCAAAGAACTGACTCATTTGAAAAGACCCTGATGCTGAGAAAGATTGAAGGTGGGAGGAGAAGGGGATGACAGAGGATGAGATGGTTGGATGGCATAACCGACTCAATGGACATGAGTTTGGGTAAACTCTGGGAGCTGGTGATGGACAGGGAGGCCTGGTGTTCTACAGTCCATGGGGTGCAAACAGTCGGACACAAATGAGCGACTGAACTGAACTGAATAACTAATAAAGAATATTTTTAAAAAACACCACTGAAGTTGGAACAATAGAAACCCTGTCCAAGAATATCCAGTGTATATGAGGCTGTCCCCAAGGCCATTTTAAGGGTATGTGGTTCTATCGCATTTCTGTCTCAAGTTAAAGTGTCTGTGACTAAGTTTCAACTATTAGAAACCCATTGCTGGAAAATTCACTGGGAAAGAGGAGATATATAGATTATTCTGAAAGGCAGAAAAGGCTGAAAAACATTAGCAAAACACCAGCTGGCAGACAAGATAGAGGGGTACAAGAAGAAAGAGGCAGGTGATGGAGACAGATGGAGAAACCAGGATGGAAAATGGTGTTAGTACAAATATGTCAGGGGCACAAATCCTGTAACGTATGAGGAGGTCCTGCAAGTCAGGTATGGGAGGCATTAAAATTATTACAATGCAATGAAGGTTATATTGCTGAGTAACTGACAGTGAAAAGAGAAGCAGGCAGGTATTAGCAAATATATGAAATGTAGATAAAAACACAATGGAGGAAAATTGCATAAAAACAGAAAGAGAAAACAGAATGATGCATGGGCTTTATGTTTCCTTACTAAGGGAGCCATATCTAAAACAGGATAGATAAAACCTGATGTATGATGATTCTCCTCTGTGTAACAGCATTCAGATAGATAGTCCTATTCCATTTAGATAGGCCTGAATATTTTCCATTACTTAGAAAGGAACTGAGATCAGATCAGTTTTAAACCTATCAAAGAACAATTCTGTTCTGTCTAAACCTCACCTAAATTTTTAGTCAGTGTGCCCTTCTCATTATGGAAATCTATTTATGAGCCCCTATATTTCAAGGTGCTACTAAAGACATCATCGCACATGTCCACAAGAAGCTGAAGAAATATTGCTGAGTAATTACTGTGGGCCTGACATGGAAAGTCAGGTTTTTGCCTATATTTATTGATCATTAATAGTTCTGCTTTTTGTAAGTAGCTGTTTAAGTCTGTTGTCCACTTTTTTATTGGGTTTTCCATTATCTTCCTAACATGTATACATAATTTATGCAAATCAATTTATATATTATTGATATTTCTTCACTAACACATATGTTGCAAACATCTTCTTCCAGTCTTAACTTAGATTTTAATGATTCTAATGGTTGTTATCTGAAGAGATAATTCTTGATTTTTTAATCAAATTTATCAAATTTATCAAATTTTTCTTTATGGATAGTACTTCCTTGTTTTGCTTAATGAAGATACTTTCTTATATTAGAAAAGATTACATTTATACCTTTTACATTTAGGTTTGCTTACACAATCTTATCATCTATAATTAGTGATGGAAGCAATATTAACATATTCTTTTACTAGAATAAGAAAGTTCTATTCTATGACTAGTTGCTATAAGATTGTTTTCCATTTAGTAGGCATATTCACATGATTTAGTATTCTTTATTTTGTTTATGTGGGCTTCCCAGGTGACTCAATGGTAAAGAATACACCTGCCAAGCAGGAGACGTGGGTTCAATCCCGGGGTTGGAAGATCCCCTGGAGAAGGAAATGGTGATCCACTCCAGTATTCTTGACTGAGAACTTCCATGGACAAAGGAGCCTGGAGGGCTACAATATATGGTGTCACAAATAGTTGGACACAAATAGCAACTAAACAGCAGCAGCATACTGTTTATGTAGTGAATTAAATGCATTGCTTCCCTAACACTAAATAAACGCTTGTGTACCTGTGATAGTCCTAATTCTGTCTTGATGCATTTTCTTTTATATATTTATCATATTTACTCTATGGTATTTGAGCTAAGATTTTTGTATCTAATTTTATGAGTAACTTTAGAGTGTATTTTTCTGTGTGTGTTTTATAGTCTTTGTGAGTTTTAGGATCAAGGTTATGTTAGCTCATAAATGATGGGAGAATATATATTGCTTCTCTTCTCTCTGGAAGAGTTTGTAAAAAGCAGTATCACTGGCATTATTTATTCCTTAAATATTAGGTAGAACTTGGCAGTGAGGCTCTGAGTTTTTATTGTGACAAGATTTTTAGTTATAGATAATTATAAAAATATTTATAGGACTATTTTATTATGTATACTTTTTATTGTGGTGAAATTTTATAACATAAGAATTGCTACATTAGCCTTTTAAGTGTATAATTCAGTGGCGTTAATTACATTCACAATGGTGTGCAACCATCAAGACTATGTCAAAAATTTTTCATCAATCTGAATAGAATCTCTGTAACCATTAAACAATAATTCTTCTTTCTCTCCTTTCCCCTTATCCCTAGTAGCTTCGAATCTATTTCTTGTCCTATGAAATCATCTATTCTAGGTATTTCATATAATTGAAATCATGTAATAGTTTTCTTTTTGTATCTATCCTAGACCCTTTCCCCCTGCCTTTTTTTTTTTTTTGGCTGCTACAAATGAATTTTTTTTTCATTTTTATGTATCTATTTATCAAAAGTTGCATATATAAGTTGTTAGTTATATATTCAGTATAGTTATATATACCTCACTCACCAACAAAAAACATACATCCAGGACACACACAGGCCTTGGAGAAGGCTAAGTGCTTTGAAGGACAGGAAGGAGTGAACACAGCTGGGTGGGCTTTGGGTTTCATTTGCAGAAGTATGGGGAAGGCTCTGGTCCCATACTGGGAAGACAGAGTGATATGAAAGGCAACCGCAGCACCCTGGCTGCAGCCTGCTTCGATATACTAGGGGTGTAGCCCTGTCCAGTGCCCTGGCAGCACCTTCCCTTGGCCCTTAGCTAACAGCAGGAGCAAAACAGGCAGAGCCTGTGCATCCGATGTGGGCAGGTCAGATGTGTTGCCAGAGTTCCCTCCAGACAGCCCCCAGTGTCCTGCAAGGCAGGGGTGAGACTAGGCCAGGCACCACAGACCCTGCCTGGCCAATGTGAGGGCCTTGTCTGAACCTTCAGGGAACACAAAGTGCCCTCCCACACCAGCAGCCTCCTCTTGATTCTACACAGGCTGTGGCCGCAGTGCAAAACTTCTTTCCAACTGGACAGGTCCCTGAGTACTGCCTCTGTATCTGACTGAAACTCAGACACAGTGTCACAGTCCTGTAGGACTCCTGCCTAGAACTGAGGAGTGGCCTGATTTTGGTTTTCTGTAGTTTTCTTTTGATAGTTTATGTATAGGTTTCTTTGCATTCACCCTGCTTAGCATCATAAAACTTCTTGAAACAATGGACTAATACAATTCAGGAATTTTGGAACATTCTCAAATGCTACCTCCTATATTATTTCTGTCTCATTAACATGCTTCTCTACTTCTGAAACTCTAATTAAACATATGCTACTGATTGTTTGGTACCTTCTCTGTATTTTTTCTCCTATATAAAAATTTCCAGTTTCTGTCTCCAACTGCTGCATTCAGCTTTTGTTTGTTCTGGCAAAATTCCAATTCATGATTTCTCTTTCATCTTGTATAATCTGTTATTAAGTATGTTCATTGAGCTCTTCTTTTAGATTATTATATTATTCACAGAAATAAATTCTATAAAGGTTTTTCTTCAATATGCTTAAGTTCCTTTTCACTGTTTCTGGTACTCTGCCCAGTTGTTGAAGCTTAGTTTTTATCTCCTTTAATGTATAAATACATATTTTTATCTTCAGCCTGAGTCTGATATTTCCAATATTTATAATTTATATATATCACTTTGTTCTTACTTCTAAAGGTTTAGTTCATGTTGTCCTGCCGCCTCTTTATGTGGTTACATTTGATCTTGTATATAACATGTTGTCATTGAAAAATATTTGTAGAAGTAATTTGAGGATTAGAATGATATCATTTGTAATAATTGTTTTACTCTAGAAAAGGATTCTTATTTAACTTCTGCTTGTCATCTGTAGATTTTAGATACTTTGTTTAACCTAATGCAGCCACATGGTTTGAGATTTCTCTGGGATATTCATATTTTTTTTCAAAATAGACTTTACTAGACAAAAGCCCTGTTCTCAGACAACTGTAAGATACTGATGAAAGAAATCAAAGATGATACATATCATGCTCTTGGATTGGAAAAATCTATATT
Source organism: Okapia johnstoni (assembly GCA_024291935.2). Lineage (NCBI taxonomy): Eukaryota > Metazoa > Chordata > Mammalia > Artiodactyla > Giraffidae > Okapia > Okapia johnstoni. Next base: position 10,716,810 of record CM044325.1, read on the forward strand.
ATGAAAATGACTATACTTCCCAAAGCAATCCACAGGTTCAATGCAATCCCTATAGAATTACCAATATATAAAAACAGATAACTAATAAGAACCTGCCGTATATTACAAGCAACTCGTATATTACCGTATATTACAATACTCTACCCAATACTCTGTAATGGTCTATATGAGAAAAGAATCTTAAAAAAAGGCGGGGGGGCATATGTATACTTATAACTGTCTCATTTTGCTGTACACATGGCACTACCATAACACTGTAAATCAACTATACTTCAAAAATTTTTTTCTTTAAATATGACTACTAATCACAAAGAAAAAAAATAGACTTTACTACGTATGAAGGCTGATTTTATTCCATTCAACTTTACACTTAGAGTCAAGACTTTGGAGTCTAGAGGAAAACGGTCTACCAAGATCTGTTTTCTTCATTGGCCTTTTCTTCATTCTGTTTGCTCTGTCTTAGCTCTATGGTGCTGTATATTGTAGAATTAAAGTTTGTATCTCCCCTTAAATTTATATGATGGAATCCTAACCCCAATGTGATGATATTCAGAAGTAATAACTAGGTCATGAAGGTAGGTAGGTAGAGCCTCCATGAATGGGATTAGTGCCCTTGTAAAAAGCCATGAGCGCTTGCTTTCCTTCCTCTGCTCTTTGCCAGGTGAAGACACAGGCAGAGGATGGCCTTCCACAAACAGGGAGGCAGACTAGCACCAGACACTGGATCTACCAGCACCTTAATCTTCAATTTCCCAGCCTTCAGAATTGTGAGAAATAAATGCATATTGTTTAAGCCACCCAGTATGAAACGACACTGTCAAAAATAGGGTTCAACCTTTCAACCTTCTCTTACAAGCTGGCAGTATCATTTTTCTTAAATAACATCAAGAATATATTTAAGATTTTTTTGATCCAAAATGTTCTTCTCAAAAATATTATAGAGCACACTTTCTGGAAACTAAAGCTATTTAAAATTTTTGCTGCATAATTATTTGTCAGCCTTAACATTACTGACTAACTGCACAGACGCATCAAGTGATATGACTTATGTTTAGTAGAGAGACAAAAAATTAAGATGGATTTCTTTTCTTCTTCAAGGTCAGAATTTGAGTACTAATTTTATTTGAATTACTAGATACTGTCACTTTGTAGATCTAAAATAAACTAAAACAGAGGAAAAAGAAAAGGACAATCCTTCGTTTACTGAATCTGCATCAATTTTTAAATTATTTACATGCATTATCTCAATTAAATTGCACGATCAATATTTCATTCATTTTATAATCTTTTGTTCCTCAATGCAGCTTAGAGATGTTTTAAAAATTTCCCAGCATCAGAAGCATCACAAGAACCAGTTATTCCATTCCCCAGCTCTACCATTTTGGCTCTCACAGACCACAAAGCTTGTTCAAAAAGCAAAAATAAAAATATTTTGTTTAATGTAGCAAAAGCATTGGTTTTCTGCACTCCCTTTACCATTGTTGTGCAATTATTAATTATACCACATATATAATGATTTTTTTTCTTATCTTCAATGCTATTATATGGCATATAAATGATAAAAGTGGCAAGCTTACTTTCTACATTTTATATGGAAACAGTTTCTCAAAGAGATGAAGTTATTTAGTAGCTAGTAAAACAAGAGCAACAATTACAGTCCAGATCTCCAAGACCTGTTATTTTCCTGCCTTATATATTAATAAGTCAGGGTGGGTATCAAGATAAGGTTGATTCTTGATATGACGCAGAAACATGTATGATGGATATGGAGTTCTTGGGAAGAACTATATATCTTTTATTCAAGAATAACTGTTACTAAAAATCCCAAATATATTTCACTAGGAAGCAGATGCAATCATACAATTCAAGCCAATCATACAATACCTCTTTAATCTACTGATAAAAGTACCCTTCTGCGTTACCAATTGCAAAGCGTAGTTAGCATTTATTCTGTTAATTCATAGAAGAAATATTTTATGTAAATAACTAAGTGAACATGCTTTCTTTTAGCATGTCAGAATGATTATAGTTATTGGAAAGGACATGAATACTTTATGTGTTTGAATATCATAGTCAATCTTAGACAAGGGTACAGTGATGCTGGACAAATATTTATCTTTTACTTTGTGCCATGTGCTGAGGATACAATGAAGCAGATGCAGTCTTCATCCTTTAGGATGTCTTACTCTGTTAGAGAGACTTTCATTATTTAAAAATTCTCATAAGGATGGTAATAATTTTTATATTAGAAAGAGGGTTTGCTTTAGTAAACAAATGTATAACTATGCTAAAGAATGGAATTTCATTAATTTGTCCGTTTTTATTTGCTGCTGTGAACACTGAAAACAGCATAAACATAAACATATACAAGGTAGAATTAATTTTTAATGCTAAATCATATCTCAGAGCTATATACCAGAAAGCATTCTGCCTAGGATTCAAGAGTCCTAACTTTTTGCCTTAGCTTTGCCAGTTAATAACTGGCTGTGTGATGTAGAAAGTTATTGGGTCCTATTCCACATTCATAAACTGAGGAATATAAAATAGATACTACTTAAACATTTATTAGGAATTCAAAAGGTAATGATAAAATATTACAAACCATCAGTTAAACATTTATGAACATCTAAAGACCCTATAATTACAATGCAGTCTCTATGGTATTTCTGCAAATTAATTCTATTTCTTAGAGAATGATGTCATGTTTTACATGTTTTTTTCTATGGTATTTCTGCATTCTCTATGTATTTCTGCATACCATACAGTTATTTCTGCAAATGAATACTCTTTCTTACAGGGTGGTATATGTCATATTTTTTTGGTTATTCAGTACTATCTAGTGCCTAGCACATTGCTGACTGCAGAAATATGAACAGGACAGATCTACACCCTCTCTTTCTCTATGATAGGAAAAACTTTGATATCTTCAAAGAAAGATCAAAAGATGTCTGACATAATTTTCTCCAAATTTAATGACTTTATTTTTAAAATTTGAAAAAACATGACATCCAAATTAGCATTTCACATGATTGGTTGCAAGTGTTAGTAATAATAAGGTTGCTAGTTTTCTCTTAATCATTATTGAAAAATAGTTGGCCCTATTTGAAAATTTCATAAATTTAATATCTAAAAGATCACCAATATTTATGGATATGGAAAATGTATTTTATATGTGTGCAGATAGATGTATGTGTGTGTGTACATATATATATGCATATAAACACAGAGAGGATGCCTATTTTTGGTTAATGTTTAAATTCAAAACTGAATAACTCTATACATATATCTTGGCTTCCCTCATAGCTCAGTTGGTAAATCATCTGCCTGCCATGCAGGAGTCCTGGGTTCGATTCCTGGGTCGGGAAGACCCCCTGGAGAAGGAAATGGCAACTCACTCCACTATTCTTGCCTGGAGAATCCCATGGACAGAGGAGCTTGGTGGGCTACAGTCCATGGGATCGCAAGAGTTGGACACGACTTAGCGACTAAACAACCAGCATACACATATCTCACAAATAAAAAGAAAATATAGCATTGGGAAGAATTTTAAAAGCTCTATAATAGCACAGAGATGATGAAGTCACAGAATTCAGACACATTAAATTCCTTCTAGCCTTCTCTGTGATATGTGGAAGATGAACATAAGTTTGAATGGAAAATAATATAGTCTGTTAAACAGAATACATTTCTGCAAGTTTTTGCAATACTAAAAAGGTGATTTTAATTAAACTATTTTAAATAATAAGTTAAAATATCAGTTTATTATTGCTGAGTTGGAGAATAAAAGGGCTAAATATGCACTGGATATATAATAGGGGTAAATAAGAATTTTTTTGCATCTGTGTAGGAAAAAAATGACATATTTTAAAAAAGAAATTGAACTCAGTTAATATTTTAATAAGTAATTTTATTTTCAAAAGAGTATCAATCTCATAAGCTCATATGACTTTGAATATTTATATTATAATCATTAAAATAATAATACTAACAATAATATTTAATAGTAACTATAAATATTCAGTACATCACATTTACTGTGAAGAACTTGCCTTCAAAGAATAAAAAGTAGATTTTATTATTTCTATCTCACATGGAGAATTTTTATTTTGAAAAACTGTCTTATTTTCTTTAAAAACATTTATTATGAGTTGAAAAAAGTGATTGAAAATGAATATACATTTGATAGCAAGATAACCACTAAGTGATATAGCAGTAAAATTAGCATCAATAATATTTTATAATTAAGTTTAATTTGAAGTTTTTACATAATAACCAAGTGCATCTCTCATCTTGCAATGTAATACATTTGATGTGAGGTTAGATGGATAACTCTCTGTAATACTTATGATTGTATTATCAAATTGTAAAAGTTATTTTTTCAATAAATGATTTTCATGTCAAATGCTATTTTTTTCAAAACTCCTCTCAAGTTTTTATTTTCCTCTGAAAGTATTTATTTCTCAATAAAAAGTCAACTTTATCAGAAATATACTGATTTTCCCACAATATATTGAGGAAAATTTAGTTGGATCTTTAAAATTTGATTTTGCTAGAGCTAATTTAATGTGGTTGCCAAGGGAGAGGAGTAGAGGGAGAGGGTGGACTGGGTGTTTGGGGTTGGTGGATGCAAGCTATTATGTTTAGAATGGATAAACAACGCGTCCTAATGTATAACACAGGGAACAATACTCGATATCCTGTGATAAACCATAATAGAAAAGAATATTTAAAAAAGAATGCATATATGTGTTTTGAGTCACTTTGCTTTACAGTAGAGATTAGCACAACATTGTCAATTAACTACATTCAATAGAACAGTTGCAAGAATACCACAATGAGCATTTACGTATTTACCATTCATATATTTATCTCTTTCTTGTCAAAATTTTGTTATTTTTGTTCTCTTTTTTTCTCCCTCTTTCTCTCCATAAATGTATGTGAATGTGAGTGTGTGTATGTGTGTACAGACAAACATCTTTCCTGGAATGTGAGTGCATAGTGGTTAATATCAAAGCATATATTATCAACAATCAAGTGTATCCTCCAGCATAAAACAATAAAATGAACACAATCAGGAAATTTAACATGGATGCAATACTTTTGCTCAATATAAAACCCAAATTCTAATTTCTCTAATTCTCTTAATAATACCATATACTTGTTACATTTTATGACAAAGGACTTAAGCTAGAATCATTTATTAATTTTACTTGTCATGAATTTAATTCTTCTCTAATCTAGAATAATTTCCCCAAGAATTTTTTGTCTTTCATGACACTGAAGTCATAAAAATATGCAATTGAAGTTTCAGAATCTATTCCTCCCACAAAAGCATGCTTTTTATTTGTTTCGCTTAAGGGGGAACGTGTATGTAAATTTAGTGTATAAAAATTTAGAATGATAGAAGCTAGTTCTTCCCAGTTTCTGCTCAATTCAGTGGGATAGCTACATTTAAAATAATAGTATTTTTCCCCTACAAAATCCCATTTGTGATCACATAAACATGAAAGGTAGTATGCACAGTGATATTTAAAGAGAAAACATAAACTCCTATCATACAATCGGTCTCCACTATTAACTTTCCCACAAAAATTAAGCTATTTGCTTTCATGAGAAAATAAAGGATTTGCTTTGAAGCAATTTCACTAATATATATGAATACTAAAAACTGATTAGTATGATTTAGTGTATGCTTTCCTTAAATGTGATGAAATATAATTATTGGATTTTCTATACTGTGCTTTAGTATGTAAAAATCGGCATGCATTTATCTACCCTTGTAATTTCATGGTGTTACAATGTTATTCCTCAATAATGACTTAGCAATTACTCTATAATTACTCTATCACTGAATAGTAATTACCCCATAATTAGGGGATCAATTTCCAAAGATTGGAAAAAACACAGCAATTTATGCCATGTAAACAATGATTGTAAACTTAAATGTATTTATAAGATCATTGCTTGCATGTAAAATAAAACCAATAAACATAATTTACAATCCAATAACTAGATTGCAAGTTGAGGATTAAGTTCCTGAGAAATAAATAGTAGTGTGCTTATATTAATGGAGTAATTATTTACTTCTCATTAAAAACCTATTAGTAAAACACTTCGTTATTTATAATAAGTAATAATGTACAGGCTTAAGAAACTGTTGGCATTAGATATTAATAAGTGATAGCTTTTATTAGTGGGAACAAAATAAATAAAACATAGCTGAAGAGGATTCCTCCATATGTCATTATAAAAAATATTATTTACAAGCATTAAACAAGGTGGTAATTTGAACAAAAACTGAAGTAACTTTAAAAACAACGAAGGAATTTGAGTTCCATTGCTTTTGTTGTTATTCTGCCTGTGCAGCACGCTACTATTGCTACTATGTGTTTACTGATGTGATTTCCTTCTAAATTAAAATTCTGAAGTACATAAAGTTTAATGTCATTCTACTCAAAATCCTATAGCTCCTTCAGAATAATTATGAATTCTAGAATTGCACACTTTTACTTTTCTTTTGCACTTGAAATCTCCTTGATCATCTATAAAGTGCTTTCTGTTTGCCTCAGGAAGTGAATATATTTGGTAATGAAAATGTCTGACAATTCAATAATAAAATGATGGGGAAAATCTAGTAAAAAATAGACAAATAATTTAAATAGTCAATTGAGAAAAGATGGTGTAAGCATGGACAATAAGCACCAGGAAAATGTGTTCAATATTATTATTATGATAGAAAAGTGAATAAAACCACAATGAGATACTACTAAACACCTCCCATGATTTCAGATGGAAGAATTTAAAAATACAATAATAACACCAAACGTGGAGCAAGTGAAACTCTTATACATTTTTCATGCAATATTAAAAAATAACAACTGCTTTGAAAAAATTTCTGTCAGTTTCTTACAGAATTAAAAATCTACCTGTTTTATGACCAGAAATGCAAAATTTAGTTATTTATCCAAAAGAAATAAAGACACATAAAAGTTGCCCGACGTAATTATAGCAGCCTAAAAAAACAAAAAACAAAATCTGAAATATCCCAAGTGTCCATTTAGATAGAAAGATACTCACAGAAGAAAACATTACTCATCATTATGAAGGCACAGATGGTTGATGTGTGAATCTGAAAGTCATTTATCAATCTAAATGGGAGAAACATTACACAAAACAGTGCGTAGTCTCTTTTCTTTTCCTTAATTTTTTTAAGGGTTTGGAACAGGAAATTAGGAAATGTTTTGTGGTTACAGAAATGTTACGTATCTTTTGCGGTGATGGTTAACTGGTCATATGTATCTGTAAAATCTATGTAACTCCATACTTTAAATGGGACAATTTTATTATGTAGAGTATAACAAGATAAATGATTCAAATGAAAAGAAAATGCTAAAAAATATTTAACTGGTATTGGCACAGCAGGGACATCAGAATCTTGCTCCAGGTCTATGTACATCTCCTGCTCTGTCATAATGCAGAAATATGGAAGTCACATTGAACCATTAAATAAATGACACGTGATAACTGGACAGGATGAGCAGCTTTGGTGAGAAAAATGGACCACAGAGAGTGGAATGTATCCTATGATTATTTAGGCTCCTGAAACATAAGTCAAGGTCTTAGGAGTCCAACTGTAGAGTATCCATTATAAATTAAAAAAAAAATCCTGAATTATGTGTTCTTTGCCATAATAAGGGAAGCAAAATTCTTGCTATGCACACATAAATTTCAGAAGCAAATGTGTGTGTGTGTATTTTAACTCTTGTCAGGCCATGGAGTGTAGGCCACCAGTCTCCCCTGTCCATGGGATTTCCCAGGCAAGAATACTGGAGTTAGTTGCTGTTTCTTTCTCCAGATTTTCCCATCCAGGGGTCTCCAGCATTGGCAGGCAGATTCTTTACCACTTAGTCATTGGGGAAGCCCGTGTATATAACACTACATCTGGGTATTCTGTTCCAGCTTGTACTGGACACAAGGAAAGAATTTTGCATAAGGTCCAGGCAAAAGTGAAAAGAATTTTGTGACCTAAATCAGGAGATCTAATACATATTTTTTTTGGATTTAATCCTATCTTGGCACCTGTTTTTCAGAACATCTGACTTGATACAGCATGGCTTCACTAACAGGAAATTGTTAGGCCAGTACTGCTATTGGGTAAGTTGAAATAGTGTCAGATCTATATTTTAGTCTGGGGCCCACCCTGCCCAGTTTTGTTTTATTTCCTATTTAAAAGTTTCTGCAGTCCAAAGTTTCCCCCTCCACAATCTCCCCATCTGCAGAACCCTTTATATTTTCATAGGTACTACCTCCCAATAAAGTGCTCACACCTCTACCTGTCTCAGCAACCACTTACTGGAAATATGCAAACTGTAAAACCATGTCTGTATAAAATTTATATGTCATGTGTGCATGCTCAATCATGTCCAACTCTTTGCAACCCCATGAACTGCAACTCACCTGGCTCCTCTGTCCATGGGACTCTCCAGGCAAGAATACTGCAGTGGGTTGCCATTTCCTCCTCCGGGAGACCTTCATGACCCAGGGATCAATCCACACTCTCCTGCATCTCCTGCATTGGCAGGTGGATTCTTTACCACTGAGCCACCTGGTAAGCCCAAGATTTATACATGAATATTCACAGCAGTTTTCTTCATAATATCCTAAGACTGGAAACAAAGTACTTGTCCTTTATCATTGAAAGGATAAATAAAGGTAGAATACTGACACTCTGGAATACTACTAAACAATACAAAGTAATGAATTACATATACACAAAAATGTGGATAGTCTTCCAGAATGTTAGGCTTGATTGAAAGAAATTGGACCTAGAAGAACGCACACTGTATGATCCCATTTATATGACTTTCTGTAAAAGAAAAATACCATCCATAGAGTCAAGAGATCAATGGTTGCATGAAACCAGGTATAGAGTAGGGAATGACTGGGAAGAGCCTCAAGGGAGCATTATGAAGTAATGACAATAGCTTATTTATTGATTATGTGATGGATAAATGAGTATATGAATTTTTTTGAACTCATTAAAAAGTTCACTTAGAGCAGGAGCATTTTATGATATGTAGATTATACCTAAATAAATGTTTCATTTTTTGATAACGTATATCAAGCCAGCTTTTAGTTCACAGTGGCAAATAAATTCATGCAAGCATACCAATACAGGAGGTGGAAAAGACACAGATTTAATCCCTGGGTTGGGAAGATACCCTGGAGGAGGCATGGCAACCCACTCCAGTATTCTGCCTGGGAAATCCCATGGACAGAATAGCTTAGCAGGCTACAGTCCATAGGTTTGCAAAGAGTCAACATGACTAAAACGACTTAGCAAGCAGCAAGCATGTATACATACATACAAAATGAACGATGTATCCATCCCTGATTCCTCCAATATTGAACAATTATTTGTGAAAATATGATTATGTTATATAGATTTTGAGCATCTGCTTTGTTTCAGACAATTTCCTAGGTACAAGGACTATATTGATATGCTACAGAGATAAATCCTTTATCCTCAAAATCTGCACATTAAATGATAACTAGAGTTTAGTATCAGAATAGAGAATAGTGGGGTGTCATTTAAAATGGGCTACTTATGGAAGGTCACTACAGAAAGAAAACGTTGGAGAAAATACATTATTTAAGTCAGGAAATTAGACATGAAAATACTTGGGAAAAATGTTGGAGGCAGGGGAGACAAGTACAAAAGCTGAGGTTGTAATGTACTGAAATGTTCAGGAGGAGTAAGGAAAAAAATGGTAAAAATTCAAAGAGGAGATTATGTCAGCCATGGCAGGATCCACAAAGTACTTTAGACTGGGGTCCCCAACCCCTGGTCCGTGGCCTGTAAAGAACCAGACAGCACAGCAGGAGATGAGCAGCAGGCAAGTGAGCAAAGCTTCATCTGTCTTTACAGGAATTCCCCATCGCTCTCTCATCACCCCGAGATGGGATGTCTAGTTTCACGAAAACAAGCTCAGGGCTCCCACTGATTCTGCATTACAGTGAGTTGAGTAAGTCATTCTTTATATATCACAGTGTAATAATAACAGCAATAAAGTGCACACTAAATGTAATGCACTTGAATCATTCCAAAACCATCCCCTTTCCCCCAACACACACAACCCCAGCTCATGGAAAAATTGTCTTCCATGACACTGGTCCCTGGTGCCAAAAAGATCGGGGGTCACTGCTTTAAATCATGCATGTGATAACAGTTCCTTGAGCCGAAGATTTTCACTGACATTCTTCAGGAACCATCTTAAAAACGGAAGTGAGGTCAACAACTGGGTATTTATAATTCACCTTCTGTCTTCTTAATTGACTGCCCAGAAAATCTCAGTTTGTTTTTTATTTAGGGATTTGATACAACATTTCATTAAAGTAAAAAATTACAAACGTGAGATTAACAGTTCCTGTTTGTGAAATAAATATCAGGAGCAAGCTAGTGTACCATAACTTTGCTTATCATTTTAAGAAGTGTATGGGACAAATGATGTTATCCATATTTTTAAAAAGAATACGGCTGAACTCAGAAAATCTAAGTTAATATATCCAAGATCACACAACTATCAAGAACCAAGTGAGTGAGTGAGTGAAGTCACTCAGTTGTGTCTGACTCTTTGCGACTCCATGTACTCTAGCCTACCAGGCTCCTTCATCCATGGGATTTTCCAGGCAAGAGTACTGGAGTGGGTTGCCATTTCCTTCTCCAGTCAAGAACCAAGGAAGGGTTCAAATCCAGGTCAGCCTGATTTTAACACTATTAATATACTGACTCCATTGTAACCACATAATTTCTGTCACTCTCTAGTTTAGACTTTCTCAAACCTGGCCACATTAGTAAAAGTGGAAGTGTTCTGGCCAGCGATAACCATTACCAAAATCCTTTGAAATTATTCTTAACAGATGTCTTGAACCAGAACATGTTTTTTAGTTAGGAGGTTATTTACCCACCAACACACATACAATTAGTGAAGGACAAGTCCTGACGGCTAGTGAAAGATATTTTTTTTTTAAGAGGGAAGGTATCTTTTATCAAAACAAAACATACAAAACTAAAAAATCACCTACTCTTGTGGAAAAGATATAGGATTCAGTACCCCTTTGTCACATGACATTATTAAGATCTGTGTGTGTGTGTGTGTGTGTGTGCGTTTGTGATCTAGAAGTTAGGTAGGCTTCCTTGATAACTCGGTTGGTAAAGACTCCGCCTGCAATGCAGGACCCAGGAGAAAGGAGCAGTGACTCAACAAGAGACTGTCCCAGACTTGCCTGTGTGTCTGCAGGAGTCTCTGGCAGAGGTTTGGTTGGCGGTGGCCCCCTGCAGGGTCAAGGGCACTGAGTACAGCAGTGCGTGCATGCGGCCTTTTGAAGGAGGTCGCCATTATCTTCATTACCTCCAATCTAGTTTGGTATCAGGTCAACAATGACAGAGGATGTGATGGTTGGATGGCATCACCAACTCAATGGGCATGAGTTTGAGTAAGCTCTGGGAGTGGGTGATGGGCAGGGACACCTGGAGTGCTGCAGTCCATGGGGTCTCAGAGTCAGACAGGACTGAGCTACTGAACTGAACTGAACAACAACAGGGAGGGAACACAGCCCCACCCATCAACAGAAAATTGGATTAAAGATTTACTGTGCATGGCCCAGCCCATCAGAAAAAGAATAAGTTTCCCCCATAGTCAGTCTCTCCCATCATGCTTCCACAAGCCTCTTATCCTTATCACTCAGAGGACAGACAAAACAAAAACCACAATCACGGAAAACTAATCAAACTGATCACATGAACCACAGCCTTGTCTAACCCAATAAAATTATGAATGCCCTGTAGGGAAACCCAAGACAGATGGGTCATGGCGGAGAGTTCTGACAAAATGTGGTCCACCAGAGAAGGGAATGGCAAACCACTTTAGTACTTTTGCCTTGAGAACCCCATGGAAATTATGAAAAGGCAAAAAGATATGACACTGAAAGATGAACTCCCCAGGTCAGTGGTGCCCAGTATGCTACTGGAGAAGAGTGGAGAAATAACTCCAGAAAGAATGAAGAGACGAAGTCAAAGCAAAAACAATGCCCAGTTGTAGATGTGACTGGTGATGGAAGTAAATCCGATGCTATAAAGAACATTATTGCGTAGGAATCTGGAATGTCAGGTCCATGAATCAGGGTAAATTGGAAGTGGTCAAACAGGAGATGGCAAGAGTGAACATCGACATTTTAGGAATCAGTGAACTAAAATGGACTGGAATGGGTGAATTTTTAACTCAGATGACCATTATATCTACTACTGTGGGAAAGAATCCCAGAGAGAGAAATGGAGTTGGCCTCATAGTCAACAAAAGAGACCAAAATGCAGTACTTCAGTACAATCTCAAAAATGAGAGAATGATCTCTGTTCGTTTCCAAGGCAAACCATTCAGTATCACAGTAATCCAAGTCTATGCCCAGACCAATAATGCCGAAGAAGCTGAAGTTGAATGGTTCTATGAAGACCTACAAGACCTTCTAGAACTAGCATACAAAAAAGATGTCCTTTTCATTATAGGGGACTGGAATGCAAAAGTAGAAAGTCAAGAGATACCTGGATTAACAGGCAACTTTGGCCTTGGAGTACAAAACGAAGCAGGACAAATGTTAACAGTTTTGCCAAGAGAACGCACAGGTCATAGCAAACACCCTCTTCCAACAACACAAGAGAAGACTCTACACATGGACATCACCAGATGGTCAATACTGAAATCAAATTGATTATATTATTTGCAGCTGAAGATGGAGAAAGTCTATACAGTCGGCAAAAACAAGACCGGGAGCTAACTGTGGCTCACATCATGAACTCCTTTCTGCCAAATTCAGACTTAAATTGAAGAAAGTAGGGAAAACCACTAAGCCATTTAGGTATGACCTAAATCAAATCCCTACGATTATACAGCGGAAATGAGAAATAGATTCAAGGGATTGGATCTGAGAGACACAGTGCATGAAAAACTACAGACAGAGGTCCGTGACATTGTACAGGAGGCAGGGATCAAGACCATCCCCAAGAAAAAGAAATGCAAAAAGGCAAAATGGTTGTCTGAGGAGCACTTACAAATAGCTGAGAAAGTAAGAGAAGCAAAAGGCAAAGGAGAGAAGGAAAGATACACCCATCTGAATGCAGAGCTTCAAAGAATAGCAAGGAGAGATAAGAAAGCCTTCCTCAGTGATCAATGCAAAGAAATAGGGAAAAACAATAGAATGGGAAAGGCTAGAAACATCTCAAGAAAATTAGAGATACCAAAGGAACATTCCATGCAAAGATGGGCACAGTAAAGGACAGAAATGGTATGAACCTAACAGAAGCAGAAGATATTAAGAAGTGCTGACAAGAATACACAGAAGAACTATACAAAAAAGATCTTAAATGACCCAGGTAACTTCAATGTTGTGATCACTGGACTAGAGACAGACATCTTGGAATGCAAAGTCAAGTGGCCTTAGAAAGCATCACTACGTACGTAGCTAGTGGAGGTGATGGAATTCCAGTTGAGCTGTATCGAATCCTCAAAGGTGATGCTGTGAAAGGACTGCATGCAATGTGCCAGCACATTTGGAAAACTCAGCAGTGGCCACAGGACTGGAAAAGGTCAGTTTTCATTCCAATTCCAAAGAAAGGCAATGCCAAAGAATGCTCAAACTACTGCACAATTGCACTCATCTTACGTGCTAGCAAAGTAATGCTCAAAATTCTCCAAGGCAGGCTTCAACAGTACATGAACCATGAACTTCCTGATGTTCAAGCTGGAGTCAGAAAAGGCAGAGCAGCCAGAAATCAAATTGCCAACATCTGCTGGATCATGAAGAAGCAACAGAGTTCCAGAAAAACATCTACTTCTGCTTTATCAACTACGCCAAAGGATTTGACTTCATGGATCACAACAAACTGAGGAAAATTCTGAAAGAGATGGGAATACTAGACCACCTTACCTCCCTCTTGAGAAATCTGTATGCATACAAGGAGCAACAGTTAGAACCAGACATGGAACAACAGACTGATTCCAAATCGGGAAAGGAGTACATCAAGGGTGTGTACTGTCACTCTGCTTATTTAAATTATATGCAGAGTACATCATGAGAAATGCCAGGCTGGATGAAGCACAAGCTGGAATCAATATTGCCAGGAGAAATATCAATAACCTCAGATATGCAGACGACACCACCCTCATGGAAGAAAGTGAAGAAGAATGAAAGAGCCTCTTGGTGAAAGTGAAAGAGGAGAGTGAAAAAGTTGGATTAAAACTCAACATTTAGAAAACTAAAATCAAGGCCCCCGATCCCATCACTTCATGGCAACTAGATGGGGAAACAATGGAAACAATGACAGACTTTATTTTGGGGGGCTCCAAAATCACTGCAGATGGTGATTGCAGCCATGAAATTAAAAGATGCTTGCTCCTTGGAAGAAAAGTTATGATCAAACTAGACAGATTATTAAAAAGCAGAGACATTACTTTGCCAACAAAGGTCCGTCTAGTCAAAGCTATGCTTTTCCCAGTAGTCATAAGAATGAGACAGTTGGAGTATAAAGAAAGCTAAGCACCAAAGAATCAATGCTTTTGAAGTGTGTTGTTGGAGAAGACTCTTGTGATTCCTTTGGACTGCAAGGACATCAAACCAGTCAATCCTAAAGGAAATCAGCCCTGAATATGCATTGGAAGGACTGATGCTGAAGCTGAAAACTCCAATACTTTGGCCACCTGATGCAAAGAACTGACTCATTGGAGGAGACCCTGATGCTGGGAAAGATTGAAGGTGGGAGGAGAAGGATGCGATAGAGGATGAGATGGTTGGCATCACTGACACAATAGATATGAGTTTTAGCAAGCTCTGGAAGCTGGTGATGGACAGCGAAGCCTGGTGTGCTGCAGTCCATGGGCAAAGAGTCGGACACAACTGAGTGACTGAAAGGAACTGAACTGAGAATTTAGGTATCAACAAATATCTCTAAACATCTTTCCATGTAAAATAAAATTCACAAATCTCAATATAGAGTTCTATTAATTACTACATAACCTTCCTTGTTGTATTTGCCCCTCAGTTTCTTGAGAATAATTAGCCATAGAATCCAGTTCTCAAGCATGAAACATGCAACTAGTCATCATCTCTGACAGGTATTACAGCAGTCTTAAAAACCTGAAGTTTATTGATCTTGTTCAAATATGATGGACATGGAAGTGTCATTAATTTCTGAGAGGCAAGAAAATACTAGTGAGCTCCAGAATATATATCAAGACAAAAATCAAAGTCTTTCAGGTTAATCTCCATTACACAGTTACAGTGGTGAGTGTTTTGTAAATGTGCCCTCAAATCTTCCAATTCAGACTAAAAAGCACTGCATTCAGTCTGTTCAACTCTCTCATGAGAGTTAAATTATAGATTGTATTGAATTTAGCTCTGAAATGAGACCAGCAAAATTGATTAGATGGCTGTCTTATCAGGAAAGATGAAAGGGAATACATATTTACAGTTAAGCTGAAGGATGTGTGTATTTAGTAAGTCGTATCCTACTCTTGTGATCACATGTATTGCAGCCTGCCAGGCTCCTCTGTCCATGGGATTCTTCAGGCAAGATTACTGGAATGGGATGACATTTCTTTCTCCATGGGATCTCCCAGACCCAGGGATTAAACCCAGGTCTCCCGCATTGCAGGCAGATTCTTTACCATCTGAGACATCAAGGAAGTCCCATATTTTGCCATATCTATTCTAGGGTTAAAAATAAGTAACTTTTATATCATACAATATTTAAATATAAGGGTTGTACCTGGTACTTGATTGAGGAAAAAAGATGTGTTTTTTCAATGGAGGAAACGGGGGCTGTCTTGGTCATATAGTCATGACTAAGTAACTTGCTTACATGGGACAATGAACTGTTCAAAATTGGGAAAGAAGAACGACAAGACTGAATATTGTCACTCTGCTCATTTAACTTGTATGAGGATTATATCATGCGAAATGCTGGGCTGGATGAATCTCAAGCTGGAATCAAGAGTGCTGGGAGAAATATCAACAACCTGAGATATGCAGAGGACACCACCCTTATGGCAGAAAGCGAAGAGGAACTAAGAGCCTCTTGATGGAGAAAGAGGAGAGTGAAAAGCTGAATTGAAACTCAACATTCAAAAAACAAAGATCATGGCATCCAGTCCCATTATTTCATGGCATTTACTATTGCTAAATTTTTGATGAAAATAACAATGTGCTGAATAAATACTGAAAGCAAATTAAATGAGCAATTTTTAATAAAAACATGTAAAAAGTAATAAATAGAAATGATAGGGGGCACTGTCTCCTTGTTTGAAATGTAAACAGGATGCTTGGTTCTCAAGATAGATAGGTAGATGGAGAGAGATACAGAGGTATAGGTATAAATAAATATATAAATATAGGTATAGATATAGGTAAGATACAGGTATAGATATAGAGATATCTATATCTCTCTGTATATGTATATGTGTGTATATCTATGTGTGTCGGTCTTCCAGTTATGTCCAACTCTTTGTGGCTCCATGGACTGTAGCTCACCAGGCTCCTTTGTCAATAGAATTCCAGGCAAGAATACTGGAGTGATTAGCCATTCCCTTCTCCAGGGAATCTTCCCAACCCAGGGACTGAACATGGGTTTCCCACATTGCAGGCAGATGCTTTACCTTCTGAGCCACCAGGGAAGCCCTGTCTATATCTATACATACATCTGCATCTGTGTCTGTATCTGTATCTATTACTTTCAAACTAGACTTCAAGAGTATATGAACGGAGATTTTTTCTTGATTTAGAAAAGGCAGAGGAAACAGAGATCAAATTGTCAACATTCATTGGATCATAGAAGAAGTTAGAGAAATCCAGTAAAACATCTACTTTCACTTCATAGACTATGCTAAAACCTTTGACTATGTGGATCACAACAAATGGGGAAAATTCTTCAAGAGATGGGAATACCAGACCACCTTACCTGCCTCCTGCGTAACCAGTATGCAGGTCAAGAAGCAACAGTTAGAACCAGACATGGGGCAACAGACTGGTTCAAAATTGAGAAAGGAATACGTCAAGGCTGTATATTCTTACCCCGCTTATTTAACTTATATGTAGAGTACATTATGCAAAATGCTGGCAATAGTGCGGGGAGAAACATCAATAACCTCAGATACACAGATGGCACCACCCAGTCCCATCACGTCATGGCAAATAGATGGGGTAACAATGAAAACAGTGACAGACTTCATTTGCTTGGGCTGCAAAATCACTGTGGATGGTGACTGCAGCCATGAAATTAAAAGATACCTGGTCTTGAAAGAAAGGTTATGACAAACCTACACAGCATATTAAAAAGCAGAGACATTACTTTGCTGACAAAGATCTGTATAGTCAAAGCTATGGTTTTTCCAGTATCCATGTACAGGTGTGAGAACTGGACAATGAAAAAGACTGAGTGCTAAAGAACTGATGCCTTCAAAATGGGGTGCTGGAGAAGATTTTTGAGAGTCCCTTGGACAGCAAGGAGATCAAACCAGCAAATCCTAAATGAAACCAACCCTGAATATTCATTGGAAGGACTGATGCTGGAGCTCCAATATTTTGGCCACCAGATGAAAGAGCAGACTCTTTGGAAAAGACTCTGATGCTGGGAAATATTGAAGGCAGGAGGAGAAGCAGGGGGACAGAAGATGAGATGGTTGGATGGTATCACCAACTCAATGGACATGAGTTTGAGCAAACTCCAGGAGATGGTGAAGGACAGGGAAGCCTGGCGTGTTGCAGTTCACGGGTTCGCAAAAAGTTTGACATGACTGAGCGACTGAACAATAACAACAACATCTATATCTATAGAGAGAAGAGAAATGATTGTATATTTAAAAGACAAAATATTTAGGATAAGCATTTTGGATCCTATTTCATGTTCATTAAGGTTACCATATCATCATAATTTAGGGAGTGATGTACACACAAGCAGTGTACACTGTACAGGCAAACATGGTGGCTCTGCTGTATATTTTTGAGATAGAATTACTGGAACTGTAAATTGAAGTTGGTTTATAATTACTAAAAGCACATATGTGTCAAAATACATTTTTTATGTTAAACTAAACACACTTACTTTCAGAGTCACAATATGATGTTTAACACACTTGTCAGATTCATGCTTATTGTTACATAATGGATATCATCACAAGGATTCAATCATGGGACATTGGGACTATGGTCTAATTTGAAATTTGCATACCCATACTGTCTACTTGTTTTCTTCTTGATTAGTAGGTTTTATAGACTCTGTCCTTTAAGGGTTGCTAAGTGGATCATTCTTTTAAAAAACAATGAATCTTCAGAAAACTTTATGAAATGTTTGAGGATTTCATGGTCAATTCATGGTTAACATTTCTTTGAGCTTCACTGATTGCCTGCATTAAACCCATCACAGAACATTTAAGCTACTTTTGGTGACAAGAGAAGAATAAAATATCTTAGCTTTTGGTTCCAAATGCACAACATGATACAATTTGGAAAGGATGGTAGACTCATTGCTTTTTGGCTCCAAACCCCTTCATTGCTGGCTGCTGTGGAAGAAGTATGTTTTCAGCAGGCAGAAATTGACAGGAATACATAAGCCGCTTTGGCAAGGACTTGTGCATTTGGCCTTTTCCAGTTGATGCACCAAGATGATGAAAGGCCGCAAATAAATTAACAATCTCCTTTTTTTATTTCCTTGCCACATTCAAGCCAATGGAAATATAGTACAAATTGAAAAAAGATTAAAAAATGGAAGCAAATGATGACTAAATGGAAAAACTGAGATAATGAGTGGAACATTGAAGCAAATTAATTTCTACCCGATAGAGTAGAAAAATAATTGAACGCCTGTTTATTAAATGCTTACTATATGCTGGGCATTGGGCTCATAAAAGTTGATTCTATAGCTTTTGTTTCAATGGAGAGACAGGGCATATTAACAAGTACTTATAGTGTGACAAATGGTATTTTTGGAGTATGAGCAAAAAAAGAGCAGATAGAAGAGTGTTAGTCCCTACTCTTACCCTACTTTGCTGTGTATGTGTGTGTGTGCATGCTCAGTCATATCTGACTCTTGCAACCCCATGGACTGTAGCCCACCAGTTTCCTCTGTCCATGGGGATGTCCAGGCAAGAATGCTGGAGTGGGTTGCCATTTCCTCCTCCAGGGGAGCTTCCTGATCCAGGGATCAAGCCCACATCTCCTGCACTGGCAGGCAGATTCTTTACCACTGAGCCACCTGGGAAGCCCATTTTGCTGTGTATCTTTGGGCAAAACATTTCATCACTTTAAGATCCATTTATTTTTATCTCTGTCACGTTGACTGATGACATGAAGAAGTGTAAAACCCTATCCATCTCTAAGTTTAGTTGAGTGATAAAGCATTTCCTTTCTGTATGCTAAGGAATGGGTACAGAACAGAGTCTTCAAATTTAAGTAACTGCAGTGGTCAGAAGGAAAATAAATGAAACAAGCATAAGGCAATGAGGTATTAGGGATTCTGCTCAAATGGAGAGTGTTATGTGCCTTGTGAATTAATTTAAATTAAGATAAATGCACTCTCAATGTACAGAAGTGGGAGATAAACATGTACCAAAACAAACAAGCGGAAAGAGCCGTTATCCACAAAGCCTCATGTGAATTTGGTAAAATAAATAATATAAGGAGGAGAAAGAGTTACTACTGACTGAATAGTCAAGAAAGGTGTCGTAGAGGAGGAAGAACATAGTTCAGCTTTGACAGATTAGTGTTTAGAAGGTCCTAGAGGAACAGGGATATTTTAAGTGAAAGATATGACTGAACGATACACTAGTTCAGAAACTGAAATATTTGTTTGTTTGTTTTTTCCAGAAAAGTTTGTGTAGACTGAGCAAAAAGGATCTAGATAAAGTTTGTTTTAAATGAGTTAAAAATACAGATCTGGTTGAAATTTTATTGAAACTATCAAAAGGAACTTTAAATTGTCAGGGAATATTGAAGATGTGGGAGATGGAGGATATGTAGTTTTATAAAAGTGGATGTAAAGAGGTATTATTTATCCAGATCTTCTCTTTATGCTAAATTTACTATTTCATATTTTGAATTAAATATTTTTTTAAAAAATCAAAGCTAGTTAAGGAGACTCAGTATTCTTTTATTCTGTACAAGACTATTATTATAAACATTACAGAACTTGAACTAAAGTAGGAAACTATTTAGAATGACTTGAAGAAAGTTCTGCCTCAAAGAAGGGAGCTAAAGTAGATAAAGATTTTAAGCTGATTTTAGCACTCCGAATATAAGACTTTTGGTCTTCTGCATGAATATATATATTGTATCTGCATAGACCATTTTTCTTTCACACATAATGTGAATTTCCATCTTTTAATATTAAAGGTTAAAGATGGACCATTGATGTACATTATAGAAAAGTGGAATTATGTACAGTAATACTGACATATAAAATGTGTTCCACTAAAACTATCTCTTGTTAGAGTTTTAAAAGGAGCGTTTGGAAGTCTTTGTTCAAGGAAAAAACTAAAAAATCACAAATAAATTTCTTAGCTTATATGTTAAATTACAGTCAGTTTGTCAAAAGAACTTATTGAGCTGCCAAACTCACCATATTTAATTTATATGAAAGATAATTGTATCTTTAAAAAATTTGCATTCCTCCTCTTCTATCGCCATGCTTAGAAGTTAAAGTAACAATAGTCTCAGATTTACTGTTTTATTAAGTTCCAGATATTTTTTTTCCCAACCTGTAAATATTGTCAATGGGTAAATGAAAAACAAATATGCTACATTAATTAGAAAGTAAAACCAAATGAAGGGATACACTAGAATCTAAAAATGTAATATCAATAGCAAATACTTGCAGAGGTTCAATTTAATTAAAGACTTAAAAGTCAACACACGAGTCTGCTTGCATATCAACTGCTCTGCTCCATCTCTACCATCACCGCCTGGTCCATGTGTCATCATTTCTCACTGGACTACGCCAAGAGCTCCCTAAATCATCTGACTGCTGCCTTCTTGTTCTTGTATAATCCATTTTCCGTACAGCTGTGCTGTTTGCAAATGTGTTTCCATACATTTTCCACACTCTCTGTACTCCAGCCACGGGGGCTTTCTTTCTGTTACTTGAACACGCAAATCCCTTTGAATGCCCCCAGATTGAGGTGCCTTGCCACCACATACTCTCATGCTTGGCTGCTTCTTGCCAGTCTGGTCTCTGCTCATAGCTCACCATTTAAGAAAGGCTTCCCTGACCATTCCATTTAAATTAGCCCCTGACCCAACTCACATTCTCTTACATTATCCTTGTTACAGTCTTCATAACAATTCTTTATGTCTATTTTGCCTGGAGTGGACATAAGCTCTATGAGAGCAGGGCTTTCCCTTTATTATTTACTGCTAGAGTTCAAGCTGAAAACTTTAGTGACATACTACAGACTCTCAAAAATATTTTCTAAACTAAGGAACAAGCTTTTCAGGAGATTCTTAGAAATGTGGGGCTTACCTGACAGCTCAGTTGGGAAAGAACAAGCCTGCAATTCAGGAGACCCTGGTTCGATTCATGGGTCAGGAAGATCCATTGGAGAAGGGGTAGGCTACCCACTCCAATATTGCTGGGCTTCCTTTGTGGCTCAGCTGGTAAAGAATTCACCTGCAATGGTGGGAGACCTGGGTTCGATCCCCGGGTTGGGAAGATACCCTGGAGAAGGGAAAGGCTACCTGTTTCAGTATTCTGTCCTGGAGAATGCGACGGACTGTAGAATCCATGGGGTCGCAAACAGTCCAACATGACTGAGTGGCATTCATTTTCACTTAGAAGAGTGGATATTTTCATGAGATTTAATTTGCTGATTCTGAGTATTAAACAAAATTGCTGGATTGGGACTGACATATATACACTAGCATATGCAAAATAGATAATTAATAAGGACCTACTGTATAGCGCAGGGAACTTTTCTCAATATCCAAGAATGACCTATGTAGGAAAAGAATCTAAAAAAGAATGGAGATACATATACGAATAACTGATTCACTTTGCTATATAGCAAAAACTAATATTATAAATCAAGTATATACTCCAATAAAAAAGTAATTTTTTGAGTTTAGAAGAAACAAAGCACAACTGGACTGTCTTTCATCTCTACTTTTGACCTTAGGATGTAAAGAAGCAAAGAAAATATTAATGATGTTTATGATTAACTAACACATGAAATGACTTAAAAAACATAACTAGAGTGCTATGAATAGTTTTAAATAAGATTTTAATCATTTGTCATGTTTAAATATCCATGCATATTTAAAATCTAAATAACTATAAAAAGAGTAAAATGATCTCACTAGTTTTTTCTTAAATTTCTCTTAATTTTTTTTCTTAAATTTATTTTTCTTAAATTTCTGTTCTTATAATTGCACTTTGCCTGTTTATATTTTATTTTTATTTAGGTGTACAATGTAGTGACCTTTATTCATTTGATTATATATTTCCAATTTAACTCTTTAATGAAATATATTTTAAAAGAAAATAAAATATATTTTAAATGACTTAAGAATATGTAATGAATATAACTGATAATAAGTAAAAAAAATCTTCCACAAGCATTTTTCTGAGAGCATCATATTCTTTCTTATATTAATGGTTCTTATTGGGTAATTTGTTAAAAAACTGAAAGTGAGTAGATACTTTTAGGAAAGTCAACAAAAATACAAGGCATATATTAAGGCTCCAAGGGATATAAAATATGATTCTTTGAATTAGACCTGGAAGTTTTAAGCCTCTGTATTCCCTGCAATCCCAAACATTAGTTACGTAGTTTGTTACTTGTAGTAGCTGTCTGCATTCTTTAATTGGTTCACAATTTTAAGCACTGTGATAAAATATTCCAAATACTAATATTTTCAGAGCATAAACTGTAGAAATAAACATTACTTCTTTTGTCAGGGCTTTTTAATTTTCAGAACTGTAAACTGAAAGTCGGGGATGCTGAGAACCTAGAAGATACTGTTACTACTTAGCATATTTACAGTCCATGTGTTTTCAAAAGAACTCTACTTGTTTTTAAAGAAATCTACTGTTTTGCATTTTACATGCTGCATCACTGTTGTTGTTGCTATTTAGCCACTAAATCGTGTCCAATGCAGGAACTCATTGGTAGGCGAATTCTGGGAAGCCCCATGCTGCATCAGTATTAGCTCACTAATATTCTAACAAGTCATGGAAAAGTGAGCCTATGCCTAGTACAAAAATCCACAGTAAAAATTGGTATCAATTTATTATTAAAGTTGTAGGAATTAGGACATGTTAAATAATATTATCGATGGCACAATGAGAATATAGATCAATGCCATTTCCCTTTCCCCATCCTAAACTAATATGAAGTAAATGTGGCCAAGATTTTACTTTCATAGGAACACTTCCTCCTAGACAGAGAAAAATGAAAGAAAACTTTGATACGATAAGTCAGAAAGTAATGAGGCTGCAAGGAATGGTCTGCATCAGCATCCCTCACATTCCTAATTTCTCAGCTGCCAAATATTTTTGCTTTCTTTCATCACCCTATCAAAACTTATCTTTTTAAGAAACTGTATACTCCTGGATGGTAAAGAATCTGCCTGCAATGCAGGAGACATGGGTTTGATCCTTGGGTTGGGAAGATCACCTAGAGAAGGGAATGACTACACTCCAGTACTCTTGCTTGAATAATTCCATGGACAGAGGAGCCTGACTGGCTACAGTCCATGGGGTTGCAAAGAGTCAGACACAACTGAGCGACTAACACACACATAGTAAAGAGATTAAGAGTTGATATTGACTATTCACTAAATATATGACCTGAAGCAACTTAATCTTTTGTGCTTTAGTTTCTCATCTACAAATTGGAGACTGTTCTAGTTTTCCCTTAATAAGACTGCAGTATAAATAAAATATATTAAAACATTAAAGGTTTAATAATCATGCTGAATTCATTGTGAGTGTCCAATAATTATTAACTGATAATTTCAACAGTATAAATAATAGCAGTAGTAGTATAAGCATTAACAGTAAGTACTAGTAATAAGTACTAGTAGTATTAAAAGTAGTAGTATGCCTACCATGTTAAAAAATTATACTAGTTGTTATATTTATAGTGGTGAATCAAGCAAGACAATCTTTGTTTCAGTCTGGATATTATCTTTTAATCTGGCTTCCTTATCACTAAATCTCTGTTCAGTTGTGCCCATTGTAGTCTTGTTAGTTATGGCATGATTTGTTTTCAAAAACAAAGAGACAGGGGAGCCCTCTCTTGCCTTGAGTACACAAACAAGAGATCATATGAGCACACGGTGAGATGGCGGCCATCTGAAAGCAAAGCAAAATACAAGTAAAGGTGATATAAAAATAACACATTAATAAATCCTATATAACAAGAAGGCAGCTGAAGGTAGATGATGCAAGGATTTGTTGAATTGCTCAGCAATATCAAGCAGGCTTTTTATGACGTTTCACTCTGCCTGCTATTCATAAAATATCAGCTCTCTCTCTCCATAGAGTAGAGATGCCTGAGACAGCTCCAAGCATCGCATCCTTACATGACTGCATCAAATATTAGAACAAAATGAGTTTTCCCTTCAGTCCTCAAAATGAGTGGTCAAAGCAGAAGGTCCCCACTAAGAACCAGATCTACTGGCACCGGGCTTCCCAGACCCCAAAGCTGTGAGAAGTAAATGTCTATTGTTTATGCCAGCTAGTCTATGATGCTATGTCATAGCACGATGTGTGCTGCCTGCATGTGAAGTTGCTTCAGTCATGTCTCATTCTTCCTGACCCCCATGGACTGTAACCTATCTGGCTCCTCTGTCCATGGGATTCTCCAGGCAAGAGTACTGGAGTGGGTTGCCACGCCTTCCTCCAGGGAATCTTCCTGACCCAGGGATCGAACCCAAGTTTCTCATATCTCCTGCACTGGCAGGTGGATTCTTTACCACTAGCACACCTGGGAAGTCCGGTGTGAGTGAAATACACCTCCCTGCAGGGAGGTATAGGGGCAACGCTCCTCAGGTTTCACTTAGAGTTGTTATGAGAAAGGACATTTGGAGAGGAGCTGTAACAGGTAGACGGTCTGACTGGTGAAGACCATATACATTAGAGGGCATCATGGGACAGTTCTGAGGGTGAAGAAGAGTCTCAGGCTAAGAGATGCAAAGAGGGAACAAAAGTCCAGGTGAGGGATTAGAGCATTGAGTCAGGACTGGTTTAAATAAGTATGTACACCAAGAATATCTTAATTGTCTTGAAATTAAGTGGTAGGGATATTTTATTCTATTTATAGCAGACAAGTCACAGTGTGGAGGTCTGGTGTTGGGAGGTGGCTCAGTAGCTGGCCCTACCATGGAGGATATGAAGCTCTGTTGGTCTCTCTTCTATGCCACCAAGGGTGATGACACAGGTGGAAAATGGGGGTTGCACCACGGGGCCCAGAGCTCAATGACATCACATAACTTCAGAACATCTGGAACTTTGTAGTTTGCCTTTAAATATATGTTTGGGCTGATGGTTTCTGATGTACACTAGCATTTTGTGTATTTAGCTACTAATGATTGTCTCAATATATGCATGGGTTTTGTTTGTTTTTCTTAGCATGCCTATTAGTAAAGTGGTATTTGCTTTTGATAAAATTTTACATGAACTTAATTTTTCTCAGCCAGCTCTTTGAAACTCCTTATAAATGTAAAAGAATGTATTTTGGGCTATGTGTAAATACTTGAGGACATTTGTATAAAACAATCTGATGAGAAGTATTGATACATCTATACGGAGCTTCACAGGTGGCGCAGTGGCAAAGAATCTGCCTGCCAATGCAGGAGACACAAGAGACAGAGTTTGATCTTTGGGTGGAGAAGATCCCCCGGAGAAGGAAATGGCAGCCCACTCCAATATTCTTGCCTGGAAGATTCCATGAACAGAAGAGCCTGGTGGGCTATACAGTCCATGGGGTCTCATGAGTGATACATGACTTAGCGATTAAGCAACAACAAATGATCTATACGTAGACATATACACACATATATGCATGCATGTGTGCATGCTAAGCCCCTTCGGTCATGTCTGACTCTGTGTGACACTATGGACTGTAGCCCACTAGCCTCCTCCTGTCCACAGGATCTTCCAAGCACGAATGCTAGAATGAGTTGCCATGCCCTCCTCCAGGGGATTTTCCTGACCCAGGAATTGAACCTGCATTTCTTATATATTCATATATTACATATATATGTGCCGAGCTTATCTACGTAATGTAGAGTATGGAGACTTCAAGTAGCAGTATCAGAATGCACACACACAAAAAGTATATATTTGCAGAAGGGCAAGTAGATGACTTAGCTAAATTGCTGGTATACGTGAAAAGGAGTAATGGTCAATATGAATAGAAAAATAAATCGAGATATCACTAAAGACTAGGATAATATGCTAATTTTAGAGTATTTAATATAAAATGGAAATCTGAAAATATTTGATCAGAAAAGTTCTGTTTTCAGAGTAGTTGTATTTTGGGAAGAATAATCTGGAAGAGGTTAATTATATGAATCAGCACAAGAATTACTCAATTGTAAAATCACTAACAGACATTTCTATAGTAAATAGTGGAATAGTAAGGAGGATGTTTTCATACTTTGCTCAACTTTAAACAGTAAATTCTGTAGCTTTAATTTTACAATGGCATGATCTCAGTTAGAAATTACTTATCTGATAATTCAGATAGTTAAAACTTCTCACATAAATTTAAAGACAAAAATTAAACCTGAACTAATATTAAGTGCTAATGTACTAAATAAATAAAATATTCTTAGAATGTATTCCTCAGTTTAATGTTTCCCATAGTTCTCTCTTTGTATACTTCCAGGAGGGTTATAGCATGTGATAAATATCACTTTGCTTGTATTCTGAAAGAGGCAGCAGATATAATAATGCTGCTGAGGAACTCAATATATCTCTTTTCTTTCATCACTTCACCTTTAACTTGAATAAATAATTGTTTAACAAGGCAGACATAATGTGACTAAACAGCATGTTCTGCAAGGGTAGCTGAAGATCTTTCCAATCAAAACTGGTCATGTAAGGACAGATTTTGTTGTTATTGTTCAGTTGCTAAGTCATGTCTGCCTCTGTGACCCCATGGACTGTAGCTTGCCAGTGAACCTGACCATGGAATTCCTCTGACCATGGAATTCTTCAGGCAAGAATCCTGAGGTGGGTTACCATTTCCTTCTCCAGGGGATCTTCAGGACCCAGGGATGGAACTCGAGTTTCCTGCATTGCAGGCAGATTCTTTACCACTGAACCACTTGGGAAACCAAGGTCAGATCTAGCAACACCTATGTCCATTCACTATTTTCAAAAATTTTATTAAAACTTCCATTTTTATCAAGTGAATGATTAACATACAAGAAATGAGGTACTTTGACATTATTGACAAATCACAAATAGACTAATACCCGTGAGATTCAATGATTCATGACACCAATAATTTGACATAATTTGTTCCATTATATTTTAGGTAACTCTACATCACCTAAGAATATGTTGACCTCAAATCATATATAATCATTTACAAAATCTTTCAAAATTTATAACAGCTTGAAAAGTAAAGCAAGTCAATTCACTTCTTCTGAAGGAAAAGAAAAGCCACCTCAGGTCAGCAGAACTGAACATTGCTTTCTCTCATTAGTGAGAAACCTTTTATTTTTGGTCCATTTAATATCCCAAAACTTTTCTAGATCATTCCTGAGGTTCAGGTTCAAGAAGATTCACTGTACTTTTAAAACAATCCTGACAAACAAAAATCCCTTTGCTTTATAGTATTCCATTAGTAGACAAGCATGGAGCATAACAGAACTTGCAGAATTTTTAGAAAAACAAAGTAGCAGAACTCAACCTGATAACTGAACTATATGCACTCATCTACATCTGTATTCCCTTCTCTCTTTGGGATGAAAGTGATGTGACATTCACTGTGCCTTATCATTTCTGTGGTTAAGTGTGTAATTTAGAAGTAAGAACACGTTGTAAATACAGCTAAACAAAACCCTCCTTCTGTATGGAGAGGGGGTAGTTAGGCATATGCTGCAGACAATTCCAAAAGCCCAGAAGAGGGGTTTCGTTCCCAGGAATCTAAACTTGTCAAATATATTTTTAAAAGAAATGTTTCCCTGCTTCCCTTATTTTGGAATTCAGAAAGTTGTTTGCATATATTAAGTCGAAATATCTAAATGTGTTGAAAATGATGTTTGCGGTATCTAAAAATATTTGTTTTTAAGGCAAGCAGCATACATGTATAAACAAATCAGTTATCCACTCCTTTTTTTAACAGGTCTGTTTCTAGATACAAAAACTAAATCAGTCTCTTTAAGCAACAATCGTCAGCTGGAGCAGGGTATTCTCTGAATGCCCTGAATGTCAGGATTCTTTTTGGCTCAATGTAACTGAGTAGTTTTCATAACAAAGCCTAGGGTTTTGTCAATTTTCTGAACTATTGTATAATATTTTCCTAGGAGTAACCTATAGACCTTTTTCATCCCCACCAAGCTATTTGATGCTGTTAATATTTTGGGAATGCGTTGTGTCCAGTTGTTCAATCGTGTTCAACTCTTTGCGACCCCATGGACTGTAGCCCACCAGGCCTCTCTGTCCACGGGATTTTCCAGGTAAGAATACCGGAGTTGTCATCATATCCAGGGGATCTTCCCAACCCAGGGATCAAACCCACATTTCCTACATTGCAGGCAGATTCTTTACCACTGGGCCACCTGGGAAGTCCTTATCTGAAGATAAGACTTCCTGCAAAATTAACTAGCCAACTAAGACCCAGCGTCTGTGGAGATTCCCCAACCATCCAATCTTCTTTCTTTTTTTTGGCCAAAACCCACCTGCCTTATTCTAGAAGACCCTTGCCTCTCACTCCAACCTTAATTTTATGACTCTATTGGAATCATCTTAATGCACTTCTTTTGAAACATTCTCTTCCACAGAAGACTATAGAGAATGATTTAGAAGAATTGACAGGAAGCTACACTGAGTACTCAAGATCCTAGGCCCAGCAGATGAAATGGGTGACATCCTGATCAAAGGAACAAAAAGTAAAAACTATATACAAAGAGCGTTTAGTATCATAGCAGCTGCCTCCTCACTTTCATCACTGCTGACAAGATCATGGCATGTATTAAGGCCTCAGTCACTCCTGTTTCTCATAACCATGAGTCATTAGAGAAAAGCTAAGTTAGGTTCCATATATTATCTTTAAAGAGACATGGCAGTGTGTCAAATATTAGAGATTTATATCTCCCAGGGGAGAAATAAGCTATTCTTTCAAGCTTCATGGCTTAAATGTGTCTTTAGGGAACTGTTGCACAGGTAAAAAAAAAAAATTATCTCTCAAAGATGCAGGAGTAAAGTGGGGTTTGTGGGGTGAATATGCTATTTATTCAAAATTGAAATTGGAATGGTTTATCACTAATCATGCTGGCCGGCAGTCAGTGTTTACATTTTGAAAACTGTTAGACTACTCTGATTGCATTTGGAGACTGTGAAGTGTTTGTTCTGATTTTACCCCCAGGGAAACTGATGATCAAAGGGATGAAGGGAATCACACCAAGTCCAGAGCTGATAAACGGTAAAATGTGACCCTAGATTCAAGTGTCGTGAAACTAAATGTGTTAGAGCTTCCTTTAAAGCCCACCACTTCCCATTTCTCCAGATACTATGCATATCAGTATGAATATCTCACATTAAAGACTATATAACATCCAGCAGTTAAATGAAAGTCACAGCTTACTACAGTAAACTATATTATTCCTTTGAATTTTAAGATGAAACTGAAAATACTTTCCCATGGGAAAGACAATCTGCATTATTCCGAGTTTCCAACTTTTGTTAGAGAAGCTAGACTGAATTTAGTCATAGCCCTTCAGCTAATGTAGTACAAGTAGGGCTTTTTTCTAGTTTCTAGGAATACAAAGTATGACACCACACCTACCTTTTTCAAATGGCTTCAATGTCATTGCATATTCTTACAAAGAGAGCATGGAGAGGTAGTATGAGTAAGTGGTTGAGTCTTCTAGAATGCAGATTCTCTAGTGCAAATCTAGTCCTTTCCATTCCTTAGACTTGTGACCTTGAGCAAATTACTTTCTCACTCAGTGCCTCCTATTTTCCTCTGCAAATAGGGATAATAATATTACTTACCTCAGAGTTCAATGTGAAGAATGACCACGTGTAAGCTTATTTACATAAGGTTAGGGCTTTGTATAAAATGTACTTTCCGTGCTTCACAACAACCCTAAGATATAGGTGAGTTTAATCCTTATTTTAGAGATGAGTTCATTGAGGCTTAGAAAGTTAATTAACTTACCCAGTGTCAAACAGGTGTGTGTGGCAGAGCAGGAAATGAAACACAAGTGATTATAAAGACTACTTTAACCAACATGATACATTTTAACCTGGAACTAGCCAATGTGTAAAATATTATATTCCCTAAAGTACCGCAATATTCAAACAGTTCTGAAAAATGTAGAATTATATTAAAAGTTTTTTTTTTCTTCAAATTAGACATTCCACTGATTTCATTACTTTTTTTTTTTTTAAAGTTTGTTTTCAAGGGGCATCATAGAGTTCAAGGCTAGGTGGTTTACCAAAGACAACAGAGTATTAGCAAAGATTGCCCTCATCAAATAATAAGGACCTGTTATATTTTACCACATTTCATACATTACATCAAGACCTTATGACAACAATATAACATAAATACCTATGTTTGCAGATGAGAACACTGAGGCTTTTATAGGCTAATAAGTGAACTTACTGTTATCTAGATATAAAATTGCAGACCTATGAAATGAAATCAATTGACTTAACTCCCAAGCTTATACCTTTTCTTCTGTGTATAAGTACTTCTTATTATAAACTTATCCCAGCAGTCAAAATAGTATCCTCACTATGTTCATGCCTATCTCATGGTCATATTCTTACTCACATAAGAAAATGTAGCTTGCACGTCTCTGCACTGTTCCTCATTTATTTTAAACTCAATAATATATATACATATAATTTTTTTATTTTGCACTTATGTCCCTACTTTCTTTTATTTGTTGTTGTTAATTTATTTTTTTATTGAAGGATAATTGCTTTAGAGAGTTTTGTTGTTTTCTGTCAAACCTCAACATGAATCAGCCATAGGTACACATACATCCCCTCCCTTCTGAACCTCCCTCCTGTCTCCCGCCCCATCTCACCCTCTGGGTTGATAGAGCCCCTGTTGGAGTTTCCTGAGCCGACAGCAGTGACATGTTAATGTAGTGTCTTTTGTTTGTCGCTGGTCCATCCATCCACCTTTACTCATCTTTTACTGCAACATCCACTCAACAAATGGTTATTGAGCATCTTTGTGCTAGCAGCACTCTGCTTAATGTTTAGGGAGGAGATATTATTTCAGTGTTGTGTGCATGCATGTATGTATGTGTTTCTGGTTTTATCTGATAGATAAAATCTGAATTAGTTCTTCTAAAATCTGAATTGCCTTGAATATATTTTGCAAGTACAATCACTATCTCTTGAGTTCATTTGTTTTAGATTCTTTCTTTTGCACATGGAACATTATTACAAACATACATGCTACCGTATGATCTACTCATTTATTCTTAATGAGATATTCATCATGCTTCTATCACCTATAGATGTTGATCAGATGCCTGGTTACAGAACAAAGCAAAACAAACAAAAGACCTTGTCTTCATGGAACTCATATTCTGCTTAGAAAAGACAGAGAATCAACCAGTAAGTATGTTTGCTTTGTCAGGTGGAACTATGGAGATAATTAAGGCCTGGTAAAGAAAATGTGACTACAGGACATGTTACTAGTGTAAATAACATGACCAGAAGCGATTTCTCTAAAGGGTAGCATTTAACTGCTGCCTGAAAGAAGTGAGCCATACGGCAAAGACCTTTAAAGCAGATGAAGAGCAAGTGCAAAGGTCCTGAGCTGGGAGCTTGTTTGCTATATACAGGAAAATGTTCGTCTTGCTGGGAAAAGGAGTAGAGAGATAACATGGTAGATAATGGGATAATAAAAAGGTAGGGGTATTGAGGGTGTAAGTCTAATCCTTTTAAAGCAATATATGCCATTTCAAGAACTTTTATTTTCAACCTAAATATGTTGAGAAGATGGCAGAATGATTTAAGAAAGGAAGTTTCTTGATCAGACTTAAATTTTTAAAACATCATCCTAATGGTTGTATTGAGAATAAACAGTATAGAAAGGAACGCAGCTACATAAGAAGTGGGGGAAGGGTGGACCAAGGTAAGTGTAGTAGATAGAGCAAAATACAGAGAAAGTGAAACTTATTTCTTATGGGGATGGTATGTGATATATGTGACTGACAGGAGTCAATACTCCAGGTTTGGGCTGACTAACTGGAGCGATGAAGTTGCCATTTACTAAGCTCAGGAAGAAGAAGTTCTAAAGGGAAAAATCAGGAAAATTAGAAGCAACATCCTTATTATATGTCAACAATTTTTATACATTACCCACTTTAGTCCTTACATAAAAATTTATAACTCTATTATTATCAGCTACCTTTTATAACAGAGGAAATCAAGAATAAATGAGGTTAATAAGTTTGCACAATTAAGACAGTGAATTCATGTCTGTTTCATTATTGTGCCATTTTTGTGTGAATTATAGCTTTATCCCCTGTATTCAGCATTCTGTGTTTACCTGACTTTCTGATCAAACATTACTATTGGACTATATGCCATACATATATATACTGGGGTTCTTTGTCATTTTGGGGAGTGCTATGTTCAAAATAGATACACAGTAAAAAGAGTTTTAAACAGAGTGTACCGTGCTTGACAAAGAAAAATAAACCCTATCATATGCTGCAAGCAAGGTGACCACTGTTATCTTGATGTGGCATGATATGATATTTAATTGTCTAGAATAGACATTTGAACCTTTCTGTTTTATTTTATTTTGTCCTTATCTTTTCAAGGCACCGTTTTTTGGTTCTGAATGCCTTGATTATCCCAAACTCGATGGCACAAATTTTCCCTTAAAGTAGAAGTCATATAAAGTCAGGTTTAATTAACAAATGCATATCTTTTCTGCAGAGCAAGTAAGCCATTCATTGTAAATTATCCACAAAGGGCATTTAGAAAGTCATGAAAATTAATCATTATGTTTATATTTGTGTTTATGTGTGTATAAATCTTTGTTTCTTTCACTGACTAAAGCTCTGAAGGTTAAAGTACTGTTAGTGCTTTTTTTAATTTGTAAGAAAAGTTATGACTACTGGAATATATTGAGCACAAACACTGCAGTTTTATTCCAGCAGCATTTAGCTTACCAGAGCCAGCCTGCCTGCATTTGAACGCTGACACCAACATTTGCTAGTTGAGAATTTTTCATATTCATAAATTGCTTCTTCTTCCCAAAGTGTTAAATGAAGTTGAGAACAGTACTATGTCATAAGGTAGTTGTCATAATGTAGATAACTAATGCATATAAAGTTCTCAGAATATACATCTATAGTTGTAATACTTATGCAAATATATTGAATAAATCACTGACAGCATTTTATTTTTTATTGGTATTTGACATTATTTTCTTGAACTTTCCTAAAGCATATCTGATTTTACCCTATTAGATTCTCTTATGTTAGACTGTAACTCTTCTATTTGGTGTCTAAAATATTTTGTGTATTTATAGAATACATATTTACGGTGAAATTTTGGAAATAAGTTTATCAATAAGGGAAGAGCAGAGTCTCAAAAATCAAAAAATCATCACTATTTGAATTTGGTAATTTTGTTGATTTCTTTTCATTCATAGTTTTTATCAATATTTCACATATTTAAGTCATTCTATATACAAGTTTTTATAGTACAATTATTCACTTAATATTTTTTAAAAAAGCATTTTGGTATATCATCACATTAAAGAAATATTTCAATGAGAGCACAATATTCCATTTAGCAAACAAAACATAATTTGACTAATCATATTCCTATTGTTGGTCATTTAATCTGTTTCCATTTGATCATTGTAAGTAACCTACATTATTAATTTGTTAAATTAACATTTGTTAAGTCCTGCCCTGATGTGCAGAATGTTAAACCCTAGTTCAACAAAAGACTGGGAGATAAATTGAAAGAGAAAGATGTATCACCCATTGGTCCTGGAAGAAGTACTAGATATGCCTTGAGGGACAACACAGAGGGTGATGGCAGGTACAGGCAGAGAGAGCTAGGATCCGTGGTGCATGCCTTAGGGCTCATGAACAGAATGCTTTAGAGTTCCTGAGCTAAGGCTTGTTTGGTCAGTTCAAACCAAAAAGTGTGGTTTCGGTAAGCTCCAAGGGAGTCTTATCTAAGTGGTGCACGGGAAGGTAGAAGAATCTATTTATCAGAGGCCAATTGGGGAAGTCATATCAAGAAGCGACATTTGCTGGTGAGTCTGCAGGCTGTTATTGAGACTACATACTTGGATGAGGGCAAGGATTACTTTAAGGCTCCCTGAAGTCCACTTGGCCAAACAAAATAGACACCAAGGAAGCAATATCATGGAGCTGCTTAGCTAAACTCTTGACACCATAAAAATGGTAGTAATACTCATAAAGATTTGTTTCTTCTTGTGCATTTTTCATTATGTCAGATTTCTGAAAGAATTATTAGAGTCTCTTGCATTGCAGGCAGATTCTTTACCAACTGAGCTATCAGGGAAGCCCACTTATTAGGACAATTGATATAAATACATTGAGGCCTTCAAACAGTTTTCCAGATAAAGTTAAACCAAATTTTAATACTACAAATGAAATCTCACTGATATTCCCATTTTTCAGTTCAGTTCAGTCGCTCAGTCATGTCCAACTCTTTGCAACCCCATGAATTGCAGCACGCCAGGCCTCTCTGTCCATCACCAACTCCCGGAGTCTACCCAATCCTGTTTTTAGTGTAGTCAATTCTTAGAAAACAGTTATAATCTAAATCAAATGGTAGATTATCCATTTTACTATTTAAAAAATTATGCACATGCTAAAGTAGAAATATGTGTATTGTATAAAGAGATGGTATAGAAATATTCTGGAAGATAGTGAAGGAAAGGGAAGCCTGGCATGCTGCAGTCCATGGAGTTGCAAAGAGTTGGGTACAACTTAGCAATTGAACAACAAAATCAATAGAAATATTCAATAAAAAAGTGTCTGTCATCCATGAGATGCAGCCAGAACCACATCCCATGGCTAACCACAAGCAAAGAAAATGACTTCTCAATCTTTAATGGGAAATATCCTCAATTCCTCTCCACTTTTCTTTTGCCCATCCCCTTGTGTGGCCCCCAAGCCAGCCAAGGAGATGGTGAGAGAACTGGCAACAAGTAATAGTCTTCATCCTTGGCATACCATTGTTGGCAGCTAAAAAGTAGTGGACCCCAACTCCATGCCACACCAGTGCAACTCAGAGTTGTTGTTGTTTAGTCACTAAGTCAACTCTGACTCTTTGTGATTCCATGGCCTACAGCACACCAGGCTTCGCTGTCCTCTACTATCTCCAGAGTTTGCTCAAATTCATGTCCATTGAGTCAGTGATGCTATCTAACCATCTCATCCTCTGCTACCCCTCCTCCTTTTACCTTAAATCTTTCCCAGCATCAGGGGTCTTTCCAATAAGTTGGCTCTTTGCATCAGGTAACCAAAGTACTGGAGCTTCAGCTTCAGCATCAGTACCTTCAATGTATATTCAGGGTTTATTTCCATTGGGGTTGACTGGTTTGATTTCCTTGTTGTTCAAGGGACTCTCAAGAGTATTGTCCAACACCACAACTTGAAAGCATCAATTCTTTGGCACTCAGATTTCTTTATGGTCCAACTCTCACATTCATAATCACTACTGGAAAAACCATTGCCTTGATTATATGGACCTTTGTCAGCAAAATGATACCTCTGCTTTTTAATACACAGTCTAGGTTTATCATAGCTTTCCTTCTAAGGAACAGCATCTTTTAATTCAAAGGGTGGCTTTTATTATCCCCATTTTATAAGAAAGCAGTCATCATCAAAAACAAAAACATTAAATTGTTTTTCCATCATCACAAATTTGGAAAATATAGGGCTTAATTTTATTAGTTTCACTCCCAAGGTCCTGCTTTGTGAAAAATGAAATCATTATTCACACTAATTTTTTTTAATAAAAATGTTACCAATCAATTTGGATTTGAATTGAGTTAGTCACTGCACTCAATATGCCAGCAAATTTGGAAAACTCAGCAGTGGCCACAGGACTGGAAGAGGTCAGTTTTCATTCCAATCCCTAAGAAAGGCAATGCCAAAGAATGCTCAAACTACCGCACAATTGCACACATTTCACACGTTAGTAAAGTAATGCTTAAAATTCTCCAAGCAATGCTTCAACAATACATGAACCATGAACTTCAAGATGTTCAAGCTGGTTTTAGAAAAGGCAGAGGAACCAGAGATCAAATTGCCAACATCTGCTGGATCATCAAAAAAGCAAGAGAGTTCCAGAAAAATATCTATTTCTGCTTTATTGACTATGCCAAAGCCTTTGACTGTGTGGATCACAATAAACTGCGGAAAATTCTGAAAGAGATGGGAATACCAGACCACCTGACCTGCCTCTTGAGAAACCTGTATGCAGGTCAGGAAGCAACAGTTAGAACTGGACATGGAACAACAGACTGGTTCCAAATAGGAAAAGGAGTATGTCAAGGCTGTATATTGTCACCCTGCTTATTTAACTTACATGCAGAGTACATCATGAAAAACACTGGGCTGGAAGAAACACAAGCTGGAATCAAGATGCCAGGAGAAATATCAATAACCTCAGATATGCCGATGACACCACCCTTATGGCAGAAAGCAAAGAGGAACTAAAAAGCCTCTTGATGAAAGTGAGAGAGGAGAGTGAAAAAGTCGGCTTGAAACTCAACATTCAGAAAACTAAGATCATAGCATCTGGTCCCATCACTTCATGGGAAATAGATGGGGAAACAGTGGCTGACTTTATTTTGGGGGGCTCCAAAATCACTGCAGATGGTGACTGCAGCCATGAAATTAAAAGAAGCTTACTCCTTGGAAGGAAAGTTATGACCAACCTAGACAGCATATTAAAAAACAGAGACATTACTTTGTCAACATAGTTCCATCTAGTCAAGGCTACGGATTTTCCAGTAGTCATGCATGGATTTGAGACTTGGACTATAAAGAAAGCTGAGTGCCGAAGAATTGATGCTTTTGAACTGTGGTGTTGGAGAAGACTCTTGAGAGTCCCTTGGACTGCAAGGAGATCCAACCAGTCCATCCTAAAGGAGATCAGTCCTGGGTGTTCACTGGAAGGACTGATGTTGAAGCTGAAACTCCAATACTTTGGCCACCTCATGAGAAGAGTTGACTCATTGGAAAAGACTCTGATGCTGGGAAGGATTGGAGGCAGGAGGACAAGGGGATGACAGAGGATGAGATGGCTGGATAGCATCACCAACTTGATGGACATGAGTTTGTTTAAACTCCAGGAGTTGGTGATGGACAGGGAGGCCTGGCGTGCCGCGATTTATGGGGTCGCAAAGAGTCTGACATGACTGAGCGACTGAACTGAACTGAACTATTGGGCTTCCCTGGTGGCTCAGACGGTGAAGAATGTGCCTGCAATTCAAGAGACATGGGCTCAATTTCTGGATTGGGAAGATCTCCTGGAGAAGGAAATGGCAACCCACTCCAGTATTCTTGCCTAGAGAATTCCATGGACACAGGAGCCTGGCAAGCTACAGTCCATGGGGTCACAAAAAGATGCGCAGGACTGAGTGACTAATACTTTCACTTTCATTCACTACTATGCTTGATAACCATGTATATTTCCGCTTGTTTCTGTTAAATTTTCAATAACAGCTGTACTTAAATACACTCCTCATATAATAAATTTCCACTATATAATTCCAGATAATTTTCATAACCACAAAAAGAAGAAAGACAATACTCCCTAGCAGTCAGTCCTCATTCTCCCTCCCACTCGGCCTCTAATAATCTCTCATCTGCTTTCTGTCTGTGTATTATTTCTCTATTCTGGAGATTTGATAGAAAAGAGATCATACAATATATGGCCTCTTGTATCTAGCTCCTTTGACCTAACATAATATTTTCAGTCACATCTATGTTATACCATGTATTGGTATTCCAATCATGATTATAATGAATCAATTTTTTTTTAAGTCAGGCAACTGTGATGTAACACTGTTTTCCACCATTTTCCTTAGAAAATTTGTTTTATTGGGACATTAATTGGTGAAAGGACTTGGAGTAAAACATGTTAGAAATTCCCTTGGTTAAGCAAAGTTAAGTTTGTCATTGTGGAATTTCTCAGAACCTTAATAACAGTTCTATGTTGTGTACATCTCCAAGAGGATGAGGTTCTATGCAGCATTTCTAAGATGTATTTGATTACAGAATTCTTTGGGGGAGTGTGGAATACTCAGCAGTACCAATAATGTACTAATATACTTTTTAATACCTTTAACTGAGAAGGACATTATTTTTAGTAAGACAGTCTTTGAATCATTGCCAATTCTTCAGTGTATTAGTTAAGAAATTTGGGGCAAGTTGCTGAAACTTTGAGGCTGTATTTCATCATTTGAAAAATGAATAATAAATCTTATTTAATAAAAGTAAAATAAAAATGTGATAACATGTTGTCATATATTGACTGCTATTTATATATATTCATATAGTGTCATATAATGACTGCTATAGATTTTATATTTACTACTTTGTGAAATATCAACTTAAGAGCAATATAATAAAAATAACACATTATTTTGATCCACAGAGTAACTAGATAAATTTAGAAAAGTTACCAAAATTTAATTAATATTTAGTCTTGAATTTACTAAGAAATGGGAAATAGAAAATCTAGAACAAGGTGGAATGCCTTGCTGTCACTGAATATTATGGGATTTGCCTCAGCTGCAAAACAAAAGAGGTGTCACTTGGAATAAAGATGAATTTAGGGTCTTATGAGAAAAGAATGCCAAAGCCACTTGGAGATAGGTTGTGCTACAGAGAAAGGAATCAGAAATTAAAATAAACAGTGTGTGTACTCTGATTTTAAGTATGCATGTTTTAAAGACCTTTCAAATGTTATATTCCTCCCTTTAAAATGACTCCTAGATCCAGAGAACAGCAATAAAGGCAATAATTACAAAGTTTTTAGAAAATATGTGTACATTTTGTTATTGTTGTTCAGTCACCAAGTCATGTCTGACTCTTTGTAACCCCATGGACTGCAGCATGCCAGGCCTTCCAATCCTTCTCTGTCTTCCAGAGTTTGCCCAAGTTAATGTCCATTGAGTTGGTTATACCATCCAACCTTCTCATCCTCTCCCACTCTCTTCTCCTTCTGCCTTCAATCTTTCCCAGCCTCAGGGTCTTTTCCAATGAGTTGGTTCTTTGCATTATGTAGCCAAATTACTGGAGCTTCAGCATAGTCCCTCCAATGAGAATTCAGGGTTGATTTCCTTTAGGATTGACTGGTTTGATCTCCTTGCTATTCAAGGGACTGTTAAGAGTCTTCTCCAGCACCACAATTCAAAAGTATTAATTCTTGGACACTCAGCCTTCTTTACCGTCCACTCTCACATCCATACAAGACCACTGGAGAGACCACAGCTTTGACTAGAAGGACCTTTGTTGGCAAAGTACTGTTTCTGTAGTTTTATTTTTAATTTTTTAAGAAACCTTCGTACTATTTATCACTCTTAATTAAGAAGTTCCACATTACTTTAAAGACGCTACTACTGATAAGTGATTGGATAAACTTGGATGTTTAATGATGATATTCATGTTAAAATGATAAATATGGAGATATTAGAGAAAACAACAATGGTATCAATATTATCCGCATTGTGGAACAAGCCATCATATATACTTCAGCAGTTACCAGAATTTACTTTCACTGTATTGTTAAATAAAGACAGGATTACTATTATAGTGTGGAACAATATCCAACTGAATTAATTCATGCTTAGGCAATAGGTGGTAAAAATTAGAAAAGTGAACTTATAGTTCTAGAAAAATAAAAGTGCTTCACATCTTAAACTCATGATAAAAAATAAATTCAAAGTCACCTAAGTTCTAGAAGGACTAAAAAGATGAAGATATTTACTAAGAGACACATTTTTAACAAGCGAGTAAGAATATTTCATTTGGTAATAATGCATTTGTTAAATACATGATTAGTGTTCAGCATACAACATTCTCTGCACTTCCATCTAAATATGCATAAATGTAAGTGCCAGATGGATCTTGCTAATGCCAGGACTGCAAAACATTATCTCAAGCAGAAGCACTCTATAATAACTATATTAATCATTAATAGCTTTGGTGTTCATCAAAATATCATTAATCCTTATGAATTAAATTGTTATTAATGCACATGAAATATGGATTTAAAAGGAAAAAAACTTTGTAATTATTGCCTTTATTGCCGTTCTCTGGATCTAGGAGTCATTTTAAAGGGAGGAATATAACATTTGAAAGGTCTTTAAAACATGCATACTTAAAATCAGAGTACACACACTGTTTATTTTAATTTCTGATTCCTTTCTCTGTAGCACAACCTATCTCCAAGTGGCTTTGGCATTCTTTTCTCATAAGACCCTAAATTCATCTTTATTCCAAGTGACACCTCTTTTGTTTTGCAGCTGAGGCAAATCCCATAATATTCAGTGACAGCAAGGCATTCCACCTTGTTCTAGATTTTCTATTTCCCATTTTTCCTATTTTTACATAATGCATTATATTTTTAGACTGAACTATCAAATGTACAAAGTGCACAAGTTTAAGCCTACAGATCTATGAATTATCACTGACATAAATACATTCATGTAAATAGCACCGAAGCTGAGAAATAAACCTCTGCCAACACCCAAGAAGATAGACAAGCCTCCTCCTAAGCACATGCCTATTTTATGCCCCAAAGAAAACATTCTCTTGATTCCTAAGAAAATATATAAGCTTTGATTATCTTTGAACTTCCCGTGTGCGTATGTGAGAGCTGGACCATAAAGAAGAATTGATAGTTTCAAACTGTGGTCCTGGAGAAGACGTTTGTGAGTCTCATACACTGGAAGGGGGGCTTCCCAGGTGGCACTAGTGGAAAAGAACCCGCCTGCCAATGCAGAGATGGAAGACATTCAGGCTTGATCCCTGGGTTGGGAAGATCCCCTGGAGCAGGAAATAGCAACCCACTCCAGTATTCTTGCCTGGAAAATCCCATGGACAGAGGAACCTGGGGGGCTACCGTCCATAGCGTCGCACAGAGTTAGACACGACTGAAGCCACTTTGCACATAGACTGGAAGGAGATTAAAGCAGTCAGTTCTAAAGGAAATCAACCCTGAATATTCATTGGAAGGTCTGTTGCTGAATCTGAAGTTGCAATACTTTGGCCACCTGATGTGAAAAGCTGACTTATTGGAAAAGACCCTGACGCTGGGAAAGATTGAAGGTAAAAAGAGAAAGAGGGAAGCAGAGAATAAGAGTAAGAATATAGCACCACTGACTCAATGGACATGAATTTGAGCAAACTCCAGGAGATGGTGGAGGATAGAAGACCCTGGCGTGCTGCAGTCCATGGGGTTGCTGAGTCAGACATGACTTGGCAACTGAAAAACAACAACAGCCATCTTTGAAGTTTAAGTGGAATCATGATATGTTTTGTTTAAAGTCTGCACATCTTGATTATTCTTTTCATTGCAGTTTAGTATTATTGTATGACTATAACATAATCAATTTCTCCATGCTATTCTTAACGAATACTTGGTTTGTTTCCCACACAGGCTATTAAACCTACTATGACCATTCTTGTACATATCTGTTAGTCACAGGTGCAATCATTTCTACAAGATATATACCTAAGTATGTTAAGTTTAGTAGGTTATGCTAATACTTTTTCACAGTAGTGATTAAGAATTCCTGTTGCTCCACATACTCACCACTACATATATTTTTAGTCTTTCAAACTTTAACCATTCTGATCATCATGTAACAGTAGGTCATTGTGATTTTAATTTTCATATACTTGATAACTCACAAACTAGAGGAAGTTTTCATGTCACATATATTTTATGGCTTGGTATCCTTGTTACACATACATATACATGCAGTATCCTTATTTATATATGAAAATTTATAAACATAAACATCGTTATCTATTTATCTATTAGGTATATCAGGAAAAAAAAAAGCAAAAAAACAAAATGCACCAAACCACATTAACACTTAATATTTCCCAATGAAGACTTTATTTATAAGAATGGAATATGGGGAAAACACAATTTTGAAAATATATCTATATCTACAGTTAGAAGTTGGGGAAAACAAATATTTTAATCAGAGAATAATTTTTCAAGGATTGTTTTAGAAACTGAATGTAATCCCCTCATCTATACACACCCTGTGGAGTGGTCAGTGATCTCAGGCGAAGAGGACGAACAAGTCTAGACAGCATTAATGTGATAGATCTTCAATCTGATTAGTTCTATCAATGACCCAGGGCATCCACTGATGTTAGAAGAATTTAACACAGTAGAGCAAGTCTACATTCAGGCGAGAAACCCCGAGAGAACAGTGGCCGCGGCATTCACAACCATTGTTCTGCACTGCAGCATGGCCACCATTATTGGCCAGTCATGCTTCATTCATTCATTCCTCAGCATTTCAGGATGGACATGCACATTATAACAGGGACTCATGACTCAAAGCACGAGTGATCAAGCCCCCTGGGGATAAGGAGCAGATAGCAGCTGCCCTAGAGAACCCACCAGCTGGGGACTGTGACAGGCTCTCTCTTGAGCCTCGCTTTTAACCCCAGCTCCATCCAGGGCTCTTAGCCTTGTTATCTTGAACCATTGGCAACAGGAAACTAATATTTTGTACTTTGTAATAAACCTTTAAATTATATTTTTTAAAAATTAAAGTTTCATGACCAGATTTCTTTTTGGTTATTGTCTCTAATGTTACTGCTTTGCCAGAGTTCTTTCTGTAGTCTGAATACAAAGTCATTACCAGTTGTTTATGGAAAACTGTTAGTCTTTTTAATAAATTATTCTAGGTTAATTAGAAATCCATAGAAAGAAACAATTTGATTCACAAATCATGATGTACACAAATAACAAAATCAGAAATATTTAAAATCACAGTGTAAGTAAGTATGGAAAATAAAATAACATGCATTAAAAAATCATCATAGTGTAAGTATAATGGGTGAGAGATTTATTAAATAGAGCATTAAAAAATTAAAATTTGGGACGTCCCTGGTGGCA
The DNA here is from genome assembly GCA_024291935.2 of Okapia johnstoni. NCBI lineage: Eukaryota > Metazoa > Chordata > Mammalia > Artiodactyla > Giraffidae > Okapia > Okapia johnstoni. The sequence continues at coordinate 10,760,218 of CM044325.1, forward strand.
CAGTGGGTACAAATCCACCTGCCAATGCAGGGGACACAGGTCCCATCCCTGGTCCAGGAGGATTCCACATGGCAAAGAGCAACTGAGCCCATGTGCCACAATTACTGAGCCCAAGTTCCAGAGCTCCCCAGCCGCAACTACTGAGGCCACATGCCACAGTTACCAAAGCCTGCACATCTATCAATGAGCCAGGGCATCCACTGATTGTAGAGGCTGTGCTCTACAATAAGACAAACCACTGCAACTAGAAGTCCGCACACCACAACTGAGAGTAGCCCCTGCTCGCTGCAACTAGAGAAAGTCTGCACACAGCTATGAAGATCCAGTGAAACCGAAAAAGTTAAATCTTGCACATTAAAAGTATAAAATTCTATTAATTCAGTTCAGTTCCAGTCCAGTCGCTCAGTCACGTCCGATTGTTTGCGACCCCACAGACTGCAGCAGGCCAGGCTTCCCTGTTCATCACCAACTCCCGGAGCTTGCTCAGACTCATGTCCATTGAGTCGGTGAGGCCATCCAAGCATCTCATCCTCTGTCATCCCCTTCTCCTTCTGCCCTCAGTCTTTTCCAGCATCATAGTCATTCCAGTGAGTCAGCTCTTCATATCAGGTGGCCAAAATATTGGAGCTTCAGCATCAGTGCTTGCAATGAATATTCAGGGTTGATTTCCTTTAGGATGGACTGGTTTGATCTTGCAGTCCAAGGGACTCTCAAGAGTCTTCTCCAGCACCACAGTTCAAAAGCATCAGTTCTTCGTTGCTCAGCTTTCTTTGTAGTCCAACTCTCACATCTACGCATGACTACTGGAAAAACCACAGCTTTGACTAGATAGACCTTGTTGGCAAAGTAATGTCTCTGCTTTTTAATATGTTGTCTAGGTTGGTAATAGCTTTTCTTCAAAGCAGTAAGCATCTTTTAATTTCATGGCTGTAGTCACCATCTGCAGTGATTTTGGAGCCCAAGAAAATAAAGTCTCTCACTGTTTACATTATTAATTAATTAATTCTGTTAATTAAAATTCTCAAAAAATTAATATGTTCTTGCTCTGACTAAAGCAAATATTGATATATCTCAGGAGCAATGATTACAACCAGTGCCAAGATACTGGTTGCTAATATCATTCTTTAATACAAGGAAATACAGTTCTTTGGAGGAATAGTGAATTCTCGGGCTAGGATAGGGGATGTATATGATAAGCCTGGGACATCTTTTAGTTCCAGAAAACAACACATTCAAAGATACAACCAAAATAGCATGTCAAAAGTGCACAGGAACCAATTGAAAGATTTCTCAGTGACCAAAGCTGTAACAATCTAAGCAAAAAAATAAATAATGTATTGGATGGTCACCCAAAGTTAATATCCATGCATTCATATCAGGTAAATAAATGACTAAATACATAAATAACTTAATGTTGGTATCTTAGTTTATTCAGACTGCTATAACAAAACTGGGCTTAGCAGGTGGCACAGTGGTAAAGAATTTGCCTGCCAATGCAGGAGACGAAAGAGAGGCAGATTTGATCCCAATGTCAGGAGAATGCCCTGGAGTAAGACATGACAGTATTCTTGTAATCCAGTAATCCCAGTATGCGTGCCTGGGTAATTCCATGGGCAGAGGAATCTGGCAGGCTACAGTTCATGGAGTTGCAAAGAGTCAGAAACAACTGACCAACTCAACACACATATAACAGATATACCATAAACTAGGCAGCTCATAAATAACAAAATATATATTCCTATACTCCTGAAAGCTGAGAAGTGCAGGATGAAGATGCCAGCAGAATCACTGTTAGGACTTTGTGGTTTACAGATATCTATATATCTTTTCAGTCCTGAATGGTCATCAGAAGGACTGATGCTGAAGCTGAAACTCCAATACTTTGGCCACCTGATGTGAAGAACTGACTCACTGGAAAAGACCCCAATGCTGGGAAAGATTGAAGATGGGAGAAGGGGATGACGGAGGATGAGATGGTTGGATGGCATCACCAACGCAATGGACATGAGTTTGAGCAAGCTTTGAGAGTCGGTGATGGACAAGGAAGCCTGGCGTGCTGCAGTCCATAGGGTCATAAAAAGTTGGACACGGTGGAGTGACTGAACTTAACTGATATATCTTTTCACCGTGTCCTCACACAGCAGAAGAGGCTAGGGAGAACTGTGTGGTTTCTTTAATGAGACACAAATCCCATTCACGAGGGCTCCACTCTCATGACCTAAGCACTTCCTAAAGGTACCACCTTCTATCCACCATACTGAGCATTAAGATTTCAACATACGAATTTTTAGGAGACACAAATATTCAGATTATAGCATTGGGGCAGACAAGACAGATTTCTTGTTGAAAATAATTCCGAAACATTTATATAGTTATTCTGACCCAAGGATTTTGAGCATACGAGTGTAATTCCAAACTCTTTGAAATACGCTGCTCATAGTGATTTTCTTCCAAAGAGTAGCCTGGAAAGACAGGAAAAACAATGACTCTACAACGGAGAGACCTGACAAATATTCCCTCAGCCAGATGATAAGTGTCAACATCAATAGGATAAATCACGTTGATAGTATATACCCTTGACATAATGCAATAAGAATGGGACTTTACCTCTATAGTTTTCCTCCAAAGAACACATAACCCCAGACAAAAGGAAAACATCAGAGACATCTAAACTGAGGGACATGCTACACAATACTGACCAGTACTCCTCAAATCTGATATGGTCATCAAAACCAAGGTCTGAGGAACATCATGGCCAAGAGCAGCCTAAGCGAATATGACAGCTAAATGCACTATGGCATCCTGGATTCTGGAACAGGAAAGGGCGTTAGGTAAAAAACTAATGAAATATGAGTAAAGTATGGAGTTTGTATAATGATAATGTATAATGTATCAACATCAGTTCATTAGTTGTGACAAATGTACCATACCAATGTAAGATAGTAACAATAGGGAAAACAACCTGTGAGATGTATAGAAACTCTCTTTGCAACTTTTCTATATTTCTAAAACTATTCTCCAATAAGAAGCTTACTAAAAATATTCCAGGAAAGTAAAAAGTTCAGTCATTGAATGTGAGGCTTAAAATACACATAAACAACAAAAGCCTTATATTCAGCATAATGTAAATAATTTTTAAAGTACACTTTTTGATGAATAAAGTGTGCGGTATAGTTGACCTTTATTTTAGGATATGTTTAGTTTAGGATACATTTTTTGAGGCCTGTTGTGTTGCAGTCCATGGGGTCGCAACGAGTTGGACACGACTGAGTGACTGAACTGAACTGAACTGAAAGTTTGGGGGCTTCCCTGGTGGCTCAGCCGTAAAGAGTCTGACTTGCCAATGCAGGAGATCTGAGTTCAGTCACTGGGTCAAGCAGATCCCCTGGTGAAGGAAATGGAACCAACTTCAGTATTCTTGCTTGGAAAATCCCATGAACAGAGGAGAAAGGCAGGCTACAATCCATGAGGTCACAGAGAATAGGACATGACACAGCAATTAAACAACAACCTAAGGTTTGGAGAGCTTAAACAAATAAATGACAGTCACAATCAGGACTATATCTTTAACATATGCATGGTTTCCATTATACCATCTTGTCTTGCTAGTGGCAGGACATCTTTGCGATAATTCAAGTTTTAAATAATGAGGAGGCTAATTGTTGGCTATGGGAATGGGAAATTTCTGTAATTAGAGGATCAAGTTGAAGGAAGAATCTATAGAACTTGATGAACATACACAACAGATAATGAATTTAGAGAAGGCAAGACGGATGGTGGCGATTGTCTTGGCCCTGGGAGATGTGTGGCTAGTTTATCATAGAGGCACCTAAGATTGTACATCATTATTCCAGGTTACTTTAGTTGAATTAATTGATTGGAGGAGTCTGCGCAATTACTCTCCTAGTTATAATTCAACTGCTGTTCTATGCTGAAAAATACCTACTGCACTCCTTACTCCAATGGAAGATGAGAACTACACTGATATATTTGCTGAACTGTTTTTTGCTGTTGCTTTGTTATTTTCAGTTTTCTTCACAGACTCCAGCTGTCCCTAGGTCCATCTGTTTTTATTGCATTCACCATATACTCTGCAGCATGAAGCTTATGGAAGCACAATCATGTAAATCTGCAGGTGCAACTTGGACACATTCGGCACCTGCAAACATTTGCAAAATTCACCAAGAGGTCTCTTCAGCCACTAGGGGATGGGAAAAAAAAACAATTAGTGGATAACATAAACCCTTAATATTGTTACTCTTATTATTTTTTCAAAACCAAATGTCTTCTAGTATGTCTCCTAGAGGAACAAATCTAAGCCAAGTTTGAATTAAAAATAAAATAATAACTTGTTTTGGGTTCTCCAAGCACATTAAACCACTGGAAATTCTCTTAGCTGCTTGCAAAAGAAAACCATTCTTCTTAATGGTCATATAATTAACATTGGAAAAATACATTTTTATAGAGCTCTTTGTAAGTAAAAATTACTTGTGGGGAAACAATATGAGGTATTTCCATCTGAAATGTTTTTCTCAAGTAAAGTTCAGTCTCTCTTTCAATGCCTTCACCAACCAGCATCGAAAAGCATTTGACCAACCACTTATTAAAAGATAAGCAGTAAAAAAGTAAAAATTAAAATTTCTCATCCCTTTCACTTTTAATTAACCACTGATCATTTTAGTGTGCATTCATCCTTTCATACAGTGTTGTGCTAGCCTGTGCTAAGTTGCTACAGTTGTGTCTGACTCTGTGCAGTCCTATGAACTGTAGCCTGCTAGGCTCTCTGTCCATGGGATTCTCCAGGCAAGAATACTGGAGTGGGTTGCCATGCCCTCCTCCAGGGGATCTTCCAGACCCAGGGATTGAACCAAGGTCTCCTGCATTGCAGGCAGATTCTTTACCATCTGAGCCATATACTATAGTACCTGACCTTTAAAAGTGTATGGAAATTAAGAAACACAAAGCTACAACTCATTTAGCAATCAAGAAACTTGATTCATTTTTTCATTTATTTCATCTCTAATGTCCATATACAAGAATCAAAAAAGTGGAGAGAACATTAAGCATTTTGATTGAGTTGACATTCCAGGAAATACTTTGGAATTGACACTTGGCCCCTTACGGCTGAATGAAAATGTTAAGAGACTAATAAAAAATCTACCAATATTTGCCTTATTATAGGCTGAATTGCCTTTACAATCAAAGAAAATATAGACCATTGTACATCACTATTTCTTCATATAGATAAGATTTTCACTAACCCGCAACAAAAATATGTTGAGAAACTTTTTATTATTTATTATTATTCTTTCAATGGAAATGGCAGAGTAAAGAAAAAATATGTTTCGCCTATTGGAAACATCACAGACTATGTACTTTACTAAATTCTACACAAGTATCCAGAAGTGAAATCATTGACTATATTTTACATAAAAAAGACTCATTATACCATGTCCTTAGTACCTATTACATACTCTAAGTGACTTACATATATTATATTTTAGCATGCTTAATTATTTTCCATTTTATGAGTGAGGACACCAAGGCATAGAGGAGTTATGCAACTTAGCCAAAGTCACACATCTGGTAAGTGGTAGACATGGAACCTGAAACCAGGGCACCTTCATCAGTATTTCCATACTTAGTCAAAAAGTGATAGCACTTAAGACCCTTGTTCATCAGTCAATCAAAGTTATAGAAAATGCAATAGATGGAATTTTAAAAAGTCAAGGTAATATTACTTAGTGGTTCTATTCAAATGCACAGTAGGGAACCACAGTATGTTCATTCAGAGCAGTAGGGGGCTGTAGCATTGCCTAAACCTGAAAAAGCTGCATCACCAAAATACTTCAGAATAATTTCCCTACTTCTTGATATAATCTAAATTCAGCATGTAGTCAAGATGTAATCCAAAATATGACCTAGCAAGAAGGGCCCAAATTGAGAAGTTAAGTATAGGATCCTTCAGTGAGTACGAATGACAAGTCTTCAAGTGTAAAACAGTTGTAAAAATATTAACTCATCACTTTACTTTTTTTTTTTTCAATTTTGCTAAAATCTAGGGACTATTTAGATCAAGAGAAGAGGGATTCAAACAAAAAATGCAAGAATTCACTGATCTTTGAAAGATGGATTTTTTTCTTCCTTTGTTTCTAATGAGGTCAGAACCTTATCTTTCAATTCAACTTACTTTTGTTTTTAAATAGCAAAGATAAAAAATATATTTACATCATTAGTCATAGGGAAAAGAAAATTAATATCACAATAAAATACCACTGTGCCTTCACTAACATGGCTAAAATTAAAAAGACTATCCATACCCTGAACTGTCAAGAATGTGGAAAAAATGGAACTTATTACATCTTGAGGGAAAGATTGAAGGCTGGAGGAGAAGGGGGCAACAGAAGATGTGACTGTTGGATGGCATCAGCAACTAGATGGACATGAGTTTGAGCAGGCTCCAAGTATTAGTGATGGACAGGGCAGCCTGGCAGGCTACAATCCATGGGGTTGCAACAAGTTGGACACGACTGAGTGACTAAACTGAACTGAACCACCTTGGAAAACAGTTTGACAGTTTCTTAAAGTTTCAAACATAACAAAGGCCATATAGCTGGGTGTTTCATGACAAATTTGCCACAGTGGTATTCAGTCTTATAAACCTGACATGTTATTATTTTCATATTATTCTTGTGAAACTCCTCAAGTCACCATTTGTTTTAGAAATTAAACTTCTCTCTCTAGATCTTTTTCTTTTTTTTTTTTTTAAGATTTGGGCATCCATTTCTTAGCTTAAACATCTTACTATTTTCTGCTTATAAAAAACATATTTATTCTTTGAAAACAAATTCAAACATTCCTCTGTGAAGCCTCCCCTGATTTGTTCTACACATTATTAGTTTGCTTAGATTGTTATAACAAATTACCACAAACTTGGTGGCTTACAATAGCAGAGATTTATTCTCTCACAGTTTTAGAATCTATATGTCTGAAGTGAAGGTGTTGACAGGGACCCATCCTTTGCAAAAGTTTTAAAAACTCCCTCTTTGCCTCTTCCAGGTTCTGGTGATCTCAGGCACTCCTTAGCTTCGGGCAGAAAAACTACAATTTCCACCTCTGTCTTTTCTTCTCCGTGTGTGGATCTATTTCTCTGTATACAAATTTTCTTCTTCTTAAAGGAACACGAGTCATACTGAAGGTACAGTCAGTTTAAACAATTTGACTCTATCTTGAGAACTGAAAGTTGCTCAGTTATGTCTCTTTGGGATCCCATGGATTATACAGTCCATGGAATTCTCTGGGCCAGAACACTGGAGTGGGTAGCCGTTCCCTTCTCCAAGGGATCTTCCCATCCCAGGGATCAAACCCAGGTCTCCCACATTGCAGGTGGATTCTTTACCAGCTAAGCTACCAGAGAAGCTTTTATCTTAACTAATTGCAAATAATTGATACTTTTGATCTTTGGTATTGGAGAAGACTCTTGAGAGTTCCTTGCACTGCAAGGCGATCCAACCAGTCCATCATCCTAAAGGAAATCAGTCCTGAATATTCATTGAAAGGACTGATGCTGAAGCTGAAACTCCAACACTTTGGCCACCTGATGAGAAGAAATGACTCATTTGAAAAGACCCTGATGCTGAGAAAGATTGAAGTCAGTAGGAGAAGGGGACGACAGAGGATGAAATGGCTGGATTGCATCACTGACTTAATGGACATGAGTTTGAGTAAACTCCGGGAGTTGGTGATGGATAGGGAGGCCTGGTGTGCTGCAGTCCATGGGGTCTCAAAGAATCAGACATGACTGAGCGACTGGACTGAACTGATCTGCACATAAAGTCATATTCTGAGTATCTGGGTATACATGAATTTTCAGGACATGCTATTCAACCCAGTAGAGTCCACCCCGTGGCCACCAAAATTCACATCCATCCTACATGCAAGATATGTTCATTCAATTCCAAAATTCCCAGAGTCTTAGTCTCTTTGATCTTTAACTCTATACCAAAATCTCACATACATATCAAATTTAAAAGTTTCAAATTTCATCATCTAAGTAATTGAAATTTTAAGAAACATTAATGATAGTCTAAATTGTCTACAGGTGAGATTCTGTTTATGATAAATCCTGGAGCAAAATTTAATACCACCTTTGGACCTGTGAAACTGGAAATACTATCTCATTCTAAAGTACAAGTTGTGGGACGGGCAAAAGATAGACATTCATATTTTGATGGGAGAAGTTAAATAAATGAAGGAATTACTGATATAAAGAATAATTAGAATCCAGCAAGGTAAATTTCATTAGGTTATACAGTTTGAGAATAATTATCTGGTTCTATCTCCCTTGTATTCCTGGAGAGTCTGTCTTCTGGGTACAAGGAGGTCTGAACAACTCATCCTCTGGGCCTACAGAACTAAGTCTATTATCTTATGCATCCTGGCTTCTGCCTCTTCCTTCAAAGTAATTTTTCTTTTTCTTGAAGAGTAGCTCATATTTGTACCTGAGCAATTTTCTCAACTTATTTCTTGCCTATAGACCAACAGCCTTCCTTCATTTCATGTTGTCTCTGCCCTCATTCAGTTCAAGCTGACAGTGCCTCTGCTGATAAAACCTTCTCAAATATCTTATCAGTTTTCCATATATATTGAGGAAATCCATACCATTCTATAAGAAGCTTCTCTACAGATTCTGTAGTGCTTAATCTATCTCTATTCCTGGCTTCTTTTGAGTTGGATGATTGTATCCATATGTCACACACATAATCTCCTCAGCAAAGTTATTAAAGCCACAATCATGAACATGTCTCCATAGCATTCTATCTGGATAGGGTGAAATTTTTCCAAAACATCAAAGACTGGTTCATTTTTGCTTAATGGTTCCTTCCTCAGTTTTTCTTTTTCTTCTTGCATGTTGCTATAAACTCAAAGAAGAAACTAGTTACCTGTTTCAGAGATTGGTGGGAATCTCTTTTGCTAAATATTGAAGTTCATAGCTTACATGTTATACTTTCCACACAATACTACAACTCAATTCAGTCAAGTTTTCTGCCCCTATATCAAAGATCACTTGTCATCTAAGGTCCAGTAAGTTTCTTATTTCCTTATGAGACCTCATTAGAAACACCTTTAATGTTCATATTTCTATCTGCTGATTTTGTTGATGATGATGTATGCAATTCTTTAAGATAATGAAGTACTTCTTTTACTTCTTTCTGATCTCTTACCAGATTTGCCTTTACCTTCATATTTCTATAAACTGTCACCTCAAGGCAATCTAAAATTTTTTAAATCATGCATCTCAAAAATTTTCCAGCCTTTCTACCCATTACCCAAGCTCAAGCTACTTTCACATTTTTAGGTGTTTGTGCTTAGCTATACAGCTTCTGTTACCAAGATATGTATTAGTTTCTGAGAGCTACTGTCAAAAATTACCTAAAATTAGGAGACTTAACACAAGAGAAATTTATTCTCTCACAGTGCTGGAATCCAGAAGTATGGAATGAAGATGTACTCAAGGTCAGGCTCTCTACAAAAGCTCTAGGGAGGAAGGTCTTGCCTCTGCCAGTTTCTACAGACCCCAGACATTCCTTTACTTGGCACACTATCACTCCAATTTCTACCTCCACCTTCAAAGGCTCTCTTCCTGTATTCAAATTTCCCCCTTCATAATAAAGACATAACTCCTCAAGTTTAGAGTGTATCCTAATCCACTATCACCTCATCTTAACTATATTTGCAGAAACTAAGTAAGATTCACAATTTTGAGTTTCCAGATAAATGTGAACCGGGAGGCAGATAAGGGGCACCATGTACCCCAGGACAAACAGCAAACAGAATCAGCTCTCCTCATTTGAATGTTCTCATAATATCCTACATGAAATTCTACTATACAATGCATCATATTATATAATTGTTTAACTATCTACTCTATAAAACAATAACACCCACTAATGAGATTTTAATTTTTACCTCACTGCATCCCCATTGTGTAGCATAAAGTCTAAGACATGATCAATAAATGATTATTTAATGACTTACAAGTAAAGGAATGCTCCATATATTTTAGAGCTAAAGTTTAATTAAACAAATGGTTTACAGTCACTACAAAGGTTATATTGAATACATTTTAGTATCAAAGCCCTTGTTGGCTTTGCACATAAATGGCTTAAAAGACTGTCTTAAAGAATAAACACCAATGCTGTATCTAAAGTAAATGAAATTCTAATAAAAAATAGACAGGTTTTATTTTGCAGTAAAATCATTTTATCTATGTCAAGTACTTTTCTGTGAAAGAGGATTTCTTCAGAAACATATTAAAGGTCAATTTTTTTAAAGAGCAAAATTTCAGTATTAACAATTTCTCAAACTAATTTCACTTTTTTAAAATGTATCTCCAATTCATAAATTTTAAAGGTTTGGTTTTTTATTGTCTTTTTCTCTCTATAATGACCTTTTGCGGGAAAAAGTTTTCACCATATAAATCTTGTTCACTTGTGTCCTTGCCTAATAATTGGCTTGTTCATGTTAAAACAAACAAAACAAAAGCTAAAACTTAAAAAAAAAAATCTTAATAAAAATCTCACAGATTGTCTCTTAAACAAATTTATTATTTCAATGAGAAATGAGGGTTTAAGGAGTAGCAGTTCTTTTACTTAGTAGTACATAGTTGATTCTCCTAAGAATTGTACACTCATAATGTGAGTTTTAAAGACATTTTCCAATATGTCAAGGGCTAATGGAAACAGTATGTTTATCTGTGATAAATCTGTACAAGTCAATGCATCTTACTCAGTAAAAGTGTGGGGTCCTGCCATCAAATTGCATAGGTTTTAAGCTTGTAACACACATTCACTACATCTGGAATCTTAGAAGATATGTTCTCTAAGCCTCAGTCTCTTCAACTGTAAAATCCCTACAAAAGCAGCGAAAGTGTTAGTTGCCCAGTCATGTCTGACTCTTTGTGACCCCATGGACTGCAGCCTATCAGGCTCCTGTGTCCATGAGGTTTCCCAGGCAAGAATACTAGAGTGGGTTGCCATTTCCTTTTCCAGGGACCTTCCTGACCCAGGGATTGAACCTGGGTATCCAGCATTACAGGCAGATTCTTTACCATCTGAGCCACCAGGGAAGTCAGAACGTGAACGTGAACATTGCTCAGTTGTGTCCCACTCTTTGCAAGTCTATGGGTAGTCCATGGAATTCTCCAGGCCAGAATACTGGAGTGGGTAGCCTTTCCCTTCTCCAGGGGATCTTCCCAACTCAGGAAATCAGTACTCAGTTCAATTGGTAGATGGCATGACTCAATGAAATCATCACTTATACTGCCTGTTACACAGAAGAGCTATTTTTCAGTTCTTTTTGTTTTATTTCTCTTTCATGACTTACTAAAATATTGCATTTATACTTGCGATTAGTAAGATTCTTATCAGCTGGTGTTATTACTCTTGATGACAGAGCTTACTGAGGTGGCAAAAGTGGTGATCTCATCCTAACCAAGTGTTGAGATGGACAGATGCATAAGGCTTTGACAAAGAGAAAATAAGAAACAAAGTCGAATGTTACTTAATGATTGCATTTTAGTAGACTACATTTTTTTCTGGTAATAGCTTGAAAAGAAACAAAAATAAATACATTATTGGAAAAATCGGGAGTGGTGAAAACTTTTGAAGTTTTATTCCTCAACCTTAGTCATGTATAAGAAAGTAACATCTAATTTTTCTCTCCCTTCCTCTTTTTGACCCATCCCTCACTTCTTGTGCAGAGACATATACAATGGAGGCATCTTGTTGTTAAATAATGACATTAATTACAGCGGAGAGTGTGATCCATCATGAAATGGTGAGAGCAGAGGTGTTGACAAGTATGTCTTCACTTGCCATAGAGAATGTCACCTTGCTTGACTGTATCTTAAATCCAATGGTTTCTTCTCCAAACCTCAATTAATGTAGTTATATGTAATAACAAAATACAATTTTGCTTGAATATTAGCATTGTATTAATATGAATTCTGTTATCTGAGTCTGTGGATTTCTTCTTAGCTAGTGAACTTGTTACTCAAATCAGGAGTGTTTATCAGGAATTCAAATAGATTTTTGAAGACATTTCCTCTAATTGGCTCTGCAGAGTTTACCAGCTGTGAACATGTTTCTACAAACAGAAATATGTGTTTTTTACCTGTTGGGGAGCCATTGGTTTTGTCCTAATTACCAGAGGAGACATAAAATGAAATTTGAACTAGGTATTCCAGCAGACTGTATTTAATTTCAAACTATCAGAAAAGATTTCCATACAACCTCTATTGTAACATAAATAAGAAAGTGATAACTTTAAAAACATTCTAGTGTCTTCCCATTCTTCAAAAAAATAGTTTAGACTAAAAGACTAGTTCTTTCTTATGATGTACCAAGAGGGAGATGAAAATTACCACTCAAGATCTTTAATAAAAATGTGTTTATATTTGCCAAGAAAGGAATTATTGCAAGTTAATGTTCCATTTGGGCTTCTCAGGTGGATCTAGTGGTAAAGAACCCACCTGCCAATGCAGGAGACTTAAGAGATTTGATCCCTAGATGCAGAAGATCCCCTAGAGGAGGCCATGGAAACCCACTCCAGTATTCTTGCCTAGAGAATCTCATGGACAGAAGAGCCTGGCAAGCTACAGTTGATAAGGTCACAAAGAACCAGACAGGACTGAAGTGACTCAGCAGGCACACAATGTTTCAATACTAGTTTCTAACTTTTAATTATATCAACACAATTACTATAAGAATAATCTTCTATATACTTACTTTAAAGTGTTGTTGGCTAGAAATAGAAGAAAAGCCTACAAGTGCAAGTTTCCTGTAATACTGAATCGCTATTTTGGAAACCTTGTTTTGTTGTTGCTTTTTGTGTTGTTTTGCTCTGGACATAGGAAAAGTTTACTGTGCATTCAGGCAATTTAAATTTCCCTACAAATAAAACAAGAAGATTTGCTCCAGTGAAACTATTGTAGGACTGCATGCTCTTTCAACGCAGGGAATAAATCGCCTTTCTATTTCACCTCCAGCAGTTCTCCTAACTGGGATGCAATGGAGAGTATTCAGGTACACAAACAGTAGCTGAGTTATGTAGCTTTCAAATCCCTTTATTTTGCCCCTTTGAAAATTTGTTTCCCTCTGGAAAAAAGTTCATAAAGACTTAGGGGAAGAAAAAGTAAATTTTATTTAATTTTTCCACAAATCTCACAAATACTTACTCTAGTTAAGACCACATTTACAAGAAAATATTATGGAAGTATGGTAATATAGTTTACAGAGACCAAACAGGGAATAAAGCCAAAAGAATGAAAAAGGTAACTTGACTGAATTGATCAGGAAATTTAATTCATATTTGGGGGTGGAGGTTATATTATACTTGTTTTTACCAATGACAGGTTATTATCAACTTTTTAATTATATAACCATGCTCTTTTAATTCTGTCTCCCTACTTTGAAGACATGGCTAAGACCTAACAGAAGTAGAAAAGATTAAGAAGTGGTGACAAGAATACAGAGAAAAACTATATTAAAAAGGTCTTACTGACCTGAATAACCATGATGGGGTGGTCATTCAACTAGAGGCAGACATCCTGGAGTGTGAAGTCAAGTGGGCCTGAGGAAGCATTACCACGGACAAAACTAGTGGAGGTAATGAAATTCCAGCTGAGCTATTTCAAATCCTAAAAGACAATGCTGTAAAAGTACTGCACTCAGTATGCCAGAAAATGTGGAAAACTTTTCAGTGGCCACAGGACTGGAAAAGGTAAGTTTTCATTCCTATCCCAAAGAAAGGCAATGCCAAAGAATGTTCAAACTACCTTATGACTGTGTACATTTCATATGTTACCAAGGTAATGCTCAAAATCTTTCAAGCTAGGCTTAAGCAGTACATGAACCGAGAACTTCCAGATGTACAAGCTGGACTTATAACAGTCAGAGGAATCAGAGATCAAATTGCCAACATCCGTGGGATCACAGAAAAAGCAAGGGAATTCCAAATAAAAAACCTACATCTGATTCATTGACTATGCTAACGTTTGACTGTGTAGATCACAACAAACTGTGGAAAATTCTTAAAGAGATGGGAATACCAAACCACCTTATCTGCCTCCTGTGAAACCGGTATGCAAGGTCAAGAAGCAACCATTAGAACCAAACATGGAGCAACAGACTGGTTCAAAACTGGGAAAGGAGTACGTCAAGGCTATATATTGTCACACTGCTTATTTAATTTATATGCAGACTACATCATGAGAAATGCCAGGCTGGATGAATCACAAGCTGGAAACAACCATGCAGGGAGAAATATTAATAACCTCAGATAGGCAGATGGCACCACCCTTATGGCAGAAAGTGAAGAAGAATTAAACTGCCTCTTGATTAAGGGGAAAGAAAAGAGTGAAAAAGCTGGCTTAAAACTCAACATTCAGAAAAGGAAGATCACGGCATCTGGCCCCATCACTTCATGGCAAATAGATGGGGAAACAATGGAAATGGTGACAGACTTTATTTTCCTGGGCTTCAAAATCACAGTGGATGATGACTGCAGCTATGAAGTTAAAGAAAAACCACTTGCTTATTGGAAGAAAACAATGACAAACCTAGAGAGCATATTAAAAAACAAAGACACTACTTTGCCTACAAAGATCCCTTGGAGTCAAAGCTATGGTTTTTCCAGTAGTCATGTACAGATGTGAGAGCTGGACAATAAACATGGCTGAGCACCAAAAAATTGATGCCTTCAAACTGTGGTTCTGAAGAACACTTGAGAGCAAGGAGACAGCAAGATCAAACCAGTCAATCTTCAAAGAACTCAACCCTGCATATTCATTGGAAGGACTGATGCTGAAGCTGATGCTCCAATACTTTGGCCACCTGATGTGAAGAGCTGAGTCACTGGAAAAGATCTTCATGCTGGGAATGATTGAGGGTAAATGAAGGAGATGACAGGGGATGGGATTGGATGGCATCACTGACTCAATGGACATGAGTTTGAGCAAACTCTGGGAGATAGTTCACACAGGGAAGCCTGGTGTTCATGGGTTTGCAAAGAGTCGGACACAATTTAGTGACTGAACAACAACATTTTTAGAAGATCAAACTGGGAATGCTCTTAAGAATGAGAAGATGTTTTGTATAATTTGGGAGTACTGGAGTCCAGGGAAGTTCACCCCCAAATATGCCTCAATGACATAGTGACTATCTTGAAGTAAAGTTATCTAAGAAATGGCCAGTGCAAGAGGGACACTCTGATTCTCCTTTCAGTTCAGTTCAGCCACTCAGTCGTGTCCACTCTTTGGGACCCATGGACTGCAGCACGCCGGGCCTCCCTGTCCAATGCCAACTCCTAGAGTTTACTCAAATTCATGTCCATTGAGTCGGTGATGCCATCCAAGCATCTCATCCTCTGTTGTCCCCTCTCCTTCTGTCTTCAATCTATCCCAGCAACAGGGTTTTTTCTGAGTCAGTTCTTCACATCAGATCGCCAAAATATTGGAGTTTCAGCTTCAGCATCGGTCCTTCCAATGAATATTTATGGTTGATTTCCTTTAGGATGGACTGGTTGGATCTCGCTGCCATCCAAAGGACTCTCAAGAGTCTTCTCCAACAATTCCCCTTTCAATTCAGTTCAGTTCAGTCCAGTCACTCAGTCGTGTCCGACTCTTTGCAACTCCATGAACTACAGCGATTCATGGGGTCGCAAAGAATCGGACATGACTGAGCAACTGAACTGAACTGAACCACAGCACGCCAGGCCTCCCTGTCCGTCACCAACTCCGAGTCCACCCAAACCCATGTCCATTGAGTCTGTGATGCCATCCAACCATTTCATCCTCTGTCGTTCCCTTCTCCTGCCCTCAATCTTTCCCAGCATCAGGGTCTTTTCCAATGAGTCATTTCTCCGCATGAGGTGGCCAAAGTGTTGGAGTTTCAGCTTCAGCATCAGTCCTTCCAATGAATATTCAGGACTGATTTCCTTTAGGATGGACTGGTTGGATCTCCTTGCAGTCCAAGGGACTCTCAAGAGTCTTCTCCAACACTACAGTTCAAAAGCATCAATTCTTCAGCGCTCAGCTTTCTTTATAGTCCAACTCTCACATCCATACAAACCATAGACTTGACTAGACGGACCTTTATGCCTTCCTGAAACGAGGAATTAAATCTCCCATGTGAAAGGTGCATCCCTATATCTGAGGCACCACCTGGGAAGCCCAGAAGGACACACTTCTTACCAATGATAGGGAACTGGGTGTGAGAAGCCTCTATAAAAAAACCTGGTTACTTCATTAATTTACCACCTGATGAGCAAACTCTGTCTGGATTCTTCATTAATTGGACACCCAAAACCTAGGTTTCTTTTTTCTGTTAAATGCTCACAAATTTATTGTTTCTTTATCTAAAGGTATAAAAGCTGCCTGCTTTGGCCACTTCTTATGGTCTATTTCTTGGGACCTCCATGAATATGAATTAAAATGTGTTTCTTTTTCTCCTGTTAATCTGTCTTGTGCCAAATGTATTATTAGTCCAGCACAAGAACTCAAGAGGGGTTGAAGAGGAAATCTCGCCCTCCATGACAGAGAGTTAATATTACATGGCTGTTCTAAATTTCTTGGTTTAAGTCATGAGTTCCCTTTCTTTGAAAATTAGCCTTCAATTTACATATTTTTTTTGAGACTAAGTCTCTTTATAAAATTGATGTCAAAATAAACCAGAGTTTTCAAATACTAAAATAAATATTTTCACTTAGCTACGCGTTATATACTCATTTTAAATTGTGTTTGGAAAAAAATGTTGGGTACTGTTGTATTTTAATTGACTTGAAAGATTCAAATCCCCCAGGTTTTAGTTTTCGATGAGCTGTGAAGAAGGCTTTTTTAATGAGTTGGTGAGTGACATTGATTACCATTAAATCACATTAAGCAGAGGAAACAATGCTATTAGCTTATAGTTCCCTGGATTCCATTATAGCTGGGCAGTCTTAAAGATTAGCAACCCCCTCAGGACACGGGAAAGTAATAACTCACTCTAAAGAGTAATAGAAAAATTATTCTTAGACACGATTCACTGATATCCTCAAACTTGGTTATAATCTAGAAAAAATTTAGATATAATTAAAATGCTGGTGTGAGTATGATGAAACAATAGTTTTCACTTCATTATCAAAGGAAATGTTAACAAACAGAGCATGTTTTGTAGATTTTCTACATCCCAGGCAGAGCTGGATCTAGCTTGTTGTAACTTTTATAGACATTCCCTTCCATTTTATTCCTTCAGCCATCTCTTCTATTTAAGCTAAAAGTACTTGCTCTCAAAGACAACATTCTAATGGGACACTTGTCTGTGATCTCTCCATTTATCTTAGCTTACACATATTTAGCTTCATAGATTAATCCTCTTAACGCACAGTTTGGGTAGACTGTCTCCTTGCTTGATTGTATTTCCCATTGCTTAGTACAAAGAATTTAATTTTCTTTGTCGTGCATTCAAGAAACTTTACAATCTGATCCCTTTTTATTCTCATTCAAACTTCTACTACTCTACTTCATATATACTCTAGGTGAGCTTCAACCATTCAGCTTCTGAAAGGTTTCAGATGAACTGAACATTTCAGCATGCATTAAATATAGTACAGTGTTTCTTCATCAGTAAGCAGCAATTTTTCAGATTTATGCAGTGAAATTTTGATCCACTTGAAAATTTATTTTGATATAACTAAAAACATGCATATGCACTGCTATGATTGGGCCTGTCATGCAATGTGGGATAGAAGAGAATGTGATTAGCTATAACAAAGAGATAAGAAATATAATGTCAAATCACATTAAGATGAACTCTTGCTCCCTGGGATCAATAATAACTGCATTATAAGTATATAAGAAAGCTTGGTCAGAGTAATTAACAGTTCAATTCAAAGAGCAATACAATACTGAAAGACCACCAATTCAACAGTGCAGTAACCATGAATACCTTCATAGACAATTTGGGATGCTGTTACAGTGTATGGTGATTGTGTTCTGTTTGTTATTCTCTCATAAAATGTTTTTATGAGACTTTTAATCACTTTATGCATGCTACTAAAAAGGTATCTTGTATTTTAAAATGTGCTACACATGCAAAATATCTGCACCAATGCTTTTAATTAATCCCCTTTTCATGGAAATTCTTACCTCTACTCTCCTATCTCCAATCCCTCCCTTGACTTCTCATCCTCCAAAGTGTTTTGCCTCAAAATTGCTTTCTTCATTAGTTACTCATCATCTAAGTTTCTAAACTATTGCTGTAGACACTCTCTTATGGGGGCACTTCTCTCAATTTTCCTGCTTTGTTTTATAATCCTCTGCTTTTATTTCCTTCTTTAATAAAGTTGAAACTTCTTAGGGGTATGGGTTTGTCAAAATATGTATTTCTGTATTTTCAATATTCTTCAAATTTCATGGCACCTATTGGGTTTTCGAAAAATGGCTGAATTAAGTATGAATGAGTGGATATCTTTTTAAAAAAATAAAAATAAATAAATAATGTTTATTTTGTAAAGACTAACTTTTTGAAAAGTAGAAAATGCAGGAGACATACAATGCACAAGTAAATAAATAATATAAAAGGATTATGCACAGGAGGGATAGTAATAGAAGGTAAAACAGAATCGCTTTGCTCTGGATTAAGTGGGTGAGAAGGGCTCACTGAAAAGAAGACATTTGTGTTCAACCAGTAATGACATTAAGAAGAGAGACACAGGAAACTCTGATTATAGAGCACTGTAGGCAGGGGAAAGGTGTGTGTATAAGCCTTAAGTGAAAATGAATTTAAAGCATTTAAGGAATAAAAAGAAGATGAGGAAGTCTTGTGTGGGTGGAGCACAGTAAGGGCTCTGAGCTTCATTTTGGGTATAAATGGAAGTATTTAAGATTTTATAATAAAGAGTATCTGTGAACTAACAATGTAAGGGACTATTGAGGAAGAAAAAGGAATCTTTTGAGTGCTAGGCATCATGGAAGGAAGGCCTTGAAGAGCTCAAAATAAGGACTGTCCAAAAGATGATAATAATGGCTTATGGTTGACTGTGATGCCTGACACAATTAGGGAATTTTCTTGGCTTGACTCCAAAATTTAGTCTTTTATGGCCATGCAAACAAAGATCATTCTGTCCTTGTTGAGATGATCTCTGTTCGTTAACAAAGGCAAACCATTCAGTATCAGAGTAATCCAAGTCTATGCTGCAATCAGTAATGCTTAAGAAGTTGAAGTTGAACAGTTCTATGAAGACCTACAAGACCTTCTAGAACTAACACTACAAAAGATTTGTCCTTTTCATAAAAGGTACTGGAATGCAAAAGTAGAAAGTCAAGAAATATCTGGAGTAAGAGGCAAATTTGACCTTGGAGTGCAAAATGAAGCAGGGCAAATGTTAACAGAGTTTTGCCAAGAGAACACATTGGTCATAGCAAACACCCTCTTCCAACAACACAAGAGAAGACTCTACACATGGACATCACCAGATGGTCAATACCGAAATCAGATTGATTATATTCTTTGCAGCCAAAGATGGAGAAGCTCTAAAGAAGATGGGGAGCTGACTGTGGCTCATATCATGAACTTGTTATTACCAAATTTAGACTTAAATTGAAAAAAGTAGGGAAAACCACTAGGCCATTCAGGTATGACCTAAATCAAATTCCTTACAATTATACAATGGAAGTGACAAATAGATTCAAGGGATCAGATCTGATAGACAGAGTGCCTGAAAGACTATGGACAGAGGTCTGTGACATTGTACAGGAGGCAGTGATCAAGATCATCCCCAAGAAAAAGAAATGCAAAAAGGCAAAATGGTTGTCTGAGAGTGCTTTACAAATAGCCAAGAAAAGAAGACAAGCTAAAGGCAAAGGAGAAAAGGAAAGTTATATGGAAGCAAAGTTCCAAACAATAGCACAGGAGATAAGAAAGTCTTCCTCAGTGATGAACGCAAAAAATAGAGGAAAACAATAGAATGGAAAAAACTAGAGATCTCTTCAAGAAAACTAGTGATACCAAGGGAACATTTCATGCAAAGATGGGCACAGTAAAGGACAGAAAATGTATGGAGCTAAAAGAAGAAGAAGAAATTAAGAGAGGTGGCAAGAATACACAGAAGAACTATACAAAAAAGTTCTTCATGGTCCAGATAACCATGATGCTTTGACCACTCACCTAGTGGATCACAATAAACTGTGGAAAATTCTGAAAGAGATGGGAATACCAGACCATCTGACTTGCCTCCTGAGAAATCTGTATGCAAGTAAAGGAGCAACAGTTAAAACTGGACATGGAACAACAGACTGGTTCTAACTTGGGAAAGGAGTCCATCAAGGTTGTATATTGTCACCCTGCTTACTTAAATTATATGCAGAGAATATCATGTGAAATGCTGAGCTGGATAAAGCACAAGCTAGAATCAACATTTTCGGGAGAAATATCAATAACCTCAGATACATAGATGACACTATCCTTATGGCAAAAAGCTAAGAAGAACTAAAGAGCCTCTTGATGAAAGTGAAAGAGGAGAGTTAAAAAGTTGGCTTAAACCTCAACATGCAGAAAACTAAGATCATGGAATCCTAGTCTCATCACTTCATGGCAAATAGATGGGGAAACAATGAAAATAGTGACAGACTTTATTTTCCAGAGCTCCAAAACTACTGCAGATGGTGACTGCAGCCATGAAATTAAAAGACACTTGTTCCTTGGAAGAAAAGCTATTACCAACCTAGATAGCATATTAAAAAGCAGAGACATTACTTTGCCAACCAATGTATGTCTAGTCAAAGCTATGGTTTTTCCAGCAGTCATGTATGGATGTGAATGTTGACTATAAAGAAAGCTAAGTCCTGGAGAACTGATGCTTTTGAACTGTGGTGTTGGAGAAGACTCTTGAGAATCCCTTGGACTTCAAGGAGATCCAACCAGTCCATCCTAAAGGAAATCAGTCCTGAATATTCATTGGAAGGACTGAAGCTGAAGCTGAAGCTCCAATCCTTTGGCCACCTGATGCAAAGAACTGACTTATGGAAAAGATCCTGATACTGGGAAAGATTGAAGGCACGAGGATAAGGGGATGGCAGAGGATGAGATGGTTGGATGGCATCATCAAATCGATGGACATGAGTTTGAGCAAGCTTCAGGAATTGGCGATGGATGGGGAAACCTGGCGTGCTGCAGTCCATGGGTTGCAAAGTGTCAGACATGACTGAGCAACTCAACTGACTGATGGCCATCCAAAAATTGTTTCCTGAATCAGCCCAAATACATTCCCACCTTCATCAAACTTGGACTGTATCTTTAGACTGATATAAATATTCAAAATGTGTCAAGATAAAGTGAGGAGTAGACCACGGCTAGGCAGTTATCTGGATGCAGTACTTCTAAGCTTATTGAAAATAAGTATTATAAGATTATAAAGCTTCTACTACAATATTTATCTTATAGTATTATACTTTATAATATGTTATTAAAATAAATTATAATCTGTAGAAAAAATATACTATAAGATCCATTAAGTGAATGCAATACATCATTATTGCCACTAAGAAGTTTGTAAAATAAATCAGGGTACATGACATGCACAGACAAATGGGAAATAATAGTAAAATAGGGGAAAAAAAAAACACTTGATTTAGAATCTGAAAACCTGTTATTAAGGTCTGCTCTGCCTTTTATGGATCTGAAGGATCTTTAAATCATTTACTCTGTGATCTTAGTTTCTTTACATGACAAATGCAAATAATAATGCAGCCCAAATTCAGTTTTAAAACTATAACAGAAGCCTTCTAAGAATATACTCTCAAGGTATGTGGAGGTCTGCATGAATCCCTCTCAAGATGTGTTACTTAATCTAAAGAGAAAAAAAATATTGGTATCATATCAGTTCAGTTCAGTCACTCAGTCATGTATGACTTTGCGATCCCATGGACTGCAGCTTGCCAGGTCTCCCTGTCCATCACCAACTCCAGGAGTTTATCCAAACTCATGTCCATTGATTCGGTGATGCCATCCAACCATCTCATTCTCTGTTGTCCCCTTCTCCTCTCACCTTTAATCTTTCACAGCATCCAGGTCTTTTCCAATGAGTCAGTTCTTCACATCAGGTGGCCAAAGTATTGGAGTTTCAGCTTCAACATCAGTCCTTCCAATGAACACTCAGGACTGATCTCGTTAGGATGGACTGGTTGGATCTCCTTGCAGTCCAGGGGATTCTCAAGAGTCTTCTCCAACACCACAGTTCAAAAGCATCAATTCTTTGGCGATCAGCTTTCTTTATAATCCAACTCTCACATCCATACATGACCACTGGAAAAACCATAGCCTTGCCTAGATGGACCTCTGTTGGAAAGTAATGTCTCTGCTTTTTAACGTGCTGTCTAGGTTGGTTACAACTTTCCTTCCAAGGAGTAAGCGGCTTTTAATTTCACGGCTGCAGTCACCATCTGCAGTGATTTGATGTATCATATATTTCTATCTAGATGAGACTTAACAGGTAATATGACAGGGTTCCCTGATTTTACATATGGGAGGTGGAGAGTACACTAAAGTAATAAACTGCCCCCTCAAATTGCTCACACTATAGTCAGGGACTGAGGCTAGGTCTTTTAAATAATTTCAGACAAAGCCTTGTATCTAATGACTCATGATGTAAAGAAAACTAGAAGGTATGTGATGCTACAGAAGCAAAGAAAGAGCCTCCTTTTAGTATAATATGAGATGAAGCTGAAGATGACCAGATCTCCACAGATATACAAGATTCAGTGTGCACACCCTGTCTATATAGATAATCTCTTGCCAGACAGATACCCGGAATGGATGCATTGGATTATTTTCCTGGTTGTGTTTTAATGTTAGATGCTGTGAATTTCACGTTTATAAAATCTTTTTACTCTGTGATAACTCAAGTATTAGTCACAAGTTTTGTTACAGTAAATACTTCACTTTTGATATGTCCTGGCCTCTGATATGTAAGGGAAAATAAAAATAAAGACAAAAACTGTTTCATATTCTGTCTGAGACATGTTGAAAGCCTCTGAAACAATGTACCAAGAACACATTTCAAAAAGAGGTGTAGAGTTAGAGATGTAACGAGGAGGAAGCCCCCAAAGAATAACTATCAACCCTTTATGACCCCAATTTCAGTAGCTTCAATAATATTGTTTCAAGAAGCAAAGAAAGCTCATTTTTACTAGCTTCCCTGGAGACAATATCTCCAATCAAAATTGATTACTTTTCCATGCTATATATTATGCAGAACTGTTAACAGGAAAACTACTACTCACTCATTCCCTTGGCCTACTTCTTGGCAATTACTTTACACGGTATTTAATTTTCAAGTAAATAACATATTAAAAATTAATCAGAGGAAAGAGTAATTTAGAATTTAGAAACGAAATAAAAGTAAAATGATGCAACCTAAGTTGTAAGAAATTCTGCCCTGGTATAGCTTTAAATGTTAGGCCCTAAAGGGAGGGAAGTATTCAGAAAATCTCCCTTCAGGCATTTAACATTTCAATACAATGGCTCTCTGGTTCAAATTCTGAGGCTCAGGCCAAGATTTCCTTAGTGGACTTAACAGAATTCTTTCTAATATTTCTGCTCTGGACATTTACAGGCCAACATGGAATTAGTGTGTGCATGTGCACACTAGATCGTTTCAGTCATGTCCAACTCTGCGACCCTGTGGACCATAGTTCGCCAGGCTCCTCTGTCCATGGGATTCTGCAGGCAAGAATACTGGAGTGGGTTTTCATGTCCTCTTCCAGTGGATCTTCCTGACCCATGGATTGAACTCATTTTTCTTACTTCTCCTGTATTGGCAGGCAGGTTCTTTACCACTAGTGCCACCTGGGAAGCCCAGTGTGTGTTTATATACATATACATATACATCTCTCTCTCTCTCTCTCTCTCTCTCTCTCTCTCTCTCTATATATATATATATATATATATACACACACACACACACACACATATGTATATATTTATATGCACACACTCATATATATATATATATATATATATATATATTTATACACACACTCATATATATATATATATAGACATGAGTTTGAGCAAATTCCAGGAGATAATGAAGGACAAGGAACTTTGCAACCCCATGAACTGGCATGCTGCAGTTCATAGGGTTGCACAGTCAGACATAACTTAGCTACTGAACAACAGCAATACACTTATATAAAATTGATGCATATAAAATAGACATCAGGTGAAAATTCTTCTCTGTAATCTTATCTCTTAACTTAATCTTAAGATATTTTAAAAATTCATCTTAGTATACTATGTACGGCTTCATTGTTCACCTGAAACTACCACAACATTGCTAACCAGGTAAGTCCCAATGCAAAATCAAATGCTAAAAAAAACAAAAGTACATCTTAAAAATACCTTGAAAAGCCCAAGATTAGAATTCTCAAGTCTTCTATAAGTAACCCAAAATAGCTAACTTAGCCACTCACTCCAAAGTCTCTCTCTGTCTCTTCATGAACTACATTCAATACTGCAAATGGCTTCAGGTACGTGCATGGGTACCACAGTCCACTCATCCAAGCTCACATATTCCACAAATAACTAACTGCTCCTTTGCCACTTCTTGGGCCTAGTAAGTATTGGATGACTTACTCTCTCAGAAGAGAGGCTCTGGGAAGTAGCCCAAGGACTCTTTAGGCTGGGAATTCTGGGGTCCTGTCAAAGAACAGAAGTAGCAGTCATGTGACAATATGGTCATGTTTTTTGACCCCATGGACAATTTACCATGGGACAGCTATGGTCATAGGAAATCCAGGAAGGAATCCTCTCTACCAGGGCTCAGAAACAGACTTTTCTTGCCAGTGGCACTGTTCTCTGACCACCAGCATTTCCAAGGGATAAAGGAGCCCCTCTAAATGCATGCAATCATGTAGGAAGCAATGTAAATTGCCCTCATGACCTTTACCACCCTGGTTTATGATGGGACCTGGGTGCATATGTAATGGTTTGAGAGCCTCATCAAGACACCTCTATGACCAATATATCTACAGTTATCATAGTCACTGACAATTCTCCATGATCCTGTTTTAAAATACATATTCATTGAGGAGAATTTCATAGAACCATGCTATTCTTCGCTATCACTGAGTTTATCAAACTATATTTTCCCATTTTTCATCTCTGTGTTCCCAAGGCACTTCACAATTTCTTCATGAAAAACAGTATGTAGCATGGAAAGAGTACTAAAATTTAGACTTCAGCAACACTTTGGGTAAAGCTATTTCCAAAACTTCAAAACCTAGGTGAAAATGAAATAACTTCTCTAACCCTCAGTCTCCTTAGCTGTAAAACAGAGTATTAACTCCCAATCACATGGGCTTAATGTGTGAATTTGAAGAGATAAATATCCAAATGCAATGTGCAGCACACAAAAACTGCTTGGTAAATTGCTGTTCCCATGCATATATTGAATACTACATTTAGTACAATTTCTATATGGCAAGAATCCAAGATTTCTAAGGTTAAAAAAAAAATGCTTGTTAATCTTCTCCATATCTTTAGTCCCTGACACAGTATGTAAAATACAATAGATAATTTAAATAAAGTAAGACCAGAGTATAGGCAGCATAAAAACACAGGATAAACTATTCCCCTCATATCCATCTTTCTAAAGCTTGGCATTATTTCTAGCATTTTTCAAAATGGCTTCTCTGCCTGGCTTTATCTGCAGATAAGTGGACCTGGCATGCATGGACCTGGCATGCATTCATTAACCAGATTATTTACCTTCGGCCAATCAATTCAGTGAAGTCAAATTTACTGAGTGCTTACTCTGCGCCAGGCTCTTGGAAAATAATGATAAGTAAGACATTTGTGCTCATAATCTAGTATGAAAGAGAAACATTAAAAAATAACTAAAGTTCAATATGATAATTATTCCTTAAGACCTATGCCTCTCTTCCAACTCATGTAGATTCACCATTCATGTTTCATATCCTTTGTTCATGTATAGACAACGTTTTTGTTGACTATTCTCCATTTTATTCATTTTGGTCAGATATATTCTATCCACCAACTTTCATAGCCAATATGCTTTATGAGGCTACTTTTTAATTGTCAGAAAGCATTTTTAGAACTCTTATCTCATTTTAATAACCTCCAAAACTGATAAAGTCAGTATCACTATATTCTTATGTGAAAGATGATAAAACTGGAGACGTGAAGGGCTCTTATGAACTGCTCAGTCACATAACTAGTAAGATGCAGGATTTGTTTTCAAGCTTATAGCTTTGTAAACAAAAGATTTCTTACATTATTATAATTTTTATGAATCCTGATAACATTGGTTGGTTGTGGTTCTACATTTTTATTTTTCATATTCTGCTCTAACTCTAACATTCATACTCTAACAGTAGGGCTTCAAAGAGGTCCAAAAAAATGGCCCACTTTCTTACATAAGTTCTGAATCAACTGAAAACTAACACTGATATTTAAGAATGTAACATTTGGTCTAAAGCCAAGTTCTATTAATATAGAAGCAAGTAATAATGAGGCAATCACTTATTCACTCGTGAAGGGCTTCCCCAAGGAGTAACTTTGTAATAAAACTCACAGCTTGGAGGAACAGAGCAGATCTTGATTTCTATAGGCACATCTGTTTCTAAAAGGAAGGATAAAAAAGAGGCATGGGCTGCTATACATAGTATCTCCTTCCAAACCCAATAATCAGCTAAGTTACTCATCTTCTCAGGTGTAATGAAAATTGGTTTAAAAGGGGGCCAGATGTGTCCCACAAATAGAAATTCCTCCATATAAAAGAAAATATCATGAGTTGGGAAGTTCAGTTCAGTTCAGTTCAGTCGCTCAGTCCTGTCCGACTTTTTGTGACCCCATGGACTGCAGAACGCCAGGCTTCCCTGTCCATCACCAACTCCCAGAGCTTACCAAACTCATGTGTATTGAGTCGGTGATGCCATTCAACCATCTTATCCTCTGTCATCCCCTTCTCCCCCCCAAATAACATTCTTAAGATTAGGTTCTGTTGATCGAGTGTTGGTACTGCTGCTACTACTACTGCTAATTCGCTTCAGTCATGTCCGACTCTGGGCGACCCCATAGACGGTAGCCCACCAGGCTCCGCCATCCCTGGGATTCTCCAGGCAAGAATACTGGAGTGGGTTGCCATTTCCTTCTCCAAAGCATGAAAGGGAAAAGTGAAAGTGAAGTTGCTCAGTCATGTCCGACTCATAGCGACCCCATGGGCTGTAGCCTATCAGGCTCCTCCATCCATGCCAGGCAAGAGTACTGGAGTGGGATGCCATTGCCTTCTCCATTTTTCCTTCTATTTTCCATTAAGTGATGGAACCGGATACTATGATCTTGGTTTTTTGAATACTGAGTTTCAAGCCAGCTTTTTTACTCTTTCACCCTCATCAAGAGGCTCTTTAGTTCCTCTTCACTTTCTGCCATTAGAGTGGTATCATCTGCATATCTAAGGCTGTTGATATTTTTCCCAGCAATCTTGATTCCGGCTTGTGATTCATCCAGCCCTGCCTTTCTCACGATGTAATTTGCATATAATTAAATACGCAGGATGACAATATACAGTCTTGACATGCTCCTTTCCCAATTTTGAATCGGTCCATTGTTCCATGTCTGGTTCTAACTGTTGCTTCTTGAACTGTATACATGTTTTTCAGGAGACAGGTAAGGTGGTCTGGAACTCTCATCTCTAAGAATTTTCCACAGTTTGCTGTGATCCACCCAGTCAAAGGCTTCAGTGTAGTCAGTGAAGCAGAAGTAGATGTTTCTCTGGAATCCCTGCTTTTCTTTACTTTTGATCAGCCCCACTTTTTATGAGGCAACTGCCCTTGATTTTTCTGACGTCCATGTGTCTCTGTTACAGGTTCTTGACTAAGAACCTTGGACTACTTGTGTAAGATTAAGGGCTGACTTTGCCTTCCTATTAGACATCATATGAAGATCAAAAGTAGGAAATGTTTTGTTTGGAAGATTGGAAGACATGTCTAGCTTAGTCAGAGACTGAAATTTGTATACAACTTGTCTTCCTTGGACATTAATAACCTGAATTACTATCAAGCCACAATCACCTTGACATCTTATTTAGGGTTCCACTGCAACATTCAAACAATATGACTGATATTTGATATTAGGTGCAGAGGGTATCTTCTGCAATTGAATTGGAAGTAATACTACTCGTTCAACACATTAGATCACAGATGCCACCCAGACTGCAGGAAGAGGGCAATGTGGAAGAGGGCAATGTGCCACAAGAAATCCGTCAGGATAACAACTGCCTAAGGGAATCCATTTTTTATAAATGAGCATGTTTCAAATGTTTCATGCATGCCTCTCATAATTTTTCTGAGGAGCGTCTCCCTCATATTAGCAATGGCGATCCAGAGGACTTAATATTGTATAATAAATATCTACTTATTGATTGAAACAATAATTCTTCAGCAGGCACAAATTTATAATTAGATTTAAGGCCCCACATTCCTTAGAATAATAAGAAACATATGCACTAAGATTCTTAACACACATAAGCACCTCAACCTGGAAATACAAGCAAAGTTTTAGATTCTGATTTAGTTTCCTAGAGCTCCCATGACAAAGTATCACAAACTGTATGGTTTAAAACAAACAAACAAAAAAAGGATTCACTCACTCAAAGTTCTAGAGATAAGAAGTTCAAGTTCTTGGCAGGATCCTCCTCCTTTTGAAGGGTCTATGGGAGGATAGTTCCCTATCTCTTCTACTTTTCGGTAGCCCTGACTATTCCTTGGTTTGTGGTAACATAACTTCAGTCTCTGCCTCCATCTGCAGATCAGCATCTTCCCTTTGTGTCTCTATGTCTTCACATAACATTCACCTCTGTCTCTGTTTTCTCTTCTAAGAGGACCAGTCATTTTGGATTAGGGCCCACCCTAGTGGAATATAGCCTTATCTTAACTACATCAGCCAAACTCCCTTTCCAAAAAAGGTCATAATCAGAGGACTTAGGACTTCAATATTTATTTTGTGGGGACATAATTCATCCCACATCAGATGTTTCCTTTATATGTTAAATTTCCAACAAAGAATTTATAATATTCAGGAAGTGAGGCATTTGATCAACTGCATGCAGCTTTTTTCTGAGGGTAGGCTTAAGCATACAGAGTTCACATTTTCTTCAAGGCAATAAGACTAAAAATCCTTCCTTGCTTTAGTGAAAAAAAATAGATATTTTCATTTCAGTGTTTACAAACTGATGGATTAATACCATTTATGGAGGTAACAATAAAGAATAGAAGCAATTGAGCAATAATCTCCCACTGCAATGAAAACCAGAG
The DNA here is from genome assembly GCA_024291935.2 of Okapia johnstoni. NCBI lineage: Eukaryota > Metazoa > Chordata > Mammalia > Artiodactyla > Giraffidae > Okapia > Okapia johnstoni. The sequence goes on from CM044325.1 coordinate 10,789,592, forward strand.
CCAGTGTCACTGTTTTGGCATACTCAAAACTTACTGATTTAAAAGAATACTGCATTAAAAAAGATTTAATGAGCCATGAGAACATAAAAGTAATGTATTGTTATATATCCATTGGAGCATTCTCAGAATAAAAGCTCTTCCTGCTTGGTGAGTAGCTTATGGGTCTTAGAGGCCCTTAAACATGTTTGTGTTCACTTCTGTACTTTTGGAAACAGCTGCTTTCATTAGGAAAAAAGTTGTTTTGGGGTAACAGATACTATGACATAAAGTCAGTTTTTGTTCCCATTTTAAAATTTAGTTTTACACACTGCAGCCAAAATGATTTTTTAAAGAAATATTATCATATAAAGATTCTGCAATGCTATGTGTATTCATTCATTCAACAAGTATTTATAGATTGCTTAAATGTGCCTAACATTCTTTAAAAATTAAGTGTGGCAATACATTTAAATAGGCTTCAGTTAAAATGAATACTTAACTGCATCCTGAAAATCTTACTTCAAATGGAGTGTTACTATAGGAAATCTGAATTTGGAAACAACAGAGACCAGAGTATGAGTCCATGCTCTGCCTCTTGCTGATTTTCTGAAATTACTTTAAATACTTTAAATCTCATTTGGTTGATTGAACAGTTAAAACAATAGCTTCTTCCCTACCTGATAATGTTACCTTTAAATAACATTCACATGTAAAATTACTTAGCAAACCACTTGGTATGTTTAATATTTATTCACTAGCTATTGCTAATCAGCATTATTAATAATTTTTTTAAGTTAATGTTCAAAAGTCACAGAAGGTTAAACTTGAGATATATAGGAGACTATCTAATGGCAACCATCTCCACTATTCTTGCCTAGAGAATCCTGTGGACGGAGAAGCCTGGTGGGCTGCTGTCCATAGGGTCGCACAGAGTTGGACATGATTGAAGCGACTTAGCATGCATGCATCTATCCATATAGCTAGTCTACATATGCATATATAATTATTTATCTACATCTAGATTATAGATCAGTTCAGTTCAGTTCAGTCGCTCAGTCATGTCCTACTCTTTGTGACCCCCTGAACTGCAGCACGCCAGGCCTCCCTGTCTATCACCAACTCCCAGAGTACACCCAAACCCACGTCCATTAAGTTGGTGATGTCATCCAGCCATCTCATCCTCTGTTGTCCCCTTCTCCTCCTGCCCCCAATCCTTCCTACCATTAGGGTCTTTTCCAATGAGTCAACTCTTCGCATGAGGTGGCCAAAGTATTGGAGTTTCAGCTTCAACATCAGTCCTTCCAATGAACACCCAGGACTGATCTCCTTCAGGATGGACTGGTTGGATCTGCTTGCAGTCCAAGGGACTCTCAAGAGTCTTCTCCAACACTATAGTTCAAAAGCATCAATTCTTTGGCGCTCAGCTTTCTTCACCGTCCAACTCTCACATCCATACATGACTACTGGAAAAACCATAGCCTTGACTAGACAGACCTAGATTATAGATACAATTACTTTACTAGAACTGCCCTAATAACTACTACAAACTTTGAAGGCTTAAAACAACAGAAGAGGTATTTCCTCAATGTTGGAGGCTTAAAGTCTTCTATCAAGATGTCAACAGGGCCATATTTCCTCTAAAGACTCTAGGAAAATATCTTCCTTGCCTTTCCTGTTTGCTGGTGGTTTCCTGGCAATCCTTGGCATTCCTGGGCTTGAAAACACATCACTCCAACCCAGTCTCTTGGCCCCCTCCTCACATGATTTGCTGCCCTGAGAGTCTGTGTTTCTGTACTCAAATTTCCCTCTTATAAGAGCATCATTTACATTGAATTTTGACTCAACCCCAATCCAGTATAACCTCATTTTATTTTATGTAAATACATCTTCAAAATTTTATTTCCAAATAAAGTCACATTCACAGGTTCTAGGTGGATATCTAAACACAGGATCAGGTCAGCAGTAAATATATTTTTCTGCAGGTCAGCATAGAGGAGACTGTAGATGTAAAATGGGAGCTGTCAACATAATCATTAAAGACAATTAGCAGACTGGATCAGACTGTCTAGGCAAGAACTGATACATGAGAAAAAAAATTCTGAAGAATGAGCTCTCTGGCCATCTAGTAAGTTGATAGTTGAACCAAAAAAGCAGGCTGAGAAAGACCAGCCAGAGAGGTCGGAAGAGAACCAAGGATTAAAGGAAGAGAGACTATCATAAGAGAAAATGATCAGTTCTTACAAGTAGGGATGAGAAGCTTGGTAAAATAAGATTGAAACAAACCTTAGATACACTAACATGGAGATTATCAGTAACTCTTAAAAGAGTGATTCTAGTAGAATGCTGGGAATAAGAATCAGGTCATAGTGTTTTCAAGATTGACCTGGGGGTGTGCAAGCAGACTTCCAACCTCTAGAAGTCAGACTGTAGACAGGGAAAGAGTCAGGTAGTAGTAACTGGATGGTGATGTGAGGTTAAATGAGGGGCTTGTTGTTTTGTTTTTATTTTTATAGTACAGAGATTAATGGTTTGATAACAGAAATGACCCAGTAGAAATGGAAAAAAAAAGTTAATAAAAGAGAAAGAATCAACCATGTAAAAAATAATGTCTTGGAGTAAATGGAGGGAAGAGAGGAGGAAGTAGCCATAGAATCAGGAGGTGAGGCATGGGACACACATTCAGATGCAGGGAGGTGAGCTAGTTATTTCTGACAGCATGTGGGACATCACTTCCAATTGCTCATATTTTAAAGAATCAACATCAACAGCTAAGAACAGGGAAGATGGAAATGGCAGGTAGCTTTGGATGTTTGAGGAGTAAACAGAAAGTATGAACTGATCACCTCTAGGGTGTGGAAGAACTGACTAACTAAGGAAACTAAGATTGTCAGGAATCATTGAGGGGAAAAAATAAATTTAAGAAAACACACTTAAAGGAAGATGGGTAAACACAGGTATGTTGCATGTGTATAGTAGCAATGACTCAAGTTGAAAAGACAGCTGAAACTTTGTGAGGCTGAGTGTAACTGAAGGAGAAAGTTGTATGTGATTTATAAGTGGGTGCAAAAGAGAGGTGAGGCCATCAAACTGCTAATGTACAGGAAAAGGTTGCAATATTGGCTATGCTGTGCTGCGCTGTGTTTTGTTGCTCAATCATGTTCATCTCTTTGCGACCCCATGGACTGTAGCCCTCCAGGCTCCTCTGTCCATGGAGATTCTTCAGGCAAGAATACTGGAGTAGATTGCCATATCCTCCTTCAGGGGATCATCCCAACCCAGAGATCAAATCCAAGTCTGCCACACTTCAGACAAATTCTTTACCATCTGAGCCACCAGAGAAGCCCAAGAATACTGGAGTGGGTAGCCTATCCTTTCTCCAAGGGATCTTCCTGACCCAGGAATCAAACTGGGGTCTCCTGCATGGCAGGTGGATTCTTTACTAGCTGCGCTACCAGGAAAGGCCAGTATTGGCTCTATACTTTATCAAATAGGGTGGTTTCAAATAATTTTTAGTAATAGAAGAGCAGGAAATCAGAAGGTGGTGGTCAGAGAGAGGAACTTGAAATCTTGCTTGTAGAGGAGGTGCAATTCATTATTATTAAGGTGCCATTTTTAAGATCCATAATATGAATATAATTATGGCTAAGTTCATATTATGGCTAAGGTGGCATGAAGGACAAGATCATTAGTCATGAGGAATTTAACGAACATCAAGGAATCTTTTTGATGAATATGGGTTTGGCATTCAGTTCTGCCAATTACTAGCTATGGAGTTGTGGATATGGTCTTAATCGCTAATCTTCATTCAGCTTTATCATTTATAAAATGAAGAAAATAATGATAATTACTGCAGAGTTATTTTGAGAGTTAAGTAATAATGACCATGATGTGATAATTGAAATTTATCACTTACTTTGTTGCAAGATATTTACATGTAATGAATTAGTTTAATGAAATTCCCATATCACCAATGCTGGTGATATATTCATTGTTCAGTCCCTAAGTCACGTACAACTCTTTGTAACCCCATGAACTGCAGAACGCCAAGTTTCCCTGTCCTTCACTATCTCCCTGAGTTTGCTCAAATTCATGTCCATTGAGTTTGTTATGCTATCTAACCATTTCATCCTTTGCTGCCCCCTTTTCCATTTGCCTTTTACCTTTCCCAGCATCGGGGTCTTTTTCAGTAAGTCGGCTCTTCATATCAGGTGGCCAAAGTATTGGAGTTTCAGCCTCAGTCCTTCCAATGAATATCAAGGGCTGACTTCCTTTAGGATTGACTGGTCTGATCCTCTTGCAAACTAAGGGACTCTCAAGAGTCTTCTCCAACATCACAGTTGGAAAGCGTCAATTCTTTGGTGGTCAGCCTTCATTATGGTCCAACTCTCACATCTGTACATGACTACTGGAAAAACCATAGCTTTGACTATACTGACGTTTGTTGGCAAAATGATGTCTCTGATTTTTAATGTGCTCGCTAGGTTTGTTATAGCTTTCCTTCCAAGGAATGTCTTTTGATTTCATGGCTGCAGTCACCATTCACAGTAATTTTGGAGCCCAAGAAAATAAAATCTGTCACTGCTTCCACTTGTCATATACACATATATTTATACATATGCATATATATGTATGTGTGTGTGTGTGTATGTATATGAATATACACCTATGGGTGCAGGTGTGGATTGAACCAGCACGAGTGGATTGCCATGCCCTCCTTCAGGGGATCTTTCTGACCCAGGGATTGAACCAGCATCTCTTACGTCTTCTGTATTAGCAAGCAGTTTCTTTACCACTAGCGCTACCGGGGAAGGATATCTATCTATCTATCTATCTATCTATCTATCTATCTATCTATCTATCTATTTGTATAAATAGACTAGTTACATATATATATATATATATATATATATATATATATATATATACACACACGTATATATAGACTAGTTTGATCTGCTTGCTGTCCAAGGGACTCTCAGGAGTCTTCTCCAGCATCAAAGTTTGAAGGCATCGATTCTTTGGCACTCTGCCTTCTTCACAGTTCAGCTCTCACAGCCATACATGAGCACAGCTGAGTCGCTGGGAAAGTCCCTAATGCTGGAAAGATTGAGGACAGAAGGAGGAGAGGGCATCAGAAGATGAGACGGCTGGATGGCATCACCGATACAATGGACATGAACTTGTGCAAACTTCAGGAGATGGGAAGGAACAGGGAGGCCTGGCATGCTGTAGTCCCTGGGGTCACAAATAGTCAGACACGAAGCTTAACCCTTTCTAAGGATATCATCAAATAACTTTCCTCCAAAGAATGATTTACGGTAATGCTGGAAGGGATTCGGTTGACACATCATGTGAACTTAGGTACTTTCTTAAATTCTTCCTTCTAGTTGCTTGTTCTTTACATTTCTCTGGTAAAATTGACTGCAAATTAAGTAGTGGAAGATTCTCTGAAGTAAAGGATATTTTACTTTCAGTTAAAATTATGAATTTCAAGGTGTGGAGGGTAAAATATTGTTCTCAATGTTTTAATTTTGTTTTAACATAATTGTATGCCAATTTTCTAGTTATAATTTAGTCATAAAGACTTTTTTTCTGTGTTCAATTATATTTTATCTTTTACGGTAATATATACAGCATTCATAAGACCACTGCAATGAGAATGCAATTAAATTTGTTTTAAATTGCAAAATATCCATTTAAATCATTTTCTTTTCTTGACAAGCACCTGTTCAAGGAAATAGCAACTCCAAATGAAAATAAAATGTGTAGAAAAAAGATATTCATTTGTGTGTGAAATCCTAACATTCTTATGTTAGTTTAATAGTGATATTATGTCAATTTCTAGTTTTCTTATATCAAAGCTGAAAATAAAGTAGATTTCAGATAGTAGTATTCATTTCTAAAGGAGTATTTCATCTCTTTGAAGATATAATTAAATGATATTTACCAAAACACTTTTATTCTCCTGGATTCTCACTTTTAAGAATAAAGTAGGAATTTACTGTACTACTGATCTGTGGAACATGCCAAAAATAAAACTGGCCCATAATAAGTTCGTCTGATGTTTTAGAAAACAAACTCCATGACTATGAATGGATTCAGAGTACACTTAACTTCTATGAAATTTTGCTCAAAGGAAGATCTTTATGGTATTTCTGCAAACCATTCTGAGATATAAGGATAATACTAGTTAGAAGATCTCTGTTGGTGACTGTAATATGTTCACCAACGAATAAAATGATACTCAATATCACCAGGATTTGCTGAATAACACAAACTTGGACTTGAGGTGAAGAGCGTTGCTTCAAGTTCATAACCTCATAATCTAACTAATCACCATTAAATGAAGAAGAAAGAGAGACAAATTTGAAGATGGGGAATGATAGTAGTTAAATTCAGTATAAAACATCCAAGAGAACCAGGGTAAATCAATTTTAGCTTGAAAAGTTTATATTTAGATGACCAAGAAAATAGCTTTTTTATTCTAAGAGTATTTTCTAAGTAATTTCTTTGTTTACGATGAGTTATTTTCTTGACAAATCTTTACTTTTTTCATCTTTAGTGAGACATTATACAAATAGTTTTTGTATAGGACTCATTTCACTTTCTTTAACATAGGATTTACCATGAAAAATGCCAAGGCTATTTGGCTCAGATGGTAAAGAAACTGCCTGCAATAGGAGACCTGGGTTTGATCCCTCGGTCTGGAAGATCCCCTGGAGAAGGAAATGGCAACCCACTCCAGTATTCTTGTCTGGAGAGTTTCATGGATAGAGGAGCCTGGTGGGCTACAATCTATGGTGGGATCACAAAGATGCAGACAGGACTGAACAACTTAAAACTTTAACATGAAAAACCTGATGAAGATCAAAAGATTCCATTTGTTTTATTTAGCATTACTCATCACTGGATTGGAGAAGGCAATGGCACCCCACTCCAGTACTCTTGCCTGGAAAATCCCATGGATGGAGAGCCTGGTGGGCTGCCATCTATGGGGTCACACAGAGTCGGACACCACTGAAGCGATTTAGCAGCAGCAGCAGCATCACTGGATTTACTCATACATAATAAATAGAAATAAGCCAAAGAGGACTTTTTTATTGATACTTGTTAAGAGGATAAAGCTTCAGAAAGTAACATGATGTTATAAGATTAAACAATTTTAAAAAAAGAATACAAGTCTAAAAAGATAAATGATAGGAGAAAATGTTCTGCAAATTGGTTCTATCAAAAATGAAAAATGGATACAAGTCCATTTATTTAGAACTTCTTGGAATGGCATTATTGTTGCAGCTAAAACATAATACATGTCTTAATTTCCTTTAGCTTCCACAGTAAAAGTCAATATACAGAAAAATGCAAAATCTAAGTTTGCAGAGATGGAAAGTACAATTATAATGGGTTGTTTTTAGAAACAGATAAGTATAATTTAACATTCAAGTCATATTGTTTTTAATCACACAAATTTCTATAATTTATCAGCAGTATTCTCTAATGGAAAAATCAATTATTACATGTATTATAAACAGTTTAATAAAAACTTTAAAAATTCGTAATAGCAAAATTCTTCTCAAATAATCACAGGAAAGTAGATTAGACAAGTCTCTGATTTATAATTGTTTAATTATTGATAAGTTATCCAAATAGAAAGTAAAGCTTTCAAATAGTATTATCAACAGTTTATGTAATAGTAATTTTATGTTTTAACTCTTTAGTTAACTTATTAATTTTCTTACTTCACCTATGATAATATTACAAACATATACTATTAAAACAATATATACTGGTATCAATTATCACTAGAAACTATATCCATGGTTGTACACATTTTCTAAGATAAAAATTGGAGATGGTGTCTTTACTAATGTTATTTTAATTAAAGATCATCAAAAGTTTGAATATGTTAAAAAAGAGTTTGTAAAGTATAATGATATGGTTATCTGAAGTTTCAATATTTTTCCTATTATTCACAGAACATATTTTAGCTGTACATAAATTATGATAATAGTATAAAATCAGTTTTAATTACTGTTTTCCTTACTAGATATTGAAAATCATATGGTCAGGGACTGTGTCACTCTTTTTTTAATACCCAAAGTGTCAGCATCAGCACATGACACACAATACATGCTTAACATAAATATGTTTTTCAAAAATAAATGAATTAATCATTAAATGGATGCATTTATATTAACTAATGATTGATTTCATGAATGGATTTGAATAAACAGTTATACTGAGATTACTGTCCTTAAGTAAATCATTGTCTATTTTCTCATTTCTGGGCTTACCTAGTGGCTAAGATGGTAAAGAATCTTCCTGCAGTGCAGGAGACCTAGGTTCAAACCTTGGGTCAGGACGATTCCCAGAGAAGGGAATGGCTACCCACTCCAGTATTCTTGCCTGGAGAATTCCATGGACAGTGGAGCCTGATGGGTTATAGTCCATGGGGTCGCAAAGAGTTGGACATGATTAAAGCGATTTAGCACTCAGTACTGTAACTCTCTTAATACCTTTTAGTCAATATAAAAAGAAAGAAAAAAAGATAAGTAAATATAAACGATCTATCCACAAAGAAATTGTACTCTTTTCAACATACACTGTTTGGACAGCAACAAGACCATACATGTAAATAACACATTAATAATAAGATCAATAAGTCAAAAGGAATTAGATCAAAGTCAGATATGTGAATGTGGTAGCCTTTCTTCAGGGGTGATAAGTGAAGCAAGAGAAGGCTAACTTTCATAAGAGAAAAAACAAAAAATGACTATGGCCTGGGTTGCTTAAATTTTGCATTCTAGTAGAGGGAGAAAGTGAAGACAAATAAAAACTTCAGGAAATATTAGGCAGAAGGGAAGAGAGACAAGTGGCAACTTGACAGGCTGCACCAGAATGAAGGATAGGTATGAGGAAAACTTAGAAGAGTTAGAGTCAATAAAGTGTTACGTTTAGCATAGTCCAAAGATTCACTGATCTCAGTTCTCTCTCTGATCTTAATGCTGCTACTGAATGTACTGATTTTGTTTTGAAATCGTCAACAATGTTTCTCATCTTTCCTCTCGCACCTTTGCTTACCTTAGGCTCCCCAGTGCAATGCATTGGCTTCTGAGAACTGATGCTGACTGTCCTAGCTCTCAGACATAGTGGAGCTGGCTCTGCCATCAGTGCCCGCCTGCCTTTATGTAATATTCTTTGCTACTTGTCAGTATGAGCTAGCTAAAATCACCATTCTGAACTGGAGAATTAGTCTCACCTGTATTTGTATTCTACTCTACGATTTGCTCTCTGAGTAGTGTTGTTCTGTACTCCAAGTTTTTTTTTTGATAAATTCATTAGTATTGTATGGAAACAATGTAGCTCCTTAACTCGGTTCTCATTTACCACATGTGTTTCTAGGAATTCATCTTTCATATACATGTGGAGTAAGAAACTATTTTAACATCATCTAACATGTTTAATTCAAAATTATTTCTATATCTGATATTTGTTTTGTGTCTTGTCTTGTCCTATGATTTCTTTCCTGGCCTTGGAGCGAAAAGTGATACTTGCTCTCCAGTGATTTCATGCATTAGTCTATACTCATTATCCTTCTGATAGAATAAACGAAGATGCTATCTTTGGATTTTTAGGGAAGACATTCATGATACTCTTACCAGAATAATAAATTTGATGGATAAAGAAGCTAGAGGTGAGGAGTAAGGGTACAAAGATAAGGAAATAAAGCTGGTAGTATAGGCTGCTGGAATAATCAACTGAAAGTATAGAGACTTAAGGACTTCCCTATAGCTCAGATGGTAAAGAATCTTCCTGCAATGCAGGAGACCCGGGTTCAATTCCTGGGATGGGAAGATCCTCTGGAGAAGGGAATGGCAACCCACTCCAGTATTCTTGCCTGGAAAATTCCATGGACAGAGAACCCTGGCAGGCTGCAGTCCGTGGGGTCACAAAGATTTGGACACGACTGAGTGACTAACACTACTACTACTATAGGGCCTTAAACAAAGTCCAGTTGCTGTTTCATTCAGATGCTTGTAGTTCCAAACGTTTAAAAGCCATAGATATTCTGGTATAAAAATAAAACAATATTTTGATCATAGGGGGTTATTATATGTATCTAAAAAGGGGAAATGCAGAAGGGTCATAGGAAAGTATTCATACTATAGAAAAGAAAGTCATCTAAATGTTTTCTCAAGTTCTCTTATCTCTCAGTCTATTGAGAATTATTTAAGTGAAATAAGAATGAGTTTCTTACAGTAAAAATACTCACATTTAATATGAATTTATAATGAATCAGGTGATTTTCTGAGCATGATGATGACTGAACCCTTAATATCCAGAATAAACCTATTAGGCAGTACTAACATCAAGAAAGAAGCTGAGAAACTGAGATGCTAGAAGCCTGAGGAATGTGTCCAAGTGCCCCTGCTAGGAAGCTGTCTGACTTCAGTGCCCATGTCATGAACTCTATTTTAAAAATTACTAAGAAGATATTTAAGGACATTAAAACAGGGGGGAAATATTATATTAAGGTAATTATGTTTAGGAAATTGGAATTCATCATATACACTGAACTTAGACTGAGTAAATCTGTAGATTCTATTAGAAGTAAAAAGTAGATAATCTTTGATAGACTCACAGAAATAAAAATGAGGGTTAATAAGAGAACATTAGAACATTTATTCATTCATTCAACATTCTCTTTTAATATCCATTATAGGTGAAATCTTCTCCTTGATACTGGAAATAGAGCAGTAAATACAATAGGAAAGCTTTCTGTACCCATCGAGTTGATATGTAGACAGAAAAGTCAAATACAAACAAATGCAAAATTAATAACAGTGCAAATTATGGAAAATGATAAGTGCTGGAATAATAATAATTCAACAGTGTGCCATGGTATCGATAACTGGAGGAGAAGCACCACTTTAGATAAATAATGATAGAGTACAGGAATTGGGTTCAAATTTCAAAATCTGGACTGCAGAATCAGGAAGATAAAACCAAGATTAACAAAGGGCTGACTGGGGAGGGGGTCTTCATACAAGACAGATGGACAGAGGCTCATCTGTTTTCTGCAGACAATGAGGTTGAGAGCTTTAATGTGTAGCTCCGGCCTTTCTGTGCAGGGCGAGTCCCCTCCCCTCCCTTCCTCCATCCTGCAGGCAAAGATACTAGCCAGGACTTGTCCTTTTCCTCACCCTACATTCCTTTTCTCGCTCTTCACATTCTATCAGCCTCATTCTACTGGGTCACCAAGTGTATAAAGTGGAGTTAGTGACTTTGTAGGCCTCCTCGGTGGCCCCCACACCTTACGAATCCCTAAGTAGCCTGATTATATCTCCTTTTCAGGAAAATTCATGCTAAAGTGCTAATAGGACAGTCAAGGATTTATTACAAACAACACAATTTTTTCTTTAACCCTGAAAAAGATTTGGCCTTGGGATGATCCAGGGTACAGCTACTTTGCAAAAGGTAGGAAACTGAGTCATTAGGTGAGGATCTGGTGATGGAGAAAAATAATATAAACAATGCTAAAATAGCTACAGTGGTAATGAGGCTGTTTATCACAAATTAAGGAAGTATTGCCTAACAGAGATGAGGATTAACCAAAATCAAAGTTGTTTTGTTGTGTATTAATTGGAGAAGGAAATGGCAACCCACTCCAGTGATCTTGCCTGGAGAATCCCAGGGACGCGGGAGCCTGGTGGGCTGCCGTCTATGGGGTCGCACAGAGTCGGACACGACTGAAGCGACTTAGCAGCTTAGCAGAAATGGTTAGGGTTAACAAAACCTAACTTGCAGCCTTAAGAGATGAAAATCACGTATGAATACCAGTGAAATAAAAACTGAAATGCTATTTTAGATACAAATAATAAATTAATTAAACATAATAGAGTAAAATTCCAGTCATTTCAAGAGGAAATGAATAATACTGTGGAGATGCAATGATTTGGTGGAAGGAAAGAAGAAAACAATAGTCTTAAATATTTAACATTACCTTTTGGGAGATAACCTTCTCAGAGTGCTATTATATATTATGATGAATTTGAAGATTTAGACTCTTGAAAGCACTGAAACATTATTTATATTCATCAATAGAAATAACTGGAAATGTTAGATAACTTCAAAGTTTGGAGAACTTCAGGGACTCAATTCACTATGGGATATTATTCATTTCAAATGACAGTAAACAGCATTTCATTCTAGTGTGGGATTATGCCACGATCAACACTGAAATTAATCAAACTTCCTTGATTAATCAAAATTATATATTATCATCCTGATTGCAATCACCTATCAAAGAATCATTTTCCACAGTAATTTGTATAAAATATAATCAGTTGCAATGAACCAAAAGCTGTGCACCTAAAAAAGAACTAGTTGATAATTTCTTGTTACCCTCACCTCCCCCAAAGAACCCCCTCAAGAAAAAATAAACACCAGTGGGATGGACAGGAATAGGCTAGTTCAGGATTTATAATTGTGCTTCACCCCACAATGAAACCCATATAAACTTTATCATGTAAAATAGATGGTAATCGCATTGAACAACATATGCTTATTCAATTCATCATTGGATGATATTGTCACTTTAAACTGTTACATGTGCAAGAAATTAGAAAACACTGGAATTAAGAGGTCCATTTTGGTCTAAAGGTTTCATTAGAGCATAGTCCAAGACAGCTAAAAGTTTCCTGATGTGGATCACACAGAGTCTGCTTGTCTAAGGATATCATATAGCCTCATGTTGCTTATTTCAAGCTTCATCTATTCACTTCAGCTAAATTAGTTTTTCTAAGAATTGACCTCATTTTAATTAAAGCAAAACAATACAGTGGAAAGTGTTCTTGCCCAGCTGGAGAAAACGCAAATCAAGCTCAAGCCCTGCCATCAACTAGCTCCTTGATTTTTTTTTCACGTAATGTTATTTCTTTGGTCTCAGCTTAGTTATAGACAAAACTGAGTTATAGACAAAAATGTATGGAATGCTGAACTTCATAATCACTAGAGAACTTTTTAGCACACCACATGAAAATGCAAGATAATCAGTTGTCTTAATACTAGCTTGTTTTAAAAAAATCAAATATATGAAATTCTTTAAGGTCCTTCCACCCATGCATCATGGTTGTTAACATTTTGGTGGTTTCTTTCAAGACTGGCAATCTACTGTGGGCTGTCATCTTCCCCCATTGAACGCAGCCCTGTAGAAATTAGAGAAGTGAAATAGAATTATGGATCCCAGGACCTCACAGATTGAACAGATTGAAGTCCATCCTGAATCTGATGTGTGTTTTCACTTTGTGGAGACAGGTGGGTAGTGCCTGCTACTTGGAGCAGACGGAAGCTGAAGGGAGAACAGATGAATTGAAATAAAATTATTATATTCTGCTCCCTTGCTTTTCAACTCTGCTACTTTGAGATAATCATTGCATGCTTCTTCATCAGAGAGATCACCAGCAACAGCCCAGGTGCTTTCCTGGCAAGGGCAGGTTGTTATCAGGACAACATAAAAGCCTTGCTAAAGAAAGAAATGATGAAGACTGTTGGGGGCTAACTGGTCTCCCCAACACAGACAATTCTCCATGCTTTCACTCTCCAAGTCTTTAGGATTGATAGTTTAACCTGAGGAGATTGCCTCCTCCAGATGGTTTTTCCCATGACTGAGTGAGTGAGTCTGTGTGTGTATGTATGTGTGTGTGTATGTGTGTGTGAGAGTGTGTGTAGGGTAAGACATGTAGAAAGATTTACCTTGGTTTTGTCTCTTTTCCCTCTCTGCATAGAATAAAAGCTATATCTTAAGCTCAATCACATGCTTTATAAAACTATAAGGATCATCATACTTTCTTTGTGGGAGACTGACGTATGCAGACACAAAAGCTAAAGCTACTACTAAGATGTGTTCATTCATTTGTTGGTAAAGAATCCGCCTGCAATGTGGGAGACCTGGGTTCAATCCCTGGGTTGGGAAGATCCCTTGGAGGAGGGAAAGGCTACTCACTCCAGTATTCTGGCCTGGAGAATCCCATGCACTGATTAGTCCATGGGGTCGTAGAGAGTTGGACACGACTGAGCGACTTAAAAAAAAAAGAAAAAGAAAGGTATCCGATAGACTGGTCACTAAGTTAGATACCTGTAGTAATAAGAGAAAATACAGAGTTTTCAACTTACAGAAATTCACAAAAGTCAGAGAGCATAATTGCAACACAATGTGCTTTGCAATACTGGAGATGAACAGAATTATGATGGAGTCCATAAAATAGAGCAATTAACTCAGTATAAGGAAGTCAGGAAAGAGTCACTGAAAAGAAGACACATTTGAAGTCTTGATGGTGGCATAGGGGGAATATTTCTGACCAAAAGAACAACATTATCAAAGTCATGAAAACAGAAACAAAAAGGTATACACAGCCCCTAAGGTGCTGACACCAATTTACCTATGGCCAATGCAGGAAAGTAACAGGAAATAAATATTTGGAAATGAGATGGCAGAGGTATAGAAAATGTAGGATGGGTTTGAAAGCCTTTAGATAAAATACTGAGGAGTCTGATCTGGATTTTACAAAAAGATGCATCTATCTAAATACTTAGGCTGTATTTCTAAATACAATTATATCTGTCTTTTTAGAAAAGTGATCAGGGATAGGAAGTTTAAAATTGGTAGGATACTGGAGAGTTAAAAAGCAGGTTGTTATAATGATCTATACAAGAGATAATGAAGGACTGGACAGTGACTAAAATGACAGCAATGGATAAAGGTAGGATGGATATGAATGCCTATCTGATCAGATATAAGGGCTGTGGAAAAGGCGTTCTGTTGAACGTGGACCTCTATTATCTAACGCAATGCTTAGCACATCATAGATTGTCAGTATTTGTTGTAGGAAGACTGAATTGGGACTTCCATATGGAAGACAGAACTTTTCTAGCAACTCTTGCCCATTCTCCAACTCCCTCATCCTTGGCTAGCCAAAATATAAAAGATTTCTGTCTCTTTTCTTTGGGTTTCACTTCTTATTAACATAGTATTCTTTCTCTCTTTTCCTGCTCTTTTCATGCCAGGATTGTATGACTGTATGACTCTATACAGTCCATACACTTTATTCTCAACAGACAACCTCTTCAAAAAGTGGTGCTGGGAAAACTGGTCAACCACGTGTAAAAGAATGAAACTAGAACACTTTCTAACACCATACACAAAAATAAACTCAAAATGGATTAAAGATCTAAATGTAAGACCAGAAACTATAAAACTCTTAGAGGAAAATATAGGCAGAACACTCTCTGACATAAATCACAGCAAGATCTTCATCTACCTTCCAGAGTAATGGAAATAAAAACAAAAAATAAACAAATACGAGCTAATTAAACTTAAAAGCTTTTGTACAACAAAGATACAATAAGCAAGGTGAAAAGGCAGCCTTCAGAATGGGAGAAAATAATACCAAATGAAACAACTGACAAATAATTAATCTCCAAAATATATAACCAACTCATGTAGCTCAATACCAGAAAAACGAACAACCCAATCAAAAAGTAAGCCAAAGAATTAAACAGACATTTCTCCAAAGAATGCATACAGGTGGCTAATAAACACATGAAAAGATGCTCAACATCACTCATTTTTAGAGAAATGCAAATCAAAACCATAATGAGGTATCATTGCATGCTGGTCAGAATGGCTGCCACCAAAAAGTCTACAAACAATATACATTGGAGAGGGTGTGGGGAAAAGGGAACCCTCTAACACTGTTGGTGGGAATGCAAACTGGTACAGCCACTACATACAACACTGTGGAGATTCCTTCAAAAACTGGAAATAGAACTGCCATAGTGAGTGGATAATGAAAGTCACTCAGTCATGTCTGACTCTTTCAACCCCATGGACCATACAGTCCATGGAATTCTCCAGGCCAGAATACTAAAGTGGGTAGCCTTTCCCTTCTCCAGGGGTTTTTTTCCACCCAGGGATTGAGCCCAGGTCTACTGTATTGCAGGCAGATTCTTTATCAGCTGAGCCACAAGGGAAGCTTTTGTGCTTCCTTTGGATTTAGCCCTTGTGCTTTCTTTGTTTATTTAAATTATATGCAGAGTACATCTAGAGAAATTCTGGGCTGGATGAAGCATAAGCTGGAATCAAGATTTCTGGAAGAAATATCAATAACCTCAGATATGCAGGTGACACCACACTTGTGGCAGAAAGCGAAGAAGAATGAAAGAGCCTCTTGATGAAAATGAAAAAGGAGGGTGAAAAAGTTGGCTTAAAACTCAACATTCAGAAAACTAAGATCATGGCATCTGGTCTCATCACTTCATGGCAAATAGATGGGGAAGCAATGGAAATATTGACAGACTATTTTTTTTCTTTTGGCTCCAAAATCACTGCAGGTGGTGACTGTAGCCATGAAATTAAAACACGCTTGTTCCTTGGAAGAAACTTAGACAACCTATACAACATATTAAAAAGCAAAGACATTACTTTGCCAAAAAAGGTCCATCTAGTAAAGGTTATGGTTTTTCCAGTAGTCATGTATGGATGTGAAAGTTGGACTAGGAAGAAAGCTGAGTGCCGAAGAATTGATGCTTTTGAACTGTGGTGTTGGAAAAGACTCTTGAGAGTCCCTTGGACTGCAAGGAGATCCAACCAGTCCATTCTGGAGGAACTCAGTCCTGAATATTCATTGGAAAGACTGATGCTGAAGCTGAAACTCCAATACTTTAGCCACCTGATGCAAAGAAATGACTCATTGGAAAAGACACTGACACTGGGAAAGATTGAAGGTGGGAGGAGGAGACAACAGAGTATGAGATGCTTGGATGGCATCACTGACTCAATGGATGTGAGTTTGAGTAATCTCCAGGAGTTGTGATGGACAGGGAGGCCTGGCGTGCTGCAGTCCATGGAGTCGTAGAGTTGGACATGACTAAGTGACTGAACTGAACTGATCCATGACTTTCCACGTGGAAGGGATAGGGTAAGGATTTGAATCAATTGACTCTATCTCAATGGGAAAAGACACTCACAGACTTTATACATAAAACCACCTATCATTATTATCTACTGGTTGGAAATGTATCTTAAGGGTTGACATATTAATCATAAAATATGAAATAGATTTTTATAGCTGTGGATAGCTAACATGTTGGTAATGTTGATTTCAATGCAGTGCATCAAACTAGTATAGTTAGGAGAGAAAGAATGACACGGAAATAGGACATTTAGTAGGCAAGGAACATGATTAGAGCTAACAGCAAAATTTTTAAAATGTAACACAGTCAGTGACTATCAGAAATATCATAAGTCATGAGATACTTAAGCTAAAGCAAAAATTCCCCCAAAGAATTTCAAAAACACAATATAGATTTTATTGACTTCAATCAAATCATTTATGCTTCCGAGTTACTTTTTGAACACATGTAATACTTTTTTCAAGATTCATTCAAAAATGATATCAGTGAAAGCAAAAAAAAAATAAGCCACAGTTTTGTGAATTATTTTGTAATTAAATATTTCTAAATTCTCTTATAAATTTTTATGAGTTCCCAATTAACCTTTAAACAAAACAGTTATTATATCCTATTATTATTTATTTTGGCAGAAATGCTAGATTTTATGCCTCCACATATTTTCTGATAAATTCCAATATATCTCCAAAATAATATGCCCTTGACTTTTCAAAGATCTTGAAACACCCAGGAATTTATTCGGGTTATCGTTCTCTAACTTGTGAAGTAATGACATCAAAACCACAGCAGCCTAAAAAGTGAGACATAACACGTAATTTGGTCGGTCACAGTCTTCTGATTGGCTGAACACCTATAGCTGACTGAATATTTAGAATATCTTTAGAAGGAATGCTTTGTGACTAAAAGCTGGACACCTTGAGAAAAGTTAGAAGAATGTAAAAGATAATGGTTAAGGTTAGTCAAATTATTCTACACATTTTTGAATAGCAGAACTGTTATATGGCAGAACACCTGCCATATATCCTGAATTTGGAAGGAGAGGGGGTAAGAAAAAATATATATACTCTATGTCTCCTTGCAGATTATTACAGGAAAAGTACACTGTAAAACTTGGTACATGGAGTCCCGCTTCTTTGATTCATACTGATAATTCATTTTCCTCATCTATGAAATGGAAATAATAACTCTCTTATTTGCCAGTTATTTGCAGGAAATGAGAAAAAATCAACATGAACGTTCTTCCAAACTGTAATGAAGCATACAAATGAAATTTATTTTTATAAATTTTGCATTTCTTCTTACAGAGTCTAGGAAAACTTCAGATCATTCAAAAAGCCTTTCTTACATCCTAACCCTAAATTTTCCATTCTGAGTTCTCCTTCTTAGTGTTTACAAACACAATAAGCTCAAACACCTCTAACAATCTCCCTAAAAGTGCTTACTGCCCAAGAAAAACAGTTTTTCAACCTTCTCAGCTCCAACACACATGTTCCATCACTTTCCCTGTCCCTCTCTGCTGACTTTTACTGCTGTTGTTGCTCACTCACCCAGTCATGTCCAACTCTTTGTGACCCCACGGACTGCAACACGCCAGGCCTCCGTGTCCCTTACCACCTCCTGGAGCTTATCAATGTGCTCAGTTTCATGTCCATTGCATCAGTGATGCCATCCAGCCAATTCATCCTCTGATGCCCTCTTCTCCTTCTGCCCTCAATCTTTCCCAGCATCAGGGACTCTTCCAATGAGTCAGCTGTTCACATCAAGTGACCAAAATACTGGAGCTTCAGCCTCAGCATCAGTCCTTCCAGTGAGTATTCAGGGTTGATTTCCTTTAAGATTGATTGCTTTGATCTACTGCTGTGCAGGGGACTCTCAGGAGTCTTCTTCAGCATCACAGTCTGAGGGCATCAATTGTTTGGCACTCTGCCTTCTTTACAGTTCAGCTCTCACAACCTTTTACAGTCATTATAGAATATGTTAGAGTAATTATAGAATATTTCCTTGGGGCTGATATTACTTATTTTCCTAATTTTTTCAAGAGCATATTTTGAAACTTTTCAAAATCCCCAGAGCTCAGCACATCTTTAGAGATGGATGAGAGGTCACTTGCATATTTCAAACCCCCTGATTTTCAGGGTCATCTCAAAGAGCATTTTATGTTGTCCCTTAGGGGAATCCTCTCTGCTTTCCTCACCCATTCTTTCCTCTCCTGGGAAAAACTACACTGTTGAGAAGCTGCAAAGATTTCAGTCTGTACCACTCCTAGGAAAAATGTATGTTTTACCCTAGGAATTAGCAAATAAACACAATATTTCCCGTGGTTTCCTTCAGTCAGGAAGAAAATCAAAACAAGTCTCTTGGGCTGTGTTATAGTTTCTAGCTTCCCAACCAACATGCCCATTAATAATAAGTAACTTCTGCTGGCTCATGAGTGAACTAAGTCCATAGTCACTGGCATCTTCTGTCCCTTAGGCAACGATTTCCACAATCACAGGGAAAACTGAGCTGTGTGCTTCCTTGAGAAGACAAGGCTATGGGGAATTGAAACCAAATAAATATTTAAGCAGTCATTGGTGAGAAGCTCCCAAACTGGAATTCTCAAATCTCTGGACAAGTGCTGCTCAAACTACGCAGTAAAGGACTATTTAAAAAAATACACTCTATCTTTAATGGACTGAAAAACAGGCTCCAACTTTAGACGACCACATATGCCTCATCAGATGAGTTCAACAACAGTTGAATTATTCTATACTCTGCTCTACAATAAAATGTATCTGATAATACACTTGGAAGTTTCAACAAATACAGATTGTTATACATTTTCTATATACATTCTTCCAATTTCTGTGCTTGTTTTGTATAAACCAGCAACATAAAGTTCACAAAGAAACATCATACTAAGGACCATACAATGAAGAAGCATTATTAAAGAGAGCTTTTAGGAATATTCCTACCTCTAGGAATACTTCAAAAATTTCGCTGCACCGAAAAGCAGTCTTATTTCCATCAAAATAAGAGTTAATGCATAAAGAGTTGACTAATAAAGAAGTCCATTTGGTGTTGTGATATATATATATGTATACACACACACACACATACACATATATAGAAGCAAATCTTGCTGCCATTTTCAAGGCTTCTGTATTGTTTCATACAAACAAAGAGTTAAGTTTCCTGGATGACTGAAACACAAATAAACATTCAAAGTGGCCTAACCTGCAACACTGCCAGTAATCTCAGTAAAAGGTTCATGGCCAAAAGCCCCGGAGGAAAAAAATCACAGAAGGTTATGGATTCTCCTGTTTTACTCAATAATAGGTAGTCTTTGACCATCACTTAACCTCATTGGACTCACTTTCGCATTTATAAAACAAGCTGATAGATCAGACTATCTGTTTACCAAGTCCCTTTCATGTCAAAAATTATAGATTCATTGCCCTTTTAAAATGTGCAATCTCCCAATATTCAATTATGATAAGGAAGGTCTCATGTCAAAAATAAATCAACCACAGTTCCTACATTTTTTTACTGGAGTTTTCCCAGAATAACCTACCATTGATGGAAACATTACTGAAGGTAGTAATATAAAGTAGAAAATACTGTCCGTTATTGTAACAATAGGAATTTACCAAAATGTTAGCTTCTTGATTAGATTTATGAATCATATTTGAATTGCTTAAACTCAAATAGATGAGACAGCACTCTTTCAAAAGTTAGAATTTTGTTCTTGATATGTTGAAACCTCTAGATTTGGCTTCATGTTTCACTAGATAATTACAGTACAATAAATGGGGGTGTAGAAACAAGTAAATACCTTTTACTCTAATGCCTAGTAGGAGAAGGGCTCAATTCTATGACTTGCCTTTGTGAAGAAATACTAAATGAAACAGGAGAAAAGTCCAGTTAAAAATAACTCCAAGAAACTTTGAAGGATGACAGTACTGATATAAATTACAGTAAACACTGGGAGAGAAAATAAAGACTTCCTGTGAACACTAAAGCCATTAGGGACTCCCAGGTATTTTATTTTGAGCCAAGAGCAAGTGAAGGAGAAAATACGTTGGAAGAGCTGTTGGAAACTGTCCAAAAAACATGGGAAGAGAATTTTGTGACTACCTACGGAAAGTGATGGAGTTGAAAAACAAAGATGGAAAAATTCAATGGGAATGAGGAAAGATTACTTCTCAAGCATTTTGTTGGCATAAAAGATATGTCCAACAGAGTCATAATGATCTAAATATATATTTCAAGCTGAATTTCAACCCAAGAATATTCGTTGTTCTAGAAATAGATGATTCTAAACACCCTAAGAGGATGAGATATAAAATGCCTTATACGTATTTTTGAAAAGCATGGTCATCTGCAGTCTTACCCACTCCTATGTGTATTTTTCTGTAGGTCAGCTCAACAGTTTAAGCTTGTAGGCAATTCTAGCAGAGCAGTCTATCAGTAAGTGTATGAGGTTTTACAGCGTCAACAATTTCTCTCAGAGAAATCTATGGAAATAATGGCTCAGTTTGCTTACTGAAAAAAATGTTACATATATCATGGACTATGTGAATCATCTACTTAATCCTTAGAATTTCTAAGAAAAAAAATACTGTCAGAGTTCCCTAAAAGCCATTTAGATGTCATAATTGAATTTCCAACAGAATACCTTATTGTATGTATGTACTGTATAATATGATATCACAAAAAATATATACCTATTAAAACGACACATAAACAAAGTTCTTGTTAATTTAGCTGCATGGTTTATATGACTTATTCTTCAATCAACTGCAACTTACATGATTAAAATAGATTTATGAGTTACTAATTTATTATTAGTAATCATAATTACTTATGATTTAAGCACTGTTCGCTGTATCTATTCCCTTTTTCAGTTATTGCTATGTCAGGTTTCCAGTTTTCTCTTGCTTTTTACCTTTATCAAATTCATTGTACTCAAAACTAATAGAAAAAAAAAATCTTTGAACTACATTTTCCACGTAGGCATTTACCTATTCAACACCTAAAGTAGATTAAAAGTTAAAGTTATATTAAATCCAAGTTCAAATTTAATTCAATAAATAAATATACATATAAGTGTGATCTACATGCTTAGACTTATCTGTGCTCCCTTGTTATTTTGAAATTGAAGTGCCCCACCTTCCAAGATTTCAATTTTTTTCAACATTGGCAATGCACACCTGTCAAACCTACCAATATGCTCTTTGTCAAGAAATTAAACTATGTTTAACTACAACTTACTCAGAATTATTTAGCCTTTATGTTTTTTTTTTTTTTTACAGAAATGAGCATGAAATATGTTAAATGGTAAATCTTGCTCAGGAATTATTACATATGTTTAAAATGATTGAATTTAAAAATAAAAATCTGGCATCCAGACAGGGAACACAAAAGCAAGCACCTTCTCTTAATGCTTTACTAACAAGGGGGAGGGTAATCAATTGCTGTTTTTTAAGCATTTTCTGTGCAACAAGCTCTAGGTGACGCTTTAGTGTTATTTTCTCCTTTAATCATCATAAACATCTGTAAGACAGAATTAATATTCATTATTTAAAATAAATGACAAAACCAGAATTTAAACCATTATCTACTTTGTTGTAAAGACAGTACTGCTCTTAGCAAAGCACCACACACACCAACCTCTCAAAAATCTGTGCTGAGCATATTCCAAAGTGTCCTATGCACAGTGTACCAGGTTAATATGCTTGCAGTTGTCATTAAGAAAATACTTTTAAGTGTAGGGAATGGTAGAACATATTTGAGAACAGAAATAATTACTTTTATTTGTCTGCATAGGTTCCAGTGGAAAATCATCCTTAGCTCATATACTTTGTGCAAAAATTATAGTAGTCAGAAACCATGCTTCAGTCATTTTGCCTCCCATCAACCACTATGACCTGCATATTTTTTGGATGTTGAGTTTTAAGTCAGTTTTTTCACTCTCTTCTTTCAATTAGGGTGGTATCATCCGCATATCTGGGGCTGTTGATGTTTCTGCTGGCAATATTGATTCCAGCTTGTGATTCATCCAGCCTAGCATTTCACATGATCTACTCTGCACATAAGTTATATATGTAGGGTGACAATATACACTCTTGACATACTATTTTCCCAATTTTGAACCAGTTGTTCCATGTCAGGTTCTAACTGTTGCTTCTTGACCTGCATACAGGTTCCTCAGAAGATAGGTAAAGTGGTCTGGTAGTCCCATCAAATCTTAGGCATCCTCAAGACCGTTATATTTAACTCCTTTTGAACAGGATATCTATAATATTTATCCTGTGCCATTTTACCATTGAAGATTGGGTGTTCATGGAGTCAATAATTGTTATTTATTATCTCAGATATACATTTAAAGTGTGGTTTAACATGAGGACCTGTATGTGAGGAACTATTACCAAGGGACCTCTTCCACAGCTCGATCTGATTTAGAAGATGGGGTTCTAGATATTGAGCTGATGCTGTAGTGATTTGAGACTTTGGAGAACTTAGGAGGAAGTGACTGTCTGTTGCATGCAGGCTAGAGGTGAATCACTAGGGGTCAGAGGGAAGATTGCAACAAACAGTCTATAAATAAACCCTGACTGATCCCCACCTCTTTGCATTTAAGTGCATACATAGGTCCCTTCTCTTGAACATGGGTTGGACCTATTGACTTGCTTCTGATGAACAGAATATGGGACATGTGAAAGGATGCAACTTCTGAGGTAAGGCTATAAAAAGACTTGTGACTTCCTTTTTGGCCACTATCTCACTCTCTCTTGGATCACTGACTCTAGAGGAAACCAGCTGCCATGCTGTGAGACAGCCCTGTGAAAACATGAAGTTAATGAGTTTGGAAGCAGATCTTCTGATGTTTGCCAACAAACATGTGAAGGAGCTTGGAAGCATATTTTTTATCCCCAGTTGAGTCCTGAGATGACTAACACCCCAGCCAACAAATTGACCATAATTTCAATAGAGAGTTAAGCACTATACACCCAGTAAGGGATACCTGTATTCCAAATCCACAGAAAATGTGAGATAATAAAGGTCTATTTTAAGCCAATAAATTTTGACATTTTATTTTATTTTTTACTGAGCCATGCTATGCTATGCTATAGACAACATAAATTTCTACAATAACTCCCTCCCCTGGTTGCATGCTAAAGTACACACATTCAGTGTGGAGAAAAAATTTGCTGGGATAGGTGAGGGTGTGCTTAGAAAATCATTACTGAGGAAAAGGTAATTGAGTTACAGTTAACTGAGTTGATAGTTTGACTCTGAAAATTTTCTTTTGGATTAAAAAATAAGGTATTCCTTATCTGTGGTTAGAACTTTTATTTCATAAATTATAAGTATAGAACTGAAAAACTTCAAACAATTTTAGTTTTAATTAGAATATTAAAGTACTGATTTGAGTTTATTTTGATTTACAATGAAACATAATTTTTATTTTGCTGCTTTGTATATCTTCATGAGATTTATCTTTGTATACTATGGAAATTTCATAAGAAAAAGGGATTATTATATCTTCTTCATTTATTTTCACTTTGTAGTACATTACCATGCACATGCAAAGTCTTTGACTTAATTGCTATACCTGTTATTATCATTGTTTAATTAGTGAATTAATTAACAAAGAAAAATGTAGAAAGAGAGGTGATAAAACTGTAACATTGAGAAATTTTTCTCAATAAATTGGCAGGAATTAGTGGGGTTAGCTCATGATTTCAGACTGAAAACCCAATGGGTACTCTCCCCATGGGCAAAAAAATAAATTCAACATCTTGAATGACTTAATGAATATTTCACTTGTTTATGGATCAGATGGGGTTTCCCTCATGGCTCAGAGGCAAAGAATTTGCCTGCAATGCAGGAGTCACAGGAGACTTGGCTTCAGTCTCTGGGTTGGGAAGATCCCCTGGAAGAGGGCAGTGAAACTTACTCCAGTATTCTTACTGGAGAATCCCATGGACGGAGGAATCTGGTGGGCCACAGTCCAGAGGGTTGCAAAGAGTCAGACGTGACTGAAGCAACTGAGCATGCATGCATGGATCAGATTAAATTTTTTTAGTTGAACATTAAATTCTTGTACACAGAAACATATAAATATCATTTTTAAATCTTAAATTACATTCAATTTAATATATCCACTATGCAAATATAAGAAAATAAACATACACTTCGTTAAATTAAGACAGTGAGTAGACTGACAATAATTTGTTATTTTTCATATAAATTATGTGCCTGAGAAATAGTTCACTACATCCTCCTTTCTCTCATATTGAGGATAAATGACTATTTGTATGTAATGGATCCTCTACCAAAGGCAGAATTCTTGACTCAAAGGGCTCTATATTGTGAGTTACCTTCTATATGTGTCCTTCTTTGTGAAGCACATCTTGACCATGTTTGCTAACACAGAATTCTCTCTTTGCTCAAATAGCATGTGTATGTGAATTCCTTACATCTCTTCCTGTTGGAACTTATTTTGTTCTATTCGTGGTCTGTCTCCTCTATTAGATCTGAGAGCAAGAATTGTGTTCGACAAAAGCATCAAGACTCCTGCCTGAATACATTGACAAGCACTCTGTGAAACAGTCACTGAATTTGTTCTTTGGAAAAAAAAAACCCAAAGGGCATTTTCTCACTATAAAATTAGGAGTTTATTCCAAATGGTTCAGAGAACCCTGCTTTTCACTATAATCTTAGAGTTAACTCATTATATTGTTCTTGTGATACAATGAATTCACAACAAAAAGTATGAATTATATTCTAAAATAATATATTAAGTAGGAAATTAATTATACTCTATTAAAGA
The DNA here is from genome assembly GCA_024291935.2 of Okapia johnstoni. NCBI lineage: Eukaryota > Metazoa > Chordata > Mammalia > Artiodactyla > Giraffidae > Okapia > Okapia johnstoni. Next base: position 10,815,357 of record CM044325.1, read on the forward strand.
GCTAACTCCATTTTTTGATATTTGACCACTCAGTTTTTAGCCTAATCACTCTTTGTCTTCTCTCCTACATGTAGGCAAGCTGGAAAGAAAGCCTGGATGCTCCCCACTTTGGCACTAGCAAGAGATTCAAACTTCAAGTCCCTGCTTATGTGAAAATCTTCATGATCTCCACCCACAAAGCACAATTAAGGCTCCAAGTCAGCCTCCTTTCCCTGTTCTCTCAAGTCAGTTTTGGCCCATCTTTGGAAACCTGCCTTATTCTCCCCAGAAACCCTCCATTATATAAGTAAAAAAACCATTCTCTATCTTCTTGGTTATATGTATGGTGTCACCAGTCCTGGAACTGAGACTAAGCTTCATGAGGGTAAATCAAAAAATAATCAAATTAGTACTTATTTTTCTGAATATGATTACGTTAAAGATACTTTTGAGTCTTGTACTTAAAATTTGTGAAATCAGTAGAAGATTTTGAAAATTTTTGAAAATTTTGAAAATGTAAGAAAAATTTAGTGGAACCCCAATTTATAACTGTAATTTGATCCCCAAGATGAATTAAGACATTTTAGTACATTTTAGCAACATTAATGCTATGTCTTTACCTATTAAGTCCTCCCTAGACAATATTATTGAAATTACTGTCATTCGATCAGAAACCAAAAAATACTGACAAAGGAGCTCATAGAAAGAAGACAAGCCATTCCTCTATACATACTACAAGACCCCAACACCGTGGTTAGATTTCTGGAAATTATTTGGTAAACTGAGGGCTGCACCCCAACACTGCTAAGAAACGGCACTGACTCTCTCTACTGACTCAGCATCCACAACTTCTTTTAGACAATTCTGTTTTGAGAGGTGACATATTTCTCATTAATGAATTTGACTTTAGCCTATTTAAACTGTTACTTACAAATTGACTCATTTTGAATGGGTCTTCCTCCAACTAAAGTCTCTAGAATCTGACTGAATTGCAATACAAGAAACATTCCATTAATGACCCTAGATATTGCTGTCTGTAGATGCTTTAGCAACATCCTCTCATGCTTCCTGGAATCTCTAGACAATCCATGAAGACCATAAGCTGCCCACTGACTTCTGATACAAGAAACCATCTTCCTCAGCCCTGTGCCATACACAATAAATGCAGCAATTGCTAATTGCATAAGTAGATTCTCCTGGAAACAGGCTCTCATGGGTTCTGAACCTGTGGCACTCTGTACCCAGCATATTATACTTTGGGTCTTGAAAGCAGTAGTCACACATCCAGCAAGGCTGCCAAGATTTCCTTGCTAGAAGATGTAGTGGAAGACAAGCCCTCTGGTATATCCCACTTGCAAAAGGGGGAAACCTCTCTTATCCTTGCCAGATGCCATGGTTCTGGATAGAGTCAGCTTCTTCCAAACCCATTGATCACTTGGGAACCTCTTAGGATCAAGTAAGTCAAGGGCTGTTGAGTTCATCTACTTTGTAGAAGGATTCATCACCATCACACATGATGGAGTTCAATGGAGAGTTACTGCTTTTAATTATTTAACAATAGGCTCAATCATAGATGGAGGAATCAAGCAGGCTACAGTCCATGGGGTCTCAAAAAGTCAGACACGACTGAGCACCTTCACTTTCTTTCCTTTTCTCAATAACTGAACCAAATTTTGGTGAGGATCCATCCCCCCCTCTGCTTTTTTTAAGCATGACTATTACATACACATTTGTGTTTAAATATTCTATCTTATTCACCTATTATTAAGCATTTTTGTGTATTTTGGTTAAAAAAAAATTAAACCTATGACTATTGTCTCTTTAAGACACTATTCAGTTCAGTTCAGTCACTCAGTCATGTCCGACTCTTTGCTTGTGACCCCATTGACTGCAGCATGCCAGGCCTCCCTGTCCAGTGCCAACTCCCGGAGTTTACTCAAACTCCTGTCCATTGAGTCGGTAATGCCATTCAACCATCTCATCCTCTGGCATCCCCTTCTCCTCCTGCCTTCAATCTTTCCCAACATCAGGGTCTTTTCCAATGAGTCAGCTCTTCACATCAAGTGGCCCAAGTATTGGAGTTTCAGCTTCAGCATCAGTCCTTCCAATGAATATTCAGGACTGATTTCCTTTAGGATGTAATGGTTGGACCTCCTTGCAGTCCAAGGGACTCTCAAGTGTCTTCTCCAACACCACAGTTCAAAAGCATCAATTCTTCGGCACTCAGCTTTCTCCATAATCCAACTCTCACATCCATACATGGCCACTGGAAAAACCATAGCCTTGACCAGATGGAACATTGTTGGCAAAGGGATGTCTCTGCTTTTTAATTTTCTGTCTAGGTTGGTCATAAATTTCCTTCCAAGGAGTAAGCGTCTTTTAATCTCATGGCTGCAGTCACCACTTGCAGTCATTTTGGAGCCCAAGAAAATAAAGTCCAGCGGATGTTGGCAATTTGATCTCTGGTTCCTCTGCCTTTTCTAAAACCAGATTGAACATCTGGAAGTTCATGGTTCATGTATTGTTGAAGCCTGGCTTGGAGAATTTTTAGCATTATTTTACTACCGTGTGAAATTTATTTATTTTAAACACTATATGTTTTCACATTTATAATGAATAACTTTTGACTTTGTTTTTCCTTGGAAAACATTGTACATCATTTATGTTACTTTGTCTATTGTGTTTTTTAAAATAATAAATACAATGACATACCATTACACACCTATTAGAATAGTTAAAATCTAGAAAACACAATACTAAATGCTGAAAAAATGTGGAGCAGCAGGCACTCTCATTCAATGCTGGTGCAAAAGCAAAATGGTGCTGCCACCCTGGAGGACAGCAGGGCAGCTTCTTACAGAGATGCCCTTAGTATATGATCCAGCACTTGTGCTCCTTGGTATTTATCCAAAGTAGCACAAAACGCACACCCACACAAAATCTACACATGGATGATTATAGTGGCTTTATTCACAGTTGCCCAAACTTGGAAATAACCAAGATGTCTTTCAGTGGGTGAATGGATAAATAAATTGTGGTACATCCAGACAAAATATTATTCAAGACTAAAAATAAATTAGCTATCAAGCCATGAAAAGACATCGAGAAAACTTAAATGCACACTACTAAGTGAAAGAAGATAATCATAAAAGATAATCATTTGTGTCAGTTACATTTCTATTTTTAGCATAATACATTGAAAAAATCTAAATTTTTATTTTATATGTAAATTTTTTTTGTATATTTTGAAATAAGTTTCAAACCTACAAAAAAGTTGCAATGGAATAAAATAATTATTTGTCCTGAACTATCTGAATATACTTAGCAATCATTATGCTATAGTATCAAGACTACCTCTTATATAATTACAATGTACAGTCAATATACTAAAACTAAACCTATCAGATAATTCACAGAATTAATTCAAGCTTACCCAATAATATCCATTATAGCAAAGTAATATATTCCAAAATGTGCCACATTTAGTTGTTATATTCTTTTGCTCTATTTCATTATGAAACACCTTAACCTTCCCTTGGTTTTCAGGATTGATACTATTTTAAAAATTTTAGACCAATTATTTTGTAGAACATCTCTAGTTTGTCTAATGTTTCCTCACGATGATATTCAAGCAAGCAACACTGTATTTTGCCATGTGGCATATATTGTAATCTTGATTTACACCAAATTCCATTTGGTTTTTTCCCATATTAACTTTGATTATTTAAATAAGAAATGCTTTCAGTGCTTCTCCTTTAAAAATTACACTTTTTGCTATTATAATTAGTAGATATTTTATAGGGAAATGTTTTATGACTATGTAAATATCCAGTAGCTTATCAAACTTCCGTTTGCTTCTTTTAGCGTTCATTGAAATTACCTGGCTAAATTAGCTATTACTTTGATAACTGTCGAAATCTGATCATAACTCTGATTATGTTTTCCACTTTTTTAATGATATTTTACTCTAAGGAAAAAATTCTTTCAGAAAACATGCACTTACACATGTACATCGGAATTAATTTTAATATCTATTTATATATGTTACAAATTTTGAACATTAATACTTTCTGTTTCAATCTTCTATACAGGATTAATTGTAATTTTCTCCCTTTGCATATTTGCAACTTCCTTTCATGGCAGGCAGAAAATCGGCTTCTGTTATTCTTAGTGGGCTTCCCTGGTGGCTCAGTGGTAAAGAATCCATCTGCTAATGCAGAAGAAACAGGTTTGATCTCTGGGTTGGGAAGATCCCCTGAAGAAGGAAATGGCAACCTGCTCCAGTATTCTTGCTTGGGAAATCCCATGGACAGAAGAGCCTCGTGGGCTACAAAGACTCAGGAGACAGAGGACAGAGGAGCCATGAGGTTGCAAGAGAGTCAAACAAGACTTTGCGACTAAACAACAACAACGTTATCTTTAGTGTATTTACCTATTCGATTTTCCACATACATGGAAATGATTTAACATCACTGTGACCTTCTGACCATCTACCATCTCCATCACCAGAGGTGAGCCCGCTATACCTGCTCAAGCTCCAACATTCTACACCCACCATACACATGATTCTGGATTGCTGCTGCCACTACCACTCACTCAAATAGGTATGCCCCCTACCCTGACCACACTGCATTACTCAGCCAGATAGCTGCTATCATGCCCATGCACAGTATCTGTCTCACCCTGCTTCAGCCTATGGCACATGACCCTGGACCACAATCACCATTAGGCCACAACTGCATAAGGCGCCTTCCTAATCCTACTCCCTTCCCCAACCCATCCTCCTCCACCTCTTTGGCTTCAGCGTGCAATACAAAGGCCCTCCTCACCCCCCTTCTCTGCACCCTCCTTGCTCTGCTTGCTCTTTGACTCCCCCGATTGTTGTTGCACCCAAAGTCCCCTACACTGGCATACACTTCACTCCATTTGATTTTATTTGAGTTTATTTGAATCCACATCAGAATTTGGGCTACAGTCATGGGTTAAACTGAAATAGTTCTCTCTAGCCCTCAATTTCCTTATCTGTATAAATGAAATATTCTTGAAATTTTATCTCTGTTCAAATCCTGAATCTAGAACTTCATCATTAGAGGAAAATATTACAGTATTTTTTAAGAGGGATGAAGTTAAAAAAAAAAACTAAAAGAAAGGGAAATAATTTACTTATTTTGAACTTATTTTTAAAAACACGTCATAACTTCTCAGCTTCTGTGTAGTCCTCAGGCATTGTTAATGGCCATGAGTGCTAATTAACACGGAACTGCTTACTACAATGTTTCTTTAGTAGGCAGTCTCAAAATGTCCCATTATCATGAATAAATATTTATTGAACTTGAGGTGTGTCCTCAACACTTTGAAGAAGATACAGGAAAAGTTTCTACTTCAAAGACATTCCTGAGCTCAGAAGTACATCAAGGCAAGATTATGTATCCAGGATTTTTTTTTCTCAAATTCTATCATACTCTATCTTGTGTTTATTTATGAATTTTATCACTAAATAAGTAAATAAATTAAAATGGCATCTATTGGAAAAGCCTTTCTTGAGAGAAATTTGGCAGAGGCAAGCAATTACATAAAATCTGCCCATATTCTTTGATCTCCTTTATAGAAATCTGCTTTATTATTTGAGAGTTAATCACTATATATATACCATCCACATAGAGGATTTTCTCACATCAGCATAATTGTTGTTTGAGCTGTAGTAATCCTTGTTCTGGAGGCTGTCTCATACTTTGTAGATTGTTCAGCAGCATCCTTGGCTTCTACCACAAGATTCAAATATAATCATCCACCAATCCCCCCACCCCTCACTGTGTACAGACAACAATGCTCCAGACATGGTCAGATGTTCCCCAGCAAGGCAATTTTCCCAACTCACATGAGAACCACAGCTTTATATAGAGATTGGTCTGAGACATTATTGTACATTATACATTATTGTCATGAGACATTTCATTTTATAGAAACCTGCGAATAACAGGAATCACAGACACAACTCTATGGGACAGGATGATAAAGTGTAAGTCAGTGGAAATCACCAGTGGAGACTGGAGTAAATCAGGGAACTCACAGAATGTACTCCAACCAGAAGGGACTGCGGTCCTTACACTACTATTGTCAGTAAATGCAAGAATTAAATTCAGATCCAGTATTGCTAGTTTTTTTCTTCAAGAAAATACACATATCTGGAAAATTCCCTATTATTTAAAATATCAGAAACTATTTTAATTTTTAAAATACTATGCTAACTATATTCCTTTAAAACTCAAGTTCTTGGTTTGAACCTTCTGTTACACTATTAAATGATAAACACAAACTTATACATACATTTTTATAAAATTTACTTGAGTTATGTAAAATTCATAAATACTAGAAGGATATAACAAAAGGTTTACTGTGTTTACCCATTGATAGCTACTATTTTTTACGACATTAGTAATAACTGCCAACATATTTTTTATATTGATGGTAGAGCATTCACAATGACCTCCCTGAAGAGAAAAAACAAGTACCAATGCAGAAGACATTGAAAACTTGAGAATTTGGGAAGCAGAGAAAGGACAGAAAGGGGACTTGCTCAGGTTTCATGAGAGCTCAGTAGATCACGAGAGCCTGAATTTTGCTGGCAATATGGGTGTTGTCTGTCATCCGACAGTTGAACTCTGGCAAGTGGAGAGAACAGGAAGTGTCACTGACCTGAGGAAAACTGAGCAGGGATAATAGCTGCCCACTATTCATCTTTATATGACCAAGCACAAGCAGAGATGGCATCCTGGCTTGTGTGTCCCAGAGTTTGAGAGAAGAAAGGAACTCCGAGGAAAAAAAGGCTACAACAAGAAACTTGGAGAACAGGCCATATTATGTGCCCCAAATCAAACTCTTAAATAACACAGCCCTGTGCACAACTATAGCACATTCTGCTTGTGCTAAAATTTTAGCTCCCTGAGCAATGCAGCCAGACTATGGAGGGAGAAAAATTACCCAGAGGAGTCAATATTTCAGAAGGTGGGGGCAAAGAAAGACAACTAGAACTCAGGATAGCAAAAGACTCCAGGAGCCTGGGGACTATACCAGCCACAGAGACAGGCTCCACTTTACACGGGAGTTATTACCACCATAAAGGAGCCCATGGGATTCATGAAGCAGGTCCCTCCTTCACCAAGGTCCCACTTCATGACATAACTGAGGCAGTAAGAACTGGAGTGAAAAAAAAAAAGTTCTTGTTGAACAAATAAGGTAGGTGCTGTTGCAGGATCTGAATGATCCATCTATTTTAATATGGAAATTTCACATTTTGCTGTTGTCAAGTTAGTAATAATTACATGTCAAGTCTCCTTTCCTTAGTCTGGAAAGAAAACAATCAATAATATATTTATAAATTTGGAATTGTAAGTCAATGGACCATGGAGGTTTACTGTAGAAGGATAACAATGAAGAGCATTTCTGAGGAGATCAAGAAGAGGCCTGAAGAAGAGAGAAGAAAATTTTCCCAATATGAAGAGGACATTTGAAGATTTGAAGCACCAGAATTTCTGGAGAAGAGAGAGTAGGTGTAACAACAAGACCTGTTAGCTGATTGCCCTTCAGTGATGGATGAGACTCTGAGAAGGACACCTAGTCCCAACAAGACAGGACCGGAAGCAGCCATATAGACAATTACCTTGCTCAGTGATTGCAGAGAATGAGCAACAAAGTGCTGGGTGCAAACTGACTTGTCCCATGGGATAATGACTGTCTCAGTGGTTTAACTTGAATGGACAAATTAGTTTGCCAGAACCACCCTCGATCTCACCTTATAAAAGATCCCTAAATTGTGGTGCCATCCAGAAGAAAGGTAAAGTTTTCCACTGGTGTGCTGAGCTGTGGAGCTACATGTTGTTTTCTAATGCGTGTGCTAAGTCGCTTCAGTCATGTCTGACTTTGTGCAACCCTGTGGACTGTAGCCTGCCAGGCCTCTCTGTCCATGAGGTTCTTCAGGCAAGAATACTGAAGTGGGTTGCCATGCCCTTCTCCAGGGGATTGTCCTGATCCAGGGGATCATCCTGATCCAGGGATCTAACTCGAGTCTCTTAAGTCCTCCTGCATTGGCGGGTGGGTTCTTGACCACGAGCTCCACCTGGGAAGCCCTGCTTTCTAATACCTAAAGAAACAGAATATTTCTTGCACAAGTCTGTGTACTGATGCTTATACACCCACTGTCTGACTTGTCACACTTTCCTTCATGCTCTACATTTTCTAGCACATGTGTATAATATTTCTGAGATTCTAAAAAAAATCTATGAGATTTTTATCTACTTCTATGAGAAAAATCCAAATGTGTATAAATTGTGATGTCCTTACTTCTTTTTTTTTAAAATGAAGAACAATGTATTAGCAGTGAAAATCTTAGAATACTAACATGTGTGCAAAATTGATGACACAGAAGTCAATGTCTGTTTTCCCATTGATCCATGACAGTTTGTAGACATCATAGAAAATAAAAGAGTGACTAATAAATTCTGCCTTGAGATAGAGAAGGTTTAAAATAATGAAAAAATCTATTTTTCATTTTATAATATACAGACTGTCTCACTTAATTGTATTCTGCTCTATAGTTTTGACATGGGCATTACTTTTCCCTTGGCATTAAAGTTAGTGGATTATTCTAAAAGAAATTCCCTTTGAGAGACTATCAAGCACTACATTTTGGAGAGGCTAACATTTGGCAAATGGTAGAAAACAGCCATTTCAAATGAAAATGAAAAACAAGAAAGAAATGTACAATGCTTTATTTATATTTATACAGAGAATCAGTGCTTTGACAGCAAATATTTCAAAGCTTATGATTTACATCTGATCTTTAGAAAGCATTCAGCTTCCTCTTTTTTCTTTACCACTGAGGGCATCTGAGATCTGCTCTGTTTTTCTTAAAAATAAGACAAAAAATCCCTGATAGCCTTCTAATATTTCTGCACACACACTGTTCTAAATAGATTTGAAATAGTATCTATTCCTGAATTGTTCCACCTCAGCTCTAATCAGACATTAATTAAAATGGGCTCCATTGTGAACTAAATTATATGTAGCTTAATGTACATCCTTTGGGATTAGAAACAAAATATTGTACTCCTACAAATATACACAGAGTCACATGTTTATTTGTGTACAGACATGTACATATAATTGTGTATATAGTATGCTTGTGAGTCAAACAACAAGTATTTCTTGTTTCTAGGTTACTCATAATTTCTTGTTATCATTCTTCCCTACTTACACATATAGAAAGAAATATTTATATTTATCATATCAACTTGATAGGAAAAAAGCCAGAAGATTCATATTTATCTACATTATCTTCATTCAGTTTACATACTTGTATTAAGGGCCAACTTTATGTCAACCCCCCACTACTCTGAAAGTACTAACATAAGGAACTCTCATCAGCTAATACCATTACAGAGCAAATTAAGTTTCTTTATTTAACAAACCTGTGTTGTTAAACTGCTATCCTGGAACCAAGATCATACCCAACTGATATTCTCTTTGCCTTGGCAACATGAACCATCCTGTGGGGGAGGGACTCAACTGTATAAATCACTAACTATAACAAAAAAAATGTGTGATATGCATTTTTACAAAGAGCCAAAGAGAGTAAGCTTTGCAAAGGAGAGTCAAAGGAAAAGTTATGTTAGACCTTTCTTTCTCTTCTCATTAGGATAATATTAATATGTTATGGAATTTGGTAAAGAGAATAAAAATTTCCCCTCAAGAATGAAATGGGTCTTACCTAGACTGAAGGAGCTAAGTGAACAGGGATGGAGTCTGGCCCTCCAGTCTTCTCAAAACTGATCAAGTCACACTAAATCTCACAATGATAGGCATGATTACTTTTTCTCAAGTGGAATACGGGACATAGAAAAGTACATTTTTTTTGGTGTGTTCAGCAAGATATTACTCCCTTTTTTGAATAAGAATAGTCCTACCATAGCTGGCGTTTTTTTTTTTTTCAGTATCACTCAATTGATAGTTCCTCAGTATATCTCTATTTGCTCAGTGTTCACATGGAGTCATGGAAAAGTAAATACTGAAAGTAACTCTGCGTCCAGTTGTAAACTGTCCTTCACACTCCTTTCCAGCTAAGTCAATGACGTTAAGAGAGTGACAGTATGCACAGATTCACAAGAACAATTTTAATAGTCAATAATTAATCCTTCTGGGGAAAAAACATAGTTTATAATTTTTGCCTAATAATTATTTCTTATCTTAAGCCAATGATTTTCCATCTTCTTTTAAGGAATGAGAATTTGTAGTAGGTATCTCATAGTGATGAATGGAAGATTACCTAGAATTCTCTATCACAGGATTTACCTAGTATGCTTCATCTCCATATTTAGATTTCAGCTTAAATATTACTTTCCCACCCAGGCCTTCCCTAAGTATCTCATCAAAAGTGGTCCCCTAAATGCTAATTATCCTTTATCATGTTGCTTTGCTTTGTATTATTTTCCTATATCATTTAGTATCTGAACTTTGGAGAATGCTATATAAATACCAGGTAATTGAGGATATGGAATAAAGTATGACTTGTAATGTAATATTATGAAATTAATATTCTATTAAATTATTATTGAACAGAACCTCCCTTAATGCAGACAGACTTGTCTCAATTCAATTATAGTGATGCACTTCTGCTTACTATAGGTATTGAGAGTACATATTAGTTTCATTCTCAAAAGAGAATAATGTTTTTAAAAATAAATTGGAAAACTAATGCCTTGACCTGAAGCATCAAATACTCTGAGATATTGTAATATTAGCTACATTAGCTTTTTTTGGTTTGTATACTATGATTTTTATAGCCATTATTTTTTGTGCTGGCACAAACTTCTGTTTAAACAAAAAAAAAATCTGCATCTGGTCTCAAAGTTCTGTAGGCCAAGAGTCTAGTGGGCTCCACTGGGTTAAATGTTTAGCACTGAACCCAGTGGTTCAAATCAAGGTGTTAGCCAGGCTGAATTCTCATATAGAAACTCGAGGGGGAAATCTCTCAGCCTCATTCTTGGTGTTAAGCAGATTCAGTTCCTTTGAGTTAAATGAAGGGCTCAGTCCCTCTGTTGAACTAATGACTGTAGGGCAGGGATTGCTCTCAGATCCTAGAGGGCACCCACAGTCCTCACCTGACCCCCGACATCTCCAGTCAGCAATGGCATATTGAATCCTACTTAGGCAGTGAATCTCTGACTTCCTTTGCTCCTTCTACCCAGAGAAAAATGTTTTCTGCTTCTAGCAGATAAAAGTTTCTGCTCTTTAAAGGACTTGTGATTAAGCTTGGACGACCTGGACAAACTTCTAGGTCAACTGTGTCACATAATCTAATCATGGAAGTAAAATCTGTTCATATTTACCCTCCTAGAGATCTGTGTGACATGGACACCAGAGGGCCCAGAATGCTGGGAGCTATTTTAGAATTCTCTTTCTCATGTAAGCTAATATAGGCCATGGAGTCAACAAAACAGTGGCATCAATACAAATATTTTGGAAATCTGAAAATTCAAAAAAACTAATTTATCTTCATGGAAAATACCAAGATTTCATTTAACTTTGCTGTACGTATTTTATGTGTGTGTATTGGTTTGCTTTGCTTTTATTATTATTTGTTTTGACTTAGCTTTGGCTATCTATTTTTTAAATTTTATGGAGAGGAAACAAATATTATAATTTCTGACACCACTGGCAGACCAGTAGATAAGCTATTTATTTACAACCTTCCAAAATATGTAGAATTTTCTCTTCTTTTTCACTTATGTACAAAAGTACATAAGGTTGTTGATATGACCTCTTCTAGACGACATACTTTATAAGTCAAATATTAAATATACTATAAAGTTGATAAGGCATAGAGTTTATATAGATAGTGAAAAGCATTCAAAATACTTCCAATGACCTATGGAAGAATGATTTCAATTTCTTCTAATGTTTTATACTGCAAGGAATTTATAGGCATTTGTCAAAAGTATTGAGCAATAGCAATTCACCAGCCATGACTTTGATTATTTTCTAAGTTAAAAGCAGGCTGATAGAAAATTTGCTTAAAGTATCTATAAATATCCTTTATAGGCTATGTGATATGATTTAATTTTATTTATTTTCTAATAATAATATGTATATTGTCACCCTGTTTATTTAACTTATATGCAGAGTACATCATGAGAAACGCTGAGCTGGAGGAAGTACAAGCTGGAATCAAGATTGCCGGGAGAAATATCAATAACCTCAGATATTCAGATGACACCACCCTTATGGCAGAAAGCGAAGAAGAACTAAAGAGCCTCTTGATGAAAGTGAAAGAGGAGAGTGAAAAAGCTGGCTTAAAGCTCAACATTCAGAAAACTACGATCATGGCATCCGGTCCCATCACTTCATGGCAGACAGATGGGGAAACAGTGGAAACAGTGGCTGACTTATTTTTGGGGGGGGGCTCCAAAATCATTGCAGATGTTGATTGCAGCCATGAAATTAAAAGACACTTACTCCTTGGAAGGAAAGTTATGACCAACCTAGACAGCATATTAAAAACCAGAGAGATTACTTTGCCAACAAAGGTCTGTCTAGTCAAAGCAATGGTTTTTCCAGTGGTCATGTATGGATGTGAGAGTTGGACTATAAATAAAGCTGAGCACCGAAGAATTGATGATTTTGAACTGTGGTGTTGGAGAAGACTCTTGAGAGTCCCTTGGATTGCAAGGAGATCCAACCAGTCCATCCTAAAGGAAATCAGCCCTGGGTGTTCATTGGAAGGACTGATGTTGAAGCTGAAGCTCCAATACTTTGGCCACCTCATGCGAAGAGCTGACTCATTGGAAAAGACCCTGATGCTGGGAAAGATTGAGGGCAGGAAGAGAAGGGGACGACAGAGGATGAGATGGCTGGATGGCATCACCGACTCGATGGAAATGGGTTTGGGTGGACTCAGGGAGTTGGTAATGGACAGGGAGGCCTGGTGTGCTGTGGTTCATGGGGTCACAAAGAGTCGGACGCGACTGAAATGAACTGAATAATAACCTGATACCAGAAACCAAAGGTTTAGGTGAAAATACCCATAAATTATCATTTGTGTATAGAACAAGATAGAACTAGACTAAACATGAGAGCCTAAAATTTATGTTTATTCATAAACAGAGTCACAAAATAGATGCAGGAGATTGCACCTGTTTAAGGTACATACTCTCCTGGATTGCAATTAACTCAGTTTCATCATCTCTCTAGATGAGATTTCTGCAGTGGTATAGAGTTAATTAAGTACATTCTATGAAAATAATTAGTGTTTTTGGAATATGTAAATGAAACTGCTACAGTAGGTGTACATGAAGATATTATATGGAGATTATCACATAGTCCTTCAGATTTCAGACTTTATCAAGAGTAACAAGCATAAGACATTCATAGGCATGTATACAACAATCTCCCTTTGTAGGCACAATATTATCAAGTTATCCAAGTTGATTAAAGCTTCAGTTGCAAAGTAGGAGTGCAATATTCAAGTGACTTTGTGTTTCTACAAGTAAAATTGAAAATAAAATAGCTTTTTCCCAAGTTACCTGAAATGTCAAGTAGAAGCTGTTTGCAAATTAAATTAACTAGAAAATTGCCTCAGCTTTTCCATAGACACAATCTTATTATTTTCCCTGAATGCTTATGAAATAAAAAACTGGTCTTATCATTATCTCTTACTTTATCATACTGAAACTGGTAGGAAACTGTATTACTTTTTAAAAGATAAAATGGTTGTAATCAGTGAAAGAGAAATTTCTGAATGGAACCAAATGTACAATTTCTAGTAAAAATATAACAGTTTCTAAGCTAACAGTCAACTCACTTACTTCTGACATACTTTTCCTAGTTTATATTAATCGTGCTGTAACTTACAGAAAACAGGACTGTTAACTTCAGCAAATCATAGAAAATCAAATTCAAAGGTATTATGGACCCACTTAATGGAGGCTATCCTAATACAGGATCTCTTTTTAGCAGACTCCAATCTTTCCATCTTTGGACAGTTGCATTTAGATAGCAGTACTGTTTGCAAATTTAACTAAACAGTGAATAGGCCAGGTCTCTCTTCTACATCATGGAGTTTCAAATATTTGAAGATGGCTCACATATATTTATGTATCCAAGCTAAGGATATCACATTCTGTATTTCTTATGTAACATCTTTGCTACATTTTTCATTTTAATTGCTTATCTATAATTCCACATGGGGCTTCCCTGGAGGCTCAGATGTTAAAAAAAAATAAAAATTGCCTGCAATGTAGGAGATCCAGGCTCCATCCCTGGGTTGGGAAGATTTCCTGGAGAAGGGAATGGCTACCCCATTCCAGTATTCTTACCTGGAAAATTCCATGGACAGAGGACCCTGTCAGGCTAGAGTCTATGGGGTCACAAAGAATCATACATGACCAAGTGACTAACACATAACCCTACATTAACTTGCAACTCTTGTTCAAGAATACTGAAACTAACATTAATAAAACCTTTCCTTCCAAGCATTAGGGTTCAAAATCTAAAAGGACATTATTTACTGATACCAGTAAGTTAGATGAATTTTCAATGTCAGACTGAAGGTATTTGACCAACATAGTGGATATGGTATTTTGTTTCAGCTTGACTTCCTGACCCTTTATTAATCCATTTTATTCTACTAGGAATTTCATGACAGAATATAAACTATTTTCCTAAACTTTATAGTTAACATTCAACAGGGCACCTAATCAAAACACCCCTTTCTCATTAGTTCATTTCTGACAGTGTCATCATCAAGTGGCAAGTGTTCCAGAAAATTGTGTTGCTAGCCTATCAGATATGTCAAGAACTTGATCTTCCTTTCCACTAAGTCAGATTAGGGACAGGAACCAATTTCCATTATGAAAATGTGACTGAAAACAAGTGACAATTTTCTAACAAAATCCTCAAATAGAAAATGGATTAAGCTTACACTCTTCTTCCTATATATTTTACCTAAGCCAATTATTTTTAAATACTAACTGACTCATTTACTATTGATGAAGTAATTTATAAATTAAGGACAATTACTTGAAATCAATCAGCTATTTGATAAAGATTTTGAAATAGTGTAAAGAAAAATAAACTAAATCTTAGAATTTATCCATGACTAAGAGTGGCATGATCGATTTGGCAGTTATGAGAAATGATTTTTATTTACTTTTCCATTTATTATATCATATATTATATAATTTTATATTTATTGCTCTCTGGGTTTTTTATCATAAGCATATAAAAACTACCAGTAATATCCATTTCATCATTAATCAATGAAGCTGCACTTTAATATATTTGTATTTAAATTATTAATATATTTAATTTCTTTATCATTAAATACTGTCATAAGAGACTGAATGATAACTTTTTCTTTGGTGTACTGTCATTTTAGAGTCTACATATTCACTGTTGATTAAATTTTCAATACCTTGCCTGATCTCCAATCCTGTTTCTAACACTTGCACTGTATATTGACAGAATTCACCTAATGACACAGTGCCGACACTTTTGAACTGTGGTGTTGGAGAAGACTCCTGAGTGTCTCTTGGACTGCAAGGAGATCCAACCAGTCCATCCTAAAGGAAATCAACCCTGAATATTCATTGCAAGGACTGATGTTGAAGCTGAAGCTCCAATACTTTGGCCACCTGATGTGAAGAGTTGGTTCATTAGAAAAGACCCTGATGCTGGGAAAGACTGAGGGCACGAGGAGAAGAGGAAGGCAGAGGATGAGATGTCTGGATGGCATCGCTGACTCAGTGGACATGAATCTAAGCAAACTCCAGGAAACAGTGAAGGACAGGGGAGCCTGGTGTGCTGCAGTCCATGGGGCTGCAAAGAGTGGGACATGACTTAGTGACTGAACTTTAAAACAACAAAATGACCTAGAGATGTGACACTCTTCAGAGAATATGTAAACAATAAATTTGCAAAGAAAAAAAGAAAACTTTCATCATGTTTATGACTCTCTACATTAAAATATTTTACCTCTATTGTAGTAATACAATGCATCTAGAGATCAATTGATGCAGATGAAACTGATGAAGAAGTAAATAAGATATCCCAGTTAAAAGAGACTTAAGAGCTTCTGTGTTCATTGTGTTCATGGCTTTAAAAGTTCACAAAACTGTCTCTTCTGATAATTTTATCTAGAAACAAAATGGGATCTACCATTAAAAATATAAGGGTCTGGGGAGATCCTTATATTGAAAAGTTAATTGCAGTCACATGGACTAGTTCATCATTGGACAATAACAAAGGAGGGAGCCTGGAAAGTTCAGGTAAAATTTTACTGGTGTATAAATTCTGAACTGATCTTAAAATTTTAAGAAGGGCTGCTTCAAACACTTTGAGTGTAAACTGGGAATATGCCATATGAGTTACTTGATTCAGAGTTTTTTACTTCTTCAATTCTCCAGTATAAACTCTTAAGCAGTGGCTTTATACTTTTAAAGCTTTTTAGAAAATTTTCAAAAACATGCAAAAAGATAGTAGAATAATATACCCACATTTCCATATTCTAGTTTCAACAATAAAATATTTCATATCTTGCTATAATTTCATCCATTGTTTGTGCGCATATGTGTGTGTGTGCATTTTGTTGAGTCACTTGAAAGTAAGATGTGGATATAGCACTGCTTTCCAAGTAAGTCAACATATGTCTTTGAAAAATAAGAATACTATTCCACGTAAATAACATTATCAAAATGAATATCAGTAATAATTCCCTAATGACTTCTATTGCAGAATTTATATGTAAATATTCTGAAATATCTTTTGTAATAATGTGCCAAGAATATTTTGTAAAGTTTTCCTTTTCTTTTTCACCATTACCTAATCAGGATACTCAAAACTATTCTTTTGGTTTCTTACCATTATAACAGTCCCCATTTTTAAAAGTGACATTGACTTCATTCAAGGATCATACCAGTAGTCTTACAGAATGTCTCAAATGTTGTTCATTGCCTCATTGGGTTTTGAAGGGGTTGGCTTGTTCTTTCTTCTGTATTTTCTCTAAACTAAGTGCTAGGTCAAAAACCACATTGGAGACTAGTGGTGGTGGCTCAGATGGTAAAGAATCTGCATGCAATAAGGGAGACCCAGGTTTGATCCCTGGGTCAGGAAGATCCTCTGGAGAAGGGAATGGCGATCCACTCCCATATCCTTGCCTGGAGAATTCCGTGGACAGAGGAGCCTGGCAAGCTACAGTCCATGGAGTTGCAAAGAGTTGGACAGGACTGAGCGACTAACACACACATATTAAGTAAATAAATATATACACTCAAAATGGTAGTGAAAAGGACACAAGATTGTATTAGCCAGATGGAACATAGTGAAGTCCCTATTCCTAGGAATAGAGAGTCTGAGAACAAAATAATTCTGTACAAAGTTTGTAGAAAACCCACAACTATAAACCGAGGATAAAGTTCTTTATTGTTTTTCAGAATAATAGTCACCTAGGGAATTGGTGACATCCAAAGAAAATTGACAAAGTTTAATCAAATGAACAACTTTTCTACAATAAAAGAGAAAAATAAAGTGACATATGTGATTATGAGTCCTATGCCATTCTCCCAACTTTAGAAAAAGAATTTATTTACCTGATTGTATACCCAAACATAAAAACTCAATACATCTACAAAAAATACATTCTCATAGCTTATATTTTGCATTTGTTTATTTTGAAAATGATATTCATTTGTATTTTTCTGATTATTTTAAAATGGCACTTATACTATCTTTCTATAATCAGTAGGGATACACTGGAGAAAGCAGAAACTGATAAACCACTATAAGGCCTACTGCTTTATGCTCACTGCACTCCTTGTCAATTCAGATGACTTTTCAATAAACTAACATATTTTTACTATTTCAATTTCCTGCTTCAAAAAACACATTTGTTCTCCTAAAGGCAACACTCAGTCTCTGCTACTTAACAGCCTTGTTTAGACAGAATATGAATTCAGTATTTCCTAGAAAAGAAAGTTGACAGAAATCAGGATTGCTCCATTTAACTGCCCAAATATCTAAGATTGTATAGATTTTTTGTTGGCTTATATGTTTGAAAGATGATTCAATAATTAATTAAAGAGCTATTGGTTCCATAATATTTTGGTCAATTTAGATAGAGATATCAATATTTATTCTACAACCTAAAGACAGAAAACTTAGACTCAAATTTATGAAGTTGTGAATGTTTTCACAAAAAGGTCAGAAGTTATATTAGTTATGGTAAGTCAGACATATCAAAAGATCTTTATAGATATAACAAAACAGGACTTTCTCTCTCCCTTTACACAAGAACCCCATGTTGATGAAAGCCAGATGATGTTCCGCATCATTTAAGGATCAAGGGACCTCTGCTGCTTTCAACAGATAGTTTCTAGGCAACAATGGAAAGGGAGAGAGAGGGTAAAGAGAAACACAACTACTTCTTAACAATTCCAATTCTGGAAAAAATTTCACACATCACTTTAGCTTACAATGTTTGGGGAGAAAATTGGTTCAAAGATACCCTATAAGTGTACCATAACATAGCCCCAGTCTAGGTAGATACTTCTCAGAAACATGTCCAGGAAAAAGTAGATGGATATGAATCTTTGATGAACATGTACAAGTCTCTGCTGCAGGTGAAAATTTGAAGAGGTTCATTACAATGTGTCCTTGTGCTTTCTTCTGTGGGATAACACTGTATGGGACTCTCGACTCTGCCTGGATGTATGGGACTGCTGCCTTTCCCATGTTACAGAAGTTTTCAGCTATTATCTCTTCAAATACTTTCTCAACCCCTTCCTGTCCTTCTTTTCCTTCTGGGACGCCTATAATATGAATATTAGTGAGTCTGATGTCTCATAAACTGTCCTCATTTCTTTTTTTTTTTCAGTTTGGCAGCAGTGATTTCCATTCTCTTTCCTTCCAGCTCAGTGATCTCTTTTTCTGCTTCATTTAGTCTCCTACAGGCTTCCTTCATAACTCAGTTGGTAAAGAATCCACCTGTGATGCAGGAGACTACAGTTCGATTCCTGGGTCAGGAAGATCTGATGGTGAAGTGATAGGCTACCCACTCCAGTATTCTTGGGCTTCCCTTATGGCTCAGCTGGTAAAGAATCTGCCTGCAATGTGGGAGACCTGGGTTCGACAGCTGGGTTGGGAAGATTCCCTGGAGAAAGGAAAGGCTACCCACTCCAGTATTCTTGCCTGGAGAATTCCATGGACTAAGTCTACGGGGTCGCAAAGAGTCGGACACGACTGAGCAATTTTCAGTAAGGGCTTCCCTGATAGCTCAGTTGGTAAAGAATCCACCTGTAATGCGGGAGACCCCAGTTCAATTCCTGGGTCAGGAAGATCCCCTGGAGAAGGGATAGTCTACCCACACCAGTGTTCTTGGGCTTCTCTTGTGGCTCAGCTGGTAAAGAATACACATACAATGTGGGAGACCTGGGTTCATTCCCTGGGTTGGGAAGATCCCCTGGAGAAGGGAAAGGCTACCCACTCCAGTATTCTGGCCTGGAGAATTCCATGGACAGTCCATGGAGTTGCAAAGAGTCAGACATAACTGAGCAACTTTCACTTTCACTTCGTCTCCTACTGATTCTTCTCATGTATTTTTCATTTCATTTATTGTATTCTTCAGTTTTGTTTGGTTGTTCTTTATACTTTTTAATTATTTATAAGTTCTTTGAGCATCTTTACTATCATTATCCTGAACTCTTGCTTAGGTAGAGTGTCTGTCTCCATGTCACTAAGTCCTTTTTCTGGGGTTTTGTCTTATTCTTTCACTTGAAAAATATTCCCTTGTCATCTCATTTTGTTTAAATTTCTATTTGTATTTTTATATATGTGACAGGTTAGTTATGCTTCTTGACCTTTGAGAAGTGACCCTCTGTAGGAAATATCCTATAAGTCTCAGCTGTGCATTCCCTTTTCATCCAAGAGCCAGGGGCCAGCTGGTCCTAGGGTAGTGTCTGGCCTGCATTTGTAGATTTTGTCCGCAAGCTGCAGGATGGTAGTTTTCTTGTTTCTGGTTCCCCCTCTTGGGTAAGGCTGGTCCAGAAGATTGTGCAAGCTTCCTAGTGATAGGGGTCAATGTCTGCCTTCTGGTAGTCCTGGCCATGTCAAAGGGTATGTCTAGAGAAAGCTCTAGGTTCAGTAAGTCTTTAGGCAACCTGTCTATTGACACATACCCAGCTAGTTAGTTGTTTGAGCTGGACCATAAGGAGGGCTAAACACTCAAAAATTAGGGCTTTCAAACTGTGGTGCTAGAGATTACTGACAGTCCCTTGGACAGCAAGGAGATCCAATCAGTCAATCCTAAAGGAATCAATATTCATTGTAAGCAATGATGCTAAAGCTGATGCTCCAATATTTTGGTCACATGATACAAAAAGCTGACTCACTGGAGAAGACCCTGATGCTGGGAAAGATTGAAGGCAAAAGGAGAAGGGGGCAGCAGAGGATGAGATGGATGGACGGCATCACCAACTCAATGGACATGAATTTGAGCAAACTCCAGCAGACAGTGGAATACGGAGAAGACTGGTGTGCTCCAGTCCACAGGGGTGCGACGAGTTGGGCAAGACTTACCAGCTGCACAACAACATTCTGGCACTAGAGCCTACCGACAGTTGACTGGGGCCAGGTTTTGGTATCAATGACTGAAGAAAGATGTCAGCGTCTAGGAGAGCTCAGGCCGATGAATGCTCCCAGGTATGTCTACCGCCAGTGTCTATGTCTCCAGGGTGAGTCAAAGCCACCACACACCTCCTTCTCAAGGAGACCCTCTAAGACCAGCAGGTAGGTTTGATCTAGTCTCCTATCAAATTACAGCTTTTGCCATTGGTGCTGGTGCACTTGAGATTTGTGTGCGCCCTTTAAGAGTGAAGTCTCTACCTCCCTCAGTCCTGTGGGGCTCCTGCAATCAAGCCCCACATGCCTTCAAAGCCAAATGTTCTGGGTGTTCCTCTTCTTGGTGCTGGACCCCCAGGCTGAGGGGACGTGACATGGAGCTCAGAACTCTCACTCTTGTGGGAGAAGCTCTGAAATGTAATCATTCTCCAGCTTGTGGGTTGCCTACCTGGGAGAGTATAGGATTTGATAATATGCAAGTCCACCCCTCCCACCATTCTTCTTTACGTGCTTCCTCTTTTTTTTTTCTTTTAAATTAAAAAAAATATATATTTATTTAGTTTTGGCTGTGTTGGATCTTTGTTGCTGTGTGGGCTTTTCTCTATTTGCAGCAAGTGTGGGCTACTCTTCATTGTGGCGCAGAGGCTTCTCATTGCAGTGGCTTCTCTTATTGTGCAGCACCCTCTCTAGGGTACATGGGCTTCAGTTGCTGAGGCACATGGGCTCAGTAGTTGTGGCTGCCAGGCTCTGGAACACTGGCTCAACAGTGGTGACACACGGTAGCTTAGCTGCTCCATGACATGTGGGATCTTCTCAGATCAGGGACTGAACCTGTGTTTTCTGGATTGGCAGGCAGATTCTTTACCATTGAGACACCAGGGAAGCCCTATGTGGTTCTTGTTTTATGTCTAGTTGTAGATCTTTTCTGGTAGGTTTCAGACTTTTTCCACTTTGACTTTTCTGTAGATTTTTGTGATTTTGGTGTGCTAGGGAGAGAAGGTGAGTTTAGGGTCCTTCTACTCCACTATCTTGGCCACTCTTCAAAGAGGTTCATAAAGTGTCAATCTACCTAAATAAAAGGATCTCCCTACTACCACCACCATGATGTAGACAATTATTTCCTGCAAATATGCTCATCTTCATGCCTTATCCACTTCCTGTATGTAGTCTTCCACTTTCATTCTTTTAGTGAAATTTCACAGGAACAACTTTAAATTTATTCAGTTAATACAGCAGCATTATTAATTTATGGAGATTTACTGGCATGTTTTCTTATGTGCCAGGCATTATACATAAAATTTCATTTATGTTATTTCATTAAATCTTCAAAAATTCTTAAAAAGTAAGTGTTAATTTTGTGATTTGCAGATAGCAAAACCAAAGCTAGAGATGTTAGTCCAAGGTCAGAATACGCGTCCTCATATGATGGAGCACATGGAAGTCAGGCTGCAGAAAGGGAAAGAGGAGCATGACATGAGCAGAGGAGGTAGGGAGTATGAACCATCATTTGAAGTATTTAGATTTGACAAGATATAGAGACAAATGATACAATCACAATATAGGCAAGGTAAGGAATCATTTTTATATGAGAAAGGTTTTATCATGATTAGCAGAATATGAAAAGGCACATGGAAAGGGAGAATTTAAAGCAACATGACAAAGGGAAAGAGAAGAAAGGCTGATGATTTTTTTGGAGAATGGGAGGGGATGGAATCAATGCATATATGGAGAATTCAACTTGGTCTAAGAGAGACTATTCTTATTAAAATGGAAAAGAAGGGAAATCTTGGAAACAAATTAGGGAAGCTGATGTCTTTGGAGCAGAGAAGACTGAAAGTTAAGATATCTTATACCTGACTGAGTATTACTATTAAAGCTTGTGCTATAAGCATGTGCTTTATCACTTGCCTGCCATTGCTTGTATATTTTGTTGATGCTATTTTTGAACACATGTAACGTGTTATCCCATAAGACTTGTAGAAAATACATCCCTCTCATTTGCTTCATCCACATTCTTTGCTCATATATTTGCAAATATCAATGATGGTGAATATTAAATCAGGGAAAAAAGTGAAGGTCACTCAGTCGGAAAACAGGAAAGCATATTTAAAATGGAATGCTTTAATAACATGCTTCAGATTTAAAAAAGTAAATTGTTGAGCTATAATTCCTCTTCACATTTTGGACAAGGAAGTCGAATCTTATTCCACAAAGTTGGCATAATTATTAAATATTTTATTGATTGCTTTCATTCAAACTGTCTTTTTAAAATTGTGCTAAACATATTCATATTTTGTTTAATTGAATTTTTTTACTAGAAAAATCTCTCCTGAAAGAAAAACCAGAGCATGCACAAAGTATTCTATAGGTTTTGAAAAATGTTTTTGTTAATAAAAAAGAACTACAGCTAACGCTTTCATAGTAGTCATTTTTATTAGTACATTACATATGCCAATTCATTCAGTTTTCACAAATACCCTATGAGGCAAATGCTAACATTTTTCTCATTTTGCAGATGAAGAAACCAGGAAGAGAAAATATAACCAATGGCCTTGGAGTCTGCCTTTCCTGACCCTAGATTAACTCTAGACTAGAACATAATGAATCACTATATTTTTCCTTGCATAAACTAGTCTGAATGTCAGTCTGTAATTTCTAATTTAAAAACATGCTGATGGAGCTGTTCTTCAGTAGTCCAGATCACTAGGTAACACTGCTTACTCTCTCACTATTACTCAGGCCTCACAGGGATATGCAAAGGATCCCTTGTGGTAAACCTTTTCCTCCCTCGTTCCCTTGACTCCCAAGTGGTACAATGACTCTTCAGAGCTCTCCTGTGCTATGCTGTGCTTAGTCCGTCAGTCATGTCCAACTCTTTGCAACCCCATGGACTGTAGCCCATCAGGCTTCTCCATCCATGGGGATTCTCCAGGCAAGATTACTGGAGTGGGTTGCCATGACTTCCTCCAGGAGATCTTCCCAACCCAGGGATTGAACCCAGGTCTCTTGCACTGCAAGTGGATTCTTTGCCGTCTGAGCCACTAAGGGGCTTCAAAGAATAGTGCAGTGAGTAGCCTATACCTTCTCCAGGGGAACTTCCTGACACAGGAATCGAACCATAGTCTCCTGAATTGCAGGTGGATTCTTTACCAGCTGAGCTACCTGGGAAGCCCTGAGCTGATGGTTATTTTCCCAAGACAGCCTAACCATAGTCAAACTGCTACAGCTACATCCTGTCTCTCCAATTGCCATCAATACCCATAACTGCTGGTTAATATCTAATTCTTCACCACCACCACCACCACCAAAATTATCTAATGTCTACTCTGGACTTCAACTGCTTTTACAAAAATATAACTTCTTGTATTTTATCTTGCTTGGAAAATACCTACTCCAACCAAAGTTGGAGGGGTAGGCAGATGGGGAGAAAGAGAAAAAAAGTTTCGATCTTGGCAATTAATGTATCAGCAATGATGGAACTTGTATTCTATGAGTTACATTATGGTTAGCTTATTTTACTACATGCAAATTCACACATGAGAAGGCATTTTAGAGTCTTTGTACCATATTAATGCTGTAATATGGGGCTTACCAGGTGGCACAGTGGTAAAAAATCTACCTGCCAGTGCAAGAGACACAAGAGACATGGGTTTGATCCCTGGGTTGGGAAGATGCCCTGGAGTAGGAAATGGCAACCTATTCCAGTAGTCTTGCCTGAAAAACGCCATGGACAGAGGAGCTTGGCAGGCTACAGTCCATGGGGTCATAAAGAATTGGACATGACTGAGCACACATACACACAAAATATTGTAATATGGAGTCAATTATCTATGCATCATGTAACTTATTTTCAGAATTCAGTGATGGAATTTTAAAAATTAAGTTTCTTTCAAAGAAATCAACTTTGACATATTGAGAAAAAAGAACATTACAAAGAGAAGAATGAGGAAAACAGAGGCTAGTTCTGGCTTGACTCAAAACTGATTTGATGGATAAAGAACTTGGGTAGAATTTTCTCCAAAGACTATAAACATGAAAACACAGATCAAACAACAATAAAATATCATTTTAAATCTACAATAGTATACTATTGTAAAAAAGACAGATAAAACAAATATTGATATAGGTATGAAAAAAGTGCACCCTATATATTGTGGATGAGAATGTAGCATGGATGTAGAAAGGTGCAGCCATTATGGAAAACAGTATGGAGGTCCCTCAAAGAAAGTTAAAGAAAGAACTACCAACTGATTCAGCAATCCCATTTCAAGGCATATAGTCAAAAGAATTGAAATGAGCATATTAAAGAGATATATGCACCTTTTTGTTCAATGTACCAATATTCACAATACCCATGGTATGGAAACAAAACAGATATTGATAAGCAGATTAGTGGATAAAGAAAATGTGATATACATATAAAACAAAATATTACTTTGCCTTAAACAAAGAAAATCCTGCAATTTGTGCTAACATGGATAGACCTAGAAGGAACTACATTATGCTAAGTTAAATAAGCTAATCAGAAAAGGACAAATACATCATGATTGCAGTTATATGAGGCATTTAAAACAGTGAGACTCATAGAAGCAGAGAATGGAATGGTGGTTGCATGAGGCTGGGGAGAGGGAGAAATGGGCAACTATTGCTCAGTGAATATAACATTTCAGTTATTCAAGATGATGAAATTCTATATTTGCTGTTATGTATATATTATGTAATATAATACAATATATTTATATATAATTTGTCTAAATTATATACAATTTATTGTCTAAATTATATACAGCTATCTTATATCAATAGGATATACGTTAAATGTGTGCAATTTTGTACATTAATTATGTATCAATAAAGTTTAAAAAACTGATGAGTCTCTTTAGAGTTCAGCTGATCCTGTGACATAAGCTGTATCAGCTTTTTTATTTTCACAGCATTTGCTAGAAAATACAGGATTCCTTTTGGTATTTTTGACTGTTCCTTTGCAACATTGAGTAATTCCACTGTCATAAGTACACAGTGTAAGTAGTGGGAACAACTGGGTCCAGAGATTCTGGACTGTCATCGCTCATACTGCCCACTCAGAGAAGCATCCTACAATCCTGCTTGTCAGCATGTGCCAGGCTTCTGAAAGAGCCAAGTCTTGTCATTCAGATGCTCTCGGCTGCGGTGAATTGTGACAGTTTATGCAATCCATTGTATGGGAGGGAGCATCTGTTTTCACCATGTTCTGTACATAATTAGGCTCTCTGCCACTTTTCAGAGGTTTGGGGCTTCTCAACAACATTCAAATCTAGTAAAGTGATGTGCTCTACATTGTATGATGATTTTCTTGACCACAGAGCAAAACTGGAATCAAGGCTTCAAGGCAGCTGTCATGTCTCAGTGTCTGCTACTGCTATGCTGAGAAAGCTGAATGTCTTATAGTTTTTCATTTTGGGGATGTACAAACTGAGACATCGGATTTTCAGAATCTAAGTTTTTCATGTAGTATCTATGCTTTCTATTGAAAAATCAAGTTAAAATTTAGCATATAAAAATATTGGACTACATTCATGAAAGAAGTGTTTGATGATTTTCTGTCATAATGCAGATCTTTATCCCAAACTTCCAAGCAAAATGGTACATGAAACAAGCAAGATTTCCAGTGGAGGAGATGTCAACAGTGAACAAGGAGGATACTAATTTCATAGTTACATATACTATGTATGAAACGAAACAACGCGATACAGTAAAGAAATTGACTACCCTGTGGGTGTTGAGAGATTACTATAGATGAAGTAAAACAATTCTCTGAAGTGTTAACACTTGAGAAAGAGCCTGAAAGAGACTATCTGGGAGAAAAGCATCCTCTTTAGGGGGAAAATAAAGGGTAAAAATGAGAATGAGTTGTACATGTTCAAAAAAGAGAAGGAACACCAGTGTGGCTGGCCTGACTTGCTGATGAGAGGTTGACAGAAATGAGGTCAAACAGATGGGCAACACCTATGTCATAGTCACTCCTTGGTTGGCTTCAATAGGGAGATTTTAATTATATCTTAAGTGCATTAAGAAGCCATTAGAGGATATTACATGGGAGAATTTGGTGACATTTATTTACAAAGGAAACTATTACATGAGGGCAAGAGAGGCTCACTGAGAGCAGCCAAGAGTCTGTTACAAAGGGGTGGGGGGCAATGGGAGATGAGAAGAGCCTGTGTTAAAGCTGGAGCCATGAACATGAATAGAAGCCATGAGATACAGTATGCAGCAGGAGGTAGAAGCAGCAACTTACTAGTAAGCAGCAACTTACTAGTAGATTAAATGTGGTGTGTGAAGGAAAGTGAAAATGAAAGATGACCCCAGGTTTTTGGTTTGAGCAAGTGGGTGGGTACAGTTAATCTTGACTATGATGGAGAAGTAAAGGCAAGAAGGGTTTAAGGGTGAATACATGAATACGTGTAGGTCATTGATGTTTCAAATGGTACTTTAGTAAAATCAGTTCACTATTTAACTCTCCAAACTTACATCTGAGGGAAACTAAATTTAAACGATCCCAACTGCCACAGGTTTATGAACTTAATTATAGTGTTGGTCAAGAATAATAAGAAAAACATTTAAAACATTGGCATAGTTTCACAGTAAAGATAACCTTTCTCAGGTGACACATCACTCTGATAGGATCTATTGATTTTCTCTGTCCTAATGTTAACAGAGACACAGGAGTTGGCATTATTCCTAAAGTTAAATATTTAAAATCTGGCATTTCAAATAGTACAATTTCCTACTTAATGATAATAATAAAATGTTTCCAAGTATTTTAATACTCTTAAACTAAAGAGACGTAATTATCACCCATGGATCAAAATGAATGTTTCTTTTATCTTACAGACTCAGAGATGCCTTTGCAGTACCTTTAAAACTCATGGAAATTTCACCTCCAATTTCACCTACACTTTGTCTTAAAATAATACAATTAAAATCATGTATAACAAGAATATAAGGTAAGTAGTGTAATAATAATATAAGCAGCAGAGACTAGGAATTGCCACATTATCCTTTCTTGAGAAAAGAGAAGAATGAAGACAGAGGTCATGACACTAAACACCATTTCATATATTTGTCGAGAAAAATATACCTGTATTCTTCATTATGTTTCTGAAAAGGTGGAATGTAGTTTGGCCAATCTTCTAAATAATCAGAGCTTACTTCAGTGGGAGGCATAATTTGGGGAGCTGCTTGTACCTTGGAAGAAAGCTAGCCTGTTGAGTCCTAGGAGGAGACATAGAAGGGTGAATTTTTAATATAAATTAATAAAATCATAGGTTAAAAGAGAAGGCTCAGCTTGGATATGAGGAAGAATATCAGCAATAGAAATTATATTTTGCATGTGCGTATGTGAATAAGAAAAGGTTTCTAAATTTGGGAGCAGGGTGGGTTCTAAGAATACAAATTCAACACAGGGATAAGGGAAAATTTTGTAAAAGTTAGTTGTTTTATTCAATTGAGCAACAATTTTAAGGAACTATTACTATTTAAACACAGTATGAATTATCAGGTAAATTAGGTATTGGAATAGCATTTCTATCAGGTCACTTGCAATGGTATAGAGCACAATCTTTGAAAAAAAAAAAAAGAGAGGGATATTTCCATAAAGGGCTTCCCAGGTAGCACAGTGGTAAAGAATCCATCTGCCAGTGCAGGAAATGCAAGATGTGTGGATTCAGTTCCCAGGTCAGGAAGATTCTCTGGAGTAGGAAATGGATACTCTAGTATTCTTGCCTGGAAAATTCCATGGGCAGAGAAGCCTGGGGGGTCTACAGTCCATGGGCTAGCAAACGGTAAGACACTGAGAGACTGAGCATGCACTCATTTCCATAAATGGGAAGCACAATACAGTGTGTACAAGAGTAGGAATAATCTAGAACATTTCAAACAGAGGGATCTGAAAGGATAAATCAGAGAAGCATGAAATTAAATGTGATTCTATGGAATTGTAAACTTTATAAAAATCTGCATGAATATTTAAATCAAAATGAACTGGAAAGAAAAATGTTTAGAAAAGTAGGTAGCGAACAGTTTACAGAAGTATTTTAAAACCATAATGGTATATTTTAAAATGATAATGGTATAGCACTAATTCTTTGTAAATTATTTTCTAAAAACTTTACTAAGGATTCCAAATCTATTACCTTATAATCTTAACAATAGCCTAACGTCTATAGCTGTGAGATACAGAGTTTATCTCTTGAAAACTGCATATAGTTGGATTTTGATTTGTGATAATCTTTATACTTTAATCAGAAGATGTAATCTGTTTACAGTTAATATAATTTCTCAAATATTGTTGATAACCATCAAGATGTACCATGCTTTTTCTCTACTTATTTTTTCTCTCCTTTTCACCTTCTTTTTTGTTATTAGACATTTTTAACATTCATCTTCTCCCTACCCATAATTTAGAATATAGTTATATATGTTGGCTATCTGAGAAATTATAATGTGCATAGTCCTTGAGCTAAATGTAATAAAATCATTCATTCTGACTTATTGCTATACTAAAGAACAACATCAAAAAACATATAACTGTTATAACGTGTTTTAATTTTTATTTTACTTTTTAACCACACAAGAAATTGTTACTGTGAATTTTTATAGTCAATATTCGTTTAAATTTTCCCTCACGATTATGACATTTTTTGTTAGGTTTTCTGGTAATCAGGTTAAAGCTCTTTACACCATTCTCTTTAATTCAAGGATTCAATTTTACTCTCAGATTTAGAGGAAGAAAAGCTTGTTCACTGAAATATGTGTTCTTTTACATTCCTGTTTATATCTGAGTTGTTAATGAATGATGTTGACTGCATGTCCAGTATGCCTGCTGCTGCTGCTGCTGCTAAGTCACTTCAGTCATGTCCGACTCTGTGCGACCCCATAGACAGCAGCCCACCAGGCTCCCCCGTCCCTGGGATTCTCCAGGCAAGAACAATGGAGTGGGTTGCCATTTCCTTCTCCAATGCATGAAAGTGAAAAGTGAAAGTGAAGACGCTCAGTCGTGTCCGACTCTTGGCGACCCCATGGACTGCAGCCAACTGGGCTCCTCCGTCCATGGGATTTTCCAAGCAAGAGTACTGGAGCCTACCGCTGTGGAAAACCATAAGAAAACTGGGCATGCAAGAAGTTAACTAATTAGCTCATGATTTGCAGAGTCAATTCTATTAGTAATTTTAGCCTCTATTACATTACAGAATTCCATAATTCAACAATGTCATTTAATGAAAAATAAAGAAAACAATTTTTAAAAAAATGTTTGTTGAAGATGGTGAAAAGCTATTTTTCACGATATTCTGGAATAATATGATACCACATATAGCGCAATTAAAGGAATTACAGTGATCTCTGGACTCTGAAAATAAAAAGAAGAAAGTAAGTGCAGGCTGCATGGCTGCTAGGTCCCTTTCAAAAGCTAATCAGTCATTACTATTTCCACTCCATTTTTCATAATACTGCCTTTACAAAAATGATAATTATAATGTTTGTAGAGCTGCCTCATGTACCTCATCTCACTCCAACCACAAGACAGTCTTTTGAGAAAGGTTTCATAGCACCATAACATTGAAGAGAAAATAGTCACTTTGAAACAAGTATAGAAATAAAATGATACTTAAATTCAATTTTTCTGTCTCCCCCCTCAGTGATTTTTCAGTATGTTAAACCACCTGGAGACCAGAGTTTTAATATATTTGGATAGGAAGAACATCTTGGAGGTGATATGACTTATTATTGTGAAGTTCTCTAGAAGAATGTCAGTGATTGATAAAAACCAATCTCTTGTATAACTTACATATGTTCAGCCAAATACTGAGAGTTTTAAGACCACAGTGGAATATTTTGTGGAACTGAAAATATATGTTTAAAACACTAAAAAGTACTTAACTTTCATCTTTATAAGTAAATGGAGCCCAAATTCTTAGTATAATAAATTGTAGGGAAAATATAAACTTCTTAGCAATTCTTAGCTATTGAGCTATTGTCAAACTGGTTCTCTCTCTTGTTGCTTTAACTTAGAATTGGGTCTTCCCTGGTTCCTCAGACTGCAAAGAATTTGCCTGCAAAGCAGGAGACCTGGGTTTGATCCCTGGGTCAGAAAGAGCCCCTGGAGAAAGGAATGGCTACCCACTCCAGTATTCTTGCCTGTAAAATCCCATGGATAGAGAAGCCTGGCAGGCTACAGTTCATGGGGTCGCAAAGAGTCAGACATGACTGAGTGAACATTCATAACTTAGAATTACATATAAAACAAATGAATGAATTACATGTAAAATTGTGTGTGTGTGCATATGATTTGAGTCCTAACATAGATTTCATTCTGTTTTGTGTCCTAAATTTGAACAGTAAGATATCTTGACTACATAAAAAAGAGTAATCAGTGGATTCATAAGATGCATTTTTTTCAACTTTTTACACCAAAAAACTTTGGGCAGTTAAAGTGAACTGGAAAAAAAAAAAACAAGAATCTTAAATCATAGTAATCCAAATATTGCTTTAAAGTATTAATACTTTCACATATGCCATCTGAGATTCAGCTTTATCTATTTGAAACAAATATAAAAGATTAGTAGAACAGATTCACTTATCCCCTCTACTTTATAGAAGAGGATTTAAAACACAGATAGTTAAGATATATTCTAAAGAAAATCTCAGGAATACTAAAGAGGAAATGTGTGTGTGTATCTTAATTTAAGTAAAAAGGAAAGGCTATCAGGTAAAATATATTAAAAACAAAGTCACAAGGGAAATTGATGAATTGTGACTGATAATTTCAACAGAAAAGATTCATATAGTGCTCTAGATATACACGTAGAATGTAGTTCTGCTTTCTGTAACACTTTTTAAAAATAATCTAAGTAGAAAAAGATTTTCAAGTTAGTGTTCTAAGCTGATTTGCAAATATTTGTTTTTCTTTTAATGGGCCATGGGGCATACACGTGTATCTGTTCTAACATCTCCCATAGTAAAATTTTTGTAATTGAGACATACATGGAGATACACTCACCAATTTTTCTGTGTATGACAGATCATAAATGTAAAGTGAATATAACAGAAGTAAATGTAATCTTTGATCCATCTCTTACTAGTTGCAATTATCTTGGGCTATTTATTTTACCTCTTTATGGGTCTTTTTTCCCTGAAATTGATTCAAGAGTAGTACCTGACATATTAGGATTTTTGAGAATAAAATGAAGTAATGAATGTAAAACATTTAGTACTTTACTTTGTACTTCAATACTCAATTTTGTGATTATTGCCACAATGATTATTATCATCATTTCTTTAGCAGAGGTTAAAAAGCTTCTGTTCTATTCTTCATTAAGAATATTTTAGTTTTCAGGGGATGATGTCAGTTATAATCTGAAATTAGTTCAGTTACTCAGTCTTGTATGACTCTTTGTGACCCCATGAACCGCAGCATGCCAGGCTTCCCTGTCCAATACCAACTCTCAGAGCTTGCTCAAACTCGTTTCCATCAAATCGGTGATGCCATCCAACCACCTCATCCTCCATCATCCCCTTCTCCTCCCACCTTCAGTCTTTCCCAGTATTAGGGTATTTTCCAATGAGTCAGTTCTTCGCATCAGGTGGCCAAAGTATTGGAGTTTCAGCTTCAACATCAGTCCTTCCAATGAATATTCACGACTGATTTCCTTTAGGATTGACTGGTTGTATCTCCTTGCAGTCCAAGGGACTCTTAAGAGTTCTCCAACACCACAGTTCAAAAGCATCAATTCTTCTGCACTCAGCTTTTTTACAGTCCAACTCTCACATCCATACATGACTATTGGAAAAACCATAGCTTTGACTAGATGGACCTTTGTCAGCAAAGTAATGTCTCTGCTTTTTAATATGCTGTCTAGGTTGGTCATAGCTTTTCTTCCAAGTGCCAAGCATCTTTTAATTTCATGGCTGCAGTCACCATCTTCAGTGATTTTGGAGCTCCCCCCCTCCAAAAAATAAAGTCTGTCACTGTTTCCATTGTTTCCCCATCTATTTGACATGGAGTGATGGGACTTCATGAAATCTGAAATTAAGGTCTCCTTACATTTATGGCTCTATCTTCAGGTGACAACATTGGGTAATTAAGCTTCCATGCTGTGCTGTGCTTAGTTGCTCAGTTAAGTCTGACTCTTCATGACACCATGGACTGCAGCCTGCCAGGCTTGTCTGTCCATGGGGATTCTCCAGGCAAGAATACTGGAGTGGGTTGTCATGCCCTCCTCCAACAGATCATACCAACCCAGGGATCAAACCTAGTTTTCCTGCATTGCAGGTGGATTCTTTACTGACGGCGCCATCAGGGAAACAGTTGAGCTTCTACTAATCCTCAAACAAACACACAAACAAAAATTACATTGAAACAACAATTTCCACACTTTTCCAAACCCAGCTTGCAAACTATATTATGGGTGATTGTCTGAAGAGGGTAGGCTTTTAATATATTTATCCTTTTGAATAAAATTTCATTGAATTTTCAAAAGAACACCAAATCCAGATAAAATTAAGAATGACTACTCTCAATAATCAAGGCATGCTGTCCAAAAAAACTGGGTGCAGTGATGGAAGTGCTTTATATCTGTGTTCAGCACAATATCTCTTAGCACCTGAAAGGTGGCTAAGGCAACTGAGAAATGGAATTTTACATTTTACTTAATTTCAACTCATTTAAGTCTAGTGGCTACCATAGAGAAATGCATATGTTGAGGATCTATCCCTAGATGAAGCAATGTTTGCCATCATTTCCTCTTGCAATCTAAAGAATCAATTTAAATGAGTTATGAGTCTATTAATACACGAGCCCAGAGATCTATCTTGAGGAATAACTTAAAAAAATCAGTCTTTGCTCCAGATTTTACTGATAAGGACTCTCAGTTTTTTTACACATTCCCCTCTGTGACAGTCCACAAATGATGTTTCTTCCTGGGCATGGTATCAGGTGAAAGTGTGCTTTTCCTGAGCAACTAGTTTATTTAAACTTATGAACACTATGATGATTTCAATTTTATGTTTCCCTTTTGTCACAGCCTGATATAGGTATCAAAAATCACTAGAATCTTTTCTTATACTGATAGAAATCAAAAATAATAAAAGTTTCATAGTAATTAAACCCAATAGCATTGATATCTTCAGATACATTTATTTTAAAAATTAACAATGTCTACCATTAACATACAGTTTAGAGAATGAAAATGAAGGATTTTAAGAAAAGAAGGAACTAAATGATGCAATCATCTAAAGCAACCCTAAGAAATCTCATAGAGCTTCACCTCCCATTAAGCCTTATCAAATTTACCATATTTTAAAGAAGCAACATTGTACCTGTAGAAAATGGTCATTTCAATTTAAGACTACAGAATAACATTGAATGCCTCTTTTCTAGACAATCTGGATTTTAAGAATATTGTGAAAATAAAATAGTAAAATGATAAAAAGTTATAATTAGTTTATTGAATAAAATCTAATTAGGGTAAAAAAGGAGCATATTTAAAAGACAATTTATATACTTTCAGAAATGCCATGTGACACATAGGAAAGTTAAGTTATCATTAGTATTATCAATGTAAGAATCAATGTGTAGGATTTTAAGAATATCATAAGAGAGAAGAAAACCATGGATTGTGTTAAACTTGCTTTATTGTGATATAATAGAAAAGGTAAATAGTGCATAATCAGAAAAAGTAGTTGAAGACTAATATCCATTAAGTGCTAATTTCATGACCCTACAAAATTCAACAGACTTCCCTACTGCCTCAGTGGTAAAGAATCTGCCTGCCAATCCAGGAGACATGGGTTTGATTTCTGGGTCAGGAAAATCCCATGGAGAAGGAAATGGCAATGCACTTGAGTATTCTTGCGTGGGAAGTCCCACGGACAGAGAAGCCTGGCAGGCTACAGTCCATGGTGTTGCAAAAGAGTCAGAGACGAGTTAGGGACTAAAAAATTACCACACCACAATTCAATATTATCCTTGAATCTGAGTTTACAAGGCATTAAAAAATATAACCACTGCTTTTTAATCCTAGAGTTCTTTTTCAAAAATTTTATTTTTAATTGGAGGTTAATTGCAATGTTGTGTTTGTTTCTGCTGTACAACAATACAGATCAGCCATAATTATATATATGCCCCCTCCCTCTTAAGATACCCTCCCACCTCCCACTCCATTCCACCCCTCTAGGTTGTCACAGAGTACTGATTCAAATCTTAAGAGTTTTTTTATGAAATGTGTGTGCGTCCTTAGTCACTCAGTCATGCCCAACTCTTTGAGACCCCACGGACTGTAGCTTGCCAGGCTCCTCTGTCAACAGAAATTTCCAGGCAAGAATACCAGAGTGAATTACCACTTCCTACTCCAGGGGATCTTCCTGACCCAGGGATCCAATGTCTCTTGTGTAAGCAGGTGGATTCTTCACCACTAGTGCCACCTGGGAAGCCCATGGAAACAGCTAGGAAGTTGGGCAGCAAAGAAGTGAAAAATACTCTTATCATTTGTTACCTATTTGTTAGACATGGTGTTGCATTTTATATGCCCTTGTTTCTGCCAAATGTGCAAAATGTGCTTAGTTGCTCAGTTGTGTCTGACTCTTTAGGACCCAATGGATGGTAGCGCAGCAGGCTCCTCTGTCCATGAAATTTTATAGGGGAGAATACTACAGTGGGTTGATATTCCCTTCTGCAGAGAAGCTTCATGATCCAGGGATCAAACACAGTCTCCTGCATCTCAAACACTGTCAAGTGGATTATTTACCACTAGTGCTCGATAAAGGACAGAAATGGTGTGGACCTAAAGAAGCAGAAGATATTAAGAAGAGGTGGCAAGAATACACAGAAGAACTGTACAGAAAAGATCTTCACGACCGAGATAATCACGATGGTGTGATCACTCACCTAGAGACAGACATCCTGGAATGTGAAGTCAAGTGGGCCTTAGAAAGCATCACTACGAACAAAGCTAGTGGA
The DNA here is from genome assembly GCA_024291935.2 of Okapia johnstoni. NCBI lineage: Eukaryota > Metazoa > Chordata > Mammalia > Artiodactyla > Giraffidae > Okapia > Okapia johnstoni. Next base: position 10,850,992 of record CM044325.1, read on the forward strand.
GGTGATGGAATTCCAGTTGAGCTATTTCAAATCCTGAAAGATGATGCTGTGAAAATACTGCACTCAGTATGCCAGCAAATCTGGAAAACTGAGCAGTGGCCACAGGACTGGAAAAGGTCAGTTTTCATTTCAATCCCAAAGAAAGGAAATGCCAAAGAATGTTCAAACTACCGCACAATTGCACTGATCTCACACACTAGTAAAGTAATGCTCAAAATTCTCCAAGTCAGGCTTCAGCAATACGTGAACTGTGAACTTCCAGATGTTCAAGCTGGTTTTAGAAAAGGCAGAGGAACCAGAGATCAAATTGCCAACATCCGCTGTATCATTGAAAAAACAAGAGAGTTCCAGAAAAACATCTATTTCTGCTTTATTTACTGTGCCAAAGCCTTTGACTGTGTGGATCACAATAAACTGTGGAAAATTCTGAAAGAGATGGAAATACCAGACCACCTGACCTGCCTCTTGAGAAACCTGTATGCAGGTCAGCAAGCAACAGTTAGAACTGGACATGGAACAACAGACTGGTTCCAAATAGGAAAAGGAGTACTTCAGGCTGTATATTGTCACCCTGCTTATTTAACTTATATGCAGAGTACATCATGAGAAATGCTGGGCTGAAAGAAGCACAAGCTGCTGCAAACAAGATTGCTGGGAGAAACATCAATAACCTCAGATGTGCAGATGGCACCACCCTTATGGCAGAAAGTGAAGAGGAACTAAAAACCCTCTTGATGAAAGTGAAAGAGGAGAGTGAAAAAGTTGGCTTAAAACTCAACATTCAGAAAACGAAGATCATGTCATCTGGTCCCATCACTTCATGGGAAATAGATGGGGAAACAGTGGAAACAGTGTCAGACTTTATTTTGGGGGGCTCCAAAATCACTGCAGCCATGAAATTAAAAGACGCTTACTTCTTGGAAGGAAAGTTATGACCAACCTAGATAGCATATTTAAAAGCAGAGACATTACTTTGCCAACAAACTTCCGTCTAGTCAAGGCTATGGTTTTTCCAGTAGTCATGTATGGATGTGAGAGTTGGACTGTGAAGAAAGCTGAGCACCGAAGAATTGATGCTTTTGAACCGTGGTGTTGGAGAAGACTCTTGAGAGTCCCTGGGATGGCAAGGAGATCCAACCAATCCATCCTAAAAGAGATCAGTCCTGGGTGTTCATTGGAAGGACTAATGTTGAAGCTGAAACTCCAGTACTTTGGCTACCTCATGCGAAGTGTTCACTCATTGGAAAAGACCCTGATGCTGAGAAGGACTGGGGGCAGAAGGAGAAGGGGACGCCAGAGGATGAGATGGCTGGATGGCATCACCGACTCGATGGACATGAGTTTGGGCAAACTCCAGGAGTTGGGGATGGACAGGGAGGCCTGGCATGCTGCAATTCATGGGGTCGCAAAGAGTCGGACATGACTGAGTGAGTGAACCGAACTAACTGAACTGAGTGCTACCTGAAATGAAAGTCAGTCCTGTCTATCTCTTTGTGACCCCATGGAATATACAATCCACGGGATTCCCTAGGCCAGAATACTGGAGTGGGTAGCCATTCCCTTCTCCAGGGGATCTTCCCAACCCAGGGACTGAACCCAGGTCTCCCACTTTGCAGGATGATCCTTCACCAGATGAGCCACCAGGGAAGCTGGGAAGCTCAAATAACAGCTTTATTGAGATACAGTTAACTTACCATGTAATTCAGTATTTAAAATATATAAGTCAATGATTTTAAGTATATTCATTGAATTGTGGAACCATCAACATAAACAATCTAAGAATATTTTTATTATCTCTTCTCCTCCCAACTCTCATAACCTTTAGCCTTCATTCTGCTTCTTTTTTTTTTTATTCCACTCCCATCCCCCAGCCCTAGGAAACAACGAATCTATTCTCTGTCTCTATAGATTAGCCTATTCGGAACATTTCACACAAATGAATCATATATGTGGTCTTTTGTGACCAGCTTATTTCATTGCCAAGTTTTCAAATTTCATCCGTGTTGTAGCATGTATCGGTGCTTCATTTATTTTTACTGCTTAATAAAATTCCACTGGATTTAATATACTGCTGCTAAGTCGCTTCAGTCGTGTCCGACTCTGTGCGACCCCATAGATGGCAGCCCACCAGGCTCCTTCGTCTCTGGGATTCTCCAGGCAAGCACATTGGAGTGGGTTGCCATTTCCTTCTCCAGTGCATGAAAGTGAAAAGTGAAAGTGAAGTCGCTCAGTCGTGTCTGACTGTTCGCGACCCCATGGGCTGGAGCCTACCAGGCTCCTCCCTCCATGGGGTTTCCCAGGCAAGAGTACTGGAGTGGGGTGCCATTGCCTTCTCCGATTGAATATACTACACTTTATTTATTCATCATTGATGGTAATGTAAGTTGTTTCCACTTTGGGGCTACAGCAAATAATGCTTTTAGGAACAACTGTCTACAAGGTTTTTTTTTTTTTTACAGACATATGTTTCATTTCTCTTGGGTATATACATGAGAGTAGAATTACTGAGTTATTACAATAACTCTATGTTTAACCTTTCAATGAACATCCATGCTGTTTTCTAAAGTGGCTGTATCACTTTACATTTCAACCAGGAGTATATAAAAGTTTCAATTTTTTCACATCCCCCCCAAATTTGCTATTATATTATTGATTAAAGTTGTATTAATGGATATTAAGTGGTGTCTCATTCTGAATTTTACTTGATTTCTAATGACTGATGAAATCAAGCATATTTTCATGTGCTTATTGAGTATGTGTACATCTCATGCTTATTTGGGGGACCCTTTACTCAAATTTTTTATCCATTATCAATGTCTTTTGAAAAGAAGAAAATAGGATCAGAAACAGTAAGTCACTTGCTCAAGTTCTTACAGCTAATTAATCAAGTATGATCCATCTGAGGCTCTTCTGTCCCTAGAGTCTATGTTCTTAAGAACCTAATACAATCTCAATCACCTGAAAAGGCTGGCTTAAAGTTCAACATTCAGAAACTAAGATCATAGCATCTTATCCCATCACATCATGGCAAACAGATGGGGAAAAAGCAGAAACAGTGGCAGATTTTATTTTCTTGGTCTCCAAAATCACTGTGGTTGGTGACTGCAGCCATGAAATTAAAAGACACTTGCTTTTTGGAAGAAAAACTATAGTAAACTTAGACAGTATATTAAAAAGCAGAGATATCACTTTGCCAACAAAGGTCCATCTAGTCAAAGATATGGTTTTTGCAGCAGTCATGTATGAATGGGAGAGTTGGACCATAAGGATGGTTGGGCACCAAGAATTGATGTCTTCACATTGTGATGCTTGAGAAGATGCCTGAGAGTCCCTTGGACAGCAAGGAGCTCCAACCAGTCAGCCCTAAAGGAAGTCAGTCCTGAATATACTCTGGAGGGACTAATGCCGAAGCTCCAACACTGTGGCCACCTGATGAGACAAGTCGACTCACTGGAAAAGACCCTGATGCTCGGAAAGATTGAGGGCAGGAGGCGAAGGGGATGACAGAGGATGTGATGGCTGGATGGCATCACAGACTCAATGGACATGAGTTTGAGCAAATCCCAGGAGATAGTAAAGGACAGGGGAGCCTGGTGTGTCCTTGGGGTAGCAGAGTCGGACACGAATTACAGACTGAACAACAAAAACAAATAAATCACCTCTAATTATTAATACATTTGAGAAGACTCTCTACTTCTTGAAATGTTTCCTACACTTAAAAACTATTTCTTTGTGTTTAATGGCAGCAAATACAATATTTCTAAGTACAACAACAAAGTTTAGCAAAGTTAATTCTCCAAATAATAAGGTGAAAATTATAATGCTCTTGTCAGATTTCCAATATCACACGAGAACAATGGGACAATGATCTGTTTATATCAGTGAAAAAGGTCAAGTACAAGTAAGGGTAGTTATAAAGGTTTTGAGTTTTTCCTTTTAAATTCCCATTTCCTTACAGAATGGAGGATTAATGGAGGTTAATGGAGAACTGAAACAGAGAACAGGGCTATAGATAAACAAGAATGTTAAAAAGGGGAAAGAGAAAACCTTGCCTTTCCACTCTGAACTAATTTCTATCAAGATATTTTCCAACCTTTGGGAATTTCAACCTTCTGTAATCTTTCTGAAAATCAACTTGTTGAGTTGAAAGGTTTTAGGAATAAGAAAAACTGTCCTCCAAGCAAGTGCTGTAACAGCTGGAGTCAGGGAGAGAAAGCAGGGTGCAAAGCAATAATGGAAGGTGGTTAGATAAAAGAGGCAGGTCCTGGAAGCTTTACTCAGGCAGGAGAGTGTGAGGTGTCTGTGACAAACAGGCATCTATCCCAGCGTTAGTTTGTTAATATTCTGCCACAGAATACACAGCATTGTGCTACTCATTCCACCCACTGGCAGCAAATTTTTCTGTGTCATTTTGGATTGCTATAAAAATGTGATCCTTTCCATGATAAATCTAAGCATGTCAATCATATTTTATTAAACTTAGCAGCAATAATATCTTCTAGCATCCTATCAGTCCATCTCTATTTAGGATTATTATTTTTTTAACCACAGGTGTTGAATGATCAGAAAGCATTAGAGCTGTATATTTGTGTGACACTTCTGGAACCTCGTATTTCCAAAATGTAATATGCTGTTTCGTGTGAAGGAGAGTTAAACAGGGAATGAATTTATTCATGAGGAAAAAGAGGTTGGGGCAACTTGCACAGTTCATGCAATCAAGAATTAAATAAAGATATAAAGGATGCAAATTCATGATAAAGTGTTTATTGATGTTTTTGTGATCAGGTTATGAAGAATATTAGTTTTGCATTTCAGCATTAAAGAGATTCACATGAATTATAGTAAGCTCTTGAGTTTTTAACTCTTACCTTCCAGATTTTGCATATAGCTATGTAAAACATTTTCTACTGAACACTAATTCCTCTTTCCTTAGCTTTGCTCAATTGTAGCTAATTATACTAGTAATTCTTATTAAACAGTAATCCCAATAAACTTTGCCCAATTAAACTATTCCAAGCACTCTGCTAATCCCTCTCAATGCACAAATATACTTACTATCATTACCCATTTTATAAACAGGATAATACAAGGTTAGAGCATTAAGAAATTTACCCACAGAAGTAAATCAGACCATTACCATACTTTGGTTGTGGATGTAAAAAGTCCTTTAGGAGTTTCCACTTCACCATGGAAGAGATCTTATACTATTAGTACTCCCAATATCAAGAATCAGCATATATAACATTCTATTTGTCTCCCTCCAATAGATGTACACTTAGGGTAGGCCAGTTATGCATTCTGTAGAATTGAGTACAGTGATGATGTTCATGAAATATTCACTGACAAAACAATGAAAAAGGACATGAACCAATTCCTGTCAATTCTATCACAATCTGTTCCCTCCCTACCATAATATTCTTTCTTGTCCCTCTGATGTCTATCTATGGAAAACTAGATAGATTCACTTGCTCCATTTATATATCTAGTTGTATTTCTGGCTACCATAAGTTAGTGGTTCATTCCATTTCCAGTTCAGTTCCTTAGCTTTGACCTTATTAGCCTCATTTCTACTAGCACTAAAGTTCCCAAATGTGGTCTCAGTACTCATACAGAGGACAAAAGTGATATACATTTTCAAGTAAATTTAGTCTCTCTGCTGAAAATGAACTAGTATAAATTGAAATAATCTGACTAAACATGATAAAACTTTAGAAACAAGTGACTTTTATACTTTATTTCCATTTTACAACCTTTAATTGAATTCAAAATGTTAAGCTCAAAAATAGCAAATTCAATTTTCTAAAAGTCTTTAATGAGTAAATAACTTATGACTAAACTGAAAAAAGTCAACATAATAAGTTAATATTCAGTTCACTATGTCTGTATCAATTGTTTTGTTTAACTTCATTTTTTATCCTTGAATTGAATTTTATATTACACTTAACACAGGGCCAGCTGCTGATACAATGAAAGAGATGATGGATCTATGATACTTACAGCTAATAATTCTGTGTACGTTCTTAGGATTTATTCAGGATAGTTAGGAGTAAATAATCAGAAAAAAAGGAAATTTTCAAGAACTAATTTTCAGGTAAGTTAATTTATAGTTGTGTGTTTGTTTCTGTGTGTAGGTTATATTTTTGTTTGAATAAAAATTGTTGCTGTGAATTAGTTGTGAAAATTAAAGGCTAATATAACATTTTAGAAATATTTGACTGCCTGTTATTTTAGAGAAAATTTTCAACTCACTTCAAATAAAAGAATAGAGCCTAAAGCGATTTAGAGCATTCTGTTATAATTTACTGTACATGTCAGAATTTTCTGTTCCAGGAGATGACACTATGTTTTATCATATTAATTGTTATAGAAACTAATTTAACAACCATAACATAGAGACCAGTTAGAAAACTGATGATTTAAGTGTATGTAACATATTTAATGTCATTTCAGAGCCTCTATGCCTTTTACAGTTCAGCTCAATACTAAGCTATTAAGACACAGAAAATAGATGATAGAATGTAACATCTTAATATTATATAAACTAGAATGTAGATTTCATAAGACTGATTAAAAATTAACAAACATTATATTACAGCATCAAAATATAAATTCTACAGAGTATGTTATTATAATAGTTGCTCTTATTCTTAATTCACACAACTCTTCTTTGTAAAAAAAAAATATGAAGTGGATTAATATAAAATGGGGAAAATGCAATTTAAAACAGATTTAAAGAACCAAGTAGCAAATGAACAAAATATGGGAGAAGAGAATGATCATATTCTGAAATCAGTAAAAGATAAATTACTAGTGAGTATACAATAATAAAGAGATAGGAATACCAGAGCACCTTACTCGCCTCCTAAGGAATCTGTATGCAGGTCAGGAAGCAACAGTTAGAACTGGACATAGAACAACAGACTGGTTCCCAATCGGGAAACGAGTACATCAAGGCTGTATATTGTCACCCTGCTTATTTAACTTATATGCAGAGTACATCATGTGAAATGCCAGGCTGGATGAAGCACAAGCTAGAATCAAGATTGGTGGGAGAAATATCAGTAACCTCAGATAAGCAGATGACACTACCCTTATGGCAGAAGGCGAAGAAGGACTAAAGAGCCTCTGGATGAAAGTGAGAGAGGAGAGTGAAAAAGTTGGCTTAAAACTCAACATTCAGAAAACTAAGATCATGACATCCAGTCTCATCACTTCATGGCAAATAGATTGGGAAACAATGGAAACAGTGACAGACTTTATTTTTTTGTGGGGGGGCTCCAAAATCACAGAAGACAGTGACTATAGCCATGAAATTAAAAGATGCTTGCTCCTTGGAAGAAAAGCTATGACCAACATAGACAGCATATTAAAAAGCAGAGACATTACTTTGCCAACAAAGGTCTGTCTAGTCAAAGATATGGTTTTTCCAGTAGTCATGAATGGGTGTCAGAGTTGGATTATAAAGAAAGCTGAGCACCGAACTGACACTTTTGAACTGTGGTGTTGGAGAAGACTCCTGAGTGCCTCTTGGACTGCAAGGAGATCCAACCAGTCCATCCTAAAGTAAACCAGTCCTGAATATTCATTGGAAGGACTGATGTTGAAGCTGAAACTCCAATACTTTGATCACCTGATGTGAAGAGCTGACTCACTGGAAAAGACCTTGATGCTGGGAAAGATTGAAAGTGGGAAGAGAAAGGGACGACAGAGGATGAGATGTTTGGATGGCATCACCTACTCAATGGACATGCATATGAGCAAGCTCTGAGAGTTGGTGATGGACAGGGAAGCTTGGCATGCTGCAGTCCATCAGGTCACAAAGAGTTTATCAGGACTAATCGACTGAACTGATATGAGATAGCTTGAGCTTTCCACCAACCATGTAAAAAGATAAAAGATTATTTAATCTTTATCATTTCATTTATTATAGCAAGTTAATTCATTGGGAAGCTGCTATATCATTTTTGGAGTCTGCAAATATTTGTTCTATGGCCCATTTTTTAAACTGCTATTTTGGTGTAACAAATATTTCTAAACCCAGTGGCTTATTATTTTAAACAATATAATTTAGCTTCTGTATCTGGGGGTTTCTTATAGTTAGGTGATGTGTGCTGGGCTCAGCTAGGCCGCTCCTTTGATCTTGGTTGTGTTTGGCTGGCTAGCCTGGGGAATGTTCTCATGTGATAGCAAAGGTTCTGGAGACACCTACATGACTGTATTTCTACTATGCTTGCTAAAGCCCATTGGTCAAAGCAAATTACAAGAAAATGCTCTTAGTTAAGGAACAGAAAGTCCCTTTACCTCATCCCCAAAGTAGGAGAACACTATAAAGCTACAGGAGGAAATGTATAGATGTCTAATCCCATTACTGGAAGGATATGAAGAACTGTAATGTAATCTTATCCACCACAGTTATATCCAGTCATTCACTCCACAGATCATTATTGAGCAATTAATATGTGGTAAAAATGACATAAATGCAGGGAATGTAGCTGGAAATAAAATGCAAAAACCCCTAGACTCACAGAATCAATGTTTTAGGTGAAGGAAACAGAAATTATATATAACACACAAAGCTCTTATTAGATCATGGCAAATTGTTGCAAACAGTATAAAGCATAGGAAGGGGATGATGACTTTAGGGGGATAACATTTTAAGTAGGGAGGTAAAAGAAAGACACAGGGAAGAGAAAATTAACTAAGGATCTAAACGAGATAAGGGTGCTATCTATACAGAATACAGTAAGTTAGAATTTCAGCTAGTATTCAAAATCAAGAAAGCAGTAAATGCAAAGACCCTAAAACAAAGTCAAGTTATTCAAAGAAGAGGAGTAACTACTAAGATATGACACCAGGGTGAATGGGGAAAAAAGCATGTGCACATTTATAAACCAATGCAAAGGTTTTTGACTTTTACTCTGAGGGAGAACAAATAATCACAGTTTTTGTGACATGATCAGATGCAGGTTCTAATAGGCTCATTCTGCCTGTTTCATTAAGAACAAGAGAGGGCAGGCAGAGGAGGAAGTGGAGAGGCTATTGCAATAATTTGTATGAGGTAGGAAGACAACTTGGAGACTTGGGCCAGGGCTATAGTGGTGATGGTGGTGAGAGGCTGCCCAAACCTGGATTTATTTTAAGAGAAAATTGACAGGGTCTGTAGAGGAAAGATTGGATGAAGGATGGAGGAAGAATTTGCTTTCAAAGTTTTTGATCTGAGCAACTAAATGGTTGCATGTAGAAGCAACCATTACAAGAGTTGGAAAACTGTGGAAATGGTTAGGATTTTGGTGATAACCAGAAGCATGGCTGTGGATGTTTATTAAAAGTGGAACTATCAGTTGAGAAGTCATGTATACAAGCCTAAACTTCAAGTGGGGAAGTATGAGCTGAAGCTATAGATAGATGAGTCACAGCATGAATGATGTTTAAAGGTATAGTCACACAAGTCATGGTTTTCAAAAACAATTTTACCACAGTACTCTATTCATCCATTAAATTTAAACAAATATGTATTTTTCATCAGCTGTTTTAAAGATTTAGCTAGGTTCAGAGTGTCTATAACATCTAGAATACTTCCTTACAGTTCTCAGACATCGTGTAAGTTATTTATGATTTTAAGTTTCAACCAAAGGATTTGGGGTTAAGGATGGATTTCTGTTAAAACAGGCTTCCCTGGTGGCTCAGCTGAAAAGAATCTGCCTGCAATGCCAGAGACCTGAGTTTGATTCCTGGATTGGGAAGAGCCCCTGGAGAAGGGAACCACTACCCACTCCAGTATTCTGGCCTAGAGAATTCCATGAACTGTATAGTCCATGGGGTTGCAAAGAGTTGGACATGACTGAGTGACTTTCACTTAAAACAGCAGAAATGGAGGTTAAGAGCAATAACACTACGGAAGTGAAATAAGAGGAGTTGAGAGAGGATAATGATGGCCTGATGAATAACTAACTTATTGATCATGAAGAAGCCCAAGGCTCACCCCAGTTCAAACAATTCCAGGTGTATGTTTGAAGGTCCAGAGTCTACAAATCTAAGTGGCTTGAAAATAGTCAAACTTGAGTCTAGAGTCTGCATAAAACAGCCTGCGTTGGGGCAGGACTGGGGATATGCAAATCTGAAAAGGACAGGCAAGGCACAGAAGGAGCAGGGACTGATTTGGCACAGGGTTCCAGAAGGCCCCATTAGAGTCACTTGAGAGACATCTTGAAGTCAGTCTCAAGAAAACTACTCCATTCTTCTCTCTTAGTTAAAGTTCAGTCTCTGAAACACTGGGGATTTCCCTCTGATTGGCCTTTCTCTAATTCCAAAGTGCTATAATCTTTCACTATTATTGAAAAGGCTATAATGCTTTTTTGCTCCCATCTTAACACACAAGTCAGGGAAACAGGGGGCATTAGCTTGGTACGTGTTTTACAGATAAACAAGGATTTTTAACTAACTTGTATTTGGTAAAGCCTGGGGATTTAATTGAACTTGGTATTCATTTACAATGTCTGTTTTGTTTATGCTCTTATATCATTAGCAAACTTATTAAAAAGGAGATACAAATAAACTTTGTGCCAATTACATAAGAAAATAATTGGATTTTATTAATCCAGGAACTCAAGCAATCAATTAAGGCAAGGGTACTCTAGTCCCACTCCCCTCATTATTCTTCACGCTAATTAATCGCAAATGCTAATGGATTGCTTACAAATCGAATGCTTTAGTCCTTTCAGCACATATTAAAGCTCTTAAAGTGGCAATGTTTGCATCTTTGAAAAAATACTTGTTTTTACTGAAGTGTTTGTTTTAAAGTAGAAAATTCCATTCTCTGCTATGATAGTGAATCCTTTATTAATTCTTATTAGATTAATAGATTTTATACATGAATGAATGACCCTTTCAAGTTTCAAATCTAATGACAACATGAACTCTATAAGGAGTGAAAAATATATAGATTATACATAGGCTCAAGCTCTATCCATTAAACTAATGACCTATATAGTAATATGTAGGATATGTAACTTTCTCTCTCAGTTTCCTTCCTCCCTGTAAAATGGCTTAGCAATATTATATTTATGATAAAAATTTATGGTAGTGGGAAAAGGCAATAATGTATCAAATTCTTGGTGTATATTTGACCCTGAATAAATATTACTTTTTTGCTCTTTTTCCAGTCAGTTTCTCTCAGGAGTTTAGGCTATGTAACCCTCCAAGTCATATTCCAAATCATAGTTAATAGTAGATTCTTTCTAGATTTTATGCCTTTAAAATAAAATTGTTCCAAACAGGTTCAGCCAATCTATATGTGTTTAAAAAAAATCTGACAATGAGCTCACTTTTACTTGGGTAGAAAAGACATACCAACCCACTTGCTCTTGCTTTGGAGGCAATATTTCACCAGCCTTACATGATGAAGCTGGAGGAAGAAATGGCAAACCATTCCAGTATTCTTGCCTGGGAAATTCCATGGATAGTAGACCCTATCATGTTATAGTCCATGTAAACACAAAAGTTGTAGTGGAATCTACATGATGAGGAGAGTTGATCATACTTTTGAAAAATCCTTCAGCCTAACTTACATAAGACTGAAACAAAGTTTTAATGCCTCTAAAAAGTTTGGTAGCACTTACTGTAAAAGTGTGCAGTACTCAGCTATACAAGTTCTTTATTCTTGTGTCATTTTGATATTTTAATTTTATCAGTGATTTCAACTTTGTTTTGAAAATACTAACATCTGTTTCTTATATTACAGAATTTTTAAGCTTTTTATGTTTGGATTATGTCCTTTCTCAAGTTCTGTTTTCTTTTGCATTTTTTCTTATTAATCTTACTAGATCAATCTGCAACTTGTTTTTACTATTAATACAGTACCTATCATCTAAGTCTCTTCCATGTATTTTATTCTGTTTTCTACAAGATTACATTAAGAGAGAAATGCCAGTGGAAGTCAATGCTTCACAGGTAAAAGTGAAAGCAATTTATTTAATATTAGATAGTATTAGAAAATATTATATACACACAACCTTTTAATCTTTACATATAACACATCTTATTCATCCATTCATCTGTTAATGGGCAGTTAGGTTTTCTTCATATCTTGGCTATAGCTAATAATGCTGTGATGAACATGGGGGTGCATGTATATTTTTGGATTAGTATTTTCGTATTTTTGGATAAACACCAAGAAGTGGAATAGCTGGGTCATACGGTAGTGCTATTCTTAATTTTTGAGGAATCTCTCTATACCGTCTTTCACAGTGGTGGCACCATTTCACATTCCCACCAACAGTGTCTGAGGGTTTCCTTTTCTCCATACGCTTGCCAACATTTGCTATTTCATGCCTTTTTGATGATAGCCATTCTGACAGGTGTGAGGTGATATCTCAATGTGATTTTGACTTGCATTTACCTATTAATCAGTGATGGCAAACATTGTTTCATTTACTTGTTTGCCATCCATTTGTCTTTCTTGGAAAAATGTCTGTTCAGGCCCCCTGCTCCTTTTTTCAACGGGGTTATTCTTTTTTTTTTTTTTTTTTTGCTGTTGAGTTGTATGAGTTCTTCATATATTTCTTTCTGCTCTGACTTGTTATCATTTCCTTCCTTCTGCTGACTCTGGGCTTCATTTGGTCTTTTTTGTCTAGTTCTTTAAGATGTAAGGTTAGGCTGTGTATTTGAGATTTTTCTTGTTTCTTGAGATAGGCCTGTACTTCTATAAACTTTTCTCTTAGAACTACTTTTGCTGTATCCTATAGATTCTGGTACATCATATTTTAATTTTCATTTGTCCTCAGGTAAATTCTGATTTGTCTTTTGATTTCTTTGTTGGCCCAACATGTTCAGTAGCATGTTCTATCTTCACATATCTGTGATTTTTCCAGTTTTCTTCTTGTAATTGATTTCTAGTTTCACTCCATTTTGGTTGGAAAACATGCTTGATATGATTTCATTCTTCTTGAATTTATTAAGTCTTATTTTGTGCCCTAGCTTATAGTCTATTTTTGAGAAACTTCCATGTACACTTGAGATGAATGTATATTCTACTGCATTTGGGTTGAATGTTCACTACAAATCTATCAAGTCTATGTGGTGTAGTATTTCATTTAAGGTCACTGTTTCCTTGTTTATTTTCTGTCTGATCTATCCATTGACATAAGTAGGGTGTTAAAGTCCCCTACTATTATTCTGCTGATGTCAATTTCTCCCTTTATGTCTGTTAAATAATTGTTTTGTATATTTGGTCCACCTATGTTAGGTCACATATATAAGTCACTGTTAGGTCTTCTTGATAACTTGTCCTCTTTATTTTCTATACCATCTATTGTTGTCTCATTAAATTCTTCAGTTTAATGTCTATTTTATCTAATATAAATACGGCTGCATACACCTTCTTTTCGCTGCTATTTGCTAGTAGCATCATATTCTATCCCTTCACTTTTAATCTATGTTTCTCTTTAGAGCTGACATTTGTCTCTTGGAAGCAGCATACTGTTGAGTTTTGATTTTAATTTATCCAGCCACTCTGTGTCTTTTGACTGGTGAATTCAATTACACTTACATTTAAGGTGACTTGATAGAATAGGACTTTGTACTGCCATTTATCTTTCATTTTCTTGTTGCTCTCTCTGTATCTCTACTGTTTCTTTTTCCTCGTGTTTCTATCATTCTCGGCTTCCCTGATGGCTCAGCTGGTAAAGAATCCTTCTGCAATGCAGGAGACCTGGGTTTGATCCCTGGGTTGGGAAGATGTCCTGAGAAGGGAATGGTTACCCATTTCAGTATTCTGGTCTGGAGAATTCCATGAACTGTATAGTCCATGGGGTTGCAAGGAGTCAGACATGACTGAGCGATTCACTTCCATGTCTATCATTTTGGTTTGGCGGTATTCTATGACATTTTTCTCTGTTTCCTCTTTTTTCTTTATATTTTGAAGCTTGCATAAAGCATCTCCTAGATAAAGTAGTTTTCTTTTTCCTGCTAATAGCATCTTATCTTCATTTACCTATATGAGTTCCATTCTTTTCTTCTTCCCCTTCTAAGATTTTGTTGTCTTAAATGATCTCTTTTAATGTTATGAGTTTGTTACCAAACTGAGACAGCTATAGTTACTTTTCTGGTTTCTAACTTTCTCACTTTAAACTTTATGCTATAATAGTGAAGTGAAGTGAAATTGCTCAGTCGTGTCCGACTCTAAGCGACCCCATGGACTGCAGCCCACCAGGCTCCTCCATCCATGGGCTTCTCCAGGCAAGAGAAGTGGAGTGGGGTGCCACTGCCTTCTCCAACTATGCTGTAATAGTGTGTCTTAAAACATAATCTGATAAAGAGTTACAATGTAATGGTTCTATTTATTTATTATCTTGCTCAAAGTTTTGCATATTTTTGTCATTTTGTATCTAGAAGTTACATCAAATAATGTTTAAATAAATAAAACACTGCAAATAAAAACACAGCCTCTTTTTTTCCCTCTTGGTTCCCTTCATGTAAGTGCCTATTATTGTGAACTTGATATACTTCCTGGGTATGTTTCAGGATATACACCTATACATGCAGTATTTACACAAAATGTCATATAATATTTTTGAATATGATAATTCAAAATAATATCTATGATAAATATCTACATAATGTCCTATATTTTTGTATATAATATTTTTGCATATGATTTTTATCTAGGTAATAGCTAGATAAACATGTAGATAATATCTATGACTTTGCTCTCAGTATCATGTTTATTTGTACTCTTAGGTATAGGTTTTGCAGTAACTATTCTGCTGACTTCACAACAACAGTTTGGGAGCATTGCTTTCCTTGTTCTTTCCTGGAATAGATTAAATAGATTTAGAATTATCCACTCATTGAAAAACTTATAAGCATTTACTAACAAAATCTTTTGGGTATGTTCCTTTTATTTTGGCAGAGGATAGATTATAAAGTTGAAATAGTAAGTAAAGGTAGTGAGGAATTTTTCAAATACTATTCACAAGTATTCTTATGGTAATAGTCTGCATAGATTTTTCTAAATTACATTGAGTCAGTCAACATTTTACATGGCCAATATACCAGTCTTTAAAGTATTAAACTCCATTAATATAAATTGAGCAAAGTTATAACTTTTGCTTTTTAAATTTACTCTGAGTTTATATTCCCAGATTCTTTCCTAATGTTGTTAAATTTTGCTTTCTCCATATTTTTTCCTTTTGAAATTGAAAATGTATATGTTATTCAGTGCAAGTTATTCAAAATAGTAGCAGATTGTAAAAAACCCAAATATTCACAAAAAAATGACAAATAAACTATGGTACTTTCACACATTGTAATGTACAGCCACCCCCAACCACTCCCCAAAAAAGAATGATGATAGGTTAAAAAAAAAAGATTATTGTAGATAATATATGTAGCATGCTACCATAGGTATAAGACAGGAGTTAATTTGTTATATACATGGCTATATTACATGTAAATAATTACATATGCACATATACACACATGCATCTTCATATGATTTTTTAGAGGGATAGGATGCAAAAAGGCAGAAATACACATTCATACCCTTCTAAAAATTTTAAAAAGCAATAATAGCATTAGTTGCCTTCAGAAGGAGGAACTGAGAGAGTATCAACAGAAAAACTGTGTGAGACAAACTTTTCACTATCAGTCCTCTGTATCTTTTGAATTTGGAATTATGTCAGTCATGTACGTGTATTACTTTTCCAAAAAGAAAAAAAAATGAAAGAAATATTTTTGCCCAATTTAGTTCAGTCTCCTAATCCCCTTGTAGCTCAGTCAGTAGGAATCTACCTGCAATGCAGGTGACCTGGGTTCGATTCCTGGGTTGGGAAGATACCCTGGGGAAAGAAATGGCAACACACTGCAGTATTCAACCCACTCCTAGGACAGAGGAGTCTGGCAGCCTACAGGCCATGGGGTCGCAAGAGACAGACCTGAGCTAGCAACTAAACAACAACCCTAATCTGCTTAGCAGTTTAGTTTCCCAGTAATTCATAAGACTACCTGTTTCACTAAACACTATTCACTCTCAAAACTCTTATTCTTAGTTGTCGTTTTAAAGAGTGAAGTGGATTACATCACTACTGTGATTTTATCTTGTTTACTAGTGGTGTTAATTATCTTTTCATATGCTTATTATCTATTTGCATTTCCTCCTTTGCAAATTGTCTTTTTATATGTTGGAATTGTTTTTGGCAATTTGCAGAGAGTTCTTTGTATATTAAAGTTATTAGCCTTACGCAATCCCACATTTCTTGGACTGAACATATATAGCCTTTATAATAAAATAGATGTAACTTAAAATTTCTATTGCCTAAACATTAAAAAAGTTTCACAACTAGGTAGTGCCTAATGGCAATAAAACACAATATGAATTCCTACATTTGCATAGTGCTTTATAATTAAAAAAGCTTTATCACAACAGTTTATTTTTTCAGTACAGTAGAATTCAGTTGCTCAATCATGTCCAACTATTTGCAACCCCATGGACTGCAGCATGCTAGGCTTCCCTGTCCATCACCAACTCCCAGAGCTTACTCAAACTCATGTCCATTGAGTCGGTGATGCCATCCAACCATTTCATCCTCTGTCATCCCGTTCGCCTCCCGCCTTCAATCTTTCCTAGCATCAGGGTCTTTTAAAATGAGTCAGTTCTTCAAATTAGGTGGCCAAAGCACTGGAGTTTCAGCTTAGCATGAGACCTTCCAATGAATATTCAGGACTGATTTCCTTTAGGATGGACTGGCTGGATCTCCTTGCAGTCCAAGGGACTCTCAAGAGTCTTTTCCAACACCACAGCTCAAAAGCATCAATTATTCGGTGCTCAGCTTTCTTTATACTCCAACTCTCACATCCATACGTGACTACTGGAAAAACCATAGCTTTGGCAAGACAGACTTTTGCTGGCAAAGTAACGTCTATGCTTTATAATATGCTGTCTAGGTTAGTCATAACTTTTCTTCCAAGGAGCAAATGTCATTTAATTTCATGGCTGCAGTCACCATCTGCAGTGATTTTGGAGCCCCCAAAAATAAAGTCTGCCACTGTTTCCACTGTTTCCCCATCTATTTGCCATGAAGTGATGGGACCAGATGCCATGATCTTAGTTTTCTGAATGTTAAGCTTTAAGCCAAATTTTTCACTCTCCTCTTTCACTTTCATCAAGAGGCTCTTTAATTCCTCTTTGCTTTCTGCCATAAGGGTGGTGTCATCTGCATATCTGAGGCTATTGATATTTCTCCCAGCAATCTTGATTCCAGCTTGTGCTTCCTCCAGCCTGTTTCTCATGATGTACTCTGCATATAAGTTAAATAAGCAGGATGACAATGTACAGCATTGATACAGCCCTTTTCCTATTTAGAACCAGTCTGTTGTTCCATGTCCAGTTCTAACTGTTGCTTCCTGACCTGAATACAGATTTCTCAAGAGGCAGGTAAGGTGGTCTTGTATTCCCATCTCTTTCACAATTTTCCACAGTTTCTGCTGATCTGCACAGTCAAAGGCTTTGGCATAGTCAATAAGGCAGAAATAGATGTTTTCATGGAACTCTCTTGCGTTTTCGATAATCCAATGGATGATGGCAATTTGATCTCTGGTTCTTCTGCCTTTTCCAAAACCAGCTTAAGCATCTGGAAGTTCACGGTTCACATACTATTCAAGCCCTTCTTGGAGAATTTTGAGCATTACTTTAGTATCGTGTGAAATGAGTGCACTTG
Source organism: Okapia johnstoni (assembly GCA_024291935.2). NCBI lineage: Eukaryota > Metazoa > Chordata > Mammalia > Artiodactyla > Giraffidae > Okapia > Okapia johnstoni. The sequence goes on from CM044325.1 coordinate 10,868,706, forward strand.
TGCAGTAATTTGTGCATTGTTTGGCATTGCTTTTCTTTGGGACTGGAATGAAAATTGAGCATTTCCAGTCCTGTTGCCACTGCTGAGCTTTCAAAATTTGCTGGCATATTGAGTGCAGCACTTTCACAGCATCATCTTTAAGCTTTTGAATTAGTTCAAATGGAATCCCATCACCTCCACTAGCTTTGTTTACAGTGATGCTTCCTAAGGCCCACTTGACTTCACATTCCAGGATGTCTGGCTCTAAGTGAGTGATCACACCATTGTGATTATCTGGGTCGTGAAGATCTTTTTTGTACAGTTCTTCTGTGTATTCTTGCCACCTCTTCTTAATATCTTCTGCTTCTGTTAGGTCCATACCATTTCTGTCCTTTATTGAACCCATCTTTGCATGAAACATTCCCTTGGTATATCTAATTTTCCTGAAGAGATTTCTAGTCTTTCCCATTCTATTGTTTTCGTCTTTCTTTGCAATTATCACTGAGGAAGGCTTTCTTATCTCTCCTTGCTATTCTTTGGAACTCTGCATTCAAATGGGTATATCTTTCCTTTTCTTCTTTGCTTTTTGCTTCTCTTCTTTCACAGATATTTGTAAGGCCTTCTCAGGCAGCCATTTTGCTTTTTTGCATTTGGGGATGGTCTAGCTCCCTGTCTCCTGTACAACGTCATGAACCTCTGTCCATAGTTCATCAGGCATTCTGTCGATCGGATCTAATCCCTTGAATCTATTTCTCACTTCCACTGTATTATCGCAAGAGATTTGAGTTAGGTCACACCTGAATGGTCTGAGGTATCTCAGGCTATATTTACTTCATTCTAGTAAATACAGTTGATCCTTCCTATCTACACTTCCTCTATATCCAAAATTCTCAATTCTTAAGATTCAACCAACTGCAGGTCATATAGTAGTGTGGTAATTACTAGTGAAAAAATTTCACAGTTCAAACCTGTATTGATCAAGGGTCAACTGTATAGCCTCACGTGTGAATGCTTCTTCAACTATTCCAATCTTCAAATATGTATTTCTTGGATGCCATTATAATTATCTTTAATCTGGCTATCAATTAGTATGTAAAATATCTATTACTTATTATTTTTAATTGAAATATATCTGCTATCTCCTGAATGGATTATAGTACTATTAAGGAGTGACTTGTGTTGCAGATTATCTGCTTGTTTAAGGCTAACATAAAATGACATCTAATTAACCATCTCTTAATTGTCTGAACATTACACATGTCAGAATGACCACGTGGAAAGTCAAATATTTATCAGCACGTTGGCAATGGAAAATTCATGACTGGATGCTAGTAAAGAATGCTCCATTTTGGAAAGAAAAATGTTATATATATATATATAGTTATATATATATATATAGCATTATTCCAATAAAAAATAATTAAGTAATAAAAAAATTAAAAGATAACCAACAAGGATCTACCATAGAGCACAGGGAACTCTACTCAATATTCTGTAATAAGGTAAATGGGAAAACAATTTGAAAAAGAACACATACAAATATATGTATACTTTACTGTATATCTGAAACACAACGTTGCTAATTAACTATACTTCAACTTAAAATAAAAAATTTTTAAATAACAAAGGAAAAAAATAGAGATTAAAACGAGGACTTTTACTTTGGTGGATGGTGTGGGAAGGACACTCTGAGACCTGCAGGACAGACAGAAGTTTGCTCAAGAGGCAAAAAGCAGTCCAGGTGGAAGGAATGGCATGTGCAAAGGTCCTGGCATAGGAAACGGGAACTTTGGAGAATTTGAACATAGGCCAGTAACGTGGAAATGGTAAGGGAGGAAAGGCAGATGTGGTCAGTGAATGGGGAGGGGGTGCAGATGTGGTCATGGCCAGTCACATCATCAGGAAGAACAGCACCACTATGCATAGTAGCGAACACATTTATTCCTGCATTTGACAAGTAGTTACTGTGCTGCCTGTCACCCCAGACCCTGCAGGATGGATTCAGTGGTGAATGAGTTCAGACAGTCCCTGTGGTCACAATGCTCACACTCCAGTGCTGGGTTCTCCATCAGTGCGGCATCTGCTCTGAGTTTCACATTTTCTTATGGAAAATGAAGATACAGACCTGCCTCCCAGAGAAGGATGGAGCCATCAAATGCACGTGAAAGGCTTAGTGTAAAACGTCCCAGAAGCAATGAAGAAAACCCAACCAGCCAGTGGGGTCAGTTTCTAAAGCCTAACCCTCAGCAACAGGTCAGCATAACCTGGCCCGACTTAAAGCAGGGATGTGGCCGTGGACGTGAGTCCAGGGGCTGGTGCCCTTGGTTGGAGCTCAGCTCTTGGGTTGATCGCCTAGTGCAGAAAGGATACAGCAGGCCCAGGAAGGACCTGGAGAGAGTGTGACTGGAGAGCACTCAGGACAGTGACGGAAGGGCTGTCCACTCCTGTGCAGTTCTATTTTAAAAACAGGGTCTCTGAGGACTTCCCTGGTGGTCCAGTGGCTAAGACTTCATGCTTCCAATGCAGGGCCCTGGGTTCAATCCGGGATCAGGGAACTAGATCCCACATGCGGCAACCAAGAGTTCACATGCCACATCAAAGGACAAAGATCCCACATGGCAAAAGTAAGGGCTTCCCTGGTGGCTCAGATAGTAAAGATGAAACTAAGACCCAGGGAAAACAAATAAATAAACAGATAATAAAAGAAAAAAAAAGAGGCTTTCTGGAGTACTGGGGAGGGGGCTGGGGTACTCGCCAAGAGTTGTCCCCACTCCCACACTCCATATCCATCCATGCACCATTTCTGTTCCAGATGCCACATTTACTATGGCCGGCTCTCTGAGTGCTGTGAATTTAGAGGTGGCCCTAACCAAGGAGGTAAGTTTGTGCCAGGGGACACAGATGACATACCCTCCCAATGCCCAGCTGCTCAAGGGGGTCTCAATGGGACTCCCCCACTCTCCCTGCACAGTAAGGCTTCCTCCCTCCCTGTAAACCCACACATCAGCCATCTGGGAGGCAGAGGCAACACAATCTCAAGCAAAGCATCAGTTAACTGGTGACACATTCTGGTCTTATAGCTTTGTGTGCATTTCACCTATACCTTTTCTCTAGTTTTAGGGAGTAAGGGCTATTCTCGAGTGATGGTGCGTGGGTTTCTCATTGAGATGGCTTCTTTTGCTGTGGAGCATACCTACACCCATATCACATGCTAGCAAAGCAAAGCTCAAAATTCTCCAAGCCAGGCTTCAGGAGTACATGAACTAAGAACTCCCAGATGTTCAAGCTGGATTTACAAAAGGCAGAGGAATCAGAGATCAAATTGCCAACATCAACTGGATCATATAAAAAGCAAGAGAATTACAGAAAAACATCTACTTCTGCTTCACTGACTATGCTAAGGTCTTTGTGTGGATCACAACAAAGTGTGGAAAATTCTTAAAGAGATGGGAATACCAGACCACCTGACCTGCCTCCTGAACATGTATGCAGGTCAAGAAGCAACAGCTAGAACTATTAGAACAGTTAGAACATGGAACAATGGACTGGTTCCAAAGTGGGAAAGGAGAAAGTCAGGGCTGTATACCGTCACCCTACTTATTAAACTTAATGCAGAGTACGTCATGAGAAATGTCAGGCTGGATGAAGCACAAGCTGGAATCAACATTGCCAAGAGAAATATCAATAACCTCAGATATGCACATGACACCACCCTTATGGCAGAAAGTGAAGAGGAACTAAAGAGTCTCTTGATGAAGGTGAAAGAGGAGAGTGAAAAAAGCTGGCTTAAAACTCAACATTCAGAAAACAAAGATCATGGCATCCAGTTCCATCACTTTATGGCAAATAGATCGGGAAACAATGGAAACAGTGACAGACTTTATTTTCTTGTGTTCCAAAATCACTGCAGATGGTGATTGCAGCCATGAAATTAAAAGACGCTTACTCCTTGGAAGAAAAGCTATGACAAATCTAGACAGAATATTAAAAAGCAGAGACATCACTTTGCAGACAAAGGTCCTTCTAGTCAAAGCTATGTTTTTTTCCAGTAGTCATGTATGGATGTGAGAGTTGGATTATAAAGAAAGCTGAGCACGGAAGAATTGATGCTTTTGAACTCTGGTATTGGAGAGGACTCTTGAGAGTCCCTTTGACTAGAAGGAGATCAAACATGTCAATCCTAAAGGAAATCAACCCCTGTATGTTCACTGGAAGGACTGATGCTGAAGCTGAAGCTTCAATATTTGGCCACCTGATGCGAAGAGCCAACTCACTAGAAAAGACCCTGATGTTGGACAAGATTGAAAGCAGGAGCAGAAGGGGACGACAGAGAATGAGATGGTTGTATGACATCAGCCAAGTCCATGGACATGAGTTTGAGCAAGCTCAGGGAGATGGTGAAGGACAGGGAAGGCTGGTGTGCGGCAGTCCATGGCCTCTTAGCAACTTAGCCCATAGCATTACTAGATTACTATAGAGTCTATGGGATTTCTAGGCCAGAATACTGGAGTGGGTAGCCTTTCCCTTCTCCAGGGGATCTTCCCTACCCAGGGATCAAACCCAGGGCTCCCGCATTGCAGGCAGATTCTTTACCAACCAAGCCACAAGGGAAGCTCAAGAATACTGGAGTGGATACCCTTTCACTTCTCCAGGCGATCTTCTGGACCCAGGAATCGAACCAGGGTCTCTTGCATTGCAGGTGGATTCTTTACCAACTGAGCTATTAGGGAAGCCTATATATAGCTATAAAAGTTTATAGAAACTGACAGATCTAAATGTAGTAAGATTAAGATATCAACATTTTTGAAACTAGGATACGTATTTAGAAAAAAAATGTTGTGAAAAGCTGCTGAAGAATTTTCTCAAGGAGAATGATGTGAGACTATTTTTTAAGTTTTAAAGGGAAAATCAACACATTTATAGACTAAAAATAAAAACAAACTGATACTCCCATTGTCTTCGATTACAGAATTACAGTGTAAGGGACTGCATCACATTCAAAGTGGTTTCTTTTCCATATCAAATCACTTCCCACAAGGATTTTGTGTTCATTTGGACTGATATTTTATCTCACTATGTATTTCTGGAAGATTCAGCACCACCAGGTAAGCTCCTTTCAGTCTCGTATATTTCCTTTCATTGATACGATGCTGAAGGTGGTCATTCACACTTTCCAAATCAGATGGCATCCAAAAATGTTAAGCCCTTGCCCTCATTTCTGTGAAATAAGAGTGACGGCAGAACTGAAGCTTCTTTGTGGCACTTGTCCCAAACTACAATCTTCCTGTCTGAGGCATTCACGACAAACGCAATCACAGACAGCTATACCCCATGGCTCTAAGAAATTAAAAGATAAGGTGAATGATATCACACCAGAAAAACCATTGCACTGATAAACAGAAAAAGACAATTTAGCCGAAGTCTTTGAGACATCTAAAATAACGCTCAACACAGTTAAAGGTGTAACTTGCCTGTGGGAAAGTCAATGAAATCATTCCTGGATAAAAATCACCATGCACCGAAGAGGGGCTGCATCGTGAGGTGTCTGAGTGTGACAGTGACCTTTGGCATGTTATTAGGTGGGGGGGCTAACTTCCTTAAAGTCTTATTAATGCCAAGATGAGATCAAAGCCATCTGTCATCTGTCTCCGGATGTTAAAAATAAGTTACTGCAGTGTGGTTTATTGTCTTTCCTTGAATGTATAGTCACTATTCTTTTGTTTTTCAAAATGCAGACTTCTGACAGCAACTAGTTTTTTTTTAATATTTTGAAGAAGTTGAGGTAATATGCTATCCCTGTTAAAAGAAAATCATTAACTTTTTGTATGAAAATGCAATCCAGATATCTATATGGCTCTGTGATCTCAGAGGACTGTATTTATTAGCTTCATTTGACATTTGATCATTTACCTTATTAGGGAAAATAATTAAACTCGAGGTGCTTTTGATTCTATTCATTTATACACAAGATAATACACATAATCACAATAAAGTATACTATCGTTACTTATGATACAGTGTCATAAATTTTCCAAATTTTTGGTTCAAACATACATAAAAGAAATTAAAAGTGGCCAATTAAAGTCACTACTGTGAATAAGGAATGAAAAATAATATTAACTTACACTGTATCATTTTTGTATTTACAGGCTCAAAGATAAGTCTGAATTGAAGTGGTTTAACATTCCTTCTGAAAACTTTATAAAAAATCAATTTTCTCAGGAAAGTGTTCTGGTCAACAACCACTACCTAAACAGGCAGAGCTGTGATTAGTTTTCTCATTACCAAGTCTGGTCCAAATTGAAAGGGACTGTCAGTGACCCTGGACTGAATCAGTATGAAGAGAAGAAGGGTCTGGGTAGGGATGGGAAAAGAGGAGAGAATTACCAATATCCACAAAGTACCCAAGGATTAACCCCAAGGAAATACACTGAAGATGCTCCAACTCTCCAATCATGATTTCCAAGTTTTTATTATCTTTCTAATGTGTCTTCCCCTAGATTGGTACTCAGTATTGCTGTAAAGCTAATGTCACATACATACGAATATATTCAGCTGAATCACATTACACTATGTAGTGTTCCCAAGGTCCTATACCCACTCTGGAAAATCAATAGCAAGCAAACTTTTAAACTAGATGTGCCAAGAGGGATTATAAACATAAAAAACTATAAACATTATAAAGAAATTATAAAAATATATGAAAAACATTCAACTATATCAGATTTCTATATCAATGTTCATTTTTTTGTCATTTTTGAAAGATTTTTACAGAATGTATAAACTTTTTTGTATCTCCATCAAATAAAGGCAGAAGATAAACACATTACAAGTCTGGAGGACATTTACACAGTCTTTTCCTTTCTATTTCCCCATAGCCCTTTGTACAGCTAACTGCAGTCAACAAATATTTGTTGAACTAATTGAACACTGATGTAATTATTTTGTTTTTGATAAACTATGACTTTAATGAGTTATTAACAGTCCTCAAAACATAAACTCTTGCATCTATCTGTATATTTCCATAGTGTCTTTAACCATATGCTTTGGAACGTGTGCTCTAACTGGCCCAACAATACAAATGGAAGAAATGTAGCTAATTTAGGAATAAATTCACTTGAATTTCTGAAAGTCTTCTTGGATTATGTGATATTGCCACACAATGTTCTGCCCAGCGTGCTACCTCACAGTATTTAAACCATGGAAGGTGATCATATGTATACATGTTTGGAGCCAGTTCTGGCAACTGAACTATGGTACCAAACCTATTCTTGTGGAATAAGTTAATATGAGAATTAAAAATATGACAGGTGATTTGGTTGAGATATTAAGGGCCCATTTAGAGACAGTGAAAGAAGAAGTATATCTTGCTACGGATGCATACTTTATGGTGTCTGGTCTCTCTACCAGGGCCCCGAACACTTGTCAGAAGTTTGATTTGGTGACTTTTTCACACACGTGTGTCCATCAAACATTACCTGGGCTACAACCAGAACTGGCTTCATGGGCATATGAGCTCTACAGAAACACAGGGCCCAAACTCAGAAGGAGTTTGGTTTAACACCCTGTTGTCATTCTCTGGACATTCTTACTATCTTTGACTTTTGAGCTTAATAAGGGACTATCAGGGGTATAACTGAACATGATTGGGAGGGTAGGGGAGGCATGGAGTCTCAGCTCATATACAGTCCTGCCTCCTAGCCATCCTGGATAGATTTTCAGTTGTCCAACCTTCTGCTTTCTGGCACCTCACCTGGAATAAAAGGTTTTCTATTCTGCTTTGGTAGAGTTGGGGATGGGAAGAGTCCACATTCTACCTCGGCTCTTCCTTCATTCCCTAGTGGGGGCCTAGGTATGACCGCAACTCAGGGGACCATGGTCAGAGTCCAGAGTTGAGCTGCTGTGCTTTGAGTGTCTTTAGGCGGAAGCTACTTGGAGTCACTTCCACCCAAGGTTGGCAACTCCAAGTGCATCTAGTCAATAGCCAGAGGCTAGGCATTGAGGGTGGGAGGGGTTAGCCCTTCTGAGGTAGATCAGGGCTCTAGAAAGGGGAACAACTGCCTTAAATTCCTCAGTGTCCACCCTAGCAGGGGTTGGGCATCAGTGTAGCAGGAAACTCTCAGAAGGGGGAAGCTGGTACTATCAGGACCTACCTGGGGCTTCCAGGGACCTTTTAATCACAGACTGGTGTCACGAACAGCTGTGAGGATCAGCATTCCCTGGTATTTCCAACCCTAAAGCAGTAGTCCTTAGGATGTCTACACGGGTGGCCAAAAAAACCTTTTCCTTCCCCTACCCTCCCCAATATAATGACCAGCCAGAGACATCTTATGAGCTGTAAGATACAAACTGTGTCATTTCGGTGTTTCCACAAATGTATTGAATGCACTTGTATTTATATTTAGAACTGACATTGCACACTATAAACAATAATTGTAATAATTTAAAAATTACTTAGAATAATACCAAATTGGTTTCCCCAGTGGCTCAGCTGTAAAGAACCCACCTGCAAGACAGGAGACTTGAGATACAGGTTCAGTCTCTGGGTCAGGAAGATTCCCAGGAGAAGGAAATGGCAACTGACTTCAGTATTTTTGCCTGAAAAATCCCATGGACAAAGGAGTGTGGCAGGCTACACAGTCTATGGGGTTGCAAAAGAGTCGGATGTGACTGAGCAACTAAACAACAACAACAAAATAACAAATTAAGCCATTACAATGAATCAAGGGAGAGACCATGGTGGGGGGGGAGCTTTACATTTTAGTACCTTTATAGTACTTTTCCCCCCAACTTCCTGAACAAAAGGCGCTGCATTTTCATTTTGCACTGGGTCCCATAAATTATGTAGCCAGTCCTGCTTGCACCTAAATGTGTTGGCGTCTGTCTCAGTGTCAGGTGATATCTGCTACTCTTTTGCCTTTCTTTTCTCCTTAATTCAAATTTCTGATATGGATTTATACCATATACACCACATGTGCCTTTCTGTGTCAGCTTCCTTCTGGTCCATCCATGGGACTCTTGACAACTGCCATGCAGTTAGAAGTTTCTTCCTGTATTGTATTCTTGGTGCTGAATTTTCCTGTATGGACTTTCTCACTGATAGATTGTGTAGACATATGTGGTTGGCAGACACAGGTATCACTGGATATGAATGAAGTTGCAGCAGAAATTTCAGTAAGAAGTTAACTTGGAAATATGGAATGGATTACTTCAGGTTGTGATTTCAGCATCGGTGGTGAGGACAGGAATACCATGTGAGAAGTCAAATATTTGATTTGCAACAGGCTTAGAGAATCTGTAATGTCCTTTTCATCTCTAAATTTTATGATTCCAAAGATGAAGAGCTATTGTTGGTATAAGAAAACTAAATTATTTCCAATGTGCTTTTCACAATTATGAAATTATCACTGATAATTGTCCTGAAAATCTAGCCTGATTATTGTAGTTCTATAATTCTGGTTGAGGCAACTGGATAAGAGATTGTTAGGCTCATCATGCTCATACAGTCTGCTGACATTTTAGAGGAAATGCAGTGCAATGCCATATTAAAACATGAAGGAAATAAAGGAATTAAATTGACAGTCTGATCTGATACAATCATTCCTCTTACTAATTTTTACATCAGTAATTTGTATCCATATTGAGAAAAGTTTGTAAACACTGGCCATTCATTTAACAACTCCTAGTCTATTTCATTACCTTTGATGATATCTCATTTTGTGATCTGATGCAATAACCTATGGAAAGTTTCCAGTGTTATATACCAAATAAAATTTAATTCCATTTCTGTTTGGAACATCTTAACCACAGTTTAACCACAGTTTCATACTGTACTACACACATGACAGAAGCAATGAACCTCACCAAATGTCTTTGTGAAGACGGGCACTTATAATCTTAGGAGAGTAATATATAAAAAATGTAAGACATTAATTAATTTTAAATATAAGGATAATTACATTAATTGATTGATGATGTAAATATCCTTTGTATTTTCTTGATATCTACAATGAGATAAAGTATATAAGGGCTAAGTTTTGAATTATCCACCAAAAAAGGGCTTGAGCAAATTGTTCCATTTATTTAGAAAAATATTTATCCTAACATGTGATAGATTTTGTTCAGTTAACAAGTCATGTCCAACTCTTTGAGACCCCATGGACTGCAGAACATCAGGCTTCCCTGTCCCTCACCATCTCCCAGAATTTGCCCAAGTTCATATCCACTGAATTGGTGATGCCGTCTAACCATCTCATGCTCTGTTGCCCTCTTCTCCTCCTGCCTTCAATTTTTTCCAGTGATAGATAGGGCCTACATGATATTACTTGATGTTCAAACTTAAACTGCAACATTAACACAGGGTTAGTGGCTAATCTTTCCCTTCTTCTCTAAATCTCTTTACATATAAGGAAAATGAAATGTAACAAAGTAACCACTTGCTTTACATTTTTTTAATTAGGAAATGTTAAGACAGAAGAGAATATGATTAAAATACAAAAGCATCTTAATACTCATGTAATTTTTTAAAGAATATGGATTTTGATACTCAGCCATATGTATTTATTTATATCTTCTACACAAGCATATCCCCTTGAATAACCCATTCAGTAGAAAGTTTGGATTTATAAAGCAAACTTTATAAATTCTTTACTGCCTAGTTGCTCAGGCAGTAAAGAATCTGCCTGCAATGTGGGAGACCTGGGTTCAAATCCTGGATCAGGAAGATCCCTTGGAGAAGGGAATGGCAATCCACTCCACTATTCTTGCTTGGACAATTCCATGGACAGAGGAGCCTGGCAGGCTATAGTCCAAGGGGTTGCAAAGAGTCGGACACAACTGAGCAGCTAACACTTTCACTTTCACTCAAACATATCCCCTTGAATATCCATTCAGTAGAAAGATTGGATTTATAGAGCAAACACAATTCACTATAGCTGCCGACTTTTAAAGCTGAACCGGGTGTGGGAGGGTTGTGGTGGGGTAAACTGAGTGTATCTTTAGAGTTAACAGACTACATGTAACAATCAACTCATATCAATCTTTTAAAAATCAAATCCTTGTTACCAATCTTGTAATCCATGGGGCAATATGCCAGGTCTCTGCCTCTACAATAAGACCGAATGAAATGATATCTCTGTGAGGCAATTTATACCAACCCTCTACCTAAAATCCTTCTATGATTGTTTAAACAATAATATTGAATTATCTTTCCCAGCCTTCAAACCCTTTCCCTACCACATGGTTCCATGAAATGCCCCTACATCACCCACCGCTCCTAACTTTATTACCTATTCTTCAGCCAAAACTACATTATAATGCACAGGACTTCCTCCAACATATTGACATGTTGTGTCTCCGTATTTATTCCCATACCATTGCCTTAACCAACTAAGCCTTTCACCTGGATTATTCTAACTATCAAACTTGAACTCATCCTTCACAATTTAGATGAGATACTGACTCTTCCAAAGACAATTCTCTAATCATCTAGGTGGAAACATTATCCCCCTCTGCTGGGTCCTAGAGTGGTCCACTTATTCATTTAGTGTGATATTTTCAGTCAGCTAACATTCTAGAGTGGAAAGATAACTAATTTGATGAAAATGTGAGTCCTACCTCTGTTGCTAACCAGTTGTGAATTTCTGAATTAGCTAAAATTATTCTGATATCATTTCTTAAACCATAAAATGTTGATGATAATGTCTAATACATAGGAGATTTCTCAAGGCAAATAAGAGGAAGTAGGTTAAAATCACTTTGGAGTAGTAGAGCTCAACATATTTGCTTCATATTTTCTTTTATTTCTTTCTGCACTATTTTTGGTATATACTAAGTTCATATATATATATATGGAAGTTTATTTTTAACTATAATAACTGTGAATTTAAAAGACACTAATATGCATTGGGGTACTCAAAATGAACTTCACATAGCATATAGCATCTGTTTCATTTTTATTATTCAATGGGTAAATTCAAAAGGGAGTAGTTTGTTTGTGTTTTTTTTTTTTTGATATGAATACTATTTATTTAGTTTGTTTCAAAAAATACTGATATTCTGAGAACCAATAAAAAAAGTCTCAGTGCATTCAAGATATTGTGGCTTTCATTAAAATATAAGAAATATTTTGATTTTCATAATACATAACATTAGAATTTTACTTTAAAATGGCAAAAATTATCTGACAATGAAGTGTTCAGGGTACAGAAACCATGCATCACAAAAAATAAAAATGATATTTTGAGGTCATAAGATGTCATTTACTGATTTTAAAGCAAGAACTTAATATTGCCAAACTGAACATAAATAGAGTGTGATACACAGTGAGTAAATTAAGATTTATACTTGAGGAAAGGCATCTGGCTAGCAAAATGGGGTCCCCTCTGGTAGTCACTGTCTTGATGGGTATACCATGACTTACAGCCTGGTCCTATAAAATCCTACCCACACACTTAGTTTTTCACTATTTATACGGAAGACATTGAGGCTTACAAAGAGCATCTTGGTGTTATAAAAGGCATTGGCACTGTGTGCTTTGTGGGGGTCTTCTGTTTTTTTTTTGAGAGAGAGCTTATCATTTTGTTTCTCTAAGACACCTGAAAACAGTCTAGTATGTTATTCTAAACACTAAATAATATTGAAAAAACTGAATTACCAATTACCATCCCTGCATATATATGCTCATTTTGTTATAAAAGATGTGTCATTTCTATAATTAAAATTTAATATGAAACTCGACAACTCTTATAGACCCTATAGATTTGTCAACACTATACTTTAAATTCAAGTCATCTAAGAGACTTAGAGTTTATTGGTGGAAAGCAATAGACTGAGGTCACTGTCTGTCTTAGTTCCTTAGGACTGCTATAACAGAACACCATAGACTGGGTGGCTTACAAACAACAGAAATTAATTTCTCACACTTCTGGAGACTGGGAAGTCCGAGATAAAGGGGATATTGATTTGCTGTCTGGTACTTCCTGGAATCAAGATTGGCGGGAGAAATATCAATAACCTCAGATATGCGGATGACACCACCCTTATGGCAGAAAGTGAAGAAGAACTAAAGGGCCTCTTGATGAAAGTGAAAGAGGAGAGTGAAAAAGTTGGCTTAAAGCTCAACGTTCAGAAAACTAAGATCATGGCATCTGGTCCCATCACTTCATGGGAAATAGATGGGGAAACAGTGGAAACAGTGTCAGACTATTTTGGGGGGCTCCAGAATCACTGCTGATGGTGATTGCAGCCATGAAATTAAAAGACGCTTACTCCTTGGAAGGAAGGTTATGGCCAACCTAGATAGAATATTTAAAAGCAGAGACATTACTTTGCCAACAAAAGTCCGTCTAGTCAAGGCTATGGTTTTTCTAGTGGTCATGTATGGATGTGAGAGTTGGACGGTGAAGAAAGCTGAGCGCTGAAGAATTGATGCTTTTGAACTGTGGTGTTGGAGAAGACTCTTGAGAGTCCCTTGGAATGCAAGGAGATCCAATCAATCCATCCTAAAAGAGATCAATCCTGGGTGTTCATTGGAAGGTCTGATGTTGAAGCTGAAATTCCAATACTTTGGCCACCTCATGCGAAGGGTTGACTCATTGGAAAAGACCCTAATGCTGGGTAGGATTGGGGGCAGGAGGAGAAGGGGACGACAGAGGATGAGATGGTTGCATGGCATCACTGACTCGATGGACATGGGTTTGGGTAGACTCCGGGAGTTGGTGATGGACAGAGAGGCCTGGCGTGCTGCAGTTCATGGTGTCGCAAAGAGTCGGTCACGACTGAACGACTGAACTGAACTGAACTTCCTGGTTCACAGATACCATCTTCTCATAATGTGGAATAAAGGGTGAAGGAGTTCTCTGGGGTCTGTTGGGCATTAATCCAATTTATGACTATCAAATACAGAAGTCCACACCTCACCATACCATAATACCAGGATTTAGGATTTCAACAAAATAAAATCAGGGGGTGCAAACTTTCAGTTGATAGCACTGTCCTTCATATAACAGCCAGAACTGAGGCCTTCAGTTTTACCTGTAAAATATGGTGAGATTTCTGTGACATTCCCACATGATAGTACACAATGTCAGCTCTTGAACTTTCTGGTGATGGATAAAAATTATTTGATGACACCAGCTTGGCATTAAAGATCTAGTTTATATTCAAAATGGCCATCGGCCTATATATATTTAATGGTGGTGGTTTAGTCGCTAAGTCATGTCTGACTCTTGCAACTCCATGGACTGTAGTCTGCCAGACTCCTCTGTCCATGGGATTCTCCACTCAACCCACTGTGGTGGGTTGCCGTTTCCTTCTCCAATATCTCTAATACATACATATAAAGCATTTAGACTTCTATTTTTTTCTCTCTATGCTTTTGTAATAATATTCTTTACACCTGCTAGAGGCTATTTCTTGCAAAATGGGCATTTGTCCATGAAAATGAGTAACTGAGTGTGGAATTAGTTATTTATTTTATCTGTGCATCAGATGACCACAAAATTATAGCACAGTGCTTTGCTGAGGAAAAATGCTGGGCTTCAAAAAGTTCTCAATGTCAGCTTTAAAGGAGTATTCAGTTGAAAAGCAGCATTCAGTTCCTTTAGGATGACTTTTTTTTCTTAGAACAGTCTGTAGTATGATAACCAGAATCATGCATTAGGCTTAAGAGTTTCACCACAGATACTTTCTTAATACCTAGTGGGCTACTGCTACAGCTGCTTCCATCTCTCTGGCTTTTCTTCCATTCTATTTTCTATTGCAGGTCTGCTATGACTTTTCTCTGCTAATTCCATGCCACTTAGAACTCTACCTGAGGCTATAATAAAGTAGAAGAGAGTTAGAAATAAGCAAAGAGACATGCTACAAAGTTGAAAAATCAAGGTAAAAACTTTGGTCTCGTTTCACTTTACCTCCTTCCAGAGGTGAGTCTGGCAAGATGTTTTACCAGAACAGTTAAGTTTCCATGCACTGGTAATGATTCATTCTAGACAAACCTTGCTGTGTGCCTTCTGGGAAACATCACCCTGTGTGTAGATGGTGGCCCCCATTTTCCAGGAACGCTCCTCTTCCATATTAGGAAATAGCAGATTTTTGCTAAGGATCCTCATAAGACTGTATCTATTGTAAGTTCTTCAAATGGATAACTTATTCATTGAGGTCAAGGGGAAAAACTCCTATACTATTTACAACATCAAATTTAATGTTAAAGGTGAATAGTATTACACAATAGTGATTGCTGCTGCTGCTGCTGCTAAGTCGCTTCAGTCGTGTCCAACTCTTTGTGACCCCATGGACTGCAGCCCACAAGGCTCCTCTGTCCATGGGATTTTCCAGGCAAGAGTACTGGAGTGGGTTACCATTGCCTTCTCCAGAATAGTGATTAAGGACACAGAAATTAATAACACCAATTTTCTGATTGCAAACTCTGCCTTAGCCATTTAGTATCTTCTAAATTTCATCAAAAGCTGACTATATTTCAGAATGAGATAATAATGTGCCATCTCCCAAGTAGTGTTGGGAAAGTGAAGAAGATAAAGCCCTTAGCAAAATGCCAGGCAAATGCTTGTAAGTACACAATGTATTTAGTTATTTCCAGGTATTATAACTCAGAGCAAACACAGTAAAACTTTGGAGCTAACTGGATTTACTCTACATATTTTCTCAGTTAACCACTGATGTCTAATGCTATGCAAAGATAATCACTGTAGTATTTAAGAAGTACTCATCAGCAATTTTGAGGAATTTATACTTTTACTTTCAAAAACATAATAATCTCTGCTAGTTTAAGAAACGCTTCTTGGTTCAAGTGCCCAAAACTAGCCCTAATTTCATGAATTAATTGAGCCAATTTTTCTTCCATTTACTGAAATCAATTACCTGAATGAAGTGCTCCAAGCTGCATAAAAGCAATGAATTAAAATTCTTCCATTTTTTGAGTTTTAAAGGAAAATGCTCAGATGTACTTGGGCCAGACTTTTAAACAGTCAAGTGCCTAAGCATTCTAAATCAGATTATTTTCACTGTTCTTAAAACCCAATTACATCAAATGATGGAAGACTATTTACCTTAAATATTGATCTGCTATGGCTTATTTCATTTTGCAACAATATTCTCCAAATACCTTAGAAGCATTAGAAAAATCTATATCTTAAAAAACAAAACTACAGCATAATTTTTTTTATGGCTGACTTTTTCATTCTAGACTATAACCATTATAATTTGACTGTAAAACTTTTATTGACTTTCTTGCTAACAGATATCTAAGACCGAATCTAAATCGGACTTTGGGAATGTGTACAATTAAACAGGCACAAATATGCCTTAAAAAACAATTAGAAGATGCACAGACAGCTGCTGCCTAATGTTTTCAGTAAGAGTGATAAAAATTAAAAGGATAAAATTAAATATTCTAAATAAATTTTATACAACTGCCATTGAAACACATAAATAAGTACTGGGCTTCTCTTACAGATATGTTTCACTGTGTAGTAGAGATATTTTCAAAGGCTGAACATACTATGTAAAAAGTCTATATTTTCACTGTATCAACATGCATGTTCTTTGATTATACTAGGTATACTTAATTACCTTTATGTTCTTAAGTGAGACACAAAACTTAATTCATTCAAGATTTTTTAAAAAAAATTTCTAAGTGATAAAGATAGAGTTGGGTTATAAAGAAAGCTGAATGCAGAAGAATTGATGCTTTTGAATTATGGTGTTGGAGAAGACTCTTGAGAGTTCCCTGGACTACAAGGAGATCAGATCAGTCAATCCTAAAGGAAATCAGTCCTGAATATTCATTGGAAGGACTGATGCTGAAGCTGAAATGCCAATACTTTGGTCCCCTGATGCGAAAAACTGAGTCACTGGAAAAGAAGATCCTGATGCTGGGAAACATTGAGGGCAGGAAGAGAAGGGGACGACAGAGGATGAGATGGTTGGACGGCATCACTGACTCAATGGACATGAGTTTGAGTAAGCTCCGGAAGTTGGTGATGGGCAGGGAAGCCATTACACACATATCAACAGCTCAGTAACTCAAGTATTGTGAAATATCATTTCCAGTTAATATCATTGATATTGTCCTACGGTATGCAATCTGCCCAAGTGTGTGTGTGTATAATATATGTATGTATGTGTGTGTGTGTGTGTGTGTGTGTGTGTGTATATATATATATACATATACATGTATGTATGTGTATGTGTGTGTGTATACACACACACATTCATTTCTATGGCTCAGAGATATGGTTTTCTGATTAGCCAGGCCTAAAGTCATGGTCCTATCCTAAAAATTCAGAAATTGAATGAGCCCAATACAAGATATATGTATAGTGAAAAATGATAAATAAGTTCTCTAAAGCATGATTAGAATGTTTTTACACAGAAGAAAGAAGGAGTCTTGGGTGGGCAAAAATAGCTAATGGCCTCACATACCATTCCCTAACAGAAACATATTTACATAAGCCCATCAACCCATCTTCCCATTTATTCTCAAAAATGATGTGCGATCTCTCTCTCTCTCTCTCTCTCTCTCTCTCTCTCTATATATATATATATATATATATACACATACACATAGTGTAAACATGTCACTCCAAGAAGAAAAATAAAATAATTCACTTTCCATCCAAGGAGTTATCTAAATTCTCAACCAGTTGAAACATCCAGCTTCTGAGCTAGATATTAATGTGAAGGATATGTTTTTCCATCAAATCTCTCTCCTCATGATGGATGTATTTTTCTATCAAGTCTCATTCCTCATGATTGGCCAACACATGGCTACTTGAAAAACACTACAATAATATATATTAAAATTTTATTTTTTTTGATAATTTATCAAGGCATAACTGATATATGAAATTGCACAATTTACTGTATACATCTTGATGAGTTTTAACACAGGCATATAGCTGAGATTGTGGTGATGGTATTACATGTGTAGATATATATTAAATGTTTAGTCAAGGGGGATTTTAGTTTCCTATTCCTCCTGTAGCATACTATCACAAACTGGGGTCTTACAATACTCATAGTTCTGTTTTTTTTTTTAAATAAATTTATTTATTTTAGCTGGGGGCTAATTATTTTACAATATTGTGGTGGTTAATATTCATAGATCTTGAGGTCAGAACTCTGAAATCCAAAGGCTGGCAGAGCCACAACTCTCTCTCCTAGTTCTTATTGCTACTGACAATTTTCGCCATTTCTTGGTTTGTAGCTGCATAACTCCAATCTTGGCCTCTATCACCATATGGCTATTCCCTCTGTGTATTTATGTCTTCATATGGTAATCTCTTGCTCTCTGTGCCTCTGTCTCTGAATCTCTATTCCTATAAGGAACAGAGTCATATTGGATTAAGGTCATTCTAGTATGACATCATTTTAATTCAATTACATCTGCAACAATACTGTTGATATTTCTAAATATGGTCACAATACAGGTACCAGTGCTAAGATTTCAATGTATTTACAGGGGGACATAATTCACTCTACAACAAAGAAAAAGTGAAAAAATTTCAGCATCATCTTCACTATTTGTACATAGGATTCTGAGAAAAAGGAAGCATTTAGTAAAGGAACACAAACCATAGATATTACATTCAAATGTAAATGCTAGATCACACAGGGAATTGGAAAAGACAGTTTAAATTAAAAAAAAAAACTATTATAAGACTCTAAACCTCCTGATTCAGAGGCTTTTGAGCAAAATCTCTTCATCTCTAGACAGTTTGGTCTTACCACCACATGGAAACCCCATGTTTCCTAATAACCTCAAGCTTTGTAAGGTAGTCTTTAAGGAGGTTACTCAAAAGCTGTGCAACATACTCAACTGAAATCTAAACATCTGAGAAATCAAAGGGGAAGCAACTTTACTTCCCCTTTAGAGTGGCCAGTTACTCCACTGGTAGAACAAAAGGAAGATGGCCGCCTCACTGAGAAATGTTTTAAAGAGAAGGGAGCAGTGTTTCTCATGGATAAAAAAATGTGCACCCATGAGAGACAGGACTGCTATAGAACTATCTTAGATTTTCTCTAAGAAGGCCTCTGGATAGCAAATAAAACTAAGCACGTATCAAAGGGAATCCTTGCAGCTGAGCAAGAGGCTGTGATGAACTGAAACAGATTCATTTACCTTAGGCATTTGCAATGTTAGAGATCCCGAACCACGAGGGAGTCTTCAAAGAAGCCATAAAAGATTTCACAGAAGAGAATCGTTTTTAAATATCCAAAGAGCAGTGTGGTAAAGTTTGCTTCTCACAGAGAATGGTGGCATCAATCAATTTTTCTTATATCCTTCCTGTCTTAGTCTCTTTAAAACACTATAACAGAATAACGTAAAAACAAGCAAACAAACAAAAAAAAAAACACAGAAATTTATTCCTTGTGGTTCTTGAGAATGAGAAATCCGAGATCAAAGGGCCAGCATGGTTATCTTCTTATAAGAACTCTCTACTGGGTTCATGTAGCTCAGCTGGTAAAGAAACTGCCTGCAATGCAGGGAGCCTAGGTTCAATTCCTGAGTTGGGAAGATCCCCTGGAGAAGGAAATGGCAACCTACTTCAGTATTCTTACCTGGAGAATCCCATGGACAGAGCAGCCTGGCAGGCTACAGTCATGGGGTTGCAAGAGCTGGACATGACTTAGCAACTAAACCATAACCAACAACTGGGTTCATGGTCAGAGACTTTCAGTTTTGCTCTTATATGATCAAAGAAGCTGGGGAACCCTTTGGGGTCCCTTTTCTAAGAACATTAATCCCATTCCTGAGGGCTCCACCCTCATGATCGAAGCATCTCCAAAGTCTCCACCTTCTAATACTATCGCACTGGACATTAGGATTTCTGCATGTGAATGTTGGACAGATGTAAACATCGAGGTCCTTGCAACCCCCCATGCCTACCCCCAGATTTTGATGAGTCATGAACTGCAGTGAGCGAGGCAGGCTTCATATCCAAGCCTGAGTCAAGGGAGAGTAAAAGGAAAAGATCAGAGATTTGATTACTACATGGAGCTTAATTTGGTTATTACTAGTTTGAGATATTATTACATAAATATGCCCCCAAAAAATCAAATGACATTTTCTGAGTTCACATGTAAGGTCAAGGAAAGAGCTAACATCATCAAATCAATGTTAAAGAATGATGGGAAATTAAAATATAGATGCTTATAAATACCCACTAGGAGTTTTACCTATTTAACAGAATGGTTTTGATAGCATATATTATATTCTGTAGAATCAAGATAGAAAGATTCCCTGCTCTGGTTTGGTGACCAACCATCAGGGAGCATCCCCAGGACCACTAAATGAGACTGCGGGATTCACTCTTTTTCAAAGCTACTTCTTACGGACTAATGAGAAACCAAAAATTGCCTTATGGCGGCCAGACAAAGAAGAGCCTCTTGGCTTGTAAATGTCATTAAACTTTAGGATCCATTTGATGGATTGTATCCTAAGGATGATGTCCCAAAGCAGTGATCTATGTGGGGCACCTATTCCATTGATCTGAGAATACAAAATATTAAATAGAAACTAGTAGACATCACCACATCGTTTTGCACATCACCACTAACAGGAATAGTTTATACACAATATCAAGTATTTTAAATCAATTTATTAATTATCCATTTGAAAATAAAAATTCTCATACACAAAAAAATCATTTTTAACTTCAGACTTCCCTCTGATATAGTGTGATCAACAGAGCTAAAATCTCAAACACTCAATAAGATTTATCACAAATTTATTAAGTTTCACTGAAAGAATTTTGACAAATGCTGAGGCAGGCAGCACGAACAAACACCTAGAGACATTTATTAAAGATTTAAATGTATATTTAAAAAAATTTAAAGGAAATATTATTACCCTACATCATAAATTCTCTTTTTGTTAGAGAACATAATTTAGATTTAAATTATATATATATGTAATTTATTTATGAAGGCAAAACAATGCCATGATATAAATAACTATATCAAAATTAGCGAAAAAATTCTCATGAGTTCATAGAACTATACAATGAAACTATGTACTTATAATTCATAGGCATGTATATTTCAAAACCCTAAAAGAAGACTGAATTTTTGTCTATTAATTTTTAACTTATCCAATTCAATAATTACAAGAGATAGTAAATAAATAAATGACCTTTTTTCTGTCTGTGAACATGTACTTTAGGTAAGAGGAATATGGCTATTCAAAATATAAGAAAACAGAAGTGTGTTGTATATCTTTTTCAATAATGAGATTAATTCACTTTGCTAAAATAATTCTGAATAGCCGAAGAAAAGTGGTAGAGAGGAAAGTAACAAACAAACCCAATTCTTTTCCTGGAGAGAAAAAGACAATCAAATGTAATAATGTGCTGTTGTTGCCTATGTAGATGCTACCATCATAGCAAGTGTCACTGTTCATCAAACTTTTAAACTCTGAGCACAATCACATTTCCAAGAATCTAGAGAAATATGGAACTCATCTTCAGTACCCTTTGATTCATACTCTTCTTCATTTGCCCTGGTGGCTCAGACAGTAAAGAATCTTTCCAAAATGTGGGAAATCAAATGTTGATCCCTGGGTCAGGAAGATTCCCTGGAGCAGGGAATGGCTACCCACTCCAGTATTCTTGCCTGGAGAATTCCATGGACAGAGGAGCCTGCCGGGCTACAGTCCATGGGGTCGTAAAGAGTCAAACACGACTGAGCGACTAACACTAGCTAGCTTCAGATCTTAACTGGAAAACAGACTTCTGTGGTTTGAGTGGTAAATAATAGATATGGAGATCAGGGCAAAGTTCAGATGACCTACTGATTTATTTGAAGTTTCTTCACACTCTACGGTAATAATTTAACAGGATTTCTCATGGACAGTTAATAATTTTTTGAAACAGGAAGGGGGATACTTTAGAAAACCAATGTGTGAATTATGCTATTATTTCCACTTTACCTTTCAACTATGATTTAAATGCCCATTTATAAATAAAGAAATTTATGAAATTTTAGCAGATGCTAAATTTTTAGTAAGAAAATGAAAACTACATTCTCATGCAACTGATTTTTGTGGATTTAAAAATATTATAAGTCATTAAATGTCATTTTTGGGTGCTTTGAGACTACATACTATTCAGAGACAAAACAAAACAACTGTCATATATTACAAAGCAATGATAATAACAAGCATGTATCTTTTCAACACTTATTCTTCCATTATCCCATATTTACATAGAGCTGAGAACAATCTGATTTGGGGACATGGATATGCTACATGCAACTGTCTATGTATAACTAAAAGAAATAAACAAAAAATAACAAACCCTGGGTTTTAGACTAAAACTGTGAAAAATTATTTTCTTGCATGTGCCACATCTTCTGATCCCTATCATAAGTTTTAAGTTTTGATATCTACCATATTCAAGGTACATGACAAGAACACTGACTCTGAATTAACATATTGTGTGATGAATTGGGCAATACTGCAAACAAACTTTTTTTTCAAATACATAAAAATTCAAGGATAGACAGAAATCTGGCCTATTACTGTTTAAAGAAATTCCGCATAATCTAAATGAATTATATATGTGCTCAGTCACTTAAGTTGTGTACAACTCTCTGCAACTCTATGGGCTGTAGCCCACCAGGCTTCTCTACCCATGGGATTCTCTAGGCAAGAATACTGGAGTAGGTTGACAATTTCTCCTCCAGGAAATCTTCCCAACCCAGGGACTAAACCCACATCTCTTATGTCTCCTGAATTGGCAAGCAGGTTCTTTACAACTAGCAAGTTATATATATATATATATATATATATATATATATATATATATATATATATATATATATATATAGAGAGAGAGAGAGAGAGAGAGAGAGAGAGAGAGAGAGAGAGAGAAACAAATGGTAAACCATGGGAAATCCTATAGACAGAGGATCTTGGCAGGTTACAGTCCACATAGTCGAAAAGAGTCAGACAGGCCTGAGCCACTTTTTGTTGTTCAATCGCTCAATTAGGTACAACTCTTTGTGACCCCACAGACTGAAGCATGCAAGGCTTCCCTGTCCATCACCAACTCCCGGAGCTTACTCAAACTCATGTCCATCGAGTTGATGATGCCATGTAATCATCTCATCCTCTGTCATCTCCTTCTCCTACTGCCTTCAATCTGTCCCAGCATCTATGTCTTTTCTAATGAGTCAGCTGTTTGCATCAGGTGGCCAAGGTATTGGAACCTCAGCATCAGTCCTTCCAACGAATATTTGGGGTTGATTTCCTTTAGGATTAACTGATTGGATCTCCTTGCAGTCCAAGGGACTCTCAAGAGTCTTCTTCAATCAGTTCAGTTCAGTTCAGTTGCTCAGTCGTGTCCTACTCTTTGTGACCCCATGGAATGAAGCATGCCAGGCCTCCCTGTCCATCACCAACTCCTGGAGTTACTCAAACTCATGTCCACTGAGTCAGTGATGCCATCCAAACATCTCATCCTCTGCCGTCCCCTTCTCCTCCCACCTTCAATCTTTCCCGGCATCAGGGTCTTTTCAAATGAGTCAGTTCTTTGCATCACATGGCCAAAGTATTGGAGTTTCAGCCTCAGCACTAGTCCTTTCAATGAATATTTAGGACTGATTTCCTTTAGGATGGACTGGTTGGATCTCCTTGCCATCCAAGGGACTCTCAAGAGTCTTCTCCAACACCACAGTTCAAAAGCATCCGTTTTTCAGTGCTCAGCTTTCTTTATAGTCCAACTCTCACATTAGTATGTGACTACTTGAAAAACCATAGTCTTGACTAGATGGACTTTTGTTGGCAAAGCAATGTCTCTGCTTTTAAATATACTGTCTAGGTTGGTCATAACTTTACTTCCAAGGAGTAAGCGTCTTTTAATTTCATGGCTACAGTCACCATCTGCAGTGATGTTGGTGCCCGAAAAAAAAAAAGTCTGCCACTGTTTCTCCAAATATTTGCCATGAAGTGATGGGACCAGATGCCATGATCTTAGTTTTCTGAATGTTGAGTTTTAAGCCAACTTTTCCACTCTCCTCTTTCACTTTCATCAATAGGCTCTTTAGTTCTTTTTCACTTTCTGCCATAAGGATGGTGTCATCTGCATATCTGAGGTTATTGATATTTCTCCTGGCAATCTTGATTCCAGCTTGTGCTTCATCCAGACCAAGAATTTCTCATGATGTACTCTGCATATAAGTTAAATAAGCAGGGTGACACTATACAGCCTTGACATACTCCTTTCCCTATTTGGAACCAGTCTGTCTTCTCCAATACCACAGTTTAAAAGTATCAATTCTTCGGCACTCATCCTTCCTTATGGTCCAACTCGCCCATCCTACATGGCTACTGGAACTGAAAAAACCATAGCTTTGACTATATGGACTTTTGTCAGAAAAGACTGAGTGATTAAGCATACATACATACATATATATATATATAATATATATATAATATATATTAGTATCACACATACATATATATAGTACACAAGTAAATGAATATATCTCTAAATTGAAAGCCCAGATAATAGTAATAAAGCAAAAGACAAAACCATAACTAACTCCATCTTTTAGGAAAAAACTACAATGTATTCTAAAGATTTTAGCAATAGAGCCTTTTAGTTCAGGGAAGGAAAACACACTGAATCAGAACAGACAGAGTTCCCTTCATCTAGCATAGAATTGAGAATGATGTATATTTGCAAACTGATAACACCTGCTCCATGCATGTTAGATCAGACAACAACTAAAAATCAATGTTTGTGAAATCAGGGTTGTGAGAGTTCAGATCTATTTTCTCTTTGGTTAATCATTCTTTTTTTCAAGTCTTTGCTGATTTTCATATTTTTTTTCCTATTATTTTTAAATAAATACAGTGAAGAGTAACTCACAGCTTTGTGACAAGGCAAGTAATTCCTGAGGGCACTATTCATTACAGTGTCTCATCATTAACCACCTTCCCTATCAGTTCACTATGTATTCTACTCTAGTTTTTGAAGCAACACAGAGAAATTCTACTTTCATATCAGGACTAATATTTATAAGTGTCAGTGCCATAGAGGTATTTGTCTTGTCTTCAGATCATGTAAGAAAGTGAAAGTGAAAGTCACTCAGTCATGTCCGACTCTTTGCGACCCCATGGACTACACAGTCCATGGAATTCTCCAGGCCAGGATACTGGAGTGGGTAGCCTTTCCCTTCTCCAGGGGATCTTCCCAACCCAGGAATTGAACCCAGGTCTCCCACATTGCAGGTGGATTCTTTACCAGCTGAGCCATAAGGGAAGCCCAAGAATACTGGAGTGGGCAGTCTATCCCTTCTCCAGCAAATCTTCCCAACTCAGGAATCGAACCAAGGTTTCCTGCATTGCAGGCAGATTCCTTACCAACTAAGCTATGAGGGAAGCCCATATCATGCAAACCCAATGCATAAAATGATTTTTATACCAGTTATTTAAATTGAAATGGCTTCTTTAACAGAGAAGTTGAGCAAATTTCAAGTGACTCAGCTTATAAAATAGTGCTATATGCTTTCTGCTTAGTCGCTCAGCTATGTCTGACTCTTTGACGCCCCACGGACTGCAGCCCACCCTAAGAATACTCGGATTCCTAGGCCCATTCTTTTTAAAGCAGAATAACCATTGGAAATTTATTTAAACTTTCTGTGACTTAATTTCCTCATATGTAAAATAAGGATGATAACAGTGCTTACCACACAGGGTTATTCTAAAAATTAAACAAGTTAATACATGTAATAGGTACAGTTTCTCACATATAATAAATATTCAGAAATTATACCTGCTGTATTTGTCACTGTTGTATTATTATTGTCCAAAGAAAAGTAATGAAAGGGATAAAGTACAGAAAGATCACTGCTAATCTGATTATAAACTTTCAGTAAATTAATTTAAAATATAATTTTTACAAAATTTGATGTGAAAATGATTATAATTTCATGAAAAAATGAAAAGGATGGATTTAGAATAATTAATTTTTCACTTCCTTGTTTAGACAGATGGAGAAGCTTTGCTCCATAATATCACGCAGGACTTGAATCTTCCTGTCTTAATGCTGCTCTATCCTCCTATAGAACAATATGCTCATCTTCATGGTTACAGTTAGGTTCTCTCCTGATTCATTTTCAAATCTGCATAAAGATTAGTGATTGCCCTGGGCAAGTAACTATATTTTGATTAAGTTAGTTGAAAGCTGCCCACACCTCCCAAGCTATTCTTCATTGGTGAGAACGCAGTCTCAAGGCCACAAACAGCTGCAAGGGAAGCTGGGAGATGTGGTCTTATCTGGATGGCTACAGGCTAAGGAAAAATCAGAGAATCAGTTCCAGAAGAGAGGGTCAACCTGCACTTAGTCAAACTTCTCATCCAAAAAACTGAGCAACAGTAACATCCTTTATTGCACATCTGCCCTCCTATCCTGTCCTGTTTCCAGTTGCTTTGGATGCTATCCCCAAGCCTTGCACCATCCAGGCAGGAGAGACATCAATCCACTGTTGACGAAAAAAATCAAGCTCAATAACTTAAAATAACCTACCAAAGCTCACAGATGTGGTAGTGAATGAGACTGGTAGTCTTGGTGTAAAGTAGTAGCAATGTTTAATATAGCAAGCTCATAACATTTGGTTACCCTGGTTTGCATTATGTTTTCATATAATGGAAGGAGACTGGAGTGCCTTAAAATTTACATCAATATATCAAACACTTTTATTAACTGCCATGAACGATGAGCTCAGTGATGAATATGTATAAGGTCTGCCCTCAATATGCTTTGATTGTGTGTGTGCATGCTAAGCTGCTTCAGCCATGTCCATCTCTTTGCGATCCTATGGATTGTAGCCCACCAGGCTCCTCTGTCCATGGGTTTTTCCAGGCAAAAATGGTGGAGTGGGTTGCCATTTCCTTCTCCAGGGAATCTTCCCAACCCAAGGATCAAATCCACATCTCTTATGTCTTCTGCGTTGATAGGCAGGTTCCTTACCACGAGCCCCACCTGGGGAGCCCATTGCCTGATTAGAATATTTAACAAACAGAGTAGTTACAGATATTTGATTTACCTGTATTTTATATTTGCTCACTGTGATGGTTGGTTTTTAATGTGTCAACTCAAATGACCATAGGGTGCTTAGGTTAAACGTTGATTCTGGGTTTGCATGTTACGGTGTTTCTGGATGAGACTAGCATTTGAATCAGCAGACTAAGTAAACTGCCCTCCATAGTGTGATGGAAATCATGCAATCAACTAGGGCCTGGATAAAACAAAAGGAAGAGGAAGGAGGAAGCTGCCTGTTTTCTCTTTCTGCCTGCCTACGTGAGCTACAACATCTCATCTTCTCCCATCTTCAGACTATAATTTACACCATCAGCTCCTCAGGCTCTTTGGCCTTTGTACCCAGGATACATCATTTTTATTCCTCAGTCTCCAGTTTGCAGACCACAAGGCTTCTCAGCTTCCATCACTCCTGGTGCCATTTCTCTGGAGAACACAGACTAACAAACTTCCTTAGTTCAGGACACTAAAGTATCTCAAGCTTTAGCTCTCTGCTCCTTAAAGACTGATGTTTGCAATCAGAACCTTGTTTGATTGCACCCAGTGTTTGAGCAGAAGAAAATATTCACTTCTATATAGTTATAATCAATCCTTCTGGATGTCAATCTACAGTAAACTGTAAAGTCTTTGGACTAATAGCCAGCTCCTTTCATGACTGTCTCATCCACTGGTCATGTGAGCATATGCTGAGGACTAGTTGCTTTTCACAGATGCACAAAAATGTTAAAAAATAGATAAATAAACTAATTTAATAAAAAAAAAGAAATGAATGAAATTGTCCCCATAAAATTCAGATGATATTGTCTGAGCTACATAACAAAAAGAAATGAATGTACTTAAAAAAAGTTATTGGTTCAGGACTAGAAACGCATTACAAAATTTAACTTCATAAACATATAGTTGTATGCCTACGAAATGTAATACTTATATCTATCAGACATTTGTATCACAAACTAAATCTTACATAATTACACATAAGTGTTCTTTCATGGGCCATATGATTGCACTTTAATATGATATGAGGTGAGGCTATAAAATCCAGGAAATAAAGCCCACAAAAACCTTAAATGGCCCTGCCACCTCCCACTACTGGAAAAGAGAAGTCTTTTCTTCAATATATGGGACAGAGGGGCTTCCCTGATGGCTCAGTCAGTAAAGAATCTGCCTGCAATGCAGGAGACCCAGGTTCGACCTCTGAGTCAAGAAGATCCTCTGGAGAAGGAAATGGCAATCCACTCCGGTATTCTTACCTGGAGAATCCCATGGACAGAGAGCAGCCTGGCAGGCTACAGTTTATGGGGTCGCAAGAGTCTGACACGACTTAGTGATTAAACCACCACATGAGACAAAGATGAATACAATAATTAAGTGCCTCATGTTCAGGATATTCTGGCCAGTTAGGTGTTATTGCTCTGCTTAAAGGAGAATGATGTGTGACATCAAAATTATCCTAAGTGATCAATAAAAAAATATATAATATTTGTTTTAGGTCACAAGTAGACCTGAGTGACTTCTGCTACTAGGGTATCCTAAGAATTATTTTATTGAGTTACTTTTCATCTTTAAAAGGAAGGAAAAGAAAAGGGTATGGTAGAAAAGGCAAAAAACTGAATCTCACGGATTTGGGGCTCATACCCTAGACATGTTAATTTATCCCAGTAGCTTAACAAAGTCTTTGTTTCATTCTCTGTGAAATAAGGATATTTTGCTAAATTAAGAGACCTTATCTTGGGTTCCATTGCTTATGAATAGTTTCTAAGGAATTTATGAGCTCTATGTACACTTTCTTTTTTTTATAGAGTATCCATACCATTGGCTTCCCTGGTGGCTCAGTGGTAAAGAATCTGCCTGCCAATTCAGCAGATGCAGGTTCAATCCCTGGGCTGGGAATACCCCCTGAAGAAGGAAATGGCAACCCACTCCTGTATTCTTGCCTGGGAAATCTCATGGACAGAGGAGCCTGGCAGGCTACAGTCTATGGTGTCACAAGAGTAGGACATGACTTAGCGACTAAAAACAACAATCCATACCATTATTAATAATGCATATTATTAAAAGGGTTTTGACCCAAAATAAGCAAGGAGTAGGTGAATATATGATATTCTATATGTGACACTGTATATGAGTCATTATATACAGAATTCTTTCAATAACATATATTTAGTAACTCCTATGTTCAAGGAAAATATGTTCACCTGTGTTATATTTATGATACAGATATCCAGAACAGAACATTGCAATGGAATAATTTAATGTTTATTTTCCAGTGTTCTCTTTCTGAGATATCTAATTTCATGTACTTCTAGGGGTAGATTCACAAATGAACCTAAAATGGCATCCCAGAATATGTGTGTATGTGAATGCGACCATGAGCATTTATTCGTACTGTTTGCTGTGCATGATCTCAGGGACGTGTGAGCAGGTGGGCCACGGATTTACATGGGGCAGAGGGTGTTACGGGGTTTGCTCCTACCCCGATTAGTCTTAAAGATGTGTACATGTACTTTTAATGTATGTTCTCATTTGTGCAACATGAGGGGTTGAGGAAAGAACAGGAGATGGCCTCACAATTTAATAATGAGATATAGAGACTGATTGCTACCACTGAGGGCTTGACAAACTAAGTATTGCACAAAAGGGACACCAAGGGGGGGGGCAAAATATGCACCCCCCCAAAAATATGCATCTTTAGCATAAGGCCTATTTTGAGCTAAAGACACTTGAAAAACAGCAGATGCAAGAAGGATATTCTGACCTTCCTTTTCTTTAGGAAAGCAGGAGATAAAAAACTCCCACGGGAAAGATGCTTTCTTTTTACCGTGAGCAAAGAAACATTCTTATCACCAGAGACAGGAAGTCAAAGCTGAGAGAAATCTGTTCAAACAGACCTTGTTAAAAGTAACTCTTTTCTTCCTGTGGTCTTCCCATATATTTCAGTTACTTTTCCATATTGCCTCTCTTTGTTCAGCCTAGTATGTAAACAATTAGGTCCAGCCACTTTTTGGGTCTTTGTTATGAAGACTCCTTATACAGGTACATTTTCCCCTGTTAATCTTTCTTATGTCAATTTAATTCTCAGGTCCAAATGGAGATCCTAAAAGAGCAGAGGTAAAGATGTGCCTCCCTTACAGACACAAAGAAATAAAATTTCTGCTACTTCTCTTAATGCAACTTGACATACATATCTCCTGCTAAATAGAGAACTTAGAGTTACACGTTTCATGTTTTTTCTCTGCCTTAAGATCTTTCCACTTCAGTATCAACTAACTTTGGTTTTCTGAGTCTGATAAAGCCAAGTGATGCAACCATGAGAAAATCATTTGTTTCACCTTCTGCATTTTTTCATATAGTGGATGAAACTCTGCTAGAGCAAGAAACGACGCTGAAACTACTAAGCCCCCATAGACAGTTAAGCCCACAAGTTGTTGTTTTAAAAAAAAAAAAGTTTAAAGTAATTTAAGCTCAATACTCAGAGATTAACTTCAGAAAGAGGACTTTCAGCCTTAAAACATGCGTTTGATAGGAAAATTCAAAAGGAGTGGTCACAGGAATTCATGATATGTCCCTCCTAGCTGCTACTCTATGCTAGGACACAGGATTTAAGCATGAAAATAATGGGGGCTCAATCTAGCCATAAGAAAAAATGAAACAGTACGTAACCAGACACAACCACCACCTTACCATGTCCTGTTCTCACCATGCAATATCCAAAGAGCAAAAATGATTCGACTACCCCATCTTATACCCAGGTTCTCATTATCTCATGTCCTATTTTCCTTAATTTTGTTAAGCATTAGAAAAGAAACCCATTAAATCTGCACTACAGTCTTTTCTTCTCTCTCATTTTCAAGCAAAATAAATAAAACCCTTCTGTGTCATCAATTAAGATTTCAAAGGTCCCTATTTTCTTGTAATTATATTAATTTGTATGTCACCCCCTACTGCCCTGCATAAAATCTGTTAGCTATATTTATATAATCAGAGCAATGCCACTGTAGGTTTTCCTATCAATGTTTGCTGCCTGATTTAATTCAGAAGACTACCCAAAAGCAGGGCTAAGTGACAACTACAAAATAGGTTGTGCTTCTGGTAGCCATTGCTGTGGAAGAAGTCTCTAACAGCAAAAAAAGCAAAAAAAGTAGCTCAGGGTAAAAATATCTCAGGTAATGGTAAAGTGTAGGTGGAGAGTCCTTCTAGTTTGCCTGAGGACAAATACACTATGAAATGAAAAAGTATTCATTAATGTGACTTGATATTTTTAACAAATAATTCTGAATATCTTTTAAGCACCTCCTTGGAGTCACAGCCAGAGCTAGGCTTGCGTATCTCAGCCAGGCAACTGATTTATCAAACCTCTAAAGTGTTTTGGTGAAATCAATGCCCACTATCAATAAAGACATGTTTGTACCAGGAACACTTCATATATTATTCTCACTATTTTTATTCCATTTAAATAACTTGGACAGTAAATGTGAAAACAATTATTTGGTACACAGCAGTCAGAGCCATTGTATTTCATCAAATCTCTGAAGCTTACTGCTGGGCTGGTTCATAGAACCATTATAAGTCATAAACTCTATGTTAGAACAATTTGTTTTAGGTAGGAAATATCACTATTGTTGAGAAACTTGGGTATCAACAAAAAGGATCAGACTCCATTCTAGTTTGTATGGTCAGAGTATTTTATAGCACAATTCCATAGATTTATGTTTATCTATCAGTGACAGTACAAAAGTTCTGACAACAAATTACCTGCCAAGAATTCAACTTAGAAAAAGAGGAAATTGATGTTTCTCCTCCATTCTCCAACCAATTTGACAATTATCCCTTCTTCTCCATTTCTCTCATCCTTATAATTTATGTTCAAAACAAATCCACAAAACCTATCTGAATAACTCTTTACCTATCATTCTCAAATACTCTTAAATACAAAGAAGTAGAGATACTAAGCAATAAGCTAAAATTATGTTCAATAAGCGTAAGTGCTGAATTAGTAAAAAAAAATAAAATTCAAAGCCCTCCATATACAATAAAATCCATTAGATATAATTCCAGTTTTTGAACTTGTTTTCTTGAACATTTCTAATTATTTTAAGTATTGATAATTTGTGATTTTGTTTATGTGTGCTATTTCAAAGAACACCAAAAATGTACTTGTTTCTCAACTGAATAAACCTCATTTTATTTCTGAACTACTGAGTTGACTGTACTCTTTTACAAATCTGAAAATCATTAAGAGGTCAGAGTGAACTTGTTTTTCTATCTTAAAACATTTTTCCATTTAATCACTTTAGGAAGTATTTCATTATTATTCATCAATTATTTCCCACTAAGCCAGAAAAGATTAAAAACAACCAAGGGGTAGACTGATGGAATTGCCTAGAATAATGATGAAATACGGAAACAGCCTTAAGATAGGAGATCAGAACTGGACAAAGGAAAAAGCTATTTCCTTTGGAGAAATATTCTTCTGGGAGTGGACGAAGAAGGTAGCTTTGGGCACATGAAAATAAAGGATTATGGGGAAACAGACACCAAGGAAGGAGACAGGCACAGAAACACAGAAACCTCCAAGGCATGTATAAGGCTTCACAGACATTCAACTTCCCCAGGAAAACTTCAAAAGAAGCCCTGTTCTGTATAAATATCTACAAGTCTATTTTTTTTATTAACAAAGATTTAGGTTAGTGAATTAAGACATGGGGATTTCCTGTTTATGAATCATCATTAAATCCGTTTCCATCTATTGAGGGAAGAGTCATAAAACAGTAGATGTGCTGAGTTGCTTGAGTGAAAAAAAAGTGGAAAGAGGAGTTATGGTGAAGAAAAAGTCAAGTAGACACAGAAAAAAGCACAAGAAAGACTTAAAGTTGTGTATGCCTCCTAAAAGGTTGGCAGTGCCAACGTTTTTATGAAATGACTATGAATGAGAACCTGGTGTCATGAGTAAATAGTGAGAAATTATAACTGAAGCTAAACTGCAAAATTCTATTAGCATTTACTTGCTATTATGTTGATAATAAATAACAGTTATACTTTGGTGTAATACATTGTTGACAATCTGTGTAAGTAAAGAGTTTTATACTTATGGTTACCATTCTAATTAGTGGTATTTAAGGTCACTTAAATTATTCAATTTTTTTTCTTATTCTTTATCTTGTTCATATTATGATTACTAATTTTCACCAGAAACAAACCACCATTACCTTTCTTAAACTTCAATGCATCATAATTTTGACAAAAAAGAATTTAAATTCAATACACTATTGCTATCCGTAGTTTGTTCTTGGTTTCTAAAAACACATTGTACAATAAAATAGTAAAATATAGTATGCATAGGGTAGGAGGATGCTTTATCTTTGGTCATCAGGGCAGCCATGAAAAAATCCAAGTAGGTTTAATAAAATTAAGTATTAATACATTAAAAATGGACTATTTAATGATTTATTCAATCAAATCAAAAACAAAAGATTCAACTGGCAACCATCAAATATTCTATGTGTCCATCTTCAGTTTGGAGTCTGATTTAGTTCAAAGTTGCTGTCCAAGAAAAATAAAAAAAGTTATCAAGAAATTGTCATTAAGGTTGGACTTCTAATGTTATAGTGTTAGCAAGAAAATTGACAGATTAAATTGTTAAAGTATTCTCTGTCCTCTAACCTGGATTACAAAGCTTTGGAGTTCTTTGGAATATGAGTCTAGCTTTGGAACTATCCTGACTTTGCTGGCTTCATGAAAGGAATTTTGGGCAGCAATTATATATGCTTTGGGTTTCACTGTTTATTTTTCCCTTCTTTCTTACTTTAAACTTCCATCATGCATCCTGAAAGAAGCCTCAAGGTTTTGCAAGGTTTGCATCTAATTCTATGATATATAAGCATCAGTTCAGTTCACTCGCTCAGTCATGTTCAACTCTTTGCTACTGCATGGACTGCAGCACATCAGGCTTCCCTGTCCATTACCAACTCTAGAGCTTGCTCAAACTCATGTCCATTGAATCAGTGATGCCATCCAATCATCTCATCTTCTGTTGTCCTCTTCTCCTCCTGCCGTCAATTTTTCTTAGTATCAGGGTCTTTTCTAATGAATCAGCTCTTCGCATCAGGTGGCCAAAGTACTAGAGCTTAGGCTTCATCATCAGTCCTTCCAATGAATATTCAGGATTGATTTCCTTTCGGATTGATGGATCGATCTCCATACAGTTCAAGGGATGCACAAGAGTCTTCTCCAACACCACAGTTTAAAAGCATCAGTTCTTCAGCACTCATCTTTCTTTATGGTCCAACTCTCCCATCCATACATGACTACTGGAAAAACCATAGCTTTGAATAGACACACCTATATCGGCAAAGTAATGTCTCTGCTTTTTAATATGCTGTCTGGGTTGGTCATAGCATTTCTTCCAAGTAGCAAGTGTCTTTTAATTTCATGGCTTCAGTCACCATCTGCAGTGATTCTGGAGTCCAAGAAAAGAAAGTCTGTCCTATTTCCATCACTTCCCCATCTATTTTCCATGAAGTGATGGGACCAGATGTCATGATCTTCATTTTTTGAATGTCTAGTTTTAAGCTGGGAGAAGGAAATGGCAAACCACTCCAGTATTCTTGCCTGGAGAATCCCGGGGACAAAGGAGCCTGGTGGGCTGTCGTCTGTGGGGTTGCACAGAGTCAGACGCGACTGAAGCGACATAGCAGCAGCAGCAGCAGCAGCAGTTTTAAGCCAGCTTTTTCATTCTCCTCTTTCACTTTCAATAAGAGGCTCTTTAGTTCCTCCTTACTTTCTGCCATAAGAGTGGTGTCATCTGCATATCTGAGGTTATTGATATTTCTCCCGGTAGTCTTCCTTCAAACTTGTGCTTCATCTAGCCCAGCATTTCATATGATGTACTCTGAATTAAGTTAATAAGCAGGGTGAAAACATAACGTCTTGACAAACTCCTTTCCCAATTTGGAACCAGTCTGTTGTTCCATGCCCAGTTCTAACTGTTGCTTCTTGATCTGAATTCATGTTTTTCAGGAGGCAGGTAAGGTGGTCTGGTATTCCCATCTCTTTAAGAATTTTGCAGTTTTTTGTGATCCACAGAGTCAAACGTTTAGCATAGTCAGTAAAGCAGAAGTAGATGTATTTATGGAATTATCTTGGTTTTTCTATGATCCAACACATGTTGGCAATTTGATCTCTGGTTCCTCTGCCTTTTCTAAATCGAGCTTGAACATATGGGAGTTCTCAGTTCATGTCCTATTGAAGCGTAGCTTGGGAAATTTTGCATTACCTTGCTAGAGTATGAAATGAATGCAATTGTGAGGTAGTTTGAACATTCTTTGGCATTGCCTTTCTTTGGGATTGGAATGAAAATTGACCTTTCCAGTCCTGTGGCCACTGTTGAGTTTTCCAAATTTAATGGCACATTAAATGCAGCACTTTCACAGCATCATCTATTAGGATTTGAAATAGCTCAGCTGGAATTCCATCACCTCCACTAGCTTTGTTTGTAGTGATGCTTCCTAAGGCCCACTTGATGTCACATTCCAGAATATCTGGCTCTAGCTGAGTGGTCACACCATCATGGTTATCTGGGTCATGAAGATCATCTTCAACTTCTTTGGCATTAGTGGTTGGGGCATAGACTTGAATTACTGTGATATTGAGTGGTTTGCCTTGGAAATGAACAGAGATCACTCTGTTGTTTTTGAGATTGCACCCAAGTACTGCATTTTGGACTCTCTTGTTAACTATGAGGGCTACTCCATTTCTTCTAAGGGATTCCTGCCCACAGGGGTGAATATAATGGTCACTTGAGTTAAATTTGCCCATTCCAGTCCATTTTAGTTCACTGATTCCTAAAATGTCAATGCTCATACTTGCCATCTCCTGTTTGACCACTCCAATTTACCTTGACTCATGTATCTAGCATTCCAGGTTCCTATGCAATATTGACCTTTACAGCACTGGATTTTACTTTCATCACCGGTCACATCCACAGCCAGGCACTGTTTTTAGTTTGAATCCATCTCTTCATTCTTTCTGGAGTTATCCACTCTTCTCCAGTAGCATATTGGGCACGTACTGGCCTAGTGAGTTCATCTTTCAGTGTCATAGCTTTTTGCCTTTTCATACTTCATGGGGTTCTCAAAGCAAGAATACTGAAGTATAGGTAAAATATCAAAGAGTATTATTCTAGTTTTCCATCATCATGTTTGTAGGTACAAGGGTCCAAAATATATCATTTTAATGCTAAAGCCAAATCTCTTTTGCTGCAGTGCTTTTTCAATTGTGTCCTCTATAGTGCAGTTAAATCAATTTCTCTAATGCAGGGACTAAAATCTGTCCCCTTAGAATTTGGTAACATTCCTTTTATTTTATGTATCCTTTTCAAACTCTCATAGTTTTTATGAAATCACTCTTGTATCAGACTCTAATGTCACACTACATTCCTACACTACATACATGTTAGCTTGGTACCTATAAAATCACTTTATCAGTGTAAGCTTTAAATATGCATTTGTAATATATTGATATAATATGATACATTAAATATAATATATATTATTTAAAATACCTAATATTATATATACATGTACTTATACAAATTTAACAACAACATAGGGTTTGCTCTGATGTTTACACTATACCAAAATCTTAATGTAAAGCATGTAAAATAAGAACTCAACCCATATTAATGATTCTTCTCTTTCTTCTTTTTTACTGACACTCCTCCCACACCCATTTTCAACCTCTTTTTCTAGCCATCAAAGCTAACATTTCTTAATAAACACTATGTAGAGATATTCTTTAATCACTGGGCCAATACTAAGTTTATATCCCATTTTGCAAATTGTGCTTAAGGGAATATAAATGGGATTTTCACTTTGGGATTTGAAGAAGATAACTGGACCTATAAGATCCTTGAAGTCTAGATTACCTAGAACAGACAGAAATAAAAGAAGATGGATACAAAACTGAGACTGCCTATGTCCATGAAGAGGTTTACAAACAGGGATTAAGAAGAGCAGTGAGCTCAACAGCCTTGAGAAGTGACAGGAGATTGAAGTCTGTTAGTCCAACAAGTTGTCTGAATATTATTAACTTACCAACAGTTTTCCTGGATTTTTCCCCAAGTATGGATCATCAGCATCAGAATTATCTGGATATGTTTGTTAAATTTTGGATTATCAGACACCATCCCAGACATACAGGCTTAGGATCTGTATTTTCAAGAGTTTTCCATAGAGATTCTTCTGGAAACGAATCTCTGAGAACCTCTTCTCCAGACACGTTTCTCAATTAAAATGCTGATACTTCTATGGAATAAGATGAGAAGAGTCGACAGCTGTTCCTCATTAGGCTGAACTGGACTCTGTGATTAACTATTTGGTCATATGCCACTCTCTCCTTTAAGTAGTGTGTTTGTTTTTTAAATTGCTCTTTGCAGAGTTACTACTGTCTTTCTTAAACAATTAAAGATATTTTATCTCATCATGTAGAAGTAGCTGAATTACAGGTCTTGGGGGGGAATGTGTAACAGGAGCCTATAATGCTTTGTCCACTATTTCCCAATGGCTAAAATATTCCAAAAACAGTAACTGCAATTAATTGCAGCATGCTGGATTTATAAAAGTTCACATGTTCCTAAAAGTACTCAAGAAAAGAGAGCAACTACTGTGATATATATGTGAAATCTTTCCAGGTGGCTCAGTGGTAAAGAATCTGCCTACCAATGCAGTAGATGCAAAGAGAAGTCAGTGTGATCCCTGGGTCAGGAAGATCTCCTGGAGCAGGAAAATGGTAACCCACTCTAGTATTCC
Organism: Okapia johnstoni; assembly: GCA_024291935.2. NCBI lineage: Eukaryota > Metazoa > Chordata > Mammalia > Artiodactyla > Giraffidae > Okapia > Okapia johnstoni. The sequence goes on from CM044325.1 coordinate 10,906,555, forward strand.
TGCCTAGAAAAACAAAGACAGAAGTCTGGCGGGCTACAGTTCATGGGGTGGCAAAGAGTCAGACATGACTGCATAACTGAGCACACACACACACATATCATGTATGTGTATGTCTGTTTGGGTACTTGCGCCAGCCATAAGGTTGAGGAAGACAATACAAATAGTAAGTTTCAACACGAACATCCCTTTAAACTTGATTATGTTTTTAATTTAATACGTGGTTTCAATTCCTGGGTGGGGAAGATCCCCAGGAGGAGGGAATGTCATCTCACTCCAGATTTCCTGCCTGGAGAACCCCATGGACAGAGGAGCACCGTAGGCTGCATTCCATAGGTTTGCAAAGAGTCAAACACATAGCTGAAGCAACTGAGCACAACAGTAAATTATAGTTCTAGCTAATGTTTTTGTTTTTTTTTCCCCTGGGGGGTGGGGTGGGGGTAGTGTTCTTTCTGTTTTTAATTATTTACAAAATGAATAGTTTTCATCTTGTTTTCAATAATTTCTAATTCACTTTTCTTCTTTTCAAATTGCTACCAGAATCACTCCCGAGCAAGTTGTGCCTCTTTGCTACATGGCCTGACGGTTTCTATATGGTAACAGATACAAACTGCAGCAGGAACAGACCACGTTACCATATGTCATCATTGCTTAACACTATATCCTCTTACATTCTGTCTCTAACATATTCCATCCTAAGTAATGTAATATAGAATTCATGTCATTTTAAAAGTTTTGTTATCGTTCAGTTACTAAGTCATGTCCGACTCTTTGCCATCCCATAGACTGCAGCACGCCAGGCTTCTCTATCTTTCACTATCTCCCAGAGTTGGCTCAGCCTCATGTCCATTGAGTAGGTGATGACATACAACCATTTACTCCTCTGTCAGCCCCTTCTTCTTCTGCCTTCAATTTTTCCCAGCATCAGTGTCTTTTCAAATGAGTCAGCTCTTGGAATCAGGTGGACAAAGTATTGGAGTTTCAGCTTCAACATCAGTCCTTCCAATGAACACCCAGGACTGATCTCCTTTAGGATGGACTGGTTGGATCTCCTTGCAGTCCAAGGGACTCTCAAGAGTTTTCTCCAACACCACAGTTCAAAAGCATCAATTCTTCAGTGCTCAGCCTTCTTTATGGTCCAACTCTCACATCCATACGTGACTACTGGAAGAACCATAGCTTTGACTAGATGGACATTTGTCAGCGAAGTGTCTCTGCTTTTTACTATGCTGTCTAGGTTGATCATAGCTTTTCTTCCAAGAAGGAAGCAGCTTTTCATTTCATGGCTGCAGTCACTATCTACAGTGATTTTGGAGCCCAAGAAAATAAAATGTGCCACTGTTTTCATTTTTCCCCCATCGATTTGCCATGAAATAATGGGACTGGATGCCATGATCTTAGTTTTTTCAATGTTGAGTTTTAAGCCAATTTTTTCACTCTTCTCTTTCACCTTCATCAAGAGGCTCTTTACTTCTTCTTCATTTTCTGTCATTAGGATGGTATCATCTACATATCTGAGGTTGCTGATTCTAGCTTGTGACTCATCCAGTCTGGCATTTTGTATCATGTACTCTGCATATAAGTTAAATACACAAAGTGACAATATATAGCCTGATATTACAAAAGAGTTTCTGTCTTAACCCTATTTTAAGTGTTACATCAGAGTGAAATTTACTTATGTATTTTTATGCCATTGTCTTGTTTTTCTTAGTTTGCACCTAAAAGCAGGGCAGGCACCCTTTCTGTAGTGGATGGATCATTCAGTAAAAAGGAGGTTAATGTTACTTCATTACATTAAGAGAATGTTTATTTTCCTTAAATAATTTATGTATTATACATAATTTCAATAAAATCATAAAATTATGTTTTAATAATTAAGAAGGTAACAATAATAATATTAATTCAAGGTGATGTTCATTGAGTGTTTTATATGTGCTAGTAACTGTGTTAAATGCTTTAACAAAATACTTCAGGAACAGGTACAACAATCCTATGATTGGTTATTATTAACCTCATTTTTGAAAGAAGAATTGATAGAAAAGTAACTATACAGAATATCACACAGCTAGTAAATGGCAGGCCCAGGGTCCTGAAATCACCTAAGTGAAAGTGAAAGTCACTCAGTCATGTCTGACTATTTGCGACCCCATTGACTATAAAGTCCATGAAATTCTCCAGGCCAGAATACTGGAGTGGGTAGCCTTTCCCTTCTCCTGGGGATCTTCCCAACCCAGGGATCGAACGCAGGTCTCCCCCATTGCAGGCAGATTCTTTACCAGTGGAGCCACCAGGGAAGCTCCTGAAATCACCTAGATTCTAATTATCACAAATTACTAGTTTTAATTAAAAAGTATAAGAGTAAGCAATCTATGTATGCATGATAATATATGAAAGGAAAATGAATATTCAGATCATCAGGAATCCAAATTTACTTCTTATGAAAAAGCTATTGCTAGAAGCTGAATTTTTCTGCATGCATTGGGGCAAAACCTATAAATATTAAGTCAATTATTTCAAATATACTATGAGTGACTTTATGGAGTTGTTAATTTTTATGAACATTATTGTTTCTTCCTAGGAAAAATTAGCTAAGTTTAGACATGCTTGTATTCTCTTGGCAAATGTATTACCAAAAACAAAGTTTCAGAAGAGGCAGGAAAAAGAAGGGGGTGCTAGAAACTGGATCTTAAAGAAACAAAACTATTAGTCATTTTTTTATTTCAGAAAACACATAATGAATGATTGACAACTACAAGTCTAAACCAGTGTTTCTCAAAATGTGGTCCTCCTCTTTTAAGGCTTTTGATCCTAAGCCTTATTAAATAAAAATCACTGAGTTTGAGACCTAGAAGTATAGATTAATAACCAGCACCCCAAGTGACACTAATGCATTTGTTTGAGAACAAATGATGTAAACTTCTAAGGTAAAATTAACATTCAACTAGATTAAACTATCAGAAAATGTAGCAACTGGCAAATATTTAACAGGAACCTTATTAAAGGAAGCTTTCAGTTTCACACAATGAAGACTTGCAATCCATTAACCCCCATCTGTGTTCACTCAATTCATATGTAAACTTAAATATAAAAACAACACTTAGATAGAAGACCCTCAGGCCAGAAACAAAGCTCACTAGAGTTTAATAGTATCTTAGGGCCCCAAATATATGACATTGAATTAAAAAGCAAAAAATATAAGGGTTGAAAGATGGAGGAGAAGGAACCATTTCCTCTTTTTCTTTTATCACAGAAGTATTAATAGCAATAAAAGAAAAGAGCCAGGCTATTTACTTTGAACTTTTGAATGTAGTACCATACAGTGAATATGTACAGTATGATATCCAATAAAAATAAGCCATTTAATTGCTTTGACTTTTGCTTCCTATAGAGAATGAATTCTTTAATAATAACTTTTAGAAAGCTATAATTTTATCATTGATCTCTGAATGTTTCCCACTAAGCCTATTTCATGCTGATGCAGGCGAGCAGCCCTCCCTCTTATTATCATTAATGAGGCTAAGGCATTCAGTAATGGGAGAATGACCTTGTTTAAAGAGTAGTTAGTTATTCAGCCAATTGACTCTGATGGAAACGTGTAGGATCATTAATAGAATAAATGATCACACAACAGATACAAATGGTAGACCGATGTTTATAATGAGGGTTGATAAAATCTTGGCATCTTTTCTCTTTAGAGTGTGGTGTCTGGAGTGAATAAATAGTCACTCAATTTATGCTTAAATGAAACAGCTACTTGGCATTTTGGCAAAAGGGTTATGTCAGAGCACTGTTAATGACTGTCCATAGCTTTAAAGAGTGCAGTAGGTTTGCTGCATGACCAAGCATCATATACACAGATGAGCTGACTATATTGCCTATAATGAGACTTGTTATGGTCTATAGCACGGGCTGTACATACATAACCCAAGTTTATCATTCTCAAAGATAATACATGTAAGTTGCTCTGTCTGTGAACAACTGTTTTATACTTCATTGTTTAGAAGTGCATTCTGATATTAAATATTTGTTTAATTTGCTCAATACTTTGGGAACACATAACAGAAACAGAGGAGATTAAGTAAGAAGAGAATCATAAAAGAACTATACAATAAAGGTCTTAATGACCCAGATATAAATGATGTTGTGGTCACTCAACTGCAGTCAGACATCCTAGAGTGTGAAAAGTGGCCCTTAGGAATGATTACTGCGAACAAAGATAGTGGAGGTGATGGAATGCCAGTTGAGCTATTTAAATTTCAGAGGATGCTGTTCAAGTGCTGTACTTAGTATGTCAGCAAATTTGGAAAACTCAACAGTGGCCACAGGACTGGAAAAGGTCAGTTTTCATTCCAATCCCGAAGAATGGCAATGCAAAGAGTGTTCAAACTACCATACAATCACACTTATTTCAAATGCTAGCAAGGTCATGCTCAAAATCCTTTCAGCTAAGATTCAGCAGTACGTTAACCGTACCAGATGGACAAGATAGGTTGAGAAAAGGCAAAGGAACCAGAGATCAAACTGCCAGCATTCATTGGGTCATAGATTAAAAAGTGGAGGCAGTGACAGAATTTTTCTTGGGCACCAAAATCACTGTGGACAGTGATCGCAGCCATGAAATTAACAGATACTTACTTCTTGGAAGGAAAGTTATGACGAACCTAGACAGTGTATTGAAAAGGAAAGCTATCATTTTGCCAACAAATGTCTGTATAGTCAAAGCTATGGTTTTTACAGTAGTAGGGTATGTAACAGTTGGACCATAAAGAAGGCTGAGCACAGAAGAACTGATGCTTTTGAATTGCAGTGATGGAGAAGACTCTTGAGAGTCCTGTGGACTGCAAGGGGATCAAACTAATTAATCCTAAAGGAAATCAACCCTGAATATTCATTGGAAGGACTGATGCTGAAACTGGAGCTCCAATACTTTGACCACCTGATGGTCAAAGCCACCTAATGGTCAAAGCCAATTCACTGGAAAAGACCCTGCAGCTGGGAAGTACTGAAGGCAACAGGAGAAGGGAACGGCAGAGGATGAGATGGTTAGATAGCATCACAGATGCAATATACATGAATTTGATAAAACTCTGTGAGATAATGGAGGACAAAGGAGCCCAATGTGCTAAAGTCCATGGGGGTGCAAAGAGTTGGACATGACTTAGCGACTGAACAGGAACAACATTTTAATTAGCTTATTTTATGCTATATTATTTTTTTCATATTGAAATGGTAAATTATTTGATAGATTTAATGCATATTACAGTAATTCAAGGGATACAGAAAAGTAAAAATAAAATCACCCTAACTCTCCCTGATTAAAACTAGCATTTCTAATTTTGGGTAGGTATTGCTCAGTCTACCTATTGAGATACAAACAGAAAGTGAAAGACAGACAGGAATGCTTTTATAACATACTCTACTGTACATTCAGTTTCTAAATGCAGAGTGATGCATTTATCTTTATTTGAAATCATACAATTGGGAAGTTGAAAATATCACTCTATTTCAATTGACTATTTGTTCAACAACACAACTATTTTATAAAGAATTTCTTTGGGACTATGAAAAGAAATTATTTTAAATTTTAATATGCTGGAATCATGTTTCTTTTTTAACTATGTCCGTAAAATGTTCAGAGTTCTTGGAAATCCATCTAAATTGCAATTTCATATTTCAGTGATATTTTACCTTCTAGGTGATTTTTTACTTGACAGATAAAAGTATGTCCATGGTTTAAAATGTTTGGCCTAATAATTTCTTTCTGAATTAAAAACAAAATTAAGCTTATGTATTACAAGTAGATATTTTTTGCAGTTTTATACATCATTAAATCATCTGATTCAGCAACTATGAGGATTTACTTTCTTTATTGCCATTTTTTCATTGTCAATGTTTATAATAATTATCAGTTTTGAAGCATAATATCCAGTCGTTTAATCTACATTTTGTTATTTAAATGTTTCAATCATCCTTACCATTACAATGACCTATTTTTCTTGCCAAAGTTTCCTAGATTTCACAATTTCTTTAAGAAATTATGCCATCTCTCCAGGACAGAGTCACAAACGCTATATTTTCTGAGTTAAATGTAAGAGGTTACATTCCTTATTTTACTTGAATGATTCAAAAAGTTCAGTAAATTCAAGAAACATGGTTCCATATATATTTCTCTGTATCAAACTCTGTGTACATATTTCCTGAAATAAGATATACTCAATTTCTTCTTTCAGTTCTTTCTCCCTTAGAGTAACCTTTAATACTTTTAGCTTCTGAATATTTTTTCTGTTCTTTTAAAGTTTATTTTTCTCTATAAGAATACTTGTCAAGTTTTCTTTTTCATCCACATATATAAGCTTCTCTCAAACATTTTCAGCTTCTGTTTTCATTCATATTCCTTGTGATTCCTCATTGGCTATTTTATTTTTGTTGTGTTTTGTGTGACTTTCAGAATAATTATTAGTTTTATCATAATGGAATTTTTTGTCCTCTATTGCTTTATTAGCTCTTGGTTTCTTTAAAATTTCTTTGTTGATTTATAGTTAAATTGTGCATATTTTCTATCTCATATTATCTCACATTAACTTTTATGACTGTCCCAAGTAACATGTCTTCTAATGTTAAAAATCAGTTAACTTGTTTATAAATTTGTAGAACCTAATGTGAAATGCAGTTATACCTTATTTTTCTGGCTAGTTAGGAAAAAGGTCCTTCAACATTGCTTATATCTTTAATACCTACTTTATATATTTAATTATTAAAATCTTATGAGGTTTGGGACTCGTAAAAACACATGAATTTCTTATTAACGAAAAATATGATAACAATACAACATAGCATAAAATTTCTTGTTTTTAAAGTTTCAAATCCTAAACAACTTATTTTCTTTTGTATATATTTTACTAGTATAATGTTACATATTTGAATATTAGAAATTAGTTGCCCCAAGAGTCTATATTTCTTTGTACTCTTTATCTCCTATCAATTAGTTCTTCTCCCTCTCCCCAGAAATGGATATTTTAACATTGATTATTTTATGAATTTTTAAGATCATTGGCAATAATCATTTCTAGGAAAAAGTATTACACCTATAAAATGTTAAAGTTAATATAGTTAAAACAAATAATAAAGACCAAGTGCTTTACAAGCGCTTATACTGTAATGTCTAGTCAAGAGCTCAGGCCCTTCTGTGCGATGTGACTCCAGTCTACCTTCACCACATATGTTTAAGAATTGAAGCAATATTAAAATTCCTTTTCAGCTTTATTTTACTCATTTATAAATGGGGCATGAAAATATTACCTACCATATGGCAAAATACCTGCCATATGGGGTTTGTCTAAGGCTTATATGAAATAATGCTTCGCAGATCCTGGTCTATGAAGACTCAAAAATTATTAACTAAGATGTTTTTCTCAATATAAAAAACTATCAAGTATCAAAGGCAATTATCCCTACATTTTTTTTTCAGTCATTCAGTCATGTCTGACTCTTTACAACCCCAGAGACTTGCAGCATGCCAGGATTTCCTGTCCATCACCAGCTTCCAGAGCTTACTCAAATTCATGTCCATAATAATACTTATATTATTTCTGGTGCTGTTTAAATGTACTATTCAAGTTCTTCTATATAAAGTCAAAGTCATTTTTAACTTTATGATGTACTTATGATTTTGAAAATTATTATTATGTTTATGTTTTTGGTTGGACTTTATTGGCATCATCAAAGAAAAATAGTTTTTAACATGTCACACTATTGTAGTCTACTGGTGTCCTCTTTGCCTTTATCACGTTAATGAAAGCATCTTACTTGTGGATATATATTTCAGTTGCACTGTGTCTTTTTTGAAATATTTTCATGGTGTTTCACATCTCTGCTCTATATCACTCTAAAAATAAGTTGAAATTTAGACAACTGCCCATTGACTCTGGCAAAGGAAAGGATTAGACCTCAATCTCATGGAGATCAAGTAACTAAATTCCAATTTTCTTCAGTGGCTTTTCTTTTGATGTCTGCATGGGGCAAGTCTGTCCTGAGTCGTAATCTCTTGAGTTCAGTAACTAAGAAGGTTAGGTCAGGTCAGTGATTGACTTGAAAGCCATGAGGAAATGTCTGGGATTTATAAGAAATGTTCAGAATGCATCATCGGCTGATATTTTTCTACTGTGAATTTCAGAGACAAAGATTGTATCAGAGGTAGTAGACAAATTGATTTTTTTGGCAATTGGGTACGTTCAAGAACTTCGCAAGTTGAACCTGTATTTCAAAAATACCCAAATGTCCATACAATTCACTTTATGCTTTGGCTATAAGAAGATATATTCTCTACAACTCACTTCCCTAGTTTGGCTGTTGTTTATGTTTCTAAACCTTCCTATTCCCAAAGAGATGTTTAATACCATTGAGTAAAATCTCCTTTATTCTCTGAATCTCAACTTCTTTAAATATAAAAAAAGAATTAATAAACCCTATTCACGTATTTGGGCTTTCCTGGTGGTTCAGTAGTAAAGAATCTGTCTGCCAATACAGAAGACACAGGTTCAATTCTGGGGTCAGAAGGAGAAAATGGCAACCCACTCCAGTATTCTTCTCTGGGAAATTCCATGGACAGAGGGGTCTGATGGACTAGAGTCCATGGGGTCACAAAAGAGTCAGACATGACTTAGTAATGAAAACTACAATAAAAAATTCACATAATTACAAAAATTGTAAAAATTTAAAGGAACATGAAAGCCACACAAATCTTATTTATTAAATGTGGTGCTTTAAATGTTTATAAAATTGCTCAAAGGATTAGCACTTATACTAAAACTTTAATATTTTAAATTTGTTCATTCAGCATGTATTTATTTGTAACTTGCATTTCTGAAAACACTGTTCAGTGATAAATATGTTTAAATGGTTCATTTTAATTGATGATTATCTACAAGAGTTACAGTGAATCAAAGCAGTTTCTGATTGCTGTGTGTACAGATCCAGACAATCATCAATAAATATAATAACTAAAACCTACCCTGCCAACTGTTTTGATCAGTATTTTAACGTATTTAATACTTGAGGTAGATTTAATTTGTTACTAGTTTAGTATATTTATTGTATTTTATTTTCTAATTTCTTTTACTGTTAATGGTTTACCTACAAGGGAAGCCCTGGCTGCTCCCAGGTTTGGCCATCCAGTTCAGTCACTGATTGGTTAATAGAGAATAGGAATCATCCCAATTCCTCTGCTATTTTCCCTTTAGAAAGAAGATGTAAACAGTATTAGGAATGGTGTATGCTGGTGAAACAAAATCTTCCATTTTTATTTAACCTTATTCAAAATCTTTTGGCTTTAAGCAATCTACAAATATCTTCAAAATGAGGCTGGGCCATAGGAATCCTAACTTTTAATATGCAACAATTTGAAAAATAAATTATTATTGTAATGCATTATTTTCCAGTTTTATTGAGACACAGCTGATGGACTGCCCCGTATATGTTTAAGGTACAAAGCATATTGACTTGACTTAGTAAATTGTTTATCGATTACCATGTTTAGTTAACATTCATAACCTCATACAGAAACAACAACAACAAAAATAACTGAAAAAAAATATTTTTTCTTGTGATGAGAACTTTCAGGATTTACTCTTTTAGCAACTTTCAAATATACCATGTAGCATGTTGTACATTATAATCACATTGTACATTATATACCTGACATTTCTTTATCTTATGAGTGGAAGTTTGTTCCTTTTGACCCTCTTTATCAATCCCCCCATACATCCTACCTTCTATAACCACAAATTTGATCTCTTTTTCTATGAGTTTGAGTGGGGGTGGTTTTGTTTTAGATTTCACACATAAGTGAGACCATATAGAATCAGTCATTTTATGACTTATTTCATTGAGCATAAAGTCCTAAGGTCCATCCACATTATTGCAAATGGCAGGATTTCCTTCTTTTACAGTTGAATAATATTTCTTTATATATTCATTCATCTATCAATGGACTCTTAGAATGTTTCCAAATCTTGCTTATGTTAAATAACATTGCTATGGACATGGAGGTACAATATCTTTTTGATTTAGTGTTTTCATTTCCTTCAGAGAAAAATCTTACTGCAACATTTAACTTTCACAACTTCTCCTTCTTTTACTAATATATTAGGCATGTGTGTAAATTCTTATACTGATCAGTTGTTTTCTTCTTATTCAAATGTTTGCCTTCATGGTAACAGTCATGCTCATAATCAAAAGTTCAGTTCAAATTCATGTCCGACCTAAAGGTATCATTTTTAAATATCTATATTATATGGAAATGCATGTGACAGCCAAACTGCTAGGTTATATGTTATGTTTCTGTTCAAATTCTAGCTTTTTGTCTACTTAACTCCAGGAATCCTGGTGAGTCTAATCCATGGTACGTAATTTACAATTAACAATCTTAGGGGAATTCTCTGACAGTCCAGTGATTAGGACTTGGTGCATTCACTTCTGTAGCCCTGCGGTTCAATCCCTGGTTGAGGAACTAAGATCCCAAAAGCCACATGGATGGCCAAAAATAAAATTAATAACCTTAGAACTATACCTCTCTGTACCCTAAGAAATCAGTGCTTGGTAGAATCACAATTTCTCAAGTCTTCTGTTTTTACAGTTATTTCCAGAATAATAGGCTAATTATTTTTCTTAAGTAATTTCATGTTGGGTGTCTGTCTTTCATAACCAAACACAGTTGGCATTAGACAGAAGACAAAATAAAAATTGTAAATGCATTTTCCTCAAACCCTACTAAATAGTATCCAGATCCTTTTTAATGTCTTTCTAACTGATTAAAATTACAATCAAGTGGTTATCATGTAGTCATACTTAGTTGCCAAACCTGGGGATAGTCTTTCTCTTAACACAGTTTATTTCCACCACCAAAACAGAAGTATGGCCTGCACAAGTTGCTTATATTAATCATGAATGATTAAATAGAGAGTAAGTATGGAGCAGACATTATTAATGGATAAGCATGTGATATCCAATATTTAAATGTAAACAAACATGTATTTTCTTGGCCATTCTCCTCATTTTTAGCTTTATATCTAAGTATATATAAAATTATAAAATTATTACCATATTTGTCAAATATTTGTCAAAATTACATAGAAGCAATTTCTCTTTTAGTACAAGAATTAGAAAAATTTACCTAAATGCAATCAGTTTTCTATGAAGAATTTTTTAGCCATCAGATTTAACATTGGCTCAACATGATGAAAAGAGTTACTGAATACTCTTTTCTTTAAAATAATAATTTTGAACCTTTAAGTAATTTATATTTACATTTAAAGATACAGAAAGGTGCTTATTTAATAAGTGGAATGCTAATAATATAAAACTTACTCTGCAGAAAGGCAAAGTTTTCAGACTGTATCTTCATTAGTTAAGTGATATGCATTATTATTTTTAAACTTTGTGTATAAATATGCTGATGTGATTTCCAGTGTTTCCTAAAAGAATCTTTTTCTGTCCTACATATTGTGTACTCACAGTCTCAAGAGGAAAAGTAAGATGTGGAGCATGTCAAAGGAGGTAAATGAGGAAAATTTATTGTAATCACGTGTAACTCAGGAGGTAGAATGCAGGTTGTCTTGTTCAAAGTCCACCACCTATTGGATATGTTACTTTATTACCTCATATGAAAGTATAAATAGTATATATGCCATACTGACTCATATTCTTAAAATTAGGTGTCTGTGTTTTTGACATACATATATATGTATAAGTGTATACATATGTGTATACATACATATATATGATTATTATTAAGTATGGCATACTCATTGCTGATTTCTTATTATTAGCCAGCTGAACTCAATGTAGAGACAGAGATAGATGTAGATATAGATATATGCATAAAGTAGGAAATCAGTAACCAGGATGTGGTAATAGTGACACAAGGTCATCATTACTATCACCATCATTATTTTTATTACCATTATAGGTTTCCACCTCTATCTGAAAGAAGATCATTCCTATGATATCTTTAGCGAGCCAAATTAGCATGAAAGGAAGAAGCAACACATCTTAGAACGTACCTTGCTAAGGAATGGGATGAAAATAATAAATCAAGATAAAACACAGGTGCTCACAGAGTTCAAAGCCATGGTGGCTTGGTGCTGAGACGCTGAGCACAGGCTTTTGGGGAGGGGCTTGGTAATGCCAGGCTCAGGCCCAAGGTGTGCACTACCTGTATTACAGATCAAAGAACAAATGCTGCAGGCAATTTTTTCTTCTTTTTTCCTCAAAGTGAAAATCCTGTTACAAATTCTTCCAGGTAGCAAAAACAGGTACCAATTTAAGTCTTTCATAAAACTGAAGTGGCATGAAGCTAACTTCTGAAAAGAGGGGGATACTTGTATTGCCATTTAATATAGAAAGTCAGCAAGACTGGGTTGATGCCTCATGTGAGCTTATAAATCATTTACTGAGGAGAAAAAGAATCCAAGAAAATACTGCAATGTAATAAACACTCATACTTTTTGTTTATCAAAAACTTCAATGCCTGCTTTGAGATTTAAACTTGTTTTTGACAACTTATTTTTTAATCATATGCAAAGATAAATTACTAGTTGTTTACAAATGAAGAGAAAATTATTATTTCAACAGCATCTCTCCTTTACTCAAAGCCTTCCAAAAGCTTCGCATCTTACTAAGAGTAAAAGCAAAAATAAAATAAAGCATAGAAGTGTCTCCATGCTATGGTCCCTATTATTTCTTTGAACATGTCCACTACTTCTCTCCCCCTGGCTTATTCTGTTCCTACCACAAAGATTACTTGCTTAAAACACACTTAGGACTGCTCTCACCTCAGGATCCATGCAGTGTGTCATGCTTTTTCTCCAGACAACGTAATGATTTACTTCTTTAAATCATTCAAGGCTTTGCCCAAATGTCACTATTTCAGTGAGGCCTTAACCTTACAATGTGTATTGGGTTAAATGCTGCTTTACCATTTGCTTCTAAGTTAGCCTCAGCATGGCACAAGAAACAAAAGAACTAGATTATAAAGAATTACCTTCCCCAGAGCTACTGGATTAAACTTTTATCAATGAGAACTCATATGAGATTTAGAAGACAGAAAAAGGAGATGCCATTAACCTCGAGAAAGTCGCATTTAGAATACTGGGCACAGAGAAATTCAGAGTAATTGTAATTTTTTCAAATTAATGTGTTTAAATATGTATTAACATGCTTTAAAGAGAATTTTGATAAAGAAAAACCACTTTCAGATAAGCAAATTTTAAAAGATCATCACAAGCAGATTCTATGACAATAGAATCTAAACAATTCATTTCATGAAAAAGGGGGAAAATTCCAGGACAGTCTGAAAGAAAATAAGAAATGTTAAATAAAAAGGGGAAAGTTCAAGTTACTTGGTCAGTCATGTCTGACTCTTTGTGACCCAATGGACTGTAGCTCGCCAGGCTCTTCTCCCCATGGAATTGTCCAGGCAAGAATACTGGAGTGGGTTGCCATGCCCTTGTCTAGGTGATCTTCCCAACCCAGGGATCAAACTCAGGTCCCCCATACTGCAGGCAGATTCTTTACCACTTGAGCTACCTGGGAAGCCCTAATAAAAAGGTAAACATAGAAAAATAATGACTGGTATAAAATGATAACAATTATAAAGTTAATATATAACATTCAAAAAATCAGAGCATTCTATGAGAATTGAAATACAAGCCACAGCTTGGAAGAAAGTATTAGCAAAGCATATGTCTGAATGGACTATTACCAAAAATAGACAAAGAACTCTTAAAACTCAACAATAAAAAAATCTAATTCAAAATTATGAATGGATCAAAGATCTAAACAGATATCTCATCAAAAAACAAAAAACTGCAGATTGCAAACATGCACATGAAAAAAATAGCAACATCATATATCATTAGGAAACTGCAGATTAAAACAAGATACCAATATAGATCTGTTGGGCTTGTTAGATGACTAAAATCCAAAACACTGCCAATATCAAATGCTGGTTAGCATGTGGAATCACAGAATTCTCAATCACTCCTTGTGGGAATGCAAAATGGTATATCACTCCTTTGGAAGACAGTTTGACACTTTCCTACAAAACTGAACACATTCATCAAATGATCCAGTAATTAAGCTTCTTGGTATTTACCCAAATTAGCTGAAAACTAACATACCCCAGAAACATACTTTCTAATGTTTTTAGCTTTATTTATAGTTGCCAAAACATGGAAGCAACCAAGATGTCCATTAGTAGGTGAATGGGTAAACTGTGGTACATCCCTACAATAAGATATTATTCAGCAATAAAAAAGTGACATGGTAGGATGAAAGCCACAGTAGAAACTTAAAATGCATCTAGTTGATAAGTGAGGGAAGCCGAATTTGAAAAGGTTACATTCTGTATGAGTCCCATTATATCACTTTCTATAAAAGGCAAAACTCTGGACATAATTAAAAGATCAGGGTTTTGCAAAGGATTCAGGAAGAATGGGAGAAGGATGGAGCACAGAAGCTTTCTCAGGCAGGGAAACTATTCTATGTGATACTGTAGTGATGGGTTAATACCGTTATATCTTTGTCAAAACCCAGGGTATGTATTAATATAACACAAAGAGTGAACTGGAATGTAAACTAAGGAAGTCAGTTAATAACAATGTAACAATTTTGGCTCATCAACTTTATAACAAATACACCTCATTCTAATTTAAGTTGTTAACAACATGAAATAATGAATTATGTATACAAGGCTATTCAAGATAATTGTTTTAAGACTTGCAGGTGGGTACTTAAAACACTGGATAAATTTTCAAGTGATAGCATCACATAGGAATTTAAACACTGTGGTATCTAAAACATCTCCAATGGAGGACCACAGGATGTACTTCGTAATACTTTTACTATTTGAAAAGTAGCTGATGTAATGCTGAAGACACTGATGGGTTTAGTAAGAGACTGAAAAATATTTTTTCATAAATTGTGAAAATGGGCCAATGTAATATGATAAACATATTAATATACGAAATTCATAATTATGGGTGTGTTACTATAAATAAAACACATAAAAATTGTAGCACTAATATATTAAAAATTAATTATTTAAGGATAATATTTTATACACATAAATGCAGATAAAATAATTACAAATTTTTGAGATAACAGAGTTTTATAAGGCAGCTGGTCTAAGATCAACGAGGATAAAGTTAGGGCTGCATCAAACAACTAGAAAATGTCATTTGAAAGAAGAAATAATTTAAATAGTCTCCAAGAATATAAAGTGCTTTGGATTAAATCATAAAAAGTTCTCTAAGACTTCTATGCGGAAAACTATAAAATATTATTAGGATATGGTTAGTAAGATGCCAGTGATAGAGTTACATCATGTTGACAAGTATAAAGATTAAATATTATAACACTGTTATTATTTACAGATTGATCTACAGTTTTAATGTGATTCCAAATAATATTCTTCAGGACTTTATGGTTTTACAAGTTGATTCTCAAATGTATACTGAAGAGTCAAATCTTTCACTCTTTGAAAAAGTTGGATAGCTTATTTATGATGAATCTTTCCACTGAAGATGAGTAGAAAAATTAGATACATTGTAATAATGAGCACTTTATGGCATCAGAGAACTAAGAGGGCAAGGACATGAGAGGCAAACCTCCTCGGGGGAGGGGATGCATACTGAGTTGATCTCTGTACATCCTGGCCAGCTTCTCACCTTGTATTTGCTAATACTTAAACAGCAGCTGAGAGGTTAGAAGCTGAGTAGGCTACAAATCTGAGAAGTGGCAGGGCTTTTGACCTTCTGTTAATGCTTGATGAATAAAAATATCGTAATTTAGGAGACCTAGTAAACACTTTCAAGCTTTCCTTTGGGACTCTCGAAAGCAAACAACATATGCATAAATGCTAACACTCAGAAAGCCTGAAAACCTGCTTGGAATCATATCAAACTCAGATTGAGAGAGGCAACTGCTGTAATTTGTCTGCCAAAATCAAAACTAAGTTCTACTAGGACAAACAGAACTCCATTCAGGGCCTTAAATGTTCCCTTCAGTTTCATAGCCCAGTATCCAGTAATCAATCAATACTTGTCAATCAAGCATACCAAGATGCAGGAGCAGTTTACAAAGGGAAAAACAAGCAATAGAATAAATTGTGAAAATATTAAAATCTCAGAGAATGTAAATAGAGATGTGCAAAAAAATAAGTAAACGGGAATTCTATAGCTAAAACCTCAATCACTGAAATTAAGAGCTAAAGGGTTTAATGTCAGGTAAAATACAGCAGGGTAGAAGATACACATCCTGGAGGATTGGACAACAGAGAACAATCTGAAGCATGAAAGGAAAAAAAAATGATTAAAACATAAAAGAAGCAAGAGATACATGAAACATGAAAAAATATTAACATAAATGCAGCCAGATCCAAGGGGAGGAGAAAGAGAATGAGCCAGAAAAATATTTGAAGGTAAAATGAAGACTTTTTCAATACTGACAAAATATCATGCCAGAGATTTAAAACCACTATGAAGGCTAAACATAATATAAACAAAGAAAATCACACCTAGGCTTATCGTGGAAAATCTGCTGAAAAGACAAGAAGAAATTCTTACAAGCAGCCAGATAATAGACACAATACTTTAAAGGATCAATAATAAGACTTACGGCAATGGAAATAATGGAAACCAGAATACAAAGTGATAAAGTCCTTGAAAATCTGAAAGAAAACAATTTATAAGTCTTATTGTTGATCCTTTAAATCAATTAAATATTCATTGTTAATATTTCTCCTGGCAATCTTGATTCTAGCTTAGTGATGAATTATAGGATATATTACTACTCTGTTTTTCAAGATGATGTCATAATGTTTTCCAGAGTATTCTTCTAATCTACCTATCATCCATGTTGTGTAATAGTCCCCATTGATTTACAACGTTCTCTATAATTGGAATTATAGGTTTCCTCATTGGTGACCTTCATGCTGGTATAAAATGGTGTTTATTATGATCTTCATTTTCATTTCCTTTATAACGTGTAGTTGAAAATTTTTTTAGCAATTAGTTAATGATTCTTGCTTCCTTTTTTATAAAATTCCCTTCTGGATTTTTTATCTATTTTTCTATTAAGTGCTTTGTCTTTTTCTTTGTGATTTATAGATATTCTTTATGTGTTTATTTTTTTATATTTTTGTTAGTTAATAGTGTTACAAATATCTTTCCCCATATTTTACCCAGTCTTTTCACTTCCTTTATGATTGAAGCATGATAAAATATTAATTTTTATTAAATTGGACTTGCCAACTTTAGTGTGGTTAGCATTTAGTGTCTATTGTTAAAATGAACTTGTTGTCAAATATGATAAAATCATACTTCTGTAATTTCTTCTAAATGGTAAATTATTACTTTTACATTTAAGTCTTTAAGCTGCCTTACTTTTTTCATGAAAGTGGTCTGGTGGGATGCAAAACCCTATTTTTCCTATTGAAATAAATAATATTCTCATTTTCATTTATTGAGCATATACTCCTTGATCCAGTAATATGTGATGTCTCCTATATTAAATTCTAGATTTCCATATAAACTGACCTTTCTCTGTATCCTCTCATCCACTTCCATTATTAATCTGTGTGTATCTTCAAAAACAACCATTATCTTAGCTTCTAACAACATAAATTAATCCATCTGATTTTGAAATCCAAGTCTGTTTGATAAATATTTACAACTGTGTACAGACTTCTTCCTCAGAATTATGTTTATGAGACTTAGTCATGTTGTGTGTAGGAGAAGACTTTCTACTTATGACTGTATAGTATTTAATAAATAGAAGAGCATATTTAAATATCCTGTCATTCATAGACATTTAAGCTGTACTGAGTTTGGAGCTATTGCATATAATGCTTCCATGAGCATTTTTAAACACGTCTTTTGGTGCATGTATCTATGCATTACTGTTGGATGCATCCTTATTGCTTTAGTGTTATTTTATGTTCATTGGATTTTTTAATGTAGGTCTGCTGACAACAAATTCTTTTTTTTTTTTGTCAGCACAGGGATATCATTATT
Organism: Okapia johnstoni; assembly: GCA_024291935.2. Taxonomy (NCBI): domain Eukaryota; kingdom Metazoa; phylum Chordata; class Mammalia; order Artiodactyla; family Giraffidae; genus Okapia; species Okapia johnstoni. The sequence continues at coordinate 10,924,623 of CM044325.1, forward strand.
TTGCCATACTTTTGAGAGATATTTTCATTGTTTGGCACACTGAAAACAGTACTACATATTCTTGAAAGGCTTACTTAGACCTCTTCATGCATAACAGCACAGTGCTGCAGGGTACGAGGTTCTTGCCAGGCACAAAGAACACACTGCCAAGCATAAGAAAAGATTAAAACATAAAACGGAAACTGTGAACTCTGGATCTTCCTTTCTGATGCTCTTTATCTCTGAATATTCAGGTTTAATATGAGTTAGACATAAAAATTTAGTTATTAACAGCCACTAGTATTTTGTTTGCCTCTTTCCTTTTTCAAACACTTACGGATTAGTCAATTATTTATCAACAATGGTAAGTCCACATCCTTAGTTGAAAATTCTTGGACTCTGTCCTTTTTCTTTTGAAATAACGTTTAGGGAAGGTGGAGATGGCTACAAGCTTATTTTGTTCAATATTATACTGTCATCATGTGTCATTACATTACATATATAATTAATGTCAGGATATCTTTACCCAAAACAGGAATTGACACATAACCAATCTAAAAAAAGTAGTAATGTTTGATACCCTCTATAAACATCTCAAATATATTTAAACCATATCACTGTTCCACTGTTTATCTCAGAGACTTCTGTGGTTTTCAGAAAATGACTTTCTCTCTGTCCTGCTAATTTTGTGCTTCTCTCTTAAAGTGCAAAAATTGGCTCTCTTTTTTATAATAATTTTTTCTTCTTTTTGGCTAGGGCTAGTCAATATAAATGAAGCCACAACACTGATATGTAGGTGTTACTATCATAAGGTAAAATGTAAATATGTCAAATGATAACATTATTACTACAAAGTTATTCCATATGATAAGTTATCCTCTTCAATGTTTTATCTAACATCTTTTAACATAGATAATATGATAGATTTTTATTGATGAAGAGTTTTATAGTCTATCACATACCTGTTTCTGAATATTTCTTTTTTTCTTAAATAAACACAGCTCCTTTTCAATTGATCTTTTATTTTAAAGCATCTAAAACTTTAGAAAGATTTCATAAAAGAGCTGAAAAATGCTTCATACTTTTATGGTAACCCAGTCATTTTTCCTAACTCCAAGTAAGACTCACTAGAAATCTCTTAAAATGTAAAATTGTAACCTTCTGTGTATATGCCTGGGACTAGATCTCACACAGTTCATCTCTCCCATCTGTTTTGTTGAATCATAACTGGGCACCTATAAACAATTACAGATCAAACCAGAGATTCCCAATAACATTTCATTAGAAAAATGACTCTTTTGGTGTTCCAAGAGAAAATTATTATTGGGATTGATGCAAAAAAAAAAAAAAAACCTTAGAATTATTTATTATGTGTTGAAATAGTAATGACAAGATGGATTCTGAATTAAAGCTATGGGTGACATGGCTCATTTGTGTCTTGAGGCCTGATGATTCAAACTTACCACCAGTCATTTTCATGTGACTGGTAAGTTTTCCATTTGTCTTGGGTCAAAATTGGCTAATTTGCCCCAAACTTGGTTATTAATAAGAACATTGATCTTATATGCTGAAAATCCTTATTCTAAGTCTATCCTTATTTTGTTCTGAAATACTACCTGACATCAGAAAAGAGATAAGCTTAAGCTTGTACACAGGATACATAATAAAGTAGATCAGAGTTCCACTTAAATATCATAATTAAGGCAGTAGAAACATTATTTGGGGGGTACCCTCTTAGAAAAACTTAACTGCACTTAACTTTTTTTTCATTTAATTGACTTAACTGAGAATGTTTCTGAAAATTAGACTGATCACATCCATTTCATATTTCTTGGGAAAGACTTGAACTCTTCACATATCTTTGCTAGTCTGCTAAATTTCCACTAGAACTGTTCAACTAGAATTTCCTTAAGATTTATGGAGTGTCAGTATCAACATTAATTTGATTTTAATGCCTTAGAATCCCACATATATTTTATAGATGGCATTTGACCACATTATGTAGTTATTAACTACAGAGCTCTAGGTATAGTGGTTCCACTACACTTTCAATGAATTCACTCCACATTGTAGGTGCGTGTTTGTTTGTTTGTTTTTACCAATACTCCTTAATAAAACTTACCCCAAATTATATCCCATATCTTTCATAGTCTATATACTCAGGGGATGATAACATAGCATGCATTCTAGTACAGCATAGAGGTGAAAAGAATAAATTCAGGAAATTTTTACTCTAGCTGCTTAAGCCTAATAACTAATTTGCTTTCTTTCTCTGTCCTTAATTGGGGCAACAGGCAAGCTATTTTCCTCATGTAGGCAAGGCTCTTAGTCATTTTGCAGCAAAGAATCTAAACAAATGATGAAAAAAATAACTAGATACCATTTTTCTTGTCCTATGACTTTCTAAAAAGGGTCAAAAAAACTAGTCTCAGGAGATATGACTTGGAATTTTGGTAAAAGTCAATCCATTAAAAATGTTTTTAATACAATTCTATAGTTATATAGAAAAAAAACCTAAAAGACTTTAATACTTAAACGAGTATTTTAACCAAACATGATTTATGTCAACAGAGCTAGGATGAATGGAACTGAAATTTTTTATATGGTTGTTTCCATTGTGTACATTCAAATCTGTCCAAATATGCTCATCAAATAGTGAAATGTATTCTCTTTGGTTTCTTTTGAGTAATATCACAATCTACTTCTTTGAATAATAAAAGCTATCCATCTCAATTCTCTAGTCATAGCTACATCTGTGATTTTTGCCATGAACCTCAAGAAGATGTAACATCTAATTCAATTCTGAAGCAAAACTTATGCAAATATATTCTTTTGCATTCTCTCCTAACCCATCTAGCCAAAGCCTTTCAATCTTGTAGACTTTATTGAATCATTTATTAAATGGAAAGTTTTAGACTTATTTAGGACTTCTCTTTTAATTTAATAGCATCTTCATTTAAATTTTTTTTCTGAGTTATAATCTTTACAAATGGATGGTATCAGAATAAAGAACATGAGGACCCCTTAAGTTACTATCTGCCTGACATGCAAATGATATGCATTGCTACAATCAACAAAATAAGTTTATTTGAGGTGTTTTTAAAGGGATTATACATAAACCATTTCCATTTATTTATAACCCCAGGTCAGTGATTACTACTAAATTACATTTTTTAGCCAGATAGAGTAACTTAAAGCTACATTAAAAAAATAATAAGTAGAAACTTAAACAGATTTTAAAATCCAGAAGAGGAAGCTCTCATGCCCTGCAGGAGCAGAGCCCAACAGGAAGAAGAAAGACTCCTCCTCTTTCTGAGCAAAACTCATCCAATAAGAAGCCATGGAGTCTTTGTCTACTACAGCTTTCTTAACTTCTCTGTCCCTCTATAAAAGCATTTTCTTTCCCCTGCCTTTCTGAGAACTGCCTTTAGCTAGTCACGATTGCAGACCCTTGACTGCAGTTCTCCATGGAACCTGAATAAACCAATATTGGTTGAAGAAATATCTGACAAACTATTTGTTACAGGTTGACAATTCCCACAGTCATTTTATCAATATCAGAGATGACGAACCACATAACTGGGGCTAGAATTCCTATGGAGGAGAAATTTAGTGTCTTACTTTTTGTAGGCATTGTTGTAAAGAAGGGGCATTTGCTGACAAGCTGTCTCTAAGATACAGGAACTATCTATAACTCTCTGAAAACTCTGGAATAAATCACTTAGCTTCAGTCCCCACACTTGTGAAACTGAGACATGAATCTCATAGTTAATGGGAAAAACAATGAGTTAATACATAGTAATTAAAATTCTGCATTAGCATAATGCCCTCATGAGTTTTGCTATGTTCTCACTTCATATAAATTCTTGTTGCTTATTATTTTTCTTTCAACTTAATTTTTTAAAAATTGAAGGTATTTCATTAAAATTATATCACCATTACAATGGGAAACAAGGATGCTTTCACAAACAGCAGACAACCAAAAAATGAACATTTTTAAAACAAAGCAATGCTACAAAGTCCTACCTAAATATCGAGTCATCTGAAGATTTTGAGCCTGAGGATTTAACTTTGTTAAGAAAGGGAAAAATTATAAAGAAACTGTGGTATCAAACAGAGACATTCTCTTTGACTCAATAAGAAGGTCAGAAAAATGGAAAGAAGTACTTTTTCTGTCTGTGTATATCCTATAACAACAACTCTGTGTGTCCCATACGTTGTGAAACATTAAAATGATCAACATAAAATGTTTAACACAGTACCCACCAGTGCATTTTGACAAATATACAAATTTAAAATAGTAGTTTCAGCAAATTAAGAATCTTCATCAGTCCAATTAAATAGAGCAATTTCATCTAGGAGCCCACTTCCCCAATAATTCATTTAATAAGTTCTGATTACTTTGGTAGGCCAGTTATAGTATTCCTCTTTTAAGCATTTGGTAAAATAAAATAAGTACTGATAGCACAATGAGCCTAACAAATGTAGAAATAATACACCTCCCGAGACTATACTATACTACTGAGATCATCCACTAAATTTTTATTTTGACTATTGTATTTTCAGTTCTAAAATTTCCCTCAGATTGGGCTTTATATATTTTCTTTCTTTGCTGATAATTTCTATTTATGTGCTGACAATTTTTATTTGTATTTATTTATCTTTTGCTTCAAGTATGTTCTTAATTGTCTATTAAAATTTTTCATGATTACTTTAAAATATGCATCAATAATTTTAATGTTTCTATTATCTTGCTCCTGGCATTTATTGCCTTTTTTCTCATTCTCTTTAGATCTTCATGGTTCATGATATGATGTGTGCTTTCTGCTCTAAACCTAAACATTGTTGTACTATTTTATGAGACAGCATGTTTTAGCCAGTGTTGAAGCAAAGATTATATAAAAGTTCAACATGCAAGGAACACTTCATGGCTATTGCAATAGAGCAGAAAGATCACACCACAATATATACTCAACCACACTGAAAGGAAAAAGTAGGGGTTCTTCAAGAGCTGGGAATGGGGGCAGATTTCGGGCCATGTGTGTTTGCTAATTACCTTCACTCAAAGGCAAAGTAAAATTTCTGGAATCTTGGAGTAGGGCAGTCATAGATTTTGCTATTTGGCTCTAGTTGAGCACTATGGTCTAAAATCTCTTTCCTAACTTTTTGGCTACAGAAAGCAAGTGTTTGTTGGGGCGATGTTTGTCTGTGTCCATTGGTGTTGTCAGCCTTTCCTCTGCAAGTCTGTGATATGACGCAAAGAGAAATCCCATGTTGATCTTTTGGTCCTGAAGTTTCTAGCTGGTCTTCTTTCTTCCCTTCATCTTTCTTCTTTTTTAAAGAAAGAAAAAATAAAGGTCTATGGCTTTTAGTTGAACTAAAACTGAAATCTATTTAGGAAGAGGAATGGGGAAAGTACACCTGCTCCATATTCCTGGAAGCAGAACTATAATATACTTTTATTTTTAAATGAATAGTTCTTATAAGCTTCAACTGAATACTTTGGTTTGGAAGGCCAAACTACTTCTCTTCACTGGCCTAAACTGTGCTGCTGCTGGAGATCTAAGCATTACATAGCATTTAAAAACAATCAAGAATGACCGATATTGTTCCTCAACGATCTTTTTTATACTCTCAATTTTACATGACAGAATGTTAAGCTTGGTGAAAAGGTAACTCTGTATGACATAGTGTGTAAGTTCTTAAGTTTAATGTACCACATATTGGATCTTTAATACTGGTCAACTTGCTTTACCACATCTAACTTTTATTTCCTCATGTATAAGACTGAAAATTAACATTATACTAATAGGTTGTTGGAAATATTAGATATGATGACATGTGAACTTTTACCGTTGTTCAGTCACTAAGTCATGTATGACTCTTTGCAAACCCATGGACTGCAGCACTCCAGGTTTTCCTGTGCTTCACTATCTCCCAGAGTTTGCTCAAACTCATGTCCATTGAGTCAGTGATACCATCCAACCATCTACACAGTGGATATAAATGCTAAACTGTTGTTTTTACATAACTTACCTTGTTCTTCATTCTATTCCTTTTATTTAAATTTTATTTTTAAAACATTTTTATGCAATTTTTAAAGGTTTCTTTCCATTTGCAGTTATTACAGAATACTGGCTATATTCCCCATGTAGTATAATACATCCACGTAGCCTATCTTAGAACCCAGAGTTTGGACCTCTCACTCCCCCATACCTGTACTGCCTCCCAGCTTTGCAGTGGTAATCACTAGCTTGTTCTCTATCTCTGTGAGTCTGCCTTTCTGTTATATTCACTAGTTTATTGTATTTTTTAGAATCCACATTTAAGTTATATCATACAGTAGTTGTCTGACATTTTGCTTAGCAAATGCCCTCCAAGTCTATCCATGTTGCTGCAAATGGCATTATTTCCTTCCTTTTTATAGCTGAGTAGTGTTTCATTGTATATATGTACCACATTTTCTTTACCCATTCCTCTGGACATGTAGATTTCTTTCATGTCTTGGCTATTAAATAGTGCAGCTATAAGTATTGGGGTGTATGTATCTTTTTGAACAAGCGTTTTTGATTTTTTTTTGGATATATCCATAGGAGTGAAATTGCTGGGTCATTCTAGTGTTAGCTTTTTGAGGGATCGCTATATGGTTTTCCACAGAGGCTGCACCAGTTTACACTCCCAGCAGTGGTGTATGAGGGTTCCCTTTTTTCTATCCACGCCAGCATTTGTTATTTGTGTTCCTCTTGGTGGCATTAATTCTCTGTGCCTTTAGTTGTATATGTTTTTGAATTAGCAACTTGACCTAAGAATGGAAAGGAAAGTTTCAAGAAAATTCAAGTGTGTAGTATGAACAGCAGATTTGTATCTATATGTGATTAACTAAAAACCATTGGCCTGGTAGAGGTAAGTTATTTATAAAGGCAGAAATATACAACATAATCATGAAAATTTTAAAAATGTATCTGTCTCAGGGTGAAAATAACTGCATGGATAAAATGGATTGTCGACAATTTCATCCCACAAATAACAAATGAAAAGAAGTATGGGATGACACCCACACTAGAAAAAACTTCACTAACATTGGATACAGTCATTTCCTTACTGACATTTTTATGTTTGCAAATACAATTGCTTCCAGTAGAAAACATACTAAGAAGATGCTGCACATTGATGTGAACTAAGAGTGGAGATAATTTATAATTCCATATGTTGTAGTCTTCTGAGCACTGAATTATAATTATTTGTTTGCATGCCCATTTTTATAACATGGAAGGTTAAGTACCTGAAAATGTAGGACTGTTCTCTGTTTTGCCAAGTACAGTATCTGACATAAAGGAAGAACTTTAATAATTATGTTGCCTGAATAAAACACAATAGTTTTTTCATCATTCCTCAAATTTCTCTTTGCTTTTTTCTTAATCACCATGTATTTTATTTTCAGTAGTTTGGCAGAGGCCACTCCCTACTCCCTTCACCTCCTACACTGATCCTTTTCTTTGTGGTTTCTCATATCACTTATATAAACTCAGAAGCTAGTTCATGAAAGTTCCTTTCCTTCCACTGATGTACCTGAAGCCTCATTCTTTGGTTCAACTTAACTCTACAGCAATGTCCTTTCAGTCTTTGCTCTCCAATAACTTAAAATGCATGACCTATTATCATCATCACTCTAAGCTGCTTCTGATCTATGCACATGAGTTGGATCCACTGAAGACTACAGTTGGCACATATCAGCACCCTTGTCCCTATCCTAGGGCCCCCTTTACTCCTTTCTCTTTCCTCTTCACCTTGTGAACACCATTGTGTAGACTGAGGGACACAAGTGGGGAAAAAGACAAAGACACAAAACTCTCTTCCCTGCTCCCTGTAGAGCTTTTGGTGAGCAGAGGGGATCTCGGCTGTCACTCCTAAAAACACATTTTGATGTTCTCTTTCTCTGTATTGCCAACACAGAGCTTTCAAAATACTTTCTGAAATGCCTCTGACATTCATAAAGATAAAAGTGCCTCATCACCCGGTGGCAGAGACCACCCTGCCAGAATCAGTTACCGCCACTACTGCTGACACTGTGCATAGAGCTTCTTTTGTCATGGCCAATATGTCAGCCTGAGTTTCCTAACCATTGGTGTTTCTGGAACCTTTAAACTCATTCCCTGAAGCTTGACAGCCATACAAGATGTCAATACTCCTGAACGTACACATCTGGAAATTTCTTAGCCTATAATCTGAAGGAATGTTTAGGAAACAAAATTAAAAAAACAAAACTTCCCTGTTTAAAAATGAAAAAGTATAAAAATCAGGACATACAGTATTAGTTGAATTTATATCTTCTCCTCAAGTGTTGCCTATATCCATATAAAATATAATGATGACTTCATCTCACCTACATCATTATTTAGATGACTCCATCTCACCTACACAGTACATATCTTTATTGGCTAGAACAAGTAATATAATCAAAGAATGAACAAAGAGAGAGTGGGAAGCTCACATAACTTCTAAATTGTTAAATTTAAATTCTTTACATATAAGTAGATAAAGCTGAGGGAATGGAAAAAGACCTCCTTCACAATAATTCCTTTCCCCCATATCCTATATTAAGTATTACAGTTTAAATCGTTCTTATTCACAGATTCAACCAGCTCTAATCCTTCTTCACCTCTCAGCATAACGAAAAGGTCCAGGACATACAAAAGGACAAGTGGTACAATGACCTTGTAACTGCAAAACCCCAGATCATCTTCGTAATCAGCATATCACTTAATCTCCCCCAAATCATTTGTCATTGAAGATATTCATTTTTTATTTAAAAAAGGAGAAATTTAAAACTGAGTATGATTTTTATAACAGGTAAACTGACAGAATGTGGTCCACTGGAGAAGGGCATGGCAAACCACTTCAGTGTTCTTGCCTTCAGAACCCCATGAACAGTATGAAAAAGCAAAAAGATAGGACACTGAAAGATGAACTCCCCAGCTCAGTAGGTGCCCAACATGATAATGGAGAGCAGTGGAGAAATAATTCCAGAAAGCATGATGGGATGGAGCCAAAGCAAAAACGATATCCAGCTGTGGAGGTGACTGGTGATAGAGCAAAGTCCGATGCTGTAAAGAGCAATATTGCATAGGAACCTGGAATGTTAGGTCCATGAATCAAGGCAAATTGGAAGTGGTCAAACAGGAGATGGCAAGAGTGAACGTCAACATTGAAGGAATCAGCGAACTAAGATGGACGGGAATGGGTGAATTTAACTCAGATGACCATTATATCTACTACTGTGGGCAAGAATCCCTTAGAAGAAATGGAGTAGCCATCATGGTCAACAAAAGAGTCCAAAAGGCAGTACTTGGATGCAATCTCAAAAACGATAGAAAGATCTCTGTTTGTTTCCAAGGCAAACCATTCAATATCACAGTAATCCAAGTCTATGCCCCGAACAGTAATGCCGAAGAAGCTGAAGTTGAACGGTTCTATGAAGACCTACAAGACCTTCTAGAACTGACACCCAAAAAAGATGTCCTTTTCATTATAGGGGACTGGAATGCAAAAGTAGGAAGTCAAGAAACACCTGGCATAACAGGCAAATTTGGCCTTGGAGTACAGAATGAAGCAGGGAAAAGGCTAATAGAGTTTTGCCAAGAGAACGCACTGGTAATAGCAAACACCCTCTTCCAACAACACAACAGAAGACTCTACACGTGGACATCACCAGATGTTCAACACCAATATCAGACTGAATATATTCTTTGCAGCCAAAGATGGAGAAGCTCTATACAGTCAGCAAAAACAAGACCGGGAGCGGACTGTGCCTCAGATCATGAACTGCTTATTGCCAAATTCAGACTGAAATTGAAGAAAGTAGGGAAAACCACTAGTCCATTCAGGTATGACCTAGATCAAATTCCTTATGAGTATACAGTAGAAGTGACAAATAGATTTAAGGGACTAGATCTGATAGACAGAGTGCCTGATGAACTATGGACAGAGGTTCGTGACATTGTACAGGAGACAGGGATCAAGACAATCCCCATGGAAAAGAAATGCAAAAAAGCAAAATGGCTGTCTGAGGAGGCCTTACAGATAGCTGGGAAGAGAAGAGAAGCAAAAGGCAAAGGAGAAAAGGAAAGATATTCCCATCTGAATGCAGAGTTCCAAAAAATAGCAAGGAGAGATAAGAAAGCCTTCCTCAGCAATCAGTGCAAAGAAATAGAGGAAAACAACAGATTGGGAAAGACTAGAGATCTCTTCAAGAAAATTAGAGATACCAAAGGAACATTTCATGAAAATATAGGCTCGATAAAGGACAGAAATGGTATGGACCTAACAGAAGCAGAAGATATTAAGAAGAGGTGGCAAGAATACACAGAAGAACTGTACAAAAAAGATCTTCATGACCCAGATAATCACGATGGTGTGATCACTCACCTAGAGCCAGACATCCTGGAATGTGAAGTCAAGTGGGCCTTAGAAAGCATCACTACGAACAAAACTAGTGGAGGTGATGGAATTCCAGTTGAGCTATTTCAAATCCTCAAAGGTGATGCTGTGAAAGTGCTGCACTCGATATGCCAGCAAATTTGGAAAACTCAGCAGTGGCCACATGACTGGAAAAGGTCAGTTTTCGTTCCAATTGCAAAGAAAGGCAATGCCAAAGAATGCTCAAACTACCACACAATTGCACTCATCTCACATGCTAGTAAAGTAATACTCAAAATTCTCCAAGCCAGGCTTCAGCAATACATGAACCGTGAACTACCAGATGTTCAAGCTGGTTTTAGAAAAGGCAGAGGAACCAGAGATCAAATTGCCCATATCCGCTGGATCATCGAAAAAGCAAGAGAGTTCCAGAAAAACATCTATTTCTGCTTTATTGACTGTGCCAAAGCCTTTGACTGTGTGGATCACAATAAACTGTGGAAAATTCTGAAAGAGATGGGAATACCAGACCACCTGACCTGTCTCTTGAGAAACCTGTAGGCAGGTCAGGAAGAACAGTTAGAAAAGGACATGGAACAACAGACTGGTTCCAAATAGGAAAAGGAGTACGTCAAGGCTGTATATTGTCACCCTGCTTATTTAACTTATACGCAGAGTACATCATGAGAAATGCTGGGCTGGAAGAAACACAAGCTGGAATCAAGATTGCCAGGAAAAATATCAATAACCTCAGATATGTGGATGACACCAACCTTATGGCACAAAGTGAAGAAGAACTAAACAGCCTCTTGATGAAAGTGAAAGAGGAGAGTGAAAAAGTTGGCTTAAAGCTCAACGTTCAGAAAACTAAGATCATGGCATCTGGTCCCATCACTTCATGGGAAATAGATGGGGAAACAGTGGAAACAGTGTCAGACTTTATTTTTGGGGGCTCCAAAACCACTGCTGATGGTGATTGCAGCCATGAAATTAAAAGACGCTTACTCCTTGGAAGGAAGGTTATGGCCAACCTAGATAGCATATTTAAAAGCAGAGACATTACTTTGCCAACAAAAGTCCGTCTAGTCAAGGCTATAGTTTTTCCAGTGGTCATGTATGGATGTGAGAGTTGGACGGTGAAGAAAGCTGAGCGCCGCAGAATTTATACTTTTGAACTGTGGTGTTGGAGAAGACTCTTGAGAGTCCCTTGGACTGCAAGAAGATCCAATCAATCCATCCTGAAAGAGATCAATCCTGGGTGTTAATCGGAAGGACTGATGTTGAAGCTGAAACTCCAATACTTTGGCCACCTCATGCGAAGAGTTGACTCATTGGAAAAAACCCTAATGCTGTGTAGGACTGGAGGCGGGAAGAGAAGGGGACGACAGAGGATGGGATTGTTGGATGGCATCACCAACTCGATGGACCTGGGTTTGGGTAGACTCCGGGAGTTGGTGATGGACAGAGAGGCCTGGCGTGCTGCAATTCATGGGGTTGCAAAGAGTCGGACACTACTGAGCGACTGATCTGAACTGAACTGAAACTGAGAGTAAAATTCATTTTATTTTATAAATTGCTATTTAATAAATATACTCATTATAAAAGAGGAGTAACACAAGCATCACATGGGGGTGTGACTGAGAAGCAACTGACACTTATTAATCACCAACTATACATCCAGAATTACACTGGCAAGTGATGACTTGTGTTTAAAGACGACTTCTAAGAATTCCTCAGCTTCTGTATGTACATACCTCAATCTCATCAATAGGTGGATATGGTAATTCCTCTAGAATTTAAGCTAGCCTTGTGGCTACCATTTATCAACAGAAGGCAGTGAAGGAGACACTCTGCCAGATCTGCACGTATATCTCCAGAGGACTAACAGCATCCAGTTTAATTCTTTTGGAATCTGGCTGCCATGTAAAGAAGCTCTCCTACTGAATACTTATAGACTATGTAGAGACAGCCCCAGTCAATACCAGACTTTCCATCTGCCCTAGCTGAAGTACTGCATATGTGCTTAAGGTCATCTTACAAATTCCTGCATCAACCTTCCTCCCCGTTAAATGTGCCAGTCACTAAGTAGGTAAGTGACTTCAGCCAACACAAAATTGAGCAGAAGACACACCTATCAGAGTCTTACCCTCAATTATTAGAAATGGCAAATTACAGTGGTTTTACATAACCAGGTATTTGGTGATTATCTACTCAGTAATACATAAATGAGACACACTTTGATACCTGGAAATGAAGAGCTGGATAACAGAAACTGCATAACACTGGCCTTAGATCCAGGTGATTCCAAGAAGCTGAATGGGCAATAAGGAGACTGTTGACTGAGACCAGAGAAGCAATAAAGTGGCTTTGCTAGGAGGAAAGAAATCCAGTGCTAAGTATTGATGGGAAACTGACAAAGTTGCTGACTTAGTATAAATTACAGAAAATGTATTTGATTAAGGACATATCTATGCAGAATGTCAACAGTGCCAATTAACTTGATTACCTGTGTATGAGAAAACATTTTTAAAAAGTGTTATGAGCTAAAGGAGGAAATGTTCAATGTTGAAACAGAATTTAGAGAAAATATTACATTTTAGGACTTTCTAGGTTGGAAAATAAATATTTTTCTAATCCCCAGCCTCAAAGATAGAAATAGCCTCTTGCAAAGATCAAATCCAGGGTACTGGCAGTAAAAAGATCAAATCAAGGGTTGTTCTGTAAGACCTCTTTTTAAAACCTCAGAAAGACTGAAGGAGTTTTATATTGCATTCTCCCAGAATAAAAAATGTCTTCTTAGAATATTAAGGGCAACATCCCATAGAAACATGGCTTGCAGCCCAAAGCTGAGCAGGGCTGGTCTTGAAGATGTTGCAGGTATGGCTTTTACCTAATGAAATGAATTATAATTTGATGCATTAACTTAATACAAAGTTATTAGACTACTTGTACTAGCTTCAACTAAAGGAGATTAAGACATCTCAAAGTGAAAGGAGGCTTCTAGCATGAGCCAGGAAGTGTTTAGTATATCAGGAAGAAAACGCTACTCAGCAGCAAATCACAGATATTTCTTATGATAAAGAAATGGCATCTTAAGAGAGCTAGGCTAATACCTCAGAAGATAAAGCCTAAGGCTGAGGTTGGCCATGGGTCAGTGATTCATCCCCACAGATCAAAACTAGGTTTTATTAGAGGAATATTTCTTATGCACAGAAGGAGGCTCTGAAATCAAGTGATGGCCGTATTTCAGAATTGCTATGGTGCAGAAACTACTATATGCCACTTATTCTTCCTCTCTTTGAAAAAAGAGTGTCTCTACTGTTTTTCCCCTGTCTCATGAATAACACTAGACACAGATAATTAGCATTTTAAATTATCAGTTTTCTAGAGGAACTGGACTTACACCCAAGAAGCCTCATCTAAACCCTGTTCTGATGCAGGTAACAAGCTGTGGACTTGTTATAGCAAGCCTAATGCTATAATGAGATAAGTTTTGTGGAGGTGTCCGAAGCAGATAAGTAGTGTGGGTTTTTTTTGTTTTTTTGGTTTTTTTTTGCATTACAAGGGCATGGCTTCTTGTGGTAGATCTTCCTGGAATTGGATTCTAGAATTTTGACCCTTCCCCAGACTGCTTGCCTAAGAAAGGTATTCTACTTCTCTTATGAATGATCACTGACCTTAAGACTTATTGAACCAATACAGTACAACAGATGAGACACTCAGAGAGTTCCATCCCTGGGTTTTAAAAGGCCTGGATATTCCATTTTTGTCATTTTGATAGTAAGCCTCCATGTAAAATGTGAAGACTCTTCTGCAGAGGCCACAAAGACACAGAGATTCAACATGCTCCTACTAATTCCAACAATCCCAACTGTTGTGCCAGACATGTGAGCGAGGCTATCACATGTCCTACAATTCAAGTCAACATGCCCCAGCCAATACCACATGGAGTAGAGATGATTCATTCCCAGTGAGCCCTGTCGAAGTGGTATAATCAGAAGTAATAAATTGTCACGTTTTTATAAGTCATGAGGCTTTGCGGTACTTTGTTACACACCATTAGATACAGGCATTACACATGTAGTCTCTCTTGCTAGTCTCAGAAAACGTCTCTAATACAGCCTTTCATACTTCAAATCACTTTCTCTTGTTAAACTACACTGCTGTCCAAATGAAAATATTCATATATTCAGAAAATTGAACCAATATGAAGATATTGTACTTGAATTATCTAAATTGTCCCCTCATACTACACTTGGCTACAGATGTTCATACATTCATGATGCCTTTTGACCTTTAAGTTCTTGGAAAGACACCTATTTGTCTAAGTTAATTTCAAGGCAGTCTACATGGAGTCAGGAGAATTAACTATGTGACCTTTTGAGTTCCCTTCCAGCTGTATGATTCTATGATTAATGCTGCTCACCGGCTTTCATGGCAGTACCTAATGGTGTTAACTCAACAAATGAAAAATTTTATCCTGCAGTGCTCTTTTATAACTACATATCCTTAGAAAAATTAGGAGGTTTAAACCTTCATTTCAAGCATAAAGAAACAAAGAAATTGCAAAGGCATGGCAAGTCAAAATGTAGCAATAAGAAGCATGCACTCAAAGTTCCTAAGTAAATAATCAATATATATACGAGCATAAATGAACCCATTTCCTTAAGCGAAGTACCACCTTTAAAGTTAGACAAGGGAAGTACCACAAGACAAAGGTTTAGTGATTTAGGTTAGTATTATATCCCCAAAACTGTACTGGGCATCTCTGATAATGTCAAATGATCAAAACAGAATCTCTGGTCAGAAACACATGTCTTATTATCTGGAATTTATGAATCATTCAAAAATTTTTCTCTAATTAAAGTTAATTAAAAGTGCTTTAGCAAAAACTTCAAACTCTAAAAGTTTAGCTGAATGACCCATCCTGGGTATTTGATGGCTAAAGAATGACTTAGAATATAATCATAATAATAAGAACAATAATATTGATTTACATAACTTTACAGTATTTTCACATTTTCAAGGAATTCACATTTTATACTCACCACTGCCCAATGCGATAAAAGGACAAAAATTGAAGTTTTCAAGATATGAAGAAGGAGAAATACAAAAATATTTAACTATTTTGGTGTCATGCAGCCAGTTACTTAGAATTTTATATATATATATATTTATTTATGTATATATTAATTAATTTTAGCATTATTCAAATTCAATATTTTATAACTGTGAATGAAATATATCCAATTACTCTAATGGTTAAACTTTACAAAAATAAAAATTATTTCCATGGTATAAATATTAACTTTTTTTTAAATTACACTACTATTTAGTCTGAAGTTCATCAGGATAGGAATTATTTTCCAAGTATCACTAAGGTTCCTTGACAACAAGTAGCAGAAAGTGTCCTAATTGATGTAAGCATAAATATAGTGGAAAAATATGGTAGAAATCACAGAACAGGAAGAATCACTCAGTCTTTGGGAAACACAGGACATAGGATATGTTTAGAGATCATAGTATCAGGGACTAGTGCACCTTATTCTACAGTTCTACAAATTAACTTATTTCTAGCTGCTTTCTTGTCCTGAGTGTATCCCAACAGATGAAATTTCCTAGGAAGTTACAGAATGAGTTAAAGATAGAAAAAAATTAGATTGCCTTAGTAATGTTTTAATATTGTAAGATGTAGGGATCTCATCAGTACAAGAACCATCAGAATAAAAAGAAAAAAATACGGAAAATTTCCCCAAAAAATTACTGAACAGATGAAAGTAGGAAAGAATATTTCATGGGTAAATATAAGAGAATCAGAGTCTGAATTAAGCTAAGTATTTTGGTAAAAGTTTAATTTGTTGTAGGTAATAGAGCTGGAGCTGGCATATACAGTTTTTTCACATCCCATTATGTAATTTTGAATATATCTTCAATAGATGCAGATGAGGAAAGTATTTGTAAATATTTATAAAATGAAGTAAAATAGATCACATATTTTTTTCAAGAATAACAGTTTCATAAATGTGTTTAACCACAGTATTGTAATTATTATAAAGTGGTTTTGAATTTATGAATGAGGAGTGTAAAGTACCAGATACATCATAGTTATCTTAAAGTGACATGCTTTCCTTTGCAAAAATTAAGAAATCTTTTCGTAAGTCTAGGTTATACTGGGCAAACTTAGAGAGAAAGCAACCAGAATCTATCCCTGTTCTAGACTGAATGTTTGAGTCCCTCTTAAAATTAGTATGTTGGAACCTAATCTCCAATGTAAGGATACTTGGAGGTAGACTCTTTGGGAGGTGAATGGTCATGGGGATGGAGTCCTCCTGAAGGAGACAAAAGCCCTTCTAGAAGAGAGCCCAGAGAGCTTCCTTATCCCTTCCTCCACGTGAGGACACAGGATGTGTATCCTCAGCAGACATCAAATATATTGGTGCTTTGATCATGGACTTTCCGGCCTACAGGAACTGTGAGAATTAAATCTCTGTTGGTTGTTAGTCACCCACTCTGTGGTATTTTTGTTATAGCAGCCTAAAGTAAGACAATCTCTCTTTGAAACCCAACTTAATTTCTTTGAATCATTTAAAAGTTTATGTTCTTATTCTCTATTTCCCAATGTTCCAATGTTCTGTGTCTGACTTTAAAATCTCCCACATCTATTAGCTGTGTTTGACTTGATTTTACATGCATGTGATTGATTTTCAGACAGAAGGGGATTGTGTGAGAGGTGGTATAGTACAACGACCAAGGGTCTAGATCTCTAGACAGACCGCCAACATTCAAGGTTTGGCTCCTACAAGTTTTTATACAAGGCAAGTTCCCTAGTCTTGTCTGTTGAATGGAGATAATAACAGTTTTACTGAAGAGTTCTTATGAAGAATAAACACATTAATATACACTTGTAAATCCAAAGTCACATTATCCAAAGTCACATTATTTTTAACAGCAACACTTTGTACTTCAATAAAGGCACTGACTGCTTAACAGTCAAATTTTCTAAAGTATGTTAACATAAATTTAAGCACCATCAGAAGAAAGTAGTTATTATTTTGACCTCTTTGACTTTTTTTTTTTTCAGGCAATGCCATAATATTCTGTATATTTCTTTCTGAACCCATCTAATAAATCGAAAAGTAACGTAGGTGTTGTGAAGTCTACCGATGAAAGAAAGAGCTGGAACCCTGTGTACTGACAGCTGCTTTGGTGTGGAGATACAGCAGAAGCCTTATTTAAAGATTTCTTTAGCTGCTCGTTAGGTCATTCACTTATCTAAAAAAAAATATTTATTGAGTACCTTCCAGATGACAGGTGATCTTCTGTTCTCTGGATAAAATACTGCACAAGACAGACACATTTTCTGTTTTCATGGAATTTATATTCACAGAAGAAAGATAATAACCAAATGCATAAATATGATAATTTCAAATAATAAGTCTTGGGAAGAGTATATATATGGTAGAATGTGACAGTGTGTGATTGAAAGTAGAGAGGTGGTCAGAGGAATCTTCCCTGAGCAATTTATAACTCCGTGGAGATCTAAATGACGAGGAGAAATCAGACCCATGAGGCTGCTAGGAAGAAACACGAGTGGGAAAGAGCAAGTGCAAAAGGTCTGAGGCAGAGATGAGGTCATAAAGTTTGAGAAGTTGAGAGAAGATCCACTGTTTGATGCGCAGTGATTGAGGGAGGAGCCACAGAACATGAGACGGGAGGTTTCACCCCGAAGGGTCATTTCATATGTAGCAAAGAACTTGGATTTTCAGTACATATTTGAGAATTCTCTGAAGAGTTTTAAGTAGATTCATAGTGTTAATTCATTCATATTTTTATTTTATTTATTAAAAATTTTATTTATTTATTTATTTTATCAAATTTATTTGATCTTTTCGAATAATTGGATTTTGTGGCTATATTATAATTCTCTCAAATTATGAAAAGGTCAAAAAAATGTATGACAGATCCTATCTTTTCCCTCTAGGCCTTCTAGATTTGGCCCTGAATACTAACGCAAACATACACCTTAGCATTAGGTTCATTTTTCACTAATAAAACTAAGGTTACTTATTTTTTGTTATTTACTGAGGACAAAATGCTTAATTTAGACAGCAACATAATAATTTAGACAGAACTACATAATATACAGTAATACAATAGTAATACATTTATAAAGAGTATTGACAATTTTCAACTATCATCTCTATTTATATACCTATTACAGCATCAAATCAGAAAGAGTAGAAGGTAAACAGATCAAATCATTGCCTCTACCTCAGAAAACATGCAATTTATTAAGAAAATAACATGCTTATGAATAACTTATCACATAATAGAAACCTGCAAGAAGAGCCTTAAGGTGACACAAATTTCTTTATAGTTCAGAACGGCAAGATGATGATTTTGTTTAGTAGTGGAGAGGGTAAGCAAGAGATGGTAGGAAAAAAGGAAACTATAGAAGGACATTAAAGTTAAAGGTGCTTCCCTGATGGCTCAGTGGGTGATGAATCCATCTGCAATGAAGGAGACACAAGAGATGCAGGTTCAATCCTTGGGTGGGGAAGATCACCTGGAGGAGGAAATGGCAACCCACCCCAGTATTCTTGCATGGAATATTCCATGAACAGAGGAGACTGATGGGCTTCAGCTTATGGGGTCTCAACGAGCTGGACATGACTGAGCAACTGAGCGTACCAAGTAAAAGGTGACACAGATGATCCAAGAGCAGAGTGAAGAAAGTTTGGCTAGAATATTTAATCAATGCATGCCTGAGTCTCATGGAAAGGACCTATTTGAAATTAATAATCTAAGTTGGTTAATTTTAAATAAAGTTCTGACACTAATTATAAAAGTTATTTTCTCTCTCTGACTTTAATTTTTTTCTTATTTAAAGAGAGTACTTGGCTGTGCCAAATCCCAGGTTTTAAAATAATAATAATAATAATAATTCTGTAACTTTTCATAGAATAAGTTTGTCCACTTCCAACAAACCCTTCAGAGTGTAATCAAGCCAGAATCCCCTTTTCAAAATGCAAATCCTATCAGGGCACTAGTTGATCATTTCCCCTTTCCCGTAATGTAAGACAATAGGGCTCTGCTTGGTATGGATCTACCTACTTTTCTAGCTATATCTATTGATGGAACCACTACCCCCTTACTTTCTCTAATTCAAACTACTAACTTTCAATTGCTAATATTCATATCATGCATTCTCTGACCTCTGGGCCTGGAATATCTTTTTTGCTCCTCTCTTAACTTCTACACTTCACCTAATTCCTTGTTCACATTTATATCAAAATCTTTTATAAGCTTTAGAGGCATCGTGTCACTTTCACTCATAGCATCTAACACACATGCACCCTCTTAGTTAGTACAGAATGAAGCTGTACATACTACACTAGATTAAGGATCCATGAAGGTAATTGCTATGGCTATGTTTGCTTTCTGTGTTATTCCAGCACCTCATTTGTGCCTGAAAAGTGTGTATTGAATGGATGAATGAATGAATCAAACTATGTGCACAGAAATTAATTATGCCAGTAAAAATCATAAAAATGGATATAAAGTATATTTATGAGTGTCTTCTTCCTGATATGCTAATTCACCACAACGTCTGATAATACTAATGTGTTTTTAACCTCTCTCCAAACAGTGCAGACACAAGAAAGAACTTGGAAGTGCTATCAGAAACAGCATCATTATTCTAATCGTTTTCCTCAAAATCATTTTTCTTTATCATCATTATGATCACTGCCATCATCATCATCACTCTTAGAATTACAAATGTACCTCTGTTCAGTACTTTAATAAAATTGAAATTAAAAGTATATCTATGGAGAGAGTCAAGCATATTTTCCATGAATAAAGAGGATTAATGATCAGATGTAGAGGAAGAAAGTATAAATCTGTAGAATTTATTCACGGTTTGAGATATCATGTAAAAATTTAGCTTTGAAAGGGGCAATAAAATTTGCATTTTTGAATTTATACCTGGGTTTGACACCCTCTAGACCAAGACAAAGAACAGAGGCTGTCAATACAAACTGCACACACTTGTGTAATACTGTGACATACTTGAGTGAATATAAGTATTTTTCTTAAAGATCTTTCCCTCACAAAGCAATCACTTTTTAGCAGTTGTCCTTCATTTACAATATATGGCCCTCATCACCTTAGAATTTGACAAAATATCACTGCACCATGCTGATTTTCAATCTGAACTTGTATCCCAGGTATATGAAATATTATCTATTCATGGAACACTTCCTCCAAAATTGAATTATACATGAACTTCAAACTTATAATGGGTTATTATGGACACCTCTATTTTCTAAATAATTAATTAGAATTTCTATTTTGCAAAAAAAGGAGGACCTGTTCAAAATAAAATGTTCCCTGAGATAGTCAAACCGGTATCATACATTATGCTTTTGAGTGTAATATTACAGTAGTGTATCATGCATGCATTTTCCACAGCATATAAAGTCCAAAATATTTGTTGGCTGACTGGATGAATACACTCCAAAAGCTAATAACTTATTTCTGCAGTTTCTGTTAGTGATTAACACATTTTCTTCCTAAAAATTCAGTTTTAGGTATATTCATAAAAAATGGACTCATTCCATCTTGTAAAGTATGCTACGTTCTTTTAAAGCAAAGGGGTATGTGCATGAATTACTTCTTCACGAATGTCCTAAGTATAATTTCTTCCTGTAGTCAACTGTTTCAATTCAATACCCAATATATAAATTAAAAATCCTAATCAGACTTCTAACTCTTAAATAAGCAACAGGTAACTTGAAGTAAATCAATACATCTTTATTTTTTGATATTTCCTATCAATATTACTTATCTTAATAATACACATTTTAATAATAAGTGGACAGGTAAACATGGAGCCAAAATGCTCTCTTGAGGAATTTGAGACAGTGATGTATTAAAAATATAGATGGGTACATTATGGATGGAATCTAATATAACTCTATTCAGAACTTTCAAAACTCAGTTTGAATACAAAGACAATAATCTTTTAATTTCCATCTCTTCACTATATCTTTCATTTTGTCCATACATTTTCCCTTTGTATGGGTGAAGATTAAATGATAGAAATTCACTATTTTGAAATATTCCATAAGACTTTGGCTTAATTTTTTGAAGCATAACCATCAACTGAAAGTTTGTAAAATACTGATAATTCAAAAAAAGTATCTAACTGGTGACTTTCTAAGTGAAAATTAAAACTTGATCTTGATTTTCACATTCATGATATTCAATTATCTAGATCAATTCCCATTCTATAAATATTGGAGATGGGATTAAAACTTTATTTCCAAATTTCTTTTCACTTTGCTATGCTGCTTCTATGTGTGAATCTTGATGAATGAATGCAATTGATTATGAAGGACAAGTAGTTTCCTAAAAATAAGCCAGTATCAGAATGTAGCGGCCATTCACAATTATTCTAGCCATTCAGAAACTGATGCCCCTTCCAATACTGTGGAAATCTCCAGTCACTTAAAACAGTCTCCCTCTCACAACAGAAGATATAAGGCTGGACATCTATTTTACCAAGTTCTCTGCACCTAAAACAGACACACTCAAATGACTTAACCAATCAGGTGTACCAAGTCCAGACCTGGAATGTAAGCCTCAGATTCAGATATACAGGAAATATATGTATCCCATTCCAGCCATGTTGAGAGAATCAGCAGTAACTACACTCAGGTTTTCAGAGGAAAGGATGTATGACCATACTGAGAAGTATCTCATGACAATTACTAGAAAGTTTAGAAAAACAAGCAAACAAAGAACTAAGAAAATAATTAACATCAGGACACATACATATGCAATAAAAGTACAATAGTGCATCACAATAACGCAGATGAATATTAATAAGGAGAAATAAAGAATGAGAAATAAAAGGCCAGTTGGCAAGCTCTAAGAAAGAATTGAACAATACTTTTCATGTTTTATTTCTTAAAAAAAAATATCAAACTATTAGATTATGGTAAAGTTGAGTAGATTGGTGATAAGGTGTAACATTAATGTCTGCAATTTACTCTATTTTAAAAATATTTCAGAGAACACATTTTAAGTTACAGAAAATTGAAAATAGTAATAAATAACATAAAGTGTGAACATCTTCATTGAGTACCCCTGCTCACATTGGAGAGCCAGTCTAAGTTTGGAAGTTCCTCAGCCTGCTGGCAGCAGCAGCTGTTTCCTCTTCAGACTAGTTCATGGCTGTGGTTTTGAATTTGTTGCTAGAAGCTTTGCCTTGAGCAAAACTGGCAAGTCCTCTTATGCATTTTAAAAACAACCCAATATCTATTTAATCTTTTTTTTTCTGTATTATAAACCAGAGTGAACTTTTACACGGATAAGCTGAAGTGGAAATACAGCTGCTGCCAAAGTAAATGTAATGGGTGATATAGGAAACAGCTTGAAACAGAGTAGGTATGCAAGACACTAAGGGAACTGGAATACAGGAGAAAGAACCTGCAAAATCCAGGAGAGCCAAAGATAATGGAGGAGTGTTTCTGCAGAAGCAGGGGTGGGGGAGCCTGTGCTCACCTATTCACAGGGGGAGTGCAGCTCAAAGGGGAAAACAGGGAGTTTGAAAACATACACGCTTGAATTTGAGGTTCTGATTCAGTCATTTCTGAAGGCAAGAGACTTTCTACATATCTTTATGCACACTCAGAAGGCATTAAGACCATTCTTAGTTGTGGATAAAATAATTACAATCGACATCTGGATAGGATTCACCGAGATATTACCACATATATTTTTATTTTCTCCATGTTCTAGAGTATTCCAATGTGTGATGAGTCACATGCAGGTGCCTGTGTGTGTGTGCGCGCGCGTATGTGTGTGTGCGTGCGTGTGTGTGTGTGTGTGTTGTGTGTGTGTGTGTTGTGTGTGTGTGTGTTGTGTGTGTGTGTATTTTCTATATTGGCTTTAAATGAGTCAGATCATCATCACTATTTGATTAAGACCCTGTCTGTATCTAGGTTGATACATATAAACAGTTGTACCTTACTGTTGTATTTTAACACAGTTGTATTTTAACTGTTGATAAAATACAGTTATAAATACTGGCAAAAATAACAGAAATTTATTTCATGTCTACATACATTCTGTAAAGTCCTTTACTCACTTAAGGAAACTCTCTCTAATGGGTTTCTATTAATCTTTTGGTAATTGAGTAAGAAATTTTTTCAGATCCTATCAAGGAAGGAAATAAACAATGAAAAGACTAATGCAAAATCTGCTACCTGCAAGACCTTAATATTAAATCTACCTGAATTTCAATTTTTGTCAACTCTAAAATAAAGGAATTAGACAAAAAAGAACTCAAATGTTACTTCTGACATTAGGACTCTTGTTCTAGAACACATTGATTTTTCTTGGCCAGGATAATACTAAAATAAATATTTCTATCATTATAAACCTAACAAAATTTCCCATTTATGAGATGTAAGAGTAAGTACTCCGGAAGAAGTGAAAAGTCACAAAATTAGGAGCAGGAAATTTATGATGCAATGATTCGACAACCAGAATCGACAGTTTATAACAGCCATGCTCCAAATATTATTTTAGCTAATAAATATGTTATTCATTTATTCTGTGAAAATTCCATGAATATAATTTTAAAACACGTATGGAAAGAATTACTTACTTTCATTATTTTATATATGTGTATTTTGGTGGCAACTTAGGCTTAATATTATACTGTTAGGTGTTCACTTTACAGAAATGTAAAATAATATCTTTACTGGAAAGTTTCAATTAACAACTGTTTGTAGATCTTTGTAATATAAAAACATTTCCCTAGACTTTGAAAAGGAGACTTTACAATCAGACTAATTTAGTTTAATACCTATCTTTCATTGGGATATAATAATCATTTAAGACTTTGCTATATGGGAAGAATGAGCTAAATTTTACTAAAACAACTACATTTTAACTCTTCCAAAGACATTATATGCATTATTTTATTTTTCTCTCTGATATAGCTGTGCTGTGCATATTATGACTATTTTATAGATTATAAAACTAGGTTATAAATAAAGAATCAAAGTGTGCTTGAAACAGATATTCTAGGTGACAACATACATTATTATTTAATCTTAATAACAACCCTTTTAATTTTATTTTTTATTGAAGTACAGTTGATTTCCCTGGAGAAAAGAAAGGCTACCCACTCCAGTATTCTGGCCTGGAGAATTCCATGGACTGTATAGTCCATGGGATCACAAAGAGTTGGACACGACAGAGTGACTTTCACTTTCACAGTTGATTTACAATATAATATTATTTTCAAGTGTACAATGTAGTGATTCAATATTTTTATAGATTTCACACCATTTAAACTAATTTTAAAATATTAACTGTATTCCCTGTTTTTTACAATATACATTGCAGCTTACATATTTCACATGTAGAAGTTTGTACCTCTTAATCTCCCATCCGTATCTTAACGCTCTCTCCTTCCTTCTTCCCTCTAGTAACCACTAGTTTCTTATATGTATCTGTGGGTCAACTGCTGTTTTGTTACATTCATTCATGTATTTTAAGATTCCACATATAAGTGATAATATACAGTATTTACCTTTCTCTGTCTGACATACTTAACTAAGCAAATACCCTCTTGGTCAATTCATGCTGCTGTAAATGGCAGAATTTCATTCTTTTTATAGCCATGTGATATTCAACTGTGTATGTGTATACATACACACATATGTCTATACATGTATGTGTGTGTGTGTGTGTGTGTGTGATATTGTTGCTGTCATTGTTCAGTCACCCAGTCATGTCTGGCTCTTGTGACCTCATGAGGTCTGCAGCATGCCAGGCCTCCCTGTCCTTCACCATCTAATGAAGCTTGTCCAAGTTCATGTCCATTGCACTGGTGATGCATCTAGCCATCTCATCCTCTGATGTCCTCTTCTCCTTCTGCCCTCAATCTTTCCGAGTCAGGGACATCAGGGACTCTCTCTCTCTCTCTACATATATGTGTGTGTGTGTGTGTGTGTGTGTGTGTGTGTGTGTGTGTGTGTACATATGTTTATTAAACATCTTCTTTATCTGTTCATCTGTTGATGGACAATTAGTTTGCTTCCATATTGTGGCTACTATAAATAATGTTGCTTCAAACACTGGAGTGCGCCTATCTTTCTGAATTAGTCTTTTAATTTTCTTCAGATAGATACACGAGAGTGAAAAATAATGAAATTAGAACATTTTCTCACAACATATACAGAAATAAATTCAAAGTAGATTCAAGACCTAAATGTAAGAGCAAAAATCATAAACCTCCTAGAAGAAACTATAGACAGAACACTGACATAAATTGTAGCAATATTTTTTAGACCTATTTCTTAACACAAAGCAAAGATAAACAAAGTGGACTTAATTAAACTAAAAAGCTTTTGCACAGAAAAGGAAACCGTCAACAAAACGAAAAGACAACATACAGAAGGGGACAAAATATTTTCAAATGCCATGACCAATTGTTAATATTTAAAATATATAAATACCTCATACACAACTCAATATAAAAAAATGCAATCCAATTTAAAAATAGGCAGAAGGCTTGAATCAACATTTTTTCAAAGAAGTTATACAGATGGCCAACAGGTACATGAAAAGACGCTCGACACTGCTAATCATCAGTGAAATGCAAATTACAAGCACAAGACATTACCTCACATCTGTCAGAATGGCTATCTTCAAAAAGTCTACAAGGCTTCCTTGGTGGTCCCATGGCTAAGAGCCACCTTGCAATGAAGAGGATATTGATTCAATCCCTGGTCCAGGAGGATCCCACGTGTTGCACAGCAACTGAGTTCATGTGCCATAACTACTGAGACTGTGCTCTGGAGCCCGCGAACCACAACTATGGAGCCCATGCACAGCGAGTACTGAAGCCCGCACGGCCTAGAGACAGCCTATGCTCCACAACAAGAGAAGCCACCACAATGAGAAGTGCATGGACTGCAACTACAGAAAGTCCACGCACATCGACAAAGACACAGCATAGCCAAAAAATAAAAATAAAGTTTGTTTGTTTTTAAGTCTACAAATACAAATGTTGGTGAGGAGGTGGCGAAAAGGGAGCTCTGGTACACTGTTGGTGATAATGTAAATTGGTGCAGCTACTGTGAAAAACATTATGAAGTTTCTTAAAAAAACTAAAAACAGAACTATTATATGATCCAGCAGTAGCAATCCTTTATAGTTAGAGGCCACCCTCTTCCTGTTACAGATTGGAAAAATGATATTTATAGTGAGGGGTTAAGTAACATGTACAAGGTTATCAAAATTGCAACAACAGAAGGGAGTCAAAAGCAAAAATCTTGATCATTTTACTCCACTATGCTTTACAACTACTGTCTTTCTCTCCTTTCTTTTTACATCTTACTTTTTTTGAAAGACTGGTGAGTAGAAGAAGAATGAACTATTACAGGTAAATATGTTTGTATATGTGTGTGTATACATATATATATGTGTGTATGCATATATGTGTGTATATGTATATATTTATATATGTGTGTGTATATATATATATATATATATATATATATATATATATATATATATATATATATATATATATAATTACCACTAGTGCCAAGCAGAGTCCTCTGAATATTATACTCCTAAGACCAATGCCCACTGCAGATGGTGACTGCAGCAATGAAATTAAACGACGCTTACCCCTTGGAAGGGAAGTTATGACCAACCTAGACAGCATATTAAAAAGCAGAGACATTACTTTGCCAACAAAGTTCCGTCTAGTCAAGGCTATGGTTTTTCCAGTGGTCATGTATGGATGTGAGAGTTGGACTATAAAGAAAGCTGAGCGCTGAAGAATTGATGCTTTTGAACTGTGGTGTTGGAGAAGACTCTTGAGAGTCCCTTGGACTGCAAGGAGATCAAGCCAGTCAATCATGAAGGAAATCAGTCCTGAATATTCATCAGAAGGACTGATGCTAAAGCTGAAGCTCCAATACTTTGGCCACTGATGCAAAGAGCTGACTCACTGGAAAAGACCCTGATGCTGGGAAAGATTGAGGGCAGGAGGAGAAGGAGGCAACAGAGGATGAGATGGTTGGATGACATCATCAACTTAATGGATATGAGTTGGAGCAAACTTCAGGAGATAGTCAAGGACATAGAAGCCTGGGGTGCTGCAATCCATGAGGTCGCAAAGAGTCAGACATGACTGAGCAACTGAACAACACAAAGCTATCTTATTTGAAATTTATGAAACTCAATACATGTGTAACTTCCTCTCGAATCATTAATAGTCATTCTGGTTTACAATCATTTTTTTCAAATTATTAAACTTGTTCAGCTGAAAAGGGAAACTTTCCCCTAACTACTGACATATTGCTAAATTAATACCTTCTCAGTAGCCTCACAGAGGGACATGAACCTGAGCAAACCCTGGGAGATGGTGAAGGAGAGGGAAGCCTGGCGTGCTGCGGTCCACGGGTCACAAAGACTCAGAGATGACTTAGCAGCTGAACAACAGCAAACCACCTTCTCAACGTTTTTACCCATTTCGATTCTCAAAAATACGATATGAAAGCATCCATAACCCATTCCACATTATTGCTAAAATTAGGTAAGAACTGTACCAACAACAAATAACAAGCTTTTCCAGTCTTACGTGAAAAAAATGCTACCTCAGAGGTTGAACTGACATTTCTTTGACTATTAGCGATGATGGGAATGTTCTCACTGATGTACTGATTTTTTGTGTACCTTCTTTTATAATAGAATAATTTAAGCCTATCTGTTTATCTATTGGGGTTTTCAGCTTATTCATAAAAATAGAGCTTTCAGACATGAAAAGTCTTTTTAGTGTGTGTTTGCTCCCATCTCCAGTTTTAGCCTTTTATCTTGGTAATTAATTTTATAATCAGATGACTTATGTTTAATGTCATTAAATGTGTAAACGTTTTGAACTTTTCATGTATGTTTGGCAAATACTTCACCACAGTTTAATTAAATATCCCTATCTCTTTCTACATTTTCTAGTTCTTTTATGTTTTCATTTTTAGATTCAAATATTTAACAGAGGTTGAAACGGCAACCAACTCCAGGATTCTTGCCTGGAGAATTCCATGGACAGAGGAGCTTGGTGGGCTGCAGTCCATGGCTTCGCAAAGAGTTGGACACAACTGAGTGATTGTTGATGATGATGATGACGTTTTTCACAATGAGATTTTTTTGTTTTTCTCCTGATATTGTTAGGCAACATCCCAACCGTCTAGGCTCACTGAATGCTCATCATAATATACTGTTTATCTTATTTAGTTTTCTATCATATGTGTTAGGAAGTCTTGTGACCCAATTATGCTTATCTTACACAAAATCATTAAGTGATTCATTCCAGAACTTTCTGAAGGATAAAAAGAACTCAGGCTATAAGAGAAACAATATAAGGCTAGTGTTAACTGTCCTAATAAAATGTGTAGATGCCCCTGCACATACTATGAGACAAGCTTGTTCTAAACTTAGTAAACATGCAATTTCAGGTCCCTAAATATCCTTATCAGGTAAATAATATAAAAACCCTGATTTTTACATTAATTAACAATACTGAGGCAAAAAGTCACACAAATAAAAATGGATAGAAGTAAGAATCAAAGAGAAGCAAGGTGACACCACTGTCTATACTAGGAATCATTACAATGTATTTTCTCATAAGTAAAGAAAACAAAGGAGAGAAGAAGATGAGGAGGAGGAAGTGGGAGGGGAGGAAGAGGGGGAAGAGAAAGGGGAGGAGGAAGAAGAAAAGGTTCGAGCAGAAAGCGAAGAGAGAAGAGAAGCGGGGGGAAAGAGAGGTTGAGGGAGAGAGGGAGGAGGGTGAGGGGAAGAAAGGACTGGAAAGGCTGAGGCTAATGCGGGACTGAGAGGGAGAGGAGAAAAAAAGAAATTAAAAAAATGCACACAGTAGGAATATGTCCTTTCAGAGCTGTTTTGATTTGTTTTTCCTGGCACAGTCTTTGAAAGACAAAAACTAGAATTGGCTAATTTGAAAAATGAAGTATATTCACAGGTAAGTATGGCCAAAGGTAAAGAGCAGCATTCTCCAAGAGACACAAGAACTGTAAAATACTAGTGACTTTATATCCTCAAAGGTGCTTAAATGTATGATGATTGGGGTCACATTAAATTATTTCCCTAAAGTTCACAACAGATATTTCAATGTATCAGCAACATACGGATAGTGATTAGAGAGAAGCTTACTACAGAATCTCACACCAGCTTTTCTCAGACTATTTCTATTAAAAAACAATAATACTTTCACATGCCATACTACAAATTAGAAGCTGCAACAAAGATAAATCATAGAAAAAAAGCTCTAGAATAAAAGTTAATGTAAAATTCTCAGACTAATATTATATTTTGATATATACACCACACAAACACACGTGTGCACACATGCATACCTATATACCTCTCCTATCCCAGAATTTATATATCAACTGCCAGTAAAATGTCTTTGCTACTGACTTTGAGTAACTGAAGAATTTACTGAAGACAGGAAAAATCACTTGAAGCAATTCAAAGCTGAAGACAGTCAAGAAAATTCAAGTATTCAACATTAAGATTTCCAAGATAGGAATAAAGAGGGGGTTCCAAAGGAAGGTAGGTAAATGAAATTTTGATATGTCTTATTTCCCATAATGGCAATTCATTAATTGATTAATGAGGGTTAATTAAAAGGGTTAATTATATTTTTTGAATTTGTTTCTTATCACTTCGCTTTACAAATCCCTAGTGATATCAATCTACTTTCCAACCTATACACAAACTAGTAAAATGGAATGGCCAGTTTATGCAATTACCTTCATAACCTCTGATGTGGGCACCACCCAAATGTTTCCCCATGATGCTGGAAAAGTACATACAATTTTCTAAAAGATCTGCACTTTGCTTCACCCCAGGTATTGAAAATACAAAAGCTATTTCCAGAAGGATTGAGAGTCTCTGAGCTCTTTAGATATTTTCCTGTCTGAAACTTGTTTTAAATTCAGGTCAGAAAAGCTAGTGAAATATTAGAATTGAAAAGAGCAACAGTGTTTTGACATTGTATATCTTGGCATAAACCTTGCCTCATTCACAGTATGAGATGTCATGAAATTCAACTCAGCATACCATAAAATCAAGTGGGTTAAAGGAGTTCAAACAGCAAACATCTAGGTGTCTCTGGTGACCAGCATCTAGTTATGCAACAAGTCTGTGACAGAATAAAATCATCAAGCCTATATTCATTCAATATTTATTGTGCACCTGCTATGTGCCAAGGACTGTGTCAAGGACACAGAAATTAATACAAAATTTCTCATTTTCAAGGAGAGAATGAGCTGACAAATAGCATTTACTGAAAAGTCAGACACTAACCTGAGCATTTTACATGTATTGTTTTTAAACTCTCCCGTGGGGCTTCCCTGGTGGCTCAGATGGTAAAGAACCTGCCTGCGACACAGGAGACTCAGGTTTGATCCCTGGGTGGGGAAGATCCTCTGGAGAAATAAATGGCAACCCACTCCAGTAATCTTGCCTGGAGAGTTACATGGACAGAGGAGCATGGTGGGCTATAGCCTACGGGGTTGCAAAGAGTCAGATACAACCGAGTGACTAACAGATTCACTTTCATTAACCTCATGAA
Source organism: Okapia johnstoni (assembly GCA_024291935.2). Classification (NCBI taxonomy): domain Eukaryota; kingdom Metazoa; phylum Chordata; class Mammalia; order Artiodactyla; family Giraffidae; genus Okapia; species Okapia johnstoni. The sequence goes on from CM044325.1 coordinate 10,955,707, forward strand.
TTTGATTATATTATTATTTTACAGAGGTATAAAGAGGATCCCCAAAATGCTGACTGAATTATCTAAGGCACTTAGCCAGCAAGTGGCTGACAAATATTTAGAACAAACTGCCTTAAACACAAAATCTTAATGCTTTGAATTAGAATATTTCCTCTTCATCCACTGAAAGAGACAACCCCAAAATGCAAGAAATCAATTCACTGTGCTATGCGCTTTTCGCATATGTATACAAATTATTACATGAGAGTAAAGAGGAGGGCATGGCATTATGCCCTGAGACTGTTTTGGAGCGAGGAATGGGGTTTTAACTGGGTCTTAGGCCTTGAAGTCTAGCCTTACCTTCCCGGGGCCTAGGATGGATTGGTTCCTGGACAAGCTGTAAGTGACGGGGCAGCAACAACGACTCTGGTTGCAGGAGAGACGTCACCAGACGGCCTGCTGCAGCTCGTAGCCAGGCAGCAGTTATCTGTCTGCCGATTTTCAGCAAAACACGGCGAACACAGAATCGCGGTGCTGGACAAGAACAAGACGCACCTGCTGAGCGCCCCTGCACATCCGGGGCAGCGCGCGGGTTTGGTGCAGGTCTATGACGTGTGACGTGAAGGATGCTGGGAAGAGGGCCCGCAGGTGACCACTCCATCCTAACCTGACGGCCTGCGCGCATGCTCATCCTGCCCTGTATCTCCAGCCACCCTGCAGAACCCCTGACCACAGACAGGCCTGCCTATGGGCCTAAGCACTTTACTCCCGGCGGCCCTTCCTTCCGCCGGGGCTTGAGGCTTCTGCCACTCTCCCTTCTCACCAATCTGTCAGCCCGCACACTGCAGGTACTTCCTGGGCTTTGCGTCCCTGTGGCTGTGGTTAACCTACCATGGGGAACTTTAGGAAGGGTTCTGGTGCTCTGAAGGGGTTTGCCATGCTGCTTCTCCTCCGCTCTGATGGGGTGCTGCCGCGGAAGGTCTTGGCCTCCCTGCTCCCTGTTCTAGTTCCTGCTGGGCTGAAAAGGTGCCCTTCTCCCAAGACACCAGGGGGTTGTCACCCAGGCGAGGGGACTGAGGCACATATTGCCCCTTCCATAAGCATGGCGTAGGCGAGGTGAGCCCATCACCTGCCCCACAGCTGGGGTCTTAAGTGACTGTGAGCTACCAGAGATCAGAGAGGGAGCAGAGATATGTACATGACCTGAGGCTGGTTTTAGTCATTAAAAAAAATCCCCTACAGTTGGGCTTTTCTAACTCCATGTTGTTGATAAATAAATTATTTTGCACAAGGACACAAGTACACCCACACACAAACCAGCACAACAAACAGAAACTATATTTTCCAGGAGACAGTAGCAGCTTATTAAAAGCATAATCTAGTTAAGGAAACACAAAAGAATTCTCTTTGTATTATAAGAAGGAAGGAAAAAACAAGTATCATACTAGAAATACAGATAGGACCCGAGAGTGAAAGGTCTTGGAGGCCATTTTAAACAAACATAAACTTTTTTTTTTGTTTTCTATAGGAAATAAGGGAGTCAGATGTTTTTAATATGCGTGCTAAGTCTCTTCAGTCATGTCCTACTCTGTGAAACCCTATGAACTGTAGCCTACCAGATTCCTCTGTCCACGGGATTTCCCAGGCAAGAATACTGGAGTTGGTTGCCATGCCTTTCTCCAGGGGATCTTCCAGACGCAGGGATTGAATCCATGTCTCTTATGTCTCCTGCATTGGTAAGCTGGTTCTTTACCACTAGTGCCACCTGGGAAGCCCATGTTTTTAATATGGGGGAGACATAAATATATCAGCATTTATTAACACTTTAAAAATATTCTTTAAACCTACAGCAATTGTTTCTCTTATAAAACTTTATATTTACTTGTAAATATTTTGGCACCATTGATTTTCACACAATGAAAATAGCTGAGGTGGATATGTGTGGCAGGGAGGATATTTGGGATCAAATGTTTGTGAAATATTTCACAAATACAACACTTTACATGCAAAAAACCAGGAAATTCCTTTATGAAAGTGAGGGTGGTAATGTCTTTGTTGCTTTTGAGTTTCAAGGAAGAGATTAAAAACAGTTGATCATTCTTAGGTAGTGGTGTGTCACAGACACAGATGTTTGGAGATGGCTGCACTCTTCTTTTTCACTAGTTGAAAAGAGTGTATAATTGTCTACCTTTTGTGTATAAAAGAAGGAAAATAGAAAAAAAAAGTCATGTTTTATTTATTCTGCTGGTTTCCCCTTTTATAACAAAGCTGTTTATAAGACTTTAAATGAACCCTGATGCTACAAAGTGCTGGTCTAGAAACTTTAGTTATTGTCCTAGTTCACTGAAAATACTTTTTTATCTTACTCCATACATGGTAATGGTAATATTTTAATTTCTTTTATTTTTACCGCTTTGTATCTGATGGTGTTCAAATTTCTTTAGGTATTTGTTCTCCTGATTTTAGGTTCTCTCTTTTATTTCAAAAACAGTACTGTTTCCAACTTTTCTGTAATACTTAATATTTTCTAATTTCAGTCTATTGTGAAATTTGATAATCAGGCCACCTACATTCGGAATGACATTTTAAATAATTTTTATAAAGGAAACATACAAATTCAAGAAAATTTCACTACATATTCTTGTAAAATAATGCATTGCAGTTAACTGGTTGAGAGAGAAGATAAAATGCATGCATCCATATATGTATACCCGTGTGTGTGTGTGTGTGTGTGTGTGTGTGTGCATGCGCGCACACTTTCTGTAATCCTTCCCAGTTACCACTTTTCAACTGAGTGGATTTTTCAATGATCATTTGGTATACATTGGAAGCAAAACCTATATTTACTTTGTGAAAAAACTAAATAAGAGCTAGTGCCATTTTATGTTTCTGTACTTTTGTTTCCCTTGTTTTTTAGTGCATACAAGAAGAACACATTAAGAAAAATATTAAAATTTCATAAGATGAAGAAATATATATATAATGAAAAGGTCCATATCTGGCCTCCTGGCTACCCTTATTCCATAGCAACCATTGAGTCTGAATCTTTGAATATATTCAGAAATATTTTTTGTATCAATTTATAAATATCATTATTAAGTATATCTATTAAGTGGTTTTTAAAATATGTGATTGGTAACAAAGTATATAAGTGGTTCTTCAGCTACTTCTATTCATTTAATGTTTTATCTTAGTAATTATCCAACATCAGTGCAAACACTGAGTTGTTTATAGTGACTTTTTAACATTATTTAAAACTTGGTTCCATATGGACTTTAATTTGGTATAGGATAACATAATTATTCATTTATAATGTTTTACTGGAAAGAGTACTGATGATAGGTGTATATAAATAGTTAAGAACAAAATCATGTACCCTCAATTTATGAAGAATTTATAACCATATACTTGAATTTCAAAGGAATATTTTATTAAAATTAATTAAATTTTATTAAATATATGTAAGTATTACTAGAAATGACCATAAGTTTCTCTTCTGTACAAATTGTGCTTTTGATGTATAAAAATGATAATGACTTACATTAAAAGGTCTATTTACAAAGAACCATCCTTGCATTTCTGTAATTACTCTCACAAGGACATCTGGTTCCTTCACTGTGATGCTAAATTGAAATATTTATCAATATATATTTCAGATTTTTGAATTATTATGTGTTTGTTTAATTTTATTTATTTTATCTCTGTATGGACTTTGTCAAAAGTTTTGGGTAAATTAAAACCTAGGCTGTTACTATTTTGAAATACTTATACTTTCTTATTTAACTTTGCCTTGGATTTCATTAGAATTATCTGTTTTTTCAAGTTTGGTAGTAATTTTGAATCACCTGGATCTATATTTTGGGGAGTCTTATTTATACTAAATTTTATTCTTATTGGGTCACAATTACTAAATATTTCTGGGTATTAACTTTCTTTTGGAATTTATTAAATTTTCACTTGATGCTTAATATATGGAATTGATTTTTATGAATCCTGCATATACAATTGAAAAAAAAATCTGTAGTCTCTGTATATGGTAAACTATTTTCAAAATGTCTTAATTATATCAATGTAAAGAATTATGTCCCAGGGATCATATAGTTTTATTTATTTTTGGTCCATTTGATCAATCATGATGTGAAAAAGATGACTTAAATTATATGGTAAATACCATATTTTATTTTCCTTATATTGCTGTAATTTATTTTTATTGTGTAAGTATTGATCTATGTGATTTGGTACATATGCATTCACCTTGTGCTGTGCTGTGCTGTGCTTATTTGATCAGTCATGTCCAACTCTTTGTGACCCCATGGACTGTATGTACCACGTCAGGCTCCTCTGTCCATGGGGATTTTCCAGGCAAGAATACTGGAGTGGCTTGCCATGCCCTTCTCCAGGGGATCTTCCCAACCCAGGGATCGAACCTAGGTCTCCTGCATTGCAGGTGGATTCTTCACCATCTGAGCCACCAAGGAAGCCCATATATTCACTTTATTGTAAGGCAATTCCACCTTTTCTGTATAAAATAATATATTCTGCCCAGTTGAATGAAATAGTTATCTTAGATGTCTGATAACTTTATGCAACTAATCTTGTTAACTCGTTATATTTTTTATAATTTTATTTATTTACTTTTGGCTGTGCTGGGTCTTCATCACTGTGCAAGCTTTCTCTAGTGTCAAGGAGTGGGCAGTGTTTCCTACTACAGCTTCTGTGTGCAGGATTCTCATTGTGATGGCTTTCCGTATTGCAGAGCATGGGCTCTAGAGCACTCAGTCTTCAGTAGCTGCAGCTCCTGGGCTCTAGAACACAGGCTCAATAGTTTTGGTGCATGAGCTCTGCAGTGTGTGGCATCTTCCTGGATCAAGGATCAAACCTGTGTCTCCTGCATTTGCAGGCAGATTCATTATCACTGAGCCACCAAGGAAGCCCCCTGCTGTTACTTTTCTTGTGATTTGTAGGATGGTCTTTCAACCATCTATTTAGGTCTTCTTTTAATTTTCAAAATGTTTTATTAAGTTACATATTTTAGTGTGTTTTGCTTTTATATCTCTAATCATTTTGTTTTTGTTTTTTTTCAATTCTGATTTTACTGACCTCTACAGCTCATATTTCCTCCCTGATTTACTGAGCTTAGCTCTACATGGTGGCTCTCACTGCAGGATATCTGTTCTGTGCCTCTCCAACTGACTATTTCATGCAAACATACCATGTCTATTTAATTTGATTTTAGCCTGGTCTTCCTGGTACTTGAGGGATCTTTTTTTTTTGTCACTGTATGTTTAGACAGACCTGAACAACCAATATGTATAGATTTTATGTATTTTTCAAAATTGATGTATAATATCCTTAAGATAATTTAAAGAATTTGATATGAAGCATGAAATCATAATTTAGTACATTTTTTCAAAGCTCTACAAAGATGAAACATTTTTAATTTATTACATTTTGTTGAAGCTCTGTAAAGATGAAACATTTTAAGTATTCAATCCAGGTAAGATTTGAGAGTGGAAGTTTTTTTGGGACAAAATATAAAGCAGAACTTCCCTGGGTAAACTGGGGTGTATTGTTACCTAATTTGAAGACTCTGGATGAAGAACATTTCTTTGGTGAAACAAGTCTGTCAGGTGGTAATACTTTGATTTCACTCTCAATGAATATAAAGCATTGAGTCTATCTCTTTATGCAACCAGCTCTCTTACTTGTAATGCAATTTTCTGTTACTTTTTTGTTTCCAAGTAGGCTTTCCTGCCACAAATGGAATGTGTGTTTATCTAAGGGACACGTCTTTTCAACTCATCACACAAGTTATTTGTCAGTGTAAATAAGTGATTTGCTTTTTTGACATACAATTTATCCTTTTAGGGTTTAGGGTAGCTAGATCGATTCCTTAATTGCTTCTAGTGATTTGTTGCAATTTAGTTGCCAAGGCTGAACATGTGAGGCCAGAGACCTTAGTATATTCACAGAATAATGAGTAGGACAATAATGTTGGATCAGAGCCCATGAAGTTCAATTTTGACAACATCAGTGATCCAAATTTGTTGAAGAATAATTCCCATAATTGCAGCCAGAGGGTACTAAGTGATGTCCCTTCATTTCCATGAAGCATTAACTGAAAAACTATACCCTAGGTTTCAAACTGTCATTGGTGTTCGTCACTGCCATTGTACGAAATGCCATTGATGAAATACCATTTTTTTTCTGTAGTTCTTTCCCCGTAGACTATGGTCTCTGAAAATCTAATGAAGTGTCTTTTTTTTCTCTTTATTTTCTCAGTTCTCCATTCATTGCACATATTTTCAGAACTCATTCTTGCCTCATTCATCTATGAAAAGTGAGTAGGTCAATATGCTCAGAGGTTTAGGTGCACTTCTTTTTATTGCATTCTTGGTAGATCTTATCCTCTGTCCACATGTTAAGTGACAGATAGTGATGGTGGAGATAATAAACACATCTTGATTCTAAAGCAAAGTAAACAGGCTTTCATAAAAATATGGAATTGAATAGATGACAAACTAAATTCTCTCTCTGCAAGCAATTATTTCTAAACCTCAGATCTACTAATCTGCAATTTTGAAGGCTGAGGGAAGTGCTCATTTGTGGCTCAATCAATTTACAACAGAAATCCACATGACTATGCAGTTAACAGCTGAGGAAAAATGTTTCTTTTTTCTGAACAAATGACAGATACCTATTCTAATATTTATTGGATCTCAGTTTTTTACAACAGTAGTATATTATGCAATCATCTGTATCATCAAACAATAGCTTCACTGACTACTATAACAGTGTTTTCATACAGTAATGCAATGGTAAAAGAATGAGCAAAGTAATGGCCTTCAGGGAAAGGTAGGTGAGTCCCATTAAGCAGATACTTGGTAAAAGAATTTTGGCTCTACATAGAATTATGTCTCCTACATAATATATTTAATTGGTGCAGTATCATACCATTGATAAATACCTTTATTTATCTTTTTAAAAAATGACTGCATAAAAATAGCACAGGATAAATAAAACCCAACACACAATAATTCCATTACATTCTGTAATAATTCTAAGTACAGATAAGTAAATTTATTTTGAAGAGCTGTCATGCTTCCCTGGTGGCTCAAATGGTAAAGCGTCTGCCTGCAATGCGGGAGACCCGAGTTCGATCCCTCGGCTGGGAAGATCCCCTGGAGAAGGAAATGGCAACCCACTCCAGTACTCTTGCCTGGAAAATTCCATGGACAGAGGACCCATGTAGGCTCCAGTCCATGGGGTCTCAAAGAGTTGGACACGACTGAGCAACTTCACTTCATGAGCTAGAACTAAATACTTCATCCCTTTTAATCTTCAACTAATGAGATCGCAATTACTTCCATTTTAGCTACTGGAAGAATTAAGTTGAGTTAGGAAATACTTATCCAAGATGATACTTAGATAATGACAGAGTCAAGGTTCAAAACATATCAGTCAGATTCCAAAGCCTAGATATATTCAGCTGTATCACTTCCACCAACTGAATGATATTGAATCCAAGCCATGCTTCAGATGGTGCCATAATTTACTAGTTATAGAATGTAGTCATCTCATCATTGTTCCATCTACATAAATTTATTAATGGAAATAATTACTAAATGTCTCATTCCTTCAAAATTTTGCAAAATTAAATTAATTTTAATGTTGTGCTTCACTTGAAATCCAATTCAGCAATTAGTAGTGATGTCAATATTGTGCATATAGGTGAATCCACACTGTTCTTACTGTTTACGTGGCTCCTTAAAACAGTGAATTTATATTATTATGACATAAAATTAGAGAAGTCTAAAACTAAAAAGCTTTAAACTTGTACAAAACTTGCATTTTCTAGATAAACTTATTTTGAGAAAGTAAGGTGATTTACACAACATTTGGTGGGAAGAGGGAAATTTTATTTTAAAACAAACTTTCATAATTTGGATTTGATATGAGGTATGTTCAAATTTTCTTACTCTAAAAAAAATCAATGTTTAGCTAAGGTAGGAAATTAATTTTGGACAACCAGCATATTGCTTAACTTATAATGATACATGTCTTACGAGAAAACTGTCTCATAAATTATGACTCCTATATGTCTTTCTGCTTACTTTTGAATTGCTATGAGTTGTCTAGTACTTTCCCTTGATGTTGGGCAACATTTATACTGCAAACTACAGTTATACAGAAACATAGCTGTTCAAATTCGGTACAAAATAATTCCAGTTTTGTGGTAGTGATGGTGGTGGTTTAGTCGCTAAGTCATGTCCAACTCCCTGCGACCCATAGACTGCAGCCCACCAGGCTTCCCTGTCCATGGGATCTCCCAGCGAAGAATACTGGAGTGGGTTGCCATTTCCTTCTCCAGTTTTGTGGTACACATATGCAAGACTGTGGAATTGTCCACGTAATTGAAAGGGACATTTCTTGCCAACGTAGATACATGCATGCTACAGTGGAGACATAGCCTTAAGTTCTTCATAGTTACCATTGAGGCAGAGAGCACTTTGAGCTACTGGAAATATTGTGTGGCTTAAGCCTTTCTCTCAAGAGTGAACTTCATGGTTTTCTTCATTAGAGAGTGACACTACACTACAGAGAACTAATTCCAAGGAAAGTTGAATAGAACAACACATGGTAATATACTAACTTACTGCATGAAAAGTGTTCTTCTAAGTCTTTTTCATATAACTCATTTTAGCCACCCAGCAATACTATAAAATTGTATTTTTATCATCCTGCTTTATGGATAAATAACTGAAGTACACTGAGGATAACATGCTTAGTTTCCTTTACAGTTGCTCCATTATTTTCTTGAACATTTTAAAATCAATACATTTTAAATACCCCTAACTCAATCTTTTCTGAATGTTGTTTGCAAACAGAAAAGTTGCATATAACCTTCACATTTCCTAGCTGTTTAAATATGTTTTATAGATGAAGTTGAAACTGACAGCAGATGGTGGTTGGAGAGAATCCAATATTTTCCCTTTCTCCTTCATGTAATAGCAATTTTTAGTGTCTTATCCTCACTCAGCACATTTACCCCACCCATCAGAATAATTTTCCAATAAATTCAACTAATGAAGCTATTTTTACAAACGTGTACTTGGTATATGTCTGTATACATGTGAAACAGATTTAAACCACATATTTACATGGTTGATCAATAATTTCTGTTTTGTTTTCTCATAAACATCTCCACTGCTTTTGCTCTTATCTTTATCATCACTAGATTTTAAGTGATGGTTTAAAATGTGGTCATTTATTGTTAATTATTTAATTCTATAAGGACTCTAAAAGTTACGTGAAGTATTGCCTCTTCATTTCAGAAGAAAGGAAAATGTTATCAGCTCTGTAGAGATTTTGTAAACTTCTGATGATGATAAGGCTGAAAACAGACCTTTTTTTTGGTAACTTTTTATTTTATATTTGAGTATAGTTGGAGAAGGAAATGGCAACCCACTCCAGTATTCTTGCCTGGAGAACCCATGGACAGAAGAGCCTGGCAGGCTACAGTCCATGGGGTCACGAGAGTCGGACACGACTTGGCGACTAAACCACTACCACCACCACAGTTCATTAACAATGTTGTGACAGTTTCAGGTATACAGCAAAGTGATTTAGTTATATATGTATACATATATATATATATGTAATCTATTCTTTTTCAAGTTCCTTTCCCATTTAGGTTGTTACATAATATTGAGCAGAGTTACCTGTGCTATACAATAGGTCCTTGTTTGTTGCTGCTGCTGCTGCTGCTAAGTCGCTTCAGTCGTGTCTGACTCTGTGCGACCCCATAGACGGCAGCCCACCAGGCTCCTCCGTCCCTGGGATTCTCCAGGCAAGAATACTGGAGTGGGTTGCCATTTCCTTCTCCAGTGTATGAAAGTGAAAAGTGAAAATGAAGTCACTCAGTCGTGTCCGACTCTTCGGGACCCCATGGGCTGCAGCCTACCAGGCTCCTCTGTCCATGGGGTTTCCCAGGCAAGAGTACTGGAATGGGGTTATCCCTTTTAAATATAAAAGCATGTACCTGTCAACCCCGTACTCCCTAACTATCCCTTTCTCTCCCCCTTTCTCCTGACAACCATAAATTCTTTAAGTCTGTGAGCCTGTTACTGTTTCGTAAAAAGTTCATTTATACTGTCTCTTTTTAGATTCCACATAAAACATATGATATTTCTCTTTCTCTGAGTGACTTACTTCAATCAATATAACAGTCTCTAGATTCATTCATGTTGCTGCAAGTAACATGCATTATTTTTTATGTGGCAGTTTAAATACTCTTTATCACCAAGAATAGTACAAAGCCATGACTGATGTCTTAAAGGGAAGTAAAAATTCTCTTTCAAAAGACAAATGTAAAAAATTAAATTAAGTTTAGACATTATGCTCTGACATGATTTTTAGTAATTTTAATCTGAAAATATGTTAATATATAAACAAAATGTTGGATAACCATTAGTTATAAAAGATTGTTTGAAATAAGAGAAATGAATGAGATTTTATTCTTAATTGGTAGTTTTTAAAATTATGTATTGCACAATGATGATGTAGAATATAAAACAACAACCAAGTGATAGATACTAAGTAAAATTTAAGCTCTTGGTAAACAAAGAAAAAAGATGTTTTGATTTGAAATTTGAGTAAAACTGTGTGCCATTTCATTTAATAACCTCATAATGTATATTTGATCCCCCATGAAATAAAAGAAATACTTTATAAAATTTGTCTAACCAAATGTGTAATAGTATAACATGAACTACTATTTATTTATAAAGACTGTTTCACATATCATGATTCATAGCTCTCTTAAAAAATATTGTAGGTTTTTATTTTAAAGCATATATGAACAGAGGCTGTCATTGCAAATCAACAACCTTTACATTAAATAATGTCTCACAAATCTAAAACCACTGCAAAGAATACTAAAATTTTAATTTGGAAAGTTATAATACGTACATAATTATGTGTACAGTGTGTGTCAGTTAACCATTGTTCCCTAGCAAAATACTGATGGCCTACAATTTATCCTTCATCCCTTCAGTGGAGAGAACCAGAAAAGAAAGTCATGGATGGGAGAGGGAAGAAATTGATGTCTGTGATTGAAACTGCCAAAAATGATGCACAGGGATAGCATTAGGATATTCAAGACAAATGGATGGTATTGCCAGAAATCCTCAAGTTGTTGTGCATTTGTGATTATAAGAATAAATGGAATTGATACAAAAGTGATTTTTGCCACAGAACTCAAATAATTATTTAATAAGAAATCAATAAGACATGTATGCATTACATTTAGTTGTCATATCCCCTTAGGCTCCTCTTAGTTGTGACAGTTTCTTAGAGTTTTCTTATTTTGATGAATTTGACAATTTTAAGGAGCAATCATCCCCTACTTTGTAAAATGCCTTTGAATAAGCAGTTTTTCTGAGGTTTTTCTACATGACTACATAAGGACTTTTTAATCAAAAGACTACAGAACGCAAATGTCATTTTTATTACATCATATCAGGGTACATGCAATTAACATGACAACACTTTTGATACTGACCTTAACTACCTGGTATCAACAGTGTTTGTCAAAAATTATTCATTGTAAAGTTGTGCATTTTCGAAAATTCCGTGGATAGAGGAGCATGGTAGGCTACAGTCCATGGGGTCGCAAAGAGTTGGACATGACTGAACACACACATGTGAATGTTTAACATTGTAAGAAATCAACAAATTATCTTCCAAAGTGTCTCTTGATTTTGCATCCCCTGTCAAAATGAAAGATTCCCTGTTGGTCCACATCTTCACCAGCAATTGTCAAGATTTTTGAATTTGAGACCTTCTAATTGGTATATAGTGGTTCAGGGTCTGTATTTCTTTGTACACAGATTTACAGTGTCATTTCTCACATTTTATGTCTTATTGTCTCCACTACTAAACTGAGCTTCCTAGGGTAGGGTCTATATCTTATGCATCCTAAACTCTCAATGTCTGAATGTTGGGTTTCCCTGGTGGCTCAGCAGTAAAGAATCTGCCTGAAAATGAAGGAGATGTGTGCTCGATACTTGGGTTAGAAAGATCCACTGGAAAAAGAAATGGCAACCCACTCCAGTATTCTTGCTTGGGAAATCTCACGGAAACATGTAGCCTCTCCAAGGCTGGAGGCTACAATCCATGGGGTCACAAAGAGTCAGACACGACTGTGCAACTAAACAGCAACAACAAGATTAAATGAAAGAACAGAATAGTGTCTAATGAATAACTTAAAACATGATTTGAATAACTGAATGTGTTAAAGAGTAAGACTTAACAGTGATAATTTGTCTGTTATGCATTATGTGAAGTGTTCATTGCTTTCGATTGGGCTTCCCCTGAACATCCTCCCCCCATTAATTTCCTTTTAAAAACTATTGTTCTTTGAAAAATGATCCAATAATTCCTTAGAAACATCTATCGAAAAATTAATTTCCAAATAAAAATTAATTATGTAATACATATTAAAATTAATAGATAAATGAGTAGCATTTACTTTGACAAAATCATTTTACTTCCTCCAATCAGGTTTCAGTAACAAATCTTTCAAGCCAATAAACATATTTGAACAATATTAAATTTCAAATTTAGCATTAACTGCTTAACTATGTACTACTTAAAGACATGATAAGACACTATTAACAGTATATATAGTGAGGGCAGTATGTAAACTTTACATATACTATTATAAATTAAACTGATACATATTTAGAAAATCATTTATTGTTCTTCACATTATAATATATTCCTTACATCAAATTTGTTAATGTATATAACTATCATTTTATAGACTATGAATTTAAGACTAATAGAATATAAGAACGTTGTCTAATATTACTTATCTGTTACAATGTCAGGCCAGGATTTGAAGTTTCAATAGGGCTTATTTTGTACTTCAAACAGACCATTCATATCAAATGTATTTTTGATTATAGTTAAGTACTCGAAGCCAGTTAGTTTTTATTAAACTACCTATGTGAAAAGTCCCTCAAAGATGTAGCTGTGTTATCTATTTCCCATTACTGAATCACCTTGCTCTTTTGAAGGGCACCTTCCAGCAGAAATGTGATATAGATATCAAAATAAGTGATGATGCAGAAGAAAGCTAAAGAAAGCAAATTTATCAGAATACACTATAATAATACAGGGTGATGTATTTCCTGATTTTCTTTTCACTTCAACTGTAGTTGTAATGTCAGTTTTTCTATAGTACCCTGTGGGATTTATAAGCTATTATTGATGCCAGTGCTTTACTTCCCATGGAGTCCTCATTCTTTTAGAAATAAAATTAGAGGAAGTAGAAGAAAGTCACTCAAAGTTTCTCAAATTTGTGCCACGTGAAAATTTATTCTCTAACCTATCTTCTGCCTTTCTTGCCAAGATTCTGGACTTTCATGCACTTTTTGCTGACTCCTTGAAATTTATATTCTTTTCCCCTACTCTTTTTGAGATAGAACATGGATGGATGTCTACTTCCAACAGTAAATCAGTTGCTCTATGCACAAAGAACATTTGTTCCAGTAAATAATTTTCCTTGATTCCTCAGCAAATTATGAGCCAAAAACTAAAGTCAAGCCCATGAAATGACATGAGCTGGATGCCATCGGAATGTTTTATGTTGATTGAAAAATGTGGGAGACCAATGTTTCTTAGGGAATCATTCAGAGAAATATGTTTAGTATAAGCCCTACTGTAAGACAACTACCAATTTTCAAGTTGCTAAGAGAATAAAAGTGGAAAAAAAAACTGTTAAAAGGAAAGTCAAAACTTAAAAAATATATACAGTAACTAGTACTATGAGTTTGTTTATTTATAGAATTATGGGAAATTAGATTGGGATCATTCCCTGATCCTTTCTTGAGGAATGAGATAAATATTATGCCATTGTCATATTTTATGAATGAACACTGTATCACCATAACGGAAGCATTAGAATGGTTTTCAGATTTTTTTGAAGGATGAGGTAAGATGTTAAAAATAATTTAAGTGACTCAGAAAGGAAAGGCTTTATTCAGCTGATGCAAATCAGGAAGAACATGAAGAGAAGGAGGCTCCCAGTGAAGCAGGGTCAGGATTTTTATGGGATAGAGAAAATCTCCATGCCTATCCTCGCACTTTGGACTTAAGCTGTTTTTATTATAACCAAAATAGCTAATGTGGACCATTGCTGTCTCCATGTTCCTTGCTCAGAGCACTGATAACTACTGCAGAAATATTTCCTGAGAACTATTTTTGCGAACCTTGCATTTAATCAGCTAATCAAGATAGGAAAGATAAATAGGAAAAAAAAGGAGAATGAAAAGGGGTTAAAGGTAGAAAGCAAAAGAGGAACTGGGACCCTCTATCATGTTTGAGCTAACATTTTTTACATTGATGTTTTAATGCAAGGTAAAGTGTTTCTTTTCTCTTAAAATATATACAGCTTTCTTTGTTTCATTGTGTTTGTGCCTGTATATGTATACCTGTATATACAAACACATGTAATCTGTGGAGCTGAGTTAAATCAAACCACAGAAACACTGGTTTGGTTTCTAAGATTAGGAAGAATGATATACATTCAGACTCAATAGAGACTTTCTCTTTCTTTACTACTTATATTTGGTTAAATTCCCAGAAATAGATCCTGAAATAATGATTTTTATGGAAGTGATTACAAAAATGTTTCACAGAGTAAAAGCAGAAGACAGATACAGAATTAGGATCAGAAACATAAGGAGGTCAAATTTTGGGTATTTGACAAAGATTTACAGAAGGAAATTTAGCTCAATTCAATAAAATATTCATAAAGAGAGAGTCACACTTTGACCAGGAGACAGAGAAATTGGAGTTTATATTTCCTAACAGGTCACTCATGGTTAAAAGCTAATTCATTGGATGTAAATTTGTAGGCACCCCCTTTCACAATATCTGCAAGTAATATGGTTCGTGTAGCCCCAGGTCTCCTATGGAAGGGAGACGCCAAGTGCTACATGTTGGGAGTGAAAGCAAACTGAGAATCAGTGAGCACACAAATAATAAACAAAACTAGGCTTTTCAAGTTCTAAGAAAATATGACAAAAATTCAAGAAGAAAAATAATGCAAGGTATATTATCAGGTCTTATTGGACAAACTAAATTGAAGAATGCAGCATGCCCTCGTATCTCTCCTTCTATAATATAGAACTTAGAACTCATGCCAGAGTAAGTCATTCAGTTATAACAGGTGAGACATAGGAAGCAAAAACAACGGCTCCAGTGAGATAGACAGTTGATAGAGAGGTATGTCTTATTTTGAACTATAAAATATGAAGAGAATATATTATCTCCTCTTCCTCCAATAGGTAAGAAGAAGTAAGAGCTTAGAGTTAAAAGTGAGTACTCCCCAGAATGTCTGAGAGGCTAAAGAGGATGGGATTTCCCTTTTCTCTTAATCAACATGAAAACTATTATTATCTTTATTTTACAGATGAGTGTATTTAGTTACACAGAAATAACATTCCCAATGGCAAGTGATAGAGTCTCAGTTGGACTAGGTTCCTACTTGGTGCCTTAATGAAGTTACCAGAAGGCATAGATTTTCAGACCTCTTGGTGTCCCCAAGGACAATCAGATTTAACTATCCTGACAAAGAGAGATGTGTCAACCTTCCACATTGGAAAACTATGAGGAAGATAGACTTCTTCCAGTGAATGTAAGAGCTACCATTTTCATAGCCTTGGAATTAAAAAAAACAAACAAACAACTTTGGAGACAGTGTAATATGTGGAAAATCTTGATATGATAACAAATATTCTGCCCTTTAGTTTCATGATATCCAGTGGAGAATGAGATGTAAAAATAAGAATTGCAAATAATATTATTAAAATGTAATGAAGACTGTACAGAAATTTGCAAAAATACTGTATAACTTTCTTTTCAAATAATATTCTGTAATACATTAGGCAGTGCCTTTTTCCTAAATGTCAGTGAGTAATGCATCTGAATTTGGGTATTTCTTCTTTCCCTTGACCCTTTTCTAAAAGATCTCTCCTTAATTATTTTTTTTCTTTTTAAAATATACTTTATTTTCTTAGACTTTATTTCTTATTTTAGGTTAATAGCAAAGTTGAGTTGAAAGGTACAGATATTTTTTATATGCCCCCTGCCCCTACACATGCACAAATTCGCATTACAAACATCCCCACTACAGTGGTACATTTGTTAAGACATATGAACCTGTTTTGACACATTATTATTACACAATGTCCATAGTTTACACTAAGGTTCACACCTGGATTTGTACATTCAGAGTTCAGACAAATGTATAATGATATGTTCTCACTATTACAGTATCATACATGGTAGTTTCACTGCCTTGAACATCTTTTATGCTCTGCCTATTCATCCATCCTTCTCCTTTAATCCCTGGCAACCATGAATCTTTCTAACAGCTTCACAATTTTTCCATTCCCAGGTCACATAGCAGGAATCATGCCAAGTGCAGACTTCTCACTAAGTGAAAGATTGGTTTAGTTCCCTTAGTGATATGCATTTTCTCCCTGTCAGGATTTCCCTGGCAATCCAGTGATTAAGACTTGTGGCCCAAAGCAAGGGGCACAGTTCTGAACCCTGGTCAAAATAACTAAGATCTTGCATGCCCCTCAACACAGCCAAAAGAAAAAAATTTTAAAAAGAAGTAGTTTTCTGCCTGTCTTATGTCTCCTCCATTGGCAGGCAGGTTCTTTAACATTAGTGCCATAAATATGGACTATTTCTCCAATTATTTGATTTTTACTGATTGATTTATCAGTATTTCAGATCTCCTCATAAAGAATTAGACCTAATTTGTTAGATGTGTATTTTATTATTTCATTTTTAGGAGTACAAAGATACATTGAATTGAGTTTTTCATTTTAAACCCCACTTATTGATTGCTGGTACAAGTATGCCTTGTTATATTGGATTTTACATTACTCTGCATTGCAGGTACTGTATTTGTTTGTTTTTTAACAAACTGAAGGTTTGTGGTAAACCTGCATTGAGCAAGTCTATTGGTGCCATTTTTTTTTTTCTGGCAGCATTTGTTTACTTTCAGTCTCTATGTGACATTTTAGTATTTATCACAATATTTCAAACTTCTTTATTATTACTGTGTTTCTTATGGTGATCTGTGATAAATGATCTTTGACATTACTATTGTAATTGTTTTTGGAACCACTAACTGAGGCCGTATAAAATGGCAAATTCAATCGATAAATGTGTGTTCTGACTACTCCATTGACCGACTGTTCCCTCATCTCTCTCCCTCTCCTTGAGCCTACATATTACTTGAGACTCAACATTATTGAAATTAAGCAAGTGAAGAACCTTAAAAGACCTCTAAGTGTTAAGTGAAAGGACATATCATAATCTCCCACTTTAGATCAAAAGCTAGAAATGATTAAGCTTAGTGAGGAAGAGATGTCAAAAGCCTAAATAGACTGAAAGTAGTCCTCTTATGCTAAACAGTTAGCCAAGTTATGAATGCAAAGGAAAAATTATTGAGGAGAATTAAAAATGCTGCTCCAGTGAACATATATATGATAAGAAAGTCAATCAGTCTTACGACTGATGCAGAGAAAGTTTTAGTGGTCTGGAAAAAAGATCAAACCACCCACAATATTCTCTTACCTAAAAGCTAATCCAGATGAAGACCCTAATTGTTTTCAGTTCTATGAAGGTTGAGGTGAGGAAGTCACAGGAGAAAAGTTTGAACCAGCAGAGATTGGTTCATGTGGTTTAAGGAAAGAAGCCATCTCCATAGCATAAATTGCAAGGAAAGCAAGAAATGCTGATGCACATCCCCAGAGCTCTGATAGAGATGCACACAAAATTAGTGTTGCTTTCATGCCTACTAACACAGTATTCACTCTGCAAACCATCAATCAAGGAGTAGTTTTGACTTACAAGTTTTATTATTTAAGAAATACACTTCACAAGGCTATAGTTTCCATAGATAGGCATTCCTCTGATTGATCTGGGCAAAGTCAATTAAAACCTTCTGAAAAGGAGTCACAGTTCTAGGTGCTATTAAGTACATCTGTGATTCATGAGAAGCGATCCATGATAGAAATATTAACAGGAGTTGGGAAGAATCAGCCCTCATGGATGACTTTGAGGGGTTCACCTCTTCAGTGGAAGAAGTAACTGCACATGTGGTGGAAATAGCATGAGAACTAGAATTAGAAGCCTGAAGATGTGACTAAATTGCTGCAATATCATGATAAAACTGTAACAAACAAGGAGTTGCTCCTAATGAATGATCCAAAAAAGTAGTTCCTGGAGATGGTATCTACTTTTGGTGAAGATATCTTCAAATTGTTGAAATGACAATAAAAATTTAGGATATTACATAAATTTTGTTGATAAAGCAGGTTTCGAGAAAAATGACTCCCAAGTCTGAAAGAAGTTCTAACATGAGTTTAATGCTATCAAACAGCATTGCATTGTTCATGAAAGGAACAGTCAACTGAGGCAGCAGACTTCCTTATGTCTGATTTTAAGAAATTGCCACAGCCATCTCAACCTTCAGCAACCGCCACCCTGATCAATCAGCAGCCATCAGCATTGAGGCAAGACCCTCCACCAGCAAAAATATTACGATCTGCTGAAGGTTCAGATCCTGGTGAACACTTAGCACTGAAGTATTTTTAAGTTAAAGTATATGCATTATTTTTCTTTGACATAATGCTATTGCACACTTAATAGACTACAGTATGGCTAAACAACTTTTGTATGCACTGGGAAACCAAAAAAATTGACTTTAATACTCTCTTTGTTGGAGGAAGTCTAGAAGCGAACCTGCAATATCCTTGAGCTATGCCTATATATATGAAAGCCATCAGTCTTTATATATTAACCTTACATCCTTCAACCTCATTTGTAATTGCTTACTAGTTACAACAGTTTTCTGTCAGTTCTTTCATATTTTCTTCATAGCCAAGTGCATCACATCATCTATGAACAAAGACAGTTTTACTTACTTTTTCTGAATACGTATACTTTTATTTCATTTTTTGTTCCATTGCATTAACTAGGACAATTATTTATTAAATACATATATATATTTATAAAATATGTCCTGCTGTATTACTTAGTAATTGTATGATATTGAAATGTAAGGAAAAAGACGAGCTCTTTAGGGCTCCCCTGGTCATCCAGTGGTTCAGAATCTGCCTTGCAATTCAGGGGGCAATGGTTTGATCCCTGGTCTGGGAAGATCCCACATGCCACAGGGCAATTAAGCTTGAGTGCCGCAACTACTGTGCCCACATGCAGCAGCAACTGAAGCCTACATGCCTAGAGTCTGTGCTCCACAAGAAGAGAAACCATCGCAATGAGAAGCCCACACACCACAACTAGAGTAGTCCCCACTCTCCACAAATAGAGAAAGCCCACGTGCAGCAATGTGAAGACCCAGCACACTTATACGTATGTACATATAGTTATACATATGTATATATGTATAAAAGAAAAGAGCTTTAAACAAGACTTGTTCAGTTTCAGAACGTAATTTCACTTATCTAATGTACTTTGATTTTATAAACAAGGAAACAAATTTAAATGATTTGACCAGGATCACACTAGCTTAGTACTGAAAGGGATACTAACCTTTCTCTAGCTCAGAGATTTTCAACAATGGGTGATTTTGTGCCCTGGCGATATTTGATAATAGATAGAGCCATTGTTGATAGTCACCAGCTGGGAAAAGGGGTTGCCACTGACATCTAGTGGGCAGAGATCAAGTATGCTACTAAATATCCTACAATAAATATAAAGGACAGAAGCTGGCAACCCACTCCAGTATTCTTGCCTGGAGAATCCCATGGACAGCTGAGCCTGGCGATTAGAGTCCATGGGGTCGCAAAGAGTCGGACACGACTGAGTGATAAACACACACACACGCTCCCACAGAAAAGAATCACTGTTGAGAAACTGTTGAGGCTGAGAAACTCTAGGTGCTAGCTGTATTACATAAGGTAATGCAAAGTACCAACAAATTTTAGTTGCTTACATAATGTCCCATGCAACTGTTCCTGATTGAGAGACCAACCTTAAATCTGTGATTCGGGTTGCCAGATATTATCTATTTCTATGTAACATGTTACTCTTTCATTTAAGTTAGTCATAAATTAAAGTGGCTTCAACAACACATTTATTGTATCTTGTAATTTCTGTGAGCTAGAAATTTGAGAGCAGCTTTCCTGGGCAGTGCTGGCTCAGAGTTTCTCATAAAGACTCAGATATTTGCTAGAGTTGCAGTCATCTGGAGGCTTGATTGAGGATGAAAACTGGCGACGGCTTCCAAGGGACTCATTGACATAGCTTGCAAATCTGTGCTGGCTATTGGCAGGTACTTCAATTTCTTTCCACACAGGCTTCTCCACAGGGTTGCTTGGGTATCCCCATGTCAGAGGAAGCAACTTAAGTGGAAGATGCAGTGCTTTTTAAAGCCACACATCACTCCTGCAGCCTCCTATGTGTCACACAGATCAGCCCTGATTCAATTTGGGAAAGGACTACAGAGAAGCTTGATTACCAGGATGTGAACATTATTGGGGGTCATCTTCACTGCTGCTTGTTACATCTTATTACTTCCAGTATATGTCTTCACTGTATTCTGTAGCAGGCTTTAAGGGTCACCGTTGAGGTCATCTCTATCCCAGCCAAACAGGAAAAGAGCAAAGAAAAGTACACATAAGGGATTTGGGGGCCACAGCTGGCAGTTGTACACAATCTCTCTTGCTAAATGAAAACCATAGAGGTGGTTAGAAAATGTAATTGATGTCTGTGCTCAGAAAGAAAAGAAAACAGGTATGGCAAAACATCAACCAAACTATGCCATACTCCCAGGAAGTTACTTAAACACTCTAGACAATGTCATGCAAAAGTGTCATTACCTCTAGAAATCAAAAAGATATGAAACTATAATTGGAAGAACAAACATAATTAATAATTAGATTGAGAGTATTCAATAAAAGTACATTATATAGTTTGGTATCACATTTAAAAAAAATTCTAATATTGTAAAAAAGAAAATTTCACTTTTTCAGTCATTAACCTAGAAGGATAACTAACATGGGTTAGGTATCTTGTTTGTACCATATAATGTATAACACATTTAACAGACCTGAGAAATAACTATTATTATCCTTATACTACATATCAGGAAATAGACTAAATTTTTTTGACATATTATTCAAAGTGATGGAGCTAATAAGTAAAATATACAAAATGCAAATGTGTGGTTTTACCCTAGTACCCATGATACACAGTATAAGGTATTCTCATTTGACCATCAAATATATATTAGTTCACTCTTAGTACTTTAAAAATATCTGTGAGATTTTTAATTTTTCAATTTATTTATTTTTAGTATTCCCATTATAAATAAGTGCTTACATATTCATATTCTAGATGGTCTAAAATTGCAGATTTTTCTTTAATTTTGGACAGAAGGATATAATGCAAAGTAAAAAAAAAAAAGTGAGTCAAAAAATGAGTCTTGAAACAGCACTGTGTTAGGGTGCTTTTGTCATATTTGGAAGCAGTTTTGGAGAGCGATAGCAAGCATGCAAATAAAGTAATCATAAACAAAGGGATTTAGCTATAGAATATCTAAATTATATCAGCTAGAAGATGCAAATACCTCTTGAAAGGGCAGATTGTGGAGAAATCTACTAGAAGCCAAAATACTATCTTAAAAGAAGTCTTTTAGACACACAGCGTACCTCTGCTTATTTCCCATACATATCCTATGACAAACTACTCAATGTCATTCAGCTCTAGGAGAGGTGTTTTATGATCAAATGATGATTACTTTAGGGTGATGAGATTTGAAAGGTATGCAAATGTGCTCTTTGATGGAACAGCCATTTACCTATGAAAAGCAACATTACTATAAGACTGATCCATTTAGAAGTAAATGGCAAGCCAAGTGAGCCTCACAGTATTTGCCTGGTTCTTAATCAGCAGCATATCCAGAAACATCCAGTGCCAGGATCAGAAAATGGCAATGCAGTTAAGCACTGGAAAAGTCTACAATTTTCCAGTCTTGGCTGAGAGCTAAGCTAGGACTGAAAAAGACACTCTAAGACACATACGGACAATTGTCTCAGAGCATTCTCACAGACGAGACTTAATCTCATTACCCCTCTAGTGAAAGATGCATTTTGTTTGCTTTTGGTGTTTGCTGTAGCTGTTTTTTTGTCTATTTATTTGTTTTCATTACTGAGAAATTGGACTTACATAGTTTTATATGTGGTTTATATGAGTTTTCTTATCCCAGAGACTCATCTTCTATGTATTACCCATTAAAATCATTAGCTAATGTGTTGGGAACAAATTCTCAAATATTTTTGGTCCATAATCAGTTTGTGAGAAGTAGACAATTTCCTGGGGTCTTTGTCCTTTTCCAGTTGCCTTGTCACTGTAAGAGCCACCTCTCCCAACATCCATCTCCAATTAATGATGCTTCTTTGGTTCGGAGAAGGTGATGGCACCCCACTCCAGTACTCTTGCCTGGAAAATCCCATGGACGGAGGAGCCTGGTAGGCTGCAGTCCATGGGGTCGCAAAGAGTCGGACATGACTGAGCAACTTCACTTTCACTTTTCCCTTTCATGCATTGGAGAAGGAAATGGCAAGCCACTCCAGTGTTCTTGCCTGGAGAATCCCAGGGACGGGGGGAGCCTGGTAGGCTGCAGTCCATGGGGTCGTACAGAGTCGGACACGACTGAAGCGACTTAGCAGCAGCAGCAGCAGCAGCAGCAGCAGCAGCAGCTTTGGTTAGAAGGCTAACAGTAAAGACATCTTTCTTTCACCACCACAATTTTCTGTTTCCCTCACTTATTTGAGTGAAATTAACATACACTAAAAATAAAATGCTAGTTATATCCATAATATAATATATTATTCAGATAAGATTCTACTCTAAAAATTCCATGTAGATTCCTCATTACAGAACCACAGTCCATGTTTTGATATCCACAATAAAAAATTTATAAACACAATGAAGAGCTTACATGGCAATATATTATGTGATGCCTGAATGCATCAGTTTCCTTTTTTGGTCCATGACAAAAATGACTCCAAATCGAGGTAGGTGTAGTAGAATATCTCCTAATTTGTTAACCTCTCATTTATGCCAGGGAAACCACAAAAATCAAACAAATCAAAATAAAATCTAATACAGTGAAAAAGTTTACTTTTTTCAAGCAAAAAGCTGAAAGTCCCTGCCATTTTTTATCTTTTTATGTTAAGGAACCATTGAGCGAAATCATCTACCTTGGCCAGGCATGATCAGAACCATTTGCATGAGTTGTCTCACAATAGTAAGTACTGATAAGGAGCAGGATGCTGCTGCCAAAACTAACCAGGAGAATTCAGTGGAGGGTGGGGCAAAAGGAGGGAGGAGATGCCAGCCCATAATAGGTCCTGCTAACCTCCCAAGAACCCTTGCTCTGGAATCCATCTTGGCTTAGAGATACATGTGCTACCAGGAAGGACCCTGAGTCAAACCAAATATGGGCATAAGCAAAATGATTGGCCAGAGACAACGCAGAAAACTAACCCCACTACCAGAAAACCTGAGACAGCAAGCCACATGGCAGAGTACTTCTGGGTTCCCCTAACCTGCTGTTCTCCACCAGGGTACTCCTTTCCAGTAGTTTTTTGCTTTGTTAGTATGTGTATCTCCTTGGACAATTCATTTCTGAGTGTTAGACAAGAGCCCACTCAGGGGCCTTGGAAGGGGTCCCCCATCAGATAACATTTGTTCTGCTATATAGAACCATATTCAAGAGAGATAATTTTTATATACTGTTCCACCCAGTAGTAAGCAGATCAGGTCCGATGGGGTAAGAAGACTTAGTTTGCTAGAAAGAATATTAGCTTTAGAGTCAGCTATTATGTGAAAACACTGGAGTGATTATTTAATTTCCAAAAGCCTCTGTAACTTCAACATTAAAATTAGAACCCAGGGTTTCTGGGAGATAATAAAGAACATACATAAAATCTGTAAGCAGAAGGCTCATTTAGTTAGTTATCAGGGACCAGTTTTTATCATTCAAGGCCATTTTAGGATTTCTATGCAATCTCAAAGGGGCCAGGTCAACAGCAAGTAGAAACATTTACTTTTTTTTATCATCTCAATGTCTTTACTTATATGTCAGCTTGTTATTTATTGAAATTCTTACTGTATCTGCAGTACAGATAAGCCAGTATAATTTTAACCTCTAATTTCAAACATTTTTGTGATGGAGAAATACATAGAATTTAGTGACTATTTGCTTAATTTTGCAAGTTTCTAACTTCAACTGTAAAAAAACTTCTTGTCAGCTCTAAGACCTTTCTCTCCATAAGAGAAAAAAATAAGTGATATAATGGTGACATTTAGACATAGTATTATTTTGAGACAAAAAAGTCATTCCACAAGATTACATCTATATGATCACCTAAGCAAAGCATATTCTAGAGCCATTGCTGCTTAATTTTTCTTATTTGATTCTAAATTGGACAGCAGTAAAGCAATATTGTGTTGTCAAAAGAGCACAGACTTTGAAATCAAATTGGCCTAGGGTCCATCCTGTCTCAATCATTTAACAGTGATATAATTTTACTCATGCCCCCCAGTGGCTCTGAACTTAATTCTCTCCTCATATTATAATTCCTGGTTGCTATGATGAAAGTGTTTCTATGCAAGAACAGTTTCTGTTTCAGAAATTCAAACCTTCCAAATTTCTGGCTCCCAGCCTGGCAGTCAGGCAAATTAACAGTACTGGATAAGATGGATAATGACTCTGTGCATCTTCATTGATAAACATGTGTCATTGTAATTTTTTTTACTTAAAAATAAAGAAAAAAGAAAGAATTTATATGTCAGTATAAAAGCATAAAATATATGCTATTATATTTGCGCGCACACACACACACGGCATTGTGAACATGTTTTATTCTACTAGATACTGCAGAAAAAATATGATTCTATGTCAGCTCTTGTATGTGAGATGCTATAGGAAAAGCTCCCTGGCCCATGTTCTTTCTTTTCATGTGGTCTTTTTGTTTACAAACCTTACTGTTTTTTAAACACATATGTCTTTTATATTTAAAAATCACATGAAATTATAAGTGAGAAACAAAATTATCCAAAACTTCACCATAAGAAAAGAGAAATAGAGGCTTCCTGGAAGTCTAGTGATAAAGACTCCACGCCTCCAATGCAGGGAACTTGGGTTCAACTCCTGGTCAGGGAACTAAGATCCCACAGGCCATGTGGCCAAAATATATTTTTTTTTTTAATTTAAAAAACAAGAAAAAGAAAGAATTTATGTGTCAGTGTAAAAGCATAAAATATATGCTATTATATGTGCGCACACACATGACAATGTGAATGTTTTACCCTACTAGATATTGCAGAAAAAAATACAATGATTCTGGGTCAGGAAATACACATACATATCATATTTGTAATGGTTGCATTGTTTTACTTTGTGTAAATCTACTTTAAAATATGTAATCAATTCTCTTTTAAAAGCTATCCATAAAATAAAGCTCAGAGATGTTACTGCTTAGGTCACCCAGTTGATGAGTATTGAACCGGAAAATAAACCTAGGTCTTTCTGCTTTCAAAATCCATCTGCCCTGAGTACAGAATATTAGTTTGCTTTTCTTGCATAGCATTTCCAGTTATTTGAATGCATGTCATTGACCTAGACAAATCATTTTAGGTTCTAAAAACAAGGTTAATAGTGTGGGTTAAATGGGTCATTTGTTTTTGCCTTCTCATTTCAACGTTATATATTTGTAGCTCCTGTGATTAGAATGTGAAGACACTAAATAAGGACCCCTTGTTTTACATAATTTTGAAAGTTAACATGGAAAAATTCTACCTAAAAATGCCTTCAGCTGCATTAGTAAAAGCATTAGCCCTCAGTTTAGTTTGCAAGGAGCTAAAATGAGCAGTTAGAACAATAAAACAATGCTCACCAGTTGCCTGGCATTGTGTAGACCCAGTCATAAAGTGCATGTTATGATGTAACACCCACTGGGCCTAATCATTCCCTTTTATGTACAGAAGTGCACAAGCTGTGCAACCTTTGGGAGTATTGACTGCTCAGTAAGCCTTCTGTTCCTCTCTCCTCCCACTCTCTGCCCACAATAGGAATTCTCCCATCAAGCTTCCATTTTGCCAGGAGAGAGAATAGAATCTTTGGTAATTGATAGTCTCTATTCTGGCGTGGAGTGGAGCAAAAGCCTGCAATTGTTATTCCTCTACTCAGACACCTTTAACGGATTCTCACTGGCCCAGGAATAAAATCTTTAACATGGCCCAGGGCCCTCAAAGATACTGCCCAGCTTGCCTTCCCACCCTTGTTCGCATCATTACTTCTATGTAACTGTTTTATTCCTTCTACCAAGTCTGTCTATTCATGATTCCCCAGAAGCAAATGCTACCATGTAACCTTTCTTAACAGCACTTTGCCTTCCAAAAATACCTTCAGAACTCTTCTGCCTATATGATTTTTTTTAACACAGTCAAGGTAACATTCCACTGCTCCCTCAAGACTTCCAAACTACCTTGAATTTTGTTGATATTTATTTCTTAGTAGCACTCATTTTCTCTTCCAAGCATCTTTGTATGGTTAGTTTTATTTTTTGACATCTTATTTTTCTCTGCCAGTGAAAGAATTGTCCTTTACTCTGTCTTTGGCTGCTTAAATTCTGATCTATGTTCTTTGAGGCGTTCAAATCTAGTGATTGTTTAATTTTCTTGTACTTGAGAGCTTAACCTTTTATGAGAAAACCTTTCACATTAGAGCAAATGAAGGAAAAAAAAAACTTTTTCTTTACATAGTCACAAGGAGAATCATCTATATTTTCATCAGTGTTTAAAATATGGCTTTATGTTATACCTGTGTCAGCCCATCTGAGACACCTGAACACCAGTTAGCACCTATGGGTGCAGATTGCACCTACAACACTCACTAGTTTCAGGTTGGGCTTTCAGGTGGTTCACTGATAAAGTACCCGCCTGCCAATGCAGGAGACACTGGCTAGATCCCTGGGTTGGGAAGATCTCTGGGAGAAGGAAATGGCAACTCACTCCAGTATTCTTGCCTAGAAAATCCCATGGACAGGGGAACCTGGCAAGCTACAGTCGATGGGGCCACAAAACAGTGGGATATCACTTAGTGACTAAACAACAACAAGAAGTGGAAGTAGTTTTAAGGTGTATGATAACAACAGAAGACACTTTTCTCAAGAGTTCTTAGGACTCTTTTTATCAAAAACGACTGGGAGAGAAACTAGATTGCTTAGTATGAAAGTGAAATGTTGAACTTTTAAACAGTCATGCTTGTTTAATACCAGGAATATTTAAAGAGGCCTTTAGCTATTTTGCAGTTCTCATATTATAGGCAAATAGTCATAGTTTATCTTTTTCCTTGCTGCTTTAGGGTCTTCTAAGCCAATCTCAGTAGGTAAATATCAATTGTTCAGCCATAGAAGTCCATAAAAACCAGAGTTCCAGAAAGAGCATTATGTTTTGCATACAGTAATGTGCTTGTAAGTGTTTTATATGCCCCATGCAACAAAAATGGAAGTATGAATACCAACAGTATGATATTTCAGTTACTCTCTGGGGCACTTAATAATATTAGCAATATGTTTCAATCAAGCTCATGCTATATTTATTAAGGAACTTTATGTGGTTTTCTTTTTCAATTTGAAGCTAAACCATCGCTTAAAAATCTGCAAGTAAATGTGTGGCATCAATCCTTGTATACCAGCCGATGTTTACAACAGCACACCATGGGACATTACTTCCAGAATGACTTGAAAGCAAACCATGAATTTAAAGGGCTACATGAGCTCCCATTATCCATTTCCAGCAACTCAGGTAGTTCTATGGTATATAAACTACAGCAACTTTACATCATAAGATGATCCCAAATTCATTTATCTTATGAGTTGCCAGTCAACTACAGTTCTTTAAGCCACTGAAGGTGAAAATAAAAAAGTTTAGATCAAGTCAGTTTTAGTGACACTCAAGATATTCTTCACCCAAAAGGGCTTCCCAGGTAGCGCTAGTGGTAAAGAATCTGCCTCCCAAAGCAGGGATATAGGAAATGCAGGTTTTATCCCTGGGTCAGGAAGATCCTCTGGAGGAGGAATTGGCAATCCACTCCAGTATTCTTGCCTGGATACTTCCATGGACAGAGGAAGCTGTTGGGCTACAGTCATGGGGTCAAATAGGGTCAGACACGAGCACACAGCACACAAACCCATTTGTTAAAGAAAGGAATATTTGGTCTGCTTTTATTAACAGATTATCAGCCCAGAATTTATAATAACCTTGAAGTATTCAGTAATCTAAAAATCAGTGCAACAAGCTTTTAAACCAAGCTTTTTGGACAGTTTTAGATTTGGTTATTCTATCCATACATCCTTCCTTCTTTATCAGTTCACTTCAGTTCAATCACTCAGTCGTGTCCAGCTCTTTGCAACCCCATGGACTGCAGCACGCCAGGCTTCCCTGTCCATCCCCAACTCCTGGAGTTTACTCAAACTCATGTCCATTGAGTCGGTGATGCCATCCAACCATCTCATCCTCTGTCGTCCCATTCTCCTCCTGCCTTTAATCTTTCCCAGCATCAGGGTCTTTTCAAATGAGTCAGCTCTTCACATCAGGTGGCCAAAGTATTAGAGTATCAGCTTCAACATCAGTCCTTCCAATGAATATTCAGGGCTGATTTCCTTTAGGATGGACTGGTTGGATCTCCTTGAAGTCAGTTCTTCGGTGCTCAGCTTTCCTTATAGGCTTTGTAAGCTTTCTGCATAAGACTGATATAATGGACAATGGAGATAGTCTATCCAGATTCCCCTGGATCTCTCTTATCTTTCTATAAATTCTTCCTTGAGCTTTTGTTAATGATCTCCACCTGTGATTCTCCTGTGGTTTTTCCCTCAGGCTGTCGAGGCCATTTTGCCACGCAGGCATAGAGCTTAAGAACTTTGGGTGCAATTCTTAGCCAGTGATACAAAGACTGACAGGTTGAGTGTGAGAGGCAGGTCTCTGGCCTCAAGGCAGAGCAGTTCTGAAGACAAATCTTACACTTGGGAATTTTCCAGTGAAATCTGCTGGAAGGATCTTCCATGGTGCTTTGTGGTAAACCATAGCCTTATTTGGTTCCCTGCCTTCTTTATCATGCTTCTCCCCTTACCTGTTCATCTCTGGGGTTTTTCCTAATAAATCACTTGAATACAAATGCTCACCTTGAGTTTTGTCTCCAGAGAACAGCCTGTTTCACACACAGATGATTAGGTATTAAGTACCATTATTGATCTACCAATAAAGAGTAATACAAAAATAATTCATTTTATTAGTGATTACTCCTTTGCAATAATAATGTCTGTTATTGTTCCTTTTAGAGAAAGCAAGATCTTAGGAATCAAAACAAGGTCCGCTATCAACTTGGCCTCTCCCAGCTGTGCAACACTTGAAAAGTTAACTAGCCATTGTTTCCTCAAATCTATTGGATTAAGTCCCTAGAAGAATATATATATCTAGTGCTTTGTTCATAGAAGTTCTAATTATCAAATAGTTGTTTTTTTTTCTTAGCTACCCTTCTACTCATTTGCGGAGAAGGCGATGGCACCCCACTCCAGTACTCTTGCCTGGAAAATCCCATGGACAGAGGAGCCTGGTGGGCTGCAGTCCATGGGGTCGCAAAGAGTCGGACATGACTGAAGCGACTTAGCAGCAGCAGCTACTCATTTGACAATGTTTAACCTACCAGAAATATTATCTATTCAACAGCAGTAGAAAAATAGGTTAATTTATTAAATGTAGACCAGACCATGTCATCCTGACAACCTATCTTTCAAGGAAAAACGAGAGATGGTGAGAGGGTAGGAGATAGAAAGGCATAGTATTTAGATGTATTATGACTATTTCATGATAAACAATAAACCTTCCCTCAAATGCAGAAAGCCAATACCATTTCCTGTCTTTTCTCCTGAATTGTGGCAATATAACCAAATTTAACTAGAAATATCATCATAGAAGCAAAGTTTAAAAAAGAAAAAAAAAAACTTCAAATGTTCAGGGAAGAATATAGCTTTAAAAGTTTACAGAGAAAATCAAAGTCTCTTGATAGAAACAGTAAGACTGCCTAGCGAGTTTGTGTATGAGGTAGAAGCATTATTGCCCAAATTACTTTGTAATTATAATTATTTGCTTAACTAGCATCTAATGATCCCTTCAGATGAATTCAGCTATATCTCAATAAGAAGGCCTGAATGGTCTAAAGATAACCTCATTTTTACTTACTAAAATTTTTTTAAATTAATCTAACTTGAGCAAACACATTTTGAGGAAAGTATTCTAGGTCTTTTAATAACATTATCTCTGAATTCTGAGAGAGAAGTCTGGAGCAAATTTCTTATCTCTTCCTCACCTTCACTGAAGATTATCAATTATATATGAGTTTTGTTAACTGCTGCAAACATTTTAAAATTAGAGTTAAGATGAAGCTCTAACTGAAGAAGGCAAACCAGAAAAATTGCAAAGAAATAGAATTAAAGCAACTAAATTCCAAAGAGAGTCATTTCTCTGAGCTACTATTTGTGGAAGCTAATAAACTGCCTTATTTTACAAATAAATTTAATTGGATCTCTTAGTTTCTTAGAACTTTGGTAACAAATTACAACCAAATGGGTTAACTAAAATGCAGAAATGCATTCTCTCAAAATTCTGTTACCCAAAAGTCTGAAATCACTGTCCCCACAAGGCTGGTTCATTCTGGAGGCTCTGAGGGAGGATGAGTTCCTTGCTCATCTACCACTTTCTGGTGCTTTCCAACAATTTTTGTCACTCATTGGCCTGTAGATACATAACTCCAATTCTCACTCTTCTAGTGGTTTTCCTTGTATACTTAAGTGGATATTATTACTAAGTGAGAGAAGCCAATCAAAAATGGCTACAAACTGTATGAGTCCAACTCCATGCCATTCTGGAAAAGACAAAAATATGAAGACAGTAAAAAGATCAATGGCTCATGAATTAGGCTGCAGGGAGATATGAGTAGATGGATCAAAAGAGGATTTTTTGGGCAGCCGAAATACTGTTTGTAATGAGTGCATGCCTTTATACATTTGTCAAAACCCATAGTATGTACATCAGAGACTAAGAGTGAACCCTAAGTGTAAATTAGTGTAACCCTAAGTGTAAATTCACCCTAAGTGAACCCCATAAGTGTAAATTATGAAATTTGGGTGATAATGATTTGTCAACCTAGATTCATCAGCGTTAACAGATGTACCATTTTGGTTCAGGATATTGATACTGGGCGAGACTGGGGCTGGGGTTCATGTAAGGGGCACAGATAATATATGGAAACACTTTGTGTTTTCCATTCAAGTTTTTGGTGAACATAAAACTACAAAGGAGAAAAGGAAAGATATAAGCGTCTGAATGCAGAGTTCCAAAGACTAGCAAGGAAAGATAAGAGAGCCTTCCTCAGTGATCATTGCAAAGAAATGGAGGAAAACAATAGACTGTTAAAGACTAAAGATCTCCTCAAGAAAATTAGAGATACCAAGGGAACATTTCATGCAAAGATGTGCACAATAAAGGTAAGAATCTAACACAAGCAGAAGATATTAGGAAGATGTGGCAAGAATATACAGAAGGATTATACCAAAAAAAAGATCTTAATGACCCAGAAAACCCTGATGGTGTGATCACTCACCTAGAGCCAGACATCCTGGAGTGCAAAGTCAAGTGGGCTTTAGGAAGCATCACTTTGAACAAAGCTAGTGCAGGTGATGGAATTTCAACTGAGCTATTTCAAGTCCTAAAGAATGATGCTGTTAAAGTGCTGCACTCAATATGCTAGCAAATTTGGAAAACTCAGCAGTGGCCACAGGTCTGGAAAACATCAGTTTTCATTCAAATCCCAAAGAAAGGCAATGTCAAAAATGCTCAAACTACAATACAATTGCACTCATCTCACATACTAGTAAAGTCATGCTCAGAATTCTCCAAGCCATGCTTCAACAGTGTGTGAACCAAGAACTTCCAGTCGTACAAACTGGATTTAGATAAGGCAGAGGAACCAGAAAACAAAGTGCCAACACCCGTTGGGTAATCGAAAAAGCAATAGAATTCCAGAAAAATATCTATTTCTGCTTCATTGACTACACCAGATCCATTGGCTGTATGGATCACAGCAAATTCTGGAAAATTCTTAAGGAGATGGGAATACCGGAACACCTTACCTGCCTCCTGTGTAATCTGTATGCAGGTCAAGAAGCAACATTTAGAACTGGACATGGAACAACATACTGGATCCAAATTGGGAAAAGAGTACATCAAGGCTTCAGTTCAGTTCAGTCACTCAGTCATGTCTGACTCTTTGTGACCCCATGGACTGAAGCACACCAGGCTTCCCTGTCCATTGCCAACTCCCAGAGCTTACTCAAACTCACGTCCATCAGGTAAGTGATGCCATACAACCATCTCATCCTCTGTCATCCCCTTCTCTTCCTGCCTTCAATCTTTCCCAGCATCAGAGTAATTTCCAATGAGCCAGTTCTTCGCGTCAGATGGCCAATACAATTGGAGCTTCAGCTTCAACATCAGTTCTTCCAATGCATATTCAGGGCTGATTCCTTTAGGATTGACTGGTTGGATCTCCTGGCAGTCCAAGGGACTCTGAAGAGTCTTCTCCAACACCACAGTTCAAAAGCATCAATTCTTTGGCACTCAGCTTTCTTTACAGTCCAACTCTCACATCCAGACATGACTACTGGGAAAACCATAATTTTGACTAGATGGACCTTTGCCAGCAAAGTAATGTCTCTGCTTTTTAGTATACTGTCTAGGTTGGTCATGATCAAAGATGCCCCAACTAAGGTGGGAGTCAATTGAAGTATCTATTCACACACTCCTGCTAACTGTTGGTTGAGGCTACCAATGGTAGCCTGGTGCCTTAAATCAGTCGGAACTTCTGATTGTCAACAAGAATGGGAAAGCATGCTATAGCAGCATGGAAAGCAAAGGCTATAAGTACAGATTTACAGATACTAGCAGCTAGAACCAGGCTGGTGAGGAGTGTGGGCACTGATAGCATCGACCATAGTATCTTGTTTTTATTGTTTTTAATAATAATATAACAGAAACAAAGACTGAAATAAAAACAACAAGGTTAACAGGATTTTTTTTTTTTTTTGCAAATTGCTGTGTACCAGGCATCTGCTCCCCCCTACATATCCAGTCCTTTCCTCTCTTCACTTTATCTCAGATTCCAAGACCCCAGCTACCTTGTTGTTTTTGATGTTGACTGTGTAGTTGATACGTTTAGAGGTTTTTATTGTGAAATCTGTGGTGGTGAATTCTGTAAGCATAATTTAAGACAAAAAACCTTCATCACCACCTTTGATTATGTTTTTTTGTTCATTTTATTTTGCTCTCTTGAGGTCTATTTTTTAATTTATTTTTCAATATTCTGAACATTTTAAACATACTTGGCTGAAATATTCATGAATCATATCCATGTGAAATATTTTCTGAGACTTTGCATATTAAAAATCATTTTTATTCTTATCCAACATGAGTAACCACTTGATTGAATATAAAAAGTTTGATAAATGGTAGCCCCACTCAAATTCTTTCTTTACTTCTGTTATGAATTAAAAAAAAAAAATAAACCTGATGACTTGTGTGTGTGTTTAGTAAACTTTCTTTTCTCCCTTTTGAAATTTTTGGTACTTTTTGTCACTTAAATATTAAAACATTTCTTACTTAAATCTATATTTGTCATAAGACATTTTAATTACTCTTTATTGACATTTTCCTCCTTTGCCTTTAAGGTAAAGATTTTTTTCCAGAAAAGTTTCCACCCTGTCTCTTCCATTTTTTCTTTTGATCAGACCTAATGTGCATAATTTGGAATCATAATACTAGTTCCCCAAATATATTGTCTTTTAAAGTAATTTTTGACAACATATAATTGTCTCCCAGGGTTCTGGGTTTTTTTTTTTTCAGTTCTTTCTCATTGTTGTATGATCATATCTCAGGTTTCTTCTCCAAAATACAAGTTTGAGACTGTTCAAACCAGTCAGTCCTAAAGGAAATGGACCCTGAATATTCATTGGACTGATGCTGAAGTTGAAGCTCCAATAGTTTGGCCACCAGGTGTGAAGAGCCAACTCATTGGAAAAGGACCTGATGCTAGGAAAGATTGAGGGCATGAGGAGAAGGGGGCAACAGAGGATGAGATGACTGAATGGCTTCACCAACTCAATGGACATGAGATTGAGCAAACTCCAGAAGATAGTGAAGGAAGGTGAAGCCTGGTGTACTGCAGTCTATGGCTTGCGAAGATGAGGACATGACTTAGTGACTGAACAACAACTATCCCTATCAAGCACTTTGCTCATATGTGTGTTTCCACGACCCTCAGCTTCTCTTATTTTCTGCTGTAAGAATCTAATATGCATGCCGATCCTAACTCAGAAATATATGGGTAAAAGAATTTCATAAAAGTAAATTCCAGGCTCCTCTCCCACTGATAAAACAGCTTTCTCCTTTGGTAATTTGTTGTTCCCTTGATTGGTTCAAAGAGACATTCCTCCAAGATGGGAGATACATCTATGTATGTATTTTTTAAAGACTTTATTTCTTTAGACAGTTTGAGGTTTCTCTTCTAATTCTGTATCTTCAGCTTCTCTACCAGACACATTTAACAATTTTAAACCTGAAATATGCTTAGAGAAGTTCTCACTGTAACTGATCCCAATGTTCTACCATCACATGAATGCCATACCCTGTCTTTCACTTTAAACAGTTAAGTAGAGGAAAATGACACAGACTGTAACAATAAGCTCAGCATAAAAAATAACAATATGCACAAGTGGTCAATGGGTCATCTTGGAAAATGAGGATTCTTTATATGAACACAATTCAAAGGTATTGCTTTATGCCATCCCCTATTAGGAAAAAGGCAGAAGACGTTTTATAGACCATTTAAATCATATTGAAATTACTGTTAAAACATAGATTTTGTCTTCATCTCAACTACTTGTTTGTTTTCAAGTTCCCTCAATGACCATATGTCTAACACCCAAACTTGCGTCAAAATATATTAATAATTTAATTGAAAAAAATAATAGAAATAAAGTGCATCTTACCTTGAGACCTTTATAAAAATGTGTACTTTTAGACAGATAAAATTACTGTGCTTCATAAAGTAAATTCTTGTCTAGAAACTTGAAGTATGGGGATGGGAGGGCAACAGGAGGTCAGTGTGTGTTTGAATATATGGATTTGTGTGTATATATATATATATATATATATATATATATATATATATATGGCAATGAAATTTATTTGGGGCCTGTGACCTATCTAAATGTAAGAAGGAGATAGAACTGTTCTAAAATTCAGCCTACAGAACTTTCAATTGTTGTTGTTTAGTCACCAATTTGTGTCTGACTCTTTGTGACCCCATGGACTGTAGCCTGCCAGAGTCCCCTGTCCATGGGATTTCCCAGGCAAGAATACTGGAGTGGCTTGCCATTTCCTTTTCCAGGGGATCTTTCCAAGCAAATAATGTGTTAGCTATAGTCAGTGGTAACCAGGAATTCCTGCTGGACATAGGCTAGAAAAATCTAAGAAAAAGTAAATTCCTTGGAAATGTGAAAATTGCTTAGTGATCAGGCCTGGGGAAAGGTCCAGGGCTGCCATATTATTAAGAGTCATATGATGGGGCAGCTCAAATGCTGGTCTGTCTGTCATCATGGCACCTGTGGATGAATCACTGAATCATTCTCCACATAAGTTAAGATTTGTGGAGAGACAGAGTTGAAACAACTAGCTCCATGGTTAAGGAGTGGCTGAAAAATAAGCAAGTCATAAATATTGTTGTAAACATTGATGGAATATACATTGCCTTTGAATAATGTCTTTATAAACAACTGTTTAAGTTATACTGAGAAAAGAACTATTGAGGGTGCCAGAAGAAACAGCCTCTCTGAATAGGTAAAATAAGTAATTTCCTACACTGGATAATTTCAGAGGCCACAGAAACCTCAACAGTCTTTCATATTATCCTCCAAGCTTTCATCATTCATTTATTCAGCATAAATTTATGATAGTTTTTTTCTTTTTCCTTGCTCAACTGCAGAGTCCTACAGTAAATATGCGGAAGACAGTGTTTTATAGAGTTTAAAAAAAGGGAGGTTTGATACTCCTGGAAGTCACATGATTGTAGAAATTTTTAAGTGTTTATTGTTTTGTTTTTGTCCATTTGTTTTTTGACTTTATTTGGCCTGGTTCTTGGGAACATTGTGGAGTCTCAAGACATCTTTGTAGAACTTTTATTTAGGGTAAATATAAAATCAGAATCCGGAAGAGTAAGAAACTACCAAATGATTGTATTCCTTGGGGGTTGGGTGAATTTCAGTGAGTCAGGGGTACATGTGAGGATAAGGAGGTTAAGTGTCAAATGCAAGACCTGCCTTCCTTGCAGTGTGATTAGGATGAGAAAATGTTAAGCCCCTTGAAAGATTGTATGTGTCCCTTTCATTATCCTGTTGCCTCCAGAAATACTCTCCTTGAGTATGAGACACACACAGCTCATCTTTTTGTCCTTCAAACTAGGACAGTCCCTCAGGTTGTCTCTGCATGGGTAAAACAGAAATCCGACTAAACACAAAGAGGTTTTCCTATCAATGAATTAAGGTTTTCAGATTAAGTTGAAAAATGAAATTTTATTCCATTCATACCTCAGCACTTTCTTGTCTGAGAAATGCAGTTGGTATCATCAGTACATGAGTCGTGTTAGGAGAGGCCAGGCATGCAGCGTCTAGAACCGGAAGCTTCCCTGTGCCCTGCTCTGATAATGAAATTCTCTAAAAGAGCTGTGATGTGTCCTGTCTATGAAATGTTTTTCCCTGTACCGCTCATTCAGGATGTGACTCAAGGCAACCCAAAGCTCAAGAATTCAGTTTGGGATAATCTTAATATTATAAATCTTGCAGTGATCAATTAGGAGTGATGAGCTTAATTAATGTTGCCTTTCAAATATCCTTCAGAATTCTTCCTATAGATTAAATTCGGTATGCCACACTCCATAAGAAAAAAATGAACATAAAGGATACATTTGATTTTCTCACTTTTTATGAAAGTGAGAAACCAACAGGTGAAAAACTAGTGTTGGAATGAAGGGAGATGGTAGCAACAAACACCGATATCAGAAAATCCAACATGAGCACAAACAAGCCATCTCTCCTGTATGGCGCCAGCCTTCCCTGAGCAAGGAGACCTCTCTGCCTCTGCTTCTAGCCTTAGAGCAATGTTTCTTACCTTAATGTAAGCACTTATATACATGCTTAGTTATTAAGTCTTGTCTGACTCTTTGCGACCCTGTGGACTGTAGCCCGCCATGGTCCTCTGTCCATGGGGTTCGCCAGGCAAGAATACAGGAATGAGTTGCCATTTTCCTCCTCCATGGGATCTTTCTGACTCAGGGATCCAACCCTTGCATTGCATGTGGATTCTTTACCCACTGAGTCATCAGCGAAGCCTGATTGAAACTCAGATTTTGATTTGGTATGTCTGGAGTCAGTCTTACTTTTTACATATCTAGTAAAATCGTAGGCAAGGGTTTCCCAGTCTCAACACTATTAATGGATGTAGCATATATATGAGCTCAGTCATGTCCAACTCTTTGAGACCCCGTGGACTGTATGTAACCCATCAGGTTCCTCTGTCCATGGGGTTTTCCAGGCAAGAATACTAGAGTGGGCTGTCATTTTCTACTCCAGGGGATCTTACTCACCCAGGGATCAAACCTATGTCTCTTGCATAACCTGCATTGACAGGTGGGTTCTTTACCATTGCACCACCTGGGAAGTACATTTTGGACCAATTAACTTTTGGGGGGGTTCCTATCTTGAACAGTGTGAAATGTTTAGCACTCTCCCAGACCTCTACCCACTGGATACCAGTAGCAAACCCCTGACCAGTCATAATCATCAAAAATGCTTCCAGATATTGCCAAGTGTTTGCTGGAGGACAAAATCACCATCATAGGGGATGCTAATGCATTGGTCTTAGGAGTGGAATATTCAGAGGACTCTGCTTGAGCTCCCTGTTAACTATGCATCTGCCTGTATGGTGAGGAGTGTGTGGGACCAAGAGAAAGACACAGTCTGAGCCAATGTTCCCCTTCTTGAGCAAGGCCTAGGTATCTAGGACTTGGGAATTGTGAGCTAAAATCATCCAGGCTTGTTTCTAAGATTTATGAGGCCTCTTTGCTGAATCTGTTTTCCCAAGGACTGACCACGTCACATGTATATACCCTCAGTCCTTCAGGAGGATTGGCCAAAGGGAGACGCAGTGAGAGGTATGGACTGAGCTCAGATAAGAGCCCAGGATGTCCACATGCATGCAGTCCAATCACAGTGAAGGAAGAAGTGAAAGGAGAAGGAACAGGTATGGGAAAAGGCAGAGCAGAGGCTAAGAAGGGATCTTCCACATCCTGCCATGTTTTGGTGCAGAAACTCTTAAAAGTCTGAACATTATGAGTACAAGCTTGAATTTCTAGTTCATTATGAAGGTATGCTTATCAAAATATTTAGTGATTTTTTTTTTGCCTGGTTTATGACTTTTAAACATGTCATATATGAACCTCCATGTATCCTCATGTCTTGGACCCCACAAATACTAGGGTCGGCCTGTTTCAGGGCTGGGGGAGAATTCTGAATATTCAATACCAAGGTAAGATCCCAATTATTTGGAAAATGGAGAACCTTACTGTAAGAGGAAATTAGGTTGCTTAACATGGAAGACGTGTTAGGACTCATAGAATTTAGCACAAAGCATAAAGCTTAACCTGCACACATAGCTCCCTGTGAGTATCTGACTCAGACCATCTTCTTTGTCCTATGTCAGGCAAGGGGAAACTTTCCTGTAAAGTGTCAGTAAATATTTTAGCCTTTGAAAGCCAAGTGTTCCTGTTACAACTACTCAACTCTGTTGTAGGTTGAAAGCAGCCACAGATAGTACACAAAGCAATGAATGCAGCTTTCTTCTAACCAAACTTCCTTTACAAAAACACTTAGTTTGCTAAATCCCATGCTGTATCCCCCTCAAAGAAATGGGACCCTTAGTTAAATGTTGGTAGGGAGTAATACTAAGTGTTAGTAGAAAATTTCTCAGTGCATGTTAAAATCAAACCATACACAGTGTGGAAGATACTGATGAAAATACGAGTATTTTTTTTTGTAATATATTTTGTCCACCTGGTCTCAGAATGTTGACTGTAATAGTATTTGCCTTTCATTTAGTATTTGTCTTTTGATCATGCTTATCTATGAGGCTTCCCTGGTGGCTCAGTGGTAAAGAATCCACCTGTCAATGCAGGAGACATGGGTTCAATTTCTGATCTGGGAAAATACCCTGGAGAAGGAAATGGCAACCCACTCCAGTATTCATGCCTGGAAAATCCCCTGGACAGAAGACCCTGGCAGTTCTGGAGTTGAATACAACTTAGCTACTGAACAACAACAATCTATTTATAACGATCATCAATATCACTACTTAGTAAATGGTATTTCCCTTTGTTCACTTAGTACATTTGATATCTCTCTAACTGAAGTCTGTATGCTCTGTGGGGTTTATTTTCTGCTTTTTTGTGCTCAATTTATGACTGGTACCTGGCTGAGCAGAAAGGAGGTAGGTACTATGTTCTCCTTCAGTTGGAAAGAAGTAAATTCTGAATTGCATTGTGGACTGAAAACTGATTCTTATGTTGGGAAGAAATATGGATGGAATCCCATTTTTGATATAAATTTTAGTATGACTTTCCTGGAAGCTGCAACTCACCATCAGGTAGTCCACCAAGAGCCTTAACAATAGTAGAAATAGAATTACCACTTTTTTTCAATCTATAACCACCTCTAGCTTCTTAATAATTCTTGTGCAAGGGCGTAAAGATATTGATTTGTCCACAGTATGACATCTGTCTAAGACAGTGTCTTTTTTAAAATATGGTTTACTGCAGTTTTAGATTCCCAGCTAATTTAGAGGGAAGTACAGAGGCTTTTCATATACTCTATTCAATCACAGTCTTTCCCTTTATCAGTATCCCCCACGAGAGTACTACATTTGTTATAAATGATGAAGAGTGTTTTATTTGCCTTAAGACATCCATGTGGAATCACACAACCATGACTTATCCAGAAACACAACACAGTAATTAAAAATTGAAGATGAGGCCTGTGTTCTCATTCCCTATCCGTTACCTGCAATATGCATCAAGCTCTGATATGGAGAGGGAGGCAGGCTGATAAAACATTTGCAAGGCAGTGAAAATGTTTTCAGGCTGAAATACTCAAAAATACATCTGCAAGGCCAAAAGGAAATGTATTATACAGAGTATATGGAGAAAAGTGTTCCCAAGATAGAAAACCAAGGTTCCTTGCTCATTTCTACCTAAAAAAAGCTTTAAGGTCTTCATTCTTCTTTTTTTTGTAGCTAATACATTTCCCAAACTCTGCAATTATCACACATGAGTAGAGCAGAGAAAATGTGTTGTGCTTTCTACAGTACTTCTCATCCTATCCTTGATAATAATAATGGTGATGGACAGGAGTTTTATTTCTGGAAGCATGGTCACCATGTAAAACCAAATTATCAGATTTCAGGGCCAAAAAGAACGTTTTGTTGGATGTAATAGTTATAAATCATTCCTCTCTAGAATACACGAAGTTGTGGCTTTTAGCAAAGAAATATATCAAATGTAGTTTAATATTGATTTTTTTTTCCTTTGGAAATGCATTTCAGCCAAGAGGACCCCAAAGTTTAGTAAATCTGCATGTAATTCTTATGCAGGCTACAGTTACACTTTCCCCCTTATTTTATTGAGAAATGTTTGTGACAGTTCACTCAATTTATTCTCTCAAATCTGACTTGCTATTTATAGAAGTGCATCATGAGAGACTGTGGCTTCACATTTATTGAGAATAACAGAGTGTGTATACTGAAAAGGAGTGAATGATCCCCTGAATGAAAGTGACATCCCACAGTTCCCTTGGGAAGCTCCTTCCTGGAAGAAGTGTCGTATAAGTATGTTACCATATTTTGCCATGTGTGGTCTTTATCAGTCAAGCCATAATTGATCAGACTAGGTTTAAGTACCTGGACAAAAAATAACCCACCAATAGACTGTACAGTTGTCTTACTGGATTTTTGTCTTGAGATAGGGGTATTGAATCCAATGATATATACACATCATGAGGAAATGGAAGATATGAATAAGCATAACACTTAAAGTACAATAAACTGTATATTAACTACCTTCCATAGAACTTTCTGCATAATGTTCACCAATAAGAAAAATTATTTACATCATAGCACAAATATGGGAAATGCTGAGTTAGATTAAGTTGAAGGGATTTCTTTATTACAAAGTTTCTCAAAATGTTTAAAATACAAATATGAATTGTGCATCTCCATGGAAAGTAATACCCCAAATTTTGGCTGTAGATCCTCAATTGCTTTTTAAATGAGTTTTTAAACATACTATAGGACACTAGATTTACATGAATCCAGTTTAAAAAAATGCTGAATTAGAAGAACTTGAGAGAGAAGGAAATTTCAAAAACAAGGTCAGATTCACTGAATCCCTCACATTGCTGGAAGAGTAGAGTTGATGAAAATCGGGAGCAGTGGATTCCGGTTATAGGAGCAAAACAACATACTTTATTGCTGCACTGTTGTCCTAGGTAGACAATCTTGAAGGCTACTGAATTGTGTTTCATCTTTATGATGTTTTGCTTTGAAATTTTGTAACTCTCTCACTGTTCTATAATTCTTATTAAAAACACTCATCAATTATATATATTAGATCAATATAGAGCAATTTCATCTAGTTCAAAGTTTCAACTGAGGATAGAATCCTTTTACTGTAATTCAATAAACATTTGAATGGAGACTTTTAATGTATAGGATATGGATAAAACAATTACAAGCCTGATTGTTGCCCCGTGCCTGAACCACTGGTGAAGAGACAGGGGGCTCCTAGACAGTAGTGCCATTGAGGGTTGGAGTTTTCCTCTCCTGAGTAGAAGAAGAAGGTAGAAACAGGTCATATTCTGGTAGTCTTTGTGGCCAACAACCCAGGATCTTCCCTTAGTCTTAAGTGAAAGTCAGAAAATACTTCCCATCGAATTATCATAATTTCCTTCTTCCTTCTAAGAGAACCGCCAGCACCACCACCACCACCAATATCCACAGAATTATTGGAGGTGGCAATGTGTCCAGTTGAAAAGTACTGTTTCTTAGTTTTCTTTGTAGATATGTGTAGACAGTGAATTAATTATTAACACAAGCATAAGTGGAGTGAGTCTTAGAAAGCTCTTTTTGTCCTTCCATTTGCTCTTCGGCCTGTTACCTGGAATGTGGGTACTTAAATGTCAACAGACATACTGAGAACAGGAGAGAAAAAATACAACAAATTATTGTACCAATCACAGGTATATCATGTTTAAATATGTGCTGAATCAAAACTAGAATTCACTCATTTTTGGATTTCTGATTGAACAAAGAAAGTGAACTCTTAGATGAAGATTACTTTCTTCATATTATCAGTTTACTTTTGAGTGTTGTGAGAGCTCTGTTTGTAACTGCCTAACCCAGTTAGTTACTAACTTATACAAGGGAGGAAAGACAGTCTCACAAGCTACAACAGAAAGGCAAAGGTTAGAGACCTGAATGGTTAACCCAGACTGTTCTAAATGGCCATAA
Organism: Okapia johnstoni; assembly: GCA_024291935.2. Taxonomy (NCBI): domain Eukaryota; kingdom Metazoa; phylum Chordata; class Mammalia; order Artiodactyla; family Giraffidae; genus Okapia; species Okapia johnstoni. The sequence continues at coordinate 10,998,532 of CM044325.1, forward strand.
GACATTCAGGTTTCCAACTATAATTAAATTTAATCATGTCTCCTAAATAGAGTGCCCAGACATTTAGGGAATATTGGGCCACTTAAGGGGTTTCCTAGTGGCTCAGAGGGTAAAGAATCTGCCTGCAAGGCAGGAGATCTGGGTTCGATCACTGGGTCTAGAAGATCCTCTGGAGAAGGGCATGGCAACTCGCTCCAGTATTCTTGCCTGGAGAATACCATGGACAGAAGAGCCTAGCAGGCTACAGTCCATAGGATCACACAGAGTCAGACACGACTGAACCAACTTAGCAGGGGCAACTTAAGTACAGGAAACATATTTTAAAGTATAAGCTAAAAGTCCATTACACCCTCAATTCAAACACACCCTTTTCTCCTGGGGCCAAGCTACTTCATTTTAGCCAATTTTTACCAGCCTGTTTTTCCACCAACCCTTGTTGAAGAAACTGTATGTCCTCTGTTGTATAATCTTGCCTCTTATGGCATAGATTAATTGACCATAAGTGTGTGGGTTTATTTCTAGGCTTTTATTCCTGTTCCCATTGATCTATATGTTTTTGTGCCAATACCATAGTTTTGACTACTATAGCTTTACCTGATGTGAAGAACTGACTCATTTGAAAAGACCCTGATGCTGGGAAAGATTGAAGGCAGGAGGAGAAGGGGACGACAGAGGATGAGATGGTTGGATGGCATCAATGACTCAATGGACATGAGTTTAAGTATGTTCTGAGAGTTGGTGATGGATAGGGAAACCTGGTGTTGCTGTAATCCATGGGGTCACAAAGAGTTGGACACGACTGAGTGACTGAACTGAACTGAACCGAAAGTCTGAAGTCAGAGAGACTGATTCTTCCAGCTCCATTCATTTCATTCAAGATTGTTTTGACTATCCAGATTTTTTGTGTTTCCATATAAGTTAAAAAAAATTTGTTCCAATTTGTGAAAAATGTCATTGGCATTTTGATAGAGATTGCATTGAGCCTGTAGATTGTCTTAGATAGTATGGTAATTTCCATTTATGATAAAGGCTCTCCAGAAAGTGGGCATAGAAGGAACATAACTGAGCATGCCAAACCTGCAGTAACTTCATACTCAGTGATGAAAATCTGAATGCATTCCTTCTAAGATTATGAACACTACAAGGATGCCCACTCTCACCACTTTTATTTGACATTGTCTTAGAAGTCCTAGACACAGCAATCAGAGAAGAAAAAGAAATAAAAGAAATCCAAATTAGAAAGAAAGAAGTAAAACTGTCACTATTTGCAGATGACATGATACCACACACAGAAAACCCTAAAGAAGCCACCAGAAAACAACTCGAGCTCATCAATGATTTCAGAAAAGTTGCAGAATACAAAATTAATATTCAGAAATCTATTGCATCTCTGTACACTGAAAACAAAACATCAGAAATTAAGTAAGCAATTTCATTTACCATCACATTAAAAAGAATAAAACACCTAAGAAAAAACCTATGTCAAAAGGCTAAGTCCGGTACTCCGAAAACTATAAGACATTGATGAGAATAACTGAAGACCATACAAACAGATGGAAAGATATACCATGTTGTTGGACTGGACTATCTATTTTAAAAGCCCCCCTATTTTATAGCAGAAGCCCTCCAAGACAACTTTCTTCTGAAATGGAATTTTGCAATATGCTTACCACTGATTCTATATTTCATCCCCAAGATTCATGTCTCTGACCACACTACTGGAAGGGCATGTAATTAGTTTTCCCTGGACACTCCTTCACTTTGCCTCAGGGCAATAGCCATCCTCCAGCTTTAAAATCCTCAGACTAGTGTGTTATGGCCATTGAAGTAGAATACGGAAAAATAAGGAATATGTGAAAGAATAGGAAATATGTAAAAATGTTAATAGTTGGTTAACTGGTCTTAGTCTTGGTTGAATGGAAGCTTTAACTGCCTTCCTTTATACTTTCCAAAATTTTGTGAGTGCTGACAAAGATTTTCTCCTTGACAAACTTAGCCAAGGTCCTCTGAGCCCTCTTCTCAATTAGGCCTTAATCTTACCCCATAAAATCTTGAACAAAGAGTAACACAGACTCTAACAACTCAAGACCAAATCGCTGTGTCTTGAGCGATTTGACACCAGATTTACAGTGTCCGTAAAGAGTTTACTGAGAAAATTCATGGCTGCCAAAGGAATTTACTTTTGCAGAAAAGGAATTTACTGTTTTCTCCAGCCACCACCTGAAGATAGGACCCTGCCTTCTAGCCTCTGTGAGAGGGTAGGAGCCTAACTTTGATAAACGACAGTTATCAGACCTAAATGGCTTTCACATAGACTGACCACTTCTTTATACTTTTTGTACTTTTCACTTTCCTGACTCTACTGAGCCTCTGCTTCCACCTCTTCCTATTCCTTCATTTGCTCTTTAAAATATCCAGTTACCTCTCTTCAAAGCAAAATTGAGCTCAGCTATTTTCTCTTCTGTAACTGTAAATATCACTGATTAAAATATGTTCTCACCACTCTAACTGGTACCTGGCTTTATCTTTGCCAGTGAACATTACATTTAAAACAATAGTAAGAGAAATTAAGAACCAACACCAGATGTAATGCATGTGACAGTAAACTCAAATTTTTAGATACTGCTAGTTCATTTGTAAAAGATTTCAAAGAACACTCTAGAGAGTGAAAGGAATTCAGCAACGGAGCTTAGACGAAAAGCAAAAATCTGAGGAAGCATTTTTAGGTCAAATGCATCCATGAAAGACCAGAAATGAAAAAAGAGAGCTCAATCTCAAATAGCTAGAAATTCATATAGAAATAGAGAAAAAGGCAGTTTGACTAATTTATTTACATGGGTAAATAAATTTATTTATGGGGCTTCCCAGGTGGTGCCAGTGGTAAAGAATCTGCCTGCCAATGGAGAAGACTCAAGAGACATGGGTTTAATTCCTGGATCGGGACGATCCCCTGGAGAAGGGATTGGCAACCCATTCCAATTTACTTGCCTAGGAAATCCCATGGATATGGTGGGCCACAGACCATGGGGTCACAAAGGATAAAACACAGCTGAGCACACACACATCATCTTTGTACCTTAGAACATTATCTGACATGAGAGTCAGGTTTAAGAACTATATTTCTAATGAATATATCAATTACAAAGAAGAATTCTTATTTATTTGTTCACTGGGGAAACAAGATAATCATAGCCTTCTTTATCAAAGCATAACAAATATTTTCTTATATCTGTGAATGTGAGCCTATAGTAGGGTTAGTGACTATATTTTCTATATGCTTAAGCACACATACACAGCAAATTTTATAGATAATATAAATATGTTCCTTCACAAAAGACGTTGGGATCAAGAATATCCTACTCAAAAGAAAGAACTTACTAATAAATATGGTAGGAAGAATGGAGAGAGAAAATTGTAGAACATGTTTTCATCCATGAAGCTTCTTTTTTTTAAATAAGTGAATAAAATCTCAAAATTTAAATTTTAAATATTTTAAATATTGAATATGCAAAATTCAATATTGAATATGTAAAATATGTGATCATCAATCAAGTAAATATATAATTGCATAAAAGACAAGATCATCAACTTTTTATATATTATATATGTTTTTAGTGATACATATACATAGAAAGTTAAGTAGGAATTCATATATAAATTAAATACATATGTATTATGTCATATATACAATATCTGAATAAATAATAGAAATAGATATGTAAAGAATAAAGATACAGACACACAAAAAAACTTGTGTATGTTTGTATAATTACACATATACTTAGATGTTCATAAAATTATATAAAATAAAGTAAAATGATTTCAGTGATAAATAAGAAAAGGCAATAAATGGTACAAATTGGTTGTACAAATTGGTAAAAGTGAAAGTGTTAGTCACTCAGTCATGTCCAACTCTTTGTGACTCCATAGACTGTAGCCCACCAGGTTCCTCTGCCCATGGAATTCTCCAGGCAAGAATACTGGAGTGGGTAGCCATTCCTTTCTCCAGGGGATCTTTCTAACCCAGGGATCAAACTTGGGTCTCCTGCATTGCAAGGAGATTCTTTACTGAATGAGCCATCAGAGAAGCTAAAGGATGGAAAATTATAAAGGCTTAAATCCTTCAAAGGGAATTATTCTGAATGTGAGGAGAATACTATAAACTTCAAGGAAAGCCTGTGAAGATATGTATAAAATACCAGAGTCTGGTGGGAAACAGTGAGAGAGTGCCTGCTGTGTGATTCCTTTGTACTGTGTAGATGCCATTGATCAGCATTGGCAGGCCATCAATTTGCCCTGCTTTCTGAGAGTTGATGACATGTTCATATTCACCCAACCTATGGAATAGTGAAAGCCATCTGGCTCTTTCAGTACCATAAACTCTTATCTCTGGCTTCTCAGGCAACAGTTCTAACCAACTGAGATTAATCTCAAGGACAACATGCTCCATCAATCACGAGTTTAATTTACAAGCAAACAGGAAACAATGGAAGAGAGTTATAGGAAGATGGATTCATCAGCCATCTCATCAGTTTTCCCTGGAATACTGTTTTATTTTGCTTTGCCTTCTCAGTCTAGATAGGTCCTTTTGTGTATAATTTCCAGACCTATGTTTTAGGTTTAGCCAATGTTTTGTGATTAAATTCTGTGACTAAAAATATGTCTATATAATATAAATCCCAACCAATGTTTTCTCCATAGTTATAGTCCATCTTGGCGGGGTAAGGAAAATGTATGGGACTTGGTTTTCAGTTCCATGCTGTAGAGAGGCTGTTGAGGGTTAATGATAGCACTACATATTAAAGATGACCTTCAGTAATGAAGTCTTAATACTAAATTCTTAAGACCAAAATTTTCTAATACTTCCTATTCAACATTTAAGATGTATTGGTGATTGTGTCTTTCTCTTTAATCTGTTCTTAAAATAATTTTCCTTCTTTGACTACCTATTAAAAAGTATCTTTGATTCTTGTGATCACAGCCACCTGTGAGCTATGTAAGACTGACATAACCCTCATTAAACACATGTGGAAAATAAAGTCTAGAGATTTTAGGGTGGCTATTTCATGATCTGATAGCAGAGCTGTGACAAAGAACCAGATATCCTATTCCAAGTCCTACAGTATTTTCATTTTTCCCAAAGGCTTCAGTGTTATGTAGTAGAGCTTCATTCTCTCCTTACTGCTATTTGTTAGATGAAAAAGTTTGTTCAAAGGTCTTAATTGGAAACAGTCTGGAGAATTGTGTCTATATAATGGCAACACAACTTTAGAATAAAGCCATCTCTTCTTCAAGGAAGCATTAAGGACATATTTGAGATCTGAAATATAGTGAATTATGAAAAACAGCTTCAAATCCTTTTAAAAGAGTTTATTGGAAATACACACCCAACTAAGAAATTTAGCTTCAAGGAAACTAAATGAAATTTAAAAGTACTTTAAAGATCACTTTAAAACTGTCTTTCATTCACAGAAGCTATTTTTCCCTTCTGCTCTTAGTTACGGAATCTCCTGAAAATATCTTTTCTGGGTGTGAAATTTAATTTAAGCTGTATACTAATGCTGCTGTTATTAATAAAAATAACTCAGAGACCTGATTCTGTTGAATACTCTTACTTTGTTCCTGACTTAAAGTACTCTCTTAGTTTCCTGGAGAAGAAAAGCTAATACAAACATAAAAATTAATTTTCATTGATCTAAATAATCCAGCAAAAGTTTTCAAAGTTAAAGGAGAACTGGGTTCTTTCAATATACCATTTGGTATAAATACCATTTGGTATAATAAATACAATTTGGTATAGTAAATACCATATGGTATATACCTCTATATAGTATCTATTTTCTTATAAAGCATATAAATATATGTGTGTGTGTGTGTGTGTATATATATATATATATATATATATATATATATATATAATAAAATATTTTTGACAAAAAAGTAGAGTAAGGGTATCACAATTATGTGATCTTAAAATGCTTGAAATTTATCAATTGACCTGAACAAAGAATCATTTTAAAAGCACTAGTCACTTTTTAATGGAGCCCTGCCGTGAATTCTTTTGTGACAGAAATAATCCCTTCTATTATGCAAAGATGCGTTCCCTAATTCACAAGTGTAACCAGCTTTGATTAACTGAAGCACAGCTCTACAAGCATGACCCTATCTTTGTAACAGCTGTCAAATAAATAAATAAATGCTTATTTGCAGCAAGTTTAATTCTGTCCCTCCTGGTCCAAGTGCAGAGGTGCACACTTGCCAAAGGATAGCTCTGCACAATGTGTCAGGTAAACTTCTGGGAAATAGCAGTGTCAGACAGGTCAGCCTGGCATGAAGTTATCAGCAAAGAGGGCGCTTTTTAAAAACCTAGAATTACCAGACTGCAAATGCAACTGGATTTCAATCATTGGCTGCAGTCTTTGGAGAAGCATTGTTTTCTTGTGGGCTTTTTCTTTTTCCATTAACATTCAGGAGACAATCACTGTCAGTTTCGTCAGCTTGAAATGTGAATGACAGTGATATATGAACAGTGAGATGAGCGCAGCAGAGACGGTCACAGTGTGGGTACTGAGCAAGGGGCAGATTGGAGGTGAGACAGAGCTAAAGTGACAGGTTTCTGCAAAAAATAGATGGATGGAATGAGAAAAAAAGAGGCCAATGGTTTACAATTTAAGAAGAAGTGACAATGCGTAGAGAATAACCTTAGAGGAAGAATGAGTAGCTCTATCTTCACATTATAAAGCAATAAAAGTATGTATGTCACCTACCTGAGGCTTTTATTCAAATAAGCTTAAAAATAATAACCAAACTGTAATATCTGGCATTCTGGGGGAAAACAGTTTTAAACATAAAAGTGCATATTTCTTTTGTGTTTTGAATGTCCTATGAAAATAAATGTCTTGATTCTTCAAGAAATTTGGTCTTGTAGACTTGATGTGGAACAAATAGGAAGCTGATATTTCATAGGAAAGGAATTGATTCTACTATGAAATAGAAACAATGGCTTCAAGGAGCATGAAGCTGGACAGGTATAGACATGTAGAAAATCATAAGATGACTTTTTTCTGGCTGGGAAAAGCTTATCACAGAAAAAATTGGAACTCTCAATCTTTCTTTTTCCTCTTTCTCTCTCCACACTCTCCCTCTCTCTTTTCCCTTGAACATGAAGCTGCATAGAGCAAAATGTCAGTCTTTAATATCAGTAAGACAGATTAGCATTGGAAAGTCAGATAAACAGTTTATCACAGTGAAAAGATCCCATTTTAGAGCTAGATGATACATCAAAGATTATTGAATCCACTACTGTTTTTTCAACATGAGGAAACCATGGTCCCGGAAATAGAAGTGAGATGTTGTATCTTATCAGTGGTACATGATTGAAGTATATATGATTTAGGTCTCCGTCATTTAGGAAACCAAGCTTATTTTAAAATTTATAATCTTCAGATAAATATCTGTTACATTGTGAGTTGGAGTACTTCTCTCGTCTTTCTAGCCAACCTATTTGCCCAAACTGCTGAAATGGGCCGAAATGCATGCTGTGACCCAATGAACTGAAGTCCAGATCCACTGAAAGAATACAATGCATCCAAACATCCTGAAAAATGTTGATGGCCAGCTATCCTAGTTGGTAAGTAATGGCACCCCACTCCGGTACTCTTGCCTGGAGAATCCCATGGACTGAAGAGCCTGGTAGGCTGCAGTCCATGGGGTCGCTACGAGTCGGACACAACTGAGCAATTTCACTTTCACTTTCCACTTTCATGCATTGGAGAAGGAAATGGCAACCCACTCCAGTGTTCTTGCCTGGAGAATCCCAGGGACGGGGGAGCCTGGTGGGCTGCCGTCTATGGGGTCATGCAGAGTCGGACACGACTGAAGCGACTTAGCAGCAGCAGACCTAGAATGTGAATCAGCAACTGTGTTGAGTCAGACATGAAAGAAGAAGGGAATAGGATCTAAATAGGAAAACCAAATGTAGAGTCTCAAAAAGCTATATAGGTGGGTCCAAACTGTAGTCCCACTGGGAATGATCCTTCCTTTCAGGGTACATAGTGCAAACTTGTCTTTGTATAAAGGAACTCCTCAGTATGAATTGATAAATGGCAATTTTTTAATAATCTATGATGAATGATATGTGACAGATGAAAGTATGTGTACACGTGCAAATGGCTTCCCAGGTGGCTCAATGGTAGAGAACCCATCTGCCAAGCCTGAAACGCAGGAGACCTGGGTTAGATGCCTGGGTCAGGAAGACGCCCTAGTGAAGGAAATGGCAACCCACTCCAATATTCTTGCCTGGGAAATCCCATGGACAGAGGACCCTGGCAAGCTCTAGTGCATGGGGTCGCAAAGAGTCAGACACGACTTAGTGACTGAGCACACACACACATGTGTACAAGTGCAAACATCCACCCTTTGTTAGAATTCACTTTCCCTCTAAAAAGTGGTTTCCTCTGAAGGATCCTAATATCTCTAGGTGAGGATGTGTGTAAGTATGCAAAGTAGAAGTATTTTGAAAGAAACAGCTTCATGCAAGAAAAGAAATTAGGGAACAGAAGCATTCTGGAAACTGAGACAAGTTACATGGGGTGCTGAAGTATAGTGGGACTCTGGGGACTGGAATAGGGAGACTTTGAAATAGAGAAAGGAAAACACAGGGCTAGAGAAAGAGAAAGCAGACGTATATTTTACAGGAGTTTGATTCATTTTTGTGCTATGCGTTATAACGTTATCCTTCCCTCTGGATCCTCAGGGAACCCGTGACTAAACAGTGCTTTGGGGATTGGATTTATAGTGCTTATTTGGCTATAAGGAGGTTGCTGAGGCAGAGTTCCAGGTGAGGAAAAACATGAAGCCTGAACCACAAATGGCCTAGAAACAAACGTATTAGGGTCACAGGAGACACTGAGAAGAGGTGTAATGATAACCATCATTGACAACTTATTTATACCTTCATATATTACCACAAATTTTAATTAGGTGTTTTCTCTGTCTTGGGATTTTAAATAAAACACTTTCTTCACATTGTTGTTCTTGGTGTTCAGTCACTAAGTCGTGTCTGACTCCACAACCTCATAGAATACAGCACACCAGGCTCCTCTGTCCTCCAATATCTCCCTGAGTTTGTTCAAATTAATGTCATTGAGTCGGCAATGCTATCCAACCATCTCATTCTCTACTACTCCCATCTCCTTTTGCCTTCAATTTTTTTCCCAGCATCAGGGTCTTTTCAAATGAGTAGGCTCTTCGCATCAGGTGGTCAGAGTATTGGAAATTCAGCTTCACTACCAGTCCTTCCAATGAATGTGCAGGACTGATTTCCTTTAGGATTGATTGGTTTGATCTTGCAGGCCAGGGAACTCTGAAGAATCTTCGCCAGCACCACAATTCAAAAACATCAATTCTTCAGCGCTCAGCCTTCTTTATGGTCCAACTCTTACATCCTTTCATGACTATTGGAAAAAATATAGCTTTGATTACATGGACCTTTGTCAACAAAGTGACATCTCTGCTTTTTAATACACTGTCTAGGTTTGTCATGGCTTTCCTTCCAAGGAGCAAGCACCTTTTAATTTCATGGCTGCCTACACCACTCACACTGATTTGGAGCCCCCAAAAAGAAAATCTTTCACTGTTTCCACATTTTTCACCTTCTTTTTGCCATGAAGTGATGAGACCAGATGCCATACTTTACAATATAAAACAAGTATATGGATATATTTGCTCAAGCTTTATATCTAATCTATTGGGAACCCAGTAGTGTAGAATATGAAACTGTATAACTGAGGGAAAATGACCTTAATAAAGGTATAGAGTTGGGAAACAAAAGATAATTGATAGATTATCAACTCTCTTGCCAGCTAACACTCTCAGGAATACCTGTGAGGTTAGCTGCGATGAGAGGCTCAGCACAGAATTCATCAGTCGGTTAGTGATGATTTACCAGTAAGAAGGAGTGAATACACTCTAGGTACACTCTGTAGATCTATATCCAGAAATCATGTTTTAGCTAGTGGTTTTTTAAAACTTTGTACTCAACCAGGGTTTTCTAAAAATTTGAGGAGAATCTCAGAATAGTTCTGAGACTACCAAAAAGCAATACTCCAAAGACAAAAATATTGGGCAACTTTCTATTGTAATAATTTTGTAAAGTTAAAATGTACATATATTTGTAAATATATATGTAATTATATATAATATTATATAAATAGATTCTGAGACGATCCCATGGAGCTGTATTTCTTTAGGTTAAACAGCATAATTCCATGCAGGTCAAGAAGCAAGAGTTAGAACCAGACATGGAACAATGGACTGGTTCACACTGAGAAAGGAGTATGTCTAGGCTGTGTATTGTTACCCTACTTTTTTAACTTGTATCCAGAGTACATTATGCAAAATGCAGGGCTGGATGAAGCTCAAGCTAGAATCAAGATTTTGGGGAGAAATATCAATAACCTCAGATATGCAGATGATACCATTCTAATGGCAGAAAGTGAAGAGGAACGAAAGAGCCGCTTGATGAGAGTTAAGAGGAGAGTGAAAAAGCTGGCTTAAAACTCAACATTCAAAAAACGAAGATCTGGCATCTGGTCCCATCACTTCATGGCAAATAGTGGGGAAACAAAGGAAACAGTGAGAGACTTTATTTTTCAGGCTCCGAAGTCACTGTGGACAGCCATGAAATTAAAAAAATATATTTGCTTCTTGGAAGAAAAGCTATGACCAACCTAGACAGCATATAAAAAAGTGGAGACATTGCTTTGCTGACAAAGGTCTGTATAGTCAAATGTATGGTTTTTCCAGTAGTCTCGTATGGATGGGAGAGTTGGACCATAAAGAAAGCTGAGTGCCAAAGAACTGATGCTTTTGAACCGTGGCGTTGGAGAAGACTCTTGAAAGTCCCTTGGACTGCAAGAAGATCCAGTCAAACCCAAAGGAAATCATCCCTGAATATTCTTTGGAAGGACTGAGGCTGAGCTGAAGCTCCAACACTTTGGCCACCTGATGTAAAGAACTGACTCATTGGAAAAGACTCTGATGCTGGGAAAGATTGAAGGTAGGAAGAGAAGGGGAAGGCAGAGGATGGTCGGATGGCATCACCAACTCGATGGACATGAGTTTGAGCAAGCTCCGGGAGTTGGTGATAGACAGGGAAGACTGGCATGCTGCAGTCCACAGGGTTACAAATAGTTGAACACAACTTTGTGACAGAACAACAACAGTGCAACTCCATAAGACCTTTTCAGAATTTTTATGGGATGGGAAGTTTAAAAAGTATATTCAATAACATAACATAATATAAATTTACATCAAGGAAATAAAAACATAACAAAACTACAGTGGTAATACTCCTCAAACATATATATATATATATATATATATATATATATATATATATATATAACACACCACACATACAGATACACACACATAGAATGAATCTCTGTAGTCTTTTTGACTGATGGATGGGTAATTGTAGAGGATAAAGTATTTAGCATTTACGCGTCACTTGACATATTTGTTTATTTAAATACTAAGGTGTGACTTTTTTGTGTATGTAATATTTTTGCTTATGTAGTACAAAATAAATTAAATGCTACTTCTTTATCATATCATATATAATGTTCCTTCATGATTTTAAGGACTATATATTTTATTTTAAAAGACAGTTTGACATTCTAAATATAATTAGCATTATAAACCAAAATCGGTTTTTTGCTCTCCAAACATCTTATACCTTCTATTTTGAATACTGCATAGATGAGTATAATTAATCAGCCATAAAATAATTTCCTGTCAATCCTGTTTTTATGTTAATGGCATGACTAAATATCTCCTTGAAGAATTAGCTTCATTTTATAAATAAAAACTACCTTAAAAACTGATGAATTTTTGGATCAAATAAGCCATAATTGAGATGGGGAGGGGTGTACAAAATTGAATGCTAACGTACTTCAAAATGTTGATTGGTGATTGGCATTTTTGTTAATATCAAAATCAAGACAAAAAAAATTACCTGTTTTCAGGAAGAAATGTGTCATTTGCCACCAAGCATTGGTTTTCAAAATTGCAAGTTTCATAGATCTAACAGAAAATCTGAACTCTCTAATCAAATAGCACAATTATATTGGAGGAAAAAAAGACTAAATACTGAAATTTGTGCTTTCTTTTTAAATATTGTAATACAAAATAAAGCATGTCATTCCATGCCTTGATTCATTGGTTTTCAAAAAGAAATATGCTAAAAAATACACAATGATCCTATTTTATGAATGCCAAGGTAGGATGAGGGGACTGCTTCAGTTATGCGGGTGCAGAGTTACATTACTTTACTAAAATAACCTTAAAAAATGACAGCTTACAGGAGAGCAAGGCAAACTTTATAGCTGTGCATGAAGAGTTGAAAAAAAAAAAACATTGAGGAACTTGAAGTTCCAAGTATCAAACAGAAAATATTATAGAACATTGTAGCTAAATTTTTATTGCAAAATACTGATGAGTAGTGATATGATACTCAATTTTATTGATTTAGTAAAGTGCCCAAGGGCAAGAATCCTTTAATTAATTTTTTATGGAAAAAAATTTGATTTCAATAGCCTTCCCACAGAATGACAGCCTCTTTCCTGGTTTTGACCAAGCATCTCATTTGGCAGTTTGTAGAGAACCAGTTTGTAGGATAATTATTGTGACACTTTTAAAAAATTATCTTTACTCAGTGACCTTTTGTTTTATTTCAAATATATGAAAGAATTAAAAGGTTAGCATTGATGAATATAACTATTATTTATCAATTGATATAAAATAGATAAAAATACATTATTCATGTTATTAATTTTATTTTCTTTCATTGCTATCTCTATCCAAGTATTTTTTTAAGGGCACAGTAACTAAAACTGGTTTCATAACTTGTATAGTGTAGTAACTTGTGTGAAATAATAAAGAAACATATATCATTTCATTCTATCTTATAAACCAGATATATGTGTGTATTTATAATTAATGAAATAAATCTAATGCTTTCACTCGTATGGGCCCTAAGTATTTACCTGAAAATGAGTTTTCATGGTCAAGTGTCTCTGTAAAATGTGCAAAAGCAGAATGTTTTAATTACAGTTTTTTAAGTTCTTAAAAAGCCTCTCTCTGATTCAACTTCCCATCTATCAGAATCCCTTTCTGTCAGGTGCCTAATATTACAATTAGGATGGTGTGAAGAAGTGTTTGAAGTAAGTCTACCTTAAAGTGTATTTTAAAAAATAAAGTGTAATGAACATTTATTATGTGTTTGCTGCTCTGGAGATGATCTATCTTCTATTAAAATACTGTGTATCACATAATTTTATAATTACTAAAGGAAGTTATTTTCAGAATAATTATAATTATTTTAATGTATTAATCAAGATACAGAAGTAGACTATATTATTTTAAATGTAATATTGAAACTTTTGATTTTGATAGTTAAACTAATATGTTTTTAATGACAGATTAGACAGGAAATTTACATATCATTGGTGTTGATCTAGTTATTGGTTTAAGTTGCAATTGAAATTAGGGAAATAAAACTGAGAGCGCCAGAAATATTATAGAGCATCAGTTTGTCATTCTGAGGAATTTTGAATGGTGGAAATTAGACATGTATGTTCACATATATATATGTACATTTATCTATTTATCTATCTCACATATGAACATATCTCACATGTAAAGTAAAACATCAAAAGCAATTATGATACTGTCCAAGGAAAACTTGGAGAGACGACATACCTGGAGAAAATCAATACACAGGACAGTGTTTTCCTTTGAAATTTGAGAACAGCAGAGAAACCCTAGATATATCTGTGCCTGTTTCTCTTTTCTCTGCGCAAGATATCTGAGAAAGTGGGTTTGAGCTGGAAGAAGCTGGATACTTGATAGTAGTAGTAAAGCTAAGAAGAGAAACAAAAGAACTGGGTATGACTCTGCAACAAATTTAGAGCAGGAAAGAAAAGTTTAAACTATAGCTCTAACACAGAATGAAGTACACAAAAACACATCACACAGAAAGTTTTTTGATCTATTTTTATCTTAAGATTTCACACCGGAAATTCAATAATACTTAAATCTGAGGAAACGAAAGGTTAAGTATATAATCATGTAACCACTGAGAGAAACATACGCACACACCACCCCTCCCCCTGCCAACCCCAACACACACACACACACACACACACACACACACACACATACACACACACACACACACACACACACACACACAGAAGAGGCACCTCTGTGCCTGCAGCCAGTGGGAATGGCTTGGGAAATGGAAGCAGTGCGGAAGCTAAGAAGGTATTCCTTCTTTTTATCTCTGGTACTGTTTTATGGTGTATCACTCTGTATACTGCTTATGTTTTGTTGATTTTAAACTCCACGTTGGCGTACGTTTATCATGTCTGCTAAGACATTGCTTTGGCATCTGACCACTAGGGGATGCCCTCACTGCATATATTGCTGTACAATCAGTACAGCTGGGATCTTGGCATCCAGTGCAGTGAGATAAATTTTATTTTGCGCTAGTTTCAGTTCTGAATTTGTTTTGCTACTGTAATATTTTTAACCTCTGACCCACGGATTTGTCATCAGTACATTCTTCACTATGTGACATAAAGCCACTTCTTCTAAGTGTTCTTAATATTCAGACATATTGGAATGTTTCTTGAAAAGAGCAGAAATCTGAGCCTAAATAGCTTTCTTCCAATTTTGCCCATTTTTCGTTCTCTTCAGGAAACACGCAAACCCTCATGTGTATGTGGCATCAATTATTTCAGTTTCACATAGTTGTTTATATTTATTTTGTATCAGTTTAAGAAAATTTTCAAAATTTATATATAACATATATTATAAAATTTAAAATATTCAAAATTTTAGTGTAAAAGAAAATCTGTTAGACTATTTAAGTATTAAATTTTACTCTCATCACTAAAGAACTGATTCTTTTTATCTGCTAACCTACTTGCCATTTCATACATTCTTAATAATGCCTTTTCACTTAAATTTTATATTACATTTACAATTACTAGTAAATAGTCAAATTATAATTATGACAAAACAGCTTATCATAATGTTCCAGTATGGCTTTCCTTAACAAAGTAATGAAATAAGTTGTTGAAATTTATATGAAAATATGGAGTATGTATTATACTTTCATGTGGGCAGTGCAGTTAATTGAACTCTGTCTTATATTTAAGAAATTATCAATGCAAAAATTCAGAATCTTTATTAAATTATTAGTATAACATTATAAATAGTCTTACAAAATGTCAGGAAGCATTGGAAAAACTTTAAATTGCAGAAAATATTAGTGTCTAGATTGTAGACATTAGTGTCTAGTACTGTCTAGATTATCCATTCAAGTGATTTACATCTTCCTTGGTCTATGAGCTATTTTGAAATTTTGTAAGTTATGGAAAACTTATAGTGTAAATGATTCCTGTTCATAATGGCAATTGTGTCTAGTGAAATGAAATTGATTATTGCGCTGAGGATAGACCTTTTAAACAATCTTTTTACAAATTTATTTCAGAATTTGTTTCCTATGTATGTGTGGATCTTGGAATCTTCTTTTGAAATGTTTTTAATGGTTTTCATATTTACTGCTAAGTTAAAATCTTTGACACATGTTCATCTTATATTTTTCTGTTATGACTTTGACATTTTCTAACATTATCTATTAATATGTTTATGAATTAAAACAATGGATGAAGATTTGATAAACAATACAGTCAGGTTCCACTAAAATAGAAATTATTACAAAATTTTAAAATAATTGTTACAAAAAAATGTCAGCTAAGATGTGAATTCTCTTAAATATATTAACATACAACATTAATTTCACCAAGAAAAACCTTTTAACAAGTCATTTCTTTACTGAGCCATGGGTTTGAGTATTCCACTTTGCACATGATGGTGGTGGTGGTTTTGTCGCTATTATGTCCAACTCTTTGCTACCCCATGGACTGTAGCCCACCAGGCTCCTCTGCCATGGGATTTTCCAGGCAAGAATACTTGAGTGGGTTGCCATTTCCTTCTCCAGGGGATCTTCCCAACCCAGGGACTGAACCCTGGTCTCCTACTTGGCAGGCAGATTCTGAGCCACCTGTGAAACTTTGGATATAAACACTAATAAATCCCTATGATCCATATGTGCCATACATATCTTATTTTGTTCAATAATTTAGAATAAAATGCATATGGGTTTTAGATATTAGCATTATACTTATATAATGAGAGATATATAGAGAGATATTAATAGTTTTGCAATGTAGTATTATACAGTCATATTTCACCTCTCCTCTTTTCACCAAATCACTTCCTTTTGAATCCAATTGCAACAAATCTAAAGAATAAGTTTTATGATACAGATACAGGTATGGGGGAATTTACTTCCAGATATCCTCAGATTTGTTTATCTGACACCATAGTTACATTTTGATATATGACTGGGCAAGGAGTAAGTGTATCTACAAGAATAGATCTCAGTGTTAGGCTGGTCTATGTGAGTGTCAAAGAATTTATTCTCCCTGGGGATGGCCCACATATCAGACCCATTTTGAAATTTCAGCTTCACACAAATACTTTTCCTCTTAAACTGAACAATGCTTGAGCCTTATAATACATGACAGCTCTACTGCCAAAGTGAAATCTATTGTGGCCCATTGTTGCTGGCTGAGCAGCATTGAGGTTCAAGCCAATGGGGCAGTCAGCTGTGGAAACAGTCTTTAGAGAGCACTAAAATATCCCTGGACTGCTAAAACACCACTGAAAGTAGCTGCTGATGAAGAAATGTAGTAATCAGTCTAAGATGGCACTCTTAAAATTTGTCTCTACTGAAGAGAAAATATTTAACGGCACATACTCCACATTCTAAATCAATTGCAAAACCTCCGACATGAGCTGCTAAAGCAGGTGATGTTCAAATTGTCCCTTACTTTAGTGGTTCTCAATTAAGAGCAATTTTGCACCCTAAGGGATATTTCCAATGTCTAGGGACATTTTTGGAGTTCAAGACATGGGTTTTGGGGAAAGCTGTTTCTATCATCTAGTGGGTAGATTTGGAGACATGTTAAACATTCAGTAATGCACATGATAGACCTCTATAAAAAATTAGCCCCAAATGTTAGTAGTGCTGATTTGCAGAAACCCTGGCTTAGCATAACCATCACCTTTCTTTATTGAAGTATGTGCATGCGTGCCAAGTCGTTTATGCCCTGTCCAACTCTTTGCGACCCTGTGGACTGTAGCCCACCAGACTCCTCTGTCCATGGGATTCTCCAGGCAAGAATACTGGAGTGGGTTGCCATGCCTTCCTCCAGGGGATCTTCCCAACCCAGGGATCAAACCCTCATCTCTTGCATCTCCTGCATTGTTAGGTGGGTTCTTTACCACTAGCACCACCTGGGAAAATTTACTGAAGTACAGTTGACATACAATATTATATTAGTTTCAGGTGTAAAACATAATCACTCAACACTTACACACACTGTGAAATTATCACCACGGTAAGTCTAGTAGTCCATCTGTCACCACATAAAATTACAACATTATTGACTACATTCCCTATATTGTATATTACATCCCCATGTCTTATTTATTTTATGACTGGAAGTTTGTATCTCTCAATCCCCTTCAACTACTCCATTCATCCCTACCCCGTTTCCTCCGGCAGACATCAATTTGTTCTCTATATTGATTAGTCTGTTTTTTTGTTTTGTTTCGTTTTGGCTTCTTTTTTAGTTTACACATATAAGTGAAATCATACACTGTCTTCCTCTGTCTGATGTATTCAATTCGGTAATACTATAATAAGATATTTTTTGTGTCTAAATTAGACACAAATTTTAGTTTCTTTAATTTTTATTTATGATACTTTTAATGTTTCTTTTTGTAGAAATGGTTGGTGAGCTTTTATTCCCCCCTGTCAATATTCTGGAATAGTTTAAGCAAAAATGAATCCTATCCTATCAGGTCTTTGAAGATCTGATAGAATTTTCTTACTGGAAAAATTTAAATTTGCATTCTTTCTCACTGCACCATTTGGGAAGCTAAGTGGCTCAGTGGTAAAGAATCTGCCTGCCAAAGCAGGGAATGGGGTTCAATCCCTAGATCAGGAAGATCCCATGGAGCAGTGATTAACAACCCACTACAGGGCTTCTTGGCTGGCTCAAATGGTAAAGTATCCTCCTGCAATGCAGGAGACCTGGATTCAGTCCCTGGATTGAGAAGATCCCCTGCAGGAAGGCACGGCAACCCACTCCAGTCTTCTTGCCTGGAGAATCCCCATGGACAGAGGAGCCTGGCAGGCTACAGTCCATGGGGTCTCAAAGAATCAGACACGACTGAGCATGCATTACATTTTTCATTTTCTCTACAAATATTGGCCCACTCAGTTTTCTACCTGATATTAAATTCTTTTTAAAGTATAGACTGTCTTATTACATTGTCCATTTTATCTAGATAATCACATAATTGATATCATGATATAAGTGATATTCTTTTATTAATTTAAATATATTATGTAAGAAATGCATGTACACACATCTCTGTATGATTCCATCCTGATGGGCATTTATGTGTATGCATATTTTATTTTATATGAATGGATAATAGTAGGCATATTTTTCTATAAATTGCTAGTTTACATGTCTCAATTTACAATATACTCCTCAAATCTTTCCCCATCAATTTATGTAAATTGCCTTCATTTTTCTTTTGATGAAGCATGTTTTACATAGGGTTTAGAGGTTATCTCTATAATTACTTTCATCAGATATAATAGGCTTCTCTTTTGACTTCTTCAGAGGATGATTGTCTGGATTGTTAATTTTCAGTATTTTACCTTATTTTAATACTTATTAGTGACTTTAATATACCTTCCATGTGATATTTTTAATTATATTTCTTTTCACAAATCCTTATTCCACACGGTTATCAATAATAAGGCTTGCACTATCCAGTGGGCAGAGAAAATAATGTGCTATTTTTCCTTTAATTTCACTTGGGTTCTTAATATTTCTGCCCATCTCTGATTTTTTTCCCCCATCTTTCTTTTCTTTTTAAAAATTTATCTTTGCTTTGCATTAGCATTATTCCTTGGAAAATAAAGTGACATAATTCCACAGAAGGATTACTGACTCCAAAATCACATTATGCTTCATATCATCACATTTTAAAAGTAACAATTAGAGGTGATGACAGGGTGCTCTACAAAATACGTATTACCTCACAATAAAGGAGACATACTAGAGAAAAACCTTGACAAAATGCCATTCATATTCCCACAATAACTCCGCGCCTGGATTCTTCATGCTAGCCAAAAAAATGTTAACACATAGTCAACACTTAGAATTGACATTTCCATGTTGAATAATTACATTTTAAAGCCAGGATTATTTTGGTTATAAGTAACAGAAACTGATTTAAAAAGTATTACAGAAGAGCAGGAATACAAAGATATGGATTTTAACTGCAGGAAACTTTTCCTAATGTCTACAGTCAGGTACCAGGAAGCCTAGGCAGAAGGAGAAGGGGACGACAGAGGATGAGATGGTTGGATGGCATCACCGGCTCAATGGACATGAGTTTAAGCAAACTCTGGGAGATAGTGAAGGACAGGGAAGCCTGGTGTGCTGCAGGCCATGGGTCACAAAGAATCGGGTGTGTCTGAGAGACTGAACCACAACAACCAGGAACCCATCAGTAATTGAGGAAACTTTTCTTTATCACTCGTGGAAGCTTATCTCTTATCTCACTTGTCTGTTTTTCTATATGCTTCACTTGTTTTTCTGAAGAATGTTTTTCTTTACTTCCCCAAACCAAATAATGATTTTACAGGTCCTATTTTCAAAAGTGACCAGTATTCTCTCATAAGCCTGTAAAACAAAATACACGGGAGAAGTTAAACAAGGGTGAGTTTATTCAAGGCTAGTGTATAGGGAAGTGAGATTCACCTAAACTGTGCTGCAACAAAAGGTAGTTTTAAGACTTGTGGTGAGCTAAGTACTAAGTACTGGGTGGAAAAGTATTAGAGAGTGTCAGTGGGGGTGTTGATCAGTAGGAAGTGTTCAGCAGGATGAGTTACTCCTGAATTTGCAAATGTTTTTCTCTGTCAGTAGGCCCCATTTGTTTGCTAAATGACACCCACCTAAGTTAGGCTTCTCATCTTGCAAAGCAACTGGGGCGTAGGGGTGTTGTCTTCCTTGATTTCGCATTTCAAGTGGGTGGCTCTCAGGTCCTTGAGAAGAATGTCCCTGGGTTGTAAAGCTTGCAGGAGGCTGGAGAAGCCTTTTGCACTTTTCAAAGGGGCAGAGAAATAATTTTAAATGAGAAGTTTTTTCAAGTAAGTGCTCTGAGGAAAGGGAGGTGATCAGTGGCCTATGGTCTGGAAGCAGTGTTGCTAATGCGTTGCTAACTGGAGTGTTAAGGCCCTCTGAGTCAATCAGGGTTCCAGATTCTCAAGTGTGTCAAATTGATTGGTTCATGAGAGGTTACGTGCGTAACCCAGATCCAGTCAAAATTAGCTATTCAAGTAGTGTAACATGACTTTCAGAGGAGAACAGATCTCAGAGGCATGGGTTATAGCTGTGCAGGTCTACAAAGGCACCCACTGCAAACATTTGCTGCACTCTTGCCCTGAAACGGTTGTTTATCATTTTCAAGTTTAACGCACTAAGTTAAATCTCCCAAGAAGCCCATACAATAAGAAATTGTAAGAAGCAAAGACACTAACATGTCTTATTGCTCTGCAACCAGTTAACAGAATATGCATGTTGACAAAATGTGCTAAAACTGGGGAAAAAAATAAACGCGTAGTTTATGTAAAATCTAATGAGTACTTAAGATTCTTCTTTATCTCTATGAGATGGTATTGCATTTCTCTGTGATTGAATCTCTGAGATGCATTGGCCACAGGATGCTAGGTGATGCATATAAAAAAAATTGATCAGTTGTACCTTCAATAATTATGTGACTGTGTTGAACTAAGAACTGTGTATACACAGATAAGAAGATCTAAACTCCCAAATGGTGACTTTGAAACACTGTGAGAGAACAAAATAAGAGATTCCAAGAGTCAGGTGAGAGTAAAGTGGAGGGCTAGTCAAGCCGGCCGGGGTGAGAAGAGAAGGGCCGTTCTCTGAAGGCTGTAATCCTGAACGAAGTGTAAGAGCAAGTGGGAGACTACTGCACGTGGAGGGCCTGGAGTGAACAGAGACAACACAAAGCACAAGGAGAAGCACAAAGCTTATTGTGCAACAGCAGGTTAACTTCCGAGTCAGGAATTGATGAGACTGGAGAAGTAGGCTAGATTACAGAAGAGGCATATGTGTCTTATTAAAACTTTGAAGTTTTACGTGCAGATCTTATTAGGTAATGTCCATTAGAGAAGACATACTTTAGTTCTTGCAGTTGTTCCAGGTGTTGCTTCCATAATGGCATATGTTAAAAGTAATAAAATTCATGCAGCACCAGGAAAAGGGAAGAGGCAGCTTGCTTGCTTCAACCCCTCTCCTGCTTTGGAACCCCATCCAGCTGCACCAAGGGCAGTGGTTATCAGTTGGTACAACAGTGTGCTTTAGTGTGCTGTTGCTGCCAATTTAAGGCTTTGAAATGCTGCTTCTTAGAGGAGTGGTCCCCAACATTTTTGGTACCAAGGACCAGTTTCCTGGAAGACCGTTCTTTCACAGATGGGGTATGGGGGCGGTTTCAGGATGATTCAAGTGCATGACATTTACTGTGTACTTTATTTCTATTATTATGACATCAGTTCCACCTCAGATCATCAGACATTAGATTCTGGAGGTTGGGAACCCCTGACTTGGAGTACTGAGGATTACAAGCCTGAAAGTAAGGAGAAAATTTTGGGCAAGGTGATGGCTTATAAGAGCTCACACTAGAAATTAGGAAGTATGACTAAGAAAAAGTAGTAAATGTTCAGAAGATGCATGGACATCTTTAAGACATACTTAAGAGTTAACCTTTACAGAGCTTAGTGATTGATGGTGGTGCAGAATGAAAGATAGGATGTAGTCTGGGATGACTAGCAATGCCAGCTTTATGTTTACATACCAGGGTTACAGTTTTTTCACAGTGGAAATGAACGAGGCGATTCAAAATATAGTGGTAAAGTGTCAGCAGAAAATGAGTAGGCAGGGGAAAAAAAAAAGGAAATCGTGGGTTGAGGGGATAATGTGGAGACTTAAAATCAAGGCATATTTAGAAGACAACAATTAATCCAAAATGTAAAGTGGATTCCTGGTGGTTCAGTGCTAAAGAACACTCCTGCCAATGCAGGAGACACAGTAGACACTGGCTTGATCCCTGGGTCAGGAAGATCCCCTGGAGGAGGGCATGGCAACCCACTCCAGTATTCTTGAGGGCTTCCCTGGTGGCTCAGATCGTGAAGAATCTGCCTGCAATGTATAAGGCCTGGGTTCAATTCCTGGATCAGGAAGATCCCCTGGAGAAGGGAATGGCAGCTCACTCCAGTATTCTAGGCTGGATAATCCCATGGTTAGAAGATCCTGGCAGGCTACCATCCATAGGGTCACAGAGAGTTGAACATGACTGAGTAACTGAGCCTGCACACACAAAGTGGATGAATATGAGGTTTGAAAGGTAGATTTACCCCAGTTAGTTGAAAGTTAAGAAAGTTTTGCTATAGAAAGAGTCAAATGGGGCTGATGATACTTTCTTCTCATGAAGAGGAAATAAGATTAACTTTGCTACATTGCTGGTCTGAATAAGCTCCTTAGGATCCTTAGATAATTTGAAAGAAATCCAGAGGTTCAAAGTATAAATTCTGCCTCTCTCTCTCTGTCTTTCCCCAGCTTTCCTATGTGTTGACGTGTCAGGTAAACTTCTCATTACCTAGTGGCAACACAACATTTTAACCATGGCTCCTTAATAACTCCCATTTTAGAGAGAAAGATTTTTCCTCTCTTTATAAAGCTACTCTGAAAATTAGCATGCAAATGAAGTAACAAATTGATCTTCGATTTCTGTGTTTTTCCTACTCTCATGGCCGCAAAGCAAACAATTCATGCACCAATATAGTTCTGCAGACCACATTTTGAATTGCACTAGGTTGGTGATCTTCCAACATTTCAAAAACCATCAAACCCAAACCTGAGCTTCTCTGAATATAGTGGGAATGGTGTCTGAATAGCCTTATATCTTGTCTTAAAGAGAATGAGGAAGAGTCCTGGTTATATAGCCTCACTGGATGGAAAAGTTGTAGATCCTCAAGAATTATTTTACCAAAAGAAAGATTTGGGCAACAACATCAAGTACCTTTACAATAAGTGTAAAGAGAATATCCATAGGCCCTGCCCTTTTGGGGTGGATGCGTTAGAATATGACCCAGAAACAGATATATAAGTGTAGAACAGTCCTGTAGGTCTAAGACCTTAAGACAAGTCCGTGCTTTTGCCTTTTTACCATGAAAATGCCTTCACATGATTTTTTCTTCCACCTACTAACTACGTGGGCTTCCCTAGGTGCTCAGTGGTAAAGACATAAAAGGAAAAGAAGGGGAAAACATCTAAATAGGAAGACAAATACAGAGTCTCACAAAGTCACATAGGTGGGTCCGAACTATAGTCCCACTGGGACATGATCATTCCTTTCAGAGTAGATGGTGCAAACTTGTCTTTGTATGAAGAATCTCCTCAGTATGAGTTGACAATACTAGAAAGCAAATATTGCTCTCCATGGCATGACAGCTTTTTATAATCTATGATGAATAATATATGACAGATTAAAGTATGTGTACACATGCAAAAGGCTTCCCAGGCGGCTCAGTGGTAAAAAAAAAAAAAAAAAAAAAAAAAACTTGCCAGCCAAACAGGAGATGCAGGAGACAAGGGTTTGATTGCTGGGTCAGGAAGATCCCTTGGAGAAGGAAATGACACCCCACTCCAGTATTCTTGCCTGGGAAATACCATGGACAGAGGAGCCTGGAGGGCTGCAGACCATGAGGTCACAAAGAGTCAGACATGACTTAGCGACTAAGCAACAGCAACAACTGACTATTAATACCTACACAGATCATAAAAGGATATTTGTCATTGAGGGTTGATGGAGCATATACTATTTTATAATATTTTAAACTATTTCCTGGACTCTTCAATTTTAAGTTTAAAAATGAATAAAACCAGGCACACTTACAAGATGAAATATTCATGGCAGTAACCTTCTGATGTAACATTGTGCTTATTTCACTAAGTGGAGAGAAATGTCAGTAGAAATGACCTGCAAACAATAGTAGTGAATATTTATCTCATTTAGCTCACTACCTCACTGATGAGATATCTTTCTCATGAGATCGTAAGCAAGCATTTGAAAGAAGGACATTCTTCCTTTGTTTTCAGTTGTCCTCAGCACCTAGCTTCGTGTCTGCCACATATACAATGCAGATGGAATGAATAAATGAGAACAGCTATCCTAATTAAAAAGTGCTGCAACTTTCCTTTTTCCTTATTGAACCAGACAAGGTTTTTTTTTCTTTTAAAAAAGAAAACAGAAAAAATGTACCAATGAATAAGAAAAACCTGTCTTCAGAAGCAAACTTATTTCCAAATATTTATATGTTTAATTTTCAACTAGACATATAAAGGCTGAACTTCTTTTTCACCTTTGCTCTTATAAATATAAGCTTTATGAAGTCTAAGGGGCAGGACAGCTGCCAATCATAGGATGAATGCTTAAAGCTTCTTTTATTATTTTTCAGCTGGTGCCCTTTGCTGAAGGATAGCTCCTGCTTTCCTCAGTGGCAGAAGCAGAATATAAACATTTCACTTTATGGAAGCAATTAGACACACATCTGTTCCAGACCTTCCATATTAAATGCCTACCCACACAATCCCTGTGAGTTTCAGAATATCTGTTTGCAGCAAGGGAGGTTTTAAGTCACATTGATGTATGAGGCCATGTTGTGAGGCATGGCCCTCTTTCACTTTGGTTCAGTAAAAATGCAGCCTTTCATTCCTTGAGTAGTTAAAATGTATTTCTGTTGTGACCACCCTAAGAAGGATTATGCTAATCCATTTGGTTTTTCATATCTGTTTAACTTGTGGAGAAAAGATGTGTTTTCACCTCTGTATCCCTAGTATTAGCTTGGTGAGTATTCAGTAAATCACTGTAGAATGCCTAAATGAACATATGCATCTGAGCATAGGAAGAAAACTAAGTTGTTGAGATTCTTACACCCAGATGTCATCTTTGAACATATCAATTTTATTTGAGGATGAAACCTGACTTTATTTATGTACTAATAATTCAAATTATAAATCAACATGATAAATTAATGCCCATGCACATAAACATTAAGTCACACAAATATAAATTGTCTACTAGCTATATTCATTCACAGGTTGATTGGGCTTCAGGAAATAAGATTCTATGTGAGATATCATAAAATATTTAATACAATATAAAAATGGTAAAATACAAGTGATACATATGCATATACCAATAAAATTTTTTAGCACATAACTAAAATCATTATAAATCCCTTTTTAGTTAGTGCAATTTTGTCTTTGTTGCTAGATTCTTCCCCCTTCTTTGTTCCATCTCTGTATCACCCTAGTTATGGAATTTATTTTAACG
Source organism: Okapia johnstoni (assembly GCA_024291935.2). Lineage (NCBI taxonomy): Eukaryota > Metazoa > Chordata > Mammalia > Artiodactyla > Giraffidae > Okapia > Okapia johnstoni. The sequence continues at coordinate 11,024,173 of CM044325.1, forward strand.
ATTGACTTTTATTTTTACTTCCATATTCAGAATATTTTGGAGATTGATCTCTCGTCCCATTTGTTTGTAAATATTTTCTCCCATTATGAGGGTTGTCTTTTTGTTTTGTTTATAGTTTCCTTTGCTGTGCAAAAGCTTTCAAGTTTAATTAGGTCCCATTTGTTTATTTTTGTTTTTATTTTCATTACTCTAGAAAGTGGATCAAAAAAGATCGCTGCGATTTATGTCAGAGAGTGTGCTGCCAATGTTTTTCTCTAGGAGTTTTATAGTATCTGGCCCTACATTTAGATCTTTAGCCTATTTTTTTTTAATTTAGTTTTGTGCATGGCGTTAGGGAGTGTTCTAATTTCATTCTTTTATAAGTAGCTGTACATTCAGTAATTTTGTTTTATTTTTAGAACATTAATTTATTATGTAATGAGCATCAGGCTCTTGGTACTTTGCAATTTATGCTCTTTTTGAAATCAAGAGATCTCTCATTCTCTCTTTTTATGAAATTTAACACACTCTTTGTTTTCCAATATGCCCTTTAGTTAATCTTGCTGTTAATTAATGCAGCTAGATCGGAGAACATTTGGGAATGTGTTTGTTAATCTTGATAAAATTTATATTAAATGAGTATGGGCTTCAGTAAAGTTTTTAAGCCATACAATTATAAGCACAGCATCAGGGTCTCTTGACAGAAATGAGAACTAAAAATCTATTAGATGATGAGATACGAGGAGGTCTTCTAGTAATTGAAAGTGGCCCCTGGGTTCTTCAGATGTCACACAACATCATATTTGTGGCTATTTTAAAAGGCACTTTTTTCAGTCTCTGAAAATCTTGCTTGATTTGTTAACATCTGAACATTACTGCCTGGAGTGGAGAACAACTAGATTCATTAATTTGTTTCCCTTCTCACTTGATTTAATACCTTCTCAGTAATAAAGCTCACCAGCAATTGTAGTCTTGACTTCAGTACTTATTAGCAAATTATACTTTAAACTGAATATTAAATTATCATCAAGAATTGTGGATAAAGAGAACATTTCAAATCTGGAAAAGGAACTTAAACTCTCTTTTTGGCATATGCTTTCAGAGGCATAGGATTTTATATAACCAGAATTGTTTAGAAGATAAAAAACCTTGTGGCATAACTTTCTCACACTGTATTTTGGTAGGTTAAAAATAGTTTGTATAATGAGGAAAGGTATGTTCTTCAGTATAAATTATTAAATAATTCTTTCATTCCCTAAGTAAGGGATATTTCATATAGTTGATGGGTATTGATGAGCATTGAATCTTCTAACAAATTAAATGTGTCCCTAAAGAGTCTTGATTGAAAGAGTTTCAGTTTACTTTAGTGGAAAGCTAAATCCCACTGTAAATAATTAAATTTTTGGATTAACACACATATTCAATATCCCAGAAGACGTCAAGAGATGTCAGATGCGGGCTGAGTTTTGGCTCAGAGGCAAACTACAGAGGTAGGGGGAGTAACAAAAAGAAAAGTCATTTTTATTCTGAACACACCTATCTACACAATATACATTTGAAAGCCACAGAGCAAAGATCATAACTGAGTATCCAAGTAAGGTAGGTGTTGTGCTAGGAGACCTTTGTTGTTTTCATATGAAAACCCAGAGAGTTACACATTTTGGGGAACTGGTAAGTCAGCTTTAGAATTGCTTTCCACATTCCAACCTCAATCATGTGAAACATCTGTAAATGCCACTGTGACTTCATACAGAATAGAGTGGAAAAGGGAAGAAAAATGAAAAAAAAAAGTCTTCCTCAGACTGCCTTCACATGGATTGGTTACATAGTTATCCATAAAGTAGGTTGGGCCAGTGACTGTCAAACCTTTAGCTTCATTTGAGTTTATTCCAAGTACTGAAATATAATTTTTCAAGCAAAGACTAACGTTGAATATCCATAGTCATATTACACACAAAAAAATCAACTTAAACATGTCCTCGAAGCAATAATAAAAAGAAGGTATTACCATTTGACCCATATAGACTAAAACATTGGATCTTTTAGCAAATTGTCCTCCATTTTACTCACAGATGATAAATTTCAACATTATCTGATAAGACAATGAAATTAGAAAGACTACATTGGTAAAACTGAAACATAACCCCAAACAGAACTTCTAGATATGAATACAATGACTGAAAAATTTGGGGCAGCATTCCAGCACCAGCTAAAACGGAACAGCTCACCATATATGCATCTCTCCCAGGCTCCCCAGGTAGTGCTAGTGGTAAAGAACCTGATTGCAGGAGACATAAGAGATGTGAGTTCAGTCCCTGGGTCAGGAAGAGCCCTGGAGGAGGGCATGGCAGCCCACTTGAGTATTTTTGCCTGGAGAATCCTCATGGACAGAGGAACCTGAAGGGCTGTAGTCCATAGGATAACAAAGAGTAGGACATGACTGAAGTGATTTAGCACACAAGCATGCTCTAATCTCAACTAAAAATTTAAGGCATTTTTTAGAAGCAACTACTGAGGACACCAGGCAGTAAAGAATGGTAAGATGAAAATCAAACTTTGAAGAATGGACCCTAGTGTGGATAAAGAGAATATTTCAAAGATGTTTCATCTTTATTTGCTCTTTTCTCCTTTATTTTTTGTGTTTGACCCTAAGTTGGTCCACATAACTATAAATCAAGAACAGACAACAACAAATCCAAGAAGAATATTTTCTTTCTGACTAGAGGGCTATAAAAGAGCCCCTATGAGCTGGACAGTCTGAGGAGAATTCTTACTTTATTTTTCATTTTTTGTCTTTTCAAAGTGGAGAAAATCCAAAAACAAAACAAATCAAACAAAATTATTTAACTCATAAATCTTGAAAATGTGTCTCAGGTACCTGCAGGGTATGAGGAAATCCCTAATTGAAGAGAGTGGGAGAAGAGAATTCTCTAACACAGTGTATGATCTGACTCAGTCCCAGGTTTGAAGAGGTGGTATGCAAAAGTGATGTAAAACATAAGAAACATCACAAAGGTTATGAGAAGAGAACTACACCATAAAGCATGACCCATGTCACGGATTAAACCTGGAGTGCCAGATGCGTAGAGTGAACCCAGAGAACCTAGGAAAAGCTTTGAAAAATGAACATTGGGATCACTCATAGGGAATGATGGTCCAAATATTTGAATTATCAGATACTTAAAAAAAAACTGTTATAATTACGCTTTATAGGGTTAAGTTGTACACTCTTGAAATAAATGAAAAGATAAAAGCTGAAAAGATATTATGTAATGAATAGATATTATACAAGAGAACGAAACATAAATTTTAAAACTGAAACTACAGTACCTGAAACATAATATAACTAGGGAGCTCAAAATCAGAATGAAAATGACAGCAAAAGAAAAGTAAATTAATAAATATTATACAATCTGATAAGGAAGCATCACTATGAACAAAGCTAGTGGAGGTAACGGAATTCCAGTTGAGCTATTTCAAATCCTAAAAAAATGATGCTGTGAAAGCATTGCATTCAATATGCCAGCAAATTTGGAAAACTCAGCAGTGGCCACAGGACTGGAAAACGTCATTTTCATTCCAATCCCTAAAAAAGGCAATGCCAAAGAATGTTCAAACTACAACAAATTGCACTCACACCCTAGCAAAGTAATGCTCAAAATTCCCCAAGCCTGCCTTCAACAGTACGTGAACCATGAAATTCCAGATGTTCAAGCTAGATTTAGAAAAGGCAGAGGAACCAGAGATCAAGTTGCCACTATCCATTGGACCATCGAAAAAGCAAGAGAGTTCCAGAAAAACATCTATTTCTGCTTTATTGACTGTGCCACAGCCTTTGACTGTGTGGATCACAACAAACCATGGAAAATTCTTCAAGAGATGGGAATACCAGATCATTTTACCTGCCTCCTGAGAAATCTGTATGCAGGTCAAGAAGCAACAATTAGAACTGGACATGGAGGAATAGACTGGTTCCTAACTGGGAAAGGAGTACATCAAGGCTGTATATTGTCTTGATGTTCATTTAACTTGTATGCAGAGTACATCATGCAAAATGCTGGGCTGGAAGAAGCACAATCTGGAATCAAGATTGCTGGGAGAAATATCAATAACCACAGATACACAGATGACACCACCCTTATGGCAGAAAGCAAAGAAGAACTAAAGAACCTCTTGATGAAAGTGAGAAAGGAGAGTGAAAAAGTTGGCTTAAGGCTCAACATTCAGAAAACTAAGATCATAGCATCTGATCCTGTCACTTTATGACAAATAGATTGGGGAACAATGAAGCAGTGAGAGATTTTTTGTTGTTGTTTATTTATTTTGGCTCCAAAATCACTGTATATGGTGGCTGCAACCATGAAATTAAAAGATGCTTGCTCCTTGGAAGAAAAGCTATGATCAACCTAGACAACACATTAAAAAACAGAGACATTACTTTGCCAATAAAGGTCCATCTAGTCAAAGTTATGGTGTTTCCAGTAGTCATTTATGGATGTGAGAGTTGGACTATAAAGAAAGCTGAGCACCGAGAATTGATGCTTTTGAACTGTGGTGTGTGGTGTTGGAGGAGACTCTTGAAAGTCCTTTGGACTGCAAGGAGATCAAACCAGTCAATCCTAAGGGAAATCAGTCCTGAATATTCATTGGAAGGACTGATGTTGAAGCTGAAACCCCAATAATTTGGCCCCCTGATGTGAAGAATTGACTCACTGGAATAGACCCTGATACTGGGAAAGATTGAAGGTGGGAAGAGAAGGGGATGACAGAGGATGAGATAGTTGGATGGCATCACCGACTCAATGGACATGAGTTTAAGCAAGCTGTGGGAGCTGGTGATGGAAAGGGCAACCTGGCGTGCTGCAGTCCATGGTCGCAAAGAGTTGGACATGACTGAGCGACTGAACTGAACTGATCCAATCTGAGAAGCAGGACAAAAGTGAAAACCATTAAACAAGTCACAAGTATCTGTGGAATAATATCAAAAGATCCAACATTTGTGTCACATGATTCCCAAAAGGAGAGGAGAAAGAGATTGGTACAGAAAATTATTTGAAGAAATGATCATTGAAAAAAAACCTCAAATTGGTATGACTGCATTAAATTTTCCAGGAACTCAGCAAACCCATAAGAGGATAAACTTAAAATCCCACCAAGAGATACCAGACTAAAACATCAGAAAATCAAAGGCTAAGACAAAGGTCTTTTAACCATCCAGAGGAAAAAATTGTTATAAACAGAAATAATGAGTGAATAAGTAAGGATTTTACACTAGAAACCATAAAAGAAGATAATAGGGCAATATCTTTAAAGTCCTGAAAGAAAAGAACAAAAAAGTCAACACATTCTATTTCAAGTGAATATAAACTTCAGGAATGAAGTAGAAAACAAACAAACAGAGGTGTTCTTAGATGAAGGAAAGCTAAAAGAATCCGTCACCAGTGCGCTCACTTTAAAATAAATGTTAAAGGCGTTATTCTGGCGGAAGGAAAATAAAAGACGGAAATGTGTTTTTATGAACGAAGGATGAGCAATTCATTATACATATAAAAGAATGGATAAATAGAAAAGGACATCTTTATCTTATTTATTGAAATCAGTTAAATTTTGTACTCTGAACATAATCAAATTTAACTAGAAATCAACAATAGAAAGATACCACTGAAATTCCCAAACAGGACATTAAACACATTAAACATTTCTAAATGACATATGGGTCAAGAGGAGTGCCAGGAAAACCTAAAAACATATTTTGAACTGAATGAAAATATATCAAAATTTGTGAGATACAGCTCATGCACAGTTTGGGGAGAAATTTTTTTTTCATTAAATGTTTCTCATAAAAGAAGAAAGGTCTCATATCAATATTCTAAGTTTGTACCTAAAAATGAAAATGTATTTTAAGAAGTGAATTAACATTAAAGGAAGGGGAAAATAGAAAATAATGAATGCAAGAACATAAACAATAAAATTGAAAATACAAAAATAATAGAGAAAAATAGCAAAACCCAAAGTGCATGCATTCTAAGTTGTTTCAGTCGTGTCCAATTGTGAAAGCCTATGAACTGTAGCCTGCTGGGTTCCTCTGTCCATAGGATTCTCCAGGCAACAATACTGGAATGGGTTGCCATGCCCTCATCCAGGGGATCTTTCTCAACTAGGGATCTAATCCGCATCTCTTATGTTTCCTGCATTGACAGGCGGGTTCTTCACTACTAGCACCACCTGGGAAGCCCAACACCAAAAGTAGTTTCTACTAAAAGATTAACAAATTTGATACGGCACTATCCAAACCAACCCAGGAAAAGAAAGGCAATAAAAATTGCCAGTATCTAGAATGCAAGAATCAATACAACCACAAAACAGTAAAGTCTTTGAAGGGGTAATTTAAAAAGCACACTCATAAATTTTTTACAAACTGTTGTTCAGTTGAGTTCTGCTCAGTCACTCAGTCATGTCCAACTTTTTGCAACCCCATGAACCACAGCACGCCAGACTTCCCTGTCCATCAGCAACTGCCAGAGTCTACCCAAACCCATGTCCACTGAGTCAGTGATACCATCCAACCATCTCATCCTCTGTCATCCCCTTCTCCTCCTGTCCTCAATCTTTCCCAGCATCAGGGTCTTTTCAAATGAGTCAACTCTTTGCATGAGGTGGCCGAAGTATTGGAGTTTCAGTTTCAACATCAGTCCTTCCAATGAACACCCAGGACTGATCTCCTGTAGGATGGACTGGTTGGATCTCCTTGCAGTACAAGGGACTGTCAAGAGTCTTTTCCAAACAAACTGTTGAAATGTACCAATTTGATGACAAGCATAAAGTACTAAATCTCTTTTTTTTTTAAGTAATTTGAATAGTTGTTTTAATTTGCTTTCTTCTCACGACATGTGATGTGCAACATCTTTTCATATACTTATTTGCTATCTCTACTTTCTTCTTTGTTGAGGCATGGCCTGCATACGTTTTAGGTGTATACATATTTATAATTTTATATCATCTTGACTACTTGATCCTTTTATCAATATATAATATCTTATTCATCTATTCATGTGATTATTAATTCAGTCATGCCTTCTTCTCCAGTTATTCTCTCTTCAGTCTGGGCAAGTTTCATTGGCTTGTTCTCAGTCAGACCTTACCTGTTCTCTGTCATTTCCATTATTAGTTTTGGCCAATTTAATTCTTCATTATAATTATTTTATTTTTCAGTCCTAGGAATTTGGGTTACAACTTCATTTTTCTGCTTTATTACTTCATTTTTCCATGCACTTTTCTCTATCCTTCCATTTAACCATCTAATATATTTATGCAGTTAATTTAGAGTCCTTGTTTTCTAAGATCAGCATGAGCTACTTGAAGATCTGCTGTATTGATTATTGATGGTGTTCTTTTGATTATGAGATACATTTTCCTGCTTATTCACACATCTCATAGTCTTTGCATTTTGTACTAGACATTTTATACATAAACAATAGTACCGACTGAAGTAGATACTAATCTTCCCTCAGAAAGAATTTGTTCTTTCTAATGCCAGGCAGCATGGGTGAGTATGTGTTTACTTCCTCCTTCTAATCAGAATTTGAAGTGGGTCAGACCTCAATTAGGACTTTAATTATTATTAATTCCCTGATGATATACAATATCTCATGGGTGGTTTCAGGCCATTTCCTCCAGCAAGGCTGTGGGATGTAGTACTCTGAGAGTCAGAACTTTGTTCTGTTTTCTCTCCTGCAGCCCCAGGTTCCCTTTTCTCCTCTTATTCAGCAAAAGTCCCATGGTAAAAATTAGGACCTGCAGAGAAAACTAACCCTGTGGTTAAGACACTTCTGGTTTCAGATCTTTCATGCTTGTCCACACATGGCTATTATTCATTTAGCTAATTTCTCCTAATTGCAGCAAGATTTACCTGCCTGGGGCAAAAGCAAGTTTACTTTTCCAATGTTTTGTGTCCCAGACCCAGTAAGTCCTCCAGATTTTAATGTGGCCCCTCATTAAACATAGTAAAATTTGTCCTTCTCTGGAAATGCTAATTTGCATCTGCAGCTTTTCTCTATCTATCCTTCCTTTCTTCTTCTGTTTTTGTCCATTCTTTCCTTTCTTCCTGCCTTCCTTCATTCCTTTTTTCCTTCCTTCTTTTCTTCATTTCTTTTTCTTTTATAATTGCAGGTTACCTGGTATTCACTTAATTTTACAGCAGCCATTATGGTATTTTGCATTTTTGTAAGCTATTTAGAAAGGACAATTTCAAAATTGATTTGATTTAAAGTTTATTATTTCTGCCCTGTAAATATATGCCTTCTCAATGAACACTGTACTTACAGAAATACTATTTGTTACATAACCAGTGGAGTAAGGAGGTATTTCTTGTATCCACACATTCATATAGCTATGTATTCTTAGAAATATTTATTTGCTATCCTTTATCCCAAGCCCTCTTCTAGGTACTGTAAATGCAATCATGAACAAAGCAAAGGTAAAATAAAACAGCAATCATAACAAACAAAAGTTTAAAAAAGCAAACAACAGCAAAACACCAACACAGTAGGTGATGGGTAAAATGACGTTGGTTTGGGATACTGGATCAGTTACTTCATCCTGCCAAAAAGTGCACCCTGCAGCTCCTGTTTATTTACATATCGCTTCTTTCCTTTATTAGACTTCAAATTTAACCAGACTGATATCTTTGTTGGTTTTGTTTAACATTTTATCTTTCATGATTTAAGGGCTTGTTATGCTTTCTGTGTATTAGCAATCAAACCACTGTGTAAATATTTGCTGAATGAATGAATCCCATCAGGGTCGAAACCAAACATCTGGGAGTTTACAACTTAAAAAAAAAGAAACTGGATGCAAATAATCTTAAATAAACATAATGTGAGTAGATGCATTAGTATTGTAAAAATGTGTTGATATAATGTGCAGTTTAGAGTGTGACATCTGTCGTCTGATTGAGTCTTAAACCTAGTTCTACCACTTATTAGTTTGTTATTTGGGTAGGTTACTTAATATTCATGTACCTCAGTTTCTTCATCTACATTTGAAAGCAAAATAGTACCTTTTATGTATGCTGTTATAAGCAATGATTAATGTTTCTGAAATGTTTAGAAGAGTACCAGGTCTTCCCTGATGGCTTAGATGGCAAAGAATCTGCCTGGAATATGGGAAACCTGGGTTTGATCCCTGATTGAGGAAGATCCCCTGGAGAAGGAAGTGGCAACACACTCCAGTGCTCTTGCCTGGAGAATTCCATGGACCAAGGAGCCTGGCGGGCTACAGTCCATGGGGTCACAAAGAGTCAGACACGACTGAGCAACTAACATGCTTAACCTTGCTTTAAGAAGATCTCCAGATAATTTGTACACTGACTAAAGCTTGAGAAGTCCTGGTTCAGATAGAATCTTATTTATTGGGGGCTTTCTTAGTGGCTCAAACAGTAAAGAGTCTGCCTCCAGTGCAGGAGACCCATGCTTGATCCCTGGGTCAGAAAGATGCCCTAGAGAACGTAAGGGTAACCCACTCCAGCATTCCTGCCTGGAGAATTCCATGGAGAGAAGAATGGGGTGGGCTACAGTCCTTGGGGATGCAGAGTCGCACATGACTGAATGATTAACACTCTCACTTGCACTCTGGCATTAAATAAGTGCAATATATGTTTGCCATTCATAGTAATAGCAGTAGTAATAGTTGTGGTGTTTCTAAGTCTTATACTACTTTTCTGTGGCTGAATGGCAAATTACTGACAAACGTAGTGGCTTTAAACAATACCAATTTTATTTAGTTCACAGCTGCGTAGATCAGAAGTCTCAGTAGTTTTACTGGGCTCTCTGCTTAAGAGTTCAGAAGATCAAAATCAAGGTGTTGGTCAGGCTGAGTGTTTATTGGAAACTCTCAGCTCTGAGGAAGCATCTGCTATTAAGCCTGTTCAGAGTATTGACAGACTTTAATTACTTGCCCTTATAGGGTTGAAGCCCTAATATCTTGCTGGGACTGCTCTTAGATGCTCTAAACTATTCTCATATACTTGTCTCATGGCCTCCTTAGCAAAGGAAAATCTCCATTCCATCAAATCCCTCATGCTTGAAATTTCTCTCTTCTGTAACCAGCCAGGGCATACTCTACTTTTAAAAGGCTCATGTGAATAAATCTACCCAGGTAACCTCTATGTCTTAAGGTTAATTAAGCAACCTTAATTACATTTGCAGAATCCCTTTTGCTGTGTAATATGGCATTGTTGCTTTTGTTGTTGTTTAGTTGATAAGTTGTGTCCAATTCCTTTGTGACCCAGTGGACTGTAACCCACCAGGCTCCTCTGTCCATAGTATTTCCCAGGCAAGAATACTGGAGTGGATTGCCATTTCCTTCTCCAGGAGATCTTCCTGACCCAGGAATTGAACCCACATTTCCTGCATTGGCAGGTGGATTCTTTACCAATGAGCAACTTGGGAAGCCCTATGTAATATGACATAATCAAGGTTATAATATCTTGGGGCCATCTTAGAATTCTGCCTGCTATATTCTCACACCAGACGGCTCACAAAAAGGCTTATTGAGATGTTTCAATTAGAGAATTGAATGTAGTAACAACTATCCAACCTACCACTCCCCTAACCCTTGTTTTATTTGTCCCTTTAGCCCAATGGAGAACTGGCAGAAATGAACTGACTTTTTTAAGGAGTGGGATGTTTGCAAGGGAAACTAATAGTTACCCTTTACTCTTGTCTCCTGGAGAAGGAAATGGCAACTCCCTCCGGTATTCTTGCTTGGAGGATCTCATGGACAGAGGAGTCTGGCAGACTACAGTCCATGGGGTCGCAAGAGTTGGACACAACTTAACAACTAACCCACCACCCACCACCACTCATGTTTCCACTCTTTAGAGATTATCTATGACTTCCATAGGCTTATTAGTGAAGTTTGAAATAGCACTCTCTCCATGATCCAACTAATGAGCATCTTTCTTTGATAATGCTTAAACTACTTAAAACTGCAGTAAACTGAGGATGCTAGGGTCTAGGTAAATGGACCTTAGAGATGGCTAAGATCAGAGATGAACTGCTTGCGAATGAGCCAACAGTTTTGCTGTTTGGTTGGGAAAAGATATACACATTTACGACCAAGGAAAATCGTGTATAAGTATTTTTCCATATCTAAGTATTACCAACGCTTGTGACTAAACATCGAGGGCATTTTTATTGCTTGGTATAATTGAAATATATTCATGGTATATCAGACCCAACTCTGTCAACAATAAAATAAATTTATTAACCAAAGCAAGTTAATGGTTACAACATACCATGTGAAGAGCCACACAGGACACAGAGGTAGATAAAATTTGGTTGCAATCCCATGAAGTATTATATTAAGCCTATGAAAGTAATATGTGACCTGTTAAGAATACAGATATTATAATGAATAATGTGCAATGACCATAAATGTATGTGTATTTATAGTATATACCATTAAACTTTAGATGAAAGAAGTTAATATGTGCATCAGGCTAGGGAACATTTAATTGGAAATGTTAATTCTTAGAATTTTATAGTTTTAGAGTATTGATTAGAATGGAGGATATTGCATTAAAGTGCCTTAAATTGAAATGGTGTTCAATAATATTTAATGATATAATTGATTTACATCTAAGTGCCCAGAAGCAAAGAGTTGTGTGTTGTTTAAAAAGTCAAGATGAGGCAGTGAAAAGACATAGCTATTTGCTTAATATGAATGAATTTTTAAATATAGCTAACGATTTCTATTTGAATAATTTCTATTTGAGTAATTTGAATAATTTGAATAATTTCTATTTCTATTTATGCCCCTAGAAGTGTAAGAGTCAGAAAGACACAAAAATCATACCAGGCAGAGGTTGAAGAAGACCATGAGTGCCACACAGCAAGATTAGATGCAGACAATTCATAGAGAAAATGATAGGCCTAGGCACGTGGGAAGGATGAAATTTTTGATGGGATAATTGGAGTTTGGATCAAAGTATGGGTTAATAAATCTCTTTGAAACCAATATGGCATAATATAGAGGAAAGTAATGAAAGTATATTCAGAGAGAAGAGTATTTGATCTATGCCTCCCTGGTGGCTCAGCGGTAAAGAATCCACCTGTAATGCAGGAGATGTGTGTTTGATTCTTGGGTCAGGAAGATTTCCGTGGAGAAGGAAATGACAACCCACTCCAATATTGTTTCCTGGGAAATGCCATGGTCAGAGGAGCCCGATGGCTGTAGACCATAGGGTCGCATAGAGTTGGACAGGACTGAGGGACTAAACAACAACAGTATAAATTCATATCTGAATTTTAAATGTTATTTAAATGTAAGTATGTCTCATGATCTGTGGCTACCTTGTTGAGCAGCAAAGTAGAAAGTAACAAATATAAACTCGTATAAAGTTATATTGTAAGTCTTAATTCTGAAAGTTTTGTTGGCATATAAAATTAGCAGTTGGACTAAGAAAATATGCAGGAAACTTCTAAACTCCAGAATATTCAAATCTAATGAGTTAGAAAACATGAATCATTTCCTATTTTATAATAGGTGTTGTGGATTTAGTGTTAACATTGCCTGCCATTTTGCTGTGATAGGGTTTTTGGCTTGTGAAAATATCTCCTGCCATATCCATAAACAAGAAATATCATAGCCATCAGTGATTTCTGGCCTCCAAATGTGAACGAGGGCTCCCAAGACTGTGATCCTGTGGATGCTGCCACCCTCTGCAGTGATTGCTGAGGAGATGGGGGGACAAAAGAAGCAAGGTGAACAAGGAAACAAGATTAGCCCCAGATAGTGGAGGTACATATGAAAGGAATTAATTCAGTGAGCTCAGAGGCTTGCATCTTCCCACACATAGAATGCTAAATTTCCTAACCTGATACCTCATCTTTAATGTTCAGACTTCCTGCTCCCTTTGTTGTAAACTTCTTTATAGCCTGACTTCCCTCCTGCCTCTTTGGAGCAGTTTGCTCAGAGCTACTGAGATGCTGTCTCCTTGGCTCAGAATCCTAAACATTCCCACCAAATAAAATAACTCTCTGCTTTCAGGTTGTGGTGATGTTTTTCAGTCGTTAGGCTCATAGCTCCATTTTTGCCCAGTGGCATCAGGCTCTTCTTACTGGAGAATCCCATATCGTCTTGAAAGTGATAGCATAAAGATTTCTCTTATACCTAGAGTTAAGTCCAGGCAACTGGTCCATCAACAATTGCCAACGTAATTCAATTTTTGTTTTTATTTCTCCAGTTGAAAATCTTTCCCAGAAAACAAACTCAGACACATGTTCTCTTACTCTGTCAGTCTTAAAACAGACTGCTGGATTTTTGAATTGCTTCTCCAGCTTTTGGCTACATCTCTCTCTGTTATCTTTGTCACAGTATGTATTCCCCACAGAGATACCAGTGTGTTGCTGTTGATTGTTTTTATTAAAAAACTTAAAGAAATTTTTAATTGTCTATACATCAGTAGTGATAAAAAAAAAAAGTCATCTTAGCAGCAGCAGCAACACAGAAAACACGAACACAACAGCAGCAAGTTATGCTTTGGATTTTCAAATCCAAACATACGAAATGAAACCGTCATACAGAGTTTTACAGCTCCATTATACATCAGAAAATCCAGGATAAATGTCTCTAGCTCCCTAATGAGCAGGTCTTGAATCAGTAGATTGATTTCAATATCATACCTCTTTTTTCACTATGTCTTTCGCTCCTTTTCAACATCTAAAATGCTATGCTCAGTTTAATAACTTTCCCAAAGCAGGTATCAGGTTGTCTCATAGGTTTAAAAATATGGCTCAGAAGATATAAATAATATATCAAAAGCACCCATTGGTGAGACTATGGAAAGAGGGAGGAAAAAAATGAGTAAAATGCACATTAAAGATGTTATCATTCTCTGCATCTTCACTGAAATATGTCTCTTAGTCTATCCGCCAAGCTAAGAAAAATGCTTTGATGGGTACAGTACAGGTGTCATATCCTTCTCTGAGACATTTTTTTGTGTGTGAGAGAGACTAAAACATAACAATTTGAGAAGCAAAACATATCCAAATACTCCCACATGTCCACATTAAGGCCATAATACATTCATGTGGCAAGATTTTTTCTCAACTTTTAAAGCTCTTTTTTCCCCTTTCTGTTTCGAATGTAAACACATCCGTTTAGCCACACAAACAGCAAATATTCATTGAAAAATTACCAGCTGCCAGGCACAGTGCTAGACACTGAGATGTGCCAGTAAACCCAAGTGACAAAAATCTCTGACCTTTGAAATTCACATTCTAGTGGATTCCAAGTATTTTCCTTAAGAATGTTTGGAAATACTAAATTCTCAGTTCATGGAGTTTTTAACTTTCTAAATGTATAAAGTTAGGAAAACAGAAAAAGATGGCCACTAGGCTCTTCCTTCTCTGTGATTAAATACAGTTTTTGAGAAAAACTGAGATCGTTGAGAAATTAAACAGTTTTAGATGGATAACCATGTGTTAGTAGGAGAGACACTGTGTTACCTACCTAAAAGATATATCTTCCCTTTCTTCATGTACAGAATCCCATATTTAGTGGCCCTGAAAGCTCTCCCAGGGAATAAATCAGGACAGATATAAGAAAATCAAAGTGATATAATTTTTCTATCCAGTGATTTATTTTAAAATAGATATAATGACAGACGTGTTCAATGTCATGTAGTATAAATCTGCTCAGACATTTCTTTGAAAAGTTGATTTAAAATATTAGTTTCAGATATGCGATGTAGTGATCCAACATTTTTATAGATTATAAGCAACATTTTAGGTCATTCCTGAATGGTCTAGTAGTTTTCCCTACTTTCTTCAATTTAAGTCTGAATATGGCAATAGGGAGTTCATGATCTGAGCCACAGTCAGCTCCCAGTCTTGTTTTTGCTGGCTGTATAGAGCTTCTCCCTAACAATTATATAGTGGAAGTGAGGGGCACTAGATCTGATAGACAGAGTGCCTGATGAACTATGGATGGAGCTTTGTGACATTGTACAGGAGACTGGGAGCGAGAACATCCCCAAGAAAAAGAAATGCAAGAAAGCAAAATGGATGTCTGAGGAGGGCTTACAAAAAGCTGTGAAAAGAAGAGAAGCAAAAAGGAAAAGAGAAAAGGAAAGATACTTGAATGCAGAGTTCCAAAGATTAAAAAGGAGAGATAAGAAAGCCTTCCTCGGTGATCAATGCAAAGAAATAGAGAAAAAAAATTGAATGGGAAAGACTAGAGATCTCTTCAAGAAAATTAGAGATAGCAAGGGAACATTTCATTCAAAGATGGGCTCAATAAAGGACAGAAATTGTATGGACCTAACATAAGCAGAAGATATTAAGAAGAGGTGGCAAGAATACATAGAAAAACTGTACAAAAAAGATCTTCATGACCCAGATAATCACGATGGTATGATCACTCACCTAGCGACAGACATCCTGAAATGTGAAGTCAAGTGGGCCTTAGGAAGCATCACTACGAACAAAGCTAGTGGAGGTGATGGGATTCCAGTTGATCTCTTTCAAATCCTAAAAGATGATGCTGTGAAGGTGCTGCACTCAATATGCCAGCATATTTGGAAAACTCAGCAGTAGCCACAGGACTGGAAAAATCAGTTTTCATTCCAATCCCAAAGAAATTCAGTGCTAAAGAATGCTCTAACTACCGCACAGTTGCACTCATCTCACACTCTAGGAAAGTAATGCTCAAAATTCTCCAAGCCAGGCTTCAACAGTACATGAACCATGAACTACCAGATGTTCCAGCTGGTTTAAGAAAAGGCAGAGGAACCAGAGATCAAATTGCCAACATCCGCTGGATCATCGAAAAAGCAAGAGAGTTTCAGAAAGACATCTATTTCTGCTTTATTGACTAGGCCAAAACCTTTGACTGTGTGGATCACAATAAACCGTGGAAAATCTTGAAAGAGATGGGAATACCAGACCACGTGACCTGCCTCTTGAGAAACCTGTATGCAGGTCAGGAAGCAACAGTTAGAACTGGACATGGAACAACAGACTGGTTCCAAATAGGAAAAAGAGTATGTAAAGGCTGTATAGTGATTATTTAACTTATATGCAGAGTACATCATGAAAAATGCTGGGCTGGATGAAGCACAAGTGGGAATCAAGATTGCTGAGAGAAATATCAATAACCTCAGATATACAGATGACACCACCCTTATGGCAGAAAGTGAAGAAGAACTAAAGAGCCTCTTGATGAAAGTGAGAGAGGAGAGTGAAAAAGTTGGCTTAAAGCTCAACATTCAGAAAACTAAGATCATGGCATCCGGTCACATCACTTCATGGCAAATAAATGGAGAAACAGTGGAAACAGTGTCAAACTTTATTTTTTTAGGCTCAAGAATCACTGCAAATGGTGACTGCAGCCATGAAATAAACAGATACTTGCTACTTGGAAGAAAAATTATGACCAATCTAGACAGCATATTAAAAAACAGAGACATTACTTTGCCAACAAAGGTCCAGCTAGTCAAGGCTATGGTTTTTCCAGTAGTCATGTATGGATGTGAGAGTTGGACTATAAAGAAAGCTGAGTGCCAAAGAATTGATGCTTTTGAACTGTGGTATTGGAGAAGACTCTTGAGAGTCCCTTGAACTGCAAGGAGATCCAACCAGTCAATCGTAAAGGAAATTAGTCCTGAATGTTTATTGGAAGGACTGATGATTGAATCTGAAACTCCAATACTGTGGCCACTTGTTGCGAAGAGCTGAGTCATTTGAAAAGATCCTGATGCTGGTAACGACTGAAGATGGGAGGAGAATGGGAGGACAGAGGATGAGATGGTTGGATGGCATCACCAACTCAATGGACATGGGTTTGAGTAAACTCCGGGAGTTGGTGATGGACAGGGAGGCCTGGCGTGCTGCAGTCCATGGGGTCACAAAGCATCGGACACGACTGAGCAACTGAACTGAACCAAACTGAAGCAATATTTTATAGATTAACAGCAACAACATAGATTTTGGGATGGGGAGGGAGGTGGGAGGGTGGGTTCAGGATGGGGAACACATGTAAACCCATGGCTGATTCATGTCAATGTATGGCAAAAACCACTACAATATTGTAAAGTAATTAGCCCCCAACTAAAATAAATAAATTTATTTAAAAAAATAAAATAAAACTCTAATAAACAAAATAAAAAAATAAAGTTATTACAACATAATGGCTGTATTTCCTTTCTGGAAATATCTTTGAGGCTTATTTATTTTACACACAGTAGTTTGTAATTTTTAATCCCCTTCCCTTACCTTTCCCTTCCTTGCTTCCCTCTCCCCTTTGCTAACCACTGGTTTGTTCTCTATATCTGTGAGTCTGTTTCTGCTTGGTTCTATTCATTAGTTTGTTTTATATTTTAAATTCCACATATAAATGATAACATAAAATATTTGTCTTTCTCTAACTTATTTCACTTTGCAAAATGCCCTCTAAGTCCATCCATGTTGCTGCAAACGGCAAAATTTCATTCTTTTTTATTGCTGAGTACAGTATTCCATTGTGTGTGTATATACATATATACTTATACACCACATCTTCATTATCCATTCATCTTTTGATGGACAGTTAGATCTCTTCCATACCTGGTTACTGTATATAATGCTACTGTGAACATTAGAGTTCAACATAACTTTTTGTATTAGTGCTTTTGTTTTCTTTGGATATATATCCAAGAGTGCAATTGGTGGTTCTATTTTTAGTTTTTTGAGGAATCTGCATACTTTTTTTCCATAGTGACTGCACCAACTTACATTCCCACCAACAGGACACAGTGTCTCCCATTTCTTCACATCCTCACCAACATTTGTTATTTGTAAACTTTTGGATGATAGCCATTCTGACAGGTAAGATGTTTGAATTCACATTTCTCTGATGATGAGTGATGTTAAACGTCTTTTCATGTGCCTTTTGACCATCTGTATATCTTCTTTGGAGTAAACGTCTGTTTAGGTCTTCTATTTTTTAATCAAGTTGCTTTTTTTGTAGTATTGAGCTGTATGAGTCGTTTATATATTTTGGATATTAATCCATTATCATATCATTTTCAAGTGTTTTCTCCAATTCAGTAGGTCATTTTTTCATTTGCCATGCTCAATTTGTTTTTTATTTTCAGTATATTTCCTCATGAGTAGGCTCTGCCATTTTAAAGGAGTACTTAGTGGATATTTCTGAAGGTCATAAGAACTCTGACACAGTTCTATAAATTTTCATATGTATTCTCCTATATCCACAGAGGTAGTTTATTTATATATATATATATTTTTTCTCACCAGAAATTTAGAATGTGTAAGGAATTTTCTCAGTCTCACTGTTTGATTTTAGTGTGCTTTACCACAGTTTTTAGTCTCTATGGGCAGAAACATTCCTTTACTTTGGGATGTGAGTATATGCTGTATTTCCTTGGTTTGTAGGGTCCATTCAAGGACCTCCTTTCACTTCTCTGTTATCCCCAGCTGATGACTCCTGATCTTAGAATGATCATCTACCCATGTTCTGAAGTTTGTCAGGCTTTTCCACCATCAAGTTTTGAGAGTATAATTTACAAGTTGTTTGTTTTGCTATCCTAATTGGTCTGCTACATTTTCTGGAAACTTGTGTGACTATTCAAAAATTATACTTTTGCCCTCATCTCACGTCTGAAAAGCTTATGCATTTTTTTAAAAAGTGTAGAAAATTCAGGAGGATGCTATGTGATTACTTTCAGAGAAAGTAAGAAAGCTAAAAAATCCGAAGAATAATATCTATCTGTTCAGGGGGTCTGAAAGTGAATGGCAAAGGTGAGCACAGGAATATTCTGGTTACTGAAAAAAAGAAAGACAAAAATGTCTGAATAACTGAAAGCTATGAAAAGGAAGAAAAATAAATGGCTAAGGTGGTTCCCATAAGACTATGATATTTTCCCAAGGGGTAACTATAAGCCTAGCCCTTCTCCAACAAACTTGGACATTGACCTTAACAATGGTCTAGTATTTTTAAACTGCCATCTAAGTCTGTGTATGTGTGTGTGTGTGTGTCTGTGTGTGTGCATGCTTAGTTGTGTCTGACCCTGTGCAACCCTATGGACTGTAGCCCGCCAGGCTTCTCTATCCATGGTATTTTCCAGGCAAGAATATTGGAGCGAATCACGATTTCCTTTAAGTCATATAGTACTTACTCTACATTTATTTTTATTATTGCTTAATTTCAATAAGATATTCGGGCCTACATAAAAGCATTAGTTTGAAAATAGTTTCTCTTCAATCTAGCTGGGTTTTACGTTTAATGATTTTCTTTGAAGATTCTGAGCACATCTGTCAATGCCAGTTCAATGATTGATAGGGAGAGGTAATATTTCACAGATTTGACTTAGATACTAATTTTATATAGCAGCCCTTACTACCTTGTTCAGTTTTTTACCTTTTTGATTTTTATTCCTTTTGTCTCACTTGCCTAAGATTTGCCAAGAAATCTCCCACCTATTTCTCACCTAGTGAGCCTTTCTTTCTACAAGCATAATGGAAAATTATGCACATATATTTTGTTGCTCCTTGGGAGGCTGAACAGAAGTAAAATTCCTTTGTACTATTCTTCCTCCTTGGTTGTAGTTTTTCCCTTGGCAGGAAATCTGTGGAGGAGAGAGTGAAAATGGCAGAAGTAGCAGCTTCTTCTGATGCAGCATATGCGTTCAAGTCATTCTCCCGCCAAGGGGTCTGGAAGCAAACTTGCTCTTCTTGTTGCACTAGAGTGGCCTCAGCATCTCCAAGCATGATGTTGGTGCCTTGCATTAGCTGATCTCCTGTATAGAATCGTCTGGTCAAAAGCAGAGGAATGCAAGTGACCAAAAAAAAAAAAAAGATTAGAAAAAAAATCCAAACGTTATTTCTGGAATGTTATGTGAGTCTCATACACAACCACCAAGTGAGCCTGGTGCACAGACTAGATGGCTAAACTCTACATGAGCATAGCAGCTATGTTCCAAATGGTTTCCCAAATTCAAAGGGAATCGCAGCCAGACTCCTTGAATTTTCTCAAGCATTCCAATTTCAATCATGAGCTAGTTTAGCTGGAAGTCAGATTCTTCCCACATTCACTAGAAAATTTATTGGCTACAATTTCAGAAATTCTGGCCAAATCTTAAGCTAGGTAAGCAAGGTTAAATTTCTTCTCTAGCTTTATCACCTTCTTTGTCACTTTTTATGACAACTACTTGAACTTGCTGATGAAAATCATATGACCAGTATTAAAAATAAATCTGAGATATTTTTCTCATTCATTTTAGTATTTATTCTTTCAATAATCTGTTTTCAATGTCTTTTATAGTGAACAACTATATAGAGTTCAAGAGCTGTCAGTTCCACCGATTAATCTCAGTTTAGGTGCTTGTTAATTTTGTTTCAACAGAATTGTTAAGAGATTCTTTCAAAACAGATCCTGCCACTAAGGTGAATGAAAATATCACATCCACAGACAAAACAGTTTGCACACATATGTGACTTTCCTTTAATATATATTTTTTTAAAAAATTACTTTTCTCTATAACAGAAATATATCCATTTGGGGGAAGAAATGTTTTAAGTATCTTTTAAATTTTAATCATTATAAGTGAAAAAAATCACTCAAAACTATGTCATATGTTTTTGTATATTATTTATCACAGAAAATAAGCCTGTATTTCACATTTGGGGGCATTACAATGTTAGCACCATGAACATCAGTTATTAAAATACTGTACCAAAAATGTTTAGATATTAAGTTTGAAATACTTAGCTCTTCATTATGTAACAACATTGATTATTCCAGACTAAACTGAATGGGTAACTAAATGTGTCCTTAATAAAGTGAGAGTAAAACCATTGCTGTTCAACTTCCTGAGTTATCACTGTGATGAATCTAGTGATCCCATACCATGAGTAGGTTCAGGAGATTTAATTGTGATTTTTGTGGTTGCACTTTAGCTATACTAACAGGGATTTTTATATCCTAATTTCTAGCTAGATATTTAACATTGTGCATAAAATAATAAGGAATTTAGAAATGACCACAATGATGGTAGGCAATCACTTAACTTCTCCACTGAAGTAAGTTGTTATTATTCTTTACTTTTGTCTAAATTTTGTTTTAACCATATTGTAAGTGAAAGAGTAGCATGATAGAGAGGCAATACTGGACTTGCAGCCAGGACAGAAGTCAAGGGAACTGAGAATAAATTTTAAAACATTTTCCTTTAGAAACAGAAAACTCTGATTACTGGCTTTGAAAGTTTAAGAATTCCAAGACTAAGATAAGATGACTTTTCAGAACTCATCAAGAAAGTGACACAAGTGCCTCTTAATAACATCACCAAGAGGGAGAATACTTTGTAGTCTTAGAGGCATTGGACTATATCTTATTTATTTTTGTAACACCAGTGTTTAGCACAAAGTCTGCCACAAATAATACCTTCATTGAATGATTGATGATGAATGAATAGAGCATTATTTATTCATGTTGAATGTAGTATTGTAACAGAATTCTTGCTAGTGGAATATAGTTATACTGTGACCTAGAAATCATTGATGTGCTCTGAGCAAACTCAAAAAGCTCCTGCTATTTGAGCTTCCAAATAGCAGGACCAAAGGTAAGTGTAAGTTAGATATTTCCTGGGCCCAGAAGCTCAATGGGAAGACAGGATGTTACGGGGTCTCCCAGTGAGGCCGTGTAGAATCATTTGCCACTATTCAATGCCTGAATGAATACCTGTACTCTCTGGGAAGAAAAACACTGTTTTTACAATACAGGTGGGAAAACATGATTTCTCCAGTGGCCTGAAAGTTCTGTTTGAGAAAACTGGAGGTTTGGAAACTTTCTTGTTGGGTGAAAGGAAAGCAAAGGTCACAAAACAAGTTAGAATTGGGAACTATCAAATGAACAAAAAATGTGGCATCCTAGAAAATAGTCATTTCAGGGGATTCCATTTATGTCTTAGAATTCCAGATAATTGTATTTTAATCCACAGATAACCAATGTGTATGTTGTAAAATAGAATATAAAAGTATTAGAAAAACCAGCAAAGAAAAGACTTGGGCTTTCTACTTAAAAAAAAAAAAAAAAAAAAAAAAAAGAGTTGTCTAATAAATGAAAGAGAGAGGGATCAATGAGCACCTCTCTTTAGAGACGCTAGGGCCATGAAACAAAACAGAAGTGGAATACTGTACCGAAAACAGTCTTCTGTGATTCTATAAATTGGTGCTCACTATGCTAAAGATAAGCCAAGAGTATTTACAATATTGGCCATTCTATTTTATAAGCAGCCAAGTGTTATCTCATAGATGCACTATTTCAATCATCAAACTATTCTAATATTGTCATTATAATATGAGATAATATTGATATCATTTCAGTTTTTAGATTAGGAAACTGAGTTCCAAGGAATATGTGTCACTATAACTATCATGTTTATAGAGACAAGAAATATGTTTTCCATTTCCACCAATCATCCCCAGCACATAACATGTTTTTAGTCCTTGAAAGACATTTAGAATATATTTATTAAATGAGTGGGTAAAAAGAAACAAACTTTCCCAGATGCTAATGTTAGATTCAAATATATGTCTTTAATTCCTCAGTATGCATTTCTAACAGAAAGAAAGCAAACGACTTTCTTGGTTGGTGAAAACGACTCTATTTAGAGAGAAACTTGATAAAATTACTATATACATTCTCCAGGAGGGAACTTTTTTTTCCTACCAAAGGTTTGAGACAGACAGGTCAAGCTCCTGTCTACCTATTGACTAGTTAGAGAAATATATTCATATAATCCTTTTTTTGGCTTTTGTTTCATTTAGGCATTATTCATCAATGACTTATCAAGGGCTTCCCATGTGCCAGACACTCTTCCTGGCCCTAGGGAAGCAGTGATAAATAAGAGTCTCTTTCCTAAAATGACTCATGTTCCATATTCTATGTATTCTGACCTCATAGAGATGTCATTCAGTATAAATTTATAAATGTTAATTTTCAGAACTTCATTTTCCTCATTTATGAAACAGAAGTGATAATACCTTCTCACAGGGTTGCTGTGCAGATAATATATAAAATGTGTAAGAAACTATACAAATTGAAACAACAATGACAATTGAATTTTTAAAGTTTACAGATGGTTGCTGACATTATCTTGTTAAATTTTTGACTAATATGATCATGGTAATATCAAGATTATGAAACAATATGATCAGGCAAACCACAGTTGGAGTCCTTCCATTAATATTATTATCTATTTGACCTTAAGAAATATATTAACCTTATTGACAAAATTTCTTCATCTGACAAGGGAAAATTGCACTCTAATTTATAAGGTTGTTATAAGGATTATTGATAATCTATACAAGTTGTCTTCTCACTGAAGAGTAACAATTATAAGTGCTCAAAAATTGTAAGAAGTTACAATTCCATCGAGCAACAAGAATTCTCTTATTCTACTAATCAGAATATAACTATTTTGGAAGAGTGTTTGGCAGAATCTTTTAAAGATGGATATATGCATTTCTCATGGTATAGAAATTCTACTATACAAATACTCACCAGAAGATATGTCCCAGAATGATTCTGTTAGCACTAGTCATAATAGACCAAACCTGGGAAGTGCCTAATTACCATCATTGGTTGAGCAGTTATTCACACAGTTGAATGGAATTCAACAATAAAATCAATGAATGTCAGAAATATAATGTTGAGTGAAAGAAGCCAGACTTAAAAGATACTCTATAATGCCATTAAAATAACCTATAAAAATACATTAAATGACTGTTTCAGAGATTAAAACTCTGCCTATTACCCTTAATAGGCACCGATAGTATAGTGATTGGAAGGAAACATGAAGAGGGCATTAGGGTTCTAGAAAAATTGTTTATTTGGGTCCTGTTTTACAGAAGTATGTTCATGTTTATGAAAACTTAGAGAGTTGTCTACCAGTGTACTTTTCTGCACATGTGTTCTACTTTATTAGAATTTGAAAAATAGTACGCATATTCAATAAATATCAATTCTTATTTTTTAAAATTAAGAATATGAAGCATTCACACACAGTCTAAATTTTTTTTAGAACATTTTTAATCAATTTATTTTTATTCTAGAGAAAACATCTAGGTCTAGAAGACATTCATCTCTCACACACTTAAAGTCTCTTTCAGTTTATTTTTCCAGGCAAATTTGTAACTAGTGCCTGCTAAGTCCAAACGACTATGTCACAAGTTCTTTTGAGACAAGGATGCCTTTGCTTGGCATGACATGAATACCAAGTACCCTGTATACAATTAAGCTTTTTAAAAAGTACATGGGAGAAACTGTTACCAGTACCACAGTAGCTGTTTTTTTTTTTTTTTTAATTTTATCTCTTGCCAGTTTTGCAGAAGAGCAAACAGAAATCATTCATCACATAATGCACTTGCTACACTTATGACCACTGGAGTTTCTAGTTCTTTGTAGAGAAAAATGTGCGTCACAGAAACAAGTAATTTTCAGTATTCTCTTTTAAGATACCCAGTATTTTCAACCCAAATTTGAGTTCAATTCACGTTATGGACTGAATGCTTGGATCCCCTTTAAATTTTTCTTCTGAAGCCCTAATCTGCCCTCCCCACAGTGGGACTGTGTTTGGTGGTGGGGCCTCTAAGGAAGTAATTAAGTTTAAATGAAATCTTAAGAGTTGAGCCCCGGTTCAGTAAGATTGAGTCCTTTAAGAAACAACATCACAGTGCTTGCTTCATTTCTCTCTACCATGTGAGAACAAAGTCAGAAGGCGGCCATCTACAAGAAAGGAAATAGCTCTCACCGGAAACCAGCACCAGCTGGCACCTTGGCCCTGGACTTTCCAATCTTCAGAACTATGAGAAGTAATGCTAAGTTGCTTCAGTCGTGTCCAACTCTGTGCGACCCCATGGACAGCAGCCCACCAGGCTCTTCTGTCCACGGGGTTCTCCAGGCAAGAATACTGGAGTGGGTTGAGAAGTAAAGTCCTGCTTTTTAAGCCACCCAGTCTGACATTTTGTTATGGCAGCCCAAGCTGACTAAAACACTACAAAAATGATGAGAGCTTTGACTGTAACATTTAAATGAAAGAGAGAGAAAGGAAAAAAGAAACAAAGGAAGAAAGGTAGGTCACTGGGAGTCTCTGAAATAGACCATATTAAATGCCAACCAAAATATTTTCAAAGTCTTCAACTATAAATACAGAATAATCATAATGCTACACTACTTAATTCAAAGGGATATTGTAATGATGAAAATAAATATTGTAAGAAAAATACCCTACAGTTTAAATATTACTCCTACCATATGTTGGAATAACATAGATGAAGAATGGTCACTAGTCAAACTTCTAGTCTAAAACAAGAGACGGAAATACAATTTCTACATGTTTATATGTCTAACAAAAAAACTGGGCATTCTAATAGAAACATATTGGAATATAATATGTGGGACATTCGTATCCAAGTCTGACAGTAATTATATAACAACAGTTATCTAAAAGGAAGTCACAATATAGCAGGACACTGGATACTTGCCGTACTACGTATCAGTCTCAGTCACACAAAAATCTATGAAACAGTTATTTCTTCTTTCCTTGGATGAGAAAATTTAGGCTTAGAGAGCTTCTCTCAGTTCGCAAAGTTGCCAGTCATACTCAAGTTGATCTGTCTCTAACTTCTATACTCATAATTCAGCCAAAAGAAATCAAGGATCTCAGCAGGAGAAGAGTAGGAATATAACAAGAAGACAATTAAAAACAATATATATAAGCTATTTAGCACACACACTCATAAGCTAAAATGAGCAATTTTATGTAAAATAGATATGTTTAAGATTCCAAATATTGTAAGAGAAAGTCCTAGGTCTATTTGGGAGGCTCAAGAATTTTAAGTATGGATATAAAACACAATTATAATATTTAATGTGCTAACATGTCACAGTTTGTCTAACATAAGGTAAAGGATCATGATGTGCGTGCCTAGTTATGTTCAGCTCTTTGTGACCCCATGGACTATAAGCCTTCCAGGCTCCCCTGTCCATGAAATTTCCCAGGCAAGAACACTGGAGCAGGTTGTCATATCCTACTCTAGGTAATCTTCTGTTTTCAGGTATGGAACCCGTGTCTCTCACATCTCATGCCTTGGCAGGCAGATTCTTTATCACTGAGCCACCTGGGAAACCCATAAGGTGAGGGAAGATAAGTGTATTACTTTGCTAGGGCTGCCATAACAAAGTATCACAGGCATGATGCCTTAAATAACAGAAATGTATCTTCTCATAATTCTAGAGGCTTAAAGTCCAAGATCAAGGTGCTTTTAAATTTGCAAATTTAAATTAACCATGTGTAATAAATGGGTTTATAAATCTTCGCATGTTATTTCTTTGTTTGATAACAGTGAAACCAAAATGAGAACCAAAATAGCATGATTCTTATTCAGGAATGTAAAAATTTAAAGAGCTCATTATTTGGACTCAGTAAAAATTAATAATGCTGCTTGGATGAATATCATGTTACATTTCCTTTAAAATATCATAAGCCACTTGATCAAAAACTGTCATGAACTTATATAGTTTTTGTGACTGGCTTACTATGAAGTATGCACTTTTACCTCTGCTAACTGAGGCAAAAGCTATTTTCTTTCAGAGTGTTATGGGGTTAGCACTGACTTTCTGTGGTATGGGAAAACAAATGTATAAGGATAGAAATGTCAATATACTGATCAACTTTTTAGGTCAAAAGTGACATGGAAACTTTCATACCATGGTGATCATTTCTGTCTGAAACTAACTGGACAATTAACTAAAATCTCCACAGATATTTTTGCACTCTAATTTTGGAGAGACATAGGTCACAAGAAGAAAGCCAAATGACATCAATTTCCTTAACTTCTTAAAGACCATACATGTATCTCAAATATATAGAGCATGAACTTTGTTGATAGCTCCTGAGTGGTGTCACTAAAATTGTGAAACATTTGAAATCTTCAGAAAAGTACTAGGTATCTTTTCAATGAATGTCTAGTCATAGACTGTCTTTCCAGGGTTCCTGATATTAAAATGACCTGAAACACTCATTGTCTTTGGGCTATTCACAACTTAGTAAGTTGTATAAATTTGTAGAGATGCAAAATTTTCTTATCCACATAAATGCAAAAAAAAAAATGTGTCTAGTGGATTGCCATTGTTCACTGTCTTGTGGATATTGGCTAGTTTTGCATTCTTTGTAAATTCATTTCAGAATTCTATATTGCCTATATATATAGCCTACATATATATATATACATATATATATACATGTGGTTCTTTAAATTTTTCTTTGAACCCATGGTAGCATCTTACTGAATCTCATTTTACTTAAAGGAATACATCAACTCTTTACCATATGTCCATTTTATATTTATATAAGAGTCGTAATTTTGCTTTTTTAAACAAATTTTCCCTTAATAGTTTGAATCCCTCTTCAGTCACTGCCTATGCTAATCCATGGTATAATTAATTAACCTTTAAGCCCAGGTTTCTAGTCCATAAAATGGATATAAAAATATCACCCTCACAGGGTTGAAAAAAGCTTTAAATGAGGTGTATGCAGTACTTAGCACAGTCACTTTTCACCCAGGAGTTAGGGTCCTTTATTTCCTCTTATAGCAAATGACTAACTTTAGTGCCAGACAATTAACTTCAGTTTAGAGGCCAAAGCCACCAACAATTTGAGCCTTTTCTAAATCTCTCCTCAGCCTCAGTTCACTAACATAGACACATAACTCTTATGCTAAATGAAAATGTCCTGGAAAGTATGAGTCATATTCCATTTATTTTGCAGTGAAATAATACTACATAAAGCATTTCCAAATAGGAATGATTATTTTCATTTTTTTTTTTAGTTTTTACAAAGACAGTGTATACATTGAATATGCCAGATTAACATAGACTAGAAGATATTAAGCATAAGTAACCATAGAGCTGGAAGAGCCTGGAGCAGATGAAGACACTTTTAGAATATAAGTGCAAAAGATATGTCCTGATTAGGTTGCAAAGGGTCTAACATGTAAAAAAAAAAAAGTCATGAACACAGAGGTGGGAAAACTAGCCCTTCAACATGGGCTATAACCAATAGGGCAGTCTGTTTGGCTACAACCTTTTCTGGGGAGTTAAGTCCTGGTTGTGAATCATTAATTCAAATTTAACCTGATTCTTTATCCAGTTGTTAACATAAAGTTCTAGAATCACCTAGATATTTATCTGGAAAATCAATAATATCAAAGACACATATCAGCAAGTGCGAAAACAAGTAACTGAAAATGTGTGCATGCTCAGTCCCTAAGTCGTGTCCAACTCTTTGTGATCCCATGTACTGTAGCCTCCCAGGCTCTTCTGTCCATGGGACTTCCCAGACAAGAATACTGGAGTGGGTTGCCGTTTTCTACTCCAGGGGATCTTCCTGACTCAGGAATTGAACCTGCATCTCCTATATATCCTACTTGGCAGGCAGATTCTTTACCACTGAGCCACTTGGGAGGCCCCAAATAAATGAGAATACACCAAACTAAAAGAAAATCATCAATAAAATGAAAGGCAATCTATGGTACGGGAGAAAAAATTTTGCAAATGATATATCTGATAAGGAGTTAATATCCAAAATTTACAATGCATTTGTACAACTCAATAACCAAATACAAAAAATGAAAGCAAACAATTCAATTTTAAAAAAGGGGAGTGAATTTAAATAAACATTTTCTCCAAGGAAGACATATGGCTATCTAACAGGCACATGAAAAGATGCTCAACAATACCAATAATCAAATAAATGGAAATCAAAACTACAATTAGATATTACCTAATATCTCTTAGAATGGTTATTATAAAAAATAAAAGACATAACAAGCGTTGGCAAAGATGTGGAGAAAAAGGAATCCTTGTGCACTCTTAGCAGGAATATATGTTGGATATAGCCACTATGGAAAACTTTATGGAGATTCTTTAAAAAATTAAAAATAAAACTATCATATGACTCAGCAACTCCACTTCTGAGTATTTACCAAAAGGAAATGAAAACACTAAATAAAAACATAAAAGATATATGCACCTGCATGTGCATTGCAGCATGATTTGCAATAGCCAAGATACGTACGCAACCTAAGTGGCCACCAATGGATGAATGGATGAATACTGACACACAATGGAATGTTATTCAGCCATAAAAAGAAAGACATTTTGCTGTTTCCAAATGTTTACATGGATGGACCTTAAGTACATTATGCTAAGAGAAATAAGTATACAAAGAAAGATAAATACTATATGATCTCATTTATATGTAGAATGTAAAAAAAATCTGATAGATACAGAGAACAGGTTGTTTGTTACCAGAGGTGGGGTAATTTAAGGAATAGATAAAAATGGGTAAAGGAAGTCAAAAGGTACAGATTTCCAATTATAATATAAATAAGTACTGGACATGTATATAGCATGGTGACTATAATTAGCAATGTTGTATTTTTTATTTAGAAGTTGCTAAGAGAGTAGATCTTAAAAATTCTGATCACTAGAAAAAAACACCTGCAATTGTGTGCATACAAATGTTAACTTATTGAGATGATCATTTCATGATGAACACATATATCAAATCATTATGTTGTATACCTGAAACTAATATACTGTCAAATAAAATTATTTGATATCTTAAAAATACATATATTCTATGAGTATTTGCTGCAAAGACATCTTGCCTAGGCATATGCAAATACATATACACATCCATTACTTCACAGTGTGGTCAGTCTTCTTGACAAGACAGAGATATAAACAAATACTTGTTGCGTACTATTAATACCAACAACAAAGATACACAAGGCATATGCAGAGAGGATGAATGATTGATTTCTAAAGGATGGGAAAAGTTTTGGGGAAAAGTCATCTGGAATTAGAGAGCTGGAGAATGTAGACATTTTCTTTTCAAAATCTTTTCCTTTTCTTTATCCAAAAGGTAAGGGTAAGTATAGTGTTCTTCTGGTTTCTTGTTAGGAAAACATAATCTTAATTTAGTATTTGTTCTTCTCAAATCTCTTGGGAGAAAACTTGCTGTGGGGTCAGCAAACATCAAGGACAGACTTTTTCCAAAAAATATTTCGAAGAAACCCCCATTCAGAAAAAAAAAAAAAAAATGTTGTTAGGAATTACTCTTAAGAGGTTTCTTTTTTTACACCATAAAATTTTAATCTCAAAAAAGTTAGGGGATAATCCAAATCAAAACAAATTTTACTTAGTTTTATTGTTGCTCTTAAGTACTATATAGATAACGAACACTTTAGTCATTCTACTCAAAGTGGACATTCACACTTGACCTTCCCACTGCCCTGTCTTTGAAAGATCACTGATAAAGACCTTAAACTTGCATCATTTTTGAAATCCATCTGTGGAAGAATGGATCCGTTAAATAGTATCCTCAGCTTTGATAGTGTTCTTGGAAGCTTCCCTGTTCTGGAATGAGTAATGAGGGGTTTGGAACTCTGTTTGGTTCTACTGCTGCTGCTGCTCAGTCGCTTCAGTGGTGTCCAACTCTGTGCCGCCCCATAGATGGCAGCCCACCAGGCTCCCCCGTCCCTGGGATTCTCCAGGCAAGAACACTGGAGTGGGTTGCCATTTCCTTCTCCAATGCATGAAAGTGGAAAGTGAAAGTGAAATCACTCAGTAGTATCCGACTCCTAGCGACCCCATGGACTGCAGCCTACCAGGCTCCTCAGTCCATGGGATTCTCTGGGCAAGAGTACCGGAGTGGGGTGCCATTGCCTTCTCCCTGTTTGGTTCACCTTGGTACAAATTGTGATTTAAAAACACTGTGAGGGACGTGACAGTATCCTGTTTAAGAAGTCCACTTGGAATGTGTGATTTTTTATTCTGTGGCTAACCTAACTTCTCCTTTAAATCTTTAATTAAAATCTTAGCACTCTTTTAATGTTTTTCCATAGTATCTTCATTATGAATATTTAGGTTTTTATCATCTAGAGTTGGAAAAGTGCATTTAGATTGATGTAAATTCTTCCTTTGAGGTCACAGTCTCTAGAAATTCATGAAATTGTTGTGCTGAGAGCATTTTAAATATTATAGGCTTGCTTCTGTGGAAATGAATAAAGATTACTCAAATTAGAACAAGCAAATGCTGTTTATTCAGAGTTTGCTATAACAAGTAAGTCAGCTACCATCACCTGTGTTGGACAGATTTACAGGCAGACAGGAGATTATAGAAGTTTTATAGTAGAAGAAAGAGAAGGCTCAAGGTATACCCTGATGGGAAAACTGGGAGATGGGCTAACTAGAGGGAAGATGTCCTATGAGATTGGTTAAAGAAGCATATTTGAGTTTCTCTGGTTGGTCCTTAGTTGGAAGAGGAGATAGAAATCAGGGAAACTGGTAGTTAGCCAAATCTTGACAGTTTGGAGTCAACTGCTATTCAAATTCTGGCTTGTCACCCTTCTAGTTGTTGCAGACTGTGGGTCAGAGTTCTAGTTTTATATACGATCTGGCTGTTATCCATTTGTACATCAGTCTCTCCCTCGTCTTTGTCTTTTTCTGCAGACGAAGAATTGAGACTCTCAAAGGAAATGTTACCTAAGACTGATAGAGATCCTTTTTTCTCAGTTTGTGTGTTTGTTTCATTTATCACTTAAATATATTTATCCTGTTCTAAAATTAAGTACAGCCTTCCCTGGTACCTCAGCTGGTAAAGAATTTGCCTGCAATGCAGGAGACCAGTTTGATTCCTGGGTAGGGAAAATCCCTTGGAGGAGGACATGGCAACCCACACTTGTATACTTTCCTGGAGAATTTCCATGGACAGAGGAGCCTGGCGGGCTACATAGGTGACACCAGTGTTAAAGAACCTGCCTGCCAATGCAGGAGATGTGAGAAACATGGGTTCGATCCCTGGGTCAGGAAGATCCCCTGGAGGAGGGTGTGGCAACCCATTCCAGTATACTTGCCTGGAGAATCCCATGGGCAGAGGAGCCTGGTGGGCTACAGTCCATAGGGTCTCACACAGTCAGACACAACTAAAGAGACTTAGAACGCATGCCCGCTCCAGGCTGAACAAGCAAGAAAAAGTCTCCACTATCATGAAACTCACATTCTTTTCACACAAATAAATATATAATGGAATGCAAGGTAGTTTCATCTTTTCAAACACACCTCACTATGTCATGACTCAGATATGTTTATTGCTTTCTATAATTTTTTCTTAGAAAAAATAGAACAGATATTTTTTGTTGACAGGATTTTAACTGTAAAGTATTAAAAGCAGCTGTGTGTCTATTCAGTTAGAGCCTCATATTTGTCATCATTTTTCCCCTGAAGTGAATTAAATGTTAGCATCAGCTGCCAAGAAAATGTGCTCACATAGACACTTCTGTTCTTTACCTGTATAGCTTTTAAAGTGTATCAAAGGGTAATACTCAGGGAAATGAATTTGTTGCTTTGCCAGATCTTTTGACATACAAGACTCATAAGATGCTGATATCGTGGTTGTAAACTAGGCAGACTAAAAATGTCCTATATAGATTATTCATCCTTGTAATTTTGAGGTGTATGTGTTTGATGAAGCTACCTTGTCTTTATAGAATGTGGAGTCAAAGATGTTTTTTGTGGGGAAGCTACTTTTATTCCCACAAACCTGAGAAAATCACAGCATGAGTTAATTGAGGGGGTATGAATGCTTTAAAGGCAATATTAGAAAAAAAATTAGAAAACAGCTACGGAGGTACACTTATCCATAATGGGGAATGGTGCTATTTGCTGAGTAAACTAGAGCAGTGTTTGTTAAACTCCACTGTGAATCAGAATTATCTTCAAATTCAGTAAGTCCAGAGTGGAGTTCTAAGCTGCATTCATACCATATCAACAGGCAATGCTTGTGATAATGATGTTGCTGGTCTGGAAACCAAACTTTTAGAACCATTAGAGGAGACCATTCATTGTGCAATGTAGTCTTGTCTGCTTTGGAAGCCCACCATTCATAATCGATCAAGTAGCTTAAGTCAGTTTGGATCGGACCAAATAAAGTACAGGCCCTGAGGATGAGATCAATTTATTTGGCTTGACAATGAGAAAGAAACAGGATTTTGCCTTGTGTGGAAAACCAAACTTTCAAAAGTTAATATTTGGAATACATTGGCTTTTGGGGAGAAAACTAAGACTACTTTCTTACTAAAGAGATTTAACATTATATTTATAGAGGTAGAATTGCATAAAGCTATAGAGGTCTTAAATTTCCATAAGCATAATGTGTTCAATTATAGTTTGAGTATATCCAAATTCTTATAACACTTAAGCAAATAGGACTTTCTATATTAAACATATTGTAAAAAAATGTGATTTCTAAAACAAATGCCTTTTTACCGATTCTGTGGATAAAAGAAGATTAAAACAACCAAACTCTTAAGAGTTCAATTTGCAATCTCTGTAAATTGTTCATTATCTCAAAGAGTTACATTCCATTACTTAAGAAACACTGAAAGAATTGTGAACATGATTACATAGTGGGGATATAAATTTTAACTCAAATAAAGCCTTTGGCCAATCTAATTAATAGTCTTTATTTCTTGAGCCTCTGAGGCAATTGGAATGTAAATATTATCCAATGATCTCATCTCCATCTCAGTGGTATAAATTTTTCAAGTCTTTTCATCAATAAGACTATTGCATTTTCAAAATTAAATATCATTGTGACTTGTGGTTTCTATTTTCCAATAATTTCACCCAAAGATAAATAACATATATACTTTCTGTGTTTATTTATAATTAAGTCTATAGTGGTGCAGTAGTAAAAGAATCCACCTGTCAGTGCAGAAGACCTGGATTAGATCTCTAGGTAGGAAAGATCCCTTGGAGAAGGAAATGGCCACCCTCTCCATTATTCTTGCCTGGAAAATTCAATGGATATAGGAGCCCGGTGGGCTAAAGTCCATGGGGTCGCAAAGAGTTCACTCAGACACAACTGAGTGACTGAGCATTTATGCAAATAATATGTGACTAGATTGAATTTAATTTCTTAGCCTGTTTTACTTTGTTGATTCTATTTACCAAGTTCAGTTCAGCAAGGACTTTTTTCTCAAAATTTTTTCTCAAAATTTCCACAGTCTCAGGATTTGTGAAACCCGGTGGATTATATAGCCTCGTGAAAATTTCAGTGCACTGAATTTACAGCTCTGGGTGTAAAAAAGTCATATTTTTAAGTATTCTGAACCAAGCAAAAAGTGACTCTAAACTCTTACTGTAGAGGATTCTGAGAAATCCAATCTTATTCTTGATATGTAGAGCCACAAACGCATGGAGAGCTTTCATACAGACTGAGCAAAAACGGAATAAGAAACTCTAGACATCCACGTCATGTTCTCAACTGGATACTCATTAGACCAATCCAAGCCTCCAGGCAGGAGCTTCCCTGGTGGCTCAGATGGTAAAGAATCTGCCTGCAATGTGGAAGGCCTGAGTTCGATCCCTGGGTTAGGACGATCCCCTGGAGGAGGGTATGGCAGCTCCAGTATTCTTGCCTGGAGAATCCCCCTGGACAGAGGAGACTGGCGGGCTACGGTCCATGGTGTCGCAAAGAGTTGGACTGACTGAGCAACGAAGCAAAGCACAAGCCTCCAGTCAAAGTCAGCCTTCTGTAGCTCTGTGTTCAAGTCTTCATCTGGGCTTCTTCCCTGGGTCTCCAGGGAACAAGCCTCCTGTTTAGATTCTTAGCATCTCTATTTCTCTACAGCAGACATCCTATGCCTCTGTAGGTACGCTCTGGAAATGGGTTACAATTTATTTTCAGTTGCTGATACCACCCTCAACACCATAATTTCTCCTACTACTATCACAGGGAAACAATTTTAGTTTGCATGCTTAATAGGTGTGAAATGTACGTGTTAAATAGTATAGTTCTAAATATCAGCATGTTCATTTTCCAAACAGAGAAATTCTTAGATTCTTGCTTGCCTTCTGATTGGGTGAGCTAATAAGACATGGATATGAGTGGTGAGGAAGGGAAATATAAAGCTCATTTTCTATTCTTACGTAGCAGTGAAAAATAATATATATTAATAAATCAATTAAGCAATTGCACGTGTGTGTGTGCGCATGTACTGCAGCATAAGCGAAGGGAGGAAAAGAGAGGAAAG
This sequence comes from Okapia johnstoni, assembly GCA_024291935.2. Classification (NCBI taxonomy): domain Eukaryota; kingdom Metazoa; phylum Chordata; class Mammalia; order Artiodactyla; family Giraffidae; genus Okapia; species Okapia johnstoni. The sequence continues at coordinate 11,059,314 of CM044325.1, forward strand.
AAAGAAAGAAAAGAAAAGAAAGAGTAAAGGAAGGAAGAGATGAATACTAAAAGTTATTCTATTCAGGGTCTTCTATCTCCCTCTTCTAAGATCAAAGCTCCTTCCTATATCAAATAACTTTCTGATAGAAGAGTTTCCTTTCTGAAAGAACCTGAGGGAGATGTTCACTAATTGGGCAGGTTTTCCACAATAACCCATAGCTAGAGGCCTCTATTCTTCACTTAAATTCAAGTTTCTATCCTTTTTAACAAATACAAATAAATCTTAAGAATGGGACTCCCCAGAATCTGTGTTGGAAGACAAGTGTTTCCTCCATCTCAGGGCTATGCTGTACAGTTCATAGTAACCACGTGACTCTTTACAATCTTAGTTTGGAAATGGCTGAAAAGGTAAAAGGAAAATATGCTCACCCTCTTTGGTATTTTTAAGTGACAGTTATGTGTTTTTTCTTAAGGTACAAAGCACTAGGATATTTTCCTGATCAGTAAAGATAGCGGCATTATCCCTAAAAGATAATACATTATCTCCCCTTCCATCCAGAAATATCAATATAACTAATAGAAATTTCACAAACTTTTATCTAAATACAAGGTAATCTTTTGGGATATAAATCTGATATCCAGACACTTGGCATTCAATTCTCTTTAAAATTCTTACTTTCTAAGAAATTTTGGCTTTTCTGAAGTCATACCCAGTTACTCTGAGAGCTTAGCAAAGTCCTTGGCACATTTTGTCAAGGAACGTAATATTTTACGAATAAAAAACTAAATAGATAACCCTGTGTACAGCTAAACTGAGCCACCTTCTGTATCCCAAACCTATCTCATTTCATTTTTCCTAGATAGCACAGTAATTATTGATTATTTGAAATAATCTGCTTTATGTTTGTCTTCTCATTGATTGTAACTTCACAAGGGCACACCTGCATCTATCTTCTTTGCTGTAGAGTCACCAGAGCTCCAAGGAGAGCTTATGTTCAGTAAGAATTGAATGAATAGACATTGGCTGATTCATTAATTCAATGAATGAATGAAATAAACAAATAGAATAGTGAAAAGGAGAATACCAGGGGAAATGACTGAAGAGGTAATTGCAGACCAGATTACTGCTTTATCCCTCTTTCAGTGTTTCTAGACAGTTGAAAAATGAGTAAAAAAGAGATTAGCATCTCTTATTTCAGATATAAGGTAAAGAAGTGGATCGGGGAGAAAAGCAAAGGTTGAAATCACAGAGGTGAGGCTGACTTTCTATTTTCCTGACATATTTTGATATAATTTCTCTCATCCTACTCTCTTTTGCCGATACAGATCCTTTTCATTCTTCCATGTTCTCCTCAATTTTTTCCTAGCATGTGTCATCCAGTCACTGTGGTCTTTACCCAGCTGAATTCCACCTATTCCTAACTGATGGGATGAAATAATCAAATATTTATAAGAAGTTTAATTGATTATGGTGTCTGATTTCATATATAGGATATCCAAATACTTGACCAAATAATATGCTGAGTATTTCTGTAATGATATGTTTACACATAATTTCCATTTAAATTAGTAGACTGAAAAAAGCATTTTTTCCTAAAGAGAGTGGGCCTCATCTTATCAGTCAGAGACCTGAATGGAACAAAAAGGCTGAGTTTGAGGGAGCTCCTGTTGCCTGACTTCAAGAGCTGGGAAATAGGTCTTTTCTGGCCTTTGGACTTGGAATAAATCATCAGTTCTTCTTGACTCTCGAAACTGTGGGCTTTCAGATCAGAGCGTGACATTCTTGGAACTCCTGGTTCCCAAGACTTTGGTCTCTGCCTGCAACTATACTACCAGCTCATCTGAACCTCCATCTTGCAAACTGCAGATCTTAGGACTGTTTAGCCTCCACAATAACACCAGCCAATTCCTTATAATAAATCTTTTACAGATAGATGAGTAGATAGATAGATACATCCTATTGATTCTGTTTTCTGTTTCTTGGGAGAACCTTGACTAAAATACCAAATGTTTCAAATGATTGAATTTATTGACTAGGAATTGAGAAGGGCTTCCCTGGTGACTCAGATGGTAAAGAATCCACCTGCAATGCGGGAGACCTGGGTTCAATCCCTGGGTTGGGATGATCCCCTGGAGGAGGACCTGGCAATCCACTCAAGTATTCTTGCCTGGAGAATCCCCATGGACAGAGGCACAGTCCATGGTGTTGCAAAGAGTCAGACACAAGTGAGAAGCTAAGACTAGTACAGCACAGGAACCGAGAAAAAACAATAAATTCTTTAATATACAGAATGTGGGAGCATGAAGACTCAGTTTGATGTCTAACTTCTACTATTTTTAACTTTGTTATCTGAGTCAATTTTCTTTTAGGCTAAATCTCCTCATCGCTGAAATGTATATTGAAATTCCTTGCCAGTTTCACAAAATTGTTAGGTTAACTAGTTTAGATATGTGAGAGTTTATGATGTGATAATTTATGGAATTTCCTTTCAGTCTTGTTGCAGGTACCTTCTAATCTCACTTCACTTAAACGTTAATGAATATAAGTAAAATTAAAAGCAATAGTCTTTTAAATAAAAACTCAGTCAGTCTTATTTCTACAAGAGAGCGAAAGAATCCTTTTCTCTTTAGAAGAAGGTCTTGAGGTTAAACACTAAAACCTAGCTTTTATTCCCTTCTTTTAGGCCCACACCTCTTTTACAGACCAATGATCTCAAAGTGAAACAAGACAAGGAAACAGAAAATAATTTTTCTAGAGGACCAGAGTAGAGGTCTTCATACTGTGGCCTGCTGGCCAGGTACAGACTTTTACCTGTGTTTGTATGGCCTGTGAAGTAAGGGTTTTTTTAAACAGGTGAATATTTAAAATCAATTTGATCACAAAGAATACTAACTTTAAAGCACAATTAAGCAAAATGTTATTCAAAAATGTTCAATTCTTCTCATTTGTGGTTTATTTTTTATGACAAAAAAATGTACAGTTATAAATACTTTGAATTCCATCAATTAGAAATTTGTTTTCTCTCTTGTCATATAAATACCCACATAGTATCTTTTATTTTGCATCCTGGCTCACAAAGCCTATAATATTTACTGTGTCTGTACACACAAAACAGCTTCCCTGATAGCTCAGTTGGTAAATAAACCACCTGCAATGCAGGAGACCCTGGTTTGATTCTGGGTAGGGAAGATCCCCTGGAGAAGGGAACAGCTACCCACTCCAGTATTCTGACCTGGAGAATTCCATGGGGTCGCAAAGAGTCAGACACGACTGAGAGACTTTCACTTACTTCACTTCATACACACACAAAAATATTGCCTTCTCTTAGACTAGGGCAATGAGTCAAATTTCTTTACTTCACTTATTATTCTCTTCTGACATCAAACTGTATCAAATTGGAAGGTCACTACTTCTCTCAACTTCCAAGTATAGGATGGGAGTGATTGACTTCTTCCAAAGAAGAGAAGCATTGGAACTACCAAGCTCAAGGGAGAATAAAGACTCCACAGGAAGTGACTTCCAAATGAGAGAAATCCAAGCAGGCCAGGAATCCAACGGATGAAATTTAAGGAGACTGTACAGTTTAAGATCTTTCTCTTCACCCTGATTGTGTCAGCCTTTACTACCATCACCCAATAACATCTCTTGGGAGCCAATTTATCCCTGACTCATATATGCAACTGTCAGAACTGTAACAAAATGTGAAGGAGGTAGAGAGGAGCTTTCCTTAGCTAGTTACTAACATAGATTCATAAATGATAAATATAAAGTTCACATGCTTTCATCTAGCAACCACATTTTGACAATTTATGACAAGGAAATTATTTGAGAGGATAAAATTTTATATGCAGATAGATAAACATTGGAATACATATATAATTGCAAAAAATCAGAATAATCCAAATATCTAATAGTAATAAAGTATTTGAATTAAGGAAATTCTGATAGAATTATATTTAGCCATTTACTTTGCAGTTATGAGGACTACTCCAAAAAATAAAAAAAATAAAAAATTATAATATGATGTTGTTAAGTGAAGGAAAAAAAAAACTGAAGATAAAGTGATATTGCAAGTCAAATATTCCACATATAAGTTACAATAGAAAACATACTGTGAAAGTAAAGTAGCTTTATTTTAGAGAAGTAAATAATGTTAAACTAGGGATAGTTCTTTAAACTTCAAAATTTCATTAGTGGTACATCTGCTGTTGTTCAGTCACTAAGTCGTGTCTGACTGGTTTGTGACCCCATGGATTGCAGCATGCCAGACTTCCCTGTCCTTCGCTACCTCCCAGAGTTTGCTCAGATTCATGTCCATTGAGTCAGTGATGGCATCCAGCCAAACCATCTCATCTTCTACTGCCCTGTTCTCCTTTTGCCTTCAATCTTTCCCAGCATCAGGGCCTTATACAATGAATCGGCTTCTTGCATCAGGTAGCCAAAGTATTGAAGCTTCAACTTCAGCGTCAATCCTTCCAATGATATTCAGCATTGATTTCCTTTAGGATCGACTGGTTTGATCTCCTTGCAGGCAATTTCTGTAGCACCACAATTCAAAAACATCAATTCTTTGGTGCTCAGCCTACATTTGAACCTTTAGCAAAAGCTGATTCAAACCTACATCTTTTTAGAAATTTGTAAATTTCCTTGTATTTCTGAGACAGATGAATAGGAGAGTTACTGCAAAACTGAGACAGCTAAACAGCCAGAGACACCATGAGAAAAAAAAAAAAGAAAGAAAAGAAAACTGCAGAGATAGCTTGCTGTATCTGATTTATTTAAGAACAACTCAAAGGATTTGATATCTTACAGTGGTTTTAGTAATGGTCTGGTGAAAGTGAAGGCATGACTGTAAAACAGAAATCCTAAGAACACACCGAAATGAACTCTAAGGAATGACAGACACTGATGTTGAGAAGTAAATCTTTTTGAAGAGTCAGTGGCCTGAAGTGTAGTAGGAATGAAAAACAAACACCACCACAACCCCAACCGCAGCAGAATAAGTGTTTACCTTAATGTACTCTGGGTGCCAAACAGTGAGTTTTAGGTAATACATTGTCTTTTCGGATACGTGTGAGTCCACAGAATAAGGCTCTTAACTTGAGAATATGCCAGTGGGCATTACAGAGATATATCCCGGTCTGTGCTCTTGTGCTCAATACACTTAAGCCACTAACAGTAGGCAACATGTGCTTACCGTGATATTTTTACTTTTTATAAGTGCATTGGTTTCAGAAAGCTGCAGGTCTATAAAATAGAAGGATTTCCTTCTGAAACTGCATTAAATGGTAGGACAACTCTGTAAAATATTGAGCTGTGGTTTAGCAAGTCTGCAAGTCTGCCTGATAAGATAAATAAAAACCTTTATGACTAGAAGCACACATTAACTAATTTCATCATTTAAAATGATGTTCTTTTTCATGTGTGCCAATATATGTATTCACAGATATATGTGTGAACATATACATCTCAAATGTGTGTGTATATATATATATATATAAAATGAGTGACAAGAAAAGAGAAATATCCGATTAATTCCAGTGAGTCTGGAATCTACTCATCAATATCCTTAGCATTTCAGCATCATAAATAGAACAAAACTGTGTTACAATAAAATCATTGCCCTCTAAAATCTTGGATTTAATTGCCTCAACTTCTAGAGAACATGAGCTTCTTTAACTTCTTTTTCTTCTTTAACTTCTTTTTCCCATACCCCTACCTGAGATTCACATATTATCTAAAAACAAAACAAATTAACATCTAAACTTTTACTGAAGTATTTTCCCCCCTCTCTCCTTCAATTCCTCTACATCTCTCAATTATTATTAGACTCCTGGCATCAGGCTTTGTGTTCCTCAGAATGTGCATTCACAGCCAGAATATTGAGTTTCTACCAGGAGATGATCTACTAATTCCTTCTTTATGCTGCCTGTCTATGAACAATTGATATGAGATTCTTTTGCCTACACTGTGGTATCCTCCCCTATAAGATCCAGGCAGAGATGGAGAAGGGGACCTTTGTGAGTGACTCTATTCAGTCGTAGATAGTGTTTAAATGCCCGTCTATGAAAAAATACGACGAAGGGAAGGAATATTTGCTTTACAGTATGAACAGTCTCTTTACTGTAGTTTGAATTAATTACACCAATAGGATAAAGGATAAAGTGAGGTCGTTCGGTTGTGTCTGACTCTTTGCGACCCAGTGGACCGTAGCCTACCAGGTTCCTCCATCCATGAAATATTCTAGGCAAGAGGATTGGAGTGGGTTGCCATTTCCTTCTCTAGGGGATCTTACCAACCCAGGGATCGAACCTGGGTCTCCTGGGATAAATGATAAATTGATTGCAAAAATTAAATTGAGTTAGTATGATCCTAGAAGGTGAATATAACCCACTGGAATTATAGCCTTTATGAATATATATGTGTAATTTAAGTAAAATGTTATTTGTGTATATATATATATATATATAAAAATATTATCTAAACATATTATTTATCACATAAACATATTTGATGTTTTATATTCTTTTCTCACCACTAGTTAAAATATACTTTCTGCTATGCATAATGATCAAAAATTTGATTTTGCTAATTGATGAGCTATTTAAAATAATAAACTATTATCCTCTGTAGTTTTATAGAAAAAATAAGTACTATTGGAAATAGAGCACAATCTTCTGAATCATATTATTTTATTTTTTTTGCTGGTGAATATAAATATACTATGCTGCTTTTTAGTTTTCCACAATATATTTGCATTTTCTACAGTTAATGAGCAAGGGACTATTTTTAGTTTTTGGCAATTAGAAAAGAACATGTTTATATAAATATTTTAATTTTTGTTTTCTTGGATACCTTTGTGTGAATTTCTGAGATGGTATTCTAGGAGTGTATTTTTCTAGGACATAAACCATGGGTATTTTCAACTTCATTAAATAATGTCAAAGGGTTGCATGTCTGCTCATAGAATGTTAGAATTTCTATCCTTACTAACATTCGGCATAATCAGGTTTTAATGCTCTCCAACATTAATTAATCAATATTCATTTAAATTTTCTTTGATTCCTCACTAGATTGGGGACCATTTGATTTTTCTTTTTTGTGAAATATCTTTCAATGATTTTTGCCCTTCATTTTAACTGTGGTTTCTATTTATGCATCGTGATTTGCGAGAAGTCTTTATATTGTCTGTTTAAAAGACTTGTTGTTTTATGTGTTATTTCCCCATCTATGTAATACTTTTTCACTTCCAATGTATATTTTGAAATATAAACTCAATGAATTTTAATATAGTTGAACGTAATGGTCATTTCTTTAAAATATTACCTGCACTGATAACATGAAAATATTTTCTTATGCTTCAGAAGCTTTATTGTTTAAAAATTTTGTATAGGCCTTTAATCCTTCTGGAATTGGTTACCATGTGTGGTTTGAAGTAGGAATTCTTTTTCATTTACTTTTTTCTTTTGGTGTGGGCACTAATTATATCAATTGGGTGGTAACTGTGTTCTTTGTCCACTTGCTCTGCCATGCTACATATCAAAAAAAGTTCTGTATGTATGGGTATCCTTCTTGTTTCTATATGCTATATACCATTGTGCTATTTTGCTATTTTTTCCTTTTTTTCTGATTTCAATGCAGCTGCTCCTAATTAAGATTTAAAGAGTAGAAAAACATGAAGGATAAAAAATAGTCACCAATAATCACAACTAATATTTGACACGTGCCTTTTTTTACTACCATGTATATATTAATAATTTTTTTCCTATATGAAAAATGAAGTGTGAGCATAGTTTACATAATTTGAACTGCTTTTAAATTTACAGTAATTATCTTAATTTTCTCCTGTCATTAAATAATTCTCTAAATCATAATTTGTAACATCTGACACTTTTTCCAATAGAGGGTATCATCATGTATTTAATTGTTAAATAATGGCTCTTTTTCTTGCTCTGTAATTTCGATTTTTGAGCCTTACTAAAACCTTTTGAGGCAGGCAACAGATATATTACTAGTATTATTTTACTGATGAGAAAATTGAGGTTCATTCAGTAATATGTCTTACCAAATGTCACCCATTTAGGATAAGGCCTAGCTAGATTTCAGACTCTAAATCCATTTCACTTACCATCTTCTGCCTCCCATAATGAGCACTAATTATCTTTGTGTTGCAGATGTAGATTCATGAAGTGCCAATTATTAATAATAGAAATTAAATTCTGGTCAAAATCCCACTAGAGAACAGTATTTCCTGTGTTTATCAATTCAAATCCTTGCTCTCACTGAAGACTGACTGGTTGAAATGTTAAAGCATATCAGCCATCCCGACTAAGTAGGAACCAATCCATGGATCAGTGTCAGTTTCATTATTATTCTTGAGCATACATGTTTAATCATTTTTGTGTCTGACATTAGAACCCTGCATAGAAATAATTTTCACAACTTTAATTCCCCCCCCCATTTAATCCATCACACACTGAGACACTTGATATTCCCACTGTGATCAGCCTGTGAAATTTGTCAGCTTTATTGCTGATTTAGAGTGGACTTTGCTAATAATAAATGTCATTGCTGACTGTATTCTAAATTTCTAGACCTGCATGAGCAAAGCGAGTGTTATTTTCTTTTTTAATCAGTGCTTTTTTGTTAGACGAGTTCAGAAAACACTGGGTATGAAAGTATCCAACAGTTCAAAGATGATTCCAGCATCATAGGCTACAAAAACACTAGTCTGATGACTACATGAGTGAGATGGTAACATATTATTATTCTCTTATCACAACCACATGTTGGTCTTATCCAGATCTCATAAACATCCTTTTGTGATTGACTTTCCTGGGGAAAACCATATTAACTTTGAACTTCTTAGTGTGGTCCTTCAGGAAATATAAGTAGATATGAAATCAATCAAATAGACACCTTTTGCTGCTTGCAAAAGGGTGAACAACATGCAGTGAAAATGAATAAAATGTAATATGTAATATATTTAGTATGAAAGAATATATAAATAATTATGCTATACCAATGAAAGTGAAAGTGTTAGTCTCTCAGTCATTTCTGACTCTTAGTGACCCCATGGACTGTAGCTCGCCACGCTTCTCTGTCCATGGGATTATCCCAGCAAGAATACTGGAGTGGATTGCCACTTCCTCCTCGAAGAGATCTTATAGACCCAAGGATTGAACCTGCAGCTCTTGCATTGGCAGGCGGATTCTTTGCCACTGAACCTCCTGGGAAGCTCCTGTGATGCGATATAAATTGTCTATTTCAGCCAAGAGTCATCAGTGAATGAAACCAACAACAGAGGGCCAGCTGTCTCTCCCTGACACACTGAACATCTGTAGTATCACTAAATCCATGCTACCAGATGTTGTGGGCTCCCTGAAGGAAAACACAAAGAAGCACCCAGAAACAGCTACAGTAGCCATGTCAAAATCAGAGTCTAGATCCAGTCAAACTTCTTGATTTAAGTTTCATTTATAGGAAATCTGAAATTAGAAGATTCAAACTTGTTCTGGAAAAAGGCAAAAAGACAAATTCAGAAGGCAGGGCATTCCACAGGAAATTTTAAATCAAGAGCAAAGGGAGGTTCTACATTTAAAAGGATGAACCTGCAAGTTGTAGATGGATTTTGTTTGGCTAGTGAATTAGGCAAACTTAGGGTCGAAAAGAGTGACACGACCAAGCAACTTTCACTTTCACCATAAAAGTACTCTTTGGAAGCAACTGGGAAAATGTTTTTATACACTGGGGATTATTTGATCACAAATATTTTGCATTAAATTCTCTGGGAACTGTGTTAGAATGGTGACATAAGAAATGCCCATGTTTTCAAAAACTCGTAATAACTGAATGTGGGCGTAAATGACATGATCAAGATAGAATTCTTGCATCTGTTTGCGTTATCTACCTTAAAAATGTAGGACAGTTGTGCACAATTTTTAAACCTCTGCATCTGGTGGTGGCTTATCTTATTCCCACCTACATTCCATTGGCCAGGACTTTGTCGCATGGTCCTCAAGCACTCTGCAAAAGAAGGTTGAAACTGTAGGGTTCTTGGATGCCAAAGAAAGTTAATAAAATTTTAAATATATATCATTATCCCTACCACTTCCTTTTTCTTTCATTATTATAAGTAAATTATTTATTTCCACAGAACAGGGCATTATTTGTAAGTATTAACATGTGAGCTTATACTGAATTTACTATCAATCTAGTCCTCTAAGCCCCTCATATAGATCAACTAAATAATTTCATACCCACATCTATTTTAAGATAGGAAAATTAATTTTGAAATGTGCTGTAGTTAGGGATTAAACTAGGTGTGAAATCACACAATCTGATTTCTTCCTAACACCTATGCTAGGATAGTATGTTACAGTGTTGTAGTATATTTATTGTTAAAAGAATTATACTTTTTAAACCTAACCTATTTTTTAAGCCAATTAAAATATAGTAATCTAATCATGATTTCCAACCAAAGCCCTGAATTTTGGTTTCTACACTGACGGGAAAAGGAACATATTTTTCCTTCTAACATAACTCTTATTGAGATGTAATCTTGAAGAAAAGGACTCAGATATCAAGTAAGACAAATTTTGAAGTCTTGCTTCATCACTTTTTACAAATGACTCAATTTCTTGAGCCTTAAAAAAAAAAAAAACTATAAAAAAGATCATAAGAGCCACTAATAAGGCTGCTGTGACAATTAAGTATAACATAAGTCAAGCAGTTAAGTTTCCAGGGTAAATGAGAAAGAAGCTCATTATAAGTCAAATTTATATCCCTGGGTCAGGAAGATCCCCTGGAGGAGAGCATGGCAACCCACTCCAGTTTTCTTGCCCGGAGAATCCCATGGACAGAGAAGCCTGGTGGGCTACAGTCTATAGGGTTGCAAGGAGTTGGACATGACAGAAGCGACTTAGCACACACACACGCATTCAGTTTTAAATATGAATTGTCTTATTCATTCCTCATAAAAAACTCTAAGAAATGACTGCAGCAATTTTGATTTTGCATAAGTTAGATTAAAAAAGTCTCTTGGGACTTAAGTTGTTTCTTTATGATGATACAGCTACAAAGATTGGGCATAGGGGTCACTCTGTTTTAACTTCTATCGCAGGGACTTTCCTTTTCCACAAAATATTCTTGTAAAGTTCTTCCTTGCACATTTCCGTACAAAAAGTAAAATCTCCAGCTCTTTTCATGCATACCTTAAATAGTATCTAGAGAATGTGAGTGCACTGAAAACTACTAGTGTGTCTTTTATTTGCTTCTAAAGTATACGCTCAAAAGAACCTGGTTAATATCCACTAAACCTATAGTATAAAAAGAGAAACTAAAATCATAATGATTGTAGATTCTCAATCAGAGTGTCTTGGAGTAAATATATGTGAAGCCACAAAGAACCCATTACAACCTGAAATCAATCAGCATACTAAGAACTTTAGGCCAGTGTTTGAATCAGGATATTAATGCATCTGGTAACACTTATAAGCTATTATTGGGACAGATTTAGCTATTTTAATGAAACAAAAACTCTTTTAACAGTTTTCATAAATGAATATATATGTATGTGTGTTTATATACATATATATATGCATATATATATTTTTTTTTCTAAAACCTTCCAGTCTAATTGCATGTGTGTCTATAGACTGGTGATATTTATCGAAGGCGTCCTATGTGAGAAGCACTTTCCAAGTTGGTAGTTTAATTGTCATAATAATTTTATGAGGGTTATTTGTTTCCATTTTACAGATGAGCTAGTATTTAGAATAGTCAGGTAACTTCAGGTAGTACAGCTCATTAGTAGTCAGTGCAGAAGTTGAACCAGACGTGAAGCCAATAACCTAGTTCTTCATCACCAAAATATAAGATCTTTTTTTAAAAAGCTGTCCCTGAAAAATAAAGTTTAAAAGTAAATATATTTTCAAATGGTTGATAATTTTACATTTATGACCAGGTGCAAAAAATTGCATAATCATGTCTATAACAAGGCAACTTAGATGATCTGAGTGACTTTTGAGTTGGAGACTGTGTTGGATGTATGTTTCCATATTGATCATTCCAATAGCAAAGAAGAGTGACAGATTTTTTTCTTCAGTATAATGTGATATAGTTTGAAATTTCTCCAGGGTAAAAATACTGTGATTTTAACAGTTAATGTTTAGAGTTATTAGGAAATATTTCCAGGTTTTTAAGCTACTATCTAAAATTTTGTCCTTCTAATTTAGCTTTCTGAGAATTTTATTTTATTTCATTTCACTTCCACGCAGTGCAGCTTGTAGGATCTTAGTTTCCTGACCAAGGATTGAACTTGTGCCCTCAACAGTGAAAGCTCAGAGTCCTAACCACTGAACCACCAGGGAATTCCATTTCTTTCTCTGAGAATTTTAAAACATGACTTCATTTTCTCTGCATGAATTGATGGTATTGTAATGTTTGTTGCTGGTGTGAATTTGTAAATTTCATTTTTTAGCTGGACAATGCGCCTTGATGCCTTCTACTTTGACTAGCCTCTATTGTTTCATAAATGATATTTGGTTTGATTTTCAGTGTCTCACAGAGAAGTTTATTGCTTCTTATAAATATCAAGACAGTTGTTCAGCTTGCCATTTCATCAGTCATTACTGAGCCTGATTTTCCAAAATAGAATAAGACAAGCCAATCTCAAGACTTTCTTTCTTTGTTTTCTTTGGTAAATAATTTATTTGGCCCTCCCAATCCATCCACTACCTATAATCTTCTGTGAATACACTATAATTCTGTTATATCTTCTAGTCCCATTACCTCTCAGGTTTAAAAATTAATTGTGAAACCTCTGAAGTGTTATGCATAGATATTCTTTTTGCATGACTGAGTTCTTTAATTATTTAATGTGGTTTAACACATCTTTAAAACTTGAGTAGGAGCAAGAATGATGTCTAAATACCTACTGGTATTAGTAATTCTAGTTTCCTGAGTATTGATTAACACAATTTAGACATTTGGTAGAAGAAAGCCTTGCATGATGGCATGAGAACATAAGACAAATTAATCCATTGTTATCTTTGTATAAAAATTCGGCTTAATATAATTAAAATAATTAAAATAATTATTAAAATTAATTAAAATAATCTTGTTGTTGTTGTTCAGTCACTAAATCATGTCCATCTCTTTGCGAGTCCATGAACTGTAGCAGACCAGGCTTCCCTATCCTTCGCCATCTCCCAGAGTTTGCTCAAACTCATGTCCATGGAGTTGGTTCATAAAGTATTAAGGATGTCTATAATTTTTATATAAAATCTAAACATATGACTTGTAGGTAATCAGTAGGCTAATATCCTAAAATATAGTCATATTCTAAAAAATAATACTTTTTTGAGTATCTATCTACTATAGATACTCAAATGAGGAAACTTAGTATACCTAATCCTAATTGCTCTGATCTTCATAGTATTTTTCAAGGAGGATATTGTTGTTTTTTAATTGGTTTCTGCCTGTTTTTTTGATAAAGTGTTTTCATTCAAGGTGACTCTCACTTCACCTAATATTCCTGGTGACGTGCACAGTGCCTAATACAAACAAACAAACAAAAAAGACAATAGATTAGTAGTTCTCAAACTTTTGTTGGGCCTTAAAAAATCACCTACTATACAAAGTAAGAAGAAGATTCACAGAAATTCAGTGGTTTTTGTGAGATGCCTATATTCACATTTTTAAACACACTATATAGGTAACTTTGAAATTCAAGCTTCACGGACCATACTTTGAGAAATGTTATAATAAACTGCAAAGGCTTGGTTATAGTATTATTTAAAAAATGGGAAATATTTGATAAACAACTCCTGTGTTTTGAAGAATATACAAAAAGTCTTAAAAAAACAAACAAACAAACAAGCTTTAAAATGCAACGATCATTTAAAAGAAGCAAGAGAAAGTCCTGGCAGAAAATGGGAAGGATGTCATTCAGCAGCAGTATATTGGTTGGCATTATACCATCATACTTATTCCACTGCAGTGATTGTCAGCATTTTTTAAATAGTTTTCTTCCCCTGATTGAAGAAAGACCTTGGTGTTAGTCACAGCCCAAGAGCCAGTGGGTGACATCCTTGGGAGCAAGGTCCCTGGCAGTATCAGTGTCAGTCAAGAACGATGTCCTCGCAGTTCCAGAAAAAGGTCAAAAAGGGAAAAGTGATGGCGATTCAGGTTGAGAAGAGTAGGATGTGTTCTGCCATGCTCCAAAGAGCCTTGTCCCTGAGATGACAGGTAATGAGACAGCATCAATCACGGTGTCTTACCAACCCCTCAGTGTGGATTAGCTTCATCCATAAGGAAGAACTGAGCAGAGAAAAGGTATTGGACCATTTCCTGCTGAAGAGTATTTTAAGAAGCAGGGTTATTAACATAAAATATATCTTAATTTTTGCCTTGGCCTCTCAGAGAAAGGCCTTTGTTGTCTTTACTCTGATAATGTGCTCTTACCCTTACTTCTTTCTTCTCATGATTAGCTGGCAAAGCAGGGTTCTTCTAGACCTGAGGTGGCCTCTTCAAACGTCGGTGATGGAATTCTGGCAAGGCCACAACTGACACTATTAAACAGTGTAAAAACTGTGAAATGCTTCCAGTTTCTTCCAAGAAATATTGGAAAATCTGTGATGCTTTCTTTGAGTATCCCTCTCATTCATGACTTTGATAGAAACGTTCTTCCTTTGGCTGCCCACTGACTCCACTAAAACTGGAGACCCCCTGATCTTGCCTCAATATACTCTGTCAACCGCTCAGTTCATGTAATTTGAATAAACACGCATTAAACATCAACTGTAAGCCAAGAATCAGCTGTAATGAATAAGTAGGATGGAAACTTTGATCTCAAGCAGCTTATATTTTGGAGGGAGATTCAAGCATCTGAACATACAGTAAACCACACTTTAAATTCTTTACTAACAGAAAATACATGGTGTTCTAATTACAGAAGAAAGAATGTCTGCCTTTAATGATATTTAGGATAAAAAATATAGGAACACTAAGTCCAAATTGGTTTAGGAAAAGAATAAGTTACTGAATCACATAACAGAAGGTCCAGAAATGGGGCTGGTTTTAGGCATGGCTTTCAAAGAATGCCCTATAATATATTAGGATGTAAAATTCTGTCTGTAATGTGATTTCCATTCCAGAAAAACATCTATTTCTGCTTTATTGACTATGCCAAAGCCTTTGACTATGTGGATCACAATAAACTGTGGAAAATTCTGAAAGAGATGGGAACACCAGACCACCTGACCTGCCTCTTGAGAAACCTGTATGCAGGTCAGGAAGTAACAGTTAGAACTGGAACAACAGACTGGTTCGAAATAGGAAAAGGAGTACGTCAAGGCTGTATACTGTCACCATGCTTATTTAACTTATATGCAGAAAACATCATGAGAAACACTGGTAGAAGAAGCACAAGCTGGAATCAAGATTGCTGGGAGAAATATCAATAACCTCAGATATGCAGATGATACCACCCTTATGGCAGAAAGTGAAGAAGAACTAAAAAGCCTCTTGATGAAAGTGAAAGAGGAGAGTGAAAAAGTTGGCTTAAAGCTCAACATTCAGAAAACTAAGATCATGGCATCTGGTCCCATCACTTCATGGGAAATAGATGGGGAAACAGTGGAAACAGTGTCAGACTTTATTTTGGGGGGCTGATGGTGATTGCAACCATGAAATTAAAAGACGCTTACTCCTTGAAAGGAAAGTTATGACCAACCTAGATAGCATATTAAAAAGCAGAGACATTACTTTGCCAACAAAGGTCTGTCTAGTCAAGGCTATGGTTTTTCTGACAGTCATGTATGGATGTTAGAGTTGGACTGTGAAGAAAGCTGAGCGCCGAAGAATTGATGCTTTTGAACTGTGGTGTTGAAGAAGACTCTTGAGAGTCCCTTGGACTGCAAGGAGATCCAACCAGTCCATCCTAAAGGAGATCAGTCCTGGGTGTACATTGGAAGGACTGATGTTGAAGCTGAAACTTCAATACTTTGGCCACCTCATGCAAAGAGTTGGCTCATTGGAAAAGACCCTGATGCTGGGAAGGATTGGGGGCAGGAGGAGAAGGGGACGACAGAGGATGAGATGGCTGGATGGCATCACCGACTCGATGGACATGATTTTGGGTAAACTCCAGGAGTTGTTGATGGACAGGGAGGCCTTGCGTGCTGCGATTCATAGGGTCACAAAGAGTCAGACACAACTGAGCAACTGAACTGAACTGAATGTGATTTCACCTGTGTTGTTTCTGATTTTAAAATGGACATCGTTCATGGCAACAAAATGGCTTTCAGCAGCTACAGAGCTATTTCCTTTCTGCTGCAAACAGTTCAATAAGTTGAAAATATTTTTATCTCAGCATTATGAGGAGGAGTATTTAATCAGTTACCCATAGTTGAGTCAATCCCCTGATGTGTGTTGCACTGACTGAGCTTGGTGTGGATTATATACCCCATCATTTAGCTGGTGCTAGGTACTAGACAGATCTTCTAGACTGAAAAGGTGTTGTCATATATTCCTAAATTGAAAGTATGGATGTTTGGAGTTAGATTCTAAAATGATCATAGCACAGGCCTCTAACTCAGCCTATGAGATTTCAGAATAGGAGAAGGCAGCTATAATTTTTTTCAGACAGGAGGAACTGACTACTGTATAAGAACAAACCACCACCCTCCCCCCTCACCTTGATCTCAATGGCTTAACAACAACAACAAAAAACCTATATTTATTGCTTACCCAACATCTACTATAGGTTTGTAAGTTCTCCGTAGCAGTGACATATCCTGAGGTTGCCTAGATTCTAAGCTGCACTGATTTTATTGAAACTCCATTTCAATAACTAGACGGCTGGAGAATGTGGGACTGTCAAATAAAAGCTCCATTTAATCACCACAAATCAATATGTCCTTACTGTTTGCAACGCCTTGAACAGAGTTGAACACATGCTACACAGAGATGTATAATGCTCCCATACTGGACATTTTCAGAATCTGCCAGTAATCCATTGACAATAGCTACCTGCATGGCCTCATCCAATCACAAGGGGGTGCACAGTGGTAAAGTCTATGCCTGGAAGGAAAGGAAACTAGACAGGAGTGGCTCTTTGGAGCTATTGCAAGTCTAGAGTCATTAGATGAGAGAACAGCTGGTGCAGAGACGTGGAAATTGAAACAGTGTAATGAGTTCTGAGAACTGCATAAAGTTTGGCATTTTTGAAATGAAAAACAGAAAATGTGGAAGAGGCTGGAAAGTTGTGCTTTTGTTGTGCTTCACTTCACTTTGCAAATTCTGTATTTCTTCAGTTGAAGACTTATGGCGATTCTACATTGAGGAAGTCTACTGACAAAACTTTTTCAACAGTTTGCTTAGTGTCTCTGTGTTACATTTTGGTAATTCTCACAATGTTTCAATTTTCCATTACTATTAGTATAGTTGTTAAGGTGATTTGTGATTATTGATCTTCGATGTTACTATGGTAATTGTTTTGGGTGCCATGAAATGTGCCCGTATAAGATGGCAAACTTAATCAACAAGTGTGTGCATTCTGACTGCTCCACCGACTGGCTGTTTGCCCATCTCCCTCCCTCTCCTTGAGCATCCTTATTCTCTGACACAACAGAAAGATTGAGATTAATAACCAATTAATAACCCTACGGTGGCCTCTAAGTATTCAAATGAAAGAAAGAGCCACATATTTCTCACTCTAATTCAAAAGATAGAAATGATTAAGGTTAGTGAGGAATACATGGTGAAAACCGACATAGGCTGAAGGCTAGGCCACTTGTACAAACAATTAGCAAAGTTGTGAATGCAAAGGAAATGTTCTTAAGGAAAATTAAAAGTGCTATTCCACTGAACATGCAAATGATTAGACAGCAAAACAGCCTTATTGCTGACATGGAGAAAGTTTTCTTGGTCTCCTGATTCTGGGGCCCATATCAAGATTCAGCATAAGTTTTATAATTTCATGGGATTTATCATTTCATTGGCTGGATAACTATAGTCTCCATTCTATCAGACAGATGCATGAACCAGGATTACAATTCATTTCAAAGTGCTAAAAAGCACAAAATTCAGAGATAAATGCTAAGAATGAAAGGACATGTTTAATTGTATTTTAAACTTACTTAAAATTTTGTTGAGAATTTGAAATTTACTCATAGACAATAATCTTCTGGGAGCTTCCCAGGTGGCAGAGTGGTCAAACAATCTGCCTGCCAATGCAGGAGATGCAGGAGACTCAGGTGTGATCCCTGGGTCAGAAGATCCCCTGGAGGAGGAAGTGATAACTCACTCCAGTAATCTTGCCTGGAAAATTCCATGGACAGAGGAGCCTGGTGGGCTCCAGTCCAAGGGGCCGCAAAATGTCAGGCACCACTGAGCACATACAAATAAACATTTTAAAGAACTACTCGTGCACAAAGGAAAATTCAGAACGTCTAGCTTCCTTCAAGAAAAGAGGATCTTAAAAAGGGAAAAAAATGCAGAGAAGAAGTAGAGGTTTATGTAAAATTTTTGCTAAAAGTGAAAAGAGTAATGAAAAACTGTTTTAGTGGATGTCTGAGTTGGGATGATGGGTATTGAATATATACAAATCATTTACTTCTTGGGATCTGTGTTTTCACATTTACACATGAAAGGTGTTGGACAGACCATTTCTAATGCAGAGGTTTATGAAGGCATATATTTTCCTTTCCAAGTTCAATATTTATTGAGCACTAACAATAATTGGGTTTGATTTGGCTCTGATTTTACCTGGTTAACATCTTCAGCTATGGTTTGATTTGGAAGAAATTTTCACCAAACCTCTAAATGACCCTTCCTTGCTGATTGAGTGTGGTCAGCATATGGGTGTCTTTAAAAGGGATGTTTTTATAACTTGGATATATTTTAGGGCTTCACTGAACTTGGTTCCTGCATGTAATTATTACAAAAATTCACATTCTGGTAAACAAAAATAATCACAAGGTACGTCTGATCATTATTTGTCTCTTGAAGAGCATTAAAGTGGCATGCTAGCAAACCAGAATCAGAATTCTTAAAAATCTTGTTTTTCAAACCCAGGTTTGCCATAATCCATGACTGCTTCAGAGATTCTTTGACAACAAAACATCTCAGTGTTGTCTGACTCCACTTCCTTTATTCCCCCCATGCATGCAACAGCTGTACCACCTCTCTGATAGGCTGTCTACCTGTAGCTTCACCTCTACTTAATGATGGTGCCTGGGTCCTCCAGGAGGGCTGTCCCACTCCTGGTCACGCCCTATACTTCATGAACAGCAGTGCACAGGACCTCTGGGGCTGAAACACTTTAATGTATTTCTCTCTTGAGACATTCTTGGTGAGCATTTCTGATCACAAAAAGAGAGACATGATCGCTATCACGCTCATGGGTTCCTCTACTGAGTGGCAAATTCTCTTCCTACTTTTTGTTTTGTACTACAGGAATAGAAATAATTCCATTTGAACAGTTCTGGGAGCATAGTCAACCTTAGAGTGACTGTTATTATCAGATAATCCCTCATAGACTTGCCAAAGGAAGAAAGGAAACTTGTCAGTGAAAGAATTTAACCCCTGCTCACTTAGCAGGCAAAGACTAAGGCAAGTGAAGAAAGATGGTGTATTATATGACAGTCATCCTTTAATTATTTATCTATCACTTTCACAGTTGAAATCATCATAAGATTATCTTCCTTCCCCCCAATTCTGGGGAGCCTGGGTTTCACTATCAAATTTGTCTCACCTCTGCTGTTTCTTTAATGGGCCAGAAAATGAGCAATTGAGAAGTCACAGTAATCTTGTTAGTTTCCCTTTGTTCATGCTGGAAGCAGACTATAAATCTAAGACCTGGGTAAAATTCCATTCTCAGAATTTATACTTCCTGCTGGGACCTCACTTTGGGAAACTCAAGTTTAAAAACAATGGAGACATTCTTGTCTTTTTATCTCCCTGTCCAAGAGCTGAGATTCATTATGGTGTTGGTCTCCTTGTTTTTCTTCCTTGTTCTGATAAATTCACAAACAGGTGGAACTCACTGGCCCCTCCAATGTTACCTTTCCTTTCTTCTTTTTTTAATATTTATTTACTTGGCTGTTCTGGGTCTTAGTAGTGGCATGCGGGATCTTTGATCTTCCTTGTGGGCATGTGGGATCTAGTTTCCTGATTAGTGATCAAACCGGAACCCATAGCATTGGGCACTCCGAGTCCCAGCCACTGGACTGGCAGGGAAGTCCTTTCTTTCCTTTTTAAATTAAAACAAGACTATGTAGCAAACCTTGCTGTGGAGAACTTCTGGCATTGACCTAACCTGATTCCTATTCATCCAAACATTTTCTATCCCACCATATAAAAATTGCCATTTTTTTTTGCATTACTTTTCAATCTGAACTTTTGAAAGAACTTTTTTCTTTCCTTGCTTATCTATAAATTTAACACATAAATGGTAGACAAATTCTACTTAGCCACATATATCGCCTCTGAAGTGAATCCTACATGAAATTGGAAATTGTTACGTCAACATGTCTTTGAGTCCATGGATGACTTTTGTAGGCTTCTGCTTACATCCTGGGCCATATAAGTGTCAAAGAATTTCCAAAGCTGAATTATGCTGATAGAAAATTTTGACCGCAGTCCAAAAGCATTTTCCTTGACTTTTGGCATTGTTACTTTCTGCAAATTCCTCTAGAAAGTATGGTGAGGGAGTTCTTCATCCTATTTTTGTGAAGCTATAATATATGGCAAAATATTACTCTCTTCAGTCCTTGGAGAGGGCAGGTAAGCTCTCAGCAGCCCTGTTGCTTCAGGCTGAAGCAACCTTATGTATATACTCTAATGAACTGTGACAAGGATTATTATTTTCTGTATGTTCCATGATATGAAATAATGTGCCATACAGGTCCATAGTAACATTTTTCAACTTACCTAATTGTAAGTCCCACTGTAATATGCAAAGTGAACTAGTCCGAGCAGATTTATAACTGTCTTCTCATACCTTCATATCCTGTGCCTGAGAAACACTTTTCCCACATAGCTCATGGCCTATTCCTTTCAGTGAAGCTTTCTCTGACCATCCCATGTAAACTAACATCCCCTCATGCCCATATGTCCTAATGTCCATACTATGTTTTATCATTGTATTTACAACACTGTGCTGTGCTGTGCTGTGCTTAGTCGCTCAGTCATGGCCGACTCTTTGTGACCCCACAGACTGTAGCCCGCCAGACTCTTCTGCCCATGAGATTCTCCAGGCAAGAATACTGGAGTGGGTTGTCATGCCCTCCTCCAGGGGATCTTCGCTATCCAGGGATCAAATCCATGTCTCTTGCATCTCCTGCATTGGCAGGTGTATTCTTTACCACTAGTGCCACCTGGGAAGTCCTGTTCTTGTTATCTGGTAGTTTAGTCACTAAGTTGTGTTCGACTCTTGTGAATCCAACTCTCGTATAGCCCGCTAGGCTCCTCTGTCTATGGAATTTCCCAGGCAACAATACCAGAGTGATTTGCCATTTCCTTCTCCAGTTGTTGTCATACTTTCTCTAATAAATGTGTTTGTGGTTTTTATACTAATTATTATTAATAGTTTGCCTAAAATGTGTTAAATTCTCCACAGTGAAGATGATTTTAAATTATTACTTGTGATAGCACGGATATTTTAGATATTTTTATGGGTTTGTAATTCATCTACTTATAGCTTATTCTGTGATCTTATTTTTTAAAAAGGTTTTACTTTTCCAAGACATAACTATTTCTCTTTATTTATTTATACTTTCCTTTTTATAGGTTGTACTTCACATTTAAATAGTGAATAATGATGAATTTTTGTTTTACTGTGTGGAGTAAAAAAACACAGTAAGTTTTTTCAGTAGTGTTTATAGAATAAGTTATTCTTTTTCCATACTTTGAAATATCACCTTTATTACATTCTAGATACTTATATATTTTCAGGTCTGCCATAAAAATTCCTCTTATGTTCTTTTGGATGATGCTTCTGTTCCTACAGCTGTACCAAAGTGTTTTCAGTATTCTAAATGTATAATGCTTTATTAATTTATGGTTAAAATTCATTAACCTTGTTTCTCAAATTTATTCTAAATATGATAACATTTTAAATAAATGTGTTTATTTAAAAGTGATAATTCTTCCCGATAAAATTTTAAATAATTAAATTTTCCCTAAACCACTCACAAGAAATCTGGGAATTTTAATCTGTACATTTCATAATTACTTTGGTGAAAATCAACCAAGGTATAAGGAAAAAAAATGTTTTCAGCATTACTTCTCCCTATTTAGAAATATGGCATGCATTTCTATTTTTAGGATATTGAATAATATTTTGTCCTCTAAATTCAAATTTTGGCATTAGATTCTTACTTATTTCAACAATATTATGATTATAGAACACAGGAAATAACAATCAAAAACCTAGCAAAATTAAAGTGAAAATTAAGTATAACTTAAAATCCTTTCCCTCTTTTCTTAGCAAGCCATGAAAAGTCCTACTGACCATTCAGAGGTGAACACATCTAATGCTTTTCAGTTTAGCATTCTGGGATGACCCAGAGGGATGGGATGGGGAGGGAGGTGGGAGGGGGGTTCTGGAACGGGAACACATGTACACGCATGGTGGATTCATGTCAATGTATGGCAAAACCAATACAATATTGTAAAGTTAAAAAATAGATAAATAAACTAATTTAAAAAAATTAAAAAAAATAAGTTTCTGTATATTTAAGCAAGTATAAGTGCGTAGTTAAAAAGCATATGCCAAAACATTTTGTTCCTTCCTTTTAAACTTGAAATAGATTTTCTGTAGATAATGGGTATGATTATAAATCATTACCTATAGTACTATGTGAAAGTGTTAGTTACTCAGTTGTGTATGACTCTTTGTGAGCCCATGGACTGTAGCCTGCCAAGCTCCTCTGCCCATGGGATTTTCCAGGCAAGAATAGTGGAATTGGTGCTCATCCCATTCTATACAGGATCTTCCTGACCCAGGGATAAAACCTAGGTCTCCTGCATTACAGGCAAATTTTTTACAGTCTGAGGCACAAGGGAAGCCTTAGTTCTGTATCACATGGTTAATATTCAGTTATACATATCAGTTCAGTACAGTTCAGTCATTCAGTCATTTCCGACTCTTTGCAACCCCATGGACTGCAGCACTCCAGGCTTCCCTGTCGATCACCAACTCTTGGAGCTTGCTCAAACTCATGTCAATTGAGTCGGTGATGCCATCCAACCAATCTGATTCTCTGTCGTCCCCTTCACCTCCTGCCTTCAATCTTTACCAGCTTCAGGGTATTTTCTAGTGAGTCAGTTCGCATCAGGTGGCCAAAGAATTGTAGTTTCAGCTTCAGCA
Organism: Okapia johnstoni; assembly: GCA_024291935.2. Lineage (NCBI taxonomy): Eukaryota > Metazoa > Chordata > Mammalia > Artiodactyla > Giraffidae > Okapia > Okapia johnstoni. Next base: position 11,082,673 of record CM044325.1, read on the forward strand.
TCAATCCTTCCAATGACTAGTCAGGACTGATTTCCTTTAGGATTGATTGGTTTGATCTCCTTTCAGTCCAAGGAACTTTCAAGGGTTTATTCGAACATCACAGTTCAAAATCATCAATTCTTTGGTGCTCAGCTTTCTTTATAGTCCAACTCTCACATCCAAACATTACTACTGGAAAAACCCTAGCTTTGACTTAAATGGACATTTGTTGGCAAAGTAATGTCTCTGCTTTTTAATATACTGTCTAGGTTTGATATAGCTTTTCTTCCAAGGAGCAAGCATCTTTTAATGTCATGGCTGTAGTCACCATCTGCAATGATCTTGGAGCACCCCCCCCCCAAAAAAAAAGTCTGTCACTGTTTCCATTATTTCTCCATATATTTGCTATGAAGTGATGGGACTGGATGCCATGATCTTAGTTTTCTGAATGTTGAGTTTTAAGCCAACATTTTCACTCTCCTCTTTCACTTTCATCAAGAAAGTTCTTCATTAGTTCTTCATTAGTTCTTCTTTGCTTTCTGCCAGAAGAGTGGTGTATCTGAGGTTATTGATATTTTTCCCAGCAATCTTGATTCCACCTTGTGCTTCATCCAGTCCAGCATTTCTCATGATGTACTCTGCATAGAAGTTAAATAAGCAGGGTGACAATACACAGCCTTGATGAACTCCTTTCCCAATTTGGAACCAGTCTGTTGTTCCATATCCAGTTCTAACTGTTGCTTCTTGACCTGGATATAGATTTCTCAGGAGGCAGGTAACGAGGTCTGGTATTCCCATCTCTTTCAGAAATTTCCAGTTTGTTGTAATCCATATAGTCAAAGGCTTTGGTGTAGTCAATGAAGCAGATGTTTCTATGGAACTCTCTTACTTTTTCTTTGATCTAATGGACATTGGCAATTTCATCTCTGGTTCCTCTGCCTTTTCTAAATCCAGCTTGAACATCTGGAACTTCATGTTTCGTGTACTACTGAAGCCTCACTTGAACAATTTTGAACATTACTTTGCTAGCGTGGGAGATGTGTACAATTGTGCACTCATAATTTGAACATTCTTTGGCATTGCCTTTCTTTAGGATTGGAATGAAAGTTGACCTTTTCCAGTCCTTGACCACTGCTGAGTTTTCCAAATTTGCTGGCATATTGAGTGCAGCACTTTCACAGAATCATCTTTTAGCATTTGAAACAGCTCAGCTGGAATTCCATCACCTCCACTAGCTTTGTTTGTAGTGATGCTTCCTAAGGCCCACTTGACTTTGCATTCCAGGATATCTGGCTCTAGGTGAGTGATCACACCACCGTGGTGGTTATATGGGTCATGAAGATCTTTTTTGTATAGTTCTTCTGTGTATTCTTGCCACCTCTTCTCAATATCTTCTGCTTCTGTTAAGTCCATATCGTTTCTGCCCTTTATTGTGCCCATCTTTGCATAAATATTCCCTTGGTATCTCTAATTTTCTTGAAGGGATCTCTAGTCTTTCCCATTCTTTTGTTTTCCTCTATCTCTTTACATTGATCACTTAGGAAGGCTTTCTTATCTTTCCTCGTAGAGAGATAAGAAACTATGCATTTGTATTCAAATGGTATAGCTTTTCTTCTCTCATTAACCTTTAGCTTCTTTTCTTTTCTCAGCTATTTGTAAGGGCTCCTTAGACAACTATTTTGCATTTGTATTCAAATGGTATAGCATTTGAAACTATGCATTTGTATTCAAATGGTATAGCTTTTCTTCTCTCATTAGCCTTTATCTTCTTTTCTTTTCTCAGCTATTTGTAACGGCTCCTTAGACAACTATTTTGCCTTTTTGCATTTTTTTTTCTTGGAAATGGTCTTGATCACTGCCTCCTGTACAATGTCATGAAGCTCTATCCATAGTTCTTCAGGCACTCTGTCTATCAGATCTAATCCCTCAAATCTATTTGCTGTTTCCATTGTGTAATCATAAGGGGTTTGATTTAGGTCACACCTGAATGGTCTAGTGGTTTTCCCTACTTTCTTCAATTTAGGTCTGAATTTGGCAATAAGGGGTTCATGATTTGAGCCACAGTCAGCTCCTGGTCTTGCTTTTGCTGACTATAAAGAGCTTCTCCATCTTTAGCTGCAAAGAATATAATCAATCTGATTTCAGTATTGGCCATCTGGTGATGTCCATGTGTAGAGTCTTCTCTTGTTTTGTTGGAAGGGTGTTTGCTATGACCAGTGTGTTACTCTGTTAGCCTTTGACCTGCTTCATTTTGTCCTCCAAGGCCCAATTTGCCTGTTACTGCAGTTATCTCTTGACTTCCTACTTTTGCATTCCTCCCCCCTATGATGAAAAGGACATTTTTGGGGGGTGTTAGTTCTAGAAGATCTTGTAGGTCTTCATAGAACCATTCAACTTCAGCTTCTTCAGCATTACTGATTGGGGCATAGACTTGGATTACTGTGATATTGAATGGTTTGCCTTGGAAATGAACAGAAATCATTCTGTTGTTTCTGAGACTGCACCGAAGAACAGTATTTTGGACTCTTTTGTTTACATATATATATACACATATATAAAGTACACCAAGCACCCAGTCTATTCCATAGTAAACCCCCCCCAAATATTGTCCTTTTTCCCAATACCCATCTTTCTCCCACCCCTCCTGACCTTAATAAACCTTAAACACATAAATAAGATGGTGATTATCATCTCAGAGCTACTTCAAAATTCAGAAGATGTTTACTACTTTCCTGTATATTTCCAAGAAGGAAGGAAAGTAATAACATGAGCACCAATAATTTCTCTTGGGACCAGAAGGTCAGGTCACCTGGCAATAAATACTTCTACCAGGTAGCGGACTTTCTCTGCCTTTTAAATTGAATTCGAAAGGTTTATTTACAGAGGTAAAGATAGCATCAACAGAAAATTCAGATGAATATGTGCAAGAGAGGAAGTTGAGGTCAAGTGATAGTTCCACGGGAAGCATGGTGACCTGTCCTCCCACCAAAGTGGGAGAGCATCTGTGAAGTCTTGATTCTCATTGTGTCATGAAGCATCAAGCAACCTATATAGTATAAAGGAAGAGGCACCCTCTGTTCATCAAGTACTTTCTCCCAATATAGACAAAGACACAGAATTAAAACACCCTTTCCTTTCACTTTGTAAACATTGTGTTACTTTTCCTCTGTTTGTGACAAGGTCTTTTTCTTGCTACTTCAAAAATAACTTCAAAAACCAGCTGAAACAGATTAACACTAGGTGTCCAACTTGAATTTTACATGCTTTCTACCTGAATCTACATTTATGAGGCACATTTTCCTTATAAATGCAACAAGTGCTCACAATTAGCTCTGAAAATCTGATACAGGGGGAAAAATGAAGTTACACAGACAGCTAAGGAAATAACTTCACTAGTTCAGTTCAGTTCAATCACTCAGTCGTGTCCAACTCTTTGTGACCCCATGAATCACAGCACACCAGGCCTGCCTGTCCATCGCCAACTCCTGGAGTTTACCCAAACTCATGTCCATCAAGTCAGTGATGCCATCTGGCCATCTCATCCTCTGTCGTCCCCTTCTTCTCCTGCCCCCAATCATTCCCAGCATCAGGGTCTTTTCCAATGAATCAACTCTTCGCACGAGATGGCCAAAGTATTGGAGTTTCAGCTTCAACACCAGTCCTTCCAATGAATACACAGGACTGATCTCCTTTAAGATGGACTGGTTGGATCTCCTTGCAGTCCAAGGGACTCTCAAGAGTCTTCTCCAACACCACAGTTCAAAACCATCAATTATTCGGCACTCAGCTTTCTTTATAGTCCAAATCTCACATCCATACGTGACTACTGGAAAAACCGTAGCCTTGACTAGACGGACCTTTGTTGGCAAAGTAATGTCTCTGCTTTTTAATATGCTGTCTAGGTTGGTCATAACTAATCAGGAAAAAAAAACATGGTTTTTATTACATGAAATATGGTTAGGCATCTTTATTATAGTAGGACAAGTGGTAAGTATTTAAAGTTATTAGATGGCAGACAGTGATAGTTAATGACTAAACAGTTTAACTGGGCTGTTTTGGAATTTTGTCCTTGGTATCACTAATATTTTTTTCCTAATCATTGTCTCACTTGAAGGTGAAGATGGCTTATTTATTAAATTTCTTATAGCAAGGGACTTAAGAGGAGAGTCAGTGTATTAAGTTGCAGGACAGAATTAATGTTCTATATCACCACCTGCTGGAAATGAGGGCCAGGACAAATATCATGAACTATAATAAAGATAAATATACTAGATCAGGGAATTTCAGAGCAAAGAGACCTATAAGATTAGGTAACAGGGCTTTCTTTTTTTTTAAGAGGTAATAAAATTGAGGTGGGGAAGTAAACCACAATTTTAGACATAATGTAAAATATCAGCTTTTTGAGTTTAGAAGGGGAAAGGCATAAAAGGTAAGAAAGACTTTTGCTTAAAGTAAAAACCGATGCTAAGCCCTGGTTATGAAGTCAGTGGTGAATTTTGAAATGGAAACATAATAGCCCCAAAGAGAGACATATTAAAAATCTTACTCTCTTTTGCAACAAAATGTCTGTATTCAGAAATTCTGGGTCACACTTTTGCAAAGAACATTAAGAATCTGAACTGTGTCTTAGAGAATAATAACCAGGAAGATGTGATTGGCTCAACTTCTCAAACATTATGTGTAAGAATACTAATGGGATTTTTGACTAAAGAAGGATAATTAAAAAAAGAAAAATTGTTGCATTCAAAAAGTGTTAGGGCTGCCACTTAAAACAGAGACTATTTTTAAATGTAATTTCATATTACTGAAAATCATGGAAACTATAGTGAGTTTTACTATAAATATAAGGGAAATGTTTTAAATTAGGACAATAGCAATAATATAAGCATTGACAGCTTATAATGCTTCTGGCATCATTCTATACTTTTTAGATATATTGATTCATTTAGATCCAGTTAGGGATCAAACCCACATCTCTTATGTCCCCTGTATTGGCAGGCAGGTTCTTTACCCCTAGCACCATCTGGGAAGTCCTCAACTTTATGAATTAGGTACTAATATCTGTACCATTATACAAATGAGGAAACTGAGGTTTAAAGGTGTTAAAATTTTTTGCTTAATGTCACCCTATATATAAAACCAGCATTTGAACCAAGGTCAACTGGCTGAAGAGAAGGTATTTTTAGCCACTTTTGTATGCCTAGATTTGATGTAGTCAGGATGTTGAATCCAAGATGGTTAACTACTGACCTTAAGCACTATGTGGAGTAAATATCTGATAGGCTTTCTGGGTAAGTATAAATGTTTATGTGAAAATTGTTTCTCTAAAAATGTAAAATATGCCTTAAAGTGGGTGTGACAAGGTGCAATCCCAAAGGTAGAGAGGACATCTTTCCTTTCAGTCATGCAAAAATTCTATTAGTTGGTGCAAATGTAATTGTGGTTTCAGACCATGAATTGTAAATCATTATATCTAGGATCAAACACATCATTTTTAATCAAAATAGAAACCATTATAATCAACACATTTTTGCCAATGAGAAATGTTTGTTTATTCCTGTAACCTAAAAACCCATATTTTGGGATTCAATGAACCCTTGGAAAGCATTTTCTGCCTCCTGTGGCTGTAGAAGCATATTCCCTGCAAAAAAAAAAAAAAGTTGTTGAGATGCTTGAAGAAGTGGTAGTTGGTTGGCAAGAAGTCAGGTAAATATGGCAGATGAGGTAAAATTTCACAGCCCAATTCATTCAACTTTTGAAGCATTGGTTGTGCAACATGTGATCAGGCATTGTTGTGGAGAAGCATAGGGCTCAATACTGTCTGCAGGCACTGCAGTTTTTGGTGCATCTCATTGATTTGCTGAGCATACTTCTCAGATATAATGGTTTCATCAGGATTCAAAAAGCTGTAGTGGAGCAGACCGGTTGCAGACCACCAGTGACCATGACCCTGTTTGGTATAAGTTTGACTTTGTTGAGTGCTTTGGAGCTTCACGATCCAGCCACTGAGCTGGTCATCACTGGTTGTTGTATAAAATCCACTTTTTGTTGCACATGACAATCCAATCAAGAAATGGTTCATTGTTGTTGCATAGAACAAGAGAAAGCAACACTTCCAAACAACAATTCTTTTGATTTTATGTCAGTTCATGAGGCACCCACTTATTGAGCTTTTTCACCTTTCCAATTTGTTTCAAATGCCAAACAACTGTAGAAGGTCGACATTGAATTCTTGGGCAACTTCTTATGTAGTTGTAAGAGGATCAACTTCGATGATGCCTCTCAATTGCTTGTTGTAGGCTTCTGATGGCCAGCCACTAGACTCCTCATCTTCAAGGCTCTTGTCTCCTTTGCAAAACCTCTTGAACCACACTGTACAGTACATCCATTAGCAGTTCCTGGGCCAAATGTATTCATGATGTGAGTGGTTTCTGCTACTTTACGACACATTTTGAACTTAATTAAGAAAATTGCTTGAATTTGCTTTTTGTCTATCATTTCCAGGGTCTAAAATAAATATAAAATACACAGCAAGTAGTGTCATTAGCCAAAAAATTAAAGCAATAATGATGCATTAAAATGATGCATAACATAACCACACATATTTAAGAATGTATCCCAATAGCAAATGGCAATGTTCAACACTATAAAACTGCAATTATTTTGTACCAATCTAATAGTTTTTTGATGTTGAACTAAGGATTTTGGAAGGCATATGAGCACTTACTCAGGCCCTTGCACTTATCTGAGTGACTTTCATGTTTAATTAATTTAATTTTCTAAACAACTCCATTAAGTAGGTGCTGTTATTATCCTCCTTTTATAAACAGAGAAACTGAGGTACTGAAGAACTAGATAAGTTTCCAAGTTCACACAGTAAATGGTGAAGCCAGGGTACAAATAACTGCTTTAGATTCCACAAGCTTAACAACCAAGTTGGATTGTATCTCACTATTTTCAACCTTGCTAGAGTAGCCAGCCAAAAAGTGATAAAAATGTCTGGGAAAAAAAGGAATACATGTGTTATCCAAAGTTGACAGACCTAATGGATAAGAGCTCAGAATTATAGCTACCATGGGGAGGGAGAGAGGTAACTTTTTTTGAGTTTGGAGACAGTGGACACATATATTTTGACATTATGGAACATAGTTGTCATTCTTCATGTCAACTATATATAGACTACTTTAATATGCTGACCACAGGTACCACATTTATTAGTTCTCCTGGAGTAACAGGAAACCATTGGATCTAAAGATGAAAAAGCACAAATCCTTTTAAAACTCACAGAACACATGGACAAGTGCACAAATAATTCTCCAAAGAAATTGGAGTATAAATTGCAATACCGTTGGAATTCTTGATCCCTTGAATATGAGCTTTCCTGTGTCCCCCTGTCTTCTTCTCCCCAGTTATAAATAGCATTGAAACCATGTTAAGGCTGTAAAATGTGAGAGCTGGGAAGGTTCATGTAGCTTAAGAAGCCATGCCCTTTAGTGATGAGGGCATCCAGGGAGTGAAGTGCATTCTCAAGGAACACAGCCCCAAAGAGAAAAAGGACAAGAACACCACAGTCTTGAATAGCAGGCTGACAGATTTTGTTTTTTCTTTATCATTAGTTTGTCCAATTCTGTTTGCCTCTGTTGCCTTCTCTGACTTATCTACATGGCATTGTTTAAAATATTGTGTTCCGTGACTGAAAAGCAAGTGGGTGCTTAGGAGAAAATCTGAGGGCCTCCTCAGTGGCTTTGTTCATTATACCACTGAGAAACCAGAAAGAGCTCAGTAAAGTAACCTCATAGTACTGAGTGTGCATGAGCTAAAGATTGTTAGACTGAGCAAGTCTTTACAGTGGAAGAAGGAAGCCGTAGTCCCTTATGTGACTCTGATATTTTAGATGGTATGCAGAAACAGGCTGTACCCTGTCAGTGGAATCAAGGAAGAAGAAAAAGAAAAGGTAGGAAAAGAGGAGTCGCTAAGGCAAAAGAGAGCATGGAATACCTAGATTTCATCCTCCTCACTTCTCACCTGAAAATTATTTAGTCTTCCTTCTTTCCTCTTCAAAAAAGTACTGACTTAATCAATACTGTGTGCCAGGCAGAGGTAAATGTGCAAAAGTCCCAGAATTAAATGACCCAGGTACCTCACTATAGGAAGCAGCCATGGAAAATGACCAAATATGATTTAGTAGTAGAGGTATGCATATTATATATGAAATATTGCCCTCTCTGTATATTGAAATTGGTAGTAAATAACATGATTATTTCAAGAAAAAATGTCAGAGTATCAGTCTGTGAGTATAGACATAGCCCTGGCTCAGGTTGTAGTAAATAAAACTTTAAGTATTCTTCTCCACTCATAAAGATTCACAAAGAAGAACCTCTCAATACTGTGAATTGTAATTCTCTGGCTACTGAATCTTCATGAAAAGCACTTTCTTTTTACAACATTTTAATAGGTTAAATTCTGTTATACCATTATACCTTTTAGTACAAACCTACCACCCCACAATTTGTCACCATAAAAATCCCTATGTATTGGATCAGAACTCTTCAGAGTCAGATTGATATCTGTAGTATTTATCTAGCAGCTAATATTTATTCTGGGGAATAGTACCATCAAATATAATTGTTAACCATATTTATTGCTGATACATTTACCTCTTGGTAAGACCCATGAGAGTTTATTCATCTGGAATTTAGCCAGACATTGGAATAGTATTAGGATTTCATAAGCAAAATTCTGGATCTATTTTGCAAATTAGCTAAGTTATCTTCTAGAGTAAGAGAGTCAGAAGGATGTGCAAGAAGTATTAATAGCTTCAGAAGGATTGCAGATTTCATTGAGGTCAGTTGAATGATAGCAATCAAGTCAAAAGATGTGAGGAAGAAATTTACAAAACTAGGAACCTGAGTGTTGGGGATATTATCATAACCCAGATATAGGCATAGAAAAGACAAGGATCATTTTGCTTCTATAGGTTGTAACTTTAAAAGTAAAATGTGTAAGGATTATGCTACACTAGTATTGCTTAGGAACAAATGTTCCTTAAAGTCAGGAAAGGGAGTAGGCATGTGTTGCAAAGGGTGTTATATATAACAATGGAGTCTGTTATGCTAATATGTTATGTTATAAGACTGCTTTTCTTTAATCATCTCATGGTTACACAGATTTAGAGCATTGTATTTAATTTGTCCTTTCTTGTTAAGAAAATTTGCATTTCTAAAAGTAAAAACAAGCAACCCCATCTCAAGTTGCGTGTTAATTCTGTCACAGTTTGTACATCTTAGTCATTTGTGAATATCTCCCCCGTGTAGTGTTTTCTCCTTTTATAACAACTGGTCTATTATCTTAATTTTGAGATCATTTTTTACTTAATACTTTGAGTGTAATAAAAATGGCTTATGGAAAAAAGATAGGCACATACAAATAAAGACTTTGACCAACAAATATTGTACAAACCTGGGATAGAAGGAGAGTCAACCTGATGCCGAGCTTAAGAGTAGTTCAAAGAGCTCCCCCCATGCTTTCTTTCTATGACCAGAATTGGCCCCCAGAGATAAGCATCTACTGGTATATTCAGGTAGTGGTCAGTACAGGAGTTATATCTCCTATTTAACTGTGTATCTAAGAAGCAGAACAGCACTTAGTACATAATGAATGTTCAATAGAGTTATATAGAATAAATACTAAGCAGGTGTGCCAAATGTGATAACTGACCACATGTGGACCCTGAGTTATTGGGAAAACAAACAAACAAAGAGGTCAGTCTGAAATGCATCTTTGAATAATTATTACCATCAAGATGATTATAACAACCAAAAAATAGCAATAAAGGGGGCAGACCATATAAATGGCCCAACCAAGTCAAGAGGCTAATTTTGGAAACTACATTATTGCACGATATGCTAAGCATATTTTATGTTATGTTGTTGTTCAGTTTTCTCAAATTCATGTCCATTGTGTCAGTGATGCTATCTGGCATCAAATAAATAATCTTATTTCAAAGGAAGGTAATATTTTTATTTGCATGTTAGGAAGTTGGAGACTTTTGCAACTGGAACTCTCATCCCAAGGTTGCTAAGCTAAAAAGCAGTTGACCCAGAAATCTTATCCAGATTTATCTTACTTCACAAGTCTGGTCTGAGTCTACTTGGCTAGAAGAGGTGATCTGCATTTCTAATCAAACTTGGGGAGGGCCATATGGCATATGTAAACTCTGGATCTCACTGGGAAACACTGTTTCCTGCTGCTAAATGCTGGTTCCATGTAATTTAAGAATGCTGTGTTATCAAAGTGCTCTGTTCCAGAAGAAGTCAGTTCCTCATTAGCTACCTAGGCAGAAAGCTATATGGATTATGACTCAAAAGCAAAGAATCTCAGTTTCACATAGATAAGCTTTCATTTGAGCAATGCAGGAAAAAATTTTTAAAAAGTGCAAAGTCAAATATCACTGAAGGCATCAATAGAACAAAGACCAGATGCAGAATTAGAATAAGACTTGTTAAAAATCTCTGAGTTCTAAATGCATAGATACACATTTTAAAAGTTTATGTTTCCTTCTCAAATTTTTCTTTTGAGGGGACAGAGGTTGGAGTGAATGAACTAGTGGTAAGTGACTAGTTTTTTTCTTTTAATTCATGAAAGACTGTAATGACAGTGTAACAGGGTGATGGAGGTTGTGGTAGGCAGATGTCTAAGATAGCCTTCAATGATCCCTTCTTAGTGATAATAATACCCCTTGCGGAATACCTCCATTTGAGTGTGGACTAAACCCAGTGACTGGTTTGTAACCAACAGAGTACAACACAGATGAGATGTTATATGCATGATTAGGTTACAAAAGATTATAACTTCCTTCTCGATGGTAGACTCTCCCTTCATTGTGATTTTCACTTATACACTTTGATAAAGCAAGACATCTTAAGAAGAAGTCCACGTGTAAGAAACTGAAGGAGTTCTCTAGCCAACTGCATCAGTTCTCTATCCAACAGCCCTTGATGAGCTCAATCAAACTGCTACCTGAGTGTGGTTGTAATCCTACGCTTCTCCAACTGAGCCTTCAGATGGGACCTTGATTTGGGCTGTACATTGATTACAGCCTTATAATAAATCATAAAACAGAAGATCCAAAGAAGCTGTGCCCACATTTCCAGCTCACAGAAACCTGGAGATAATAAATATATGTTGTTTATAGTTATTAAATTGAGGGTAATCTGTTATGCAGCAATTGATAACTAATATAGAGGAATTTGGGCTTCCCAGGCGGCACCATGGTAAAGAATCTGCCTGCCAATGCAGGAGATCCAAAAGAAGAGGGTTCAGTCTCTGGGTTGGACAGATCCTCTGGAGAAGGCAACCTACTCCAGTATTCTTGCCTGGAAAGTTCCATGAATAAAGGAACCTGGAAGGCTACAGTCCTTGGGGTCACAAATAGTCGGACACAACTGAACAACTGAGCATGCATGTACACACATACAGACACACACACATACACACACAGAGGAATTTAGTGATGATGGATGGATAAGTCAGCAATCCCAGAGTTAGCTATCTTTCTCTAGATTGATTATGTATCAGTTCCAATATCAACCATCCACAAAACCTGGTATGGACTCAACAGTGATTGCAAACCACTTTCACTTATCTTGTGTGTGTATCTTAGAAATGAGATATTTCTTTTCCATCATTTCCATTTTGTAGCGTAACCTGAAGATAGCACACGGAGCTTTTAAAAAGGAGGAAGACCAAAACCTGAAATGAAATGTAAAAGCATAAATTTAAAGAGAGAATGTCCTGTGTTGTAGCTCGTAACCGTGGAAACAGTAGCTCCAGTACTTGGGGTTGCTTCCAATATAATTTTACCACAAATTATAACTGAAATGCTTTAGAAAAGAAAATTGTGAGTCAACTTACATTACTAATTTTGGAACACATTCTTTGTGTAGAGTTAATTGAAAAATTACTTTTAACCAATAGACAATTATGTTAAATCTTATTGTGTTAGTTCATAATTGAGGAAGTGCATAACAAAAGACATTTGCTCTGTCAAAGAAAAATTGAGGTAAGTTAAATATTTGATTATAAGAATATTTTCATCTTTTATTTTTTTGTACTAAATCAGTTTTTAGCCTATCTTAGGAAATGATATAAATAGTCAATGAGCTCTAATATTTTATGGGATTATCTAATTCAATTTCACACCTCAAACAATATTTCTCTGCAGTTTCTCTTACCAGTCTCACTTGCCACAACAGACAAAAAAAAAAATTTAAAGCTTAAATAGATAGTTTTTTTTCTTCAGAATTTCATATATCTTTAACTATCTTAATTTTCACTGTGGCAACTTGAAGGAATGCATTTTTAATGCAGATTCTCCATATTGGCCCTCTCAACAACCCTCAGAAATAGTAATCTTATTAATGTTAAAATACATATAAATTAGCATACAGAGGCATGTAGAGAATAAACAACTTTTCAAGATCAAATGGAAAACAATAAATTCATACTCAAAAAATCTGGTATCAAAGCCCATTTACCTAAGTTTTATGGCATATTGGCCAGTACCATACATTGAACACTGATTTTTCTTTTGTTTTTATCTGTGTTGCTTCCTCTCTTTCAGGCCTCTCTCCCCTCCTCACCCCTTAGTCGATCTACCTATTTCCCTCTCTCTCTCTTTCTCTCTCTCTTTCTACCTCTGCTGTTTGCAAACTTTGAAGCATCTCTTATTTTACCTATTTTCCTGATTATTTAAGGCTCTCAGTTCTTCCCAGTAATGAATAAACATAACTTTACAAAAGTTTCTGCCTCCAACATATTCATGCTATTTATTTAGGCTCTTTATTTTGATATCCACCATTAACTAGAATTTTAAGATATTTTCAATATTAGCAGACCCTGAGCTGAGTCAATATGAAAGATAACAATTTGACATTTCCCAAAACAGAGTAAAGACTATTATAAATTACAGATCCTGCCCTCACACATTACTTCTACTTGAGTCCCACTTCTAACTGAAACAGCAAGAGCTCAGTAATTTTTCATGTATCCCCAACTTTCAAATATTTGAGCTAGAAAAATGAGAATAAATCCTATCAAGCATAACCTATAAGTGTTGATGTAGATTTCAGCCTAATGATCATGCTTAGCTAATATAATTGTGCAGGTTAGTTATTAAGATAAAAAATATGAAGCTACACTTCTAGGGTCTAAATGATAGTGTCTCCCATTCTAGCTGGGCAAACTTGGGCAAACTACTTAACTTTTCTGAGCCTCATTTGCATTTATAAAATTAAGATAATAGTCCTACCTCACAGTTTCATTATGAAGTTTAAGAGATTGATAGCAAGTGCAACATAAATATTTCTAAAGTAAAAATATAAATGGAATATTGCCCAGAAGTAAAAAGGAATCAAATTGGGTCTTTGGTGGATGAACCTACTAGAGTCTATCATACAGAGTGAAGTAAGTCAGAAAGAGAAAAATAAATATCATATGTTAACACACATATTTGGGATCTAGAAAAATGGTACTGATTAATCTAGTTGCAGGAAAGGAATAGAGACACAATGTAGAAAAGGAACTTGTTGGACACAAAGAGAAGGAGAGGGTGGGATGAGCTGACAAGGTACCAGTGACATATATAAACTACTATGTGTAGAATTGATAGCTAACGAGAAGCTGCTGTATATTAATAGCACAGGGAGCTCAGATCAGTGCTCTGTGGTGACCTTGCTGGGGAGTCGTATGGGAGGGTGGTTAGGAGGAAGACTCAAAAGCGAAGGTATATATGTACACTACAGATGATTTGAGTAGTTGTACAGAAATCTCTTCAAGAAAATTAGAGATACCGAGGGAATATTTCATGCAAAGATGGGCACAATAAAGGACAGAAATGGTATGGAACTAACAGATGCAGAAGATATTAAGAAGAGGTGGCAAGAATACACAGAAGAACTATACAAAAAAAGATCTTCACAACCCAGATAACCATGATGGTGTGATCACTCACCTAGAGCCAGGCATCCTGGAATGTGAGGTCAAGTGGGCCTTAGGAAGCATCATTACAAACAAAGCTAATGGAGGTGATGGTATTCCAGTTGAGCTATTTCAACTCCTGAAAGATGATGCTGTGAAAGTGTTACACTCAAATGCCAGAAAATTTGGAAAACTCAGCAGTGGCCACAGGACTGGCAAAGTCAGTTTTCATTCCAATCCCTAAGAAAGGCAATGCCAAAGAATGCTCAAACTACTGCACAGTTGCACTCATCTCACACGCTAGTAAAGTAATGCTCAAAATTCTCCAAGCCAGGCTTCAGCAATACGTGAACCGTGAAATTCCATATGTTCCAGCTGGTTTTAGAAAAGGCAGAGGAACCAGAGATCAAATTGCCAACATCTGCTGGATCATTGAAAAAGCAAGAGAGTTCCAGAAAAACACATATTTCTGCTTCATTGACGATGCCAAAGCCTTTGACTGTGTGTCACAATAAACTGTGGAAAATTCTGAAAGAGATGGGAATACCAGACCACCTGACCTGCCTCTTGAGAAACCTGTATGCAGGTCAGGAAGCAACAGTTAGAAATAGACATGGAACAACAGACTGGTTCCAAATAGGAAGAGGAGTATGTCAAGGCTGTATATTGTCACCCTGCTTATTTAACTTTTATGCAGAGTACATCATGAGAAATGTTGGGCTGGAAGAAGCACAAGCTGGGGTCAAGATTGCTGGGAGAAATATCAATAACCTCAGATATGCAGATGACACCACCCTTATGGCAGAAAGTGAAGAAGAACTAAAGGGTCTCCTGATGAAAGTGAAAGAGGAGAGTGAAAAAGTTGGCTTAAAGCTTAACATTCAGAAGACTAAGATCATGGCATTTGGTCCCATTGCTTCATGGCAAATAGATGGGGAAACAGTGGAAACAGTGCCTGACTTTATTGTTTTGGGCTCCAAAATTACTACAGATGGTGATTGCAGACATGAAATTAAAAGATGCTTACTCCTTGGAAGGAAAGCTATGACCAACCTAGACAGCATGTTAAAAAGCAGAGACATTACTTTGTCAACAAAGGTCTGTCTATTCAAGGCTATGGTTTTTCCAGTAGTCATGTATGAATGTGAGAGTTGTACTATAAAGAAAACTGAATGCCAAAGAATTGATGGTTTTGAACTGTGGTGTTGGAGAAGACTCTTGATTGTCCCTTGGACTGCAAGGAGATCCAACCAGTCCATCCTAAAGGAGATCGGTCCTGGGTGTTCATTGGAAGGACTGATATTGAAGCTGAAACTCCAATATTTTGGCCACCTGATGCGAAGAGTTGACTCATTTAAAAGACTCTGATGCTGGGAAAGATTGGGGGCAGGAGGAGAAGGGGACGACAGAGGATGAGATGGTTGAATGGCATCACCGACTCAATGGACATGAGTTACGGTAAACTCCAGGAGTTGGTGATCGACAGGGAGGCCTGGCATGCTGCGGTTCATGGGGTCTCAAAGAGTCGGACATGACTGAGCAACTGAACTGAACTGAACTGAACAGCAGAAACTAACACAATATTGTATAGCAGTTATACTCCAATTGAAAGAAAAATCCATAGAGGGGTAAAAACAAACAAACAAACAAGCATTTACATGATGGTAAAGCAGAAGATATCAATTAGGGAAATGGACATGAGTAGAATATGCAGCCATTGAAAGATGGGTAAGTAGGTTCAGACCCCATTATTCCAGTTTCTGTAGCCAAAAAACCTAGTACTGGACTCTTAGGAGCTGTTCTTTGCCCCACTACAATAAATTCTCCTTCTTATAATTAAAGCCATCATGGTTGAGTTTCAAATAGCTGAGAAAAGATGAGAAGCAAAAGGCAAAAGAGAAAAGGAAAGATATATCCATCTGAATGCAGAGTTCCAAAGAAGAGTAAAGAGATAAGAAAGCCTTTTAAACTGATCATTGCAAAGAAATAGAGGCAAAGAACAGAATGGGAAAGACTAGAGATCTCTTCAAGAAAATTAGAGATAGCAAGAGAACATTTCATGCAGAGAAGCATATAATAAAGGACAGAAATTTGTGGACCTAACAGAAGGAGAAGATATTAAGAAGAGGTGGCAAGAATACACAGAAGAAGTATACAAAAAAAGATCTTCACAACCCAGATAACCATTTATGGTGTGATCACTCACCTAGAGCCAGACATCCTGCAGTGTGAGGTCAAGTGGGCCTTAGGAAGCATCACTACCAACAAACTAGTGGAGGTGATGGAATTCCAGCTGAGCTGTTTCAAATCCTAAAAGATGATGCTGTGAAAGTGCTGCACTCAATACGCCAGAAAATTTGGAAAACTAAGCAGTAGCCACAGGACTGGAAAAGTCAACCTTCATTCCAATTCCACAGAAAGGCAATGCAAAAGAATGTTCAAACTATCACACAATTGCATTCATCTCACATGCTTGCAAAGTAATGCTCAAAATTCTCCATGGTAGACTTCAATAGTATGTGAACTGAGAACTTCCAGGTGTTCAAGTTGGATTTAGAAAAGGCAGAGGAACAAGAGATCAAATTGCCAACATCTGTTTCATTATAGAAAAAGCAATAAAACTCCAGAAAAATGTTTACTTCTGCATCATTGACTATGCTAAAGCCTTTGATTATGGATCACAGCAAACTGGAAAATTCTTAAAGAGATGGGAATACCCGACCACCTTACCTGCCTCCTGAGAAATGTGTATGCAGGTTAAAAAGCAACAGTTTGAACCAGATATGGAACAACAGACTGGTTCCAAATTGGGAAAGGAATGTGTCAAGGCTGTATATTGTCACACTGCTTATTTAACTTATATGTAGAATACATCATGCAAAATTTGGGGCTGAATGATGCACAAGCTGGAACCAATAGTGCTGGGAGAAATATCAATAACCTCAGGTAATGCAGATTACACCACCCTGATGGTAGAAAAGAAAGAGGGACTGAAAAGCCTCTTGATGAAAGTGAAAGAGGAGAGTGAAACAACTGGCTTAAAACTCAACATTCAAAAAACTAAGAACATGGCATCCAGCCCCATCACTTCATGGCAAATAGATGAATAAACAATGGAAACAGTGACAGATTTAATTTTTCTTGGGCTCCAAAATCACTTCAGATGGTGACTGCAGCCATGAAATTAAAAGATTCTTGCTCCTTGGAAGAAAAGCTATGATAATCGTAGGTAGCATATTAAAAAGCAGAGACATTACTTTTCCAACAAAGATCCATCTAGTCAAAGCTAGGGTTTTTTCAGTAGTCATTGTGGATGTGAGAGTTGGACCATAAAGACAGCTGAGCACCAAAGAATTGATGCTTTTGAACTGTGGTGTTGGAGAAGACTCTTGAGAGTCCCTTGGACTGCAAGGAGATCAAACCAGTCAATCCTAAAGGAAATCAATCCTGACTATTCATTGGAAGTACTGATGTTGAAGCTGAAACTCCAATACTTTTGCCACCTGATGCAAAGAACTGAGTCATTGGAAAAGTCCCTGATGCTGAGAAAGATAGAAGGCAGGAGAAGGGGATGATGGAGGATGAGATGGTTGGATGGCATTACTGACTCGATGGACATGAGTTTGAGCAAGCCCCGGGAGTTGGTGATGGAGAAGGAAGCCTGGCTTGCTGCCGTTCATGGCGTCCCAAGTAATAGAACACAACTAAGTGACTGAACTGAACTGAACCGAAGATGTATTGTCATAGAATACTACTGATATAGAGTGAGAGGATTCAAATCGTTAATGTTGATAAAATGCTTACCGCATTGTAAAGCACACAGAAAAATTGAAATAAAAGATAGTGTTGCTTCTTCCAGTCCACTTTACTAGTAGATTGTTGGAGGGGGAGGGAGGTGGGAGGAGGGTTTGGGAGGGGGAGCACATGTGAATCTATGGCTGATTCATGTCGATGTATGGCAAAAACTACTACAATATTGTAAAGTAATTAGCCCCCAACTAAAATAAAAAAAAAAAAAAAAACTGCAAAAAAAAAAAAAAAAGAAACAAAATCTATGATTTTTTTTCACGTCCTGCTAAAAAAAACTGCAATGTCTCAATATAGTCTAATGAAAAACATCTGATCGTAGCTGGGCTTTCAACAACCCATTTCCTGTCACTGATCTATCCCAATAAAGTTATCTTTTTTATTTCCCTAAAAAAGAGCTCAGTTGTGAATCACCTGTCCTGAGGGCTCCACATTCTGCTTCTTTTCTAGTCTTGATTTTTGTGAGTTCTAAACAAGAAAGTTATTTTCTTTGTTATTCTTCTGCTTTACCTTTTTGCTCTTTATCTCTGACATAATGCTTCCCTGGTGGCTCAGATGGCAAAGAATCTGCCTGCAATGCAGGAGATCAGGTTATATCTCTGGGTTGGGAAGATTCCCTAGAGGAGGGCATGGCAAACCACTCCAGTATTCTTGCCTGGAGAATCCCATGGACAGAGAAGCCTGGCAGGCTTCAGTCCATGGGGGTTGCAAAGAGCCGGACAAAACTGAGTGACCAAGCACAGCATATGCACATTTCCTTTACTAGAAATTAGTTTATTGTTCTTAGCCACATGTCCAAAATGCCTTGCCTCGTCATGTCCAAACAGTAGGCTGTGGTCATATTGTAAATCCTCAAAACCTGACTCAGCACTGTATCCGACATAGTATTGTGGATAGGAAGAAGGCATAATCAAGAGATTTTACAAGTCATTCCATTGAACAGTTACCCCTGGTAACTGCTTTGAGGAGGTTCATTTATTTTTTCACATCCTCTTACCATGGTTCTTAGGTTATCAGAAAGTTTGGGATATCAGCATGTATACTAAGCTCTAGTTCTCTTCCTAACTGTACTCATGAGCATAATGAGGTTGGTATTATGAGTGCCTGTAATCAAGAAGTTGGCTCTGGAGGGTGTTTTAGAATCTCGAGCATCTGCTTTATTTAACTGCTCACAGAATGTCATGTTAGCATTAGCACCTTCACCCATTTATAAGCAAGATTTTTTTTTCATTAAAATCACAATTGTACTTGATCCAATTTTCTTTTTTATTCACAGTATACAATGATTTGTTATCTGAAAAGTACTAATAAAAATACTTATGAAAGCATATCAGGAGGTAAAATCAGAATTGTCAAAACTAAAATGTATAAATGAATAACAATAATTTTAACAAACTATGCAAAAGCAGCATCTCACATATGGGTTTTATTTTCTAATGAAAAACAGCCTCAAGAATTGTTGAGATCCAGAGATCTGCTTCATGGTTCTGCTGAATTCTTTATTTTTCTGCAGCAAGTAAAATATCTTATTTTGAAAGCTGAAAATTTGTCCAAGTCATGCCAATCTAGTGGGAAAAAATATAAAAATACAGATGCTGAGGATCATGAAGCTAACTGAGTAATGTGACCAACTATGTCTTGAAAACAACTTTTTTAAACCATTTAGTCATAGTGATCTAGAATGAGGAAGACAGCTCCGTTTATAAATAGCTCTTTCCTTGGTCTGTAGCTCCTCCATGATCTCTGCAACTCTTGGTTCATTCAGCAACTATTAAATGCAAATATAAAAGGACAATTATTCTTGCCCACTTTACTAAATTACCCACTTTGACACTACAAAGAGTAATTCTGACAGTTATCATTTAATAATACTGTCCTCAAAAGACTAAACCACTGTAAATGTTTTTGGGATATTGACTAATATGCTTTTATCCTCTTTTGTCTGCAGTCCCAAAAAGCATCATGCTATACTATGCTCAGTTGTCCAACTCTTTGTGACCCCATGGACCGTAGCCTGCCAGTTTCCTCTGTCCATGGGATTTTCCAGGCAAAAAACTGGAGTGGGTTGTCATTTCCTTCTCCAGAGGATCTTTACAACTCAGAGATAGAACCTGCTTCTCTAGTGTCTCCTGAATCCGCAAGAGGATTTTTTACCACTGAGCCACCTGGGTGACTCTAAAAGCCTTCCATAGAAGGAGTTTTTGAAAACTATTTTATTTAACATCTTCTTAAACCATCATTATATTTTCTAATTATATATATATATATATATATATATATATTTATAGTGCCTATTAGACCCCACAACTCATCAATCTCAGTGAATTAGTAAATTTCCAGAATTACAGATAATTATTAAGTAGGGTGCTGGCATGGAAAGAACATGACTTTGGGTGGTGAAACAGAGACATAGATTCTATTTCCAGCTCTACCCTCTACTACCTGGGCAAGTTTTTCCTCTCTGACTATTGAGTTGTCTATAACTTGAGCAAGTGGTTTATTTATATTGCTACTGCCACTCAGAAATGGAAATATAGTTTCCTTGCAAGCAAAATAGAACCAACCATGCTTTTCTATAGGACTGACATGAAAACTAAATGAATTACTATAAAGTTTTCTGAGCAGTTCCTGGAGAAAAGTAACCATTCAGTTAACTTTACCTTTTGTTTCTCTTTATCTTCCCAGATCTAGCTTGTATCTTTTGAGATTTTCCTCTTTTAAGATTGAAGTCAGCGTTTATAGCTTTGTGATAAAATTATATTGGATATCTTTTTGCAAACTGATAATTACTGTAAAATTCCCAGGGAAAAATTTCACTTCTGAAAATCTTGGCTTTCTCAACTCATCTACTTTTATCACTCATTGGTAGTTTTTAACTATAAGGAAATGATCAGAAACATACACTCAAGATACTTATTAGAATATGTACAATATAAGTAATATAAGCATAATTTTCTAAGACAAAGTATATGCCCCCCTACACATACACACACACACACACCCTCCAACTAATGCCTTAGAGTTTTACAGTATCAGTTTTACTCCAGTGTGAAGACTGTATATTTACTATAGAAATGACATTTAGCAACATCCATCTACCCGATGGGTATTAAGACAGCAAAGATAAGACAGTTCTGCTCCTTCACCTAACTCTGGTACAGCTTTGTCAGACATGTGAAAAAGTAAGTACTAACACTGAATTAAAATTTCTAAGACTGGAAATAATCACAAATGTGTCTGGTATAAAGACCAGGGCCATTTGTTTTTCAGCCTTTGCAATGCTATCCACGTGGTATACACACTATTCTCTTTTCATGTTTTCATTTTTCTATTTCTCCCATATAAATGGTCTGCATGGACCTACTTTGAAATATCCTTACATAAGATGTGGCTAAAGAATATGATTAATACAAAATACTGAATAAATCCAAATAGTAATACAGAATTAAATTGCATTTTTTTCCACATTTCAGTAGGTGGTTTTTCCAAATATATACCTTACATTTAGGTATGACAGAAAAGCTTTATCAGTGTTATTTTATATTATCTAAATGGTTACACCCTTTGATAAATATTTAACTTAGAAAGATAATCCTGTTACTTAAATTTGTAATTGCTGCAAATCATTTTGAAAGAGAGCTTGATAGATTTTGCTGAACTAATGACTGATGAAAGAGGATTCTATTGGTGTGTGTATTTGGCTCTTCAATATTTTATATTCCGTTTTATAAATTATATCTTTTCCATAAGGACAATATGATCTACTTTTAAAAACAAGGCACTTTATGGAAGGTAGCAGTGGAATACAGAAAAAAAAAAAAATAAATAAAACTTCCTTCAGTCCCAAAGGAATTGAATTCAAATTTTAACATGACCAATGCTAGTTGCCAATGTGAGTCACCCTTGATTAAGTCACTTGTTCTCTCTCAACTTTAGTTTCATTAACTGTATCATAGGGCAGTGGCATGGGTGGGGAATGGGATTTATCTCCATATTGAGGGGTTTTAGCAGAATACACTGATTATTTACAGAGCTCCTAGCATAATCTCCTATTTATAAATGGTGTTCCACAAATGCTAATGCCATATATACTCCTTCCAAACTTGAAAATCGAAATCAGAACAGAACACCAGGCTTGGATTTAAAAGAGACCATGCAAGTTTTGCCAATGCATTCAACTACCCTTTCAGAACTTGTTAACAAATTCTGTAAAATCGACATGTTTTAAGAAATGAAATTCAACATAGTATGATGGTTTTCCTTGTAAACTCTTGGATTTAATTAACCAGTGAAACAAATTTACAGCCAGCCTATTTACCGATTGTATCCCAAAGCTTTGCCAAAACACAGTGCAGGCAATATAAAACTCTCATAATAATATCTTGCTTCACAGAATATTTTTTTTTTTAGTTCCTTGGGGAATATTCATGAAAAGTTTTCTCTGAATTGTATTTTTTTTGTACTGAAGCATGTCATTATTAAAATGATTGCATCATCAGTTAAGTTATGAACAGCGCCATCACATACTTATACAGAGTCTCAGGAATAACAAGTAAACCTGAAAACCATCAGCATACACTGTCCTAAAAATAACTTCCCTCACAAATACACAATAACTTGTTTTGCACATGAAAACTTCTACCTTTGAATTTAGGAATAGTGATAATAAATGTTGGTGTTAATGATGAGAATTTCAGTCTGACAATTAAACTCAGCTCTTTGGTTTTAATGGAACGTTATGAAAAGCAACCCATAGTTTTCTGCATGATATTGCTCCAGTTATTTATCACCTTAATTCTACCATCAAAGAAATCCATCAACATCTTCTAGTCCTATGTATTAAGTATACAGGTCTGGGGATGTTGATGAGTTTCTTCTTTCATTTTGGGATTCACATTGGTGCACAGATATATTAATCGAACTTAGAGAGATAAGAAAAAGATTACCTCATATGCCAGTTGAGTGTAGGGATTGAGCATGGAGTGTCTACATGTTATTACAGCTTATCTTCTGAAGAACATTTCAATAGGTACCATCAACCCATCATTCAGTATATATAAACAAAACACATTCACAGGCATTTAGTAACTGGCCCAAGATCGTATAGTTTGTAAGAGATAAAGACCTGATTTAAATGCATTTCTTTTCAAACAATTGTATATAACAAAACAGAAAAAACTCACAGATAGATATAGAGAAAAAACTAGTGGTTACCAATGGGGAGAAGGAGGAGGGAAAGGGCAATATAGGATAGAGGACCAGGAGATATGAACTACCTTGAATAAAATAAATAAGCATTGAGGACATATTGTACAGACCTGGGGAGTATAGTCATTATTTTCTAATAACTTTAAATGGAGTAAAATTGAATCACTAGGTCATACACCTAAAACTAATATAATATTTAAAACCAACTACGCTTCAACAAAGGGCTTCCCTTATGGGTCAGCTGGTAAAGAATCCACCTGTAATGTGGGAGACCTGGGTTCGATCCCTGGTTTGAGAAGATCCCCTGGATAAGGGAAAGGCTACCCACTCCAGTATTCTGGCCTGGAGAATTCCATGGACTGTCCATGGGATCGCAAAAATTCAGACATGACCGAACAATTTTCACACATACTTCAACAAAACCAAAAAATAAATAAATGTGTGCTTTTCATTTGACTCCAAATATAATCTCTACTTGACTTTGATCAGCATATTGAAAAGCAGAGACATTACTTTGCTGACAAAGGTCCATCTAGTCAAGGCTATGGTTTTTCCAGTGGTCACGTATGGATGTGAGAGTTGGACGGTGAAGAAAGCTGAGCGCCGAAGAATTGATGCTTTTGAACTGTGGTGTTGGAGAAGACTCTTGAGAGCCCCTTGGACTGCAAGGAGATCCATCCAGTCCGTCCTAAAGGAGATCAATCCTGTGTGTTCATTGGAAGGACTGATGTTGAAGCTGAAACTCCAATACTTTGGCCACCTGATGCGAAAAGCTGACTCATTTGAAAAGACCATGAGGCTGGGAAAGATTGAGGGCAGGAGGAGAAGGGGACGACAGAGGATGAGATGGTTGGATGGCATCACCGACTCGATGGACATGCGTTTGGGTGAGCTCTGGGAGCTGATGTTGGACAGTGAGGCCTGGCGTGCTGCAGCTCATGGGGTCGCAAAGAGTCGGACATGACTGAGCAACTGAACTGAACTGAGCTGACTTTGATCACAAGGAAAATAGTATTTCTATTTGGTAGAAGATGTGGCCTATAACAGATGGATACCCATACAGAAAGAAACCAATAATGTAAATTAATACTTCTCTATCTGACTTTTTAGTAATGAACGATTTCTTGCAAAGATTCCTCAAACAAGTAGATTGAGGATATGTAGACCAGTGGACTGAGATGGAGACAGGTCCAAGGTTACCTGTGGCCTCTCCTAGAGAGGAAATGTGGTAAAGAGAGCCAGGGTTTTGAGTCAGATGGAAGTGAATTCATCTCAATTATGCATTATGGGTCCTCGGGCAAGTGACTCGACTTAATCTGCCTCAATCCACCTCTGTTAAAATAGAGGGACAGTGTCAGTGAGAATTACTTTTAACTGTCTCTCAGTGTGTTTGAGAAAGAAATGAGAAATATTTGCAGCATCTTACACAATCCATTATACAGAGCAGGTATTTAAACTATACTGGCTACTTATATTCACTCCTTCATTGCTCCCCTTGATAGTTTGTTAAGTTGTTCCTTTCTTTTGGATCTTGTGAGATAGCTACAGTTTTATTTTTAAATTTCTTTTCTTTTTCTCTTGGCAGGAAAAACGCAATCACACCTTCATGTGACTAATATACACATGTGTCATCCAAATACTTATTTGATCCTAATGGCAGCACTTACAAGAGAGGTATGATTAGCAAAATACTAGCCACTTGGAATAATACACCCACGTATTTTGTGAACACCTCTTATAGTCAGGTATTTGATACATATGTTTAATGTATGAGGGTGAGATAATGATATGCATATATAATTGCTGTAACTCAGGTATGTGAGGGAGAGAAATGCCACCAGAACTGCATGTCTTGCAGCTGTTGTGTTTGCATTCTGTGAACAAGATACGGAAAAAAACAATAAATAAATCAGGTAAGAAAGTAGATTAGAGTGAGTGGCTAGATTTTCCAAAATTCTATCAGTAAGAAAGAAAATACAGTTTCATGATTAAACTGAAAATGCAGAGAAGGTAGACATGTTTCAAATGAAATATGGTCATCACTCATTTCATATTCTTGTCAGTGTCCTTCAAGCACTGTTGTTGAGAATGGTTAGGAAGGAATAAACTGTATGGAGATAAATCAATGGAACACGGAGAGAATAAAAAGAGAGAGAATGAGTGCAGGAAAGTTGAATAGACAAGACAGACACACACTGAGTAACACTCAGTAAGAAGTGTTCTTCCTACACTCAGAGCTCTTTTTTTCCTTCTGGAAACATCCATCAGCAGATCCCCTCATGCATTTGATCAGCACTTTTGAAAACTGGGGATTCCCTGGTGGCTCTGATGCTAAAGCCTCTACCTATAATGTGGGAGACCCGGGTTCGATCCCTGGGTCAGGAAGATCCCCTTGAGAAGGAAATGGCAACCCACTCCAGTACTCTTGCCTAGAAATTTCCATGGATGGAGCAGCCTGGTGGGCTACAGTCCATGGGGTCGCAAAGAGTCAGACTTGACTGAGTGACTTCACTTTCACTTTTTTCACTTTCTTTTCATTTTTGAAAACCGACACCAGCCTATTTAGATATTAAACAAAAAAGGATGTATCAAAAAGTGTCAGAAATGAGGAATTATGTGAGGCTAAAATGATGCCTTTATAACGTTTTACCAATGGGTCTTGATTGCACTAATGTTCATCACTAAAATCCAAAATAGATAAATAAGATGTGGATTTCTAAATCTATTCAAAAAAGAATTCCTTCACTGCAGTGTTTATGAGGAAACCTAACAAATATAATCTGAGATGTGCATTATACACTTTACTTACATACATGAAGTGTAATTGCTATATGCTCGAACCCATGGTTCTCAAAGGATGTTCTGCCTCATGCTACACACTCCTGTGTGAGTGGAAATAGAAATGCAAATGGCCATTATTTTGGTTGTCATAATGACTGGTAGAGGGGGATGACTAAGAATATATGTAGTTCTTCAAACCTCAGATACTAAATGTTCTGCAGTTTTTTACATTGATGAACTGCCACTCCTGACCTCAACCCCTAATACAAATAGGGACCTTGTTTACAAACACCTGCATAAACACGTATTTGGGGATGCTTTTTAGTGGAAAGTCCCACTTTGTTTGGATCAGTTGTTAATTCTTTCATATATCTTTCATATATCTCTTAAGCAATGACAGTTACACCACATAAATAATATACATACTTGATGCTGAGTGATTCAGGGTAAAAATGTTACAAAAGGCAGAAAAGAATAATCAGTGTATATAAGTGGATGGTATCACAGAAACGCTGGGCTTCCTAAAATTCCTTTCTGATCATTTAATACACTTCTCTAAATCCATCACTAAATCCTTAATATTTATATAAAAAGTGAAAATTGCTTACACTGATATATTTAGGGCCCTCCAATCAAATCAAACAATCCTAAAGGAAATCAACCCTGAATATTCATTGGAAGGACTGATGCTGAAGCTGAAGCTTCAATACTTTGGCCACCTGATGCTAAGAACCAACCAACTGGAAAAGACCTTGATGCTGGGAAAGATTGTGGGCAGGAGGAGAAGGGGGCAACAGAGAGTGAGATGGTTGGATGATATCACCGACTCAATGGACATGAATTTGAGCAAACTCCTGCAAGCAGTGGAGAACAGGGAAGCCTGGCATGCTGCAGTCCATGGAGTTGCACATGACTTAGTGACTGAACAACAATCTGCCTTAGTAGACCTACTGCTTATTAGCTTCTTTCCAGAACTGGTTAGAATATTCCAACCAATTCATTGCTTTTCTTACATACCTTTCAATTTCTTGTCCTGTGCATTTGCCTGCATTATGCTTTCTGCCAGGAAAACCCATTCCTAGTTTCCTTTATATGTCTTAATCCAACCTATTTTATCATTGTAAGCCTTACAAAAAAGCCTAAATCTTCATGAAAATATTCCTTATTTTGTTCTCTAAGAATGGAAAATAATCCCTTTCTATTGTTTTCTGTGTTTATGATATTTGTTATTCTCTATATTGTATTATTACTTTTGCATATTTCTTTACTTCTCTAAATAAATTAAAATACTTATAGAATTGGCTTTGTATTTTGTTCATCTTTACAGCCTCACAACACCTTGAAGTCTCCACACACATAGTTGATACTTAATGAGTAATTGCTGAATTAATTACAAGGCCTTGAAAAGCAGGTCTAGGGAAAAGAAATGGTCAATGTGACTGAGGAAGAAGGAAAGGAGTTAGTGTTGGATAATAACCACACTTTGGTGCATGGTTAGCATGGTTCAGTGGCTTCTAAATTTCACTGAGGTTGAATTTTAGAGAATTTAAAGGAGTTGAATTTAAATTCCTGTATCAATCCTTCTATATCCCAGTCATCATCCTAAGACACACTGTCTTGTCTAGAATTGACCAATTTGCTTTCATTTTGAAAGTCTTTCATCTTCTATCAAGGCCTTTCAATCTCTGATCCTTGGTCATGTGTCTTACTCACACAAATGTTAACCCTGAATCAATCTTCTCATAAATTGTTTCATGAAGCTTTCCTCTTATTCTGTAATTAAACAGTTACTAGTAACTCATGTCTTTATAGATTAATTTCAGTCCTTTGTATAATAATTGATTTTTCTATTTGATAGTGTCAAATGGTCTCTTTTTCATTCCTTCAAATAAAGGAACAGCCCTTTCATAGTTTTTATTTATCAATCCCTTTCTTAAAACTTTCAATCTTCTGTGCTTCTCCCATATGCAATATATATTCAATTACTTGTAACATAAGATTCTTAACCAGGTATGATGCTGTGTGACCCAGACTTCAATTGGATTCTGAAAGCTACTGGTCAAAAGCCAATAAGCTGAATGATTATCTGAGTCACAAAATATATCAAAATAAATATGTTTAAGTAAAACTTTGAAGTTATCATAGGAAAGAACTTAAAGCATTTTTCAACAATCAATATATTTCTCTTTTCTGACATTCACCTTACGTTTCAGGTATAGTAGTCATGTTCTGTTAAACCAGATGCATGGCTGGTACACACTTCTCCCCTTAATAACTGTTAGTTATGCATGACCGAATCTAAATATCAAAAACTATGGGAGAAAGATGAGGTGACAATATACAATATTGGAAAGAACTGTCTAAGAGGTTATGAATTGTGCTTTGAAAATAACACAGCACATTCACTCTTCTTCTCATTAGAAAACCACGCCATTCAGTAGCATGAAATTTTGTTCATTAATTGCAAAGCTTGTTGCCCTACATGTATCTCTTTGCATTTTGTAGGTAATGTCAAAAGAAAAACAAAAATAAGCTCTTTCTTATGTGTCCAGTTTGGTTTATTGCTATCTGCTTTTTCACATTTAACTTTGATCTCAATGACAGGTCATTGAAATAGAAGACATAATAAACCCAATAAATATCTTGTTTTCCTCTTTTGGTGAAGTCCCTTTACACACTGTCTCTGATGTTTGCAGCCTCTTATATGGAAAGAATCATTTTATAGATTCATAATGCAACAAATTTTTATAAATTACTTGATTTCTGTCTGTCTTTCTAGAATTGGTGATGTATTTACACTCTTGTGTTATTGTCAACACAAAATATAAAACATATATGTTGTTGTTTAGTCTCAAATTCATCCCTGACTCTGCAGCCCCATGCTTATCTGTCCTCCACTATTTCTCAGAGTTTGTTCAAATTCATGTCCATTAAGTCGATGATGCTGTCTAACCATCCCATCCTCTGCTGCCCTCTTCTCCTTTTGTCTTCAGTCTTTCCCAGAATCAAAATATTTTCTAATGAGTTGACTTTTTGTTTCAGATGGTGAAAGTATTGGAGCTTCAGCTTCACATCAGTCCTGCCAATGAATTTTCATGTTTGATTTCCTTTAGGATCAATTGGTTTAATGTCCTTGCTGTCCAAGGGACTCTCAAGAGTCTTCTCTAACACCACACTTTGAAAGCATCAATTCTTTGGCACTCACTTTATGGTCCAACTCTCACATCTATAGATTTTTTATGGAAAAAACATAACTTTGACTATATAGTGCTTTGTGGACAAAGTAATGTCTCTGCTTTTTAATATGCTATCTAGGTTTGTCATAGCTTCTCTTCCAAGGAGCAACCATCTTTTAATTTCATGGCTGCAGACACTGTCTGCGCTGACTTTGGAGCCCAAGAAAATAAAATTTTTTACTGTTTCCACTTTTTCCCCTTCTGTTTGCCATGAAGTGATGGGACTGGATGCCATAAATTTAGCTTTTTGAATGTTGAGCTTTAAGCCAGCTTTTTCACTCTCCTCTTTTGCCCTCATCAAGAGGCTCTTTAGTTCCTCTTCACTTTCTGCCATTAGAGTTGTATCAACTGCATATCTGAGATTGTTGATACTTCTCCCAGTAATCTTGATTCCAGCCTGTGAGTCATCCAGCCTGGTACTACACATGATGTACTCTGCATAGAAGTTTAATAAGCAGGGTGACAATATACATCCTTGTTGTGTTCTTTTCCTGAATTGGTCAGTTCCAATTCCTGAACCAGTCAGTTGAAACATATATAGGGGACTGAAGACATAAACCCAAACCCTAAATCTGGTAGCTGTCAATGTGATCATATTTGGAAACAGGTTTCTTGCAGATGTAATTAAGTTAAGGCTCTTGAGATGAAGTTATCCTGGATTTAGGGTAGGCTTTGAATGCAATATTTGTTGTGCTTATAAAAGTAAAGAACTGTAGATTTGAGACACAGAAAAACAAAGAGAAGTTACTGGGAAGACAGAAATTAGAATTAAGCAGTTGCAAACAATAGAATTCCAAAGGTTTCCAGAAGATACCAAAATGTGCATCAGAAAAGATGTACTTTGAATTCTGGCTTGGACATCTTAGTTCAGAACATTAGATAAATTATTTAAATGATTCAAGTCTCTTAATTTGTTCATAAAATTGAAATTTAAAAAAATCATCCTCAAGGTGTTTTTGTGAGGAAAAAAGAAAATTACTTATTCTGTCATTTTTGAGATTGCATGGTTTGATCTAATTGCTGTCCAAGGGACTCTCAAGAGTCTTTTCCAGCACCACATTTTGAAAGAACTGATGCTTGCAAAATGTGGTGCTGGAGAAGACTCTTGAGATTCCCTTGAACTGTAAAGAGGTCAAATCAGTCAATCCTAAAGGAAATCAACCCTAAATATTCACTGGAAGGACTGATGCTTATTCTGAAGTTCCAGTACTTCGGCCACCCTGATGCTGGGAAAGATTGAAGGCAGGAGGAGAAGAGAATGACAGAGGATGAGATGATTGGATGACATCACCAACTCAATGGATATGAGTTTGAGCAACTTCGGGAGTTGGTGATGGACAGGGAAGCCTAGTGTGCTGCAGTCCATGGTGTCACAAAGAGTTGGATGTGTGTGAGTGACTGAACAACAAGGACTGTCATAGCTTATCTTTCAAGGAACAAATGTCTTAATTTCATGGCTGCAGTCACCATCCACGGTGACTTAGGTATCAGGTATTTCACTCCATAAAAGTAATATAACAGCAGCAACAGCAATAGGAGGGTTGTTTCTTCTAGAAAGGCATTGAGTAGTCCATCTTGACAGTCCTAGTGATGGAGATATGTACCACCAATGAGTCCCAACACTCCATTTATTTGCACTTTACTTCTTTATCTCCCCCTATGCTGAGATACTTGGAAGCACACACTGTCAGTACTTCCACACTGAGTTGTATTGGAGGGTGAAACAAAAGAAAAATCAATAATACTGAACCTTTCTTTTAATACTTGACATTTTTCCATCACAGATTTTTTTCTTGCATTGGCTTTCATTTTTTTTTAAATACGGCCTTAAAAACTATTATTTATCTTGAGCACTGTGTTTTTTATATCTCCTTAAATGCTTTAGGAGAAGGATTAAGGCAAAATTCAGTAGTGTTTAGAATCTTCTATATTGGTTTGAGGTCCCCTGTTATTTGCTGTATGCACTTTGATAATGTGAAAATTTATTCAATGTGTTGATTTGTAAATTTGTTTTAAATAAGATCAGGGATAAAGAGTCTGCCTGCAGTGCAGGAGACCCACTTCCATCTCTGAGGCAGAGAAGATTCCCCTGGAGAAGGGAATGGCTACCCACTCCAGCATTTTTGCATGTTGAATTCCATGGACAGAGGAACCTAGCAGGCTACAGTCCATGAGGTTGAGAAGAGTCAGACACAACTGAGTGACTAACACACACAGAGGTCCTTAATTAATGCAAATCTAAAATGGCACTCTTTCTAAAAAGGAATAAATATTGTATACAGTAGTATAGCATTATATATCTATTGAAAAATTAGTCCATGCAAGAAGTAACACATACTCATTATAATCTAATTTGGCTATAGTAAATTTGTAAAAAAAAAAAAAAAAAGATGATTTTTCCATGCTATTAAAAAAGCAAGGTTGAAGAGAAAGTATGATTTGAGGTTTGCATTCTGTGGTTCACTATACATTGTTGTTCAGTAGCAAAGTCAGGACTCTGCAACAGCATGGACTGCAGCACACCAGGCTTCCCTGTCCTTCAATATCTCCCAGGGCTTACTCAAACTCATGTCCATTGAGTTTATGATGCCATCCAACCATATCATCCTCTGTCACCCCCTTCTTCTCCTGTCCTCAATCTTTCCATGCGTCAAGGTCTTTTCCAATGAGTTGTGTCTTCATATCAGGTGGCCAAAATATTGGAGATTCAGTTTCAGCATCAGTCCTTCCAATGAATATTCAGGGTTGATTTCATTTAAGATTGACTGTTATGATGTTCTTGCCATCCAAGGGGCTTTCAAGAGTCTTCTACAGCACCACAATTCAAAAACATCAATTCTTTGGCACACAGCCTTCTTTATGGTCCAACTGTCACATCTGTACATGAGTACTGGAAAAACCATGGGTTTGACTATATGGTCCTTTGTTGGGACAAAGTAATGTCTCTGCTTTATGAAACACTGTCTAGGTTTGTATAGGTCAGAAAAATTAAGATTAAAAAAAATTGAATTGTGTAACAAATAACTGCCTGACATGAATGCATTTATTTAGTTAAGAATTTTAAGAATATGTTTTGAGAATTCTTCTCACAAAAACAAACATGATATAATCATAAACAGACTTCCTGGAAATAGAGTGATGATGAGTGGGCAGGGAATGTTTATAGTAGTACCTTACAAATGTCAACTCACTCCAGTTTCTTGCCTGGAAAATCCCATGGACAGAGGAGCCTGGTGGGCTACAGTTCATGGGGTCTCAAGGGTTGGACATGATTGATCAACTTCACATACTTTTATAATACTTTATACAGTGTTAAGAGAGAGTGAGAATTTTCTACAAGTTTAAGACACTAGTTATGGAACTAGAAAGTACAGACCAGGGTAGGGTATGGATTATCATAATAGGAAGTAAAAAAGTAGAAACAAAGAATCAAATTTTGCCTGAGATTTTTACCAGTGGTATCATGAACAGCGATTTTTCTTAAAATTCATTTTAGAACCATATTATGGACATTGACTACGGAGCTTTTCTATTCTTGCCTTATAAGCCATAACAAAACATAAGGACGTAAAACAAAAAAAGGTTCTTATCTGTCATTTGTCTGTGCGATAATTTGAATTAGCCCTATAGTTTTTCTGATCCATGGGATATTGGTTAGGCCAAGGTCAGATGGCCATGGAATGCCAGGCCATCGAGACAATCACAGATTAGCCTGGAACATTCAAGATGGCTCACTACCATGGTTGACTACTGGCTGAGAGCTCAGACAGAATCTGCAATAACAGCAAGTTAGTTCTCCCTGTGTGACTTGGCCCTCATACTGCAGCTTCAAGATTCCAGAGGAAGATGGGAGAAGCATTCAGTCATCTTAAAGTCTAGGTTTCTAGAATGTTGCTACTGCCATAATCCATCGGTAAAAGTCAGTCACAAAAACTAACCTTGATTTAAGGGGAAGGTAAGTAAGTTCTACCTCTTGATGCAAGGTGGACATAAGCCCAGAGATCCGAGTAATTGTTGGACATTACCTTCAGATGGTCAGCTACCATATTACTCAATATATGTTTGTCCTTAAATTGAGAATTTAATAATCTGGGTAGGACTCATTGTATAGCATGGGTCCATATTTTCTCAAATTGCCCCATTATTTTTGTTTTTACTTGAAAATCTGAAATGAAAATAACTCCTTCACTGATTTTTAGAAATAGCTATCTAAACCATACAAAGTCAGTTAGTTAATAAATCGTATAATGTTCAAATGGGCAAACTAAGTGTCTGACATGTACTATCCATGGCAGTGTAGTAAATACAGTCTTTTTCATGGAATTGGAGCTACAGTTCTGGAGTTATAAAAAGCTTTGAGAGTTGGCTTTAATTCTGGGTAAGCACTAAGTTGCTTGATTTCTTGAAATCTTGCTTCCTCATTTATTAGAAAGGAAGATTATGGCCAACCTAGATAGCATATTTAAAAGCAGAGACATTACTTTACCAACAAAAGTCCATCTAGTCAAGGCTATGGTTTTTCCAGTGGTGATACATGGATGTGAGAGTTGGACGGTGAAGAAAGCTGAGTGCCACAGAATTGATGCTTTTAAACTGTGGTGTTGGAGAAGACTCTTGAGAGTCCCTTGGACTGCAAGGAGATCCTATCAATCCATCCTAAAGGAGATCAATCCTAGGTGTTCATTGGAAGGACTGATGTTGAAGCTGAAACTCCAATACTTTGGCCACCTCATGCAAAGAATTGACTCATTGGAAAAGACCCTAATGCTGGGTAGGATTGGGGGCAGGAGGAGAAGGGGACGACAGAGGATGAGATGGTTGGATGGCGTCACCGACTCGATGGACATGGGTTTGGGTAGACTCCGGGAGTTGGTGACGGACAGAGAGGCCTGGCGTGCTGCAATTCATGGGGTCGCAAAGAGTCGGACACGACTGAGTGACTGAACTGAACTGAATAACATACTAGTGAACATCTCTTATCTAACAATATAGCTTCTACTTTATAACTATTGTCATCTAATAGCACCCCAATTTTGTTAGGGTAACTACTGGGCTTCCCTGGTGGCTCAGCTGGTAAAGAATCCACCTAAGTATTGAAGAAACACTTCCATAATTTACTAGGATTATTTATGTGATGAGGGAGACCTTGGTTCAGTCCCTGGATTGGGAAGATCCCCTGGAGAAGGAAAAGGCTACCCACTCCCGTATTCTGGCCCAGAGAATGCCATGGACTGTATAGTCCACGGGGTCGCAAAGATTTGGACACAATGGAGCCACTTTCACTTTTTCACTCATCTACCAAACAGCCTAGTGTGGGCCTGTGGTGACATTTAGTCCTTGTGGTCAAAATGATGGAGTCAGGAGTAAAACTGTAACTCTTAACCAATCTGAAGAGAATAAATTTAAGAACACTTGGAATACTGAGACAAAGAAAACATTCCTTTCTCTGAAAAAACAGATTTTGTAGCAATAGGAGTTGTCATCAATAGTGCTCCCTACTGAAGGAGGCCTGTCTTAGCATGATGTTGACCATATCAGTTGGAGTTCAAAAAAGAGGGAAGGAAAGACTTCATCGTTAGTGATGCTGTTGTGCTACTGGACCTAATTTTGAATCTGATGTTACCTCTACTTTTGGACATTTCACATCTGAGAGTTAGTTAGAACCTTATTGTTCTGAATCTCTCTGTATTGGAAATTCTGATACTAGAAAAATTAAAAGTCCTCAAAAAGGTATATATATATATTTCATAAGATTTCTTTGGGGTACAATGTAATAGATTTAATAAAACATCCAGTATGGTCACACACACACAAAGGATCTTCTGTTTGTTTGTTTTCTTTTTCTTTTTCTTTTACTCACCGTGTTAAAATATGGCAATATTTCTAGTTAATCAAACTATTTGAATTTTTTTCTCAAGAACCAGATTATTCTTTTTTTTTATTTAGTTATGGGACAAAAGAAAAAACCTGAGCGTTTGACTCCATTTGACTTTAATTTAAATACATAAAGTAGAGCTGTCTGCAATTACAAGCTTACTTACCAGAGGAATATGGCATAAATAAAAAACACAATAAAAATGCAATTACAGAAGCTGGTTAATTTTTTTGAAAGGGGTTTTTGTTGGATAAGAAAGAGCTGATTTCCATTATTTTTGTGTTTACAGTATTCTATTTATATTCTCAGCACTGAATTTATTTCCTTGTCTAATGTTCACCTTGCTGAGGATCCTTTTAAAATCCTTTAATGAGTTGAGTATATAAATCATCTTTGTGAACACAAATACACTAGAGGGAATATTTTTAAGATTTTAGAGTGGGAGATAAGTCAGTCAAAGACTTCGTGCCCCATTTTTTTAATCTATCAAAGTGAGAAAAAAAATAGTTGCCCTTTTTCATAGACTTAATAGCGGTGAAATCTTTAAAAAAAAAATCAAAAGTAAAATAATTGCACAGAGAGCAATGTCATGTGTTATAAACAAAGCTTGCCAAATATAGGCTTAGTATTAGTAGTCATTTTTTTTTTTTATTTTTAAGCATAAGATAGCCTCATTCCTTAATTTTAAGTGAATTTTATGCCTATAGGCAAATATTCCTATTATGAATGAGAATTTCCTGAAGGCTGTACTATAATATTCTGCTGCTGTTGTTTATTTGTTTAAGTTGTGCCCCACTCTTTGAGACTGCATAGACTATAGCTTGCCGGGCTCCTCTGTCCGTGGGATTTCCCAAGCAGGAACACTGGAGTGTGTTGCCATTTCCTTCTCCAGGGGATCTTCCCAACCCAGGGACTGAACCTGTGTCTCCTGCACTGGCGAGCCAGTTCTTTACTACTGAGCCACCTTGGAAGCCCGTAGTATAATATAGATGGGCTGAAATTTGATAATTCACAGCCACATGTTAAAAACCAGACAAAAAATTAATTCACTCAAATCTTCATTAGCTGCAGATATTCACATATGTTGTTCTTAATTCTAATTTTTAAATATTTTATATATATTTATTCAGATATAGCAGAAAATTTTCTTAAAATGCCCATACTTCCCTAGTTTTCTTTGCCTTGATCACCAGAATCAGAACCATACAGGTGAACATCAGCTTAAAAATAAATAAAAGTGTTGTAGTTCTATAATGTTCATGAATCATAATTAAATATTTATATTTATTAGAGATTCTCACACATGTAACAAGTTAATTCATTCAGGTGGCAGATACTTGCCAGTCACATGGAGAGTTACTAAGTATCAAAGAAACACTTCCTTAATTTACTAGTTTGTATAAGCTTCATTTTCATATATTGAATTGCTCAAAGTGAACCCCATCTATATTCCCATACAGCAGAAGCATCACAAATCTCCACCTGCATAGACACATGCTCCAAACTTTTTATCTAAATGAGAATCACTGAAGGGAACATAAAGACCCATTTATTATGTAATTGGGAATATAGTTGTAATTTTCAATTTCTTTGAAACCATATATCTATTGCACCCTGCATATCTACCTTGTTGTTTGTTGGGAAACTGAGGAAAGCATACTTATATAGCTTGCTTTATTTTCACCATTCATCACTGAGATGTAAAATTAGGAAACATCAAAATCCCATAAATGATCCAAGAACCATGATTCTGATCTGAGATCTATAATGAGCTAGCCTTGTGGAACATATCATATTTTTTTAAATAGATAATAAAGTCTGGTATTGATTCTGACTTTGCATTGACCACCACCACCATGGTTATCTGAATTAAAAGCTTATTCCTTAAAAGGCTGAGGAAGAAAATTTTTGATAATTAAGAATTCTTTTCTCATGTTCAGATGAGGTGTAAGGAATAGGAAAGGAATAAATGATTGCATTCATAAAATGAGTTTTCTACTTGAAATATAATAAATATCAATGAACTGTATTATAACTATTAAAGTAACCAAACCTAAAGTTTTCTGAACATAATGGAAATTATTTAACCTTTTTTTTTAACCTTCTGATAACCTCGCTTTAACACAATTATATTGACTTTGAAACAATACCAAAATATGTGGAATAATTAACAGAGCTATAATCACTGTTATAAACCTCCTGAGAACAGTCACTGTAATAAAATTGGCATAGTAAGTTCTACAGAAAAAAAAAATCTGGTGGAGCTAAACACAATTAATGATAAGCCAACTAATTTCATATGCAAAGAATATTAAACAGTTGTGGACTTTGACTAGTATCAAACTTCCCATTAATCTGATCCTTTGATAAAAGCAGACACACCACAATACC
This sequence comes from Okapia johnstoni, assembly GCA_024291935.2. Classification (NCBI taxonomy): domain Eukaryota; kingdom Metazoa; phylum Chordata; class Mammalia; order Artiodactyla; family Giraffidae; genus Okapia; species Okapia johnstoni. The sequence continues at coordinate 11,119,927 of CM044325.1, forward strand.
TTATTTTGCTCAAATATTCAAATCTCATAATCTCGCTGTTTTATAGTGAATTTTTGCTGGCTATTTAGAGTAGAAATAGACTCTAAAAATTGGGTGAGGCATAGTTGTTGTTCTGTGACTCTTTGCAACCTCATGGAGTGCAGCACACAAGGCTTCCCTGTTCTTCACTATCTTGAATTCATGTCCATTGAGTCGGTGATGCCATCCAACTATCTCATCCTCTGTCACCCGCTTCTCCTGTCCTCAATATTTCCCAGCATCGGAGTCTTTGCCAGGGAGTCAGCTCTTCGCATCAGGTGGCCAAAGTATTGGAGCTTCAGCTTCAGCATCCGTCCTTGCAATGAATATTCAGGATTGATTTCCTTCAGGATTGACTGATTTGATGTCCTTGCTGTCCAAGGGACTCTCCAGAGTCTTCTCCAGCACCACAATTTAAATCCATCAATTCTTTGGTCTCAGCCTTCTTTATGGTCCAACTCTCACATTAGTATACGATTACTAGAAAAATCAGCTTTGACAATATGGACCTTTGTCGGCAAAATGATGTCGCTGCTTTTTAATACACTGTCTAGGTTTGTCACAGCTTTTCTTCCAAGGAGCAAGCATCTTTTAATTTCATGGTTGCAGTCACCATCTGCAGTGATTTTGGAGCCCACCAAAAATAAAGTCTGTCACTGTTTCCTCTTTTTCTCCTTTCTATTTGCCAAGACGTGATGGGACCAGATGCCATGATCTCAGTGTTCTGAATGCTGAGTTTTAAGCCAGCTTTTTCACTCTCCTCTTTCGCCTTCATCAAGAGTCTCTTTAGTTCCTTTTCACTTTCTGTCATTAGAGTTGTATCATCTGCATATCTGAGGTTATTGATATTTCTCCTGGCAATCTTGATTCTGGCATTTGATTCATCCAGCCTGGCATTTCTCATGATGTACTCTGCATATAAGTTAAAAAAGCAGGGTGATAATATACAGCCTTAACATATTCCTTTCCCAGTTTTGAACCTGTCCATTGTTATATGTCCAGTTCTAATTGTAACTTTTTCACCTCCATACAGGTTTCTCAGGAGGCAGGTAAGGCAGTCTGGTAATCTCATCTCCTTAAGAATTTTCCATAGTTTGTTGTAATCCATACAGCAGAAGGCTTTAGTGTAGTCAATAAAGCAGAAGTAGAAGCAGTAGATTTTTTTTTTCTGGAATTCCCTTGTGTTTTCTATGATCCAACAAATATTGGCAATTTGATTTCTGGTTCCTCTGCCTTTTCTAAATCCAGCTTGTACATCTGGAAGTTCTTGGTCACAGACAGCTGAAGACTAGCTTGAATGATATTGAGCATTACCTTGCTAACATGTGAAATGAATACAATTTTCCAGTAGTTTGAACATTCTTTGGCATTACCCTTCTTTGGAATTGTAATGGAAACTGACCCTTTCCAGTCCTATGGCCACTGCTGAGTTTTCCAAATTTGCTGACATATTGAGTGCAACACTTTAACAGCATCATCTTTTAGGGTTTGAAATAGCTCAGCTGCAATTCCATCACCTCCACCTCCCTAAGACCCACTTAACTTCATTCTCTAGGATGTCTTGCTCTAGGTGAGTGACCACACCATCATGGCTATCTGGATCATGAAGACCTATTTCTATATTTCTTTTGTGCGTTATTGCCACCTTTTCTTAATCTGTTCCGTTTCTGTTAGGTCCTTACCATTTCTTTCCTTCATAGTGCCCATCCTTCCATAAAATATTCCCTTGATATCTCCTATTTTCTTGAAGACATCTCTAGTTTTGTTTTTTTTTTTTCCATTCTATTTTTTTTCTCTATTTCTTTGCATTGTTCACTTAAGAAGTTTTTTGTTTTTTTTTTTAATCTCTCCTTGCTATTCTCTGGAATTCTGAATTCAGTTGGGTTTGCCTTTCCCTTTCTCCTTTGCCTTTTGCTTCTCTTCTCAGCTATTTGTAAAACCTCATTCAGACAACCACTTTGCCCTCTTGCATTTTTTTTTCCTTTGGGTTGGTTTTTGTCACTGCCTTTTGTACAATGCTATGAACCTTTGTCCACAGTTTTTCAAGGCACTCTGTCTACCAGATCTAATCCCTTGAATCGTTTTATCACCTCCACTGTCAAAGGTAGTTTCCAAGATTCTTAAATGTATATTCCAATGCTCAACCCTGATAGAAAAAATTGGAAATCCTTGGCCTGGTGCTATCATGGAGATAATTTTTTCTAAGTGATTTCAACAATGTGGCCAGTGTGTCTACATGGCCTTGCAAATTTTAAGTAATATTGTGGCTAATGGTTATGCCCTTAGCGCTTTCTTAAGCTCATTTTAGAAAAATTTGAAAATTGAGAGAAATCAATAACATAATGCCTCACCCATGTGTTTTCTGTCAATTGTGGAATCTTGATCCAAATAAAGGACAGGAAATGGGCCTACTGATTATGTTAGAGGAAGACTTGTGCTGTGCTGAGTCACTTTGGTTGTGTCTGACTCTTTGCGACCCCGTGGACTGTAGTTTCCCAGGCTTCTCTGTCCATGGGATTTTCCAGGCAAGAATACTGGCATGGGTTGCCATTTCTTCCTCCAGGGGGTCTTCCTGACCCAGGGATCAAGCCAGCGTCTCTTAGTTCTCCTGCATTGGCAGGTGGGTTCTCTACCACTAGTGCCACCTGGGAAGCCCCTAGAGGAAGGGCAATTACCCTATTTTATGCATCTTAAGTCCTGTGATTCAAAATGGTCTTTTTTTTACTTTGCAATGAACTATTTTTGATTTCAGTAATGTTTCTCTGACCCAGCTTCTGGTTTTGCAGTGGCAATTAGTAGGACCATGATATTGAGTAGACAAAATGTACATTATTTATTTGACCTGAGGTAGGTACCACCTAAGATTACTACCTTTTATATGCTTGAAATGTAACTATCAACTCTATACTGCTTTGTATTTCAAGGATCAACTTCTTTCAAGGATCAACTTCTTTAAACCTTTGTTCTATGTTCTTTTTTGATGTACATTTTTCTTTGTCTTTCCTTTTCCAGTTTTTCTTTTTTGTAGCCTTAGAGTTAGCCTCTTTAAAATTTGATGAATGCATATTGGGTCTACACATTGGGAATTGCACAGATACCTTAAACTACATCTTTAACATTATAGAGGAATATGGTAGCTCCTTTGGATTCTCAACATGCAACCTGGTCAGCAGGACTAAACTTGGAACTCTAGCTTGAGGGCAACCTAAGAAATAAAATCAATGACAACAGACTGTAAGTGGGCAATTAATATGCATGAAGCAACTTCCTTGGAGAAGGAAATGGCAACCTACTCCAGTATTCTTGCCTGGAGTGTTCCATGTACAGAGGAGCCTGGCAGGCTACAGCCCATGGGGTCGCAAAGAGTTGTACATGAGTGAGGGACTATCACTCACTCATTCAAGTACTGTGCTAAACATTTTAACAGGAGTTACCTGACAGTTATGAACTCCACAGGAAATGAAGAGTTAGAGGGCTCAGTGATACTGTTCAACTCACAACTAGTAAGTGGTAGGTCCTAATCTCCCTGAGGTCAACTCCCATAAATTACTGACCAGCATGACTGAGCCAATGTGCTCCATGCTTGAAGCTGTCACTCCAGGCTTTCCAAGCTCATTGTAACTGAAGCTTGTATATGGGATTCCAGCAGAATCATAAATAGGATAATCTCCTTGAAATTAATTCTGAGTATATCTTTATACTGAACCTCCTCTGTGTTTTCTTATTTTTTTTTTATAAACCCTGGAATGCATTTACTTTAATAAGTGGGATCTCTCTTTAATACAAACTAACAGATTTTACTGGGATTCTAAAGAAATATGTTGACTATTTCACCTGTTTTATATACCTACAGTGCTGTGATATCCTTTATAGTTGCATTAAAGGTTTTTTCCTTTTTATGTTTTGCTACTATTTATTAAATATAAGAGATAATGTTGTTGATCATGGTTATGTTGGATCTCTCTGATCCTTTTCTAGATTTTTAAAATTAAAACTAATTATTTCTTTTTTTTTTTTTAATATTAGATCAAGCTGGGGAAATGCCATCTATCTTTTCATGAGAAACTGAGTTACAAAATTATAGTGCCCAGAGTAGTTTGGGCAGAAAATCTGTAATATATAGTTGTGCTGAGGACTGAGTCAAAACAAATTGTTACCATTTAACACAAATTAAATATTGTCTTACCCATATGTGCTTTTTTATATCTCAATATATCTTTTAATATGGCCAATTTCCAAATATAAATACAAACTCATTTTCTTTTTATAGTATTTGAAATTAAAGAAGAAAAAAATATCAGTTACATTAGAACATAATGAATGGTTCCAATTATTTCCTTATTTGGTTTACAACATCAAACAAATGTATAAGAATGCAGATAATAGGGAACCCCATCAAAATTGATACTCTCTTAATATAAATGGATATACTGACAAAATTAAGTAAGTTAGTATAAAATGGTCTTTTATTTTTAAATCACCTTGACTATTTTTTCTCTTTCTTTTTTATTTTTTTTAATAATGAGACTATGATAACACATTTACAGGAGACCTGGAAAATACAGATCAAAGTTACATTAGGTCCACTATATATTGCAGTTATTTTTAGGCAAATAATTCAAGATTTTTGTTGGAGTTTCAATATCAAACTCTCAAAAATTAATATAATGAATAGGCAGAAAAATAGAAGGTTATAGTAGACCTGAAAAGCACCATGAACCTATTTATCATAATTGAGATTTATACAATTTTCATGTTACAACAGGAAACAAATTCCATTCATGTTACCATAGACTATAAACTAAGAAACACTGGAATGTATCTAGGAACATAAGGTGCAAAAATTTCATGGTCTAAAGGAGTTGAAATCATGCAGAGTCTGTTCTCTTATCACTGTAGAATTATGCTAAAAATCAATATCAAAAGATATTTGAAAATAACCGACATATTTTTGAGTGCAGTGTGACATTTACCAGGAGAGATCTTTAACTTAGCATGAGAAAGCCTCAATAAACTTAAAAGACTGAAAAAACACAGAGGGTGACTGCAGAGAAGAAAGCATTTAAATGAGAAATTAAATGTCTACTTTTAAATGAAGCTATTGTAAAAGGATTTTTTATCTCTGTATCCTTTTTGTGAAACTTAAGTCAGATCTCATCCTAGTTATCCTTAGCTCAAATAGAGAAATTTCTCCAAATATACCATGATTAAAATACAAAAGAGCTGTTAGATAACAGAAGAGACATATGACAACCAGTGAGCTTAAAAAATAAATGTAGTAGAATTAAAAATGAGAACCTGAAATGGATAAGAAGCCAAAAGAGCCAAAAAGGTATTTGGTGAAAATCCATAATTGCTGCCTATATGAATTAGGGAAAGAAATCAAAATGGAAAATATGTACCATATCTGATCAACATTTCTTAACCTTTTCAATGAATTCAAAAGTGAGAATCTTTAAAGCTTTTGCTCATGAAATTTTCAAAAATATAGCAACTATCACTATATTTCCAGGAGACTCCCCAACAATGAAGAATCTTTACTGCTATAATAACAAAATTTCACTTTATGCCAGCCTAGACTTTGTGACCCATTTTCCAGATATACACAAAGAAAAGTTGAAATCTAGTAAGATTTAAGAAGATAGCTTTTCAAAGAGGCTCAGAGGCTGCTAGAAAGTAATTATTTTAAATCAACTTCCAAAATAAATAAACAGATAAATAAATAAATAACACTGAAGACACAAGATGAAGTTTGCAGCAGGGTATGCAAAAGATAATCAAGAACAGAGGGAATTAAATTACAGCCAAGCTAAAACAGATACTGGATCTGTCATCAGATGGCTACTCACTTTATTTGTACTCTCAAATGCATAAAACAGCATATGTAGAAAAGAAAATAGCAAAATATATTTTTTCTGTTGATTCTTTAAGAGTGTACTTTGGGCATTCAAGGTGCTTCCCTAATAGCTCAGTTGGTAAAGAATCCACCTGCAATGCAGGAGACCTAAATTCGATTCCTGGGTCAGGAAGACCCACTGGAGAAGGGATGGGCTACCCACTCCAGTTTTCTTGGGCTTCCCTTGTGGCTCAGCTGGTAAAGAATCAGCCTGCAGTGCCAGAGACCTGAGCTCGATCCCTGGGTTGGGAAGCTCTGCTGGAGAAGGGAAAGGATACCCACTTCAATATTCCTGCTGGAGAATTCCATGGACTGTATAGTCCATGGGGTCACATATAGTTGGACACAACTGAGCTACTTTGAGGTGGACACTCAAGTAAATACAAGAAAAAGAGGAAAAGAAAAACAGGCTATAACCTAATTAGTAATAATATATGTTGCTCATTTACCTTGTTTTACAATAAAGCATGTATAAGTTAAACCACTCTTGGTTTTCAATGTTTTTTTCCTGCTAAAAAATTTGTTCATGGAAGAAAAGCAAGCCTAGGGTACAGTCATTTTCCTGTTTATTTAAAGTGAAGTGAAAGTTGCTCAGTCATGCCCTACTCCTATTTAAAAATTCAATATATTTCTATATCCTTTGTATGAGATGAAAGATTAAAAATTGAGATTTATATCATTTTTATCTCATTTTCAAGTAACATATATTCTTTTTTTATTTCCTCTATAGGAACCAAAGTATCAAATTTAGTTATCTTCAGTGTGGCAACAGAAACATGTCTGGAAACTAGAGCATATTAAGGTCCCCATTGGGCTTCCCTGATAGCTCAGTTGGTAAAAAAACAAAAAATCCGCCTGCAAAGCAGGAGACCCCAGTTAGATTCCTGGGACAGGGAAATCCCCTGGAGAAGGCATAGGCTACCCACTCCAGTATTCTTGGGCTTCCCTTGTGGCTCAGCTGGTAAAGAATCCACCTGCAATGCAGGAGACCTGGGTTCCATCCCTGGGCTGGGAAGATCCCCTGGAGAAGAGAAAGGTTATCCACTCCAGTATTCTGGCCTAGAGAATTCCATGGACTGTATAGTCGGACACGACTGCAAAGAGTTGGACACGACTGAGAGACTTTCACTTTCACTTTCAAGGTCCCCACCTCCTTAAATCTGGACTGATCTTTGACTGCTTTGACCAACAGAGAGTGGCAGAAATGATGCCATACCAGTTTGGGACTTATTATTTGCAACCATACATCACTCAAACACTGGGCATACGAACTGACTTTAATCAGAGGATAAAGTCATAACTGTACAATCATTTCAGAGTTTAGAAGAAAAACCTACTAAATTGCCCCAATCCAAAATTGTAATGGAAACAATATGATTGTATCTTCAATCATTTAATCCTGGTTCAGATGGTAAAGAATCTGCCTGCAAAGCAGGAGACCTGGGTTCGATCTCTGGGTTGGGAAGATCTCCTGGAGAAGCAAAAGGCAACCCATTCCAGTATTTTTGTCTCGAATCCCATGAAACAGGAGAAGCCTTATCAAAATGTATGTCAATATATAATGAATTATATTAATAAATATTTATTGAGCTTCCTTTAGACAAAGCCCCAATCTAGGCATTGGAGATCATCTTTTTATAAATATAATCATTATTACTGTGGTAGCTAGAGGCCTCATAATCTGTCCAAAACATTAACAGTGACCAACTACTAACTAAATGTCATATTTCAGTGACTTTAATAATATCACTTAAATACCTTTTCATTTTAAGCATTGTTTATAATTATCATGTATTTTTTATATATATATATATATATATATATATATATGTAAGGAAACAAGTACATTTGTATACTTTTAGGAAGACAGCTTTCTAAAAACTATATAAGTAAATGGTACAAATGTCTGTGATAATTTTGTTTCAAACTAGAATAAATTATAATAGGAATTACTCAAGTGATCCCATGAGTAGAAAATGGTTCAGAAAGAAAATATTAAAAAGGGAACATAATCCATACTTTTTTTCTTCCTAGACCAACCTCAGAAATGTAAGAAGCATTTTTATCTACAGCCAATATATACTCATAAGCTTGGGAAGGGTGGTTTGTTTCAATGGGTGTCAAAATTTCATTTAATGGACTTGCCTGAAGTAATGTCTCAATGCAAGCATTCAAATTAGTGATAGTAATGTTCATATTTTATGTGAAGGAACAATATTGGTGTAACCTGGTCACTCATGCAAATCAGGAGACTCCCATCTTATAATAATAATTTCCCACTACAATTTGATCAGGCTCAGTGACCTGGAGGTAATAAATGAGTAAGTCAACAAACCAAACAACAGATAAATAAATCAACTACCAATAACATTCTTTCAAACCATCCAATTCCCTGGGATTGATATGTTTAATTAAGGAAAATAAATTGTGCTGTGTTGAATAGCTAATGATGTTGTGAATCAAATAATATTAAATGATTTGTCTTGCAATATTTGTGTACTAATTATATTATTCAACACTGTATGAATAGGCAATAAAGGAAATAGAAATGAGATAATTTTATCATGTAGTGGGTTTTGCTTTATGAAATCATGAGCAATTATTCATTTAGTTGAATCAAAACAGAAAAATACAAATCATCATGACACATAAAAATTATATTTGTTTAAGTCACGGTTGTAGATTTAGGGTGCCATTCTGCAAGGAGCCCCCCATACTCGTAACTTTTGGTCATTATGGTGAATACTTTTCATTCTCTCACTGAACACACTGTGATTAAATTAGGATGATGAGTTCCACCTGACTTAATACATAAACAGATGAATAAACAAACAGAGCAGATTAGACAAAACTAAACAGAGAAACAATAAAACCACAAGCAATTGGATATCCATTAGCTCCTGTAGCTAAAATGTTTAGAGATTTGGACAAGATTTAATATATAAACCCAACATTGTCTTAAAGGAGTCCTTTTCTATTCATGTTTTCTCTCTTACACTGTGACTACAACTCCATATGATGACTTCTTATATAGGGTAAATATTTAGAAAGTTAGACTCTAGCACCAACAGCATATATTTTAATCACTGTGTAGCCTTGGTTTCCTTATCTCTTCCTTAGCATCCTCAACTTGGCCCAAACAATCTTATCTGAAAGAGAAGACAACAATACCTACCCCATATTTTTAAGAAATTTGAATGAGCTAATAAAAACGTGTAAATCTCTCAGTTCAAGGTCTGATGGAACATAAGTGTCACAGATGAGTCAGAGGTAATTCTTGTTACTGTGGTCAGAAAATGACTACAACATTTACAGACCTCACATCTCATGCCATCAAACAAATAAGACTCCTGTTTTCTCCTCATAACTATAAAGATTCTTACACTCTATTTTTTCTTCATCCCCAACTAAATCCTTTTCAGTTCAGTTCAGTTCAGTCGCTCAGTTGTGTCTGACTCTTTGCGACTCCATGGGTGGTAAACCCCAGGCCTCCCTGTCCAACACCAACTCCCGGAGTTTACTCAAACTCAAGTCCATTGAGTCGGTGATGCCATCCAACCATTTCATCCTCTGTCATCCCCTTCTCCTCCTGCCTTCAATCTTCCCCAGCATCAGGGTCTCTTCCAGTGAGTCAGCTCTTTGCATCAGGTGGCCAAAATATTGGAGTTTCGGCTTCAGCATCAGTCCTTCGAATGAACACTCAGGACTGATCTCCTTTAAGATGGACTGGTTGGATCTCTTTGCAGTCCAAGGGACTCTCAAGAGTCTTCTCCAACACCACAGTTCAAAAGCATCAATTCTTCGGCACTCAGCTTTCTTTATACTCCAACTCTCACGTCCATACCTGACTACTGGAAAAATCATAGCCTTGGCTAGCCAGACCTTCATTGGCAAAGTAACTTCGCTGCTTTTTAATAAGCTGTCTAGGTTGGTCATAGCTTTTCTTCCAAGGAGCAAGCGTCTTTTAATTTCATGGCTGCAGTCACCATCTGCAGTGATTTTGTGGCCCCCCAAAATAAAGTCTCTCACTATTTCCATTGTCTCCCCATCTATTTGCCATGAAGTGATGGGACCAGATGCCATGATCTTAGTTTTGTGCATGTTGAGTTTCAAGCCAACTTTTTCACTATTTTCTTTCACTTTCATCAAGAGGCTTCTTCACTTTAGTTCTTCTTCACTTTCTGCCATAAGGGTGGTGTCACCTGCATATCTCAGATTATTGATATTTTTCCTGGCAATCTTGATTCCAGCTTGTGATTCATCCAGCCCAGCATTTCACACAATATGCTCTGCATATAAGTTAAATAAGCAGGGTGACAGTATACAGCCAGACGTACTCCTTTCCCAATTTGGAACAAGTCTGTTGTTCCATGTCAAGTTCTGACTGTTGCTTCTTGACCCGTATACAGATTGCTCAGGAGGCAGGTTAGATGGTCTGGTATTCCCATCTCTTGAAGAATTTTCCATGGTTTGTTTTGATCCACACAGTCAAATTCTTTGGCGTATTCAATAAAGCAGATAGATGTTTTTCTGGAACTCTCTCGCTTTGTCAATGGTCCAACAGATGTTAGCAATTTGATTCCTGGCTCCTCTGCCTTTTCTAAATCCAGCTTGAACATCTGGAAGTTCACGGTTCACATACTATCGAAACCTAGCTTGGAGAATTTTGAGCATTATTTGCTAGCATGTGAGATGAGTGCAATTGGGCGGTAGGTTGAATATTCTTAAGTATTGTCTTTCTTTGGGATTGGAATGAAAACTGACCTTTTCCAGTCCTGTGGTCATTGCTGAGTTTTCCAAATATGCTGGCACATTTAGTGCAGCACTTTCACAGCATCATCTTTTAGGATTTGGTGATGGTGGAGGGTTCTGACAAAATGTAGTCCACTGGAGAAGGAAATGGCAAACCGCTTCAGTTTTCTTGCCTTGAGAATCCCATGAAGTATGAAAAGGCAAAAAGATAGAACACTGAAAGATGAACTCTGCAGGTCGGTAGGTGCCCAATATGCTACTGGAGATCAGTGGACAAGTAACTCCAGAAAGTAAGAGGCGATGGAGCCAAAGCAAAAACAACACCCAGTTGTGGATGTGTCTGGTGATGGAAGTCAAGTCCAATGCTGTAAAGAGTAATATTGCATAGGAACCTGGAATGTCAGGTCCGTGAATCAAGGCAAATTGGAAGTGGTCAAAGAGGAGATGGCAAGAGTGAATGTCGACATACTAGGAATCAGCGAACTAGGATAGACTGGAATGGGTGAATTTAACTTAGATGGCCATATATTTACTACTGTGGGCAAGAATCCATTAGAAGAAATGGAGTAGCCATCATACTCAACAAGAGTCAGAAATGCAGTACTTGTATGCAGTCTCAAAAAAGACAGAATGATATTTGTTTGTTTCCAAGGCAAACCATTTAATATCACAGTAATCCAAGTCTATGCCCCAATCAGTAATGCTGAAGAAGCTGAAGTTGAACGGTTCTATGAAGACCCACAAGACCTCCTAGAACTAACACCCAAAAAAGATGTCCTTTTCATTATAGGGGACTGGAATGCAAAAGTAGAAAGTCAGGAAACACCTGGAATAGCAGGCAAATTTAGCCTTGGAGTACAGAATGAAGCAGGGCAAAGGCTAATAGAGTTTTGCCAAGAGAATGCACTAGTCATAGCAAACACCTTCTTCCAACAACACAAGAGAAGGCTCTACACGTGGACATCACCAGATGGTCAACACCGAAATCAGATTGATTATATTCTTTGCAGCCAAAGGTGGAGAAGCTCTATACAGTCAGCAAAAACAAGACTGAGAGCTGACTGTGGCTCAGGTCATGAACCCCTTATTGCCAAATTCAGACTTAAATTGAAAAAAAGAAGGAAAAACCACTAGACCATTCAGGTATGACCTAAATCAAATCCCTTATGATTATACAGTGGAAGTGGCAAATAGATTTAAGGGATTAGATCTGATAGACAGAGTGCCTGAAGAACTATTGACATAGGTTTGTGACATTGTACAGGAGGGAGTGATCAAGACCATCCCCAAGAAAAAGAATTGCAAAAAGGCAAAGTGGTTGTCTGAGGATGGATTACAAATAGCTGTGAAAAGAAAAGTGAAAGACAAAGGAGAAAAGGAAAGATATACCCATGTGATGCAGAGTTCCAAAGAACAGCAAGGAGAAATAAGAAAGCCTTCCTCAGTGATCAATGCAAAGAAATAGAATGGGAAAGACTAGAGATTTCTTTTAGAAAATCAGAGATACTAAGGGACAATTTCATGCAAAGATGGGCTCAATAAAGGACAGAAATAGTATGGAACTAACAGAAGCAGAAGATATTAAGAAGAGGTGGCAAGCATACACAGAAGAACTATACAAAAAAAAATCTACACCACCCAGATAATCATGATGGTTGATCACTCATCTAGAGCTAGACATCCTGGAATACGAAGTCAAGGGGCCTTAGGAAGCATCACTACAAAGAAAGCTAGGGAAGGTGATGGAATTCCAGTTGAGCTATTTCAGATCCTTTTAACCATCCCTAAAAACAACAACATAAGTAGAAAAATTTGAATCACCCATTTAATCTGAGGGTGGGATCAATGCAAGCTGAATGAAAACATATCCACTAAAATTTCAAACATGATTTTTGTATGCTTTATTTATTCCAGTATATGAATCAATACCTAGTCTTACTACACACTCTATATACAGTGTGCTGAATAAATTGTTATTTTCCACTATAGTCTAACTTCATAAACCTATGGATAATAATGCACATTTGTAAGTATCTGTATACTATTCATAGTCAAAATGTGTATATTTTGGAAAGGAATGTAGAATGATTATTTGATACTCTTACATGATGCTGCTGCTGCTGCTGCTGCTAAGTCCCTTCAGTCGTGTCCGACTCTGTGCGACCCCATAGACAGCAGCCCACCAGGCTCCCCCGTCCCTGGGATTCTCCAGGCAAGAACAATGGAGTGGGTTGCCATTTCCTTCTCCGATGCACGAAAGTGAAAAGTGAAAGTGAAGTCACTCAGTCATGTCCGACTCTTCGTGACCCCATGGACTGCAGCCTACCAGGCTCCTCCGTCCATGGGATTTTCCAGGAAATAGTACTGGAGTGGGGTGATCTTACATGATAGATGAGGTCAAATTTGAGCCAGGTTTGAGTAGATAAGAATTGAGAAAATTCAAAATGGAGAAAACGATGTAGCATTGTATGTTGCAATTTGGTGCAAAAAATTGACCGCTCAGGTTTGTTTTATATGAAGATAGTAACAACATAAAGAAACCACAATAGATTTTGTGAAAAGTAGTAGAAAACAGAGGTGAAAGAATAATTGACTTTGCACTCAAGAGAGGGAAATTAGACTTGGTCCTAAGTAGGGAGCCATGAAAAGTCCTTGAATCCTTTTCTGATGTCATAAAACTAGTATTTCACAAGAAGTAGTCTGACTGAACTACACAGAGACCACTGAAGGTAATGGAACCAGTCACCAGATTGTACAGTAATATAAGATTAAGGTCCTAGAGCAGTAAACTAAAGTAGCAGCAGTGAAAAAAGCAGAAAACAAGAACAAGCTTTAGTGAGAAATTTAAAATATGAGAATCAATGTATAGACAATATTTTAGCTTAGTAATCAAAAACCATGGTAGTATTGATACAAAAGTAGAGAATGAGTGAGAGTAAATATTAAGGGAAGAAGACCAAATTTTAATTACTGGGTTGCTATGTCTTGTATGCAGATAAGGAAGAAACAGTTAGAACTGGACATGGAACAACAGACTGGTTCCAAATAGGAAAAAGAGTATGTCAAGGGTGTATATTGTCACCCTGCTTATTTATCTTACATGCAGAGTACATCATGAGAAATGCTGGGCTTGAGGAAGCACAAGCTGGAATCAAGATTTCTGGGAGAAATATCAATAACCTCAGATATGCAGATGACACCACCCTTACGGCAGAAAGTGAAGAAGAACTAAAGAGCCTCTTGATGAAAGTGAAAGAGGAGAGTGAAAAAGTTGGCTTAAAGCTCAACATTCAGAAAACTAAGATCACGGCATCCGGTCCCATCACTTCATGGCAAATAGATGGGGAAACAGTGTAAACAGTGGCTGACTTTATTTTGGGGGGCTCCAAAATCACTGCAGATGGTGACTGCAGCCATGAAATTAAAAGACGCTTGCTCCTTGGAAAAAAAGTTATGACCAACCTAGCTGCTAAGTCACTTCAGTTGTGTCAGGCTCTGTGCGACCCCATAGACAGCATATTAAAAAGCAGAGACATTACTTTGCCAACAAAGGTCCAGCTAGTCAAGGCTATGGTTTTTCCAGTAGTCATGTATGGATGTGAGAGTTGGAGTATAAAGAAAGCTGAGCACCAAAGAATTGATGCTTTTGAACTGTGGTGTTGGAGAAGACTCTTGAGAGTCCCTTGGACTGCAAAGAGATCCAACCAGTCCATCATAAAGGAGATCAGTCCTGAATGTTCATTGGAAGGACTGATGTTGAAGCTGAAACTCCAATACTTTGGCCACCTGACATGAAGAACTGACTCATTGGAAAAGATCCTGATGCTGGGGAAGATTGAAGGTGGGAGGAGAAAGGGATGACAGAGGGTGAGATGGTTGGATGGCATCACCGATTCAATGGACATGAGTTTGAGTAAACTCTCGGAATTGGTGATGGACAGGGAATCCTGGTGTGCTGCAGTCAATGGGGTCGCAAAGAGTCGGACACGACTAAGAGACTCACCTGAACTGATCTATGCCTTGAAAATAGGAATTTTAAAGTAGAGAAATTATAGCTCCAGTTTTATATATTAAGGTGAAGTTCACTGGAGAGGTCAGATTTGGACCGTTTTGGAAGACTCATCTACATCTTCTACATGTTCTAAAGCTAAACCTAGATTTAAAATATACTCGAATTTCCAACCAAGAAAAGGTCTCCTTTTATTGAATCCTTTGAATTATCTTATGTAAATAATCCAAATGTCTTCTCATAGAATGAATCCAGTGATTAGAGTCAAACTTACTACTTACATATAACTTTACTGGCATTATTCTGATATAATGTGATATTCTATAACACATGAGTGTGCGTGTGCTTAGTTGCTAAGTCATGTCCAACTCTTTGTAGTCCCATGGACTGTAGCCTGCCAGGTTCATCAGTCTGTGGGATTTCAATAGATGGTAAAGAGTTTGTATTCTATCTCCAAAGTTTGTCTTTTTAAAGTTTTTCTTAATCATCCAAAATGCCAAGCACATTGTCTGAACTGTGGAGTCAGAAAATTTGCTTTGACTAAAGTAGGAGAAAAATTAAGTCATAATCCATTTAGTGTCTTCCGTTGTCAGTAGGAAGGCAAGAACTTTTTGCTGTATGCTGAATGCAAAACAGATGCTGTTCAGTAGGTTTGACTATGGACCCTCAATTTTTTACTTTTAAGACAACATTTAAAGATGCCAGATTGCTATCATCACAAGTGTCAACCATTCATTAGCTTAATGGAAAAAGGTAACAGATTATGTATATAATAGTCACCCAGGGAGAAGACATACATTTACAACCCGTAACACTTATGTAGATAGATTGTAGACATAATAATCTTCCACAGGAGGGAGAGAGACAAACAATTACCCTAATGGAAAGCAAGAGAATGTGATTAACATTAAATGCTAACCAAAGACAGATACTTGTGGTGGGAATGACTTGCACAATAACTATGTAACTCGGCCTAGAGTTTTGGGCAAGAGAGGTAGGGAAGATAATAAATGTATTTAGATGCTATAGTTCAAAGAAACCATTATAGATTTGCCTTTTACTTTTTGAAAGAATCACTTTTTTTTTCCTGGTGTGTAAACTGAATTTATAAAACGGTTTCTAAAGATAACACACCTTAATTCCCTGTAAATACGGTGAGATGTCACTCTCACGATTATATTAGGTTATATGTCTCAGCTGAGCTTCAGACAAGGAGATGATCTTTCTGGGCCTTACCTAATCACATGAGCCCCTAAAAACAAAACAAAACCAAAATGTATTTGTCTGATAGCGGAAGTCAGAGATACAGAACACGGAAAGGGGTGGATGTAATATGGGATTGAGGGTAAGATGAATGACCTAAGAAGAAGTGTGGTGATCTTAGGGAATTTGAGAAAGGCTCCTTGGGGCTTAAAGCCAGCAAATTAATGAAATCCTTGGTCCTACTACTTCAGAGAACCGAATTCTGCGGAGAGAAAAAATGAGCTTGGAAGAGGAACCCAATTTCTAATACGAATGCAGTTGGCTGACACTTTGATTTCAGCTTTCTGAGACCCTGAGAATAGAACCCAGCTAAGCTCCCCTGGATTTCCAACACATGGAACCGTGACATAGAAAAGGTAACATTAGAAAACAAAGCTGGCACTCCAGTACTTCGGCCACCTAATGTGAAGAGCCACCTTGTTGGAAAAGACCCTGATGCTGGGAAAAAATGAAGGCAAAAGGAGAATGGGGCAGCAGAGGATGAGATGTTTAGATATCATCACTGACTCAATAAGCATAAATATGAGCAAACTCTGGGAGACAGTGGAGGATAGGCATACTGTAGTTCATGTTGTTGCAAAGAGCTGGATATGACTTAGCAACTGAACAACCTTGATTTTATCAGAACTAGAAAACCAACAGTTTTACTACAATAGTAAACACCTACAATATGGAATTAAAAATAATTTCGAATATGCAATATGGATAGCCATGAATGAGAAAAACATAGATATGCCATCATTGAAAAATAATTCAAAGCAGAGGCAGTTATGGAGAATGTAATAATACATATGTATTCCTTTTGACTACTAAGTATTAAACTGAGAAACAGTATTTTAAGAAAACATTTTTGGTTTATACTGTCATGCTTATCAATATATAATGAAATAAAATATATGGCTGAATGTAAATTTTGAGTTTTCCTTTTCTTTGAATTACTACGATATTATTTATTAAATATGTGATTTATCTGTACTTACAAGTGAGAGAAATGATCACATTTTTTGATCTGTAGTTGTCTCATGTAGCACATTCTTCTTAGTCAGGAAGTAAATAGGTAAGAAATTTCCTCTTTATTTTACTTTACCATTTTGATTGTGAAAATGATTACAATAGATAATAAATACTCCTTTCCATTTAGGGGACTGCAATTTCAGATGTACTCTGGCAGGTAGAAGTTGTGAAGTGGCAGATGAAGGAGGAAGGAAAATAAACCATTCGATGAAAATAGAGCATTACCATTCATGTATATGGAATCAAACTAACATGGCATTTCTAGGTGTGAGTGACTACTGTGCTGTTCCCTCATTCTCTTTTCTTTTGTTGGACACATTGTGTTTCCTGTATTTTTTTCATTTCTCTCCCATGATAATTGCCACTAATTTCTAGGGAAATATGATCATTACTACTGATTCTGTGATGGAAAATCATAGTATTTCCTTATATCTTACGTTGTTCTTTTATTTTTCAATTTTTTTCTGCCATTGTTATAAGGCTTTATGATTTTGTTGAGTGTGAATTTTTTCTATATGATTACATTGGGCACATAAATATTAACATTTAAAATTAACTGATTTTTCTATGTTATAGTTGCTTAGATGGCTTTAATATTAAATGATCAATGTTTTAAATCACAACTCGAATAATAGGTATGACTTAATCTCTACTTGACTGTACAAATGAACCACGAAAGTGTTTCATAACTTCCAGATGGCCAAATTAGAAAACACTTTGGATTGCCAGAGTTGATGCCTCTGAAGGAAGCTGATAAGTTGTTCTACACTCTCTCCACTGTTTTTATTCTCTCAAAATATTAAATGTGAGCAATTCTCAATAAGGTCAGAAATCTGTTTCTGAATCCAAAATGCTTTTTTTAACCTGTATTACAGGACCTTTCTATACTTGACAGTGTTGATCATACCTTCCTCCAGAAATCACTCAATCCTCTGAACATCTTGGGTTCTTCCTCCTCTCCACATACTTGTCAACATTTCTTCGTGCTCCTACCCTCTTCTTCCCAGCCATTCAGCATTGAAACCCCCCATCTTTTCATAGGCATAATTTTTTTTTTATTCTATATTCTCCCTGTAGGTGATTTCAGCTCCCAGTGATAAGCTGAACACTCCCTATTCTGCATGTCAAATCCTGTCTCTCCTCTCAGCTCCCAGGGAATGTACACAACTGCCAATTTCTAAACTCCTCTTGGATAAGTGGCAGCTATCCAAACTTAACATGCCCGAAGTTAAACTCAAAGATATCCTGCAGGTACTAGTCATCTATTTCTGTTTAACAAATTACCTCACAACTTGGAGGCTGAATACAAATCAAATATTTATTTTCTCTCAGTTTCTCTAAGTCAGAAATTTGGGAGTGGCTTGACTAAATTATTTCGGCTTGGTATTCAGTCAGAGGTAGCCCATGACTGCAGGCATTTAAGGCTTGATGAAAGGTGGAGGATACACTTCTAAAGTACAGTATTCACAAGTCTGGGCAATCAAGACTGTCAGTTATCAGAAGGCCTCCTTTACTCTCCACATGGGCTACTGCTGAGGGCTCAATGGTGGATCGATTCTCCAAGAGACCAACACAAGTGCTGCCATATCACTTCCACAGCATTCTCTCAGGTACTCAGGTCAGTCAGGATTCAGAATGAGAGGAGAGTACGCAGAAATTGTGAACACCAGACAGTAAGGATTCTTGGGGGTCATCTTGGCACCTCCTACCACACTACGCAAGTTAATTTTTCTGGATTTGGGTAATGATAACGAATAGGCAAGTCAAAGATCTAAGATTCACTCTTGACACTGCCCTCTCCTTCATTCTTTTGTATTCAGTCCACTGCTTACCTTTACGACTTTGCTTCTCAAATATGTTTTGAATCTACTGTTTTATCACATCTACTGCTACCACCTTAACCATAATGGGCTCAATTGCATATACTTTCATCTTCTTATGGTTAGTTATTTGTAGTGAAGTTAAACTTTTTAAAAACACGTATTAATTTGTGTCATAATTTTACTTTAAATATTTCCCTGGTTTCCGGTTGATCTTGGCAAAAGACCGTTCACTTGACTTTCACATGACTTTCAAAACCCTATGTGGTTTGGCATCTACCTACTTCTTCAACTACAACTTGTCTGACATTTCCCTTTCTGCTTATTATCAGACATACACAAAAGTACCCGATACATGTGAAACATTGAGTTATGTGTTGAGCAGCATAAAAGACCATATGATAGGTTCATTTGAGTCATTTAAAGTTCATTTAGAAGGATAAATTGAATATAGCTGACTGTAATATAAGAAAAATTATGAAAAATCCTAATATGACATAAGGTGTCTTTACTAAGTTCAAAAACCGTTTCTAGAAGGTTTGGGATTGTCAAGTTCTTCACAGGCCTTCTTCTATCTTAGAAAATCACCAATTCTGCCATTTCCATTATACAAACACAAACCAGAAAAAAGATGTTGTTTCAGTGAATTGAGTGTTCATATTTATTAAAACATCACAGAAACTGTTGTGACAAGAAAGCCACAGAGTGATATCTAACCCTTAGCCCCAAATTTCTAGAGACAAATTAAATACTCTGTTTGAAGCCAGCTGTTGTGAGTTTTCACAGGCAACCTTTTGACCTTCTTTCCAGGCCAAAGACATATCTAACCTCACAGAGTATCTTTTTGCACACAGTGACTATCATGAAATTTAAATGTAGGCTTCTCTGGTGGCTTAGATGGTAAAGAATCCTGCAATGCGGAAGACCTGGGTTCCATCCCTGGGTTGGGAAGATCCTCTGGAGGAGGACATGGCAACCCACTCCAGTGTCCTTGCCTGGAGAATCCCCATGAACAGAGGAGGCTGGCGGGCTACAGTCCATGAGGTCACAAAGACTTCCTCCTTTATCCCACATAGAAGAAATTGTTAGAATGTTATAGAAATAAAATTCATTCACATTTTTAAACTATGGTAGAATTTTATGTTTGTGCTTGTTGTAATTATACATATATTTATATATATGTGTGTGTGTGTGTGTGTGTGTGTGTGTGTATATACATATACATATATATTTGTATTTATATTTGTACTGTGCGTTCTAGCTGCCTTGTGAAACATGATTAAGAGGGATCTTTGCCAAACAAGTTTAATCACGAAAACCAACAAAGTATGTGTTGTTCAGTTGCCAAGTTGTGTCCAGTTCTTTCCTTTCCCATGGACTGCAGCATGCCAAGCTTCCTTGTCCTTCACTGCCCCCCTGAGTTTGCTCAAACTCAAGTCCATTGAGTCAGTGATGCCATCCGACCATGCCATCCTCTGTCACCACCTTCTCCTGCTGCTCTCAATCTTTCCCAGCACCACGGTTTTTCCAATGACTTGGCTCTTCGCGTCAGGTGGCCAAAGAATTGGAGATTAAGTATCAGTCCTTCCAATGAGTATTCAGGGTTGATTTTCTTTAGGATGGACTGGTTTGATCTCATTGCTGTCCAAGGGATTCTCAAGAGTCTTCTCCAGGATCACAATTAATTCTTCAGCGCTCATCCTTCTTTACGATCTGTACGTGACTACTGGAAAAACCATACCTTTGACAATACGGACCTTTGTCAGCAAAGTGATGCCTCTGCTTTTTAATATGCTGTTTTGTCATAGCTTTTCTTTTTCCCCCAAGGAGCAAGCGTCTTTCAGTTTCACGGCTGCAGTCCCTGTCCACAGTGATTTTGGAGCCCCTCAAATAAAATCTGCCACTGTTTCCACTATGTCCCCATTTATTCGCCATGAAATGATGGGACCAGATGCTATGATTTTAGTTTTTTGAATGCTAGTTTTAAGCCAGTTTTTTAATACTCCTCTTCCACCTTCATCAAGAGGCTCTTTAGTTCCTCTTCACTTCCTGCCATTAGAGTGGTATCCTCTGCATATCGAGGTTGTTGATATTTCTCCTGGCAATCTTGATTCCAGTTTGTGATTCATCTAGCCACAAGAGGAATTGAGGGGCGAGATGAAGTGACTGATGTTATGATTCAAGTGGATTAAGAAGGGCTACGTGGAAGAGATAATATGGGAATATTAAGGATGGCTTTTTCTACAGAACACAGACATACATTGAAGAATGTGTTCCAGGCATGAGGACTACCATTTATGGAGCATTGAGTTGGAAAATTGCCAGGAAAATCTGAAAACAACATTATGCTCAACTTGGTGACACTAGAGTAGTTGATATATATCTCTAAAAATATGACAGTGCTGTAAATGTAAGTTATGGCTATACAGTGCCATGCATAAAGAATTGGATTTTTCCTGAAGGCATCTTTCATTAGGAATGCATAGCCTTCTAACCTGTATACCTCTGAATACAAATAGTATCAAAAATTTTGTAAGCAAATCTGTTGGTTAGCGTTAATCTTTAAGATATTTAATAATATAAAATTAGGTGTTCTTATTTGATTTAAAAAAAATTTGTAGAACCTAATATAGGCCTCTTAAGAAATCAATTTGTTTTTATATTTAGATTAAATATACTCTGGTGTCAACCTTATTCTTAAGAATAGAGTAGAAAGAGGCCCTAGAATTAAGAATGCTTCATTAAGGTCTTTCAACATCTCTTCAATTTGTGGATTCCCTCCTCAGCATACAATCAGAGCCTCATTTGTCTTCTCAGAACTCTCAAAACTACTTAGAATCATGTACTCACATACTATATAATTCAAGTAGGTTATAACAATGAATGCTAAAATTAGTCTTTTGTGCTATGCAAAATGCTATTTCTCTAAGCAAAAGGCAACTTGTTTTACCTTGATTGTGTCAAAGAAACCCAGAGCTGAATACCAGTCAAAGTGGTAAAAACAAATTTCATTCAGGAAATACTAAAACATAAGAAAAGAGACCTCAGTACAAAACTGGGCTCAGTCCTGAACACAAGGAAAAGTGTGAATTATATAGTCAAGGAGCAGGGTAGTGTGATCCGTTCATGGAAAATTACTAGTAGGAGACATTAGGGCTAGAGGGAATTCTGGCTAATGGGATTTTACAGGATTTTTGCTGAAGACAGGCCAGGGTAAATGATGGGGATGCGATTTGATGAGATAGTGAAAGAGATCAGAGATCCAGAGTGAGATTTCTTGCTAAAGTGACTTAGCAAGGTCATGTAAAGAGTAACACAGAATTCCAAACATCGAACCCTCCAGGAGAATAGGATTAGGAGGTGATCTTTTCATTTGAAAGACAAAGGTCTAAGTCAAATGCAGAATACTAAGGAAAGATTGACAGTACTTTACTGAAATTTCAGCAAGACCACAAATGCCACTGTGAGCATGCAGTAACATCAAATGTTATACATT
This sequence comes from Okapia johnstoni, assembly GCA_024291935.2. Classification (NCBI taxonomy): domain Eukaryota; kingdom Metazoa; phylum Chordata; class Mammalia; order Artiodactyla; family Giraffidae; genus Okapia; species Okapia johnstoni. The sequence goes on from CM044325.1 coordinate 11,142,195, forward strand.
CATCCTTGGTTTATCTTTAGATATTCTTATGAAAAGTGTTTCCTTGCTTTTCTGAAAGGCTGTCTGAGTCTTAAGTAATTAAAAGCTGATTAATCTTATTTGTACCTCATTTGATTGTTTTTTTTTTTTTCCCCTCTGTTGAATTCTACTTTTAACTAATGGACGATGGTGTTGATAACAGAGGACATTTTAATCACTGTGCTCTGATGATAGATGGTCATTCCATTTAATCAAGTGTTACTTGACAGAGTATTGTCTTTGGGGTTTGCTCTGGTAGTAATTCAGAGATTGGCCACATGTGGTGGGGTAGAGGACATCCTGTAACTTTTTTTAATAATATGATTAGACCATGACATGAAAAGTAACACTGAATCTTATACAATTTCCAAACCCACATATACTATTATTAAAATGAACTATGATTTTGTAAAATCCTGTGAGAAACACTAAACATTAAATGCTGAATAGCTTTTCAAACCATTTTTATAATTTTTTCTTTAATTGAAATTCAACCATATGCTAGGAATATGGTCGATATATTACAAATCCATCTCTTTTGTCATCTAAATAGTTTCTATGTTAAAATATGTATTTAATATATATTAAATTCCTGCCATACAAGTCCATATTCTGAAAACTAAAGATTTCAAATCATACATGGTATACAATTTGCTGAATAGATCTTGCTTCAAATTTGAGGCTGTTTTAGATATTTTTTTCATGTATAGAGAGGTAATAACCTTTTATAAAAATCTGTGGGGCTTCTTGTTTAACATAATAAACCACAGTTCAAAACTTCCAAAATTGATAAAATAAATGAGCAAAAAACACCAGCAATACAAAACCAATAACTAACATGAGAAAGAGTGAAGTCACACAAAATATAAAGCATCTTTAAAGCTTGGCTTGATGCATCCAAGTAAAATACATAGGATTAGAGTCTAAGCTGATGTCTTCTTACAGAAAGGAAATCTTCATGCTAAACCAGGAGAGCAAACACTCTGGCCATAAAAGGAAGAGGATTTGTCACTGTACAAGCTATTCCTTGTGAGAGCAGTGCTGTGCAAATAGACACCTCCAAACTCAAACATAGAACAAATAGTCATTTATTTGATAATGCTTCTGCAGTTCAGGGATTTAGGTTGGGCGTGGCTGCATGACTGAGTGGCTCATCTAGTGTGGGAACACTCACACATCAGACATCCAGTTGACTGTAGCCTGGACAAGTGGGAAGAGAGAGATTGTTGCCTGTGATTCTCACTTTACAGCACATTAGCTCAGGCATATTCTCGTGATGGTGACTTACGGGATAAGCCCAGTTACATAAACTCATGCATGGAGCAGGAGTTGAGACTCTGGGGGCAGAAATCACAACGCTATTGCTTGAGCAAACGTTACTGGTATTGCATGCCAGCATGCTCTGTTGCTAGGCTGGGTCCGGCTCTGTGCGACCCCATGGACTGTTGCCCACGAGGCTCATCTGCCCATGGGATTTCCCAGGCAAAAACACTGGAGCAGGTTGCCATTTCCTTCTCCGGGGGATCTTCCTGACCTATGGATCGAACCCACATCTCCTGCATTGGCCGGCAATTCTTGACCACTGAGTTGCCAGGAAACTTACCGGTATTGCACTAGTCAGACTTTTGTTTTTCAGTGTCTAAGTCATGTCCAACTCTTTTCATCCCCATGGACTGCAGTGTGCCAGGTGTCCCTGTCCTCCACTATCTCCTGGAGTTTGCTCAAGTTCATGTCCATTGAGTCAGACTGAGAGAGGATCAATATAATCAAGTTGCAGTGACAAAAAGCGATGCCTGAGGAGTGGTGAAGCAGTATAGCTACTAACACACTCAGCTGAATCCTCTACTGAGTGTCTAGAAACTTTTATAACATACTTAGGAGAATAACAATGAAGACATAGTAAAAGGCTTGACTTTCTCATGCTGCATTTTTCTCTTGTCTTGTTCTGTGAGGTAAAGAGAAACTGGTAGAATTTAACATCTGGCACCTCGCATTGTAACGCCCTGAGGAAGACATATAAATCTTAGACAAAATGTGAACAGAGTATAGAAAAATTTACTGAGCACTGAGCGTATATCAGTGAAAAGAGAAGAACTAGACATGGCTGTGTTCATTTAATGTGGTCATGGATTTACAACAGGAACTGAGAACCTGGGTTGCAGAGGAGAGGGGGAGATGGCAGTCTTTAGAATTAAAAAGAACAAAAACAAAAACTAGAGAATATTTGGAAAATAAATGTTAAGAATACACAGTTGAAGAGAATATAAAGCTTTAAAATGAAGACCATCTTTATTTGGGTTATTTTCCAGGATGGGACTTTATTGAGTAAAGTTACTGTGACCTAAACACATAAACACAGGTTTTATACAGCCATATGCTTTCACATAATTTCACAAAATGTGGTCCACTGGAAAAGGGAATGACAAACCACTTCAGTATTCTTGCCTTGAGAATCCCATGAACAGTATGAAAAGGCAAAAAGATAGGACACTGAAAGATGAACTCCCCAGGTCGGTAGGTGCCCAATATGCTACTGGAGATCAGTGGAGAAATAAGCCCAGAAAGAATGAAGGGACAGAGCCAAAGCAAAAACGACACCCAATTGTGCATGTGACTGGTGATAGAAGCAAAGTCTGATGCTATAAACAGCAATATTGCATAGGAACTTGGAATGTTAGGTCCATGAATCAAGGCAAATTGGAAGCGGTCCAACAGTTGATGGCAAGAGTGAATGTCAACATTCTAGGAATCAGCGAACTAAAATGGACTGGAATGGGTGAATTTAACTCAGATGACCATTATATTTACTACTGTGGGCAAGAATCCCTTAGAAGAAATGAAGTACCCATCATAATCAACAAAAGAGTCCAAAATGCAATACTTGTATACAGTCTCAAAAACGACAGAATGATATCTGTTTGTTTCCAAGGCAAAGCCATTCAATATCACGGTAATCCAAGTCTACACCCCGACCAGTAATGCTGAAGAAGCTGAAGTTGAACAGTTCTATGAAGACCTACAAGACCTCCTAGAACTAACACCCAAAAAAGATGTCCTTTTCATTATAGGGGACTGGAATGCAAAAGTAGAAAGTGAAGAAACACCTGGAGTAACGGGCAAATTTGGCCTTGGAGTACAGAATGAAGCAGGGCAAAGGCTAATAGAGTTTTGCCAAGAGAATGCACTGGTCATAGCAAACACCCTCTTCCAACAACACAAGAGAAAACTCTATACATGGACATCACCTGTGGCCAGCACCAAAATCAGATTGATTATATTCTTTGAAGCCAAAGATGGAGAAGCTCTATACAGTCAGCAAAAACAAGACTGGGAGCTGACTGTGGCTCAGATCAGGAACTGCTTATTGCCAAATTCAGAGTTAAATTGAAGAAAGTAGGCAAAACCACTAGACCATTCAGGTATGACCTAAATCAAATCCCTTTTGATTTTACAGTGGAAGTGAGAAATAGATTTAAGGGGCTAGATCTGATAGACAGAGTGCTTGATGAACTATGGATGGAGGTTCGTGACATTGTACAGGAGACAGGGAGCAAGACCATCCCCAAGAAAAAGAAATGCAAAAAAGCAAAATGGTTGTCTGAGGAGGCCTTACAAATAGCTATGAAAAGAAGAGAAGTGAAAAGCAAAAGAGAAAAGGAAAGATATATACCCATTGAATTCTCCAGGCAAGAATACTGGAGTAGGTAGCCATTCCCTTCTCCAGAGCATCTTCCTGACCTAGGGATTGAACCCGAGTCTCCTGCATTGCAGGCAGAGTCTTTATCATCAGAGCCTGCAGGGAAGCCTGACAACATGCAAAGTTATGGCCAAAATGCAATTTGATAGCATGTAGGAACACTGTTGGTTCAGAGAACTGGTCTAGAGTTTCTTACTGCATTTGAATCTCATAAACTATAGAGAATAAATCTAAAAAGGTGTGATAACTTTTTTCTTCCTGGAGTTGAAACCACAGAGGAATTGAGTAAGAATGGGAATAACACCTGAACCCCTTATTTAATATCTCTGAAGCCAAGCCAGAATATCATGAGAATTCTTGACTAGCTTAGAGGTATTCAGGTCACTTCAACATACAGCTGCAAATAGACTCTATGCAACAACTTTTTAAGATATATTTGATTTGGTCTAATATTGACTTTTATCACAGTAACTAAGTGAAAGTTTCATATCAGGACTGCTTGTATGTTTGCCATTATATAGTTCAACAAAATAAAGTTGAAAATGCATTTCCTGCCTGCCAGTTTTTAAGCAGCTTGCCTGTGAAAAAAAATTACATATGCTCTACATATTAAAAATTGCTGTACTGTTAAAAATTGTTCAGCATTTTTATACCTTAGCACAGTATCTCATAGGCAAATGCATCTGGAAAAAGAACGAGAACCAGGGGTCAGCTTCTGATCTTCTTCCTGTCGAGCCCATCCAAGCACAAAGCTTCCTTTTGAGGACAGTGGGAGCTTTGTGCTTGGATCTGCTCTGCAGGGAAACAAAGCCGGAGAACTGAAGTCAGTAGATGCTGTGTGGCTGTGATTGCAGGATGGAATCTGTAAGTCCCTGGTTCTTTCAGGTGATTCTCAAAAGTATCAAGGGCTCATTCTCTGTCTTACCCACCTCTTCTCCTTGAAAACTCGGCAGCTGAGAACTAAAACACTAAAAGCTAGAACTAAGGAGCTAAAAGCTCAAGTTGATAAAAAGGGGTACACGATGACTGTAGCAAGATTTGAAATTGTTAAAAAGTATAGTGTTATTGTTATTATTGCCACTGTTATTATAACTATTGTTGTTATTTTTATTATCTTTTACGGGATTAAAATTTACCTAGCATCTCAATTGACCAACACATATTTCAGAAGGGACAGTTGTGAATTAACATTATTACTTGCCTTTTGGGACCTTTACCTGGGTTTAAGTTTCTTTCCCTGAGTTATGTCTTTAAGCCAGAGTTATAGATAAAAATGACTAAACCTAAAGTTGTTTTTCTTGTACAACAGTTGCTTGAAAATATGTAATGCTTATTATGTGCCAAGAACTTTGTTAAGACTTTATACTTACGAGGATATATGAATCAACTGAGGCATAGAGAAATGGAGTCGCTTGCCAAAAGTCACATAATGTAGATGTAGTAAGGTCACACTCAAGGAGTCTGGCACCAAGATTGATTCTCATTTTTCTTTTCTTTTTTTTCTCTAAATTGGGTTTTATCTTAATCATCACATCTTACAGTTAATATAAATAACACAGAATTTGCACACTTCTTGGGTTTAGATTAGTTTCATGAATGCAGTGCATTTGCTTATATAATAAAAATAAAATTGTAAGGAGAGAATCATTCAGGAAATCTCAATAACTAATTTTCATGCATGCATTCATTCATGCCCCCAAATCATTTCAACTATTGTTTGCAGATAACATGATCCTATACCTAGCAAACACTAAAGATTCCACAAAAACTGTGTTAGAATTAATAAACAAATCCCACACATCTGCAGATACAAACCAACACACACAAATCAGTTGAAATCTCATGTACTAGAAATGAACTATCTGAAAAGGAACTTAAGAAAATGATTCCACTTATAATAGTATAAAAAATGGCAAAATACTTAGGAATAACTAAAACAAAGAGGCAAGACACTTGTACACTGAAAATCACAAAGCACTGTTGAAAGCAATTGAAGAAGACACAAATAAATGGAAAGACAGTTCATGTTCATAGATTGGAAGATTTAATATAGTTAAAATGTGCGTATTACCCAAAACAGTATATAGATTTAAGGCAATCCCTGCCAAAATCTCAATTTCATTTTTGTCAGGAATAGAAAAAACATTCTAAAATTGTTATGAAATTTCAAAGGAACTCCAATAGCCAAAACGACCTTGAGAAAAAAAGCAAAGATGCACACTTCACACTTTCTGATTTCAAAATATGTTGCAAAGTTATAGCAATCAGGACACTATGGTACTAGCATAAAGCTAGACATTTTGATCAATGAAACTGGATAAAAATTAACCCTAATGTAACTTTCAAATGAGTACCATGTTGAAGCTAACAAATGAGAAAAGGATAGTCTCTTCAATAAATGACGCTGGGGAAACTATACATCACCATGCAAACAAATTAAGTTGGACCTTTATCTTACACTATATATGTACAAATATACATATATAAATATATATTTATATACAATATATGTACACATATATACCCATAAATATATCCATATATATATATTTACATAAATTAACTCCAGTGGATCAAAGTGTTACACTTAAGTCCAGAAGCTATAAACTCCTTAATGAAAACACAGGGATATAGGTTTACGGCATGGGGTTTGTCACCAAAACAATAGGCAACAAAAGAAAAACTAGACAAAGGAAATTATATTAAATGTAAAAACTTCTGTGCAATAGGAAAATGAAAAGGCAACCTACAGAATAGGAGAAAATATTTGCAAACCATATATCTAATAAAAGTTTAAAAATATTCAAAATCTATAATTTCCTGTAACTTGACAACAAAAAATGAACAATCCAACTTTTAAAATTGGCAAAGTGTTGAACAGACATATTTCCAGAAGAAATACACACTTGATCAACAAGCATATGAAAAGGACTCAAATTCAGTAATCATCTGGAAACTTAATCAAAACCACAATAAGATATTACCTCACACTCCATTAGGTGGCTTGTTTCAAAAAAACCAGAAAAAGAAGAAGGAGAAGAAGAAAGGGAAGGGAAGGGGAGAGGAAAGAGTGAGTGTTGATGAGGATCTGGAGAAATCAGAAAGCTCATACAAAGTGGGTGGGAATATAAAATGAATTGTGCACTTCTATGGGAAACATTATGGAGGTTCCTCAAAAACTTAAAAAAGAGAATTACCATATGATTTAGGAATTTCATTTTTCAGTGTATATCCAAATTAATTGAAAGCAGGAATTCAAAGTGATTTTTTCATAGCCATGTTCATTGCAGCGCTATTTCCAATAGTTAAGAATTAGAAGCAACCTAGATATCCATCAATGGATGATCAGATAAAGGAAATATGGTATACATATTCAATGGCATATTATTCAGCCTTAATAAAGAAGGAAATCTTACCATTTGCAATAGCATAGATGAATATGCAGGTGGATTCTTTTACCACTGAGTGAGCAAAGAAGCCATAAAACAGGTGCTGAAGGGCTCTAAATAGTCACAAGTTTGACAGGGCTTTAAATGACACCTGCCCTCAAGATGTCATTTAAAGCCCTGTCAAACTTGTGACTATTTAGAGCCCTTCAGCACCTGTTTTATGGCTTCCCTGCTCGCTCAGTGGTAAAAGAATCCACCTGCAATGCAGGTGACTTTCAGGAGACCTGGGCTCAATCCTTGAGTCGGGAAGATCCCCTGGAGAAGGAAATGGCAAACCACTCCAGCATTCTTGCCAAGAGACTCCCATAGACAAAGGAGCCTGGCCGGCTACAGTCCATGGGGTTGCAAAGAGTTGGACACGACTGAGCAACTGAACAACAAGATGAATATTGAGAAAATTGCACTAAGTGAAATGTACCAAACACAGAAGGACATATTCTACATAATTCCACCTAAAAAGGTATCTAAAGTAGACAAATAGATGGGGAAACAGTGGAAACAGCGGCAGACTTTATTTTTGGAGGCTCCAAAATCACTGCAGGTGGTGACTGCAGCCATGAAATTAAAAGATGCTTGCTCCTTGGAAGGAAAGTTAAGACCAACCTAGACGGCATATTAAAAAGCAGGCACATTACTTTGCCAACAAAGGTACGTCCAGTCGAGGCTATGATTTTTCCAATACTCATTTATGGATGTGAGGGTTGGACTATAATGAAAGCTGAGTGCTGAAGAATTGTTGCTTTTGAACTGTAGTGTTGGAAAAGACTCTTGAGAGTCCCTTGGACTGCAAGGAGATCCAACCAATCCATCCTAAAGGAAATCAGTCCTGAATATGCATTGGAAGGACTGATGTTGAAGCTGAAACTCCAATACTTTGGCCACCTGATGCGAAGAGCTGACTCATTGGAAAAGATCCTGATGCTGGGAAAGATTGAGGGGAAGAGGAGAAGGGGACGACAGAGGATGAGATGGTTGGATGGTATCACCGACTCAATGGACATGAGTCTGAGTAAGCTCCAGGAGTCGGTGATGGACAGGGAGGTCTTGTGTGCTGCAGTCCATGGGGTCGCAAAGAGTCGGACACAACTGAGCGACTGAACTGACTGAACCGAAAGTAGTCAAATTCTTAGAAACTAGGTCGAATGGTGGCTGTCAGGGGCTCAGGGAAAGGGGAAGGGAAGAACCTGAGCAATAGGTTTAGAGTTTCAGTTTTGCAAGTTGAAAAAGTTCTAGAAATTTGTTATAAAATAAGATTTGTATATTATAGTTAAAACTACTATACAGTACATTTTAAAATGCTAAATTTATGTTTTTTACCATAGGAAAAAAGTGTGGTCTTCGCCATGGGAAGTATTCGGAAGCTCTCACATATTGAAACATAGTACATAAATTATAGGTGTTATAATATATGTTAGTGATATTCATTTGGATGGGTATTGAATATCCTTTATTTCTATTTATATGAACATTCTGTTTATTATGAACATGTTCATCAAGCACTTGCCATCATCACGCACTGAAGTAAGTGCTGGGTCCATAATAAGAAACACAGTGGACGTGCTGAACACAACGGAGTGACTGAACAACAAGGCTGAAATAAAAGTTTTTTGTTTTTATATATGTGTGTATATATATATATATTTATATATGTATTTGTCATTGTTATTTTTAAAAATCAAGTAGGAAAGGAGAGTCAGAGTTGAAAGGGCACAAGTTTTGTGTTATACAGTCCTGGGTTCAAGTCCAAGCTTTTCTTTTCATTAACCGTCAGACCTTGAACAAGTCATTTATCAATTGTCAGCAGTTTCTTACCACATTAGGCTATTGTGAGGAATAAACAAGATAATGCCAAAAATTTCCTAGCCCCAAAAATAGGCTTTCACAAATATTTATTTTCTTTATGCCTTCACCCTCAAAAATATAGGTTTATTTTTCAAATACCTGGCCACATTTATATAATAATTTTTCACAAATAGTTCTGCAAATTACACATCTTAACCAGTAAAATCACATATTTCTCTAACATGTATTTGCATACTGAATTTCACTTAGATATCAAAGAGACACAAATTTGAGACATATTTTGGTCTTAATCTTGCACTGGATACAGATGAAAATGTCTGCATCCATAATTTGTTAAAATATTTTAGTGTTAAATTAAACTTAATCAAATCTCTTCACATTTTAGAAAGCAATAAGAAAAAAGATATTGTTTGTTTTAGACACCAAAGTGAGTCACTGGAAACCATAAGTGTGGACCAATGATTTTAGTATTTTCTAAATAAAACATTCTCAGATAATGTTCTATTAATGGAAGGTGATTTATAAAGCAACCAGTCACCTTGTCCTGATTTTACTAGCTGAAATGGTCTCTTTTGTGTCATTTTTCAAAACACATCACTTTTCCGTGATATCAGAGTGTCACAAACCTCTGGAGTATTTCAAAATTCCCTTGTGTACATAACTGTTTTCCCAAATCAAATTTAAAAGCTGAAAAGTTTTTAAACATAGTATTCATTTTGCCTCGCTCAATCCCTCAATCCAACATAATTATATGATTTAATAAAGTAAAATATGAATACCAAGAGATTAAAAATGAAACATTTTTTTTTCTAATCCTACTCCTCCTCTAATCAACTTACCTATAAAAAATTTTTGCTTTTATATCTATTTATCTAGCTGTCTCTGTAAACGTTTCTATCTATTTACATCTCCATATAGATGTAATTAATACCTAATTTGAATTGTATATTTTTTTGTGATTTACAGTTTTTTACTTAAATATATATATATGTTTCCATGTTATGTTAGCCTAAGCATCTATAGTAATATAAATAGTTTAACCTCAACCTTTGTAAAGGCTTATATTATTTAACAATATCAATGTCCTGTATTTTTTCTAACCATTCACTGACTGATTTGATTAATGTTTACATGATTTTCATATATCATACAACATGACATTATAAACATTACTACAGGGAACACCTTTCAGGAACATCTTTGTTCAAACACATACATAATTGTACAGCATAAACATTTAAAGGTGTAGTTCTGGAATGCCAAAGTCCCTGCATTTAAAATTTTGACAAGATATTTCTGATTGTCATCAATAAAGTTATCAGTTTACAGATTAGCCTATCATTTTCAGTATAATTTATAACTTGGCTAGAAAATTCAGAAACAATACTAAATAAGAGCTGAAATCCATGCTTGTTTTTGGTCCTTGCAAACTTTAGCTGTGTCCTTTCCTGCTTTTTATAAGTAAGGACAATTGTTTTTCTATACGTATGACCAGTATTTTTGACTGGGTAAACAGGGAATTAACAAACCAGAAATTTCTCATTGGAAAGGGAAATTTTAATTTCAACTTTTCTGATTCTTCACAGAAGCAGAGATTCTCAGAGAGAGACAGTTAAAAACACCTTTACTCTTACAATCCTGCTGCTTTATTTAGCAAGATTTTGTCAGGCACTAAAATTGGAACTGGATTGCATTTAAAAGAAAACAAATTATAGCATTTCCTCAAGCAAAATTCATATACAATGTTATATTACTGACTCCTGAGTGGTTTAAACTGCTGTCAACTCTTAGCTGAATTTGTCCAGAATATTTCATAAGTCTATCTTTCTATGTGAGTTTTATATTTGGGAGATACCCAACACTGCTTACTTTCACAAAAATCTATTTGTAATTCATTTTTAAGCCACGTGAAAAGCACTTAGTCTGATCTAGTTAAACTATCATCGAGTTCAAACTTTCTATATGATTTCACTTGGAAACTGGGGTGGCTTAGATGGTCAAGAATCTGCTTGCAATGCAGGAGGCTTGGGTTTGATCCCTGAGTCAGGAAGATCCCTTGCAGAAGTGAATGGCAACTCACTCCAGTATTCTTGCCTGGAGAATCCCATGGAGAGAGGAGCCTGGCAGGCTACAGTCCATAGGGTCACAAAGAGTCCCAATATGACTGAGTGACCAACACTATCATTGATTATATAACTATACATAAGCACTACAATGGAATCCAGGAGATCTGTATTTTAATTCTGGTTGTATCATTCATTAACTACAACATTAAAATGAGTCACTTAAATGTTCTGGACACCAGTCCCTAATTTAGTATAATTTCTTAGCTCAAGGGCTATTTTAGGTTCTTTCAGCTCCAAGAAAATTCTAAAGGCTGGAATTATTCTTTAATTCTAAAATAGATGTGTCTTTTCTTTATACATGTGATTTTTCTTTACACACCGATTTTTCTTTGCTGTGATTGTTTAGCCACTAGGTCCTTCCTGACTCTTTTATGACCCCATGGACTGTAGCCTGCCAGTTTCCTCTGTCCATGGAATTTCCCAGGCAAGAATACTGGAGTGGGTTGCTAGTTCCATCTCCATGGAATTTTCCCAGCCCAGGGATTGAACCCACATCTCCTGCTTGGCAGGAGGATTCTTTACCACTAAGCTACCTGGGAAGCCATTTACTAAAACAGAGGTGTGCATAAAACCTTGCAAAAATTGATAAATAACTTTGGAAACCATTTGATTTTCTTAAACAATGATGCTCACCATGAACTTTAAGACCAGAGACTGGAGTACCTTAGAAGCAGTTTTAGTTCCCTGCTTTAGTTCCATGTTTAGTAACATGCTCATTGCTGCTGCTGCTAAGTCGCTTCAGTTGTGTCCGACTCTGTGCGATCCCATAGACCGCAGTCCACCAGGCTCCACCGTCCCTAGGATTCTCCAGGCAAGAATACTGGAGTGGGTTGCCATTTCCTTCTCCAGTGCATGAAAGGAAAAAGTGAAAGTGAAGTTGCTCAGTCGTGTCTGACTCTTAGCGACCCCATGGACTGTAGCCTACCAGGCTCCTCTGTCCATGGGATTTTTCCAGGCAAGAGTACTGGAGTGGGGTGCCATTGCCTTCTTCAACATGCTCATTAGCTAGTTATTAAATATTTAACTGCTATCTGAAAAATTAGTTTAATATTGATAGTAACTAGCTCATACAGATGTTGCGAGTATCAAATGAGTGTATTAGTGAAACACAACATTTGTACATATCAGGTGCTCATATATGCTTAGAATTGTTGTTATGATTAATATGCAAGGCATCAGAAAGGTGTTACTCTTTATCGTTCTCTGAATCAACTCAGCCTTGTTTACCAAAGACAGTCAGAATGCTGCCCTTGGATGCATCCCTTACTTTAGCAAAGCAGGACATTTTGTGAGTAAGTCACTGTCAGAGCCCCGTATTTGCAAACCACACCCCTCTTCTCAAAAAGAAAGTAACAACAAAAGGCTATCACTACAAACATTTGGTACAGTCTCAGGACAGAAAACTATTTAGGAGGAAAGTCTGCACTAAACAAAATCCCAAAAAGCAATATTTCTAACTCAGTCTTGTCTAGGTGAAGCTGAAATTTCTACTGAACTCAAAAAAGGTGACTTAAATAATTGGTGACTTACTCTAGAGTTGATGACATTCATTCAAGGATTTCTACTCAAAAGTAGAAAAGTGCTGGAAGCTGTAACAAAAAAGGGACCTGAAATATTCTTGAGATGTGTAAAGAAATCTTGGTTAAAGTAGTGGCAGAATGCAATTTTATGATACAACTTTAAAATACTACAGTGTTTGTTTTTAAAGTTTTGAAGTTGTAAAGCTTCATGTTAGAAAAAATTTAGGAACAATCAGAACTTCAATGCATATTTCCACACATTCAGTCAGTATTAGAAAATCCAGTTGGTAGGTTGAGTTCAATTCAGTTTTTCCACTTCTCATCAGGACTATAAATTCAGTTTAAATCACCTATGTTCCTGAAACGCTCTGTGAAGATAGTTTCCTCTCTTGAGAATCCTACTGAATTTCCCACACTGATATATATCAAAGTTTCTTAAACCTCCTTATAAAAATTTTAGAGAAAAAAAGGCCAAATTAAGACTTATTAAGGACAAAAGCATAAATTGGCATGATAACGTACATCAGGATGAAATAAGACATAAATGAAATTTTCCATTAGGAATTTTATGTAAATTAATTGGATATATATGGCTTATACCATGAAATATGTTTTACTATTTAGATTTTGCTAGTATTTGTTTTGTGTCCTATGCTCAGAGACTTATAGTGAGACAATAGTTTGTTGTTTGGAGAAGAAATGGTAGAAGATTTTAAATGGAAGATTTAAATCTATATATTTTTTTTAATATTTACATAGTCTATCCAGAGAATTGAATTCAGAAATCCATACTAAGAGAACGAACAAAAAAGTATTTTTAAAAATTTATAAACAAATCTGTTATCCTTTTTGTTTATTTATACTTATAATAAACAACATCTAGATGATCTGAGTGATGTCCCTCTAGCTCAGATAGTAAAGAATCTGCCTGCAATGCAGGAGACCCAGGTTCTATTTCTGGGTCAAGAAGATCCCCTGGAGAAGGGAATGGCAACCCTTTCCAGTACTCTTGCCTGGATAATCCCACAGACAAAGGAGCCTCATGGGCTACAGTCCATGGGATCGCAGAGTTGGACATGATTGAGTGACTTTCTCTCTCTCTAGATGATCTGAATATCAGATTGTCAGGCCTATAAAAGCACATAAGCTATAAAATTTTTATCTGTTCAGTGAATTGTTGTGAAATTATTATAAGTTCATCACCTAACATGAAAAAACTTTAATGATGCATAACAAGAAGCCAAGTGAAAAAGTAAGATACATATACTATGATTTTCTCTTTATCAAAAAGGAAATATATGTTCAAACTATTTTTTCTTTTTTCCTATGAGATATTATTACAGGTAATTTTTCTCAGATTAATAAGATACTTTTCTATATTTTCAGAATTTTCTATATATATGATCTCAAAATCAGAAAACACTTTTGAATTCAGAGTTTATTGACTATGCCAAAGCCTTTGACTGTGTGGATCACAATAAACTGTGGAAAATTCTTAAAGAGATGGGAATACCAGACCATCTGACCTGTCTCTTGAGAAACCTCTATGCAGGTCAGGAAGCAACAGTTAGGACTGGACATGGAACAACAGACTGGTTCCAAATAGGAAAAGGAGTATGTCAAGGCTGTATATTATCACCCTGCTTATTTAACTTATATGCAGAGTACATCATGAGAAACGCTGGGCTGGAAGAAACACAAGCTGGAATCAAGATTGCCAGGAGAAATATCAATAACCTCAGATATGCAGATGACACCATGTTTATGGCAGAAAGCGAAGAAGAACTAAAGAGCCTCTTGATGAAAGTGAAAGAGGAGAGTGAAAAAGTTGGCTTAAAGCTCAACATTCAGAAAACTAAGATCATGGCATCTGGTCCCATCATTTCATGGGAAATGGATGGGGAAACAGTGGAAACAGTGTCACTTTATTTTTTGGGGCTCCAAAATCACTGCAGATGGTGACTGCAGCCATGAAATTAAAAGACGCTTACTCCTCGGAAGGAAGGTTATGACCAACCTAGATAGCATATTTAAAAGCAGAGACATTACTCTGCCAACAAAGGTCCGTCTAGTCAAGGCTATGGTTTTTCCAGTGGTCATGTATGGATGTGAGAGTTGGACGGTGAAGAAAGCTGAGCGCCGCAGAATTGATGCTTTTGAACTGTGGTGTTGGAGAAGACTCTTGAGAGTCCCTTGGACTGAAAGGAGATCCAATCAACCCATCCTAAAGGAGATCAGTCCTGGGTGTTCACTTTAAGGACTGATGTAGAAGCTGAAACTCCAATACTTTGGCCACCTCATGCGAAGAGTTGACCCATTGGAAAAGACCCTAATGCATACTCAGAGAAAAACAAAAAAAATATTAAAATATTCCCTTATACTGACACCTCACTATACTAAACATTATGTTAATTGTGGGGCATTACATTCTCTTTAAAATTCAGACATCTCTATTCACTTGAAATGAAGCATTACTATGTTCTATCTTCCTTCTTCCACCAATCTCATACTTCTTACCTGCCATTCCTAGCCTGTGACTGACTCATCCTTGGTGCCTAGAATGATGGTATGCATGGTTCCTTTTATTATCTGATTCATCATTTCTAATATTTCATCCCTCTATTACTCTTGTATTTTCTAGGCTTTTTCTAAAATTTCTTTATTTACTCTCAAGAGGATGTTTACTTTTATTTAGCGACTTTAGCCTTGACCAGACTTTGCGCACTTCAATCGCTCATTTTAATTCAAGCAATGCTTACCACAATTTAATAATCAGATAGGACCCTGGTTTCAAATCTCTACCTGATTAGTGCTGCATGTACAGTCCTATAGGCCTGCCTGTAAAACCTGGAGACCAGTGACGAGTACAAAGTTGACCTGCGTAATAATAATACAGAAACATTTAAATGTTACACATCAGGGGAATAGATTTCATAGCACATAGAAAGCCAGGGTTCAAATTCTGAATCTTTAGACTCCTTGGTATGTGACAGTACAGGAAGCAGTGGTCCCTTGCCTGTCTAAGTCTGTCTGCTACAACAAAAGAACTACTGCCCACCCTCCACCCCCTGAAAAATACTTCCAATTGGCCATTCTGTGAACTTAAATCTTTCCCAGAAGTGCAATGCAATCTACCCTACAAAAGAGGGCCTCACAGGTTTGAAAGTGTATGTGAAGCATGTGGTAGGGAATTCCAGACATGGCTAGAAAGGTGGACATGCCCACTGTATGCCCACAGCTCAGTGGTTCTCTGGACTCTTTGCCCTTGGTGGAAAAAAACAAAAGAAGAACCAAAGTCAAGTCCTGCAAGGAAAGGGGATCATCAAGCAGGTAGTTTTAAGTCTGTGTTCTATTTAATTTTTTAATTAATGCAAGAAAATGTATCAGGAAGTAAAACAAATTTCCTGATTAATATCATCAGAAATTAGAGGTTTACTGTTTCTCTGTGTATTATCTAAGTGTACTTTAGCTCTAAGTATTCTTCTCTGTCTTGATTATCTGTCTACTGATCTGCACTTACTCCTGCCTCATTCCCAATCCTTGAATTGATGGGTAATATGGGTCAGTTCCATAATTAAAGTTCAAAAGAATCATCTTACTATCTACTGGGAGAACAGAATTTGGGGAAGATACCCTAATACTGCCAAGCCACAATTTAATATTTATTAATAGATAATGTATTCTGTGATGTACCAGTGTCAAACTAATTTAATTTTTTTTATATCCATGATGCTTTTCAAGGAAGCTTAATTAATTTTATATGATGGGCTTCCCAGGTGACTCAGTGGTAAAGAATATGCCTGCCAATACAGGAGACATGGGTTCTATCCCTGGGTCAGGAAAATTCCCCTGGAGAAAGAAATGGCAACCCACTATAGTATTCTTGCTTGGAAAATCCCAATAACAGAGGAACCATGTGGGTTCCAAGGGGCCTCAGAGAGTTGGATACAATTGAGTGACTGAGCATACTTGACTTGACATTTGACTTAATTACTTATAGATAATTGATGATGTGGTTAATAAGAAGAAAGATATTTTAAATGAAATTTGAAGGGAAATTACCATTCTGTCTAATCACTTCTCGGAGAAGGCAATGGCACCCCACTCCAGTACTCTTGCCTGGAAAATCCCATGGACGGAGGGGCCTGGTAGGCTACAGTCCATGGGGTCGCTGAGAGTTGGACAAGCCTGAGTGACTTCACTTTCACTTTTCACTTTCATACATTGGAGAAGGAATTGGCAACCCACTCCAGTGTTCTTGCTTGGAGAATCCCAAGGAAGGAGGAGCCTGGTGGGCTTCCATCTATGGAGTCGCACAGAGTCAGCCATGACTGAAGTGACTTAGCAGCAGCCGCAGCTAATCACTTCTATCATTTTCATCTTAGTAAAAAAAAATTGAGTTTTTATACAAGAGCCACAACTGCAGTCTAGCACGCCTTATGCTGAAAAATAGTATTTGAGGTATTTTTGACATTCTGTAACCAACAGTTATTTCATTAGTTTCTATTTAAATTTCCCAGTGGACTCACTTTTTTAAAATATTACTTTGCTGAAACTTGTTGTAAAGAGCTAGAATAAGGAGCATATTTATATCCTAAAAAACTAGAACAATGGTCTAGGGAGAAGTATAAAAAAATGAAGGCAACTTGAATTTGTTTAATAATTATAAATATATCTTGTATATGTGAATACTGAAACAAGTCTAGTATCTTTGGACTTTTTCTTTTTAATTAATTAATAGGATATGGATGTATGTATATATGTATGTATTTATGTTTATCTTAGTTTCAGAACCAGGAGGCGGTCTGATAAGCTTCTATATGGCCTGAAAAGCTTTTTCTAATATATGAACTGAGATAAAGAAAACACTAGTAGCAAAAACTACTTCTGATTTGACTTTTGTTGTTCAGTCACTTAGTCATGTTCAACTCTTCGCAACTTCATGGATTGCAGCACACCAGGCTTTACTCAGGGTTGATTACTTTTCGGATTGACTGGTTTGATATCCTTGCAGTCCAAGGAACTCTCAAGAGTCTTCTGCAGCACCACATTTTGAAAGCATCAATTCTTCAGGACTCAGCCTTCTTTATGGTTCAACTCTCATATCTGTACATAACTACTAGAAAAACAATCAGCAAAGGATGTCTCTGCTTTTTAATACACCGTCCAGTTTTGTCATATCTTATCTTCCAAGGAGCAAGCATCTTTTAATTTTACAGTTTCAGTCACTGTCCACAGTGATTTTGGAGCCCAAGAAAATAAAATCTGTCACTCTTTTTTCACATTTCCCCATTTATTTCCCATGAAGTGATGGGACTGGATGCCATGATCTTCACTTTTGGAAAGCTGAGTTTTAAGTCACCCTTTTCACTCTCTTGTTTCACCTTCATCAAGAGGCTTTTCACTTTCTGCCATTAAAGTGGTATTATCTGCATATCTGAGGGTGTGTATATTTGACTCTAAGTAACTCTCGATTGGTCAAACATTATTCTATTTGTCTGTTATAGTTCACTCTAATTGGTTGTAGACATTGGGGTTTTCTGTAGGTTTTATAGCTCACTGATACTCTCACTCTGCATATTTTCTGTGTCAGCCAAGGCTGTTGCTTGCCAGAAACTGGAAATAAACTATCTTAAGAAATGGAGGAATTTACTGAATATCAACAACATGGAATCCAACGGTGTAAACAATCTGCTTGGAAAATGAGTAGAAACTAAGGCAGCTGTAAGGCAGACCCAAGGCACAGAATGTATAATGACAGCTTCTTAACATGACCACTGTGGCCAGCATGCCACATTGCAAGAATCTCTGTACACCCTGTAGCTACAGAAATTAAACTCTCAGTCTTTGTGTCTCTCATTCCATAATAAAATCTAAGAGAGAACCATTCAGAGATCTGAATTTTAGTCACATGCCGTCAGAAGGCAGACTGTGGAAGAATATTTCCACTTTGTTTCTTGAGGATGGAATTAATATCACTATGTCCCTGGCACTTCCCGGGCAGTCTGGTGGTTAAGTCTTCATCTTCCAATGCTGTGGATGTGGGTTCAATGCCTGGTCGGGGAGCTAAGATCCCCACATGCCTCGTGGCCAAAAAACCAAAACACGGAAAAGAAGCAATAATGTAACAAATTCAATAAAGACTTTAAAAATGGTCCACATCGAAAAATAAATAAATAAAAACTTCAAAAAATATTGCTATGACTTTCACTATTACATATAATGAGAAGTCCTCCATATATGAAGGGAATTAAGTATTGTATAGCTCCAAATAACAAATATTTGCTACTTATTTGCTCTCATCACTCATTTAGGTTTAACTGTCCAAAACATACTTCCCTTTCCCCTCATTCCACCTTTAAGCCCAGATTTATATATTCAGTTCCTGCAAGACATCACCAGCTAATTTGTCATATATTTGACAAGTATTTTTTGAGGTGCTACCACGTACGAGGTGCCGACACTTCCTTTTCAATACCTTCAGAACTGAGCTCATTATTTTGCTCTCTTGCTGCTTATTTTCTGCACTTTACTTCTTGATCTGTGGTAACACCATGTATTAATATTGAAGATTCATTCTGAAATTTTCCCTTTGCCTCCTCTACACTATCGCCAAATTATTCTAATTTTCCCTTCTTAATATTTTAGGAAAAAAATCCCTTACTCTTTATTTCTGCTACTGTTATTACCTATTACCCAATTATGTTGCATAGCTATAGTGCAACACAACAGCTTTTGCCCAGATAAACTCAGCTTTATTTTATTTTAATTTCTGCATTTTTGGTCATATTCTGCTTGCGTGCGTGTGTGCTAAGCCACCTCAGTCATGTCCGACTCTGTGACACTATGGACTCTTGCCCTCTAGGCTCCTCTGTCCATGAGATTCTCCAGGCAAGAATACTGCAGAGGGTTATCATCCCCTCCTCCAGGGGATCTTCCCAAACCAGGGATAGAACCTGCATCTTTTATGTCTCCTGCATTGGCAGTCGAGTTTTTTACCACTAGTGCCACCTGGAAAGCCCAATCATATTCTATGCATTTGAAAATCTGGTAGCATATAATTAGTCAAATGAAATGAATTTTACATTATGCTTGTTAAATGGTAATTATAATTTAGTCAAAAGCTATTGAATAATTAAACCTACCAACAACCTCAAATTTTATTTTATGTCCATTTTATTCCTGCTTTCATGTAAATGAGTAATTAGGAGAACTAGGAGAATAAGCATGTAAATCTTAATGTCAGCAAAACATATATACTCTCTATATGTTAATGATGGATATGTTTTCATAATTCATGTTGTTACATTTTTGTTCCCAACACCAGACCGTGTAAGTCAAGGGCAGGTGGGGCCAGCTCTGTGCTGGAACAAAACGAGAACTCAAATTGTTTTTGAATGAAAAGAACAACAGAATTCTGGCCAATGGACTCGTCTCCTTAAATCAAGCCAGAATTACCAACCATTAGATATTATTCTTAGCTATGTGTCAGTTTAAATATGATCTACATTGCTGACATGAGAAATCTGAGCTTTTAAGTGTTCAATAATTTGTGAGGTGTTTTGTCCAGTTTCCTAATGCATATAATCTTCTTGGAAGATTTCTTCACTTTCATCAACTCAAGCATAGCTATTAAATGAGCCACCGTCACGAGCCCAAGTCTCAAACTACGGATGTTAGATTTTCTAGATGAAGTCCTCAGTATGCTTGTGGAAACTCTGGCTGTCCCAAGAGATACACAGTGTCTGTCCTTCTTAACAGCACAGAAATATACACAGCCCTATAATCATGTTGTATTTCATTTAAACTTGTATTTCTTCATACATGGGACATTATGCTGGAAATATTGGAGAAATATCTAGCCTCTGAGTGTATAAAATCTAAGCTGAGAGATAAAATGTACCAAAAAAGGCTTAATAGAGCTCTTATTATAAGGAAATGAACTAAAAATATACTTCTTCCTTACTATATAAATTGACAATATGCTTTAGCTCTGGTCGATTGCACAGATCCTGTCTATTAAATGTTAAGTCTCCACATCCTAAAAGATATATCTGTCTATCAGAGGATAAGACTACACTAATCCTCCCTGTAGGATTGAAAATGAAATTGAAAGGGTGCTCAGGGGGAATCTGCCCTATTGGTTTTGAGCGCAGATCTCATAAAGCCTTTTCACTGCCAAGTAGGATTGATTATTTTTCAGGAATGTGGAGGATAAGATAGACATAAACTATCCTTCCCTCCCCTTTAGTGCAAGAGTCAATGGTATTTATAAAATGATATTTTTCAGTGTCAAAATCTGGTGTTCACACATACTATAGATCTTTTGTCTTGTGAGTAAGAGTTCCAAAAAGCTTTTCTATACATATTTGCATCAATTTTTAAAAGTTCTATAGAGTCACCTAGCGATAATCACTTTATGTTAATATATATATATATATTTTAAATGTTTTTAATCCTTTCAGTGACAAAAATAAACATTTTAGGGCATGTTATGAAGGTTTTAGAGAGTTATGCTGTATTATAAAAGACAAATGGTGATCTGTTTGTATAATTTTTCTGAAATTTTACATACCCATTTGGTAAAGCTAAATTAAGCTATTTTGATAAACCAGCACCCTTTGGTTAGTCACTCCACTATCTACTTTAGATCATGAGTGTTGTTGTTTAGTCACCAAGTCATGTCCAACTCTTTTGTGACGCCATGAACTGTAGCTTGCCAGGCTCCTCTGTTCATGGAATTCTCCAGGCAAGAATACGGGAGTGGGTTGCCATTTCCTCCTTCAGGGGATCTATGATGCTACACCTTAAACTTTGGTCACTGATGGCTGTGCTAATTTTACTTGGGAAGTTATTAGTAGACAGATTACAGATGGTATCCCCAAACTTAATCAAATCAAAATCAGGTTTAAGGAACAAATATCTTATTTCTTATGTGTGGCTCTTCTTTTAATTCATATTACTCCATTTCCCTGAATAAGATAAAAGCTCGTTTCTTGAATGTTTCCCTAGGTATACGTAGGAAAGACTAGTGACCTTAACAATGTTTGCTCTTCATTCCAATCCCTAAGTGTAAGTAGTTCTAGGAAACTTTCATACATTTTACCCTCCAAAATCCCAGCTGTTTGTTACTCAACAGCATTTCCTAGGATAAGTGATATGCCTACTAACAACGTTATAAAATATTTCATAGACACCACTTCAAATTTATACAAAGATGGAAAATACACAAACAGGTTTTAAAACAGAATAAAGTGTGATTATGTCCTAAGATGAGCCAGCTGGTTTGAGGCTAGTAGAAGACATTCCTCGTGCTTTGATAACAGGGGACATCCTGTCGGGCTGGAAATTAGTAAATTGATGTGAAATTGCGAGTAATTAGTCCTAGCATTTTTCACGGACCCTCTGAAAATTAAAAAAAAAAAAAAAGAAAGAAAGATAGCAGCTATTGGTTAATAGAAATAGCTTAGTTGCTGAAAAAGGTTTTAAATGACAAATTAAAATGCTGCAAAGACTCATGAGTAGAGATATCTTGAAGGGTGTTTTGAATGTGGAATTAGATCAAACAGAGAAAAAGCTAAACAGTGACCAACCCTTGGACTCACACTACCTATTTGTGTCCACATCAGTTGGCTACTATACGGACCTTTGTCGGCAAAGTGATGTCTCTGCTTTTTAATATACTGTCTAGGCTGGTCATAGCTTTTCTTCCAAGGAGCAAGTGTTTTAATTTCATGGCTGCAGTCACAGTTGCAGTGATTTTGGAACCCAAGAAAATAAAGCCTGTCACTATTTCCATTGTTTCCCCATCTATTTGCCATGTAGTGATGGGGCTGGATGCCATAATCTTCATTTTCTGAATGTTGAGTTTTAAGCTACCTTTTTCACTCTCCTCTTTCACTTTCATCAAGAGGCGCTTTAGTTCCTCTTCACTTTCTCCCATTAGGGTGGTGTCATTTGTATATATGAGGTTATTGATATTTCTCCAGGTAATCTTGATTTCAGCTTGTGCTTTGTCCAGACTGGCATTTCTCATGATGTACTTTACACAACAGTTAAATAAGCAGAGTTACAATATACAATCTTGATGTATTCCTTTCCCAATCTGGATCCAGTCTGTTGTTCCATGTTGGGGTCAAACTGTTGCTTCTTGACCTGCATACAGGTTTCTCAGGAGGCAGATAAGATAATCTGGTATTCCCATCTCTTTAAGAATTTTTCAGTTTGTTGTGATCCATACAGTTAAAAGTTTTAGCGTAATGAGTGAAGCAGAAGTAGATTTTCTGGAATTCTCTTGCTTTTTCTATGATCCAGTAGATTCAGTTGATTTCTGGTTCCTCTGTCTTTTCTAAATCCAATTTGTACATCTGGAAGTTCTATACTATTGAAGACTAGTTTGAAGCATTTTGGGCATCACCTTGCTAGCCGGTGAAATGCGTGCAACTGTGCAGTAGCATGAACATTCTTTGGCATTGCCCTTCTTTGGGATTGAAATGAAAACTGACCTTTTCCAGTCTTGTGGCCACTGCTGAGTTTTCCAAATTTGCTGGCATATTGTGTACAGTACTTTAACAGCATCATCTTTTAGGATTTGAAATAGTTCAGCTGGAATTTCATCACCTCCACTAGTTTTGTTCATAGTAATACTTCCCAAAGCCCACTTCGTAGAAGGCAATGGCAACTCACTCCAGTACTCTTGCCTGGAAAATCCCAGGGATGGGGGAGCCTGGTGGGCTGCTGTCTATGGGGTCGCACAGAGTCGGACACAACTGAAGCGACTTAGCAGCAGCAGCAGCACAGCCCACTTGACTTCACAGCCAGGATGTCTGTCTGTCTCTAGGTGAGTGGTGACATCATCATGGTTATCTGGGTCATTAAAACCTTTCTTGTACAGTTCTTCTGTGTATGCTTGCCACCTCTTCTTAATCTCTTCTGCTTCTCTTAGTTCCTTACCATTTCTGTCCTTTATTGTGCCCATCCTTGCATGAGATATCCCCTTGATGTCTTCAATTTTCTTGAAGTGATCTCTAGTCTTTCCCATTTTATTGTTTTCCTCCATTTCTTTGCATTGTTCATTTAAGGAGGCCTTCTTATCTCTCCTTGCTGTTCTCTGGAATTCTGCATTAAGTTGATTATATCTTTCCCTTTCACCCTTGCCTTTTTCTTCTCTTCTTTCCCCAGCTATCTGTAAGCCCTCCTCAGACAACCACTTTGCCTTCTTGCATATCTTTTTCTACAGTATGGTTTTGATCACCGCCTCCTGTACAGTGTTGTGAACCTCTGTCCATAGTTCTTTAGACATTGTGTACCAGATCTAATCCCTTGAATCTATTTGTCATCCCTACTGTATAATCATAAGGGTTTTGTCTTAGGTCATACCTGAATGGCCTAGTGATTTGCCCTACTTTTTTCAAGTTGAGGCTAGGAGATAGAGAAAAAGTAAATTTTCACATTTTGTTACCTACTCCAGTATGAGGCTTGGTGATTTAGGCTGAATGTTATAATCCAGATGGGCAGAAATTAGACTAGAACTTGCACACAGCCGCTGATTTTTCTGGTCTGCATAATTTAGTAATCTACTCTGGACCCTAGTTATACCTCAGAAATTAAGAAGCCTAAAAAATTATCTGTAATATAGGATAGATTTTTTAAACAAATGCATAGTTGATTTTTTGTTTTTATGAATAAGCCTTTATTGTGTGTCTGAGCAGGTGAATACAATTTGTAATAATTTTTTAGGTTTAAAGGCCTGTGAGGTTTATTTTAAAGACTGAAAAAAAAAAAAAAAACAACCCTCCACTCTATTTAAAGGTGCTGTTTATTACCCCAATAGAATTCAAACATACTTTGATAGAAGGGGTAGTTTTCTGAAAAGGCAAAGTATTTGCTTTCATTTGGATCCAACTGAAATATAATCTTTTCTAGGAATACTTCTGCTATCTCCCAGGTAGTTAAACAATCCCTTCTTTGTAATCCCCTGGTGAAAGTGAAAGTCACTCAGTCACTCAGTCATTATACAGTCCGTGGAATTCTCTAGGCCAGAATACTAGAGTGGCTACCCTTTCCCTTCTCCAGTAGATCTTCCCAACCCAGGGATCAGACCCAGGTCTCCTGCATTGCAGTTGGATTTGTTTACCAGCTGAGCCACAAGGGAAGTCCAAGAATACTGGAGTGGGTAGCCTATCCCTTCTCCAGTGGATCTTCCCAACCCAGGAATCAATCCAGGGTCTCCTGCATTGCAGGTGGATTCTTTACCAACTGAGCTATCAGGGAAGCTTGTAATCCCTTAGTACTTGTTAAAACTTTTATTGCAATAGCTAATATGGAGTGTTATGAGTGTTATGAGAGTCTTTCAAAATGATTTAATGGTTAGACAGAATTTCTGATTAAGTTAAAATGTTACTTCCTCTTCTTGATTGGTTTCATTTATTTAAAAGTCTTTAAAAGAAATATTCCTTAGAGAGGCTCATTAAGTCGTAACTTTACGCAAATTGATTGTACATACTTAATTGTTTAGTTCCCTTAAGAACTGTGTCTCGGGTAACAATATCAAAATCATTTTGACAGCACATGTGATGATTTTAACTTTCCATCAGTGAACTGAGAACAGTATATAAACACAAACAAAGGTCTACACACACATACACAAAGAAGCATGTATATACATAAGCTCAACTAATGTGTACACACTGGGCAATACTAGCTTATTCGTGTTCTTAGACTTTTCTGCCATTGGTCTGCTAGGTAGGAACCAGCTCGGTTCCACTGTGTTTCTTTGTCTACATGACAACAGAGTTGCTTCAGTTTCTGGTAGATTATGTTCTATTTTTGCTATGTGGGGTCAGCTGTAATGGACAAAGGATGCCTTAGGTGAAGCTGTGAAACCAGTTTCCTAAGAAGTGCTGTAAAGATATACAGAAAATTATAGATAACATATAACTGAAAGTGAAAGTGGCTCAGTTGTGTCTGACACTTTGCGACCCCATGGACTATACAGTCCATGGAGTTCTTCAGGCCGGAATACTGGAGTCGGTAGCTGTTCCCTTCTCCAGGGGATCTTCCCAACCTAGCTACTGAGCCTAGGTCTCCTGCAATGCGGGAGATCCCGGTTCGATTCCTGGGTGGGGAAGATCCGCTGGAGAAGGGTTATGCATTCCAATATTCTTGGGCTTTCCTGGTGGCTCAGCTGATAAAGATAACATATAAGTGAAGCTTAATCGACAAAAAAAAGAAAGTAAAAGATGATTTTTAAAAAGGGTCTCATGTATGGATCATAAATCTTTTTCACACCATTGAAGAGTGAAACTTGAATTTAGATAGTTTTTCTATACTTTAATTACACTTTCACTGTAATTCTGGCCCATGCAGGGCTTCAGTTGTTTTCTTCAGTTTAATTTATGGCTTCTGTTATGCTTAAAAACTTATATTTTTAATATGTTAATATACCAAAATCTATATTTACGAATTCATATCTTCATACATTTACATATGAGTATAAGTATGTATTGTCACATGCTATTCGTCATTATTCGAATGGCAATTACCTTTCTTTTTTACTTATTTTAGTATGTTTGAAACCAGGATGCATTTTAAAATCAATGGTATTCTGGCATTATGTTTTGTTTGCAAAATTTTTCCTTACTTAAGCATAAAACATTATATATATATATATATATATCAATCTAAATTTAATTAACACATAGATTTTATTTTATAAGTAAACTGTTATTTTATTGAACTGACAAATTTAATCAATTTGACAAAATTATATCTTCCCAATTATTTAAGTTGTCTTCTAATGATAGGTTAAATAACAAAGTCAGGAATGCATTAAAGAAAATGAAGTTGAATTTGAAGAAATAATTTTCATCACTATATAATCATTGAATATTAAGAGAAACATTTATTCTTCTGCAAAATTTTTGATGCCTTCCAATTCTCCTGCTTTTTCAAAATGCTACAATTAGAAGTCAATAATACTTTTCAATAAGAGGTGAATTTTGATATTAATAATATTAATTTATATTAAGCACTTTTTGAGAACTGATTAGAGTTGTTCACCAATCCAAAACTTTCAATTTTTTTATGTTTATTTTTTAATGGCTTTGAAACAATAATATATGTGCTTAATTTAAAAAATTCCCAGGTCAGGAATGGATACACACATATACACAGATGTACATACCAAACATATACAGAAATTTAAACACACATGATCTGATGGAAAACTCTTTTAATTTTAATTTTACAATAAATCAAATTAATATTATTTCAAGTTTCTTCTAAATTAGTAAATCATTTTTTCATCACCAATTAAACTGCAGCATTCTTGCAAAAGATGAGTCCTTAAATTATGTTTTGTTTTATGGACTGTTCTGGTGAAGTAAGGGGTGGTGATATGTCTAAGTTTCTTAGTTTCAACAAATATTTTTAAGCATCTTAAATATCCTAAGAACTGATATAAGGCCCTATTAATTATAGAAAATAGGTAGATGATACACATACATACAAACATACATACATACATATCGGGTAGCCATTCCCTTCTCCAGGGATCTTCCTAACACAGGGCTTGAACTCTGTTCTCCTGCATCGCAGACAGATTCTTAACCATCTGAGCCACCAGAGAAGCCCCGTATACATATATACATACATACATACATACATACATACATACATAGAATTTCCTTTGGAGTCATGAATGATTTAGATATCTTTTTAAACTCAGAATCATAAGCTAAAACTAAAAGATGGGACATGAAAGGCTTTACTTTAGAATTTCTTGTTTCTTGGCATATTATTTTGCTAATTTGCATATTTTTAAAAATCCTCCTTATATAGACAGAGATTCATATTTTATTAGGAATAGATTTCACCATTCCAAAATAACATGAGATCAATGATTTGGAATTCATGAATAAATTTATGAAAATAATCAATATTTTAAAACTACTTTTTATAATCTCTAAAGAAATCCTAATACCTATACAATATTTAATAAAACCTTAAAAAATAATTATTTTCTTTTACATGTATTCACTCCCATTTGGGCATTGTGAGAAAGCCAAAATGTATTAAAACAGGACTGTATTAAATTCACTCATTGGCTGTAAGAGGCTTTATAATTTGTCCTTCATGTTCAATATTACACAGTTAATTTGTGAAGAATCAGAATAAAAATTAATATAAATATTTCTGGTTTATTATATGCTTCTCATATAGACATATAAAATACATTATAATAAAGGTGACACAACACCCAAATCGATAAAAGACGGTCTTTTCAGAAAGTGATGATATAACTAAATATATTATGAAAAAAATGTGAATCTCAACTCCACTTCATACACAAAAATCTATTTCATACATATTGTCATGTAAAATTATAAAAATTTAAACTATGAAGTATACAAAAGAACATAGAGAACATGTTTCTCTCTATAGACTATAAAAATATTTCTTAAACAAGATACCAAAAGATCCATTAATAAATAAATTTTCAACAATTTAAATAAGATTAAAACCGAGAGAATTTTTTCATTAAAAGGCATTATTTTAGAGTAAAAAGGCAAACTGTATCCTGTGAAGAAATTTGCAATGGGTATATTTGACAATATCCTGCCATCCTAAACACACATATACACATCAAAAAAAAATTTTTTTCTTTAAAAGATAGTAGGCAGTAAATGGGCAGCAGTCTTAGTTGTTCACAAAGAGAATATCTAAATGATAGGCATATGAAAATGTGCTCAATCTCATTTGTCATAAATAAAATGCAAACAAATATTACAATGAATATAATTCTCATCCACTAGAATCACTAAAGAAAACTGACGCTCCAAGTACTGTGGGAGCTGAGCCATCTGGAAGTGCTCAGGTTTTATATTGGTACAATCAGCCTGGAAAATTGTTCTGAAGTACATATCAATGCTTCATTTGAGCATAACCATAACATATGACCTTAAAAACCACACTTGTAGGCATTTCCTTAAATATATGAGTATATATTCATCAAGAATCTTTATAACAGCACTATGCTGAATGGTTCCCAGTAGGAAACAAGTCAGAGGTCCATGGGTGTAGAATATATAAATAAGATGTGACATGTGCATTAAGGCAAAGGTGTACAGCAGTGCACCTAAATAATGTATTCTACACACAGCAGCATGAATGAACCTCGGGAACCTGTCACCGAAAGGAAAACAGATTCAGGAGGGTCATGATGACATGAACTGACATGTAGAGTTTTCAATGTAAGTGAAACTGGGAGTATACCTAACTCATAGGAAAGGGTTAAACTAATCAGTATATGACTATTCAGCATTCACAAAGGAAGTTCTTCCTGTTTCAAGGAAAAATAAAACACAGTTATGTTTTGGTATTAGAACTATTTTTTCTCACGATCTCTATGTTGACCACACATAACTTTGGTCATAAAAAACATATATTACAAATGAGGATGTCTCCATGGGGTTCTTTAAATAGCAGGAATACTTGCACAGATTGTTCAGGATTTATTTATTTTGCAAAGCAGCACTGTCCATGGAATTCTTCAGGCAAGAATACTGGAGTGGGTTGCCATTCCCTTCTGCAGGGGATCTTCCTGATCCAGGGATCGAACCCAGGTCTCCTGCATCACAGGCAGATTCTCAGATTCTTTACCATCTGAGTCACCAGGGAAGCCACAAAGCAGCACAGAACTCCATAAATGCTTTATAAAAACATTTTACACTTTCACAACTGGCTACTTAAGAAACAAAAATTAATGAAGACCAGCTTATTATTATAGTTTGTCAGTTTCCTATTTAGTTTCTTGGTGAGCCCTTCAATGGTAAATAGAAGCATGGTGGTGGTAGTTGAGTCACTAAGTCATTTCCGACTCTTGTGACCCATGGACTGTAGCCTGCCAGGCTCCTCTGTCCATGGGATTCTCCAAGCAAGAATGCTGGAATGGGTTGCCATTTCCTTCTCCATCTTCCCCACCCAGGAATTGAACCCAGGTCTCCTGAATTGCAGGCAAATTCTTTACCGATTGAGCTATGAGGGAAGCCCAAATAGAAGCATGGATGAAGTGAATGTTTAAGAAAACCAGGTTAATATTCAATCTGCAGCTCCTTTCCAGTGTGGCCCATCTGATCCATGTTTCTATATCGCCATGTTGTGTGAAACATCTTCTCTAACGTGGTGTTTGTTCTCTCTTGTTCTCATTAATAAAAAAGGTTTATCCGATACATTAATCAGTGAACACGAATGATACACTCTGGCAAGAAGAAACTCTTTGTTATTTTATAAGATGTGCTTCTTATTAATGGTGTTTTGCTGGTTATTGCAATTAGGCATGTGGAAAATTTTCAGAAGTGACTTACGATGATTAATTCCTCAGATAGCAAACCCTCCTGTTCTTTTATATAAATGAGGAGGGTCTAAGATTTATAGATGTTGGACAACTTCTCCAAATTCACAAACAAAAGATGGCAACAAAAGCAGCAGCCATCGCTGGCAGTGTACTTGCTCTCAGATTTTCTACGAGAGCAGGGCTTGCTGTATCATGAAAAATGGCTATCAAAAAAAAAAAAAACTTCATTAAAATTCTTCCCAGCACATCAACCTCTGCTCATATCTCAATCAAAAATTCTTAACATTTCTACTAAAATAACCCTAACAGCAGAGGAGAGTGAACTTGTGTCACGAGAAGCTCCAGGAACTATGGTCTGAAGCAAGCATTACACAAGTTTCCTTCAAAGACTAGCACTTTATCTTTCAAGTTAATGCAGATTTTGCCTTGTGATCTACAGCTACCCAAGTTTGCTTCTGATAGAAGCATAATATGTAATATGTTTTGTATTACTCACCAGGTAAGTTATATACCTCAATTGTTCAATAGCCACATACCCCCTGAATAATTGCTGTTATCTGAGTGAAAAAAAACAGGCCCTGTAAAACTGAGTTAACCATTAATAATGTGCCTTATTTTCTCTTCCTTAGGGCCAGAAAATGATGAGTATTTATTATGTGTCAGGGGCTTCCCTAGTGGCTCAGTGGTAAAGAACCTACCTGCCAATGCAGGAGACGCAAGTTTGATCCCTGGGTCAGGAAGAACCCCTGGAGGAGGAAATGGCAACCCACTCCAGTATTCTTGCCTGGGAAATCCCATAGAGAGAGCAGCCTGGAGCGTTACAGTCCATGGGGTAGCAAAAGAGTCAGACATGACTTAACAACTGACCAACAACAAATCATGTTGTCAGCATTTATTTCAGGCTACAAACCTATGCTAGTAGGAAAAGTCAGAATGCAAAAGTTTGGGGGGGATCTGGAGCAGCTCTCGTCACTTGTCTGAACCTAAGTTTCTTCATTTATAAACTGAGAATGACAAAGTTGGATTTCATAAGGATCTCAGGTGACAAAATGCATGTGCATGGAAGTGCTTCTAGATACCATGAAGGGCTTATGACATTTAAGGTTCAGTCATTGTATTTACATATGCGTTAGGCTTTTGGGTTCAGGTGCTAAGGAAACAGTAGTGCACCAAGTAGTCAAGCATTTTTTGTTCTCATAGTGTTTACAGTCTAGTGAGACTAGAATTAGCAGCAAGGAGATCCAACCAGTCCATCCTAAAGGAAATCAGTCCTGAATATTCATTGGAAGGACTGATGCAGAAGCTGAAACTCCAATACTTTGGCCACCTGATACGAAGAACTGACTGATTTGAGAAGACCCTGATGCTGGGAAAGATTGAAGGTGGGAGGAGAAGGGGATGACACAGGATGAGAGGAGATGATTGGATGGCATCACTGACTCAATGGACATGAGTTTGGGTAAACTCCGGAAGTTGGTGATGTACGGGGAGGCCTGGCATGCTGCAGTCCATGGGGTCACAAAGATTCGGATATGACTAGCGACTGAACTGAAGTTAATCATTATATATATTACATAAGACTGTAAAATCTTATCTAGATATTTAGACTTAAATGTACAACTTAAAGTCATAAAAAAGCCTAGAAAAAAATGTATAGGAAAAGTGTCAAAGCTTTCTGACATTGGTCTTGGCAATGGATTTTTGGATTTGACTCATAAAGCACAAGCAACAAAAGCAAAAATAAACATGTGGGACTACATCAAAACTAAAAAGTTCCTGCACAGAAAAGAAATCCATCAATAAAGTAAAAAGGCAACTCATGGAATGGAAGAAAATATTGGCAAATCACATATTTGATAGCAAATCCATACAACTTAATAGCAAAACCCAAAATAATTGAATTAAAAAATGACCAATGGGCCTAAACAGACAATTTTCTGAAGAAGATATTCAAATAATTAACAGATACATGAGAAGGTACTCAGCATCACTAATCATCAGGGAAATATAAACAAAAACCACAGTGAGAAATCAACTCATACCTGTTAGAACTGCTGTTATACAAAAGATGAGAAAAAGCAAGTACTGGTGAGAATGTGGAGAACAAAGGGAACACTTGTACACTACAGGTAGGAATGTAAACAGGTACAGCCTCTATGCAAAACATTATGAAAGTTCCTCAAAAATAAATAAAAATTGAACTACCATGTGATCCAGCAATTCCACTTCTGGGTATATCTCCAAAGGAAATGAAATCATTGTCTCAAAGAGACATCTATACTTTTCTGTATGTGCTTGAGTGCTCAGTCGCTCAGCCATGTCTGACTCTTTGCAACCCCATGGACTACAGCCCACCAGCCTCCTCTGTCCATGGGCTTATCCTGGCAAGAATAGTGGAGAGGGCTGCCATTTCCTCCACCAGGGGATCCTCCCCATCCAGGAATTAAACCCACATCTCCAGCATTGGCAGGCAGATTTTTATCACTACACTGAATCAGAAGCCCACTCTCTCATATCTTCCAGCATTATTTACAATGTCAAGACACAGAAACAACCTATAGTTCACTAATAGATAAATGGATAAAGAAAATGTGGCATCTATATACAACTTACCCATAAAAAGAAGGAAATCCTGCCATTTGTAACAACATGGATGGACCTTGATTGAAATGAGCCAGAGAGACAAATACTATATGATCTTACTTATATGTAGAATCTTAAAAGAAAAAAAAAATTAAGCAAACAAACTCATAGAAACAGAGAACAGATTGGTAGTTACTAGAGGTATGTTTCAAGGAGGGAAATGGGTTAAGCTGGTCAAAAAAAGCAAACTTTCAGTTATAAGATAAATGAGCTTTGGGATGTAATGGACAACTTGGTGACTTTGAAAGTATTGTATTGCATCTTTGAAAGTTGCTGAGTAGATCCTAAAGGTTCAAATACCATAAAAGGTTTTTGTAACTATGTGAAGTGATGGACATTCACTACCAGTGTGGTAATCATTTTGAAGTATGTCCATATGTCAAATTCTGTTGTTTGCCTTACATGTATACAATGATAGATGGCAAATTATCTCAATAAAACTGGAAGGGAAAAAAAATATAGACATAGTTAAGTAGATTGAAACTAGATACCATATAACTGTTGAATAGAAAATTTGAACATCATTTTTTTTTGTT
Organism: Okapia johnstoni; assembly: GCA_024291935.2. Taxonomy (NCBI): domain Eukaryota; kingdom Metazoa; phylum Chordata; class Mammalia; order Artiodactyla; family Giraffidae; genus Okapia; species Okapia johnstoni. The sequence goes on from CM044325.1 coordinate 11,175,343, forward strand.
ATTTTAGAATGCAAAGGAAGGGAAACAGCCAAGACCAGTTGACATAAAATCATAGACTCTATCTATGATTAATTAAAAGTGAAAGCTGGAAAAGAGGGAAAATGCATCTTTACTTGTAGAGTATCTTATCACTTAGAAAGACAAAAGCATAATTCTGACTGAAGGTTTCTAAAAGTCTGGTTTCAGCTGTCAGTTCAATTAAATTCATGTAAAAAGATACTAGAGCAAAACAACCTGCATTTTCCATTATACTCTAGTGTATCTTAACACATATTTTTCCTCAAGCTCTCTTCTCTTTTTCCCTTCCCATATTCAATCCAAACCAAAAAACAAATCAAAGTAGATTCAATCAATTTAATCTGAACAAAATGGAAAAAAGTGATTTAATGAAATAAAATTTAACTCAGAGAAATAAATTTTCTTAATATTAGAATATTTGTTATATAAATTCAGAAAAGACCAAATGAATTACTTCAAGCCATTTAAAACACAATTCTATAGAATATAATAGCAAATGAGGAAAAAATTATATATAATCCTTATAAAATCATTTTATGAGATAAAATGTGTCCATGTAATCCAAATTAGTGCAAAATACTTTGAAATATGAAAACCAAAGTGTTGAGAGTCATTATGCTTAATTCATATCAGATACTTATTTTTTTAATTCAATTAAATAAAATTTTATCCAAATAACCCATTCCAGAAAAATTTTTGTTGTTTTCAAGTAATCTAAAATCGAATTAATTTGATCCTCCACAAAATAATAAGCTTAGCTCAAGTTCATTTAATTCACATACATTAAATTTAGTTTAACCAATAATTCTGTAGCCAGCAAAATTATCCTTTAAAAGTGAAGCAGAAATAAAAAACTTTCTGAGATAAACCAAAACTAAAACTAAGAAAATTCATTGCCAGATGACTTGACTGGAGAGAAATGTTCTCAGAAAAAAATTGTTGTCTTTAACTTGGCTAAGCACAACAACAAATACACAATTAAAACAGGGGACACAAATTACCAAGAAGTGAGTCATCACAACAGATCTCATGACTATTAAAAGAATATAAAAGAAATATGTAGAACAACACTATGTCCACATATTTGAAAGCTTAAATAAAATGAACCACTTCCGTGAAAGACACAAGTATCAAAATCACACTAGGAAAAATAGATAACTTGGATAGCTCCATATTTATTAAATAAATTGAATCACTGATAATAGTCTTCAAAAATGTAACATGTTCAGATTCACTAGTTCACTTGTGAATACTGTGAAACATTTAAGAAAAAATAATACCCATTCTCTAGAATCTCTCCAGAAACTAGACTCAGAGAGAATACTCGTTAACTCATTCTCTGATGCCAGTATTACCCTAAAACTAAAACCAGATAAAGATATTACAAGGAAGGAAAACTATAGGCCAATGTCTCTTGTGAAGATGGATGCAAAATTCCACAATAAACTGTTAGCAAGTTGAATCCAAACAAAAGGAATTATACACCACAGCCATGTGACATTGCTTCCTAAATTGGATGCTTTTAAATGAAGAGCATGAAGAGGCTGAGACCACTTCAGACGGTTAGCAGGAAGGTTTAACAGGCAAGGGGACAAACATACACGGCGTGTCCCGAGAAGTCACAAGAGGAGTGGATCTCTTGCCTGCCAGCATCTTAAAAGTTTATATAAAGGCTTTAACTGGGTCAGACACCTATACCATCTAGATGGCCTCAACAACACATCGCTTTTTTAAAAAACTTTTTATTTTGTATTGGAGTGTAGCCAATTAATAATGCTGTGATAGTTCTATGTGAACAGCGAAGAGACTCAGCCATACATATACATGTATCTATTCTCTCCCAAACTCTCTTCCCATCCAGGTTGCCATGTAACATTGAGCAGAGTTCCATATGCTATACAGTCCCTGTTGGGTATCCATTTTAAATATAGCAGTGTGTATATGTCCATCCCAAACTCCCTAACTACTCCTTCCCCCATAATACCCCCAGCAACCATGAGTTCGTTCTCTAAATCTGTGAGTCTCTTTCTCTTTTGTAAGTAAGTTCATTTGTATCATTTATTTTTAAATTCCACATATAAGGGATGTCATCTGATATTTCTCTTTCTCTGTCTGACTTACTTCACTCGGTAGGACAATCTACTATGTCCATCCATGTTGCTGCAAGTGGCATTATTTTATCATTTTTAATGGCTGAGAAATATTCCACTGAATATGTGTACCACATTTTCTTTATCCATTCTTCTGTTGAAGGACACTTAGGTTGCTTCCATGTGTTGGCTATTGTAGACAGTGCTTCAATGAACTTTGGGGTACATGTATCCTTTTGGATCATATTTTTCTCTGGATATATGTCCAGAAATGGGATTGCAGGGTCATATGGTATTCTTTTTTTAGTTTTTTAAGGAATCTCTATACAACACGTTACTTTTCTCAAGACTATATCCTTGAAAACAACTCTAGCTATGGGAACAGTGGGTAGAACATGAATTCCAAGAATGGGGGAGGGCGTAGGAGCCTCTAATTGCCCAGGTCCAACTCTAGTGTCAACTGGCGATCATCTCTGCTTGATGACATCCTCTTCCAGGTATCAAAGGCTATTCATCCATCAATAATAAGTCAATGTAATTTTCCACATCAACAGGATAAAAAAATGATCTGATCATATAATCAGTGTCAAAAAAGAATTTAACAAAATCCAACAGCAACCTCCTCTAATGGATAAAGAGCATTTTTAAAAAGCTATGGATAACATCATAATTAATTGAGACAGACTGGATGTTCTCCCTCTATAACTACGAACAAGGCGAGGATGTCCTCAGTCATCATTTCTATTCAGCACTGTATGGAAGTTCTTGACAGAGCAATGAGGCAGAAAAAAGAAATAAAATGTATATAGATTGGAAAGAAAATCCTTTAAAAAATTATTAATCATTGGCTAGTATAATTTAATTAAACCCTTTCCAGATCACTCCACCTATTTGTTGTTGAGTTCCAATTTTGGTTATATACATGTAGTACAGAAGTTTTGTTCCATCCAGAAAAAAATCACGTTGTTTTAATTTAGAGCAAAGTTTAGTTATAATGATAGGTTCTTAATATGTTTGTGCTTATTAAAAATATGAGTAGCACCTATAGTTTGAAATTATTTGAGTCCTGGATCTTTATGTATTTAATACTATATAAATATTTTAAAATCATTAGCCCAGACTACTTTAATTCAGTTAAACTCCCTGCTAAATTTTCCATAGATTTCAATTTAATCCAATTAAAATATCTGCTAATTTTCTGTAATGTTGTATATTTTCCTTGACTGAAAATTAGAACAGCCTTGGGAGCTTTTCAAAATTCCCAGTGACCTTGTTTCATCTTTTGTAATCCCGATTTGTTTTAAGATAAGGCTCTTGCACAGGTAATTTTTAAAAATTCTCCACATGACTTTTAATGCAAACTCAGTTTTGAGAACCTCTGTTTAGAAATTGTTACTATTCGTATTGCCAAATGTTCCCTGGCACATCTACCTATAAAATTAGCCATAGGCTTGTTTCATTGCAATTTCCTTTACCCTCCTGGATTAGTATACACCTGGTATATCAAGACAAGGTATCTAACAACATTTACAAAAACATTCTAGAATGAAATGGAAGCCCAAGCAACTGGATGATCCTGCATATTAGAGTAGTGTTTCTTGAAATTTAATGTATAATCAGTCATCTGAGGATCTTGTTAAATTGAATCACAGGTTTTGATCTACATGGTCTTGAGGAGGGGAATGGGTTTCTAAATTTTTAGCAAGCTTCTGTATAATGCTAATTATGATCCTACCAGTCTATGTGCCATACTTTAAGTATGAAGACAGAAGACTGTGCTTGCAGCTACAGCGGCTACAGTTGGGGAGTTCTAGCCTTAAGATGTCACAATTCTACTTCAGTAATCACTGTTTCTCTCCTCAACATAAAATAGGACTTGTATACATTCTCTAGGGCTTGTCTGGTGGTTCAGCAGTAAAGAAGCTGCCTGTAGTGCAGGAACCACAGGAGACACAAATTCAATCCCTGAGTGGGGAAGATCCCCTAAGGGAGGACATAGTAACCCACTCCAGTATTCTTGCCTGGAGAATCCCATGGACAGAGGAGACTGGTGTGCTAAGGTCCATAGGGTTGCAAAGAGATGGACACAACTCAAGCGAGCTAGCACACATGCATACATTCTTTAAGCATTCTTCAATGAAAGATCATAGCATATACTAACGTAACGTGTTTTCCATACTTAAGAAAGCATGCTGGTGTATACATGAGAGGCCATATTGAGGCAAATTTAACTTTTCCTAATTATTAAAAGTCAAACAAATTGCACTCTTAGTCATTTGAAGATCATTTGTTGTTGTTCAGTCGCTCAGTGTGTCCAACTCTTTGCAATCATTAATTATAGACTATTTAAAACAAAGCTCAAGCAGTGTCTTTATTGTAAATAAACATCTTAATGTCATGCTGATGCAACCTGGAGCTTAAATTTTGGGGTCATGTGTGCATTGAGCAACAGTCACTTTGTGCTTTAACTTTGTAAATGGCAATTTTCTTCCTACAGTCTTGGCAGTAATGTAATTTTGGAAGATCTGGAATAGCAGACCAGGAAACATGGTGGTAGAGTCAGTGTTATAATTGGGTTAGAAATAAGGATGAGGGACCACCTAGCTCACTACATGAAATAGTTAATTTAGTTTCTCAATTAATATGCAAGTAAATAGAGGAATCAGCAGAGAATTTGAACTGATGTAAATTATATTGTCCTGTATTCAGGGTTCCTTCTAACTACTTACTAGGAATTTTTTTCCTTCTTTCTTTCTTTCTTTCTTTTTTTTTTAATTCAAGAACCTTGACCAAGTTAATTATAGCAATGAGAACTGGATAGTTTGTGAGCAGAGAGCTGGTAGGTCATAGCCACCAGGGTTTGTAACTGGATTCATTCAAAAAGGAAAATGTTTCCAAGAAAATTTACTTTTCAAAGGTGGTTGTTCTTGGACTTGATAGTCCTATCTAAAATTTGCTGAAAGTTATACTGCTTTCCTTGGATCATTTAAATAAGATGGTAATATCCTGAAGCTATTTCCTAATTCATATGGAGACATTTTAATAAACTGATTGTGTAAACAAGGACATCTAGGAGGTATTCATACAACTTCTCCACAAATGCACCCATATGCAAGCAAATACACTCTGGCACACAGGCTTACAGTTAATAATGTGTATTATATTTTCAGGGTCATAGTTGTTTTAGTCAACCCAGATACTTTTCTCTTTATCCAACCAAACATTTTCAAAGCTCATTAACACATCACTCTATAATTATAATTTCTCTCGGCACAGCATTTTCTTGTTGATTGTAGGGTGGAGAATAGTTCCCTTTGGTGCCTTTTTCTCTCATCTGGAGCAAAGAACCTAACTGCTGTGACCACTTATGAGAAAGAATTGGCACACCAAAAGCCCCAGATGGAGGTCATTCCAGCATGTTTCCAGAGGCAGCAATTGTGTCCTCCATTGGCTTCCAGGCTAGCTCCTCTAAAGACCTCTTGAATTGCTCTAGTGTTGACATTTAGAATAGCTATGGCTTTCCTTTTTGGATTAATTTCAAATAACCTATATTTATAACTAGGTTATCTTTCTGTGTTTTATTAATGAAAAATATACACATTCCTGAAAAATTGAGCAATTGTTGATAAATATGTACAGGAGTATATAATACAATCAGATTAACAGCCATGATGTTAAAAATCCCCATTCCTCTTCAACCCCAAACAACAGTTAAGTGACAGGCTCTACTGGACTCTAGATTTTCAATGATTTTTTTTAATAATTATTGAATCAAGAAACATTAAACTTGGGAATTTCAGCTTTGTGAACAGGAACTTTGCAGGATGTCTGCACTTACACAGTCTGATCCAGTGGAAGGAAAGAGCGATTTCCTAAAAGTTGGTTTGACCGATGCAGTTAACGTTTGCAGTTAGACTTCAAAGTTTCTCTCTCTTGATGTAAAAGAAAAAATCTTAGTTCAAAATAAAACTATTTTACTCTTAAATGTCAAGATCAGGTACAATTAAAAGCATGAAGCAATGGTAATGGTTTACTTAAATAATGAGCTCTCAATAAAGAGAGCTTAAGATATGATGAGCTAAGTATGTATCTTCAGAGATGTGTAAGATACTATAACTCCAAATATCAATGCACACCACAAAACTGACTAAAGCAAACTTACTTCTGGACTATCACTCTAAATTGTGCTGTTTGCTTGGTCATTTTAGTATAAAGTAGGCATGATCAACAGCCAAACTGAAGTGTTCCACGAAAAATTTCAGGGTGATGGAGTTTTATTTCAGTCATTTTTTTAAAAAGTACTCATTCTCTAGAATTATTTTGATTATAAGTATCTTCCTGTTTCTTAGTTCTGTTATTTAGGGTTCATGAATTGACAGTCCAAGTTAGATAATGATTTTCACTTTCATTGAAATCCTAGTCTCTTCCAAGTGCAGAGTTGGGTTTCTGCAGCTTCAAACTCTGAGCTTCTCAAGATCAAAACCCAGACACTCATTCACCCATTCTTACTAATCCCTAGGTTCCATTATGATTAAGTGCAATAGATTTGTATTCATTACTGTTTTCACTCACATATTCTACCACTTTTTATTGTATAGGACAAAGTTATGATCTTTTTACTAAATGCAACAATATTTTAGAACACTTGTACTATGAAATCAACTTTAACTCAATACTTCAATTTATCACATAGCAATTGTTCTTAATAATGAAAGAATATAGAATACAGAAATACCAAAGAAATACAGTTAATGAATAATGGGTTTGGATTTTAATCTAAGTTGGTTCTTAACCATTTTTTCCCTCTATTGTACTATGTAGGAGACTTATGACAAATGATTTCAAAGAGTCAGACATGACTGAGAGACTGAGCGTACAAGCTCAGTCTCTCAGTCATGTCTGACTGTTTGCAACGCCACAGTTTATAGCTCACCAGGCTCCTATGTTCATGGGATTTCCCAGGCAAGAATACTGGAGTGGGTTGCCATTTCATTCTCTAGGGGATCTTCTCAACCCAGGACTTGAATCCACATCTCCTGCAAGGGCAGGTGGATTGAACCGCCAGGGAAGCCCTCCCTTATGATCCTAATGAGAAAACTATGATCCTGGTATGTCAAAAGAATTTCCTAAAGACATTCCCAAAGTTTAGTGTTGGAGTGGACTAAACTTAGGTGTTTTGATTCCTAGTTTGATTTCTTTTCCTCTCAACACCCTATAGAATGATATCAGCGAAGCTATAGGTGAGGATGTTGTTAGGAAAAATACATACATGCTTAGAGCCTTTAAAACGCTCTTCAAGCTGCTGAACATTAGGAATTCACGAACTTTTTACATGGCTCTATAAATTAAAGAATAGATATCAATAGCATGAGATACAGGACAGAAAATTTTGCTGCTGATTATGTATTGTCTCATCAGAAAACAAAGCTTGAGGAGTATTTCCCTTTATTCAGATGATTAGAACAGCAACTGCAGTAGAGAAATCATCAAGAAGAGGTTGACATCTTGCAATATAGCAGGGGGAACATGGATGAGCCATGGATATCATGAAGATTTGCTGAAGGAAGTCTTCTAGAAGAACATCTATTTGAGGGCTATTTAATCAGGATGATAGTTATTGTTTTTTGATTGGTGACTTGTTCCTTGCACTGTCTCATAGGAAATGCACAGGTACAAAAGCTATAGTCTTAGACCTAGCAAGGGTCTAAGTACTGAGCTGTAGAAATATACTGTTAGCATATCTACACACAAGATATATGTTTGGAAGAGGATAACCATGTTGCTCAGCAACTTTAGTGCTAATATTTTATAATTAAAATACTTTCAGTATTTTAAAGGTAAAACCTTTGAAATTTATAACAGCATATAATATAACTTCAATATTTTTTTTTTCTGAAGCAGGAACATAAAGTAACATATTTGCCAGCTCTTGTAGTCTGATTTCAAGTTTGGAATAATTTTCAAATCAACAAATATTTTTCTTTGAATCTAAATAGATTTGGTTCTTCAGATAAGCAAAAACTATCAAGGAATGGTCTAGAATGCAAAAGTTTCTTCCATATCTGCTGAAAGGACCCTACAGTATATAGTCTACTTCTGTTCACTTTAGTCAGAACCTGTTTATTCATTCAGTTGGGAGTTAAGAATTAGCAAGTTCTTTACTTATTTTAATTTTAGGCAAGTATGTATTAGAGAGACACTGGTAAGGTGTCCAACCTTTACTAGATGACAGCTTCATTCAACTTCTTGTCAAGGAGATTTATATCACCTTTCTGACCTGATATTTTTAATGGAGCATGTTCTTTGGAACATGAGTCTGAGGTCATTTTAGAACCAGTCAGCAGTCTCTTCCTTCTTACCTGACTACTGCCTTCCAGACTAATTACAAAGATTAACAAAATGAGAAGCCTTCATAGCATTATACCTAGAGTGCCAAGAGATGGATCTGATTTTATATTAGGAAAAAGATTATTCTGAGAATTCCAACTTAAATATGTGATGAACATGTAAGTGGAACCAAACAAAAGCATGCAATATATTCAATATTATTGTTTAAATACCCATTCCTATAACCTTTACAAGTTGACCAGAGGATTACACTTTATTTTCTACTTATTTTGATTCTATTCAACATAGTGCAGAGTCTTATCTTATACATTTAGCAACACTGACAAGAAGTTATTTATTACTGAATCTAGCCATGTTGCTTGTTTTGGATGGCTGAATTTCCTGGATTATAGTCAAAAAGAAGAAGAAAAGAAGGAAAAAATATCTTTAAATCATGTCGCTAAATCAAGTTGATTCATAATCAGTGCTTCCTAGTCTTGAGTGAAATGGAGCATATTTAAATACACAGCTTTGAGAGTTTCATTTACCACCTTGATACCATGGATTGTCATATTGATGTAGCACATACACATTGAGATTTATTACCATTCATTCTGGAAGAATAAAAGGATGACTAAAGCTGACTTACTGTAAATTTCAAGTTTCATAAAAGCTTTCCAAGCAGTAATGCTTTACAAATGACTGATCACCTGACAGCCATTTTGTTTTTATAAATGAACATTAAAAAATTAGTGAGTGGTATAGAATAAAATTTCAAAATAATTAGGAATACCAACTATATTTGGCCATTTGATTTATTATCCTGTGATATTTAGATTAATAATTGCAATTTCCCATTAATATGGGAAGTTCAACTTCTAAGAAAGTTTATAAGAAAGTTATGTGAAATATTCATAGTCTTTTGGCAGTCTTTCTTTTTAATGCCATAAAGCTTGAAGCATTTATAGGTGTCTGATGTGAATCCAGAAACTGTTCTGGAAACCTACTAGGATCATAAAAATGGCAATATCTGGTGTCATTGGTGTCCTTAAAGTAAGGACAGCTATTGTTTGTGAATTTTATGTTTATGGAACTTTTAACATTTCAACGGAGTAAAGCAGAGTTGATTAGTTTTTATCACCTTGACATTTACTTTCAATCAATAGAAGACCATGGGGCTATTATTCAGTTTAGAGTCAATTAAGTCATTAAAATTAGATTTCAAATAATGTCTTGGAGTTATGATATAAAACGTCAGCAACTAGGTAAAATTCAGAAATAAAGTTACCCTGACCTCACTTGGATATACACAATTTCATGACATGTATTTTGGAGTTTTCATTTAATTCTTTTTTTAAAAAAATTATTGGAGTATACTTAATCTACAAAGTTGTGTTAGTTTCTGCTATACAGCAAAGTGAATCAGCTATACATATACATATCTCCACTTGTTTTTTAAAGACCTTTTTCCCTATTTAAGCCATTACAGAGTATTGAGTAGAGTACACTGTGCTATACAGCAGGATCTTATTTGTTAATTCCTACAGAATTTCATTTTGAGTTTAACCGAAAGCTAATGCGATTTTCCTCAGAATTCCAAAGATTGAGTAAGATTTAACCTTAACTCTTACCATATTTTAAAAGCAAAGCAGGTGAAAGAGGTGGGATGGAGGGAGGGTAGAAGCCTAAACTGTGAGAACACAGAATTTAAAAATTTTGAGTCAACTGGTGTTGCTCTGTGCAATTTTCTGAAATCTCATTTCTCTTCTGAATAGTACTCAAAAGACAAACAAGGGGATAAATTCGGTAAGTCCTTTTCTCTGGTATATCTATCATGAAGATAAATGATCTCAGAGGTTAATTGCAGATTTTTGATTCTCTGATTCTAACTGAAATTTGCATATGAGCACCAAATTTTGTAACTCTTATTTGCTGCTGTTTCCCTAGTTTCGAACTTAGACCTTTTCTAAAATTGTGTGGGAGGATGTGAGTTGTAACATATGTCCCAAGAAACTTAATTTTAAATATAACTAGTGTGAAGAGGATATATTTTTATATGTGGGACTGGATTCATCTTTATACTTTTGTGAATATCAATTTTATGAATATTTGTATTGCAATATATTTTATTGATTTACTAGAAAGGAAATTATGATCATTGCAAAATCATTCAGTGGTATAAATAGCTCATATGTAAGTTGTTTTTTTTAAGATGAAATAGTTTTGAGTGGATACTGGAGAAGGAAATGGCAACCCACTCCAGTATTCTTGCCTGGAGAATCCAAGGGAAGGCGGAGCCTGGTGGGCTGCCGTCTATGGGGTCGCACAGAGTTGGACACAACTGAAGCGACTTAGCAGTAGCAGTAGCAGCAGTTTTGAGTGGATACATAGCAAATGCTACAAATATATGATTATAATACAGTAGTCAAATTGGGGAAACTTATCTATGTGTCTGTTAGTTAATTAATAGGAATTGTAGATGGACATAAGTTGTAAAACAATACGCCACATTAGTATTCTTTTACCTTTGTACCTTAATGTCTGCATATCTAACTCAAGACAATTTTGAACAATAAGTAGATTCTGCAAAGATTAGGCTTATAAAAAGATTACATTTTTCATTGTTTTAAGATCTAAAGAATTACATATCCATTTTTTAAAGTGATTTAGTAGAAAAAAATTATTGTAGGTATATTCTCATAAGGAATACTTATAATTTCAAGGTTATACAAAATGGAACTACAAAAGCAAGCCACTAAATAATGCAGAAAGTGCTTTGCCCTTACTGTATACATTTGGACAGAACTTTAACTAAATGACAACAAAATACAGACTAGTAAAGTGTACATTTTATTTACTTATTTGTTTGAACAAAGGATAATGGCTAAATTAGCACATTGCATTGTCAAAAGCTCTCAGGTTCTCAAATTCTCCTCCTTTCATTATCACGAACTTTAAACATTTGGTTTCTGATTTCAATCTTAGATATTATCAAGATGAAATGAAAGATATTGGAGACTTTTCATAGTCAATTGCCTTAGTATTTAGCAGCAGAATTGTAAAAAGAAGGAAGAAGCAGCACAGTCTTACCTCTGGCTACATCAGTGTGTAAGGGAAGTTCATAATTCTTGAAACATTCTCACACTTCGTTTCTACACCATCGTATTTTCTTGGCATCTCCTAACTCATTCCTTCTCAGAGTTTTAATTTCATAAATTACACTGACAAACAATAGCAGCTTTCCCTCAGTGGTGGTTCTTGATTCTGGCTGAAGGTTAAGAATTAGGCTTATCTCAGGTAGAGATGGAGAAGGGAGGAGGATATTCCATGGGCAGAGGAGTCTGGCAGGCTACAGCCCATGGGATCACAGAGTTGGGCACAACTGAGCTCACACACACACACACACACACACACACACACACACACACATAGGTAGAAAGTTTCCACTGGGGGAAAGAGAACAGGAAAACTATCAATCACTCAGAACAGGCAGTTAAAAAAAAAAAATAGAGGCTTAGAGATGTCAGATGATCAACTGGCTTGACACAAGCACTCTGTGTATTTACACAAAGGAGGCTCGGGGGGAGGTAAGGAGACTAAGCCATGAGGTTCTTAAACGCAGAGTGATGCGTTCTGCAATCTCCCAGTGCCTGTGAAGTAAAGACAACAAAGGAGGAAGTTGATTCCAACATGCACTCAGTTTCCAGCACTTCACAGACTTGGACCTACATAGTGTGGAAGGGTGGAGAGACAGCCTAGGAAGCAGAAGACACAGACTTATTGTAGATTTTCAAGGTAAAGAAACTGAGCATCACCTAGGCTCCCAATCAAAGCCCCAGGTGTCTCAGCAAGAAAAGTAAGGTTGAACCAGAGGTAAGCTTGGCTAACCTGATGGGAAGTGCAGTCCATGGGGTCGTAAAGAGTCAGACACGACTTAGCAACTGAACAATATACCAATATTGACAAAAATGCCTCAGCAAGAAGACAAAATGCATGTTTTTCTGTTAGAAAGATGTATCCATCTAGCAGGCTAGAGACCTATTTGTCAATTAAATGGGTCATCCTCAAATTATTTTAGGCACTATATCCTTATAGATTATGTTCTCTGAAGGCTGTGTAGGATGGAAAAATAGTAACAAATAAGGGAACACAGTGTTCTTCTGGTTGTTCAAGGAAAGTCACCTTGGAAATGTAAAGGTCATTTTTAGTATTACAAATGGGATCACTTTTAGAGTGGCAAAAAATGTTGAATGATCCTGATTTACAAAGTGGCAGCTAAGTATAGACAATATTGCAAAATCTGAGCCTCTCTTCTATAAATTGTTATCCTGCAGAAACAAAAGAGGTTGGAGAAGAGAAAGTAGTGAATTATACATTTTTAAGGTCTACATGGTATTAGTAGCTGTAATTCATAAAACTCTATGGCTGCCCATTGAAATTGCAAGCAGTCTTGTTGATGGTGTGATTCAATTATAAATGAGAAACTTAATTTCAGTGGCTTCAGGAAATGTTGCATCTTTCTTAAATCAAAAATAAATTAATTTATTCCTGTTTGAAGCCCCTGTAATATTCAGTAAGAAAATCCAAGTTCTATCTACATATATGACAGCATGAGAGGCAATATTAGCAGAGGAAAATAACAATAGAACAAAACAGTAAAAATGGTGCCTCAGACAAGTATTAGAATGTTTTTGAGAGGTCTTTTGCTTATTTTTATTAATAAGAGGATCTGACAGTAAAACCATCAAAATGCCAAAGAAAAGATGCTCCAGAAACTTCTTAAACAGTGGATGTCAGAGAGACAAATAGGAAATAAAAAGAACTTAACACAGATATAACTCCAGTTTTATCTACAATCTAGCTCCTAAATCACAAGAATGATTCATTTAAAGTGGAATAAGCCAGGCAAATACCATACTTATATTTGGCTTTTGTTTTGAGAGTGCATTTCAATACAGGTTATAATCATGTAAACATACAAGGTACAGTCCTTAGTGTTTACTTCTCAACAAGACAACATTGTTGATTTAAATGACTTGTCTTTTCCATTGTGCCTGGTAATGAGTGGGCAGCAATTTCATGTAAAAAAAAATCTATGTGATACTAATTACTAGTGAAAGAATGATAGTTGGGTGGTTTTACATGCTAGTAATAAATCATAAAGGCAGAGTGCCAATCCTCACTCAAAACCAGAAAGGAATGTAGTATAATGAATGGATCAGAGAGAAGTTTAGCAAGAATACACAATAAAAGAAGTGGAAAACTTTTGTTAAAGGCATTCACTAAAAGTATTCTTTTTACTATATAATTTTTGTCATTTAAACTATGTTTCAAATTTTAATGTAAAATAAGTCAAAGCTAAACTCTTCTAGTTAGATGGTGGACTATTCTTTGAAAACCAAAAAGAACCTCATCTGGAAAATAGATGGGGATAATAAATAAAATATATACTTTCCTGTAAGTACTGAATAAGGCACCCGTAATGGAGGGAAGAAATAAGAAAACACTAAGCAACTAGCGATGTGATCCAGTTGTGAAATTTGTTGTATATTAGTCAAAGAATTTCCTTTTTTGTACTTCCTTCAATACCTTTGGGGCCTGTGAAATATTTAGAACTAAAAGATCATATCATTTATTTCTCCAAAAACTTTCAACTCCCTGTTACCTGCAGCAAAAAATCCAAGTGTCCAATCCTGATATCATGGGCTCATTCAATCTTGTTTGAGATAACATTTCTGATATTTTTTCATATGCTTCATGCTGAAATACAGCATGAGATATGCTTCATCTAAATATAACCCATTCTGTTTGGGAAATAAAGATCTGCTGTTCATTTGAGGCTTCAAATTTTATCATCTTTGCAAAACTCTTCTTGATGCCAACAATCAAACTCAATATTGACTGTTTTTCTCTGTAGTTAAAGAAATCCTCATATACACATAATTTCAGAGCATCTTTTTTAACAGAAAGTTATATGTAATAACCTGCTATTTGTTTAACAAACATAAAGGCAGGTTCTCAGTCACATTCATTTTGTATTCCTGGCAGTATCTTACACTGGGGTTTTCTACGTAACAAGTGTTTGCTCAAAAGCTGTTGAATCATCAAATAAATTTTAAAAATTGTGATTTTATTTATTTTTGGGGATGAATGAGGACTGTCATGAATCTATTGTAAACTATTTTTTTGTGGATTATAATGGCAGAAAGTTTTTGCAAAAATCAGATCTCTAGTTATGTAAAAGTGGTAAAAGTATCAGGTTTATGTGTTTGTGTGTGTTGTGTGTGTGAGAGAGAGAGAAAGAGAGAGAGAATTAACATAACTTACATTCTGAGATATTCTCATATTGAGAAAAACATTTCCAATTATTCATCCTATGGCCATTAGTAACAACATTGTATTTCTCCTTCTTACTGTTTACCTTCTCCCCAATTATTCTTTACTCCCATATTTTATTTTCCTTACATAATAAATTGTTTCCAGAAATGCAAAATAGAGGAGATTTTTGACAACAGGTGGCCACCTACTTTGCAAATCTACTGTAGGGGTTTGTGGCTACTTTGACAAATTTAGGAAATTCATAATTTTCATTGACTTCTAAAGTATACAGTGCATTCAGTTTGTATGATTTCTGACCTTGGTTGTATCAGAAGAATAGAGTTTGATGCTTTATCATTGTGCTTTCATCCTAAAGGCTTTAAAAGAAGAAAAAGATATCATAAGTAATCCTGGTCTGGAAAAATATCATCCAAAATAATTTTTCTCTCTCAAAACTGGCAGATAGTTCAGATAAACACACAACCTTTGAAGTGCTTATCTAAACCAAGAAGAAACCTCTACTGTGGTCCAACTCATTACTTTCTGATTGTAATAGGATAAAGGAACTTGGATTTTAAGGGGCTGGAGCAAAGGGTGAATACAGATGTGATCCAAATTATTTTATTTGGACTCCCTAGCCTGTTCTTTTTTAGGGCTTCCTAAGTGGCTCTAATGGTAAAGAATCCACCTGCCAATGCTGGGGCTGCAAGAGACGCAGGTTCAATCCCTGGGTTGGGAAGATCCCCTGGAGAAGGAAATGGCAACCCACTCCAGTATTCTTGCCTGGAGAATTCCATGGACCGAGGAGCCTGGCAGGCTACAGTCCATAGGGTTGCAGGGTTCAATGTAACTGAGCACAGTCTGTTCACTTTGTTTATTAACATGATGTGTGAGCAAGCATTATACTTGGACTTTCAGGTGAATCCTTTGGTTAGGTCATGACCTAATCGATATTAGGTCATGATTTCCATGCATTTAATTTTGAAAAGAAATAATTCTCAATCACTGAATTAAGCAGCTCAGAATTTGCTCTCAGGGTTCCTGACACTGTAAAATTCAAGCTAGAAGAAAAACTTTCCAACATTTATTATGAGCATTATGTGTAGCAGGCATAGTAATGAATATGTTATATATATACATATATATTATATCTTATTTCATTTTGGGAGAGGGATAAGGTAAAGTACTTGAATTAGCCCTCAGTTCAGTTCAGTCGCTCAGTCCAGTCCGACTCTTTGTGACCCCATGAATTGCAGCACGCCAGGCCTCCCTGTCCATTGCCAACTCCTGGAGTTTACCCAAACTCATGTCCATCGAGTCAGTGATGCCATCCAGCCATCTCATCCTCTGTCATCCCCTTCTCCTCCTGCCTTCAATCCTTCGCAGCATCAGATTCTTTTCCAATGAGTCAACTCTTCGCATGAGGTGGCCAAAGTATTGGAGTTTCAGCTTCAACATCAGTCCTTCCAATGAACACCCAGAGCTGATCTCCTTTAGGATGGACTGATTGGATCTCCTTGCAGTCCAAGGGACTCTTAAGAGTATTCTCCAACACCACAGTTCACAAGCATCGATTCTACAGCACTCAGCTTTCTTCACAGTCCAACTCTCACATCCATACATGACCACTGGAAAAACCATAGCCTTGACTAGATGGACCTTTGTTCGCAAAGTAATGTCTCTGCTTTTTAATATGCTATCTAGGTTGGTCATAACTTTGCTTCCAAGGAGTAAGCATCTTGTAATTTTATGACTGAAATCACCATCTGCACTGATCTTGGAGTCCCAAAAAATGAAGTCTGACACTTTTCCCACTGTTTCCCCATGTATTTGCCATGAAGTGATGGGACCAGATGCCATGATCTTAGTTTTCTGAATGTTGAGCTTTAAGCCAACTTTTTCACTCTTCTCTTTCACTTTCATCAAGAGGCTCTTTAGTTCTTCTTCACTTTCTGCCATAAGGGTGGTGGCATCTGCATCTCTGAGGTTATTGATATTTCTCCCGGCCATCTTGATTCCAGCTTGTGCTTCCTCGAGCCCAGTATTTCTCATGATGTACTCTGCATATAAGTTAAATAAGCAGGGTGACAATATACAGCCTTGATGTACTCCTTTTACTATTTGGAACCAGTCTGTTGTTCCATGTCCAGTTCTAACTGTTGCTTCCTGACCTGCATACAGGTTTCTCAAGAGGCAGGTCAGATGGTCTGGTATTCCCATTTCTTTCAGAATTTTCCACAGTTTATTGTGATCCAGAATTAGCCCTACCTTTCAGGTAAAAATTATTTATAGTAAGTATTAATAACTTAATAAAAACACTTGAAATACTTATTAGAGACCCAAATCAAAATTCAACCCATGCCTAGGAGACAGGTCCATGATTCTGTCATATTAAAATTTCTCTCTGGTATTTGAAAATGATCATGACATCGGTAAGTACACTAAAGTAAACATTCAAAGCTTTATGAAAACACTGATTCCATTTTCCAAATTCGTGAAGATGCTATTAAACTATTTTAAGGAAAATTGAAGGACTAAATGGCTATCTTTACTATTTTATAGTTTGAAACTTGGAGAAGGCAATGGCAACCCAGTCCAGTAGGCTGCAGTCCATGGGGTTGTGAAGTCGGACACAACTGAACGACTTCACTTTCACTTTTCACTTTCATGCATTGGAGAAGGAAATGGCAACCCACTCCAGTGTTCTTGCCTGGAGACTGCCAGGGACAGGGGAGCCTGGTGGGCTGCCATCTATGTGGTCGCGCAGAGTGGGACACAACTGAAGCGACTTAGCAGCAGCAGCAGCAGCAGCAGTTTGCAACTTGCTTAGAAGGTGTATTAAAAATCAAGATGCATCAGGAATTAATAAATCAAATTAAAGTCATTTATCCCACATTCATTATGTGGGAAACATTCAATGATGAATAATTCTTACCTCTTGATTTAAGTCCATATTACCTAGCCACACCTATAGACTGTGATTCACAGAAAGTGAAAGAGTTAATTGTTCAGTGGTGTGCAACTCTTTGCAACCCCATAGACTGTAGGTAGCCCACCAGGCTCCTCTGCCAATGGAATTCTCCAGGCAAGAATGTTGGAGTAGGTTGCCATTCCCCTTCTCCAGGGCATCTGCCCAAACTAAGATGAAAAGTACTATGTTCCTTTTATATATCTTTCAATGCATTTCTCTTTAATTTGCTTACATTTGTTATACATCTTAACATAGGAGCATATTATAATAGCTTTTTATATACTTGTCTGCTAGTATCATCATCTATTTTATTCTATTTCTGTTTCTATTGCCTGATTTTTTTTTTCTTCTTATGGCCTATATTTTTTCTTCCTGTATCTAGTAATTTTTGTGAAAAGTCTGACATTTAGAATTTTATGTTTCTCTATACTGAGTTTTTTCCTTTTAATCAAAACAGATGAAAAATTTTTCCAGTAGGCAGCTTTTTAAAGAAAAGTAGGGGGCTTCTTTAGGGGCTACCCACGTGGCACAGTGGCAAAGAATCCACCTGCCAACATGTATAAGACCCAAGACCCTTAGATTCCTGGGTCAGGAAGAAGAGAATTGGCAACCCATTCCAGTATTCTTTTTTTTCCCATTCCAGTATTCTTGCATGGAGAATCCCATGGAGAGAGGAACCTGGCAGGCTGCAGTCCATGGAGTCACAAAGAGTCAGACATGACTGCAGCAGCTTAGCACAGCAGGCACAGGGTACCAAGGCCTTTCTTGGTGGCTCAGACAGTAAAGAATCTGCCTGCAGTACAGGAGAAACCTGGGTTTGATCCCTGGATTGGGAAGATCCCCTGGAGAAGGGAATGGCTACCCACCCACTATGGTATTCTTGCCCAGACAATTTCATGAACAGAGGAGGCTGGAGGGTTGCAGTCCATGGGGTTACAAAGAGTGGGACATGACTGAGCAACTAACACAAGGCTTATTTTTAAGCTCTTCTAAGGCATATGTGGTGAAGTCTTTATTCAAGTGCTAATTTCCCTCCACTTCTAATGTGTCTTTTTTTTTTTTTTATTTGTGGTCTCAAGCAAGTGGCTTGTGTATTCATAGAGGTATCTCCACTCTGGCTATAGGAAACAAGAATTGCTTTAGCCCTGAGTGTTTTAGCCCTGAGTAAGTGTTGAAGACTCTTACAATTACTCAGAAATGTTCCTTTTCCTGTACATTTTTAGGTTTATCTTTCATTTATTTTAACATGTAGCTTTGCATATTAAGCAAATTTTTTTTCTTGTGATTATATATAGCACCTATCAAAATTTAGAATATTTCTGCCAGTTTGCAGTTCCATAAGAAGCATATGAGAATGCTTTATTGCCTACACATCTTACACAGAGTGTAAACTTCTTGAAAAATTTGCAAAACTTTCATGTCCAAACTTCCTAAAATAGTATATAGCAACCGACTAGGAAAAATACCTATTCTTGGATTCTTTAATAGCTATTTCAAGGATCTCTTTTTCCTAGGATAGTATGAATTTACAGTTTATTTGGATAAATACATTCATTATCATTTTATTCACTAACTAAATTTGCCTTAAAACTACATCTAAATGATAATTTATTATTTTCTTTTCCTATTTAAGGAACAAACTATTGTATATCACATAATCACTGTAACTGCATTCTTATTACATTTAAAAGTTATTTTAATTTCTCAGTGTTCCCATATTAGATGGGAAAATATATGGCCTAGGATATTTGTTTAGCCACTCTAATAAATATTCTGTCAAGGCTGTATATTGTCACCCTGCTTATTTAACTTACACGCAGAGCACATCATGAGAAATGCCAGGCTGAAGAAGCACAAACTGGAATCAAGAAATATCAATAACCTCAGATATGCAGATGACACCACCCTCACAGCAGAAAGCAAAGAGGAACTAAAGAGCCTCTTGATGAAGGTGAAAGGGGAGAGTTAAAAAAGCTGGCTTACAACTCAACACTCAAAAAACTAATATCATGACTTCCAGTCCCATCACTTCATGGCAAATACATGGGGAAAAAAAATGTATACAGTGACAGACTTTATTTTCTTGGGCTCTAAAATCACTGCAAATGGTGACTGCAGCCATGAAATCAAAAGAAGCTTGCTTCTTGGAAGAAAAGCTATGGCAAACCTAGACAGTGTATTAAAAAGCAGAGACATTACTTTGCCGACAAAGGTCCGTATAGTCAAAGCTATGGTTTTACCAGTAGTCATGTAGAGATGTGAGAGTTGGACCATAAAGAAGGCTGAGCAACAAAGAATTGATGCTTTTGAACTGTGGTATTAGAGAAGACTCTTGAGAGTCCCTTGGACTTCAAGGAGATCTAACCAGTCAATCCTAAAGGAAATCAATCCTGAATATTCATTGGAAGCACTGATGCTGAAGCTGAAGCTCCAATACTTTGGGCACCTGATGGGAAGAGCCAACTCATTAGAAAAGACTCAGATGCTGAGAAATATTGAGGGCAGGAAGAGAATAGGATGACAAAGGATGAGATAGTTGGATGACATCACCAAATCAATGGACATGAGTTTGAGCAAACTCCGGGGGACAGTAAAGCACAGGGAAGCTTATCATGCTGCAGCCCATGGGGTAACAAAGAATCAGACATAACTAAGTGACTGAACAACAACAAAAATAAACATCTCTAGAATACTTTGGTTATTCTTTAGTAACCCAAAAGAACAAGATTTTATAATTTGTAAATGAGATAATTCCAAAATAATTTTATTGTGGATTAAATGAAGCAGTATATGTAGAGCGTGTGTGCTCAGTCACTTCAGTCATGTCTCATTTTTTGTGATCCTATGGAGAGCTGGGCACAATTGCTGGTATCTAGTAAGTTCTCAATTACTTGTAGCTATTGCAGTTACTACCTTCAAAAACGATGAAGACTGGTAGAAAGCATGCTTTTTTTCCCATAGGATATGTTTATCAGCATTCAAATTCTTTATCATGCCAATTGTTACCTCTATAACACTAAGTGAATTATTTAGTCTCAGTCTCTTTTTCTTGCCTGGAAAACAGAAATTATAACATCTATCTCAATGTTATGAAAATTACATAACTAAATGAGAAAATTTAACAAGATTTTGGGAAACCACAAATGTCTATAAAGTTACATTAATTATAGAATATTCTTTTGATTAATACTAAGGCTTTCTTTTATTATATTAAACAATAGTCTTGCTTTAACATCATTTCATAGGGCAATTACAGCTTCTAAAACACAATCTCTTTCCCAAGTCTGAATGGAATTGGGAATGGAATGGAATACGCCTTTTAGCCTACTTAAACTAAACGGGGTTAAATTAAGACATTTTGCTTGCCTCTCAAAGAAAATACCTATAAGTGCTCCAAAGCCAGAGTGCTCTAAGCATTTTTGAGGGAAATGCCTTGCTTGCAGTAGTCATGTTGCTGTGTCTTTCATTGCATCAGCTGTCATACTCCAGAGTAGCAAGTCATAATGACTTGCAGGCAGTTTGGGAACAATTCTCATGCCCTATTAACAAACATGAAGAGAACAGTATGCTTTTCTCTATTATCCAGGGCTGTACCTTTTACTGCTGCCACTCGAGCCCTTTATGGTACTACAGCAGCAGGCAGAGGAACAATGATAAGTTGAAGGCAACCTCAAGCTTCACACTGTATACTACTGATAACCACATGTTGCCCAGAGCTAAAAGTTCAGTTTCTTTTGCTCTTTGTGCTCAATATAGTCTTGTGGGAAAACACTGATGAATGTACCCAGAAGCTGTTTGATTCTGTTTTAAAATCTCCTTGGATGAAGGATCTAAAAATATACCTTGCAGGCAGGTAACAATTTGGCAGAACCATTTGTTATGACTTGTAAATATTGAACCTCAGCCAAAATGGAATGTGGTTTCACATGAAGCATGAATTTTGATTATTGATATTTTTATGGAGTTGTTATGAAAAGCATGGGAGATTAAAGCATAAATACATAGTAATTAATTACAAGGCAACCAAAATAATATTTCACTGATGAGCCTCATCAAAAAGCAC
The DNA here is from genome assembly GCA_024291935.2 of Okapia johnstoni. Classification (NCBI taxonomy): domain Eukaryota; kingdom Metazoa; phylum Chordata; class Mammalia; order Artiodactyla; family Giraffidae; genus Okapia; species Okapia johnstoni. The sequence goes on from CM044325.1 coordinate 11,197,130, forward strand.
ATAATCTTTTGTGAAGATGCCCAACAAACTTGAGAATAATTACTAATTTGAGACAAGGAAAAAAAATTAGGATCTACACAGCTGCTCAAGAAATGTTTTAAAGTGAGAAATTGTAATAGGATATAATACTATATAATGTAAAGATATAAAATATGATAGCATTTTTACATTAATTGCAATAAGTACTTAAATATGAGAAAATTATTCCAAACTTGAGGAAGGAATACTGCTAAAGCTATAATTCACATAGGATGCATACTTAAATATGCATATCAATTCAACTCTATTATTGTTGTTCCATCTCTAGGTCGTGTCTAACTCTCTGCAACCTCATGGACTGTTACACGCCAAGTTCCTCTGTCCTCCACCATCTCCCAGAGTTTATGCAAATTCATGTCCTTTGAGTTGCTTACCTGCACCTGAATTATTTCTGTTTGGTGCTTGTGTGCCAAGTTGCTTCAGACGTGTCTGACTTTTTGCTACCCTAGCGACTCTAGCCCATTAGGATCCTCTGTCCATGGAATTCTCCGGGTAAGAAGACTGGAGTGGGTTGCCCTCCTCCGGGGAATATTCCCAGCCCAGGAATAAAACTTGCATATGTCTCTTGCATTGGGACGTCAGTTCTTTACCACTAGTGCCACCTGGAAAGCCCCTTGGTGCTTGCAATTACAAAAAATTGAGCCTTTGATTATACGATAAGTAAAGTTTGGGGAAATCTTGAAAATTTGTCGATTATTTTTCCACATAAAATCTTCTCTATCTCCCATTATTTTCCCCATAGAACTGTCTATCCTTCCTTGGTTTTTATATTATTGCTCTTATTTATTGGTGATTCCAAAGTTTTTTGTTTCAAATAACTCATAGATGTCCTCAAAAATGATAGATATGTGATTAGTGTTTTAAATTCCCAAAGGGCTGATGACCACAGTTTTCCTTCCATCCTTTCTCAAAATCTGATAAATTTTAGACTATGAGGGAATTGTTGAATACTTCCTGGATGATGATGATGTTTGTTAGTTTTCAGTTGTATCGTTTGGTGTCTTTCAACCAAACCCACATTTTCACACGTGTGCATGAATTCAATCTCCAACTAAGGAGTCACTGTTGAAATAATTTTCAGTGGGCCGCTCCTGCATTTATAATCACCTTGGAACAGAGTCCCATATAATAGATGGTATACATCCAGTCAATATGAATGATGCCTTATCTACATTTACTCTATTGAATGGTTCTTTTGGCATCTTGTAGAGAAAACAATTTGGCTTCAAGTTCTTAATGCTAATACTGATTTCAAGATTTCTATGCAAAACAGCAAGATCAAAACAGAATGGAAATTCTGATTAAATAATACCACTAATTGAAAGCTCATGAGACTAATGATTTCCTTTTCTTCTTTTTGACATATGACTAGCAACAATTCCTCATATCAATATACCCTAAGAGGAAGTCCAATGTGTGGACTTCTTAATGAGCTGCTTCTTCACAGTGGGCCTCTAATCTATTAAGAGAGCAGGAAGAAAAATCAGATTGGAAATTTGCATTATGATAAAAGCAAATAGCCTTGTGAAATCAAAAGACTTAATAAGTACAAACTCTTCTATGACTCAGCACACTTTTTTTTTTAAATTGAAATAGAGGTGATTTACAATATTGTGATAATTTCAAGTGTACAATTGATTCAGTTATACATTTATACATATATTCTTTTTCAGATTAAAAGTAATGATATATTATTAGGAAATATTTTATTAAAAGATACACAGGATACAGAATGGAAGTAGAATTCTAGCTAAATTTAAGCTTCATCAACAGAGGGGATTTATTGTAACGTGTAACTGTGAAGTGTTTGCCTTCATACATTTTTGCTAGTTGGTATTCAATTTCCTGGGCTTAAACAGGTTTCATCTTATCAATTAAGTTATCTTTAAAGTTTTACACAGTACTGTTTTGGAAGCAGAACATGCAAAATAAACTAAGAATGTTGGCTGCTGCATTTTATGAAAGGGTTTTTATGGACATTAAAACTAGTCAATGAACCCAGTAGAACAGAGAGTAAAAATGATGGTTACCAGGGGCTGGTCAAAGGGTGTAAGACTTCAGTTATAGGATGAATAAGCTCTGGGGATCTAATGTACAGTATCAGCGTGGTGACTGGAGTTAATAATGCTGGATTGTGCTCTTGAAATCTAAGAGAGTAGACTTAAGGGTTTTTGCTGCATACACATAAAATGGTAACTGTTTGAGTTGATGGATGTATTAATTAATGTGATTGTGGTAACCACTTCAGAAATTATACATATGTCAAATCGACACAATGTACACTTTAAATGCATTTAACTGTATTTGTCAATTATAGCTCAATAAAGCTGAAAAAATAAAAATAAATACTTCACCGAATAAAATGTCATGTAGAGCCAATTAATAAACCAGCTAAATACAGAGCTTCTCCATTTGAACTGATGACCCATCAGCATGTAACTCTCTTTTTACTTGTCATTTGCCACAGGTATGTGTGGAAGCCATGCAAAGACTCTCAGGCAGGCACAGAGAGACAAGGAGACTGAGAAAGAGAGGAAAAAAAAAAGAGAGGGGGTAGAGGTGGAGGAGAGAGAGGGTGGAGCAGAGTGAGGGCTTGGGTGATCTTTGATGTTTTTCTAAAGAGGACTTGTCTTTTTTTTTCCTCTACATCACACCCTACGGCATGTGGGATCTTTGTCCCCTGACAGGGGATCAAATCCCTGGCCCCTGCAGTGGAGGCAGAGTCTTAACCACTGGACCACCAGGGAAGTATAGCTCAGCTGGTAAAGAATCTGCCTGCAATGCAGGAGACCCCGGTTTGATTTCTGGGTCAGGAAGATCCCCTAGGGAAGGGATAGGCTACCCATTCCAGTATTCTTGGGCTTCCCCTGTGGCTCAGCTGGTAAAGAATCTGCCTGCAATGCAGCAGACCTGGGTTCGATCCCTGGGTTGGGAAGATCCCCTGGAGAAGGAAAAGTCAACCCACTCCAGTATTCTGGCCTAGAAAAGTCCATGGACTGTATATTCCATGGGGTCACAAAGAGTCAGGCACAACGGAGCAGCTTGCACTTTCACTAAAGAGGACTTAGATCAAAAAAGCCAGTTTTAAGATCTCTGCTCTATATTGTCCCCACTCTTTTGCTGTATATAAATAAACATCTCAATATTTATAAAGCAAGTTTGCTTCATAATTATAGGTTGTAACTAATTTGTTTGCAGAATTATTATGCACGAAGGCAGTAATAATGCATATATTCTTTCTTTTTAATCAGAAATAGCCACTTGATTTAGTGGACTTGCTTATAATCAGCACCAGCAAATATTAAGTTAACAATGAGGATGAGTCTAAATAACAATTAGCATCAATTGATTCGCTTGCAAAGAAAAAAAAAGTTTGATTACATTTCTAAACTCCTCATAGATTTTAACTCACTAAATACTCAAAGTGACCTTGTGGTATAGCTATTATAATCATCTCTGAGAAAAGCAAAGCAAAGCAAAGGTAAGTAACTTGCCCATGACTGGACAGTAACATGTGTTGAAACTTGAAATCTGGACTTCTGCATGGGATTTTACATTATATATTTCTCATGGAATTACACACAGAACATTTAACAAAGCAAAAATATCAAATGTAAAACATCAAGAAATGTGTGGAACCATTAACCTGTTCACACAGGAAGACAGTTGTAATTGCAAACGTGCACACAAACGTACTCACAGAGGAGACCTTATATGCCAATTGGGTCAAGTTTAAATGAACATTAAATGAACATTCACTTTGTTAATTTCTCAGTGACATTTTATGAATATTGAATGATTTTTCTTTATATACACTCTATGCAAGTTTGCTATAAATATAGAAGCACTCTGTTACTCTCCATAAGAACAATTCTGCCTTTGGGGAATTATATTTTACGCAATTTTCAGAGTACTTTGTCTCTTTTTCATACCGCTAGATTATTTTAACATTTTCTATTTCAACATATGGGCTTCCCTTGTAGCTCAGTTGGTAAAGAATCGCCTGCAGTGCAGGAGACCCAGGTTCGATCCCTGAGCCGGGAAGATTCCCACTCCAGCAACCTTGCCTTGAAAATCTCATGGACACAGGAGCCTAGTGGGCTCCATGGGGAGTCACAAAGAGTTGGGCACGACTGGGCGACTGACACTTATTTCCACATATACCATCCCAGTTTTCTTAAAGAAATCACTGAGTCTCTCCAGACTGAAAAAATTATCAAAATATTTGAACACTGATATCTTCAAAAACAAGATATCAAAAGAAAAAGAAAAACAACTTTTTTTTTAAAGCATGCAAACATTGCTCATATATGACAAGGAAATAGTGTTTTTACTAACCTCCCCATAAGCTGCAGTTAAACTTGTCTTGTAATTTCTAGGACAGAAATCAGATGAAATATTCTTTTCTAGCCTTACTTTATTATCCAGTCAGGATAGAGGTAAAGCAGTTATTTCCAGAGCCCCTGAAGAAGCTTTTTCAATCTCTGTAGAAATCAACAATAATTTTACTTAACAAGCACTTACAGTCTGTGTACCTACTTCATGGCAGGCATCATGTTAGGCATCTGAGGAACCAGCTTAAATACATGGTATCAGTCATCAGTTTATAGGATTTATAGTCTATTTATAGTCTATTACAGTCTATATAGTCTACCATTTATAGTCTGTCACAAAGATCAGTAACTCGTTCCAGTAGTCTTATCTGGGAAATCTTATGGACTTAGCCACTAAACAACAACAAAGAAAGATTATACAAAAATACAGGGAAGTGACAAATGACGCATTCCTGATGGAAGACTGGGGAACACACTGTGGAAGGAAATAGGAAGAACCTGAATCAGACTTTTATTCATGGATCAAGCTTAGATTCCTAGAGAAATGTTGCATTACTTGAATTTTCAAATTTAAATTTTGCTCACAAGTGTACATTATCAGGCATAGCAACTGGCCTGTGTGAAATCATGGTAGCCTAACACCACACGTCTTCCTCAATAAACCTCATGCTGTTTATTATGGTAAATATCACAAATGGAAGTGTGATTGGAGATGAGGCTTGAGAGGGACAAGTGTGCTAATCTACAGAGTTTGAAACGGATCTGGCAAGTTATGCAGAGTTACTGAAGCATTAAAAGCAGACTGTTCATATGATTGTAATTTTTAAAGCAATTATTCTGCTGGCAGTATTGTGGATGGATTGAAGGGGATCCTAAGTTTGTTGTTGTTCAGTTGTTAAGTCATGTCTGACAATTTGGGACCCCATCGACTGCAGCACGCCAAGCTTCCCTATACTTCACGGTCTCCTGGAGTATGCTCAAACTCATGTCCCTTGAATCAGAGATGCTATCCAACCATATAGATTAGAGACTATCTAGATAGGGGCTAAGATTAGAGGCTAGAAATGTAGTGATGCCATCGTACCAATACATGTTTCCAAAGGCATGAGCTTAAGGTAGGATGAATGGTGATAAATACAAGAATTATTGTGAAAGTAACTATGGAGCGTGATCCACTATAAAGTATGGAAAAGGGCAGTAAGAGAGAATGAAAAGGACGAATGTAATTCCCAGTTTTTGTTTTGGGCAAATATGTTCTTGCTACCATTATTTTCTAAAGAAAGAGATACTGGAAGAGAATACTTATGGAACAAAAGATGATGGATTTGGTTTCTGATATGTTGCGTTTGAGGTGCCAGCGCAATATCCAGGAAAAACATTTCTGTTGTGTTATAAGTAGTGATGATCTGTGAAGCCTGGAATAAACATACAGACTCAGGATGTATTAAAATTGCATACAGCATTGGTTTCAATGAGTTTGCTGATTAGAAATACAGACATCTAAGGGATAAACTGACAAAGAAATCACAAAGGAGATCAATGCAGATTTGCTCAGGCAGATATGACAGTGATATCTAGTAAATTGATTCATATAAATTATCACCTAAGAGCATAGATATTACAGCCAGACTACCTAAGTTGAAAATTGGACTCTATATGTATCTAGATATAAAAATTTTGACAAGTTGCTTAAATTCCTCGAGCTCATGTGTTAATCTTTAAATGGGGATATTAATAGTACATATCCCACAGGGTTACTGAGAAGATTAAATATTGAATGATTTAAGTTTCTGGCATAGGATAAGAACTCAATAAGTGTCAGTCTCATTATGCAATATAACTGACATATAACATTATATTAATCGGGTACATAACATAATAATTTGATATTTGTATATATTACAAAATATATGTCTGGTCATATAGACAACACAATGTCTAGTCACCATTTATCATCCCATAGCTACAAACTGATTTTCTTGTGATGTGAACTTTTAAGATCTACTCTCTTAGTAACTTTCAAAGATTTGATACAGTACTACTAACCATAGTTATCATGCTGTATATTACATCCCCAGGACTTACATATTTTATAACTGAAAGTCTGTACTTTCCCACCTCTCACCCATTCCACCAAACCCTACCTTGACCTCCCACCTCTGGCAACCACCAGCGTGCTCCCTGTATCTATGAATCCTATGAGTTTAGGTTTTGTTTTTTCAGTTTCTACATATAAGTGAGATCATATGGTAGTTTTCTTCCTCTGCCGTATTTCACCTAGCCATTTTTCCCTCAGGGTCCGTTCATGTTGTTGCAAGTGGCAAGATGTCCTTCTTTGCCATGGTTTAAAAATATTCCTGTGAATATACATACCACATCTTTACATTAAATTGTTTCCATATTCTGGCTGCTGTGAATCATGCTGCAATAACATGATCTGTTTTTCCTTTTTAAAGAAATTCCATATTGCTTTTCATTGTCCTTGAACCAATTTGCATTCCCATCAACAGTGTATAGGGTTTTTATTTTCTCCATATCTTCACCAACACTTGTTACCGCTTGTCTTCTTGATGATAGCCATTCTAACTGGTATGAGGTGATATCTCATCACTGTTTTGATTTGCATTTCCCTGAGAATTAGTGATATTGAGCTTCATTTCATGTACCTGTTGGACATTTGTATGTCTTCCTGGGAAAACATACCCATCCAGTTACTTCCTCAACCATTTTTTAAATAGAATTATTTGATTTTTTGTTTGCTTATTTATGAATTCTTTATATATTTTGGATATTAACCCTTTATTCAATATATGGTTTGAAAAATGCTTCCCCCATTCTCTAGGTTGCTTTTCATTTTGTTGTTCCTTTTACTGTTCAGAAGCTTTTAAGGCTGATGTAATCTTGAAACCAAGGGTAGTTATCAGTAAGTCATTATAAATAATAAACTATGAACTGCCTTCAACGATGTTTCATTTTAATTATTTTGTAAGAACTTCCATATACTTGCAGAATATTAGTTGAATGTATGTAGCGGTTTAATTTTGTGTTCTCTTTTCTGTTTCACTGGTCTATGTGATATCCTTATGCAAGTACCATACTCCTTAAATTACTATAGCTTTTAATATAATTTAAAATCAGGAAGTGTGATGCCCTCAGTTCTGTTGTTCTTTCTCAGGAATGCTCTGGCTATTTGGGGTCTTTTGTGGTTTCACATAGATTTTTGAGACTTTTTTTTCTGTTTCTGTGACTAATAGACGCAAATGATAATTTCATTGCCACTCTATTAGTCATTTTTCAAGTTATTTCCATTTTTTACCTATGTGTATCTGTCATAAAAATTGCTCCTTAGCAGCTGGGTAAGAAGTCCTGGAGAGAACATATCTAAATTTTGGTGAGTTCATATTAAAAGCAAATGTAGTTTTTAATGCTTTGTCCATATTATCAAGAACTGTTCTAACTTTTTAAACATGAAGGATTCTGCAATGTATCTGGCGAGTAATTCAGTAGTGTGCATCAAAATCCTTCAAAAATATATCATTCTTGGACCAATCATTTCTCTTTGCATAGCCATAAAAGACATGAAGAGATATGAAAAATATGTATAAGTACTATAATATTACTTGGTGTATGGAAATTGTATATGAAAAATATTATGAGAGGAATTACACAGTGAAACTCATCAAGGATCAAAATTTGAAATGCAATGCTGTGTGTGATGCTGAATAAAAGGAGAGATAAAAAGAAATGTGAATGCAAGTACAAACTAAACTACTGATATGAGCGGTCATCAGATACAATAAGTACTGAAACGCCTAGATTTTACCTATTGTGAAAGTGTCACAATTTAAATTTAATAAACCTTCATTTAAGTTTAACTAAACTTCAACTTTTTATCTTATGTATTGTGATTCATCAGTTTGTTTTGTTGCAGAGGGTTGAGCACTGGAAATGACAGCCCCATTTTTCAAGGGACTGGAGCAATCAAGGTAAATTGGAGCAATCAATTCTTCAGCTATAGTAAACATCTTGACTGTATGTGTTACAAAGAAGGTCCCAAATTTCCATGCTGTGTATTTTGAGCCACTTATGCTTTCAATCTGAGAAGCCTAGGAAAAAGTCCAAGAAAAATTTTCATTTTGTTACAATATGAATCTTAAAGTCATACTCAGAAAACACATCTCGTTAAAATATATGCCAAAATAATAGCATCGATATCACTAATAACAATTAGCAAATGATTAAAGCTTTATATGTGCCAGACAGTGCTCTACATTTTCCCCAAATATCCCATTTAATCTCCCAAAAAGCAAATAAATTAATAACATAGCATATGACATAGGTACTATTATAATCTTCATTTTACATGTAAGAAAACAAAATCACAGATCTTTTAAAGTTTCCAGGTGATGCAGACAAGATGGATCCGGACCATCATCATGAAGTCCACATTCCACTTTGGTCAGACTAGAGGTAGTTCGGTTAGGTTGTAAAATGCCAAGATCTTTTTTTCAGTTTTGTGCTTGGAATATTGTTTTCTTCCTTTAACTTTTATTAGTGGAAGAACGATCAACCCAAGACTGACCCTCTTAACAAATTTTTAAGTGTATAATACATTAATGTGGACTATAGGTATGATGTTGTACAGCAGATGCCTAGAGCTGATTCATCTTGCTTAACTGAAACTGTACTGCCCTTTGTTTACTCTCTGTCTCCCTCTACTGCCAGACCCTGGCAACTACCACTCACTCATTCTATGAATTGGAATATTTTATTAATAGATGCCTCATGTAAGTGGAACCATGCAGCATTTGTCTTTCTAGAACTGGCTTATTTCATTAAGCACAATATCTTCAAGGTTCATCAGTGTTATATACTGCAGGATGTCCTATTTTACTTGAACTATTGATCATGAAGTGGTGCCATGGGTTAAATGTAAACTGAGATTAGTCACATAGGATTTGTGAGGCTTCTCTGTAAAATATATATTTACTGAAGAGAAGAATAGGTATTCAGTGCTCAGTGGTACCTAGGATCACAAAGAGAAATAAAAGTAATTTAAGACAAGACTGTGAGTATTCTCCTTATCCAGACCAGTGACAATGTCTATTTTTTATGGAATCAACATTTCCAAGTCCTGGTGCATGTGGGCTCTCAAAATTCCTATAAATTTGTCACAAAGTCTTTAAAAAAATGTAAATAGTTTTCAACTGACAAATTGCAAGGAGAATTTAATAGATTTTCATTTTTGCATATAGCTAAGAATTTATTAATAATATCCACTAACTACATAATCAAAGACCACTATAATTTAGTATTCCTAAATTATACTGTATGTGTATTATTGGAGGTTGTTCTTGTTCTTCTCTACCTCTGAGCCACCAGGAAAGCCCATTATTGTAGGTATTGAGGCTCTAATGCAGCAACTTAAGGAGAGAGTACTTTTCCATGCAGATGGTCAGAGAGGATGTGTTATACAAGAATGATTTGATGGTATCTTGACTTGGTCTTGATTTTCATTTGCAGCCTTGTTAACTCATTAATTATAAATCATTATCTGTTTAACATGTTGTGGATTGTTTGCATAAGCCTAGTGTATGTATATATTTGCATATTTGTGGTCTATAACTTTTCAAAAGCTAAGCTCTAAGACATTTATGTGCTGTAGTTAGAACATGAATCATCCATACCTCTACTGCTAAAAGAAACAGACACATGTATTCCTCCAAAAACTGCTTCTGGAGTGTGATCACTTTGGTGACCTGCTGTAAATGGTTTTGGGAAAAAGGCACATGAAAAATTACAAAATAACCTCAAGGTAGGTGTAATAAAATTATTCCCTTATTTTAATACTGGCGGGGTTAAAATAAAAGGTATAAATTCACAGCATAAACCTCATGACATATTTCTTAAAAGAAATATGCACAATTTTTACTATCTTTTGTTGTATTAAAAATTACCCCCAAATTAGTGGTTCAAAATGACAGCAATACTTATTATCACTTGGTGTCTGTAGATCAGAAATTATGAGTGGACACAATGGGGATGACTTGCCTCTGTCCTGAGATGTGTGGGGCTTTAGCTGGAAGACTGGAAGTTTCGGGGGCAGGGGTGCTGAAATTATCTGAAGGCTTAAGGCTGGAAAATCCATTTCCATATTGACTCAATTACATGACTGGCAAGTTGGTTCTTTCCAACATGAATTTCATATATGAACCTTTCCACAGGGCTGCAAATGGGTCCTCGTAACACTCACTGGCTTCTCTTCAGAGAGGGAGAGCCAAGAGATGCAGATGGGGAGGGCGTAGGAGTGCCCTGCTCTCTTCTTTACCATGTTCTACACATCACTTCCATCTGGCTTCTCTCGAGTTAAATTCCTTTATACCAAACTGGTGATCTAGTGAATATCAGTGTTTCTCTGGGTTTGGGGAGCCACTCTCGCAAATTAATCAGACCCAAGGAGGAGGTCACGGGAACCTCTGATAACAGCTGTTATAAGCACAGCTTCTGGCCTTGTGACTGGAGCCACAAGTGTCACAAGTGGATGCAAGGGTGACCTAGTAGGACTGAGCACTCAACCTGATGCTCACTCTCTGAGTAAATCTGCATTGGGTTGAATTAGCTGACACCCTCTCAGCATCTGAGCAAAACCTCAGTGTTGTGTGGGAAACCAGACCTTGCAACACACACAATTGGAATTTGGTCTCAGAAAATCTAGGTTCCAACTTTTGAAATGAAGTATAGTAAAGTATATGTGGATGCATTTGCAAGTTTGCATAAATTATTCAAATTTTGACACATTGAAGTTTTGTTGTTGTTGTCGCTTATTGGAACTGGGAGTGTATCCTAGGTTAGAAAGATATCTTTAATGGATGTTATTGGCATCCATGAAAATGAATCCATCTACCAACTTTTACGTGGAAGCCCTCCTTAAGGAAGTGGTAATATTATTAATAAAGCATGAGTAGACTAGTTCCTTGTAAGGAACACCCAAAAATAAAACACAGAAATAAATGGTGAAAATTTGAACTTTTCTGAGTTTCTGAAGTTGTTCAGGTCAGTGGGATCAGCTAGATTAATTTACTTATTATTACTTTATCTTTCATGATCACAATTTGAATCAAGTGGGGAGGCCTGGAACAGGTAGGTGAAATTAATCGTATTAAGAATGCTTTCTGGGAATCAGTTGTAAAGAATGACTTGTTTGTAAAATAAAACCACATTAGTATCAAAATGCATGGAACATTTTGAGGAAGAAATTCATGTCTAAAAAATTTGAATGAAGAGGAAGCACAGCTCTTTTGTGATCTCAGATATTAAAATTAAGACAATAGTCAAGTTTTCAACCAAATAATGTTATTCCAGGGCAAGACCTCAGAGGGAATGAGCTGAAAATATGTAGACTTGAAATGCAAAAAAAAATTTCTAAAATATCTAAAAGCCAAATCATTACAAACTGATTAAAAAGACTACTTTCTATTTCTTAATATAGTATTTCCTAATCTGCTGTATTTGTCATCCATGGTGATTTTCTCACTTTAAGTACAAAAGAAAATGAATGTATTGATTATATAATCTTCAATACAAGCTCAGTGGCTGTCAGCCCTACTTCTTTCCCAGGCACTCATTTCATAACTAACCCAGGTGTGATTTATTACTAAATTTCTGTGGATATTTTTTTATTTCATCATCACAAAGAACATTATTTCATAGACTTCTAGAGAGGGTTTATCTCAGTTTTTAGGAATACTCTGAAAGCAGGGATGTTGAGCAGGGATGTTTCAGTATACCCATTGGCCATTTGTATGTACTTTTTTGTTAGAGAAATATCTATTCAATTTTTTTGCTCATTTTTAATCTTTTTTTTTTTTTTTGCTATTGACTTATAAGGAATTCCCTACATATCGTGAATATTAATCCCTTATCTGATACACACGCTGCAATTATCTCTCCCATTGTGAAGGTTGCATTTTCACTCTGTTGATTGTTTCCTTTGCTGTGAGGAAGCTTTTTAATTTGATGCAGTTCCACATGTCTGTTTCTGGTTTTGTAGCTTGTGCTTTTGGTATCACAAAAAAGTCTTTGCCTAGACCAATGTCATGAAGTTTCCCTCTTTGTTTTCTTCTAGGAGTTTTATATTCCTTTGTTCATTCCTTGCAACCTCTCTATTAAATTAATCAAAGCTGCTCTTTCAAGGCATCTCCTCTCTTTTCTTGCTCCCTGGCTGAACTTTTTTTGTTCAGAGTAGATAACATCAACTTCAGTTTTACAGAATTGATTGAAGTTTTATTGTGCATGTCTCCATAGAAGGAAAAATGTTCCTTTTTAAAATATTCCACCTCTCTTTTCTTTCTCTGCCAAACTATGCCTACACCTATACGAATACCTAAACTCATGATACAATATACCTTTTAAATGATTATCTATTATTCACTTTGCTTCTTTAAATCTTCTCTTCATATTAATTATTAGTTTTTATCTCTTGACTCTCAAATCTAATCAGAAAGGAACATTTGTTTTCTCACTTGCCCACTTAAAATGCTGCACTATTTTTCATTCTTTTTTATTACTGGCATTTTTCAAAGAAAATGTATTTCTAGTTTCTTTTCCTCTTAATTAATTTTTATATTGCCTTAATCCTTACTTCTGACTTCTGCTTTCACTGTTACTGTGGAAAGGCTCTTCCCAAAGTCATCTATATTTTTTATAATTCCTAAAGCCAATGACTTGTTTCAGTCTTCACAATGTCAGTGCAGACTTGAACACTATTTTTCTGATTCTTTGATCTGTTCCTTTTTCCAAGAGTCAAGATACAACTCTCGTCTTATCTTTTTCTTATCTGGCTGTCTCTTCTTTTCTCTCTAGTGTGCTGACTTATGTCCAATTAAAAATCTTGGCATTCTCAAAGAAATCATCCTAAACTTTTCTCTTGGTCTATATTTTTTCCTCAGACGTTTCATTTGCACTTCTTGAACCTTTAAGTGGATATCACCTAAATTGTTAAGATGAGCATGAAAATCTTAATCCCCTTTCCCACTTCTAATGTATTGCCTTCATGTTGTTTTGCAAAATTGGGGGTTTCTCAGGTGAAATTCAAAACTGATCCCCAGAAAGAAAGGGCAAAGAGAGACCAAAGAAAGAGATGGATACCTCTAGATGAGGAGATGGCACTTGTAACAAGTAAGGGAAGTTACGCAGGAGGCTTAGGTGGCAGAGAGAAGAATAGGTGTCCACACTTGCCCCCCAGAATCTTAAGAGTTCACATGGGGGCCTTATGGGGTTCAGTCCTATATTCAGCCCAGATGGGCTCAATAACACCTTATTCTCTCAAGTTCGTGTCCTTGAAATGGCTCCTAGTTCAGTAACAATGGGTAGAACACACATTCCAAAGACAAGCTTGGGGTCAGGAGCTTCTGACTGCCCAGGTCTGATTCTAGGGTCAACTGCCTCACATGTTCAAGAGAGCTCCCAAGATTGCTCCCCACGTTTCTTGTCCCTTGGTGTTCACACCCTTGTGTACTCTGTATATTCAATTAGGACTTACTGGCAGCCAATAGGATATCACAGAAATGATACTGTGGTGTTTCTGTGGGCATGTGGTTTTTAAAATGCTAATTTCCACCTTGCCTTCTCTTGGACCACTTGCTCTGAGGAAAACCAGCTTCCATATCATGAACCCTATGGAGGAACCGAGGTCTCCTGTCAACAAAAACATTCATTTGCCAACCATGCGAGTGAACTGACATGGAAGCAGATCCTTCAGCCACAATCCAGACGTCAGATGCCGAGAGCCCTTGATTGCAACCTCAGGATAGATCTTGAGCCAGAACCACTCAGATGAGCCATTTCCCGATTCCTGATACAAAGAAATCTGTGTAAGGTATTGCTTTAAATTGCTCTGTTTTAGAGAGTTTTTGTCTGTTTTTGGTTATGCTGGGTCTTTGTTGCTGCGCCCAGGCTTTCTCTAGCTGTGGTGAGCAGGGCTTATTCTCTAGTTGTGGAGTGTGGGGTTCTCACTACAGTGGCTTCTACTGTTGTGGAGCATGGATTCAGTAGCTGTGGCTGGTGGGGTCAGTAGTTGCAGCTCACGGGCTCCAGAGTGCAGGCTCAGTAGTTACAGGACAGGAACTTAGTTACTTCGTGGCATGTGGGATCTTCCCTGACCAGGAATCAAACCAGTGTCCCTTGCACTGTAAGTCCAATTCAGTTCAGTTCAGTTGCTCAGTCGTGTCCGACTCCTTGCAACCCCATGGACTGCAGCACACCAGGCCTCCCTGTCCATCACCAACTCCTGGAGCTTACCCAAACTCATGTGCATCGAGTCGGTGATGCCATCCAACCATCTCATCCTCTGTCGTCCCCTTCTCAATCTTTCCCAGGATCAGGGTCTTTTCCAACGAGTCAGTTCTTTCCATCAGGTGGCCAAAGTATTTGAGGTGGATTGTGCTGTAAGGTGGATTCTTAACCACTGGACCACCAGGGAAGCCCAAGGTATATTTTTTTTTCAACAATGATAACTAAAATGCCCTATTATAGATAAAGAGACAGTAAATTTTTTTCTGTAAAGGGCCAGATATTAAATATTTTATGCTTTCCAGTCTCTGATGCAATTACTCTGCCATTGTAGTGTAAAAGCTCTTGTGGGCAATAGTTAAGGAACTAGACATGGGTGTTTTAATAAAATTTTCCTTACAAAAACAGAAGATGGATCATATTTGTTGTGTGTGCAAGAGTTTTCTGATCTCTGTTAGAGTTAGAAAAAAAATTATAGAGTCTATGTAACATCATCACAAAACTAATTATCAGCTTATTTAATGGAATCATCAAAGAGGAATCTTAAGGATAAACAGATTTCTTCAAATTTTTTTCAGGTAAATAGTTTACCTTTCTTTGCCAAAATTATTGTTTTTTTTATACATCTGTATAGCATTTAAGTATTGAGTGTAGAGGAAATTTATAGACTAAAATATCCCACTTAAAATGAAGAGTCTATGATTTTTCCCATTACAATCTCTACAGCTATTTCCGGGTTATATTTTTAAAGTCTTTAACTTGCATTGGAGGAAAAGGTGGATTGAAGATACAATGGAAAATTTAACAATAGAACATTTAATGAACATTTTTTCTGCCAATAAGAGGGAGACAGTATCATACTCATCTCTGCTCTTAAATTAAAGGAGAGACTTTTCATAAGCACTCCATAGTGATTATTAATGACATAAAGGGATTGCTTTAAAATGGGCAAAATTCTCCATTCTCATTAGTGAAACATGTATTGGAAATGTCTGTTTAATAACCATAACAGTAATTTTACAGGCAAAAATTTAATAGAGTTGCAAAAGATCTTAGTCCTAAATTAATTCTACATATGTTTTGTAGATTTTGTTAATAAAAAGTTTTATTAAATGGAATAGCCAAATACTTCAAACAAAGGATTAAGTTTACAAAATTCAGATTATGACAGACAAAAACTTTGAAAACTGCTCTGTATTTTAACCTGATAGACTTTTAACCTGAGATCGTAACCTTTACTGAAGAACTAACTGCACTTTCAAGATGTGAGTGGGTGGCCCATGCATACAGATGACCATTTAGTTTGTGTAGATGCCACTATTCACCTCAAATTTATACTATTTCAGGGTCTTTTTTTTTTTTTTGAAACAGATATGCCTCTCCTAGATTTTCTTCTATCTATTTCTGAAAGTGAAAACTAACAAGGTGGGATCATGGCTCATGTGAAACAGGGTTTCAATCAACCTGTCCAAATCAATGAACAATTTCTTTGCTTGAAGCACTGCCAAGACTCACTCAAATCTCAGTTTCAGTATATTCCGTAAAAGAGCCAAGGGTTATTCTAGAATTTTGTTGTGATAAACAGTGATAGAATTATTAAGAAATCAGCAGGACATTATATCATTTTGGTGATTAGTGATGATTATTGCAAAATATGTTTTCACTGAATGATTTAGTTTGTTATTCAAATCATTGGACTACTATGAATCAAATAGGCTATCTTAGTGGTTTTATGCATGGGACTTTAAGGTGAACCCCTTATTTAGTTAAAGATTCATGGTCTAAAATGGAAAGAGGTGAATTATATGAGTTTAGCAAAATTGAAGCAGCTTAGGCTTTTGATCACCTGTGTACAATAATTTACTGGAGGTAGGCCCACAGACAAAAATCTTAATTGAATTTCCTGAATTTATAGTTAGGAAAATTAGACTTAGAATATTTATGTGACGTAATATTTAGAAAGAGAATAGGTGTTAGAAATGAAGAATAAATACTGAGATTCCCAGTCACCTTCTACTTTCCTTTTGCAATATGGCTTTAAAAACAGAACTGGACCAAAATGATGAGACATCTCATACTACAGTGAGTTCTGCCACTTGCCTTATCAATTTCCAAATTTGTACAAAAATGACCTTGACCATCATAAGAATTATAAATTAGCCTGAAAATATAAATTGGGCATCACAACCAATTAACTGTACATGCTATGGAATGTCATTCATATATATCTGATGTTCATGATAATTAAAGTTCATTCATCCATGATCCAGAAACAATTGGAGCTGACCTAGTATCAGTTCCACCAATTTTTTGCTGTGTGACTCTGGTCAAACTGTCTCTAAATATCAGTGTCAGAGTTTATATGAGAATCAGATTAAGTAATATATTCATACCTAATCACAGGGTAATCATTCTTAGAGAGTCATTATCACCATGGAGTCAATGATGTAAGGAGATAACTAAACATTTTAAAGCTATCTCTCATGGTTAAGGGAGTTTACATAGTCCTTCAAATATTATTCAACCTCTGCATGGGAAAGCACGACCTAATACACTACACTTGGTGCTCATTTCATTTCCCTATAACATTTATTAGAAGTTTACCCTCTTTTCGATCAAAACATATGTTTCTTGAAGAATCATGTCTGAATTATTAGAGGAATGCAAGTCAAAACCACAATGAGATATCACCTCGCACCGATCACAATGGCCACCATCCAAAAGTCTACAAACAATAAATGCTGTAGAGGGTGTGGAGAAAAGGGAACGCTATTGCACTACTGGTGGAAATGTAAATTGATACAGCCACCATGGAAGACAATATGGAGATTCCTTAAAAATCTAGGAATAAAACCACCATATGACCCAGCAATCCGACTCCTAGGCATATACCCTGAGGAAACCAAAATTGAAATAGACACATGTATCCCATTGTTCAATGCAGTACTATTTACAATAGCTAGAACATGGAAGCAACCTAGATGTCCACCGACAGATGAATGGATAAGGAAGTTGTGGTATATATACACAATGGAATATTACTCAGCCATAAAAATGCACACATTTGAGGAAGTTCTGATGAGGTGGATGAACCTAGAATCTATTATACAGAGTGAAGTAAATCAGAAAGAGAAAGGTAAATATCATATTCTATGTAATCTAGAAGAATGGTACTGAAGAATTTATTTACAGGGCAGCAATGGATAAAAACACATAGAGAATAGACTTATGGACATGGGGAGAGGGGAGGAGAAGGTGAGATGTATGGAAAGAGTAACATGGAAAGTTACATTACCATATGTAAAATAGATAGGCAATGGGAATTTGCTGTATAGCTCAGGAAACTCAAACAGGGGCTTTGTATCAACCTAGAGGGGTGGGATGGGGAGGGAGTTGAGAGGGAGGTTCAAAAGGGAGGGGATATATGTATACCTATGGCTGATTCATGTTGAGGTTTCACAGAAAACAACAAAATTCTGTAAAGCAATTATCTTTCAATAAAAAATAAATTAAAAAAAAACAAATGTTTGATTATATATTTACTTCTTATGAATAATTCTCAATGGAAGAATGTGTTGACGCATAAATATATGGGTTTGGTTCTTTTGTCAATAGTGTTACTTACTTTCAATATTGGCAATAGATCATAACTCAAATTTATATAAACTTGAGTCTCCTCCTGAGTTACACTATATCAAATATACATAGTTTCCATATCAGTTTGTACCTTTTGATAGTCAAAGATCTCACATTTTTTTTTAAGCTTGGCAGTAATACAACAACAGGTCAATTCTAAATTAATCTCTATTCCTCTTAGGGCACTTTGTGGCGGATATACAAATTACACCGGAGAACAATTATTCTGTTAATGGTAAATTACCCAAAATATAATGCCACCTTGAGAGACTTGAGTTATTTATGTGATCATCACTGACAATGACCTTAATTCCTCTAAGCATTTTTCCAAAGTCAAAAAGTTGCTGGTCATATCAATGACTTTTAGAAATCATGAAACTTTAGAATTTTGTTCTTCAGTCACAAGAAGGGTATAAATATTTTAAATATAGTATTATCATCTTATGAGTTTTGATTTTTCCTTTTTTTCTTTGACTATTATTTAACCAAACTGGAATATAGAGTTATTAGATAATTTTTTATTATGAAATTAAAATATAATGTTTTTATATACTATGCTAGTAAAACTATTTAACAGTTGAACAATGCCTTTAAAATACTTTCTCTTGTGTAATATTATATCATTTTAATCTAATATTTGGTAGAAATTAAAGGTTGATAAATATATGGGAAAATTACACACTTTGGTGAAATGACTTGTCTAAGATCATGTGGCTAGGACATAATTAAGCCAACAGTGGAACCCAGGTGTCCAGTTCTCAAACGGATACATTTTGTGACTGTAACAATTAGCCTATTTATACTCAAATGGTTTGAAGTAGATGACTGAAGTTTTGATTGCTGTTTCTACCCACAATGTGAAGCAGATAGATAAGGCTTGTCAACTGGCAGCTGGTGTCAGAAAGAGAAAGCAACAATCCTTAGATGGCCATCTACTCAAGAAATGGCAAACCAAGATTTTCGGAAGTATCCCTAATAAAAACAGGCAGCTTTTCCTAGAACCTCTTCTTCCTCCCTAGAGAGAGCAGTTTAGAAGCGTGTTGTCATGACCTCTGTAACTTCCTTTTTCACGTGTTACATTCCAACATTTTCTTTGGTAACACATACTCTTGCAAACAAAGAATGAAGCATCAGACAGCTTTCACTGCCTGTCTGAGGACATAGAAAACGAGGTCAATTTACCTACAACATCACTGGAGATTTAGAGTTTGGAGACAATGAAACTCTATATTAGAAATAAGTTACTGGGACTTCTGTGGTGGTCCAGTGGATAAGAATCCACTTTCCAGTGTAAGGCATTCAGAGTTGATTCCTGGTTTGGGAACTAAGATCCCACATGAAGCTAAGCATACCTGTTGCAACTATTGAGCCTGGAGGCACCTCAGCGAGGAGACTAATGCAACCAAATAAATACACAAGAAATAAATCACTAAGCAGATTAAAAAATAAAACACTATTTAAATGAATTACACGGATTTGTATACAGATTATTTGAAAAACTGCCACATATTGAAATAATTCCAAGCACTACCTTCAAACAAAAATCTTGTGTTCTTGGCAAAAATAATTACTTTCTCTTATTTCTCGGTACAATTTCTCTCACAGATAACGCTTGAGGGATTATTTATCCTATGATCAAGATTAATGCAATCTTTTCTTTAGATCAGTATGGAACAATTAGTCTTGAATATTCCTTTTCTTTCCCTACAAAGATTTATTGATCATATACCAGGATTTCAATAACATCAGTGCAAAAACAAGATCATTAGTACTTCCAGAATGTTCATTCCAGTAGAGAGAGACTAAGTGAAAATAAACAGCAAATTAAAAGTATAATAAATTGGGACACTGTATAATATGTTAGGAGGCAATGAGTATTATGCATAGAAAGGAAAGTTTTGTAGGGTATCAAGGATCAGTCCAAGATGAATGTGGTTTGCAATATTAAACATGTGGTCAAGTTTGGCTTCAATAAGACAGGATTTGGGAGAAAACTTGAAAGAGGTGAAGAAACTAGCAGAATAGATATGGTTATAAGAAAAGAGCTGAGCAAATTTTCTAAGGGAGGAACAAGTCTGAATTGAAAGCAGAGTTCAAAGACTATAGTGGAGTGAGGCAGGGAAAGGACTAGGTTATGAGGGCAAGCAAAGTGTATACGAACAAATGAGGTATTAGGAGAAATAAAAGTCATCAGGACTTTCTACACTACTGGAAGAACTTTGGCTTTTACTATAATTGAAATGAGAAACCTGAAACCTTACTGAAATTACAGGTTTGGGAACAGAACTGATGCAGTCTGACTTCCCCACTGGAAGGACCACTCTGGCTATCATACTGAGAACAAACATAAGGAGCAGGGAGAAAAAACAGTGCACCAGTTAGGAGACTATTGCAATAATCCCAGCATAAAAAGTTGAGAAGGCAGGAGAGAGTGGTAGGTAATGTATTTTCCCCTGCTTCTTTCCCTGACTTGCTATTTAGGTTCAGTAAGGATCACCTACCTTCACAATCACAGTTACCATCTTTTACTTTGGGGAAGGAAAAGTCCATCATGTACTGGGGAAATGAGTCACCTTCTGTAAATAACATACTAACTGAATATCTACTAATAGAGCATTGGTCTGTGTTGTGTTTATGTGAGAATGGAATATAATTGCTATGTAAACAATTATTTCTGAAACATACATGCTCCAATTCTAGGAATCAAAGATGCCACTATTGAAATTACAAAATAAATTCAACAGGTATTGCCAGAGCATGAACCAGGAGACAATCCCATGCTTAAACCTATGCTCAATCACTCAGTCATGTCTGACTCTTTGCAACCCTGTGGACTGTAGCCCATCAGCTTCCTCTGTCCATGGAACTTTCCAGGAAAAGAGTACTGGAGTGAGTCGTCACCTTCTCCTCCAGGGAATCTTCCTGACCCAGGGATCAAACTCCTATCTCCTGCATCTTCTCCATTGCAGGTGAATTCTTTACTGTTAAGTCGTCAGGGAAGCCCTGAACTTATGAGGAACGCAAATAAAAAGTAAATACAAAAAATAAAACAAAAATACATGACTTTTTAGGTCTTGAATGAATTAATGATAGATCAGAAAAAAAATAGTAGATGAATAGGCTTCATTCCCTTCTCCAGGGTATCTTCCTGACCCAGAGTTTAAACCTGGGTCTCCTGCATTGCAAGCAGATTCTTTACCATCTGAGCCACTAGGGAAGCCCCTTTCCTAGCAAAGGATGTTCTCTCTGGTGGAGCCTCCTAGGTTTTCCCTTTTCCTTCTGTCATACCCTCCAACCCTCATGTTCATTTTGGAGAAAAATATTGTTTGGTGATTGAGAAGCAAAAAAAAAAATGACCTAGCCATGATCTTTGCAGTCAAATGCCAGTGTGTTTTGGGGGGTGCTGAGTTAAATTAAAATAATTAAGCTCTGTTTCTGGAAATAGATAAATCATAAACAAATGCTATTAATACTTAAGATATAATAGGAAAAATATATATGCACATATATACAAGTAAATATTTATTTATATATAATGTCTATGTATGCATAGTTTATTGTTCACTATTCATAAAAATTTACATGAAAACAGTAAATATGAAAGTAGCTGAACATATTCTATTTCATTCCAATGTAACCAATTGGACAGAGGACTAGCAAACATTGTCTTCATGTCTAGAGATTAAATATTTTAATAATACTTTTTTTACAAAAACAGATTGTGGACTGGATTTGACCCAAAGACTATAGTTCAGACCTCTGAATTAGAGGTATTAATTGGATATTGGTATCATCCCAACCATAGATACACTGTATCTCTGATCAATGTCATATCTGGTATATACTAGTAATTCAATAAATACTTACTGAGTAATTATTAGCTAATGAATGTAATTTTAAACAGTGTGTAATTATGGACATAATGCTGATACCCATAAATCCCCTTTACATAGGTATACACAATAGCTTAGCTTTGTAAGTTGATTGTGCTATGATCAATTTCAAAAATGACTAATTCTTAATTCTAGAAAACTTAAACTAAATAAAAGATTCTACAACCAAGTCATCCAAGGATAAAAGAAAATGAAGTGTGGTCAACTACTTGAGTGAAATGGAACTGTTAAGAAGAGACCAATCTAACCTCTTAAAAGGAAGGAAAGGATATGGTGGAATCAAAGGGTGTGAAACTCTAAGAATTAGTGTTCAGGAATTAGAGATTTAGAGATACTTGCTTTAATTCTCTGGCAACTGTAAGACTTTATGGTCATATTTATTTTTTTTAATATCATTAATAAAGTCCAAAGATAAAATGACTCCATTAGCAATAATATGACTTTACAATATCAAATATTCATTTTCATACTTTGTAATATGCAGTATAAAGCAAGCTATTTATCAACATGAAAGTCAGAAAAATAAGGAAAACAACACTTAAAAGTAAACAACTTATAAATACATATTTCCTGACACTGCCTAACTTAGAGACATCTGATAAATTAATGAGGGCTTAGACAGCTCGTTAAAAGTCATTAAATATTAATATCACCTTCATAATATATAGTGGAGCAGTTGAAATTATTTCTATTACATGGAAGTTCTGATTTAAAGGAGTCTGAGCATTAGAAGAAGTGTCTGGTAAATTATTTAATGTTTGTTACTGTCTGTCACAAGTGGAACAAACCAGTATAAACACACACACACACAGACCCTTTCTAGAGATTTGGGGAATTGATTAACAATGACAAGACATTTTTATCGTAACTTTCTAAATGAATTTTAAAATGCATTTTGTGATTTTTTTCCTCCTAGTGTATGAAAGGAAATGACCAGAGACAAAGATAAGAATCAAATAAGTAAAATGTAATATAAAATCAGTATTGCATTGTTTAATATACTTAAAGCAGAACCAGATGGGGAAAGAAACGAAGTTGTATGCAATAGCTACCTTCATCTACTTAAAATAAAATAAAATAAAATAAAATAATGTGATTATATATATAGGATTAAATAAGTCACTTTTTCTTTTTTATTAGTATTAATAATAAGTTGACAGTAAATCCAGGACATATAAATTCTACTTTACTAATTTACTAATCACTCAGTTGACTGTAGCCCACAAGGCTACTACATCTATGTAATTTCCCAGGCAAGAATACTGGATTGGGTGGTCATTCCCTTATCCAGGGAATCTTCCTGACCAGGGATCGAATCCAAGTCTTCAGCCTTGCAGGCAGATTCGTTACCATTTGAGCCACCAGGGAATCCTAACACAAGAGACAACTCTACACATGGACATCACCAGATGGTCAATACTGAAATCGGATTGATTATAGTTGTTGCAGCCAAACATGGAGACACTCTATACACTCAGCTAAAACAAGACCAGGAGCTGACTGTGACTCAGATCACAAACTCCTTATTGCCAAATTCAGACTTAAATTGAAAGAAGTAGGGTAGTAAACCACTAGGTCATTCAGGTGTGACCTGAATCAAATCCCTTAAGATTATACAGTAGAAGTGAAAAACAGATTGAAGGGTTAGATCTAATAGACAGCGTACCTGAAGAAAAATGGAGAGAAGTTTGTAACATTGTACAGGAGGTGGTGATCAAAACAATCTGAAAGAAAAAGAAAGGCAAAAAGGCAAAATTTGTGTCAGAGGAGGCCTTGCAAATAGCTGAGAAATGAAAAGAAGTTAAAGGCAAAGGAGAAAGGGAAAGATATATCCATCTGAATGCAGAGTTCCAAAGAGTAGCATAGTTTGAAAGAAAGCCTTCCAAGTAAACAATGCAAAGAAATACAGGAAAACAATATAATGGGAAAAACTAGAGATCTATTTAAGAAAATTAGAAATACCAAGAGAACATTTCATGCAAAGATGGGCACAATAAAGGACAGAAACGGTATGGACCTAACAGAAGCAGAAGATATTAAGAAGAGGTGGCAAGAATACAGAGAAGAGCTATACAAAAAAGATCTTAATGAACTTGGATAATCATGATGGTGAGACCACTCACCTAAAGCCACACATTCTGGAGTGCAAAGTCAAGTGGACCTTAGGAAGCATCAATTTGAACAAAGCTGGTGGAGGTGATGGAATTCCAGCTGAGCTATTTAAAATCTTAAAAGATGATGCTGTGAAAATACTGCACTCAATATGCTGGCACATTTGGAAAACTCGGCAGTGGCCACAGGATTGGAAAAGTCAGTTTTCATTCCAGTCCCAAAGAAGGTCAATTCCAAAGAATGTTCAGACTACCACATAACTGTACTCACTTCACATGCTAGCAAGTCAGGCTCAAAATCCTTCAAGCTAGGCTTCAACAGTATATGAACTGAGAAATTTTAGATGTAGAAGCTGGTTTTAGAAAAGGCAGAGGAATCAGAAAGCAAATTGCCAACATTAGTTGGATCATAAAAATAGCAAGAGAATTCCAGAAAAACATACTTCTGCTTCCTTGACTACACTAAGGTCCTTGACTGTGTGGACCACAACAAACTATGGAACATTCTTAAAGAGATAGGAATACCAGACCATCTTACTTGCCTCCTGAGAAATCTGTATGCAGGTCAAGAAGAAACAGTTAGAACTGGACATGGAACAATGGACTGGTTCGAATGGGAAAGGAGTGTGTCAAACCTGTATATTGTCACTTTGCTTATTTAACTTATATGGATATTACACCATGTGGAATGCTGGGCTGGATGAAGCACAAGCTGGAATTAAGATTGTTAGGAGAAGTATCAATAACCTCAGATATGCAGATGACACCACCCTTATGGCAGAAAGTGAAGAAGAACTAAAGAGCCTCTTGATGAAAGTGAAACAGGAGAGTGAAAAGGCTGGCTTAAAACTCAACCTTCAAAAAGCTAAGATCACAGCATCTGGTACCATCACTTCATGACAAATAGATTGAGAAACAATGAAAATAGTAACCGACTTTCTTTTATTCAGCTCCAAAATCACTGCAGAAGGTGACTGCAGCCATGAAATTGAAAGATGCTTACTCCTTGAAAGAAAAGCTATGACAAACCTAGACAGCATATTAAAAAGCAGAGACATTATTTGGCGACAAATTTCCATATATCAAAGGTATGGTTTTTCCAGTAGTCATGATGGATGTGAGAGTTGGACCATAAAGAAGGCTGAGAACTGAAGAATTGATGTTTTTGAACTGCAGTATTGGAGAACACTTCTGAGAGTCCCTTGGACTGCAAGGAGATCAAACCAGTCAATCCTAAAGGAAATCAGTCCTGAATATTCATTGGAAGGACTGATGCTGAAGCTGAAGCTCCAATACTTTGACCACCTGATGTGATGGGTTGGATGGGATGGAAAAGATCCCGATTCTGGGGCAGATTAAAGGCAGGAGGAGAAGGTGACGACAGAGGACGAGATGGTTGGAAGTCATCACCAACTCATTGGACATGAGTTTCAGCAAACTGCAGGAGATGGTGAAGGACAAGGAAACCTGGCTTGCTGCAGTCCATGAGATCACAAAAAGTCAGACATGACTGAGCAGCTGAATGACAGCCGTTTACTAACCTATTCAATGTGTACACCCACTCTCAGCTCTCTATTTCTTGTCTTTAATTCCAGAGGTAGAATAAGGTCTGTACATTACCCCACTTATTCTTCTCCTCTTTATTCTTCTTCTCCTTTATCTTCCTCATCCTTTCTCACTTTTCCTCCTTCTTTTTCTCTATTGCTTTTATCTTCTACCTTATCTATCATCATCATCATTTCTTATTATATATCCATTTATTTATATTTAGTGACTGGCAATACATTAAATATAAAATTTAAGTCTGCATTTGGCAATAAGGAGTTCATGATCTGAGCCACAGTCAGCTCCCGGTCTTTTTTTTGTTGTTGACTGTATAGAGCTTTTTCACCTTTGGCTCCAAAGAATATAATCAATCTAACTTCGGTGTTGACCATCTGGTGATGCCCACGTGTAGAGTTTTCTCTTGGATTGTTGGAGAAGGGTGTTTGCCATGACAAGTGTGTTCTCTTGGCAAAACTCTATTAGCCTTTGCCCTGCTTCATTCTGTATTCCAAGGCCAAATTTGCCTGTTACTCCAGGTATTTCTGACTTTATACTTCTTCATTGCAGTCCCCTATAATGAAAAGAACCTCTTTTTTGGGTGTTAGTTTTATAAGGTCTTGTAGGTCTTCATAGAACTGTTCAACTTCAGCTTCTTCAGCATCACTGGTCAGGGCATAGACTTGGATTACTGTGATATTGTGTGGTTTGCCTGGGAAATGAACAGAGATCATTCTGTCGTTTTTGAGATTTCATCCAAGTACTGCATTTTGGATTCTTTTGTTGACTCTGACATTTGTGCATTTCCCACCACAATCTCCTCCCTCACATCTCCTCCATCTGCCTCTCCCCAGTCAACAGAAGCCCTTACCCGGGGATTGCTCCACAATCCCTAAACTCCTGCTCCCAGCCATTGTGCCTTCCAGGGGACCTGCATCCCTGTCCAGGGTATGTAAGGTTGTGGCAAGGACTTTCTGATTCTCATTCTATTTAGGCTGCCACAGATCAGCTGTTTCACTCTCAGCCTTAAATGCTTCTCCTTTGACTGAGACAATTGCCCCAATGTGGGGATCAGACCCCTGCTTCAGTTCCCCCACCCACTGAAGGCAGGTCGAGTCCTACTAACACTCCTGTTTTTCCTCTAGTTTCTTCATCCTACTGAGTTTTGCATGGGTCTATATATTCTTTTCCGCGGGTCAGGTACTCATGTCTGCTCCTAGCTGGTGTTATGCATGCACTTCTGTGTCTGAAGGTGTATTCCTGATGTATCTGTGGAGAGAGATGTACTCCATGTCCACCTACTCCTCCATCTTGTTCTCTCCCAAATATTTGCTTTTTAAGCATAGATTCAGAGCTGTGGCGGAGTCTGACCATGAGTAGTGATGGTATATGGATTAAATGTTTAATGATATTAGAATGGTAGAATAAGAACATTTTTGTATACATAAATGTATTTAATATATATATATATATATTTATATATATATATGAAGTGATTCAAAAGATTCCAGTTTTTGACAATATATTACAGACATGTGATCCTTGGATAGATAAGATATTGCTGTAATATGACATTTCACTTAAAGCTAGCTGGTTATGTTTCCAGGAAGTCATGATGGAGGAAACAGTTAAAAATTGCTTATGAAGAGTATTAAAATACCCCAATGTGATTTCCTAAAGACTTTTTTTCTCTAACTTGCTAGAAGGGGGATTACTTCACAAAGCTGGAAAAAATCGCTTCAAAGTGAATTTCCAACAGTTTACTGACATAGGCCATTACAAAATACTTCAACTATTAGTAAGCTAAGCTCAGTTACATTCTCTCTTATTTCATCTTTGAAATGTTCTTGAGGCATTGCCTATTCTCTGGACAGCATTGCCAATACAGTTTAGCTAAGTGTGAGGCCTGCTCGTCAGCCTCCTAACTCTGTTTTGCTAAGAATTTGGAGAATAATTACTCCCCAGAGGTTGCAGTCTGCCCTGTGCAATATGTGCTGAGCAATCTGACTAGAAATTCTGATACATCCAAGCCTGGTCTCCTACCAACTCAAACAGTAGGAAGATTCTTGGATCCCAAAGTGTTTCAGGAATGCGAAGCCAAGCAAGATCTTCTGGATACTTTCCTATGATTTTAGATTTTAAAAGCAGTGAGTTCCTTGAACATCATAGTTTATGAAAAAATTGAAAAGTTCTACCTAAAATTTGCTCTTTTTCATTTTCCAACATAATGCAGGCTATTGGAGCTAACGGACTTCAAGTTGCAGCCATACTGTTGCATTAAATTGGGTCATTTTCAATAGGACACAAATGATGCAACTTAATATGACATACCATATAGAGATTTCTGTGTTGACCGGCAATCTGAATGTAACCATTGATAGCATATAAATAGGTAAAATAAATTAGCCAAAACTTTTGAAAAACATGTCAATGAAATCCATACTCTCATTGAAAAAATATAGTTAAAAAATACAATACCAAATAAAATGCTTGACTTTTGGTTGATATACTGATATGTTTATTTATAACAACCCTAATATTCATTTAAAATATTAAAATAACACATAGATGCTTACAAGAATACTAAATTATTATGAAATTATCGTAATTTTTGAGATTATTTTAGTATTAGATTCTTAAAGTTAGCTAAATAAAATATCTTTTAAGAAGAATACATTCATTATTGAATAAGAAGGAAATTTTGTGATGAAAGAAGAAAATAAAGACCCTAGCTTTTAAGTTGTCTATTAGAATCATTAATAAAATCTTTATATATTTCTTTATCTATTTTTATAGTTGATGTACAATATTATATGAGTTACAGGTGTACAATATAATGATCTGCACATTTTACAGTCTTATGCAAAGTAAAAGTGAACAACCTACATAAGATCTTTCAAAATGAGCCTAAGACATAGTAGGATAATGTAGCATATAACCTTAAAATACTAGTAAATACGAGTAAAACAGAAATAGTTGATTTTAGAAACTTTTAGCACATTATTAAGAATTAATTGGCAGGCCAAATTTTTATGTCACATGTTAACAAACTTGGGGCAACTGGAAATGATCATATTTTAAAATTATTTCTGACTAGAGACTAAATTCTAGGCTTATTCATTTGGTCCAAAAGAATCTCTGATTAACAACATTTTATTGAACTTTTACTTAATGTGGCACTACTATAATGCCCAGAAATGGTAGTGTTGGTTATGGATAAGAGTTTCCTGCTCTTTTATGTCCTTTTATTCACATGACTGCTTATGTATATTCACAACATGTTTCCTCTATAAAACGAGACAGTCTTTTACTCTGATGCTATTTCTCCAAATGCATTAAGTGATTGAGGACATTTTGCAGACGAGTTTGTTGGCGGCAGGAGGGGAGAGAGAGGTTCATCTTGAAGAATAGTCTACTTGAGGGAAGGATAGTTGAACAAACAGTGACTTACTGAAACATTCTTAGGTAATACTATTTTTCCGCTCTAAGGCCCTAATGGCTAAAATATTATAAAATGCAACCTTGTAGAAAAGATGAGACATTTAAACAATGGTGACTGCATGCAACTTTAGTGTGTTAAGTTACTCACTTCTTCTCCAAATAGTCTTTTTGACTTGGGTTTCATTGACTCTGTTTTCAGACTTAATCTTTATTAGCCTAAGCCAATTATGGTTCTCCATCTGTCTTGCCAATGATATCGCAGAAGCCTTGGCTTAAAGCAATTGACATATGTTATTCCCTGATGATTACTATTGGTCCACAAGTAGGCACATAGTTTACATTAGCTTAATCTGACTGAAGAGAGGCATTTTTACTCTATGGTTAAGTAAACAGCTATCTCTCTCCACTGACTGTTAAGAGGGAATCTGTTCTTGCTGATACTGGCAGCCATTTTCAGTTATGAGAGTATCCAGCCTGAAGGAAAAACCAAAAGAAGCACGGAGTCTATAATTTTTTAATGTCATACTATGTGTGAAAAAGCAAATTTCCTCACTTTTATCATTTTAAGTTAAGTTTTCCATAATTTGAGGCTAAAAGAATCCTGAACCAATTATTAACAGGTAAGCGTTGGGAAAGACTAGAGATCTCTTCAAGAAAATTAGAGATAACAAGGGAACATTTCATGCAAAGATGGGCTCAGTAAAGGACAGAAATGGTATGGACCTAAAAGAAGCAGAAGATATTAAGAAGAGGTGGCAAGAATACACAGAAGACCTGTACAAAAAAGATCTTCATGACCCAGATAATCACGATTGTGTGATCACTCACCTAGAGCCAGACATCCTGGAATGTGAAGTCAAGTGGGCCTTAGAAAGCATCACTACAAACAAAGCTAGTGGAGGTGATGGAATTCCAGTTGAGCTATTTCAAATCCTAAAAGATGATGCTGTGAAAGTGCTGTACTCAATATGCCAGCAAATCTCGAAAACTCAGCAGTGGCCACAGGACTGTAAAAGGTCAGTTTTCATTCCAATCCCAAAGAAAGGCAATGCCAAAGAATGCTCAAAATACCGCACAATTGCACTCATGTCACACACTAGTAAAGTAATGCTCAAAATTCTCCAAGCCAGGATTCAGCAATATGTGAACCGTGAACTTCCAGATGTTCAAGCTAGTTTTAGAAAAGGCAGAGGAACCAGAGATCAAATTGCCAATATCCGCTGGATCATCAAAAAAGCAAGAGAGTTCCAGAAAAACATCTATTTCTGCTTTATGGACTATGCCAAAGCCTTTGACTGTGTGGATCACAATAAACTGTGGAAAATTCTGAAAGAGATGGGAATACCAGACCATCTGACCTGTCTCTTGAGAAACCTGTACGCAGGTAAGGAAGCAACAGTTAGAATTGGACATGGAATAACAGACGGCTTCCAAATAGGAAAAGGAGTACGTCAAGGCTGTATATTGTCACTCTGCTTATTTAACTTATATGCAGAGTACATCATGAGAAACGATGGGCTGGAAGAAACACACGCTGGAATCAAGATTGCCAGGAGAAATATCAATAACCTCAGATATGCAGATGACACCACCCTTATGGCAGAAAGTGAAGAAGAACTAAAGAGCCTCTTGATGAAAGTGAAAAAGGAGAGTGAAAAAGTTGGCTTAAAGCTCAACGTTCAGAAAACTAAGATCATGACATCCGGTCCCATCACTTCATGGGAAATAGAAGGGGAAACAGTGCAAACAGTGTCAGACTTTATTATTTTGGGCTCCAAAATCACTGCTGATGGTGATTGCAGCCATGAAATTAAAAGACACTTACACCTGGGAAGGAAAGTTATGACCAACCTAGATAGCACATTTAAAAGCAGAGACATTACTCTGCCAACAAATGTCCATCTAGTCAAGGCTTTGGTTTTTCCAGTGGTTATGTATGGATGTGAGAGTTGGATGGTGAAGAAAGCTGAGCACTGAAGAAGTGATGCTTTTGAACTGTGGTGTTGGAAAAGACTCTTGAGTCCCTTGGACTGCAAGAAGATCCAACCAGTCCATCCTAAAGGAGATCAGTCCTGGGTGTTCATTGAAAGGACTGATGTTGAAGCTGAAACTCCAATACTTTGGCCACCGCATGAGAAGAGTTGACTCATTGGAAAAGACCCTGATGCTGGGAAGGATTGGAGGCAGGAGGAGAAGGGGACAACAGAGGATGAGATGGCTGGATGGCATCACCGACTCCATGGACGTGGGTTTGGGTAGACTCTGGGAGTTGGTGATGGACGGGGAGGCCTGGCGTGCTGCAATTCATGGGGTCGCAAAGAGTCGGACACGACTGAGCGACTGAACTGAACTGAAGCGGTTCCTTAGAACCCAGTTCTGCCTTTTAATTTAATTACTTTTCACTGTCCTTGAAATACATAGAATATACATTCAATGACATGGTAAAACAGCTAGTTCTCACCTAGGATCCCATGTTTTGTTTTCATATTTGTCAAGTAATTGACTGAATATCTTAAAAAAAAAAAAAGGCAGTAAGTAAGCACATGAAACGGCTTACTACTCAGGAAAGTTAAAGTGTTAGTCCCTCAGTTGTGCCTGACTCTTTGCGACCCTACGGGCTGTAGCCTCCCAGGATCCTCTCTCCATGGAATTTTCTAGGCAAGAATACTTGAGTGGGTAGCCATTCCCTTCTCCAGGGGATCTTCTGGACCCAGGGCCGAATAAGCATCTCCGCATTGCAGGCAGTTTCTTTACCCTATGAGCTTATGGGACATGTGCCCATTTAGAGTTGTCTGCCGGGAGCCAGCTCGCGAGATCCCCACTCATGACAGAGTCATGAGGAGAAGGACTGACGAGCAGAGCAACTCAGGCCTCGGGGATTCTCGAGAGGCTGCCTCAGCGCTCACCTTAAAAATAAGATCTCTCTGACGCTTGCTATAATAAACCTCTTCTTATTTTTTGTGATTTAGGCAAAAGGCCTTTCCTGATTCCCTTCTAAAACAGATCATTCTGAAACCTCAAATCAACAAGGCCCCTGAAGGGTAGCACCCTAATAAAATTATCTGGGATATAGAGTATGCTGATCTAAATTCCTTTTGCTAACATATTGGTTTGTTTAATAAATGTACCTGTGTCTTTGGAGCTAATGTGCATAACTGCTCCCTAGTAATAAAACAGCATTGAGAGCCTCTGCACAGAAAGCCCCTATGGGCACAAAAGCTTTCGCAGGAAAAAAGGCTTGTTAGGAAATATAAGAAATATTGCTTTATGAAACTGTTACTTAGTCTATATTTACTCACTATGTTTTTACTCTTAACGTATTTAGCCTATATAATGAAAGCATAATAGTTAAAAATTTATATAAATAGAAGTTTAGCTTTAATACAAATAATAAGACAATTGTTGAATTAACTGATGATTCTTACTTAGAGCTGACCTTCAGCTTGCTGTTCTATGACCTTATGGGACCACATTCTTTTCTGTTAAGCTCAAGGCGTAAAGTAAATTACCGAAAACAGGTTTTACCTCGAAACTTTCTATTGATAAATTCTTTCCTGCTGTGCCTGATACAAAAGTGTTCTGACTGATCAACCCTTATCAATGGAGAGTCACAAGATGTTAGCAGGCCCCCAGGCCAGAAGATGATGTAATCAAAATGAGGCTTTTTGTAACTAAAGATATGCAAATGGCTTCGATGAGGGTCGAAGCTGCTAGCCTATTGAGCTAACTTGATAGGCCCATTAAGATGTACCCACTAAGCTAAGTTGGTATGTGCCTTAAGCTAAGTTGCTATGTCCCTTAAGCTGAATTGGTATGATTCTATGCTTCGCATTTGTTTCTATATACCACTAAAAATATAAAAGCTGCTTGAGAAAACAATAAAGGAGAAGAAGACACTTGGAAAACGCTAAGACTCGCTGTGCTTATTCATTCGTATCGCCGACGCCGACGCCGTCCATCCTAAGGGAACCCTGACCAGCTGGAGCAGGACTCCGGCAGTTGTCTTTAGAAAATCTCTGTTCAGTTCAGTTTAGTCACTCACTCGTGTCTGATTCTTTGCGACTCCCATGTACTGCAGCACACCAGGCTTTCCTGTCCATCACTAACTTGCGGAGCTTATTCAAATCATGTCTATCACGCTGGTGATGTCATCTAACCATTTTATCCTCTGTCATCCGCTTCTCCTCCACCTTCAGTCTTTCCCAGCATCGGGGTCTTTCCCAATGAGTCAGTTCTTCCCATCAGGTGGCCAGAGTATTGGAATTTCAGTTTCAACATAAGTCCTTCCAATGAAGATTCAGGACTGATTTCCTTTAGAATGGACTGGTTTGATCTCCTTGGGACTCTCAAGAGTCTTCTCCAACACCACAGTTCAAAAGCATCAATTCTTCAGCGATCAGCTTTCTTTATAGTCCAACTCTCACATCCATACATGACTACTGGAAAAAACACAGCTTTGACTAGATGGACAGTTTTTGGCAAAGAAATGTCTGTTTTTTAATATACTGTCTAAGTTGGTCATAGCTTTTGTTCCAAGGAGCAAGCCTCTTTTAAATTCAAGGCTGCAATCGTCATCTGCAGTGATTTTGAAGTCCCCCAAAATAAAGTATCTGACTGTTTCCAATGTTTCCCCATCTATTTGCAATGAAGTGATGGGACCAGATGCCATGATCTTAGTTTTCTGAACGTTGAGTTTTAAGCCAACTTTTTCACTCTCCTCTTTCACTTTCATCAAGAGCCTTTTTAGTTCCTTTTCACTTTTCTGTCATATAGTGGTGTCATCTGGGTATCTGAGCTTATTGATATTTCTTCTGGCAATCTTGATTCCAGCTTATGCTTCATCCAGCCCGGCATTTTGCATGATATACTCTGCATATAATTTAAATAAGCATGGTGACAATATACAGCCTTGATGTACTCCCTTCCCTATTTAGAACTAGTCCACTGTTCCATGTTCTGTACTAACTGTTGTTTCCTGATGAGCATACAGATTTCTAAGAAGGCAGATAAGGTGATCAGGCGTTCCCACCTCTTTAAGAATTTTCCACAGTTTGTTGTGATCCACACAG
Source organism: Okapia johnstoni (assembly GCA_024291935.2). NCBI lineage: Eukaryota > Metazoa > Chordata > Mammalia > Artiodactyla > Giraffidae > Okapia > Okapia johnstoni. The sequence goes on from CM044325.1 coordinate 11,231,485, forward strand.
TCAAAGGCTTTGATGTAGTCAATAAAGCAGAGGAAGATGTTTTTCTTGAACTCTCTTGTTTTTTTCAATGATCCAATGGATGTTGGCAATTTGATCTCTGGTTCCTCTGCCTTTTCTAAATTCACTTGAACAGCTGGAAGTTCATGGTTCATGTACTGTTGAAGCCTGTCATGGAGAATTTTGAGCATTACTTTGCTAGCATGTGAGATGAGTGCAACTGTGTCATAGTTTGAACATTCTTTGGCATCGTCTTTCTTTGGGAATGGAATAAAACTGAACTTTTCCAGACCTGTGGCCACTGCTCAGTTTTCCAAATTTGTTGGCATACTGAGTGCAGCACTTCCACAGCATCATCTTTTAGGATTTGAAATGGCTCAACTTGAATTCCATCACCTCCACTTGTTTTGTTCATAATGATGATTCCTAAGGCCCACTTGACTTTACATTCCATGATGTCTGGCTCTAGGTGAGTGATCAATCATTGTGGTTATCTGGGTCATGAAGATCTTTTGTACAGGTCTTCTGTGTATTCTTGTCACCTCTTCTTAATATCTTCTTCTTCTTTTAGGTCCATACTATTTCTGTCCTTTATTGTGACCATAGATGGGGAAACAGTGGCCACAGTGTCTAACTTTATTTTGGGGGGCTCCAAAATCACAGCAGATGGTGATTGCAGCCATGAAATTAAAAGCCACTTACTCCTTGGAAGGAAAGTTATGACCAACCTAGACAGTATATTAAAAAGCAAAGACATTTCTTTGTCAACAAAGGTCTGTCTAGTCAAGGCTATGGTTTTTCTTGTAGTCATGTATGGATGTGAGAGTTGGACTATAAAGAAAGCTGAGTGCAGAAGAATTGATGCTTTGAACGGTGGTGTTGGAGAAGACTCTTGAGAGTCCCTTGAGCTGCAAGAAGATCCAACCAGTCCATCCCAAAGGAGATCAGTCTTGGGTGTTCATTGGAAGGGCTGATGTTGAAGCTGAAACTCCAATACTTGGCCACTTGATGTGAAGGGCTGACTCATTGGAAAAGACCCTGATGCTGGGAAGGATTGGGGGCAGGAGGAGAAGGGGACAACAGAGGATGAGATGGTTGGATGGCATCACCAACTCAATAGACATGAGTTTGGGTAAACTCTGGGAGTTAGTGATGGACAGGGAGGCCTGGCATGCTGTGGTTCAAGAGGTCGCAAAGAGTTGGACACGACTGAGCAACTGAACTGAACTGAACTGATTGTGCCCATCTTTGCATGAAATGTCCCCTTGGTATCTCTGATTTTGTTGAACAGATCTCTAGTCTTTCCCACTCTGTTGTTTTCCTCTATTTCTTCACATTGACCACCAAGGAAGGCTTCTTATCTCTCCTTGCTAAACTTTGTAGCTCTGCATTCAAATGGGTATAGTTTTCCTTTTCTCCTTTGCCTTTTGTGTCTCTCCTTTTCTCAGTATGGCCTCATCAGACAACCATTTTGCCTTTTTGCATTTCTTTTTCTTGGGGATGGTCTTGATCACTGCCTCCTGTACAATGTGACAAACCTCCATCCATAGTTCTACCTGGATTCTGTCTATCAGATAACCCCTTGAATCTATTTGTCACTTCCACTGTATAATCGTAAGGGATTTGTTTAGGTCATACCTGAATGATCTAGTAGTTTTCCCTGCTGCTGCTGCTGCTGCTAAGTCGCTTCAGTTGTTTCCGACTCTGTGCGACCCCATAGACAGCAGCCCACCAAGGTCCGCTGTCCCTGGGATTCTCCAGGCAAGAACACTGGAGTGGGTTGCCATTTCCTTCTCCAATGCATGAAAGGGAAAAGTGAAAGTGAAGTCGCTCTGTCGTGTCTGACTCTTAGCGACCCCGTGGACTGTAGCCTACCAGGCTCCTCTGTCTATGGGATTTTCCAGGCAAGAGTACTGGAGTGGGGTGCCACTGCCTTCTCCTACTTTGTCTAATTTAAGTCTGAATTTGCCAATAAACAGTTTATGATCTGAGCCACAGTCAGCACCTGGTCTTATTTTTGCTAACTTTACAGAGCTTTTCCATCTTTGGCTGCAGAGAATATGCTCAAGGTAATTTTGGTATTGACCATCTTATGATGTCCATGTACAGACTTTTCTCTTGTATTGTTGGAAGAGGGTGTTTGCTGTGACCAGTGTGTTTGCTTGGCAAAACTCTGTTAGCATTAGCCTTGCTATATTTTATTATCCAAGGCCAAATTTGCCTGTTACTTCAGGTATTTCTTGACTTCCCACTTTTGCATTCCAGTCCTCTCTAATGAAAAGGACATTTTGGGGGGCATTAGTTCTAGAATGTCGTGTAGGTCTTCATAGAATGGGTCAACTTCAGCTTCTTTATGATTATTGTTTGGGGCATAGAGTTGGATTACTGTGATATTGTGTGGTTTGCCTTGGAAATGAACAGAGATCATTCGGTCATTTTTGAGATTGCACCCAGATATTGCATTTTGGACTCTTTTGCTGACTATGAGGGCTACTCCATTTCTTCTAATGTATTCTTGCCCACCATCATAGAAATAATGGTCATCTGAGTTAAATTCATCCATTCCAGTCCATTTTAGTTCACTGATTCCTAAAACGCCATTGTTCACCCTTGCCATCTCCTGTTTGACCTCTTCCAATTTACCTTGATTTATGGACCTAACGTTCCAGGTTCCTATGTAATATTGTTCTTTACAGCATCAGACTTTACTTCCATCACCCATCACATCCACTACTGGGTGTTGTTTTTGCTTTGGCTCCCTCTCTTCATTCTTTCTGGGGTTATTTCTCCACTCTTTCTGGTAGCATATAGGGCATCTACCAACCTGGGGAGTTCATCTTTCATGTCCTATCTTTTTGCCTCCATACGTTCTCAAGGCAATAATACTGAAGTGGTTTGTCATTCCCTTCTCTAGTGGACCACATTTTGTCAGAGCACCCCACCATGACCTGTCTGTCTTGGTTGGCCCTAAACAGCATGGCTCATAGTTTCATTGAGTTAGACAAGGCTATGGTCCATGTGATTAGATTGGTTAGTTTTCTGTGATTGTGGTTTTCAGTCTGTCTGCCCTCTGAAGGATAAGGACAAGAGGCTTATGAAAGCTTCTTGATTGGAGAGACTGACTTGAGAAAATAAAAGTCATGTAAAACAAGAGCAAACGTGAATTTTTCAAAAATGCAGTTGGAGATTTAACTGGAAGTGGCATATATTGAACAAAATCTTTGTAGTTTTGTCAGTGTTTTGGGCTCTCCTCCATGACAGTGGGAAAATCCCCTGAAAATGGAGTTAATTATCACAGTGGAGGCAACTAATTTTGGTTTAGGAGAGGTTGGAGAGAACTATTTGAAAGAAATCATATGATGACAAAAGATAAATTCATAATAGGATACCTTTGTGTTGTAAATAAAAAGAGAATAAAATGAGTCTGAGTTTTAGAAAAATAATTAGTGGCACTTCATACACATTTCATTTCCTTCTGAACTTGTCATAGTAATTTTATTTAATTAACTAAATATTTGTGTGGACCAATGCTAACTCATCTTTGTCACCACCATGAAGAAGAAAATAGTTGAAGTTTCCATGTGCATGGGCTACCCTGATAACTCAGTTGTTAAAGAATCTGCCTGCCATGCAGGAGACCCAGTTGGATTCCTGGGTCGTGAAGATCCTCTGGAGAAGGGATAGGGTACCTGCTTCAGTATTCTTGGGCTTCCCTTGTGGCTCAACTGGTAAAGAATCTTCCTGCAATGCCAGAGACCTGGGTTTGAGCCCTGGGTTGGGAAGATCCCCTGGAGAAGGGAAAGGCTACCCACTCCAGTACTCTGGCCTGGAGAATGCCATGGACTATATAGTCTATGGGGTCACAAAGAGGCAAACACAGCTGAGTGACATTATCTGTAAACTTGTGAAATACAGATTGTGTTGATACAACAAAAGGCAGATTAACCTGAACAAGATAAATGTTCATTCCTTTTTCTCATAGAGCAGTTAATGTATAAGTAGCCAGGCTGCTATCATGGCTCCAATTGTCACGAATCCAGGTTCTTTTTAAATATTCTATCTGCAGTACCTCACTCATGAGCTTAAAATGCTGCTCCAGCTCTTGCTATTATATCTGACTTGATAACAATATGAGGCTTTAAAAGATCCAACATGATTTCAAAGTTATGTGGGCTAATACATTTCTTTTTTGAACTGGGTTATTTTTAGTTGTGTTTCTTCTATTTGCAGTTGAAAGAATTCTAGTTCATTCAGGCTCTCAGTCACCTGTAAGATAACTTCAAGCTTCTAACCTTGAAACATTAAAGCCCTTCGTAATCTGACCTCAGCCTGGCCCTCTAGTCTGATGGCTATAAACCCCTGCCATGTATGTAGTATTATAGTGATACAACAAATTATCAGGAATTTCCCATGCATAGCATGGTTATACTGTTCTGTTTCTCCTCTTTTTTCCATGCTGGGAATGCCCAATTCTTCACACCTGCCTTTAACTCATTATCTCCCACTCATCATCTGAGATTGGTCTGAGGAATCACTTCCTTCATCAATCTTCCTCTGTGCTTGCAGACAGAGTACCCCTACTCTCTTCCCTTGGTGACAACCTACAAATATCTCAAACATTGCATTTACTGTAATGTGCTGTATTATGTATTTTTTGACTCTAAATTGTGAGCTACAATGACTTATAGTCATTGTTTCATTTCCCTCCCAACACACGTTCTGACCCAAAGTAGAAGTTTAATAAAAAATGATTGAATAAACAAACTACATAATGAAAATACAGAAATTGAAACTGTCAATTTCATAACCCTGTCTGCAAGATTTATTTTTGGAAAAAAATATTGGAGTGGAAGCTTAAACACCAGAATTGAGTTTGACTTTATAATTTACTTTTTTTTTTTTTCCTGAACCTAGTCTTTTTGTCTGATCTGTGCTGATGTTTTCACAAGAGGACACTTCCCTATGGATATTAGCATTGGCTTCACTCCTTATTCACTTCTGCTTAGGCATAGAAAGGCGACTAATATGGTGAATTTGGGAGAAGGAATGATAGCGGATCTGCTCTACTTGACCCCTTCTTATACTCACTTTGACACGTGCAAACCTGCATGCATCAGGTTTAGATTTGCTTTCTGTCATGTGCTATAATACCCTGCCCTTTTAGAGGAGTCCTCCAATTGGCTCACTGTTTGAGGGACTATGTGTGTAATTGTGTATCATTTAGCAGTGAAGTATTAACCAGCCTATTTAGCCACAGACTAAGACCCATCTTTCAATGTCATGTGCCCATATATGAATGTGTTCTAGATTAGCAAAAGAGAGATTCTCCACAATCTCAATAGTCTCCAAATCAGTAAAATAATTTATTCTCGGAGTTTGTAAAATTTTAATTGCATGTGCCTGGCATTGTGTAAGTGTTAAGATAATTAAATGAATAATACATATTTCACAATCTCAGGGAATTCTCATCTATGGAAAATGTGCATCTTTCCAAACATCTGAGTTATACAACATTAGTATTCTGTAAGAATATTAGGGACCCTCCAACCTAATTGATCATTGGGAAAGGTCTAATAACTAAAAAACCTCTAGCCATTCCCTCCTCCAGGGGATCTTCCCAACCCAGAGATTGAACCTGAGTCTCTCTCATTGCAGGCAGATTTGTTACCATCTGAGCCACTAGGGAAGCCCCCTTATAAATAATAGAGACACTCATTAAGACACTCTGGGGTGGGGATTTAGAATCTACTCTTCTTGTTTGTTTGCTTGTTTGCTTATGAGGCATCCAAGTGATTTTCACTATCAATATTTTACTAAATTCTGGGAACTATTAATTGAATTGCTCACCACAGTCAACATACAAGACCTCCATTGACTGCCAGCCTGTGATAACTCACAGGACTTTGGGGTTTATATAATGAACTAGGGGAGTGTTATAGACTTTTACACAGAAGTGCTAGTATCCAGTGAGATGTCCATTGGTCTCACACATAGCACATATGTGTGTACAGGCATGTATGCATGCAGATGAAAAGTGAAACTGAAGTCGCTCAGTCGTGTCAGATTCTTTGTGACCCCATGAACTGTAGACTGCCAAGTTCCTCCATCCATGGGATTTTCCAGGCAAGAACACTGGAGTGGGTTGTTTTCTCCTTTCCAAGTGATCTTCCTCATCCAGGGATTGAACCTGGGTCTCCCACACTGCGGGCAGACTCTTTACCGTCTGAGCCACCAAGGAAGCCCTGATAGGCACACACTTATTGGTGGATGCCTAAGAGATTCTTGTGGTCAAACACATTTGGAAATACTGGGAATAAATTAAGTCAAAGAGTTTCAACAGATTTATTGGAGAATTAGTATCTTGAGGTACATTGTGAGTCTCCAAGAGCTGGTTAAGGTCTCTCTAATTTCCATTTATACTATATCCTGAAATCTTACTTAATTCTGGCAGGTAGATGGGGAAACAGTGGAAACAGTGGCTGACTTTATTTTTCTGGGCTCCAAAATCACTGCAGATGGTGACTGCAGCCATGAAATTAAAAGATGCTTACTCCTTGGAAGGAAAGTTATGACCAACCTAGATAACATATTAAAAAGCAGAGACATTACTTTGCCAACAAAGGTCCGTCTAGTCAAGGCTATGGTTTTTCCAGTGGTCATGTATGGACGTGAGAGTTGGACTATAAAGTAAGCTGAGTGCCAAAGAATTGATGCTCTTGAACTGTGGTGTTGGAGAAGACTCTTGAGAGTCCCTTGGACTGCAAGGACATCCAACCAGTCCATCCTAAAGGAGATCAGTCATGGGTGTTCATTGGAAAGACTGATGTTGAAGCTGAAACTCCAATACTTTGGTCACCTGATGCAAAGAGCTGACTCATTGGAAAAGACCCTGATGCTGGGAAAGATTGAGGGCAGGAGGAGAAGGGGATGACAGAGGATGAGATGGCTGGATGGCATCATCGACTCGATGGACATGGGTTTGGGTGGACTCCGGGAGTTGGTGATGGACAGGAGTCCTGGCGTGCTGCAGTTCATAGGGTCGCAAAGAGTCAGACACGACTGAGTGACTGAACTGAACTGAACTGGGACATAAGCGTTTATATATGCAAAAATGTACTATGAATTATAAATAGTAATAATTATGATATTATCATGTAATATTATACACGTATAGACTATTTTAAAGTTTGATTTGGTCAAATTAGTATCTTAAATCCATTATAGAAATTGTCAACAAAATTTTCAAAACTGAAATATTTTTGTTTTGTGTTACTTAGCATTAAATCAGTTTCCATAAATTGTAACAAATTGTGGAAATAAGATAATGACCCTTAAAATATAAAATATTAATATTAAATCATACAGAAATGATTCATAGAATAGCATGAGTTAGGGTCAGGCTTTTTTCAGTAAATGAGATTTTGCCAAACTTATGCAATTATTTGCTTAAAGGATTTTGTAGTCTATCATCTGTTTTTCAAGTTAGAACTAACGTCTCCCAGCTACAACATAGAAATATTCAGGATCACCATTTTTAAACACTTAACATGTTATATAATAAGGGTAGATGGGCAACTAGAATCCTGGGGAAATAAAACAAAACATGAATCTGATATTCTGTCTTCCAAAGTACATTCTTTAAGTTTTACTTTTCTTCTCTTAACTCTTTCTGTTCACTGTTTCTGGAGCAATTTAAATTGTTTCCAATTATGGTAAGTGAAGGCAAGTATAAAAATCTATACAAAAGTTAAATGTAAAAATCTATACAAAAGTTAAATGTATAAATTAAGCATAAGTATATAAAAAAGACAACTGTTTTTTCTTAGAGATTCAATTTATCAATTCCTTTTTAGCCATTAGCACTTTTCCTTCAATTACTTCATCAGTTTCTTGTCTTGAAATACTGACCCAAAGGAGTGAAACACACACTCAATGAGCTGGCTATTTAATACATTGAGAGAAGGAAAAAAATAAGAAAAATTCAAATTTCTATGATGATGGCTCATTTAGGACTGATACATAAAATTTTTGATTCAGAATCCTTGGGATCATGAAATATTTACATATAATGATACCTAGGAAAATTTTACTAAAACAAACGTATTAGAATACAGTATTACAGACATTAGATTAGAATATTAGAATTAAAAAAAAAACAGTTTCTTCCTGAGAGTCAGGAACTGAAAAAGACTGTAAAACAGTCTCTGCTCAACCTCCATTAAATATATAAAATGGAGCAGAAAAAAATTTTATGGCTATTATTTACTAGAGCCATGGAAGCCCTTAACATTTCACTAATGAGAATAGAACCTGAAGAAATATTGCAATAAACTCTGCATCCTAAAATGCCATTGATTCTACAATGCACCAGTTCATAACTATCTGGTTTTGTGTGGATTAGGAGATATAAATTATATACATTAATTACATTAATATCCCTGTTTTACAACATTACAATGTGGAAGAAAAAAATGCATGAATAAAATATGATTGTCTAAACCTTATGAGTATCCAAATCTATCGCAGATATGTTAACCAATGTTGTATTCTTAATGTCGGAAAAGGCAAAATTTAAAAGCTTTTGAAATATAACTAACATAGGGAACAAGGCCAAGGCCAAGTTATTAGTTTATTGGGTTCTATTTATTGAAAGAGGGAAAATTATTACAAGGAAACAGTGATTGCACATCTCTGGGCAAAGTAATATTAATATGGTACAAAAAATTGATAAAGAATACAGACAATTCAGTGTCAATAGAACTGCAGAAAAATATATTTTCATGTTTCTGCACAGTTAGGGTTTTTCAAAAAAAGGAAACTGAAATCTCAGCTAAAGGACAACCTTTAGAAGTTAAAAGGTGATTGAAAATCTAGAAAATCTTTGTAGAGTTGTAACAATTTTCCTTCGCAGAGCTCAAAGAGTGATAAAACTCTCAGTCAAAGGACTGTATACTAGAGACTTTTCCCTTCTCTTCCCAGAGATGAGTTTACCTTTGGGAGATTGTATTTGCCACTTTCTCTCAGGAGAGGGGGGAAGGGTTTGATTATTCCAGGGTTCAATAGCACTAAAAAAAAAATAATAATAATAATAAGTACCTGAAGGGTCTCTCTGGTTTTCATTGCATCACAGTAAAGGGAAGATGAAGTGAGGTGAACAATGCAGTTATGTCTGTAAGTAAAAATAATAGTTTAACCTTGACTAAAAACTCTCATGTTTAATTTCAAGCTAAAATTACTAGAGATATTTTAGCAAAATTGTTGCACCTCCAGTTCTTTGTTCATTCTATTCTTTATTTCTCCCCAATAATTTATTGGGGGGAAGGAATAGCTAGGAAGTTTGGGATGGACATGCACACACTGCTATATTTAAAGTGGGAAACCAGCAAGGACCTACTGTATAGCAAAAGGAAGTCTGCCCAATGTTATGTGGCAGCCTGGATGGAAGGGGAGTTCGGGGAAGAATGGTACTTTCATATGTATGGCTGAGTACCATTGTTTCATATGTATGGCTTCATATGTATGTTTCATATGTATGGCTGAGTACCATTGTTTCATATGTATGGCTTCATATGTATGTTTCATATGTATGGCTGAGTACCATTGTTTCATGTGTATGTTTCATATGTATGGCTGAGTACCATTGTTTCATATGTATGGCTTCATATGTATGTTTTTCATATGTATGGCTGAGTACCATTGTTTCATGTGTATGTTTCATATGTATGGCTGAGTACCATTGTTTCATATGTATGGCTTCATATGTATGTTTCATATGTATGGCTGAGTACCATTGTTTCATATGTATGTTTCATATGTATGGCTGAGTACCATTGTTTCATATGTATGGCTTCATATGTATGTTTCATATGTATGGCTGAGTACCATTGTTTCATATGTATGTTTCATATGTATGGCTGAGTACCATTGTTTCATATGTATGTTTCATATGTATGGCTGAGCACCATTGTTTCATATGTATGTTTCATATGTATGGCTGAGTACCATTGTTTCATGTGTATGTTTCATATGTATGGCTTCATATGTATGTTTCATATGTATGGCTGAGTACCATTGTTTCATATGTATGGCTTCATATGTATGTTTCATATGTATGGCTGAGTACCATTGTTTCATGTGTATGGCTTCATATGTATGTTTCATATGTATGGCTGAGTACCATTGTTTCATATGTATGTTTCATATGTATGGCTGAGTACCATTGTTTCATATGTATGTTTCATATTTATGTTTCATATGTATGGTGAGTACCATTGTTTCATATGTATGTTTCATATGTATGTTTCATATGTATGGCTGAGTACCATTGTTTCTTAATTGGCTATTGCTGTTGTTTAGTCACTAAGTCTAACTGGAGTCTTTTGCTGCCTCATGGACTTGAGCCCACCAGGTTCCTCTGTACAGAATAAAAAGTTTAAAAGAGAGAGGGAAAAAATAAACTAGCATCTAGGACAGTACAAACACACAAAAATAAAACATTCAGCAACTTTGAAAGATTTTACATTTGAATACCCACAACATAGATTCTAAGTTTACCATATCCATCCCCTTATTCATTATCCAGATGATAATCCATCTATTTTTTTTTTATTTTGCATTTAAAAGTAAATTGCAGATATTAACATGCTTCTGTCTAAATACTTTAGCATGAATTACCAATAGAGTTTAATAATTTACTAGAGTGCATGTGTGTCTGCTAAGTTGCTTCAGTCGTGTCTAATTCTTTGTGACCCCATGGACTGTAGCCCTCCAGGCTCATCTGTCCATGGGTTTTTCCAGACAAGAATACTGGAGTGGGTTACCATGTCCTTCTTCAGGGTATCTTCCCATCCTAGGGCTCAAACCTGAGTCTCTTATGTCTCCTGCACTAGTAGGTGGGTTCTTTACCACTAGCGACGCCTGGGAAGCCCCAGTTGGTGACTGGCACACCTCTGGCATCTTAGTTATCTATTGGAAGATGTGTTCCCCTGGGATTGAAGGATCACTCCTGAGATTTGGCTCTTGTTTCTGAATCATTACTATAGTTTATAAATACTTTTCTATTGCTTGAGATAAGATCTTGGCCCTTGCTCAAATGATAAATGTATCCATTTGGGGGACATAAGTATCTTGTTATACCCTAGGACTCTGACGATATCAGATATTGCACATTATTTTTCTAGGCAGAGGCTTCAGCTTTAGGATTTCAAAGCATAAGCCTGAGTCAACATCTTTAGAATGTATATATTTAGGGAGTAGTCTTTCAACGACCTTCCTGAGAGTCACTAGAAAATCAAGTTTTTGATAAGCTTTACTAGAACTCCTGGAGACTTGGCAGTCTTAACCAAAAGTTTTAGCTCTATAAGATCTTTTTGATGGACTTCCCTGGTGGGAACTGTGCTCCACAACAAGAGAAGTCAGAGAAATGAGAAGCCTGTGCGCCACAACTGGAGACCTGCTCTCCACAACTAGAGAAAGCCCTAGTTGCTTCACACAGCAATGAAGACCCAGTGCAGCCAAAAATAAATAATTTTTAAAAAGACCTCTTTTGTGATGCTGAACTCTGAGGTATGTTTATAAGGTTATAGATGGGATTAAAAATAAATTAGGGAATCTTCTTACACGGGTATAATGAGATGCACAATTTGTATAACACATTGCAACAGCAATGTCAGAATTTGCTAGATAAAACCTGATGGAATTGAAGTCCATGTGTTGATGATCAGGTTTTCTGTCATCTGTGTTACCTGATCTTGCAAGATTATGTTTCTCTTCACTAGGACCAGAGTTGAGGCCAGGTTTCTTCCCACTTGACCGCAGATGCTAACATAATACCATATCAGAGTTTCCTCATTCATTTATTTTATAAGTAAGGGAATTACATAAAGTGGTGAGACTGAGACATCTAGGCCTTCAGGATTTGCTGAACAAAGCCCCTCTGTATGGAGAAGTGAGTGAGGATCATCATATACTTGCTAATATTACTGGTCAATTAAGTGTGCTGAGCTAAACGGTTGGGTATATCAACAAAGTTAACAATTGCAACAAATTTGTTACATTGGTACTATTATTTTTCCATATCAAAGATAGGAAACTGAGATTAAGACAGATTAAATGACTTGTCTAAGTTCATGTGGCAAATAAAATACAGTCAAAATGCTAACCCAGGTGCTCTTACTCCAGAGCCTGTCCTCTTGTTTATTAACCAACACAGAAACTCCCAATCTGACCAAGTATGGTAAAGCTGAACGGAAATTTCTTCAGAAAATGTTGCCAAATGTTATCACTTTCTAATTGCTTTCTTTAAATGAGTTTTATAAAAAAAAATGTATAGGTTGTTCTAAAATCCAGAATGAATTTGCACTTATCAGGGTCGTGGATGTAAGTCCATAGCTGATAGAACCTGCTTTAGTAATTTTGGTTAAAAAAAAAAAAAGAATTATACTTCTGTTTAAATAAGTATGATTCCCATCTTTCAAATTACAAGTAGGCCATTATGCTCCTGGGAACTCTCTTCCTTTACATTCATGCAGACCTCTACAGTGGCTCACTCAGTTGGAATGATCAGTCTTTATTACATTGCCTAACAGTGTGAATCAGTCACGGAAGCCACTTGTTTTCATAGGTTGTTGTTCTCTGCAGCTATGCCTCGAGCTCACGTGTGTGATACAGAGGTACCAAACACAAATACTTCTTATCTTACTAAATTCCCCAAATTGAGGGATAAAAGCAAAGGATATGATGGAACCACCAAAGGTCAAGAACAGGCTTCTGAAAGTCTTGATTTTTCAAACTGAATTAGTCCTAAATGGTGGCCCCTGTAGTCAAAACTATTTTGATGAAATGAAACTTTCCTTTCTTAAGGGTAAATATATCTAAAGACCAACCTAGATTGCATATTAAAAAGCAGAGATATCACTTTGCTGGCAAAGGTCTCTCTAGTCAAAGCTAGGTTTTTCCAGTAGTCATGGATGGATGTGAGAGCTGGACCATAAAGAAAGCTGAGCTCCAAAGAGTTGATACTTTCAAACTGTGATGCTGGAGAAGACTCTTGAGAGTTCCTTGGATTGCAAGGAGATCAAACCAGTCAATCCTAAAGGAGATTAGTCCTGAATATTCATCGGAAGGACTGATGCTGAAGCTCCAATACTTTGGCCACCTGATATGAAGAACTGACTCATTGGAAATGCTGGGATGCTGGGAAAGACTGAATGCCCCAGGAGAGGGTGATGACAGAGGATGAGATGGTGGGATGGCATCACCAACCAGATGGACATGAATTTGAGCAAGCTCTGGGAGTTGGTGATGGACAGAGAAACCTGGCGTGCTGCAGTTCATGGGGTTGCAAAGAGTCGGACACAACTGAGTGACTGAACTGAACTTATCATTGATCTAAAGACATCCTTAAATTTTTATTACTAAAGAAAACATAACATCAACGCTATTTTTAGAGTTATAGACGGCAGCCCACCAGGCTCCCCCTTCCCTGGGATTCTCCAGGCAAGAACACTGGAGTGGGTTGCCATTTCCTCCTGCAATGCATGAAAGTGAAAAGTGAAAGTGAAGTCGCTCAGTCATGTCTGACTCCTAGCGACCCCATGGACTGTAGCCTACCAGGCTCCTCCATCTATGGGATTTTCCAGGCAAGAGTACTGGAGTGGGGTGCCATTGCCTTCTCCAAAGTTATCTATAGAAGTTGTGAAAATTTGTCATACCACATCTATGTAAACAAAGTAGTCATCTTCATGTGTTTCCAAAACAAAAGGAGTTTCACTGGTAATGATCTCTTTACCTTCATTCTACCAAATTCCTGGTGTCCCCAAAATTCTACCATTAAGGGAGACAGAAAGGCAAGCAGGAGATTGATAGAGAGAGGGAATCTAAAATTTAGAGTCTACTCTGAAATTTGAGATCTAAAAAAAATTTCTCTTCAGTCTACTAAATGAAATCTTGCTTTTCTTTTAACATATTGACTTGGGTAATTGAGAACATACATGAGTTGGAGAAATAGTTTTAAAAAATTCTACTAAAAGCATTCTAGGATATATCCTCCAACTTTAAACCTGAACCCATGCAAATTCTATCATCTTGAAAAAGCTTCCCTTGCTCTCCACTGCTTCTTCACCCTTTCTATAATGCAGTTGTGCATACACACACATACACACACACACACACACAAACACACACACATAATGCTGTGGATAATTTGATATTTTTGTTCTGTTAATTTTTTCCTTGCCTAAAGGTATGTCACATAATAATAATGATGATAATGATGACAACAAAAAAGAAGATGCTGTCAAATAAAAGAATACCCAAGGCTGTACTGTGAAGTGGACCTTCTGTGATTTTTTGTGGCAGGCAGAGTAATGGACCTCACAGATGTCCACACCATAATCTCCAGACCTGTGATGTGTTGTCAGGGCAAAAGGGAATTTGTAGATGTAATTCAGGATACAGATTTTGAGAATAGATGGAGTTACTCCAGTGAAATCAATCTGATCACATGAATCCCTAAAAGCAGAGGACTTTTCACCACTACAGAGTGCCATATCAGAAGGGTCAGAGAGATGACAGTGTGAGAAGAATGTAATTCCCACTGCTGGTTCTAAAAAGTAGGTGGCTCTTTGCAAGGGTGGAGAGGCTTCTAGACTCTAAGTGTGGCTCTAGCGAAGAGCCACCAAAGCAATGGGGCTTCCATCTAACAAGCATGTCAAACTAAATTCTGCCAAAATTTGAATAAGCAGGAAACAGATTTCCTCCTATAGGAGGAAAAAATTTCAGCCCTGACAACACCTTGGTCTTAGCCTGGTGAGAACTATACAAGGCTTCAGAACTATAAAATAATAAATGTGTGTGTTTTTAAGCCAGTTCAGTTCAGTTCAGCCGCTCAGTCGTGTCCAACTCTTTGGGACCCCATGAACCACAACATGCCAGGCCTCCCTGTCCATCACCAACTCCCGGAGTTTACCCAAACTCATATCCATCGAGTCGGTGATGCCATCTAGCCATCTCATTGTCTGTCATCCCCTTCTCCTCCTGCCCCCAATCCTTCCCAGCATCAGGGTCTTTTCCAGTGAGTCAACTCTTTGCATGATGTGGCCAAAGTATTGGAGTTTCAGCTTCAACATCAGCCCTTCCAATGAAGTTTGTGGTAATTTTTATGGCAGCAATAGAAAAAATTTACAACTTTCTTAATAAATAGATATGTATATATGTTTATGACTTTGAGCAAAGTCCATGAGATAGTGAAAGACAGAGAAGCCTGGCGTGCTGCAAACCATGGGGTTGCGAAGAGTCTCACAGAACTTAGCAACTGAACAACATATATATACATACATATATACATATGTATATATGTATATGTTTCAGGGATTCCCATCCCTCTTGAAACATGACACTGCGTCTTACTTGTTAAGAACTGGACTCTGGGATAAAGAAGACTCGAGTCAGTGATTCTGGCATTGCTACTAGCTGACTTAGGGCCATTTCCCCCAGAGTCCTTTGCTTCTGTTGCTTCATCTTTGTAATAGAGGCAGTCATAAGAAGAATTTTAAGATTCAATGAAGCAATGCAAGTGAAGTAAATAGCACATTTCTTCACAATTAGCAAATGTTTAATACATCTCAACCACCATTGATATAAGACTAGTTGCAGCAGTGGTGTGCTGCTGTTGTTGTATCAGTGTTTTGTATAAGTGTGATTGAATATCATTTAAGGCCTGCTGTTAATCATTTCAATTCCAAGATATGATAACATCATGAATCTTAGAATCATAATTTTCCTGTTGGACATATAGCATATCAACTTCCCATTTCATCTTTTTGTTTCTAAAAAAAGTGAATAAAAACATCCACATTTTTTTCATTTTTCATTGCCTTGATTATCTGCAAATTGTATAAATTTACCTTAAATAATTTCACAAAGGGACAGCTTTGGGCATCAGTGTATAAAATATTAATGTTATCCACATTCAGGGCAACTTAGCAGTCATCTAGAATGGAGATGATTACCCAAGGTCCCACTCACAGGTACCAGGGGTTAGAATTCAAATATACTTTGTGGAGGAGATACAATTCTACCTTCTACAAATGGCTAAGCTTGAGAGCAGAGTGAAGAGTGATTGTAAGAAGCACAAAGAATCTTCTAGAGTGCTGGTAATCCTCTTGATCTAGGGGCTGATTATATTGTAGTTTCAATTTACAAAAAATCATCCAGCTATTCCCTTATGATATGTACACTTTATGGATATTATGCTTCATTAAAAAAATAAGTTAAAAAAAAAAAAAGATTGTAGATGATTGTTACTATCACTGGCTGTAGGATCTGTAGGTCCTGCCAGCTCTTTCATTCAGAGAACCACTAAATGCTTGGGCTGATTTTTCTCTATAGTGTTTTATAAATTGCTTACATATTTTCCAAATAAGAAAGCTGAAGTTTAGAAAGTTCAAATAAGAAATAAGCTTAGAAAGTTTGGATAATCACAAGACCCACATAGATAAATGTCTGTGCTTGTGTGTGTTGAGTGTTGTTTCTGTAAGACTTGACATTGAAAACATTAATCAGAAAGTTTCAGACTCTGTTCTTCTCCTACAGTGTTTATTCATCATCATTCTCACCCTCATAAATTGAAAATAATTCATCGTCATCCTACACGCAAGTTATTTTCATTTTGACACTAACAATTATAATGCAACTCATAAGAATAAAGAACTCCTACATGGGAAAATTTAGCATAGCAAGTAGATTTGAAAGTCTAAGCTCTCCAGTTTAAACACGTGATCTAACTCATAGGTTGATACAAAACAGAAAAAGCCAAATGAGTATAACAAGTCAAGATAAATCATTAAGTGAGAATCAAAGAGTAAACTATAATCTTTCATTTTCTCCTAGCAGAGTGCTTTACACTATAAATCCAATTAGTTTGAACTGAAAAGAGATTAATCAATTTCTGGGAGCTTCAGGTTTTACAACAATGACTGAGTCAAAAAAAAGAAAAAAGTTACGTTTTCAAGAAAATGTACTCCGTCCTTGATGATTGTCAAAGCCAATTTTTAATTGTGTTTGGACTGACCAGTGCTCTTTTGCAGCTTCTTTTAGGTTTTCAGATATGTGCACACCTGTGTGTGTCACACACACACACACACACACACACACACACTCTCTCACTCAAGACACACACTCTTGTCTGAGGATATTGCTGAAATATCTCATAATAAAGCAACATGATCCGGCTTCCCTGGTGGCTCAGTGGTAACGAATCTGCCTACCAATGCCGGAGACATGGGTTCAATCCATGGGAAGATCAAACATGCTCCGAGCAACTGGGCCTGTTCACCACAACTACCAAGCCTGTGCTTTAGAGTCTGAGAAACAAAACTGCTGAAGCCAGCACAGCTCGACCCCATGCTCTGCAAGACAAGGAGCCACTGCAATGAGAAGCCCATACTGTGGATGAAGGATAGCCCCCACTCACTGCAACTCAAGAAATTCCTCACAAAGCAATGAAGACCCAGGAGTCAAAAATTAAAAAAAAACAAAACCAAAAACACAGTCTATAGGGGAATTCAACTCTTACAAAGAGGTAAATAAAACAAATTAGACTTTACACAGGTAGAGAGAAAGGAGGTACATTTAATGTACTTTGGAGAAATGGGTAAAATTACTAAAGTGCATTATTAAATCACAAAAGTGGTTAGACTCAGTTTCCAAGTAACATAATGGAAGAAAATGAAATCTTAAAGACATGGAGATAAAAGTCATATTTTTGTTTAAGTTGTATGAAATTCAAATAAAACAATTATTTCTTGTGTGGTAGGAAGGCATGAAATTTGGAATTTGAGATGCATCAAGGAAATTAAAAAGAAAATATTCATTGCCATCTCTAGTAATGTTCTCTTTTGTACAAAGAGATTATTCCAGTGAACCCACTAATTTCTTGGAGTTGATTTTATGACCAAGTCCAAGAATTGACTTGAGAGCCCCTCCCTCTTGAATGTATTGAGTCTTGTGGGCATATAAAGGCCTAGGTCTAAAACATATACTAAGGACCCAAGGTCAAGAGCAGAACTAAACTAAGATTTTAATTAAAATCTTGTGTGTATTATTATCATATTCTCTCCACTAACTAAACTGAATAAGGATACTGACATACTACTCCTAGTAACATAGTAGGTGCATAATATCCGGTAATTGATTGAATTAATACCTTCTCACACACTTTCTCACAAAACAAGTCTGTCCTTCCTTACATTGCCTATCTTGAAATTTTTAATATACCAAATGTTATTTTCTGGATATTATGCTTATTAAGATTTGTATATTGAACATAGAGCTATGGAAATGCAATCTGTGATTTTTAATGCACTCTCAGTTTATAAACTTATATTTTCATTTTTATGAATAGAAGAAAATATCATTTTAACCATTTAGATCCTAATTTAAAACATGATGAGTTTTTGATTTTCAAAATTGATGAGCTCTGTACCATTCCAAATTGCATTTTGCCCTTCTAGATGAAGCACAGATTGAAATCCATAAATATTTTGTTTACTAGTTAAAGTGACTAGTTAGGTAGTTATGCAGAAAACATTGAGACAAGTATTCATCTTGGCAACCACTCCCCTACACACATACACATACACACACACACACACACACACACACACACATATACACACATTCAGTGAAGTCCAATTATAGACAGAGTTTTAGACAGCATTCCAAGCATAATATCCCTACTTCCAGCTCTATCCTGCACATCCACATGATATCAAAGCTTTATTTGTTCACAGCTTTTTAAAATTAATTTTTATTGGAATATAGTTGCTTCACAATATTGTGTTAGTTTCTGCTGTACAGCAAAGTGAATCAGTTGCACGTATACATATATCCACTCTATTTTAGATTCCCTTCCCATTCGAATCACCACAGAGCACTGGGTAGAGTTCCCTGTGCTGTACAGTAGATTCTCACCAGTAATCTATATGATAGAAGTGCATCTATGTCAATCCCAATCTCCCAATTCGTCCCATTCCACTTTCCCCTTTGGTAACCATAAATTTGTTCTCTACATCTGTGACTAGTAAAATATACAGATGAACTTATTTGCAAAGCAGAAATAAACTCGCAGATGTATTTTTCCACAGTTTTAATAAGATTCCTTGTCCATGCCCCTCTCCTGTTGGAATGAACTTTTTATAAAGAATAAAACTAAAGCTCTAATTGAAAATCAGGTGAAGTTTGGAGGTAAGCAGACCCAAAAGAGGTGATCTCTCAGGCATCAAGTTCATAAATTAGGCCTAGAAATATAAGAACTAGAGGCTGGGCCAGTAAAAGGATATAAAATAGCTGATTGATCATATAAAAGTGAAAGTGAAGCCGATCAATCGTGTCCGACCTTTTGTGACCCCGTGGACTGGAGCCCACCAGGCTCCTCCGTCCATGGGATTCTCCAGGCAAGAATACTGGAGTGGGGTGCCATTTCCTTCTCCAGGGGATCTTCCCAACCCAGGGATCGAACCCAGGTCTCCAGCATTTCAGGCAGTCGCTTTAACCTCTGAGCCACCAGGGAAAAACCTCACAATAAAGAAGAGCAAATGTGATTACCAAACTGAAGATCATAGTAAAGACAAAAAATAAGTTGATTCCATAAGCTTTGTATGGGAAAGTTGAATCATAGAGAATAAACTAAATTTGAGAGCACACTTCATTTGTTAATGTTTTAATACTCACAAGGAAATTATTTTAGTATTATTTTAATCATTGTTATTTGTTAAGTCATCATTTGTAACTGACACAAAACAGTATCTCATCATTTGTAAATTCAGTAATTGACATCTTCATAGGATTGTTTCCTGGATTAAATCTGATAATACATTTAAAAGGCCCAACATAACTTTCTAATTCAAAGCTTGTTGTTGTTGTCACTGAGCCTTTATAAAGGTTGCTGTTGTTGTTTCTCAATTGCTCAGTAGTGTCCAGCTCCTTGTGACTCCATGGACTCTTTGTGCCTCTAGGGAAGCACACCAGACTTCCCTGTCTTTCACCATCTCCTGGAACTTGCTCAAACTTATGTCCATTGAGTTGGTGATGTCATCCAACCATCTCATCCTGTTATCACCTTCTCCTCCTGCCTTCAATCTTTTCCAGCATCAGGGTCTTTTCAAATGAGTTGGCTCTTCCCAACAGGTGGCCAAAGTGTTGGAGGTTCAGCTTCAGTATCAGTCCTTCCAATGAATATTCAGGATTGATTTCCTTTTGGATTGACTGGTTTGATCTCCTTGCAGTCCAAGGGACTCTCAACAGTCCTCTCCAAAACCGGAGTTCAGAAGCATCAATTCTTCAGTGCTCAGCTTTCTTTATAGTCCAACTCTCACATCCATACGTGACTACTGGAAAAACCATAGTCTTGACTAGACAGACCTTTGTTGGCAAAGTAATGTCTCTGCTTTTTAATATGCTGTCTAGGTTGGTCATAACTTTTCTTCCAAGGAGCAAGCGTCTTTTTATTTCATGGCTGCAATTACCATCTGTAGTGATTTTGGAGCCCCTAAAAATAAAGTCTGTCACTTTTCCACTGTTTCCCCATCTATTTGCCATGAAGTGATGGGACCAGATGCCATGACCTTAGTTTTCTGAATGTTGAGCTCTAAGCCAACTTTTTCACTATCTTTCGCTTTCATCAAGAGGTGTTTTAGTTCTTCTTTGCTTTCTGCCATAAGGGTGGTGTTATCTGCATATCTGAGGCTATTGATATTTCTCCTGGCAATCTTGATTCCAACCTAGGGTTTCTTATGATGTACTCTGCATATAAGTTAAATAAGCAAGGTGACAATACCAGTAAAAAATTGTAAACCTGGAAAAAATGGAAGATTATTAAAATTATATAAGATACAAGAATGAAATACAATATTTTAATTTTCTCCATGGAAATAATATCACAAAAATAGTGAGAGTGGAAAGAAATAATGACTATGCCACTAAAAAGGCAAGAGAATAATGTTAATAGAAATATTCCATTTTCTAACAAATCATGTTTATTTTGGATCTTGAATTTATTGTACAACATACTTTCCCCAGTTTCTCTTTCAAAAATCCATTTTCTTTGTTCATCTAAGTTAGTTTAAAATAATTTTTCAGCAAATAGTTGAGAGTAGATACTGTTATTGGCACAAATTAATTACGATCACAGTCATGTTACTGAGATTTAGGCAGCTAAATATATATTTAATTTACTTTGTGTCTTCCCCAAATTCTACATTTTTCTAAGTAAGTCCAAGGAGCCTTTGTGGAAATGTTGCTGGATTGCAATTATATTCTGTATAGTCGACCTACTTATTGTCAGTGTCAGGATGATTTGTTTGAGTTGTTCTTAATAGGGGTGCTCTTCAGATCCCTGTTTCTTCCTTCAGATGCTCAAAAGCATAAGGTGAATGTAAAACCAAGGTAGAATTTTATCTCTTTGAATATTAATAATTAATCTGCAATTTTGGATTGAAAATAAGAGTAGCAGTCATGTATTTCCATATCTTAGCTGTCTTAACACTCAGTGAAAACATTAATAGTGGTTTAGAAATAATATTTTCAGTTTTTTGCTTATCTAGTACTAAATTCTATTCCTCGTAGAGAACATTTAGTGTGGGAAGAACTGGTTCAGAAGAAAATATTCCATTGCCTTTGGTTTCATGAACTTAACAGGACTTCGGTAGTATTTACCCAAATAAATTTAGGATTTATTTATCTTTATTGAATTTTAATTTTATCACTATTCCTCACAATTTCTCTCTCATATTTTTTTTAATTGCCAGAAAGAAAATTTCCTCTCAATTATTTCTCCATCAGATAGTTTCTTTCTCTTTTTTTATCAGATACTTTCTGACAAAATATGTTCTACCTTTTTATGAAGGGTTCATAGAACAGAGAATTATTTCAACCACAGAACCAAGTATCTAGAATTATGATTCAAATGCTATAAATCATTTAATTCATGAATCATTAACTTACTAACTGAACTGCATCTTGAAATATAATTTTCTGCAATGAAGTTAGAAAATTTTACTTGTGCATTAATCAGATGTTAAATTAAATGTAAAAGAAAACTAATCTCTGATAGCATTTGAAGGATTGGCCAAGTGATGTTAAAATGAGCAAATTACTTCAATACATATTTCTATGAATATTTTTGGAAGAAGTTTATGACTCTCAAGCATTTGGTTGCAGAGAAGATTCAAGGACAAAGGTCAAAATCCACATTTTAGGCCCCGAACTAGAGATTTTTACTCAAGTGTCCTGTAGAATGACCCAAATATATGGATTTTTAATCAAGAACCAATATCAATTAAAATATTTGGCTTCATTTGGGGATCAACACATATTGTATATTGTATACTTTTCAAAATTTTTCAGGGAAAAAGAAAACATAGTTTTTTGATAGATGCAGCTTTCGCTCTTTCCTTGTGTATCCAGTGTAAAGAAAGTCAGAGTTATAGTACACCAGGGGTTCATAGTAACTCAGTAAATGATTCATTTGACTAAGTTTACAGCAAGGCTCCCCAGGTGGTGCTAGTGGTAAAGATTCTGCCTGCCACAGCAGGAGATACAACAGACAGGGGTTCAATCCCTGGGTCAGGAATATACCCTGGTGTAAGAAATGGCACTCTACTCTTACCTGGAAAATTCCATGGACAGAGGAGCCTGGCAGGCTACGTTACATGGGTTGCAAAGAGTTGGACATGACTGAGCATGTGAGCACATCAAGGCTCAGCCTTGCAGGCTTTGGGAATCTGGCCCTTTTATTCTTCCATATGCTACATGGAATGGAATAGAATAAAAAGAATAGTTGTCTATATTCTAACTTTTACATAGTACTTGCCACACTGGGATTGGAGGACCACTTGCTCTTTGTAAGGTTTAGAGAATCTAACAGATTGCTAGAGAATATTTTTTTTTAATTTATTTATTTTAGTTGGGGGCTAATTACTTTACAATATTGTAGTGGTTTTTGCCATACATTGACATGAATCAGCCATGGGTTTACATGTGTTCCCCATCCTGAACCCCCCTCCCACCTCCCTCCCCATCCCATCTCTCTGGGTCATCCCATTGCCCCAGCCCTGAGCATTTGTCTCATGCATCGAACCTGGAATGGTGTTCTGTTTCACACATGATAATATACATGTTTCAATGCTATTCTCTCAGAACCACCCCCCTCACCATCTCCCTCAGAGTCCATAAGACTGTTCTATGCATCTGTGTCTCTTATTTTGTCTCGCATATAGGGTTATCGTTACCATCTTTCAAATTCCATATATATGCATTAGTATACTGTATTGGTGTTTTTCTTTCTGGCTTACTTCACTCTGTATGATGGTCTCCAGTTTCATCCATCTCAATAGAACTGATTCAAATGTATTCTTTTCAACAGCTGAGTAATATTCCATTGTGTATATGTACCACAGCTGCCTTATTCATTCGTCTGATGATGGACATCTAGGTTGCTTCCATGTCCTGGTTATTATAAACAGTGGTGTGATGAACATTGGCATACACGTGTCACTAGAGAATATTGATGATGAAAATGTGCAGTCCTTTCCCACTGGGAAAATGAAAAGAATATTTTCTGCCTGTGGTCTGTGGAGAGAGTCAAAGACTAACTTATATCACTCACAGATCTGTATTCTCCAACAACTTATTGTTTTTCCATCGCTCAGGCTTCTCTCTTTGTGACCCCATGTACTGCACCACACCAGGTTTCCCTGTTCTTCACCATGTCCCAGAGTTTGTTCAAATTCGTGTCCATTGAGTTGATGATGCCATCCAAACATCTCATCCTCTGTTGTTGCCCCCTTAGTTCTTCACTGCTCTGCTATTAACTAAGGAGGTCACAACATCTTTTTTTTTTTTTCACTCAGTTCAGTTCAGTTCAGTTGCTCAGTTGTGTCCTACTCTTTGTGACACCATGGACTGCAGCACACCAGCCTCCCCCCTGTCCATCACCAACTCCCAGAGTTTACTCAAACTCATGTCTATTGAGTCAGTGATACCATCCAACCATCTATCCTCTGTTGTCCCCTTCTCCTCCTGCCCTCAATCTTTCCCAGCATCAGGGTCTTTTCAAATGAGTCAGCTCTTCGCATCAGGTGGCCAAAGTATTGGAGTTTCATCTTCAACATCAGTCCTTCCAATGAACACCCAGAACTGATCTCCTTTAGGATGGACTGGTTGGATCTCCTTGCAGTTCAAGGGACTCTCAAGGGTCTTCTCCAACACCGCAGTTCAAAAGCATCAATTCTTCGGCACTCGGCTTTCTTTACAGTCTAACTCTCACATCCATACATGACCCCTAGAAAAACCATAGCCTTGACTAGACAGACCTTTGTTGACAAAGTAATGTCTCTGCTTTTTAATATGCTGTCCAGGTTGGTCATAACTCTCCTTCCAAGGAGTAAGTGTCTTTTAATTTCATTGCTGCAATCATCATCTGCAGTGATCTTGGAGCCCAGAAAAATAAAGTCTGACACTGTTTCCAATGTTTCCCCATCTATTTGCCATGAAGTGATGGGACCATACGACATGATCTTAGTTTTATGAATGTTGAGCTTTAAACCAACTTTTTTCACTCTCCTCTTTCACTTTCACCAAGAGACTCTTTAGTTCTTCTTCACTTTCTGCCATAAGGGTGGTGTCATCTGCCTATCTGAGGTTATTTATATTTCTCCTGGCAATCTTGATTCCAGCTTGTGCTTCTTCCAGCACAGTGTTTCTCATGATATACTCTGCATATAAGTTAAATAAGCAGTGTGACAATATACAATTTTGACATACTGCTTTACCTCTTTGGAACCAGTTTGTTGCTCTATGTCCAGTTCTAACTGTTGCTTCCTGACTTGCATACAGATTTCTCAAGAGGCAGGTCAGGTGGTCAGATATTCCCATCTCTTTCAGAATTTTCCACACTTTATTGTGATCCACACAGTCAAAGGCTTTGGCATAGTCAATAAAGCAGAAATAGATGTTTTTCTGGAACTCTCTTGCTTTTTCGATGATCCAGGAGATGTTGGCAATTTGATCTCTGGTTCCTCTGCCTTTTCTAAAACCAGCTTGAACATCTGGAAGTTCATGGTTCATGTATTGCTGAAGCCTGGCTTGGAGAATTTTGAGCATTACTTTACTAGCGTGTG
Source organism: Okapia johnstoni (assembly GCA_024291935.2). NCBI lineage: Eukaryota > Metazoa > Chordata > Mammalia > Artiodactyla > Giraffidae > Okapia > Okapia johnstoni. The sequence goes on from CM044325.1 coordinate 11,256,660, forward strand.
CTGCTGCTAAGTCACTTCAGTCGTGTCCAACTCTGTGCGACCCCATAGAAGGCAGCCCACCAGTCTCCCCTGTCCCTGGGATTCTCCAGGCAAGAACACTGGAGTGGGTTGCCATTTCCTTCTCCAATGCAGGTAGCATGTGAGATGAGTGCAATTGTGTGGTAGTTTGGTTGGGTGCCATCACTATATTCATCCTAAGAAACACATGAAGCTGAAGCTGATAACTTGAGCTCAGAATTTCACTGCTAATCTAAGAAGGACAAATACCTTGCTTTGTAAAGGATGAGTATGGAGATGATACCACTTACTGGATAGTTCTTGGAAAAATAGTACATTAAATTATTTTGATACCATCATCTGTGTACTTCAATATGATTTAGGCATGTTAAAATATTACCAAAGTATGTTAAGTTTCATCAACCTTGATACAACCAATATGTATTTTTTGGACGTTTTATTTATTACCTGAAAACTCCATATAGAAAAATGGACTTCTCATAAAAAGGATCTTGCTGTTCCTGGACATTATTACAATTGCTAGAAATATGACTCCTTGGCAAGATTGGAACATACACAGGCCCTAACATTGAGTTCCTTGAGAGTATCCGATGGCACTGATTCCTGGGAATAGATTTAGAATGCCTTTTTTAAACGTACTGTTCCTTTCATAACATTAACTACTTATCAAAATAGTTGTACATCTCTATTCACAGGATAGAAAAACTAAACACTAAAACAGAGATTTATCATTTCATTTTTACACTAAATATCAGAGTAAATCTGTTTTAAAGAAGGAGGAAAATAGATTTCTTTCTTAATAAACTTCATTTCCCCCTAATTTTCTGCAACTGATACGACTTTTCAGACGCAGAAAAAGACAAAAAATAAATAAATACATAAACTGGCCTTGTGGTCTTCTATTTCTTTCAGCTTTTAAAAAATGTACAAAGAAGAAAACAGAATTAAAACTGGGCTTATTAGTCAAAATTTCATGATGATCTTTATTACCCTTTAGGAACTGTCAAATACATAGATCAATGAGAGTGAAACTCACTTAGTCATGTCCAACTCCTTGCAAACCCATACACAGTCCATGGAATTCTCAAGGTCACAATACTGGAGCGGGTAGCCTTTCCCTTCTCCAGGGCATCGTCCCAACCCAGGGACAGAACCCAGGTCTCCCGCATTGCAGGCAAATTCTTTACCAGCTGAGCCACAAGGGAAACTCCAGAATGATGGAGTGGGTAGCCTATCCCTTCTCCAGAGGATCTTCCCGACCCAGGAATCCAACTAGGGTCTCCTGCACTGCAGGTGGATTCTTTACCACCTGAGCTATGAGGGAAGTCCTGTAAAGGGAAACTGAATGAAAATATAAAATATATTTTCTGTAGAAATCCTTGTGTAGCAACAAGCGCAAAAGTCCTTTCCTTAAGTTTCAAAATAAGTGCAACTAAATAAGGCATTTGATAAAATTTTCAATTATTTTTATTTATTGAGTGATTCATATGTTCTACACTCTCTTCAAGGAATTATCGAAGTAATAAGCAAAAATGATACAGGGGAGTAGACATTGCACTCAGTCAGCTCAGTTCTCGCTCAGTCGTGTCTGAAAAAAGCCAGTCAAATGACATGAACTTTAAGATTGAGCATCAGTAACTAGAATAACTCTGTAGATGTTGATTTTTATTAGTTGATAATAGATTTAGAAACAGAAAAATATAATAAAATGCATTATTATTTCCACCTCTTCTCACTTTACCCACCTTCTTCCCTTCTTCCTCAACCCCCAGAGTATTAAACCTATTCTGACGTTCCTCCAGTGCAATCTTTGTTGAAGTTGTTAATCCAATATGTCAGTCTCACCCGGTTTAACAAACTGGTGCTTTCACAGCTGAGGTACCACGGTGCCCAGTTATTTTAGCTTTGATTAAAGACGATTGTCAAGCTTTAGCTACAGACAATTTAAGACTTTTTCTCTGTGCTTTCTATTTCTGAATATACAGGTGTTGAACTTATTTATTTATTTTCCATCAATGGAACTACTTTCTTGCCTTCTGGGAATTCATTCTGCACTCAGAAAATATTTACAGCTCTATCTGAAAATAGCCACGTGCAAAATTCTAAACTGACAAACTATTATCCAAACTTTGGCATAATCAAATGTTGGTGTCATCATTTACCATACATTTCACCCAGTTAAAGAGTACAGTTTTATGACTTTTAGTATAGTCACAGATATGTATGGTTATTTTCACAGTAAATTTTAAAATATATTTATGACTTCAAAAACATGAAGCTGAATTCATATTTTCCCCAATCCCATAGAGAATTATAAGCCAATAACCCTAGAGATGACATCAAGAATATGCACATTTAATTAGATGATTTCCTCTAAATTGTAAGACAAATTAATTCAGATATTTATATGTCCTTGTTTACTTAGACATAATTTAAATTTAAGTACAGTTTTATGACTTTTAGTATAGTCACAGATATGTATGATTATTTTCACAGTAAATTTTAAAATATATTTATGACTTCAAAAACATGAGCTGAATTTATATTGTCCCCAATTCCATAGAGAATTATAAGCCAATAACCCTAGAGATGACATCAAGAATATGCACATTTAATTAGATGACTTCCTCTAAATTGTAAGACAAATTAATTCAGATATTTATATGTCCTTGTTTACTTAGACATAATTTAAATTTAAGTACAGATCCCTGTATAAAAATGTAATTTTAGTAACTAGAATGTTTCACAGTCTTTTGTCAAGGTGATTCAAAAATGCTTTTTTAATTACATGTTTATTTATTCAGCACATAATTATTGTTTTCTTACTATCTGTCAGGTAGTCAAGAAGATATCAAAAGTACAGTCATTTACTTAAATTAATTTTCAGTATGTTTCAAAAACATCTATTACAGAAATTAGAATTAAACACAAGGCCTTTGGTAGAATTGAGCACAGATGCTCAAGAAGTTGAAAGAGGCTGACTTAGATTATCACCCCAGTAGGTAGCACTGAGTACAGTTCTTCTTTGATGATTAGATGAACAAATAATACAGAAATAAGGAAGTCCTGGCTGAACAAATGGTAAGTGCAGAAGCATGGAGTTATATAGTAAATATGGCAGCTTTGCACAAATTCAATAAATTTGTTTTTCCTAGAATATAGTATTTACATTAAAATAAAGTATACAATATAGAGAGGCTTTTCCAGGTATGCAAGGAGTTTGTAATCAAATTCAAAATTAACTTGAAGATAATAAGAACTCAAGAGGGTTTTATGTAGAGAGTAGCATAATGACACTTGAGTGAGCCTGAACAAGTCTGAGGTAGTGTTGGAAGGCTAGGATGACGAAGTGATAGTGAAATTGAAGGCTGGAGGCTTGTTAGCAGAATCCAAGTTAGAATGAAGAGTGAAGATGTAAAATGGTGCAGCTACTTTGGAAAACAGTATGAAGTTCTTCAAGGGATGAAACAAAGTTTCCATACAATGCTTCAATTCAATTCTTATACACTCAGAAATGAAGACATATATCCACACAAACTAATTAACATAAATGATTATAGCAGCATTAATTATAATAACCAAAAGATGGAAAGAGCCCAGTTGACATTAAACAAATGCCTGGATAAATGAAATATGGGGTATCCTTTCAATAGCATATTATTTGGCCGTTCAAAAGGAACAAAGTATTATCACATAAAACAGGTTGGATAAACTCTGAAAACTTTATGCTGAGAGGAAATCATCATAAAAATCAAAATATCATGTGATTGAATTCACATGAAAACCCAGAATAGGGAAATCTATGGAGATTAGTGTTTGCTTACAGGTGGAGGTGGGGAGTAGGGTGAAGGAATATAGGAGTGATAAAGTGCATAATGTTTATTTTTGAAGTGGTAAAAATGTTTTAAAATTTACTGTGCAGAGAATTGCATTTATCTGTGAAAATACTAAAAATCATGGAACTGTACACTTTAAGTGGATGAACTGTATGGTAAACGAATTCTATCTCAAGAAAACTGCTTACAAAGGAAGAAAAAGTAGTGATGACAACCTGAATAAAGGCAATAGCATTAACAATGAAAAGGAGAGGACTGAGCAAGTTGATAGATAAAAAGGGGTTTAAGGTCAAGTGGATTTCTTGGCTGGATAGGGAAGGGGTGGGAGAGTGAGGGATAAGGGTAAAGACTAGAGAGATATCTGGTTTATTGTTTTGAGAAGCAAGTGAGTGATGGTGTTTCAAATTAATGAAAAGGGGTCTTCAGAAATATTGTGTATGTTTAGAGGTAATATGATAATATATAATTAGTTCTGCAGTTTATTTATTGAGTTTAAGCTTCTTGTGTGATATATGTGAGCATCACTAGTAGGATGTTTAAAATGGAATATATAATTATAGACTTGAAGTTCACCTGTGACTATGTAGACAATAAAACTAATTATAGAAGGTTTCTCTAGAAAGAATGGGCTTCCCGGGTAGCTCCTTGGTAAAGAATATACCTGCCAATGCCGGAGACAAAGAAGAGCATGATCCTTGGTCGGGAAGATCCCTTGGAGGAAGAAATGGCATCCCACTCCAGTATTCTTGCCAGTAGAACCCCATGGACAGAGAAGCCTGGAGGGCTACTGTCCACAGGGTCACAAAGAGTTGGATGCAACTGAGCACGTAAACATTAGAAAGAGTATTTTGAGAGATATTAGTAAAGAGAATGGAATTTTGGAGACCACCATGGTAGGAAGAGGAAGAAGAAGTCTTTGCCAACATTATTTTGGAGTTAATGGGTCCATTTTGAGTAGGAGTTTGAAGTAAATGAGATGTTGCATGTGTGCGTGCTAAGTCGCTTCAGTTGTATCCCAACTCTTTGCAACTCTATGGACCGCAGTCCACCAGGCTTCTCTGTTTGGGATTCTTCAGGCATGAATACTGGGGTGGGTTGCCATGCCCTCCTACAGGGGATCTTCCCAATCCACAGATCAAACCCACGTCTCTCGTGTCTTCTGCATTGGCAGTTAGGTTCTTTACCACTAGCACCACCTGGGAAGCCCAAATGAGATCTTTCAGATTGTCTAATATAGTGGGTTTTAAATATGGGAATAGGTAGCACAGATCAATTGATTCTCATGAAATCATAAAAGAAGCCCAAATATAAAATATAAAATATCTATTCTGGTCACAGCAGAGCATGCGAGCTTGAGTTTTTAAAAGTATATATTTGTTTTCCTGAATTACCTCTGTTTATTGTTTTGTTTGCCTGTTTATTTTGCTTATACTTCAGTTTGCATTTTATATTACTCCATTATTTCATGTCATTCATTGCCCTCAAATTTCTATATCTTTAGTTAAGCATTCTTATTTATAACACATGAACTCTATTTTTAGTATAAAGAGTTGACATGGGGTTATCTTGCAGTTACATAGACTATTTTTTCAATTAATACTAGCCTTAGACAGAAATACTAGTTATTACTTTCATTAAGAGGAAAGAGTTTCTATGGAACTTTCTATAATGAATCAGCACAACTGGCAGTGATTGAGATAATATGGCAGGTGTTTATCTTAGAATAGGGAAAATACTAGTGCCTTCACCTTTATTCTGTTACTCCATACAACCCTGGCACCTTTTTCAGGATTGATACCTAGACACATTACTCCCCCTTTTAGATACCAATTCCTAAGCTTTAGCCTGAAAGCACAAGCCACTCCTGCCAGCTATTCTATTTTCTCTGAAGAACAATATTAACTATCTACTTATACAAGTATTAGTTGTTAAAAAATCATCTTAGTAATTGTTCACCAGCTCTGTTAAGTTTTTTATAGATCACAGTTAACCAAGAATTACCCTAGGAAAATCTATGCTTAGAATATATATGTTCTCTAGCTATCGGATTTTATTTGCTTGCTTCCTCTTTTAAGAATTATGGACCATTGATAGCACACATTACATTTTTCAACACTTTTAAAATATAATTTTTCTTTTAAAAATTATTTCTTTGTTATTTATTGCCAGATAAATCAACTGGCAAATGTAGATGCATGTGCTACCATATTGAAACTGGAGAACACTGTTGACTTCATAGCAATACCACACTTACACCAGGGTAATTTGGGGCACCTGACTCAAGCTCCACATACGAGATAATTCATGGCTCAGATGCATTCTCTAAAATTTTTGAAGTTCCTCTCTATTGGTAGAGACCAGCCAGACTGGAAGAGCTAAAGACAGGGGTCTGACATCCAGGACAAGACCTTTGTCTTGGGTCATTTGCACCTACTATATGGGATCAACCTGAGGCACCAAGGCAGTCCAGAGACCTGGTAGTTGACCACATTCTAAGAAGGCAGCTTGGCGAGTGAATCATTCCCACTGAGTTGCCTCTCTTTTGTGAGATAAGGGTCCAGAATGATTCCAACATGCTGATTTCCGATGGCTGTTGCTCACACTAGACAGAAGAAAGGGTCAGGGCTCTGGGATATCCATGGTGTATCACTGATTTCTCTAGCCATGGGCCTATATTTGGGTTTTCATCCATCCATGTTCCCACCACCATGAATGCCCATGTATGCTCCACATCAGGCTTCCCTGCTGGCTTAGACAGTGAAGAACCCTCCTGCAATGCATGAGACCTAGGTTTGATCCCTGGGTCAGGAAGATCCCTGGAGAAGGGAATGGCTACCCACTCCAGTATTCTTGCTTGGGGAATTCCATGGAAAGAGGAGACTGGCAGACTACAGTCCATCGGGGACCGTACAACTGAGGGATTAACACAAAAGCTTCACATCACATGTCAGGCAGTCATCCAAGGATGGCCTTTCCTTTGTCCTCACAATATACTTTCGAGGCCTTTGCTCTGAAGGGCCAACGGGCCACTCTGATTAATGTCCTCTCTTGCCTCTGACATATGTGGAAATGTTTTGCCCTTCTGGAGGAATCTTAATCCATGCAATGGAAGGGAAAGACAAATAGAACTTTGGCTAACAGAACCACTCTTCTTACTTCATCAATTGCTTCTTACATTCTTAAGTGCCCTCCCCGCTCCCCTGGTAATGATGCATGGAAAGCAGGTGTGCAATCAACAATGGAAGAGACCACATTCAATAATGTAGTGATTATAGCCTAAAGACTTCATGAAGATCTAGGAATTTTTACCCTATAAAATTCTGAACAGAAACTCAATATGAATAGAAAATTAACTATTGCTCACATTTTCCTGCAGAGCATACCAGGGCTTCCATTCATAGCCATTATCAGCAACGTACATCAACAATCTTTGTGTGAAACAATGGAAAAACAGTATTTACCAGTGGCATTAATAATGATGCAGCATCATGATGAGTGATGTAAAAAGCATTAAATCAATGATATTAGAGGAAAGCAGAAGCTGAAAGACCTTTATTGCTATCATAAACATTATCTCTGCAGAGCCATGGTATTGCAGGTAATACCACATGGCTACCTTCTTTTCATGTATATTAGTGTTCTAGGGCTGCCATAACAAGGTTCCACATACTAAATGGCTTAAACAACAAAAATGCATTGTCTTACAGTTCTGGAGGCCAGAAGTCCAAGATCAAAGCATTAGCAGAGACATACTCTGCTAATAACCACTCTCAAGGTGTCAGGGAAAAACTCTCTTCCAGGTCGTTCTCATAGCTTCTTATGGTTCCAAACTTTACAAGGAGTTCTTCCTGTGTATGCTCCTGTATCTAAATTTCCCCTTTTAATAACCAGCAATATTGCTTTAGGAATCCACCCTACTCCAGTATGACCTCATCTTAACTCATTACATCTGCAACAGCCCTATTTCCAAATAAGGTCATATTCTGAGGCACTAGAGGTTAGGGACTTAACATATGAATTTGGGCTGATGTTGCTTAACCCACCGCACTGTTACCCAGCAACAGTTCATTTAACAATAAAGGACATGAAAAACTGGGTTCCTGGACATGAGAAGCAAGAGATGGTACCTGGACACTATGGAGAATCTTCATGTGATTGGACAATGAACACATGAGCTAGTGCCTCTTCTCTTGATTATTGTAATTGTTTATTGGAAAATCAATATATCTCACATTGGCCAATGAATTTTATAATACATTATCAATTCAAATTGTTTATACAGATACGGTGTATGCATGCATGCTCAGTCACTTCAGTCATGTTCAGCTCTTTGAGATCCTATGGACTATAGCCTGCCAGCCTCCTCTGCCCATTGGATTCTCCAAGCAAGAATACTGGAGTGGGTTGCCATGCCCTCCTCGGGGGGTTCTTCCCGACCCAGGGATTGAACCTGCTTCTCCTGGATGCCTGCAATGCAGGAGAATTCTTTACCAGCTGAGCCACCAGGGAAGTGCTATAGACCTACTATGTCTGAGATTCATCCATCCAGAGCACAACTGTGACAGTGTCCCTGACATTATTACTTTGTTTTTAGGACTTTATTCTAACTTGTTAAAATCAGCGAATCTATGTTTGTTTATTTTGTTTGCTGTCATTTGAATGGAAATCTCAAATGAGTGATTGTAGTGTGTACTCAATTTGCCATTTTTTGACTAGGAGACCAGTTAGCATTTCCTAAGCTAATTTAAATGCATTTAATTATCTGCTTGTTTTAGTTCTAAAACTATAGTTCTAGAATAGGCTTTTTCTTGAAAAAATAAAGTCAGCACTCACATAAGATATGTACTTAATTATCCAAAATTATAACTTGTTTTTTTTACCATTCTCTTTTAGATACATGTAGCTTACACATATCTTCTTAGTTAAATGTTGTACAATAGTACCAATAGAAAAGTAACAGCATGCTGAAGAAAAGCGATTTGTAAGACTGGAATTATTTGCCTCTGTTTCAGTCTAAATATTAAAATTAGGGTAACTGGGGAATAAATGAGATTATAGAAGGTGTTACAGCATCATTTAATAATCTTTAAAGTTTCCACGAAAATAATGACTAATGAGAGGAGTGAACAACAGGGCAGAACAGAAAGCCTTCAGGTTAACCTCCTCTTGGGGAGAATCTTCCCTGGTGGCTCAGAGGTTAAAGCGTCTGCCTCCAAAGCGGGAGACCCGGGTTCGATCCCTGGGTCAGGGAAGATCCTCCTGGAGAAGGAAATGGCAAACCACTCCAGTATTCTTGCCTGGAGAATCCCATGGACGGAGGAGCCTGGTAGGCTACAGTCCACGGGGTCGCAAAGAGTCGGACACGACTGTGCGACTTCCCTTTCACTTTCACTTTCCTCTTGGGGAACACCAAAATTACACTATTTACAGGGAAACTAAGGATGAGAAAGACCTGAAGGCTAGCAGAAAAGATCTTATGCAATTAAAGATATAAAGGAAGAACCACAGCAAGGTGGGCAGGAAGGGTGGAGACACAGTATAGTCAAGACCCATACCTCTAGTGGAAGAGACCAGAGGATAGTTATAATTACAGAATGTTCTCCCTCAGAGAGGGAGGTCTCTGAGCCCTGCGTTGGTCTCCCCAGCCCAGGGGTAATGCACTGGGAAGATGCGCCCGCAGAAAATGTAGCTTTGCAGGCCAATGGGACTTTCAGAAGAATCAGAGGGCTGCAGGAAATAAGAGATTCCTTTCTTATAGGGCGCACATAAAATCTCACACACTCCAAGACACAGGGCCATGCAGGACCTGGCTGTCAACTAGACTGGGGACCAGCCACATCTACCAGCAAACCCATGGAGGGCAGCCAATGAAACAGATGACCTACAAGAAATGGACAAATTCTTGGATGTTTACAATCTCCCAAGATTGAAGAAGGAAGAAAGAGAAAATATACACAGACCAAACTGACAGTAATGATATTAAATTGGTAATTCAGAAAAAAAGAAGACTCTTGATAATCAAAAGTGCAGGACGAGATGACTTTGCAGGTGAACTCTACCAAACTTTTAGAGAGTAACACCTATCCTTCTCAAACTATTCCAAAAAACTTGCAGAGGAAGAAATGCTCCAAAACTCATGTTACTGGTATTCAGTACAAGGCCAGCATCATCCTGATACCAAAACCAGATGAACATACCACTTAAAAAAAATAAAATTACAGGCCAGTGTCACTGATGAACATGCATGCAAGTATTCTCTAAAAAATATTAGCAAATATATAAATACATCTCTTGTGTAAAACCGGAATTTTATTTAGTGAACTTATTTAAAGGAGAATGACTGTTAATAACCATCTTTAACAAGTTCCTTTCATTATTTCACAGACACCTAAAATTAAGATTTATACACTTAACTAAAGATATACTATTGAAAAGATAAAGACAGAAATAGGCAATTTAACATTCATATAGCATCTCTTTGAAAGACAGAGAAAAAAATCTTTTGTTGAACAGTGTGCCAGGCTATGAGAAGACCTTAATTATGTGGAATGCCAGTTAAGAAAATGGGTAGGAAATTATTATCTATAGTTTCAGTACCCAGTTTGATTTTTTTCCTCTCTAAAGTTTCAAGAATTATCAGTTCTAAATAAGGAAGATTTTCTCATGTCGTTATAAAAGTTAAATAATTTATTTTAAATGTAACTATAATTCCTATTAGAGTAATGTTTATAAGATTAGTGTATAATGAAATGGAAATTATTAAACAGAGAAAAAGCTTGCAGGTTTTTTTTCTTATTTTAAACAGTTTTAGACCTTCGCATAGATCTTGTTGACAAATCGTTTTCATAGAGTAATTTTGGCATCTTGCTTGAGCTGAGGACAGCATTTGGAATGTCTATATGTGTATAAATTGGAAGGTACAAATTGACAAGACGCTTGATGACATGTCAAGAAATAGTTGCAAATATTTCTGGTGTCAGCACAATTCAGATTCAAGTAAGAATTTGCCTGACACAAGACCATTTATATGTAAACTAGTAAATAAGATGGAAAGAGAGGAAAGAAATGAAATGAGCTTTGTCACCCACTGCTGAATTTCAAAGTAATCAGCAAATGTCCTGTACAAAATAATCACTTGTCATAAAATAAATCCAGGACATTTTGCCTATCTCTCCAGGCTAAAAGAAGCACAATGATTATGCAATTAAAAATCATAAATTATCATCTAGAATATATTATGCAGAATGCTCTTTCTACTGAGGTTCTATCTGGTAAGTATTTTATATGTGATTCCTATACCCACTTGGGGTTTAAGTGTGCTGTTTGCTCAAATTTGATTAAATTCCTCCAGCCTGGTCTTTGATACCAGTAGAACTATTCTTGCTTTCCTTTTTTGTTTCTTAATTAAATTAATTGAAATGGGACTTTAACAATTTATACTGGGTCTTAAGGAAAGGAAAAGATGTATAAAATTTCTCAGAAGACATTAAGCAGTTCTACGCAAGCAGATCCACGCAAAATTTCAGAGAAATAATGTATAACATTTACATGTACTAAATTTTTAGTAGACAAAATCACATTTATTCAATATAACTTTCTTTAAAATGCTTTTATTTACCTAATGCTCCCCAAAACTTATAAATTATCTATTAAATATATTCTACATGTCAAAACACTATTTTCTGCTATGGCCATCCAGTAAGCGAAACAGTTGAAATGCTGATGGCTGGCTTAAATTACAGATGGGGAAGGAATGTTATAAAATATGGATAAACCTATTAAATAATTTCAAATAGGGATATTTAAGAGAAAAATGAAACAATGTGACAGAAACAGAGTGATTTTGACAAAATCCTTCTTGAGACTGAATGATCATAATCACGTAAGTCTTTTCAGAGAAGTGACATATAAAATGATAATTTAGTGAACATGAATAGCTATGTGTGTGAAAAGTTAAGATCAGAAATCTTAGGCATAAAAAAAGCAAGAAAAAAGACCTTAAAGAGGAACTAGCTTGTTATGTTCACGGTAAAACATTACTGGTGTAGTTGGTAAGTTTCCAGCAAAACAGAAGCTGAAACAAGATGTGGTACGGGAGGTAGATAGCAGCCAGATCTGGGAGTCAAACATCATTAAAAGGTATTTGGATTTTCATTGAATTGTAGTGGTTGAGAGTGCAACCTTCTGTGATAAAATAAGTTCATATCGGATTGACTTGCTTGTAAATAGAACAAGCCCAAACTCTGTACAAAATACTAAAAAACAAAAAGCACAACTATCTGAAGGCACTCAGTGTTGCTGCTGCTGCTGCTGCTAAGTCGCTCCAGTCGTGTCCGACTCTGTGCGACCCCATAGACGGCAGCCCACCAGGCTCCGCTGTCCCTGGGATTCTCCAGGCAAGAACACTGGAGTGGGTTGCCATTTCTTTCTCCAGTGCATGAAAGGGAAAAGTGAAAGTGAAGTTGCTCAGTCATGTCCGACTCTTAGCGACCCCATGGACTGCAGCCTACCAGGCTCCTCCGTCCATGGGATTTTCCAGGCAAGAGTACTGGAGTGGGGTGCCATCGCCTTCTCCGCAGTGTTGCATAAATGCATGCAAATCCTGGAAGGATGTCAAGACTTAGAAGAGGGAACAGCACCAGGTGGGCCTGATGTATGCTTAGTTGCTCAGTGGTGTCCGACTCTTTGCAACCTCGTGGACTGTAACCCACCAAGGCTCCTCTGTCCATGGGGATTCTCCAGGCAAGAATACTGGAGTGGGTTGCCATATGCCCTCCTCTAGGGGATTCTCCCAATCCAGGGATCGAACCCACGTCTTCCACATTGCAGGTAGATTCTTTACCGACTGAGCCACCAGGGAAGACCTCTGGCCTGAGGGCAGGACATATTCAGCACATACAGAGTGGCTAAAACTCTAGTTGAAAATCTGCCATTTTTCTGGCATTAGAAAATCAAAAGATAGAGACTGAGGGAGCTATAGCAACTAAAAATTTAAGAGAGTACTTCAGATACTAGAGAACCAGGAAGCAAGGAAGATGGGTCATCATGAATTTTGTGTATAAACTATGCCTAAATATCTGGCAGACTCCTCAATTACACATGCCCAACTTACAGTCAAGTTATCCCAGTGAAGAATAAAAGAACTGAGTCAAAATTGGAACAGTTACCAGAGAGACAGACCTTGCAGTTTGAGTCCAACCAATGTAAAACTTAAAAGCAAAGAAACAAAAAGAAACATTCTTCAGAGGAGTAAAATAGAATCCAGACACTCAGAATAGAATACAGAAAGCATCTGGGATAAAATCCAAAATTATTCAATAAAAGAATTAGGATAACATGACCCATTCTCACAAGAAAATAAAAATTAATACAGACCAATGCTGATTTGAGTCAAACATTTAGTTGAGTAAAAAATAATACCAAGTATCTATTATAATTATATTCAATGAAGGAATGGAAAATATGGTCATCATTAGTGACTATATACGAAATCTTATCAGATAAATCTATTTTTAAAAGAGCCAAAAATAAATTTTAGAACTGAAAACTACAATATCTGAAATTTTAAATTCCTTAAACTTAACAACAGAATGGAGATGAGAAAAGAATTAGTAAATTTGAAAACAGATAAAGGGAAGTTTTCTATTCTGAAAAAGAAAAGACTAAGATTGAAAATAAAATATACAGAGCTTCAGGGAAATTTGAGATAACATCAAAAGTTTTAACATTGCCTTTAAGGAACAGAGGAAGGTACTGGGTTAAAAAAAAATATTTTAAGAAATAGCTATCAACATTTTACCATTTTTTGAAATATATAATTCTAAAGATGTAAAAACTTTATAATTAACCTCAAGTAGATAAGAACCATTTCTAGGGACATCACGGTGAAACAGCTGAAAACCCAAGGCTAATAGAAAATGCCGCAAGCAGTGCAAGTAAAAATAACAAATTACATGGGTTGGGGGAAATGTGGAAATAATTAGAATGATTTCTCATTGCAAAATATGGGCTCTATAATATAGTGAATTAATATATTTATAGTGCATGAATTAAAAAATGATCAACACAGAATTCTAATTCTGTATCTACCAAAATATATTCTTTATGAATGAATGTAAAGCAAATACATCTTTAGATAAATGAAAGCTAAGAGAATATATCACAACCACTCCTAACCAAAAGAAGTGCTAAAGAAAATTTCTCAACTTGAAAAAAATTACAATGCCAGTTGGGCAATCAGATCTTTAAGAAAGAATTAAGAGCTTTGGAAATAGACTTAAGAAAAGTAAAAGCATTACGAGGTTTTAAGCAGAATTACATAATCTGATTCTTATTAAAGAAAAAATCTGATGTCTGAAAAATGGATTTTGGGGATAAGAGCAGTAGCAGAAGCTCTCCTTAGGAGTCAAGTCAGAAATCTCAAAATAATTACAGTGCCATAACTAATGGTGGTATTGACGCCAGCATCAACTTGGAATCTGAGTACAACAGTCCTTGAAATGTTTCTTTTTTCCAGTGCATGGTTACCTAAAGAAATGGTAGTCTGTCCTTTTGTTGTAGGACTATAGGGATTATGATTTGTATACTTACTGAAGTGTAATAGGTGTCTTTTTCTAGGGCATCCACCTATTCTTATTTCATGGGTGTCTGGGTCTAAAAATCACTTCCTTCCAGAAATTTGGCATGGAAACTGGCTTTTTCTTTTTCTTTTTTTAGGGGTAACTGTTAACAAACTCTTGATTATCTGTTCTTGACTTTTTTCATGGGCTAAGTTAAGTAGTATCATTGTTTGCTCATTGCTTCTGCCCCGAGGGATATTATGTTCTATTAAACAGCATGTTTTCTATAGGTCAGAGTTGCCTGGTTGCTACCTTGCCATTTATTATAATAATCGTATACAGCTACTTACCACCAAGCACAGTCTTACTACCAGGACTCTTGTTTTAAGATCTTTTCAATGCCATTGCTCTCTGTGAGTTTCCTAAGAGCCTCTAGCACTGTTAGCCCTGGTACACACAGAAGTGCCACTGATATGAATGATCTGGTGCCCCTAGCAACCGTATACTCTTTATGGCCTTAGAAAACAGGTCATATTCTGTGCCTTCCTGTAGAAATAAACATGTTTCATTTTCTTGTCTTACATAATATTTGCTTTTCTGAGCCTTTTAATCATTCCTTCTTTCATTTGGTCCTCCAAAGTAACATGGACTATCTCTTTTTTCATGCTTTTAGTAGCCATCCTACTAGTAAGTCCCCACCATCACCTAGGTTGCTTGCCATAGTATGAATTCCTGTAACCCAGGAGAATGCTCACAAATCAATAAGCTCCTCCTTATACAATATTATTTCCAACTGACCTTATCAAGCACTGTCAATTCCACACACACTCCCCCAGCTCTGCCCAAGATATGCTAGCTAGATCTTACACCTTCACATTCCAGGATGTCTGGCTCTAGGTGAGTGATCACACCATTGTGGTTATCTGGGTCATGAAGATCTTTTTTTGTATAGTTTCTCTGTGTATTCTTGCCACCTCTTCTTAATATTTTCTGCTTCTGTTAGGTCCTTACCATTTCTGTTCTTTATTGTGCTCATCTTTGGATGAATTGTTCCCTTGGTATCTCTAATTTTCTTGAAGAGATCTGTAGTCTTTCCCACTCTATTGTTTCCCTCTATTTCTTTGCACTGATCACTGAGGAAGGCTTTCTTATCTCTTCTTGGTAGTCTTTGGAATTCTGCATTCAAATGGGTATATCTTTCCTTTTCTTCTTCGCCTTTAGCTTCTCTTCTTTTCTTAGCTATCTGTAAGGCATCCTCAGACAACAGTTTTGACTTTTTGCATTTCTTTTTCATGGGGATGGTCTTGATCACTGCCTCCTGTACAATGTCATGAACCTCCATCCACAGTTCTTCAGGCTCTCTATCATCTAATCCCTTGAATCTATTTGTCACTCTCACTGTATAATCATAACAGATTTGATTTAGGCCATAGCTGAATAGTCTAGTGTTTTTCCCTATTTTCCTCAATTTAAGTCTGAATTTGGCAATAAGGAGACACTTGCTCCTCGGAAGTAATGCTATGACAAACCTAAACAGCTTATTAAAAAGCAAAGACATTACTTTGCCAGCAAAGGTCTGTCTAGTCAAAGCTATGTTTTTTCCAGTAGTCATGTATGGATGTGAGAGCTGGATCATAAAGAAAGCTGAGCTCTGAAGGGTCAGTGCTTTTGAACTGTGGTGTTGGAGAAGACTCTTGAGAGTCCTTCGGACTGCAAGGAGATCCAACCAGTACATCCTAAAGGAAATCAGTCCTGAATATTCATTGGAAGGACTGATGCTGAAGCTGAAGCTCCAATATTTTGGCCACCTGATGCAAAGAGCTGACTCACTGGAAAAGACTCTGATGCTGAGAAATATTGATGGCAGGATTAGAAGGAGATGACAGAGGATGAGATGGTTGGATGGCATCACTGACTCGATGGACATGATTTGAGCAAACTCCAGGTGTTGGTGATGGACAGGGAAACCTGGCGTGCTGCAGTCCATGGGGTTACAAAGAGTAGGGCACGACTGAGTGACTGAACTGAACAGATGAGAAAGCTAAGGCAGAGAAGTTTAAGCCATTTGCCCAAAGTCACAGTTAGTATGCATGGTAATGGCAGTCCTATTACACAATCTATACTATACTGACTCAAAACATTGTAAATCTTGAAGCATCAACTTTGAAGAATTTTAGAAAAACACATTACTTTCATATTAAAATAAGCAAAGATATACTAAGGAATAGAATGCAAAAAAATAATGTGAATTTTTAATATGAAAAAAGAAACTCCAAAGAATGTTTGTTCCTATATCTGGTTTGCTTTGAGCAAAGGCACTTGATCTCAGGGGAGTTATGTATTCACGGTCCTATGCCAATACAAGTTTTTCAGTGGAAAACATGAAAATTATTACATTACATAAAGTTTCTCCTTGCTGTGTATTGAATTTGTTAATATTTACAACTTTCTTACAGGCATGTGGTTAGAACAAACTCTTCAAAACTTAAAAATATATTGAAGGAATATAGGACAGATATAAACACAGTGGCAGTGGAAGACTTTGCATTATGTAATTCTGTGACTGCACTTTCTTTACCAGAATCTCTGTAATTTCACAGTCATCATAGGACTTTAAAGGGAATCAGCACCAAGATCACAAGAATCCAGATTCCCATTGTGTTGAGGTGGGCAGAAAGCTGAAATCTGGGTCTCCATGCCATCAGTTCTAAATTTGACAGGTGATACAAAAGTTGCTTTTAACACTTTGGATTGTGGAATCTCTAGTTTGCAGAAAACATGTTTTTCCTCTTTGAAGGGAGAAGACTTTGCCAGTTAGAAACACACTCTACTGAAACTATAGACTTGTTCTAAATAACAGAATATGTCTTTTCCCCTAAATGTCTTTTATTGTATGTTTCTGAGGTTTCTTCCATCATAGAAGGTTTGATAACCATTAAGAAAATGTGAGAAAGTCTGGTTAAAAGCAGGTAATCAGAATTCTTAGAGATTTCCAAAATAATTTTGATGGATGAGATATACTAAATATTTATATTTCCAGATATAAATGAATATTTTTGTACATTCAGAGGGACCACCTAGGCAGATATCTTAATCTCTGATTTTCAGTTTTCTCGTTTGAAAAATGAGAATAGTATTATGTACAAAAGTTTTGACATGGAATTCTGATAGAAAAAATAAGTAGTAAGTACTTGCCATTGTATGAACTAATTAGGTACCTTTACAGTGTCTAAATATTTACACATAATTTCAGCTCATACAAATGATATGGTCCACATGATTACTAAGAAATATATAAAGATTTTAATCATACTCAAGAAATAGCTGGAGTATGTAATTTAATGGTGCTTTAGGTACTAAAAGCCGCAAGCACTACCAAGAAAGTTACAACCATGTTTATATCATCTCATTTTTATAAGCAATAATAATGAACTTTAGGTAGTTTGAAAGTTCTGTGACCAAAGGTCACAGAAGTCGTAACGCTCAGAAGATTCATTTCAATCTGACAGTCTGATTCCCAAATCTTTGTTCTTTCTAATGAACCTTCAATAACTTGGGAATACAGGAAGTATTTTTTTTATCTTCCTGAATGATTAACCCATCATAAAGTGTTCTCATGTGTCATTACATGAGATAACACAGCTGTGACTACGGCCAGAGATATAAATGTCCTAAAGCATAACATTTTTCTGAAATTATAAGTGAAACTGTCAATCCATAAGGCTCCTTGGTGCCCTAAACAATAAAGGACACAAATAAAATATGAGTTTATTTGACAGTTTTTATTGCCTCAGTGAATTCCACATCAAGGTATCATAGCTCATGAATCTGTGAATCACTTAGACTCTAGATTTGTATGTTAGAGTGATCAAACTAACAGTGTCACAAATAGAGCTTTCTGGAAGGCTCTGAGTAACATTTTGACAAGTTGAGATTGAGTTGAGATAGAAAACAGTGAGCCTGAGGGATAACTTAAATATTCTAGCTGACCTTTAGGAATATCATCTTAATAGTGATTTTAATATTGATGATTATAAGAATGAGTTCTATGAGAACTCTAGAAAATATGCTCATATAAACTATCTCATTTCCTCTTTATAACTCTTCTCTGAGGCAGTCAGGAAAAGCTTACCATTCTTGCTTTAAAGATGAAGAAACTGAGATGGTAACTATAGTTAATAATATTGAATTGCATATTTGAAAGTTGCTAAGAGAGTAGATCTTCAAAACTCTTATCCCAAGGAAAAAAATTGTTACTATGGATGGTGACAGATACATCGTGAGGATCATGTAGCAATATATACAAATATTGAATCATTATGTTGAACACCTGCAACTAGTATGATGTTGTATTTCAATTATACCTCAGTTAAAAAAAATTACTTTGCCAATAAAGTTTACTGAATAAAGTTAAAAAAGAAAAGAAGCTGAGGCTCATAATGATACACTAGTGTGCACATTATCAGGGGATCCTGAAGTGATACAGCTTGTCTTTAAATCCATCTTTTAGTTTTATACATCACATTGTAAAGATTCAATCAAGGATTAAGGTCCACAGAATATTTAAATTCTGATCCAAGCAATAAACATGGGGCTTACATCACAGGAATCTTACATCATAGACCATTTTAAGTATTTGGTATTTATGTTTGAAAAGAGAGAAACCCCAGGGCCATTGTAATAAAAGAGTGGTGATCTGAGTTACTTAATTTAATCTGGGTAGAAATATATAGAAATGTACTAAATGACCTTAGTATCAGTTGAATATCCTTTAACTTTTGTAACAAAAACAACTAATTATAAGATTCAAGCCTAGGATTCTCAGTTATGCCTTTGTAGCTCCCCAGGTTTCCTTCAGATGTTTCAAGGATGAAAAATATGTTTCCAAGTAAAATATGTAGTGGAATTTAAAATTTCCATACGTGTCATTATTTTCTGTGTATGGAGCAAGAGAGTAATGGATATTCTAGTATTGAATTTCACTGTGAAAAGTTTTGCAGATAGAGCTTTTCTGGCATCACAGAGTTATGGCATATAGTTTCAAATCTTCTAGAATGCAAAGTGAGGCTGGGAGTGGAACTGGGTGATACATGAAGTTTTTTAATCAAATAGTGATTGTATATTGTGGGAAATGAGATCAGTACTTCAGCAGTTTTAGAACTCTCTCTAAAACCACTGGAAACAATTTGCATCAGTTATCCCAACTGTGAATGAGGAAGCTAAGGTATTCATTTCCTACTACATCACTGGGCTTCCCAGGTGGCTCAGTGGTAAAGAATCTGCCTGTCAATGCAGGAGGCCCAGGTTCGATCCCTGGGTTAGAAAGATCCCCTGGAGAATGAAATAGCAACCCACTCCAGTATTCTTTCCTGGAAAACCCATGGACAGCAGAGCCTGGCCAGCCACAGCCCATGGGTAACAAAAGAATTGGATGTGACTTAGCAATTAAACAAGAATAAATTACATCATTGGCTAAGGGTTGCTTCCAGCATTAAATTTCCAGAAGTTCCTTTTGTTGACATCAATATGTAGACCTGCATATTGATGCAGGTCTATGGGTGGATATGGGTGGATTCCTGTTACATGTGCTACAGATTTCCCCACACTACTCATCATTCCTTAGTTCTGCATTTTCAAACCTTCCAGCCTTTGTTCATATTTGGAATGCCTTTCCATACAGGAAACTCACAGGAAAGGACAGATTCTTCTCAGAGTACATCACCCCTTATGCACCTTCACACAGTGCCCTTTTACACCAGTAAGACTTAAAGGTCATCCTTAACTCCCTGTTCTCATAGGATATAGTAGTCATTTTCCTCTTAGGTCCTCCCAGTTGCACAAAAAAAAAAAAAAAAAAAAAACTTTAACATAATCAAACAAACAAACATAGGAAGACTGTAAAAGGTGGCAAAAAGAAGGTAGCCCACCAAGACCCTCATCGATATGTCAAGGGAGTAGTAATTTCCTCAGTTCTATCTCACCACAGCAAAGATTTGAAACAGTGGACCAGTGTTACAGCTCTGTTACAGCTGAGTTTTATTTGGCAAGCAAAGCATAGTACACCCTCGGGGCTTGAGGGCAGGCCGACCCAAAAGGAGAGGCCTTAATCAGTCTTGGCTTCCACCTTTTATACATACTTCTCCTCTCCCCCTTGAGCCTGCCCTATGCTAATTGGGCTGGCCAAGAAGGGGGTGTGTTTGTTTCACCTGAAGTTCTCACTCTAGTCCATGGATTTATTTTTGTTCAATATAATAAAATGTTTTATTATATTTATTTGTGCTAATTTTGCAGGCTTTTTTGTTTCTTTGCCTTTTAGCCACAGCCATTTGGACTCCTTTTTCCTATTCTAACTACCTAACAACTTGAAAATCAAAACCCAGTTAGTTTTGGTTTTATTATGTATTCTGGACGGTCCTGAAGAAACTTACAACCCGGGCCCATCAGCAGGCATGTACAAAAAAATAGCTCCAAGAAGAGTCTGATATCCCAAGTGAAAGGACCAGGAAAAGAGTAGCCCAGAGACAATTAAAAAAAAAAAAGTTTTGGCAATATCTGCCCTATAAATATACAGAGAGAGAAAGGGAGAGAGACTTCTTTCTGTGGTAGAAGATGGAACCCCTACTGATGCATGGACTATGAAATGAGAGCAATTGCTGAATTGAAATGCATAGCTTTTGATGACCAATTGGTTGTACTGTTTTTCTTTTTGTAAGTTTCCCTGCGTTCTCATCCCAAACTGTTCTCTTTTGAAAGAATTTTAGAGAATATGAGCTATACATGGACTATGATATGAGATCAGTTGCTAAATTGAAACTCATAGTTTTTGATGACCAATTACTTATACTGATTTTTTTTTTTATTTCCCTGCATCTTCATCCCAAATTCTTCTCTTTTGAAAGAATTTTAGAAGATATGAGCTATGACCCAGTTTGCATCAGTGCCATCCCTTTTAAGTTGATCTCACTGAGACCCCAAAGGCTTGTTTGAACACTGTTTTCACTTGGACAAAGCCATTTGATCTCAGCTTTCTAAGGAGTAAAATGAAGGGTTCAGATAAAATAGTGTTTAAGATCTCTTGCATTTCTAACACTGTATGATCAAAAATTCATTCTCACTGGTATATAAGGACTGCTTATTGAGCATTAGATTGCTTTAGGTAGAAGGAAAATAATCACCACTTTTATATTATGGAGAATATGAAATATTTCAAATAATATATATAAACATGGAATTATTGTCTTTTGTCTCATTCAGTTAAATAAATGTAGATTGCAATTTTTACCTACTGATAATTATTGTGTTTTGACTCCCAGTATTATTATAATAATGAGCACAATTATTTTTAATACTTTAATAATGTAGGAAAGGATCATATTAGAGAGAAATATTTAACTTTTATGTCTTATTTTGTCAAAATCAATTTAGATTTTGGAAAAGAGAGTTTAATGATGAATTCACTCTCCTTTCCTAATGAAAAATTCATATTTGTGTTTCTCAGCAGCTTTTTTAAGATCTTAGGAACATGTCAGTTGGTCTTCTCATTTTATGAGTATATAAGATATTTGTAGCCTTTAGAGTTGCTTCCCAGGTGGCACCAGTGGTAAAGAACCCGCCTGCCAATGCAGGAGATGTAGGAGATGCAAGTTTGATCCTTGGATTGGGAAATTCCCTGGAGAAGGACATGGCAACCCACTCCAGTACTCTTGCCTGGAAAAATCCTATAGACAGAGGAGCCTGGCAGACTACAGTCCATGAGATTGAAAAGGGTCAGACATGACTGAGTTGCACACACACACAGCCTTTAGAGTTAGTTTAGCACTAAATCATAACTTTACTTGGCTCATAAATTATGAATAGTGACAACATATTTAGAAATGCAAATATACCACAAAATAAGATCCTATTTTGTTATCAGAGAAAAACCTTGATATTTAAATCCCTGTTAATTGGTGTTCCACCAACAGAAGATTTTGCTGTTTTCATAAATTATATAATCATCAGTAATGCAGTGCTTCAATGGAAAGATAAAAATTCTGCTAGAAATACAGGAAAATAGAGGAAAAAATGGACATAACTGTCTTAAGTTAATAATGGTTCCTGTAACTTTATAAAGCTGTTCAATCAGCAGCTATATATATATATATATATATATATATATATATATATATATATATCTCCTAAGATATACTTAAGATCTTTAGTTGTTAAGAATGATTATCAAAAGACAAAGATTTACTTTATTATATATAAAAAAAAGGAAAGTGTTTACACTGACAAAATTTCTGAATTTCCATTTGTGGGGGAAAAATGAGTATGATTTCTTGGTTGCTTCTATAGACAGTTCATTGACAGGTGGATTCTTTACCACTGAACCACCAGGGAAGCCCCAAAATTATTAAGATGATTTCTAGTTAACTGAAAAGATAAAAACTTATATTTTACAATTAAGTTGCTCATGTTTTAAAATATTTTGTAGTCTAATCAACACTAATATAAATGTTTGAAAAGTATGACAAGAAACATTCACAACTTCCATATTCTTTGAAGGATGTCAACTTTTTAATTGTTGCTAAATTGTTTGAGAGCAACAAGCAATTATGTTATCCAATTTGACACACAGACAAAATAAGAGATTAGCTTAGGTAGGTGGAGACAGCTACTTTGTCATATCAAACCAGTTATTATGATGGACTACTCATACATTTTACCCATACTCTTAAAATCAAATTAAGTAACACTGACTTGACACATTGAGTTATGACTAATTGAAAAACACTTTGTAAATATTAAATTCTGATTTATAACCGTTCCAAAATGAGTACAGAAAATTCAAGGCGGCAGAAGAAATAGAAAATCTTGAGAGCTGAAAAAACTTAGTGAAATATGTCATGATGAAATACTAATTCCAATTCTGTCTTTTCTGTTCCACTTTCATTGGGAATGCAATTTACCAAACTCATTAATAAACTATAGAATTGATTTTTTTCTTCAAGTTTATTATGCTCCTTGACTTTTAAGTGTTTTTGCCTGTTTATTGTAGAAGAAAATATTCAAAATAATGAACGCTGAATTATGTATGTTAACTTTTTATTTATTCATTGGTTTAATATTGTAAATGGTGCTTCTGTCTTTATATGTATATATGCATGTATTTATCGGACACGACTGAGCGACTTCACTTTCACTTTTCCCTTTCATGCACTGGAGGAGGAAATGGCAACCCACTCCAGTGTTCTTGCCTGGAGAATCCCAGGGACAGAGAAGCCTGGTGGGCTGCCGTCTATGGGGTCGCACAGAGTCGGACACGACTGACGCGACTTAGCAGCAGCAGCATATATGTATTCATATATGTATATATATTCCTAAAATATTTTACACACAAATATATAAAATGCTTTCCTTATATTTAATTTATGAAATATCCAGTTTAGTTAAATGACATAGAAGAGAAAAGAGATTCAACCAAGGTCTGTAAACTATATAAAATCACATAGAATATATAGAAGTCTTTGTCTTTTGGGCTTGTTACTACACAGGGGTTTCTACAAAAAGGATATTTTATATTTTCATTCAGTTTCCCTTTACAGGGCTTCCCTCATAGCTCAACTGGTAAATAAACAACTTGCAATGCAGGAGACCCCAGTTGGATTCCTAATTTGGGAAGATCCTCTGGAGAAGGGATAGGCTACCCCACTCCATCATTCCTGGGCTTCCCTTGTGGCTCAGCTGGTAAAGAATCCGCCCACAATGCGGGAGATCTGTGTTTAGTCTCTGGGTTGGGAAGATCCCCTGGAGAAGGGAAAGGCTACCCGCTCCAGTATTTTGACCTAGAGAATTCCATGGACTCTATAGTCCATGGGATCACAAAGAGTCAGACACAACTGAACGACTTTCACTTTTACCTTTACTACCAATCAGAACTAATATCTATGATTTGCTCTAACAAAGGGAATGATTCCTGGGTTGAGGCTTTTGCAAAATATGTAAAACACTCTAGAGAACTTGCAGATGGTGCCTATATCTCTAAGAGCTTAAACTACATGCAGAAAAAAAAAAAATTAACAATTGTAGTAATCATAAAATCTTATCCATTCTAAATAAATCTAGATATAAAATATGTGAAGAAATCAAATGTTCAACTCATTTGTTTTAATTTTATAGGTATGTT
Source organism: Okapia johnstoni (assembly GCA_024291935.2). Taxonomy (NCBI): domain Eukaryota; kingdom Metazoa; phylum Chordata; class Mammalia; order Artiodactyla; family Giraffidae; genus Okapia; species Okapia johnstoni. The sequence goes on from CM044325.1 coordinate 11,281,241, forward strand.
GATTCCAATAGCTGATTATGTTCACCTCTTTAATTTGGCTACAAGAGCAAACAATGAGCCACACTTCAGCAAAGAAGACATTTATCTGAAGTAACTTTAGTCGAGTTTTAAAAGATTCTTTCAATCTCATTTCTCTTCAAAAAAGGAGCCAGGTAATATATAGATAAACATAAAAGCACTGTTTTTTTCCATATAAAACTTACTTGCTCTCAAAATTATTAAATAAAATATTTAATTAACTATATATCTAATATTTTCCTGATTTTAATCTTACTAGATTAAATTTAATTTTACTAGATTAAATTAATATTAATTTAAGCTTTTAGATTAAATTACTATATTAAATATAATTTTTCTACATGAGGAAGCTTTGTCTATCCTTTTCAGTGAGACATTCAGCCATGATTGTCACGCTAAGGAATGCAGTATTGTGTGAGTAGTACATCAAACCAAAGATGAAAAAAGAGCAAGAATGCTAATATATTATCTAGAAAAGAAAATTAAGTAATCGGGCCATAAATTTGATTAAAATAAACATATATCTTATTGGGAATAGAATTCAAAATTTACAAAATTATTAGTCTAAAACTTCATTAAAAAATTCACTTTGTTAAATGGATGGGCTTATCTTTTCCTCTTGATAGAATGACTGATAAAATTTTTCTCCATCACTGACAGTTACTTTATCATGGAGGATATCGTCATCACCCACATTCTCTACTACCTCTAGCTAGTTGGAAAAATTGATGTTTATTAAATTTGGTGCAGGGGAAGACTCTTGAGAGTCCCTTGGACTGGAGGACATCAAACAGCCAAGTCTAAAGGAAATCAACCCTGACTGTCCATTGGAAGGACTATCACTGAAGCTGAAGCGCCAATGTTTTGGCCACTTGATGCAAAGAGCCGACTGATTGGAAAAGACCCTAGAGTTGGGTAAAATTGAGGGCAGTAGGAGAAGGGGACAGCAGAGAATGAGATAGTTAGATAGCATCACTGACTCAATGGACATAAATTTGAGCAAACTCTGGGAGATAGTGGAGGACAGAGGACCCTGCAGGCTGCAGTCCATGAGGTCACAGAGTCAGACACAACTTAGCAAATGAATAACAGTCAGAAAAATAAGGCAGAGGCCGTTCCCTACACCACAGGATATTTCAGCAGTTACAGTTAAGGATGCAGTGGCAGTCACCTTACAAATTTTATGTGGTCATGGAAGCTCAATATTAAAATACTGAGTTTCTGATAAGTGAAGAATCTGAGATAAAGTGGTTTTGGTATTCTTAAGTAAAATACATGAGTATTAGTCTCATTTACCTTCAAAGGAGACTATCAACTACTCTAATGTCATCAACTATCCCTTACAATGAATGTGGGAAAATGGAAAGTTGTATGGAAATATAGTTTCACTTTTAAAGGAAACCTCACAAATGCAGATATCATCATAATCCCCTCAAGAAGGATGATCTAATTTTATCCAAGCTTTTGAACTAGAAAATTATCTATGAAAATATTAAAATTTTGTTAGTTTGAATTTAACATCTGGCAAATATTGTACAGGAATTCAGGAATTACTTTGATCTCTTTTTGTAAATATTACAAAACCAGTTATTTTATTCTAAACTCTGCCTGTACGAGGTTGAAGGGACAGGTATCACAATCAGCCCTTTGTACAGAGGCAGACAATTTTGTGCACCAAAAAATATTCTGTCCTTTTATGAGGACAAAAATATTCAACATTTACAAATGTTACTAAATGTGTTTTCTCTGTCACAGTTGTGACAAAATAATTATTCAAGATGGTTATTTTGTCATACTCTATGTTTTGTCCATGGGCTTCCCAGGTGGTTCAGTGGTAAAGAATTCGCCTGCCAATTCAGGAGACACAGGAGTTAAGGGTTTCGTTTCTGGGTTTGAAAGATACCCTGGAAAAAGAAATGGCAGCCCACTCCAATATTCTTGCCTGGAAAATCCCATGGACAGAGGGCCTGGCAGGCTACAGTCCATAGCATCGCAACGAGCCAGACATGACTTAGCTACTGAGCAAGCAATATTTTGTCCAGTAGAGCTTTGTTCAGGTTTACTGCATTCTGCTCAAATTCTCAAGTTAACATCCACATGTTATAAATACTGCAACATGGCATTATTCAGAAGTTTTGCTCAGCTAGAGCATTCTCTTCCTTTTCCATGAATAATAACATGAGGTAACCTGTAAAGCGGAGAAGGCAATGGCAACCCACTCCAGTATTCTTGCCTGGAGAATCCCATGGACAGAGGAGCCTGGCGGGCTACCATCCACTACTGAGCGACTGAGTACTACACTACTACTAAAGAATAAGAAGGAGACACAGCATGAGGAAATAGGGTTTTCAAGCCCCACTTCCTCAGGAGCTTTGCCTTATTACATATCTTCCATGATACTTACCATAGGTACCTTCTGGGCATTCCAACAGACAGTTCCCTTTAGTTGACTTGGAAAGGCAGTTATTCCCCTTTGACTGCATGTATTCCCTTAGCATGAAACGAAGACTCTCCAGAGGCTAAGTTCAGAAAGAATATTCCTGCCATTTGTTTAAGTCCCAGGCACAGAACAATCTTGGTTTACTAAGGCGACCTTAAACTGTTCCCATCTTCGGGCTTCCCTGGTGGCTCCATGGTAAAGAATCTGCCTGGCAGTGTAGGAGATGAAAGTTCGATCCCTGGGTGGGGAAGATCCCATATGCTGCAGAGCAACTAAGTCTGTGTGCCACAACTACTGAGCCTGTGCTCTGTAGTCCAGGAAGCACAACTGCTTACCCACGTGCCTCAACTATGGAGGCCTGAGCACCCTAGAGCTCACCTTCCACAACAAGAGAAGCCACTGTGGTGAGAAGCCGCAGAAGCCGCATCGAACTAGAGAGTAGTCCCTGCTCCCTGCAACTAGAGAAAAGCCTGCATAGCAACAAAAGCCCAGCACAGCCAAAATAAATAAATACAATTATTTTTTTAAAAAACTATTGCCATTCCTGGGTTTGATAGGTCCATGGTCCACAATAATGGCAATGTCTCCAAATACTATAGCCACCTACACAAACAGCTTAATTCCCTAAGTTAAAGTTAGTTCTTTTTCCATTATGCTTCTATAACCCTCTGTGGTCACCTCTGTCAGAGCATTTATTATTCATGAATTATATATTCATGAATATATAATGAATAACATATATTCGTCTATAAAATCTACTCTGATGTTCAAGGGGGGCGTGGAAGGTGTTTTGTTTTACTTTGTTTGTTGTTTTACTTTTTTTTTTTTCTTTTTGGAGAAAAAGAAAAAAGTGGCTTTATTGCTTTGCCGAGTAAAGGGGGAATGCAGTAAGCTAGCATATCAAGAACTGTGCCCCCTGCCCTGGTGAGCCGGGAGAGGTTATATAGACAGGCAGCAATATATGATAAGGATCAAGGCAGTAACGGTCTTTCTTTTTCTGGCTGTGCTGGGTCTTCACTGTGCAAGTGGGCTTTCTCTAGTTGTGGGGAACCACTCTTCATTCTGGTGCCAGGGCTTCTCATTTTGGTGGCTTCTCTTGTTGAGGAGCATAGGTTCTAGAGCCTGGGCTTCAGTAGTTGCGGCACATGGGCTGAGTTGCTCCATGGCATGTGGAAAATTCCAGTCCTGGGATCAAACTCCTGTCCCCTGTATTTCTGTATTGGCAGGTGGATTCTTTTCCACTGGACCACCAGGGAAATCCGCTTTGTTTTGCTTTTAATGTCTGCATCACCAGTATATATATATATCTTCCCTGGTGGCTCAGTGGTGAAGAATATGCCTGCCAAGCAGGAGACTGGGGTTCAGTCCCTGGGTTGGGAAGATTCACTGGAGAAGGAAATAGCAACACACTCCTGTATTCCATGGAAATTCCATGGACAGAGGAGCCTGGAGGGCTACAGTCCATGAGGTTGCAAGACTCAGAAACAACTTAGTGATAAACAATTATACATATATATTATATATATAATTTATATACATAATTTTTATATATTTATATGAACATATGTTTAATAAATCTTTATTCAGATTAAAAAATCATAACTTTTCCAATAAATTGGAAAGTAAACTCCATTCCACACATATAAACCGTAAAGCAGTAAATTTTCATTGCCTATTTGAAGAAATAACCTTCTCTTTTCATCAAGTTGAGGTGAAATTACTTATTGTTCAAAAGTGACCTCTCCTAGTTTTAAATTAGAGCATTATTGTCTTGCTGAAATTGAAATTCATTATAATCAAGAAGGATATTTAGGTCCCATCTAAGAGCTCTGACAAGAGGTCCCATAAGCTCTGTAGAAAAACGCATAATTGAATGAGTTTGTGATAAGTAGAATTTTATCTCATGGACTCATAAAATGTAATACCAGGATGGAAAAAAAAAGAGGCATGGAGGAAGGGTAGAAGAAAGGACAGAAAGAAGGAAGAAAGAGAAGGAAGGAAGGGATGGAGGGAGAAAGGAAGGAAGGGGGAGAGAGAAGGTAGGAGAGAGGGTGGAAGAGAAGAAGGAATAAAAAGTTCGAAAGCCAGAAAGAAAAATTGTACCAAAAAAATTCAGGAAAGCACTTGGTAATATAAGTGAAGAGCAGGTGCACAATATTCTCCCTGGATGAGGCTTTCAGGGATCAAGTTGTTTTGATTTTTTTCCCTCCTTCATTTTATCATCAGTGTCATGCCCATAACAATAAGCAGTTGGACAAATTGACAGATTTATCATTTTGACATGCAATTTTCTGGATTCCTTTTTGCAAAGCCATGCTTAAGTTGTGAAGATATTTCAGTGCAAGAATAAATTGATTATGATGTTCTACAGATGTTTATGTTGAATTATGCTTTTTTCACTTTTAGATCAGGTCCTGTGGTCCTGAATTTTCTATGGGACTTGAATACCATTTAGATCATGGTCATGTAATGATTAAAATAATTGGACACCATAAAAGATTGTACACTTACAATACTAAGTTAAATTTGGAAGCCACTATCCATCTTTGTGAGTGTGTTAGATGTTTTAACAAACCATTAAAATGCACTGTTTTAATTTTGTAAAGTATGCTTTGTATTTGTTGAGTTTTAACTTTTAGTTGGTATCAAAGTTACAGACATGCAAGAAAAATACAAACAATTCCTAATATCTTTTACTTGGATTAACAATTACTTATTGTGCCAGTGTGGGTCTTTCTGGAGACAGAGCTTCTAGGGAAGTAACTAAGATTAAATGAGTCATAAGTATGGGGACCTGATCTCATAGAATTTGTGTCTTTATAAGAAGAGACACTGAAGGACAAGCTTTAACCTTCTCTATCACTCTTGTTCTCTGTCTCTGTCTCTCCCTCTCTAACCTTTGTTCATGCACAGGTAGGGGTTTCCACTCTACCTGTAGACACACAAAGAAGTTGTCTGAGCACACAGTGAGATGGTGCCAAGGGAAGAGGCCCCAGGACAAAGCTTGATCTTGGTTTCCTTGCCCCTAGAACTGTGAGAAATGCACTTATGTTATTTAAGCCACCCAGGCTGTATTATATGGTTATAGAAGCCCAAGCAGACTAATACAGTGCATATACAAAATCATCAGTCTTCACATCCAAATAAAATTCAGGGTGGAGGATCTGTCCTGTCTTTGTCAGGTGATGAAAACAATGGACAAGATGAGCAGGTATCTCAATAATGATCACAACCAAGGGTTATCTCCTCTTGCCTTGATACCTGGCTCTGCAACATGCTGGGGAGCAGGGACTCTGAAGTTCTGTCTGCTGACTAGTGTGTTCTTTGAGCTGTGCTGCTGCCTGCAGGAGTTTGTGATTTGTGCTTATTTGTTGAATATTACCAAGCCTCTATTACAGGTTTAACTGACCTAATGAGAGCTTCTATAATTGGCATTTAGGCACAGGAATATGGGGCTTGGGGCCTCCTGAATGTGCCTTGGTCAGGTGTCTTGGCTTAATACTATCTGTGTCTCAGATTGAATTGTATGTCTTGATTCCAGCCTAAGATATGACTGATGCTAGGCACAAGGGGGAAATTTCTTACCCTGTGACCATGGTTGTTGTCTTAATCAGGCATTGGGCCCTATTCTACAGGGTGCTCAAGAGAAAGACTGATAATCTGCTCCACATAGAGGCCCTTTAGGTGGTCAATAGTATGGAGAAAATATAGTCACCATATGGCATGCTGAGGTTGGTACTTCTAAAAGTTCTAGGACCCGACAAATAGAATGGCTTTGATGTTCCCAATGCTCAAAATCAAGGAAAATGCTGATGTCATTCTCATGCCACAGCAAAGGGACTAAGGGATTGGGTCAAACAATTTTAAGCCCAGGGTCCAAAAACTCAGTAAAGTCATTATTGACATAGAGAAGGCTCCTAACCTTGACACACTGATTTGAGTTTCTTCAGAGGAAGAAATAAATATTAGCAGCTAGAGTAGAGTCATCCTTAGAAGTATATCCAGTAACCACACAAAAATCCATCAACAAATAGATTAATCAATAAATAAATACCTGGGTATATAGTAGGAGGAAAAGCAAACAAACAAACACCTCTTTAAAAATAGTCAACAATTTGACCCAATCAGAAATACAAAAATATATTAAAATAATTTACATAACAAAAAGATAAACGGGCACTGATTGGCTTCTGCATCTCAAAACATAGATTTTGAATTTTACTTTAACGTCTGCTGAAATGTACCCATTTGACAAATCTTGATTACCTTAATGCTTGATTACCTTAATGAACAGTGAGTCTCAAATCAGTTTTACCTGAGAATTTTACTACAATTGAACAGGATATCTTCTATACTTTCACGGAAGTTACCAAACATAAAATAGAGAATAAACAAGAATGCTTCACATTAACCTTTGCCTAATTTCTTCATATTTATGGCTCCCATTGCCTTAAAAATAACATGAACTCTGATTTGATGAGTAATAGATTAAAATAAAATGTTTTGGCATTTAAGATTGGTTCTATAAAGTAGGATTCTATAACCTTCCTCCCTGGTTACAGTAGTTACTATGGCCTGTGGTAAGCACAGTCATAGTCCCCCAAAGATGTCTGTCTTAATTCCAGGCCCTGTGAATATACTGTGTTATATGACTAGAGAGAATTAAGGTGGCAAATCAATTGACTTTTAAGTAGGGAGATGATACCGGATTATCTGTATAGGTCAAAATAATCACAAGTGTCCTTAAATGTGGAAGAGGGTTTAGAAGGGGAGATTAGGTCAATGTGATGTAAGAACTTGACTCACATTTGCTAATTTGAAGATTGAGGAGCTAAGGAATGTGGAAAGCTTCTGGAACTTGGAAAGAGCAAGGAAAAAGATTCTTCCCTAGAGTCCTCAGAAATGGTTAGAGGCCTCTTAGCACCTTGATTTTAGTCCACAGATGCCCATGTTGTATTTCTGAACTGTGAAACTGTAAGATAAATTTGTATTATTTCAAGCTGCTAAATGTGTGGTCATTTGTTACAGCAGCTATAAAATACCAATTAGTCAGTCAGACAGTTCAGTCGCTCAGTCATGTCTAACTCTTTGTGACCCCATGGACTGCAGCACACCAGGTTTCCCTGTCCATCACCAACTCCCAGAACTTGCTCAAACTCATGTCCATCGAATCGGTGATGCCATCCAACCGTCTCATCCTCTGTCATCTCCTTCTCCTCCTGCCTTCAATCTTTCCCAGCATCAGGGTCTTTTCCAATGAGTCAGCCCTTCACATCAGGTGGCCAAAGTATTGGAGTTTCAGCTTCAACATCAGTCCTTCCAATGAACATTCAGGACTGATCTCCTTTAGGATGGACTGGTTGATCTCCTTGCAGTCCAAGGGACGCTCAAGAGTCTTTTCCAACACCACAGTTCAAAAGCATCAATTCTTTGGTGCTCAGCTTTCTTTATAGTTCAACTCTCAAAACATGGTTCAAATTAAATCAGAATAGGGCTTTTAAGAATTCAGTTAAGTCCTATTTAGAAAAGAGATGATTTCTACTGCTTCTCTGTTTAATAGCCCCTTTTGGCTTTCTTTTAAACCTCAGAAAGTTGAATGGATCCTCCTAGTGGATCACCATGACTTTAGTTCTGTGGCCCCAACCACCAGGTTTCCCGTATTCAATATGATTGAAATTAATGATTCTATCCAATCATTAACTGGTCATTATTTTGCCATTATAGATGTGGCTACTGCATTGTTTCAGTGCTTACTTTAATGAGTCTCAGCTATAGTTTGCCTTCGCTAAACTACTCATGAGAAATCTCAGTAGCTTGGCCGCTGTATTCTATCATTGTAAGCAAGATCTTAAACTCATTCAACATTCTCCAGGAAAACATGTATGGCATTATATTCCCGCCATCCTCCTCTGAGAAGATTCATTTGGCACACTAATTCAAGGCAGATAAATATTCACAAATCATCTCACAAAACAGATGATATTTTATTTTCCCCAGTATATAAGTATAAACGTAGAACTTCAACTTTATGGGTGTCATTTGATCAAAGACCACACCATCTTTGAAAGTATCAAGAAGCAATTATTGATCCTTATAGCCTTTACAGCATTAAAACAAACCCAATATTTTGGGGGACTTTTTGGATTCTGGAGGTAACATATTCCTCATTTACAAACGTTAATTATGTTTATTCTGTTACAAATCAGTCCACTTTGAACAGAGCTCCCTTAGAGAAGAAAAAAAAAAAAAAAAACCTCTAGAATCTGTCCAGATTACAATACAGTAGGCATTCAGTTGCAATATGGTTAGTACTTCTATTAGTAATAAACAGAGACTTCTTCACCATAGGAGTTGTAGTAAACTCCTTTATTCTTACTGGAGTCTCTAGACTACCTATCATGGCTGAAAGTTTTATTGTATCAGGTCCATGGTTTTGATGCAATAAAACTACCCTCCTTGATCCCACACTACATGTCAGAGAGCAAAAATTCAAGCCACTATTGGGATCTTCTGAAGGTTGAGACTCTCAGACCCTAAACTCGTGACCATCTGTTCCCAAGTGACCATTATTAATGCCTGAACCATGGAAGCAGCATTCTACAAGCTTGCCAAAACATCCTCCTGCAATATAAATATTACCTACAGGATAGAGTCAAATTCGAGCATTCTGGTGTAACCCACCTTCAGGAAAATATGACCTCTCCTGATCTCAGTCCTTTGCCAGATACCATGCTATTGAATGATATTTTTCCTTGCCAAGAACCTTTGGCCAACTGTGGGGCCCCTTGAAATCAACTGAGTGAATAACCAAGGGAGTTCATGCACTATAGAGATGGCAGTGTCCCTATTACACATAACGAAGCTCCGCTGGAAGCTTCCTGATATTTAGTCCTTAAAAAGTCATCCTTGATAAAGGATGCTAACCAAGAATCAGCACAATTGACCAAACTTCAGGAAGTCATCCTAGAACTAGATAATCAGCACATTTGTACATTTTTATAGACTCTTGGAAAATTGAAAATGATTTGTCAATCTGTCTGGACAATGGCAGTGACAAATAATTCCTCATCCAATTTTCTCCCTGTGAAGTAAAGAACTGTAGGGATTTCATGTTTTACAGGCAAAAATTATTAATGTCACACATCTTCTTGCATATACCAAAATCCAAATACAAGACCTCAACAGGACACTTTTTACCCTTTTGAAATGGAAATATTAAGGTCTTGGTTAGCCTCTCTGGGTACCAAATGCAAGGGAAATTTAAAATAAAGAAATTCCCCTTAAATTCAAACTTTTGTTCCTCAAACACTCTCACCAAGCTGTTGGGTTCCAGGAACTTCCTATCCTTAAGGAAACTCAAAGCATGATTTCAACACAGCAGTCTCCTAGCAGCGATAATTTTAATGAAAAGCAGACAATCAAGCTTAAGTGATCGTGTGAACCGATCACCTTTCAGATAGTGTGCCTTAAGAGGTAGCAGGCACTTCACCAGCAAAGTAGTCATTTTAATTTCCTGCTTTCATTTTAGAAACCATTCTTCATAGGATAAGACTTTTCTTTAGTGACTGAGCATGATATAATAGCCTAGTGTTAATAGATCTACTTACAAAATTTTACTATCTTTTAAAGAATTGTTGGTAATGAATTCTACTAAGTATCTTGGTATCATTATGGGATTGACTTTTCCTGTATGACCTTTAAGTACAACTTAAATGAATAAGGCAGTCTGCAATTTGTGTTATTAACTTAATTTTCTCTTTATATATGGGCATCTGTGTAGAAAAGAGAAAATATAATCATCATAGTTGTATCTGTAATAAAAATAAAAGATATTAAAATATAATTGTATTATAAATAATGTAATTAGTGTTGAGCCCCTAGTAAATCATTCTTGATTTCTTTAGCCAAAACTGAATTAACTTTCTGAGTTCCATATTTTTTTTTTATGATTGCAATCAAAGTATGAACACAATGCACCAGCCTATTTTTCTTTAAATTTAACATTATCATATAAAATATTTCTCACTTGTTAGTTTTCAAAATTGCCGTATAAATTGCTTTGTAACGTATTACTCCTAGAGCTGGTTACTGATGTTTAAGTAATATGGCTCGTAGAAATGACAGATGTTACACACTACTATATCACAGAGGTTCACTATGGCTGCAATTTTTTTTTTTTTTTTTTGGTTGTGCTGGGTCTTTGCTGCCATGCATGGGCTTTCTCTAATTGTGGGGAGTGGGAGCTACTCTTTGTTGCAGTATGAGGACTTCTTATTGCAGTGGTGGCTTCTCTTGTTTTGGACCATAGACTCTATGGAGCATGGGCTTTAGTAGCTGTGGCACTTGGGTTTAGCTGCTCTACGGCATGTGGGATCCTTCTGAACCAGGGATGGAACTCATGTTCCCTGCTTTGGCTGGGTGGATTTTTAACCACTAGACTGCCAAAGAAGTCCCTACTGTGACAATTTTTTAGGGCAAGAAATAAGTTTTAGAGGTAAACAGTCTATAAAACTTGGCTAAAATAACCTCACAGTTTATACTGATACACTGTTTCATAATTAGAGTATTTTTCTAACCACTTCTCCATCAATGACTGTGAGAATGTGACATAATTCCTCTTGTGGACATTGACTTCCAAATTTTTACTATTTTTGAGTTTCCTGATTAAATAGATTAAAATTGCATGATTTAGTACCATATTTTAAATTCTGGGTTTAACTTAGAATAGATTTCTGTGTGTTAAAATGATGGGTCAAAAAAAGGAAAGCTTTGTTCACCCTTTTTTCTCTATATTTTTGAGCTATATTGTCTAGAAGTACCCCCTAACTACACTGCTTTGCTCTAGTTTACTGTATGAATCAACATCACATAACTGTCTGGAAGGATAGGTGTTAGTATATATTTTACTTTTATAATTCAGTAGGCAAACAGGCACCCTGAGAGAGTTTATATTTCTTTAATCACAATTACTTTTAGGAGGAGAGCACATGATTTAGGCCTAAGCCGAACAGATCATCATGTCCTTATGGATAGAGGTTGGTTAAGAGATCAGTATCAATTGGATCTAACACCATATGTGCCAGTAGTATTATCTGGAAATGCTGGAATATAGGTAATTGTTATTTATCATGAGTGACTTTGAGTAAATGTGGCCTCTGGAGCTGCTATCAGTCATCTGAAGACAAAAAGGAAGGAACCAGCCTGGGACTGACATCAGCACAAAGTGAGAAGTGATGAAAAAAAATGACAAGATCTTCTGTGTCTACAGGGGCCTAAACAAAACCAATAAACAATGTCACTTAGTGTGAAAATAATTCCTTTGTGTGTTTGCACCATTTTCATTCACTTACGTATTTGCTCTGTTTCTAAACCTGTAAACAATAGGAGGCAGAATCATTACTAAACTTTCTATTGTGAACTTGGCTAATTTCGACTTCCCTGATGGATCAGTGGTAAAGAATCTGCCTGCAATACAGGAGACACAGGTTCGATCCCTGGGATGGGAAGATCCCCTGGACAAGGAAACGGCACCCCACTCCAGCATTCTTGTCTGGGAAATCCCTTGGACAGAGGAGCCTGGTGGGCTACAGTCCATGAGGTCTCAAAGAGTCTGACACGACTGAGCACACACACAGAGGAATGAAGTGTTACTTCCCAAATTGCTCACAAATTCTAATCATTTCCTTGAACTGTAGAGTGTTTCAAATAGGCAATTAACTAATATTTAGAATTGGTTAAAATGGAGAGTCAGGAATTAGGAATACAGATTCTGCTGCAGTTTTAGGGGTTAATGAGTGATGGCACATTTGCCTTCTTAAGTTTGGAATCCATTGAAAATTTCTAAATTGTATACTTAAATATCAATCTATTATCTTAATTAGGATAGAGTTGATACTGGGGAATATGACTTAAAGGTGAACTAAAGTTATAAAACTTAGTTTATTCAAAGGCATGTGTGAAAATACAGGAGAGAGCTTTTGCTCTAAGATACTTGCATGGCCAAGATAAGATTAGAGATGGTTTGCTTAGAAAGAAAGGCCATCCCATTAGAAAAACTGAGAAAGGTTACCAATTCCTTCCTTCAAACACAAAGGTCTTGTCCTAAAAAGATCCAGTGCATATATCTTATGGCCATCACTGCACCATATCAATTTCAGTGGTAAAGGAGGGTTTGCAGTGAGCTTAAGAAGAAAAAAAAAAATGCTTGGAACTTACACTGCTTTCATAGATATAAGGAAAAAAGAGGTTGAGAAGAGGAGATAACACTGATTTCTGATACACATGTGAATAACTCTCAAGTGTTTGCTATAGCACAGAACTCTTCCAGAACCACAGACCCAAAAAACAGTCTAGTTGACAACTCCAATTGTACTGCCATAGTTATACAAAATAGACTGTCAAAAATCAAACTTTTAATTTTTTTAGTTTACTTTTTTGAAGTACAGTGGATTTACAATATTGTGATAATTCCTGCTGTACAGGAAATTGACACAGTTATACGTATATATTATATATATATTCCTTTTCATATTATTTTCCATTATAGTTTATCACAGGACATTGAATATAGTTCCTTACGCTATACAGTAGGATCTTTTCGTTTATCCATTCTATATATACTAGTTTGAATCTGCTAATCCCAAACTCCTAATCTGTCCCTCCCCTCCCCACCCTTCCCTTTGGCAATCACAATTCTGTTCTCTATGTCTGTGAGTCTGTTTTTGTTTGGAGATAAGTTTATTTGTATAATATTTTAGATTTCACATATCAGTGATATGTGATATTTGTCTTTCTCTTTCTGACTTACTTCATTTAGTATGAGAATCTCTACATCCATGTTGCTACAAATGGCATTATTTTTATGGCTGAGTAGTATCCCTTTGTGTATATAGGGCAAATCTCCTTTAACCATTCATCTGTCAATGGATACATAGGACATTTAATTCTTTATATTGAAGTGTCATTTATATACATAAATGCAAGTATCTTAAGAGTACAGTTTGATGAGTTTTGACAAATACGTTTACCCATGTAGCCAATACCCTAGTCAAGATTTAGAATACTTCCTTCTTATGACCCTTCCAAAAACTGCTTAATCTAACAGAGGTGAATACCAATCTGATTCCTATCATCTGTTCAGATTAATTTTACCTGTTCTAGAATTTCATATCAATGAAACCACAGAGTTATGCGATCTTTTTAAAAAATATTGATTTATTAATATGGCTGCCTCATGTCTTAGCTGTAGCACTCAGCGAGATCCTCACTGCAGCATGCAGGATCTTTAGTTGGAGTGCACAGATTCTCTAGTTGTGTTGCACAGGGTTAGTTGATCCACAGCATGTAGGATCACAGTTCCCAACTAGAGATCAAACTCACATCCTCTGCACTGCAAGGTGGATTTGTAACCACTGGACCACCAGGGAAATCCTTCAGTATGTGATCTTTTACTTCTGTCTTCTTTCACACAAGATGTTTGGAAATTTATCCACGTTATTAGACATAATAGTGGTTAATGCTTACTTGTTGCTGATAAGTATTCCATCACATAAATAACTTTTTTTTCATCTGGAGATAAGCAAAAAGGTTTTTTCCAGTGTTTGTCTATAACGAATAAAGATGCTATGGAAGCTGTTGTAAAAATATTTTCTGTGGATGTGTGTTTTCATTTATGTTTGGTAAATAGCAATAAGTAGAACGACTTGGTCATAGGAAAGATATACTTCAATTTAGAAAAAAATTCAAAAATCTTTTTCAAAGTGGTTGTATGATTTCATCCCACAGCAACGTATATGATGATTTCAGTTGCTTTGCATCATTAACAATACTTAATATCAGCCTTATTTAATTGTAATCAGTATCAGTCTAAAGAATATGTTGGTATTGTGTGATGGCCTAAATTGCATTTCTCTAATGTCTAAGGATGTTGAGCATCATTTCATGTGCCATTTGCATTTCTTTATTTTTCTGCATGTGAAGTTCTGCACAAATCTTTGACCTATTTTATACTGGGTAATTTTGTGTTTCTAATGTTGTGTTGCAGAAATTGCTTATTGAATATCTTTAAAATTTGAAGAAAAGTAACATATTCAAATGACTGAGTTTTGAGTCAATGTACATGGTTCATCTCTCCATTTATTTAAGTATTCTTTAATCTCTTATTAAATAATATATAGTTGGTGTTGAATTAGTAATATATAGTTACCTTGTGTTGAATTTATTCTTAAAAATAACCTTTAAAAAGTTATCTTAAGGTGGCATTTTTAACATTTTATTTTGAAATAATTATACATCTACATGAATTTGACAAGTTAGTAAAGAGAGATCCCCAGTATTCTTTACCCAGTCACCCCCAGTGTTTACAATTTATATAAATACAGTGCAACTGTACTGTCTCCATACTTTCAGATATTTTCCATTTTTATCTCAGAACCCTATAAGATAAATAGGTGTGAGAGAAAAAAAAAAAATAAATCTTTCCAAAGTTTTCTTCAGGTTTCCAAGTTATCGCATAAATTCATCTCATTACTTTTAAGCATCTAAAATTTCATTTGTATATTTGATTCTTTTTCATTTCTTATTAAATTATTTTTATAGGCTCTGAAATCGCTGGTAGGGATCAAATCCAAGCTATTTTCTGGCTATTAGATCTGGAGCAAGTAACAAACTCTCATTATATCAGTTCCCTCCTATAAAATGTTCATCAAAATAATACTTCTCTCATTTTTATGAAGTCTAAGGGGGTTTGTGTGTGTCGCTCAATCATGTCTGACTCTCCAAAACCCCATGGACTGTACCCCTCCAGGCTCTTCTGTCCTTGGGGACTGATGCTGAAGCTTAAACTCCAAAACCTTGGCCACCTGATGCAAAGAACTGACTCATTAGAAAAGATCCTGATGCTGGGAAAGACTGGGCAGAAGGAGAAAGGTACCACAGAGAATGAGATGGTTGGATGGCATCACCCACTCCATGTACATGAGTTTGAGCAAGCTCTGGGGGTTGGTGATAGACAGGGAAGACTTGCATGCTACAGTCCATGGGGTCTCAAGAGTCAGACATGACTGAGCGACTGAACTAAGCTGAAGGAGGTTTAATCCATATTCAGTTCAGTTCAGTTCAGATGCTCAGTCATTAAGCACTTATAAAATATGTCTACTACATAGTTAGCATTCAACAAACATTATAATTTTCATTAATGTTTATTATTTTAATTATTAATTCATTATGGAGGTATGAATAATAGAGGTTTAATAATTTAAGTATAACATAAAATAATAAGTTTATTATAAACTGCATATTTTAAAAGAATAAATATGAATCTATTCATAATATTATTAATCATCAAATATTTAACTAGTGTCTCCTATATAAATTAGGCTTCCCAGTTGGCTCAGTAGTAAACAATCTGCCTGCCAATGTGGAAGATGCAGGTTCCATCCCTGTGTTGGGGAGAACCCTTGGAGAAGGAAATGCAACCTATTCCAATATTCTAGCCTGGAAAATCCTTTAGACAGAAGATTTTAGTGGGCTACAGTCCATGAGGTCGCAAAAGAGTTGGACATGACTTAGCGACTAAACAAGAA
The DNA here is from genome assembly GCA_024291935.2 of Okapia johnstoni. NCBI lineage: Eukaryota > Metazoa > Chordata > Mammalia > Artiodactyla > Giraffidae > Okapia > Okapia johnstoni. Next base: position 11,297,282 of record CM044325.1, read on the forward strand.
CAATGTAAAATGCACTGGAAATTCTGTAATAATGCTGCAAAATGGGTGAGTACAACCTATAAACTTCCTGAACAGCATTATCATCTGATATATATAAATGCGTACACTTCAGTCACTCAGTCACGTCTGGCTCTTTGCAACCCCATGGCTCCTCTGTCCATGGGATTCTCCAGGCAAGATTTCTGAAGTGGGTTGCCATTTCCTCTTCCAGGAGATCTTTCTGACCCAGGGGTTGAACACACATCTCCTGTGTCTCCTGCATTGGCAGGAGGATTCTTTACCACTGAGCCACCTGGGAAGTCCCTACACTTCTAAACAGAAAGTTATAAATTCTGTAAGTCTCAGATACAGAATCGCTGTCATTTATAAAGAAGACATTACAGCTTCGCAAATACTGTAAAGATTGGAAATGAGAATTAGAATTGTACGGCCTCAGGCTATACTCCTCCAGTCATTTCAATTCTTTGGACTTTCGTCACTGAAACAATGCTTCTGTCCACAGATATTCCCTTTTCCAAGGCTAACACCTCACGACTAAGCCGTCTCCATGCTGGATAAAGTCAGTTTTACTCTAAATTCCAGCAAATATTTGATTACAGCCAAATGTCACTGAGGAGAGTTAATGTAAGTGGAATAAAAACTACCGAATACACTAGTATTTTCAATGACTCTATTTTTTGTACCACTCATAAAGGGCAAACAATGCCTTGATCACTTGTGTTTCTTATATGACATCTATCATCTGCATAATTATTTTTTACTTCCCTAAGCTGTTTCTCATCATCCAAAAGTCTAACTCTGGAAATGGAATTTTCTCAAAGATTAGAATTGTTGAAAGGGCTAAATCCTTCACAGTGAAGCACAACATCTTGTGTAAATTAGCCAGGGCCCAAGAGAAAGGCCATGTTCATGTAGGCACTTAATTGACTTTGGTTAATGATGATGACACACTTCATGAGTACAAGCATCAATTAGGGAGAAAAGCAACTAGCCAACCCTTAAAATAAGCAAAGTGGTCAAGAAAGCAAGGAATTCCAGGAAAGACACCTTAATAGTGCAAACCACCCACTTTATGTTTCAGAAGAGATGTAAACCAGCTTTATCCATTTTACTCACTTAAAACTAGCTTTAAAAATCTAAAGATTTTAAGAATATTTAATATCTGAAAATGCTGGGAAACACCTGAATAAAATCCACAGGCAGGTGGATCACAAGTACGAGGTAATTTTTTTTTTTCATAATCAGAATTATATAGAGGCAGAGATGTTCGTGTTCTATTGTTACAGCAGATAGGTAACTAGGTATGAGCAACGAAATGGGGACAGGGGACAGGTGATAGGAAACACACATCTTATAAACAGCGGAGGCCCATAGGCAGACAAAGGAAAGTAGGAATCTTCAGACTGACAGGAAACCACACATTTTGGGTGATATGTGTCTACCCCAGTCAGACAAAAAAAAAAAAAAAAAAAAGGGGGAAGAGCGGCTATCTCTTGCATCCAGATGTAAACTTTTGCTCGTTGTGTTCTTATTGCATATAAGATTAGCCTTATAGATAAGAAGTACTCATCATGAAACTAGGCCATGACACTCTGATACAAGCTAAATGGGTACAGAAATCCCTTCTCCCCTCAGGAAAATAGAGCTGGGATGAAAAACAGGGAAGTTGACCCCCAAACTCCTCCTTCCCCAGTGAATATTCTGCCCCTTCAATTGTAAGCCTCTCATAACAGCATATTAAAAAGCAGAGACATCACTTTGCCAACAAAGGTCTGTAAGTCAAGGATATGTTTTTTCCATTAGACATGTATGGATGTGAGAGCTGGTCCATAAAGAAGGCTGAGTGCTGAAGAATTGATGCTTTCAAATTGTGGTGCTGGAGAAGACTCTTGAGAGTCCCTTGGACAGCAAGGGGATCAAATCAGTCAATCCTAATGGAAGTCAACCCTGAATATTCATTGGAAAGACTGATGCTGAGCTGAAGCTCTAGTACTTTGACCACCTGATGTGAAGAGCCAATTCATTGGAAAAGACCCTGATGCTGGGAAAGATTGAGAGCAGGAGGAGAAAGGGGTGACAGAGGCTGAGATGGTTGGATGGTATCATTGACTCAATGGATATGAGTTAGAGCAAACTCCAGGAGACAGTGAAAGACAGGGAAGCCCGGCATCTGCAGTCCACAGGGTTGCAGATTCGGACACGACTGAGCGACTGAACAGCAACAACATAACCAGCTTGCCAAAGAGACTCAGTGTGGTAGGTCTTCACCAGCCTGCCTACTCTCCCTCTGAGAGTGTATCATTGCTTAAATAAACTTTACTTAATCTCTCTGATTCATCTCCGAATTCTTTTGTGACCAAAAAAAAAAAAAAAAAAACCTCCAAATTCACCTACAACACTGTTATGTAACTGCACAAAGCTATTTGTCCCTCAGTCAAATAGCACGTTATATCAAATGGCGTGTTAACCATATGTTAGATTCTGAAGTAGATTATAATTGTTACTGAGTCCAAGTTTGCTCTGCTTGCCACAAGGCAGCCCTATTAACCAACAATCTAGGCAAGAATATGATATTGGGAAAACTGACTGACCAAGAAGATGGCAAACTATTGTCTCAAAATAACCATCTTCTTGAGGGCCAGGTTGTTTTACACAACAGAGATGGGGGAGGTGAGAAACTAAAGCAGAAAAGGCAGAATAGAGAGGGAGAGGTGGTGAGAAAGTAAAGTAAAAAGGGCCATCCATCTTACAAAACATTCACGGGTTGGCCAGCCTTCTGGAAGGAATGTGTTAATTTCTTCTTTCCTGCAGCCATTCCCAAGTGGGTAGAGTCAGATTATTTCCCTGTGAGCTGAACAAAGGCTCTTTAATAGTCAGACAGAGGGGCAGGATTCTCTGTGGCAGGCCATTATGTATGATTGTAATCACAAAAGCAACAAAAAGCAAGTCAAAGAAACAGGTCCAACATGGAGTCAGAACTGGGGCTTCCCTTCAACAAAATGATTATATTGATTAGAATTTCTACTCTTGGTCCCCTCAAAAATGGCTACCAATACAAACTGACATTCAGTTTGGATGACTTTTTCTAAGCGCTCTTGAAAAAGAGCAGAGAAAAAAAAATTAAAGGCTAGGTGGTTAATATAAAGTTGACTGAAAAAGACAACTGGTCACTTGGTTTCATATAAAGAAGTAGAGGACAGAAGGAGGATGAAAATTTGAACCAGAAGGACAGAAAGAGAACTAGAATCTGAACTAGAGGAACTTCACTTATTAAATGAAGAGATCTCTAGAAAAAGTTGCATTGTCAACCTTGGCAGTTCTCCCGTACAAACTGGATTAAAAGTTTAATCCAGTTCCTTTCTGGATTTAAAATAGGTGAATATTTGAAATGTAGAATGAGGCATCTTGATAGATGAGTTTAAAAAATTTTATATCAATTTCCCTTTAATCTTCTGGAATTATAAAATTTGTCTAGCCTTCCTTAATAAAGATAAAGTATTCTGCTTGGTTGGTTGAACCTCTGGATGCAGAATGGAGATACCAAGGAACTGCATCTATGTAGAAGGTTTAGTCTTGTTGTTTAGTCTCTAAGTCATGCCCAACTCTTTTGCTACCCCATGGACTGTAGCTCACCAGGCTCCTCTGTCCGTGGGATTTCCCAGGCAAGAATACTGAAATGGGTTGCATTTCCTTCTCCAGGGGATCTTCCTGATCCAGGGATCGAATCTGCATCTCCTGCATTTCTTGCATTGGCAAACAGATTCTTTATCATTCATTTGCTTCCCACCTGGGAAGCAAAGCATTCCGCTTACTTGAAGATAAAGCAAAAGCTTATGATTTATGGAACACTATATTTCATTCAGAATTTACCTCCACCTCACCTCTAGATCAATAGACTTAAAACTAGTGTCAAGTCTTATTTCAGCTCAGCAGAGAAAGTATGAGGCTTACTAATGAAAGAAAAACATTGTGTCAAAATGCTACAGGAGGTAGCCAGCATGATTTGGCAGGTGCTGGGATATCTTGACAATCTACAGAATATCACATTGATTTTACATGGCAATAACCTCATGTTAATCAGACAGCATGAGCAACAAGTAGAAGATAATCTAAGGCCATGGTAAGATGACAAGCTCAGAAGGTGTAGTGAATGCTACAAAGTTTAAGGACCCACATCTTGAAAGTGAATTTTAGGTTTCCAGCAGTCTGAGGCATACTGAAATAGTCCATGCAAAGTAATATATATATGTATATATATTCCATCGTAATTTGCATCTCAGCACTAAAATGGAAACTGCATCCCTGGTAGGCCTCTCTGGATTCTGATACTAGCATATTCCAGAGTGGTAATGGGCTCTACCCATTTACCAAGCTACAAGGAAGTCTATTAGCTTTGATTTGGACCAGATCAGAAAAACACTCCTCAGTATATTCAGCCTTACAGACGTAGATGATTTACATAAGCAAATCCTCACATCATCACACAGTTGTTAAGATCATTGTCGTTGTTCATTTGTTGTGTTCAATTCTTTGCGACCCCATGGAGTGCAGCACACTAGGTTTCCTCGTCCTTCACAATCTCCCAGAGTTTGCTCAAATTGAGTCATTGATGCCATTCAACTATCTTATCCTTTGTTGCCCCCTTCTCCTCTTGCCCTCAATTTCCCCAGCGTCAGAGTCTTTTCCAATGAGTCAGCTCTTCACATCAGGTGGCCAAAATATTGGAGCTTCAGTATCAGTCCTTCCAGTGACTATTCAGAGTTGATTCCCTTTAGGATTGACTGGTTTGATCTCTTCTCCAGCAGCACAACTTGAAAGTATTAGTTCTTCAGAGGTCAGCCTTCTTTATGGACCAACTCTCACATCAGGACAAGACTACTGGAAAAAAACATAGTTTTGACTATAGGGACCTTTGTCATTAAAGTGTTATCTCTGCTTTTAAATATGATATGTAGGTTTGTCTTAACTTTCCTTGGCTTCCATGATAGCTCAGTTAGTAAAGAATCCACCTTGCAATGCAGGAGACCCTGGTCTGATTCCTGGGTTGGGAAGATCCAATGGAGAAGGAATAAGCTACCCACTCCAGTATTCTTGGGCTTCCTTTGTGGCTCAGCTGGTCAAGAATCCGCCTGCATTGAGGGACACCTGGGTTTGATCCCTGGGTTGGGAAGATCCCCTGGAGAATGGAAAGGCTATCCACTCCAGTATTCTGGCCTAGAGAATTCCATGGACTGTGTAGTCCCTGGGGTTGCAAAGAGTCAGACACGACTGAGTGAATTTCACTTTCACTTTCTCTTCAAGGAGCAAGCATCTTTTAATTTCCTGGCTGCAGTCGCTGTCCACAGTGATTTGGGAGCCCAAGAAAGAAAATCTGTCACTGCTTCTACTTCTAGGTGTTATTATATCCTTTCTATTTATGAGAAATTGAAGTACAGTGGTGTTTAGGAGCCAGTCTATGACACATTAGTATACTGGAACTTAAACTTGTTGCCTTCCTAATAGGAAATAACAGGAGTCATGTAAACTATACATTTGTCAGGAATGTAAGTTATGATCAGTCCAAGTCCGTGGAGAAACAATTTCAGTTGAAACTTGAATATGCTGAGTAATGAGGAGGACACCACAGAATATATCAAAACACAGGCCAATTCAACCCACCGTCTATTTGCAAATAAAATTTTATTGAAATACTTCCATTTATTTACCTGATGTATGCGGTTTCTTTCATGCTAGAAGGACAGAGTCAAAGAGTTTTGATCAATACTTAACGGCCAACAAAGATCAAAACCTTTTCTATCTGGCTCTTAAAAGTAAAAATTTGCTAAGCTGTGTTTTAGATACAGTTTGGGGATAATGATGAAAGAGTAGATTAAGAGAAAATTCTGAATACCGTTATCTCTGTTTGTTCACAGTTATTTCACACACCGAGCACACTGCTTAGCACTTAGTACGCATGAAAAATACTTGTTGAAACAATGCTGAATAAAAGATAATACAGCTCTGCAGAGGGTTTTGAATATGGTAAATGTTTAGTGAAAATTACTGAAGGATACTTATCCTAACAGTATTTCCCCACATAAATTAGAGGAAAGATGTGAAATACTTGAAAATCTTACCATTGTTCAGGAAAAGAGTAGCACACTACTTAGTTCGGCTCCAGTATGAAATTTTTTAAAAAGGGAATTGATGAAAGCAATATTCTAAAAAGAAAGGTCACTCCTAGGTGATTGGATGTGGGTAATATATTTATGTTCTTTACTTCTACAGATTTTTAGTAAATACTGTGAATTTTAGCTGATATGACTACGTTATTTCGATTGATACCTGCTAATGAAGATTCCTGCTGTCCTTCTATGTATGGAGTGTTGCCTTAAGAAATAATTTAGTTCAAAAACCCATATTAGCATCACTGCAAAATTTTCTTTCATTGGTGACATATAAGTTGTACCTGATTCTTACTCGTTTAGGCAGAGACTTCATTGATTCAATTGTCTTCTTGTTTTAAACCTTCCAAATAGTCTTTCTTTCTGTTTGTTCAGCTTCAACTTCTATTATTTTTCTGAGATGATCCCCCTGAACTTAGACTTGATTGAAATCCTCTGTGCCTGAAACCAAGTCTTGCTGAGGATTCCTACACAGTTCACTTTGCTTCAAGAGAAAATAAAAATAACTGTCAAATAGAAAATGAAAATCTTAGTACTGAATATGTGAGTTGCTGTCTTTCTGAATCATCTTTCTAGATCATCTAAATGGTCTTTCTAAATCATCTCTCTATAGGAAACACAATAACTCCTAAACAATTAACTTAAAGACTCCAATTTTTTGGAAAATTAGGTAGACATTTAAAATCTTCCTTAACATGTGCTTTTCTGTAGATGGATTGCAGATAGATGTTTTCCACAGCAAATAGTTTTAATGATTATCTGAATGTCATTTTAAGGGAAAAACAATGTTATTTTCATACTATTGATAGGATATTGAATCTCCAATTTGCACAGATCTGAATGATTTTATTCCAAGGTTATCAATTCATTTGTTCATCAAGTATTTATTGAGTGCAAAAGTCATTAATGTGTGAGCCATAACATGTGATCTCATTTTAAGTTTTAAATCTAAGAAGAAATATTAAGGAACAATTGGACAACTTTTAGGTTTGCTGTGTAGATAAATTCATTAAGAGCAGGAATCCTGATGAGTTGTGAAGCACTATGAGAAAAGCTGAATGAGAATCACAGAGGAACTGGGGTGAGAGATAATCATGGTTCTAAAAATCTTACTAGGGTTGATCGTTGGAGAACTTGGGCACAAGAACTGGAACGACAGGAAAGTTATGCTCAAAAATAATAATTTAAATTGAAATATCAAAAGTGTCTGATAATAAGAAAATTAAAGTTGTGGCTAACACAGTCAATGTTCAAGGTAAAGTGGATATAAAAGTCAATGGAGGATCCTCCAAGACCTCATTCTCCCATGAAACATTAAGTAAACAACTACTGACTGACAAAAATAGCTATGTGGAAGCTCTGTAAACCTGTCAGAGATTCAGAGATCTGCAGCAACCAAGCAAATGTCCAATTAAGAAAAGTTTATACACAAAATAATAGAAAATTCTGTGGTGTGTTTGGTCGCTTTTGTCCCACTCTGTTCATCGCACAGTCAGTGAGGTCAAGAGGAAACAGTGCATTTTGCCAGTTCCGTCCTGCAGGGAAAGAATGGCACTTATTTACAATATTCTGACCGGTCTCTGCATTGCCCAAGGGAATGGTTCCTATCAGCCTAACTCTGAGCTCAGCCCGCAATGGAAGCATGATTTGAATATGAGGTTGGGAGCTACAGAATAAAGGGATATTCAAGTCTTGTGAGAACTTAGACTCACCTAAATGTCTGGGGGTAAGATATCACAGGCAGAGAAATACAATGAGGCATCTAAGATCTGAGAACACTGATCGGAGATACTTAGGGAAATAAAGACATTTAAATGTAGCCTATAAAATAATGCGAATGTGCTGGTTAGACAGCATCACAGCCTCAATAGACATGAATTTGAGCAAACTCAGGGAGAGAGCAAAAACAGGGGAGCCTGGCATGCTGCAGTCCATGGAGTTGCAAAGAGTCAGATGTGACTGAACAACAGCAACAGCATATAAAAAAGAATTGAAAACACACACACACATACACAGGGCTTCCCAGGTGGCTCAGCGGTAAAGAAGTTGTCTACAACGCAGGAGACGCGGGTTCAATCCCTAGGTGGGGAAGAACCCCTGGAGGAGGAAATGATAACCCACTGCAGTATTTTTGTCTGGAAAATTCCATGAGCAGAGGAGCCTAGGGGGCTACAGTCCATGAGGTCACAAAGAGTCGGATATGACTGAGTGACTGAGCATGCACACACACACATGCATACAAACACACACTTGCTACAAGACTGAACCTTGAAACATGCTAAATGAAATGTCATTCATAAAAAGACAAGTACTGTGTGATTCCACTTCTACAAGGTTCCTAGGGTAGTCAAATTCATAAAGACATAAAACAGAATAGTGGGTAGTAGGGACTTTGGCCCGGAGAGAATAAGGAGTAATTGTTCAATGAGAACAGAGTTTCAGTCTAGGTATATGGAATAGTTCTGGAGACGAGTGGTGATAATAGTTGCACAATGATGTGAATGTACGTAATGGGCACTTAAAAATGATTAACACTGTAAATTTTGTGTTATGTAATATTTTACTACAGTTTAAAAAACATTGCATCAAAAAAAATGTTGATGGGAAAGACCATATTATGTATCTGGGAGTTTAGATTCTTGATATTTTCACTTGTAGATGTGGATGTCACTGGGGATGAAGATAGATAGGAAAAGAAAGAAGAATATAACTGGGACAAATGGTCTTGGATAAAAAAAAAAAAATACTGTGACCAGGAGGCTAGTAACCGTTAACAATGAGGAGAAGATGCTGTGATTCTCAAATGAACAATGTGAATGAACAGTGATGGTCTGGAATTGGTGTGGGGCTGAAAGGGGCACCGGTTCTACCTCCCGAGCCTAAGATTATTCAACAGATTAAAGAAAGACAAGCTGCCTTTGGGAGGACTGTAGGGTGTATCACTTGGGCATTGTGTTCATCTAAAAGTACAGAAATTCCAAGTTATAGTGACATAAAATAAAGAGGCTGACTTCCTCTTTCACCTAACGTAAAGAGGAGTAGTAGTTTGAGCACGTGAATGATTATCACAGAGTCAGGCCCACTAATTTTCTCACCTGCAGTCATCAGAATCGGATTTCCTCTCCAGTATGCCCAGATGTTGATAAAAACAGCACTGGAACTATAGCCATGACACCTATTCTAAGCGAGATGAAGAAGGAAAAGCAGAAACACTCAAACATGTTTCCCAGAGGAGTGGCTAATTCTTCGAGGGTTTCAGAGAAGTCCAGCCAATGAATGACTGCTAGTTTCCTTTCATGGGTAATCTTTAGGTACAAGCAACATTTGGTCCCTTGCTCCCTAAAATATAGTCTTTAGTTGAGCACATTACTGGCCTAGTTAATATATGGCTTCTGCTAGCAAAGAAGACAAAGATAATGGACACTGGGTAAGCTATGAGAATTTTCTGTCACCTGGGGAAAGTTGCTCTACTTGGGTGTGATTCCATTTCAGTTCAGAGAAGAAAGAGGATGAAACATCAAAAGGTACAAAACCAGATTTGGCTCATATTTGGCAAAAGTTCTTCGAGTCATGTGGCAAGTTAGTGATAATAAATAATGATCATACTGCCCATTTGAGCATTTCTCACTATCAGTTTATAACCAATTTAAAATTAAAAATTTAATCTCCTCATTGAACAAAGAATACCGTGTTTATTTTGTATTAGCTATTATGGAGATACGATGCACATAGCAAATAGATGGGGAAACAGTGGAAACAGTGAGAGACTTTATATTTTTGTGCTCCAAAATCACTGCAGATGTTGACTGCACCCATGAAATTAAAAGATACTTGCTCCTTGGAAGAAAAGTTATGACCAACCTACACAACATATTAAAAAGCAGAGACATTACTTTGCCAACAAAGGTCCATCTAGACAAAGCTATGGTTTTTCCAGTAGTCATGTATGGGTGTGAGAGTTGGACTATAAAGAAAGCTGAGTGCCAAAGAATCAACGCTTTTAAACATCAGTTGTGGAGAAGACTCTTGAGAGTCCCTTGGACTGCAAGGAGATCAAACCAGTCCATCCTAAAGAAAATCAGTCCTGAATGCTCATTGGAAGGACTGATGCTGAACCTGAAACTCCAATACTTTGGCCACCTGATGCAAAGAACTGACTCATTTGAAAAGACTCTGATGCTGGGAAAGATTGAAGGTGGGAGGGGAAGGGGATGACAGGATGAGATGGTTGGATGGCATCACCCACTCAATGGACATGAGTTTGAGTAAACTCTGGGAGTTGGTGATGGACATGGAGGCCTGGCATGCTGCAGTCCCTGGGGTCGCAAAGAGTCGGACACGACTGAGCAACTGAACTAATGCACATAGTAGTGAACATGGTCAAGGTCCCTAATGGTAGTAATACTTTAATGGTGACATAGACATTAAACTAACAAACAAATATTTAATTCAGGCAGTAACAAGTGTTATGCACATAAAATTCATGTTACTATTAAAACAGTATCAGCAATGCCTCCCCCGCCCCCCAGGAGGACTAGAGAGTATATATATTAGAGTTTAGGTTAAATGGTCTCTATCACAACTATTCAATTCTACCATGTGAAAACAGTGAAGACAGTACATTAAAAAGTGAGCATAGTTATGTGCCAATAACACTGTACTTATAAAACAGGTGGTGGGCCAAGATGTAGTCTACAGTCTGCAGTGTGCTGATGGCAGGGGCCATGAGAAAAATATTTTAAATTTGCAATTATAAAAAGAGGATTAGGTGAAAACAATAGAATTTAAATAGAATCAACCATCTACATCTACTGTCTGCTAACATATGTAACAACGTGCACAGTAAATTACAATAAATACCCCAACTACTGTGTTGCTTTAATGCTTATTATCAATCCTCTTCTACATATTATTGTTGAAATTTTAGCCTTGAGTTGATGGTTAATATCTTCATGATTTTTATTCTGAATTATTTTTTTTTCCCTTCTCAATTTTTAGTACTCTTTAAATTGTTGATTTTCAGTAATCAACAAAATTATACATCAAAGTGATTATTTCTTTTTGCCAGAGCTAACATATTCATTTCTAAAATGTATAATCTAAGTCTGTAGTCACTCCAGTATATAATATAAAAAATGAATAACTTCCAATCTTAATTTTGGCTGGAAAACCATCTCCTCATACCTCTTACTTGAAAATTTCATTTTCTATTTTATTGTCAAGGTTTTTCCCCCACTGGATTTATTAACTGGTGGTTGTAATACTTTACTAGCAACAAAATACCGCAAACTGGCTTAAACAACTGAAATTTACTTTCCCACCACCCTAGAGGCTGCAACTCTAAGATCAGGGTATTGGTAGGTTTAGTTTCTCCTGAGATCTCTCCTTTTGGCTTGCATACAGCCACTGTCTCACTGTGTCTTGACACAGTCATCTCCCTGTGTACACACATTCCTGACGTGTCTTTGTCTTCTTATAAGGGCACTGGTCTTACTGGACTAGAATCTTGCTGTTATGGCATCATTTAACCTTCATCACCTCTTTAAAGGCTTATGTCCAAATATAGTCACACTGGGAGTTAGAGATTCAACATAGAAATTTGGGAGAATACAATTGAGTTCACAAAACTTGTTAAAATATGTTTCCATGAAATAAAAATCATTGCTGGATTTATCCACTTATTATTTCATGCCCCATATATAAAGTCTATATCTGCCATGTGTGATGTTTAGTTTGAAGGCTAAGTGCTTCCTTTCAATTTCCTGGCTCTTACCTACAGGTTAGCCCTCACAAAAATAAGTCATCTTAAAAGAAAGTGAAGGTAAAAAAAATTTGGCATCCCTAGTAAAAAGTACTGGGTTAACTTCTTTTGCTCATGGAGTATTACATTGTTTTACTTGCTATTATAGTAAAATGCATATTTTAAGATGATACATTAATTTTAAAAATAGGAAGCTACTTTTACATCTTGCCTTATACAAAAGTAGAAATGACTTGTCACTAGAAATCTTTTCTTTAAATTATGGCAGGTTATCTCAATACATAATATTACATTTCATTAAAAATTAATCATAATGTGGACAATTTGCATATCTGCTAAAGTAACCCAGAGTAAATGAAACACCAATACTACATTTGGAGTTGGTTTGGAAATTAACTGCATCCCCTGCCCTGCAGTTGGAAGGTAATTCATGTAATTTATGAGTAAAACACCTTAAATAAAAGAAACATTATTTGGGGCAAAAAATATTTTTAAAAATTCAGAAAGTTTTGAAAGGAAGGTTTATGTGATAACATAATCTTCTAGAAATTGCTATGCCTTCAAAGAACTAAAAAGCTTAGGCTCATAGCTGTTATAGGCTTATAAATATTTTTTCATCACCATATAGCCTTATCTTCATTTCTATTTTTCAAAAAAACATTTTTTGGAGAGATGTTAAGAAATACAGTACAGAGGCATATTCACTACAACTGAAGGTGAGAATAAATATGTAGAAGCTATGAAAAAATTGCTTCTATCCATGAACCTAGTCTTTGGCTTAAAATTACAAAAATATTACATATGGAATACAAGTTGGGAGACAACCTTCTCTTTGCCTTGCCTACACCCAATCACTTCTATTATGATTTATTTAGCAATTAAGGATGATTTTCTCAGTTATAGTATTATCTTGGAAGAGAAACCCATCAAAGGAGATAACAAGAAGTATGTCTAATGGAGTTTTCTACCTCAGAAGAGAAAGCCAGGACAGGTTAGAAGTGTCTATGTCTTCACAGACAGGAAGAAGTGTCTATGTCTTCATAATGAGTAACAGCTTACAGGTTCAGAGAATTATTTTGAAGAACATGCTACAAATCTAAACATATTTCGATTTTTCCTCAAATTAAATATCCATCACAAGAATTAACAAAAATAGTAGATTGCTTAGACCATACTTCAGAAGGAGTAATTTTATACTTGCCATTACATATTGCATAACAACTTAATGGTTTAAAATTGACTGGGGTATTTTTCTCTACTGAGGCTTCAGTTCACTCTGGATTTGATCAGAATGCAAATGTAAAATGCAGTGCTTTGAACTGCTGTGACACAAACATGTCTTGTTCTCCAACAGATATTTCTATGACTTCCTTCTGTGATTGTCTTTTCCATCAGATTAAATTGGTCTCAAAGCCACTATGAAAAAAAGATGGAAAATGACACATCATGGGTTCAACAGTCACTCAAGAAACAATAGCATTCTTCCATATTGGCAAACCTCTAAGGAGCTGTAACTGTCACCTCCAGCAGTGACAGTATTTATTACAATATAAAGCCAGAGCAAAGACTCTCCAAAAGGAGTTTTATTTTTTAAATTGATACCTACTGGAGCCTCTTTTCTCTGCACACACAATTCTGTTGTTATCTTCCCCATAATGTCTTCAGAATCATAGCAGCAACTTCATAGAATCTCCACTTACTTTTGCCAAAGTCAAAAATACTGTCAAGATCTTTGAACTGGAACTGATCTATCTGAAAGTCATGTTGACATTTATACACCCTTGTCAGTTAAATAGACACTCAAACTTTTATTGTTTCAAAGTTCCGTTTCTCTTTTATCCTCTAGTGCTTCAATTCTTTGTGTCTTCAGGAAAGAACAATTCTCATTCATAGTAAGACAAAACTATTTCATAATTATAAAGAAACGGAGTATCCTTAATACTGTTCATCTAATGAATATTAGGATAATAAGCAGCAGAAATTTCAACTCACATGGCATTTACAATTTGTGGAACTGTAAAATGTAGTTATTACACAGTTATTAAATGTGAAATTAATTAAACAGGCATATGTGTGTGTCTATATATATAAAAGAAATTAATGCAAATAGATAATTGATGAATAGGCAGATTAATAGTCCCTTTAATTTTCTCAGTCATTCTGAATTCCATATCTGTTCATTAAGACTTTCCAGTGGGATTGTAACATTCATTAAAAACAAAATTAAGCGATTGTCAAAAAAATGTTTGTTACCGTTTGTTTTTGTTCTTTTGTTTTGAAGTGAAAGTTGCTCAGTTGTGTCCAGCTCTTTGTGACCCCATGGGCTATACAATCTATGGAATTCTCCAGGCCAGAATACTGGAGTGGGTAGCCTTTCCCTTCTCCAGGGCATCTTCCCAACCCAGGGATCGAACCCAGGTCTCCCGCATTGCAGGTGGGTTCTTTACCAGCTGAGCCACAAGGGAAGCTTTTGTTTTGGGCTAGAGAATTTTTTTTTAATTATCAAGGGCTTAGGTCCTATTTTACGTATTCTATGTGATTGAAACTATTCAAAACAATCTGTTAACCTTGGTTGAATAGGAAAAAGTCTAGATATTTCACCTCTATAATTCCAAACTTACTAAGAACTAGTTGTACAAATGAAGAGATGTAGTCTTAGATCTTACACCTAGTAAGAATGACAGGACATGCACGGTTCAATGAGAAAACATGAGAGAATAAAATGGGAACAATTACGTATTTCTCAGCGTCAAAGGACTAAGCTGTGTGAAGGAAATGGAAGTAATAAAAGATCTCTTAAAAAACTGACTCCTCTCAGGAGACGGGATTTAATTTCTACAGAACTTTCACTTTAAGAGGTAGATGACTTTAGGATTTAAGATTTAAAAGTTAACCCGATGATGGTTTAAACATGCGCATTTTGTGTATTAAATGATAAGCCTGTTTATGGATAAATTAAGCCATAGGGAAATGTGCTTCTTTTAGTAATGGTGAATAAGAAACGCACTACAATTTAATATGCTTTAACAAAACCATTCTTAAGTCAATTTTAAATGGCCAGCATAGAATTTGAATCCGTAAGGTTTATTAATTAATAATTACTTAGATTCAGTCTTAGTAAGAATTAATGCTGTTTACAAAACTCTGGCAGTTTTGATTGTTCATTCTAACTCAGTCATGATAAGGTTAAAGTTGAATTTTCCCTTTTTAGAAAATTGGTAATTTCAATCAAAATATGGGAAAAATGTCTTTTTATAAACCAGATCTCTCTTAATTTAAAATGCAAGCTTTGGACAACCTGAATTTTGAACTTAGGTGAAAATATTTACTTTAAAATTGGCTATAACAAAAACCCCTTTAAAATATTACTATGTGTTAAGCAATTTTGAAGATGACTTCCAGTGGACATGCAAATTCATAGACTATAGTATTATAAGAAAGAACTTTCTAATAGGTAAAGCTTTTATTCAGTACATGATTAGTGCAGGTTTTGAAATATTTCCTACAAACAGTGTTTTTTAGCAGAAACCTTTAGCTTTTATCCAAGAACATTTCCCTGAATCCTTCTCCCATCCCCACTCACAAAATAAAAGCAAGAAAAACCAAACGTGCTGTTCCATTCTTCCTAGCACTTAAAATGTCCATGGCACACTTGTTGCTGAGATATGAGATGACCTTCTGTGAAGTACATTTATTTGTCTCTGGTAATAGAGAAGACATTTGACTTGTGAAGTTATTCTTTCCTATAAGCTGAGCCTCTGTAAAAATAGGCAATGCACTGATATATTCTGAAATACAAGTCTCTCCAGATTCATTACTTTCAAGCAGTGGCAGATTGTCAAATTTAGCAACTGTCTTATATACATCAAAATTTCATAGAAAAAAGACAATTGAAAAACTATAACAAATGGAAAGAAATTTTACTATTTCCCATAACTTATACCAACTCTAAAATATGAACAGTTACACAGATTCTAAGAGTAGAAAAAAGTAGAAATTTGAATGTATTGACTAAAATTATTACTCAAGTGAATGGACATCTCAGTTTACCTAGGTTATCCAACATCCTTGGATCTGTGAAATCTGTAGGGAAATTTTTCACCATCAAGTTCCCCCTCCATTTAACTGTTATTCAAAAATATAACATTTTTCTTTTGCAAAAAAATGGATTTTTGAATCCTGATACTATCTTGTAGAATTTTATAAGGTAAAAAGAATAGAAAAAAATTTTAAAAGACAACTTTTCCTATTTATTCCACTAAAATTTTAAACTGCATTTTACATTGTTTCATAGAGTAGTTTCAGCTGATATACTCAAATCTTTTGTAGGTGACTTCTGGCAGAAGTGATTGAAGAGAGTTAACTCAGTATCTTAACTTTTCACATAACACTGCCCTAATCAGAGAGGCTTCTGGTATATCAGCCATTGACATCTATAAGATCATATCTCTCTCCTGAGGCTATGAAGGAATACCATTTTTGAAAACATAGATGATATAGGGATCTCATATTGAGTTTTTTTAATTTGATTCATTCTTCCTACAGAACAGAGATCTTATGCAAAAAGGATAATATAATATCAAACAGTTATGAAAAAGTCTGAGTGGAAAAGAAGGCTGACTGTATATAGGAAGATTCCAATTTTTGTAATGCAATTAGGTTTAAGTGAAGAAAGATATGAAAAGCCCAACACAGTCTCCTTTCAGAGTATTGTATTTTTATATTAGGAAACAGAATAATTCTCTGCTACTGTATCCCCTAGGTTTGAGGGAGCCAGAACATTACTTCAGATTTTAAGTCCCTACTTGTCCAATTTACTTATAGCTCCCAGTTGTCTTTAGGAAACATGTGATCAAAATATAAGTAGAATTTAGAAGCAATTCCATGTTTGTATCTTTTAGGTCTTGAAAATGCCTCCTTGATGTTTCTGGTGATTATAAAAATTCATTATACTATTCAAAATCAGAGACAAATTAATTTTATAGCTGCTCCACAAATGGTATGTGCATAGTTCAATTATAAATGCAATCAATAAATAAGACTTAGTGGAGAATCCAAAGAAAAAAAGCTGATACATTAGCATGTATTGGGGGTGACAAAAACAGATAGAGTCATGTCTCATCATTGAGAGTAGAAACTGGCTATTAATCTCAGGGAAAGTTTCCTGTTTCGGGTTTCTCACAGACTATATGTGTGAATGTTGAGTTTTAAGCCAGTTTTTTCACTTTGGCTTCAAACTCAACATTCAAAAAGCTAAGAGCATGGCATCCAGTCCCATCACTTCCTGGCAAATAGATGAAGAAAAAATGAAAACAGTGACAGATTTTATTTTTCTTGTGCTCCAAAATCACTGTAGACAGTGACTGTAGCCATGAAATTAAAAACATGCTTGCTCCTTGGAAGAAAAAGCCATGACAAACCTATACAGCATATTAAAAAGCAGAGATATCACTTTGTCCACAAAAGTCTGTATAGTCAAAGATATGTTTTTTTTCAGTAGTCATGTATGGATATGAAAGTTGGACCCTAAGGAAGGCTGAGCATCAAAGAATTGATGCTTTTGAACTCTGATTCTGTTTCTTGAGAGTTTCTTGGACTGTAAGGAGATCTAACCAAGTCAATTCTAAAAGAAACAAACCCTGAATATTCCCTGGAAGGACTGATGCTGAAGCTTAAGCTTCAATATTTTGGCCACTTGATGCGAAGAGCCAACTCACTGGAAAAAGACTCTGATACTGGGAAAGATTGAGAGCAGGAGAAGGGGACGACAGAGAATGAGATGGTTGGATGGCATCACTGACTCAGTGGACATGAGTTAAGCAAACTCTGGGAGATGGTGAAGAACAGTAAGGGAGAGCTTTATCAGAGAAGGTGGGGGAGATAAAAATGAACAGGTAGGCTGGAGGAGATAGTCTTTGGGAGGCTTGAATTCTATTGTAAAGACAGCATTTTGAGAACATTTCATTCACGTTTTCTTGCTTTCAACTTATAATACAAATAATGCAACTTTCAAGACAAAGTATTTCTGAAGAATATTAAATGCGTGTATGTGTGTGTTCAGTTGCTCAGTTGTGTCTTCCTCTTTGTGATCCCATGGACTGCAGCCCACCAGGCTCCTCCATCAGTGGGATTTCGCAGGCAAGAATACTGGAGTGGGTTGCCAGCCATTTCCTTCTCCAGGGGATCTTCCTGATCCAGGGATTGAACCCAGGTTTCCTGCATTGGCAGGTGGATTCTTTACCACTGAACTACCTTGGAAGCCCTGTGATAACTCAAGGAGAGTTAGAAATAGTATTCATTGGAAATTAATGCCTAGGGTTGTCTCTGTTGGTTTATGATATAAACTAAATTCACCTCAACAACATTAATAAGTAGGTATTGCTATTACTGAGAAAACTTGGTCACAGAAAAACAATAACTTTCAGAAGATTACAGAGCTAGTAAATGAGAGAGCTGTGTGAACTCCACGCGTCCGAAATCTAAGGTGCGTATGCGCATGCTCGGACGTGGGCTTCTTTGCGACCCTGTAGACTGTAGCCTGCCAGACTCCTCTATCCATGGAACATTCTAGGCAAGAATAATGGAGCAGGTTGCCATTTCCTACTCCAGGGGATCTTCCCAACCCAAGGGTTGAACCCATGTCTCTTGCATCTCCTGCATTGGCAGGTGGATTCTTTACATCTGCGCCACCTGGGAAGACCCAAATCTAAGGCACACTTTGCCTTCACTTACTGCTTTTGGTCTTAAAAAATCTGTCTCGTGTTCTTATGTATAAAATGAAAACAATGTTGATTACTTATTCACAATGCTATGTGGAGTAAATAAGAGAGTGTGTATAAAAACTACTGGCATGTGAAAAATACTCAAAATATTAATTCCTTCCCTAAAGATATAATCTCTAATCTCTAGACATGAATCCAAAATTCACTAAGCAATCTGCCGGTACCTTGAGCAACCAGAGGTACCCTTGAGTACTTTTAGGAGACATTCTTTTTTGTGAAGAAAGCTACACTAGCTTAACATTTATAAGTTTAGGATTTTGTGTATTATATTTTCTTAGAATTAGATGAATTTAACATTCAAACCTCGGGGATGTACTTTTTTTTTTTTTAAAAAAGGCCTTAAAAACAACTTGGAATTTCATTTGAATCGTCTATATGATCTGTATCTTGTTTCAAAATACACACTTGAGAACATTTTTGACATCTTAGTTTCTACTCTAAGGAATTTTTTTTTTCCTGCTCTCATTTGGCAAAAGCGATTGAAATATTGAAACAATTATATCACTCGTGCTGTAATTATGAGATTGTTCCTTTTGTGTCTTTCTTAAAATCTGATATTGTTATTGATTGAGGTTGCTCCATTGTGAATTTAAAATGCACTTGAAATCTCCTTTTATGTAGATATATAATTATTTTACCTTTCTGCTTCTAGCTATCTGACAGCTTGTATTGCTCCTAATAATGGCAGGCTTGAGTGCATATCTTATTTCATTTTGCAACCTGTTCTTAATAGCTGTGCCTTTTGTCCCTAATTGCAATGATTTCCTATGCACCCACTTGGTATTGATTGTGAATATATTTTTTTTGACATTGAAATTCCTTTTGTTTATTCTTGACCACATCTGTAATCTCTCTGTAGGTCAGAACAGTCATCTTTCATCCTGTCAAGTATATGCATCTCCTCAAAACTATGCTTAACCAAGAATAGTAATTAATATAACTTTTCCACATCTTAGTCCCAGTTTTTGAGTCAGCTGTGAAATGTCATTTCTGAGATTCTAGTTTATTCAATGCTCAGGTGCAAACATACCAGAGCTGTACAAAAAAATCCAGTGGAAGATTTTCCCACTTATACTTCAACTTTCTGTGCCATTATTTCAATTTTACAAAGCCCCAGTCACTTAGGCAATGAATTAAAATGTTTCAGTCTCCATGAGGCTTCCTAAAATGATATTTTTTCTCTTATATCTTTGTGAAATAAAACATTTAAGACTCTTTGTTGTATAGACATTTTAAGAAAATGCACTCCATTTCCAGAAAGTATTCATACAGGAATGCACAATATTTTCTAATGGCTTCAGACCATTTGTTTAGCTTCTCTTTGATAAGTGACAATCTCTTTTGTCCTTAGAACAAGTCCTCAGCCACATTCTTCCAACAGGTGCATTAGTGCTGGAAGACTGTCAGGTGGATAATGAGAATTCAGTGACTTGAGAAGGCCTGTCATACTTCTGAGAATGATGGAAAGTCATTTCCCTCCTCTTTCCCAGGGTGGATGTCTTATTTTCCTGTCAATCTCCCATCTTCGCATTAGTCACACATTACTTGATCTGGTCAGATTCATCAAATAAGTGATTTTTATCAATTATGTGACAGTTTATACTGCCCAAACTTGTCACAAAGCCCACTGACTTTTCAACATCTTGCCACCAATATAACTGATGCCCTCAATCCACCACTAAAACTCAATGAGAGATGCAGGAATATGGATGGAAATATTGATACCCAGAAAAACTTTCTCTACTTTGTTCCCTTAGAATAACTGCAGCTTGTTCTTCAGATTTTCTTTTTTTTTTTTTCTTTTTTTTTTTTTTTTTCTTTTAGTTGGGGGCTAATTACTTTACAATATTGTAGTAGTTTTTGCCATACATCGACATGAATCAGCCATGGATTCACATGTGTTCCCCCTCCCAAACCCTCCTCCCACCTCCCTCCCCCTCCCATCCCTCAGTGTCATCCCAACGCTCCATCCCTGAGCATCCGTCCCATGC
The DNA here is from genome assembly GCA_024291935.2 of Okapia johnstoni. Taxonomy (NCBI): domain Eukaryota; kingdom Metazoa; phylum Chordata; class Mammalia; order Artiodactyla; family Giraffidae; genus Okapia; species Okapia johnstoni. The sequence continues at coordinate 11,317,980 of CM044325.1, forward strand.
ATAGAACATGGAATGGTGTTCTGCTTCACATATGACAATATACATGTTTCAATGTTATTGTCCCAGAACGTCCAACCCTCACCTTCTCCCTCAGAGTCCACAGGACTGTTCTATGCATCTGTGTCTCTTATTCTGTCTCACATATAGGGTTACCATTACCATCTTTCAAATTCCATATACATGCATTAGTATACTGTATTGGTGCTTTTCTTTCTGGCTCACTTCACTCTGTATAATGGGCTCCAGTTTCATCCATCTCAATAGAATGGATTCAAATGTATTCTTTTTAATGGCTGAGTAATATTTCATTGTGTATATGTACCACAGCTTCCTTATCCATTCGTCTGCCGATGGACATCTAGGTTGCTTCCATGTCCTGGCTATTGTAAACAGTGCTGCGATGAACATTGGGGTACACGCGTCTCTTTCAATTCTGGTTTCCTCGGTGTATATGCCTAGCAGTGGGATTGCTGGGTCATATGGCAGTTCTATTCCCAGTTTTTTAAGGAATCTCCACACTGTTCTCCATAGTGGCTGTACTAGTTTGCATTCCCACCAACAGTGTAAGAGGGTTCACTTTTCTCCACACCCTCTCCAGCATTTATTGCTTGTAGACTTTTGGATAGCGGCCATTCTGACTGGTGTGTAATGGTACCTCATTGTGGTTTTGATTTGCATTTCTCTAATAATGAGTGATGTTGAGCATCTTTTCATGTGTTTGTTAGCCATCTGTATGTCTTCTTTGGAGAAATGTCTGTTTAGTTCTTTGGCCCATTTTTTGATTGGGTCGTTTATTTTTCTGGAATTCAGCTGCAGGAGTTGCTTGTGTATTTTTGAGATTAATTGTTTGTCTGTTGCTTCGTTTGCTATTATTTTCTCCCATTCTGAAGGCTGTCTTTTCACCTTGCTTATAGTTTCCTTTGTTTTGCAAAAGCTTTTAATTTTGATTAGGTCCCATTTGTTTATTTTTGCTTTTATTTCCAATATTCTGGGGGGTGGGTCATGGAGGATCCTGCTGTGATTTATGTCGGAGAGTGTTTTGCCTATGTTTTCCTCTAGGAGTTTTATAGTTTCTGGTCTTACATTTAGATCTTTAATCCATTTTGAGTTTATTTTTGTGTATGGTGTTAGGAAGTGTTCTAGTTTCATTCTTTTACAAGTGGTTGACCAGTTTTCCCAGCACCACTTGTTAAAGAGATTGTCTTTTCTCCATTGTATACTCTTGCCTCCTTTGTCGAAGATAAGGTGCCCATAGGTGCGTGGGTTTATCTCTGGGCTTTCTATTTTGTTCCATTGATCTATATTTCTATCCTTGTGCCAGTACCACACTGTCTTGATGACTGTGGCTTTGTAGTAGAGCTTGAAGTCAGGCAGGTTGATTCCTCCAGTTCCATTCTTCTTTCTCAAGATTGCTTTGGCTATTCGAGGTTTCTTATACTTCCATACAAATTGTGAAATGATTTGTTCTAGTTCTGTGAAAAATATCATTGGTAGTTTGATAGGGATTGCATTGAATCTGTAGATTGCTTTGGGTAGTATACTCATTTTCACTATATTAATTCTTCCAATCCATGAACACGGTATATTTCTCCATCTGTTTGTGTCCTCTTTGATTTCTTTCATCAGTGTTTTATAGTTTTCTATATATAAGTCTTTTGTTTCTTTAGGTAGAAATATTCCTAAGTATTTTATTCTTTTTGTTGCAATGGTGAATGGTATTGTTTCCTTAATTTCTCTTTCTGTTTTCTCATTATTGGTGTATAGGAATGCAAGGGATTTCTGTGTGTTAATTTTGTATCCTGCAACATTACTATATTCATTGATTAGCTCTAGTAGTTTTCTGGTAGAATCTTTAGGGTTTTCTATGTAGAGGATCATGTCATCTGCAAACAGTGAGAGTTTTACTTCTTCTTTTCCTATCTGTATTCCTTTTATTTCTTTTTCCGCTCTGATTGCTGTGGCCAAAACTTCCAAAACTATGTTGAATAGTAGTGGTGAAAGTGGGCATCCTTGCCTTGTTCCTGACTTTAGGGGAAATGCTTTCAGTTTTTCACCATTGAGGATAATGTTTGCTGTGGGTTTGTCATATATAGCTTTTATTATGTTGAGGTATGTTCCTTATATTCCTGCTTTCTGGAGAGTTTTTATCATAAATGGATGTTGAATTTTGTCAAAGGCTTTTTCTGCATCTATTGAGATAATCATATTGTTCTTATCTTTCAATTTGTTAATGTGGTGAATTACATTGATTGATTTGCGGATGTTAAAGAAACCTTGCATTCCTGGGATAAAGCCCACTTGGTCATGATGTATGATCTTTTTAATATGATGTTGGATTCTGTTTGCTAGAATTTTATTAAGGATTTTTGCATCTATGTTCATCAGTGATATTGGCCTGTAGTTTTCTTTTTTTGTGACATCTTTGTCTGGTTTTGGAATTAGGGTGATGGTGGCCTCATAGAATGAGTTTGGAAGTTTACCATCTTCTGCAATTCTCTGGAAGAGTTTGAGTAGGATAGGTGTTAGCTCTTCTCTAAATTTTTGGTAGAATTCCGCTGTGAAGCCGTCTGGTCCTGGGCTTTTGTTTGCTGGAAGATTTCTGATTACAGTTTCGATTTCTGTGCTTGTGATGGGTCTGTTAAGATCTTCTATTTCTTCCTGGTTCAATTTTGGAAAGTTATACTTTTCTAAGAATTTGTCCATTTCTTCCAAGTTGTCCATTTTATTGGCATATAGCTGTTGGTAGTAGTCTCTTATGATCCTTTGTATTTCTGTGTAGTCTGTTGTGATCTCTCCATTTTCATTTCTAATTTTGTTGATCTGATTCTTCTCCCTTTGTTTCTTGATGAGTCTGGCTAATGGCTTGTCAATTTTGTTTATCTTCTCGAAAAACCAACTTTTAGTTTTGTTGATTTTTGCTATGGTCTCTTTTGTTTCTTTTGCATTTATTTCTGCCCTAATTTTTAAGATTTCTTTCCTTCTACTAACCCTGGGGTTCTTCATTTCTTCCTTCTCTAGTTGCTTTAGGTGTAGAGTTAGTTTATTTATTTGAGTTTTTTCTTGTTTCTTGAGGTACGCCTGTATTGCTATGAACCTTCCCCTTAGCATTGCTTTTACAGTGTCCCATAGGTTTTGGGTTGTTGTGTTTTCATTTTCATTCGTTTCTATGCATATTTTGATTTCTTTTTTGATTTCTTCTGTGATTTGTTGGTTATTCAGAAGCGTGTTGTTTAGCCTCCATATGTTGGAATTTTTAATAGTTTTTTTCCTGTAATTGAGGTCTAATCTTACTGCATTGTGGTCAGAGAAGATGGCTGGGATGATTTCAATTTTTTGGAATTTACCAAGGCTAGATTTATGGCCCAGGATGTGATCTATCCTGGAGAAAGTTCCATGTGCACTTGAGAAAAAGGTGAAATTGCTTGTTTTGGGGTGGAAAGTCCTGAAAATATCGATTAAATCTAATTTGTCTATAGTATCATTTAAAGTTTGTGTTTCCTTGTTAATTTTCTGTTTTGTTGATCTATCCATAGGTGTGAGTGGAGTGTTAAAGTCTCCCACTATTATTGTGTTATTGTTAACTTCCCCTTTCATACTTGTTAGTATTTGCCTTATATATTGTGGTGCTCCTATGTTGGGTGCATATATATTTATAATTGTTACATCTTCTTCTTGGATTGACCCTTTGATCATTATGTAGTGTCCTTCTTTGTCCCTTTTCACAGCCTTTATTTTAAAGTCTATTTTATCTGAAATGAGTATTGCGACTCCTGCTTTCTTTTGGTCTCCATTTGCATGAAATATATTTTTCCATCCCTTCACTTTCAGTCTGTATGTGTCCCTAGTTTTGAGGTGGGTCTCTTGTAGACAGCATATGTAGGGGTCTTGTTTTTGTATCCACTCAGCCACTCTTTGTCTTTTGGTTGGGGCATTCAACCCATTTACATTTAAGGTAATTATTGATAAGTATGGTCCCGTTGCCATTTACTTTGTAGTTTTAAGTTCGTGTTTAAACATCCTTTCTGTGTTTCCTGTTTAGAGAAGATCCTTTAGCATTTGTTGGAGAGCTGGTTTGGTGGTGCTGAATTCCCTCAGTTCTTGCTTGTCTGTAAAGCTTTTGAATTCTCCTTCATATCTGAATGTTCTTCAGATTTTTAACATAGGTTTCAGCCCATTCAGAAACTGTCCCTCTCTTTGTCTATCCACCTCCACCCACACTCTCAGACTGAAGATAGCTGGTTTTCATTTCTGCCCCCTAAAACACTCCATTTACCCACCAGTCACACAATTGGATACTAGTCTATATCCCAAACTAAATGAGAAACTTTAGTTTTATATATAAAAAAGAAAATCATCTGAGGTCTAGGGAAGTGAGGTATCTCAGGCTATATTTACTAGAATGAAGTCTTTTTCCATCCATTCTATTTGTTTCTGAAGGTGTCTGCATACAGTGATAAACCAGCTAATTATTTAATGCATGCTCTAAGGAAGATGCTCATTGATTACTTACTATATTTCATTTAGTGTTTTTTCTTTATTTTCTGGTAATATTTACCTAGTGTATGCTCCAGTTCTTCAGGTGAATGCTTCATATGTGTCTTTTTTGACTTCACTCATATCCTCTGATTATTCCTTTGTTATACCTTATGGTCTTATTTCGGAGGCCTGCTGTTCATGGGGTCGCAAAGAGTTGGACATGACTGAGTGACTGAACTGAACTGAACTGATGGTCTCATTTTATATGTGCAATACCTTTTGTTGTATCTTTGAAATGAAAAAAGAGATTGGAAATGGGGAATTGTTAGTTCTGTGAAGAACAGCATCAATTAAATAAATAGGAAACTATCTATTCAGTTGTATAGTCAACCATATTGAGATATGTTTTCAGGTTTATTGAAGAGTTTAAAGATGAATTCCTGATGAAAACATTAAAGTGTTAATCGCTCAGTCATGTCAGACTCTTTGTGACTCCAAGGACTGTAGCTTGCCAGGTTCCTCTGTCCATAGGATTTCACAGGCAAAAATGGGTTCCCATTTCCTTCTCCAGAGTATCTTCCTTACCCAGGGATCAGACTGACATCTCCTGTGTCTCCTGCATTGCAGGCGGATTCTTTACTGCTCAGCTACCACAGAAAACAAAAGACAAATATGACATAAATGGAGACTTATAAAGGAAACGATATGCTCATAATACACTCTTCAACTCACTTATAAGTGGTTACTATAATAAATTCAATAAAATACTTAGTACATTTTATAATTTAATAAAGTTAATAAGAATATTGAGCTTACCAAAATTTATAATTTAACTTTATGAGAAGAATTGAGAGAAGGGATATGAATATGAGACTGGAAACAAAAGCCAACTCTAAAATACAAGTGAGAGAAGACATGTAGAGATAACGTCTAAAACAAAGACATCAGTAAATACATATTTAAGCATCATATTTAGAAATGAATTTGTTGGTATTAGAAAAAATTATTTAAACATTTTCTTTTAATTTTCAAAACTATTCAGAGTGGGTGCCTAGAGGGTATGAAGCAGTGGACTAGAATGTTATACAAGAGACAAATTTTGTCAAAAGTATTGTAAAATATATGAATATTCAAAGGATCGTTTTGCATTACTTATTTTGTAACAATTGAGTTTAATTAAAAATAGGCTTCTTAGGGCTTCCCTGGTAACGCAGATGGTAAAAGTAGGCTTCTATTGTTTATGACTAAAAGTATTTTAGATTTTAGTTCGAAACAGTTTTATAGTGTCAAGAGTAAGTTGAATTATTCAGGAAGTATATTAGACTTAGAAGTCTAATTTCTGAAATCTAGTGTATTATCTATTACATTCCATGTATATGGGAAACTAGAATATAGGTAAGAAATAAAACATTCCCCCATGGACCTTCTCATCTACTAGAATGTATATGTGTGTTAAGTGTATTTTGTGTTAGTGAAAGAGAATAAACATGGTAATATCTAATCTAATTATTAATACAAATAGAAAGAGATGAATAATTCAGAGGACAAACAATGTCATAAATCCATATCAATGACAAAATGCCTTCAGTGCTTATGAAAGTCAAAAAAAAATATTTTTCTTATTTCACTTCTTATGTTCAATACAATTGAAACATAACTTTCTGTTGCTGCTGCTGCTGCTGCTAAGTCGCTTCAGTGTGTCCAACTCTGTGCGACCCCATAGACGGCAGCCCACCAGGCTCCGCTGTCCCTGGGATTCTCCGCAAGAACACTGGAGTGGGTTGCCATTTCCTTCTCCAGTGCATGAAAGTGAAAAGTGAAAGTGAAGTCGCTCAGTCGTGTCCGACTCTTAGCGACCCCATGGACTGAAGCCTACCAGGCTCCTCCGTCCATGGGATTTTCCAGGCAAGCGTACTGGAGTCGGTTGCCAGTGCCTTCTCTGAACTTTCTGTTACCTTTCCTATTTTTTCCCCACAAGTTGCACGTCTCCCTACAAGAGTTTTTTATGTCATGCCTACACTCATTATACCTCTTTGTGACCGCATGGACTGTAGCCCACCAGGCTCCTCTGTCCATGGGATTCTCCAAGCAAGAACACTGGCGTGAGTTGCCATTCCCTTCTCCAGGGGATCTTCCTGACCCAGGGATTGAAGCTAGGTCTCCTGCATTGCTGGCAGATTCTTTACCATCTGAACTTCCAGAGAAGCCCTTCTAGTCCCTCTCATTGCTTCTCTCATCTCCTTTCTCGACATTTCTTTTCCACATTCCACATCCCATTTTCTCCTTGTTTACCTCTCCTTTCCTCACTGCTTTGCACTTCTACCAACACTTCCACCAGAGAGTGATTCTTCTGGATATTGGAATAACAGGGACACCAGATGTTTTTCAGCTTGTGTTGTGACAGTCAGCTAAATTGCAACTCTGTGCCAGCGACTCTTCCCAGGGAGCTAGTGCAAAACAATCTATCTACATGCGACACAACCTGCCATCCTCCTTGATGAACTGAAGATAATCCTTCTTCAGATGACAGCCTGTGCATCAGTATTCCCAGGTCCAAGACGCAACCCAGATTCTAACTAACCTGATTAAACCTGTTGTACACGACTCATTTCTTTTTCCTCTTTTGATCAAGATGTCACTATTTATTTGGATATTCATCTTTTTCCTGTTATTTACTAGCTAAGATGTGTCACAAATAGATGGAAGAAACACAAGGCATCTACTTTTATGTTGCTCTAATCTCTTCCGGTGCCCTTGTTTCTTTCACACGTCAAAAGCTATAGCATCGGCGACAAGTTTGAAATCTAAGGGTGTAATTATGACTTACTAGTGTCTCAAATCATTTGTGCAGAGCATGTGGAGATTCATGTGCAGAGCAGCTGAGATTAAGAAGAGCATACTCTGACTGATAAAATAAAAATGTTCTTTTCTCTCACAGGACGTTTCAGGCATGCTGCTATGGAATGTTCCCTAAAAGGATGACCTACATGAAGTGCAAACTTCAAGTCTTGCAGCATCCATGCAGCTTTAATTATTAGTAGCAGACACTTAGAAGCCATACCCCTACTGGTGTTCAACATGCAGGTCATTTACAGGTCACTGTAAATATTTCAATAATGAAGAGCAGAGACTATGATACAAAGATTAGATTTTGACTTTTGTTTTCACTGTAGCTTCAGCCCTTGTTTTTGCCACATGCCTGTTTTGTTTATTGCTTTTTAGTGTTTTCACAGAAGGATCATGTATACAGAACTCAATTAATTATTTTATCTTTGGACCATAATGCACTATCATAATTAAATCACATACACATCTTTGTAACTGTTTCATTTCTGTCTATATGTATTCAGATATGTATTTAAATTTGTATATTTAAATATATATTTATTCACATCACTATTCTAAATAATCTAATGAATTTTGGTGAAATTATTGTGTCTCAAATTACAATATTACCAATAACTTGCATCTGGATATGTATATCTCCCTTTTCTTACTGAACTGCTGCTACTAAGTGGAAATATGTCCTTAATTTGTTTAACATTTGCTTGATTTTTAAGTGCATTTTTATCACACAAATATATTTCTTCGTAGTCTTATGTGATTTGTTTTTTATATTACAGCATGACATTAAGATTCATCATTTGCATGCAACATGAATTCAATAATACTCACTGCTGTGAATAAATATCAAAAATGATTATTTTTCCTTTCAATAGACATTTGTGCTATTTCCATGTTGATTGCTATGAAGAATAATGATGCTATGGATATTTTTATATAGATATACACATATACCTATCTCATATACATATCTCATATCATATATATATCTCATATTATATATATAAAGCTTAACATTTCTTCCTCTATTAATAAAGTTTAACATTTCTTCCTATATTAATTGGCAACTAATATTTTTTCTTCTATGTGTATCTCCAAAATCACTGCAGATGGTGACTGCAGCCCTGAAATTAAAAGACGTTTACTCCTTGGAAGGAAAGTTATGACCAACATAGACAGCATATTGAAAAGCAGAGACACTACTTTGTCAACAAAGGTCCGTCTAGTCAAGGCTATGGTTTTTCCAATGGTCATGTATGGATGTGATAGTTGGACGGTGAAGAAAGCTAAGCACCGAAGAATTGATGCTTTTGAACTGTGGTGTTGGAGAAGACTCTTGAGAGTCCCTTGGACTGTAAGGACATCCAACCAGTCCATCCTAAAGGAGATGAGTCCTGGGTGTTCACTGGAAGGACTGATGTTGAAGCTGAAACTCCAATACTTTGGCCACCTCATGTGAAGAGTTGACTCATTGGAAAAAGACCCTAATGCTGGGAAGGATTGGGGGTAGGAAGAGAAGGGGATGACAGAAGATGAGATGGCTGGATGACATCACCGACTCGATGGACATGGGTTTGGGTAGACTCCGGGAGTTGGTGATGGACAGTAAGGCCTGGCGTGCTGTGATTCATGGGGTCACAAAGAGTCAGACATGACTGAGCGACTGAACTGAACTGATGTATATCTTGCTAATATTCATCCACATTTTATATTGATTTGTTTATATTACTTCTGTTTTTTGTGGTTATATATATATATGTATCTGTCTTATAGCTATATCAGTTATATGTGTCACAACTGTTTTCTACAATTAATGGTTCATCTTTATGTATTCTTTAATGTATTTTTGACTAATGAAACTTTTAAGTTTCTTAAAAAATATATGAGCATTTTCTTTCTGTAGTTAGCTTTTTGTATCTTGATTAAGAAATCCTTATAGAAATATGGTAATATATTTTTTTTTAAAAAATTAGTTGGTGGTTTTTACCAAGGTCATGAAAGCAATTCAATGGGAAAGGAAAATCCTGTCAACTGCTAGTGTTGAGTCGATGTCATATTTAAAGCAACAACAACAACAAAACAAAATATTGACCCTTATCTTACATTATGGGACTTCCCTTATGGTTCAGCTGGTAAAGAATATGCCTGCAATGCAGGAGACCTGGGTTTGATCCCTGGGTTGGGAAGATCCCTTGGAGAAGGGAAAGGCTACCCACTCCAGTATTCTGGCCTTGAGTATTCTAAGGACAGTATAATCTATGGGGTTGCAACTGGTCGGACAAGACTGAGCGACTCACTTTCACTATCTTACATTATAAGACTAATGTAAGACTTTTCACTATCTTACATTATAAGACTAATAATTTTGAGATGCATCAAAGACAAAAAAGCTAAATCTATATGGATTTTTAGAAGAAAATGAGATAAACACAATTTGGGAGTAAATCAAATTTCCAAGAGAAAACAGTAACAATAGAAGAAAAATAATGTTAAAATAGCAATAGTTAAACAATGATAGTGAAAAATTTAAAACATATAAAGAATATTGTTTTTAATATGCCAATTTGTAATTTTCCAGAGGCAAACCAACAGTTATGCAATTGACAATAGTCCAAGGCTCAGTAAAAACAAAGTTCATCAAGGGCAGTATTGACCAGATATATGACCTTGAGTTCTGCCATTAAGCAGAGTAACCATGTCTGTTTTCAATTCTGTAGAGCTGGTGCTGAGTTTCAACAGGTGCAATGTCCCAGTGGATGCTGTTGCATTTCAGTTTAGATGAACCATCCATGAAACAAGCTGAAGCATTTAGGAGAACCTCTATGAATCAAGGGCCCCATGGAGCCAGTTGATTCACTTCAGACAGTAGAAGGGAGGACAAAACTTCCCCAAAAGGAGTAACTGCTACTTTTTCATGGAAAGCCAAGATGCTAAAGGGGCCAGACCATGATCCTAAATATTTCATTTCCATTTTACAAGGGAGTTTGGCTGGGCATTCCATCCGGATAGTAAGGATTAAGTCTGAGTTAAGCCATACTGATATGGGACTAACAGGCCAAAGATTCATGACCCATGTCTTAGCTCATTCACTCATTTAACAAGAACATGACAGCCATCTAACAACTAATTTCCAAAAGAGATGCACCTCACAGTAGGGTGGGGAAGGTGAAGAATCAGAAGCCCAAAGAAAGTCCCATGCTGGAGGCCAACACCTTTTGCCAGAGGATCCATTTAGCAAAATCATCCACTAAAGGAACATGTCATCTGAAGTGATCATTAGGATATGGAGCTCCAAATGTAAACATCATGCCACTCTTCGTTGACCTGTTTCTAATGAAGCCTCTGGTCTGGTCTCTACTCAATGGATGCTTATTTGCAGTTACCTGATACAAGAGACCAAGTATAATGCCCACATGAAGCATACTGTCTCCAAAACCTAAAAATCCAATAAAATCCTGGGTCTCCCTTTTGGTAATACTTTTGGATGAAGAGAAAGCAATTTTCCTTGAATGCTATAGGAACTGAGAGTTGTGAATACACTCACATAGTCTCAAGAAATTTTGCTTGGTAGGTAGATCCCTGAATTTTGTCAGGATGGATAAGGGAATGGCAACCCACTCCAGTATGCTTGCCTGGAAAATTCCATGGACAGAGGAGCTTGGAGTCACAAAGATTTGGACACAACACTCACACATACATACACACACACACACACACATCAACTGCTTCTGCTGATGGAGGCATGATAATGCTGCCATGAGGACCTTTGAAATGAGGTTTCTGACTTGCCAACTAACAAGGCATTATCTTCATAGTGAAAACTTGGCACCACAGAATGTAGAGACATTCACACCAAATCATGACCCAGCCTCAGGTGTGAAAATGGCAGGGTTTTTATATCCTTGAGGGAATATTACAAAAGTATATTAAAGGGCTTGCCACTTGAATGCAAATAAATCTTGGTTCTTGGGTGCCTTGGGAATAGAAAAATAAGTGTTGGCAGTATCTAAGATGATGCCATGCCAACAAATTTGTGTAAAAGATTCAGTAACAGTTGTAATATCTTTATAATCACAGTATCTGCAACAACAAAAACTATGAGAGCAAGAATGGAATTCAATTGATTGTCCTCTGTAAGATCCCAGTTTCTGTTTGCTTTACATACAGGGCTGTTGTCATGAGATACCATGTCTCTTACTACCTGTGATGCACTAAGTCCTTAATCAAGGTTGCAATTTTTTTTTCTCTATCTCAAATACTGCATTGTTCCCACTGCACCATCTGTATGAGAATAAGGAGATAGAATGAAGAGTGACTTAGGAGAGAGTCTCTATGCCACAGGCCCCAAAGGAACAAACCCCCCTTAAATTTATAAGTACTTATAGTATGAGCATGCAAAACATCAATAAAAATAGTAAGTGAGCCGTTGAACCACAAATAACATTAAATTGCCCATTTGTCAATGGGCCATTTCATCAGCCTTATGAATCAAATCTAGCACAATATAAGCCTGCATACTGGTCAATGCCTCATTCATGGTTTACCAATTTTTTTTCCTATTTTAGAGAAATCTCTCTCAGAAGGTCAGAGCTTTATTGCAGCAGCCAAGACCAAATGCACAAACACACAAATAGAACCTCTGAGACCTTTTAGTTTTATGTCTGGGTGGATGGAAGGTTGTCATGCTAGACCGTAGAAGATGCTTGACTGCTGTCATTCTGTCTTGAGAAGCAGCATGCAACCTCCATACCCTTCTTTTCCGAGAATATCTACCAGCCAAAGATTTAATAATTGACCTGGTTTATGTACCTAGCAGTTGTGAATAGCTCTCCTTTCACTGTCAGTGAAAAGGTTTGTGTCTTTGTAAAGATGGCCTAAAGTGTGTGTGGGTGTGTGTGTGGGGGGGGGCAGGTAAGAGCTTCTGCCATCAAATACATATCTTCGTACTAACTGTCATAATGGATAAGCTTGAGGATGATTGCCAGATTAGTGAGGAAGTCATCCTACCTGGAGGAGGGTTAGCAGCAATCAGCATACCATTTAAGCAGTTGTGGGGTTGTTTTACAATTGAAAAAAAATTGATGTGGATCATTTTTAAAGTCTCTGTTGAATGTGTTACAATACTGCTGCTGTTTGATGGTTTCTTATTTATTTATTTTTGGTTTTTTGGCCATAAGTCACCTGGGATCTTATCTCCCTGACCAGAGATCTAACCCACACCCTCTGCATTGGAAGGCAAAGTCTTAACCCTGGGCCACCAGAGAAGCCCCTAGGCAGTTGTTTTTAACCTACTCATTGGACTCAGCCTGCAAACATCTCACCTATTAGCCACACAATTTGATTAACATGCTTCCTGTTGGTTTCAATGCACTTTCATTTCATCCTCCTTTTTCCAGGAATCCATATTTTGTCAACGTCTAATCCTTGTTACCAAACCACAGAAAACTAGAAAGAACTTGAGGTTTTACCCTGTTTGCAAGGCAACAACCAAGTCTGCCCGAGTTTCATGGATGCTAGAAGGAAACAGAAGACTCCCGGACCAAAAAAAGGCAGGTCCTCATTCACAGCAATGGCAAGAACCAAGGTGTTAGCCTTCGTGCTGCTCCCCGAGGCCCGGTCCCCAAGGGATGATGGAAGGAGAGTCAGTAACACTTGGACACGGCATGCAGTGGAGCCTGTTAGGGAGCAGGAACCCTGGAGGAAGGCGTTTCTTCTACTACACTAGACAATAAGCAAACCTGTCCTTTTCTAGAGACATAGACACCCTCCCTACTTTCCAAGGCTTTTCTATATACACATGAACATGGTATCCGGAGCAAAAAAAGTCATTATCTCTGCCCACAAACACCCTCAAAATGTGAGAGGTCTGTAGAGAGCTGTCCCCTAATATGTTGGTAAAACTGACTTATCTTAAATAGTTAAGATACACTGATACTCTGTAACCTAGCAATTCTGCCACTAGGTATTTATTTAAGAAAATGAAAATATATGTCTAAACATGGCTTGTTCAAAAGTGGTTGTAGCAACCTTATCCATGATCAACCAAACAACTCAGTTGTACATCAGCAAGAGAATGGATAATCACACTGTGGTATAGTTGAGCAATGGAGTACTTCTGAGCAACAGGGAAACTAAAAATATTCTTTCGAGTCAAAAAAGCAAGAATAGGTATGCCATTTATATGGACTTGCAGAAGATGCAAAAATATTCTCTGGTGGTATAAATAAAATCTGTGGTTGCTAGAAGGATTAGCCTGGAAGGGAGCATGAAAGAACATACAGGATAATAACTGTACATGTAACAAAACTTAAGTTTAGAGTTTCATCACAAATTGATGACATCCATAAAGCTGTGTAACTCAAATCTGCACTGAGCTTCTCTTCCTGCAAACGACTGTTCAATAAGTGGTTTCACAGAACTGCTGTTCCCCAACTTTTGTGAGATGGAGGATTCAGGATGAAGAGGTCTTCATCTTATATTTGAGGAAAACACAAAGAAATCAAATTTAAAGTTAATAGAAGTGGTAGAATTTGATCTCCCACTTCAGAATTCAAGTTCATAATCTTTTCAGATGATAACTACCTGTATATTATAACTCACATTAAAAACGCTAGAACTTAATATCATCATGCTCTTTCTTTAAATTGTCAAACGTATGCAAGAAGAGAGAAAAAAATCCAATAGTCTTTATTTGTTTAACATGATATTGAATTTTGTCTCTTTTAGTTTATATTAACAGAGGATGAGATGGTTGGAAGGCATCACCAACTCAATGGACATGAGTTTGAGCAAATTCTGGGAGATGGTGAAGGACAGAGAAGTCTGGTGAGCAGCAGTCCATGGGGTTGCAAAGAGTTGGACACAACTTAGGGACTGTACAACGACAAAACTGTTTTATTTTTATATAAGAAAAAAAGCTTCATAATTAAATCTGAAAAGATTTTGTTGGGCCTTGTGAAATGTACTATATTTCACAAGGAACAACAAAGATAGAATGGCTATTTTATTTCATAGTTAAAGTTCTACAGAAGTTCTCCCAAGAAATGACCCTTAATTGAATCTATACCTAGTCACATTTACCTTACTGAGACATTATATATAGAGGATTGTATCATATAAGCAATAACTTGTTGGTATGAGATTATTAACACTTGAAATGCTTGGTAGTTATTCTATCAAAATTTAGCAAATTATTGAGTTTTGTCTTTATTGCCCTAGGATTCATAGATAATAATCATTTGCATTCCATTAAAAAATGAATACTCGGCCAAATTTCTCTTCTATATCTCTTCAAAAATTCTTCAGATTGGAGTTATTGAATTTTTACACTTAAATAACCATGTATAATAAACAGTTTTTCTCTCTCATAATAGTATATAAACTTGGGCTAGTTGCCAAAGACAGTTTTAATTTGGAGTTAAAGACATTTTCAATGCTAAAGAGAGGTAGAATTTTTGTAGGAGGCTAAGTTATTAACTTATTAATAATCTACTCTGTGATGGATATTTGTCCCATTCATTAGCTCACTAAATTGTCTCAAAAACTTCATAAAGATAGAATCATTATTGATAATTTTCAGATCAAGTTTGGGTATTCTAAGGAATTTTATGAGCTGGTAGTTAGGATTTTATCACAATTCTTTTACTCTAAGGTCATTCTTTTCTTTCTGTATTTTGCTATTTTTTTTTTAATTTTGTGTCCCTCACACTACCATTTTTCCAAGTGAAGGATATATATATTATATATATATATATATATATATATAAAATATATATATATAATATATATATATAATTTATATTATATATTTATACTAGTATATATGCATTATAGAGTGCCATATATATTTATATATATTTTTTCCTCCCTAGAGAAGGAAAAGCACTGTAGAAGCCTCACATCATTCAGGAGTATAGCCAGGGCTGAAATGAACACATACAACCCACAACTGCATGTACATACAGGTTTGTCCAAAATGTTGAGGTCATTTCAGAATTGATTAAAAGAATCATTGTCTTGTAGAATAGACAAAGGACCATTTTTTTAAGGACTTGATTATTTACTGAATGTCTTCTAATGTTTTTATTTCTCTAACTAATCATAATGGATCTAACTAGCCTGCTTTGAAAATCTATTAATATTGGATATTTTGCATAAACATGCACACATTTTATCTCAAAATTCTCACAGTTTATATGAAATACATTTTATAATCCCAAACCATAGATGCTTTTTATGTACTTCAAAGAGTTTAAGTAACCTCCTCAAGTTTGTAAGTAAATCAAAGGCTAACAGGCACTGTAAACCACTTAATAACTACTAACAGAGTTTTACCAAAGTTACAGACAATTGCTTCCACATGAATAACAGCTTTGCTCTAGTTGATTATCAGTTACTGACCTTGACTTTACCTTACTTTTATAAACTGGATTTTATTCGTTTATTAGATTCATAAACTGGATCCCTATTTGTTCTGGCATTTGCTTCCACTTAAGCATCTTACAGAGGGCTTCCCTCATAGCTCAGTTGGTAAAGAATCTGCCTGCAATGCAGGAGACCTGAGTTTGATTCCTGGCTTGAGAAGATCCCCTGGAGAAGGGAATGGCAACTCACTTCAATATTCTTGCCTGGAGAATCCCGTGGACAGAGGAGCCTGGCAAGCAACAGTCCATGAGGTTGCAAGAGTCAGAGACGACTTAGCAACTAAACCACTACCACCAACAAGCATCTTACAGATGTCAACAATGCAATGGTTGAACAATAGGAGGAAAACTTAAGGAATGTCATTACAGTTCTGTCAGTTTCACTGTCTATTGCTCTTTGTGAAGAAAAAAAAAAATCTGTATAAGTAGGATATTTCACATAATTATCATGCTAAAATCTTATCTCTAAGTATTCCTTTAATTGCTTAAATTATATATGTATTTGGATCTGATATTTTATTTACTGAGGTTGATTGCTTAGTCTATTAGCAAATAAATATTGACAGATGTCTCAGGAAGATAATGAGCAAAGGCATTTCTGAAGTTTGTAGCAATTTCATATTAAGCCATTTTAGTATTCAGTCTTAAGTACCCTACTGAGATAGAAGAAGTGAAAGCAAAATGTCTTTTTTAATCTGTATAATTACTTCATTTCTATATAATTACTTTCTTTAAAAGTACCACTAGAAAAAAAAAATTACCACTAGAAGGGAAAAAGTGAGATAGTCTTCCAAAATCACTAATCAACTTTTGCAAAATTTAAGCAATTCAAAGTAAAATTTCCTCAAATGTCAACTTAAAGACGGTTTTGCAGTAACTTTGAAAATAATGGATTTTCATTATAGAATAATTGGAATATAAATACTAAAAAATGGATTAAAATAACTATATGCCTGCAATTATTAACCAAGGTCAAACTAAGTATATATTTTATTACATTTACTCATGGCCTTTTTTAAAGGGTAGATAGTTTTATTGTTTAAAAAAGAAAATGGTGATTATTGAAAATGTGGAATCTAATATACTCTATGTTTTACATAAATCTTGAATTGAATAGACATTAAACTTGAATCCTTTTAATATTTTCGGTATTCTTGAATATCACGCATCTATATTTTGATTTCATTGTAATACTGAAATAACAAGTACATTTGTATCCCTGGAAAAAAAATCTTACAAATGGATGTTTATTCTTAATGTCTAGGTTCTGAGACTATTTGCATATACATTCCAAGCTGAAGTGTATTTATATGCAGACAAGACAAAAAAATACTGCTGATTTTCCCAGAGGCAACTGAGAGACAAGTTAACACACAGTTGTTCCCTGAGATTCTTAAAAGGGGTAATGCTAGTTTCACTGTGTGCTGATACTAAGGAATGAGAGAGACCAAAGCAACTTTAGCAAGCACCTGGAATTGGTTGGTAATGGCCTGTGTAATTTTTCCCTGTGCAGCCCTGCCAGCACAATCCTAACCTGCCTACTCGCAATGTTCATTTCACATAAGGGCAATCCCAAGTGGCACACGGAGGTATTTCTGATGCCGGAAATCTACATCATGGACAGCAGTGCTCTGTCCTGGCCTAGATGTGATCGCCAATGTGAATTACATGATCTGAATGTGAAATCAGGTTTGTCTATAAACATCTCTGATATGATGGGATGAACAGCATTCCAGACACAATGCTTCTAAATAAAGTCATCCATTGAATTGTTGTTGTTCAGTTGCTCAGGCATGTCTGATTCTTTCAGACCCCATGGGTTGCAGCACACCAGGCTTCCCTGTCCTTCACCATCTACTGCAGCTTGCTCAAACTTTCACAGCATTTTCTTTTAGGATTTGAAATAGCTCAAATGGAATTCCATCACCTCATCTAGCTTTGTTTGTAGTGATGCTTGCAAAGGCCCACTTGAAACTATGAGCCATGCCGTGTAGGGCCACCCAAGATGGACAGGTCATGGTGGAAAGTTCTGACAAAACATGGTCCACTGGAGAAGGGAATGGCAAACCACTTCAGTGTTCTTGCCTTGAGAACCCCATGAACAGTATGAAAAGGCAAAAAGATAGGACACGAAAGATGAACTCCCCAGGTTGGTAGGTGCCCAATATGTTCCTGGAGAAGAGTGGAGAAATAATTCCAGAAAGAATGAAGAGATAGAGCCAAAGCAAAAACACCCCGTAGTGGATGTGATGGATGATAGAAGTCAAGTCTGATGCTGTAAAGAGCAATATTGCATAGGAACCTGGAATGTTAGGTCCATGAATCAAGGTAAGTTGGAAGTGGTCAAACAGGAGATGGCAAGAGTGAGCATTGACATTTTAGGAATCAGGGAACTAAAATGGACTGGGATGGGTGTGCATGCTCACTCATGTCCAACTCTTTGTGACCCCATGGACTGTAGCCTGCCAAGCTCTTCTGTCTGTGGAATTATCCAGGCAAGAATACTGATGTGGATTGCCATTTCCCTCTCCAGTGGATCTTTCCAATCCAGGTATCAAACCCAAGTCCCTTGAGTGTCCTGTATTGGAAGGCAGTTTCTTTACCTCTTCCCCACCTGGGGTTGTCTGGAGGCAAAGAAAGCATTTTCTTTAGGAGGATGTTGTGTAACCCCACATCGCAGTAGAGGAAATGTAGTCAGACTGCTTGCATTTTTAGAGTTGAGGAAAGGATGCTGCCACCTGGGTGAAGTTTTAAAGCGGGAAGACTTTCCCTAGTTTGGGATCTGTGTGGTAACCTAACCTAATTTTGCAGTTCAAAGGAGGCTTCTGAGAGGAAATGATGACAAAACTTCTGACTAACAGGTAGATATTAAGTTGATTGTGAAAGCAGAAGTTTTTGTGAAGGACTTAAATTTAGAGAAAAAAGCAAGGCAGTTTCAGAAAACAAAATGTAGTTTTGTGTCATCACCCATAAAATGTACAAAGGAAGTGATGAAAGTTGAGTGGCTAGAATGATGAAAGACATTGTGAACAATGTTAAAGGATTTGGAAAATATCTTGAAAAGAGAGCCATTGAAGCAAGAAAATATAAAAGCAAGTTTACAAAACTACCAGTGAGGGATATATCCACCTCAATGGTCATTGTAACTTGATGTTCACTGGAATAATGTAAATATACATTCTTTTATCAAAATTATTATAGTGATATGAAGAAAATTTAGTTAGAAAAAAAGATAAGGAAATATAATCCACATATTCTGAAGTCAATTATTTGACTCGAACAAGGTGGATTTGAACTGCACAGGTCTACTTACGTGTGGACATTTTTCAATAGTAATACTGAATAACTGCATGGTCCCTGGCGGGTTGAATTCCTGGATGCAGAGAAACCATGGATACAGAAGGCTGCCTGTAAGTAACATGCAAATTAACCTTCCCCCTTTGTTCGAGGGTCAACTCTATTTTCATTTTTCTATATTTAGTTTTGGCTGAAACACTTGGTTTTGGTTTTGTTTGTTGGAATTTGCACAGCAGATCTTCCTAGACTTATAGTGTGGGTCCCAGAACACTGCCTGGTGGAGCAATGTTCAACAATATTTGTTGCACAAATAAATGCAGTGTGCGGTGGCTTATGAGAATCCTAATGGGCCAGAATCCTAATGCTGATCAAATTTTGATAGTTGCTTTTTTCACATGTCAAAAAGCATCCATTAACACATCTGGAAAAGAAAAAGGGTATATGTTGAATGATAGTCATAAAAGAGGGAGGCAAGGCTTTCAGATTGGTAGAGGCTGAGATGAAGGGATGATTTTGGCACTCACCACTTCCAGAAGAACATGTCTTTTCTTTTTTTGTTTTAGAAGATTTGTTTTTTTTAAATTGGAAGATAAATTGCCTTACAATGTTGTGTTGGTTTCTGCAGTACAACAACATGAATGAAAGTTATATTCTTTTTTGCATTCATTCCTACTCAAGTTCTCTTTGTGGCAAAACTTGCCCTTGGTTTATCAAAACAGTAAGTTGACGTTTATATTTAACAGCTTGAAAATCTGTTATGTGACCATAAATTCACTTTACAGAAAAGTTAAGCATGCCATCCAGTTTCTGTTTAATGAGGAACATTTTATCGCATAGGTTGGTACATGACTGTGGCTCTTTGGCAGAGCTCTCGAGTTTCACCTCTTACCTTTTGCTTTTTCTCAAATTGAAAGTGGAATAATAATACATGTATTTTATTCTTAATGGGATAAAATACCAAGGGTGTTTTGAGGTACATAAAAATTATTCAGAATAGGCCAAGGGGAAAAAAAAAACTTAGGACTACAATGCCATTCCTGTGTTCTTTAGCCAGCCTCACTATGCCTCACTTGATACATTGGTATGTTCAAGTTCATAGTTAATGGCTTTGGGTTTCTACTCTCACTTGATATATGTGTAATAAGCCCCAGTTTACCAACTGATGACTGACTTAATAGCAAAGAGGAGAACAAGTGCCAGCTTAATAAAATCAAGCAGTTGCCCACAGAGAAAAGAAGCACTTTTCTTTTTAAGTCTAATTTGGGTTCTATATAAAAAAAATTGAGTGAGAATCTTTTCTCATTGCTCTCAGTTCAAGAAGAAATAAATGCCAAGTAGCAACAATTCTCCTTAATTTTTTCCTTTCTTTACATTGAATGGGTGAAAATTACCCAATTTGTACATCTATTACAAGTTGCTTTACTAGTTCCCAGAGATGCTGTATTCCTCTTTCCCTGCACTGCTGCAGAATATGTCAAAGCAGTATAGATGGATCAAGTGAAGATTTTGATGAAAGCACGTATCCTGCTGAGAGTTTATGGAGGTGGCTCTATGCTGCCTACAAACGTACACATTGACTAAATTTTGACAGACTAATTAGAGGTACTGTCAATGGTGACTGCAGCCATGAAATTAAAAGACATTTGCACCTTGGAAGGAAAACTATGACAAACCTAGATGTGCGTTAAAAAGTAGAGACATCACTTTATCGACAAAGGTGTGTATAATCGAAGCTATGGTTTTTCCAGTAGTCATGTATGGATGTGAGAGTTGGACCATAAAGAAAGCTGAGCACTGAAGAATTGATGGTTTTGAATTGTGGTTCTGGAGAAGACTCTTGAGAGTCCCTTGGACTGCAAGGAGATCCAACCAGTCCATCCTAAAGGAAATCAGTCCTGAATATTCATTGGAAGGACTGATGCTGAAGCTTCAATACTTTGGCCACCTGATGAGAAGAGCCAACTCACTGGAAAAGACCCTGATGCTTGGGAAGATTGAAGGCAAAGGGAAAAGGGGAAGACAGAGGACGAGATGGTTAGATAGCATCATTGACTCAATGGACATGAATCTGAGCAAACTCCAGGAGACAGTGAAGGACAGAGAAGCCTGGTGTGCTGCAGTCCATGGGGTCTTTGACCAACAATGACAGTTAGAGTTATTTGACGAAATGAAAAGTAGTATTTCATGCCCCAAGGGGGAAACAATCACTTCTTTGTCCAACTCATCTTTTTATAAGAAAGAAAAGTGATCTACAGCTAACTCAATATATACAAAGTAATGAATGTAAGTACTTTGTAGGTATTTGCAACAACTTGTGTCTGTACCTTTCCTGATATCAAAGGAAATAGGGTAGTGTAGTAGAAGAGCTTGAACTTTGGTAATCAGCGTGACAAAGATTTATGTCTCTAATCTTCAGTTTATTCACTGTGAGCCATCAGGTAAATAAATGAAGATCTTTCAATCTCATCAATGAAATCAGAACACTAGTTGATATTTCTTAGGATATAGCACATAACTACAATAAAAGTAACAGCAATAACAATCATAATTAAGTTGTAATATATTTCACAGATAGGAATGTCCTATGTCCCAAGCAACTCTGTAACTATAGTGCTATTATTATTCCCTTTTCACAGATGATTAGCTTTTTACAGATGATTAATCATGAAATTAAACCATGTAAAACACTTGGCAAAGTTCTTGATTACATAAGAAGTTTAAATTACCATTTCATCATCACTACCATTACATTTACTATCAAAATTATTATTCATAATTTATTAATATTATTTATTATATCCTAAGGTTTTTTCCTCCATTTACACACTCTCACTCCTACATCTGACCCTGGGCACTGGAGCAGAAAATTATAGGTTTAGAGAGGAATTCTCCATTTACATCAAAGTTTTTATTATAAGAAGTATAAAATCTATAACTTATATATTATTATATAGGTCCTTTTGTAATTTTTTTCTTTTATCTGCAGGGCATATTCTACAAATAAGATGTGACTCAAGATACCTACTGTTGCTTAATACACTAATACTGACACATTATTACACATTATTAACACTGATACAGTATTAGTGCTTTCTATTTCAAATTACAGTTGTTTCTTTTAGGGTGTGGAGTATTGCTATTGTACAATGAAATGGTTGTAGTAGATTTGTTCCAGTTCACAGTGAATATAGGGCTGAGTTGGATGCTATGTTCTAGGAATTTTTGTAGTTCTCCTCTTTCCTGTCAATTATTTATAATTGATCGTAGATGGTAGATCTGACGGTAGAGAAGAGAAAAAAATAAATTTTCTGCATAGATATTCTTATTCATTCATTGGTAAACAGTGAAACAGAGTAAAGGGGGGAAAATCTTACTTTCATTTCTACTCTCCTTGTTAAACGGGGGCACATGTGTGCTTCAGGCTTGAAGCTTCTCACTGTCTAGGACCATTGAAAGTAAATAGGATACTTAGGATAAAAAAAAAGACATATGAACTACTATTTACCTTTCAAGTGACTGTCTAAGCTGTGAATAGAGCTGTTTCACACTTGATTTAAATTTCCAGTTGTTAGTCTATATAACAATTATGCCTTGTTTTCCTAAAGGATACATTTGGCTTATAAGTTCCAGAAGCCAATAGCTGTTGGAGGCAGAGTTTTAATTAAAACCTTTGTCTCAATACATTTTATTAGGCAAGAAGAAGAAATGAAAAGTTTATCTAATTCTCTTTAAGAAATGGGATATTGTAATAACTTTAAACAATGCTAGCTCCTGATAGAAATCAAGGTTATTAGACCCAAATAAACCCCTGTTATTATATCGGAAATCAAGGAAAATATAAAGAAACAACAAGATTGCATTTTGACAATTCATACTTAATGCAGAATAAAAGCATATTAATTGTGTAAATTGATTTGTCCCGAAAGAAAAAGAGAAGCTGCCAGGACTAAGAAGAGATCTAAGAGATTAAATCCATTCATTATATGGAGGGTAGGAAATTGGAAAATCTTTCTGTTGCTTGATGGGTGGTTTTTTTTTTGGTTTTCCATAAATGCTAAGGAGTGTAAATAGTATGTAAAGAAGAAACCTAGGTTTCGGCTCTGACATTCCACACTTCTGTTAAATTATATTGTATTCTAAATCTCCATTTCATTATCTGTAAATTGGAAAAGGAATACACACTTTATGGACATTTGTGAACTTGGAAATAATATATATCATTTATTTATTGGCGTCTCTGTCCAAAACAAGCAAAAAAAAAAAAATTACTGCTGCTATCATTTCTGTTATAATTACTACAGTGATAACTATCATCATATTAGTTATTATACTGAAAACTAAAACTTCTTTGTATGTTTCCTTTCCTATTAACTCAGTGATAACATTTTTTTTTCCTCCTCAGACCAAAGCTATAGGACTATATTATAGTGTCTTCTCAGCTTAGGAATGGAAACAAGTGAAAGCATTTAAAGTAATTTTTACAATACTAAGGTTAACCACATTCACACCTCATATGTAGAAACACACATGTATATGTATATATTTCATGAATATGAGACTCAAAATAATAGAAAGAAAAGACTAAAGTCACATGGGGAACGTCTTTGTTCATACATGTAATTAAACACACAAGATGAAATCACAGAAACACAGGGAGTAAGAAATTTCAAGCACAAAACAGAATATTTTATTTATTATTACATGTATATACATTTCAGAAACTAGCATATGGTCTTACATGAGAGAAAATGGATTACCCTAGTTAGTGTTATAAACCAGAAGGAAGCATGAGGCAGGTTATAGAATACTCAAAACATTCCTTTTCTTAAGATGTATAGTGGCTCTATCTGAAAATTCACAGAGTTGTATTTTTATAATATGATCAGTTTCCCATATGGCTTCAGAAAAAGATTTACATAAGATCGTGAACAAGAAACTAATAAAAATGAGGTTTCAGTCACACAGGGCCCAAGAAAGCTATCAACCACATGATTCTCTTTGAAGCAGTTACTAGAATATTTACTAAAGCAGAAAGAAACACATGCAGGAGAAGGAATTGAGCGATTAGAAGACATGCTAAAAAAAAACAGTTAGCCAAACAACACTGAAAATGGAAAGGAAATGTTCAGCTGAGACTGAAAACTATTTTCTAAGCAAAGGCTTCATGTCTCTTTTACAACAGAACAGGATAGGACCAGTCATTGGTTTAATGTGTGGATTGTTTAATGCATGAATTTAGTCAATCAAAGAAATACTTTATGTGCTTTATGAAGTGGTTAATGCTAAAGGTGTATCAAGAATATTTTTATAATATAAATCTGTGTCAGTTTAAGAAAAATGTAACCACCCATCCCAGGGTGATTCAGTGGGAAAAGAATCCTCATTCCAATGCAGGAGCCTCAGAAACACAGGTTTGATCCCTGGGTCAGGAAGATCCCCTGGAAGAGGAAATGGCAACCAATTCCAGTATTTTTGCCTATAAAGTCCCATGGACAGAGGAGCCTGGTAAGTTCCAGTCCATGGGGTCACAAAAAGCCAGACATAACTGAACACAACAACCTATCAGGCTGACTAATTCTTTAGAAAATGTTGTAATTTCCTCTTGTGCAGGGAAGTCGTTAGTCAAATATTTATATAGGCATTTTATTTTCAGAAAGAGGAAATCCTGCTGTAAAACTAAAGGCTATTACCTACTAGTCTTTAAGGTTTGGTTGTGTTTATGCTGGGCTTGCCTTGCGACATAACTGGTAAAGAATTTGCCTGCAATGTGGGACATCTGGGTTCGATCACTGGGTTGGAAAGATCCCCTGGAGAAGGGAAAGGCTACCCACTCCATTATTCTGGCCTAGAGAATTCCATGGACTATATAGACCACAGGGTCGCAAAGAGCCGGACACGACTGAGTGACTTTCACTTTCACTGGGTCTACGTTGGACATGTTTTATATATATTTCAGTCACTCAGTCGTGTTTGACTCTTTGCAACCCCATAGACTGCATGCAGCACACCAGGCTTTCCTGTGCATCACCAACTCCCAGAGCTTGCTCAAACTCATGTCCATCAAATCGGTGATGCCATTCAACCATCTCATCCTCTGTCATCCCCTTCTCCTCCTGCCTTCAATCTTGCCCAGCATCAGGATCTTTTCTAATGAGTCGGTTCTTCATATCAGGTGGCCAAAATATTGGAGTTTCAGCTTCAGCATCAGTCCTTCCAATGAGTATTCAAGACTGATTTCTTTTAGGATGGACTAGTTGGGTCTCCTTGCAGTCCAAGGGACTCTCAAGAGTTCTCCACAGCCACAGTTCAAAAGCATCAATTCTTTGGCATTCAGCTTTCTTTATAGGCCAACTCCCATATCCACACATGACGTGTCATCTGCATATCTGAGGTTACTGGTATTTCTCCCGGCAATCTTGATGTCAGAGTGTGCTTCATCCAGCCCAGCGTTTCGCATTAGTGCTCTACATATAAATTAAATAATCATTTCCTTTACTGCTGGTTTACAGGATCATCAATGAGATCAATGCATTGTTCTGTATTCATAAGACTAACATTTTTTAACTTCTTTCTTAATCGGTATAACATTGCCATTTATTGCCATTAACCGTTTAAACATTTTATTATATTTACTGTAAAGTTTAAGTGATTGAATATAATTCCTAGACCTCTATTAAAAGATAAAAAATATAATATTGTTTTGGGTTTATGCTGACATAAATAATTTGCTATTCATTAGTCTGTGGATGACTTTGGTGATGGAGCTGAATGAACTTCATGAGTTAAGAAACATATACGTATATATTCAAAACGAAGTAAAGATAAAAAATCTCTTGTAGAATCAAAACTCATAGTTATTTCCTAACAGTCAATTTTGGATTTCATGCTGCTAAATAGGTTAAAGGATGAATGTGGTCAGTAGAATTCAGAAATATCATCTAAAGCAAACTTCAACCAAATGATCAAGCTATGAATTCATCGATTTGGAGCCAACCAAGCAAGACTGAAATAACCAAATGGAACTCTCAAAGCGCTGCATTTTGGCAAAGTAGACTTTGCATGGTCTCCCCCGCCCCCCTCTAGTTTAGGTATCAACAACCTCTGACTATTAGAGCTACAGTGAATTCAATACATTAGTAAAATAAAATAAAAATCTTAGCTTTAATTATCAAAGTACTTTTATAATAACACATGGTTTGTTGCCTCCAAAATGAGCAATAAGTTATTAAATAGTGGGACTTCCCTACAATGTACTTTTCAATCCCTAATCTTAAAACATATTCTCTTGTGAGGTGTACAATCAATTGTTTTTCTCCTAAATAGTTAGGTTTGATATTCCCAGAAATTTGGGAATTTCAAATTTGATTTGTAGCAATCAGTTGAATCTTGAAATCTTTCAACAAAGATACTAAATAGCAAAGTCAGATATAACCTATCTCTTACATGTCAGTCCTGGCATGGGGAAAATGTTTTAATAATTTCAATATTTTGTAAAATTGCATATCAAATACTAATACTTTAAAATATGTTTTCTTATTAATTATTTTATGGAGTAATGTTGTTTGATTACTTTTCCCTTTCCTACCACGTATGTAGAACTGCTGCTGCTGCTGCTAAGTCGCTTCAGTCGTGTCCGACTCCTTGCGACCCCATAGATGGCAGCCCACCAGGCTCCGCCGTCCCTGGGATTCTCCAGGCAAGAATACTGGAGTAGGTTGCCATTTCCTTCTCCAGTGCATGAAAGGGAAAAGTGAAAGTGAACTCGCTCAGTCATGTCCGACTCTTAGCGACCCCACGGACTGCAGCCCACCAGGCTCCTCCGTCCATGGGATTTTCCAGGCAAGAGCACTGGAGCGGGGTGCCATCGCCTTCTCCGGGGTGTAGAACAACCACTTGCATTTACCTTCATTTAATCCTCACAATTACGTATAAATTTTATTTTTTATAATGTATACATTTTACTCTCATTTTTCACATGTTGAAACTGGGACTCAGAGCAGGGTAAGGATGGTGAAGTAATGTGTTCATTTTCACAAAGGTAGGAAGTGGAGAACTTTGGAGTCAAGATCAAATTAGTCTAATAGAAAGCCTGTGCGTAGCTCATGACATCACAGTTTATTTTCTGAGACAAACTTTGTTACATGTATGTTTGGTTGCTTACTGCAAAACAAACAAACAAAAAGGCTAATAAGACTTCCTCTGTTCCATTTCTGAGAAGTAAATGTTATATTTTACCTTTGATGATGGGACAAAGAAAATTAAATTCCTGCTTTATTTTATTGTGGTCTATGGAAAGAAAGAATATTAGAAAGAATTTGACAAGAAGTTAATTTATTTTAGGATTTATGAGGTTAAACGGGATAGAGTTGTATGACTGCCTTTGAAGTTAAAAATGCAAGGGCAATGGATGTCCATACTTAGCATCTTGAATGTTGAAAGTATGAGGGATAAATGTTCAGGTAGTTCAGAGTGGAGGCCTGTTAGAAGCTGTTTATTAGAACTTTAGCTGTTCCTAAACTGTTCTAAAAGATGGTTTAGGAAATTTCTGGTCATATTATACTATTTAAACTGTTGGATTTTATATGTCTATGGCATATTCTTCAAGGGAAAAAAAATTGAAGATCCCTTAAGTATCCAAGCATAGAGGTAGAATGACAGATTATAGAGGATGACTGAATTAATCAAATATTTACATATTAGGGAGGAAAATCAAGAAAGTACATTTATAATACACACAAACCTAAGAAACACACAATGGACTTTAAACTGAAGATAAAACTGCAAAACCGATGTCTTCATAGTAAGATGCCACCATTTTAAAAAATCGTTTTCATATTCAACAACACAAAAGCAATCAGAAGAGAGAGCAAACAATGAAGGATGGTGTTTTCAGGGAAGATTTTCAGAAATATTGATGGTCAAAGAAAAGGCAGTAGGAGAGAAAAAGAAGCCACACCACGCCAGTGTTTAAGTGTCTCTATCACTGCCTGAAGAAAAAAATGATTTACTATCATCCATGTTGTCACCCTAGAACCTGAGATTAACACTCACATGACTATTGCAAAAATGGCATTACAACTTATATTCACTTTTCACTATAGATTAGATAACTTCCATCTGTAGCAAAAATTATATAACATCATCTGTTTTAAAAGGTCTAGTAAAATTGTCTACATGTCAGTGCAGAAAAGAGTTAACAGAGTAGGTTGAGATTTCTACACTTAGAAAGGCTTACTTTCAAGGTTAGTTCCTGACTAACAACTAGCATCAGGAACAGTAAACAGCTCCCTATATTGGTAAAAAAAAATCCTTAAATAGTAAGAGCAGCAGCTCACTGTGCCTAGACTGGGCAAACAATGTGCTTTATGTTAAACACCTGCTTTTCTTCTGGAAATTTGGATTTTGGTATGTATTAGGCTGAGGGTGCCTACGTGACAAGCCCCCATAAGAACTTCAGTTTCCAAATCTCTAATGAGCCTCCCTGTTAGATGATATTTCACACATGTATGCCACACTTTGATACTGGGGAAATTAAGCAGATCTGCTTGACTATACAGAAGACCCTTGGAAACTTGGTTTTTTTCTGGAGTTCTGTCTCTGTATGTTGTCTCTTTGCTAATTTTGCTTTGTATCTCTTTGTGGTATAAATCATAGTGAAGAGCACAACTGTAAGTTGAGACCTATGAGTCTTCCTAGAGACCATCAAACATGAGGATGGTCATGTGGACTCCCAACACAATGGAAAAAGAGAATAAAAAAGGAAAGAAAAAAAAATCAAAAACAAGGGGGAAAAATATGAGAAGATGTCCAAAATCAAGGATCACAATCAGTCTAATTCTTTGCACCTAAAGGAAACTTAAATGTTGAATAATATCCTGGGAAATTATACAGGGCCTATAAAAGTTTCCTCTTCCATATGTGTCTGGATATGCGATAGTGTTAGTAGTTTCCCACTTCCTGTCAGGCTTCTCAGTACTCCTGACAATAGAAATAGATCTAGTTGTGCTCAAAGTATCCCAGTATCATTCCCCACAAATTGAAAAGACAGATGATTACAGTTCTAGCTATGAGACTTTAAGCATACAAATCCATAGCTATTGGTGGAAGGTAGAGGTTGTAGGAATCTATTTTGGAATTCCTGTTATTGTAGCCATTCATCATAGGAAAATAGAGACAAATTACTAAGAGAATCCTTGCAGTGTTGGAGTTTCAGGTTTATTCCCAGCGTGACAACTGGATAAGCAAGGAAAAGGAAATTTTAGAGGAATTGATTGAAGAAATGTGAAGCAATTATGGTAAAACTTTCAGGTTTTATCAACTTATACAAATAGATAAGACAAACATACAATGAGAGAGCACTGCATAAATGCATTGGAAAACTGGAATTCAGTCTTAAAGGATCACTTTTGGTCGAATAGAAACTACAAGGTTAGCTTAGGACTAGGAGTATGATGGAGTGAAATGTTTAGAGAGGCTTTCTTCTCTAATTTCTTAATTTCAAATATATAGGAGTAGATAAATGACACATTACATTAAAAATATATCAAAATGGCATCTAGACTTAGGATAAGAAAATAGTAATTTTTCCTCTGACAAAGAAGCTAAAACTGACAAGATATCAAGTGCAGCCCCTGGTGAGAGTCTAGGCATATTAAGTGAACAAAACTGGGAATGTGTTTAGTAAAGATGTAGTATATTAGGGACAATTTCATACATTGGTTGGTTGAACTCCTTTGTCTATGCTTAAACAGTTTAAGCATAGTTTAAGTTTAACTCCTTTGTCCATACTTAAAACAGTACAGATTAAACAAACAAACAAAAATGTTCTAAACTTCAGATCTTAAATATTTCACACATTACACCCCTAGATGAGCCAAGTCACAAGGAGATCGTACCAAGGGGAAGACAATCACGACCTTTTCTTTAATTCCTGCTCTTAAAATGTTTACCCTCAAAAAATATAAAAAAAATAAGGATACTATTTCAGCATGGAATGGATAACAAGATAATAAATCTCTTTCTCAATATATAATGTGTATATGTGTGTTTCCTGTATTTTTTTCTTCAAAATACCTTAATTTAAATAGCAACATATGGGGGTATTTGCATATTCCACATAATAGTTATTTTAATAATTTTTTATGCAAAGATTATATACAATTTAATTTTCTTTCAAATCTCTTGATTGAATTTTTTTAAAAATACAGTCAAATAGAAAACACTGCAGATTGGAATCCATACAAGCAGAATGACAGCATAAATTTTGTAGATGTACGTATGCATCCCATCCCACTTCGGAGCTTTATTGTCTTTCATGCCACTTGGTTTGAAAAGAATAATTTATTAGTTAGCAAAGAAAAACCATACTTCTGGGCTTCCCAGGCAGCACTAGTGGTAAAGAATCCACAGGCCAATGCAGGAGACATAAGAGTTGTGGGTTAGATCCCTGGATGGGGAAGATCCCCTGGAGGGGAGCATGGTAATCAACTCTAGTATTCTTGCCTGGAGAATCCCATGAACAGAATATCCTGGCAGGCTTCCGTCCCATAGGGTCACAAAGAGTCAGACATGACTGAAGCAACTTAGCACACACATGCACCATATTACCAATATGGCTATTTTGGACTGAGTATCAGAGTATTTTGTATTGTTCTTGATGAAATCTGAAACAGAAGATAGTGGTTAAGGCCTGGCTGGGAGCCACTGGGTGACTTCTGTATTTGACAGGCAAAAGATAAAGCATCCCATAGGAGACTTGAAAATGCAGAGTAAGAAAAGAAGAAAAAAAAAAAAAAACTAGTTAATTTTTTGACCATGAATCTGAAATAAAAGGCAATTTTATGCAGTGATAATAATCAATAGTAAAACAGTATTCATTAAACTATATAATTTGATTTCTCAAGGGATAGAGAAGAGGAAAGGTTAATAAAGGTTAAATGTTGGAATCTTTATCTACCCCATCCAGTTATTTTAATGACCTCTTGAATGTTCTATCAGTAAAATTAACAGTGATTCTTCTGCAGGAATAATTGAAACATTTAAAAGAGAAATACTCTACTAATTTCTTACCCTGTCATCTGAGATGGCCCCTCTCACATACTGTATATGCCATTAATAATAAAAATTTCTTTACAAAATTCTCTCCTTGATTCATAATAGCAGATTCAGAAAATTGTTAGCAGCCATTTTTAAAAAACTCATAAGATGTGAACATATACAATTTTCTCCTGTAAAAGGACATGTTGAACTCATTAGAGTGGTGAGTTTAACTGTAATCCTAGGTATAAATGATCAAAGATACAGTTGGGAAAACATTAACTAGGAAACCAGAGGTCCAGAATTCATAAGATTTCATAAGCATTATATGGAATACATCTTATAAAGTGAATCTTAATTCCTTCATTGAGGGATAAAAGGGATGGCCTAGAAAGTGCATTGTGACTTTGAAAGATTGTAAAGTTCTATTCAGGTATCATTGTGAATAGAAAAACGTGTGTGTAGAGGGGGAGGGGTTATGTTCAAGAACTATTAAAAAATTAGAACCCGATTTATAAATATTAGTAATTTCTATTAAGACAACCCTTAATATGTCTCAAATATATTTTTACACTTATTGAAGTTTAGATGAGATAAAATTCTTATCTATATTCGCATACCTAACAAATGACAAATGTACACCAAGAAAAGAAGAAATAACCCTACTACCTGATCTCATTTTTGAAGAATAATTTTTGGACATGAAATTCAAGTTTTTCCTAGCCTCTCACCTGGTCAACATAACTTAGTAGGATATAGAGGACATGTACATGAAGCTATATGAGATATGACAAGCATTTAATAAAAAAAAATGAGTAAAATACCAAGACATTTCAGAGATTTAGCCTTTGAATAAAATTAATTTTAATAGGTTGAAATGTGAGATGTGCAGTTAGTTTCAAAATCTTAAAAACAAATTACTATATTCCAACCATGCAAGGCTGGTTCAATATTTGAAAATCAATCAATGTAATCCAGCATATCAACAGGCTAAATAGAAAAATCATATAATCACATCAACTGATGAAGAAACTAATTTGACAAAATACACCTTCAATCAAAGATAAAACAAATGAGGAATTAAGAGGAACTTTCTCAATATTGTAAAAAAATCTATGAGAGACCAACAGCTAACATTATCCTTGATGATCAGAGACAGGAAGGTTTCCACCCTCTAAACTCTAAGGATATCTTCTCTTACCACATTTATTCAATATTATACTACAAGTCCTATTAAGTTCAATAAAATAAGACAAGAACATATGTACAAGTGGGAATATGAAATGATAAATGTCTTTCTTCACAGATGACATTATGGCATGTATAAAAATGAGTATAATTATCTAAAAATACAATTTACAATATCATCAAAGAGTGAAGTTTCTTGGGTATAAATCTAAGAAAATATGTATAACATCTGTAGACAGAAAACTATAAAATGTGAATGGAAATCATCAGAAAACACCTAAACAAATGAAGAGATACGATGCTGGGAAAGATGGAGGGCATGAGGAGAAGGAGACGACAGAGGATGAGATGGTTGGACGGCATCATTGACTCAATGGACATGAGTTTGAGCAAACTCCTGGAGATAGTGAACAACAGGGAAGCCTGGCATGCTGCAGTCCATGGGGTTGCAAAGAGATAGAACTGAGCAACTGAACAACAACAACATTTTGTATCCATAGATTGGAAGACTCAATACTGTTAAAATGCCAATGTTTCTGAACTTCATTCAATATAATCCAATATAGATTCAGTATAATCCAAATTAAAATACTAGCAAGCTCTTTTGTTGATCTTGATAATTCCAAATTTTCTATCAAATGGCAAAGAAGCTAAAATAGACAACATAGGAATGAAAAAGAGTTTGGAGGACTCACACTATCAATTTCAAGACTTATTATAAAGCTAGAGTAAGCCGGCACTACTGTATTAGCAAGAGACACATAGATCAATGAAACAGAAGAAGAGCCCAGGAATAGGTTTGTACAAATATAAATTTGCTGATTGTTGACAGAGGCATAAAGACAATTTCACAGAGAAAGAATGGGCATTTTAGCAAATGGCTCGAGAAAAATTTGATATTAATATGCAAAAACAGAAAACAAAAGAACCTGGACACAGACCTCACACATTCCACAGAAGATAAATCAAAATGAATCATAGACCCAAATGAAAAATGCAAATTTCGGAAACATGTTTTAATAGTGAGCTTTATTTAATCATCTGTAAAAAACTTCGATGCTGGCAGAGTAACATATTCCCTATCACAGCATAAATGAAGCACTCTGCCTGAAAATCCCCTTCCTAAGATATGTTGTTCAGTCGCTAGGTTGTGTCCAACTCTTCGCGACCCCATGGACTGCAGCACACCAGGCTTCTCTGTCCTTCACTGTCTCCTGGAGTTTGCTCAAACTCATGTCCAATCAGTCGATGATGCCATCTAAACATCTCATCCCCTGTCTCTCCCTTCTCCTCATGCCCTAATCTTTTCCAGCCTCAGAGTTTGGGACTGTGTAACCCTGAGCTAACATCCCAATGCCCTTGAGGTCTGAGCCCAGCCAGTGCTACACAGCAGTGGGCTTCACCCTCCTCCCTAGCGATACTCTGACCGACTGCGATCCCCTCTCACAGCAGTACCCCGGAGACTGAACAAACTACCTGGACAGGCTGCCCTTACAGACCATCCCTCTCCTCCTACAAAAGCAAACTTACAGTATTAAAATTTCAGCTTCCTACAATTTTACAAGTCATAAAGTATTATTCTTTGATTTTCCAGCCATATAAACAGGTACAAACAATTTGCTAAGCTCATAGGATGTACAAAAATGGGAAGCAGGCCTGACTTGGCTGGCAGGCCATGGTATACCGACTCCTTACAGGCCTTCTCACCCACCAAGTTGTTCTCAGGTTCTTAGAGGTTAAAAAAGGCAGCCAGAGTAGACAGAGTGGGCTTCTTTTTATTTTTCCTTCCTTTTGATTTTAGGAAGGTCATTGAAACTTTTTTTTTTTTTTTTAGGAAGGAAAGCCAGGTACAAACAAGAACAGGAAGAAGGATGAATGAAAATAACCAAGGCCAAGAAGGAAATATGGTCTGTGGGTTTTCTAAACATGGAGCCTCTAGCTGATGCTTATACCTGATAAGCAAACAGCAGAGGCATTGGCTTAAAGGCTGTACAGGGAGCCTACAACAATATGCCCTGGAGAGTTGTGGCTGGAAGGACCTACTCAAATATTCATTTTATTGAGATAACACATAAAGAGTAGTAACATAATAACATAATAAACTGTTATTTTATTGTATATATGTACCTATGTATTATACATGTGTATATATGCATGTGTGTATGCTAAATGCTTCAGTGTTATTCAGATCTTTGCAACCTGATGGACTGTAGACCACGATGCTCCTCTGTCCATGGGATTCTCCAGGGAGGAATACTGGAGTGGGTTTCCATGCTCTCCTCTAGGGATCTTCCCAACTCAGGGATCAAACCGCTGTCTCTTATGTCTCCTGCATTGGTAGCAGGTTCTTTACCACTAGCACCACCTGGGAAGCCCAATTACGTGTGTGTGTGTGTGTGTGTGTCTGTGTGTATAAAACAATATGCATTTGTGTCTGTATGATATTGATGTAAACGAAACGTCCAAGGATACACTTTACTATCAGGATGAGGGGGACAGGACTAATAAGGACATTATGTCACTGAAAACTGAAGGGGATTTCTATCTAGTCTGTTGAGAGCAATAGCACCATTACACGCAAGACATTTGTCTTCGGAGAAAAGAATACTGTCTCTATTGCAACACTCATTTTCTCAAACGTGAATCGAATGCTTGCTCTATGCTAGCTTTAGGTCATAGCGTTATTTGAGAATTGCCTAATTACTTCTCAAAAATAAAGAATGTACCTTATAGATTTTCTGGATACTTTCTTTGCAGCACAACACATATTGATGATTTCATCTGGCCAAGAACGTCACGTTTGACTCTAACTAAATTCAAATCTTTTTCCAAATATCTCTAGCATTTTCCCTTAGTATCTGAAATATCTTAAAGGTTGTTTATTGCAGTTCTTGAAAGCCAATTAAAAGCTCTCCTGTTGGCTCCCATAGAGACCTCCTATGTACCTCAAAAAAGTTCTTGGTTGAGAAATAATTTAATGAGTGAGAATAAAGCAGTGAGTTCCTAACTAGCTTAAAAGTGACATGCACTGAGCAGGGATGAAGGGTCATTGCTTTTTGGAGTAAAGGAGAGAAGAAAATCCATTTTATCTCTTGCATTTTAATATTTGGTTCATGGTATGAAATGGTGTTGAGCAGATTGAAAAGAAACTAAAAACCACTGAAGTTTTTAGAAAGCTACAAGCTCAGAATTTCAATCATAGTCCCTGAACCCTAGAGTTATATTGGTCATTTTAATCCGTTTTATGATATTCCAAGAAGTTTCCTGGAAAACACAGTATAATTTATTCTTTCTTGCAGACTCAAATTACATGTATATTATCACATAACTGTAAAGTCTGAGTCAAAGTTTTGTTTGCTTTTTTTTTAAACCAAATTCCCATACTTTAAAAAATATACATCAACATGTGATGCATTTTCTGGAAGAAATTTTGAGGGACTTACATGGTGAAAGGAGAGGCCATAGCAACAAAACAGGAAGTTTGGGGAGAGATGTGGAGTAGGGAGTAGATTCAAACAAGGCATAAGAGGTAAATTATGCAAGATCATTCTGATAATTGTAATACCTTTGTTTTGATGCAGAGGGCAAATGGAAGTTATTAAATATTTTTAAATGAGGGGGTAGCAATGTCACACAGTCAGAGTTGAAATTTGAGAAGAATGCTCTGGTAATCAAGCACAAAGAACAGTTTAGCAGCTAGGGAGGAGGAAGGGGACTAGTTAAGAATGAAAGCTTGGCCAAGACAGAGAGAAATCAGAGTGAAGAAAATATGGAGAGAAGACCTAGGAATGAGTAATGAAAAATCTAAATATTTAAAAGCTAAAGAAAGGAGTCTGAGGAACATTAAATGACTAAGAAGTGGCCATAATTATAGTATAAAAATCAGGGGGGTGTGGTTTCAGTGAATCAAATGGAAGAGAATGTTTATTTTTATATTGTGAAATTCTTCTCAGGTGAAATAAGACTTGGGAAT
Organism: Okapia johnstoni; assembly: GCA_024291935.2. Classification (NCBI taxonomy): domain Eukaryota; kingdom Metazoa; phylum Chordata; class Mammalia; order Artiodactyla; family Giraffidae; genus Okapia; species Okapia johnstoni. The sequence continues at coordinate 11,354,217 of CM044325.1, forward strand.
ATATTGACCTAATTATACTCATGGTCAACTCAAGACTTAGTCCCTCTACATAGCTTTCCCTGAAATCCATTCTTCACTGTTTTAGTTCACCATTCTTTTATATTTCCAGGACCACAGAATATAATTCAATAAGTTTATGCAATTGCTAGTTATGTGCCAAACAGTATGCCAGACAACAACAGAATTTCAGACATGAGAACAATTTTCTCCTGATTTTAAGGTGCTCACAGAGAATTGGAAATTAAGATATATATTTATATACCTATGTACTGATCTATGAATCCATTGATCTGTCTATGTATCGACCTATCTGACTTAATTGTTTAGGCAGTTTTAGATTCACAACAAAATTGAGGATAAGGTATAAAAATGTCCCATATATTTTCTGCTTTTACATGGTTCAAAGTCTCTCCCATTATCAACATCCTCAACCAGAGCAGTTCATTTGTTATTGAACCTACATGGACTCCCCCCACAGTCCCTAGTTTGCATCAAGGCTCGCTCTTGGTTTTGTGCTGGTTTGAACAAATGTGCTTTTGTTGTTGTTCAGTTGCACAGTCATGTCTGACTCTTCATGACCCCAGAGACTGCAGCAAGCACTCCAGGCCTCCATGTCCCTCACCATCTCCCGAAGTTTTCCCAAGTTTAGGTCCATTGCATTGGTGATGCCACCCAACCATCTCATCTTCTGGTCCCCTCTTCTCTGTCTGCCCTCAATCTTTCTCAGCATCAAGGACTTGTCCAATGAGTCAGTTATTTGCATCAGATGACCAAAATACTGGGGCTTCAGCTTCAGCATCAGTTCTTCCAGGGAATATTCAAGGTTGATTTCCTTTAACATTGACTGGTTTGATCTCCTCACTGTCCAAGGGACTCTCAGGAGTCTTCTCTAGCACCACAGTGTGAAGACATCAATTCGTTGGCGCTCTGCCTTCTTCTCTGTCCAGCTCTCACAACCATATGTGACCACTGGGAAGACCATAGCCTTGGTATGGACCATATGGACTTTGTCAGCAGAGTAATGTCTCTGCTTTTCAACAAAGGTATCCACCATTATAGTATCATACAAAGTTTCATTGCCTTAAAAATCTGTGCCCCACTTATCCATGCCTCTATTCAACCTAATTCCTCGTAACCACACATATTTTTATTGCTTCTACAATTTTGCCTCTTCCACAATATCATATAGTTGAAGTCAAACAGTATGCGGGCTATTAGACTAGCTACTTTGACTTAGTAACATGCATTTAAGTTTCCTCCATGTATTTTCACAGTTTGGTAACTCCTTTCTTTTTAGTGCTGAATAATAGCTCAGCTGGTAAAGAATACAGCTGCAATGCAGGAGATCCTGGTTTGATTCCTGGGTCAGGAAGATCACCTGGAGAAGGGATTAGGCTACTCACTCCAATATTCTTGGGCTTCCCTGGTGGCTCAGACAGTAAAGAATCTCCCAGCAATGCGGGAGACCCGGGTTGGGAAGATCCCCTGGAGGAGGGCATGGCAACCCAGTCCAGTATTCTTGCCTGGAGAATCCCTATGGACAGAAGAGCCTGGTGGGCTACCATCCATGGGGTCGCAAAGAGTCAGACACGACTGAGCGACTAAGCCAAGCACATATCCCACTGATTAATGTATCACATTTTTTTTATCCAATCACCTACTGAAGCGAATCTTGGTTGCTTTCAAGTTTGAGCCATGGTGAATAAAACTGTTGTGCTAATTAATCAGGAAATCAGAATTCTCCAGAAAAACAGAACCAATCAGAGATTATCTATTTGTCTATCTATTAATATCTATATGTCTATCTATCTATATGTCTGTCTATCTTTCTTCTCCAGAGAGAGAGAGAAAGATACTATGAGAAACTGCCTGCCTGATTAGATAAGCTGAGAAATCCCACAATCTGCTGTCAATAATTGGAGACCCAGGAAAGATGGTAGAATAATTTAGTCCAAATCTGAAAGCTTGAGTCTAAGGGCAGGAAAAGGTGAGATGAGACATATCAGCACAGAATTGAGGCAAGAAAAAACAGGCAAATCCCTCCTTCCTCTGCCTTTTGCTCCATTCAGGCCCTGAGTGGGTTAAATGATGCCCAGTCTACTGGGAAGGGCAATCTCCCTTACTGAGTCCATCAATTCAATGCTAATCTCATCCTGAAAGACCCTTACAGACACATCCAGAAATAATATTTAATCTGGGTACCCTGTGATGAGTCAATTTGTCACATAAAATTAACCTCGTGTGTGCATGTGTGTAGTGAAGTTGCTCAGTCATGTCTGACTCTTTGCAACCCCATGAACTGTAGCCTACCATGATCCTCCATCCATGGGATTTTCCAGGCAAGAGTACTGGAGTGGGTTGCCATTTCCTTCTCCAGGGGTTCTTCCTGGCCCAGGGATCGAACCCAGGTCTCCCGCATTGCAGGCAGATGCTTTTACCGTCTGAGCCACCAGGGGACGTCCCTAAATTGTTTCAGTCCTGTTAACTGTTTGTGACCCTATGGACCATAGCATGCCAGGTTCCTCTGTCCATGGTACTCTCCAGGCAAGAATACTGGAGTGGGTAGCCATGCTCTCCTCCAAGGAATCTTCCCCACCCAGGGATTCAACCGCGACTTCTATGTCTCCCGTGTTGGCAGCCGGGTTCTTTAACTAGTGCCTGGGAAGACAGTAGAGAAACCCTTAACAACTGTAATAAACATATAACTGTGCAGATTTTTGTGTGGACATAACTTTTCAATTCCTTTGGATAAATACCATTTAGTGTGATTGCTGAATAGCACATAGGAGTTTATTTAGTTTTATAAGAAACTGAAAAACTATGGAACTATAGTGATATCTCACTGTTTTAATTTGCATTTGTCTGATGATGTATGATGTGTATTCTTTGTGAGATATTTGTTAAGATCTTTCCCACATTTTTTAATCAGGTTGTTTTTTTTACGTATTGTGGAGTTTTAAGCTTTCTTTTTATCTTTTAGATAATGTCCTTTATGGGATTCATCTTTTGCCAATATTTTCTTTCATTCCTTGACTGTGTCTCTCATATAACAGAATTTTAAAATTTTAATAAAGTTCAGCTTTTCTTTGTGGATCTTGCCTTATCTGTACCACCATATCCAAGGTCATCCAGGTTTTTCCTATGCTATCTTCTGGGAGCTTTATACTTTAGCATTTTACTTTTAGTCCTATGATTCACTGTGAATTGATTTAATGAAAAGCGTAAAGTCTGAGTCCAGATTTTTTTTAATGTGAATTTGCACTTGTTCCAACACCATTTGTTTAGTACTATCTTTTCTCCACTGTATTTCCTCTGTTCCTTTGTTAAATATCAATTGACTATATTTATGTGGGACTCTTTCAGGACTCCCTTGTCCCATCGATCTGTTTACTTCATATTTCATGAATACCACACTGTCTTAATTACTGTAGCTTTATAGTTAAGTCTTGAAGTCAGTTAGTATCTGTCTTCATTCTTCAGTAGTCATTCTTCAATATTGTGTTGGCTGTTCTGGGTAATTTGCCTCTTCATATAAACTTTAAAATCAGTTTGTTTATATCCACAAAATAACTTGCTGAAACTGATGGCAAGTGCACTGACTCTATAGATCAAACTGGGAAACCTAAATTGTTTACAGTATTGAGTCTTCCTGTAGGGAATGTTTCTCCATTGATGTAGCTCTTTGATTTCATTCATTAGAGTTATTTTCCCTCATATTGATCTTGTCCATATTTTGTTAGAGTAAATCTAAATATTTTATTTAAGGCAGATACTAATGTAAATGATGCACATTTTAACTCAAATTCCACTTGTTCATTGTTGGTACATAGGGCAGTTATATAGTTTGGATAATTTCTATTGTTCTGTCTTAAGTTTATTAATTCTGTGGCTAATATGCTATAAAAAGCATCCAGCAACCTATAGACTTACATTTTATATATAGTGTTTTATTCTAGAATTTTTCTATTATTCTTTGGTATTATTTCTATTTTTGTATTTAGATTTACCATCTATTCCCTCATTATTTTTTCTTTATATCCTTAGATATAACCATAAAATTTTTAAAGTCTTCTTATGATAATTATACCATCTCTGTATTATCTATGTCTGTTTCTTGTGACTGAATTTTCTCCCGCGTATGTGTCACAATTTCCTTATCAATGTCTCATAATTTTAAACATATTTTTGACATTGTAAATGCTATATTCTTTAGTTCCTAGGTTTTGTTATCTCTCTCTGAAGAATGTTAAGTTTTATTTTCTCAGATAATTTATTCTGAGATAGTCCTGATCCTTTTTAAACACATTAACTATGTTTTGAGTAGTTTTTATTTGATGCTATGGTAGTCCCAATGTCAAAGCATTCTATTGTGGATTCCCACTGAATGCCCAGATATAGCATGCATAAAAGTATCTCCACACTTGCTTTCAGAAATCCAATCTCAACCTTCTACAATGTTTGGGATCTCAGTCCATCACTGTGGTAATTGTATTTTGCCTAATCCTTCAGACTTCCCTACGCATGTGCATATTTAATGTTTGACTGAAGAGTCACAAGATTCTCTGGTTAGATTTCAGGCACTTCTTTTCAGTACAGCTCTGTCTGTTTTGGTATTTTGTCACATAACTTTGATAATGCCAATGTCACAGTTCAGTGACACTAATATTATCAGCTTAGGTTCCCCAGAACCCCAAACTGTGGTCTCAAAAATTAAAATGTCAGAGTGATCAGAGTCAGAGAATGGCTTTGCTTGTTTCCTTTCTCTCCAGGACTATTTCTGTGCCTCCATTGCTGCCCTACAGATAGATTCATCAGCACCGTCTTTCTAGAGATTCCATATATATGCGTTAATATATGTTACTTGTCTTTCTCTTTCTGACTTACTTCACTCTGTATAATAGGCTCTAGGTTCATTCCACTTTATTAGAACTGAGTCAAATGTATTCCTTTTTATGACTAATATTCCATTGTATATATGTACCAAAACTTCTTTATCCATTCATCTGTCAATGGACATATAGTTTGCTTCCATGTCCTAGCTATTGTAAATAGTGTTACAATGAAGATTGGGATATATGTGTGTTTTTCGATTTTGGTTTCCTCCGGGTATATGCCTCGTAGTGGGATTGCTGTCATATAGTTGTTTTATTCCTAGTTTTTAAAGGAATCTCCATACTATCTTCCGTAGTGACTGTATCAATTTGCATTCCCACCAACAGTGCAAGAAGTTTTTTTTTTCTCCATACTCTCTCCAGATTTTTGATGATGACCATTTTGACTGGTGTGAGGTGATACCTCATTGTAGTTGAGCAATGTTGAGCATCTTTTCATGTGTTTACTAGCCATTTGTATGTCTTCTTTGGAGAAATGTCTAGTTAGGTATTTTTCCCACTTTGTGATTGGGTTGTTTGCTTTTCTGGTATTGAGCTGAATGAGCTGCTTATATATTTTGGAAATTAATCCTTTGGTAGTTGTTTCATTTGCTATTATTCTTTCCCATTCTGAGGGTTGTCTTTTCACCTTGTCGACAGTTTCCCTTGCTGTGCAAAAACTTAAGTTTAATTAGGTCCCATTTGCTTATTTTGATTTTATTTCCATTACTCTAGGAGTTGGGTCATAGAGGATCTTGCTGCAATTTATCCAAAGACTGTTCTGCCTATGTTTTCCTCTAAGAGTTTTATAGTTTCTGGTCTTACATTTAAGTCTTTAATCCACTCTGAGTTTATTTTTGTGTATGTTGTTAGGAAATGTTCTAGTTTCATTCTTTTACATGTAGCTGTCCAGTTTTCCTTGGGCCATGTACTAATGTGAATGCTAAGGCCACAGGATGCATACAATTTCATTGCTTTAGAGGGAACTGTGCAGTTTCTCCAGCAACCCTTATTGAAGAGAATATCTTTTCTCATAGTATATCCTTGCATCTTTTGTCAAAGATAATGTGTCCAGAGGTACATGAGTTTATTTCTTGGCTTTCTATCTTGTTCCATTGGTCTATATTTCTGTTTTTGTGCCAGCACCATACTGTCTTGATGACTATAGTTTTGTTGTATCTCAGGGACTATAATTTTGCACATCCTGTATCCAATATTAGAAAATAGCTGTTTGACATGTTTTGTACAGATTTATAGCTGGTTAATGTGGGATAGCTAGTCCAAGAGCTTTTTTTTTTAATGGAAAAATAACTTTTCTTTAGTCCTGCCTCCCCTTGTTTCCTGTTAGGATAGGATTATACCTCTTTAAGGAAATTTAGCCATGCAATATTAAAGAAATCAGCTCTCTCACCTCTCATTCTCAGGAAACTATTTCCACATATCTCAATATGAATTTTGCAACACTATTGGAAATTCAATATTGCTCATTGGTCCCAACTCTTACCTTACCTTTGAAAAGTGAAAGTGAAAGTATTAGTCTCTCAGTCCTGCCTGTCTCTGTGACCCCATGAACTGTAGACCGCCAGGCTCCTACATCCATGGGATTCTCCAGGCAAGAATACTGGAATGAGTTGCCATGTGCTCCTCCAGGGGATCTTCCTGACCCAGGGATCGAACCCAGGTATCCTGCATTGTAGGCAGATTCTTTACCGTCTGAGCCACCAGGGAAGAATAAGTTATTAATGGTTGATCCCTAAGTACAATTCCATATTTAAAATTTGAATATTCTACGTTCTTGTCCCTTAAATCTGTTTCTGATATTTGAAAGAGAATTGAAATGAGAGAATATGCTAGTATTTACTGATTCTAGCTTTGCTGAAATCAAACACCAGTATTGTCTTTCACCCTATATCTCCTTTCATTTTCCCAATATATCTGGACACATATAGCACAGTTAGAAAAATCACGGATTTTCAAGTCAGATAGACTAAGATTAAAATCAAACTTACATATTCTATCAATTTTGTGACCTTAGGAAGTTATTTAACCTTCATAAATGGTAGTTTTCTTTCTGTAGAATGTTGATATTAAATCGTAACTCTTGAAATAATTGTGAAAGTATTAGATTATGCATATAATTTGTTCTATTTCTATGGTGTAAAAAGACTAGATAAATTATATCAATTATGTCATTTACAGCCTGGATTTACAAGATTTTGCCTCAATTGAAATATTTGAAACAGCCTTCAATACTTTATTGATACTGTTTCAATATGTTTGGAAAAATGCTAGGAAAAAAATATCTCCATGTTATTAAATAGGAGGGGAATAAATCAAGTAATTTAGAAAACTGGCCTTTTTCAAATATGGCTATGACTTCTAGAATATACATTTTGGAAAAAAGAATTCCTTTGGTCCTTCTTTAACAATTTAATACTCTAGAGATTGTTGAATAAGAAGGGCTTGTTAAGCAGAGGAACCAATGGAGATATCTGGGAAAAGGCGAAAATGGTTCATTTGGTGCTTTCATATGACTTGTCAAGTCATACAAAAATCAGTAGATAAATCAGAAACCTCTTTAGGATCAATAACTAGTACCTCAGATACGTGACTTCAGCTCTGACCTTGACTTTGGAACATACTTCCCATTGCAAAGCTGATTCCCTGGTGGCTCAGATGGTAAAGAGTCTGCCTGCAATGAGGAAGACCCGGGTTTGATCTCTGGGTCAGGAAGACCCCCTGGAGAAGGAAATGGCAATGCACTCCAGTATTCTTGCCTGGAGAATCCCATGGATGGAGGAGCCTGACAGATTTCAGTCCATGGGACTGCAAAGAGTTGGACATGACTGAGCAACTTTACTTTCTGTCTTTCTTTCCCATTGCAAACAGTGAAATTTCAAGCAACTTGCCTTTTGCAATCAAAATGCGATTTTCTAATCAGCTATTGACTGTCATTTCAACCATGCTGTGTGAGAGCAAACGTACATCAGATAAAATTTGTATTCCTGAAACCCTAATGAGTCTATTGTGAGGTGATTATTAGCAAGAGCGTATTTGTTGGTATGAACCTTCAGACTCCTTTCAATTAAGTGTTTTAAAATAAGATGCTAAAATTTGCAATGTCAAGGTAAATTTAGCCCCATCTCCCAATAATAATCCAATAAACATGTGAGAATCATGGGATGCTGATGACAACATCTGCTGACCAGTTAGTCTGTCTGCGCTAATGAGAGTTATTTTCAACCCTGCCTGATATCCTGCCAATTTGAAAGTGTACTTCATTTCAAACACACTGTTAAATTAATGGAAGTAGGGTAGTGAGGCACAACTAATCATGACGGGTTGCTAGAGTCCATCACTGTGAATCTCACAGTGTTCTTTTAAGCAGGCTCTTCCCATTCCTCAAATAAAAACCATAAGAAACTTCATTTTCAAGGATAAGAGTTGTAGAGAACCATTTAACTTTATGAATATGTTTTATTTTTTAACTGCAATCAAATATCTGAGAACTACATATGGGATTATATCCCTGGGAGTCTATATTTTACATTACATAAACCTGGAAATGTGTTGTTTCTATTTTTTCATTGAGCTCAAAATTTGCTTTCAACTTCTTCTGTAAACAAAAATTCGCACAAGTCAAATAGAATTAGATCTACTTGAGATATTCACCATCATTTGAGGGACGCTATAAAGATGTGTAAAATAGGATATGCTTTTTGGCTACAGATGAAAACTGAAATTATTAAAAGCGTACACAGCTAAATGAATTAGCTATGAAAATTAGTTACTGTTTTTGAAAAATAGTAAGCTGTTGTGCTGTGCTCTACCATGCTAAGCCGCTACAGCTGTGTCCAAGTTTTTGCGACCTCCTGGACTGCAACCCTCCAGGCTCCTCTGTCCATGGGGTTTTCCCAACATGAATACTAGAGTAGGTTGTAATTTCCTCCTCCAGGAGATCTTCCCAACTCAGGCATGGAACTCGCATCTCCTGTGTCTCCTGCATTGTGGGCGTATTCTTTACTGCTTGAGCAATCAGGGAAGCCCCAGTAAGCTAGTAAAGTGCTTTTAATTCTAAACACATCTCTCACTAAACGTAAATTGTAGACACTGGGGAATTTATTTATTATTAAAATAAAGATAAACCAAGAATTACTTTTTAGTGAAACATATAGTTCATCCGGGCTTTCCCGGTGGCTCAGTGGTAAAGAATCTGCCTGCAATATAGCAGCCGCAGGAGATACGGGTTGGAACCCTGGGTCAGAAAGATCCCCTGGAGGAGGGCATAGCAATCCCCTCCAGTATTCCTGCCTGAAAAAATCCCTTGGGCAGAGGAGCCTGGAGGGCTACAGTCCGTGGGGTCTCAAAGAATCAGAAACGACTGAAGTGACTTAGCGCAGGCTACCGCTGCCCAACCACCCTCCCAAAATGGGAAAACTTCTGTGGGAAAATAATCTGAAAGCAGTTCTTTTCCCCTTTCTTGTTTGCTCATTTCTGTTCCCCTGTAACCTGGAAAGGACCTAATTAATCTGCTGATTCTGTTCCTAAATATAAAGAAGTAGGGACATCTGAAGGGAGAGTCGGCCAGCTTGCACATTATGGAGAATGATGCAAAATCCAAACTCCAGCCTCAGTGATTCACTGAGATTCTTCCCCCTCTCCTCCTTTTTCCTCTTTAAAAATTATCATGGCTAAGCAGTCTTCAGAGTTTGTCTCTGGACACAAGTTCACTTTGTCCTTAGATTTCTGGCTTTCCTGATTAAAGCAGTTTGTCTTTCTTTGCCACTCCCCTTTAAAATTAGCTTCCCTGTTGGCTCAGTGGTAAAGAATCCGCCTGCCAATGCAGAAGACGCAGGTTCCATTTATGAGTCTGGAAGATCCCCTGGAGAAGGAAATGGCAACCCACTTCAGTATTCTTGCCTGGAAAATCCCAAGGACAGAGGAACCTGGTGGGCTACAGTCCTTGAGGTTGCAAAAGAGTCGACGGAATTTAGCGAATGAACAACAAACAACAGCCAAACCTGAGTTTGGTAACATATCTCCTTTTGTTTGAAGCACAATTTCAAGAATGTTTTTTTTTCCCCATGTTCAAATAATGTAACACACAGGAGAAACAAGGTGCTTTAAACTGATGGTCCATTTATGACTTTTGCCGCTTGCAAAGGACAGAATGCTACTTAATATATGCCATGGTGGGGGCTTGGGGAACAGGTTGCTTGAAAGGAAAGATAAACTTGTATTAGAAATAAAATAAAATAAAATCACATATAAACAACATAACAAGCTTCAAGAAGGATTCAAAATTAACTGGACATGAGTTATTTGTTTTATACAAACTTTTTCTTATGACTTTTTTTCCCTTATTCCTGGTATTTTTTTTTTCCTCCATATTATTTTCCTTTGTCAGGGAGGAAGAAATTCTCCTCTACCCTTCTAAAGTCTTCTGACTGATCTAAAAATTAAATTTACAGGAGACAGATTAACAAGAGAAAATCAAACAAAATTTAATAACATAGGAGAGACCTAGGTAAAGTGAGTAACTCACTAATGAGTGGAACCCCCCACCTTAAATACCATCTTCAGCTAAAGATAAAACAGGATATTGGGGGTAGGGTTTTGAGAATTCAAAGCGGAAGAAGGCAACTAACATGGAGACGCAAAACCAAATGTTTGGTCAATAAATATTTCCTGGGTCTTACAGAGACAATACAGTGTGGGCTCTGATCTCTGGGTTTCCCCTGCCACATTTAGTCCATATTCTTTGCAGATATTTCTGGCTCTATTGTAGGAATGGACCCTCTATCCAATTTTTATTTTTAAATTTTATTGTTATTTTTTAGACTGGGAGAAGATAAAAATTTCTTCCTGAGTCTTCAGGGTTTTATTTTCTGCTGTAAAGAATTCACACACTAAAGAGCATTTGGCTCCCCTACATCTCAATGAATCTTTGAGGATTTCTCCTATAGCTTAAAATGGCTTCCTTAACTTTTGAGTCCAGGACAATTATACTGAAGAAGGAATTCATAGGGCCTGGACTCCATCTTAGGCTTGTTCATGCTGATCATGTTCGGCCACCTCTCTAATGGACTCTGAACTCTGTGCTTAGTGCCTGTAGAAATGACAATAGAAGGATAAGACCCCCTCTGGACAGGTCATAAATTTTTATCTGTAACCTCAGGCTTATTGATTATTGACTGTTTGGAATGTAACCTCAGGCTTATTGATTGTTGACTGTTTGGAATGTAACCTCAGGCTTATTGATTGTTGACTGTTTGAACACATAACACATGAATGATGGGGTTATTGTGATTGTATTCACCTTTCCTTTGTTTATGTAAGTCACAAGGAAATTGGGTGGTGGGTTCAGACACGTACACATGGGGTATAAAAGATTTTCACAAATGCTGGTCGGGGTCCTTGGCTAAGAGGATACTCTGCCTTGGGCCCGCCGGTGTAATAAACTGCGCTTCACTATCTGCATCGTCCTTCTGAGTGAGCTTGTTTCCCGGAACACGTGGCTATAACAATAAAGATTGGGTATGAACATTCATTCTTTCATTGTCCCAATTCATGAAACAAATCCATTTGGAACAGTTCATCACTTACTCTGAAGTGAAGTCAAGTCGCTCAGTCGTGTCTGACTCTTTGTGACCCCATGGACTGTAGCCTACCAGGCTCCTCTGCCCGTGGGATTTTGCAGGCAAGAGTGCTGGAATGGGCTGCCATTTCCTTCTCCAGGGGATCTTCCCGACCCAGGGACAGAACCCAGGTTCCGACACTGCAGACAGACGCTTTACCATCTGAGCCATCTAGATTAAGAAATTATAGTCTATTTATAGCCTTTTAGATAAAATCCTTCTCAATCATATTCTACTCTATCCAAACACCCATAAACTTAGATGTGAAATCATTTTGTTTAGACTCAAGTTATAGAGGTAAACAGTAGAGATTTTTATAGAGGTGGAAACTTTAATAAGTGGATGGAGGTAACCTAGGGCGTTCAGTGCACATCCTTGACTCTTGCTTTTAAACAAAGGAAGAAAACAAATGAATGATCCAACAATAAAGAACTGTTAAACTGTTGTAGCCACACACTCTGGGAAACAAACTCACTCAGGACAATACAGATAGTGGAGTGCAGTTTATTACACCAGCAGGCCCAAGGCAGAGTCTCCTCCTAGCCAAGGACCCCACCAGTTTTTGTGAAAACCTTAACTACTCTAAGTGTACATGCCCAAAGCCACCTCCCCAAATTCCCTGAAACTAGTCTGAACAAAGAAAAAGAAAGATACAATCAAAGTTAACCTGTGATTCATATGCCTTAAGCCTAGGTAGTTAACAATAGACAATTATCAATAGGCCTGTGGTCATACTCCAACAGGCATAATAGAATTTATGATTCTATTTGGTATTAGATATTAGATAATTAGGGTATTCTTTTAGGCGACTGAGAGTCTAGGTAGCAGCCCTGGGGATCTTCCATCTGGGAGGTCTGGTTTTCCATTGGTATGTCATTTCCACAGATACTGGGCATATAGCTCAAAGTCCACAGTCCAGCCCAAGATGGAGTCCTGCTTTCAAGATGGAACCTGTTCTGTTTTCTCCTTCAAAACAAATGAGGCTTCCAATAGGTCATATAACAATATTTAGCAGTAATAAAGATTAATTATAAGTTCTTTAAAGGAACACAGAGATTATTTGTGACTAGTATAGTCAAATATCCCAATTTGACTAGGACAGTAATCTAGATGGCCTTAAAGTTTTCCTCAGCTTGAACAAATTTCAAACAGGCTTCCTCCTGCCTCCAGATTTCTGATCTCTATTTCCTTGGAGCATTTACTTTAGGAAACTTGCAATTACAAACTCTTTCTCTGCCACCTTGACATATAAACTTTTTTTAAGTCTTTGTTAGTTTTACCTTCAGGACTGTCTCTCTTGAGGACTGAGTGCCTTCCTCTAAAAGTCATCATCAAAGACAACAGCACCCATATTTCCCAGTCTCTGCTGGAGTGTAGAAGACTTACTTCAGTAACTGTCCAGTCACTTACTTCAGTCCTGTCCACGTGGCAGGACTACCTCCTTTAATGAAGATATGATAAACTTTATTTTTCCCTTTGGGTTAATCCAAATAACAATCACAGATAGCTTATGATCCCACCCCACCCCCACCCCTGCTCTTAAAATCTCTCCACTTCATTTCAGTGGGGTTGAGTTCAGACTCAGTTCTGGCCTCTCACCCCTACTGCAACAGTTTTGTGAGAAGTATTGCTTGTAAAGAATTCTTTAAATTTCTATTTAATTCCAATTAAAAATTCTTTAAAGATCTTAAGCTTGAGTATTCAAGAAACGGAGCAAAGGAAACTTTAGCTTTGAAGATTTAATTAAAGAAAATTCAAACAGTACTTCATTAAAATTTATACTTACAAAATCAGAGTAGGAGGTGAAGAAAATAAATTATAGAAATTCAAATGATTACACATCATATTTAAAATATATCTACTTGTAAAACGTATTAGAGTTCTCCCAAGCAATGGAACCAATAAGAGATAGATAGATAGATAGATAGATAGGAAGTAGAGAGATGATAGATAGAAAGAATGTTTCAGGGAGGAAGCCACTTCTGCCTCTGTGTTGGAAACTGCTTCTTGGACTTGCTTTTCATTGCTTTTATTATTATAATCATACTTAATGGCTTGCCTGGAGGACTCTGCTCCCCTGCCTGACTGTGAACTAAAGTGCCTTTGTTCAGCTGATGGAGAGATAGTTTGTCCCAGCCCATCTGTAAACAGGAGAGATTAACACACCCCTTCCAGAGCAGGCCATTCCCTTGGAGATGTTTTGCAAGACTGAAGATCCTTTCACTTTACTTCTGCATTGTCTCTCCCCCTCTATTCTGTCTTTTGACTTTAATTCCTCATTGCTTCTTTCTCTCTGATCTATAAAAGAACCTGGCATCCAGACCCCAATAAATTGGCTATTTTGAGGTGCTAATCTGCCATCTTCTTCATCTGCAGCTCCCCAATTAAAGTCTCTTCCTTTCCTCAACACCTCGTCTCTTGGATTCATTGGCCCACCACACAGAGAGCAGAGCAAGCTTGGACTCAGTAACAAGAAGATTTATTATAAAAATTGGCTCACAGGGTTATGGAAGATGAGAAGTCCCACAGTTAGCTGTCTGCCAGCTGGAGAAACAGGAAAGCTAGAGGTATGATTTAGCATGAGTGCAAAGGCTTGAGAAACAGAGGAGCTGATAGTATACCTCCAGTCCAAGGCCAATGGTCTGAGAAGTGGAGAGATGCTGGTGAGCATCCTGGAGTCTGAAGCCCCAAAACCAGGGACTCTGATGTCTAAGGGCCAGAGAAAATCAGTGTGCCAGCTCATGAAGGGACAGAATTCACTCTTCCTTCACCTTTTTGTCCTATTTGATTCCTCAAAGAATTGCATTATGCCCACCCCACATTGATGAGGATAAATCTTTACCGAGTCTACTATTTCAAATGCTATCTTCTAGAAACACTCTCATAGACAACCCCCCTGCCCGAAATAATGTTTTAAAACTATCTGGGTATCCCTTAGCCCAGTTAAGTTGACATATAAAATTAATCATCACATGGGGACAATACTTTAATTAAGTCCTTATTCAATATTAGATGGATTTAGTTTTTTTTCCAGAATTGTATGGAATTGGGAAAACTAACTTTAAATTAACAAAATTTGATAGACTATTCAAGGTAGTCATAAATAGTGATTACTTATTTGATGAATTTTGTCATATAAAAATATAAAACATGAATTCTAAGTGAAGACAAAAGTTGGTATCAATGAAAATATTTTGGCTAAAATATGTGCGCATTTCAATAGCTTAAAAAATGTAAAATTGAAAATATCCTCCAGTTAGCAAAATCTGATCTGTGTGTGGTATGGTAGCATACCAATAGCACAGACAATATTTTTCCAATTAAAAATAGTAGATTGTCTTAGTAGTAATGTGCAACAAGCAAAGAATCTGTAATAACTAATAGGAAAAATGGAACAACTTACAAGATTTTTTATGTTTAAAGATATTATAAGACAAGAAATTGATGAAGATTGGATTATGAAAAATTCTGAGAGAAAAATTGTTTTTCAAGTTTGTCTAATGATCTGCAGACTCCACACACCCCTCCCCTTCCCCCCACAAGGATTTTTTTTTCAAATTTTCATGGCCTAAGGCTCTTCTAGGAAAAAGGGAAACCTGTAAACATTTGGAGCTGGAGTGAAAAATTAGAAACCAGAGAGGACTGAAACATAGTTCAAAATGTCCCAAAGTTTGATGAGTTCAGTGCTCTATGGGAAAAAGTGGGAGATAGGATAAAGCATCAAATAGCAGAGTTAAATCTCCCATAGTTTCTCAATAGCTAAGAAACAAGGTACTGTTGGAAATGGATCCCCATCAGCCTCACAGAGATACCCACTGAAAGATTTGTTCCATATATAAAAGCTGTTTGTAATGACAGTCTGGGCTTGAATCTCACAGTTTTTCAAAGTTGAGAAGTCCACGACCTACCAAACTTACAGTCAGAATCCTGGAAAGGTATCAATCACCCTCAGAGCAAGAGAAAAATCACACATCGATTGCATCAAATTTGCAGTTTAATGAAGTTTCACTTTGGTTTCTGATTATTAGGGTTAAAATAATAGATAAAGAAGAAGATAACAGTAGTAAGTGTCTTTACAGTTCTTTGTAAGCAAGTGTGATATATATTATATATCTGATGTAAATAGGCAAAGGGACATGATTTAAAACTAATAAGAAAAGTAAAAGAGCTATGATACAGATATTGGGTACAAAGAATTGACTTTGATGAACTTGTTAAACACAACATAAAAGGTAAGAAAACATCAATGTAAATATATACAATTTCATTAGAGGATTTAAATTTTTAAAAGTAATGGACTTCCTGAAATTTAAAAAATGCAATTTCTGAAATCATTATCCTAATATGCATGTTTGACAGCAGATTAGACATAGAATACTGAATTAGTGAAATTAAACAAAGATTAATAGGAAATAAACAAAATGAAATATGTATACATGAAAGTGAAAGTGAAGTCGCTCAGTCGTGTCCGACTCTTAGCGACCCCATGGACTGCAGCCCACCAGGCTCCTCCGTCCATGGGAATTTCCAGGCAAGAGTACTGGAATGGGGTGCCATTGCCTTCTCCAGTATACATGAAGAAAGAGAGGAATAAAAAAGAGACAAGAAAACACAATGTTATAAGGAAAAGAAAATATCAATCCACAGACCCAATGATACAACAAATCACGATCAAAGATAATCAGAATTTAAACAGATTCAAAGATAATCTCCCTTGCTGCTGCTGCTGCTGCTAAATCGGTTCAGTCGTGTCCGACTTTGTGCGACCCCATAGACGGCAGCCCACCAGGCTCCCCCGTCCCTGGGATTCTCCAGACAAGAACAATGGAGTGGGTTGCCATTTCCTTCTCCGATGCACAAAAGTGAAAGGTGAAAGTGAAGTCGCTCAGTCGTGTCGGACTCTTTGAGATCCAGTGGACTGCAGCCTACCAGGCTACTCCGTCCATGGGATTTTCCAGGTAAGAGTACTGGAGTGGGGTGCCATCGCCTTCTCCGCAATCTCCCTTAAGCACATATAAATGTATAAGTACTAAAAACCAGGAGAAAAAACTAAAAGTCACTATGAAAACACAACACATCGCTCTCAATGAAGCAAAAGTAAGATTGGCAGCTGACATCTCAACAAAAATGAGGACAGAGAGAAGGAAATGTACTAACACTTTTAAATTGCAGAAAGAATATAACTACCAACCTAGAATTTATACCTAAAGAATATACAAAAAAAAAGATGAAATAAAGATGTTTTCAGATTAACTAGGACCGAAGGAATTTGCTGCCAGTAACTCTGCAATAAAAGAAAATAATTTCAAATATTAACATGTATATATAGAAGGTAATGAAAAATAATATAAAAGGTAAATGTACATATACATATATTGTCTTTATAACACAGTAATCGTAAAGTCTCATGAAATGCAAATTATGTATATAAAGTTAAAACGCATGGCAAATGATACAAAAGATGGTAACGTATCAAGTTTAAAGGTTTTAGTATTTGAGCAGACTAGACTAAATTATCTGTATCAGACAATAATAAATTAAGAATGCATAAGCTAATGAATCTGTAGGGTAGCCATTACAAGGATAATAAAAGAATGTTTAACAACTAATAAAAGGAAAAAAAATCATAGAAATGTTTGATTAATCTAAAAGTTGGCAAGGAGCTTCCCTGGTGGCTCAGTGGTAAAGAATCCACCTGCCGAAGCAGGAGACATGGGTTCAATCCTTGGTCAGGGAAGATCCCATACGGCTTGGAGCAACTAAGCCCATGCACCAAAACTATAGAGCCCCCATGCCACAATTACTGAAGCTTGCATGTCTAGAACCTGTGCTCCACAACTGCAGAAGTCACTGCAATGAGAAGTTTGTGAACTGCAAATAGCAAGTAGCCCCCACTCTCCACAAACAGAGAAAAGACTGTGCAGCAAAGAAGACCCAACACAGACAGAATAAATAAATAAAATTATTAACAAAAATAAAAGATGGTAAGAAAGCAAAATCTAAGCACTATAAAACAGATAAGTCTATACACAATGAATAGCAATGTGGTACATATTAACATAAACTTATCAACAATTACAGAAATTACATTACATGCAAATATGTAAATAGAATATTTGTATGTATATTTATATATAGTTACAAACTTCAGTTGGATGGATGGATAAATATAACTTCAAAAATCTCTATCTTTTCATAACTATATAAAAACTCATTTCTTGAACGCTCACTTCAAATACAGCAAATTTAAATTACTACATTATTTTTTTTTGTTCACCTTCAGTTCATCTGTTGTGGTTTAGGACAGTAATTTTATTTTACTTTATTTTGATCTACTTCATTTCTATGCTGCCTCAAAGGATTTCCTTACATATTAGTGGTTAGGGATTGGTAAGCATTTGACATTCATCCACTCCATACCTTTTGTGATCATATTCCCTTTTAACTTTTATCTGGAGAGATTTATAAATAATGAATTCCTGTTTTCAGTTTAATCTTGTAAAAGTACTTTTGATTATTATTTGAAAATGTTGCTTTTTTCCTTCCATCTTCAATATTAAAATGGCTAAACAAAAACTCACCAATTTTGATCATTGTTTTTTAATGCACACTACATGAGAGCTGTCACAATAAAACCTAACAAAATTGTTTCAAAGACGTTAAAGACAACTAAGTGCTCCTAGAGCCAGCTTAGAGGAAAAGAACCAAACAAATTTTTTGGCAAACCTGATAACGTTTAAAAATGGAAGGCTACTAGATTTTATTAAATGGATGTGGACATGAAGAAAACACTATATGTTTACATGTTAATAAAATCATTCATTTCATGTATGCCCTGCTTTACTATGGCAATAACTCATGGTGACAAATAATTACTTCTACTAGCCCACTGTTATCATAACACAAGCAAAAACTTGAGGCTGGATTGAGAGGAGTAAAAGCAAAGTAGATCAGGATTCCCTGTCTGTGTGTGGTCCAGGACTTTAAAAAATCTCTATATTTTCTTAAGTGCAGCATATCATTATCATCAATCAGTCACTAAGTCATGTCCAGCTTGTTGTGGCCCCGTAAACTGTAGCACAACAGGCTTCCCTGTCCTTCACTATCTCCCAGAGTTTGCTCAAACTCATGTCCATTGAGTCAATGATGCCTTCCCAACCATCTCATCCTCTGTTGGTCCCTTCTCCTCCTGCCCTCAATCCTTCCCAGCATTAGGATCTTTTTAAATGAATTGTCTCATTGCATCAGTTGGCCAAAGTATAAGACTTCCTTGGTGGCTCAGATGGTAAAGAATTTGCCTGCAACGTGGGAGACCTGGGCTCGATCCCTGGGTTGGGAAGATCCCATTGAGAAGGGAATGGCTGGAGAATTTCACCAACAGAAGAGCCTGTCAATCTATAGTCCATGAGGCTGCAAAAAGTTGGACACGAATGACATGTGATGCACTCTGCATATAAATTAAATGAGCAGGGGGACAGTACACAGCCCAGACATATTCCTTTCCCAATTTTGAGCCAGTCTGTTGTTCCATGTCTGGTTCTAACTTTTGTTTCTTAACCTGCATATGGGTTTCTCGTGAGACAGGTAAGGTGGTCTGGTGTTTCCATCTCCTCAAGAATTTTCCACAGTTGTTGTGATTCAGCATATCACAGGGCCTATTAAAATGGATAAGTATTATGTTTAGACAGATGAGCTTCAAAATGAAATCCCACTGACCTCAACAATGATTAGAAATTAGTGGAAAAATTTGTCATGTGCCTAAAGTTAAAACAAGTGTTCTAAAGCCCTATAGCTTTGCTCAGTTTCCAGTAGCCAAAGAAAAATATATGAGCCATTTAATAAAGCAGACGGTCTGGAGAAACATTGAGGTCTGGCAAGGAGAGATAAAATAGTAACATTCATTGACCAAAGGACAGAGACCTGGTAGGGATAAAGACTATGTACTAGCAAAGAGAGGTGTGGACCATCAAACTCTGATCCCAGCCACTATCCTACACAAGGCAATGGAGATAGAACCCAAGGAGAGTGGAGGGAATGATGATTTAATTGATACGCAAATCTTGGCATATATCGAAATGGGAACCTTATATAAAAATTAACTTCAGTTAAAACCCAAAGTAATTGTAACTGGACACCTGTCCATAGACAGTCTCGAGCCCTACATCTCAGTGCCTAAAGCTGTGGGTTCTGAGGTCAGATTGTCCAACTGCCATCATGGTTCCAGCACTTGCTTGTTCTATGACCTCAGGCATAGAGTTTAATCTTTCTGTGTTTTGCCTTTTTCCTATTGAAAACAGAGGTAATGACATACCTAACTCATAGTCAAGATTTTGTAAGAATGCCAAGAACCTACTCCAGAGCATAAACCAGGGATAATAATCTGTCTAACCTATAAGGTGAGTGAAGATTAATCAGAAACTAGAGGTTGGTTTATATGAATGCCTAATATACATTGCTTTGCTCCATACATGTTCTTAAAAATGTATACTGTTACTATGAATATTAATATTATTAAAGTTGTACAACAATCAGTATACACCTACCAAAATAGGCTGCTTATCTTCAAAAACAGTGAACATCAGACATCTATACACCATGTGCTTTGAGCACCTTTCTTTAGAAGTATTCATATCCTCCTTCATATTTCAATAATAAGGAGAATCCTGCCTTTAGTGTCCAAAATAGAAAACAGATTAACATTGTTTTTGGAGGTTACCATGGATCTTTACTTTCTTCTTTGAGTAAAGCAATATAGGGAGATAGATCATGCCCCCTTCTTCTCACCACCTTTGACTCTGAATATTACTGCCTTAGCCCTATGCAGTAAGCATGACACCTCTGTCATATGACCTTAATCACCAAATAAGAAATGGCTAGTCTGAGGTCACAACCATTCAGCAGACTAAAGAACCAATAGACCTCTGAAAACAAGGCTATGATTTCTAGATATTCCTTGACCTTGCACGGAATAAAGAGGAAACCCTTTATGAAACCTATGGACTGCTTTCTATCTCACAGCATCCTTTTATTTCTGTTGCAAAATAGTTAAAAAGGACAGGTTTGAATGACAAAGCAGTAGGCTCCGTGTATATAATATGCTTTATTATGTACTCTCTGTATATAATATGTACACAGATATATACGTTTTGTGCCCTATGTGTGTTCAGTTGTGTCTGATGCTTTGCAGCCCCATGGACTGTAGCCAAGCAGGCTCCTGTGTCCATGAGATTCTTCAGGAAGGAATCCTGGAATGGGTTGCCATCTCCACCTCCAGGGTATCTTCCTAGTCCAGGGTTTCATTTCCTTTCATTTCCTGTGCCTCCTGCCATGGTAGGCAGCTTCTTTACCACTGTGCCACTTAGGAAGCCCATTTTAATTGATTAATTATATTTTGAGGATGTGTGTGTGTGTGTGTGTGTGTGTGTGTGTGTGTATCTCAAACTCTTCATAAATTTTTTTATGCATAATGCACAACATAAAAAAACTATGAAGAGTTTGATAAAAAGTAACTTTCAGTTGATTATTTGAAATAAACTTCAGAATTAACCCATTCAAGGATGTTCATATGAATCTTGAAAATATGTTCCCTACTGATACAGGTAGAAAATAAGGACAAATTCACAAAAAAATATACCTTCTAGCCCTTCTAACTTCATGTCTTTGCTTGTGTTTCTACAGAAAGCAGAAACCAAGTCAAGGGATTACATGCACATGGTTTGTTTGGTAAAGTGATTCTAACACAGGTAAGCATTATTCCCGAACTGGTCAAGTTAACCCCTTTCCAAATTACAGATGTGTAAATGTTGGTAGCTTCCAGAAGAAGCCTGTCCCAGATTGAAGTCTTAGAAACAAGCTGGGCAGCAAAAGAAGATTCAGCTGAGGAAATATGGGGTCACAGTTGAATGACGCTGCTTACAAAAAGAAAAAAAAGTCCGAGTAAAAGAAAAACTCTGTAGGGTCTGCGGGGTGGTGTGGTCACAGACAATCACAGGATAAGTGCTGTGGTGTCTTGAGAGGCATCAGAGGTGTGTAATTCATCCAAAATTATGTAAATCATCATTTAGTAACTCATATCAGATAGTTGATTTTTAAGATGGTCTTTAAAATAAATGACCTTTTAGGTTTGAAAATAGACATTGAGAATAAGATTAAATTTACTCTCTAAAATGGAAGCAGAGACAGTTTTTATTTTTGGGGGTTTCAAAATCACTGGATGGTGACTTCAGCTGTGAAATTAAAAGATGCCTGCTCCTTGGAAAGCAAACTATGACAAACCTAGAATACATATTATAAACAAAGAAATAACTTTGCTGACAAAGGTCCATATAGTCAAAGCTATGGTTTTTCCAGTAGTCAGGTACAGATGTGAGAATTCAGCCATAAAGAAGGCTGAGGTCCACACAACTGATGCTTTCGGACTGTGATATTGAAGACTCTTGAGCATCACTTGGACAGCAAGGAGCTCAAACCAGTCAATCCTAAAGGAAACCAACTCTGAATATTCATTGGAAGGATTGATGCCAAAGCCGAAGCTCCAATACTTGGGCCATTTGATGTAAAGAACCGGCTCACTGGAAAAGACCCTGATGCTGGGAAAGATAGAGAGCAAGAGAAGGGGATGAAAGAGATGAGATGGTTGGATGGCATCACGGACTCAATGGACATGAGTTTGGGCAAGTTCCAGGAGTTCTGATTCTTTTAGAAGAATTGCTACATTTTAGAATCTCAAGCTTTATCCGGCTTGGGAAATAGAGAAGACTTGACAAACGGATTCTCCAAATAGATTCTCTAATACCTTTCAGTGATATTCAGCATAAAATGGGTTTATGATGCTGAGGAAAGGCCAAATACAAGTAAGTATTACCAGCAGAGAAATAGAGCTGCAAACAAATTAAACCACAACCCAGTGGCTGCAGCTGAAGCAGTATTTATAATCCCTTACAATGCATGCCTTTATTTCAAATTTCTTCTCCCAAGATGATGCTAGACTCTGTAAACACTCCCGGCTAGAAAAGACTAGGCATTTCAACTCAGAATCACTACTTCATAACAAAACTTATTTCAAGCTACATTAGGCAGCTCCAGCTGGGCTAAACATAACTGTAATATAATGTTTGTTACTAAAAAATAAAAAAAGGACCTTTCATTCAGTGGCCAGTGAGCTGAGACTGCTCTATCTTAAAATCTCCAGTGAACTTCAGAATTATAAATTAGGTCCTGGTCTTCAGAGTTATAAATTAGACCCTGGTTTTCCCTCTGCCTTAAGAGAATTCAGAAAAAAAGGCTCAAATAATTTGAAGTGGTTTTACAGAACACCCACACCTTGAGAAATGTTTTGGGAAACAGTTGATATCCAGAGACCATAAAGGGATAAGTAAATGTTCTGACTGCTGGCCTAGATTGGTTTCACCTGTACATCATTCAGCATTTTCAGCAAGCACTGTGCATTCTATCGCCTAAAATCATGTATATCATGTGACTCTATTGGATCCAACCAATAAGGTATGTTGCTACATTGTGAATAGAGAGAATCACATACGAGGGTAAGAACAAATTTCAGAATATGCTAACACACTCAAATTTATTATCGGTAATCTAAGAATTGAGTATTTTTTCTCTACTTGCCTATATCTACCTCTAGAATTTTCTTGTTCCCTCCTATTATATTAACTGATTCTTTCAGCTTGCATTTTTTACATCTATCTTTTATACTTGGTATTTTATAAAATTAATATTGGTTTACATTTCCTTCTGATAATACGATATTAGACAGCTTGGGATTCTTAAAATTAAGTTGTTGATTTGAGTTTCAGAAACGTGGAAATAGTACATCAAGCTATGCTTACTCAGCATGTTATAAAGAACACTGCCTGCCAGAAAAGCAGAGACGACAAATGTTTCTGCTTTTCCTTCCCCAGAGAAAAGAGTATGCCCTGTGATCTATATTAATCTATAAAGGTCATTACTCTCCAGGTTACCCTCGAATTTCAGAGAAACACTGATGACTCAAGTCATAATAGTCCAAGCTATAACAAGCTGGAAAAAGTCCTGAACTTGGAGCAAGAAAATTCAGATTTTCAGTATCATGTTGAAATCAATGCCTCCTATTATTTGAGAAATAATAATACTGTTGTTTGGGGAAATCCCCTTCCTTTTGTGTTGTGACTTTTAAAAGGTAAACTCAGGAATATTGAAAATTTTAAGAGTTTATTTGAGCAAAAATCGTTTGGAATTAGGAAGCACCAAATGGGAAGCAGTTGGAAGCATGAGAGCCAGGGGAGAGAAGGGGAGAGACTTACCAGAGAAAATGTGAAGGAAAGAAAGGAAATTATTTGATGGGTTACAGCCTAAAATCTACTTGGTTGTTTGTAATTGGTTGTCCTTAGTGTTTTGATTTCATAATCTTGAGGCATTTCCAGGCTTAGATTCTGGTTTGCTTACAAAGGCCACCATGGCAAAAGAGCCACCTCAATCTAACAGCCTCCTTGTTTAATTAGTTTAACATGACATTATATATTTATTGGTAGCAGAGAATGCATAAGATTAGATTTAAGAGATGATATATTCCAGTCCCTTCATGATTTAGATACAAAATGAGTCTAACATAAATATTCAAGACTTTTGAGCCATTTTTCAGCATCTGCTAAGATGATGCTGGATTTCTGTGGCTCCTCTGTTTTAAACAGTACTGTTGTAGGATTTTCAGGGAATTAAAAGCGAAACAAATGGTAAACTTGACAAAAAATTGATGCAACACTTGCTGAGATTCCTGTTTTGGTCTGTTTAATGAGTCTTTATCACATTATGTATATGGTATACTCAGATATGTGTCAGATTTCATTTACAGAGGAATCATTCATATATGGGACAACTACATGCAAAATAGGGACTTTCGTACATAACGTTGAATTACAATGTACTCTGGTTGGTTGTACATAAGCATTGTTGTTTTTTAGTCACTAAGGCATGTCTGACTCTGCTACACTATGGACTGTAGCCCATGTACTTACAAAGTCAGCTTAGGCTGACTAAGACAAATACATAACTTAAAACATATCCTTCCTCTTAAGACTTAAAGAGATTTATCCAAATAAACCACTGCAAGAAGTTTAAGTTAAAACCTAGACTTTCAGCATTTCCAATCTCATTAATTTTCTTTGGGGAGAAATCATGTGACTAACTCAAACATATCATGATAACACCAACCATTTTTACCCATTCCTTTGCTATTACATCATTCTTGAATACTGTGCCATCTTTAGGGTGACCCACTCAGAGATAGTACAGACACTCAAAGTCTTCTCAAAATATCTGGCAAACTGTGGCTCATGAAGGAAAACGCAGTTTTATAACTGAATTTATGGGCCTAAACATGGAGCATATGTAAGAAAAGCTCAGGGGACTGAGTAGCCACTTAATTCAGTGAACCTATTTGATGAGTGGGCGAATGATAGGATTAAGAAGTTTAAAGAGGATGGTTTAACCACAGAAAAAAGAGAACCTCAATACGACAATAAACATATGATCACAAAGAAATTATCTGATTCTAGTTTTACTTAAATTCCAAAATCTGAGCATTTAGTAACTAAGATTATTTTTAACAAGGTTGAATTTGATATAGGTAAGTTTATGTCCACTGCCCTTTCACAGTCTGGTTAAAATAAAGCAGATGGAGCTTTGGGGGGTAACTATTTAGTTATTTTATCTGAACAAATGAAGGTTGTTTACAAATCTTTGGAAATATGCTTTAGTTTTCATATTTTTTCACCCATTACGAGTTCCTTAATTCTGTGACTTTTAGATTATGCTCAAAGGTCTTCATAGTTAAGTCATATCTTGGGTAAAATTGCCAATCAACCAGTAAAAGTACTGGGTTAAAAATCAAAACAAACAGGAAAAGCATTCATAAAGAGGGAAAAGCGTCTATTGATTTTTGTTATTTTTAAATTAACCCAAAGCAGTTTTTGGCCATGTTTCAAATTGGATTGATGATCTTAACATTAAAAGATAATACAGAAAAAAAATACTTATAATATTTCAGCAAGTTTATTATTTCAGATGGAGTGGAGTTCCCTAAATGAATCTCATGTTTGATATTATAGTGAAATCAATATGTAACACTTAGTGGGTATTTCGTCTGCATTGGGAGATAAAACTGCATGAATCACTCACATTTCTGTATGTTCTGGAGACAAAGACAGCCTGTTGTTCTGGACCACCTTTTCAGGAATACTGTACAGCAAAGGGCTTTGGGAGATGAAAAATAGGATCTCTGTAATATATGTATTTTCTCCTTTCATGGCAAAGTTTAGACAGGTAGGTAAGTTTACCTGAAGCCCATTATGAAAGATTGTGGATCTTAAGTTCAGTGTTAGGAAGGCAACTCACTTTGCAATTATATGTGCAACATTGGAATTCTTCCTTTCTTGAATGTTTATTACTGCTCATTTGTATAAGATTTATTATTTATGGATAATATATACAAGTCAGAACAGTATTTTTTTGTGTGTGTGAATGTGAAAGTGTTAGTTGCTCAGTCCTGTCTGACTCTTTGTGACTCCATAGACTGTAGCCTGCCTGGCTCCTCTGTCCAAGGGATTCTCCAAGCAAGAATACTGGAATAGGTAGCCATTACCTTCTCCAGGAGATCTTTCTGACCCAGGGATCAAAGATTTGCATTGTAGGCAGATTCTTCACTATCTGAGCCACCAGGGAATTGAATTGTTCCATTTCTTATGTGGATTGGTAAGTAAAAAATATATTATTGCTATTTTTAGAAGCATCGCTTACCTAAAACTATTTTTGTAAGTACTTAATAATTAACTACATATATATGTGTATATATATATACACAGAATTTCCATTTACTCCCTAAACTTATGCACTTCTAGAGAGATGTTAATGTGTTATTGTTTTAAGGTGACATGCAGTTTCTCCTTTAATTTGATTTAATAAAAAAAAGTGAATATTCTTTTTAAAAATTACTATGTCTTGCAAATAACCTAATGCCTGAGCTATGTAAGGGCTTCCCTGATAGCTCAGTTGGTAAAGAATCCACCTGCAATGCAGGAGAAACCAGTTTGATTTCTGGATTGGGAAGATCCACCTGGAGAAGGAATAGGCCACCCACTCCAGTGTTCTTGGGCTTCTTTGGTGGCTCAGCTGTAAAAAATCTGCCTGCAATGTGGGAAACCTGGGTTTGATCCCTGGGTTGGGAAGATCCCTTGGAGAAGGGACAGGCTACCCTCTCCAGTATTCTGGCCTGGAGAAATCCATGGACTGCATAGTTCATGGGGTTGCAAAGCATTGGACATGACTGAGCAACTTTCACTGAGCTGTGTAGCTTTCATTTAAAGGGTTAATGACTTGTACACACTGCTATATTTAAAATAGGTAACCAACAAGGACCTACTCTATAGCACAGGAAACTCTGTTCAATTTATGTGGCAGCCGAGATAGGAGGGAAGTCTGGGGGAGAATGCATACGTGTATATGTACAGCTGAGTCCCTTCACTGTTCAGCTGAAACTATCATGACATTGTTAAACGGCTATACCCCAAAACAAAATAAAAAGTTAAAAAAAAACAAAAGCTTAATGACTTAGAATCAATTTTTATTGCCTCCAATATAATTTAGGGAAGTCTAACAATGTTAATTGATGTTTTAACATTGTGATGCTAGGGAAGACTCTTGAGAGTCCTTTGGACAGCAAACAGATCAAATCAGTCATTCCTAAAGAAAATCAATCCTGAGTATTCACTGGAAGTACTGATGCTGAAGCTGATGCTAGGAAACATTGAAGGCAAAAGGAGAAGAGGGCAGCAGAGGATGAGGTGGTTATATAGCATCACCAACTCAGTGGACATGAATTTCAGCAACCTCTGGGAGATAGTGGACAGGGAAGCCAGGCGTGCTGCAGTCCATGGGGTTGCAGAGTCAGACACGGCTTAGCAACTGGACCACAATAACAATCAGAATTACAAAAAGGTAGAAAAGTAGCTGTGATTTACCATGCTAGCTTTTCATCATTTCACAACTAATTCTGTAAGCAACTCATGTAATAGGCAGTCAGCTCCTTGAAAGCTATTTCTTCAGCATTCTATGGGTGGTTATAGTTACACAAATGTACAAAAATATCATTATTTCTTCAATATCATTCATTGTACTATCCATCTAGTATTTCATTCAAACATGTGTTAGATGGTTTAACATAATTACCAGATTGTTGAAGTTCTCAGTATTTTCACTCTATAATTTGTGAATCAATTTGGACAAGTTCTACTGCCCTGTCCTTGAGTTAAGGATCTGTATTTTGCATTGTCCAATCAATCTCAGGTTAAGTTAACCCACTGAAATTTTCATTCTGAGTATTGTATTTTTCAGGTTTAGAATTTCCATGTTATGTATTTTTTTAGAGTTTCCATTACTCTCCTGACATTTTCCTCCACGTGGAAACTGTGACCTTTGGGTCCTCAGCTCGTTAATTCTGCCACCTTCTACTTGAGCTCTATTCTTCATTAGCTTTGTGAACTGTGGAGTTCCTTCAGGGGGAAAGTGAGATAAATGTAGATCCTGCCCTCTGTGTTTCCTTCATTTCAAGAGCTTCTGGTGCTACTTCTGTTTTCTGCAAGCTTTCATTTGCTTCCCTGTTTCTTCAAACAGCTGTTTGTTTGACTGATTTCCCCAAAGTTTATGCTTGTTACAGATAAGAGTATATTTGTCAGAAGCTAGAAGTTCAGAGAACATACATTAACTTTTCCTCAATTTTTGAATATTAATTACTTGCATTTGATGAATGTAAAGAAATCTTATAGGAAGATGCTTACCATTTATCTACATGCAATCTATTTTTTTTCTTCATAGAATATAGTCCTAGAAGGGGAACTACTGTGTTAAAGTAGACATACGTAAAAGCTTGTTAAGACACATCGGTCCCTATTGCTAAATTGTTTCTATAAGGAATTCATGAATTTATATTCTCTAACAGCAACCTAATGACAGTCTCATCATATGCTCATTACATCAGACATTATAATTGCATTACTCTTTCCAAATACTACAGGTAAATTATAATTGTTGTTAATAAAAGTTGGCTTAATATTAAATTTCAGTTACTTTCTTATTAATAAGATGAGGTTGCACTTGCCTGTCTTGCTCTAGGGATTGCCGTTTGACTAGTTGGTTTTTTAAGGTAATAAGAACTGATTGTCCAAACAAGATATTTCATTTACAACTTTGCTTTGGACAAGGCATGTTGTTTTGATCTTGTCAAAACTGTAAGCTTTTCATAATCAAACCAGCTGACAGCATTTCAGCTAGGGCTTCTAAGAAGCCATTTCAAGATGGGGAACTGTTAGAAATTCTAACCCAACAGCTGGCAGTAGATCAGAGGATTGAAACAAAAATTGACTGTATGATAAAGCAAGACCAAAGTTGCTGAAATAATTACTGGCATTTCCAGATCTGGTTAAACACAGTACAACAAAGCAATGTTTTTGATAAGAGGTGTGCAAAAAAAGAGGATACACTGTGACATTTTTTATTATCATATAAGTTTTGAACTATAGAGGACAACATTTTATCTCATGAATTATATGTCCTACTTAATAGGTTCCCAGTAGGTTGCAGGATGCCTTAAATTGTAGACTACAAGCCAGAGAAATGAGTGTCTTTCTAGGTAAAAGAAACTGAAATAATATTAAAGCAACATTTTTTCTTCAGCACTATTAAATTTATAGACACTTTAATTCAACATTTAGGTAGTGAATGCCAATTATGTATTTCTCTCTTAAATGCATGATAATATTGGTTAATATGCAATACAATATTAAGCCACAGTGGGCACAGTAGAATCTTTGCTTTGATCCTGACTTATTGGAACTGTGAGTTTAGTTTTATGTGTCAAATTGGCTAGGCCTTGGTAGCCAGATATTTGATCAAACACTAGTCTATATGTTGCTGTGAAGATATATTTTGGATGAGATTAAATAATTAGACTCTGAGTAAAGTAGGCTACTCTCTATAATATGGATGGGCCGTCCAATCAGTAGAAGACCTTAAAAGAAAAAAACCTGCTGAAGATGAAATTTGGCCTGAAGTTGGCCTTTGGCCTCAAACTTCAACATCAACTTTTCCCTAGGCCACTAGCCTACTCACCCAACCTGCAGATTTGTGACTCTGCAGCTTCTTTACTATCAATTCAACCAATTTTTCAAAATAAATCTTTCTTTTCCTTTCTCAATCTCAGCTCTCCCTTGTTCTCCATCTTCCTTTCCCACGTTTTCTTTTATAATGTTACTATGGTCTGAATGTGTCCCCTCAAATTAATATGTTGAAATCCTAATCCCCAGTGTGATGACATCAGGTGGTCATTAGGTCATGAGAGCAGAAGTATAGATCTTCTTGTTTAGGTTTTACTATATTTTTCCCAGCTTATTTTACCCTCCCTCTAAACATACACACACACACGCAATCACACAAATCCATAAGCCATTTGAAGTAAGGGACATTGTGTGCCTAATTCATAACTTAATTGGTGACATTTAGAACAATGCTGGATACATCGTAGGTGCTCAATATTATTGTTTGGTCAGCTCATCGTAAGAAAACGCCCCAAACAATAAAAGAAAAACATACTAAATTAGCTACCTTTCAGTTGCAATTCATAATTTTTCAAACTCTGTTTTAAAACTAAGACATGGTTTACTTCGGAAAGACATTTAACTTATTATCAATTTCAAACTATATTTTGAATAAATCAGATGTTCAAAGTTGAACTCTATAGGTCAGTGTAATGATGAGATGATTAAGGGGGTTGTGCCTTCTTCTAATTTTTACATTTTACTTAATCTGTATCAAATAAATGGATTCTTGATATGGAATAATTTTTCCTTCATCTGAAAAATAATTCTGGAACTCTTCTACAACTTTGTTTATTTTTAGTTAATGGTGCTTTGGGAATTTTATTATTAAAGGTTCCAAGCTCCTCTTCACACTCTTTACTGACACTAAGATATACTAGGTATTCCTTGGAGGGAAAAAAAAGTCCTAAAAGATATAGTGTGCCTGTCTTATGAGAAGAATAATATCCTATTAAATGGCATTTAAACATCTACAAACATCTGGATATTCTACAGTTTCTCATTCTCTTTATCCTTGGAAGTTTTTATATAATGATATACCTGTAACTCAGGTCAAAATACTTTTCTTTTGTTTCTTAACTCACATGTTTGCTAATGAAACAGCAGGGTTTAAGTGTTAAAGGAGGGAAATAGGAATCAAGTCACCCATGTATCTACTGGAATTTCTGGTTTGACATTGTAGGTTGACCTTGTAAATGTTGCCCAACCTCAGAAATACTGTTCATGTGTGTAAAAATAAGGTTAGATATGATATTACTGGCCAGCTCTAGGCTGTAATACTTTTTGATAGTTTCCTTTTTTTCTGATTCCTTCACTTGATCTGTTTAAGATTTAATCAAACTATAGCCCAAGACAACAAGATAATTATTTGATATATTATTCTTTATTTTCCAAAACCATGAAATTGAACTATTTCCTGATAAGGCACATTTCACCAATGAATCATTCAGTCTTAATTCAGGTGGATTTGGGTTAGTTAATATTTCTACACACAAGAGACAAAATGATTAGTAGTCCCAGGAAGACAATCAAAATGGGCCACTTGACTCAGTAATTTTGGACGGTAAGAAAAACTTCCATTGCAGACACATTTTTTCTTAGCACGTGAGTCATGAAGAACAGGTGCTGTATATATCAGCTGCTCTTTATAAAATGAGAGAATGATTAAGTGGAAACAATATATTCTTTAGCGTGAAACATCTGATACAGATTCGTATGGTAAGGCTGCAGAGGTTCTGTGACTTTTCTAAGTCCCACTTTCCCATTCTGCAAACATGGATGCTCAGGATATCAATGATGGAGTGGAGCGGCTGGCTCATTACCTGGCATATAACAGAAAAAAAAATTCCTGAAAGTTACTATTATTCAATGCAAAGAGAAAAAAAAAAAACTAGGAAGACAAATACAAGGAAAAAAAAAGAAAAAGAAACATTTTCAAAACGGAATGCTTATCTTGAGCATTTCTACAGTTCAGCTCAGTTCAGTCACTCAGTCGGGTCCAACTCTTTGCGACCCCATGGACTGCAGCACACAAGGCTTCTCTGTTCATCACCAACTCCTGGAGTTGACTCAAACTCATGTCCATCACATCAGTGATGCCATCCAACCATCTCATCCTCTGTTGTTCCCTTCTCTTCCCGCCTTCAATCTTTCCCAGCATCAGGGTCTTTTCCAATGAGTTGGTTCTTCACATCACGTGACCAAAGTATTGGAGTTTCAGCTTCAGCATCTGTCCTTCTAAGGAATTTTCATTCAGGAATGATTTCCTTTAGGATAGACTGGATGGATCTTCTGGCAGTCCAAGAGACTCTCAAGGGTCTTCTCCAACACCACAGTTCAAAAGCATCAATTCTTCAGTGCTCAGCTTTCTTTATAGTCCAACTCTCACATCCATACATGACTACCGGAAAAACCATAGCTTTGACTAGACGGACCTTTGTCAGCAAGTTAATGTCTCTGCTTTTTAATATGCTGTCTAGGTTGGTGATAGCTTTTCTTCCAAGGAGCAAGCATCTTTTAATTTCATGGCTGCAATCACTATCTGCAGTGATTTTAGAGCCCAAGAAAATAAAGTCTGTCATTATTTCCACTGTTTCCCCATCAATTTGCCATGAAGTGATGGGACCAGATGCCATGATTTTAGTTTCCTGAATGTTGAATTTAACCCAACTTTTTCACTCTCCTCTTTCACTTTCATCAAGAGGCTCTTTAGTTCTTCTTCACTTTCTGCCATAAGTGTGGTGTCATCTGTGAATCTGAATTCTCCAGGCCAGAATACTGGAGTGGGTAACCTTTCCCTTCTCCAGGGGTCTTCCCAACCCAGGTATCTCCTGCATTGCAGGTGGATTATTTACCAGCTGAGCCACAAGGGAAGCCCCATTCTGGAATAGACAACACTAATGGAGTGAGAAAAGAATAAGTGCTCACTATTTTTTTTTTCTAAAATATTCACTAGCTACCTTGTGCTTAGTTTAAGAATCAGTCTCCTCTACATTTTCCATTTTTTTTTTTAAGTCAAAGTACAGAAGGGCTTGTTGGAAGTGGTACGAAGTCAAAATAATGTAACCTAATATGAGCTAGACCTTAGACTTCCTGCTGTGGAAGAGTAGCATTCCTTTGCTGATGTTCTTTGATTTGAGGGAAAATGCAAAACAACTTCAGGAAAGTGGAGAAGGCAGTGGCGTGCCTGAGAAAGGAACTTGGTATTTATTATCGGTGCAGGCAATCTAGGAAACACCCAACGATATCAGAATAAAAATGAATTTGGGAAATGCACATGGGCTCTGAGGTTGCACTCTCTTTACAGAAAGCCATTAAACGTTGGCTTTGTCAAATGCAGAAAAGAGAACAAATAAATATTTTATATCAGACACCTCCAATTCCCCAAAGTTGAAACCAGTATTATTACATTGGCTTACAATGAAAACCAAAGACAAGATAAAAGAAAAAGTCTGAAAAACCTTGTATCATTGTTCTGACTTGGGTGTGCCTCTATAATGAATTGCAAATGTCCGCCCACCAGGCTCAGAAGACAGAGAATGAAACTCATTTATCTCAATTGCTGGATAAGCCAGAGATATTTCAGGCAGAAGTTATAAACTGATGGGATTTTCGTTTATCTGATGTGAATAATAAAACAAAAACTCTGAATGTCAGCTTGGCATGCAGAAAGAAAACTACGTTTGGTCGTTGAAAAGATAGATTTCCTTATCATGGCAGGTTTTTAAATAAAGATTTAAGGAAACATTACTGTTTACTGTGAAATGAAGTAAATATTGCTATTGCAGTAAACACTTTTTGAAACTAGTGAGGTATTTCTTTTTCATTGTATGAAAAAAGTAGAGAAAATAATTAGTTTAATTCAAGGCAAGCTGCAGTGATACAGCTTTTGAGCATCTGTCAGAATTCAGACAGAGAATATTATATAAAAATTACTGTTCTCCTTCAAATGTCAAGTTCAATCACACTTTATCCCTGAAGTAACAATCTCTGTTAAAGAGGATGTTTCTCTCAAGGTGAGAAAGGACCTTTTTGTTCAAAATGCTAAGTCATTGGTATAGTCTTTTGTTTGTATAAGAAGATCCAGGGAATGACATTTTGCAAGATTTTCTATAAATATTATGACACCATGGTGGAATTATTCCAGAAAATATTGTGTGCTGTACCTCCTATCTGGAGAATCTTTAAGATATTTCATAGTATGTCTACTTAAGAGGCTGTGTGAGTTATTAACCCAAAGAACCTAGTTTAAAATATGTTTTTCTTATGTTCTGTTCATAGCACAGTTTCAACACAAGTCCCTTTGATTTCAAAAAGTGTGATTAGGTAGAACACACAGAATGCCTAAATAACCCTTGAATGGATGTGAACAGAGTGGAAAATCTTCTCTTTCTCTAATGTTACAAGAGTGAGTCAAGAACTGACATATGTGTGATTTGATGATAAAAGATATTGGAGATCAAAATAAGGAACTGGGATGAGGAAATAAGCATCTTACCAACATTTTTCATTTATCTTTCTTATCAGAAAGTCATGTTAGTGGTTTCTATTTCTTTAGGGAATCTTTCTATTATAGTTAGAGAATATGGCTGTTTGGAATATAGTAATCAAGAAGTACTATCCCTCAAAAGAGAGATTGGAATTAAATGTATGAGAAAAAGTATTTTTAAAAAGGGAAACAAAATGGTTTGTACAGGTTACAAAATGTGTGGGAGAGTTAAGATGAACTAAATCTTATATCTTTTAAGGGAATAATTACATTTGAATTTATTTTGCAGTGTAAGTTTGCAAATCTTTATAGCCAGAAAGTAAAACATCAAAGAAAAAACAATCATTTTAAAAACAAAGCTTACAGTTTTTGAAGAGGCACAGAAATTTTCAATACATAGAATAGATAAATAAAAAGTGTATAATGGATACCTAATCACTCAGTGTATTTTATAATTGAATACTGATAGGTATTCAGAGGAAATTTTTCAAAGAAAAGAGTGTTTTAAAAATTTAAGGCCCTTACTAAGTGGAAATTATAGTCCATTAAACTACAAGTTATTTTTAAATTAAACATATTTTCATAAAGTTAATAGCATAGATTAAAACACTAAAATTAAATACTAATTATTAGTGAGGATGAGTTCTTCAGATTTATGCAGTATCCATACTTAGCAATTGTTCTTGCACTGATACATAAACTAAGTTATCACAATAATACTTAATGTGATATATTATAGATGGTATTTTAAATTTACAATTCGTGAATCTGGTGTGAAAGAATTTATTAGGTTGATTAAATTTGCATGATCTATCAGATAAGAGGCTAGATTGTGGTGCAATAACTAATGACCAAAAATGTGAGTGCTTAAAATAACTAAAGTGTATTTCTATTTTGAGTTACATACACATCTTGAGTTAGCTGAGATTCCACATCATTTTTTCCTGAGATTCCACTCTAACAGAGGAACTTCTATATGAAGAAGGAAAAATGCATGATAGACACATGCTACTCTTAACACCCTTATCCAGAAATAGCACATGGCATCACTGTCCATATGCCCCTGAGTGTATCATTTCATGACTGTTTTTGAGTTCTCTTGAGTTAAACTATATAATCTTTTCTCAGACTGGGGCACTTCAGAAAGGAACCAAAATATCTGGTGTTACAAACTGTAAATGTTGTCCACTATTCCAGTTCTATCCACTGCAGTCCCTGACCTACAAGTTCACTCTGTAAGGAATTCAGGATGATGCATTTTGTGCTTTGGATATATGAGCCCTAGATAGTTAACACACATATTTAAGGGAGAATATCAACGACCCCAGGTTCCTGCATCTGACCAGACATAAGAAAGCTCTAAAGTCATTAATTGAGATATCTGTTCCTCTTATATAGCAGTAACACTTCACCCAGACCTGGTCTGCATGTATTCCCTAGCTAAAATTCGTACATGTACCGGCTCCTTTCCTCCCTCTTCAGAGCAGTTCCTTAGAGCTACCTGAAAGGCTGTCTCCTGGTCTACAGTCCTCAGGAATACACTGAATAAACTCAATTCAAAGATTTTACGTTGTATGCATTTTTCTTCCTGGTGTATAGTTAAACAAAAACTAGCCAATATTTAGTAGTATAAATAAGATTAAAACAAAGAATATTTGACAATTAATTCAGAGTGTTTTGTTTCATTATATATCTATCTTACCAATTAAATATATTACTGTATATTACTGATTTAGTCAATACATAGGATAGGTGCTATGTGAATTAGCAACATATTAGTAAAGTGTATATCAATTTCATTCTACCAACTGCTTGCATTTAAAATAAAATGAGGTTTCCATTCACAAAAGATTATCTGTCATAAGTGCCCTCCTGCTTTAACAAATGCAAAATGGACAAAGTAGATGAAACGATTGTTTTTGGTCATCAGATAACAGGCACAGTGGGAAAATACTACCTGAAGGAAAGGAAACAAATAAGGTGAGCCTTTTCCCTAGTTTACTGCCTGGATGATGTACTCTGCACATAAATTAAATAAGCAGGATGACAGTATACAGCCTTGATGTACTCCATTGCCAATTTTGAGCCAGTCTGTTATTCCATGTCTGATTCTAACTGTTACTTCTTGACCTGCATACAGGTTTCTCAGAAGGTAGGTAAGGTGACCTGGTATTCCCAGCTGTTTAAGAATTTTCCAGTTTGTTGTGATTTACACAGTCAAAGGCTTTCTTGTAGTCAATGAAGCAGAACTAGATAATTTTCTGAAATTCCCTTGCTTTCTCTATGATCCAACAGTTGATGGTTGTTTGATCTCTGTTTCCTCTGCCTTTTCTAAATCTATCTTGTACATCTGGGAGTTCTTGGTTCACCTATTGCTGAGCCTAGCTTAAAGGATTTTGAGCATTATTTTTCTAGCAAGTGAAATGAGCAAAATTGTACAGCAGTTTGACATTCATTTGCAATGTCCTTCTTTGGGATTAGAGTATAAACTGACCTTTTCCAGTCTTGTGGCCACTACTGAATTTTTCAAATTTGATGGCATATTGAGTGCAGCACTTTAAACATCATCTTTTAGGGTTTTAAATGGCTCCATGGAATTCCATCACCTCCACTAGCTGGTTCAAAACTGGGAAAGGAAAATGTCAAGACTGTATACTGTCATCCTGCTTATTTAACTTATATGAAGAGTAAATCATGCAAATTGTGGGGCTGGATGAATCACAAGCTGAAATCAAGATCCCAGGGAGAAATATCAACAACCTCAGGTTTGCAGATGATACCATTCTTATGGTCAAAAGTGAAGAGGAACTAAACATTCTCTTCATGAAGGTGAAAAAGGAGAGTGAAAAAGCTGGCTTAAAACTTAACATTCAAAAAAATGAAGATAATGGCATCTGGTCCCATCACTTCATGGCAAATAGATGAGGGAAGAAGGGAAACAAGTTTTATTTTCTAGGCTTTCAAAATCACTGAGAAAGGTGACTGCAGCCATGAAGATGCTTGCTCCTTGGAAGAAAAGCTATGATAAACCTAGACAGAGTATTAAAAACCAGAGACATCACTCTACCAATAAAAGTTTGTCTAGTCAAAGCTATGGTTTTTCCAGTAGTCATGTATGAATGTGAGAATTGAACTATAAAGAAGGTTGAGCACAGAACTGATGCTTTTGAATTGTGGTGCTGGAGAAAACTCTTGAGAGTCCCTTGAATTGCAAGGAGTCAAATATTCCAATGCTTAAGGAAAATTTGATTACTAGGAGGAACTACATGCAATTTACTAAGATAGACCCCAACAGGATATTGAAGATGAAAAATACAAAATTTAAAATAAAAAATATGTGACAACTGAGATTAACAAGTGATTAGAAAAAGAATAAGAAAAGATTCAGTTCAGTCCATTCGCTCAGTCGTGTCCGAATCTTTGTAACCACATGGACTATAGCACGCCAGGCTTCCCTGTCAATTACCAACTCCCAGAGCCTACTCAAACTCATATTCACCAAGTCAGTGATGCCATTCAACCATCTCATCCTCTGTCATCCCCTCTCCTCCCACCTTCAATCTTTCCCAGCATCAGGGTCTTTTCTAGTGAATCAGTCCTTCCCATCAGGTAGCCAAAGTATTGGAGTTTCAGCTCAGCATCAGTCCTTCCAATGAATATTCAGGACTGACTTCCTTTAGGATGGACTGGTTGAATCTCCTTGCAGTCCAAGGGACTCTCAAGAGTCTTCTCCAACACCATAGTTCAAAAGCATCAATTCTTCGCTGCTCAGCTTTCCTTATAGTCCAACTCTCACATCCATACATGACTACGGGAAAAACCACAGCTTTGACTAGATGGACCTTTGTTGGCAAAGTAATGTCTCTGCTTTTTAATATGGTGTTTAGGTTGGTCATAGCTTTTCTTCCAAGGAGCAAGCGTTTTTTAATTTCATGGCTGCAGTCGCCCTATGAAGTGATTTTGGAGCCCCTCAAAATAGTTTGCCACTGTTTCCATTCTTTCCCCATCTATTTGCCATGAAGTGATGGGACCAGATGCCATGATCTTAGTTTTCTGAATGTTGAGCTTTAAGCCAACTTTTTCACTCTCCTCTTTCATTTTCATCAAAAGCTCTTTAGTTCTTCTTCACTTTCTGCCATAAGGGTGACTGCATATCTGAGGTTACTGATATTTTTCCTGACAATCTTGATTCCAAATTGTGCTTCATCCAGCTGAGCATTTCGCATGATGTATTCTGCATATAAGTTAAACAAGCAGCGTGAAAATATGCAGCCTTGATATACTGCTCTCCAGATTTGGAACCAGTCTGTTGTTCCATGTCCAATTCTAACTGTTGCTTCTTGACCTGCATACAGATTTCTCAGGAGGCAGGTCAGGTGTTCTGGTATTCCCATCTCTTTAGGAATTTTCCACAGTTTGTTGTGATCTACGCAGTCAAAGGCTTTGGCACAGTCAATAAAGCAGAAATAGATGATTTTCTGGAACTCTCTTGCTTTTTCGATGATCCAAAGGATGTTGGCAATTTGATCTCTGGTTCCTCTGCCTTTTCTAAAACCAGCTTGAACATCTGGAAGTTCATGGTTCACGTATTGCTGAAGCCTGGCTTGGAGAATTTTAAGCATTATTTTACTAGCGTGTGAGATGAGTGCAATTGTGCAGTAGTTTGAACATTCTTTGACATTACCTTTCTTTGTGATTGGAAGGAAAACTTCCCTTTTCCAGTCCTGTGGCCACTGCTAAGTTTTCCAGATTTGCTGGCATATTGAGTGCAGCACTTTAACAGCATCATTGTTTAGGATTTTAAATAGCTGAACTGGAATTCCATCTCCTCCACTAGCTTTGCTCATAGTGATGTTTGCTAAGGCCCATTTGACTTCACATTCCCAGATGTCTGGCTCTAGGTGAGTGAAGTGTAATACATAGCAATAGAAATTATTTAAAGCAAAGTACAAAGACTGTGACAAAATAAACTGAATATCAATGAACTGTGATGAAATATCAATGCGACTAAAATATATGTATTTGGAGTACCAGAACAGAGAAAATATATGTAATAATGGTAAAAAAAAAAAAAGCCTTTAAAGAAAAACAATTACAATAGAAGAAAGAAATACAGCATATAGTATAATTAAACAATTTAACTTTGGTTTAAAGTGGTAAGGTTAAAACAGTGCATACTGATGATGACATACAATCTACCTATATGCTGTGTACAAGAAACTTTAATTAAAAATATCCATGTAGGATTAAAGTTGGAAAACATACCTGGTAAAAATTAAATTAAAAAAGAACTGAAATGTCTATATTAATGTCTATATTATATGTCTGTATTTAATTTATTAAAGTAGGGTTCAGAATAAGAATGATTCCAAGTAGTAAAGAGGGATATTTCACAATGATAAAAAGGCCAGCTAATCAAAGAACGTTGTAATTCTAGATGTGCAAACATCTAATAACAGAACTTGAGGATATATGAAATAAAAATAACGAAACTAAAAGAAGAAATGAGAATCTAGGCAGAAAGGCAAATAATTAAAATAAACATCATTAAAATATTTCCTGCATGCACCAACTCTAGGATTATTTCTCTATTTTGATCCCCAGTTCTTCCATTGATAAAGTCTTCTGAAAGTACTCTTCTGTCCTCAGATATATAATAGGGAATTAAATGATAAAGTGTTGTCCTTATTGGGATAGTTCTTTACAGTATGTGGAGGGAGAGTTACAATTTCAGAAGATTACAGAATTAGTAGTTAATGGAAGAGTTGCAAAAGATGAGAAATGCATGGAGCAGAAAGGAATTTGGGATAAAAAACCCACCTACGATATTCCTATTATACAAAACTGTGGAATTGAGAACAATTTACTAAAATAGTAGCTCTCTTGATTATTTTAATTTTCTATAGTCCTTAATTCACATCTTGTTTACTGCCTCTTTCTTCACCCTAGAAATTTAAAACTCATAGTTGAGAGACTGATAAGCTCACCAAATATTTAACTGTTAAACTGAACACAGAACTAGACCTAATTTCCTAGCCTTCCTTGCAGTTACAAGGGTCCTGGTGACAGAGCTGTCATCACTGAAAGGTGGGCAGAAGTGATTTATGCTCACTTTAATAAGCAGATAACTTAAAACATTCCTGAGATCCTTTATGCTTTCTCTTTCCCACTGGCTGTCTGAATGCAGACAATCCATCAAGGACTCCAAGAATTCAAGGAGATAAGGAGATAATTCCACGAGAAAGGAAGATGCAGGATCCCTGAATCACCACTTAAAATAAGGTGCCCAGAGTGGGGGAAGGAGAGGATGGAAGAAATTAGGAGAGTAGCACTGAAACATAACTATCACCATATGTAAACCATATAGCCAGTTGGAATTTGATGTATGATGCAGGAAGTTCAAATCTGGTGTTCTGTGGCAATGTAGAGGGGTAGGATGGAATGGAAGGTGAGAGGGAGGTTCAAGAGAGAGGGCGCATATGTATACCTATGGCTGATTCATGATATTGTATAGCAGAAACCAACACAATATTTTAAAGCAATTATCCTCCAATTAAAAATAAACTTAATAATAATAATGATAAAACAAGGTGCCCAGGAGGTCCAACAGAATAGTCAGACCATATTGTTTGATTGTATGAGTGTAAAAAACAGGTTTCTATTGTATTAATTTACTGAAATTTTGGTACATTTGTTGCAGCTCTCTAAATAACTGATTAATGAAATATTTTGAAATTAGGCAAGATATTTTACTCTGTTTTGGGCACACAGTGCCCTAGTGCTTCATATGAAACACTTTCATGTGAATTGGTTTTCTGGGGTGGTAATTGAGATCCCTGGAGAAGGCAATGGCACCCCACTCCAGTACTCTTGCCTGGAAAATCCCATGGAGTTTTTCCATAGAAAATGATGAAATAAATGTCATTTGTAAAATTTAAAATAATTTTAAGATATAAATTTGGACAGTTCTTTGAACAGAAAAACCAAATACTATTTTTACTTTACTCATACTAGAGTTCAGATAATCACCACTTAGCACCTAAAAGTCTTGTTTCATTTGTTTTTTTTTCCCCCCCTTTCGGACAGTCCTGAGAACTTAATTCATTGCTTGTTTGATCTACTAGGTAAAATAAATTACATGATCAAGGTAGATAAAATTTTATGTTTTCATGTCTATTTTATTTCTTCATCACTGCAATAACTCCATAAGTGTGTGCCATCACTGCTTAATAGAACCAAGACAAAGTCAGGATAAGAAAATTGCCTGATGATAGACACCTAGGGTGTCTGAAGGTCTAGAGCAGACTGGCAAAATATTTAGTAAATACCTTAGATGAAGAGAAGATAGTAACGCTATTTTTATAAAGGTAAGGAAAGTTCTTTGTTAGCATTAAAACACCACACACACAGACGAATGTTCAGACCAAGTCTAATGTCTAATCACATGCTCTCCTGACTCCCTAGTTCTAGTCATTAGCTTCTCTTAATAGGTTACTGCAGAGCCTCTTCCTGATCTCTCTCTTTCTCCTGTGTCCACCTTTGCCCTCTGGCAATAACCCTCTGCAGAGCAGCCAGGAAAATCACCTTAAAATGTCAGTGAAGCATCTTCTGCCTATGCTCAAAATCTTCCATATTCTGCCATTTCACTGAAGATGAAGTCAGGTTCCTTATAATGACCTACAGAATCCCACTCATTCTGTGCAGTACCCTTTACCTCCCTTATATTCATTTTCTCACGTCATTCTGCTTCTGTCACACTTGCTTCCTTGTTAGATGTGCAACCCACCACACCCTCACTTGCCTCAAAGATAGCTTGCAGGTTTTTGTTTCAGGTTAGAACCCATATCCCCTGTATACCTTCTGCACTTATATCACTTCCATAAAGTCTTTGATCAAACATCTTCTTACTGAGATCCAACCTGAATACCTCATTGAACATTACACAATTACAGCCAACCCTCCAGATCGCCCTTACCTTACTATATTTCTTTTTCTTTACTTTTTAAGCTTATTGAAACATAATTAAAATTATAAAAATCATGTGCTTTAAATTTACAATTCAATGATTTATAACATATTTACAGATTTGTACAGCCATAACCATTATCTAATTTTCAAAAATCTCTATAAATCTTTGTCCATTTACAATCATTTTCTATTCCCTCAAAGCAATCATAAGCAACTACTTACCTATTACTGTCTGTGATTTGTTTTTTGGACATTCCCTGTAAATGGCCTCATAAAATACATGTTATTCCATATGTAGCTTCTTATATCTAGCATGATGCTCCCATGTTTCATCCATGTTGTAACATGTATTGGTAATTATTTCCTTTTTATTGCTGAATATTACTCCATTATATGGAGTAATATACTCCTTTTTGTTTATCCATTCAGCAGGTGATGGACATCTGGGTCATTTTCAATGTATTGGCTGTTATGAACAATGCTGCCATAAACATTCATGGGAAGTTATTGTGTGGATATATGTGTTCATTTTTCCTATTGTGTATGCACAGTCATTCAGTCATGTCTAACTCTGTGACCCTGTGGACTGTAGCCAGGCAGGCTCCTCTGTTCATGGAATTTTCCAGGCAGGAATACTGGAATGGGTTGCCATTTCCTACTCCAGAAATCTTCCCCACCCACCCAAACCCGTGTCTCTTGCACCTCCTGCATTGGCAGGTGGATTCTTTACCACTCTGCCACAGTTTTACAGCATCCATGGCCTTCAAACATATCATAAATATGCTATTTATTCTTTTAATTACCTGAAAAATTTTGTTGAATGAATAAAACAGTGTTCTCACATAGCATATTTCTGTTTCTAGATATATATTTTTAAGCAGCATATTTCTTCATGCTTCCACTTTTTCATCAAATATGTATTTAGTCTTTTCTATGCTGTAGAAATATGTTAGGATTAATATGTATAAAAGTGGGTGGGAAGGGAAGGAAATAACTTTCAAATGATAAAAAGAAACTGAGGTGGGTAAAATAGACCTCCCAGAGGTATCTACATACTAGTTCCCCAAACTTGTGACTATGTTAAGTTACACGTCAAGTGTGAATTAAGGTTATATACAGATAGGGTTAAGTCTGTTCATCAGCTGACCTTAAAATAAGAAGAGTATCTTAGGTTATTCAGTTGGAGCCATCATAATCACAGAAGTACTTTGTAAGAAAGAGAAGCAGAAAGTCTGAGTGAAAATAAGAAATGGATGGTAGAAACAGAGTGTTAGAGGGGTGTGATATGAGAAAAAATCTCAATCCCTGATTACTGGTTTGAAGACAAAAGGATTCAGGAAATATGGGCAGCCTAGACGCTCTTAGAGGCAAGAACATAGATTCTTCCCTAGAGGTACCAAAATAAATTATCTAAGAAGTAGGAGTCATGGTCTCTGCACTTGAGGGAGAAAAAAAAAAAAAGCTTACAAACTAGTCAAACTTTCCAAGGGGAAAACGCAACCATATGGCAGAGATGTTAGAAGCACACAATTGTGCCAACAGGATAATCAACCATCATTTACATGGCCAGCCATCCCAGAGAACTGGCAACCAAGGGGCATCACTGCAGCAGCTGTTTCCATGGCCCCAAATCCTTATGATAGTAACTAAAAAAGAAACAGAACCAACAAGCATGTAGAAAGCCTCTGAGATCTTGAACGTGTGAAGCTGAGAGGCAGCTTGGAATAATAAAAGGTGTATGGAGCTACCTAGATCATCTAGGCACTTATCTCAACTCTACCCCAAGATAGGCTTGTGACCTTGGGCAAGTGACCTAAGCATTATCTCTTTCCTTATCTCTAAAATGAAGCTGGACCCTTCCAGTTATTCTCTGGGAACTGGTGAGATCACTTCCAAAATAAGCTAAAAATGCTTTCTTTAATTCATGACTTTTTATAAAACAGATATAAGCAAGGACAATTTTAGTACCAGGAAAAAGTTTATGTGGAAAATTTACTTAATATCCAGGAAATAATTATTAACTACCCGTTTTTTGCCAGACTGTTTTACACTCTTATAAACACATTAACACTTGCTAATTTAAACACAAAGTATATAATATATTTAGAAAAGATGCATATTTACAGAGTACATACATAGAAAGGCTATATTATATAAAGCATAAAAGTTTTATAACCAAGCCAGTGTATGTTTGAGATTCTGAATACATAGCTAAAAGAATAAAAGAAATTTTGATATGGCCACAGTATCAGTCACAATTCCCAGAGAAAAATAATCACCAACAGGAGATATATATACATGTATATGTATGTGTATGTACCTCATAAGGAATTATTAATATGCCAAGTGACTATGGAAGCTGAGAAGTCCCAGGAACGACAGCCAGTTGGACACCCAGCAAAGCCAATGGTATAATTTCCAAAGGCAGGAAGGTTCAAGACCCAACAGGAGTGAATGTTTTAGTTTGAGCCCCAAAGCAGTAAAAGACCAGTGTCCCTGATCAAGGAAGTCCAGTAGGAAAATTCTTTCTTACTTGGGAGTCTGTTAGTGACCAAAAGGTATTAACTTCACAGATCACTCTAGTGGTCTCAGGAATACCTAGGAAAGAACTATCTATGCCTCAGTAATCCTCTTGTAATTATGACCCAAACTATGGT
This sequence comes from Okapia johnstoni, assembly GCA_024291935.2. NCBI lineage: Eukaryota > Metazoa > Chordata > Mammalia > Artiodactyla > Giraffidae > Okapia > Okapia johnstoni. Next base: position 11,398,980 of record CM044325.1, read on the forward strand.
GGTCAGTTATCCAGAGACAAAAAGCATTTTACTTCATCAGGTAAACCAGAGAGTGGGGTGGAGGGAAGGATGGATAAAAGATACAGTACCTGAACAGTCCATGTCAAAATCATATGTAGTTTTAAAAATATTAAAATATGGGCCTTCCCTGGTAGTCCAATGGTAAAGAATCTGCCTGCCAATGCAGGGGGCATGGGTTCGATCCTTATTTGAGGAAGATTCCACATGCCGCAGGGCAACTAAGCCTGTGCGCCACAGCAAACAAGAGAAGCCACAGCAATGAGAAGCCTGAGCCCCGTACTTGAGAGCAGACCCAGCTCACTATCACTAGAGAAAGGCTGAGTGAAGCACTCAAGACCCGATAGCTCCCACCCCCCGAAAAAAAAAATTACTAAAGTATATGAATGATGTACTACTAAAGAAGAAGAAATGAAGTTATTCCATAATAAACAACTTCAGGTCATCACAAAGTATAACAATTTTTACTTGTACCAATAAAAAGCTTTTAAGAGGAAAAACTCTTTAAAATAAATAACCTTCTACTGCAATGTATCTTTATAAATATATGTACATAGATTGCACATATGTAAGCAAAAATATGACTCTCTTAGTGAAGTTGCTCAGTGGTGTCCGACTCTTTGTGACAACATGGACTGTAGCCTACCAGGCCCCTCCATCCATGGGATTTTCCAGGCAAGAGTACTGGAATGGGTTGCCATTTCCTTCTCCAGGGGATCCTCCCAACCCAGGGATCGAATCCGGGTCTCCCACGTTGCTGGCAGACGCTTTACTGTCTGAGCCACCAGGGAAGCCATGACTCTCTTATTCAGATATTATTTTGGCTACCTTTAATTATTATTTCCAAATATTCCTTGAGGCTTTAAGATCTTTCCTGGTAAAGTCAATTTCTTTCAAAATTATAGTTTTTGACAGCATGAATGAATTAAAAGTAGCTACTGTTGCTTTCCTTTTAATAGAGTTTAATAGAGTTTAAAACACAAGTCAATTACAGAATATGTTCTCTCATTTTCTGAATAATTTTTTTAAAAATGTAAGTCTATATGTGTAATTCAGCTGCAGAAACTAGGAAAAATGAAGATATCTTTATGCAAATTAAATAAAATAATAGCAAGTACTCCAAAAACCCATATTTCAAAGGTTCCTCAGTAACAGTGTTTTATTCTAATAAGTATGAAAGATTATAATCTTAAATAAGGAGCATTTATTAAAAACTGTCACTTATTCTGCCACCTCATTATCTGCATATTATTTCATTTAATTATCACAGAAACTCTATGGCTTAAATACATCATCATATTTGTAAAGTTATAAACTTACAAGAGCTTAAATATCTGGTGACAGAAATAGGAGTGCAAACTCAGAGCTGTCTTAATACAGATCTATAGTCTTAAAAATTCACTCAAAATATTCAAGGGCTGTAACTTAAAAGTCTCGTTTTTCTCATCAGTAATACTGGAATAATGATAGTGGGCTCAGGCTTGTGTATGAATATGTGTAAGATGAACAAATATGTAATTAGATAAATATCATATGAAACTCTAATTCAGTTTCAGGAACAAACTAGGTACCACCATCGGCTTCTCCCTAGAAGATCTTCAACAAATACTACCTATCTGGGTCTCAAGTTTATTATCTCCAGAATGAAAGAAATACAGACTTTGCAATGTTGAACTGCAGAATACTTGTCATAATACATATGAAAACTCCTCATGATGTATAATGTATATATGTATATATATATATGTGTATATGTACAGCATATATGTGTATATGTACAGCATACATGTATAATCAATGTGACACTTTTTTGAAGTCCTTTATAGTTTTCAGTTTATATAGAACTCTAAATGTGTTTACTAGTAGTGTAAATAATCGTTCATATTCCATATTATATCTCCTAAATAGACATTAAACATTGTTTCTATATATTAAACTAGCTTTCCTGTTTTGCTTTTTTTGTTTTTTTAATGGAACTTCTGGATTTTTTTTCTTTTAAAGGAATGAGATGATAGCTTCACCCCTTTTCTAGGTGTGAACTACACCTCAATGAATCTGATGCATATTGTTTCCAAGTACTCTTCTCAACTTATTTTAAAAATGTATTTTTTTAATAAGCAATAATCTGTTGCTACAAGAATATAAAGTGAAAATATCTATCCCAGCAACACTTAGGCATTTTTTGCTTTCGTTTTTAAACTAGTGGCTTAAATTTTTCAGTCTTTATTATTGAAGACAGTAACTTCAGAATTGCAAAATATTATTGACTTGATTCCAATCCAATTAGAATCTACACAATATTGAATTGGGCTTCCCAGTTTGGTGCACTAGTAAAGAATCTGCCTGCCAATGCAGGATACATAAAAGATGTAGGTTTGATTTCTGGGTCAGGAAGATCCCCTGGAGTAAGAAATGGCTACTCACCTCAGTATTCTTGCCTGGAAAATTCCACGGACAGAGGAGCCTGGCCAGCTACAGATCCTGGGGTCATAAAGAATCGGACCGATTGAGCACTCTACTGCACTGCAACACTGAATCTTAAATATATATATATATGTGTATATATATTTACAAATCAAGGTTACCTCATGACAAATAGGAGCTCAAATATTACAGTCAGGGATTAGATAAAAGAGAATATTAAGTGGTAAGTGCATCACTTATCATAATGAGTATTCATTATGATAAAATAACCAGTTTATATTAAATATATTGAATCTTCAGAAAAGACTCCAATAAAATCAATAATTTTTTGAGATCTATATGGGATAAACATTAAAATAATTCCTATTTTCTGATTAGATTTAAATTGTTTTGGTATAAATTGCTAAAGAAAATCATTACAAAGCTGCTTTTTGATTTAAATAGAATAGCCCTCTGAGACATCACTCCAGTACTCTTGCCTGGAAAATTCCATGGAGGGAGGAGTCTGGCGGGCTACAGTCTACAGAGTCGTACATGACTGAGCATGCACGTATGCACACACATAGCTTATTAGATACATTTTTTAAACTCTTAGAAATTTATTGAAATGTAGTTGGCATATGTTAGTTTCAAGTATACCATATAATGGTATTTATATACCACATAATGATATTTGCATATTTAAGATATAGCTCTTAAATTATGAGTGCATCATTGAAGTCCCAAACTAAAAGAACCCCATGCCCATTAGAATCCAAGCAAATTGGCATTTAAAAATTTCTACTGTCATTCTACAAGTAACAAGGACAACTTCAATACCAAGCACTGTTTATTTGTATTTCTTGACATTTTGTTTACATTACATACTTATCAAATGCACTGCCAAATATTTCATTTTAAACTAAATCCCTTTTCCCAAGCATATTTTATTAAAGTATACCATGCACAAAAAGAGCACAAAACTTAAGTGTACATACCCATAAATTATCAAAACATGGATGCTTATGGAACCTCAGAAGAGGACAATAAATAAAATAACTGATGTCTCTGGTTTTCCCTCAGTCACAGTCCCCTCCTTCTTCCCATAGGTGCTTAATATCTATTTTAAAACTGTAGATTAATTTTCTGATATTAAATAAATATTTATATGGAAGGGTCAATGTATGTAATTATATTAAATAGTTATTTATATTTTATTTTCCCTTATGTGCCCTTTAGAAATAATGTTTTGCTGTACAGTTCTCTAATTCTCTTCTCTATTATGCTTTTCTCTCAGGAACCCATAAAGAATAAAACTGCTAAAATTTAAGATATGCCTGGGCTTTCCTGGGGCTCAGTGGTAATGAATCCGCCTGCCAATTCAGGAGATGCAAGTTCTATGCCCGCCTGGGAAGATCCCCTGCAGAAGGAAATGGCAACCTGCTCCTGTATTCTTGCCTGGGAAATCCCATGAACAGAGAAGCCTGGCAGTTATAGTCTATGGGGTTGAAAAAGAGTCGGACACTACTTAGTGACTGAAGAACAAGATTGCTTATGTTCAAATACAGTGGATGATTCCAAAATGTTCTGCAAAGTGTTGGTAGTAGCGTTTTGAGCATTTCTTACTAGTCAACACTTTAAATAGACAAATAACCAGCGATAGCGTCCCAGGTGGCACAGTAGTAAAGAATCCACCTGACAATTCAGGAGATCCTAGAGATATAGATTGGATCCCTGGGTCAGGAGGATTCCCTGGAGTAGGAAATGGTAAACCACTCCAGTATTCTTGCTTGGAAAATTCCATGGAGGGGGTAGTCTGGCAGGCTACAGTCCATGGGACCACAGAGTTGAACATGACTGAGTATGCACACATGCACACACATAGCTTATTAGATACTTTTTTTAAACTCTTAGAAAATTATTGAAATGTAATTGACATATATTAGTTTCAAGTATACCACATAATGATATTTCCATACACTATGAAATGATCACCACAATAAGTCAAGGAACATCTTTCCCCATACAAAGTTATCAAAATACTTGTGACTATATTCCTTATTCTACATATTACATCCTCATGGCTTATTTACCCTATTTATAACTGGAGGTCTGTATCTTTTAATCCTCTTCACCTCTTTTGCCCATTCCCCTATCCCATTAATAAGCGGCGTATCCCATACAGAAAACAATATATCTAGTTCTCTAGTCTTTGTCAGTTTATATATCCATTGCTTGTTTGCTATTTTTTAAAAAGTAGAACAAAATTTATCCAAATTTTTTTTTCAAAGTGTAAGAGAATATGACTTTCCAAGATATGAGGAATCAAAGACTTTTCTTTAAAAATCTTTAAGAATAATAAATTTAAAACAACACAAAAATTGTTCATTATGTCTACTTTTGAAGATAGAAAATTGACACAATGACCTGCATATTCAAAAGGCCTTTTAAATCTAATTTGTTAGGAGTTTATAAAGAAATTATGGGGGAATAATGTAGTGAAGAAAACAGCAATAAAAAAGACAAATGATAAGACCGATTATCTTTTCACCAGATGCTTTTCTTTAAAGAAAGATTTTAAATTTCTTTAAAGTAAGATTTTAATTCATGTAATAATTTATTTCAATATTTTACATTATCTGTCTTCCTGATTATATCCCACACATTAATATGGATATAAAATATTATAAATCCCCTATTATTTAATTTAGCTTGGCTGAAAGGCAGAACTTGAAACCAGAGAGTAAAAGTCTTGATTAGAAAATTAATTAGGAAATAGTGACTATTATAGCTCATTTTGTGAAGATAAAGCATCCAACAAGCTGCTATATCTTTTTATTTAATTGCCTTAAATTAAGGATGTGTATTTCTGGAAAGATCTAATTATATCTTTTTTTTTTTATTAAGTTGGAGTGTGGTTGCTAGATAAATTTAAGAACAACAACTAGTAAAGAAGATACATTTTAAGTTAAATCTATACAAATTCAAAAGCTTGTCTATATAGAGTTTTCCTCAGAATCTTTCTATAATGAAGAGCAAAAGATAATCCTCAAATATTTATAAATTTTTGCTTTACTGGTTTCAAGAACTTTGACTTATAAATATGAAAGTAAGAATAATTGTTAGAAAGAATTGCTTTAGAGCATTATTTTTCAATTGAGCATATTTGTTCACATTTGAAAACACAGCCACAAAAACCACAGAGGAAATGTCGAATCTTTCCTTTTTTCAGGGAGCAGAAATAGAAATAGAGATGGTTTTTACCTGTTGCATGGTTTTGATTTTTTTTATCTGAATAGATCAGCAATGATGAAAGTTCATTTCTTTTCCTTCAGGTGAATGTAATACATTCTATTATGAGTGTGTCACAATGTCCAAAAATACACACTTTAAAATTATTATTTGAGGAATTATATAAAACCATCTCTAAATATATATTTAATCTAAAATAATAATTTCAATATTATTGTAGCAGTCCAACTTGAAGACTAGGCTGGGGGGAGCTGAAAGTGTGTATGTTTGGGATAACATAGACGTTCAAAGTGACTTCTTCCTTATAAAGATTGTCTAAGTCAAATTCCAGTAGGAATGTACTCATGTGTTTTTATACCATATATGTTTGATTCAACAAATACACATCCTGTCCTGCAATGGTAATGTCACATTGCACAGCAGGTTGTACTATGGAGAATAACACGCTACAGACGCCAGACCTAAAATGAAGAAGCAGCATGATAGAGCTAATCTGGGTTTGGTTCAGGAAATGCTGTCACAATAGCTTTTGTGATTGTTTTTTCTTCTTGTGCTTCATAATTTTGTATCTAGAAACCAACAAATAATTTAAATCAAGAACTAGCAAACTATGGCCCAGGGATCAAATAAGGCCGCCAAACTAAGAATGTGCTTTTCATGGTTAAATCATTCATTTGAAATGGCTATATAAGTGTCTAAGTAATATTCTTAATTTTTTTCCTCTTGGTCCATAAAACTTAAAAGATTTACCATCTAGCCCATTGAGAAATGTTTGCCAAGACTCTTCTAGATTGTTCCTAGAGTGTCTACCTCATTGATTCCTTGACTCAAAATAAAAACATATTTGATTCTTTTCCAGCCAAAGTTAAGCCAAAAACCAATCTAAGTGTTTCAAAGAGAAACCAGTTAATAGAAGAAAGAGAGGTTTACACAAGTGTTGAAAAACCTTGGGTAAAGCTTCTGGTGGTGCCTCCCTGGTAGCACAGTGGTAAAAAAAAAAAAATCCCTCTGCCAATGTAGGAGATGCAAGAGATAGATGCAGATTTGATGCTTGGCTTGGGAAGATCTCCTGGAGAAGGAAATGACAACTCACTCCAGTATTCTTGCTTGGAGAATTCCATGGGATAGCAAAGAGTTGGACACGACTGAGCAACTGAGGATGCATGCACAAAGCTTCTGGCAGCATTTTGATGATCAGAAATCCAGAGTTACTAGCTGAGTTATACCCACCCCAAATCATACATTGATCTCTAACCTATGGTACCCCAGAATGTGACTGTAGGATTGTGCTTGGAGAGAGAGCCAAGATGTGATTAAGTTAAAATTAGGGTTGACCCTAACATGACTTGACTGGTGTCCTTATAATAAGAGAAAATCTAGGCATACAGAAGAGATGCCAAGGATGTGTATGCACAGAGGAAAAATCAAGTGAAGACACAGCAAGAAGGTGGCCTTCGGTAAGCCAAGGGGAAAAACGGGCGAAGAAACCTGCCTTGCCAACACCTTGGTCTTGGACTTCTGGCTTCCAGAACCGTGAGGAAATAATTTCTGTTGTTTAAGTCATTCTGCTTGTGTTATTCTATTATGGCAGCCGTAGCAAAGTAATCCAAGAAACTGCCACCAGTGATCCCTGTTACTATGGGACCAAGTCATGTGGTTTTCAAGAGGACACCCAAATACGTTTATCAAAACATGTCAGTCATCCCATGAAGTGTATACACCTGCACGATAAACTGGGTTGCTTCTCTTCCACTTATCTCATTCTGGGAGTACATCTCTTTTGCCTCTCTTTAGGATAACCTAAATTTGAGTTTTCTGGCTACAGAGTCTGGGAAAAGCATTTTCCAGTTTCAAGCACCTGGGATATTTATGAACAAACAGGAGCAAATTAATTATAATGGAGGGCAAAATAAGCAGAGATGTCCTGTCCTACAGTCATCAGGACTCACATTCTTCCAGCTCTGAGTAATTCTTGAATGACACAGGAACCATATCATTATTTAGTCAAACATGATGCAACTCTCTCTTAAACGTAGATGTGCTCACCTTCTCCTTACAAAAAAGAGCATAAAGTCTGGTTAGGATAAAGATGACTATAATCATCTTTTTGATGATAATTTATTTTACTCCACTAACAATTCTCTTTGGCTATACTGAAATAAAGAAATAGTTGCAAATTCCATTTTCAGTTAGAAAATGTAAGCCAGCAGACAAGAGCTTCCTCATAGAACAGCTAGAAAATGTATTTTTAAAAATCCACAAATTATCTACTTTCAGGCAGTGGAAAGCTTCAGAGATAACAAAATGGCTTAAGACACAGACATTGGGAGAACCTCAGGGTTTCAGAAGGTAGAGCAGACTGCATCACCTTCTACACCTTCTTTCTTGAGAATACTTGTTGGTTTGGGGCATGGATACAATTCTGAGAAATCAGGTGCAAAACTTGAAGAAAATTCCAGTAAAAGGAATGAATGAGGAGGCAAATTGGAGAATTTTTCAAGATGATTTGGAGCAGTTTCAAGTACTTGATAGGTTTCCAGTTTAGAATATTTATCCAATGTAAGTGAAACTGACAGATTGAGAGTTTAGGATCTAATGGGGAGGAAAACCTTCCACTATACACTGAACTGCTAACTGAAAACCCTGGAGTGTTGGGGTAATGTACAGACACACTGAGTAAGCTGAGCCTTACCAGAGCTGTACCCTAGCCCGGCTCAGCTCAGCACTTGCTTGAATTTTCTCCACTCAATTTTGCTAATGATCAGTAAGGTGAATTCATTTTAGAGGAAGTGAAATCATCTTGAATCACTACACTTTTCACACTTAATATCTGGAATTCCTTAAAAATTATTATGATTTTTTAAAAAGACATTAATGGAAAATTAAAAAAAAAAATCAAAACAAAAGAGAAAATAGAAATTGTCCTTGAGATGGTCCAAATATTGAAAGTGATTGACAAGAGCTTTAAACATTTATGATTATTATGTTCAAGAAAGGGAGAAAAGTGATGCTAATTGAAGAATTTAGCAAGAGAACTGGAGTCTATAAAAATCAAACTAAACAGGAGGAATTCAAGAAATGGAAAAATATAAATATATGAAAACCAGAACTTATCAGGTGGGTTTAACCAACAAGTAAATTAGTAAAGCCATTTACTCTTCTCAAGCTAACACTGATTTCAGCTCATCTGATAAGTACATCTACATTGATTAATTTGGTCCAATCTAACATGATGCCCCTTACTTCTTTATTTAAAGCCTCAAAATTAATTCATTCAAAATTAATTAATTCAAAATTAATTAATTCATTAATTCATTCCTAAAACTAGTCCCAGGTTGAGACAAAGAGAGATAGATAGATAGATGATAGATTGATGATAGATTCTTTTAATTATTCCATGTCCATGCTGTATTCTCCTAATCCAGATTTCTCGTCTGCTTGGGAAATGTTGATTTTTGATGTCTAGCTATGTGTCTGGATTCGGCTGTGATCTTGTGAAGAACACTATCCTCTTGAAGGATGCTCAGATGAAAACATAATAGTCTCTCAGACGAAAACATTGTAGTCTCTATAACCATGCAGGCTGCAAGATATATGAAAGGGCTGCCACCCACCTAGTAAGGGAGTCTCAAGAATTTGATTTTTTTCATTCATCTCAATTCATTCAAATATTCCTATTACAATGACCTGGATTTCACTCTTTCTTATTGAACTTATTAACTCACAATAACTCACAATATCACTCTTAATGAAATTATAAATTTACATTCTGCTTTAATTTAAGCAAAAAAAACCTTTATTTCAGGCTTAAAGATGATTGATACTTTTCTCACAAGATAAACAATTAGAGTAGTTTTCTCTGATGAGGATGGAGCCAAGACTTTTAAGCTCTGAAATTATTTTATAGCTATAATATCTCTGGAGAAGTCAGAGGCAGCCATTCAGTGTGCCATCATTTAGCCTAATTATAACCTAAAATTCTGTTGGCTTAGCACCTTGGTCTCTCAAACCTTGCCTTCAAAAGACATACCATTCTAAACAATCACACATGTAAGTCACTATCTACTGAATACCAGTGACTACTGGTATCCCACGTTCTCACTGATTATAAAACTGTCCTTTGGTTTCTATTATTGATAATATATTTTCTAAAATCAACTCTAGGAGCAAATATTATATTGGTCTTTAATCAGTACAGGACTATAGAAACAACTCTAAATATTACAGCAAGTGCTTAAATAGAGTGAATTAGAGACAAAAAAAAATTACTTGGAAAGTCTGATTGAGCAAAAGTTATCAAAGCTCTTACTGGAGCTCAGGAGAGTAGGAAATGCAGAAAACACAGGATATTGCCTTTTTAAAAATGTAATGTAATTACTACTAATGTTTAAAATAAATCAAGAAAGAAAAAAACTAACAGTGGACAAAATAGGAGAAAAATAGATTTGGTTTAAGTGAACTAGTGGTAGTGCCAAAAATGCTTAGCAAAATAATTATTCTAACAATGAACTAAAAATGAAAACCTTAAATGTCACCATGTAGTTGTAGAACAATGTATCAAATACCAACAAAGGACATAATTTCTTTAATGCAAGATACAAGAGTTATAACTGTTTATAGCCAGTTGCATACATCAGGAAGTAATAATATTTTCAAATCAGAGGTGCATGCTTTTTTGGCCATCAGACATCTACAAAGGTGCTTAGCTGACAATAATACTTGTTGTTATTGTTTAGTTGCTAAGCCGAGTCTGGTTATTTTGCGACCCGTGGACTGGAGCCCACCAGGCTCCTCTGTCCATGGAATTTCCTAGGCAAAAGTACTGGAATGGATTGCCATTTCCTTCTCCAGGGGATCTTCTGGACCTAGAAATTGAACCCAAGTCTCCTGCATTGCAGGCAGAGTCTTTACCACTGAGTTACCTGGGAAACACTTTGATTTAATTAAAACCCCACATATTCCTTCATGTAGATATCTATGATGTCAAGTAAAAAGAACACAAGAGCGTATGAAATAAAGGATATATGCCCAGTCACTCAGCTGTGACTGACTCTTTGTGACCCCATGGACTGTAGCCCACCAGGCTCCTCTGTTAATGGTATTTTCCAAGCAAGAATAATGGAGTGGGTTGCCATTTCCTCCTCCAGGGATCTTCCTGACCCTGGAACTGAACTCATGTCTCCAGCATCTCCTGCATTGGCAGGCAGATTCTTTACCATTTGAGCCACCTGGGAAGCCCAAAGGATATATATATGAAAAAAAAAAATATATATATATATATATATATACACCACAAAGGTATGATAAAAGGAATAATAATGATAAAGAGAAAGTGAAGTCACTCAGTCGTGTCCAACTCTTTGTGACCCCATGGACTGTAGCCTACCAGGCTCCTCTGTCCATGGGATTTTCCAGGCAAGAGTACTGGAGTGGGTTGCTATTTCCTTCTCCAGAGGATCTTCCCAACCCAGGGATCGAACCTGGGTCTCCTGCATTGTAGGCAGATGCTTTACCATCTGAGCTACCAGGGAAGATGATGATAAAGAGAAACACCTCATAATTATAAAATAATCAATTTATGAAAGAATACTTAGCAGTTTTAAATGTTCATGTACCTAATAACAAAGCTTCAAAATACATGAAGCAAAATGGAAAATTAAAAGAACAAATAACATAACCACTGTTAGCAGTTTTAACAGGTTGGGTACAGCGACTGACAGAATGAATAGCAAGTACAAATAACTTACAAATATAAGACTATACAATAACTTGAAAAGCTCTACCAACTAACTTGACTTGATAGCTCTAAATGGCACAACAAATTACCTTTTCAAGTGCATATAGAACATTTAACAGAGTAGGTCAAACTGTGAGCCATAAAACAAGATTCAGAAAATTCAAATACTTCAGAGTATTCTACAGCTACAACCTTGACAACAAAACTGCTGAAAGAGTATAAAAGAAACTCAAACGCCAGTATTCTTCAAGAAATAGATACAAAATGCTTCTGAAAATCTAATCATCTATTTCCAAAAATTAATATTTTGTGACCAAGAGGGATGTGTTCCTGATATGCAGAATTGAGTTTAAATTCAAATATCAATCCATGTACTTTACTATACCACAATATAAAGGAGAAACAGTACATGATCTTCTCAACAGATGTAGAAAATTTTTTTGACAAAATGATGATTCTTTATTAAGATGTAATTCTTCCTAAATTGATCTATAACATAATGTAACCTACACTAATGCTTAGACATGGTAAGATATATATATTACATACCTATTGTCTATTCCTGACAATGCTTCTAAAACCCTTGTAATTTCATGAGTGAAAGTGGTGCTAGGTGTATTCTTTTTTGTAACACTGGTCTTTTACCTGGATTTTTGAAATAAACCTCCTAAAACCCTTGTAATTTCCTGAGTGATGGGAATGATAGCAGTGTCTTAGACAGAGCTCCCAAATCCCTTGCAATTTTCTAGGTAACAGGAGCATCTTTTGTTATAATGAGGCAACTGTGGGTGAGCTCTTGGTGTTGGGAAGGGGCTGGTCATGAGAAAGACCGAGCCATGATTAGATGTTTGGAACTTCCAATCCCATCTCCTAGCCTCTGGGAGGGTGAAAGGAGCTGGAGATAGAGTTAATAATCAATCATGCCTATGTAATAGAGTCTCCATAAAAATATATAAACTACAAAATTTGGAAAATTTCTGGTTTGATGCTGAGAGAGTAGCAAACCCCAACTGCATAGGGACCAATGACTCTGTGCTTGAAATCCTTCTAGACGTCTCCTGTGTTCCTCTTCATTTTGCTGTTCATTTGTATCCTTTATTATCCTGTATAATAAAATGCTTATACTAGAATAATGTATCAGTCCATTTGTATGAAAGTCAGTCTAAGGCAAAACTAATCTATGTCAAGACAGCTGGGAGAAATATCAATAACCTCAGACATGCAGATGACACTACACTTATGGCAGAAAGTGAAGAACTAAAGAGCTTCTTGATGAAAGTGAAAGAGGAGAGTGAAAAAGTTGGTTTAAACTCAATATTCAGAAAATTAAGATCACGGCAACCAGTCTCATCACTTCATGGCAAATGGATGGGGAAACAATGGAAACAATGACAGACTTTATTTTTTTTTTGCTCCAAAATCACTGCAGATGGTGACTGCAGCCATGAAACAAAAAGATGCTTGCTCCTTGAAAGAAAAGTTATGACCAACCTAGACAGCATATTAAAAAGCAGAGACATTAGTTTGCCAACAAAGGTCCGTCTAGTCAAAGCTATGGTGTTTCCAGTAGCCATGTATGGATGTGAGAGTTGGACTATAAAGAAAGCTGAGTGCCAAAGAGTTGATGCTTTTGAACTGTGGTGTTGGAGAAGACTCTTGAGAGACCCTTGGACTGCAAGGAGATCCAACCAGTCTATTCTAAAGGAAATCAGTCCTGAATATTCATTGGAAGGACTGATGCTGAAGCTGAAACTCCAATATTTTGGCCACCTGATGGAAAGAACTGACTCATTTGAAAAGATCCTGATGTTGGGAAAGATTGAGGCAGGAGGAGAAGGGGACAACAGAGGATGAGATGGTTGGATGGCATCACTGACTCAATGGACGTGAGTTTGAGCAAGCTTCAGAAGTTGGTGATGGACAGGGAAGCCTGGCATGCTGCAGTCCCTGGGGTCGCAAAGAGTTGGACATGACTGAGTGACTGAACTGAACTGAACTGAATCTATGTCAAAAGAAATTATAATGCTCATTTTCTATTTGGTAAGGATTAAGAGGGTTTTATACATAAAGAATTCTTCTGAGATAATGGATATGTTTTATTTCAAGCTTGGTAGAATGGTTGTATCTGGGAGTAATTATCAAAACACATACCATAGTTGAATGGGTTTATTTTATGTAAATAATCTTTCAGAGAAGTAGATTTAAATATCAAATAATTAGATGTATTAGTTACGCTATATTAATTACAAGAAATGCTATGGAGGATTATTAATTTCTTATCCTTTTTGTGTACTGTAACAAAACTGAGGGGTCAACTACTAGCATGACTAGTATTTAGTCAATTATTTTCAAAATTGGTCAAAATATGGTGTCACTAAAAACAATGCATAATTACTTTGAATACTTTGTTAGTTAAAATACATAGGATCAGCATAAGCCAGTTTACTTTGACTGTAAATAAAGATTTTTCCAGTGCATATTTCTAGTAGTATGGTTCTGCTAACTCCAGTTTCACTTTATTTTCTTGCATAATATGAATTTTAGTGTATATAAGATTATTAATTTGAGTTTTCTAAAAGAGGTAGTAAGAATTTAAGACATTACAAACTGAGGACAGAATCCTTCAAGATTTTTATACTATTTCCCCTAATTATTTTACACTTCCTTCAACCATATCTAATCTATCAGCTTTCCTTAAAAAAATTATTTACTTTTAACTTAGTTTTCAAAGAAACAACAGAAATTAAAACTATTGACACATAAACATTGTAATATGTTTTATTAATTATTAAAACAGTAGACATCAGGTGGTTTAGAAATTCATTAATCCTCTTTCAAAGTGAACAAAAGTACATAATGTACTTGAATCACAGTTTTCATACATTTTGGCCTCAAGAGTCATTACAGTCTTAAAAATATTGAGGATCCTAAAGAGTCTGTTTATGTGGCTATATCTACCAATACTATTCATATTTGGCATTATGACTGAGAACTTTTTAAATACTTATTTATTTAAAATAATAAGTGAAAGCGAAAGTCACTCAGTCCTGTGCACCTCTTTGCAACCCTATGGAATGTAGCCTGCCAGGCTTCTCTGTCCATGGAATTCTCCAGGCAAGAATACTGGAGTCGGGTAGCCAACCCTTATCCAGGAGATCTTCCCAAACCAGGCACTGAAGCCAGGTCTCCGGCACTGCAAGAGGATTCTTTGCCAACTGAGCTGTTATGAAAGGTACTTGTATTTCAAACAAAAATAACTCGTAAGAAGAGGAGCATTCTTATTTTTTTTCCTTTTTTTTTTTTTTTTTTTGCAAATCTCAAATCTTGAAGGACTTGTTTAATAGAAGACAGCTGGATTTTCAATCTGCTGTGATGTGCTACTAAGGTTGAGGTATATTAAAACAAAACAAAACAAAATGAAAGAAACACAACAGAAAACCAGTCACACAAATGGATGTATATTTAGACATGGTAGCAGTACTTGCAAAGTCTGTTAGTATTATTTTGGATATCATTGCTTATGCTCTGAGAAAATATACCAAGGGGCAGCTTCTTAAAGGTTACTTTTAATGTAAAATCTGAGTTCCTATCAATGAACTTTTCTTGCTATATTACATTAAAATACATTGAATAGATCTTTTACTCCTCAAAAGATCTGTACCAACATGCATTCATCGTATTGATTCACTGAGTTATGTACAACTTCCAAATGATGACTCAATTCATTGTATCAAAAATTGCATTTGTATAAGTCCTACAGATTTTATCAGATATACTTTTAATTTCTGAGAAATTGTCAATCCAATAGGGCAGATACAGGTCTTCTAGAATTCTTATTCTCAGTTGAAATATCAAATTGTATCATTGATACATTTGATACAATCATTGATAAAAGTCAACCTATAACCATTTAAAAAAGTTTACTCTTTTCTTAATGGTTATAGGCTGATTTTGTTCCTTTCTGGAGAAAAGTCCACAAGTACCTGTCAATGTGCATAGCATCCACCATCAGTGGCTTTCTCAGGTAAAAATGGTGCTAAGTGAAAAAAGCAACTAATTCAGCATGACAAACAATCATACAAGTGCTTTTCCTATAGACAGCCACTTACTATGGCTTTTTACAAAGTGCTTCCCATTTTGTAACACAAAATACTAAATAAAATAAAATAAAATTTACAAAAGTGTTGATATTTCATACAGTTAATATTCCTGATTCTTTCATCAAGGACAGTCTTGTGTACTACTGCCATAGTTTTTTGTTAGTGTGTGTTTGGTTGCTGAGTTAGAAAAAAAGAAGCACAATGTGAGAGTTGCAAGTGATGTTTTATCTGGGGCAAAATGAGGACTATAGCCCAGTAGACAACACCTCAGATAACTCTGAGAAACTGCTCCACAGAGGCAGTGGAGAAGATCAGTAAATATGTGATTTTGGTACATGCAATATTTTTTGGCAGAAGGTTTCTGATGGTCACAGGGAACATTAGTCAGCATGAAGGATTTTAGTGCTCTTCTAGATATGAGGAGATTAGTATTAGGCTCATAAAGTCAGGTCCTAAAAATATTTATTATCTAAAGACCTGTCCTGCCAGTTTTTCCCAGAGCACAGAGTGCCTCACTTCTACTCTCCACCCTGAACTCCTTTGAAGCATAGGATTTAGTCCTTGTGGAGGTAGATAGCAAGTACCAATAGCAAGTACCAATTTGTAGTTGACATGGTGAAGAACATGGTGATTAATTAGTAGGGCCTGGCATGACTGTCATGATTCTTTCTATGGCGCTGTTTTACCACTTTTGTTTTTGTAACATCAGGATAAATGTCAACACAATGAAAAAAGTCCATTGATGTCTTAGCGTTATTTTGAAAATAGTTTGACCTCATAGAAATTAAATGATGCTTGCTCCTTGGAAGGAAAGGTATGTCAAACCTAGACAGCATATTAAAAAGCAGAGACATCACTTTGATGACAAAAGTCCATATACTCAAAGTTTTTTTTTTTTCCAGTAGTCATGTACGGATGTGGGATTTGGACCATAAAGAAGGCTGAGTGCTGAAGAATTGATGCTTTCAGTTTGTGGTGCTGGAGAAGACCCTTGAGAGTCCCTTGGACTGCAAGGAGATCATCCAGTCCATCCGAAAGGAAATCAACATTGAATATTCATTGGAAGGATGGATGCTGAAGCTCCAATTCTTTGACCACCTGATGTGAAGAGCCAAGTTATTGGAATAGACTGATGTTGGGAAAGATTGAGGCAAAAGGAGAAGAGGGCAGCAGAGGATGAGATGGTTAGAGAGCATCATCCACTCAATGGACATGAATTTGAGTAAACTCCAGGAGATAGTGGAGGACAGAGGATCCTGGATGCCCCAGTCCATGGGTTCACAAAGAGTTGGACACGATTTAGTGACTGAACAGCAACAACAACATAGATACTTAAAAGGATGTTAAGAATGTCCAAATCTTTTCAGACCACACTTTGAGAATCACTCTGCTAAAGCACAGTCAACCTGAAACTTGCCATATGTGTGTAGTGTGTTTTGAGCATCAGTTTCTTTTCTAGAAGAAGAGCTCTTCCACTTCAAATAGGTGATTAATTAGAGTTCAATTAAAAGAGTCTCTGCTATCCATATGAATAATATAGGAGAGCATACCATTTTCTCCTAAAGTAGAATTATTTTCAAATCCATTATTAGTTCGCTCTATAATTTGGATGACA
Source organism: Okapia johnstoni (assembly GCA_024291935.2). Classification (NCBI taxonomy): domain Eukaryota; kingdom Metazoa; phylum Chordata; class Mammalia; order Artiodactyla; family Giraffidae; genus Okapia; species Okapia johnstoni. The sequence goes on from CM044325.1 coordinate 11,416,105, forward strand.
TTTTGAAGGGTATATATTATTAGCTCCATTTTATAGATCAAGAAATTGAGACCACTATTTGGTGGAGATAATAATAAATGTTAATTCATAGGACTATGATTTTGTTTAAAAAAGTTTCAGTCTCACATGAGAGTTGGAATTCAGAGAAAAAGGAAAAATAATGCTTTGAATTTATTTTCACTAAGAAATATAATATTTATATTTATTATATATTATATGCATTATTTCTTCCTGATCAAAGTTGATGACAGTAAAATATCCAGGAGAACTTAGTTCAAACAAAAATAACTGTACTTAATTGAAGGAGGTCATTGTTAATCCTAGTCAATAAAATGGTTGATAGATAATCCCCGATAAAGACGCCAGCTCAGATTCAGTCTTTAAAATGGCATCTTCTCCTGAATATCTATAAAGGCAAAAGAATAAACCTTTTTAAAAAAATAATTCAGTTTTTACTTTACAACTTAAAGTAATCAATCCCGTTATTTAAAGTTCCTTTAATGTAATTTCCTCCAATACACTGCATTACTTCATTAATCTCATTGTTTGGTATTCTAAACCAATACTCTATTGTTAGATTTGATTTTTTTGCTCTGGTGCCTGCTTTAGGTAGAAAATTAGTTTTTGAACAAATTCAATATATCTGGAAAAAATTAAATGTCCTGAATTACCAGTCTATTATTTGAACAGAATTTTATTTTCCTACAAGTGAACTTTGCAAGTATCAGTGTCTTGAACTTCTGGGGCTGAATCATAGTGTCAAGTTCCTAGAGATGTAAGCACTTGATTGGTTAGAATTTTGGCCTTTTTTTTTCTGTCCTGTTATATTCTGAGATACAAATATAAGATGAGAAAAATACAAATTTGGTTCTTAAAGAGAAGAATCTTTGCACTATGCTCATGACACCTAAACTGCTGCCCCCCAAATCAGTCAAATGGGCTATTATAGCATTCTGTGCAAAAAACTGCTAATGTGTTTACTGAAACTTCTCACTTCATAACTGCCCTGGCAGTGACCACAACCATCATACTTTCTATATATAGTCACCCTTGATTTAAATGTAACCAGAATCCTGGCATTCATGTAAAATTTAAGTTGTTCTAAAATTCAAAGTCTCCCCACAACTTTAGTGGCAACAAATTATTATTTAATGTACTGAGAGTAGTGTATCTCCAATAGTATAAACATTAGATGACTTAAAGGTACTTTCTGTTAACAGTCTTGGCTATCTTGTAGCGCCATTCCCAATGTCCATCAACTCACATCTAGGTTTTCCTTTTCCTCCCATTACTTTTTATCTAACTTTCAGCATTTTGATTTTTGGTTTTGCTTTGGCTTTTTTTTTTTTTTTTGGAAGGAAGGTTTCCTCATTTTTCTTTATATATCTCCCAGTATAAACCACACACTGTCTCCTTCATGGAAACATTGAGAACCATAACCTGAAGGCAACTGGAACAGTCTTATAATCTCACCATGAACTCCATCTAAAATTCTGAGAAATTTTGTCAAGTAACAAAGTGGCGGCCACCAATTACACCAGAGAAATTGCAATTGGCTCCATCAGGCACTGTGTCTTTCTAATGCGCAGTACTCTATAAATACGCACTAACAAGTCCTAACGTAAAAAGGTTCGACAACAGAAGCTCGACTGCTGTCTATTTCAGTGCTTTTCATCTGCAATAACATCCTCATCAAAATTCAGTGACAATTCTTAACATTTTACTAGAAAATTAAATTGAAGACCAGGTGAATTGTCTCAATAAATTATAACAGTGCCTCAATTACCTCCCATTTCTCTTGGATCCATACCATTTTTTAATTTTAAAGTTAAAATCATTTTTTTTTCTTTCAAAGTTGTCTCATTCACTTTTTTATTACTTCAAAAATGTCTCAGACACTACAACCGATGGATTCAAAACTGAGTAGGATGAGGTAGATGCCTTTGAAGAGTTGTAACCTAATAGGGTAATCAGTAGACAGTGTAAGTGCCATATGAAAATACAATTGTGCCAAAAAGTATATTTTGGATGATTTCTGTCAAATGTGACCCTTGGAACATCATATCTATTAATTTATCTAATTAGTTTGTGTAGGATGAAAAAAAAGGAACACAATTTCTAAAGAATTATTGTCAATGTATTCACAAGAATGGATTTAGCACCCTGAAGTGCCCTCAGTTTTTAAAAACCTGAGATAAGTCACTTTGAATGAGTCACTCAACCCTCCTAGCCCCACTTTAACCACCTGAAAAAATACAGGGAACAAGTTATTGAACAGTCTCCTTGACAGTTCCATAGATTTCTGATGAATGGATGCCTCTGAGTGCCCATTGTTTACCATTTCCACAGACAGGACTTGCTTAATGAAATGGCTAATTAGATTTCTGTAATCCTGTAGTCTTTGTGTAGGAGGTGACATTTTGGCAGCATTTCTCTCATGGCTTCTTCAGTGTGATAGGGAACATTCTCCCTCAGCCAACTTGGCTTTTTTTGTTTTGCTGGAATGGCAGTTCCCTCTGTTGGTGTAATGAAATCACTGCCCTCCCAAATATAGGTCCACCACTCAGCAGTCAAATAAAAACGAATAGGAAAATGATCATCTGATTAAACAGGCTCATGTTCAGAATCCATTTACGAAATCAAATAACATACTTGGATTGAGATCAGAGTGGAGGAAGGACATAGGTATTATTACATAGTGTTGTACTTATTCATTGACAGGCAGAATGTGGAAGGATCTGAAGTCCCACATTCTAATTCTTATGATCCATAAGAAGCAAATCTTTCAAAAAAGCAGGGGCAGCGAGACTATTTTAGACAGAATTTTGTAGACCCTAACATCTTATTAGAGCCAACAAGTGAAAGACTAGGACCAAAGAGACAATTCAAGTACAAAATAACAATTATTTAAAATACCTGGACAATAACTAGTATTATCATTTAAAATCTGATAATTATTAAATGTAAAAAATATAGAGGATTTTAGTTAACGTAAGTTTATTTTCTAGAAATTCTCCTAAATTTTATTTTGAGCTACCTTTCTATCAGGGTGGCAGAAATTTGGCATTAATCATGTTGAAAGTCTATACTTTTCTAGGAGATTATATTAAAATTTGTACTTTTTAACTGATTTCAGTGTGGATGTTAGGTATAGTTCCCAAAGCCAGAGATCCACTCAAGCGTCTACAAAGATACCTTCAATTCATTCAGATCTCAGTCCTAAGCCCACATAGATTATACCTGAGATATTCCTTTAGATTCATATGTCCCTGCTACTTCTGTGCTTTTCAGATGCATGGGAGACATTTACTGACCTTCAGACCAGGCATAAGGAATATCTTTAATTCTGAGATACCATAATTTTTAGGGGAGAAACACTGTCTGAAACTGCACATCCTGGACAGGAACCACAGTAACCATTTGCATGAGTTACTCGAAGACAGAAGATCCTGGTAAGGAACACGGAATTAACAAACCACCACCAACTAGAAGAATTTGAGAAAGGGCAAAAGGAGATGCCAGTCCATACATCCTACCAACCTCCCAGAATCCTTCTCATGAATCTATCTTGACTGAGTGGTGCACACGCCACCAAGAAGGATTCTGAGTCAGAATGACTGGCCAGAGACAACCCAGAAACTAATCCCATCACCGTAACACCTAAGACTGTAAACCACATGGCAGAGCAGTCTTCCTGGGGTCCCTTACTCTCCCGCTTTACACCCCAGTTCCCCTTCCTAATAAATTCTCTTGCTTTGTCAGCATGTGTGTCTCTTCAGACAATTCATTACCAAGTTAGACAACAGCCTATTCTTGGGCCCTGGAAGGGGCTCCCCTTCCTGCAATAAGCCTACCTAGATACACAATGGACTTCCTTGGAGGCTCAGAAGGTAAAGCGTCTTGCTTACAATGCGGGAGACCTGGGTTCGATCCCTGGGTGGGGAAGATCCTCTGGAGAAGGAAATGGATACACAATAGAGTTCATACACGACCTCCATTCCTGCCACCATGGCCACTTTTTTGATGAGCCCACTGAGCAATGACAGAAGTAGATGAGGGATAACTGGCATCCACAGAACAGGCCATCCTATCCACTTGATTATTGACCTCCTCCTCTGCTGAGGTCATCTTTGGTGATGTTTGCCTTAGGAACAAATATCTTCATTTTTTTGCCTGTTCAAAGGGGTCTATTCACATATTTTTTCCTCAGATTTCTTCTATCACCATTTTTCAATCATGTTTCTTTCAAATCCCTGACCTTCTGTTCAACCATTGACTAAAGCCTATGAGTGTGAGTGAGTAAATGAAATTTTCTCAGTCGTGTCCAACTCTTTGCAACCCCCTGGCTATACAGTCCATGGAATTCTCCTGGCCAGAATACTGGAGTGCGTAGCCTTTCCCTTCTCCAGGGGATCTTCCCAACCCAGGTATCAAACCCAGGTCTCCCACATTGCAGGTGGATTCTTTACCAGCTGAGTCACAAGAGAAGCCTATGAATGTCTGACCATTTCTGCTTATAAGTAAAGCAAACAATGACTTTGTTCCTGAAATTCTGTCCACTGTGAGAATTTCCCTTCATCACTGTCCTTCAGAGTTATCCCAGAGAAGACTTGCAGCATTGTAGCTGTCTACTTTGGGGGGCTGCCTGAATATTCTTCAGGACCAACTGTAAACTAGGTTTTCTCCTCTTTGGTCAAGTGATCATAGAGAATTTCCCACAAGACTAGAGGTGCAGGCTGGGAATCTGGAGAGAGAAAGAAATGGAGCAGGAGTGGGGACCATGGGCATTTGGATAATTTCTTCATGTAACTAACTTACGCCTTCAGAGCATCTCAGGCCATTCATTATGGAGGCCAAGAAATCACATGATCTGCTGTCTAGAAGCCAGAGAACCACTAGAAAGGGAGATTAAATTCATCCTGAGTCCAAAGCCTGAGGACCAGGGAACCCAATAGTGCAAGTCTAGGTGCAAGGTGTAGATCTAAGGACCAGGAGTGCCAATGTTCTAGACAGGAGAAGACAGACGTCTTAGCTGACACAGAAAGCAAATATGCACTTTCTCCACTTTTCTCTTCTATCCAGTCTACCAATTTAAATATTAATCTCTTCCAGAAACTTCCTCACAGATAATTTACCATCACAAAACAAATATATATATATATATATATATATATATATATATATATATATATATAGAGAGAGAGAGAGAGAGAGAGAGAGAGAGAGAGAGAGATACTTCAAAATCCAGCCAGTTCTCATCACCTGCATTGGGTAATCCAAGATTCTTCACCTTGCCTAGAATCTATCCTACTACAAGTTCATTATTTACCCACAAATGTTCTATGTAGTCTTTTGCAACATCATTGAATTTTTAATTTTACCGATGTATTTTAAGATTTTAAAAGAAGAAATGTATTTGGGGGAAAAATCTAGTGTATATTTAATTAAGTGGATTCTAACAAAATTTTTTAGCCATTACTGTATCATTATGCAGATACTGACATAAGTATATTTTTGGTAAGATGACAGAAAATTGTACAACAAAACAATGAAGAAAGCAATCCATGCAAAGGGGCTTAGCAAAAGGTTAAACACAAAGTAACCTGTTCCCAAATTATTATTATTATCACTATTTTGCTTAATAAACATTTTAATGAAGGAGACTACTATATATTTTGAAAGAGAAACATTCTCATTGAGAATTGTCCCCTTTACATTAACAAGGAGGATGTAAGAAAGCAAAGGATTTTTTTAAATAAACACTTACTTATTTTAAGTGAGTCATCAAAATTGTTTTAAATTCCAAATGGAATTTTTAATATGGGCAATGAAGGAAAAGTATCCATTTACTTCAGGGAGAAATAAATATAACATGGGAAACACTTGAGAAAATCACCTCTAAATTTTAGTACACAATTTTACAATCATTTTTCAAACTACAATCATGCTTAAGGAGAATAAAATTTGAAGAAATCAAAGGAATTCAATTGAGTCATTAATATTCTATGCAAATTCAGTAGTCAACAATCACTTTTATTTTGATGTATTTATTCCTTGCTTCACTTGTAATGTTCTGAATATGCTGAAATAGAGCTGCGAATAGCACAAAAGAGAAGCTAATTTAATATCTCCTGAAGGAAGAAAAAAATGTTAAATGCTCAATTAAATAATTATTAAATGTTTTAATTTCCTTGCAATCATTATAGTTTCCAGTTCACATCAGACAGAGTGTGAATAATAAAGCCATCTTACAATTTGACATTCTTTCTAAGTCATTAGCATCATTTTTTTCCTGTTCCGATTACTCCCATCACATTGGGGAAAACATTATTTGCAAATAAATAGCACATCCTTTAAAACTCTTGCTGTGCAATTTAGGATAAGGAAATAAAGGATTTATCTCAAAAAATATTAATGGGTCTCTACTAGATCTTATTTCAGATAGATTCCCTTTACTTGCAAAGAATGTTTTGATTTCTCTTAGGATAATTTTAAAAAACATGATTATCTTTCTTCTTAGTGACAGAGTCATCTGTCATGCAACATCCCCAGTGAAGGCATGTACACTGAATACCTTAAAAATAGATCAAAAGTAAAACCACATGCAATGCAATGCCTTTTTGCAAACTGGGTACTTTTAACTAACTTATTTTCCTACCGTGATGCTGTGGCTTTTAAAGAGCTTTATAAAAGCAAATAAGTGGTTTTATAGTTTTTGAGATTTCTTAAGAGCATTTGTACCTTCTTTATTTGGGCTTTTGCATGAGAACGGGGCTGGGAAAACATGCTAAAGTGCAAATAAGTCATATTATCCACATGATTTTTACCCTAAATAGGGAGTAATCTCAGGTGTGGCCACTTTCATGATTTAAATACCTAGGTTATGCATTAAAATTCACAACCTTCTTTTGGATTGATCCAGACCCAGATAAAATTTTAAAATAGGAGCATAAATGAAAGGAAAAATGAACAATTGCACTCAGTATTAAATAATGTTGAACTCATTCTAGCCATTCTTTTGTGTGTACTCTATTCAAACTCCATTGTATAACAGTTATACCTGATTTAGTGGAATGAGCAGAAACCATGGAGCAACACAAAATGAATTAGAACAGAGTTTAGCCAGATACTGGGCAAAATAACTATATCCTAAAAACATAAGTTTTGTCATCTACAAAATTAGTGTGATAATGGCTATCTTATATTTTTGCTATTAGTATTAGCATTGCATGAGATAAGCATAAATTAGATGTAAAAGGATTAATGCCATGTCACTCAATCATGTCTGACTCTTTGTGACCCCCCAGACTGTACCTCTATCCATGGGATTCTCCAGCCAAGACTACTGGAGTAGGTTGTCCTTCCCTTTTCCAGGGGATATTCCCAACCCAGGGATCGAATCCAGGTCTCCTGCACTGCAGGCAGATTCTCTATCACCTGAGCCACCCATAAAAAGCCACCCATAAAACCCATAAAAAGATTAATAGAATAGGATTAACAGCCACAAATCAGAGCTTCCTTGGTGACCCAGTGGTAAATAATCCACCTGTCAATGCAGGAGACACAGGTTCAATCCCTGGTCTCGGAAGACCCCACATGCTTCAGAGCAAGGAAACCCTTGCACCACAAGTACCAAGCGTGTGCTCTAGGGCTCAGGGAGCCAAAACCACTGAGCCCACTTGCCACAACTACTGAAGCCCTAGAACCCACGCCGAAACTAGAGAAGCCACTACGATGAGAAGCCCACGCAATGCAACTAAAGAAGAGCCTCTGCTCACCACAAATAGAGAAAAACCGATAAAGCAGCCAAGACTCAAAACACACCAAAATAAATAATAATAATAAAGCTAGCAATCAACCTGTCAGGGGAGTGTGTAATTTCCTCGGTTCTGTCTCATCACGACAAAAATTTGAAGCGACGGACATTAAAGCCCTTGGCACGTCATAGCTCTCGGACAGTGTTACAGCTCCATGTTACAGCTCCATTTGATTTAGAAAATAAAAGAAAATACATCCTGGAGGCATGAGGGCAAGCCGACCCAAAAGACGTGAAGGGAAGAGAGAGACAGAGAGAGAGCGCGTGTGCGGGAGAGACAACCACCCCCCCCCACCCCCCCCCCCGACCCCCGACCCTTTGGCTCCTCTTTTTATCTGTTTTTTCTCTTCCCCCCAGGCCTGCCCTATGTTAATTGAGCTAGCCAGGAGTGCTGTTTGTTCTACCCGAGGGAGGTCCTCGCTCCAATCCGCGGACTTTCCTTTGTTCCATTTTCGCGGGCTTTTCCCTTCCTTGTCTTTTAGCCACCACCATTCTGGACTCCTTTTTCCTATTCTAACTACCTACCAAACCCAGAAAATATAGTCAACTGATCATTAACAAAGGAGCAAAGACTATACAGTGGAGAAAAGATAGTCTTTCAATAAACAGTGCTAGAACAGCTGGACACCCACTTGAAAAAAAAATTAATTTGGACACAGAATTTACACCTTTCATAAAATTAACTCAAAATGGATCATATCTAAATGCAAAAAGCAAAGCTATATAACTTCTAGAAGTTAACACGAGTAAATCTAGATGACCTTAAGTTGGCAATGAATTTTTAGATACTGCACTAAAGATAATCTGTGAAATAAATAATTGATAAGATGGGCTTCATTAAGATTAAGAATTTCTGTTCTGCAAAAGACAGTTAAGAAAATGAGAAGACAAATCAGGCTTGGAGAAAATACTTGCAAGAGCCATATCTAATAAAGGACTGCTATCTGAAATATATAAAGAACTCTTAACAATAAGAAAACAACAATTTAATAGAAGAAAAGATCAAACATCTGAATAGACATCTCTTCAAAGAAGATATCCTGATGACAAATAAGTATATGAAAAGAGATCCCATGCCATACCTCATTAAGGGACTGAAAAGTAAAACAACTATAGGGACTTCCTTGGGCTTCCCTGGTAGCTCAGCTGGTAAAGAATCTGCCTGCAAAGCAGGAGACCCCATTTCGATTACTGAGTTGGGAAGATCCACTGGAGAAGGGGTAGGCTATCCACTCCAGTATTCTTCTGTTTCCCTTGTGGGCTCAGATAGTACAGAATGTGCCTGCAATGCAGGAGACCTGGGTTCATTCCTTGGGTTGGGAAGATCCCCTGGAGAAGGGAATGGCTACCCACCCCAGTATTCTGGCCTGGAGAATTCCATATACAAAGGAGCCTGGCAGACTATAGTCCATGAGGTCACAAAGAGTCGGACACAATTGAACGACTTTAATTTCCACTTTCAGGGACTTCCCTGCTGGCAGAGTGGGTAAGAATCCACCTGCCAATGCAGGGGACAGGTTCGATCTTTTATTTATGGAAAATTCCACAGGTTGCAGAGCAAGTTGCAGTTCCATAGGTTGCAGAGTTAAGCCTGTGTGCCATAACTACTGAGCCCATGTGCTGCAACTACTGAAGCCTGAGCTCAAGAGCCTGTGCTCTGAAACAAGAAAAGCAACCACAATAAGAAGTCCTTGCACTGCAATAAAGTAGCTCCCACTCGCTGCAACTAAAGAAAGCCCACACAAAGAAATGAAGATCCTGTTCAACCAAAAATAAATACATTAAAAAAAAAAACCCCAAAACCCAAAACAACAATGTGATATCAACACACCCAATAGGATGACCAAAAAGCAAAACACCAGTATTAAATGGGGATGAGGATGTGAAGCCACAGGCATTCATCCATTGCTGGTCACAGCAGAAGCACAGCTGTTTTGTAAGACAGTTTGGCAGTTCACTACAGGACTAAACATTCTCTTAACAAGAAATCCAGCAATCAAACTCCTTGGGATGTTCCCAATGAGCTGAAAAAATGTAGCACACAGATGCAGGACATTGACAGTAGAGGCTGAGTGGAAGGGGACAGGTGATATACAGAAACTCCCTGTACTTTCTACTCAACTTGACTCTGAACCTAAAACTGCTCTAAATATAGTCTATTAAAAAATGGACCGGTAAAACAGTAGTTATAACTAGCTTCATAAGATAAGGATGTCAAACTATCAGAACAAATTCATTTTTTTTTCATTTGCTATGTTAGAAAGTATTCTTTGTCCCATTTATCAGTAGGAATAAAGGGGTTTTGGTTTTCTCTGAAAAAGACCACAGACATAAATCTTCTTTCAAGGTTTGGAAAGCCTTTGCAATCTCTTAACTCAAAACTGGGTTCTGAATTTTCTACTGATTATTATTTGTATGCCAGAATCAGTGGGCAATTGCTCTTATGTTCATTTACCTTTAAGTGTCACTCCAACAAAATTTTGTAAAGAGTTCAATAAATCTCAAGAAGTAAGGGAGGAAAGTGAAAAAGGAAGCAAAGGGAAATAAAAGCAATGGTTTCTGCACAAGAAGATTGCCCAAGTAGATCTTTGCCTAAGTGGGGCTGAGCAGAAACGGTAAAATGTCTCCATGCACAGCAATATTTAATAATCCAAGGTAGTAATATCAATAAAATCAAAGTCCTCACTAGCCAAGTGTCCAATATGCAAACCAAGGGAATCTTACTGTACCGAGTTCACACCCAATTTTCATTCCCTAAGAAGAGGACTCATATGTCACACAGCCTTACTTTGCAACTATCTGCCAACCTTCGAGATATTATGTCGCTTAGTATCTTTCCGGCAAGTGTAACATGAAGGGCATCCATCAGTAATAAGTGACAGGACCCATACCTGTTGAGCAGCTTGCCTGAGGATGCTAGAGCACTTCACACTGTCAGTGTGAACACAGATATCAGGCAAAGAAAGAGCACAGGACATAAATGAAGATCACATAACATAACTGACTTTGTATAGATCAGAAACTAAAAACTGGTAAACAAGGGCAAGGGAATGTGCTCTTCAGAAAAGAAACACTGCATCTGGATAGAAATTCCAGCTCCAAGATTTACTAATCGATGTCCTTATTCATTCATCCATCCAAAAGATTATGTTCAATTTTCCAGACACTGGATTATATAACTTCAAGGTGACCTTTCTTGTTGTTCAGTTGCTCAGTCATGCCCAACTCCTTGCAACCGCAGGCATGCCAGGCTTCCCTGTCCTTCACCAAGAGGATCTTAGTCATTTTTACAATCCCTACTTTTCATCATTTACAAGAGGATGTTTAAAAAATATAAGAAGGTGTTAATAATAATCGTCTGCCTAGCCTGATGGGAGGGGAGCTTGGAGGAGAATGGATACATGTATACAAAGGGCAGAGTTCCTTTGCTGTTCACTGAAGCTATCACAAAACTGTTAATATGAAATAAGATGCTTAAAAATAATAATTGCCTGCCTAAATTAGTACAGTGATTTTAAAAATTGAGTGATATAATACATTGTCAGTACTTGAAGAATATACACTATGAATATGTTATTTTTAGATAATAATAGTCATATCTCCATCTATTGTGATATACACATAATTCACATTTAATGTTTATCTTTCCTAACTTGTGTAATTCATATACAAGTCACATTTTGCCCTAGTCTTGGAAACTTACACTTTTTTTCTATAATTATTTAGAACTGAAAGTAACTTATTGCATTGATATGGGCTTCATTAGTGGCTCAGATAGTAAAGAATCTGCTTACAATGCAGGAGACATAGGTTCTATCCCTGGGTTGGGAAGATCCCCTGGAGAAAAGAATGGCTACCCACTCCAGTATTGTTGCCTGGAGAATTCCATGGACAGAGGAGCCTGGCAGGCTACAGTTCATGGGGTCGCAAAGAGTTGGACATGACTGAGCGACTAACACTTTCACTTTATTGCATTGATATTTGAAGTTCAGCAAAGGTTATTTAATTGTGTGTGAGAGTGAGGTAGGGTCAGGTGTTTATTTGTATCCAAGATCACCAAATTCCATACAATAAATGCCATAGTTGGAAATGGAAGTCCCAATTCTAGGCTACTGGGAAACAGAAAAGGAGTGAAATTAAGGATTAAGGGCTGCCTGCTACTAAGCTGCACAACACTTCTTGTACTAGAGATGAAATGATTCAATCCAATTCCACCGCAGAATGATGAGAAAATAAAACTGATGGGAGAGCAAATGGAAACAGCTGTGTTTTACTGCAACACAGACAGTCTGCACATTTTGCTGCTTATTTATAATGAAAACGGAAATTGTAAGTGACAGGCTGAGGGTAGTTTATAAAGCAAATATTGTGAAGCCTTGGAGGTGCTACTGCTTTATGAAAGACAAGCAGCTTTTTTTTTTTATTATGCATGGTCACTGAATTCTCTTAAAATGATGGAAGCAAACACTTAAATATCAAAAGGAGAGTGCTTGGGATTAGAGTAAAATGAATTTTCATAGAGCCCAAAATGTATGTTATGAATTTTTAAATTCTAAGGTAGAATAAGTTATTGATCAGAATTTACCTGATTTAGACACCTTGGGCTCTAGCCCCTTAGAGAGTAGGATCTCTTCTGCCCATGTGATGAGACATCCAGAGGCAGGCAGAACAATGCAGATGCCATGGCTCAATGATCAGGATGGTGACCTAGGAGGCAATTTGGCTCAGAGGCTGGTCAACTACATTCGCGCACTGTGATTGCCAACCATTTTCTCTAATAGCCAGGCTTGCAGCTGAGTCTGGATGCATTCTTACATACTTTTATTATTCTATAAGATTTGATTTGCAGAAGTCTGTTTATTGCTTCTTACTTTGTTATAAGGGGTAGGAGGATTTTCTGAATGCCCTCCACCTTTCCACCCTACCACACACACTAGATCTAAATGATGTCTAGTGGTTGCATTAGTCCCTCAGTTGTGTTCAACTCTTCGCAACCCCATGAACTGTAGCCCACCAGGTTTCTCTGTCCACGGAATTCTCTAGGTAAGAATACTGGAGTGAGTAGTCATTCCCTTCTCCAGGGGATCTTTTCAACCCAGGAATTGAACCTTGGTCTCCCACATTGCAGGCAGGTTTTTTACTGTCTGAGACACAGGGAAACCACAAGTGATATCTACTTGGTGGTAAAAATGACTTACATTCAGATTTTAATAATAATCTTAAAATCATCATAATAATAATGGGAGACAATATAATCCTACTTGGATTTTTAAGTCCCATTTTCCAAAGCAAAGTGATGGATGGGTTAGAAAATACCTGGTGCTTGAAGTTTGGAATATTTGTTAGGCAATTATTCACAATGAATATTCTTTGAAGATGAATTATCTAGAAAGGAAGTGTTAAAAACAAGTGATACAAAACTTTCACTTTCACGTCATTTTTAACATAGCCCATGTCAGCAGGGGGGCTTCCTAGGTGGTACTATGGTAAAGAAGACGCCTGCCAATGCAGGAGACACAAGGTATGTGGGTTTGCTCCCCGGGTTGGGAAGATCCCCTGGAGTAGGACATGGCACCCCTCTCCAGTATTCTTGTCTGGAAAATTCCATGGGCAGAGGAGTCTGGCAGGCTACAATCCATAGGGCCTCAAAGAGTTGGACATGACTGAGCGACTGAGCACAGCACAACTCATTAGGGATATCATTCTCTAAGAGTGGTTACTAAAAAAGGGAAATGTTTTTAATTTTAGCTTTAAACCCATTGTGTCCAATATCTTTGTACATTCAAAAGGATAAAACTGGATATTTATGCTACTATAGCTTTTTATATTCAGGGTGTAATTATCTCATCAATATTTCTTTGCCAAATAAAGTATCTCTATCTTATTCTTACATCTTATATTTCATTGTAGGTCTACATTATTTTTTTCCTGTAAATTAAAACTCATTTTAATTTTGATCTCAATATTTCTTTGGGACTAAATTATAAGAATTCCAAATGAAAGTGTGAAGCAGTCATCCAGAGGAGAAAAATTTCAAATTAATTCATTTTATTTCATTCATATGGGGAAAATAATGTATAGTAAAATAAGTGGTATTATTTAGGTAATTAGAGGAACAGAATTTCTACAAAAAGACTGTTTCCAACTGCTTATGAGACAAGATGACTCATTTAACTCTGATGGCCTCAAAATTTGAAATGTCAGCGCTCACAAATGTAGAAGTTCAGACAAACTTCAGAAAGTTTTTCCTTCAAGGCCAGAGAGTGTCTTACAAGGTTTCCAAATGCTGCTTCTAGTACTCACTGAAAATCCCTCAAATTTGCTAGATCTAAAAACACTCATTTCTTTTCCTAGGCTAGATAGGATCTAAGGAATCTTATAATTTAAAATACACATCTCATTCTGGTAAACTTGCTTCAATCTAGTAATCCGTGTTCACTTAGTCAACAAATGTTTATTTAAAACTATCATTGATACAAAATATACAGGGCAATAAGATGAAGAAGGGGGGGCGGGAGAAGAATTGGTCATGGTTCCTTGTTTCAAAGAACTTATAGACTAATCGTGGCAGAGGCAAGAGAGACAGGTAAAGAATCACCACATGGCTTCCTAAGAAACAGCTATTTTTTTTTTCATACATCTGTATTTTTTCCTTTCCTCAAAGATTTATCTTGCTTTGTTTTCCTTTGACTTCTAATAGAGAAGCAAGTGTGTGAACCAATTTGCTATACTGTGGTGTTTTTTCCTCCAATATATGGGGCACTACTTGATAATTATCAAAACCATGAGACTGAAGAATGCTTTCAAGATGGATACTAGAATTCACATCAGTTGCCATGATAGAGGGAATCTCTATGACTTGTTTATTATTGATGACATCTGTTTCAAATGTTAAGCCATCTATCATACAGACAAATCATTTCCACCATCCATGTTTATCAACACAAAACATGAAGAAGTGAAAAGAAATGGTACAGGATCTTGAGGATTATAGTGTTTGTAGCAGGTAAAGAAGCATATTTGTAAACCAATTAAATCAGTTTTGGAACCACAAATAAGCTAAATTGCAGACTTAAACTAATTATATATTAAAATATGTATCAATGACTGGTTGAGGAACAGGAGTACAAGCTTTAAAACATAAAGCTTTAAGAATATAAATCAGAAGTTCACAGTGGAGAGGTAATACAAAAATTACCTAGGTAATGTTTTAAAAATAGATGTCTTAATGTAATAGGAAAGAATAAGTCTGACTCCATATTGGATCTGTTTCTATTATTTAACCTTTGTATTCTCTGGCTCTGTCTACAAGTTAAGAATGCTGCCTATAGCCTGCAATATACTGGATAACCCATTCTCAAGGTGGTTATTGTAATTTACTCTCCAATAATACACCTCCCAATAATGGAAACCTGGGTACAACACAAATAACATTTGGCTCTCACCATCTGCAGTTACTCAAAATGATCATTTCATCAACCTTGACAATGCATGATATGTGACTGAATGTTTGAGCAAGAAGTATAACATTTTGGTAGGGTTTTACTCTATGCCTAGGTTCCTTAAATTTAGGAAAGGAGCCTCTATTTTTGCAGTAAGGAGGGAAAACTCCCTTATCTTGCACATTGCATTTTGGGGAAAAATATTTAATAATCCTGACATTGTCTCTTATTCTGCAAAATGGGAATAACCACCCCTAATAATTAATTTAGACGAGCTATGTAATACTGATATAATTTTTTTCTACCAGCAACTCCACTGCAGAGCAAGTGAACTGTAGCTTTGCAATATCATTTTTCACTGTGAAAGTACTTTCAGTAGATTCTTGGAATTACAACATCTCTAATTAATTTTAGCACATAGAAAGTGTTAGCAAGTTTAAAGGACAGTATCAGAACTGTAATTTAGCAGCTGCTATCTTTCTGCTCTACAAAAAAATATGTTTTAGCTTTGCTAGACTCTTCAGAGAATTTTGTAGGTCCGGTTTTATTTAACTATTACTGAAGTTTCCTCTCCAAATGAGTAGAAGATAACATTCAAATTACTAATTGACTATAGCTGCATGATTTCTGAAGCCTTCACATTAACAATAATTCAGGTGATGTAAGACTGAAACAACTAACATAACGAACAAACAGACAAACAATTGATTTGGAAATTATTCAGTCTTTTAAATATATGTCTTTCTATAACTTAGGGCCAGACATATATTTTGACAATTTTTTGTCCGTCTATATATTTTACATATTCACTAAAGAACTAACATTCCCTGTTATTTTTTTTTATTGATCTAGACATTGATAGATCACTGATAGATAGTCCATTGATACCACACCCACAGTGGATATGTCAGGTGGAAGAGAGGAGTTGTGTCAAACCACTATTTCTTTCTCATTTTAAATTTACTGATCCAGCCAACTGTACTGTATGATTTAGAAAAGAAAAATATCCTCTGATGGGCCTAAAAGTACTTAACAAACATCATTGCAATTCTCAAGATGTTTTTACTGTCTGCTTTATATCAGCCTCTGCCAAGAATACCTTTAGAGCAGGTTTAATATATTATAGTATAATCTTAAAACTCAACACAATGAGAGAAACACTATAGCTTAATATCAAATGAGGCAATCTTGGATTCTTTGTGTCTATTACAATACACTTTTCTACTGATGCATGCTTCATAAGTTTATTTCATTTTTTGGCCTTTAACAAAAAGGGATTTTGATTGTTTTCCCCTTCAGATGCAACTGCATTTTTACCTGTCCTCTTCTTGCAAGTGATTCAAAATGCTCCTCAAAAGAACTGAAACTTTCAGAGGAAGAAATGAGGAAAAAAGGAGTAATAGTAACTGTGGTAAGGTACATTCTTACACACACACACACACACACACACACACACACACACAAATAAATACAGCTTGCCGTTGTTAAGTTGCTAGGTCATCTTCGACTGTTTTGCAAACTCATGGACTGTAGCCTGCCAGACTCCTCTGTCCATGGGTTTTCCCAGGCAAGAATACAGGAATGGGTTGCCATTTCCTCCTCCTGGGGATCTTCCAGATCCAGGTACCAAACCCTCGTCTCTTGCATTGTGGGCAGATTCTTTACCACTTGAGGTCACCAAGGAAGCAAATATATGCATATATATACTTAATCATTTGCTTTATTAACAAGCTCTACTCTTCAACAGCATTAAGTATTGAATTTTCTATAGAGGTATTCATGCATTTAGGAGTTACACTCTTTATGATAAATTATGATATTAAGAAAGCAATATGAAAGTTAATGCTGATTCATATTATTATTGTATCGGCATACATTTCCCCATGTAGTAGCTCTTTTTCACTCACTTGTTCATTTGACAGTTATTTATTAAATCTCCAATGTCTTCTACTAGGTGCTAGCCAGATCCTGGACATAGATAGTAGGTAATATAGGAAATATTTTCTTATTCTCCTGGGATCTTATTCCTTGGTAGGTTATGCAAATATCCATTGAATAATCACAGACATATGTAAGTATAGATGGTAGAAAATGTTATAAAGGAAGAGTAGGCAGTTTCATAGGAGCATTTAACAAAAAAAGCCTTACCACGACATGAGAAATTATACCTAAAGAATAAATAAAGGACACCCAAGAATATAAATGGGTGCTAATAAGAAAGATGGGAGAAGCACATTTTATGGGCAGAGATTCTAAGACTTATATTTTAAATGACCCACAGAATGATACTGGTGGTTTTGAGAGAATAAAAGATAGCTGGCATGGGGCTTGAGAGAGGAAAACTATCCACAATGTAATCTGAGAAGGTGGCAGGAAGCCAATCATGTTGGAATTCGTAGGCCATGGTAAGAATATTGTATTTATCCTAAAAGCAAGGAGAAATTAATGAGAGATTTGAATCAGAGGGTTCAGTCAAGGTGATTTATTTGCATGCATTATTTGTGTGTGCTTATATTTTTTTGCAAAAGATATCTGTGCTCAGGTAGGGCGTATGTGTTTCTTTCTTATAAATTCGTAAATAATGTATCTGTGTCTCTGTTGGCATTTTTAATGCCACCATAATTGCTTTCCTATTGGAAAAGACTTTGAAAGTATGACATATATTTTAAAAATATGAACATATAACAATATGAATCAATATGTAATAACCTGACAAAACAAATCAGCAGGCCCATATGGTTTCAAGGGGAACTTTACCAAACATTTAAGGAAGATTATATCAATTTTTCCAGAAAACAGAAGAGATCGAACCCAGGTCTCCCACATTGCGGGTGGATTCTTTACCCTCTGAGCCACCAGGGAAGCCCAAGAATACTGAAGTGGGTAGCCTATCCCTTCTCCAAGGGAACTTCCTGACTCAGGAATCAAACCAGGGTCTCCTGCATCGCAGGCAGATTTTTTTGCCAGCTGAACTACGCAGGAAGCCCAAGCAGAAGTAAACAATTTCAATTCATTCTATGAATCCAGCATTTTATTAATACCCAAACAAGGTAAAAGGACTATACACTGATACCCTTTAAGGATATAGATGCAACATCTTGAAAAAAAAAATATATATATATAAGCAAATTGAATCCAACAGTGTACAAAAAGAATTATACTCAAAGATCAAATGGGATTTATTCTATGTATGTGAGTCTGGTTCAACATTTGAGAATCAATTAATGTAATCCATCACATCGACAAATTCAAAAGGAAAAATCATATAATCATATTAATAGATGCAGAAAAAGGATTTCCAAAATCCAACACCTATTCGTGTTAAAAACTCTCAACAGAGGCAAGCTTCCTCAACTCTATCTTGTTTGCAGAAGATATGACTGTCAATGTAAAAAATCCCAAGGAACAAAAGTCAAAATCTCCTGGAACCAACAAGCAGTATCAGCAAGGCTACAGGTTCTTTGTGCCACTAGAGTGACTGGGAAGCCCCAGAGGATATAAGTTTAATATACACAAGTCAACTATTTTCCTACATACTGGCAATGAACAACTGGAATTTCAAATAAAAACCACAGCACCACTGACATTAGTCGTAAAAATACTTACATGAAAACCTAATAAAATATGTACAATACCTAATATGAGAGAAAAATACAAAACTCTCATGAAAGAAATCACAGAGCCACATAAATGAATGGTATTTTATGTTTATGGATTTAAAAAATTGTGATTTGCCAATATATCAGTTCTTGATTAAAAGCATTCCTAACTAAAAATTCAGTAAGTTACTTCGTAGATATCAACAAACTGATTCTAAAACTTACATAGAAAAGCAAAAGACTCACAGTAGCCATTACAATATTGAAGAACAGTCAGAGGACTGATATTACCCAATTTTGAGACTTCTTATAAAACTTTAGTAATTAAGACAGAATGGCATTGGTGAAAGAATGGATAAGTCAGTGGGACAGAATAGAGTCCACAAACAGACACACAAATATAATCAACAAATCTTTGACAAAGGAGCAAAATCATACAATTCAGCAAGGATAATTTTCTCAAGAAAGGGTGCTGCTATGGCTGATTCATGTTGATATTTGGTAGAAACCAATGCAGTACTGTAAAGCAATTATCCTTCAATTAAAAATTAATAAATTAAAATATAAATAAATGGTGCTGGAACAATTGGACATTCCCATCAAAAAAAAACATAAAAGAACTGACTTCACAAAATTCACTCCAAATGGATTGTGGACAAAAGGTAAAATGTAAAATTGTAAAATTTCTAGAGGATAACATAGGAGAAAATCTAGGTAACCTTCAACTTGGCAATGAATTTTTAGGTATAACACCAAAAGCATGATCCATGAGAGAAAATAATGATGTTAGGCTTCAATATAATTGGAAACTTCTGTTCTATAAGGGTTACTATCAAGAGAATTAAAAGACAAGCTACAGAT
Source organism: Okapia johnstoni (assembly GCA_024291935.2). Classification (NCBI taxonomy): domain Eukaryota; kingdom Metazoa; phylum Chordata; class Mammalia; order Artiodactyla; family Giraffidae; genus Okapia; species Okapia johnstoni. Next base: position 11,435,823 of record CM044325.1, read on the forward strand.
TAGGAGAAATCTTTGCAAAAACTGTATCTAATAAGGCCATGCATTCAATATATATAAAGTACTGTTAGAATTCAAAAATAAGAAAACAAAAAACATAACTAAATATTAAGCAAAATATCTGAACAAACAATTCACCAATGAGTAAGTATATGAAAATATGCTCAACATCATATGTCATTAGGGGATTACAAAAAAAAAATAATAATACTGTACCACTACACACCTATTTACCCATTTCAATGGCTAAAATACAAAATACAGCTAACACATTCAATTGCTAGTGTGCATGCAAAATGGTAAGGCCACTTTGTAAGACATTTTAGCAATTTCTTACAAACGCAACCTACTCTTATCATGCATGCATGCATGCTAAGTCACCTCAGTCGTGTCCGACTTTTTGCAACCCTATGGGCCATAGCCTGCCAAGCAACCCACTCCAGTATTCTTACCTGGAGAATCCCATACAGAGTTGACTGGCATGCTACAGCCCATAGAGTCTCAAAGAATTGGACACAACTGAAGCCACTTAGCACACACACATGCACAAAACAGGCAGGAGGTTGGCCTGAGCCCTTGGACCAGGCCTGGTCAGGCCCTGGTCAGCGATAGCTAATGCTAGATAGAGGCCATGGTCCAGGAGCTGAGGGACAAGCCTCCCTAAAGAGGGGACAGAGAAGAGTGCCAAGTGGGGACTCTTGCCCTGGTATAAGCAAATAGGGTACAGGGTCTCCAGAGAAAGAGAACCAGTCATGGCTTTCCTAACATAAAATAAGCCACTTTTGGCTTAAGCCATTTTGTGATCTAAGCCTGGCCACAGTGCTCGCCCTTGAACAGCTCTCAGTAATTACTGATCTTAAGGGAACAAAGGAATACAGGAACAGAGGAAAAGCAGTCAAAGCAGTCGAGAAACAACAGTTCAGTGATAAAAGGGTCCCAGTTCCTTCTTAAGGGATGCACCTAGCAATCTGATATTGACCTCAGGTGACTTGGAGGTGCAGGGGCTTGGAGCGGGGCTTGGGTTTCCAGCCAGAGATGGAGGCGGAGTGGTGACCGTGGATTTCTCTACTTAAGAATACTGGAGTGGATTGCCATGCCCTCCTGCAGAGGATCTTCCTAACTAAGGAACTGAACCTTCATCTTTTATGTCTCCTGCAATAGCAGGCTTGACAACTACAGCCACCTGAGAAGCCCACTCTTACCATATGATCCAGTAATTACATTCTTTGATATATACCCAAATGAGGTGAAAACTTATGTCCACATGAAAATCTGTGCACAAATACTGATAGCAAGTTTATTCATAATTGTTCAACATTGGAAACAGTCAATGCATTTTTTAATAGGTAATTGAAAAAGAAAAAAATGCCATTTATTTTCTCTGTAAAGTATCAAGCAAAAAAAAAAAAAATCACTTGGATTTTGAGAGAAGTGGGCAAATATTTTAAATCCTATCAATGGTATGAAAGTAATTAATATGCAAGTGGTTTCCTAGAATATGAACATCTGACCTTGAAATTGGATTGTTGTAGAGACTATTACTTTATTTTTGAAAGGTAAAAAAGGTAGCATCTTTCATAATTATAATTATTTTATTGAAATATAGTTGATTTACAATATTGTATTACTTTCAGGTGTATAGCAAAGTGATTCAGTCACATATATACTTTTCTTCAGATTCTCAGATTTTTATTTTGTTTAAAACATACAAATGCATATAATTTGTCAAAAAAGACTAAAGACTTTTTATTATGTAAATATGCAATATACTTGGTCTTCCCTGGTGGCTCAGATGGTAAAGAATCTTCATGTGATGCGGGAGACAGGTTTCAATCCCTGGGTCAGGAAGATCCCCTGGAGAAGGGAATAATGGCAACCCACTCCAGTATTCTTGCCTGGAGAATCCCACAGACAGAGGAGCCTGGCAGGCTACAGTCCATGGGGTCGCACAGAGTTGGACGTGGCTGAGTGAGTAACACACACACACACACACACACACACACACACACACACACACAATATACTTTGTATCTCAGTTTCCTGAGAAGATAGTAATGCCTGTTCTTAGAGTCACCTTCATGAGTAAAAGAAAAAATGTATAACTAAACAGTATTTGATATCTTGGTTTCTTTCACTGTTCCTATATATATTCAAATACAATGCAGAAGCACACTTACATATCCAAATACAAGTTTATATTTCTTATAGTTTCAGAATTCTAGTTAAGGGAAGAAGCATAGCCTGCATCTGAGGCAGGGGTCAGCTTAATAAAAGCGCAGTGGTAATTAGGCTGAAGGCTCTCAGATCTTGGACAATCAGCTGTAGAGAGAGGCTGTATACTTGATGCTCTGAACATGCAAACATCTCATAGTTCCATACCACATTAAACCTCATGAAACCAGTCCTGACATTCTCCTATTTACAGAGACTCCAGAGAATCAGAGGGCCTGAGTGTTGAGGATGACTGAAACCAGAGGGAAAGATCTCCAAACAGGCAGTGGTGGTCAAACACTTTCATTTCCCGCGAGTAGTATAAAAGATTTTGCAATATAGATAAGCCTCTTTTCATAGATTGAATCCACTCCAAAGGGCATGTGAACTGTTGATAGCCATCAACTCTGGGAGTCAGTTTATTTTCTAAATCCCAGTGCCTTGTGTGTCTAATATCCACTTTCATTTTCTCCTCTTTGTGAAAATAATGTTTGTATTGTTCTGCTATCAGTAAAAATGTGTACAAGGAAACTTAGGAGGAAATTTGTTCTGACACCATAAACAGTAAATAATTTTGGTCTGTTTATACTGAGGAGGAAGCTGATGTGTATTCTTTGTCATTTCCCTTTCTCCACTGTTATTACTGGTATCTAATTTTGAAAGCATGGTCTTTGAAAAATGATAGTGGTTGTTGGATTGTTTTAAAGGAGAGGTCAGTTTCGCATTTTAGGCATGGACATGAGATTTTCAGATACCCTGATGGTGTTGGAAGGTACCATTCAGTCTTTTGTCTTCTAGGATGTTAAGCAGCAGCCCTGGCATTCATAATTCCTATTGTTTATTTCACACTCTATCTGTTGCAATCCCTTCTCTCACTGTCCCCTAATTCCACATATTAAGATTAAAAACATCACAGGAACTGCACTTTAGGAAGAATACCCCACATCTTTTCTGAAAGTGAAAGTCGCTCAGTCATGTCTGACTCTTTGTAACCCCATGGACTATACAGATTCTTTACCAGCTGAGCAAACAGGGAAGCCATCCCTTTTGAAGTCCAGTAATTTATCCAATACTCAAAAAAAAAAAAAATTGTGTGCACCTGTTGCCAAAAAGGCAATGGTACAGGAAAGGAGCTACAACAACGCAAAAGATAAGTAAAATCTAACCATATGAAGTTTACATTCTAGAGACAACAATGGATAAGTGAATATATAACCCCTGATATGATGATCATATATGTTATAAAGAAGAAAACAAAGAGCTAGAATAGACAATAATGACCTGAATCGGGCAAGATTTAATTCAGGCAGGGGCTCACTAAAATTCTGTTAAAGGTAACATTTAAGCTGAGAAAAAGAAGAAAAAGTAAAACAGACAAACAGGGGAAAAATCTTCCAAGCAGAGGTAGCATCAGGTAAACTATTGCTGAGCCAGGAAAGGACTTAGTATACCTCACATCTGAAAGATGATCAGTAAAGATGTAGTCCACGCATCACGGTGGAAATTGTACAATAAGACTGGAAACATAGCGGATCATGTTCAGAAGGGCTGGTCAAACTGAAGGTTTAGGAATGAAGTTTCAAGCTTATTTTTATTTCCCCAGCAGACCATGGAAATACTTATACAGGAAGCAACAGGCTTACATTTAGATTTTTTAAAAATAAGTTCTTGCTATTAAGTGGCAAGTAGATTAGGGTGAGATATGGATAAGAGTTGGTCACATAGAAGAAAATGTTGGTTTGGATTAAAATAGCATATAAGGGAGATGCAGAGAAGAAGACCCATTCAAGACCTACTTTGGAAGCTCAATTGGTAAGATTTGTTGATGGACTGCATGTAAATAGGAGGAAAATAAAATAATTAAATAATTGAAATAGGAAAACTAAACCCACCAAATCAATAAATAGTATTTAGTAAGAATTTATTGAGCATATAAGAACACTTCAGAGACTGTTGGGAGCTTTCGAATTTAAAACCAATATGAAGCTCAGGGGTTTGATGTTATTATAGCATGGCTTATAAAGTAAAAATAAGCAAGTTGTTTAACCTTCAGAATAATTGGCTACTGCAATGGGGTTTTCCAGTTGGTGGAGGATTGCTTAAAAGTGAGCATCTTATATCATATTTAGGAAGATGACCTAAGTTTCTTGTATGATTATCAGAGGCATTGATTAGAAATAACCTAAGTCTCATTTGTACTTTAGCTTATTAAGCAAGATGTGCTTTTGAATATGTAGCTTATACGGTTTTTGTCTAAGGAAATTCTCAAATCCAGTCTCAATTTATATTTTTAACAATTCATAGATTTCTGACATAAGAATTTGTAATATGGTGGTGCCATTTCCTGGCTTCCCTAGTGGTTCAGAATCTGCCTGCCAATGCAGGAGATGCTGGTTCAATGTTTGGGTCAGGAAGATCCCCTGGAGAAGGAAATGGCAATCCACTCCAGTATTATTGACTGGGAAATCCCGTGGACAGAGGAGCCCAGCAGGCTACAGTCCATGGTGTTACAAAGAGTCCGACATGACTTAGCAACTGAGCATGCCCACAAGGCGCCATTTCCTAAAGTAGGGAAGTTTAAAGCAAAAGCAGTGGGAATCAAACTAATTTCACAGTCAATTTAATTTTGAGGTAGCTCAGAAACATCAACTAGTGCAACCAGTACAGTTGCAAATCTTTATAACTCAGATGTGAAGTTGAATAACATAAAAGAGATGACTTATTCAGGAATAGAGGAGATTGCCTTGAGATGGAGAAGCACATGATGACATGCTGAGAAACTCAATGTTAATAAGTGTTTGAAAATAGTTTAAATTGTATGTCTTCTTGATTCATCCAGGTACACATGACAAAGAATGTTTTCGTATACATGTTTATGATAAAGCTCAGCTTGTGTGGTTTTTTTTTTTTTTTTGTATTGGCTTCGAAATGCTGTAGACAGATTCCATCCTAAGTTTAAACCCGTAATATTCAAGTCTACAAAAAAAGTGTATTTTATGAAATCATGGCACCATCTAGATTATTCTGCTCAATGCTTTCTTTTTCATTGGATAATTGCACCATGTTTAGTTTCCTTTGGCTAATGGAGGCAAAAATTGAAATTTTAAAAGCTAGGACACTGGGGAAGAGAGGTATTTTTTTGCTCCAGAAAAATATGCATAAACCTAATTTTACTTTGTGATTTCTATTCCCCTCTGCCAAAGGCACACTTCTCAGAAATAATACTATATATAAATCCCTTTATAATGCTGGTGCCTTAGGTAAGGATGTTTCAGCCAGATAAGTAGCAGCCACCAACCTTGTTAGGAGATCAACATGTTATAGGATTTTGACTGAATATGGTATTTGTCTTTGGGGACAAAATAGCACCTGAGTGTTTTTTAAGAGAAAAGAAAATTGACAATCCCTCTAATCTCAGTTTTACGGAAAAAGAAATGAAGGTGAAGTGGGTTTCTCAAGGTTAGACAGGTAATTAGGGGCAGAACTTGAACTCAAGTCTCCAGACTGGAGGCCCCAGAGGGAAGACCTGATGGACCCAGCGTGCATTCGTATCTGATGGAGCAGCCATTTCATCACTGAGCTCCTACTGAGCCTGTCTGACTTTTGGTGATACAGTTGTTTAATTGGAGTTATAATCCTCACTACAAGAAAAAAAAAAAATCTCCGAGGACCCTTGGGAGTTTAAGAATTGGCTGAGATAGATCCCAAAACAGTTTTACTTTCTCCCATGTCACTAGTTGCCATTCCTTCCAAGGTCTGAACAACAGCTTCTATGTCACTGTGACTCTAAGGTTAAGAATACTGAGGTTTAGAAAAGCACACAGATCAATCATGTCTACCTCACATGTGCTTTGCTTTGTGCTAGGTTGCTTCAGTGGCGTCTGACTCTTCATGACCCCATGGACTGTAGTCCACCAGGCTACTCTGTCCATGGGATTCTCTAGGCAAGAATACTGGAGTGGGTTGTCATGCCCTCCTCCAGGGGGTCTTCCTATTCAGGGTCTGAACTCGTGTTTCTTATGTCTCCTGCATTGGCAGGTGGGTTCTTCACCACTAGTGCTACCCGGGAAGCCACATGTTGCTGAGGAGTTTTAAAAATTGCAGATGTTGGGAATAGCATTGGATACAGATGGTAGTACATATATTTAGATGTGCAAGAGATTGATTAGTATTTTATATAATTGATGACATATTTGTTAATAATTTCAATTCTGACAGGTTGTGAAAATCCAATCTTGGTCAACTGAATATCGTTACCCATTCACTGAATAATGTAGAGGGTACAGTAGCTGACTTATGATACAGGTGAGGGGCAGGTCTGGAAGTTGCAGATGTGTGTGATTGAAGATGTGGTGAATTGGAAGAAGGGATATTCTTGCTCCATCTTGTCTTCACTAATTGGTCATCAAGACTTCTCCCGGATCTTCCTGCTCCTCATCTGATGCTGAGTGTCTCAATATTAGCTGAGTTGCACTAATCAGGTGACCAAGCTGGGTCTTTCACTGGTGAATGTGATCTCTGGCATCACTCCCAATACCTCCTACACTGTTCGCCAAGAGCCATTTCTATTCTGGGATCACGTGATTTTTTTTTCATGTTATTCCATGAAATTCTGTGGTGTCCCAGTTCTGCTCTTAAATTTCTAAATCTATGTGTGTGTGTGTGCATGTGTGCCTGTGTTTCTCACCACCATCCCTAGGCCTTCCTAGCAGGAAGAGCCTGGTGAAAAACCTACATCTAAGTTCTCTTTAATTCTCCTCCCACTTCTTCACTGATATCAACTGAAAACATCACTCAGCCTGAGGACAGCATAACCTGGTACCTCATCTGTTCTTCCAAATCAGTTTTGCAAGCTTAGAATTCATTAGGACATGATATTTTGCAACCAAAAAACCATTCCCTCATTTTTCTACAAAAGTAAACCATGAAGAGCAAATGGCTACCCCAAAGCTGAGTTTTTGTTTCATTTTTGTACGTTTTTCATACATTCTCAAATTTCTACTTATTTAGAAATATTCAACGGAATATCTTGTGATTTAAGTATGCTAATTTACAGGAAGATGATTCTCTCCCCTGAGTGTCACTTCGGTGACCTGCTCTGCTACAAAGAAGTTATTTTAGGAACATTTAAAAAAAAATTATTCTTTTCAGCTATCAGGTCTTAGTTGCAACAGTCAGGATCTTCACTGAACCATGAGGATCTTTCGTGGCAGTACATGGACTCTCTAGCTGGGGTGCAAGGGCTTCAGAGAGTGCATGGGCTTTAGTGGTGGCATGTGAGCTCTCTAGTTCCAGCACGTGGGCTCTCTAGCTGCGGTGGACAGGCTTAGCTTCTCTGAAGCATGTGGAATCTTAGTTTCCTGACCAGGGACCGAACCCACATCTCCTGCATTGCAAAGCGGATTCTTACCCACTGGATTGCCAGGGAAGTCCCTACAAAGAACGTTAATAAACTTTTTTTTTTTAATTTAAGAAAATTTGTAGTGATAGTCCAGAGGTTTTCTATGTACTCTAGACCAAGTTTTACCTCTTGTTAACATCTTACATCACTGCTATGGTGTATCTGTCATACAAATGAAGTGATATTGACACACTATTATTAATTAAACAGCATAGTTCGTATTTCTTTAGTTTTTTCCTGATGTCTTTTCATTTTAATTGTTTCAGTATCCTATAGTACTTTCAGCTATTGTGTCTCCTTTGACTCCTCTCAGATGTGATAGCTGATCAGACTTCTCTTGTCTTTCATGACCTTGACAGTCTTAAGAAAAACTTTTTGTCTTCCTGAAAAACGAATTTTATAGATCAAAACCTAGATTTGTCTGGTACTCTTTTCATGATTAAGACTGCAGTTAAGACTTTGGGGGAGGTCAAAAGCCATTCTCAGCACTATATAGCAAGGATTCCTTTATCAACTTGACTTGTCACTTATGATGTTAGCTTTGATCACCTGGCAGAACCAGTATTTGTCAGACTTCTCTACTGTAAAGCTGCTCATTTCCCCACTTTCTCTGTACTGTATACTTTGAAAGAAAGTCACTATGTGTGGTTCACACTTAAGGGGGAGGAGATCATGCTCCACCTCACTTAGAACATGCTAGCTACACAGATTATTGACCATTTTCTATACAGAAGATTTGCTTCTTTTTTCTCCATTTATTAATTGGATATTTTTATATGAGAATGGACTTATAGGGGCTTCCCAGGTGACACTAGCAGTAAAGAACCAGCTGGCCAATGCAAGAGGAATAAGAGATGAGGGTTCGATCCTTGAGTCGGGAAGATCCCCTAGAGGAGAGCATGGCAACCCACTCCAGTATTCTTGCCCGGAGAATACCATGGACAGAGGAGCCTGGCGGGCTACCATCCACAGGGTCACAAAGAGACAAACATGGCTGAAGCAACTTAGCAGAGCATAGCACATGGACTGGTATATATATTACTTTATATTCTATGTTACAACAATGCAATACTACACTCATTATTTTGCTGCTCAAAAAGTTCTACATTTGAGCACTTCGAGTCCTTTCAGTTGGCTCTCATGCCCCCTCTCATTTCCACACTGTTTTGCTTTTGGCACACTTTCATATTTCCTGAAACTGCAAGATTCTCCAGGCTCATCTTGCATCTTCCCTTCATCCATTTCTGAAATAGGCCATTTCTTTAAAGAGCCTTGGTTTCCTTCATTGGTACTAATGTCATCACAGAATGATATTAGAAAGCAAGCTCTGGGTTCTGCATATGCTCACTGCTAAAGGAATGTCATCTCATTGGCCCCCTTAGCATTCAGCAGTAGGAAATATATGTGTATGTACTAACCTATGTAAATACAAATGTTAACGTCATATTTGCATGTTTTTATATATTTCTATCAGTGCCTCTTATTAAGCTGAACATGAATTTATACTGATGTCTCTAATTCAATATCACATAGTTCTTTTAATAATGGATTAGTGTGAACACATAAAGGAACACTATGTAATAACAAGTAATGGTTAACACTTACTTAATACTATGTATGGAGGATACTACATTGCCTGTAACTGAGTCAGCTTTACCTAGTAGCTATTTTGGAACTGCTATGTCTATATTTGGATGTCACCTCTGCCAATTACTTACTGTGTGTCCTTGTGTTCAGCTGTTGAATCTGTTTCTTAGTTTCCTTGTTTGATAAATGAGGATGATAATAATACTTGATTCACAAGGATACGTGTGAGGATACATATCACTGTCAGATGTAGAACTGCTTAAAATATGACCTTCTGAACTACTGTTCATAATTTATGTCATATTAAAATTTTATTATGGTGTCAAGATATATTATCCTGTTATATCAAAACTTGTTTGAGATGCACAAACATAAAAGTGAGCTACATACATTGTGGTATATAAACCACTGTTCCATTTCTATGGTTAGGGCCTCATCTAAGCAATCAGTGAAGGTTAAGGAAAGAGAATTGATATGATATATGCTATTATACTGATACATTGTAATATGGAAAGACCTTTAACTCATACAATTTTAGGGCTTTTCCAAATAAGGCTCAAGTAGAGTCCTTAAACAGTCTGGGTACAAATGGAATTAGGAACATGCTAAGTATTCTAGCAATTAATTAAAGAAAATATTTTGAGGAAAGCCTGGAACATTCATTATGAAAGGGAATTGTAGAATATCATGAAGAAATGTAGGTTTTATAATCTGGATGTATTTTCACATTATTTTGTAAATGTGTGTGTATGCTAAGTCACTTCAGTTGTGTCCGACTCTTTGTGCCCCTATGGACTGTAGCCCTCCAGGCTCCTCTGTCCATGGAATTCTCCAGGCAAGAATATTGGAGTGGGTTGCCATGCCCTAATCCTCCAGGGGATTTTCCCAACCCAGGGATCCAACCCACATCTTTTTCGTCTGCTGCATTGGCAGACGGGTTCTTTACTACTAGCGCCACCTGGATAGTGGCTATTTTGTAAACATTCACGATCAAATCACAAACTTTTGTACCCCCATACACACATATCACACACTGTTAGTTCTTTTATAATTTGCACATTTGGCTGAAACATTGATGAGCTGTCGATTTCACAGCAGAACACTCTTCATTGCTATAAACAGTTATATTTGTTATATTTGCATATAATTTCAATTGTCAAAATCTGGAGGATGTTTTTCTGTTTTTTTTTTTAATTTGCATATTTTCTGCTGCTTCAGTTATGAATGGGTGACTTTCCTAGAAACATGGGCTGTTGAATTAGAGAGAAACAAGTACAAACCCTATTTGAACCCTGTTTACTTGTGAGATCTGGCAGGATATTTAACCTCTTTCAGTCTAAGTATCTTTATATGTATAATGGGAAAATTTGCATCCATTTTATAGGGCTGTCAGAGGTTGATATAATCCATAAAATAAGAACATGAAAACAAGCACATCATAAGCACAACATTTGTAATTAATATCACTTTGCCTCTATTAAAGAACTAATTACATTGCATTGTCTGTTCAGTTATTTTTCTCCTCAATATGTCTGTGAACAACTTGAGGGCTGGAGCAACTTTCACAGTAGGTATTTATAAAATCAAGGGTCATATATTTAAAAATTGTTAACCATTTTAAAGCTGCTAAGATGTATTAAGCATTTTCCTGCTTTCTTAGAGGGAGTACATTGAACTTAACAAATTCCCTTGGCAATTTTCCAGTCTTTTGTGAAAATCTATTTTTTTAAAAAAAACGTGCTGAATATCTTCATGCTTAAGCAGTCTTTGCTTCTTTTTGCCCACTTTCTGTTTTGCCCAGGTCTTTTCCCTCACTACATGCTATTACAGCAATTCTCTTTGTTGTACTGATATTCCTGCATATTTCAGTCTTTGCTCTTCATGATCATTTATTTCTTTTAATCTGTTATACACATACAGAGCAGATTATCAATCTTGAAAGTATTGCCTATAGTATACTGTATTGATTCTGGGTTTAAATATTCATATATAAATATGTCATGAGTATGAGTTTTATAGTATATCCTTTGGGACATCTAATTTTGCAACTAGTATGCCTTTGGTGTCGCTTTGTTTATGATTCTCCAACTTCCCTGTGGCTCAGACAGTAAAGAATCTGCCTGCAATGTGGGAGACCCAGGTTCGATCCCTGAGTCAGGAAGATCTCCTGGAGAAGGAAATGGCAACCCACTCCAGTATTCTTGCCTGGAGAATCCTATGGACAGAGAAGCCTGGCAGGTTACAGTCCACGGGGTCGCAGCGAGCTGGACATGACTGACACCTTCACTTTCACGTCTTTCTTTATGATTCTCAGTTGTTACAGAGGTACTGTTTGCTTTGAAAGGTTGGCACAGGAAATGTGAGGTATTTATTACTTATGCCATAACTATAGTAAAATGGACATTTTTTACCCAAGTTATGGCATGCATTGATATTAACAGTTATATCAAGTATCATCTCATTCGACTTCATTATTTTAGACATGAAGAAACAGATAAGTTAATTGACTTATGCAAATTTACACAACTGGGTATGAGAAGATGTGAAAATTGAGCTAATAGATTTGAACTGATTCTGTGTAATTTTGTACTATCTTATATTGCATAACATTTTCTTGAGCCAGAAATTCTATGTAATGCCTATTTTTAATGGTACACAATGGTGATTAAAACATATTTCTAAAATCCAAAGGAAATATGTTTGCTGTAATATGTTGCATTGATCTAGATAGCTACCAAAATAATATGAAAAATGAGTTCTCTGAGTTTATTTTATGGCTGTGGGTTTGGAGAGTATTTTCTTGAAAATCTAGAATCAGGTCAGTCATGCTTTTTTACATTAAAACAGTCTTTCTCATTTCAAAGTCTATAAATACTTTCCAGTGTGTTGGTTATTCCTATGCCTGAAAACTATGGGAACTAGAAAAGGAAGAAAGATCTTTAAAAATGTATATTACAGTTTTAACCCATGGCATTAGCTCTTCAGACTTCGAGTCCCTAAGAACATTTAAAGTATACTCCCTCTTAACTTACTTACAGAGATTTCAGGTGGCTTCATTGCCCTTCCTATTTTTCCCAGATGTCTATAGATCATAACAAAGTTAGGAAATGGAGATTTATTTCCTGCTCACTTTTCTTCATAGTGTCCAAGCTGTGCTATTCTATTCTATGATGTTTTTATGTGATTTGTAGTTAGAAATGTGTAAAATGTATATCTAATACTTATTAGTATACTATTCCATGGAAGTTCTGATAGGTAATGGATATGAGCTAGGCATGCAAAGTTGGATTTGCAAACCAAATCATGTATTAACAAAATCCCATTTTTTACAAAGGCAGCTGATCATTTCATTGGCAGAGGAGAGGCTTTTTTTTTTGGAAGGTAAAATATTATTCGACATTATGAACATTTTATAAGATTCTGATACAATGTTTACTCTTATACATTTAAGGTAAAAGTTACTCTATATTTTGGATTACTGTCATAGAGAAAGTTTTCAGAAACCATAGATAGCAGGACTTATTTATAAATTACAAAAGACTGACCAAAATGTTTTAGCATATATATAATAATTACTATCAAGAGAAAGCCAAAGTTAAGCATATATTTGAGCTGTTACTATATTATTCTGAAACAGCTAAAACCTTAAAAATTAAGTAGACCAGAATTAATGACTTTATTCAAAGAAAGGACAATTCATACATCAGTCATATAGGCAGCATGAATGAACTTGGTAAGAGATAAGAATGCAATGACTTACAGAAATGACTGTCATCATAACTTAGCATTTGCATAACCTTAAAAATTCCACAGAATGTTAGCTAGAATGATAATTCATAGTATTGGGTTGGCCAAAAATTTCATTCAGATGTGTCCATTACATCTTATGGAAAAATTCGAACAAACTTCTTGCCCAACCCAATGCTTATACTTTCTGGAATAAAAATCTGCATTATTACATATGATCCACAAAAGGATGCCATCATCACCATTTTCAGGTGAAGAATACTTATTTGGAACTAATAATAGAATTTGAACTTGAACCTGGATCCTTCGGCTTCAAAACTCATGCCATTGTATTCTCTTTATTTCTCTATCTCAAAGGATAATATATTTCTTTTATGATAGTTCACATTAAATAATCAAGTTTAGCTCCTTATATTTGTAATATTAGGTATACAGGCAAACATAAACACATATTGCTTTTTTCAATAAGCTAAATTTTAAAATAGCAAGTATTTTTTCAAGGTCAAGGTTAAAAATATCAAATAGCACCAGTAAGTCTTAAGATTAAACATCAGCCTTTGAAGCCATTCCTGACAGTTTTGCTCCTCAGAGGCAAACATCTTTAATGATTTTAATTTACCTTTCTATTCTCCCCCACTCTTAGAAAGGTGCATTTTCATGGAGCCTGGCATGCTATAGTCCATGGGGTTGCAGAGAGTTGACCATGACTTAGTGACTGAACAACTACAATAACATCTTCACTGACATTTGATTTGGATTGTTGTTGCTGTTCAGCTGTTAAATTATGTTTGACTCTCTGTGACCTCGTGGACTGCAGCATGCCAGGCCTTCCTGTCCCTCACTATCTGCCAGAGTTTGTCCAAGTTCATGTCCATTGAGTCAGTGATGCTATCTACCCATCTCATCCTCTGCCACCCTCTTCTCCTTTTGCCTTCAATCTTTCCCAGGTGACATTTGATTTGAATTGCTGCTTTTTAATTTTTTTTTTTTTCCTTTTAACTGTACCCATTTCAGGGCATGGATCAGTAATGCTCTAATTCCTTATCTGACTTGACTTCCAGCAAGCCAAATTCTAACTAGTAGTAGCCTCAGCCCTGCAGGTTTCTCCTTTAGTGAAAGAAAAATTTAGTCTTTTAAGTCTTTTCATCATTTGTTAATCTGACTTTATAATTCATGCTAAATTCTTGTTACAAATTCTTTAAAGTCAGTTTGAATAAACATCACTGGAAGCAAGTGAGCCTAGAAGTTCTAGTATTGAGTTTAGAAATAAGGATTATACTTTGGTTCTGAGATGGAGTAGAATTCAAGGTGCTAAGATACTTTTCAAAGAATGAAAAGGTCCATAGGACAAACAATCCTATGTTAGTCTTTTATTTGTCCCTGCGCTCTTTTTTCTCACTCTTGCAAATCCCTGCCACAGAGAGCCATAGATATAGGAGGGCAAAAGGCTGCAAATACAGTAACCTCAGCATACATTAAACCAAACATTTTATCACATACTTTTCCCACAAAAAATCACCTATTTCAGATGTTTCAAGAGCAAATTAAATTGCTTTGCATCTTAAGGGCATTTCTTCCTTCATCTTCCCTTTGATCATGAAAGTTCTCAAGATCTAAGCAAAATCGTTTGTTTCTTTTTTTTGTCCATTTCAGTCTCTAGTAGCAGTGAGAAACCCTTCATCATACTTTGGAAGTGTTGAAATAAGTTTGAAATAAATATTGAAATAAGCTGATCAGTAGACACTGAAATTGAAATACATGTGTTCTCAAAATGAAAGCCAATATCCTGAGGATCATCAGTAGTCAAACCAGGGGGTATCCAGATGAAGAAATAGAGAGACTAGTACAACAATAGACAGCTTTTTCTAGGACAAACATATAGTAATGTGCTGTGGCACCCTCTAATATGTCTATCAATCACGTGGATGTAATTAATTTGTAGTAATGAGTCCTGTGGGGTTCACACCCCAAGATGCAGGCTGGTCTAAAAATAAAAGCATCAATTTTCTAAACTCACAGTAGGTATAGTTAGGCATATATGGATTGCATATGTTGGGAAAGGGGAATTTCTTCCTCTATCCTTCTTGAGATCTTGTGGTTGGACTAATAATAAAATTGACACAAAGCAGATTAATAGGAGAAAAAGAAACATATTTTAATTTATGTGCATGGAGGTCTCATAGAAGTGGAACCTAAGAAGTGGCCTAAGGAGAAAGCTTTTATAATTTTTAGGGAAAGAAACAAAAGCTTTTGTTGACAAATTGATAGGACAAAGAAGCTCAGTTTTTGGTGCTCAAACAATGAAGAATCTAAAGAGAGTTTGGGCTTGAGGTAATACATTAAAGACTAAAGACATTAACAGCGCTTGTTAACACAGTTTCCTGGCCTGAATTCCCTGTCTGGTGATAAAGATGTCTCCTTACCTCCTGGTAAAGTGAGGATACTTTTCACATGGATGATTTCTTTCTTAATTTTAAGGACACAGAAGAGAGGGTCAATGTCCATCTTGAGTTGATCATTTCTCAATTAACTATAATTTAAAATAATCAATATACCATTGAGGCACGTTTTCAAGCAGCCTATCCTGAACCCCAACATATATTTCTGTGACAAAAACTAACCCATATTTTTTTTCTTTTTATCTCATTTTAAAATCTAATAGTAATGATGGATATACAAAATTCTAATTACACAGTTAGAAGACACTATAGTAATAATTGTTGCAGCCAAGATTAACCTGGCAAGATCAATGCAGGAAAGATCAATGAAAGCTCAAATCTATGGGTAAATGTTCCAATAGAAAAACATACCTGCACACTCTCATAGTATCTCCTCCAAGATATGTATTAAACAAAATAAAATGGCAGCTTTATGGTAGAGAAACCCAACAGTCACCATTTTAACCAACAGATCAAGCTTAATTTCAATGGTAGTAAGACATAGAGATATTATGTGTCCCCTGATATGAGCCACCAAGAGAGGTATAACACTTCCATGGTATTTAATCCAATCATTAGAGTACCAGACACATTCACATTCTATGCAATACCTAATCAATACTATTCAAAATGTAACAGTCCTACAAGAAATAAAGCACTGAGAATCTGTCATATAGTAGAGGAGACAGTGAACACATAGCAGTTAAATGAAACGTAGACTAAATGCAAGATTCTGAAATAAATCTTGAAAACAAAAAAGACATTAGTAGATAAAACATAAATGTGAGTATGATATTTGTATAAAAGGATAGAAATAGGAAAAACTAGTAAAATATGAATAAGAGTTGTAGGTCAATTAATATGATTGTATAAATATTGCTTTTATGGTTTCAATAACCACATTATAATTACACATATATATATATATATTAATGTTAAGGATGCTGGAAAAATGGTATATGGGAACTCTTGGTATGATTTTGTAGTCATCTGTAAGATTCAATAAATCTAAAATTATCTCAGAATAAAAAATCATATCCTAAATATTCATAAATAACAATACCATGTTATGTTTTAATACATTTTAATATACTTTTCTATGGAGGGATACTATATATTTAAGAAAATATAGAAGTTATAAATATCCATCTCAATAAATCGCCACAAAGTGACTGCATCCACTCAATTACCACTTAGGTCAAAAAATAGAACACTATTGGCCACCTTGAAGTATGCCTTACAACCCCTCCGAAAAGCTAATCCATCTCCTCTCACCAGAGTAACTCCTGTACTGTTTTCTAATAGCATAAAATACTTTCGGTTTTAAACATTATATAACAAATAACAATCTATTCAGTAGTGAATGAGAGTTTTATTCGTCTTATATTCTCACCAACACTTGGTTTTGTTGTGTTAATTTAAGCATTCTGGTAAGTGCAAAGGGAGTTTCTGTTATAACGTCACCTGATTTTATGATATCTGTATAAAAATTTCACTGAAAACAGAGAATTCATATAAACATTTTTAAATGATTCAGCACAAGGAGTGACATATTAATCACATTCTAAAATCTCATTTACAGATCCCAGAAGAAGCCAGATCTTTCCCCAGAAGATTGGTCTTACAAGGTAAAGTGAAGTGATGGTGTTGAACACAACATGCCTTGGAATTGTTTAGGTGCTGCAAGCTTTTATTTGATGGTAAAATTCTTTCACTCATTAACATTCTGAACACGACACAAGACATACACAGAAAAGCCAAATATTCTCCCGTGATAGAAAGCATGAATGTCTTTCAATTATATAGATATTTAGCACCCATTTTATTTCAATATTTGACTACCTTGATTGCTCCACATATTATATTTTTTCCAAATAGAAACAGAGAGAAATAGCCGTATTTATCAATGCATGTATTGATAATCTGAAAAACTTATAAAACATTTAAAAATATTTATATATGACTTTAACATTCCCTAAATAGCCCAACAAATGAATGTATTACAATGATTTTCTGTAAAACAGAACTATTTTTTTTTTGTGAACAAAATTGTCTGAATTAGATCAAGAATGACTGATAAATACCAAGTAAAACAATGTTACATTTAAATAAAACCTCTTATACAATTTATATATGTATTTTTAATTATTTCACAACGAACTTATGAGATTCTTGGTTACAGTCTCAATTGTATATTCAGTCCCAGAGAGAGTTATATAGTAAATGCCAATATGTAATTTGATTCAATTATGTTTTATGATTTCTTATAGCTCTATAATCAGAGTATATGTTCTTTCATAGTGTATTTTTTGCCCACAAAAATAAAAGAGAAGGAAAGAAATCAAATTGTTGTTGGCTTAATGTATAATTATGCACATTTTATAGCTGAGCAAACTGAGATTACATTACATGCAAAAGGCTACATGGCTATTATATGGAAAAGTTTTAAAGTAAGCTCTTTTATTTAAAATGCATTTCTGTATAGTATTTCCACTTGCTCCTCACAACATTCATTCTGCAGAATATATCCCTAGAATTAATGAGAAATTATAAAATTGTGAACTTCATTAGACCTTTAAAACTGTTTACTGTCTTCTGTCTACCGTCTTCTTCTTTTCCCTTCTCCCCTATATAGCTTACTTACTTCCAGTTTTTCCTCCTTTCCTCCTCAAGAGATAAGCATTTGAAATAAGGTTGACTGTTAGCAGTTGTCTCAAGTATTTTCAGGGCATGACTCTATTATGGCTAGCAAAACAGAAAAAATTTTTAGTATTTCTCTGCTTAATATCACAAGAAGATACACAGAAACTTGAGTCCTATTCTGATCCTATTGCTGGTGGAAAAGCCAACCCTATATCCGTCTATGAGACAGGGGAGAGTTAGAATTGAACTTGACAAATCTGGCAGCTCGGATTATACTTGACCTTTCCATATATATCTAGCTATTGGAATAAGATTTGGCTATTATTTGCCAAGCTGGAACCAATATTAGAAGTTTTTCTCTTTTAGAATTTGACACCAAGAAATCTACTTCCATTCTCACCTGAAGCATTTCATTCCCATGTATATGTGTGTTTTGTTTAATTTAATTTTATTTTGACTCATTTTTATTTAAGAAAGGAGTTTAGTGTACTTCTCTGTTTTGTCAGTGAATGCCAGTATGTAAATAAAGATTAGGTTTGCCTGCATGAATTAAACAACTCCAAAATAAATAAAATGAAATTGTATTTTTCTCTCACAGATGATTAGCAATCAGGGGTTGGCAGAGCGGCTCAACAATATCAAAAGTGACATTCCATTTTAATTTCGTGCACTGCTACCCTGAAAGCCACCACGTGACTAGATATGGCTGTGGAACTGACAGACAACAAAACGAGTCAAGATGAGGAATCACGTGCTCTCTCTCTTTAAGGAATCTTGTTGGAAATTATAAACAAACAAGAAAACTTCCACTTATATTTCATCTGCCAGAACATAGTCACTAAGCCAAACAGCTCCAAGAGAAGATAGTAAATGATCTCTTAATTGAATTTTACAATAGTCTATCAATTCAGCTAGTAGCTGTGGTTGACTGTGTTTACAATTATTTGTCTCTGTGTGTATAATTTTATGTATACATACACATATGTATGTATATATATTCCCAAATGGTAATAAGTTGGAATAAGTATTTCTTACAATTTTCAGAATTTGGGGTGAGGGTAGCAAGCATTTTCAGGTGGCTCAGTGGTCATGAATCTGCCTGCCAAAGCAGGAGATGTAGAAGACGCATTTGATTCCTGGGTTGGGAAGATCACCTGGGGAAGGAAACGGCAACCAAGTCCAGTATTCCTGCCTGAGAAATCCCATGGCAGCCTGGCGGGCTACAGTCCGTGGGGTTACAGAGAGTTGGACACGACTGAATGATTGAACGTGAGCATGAGAGAAAGCACTTCAGTATCCATTAGAGGAATATTTTCTTAAGTCGAACTATAAATGTTCACAAAGGACAGGCAATTGAAAATATTAAGAATTTTAAACTGGCTAACTAAAAAGTGCAACTTTTTACACTAAGTTAAACATTTAATAATAAAAGAAAAATATTTTTCTTGAGAAAAATACCAGTGATTCAGCACCAGATGACACGGCTTTAAAAAATGTGGAAATAAAAATCAAACCTATTTTCAATCATTAAAATATAAGAATCATCTTTTCCCTATTTAAACAATCAAGAAATCAATAAAATTTGGCATTTTAGCTATAAATATATGTTTTATTTTATATATATATTCTATATATATTCTATATAATATATTATATATATATTCTATATATTATATAATATATATATTCTATATATATTATCTAGAAATAAATTTGTGAAAATAACTTGTCTAGGGAGCCATGACATACTAAAAATATTTTGTTGGTCCATTAGCTTTTACAAGTTTTATAAAGAATAAACTTTCTCAAAAATTTCCTGGAAGATAGATTGTTTGGCCTTAGATATTGTTCAGTGACAGTGTTTTGAGTCAAATTTTGTGTTATAACTATCTTGAATGCTTTTTATATAATTAGATAAAATAACACTTGCTTAATTTTACACAAAGTAAGGCCATTAGTCATAAAAATAGACTTTTATGAAAGGTCTGCTTGAAATTTCATTTGTTGACCATTTACCAAGGATAACAAGTAACCCTCTTATGAACTATGACAGATTACAAATTCCTACATTCCACCAACACACCCCATTCAAATCTATATATTTGTGCAATTGCTTTTAATATATAAATAAATGATGTATTATTTCCCAAAATGTGCTAACTACATGTTAAAGGGAGAAACAAATGCTAGGCACTGAAGCAGGTTTCTTCTAAAATAAAGGATCTATGTACTGCAAATATGTTTAGATAAAAATGTGTTGGATTAAAGGGGGGAATATTTGGGGGAAAGTTAATCAGGTTAGATATAAAGCAAGAGTTTTTGTGTTTGTGTGTATGTGTATAGGAAGAAATAAGACAGAACTGAGAGTTAGTTGACATTCTTATAACATAATCAAACAAACTATGGAAAATTCTTAAAGAGATGGGAATAGCAGACCACATAACCTGCCTCCTGAGAAATATGTGCAGATTAAGAAGCAACAGTTAGAACCAAATGTGGAAAAACAGACTAGTTCAAATCTAGGAAAGGAGTACATCAAGGCTGTATATTGTCACCCTGCTTATTTAACTCATATATAGAGTACATCATGCAGAATGCCAAGCTGAATGAAGCACAAGCTGGAATCAAGACTGCTGGGAGAAATATCAACCTCAGATAAGCAGATGACACCATGCTTATGGCAAAAAGCAAAGAAGAACTAAAGAGCCTCTTGATGAAAGTGAAACAAGAAAGTGAAAAAGCTGGCTTAAAACTCAACATTCAAAAAACTAAGATCATGGCACCCAGTCCCATCACTTCATGGCAAATACATGGGGAAACAATGGAAACAGTGATAGACTATTTTCTTGAGTTCCAAAATCACTGCAGATGGTGAATCAGCCATGAAATAAAAGACACCTGCTCCTTGGAAGAAAAGCTATGACAAACCTAGGCAGCATATTAAAAAGCAGATATACTGCTTTGCTGACAAAGGTTCATCTAGTCAAAGCTATGGTTTTCCCAGTAGTCATGTATAGATGGGAGAGTTGGATCATAAAGAAAGCTGAGCACCAAAGAATTGACACTTTTGAACTGTGCTGTGGTGTTGGAGAAGACTCTTGAGAGTCCCTTGGACTGCAAGGAGATCAAACCAGTCAATCCTAAAGGATATTAATCCTGAATATTCATTGGAAGGTCTGATTCTGAAGCTGAGGCTCCAATACTTTGGCCACCTGATGTGAAGAACTGACTCATTAGAAAAGACCCTGATGGGAAAGATAGAGACAGAAGGAAAGGGGGATGATGGAGGATGAGATGGTTGGATGGCATTACTGATTTGACGGACATGAGTTTGAGCAAGCTCCAGGAGTTGGTGATGGACAGAGAAGCATGCTGCAGTTCATGGGGTCACAAAGAGTTGGACAAGACGGAGCAACTGAATTGAACTGATAACTTACATCTATTTAGTTTATACTTCATCAGTTGTCTACACAAACATCTACAGAGTCAATAAAAAATCAATCAATCAATCTGTGGAAGAAATGGAAACCTTTATTGGAGCCAAATTGAGGATTATAATGCAGGAACAGCCTCTCAAAAACTCTGAGAATTGTTCAACCAGTTAGAGGTCAAAGCATGATTTTACAAGTTTTTAGAGAGGCCGTTGTTCATTACATGATATGTTACTGACAGTTTGCACAATCCAGATTTTAAGTACAAAGTGGTGGGTCATTGTGACCCCTTACAACATCAAGAAGAAATGTTATCTTTCAAAGAGAATCTTGTTGATGCTAGGATAATGTTGCTTTTTTATGGCTGAGCAGGTATTTCTGCCAAGGGGAGATGTTTGGTCAAAGGGCATAAGGCAGAACACAGTGCTCAGTAGGGGCGAGAGAGGATATCAAAGGACAGAGAATACTGCTTATGTTTTTCTTGTTTTGCCATAAAATATGGATTTTATTTCACAATGGCATAGTCCTTTGTATACAAAACTGAAAAAAAAAATTCACTAGTGAAAAAGATAAAAAAATCTAGAGAAATAAGAAGGCCCATATTTTTGAAGTTCATCAATTTCCTGTGATGGTAGCTGTAGATGTTAACCACATCTACTGATGCTGAGCACTGAAGAATTGATGCTTTCGAGTTGTGGTGCTGGAGAAGACTCTTGAGAGCCCCTTGGACTGCAAGGAGACCAAAACAGTCAATACTAAAGGAAATCAACTCTGAACATTCAATGGAAGGACTGTGCTGAAGCTGAAGCTCCAATGCTCAGCCACCTGATGGGAACTGATTTTCCAGCTGTGTATCTTTTCCAGCTGATTCACTGGAAAATACCCTGATGCTGGGAAAGACTGAGGACAGGAGAAGAAGAGGGCAACAGAGGATGAGATGGTTGGATGGCCTAACTGACTCATTGGACATGAGTTTCAACAAACTCCAGGAGAAAGTGAAGGACAGGGAAGCCTGGTGAGCTGCAGTCCATGGGGTCACAAAAAGTCAGACATGACTTACTGATTAATCAACAACAACAACTGATATATTACACATCATGTTTGAACTCACTTCTTTTTCTTCTCAGATGCCATAATCCTGAAATTCCCTAAATATAAAATATTTTAGATTGAATCTAATTATATCAAGATACTTTAAAATTTTCTTTTAAATAATTTAGGACCTGGAATTTTCTTTATCAATAGAGTAAACAAACTGCCACTATATTTTCATACAATACCACCATTTTATATAATCTGGCACAATCATTTACTAATTTAACTTGAGACCAGTTTCCCAACAAGCAGCAAAGTCAATCTACCAACACCGGATTGTGGTGAGGGAAAGCACAGCATTTACTGCAGGGTACCAAACAAGGAAAGGGGCTTCCCAAGTGACACTAGTGGTAAAGAACCCACCTGCAAATGCAGGAGATGTAAGAGATGCAGGTTCAGTCCCTAAGTTGAGAAGATTCCCTGGAAAAGGGCATGGCAACCCACTCCAGTATTCTTGCCTGGAGAATCGCATGGACAGAGGAGCCTGGTGGGTTACAGTCCACAGAGTTGCAGAGTTGGATACGACTGAAGCGACTTAACACGTACACACACAAGCAAAGAGAATGGGCAGCTGTTGCGCCAAAGACCTATATTCTCCAAAGGCTTTCAGGAAAAGATTTTTAAAAGCAACATTAGAGGTGAGGGTCGTAGGGTGTTTGGTCAGTTTCTGGACATTTCTCTGATTGGCTGGTTGGGAAGTAACAGGATGATGTTTCTAGAATTTTACACATCAGTCTTCCAGTTCCAACCAGTCCAGGGCCAATGTGCTTGGGGTTAGCAATAGTCACCATCTTCCATTGAATAGGGATGACATTTTCTTGCAGAACAACTCAAAGACATACCTCAGATTGAGATCCTGTGACTCTACTGTTTTAATCATTAACCGCTTGAGTCATTCTTTGGAACTCGGGGAATGCCAAACAAGAAGTAGGGGACACGGAGGGGCTGGGGCCTGGGAGGCCCTACAGTGTCCTGCTCAGTCTCAGTTGCCCCTTTTCTTTGATCCACCTTCATCCTGAGGGAAAGTGTAGCGGGACAAGAAAGGGAAAAGAGTTTTGGGTAGAGAAGTTTATTACAAACTCTGAAGGGCAATTCACTTTTTGGTGGACTCGGTTTTACAACAAGGTGATCATACAAAACTAAACCCAAGTACTGCAAAAAAAAAAAGAAAAGAAAGAAAGAAAGAAAAGTTGACTTATTAGATTCCGAATATTGAAGCAAAAGGCCAGCCTTACCACCTAGTTTATAATCTGGGTCTGCATATTTCATCTTGCTAAGCCCGATAATTCCCACAATATAGAAGAAATAATAATCGCCTTTTAATATTGTTTTGCAAACTCAAAAGTATTATATGTGCATTTCTGCAACTTTCACACGGTAAACACTATAAAAATAAAATACTACAGATGTCTTAATAATTTAAACAATATGATGGAAATACAAATTTTCAAAAATAGGAATTCTCTTAAAAAATGTCATTTTCCTCAATTGAAGTAGTAGTATTTTTATCAATTCTTGGAGAAAATATGTACAAAACAATGCCCTTATGGAAAAGATTTACAAAGCAACACTTTTTTTTTTTCACATATCAAGGAAACTATCTAAGCACACCCCCTAGACTAATGCTCTTTTTAATTTGATATTTTAGATGTTGGACAAGAAAAAAGGTAAACCATATCCCAGAGTTATTTAACTACATGTGCAATTGTGAATTTTTTCAGAAGTTTCAGGAGTAAGGTAATTTCTTTAAAAAAAAAAAGGGAGGGGGTAGTAATGCAAAACAGAGCGCAAATTTAAATGTAACTTTCCCTACTACCTTCATGGCTGCTCAGTCTTATGAGGAAGGGTTGTAATTGGATTTATGTGAAGATGTTGTTGCTAGTGATAAGGGAAGAAAAAGAGAAGGCAACAGCTCCAGAGTCAGCCCCATCTGGAACACCTCTGCCAAGCCAAGTGCGAGGGAAAAAAGTATAACTTGTTTTTGTTGGTAAAGTCAGCATATGTGACCTGAAGATAAATAGGGAGCAGATGTGATGACTTAGTTTGCTTTTGCATTGACAAATGTGTCCATAGCCATCATAATTGGGAAAATGCTTCAGTTGCAAAATCTGCTCTATCTCCTAAGTACCAAGCTTATGTTACTTATTCTCTCAGCAATTCTTAGGGAAGCATAGAGAGCATACCAAAACCCTCTCTGACTCATCTGGGAATGTTCATTTAAAAGAAAGTCATTTAAAAATCATTTAAAAGGTTATGTGTTGCCTGTTACACAGATTATAATGAAATGTATTCTGTTGGAGTTCCTATTGTTAAGAAAAGAAGAGAAGGAACAATAAAAATGAAGAAAAGGGAAAGATGTTTGGCAGAACTGCCATGGAAAAAGACTAGGAAAGATTCGATGAAGCTGGCAAATGAGTGTCAAATAGGAAGGCAAACAAACCCTGTCATTAAAGTTGGTGTTTCGTTTCTGAAGGTGATATTTACTTCCTTGGAAAAGATCAGTGTGGTCAGTTATGGAGCTTCAGACCCTTCTTTGTAAATAGTGAAGGAAGCTGCTGATCAATTATACCTCTGCTGATGTGGATGCCCAGCAGTGAGACTGATGCCCAGCAGGCACACACGCTCCAGGGCTAAACAGGAACAGATGAGGAATTGATAAGGACATGAGGTGGAGAAGAGTTGGCTGCTTCCCAGCCCCAGTCCCACATATATCTACTAAATAAGCCTATCACTAAATAATCGAAACAGCGATTGGATCAACTGCCTTCAAAGACTCAGGAACATTGTGGTCAGAAGGCAGGAAATAAAGAAACTTCCTATCAGATGTGTAGCAGTTGATGCAATGTTGACCAAGGAGGCAGAGATACCATGCACCCATGCTTCCTGTTTGACCAAAGAATGCCTGGTGGCAGCTTTTTAAGTTGGAGAAAAGGGAAGATATAGGAAGATGTATCTCCCTTGCTTTGGAGGAATGTCTCAACTCAAATCAGAGAATTAAAGGAAAAAATGATATCAATTCTGAAAGCCAGGTCTGGTTTTAGCTCTCACCCCAACCCCTTATTTTGTCTGAGTGATACACTAGACAGGCAGGTAATGCAGTTACTGAATTATTTCTCACCTATTCTTCTCCTTTTTTTTTTTTTTTTAAAAAAAAAGCATGTACCACATAAACCTAAACAATAATTACAACACTATTTCATTTTTTTCTACACTCACTGTTTAAAAAAATTCTGGATGCCATGAGTGAGATTCCTGCTGTTTGATAATTCAAATTATCCTGACATCCATTTTACTTTTATATGCACCATAATAAAGTAATCTCTTCCAGCTAGTTATCTTACTATTACCTTCCATGTCTACTGTCAAACCCAGTGTAAGCCTCTAGCAGCTAAAACAATGTCCAGAGACCTAACTGGAACTGACAATAGTATTTTCTAACGCAAACTGCATCCGCATGTAAGAAGGATATGATAGAACAACCTCCTGATCTAAGACCATATCTAATTTCTGTAAATGATGCTAAAATTTAAATGAATCATGACATGTCTTAGTCCATAAAAGGCAGCAACAAGGACGCTTGCTGTAGATCATTTTTTCCCCCTGTGCTATACAACAGGTTCTCATTAGTTATCTATTTTATCCCTGGGCCAGGAAGATCCCCTGGAGAAAGGCATGGCAACCCACTCCAATATTCTTTCCTGGAGAATCCCATGGACAGAGGAGCCTGGCAGGCTACAGTTCACAGGGTCACAAAGAGTCGAACACAACTAAAATGACTTAGCATGCGCTCAGTGTATACACGTCAATCCCGATCTCCTAATTTATCCCACCCCATCCCCCCTTGCTGTCCATACAATTGTTCTCTATGTTTTGCTGTCCATCTTGAATTATGACTTAGTATTAGTTTTCCAGGCCTCTGTTTCTGCAATATCTAATATTGGGGTTGATGAAGATGAAACTATGTCATATTTGTGTAGCATGTAGTTCAGAGGAGTATGTGATGTACAGTCATGCATCCATGGGGTCTGATGGCCTGATTCTGACTTCTACTAACTGTGTGCCTGGAAAAGCTGCTTAACTCTCCAAGTTTCAGGTTCTTCATCTATAGAATAATAACTACGTCTTATAATGGTTGAAAATTAAATGAGATAATTGGTAAAGTGGTTTGAATGGTGCCTGAGAAAAGGCTCAATAAGTATTAGTTAAATTCTCTAACTCAATCTCTATCTACGTCCAGGAGAATTTACAATGAATGATAATACAGAACTCGCCCACTACCCACTGAGATCTTTCTGACATTAATTTTTGATCCCAAATCAGAGACTGTCCCTGAGTGTCTGCATGTATGGACTTTGTTCTAATGCATTGTGACCATGTTTCAAAACCTTTTTCTCTGCCCCTCTCCACTCCTCTCCAAGGTAGGCACATTTATTCAAGAATCTTATTTTATCCTCCTACCCTCCAGAGCTCTGCCGTTTGTTCTGAAATAAAGAGAGATTAGCCTTAGTTCTTACTTAGTCAATAAAACTAAAAACGCATTGCTTTATAAAGTTACATTCAAATTCATTATTACATTTTATGCGGGAAGAGGCTCAAAGGGCATGAGGGTAGAATATGCTATATTTGTTCTCAAAGTCCATCCAACACCCTGAATCACCCTCTGTGAGTGACACCAAAGTTTATTTACACCTATAATTAACTTTCAAAATATATAAAGAACTTTCCCCATTATAATTGGTCCAAGTATAAGAACATACCAAAATTCTAAGCTTCCTGGATGTGTGAGATAGTAGAAATTTGAAAATGAAGGCTTTCATCCAGGGTTAGCCAGTTACCAGCTAACTTACTCAGAATAAGTTATATGTCTCCTTTGATACTCAACTTGCTTATCTACTAATTAGAGATGCTAATTATACCTACTCTTATGTCTTCAAAGTGCTCTTCATTGAACATATCGGTGCCTGTTCAGTTTTCTCTCCACTAGAAGCACTCCCATCATCCTCAGTGACTTCACGTTGGATACAGAAATTTTAATCTGTATTCTTGCTCAGCATTCCCATTATCAGTCAGTAATCTCCTTCTTTGTCACTAAAATCAGCCACATTTCATTTTGTTCTCATCCTGGAACTTGTCAGCATGTACATTTTTTTACCTGCATAATCACTCAGTCATGTAACTTTGTCACCCACAAAAAAATTTTTTCTACACTATTCTGACTATTCATCCATACTTACAAGATTCATAGTTTTGGGAAGTCTATATTTCCTTGTGTCCCATGGTTCCTCATCTTTCTTAACTTCCTCATTTTTTCAGCTAAGATCACATGATCTATATACCTCATTAATATCTTTGCCAACTTTATTACTGTTGATCAGTCAGTAATTCGTGTCAGATCCTTTGCGACCCCATATACTGTGGCATGCCAGGCTTTCCTGTCCTTCACTATCTCCTGGAGTTTGCTCAAAATCACATCCATTGAGTCAGTGATGCTATCTAAACATCTCATTTTGTTGTCCCCTTCTCCTTTTGTCTTCAATCTTTCCCAGCATCAGGGTCTTTTCCAATGAGTGAGCTTTTTGCATAAGGTAGCCAAAGCTATTGGAGCTTCAGCATCAATCCTTCCAATGAATATTCAGGGTTGAATACCTTTAGGATTGACTGGTTTGATCTCCTTGTGGTCCAAGGGACTCTCAAGAATCTTCTGCAGCATCACAATTTGAAAGCATCAGTTCTTCGGAGCTCAGCCTTCTTTATGGTCCTACTCTCAATCCATACATGTCTACTGGAAAAACCATAGCTTTGACTATACGGGCTTTTGTCGGCAAGTGATATCTTTGCTTTTTAATGTGTTAAGTTTGTCATAGCTTTCTTTCCTAGAAGCAAGAGTCTTTTAATTTCATGGCTGGAGTCAACATCTGTGGTGATTTTGGAGCCCAAGGAAATAAAGTCTGTCACTGCTTCTATTTTTTCCTCTCCTATTTGCCATGAAGTGAGGGGACCAGATGCCATGATCTTTGGTTTATGACTCTTGAGTTTTAAGCCAGGTTTTTCACTTTCCTTTTCCACCGTCATCAAGAGGCTCTTTAGTTCCTCTTCACTTTCTGCCATTAGGGTGGTATCATCTGCATGTCTGAGGTTGTTGATATTTCGCCTGGCAATCTTGATTCCAGCTTGTGATTCATCCAGCCTGGCATTTCTCATGATGTCCTCTGCATATAAGTAAAATGCACAGGGTGACAGAATACAGCCATGTCATACTTCTTTCCTAATTTTGAACCAGTCAGTTGTTCCATATAAGGTCCTAACTGTTGCTTTTTGATCTGCATGCATACAGGTTTCTCAGAACACATGTAGGGTGGTCTGGTAATCCCATCTCTTTGAGAATTTTCCACAGTCTGTTGTGATCCACATAGTCAAAGGCTTTTACATAGTAATGAAGCAGACATAGATGTATTTCTGGAACTCTCCTGCTTTGTCGATGATCCAATGGGTGTTGGCAATTTGATCTCTGGTTCCTCTGCCTTTTCTAAACCCAGCTTGTACATCTGGAATTTCTCGGTTCACATTCTGTTGAAGCCTAGCTTGAAGAATTTTGAGCATAACCTTATTAGCCTGTGAAATGAGCACAATTGTCCAACAGTTTGAACATTCTTTGGGACTGCTCTTCTTTGGGATTGGATTAAAAATTGACCTTTTCCAGTCCTGTGGCCACTGTTGAGGTTTCAAAGTTAACTGACATTAGTGCAGCAATTGAACAGCATCATCTTTTAGGATTTCAAATAGCCCAGCTGGAATTTCATCATCTCCACTAGCTTTGTTGGTAGTAATGCTTCCTAAACCCCACATTGATTTACTTATTTTGATTTACTTATTTTTATACCCATCTAGCAAAGAGTCAGACACGACTGAGCAACTTCACTCACTCACTCATACCCATCTAGCAAACTGCCAAAATAAGATTCAACTATTCTATACTTTTTTATGTATAAGTTTTAAAAATGTCATAAATTTAGTGTTACTTTAAATTCATAAATATCAGCATAGAATATATCCTCAGATTATGTGCAAATACTACTTTATACTACAAGAAAACCCAGTCATGCAAGTGAACATAATTAATATTTCCTGGTATTCACCTCCCTCTGGGTGAAAAATAGATAAAGAGGTAGGTGGTATATAGATGATTACATACATAAATTAGAGAAATAATGTTAGAAAAGTACAATTATACTACACATTATATTTTAGAAAGAATTATTGAATTTAAATACACATGAATTTAACCAAAGGTGAAGAAAATTTAATGAATTTGAATGAGATCTTAGATTCTAAGAAATTTTACTAAAGATATGGCTGTCATCATGGATTTTAAACTGTCATTTTAAATTTTAGGTACTACCAATTTGCTTCCTCTCTTCATAAACCACCAACTTCCTGTCAGTTATATTATTGTGTCCTGTCTGAATGTGTTTTTGTAATCCTAATCCCTAGTTATTTAATTTCAGGTCTACATTTATATAGATGAAACATTCAACAGCTGTCTTCTTACCTTGATGACTTTATTACTGAGATCTTTGTTTTCATATCCTTTTGCCCATATTGCTTTTTTAGAACTACTTTTTTAGTTCAGTTTGGTTTTTTTTCTACACTTGAAACAGTGTTTATTTTTAAGATATAGAAAATAATGAGTGTTTATCACAGTGATATTCTTACATTTTCAAACATTTATTTCATTAATCTTCATATATTATCTGTATATTCAGGGGCTATTCCTGACTCAAGGATTGAACTTATGTCTCCTGCCTTGCAGGCAGATTCTTTACCATTGTTGGTTAAAGCCCTGTCATGTAGAATAGTTAACAACATTTCACAAGTAGGGTTATGGAAGCTAAAAGAACTTTATATTCTTAGCCAATAAAATGTGCCAGTTAAGTATGAGAGGTGGATTTTATATTTAAGTCTTCTAACTACATGTCAGTTCTTACACTTCTGTGAACTTTCTCTTCTGATGCTGGGAAAGACTGAGTGCAGGAGGAGAAGGGGACGACAGAGGATGAGATGGTCGGATGGCATCACCAACTCAATGGACATGGGTTTGGGTGGACTCCGGGAGTTGGTGATGGACAGGGAGGCCTGGCGTGCTGCGGTTCATGGGGTTGCAAAGAGTCGGACACGACTGAGTGACGACTGAACTGAACTGAACTGAACTTTCTCTTCTAGTTTACAAGTGTTTGATGCCAGTATCATGTATCTCTGATCACTCAGGTTACACAAGTCAAGCCTGTCCTTGAGTGTATATTCAGGTGTGTTGACAAACATGAAGGACACTAAAGCAATTCTAAAACAAAAGAAATACTAGTTAATTTTTGACAAAGATGTGAATTTAGAACCACTTCAAAATAATTAGGAAATACTCCATTGTAAATATATGCTTGAAATGATTTATTTTATTGTGACTTTTCTACACAGCACATATTTATTGGATAACATTTAATTACATATAGATGTACACACACATATGTATATGATATATATTTGAAAGCAATAAGCAAAGAGCTATATTTGAGTGTTTATCTTGGCCCTCTCATCCACCAATCTCTATATCAAGAGATCTAACCTCCTAGAGAACCTGGAATTCCAACTGCTGGCAGATACTCTAACTGCTGGCACATGTGACTAAGACAAAGTTTAAAATTCAAGAGTTGTTAAACCAAAGGGTACTTCCAAGAACATTTTGGCAAAGTAGTGTGTGTGTGCGTGTAAACATATTTCATATTAAATTAATTACTTCCTGGGTCAGGAAGTTCCACTGGAAAAGAGTTAGGCTACCCACTTCAGTATTCTTGGATTTTCCTTGTGGCTCAGCTGGTGAAGAATCCACCTGCAATGCGGGAGACCTGGGTTTGATCCCTGGGTTGGGATGATCTCTTGGAGAAGGGAAAGACTGCCCACTCAAATATTCTGGCCTGGAGAATCCCTTGGACTATATACAGTTCAGTTCAGTTCAGTTGCTCAGTCGCCGACTCTTTGCGACCCCATGAATCTTAGCACACCAGGCCTCCCTGTCCATCACTAACTCCCTGAGTTTACCCAAATCGATGTCCATCGAGTCAGTGATGCCATCCAACCATCTCATCCTCTGTCGTCCCCTTCTCCTCCTGCCCCCAATCCTTCCCAGCATCAGGGACTTTTCCAATGAGTCAACTCTTCGCACGAGGTGGCCAAAGTATTGGAGCTTCAGCTTCAACATCAGTCCTTCCAATGAACACCCAGGACTGATCTCCTTTAGGATGGACTGGTTGGATCTCCTTGCAGTCCAAGGGACTCTCAAGAGTCTTCTCCAACAACACAGTTCAAAAGCATTAATTCTTCGGCACTCAGCTTTCTTCACCATCAAACTCTCACATCCATACATGACCACTGGAAAAACCATAGCCTTGACTAAATGGACCTTTGTTGGCAAAGTAATGTCTCTGCTTTTAAATATGCTATCTAGGTTGGTCATAACCTTCCTTCCAAGGAGTAAGAGTCTTTTAATTTCATGGCTGCAATCATGATCTGTAGTGATTTTGGAGCCCCCCAAAATAAAGTCTGACACTGTTTCCACTGTTTCCCCATCTATTTCCCATGAACTAAAGGGACCAGATGCCATGATCTTAGTTTTCTGAACGTTGAGCTTTAAGCCAACTTTTTCACTCTCCTCTTTCACTTTCATCAAGAGGTTCTTTAGCTCTTCTTCACTTTCTGCTATAAGGGTGGTGTCACCTGCCTATCTGAGGTTATTGATTTTTCTCCTGACAATCTTGATTCCAGCTTGTGTTTCTTCCAGCCCAGCGTTTCTCATGATGTACTCTGCATATAAGTTAAATAAGCAGGGTGACAATATACAGCCTTGACGTACTCCTTTTCCTATTTGGAACCAGTCTGTTGTTTCATGTCCAGTTCTAACTGTTGCTTCCTGACCTGCATACAGGTTTCTCAAGAGACAGGTCAGATGGTCTGGTATTCCCATCTCTTTCAGAATTTTCCACAGTTTATTGTGATCCACACAGTCAAAGGCTTTGGCATAGTCAATAAAGCAGAAATAGATCTTTTTCTGGAGCTCTCTTGCTTTTTCGATGATTCAGCGGATGTTGGCAATTTGATCTCTGGTTCCTCTGCATTTTCTAAGACCAGCCTGAACATCTGGAAGTTCACGGTTCACGTATTGCTGAAGCCTGGCTTGGAGAATTTTGAGCATTACTTTACTAGCATGTGAGATGAGTGCAATTGTGTGGTAGTTTGAGCATTCTTTGGCATTGCCTTTCTTTGGGATTGGAATGAAAACTGACCTTTTCCAGTCCTGTGGCCCCTGCTGAGTTTTCCAGATTTGCTGGCATATCTAGTGCAGCACTTTCACAGCATCACCTTTGAGGATTTGAAATAGCTCAACTGGAATCCCATCACCTCCACTAGCTTTGTTCGTAGTGATGCTTTCTAAGGCCCACTTGACTTCACATTCCAAGATGTCTGGCTCTAGATGAGTGATCACACCATCGTGATTATGTGGGTCATGAAGATCTTTTTTTGTACAGTTCTTCTGTGTATTCTTGCCACCTCTTCTTAATATCTTCTGCTTCTGTTAGGTCCATACCATTTCTGTCCTTTATCGAGCCCATCTTTGCATGAAATATTCCCTTGGTATCTATAATTTTCTTGAAGAGATCTCTAGTCTTTCCCATTCTGTTGTTTTCCTCTATTTCTTTGCACTGATCGCTGAGGAAGGCTTT
Source organism: Okapia johnstoni (assembly GCA_024291935.2). NCBI lineage: Eukaryota > Metazoa > Chordata > Mammalia > Artiodactyla > Giraffidae > Okapia > Okapia johnstoni. The sequence goes on from CM044325.1 coordinate 11,469,142, forward strand.
CTTATCTCTCCTTGCTATTCTTTGGAACTCTGCATTCAGATGGGAATATCTTTCCTTTTCTCCTTTGCTTTTTGCTTCTCTTCTTTTCCCAGCTATTTGTAAGGCCTCCTCAGACAGCCATTTTGCTTTTTTGCATTTCTTTTCCATGGGGATGGTCTTGATCCCTGTCTCCTGTACAGTGTCACAAACCTCTGTCCATAGTTCATCAGGCACTCTGTCTATCAGATCTAGTCCCTTAAATCTATTTGTCACTTCCACTGTATAATCATAAGGGATTTGATTTAGGTCACACCTGAATGGTCTAGTGGTTTTCCCTACTTTCTTCAATTTAAGTCTGAATTTGGCAATAAGCAGTTCATCATCTGAGCCACAGTCTGCTCCCGGTCTTGTTTTTGCTGACTGTATAGAGCTTCTCCATATTTGGCTGCAAAGAATATAATCAGTCAGATTTTGGTGTTTACCATCTGGTGATGCCCATGTGTAGAGCCTTCTCTTGTGTTGCTGGAAGAGTGTGTTTGCTATGACCAGTGAATTCTCTTGGCAAAACTCTATTAGCATTTGCCCTGCTACATTCTGTACTCCAAGGCCAAATTTGCCTGTTACGCCAGGTGTTTCCTGAATTCCTACTTTTGCATCCCAGTCCCCTATAATAAAAAGGACATCTTTTTTGGGTGTTAGTTGTAAAAAGTCCTGTAGGTTTTCATAGAACCATTCAAGTTCAGCTTCTTCAGCATTACTGGTCGGGGCATAGACTTGGATTTCCGTGACATTGAATGGTTTGCCTTGGAAATGAACAGAAATCATTGTGTCGTTTTTGAGACTGCATCCAAGTACTGCATTTCGGACTCTTTTGTTGACCATGGTGGCTATTCCATTTCTTCTAAGGGATTCCTGCCCACAGTAGTAGACATAATGATCATCTGAGTTAAATTCACCCATTCCAGTCCATCTAAATTCACTCATTCCTGTCCATCTTAGTTCGCTGATTCCTAGAATGTCGACATTCACTCTTGCCATCTCCTGTTTGACCACTTCCAATTTGCCTTGATTCATGGACCTAACATTCCAGGTTCCTATGCAATATTGCTCTTTACAGCATCGGACTTAGTTTCTATCACCAATCACATTCACAGCTGGGTATTGTTTTTGCTTTGGCTCCATCCCATCATTCTTTCTGGAGTTATTTCTCCACTGATCTCCAGTAGCATGGGATTGCAAAGAGTCAGACACGATTGAGTGACTTTCACTTATGAGAGTTAGGAAATTCTTAGATTATTCAAATAACAGGAAATACTTCATTTCAGTTGCTTAGTCATGTCCAACTCTTTGAGAGCCCATGGACGGCAACACACCAGGCCTCCCTGTCCATCACCAACTTCCAGAGCTTGCTCAAACTCATAGCCACCGAGTTGGTGATGCCATCCAGCCATCTCATACTCTGTCGTCCCCTTCTCCTCCTGACTTCAATCTTTCCAAGCATCAGGGTCTTTCAAACGAGTCAGCTCTTCACACCAGGTGGCCAAAGTATAGGAGTTTCAGCTTCAACATCAATCCTTCCAATGAATATTCAGGGTTGATTTCATTTAGGGTTGACTGGTTTGACCTCCTTACAGTTCAAGGGACTCTCAAGATTCTTCCCCAACACCACAGTTCAAAAGCATCAATTCTTCTGTGCTCAGCCTTCTTCATGGTCCAACTCTCACATCCATACATGACTACTGGAAAAACCATAGCTTTGACAAGATGAACCTTTATTGACAAAGTAATGTCTCTGCTTTTTAATATGCTGTCTAGGTTTGTCATAGTTTTTCTTCCAAGAAGTAAGCGTCTTTTATTCCAAGGAGCAAGCATCATAGCTGATTCACCATCTGTAGTGATTTTGGTACCCAAGAAAATAAAGTCTGTCACTGTTTCCATTGTTTCCCCATCTATTTGCCATGAAGTGATGGGAACAGATGCCATGATCTTAGTGTTTTGAATGTTGAGTTTTAAGCCAACTTTTTCAGTCTCCTCTTTCACTTTCATCAAAAGGCGCTTTAGTTTTTCTTCACTTTCTGCCATAAGGGTGTTGTAATCTGTGTATCTGAGGTTATTTATATTTCTCCCAGCAATCTTGATTCCAGCTTGTGCTTCATCCAGCCCGGCATTTTACATGATGTACTGTGCATGTAAGTTAAAGAAGCAGGGTGACAATATACAGCCTTGATGTACTCCTTTCCTGATTTGGAACAGTCTGTTGTTCCATGTCAGGTTCTAACTGTTGCTTCTTGACCTGCATATAGACTTCTCAAGAGGCAGGTAAGGTGGTCTGGTATTAAGAAATTCTTTGAGATTATTAAAATAGCTGGAAGTAACTAGTCACTTTAATTCATTTTCCTTCATGGTATATCCACCTCCTCAATCTTCTGTTTGTAAGCACAGAAAAGATAAGCAAAACATTTAAGCACCTCCCTCATATGATAAAACAAGGTTGTGACAACATTGTCAGATAATTTTGTTATTGTTTTCTTTTTTCCTTTCAGCATCTTTTTTTTTTCTTTTTCTTTTTTGCTAAGAGTATCAGTAAAGCCTGGAACTGCTGGTTTCATTTTATTGGAGTCTACAGTAGGTGGAATGAATCGAGTAGAGTGGGAAAAGAGACATCCATGTCAACAATTTCATCAAGGTTTCTTTTTCATTCCTTCCACAGTCGTGCTGCTGAAATATGGTCTGACTGCTTTGCCATTACATGGGGAGAAGCAACAGCAGAACATGATTCAAAGCAAACAGTTTCATAGTCACACTGATGAAAAGAGTAGAAAAATTTGTCTTTTGGTTGTTTACTGTTCTGAATAGCAATCAGTTGTTTGCAATTTCAGGTAAAAGCTCTCTGTTAAATTTATCATAGATGTGTTCCCTGACACTATTTATTGGAAAAAATAGATCTTGGGGTCAGCCTTTAGTGTTCAGGAGGCTCTTAATTCAATTTGAAATTTACTTTCCTTAAATATATAAAGTGGGAACCCTATCTCTAAGATTCCTTCTCATTCTAATAGGCTAAGGCTCTATATAGTTTTCATTTTATTCAAATACCAAATTCCAATGATTGAATCCAATAGAATTTGATGTCATTCTTATTTCTACATCCTTATTCTCTCAGATCAGGTAATATCAATCAAGTCCCTCTTTTAAAATTATTATTTTAAAAATTGTGTCTGTCAAAACATACATAACATCAACTTTACCATCTTAACCATTTTTTTTAATTAATGTTTAATTGGAGGATAATTGTTTTACACCGTTGTGTTGGTTTCTGCTATACAACGTGAATCAGATATAAGTATATATATATATGTATATATACACACTCACTCTTGAGCCTCCCTCCCACCTCCTTCATCCCATCCCTATTGGTTGTCACAGAGCACCAGGCTGAGCTCCCTGTGTTATACAGCAGTTTCCCACTAGGTATCTGTTTTACAGGTAGTAGTGTATATGTGTCAATGCTACTGTCTCAATTCGCCCCACCCTCTCCTTCCCCTGTTGTTCAGACTTGTGGACATTTTAGCCATTTTTAAGTGTGCAGTTCAGAAGTGTCAAATATATTCACATTGATGTGCAATCAACCTCTTCATCTTGCAAAATTAAACCCTATGTCCATTAAACAATGGCTCCTTACTCCTTCCACCCTTGCAGCTACCATCTACCTTAATGATTATGGTAACAGCACTTAAGGGAAGCCCTGATGGCTCAGACGGTAAAGAATCTACCTGCAATGCAGGAGACACGGGTTCAATCCCTGGGCCCTGAAGATCCCCCTGGAGAAGGAAACAGCAACCCCACTCCAGTATTTTTTACTTGTCTGAAAAATTCCATGGACAGAGGAGCCTGGTGGGCTACAGTCTATGGAGTTGCAAAGAGTCGGACATGACTGAGTGACTAACACATTACAACAGCACTTAACATGAGATCTACCTGCCTAACAAATTTTTGTGCACACAATACAGCATTGTCAACTGCAGGCATAATATTACACCGCAGATCTCTAGAACTTATCCATCTTGTATAACTTAAACTTTATATCCCTTGACCAGCACCTCCTGATTTCCCTCTCCCTGGAACCTGTGGCAACCACTATTCTATTGTGTTTCTTTGATTTTGACCAGTTTAGATAGTTCATATAAGTGGAATTTTGCCATATGCGTCCTTCTGTGATTGGCTTATTTCACTTAATATAATTATTTTCATGCACATCCACATTGTTGTATATGACATGATTTCCTTCTTTTTTTAATCTGAATAATATTCCATTGTATGCATATAGCCCATTTTCTCTATTCACCTGTTGATGGATGTTTAGGTTGTTTCTGTATCTTGACTATTGTGACTAATACTGCAATGAACATGGGAGTCTGTACATCATTCTACTTTCTATTTCTATATTTGACTAGATACCTCATATAAGTGGATTCATATGTCATTTGTCTTTTTGAGGTTTTTATTTCACTTAGCATTTGATATTCACCTTGCATTTTATATCTACTTAACTGTAACCAGGTTTTAATGAGTTAAAATAAACCACCACAACCCTGAACTTAGGGTATACAACAACAGTGGCTATTTATTAATATCTCACAAGGTTTTGAGGGTGGGCTGGGCTCAGGTAGTCAGTTTCTGCTTCAGAGTCTTTCGTGTAATTACAATCAGACAGTAACTGGGGCTGGGTAATCTCAAAGGCTTCCTTGTGTATACACAATGATGCCAGCTCTCAGCTGGATCTGTTGGCCAAAACATCTATCTTCAAACTTTTCCAGTGAAATAAGTTCTGTCATGGATATTAGCTGGGTCCTAAAAATGAGTGTTCTAAGAGTCAAGTGGAAGATATATGACCGTATATCATTTTACTCTGGAAATCACAAAGCATCACTTCCTGCATACTCTATTTATTAGGAGCCAGGTAGTAGACGGTCAAGAGGAGAAGAATTAGACTACTATATGCAAGAGAGGAGGAATTCGGCTCTAGCTCTCAAAGGGAAGAATGGCAAAGAATGTAAAAACATGTTTTAAAATCACAGTAAACAATGTCAAATGACAACATGTCTTCTTCTTTTTTAAACTGTGAGACTATTACCATGAGATTTCTAACTGCTCTTTCAATCAGGAGAGTCTGAGATTAAAAGTAGATTCAAAATTGAAGATTAAAAAAATGACCAATATTCTGTCAGGTTGGTTTATCTTATTTCGACAGAATTTTGGAACGACACAAAAATTTGGAATGCCAGACTAAAGTATTTAAAACAACAGACAAGTTACAGCTCAGTTCAAGTAGACATATCTTTTATCAGACAGACACTCCCAAAACATAGGAGCAGGCTGACCCCAAAGGAGTTGTCCTAATCCCTCTTGTCTTCCCGCTTTTTATACTCCCATCTCCTCCTTTTGGCTGTGCCCTGTGCAAAAGTGGGCTTGTATCTACCAACAATCAGTGAAAGGGAATGCAAATGGGCATATGATCAAGGCCAGTCGACAATTGCAAGTTACATACCAGCGGGTTCTGTCGTGTATGTCTTCCCATAATTCAGTTTGTTATAATCAGATGTACATATGCATAGAATATTTATGAAACCTTAATAGGCTCCTAGCTGCTTAATGTTACTTGAGGAAGCACCTGTGGTTAGTTTGTATCCACTGTGCTGTGTGCCTAGGGCACATGTGCAGGAGTCGGGAAAGTTTCTGTGGTTATTTTTGTAGCACATCTATGAGCTCTCCTGGGATCAGCTTGCACCTTTTCCGCTAGGCTACCCCTTGTTGCTCATGCCTAAATTTCTACCTAAGAATTCCACTACTTGATATGCAAACTTAACATCAAGTTAGTTTGCGAGAGCAAAAAGTATTTGTGAAAAGATTTGATATTTCTAAAAGTAAGCATTAAAGTTGTCAAAAATGATTTCCTATATAGATACAATTCTCCAGGAAATCCTGGAGAATTTTCTCCAGTGAAAGGACAGAGAGGAGAGAGAGAGAGAGAGCAAGAAAAATGAATTAGTGTGGTCCCAAACAAAGACATCCAATATTGGAGATAGAAGCAAAGGAGAGGCTCAGTGTGACCAGGTAAAAAGTCTAGAAATTGGTTCCAAGAATCCAAGAGAGATACCTTGGGTGGTGGGGGGAAGAACATGCATAATTGTATGTATAGCAAAATATTCTGGCAGTTTGGAAACTGAATTGAAATATATTTAACAAAACTCGTGGAAAGAAGATTCACACAGCTGAAGATACATCTTATTTTAAGAAAAAAATTTCCTTTCTTCCTTCTTTCCTTCCTTCTTCCCCTCCCCCCACCCCTTTTTCACACTCCTCCCTTTTCCTTTCTCTGTATTTTGGTTTACACTGTGCAGGGAAAATAGAAATGTGAATTCAAAACTAATCTAAATCAAAAACACACATACCTCTTTGGTTAACAGAACAAAAAATTTTATCAGCAGCCAATTAATATCACTACAGAACACTAAAACATTCTATATGTGTATTCTAGTCACTATATATTTATATTGGTATTCTGTAAATTAAATTTTGTGATTTAACACAACTTTCCTTGTTTTACTAAAATTGCTCAATGTTGATATTTTAATCCAGTAATTCATAATTTCCCAAGGAAATTTACTATATTCAATCCAAGTGACATTTTGTGTCAGTACAAATAATTTTACGCTGAATGCTCTTCATTCCTGTGTTTGGTTAATTAGATTTTATACTTAACAATATAACTGTGATAATTGTTCATTTCAGAGTAAATAGTATTTTATTCTAGTTTTATTGCCATCAGACACACTTTCGGCATCACATGTCTCATTATTTAGATATAATACTCTATCCCCAAGTGTATTTTTCAAAATATATCATCCATTTCTCCTATTTCAATGTGGATTCATTCCTTTGCCTTCTGTTTAAACCTATTCACCCTTTCTTATGCAGCTTTCTGCTTTTGTTCATTGCCCGATTTAGTTCATTTCTGTATTTTGGCCTCGGTTTGTATTATTTTGATTCACTCATGATACTACAATATCATTTTAAGTTATCTTTCACTGCATTTTGGTCATTATGTGTTATATTTCTATCATCTGGAATCCAATTCATATCATTTTGAAGCATGTACTTGTCATCGTGTGTCCAAATATAATTGTTTTCTTTTATTTCCTATTGTCTTGAATTCAATTACCCTTGTTCATTTCTCATCTATTTATACTGTTTTCAATTTGATTTTCTAAGGCTCTGGTTCTGCTAATATTACTTAACAATACAGTGTTTTCCTGCTTTCATACACTTGATTTTCATTTATGCATGTTCAGTTCAGTATATACACAGATGTTCACATACACACACACACTTTCTTCCAGAAACAATATTTTTCGAGTTTTCCTCTGAACTTTACCTTTTTAACAGGGATTTGAGTGAAATATCCTTGCCAAATTAATCTCATGTTATTTTAGTCAGAAATTCTGTTATTTGTAGAAGTATACTCTCTTTACATTCACATCTTCGGGTTGGTATTATTCTTTCCTGTCTTCTGTTTGAACTAGCACATTTGGCTCAGTTTCACAACAGTTAACCACTGGTGAAGATATCATTCTATTCTGAATTTAAGTCTAAATTTTCTTTTCATATAACTTAATAAAAGTGTAATGGTGATCTTAGATCCTGTACGTACTCTCTCAGTTTGAATCAGGGGAGTAAGATTAGAGTTTTTCACTTTACTATTTACCGCAGAAAGTTTTCATCATACTTGACTTTCACAGTCATTTTTTCAACGTCATTACACGCTAAAAAAACAGGCAGATGTTAGGTTTGTATAATCATTCAAATAATACGCATGCCCTCTTACATTCTGATGCCAAAAAAATTAATTGAAAACTCAAGGCGCTTGCATAGAAACTTATCTTTGCTCTTGTTTTTTTGTGCGCTTCTTAAAATTTCCTAGAAAATGTGCTAGAGATTCACACACTATTTAAGATAGGTTTGTCTTATGGTTATAACATATTATGCTCCATTTGTTGGAATTTGTCAAGTAGAAAAGATTTATTTTGTCCATATTCTTTCCCTCTTTTCAGATGGAAGCTCTGATACTTCATTTTCTAGAAAATGGGCCTGAGTTCACCATGTGAATTATAAAACCCTAGCTTAGTTGACATTGTTTCATCGCTATATCAACTGGCTCGTCTAGAGCAGCGCTGTTCAATGGGACTTATGCGATGATGGAAATGTTCCCTAGACCGTCCAGTATGGTAGCCACTAGTGATATCAACACTTAGGATGTATTTAGCAAAAATGTGAATTCATGTATTATCTTATGTAATTAGTTTTAAATTTAAATGTACATGTATGGCTAGTGACTTCTATAGTAGTACTGTAGAAGTATAATAGTATACTATTTTAATAGTATTTAATAGTATTATACTAAAGTATAATAATACTTCTATAATAGCATCATTTTTCAATACGTATTATTGTTAAGACACCCAGGAGGATCGAATGACATGAAACCTAATGAAATATCCTAATATGAATTCTCAATAAAATGGCAATTTTTTTTTTTCACAAAAAGCTCTACAGTGTGATTCAGAGACTTGAAAAGGCTTTTCACTTTTGTTTTTTTCAAAAATTTGATAGCTGAGAATATCTATTGATTAACTACAAGCTAGGACATTTTTTCTAGAAATGATAAAATTGGAATAAGATAAGGACAAGAACAAACTGCAGTCTGTCAGGGACTGACAAATTAAACCAATGTTTTATTGCTGGACTGAACTGAGAGTCAGCTAAAAAACATTGGGAGAAGAGTCAGGGGAAGGGGTCTGAAAACATTCACAGTAACTTCAACTGATCTTTACCAATAAGCTACCTTCATAAGTAGAGGAATAGTAGAGCATGTATATTAAGCCAAAGCCAAGTCTTGAAAGTTATCTAAACTGAATGCTACTTTAAAAAAGTTACTTTGTTTTACGGTTTTATAACATATACGTGGTACAAAAAGGCCTATTTCTAAACAGAGATTAAAAACGTATAAGCATAATTGACATTTCTAAATGAAAACTACATTTCATGTTTCCACAATTAATATAAAGCCAATTTTATTTCAAAAACTTGGTGTTCCAATACAAACCTTATAAATTGCAAGACAAAATAATGCAGGGCAGGTTTTTTATACATATGTATCCAGTGACCTATAGAAAATTTGGTAAGAGTCTCAAACAGGAAAATATAACAAACATTCGCATCCAATAGTCAGGCAAAATATATTGAAGAAAAATTTTTATTGGTTCCAAATGGCCATTCAAAATGCTTGAGAAAAATTTAGAACTTCAAAAGTTTAGGTACAGACTTTTGGGTTCAGCTACACCATGTCAAGAACTTAGAAACTGTCATTCTAACCTTACAATAAAAGGATGAAAAAACTGACAACCGATTACTTTTCTTGAACTCATCAAAAAACTAAGGCTACAAGACAAACTATCACCATAAAATCTAGGGATTTAGGAAAATCCAGCATCAGAGCCAGGATTTGCTTAATGGGAGCAGAAATCGAGGGTGTCACAAGCTAGTAGGAACACCTGTATAGTAATTAAATAAATTGCTGGTGGCTTGAATGCTCACAACTCAGAGAGAGAGAAACTTCTGGGGCCACAATATTAGGAGGGCCCTGCCCTGGCATGGGCTTTACCTCCAAGGAATCTTACTAGGGTCTCAAAAGGAAGATCAGATAAGGATCTCAGATAAGTAGCCCCAGAAGGATGGAGGAAAGAGTCATCTTTTTGAAATATATCTAACGTTTTCTTCCTGACAAAGGCCTTCCCTCCAGGGTAAAAATCTTTATTAGAGCCTTATCCCAGCTGGGAAGATGGCATTGCCCTACCTCAGCCCCCTCTAGCCTTCCTGTCTCACCTGAGTGGAGAAATAAAAGTTCTACAACTGAAGAAACACTCATGTAGTCACAAGTCAGGCCAAGGGCCACTAAAAACAATGAAATAGTCACAATATTGTAGAATGCTTCCTTTCTCCAATATGTGCACACCACCCAAATAGGGAGTCAGTCTAATAACTTGGATTATAAATAAAAGAGCTGTAAGACCCAGACTCTCTCCCAGGAAGAGTCTGTAGGATAAGCCAAGTCAAGGCTGGAAAGAAAAACAAAGACACTGGAGGAATTAATTAGAAGTCTCTGGGACCTACAGCTACCACAAACATTTGAACATAACCAGTGTTCAGATTAACATAAACTCTCACACTGCTACTGCTGCTGCTGTGTTGCTTCAGTCGTGTTCGACTCTGTGCAACCCCATAGACGGCAGCCCACCAGGCTCCGCCGTCCCTGGGATTGTCCAGGCAAGAACACCGGAGTGGGTTGCCATTTCCTTCTCCAGTGCATGAAAGGGAAAAGTGAAAGTGAAGTCGCTCAGTCATGTCCGACTCTTAGCGACCCCATGGACTGCAGCCTACCAGGTTCCTCCGTCCATAGGATTTTCCAGGCGAGAGTACTGGAGTGGGGTGCCATTGCCTTCTCCAAAACTAAAGACCCATTTACCTAACTTCCTATTATCTGATACTGTAACCGAAAGTGGGGTCTGGTTGCTGACCACTCCAAAGCCATTATAGAGGCAAGATTGATGGAAAGAAAAATTAACTTTATTTTGGATGCCAGCAGCAGGGCATGGCAGGGGAAGGGGGTGCGGTGAACTCCTGTCCGCAAGTCGACTCCCTCTCACAGACAATCAGTGGTCAAGAGCTTTTATGGATAGAAGGAGGGAGCTACATGCAGAAACAGCATAGTCAGCTCTGACAGTCATCTTGAAAGCAGTCATGCAGTGGTCTGACCAGACCACCATCTTGATTAAGTACTGTTAGTCTTCACTTCCAAGGGTGGTTTGTTTCCATTTCCTTGAATTCTTAGAATCATGAGGAACATAAGTCACGGCTACAGTCTGGTCATTATGTAGTTAACTTTTTCCACTTCGGGGTGTGTCAGTACCTATAATACAGTCCACAGGATATGGCTCAGAATATTATCTATAGTTCATGGAAAACAACTAAATATCCTTAACAATGCCTATGACTAAACTATTATTTAGTTTTCTTGAACTATTTTCCTTTGTTTTTGCATTTTCTCACTTCTCTGATTAGACTTATTCTTTGCCTGAAGTTTTGTTCACAGGCAAATGGCAGGATGAGGAATGGGGGGCAAGGGCCATAGGGTACTGCCCCATTTCAATATGTCTGGCTTCCAATAAAAAATAAAGAGGCACACTAAATGGTAAGAAAAACATAGACAAGATAAAGTGTGACTTAGACCCAAACCCAGAGATAAGACACAGATGTCAAAATGATCTGATAGGCAATTTTAAATGCCTATAATTAATATGTTAAGGGCTCAACAGAAAGCATAGACAACGCACAGCAACAGATGGGTAATGTAAGCAGAAATGTGAAAACTCAAAAGGTTAGTGAAGTCTAATATCTGCTTGCATAACTCTATCTCTAAATTAGCTGTGAAAATTTGCATAATGATTCCTTGAGAATAAAACGAGATATGTGGGAAATGATGTCGCCTAGCATTTTAATAGTATTTTAAGAGTTTACAATGTGTTGCTGCGTATTGTATTTCATTAGGCCCTAACCACAGATTTGGGAAGTAGAAAACCAGGCATCAGTATTGCCCTTGCACAGTGTAGGGTTCAGAGGCTGTATCAATCTGCTTAAGACAAAGTCGTGCTGTACAACAAACAGCATACACGCTTTAGTGGCAATATTGGGACAGGTTTATTTTTCACTCAGATTATGGGTCAATCAAGGGTGTGACTTTCACTCTTTATCCTGAGAAACTAGTTGAAAGAACACCCAGGACATGGTTTTTACAGCTAGCAGAGGGGGAAATAAGCAGCGACAGAAGGATGAAATAGTTCTTAAGGTCTTTGGAGAAGCAGCATATGCCACTACCTCTCAATTTGCATTGGCAAAACCCAGTCTTATGACCGAACTTACTATCTGTGTTGGAGGACTTTTAATCTGTTCAAAGGGCAGGTTTTAGTAGGGAAGAGCAATTATTTAGACAATATAATCTATCACAGATATTGCAGCTTATTCAAGCTTGTGTGATGGCACTGTTTGAATAAAAATTCTCTACATCCAGTTCTAGTGCTTTATAACACATCATTTAAAAAATAAAACAAAGATCCTTAGAAAATAAAATCAAATAATTATAATTTCAGAGAAGGAAATGACAACCTGCTTCAGCATTCATGCCTGAAAAATTTCAAGGATAGAGGAGCCTGACAGGCTATATAATCTACGGAGTCACAAAGAGTTGGACATGACTGAGCATACATACAATTATAATTTTAGTGTCATTGATTCAGTATGGAAATACCTTCATCTGTATATCAGAAGTAGTATCAGCTGCATATTTTTCTACTGAATAAATGGGAGTTTTATTTTCTTGCATAGTAAGAATTTCTAGATAGATAGTGCCATATCTGCCACTGTGGTTTATGACGCCATCAAAGACACAAACATTCAAGCTTTACTTAAAATGTTACTACTGTCTTTTAGCCTATCTTTCCATAATCATGTCAGTATTGAATTTGGAAAAAAGGCTAAATTCAAGGGGCAGACAGTTTATATCAAATGAAAATTTATTATCCCTGACTCTATTTTAACAAATTTTGCATTTCACAATGAATGCAAAATTGTTTGATATTCTACTTAGGAATTTTATTTTATAAAAACTATTGATTTTAAACTAGAGAATAAAACTGAAGTAAAAACATATAGTACCAGACAAAATAGACTTTCATATAAAAGCAGTTATAACAAGCAGCACTTCACATGGTTAGCCAAGCCAGAATATGTAACAATAATTTTAGGTTTGTGTGCACCCGATAAATATTTCCGGGTTATGTACTATAAAAATTAATGGAATTATTTTGAGAAATAGAAACAAACAAAATGATAATGGAAGGTTTTTATATGCCTCTCTCAGTAATTGATAGAACAAACCTATAAAATAAGTAGTAAACACAGAAAATTTGAACAACTGGTTAACAGAATTAACAAATGGAAGTTTATGGAATATAACACAAGTTTATGAAATATAAATAACAAAAATTTCAGACTGTATGATTTAGTTCATGCTCATAGAAAATTTATATGTTGACCCACAGAATTTAACACACACAATAAGAAATTTCAAAGAATGAAATATTATAATTCATATTCTGACTATAATGCAAAAATACTATTTAGAAGCAAATAGGAAATATATGTAGAAAGTCCTCATGTTTAGCTAATAAAAAATAACTCATTTGTCAAAGAAGCAATTATAATGGAAACCAGAAAGCAATTTTCTCAAACCAAAGGATAAAAATGTTAAACATAAAGTCCTGTGGAAATGAAATAAAGCAACAGAAGCAAATCCACTGCTTTAAATTATTATACATATTATATAGAAAAATAAAAATGATTAACATTAAAGAACTAAATCTACCTGGAGGTTAGTATAAGTACGCAAAGAAACTTAGGGAGAGTAAAAGATAGGAAAAACAAATATTAAGATAAGATCAGAAATTAAAGATAAGCATATGTATTTAGCACAAGGGACATCAAGGCCAATTGTTTTTTAACTTTAAAATCTGAACATTCTGATGGGACAGATTCAAGAGAAAAAGAAGGGAAGAAGAGCAGTATTGAACAATATGGAGAATATTTAAAAGATAAAACTATAGATTCCACATTATTAGAGAAATAAGAAGGCTATGTTAGCTTGGACTGCTATGCAACTAATTACCATAGAATGGGCAGATAAAAGAATAGCCATTTATTTCTCATACATCTAGAGACTGAGAAATCCAAGATCAAGGTTTTAGCTGATTGGATTCCTGGCAAGGGCCCTTCTCCTGATTTGCAGATGACCAATGACGGTCTTCCTGTTTTATCCTCACGTGGTACAGAGAAGGAGCCCTAGTCCCTTTTTCTTCATATGGGACACTAATCCCACTATGGGGGCTCCACCCTCCTTAACTAATTATCTCCCTAAAGGTTCAACCTTCAAATATTATTACACTGGTGATCAGAGTTTCAACATATGAATTTTAGGGGGACATAAATGTTTAGTCTATTGCAAGGGCCTTTAGAAAGCCTCCTGCCAACACATTTTAAAAATTAAAAGATAAGGACAGTACCCTAGAAAATTAAAACATATTAGAACTTATTTAGGAAGAAATAAAAATCTTCATGATTGTAAAACTATTAAAAATTCTGAATCAATGGGCAAAGTCTTTCATTAAAGACATCTGCATGACAATAGATCTTCACTACTGAGTTCCATTAAGTAATTCAAGAATAAGCAATTATAATATTACACAAATTTTCCAGGAGAATAGAGAAAAGAGAAAACACTCTTCAAATCAACTTATGAGACTAACACAACACTGATGATAAACATGAAAAAAAGAGCATTCAAAATAATTTTATGTGAATCTCACAACTTACCAACCACTCAATATTCTAAATTAAATACTAGAAAAGACATCATCCATATATAAAATTATGATCTACCATGACCAAGCTATGTTCATCCCAGGAATATAAGATTAATTTAACATTATAAAATCAAATGAGTAATTCCCAGCAACATATACCATATAACATCTCAACAGTTACAGAACAATTCTGGAAGCATTCAACATCAATTAATGATAATAGATATACAGATGGATAAATAAAAGGAGTGGCAAAATAGAATAAGAAGCAACTATATTTAACCAGATCAAAACTGTTATCATTTTTGAGATATGTATTTAGAATACCAAAATAACAAAGATAGATTATTAAATTTATAAGATAGTTACTAAGGATTTTTGATATATCAAAAAGTAATCATTTATAGAAGCCAATAGTTTAAAAGTAAAATTTCATAAAGACACTGATGAAAAATATTCATAACAAGAATGTTATAGTTGGGTTTATAATTCTGAGACTGTTTCTCATTCTGGTTGGCAGCCAGGCACAGCAATATGATTTATGCAAGAAACAGAAGAGGAAATACTGTGTACCTTAAGACATTGGGCATACACCTTTCAAGTAACTGTCTTCTTTCTCATGAGTTAGAATCATCTTATAGTGGAAAATCTACTTCAATCATGCAGATAAGAAAACAAAATGCTCCAGGAAAAAAGAAGTGGAAAAAAAAAAAGATAAAACATTAATTTGCAAAAATTATGTGGAACAGACCACCTACGCACCTGGTCCAATCAGCACAGGGCTGTCATAAGAGAGAAAAATAGACAACTAATATCTTTTTAAACAAATTAAAACAATGATTAGTATAACTAGTTGTATATATGTGCTCAGTTACTCAGTCGTGTATTTCTCTTTGTGACCCCATGGACTGTAGCCCGCCAGGTTTCTCTGTCCATGAGATTTTTCAGGCAAGAATACTGGAGTGGGTTGCCATTACCTCCTCCAAGGGATCTTCCTGAATCAGGGATCAAACCTACATCTCCTGCATTGACAGGCGAATTCTTTACCAGAGCCACCTGGGAAGCCGAGTTATATCGGGTGCCTATTTATAAAGAAGTTTACCTATTCATAGAAACACCATTTAAAATAGTATAGACATAAGAAGGACCAGGGAAATGAATTGAAAAGGTGGGCAAGAATTATAGAGAAAACAATAAACTTCCACTGGATGATAGTAAAGAAGACAAATAAACAGGGAGATATACTATGACCATGTTTTAAAAGAAGCCCATATCGATAATATTCCAGAACCTACCAAACTCTTACTTCATCACTTGCTTCCAAATTTTATATGTAAAGGCAAAAACAAAGAATAGTAAGGTACTATGAAAAAAGAGGCACAAAGTGGGGAAACTTGCCCTCCAGATGTAAGATATATTATTATACTGAAAGTGAAAGTCACTCAGTCATGTCTGTCTCTTTGCAACCCCAAGGACTATATAGTGCATGGAATTCTCCAGGCCAGAATACTGGAGTGGGTAGCTTTTCCCTTCTCCAAGGGATCTTCCCAACCCAGGTATGGAACTCAGGTCTCCCGCATTGCAGGCAGATTCTTTACCAGCTGAGCCACAAGGGAAGTCTCAATATTATTATAATTCCTTCACAATTAAGATAATGGTTGGTGGTTCACATGGTAAAGAACCTGCCTACAATGTAGGAGACCCAGGTTCGATCCCTGGGTTGGGAAGATCCTCTGGAGAAGGAAATGGCAACCCACTCCAATACTCTTGCTTGGAAAATCTCATGGACGGAGGAGTGTGGTAGGCTACAGTGCATGGGGTCACGAGAGTCGGACACGAGTGAGCGAATTCACTTTGTTTCTTTCTTTCTTGACATAAAAAGCCAACTATTCAAATGAACAGAATTAGAGAGGTCAGAAAGTGACCATTAATATGGAAATATTATATGAAAGAGGGAGAATTGCAGATCACCTTGAAAAGCTGGAGTTTTCAATAAATGCTTTAAGGAAAATAGCTTATTAATATGGAAAAAATGATTGTCTTTATGGAAAATATGTCTTCCTCACAGTATACCATTTCAACTGGATTCAAGACTAAAAGTAAATGAAGAAACTTAAAATCTTTGAAAAATTACAGAATATCTTCCTTTTCTCCAATAAGGTAGGAATTCTTAAATTAGATACTTTCAGGAAAACCCTACTAAGAAGGAAGTGACTGATAAATTTAACTACTTTGAAATGAAGAAATTCTGTTCAGTTAAACGCTACACAATAATTTTCAAAAGGATAAACCATGAAGTAGAAGACAGTATTTGCAAAATGCATAACTAACTAGTCTCTAAAATTTCTAAAGTATTATAAATCAGTGAGAAAAGACAAATAATGGAAAAGAGTAAAAAGTTTAAAAAGCCTTTTACCAAAAGGAAGAATATTAAAAGTTCTGCCTATATATTAATAATCAGGTATGTACAAAATAAAATCCAGTGGAGATTCTATTGCATAATTTAGTCAGGGTAAAATTTTAAAAAATAAAATAAGAAGTTCTGGTGAACTGTTTTCTTGTCATCGAAAGCATACTAACTGAAATACTGTGTGGCCTTGGGAAATTTTCTTAACTTCTCTGTGCTTCATTTTCCTCTTTTGTAAAAGGTAAATAATCCTCATAGGATTCTTATGACAATTAAATAAAATTATATATATAAAATGCTGAAAAAAAAAGAATTGCTGAGTCAGTATGTTTAAAATGGATTGCCAACAAGGTCCTAATGTATAGCACATAGAACTCTGCTCAATGTTCTGTGGTGGCTTGGATGGGAGGAGAGTTTAAGGAAGAATGGATACATGTGTATGTATGGCTGAGTTCCTTTGTCGTTCACCTGAAACTGTCACAACATTGTTTGTTAATCAGCTATACCTCAATACAAAAAAAAAGTTTAAAAAGTAAATAAATAAAATGTAAAAAAAAATCAAGAAGTGCTGGTGAGATTATAGGTCCACAAGAAATTCCTTTACAAAAATTAATTCTGGTGAACTCACCTGCTATATAGCATGCCTTTTTGATTGCCTGGGATAATGTCGATCATACTCACTCCCATATTCCTGTAGAGATTTCTATCAATAAACCTATCATATTATGTCTACCTATTTGTTTGAGTAGAATATCACAAGCTTTTGAGAATAGAAACTGGAAACATCTTCATATTTCCACAAATATCGGAGACAAGAATATCGAAGGCATTCAATAGATGATATGCAATCTAGCAGAATGGATAAGAGCTCCAGATGGGACAAATTACATGGATAACTCTACAGATGACTAAGGTAAAACTAGATGCTTAACAATTTGAATGATTATTTTCATTTTTTTTTCTCATTAACTAATCAATACTGTTGACTTGTGAATGCTTTCAAGACTTCTCCATTTTTCTGTCCCTCTTTTGGAAGACTGCATGGCCTACTCTTTTTCCTGTCCAGTCTAGTACATCTGAGAAACTCAATTAATATTGGAAGAATCACCATATATAATGAGCCACAGTCCCTGTTATTTTTCTTTCTCTTCCCAAGAAAACTTTATAAGCAGAAACTTCACGGAACATAACTTCATTAGCAATGACAGTTAAGCTTACACTTGATGAAACTTTTCTATTTTCCTTGTTTGCAGAATTTATGAGATACCAAATGTGTTTAGGAACATAATTTTATGTAACATCCTGGCCTTAATATCAAAAGTGCTAAAACTTCTAATTGTATTTCAAGTAGTAAATCAACCTAAACTTCTATCAGAGAAACCTGAGAGATAAAAGGTATTTGTGTACTGTTAATGTTCACATTTTTATATATTCCCAATAGTATCTTTATTTACATGCCTATGTATTGCTACATTGTGATAAGACAGAACCTTAATTCTAACAAATTCACATTCTTATACCCTAAGTACAGTAACCAATAAGGTAACATTAACTGATTTGGATAGACTCAGTGCTATGCATTACCTTTACCAACAAGCAAAGATCTCTGAATAGAGTCTGTCACCCACTGATGAAACTTTAGAGTTTAACAGACTGGAAAATATCACCAATTTTTCTTCCTATTGCATTTTCTTATGAGTACTTATAAAGCTAACTGGGAGAAGCTCAAAATTTTAACAATATCTATTTTCTACATTGCCATGGTTCTCTTTCATACAGGAAAATCATATCATTATCTACTCTGCAGCAAGTGGATTTTCCTCTGATTTTTACTCTGCTTTTTTTTTCAAGTTCTATTTAGAAAATTGAAATAGCTTTCTATTAATATGCCACCCATAAGACAGCCACCTAGTGCTGCTTTATTTTAACAGAATATTTGGATAGAAAAGACAGCTTGTCTTCCCATCATATGCCTCAGAAGATTAAAACACAGGATGATTTAGATAACCTGTATCGAGATGTTGCAAACAATTAAAAAAATATGAGTAATGCAACTTAGTTTGCATTCACATCCATCTGAAACATATTTTTCTATGAATTAAACTAGGAACTCATTTCCTCATTTCACCCTGATGATTATGAACTTTTATACGACCAAATTTTCTAGTGATTATAACTTGATGGAGAAAAATGTCACAAAAATTAAATCAAATCAAATGGCATTCCTGAAGAAAAATACACGTATACACTCATGCCTCCTACTCCATACCCCTGCCTTGGCTACGCTGCCAAGTCAATGTTCCTGGAAGAGAAAATAATATTACTGAGACCATGGCTTATGAGTGTGGAGAAGATCACCTACTCTGTGTGTCTTTTCAAAGCGTCTGCAAAGGCATTTGTCACTGTCAAATCTATGAATATGCATGCTTTGGTTGAGGATGGGCCACAGCACAGGCTATTCCCTGTAGTTATAAATCAGCTGCTCCTTGGAATAGCATTACTTGTTGATACATAGAGGTTAGCAGGAAAAAAAAAGAGCTCTCCCTATCATTTCTTACTTCTCCTGAAATCTGTTCCCTTAGGAGATGTTAGGAAAAAAACCTGCCATCCTGTTAATGCTTTGTGAAAAGTATTAACTGTCAGCATATCTGTACTCACTTCCTCCATCTGTTTCTTTTAATTCAATTTGTCTTTAATGTCCCAATCCTATAATTATAACCTGTGTCATCTAAAATTTAATAAGTAAAATCATGAATTATGGCTTTGATCTTTCTTTGGGGTCTTTATTAAGATTCCAGGTTAAAAGTCTAAATAATTTTCATGGCTTTCCCTTGATTTTCTCCGTGGATGAAATACTGAAAAGGAACATACAGACTTATTTATATAGTACAATTTCATGAATTCTGCTGCACTTCTAATCTCAAAATTGTATGTGACAATAAATGTGTATTGTATTTTTAAAAATATGCAGAGAAAAGCAGAGAATAAATAATTGAATCCATCATTTGGAGAAAATTCATGTAACTAGCAATTTCAGTGTTTTGGTACTCACATAGCAAGAATGGAAGTTAAAAACTCATTTAAATTCTGTATGATAATAATACTTTAAAAGTGTTTATTATAAATGCATATAGCCCTTTTTTCTGTTATTTGGGTGTGTATAGGAAATTTTATTATTGTACTTAGTAAGGTATGATTTTAGCACATGAAAAGACAAACTTCTACCTCAGTTGAGAGTATAGGCCAAGAAATGTATATACACTGTTGCATTTAAACCTCATTTAAACTGGGATCTCTTCTGATTTCATTCTGTAAGGAATGTTGCTTACATTTTATAAACACTATTTTGGCAAACTAAAACTAAAATATATGGCTGTTTAGTCACTAAGAACTCTTTGTAACTCCATGGACTGTAGCCACCAGGCTCCTCTGTCCATAAGATTTCCCAGGTGACAATACTGAAGTGGTTGCCACTTCCTTCTCCAGGGGATCTTCCTGACCATGGGATCAAACCCTTGGCTCCTGCTTGGCAGGTGGTTCTTTACCACTGAGCCACTAGGAAAGTCCTTAGTGATGTTAGGTTAGTTAAATTTACCTGCTTTAAGTGTCTTTCCTTTTCAGATCTGCTTTTCAGACTTCCTTTCAGACTCCTTTCAGATCTGCTTTTCTAACTTGGCCCTATTTCCTTTTTAAACGACCAAAAAAGGAGTAAAACTTAAAGACAGAATTAATTATACCTTTCTCTCTAAATGATTCTTTGCATACAAATACACAAGATATTTCTGCGGTAATAATATTGCAGAAATGTGGGATTCTGTCTCCTTTTATAAGGCTATATCTTATACACAAACTCTTCTAGTGAAATTGTACTGTATTGCAATGACTTCTGTAATCAGGGGTCTAGGCTATGGGGTATTCACCTTTTCTATGATGGTATTTTTAAATACAGGACATCAAATGCTCACTAGTGCAGCACCTGGAATTGTCAATGCACCTTTGTCATCAGATGCATGGGTTATGTGATCCAACTTAATGTCCTTGGTGTTAGGAAGTACTTTTAAGTACTTTTTTACACTTGTTACATCTATTATCCTTTGTGTGTATGTGTGTGTGTGTGTGTGTGTGTGTGTGTGCACGTGTGCTTATATGATAGGAACTTTATATAATTGTAGGGAAGTTTTAAAATTATTTTCCCCTGATTTTCAAGAGGGCTTTCTACTTTTACAATGAGACTTTCATTTGCTAGTTCTTCCATAGTACTCCTCTCTACCATATATACTAAATTTATTCCTGTGTTTGTTTTATAATCATTTCTCTTGTGTAACCTGTGAGTTTCATTTGCTACGCAGAACAAATATTGCTACCTCCATGAGGATCTTCCTGACTTCAATTTACATAGAATTTTCATTTTGTATATACCTATAGGACTCATTATAAAGAAAGCTGAGCGCCAAAGAATTGATGTTTTTGAACTGTGGTGTTGGAGAAGACTCTTGAAAGTCCCTTGGACTGCAAGAAGATCCAATCAGTTCATCCTAAAGGAAATCAGTCCTGAATGTTCATTGGAAGGATTGATGTTGAAGATGAAACTGCAATACTTTGGCCACCTGATGTGAAGAACTGACTCATTTGAAAAGACCCTGATGCTGGGAAAGATCGAAGGCGGGAGGAGAAGGGTTCGACAGAGGATGAGATGGTTGGATGACATCACCGACTCAGTGGACATGAGTTTGAGTAGACTCCAGTAACTGGTGATGGACAGGGAGGCCTGGCGTGCTGCAGTCCATAGGGTCGCAAAGAGTCAGACACGACTGAGCGACTGAACTGAACTGAACTGAAATAGGGCTCATTGCTTTCCCTGATAGAATATATACTTTGAAAAAATTATTTTATATTCATTTTATAATACTCACAGTATAATAAGTATATATTAGTTGATATGTTAGGGATAAAAGAAACTGTAAAAATAACTTTTGAAGCAGTACCAATTATTTCTCATTCACATTGTAGAAAAGTAGGTGCTGTCTTTATGGAGAGTAAAAGTTTTAATAACTCACATGGAAATGCCAAATTATTTTTGTTTCTTACCTCAACAGTCACAGTATTTGCTGAATATTGATGACCTTGAAGTATAACTCTCTATTTTTAATAAGACAGGTAATTAAGTCAACTTCAAAAGTGGTTTTGCACAAAAAGACAAACTGTCAGATTCAGAAGAAAAATCTGTACTTGCACATTAAACACATTTTTTAACCAATTAGCCAAAACATGTTTTCTTCTATTTGCTTAATATTTTTTAATAAATTGTAAGCAATCAACTTTAAGTCAGAGAAGAGCATACACGAAAGTGAATTATCTGCTTCTTCACTAATGAGATACTTATTATGGATTGGGCAAAGTGCAAAGACTTGGTCCCTGTAAAACCAAAGTACAGATGAAGGATGATGAGTTCATTTCTTAATTAGCAAGAAAATTCTGCCTGACTGATACTTCAGTTTGATCTGAATTTTCTCCTCCGAATTCACAGGCCCCCTCCCTAATTTATATCTTAAATGTAAGAACAGAGTGATTTTTTTTGGTTACCACACTGTCCTACATGTCACCTTTTGTATTTCTTTTCAAAGAAGGCCACCTAAAGGCCAATGAGTATCTGCATTTAAACAGATAGCTAGTGGGAAGCTGCTGTATAGCACAGAAAGCTCAACTCAGTGCTCTGTGATGACCTAGCTGGGTGGGATGGGGAGGTGGAGGGAGGTTCAAAAGGGAGAGGATATATGTATACATATAGCTGATTCACTTGATTGTTCAGCAGAAACGAAAACAACAGTGCAAAGCGATTATATCCCAATAAAAAGAGATCAATAAAATCCTTTATCCTTGGAAATGGTATATATACTTCTCTGTTTCTAGCTACTGAAGCTTCTAATTGAGACTAAGACTTAGTTCTGGGCTTCCCAGGTGGGGCTAGTGGTAAAGAACCCCATCTGTCAATGCAGGAGATGCAAGAGACCCAGGTTTAGCCCCTGGGTTGAGAAGATTTCCCTGGAGGAGGGCATGGCATCCACGCCATGGAGAATATTCCTGCCTGGAGAATCCCATAGACAAAGGAGCCTGGTGACTTACAGTCCAAAGGGTCGCAAAGAGCTGGACACTGACTGAAGCGCCTTAGCGCACACGCACGCATGCAGACACTCTTCATAACAGTATTTCATCCCCGCCTCGCTCTCCTTCGCTCCTCTTACACTTCACTCCATCCTTCCCACCCCTCCTCCCCTTCTCTGTTCTTCTCTTCTTATCTTTCTTTCCAAACTGATAAAGAAAAAACTAAAAATAAACTTTGGTGGAAATTCTGTGTCAAATCAAAATCATATTTAATGGTAGAGAAAACAATTTCTTGTCACATATAAAAGAGAAAAGCAATTCATTTAGAATACTAGCTATGCTGAAAATACACTTCAATGTAAGCAACTAAAACAATTCTACATCTTAAACAGTTGTTTTTATCCCAAATTTCAAATAAGAGATAAATGTACAATGGAAAGATTAATATTTTAATCTTAACGAACCAGAATAATAACATATTTTACTTAAACATGTCCTATGTATCTGTTAAAATATTTCCTTAAGTTATCTTTATATATCTTAATATTCATATGATTTATTTTCCAATGTGATTTTTAATTGTTTTTCCAACAATGAATATATAGCTCTCCTTACATAGAAGCTCAAGTTAATAATAATCTGTCACAAGGGATCATTCATTTGGGAGTGACATTTCTGTACATTTCAGAGTTAAACTTTATGAATAATTCACATTGCCTTTCATTAGCTGTTTCTGATTCCATATTTTATTAACTTTCCAAGATATATTTTTGTACTCCACAGAGAATATGACCTACACATGACCCACTAATAAAAGAACCTGTTAGAGGTTAATAGAACAGTTGATATTCAACTTCACTTCCAACTTTTGCAGACAGGATAATTTTTAGAGAGTTAATGGTTTTCCCCAAGATCCAAACAAAAGACGAGTCAAGCCGAGATGAAATTTAGAAGAAAACTGAGATCATGGCAAAGAGGCGCTCCAAAATGTCAGCCATATTTAAAAATGATTTTAATGCAGTTATGGTCTAAATACAAGATCATCTAAATGGCAAATAGGAACTTTTGAAGAAACAGTAAAGAATAAAACGGATTGTGATGATCAATTCACAAGGTCTACATATATCAAATCATTGTCACGCACATAAATATACACAATTTTTATTTGTCAATTAATCTCAATGAAGCTGGAATAAAAGAGAATAAAGTATGTATGATTTACATTATATCATATTAAAAATTGAGAATAATAAAGCATACAAATCAAAGTATACAAATTAATTACAAAATATACAAATATAAATTTAATCATCCAAAACATACCTCTCAGTGCACATATACAACTAGAATTATTTACTTTAGAAAATAATAGGTTAAATAATAATTTTGTCCATTGGTTTCCAACCAAATTTTTGGCTTCACTGTCTTTATGTTAATGTTAATGGAAAAATAATTTTTAGAAATGATAATGACAATAATAAAATACTGGTATGAAACTATGTTCATAACAGAGGTAAAGCCTTGCTAATAATGAGCAACTATTTAAACACACCGCATTCATTGCCTTGCTTAATTCTTACAACACTTATATGAGAAAAGTACTATTTCTGCACCCATCTGATAATTCAGAAAATTAAGGCTGCACAAGAAGTTAAGTGATTTCCTCTTTCATACCCCCGGTAAGCTGCAGAACCAGGACTGGAATTTAAGCAGCTTCTCCTGAAGACCCCATGATCTCAAAACAACAAGAGGGTGATGAGATGGATTTTGGCATATCAGCAATTTTGAGAGCACAAATGAACACACTCTAGCACACTGCACACAGAGTACAATGTACAGGATTTGAGAACAGCTGATTGCTACTAATTTTAACAGATATAAGAATCATATACCAAGAATTACATATACACAATACTGTATAAATACACACACACACGTATAACACTGGGGGTAAAAAAAACAGGCTTAGTAGGAGTTGCCTTTAATGATCATATTCAATTTGGGGAATGCTTGTTATTCAGCATTAAAGGATAAAATAACATTTTTTAAAAAGCTTTAATATAAAGGATTAAATATAAAAAAAAATAATTTGCTGTCAGTGAGACTTGTTCATGAGGACCAGTTTTAATCTTCCTCTAATATTGATCTTTAAAATAAGCTCTAAAGGTTCCAAGACAATCATAAAGAATAGTATTTTTAGGCCTAGTTTATAACAATAACTATGTTTAAGGCTTTGGTTTCAAATGTAAGCACCCCTGAAAGTGGAAGCATATTCATCCTGAGGCACACAATGCCTGATGCCAGGTATTTGGATGGAAGTAGAAGAAGGCCAGGTACGTTTTACAATTTCAACTAATAACATCTGTGTATATTACATACCAAGCTATTTGAATTCAAAACTTAATAGGGAACCGTCCCTACTCTACAAAGTTAGGTGTCAAAACAAGACAGACCTACAAAGAAAGTACTGCACTGTATTGTGAAAGCATTATTAACAGACCAACATGGGAACTACAGTGGAAAAGCCTCAAGTGTAAGACCAAAACTCTAGGACAAATTCACAAAGGAGTCAATGTGTATGTTGGGACATAAAAATGAGTAGAAACAAGCCTGGACCATGTGATTTGAAGAAGGTTACTCCTGACAGAGGAAAGAAGAGACCCAAATATTCTACGTGTGCTCTGTTTGTCTTGGAATGAGATGATGAACAGTCAAAACGGAAATTTCTGCTGGGTTCATAGTTTATGACAAATCTAATGTGAATATAGGATTGCTTAGCGTCTAATAGTAGGCAACTTATATTAAAGCAGGGAAAAGAGAGCACAGCAGTTAAAGTATAGGAAAGCAATGAATTCTTTGCTATGAATTTTAGGGATAGTCACTGATATTGAAAGCCTGCATTTGACCAGAGCATGCATATTATATACTTCTAATTGTTATAGCAAAAAGTGCTTGAGAGGCATATGATGGAACCTTAGTTCTTAGGCAGAACAAGTAATCACAGGCAGGAGGTTATAGCTATAAGGATTAAAGGAAACACAGTTTTTTCTAGTGTTGCTCACCATCTACCTTCTCCAGCAGAATCACAGCAAGTGAAAAGATGAGTCCATAAAGAAGTAATATAGCAAATAAGTATGGATCAAGCTTTAATTCTCATATACTAATAAGTTTAGAGTGTTGATCTTTTATCCTGAGCAGAAAAAAAAAAGTGAATTTAAAGAGCACTGTTTTTGCTTAAAATAAAAACATGAATAACAGCTTTGAATCGCAGGAATTGTTCTCCTACTGAATGTCATCAATATAAAAATATGGCCTCTCAAGGACACTAGGGGAAAAAAAAAGAAACAGTAAAGCAATTAATTCGGCTTTCTTCTCATTAAGTTCTCATAATTACATTTTCGGAATTAAGTGCATTTATGTGAGGGTCATACAGTTTTATTTGGATAGTAAAAGTGACTTTGTTCTGTCTTAAAAAAAAATGGACTCTTCATATAGGACATTAAACTCAAATAAAAGTTTCCCTTAAAATGATTAAGGAAAATACAGTCCCTTACACTGTATATTTTAATGATTCATGAGTGCTTAGTATTTTCTAATATACTAAATTTCATTTACAAGATTATAAAGATAAGTAAATATGGTGATTTATTTTTTTTCTGTTAGGAAGTCTGGAATTCAGGAGAATGTTTGAAATAAATGATGTTTTTGTCATATGATTAATTTAAAGAGACTGATATTTTTTTGAGTGGGAATGAAGATAAAGTCAATTATTTGAATACTTAACATTTAACAAGATTCTACCTTATATTTCATTGGAAAGTATTATGCGGGGAGGGGGGACATTAAAGACACATCTGAGTTTTGAAACAGGTGTAATATAAATGAGCAAGATTAAAAGCCTAGATAAATAACGTAAGAGATGGAAATGCCCTCTCTATTTGTCCTGAAACTGGTGGCTAATAATATGGATTAAATCTGAGGAAAATGTGCTCTCCAGTACAGAAGTCCAGAATATGACCTCCTTATATTCACAGCAGAGCACAACGTGTAAGGGAGGAAAAGGGCCAGGAGTCATATATGGTGACTCTTCCTACAGATGGGAGGAAATAGCAGGTGTGGAAAAAGAGACCTCATACCCCTGCAAATGTGATGCCCTTAAAATGAGGACCTTTGCAAAGAGAACATCCAAAACACGACTAAAATCCGTAGAAAATAAATTGTGTTTACCTTGGTCAGTATGTTATAGTTTTCAAAAATGGGAACTCCATGCAAGATTTTTGATATTGCTCCATAATGAGAAATAGTAAAAGTGTTTTTAGTGGATTTCCTGCCTTCCATTTTATATGCTCCAAAATCTGCTGTCATACACACACAGAAGTTATAGTTCTAAAATGCCCCTTGGCCATTTCAGTTAAATAGCTCACTGGTCTCCCCAAGATAAAACACAAATTCTCCAACAGAAAATAAAGTGTTCATAATTTGGTAGATTACTGTTTCCATGCACTTCTTTGTAAGTTTTCTTCTATATATTTTAAGTTCTAGTCTTACTGAACTTCTTTCATTTTTGAAAATGTGTCATGGCATTTACAAATTTCAAGCATTCAGGTATACCATCCCTTGGAAATAGAATGGTGTTCTGTGGTTTCTTTATTTGACTCCATTCTGTTTATTCCTCTTTCCAAGTTTAGACATCAATTTTCTTTTGAAACAAGATATATAGATATCTATATATATTAATATGTTGGACTTCCCTGGTGGTTCAGACAGTAAAGCATCTGCCTACAATGTCAGGGACCCGGGTTCAATCCTTGGGTCGGGAAGATCTCCTGGAGAAGGAAACGGCAACCCACTCCAGTATTCTTGCCTGGAAAATTCCATGGATGGAGAAGCCTAGTAGGCTACAGTCCATGGGGTCGCAAAGAGCTGGACACGACTGAGCGATTTCACTTTCACTTTGACTATGTTTCTTTTGAAACAAGATAGATATATATATATATAACATACATAATTACAAGTAAGGTATATATATCTTATATGTTATATAAGATATATATAGTCTTCCCTGACAACTTCCCTGATAGTTGGTAAAGAATCTGCCTGCAATGCAGGAGACCCTGGTTTGATTCCTGGGTCAGGAAGATCCACTGGAGAAGGGATAGGCTACCCACTCCAGTATTCTTGCGCTTCCCTTGTGGCTCAGCTGGTAAAGAATCTGCCTGCAATGTCAGAGACCTGGGTTTGATAGCTGGGTTGGGAAGATCCCCTGGAGAAGGAAAAGGCTACCCACTCCAGTATTCTGGCCTGGAGAATTCCATGGACTGTATAGTCCATGGGGTCGCAAAGAGTTGGACACAACTGAGCAACTTTCACTTTCACTTTCAAGATATATATATATATATATAAAGAGCGACAGGGAAGAAAAGTATTTTTCCCTCCCCTAGTATGCTTTTTTCTGCCCTCAACTACCTTTCTCTGACACTTGATATCCCCATTACTAGCTTGCATGTCATCCTGTACAGTAATGGTTGTTTACTTACATCTTCTGCTAAATACTTTACAGTGTTCAGCAAAGTGTCTGAAATATATTAAGATCTTAACAGTAAGTTTGGAATGAGTGAGAGACTGAGGGAATGGGTACATAAATAAATGAGGGAGGGAAGACTTACATGTTATTGCAGCAGAAAGTTGATTTCATAATTTAACTAGAATAGCATTTTCCAAAACACTTAGCTTTTACATGTTATGAACAGAGGCATCCATGAATAAAGTAAGTATTTGGAGACCTGATGGATTGGAGAAAGCTAAAAATCTGGCATCAGACCTGTCTAGAGAAATGGGACAATCTTGTGTGAGGCGTACTCACCACTGGGTTTTCCAAAGAACATTCATATCACCGATGCTGTGTAGAGGATTTCCCCACACAAACCTTTATTAGTCCATCAATACAGTGAGTTTCTATCTAGGGGGCATAGCTAATAATTTCACAAGATAAAAGGTTTTGTCATATTATTATATTATCAAAAAGAAAGAGAACAAAGTACAATGGTAATAAAGCAATAAAATATAGAGGAAAAGCACAGATAAGTATAGTAAAAAGAGGATTACATTCATCTATATGAATCAAAAATCATCTGCCCTGTGCTGATCTGTGCGTTATGCCAGCTGGAATTTCCAGACAAATTGCTGCATCTTTCACAGATTAAACTAATGCTCCTGACTGAATGAATGCAGTTTATTGCCGGGGTATATGATGTAGAAATACTTAGACGATGGAAACCAAACAGACGGCTTGGCAAACTGATCCATAAGCAGCATGCCATAAGGTTAGTCAATGACAGTGACAGAAAAGTGTGGTCGTTGATAACGACAATCGTCGGAAATGTGAAGGTGGAAAAGATCAGGAAAAGGCGGTGGGGAAGCCACTCTAACTTTTATTGTAAAACTACCTGATATGTCCATTCTGTATGTACTTTTTTAAAGTGACTGAGAGAGAACAACTTTACTATTCATTAAAAACGTGCGATAACAGAGCTATTTGAAACTTTGTGAAAATAGAGTCTTCTCATTGCCCCAAGCACTTAACCAGGGTTTAGAACAAAGGGTCATTGGTAGAATCAAAGATAAAGTATTATTTCCATTATAAATATTAGAGTAACTTTAGGTGGGATTTAAAATTGTTACTTGTAATCCACCCGTGGCTATTATTTCCCAAATTCCAAGAGTTCATTATTTGTGTGATTAGAAATCTTCTTTAAAAATTAAAACATAAAAAACACAGAAATAATTAATACATGAACACAATCATAATTAACTTTTTCTAAAAATGTTATCTATGCTCATACATGTGATCATCCAATGTACACTATGCAACCTGAGGTTCTCACCTAATGATGTGAGAAAAGGATGAAAAGTACAAAAGCATTTTTAAGCAAGTATACTGAAACACGTTTGAGTGAGATATTTTCTATTTTATCAGTGAAATATGAAGTGAGTTCACATCCTGGGTATAAGAAGAAAAGTAATAGCTTTGAATATTAACAAAAGTCTTATTTGTAGAGCGAAATAACTCCTTTTTTTTTCAAAGGAAAGATTTCTCCAATAAGGCAAAACTCCAACATGTATGACTATTACCTGATGCTATGTGCACAAGTATTTGCCTAGTTAGAATACTGCATCAGTTTTTGATGCAAACAAGGCCACCCCAAGAACACAAAACAAACAAAAAAACATTTATAATTGCTCACTAGGCTGGAAATTCTTCTCATCTAGGCCAGCTTGTCTGGGCCTGGGTCTTTCACGCTAGCTCACACAATGTCGAATGACTGCTCCATGGTAGTTAAATGAAGAGACGACTTGACCACTTATGTCCTGTTACCCTTTAGGCTAGTCCTGGCCTGCTCGTGAGGAGTTCTCTAACACAGCAAGAGAGCAAGACCCAGTGCCCAAGTATTTTTTATCTTCTGCTTGAATCATGTTTGCTAAAGGCCTACGGCCAATTTAAATTCATTATTCTAATTCTCTGTAAAGAATTAGATCTAAGTTACTTTAACTATGAAGAGGCCACCTTACTATACACTGATATTG
This sequence comes from Okapia johnstoni, assembly GCA_024291935.2. Lineage (NCBI taxonomy): Eukaryota > Metazoa > Chordata > Mammalia > Artiodactyla > Giraffidae > Okapia > Okapia johnstoni. The sequence continues at coordinate 11,499,742 of CM044325.1, forward strand.
CCTTAAATAAATATATTTCTTAGTTGTTTTTTTTTGTTTGTTTTTTTTTTTTTGAATGACAGACCTTTAATGCAGTGTGGTTGGACCTAAAGGGTGAATGGTCTAGGGCACTGGGGACAAAAGTCAAGTCATCAGTAGGCCGTCAGAGACTGCTGCTGGCGGTAGCCACCTCGACGCATGTAGCCCTCATTTTTCCCGTAGCCGTCTTTCTGGTCTCGGAAGTAGCCACCATAGGTACCCTGCTTGTGGTCAAACACCCGCTCGTTGTTCTCCACCAGGCTGCCCAGCTTCTCGGCCAGCTGCAGGGTCAGGTTCTGCTGGGCGGTAGGCTCTGTGCGGTCCATCACCACGGTCTGCGTTGGCTGGTCCAGGGAGGCCATCAATTTCTCATTAATGATCATCTTGCTGATGATGGAGTGCACCGTGGGCAGGTCCAGCTCAAACATGTCGGACAGCGTCTCCATGCTGATGGAGTCGTAGACACTGCTCTAGGTGAACAGGTAGGTCAGCAGTGACTCCTCCTGGATCTTCCTAACCAGCATGGTTCTGATTTTGTCGGCCTCTGGGAAAAGGTCCCACACTTTGCCATTATCTTCTCATTGATGATAAAACTGTGGCAGGTCTTCCAATCGCCCATCTTCATGGCCTTGGAGGCAGCGACCACATGTTCCCTCATGGACTCAGGGGGGCCCAGCAAGGGCTGCCACTCGCCCACCCGCAGCTAGTGATGGAACTGCTTGCTGATCATGCATCGGCGGGCATCACTCTCGTGGGCGGCCATGTAGGGGATCTCCAGTAGCATGGCTGACACCAGGTAAACTCATTCCAGCAGTTCCAGATTTATATGCAGGTGGAAGGGCACCTGCCAGCGCCGCTCCACCTTGTCCTGCTCCTGGTTGCGCTCCTGCAGGCTACGCAGCAGCAGACCCTGGGCCCAGAAGCTCCTTGGCCCGGCCGCTTGACTGGATGTCCAGCAGGGCGTTATGCGCATCTTTGGTCAAGCCTTGGCAGAAGGCACAGATGAAGCAGTCGAAATACAAACTCTAGATCTAAAATACTGAGCCAATGTACAGAAGCACTTCCTTGAAATTTATCTCTGATTGACATTATTTTCAATGTACACCCTTCGCGATTATTTTTAGAGAAACTGATAATTAGAAACTGGCAGATTCCAATTCCAAGTGTTAAATGGGTAAGGGATATTTCAGAGAGATAAGAATTGGTGGGTGCTTTATTTTTATTACTTGTATTTCATGGGAGTATCAAATGTTAAATTGATATAAGAAAATGTGACATTTATGACGTTTTTGGACTGTATACTTCTTCGCAATAATACACATGGATTTCACTTGATCACGTTAAACAGATTTAAATCACTAAACCAAAAAACAAAAACATTTCTTTGTCTCAGTTAATACTGCTTTTGTGCTCGATCCACGCAATATTCATGAAACACTTATCACATCTACACATAATAATTTTCAATTTTAAAAGTGATTGGGTGGTAGATGAAAAACATAATGCAGCCCACAATAACAAAATACTACTGATGAATTAAGGGACATAAACACTTCAAGCTATAACTGGGGAAAATAGGCAGATTTTAAAACATAAAAATTATATTTTCTGCATAAAGGGAAACCACTCATTCAAAATCGAAATATAAATCAGGAGGCTATTTGAAATAAAAATAAATGCACGATATAAAAAACTGTTAACATATGTAATATAAAGAAAACTGCTGTACATTGATATTCTTTCTGTCTTCTGACAGATTTAATTCAGAATTTAAAAAATACAAATCTCTTTATCTGGGTATGTTTCAAATAAAAATTAATTTATATCATCCTGAAGAAACTTTGATCACATGTAAATTTTTATACTAGAGAATTATATTCAAGCACTCTTTTCCTTGAAAAGTTGTTTCATACCATTCTTTATATTAACTTCCTTCCACAAATATAAAGTGAAGTAAATACAATGTGTCTTAAAGTAGGTTTTCTAGAGGAGAATTATTTGCCTTGAATAATTTTTTCAGTTGTGTCTTAACAAATAAAATGGAAGCTGATAATTCACACAATCCTGGTGTGAAATAAAATACATATTTCATGGCAAGGTAAGAAAGATATAAAAATAAAAATTCTCTGCCCTTTGATCTCTTTCTCCCCTCTTCTGTGCATTGTATCACATTATACATCAACCAGACCTCTGCATCAGCAGGAAAACCTGTTCAACCATAAAAAGCAACATTCTCCTAGCAACCACAAGACAACTCCTTCAAAGATAACATTCCTTCTTAATCCTGCAAGGGGTCATGATGACCCACCACTTTGTACTTGCAGATTTGGATTGTGTAAACTCTTACTGATACACAATTTAATTCATATCCTTCTGTTTCAAAAAAATTATATAACTGTCCTTTGACTTCCAACTGGTGGAACAGTTCTCTGAGCTTTCTAAGATGCTGTTCCTAGGTTATGATCCTCAATTTGGCTCAAATATAATTTTCCATTTCTTTCTTAGATCTACTAATTAATTTTTCATTGAAATAGGAAAGCAGATATAGCAAATACTTGATATTTGTAGCTCATTTCCTTTAATATGATAGAATTATGAAAAATATGTCTAATTTTTTAAAATTGGATGGATATCATGGGGATATTGTCATCCACAAAAAAAATCTCTTTTTTTTCAGAATTATTCTGAAACTTAGCTGGGGGCGTTCTGTGGGGAGAGTGAGGATGAAAACAAGGAATGTGAATAGTACAATCTGTGTTCCACTGTTTCATGTTGATCTCAGCCTATCCATAATCAGTGTTATGGCTGGACCAGACCTTGGATTTCTTACGACTGTAAGATGCCCTTCAGCAGTTACCATCGAGAAAGTTTGAAAAACAAAGATTTATTACTCTCAGGTTCTGAAAAGCACAGGGCATGTTGCCAAAACTCGGCCTTCATTCACCAGTATTGAATAGAAAAGTGGAATAGAAAGTGGAGACAGAGTTTTGGGTGAAGTAGAAAAGAGAGCAGTTGTTATTCCTTTGCCAGACAAACAGAGCCACAGTGGGCTAGTGCCCTCAAGACCATATGACCCACACCAGAGGGGGTTTGTTATTCGCTCAGTCATGTCCAAATGTTTGTGACCTCATGGACTATAGCCTGCCAGGCCCCTCTGTCCATGTAATTCTCTAGTCAAGAATACTGGAGTGGATAGCCATCCCCTTCTCCAGGGGATCTTTCCAACCCAAGGATAGAAACTGGGAATCCTGCATGGCAGGCAGATTCTCTACCATCCGAGCCACCAGGAAAGGGTAGTGAGGGGCTTTATACCGTTCAAGGAGCAGGGTGTGATAAGCTTATGGACAATTCTTGGATTGGTTGGCATCAAGGTGAAGTTTCAAGCATCATCAAATTTCTGGTTTCAACCAATCTAGGGTCTTTGTTCTCATGGTCAGCAGTTTTTATCTGGAAGGAATCTACTTCCTGTAAAAACAACTTAGGGATGTGTGTTGGGCCTAATATATATAAATAAATATCTATCTTTATCTATCTATATATGTTGGGCCCTTGATGATTCTGCTATGTGGCAGAATTATAATCTAACTTGTTACCAGTTCCTTAGTCCAACAACTATTCTTTGTTTCTACATCTTCACATGTCCCAATTAACTCTTTAGTCATCATTTTATTACAAAAGACCAGGACACAAGGACTTGTACACGGTTTTATGGCACCTATGGCAACACAGTGAGGTCTCTAGGGTGGGGGAGAGAGAAGGAGAGAGAGCCCAGACCTGGGGATCTTGCTTTCATTGAGGTTGAGGGTAAGGGTCTAGAGCTTTGTGGGCTCACTCTTTGTTAGTGAAATTAAATCACAAGAGGGGGGAATTTAAAGAGCTGGGAAGAGAATAAACAAGTGGCCCAAATGGACAGCTATGTAAGTCAACCAAGATTTCTAAAACAAAGGAGCTTCAGTGGGTGAGGCCTTCTGGCTCTGGATCTAGTGTGTTCTTGGCAAGGTGTTCCCTGGAGTTTGAAGGAATGCCTCTTTGAAATGGATGTTTCAGCAATCAGAGCTGAAGCCAGATATTTGTTTTACAAAAAACAAGAATAATTGTCAGGGCTGACACCCACTGGAGTTGAAACTTTATAGTTAATGGCAGTTTAGCAAATTAATCTTGTAGTCTAATTAGAATAATTACTAAATTTTTTTAGCAGCAAATATACAAAAGCTTTGTGACTGCAGAAATGCCCTGAATGACTTATTTTGGATACGCTTTCTTTGTTAGAGCTGCCTAAATGCTGCTAAAAAGCTGTACCAAATAAACTATTAAAAAGCAAAAACAGCTAATGAGGACAATGCTGATAAATCAGACCCTTGGATTGAAAGGAATTAGACATTGTTTACATCACTGCTGAAAAAAGGAGACACTTATAAATCTATTCCTTTTAGAAATTAGCTTCAAAGCAATGTTTACCTCATAAAACAAATGTTTAGTGTCCGCTGATAAGTAATTCATTCATAAACACATACACTTTGCATGCATAATTATCACAGAGTTTTCTGTCCCACTTGTAAAATGATCATATGAATGAAAATTCAAGACTTGATGAAAGCTACATTTCCTAATGTTAACTAAATTAGCTTTAACCTTGACTTTCCAAAGTCCATGAAACTTTATGACAAGGCTATACCTTCAGATAAAAAGACACCATTCCTTATCTGTCTTTCATCATAATTCAGACTACTTAAAACTTAAAGATCGCCTTGAGGGTCTTATATAAATGGAAGAAGAAACACATAGGTACATCTATAATTATTCTCTTATCTCACAAATTGTCTTTCAAAATCTAATATGATAAAGCCCTGAAGGTTTTGGAAAATATGCTGAGTACATGTTCCAAGATTCAAAAGATTTGGATGTGATTATTTTTCTCTGACCTTTTTTAAAGAAAATGTGTATGTAACTCCAGGAAATAAATTATGTAGTATAAAAATGGTAATATAAGGAGAAGATGAAAAGAAAGAAGGCTAAAGATTCAAAATCAAGTCAGAATATCATCTTGAAAGTCTGCAAAAAGCAGTCCATATTGATATTTTAGGAAGAAATGACCTTTAACTCTAAATACAGAAATTCCAAATTCTTATTTTACAAAAAATTGTGTCTGGTATTATTAAGAATTTATATCTAGATGGTTAGCTTCTTTTGGTGGTTGGAGATGAACTGAGATAATGCCAATTCAAAATCTTGCCACATCAAACTCTTGGCCATATTACTACTACCCCAAGGGCCCTAGATTTTATAATATGTGCTCTTGTGTTGAAAGATGCAATAGCTGAGGTGACCCTTAATGAATAAAAAGGGGTGAGTGATGAAAGCAGGGGTGAGTGGTGAAGCCATGTAACCAGACAAAGTAGATTAAATAGGCATGGGGTGGACTGGTGGCTGTTTTACCTCCATTTGGGTATCTATTTGGTGGCATAACCAACTTAAAGGAAGCTCCTTCAAAATGGCACAGTTCCATATACAAATTCTACTCCAGAGTTTTTCATACCCTCTTCAACTATTTTCTACCTTATCTATTGTCTTGACTATTCTGACATACTTGCCTATGTGTCTGCCTACCATCAGGGGAAGATTACTTGCTATTTTTGAGAAATAATTTAGCCATATATTAAAAAGTCAAGTCCTATAAGATTCAGAATCAGTTCAGTTAAGTTCAGTTCAGTAGCTCAGTTGTGTCCAACTATTTGCGACCCCGTGAACCGCAGCATGCCAGGCCTCCTGGTCCATCACCAGCTCCCGGAGTCCACCCAAACCCATGTCCATCGAGCCGGTGATGCCATCTAATCATCTCATCCTCTGTCGTCCCCTTTTTCTCCTGCCCTCAATCTTTCCCAGCATCAGGGTCTTTTCAAATGAGTCAGCTCTTCACATCAGGTGGCCAAAGTATTGGAGTTTCAGCCTCAACATCAGTCCTTACAATGAACACCCAGGACTGATCTCCTTTAGGATGGACTGGTTGGATCTCCTTGCAGTCCAAGGGACTCTCAAGAGTCTTCTCCAACAACACAGTTCAAAACCATCAATTCTTTGGCGCTCAGCTTTCTTTATAGTCCAGCTCTCACATCCATACATGACCACTGAAAAAACCATAGCCTTGACGAGACGGACCTTTGTTGGCAAAGTAATGTCTCTGCTCTTTAATATGTTGTCTAGGTTGATCATAACTTTCCTTCCAAGGAATAAAAGTCTTTTAATCTCATTGCTGCAATCACCATCTGCAGTGATTTTGGAGCCCCCAAAAATAAAGTCTCACACTGTTTCCACTGTTTACTCATGTATTTCCCATGAAGTGATGGGACCATACGACATGATCTTAGTTTTCTGAATGTTGAGCTTTAAACCAACTTTTTCACTCTCGTCTTTCACTTTCATCAAGAGGCTCTTTAGTTCTTCTTCACATTCTGCCATAATGGTGGTGTCATCTGCATATCTGAGGTTATTGATATTTCTCCTGGCAATCTTGATTCCAGCTTGTGTTTCTTCCAGCCCAGTGTTTCTCATGATGTACTCTGCATATAAGTTAAATAAGCAGGGTGACAATATACAGCCTTGACGTACTCCTTTTCCTATTTGGAACCAGTCTGTTGACTGAACTGAACTGAACTGCGCTAAGAAAATACTGCTTTTATTATTAAAAAAAAAAAGAAACCTAAAAAAAATAAATAACTACAAAGTGTCAAAGCTAAGATTTTGCTCTACTTGTAAAATTAAACTGTTAGTCTGTCATAGCTTCATAGATGCTATAGGAAGACAGGATTTTGTGTCAGAAGCAAAGGACCTTATTATGCCTGACACAGCAGGCAACGAGTTTCACATTCACATTGGGTCTCTTGCCCACCATGTTCCACAGCGGTGAGGCAGAGAATGCTGTGTGTAGACAGGAGCCCAGGGATTCAGTTTAGAAATATGGAAGTTTTGGAGCTTCTAGGAAATCGTCCCAACATTTGCCCTTTAGGGAGACAATATCATAACCTTCAGGGAACAAATCTGCTCTCTGCCTCAGAGGGAGACACTATCTCATCTGTCAAAGCTGTTAGCTATGAAAATATCCTTCAAAAGAGAGTTTGGGGCATATATAAACTATACTATGTATAATAGCTTAATACTATATATAATAGTTTAATACTATATTTATAGAAAGAGAGAGAGAAAAGAGAAAGAGTAAATGTAAACTATGCCAGAACTACTGATGATAGATATTTTGCTGCTGCTGATGCTAAGTCGCTTCAGTCGTGTCCGACTCTGTGTGACCCCATAGACGGCAGCCCACCAGGCTCCACCGTTCCTGGGATTCTCCAGGCAAGAATTCTAGAGTGGGTTGACTTTTCTTTCTCCAGATAGATATTTTAGGAACGAATAATATTGTCTCCTTGTTTAAATGCACAGCTTAATAGATGCAATTAGATAAATATACCAATGAATTTATATATGTATGTGTGTGTGTGTGTGTGTGTGTGTGCGCGCGCATGTATGTATATATAAAATATATTACTATTACACATTTTATATATATAAATGTATAAATAAATACACACACATATACATGCCTCTAATACGTGCCTATTAGCCTTTGCCTCCACTCCATAGAATGTCAAGGTAGAAATTTTCAAAATACTGATAATCAGTCCTGTGAAATGATTTGATCATTTTACTATGTTAAATTAGGCTTTCAAAGTGATTTATTTGTAGCATCAAGTCAACTTTTACTTGATTGTAATTTGTTTTGACTTTTAATGCTCTTCTCCATTGGTAAACAGAGCATTTATAAGTCTCCTAAAAAACATTTTCCTATAACATAATTTTAGTTTTCTGGCCCTTTGCAGAACCCATAGTAGTCTTCAGAAGGACTCAGAAGCAGTCACATGTATGATTCAGAAACACTTCTAAAGGAGGCAGTTGGATAACCACAGGAGTCAAGTTCACCTTGGAATGGACTCTGGGAAGAGTTATAACTCTCCATCACAAAGAAAATAACTCCAGGGCATCATTGCAGCTGCCCCCAAACTGTGTGATACACTTACAAGACACAGGGCCACATGGTGAGAATGGAAGCTTTCAGAAGTGTGAGGATTTCTGATAAAAGAGAGTTGATGGCACTGGGGAAAGGATGTGTTTTCAAAGTAAGTAGAAGTGAGCAGTGCAAATTATACCTTAGAGGATCTAGAGTTCAAAAAGAGTCCTAACCTAACTGTAAGTGAGGAGACAGAAAGTAGTTCCATCAGCTATTTTTTAACATATTTTTAAATTAATGTAAAAATCAGGAAACAACTGTTTGTTATAGTTAGCAATTCTATTATTTCTGGAGTCCGGAAAGCAAAACTTCAACATTCTTTCATTTAGAAGACATCTTTCCAGCCCTCAAATTATGGCTGAGAATGTATTAGGAAACAAGTATATGATTCTTCTTCTCAATCATTTTTGCATTTGGTACTGCAAAAGTAAGACTCGTAGAGGGATAGATGAAACCACTGTAGTGCAATGAATATGCTATAACTTTAGCATGTGTGTGGGTTAAGTCACTATAGCCCTGTCCCAACGCTTTGTGACACATGGACTGTAGCTTGCCAGGCTCTTCTGTCCATGGGATTCTCCAGGCCAGAATAGTGGAGTGGGTTGCTGCCGGAGTCCTGCTCCAGCTGGTCCAGGGGTTCCCTCAGGATGGACGGCGTCAGCAGAGAAAATGATGCAGTCTCTTGCTCAAAGCACTGGGCTGCATGTTTATTTTAAGCATCAGGTTTTCTTTTATACTTTTACAAAAGCATTAGGTCAGAGGTATGACATCTTCAGTTTCCCCTCACCCATATTTACTGTCTCCATAAATCATTGTTGTCCTTCAGAGTTCCCTCTTAAGTGTCCTTGTGATAACACTGTAACTCAAGTTTGTCTCTGGGCTGTATATTACATTCCTCAGTTTATTTCTTATCTCTTTAAATCCTGCTGTCTCCTAGTAACTTAAGCTCATCATCTCCTAAAAAGGCTTTTAGCTATTAGTATCTCTAAAATACCTAGTTTCTATAAGCTATAGTAAAACATGCCAACACTACAACAAATCTTAAACTTTTAGCTTCTAACTATTCTTAATTATTCCTAACCCCTAAACTCAGCAAACTTCTTTTGCCATAAACATTCCCCTTACAGGCAGGTTTCAGATAACAATGTTTCCCATGGTCTCAAGCTGCAGCCTATGTACTCATCTGGAGCATTCTTTGAAAAGATCCTTGAACAAATGTCAATAGTTAACTTTATGGATTATAACATTCTTTCCAGCCAACTCAACCGGAGGAAGGAAAGGACAAGTCAGAATCACAAGACCTAACTCTTTCATCCCGGGACGGTGCCTGCGGGATGAGGAGAGGGGTTGGGGCCGTGCCTCCATTTTGTCAGTAATGCCTATCGTGGCTCCCGACAGGTTGCCATGCCATCTTCCAGGGGATCTTCCCTCCAGGGGATCTTCCCTCCAGACAATCTCCTTGACCCAGGGACCCACATGTCTTATGTTTCCTGCATTGACAGGCAGGTTCTTTACCACTAACGCCACCTGGGAAGCCCAGATAATAGAGTATACATTTCCTATTTCAATATCCCCTCAGCTGTGTCAGTCTTCAGACCTCTTAAAACCAGGCATCTGCAGATGCCTTAGAATACTCTGTTTATTCTCTACATTATAATTGTTTATAAATATGCATTCAGATAGTGGATTCTGTACAGATTTTTTCCCCCTGAAACTGACCAGCACAGTGCTTTGTATGAAATGTTCAATAAACAGCTATTCAGTGGATAAATGCCTAAACAAGCACTTATAGTTGGAAGGTAAAGGAAAAAGATTTAAGGTAAATGTCATAGGATCAATTTGGCCAGAAAACTCCCAATAAATCACAAATCATTTAGTCTTTACTTCCATGTTAATTTAATAGCGTTTCCTACTCGCACTGGAAACTTCCAAACTTGGCTGAGAATCTTGGGCAACTGAAACTATATACTTGAAAAAGAAATCTTGTCATTTATTCAAATTGACCCATCAGTTTTATTTGATCATTTCTCTTATGAAGTCAAAACAAAATATTATGTAAATATCTAAGCAGCTTTTAAAACAAACATGGGTGATTATTTTCTAATGACATCTCTGTTACTAAATTCATGTTTTATTAGCATCTCAGTATTATCAGAAATAGCTGTATTCTTCTTTGGGAATATGAAGCCATACCGTAAAGGATTTTAAATTACCAAATAAATATTTACTATTTCCATTGCCATATGTTTATTCATTGACAATCTCATCAGTTCCTTCTTAATTTTAAATTCAATGGCAGAAACTCGATTTTTAAAAATTAAATTAAAAACATCACGAAATTCAAAGACATATAATCTTTTGGGAAGAAAGGCTAATTCGCACATCTTTCTTTCAGGAATTATGTCATGCAACTTTTTTTCTCCATGTTTTTTTTAATCTTTTCCTAAAGATAATCCTCTTTCTTAGAACAAATTTTTATTATGAAAACTTAACTATATTTACATAAAACTTTGTTTTTGCCAGTCACATGAAAATGGGATCTTTTTCTGTCTAAGTGTGTTTTAGGTACAAATGTTTGTTATGAAAGAGAGCCGCTGAGTGCAGTGAAGAACAGGGCAGGGTCAGTTGGAGGCTGTAACTACAGAGAATCAGACAAAGCTCTTCATCCTGGATCAAAAATCAGGATGAATTGTAAAATACCAGACAAGAGTACGAGTAATATTCAGGAGGCAGAATTTTGAACACAAGCCATTATGTCTCCAGGTTATTTATAAGACTCTAGAATCTACAAATTCAGCCAAGGTCAAGGGGAAATAGTTGTCTACATTAACTGGGATTCTCTGGATGCAAGTAACTGAACCAATTTGACCAAGTGAAAATAAGAGAAATTGATTTTAAGGATACAGAGGCTGACTCTTGGTATTCAACAATAAGATAGCAAAAGAATCTCAGCAAAGGACTGAAAATTAGAACTGGGAAGTTGAAGGAATCTTCTGGTCTGCCTCTGCCTCTCTCTGCAACATTTTCAAAGTTTCTTTCAGAATGTGTATTCTCCTTGCTTATCCTTATATCTTTTATAGGTAAAAGAAGACTACCCACCTTCCTTCAAGAAACTATACAAAACTGAATTAGAATTTCCTCATCCTAATTCCAAGTATCCAAGAATGGTAATCTCACTCATTCAGCTTAAGTCAGGTGTCAACACCAAGCTTATTCAACCATGCCTGATAGGAGACCAGTTAAGGTGAGAAAATAGGAAGATGGGGCATGGCAAGTGGAAATGAAACTCCTCAAGTGTTTACTCTGAAGTCTTAGAGTTCAGATAAGTGCATAATTCAGTGTGAAGGACATTATGTAGATAGGAATAAAAGCTTCTGGTTCAAAATTGGAAATGAGCATAAGCATTAAAAAACAACCTGATGACTGAGAAATTATTTTTTAGAAATTCTGAAACAAATGTGTAAACTTTGCATAAAATGAAGGTACAAGGTTGTTAATCACATCTTGTTTATAAGAGCAAAAATAAGAAGAGCCAAACTGGGCTTTTAAAAATGGTAGTAAATTCAGAGACTGCTGGGATTAAAATGACACTGAAGGCTCAATACGTGAACCGTGAACTTCCAGATGTTCAAGCAGGTTTTAGAAAAGGCAGAGGAACCAGAGATCAAATTGCCAATATCTGCTGGATCATCAAAAAATCAAGAGAGTTCCAGAAAAACATTTATTTCTGCTTTATTGACTATGCCAAAGCCTTTGACTGTGTGGATCACAATAAACTGTGGAAAATTCTGAAAGAGATGGGAATACCAGACCATCTGACCTGTCTCTTGAGAAACCTGTATGCAGGTCAGGAAGCAACAGTTAGAACTGGACATGGAACAACAGACTGGTTCCAAATAGGAAAAGGAGTACGCCAAGGCTGTATATTGTCACCCTGCTTATTTAACTTATATGCAGAGTACATCATGAGAAATGCTGGGCTGCAAGAAACACAAGCTGGAATCAAGATTGCCGGGACAAATATCAATAACCTCAGATATGCAGATGACACCACCCTTATGGCAGAAAGTGAAGAACTAAAGAGCCTCTTGATGAAAGTGAAAGAGGAGAGTGAAAAAGTTGGCTTAAAGCTCAACGTTCAGAAAACTAAGATCATGGCATCTGGTCCCATCACTTCATGGGAAATAGATGGGGAAACAGTGGAAACAGTGTCAGACTTTAATTTTTTGGGCTCCAAAATCACTGCTGATGGTGACTGCAGCCATGAAATTGAAAGACGCTTACTCCTTGGAAGGAAGGTTATGACCAACCTAGATAGCATATTTAAAAGGAGAGACATTATTTTGCCAACAAATGTCCATTTAGTCAAGGTTATGGTTTTTCCAGTGGTCATGTATGGATGTGAGAGTTGGATGGTGAAGAAAGCTGAGCGCCGAAGAATTGATGCTTTTGAACTGTGGTGTTGGAGAAGACTCTTGAGAGTCCCTTGGTCTGCAAGGAGATCCAACCAGTCCATCCTAAAGGAGATCAGTCTGGGTGTTCATTGGAAGGACTGATGTTGAAGCTGAAACTCCAATACTTTGGTCACCTCATGCGAAGAGTTGACTCATTGGAAAAGACTCTAATGCTGGGAAGGATTGGGGGCAGGAAGAGACGGGGACGACAGAGGATGAGATGGTTGGATGGCATCACCGACTTGATGGACATGGGTTTGGGTAGACTCTGGGAGTTGGTGATGGACAGGGAGGCCTGGCGTGCTGCGTGATTCATGGGGTCGCAAAGAGTCAGACACGACTGAGTGACTGAACTGAACTGAACTGAACTGAAGGCTCAATATAATGTGAAGATTATTAGTTATTTCAGTAAGAAAAATAAAGTAAGTGTAGAAAATATTTATAATTCATTCTATGACCCCAGATTGAAAAAGGTCTTATTTAAATGTCTAAGTGCTGTTGTTTAGTCTCCCAGTCGTATCTGACTCTTTGCAACCCCATGGGCTGAAGCATGTCAGGCCTCCCTGTCCCTCACCATCCCCTGAAGTTTGTCTGAGTTCATGTCCATTGCTTCTGTGATGCCATCCAGCCATCTCATCCTCTGACACCCTCTCTTCCTTCTGTCTTCAATCTTTCTCAGCTATCAGGGACTTATCCAATGAGTCAGCTGTTCACATCAGATGATCAAAATACCAGAGTTTCAGCTTTAGCAACAGTCCTTGCAATGAGTATCCAGGGTTGATTTCTCTTAAGATTGACTAGTTTTATCTCCTTGCTGTCCATGGGACTCTCAGAAGTCTTCTCTATCACCACATTTCAAAGGCATTTTGTTCAAAGGCACCTACTTTACAGTCCAGCTCTCACAACCATACATGATCACTGGGAAGACCATAGCCTTGACTATACGGATTTTGTTGGCAGAGTAATGTCTAAATAAACTCTAAAGGTTCTATCTCTTGAATAATAAATACTGATTAATTACAAAGTTTTTATTTTTTATTGCAGGAAGGCCTAATACACACCAGAGCACTTCAAAACCACAAATCATATCCCTCATTTAGTCGCTGGTAGGCAGCTGGTTAGGAAAAAGTTATATTTGCTTAAGTTGTATGTGAATTCCTTTGCTTTTTATGAATTATCCATTGCATATAAATCAGTTAGTCTGAAAGGTCCTAACTTTTTTCAGGTCAATATATCCTTATGGCAAGAGTATGTAAACAAAATTTTGATTCTAAAATTTTGAAATGCAAATTAATTTAAAGCGTAAGCACTTTAGCAATTCTCTGATCAAGAAAATGTCTCTCTGAGGACATGAAAACTAACGTCAGAGAATTGAAGATTGTATGTTTATTGGGGAGGGTCAGCAGGATACTGAAGCAAAAGCAAGAACCTATGCAAAGTTCCAGAGACAGAAATATATATAAATAAAATTGATGTTTAAACCCAAAGTATAACAAATCCATTATCTCATACCAATACAAATAAAGGATTGAATGAATGAATAAATGAAAGAATGAATGAAATAAAGAAAGAAGAGACTAATCTATGTATATAAAAGGGGATCCTCCTACATTGTTGGTGGGAATGTAAATTTTTGTATCCACTATGAAAACTGTTTGGAGGTTTCTCAAAAAACTAAAAACAGAGTTGCCAGACAAAACTGGGATTAAAAAAAAATGCATGTGCCCGTGTGTTCATAGTAGCACTATCCATAATAGCCAAGACATATAAACAACCTAAATGTCCATCAATAGATAAATGGATAAAGAAGATGTGGTAAATATATACAATGGAATATTACTTAGCCATGAAAAGAATGAAATAATGTCATCTGCAGCAACATAGATAGACCTAGAGATTTTCCTACTAAGTGAAGTAATTCAGAAAGAGAAAGACAACACCATATGATATCACTTACATGTGGAATATAAAATATGACACTATGAAATAGAAACAGACTCACAGACATATAGAACAGACTTGTTGTCAAGTGGTAGGAGGAGTGAGGGAGGGAGTTTAGGATTAGAAGATGCAAACTATTAAATATAGGATGAATAAACAGCAAGCACAGGGAACTATATACAAAATCCTGTGATAAACCATAATGGAAAAGAATATATATAAATCCAAATCACTTTTCTATATAGCAGAAATTAGCACAACATTGTAAACTGATAACACTTCAATAAAATAAATTTCATTAAAAAAAGAAAAAAAAAAAAAAAAAAAAACAAGACTAATCTCCCATGCAGAAGAATTCCAAATAATTTATGGAGATACTCTGTTTTTAAGGATGTAAAACAAAGCTCTCCATTACTTGAGTGTGGGTGTTCAGTTCAGTCGCTCAGTCATGTCCGACTCTTTGCGACCCCATGAACCGCAGCACACCAGGCCTCCCTGTCCATCACCAACTCCCGGAGTTCACCCAAACCCATGTCCATTGTTTCGGTGATGGCCATTCAACCATCTGATCCTCTGTCGTCCCCTTCTCCTCCTGCCCTCAATCCTTCCCAGCATCAAGTGTGGGTGACCTCCTTCCAAAGACTACAGCATGGGAAGGGAAAAAAATCAAACTAGAGACTAACTTTCTTCAGTAAACAAACATGGCACACACTATCTCAAGTCAGGTGAATGAGTTTAATGTCAGCAAGGAGAAGTCATATTGACTTCTAGCTATGATGTGAAGAAAATGGTACTTACCTCATAGTTTAGCTCCAAAACACCCAGAGCCTCAGATTAACAATCAGGAAGAACATAATACAAATCCAGACTGACATTCCACAAAATATCTGACTAGTACTCCTCAGAACTTTCAAGGAAAGTTTGACAAACTCTCTCAGCCAAGAGGATCCTATAGAGAGACATGACTATTGATGGAATATGAAATCTTGGATGGGATACCAAAAACAGAAGAATGGCATCAGAGGAAAACAGGGGAAATCTAAAAACACAGATTTTGGTTGATGATAATGTATCAATATCGGTTCATTAATTGTGACAAACAAAACATACTAATGGATGATGTTAAATAATAGAAGAGACTGTGTGTGGGGTATGAGGGAAATCTTTATACTTTCTTCATAAAAATTCTATAAATCTAAAACAGTTCTAAAATTTTTTAATGTTATGTTAAAAATGGCATTTAAGGAAAACTAAAAGAAGGAAACTGTGGGACTGCTGCATATAAGACACAAAAACTGCAGCATAAACTGAGAAACATTTATTCCAAAACTAGAAGACTCTTGAGAGTCCCTTGGACTGCAAGAACATCAAACCAGTCAATCTTAAAGGAAGTCAACCCTGAATATTCATTGGAAGAACTGATGCTGAAGCTCCAATACTTTGGTCACCTGATGCAAACAGCTGACTCATTGGAAAGGACTCTGATGCTGGGGAAGATTTAGGGCAGGAGGAGAAGGGGACAGGAGAGGATGAGATGGCTGGATGGCATCATTGACTTAATGGACATGAATCTGAGCAAACTCAGGGAGATAGTGAAGGACAGAGAAGCCTGGCACGCTGTGGTCCATGGGGTCACAAAGAGTCAGACACGATTGAGCGATGAAAAACTAGTGTTACAGGTGGATTTTCAACTGCTTTGAAGATTGGCACCCCAATCTCCACATAGTTCAACTGTATTTCAAAACTCTTGATTTATCTATATTTCCCTGGAGCTCTGTCAATTGATGCTTTATGTTAATGAAATTTTGTAATGAGCATTTATTGATTTTTTCTAATTTATTTTTTTATTGAAGGATAATTGTTTACAGAATTTTGTTGTTTTCTATCAAACCACAACATGCATCAGCTAGAGGTAATATATATATATATATATATATATGTATATATATATATCTATATATATATATATATAGATATATCCCTTCTCCCTTGAGCCTCCCACCCATCTCACTTCCCATCCCACCCCTCTATATTGATACAGAGCTCCTGTTTGAGTTTCCTGAGCCATACAACAAATTCCCGTTGGCTATCTATTTTACATATGGTAATATAAGTTTCCATGTTACTCTTTCCGTACATCTCATCCTCTCCTCCCCTCTCCCCATGTCCATAAGTCTATTCTCTATGTCTGCTTCTCCATTGCTGCCCTGTAAATAAATTCTTCAGTACCATTTTTCTAGATTCCGTATATATGCGTTAGAATATATTATTTATCTTTCTACTTCTGATTCACTTCACTCTGTATAATAGGTTATAGATTCATCAGAACTGACTTAAATGCATTCCTTTTTATGGCTGAGTAATTATCCCACTGTGTATATGTACCACAACTTCTTTATCCATTCATCTGTTGATGGACATCTAGGATGCTTCAACGTTCTAGCTATGTAAATAGTGCTACAATGAACAATGGGATACATTTGTCTTTTTCAACTTCAGTTTCCTCAGGGTATATGCCTAGGAGTACGATTGCTGGGTCATGCTGCTGCTGCTGCTAAGTTGCTTCAGTCGTGTCCGACTCTGTGCGACCCCATAGACGGCAGCCCACCAGGCTCCCCAATCCCTGGGATTATCCAGGCAAGAACACTGGAGTGGGTTGCCATTTCCTTCTCCAATGCATGAAAGTGAAAAGTGAAAGTGAAGCCGCTCAGTCGTGTTCGACTCTCCGCGACCCCAAGGACTGTAGCCTACCAGGCTCCTCCATCCATGGGATTCTCCAGGCAAGAGTACTGGAGTGGGGTGCCATTGCCTTCTCCATTATGATAAGTTTTATCAGTTTTCAGTTTTTCCATCTCCTTCTTTAAATCACTTTTCCTCTAATTGTGCTCCATAGTTTACTATCCAACACATTTTCAGTAGAAGTGTTCGGTAATATTTATTTTGGTTTTGTTAAAAATCCAAAACAAAGTATAGTCATTTTTATTATTAAATCAGGTTTATTCATTTGTATTTCTAATTGTCATAAACTTAATTGTAACTCTTAAAGAAATATCAGTTTATAAAATATATCTTCACAAATTAAACTTGTTTAGCTATAGAAATGTACTACCTAATAAGAAATCACAATCTTAACTATCACATCTTTTATTTTATATTTATGGCTGCACATTAGAAAACTCAAAATGTGGATTTAAGCAAAAAAAAATATATAGTTACATTTTCAAAGAACTCTAAGAGAATTATTACTACTGCACTTCCTATTAATAAGTGAATAGTCTATCAATAAATCATTGCCTAAGGAAGCACTGGAACACCCTATAGAGGCAAATTTGCTCTTTTATGCTTCTGACCGTAATCTTCAAATTGCTGCTCCTTTAGCAAGGTGAATTTTCTGACATTTCATATATCATTAATTCTTTTTCTATTTTGCTTAATCTTACCACCCTCAGTAATTTGTCAGATCTTTTGAATTCAGACACACATGGTTGTATGCTAAAGGGACTGAAACACATCAGGAATCTAATTTTTCCTGACAATTACATTATGTCACCTCGAGCATTGGTATATTTTACATTTCCATGTTTCTTCCTGATTTGATTGACATGCAACATACTAAATTGTCTTGGCTCTTGAATATATTTTCTTGATTATAGCCCCAAGAACTCTACCCCCTGATATGTGTATATGCTCTGATTTTCAGAAGCAAATATTCTCATAATTAAAGAAAGCAACTCTGTTATCCTTACTTAGCAGTGCCAAGCAATGGCTTTTAATTTAGGATTGGAGCCTTAAAACTTATTGGCTTATGAATACTATAATTCAATTTGATGCTTGGAGTAACAAA
Organism: Okapia johnstoni; assembly: GCA_024291935.2. Taxonomy (NCBI): domain Eukaryota; kingdom Metazoa; phylum Chordata; class Mammalia; order Artiodactyla; family Giraffidae; genus Okapia; species Okapia johnstoni. The sequence goes on from CM044325.1 coordinate 11,518,058, forward strand.
GTTTCCCAATTCTTTAGCATTTAGCTTTTAGTTTAGATAAAATCCCATAGTATTTATTGTCTGTTCTATAGGAATTACTGACTTGAAGTCTTATTTTTCAATGGGTGTCTGAAAAAAATCTAATTAATATACTGATTTCACCTTGCCACATTCCAAGCCTACAGCATAAATCATTTTCCTGAAGATAGCAAAGTGATAAGGAAACTTCATTAAAAATTTCTTTAAGTATATGAAAATAAGACTGTTGCCTTTCACCTTGGTAGGGGAGCAAAACATGCTATTTGCAAATGCTTTTTTGTTATGCGGATTATTTTGAGCTGAAGATAATCAAGGACCAAAAAGACTCTTAAGAAGAAATTTTGACCTTCCCTTTAACTGCTTAAAATAATTTAGATAGAGGGTTTATTTCCTTAATAGAGCTATTACCAGAGATATCTGCAAAGAATACAGAATGAGTATGATTAGGCAATTTAGCAGGGCCTAAAAAAGAGTCCCCTTTGTGTCTCATTGTGCCCACAGGGCACTGCAAACCATTTGTTTACAACACATTTGCTCTTCCATCTCCATGTAAATTACCTTCCTCCCCTTTTAAGTCCCAAACCACAACCCCAAAGGCCCTCTTTTGTATTCAGCTGAAGATGTTATTTAAGGTGAGGGTTTTGGCCTCTTTGGTGACTTCCTCAGCCTTCCTGGGTCTCTGTCATGTATATGAGTTATTAGCCATTTGTTTGATTTTCTCCTATTAACCTGTCTCATACAAATTCAATTCTTAAACCTGCCACAAGAACCTAGAAAAGGGTTTAGGAAATTTTTTTTTCCCTCCCTGACACACTGACACAATAAAAGAGATGTGTTAAAAAGAACGGGGATTCAAAGAATTTTAATGAAAAAATAAGTTGCTCATGGTATCAGTACTAGCTTCCTAGGTCTGCCATAGCAAATTACCCCTGACTAGGTGGCTGAGAACAGCAGAAATTTATTCTCTCACAGTTCTGAGGCCAGAAGTAGAAAAATCAAAGTTTCTGCAAGGTCATGCCTCCTCTGTAGGCTCTAAGGAAGAATCTTGCCTCATCTCTTCCTAACTTCTGGCAGCTTCCAAGAACTGCATCACATCAACCTCTGCCTCCCTCTTCACAAGGTCTTCTCTCCAAGTCTCCATCTCTGATTCTCTCTCTCTTTCTTACAAACACACCATCATGGATTTAAGGTCCACCCTAACATAATAAGGGTTTTCCTGGTGGCTCAGATGGTAAAGAATCTGTCTGCAATGGAGGAGATCCAGGTTCAATCCCTGGGTTGAGAAGATCCCCTGGAGTAGGGAATGGCTATCCACTCCAGTATTCTTGCCTGGAGAATTCCATGGGCAGGTTACAGTCCACGGGGTCACAAAGAATCAGACACAACTGAGTGACTGACATTTTCACTTTCACTAAAATAGTACAAACGCTTCTTAACTAGGCAAGTAGGCAAAGACCTTTGGTTCAAATATAACCATATTCTGAGGTGCCAGGTGAAGGAGGAAACAGAACAGGCTCTATCTTGAAAGCAAGACTCCATTTTGGGCCGGACTGTGGACTTTGAGGTGTATGTCCAGTATCTATGGAAACAATATACCAACTGGAAAACCAGGCCCCCGAAAGAAGAGCCCCAGGGCTCTCCATTGCCTAAAAGAATACCCTAATTATCTGTGTAACCGAATAGAATCATACATTCTATTATACTTGTTGGGGTATGACCACAGGCCTATTGATAAGTTTCCACTGCTAACTACCCAGGCTTAAGGCATATGAACCACAGGTTAACTTTGATTGTATCTTTCTTTTTCCTTTGTTCAGACTAGTTTCAGGGAATTTGGGGATGCAGGTTTGTGCACGTATACTTAGGGTATATAAGGTTTTCACAAAAACTGATTGGGGTCCTTAGCTAAGAGGAGACTCTGCCTTGGGCCCACAGTGTAATAAACTGCACTCTACTATCTGCATTGTCCTTCTGAGTGAACTTGTTTCCCGGAACGCACAACACAGGTAGACATGAATTTTGGAAAGCACTACGCAAATTGATCTCAGGTGGCCTTGGTCTGCAGTGCTTTGAAGCAGAACTTTGGCTCCTGGTCAGAGATTGAGGTCGGGTCATGGCAGTGAGAAAGCTGAATCCTAGCCACTAGACCAGTGGTCTGTGACAAGGCCTTGGCCCTTGGGTTTTGCACAAATGAATTTCCACAAAGATGGAAAGTAGTGAAACAAGTAAAGTGTTTATTAGTAGGAGGAAAAGGAGTATAGTATGTGCAAAAGAACACAGGGGTGGACTCAGAGAGAGCCGCACCCTTGTGGTAGTATACATCAGTTATACAGGGCATTTCTCCCTCATTTCCTTTGGCCAATCATTTTGACTTGCCTGGTTCTGAGTCCATATTTGATATATCTCAGGATCCTCCTATGTGTGCATGTACACCTCTTGACCGAGATGGATTCCTCCCAAGAGGCCTATGGATAGACTTTTTATCACCAATGAGCTTTATAGTTGGGAAGATTTCCTTGACTTCAAGAATGAGAAATATGTGGTCTTTTATCTTTCATCTGGAGCTTCCCTTGTAGCTCACTTCGTAAAGAATCTGCGTGCAATGCATCTGGGCAGGGCTCAGCCTCTTCCCTAGATTGTCTTGCTACTGATATTTTGGAGTTTCTATCCACAAGGAAAGAACTCAAATCCTTTCCTTGGTGGGCCTGGGGAGGTCCATCTACCTCCTACCTCAAAACCTTTGTAATCTCCATTTATAAAGTAGAAGGCTCTGCAAGAAAACACTTCAAACAAATGACTCTCAAAGATGAATCATTTTTAAAGCTAAGGTTAACTCAATCATCCCATTTTCATGAAATTCCTAGTTAATACTACCACACTTGCTACAACCAAACACATCCACACTACCTACAGCAGCACATAAGGGACACCCCCGTACAGTATATGCTTCGGCTGGGACTACCCCTTCCCTGGCATTGGCACTGCCAGATTAATTATTACAAATCAGTCATTTATAAGGCTAATTATATTAAAAAAGAATCTATAATTAGATCTGGTTACAGTAGAAGTGACAAATAGATTTAAGGGACTAGATCTGATAGACAGAGTGCCTGATGAACTATGGACAGAGGTTTGTGACGTTGTACAGGAGACAGGGATCAAGACAGTCCCCATGGAAAAGAAGTGCAAAAAAGCAAAATGGCTGTCTGAGGAGGCCTTACAGATAGCTGGGAAGAGAAGTGAAAAGCAAAGGATAAAAGGAAAGATATTCCCATCTGAATGCAGAGTTCCAAAGAATCCCAAGGAGAGATAAGAAAGCCTTCCTCAGTGATCATTGCAAAGAAATAGAGGAAAACAACAGATTGGGAAAGACTAGAGATCTCTTCAAGAAAATTAGAGATACCAAAGGAACATTTCATGCAAATATAGGCTCGATAAAGGACAGAGATGGTATGGACCTAACAGAAGCAGAAGATATTAAGAAGAGGTGGCAAGAATACACAGAAGAACTGTACAAAAAAGATCTTCATGATCCAGATAATCACGAGGGTGTGATCACTCACCTAGAGCCAGACATCCTGGAATGTGAAGTCAAGTGGGCCTTAGAAAGCATCACTATGAACAAAGCTAGTGGAGGTGATGGAATTCCAGTTGAGTTATTTCAAATCCTGAAAGATGATGCTGTGAAAGTGCTGCACTCGATATGCCAGCAAATTTGGAAAACTCAGCAGTGGCCACAGGACTAGAAAAGGTCAGTTTTCATTCCAATCCCAAAGAAAGGCAATGCCAAAGAATGTTCAAACTACCACACAATTGCAGTCATCTCACATGCTAGTAAAGTAATGCTCAAAATTCTCCAAGCCAGGCTTCAACAATACGTGAACCGTGAACTTCCAGATGTTCAAGCTGATTTAGAAAAGGCAGAGGAACCAGAGATCAAATTTCCAACATCTGCTGGATCATCAAAAAAGCAAGAGAGTTCCAGAAAAACATCTATTTCTGCTTTATTGATTATGCCATGGCCTTTGACTGTGCGTATCACAATAAACTGTGGAAAATTCTTAAAGAGATGGGAATACCAGCCCACCTGACTTGTCTCTTGAGAAACCTGTATGCAGGTCAGGAAGCAACAGTTAAAACTGGACATGGAACAACAGACTGGTTCCAAGTAGGAAAAGGAGTACGTCAAGGCTGTATATTGTTACCCTGCTTATTTAACTTATATGCAGAGTACATCATGAGAAACGCTGGGCTGGAAGAAACACAAGCTGGAATCAAGATTGCTGGGAGAAATATCAATAACCTCAGATATGAGGATGACACCACCCTTATGGCAGAAAGTGAAGAAGAACTAAAGAGCCTCTTGATGAAAGTGAAAGAGGAGAGTGAAAAAGTTGGCTTAAAGCTCAATGTTCAGAAAACTAAGATCATGTCGTATGGTCCCATCACTTCATGGGAAATAGATGGGGAAACAGTGGAAACAGCGTCAGACTTTGTTTTTGGGCTCCAAAATCACTGCTGATGCTGACTGCAGCCATGAAATTAAAAGACGCTTACTTCTGGGAAGGAAGGTTATGACCAACCTAGATAGCATATTTAAAAGGAGAGACATTACTTTGCCAACAAAAGTCTGTCTAGTCAAGTCTATGGTTTTTCCAGTGGTCATGTATGGATGTGAGAGTTGGACGGTGAAGAAAGCTGAGCACTGAAGAATTGATGCTTTTGAACTGTGGTGTTGGAGAAGGCTCTTGAGAGTCCCTTGGACTGCAAGGAGATCCAATCAATCCATCCTAAAGGAGACCAATCCTGGGTGTTCATTGGAAGGACTAATGTTGAAGCTGAAACTCCAATACTTTGGCCACCTCATGCCAAGAGTTGACTCATTGGAAAAGTCCCTAATGCTGGGAAGGATTGGGAACAGGAGGAGAAGGGGACAACAGAGGATGAGATGGTTAGATGGCATCACTGACTCGATGGACATGGATTTGGGTAGATTCCGGGAGTTGGTGATGGACAGGGAGGCCTGGTGTGCTGCAATTCATGGGGTGGCAAAGAGTCGGACACGACTGAGCGACTGAACTGAACTGAACTGAACCAGCTCATTTCTAACAGAATACTCAGCAGAAATCCCATCTGTTTTTTATTCCTATTTATTAATAACCTCACTCATTTGTAAGTAGGGTGATGTTATAATTGAGCTTCCAAATCAGGATACTTCGGAAAATGCAAGGACGCCCTATTATGAATTACACTGCAATAACAAGCATGGAAGAAAGCAGGCATTCAATTCACTCTCCCAATAATTGCCCCTTATCAGCCAACTCTTTACTTCTAGAACTCTAGCCACTAAACTAAATACATGTGCAACTCCACTCTCATCATTTCAAACCCTTCTGCTATGACCGCTCCAGTATACACGGGCCATTACTATTGAAGTGGATTATAATCCCAAACTCTGAGTGTTCCCTTCACCATCTTGTTCAATATTAAACCTGGCAGCAAACCCTTCCCATGTGAATTATCCTCACATTTCTCCTACTAAGCAGCTGTAGGTTGAAATAAGTGTCTTCCTTGTTTTTCAAAATATCATTTGCTCAAAATACCATTTCTTTCAGAAAAGGCATAATTGACATAATACCACTGAGACACCCAACACTTTTGGGGTTATCCAGTGACCTCCAAATCATCCCCCCTCCTTTCTTGGAAATTTTATTATTCAGCTCACTATTTCTCTCTCTCCAGTACTATTTTCATTGTGATTTTAGTGACTAATGATTCCAACTGTATCACCCACCAAACACACTAGTTGTTCAGCTCCTTTGGTTCATCACTTCTAACAATATTTACCTCCATCTTTCATCAACCACCCATTCCCATGCAAGACAGCACTCTTACTCAGAAAAATCTCAGTTTTAAGCATTCACTCTCAAAGCATCATCTCCTATTTCTCTAGGGTATCGTTCAGTTATCTCCCTGTTCCTCCCACAACATCAACACATCCACTTTTACTGGAGTATTCTTACTACCATATAAACACTGCTGCAATATTTTTCATCTAAAGGAGGAACATGCTGTTAATTCCCACACCCCATCTCTAGCTCCTATCTCTTTATCTAGTCCACTTCATAGCAAAACCCTTGGTAAATGTTGTCTACAATCCCTGACCAGCCACCCTCTATAGTCAATCACATTATGCTTTCATCCCAATAAAACTTCACTGAGGTGGGAGGAGGAGGATCTCTTGACATTCTAGCCAAGTTTTCATCTTGTCAATATTTTTGGACTTCTCATGAGTGCTGACACAATGAATTCTTCCCTTCTTCTAGAAACACCTACTTCACTTAGCATTCTAGACACTACATTCTCCTATCTGTCTTCCTACTTCACTGCCAGCTTCTCAGTATCTTTTGTGAATTATCAACACTAAGTTGCAACAAGACTATTACTGCACTCCTTCTTCACTCTATTCACTCCCTGAGTCATCTCTTCCATCCCCACGGTTTCATGTTTCTCATATATGCTATTGATTATCACCCTTATTTTCCTCCAACCTAGATAACATTGCTGAGGGTTCCAGACTCAGATCATCTACTTTTGGAAGCCCTGATATGCATCCCAAGTTGAACACAGCCAGAAAAGCTCCTGAAGACACTTTCAAACTTTTTTGTTCTTCACTAGTCTTCTATTAATCGATAAATATCATCATCATTCACCTAGTTCCTCAGTCTAAATATTTAGGAATCAATGTTGTAGTTTTGCTTTCCTTCTCATGTCACATCCAATTTATTAAAATGAGTTTAGTTTAGAGAGATTGTGGGTTTGGTTCCAGACCACAACAATAAAGACAATATCACAATAAAGTGAGTCACACAATTTTTTTTGTTTCCCAATGCATAGAAAAGTTATATTTATGCTATATTGTAGTTTATTAAGTGTGCAACAGCATCGTGTCCGAAAAGCAATGTGCATACTTTAAAAAAGACTTTAGCTGGAAAAAGCTCGCCATCATATGAGCCTTCAGTGAGTCACAATAATAACGTCAAAGATCGCTGATCACAGAACATCATAGCAAATAACATAACAAGGAAAATTAGAAAGACTGTGAGAATCACCAAAATATGACACGAAGTGAGTAAATGTTGGGAAATGATACAGTATACTTGCTCAATACAGGGCTGCCACCAACCTTCAATTTGTCAAAAAAAAAAAAAATGTAATAAAGCAAAGCATAATAAAGTGTATTTATTTTATTATACACAATACAAGGTTTGTATTGTTGGATCTTATTTCAAAATATACTATACATCAGACTACTTCTTTCCATCTGTTACTACCCAAAACTAAGATGTAGTCAGTGTTTGTGAAATACAAAGTCTCCTTAGGGGTCTTTCTTCCTCCACTATTCTTATCTGAAAACTATTTTCAGCACAGCATCCTCAGTAATTGTTTTCAAAAGTAAGCAGCATCTAATCCCTCCCTTGCTGCATCCTCTCTGTCACACTCAGGAAATGTTAATTCTTCATCTTGGCACCATGGCTGACTTGGTCTACCTGCTGTTTACTGCTCCAAACTCACTTCCTACAATGTCTTTTTTTTTTTTTTTCCACTTACCTCTCTTCAAACTGACTCTCTTTCTTGATACTTCCTCAGATCTACTTAACTTTTTCTATTTTAAAGTCTTTCCAAATTTCCCCCTCTTCCTTGAATATCCTTTCCCTAGAAATTCAGAGTCCACACTCATGTCTTTCGAATCCTCTCAGCTCTATTCTCAATTCATGCTTTCCTCCCTCCAGTAGCCTTTTGTAAAAGGTAAAATCAAGACTCTCATAGAAATAGAACCTCTGCAAGAATAACATGTCAAAAGCTATATGTAGTTCATTAACAAAGGTGGAAACTAGTAACATATTAGAAGTAGTTCAAAGAAGAATTCAAAGACTCATACATATATTTAGGCAATAAGGAATTCTGAAGTGAATTTATAAACAGATGCCAAATCAGTCTAGCCACAGGGCAAGGGTCAGTAACATTCCACTGTATACATTCCACTTGAAATCATATGAATGCAATTTTTATTATTACCAGTTTTCTCCACTTTGGAGTTGTAAATTAGCTCAAAGGCAGTGAAAGGAAGAGATTCCTTGGAAGAGTGCACTGGATCAGAAACTCAGTAATTATTTTTCCACTTCAAAGTCTTTAATGTTTACTGACACTTATCATCTTCCCATATTCCCTTATTTTTTTTACTGAACTTATCACTCCCTGAAAATATTGTATATATGTTATACAATATGGTATTCATGCACACTTTTACTGTCTGTCATTCCTTTAGAAAATTATCTCCATAAGAGCACACAATTTTAAAAGTTCTTGGCAAAGAGGGATTGCTCACAATTTGTTGAAGGTTGAGGCAATGCATATATTTCATACAGATCTTAAAAACTATCTGTTAATGGATATATATTTTTAAAAAAGGTAAATCATGACTCTCATTAATATCAACCAAGCACATGTCAAAGATTTTACTTAAATCTTTAGTTAGCCAGTTAGATATTAAAGTTAGTTCAAAGGGGAATTCAGAGTAACCACAAATACTTGGGAAATCAGGAATGCTGAAATAAATTGGTTATGGATACAAAACTGGCTCCAGGGAACCTATCATACCTTAATTGGACACATTCATTTGCATTTCCATGAAAAATAAACATTGGTATTACTATCAATTTTCTACAAGTCTGGAGGGTTTTAAAATAGCTCAAATATAATAAAATATGCAGATAACCTGAAATACTAGATGAAACACCTAGTAATCTTTCACCCTATTTCAAAACCTTTAGCAATTTTTTTCCAACATCATATGGGCCATAAAAATATAAGATTACCATTAACATAAGGATTATTCCCAGTTACAAAACATATCTAAACTCTGAATGCTAGTCCTTAACCTAATATTTCGTATTTCCATTATTGCATATAAATTATCAGTCAAATAAAACCATGTGATAAGCAAAAACATGTGCTTTTTTTACCACTAATCTTGTATTTTTATGTATGTTTTGCTAATTACCTTATCTGTCTTCGTTTATAAAGCTAAGATCAAGTGTTCTAGTTTGGATCTCTGTAGAGACTAGTTGGCTTTTTTTCTCTTTCTTAGTTATATTAAACCCTTTAGTTAGTTTTATCTCTCTTGTATATTAGTCTTGACTACAAGGGATTACGGAAAAGATTCCCACATTTAGCACAAATCCATGCTGATTCAATAATTCCAACTAATGGTATAATGTGCTGTGAAGAGCCAGGATTCTGGAAGTGGTTTCCCTTATCTGTTTACATGAGCACCAGAATCTGAATTCTTATAAGAAAGTGGGGACCATCTACTCCAAATATTTACATGTGAGATAATACATAGGATGCTTGGTTAAACTTTCATGAATTTGATAAACAGTAAATTTATTATGCATTTGATTGTCCCTCCCAAGGAAAGACAATGCCAAAGAATGTTCAAACTATTGCACAGTTGCACTCATCTCACACTAGTAAAGCAATGCTAGTAAAGCAATGCTCAAAATTCTCCAAGCCAGGCTTCAGCAATATGTGAACCGTGAACTTCCAGATGTTCAAGCTGCATTTAGAAAAGGCAAAGGAATCAGAGATCAAATTGCCAGCATCCGTTGGATCATTGAAAAAGCAAGAGAGTTTCAGAAAAACATCTACTTCTGCTTTATTGAGTACGCCAAAGCCTTTGACTGTGTGGATCACAATAAACTGTGGGAAATTCTTAAAGAGATGGGAATACCAGACCACCAGATCTGCCTCCTGAGAAACCTGTATGCCGGATAAGAAGCCACAGTTAGAACTGGAAATGGAACAACAGACTGGTTCCAAATCAGGAAAGGAGTACATCAAGGCTGTATATTATCACCTTGCTTATTTAACTTGAATGTAGAGTACATCATGAGAAATGCTGGACTGGATGAAGCACAGGCTGGCATCAAGATTGCCAGGAGAAATATCAATAACCTCAGATATGCAGATGATACCACCCTTATGGCAGAAAAGCAAGAAGAACTAAAGACCCTCTTGATGATAGTGATAGAGGAGAGTGAAAGTTGGCTTAAAACTCAACGTTCAGAAAAGTAGGGTCATGGCATCTGGTTCCATCACTTCATGGCAAATAGATGGGGAACAGTGGGAACAGTGAGAGACTTTATTTTTGGGGGCTCTAAAATCACTGCAGATGGTGACTGCAGCCATGAGATTAAAAGACGCTTGCGCCTTGGAAGAAAAGTTATGACCAACCTAGACAGCTTATTAAAAAAGAGAGACATTACTTTGCCAACAAATGCGCGTCTAGTCAAAGCTATGGTTTTTCCAGTAGTCATGTATGGACGTGAGAGTTGGACTATAAAGAAAGCTGAGCACAGAAGAATTGATGCTTTTGAACTGTGGTGTTGGAGAAGACCCTTGAGAGTCCCTTGGACTGCAAGGAAATCCACCCAGTTCCTCCTAAGGATATCAGTCCTGAATATTCATTGGAAGGACTGATACTGAAGCTGAAACTCCAACACTTTGGCCACCTGATGCAAAGAAATGACTCATTTGAAAAGACTCTGATACTGGGGAAGATTGAAGGTGGAAGAAGAAGGGGACAACAGAGGATAAGATGGTTGGATGGCATCACTGACTCAATGGACAGGAGTTTGGGTAAACTCTGGGAGTTGGTGACGGACAGGGAGGCCTGGCGTGCTGCAGTCCATGGGGTTGCAAAGTGTTGGACGTGACTGAGCCACTGAACTGAACTGAACTGAACTGAATTGATAATTACCTATAAAAATTTCTTGTCAATTCTGCTATTTCTCTCTGCTGTATCTTTCAACTCTCTGGTGATAACTGTGGTCCTCTCTGGATACTAAACTTTTTTTTTTTTTTTGTAATATTATCTTTGCCTCATGTGGCCTGACTAAGATGGAAGCATATTTGTTTGGTCCTTTCTTACTGTGACTTAGACTTCATTTTTATATTGACACAAAGTAAAGCTTCTGATCATTGAATCTTAAAGATGCTTTTAATGGCTATTTGATGGTGTAAATCTGCCTCTTAATGTGGACACTGTAAAGGCCTCTCTTCAGGGAATTCTATTCTCCAGTGAGGCCACCTCTGCTCTCTTAACCAGTATCACAGAGCTAACAGGTTAAAATACTTTGGGAAAAGAATGTTACCTGACAGGAGCCCAAAACTGAAATAGAGGTATGTGAGTTGTGTCAAGCCATTTCCTTTATAACCTCATTAAACCTTTCCCAACCAATATCAGTGGCTCAGAATACTACAAGTACAATACTTTTCACTCTGTATAGTATAAGTTACACTGGTACATCTTATTAAGTATTGGTCATTAACACAATTTACATATATAACATGAGATAGAACACACTCAATGTATCCTGAAAATCTTTTCCCAGGACCACATGCATTTGTATAATGTTTCAGCAATCTTTCTATATTATTTTAGCTTGCTTTTCACTTCTCTTAAATATTAGAAAGAATATCAGTAGGAGACTTTCCTTGCCCTTGGATCTTTATAACATTGATTTTAACCAACAATATGACACAAAATTAAATTGAATTGTTAACATGTGCTATGATTAAATTATTATTAGATAGTAACTGATGTAGCCCAAGGGAGATCAGAGTATTTTACTGTTGGAATATGATCTCTATAAACTAGCAACAAAACTGATCCTGGCCAGGGCTAGAAATAAATCAAACCCAAGTACTACCCTATAGGTATGTGTATGTATGTACGTGTGTGTGTGTGTGTGTGTGCTCATGTGCTCATGCTATTCTTTGTCTCTTCTTCTATCCTATGATCTTCATTTTTAAAATGCATAACAATGGCAACACATTTACCTAAGTACATGTTGATTTTGTTTTATATTTTTTTAATCGATACTATAGCTCAGTTAGTAAAGAATCTGCCTGGCATACAGGAGACCTGGGTTCAATTCCTGGGTCGGGAAGGTCCCCTGGAGAAGGAAATGGCAACCCACTCCAGTATTCTTGCCTGGAGAATCCTATGGACAGAGAAGCCTGGCAGGCTATAGTCCATGGGGTTGCAAGAGTCGGACATGACTTAGTGACTAAACCACCACCACCACCACCGCCACCACTACTTGGCATAATTATGTATCTGTACATAAGTTTATGTGCACATAAATGTGTATATAGATATTTAGATAGATAGATAGATATAGATATAATGGTTTTATCAGAATTTCTAAAGGTGGTTTCACAATAATTTATCTAATACTCCTAGAGTACCTAGAGGATATCTAAACAAAATCATCAAATACTAAATGCATCAAAGAGCCCAGATTTATATGCTATAATTCTCAGCATTTTAGCTTCATTTCTCTGCTGGCTTTCTATTGTCCTCCATGATAAATATAAGTGTAAGAGTAAGTAGGGGAAAGAATATCCTGTAATAGATACAAGATGTTCTGTAAGTAAAAACACTAGGGTGATGAAACATCAATCCCTCCAGGAAGTCTTGACTGACATTCTCTCTGAGGTGACATGATACTAATTAATATATAATTGCTCACCAATGGCCCTGTGACCTCAGGAAAGAAAGCTCTTTGGAGTATAGTAATTGGGCTACTATATCTACTTCTATTTCCCAGCATGCTGCCCACACCAGACCCGGTACTCAATCTATATCCTCTGATAAAGAGGAAAAGACTACATAAGCAAATAGCTGAAAACAATTTTCCTAAAGAATTAGCTTTATAATCAAAAGGAGAACAATGATTAGAATTGATAAATTTATATCTCCATTGAAATATGCTGCCTCACAATCATTTCAACAAAGGTAGATACCCCATAGAAGTGGGCTTCCATGATGGCTCAGACCATAGAAAACCCGCCTGCAAAGAGGGAGACCTGGGTTCTATCCCTGGGTTGGGAAGATCCCCTGGAGAAGGGAATGGCTACCCACTCCAGTATTCTGGCCTGGAAAATTCCATGGACAAAGGAGTCTGGCAGGCTATAGCCCACGGGGTCACAAAAAGTCGGACACAATTGAATGACTTTCACTTTCATTGAATAAGTGGAATTTGGAAACAAATTATTGCCTTTATTGATTGATCAGTATTAACTGACTGTTTCTTTGCCTCAGTCTCTACTGAGTTCATTACCAAGGAGACTGTTAGACTCATGTGTTTTTACCTCAGAGAAGTTAATAATAAGAGGGTGGCAACAAATTGCAGTTCCAGGACTTGACATAATAAATGTTTGAGGTAGGAAACAAAAGTATTTAATTCCTTGATTTGAGGTAGAAAATTTTTTTTTTCTAAGAAATAAAGTAGAAAGCTGATGCTGCCAAGTTTCTGAATTACAGTATTCTGAGCTCTGTTGTGACAATTTTTTACAAGGTACAGTTGAGCAAGTATCATGTACCTAAAATTATTCATCTATGTTTCTTTTGTCCTTTTATATTTAAGGGCTTCCCTGGTGCTCAGTGCTAAAGAATCTGCCTGCTAATCCAAGAGATACAAGAGATGTGGGTTTGATCCCTGGGTTGGAAAGATCCCCTGGAGAAGGGAATGGCAACCCACTCCACTATTGTTATCTGGGAAATCCCATGGACAGAGGAGCCTGGTGGGCTACAGTCCATGAGACCACAAAAGAGTCAGACAGGACTTAATGACTAAACAACGACAGCGTATCATTTGTATCTTAATATCTCTGTCTCAGTGTCTTCTTTTTATGTGCATCTGTAAGTACGTCTCTGTGTTTACACATACGTGTAAAAGGTCATATACTGTTCTTAAACAAATGCATGTGTATGCCCAGGCACTCAGTTGTGTTCAATCCAGTGAGTGGGGATCTTCTGACTCAGGGATCGAACCTGCGTTTCTTGCGTCTCCTGGATTGGCAGGTGGTTTCTTTACCACTGTGCCACCTGAGAAGCTCATACCATATTTGAACATACATAAGTATTTATTGAATGGATAACATGTACTAGTCATCACAAAAACATTAAGGAAAATGGAATATAGTCTGGTTTCATATTGCTTGGTCTCAGTATGGGGAACTGAACACATTGAAAAGTATGAGAATGTGCAGTAAACAAGTTTGATAGAGATTTATGTAACACTCTATGGAAGTCAGGAAAAGAAGTGTGGCAGGCTATTGAAGGGAAGCAAAGAAGACTTCACAGATATTAAAATACATGAATGCAGTCTCCAAGAAAGGGAAAGAACACACAGGGAATACAACAAAAAGAGGTAACATCAGGTCAGAGAGTAGCAGCTGCAAAGACATGGAGGGGCCTGAGAATGAGATACTGTTTGGCAAACCACCTGCAGGGTGATATGACTACCTATTGACAGATATATACAGATATTACTAAGATTTAAATAAATGCATGCATTTTTTTTCTCTCCATGTTTGGTATATATTTGTCTCTATTTTCCCTACAATAATTGTAAAGAAAAAAATGCTAGATTTTCAAGGACATACATAAGAAATCTGGCTTCTATTTCCTCAAAGCAATAAAGCAAAAGAGCCATGTAATTCAATCCAACAGTTCCAGGAGACTCTACTCCCTTTCGTGACTCCATAAAACATTTTGCCCATTTGCGAGGAAGACATTTCACTTTGAATTGAGATTCCAAACTGCTCTCATAAAATAAAGGTGCTTCATGCTTGAATTTTATTTATTTATCAATGACAGTCACAGTTGTCACTTTTTACTTGTTCTAGGAGTGGGCTGTTTCCTCCATCCTTCCCTAAGTTAAAAAAAAAAAAAAAATCACAACCTAGAAATGAAAAACTAAAATCATGATTTACCGGTTTCAGCTCTAGTTCCCGAAGCATTTCATCATTTCTTTCTAAGCACCTTAAGAAATATTTACATCTTCAGTGATACCCAAGGTCATGTGAATCTCTGCAGGCTATCTTTGACGGAATTTTTTTTACCCGGGCTGACAGCAGAGAACATAGCACTGAAGCTCACACCTCACAAATGTAATTTGGAGTGTTAATTGGAAAGAACCGAGCTGACCCTGTGATTTCTGCTCTCTAAGAACTGGTGATGACAAGATGTCTTATCCTTCCTTCTGAAGTTGGTGGACAGAAATGATGAGGATCATAGGGGATCTGACTGGGGAGGAAAGAGATACAGAATATGGGAAACAGGAGAAGAGAAATGTAAAAGGAAATTTCTGTTTGGTAAAGAGAAGTGAAAACAAATTATATCACCACAGAAATGATCTGAGAATGGTTTGGATTAATCCAATTTCCATTCAACATTTCTTTAAGGTAGTTAAGAAAGAAAACCAGAAGTTTTGTGACAGAAAAGTGAGGCAAAACAAAAAGAAATGGACTTGTAACTTCTCAGTAGGAATAAAGTAGGGAATAAAGGAGGCAGCTAATTTCTGATTTCAAAATATTTGATCAGAAAATAATAGTTAACACTTATTAAGTGAATACAATGTCAGTTACTGGTCTAAGTACCTTGGAAATATTAACAACTTAAATCAAAACCCTATGAAGTAGATTACAAATATCCCCTGCCCTTCCACCCTCACCATTTTCTAGAAAAAGAAACAAAAGCACAGATGGAGCAAGTACATTTAATTTCCTGTTGTCCCACAGGAATAAGTGGTAAAACCTGAAATCAATTGCAGGCAACTTGGCTTCAGTGGCTGCCCGAGATTTCTAGGAAGAATCACTCCTACTTCATATTCTAAGACAAGAACAGAAAAACTATTTATGAAACAAATATATTTCAACTACTTTTTCTCTAGTAAAACTGGCAAGGAATTGGAATTGAGTAATCTGACAATATCAGCAATTTGAATACTGACTAACCTTTTAACACTTTTAGACATAGTTGGGGGTACAGAGGTTTTTCAATTAGACAAGTTGAGGATTTGAAAATTACCTTTGATGCCTCTGTGGTAAAGTTTAGAACCGTAGCATAAATGCAAAGCATCTCCTTATACCAGCTAGTTGGATGATTACTCAAGCTGTTAATATCGTCATAAACTTCTAGGGTCCATAAACTCCATGAATCCTCATGACAAAAGTCCCTTGCAAGTAGATATCTAGTCTAGCCAGGATATCTTTGGTGATTGAGATTTATTATATCCCAGAGCAATACTTTCCAATTTTGGAAAGATCTGTCTCAAATTTTTTATTAATTTGAACTGAAACCAGTTAACCTGTAGCATTTAAATTGGCCTCATTTCTAAATCCCATGAACGATTCTTCCAGGAGAATCAACACATTCACCTTATCATTGTAATAAAAATACTGGATATTTTTGCTTCATAAAATTATAATTAATTAGTGGTTAATATTGCTGAGAAAAATCACCATTTGTAGAGCAGAAAATGGTGAATTATTTAAAGTGCTGAATGGAATTTTTCAATTAAAGTAGCCACATTCTCAAAAAAAAAAAATTAAAAAATAAAGTAGCCACATTCTCTTCTCTTCTTGGTTGCAGCTTTTGCAATGTTATTATTTCACATTTCAGCTTGTAAATGAGGGACAGAGTGTTTTTAAGGAAACAGGATAGAAAATATTTCTCAACAGGATTTTTTATTCCAGGAAGTTAGATATGCTGTGTCATCCAGACCAGGCAAGCATGAAGAGCTTAATTCAAAATTATAGAAAATATGATCCAGGGATGTCCCTGGTGGTCCAGCGGTTAAGAATTCACCCTGCAATGCAGAGGATGTGGAAATGATCCCTGGTTGGATAACGAAGATCCCACATGCTACAGAGCAACTAAATCCATGTGCTCCCACTACTGACCCTGTACACCACCGCTAGAGAGTTCACACAGCAACGCTGCAACAGAAGATCCGGCATGATGCAACGAAGACCCTGTGTGCTGCAACTAAGACCCAATACAGACAAATAAATAAATAAATAAACATTAAAAAATATGTATATGATCCAAGGCAGAGGTAAACAGAAATGTCCAGGTCCCAGAGAAAGTCCTTCTAAGCAAACTAAAAGTGCATGAGGGCACTGGGCGCTAAGCATGGTGGTGCGGACAGAGTGGAAGATGTTATGAATAAAGAGAAGAAAAGTAACCCAAGGGCAGAGACAGGCTTGTGCCACTTTTCTCCCAAGTGAACAATTTTCTTACTCATAAATGTAACCTGTTGAACGAAAAGAAAATTTACTCTGAGTAAAAGTCATGGCATATGCAAGGGGAAGTATACTTGTTTAAATCTTAACACTCTTTGAAATGAAGTAAGAAATTGACAAAATTTATTCTGTAAGACAGGCTTCACAGGTGGCATTGGTGGTAAAGAACATGCCTGCCAATGCAGGAAACATAAGAGACGTAGGTCAATCTCCAGGTCAGGGAGATTCCCTGAAGGAGGGCCAGCAACCCGCTCCAGTATTCTTGCCTGGAGAATCCCATGGATAAAGAAGCCTGGTGGGTTGTAGTCCATAGAGTCGCAAAGAGATGGACACTATTGAAGAAACAGCACGCACACATGCAAATATCCTGTAAAAGTTCTATCAGTACGGACCACTATATAGATTGAGAAAATCATTTCTGCTACTGGTCTTAAATTTTTAGAGATGTTCCTAAAATGTTCATTTAGCTCACCTCTGCTAACAGATTGAGCAGAATGATTTATGAACAGGGCTGATTTCCATACCACTGAAGGATGCTTTATTCACTTAATGATCACTGGCAAGCAGCAGCTACTGTAAAACTTCAAGTGTCACTTATAGAACTGTTTAGCTCTTATACTGTAAAACACAATTTGTGAGCATTGTTTTTTTCTTTTTAAGACATAAAGCCTTAAAAATAAAAGAATTTTACTTTTTCCGTGTACTAAGCATTTTAACCTCAGATCATGTGTCCAAACACTTGACTGCTGTATTTTCAAATAGTATGAAAACATGCCAGGATAAATAATGCATTAAGTATGGATAATATACCAAGCTATCTGTATTAAGAAAGAAAACCCGTAATGAAAACAAATATCTTCCTCTTTTGAAATTATATACATAAATTTTATACCTAAGTAAATGATGTTCAATAATAAATAATAATAATAATAATAAATGCAAATTTAATGCACTGTACACCACATATTATATGTTATTTTCAGGTGTTTATTGTAAATATGTAATTTTAGGGTTTGGGTTTGGAAATATTTTTAATATAGTCTCAATATATTTGGCTGTTTTTATAAAGAGGATTTAAATTTGCATGACTTTAAAAATCAAAGGAGCTTGCTACATACTATAACTCAGTAATTCAGAGGCCTTTGCCATATTTACTCCTAAATCAGTGATTCATGGTATGTATGGTGAGGAGGGATGGTGTTTGACATTGTTTTCCATCTGATAGAGGGCATCATGATGCCACACTTGGTTATGTGGCTGTGATGTCTCAATATTCTAATTTGGGTACAGAGGAGGTTGGACCAGCTCATCTCAAAGGACTCTTGACATCTCATATATTATACAATTTTATAAACTCAGAACATACCATGAAACACTCCACAAATCTAAAACAGAAATATGTGTGTGATAACTGACATTCCCTCGAAAAACTTATTAAACCCATTTTGAAACCATATTCTTAAGTCAGATGAGGAGAGGTATTTTTGAAGGGGTTGGCAAAATAAAGGCTAGAATAGGTGATGCTGAATACATATTCCAAGTGTCCTAACAGGAACCCTATTGGCTGAGTGGAGCACTGGTGACTTCAAGTAGAGAGAGATTCCACAGAAAAGTTTCTTAGAAAAGTTATCTATTATGTACATTTAACATTGTTTTAGCTTTTACTATTTAACCAACAACTATGAAGACTTACCAACATAAAATAATAAACATTAATCGCTAAAAAGATAACAACAAACAAACAAACATCCACTCACTCTTTAGGGAGTGTATAGGGATTTGGAATGAAACTTATGAGTACTGGGCTTCCCTGGTGGCTCAAACAGTAAAGAATCTGCCTGCAATGCAGGAGACCTGGATTTGATCCCTGTTGGGAAAATCCTCTGGAGAAGGAAATGGCAACCCACTCCAGTATTCTTGCTTGGAAAATCCCATGGACAGAGGGATCTGGCGGGCTACAGTCCATGGAGTCACAAAGAGTCGGACATGACCGAGTGACTAACACTTTCACTTTCACTTTATGAGTACTAGGCCCCAAACTACAAGGCCGATGGGAAGGCCACTTCCTGCTTTCAGTGTACATCTATATAACTAAGGCAGAGCATGGTTATACATCAAAGCACGGCTGCCATTTAATTTTTCCTAATATAAAGAAGATCAATTTCTTTATGGAGTGCCCATTTCCAAGGTGATGGGGAAAGGATGGGGAGATGCTGATTTTGCACACAGTAAAAGCTGACATACCCCTCAAGAAATGTGAAGGTTAAAGTTCCCACTCATGCATGGTGCCATTCATCTTAAAATCATTTTAAACTTCCAGATATCAGAGGATGTGTTTTGGGGGAGAAATAACTTTGAGCTGAATAATTTGCTGTTAAAACTTCATCTATAACCTAGCTTTTTCTGTTTTAGCTGAATGAAAGTATTCTTTGACACCCAAATTGAAATATGATGATAAAAAAAATACAATGTGACATCAACTGGAAACAGAAGGATTAGAAATCATTTTCACCTGTATATTTCTTCACTCTTCTCTCCATTTCACCAAGTTGCAAGAGTTATATATCAGGACTGTATTTGTTTAGAGAGAGGAGCTAAGACAGAAGTTCACCTCTGAAGGACATAGACAAAATCATTTATCACATAGGTTCAAAGGTAGGTAGAACCTTCTTGAAACAAAAGCAAATATCACCAAAATGCTTGATGAGAGAGTGGAAACTGAAATGGGGAACTGAAAGAGGTTAAGGTCATGAAAGGATTGTATTATAGATACCTTTAATCACATCCCACTCCATGGACATTGAAACTTCTGCCTTGCCATGTAACAGTCTCCCAATAGGAACCACTGTTCTTAAGCAACTTATACCAACTCGCTACTTGATTTGTTTCCCTAAGGCATGACTATGGACAGAGCTCCACATCTCTGTGTCCTTTCCAGCTTCAAATAAAGCATACTATCTCTGAGATCCATTATCAAAGTATCATACAGTAGCAAGTGGGAATTACTGGGGTATTAATTGAATGTTTTCTAGCATTTATTCCTCAGCATGTGCCTAGCATTTTCTTGTTAAGGAATACAAGGCAAAGCTAATCCTTTTGACTAAATGTGGAAATACAGGGCTCTCAAATTTTCTATTCATCTTTCTAAAAAGAATAGAGTGACACTTTTATTAAGGGTATCATTCTTTGGAAGAGACAGTCCTTGGATTCTTAGAAAAGTGAAAAACAGTCTGTTACTCTAGACTAGGAAGATAAAGGAGTATCAGAAATTACAAACTGTGAAAAGAAACTTCCAAGATTACTATACCAGTTAATGTCACAGTTAGCTGCAAGTAACAGAAAATCTTACCAAAAAAGTGGCTCTAATAAGAATTGAATTCACTTACACGACAAGAACCCTGCAGACAGTCTGTAGCTGGTGAAGCTGACTAATGACTTCATCAGAAATGCAGTCTCTCTAAACCCTTCTTCAGTGCGAGGTTACTTTGCAGTGTATGATGACAGCTCTTGTTTTAGGCAAGAAGTATGTGTATGAGAGCTTCCCTGGTGGCTCAGCAGTAAAGAATCCGCCTGCAATGCAGGAGATGCGAGTTCCATCCCTGAGTCAGGAAGGTACCCTGGAGAAGGGCATGGCGACCCACTCCAGTATTCTTGGCTGGAGAATCCCATGGACAGAGGAGCCTCGTGAGCTAAGGTCCATAGGGTTCCAAAGAATTGGACATGACTGAAGGGACTTAGCACATGCTGTGTTATCCAGGTGGGCTCAAATCTAGTCACATAAATCCCTAAACATGAAGAACACATCCAGGCCCAGAGAACCAGAGAGATGGCAATCAGAAAAGGAATCACCTTGCCTTTCCTCCCTATTGTTGACTTGGAAGATAGAGGAAGTACCCACATGAGAACGAGTATCAGTTATCTATGGGTGTGTGTGTACATGCTTTGGAGAAGGCAATGGCATCCCACTCCAGTACTCTTGCCTGGAAAATCCCATGGACAGAGGAGCCTGGTAGGCTACAGTCCATGGGGTCGCTAAGAGTCGGACACGACTGAGTGACTTCACTTTCACTTTTTCCTTTCATGCACTGGAGAAGGAAATGGCAACCCACTCCAGTATTCTTGCCTGGAGAATCCCAGGGCCGGCGGAGCCTGGTGGGCTGCGGTCTATGGGATTGCACGGAGTCGAACACGGCTGAAGCGACTCAGCAGCAGTAGCAGCAGCAGTACATGCTTAGCCGCTCAGTAGAGTCCAACTCTCTGTGACTGCATGGACTGTAGCCCACCAGGCTCCTCTGTTCATGGAATTCTCCAGGCAAGAATTCTGGAGTGAATTGCCATGTCCTTCTCCAGGGGATCTTCCTGACCCAGGGATCAAACCCAGGTCTCCTACATTGCAGGCGGGTTCTTTACCATCTGAGCCACCAGGGAAGCCCTGTCAGTTATCTATACAAGCAAGGGCAATAAGGAATGGATTCTCCCCTTGAGCCTCCAGAAAGAAATGCAGACCACATGATACCTTGATTTTAATCCAGTGAGATGTGTGTTAAACTCCTGATGGACAGAAGTGTAGGATGACACATTTATGGTGTTTAAATTCACTAATTTTGTAGCAATTTGTTATAGAGGTAATTAAAAAAATACTAATACATTAGCTATAGGGAAAAACTGCACATTTAAAAATTGCTAATTAAGGTCATGAAAGGAATGGTCCCTAAACGTGAATGCCCATTAAAATCACCTGGAGAGCTTTTAATATTTGCAATGCCCAGAAATCAACGTCTATCCCAATTCAATCAGAATCACTGGGGCTGGAACCCAGGCAACAGTACTTTTAGAGTTCCCCTGATGATTCCAGTGTGTAGCCAGGTTTCTAGAACCACTCATAGATGGTATTTTGAAGAGTATTTCAGATGATGCTATAACTGAAATATTAACAGATTGTTCCACCAACCTCTAAGCATTAGCTACTGCTAGATGAGATGGTATATTATAAAACAGTAAGTGAATCTATCTTTACGCAACTCAAGGTCTTATTTGAAAGATACAGGCACCTTTTAAAAATAGTAATGTTTGTTTGCACAGCATTTGATAATATAGCATTTGAAAGCTAAAGTTCTTGAGTACATGTTCTGTGTTTTACATTTTTGACATGGGATTAAAATAATCTGATACAGGGATCTTTTTAACAAAAGAAGGAAAGGATGACCATTAGTAAAGTGAATGGCCCCAAAATGGTAAAGCATTTGGTGTACTGTAAAGGGTAGACTTTAGCCATCAAAATGGGGCTACTCTTTTTATCAACTGTAGTAGAAAACCTTTTGTATGCATATATAAATAGCATGTATAATATATATATTTTAGAAAACTTATGAATTTTTAGCCTAACCAGAAACAAAATATGATATGTTGATGACACTTGTTTGACTTAGTATGAATAGAATGCTAGAGTTCTAATTTAAAAAACAGATATGCAACATGCAGTGAAGGTTTATTGTATAGCACAGGGACCTATAGTCAATATCTTATAATAACCTATAATGGAAAAAATCTGAAAAATAATATATGTATATATATGTATATATATATGTATATATATATATACACACACACACACACACACACACATAACTGAATCAATCACCTTGCTGGGCACCTGAAACACTGTAAGTCAACTACTTCAATAAAACATATATATTAAGAAAAAAATAGGACTACTCTTTGCAAAGAAAATACACTAGGTATATTTATTCTTGATGGAAATAAACTTATATAGATGAAAAGAAATATATTTTTAAGTATATGTGTTTTTTTTCAAAAAGTAAATTTATATCATACTTCATGCCTTTCAATTCACACAGCAAAGAATCTAAATAGAGAAAATTGTGCCTGTTCTATTTGTATAGTTATATAATGTGAACTGAAAGTACAGTTGCTATAAATGTGATTGTATTTATAGCAAGACATCAGAGTTAACACTATGGAAAAAGGTTAAATAATAGTTTAATAATCTGGTAGCATAGTGAGAATTACTATGAATATTGGACTGGAAGTCAAGTGACCTGGGTCCTTATCCTGGTTCTATACTTGACTTACTCACTCATGAATCTAGGAAAGGCGTGACTCTGAGATAGAGAATCAGCCAAGTAAATGAGGTACATTAAAACATACTCATAGGCTAAGTTTAAGAGTCTATTATTTGAAGATGTGACATAATGCTAAAAATAAAATATAGTGTTGAAAAGAAAAGCCACTGACCTACAAGTCCATATCCATTGAAATTATCCTTCAAAAGTGAAAGAGAAATGGAGACTTTCTCAGACAAAGGAAAGACTAAGGGAATTTATTGCTAGTAGACCTGCTCTGAAGAAGTGTTAAAAGTTCTTTAGGGAGCAGAAAATTACATAGTTCAGAAATTCAGACCTACGTAAAGTAAGAATATCTGAGAAAAACTGAAAGGAGATAGATTAGGATCATTTTTCTTATTAACTGATCAAATCGATAACAAATTCATCAATCCAATTCATCAAAGTAATAACAGTAACAGTGTATTGGGTGATTATAACATATGAGTAAGTAAAATGAGTAACAGCAATGTTATAAGTAATGGGAGAGAAGAATTGGAGCTACTCTATTATAAGGGATTTGCACAAACAGTGAAACACAATAATATTATTGATAGTGGATTTAGATTAGTAGTGAACACATATAACAAAGTTTAGAGCAACTAACCATGTTGGGTCCACGAATCAAGGCAAATTGGAAGTGGTGTTCACTCTTTCCAGGAGATGGAAAGAGTGAACATCAACATTTTAGGAATGAGTGAACTAAAATGGACTGGAATGGGTGAATTTAATTCAGATGACCATTATATCTACTACTGTGGGCAAGAGTCCCTTAGAAGAAATGGAGTAGCCATCAAAGTCAACAAAAGAGTCTGAAATGCAGAACTTGGATGCAGTCTCAAAAACGACAGAATGAAATCTCTGTTCGGTTTCCAAAGTAAACCATTCAGTATTACAGTAATCCAAGTCTATGCCCCAAGCAGTAATAGTGAAGAAGCTGAAGTTGAACAGTTCTAAGAAGAGATACAAGACCTTCTAGAACTAACATCCCCAAAATGTCCTTTTCATTATAGGGGACTGGAATGCAAAAGTAGGAAGTCAAGAGATACCTGGAGTAACAGGCAAATCTGGCCATGGAGTACAAAATGAAGCAGATCAAAGGCTAACAGATTTTTCGAAGAGAATGCACTGGCCATAGCAAACACCCTCTTCTAGCAACACAAGAGAAGACTCTACACGTGGACATCACCAGATGGTAAACACTGAAATCAGATTGATTATATTCTTTGCAGCCAAAGATGGAGAAGCTCTATACAGTCAGCAAAAACAAGACCAGGAGCAGACTGTGGCTCAGACCATGAACTCCTTATTGCCAAATTCAGATTGAAATTGAAGAAAGTAAGGAAAACCATAAGAATATTCATGTATGACCTGAATCAAATCCCTTATGATTATACAGTGGAAGTGACAAATTCAAGGGATTAGATCTGACAGAGTGTTTGAAGAACTATGGATGGAGGTTTATAACATTTTACAGGAGGCTGTGATCAAAACCATGACCAAGAAAAGAAATACAAAAAAGCAAAATGATTGTCTGAGGAGGTCTTACAAATAGCTGAAGAAAGAAGAGAAGCTAAAGGCAAAGGACAAAAGGAAAGATATACCCATCTGAATGCAGAGTTGCAAAGAATAGCAAGGAGAGATAAGAAAGCCTTCCTCAGTGATCAGTGCAAAGAAATAGAGGAAAACAATAGATTGGGAAAGACTAGAGATCTCTTCAAGAATATTAGAGATACAAGGGAACATTTCATACAAAGATGGGCACAATAAAGGACAGAAATGGTATGGACCTAACAGAAGCAGAAGATATTAAGAAGAGGTGGCAAGAATACACAGAACTATACAAAAAAGATCTTCATGATCCAGATAATTATGATGATGTGATCACTCACCTAGAGCCAGATATCCTAGAATGTGAAGTCAAGTGGGCATTAGGAAGCATCACTACGAACAAAGCTAGTAGAGGTGATAGAATTCCAGTTGAGCTATTTCAAATCCTAAAAGATGATGCTGTGAAAGTGTTGCACTCAATATGCTGGCAAATTAGGAAACCTCAGCAGTGGCCACAGGACTGGAAAAGGTCAGTTTTCATTCCAATCCCAAAGAAAGGCAATGCAAAAGAAGTCTCAAACTACCACACAATTGCACTCATCTCACACACTAGCAGAGTAAGGCTCAAAATTCTGCAAGCCAGGCGTCAACAGTACGTGAACCATGAACTTCCAGATGTTCAAGCTGGATTTAGAAAAGGCAGACAAACCAGAGATCAAATTGCCAACATCTGTTGGATCATCAAAAAAGCAAAAGAGTTCCAGAAAAACATCTATTTCTGCTTTATCGACTATGCCAAAGGCTTTGACTGTGTGGATCACAACAAACTGTGGAAAATTCTCAAAAGATGGGAAAACCAGACCACCTGACCTGCCTCCTGAGAAATCTGTATGGAGGTCAAGAAACAACAGTTAGAACTGGACATGGAACAACAGACTGGTTTCAAATCAGGAAAGGAGTACATCAAGGAGATCTAGTCAGTCCATCCTAAAGGAAATCAGTCCTGAATATTCACTGAAAGGACTGATACTGAAGCTGACATTCCAATACTTTGGCCACCTGATGCGAAGAACTGCCTCATTTGAAAAGATCCTGATTGGGAAAGATTGAAGGTGGGAGGAAAAGGGGATGACAGAGGATGAGATGGTTGGATGGCATCATCAACTCAATGGACCTGAGTTTGAGTAAACTCCGGGAGTTGGTGATAGACAGGGAAGCCTGGCGTGCTGCATTCCATGGGGTCGCAAAGAGTTGTACATGACTGAGTGACTGAACTGAACTGAAGGCCTTATATTGTCACCCTGCTTATTGAACTTATATACAGAGCACATCATGTGAAATGCCGGGCTGGATGAAGCACAAGTTGGAATCAAGATTGCCGGGAGAAATATCAATAACCTCAGATATGCAGATGACATCACCCTTATGGGAGAAAGTGAAGAAGAACTGAAGAGCCTCATATTGAAAGTGAAAGAGGAGAGTGAAAATGTTAGCTCAAAACTCAACATTCAGAAAACTAAGATCATGGCATCTGGTCCCATCACTTCATGGCAAATAGATGGGGAAACAATGGAAACAGTGACAGATTTTATTTTGGAGCTCCAAAATCACTCCAGATGGTGACTGTAGCCATGAAATTAAAAGACACTTGCTCCTTGGAAGAAAAGCTATGACCAAGCTAGACAGCATATTAAAAGGCAGAAACATTACTTGCCAACAAAGGTCCATCTAATCAAAGCTTTAATTTTCCCAATACTCATGTATGAATGTGAAAAGTGGATTATAAAGAATGCTGAGTGCTGAAGAACTGATGGTTTTGACCTGTGGTGTTGGAGAAGACTCTTGAGAGTCCCTTGAACTGCAAGGATATGCATTCAGTCCATCCTAAAGATCAGTCCTGGGTGTTCATTGGAAGGACTGATGTTGAAGCTGAAACTCCAATCCTTTGCCCACCAGACGAGAAGAACTGACTCATTTCAAAAGACCCTGATGCTGGGAAAGATTGAGGTGGGAGGAGAAGGGGACAACAGAGTATGAGATGGTTGGATGGCATCACCAAGTCAGTGAACACGAGTTTGAGGAAGCCCCGGGAGTTAGTGATAGACATGGAAGCCTGGCATGCTGCAGTCCATGAGGTTGCAAAGAGTCAGACACGACTGAGTGACTGAACTGAACTGGAGAGCAACTATCAATTTTTTAAATAAGAATAATTAATATACTGAAAGAGAAGAGAAAATAGAGTCATGCAAAACAGTCAGTAGAACCAGAGAAGGTAGAAAATGAGAGAAGAATAAAAAGGAAGTGCAACTAAGAGAAAACAGGTGTTAACCTGATGGTTATTAAATCAAATATGTTAGTTATCACTCTAGTGTGAACGGTCTAAACATATCAACGTAAAGACAGAGATTGCCAGAGTGAATCATAAAAATTTTAGAATCCACAAGGTAGCGCTTGTCTCCTAGGAACCCATTTTAAATATATAAGGGTAGATAAGTTAAAAGTAAAGAAATCGAGAAGATATAACATGATAGCAATAATAAAAAGACAGCTGAGTAACGACATTAATTTAAGATAAAGCAGACTTTAAAGCAAGGTAAATTATCAGGGATAAGGAGAAACATTTCATAATGATAAAGAGATCAGTTTTCCAAGAAGACATAACATCTTTAACATTTATACATCTAAAGACAGGGTGCCAAAATCTGTAGACAAAACCTGATAGAACTTCAGAGAGAAGACACAAATCTATAATATAGTTGGAGACGTCAATATCCTTATTAGTAACCGATAAATCAAGCAGGCAGAAAATCAGTAAGAACACAGTTGAGCTACGTAAAGCTATCAATGCATTTTATCTAATTGACATGACAATATTTCATTCAGCAACTTGAAAAATACACATTTTTCTCAAACTTACCTGGAACATTAACCAAGAAAAATCACATTATGTGCCAAAAGACACAGCTGAACAATTTTTAAAATGTTATAAATCATAAAAATTATTTTTTCAGATCACAATGGAATTAGAATAAAATCAATTAACAGAAAAATAACTGAAAAATCCCCCAATATTTGGAAAGTAACCAATATATTTATTTCTTGTAACATACTGCTCAAAGAAGATTCATGATAATTTTAAAAATATTTTGAACTAAATGGAAAAAAATGAAATTTGTCAAAGCCTATGAAATACGGTGAAAGCAGTACTAAAAGGAAATTTTACATTACATAAGCTAGAAACGTAGAAAAATCTAAATTCAAAATTTAAACCTCTACTTTACAAAAAAAGGGAAAAAAACAGTAACTTAAGCCAAAGTAGTAGAAGATAAGAAAAAGTAAAAATTACACAGGATAATAAAGAAATTAAAAACAGTAAAACAATAAAAACAATAGAAGAAATCAATTATATAAACATTTTTAAATAAATAAAATGGATAAATCTATAGTTAGGATAACAAAGACAAAAAGACAAAATATTCATTATCTATTAGTAGGTATAAGAAAAAAAGAAAAAAGGGAATCTTCACTTTTGATCCCATGGACATTTAAAGGATTATATAGGGATATTAAGAGAAACTCTATGACTGCAATTCAATAACAAATAAAATGGAACTATTCTTTGAAAGATACAAACTTTCAATACTCACACAAGGAAATACATATAATCTGAATAGGTACATACTAAAGAATTCAAATCATTAATTTGCATAACCTTTTTAGGAAAAAAAAATATCAGATGGTTTCAATAGTGAAATTGCAGCAAAAATTTCAAGGAGAAACAATGTAATTGCTATCCACTCTCTGTGAGAAGATAGAAGCAGAGGAAATGCTTCCTAATTCATCCTGTGAAGCCAGCATTACCCTAATTTTAGAATCAGATAAAGACATGACAACAAATTAATATCTGTCATAGACATGGGGAAATGTATATAATTCTATTGAAAGAAATTTAAAAAAAAATAAATGGAAAGGTAATCTACTCCTGTATTCTTGCCTGAAGAATCCCATGGTTAGAGGAGACTGGCAGGCTGCAGTCCACAGGGTCACAAATAGTTGGACATGACTGAAGCAGCTTCACACACACACAAACATATTCTGTTTATGGATTGGAAAATTCAATTTTCATTAAAATCTCAACTATTTCCAGTATGATCTATGTATCCAACTTAATGCTAATCTGATTTCTAGAGAGCTATATTTCAGATGTCAACAAACTGGTAACATCAAAGGAGAAAAGACCCAGAATAGCCAAAACAATACAAACTGAAGTACAGACATTACCTGCCATCAAGACTCACTATTACTTTACATTAACGAAGATATCAGGTTATTGGTAAAAGAACAGACACACATATCAATGGAATAAATAAATAGCCCAGAAATACATACATACAAATACTAAGCTGATTTTTGACAAAGGAGCAAAGGGAATTCAATAGTGACAGGAGTCTTTTCAATAAATTATACCACAACAATTGGATGTTCATGTTATAAAAAAAAAAAAATCTGGACACAGACCAACTAGCTTGCACAAAATTTAAAGGAAAATGGATCTTAGATCTACAAATGAAATACAAAACTATGAAATCTGTAGAAAAAAATAAGACAAAGTCTAGTAACCTTGGGTTTGGCAATAAAATTTTAGATAAAACCTTCAGAACACAATCCATGAAAAAAATTTGTAAACTGTAAATTTCCTAAAATTAAAAGACATTTGCTCTGTAAAAGACAATGTCAATAGAATAAGAACAGGAGAAAATATTTGCAAAACACATATGTGATGACGTACTTATATTCAAACATACAAAGAGCTTAAAACAATAAGAAGCATCCCTATTTAAAAAATAAGCAAAAGATCTGAACAGAAATCTCACCAAAGAAGATATACTGCAGCTCAGTTCAGTCACTCAGTCATATCCAACTCTTTGCAACTCCATGGCCTGCAGCACACCTGGCTTCCCTGTCCTTCACCGTCTCCCGGACTTTGCTCAAACTCATGTCCAGAGTCAGTGATGCCATCCAACCATCTCATCCTCTGTCTCTCCCTTTTCCTAATGCCCTCAACCTTTCCCAGCATCAGAGTCTTTTCCAGTGAGTCAGCTCTTTGCATCAGGTGGCCAAAATATTGGAGCTTCAACTTCAACATCAGTCCTTCCAATGGAATATTCAGGGTTGATTTCTTTTAGGATTGACGGGTTTGATGTTGCTGTCCAAGGGACTTTCAGGAGCCTTCTGCAGCACCACAATTTGAAAGCATTAATTCTTTAGCACTCATCCTTCTTCAACATTCTTCTACATTTAGAAAATTAAGATCATGGCATCCGATCCCATCACTTCATGGCAAATAGATAGGGAAACAATGGAAACAGTGACAGACTTTATTTTCTTGGGTTCCAAAATCACTGCAGATGGTGAATGCAGCCATGAAGTTAAAAGATGCTTGCTCCTTGGAAGAAAAGCTATGAACAACCTAGACAGCATATTAAAAAGCAGAGACACTACTTTGCCAACAAAGGTTCGTCTAGTCAAAGCTATGCTTTTTCCAGTAGTCATGTATGGATGTGAGAGTTAGACTATAAAGAAAGCTGACTGCCAAAGAATTGATGCTTTTGAACTGTGGTGTTGGAGAAGATTCTTGGGACTCCCTTGGACTGCAAGGAGATCCAGCCAGTCCATCCTTAAGGAAATAAGTCCTGAATATTCATTGGAAGGACTGATACTGATGCTGAAACTCCAATACTTCGGCTACCTGATGCGAAGAACTGACTCTTTGGAAAAGACCCTGATGCTGGGAAAGATTGAAGGCAGGAGGAGAAGGGAATGATAAAGGATGAGATGGTTAGATGGCATCACCAACTCAATGGACATGAGTTTGAGTAAACTCTGGGAGTTGGTGATGGACAGGGAGGCCTGGCGTGCTGCAGTCCATGAGGTTGCAAAGAGTTGGACACGACTGAGCAACTGAATTGACTGCCAGCATTCTTTATGGTCCAACTTGCACATCCATACACGATCTCTGGAAAAACCACAGCTTTGACTATATGGACCTTGATCGGCAGTTATGTCTCCGCTTTGTAATATGCTGTTCAGGTTTGTCATAGCTTTTCTTGTAAGGAGCAAGTGTCTTTTTATTTCGTGGCTGCACTCACCATCTGCAGTGATTTTGGAGCCCAAGAAAGTAAAATCTGCCACTGTTTCCACTTTCGTACGTTTATTTCATTTGCCCATATCATGGCTCTTTTTCAATTCATTCTTCCCTTTAAAACAGGTAGTTATAATCCTGTCCAAAATGACTGTGAATTTTAAATATGTGGTCTGCTTGACTGAGATGCATTTTTCTCTAAACTCAGTTAAATGGTTATAGAAAGTATAAATTGCAATATTTGAAACATATATCAAATTTATTCATTCTAATACACGGGCAAAGAAGAGATTTCCTGCATATAAATATAATACTAAATTCAATTTGAAGACATTTCCACTGAAGAGGACAATAAAACCCTCCTTACCACCTTTCCATATGGTACATATTCAGTCTCCCATATATTCTCATCAAAGAACTGCCTAGGCAGTTGAATGCAACATTCTTTACAGATAATGAACTGAATTTTGCAACATGAATGATAAACAGAGTTTAGTAGAGTAACTAACATAATATAAAATCCTCTGAAAAGAGACCAGATATTCAATTTTAAGGGTTTCCCAGGTGACACAGTGGTAAAGAATCCACCTGCCAATGCAGGAGACAAAAAGAGACATAGTTTCGATTCTTGGGTCAGGAAGATCCCCTGGAGAAGGAAATGGCAACCCATTCCAGCATTCTTGTTTGGAGAATCCCATGAACAGAGCAGCCTGGCAGGCCCTTCTCCACAGGGTCACAAAGAGTCAGACATGACTGAGTAACTAAACACACACATACACAGACACACTTTAGACACTACTCCTAATACCAAGACATTTAAGTTATTAAATTCTATGTAACCAAAAAGAGGAAATTGAAGCAATTATCAATTTTTTTATGCTTGGGGAGGAACCTATACTAAAAGTGTTACTTTATCTGCAAAATTTGTATTGAATATTCTGATAGTTTAGTTAAAAGAACGAACTGTTATAAAAAGGAGTGGAATTATTTTACATAAGAAAATATGTCAGAGATAAATGAATCACTATAGATGTTGTTTTGGTATTGTTCTTGGTTTTTCATCATTCTTAAGTTTTTCAGATGTTAGTCATCTAGCAGCTCTGATTACAGCTGTTCCCCCTTCTTGGCTTTGGGTCTGGAACCTCCAGAACAGTCAGGGTGTTTAGAAACTTCTTTCTCGGTTTCCCTACACATTCATAGATGATAGAACTCTTTGATGGACTTGGTCTTGAGCTCAATATTTTATTTCTTATCCAACTCTGAGTACTTTAAAGTTGAAGCTTTTAAAACAAATTAAATTGACTTCACATATTTAAAAGTTTTCCGACAAGTGTTACCGCTTATTTCAGATTTTCCATTTAGCAGAAATGAAATTGCCCGGTAGCTTTGTGTCTCCTCTGTTCGTAGTGGGTACTTACATGTGTGTGTGCATGGCTTTCTTATTCTTTGTATTTTTGAAAAGCTCAGAACTGCCAGCTTCTGGGAACTATTCCATCTACTTTTTCCACCCTGCAATCCAGCAGCATCTTCTACAGGGTAAGTGTTTTAATTTTTCAGAGCCCTAACATGCACTTGTTTGTCTTAAATGTTCTCTTGATATCAAATGTTACTTGATAACTTATCTCCAAAAAATGTTTTGCTTTCTTTGCGCTGCCCTCTATTCTTAATACTGTAGAGTCTTTTCAACTAATGTATTGTCTCTTTCAGAGAATCTTTGCCTCCTCAATCAGATTTTAATCCCTTGTGTAGGTAAACGACCCCTAACCCTATATCCCAGTACTCATTGTATTGCATTACAGTTATTTCTCAGATTCTTTAACTACCTAGGCCTTCCTGGTTTCTCTTTTTATATCTAGCATTTACCTTAATGTCCGGTACATAACTCTTATTGACTGGTGAGCAATTAAATTAAGCAGAAGTAAATACTTGACAAGAAATTTTTTTCCTTATTTACATTTGTCGCATAATATTCAGAATGACCAAATAATTTTTCCATTTTCATTTTACCTTTCACAATATAGTTTATAAATTAAATAAACATACTATAGTGACTTCATTGGTGTTTGTCTGCTATTGATATTAAAAAAACTATGACTAGATGCTTACTAATATATTCACAAATGCTTCTCCCTTTCTCTAATTCTTTTTCTCTCCCTGTAATATTGCATTTAAAGTGAAATTACTGGTATTGCTAAATGAGTCACCTGATCCAGTTAACTAGTTTGAGTTAGGAAATTTAATTTACTGTAGTATAGGAATGTCCATCAATATCTCTCTGCAAATGAGGTGGTTTTCAGTACTAGAGAATATCATCACATACATACACACGATCACTGAGTATATTGTTTACTTGAGTATCAAAAATTATTTAAGATTCATATTTTTATAAATGACAGGACAACTTAATCACTAAAATAATAATACTTATTATAATATATACCTTTTATGTACCTATAAATATATTAGATAAATGCATTATTCAATAAATGAAATAATGGTGACAATTTGCCACTATTATACTTCAGTACAGCTTGTAAAATAAATGTCTTGCTTTTAGCACTATTAATAATTTATATCAGAAGTTTACATGAGACATTTTGGCTTTAGGTAGTAACGCCAACAAGAAATAAGCATGAAGTCTGCTTCGGAAAGCTTTGTAATTTCTAAAGATCAGATTTTGCAATGATGTAATTAAATTCATCGGAATCTCATTTTACAGTGGTGCAAGGACAAGGAAAGAAAAAAAAATAATAATGGGCTATGCAAATAGCAGGTTTGGATAAAGCAACAACATATACAAAATGTATTTAAAGTGTTATTCACTGGAAGCAAGAGTAATAGATATTATTTTCCAGAAATTATAAATCTATACTAGAAGAGGGAAACTAGGCTTTATTTGAGGTCAAACTAATGCAAGCCTTTGGGGTTAGGAAGATCTTAAAGGTATGTAAAGTGTGTGTGTGTGTGTTTTCTCCCAAGAGCTGAGATTCCTCTGATCCTCCTACTGTTTGAAGAGGACACCTGGAGAAATTCCTTCAAGGGGCTTCTTCCTCCTGCTCCATGCTTGGGCTCCCCACATACAGTATTTGCCGATTTAAATGGAAATTTATATGCATTGACATGAATAGATAGTTGTGACATACAAGGAGAGTTTTAATAGTGGACTCACATCAGATATCAGTAATGGAACCACATGTAATATGTGAGCTTATGTTTATGCACAGAAAGTATCGAAGACTACACAAAAGTTTCCATAATAGTTGTTTTTGAAGAGCACCTAGGGTCGGAGAAGAAAAAAGTGAGAGAAAGCCTTGTTGTTTTTTTAAATTTTCTACCTTTTATTTTATTTATTTTTTCATTTTGTGGGGTCTTCCCTGGTGGTCAGGGCTTCCCTGGTGGCTCACATGGTAAAGAATCTGCTTGCAATGCAGGAGACCCAGGTTCAATCCCTGGGTCAAGAAGATCCCCTGAAGAAGGGAATGGCAACCACTCCAGTACTCTTGCCTGGAGAATCCCATGGACAGAGGAGCCTGGTGGGCTACAGTCCATGGGGTAGCAAAGAGTTGGACAGGACTGAGCGACTAACACTTCCCTGGCGGTCTAGTGGTTGAAAATCCACCTTCCACTTCAGGGGACACAGATTCGACCCCTGGTCAACAAACTAAGATCTCCCATGCCACCGGGCAACTAGGCCTGCATGCTACAGCTAGAAAGCCTGTATGCCACAACTTCAGGCCCTGGAGCCCACAGGACCCAAGTAGACAGAAGCCTGCACAACACAATGAAGACCCAGCGCGGCCAAAATTTTTTTAAAAGTTGTAATATTTAAAGGTATCACTATTCAAAAGTCCACGTGCTTACATTGTGTGCGAGTGTCTCTCTGTGTGTGTATGTGTGTGAAAGAGAACATTATAGCCTAATGCTTTACTGGTAAAAAGAAAGTATTCATTGAAACTACTCACTGACTAGCACACGTCTAAAGTTCGCCTCTTCATATTATATGTCCATATGTTACATAATAATCTTGGCCTTTAAAAATATCCATTTAAGTATGTACAATACTATAATTTCACAACTTCTTCTCATTTACCTCTTGGCAATTTTCTTCCAGTTCTGTCTTGAATATAAATACCAGGAGAATAAGTTGGTTTTGTTATGCAGAAGAGATCTGAAGAAATCAGCTTCTTTTGAGACACTCACTTTAAGATGATAAACTGTCTGCACACTTGGTCAGTAACTCCATTTTTTTTCCCTCCCAAGGAAAATATTGGAGTTACTCAATCCCCACAATCATTTGGACACTACTTGGAGAAGGAAATGGCAACCCACTCCAGTACTCTTGCCTGGAAAATCCCATGGACAGAGAAGCCTGGTAGGCTATAGTCCATGGGATCACAAAGAGTTGGACATGACTGAGCGACTTCACTTTGACTGAAACACTTTGAAAAGATATATAAATATTGTTCAGAAGTGAATGTAGAGAGAAAAACATAATTTTATTTGAATATTGAGTATGGTCTAGGGAAAATTCAAGGGTTATTTTAATTGGGCAATACAAAAAGAGAAGACAAAAGGAATTCAGGCAAACATTAGAAGAAATGTATATATTTTTTTAACTCAAATAGCAGAATAACTTTAATGCTGTGCTGGGAATATATTAGGAAATAATTTCTATGATAACTTTGTATTCCTTTCCGGGCACAGGAACCAAGAGATGTTTACAAAATTGGTAGGGGTCTTCACTGATTGATAACTGAAAGCTATATTGCCCTGAATCAGGAGAGATTCTGACACAACTCTCTCTGAATAGGATTGTGGCATCCCACACAAAAAGACAAAACGTTAAATGATTATCCAGCCAGTGGGCAGAGGAGGAGGAGCAGAATGGTTGTAAACAGGCCTGTATCTTCCCCAAAAGAGAAGCTCACCAAGAGTTATGAGATTATTTACAGAAAACAGTGCAGTGACTCTCATAGTAAAATGATACCTTCCAATCTTAGGATGACTTAGGCTCATTCTCAGAAACAACAAACTGTAGCCTTTATAGCAAGGGAGGTTTACTTTTGTTAGACTTTAGAGCAATAGCAACAATAGCGAGAGCTAATGTTCACTGAACATGCCCATATGCTAAATACCTGCATAACATGATCCCATTTAACCCTCATAAGAAGTGCTTTTTTAAGGGAGTGCTGGTATTACCACCACAGTACAGATGAGGAAATTAACATACAGAGAAGTTAATCAGTTTTCACGAAGTTCACATGATGAAGAAATGATGCAACTAGTAGTCCTTCTCCAAAATCAATACCTCACATCACTATGCTCTACTGGTACTTTATGTTAAGAAGAGGTGGCAAGAATACACAGAAGAACTATAAAAAAAAGATCTTCATGACTCAGATAACCATGATGGTATGATCATTCACCTAGAATCAGACATCCTGGAATGCAAAGTTAAGTGGGCCTTAGGAAGCATCACTATGAACAAAGCTAGTGGAGGTGATGGAATTCCAGTTGAGCTATTTCAAATCCTAAAAGATGATGCTGTGAGAGTGCTGCACTCAATATGCCAGCAAATTTGGAAAACTCAGCAGTGTCCACAGGACTGGAAAAGGTCAGTTTTCATTCCAGTCCTAACGAAAGGCGATGTGAAAGAATGCTCAAACTACCTCACAATTGCACTCATCTCACACGCTAGCAAAGTAATGATCAAAATTCACCAAGCCAAACTTCAACAGTATGTGTGGACCATGAACTTCCAGCTGTTCAAGCTGGATTTAGAAAAGGAAGAGGGACCAGAGACCAAATTGCCAACATCTGTTGGATCATGGAAAAAGCAAGAGAGTTCCAGAAAAACATCTACTTCTGCTTTATTGACTATGCCAAAGCCTTTGACTGTGTGGATCACAATAAACTGTGGAAAATTCTGGAAGAGATGGGAATACCAGACCACCCGACCTGCCTCTTGAGAAATCTGAACGCAGGTCAAGAAGTAACAGTGAGAACTGGACATGGAACAACAGACTGGTTCCAAATCGGGAAAGGAGTACGTCAAGGCTGTATATTGTCACCCTGTTTATTTAACTTATATGCAGAGTACATCATGAGAAATGCTGGGCTGGATGAAGCACAAGCTGGAATCAAGATTGCTGGGAGAAATATCAATAACCTCAGATATGCAGATGACAGCATCCTTATGAACTAAAGAGCCTCTTGAGGAAAGTGAAAGAGGAGAGTAAAAAAAGTTGGCTTAAAATTCAACATTCAGAAAAGTAAGATCATGGCATCTGGTCCCAATCACTTCATGGCAAATAGTTGGGGAAACAATGGAAAGTGACAGACTTTATTTTTGGGAGCTCCAAAATCACTGTAATGGTGACTGTAGCCATGAAATTAAAAGACACTTGCTCCTTGGAAGAAAAGTTATGATCAACCTAGACAGCATATTAAAAAGCAGAGACATTACTTTGCCAACAAATGTCCATCTAGTCAAAGCTATGGTTTTTCTAGTAGTCATGTATGGATGTGAGAGTTGGACTATAAAGAAAGCTGAGTGACAAAGAATTGATGCTTTTGAACTGTGGTGTTAGAGAAGACTCTTGAGAGTCCCTTGGACTGCAAGGAGATCCAACCAGTCCATCCTAAAGGAAATCAGTCCTGAATATTCATTGGAAGGACTGATGCTGAAGCTGAAACCCCAATACTTTGGCCACCTGATGTGAAGAACTGACTCATTGAAAAGACCCTAATGCTGGGAATGATTGAAGGTGGGAGGAGAAGGGGACGACAGAGGATGAGATGGTTGGATGGCATCACTGACTCAATGGACACGGGTTTGGGTGGACTCTGGGAGTTGGTGATGGACAGGGAGGCCTGGCGTGCTGTCGTTCATTCCCTATGTGGATACAATAATGGATCACCAGACATAGGCATTAGAATGGGTCTTCTAAAGCCTGGAAAGCTAAGCTGATACTTGAAGACCTAGTGGGATCTAACAAAGTGAAGAAAGTCAGTATAATCACTCTGGCAAGATGGAATAATATGTAAAGGCAATGAAATTTAATAGCTTGGTCCATCTACTGAAGTCAAACTAAGAGTGGGATGAAGCGATTTCTGTAGAACCAAGAGCATAAGAATAGGTGAAGACAAAGATGGGCTAAGAAAAGTAATCAGTAGCCATATTGTGAAGGGCTTTCTATGTCTGGACTTCTATTCTCAGCAATGAGAGTGGATGGAAAAGAGTTCAGTGCAGGTGATTCGTGTTTTAGGAAACCTAGGACTCAGCCAGCAATGCTGGAGACTGACAGAGAGGGGAGAGAGGATCAGACTTTATCTTTCACATTTGTATCCTCATTACCAAATACAGTTCATAACTTATAAGTAGATGTTCAACTCTAGAATTGGGGGCAATAAGCTGAGATATCAAGATCACTGAAGCAGTCGGAAATGTTAAATGTGATTCTTCATATTTAATGTAAGTGGGACAGATTTGTTTACAGCTCTCCTTGAATTCTCATTTGCCTCCTGTTCATTCCCTTCCTCCCCACTGGGTTGGATGTGCCATTGCCTCACTGCTCTCTTCAGCTTTAGTAAATTTCTGAATTCAGAGCAGGCTTTTAGGAAAATAAAATCTCCCTATTATATTCATAACCTCTTGCTCTACTAGATGCCTTGAGATTGGGAATGTTAATTTCAAAAATCAATTGCACCCTCAGAAATAGAGTCTGTGAGTAAGAACTAGCTGGGAGCTTAACAAAGCACTGAACAGTCTGCTGCTGTGAAAAGGCAGGGATGAGTAAGTTATAGAATATTGCATTTGAGCACTAGCTACTATTCCCCTGCAAATGTTTATTGATACAGATCAAACTGAATAGACATCTTAATTGTTCTTAATATTTTGCTTATTTTTTCATGGTTGCAGACTGTGTAAAACAAGGTTCTTTTTTTCTGATTAGTATCATAAGCAAGAGGATTTAAATTAGATGTATCAGCAACTTTACGAAAATGATGCTGATATGATGTCAATGTCATGGAATGATGGAGGTGGAGGTTCCAGAGACTGTCTACGTCAACACTGTCATTTCTAAGAAGAGAAATCTGAGCCTAAGGACACTGATTACTTGCTTAGGGTCATATATCCAACAATTGCAAGGGTTGACATTAGGACCTGTGTTCCTTAACTACTTATGGTTGAAAGATCATTCAATATACCAAGAAACACACACACAGATGCTTGAAAAATTATTGTACATTAAAACATAGAAGGAATATTGCACAGAGAACTATACACAGCATCCTTTTACAAACCATAATGGAAACAATATAAAAAGTACATGTATATCAGTTCAGTTCATTTCAGTCGTTCAGTCGTATCCGACTCTTTGTGACCCCATGAACTGTAGCACGCCAGGCCTCCCTGTCCATCATCAACTCCCGGAGTCCACCCAAACCCATATAGATATGTATAACTGAATTGGGCTTCCCTGGAGACTCAGTGGTAAAGAATCTGCCTGCCAATGCAGGAGATGCAGGTTCAATCTCTGGGTTGGGACGATTTCCTGGAGAAGGAAATGGCTACTCATTCCAGTATTTTTGCCTGGAAAATCCCATGGACAGAAGAGCTTGGTGGGGCTACAGTCCATGAGGTTGCAAGAGTCAGGCACAACTTAGCAACTAAACAACAGTGGGCTCTGAGTTTCTGCAGTTATAACAAACACTCAGCTGATACCACTGATGATGACGTGCAGAGCACAATTTGAATCGCAAGATTATTGGTCAAGAAATGACTTTGTATGTATTTCAAGGAGACACAAAAATGGACATTTTACTCTCATGTTCCTTTTCAAATTACTTAAAATATATTTCTGAATTTTAAAGAAAACTTCCAACCATTTATTTTTATGAGAAAAGAAGAGAGTAATAAGAATTAAAAAAAATTGTTTTTAACTTTGATATTTTTCCTGAAAGAGAATAAATTTGATTTAATATTATAGTTTACCAATTATGCTTCATTTAATAAGTCAGTAAAATATCAAATGATATTTTAGATTGCATTTAGAAAGAAAACTGTATATATTTATCAGAAAACTTGTGATTTACCTAGATCTATGCTAGTTGTTGTAGCAGATACAAAAAGATAAAAGGAAATTCTCTGCTCTTAAGAAATTTATAATTAGATTAAAGATACATAGTCATACAGATATACACATGTACATAGTAATAGATTCACTCAGTAAATACTTATTCAATGGCTTCTGTTTCCAGGCATGGCATGAAGATCATGGCCACACTTCCTTATATATATGGTGCTTAAAGATGCCCAATCTGTTACCCATATATTTCAAGTTTATTATGTCATATGTGAAGATACATATATAACGCATACAATTAAAAATCAGATTAACCTTCATCCTTTACATTTAAGGCAATTTAAACATCTATATCAATTAAAACTATCAAAATTTTCTTTTGGTCCTTCTAATATATAACTTCTTGAATTGACTATATATAAACTTAATGTCAATAATTAACAAAAGAAATCAAACTATTCAACTAAACATGGAGTTTTCTTCCTTTTCCTAATGACCACATCAATTAAGCTAATGCATGATTAGTGAGAGCTTTCATATATTGCAATGATTGTACAAATAAAGGAATTTAAGGATTAATACTATTGTGGCCCACAATAAGAAGTCAATTGTATAGTCATAGGAAAGTTTTCTTATTTTTCCAGGAAAGCTTCTTTTCAGCATAGAAACCTCAAGGAGAGACAAATGATCTGCCGAGTCCCCTTCCATCACTAAGGAATTTATTAGTGACATGCTCCATGCTAGCTCACATTGAACATGTTATAATTTCTATCATAGAAATCAAGGGCGTGTTAAAACATGTATATTCCGAAAGTCTCAACAGAACTGTCAGATCTTGAGTTTCTCTAAAAGAATAGCTTTTGGTACATTAGACTCTTCTAGAGAGATTAAATTGCTAAAGCCTCAGCCCCACCCTCAGAGACCTAACTCAATTGGTTTGGTGAGGTGCTTATTATTACTCTTTTTCAAAGTGATTTTAATGGGCTGTCTAGATTGATAACCACTATTTTAATCTATTCAAAGGAGAATAGACTTTTATATTTATGTGGCATGATGTAACCTTGTAACCCACAAGCTGTATAACTGCAATTCTGATTTAAATTATCTGAGTCTCAGTTTTCTCATCTGTAAAATTTAGTAATGGATAACTTGCAGGAATTTTTGCAAATTATTGTTAATTTATGTAAAGCTCCTTGTGCATAGTTGATTTCAGTAAATATTTGCAGATATTAATCATATCTGTGGTCCTGTTGGTGGTGAATGATGTCTTTCCAGAGGTACTGATGAAAGCTATGGTAAGAGTCTTTACAGATGGTTGGCTAACACCACCACCAGAAAACTTTGCAAATGTCATGGTACAAAGCCCCAAACCACTGCAGTCAGAGAGGAATCAGTGTAAGAATCCATTAAAATGATTTTATTGCTTCTGGAAATGAACCATAGGTACCAGTGGATCAATGAAACTGATTTCTTTAAAAAAATATATTTTTTAATTGGTGGAAAATTGCTTTTCAATGTTATGTTGGTTTCTGCCATATAACAATGTGAATCAGTCATAATTATATATACCCTCCCTCTAAAGTCTCCCTACTGTCCCCACATCCCACCCCTCTAGGTCATCACAGCACCAAGCTGGGCTCCCTGTGTTATTTAGCAACTTCCCACTAACTATTTCACACATGATAGTGTATATATGTCAATGCTACTTTCTCAATTTGTCCCACCTTTTCCTTCACCAGCTGTGTCCACAAGTCTGCTCTCTACTAGGTTCATCAGTACCATTTTCCTAGATTCCATATATATTTCTTAATTTACAGTACTTGTTTTTCTCTTTCTGACTTATTTCACTCTGTGTAAGAGGCTCTATGCTCATCCACCTCACTACAACTGACTAAAATTTGTTCCTTTTTATGGCTAACATTCCATTGTATATACGTACCACAACTTCTTCATTCATTCATCTGTCAATGGATAGCTAGGTTGCATCCATGTCCTGGCTGTTGCAAATATTGCTGCAAAGAATTTGGGGTGCATGTGTCTTATTAGAATTGTGATTTTCTTTAGGGTATATGCCCAGTAGTGGGCTTGTGGGGTCATACAGAAGATTTATTCCTAGCTTTGTAAGGAAACTCCATACTGATTTTCATAATGATTGTATCAGTTTACATTCTCACCAACAGTGCAGGAGGAGGGTTCCCTTTTCTTCATATCCTCTCTAGCATTTGCTGTTTGTATATATATATGTTTATATATATATATTTGATGATGGTCATTCTGACCTGTGTGAGGTGATACCTCATTGTAGTTTTGATTTTTATTTCTTTAATAATGAATGGTGTTGAACATCTTTTCACGTGTTTATTAGACATCTGTATATTAAGGAAATAGGATTTTAAATCTCAGTGAAGGATTACAACCAAAAGAAAACCACTTTGGGGATTACTATTAAAGCCCACACAAAGATGAAGACACTGAATCAAGATATTTAGAAATTTATTTG
Organism: Okapia johnstoni; assembly: GCA_024291935.2. NCBI lineage: Eukaryota > Metazoa > Chordata > Mammalia > Artiodactyla > Giraffidae > Okapia > Okapia johnstoni. The sequence goes on from CM044325.1 coordinate 11,560,640, forward strand.
ACATTATACAGCTAATAGGGGCTTCCCAAGTGACTCAGTGGTAAAGAATCCGTCTGCCAATGCAGGAGATGCAGGTTCAATCCTTGGATCAGGAAGATCCCTTAGAGAAGGAAATGGCAACCCACTCCAGTATTCTTGCCGGGGAAATACTATGGACAGAGGAGCCTGGTGGGCTACAGTCCATGGAGTCTCAAAGACTCAGACACGACTGAGTGACTAGCACACACACACACATACACAATGGCATCAAGTCTGATTCCACACACTTCTTTGACTGCAAAGGTTTTTCTTTTTTTTCCCCCAGAACATTACACTTATTCTATGTGTGGCACTATTTCAGGCACTTTGTGAAATGTAAAAAAAAAAAAAAAAAGTGAGATGATACTACCTAATGAATAAGTGGTGGGATGGATAATGATTAAACACTGAGTAAAGAAAAATCGATAAAGGCATTCATAGCTTACAAGTATTTATACAAACTATCAAGACAGTTGCAATTTGAGTTGATTTGCAAAAGAGTTGATTTTGTTGCTAACTGTATAATATAAAATCTATTTCTATGGAAAAAACTCAGCCGAAGGATATTGACTTAAGCATTTTAAGAGAGAAGAAATGGAAAAAATCTAAAGTTCTAATAGTAATAAACAGAAAACAAACATACTATATATTCATGACATGCAATACTATGTGCAAATGTACAATGAAATATACCTGTATGTAGTGACAAGGATGATTTCTAAGACAAACTCTTAGGCCAAAATAAACATGCCAAAGAAACAAACATATTTGAAAGTATCTAAGTTAGAAAACAAAAGAAAAATAGAGATTAAATACTACAAATAGGTAGGGGAAGGAGAGAGAGAAATAGAGAGAGACACAGAGATAGAGAAGACAAAATGTATAAAAATACATCCCAAACATATGCAGAGCACATTCTGGGGAGGGGGGGTAAGATTTTTATTTTTTAAATTATATATTTATGTATTGTATTACTTCAACATCAATAAATACCTGAATTTTTTTTTTTAAAGGTAAAGAGTAGGTCTGTCAGTGTTAAATTGGATTACTGATCATATACCCTCTTTGTATATGCATCAGCTGTACTATCTTAGGTATCTGAAGTCACAAGAACATTTCTATATATATTATAATAAGCAATATACCATATTCCCTAGTGGCTCAGACGGTAAAGAGTCTCCCTGCAATGTGGGAGACCATATTCCATCCCTGGATCGGGAAGGTGCCTTAGAGAAGGAAACAGCAACCCACTCCCGTATTCTTGCCTGGGAAATCCCATGGGTGGAGAAGCCTGGCAGACTACAGTCCATGGGGTCGCAAAGAGTCAGACGTGACTGAGCAACTTTACTTTCACTTTTATATTTCTTTACATCTACTTTTAAACAGCTCAAAGACAATATTTATCCTTAAGTCCACTAGGCATTGTCTTATATATTTTTTGCTACTCTTTGTTTCAGTATTTGGCTTTCTGAGCAGGCCCCCCAAATGAAATCATGTTCCTACGTTTTGTGTGGCCATTGCAACAACTATTTGTGGAAGTCGATTTCTTAGGAAAGAGAAAGCATGATTTAACAGTGATTGTGATATATATGGAATCTAAACAGACACTTTTTACATATGCCCAATTTGTCTTTAAATTTACTTGTGCTTGGTATCTAAGAAAATTAAGCAAAATCATTTGGGGAAGATGACATAATAAAAATGTGATATTTATTTCCAAGTTTAATAACTCAAATAGCTTTAAGATCTTCTGGTGGTAAAAATCTAGGCAGAGGTTTTGAGTCCAAAAGCTGAATAGATTAATTTAATTTATATATAATAGTTTTCCGGATCTGCAGGGATAAACACAAAAAATCTTTAATAGATTTACTGAAATCTATGTCCCACATAATTGGCTTTTATTATTATCAAATAGACCATTTTACCATTTGCAGAAAGAAGGACAGAAACTTCAGATGACAATTCAATTATATTATATGTTTTTTTAGAATAATCATTTTATACTGAATGAAAAAATGATTTTGTATAACTAACTTGTTGTTTTTTTTCAATCTATAGATATAATTCATCATGGAGGGTGGAGGAAAATGTAAGGACAGTTTTCAAAGTTTGCTTCAAGTAATTTCATTACATAGTTGTCTGCTGATGGATTAAATACTGTTCAAAGGCATAACATCCCATAATGGACTGTAAGTAATTTATTAGAAATACATACAACATTGCATCTGTTTCTCAAAGATGTTCTCTAGTAATTATTTTTGGTTTTCTATTACAGGCGTAACATTAATATTATAAGAATCTATGTGGTTTTATTTACAAATTCATCCAGTGTTAATGCATTCATCAGAAGCTTTTGATATACTCAAAAACTCACTCTAAACTGTAACACTGAAAAAATTAATCATATTTTTGCTTAAATCTCAGTGCTTAGTCTGATAAAATAATGTGATGATGACTTAATAAAAAAATTAGATGAGGTGAACTGCTTCAAATGCCAAAAGCAATAATTATTTAAAATTACTGTGTTTGTGTACTATTTTAACCTTTTCTCTGTATTCTAAGGTTCCTGGGCCTTCAACTCATTTTACCCTTACTGATAACAGTATCCCATATTATTATCCTTGGTGATGAACAGACGAATAACTGTTAATAATAATGTTCTCTTATTTTGCATATGGGATTGACTCCTGATGAGATGGGGCCTTGGTGCAAACAACACATCTCTCTTGCCTCAGGGACATGATTTGGGGGACTATCATACCCATTCCCAGGAGACTTCTCAAGAGCAGGAGCAACTTCTAAAGTATAAACAACGGTATCTCCAATTTCCCATTCATACACTGAGCACTCCACCAGCGCAGGTGTCATATGGTAAGGCCTCTACATATAAAACTTCAAGTTGTGAAGTTTCAAAGACATAAACATGCATGCCAGCCCGTGGAACATGAATGCAGCTCTCAAAATTCTTCAAGCCAGGCTTCAACAGTACATGAACTATGAATTTCCAGATGTTCAAGCTGGATTTAGAAAAGGCAGAGGAACAAAAAATCAAATTGCCAACATCTGCCGCATCACCAAAAAAGCAAGAGAGTTACAGAAACAACATCTACTTTTACTTCACTGGCTACACCAAAGCCTTTGACTGTGTGGATCACAACAAACTGTGGAAAATTCTTAAAGAGATGGGAACACCAGACCACCTGATCTGCCTCCTGAGAAATCTATATGCAAGACAAGAAGCAACAGTTAGACATGTTCCAACTGGACGTGGAACAACAGACTGGTTCCAAATCGGCAAAGGAGTATGTCAAGGCTGTGTGTTGTCACCCTGCTTATTTAACTTATATGCAGAGTACATTATGCAAAATACCAGGCTGGATGAAGCACAAGCTGGAATCAAGATTGCCGGGAGAATTATAAAAAACCTCAGATAGGCAGGTGACACCACCTTTATGGCAGAAAGTGAAGAACTAACAAGCCTCTTGATGAAACTGAAAGAGGAGAGTGAAAAAGTTGGCCTAAAACTCAACATTCAGAAAAGTAAGATCATGGCATCTGGTCCCATCACTTCATGGGAAATAGATGGGGAAACAATGGAAACAGTGAGAGACTATTTTCTTGGGCTCCAAAATCACTGCAGATGCTGACAGCAGCCATGAAATTAAAAGATGCTTGTTCCTTGGAAGAAAAGCTATGACCAACCTAGACAGCATATTAAAAAGCAGAGACATTACTTTACCAAAGAAGATTCATCTAGTCAAAGCTATGGTTTTTCCAGTAATCATGTATGGACATGAGAGTTGGACTATAAAGAAAGCTGGGTGCCGAAGAATTGATGCTTTTGAACTGTGGTATTGGAGAAGACTCTTGAGAGTCCCTTGGACTGCAAGGAGATCCAATCAGTCAATCCTAAGAAAATCAGTCCTGAATTTTCATTGGAAGGACCGATGCTGAAGCTGAAACTCCAATACTTTGGCCACCTGATGAGAAGAACTGACTCACTGGAAAAGACCCAGATCTAGGAAAGATTGAAGGCAGGAGGAGACAGGGATGACAGAGGATGAGATGGTTGGATGGCATCACCGACGTGATGGACATGAGTTTGAGTAGGCTTCAGGAGTTGGTGATGCACAGGGAAGCCTGGAGTGCTGCAGTCCATGGGGTCACAAAGAATGGGACACAACCGAGCGACTGAACTGAACTCAGTATACTTTTCAAGGTACTGTACTGTAAGATTAAAAATGCTTTACTTTTTGTGTTCGTTTTTTATGTATGTATATGTGTATCATTCATGGAAGAAATATTACAAACCTATTGCTGTACAGTACTATATAGCTGGTTGTGTTAGTTGGGTATCTAGGCTAACTTTGTTGGACTGACAAATTGGAGCTATGAATGCACACTCAGAACGGGACTTGTTCACGTGTACAAAACTTACTCTCCTTATCTTTGTATCCCCTTGGCTTAAAATTTGTTCTGTCTCTGAGAAGATATTTGAGAGACAAAAATGTTGAAACAAATACCATGTCCAAGTAATTTCTAGAACCATGTATATGCTTTCACTCCAATTAGAGAAAAACCCTTGAAATATGTGCTTTGCTCACAGTTCTTTAATACACTGTGTCAGCTGAGAAGCACATAGCAAAACAGAGTTAGAAGAGCAGGAGGTTTATTGGGGTTAGTGGCTATGACAGCTAAAAGGGAGCAGGGATAGGAAGGGAAAGTCTTCAAACTGCAGTTCATGAAAGAAGAGAAGGAAGGATTGAGGAAGAATGCCCCAGACTTTTAAACAACTTGGAGAAAGAGAGAAAGTCTCAGCTAGTTCAAAAATTGCCTGAAGAAGAGACCTATGTTGAGTGAAACTGACTAGCTCCTAGTACCTTGCCCATGAGCAATCATTGGCTTGGGCTGTCTTGGAAGACTACGTCCTCAGATCAAATACTGCAGCAGAGAGCATGTGGTAGCTGCATGTGGAAGCTCTACTAACAATTCTACTTGTTACAAGTTCTCTAGTAAAGAGAATTCTGAGTGGCACACCTCTATGGCCACAATGTACAACAACTCCAGTCTTTACATGCAATATCAGAAATGCTCCTTCCTGAATTCTCTACCTGGCAAACACCTACTCTACCTACAAACTTATTTGCAATATTACCCGTGTCTATGGGCTTCCCAGGTGGCTCAGTGGTAAAGAATTGGCTTGCCAATGCAGGAGATGCGGTTCGATCCCTGGGTCAGGAGATCCCCTGGAGGAAAAAATGGCAACCCACTCCAGTATTCTTGCCTGAAAAATCCCATGGACAGGGGAGCCTGGTGGGCTACAGTCCACGGGGTTGCAAAGAGTCAGACATGACTGAGTCTCCTGCTCTCTCCTGTGTCTGTATACTTATTAGGTATTAGGTAGATGGAAATTATTATTTAAATAACATATTATGTTTCTATTCATTTGATATCAAAGAAACATGTTTCGTGGAATGACTGCATACAGCACATTGAGTTTCTCATGGTCAGGGGTTAGGCTGTCCTATTTTTCATTTTCCCTGTGATGGATGGATGGCATCACCAACTCGATGGACATGAGTTTGGGTAAACTCCGGGAGTTGGTGATGGACAGGGAGGCCTGGCGTGCTGCGATTCATGGGGTTGCAAAGAGTTGGACACTACTGAGCAACTGAACTGATGACGAAGAACACTTCAAACAATGTTATTTTTGTTTGCTAACATTATGTATGAAAGGAAACAACTTTATGAAGAAAAATATAATTAAAATGTGGTAAAACACGATATTGTATGGAATGTTGTTGTTGTTCCGTCACTCAGTCATTTCAGACTCTCTGGGGCCCCATGGACTGCAGCACACCAGACTTCCCTGTCCTTCACCATCTCATGGAGCTTGCTCAAACTCATGTCCATTGAGTTGGTGATGCCATCCAACCATTCGTCCTCTGTCACCGCCTTCTTCTCCTTCCTTCAATCTTTCCCAGCATAAGGGTCTTTTCCAATGAGTCAGTTCTTCGCATCAGGTGGCCAAAATATTGGAGCTTCAACTTCAGCATCAGCCCTTCCAATGAATATTCAGGTTGATTTTCTTTAGGATTGACTGATTTGATTTCCCTGCAGTTCAAGGGACTCTCAAGAGTCTTCTCTGACACCACTGTTCAAAGGCATCAATTTTTCAGTGCTCAACGTTCTTTATGGCCCAACTCTCCCATGCATACATGACTACTGGAAAAGCCATTGTTTTGACAATATATGGACCTTTGTCAGCAAAGTAATGTCTCTGCTTTTTAATATGCTGCCTAAGTTTGTCATAACTTTTCTTCCAAGGAGCAAGTGTCTTTTAATTTCATGGCTGCAGCCACCATCTGCAGTGATGTTGGAGCCCCCCAAAAATAAAGTCTGTCACTGTTTTCATTGTTTCCCCATCTATTTGCCACGAAGTGATGGGACCAGATGCCATGACCTTGGTTTTTTGAATGTTGAGTTTTAAGCCAGTTTTTTTAACTCTTCTCTTTCACCTTCATCATTATCTGGAATGTATATAGGAAATTAAGGCTTCCTGTTGGCTCAGCTGATAAAGAATCTGCCTGCAATGCAGGAGACCCAGGTACATCCTGGGTTGGAAAAATCCCCTGGAGAAGGGAATGACAACCCACTCTACAATTCTTGCCTGGAGAATTCCATGGACAGAGGAGCCTGGTGGGCTATAATCCATGGGGTGGCAATGAGTCGGACATGAATGAGAAACTAACATTTTCATGTTCAGTTTTCTTCATATAGGAAATTATATGGAAGTTCATAGACAATAGTTTGGTTTGTATCCTGTGTGAAATATATGGGCCTGTAACTACTTTGCTACTCTGAAGATTACCCTCCTTATCTTTTAATCAAAAATAACTATGACACCAGCATTCAATTTCTAACCCAGTTAGTATGGATCTAAAAGGCATTATGGGGAAAGGAGGCTGCAGTAGCTGCTGACTTGATTGGTGGACAGCATTCTTTGTTTATTGGTATGGCAGGCAACATTTTTTTTGGTCTTCATCTGTAAGGAAACACATGGAAATAATGAAATTAAGGTATTCAGTCATACAGTCATATGTCAAATACTGAATCTTTTAAAATTAGGATTGGGGGGATCTTACTGTTCTATTTTGGTAAAAGTAGTGGTAGAATAACAATAATAACTTATAAATATATGACAAACTGCAAGGAGATCCAACCAGTCAATCCTAAAGGAAATCAACCCTGAATACTCATTGGAAGGACTGATGTTGAATCTGAAGTTTCCAATACTTTGGCCACCTGATGAGAGAAGGTGACTCACTGGAAAATAACCTGATGCTGGGAAAGATAGAAGGCAGGAGGAGGAGGAGGCAACAGAGGATGAGATGGTTGAATGGCATCACTGACTCAATGGACATGAATTTGAGCAAACCCCAGGAGATAGTGAAGGACAGGGAAGCCTAGCATGCTGCAGTCCATGGTATCTCAGAGTCAGATACGACTTAGCAACTGAACAACAACAATATGACACCTCACAGTTTCCGTGCGTTTTCTTCCCCGTAATCTCACTAAATCGTGTATACAATTTCTGTGACTTATATTATTTTCATTTCACAGAGGCAGTAACTGAGAACATGAGAGTTTAACTGAATCACCCCAGTTCATAGAGCAGTAAATAGACCTCAAATTAGCCAGGTCATTTGGTTTCAGTATCTTTGCTCTTCCCATTATTCCATGCTTCCCTCTCTCTTATCAGTAAAATTAACGATAACCATTCCTCAGGAAAAAAAAAAAATGTCAGCACAAGTGAACAATTACATTTAACAACTACTCCACCATAGTTATAGCAATACTAATGTCAGAAAATAAATTCTAAAAGACATATCTAAAATGAATCACCTGTTTCTTTCTCAGAAGATCACTTTTATGAATGTGCGACACATTTATAATGCTTTAATTTTTTTTAATGACCCAGCATCTAGTTTAAATATCAGTATGATTTGAAATGAAGATTTATTACACTCTGACGTTGTTAAAATATGATCCCTAGTTGCAGAAACCTCTATGTAAATCTTATTACCACTTGATCTAACTGCTGGGTTTTCCTAACAGGATATCATTCGAATTTGATTTGCCTGATTGGGAAATGCTTACAGATTACTGGGTAGAATTATATGGTTGAATAGCAAGTGATGCTAGAGAAAATCTATGAATCCACTGGCTCTGGAACAGGGCTTACAAGTTATAAACAACCCAGATAATAGTCTTACAAGCTGTGAGTGCTCTAAATCTTTGTTTTCTATCACAGCATCAATGTTATCTCTAACAAAAGCATGGCTTTACTTACCATTTGTGAGCTTCATAGCCAGAGGGATAAACAGCCTATACAAAACAGTGTGAGACAGAAGCTTGGCTGGATTTTAAAGAAGTAAATGCAGTATACTAAGTAAACTACAGGAATAACCAGATGTCATAAAAATGAATGCCAAAATGTGCCAAATCTGAAGATTACTGTCCTGAAAATGGATATTTTCCTTGATGAATACTCAGAAGCCTTCTAAAACACTTACCTAACAGACAAGATTACACTTTCTTCTACCTTACACCTATAGTGATATGGAAAAACTGCCCAAGTCAAGTTTCTATTTGTACACGTTAAACTTTTTTCAGAACTTCACGTTACAGGAAATACTTTCAAGTTTTCGCCATTGAGAATGATGTTTGCTGTGGGTGTGTCGTATATTGCCATTATTAAGTTGAGGTTGATTCCCTCTATGCCCACTTTCTGGAAAGGTTTTATTGCAAATGGGTGTTGAATTTTGTCAGAAGTTTTTTTCTGCATTTACTGAGATGATCATATGGCTTTTATTCTTCAGTTTGTTAACATGGTGATGGACATGAGTTTGAGTAGGCTCTGGGAGTTGGTGATGGACAGGGAAGCCTGGTGTGCTGCCGTCCATGGGGTCACAAAGAGTCGGACACGACTGAGCGACTAAACTGAACTGATATTGAAGAATCCTGCATCTCTGGGATAAATCCCATTCGATCATGGTGTACGATCTTTTTTAGGTCACCTAAGCTATGACAATGGAGGCAAGAATATGCAATGAAGAAAAAATAGTCTCTCCAATAAGTGCTGTCGGGAAAACTGGACAGCTACATGTGAAAAAAACGAAATAGGAACACTCCCTAACACCATACATAAAAATGAACTCAAAATGGATTAAAGACCGAATTGTAAAGATGGAGACTATAAAACTCTAAGAGGAAAACATAGGTAGAACACTCCTTGATAAAAATTAAAGCAAGATCTTTTCTGACTTACCTCCTAAGGTAATGAAAATAAAAATAAATGAATGTAACCTACTTAAACTTAAAAGCTTTGCTAGTAAATTAAACTAAAAGCAAAAGTAACAGTCAGTCCTTAGAATGGGGGAAAAAAAACGTAAACAAAGCAACTGATAAGGGAGCAATCTCCAAAATATACAAACAGCTCATGCAGCTCAATTTAAAACAAACAGCCCAATCAACAAATGAGCAGAAGACGTAAACAGACATTTCTCCAAAGACGACATACAGATGGCCAACAAATACATGAAAAGATGCTCAATATCACTCATTATTAGAGAAATGTAAATCAAAACTACACTGAGGTTTCACCTCACACCAGTCTGGATGGCAATCATCAAAAAATCTACAAACAATAAATGCTGGAGGATGTAGAGAAAAGGGAACACTTGGACCTGTTGGTAGGAATGTAAGTTGGTGCAGCCACTATTGAGAATAATATGGAGGTTTCGTAAAAAACTAAAAATTGAACTAGCTTTTGTTGTTCAGTTGCTCAGTCATGTCTGACTCTTTGTGACCCCATGGGCCTCAGCACACCAGGCTTCCCTGTCCTTTACCATCTCCTGGAGCTTGCTCAAAATCATGTCCATTGAGTTGGCGATGCCATCAAACCCTCTTATCTTCTGTCATCACCTTCTCTTCCTGCCTTCAGTCTTTCCCAGCATAAAGGTCTTTACAAATGAGCCAGCTCTTCGCATCAGATGGACAAAATATTGGAGCTTCAGCCTCCTCAGCACCACTCCCTTCGACTAACATTCAGGATTCAGAGTTGGTTTTTTTGTGTGTTTTTTTTTTTTAGGATTGACTGGTTTGACCCCCTTGCAGTCCAAGGGACTCTCAAGAGTCTTCTCCAACACCATAGTTCAAAAGCATCAATTCTTCAACTCTCAGCCTTCTTTATGGTACAACTCTCCCATCCATACATGACTACTGTAAAAACCACTGCTTTGACTGGATGGACTTTTGTTGGCAAAGTAATGTCACTGCTTTTTAATAAGCTGCCTAGGTTTGTCATAGCTTTTCTTCCTAGAAGCAAGAGTCTTAATTTCATGGCTGCAGTCACAGTCTGCAGTGATTTTGGAGCCCAAGAAAATAAAGTCTGTCACTGTTTTCATTGTTTCCCTGTCTATTCACCATGAAGTGATAGGACTGGATGCCATGATCTTACTTTTCTGAATGTTGAGTTTTAAGCCAACTTTTTCACTCTCCTCTTTCACCTTCATCAAGAGGCTCTTTAGTTCTTCTTTACTTCCGCCATAGGGTGGTGTCATCTGCATATCTGAGGTTATTGATATTTCTCCCGGCAATCTTGATTCCAGCTTGTGCTTCATCCAGTCCAGCATTTTGCATGATGTACTCTGCATATAAGTTAAATAAGCAGGGTGACAATATACAGCCTTGATGTACTCCTTTCCCAATTTAGAACCATCCATTGTTTCATGTCTGGTCCTAACTGTTGTTTCTTGACCTGCATACACATTTCTCAGGAGGCAGGTAAGATGGTCCAGTATTCCCATCTCTTTAAGAATTTTCCCAAGTTTGTTGTGATCCACATAGTCAATGGCTTTAGTGTAGTCAGTGAAGCAGATGTAGATATTTCTTTCCGGAATTCTTTGCTTTTTGTATGATCCACATATGTTGGCAATTTGATCTCTGGTTCCTCTGCCTTTTCTAAATCCAGTTTGAACACCTGGAAGTTCTAGGTTCATGTACTGTTGAAGCCTAGCTTGGAGAATTGTGAGCATTACTTTGCTAGCATGTGAAATTAGTGCAATTGTGCGGTAGTGTGAACCTTCTTTGATATGTTTTAACACTGCCATAGTTGGTAGTTTCTAAACTACCATATGACACAGTAATCCCACTCCTGGGCATATACGCTGCTGCTGCTGCTGCTGCTAAGTCGCTTCAGTCGTGTCTAACTCTGTGCGACCCCATAGACGGCAGCTCACCAGGCTCCTCAGTCCCTGGGATTCTCCAGGCAAGAATATTGGACTGGGTTTCCATTTCCTTCTCCAGCATATACCCTAAGGAAACCATAATTCAAAAAGATATACGCACTTAAGTATTTATTGCAGCACGGTTTACAAAAGCCAGGACATCAAAAAAATCTAAATGTCTATCCACAGAAGAATCTATAAAGAAGATGTGGTACATATATTCAGTAGAACATTATTCAACCATAAAAAGAAACAAAATAGTGCCGTATGCAGAGATGTGGGTGGGCCTAGAGATTGTCATACAAACTAAGTCAGTCAGGAAGAGGAAAACAAGTATCATAAACTATTGCTTATATGTGGAATCTAGAAAAATAGTACAGTTGAACTGAGTCACAAAGCAAAAATAAAGACACAGATGTAGAAAACAAACTTACGGATACCAAGGAAGGAAGAGGAGTTGGGATGAGTTTGAAGATTGGGGTTGACATATATATAAATACTACTATGCATACAATAGATGACTAACGAGAGCCTCCTGTACAACTCAGAGAACCCTGCCCAGCGCTCTGTAGTGACTTAAATGAAAAGGAAATCTAAAAGAGAGGGAATGTACATATGTATGCTATACGTATACACATAATGGAATCACTTTGCTGTACAGCAGAAGCTACCACAACAGTGTAAAGCAACTGTACTCCAGTAAAAATTAATTTTAAAAAAGCACTGATAAACAAACAAAGCACTTCACTTTACAGACAGTAAGGGCTTTTGCTTGAAGTCACTATAATTTAGATACTTGCTGGTGGATCTGTTTAATAGTTTGTTTGTTTTTTCCCAAAGCATCATTAGTGTATTTTTTAAAGCAACTATCTATCGAATGTCAAACTCATAATAAGTAATAGTATGAGTTTTCTGGTACACACAACATAAATTTTAGTCACTTTCCCTATGAAGAGTAAATTCATAGGAATTATTTTCTGCCTAATTAAATGTGAGTTTCACTAATAAATTCTTTTAAAATGCAATCTTGTAAGATAAATAAAGGGAATGACTTTTGATGGGTCACTTATGTCTCTGAGGACAGAAACAAAGTTATAGCCCTGAAACAAACAAACAAAAAACTCCATGGTGGTCTTTTTCTTCAAAACTCAAATTCAACTTCCAGAAAACTCTATTTAAAGTAAATTAAAATGGGTAGTACATTATTTTGCAGAGATTCATAGAAGACCAACTATCTTTGTTCTCAGTGTGTTGTGAAGCATTTTATCCTCCTGTTTGTAAATCTTACAGTCAGTAAACCTGGAAGCGGACAAATCGATTGTCCTTGCCTTTAAACAGTTTTCAGAATTATACCTCTCTGTGCAAGGTCCATTGTTTCGCAGTCCTTTTTCATTTGATTTTGTGAATTAAAAAATTATTAATTAGAAACTTGCAGTCCTTGGGTATAATTAGAAGCAGTGTTAAGTCTATAGCCTAATTCTCACTGCTGATAAATAAGTTTTTGCCTAAATATGTGAATATAATGCCACACTGGGTGTTTGTGGTGGGGAAAAAAGCATTTGTCCATACTTTGATCTTTGTATAATATCATTATTTTCTGGGAAGACATGAAATCAATATATTTAAAAACTCCAAGATAAATAATAATGCATGTGTACATAATCAGTTGTGACCCCATGGATTGTAGCCCACAGGCTCCTCTGTCCATGGGATCGTCCAGGCAAGAATACTGGAGTAGGTTGCCATTTTTTCCAACCCAGGGATCAAAACCAAGTCTTCTGTGCCTCTTGCATTGACAGGAAGATTCAGGCATATTTTTGCATACTTACGTTAAATAATACTGAGAACAGTTAGCAGAAATAGTTGACCTAGTGCTCAAGAAAATACTTACTCCTGGAAAATTAAAGTATGAATCAACTAAAAGTCTTACTAATCAAGTCTAACATTCTGCAAATATTTAGCATTAAGTCTAGCTTTAAGACTTTTGCCTTATTGTACACCCTCCATCCCTACATTTTTTCTGTTCCACGACTGCAGTTACCCATAGTCATCTGCAGTCTGAAAATATTAAACAGGAAATTCCAGAAATAAACAATTCATAAATTTTATGTTACTCCCTTCTGAGTAGCATGATGAAATCTCTCCGTGTCCTATTCCATTCTGCCCAGCACGTGAATCAACTCTTTCTCCAGGGTTCCTCCTATTGGTCACTTATTAGCTGTCTCAATTATCAGACTGGCTGTTTCAGTACTGTCATGCTTGTGTTCGCGTCACACTTTTTTACTTAATAATGACCCCAAAGCACAAAGGTAGTGATATTTGCAATACTGATGTCAAAGGGAAGCCATAAAGTGCTACCTATAAGTGAAAAGTTAAAAAGTCTCAACTTAATCAGGAAAGGGAAAAAACAAAACACTGTGTGCTGAGGCTCCTAAACTTTATGGCAAGAACAAATCTATTTGTGAAATTGTGAAGAAAGAAAGATAAATTTCTGATAGTTTCGCTGTCATCCCTCAAACTGCAAAAGTATGGCCACTGAGCATGATAAGCACTTAGCTAAGATGGAAGAAACGTTACATTTGCACAGTAAGATATTTTGAGTGTGAGACCACATTCACATAACTTTTGTTACAGTAATTGTTATAATTGCTCAATTTTAATTGTTGTTAAACTCTCACTGTACCTAATTTATAAATTAAACTTTAACAACGGTATATATTTATAGGGAAAATATATATATAGGGTTTAGTAATACGCACAATTTCAGGCATCATCTGGAAGTCTTGGAATTTATTCCCTGTGGAATGACGGGAGGGATATACTGTAATCAACAACACTTTTTTCTCAAAATGTTTTTTTTTTTCCCATCTTGGTGAAAAGCCAGCCCCAAGATAAGTGATAGTGTTGGACCGCTGTAAGTTTTTCCCTATAGTTTTTCTCCCCAGGGATTTGAACTCAGTGCTACGACTCTGTTGGCGTTTAAGCATAGGGTCACATGGAGTAGCCTTTCCGGAAGGTCTTATCAACATTTGTAGTGAGAAAGTGTGTATTTTGTCACTTGGCTTCGCTTTACCAGTTTCTGGCTTTTATTTTCAATATATTTTTGGTAAATGAATGACGCACTAGACGCTAAGAACACAGTGCTGTGTGATATAGACCATATGTATGATTGCTACCACAGAGAGTTTATATTCTAGCTCAAAAATCAGGTAAATAAGCATCATCTGTACAGGGACACTCATGGCATGGCAGAAGAAGTAGATCCAAATGTGAAAGTAGAGAACAAAAATCTGTAAATCACCTTGAAAACAAGAGTCCTTATTTTTATGTCATTACTAAAAATATACATGATCCCTATGCTCATGTAGGGGCTTCCCTGGTAGCTCTGCTTGTAAAGAATCCATCTGCAATGCAGGAGACCCCAGTTCAATTCCTGGGGAGGGAAGATCCGCTGGAGAAGGGATAGGCTTCCCACTCCAGTATTCTTCGCTTCCCTGGTGGCTCAGTTGGTAAAAAATCCACCTGTAATGCCGGAGACCTGAGTTCAATTCCCAGTTTGGGAAGATTCCCTGGAGGAGGGCATGGCAACCCACTCCAGTATTCTTGCCTGGAGAATCCCCATGGACAGAGGAGCCTGGCGGACTACGGACCATGGGGTTGCAAAGAGTCAGACACGACTAAGGAGGGCTCTGCATAGCACGTGCTCATTTAGCTAAGCCCAGAGGAAAGGTTTAGGTGGGCAGCAGGTGACAGTTCTGTCTGAAGGAAACATTACCCTATTCAAACATTACCCTACCTTAAGAAACAACAGGCTGCATTGCCACTGATCACAAAAAGAATGCAAATGAGACAACAACCACCATCTACCCTGCCAACAGGCCCATATGCATCACGGTGACAAGCAAATGTGACTATGCAGAAAGAAGGAAAAGTCTTTTGTTATCTGTGGATCTTGTGTGAAGGTCAAATTTACATTTAAAAAAAGTGGAAATGACATAGAATCCTTTTTCCCCAAAAATCAGTAAAAAATGAACTCCTTGAGAAAATTTTTGACATTTATAATATTAGCTAATGCTTACTATTTTTTTTTCCTTCAAGGATTGTTTAGCATCATTGTCATTCACACCACCTTTGTTTCTGAACTATTGTTTCAGAATCACTGCTTTTTTTTTTTTTCATTCTTTGACAGGAAAGCAGTACTAACTGTGAACTGAAGGACTAACTAATACAACTTTCTTATCTCCTACCTCTGGCTGTATTATTTATGAATTGCTAAAACTTGTGCCTCTGTATTTTGTTAATAGCATGGCTTCTAGCAAAATAAAACAGAATTATTAGAATAAAATAGAATTTCTTATTCTAGCAATAAGAAATCAAATAAGATAATAAAAATTGTCCTTCTGGGTTATTGTCTTATTTTATATCGTAAAACTGATGCTGAATCTGAAATTTTTCTATTTTGTCAATTCCAGACAAAGCGTTTACAAACTTGCTATATCATGTTACATGTTTTATTGAAAAATAAAATTTGCTAAGTCTGACATTTATCAATTTCAATCACTAGTTTGCTAAAATTAATCACTTTGAATTTGCAAATTTTTAAGAATCTGATCTTCATTGACAAAAAACTTTCAGATAAATGAGATAGATGATAGATGCACAAATATATTTACTCTTTCTTGATATGCTTGAAAAATAACAGTATTATAATATTATTGTACTAGCTGATCATGCAGTACTTCTCCTGTCACCTCTCATGCCATTAATAGTTATTATTATGATGTGACAGACTTCCCTTGTGGCTCAGCTGTTAAAGAATCTGCCTGCAATGTGGGAGACCTGGATTCAATCCCTGGGTTGGGAAGATCCCCTGGAGAAGGGAAAGGTTACTCACTCCAGTATTTTGACCTGGAGAATTCCATGGACTATATAGTCCATGGGGTTGCAAAGAGTCTGACACACCTGAGCGACTTTCACTTTCACTTTTCATGATGTGACAGCAGATTTTTGTCACTAGCCTTCCTTATTTTTTTCCCAATTTATTATCTTCTTTAAAAATTAAGCTGATGCAGCACTCTATGGATCATGAATTCTAGGAGCAGACCACTTGCTTTTGACACCATTAAGTAATGGGTGAATTGGGGAAAATCACTTATTTTTCTTGTAACATTTTAAAAAGTTTTTTTCACTGCTTTTTAGCATACAGTTGAAATGTGCTATGCCAGTATGTGATTTTTTTTTTATATATACATGTAACTCATTTTTCCTTTTTTAGTTTTAAAATTATTTGTTGATAATTTTATTTTGAAATATGATTATATAGCAATTAATTTTTTCTTATGTGAAATTTGCTTTTATATGTTTAATAGTGTCATTAATGTGTATAAAAATACCATTTGCAGTTTGTATTAAAGCATTTTATGCTTTCTTTACAGGTATTACCTGTTTCCTGAAGGCATGTTATTTCTCTTTTTGAAGGTATTTCTCTCATAGTCCTTTTTCCTAAAATATTTTTTCATTCTTGCTTCTAATTAATTAGTGTTTGTGATGGTTAACTTTATCTGTCAGCTTGTTGGCCACAGGGTACACAGATTAAACATTATTTCTTGATGTGTCTGTGAGGGTTTCTCTGGATGGGATTAGCATTTGAATAACTGGACTCAGTGAAATAAATTTCTCTAACGTGGGTGGGCATCATCCAATCTGTAGAGAGCCTGAATGGAGCAAAAGGCAGTGGAAGGAAGAAGTGGCCCCTTTTTCTACCTCACCGTTTGAGCGGGGATATCTCATTTCTTTTTCTTCTGCTCCTGGACTGAGATTTATCTCATTAACCCCCCACACCCACTCCCCTGCCACTGGTTTTCAGGGCTTTGGACTCAGGGCCTGTACTACACCCCTGGCTTTTCTGGGTATCCAGCTTGTAAATGGCAGATCATGGGATTTCTCAGTGTCCACAGTTGAATGAGCCAGTTCCTCATGATTAATAAACACACACACATACATGTTATCAGTTGACCCTTTAACAGTGGCAAGATTAGGAGCACTGAGCCTCTCTCTGCACAGTGGAAAATTCTTGTATAGTTTATAGTTGGTCCTCCATATACACATTTCCTCTGTATCTAGGGTTCCTCCATATCCATGGTTCTGCATCCTAACCAATTTTGAATCATGCAGTACTGCAGCATTTACTATTAAAACAAATCCTCATATAAGTGTACCTGCAGAACTCAAACCTGTGTTGTTCAAGGGTCAACCATACACACACATACTCCACTGGGATTCTGCTTCTCAGTAGAACCCTAATACAGTACTGATAGCTGGATTATATTTTGTTAGTTCAAAAATTGACTACCATCCTTCTTATAGCTTCCCTGGTGGCTCAGATGGTAAAGAATCTGCCTGCAATGTGGAAGACTTGGGTTCGATGCCTGGGTTGGGAAAATCTCCTGGGGAAGGGCATGACTACCCACTCTAATATTATTGCCTGGAGAATTCTATGGACAGAGAAGCCTGGTGAGTTACGGTTCATGGGGTCTCAAAGAGTTGGACACTACTGAGTGACTAACACTTTCACTTTCTTATAGCCATCTCAGGTTCTGATTCAAGAAGTCTGGCACTAGAGGTGATGGCAGGGATTTGAGGTGAAAAAGAAAAACATGGAAACAGGCTTTTACTGAAATGTAGTTGCCTATACTTTAATATGGTTTTCTCTTGTTTTCTGGGGGTGGGGGGGTGGGGGGGGTTGGTCTTTGGACTATTTTGTGCAACTGAATTCCAGGCATATAGTCTATGAATCTCCTACATCAACACATTAATACTCCAAATTTTATTTGGACAATCACTTCACTTGGTTGCCTGTGCTAATCTGGCAGGCCATTGCTAACTTCTGTGCTTTAAAACAATATTTCATATAACTTCCATTCCTATGTGCTTCCCAGTCAGAATTTGCCAATGAGAGGAACTTGCTCAAGACTGAAAAGGCAGCTGGAATGACAGAGATTTCATTATTCTCTAGAGGCGGTGGCAGTCAGACGCCTGGAAGGCAGGCCCAGCAGCATCACAATAAGCACTTGAGAAACGATCACATGGCAGAGTAAGACCTGGGAGCTTCTCAGAGGTTCTTGAGATTTGCTGTACGGTCAAGGTAAGCTTTTTAAGAACCATTCACTGTGACGATGCAAGCTGAGATCTTCAGTACAAAATACTGACTTTTGGAAGCACCTTCCATGACCTTCATGTCCCTAGCTCTTCCAAAATCTTGTAAGCTCCCTCCTCTATTTTAAAGCCTTTATATCCATAGTGGTGGTTACATAGAGTAATTTCTGTTTTCCTGACTATACCTTGACAAATTCAATCACAGTATTAGCTTGAAGGCAAATTCTTTATTTTTTTTAACTGCTTCTTTAGAATCAGGAGACTTTCAATTAATTCTTAATTGACTACCTTAATGTCCACACCATGCCGTGTATGCATAAACCTGATCTTTGAACTATTCTAACTACCTACTGGGAAGGTAAAAAGTATGCGTATACAATGTTTTTTTCCTTAAAATTTTCTTTATTTGACTACATAAGATATCTCTTTCTACTTCCTTTGGAATTTTTCTTTAATGTGACCTTAACATACATTATCTAGGAAATTCCTATCATTCTCTTCTGTTGATGATGTCCTCCCCAAAATTTGCAGCACAGTAACTGATAAATATTACTTTTATTATATCATTTCAAATTAGAACATTTCAATAAAAAGGAGGAACAATAAGAATGTGTTTAGTAAGCCATTTTGAATGAGAAGGCAATCTTTTGGGGATAATTTTGCTTACTCCACAACTATTCAGAATATAAAAATATACAAAGGCAATTTAGTCAAATAAAGCTGGTAAATTTTCCATACTATTCAGGACGTACATTGGTATATTATAGACTATGAGAAGTCTTATAATAAAAAAAAATCTATAAAACTTTATTTAATCCTTATTTGATTGCCTTATTTATCACAGATAGGGCATCCTACAAAATAACGCACTTCACAGTATGTATTTTTAAGGTAGTATGGTATGCCAAGCGTTACAGCCCTCGGAGGGACCAGTGTTACAGCTCTGCATTACAGCTCAGTTTTACTTAAGAAGTAAAGGAAAATACATCCTCGAGGCATGAGGGAATGCTGACTCAAAAGATTCAAAGAGAAGAGAGGCTCCCAGCCCAATTTTGGCTCCTCTTTTTATATGTTTTTTTTTCTCTTCCCCTGGGCCTGCCCTATGTAAATGGGGCTAGCCAGGAGTGCTGTTTGTTTTACCTGAGGTCCTAACTCGCTACTTCCTTTGTTCTCTGGCTTTTCCCTTCCTTATCTTTTAGCCACCACAATTCTGGACTCTTTTTTTCCTATTCTAACTACCTAACAAAGATTACTTATGAATTGCTTCTTCTGTGTGAAGTCTGTATATAATGGAATTAACAGATTTTTTGCTTTAGTAATTTAGAAAGAACATTGGTGTAACAAGACAATATAGCTGATGTATATCTGTGTATACATAACATGCTTTCACATAATGTATATTTTTATCCCCCGATTCTTAAAGAAACTGACATACTAGGTACTAATGAAGAAAAAAGTTGATATAGAAAAGCACCAAAGAATCCTAAAAAAAAAAAAAAATGGAATGTTATTAAAGCACATCATCACATTCTTTGATTCTAGTAATTATTTTTTTATTGTTCTGATTAACTGCATTTTTAGCTTTAATGATCCCAGGACACAAGTGCAGTTAATTATTAACTAAATTATTCAAAACCAACAGCTGTACCAATTAAGAAAACGTCAGAAAAGAACAATATGGAAATAGCAATAACATCTCAATATTTTTAAAAGTTCCTACAATACCTTAACAGAGTGAAAATTTATCAGTGTGACTAACTATGCCAAGTTCTGACATCCATGGGCTTCTCTCTGGTGGCTCAGATGATAAAGAATCCACCTGCAATGCAGGAGATGCTAGTTCGATCCCCAGGTTGGGAAGATCCCATGGAGAAGGCAACGGCTACCCACTCCAGTATTCTGGCCTGGAGAATTCCATGAACAGAGGAGCCTGACGGGCTACAGCCCATGGGGTCGCAAAGAGTCGGACACAACTGAGCAATTTTCACTTTCATTTTTCTGACATCCATACTCGTAAAATAAGCCCCCAACATGTACATTGATGAGCTCCCTATCAATTGCACTGCTACATTTGACACTAAAACTACACATTTGCTTATAACTGAGTCACTAAGTAATATATGTATTCTATTTCTGTCCAACATTGCACCTTCTTAAGGTGTTGAAACTGGAGAATTATTTCATTTGTCCTTTCACTTAAAGAAAGTGTAACTTGTATATTCCTAGTCTATGACACTCTTTTTACAAGCAAAGTTTATTGACTGAAGATTCTCTTATGTTTTTCCTTTTTCCGTATCAAACAAATTACCATCTTGTTTAGAATTCCATCAAATATGTCCTATTTTCTCATTTGCTCTGTTGCCTAGTTTCTGGATCCCTTTTCTTTCATCTGCATAAATATAACATCCTTCCAGTGGCTCTCTTGGAAGTCATCTCTCATCATTAGTGAGTGTTCCATACTGCTAAGAGGATTTTCTTTTTAAAGAAACTTTGTAAAAGTATCATTTTTCTGCCAAAATCTTGACTCTCTGTGCACTGATGTTGAACAGAAATATGGAGGACAAAGAAAGAGTGGCTGTATTTCCTTGCCAGCCCAAGGGGAAACACAGTAGGCTAGCACTTCAAGAACTGTGCCCCTTCTCCCTGGGGAATAAGGTGGCGCAGTGTTAAAGAATCCGCCTGCCCATGCAGGAGACATAAGAGACACAGGTTTGTTCCCTGGGTCAGGAAGATCCCCTGGAGTAGGAAATGACAACCCACTCCAGTAGTTTTGCTTGGAAAATCCCATGGACAGAGGAACCTGGTGAGCAACTAAGCGCGCACATGCACATGCACACACATACATCTAGTCAGGCAGGGGTGCGTGATAAAGACCAAGGCAGGAACAGTCTTGCATTCTTCTTTCTTCTCTGTTGTTTAGTCACGGTCATGTCCAACACTTTCTTACGCAACATTTCCAAAGGTTTCAAAAGGGTGGGGTTGCTGACAAGACTTGGAGGAGGCAATGGCAACCCACTCCAGTCCTCTTGCCTGGGAAATCTCATGGACAGAGGAGCGTGGTGGGCTGCAGTCCATGGGGTCACTGAGAGTCGGACACGATTGAGCGACTCGACTTTCACTTTTTCCTTTCATGCACTGGAGAAGGAAATGGCAACCCACTTTAGTATTCTTGCCTGGAGAATCCCTGGGACGGGAGCCTGGTGGGCTTCCATCTATGGGGTCGCACAGAGTCGGACACGACTGACGTTACTTAGCAGCAGCTGACAAGACTAAGGTATGTGTAGGGTCTTAAGTTCTCAAGTCTTCTAACTTTCACAAGCTTCTCTGGTCCCTTTAATTTTGTCATAGGTGGTTTCTAGGCTGCTCACAACTGTTCAAATCTGTCCCTTGGAACTCAGGGAAGGTCATAGGTACTGGAGTCTAGTCTACAAGAAATGAGGGACAAAAATGCCTCCATGCCCGGGAGCCCCACAGGGCCACACCCAATTTCAATTCAACCTAAAAATACTTTCTGATTTGCATTTGTTTATAGGCTGTGTTTCAAAGACGGCTGAAAGGCTTATAGGATGCCACGTAGCATGACAGTTACATATTTATCTATTTGTTTAACAGATATTTTTGAGTTTCTGCTGTCAATTAAAAAAGATGCAAAATGTGAGAGTTGTGAGTTAAGTTTTATTTGGGGCAAAATGAGGACTGCAGCTCTGGGAGACATCACCTCAGATAGCGCTGAGGAACTGCTCCAAAGAGGTAGTGGGGGAAAGTCAATATATACGATTTTGGTGAAGGACGAAAAGCATAGTTGGTCAGTCATGTCAACTCTTTGTGACCCCATGGACTGTAGCCGGCCAGGCTCCTCTGTCCATGGAATTTTCCAGGCAAGAATACTGGGGTGGGTTGCCATTCCCTTCTCCAGGAGATCTTCCTAACCTAGGGGTTGAAACCAGGTCTCCTGCACTGTGGGCAGATTCTTTACCATTTGAGGCACCAGGGAAGCCCCATTGAAGGGGGAGTTTGTGCAGTCAAGCACACACCTTACAAAAGGTTTTCCGCTAGTCATGAGGCACTGATATCTCCATGAAGGGATGACATCAAGTGCCTAGAATAATGTCTGGAGTGGAATAAATAGTCAATTAGTGGAAACGGCATCAAAATTAATTTAAATTTTGGAACTCTCCCCATTACCCAGTTATGTGAAGTGCTTGAAAAAAGAAGAAAAATAAAGATGCCAGATTTAATTTGACCAGTGTACATCTCCTAGGACTTGAGATTCTCTGATGCTTATCATATTCTTCCTTCTTCTCCCTAAGTTTAAGCTGTTTTTCTCTGTGTCTTCTAGACTAATGGCTATGGGTTTTGATGGAGTTTCCTTCAATGTAAGTCTCTTTATGTTTCACAAAATATTAAACATCTACTATCCCAACGGCTGTGACCAAGGACCAAGGAGTTTTCAATTTTTTTACTGTAACACTGTGGGACCATATTTATTTTCCAACCATGGCCATAAAAATATATATTGTGATCCTGATGTTCTTTTTATACAGTGACACTGACATTCTTCAGTGGAGAGATGGAGTCCATGTTTAGTCCCCTTGGATCTCAGTGGAACTTTATAATTTTTCTTGACTATTAGAATGTAATAGAAGTGACACTACATTACTTTGTGATTTTGGAGGCTAGGCTATTGAAAGCAATGCTGCTCTACTTCCTTGGTTGCCCTTGGAACTCAGCCACCAGCTTGTGAGGAAACGTCTGTCACGTGGAGAGGTCACATGCAGCTGTTCTTACTGACAGCCCAAACTAGACTGTCAAGACATCCAAGCCTCAAGTGCAAGACATGAGAGTGAATGAGTCTTTAGGTGAGAGCCAACTTTAGTCTTCATGTCTCCCAGCTGAGGTCACAGACACTCTAGGGCAGAGATCATTTATATTCTATCTGAATTTCTGACCATAGTAATTCTGTGAGATAATAAAAGATTACTGTTGCTCTAAGCCACTTAGTCTGGGTACTGTATTAAAAGGATTGTAAAAAATAGATTTTGCATCATGACCCAACATACACACACACACACACACACACACACACACACACACATACACAAAGAAAGCAAAACTAGTGTCACAACACTTACAATCACTGTATGTAATGGATACTTTAATAGTGTTTTATTATATTATACACATTGTTGTATTTTATTATTGCTATTTTGGATACTTATTCCACTGAATAGATTAATTTCATGATACAATTCTGAGCTGCAACCTGCACCTTGAAAAACACAGTTTTAATTTAAAAAAAAAAAAGTTAACTTTCCTTTAAAGGAAAATTATAAATCAAGTAGTTTCAGGAAGGTGGGAAAATGGAAACACTTGCTATATTTCTATACTTTACTCAAGAAAAAACAATGTGTCTAAACTAGAACCATGATCAAAATATTCCTTCAGAAATATAAAAATAAACAGCTTGAGGTTTATGAATTCCAGGAGTTTAAAGACAAGCTTGGGTAGATTAGCTTTGACCTATGGATCATCTATTCGAGCTCTGAGTAAATTTACTTGAAGTAAGCGTGAAAAAAAATTGCCTTGTCTAATTCATTTTTAAGTACAAACCCCGGTGCAAAATAAGGGATGACTTATAAGGAGGTTTATAAGACTAAGACCTTTTGCTCTCTTAAGATTGACTCCTGTTATTGGTCAGGCACATCATAGGAAAAATGATGTTTTTAGTGATCTAAATAGAATTACATCTCCAAGAATATTTTCAGCTTAGGGCCATTTATAGCTGTTTCTACCAAGCAGAAAGGGAAAAGCAATTGAATTTTTAATATAAGGTCTTATTACCCTATTGAATAAAATGCCTTGAAAGAATGGAAGAAGGATAAAGAGAAGGAAAAAGAAAAAAGAAAAAAATTCCTCTTCTGAAAATTGCTGGAGACTCTTGAAAAGTTGGAAAACTTCAACTTAAAACATAAGGTCATGCAAGATCTTCTTATCTTGCCTTAAGAAGAAGCTATTTTGGCTTTCTTCCTTTCCTTAAATTATCAGTGCTTAGTAAAAGTGAAAGGCAGAGACAATCAGTGGTAAATGTGCTATCTATCTGCTGGGTGTTACACAAATAGGAGAACTATTTGCATTGCAAATGAATGACTAATAATTTCATTCCTGACCAGGACCCTGTTTTCATTTCAACATTTTCCTTTACTTTTTAAGTTCTAGATATTTTTAATAAAGTCCTATCATCAAGATGATAATCATATACTTTTCAGATATTCTTAGATGTGCTAATGAGGAAGCCTGGGATCAGTAAAACAGCAAGAATCATTAAAATTAGATTTATTTGGCAATATTCATGGTGTTTATTTAGATTTTTCACTTCATCAGTTTAAAAAATATTTTTTAAATGTTAATCAGTTTGCTTCGAGGATATCTGCACTTTCTTCCTCCATACATATTTTGTTGTTCAGTCACTCAGTTGTGTCCAACTCTGTGTGATCCCATGGACTGCAGCACACCAGGCTTCCTTGTCCTTCACTATCTCCCGGAGTTTGTTCAAACTCATGTCCTTTGAGTCGATGATGCCTTCCAGTCATCTCATCCTCTGTCACCCCTTTCTCCTCCTGCCTTCAATCTTTTCCAGCATACATAAACACGTACCCTTACACTTCTCTCTGCCTAATGCCCGAGTAGCTGAGATCCTGGAATTTGGGGTACATACAAAAACAAGTAAAATCTGATCATAGAAACACCAGGTTGAATTAACTGCCTCAAAAAAGTATTGACTTCTTATCCCCATAAAGATGTAAGCTAATTGGGGGTTGGGGAGTGATGGAAGCTAACACTTCTGGGTAATTTTTAGGGAAGTAAATAGAGAAAATAATTCATGAAGCGAGAGATTAATTGAATGCATAAAATAGATACCATAGAAGCTAGCTCAAGAAAAAGGGTAAATTGAAGATCATAACGATATGGAACTGATGAAAGTAATGACAAGAAGTGACAGAGTGAACTAGGAAAATCTTCAGTCATCAGGCATTAAGGCAGGTAGACTATTATTACATTCTGTTTCTATTTTCCAGGGCCATTTTTGTTGGTTCTTTGTTTTTGTTTTGGAGGGGTTCAAGGGTTAGTTTTCCCGGTTTTTCTTTCTTTTTTTTTTCCTCTGAATACTAGATTCAAGGTAAATTGTTTTTTACCCTGAGTTTTGACTCAACTATAACTTAGCTTTACATGTTGCTTGGATTTATTTCAATTCTAAAACAAAAGTGAAACTCCAAATAAACAAAAGATCAATTGTATCTCTGTTTGAAATACAGAGCCAAGGTCGGGGTGGGTGTGGGCAGAGAGAAACTGAGTTATCCATCAATCACTTGCCCAACTCATTCCACCCATTAATGCTGGAGGGTGTCTCTGGGATTAGGGAATCACACAGTACCAATATGGCTACCCAGGCCACCTTTACAGCAAAAACTCTCAGATATATTAATATCTAGTACAGACACAACAATACTTATGTCTCTATTATTGCCAAGTACAGTGCTTAGGATATTTTGAATTCTCTGACCTCGTAAGACTCCTAGCAAGACAAGGGGAATGTCACCATCATTTTGTTAGGTGAGGGAATTGAGGTTAAATAAGGTTAAGGAATTTATCAACGATATTATGGCTAACAAATAATAGGGCTAACATTTCCTTTCATTTCTACATGGTAGCAAGTTTGCATTTATATTAGGCCATAGCCAAGAAAGAATTTACTGGGTTTGGTAAGAAAGTACACTAAATAAATTCTAAGGTACTCTTCCTCTCAGGTTCTACAGATTCCCTGGATTCCTCTTGCATTAAAGGTTTTTAATTTCTTTTCCCAAACCAGATGTCTATCAGAAGTTTTAAGACCTGTTTTCCATAGATAAGTGAGAATTGGATAATCTGTATTTCTGTGTTTGATGCCTTCTATATTTTTAATATGAGGTCTATATACTGCCATTTATTTTATACCAGTATCATGGGGTCGCACAGAGGCAGACACGACTGAAGCGACTTAGCAGCAGCAGCAGCAGTATCATGGTTTATTCCTTCAGAAAGTTCACAGACCTCCTTGAATCCATATACTGACTCTAGGATCCTATTATTTAGTTCAAAACTTATTTGCAAAATGCTTTTGGATCTGTTTTGTTTTTTTCACAGTCACTTCCATGAAAGAAACTTCATTTCTTCCCTGTCTACCGACTGATGTCTGATACTCCTGGATCCTGCTGATCTTTCTAAACCATCCTTGCCACCAGACCCTGACACAAACAAATGCTTAATAAATAGGCATTTGATGGTGAGACATTCAGATGTTTTAATTTCAAAATATTTTTGTTAAATGAAAAAAAAGGCTCACACAAGTAGGTTCAAAACAACTGTGAGGTAGATTTTTTTGTGGTTGTTCTTTAATCACTTAAGGGTGAAATGTAGGTTGAGCAGGCCCCATGGTCCTAGAAGAAATAGTGTGAATAAAGTTTGTGTTTAGTAACATCTTCATGCAGTTATTTAAGGACTTTTTTAAAAATTTTTCTTGAAGAGGAAATCCGGAGTAGGATTCTACGATTGTGAATTTGGCACAAATTCTTATATGAAAATAATAAAATAAAATTGTTAAGTTTTTAATATACAAGAAGAAAATTCAAAGAACTGTCAGTACATTTGGGAGTGGGATTACCCACCAACAAATAAACACTGTAGCCTGAAGGAATCTGGATCTGCCATCATCTCAGCGGACATGCAAAGAAATTACATAGGATATAATTAAATAGTGACCTAAGGTACACCCAGGCTTCTCAGGTGGTGCTAGTGGTAAAGAACAAGCCTGTCTATGCAGGAGACATAAAAGATCCCTGGGTCGATTCCTGGGTTGGGAAGATTCCCTGGAGGAGGAAATGGCAACCCACTCCAATATCCTTGGCTAGAGAATTCCATGAACAGAGGAGCCTGGCAGGGTACAGTCCATAGGGTTGCAAAGAGTCAGACACGACTGAGCGACTAATGCTAAGGTATACCCTCTACATCTGGCATTAGAAGCGGGGAGAGGCCTGCTTTAAACTGAATTAGGAGGTACATGGATAATTCTAGAGATGTCTACAGACGGCAGAAGATTATAGTCTTTTTGTCTTTATGAACATAAGCAAAATTTTTAGAAAACTCAAAGATTGCTTCCTTTGAAGATGTGCACTTCAACTTCTGATGTTACTTGTATGAATAAGTTTAAGAAGTCCAATATTTTCTTTCTATCAGCAGTACCTATTGATCCTATAATACTACAATGATTAATTAGTGCATTTTCTATTTCTTATACTTCTACCCAATATAAAACAACATCAAACAATTTTAATTTTACATTATTTTTTCAACTTTTATATATGAAGCTACCTCAATTATTTTTGCTAGCTTTATATTGCCTACTTTGATATCAACCTAGGAAAGGAAAAAATATCAAAATTTTCTCTGTATTCTACCTTTTAACTCTCTTTTGGCTACATAATTTCTAGAATGTCACATTGAAATATTCACATTCTTTTCTGTCATATTTAATTACATTTACTTAAAAATTTTTACATTTTAACATTAACATTTCATGCTTTTATCCAAGATGAATGGATTCATTACTGACAGACAAAACCTTTGCTTTTACTTTTATATTACATCTGGGTTGGAGAAATTTATTAAGTTCCTAAGATAGCACTAATGTGAACAGTTTTCCCTGAGTTCTTAAATACCAACTTTATTGTTCTTTTATTCATCCTATCTGTCTCACTGAAAAAAATTGTATAAGTATTGCTCTACAGTCTTATACATTGTATAACATTGCAAACTAGTCTGAGGCCAGCCTAATTTTTTATTCCTCTTTAATGGTTTTGAAATTAGGCGTATATCTCAGTGTCATCCATTTTGAATCAATATTTCCTCAGACAAATTGCACCTTTTAAATTCATGTATTAAAGTCCTCTTTTAGTTTGTGTTTTATTATTTTTTTCCCTTGTGATGTTTCCTAAAACATTTGTTCTATTTTTCACCTGCTTTTGTTGTTGCTCCATTGCTAAGTCGTGTCTGACTCTTTGCAACCCTATGGACTGCAGCACACCAGACTTCCCTGTCCTTCACAGTCTCCTGAAGTTTGCTCAAACTCAGGTCCTTTGAGTCGGTGATGCCATCCAGCCATCTCATTCTCTCTTGCCTCCTTCTCCTTTTGCCTTCAATCTTTCCCAACATCAGGGTCTTTTCCAATGAGTTGGCATTTTGCATCAGTGGACCAAAGTATTGGAGCTTCAACATCAGTCCTTCCAATGAATATTCAGGGTCGATTCCCTTTAGGATTGACTGGCTTGATCTCCTTGCTGTCCAAGGGACTCTCAAGAGTCCTCCATTACAATTCAAATGCATCAATTCTTCAGTGTTGAGCCTTCTTTATGGTCCAGCTCTCACATCCATACATGTTTTTCCCCCAGAAATCTCATTTACATAAGACATTACCTTCGCATGTCTTATACCTCTTCTGCCTTGTGCTTGTTCCAATTTCAACCTATTTTTACACTAGTTTTATTTTTTCTCCCAAGTATTTCTTGTGCTTTGACAGTTCATGTTTCATCTTTTTATACTGACTTCATCTTTTTTTTTAATTCCTTTATCTCCTCTTTGAGTTTGTCCATTTTTCCAGCTCATTTATTATGTATTTCTTTATCTGTTCATTAATTACATGGCCAACTATTCAGTCAAAATTTCCCTCTGTTCCATTATATCTTTCCTACTTATATCTATATCTACCATCCTGTATTTTTTCCATTTTGCTTATACCATACATATTAAATACTTTTAATTGCTCATGTTACTCATATTTTTCCTCAATTATACGCTTATTTTAAAATCATTACTGGCACATGATTACTAAAGTCCATAGTTTACATTAAGGTTCACTCTTACTGTTGCACAATTCTACTGCTTTTGATAATTGTACAATATCATATATCTACCATTATAGTATTAAACAAAATAATTTCACTGCCCTAAACATCCTTTATACTTTATTCATCCTCTGTCCTCTAACTACTGGAAATCGGCGATCTTTTCACTGTATTCAAAATTTTGCCTTTTACAGAATGTCATGTAGCTGGAATCATTCAGTACACAGACTTCTAAGACTGGCTTCTTTCCTTTAGTAATGTGAATTTAAGCTTCCTGCATGCTTTTCTTCATTGCTTGATAGCTCATTTCTTTTCAATGCTGAATACTATTCCATTATGCGAATCTTCATGAGTTTGTGAGTCTGAAATCTAGTTTTTCCTACTATTGAACTGTTTTTGAAAATTTTTAAACTCTTTTTTATCCATTCACACATTAAAATACGTCTTGGCTGTTTTCAATCCACTTTTTGGGCAATTTTGAATAAAGCTGATATATATGATTTAATATCAATTAGCTATTTGAACAGAGAATAATAGTCTTCTACCAAGAAACGTTTAATAACCTAGATAATCCATGTAAAGTGGAATTGCAAGGATAAAACAGATATGTATTTTAATATTGCTCAATAAGCTCTTCACATATTTGAACTCATTTATATTCCCATGGACATTACATGAATTATTTGCACAACATTTGAAACCTGTAAACATATTTTCATGTGTACATGAATGGCCAATTTGCTCAGTAAAAATATATCTTATTTCTAATTTAATTTGTGTTTACCCACCTACTAATTAGATCAGAAATCTTTAATGTGCTGATTATTCAAGTGTAATTTTAAAAACTGCAGCCCAGGTACAGAGGATTGAGGTAACAATTCTCCCAATCCATGCTATGTTATAATTTTTGATCTATCTAAGGCCTTTCTGGACATGGAACAACAGACTGGTTCCAAATAGGAAAAGGAGTACATCAAGGCTATATATTGTCACCCTGCTTATTTAACTTATATGCAGAGTACATCATGAGAAACGCTGGGCTGGAGGAAGCACAAGCTGGAATCAAGATTGCCAGAAATATCAATAACCTCAGATATGCAGATGACACCATTCTTATGGCAGAAAGTGAAGAAGAACTAAAGAGCCTCTTGATGAAAGTGAAAGAGGAGAGTGAAAATGTTGGCTTAAAGCTCAACATTCAGAAAACCAAGATCATGGCATCCAGTCCCATCACTTCATGGCAAATAGATGGGGAAACAGTGTCAGACTTTATTTTTGGGGGCTCCAAAATCACTGTTGATGGTGATTTCAGCCGTGAAATTAAAAGACACTTACTCCTTGGAAAGAAAGTTATGACCAACCTAGAGAGCATATTAAAAAGCAGAGACATTACATTGTCAACAAAGTTCCATCTAGTCAAGGCTATGGTTTTTCCAGTGGTCATGTATGGATGTGAGAGTTGGACTATAAAGAAAGCTGAGTGCAGAAGAATTGATGCTTTTGAACTGTGGTGTTGGAGAAGACTCTTGAGAGTCCCTTGGACTGCAAGGAGATCCAACCAGTCCATCCTAAAGGAGATCAGTTCTGGGTGTTCATTGGAAGGACTGATGTTGAAGCTGAAACTCCAATACTTTGGGCACCTGACGCAAAGAGCTGACTAATTTGAAAACACTCTGATGCTGGGAAAGATTGAGCGCAGGAGGAGAAGGGGAGGTACAGAGGATGAGATGGTTGGATGGCATCACCGACTCAATGGACATGGGTTTGGGTGGACTCTGGGAGTTGGTGATGGACAGGGAGGCCTGGCGTGCTGCGGTTCATGGGGTTGTAAAGAGTCGGACACGACTGAGTGACTGAACTGTACTGAACTGAAGGCCTTTCTACTAGTTTATCTACTAATTTACTCTTTTCTTTAATTCAGATTGCTACTACCATTGCTTTTTCTGAACACAGGCAGTCATTCAATGTGTTTAGTGTATCTTTCTATTTGTATTGAAAAATCTATATAACTGCATTAAAAGCAATTTGATTTTAATTTTATGTAAAGGCTGTTATGTTATACACCTAATCCTATTTCTTAATTGTCTCATTTAGCACTTTGTTTTTTGTAACAGACATACATATTATGATCTACAAATCTTATTTTGTACTGAATCTAGTTGAGAAGATTTTGATAATGATTTATTTAATACATCACCATTATTTAATTTTCATCTATTTATCTATTTCTCACATTAATATTAGAATTTTATGTTTTTCTACAAGTTCACCAATTTGTGAATTCTTGATTTTGTATTTATTAAAAATACCTTCCTTAATCCAGGATTTAAAAGATAGATCTCTATATTTTATAACACTTTTAAAACCCTCCATCCCAACACATAGCAGATCGGCACAGGTGTGGATGGACCCCAAGATGTTTCCTTTTCCATCAGACATGGTAGGTACCTGATAGGGTAGAGGTGGGGGAGATGGCTAGAGTACCTCACTAAGTGTCCGCCACTCCAGAACAGGAAAAGCTGCAGACTTACCCCATCAGACACACCATGGGGTTTGT
This sequence comes from Okapia johnstoni, assembly GCA_024291935.2. Classification (NCBI taxonomy): domain Eukaryota; kingdom Metazoa; phylum Chordata; class Mammalia; order Artiodactyla; family Giraffidae; genus Okapia; species Okapia johnstoni. The sequence goes on from CM044325.1 coordinate 11,592,595, forward strand.
GCCTGACCCAATCTTCCCTCACCATGTCCAGGGCTCCACAAGGCATAGAGGATGACTGCAGAATGGGGGCTTCCTTTCACCAATACTACTAGGTCACTAGCCCAGCAGAGGTCAGCATCAGTTCTCTGTTGGTGGCAGCACAGGGGAGGATGGGTGAGCCCTGGAGTGCCAGGGGACAGAGACCTGAAAACCCATCCGAAGGAGCTGGGGAGGAGACAAGAGGTGGGATTCCGAGTGAATTGAAGCTCTAAGTACTCATCTGTAGAGATCCTCTATGGTCCTATAGGATGTTCCTTGTATGCATGTGTGCTCAGTCATGTCCTTCTCTTTGTGACCCTATGGACTGTAGTCCACCAGGCTTCTCTGTCCATGGGATTTTCCAGGCAAGAATACTGGAGTGAGTTGCCATTTCCTCCTCCAGGGGATCTTCCCAACCCAGGGATCAAACCTGTGTCTCCTGCAATGCAAGCAGATTCTTTACTGCTGAGCCACTGGGGAAACCCACTTAATTATAAGTGCAAAAGAATGACTATATTAAACCTAACCACAGAACCCTTCTGAGTGTGGGGCCTTGCAGGACAATACTGGTCATACACCCATGAAGCCATCCCTGCTTAAAATCTTAAGATGTTACTCAGAGTGAAAGCAGCATCTTCACAAGACAATACAGGGTATTGCATCTCCAGCACTTCCTGATACACTCTTCTCTCACTCCTCTCCAGCCACAGGAGTCCCCGTGCTACTCCTGGAACACATCTGGCACACTCATTGCTCAGGGCCCACACACTGATCATCCTCTCCCTGAGATTCTCTTCCATTTTTCCCTGGGCTCACTTTCTTACCTCCACCAAATCTCTCAAATCTCACTTTCTCAATAAGGTGTTTAAAAAGTTAAAGCTTTTTTTTTTTTTTTAAGTTTAAGCTTTTTAAAGTGCCAAGGTGTTTAAAAAGTTTAACACATAATCCTCTTTCTTGCTTTTTTTCTTTTTGGTTTTCACAGTCCTAATTATCTTTTTACTATACTAAATAATCAACTTCTTTATTTTTTTAAAAAGTGTTTATTGCCTATCCTCTGCTTCTAAAAAACAAGCTCTATAAGAGCAGAGCTTCTAATTTTCTTTTGTGGGTGTTACTGGCAGGTGTTTGCCTTCTGTTTCACTGTTGAAGTCCAGTCATCTACATATGTGCCTGGTACATAATAGTTACTGGAAAAATACTTGTTGAAATAATTAGTTGACATTATTATTTCCAAATATGATTTTAAAAACAGTCATAGTATGCTAAGTGAAAAGATATAATAAAAAACTAGATACTGAATGATCTATATGATACAAATGATATTTGTATGTGTGCAGAAATGAATTTATACTTATACATATGTGCTTGATGAGATGCATGTGCATATGTGTATATGTGTATAAAAAACTGAAAAAGAACAATTAAAATATTTTTCTTCCTTTAGATGGTGAATTGATGGGTGATTTTAATGTCCTTTTAAATTTTTTGCATTTTAATTATTCACAATAATATTAATGACTAAAGCAATAAACATTATTTTAAGTAATAAAATAGCAACACTTTCCAGAAACATTGATAATCTCTCTAATATTCATAGAATGTATCTTAACTTGTACCTATAATTTTCTGAAATCGCTGAAAGTCAGTACATGGAAACCTAAGTCACTTTCTTATGATAGCTATGACATGCATGCACACTCAGTCACTCAGTCATGTCCGACTCTTTGCAACCCCATGGATTGTAGCCCACAGGCTCCTCTGTCCATGGAATTCTCCAGGCAAGAATACTGGAGTGGGTTGCCATCTCCTCATCCAGGAGATCTTCTCCACCCAGAGATCTAACCCGTTTCTCCTGTGGCTCCTGCATTGCAAGCAGATTCTTTATCACTGAGCACCTGGGAAAGCCCAGCTAAGATGTAGGTCTACTTCTCTTCCCCCAATCAGCATAAAACATGTCATACCTTTTATCATAACACAAGATGCTGACACATTATCCTTGCTCTCTGTGGAGCTACTGATTCTCTTTTCTCATTTATTAAGAACAAATCTATTTTTGAACGATCGTTTGTTTTCCCAGTAACTATATATGGCACAACCAAGAACTGACACTAAAGGAAAAAGTCAGCTGAATTTACAGTGATAAAGTTTCTAATTACTGAAGATACAAGGAAATTCACTGAAACAGAGTAATGTAGACAACATGTACATAAAGGACAAGAATGAACATAGATAGTGCTTCCTGTAACATTTAAGGCTAGGCACTGGGTGTTCCTTTCGGTCACCACCACCATTTTTACCTGGATAAAGTCGGGTTACGATGAATAGCACGGGAAGACTTGACGAGTGAACCAAGGCACGGAATTGATAAACATGGTGTAAAGGGGACTCTGATAGTTTGGTTATAGAGAGCTGTATTAAGATCAAGCTTTTGTTTTTGCTTTTGCTTTAGCTCTCAGTCGGCAAATCCTTTTACTCACTCTTTTCTTACCAGCATATATTATGCCATATTAATTTTAAAACACATTTTAATAAATTCTCCCTTACTTTCTATGAGAAAAATGATATCAATTTGATTTTTCCTTTATTCCTCCCTAACTTTTTTGAGTAAATTATCCAGCTTTTGTAATGTCAGAGGAGAACATAGTCCACAGTGCAATATATTGAATTTAACTTCAATCACATGGGATGATATTCAGTGCAATTCTCATTGCATCTCAATTACACTTATTCCTATTGGGTTTAAATTTCATTTACTTAGTAGCCCTTTCTCTTTTGTCTGAAATTAGGACTCCATTAAGAATACAGTAGCTCACTTTTGAATAAAACTGAAAGGAATAAGATATTTATTAAGGTCAAAGAAAATTGGACGGAAATTGCATATAAATCCACCTCCTCTCATGTTTTTAGCACATATGCATTTAATATTTATTTAGTTCAAATTTAAGCTTCTCAGGTTTCTATAATTTAATTAACCTCTCATCACTCTGTTTCTGTATTTCTATGCAACTGCTTGATAAGCGGATCTATTTCTTGCTTTATGAGAATAGAGAAGTCACGGTGTAAGTTTCTATATGCCAGTCACTGTGTTCCTTTCTTTTCACAGGTGGTCTCCATTTTCCCTTTGAACTAAAGCAGGAAAATTTTAGGGTTGATGCTAATCATCTCTAGGTTATACTAAGTATCAGAGAAGTTATGGAAGTTGTTTCTAAATCACAGTCCGATGTGTAGCAGGGTTGACCTTCAAACCAGGTCTATCTACATCCAAAATTCAATTTACAGGATCCATAATTATCCACGTCAGGCCTTCTCACTAGACTGTAAACTATTTAATCTCAATAGCGTAGCTTGTTTTTTGCTGAACACAGTATTGTCTTAGCAAATTGTAAACTCTGAATAGAATTTAAAAAATAAATCAGACTGTATATTACCTCTATTAAAATGTATATAAATGATACATAGGTTTAAATAATATTCCACTTTTGTAATTAGAAAAAAAATTGCTCCCCAAAGTGATTTTCATACAAGGGGAAAAATCATTTTACTTTCAGGGCTAACATGCAAGGCAAATAATGAATCAACAAATAAAAACAGCAAAGTGAAAGTGAAGGTCGCTCAGTCATGTCCAACTCTTTGCTACTCCATGGACTATACAGTCCATGGGATTCTCCAGGCCAGAATACTGGAGTGGCCTTCTCCAGAGGATCTTCCCAACTCAGGGATCAAACCCAGGTCTCCCGCATTGCGGCAGGATTCTTTACTGTCTGAGTCACAAGGGAAGCCCAAGAATACTGGAGTGGGTAGCCTATCCCTTCTCCAGGGTATCTTCCTGACCCAGGAATCAAATCAGGGTCTCTTGCATTGCGGGCGGGTTCTTTACCAACTGAGCTATGAGGGAAGCCCCCAAAACAACAAACATCTAAACTAAAACCACTTCCAATTTCTTAGGCAGAAATCTGACTCACAACAAAGAACACTGCTTCTTAGTCTATTCTTTTGTTCTCAAGTAAAATAACAGTATATATTAGGAAAAATCAACCAAAACAATTAAAAAAAAAAAAAAAACAGATACTATATACAAAGAAAAAGTCAAAACTTGATGCAAGTTATGGAAAAAAGTGATTTACTGAGACAAATTCCAGTTACTTATATTGATGTATTTAGAAGTTCACTTTTCATAAGGTTAGATGAAGATTGAGTATAATTCTTATATCTTTTGTTATAATTCTCTCAAAATATTCTTTCTTTACTTGCATTCATCTCAGAAACAATTTTTGTCATGGCAAAAACAAACTAAAGTGAAATAAAACTTTAAATTGATTTCTTTAGAAACTTTAGAAAACAGGATAAACTTCAGAAAAATTTCTTTCCTCTTAACCACATTGCATACTTTAAAAAAATGTATTTTATCTAATTTTCATTAGAAAGGAAAAATCATTCTGTTTGTAAATGTACAAATACATCTTCCAGCAAATTAAGAAAACATAACTTCTAATTTCCAAATACAGTTTTTGACTGAGATGAATTTTAAAGTGAAGTTTTTCTCTCTACTTAGCTTTGCAGTTACCCTTAAGGCATTAATCTATTGAAACGGATAAGATAGCATCTTTCAGAGGAAACATGTCATAAATATTTTGATAAAGTATTTGTAATCCTCAAAAACAGATGGCTGTTCTATAAAGACTGTCAGCTGAGAAGGTTTTGCTGACAGAATCGTATTAAACAACTGCAACTGGGTTCTGCATTGCAAAATCATATGCATTCTTCTATTAATCAATCACAGCTGGCTGATTTTTCTGACAGCTGGAAACTTGCGAGACCCATTTGTACCCTTTGCTCCATTTCTGACTAATAAACCTTAAGTGAAGCAAAACGGGCTCTAGGCAGGGGAGGGGGGGCATGCTTACGTCAGGGGTATAATAACAGATTAATATGTCAAGAAGAGAAACATGAAGGATGCTGATTTAACCTCATAAATATGGGGAAAAGGAACTATTACTAAGGACCTTGGGCAGGAAATTTATATTAGGGAAAGGACAGCCCATATCAATAATGATAATGCAATCAGGAGAAAGGTTCATTTCCCTCTGTGGCTTCCATTTGGCAATTGGCATACCATTCCCTAATTAATTTGGGGGTCTAGTTTTGTTTATTGACATTTGGATGATATAGTTGGGGAAGGATGTACCACTTTACCTTATTAAAACTCAAATTGTATTTTTGCAATTTTAGCATAATTTGTATATAACATTAATATATTATTTATTATTTGTAATTTTTTACTACTGAGAAGACAAGGACAAGGTATCTTTAACCAATTTCCCTAAAAATCAAAGGACCCAAGAAACAGAATGTGTGATTCCACATGATAGACAGTAAATGGGTTTAAGTCACACTCTAGCCTATTACTGTGTGTTAAATTCCTTCCAGTGTTTATCATTATCTGAGTTTTCAGTTACTTCCTGACTCTTTGATTTTTATTTCCCCTCCAATATAATGTAAATCAATGAGAGCAAGGATTTGAGTTTGCATTGATCACCACTGCATTGTATCCTCAGCGTAAAATACAGTGTCTGCTACAGTGTGTCCTCTATAAATATATGTTGAAGAAATCTATAAATGACATTCAGTGGAACCACGAACATAGCATACATTCTGTGTTCTTAATTAGTTTACTTTTTTATTTACAAAAATGATCTTGTCAAATATTCTGTACCTACCCCATTTGAGGTATTATAGTAGGTATTTAAAAATAAATATGGATAGGATATTGTCCCTGTCTATAAGGTTTCATAAACAGATGGAAAAGAAAGTCAACCAAACATATGATAAACCTTTAGACATCTCTAGAACCCTCATTTCTAAAATTCTGTTAAACCCCTTATGCTGGATTGGATGATCTATTCTCAATTATTACATTTCCTTATAAAGAATAAATTAATATTAATGTGATTTTTTGGCCTCTCTTGAGGTTTTAAAAATTAATTATTGGTCTTCAGAAGATTCTAGACTGTCTTCTCCAAACTGCACAAAAGTGGGCACATTTTCACCTTTTTGTCCCTCTGAAAATATTGCAGGTTGTTCACTGTTGGTTCCCTATAGTAGCATACCTGTGAAACACATCAGTTGGGGTGGGGGAAATGTGGTCTTGAGTTCTTAATTATGGTTCTACTATAAATTACTGTTGAGAAAACCCAATGTCTCTTTGGTCTCAAATGAGTGGATTGAAATAAATAAAACTATAAAGAGCTTTTCTTTCTCACACAATTTGGAATGTATACAGTTAATAACAGATGCAACTAACATATCCATAGTTAAAAAAAACACTAATAGAGATATTTTGAGGGATTGTTTTCATATAATAACTCTAATATTTCATTGTGAACTGTATGAAATACCCTCAAGATATCTTCTAAGTCACGGTATTTTTTGAACTTGGGTAGAGACTATACGATAAAGCTGATACCTATCAGTTTTTCACAAGTGTAGTCCACAGACTGCTCATATAAGATCAAAGGGTAATTAAAAAAATGATTTAGTGGAAAAAATATAAATGAACAAGGAGATTAGAGTCATATATGTAAGATTAATTATTTTCATGGTATCACCCTGATAAGGCCCTGTGTGTGCGCTCAATTGTGTCCAACTCTTCGTGATCCCATGGAATTTAGCCCACTAGACTCCCTTGTCTGTGGGATTATCCAGGCAAGAATACTGGAGTGGGTTGCCATTTCCTTCTCCAGGGGATCTTCCTGACCAGGGATTGAACCGGATTCTCCTGCGTCTCCTGCATTGCAGGTGGATGCTTTACCGCTAGATCACCTGGGAAGCCTGTGATACCACATCAAGTGCAAAACAATAGCAAGCCTCTGAGATAGTTTGGACTTCAAATCCCATGCCTTATAACTATGAGACATTGAACAGACAATTTATAAAAATATCCATTAAATAGAAACTGAAATATTAGTTCTTCTCCAGCTTCCTAACTGTTTTTGTGTGCATGAAAGATTTCTCTCTATATGAAAGCTTAAATGGTTCAAGTTAGGGGTTAAAACCAGCACTTCTGCATATGCAGTGGATGTTTTGATAATTAAACCTTGAATATTATTGACATGGCTAGTAAAAGAGTGAAACTATATTTTTGTGTGTGACGAGACTAAAGAGTTACATATTGCTTCCATCAAGAACGTTACTCTTCTGTTATAGAAAGGTCATTTGAAATTATTTGCCATTTCTGCTTTTAATCATCAGTTTACAACTGAAATCAAATCTTCCCTTCAGGTTCTTTGGCAAAACTCACACTGGCTCCAGTATTAAATACTTATTCCCCATCAGCAAAGTTTAACCCATCTCCTGGTATTTTCATTCAATTTCAGTCTTCAGGTATCCCTGTAGTTAATCAGTTATTTTAAATGATTTTGGCAGAGATGCCCTGGAGTTGACTAATTATACAAAATGATTAGCTTTTCAGCCGTGAGGTCTGTTGCTAGAGACATGAAAACTATAACATGATCTATAGTACAATGCCATATTACTGAATCATTATACATAAATGTCCCCAGTGAACTCAATTCTGTCAAAAAACAAGAAATGTAATTTGTTTTGCAACTCACAAAGTGTAAAAAAAGTTGTACTATATAATATATATAGGAAAACAAAATGTTTGAACTTCAAAAAATGCCACCAGAGAATAGTCAGGACCCCAGCATTGCAGTCCTGCCTCTTCAACTCATCAGCTATAGTTGTTCTGTTGCTTCAGTCACTTGTGTCCGACTCTGCAACCCTATGGACCACAGTATGCCAGGCTTCCCCATCCTTCACTGTCTCCCGGAGTTTGTTCAAATGCATGTGCATTGAGTTGGTGATCAGCTATAGAACTTTGTGTAAATAACTTCATGGGAACATACTGATCACTGATAATCATTCCTTTATCTGCAAATTTCAGGGGGCAGACTAGGGGAAAAAAGGAATTAACAGAATAAGCTGAATATAACTTAGTTCTCTCTCATTTCATAAGTAATTCATTCTCTGTATAGCATCACTGACTCTATGAACACAAATTTGATCGAACTCCGGGAGATACTGAAGGACAGGGAGTCCTGGCACACTGCAGTCCATGACATCGCAAAGAGTTGGACACGACTTTAGCAACTGAACAACAAAAACAAAGAAAAGTAGCCTCCAGTTGAAAGTTGGACTTCATTGTCCTCTATTTGTTTTCAGATTGCTTCTCTCTAATTCTACTCTTTATTTGGGATAATCACAGCATGGTGTGATTATATACCAGTTTAGATATATTTGGGCTTCCCTTGTGGCTCAGCTGGTAAAGAAGCCGCCTGCAATGCGGGAGACCCGAGTTTGATCTTTGGGCTGGGAAAATCCTCTGGAGAAGGGAAAGGCTAAATCTCCAGTATTCTGGCCTGGAGAATTCCATGGACTGTATGTATAGTTCATGGGTCTCAAAGAGTCAGACATGAACGAGCGACCTTCACTTAGATATATTTTATTCCTTGCTTCCTTCATTTGGTTTCTAGACCAATTTTGCTCAAATGAATTCCCTTAGGCACCAAAAAAATACCTAGAGATGAGTGAGTGTGATATATCTAACATTAGATCTAGGTATATCTACAGCTATATCTATCTATAACTCTATCTGTATCTATATCTGTATCTATACCTGTATCATTTGTATCTGTATCTACCTTTATTCACAGCTATAGTTGTCTCATCCTGCTCTATGATTACAGTGTTTAAACTCAAGTAGTAAAAAGTAATATTGTATCTTAGAAGGATTATGGAGTTAGACTAAAGTTTTGTGATACCTGAACAAAACTCATTTCAAGAGGCTGTCACAGTTTACACTTCCACCAAAAGCTTTTGAATGTTCATTTCACTGCATCCTCATTAGCAATGTTTTTGCTTTTTGGTAGGTTTAAAAGAGAATATTTTAATTATATTAGGCTAATTAGAATTGAATCATTATTTAATCTATTCAGACTTATGCAATGTCCTTATGACAAAAGATGTGAAATATGGCACTCTGCTGTACTAATATTAATTTTAGTACCTAAAAGTAAGAGGGGATTTCAAAATATTTTAACAGAAATTATCAAAATGAGACTTGAGTAATCATAAGGGATGCAGTAGATCAGATATGCCAAACTCAGATAATAAAAAGTCAAAAATCCTGATGAAATTAAAAGATGTTTACTCCTTGAAAGGAAAGTTATAACCAACCTAGACAGCTTATTAAAAAGCAGAGACGTTACTTTGCCAACAAAGGTCCATCTAGTCAAGGCTATGGTTTTTCCAGTGGTCATGTATGGATGTGAGAGTTTGACTATAAAGAAATCTGAGTGCAGAAGAATTGATGCTTTTGAACTGTGGTGTTGGAGAAGACTCCTGAGAGTCCCTTGGACTGCAAGGAGATCCAACCAGTCCATCCTAAAGGAGATCAGTCCTAGGTGTTCACTGGAACGACTGATGTTGAAGCTGAAACTCCAATACTTTGGCCACCTGATGTGAAGAGCTGACTCATTTGAAAAGACCCTGATGCTGGAAGGATTGGGGGCAGGAGGAGAAGGGGACAACAGAGGATGAGATGGTTGGATGGCATCATCAACACAATGGACATGGGTTTGGGTGGACTCTGGGAGTTGGTGATGGACAGGGAGGCCTGGCATGCTGCAGTTCATGTGGTCACAAAGATTCGGACACGACTGAGTGACTGAACTGAACTGATAAGCCAGAAAGCCAACGTATACACTGATAATAAACAATACAAATGCCAAAAGGAATGTATTAGAGTCCACCTTAAATGACTCATCACATTGGAGAGAAAACACCATTTGATATACACTATGTTTTATGTATAAAGAAAAAAAGTTATAATCAGAAGATTATAGTTTTCTTGTGTTAGTTATATCACTCAAAAGGCTAAAATAAGCTAATAACGTATTCCTATATCTCATATGAATATTTTCCTTTATTTAGATTTGGACGGCTAGTGGACTTTCTCCCTAAATGTTTTGAAATAGGCACAAAGTTTATCTTTGTGACTGTTTTTTTCTGTGTTTTTTCTGTGTTTCTGACTTCATCTGCCTGGGCTGCTACAACAGAATACAATAGATTGTGTAGTTTATAAACAACAGATATTTATTTCTTATAGTTCTGGAGGCTGAAAAATAAAAAATCAAGGTATCTGCCAATCTGGTGTATGGTGAAGGCTCATTTCCTGCTTCATAGGTCAGTTCATTTCAGTCGCTCAGTTGTGTCTGACTCTTTGCAACCCCATGAATCACAGCACGCAAGGCCTCCCTGTCCATCACTAACTCACAGAGTCTACCCAAACCCATGTCCATCAAGTCGGTGATGCCATCCAACCATCTCATTCTCTGTCGTCCCCTTCTCCTCCTGCCCCCAATCCTTCCCAGCATCAGGGTCTTTTCCAATGAGTCAGCTCTTCGCATGAGGTGGCCAAAGTATTGGAGTTTCAGCTTCAGCATCAGTCCTTCCAATGAACATCCAGGACTGATCTCCTTTAGGATGGACTGGTTGGATATTCTTGCAGTCCAAGGGACTCTCAGGAGTCTTCTCCATCACCAGAGTTCAAAAGCATAAATTCTTCTGCACTCAGCTTTCTTCACCATCCAACTCTCACATCCATACATGACCACTGGAAAAACCATAGCCTTGATTAGATGGACCTTTGTTGGCAAAGTAATGTCTCTGCTTTTAAATATGCTATCTAGGTTGGTCATAACCTTCCTTCCAAGGAGTAAGCGTCTTTTAATTTCATGGCTGCAGTCACCATCAGCAGTGATTTTGGAGCCCAAAAAACATAAAGTCTGACACTGTTTCCCCATCTATATTCCATGAAGTGATGGGACCAGATGCCATGATCTTAGTTTTCTGAAGGTTCAGTTTTAAGCCAACTTTTTCACTCTCCTCTTTCACTTTCATCAAGAGGCCCTTTACTTCTTCTTCGCTTTCTGCTATAAGGGTGGTGTCATCTGCATATCTGAAGTTATTGATATTTCTCCTGGCAATCTTGATTCCAGCTTGTGTTTCTTCCAGCCCAGTGTTTCTCATGATGTACTCTGCATATAAGTTAAATAAGCAGGTTGACAATATACAGCCTTGATGTACTCCTTTTCCTATTTGGAACCAGTCTGTTGTTCCATGTCCAGTTCTAACTGTTGCTTCCTGACCTGCATACAGGTTTCTCAAGAGGCAGGTCAGGTTGTCTGGTATTCCATATCTTTAAGAATTTTCCACAGTTTATTGTGATCCACACATTCAAAGGCTTTGATATACTCAGCAGCTGCGTTGGACCACGCAGAAGCGTGGTGGCTGCAACGGACCACACAGAAGCGCGGCCAAGAGGAGCTACCCCATGGCTGAGGCCGGGGACAGCGGCCAAGAGGAGTTACCCCGCATCCAAGGAGCAGCAGCTGCATGGGCACAGGAGGGCTGAAAGGAGTTACTCCACATTCAAGGTCAGGAGGGGCCACCGTGAGTAAATACCCCTTGTCCAAGGTAAGGAGCAGTGGCTACACTTTGCTGGAGCAGCCATGAAGAGATGCCCCACGTCCAAGGTAAGAGAAACCCAAGTAAGATAGTAGGTGTTGTGAGAGGACATCAGAGGGCAGACACACTGAAACTATAATCACAGAACACTAGCCAATCTGATCATAAGGACCACAGCTTCATAGATGTCCATCCACTTTCTGTGTCCTTGCAAGGCAGAAGGGGTAAGTTAATTCTTTGAGCCTCTTTTACAAAAGCACTAGTCTCATTCGCAAAGGTTCTACCCTCATAACCCATAACCCAAAGCCTGTCAATGAAAAAATGTTGCCTACATATCAGTAAACAAAGGATGCTGCAGCCATCAAACCATCACACTGCAACCACCCCAACAGTGAGCCCAGAGGGAAAAGGGATGCAAAAGAAATGCCTGCTGCCCTTAAGTCATCAGACACTGCAGCCACCCCCAAAAGTATGCACCCTGAGGAGATTCAGGAAGAAAAAACATAAGATACTGGCCCCAGAGAGCTGAAGTGCATATCAGAGGAATATCAGAGGAATGATTTCAATGAACCCAGACTTTGGCATCTTCCCATACACAGAAAAGTGCCAAATGTATTAACTTGAGATGTCTAGTTTTCTTTAATTAACAGTAATATTTTGATGTTCTGACTACCTGGTCTTTGTTGCAAAAACTCCTATATATTTTAGCCCCTCCCTTACCTCTTCAGAGAAGTCCCTCAGGGTTATCTGAGAGGCCGCATCTTGGGCTTGTCTGCCAAATGAAACATAATTCTCAACTTTCACGATGTACATTTTTTTTCATCCACAAACCCTCCTCTCCTACCCCTACAAATTTTATCACAATGTACATTAGAATTGAACAACATTTTGAAAAAATGCATATTAATCTATAGCTGCTGCTGCTGCTGCTAAGTCGCTTCAGTCGTGTCCGACTCTGTGCAACCCCATAGACGGCAGCCCACCAGGCTCCACCATCCCTGGGATTCTCCAGGCAAGAATACTGGAGTGGGTTGCCATTTCCTTCTCCAGTGCATGAAAGGGAAAAGTGAAAATGAAGTCGCTCAGTCGTGTCCGACTCTTAGCGACCCCATGGGCTGTAGCCTACCAGGCTCCTCCGTCCGTGGGATTTTCCAGGCAAGAGTACTGGAGTGGGGTGCCATTGCCTTCTCCATAATCTATAGCAGTTTCTTTAAAAAAAAAATCTGTTGTAAAAAAAAAAGCCACATTATTATTATTATACTAGTATTCTGTTAATTAGCGGCTCAGTCATGTCCAGCTCTTTGAGACCCCACAGACTCTAGTCCACCAGGCTCCTCTGTCCATGGGATTCTCCAGGCAAGAATACTGGAGTGAGTTGCTATTCCCTTCTCCAGGGTATCTTAACCCAGGGATTGAACCCAGGTCTCCTGCATTGCAGGCATGTTATTTACTGTCTGAGCCACCAAGAAAGCCATTTTTGGCTTTGAAGGCATTTTTTCTTTTGACTTTTCTTTTAAAGGTATGTTTGTACATTGACTTATTTTGTATTTAATTTTCAGGTAGTAATATACTTTCTATATTACTTCAAAGACAGGGTTTCTCCATTTTGTCCTAATATATGGAAAACAGTCTCCACTTCAGAGGTTCTGGAGTGAGAAAACTGTTAGGTCTCAACTCTCTCAAAGCACTAGATTTATGTGACTTTGAGGAAGCCTCTTTCTTCTGACCTTTGTTTTCCTCATCTGAAAAGTGGATATAGTAAGAATGCCCTCTTGCGGTTATCAAGGGGGAAGGGGGAAGGGGAGGGATAAACTGGAACATTGGGATTGACATATACACACTACTATATATAAAATAGATAATTAATAAGGACCTACTATATAGCACAGGGAACTCTACACAATACTCTGTAATGGCCTACATGGGAAAAGAATCTAAAAATGGGTGGATGGATATATATATGTATATATATATATATATATAACAGATTCACTTTGCTATATACCTGAAAATAACACATTATAAATCAACTATACCCTAATAAAAATTAAAAACACAGAATAAAAAATAAAGAAAGCATACCCTCACAGAATTTTGCTGGGAATAACTGATATGTTGTATGTCAGTGGTTTTCAGATTTAGGAGCATGTTACAGTAATGGGATACTGGTATTTTATAACACCTTGTGTGTGTGTGATTAGTCGCTTCAGCCATGTTCTACTCTTTGCGGCCCTATGGACTGTAGCCCACCAGGCTCCTCTGTCCTTGGGATTTTCCAGGCAAGTGCTATTTCCTCCTCCAGGGGATCTTCCCATGCCAAGGATCAAACTCGCATCTCCTTCACTGCAGCCAGGTTCTTCACCACTAGCACCACCTGGGAAGCCCATTTTTTCTTATAATAACTTAAGCCAATGCATGGCTAAGTTCCTTTTGAAGGACCATCTTGGAGAAAGATGCTAGCAAAACTTCTGGCTCTACCAGCAAATCTGTGGTCAGATCACTGGTAAATATTCGAATCACATATGTATATATTTTTGAATGCTGTATCTTTCATGTCTGGGGTAATTTGCATCTGAGGATCTTAATCAAGGCATTATTCATTTTATGTCAAGATATGGATCATCTAATCATAGACATTTGGCACAAAACGTGAAGTTCGACTCCTGGATGAGAGGAAATAGCTTCCATCCCCTGGAAGACTTGGTATACCCTGCTTAGCACTGCAGCTTAAATACAGAAGATGGTCGTTTCTATCTCAGGCTGAAATCAGGACTGGAATGCAGTAGAGAAGAGCATGGGCTATTCAGTTAGAATGGGCTGACAGAGATGGCTTGATTTATAAAGGAGACAGTGTCTGAGTTTTATTGAGTGTTTAATGTATACAATGTAGCTCCCAAACCTAGCAAGTGGTATTATTATTATGATTTTATAAGATGGAGAAACTATTAATAAGTTTCAAAGAAATGAGTATCTTACCTACATACATGACAAATTTTTTCAATTCTATCCATTAACAGCTCTCTTTCCAATACCACATCATCCCATATTGAGTAATAAGGTAGAATTAGAGAGGCAAAATTTAAATAGAAAATAAAGCATAGAATGTGTTCTTAACATTTCCAAAGGGAACAAACTACTTTAGCATGTATTAAGATTTGTAAGATGAGTGACCCATGAACTGATAGTTGGGATCACAAACAATTGTTTGGGTCTCAGTAGAAAAAAATTAGTATTTTTAATAACCAAGCACTGTGATGAAAAGAAGACACTACTTGCAACAAAAATTTATTCCAGTCTATATTGAGTAGCAGAACTCCATCCAACGTATGAAATTTAATACCTGGTATTAAAACATCATTTCTCATGATAATTTAAGTAATAGGGATGTACCTCCCTTACTTTAGGTAAAGGGTAACCTGTGCTACAAACTGTTGATTATAACCCTCCTTTTAGGCTAATCAAATTGAATTAGAGTTTGAGCATGATGATTATAAAACACGAGCAACCATAACTAGCAAAAGTATTTCACAGAATAACAGTTACTGTAAATCCCTTTTAAAAGGAAGCAGGAGACTTGGGTGTAGAAATCTGCAATTTTAGGAAGGCGGTACAGAATAGGAATAGAAAACATGAAATTTGCCAGATAACATTTATCTCTTCCTTGAGCAACTGAATTTTGAACCTTGATCTCTATTTGTAAGTAAGGATAAAAATACCTATTTCAGGGAACTATAGTTCATATCATATAAAGATCATACTTATTTACATAAATAAAGACCTTAATGCAGAGCTTTATATTATACTAAGAATGATGAGCATACATAAAGTTCTATTTTGAATATAGAAGATATACCTTCTTTTCAAGTATTGAAAGAATAATCCTCAAACTCATTTTGCTTTGAGTTTTAAAGAGAACCTCAATGATCCTCATTCTGATGAAATATATAGTATAGAGGAAAATATAATAAAACTAGAGGCTAATTCAAAATAACAACAACATGCTGTCATCAGGAAACAAACAGAACTTTAAACACCTTCAATATCTTAAACAATTATCATATCAAAAAGGAAATCCAAAATAACCTAAGGATAATAAAAAACTATACATAAAAACAAATTATATAGGGATAAAATTTATAAAAGAAATTATGAATTTCATATTTTATATCATTAAAGTAATGAATATAAATTCAAGATATTAGAAATAGAATGCAAATTTCTTACAGAAGTAGAATAATCTGATTTTAAAAAATCTAAAAGTGAAGATTTGTGAATAGAGAAACAAAAAGCAATAGAATTAAAAATAAACTTAAATATTTGTTTAGCAAAAAGGAGACTAAAACAACTAAATCATTAGATAACTGACATAAAAGAAATAGGAGGAAAAAAATACACACACAGCTTCAAGATAATGGGTAAACCAACCATAGACAGAGAGGAAGATACTGGGTGACACTATTATGCTCAGATCTAAACAATCAATTAAATGCAATAACTAATCACTAGGACAAATTAAAGCAACACAATGAATCTTCAAATATAAGTTTGGAGATATAAAATTTATACAGAATAATAGTTAAAGACAAACAATGCTTTCAAACAGATTTCATGGGCGGTTTTTAACTAATTATTAAGCAAATAATTTCACAGTCCAGTGGCTGACTCCTTGCTCTCAATGCCAGGGGCCTGGGTTCAGTCACTGGATGGGGAACTAAATCCCCCAAACTGCAACTAAGACTTGGCATGTTGCAACTAATGATCCCTGGTAATGCAACTAATACCTTGCATAGCCAAATAAATAAATAAATATTTTTAAAATAATAAAATTTTAAAGTCTCTTAAAGGGATCCAGAGCAAGTAGAAAGAAGAGCTGTTTCCAATTATTTTATTCTGATGCTACTTCAGGACCAAAATCCCACCAGGATTGTGTAACTCACACATAAACATTCACACAACATGCACACACACACAGACACACCTATTTCAGCTTTCAGGTTCCAATTAGACAATAGTTACAGCCTATGGAACAAAAATACAGAAACCTCTATCACAATGGAACAGTATTCCTAGCTCAATAATAGCACATCTCTTACTTTCATGGCAGTATTTTACTCAGCAGGTAAGAGTGTATTAGCAGGTTATCAAGGATACTTCCCCCACGAAGCCATCCAAAAATACAGGATATTGTTGACTTTTCCATTTCCAAAATTCATTTCTAAGGTCAGCCACCCAGAAGCGGAAAAGGTCCTAAGGCAGTATCATGGAGAAGCTTTGTACAGATCAAGCCTGGAAAGGTTCCATATCCATCCCATTCACATTGGGTTGATTATGAAAATGCAGTCACATCACAAGCCCTGACTGCAAGGGAGCCTGGGAAATGTAGCACCTCTAATGTCAGCCATTTTCCAGCAGTAACTTAATGACAAGGGAAATTAAGCATGTTTTTCTGGAGGAAATTTAGCCTATTTCTCAGGGTAGTTGTGAGGATTAAGAGAAATAATACCTGCCAAACACTCAAAATAACACCTGGTAGATGGAAACTTTCCAATCAAGTTAGGTTATCTTGCTGCTTATTTCCATCCCCCCATTCCTACTCTACTATACGGTCTTATTGCTACCCTTTAGGTTTCAGTCAGATTGCGTGCTATAAGGCAAAGATCTCAAATCCATCTATTTTAATAATATAAAAGTATTATAATGTTATTTAAATGAAGTCCTAAACTGTGGCAACAAGGTTGTTGAATTCAACATCTCAGCAACACCAACAAATGTGCATTTCCTTATAGCTTTTATCTTCACAATTCAACATGTATTAAGATGCTGTCCTTAAGGTTTGGTCCCATCATAAATGAAAAATGGTCTGGTATTCCAGGACACAAGACTATTCAGAAAAAGATTAGATACAAGAGCATTTCTTTCTGTATCTTTAATCAAGGAAGAAACGAACTAGAAATCCTCAGGAAATTTTTCTTAATCCCATTTGCCAGAACCAGTCCACATTTCTACTACTAAACTGGTTACAAGGCTTACCCAATTAAAATTTAAGCTTTTAGTTAGGGATAGGCATCTTTTCTTCAACTATGGGATGCAGAAAGGGAAACACTCTATAAAGCTAGTTATCCCAGGAGGAAAAAGGGAAATAGAGCTCCTTGGACTCAACCCACAGTGTCTGCTACAATTTACCATCTATTGCCTAGGTTTCCATAAGGTCCTATTACTGTTGTTTTTTGGTATTTTTAATTCTACCTTTTCCACTTTCAAAAAATTCCCTATGCTCCTGAAAGATACACTTTTCCAAATGAATAGCTTTTATTTATTCCATCTCAAAGAGCTTCAATACATTGTATACTGTTTAGGTCTCCAAGTATCTGCTGATTTTCTACTGACTTCTCACTGTAGAGCATAATTAATTTTGCATTCACTGAACCCTCTGCATTGCATTCTCTTTCCCTAGGTATCTAAATAGCTGCCTCCATTACTTCATTCAGGTCTTTACTCAAATGTCATATATTTCACTAACTCCTCTGTCTATTCTTATATAAATTCAACTACCTCCAACCTTCTCTATCTCCCTTTATTTTTTTATTTTCTTTTGTCAACATTATCTGACATTTTGGGGGGACATATTGTCATTTACCATTAAACTTTAAGCTACAAAAATTAATCAAGTAGATTATAAATTGTGAATGTGTGAAGGTCCTCAAGACCTAAAAATGTGTAAATTAAATCACTGATTAAACTTTGCTTTTAAACCTACTCTTTACATTTAAAATTTTATTATTGCCTGTCTCAACTGAATTCCCACATAGCTCAGCATAAATCCTGGGTTAATTTTATTTAGCATTTCCAATTAAATCAATTTTTGCTTTGATTGTGCAAAATTTACAAAAATTGCATTGATTTTTTTATATTAATTTTATATAAAACTCTAAAAATAACAAATATTAAAATAATTGTTTAGACAAATGCTATTAAACAAAGAAGGCAATGCCACTTAAAATTTGCTATTGGTTTAGTAGGCAGCACTTTCATCCAAAAAATTGAAAGTGTCCTCATCAGTAGGTGTTTTATTTTATCTTTTTACTTTGAAAGGGGGTGTGTACAGTCAGATACAAGGTAAAAACTATAAAAATGTTAAAAATGTAAAGACTCAAAATAACAAATCAAAATGTACACTTACAGATTTCTTTCAAATAGAAACATTCAGATCTTCATTCAGATCTAGACCCCATGGATTATCTATGACTGTTACGAAACTTCTCCCAATATCTTCATTTCAAAATTTAGGGGATTGTCCTATGATTTCAAATAATTGTTTCTCCCTCTACTGTCAAGAGTACTGCATGTCCCTGCCTATTAATTATGTGATTTTTTTTTTTGATCAGTGATATGTGAGTGGGCTTACACACAACCTCTGGTCAGTTGTTTCAAAGAGGAGTCACACATTTGCTCCTCTCCTTCCACTATACAAAAGATATCTTCCAAAGAAGGGCTGCCCATTAGCCTGGGTCCTGGGATTATAAGACATTGCAATAGCATCAGAACAGCTGTGGCAAAAGCGCAAACCTGTAATACAAGCAAATTAGTGAAATTAGGTGGTGGGGGATGTCTGTTACTATGGGAAACAGGTCCTAATGTGACCCACAATGATGTCCCACTTTCTGGTGCCCACACCTCGGCGCAATCACCTGCCTTCAATGGAGGATGGACCAAGGGACTTGCTTCTAATAAACAAAATATGGCAAAAAGAGATATAATGTCATCCTTGTGATTATGTTATGTTATATAAATTGTGCCTAGGCAGAAGGGGTCCAGAGATTTACCGTGAGCAACCTTGATGGAGAACTCCACATCTACAAGGAACTCCAGGTAGTCTCCAGGATCTTTAGTCAGACTTTAAAATCTGAGAGCAGTCACCAGCCAACAACCAGCAAGAACTTGGACTCTTAGGCATTCAACCACAAGGGAATAAATTCTATTAATACCAACAGCCTAAAAGAGCTTAGAACTAAATCCTTTCCCAGTTGACCCTCCAGATGAGAGTTCAACCAGCCAACATCCTGACTATGCACATGAGACAACAAGAGGGTCCAGATGCACCTTGCCCAAACTTCTGACCCATTAAAAAGTGTGTGTGGTTTTAACTTACTATATTTGGGATAAGTTTTTATAGGACAATAGAAAACAAAAACAGTTATTAGAGGTAATTCCCATCAATATCATATACTGAAGCTCAAACTCCACTTTCAACAGGCAAAAAGAAATGATGCCTCCCATTATTCACTTACTTAGCATTCTGTCCCATACTATGGCATGGAGTACTTTTTAATCTATCCACTACTAACTGAGACAGTGCATTGAATTTTTATTTTCTTTATCCTAATACATTACTTTTAAATGAACTGTGTTCAAATTAAACAATTTTGGTCAATTTAAAAACATGACAAATATTTTGAAAATTATAATTTTGGCAGTCATTACCATGAAATAAGTATATCTTAAAGAAAGAAAACATTTTAAAAAAGGTAATCCATATTTATTTTCATTATTTTAGACTGATCCCCTTTTAGGCTGAATTTGAGTTTTCTTATAAATGAAATGAGACTACTTACTTTAAGTTCTTATTGCAATTGAGTAAATGACTGATTGTGTAGCTTCCTTAAGGTGATTATGTATCAATCTGTGAGTCTTCCACTTGGTTATAATTTCTCATTACACATATATCTCCCTGTTACCATATGTTTTCCACACTGTACAGACTAGTATTATTGAATATAACCCACATAACTGTGGAGTAGGAAGACAATCAGGAATAGTACAGAAATATACACTTATAGGATATCCATGGGTACTGACAAATTATGATAAGTAATCAATTACCAGAATTACTCAGTCATGCAGTATGCTTGAGAGTAGATGTTTGCCGAGGCATAGAAGTCCTCACAGATATATTAACTGACATCAGACCTTTGAGCTTGCAGCCATTCCAAAAACTAAATTTAGGAATAGGCTAAATTTAGGAATATTTTGTGAAGTACAGAGAACATGATAGATCTGATATCCTCCATATATATAAACATCAATTTGTTTATCATTCATCTCTGCACACTAGAAAGTAAGTTCCATGTGGATAGGAAATTTCATCTCTCATTATTCACTGATGGAAATCACAAGAACCTAGAATAGCACCTCATACTTAGTATTTAATAAAAGTCAATTGAATTAATGAATCATTTTATAGTATCTTGGCAATGAAAATTAAGCTTATAATAAAGTTAATTATAATAAACATGGCTTCTAGTAATGGTACTATAATATGGTTCTGATGCCCTTGGCCTTATATATGATATGATGATGATAGTCGCTCAGTTGTGCCCGACTCTTTGTGACCCCATTGACTGCAGCCCACCAGGCTCCTCTGTCCATGAGATTTTCCAGGCAAGGATACTGGAGTGGGTTGCCATTTCCTTCTCCAGGGGATCTTCCCAACTCAGGGATCGAACCCACCTTATATATAGGAAACTAATTTTACCCACAGGTAGCACCAATTTGGTATAATCTGTATCAAGGTGGACAATATACAAATAGTTACACATAATTGAACAGTTATTTTTTGCATAAGCTAATTGGGCATGCTGTTTAGGATTTTGTGTTTTTCTCTATTCTCAGAGTACTTCTATTGTTGTTGTTATGACAATTAGGGAACCTGAGGACTGAATGGACTCTTATCTCTAGGAAATACAAATGATAACTTCCTTCTTCTTTGTGTATCCCTTCATGCCATGTCAAAAGCAAAGTCTTCCTCCATGAGGGAAACAGAAGAGAAAATTCACTGACATCCATTCAGCCATCATTACAGATACAGAAGGACCTCAAGAGGACAACTGTACTTTTCTTATTTGTGACAGTCTCTCAAGATTGGAGGGAATCAGGGTGTGAGAGGTACATTTATTATCATGTCTCCTGTTACATCAGTCTCTTATATCAAGGGCTTCAGTGTGGGAAATTGCAGTTCTTTCTGCTTAAGTGTATTTAATACCCTCTAAAGGAGTCATCGGGGTTAAAGGAGCTAAAATGCCAGGAGTCTGTGACTTATAATCAATAGAATGTCACTCCAGTTCCTGGCAAGTTTAATAATGATAAGCAGGTAGTACTTTCAAAGTTTAACAAAATGCAAGGCAGACCACTGTTGAATGTGTAAATAACACTCAGAAAATGCTATTTTCCTCTCAAAATAAATAGCTATTTCAGTAATGAGCCCAGGAGAGTGAGTGATGACCACTAGCTTTTGCTTTCCCCATTTAAAGTAAGCTCTTCTTGAAGGAAAACATACTACTGTCTATAGCTATTGAAGTAATCACGATCAATGTCTGAGTTACAAAGAAAAAATAATCCATTTTCTTCTAAGTGACAAAACCAGAGCTCCCAGGAAAAATGGAAATACACAGGTATCATGATACGAAAGATCAAGAAGAATAAAAATTGAATAACAACTTAAGATATATCATTGAATATAGAGGAAGTCACTATATAAAATATGTTTTGATATGTCTTCTCTTTTTATTAATCTTAAGAGCAAGATTAATTTAAAATTGTTTTTAAATTATAGTAGGGTATTCTAAGCAATTCTAGCCCAGTATGCACCATTTCAATATTTATTGATGTGAAATTAACACGCGCATCACTGAAAAACATGTAAAGATCACATGAAAAGGTGACCACATTTGTAGGTGGGCCCTGATCTCTCCTCAGCTTATATTAGTGAAGAATTAACCAGGAAATGGAGTGATCTTGGCAAAACTTAATTTGAGCTCAACAGACGGTGGTATATAGTATCTAAGTATCACCTAAAGTCATATGCTTTTGATGACTGATGCTTCTTGATACTGATGACGGATATTGCATAGTTTTCCTTAGAACTATATCGCTAGATCACAATTCTGAAAAGATGCAATGTTTCCTTACAAGGATGTCAATAATCAGTAAATAAAGTTACTTACAAGGATAAAAACCTGAAGCTTGGTAGACATGTCTTAGACTGGAGTAAGAAAAGAAAATGCTTTCTCTTTACCAGGGCACAGCCATCCTTTGGACTTGTTGCCTAAGAATAAAAGCGTGTATGTATGTGCTTAGGGGTAGAGAGGTGATTTTGTCTATAGCTGTGGAATTCCTTTGAAATTATTTTCTTTACAGTTTTTCTTATTTTATTTTTCAGTGTTCCATGGAAAGACGATTTGTAATATTCACCATTGAGGCAGCCAAAGTGAATTATGACCCCTAGTCAGGGCTAGAATGAAATGAGGACAACTGAGGAACTTCATTGGAGAAGGAAATGGCACCCCACTCCAGTACTCTTGCCTGGAAAATCCTATGGATGGAGGGGCCTGGTAGGCTACAGTCCATGGGGTCGCGAAGAGTCGGACACGACTAAAGCGACTTAGCAGCAGCAGCAGCAGAGGAACTTCATGTGCTTTGCTCAATGAAGAAAAGCATAAAAGTGTGAAGGCTTGCTGAATAATTCACTGCAGAACTATCACTGAGCACTGTGTCTATGCAGACTGCAAATCAGCTGTTATTTCGCATAGATGCCCTCAGCTAACCATACCTATATATGGACTATTTTATGCTATATTAGCATATATAAAGCATAATTTATATATTAGAATATATAATTAGAAACCTATGGCTTCCTGGGTGGTGCTGGTAATAAAGAAACTGCCTGCCAATGCAGGAAATGTGGGTTTGATCCCTGGGTTGGCAAGATTCCTTGAAGGAGGAAATGGCACCCCATTCCAGTATTCTTGCATAGAAAATCCCATGGACCAAGGAGCCTGGCAAGACTACCATCCTTGGAGTCACAAAGAGTCAGACACAACTGAGCATGTGAACACAATTAGAAACCTAAAGGCAAGAAAATATGGGCTATTAGAGCTAGAAGGAACCTTAGAAATTATTTACTTTTAACCTCGCTTCACTGCACTGCTATGAGTCCAAAAGACTGCGATGGTGATTCGAGAATTATTCTCAGTATTTCAGGAAACCTAATGGGGGTCATAAATTACCATAATCAAAAGGCCTAAGAGGATAAATATAACCATAAATGCCTTTGGGGTATGTTATGACTGGTTATTGCTTTCTTATCAAAGTTCTGAATGTGTCAAGAATTAGTAAATGACAATTGTAAGTAATTAAAATGAAAATATGCAAACAAACTGTCTCCTAGTCAATGTAATATAACAGCTATATCTTTCAAATCATAAGCTCACTAGTGAAGAGGATATTTGGCTTGAAAAACTACAGCCTTTAATCTGTCTGAACCATAGCCTCCTCCCACCTTGTTTTCCCCACCATGCGACAGATCATAAATGTGAGGCTAGGAATAGGTGATCTCCCCAAAATAATAGACTCCTTAATGTTAGAGGAGAGACTGGATATCATTTCTATTCCTCACTCATTGCAATAGTCTACAATACAATATGGGATATATGTGCACACTTGAGTTACAAAAATCTACATTCAAAAAATATTACAAATTCTCATATGCTACATCTATTCTCTCCTCATTATTTCAAAATTTAGCTCTGTGACACATGCCTTCTCTATTTTAAACAAAGCAAAACTTATTGAAGAATAAAAACATACATAAGTGCTGCTAATGGATAGTGAAATAGATAAATGAGAAACTGGTAAGAAAGAGATAAGTAAATAGGAGGAAAGTAAACCATAGTATCAATTAAGTATGCATATATATACATAAATGTGTATAAACACACACATATTACATATATACATACACACACACATACATGGCTTACACAGATGCCCCATTATTCACTGAAGTATAACATACTCTTTGATAGTAGATTTACGAAAATCATTAGCAGCAGATTGTGCTGTTTTAATACAGATATTTTACACATTTCCCTCCCTAGCCCACTCACAGATTCCTTGTTTCTCCACGTGATTTGTTTTGCATGTCTTTATTAAAGTTTTTAAAGTTGACTGTAAATGTAAAAATATGTCTGAATCATGTTTTTTCTATTATTGCATTTAGTTCTCCTCAGAGAAATATTTTTGAGTATTATTTACCTTCACCATGTACTTATTCAATCACCATTTTTCCTAAAGCACAAGCAGACAACAACTTTTACTGGCAAAGCACTTAATATATATGTTTATTGGAGGTTTTGAAAAGCCTAAAGCGAGTTGACTGCTTTCACATTTCAGGGCACAAATTAAATGGCCCCTTAACAGTACATCAGCAAAAATTAAAAAACCATAACTAGAATGATGAACGAGTATACTGATCTTGTTTTCACGTTTCCTTATATTTTGCAATTGAGCAATTGTCTTTGTATCTTATTCACAAACTGTTTGAACAAAGATATGGAAAATTTCAGATTTGCCTTTTCTTAAGTACCCAGGCCTTCTGTGATGCTTTTGGATTGCTGTTTCTCATGATCTCCTTACCAAGAGTACCTTTCTCTACAGAGTAGGCCAGATGGCTTTAAATGACCCCAGCCAAACCTACATCTATATCCTACTGGCTTATCAATTTTAAAAGTATCTAGTCTGAACCATATGTTCAAGCAAGGAAATCTGTTTTCAGCAAGGAGCATGGCTGGCTGCCTCACATTAAGTAGATGTATTTCCAAGAGTAGAGGTGTTATGGCACTTAGGAAGAAGGATGTGGGCAGGGGCAGACAAGGGATAGGCTCTAAAGTACCCAGCACAGTAATAGGCATAATTTTGTGTCTCAGTGAGTCACATGTCTATTGAAATCACTTGCTATATAGTTTATATATTATATGCCACTTAGTTTACTAGGATTCTATGAAGCTTTTTTCAAATAGAAAAACACATATATAATCTGGACTTCCCAAAATTTAAACCATTTTATTTATTAAATGAATAATTACTGTACAACATATTTAAATATATAAGCAAGTAAAATTATATGTTCAAAAAAATTAAATTATAATCATTGATATGTTTCCAAAAAGGTTTATTCTTATAAACTTATCATGCCAAATTTACACAGGTTAGTTTTTCTTCTTAAACAATCTTCATTTTTTTAAAATTAAATGTTATCTTTAAGATAAATTTTTAAACCATCTTTTGTCTCTCTGAAATGTACCAGCTTAAATTATAATTTTAGTATCTTTTGTTA
Organism: Okapia johnstoni; assembly: GCA_024291935.2. Lineage (NCBI taxonomy): Eukaryota > Metazoa > Chordata > Mammalia > Artiodactyla > Giraffidae > Okapia > Okapia johnstoni. The sequence continues at coordinate 11,618,309 of CM044325.1, forward strand.
CCTTTAAAATCTTTGATTAATATTAAATTGAACTAACTAATAAGTCAGAACAGGGTTCCTGATAATGTCTGGTTAAGATAGAAATTGTAAAACTCTGGAACATAAAAAATGGTGATCTATATATAGAGTATGATCATCAATCAACAGGTTTAAAAGAAATAACCTATATTTGCATATATTTAAGTTGAATTATTACACATGCTTCTTTTTAAAAAACCTGAAGAGGTTGTATATAATGATGCAAGATGACTAATAAGTTAATGAGTATGTTTTGTTGCTATTGTTTATCAGGAAAAAAAGAGAGCAATCTTGTAAAGCAAAATTACCTGATAACAGAATGTAAACAAATATAATGAAACACAAATTTTAGGACAGTAAAAGCAGATGTCTGAAAGATTTTTTTAAACTTTTTTTTTGCATAAACTACCTGAAAAAAATGGGTTGGAAAGAATAAATAAAGTGTGTTGAACCTTTTCAGCAAGGTTGGCACCATAGTATAGGGTTCTTCATAAAAGGGACAGAAGCTGGTGATTCCTCTATTTCAAATAATTATAAGAATAGTAGTCATAGCAGATGCCTCTGGAAACTCCACATCACCTTCTCAACAGAAGCAGAAGCTATGAGCGCCTGCAGCACCTGGGTACTGAAAAATCAGTGGTGCCCCCTAAGGACAATCCAACAGCAACGGAAAAGACCTAGTGGTTACACATTCCTATCTTTCATTCTGCCAACAGTGGATTCTGTGTGTCTCCCAGAGGCTCTGCTGACACTGAGTCCTTACTGCCTATGGCAGTAACCTTGTATCGGGTCCCTATTTTGTTTCCTTGCTTCTCTCTCTGATGTTCCCCAGTTCCTTGCTCCTGTTTCCTGAGATGCTGTCTCAGAAAACACTACCTATACCCAGTCCTCGTGTTAGGCTCTGCTAGTAAAGAAAAAGAATACAATAATAATTGAAGACTTTTTTAATTACAAGAGGGCTTCCCTTGGGGCTCAGCTGGTAAAGAATCCACCTGCAATGCGGGAGACCTGGGTTCAATCCCTGGGTTGGGAAGATCCCCTGAAGGAGGGAAAGGCTACCCACTCCAGTACGCTTGCCTGGAGAACTCCATGGACTGTATAGTCCACGGGGTCGCAAAGAGTTGGACACAACTGAGCAACTTTCACTTCACTTCACTTAATTGCAAGAAGAAATATCAATCTAATATAAATAATATATTAATAAAAATGATTAAATATTTTGCTGAGATACTATAACTTTCTTACACTACCAAATTTCACTGTACTGTTTATATTTTCCTATGACCTAGAAATTATGTTTTAATAAACAACTTTGATTTTAAAGGTAATAAGCTAGAAATCCCCAACAGTAAGTGCTGCTTTTCATTTTAATTATTGTAAATAGTGCTTAGAGCCATTCTTATCCCCAGTCATTTTTCTCTGATGTTCCTACCTTTTCTATGCTGATAAATTTTTTATATAAATCATTTTAAATTCAGGACCTAGATTCATAACCATTAAAATGTTAAAATAGCTTTTTACACTTGAACTCTGTGGGTTTTGTGAGAAAGCCACCAGGTCACACTGAATATTTGTTCCATCATCTTATAAAAAGAGGGATGCCTAATATGATTTGGTGGTATCAGGCATTTTCCAGGTTAATAATTAGCTCAACAGTATGATGAAAGCTACTCTGTTTATCAGGCACATATTGTGAGAGATTATTTTGTCCCTAAAAGGGAAGCTCAGTCTTCCTTGACTGATAATATATTAAAAATGTTATTAGTATGAATGCATATATATTAATATTTTAGATTAGACAGGGACGCAATTACGTCTCTGTACAAAGTCCTATACACAGAACTTCTGTATAATATCATTTTATATCAAATATATTTTGCACAGTATCTGTCAACAAATCAATCCTATATTGGCATGCTTGCAGATGATATAAATGGAGATAGCTACATAGCTTCAAATTTAAAATGCCTTCACGTACGTGTAAGTACAGCTGGTCCAAAAACCCCATTAAATTAAAAATTCTTTTTCAGGAAAAACTTTCAACAAATGTATTTGGTCAAATTCATACATTAGGGGCAGATTCTTGGCCACAGAGAAAAGTCATGGAAACAAAATTGACACTCTGACCCTGCTGCTATGAATGAAGAGGCATGGTCTATGACTCAGGGAATCCCAAATTGTAGGTAGTATTGGATGTCACTTTATGGCAACCCAGAAAATTGATAAATAATAGGGATCTCAAAGAAAAGGATATTCTTACATTATAGGTGCTGCAGATGAAGGCTGTCAGAAGTGAATTGAACTGTCCTGTGTTTCTGATTACTGTTTCACAGGGAGAAAAAGCTATTTTTTCCCCAGACATAAGCCAAAATTACAAGATCTGATTCTTTCCTAGTGTTCAGGCTTCTCCAGTAAATGAATCTTGAGAAACTTCTGATGCTTTAGCAAAGTTCTAAAAGAATTGGTCCTCTTTGTTAACAAATTTTATTTTGATAAATCAGACTTGTATTACCATGCTAGAAATATATCTTCTCTTAGCATGACAAAATCTCTACTAAGCAAAAGAGTATCCGTTACATGAACTGATAATTACAATAAAATATTGTAATAAAATATTGTAATAAAATATTGTAAATAAAATACAACAAAAAGCAAAGTATACTCCTTGAAGACAGATCATGGCTTCTAAATAGCATTTCCCACTAAAGCTAAAGGGCTCCTAGAAGAAATAGGTCAGTTTGGCTGTGAGATAGAATAGGATATACACAAGATGAGCTTTGTAATACCAGATAACAAAGACTTTTTCAAAGAAAATAAGGGGAAAAATAGGAGGTTTCAGGTAAACTTATAGAAGGTACCATGGGGAAGACAATTTCCTACAGATGTGACAATTTGAATATCAATAAAAATAGTAACTACAATGCATTACTACAAATCATAGTAACATAAAGATCATAGCTTAAATCATGAGATCAGGGAAGTCTCATTTTAATTGACTTAATAGTAGATTTATACTTTTTATCTGACTTGCATGTTATTTAGCAGTATTAAAACCAAATATTGGTCTTTCCATGTGAATGTCCTCAAAGTGGTCTTAGAATTTCACATTTTGTAATGTTTAACTTTTTCAAATGAATGATCACTGTGACAAATATATCTTGCCTTTTACCATCCTGCATTCTAGTGGTTTCAGCCTCTCTCTGACATCATTACTTTATCTGAGGATGACGCAATGAAAAGAAAGAATAAGTAAAAATCTGTCATTTTTATGTTTCCAACTCTTAAAGAAAATACACCAGTGAGTCTAATATGAGAAATCAGAGCTAAACAAATTAATAAAATAATAAAACTTTACAAGTCAGTTTACTTCTCACCACCAACATATAGGCAAATATTCATGCTTATGATGCAAATTATTAACTTCAGAAAATAAATGTTCCATTTTTTCCCCAAATTTCTGTGATGTGGGTGTATTTTTAAGCATTCCTACAGCAGCCTGTATTTTATCTGTTCTTTTCTCATGACATATCTTAAGAAAATAAGAGCTCTTCAAAGAGGAAACGAAATTATACTGAAACACTACTAGAGAAAAGGCTTTTAAAAGTACTAAACATAATCACATTTGACTAAGTCTTACAGAATCAAAAGTAGACACTTCAAAGAGAACACATATTTGAGATAAAAAAATTATCAAAATCCCTAAATTTCTTTTTCTCCATTTTTTTTGGTCACCAGATTTGGATTGTCAAAAGTATCCCCAAAACTTTAAATTAGGTAAAAATGGATACGCTCTTGTCCCTGTTGAGTATTAATAATTATCATACTTCATTTAGTTTCTTTCTTTCTTTTCTTTCAATTAAACCATTAATCCTGGCTTTCCTAACAGTTCCTAGATTCTCTCTGAGGAAGGAACTCTTCTCCACATATTACACGTGGCTTGCTGTTAATACCGACTTTTCTATCAGGATAGAGAAGTTTAGCAACAAATGACCTAGGCCAGGAGTCCCTAAACCCTGAGCCCCAGGCCAGTACCTGTGCCTGGTCTGTTAGGAAGAGGTCTGCACAACAGGAGGTGAATGGTGGGTGAGGTAAGCTTCATCTGTATTTATAGCCACTCCCCATTGCTCATATTACTGCCTGAGCTCTGCCTCCTATCAGATCAGCAGTGGCATTAGATTCTCATAGGAATGAGACCCCTAATCCTAAGGTCAAGGTGGAAAATCCTGAGATTGCCACAAAATAGATGGTCTGGTATTCCCATCTCTTTAAGAATTCTCCACAGTTTGTTGTGATTCACAATATGCTCCTTCTTTCAATATGCTATATTTACGGGTATGTTCTTCAGGATGGAGGCCAATTGCGTTTACATCAAGGTATTTGAGACAGGACTTTCTGTCAATGAACAACAACAACAAAAATATTTTGATCAAGATACACAAGTTCTGAATATAGTACTTTTGAATCACTTTGTTCACCCAATTGTCTACAATTGTCTAGATTTTGTTGCTTAAGAATGAATAAAATACATTGCAACATATTCCATGACCTGACCAGGAAACCCTTTATGAGTGTGCTTCTCTCTCACCATAATCACAGGAAAACTCCAGAACAATGAAGGAAACCTGCAACGTAGCAGTAGAGATCTTGACTTAATCACACATAGTTGTGCCTTTAGTTTTCAGTAACTCAGTTCTTCCCACGATGCCCCTGGTAGTCAAACCTGGTTGTTCTCTTCACTAGAACCTTGATGAAATGTTCACACTTACTGTCTGCCAGCTTGAGACTGTCAACTCTCCACTTAAGGAGGTGGAATTCTCTCTCCACTTTTTGTTTAAATCCAGTTCAGAGCCAAATCACTGCTGACTCTGGTGATGAATCACCATATTACAACAATCAGGGCATTTAATTTATACCTAAAATCAATCGGGACTTGATGATGCCAAAAAGTAATATATTTTCAGTTAAAAAACAAACAAAAAACCTGTATATAACACTTCTGTATATCCACAGTGCAAGGTGGATTGTCAGTCACCTTGATGACCAAACAACAATTTACAGTTTGTAAAAAACCAAACAAACAAATTGTAAGAAAAATGCACTTTAAATTTAACCCTGACACTTGTGGAACTTGGCTGGAGTTTAAAAAAAAAAATCAATGGCTTAGCCAGAAAATAGAAGGACAGTGCTAAGGCTTGTGACAGAAAGAAAAGTGTGTTTGTTAAGGGTGGAAGGGGAGGTTGTGAAGAGGTTGAGGGGTGTAATTCTTTGACTAAAGATGTCTCATTAGAAAATAATATTTTATTAATATTACCAAGTTATAGGGTATTAACCTCCCTGCAACGAGGGAGACTTGGGTTCAATCCCTGGGTTGGGACGTTCCCTGGAAGAGGGCATGGCAATCCACTCCAGTATTCTTGCCTGGACATTCTCCATGGACAGAGGAGCCCGGCAGGCTGCAGTCCACGGGGTCACAAAGAGTCAGACACGACTGAGTAACTATGCACAGCAGCACAGGGTGTTAACTGATCCATCTATTCATGCACCAATTATTAGCACATTCACTACCACGAAGGAAAATATTTTTACTATTTCCAGAGGCTGCATATTAGTAAATGATGAGCTACATCAGCTCCTGGTACTCTTGCAGCCTGTGGTAATGGAAACAATGTTGGAAGTAGAGCTATGTGATGCTGGCTAGAGAGATATGTGCCCAAAAAATGAGGGAAAATTCTAGGTCTTCGCTTCTGCCAGAATTTATAGTATTAAATAACTTATAATATTTTTTCTATCACAATTAAGACCAGAAAGAGTGCAAAGAAGTGGTTTAAATAATAAAAAGAGATTTATATCAACCATGATGAGGAAGACATCAGGCATTTAAACGTTTACTGTGTGGCTGGCACCATAGGAGACAAATGACATTTTTACATTTTATTCTCCCTACACTTTGAGAGAGAGATTATTAAAATCAATTTTATTACCGAGAAAAATGGGGTTGTAGTTGAAGAATTTGCCTAAGGTTACACAGCTATTCTGGAGGAGGAAATGGCAACTCACTTCAGTATTCTTGATTGGGAAATCTCACGGAAGAGGAGCCTGGTAGGTTACAGTTCATGGGGTCTCAGTGGGTTGGACATGACTGAACACATACACACACACAACTATTAAGAGGAAACCTATCCTTTGAACCTTGCTCTATTTTACTGAAAACTCTGCTCTTAACTTCCCTTATTTAGGAGAGAGAATAAAAAGGAGTGAAATGGATAGTGACAGCCAATGAACAAATCCAGTAAAAGACCTTTCTGCCATTAACAATGAAACTACCACCAACACTGGAAATGTTTGTCCTGTTAATGTAGTGATATTTGAAATCCTGGGACTTTTGTTGCAGTCCAATGGGCATACTTGGAATTATATTTAGTATATATGTGATTTTGGACAAGTTATCTAAGCCCTTGAACTCATGGATTTATTCTGAAAATATTAAGTAATATAAAAGTGCTAATGTTTATTAAGACATACATTACCCTCAAGCACAGAAAATACTGTGGTAATCAAGACACATGTGTCCTGGTATCAGGAAGCTAACACACTGATTGGGGCAGGGAAGGGGAGATAAATTAATTAGTCAATATCACATTGTTAAATGCTAAAAGAATGATCATTTTACTACTAAATATTATGTAAATAGATAACTAGAAAGAGAGGAACAAGTCCATTTGAAATAGAGTGTTCAGGAAATGCCTTGCAAAAGCAGTGATATTTGGTCAAATAATAATCTTAAGAAAATGGTTATACAGAAAGAATACTAAATGTCTTATGGTGGGAAATAACCTTGGTATGTTTGAGAAATGTTACCAAGTCAATGTTAATCAGAGTATAGCGGGACTGAGATGAAGTCAGAAAGGATATTTGAGGCCAAATCACACAGGGCCTTAAAAGTCATGATATGAAATTTGGAACTTCCTAGGAGTGCTATGACGAAGCATAAGAATATGTTAAGATAATCATGATTTGACCTAATTTATTTCTTTACTCTGAAATCCCTCTGACTGCTGTTTAAAGCATGGACTAAACTCAGGAAAGTATAAAACAAGGAAAGCAATTAGAAGTCTACTGCACTATTTTCTATGAGAGATGATGGTATCTTGCTTCTAGAAGTTAGTGAACTGTGATGGTAGGGTTTAAGATATATCTGGGGGCAGAGCCAACACAGATTTGGTGATAGACTGAGTGTAGGTTGCAAGGAAAAAAGGAATTATGGATTATTTACAGGATTCTTTTTTAAATTTCTTTTTAATGTGGACAATATTGAATTTATTAACAATATTTCTTCTGTTTCATATTTTGGATTTTTGGCCACGGGGCATGTGGGATCTTAGCTCCTCAACCAGGATACAACCAGAACACTTTGCATTGGAAGGTGAAGTCTTAACCACTGGATCACCAAGGAAGTCACATTTTGTAGGATTCTTTAAGTCAGAATAGCTGTATGGTTAGTAGGGCATAAACCAGTGGGAGGAAGACTGCAAGAGAAATATGGTTTCTGTTGGAAGGGTGTGTGGCGGACATTAACAAATAATTTTGACCAAATTATTTTTGAAAAACTTATTAGATACGCAAATTGAGACATGAGGAGATAGGAGAACACGTGACAGTGGAGGGATGGAATGAGCATGAGACAAATCAACAGCGAGAATTCACCATATTTACAGCCAAGGAACCGTGCGAAATGCTGTTCAGTTGCCCAGTTGGGTCTGATTCTCCGTGACCCTATCGACTGCAACATGCCAGGCCCTACTGTGTGAAATAACTAGGAAAATAATGAAGACAGAGAAGAGATCAGTATTTGAGCACCAGCCCATACAAATATGTACATAGAAGAGGAAAAATACTCCGAAGAAATCAAAAGACAGAAGCCTGAAAATGTGAAAACAACTAGAGAAATGCAGTGTTCTGGAAGACTGCAGAGGCAGAGAATGGACAGCTGTTGAAAACACTACTGACAATTTCAGTAAAATGAGGGCAAGAAATTGACTCTATGTCAAGATAAATTGTTAGTGATATCCATAAATTATGGGCAACAGTAACAATCTAAGAAACTTATGTTTGGATTAAATGAACTGAAACATAGAAAAATGATTACATTGTTTATCTAATGCTACATAACAAATTAGCCCTGAGATTAATGGCATAAACCAATCACTTATTATGCTCATGGAGCCTATGGGTCAGAAATTCAGGAAAGGCTCAGGTGGGCAATGTTTGCGAGGGGTTTCTTACATGGTTCCATGTTGGGAGCCGTTCTGGAACTACTGCCAGATGACAAAGTCACAGCACTAATCAAGAAGAAACTGCAAAGCGGTTTCTCTCTAGGATCAGAACCTTCCCTCCTTCCTGTTTCCATGCTTTTGTTGTGGCTAACTCTGTTTCATTCTTTGATGGCTGGAGTTGTAGGGGCTTCCATGATGAGGTCATGAGAGTCCAGGAAAAAGAAAAATGATCCCTTGCTCCAGAGAAACATTCCAAAAATGATTAAACCTACTGAGGCCCCTGACTGGTGGGTCCCTAACACTCAGCCAGGGAATAAGGCCATGATCATTTGGAAAACAAGCCCTAAGCCTATTGTGACCCGGCCTCATGAGGAGATTGTTATTCATGACTGGAAAACTTGGGTCATGTATCAGGGATAATTACAGAAACTAAGCCTATTGACTTTTCTCATAAAGATAGGGACACTAGAGATGTTTGTGCCCCTTAGAATCTAAGCGTAAATGGAAAGAAATATGTGAATTGTATTGTAAATGGTTTCTAGGTAAACTGCAAAAGACTTGTCCCTGCCAGAAATAGTCTTGCATTATGTGGATAGATGGTAAACAAACCATCACTGACAATGGCTGTACTATGAGAAACTTTTGCCCTTAGACATTGCTACAGTACTTATTCACTGAAGAAAGACGCTGTATTTGCTGTAGTAGCAGCCTGTACAGAATAAGTAGATGGAATGATATGATTCGTAGACTATATTTTAGTAGAATAGAAATAAGTTTCGGGGTAAACATGTAACCAAAATGTGACAATAGACTAGGAAAAAACTTTTAACACATCTTAGAATCAGGGGATGTTGATCTGAATGGAAAAATATTGTAAGAATCATTACGTAGAAGAACATGTGCTATATAAATAGAGACTAAAGCAATAAAGATTATGGTCTTTGGGCCATCAAAAACTCTCTGTCTCCTTTCTTTTCCTTTCTCCGATGCCGTTCATCCCTGGGGGACCCCTGGACCAGCTGGAGCAGGACTCTGGCAGTTCCACAGAGAATTCATTCAGACTGGGGTCAGCTAAAAGCCTGATGAAGCTGGGGGATTCAATGCCACAATGGCTCAGTCACATTTTAGGAAGTGGATTTGGCAACTGGGAAACAAATATACTTCCTTTCTTGTGGGCTTCTCATGAGGCTGTTTTACTGCCTTCATGTTATAACAGAAGGCTGTGCTAAGAATAAGCAATTTAAGAGACCAAGAGAGAAGTTATACATCCTCACTTCCACCATCCTTTACTGGACATAAAAATCAGTCCCAATGTGATATGGGAGGGGGCTACACAGTGAGGAAGTACTCGGAGGTAAGGATTATTGGGAGCCATATTGGCGACTGGCTACTACAGTAATGTATGTTTTACATTATTAAATATGTTTCCTAGGATATAGCAGACATTCAGTAAGCGGTAATGCTCAGAATCAACCAAACTTGAGGTAAAGGGTACAGTCGTTCAGACAACCAGTTCTGTAACAAGACTCATGATATCAGCTGCAAGGTCAAGAATGCCCAGGGCCAGCCTCACTTCCAACCAGCTGACTACAAATTTGTGGGTTCCCAGGACCATCTGTAGGTTTGATACTTTGCTAGAAAGGCTTGCAGAACTCAGGAAAGTATTATACTTACGGTTATAGTTTTACTACAGCTGCTGCTGCTGCTGCAGCTAAGTCGCTTCAGTCATGTCCGACTCCATGCGACCCCATAGACGGCAGCCCACCAGGCTCCGCCGTCCCTGGGATTCTCCAGGCAAGAATACTGGAGTGGATTGCCATTTCCTTCTCCGATGCATGAAAGGGAAAAGTGAAAGTGTAGTCGCTCAGTCGTGACCGACTCTTAGCGACCCCATGGACTGTAGCCTACCAGGCTCCTCTGTCCATGGGATTTTCCAGGCAAGAGTACTGGAGTGGGGTGCCATTGCCTTCTCCATTTACTACAGCAGAAGGATACAAATCTGAACCCACCAAAGGAAGAGATGCATAGGGAAGAATGTAGAACTGGAAGAGTTCCAAAGCTTAAGTGTCTATGTTGTCTAGGAAGGATCATCCTCCAGGCATCAATCTGTGGCAATATGCAGACACTTTGGTCAACCCAATATTGTCAACCCAGACATTCATCCGAGTTCCAGTGTCTGGTTTTCATAAAGACTTCATTATGTTGGCACGATTAACCCAATCTTCCTTCCCTTTCTGGGAGGGTCAAGCTGATTCCCCATGCTCCAGTCTCAACCCTCTCAACATATGACAGGTTTTCCTTTCATGGCCAGATCCCACCTTGACTCATCTTTGTTAGCATTAAACTACCAATTGTGATACAAAGGGCCCAGCATGAATAACAAAGACACCCCTCTCCCTCAAAAAACCCTAAGGATCTAGAGTTTATCCCCAAGAACATGAACAAAAGCCAGATCTGGGTAAATTAATTCTTCATTATACAGGTAGATATTTTTATTGCCACTCCAGCTATATTCCTAAATAGAATTATTTGTAAAAATGAGACAGCATTTCAGAGTCCCAGAAATGACAGACACTGGGATAGAAATAAAAATCTAACATCTGCTCTTTTTGGTTTCTTACTGCTAATTTGTTACTTTTTACTGCCTTTTATTTTACTCTATGTTAATGATCATTACACACTGAGACTGAGCAACTTTTATCAATCAGGAACCCAGAGCAAAAGTGGCACCTGAGTAACTTTCCTTGCATCTCTGTACCTTAATCAAGATGACTGTCATCCTGACTCCAATGACTTAGAATTATCACCATAGTCAATGTAGGAGATTAGAAACGGCAAACATGAAGGGTAAGAACTGAAGATTGTAGATCTCCCATTAACACTTAATATGTTTTCTATTTTCTGACCTTTGTGATGTCTACTGTTCATAGTTTATCACCGTCCTTCCCTTTCTTGATGACATTTCCTTCTTTGTGTCAGTCAACGGTTAAATTCTCCAGTCTATTATGCTATATATACCTTCATCATGCTGCCTTTATCATGAGGCCAGGGTCTTATCTTCAGAAAATATTTTTCTAATTTTAGATCTAAACAGAATTGGTTGATATGGTAAATCCGTTGTATACGCACTGGAAGAATCATAGGAAAGTCACACACCACTACTACAGCTCTTTGATGCCAATTGATTGGTGTGGCTGTGGATGAGTCAATAAAAATGAAACAGGAAGCATGTATCAATCAGTAAAAACTAAGACAGCAGCTTGGGTCACCTTTTCAGTTGCCTGGTGAATTTAACGTACATATGTCACTTCTCACTGTCATACATATGTCATACATATGTCATACATATGTCACTTCTCACTCTTAATCTCTTCTGAATCTTCTCATCTCAGCCTCATTATGAAACTTTAATTTACCAACAGCTACATGTTTACAAAACAACAAGATACACCCTACAAAAGTCAATGTAAACACAATAAAGACTTGGCCAAGAAAGGGCTGATTGTCTAAGGTGTTCAATCTTTCTCTCTCTAGAACTTTCTCCATATCTCTTCTTTAAATTTCTATGTTTCTCTCCAGAACCACATGTCCTCATTTCTGTTACTGAGCTCGAGTCATTCTCGATACACTAAGTTTCTAAGAGCTTAATATATTCCAGTTTCCTGGATATTTGGATTTAAAAGAGAATACAAATTTCAGGTATTTGTGAAAGATACTTTTAAACAAGTTCTTCCCTTGATGGTTTTCAAATTACAATATATAGTCTACCAAAACATAAGGCAAACTCGACCAACTGAATCCCACAGACATTGAAACAACTTTGAAAATAAATGCAGTTAATAGTAATCATGTAGTAATAGTACTAGCCTAGTAATAGTAACAATAATAGTAGTCTTCGTCTTTAGCTATTCTGACATAATTCCATGGTGAGGAGGTAGGGATATGGGGGAGAAATTCTAAATTCTGAGAACTTAGTAGAAGATGATGCAGAAAAATATAGAAGAAAATGAGACAATACAATGAAATCTTCACATTTCTTGATCTTGTGAATTTGGCCCAATCTTGATTCAAGCTGAGCAGATGCTATGGTAAGTGACTAGCTCCATGTTTTCTTCAAAGTTGTAGCAATTCTATTTAAATAATTATGGATATTTTAGGAAGCCACTTTAGTAGAGTAAGTTTTTTAGAATCTCCATATTAACTTATAGATATTAATCAAGGAAATACTGTGATTCTTCAACTCAGTTTCAGGGCTAATCTACTAACAGGAAATAAAATATATATCTCACTAGCAATTTACTTTGCCTCTTGGTTATTTCATTTTTAACTTGTGTAACAAACAGATAAATGTTAAATTGTAGGAGGAAAATTGACTTCTGTCCATGGAAATAAGATATGAACTAAGATATACTTTTTCAATTTTTATATTGAGGTTTATATTCTTTATACAAACTCAAAATCATCATCATATCTTCGTTCACTTACTTTTCTGAAGCTTATAAAATGTGGAAATAAATGTAATGTCAAAGTAAATTATGTTTGGCATTATTTTATAATGACTTTGAACAGTTTTTGAATTCTAAAGGAAGAAAAATAAGCTGGAAAAATATCTCGGTAAGGGTAATATTGTCAGAGTAGAGGTGTCTTATCACAACCCTGCATTCAGCTATAATTCTTACTCAGGTTACATATTTACATATAAAATTTATTATTTTTCTGCCATCTAAGATACTTTACATATTGAGTATTTGTTTTATTTCTGTGGCTGCAACAAACAATAGATACACATGTTTTGAATCACAATTCATTTTTTAAATCTTCTCTAATCTAAAAAAGATCCTTGCTTTTCTAGACAGGCAACTTCCTCCAAATAGGATACATCACTACTTATTTCATGCTTCCATTACAACACAATGCATTCCATTTTAATATATTTTTTATTTGCTTTTGGGACTATTAGCAGCAACATGATAGCACAGAGAGGAGTAAATGAGCATAATGGAAATACATAATTTGGGGGTTAGAGTGACTGGATACATTCTGGTTCTGACACCACTTTTGTGACCTAGGACATTGCTTAACATTCTTGTTGCTCAGAAATCTCAGGTATAAAACTGGAAATACTTGTAAGAATGCTTTTTCAAAGGCACATTTGTGAATGTTAAGCATATTTGTAAAACATCTGTAATATTTTATTTATATCCAATTAATGATAGCTTCTATTCCTGGAGAAGGAAATGGCAACCCACTCCAGTACTCTTGCCTGGAAAATCCTATGGACAGAGGAGCCTGGTAGGCTACAATCCATGCGGTCACAAATAGTCGGACACAACTGAGTGACTTCACTTTCTTTCACTTTCTATTACTAATAAAACAAAAAAATTCTTCTGGATATTCTTTTTGTTTAATTATCTAGTAGAGAAACTGACAAATAGAATGTACCCAGATGTACATGAAGCTGAATGGAGTTGTCTTAGTTTCCAGCGTGTTCCAGGATCAGCACAATGCCTACTACTCACTAATGTCAATCTATTTCCTCATACTGTTAACAGACCCTCAGTCCTCAACCCTTGAGGCACAGGAGTGATTACCTGATCCATAATGGGTATTCACAGCATTGCCGGCCCCTGGCCCTGATGACTGATCTTGAGATGGACTCACAATCCGTCAGCTTTAAAGACTTTTCCTGTAATTTCATATATTGGAGGGGGTAGGTGATATGTGGATCTCTCCTCTTACATTTCTAAATTTGATTTAAGTCAACTTTATGTTCCATCTAGCAGGAGATATTTGCTTATGAAATGTGTGAATATAGGCTAAATACAAGGATGAAAGATGACTCAGTTTTGTGCCTGCATATTGCATTTGTGGAGAGGTAAGGTTAGGGGAAGAGAGAGGATGAGGGGAAAGGGAGAGAGAGAAAGAAAGAAATGGTAAACGGTAACAATGGTAATACTGGTATCTGAGTGCCTAGCTCTAGTCATCTCTAACCCTGTTAATGCTGCAACATACTTGATATTTAAAGATTCCTGAAGAATAGCTGTAGGAAAGAATGAACATTTTCAAACTGAGGGAAGCTGACCTTTACTTTGATTATTTTTAAAATCTTGAATACATCTAAATTGTCCATGATGGTAGAGCAACATTTTTCTGAAAAGTTTTTATTTGGGAGTAAAATAGATAAGACATAGTCCACAGTCTGTTTCATACATTTATAAGCGATTTTCCATACTCATTATTTCACAATGCTCATCACATTAAAAATATGTTGAATTTGCTATTTATTACTTTCTAATAAGTTTCCAAATTTAAACTAGGCAAAATTTGATGAGACATGTAACGAAAAATGTTATTCAAAATAAAGATAAGTCAGGAGCTTGGGATTAACATATACATACTACTATATATAAAACTGATAACTAATAAGGATCTATTACAGAGCATAGGGAATTCTACTCAATTCTCTGCAGTGACCTATAAGAAAAGAGTGGGTATATGTTTAACTGGTTCACTTTGTTGTGCAGCAGAAACTAAAACAACATTGTAAGTCAACTATATTCCAATATTTAAAAAATAAAATCATTTTCTAATTGCAGCTTAAAACAAACAAACGAACAAAAACTTACCACATTCTAGGCAGTGAATTTAGCACTAATATAAAGCAATTTAATGAATCCGCCTCCACAAAAACTCCTTTCTAAAAGACTTTCTATTTTATTTTGGAGTATAGCAGTATCACAATGTTGTGATAGTTTCAAGCGGACAACAAAGGGACTCAGCCAGACTCTTTTGAGCTAAGTTCTTTACTATTGTTATCCCCATTTCACAAATGAGAAAAATCAAGGTACGAGAAGTCATCCAGAGTAACACAGCTAGAAGGCCGACAGGTCAAAGTCACACTCACATAGTCAAGGTTCAGATCTGAGCTCCTAAACACTAAGCAGATTGCATCTAACTTTAGTACACACAGATTCTACTCTATAACATCTTCCTAAACTCATTTGATTACTTAAATGTATATTTCTATTTTATTTTTTCCACTTTATGGTTAATCTTTATACTATCATCTAATCTATGCTTTGCTGGTACATTTCATGTATTTTTTCTTTCCTACTCTGCTGTTTCTCTCTGTATTAGGCAGAGTAATTTCACTTTGTGGATATAAAGCATTCTCTGTCTTGACTCTCACTGGTATAATCTATCCTGCACAACTGATTTTTAAAGACAGTTCAGATAAGAACACTTTTAAGTCCTTTGATGTCTTAACATTCCATTTAGAATAAAACCAACATGATTTAATATGGCCTACATTGTTCTACCTAACCTGGTCTCCATTTACCCCATTAAACTTATCTCTATCACTCCCATCCTCTCTCGGCCTTGCTTTCTCAACTTCCTGTTCAACAACCCACCTTACAACACTCAAGTTCAAGGCAGTGAATTCTTTTCTCTTTCTAGAATATTTGCCCTGCTCATCATTTCTTTTCATGAGGTTCTCCTTGTGTTCTTCGTACCGTGTGTTCCTTTTCATGCTTCAGTTCTGAACGATGTTTTAGAAACCCTCTAATCCAATGGTTTTCAATTTGCAGTTCCCAGACCGTCAGCATCACCTGGGGATTTGTTAGAAATGTAGATTCTCAGGTGCCAATTGGGACCCATTGATTTAGAAAATCTGTGGTGCTTCCCAGGATTCGGCGTGTTTATAAGTGCTCCAGATGATTCTGTTATATATTAAACTTTGTGAACCACTGACTATGCTCTGAGGTACGGAGAAGGCAATGGCAACCCACTCCAGTACTCTTGCCTGGAAAATCCTATGGATGGAGGAGTCTGGTAGGCTGCAGTCCATGGGGTCGCAAAGAGTCAGACATGACTGAGCAACTTCACTTTCACTTTTCACTTTCATGCATTGGAGAAGGAAAAGGCAACCCACTCTGGTGTTCTTGCCTGGAGAATCCCAGGGACAAGGGAACCTGGTGGGCTGCTGTCTATGGGGTCGCACAAAGTCGGACACAGCTGAAGCGACTTAGCAGTAGCAGCTGCAGCAGACTATGCTCTGAGGTAACAAAATCCACTTATTTAATTTTTTACAGAGCGCTTAAAACTATCAACTTAAACTTAAAACAGGATTCACTGGAAAAGACCCTGATGTTGAGAAAGAGAGAAGGCAGGAGGAGAAGGGTACGACAGAGGACAAGATGTTGTACATACAATGAGAAGCAAGGTGCTTCCTCCTTGGAAGAAGAGCCATGACCAACCTAAACAACATATTAAAAAGCAGAGACATTACTTTGCCAACAGAGGTCCGTCTAGTCAAACCTATGGTTTTTCCAGTAGTAATGTATGGATGTGAGAGTGGGAGTATAAAGACAGCTGAGTGCCAAAGAATTGATGCTTTTGAACTGTGGTGTTGGAGAAGACTCTTAAGAGCCCCTTGGACTGCAAGGAGATCCAACCAGTGTATCCTAAAGGAAATCAGTCCTGAATATTCATTGGAAGGACTGATGCTGAGGCTGAAACTCCAACACTTTGGCCATCTGATGCAAAGAATTGACTCATTTGAAAAGACCCTGATGCTGGGAAAGATTGAAGGCAGGAGGAGAAGGGGACGAGAGAGGATGAGATGGTTGGATGGCATCACCCACCGACTCAATGGACATGAGTTTGAGTAAACTCTGGGAGTCGGTGATGGACAGGGAAGCCTGGCATGCTGCAGTCCATGGGGTCGCAAAGAGTCAGACACGACTGAGCAACTGAACTGAACTGAACTGAGTCAAGACCACTAGGAACATGCAGAGAGTAGCACAAAGTTGGTCTGGGAGACCCCACATCACTGAGAACCAGAAGGTAAGCAGGTACTAGGAGAAACTTCTTAGAGTTTAGGCTTTGGGCTTGTATAACTGATTTTCAAGGGATGGTTCAAGGAAGCAGGGATTTTCTCTGTATTGGATGCTGTTAGAAAGGAAGGTGTTTCTATTATCGCGTTATTTTAATTGTTCATTAAAGCTTTAGTAAGAACAGAAATAGTTGCCAGTTGCTCATGTTGGCTGGGTGGGGGAAATGTTTGGAAGTTGAGGGCCTTGCATCATGTTCTTGATTTTTGTCTAAGTTCAACCATGATTACAGAGCAGTCATGGTTTGTTTGCATCATTGTTTTTGGTTTGCTCTATTATAATGAGTAAACTTGTATAGTGTTGGTGACCCGTGAAAGTGTTTATAGTCAACAAAAGATGGAAACTTACTTAGCTGTGAGTCTTCTCTCTCTCCTTCTTTCTCCCTAGCATCCTCCCCAAATGCACACAATTAAGCATCCATGAGAATATTTGTTTAACTGCACAATATAGGCCAGTATTCTTGCCTGGAGAATCCTGTAGACAGAGGAGCCTGGTGGGCTGCTGTCCACAGGGTCGCATAGAATCGGACACAACTGAAGTGACTTAGCATGCATGCATGCATTGGAGAAGGGAATGGCAACCCACTCCAGTGTTCTTGCCTGGAGAATCCCAGGAATGGAGGAGCCTGGTGGGCTGCCGTCTATGGGGTTGCACAGAGTTGGACACTACTGAAGCGACTTAACAGCAGCAGCATAGGCCAATTTTACTCATGGTTTTGAGAATCCTTAACTATTTACATAAAAAAGAGAGAGAGGGAGACGGAGAGAGAAATGGTTGAGATAATTTATAATACAACAAAGAATAATTGATAAGATTAACACTCGGGTTAAAAAGAATGGGGTAAAGAAAAAGACAGAGAGGAGCTCTTGAGTGATGTTTCAGCTTTATTCATATATGCTCATATGTTCAGATATACTTTATTAATCCTATCTCGTCCCACAGTGTCGAGACAAATTAGGTAAATATGTCCTCTTTCTGCTATTTAATGATCACACTATAATATCTTATTCTTTTATCCTCTTCAAATTTGTCTCCTTTAATTAGACTACATGGTCTCTGGCATCCCGTGGATAACTCTGTCATCAAGGGTGCCCGAGTCTGACTTGTAAAACTCAGGCAGAGTTACTAAGCATCTAGCCAGACTGAGATAATGATATCTGATCTCCAGTACTATTTCTATATTTTCCTTGGGACATCTTACCTCTTTTGTGGGATTTTTTTTTTGGCAAAGTAATAAAATTGAAGTTAATCTTCAATTGAAGTTAATCTTCTCTGATCTATTTATAGAAACATATACAAATATATGGATTTCCCAGGTGGCACTAGTGGTAAAGAATCCACCTGTCAATGCAGGAGCCAGAGGAGACGCAGGTCCAATCCCTGGTATGGGAAGAACATGCAGTCCATCAGGTTGCAAAGAGTCACACATGACTGAGCAACTAACACAAAACCATCACCTTAATAACCAAGACAGTTAACAGATAATCAGGACTGGAGAAGTTAGTGGAACAAATTCTTCTGGACAAGTATATTTCATTTACATTTAGAGTAATTTCATTCATTTCTGATTCAAAGTATTCCTTGTTGCACTTAATATTTACTTTGAGCTAGTTTTCTTCAAAGGAAACATAATTTAAAAATATTTTTTATTTTCCTAAAGGTAATTTAGTTGCCCCAACTATGCAGACATCATAGGTTAAATAAACAATGACCTTATGGGGGAAGATAAAGCTCTTACACAAAAATATTTCTTTGTTATATGAATGCTCTACCAAGTAGTAACAATGATATCTCTATGCTACCCAAATTGTTTTATTTAATGGTGTTGACTGAATAACCTCACCACATGTAACCTTGACCTCACAGTACCCTTTCCCTTCCTCTGATGATGTACGAACGAATGAATAAAATAAAAAACTGTTCTTCAAATCAAGAGTGTATTTGACTTAGTAGGATTCGAGAAAGGCTAAGTTTTCTATGCTAGAAAGTGCAAAACTAGGAATGGAGACGCATGCTTGAATACAGAAAGAAAGCAGGATTTTTGAAAATGTGTTTGTTTTTAATTTTTCTGAAATGTGGCTGACATTCCTCACTTCATAAACAGGCCCACCTCCTGAATCACTGGCCCTATATTGTCTTTGTTAGTAATGAAATATTTCATTAAATTCCCTTAGCTACCGAGAAACTTCTGACTTCTAAGGTAAATGTCACACAGTGTAATATAAAAATGCATTTTCCTGTTAGAAATTCCACCAAAATCGAGAGCAGCTGTTGATCTTCCTGCTTGAAATAACTTCCTACATGTGGAGGCTTCTTGTTTCCACGTGAAACAATATATGCCATTGCCATCTTTCTTATAGATTCCACTCCCAGATCGGTACTTCATTTCATAACTCCTCTCAGCCCAATCTTCAATTTCTGCACAATTCTCTGGAAATGAACAGCTTCAGCCTGCTCAAATGAATCTAATAAGGTCGTTAATCATTTTGAAAATAAGTTGCTTATTATTCTCAGGTTGATCCATTTCAGTAACATGCTTGGATATTATATAAACACTGTATGTTAACTACTGTCTTTTCCAAGGTGATGCCAATTGTTTCACTCCAATGAACAACATAAAAATCTCCTCTTTTTTTCCCCCCTCTAACAATTCCACAAAGTTGTTAAAATCATTTGTCTCTAACTTGAAGACACAGCAAGAAACACCTGGCTGGGCAAAGCATCTCATAATAAATGCCAAAGGAGGGAGAGGATGCCAGCATTTGAGAGCCCTGATTCTTTTATTTCCCAACACCATCTGAATGCAAAAATGTACACAATGCCTGCCCTATACACACACACATATACCACTATACAGATAAAAAAGAAAAAAAAGATAACTGAGATAATAGACAATTTTTGCAAGTGAGAAACTTTAAAATTTTCTTTTCCATAGATTGCCGTTCTACTAACAATTATATGCTGAGATTATGGTGAAAATGAATTGAATGTGTGATTATTTTATTTTCATAGTGGGTGGGGGTTTCAAAACAAATTATAATAGCTACCAAAAATATGCGACTTCTGAGATGGTGCTAGTGGTAAAGAACAAGCCTGCCAGTGCAGGAGACATAAGAGACATGGGTTCGATCCCTGGGTGGGGAACACCCCCTGCAGGAGGGCATGACAACCCACTCCAGTCTTCTTGCCTGGAGAATCCCATGGACAGAGGAGCCTGGCGGGCTACAGTCCATAGGGTCTCACAGAGTTGGACACAACTGAAGCGACTTAGCATGCACACATGCAGATGCACTGAAAATATAGCATATATATATATATATATATATATATATATATATATATATATATATATATATATATATATATATATATAGTATTTTCTCTGTATATCCAAAAACTAATATGAATGAAATATTCTGACCTCATTGCACTAATAATAGTAAATACTCTAGAAAAGGCAAATCTATAGAGACAGAAAATAGACTGGTGGGTGCCTGGGGCTGAGACTGAGCATAGGATAAACTACAAACAGGTATGAGGAATTCAAATGTGTTATGAAGATATTCAGGATTATGTTGACAGTTGCACAGTAACTGGGTAAAATTATGAAATGAAATTCTGCACTAAACAAACAAGATACATCTTTTAATGTAGACTGACTACAAATAAATATAAACACACATTCTGAAAAATA
The DNA here is from genome assembly GCA_024291935.2 of Okapia johnstoni. NCBI lineage: Eukaryota > Metazoa > Chordata > Mammalia > Artiodactyla > Giraffidae > Okapia > Okapia johnstoni. The sequence continues at coordinate 11,639,188 of CM044325.1, forward strand.
TTCAAACTAGATGGGTATTTAAAAAAAATGACCCTACTTCCTTTCCATTCAATTATCTTTTCTTCTAGTGTCTATAATAGTGATTTGTACATAGTAGGTGGAATTGCTAATGGCCCAAAATCTTTGAGAATGAATATTTAGGTCACCACTTCCCTCAAGAAAGGAGACAGCTGAAGGAACATACCGCAAAGGGAATGTCGAACAGATAAAGAAGGATGATATAAATGCCAGCTGTGACCACATGACAAAGGACAGAAATCAGGACTGTAGTGGTTATGAGTGTTTCTTTCTTATGATTAATAAATATATTAAATAATTAGATTTCTCTTCTTTCTTACTTCTTTCTCATTCCCCTGTGATCTAACATAAAATATGTTAATATGGGTTAATTTTATATTTCACTATTTAAGTAACAGGAAAATAAAACCAGAGTGTGATTCAAGCACAAGCAGAAGGAAGAATGATTTTGCCATTTTCTTTATTTGGAAGTGAACTGTGGTCCAAAGAGTGTGCACGGATGGCAAGTGGACATTGAGTGGACTGAGCTGACTGGGTGCTGTGCAAAAATCTGACATCTGGCTCATCAATGTGATTGTAGGCCTAGCATCACTGGACATACTGGAGGAGCAGAATCTAGAGACAAGTCTCTATTGATTTATACAAACCCTACTTTAGGGTCTTACTCCACCTTCTGGACACAACTAGTTTGAAGACTTGCTCAGAATTTCAAGATCATGAATCTATGCCAGTACTGCAGGAGACTTACACAAGTTTGCACAAGCAGGCAGAGATTAGAGTGATGAGGCTATAAACTGAGGAACCCCAAGGGTGGCTCACAAATTTCGGAAGCCAGGGGAAATACTGGGAAACAACTCCCCTCAAACTTCCAGTAGGAACAGCCCTGGCAGGACTTTGATTTCAGTATTCTAGCCTCCAGAACTACAGGACCACACATTCCTGTTGTTCAAAACCATTCAGTTTGTTGTCATTTGGTCAAGTAACGCTGGGACTCTAATACACTAATTCATACCAACTGTGTTATTTACAATCCTAAGGGTTTTATTTACTTTGTTTTGTCTCTAGGTATTGGTGGCTTCTAAAAGTTAGAATTAAGTTGAAAACTATCGATTTCCTCCCAGAAATTCACTTTAAAATTAAACCAATCATATTCTGAAACATTTACTTGCAAGCAGTCATCAAAATAGCTGACGGTCATTTTAATGTTCTATTTTAAACTTATAATGAAATACTCGTTCTGTGTATTTTGAATGAAAAGTATACTTTAAACAGAGACAGTAATGTTCTAAAACCAGAGTTTAGCACTAGGTGAGGACAAACGACTCATATGTCCCTGAATTCAGTGCTGATTATAATCCTACTTATAGGGTGATATTCCAATGTGCATAAACTATTGGGATATTGTTAACACACAGTGTAACTTGCCAATTTCACCCATGCCTTGTCTTTTTAAAATTCACCACTTTAATCAAAGTATAAGGAGTTAACAGAACTGTATTTTTGGGCTTCCTTGATAGCTCAATTGGTAAAGAATCCGCCTGCAATGCAGGAGACCCCAGTTCAATTCCTGGGTCAGGACGATCTGCTGGAGAAGTGATTCTTGGGCTTCCCTTGTGGCTCAGCTAGTAAAGAATCTGGCCTCAATGCAGGAGACCTGGGTTTGATCCCTGGGTTGGGAAGATCCCCTGGAGAAGGGAAAGGCTACCTACTCCAGTTTTCTGGCCTGGAGAATTCCACGGACTATATAGTCCATGGTGTTGCAAAGAGTCAGACACAACTGAGCAACTTTCACTTTCCAATTCGAGTCTTTATAACTAATCACTCTAAGTGTATATTCTTCATTAAGGGGTCACATATTTCACTAACTCTCTCTAGCATAAACACAAAGTTAACAGACATGCTAGACTGTTTAGATCAAAGTAATTTAAATTATACATAATAAAATAACTTGCCTTAGAGCTTTGATTATTTTTAAGAAATTCTCTTATTCAGGAGAAGTGGTCACCAAACCTAGACATAGACCATGTACTTAGGGATTAAAACACTACCAGTTAATTATCTTACAGTTCTGAAGGTTATAAATGGGTTTTACTTGGTTAAAACCAAGGTGTTCTCAGGGTTGCATGGCTTTCTGAAGGCTCTAGAGGAGACTCAGTTTCTTCTATTTTGAGCCTCTAACTGTCCACATTCCTTGACTCCTGGCCCTGAAAAGTGTGTGTTAGTCGCTAAGTCAAGTCTGACTCTTTGTGACGTAACAGACTGCAGCCTACCAAACTCCTCTGTCCATGGGATTCTCCAGGTAAGAATACTGCAGTGGGTAGTGTTCCCTTCTCCAGGGGAATCTTCTCAACCCAGGGATCAAACCTGGGTCTCCTGTATTGCAGGCAAATTCTTTACCATCTGAACTACCAGGGCCTGCCTATCTTCAAAGAATGTAATGGAATCTACTACACACTGCACTACCCTGACACTGTCTCTTCTGTCTCCCACTTCCATGTTGAAGGACTCTTGGTGATTACAATGGACATGCCTCTGTAGTCAGGACACTCCCTATTTTCAGGTCAGATGCTTAGCTACCTTAATTCCATCTATTACCTTCACCTCTTCACCTTGTAACATTACAGATTCACAGGTTTCAGGGATAAGGATGTGGACATCATCCTGCCCACTGCAATGGATAATAGACCTAAATTAGAGCAACCAGACATTTGGTAGAAATGCTGAGAAAAAGACATATCTTTACTTCTGGACAGAAACAGAGAAACATTTAGCCCCAGAATTTGTTGACATTCATCGTGGTGGCAAAAGAGAAACTAAACTTAGGATCAAGATGCTATAATGGAAATTAAAGAGTAGAGAATGAACAATCTGTTAAGGCAATGTCACCAAGCCACTGGGTTAAGTTTCATCTGAAGTTCATCTTAACTCTAATGTTTTCAGTTATTTTAAGTAGTGATTTGCCCTTACAAACGAGGTACACGAGCCAGGTTTTTGTGATCTGAAGGCCAAACTGTCCTAAGTGATAAGTTTGCTATTTTTGTAGTTCTTACACTAGTGGTTACTGAGATAGGAGTATTCTCAAATCATTTTCCTGTTTGCTCACTGCTGACATTCAGGTAACAAGTAATTTCCGAATGATTATTCTATTTAATTCTTCTTCTAATTCTAATAATATATTATTTTACTTTGAAATTTTTGGCAGAAAAGTTTATAATCTTTAAGAAGCAGTAACAATTCTGTCTCTTCTCAATATTTATATCTCACTTGTTTTTCTTATATTAGATAAGTCTGCAAGTCTATATTTTAAATATAACATTTCATACTTAGTTATGAGTCCACATGTCAAACGTGTACTGCATCTCTGTACAAATAAAAATACTAATATTTTTTTTGAAATTTCTCTTTGAAAAGCAAAGGAAAATCTTTTATCAATTAACTATCTCTATTCTGTTATACAGAACAGAATGCTGACATTTCATTATCACACCAAAATCTAAGAACTTTGGATTTTTACATAAAGCATTGAATTATCTGCCCTGAAAGCAAATTGTTTCATAATTAAAAGGGTCAACAATCAGGTTGGAATAACTAAAAAGTCTATATTGAATGTTGAATGAGGTAGTCAGAAAATGTACTTACATACAGATTTTTGTGGATGAACTAGAGCTTATAATGATAAATAATTACTGTGATGGGTAATCATGATATTTAACTCAACATTATTTATTATTGAATCTTTTAATTATGAAGGAATAACTATTATTGGGAGATTGCTAAACTTGTGATGAAGTTTGAGAGCAGTAGGATCTTGAGGTACCAGAGAAACAGAAGACATTTCCTTTTGTTTTATAGCTTTGTTCACTTTAGGACTTTATTTTTGCCTGACTTTGTCCTTAACCACAGACCTTCAGGTCCTATATTTCTCACTTGTTCTAATTTAAACATTTTAAAATAAGCCCCTGTCCCATGATGCTTTAAAGCAAGTTGTCTTATTTTTAAAAACTAACAAAACAAAACACAGATTCTAAATGGGAGATTTTATGCTATTTCTTTTCTGTTTTCTTTTTTTTTTCTGAGCCCAAACAAAGAAAATGTCTTCTCCCTGGGATATTGTAAAAACTCTCAGATGAGTTTCTCTCTCAATTCATATTTCTTTCAGTTTAGTAGTGCACACATAGACAGACTCATATGGAGAATTCTACTTAACGTCTTGTTCCGATTCCCCTGGTGAAGTGCGGCAGAATACCAAAGACTGGAAGACATTTTCTCTATGAACAGCCAGTCATGCCTGCCTGACTTCTGGTTGCTTCTTTGATTTCTCAGACAAATTTTTCATTCCAGCACTGCTATGCATTCCATAAACCTGACCCAGCCATATTCTGATTTTCCCTCTGCTCTCCTGAAGGGCAATGCAGAACATCTTTTAAAGTTACTCTGTAGAATGCCAGAAGTACCATCATAACAAAGGCAAATCTGCCTTCTTTCCATAAATCAGTTATGCTTCTTAGGAACTTCCATAGTCAGAGCTTTGGAAAGAAGTGTCCAAGAGTTAAGGTGATGTACTGGGAAGTTACATTTATTTTACTAGTTACTAAAAAATGCCGAAGGGTCCAATTATTATTATTTTCTCCACTATTTTATTTTTTATAATGTATTTATGTTTGTTTATTTGATTTGGCTCTGCTGGGTATTCATTGCTATGTGCAAGCTTTTATCTAGTTGCAGCAAGCGTGGGGTACTCTGGTTGCATGCGTGGGCTCCTCATTGTGGCGGCTTCTCTTGTTCCAGAGCACGGCTCTAGGGCTCTCAGGCTTCAGTAGTTGCAACACCTGGGCTCAGTAGTTGCATCTCCCAGGTTCCAGAGCACAGGCTTAATAGTTGTGCACATGGGCTTAATTGCTCTTCAGCATGTAGGATCGTTCTGGACCAGGGATGAAACCCATGTCTCTTGCATTGGCAGGCAGCTACCAGGGAAGCTCTCTCCATTATTTTAAATATGCTTGTTTAAAAAAAAAGTCTTTAACATCTATAGAATTTGATATTGGGATCAGATATTATGGAGTCTGTAGAGATCTGCTAAGGTCCACATGAAATATTTAATATTCTTACTTGAAATGAATAGAGTCATTGATTAATCCTTAAACTCATTGCCCAATGAAAGTTTGCTGAGACACTAGAAAAAGGACAGAACAAAACCTTGTTATACGGAGACTACTCTTTATGATTTATTTTTATAGGTTTCATCTTGATTGCTAAACATGATCAAGTGGAAATAATTGCTGAGGGGACTGTGGTAAGCATTCTGAGGCTGAGGACCTAAAGGCTGAAATTTAGTAGGAAAGAATGCTGTACATTTCCACTTTGGATCTGGGAGGGGCAGTAAAGACATGCTGCTGCTGCTGCTAAGTCGCTTCAGTCGTGTCCGACTCTATGCGACCCCATAGATGGGAGCCCACCAGGCTCCCCTGTCCCTGGGATTCTCCAGGCAAGAACACTGGAGTGGGTTGCCATTTCCTTCTCCAATGCAGGAAAGTGAAAAGTGAAAGTGAAGTCACTCAGTCGTGTCTGACTTCTAGCGACCCCATGGACTGCAGCCCACCAGGCTCCTCCATCCATAGGATTTTCCAGGCAAGATAGTGGAGTGGGGAGTGCTACTTATTTGCCATCCTTAGCAAGAAAAAGGAAATAAACACTGGGAGTCAAGGTAACAAATTAACTAGATGTGTACCATGAATAAATGGGTTTACCTCTGTTTCTTCATCTGTAAAATAAGGATATGGATGAGGCAATTGCTTAGTTTTTCTTGCTGCTTAATCCTCTAACTTCCAACATGTAGAGAAAAACATTTGCTAAACTTGAGTACAATGACACAGTTTCTTAAATCGTTTGTGTCATTGTATGCTTAGTTCAAATACTTGCTGCTATACTATTTAAAACAACATATTTATTTATTTAACAAAATTAACTACTAGGTATGAAGAACCCTCCACACTTAAGAAATTCATTTGACCCTCCATTTTATTATGGCCCATTTCTTCTAAATTTAGATCACCTGTAGATGTGTACCGTACAGTATTATCATTTTATTCAGTTTTCAAAAGGTACAATCCATTCATATGTTTTTAAAAATGTAACATGAGTGTGTGTATACACAAATGTGTGTGTCAGTGTTCACATGGCAATTGTTGGTGCGTGCTGGAAAGGATATGTTTGACTGATGATTTTTTTTTTTCACTTTTTGGTGTCATGATATCACAGGGTCCTTTTCCATAGAGACAAGCTTGATTACTATTGTCTGCCAGATTTAGTACTAAATTCATTGTCTTTAAGTTTCTCCAAAAATCATTAAAAGAATATTAAGCAACGAGCTCTAATCACAACTGAAACTGGTCAGCTTAAATTTGCATTTACAATTTTTAAATAAATATGTCACTGAGTGGTTCCTCACACTCCACCAATTCCCTCTCCTGTTTTCCTATGGAATTATTAGATGACTGAAAATTATTCTACTATGCACTGCCTTTTAATGTTCCATGTTTCTTTACCATCCTTAGAGATGCGTTTCTCAGTTAGTGATACATTCTTGTTTTCCAAAGTGGTATAGAATTAAAGTGAACTATTCGGAAGATAATTTCAAGATAAGCCTAATACAAAAAGCTAGAACTAATACTTTTTCTCTTTGGGGACTTTTTAAGAGCTAAAATATATAATTCAAAACCCTATAATCTTTAAAAGGTATAAATTTAGTTTTGCTTTAACACTAATTTACTATACTTATAAGTAGTCTTAAATACTAAATTGATAATGAAGCATGGTTTAGCTCTTAACTTGAAATTACTATGTTAAAATAACTATAGTTAATTTTGTTCAGAAATTAGGTTTGTGGGTGAAGGCAAGAAAAGGCAGGTTTATTGAGTACATTTGTTTAGATTTTAATGTTGATGAGATAGGCTCTCCTTATTGTGTCAGTGTTAATAGTCAACTTACAACAACAAGGAAATCAGTATGATTTTGAAAATAAATTCAAAAACTTAAAACCACATGTTCTATTTATATTCTATTATTCTAATAATCTATTTTTAAGTGAATTTGGAGAATTTTCTAAGACATTGTACTATAGTATCACTAAGACTTTTCAGTGTTATATACTAAGATATATCTAAGTAATTCATTGCCCACTTACATCACTATGATTTCTAGATTGTTATTAACACTATAGCATGAAAGGTCAATAATTTTCTCATTTTTATGTTAACTTGCGATTTTGCTGGCAATCTCATTCATTGTTTGACATGACAAAAATAGAATTCTGATCATATTACACTCTTTTTAAAAAAACAACCATACCGTTAAAAACTATCAACAAAACGTGAATTTACTTTTGGGGGAAGCTTATACTGACTGGAGGGTCTGCTTTAAGGAAAAGATTATAAAATACATAAATAAAAATTAGGTACCAATGTGAATTACTTTTGAAAAGAAATAGGAAACTGCAATAAATTGCTAACTCAAAAAACCTGAAAAATTTCACAAAAATGTATATTTATTAATAAACTTATGCAAAGCTATAGTATTTGTTTTCCTACTTTCCTTAACTGGATACTCTGCTTGCATGTTCAATTAACAAAGATTTTATTACATCATTTTCTAGAGAGACATTAGGAAAATATTTCATTTTTTCTTCTAGTATACATTTTCAGAAGGATTTTGCAGAGGGAGAGCAACACAAATTGGTAGGGTCAGAGGTCATATAGCTATGGAAACAGATCTCATCATGCCCAATAAAGGCAGGAGATAGGTAATGGAAGTGATAAACACATGCCAGAAATTAGGATTGTACACTCACATACGCACATGTGTATACACATATGTGCACATGAATATAAAGTAAATATATCCCCAACTCAATTTCCTTTTATTCAGATCCCAGAAGTGCATCATCCACCATCACAGAACGTAAAGGGAAACGTGACAGGAGAAAAATGAGAGGGGCAAGAACTCAGGATCTTAACCATCTATTATCACATTTCATGCTCAGTTGCTTCAGTCTTGTCTGACTCTTTTGTGACCCCATAGACTGTAGCCTGCCAGGCTCCTCTGTTCATGGGATTTCCCAGACAAGAATACCGGAGAGGGTGACCATTTCCTTCTCCAGGGGATCCTCCTGACCCAGGGATTGAACCAGCATCTCCTATGTCCCCTGCATTGCAGGTGGATTCTTTACCACTGAGCCACCAGGGAAGTTCATTAAATATATGACCTTTGTAATTTATCAACAACAATAACCTACTCGATTGTGTGAAAGTATCACTAGGTTCTTCTAGGCCTTGGAGGGTGTCAAGGTGGATTAGGTGCCTTAAGTCTAAAACTTCATCCCCACTATGGAAAATTCACCTCTGAATGTCTGTATCGTCAACATTACAAAGTCTTCTTTTCTTTCCAGCAGGAACTGACACAACGCTTTTCTGATTTTCCTGCCAATATTTCACTTCACACATTAATATTCCTTTACCTTCTCCCCACAAAAAACATTTATTGATCTTCAGCTGTGCTCACTACTCTCAAATCTCTCCGCAATTGCCAGTGCTGTTTCCTTTAACTGATTCTGCTCTATTCTTCAAGGACATTTTCTACAAAATCTAATTTATTCATTACAGTAGGAAATGATGTCTTTATTCCTTTGACATAGAGATTAAGCCCTTATCAAACATTTTATTGTCATTTAGACCACATTTATTAGAATGATTGTCATACAAATATTATTTAAACTCTCCCAGACCAGTTTTGAGACTGATTTTTCTTTAAAAGCTCTATTTTAAAGACTTAAGAGACAGTGAACAAAGTTTTGAATCAATTGAACATGATAAATTCTTCAATATAGTTGATCAGGGGTAAAAATATTTTATGTCCCACAAATTTAGGTGTGAATGTATTACCTGCAACAGGAAAAGGAAAATTAGACAAATGAATATTATTTGTCTATATCTTGAACAAATATTCAAAATATATTTTATTAGTGTGCACCTTCTCCTACTTGTCCTGGACTGGAAATAAGATATTTATATAATCAAATGGGAAGAAGCATTTGTACTCTTCTGGGATTTCTAATGTATTTCACATATCTGTGCAATTACCAGTCATTCAAATAGAAAATAAAATGCAAACAGATGAAAGGAAAATTAACTTATATGTGTTTCTAGTGTTTTACAGAGCATGACATATCAGAAAGACCACATTTAGATTTTATTTCAATACTTTTCTGTACAATTTCTTCAGATCCCAAGAAATGGATCTGCAGGGTGGAGACGCAGATGGAAGGGAAAAACTGTGCTGCAGAGCGTGGTGGAGAGGTGCAGCCACACAGAAAAATCGACTCTCCCCAGGGCCTCTTCTCCTAACATTTTCATTTTCACCTGAAGGACAGCAAATCTGAACAGTGACTTTATTCTAAGACGCCTTCAACCAAGATGCAGGAGTCTCTATTAGCATTTTGATAGCTGCCCACTAGAAGTCTGCATGAATATCAGCTTAAAGGATGTTGAAGACAAATTTTCTCCCAAGAAATCAGACACACATTTTGAACCAGTATCTTCACTGCATATCCAGGAACATTTGACATTGTAAAGAGTGTAAATTTACTTCTAGCTGAGTATCTCAATTGTATAGTCACTTTTTGTTCCTAGTTTGAAAAAACTCATTTTATAAGGGAAAGTGCATTTTAAAGGTGTTACCCTTTAACAAAATAGAGCCAGCAATGTTTGACAAACTCATAGGATGACAGAGGCCTTTATATATATATATAAAAAGCATATATATAATTATAATATAATAATTATAAAGTTGAACATGACTGAGTGACTTTCACTTTAAACATATAACAGTCATGTTCAACTTTATAATTATAATATATAATGCTTTTCTTTATATATATATATATATGTGACAGAGACCCTAATATATGTATAACACAAGGAGCTCAGCTCAGTGCTCTGTGATGACCTAGAGGTGTGGAAGAGAGGGGATATATGTATACATGTAGCTGATTGATTTTATTGTACAGCAGAACCTAACAAAACATTGTAAAACAATTATACTCCAATAAATAAATAAAATTTTAAAATAAAATACTTATCATCTTAAAAAAAATCAGACATAAAGGAGAATGATTAGTTTCACTACTCTTCTCCCACCTTTGGTAGAAGGAGTCTGTTTGCAACACAAATTTTATTGTTCAAGTTAGTTTCTGTTCCTCCTTCCCTAATCACCGAAAATCTCTCTTTTTTTTTAATCTTGTTACTGAGTGCTACCCATTATCGCTTTTCCTGTAGACCTTTTATCTTTAGAGTCTTATTGTCTAATAATTTACTACTTCTAGCTTTAAATTTTTACATTTTACATTAGAATCACACAGGTAGTTTAAGCACCTGTGTGGATATGGGGATTCAGCCTTTTGGTCCACTCACAGGGGAAGGAATTTCAGGCAACTCAATCAACCTGGATGCAGATTTAAGGATTTGGGGAGTGGTGATGGTGAAGGGAGTGTGATGCGAGAGTTTCTAGCACATGAAGGGAAAAAGTGCAGAAGCAAGGATAATTCACATATATTACCATTGGCAAACTCAGTTGACATAATGTTCACAACAATTCAGAATATGTCAAAATGTTTTTTTAAATATTAGAGCTGGACATGACTTATTGACTAAACAATAACCAAAATAAGTCACTAAAACATAACAGGTGGTTCACTTTTTTCTAGATTTTAAAGTGAAGTGAAGTGAAAGTCACTCAGTCATGTTCAACTCTTTGCAACTCTATGGACTGCATAGTCCATGGAATTCTCCAGGCCAGAATACTGGAGTGGGTACCTTTTCTTTCTCCAGGGGATCCTCCCAACCCAGGAATCAAACCCAGGTCTCCCACGTTGCAGGCAGATTCTTTACCAGCTGAGCTACAAAGGAAGCCTAAGAATACTTGAGTGTGTAGCCTATCCCTTCTTCATGGGATCTTCCCGACCCAGGAATCAAACTGGGGTCTCTAGCATTGCAGGCAGATTCTTTACCAACTGAGCTATCAGGGAAGCCCTGACTAAAAAGATTAAAAATTTTAAGGGATAGTATAGTTATGAAAATAATATTTGAAAGGAAACTAATTTTAGAAAATATATGCTTTTTATTCATATTATCATCTAATAAAAAGTTATGTTCTGTGAAAAATTATATAGGATGCTTAGGGTGACTGAGTTAAATAGAAAGAAGAAAAGTTTCTGCATTCTGGCAATGGTAGCAAAAAGAGGTAAGTAAAGTCTTTCCCCCAATACAAGTATAAAACAGGACAAAATATCAAAGACAAGTTTAGGGCTCTGGAAAACAGTAACAGGAAAACAGCCAACTGACATGTAATTATTAATGAAAATCTTCTAGAAATTTAAGGAAGAACAAAGGGAATTTATCTTTCTTGCCTAGGTATATTCCCAGTCAGCAGCCCTAGGCTCATTTGGCAAGAATGGTTGTTTTCACAAGTTTGGTTGTGATATCAAAACCCCTGCTGCCAGAGGGCACAGACTGGGTTTAGTGAGAGAAAAGGGAAGAAAAATATTTACAGACATAATGACCAAAAGCTTCCCAAATCTGAAGAAAAATAAGATAAAACAGCATAAGGAATTCCAAAAAGAATAAACATAAAGAGACACCCAACTAGACATATCATAATAAAGTACTGAAAGGCAAAGACAAGCAAAACAAAACCAAACCTGAAAGTAATGAGAGAAAAACAAATCGTCAGGACAGGAAAACAACAACATGTTTAACAACGGACTTCTCAACACAAACAAGTGTGGCAAGGCAGCAGTAGAATGATCTACTCAAACTGCTGAAAGACCAAAAAAAAAAAAAAAAAAACCTGTCAATAAACTAGTCTATATTTATCAAGACTATCCTTCAAAATCAAAGACCAAACTAAGACATTCCTAAAATAATAAAAACAGAGAATTTATTGCTGGTATACATGCCCTACAAGCAATACTAAAGAAGGCCTTTAAGTAGAAATAAAGTGATACCAAATTATAATTTAAATGTACAGGAAAAAAATGAAGAGTGGGAAAAATTATAAATATATGGGCTTAATTTTTGTTGTTCAGTCTCTCAGCTGTCCCATGGACTGTAACATGCCAGGCTTCCCTGTCCTTCACCATCTCCCAGAGTTTGCTCAAACTCATGTCCACTGAGCCAGTGATGCCATCCAACCATGTTATCTTCTGCTGCCCCCCCCTTCTCCTCCTGCCCTCAATCTTTCCCAGCGTCAGGGTCTTTTCCAATGAGTCGGCTCTTCACATCAGGCAGCCAAATATTGGAGCTTCAGCTTCCCATCAGTCCTTCCAATGAATATTCAGGATTGATTTCCTTTAGGATTGACTGGTTTGATCTCCTTTCAGTCCAAGAGACTCTTAAGAGTCTTTTCCAGCACCACAGTTCAAAAGCATCAGTTCTGTAGCACTCAGCCTTTTTTATGGTCCAACTCTCATATACAGGCTCAATGAGCCTGCATTACTACATATTTATCTTTTCTTCTCTTAACTGCTTTAAAGCCATAAGTATGCATAAAATAACAGTAAGACTATAACACTATAGTGTTTAGTTTTAACATAGTAGTGATATATATGTCAATCAAGACATAAAGAATGAGGAAAAACAGACATATGGAGTATATTTCCTATTATTTAAAGAATTTAAGTCAGTAGAAACATGAAGTAGATTATGATAAATTAAGGAGTAATTTATAACTACTAGAATAATCAGTACAAAATAATTAAAAATTTAAATACCAAGAAAAAAGTTAAGTCAGAAAGAGAAAAACAAATATCATATATTACTGCATATATATATAGAATCTAGAAAGATGGTACTGATGAACCTATTTGTAGGGCAGTGATGGAAATGAAGACATAGAGAACAGACTTATGGACATGGGGGTGGAAGGAAGGAGAGGGTGGGACAAATGGAGAGAGAACATGGAAACATATACACCATCGTATGTAATATAGACAGCCAACGGGAATTTGCTGTATGACACAGGGAACCAAGCTGAGGCTCTGTAACAATCTACAGCAGTGGGATGGGGTGGGATGTGGGAGGGAGGTTCAAGAGGAAGGGGACATATGTATACCTATGGATGATTCAAGCTGATGTATGGCAGAAAAAAAATGGAATACTGTAATTATCATTCAATTAAAAATAAATAATTCTTAAAAAAGAAACCATTTCAAATAGAAAATTGGCAAGTGTAAATCCAACTATATAATTAATAACTTTAAATGTAACTGGACTAGACATGCCAATTAAAATGTACATATTGTCAGACTAGATGAAAGAAAGAAATCCAACTTCTTTACGATGGCTATAAGGAACATACTTCAGATCCAAAGGGATAAACAGGTAGAATGTTCCAGCACTGAAAGAAATACACCATGCAAACAATAACCACAAACAACATGGATGCCTTAACTAACTCAAATCTGTTGTTGAGCCCAGCTAGTGGATTTTTCATTTTTCATTTCAGTAACTGTACTTTTCAGCTTCAGAACTTCTATAGTGTTCAAGTGTCTATCTCTCTATTGATACTCCCTCTGTGTTGTCATATTCCCCTTTAATTCCTTAAATACAGTTTATTTTAGTTCTGTGAATATGTTTATAATAGGTACTTTGAAATATTTCACTGCCGAATCATGCTTTAACATTTCTTCAATGGGTGGGTTTAATTAAACTCAGTTTCCTTTACTGTAAAACAGAGAGAAAGTAGACTTTTTCTCATGAAGTCACCTGGTATTAAGTCAGTAAGTGAACGCAAAATGTTTGGCACATAATATCCTCAATAAAATGTTAACTATTAGCTATTATTTCTTATTACTAATACCTATACACTTAACAAGTTCTTCTTAGGTGGCTGAAATGGTAAAAATCTGCCCAAAATGCGGGAGACACAGGTTCGATCCCTGGATCCAGAAGATCCCCTGGAGAAACAAATGGCAACCCACTCCAGTATTCTTGCCTGGAGAATCCCATAGACAGAGGAGCCTGGTGGGCCACAGTCCATGGGGTTGCAAAAAGCCAGACATGTCTGAGAGACTAACACATACATACACTAAACAGATATTTGTCAATAACATTTAAGACTTTCAAGAGTCTTTACATTATCAACTGAACTTTTAAGATGGATAAAAAAAAAAGTAGTTCTGCTTCTCAGAAGACTTTCAGCAAATGTGTTTGCACTGCTCTACTTACTGAAAAAGCACACTGGCAAAATTATGCTCAAAATCCTTTTATATTAAGCATTCAAGGAAGAAATTACTGAGTGGGAAGCCTGTTATTATCTCTCCTAAGAAAGCCACTTGAAATTTCTCTAACTGAAATTTTATTTCCCAGTGTCAGCTTTAAAATGTAGATGAAGAATTTTCATTTATTGGCAATATAACTCAATTAAGATACAACACTAATAATTAAGAAAAATTGTCATAATTGGAAAACTTTCTTGTCTGAATGAAAAATAACTTCCTGAAATACGTCATTCCCTTTCCAGTATATAATGCCGCAAAAAGTGCAGGATTTTCCGCTTTTGTGCTCTACATTAAATAAGAAGCATTAGCAAAAGGAAGAGATCTTGAAAACTAGTGAGCTCACACAAAGCAACATCTGGGGATAAGGTAACAGAAATGTCCATGTCTGATCCAGCCTGGTATTTATTTCCAACAGACTTTAAAGAATGTGACGGCATCAAATTTGAGGAGGTCTCCCTCAAGTATCATATGCTTCTTGTGTATGAAAGAACATAGTGGGGACTTTTCATTTCCCAAAGGATGTTCTATTTCCAAAATGTATGTCATGTTTTTATACCTCTCTCTTACAAAGCAAAATGTAAAACACTGGTGTGATAAAAGCAAAGAAAACTGAAATCAAGAGGCACCTTCCTCTTCACTTCTTTTATGGCCAGTATTAAAATTACCACAGCACCAATTTCTCTCTACAAAATATATAAGGGGGAGCTGTTTTACTGCAGATTTTGCATTTGTCTGTCTTGCTGTTATTGTTTTGTAATTATATTATTGAAAGCATAAAGGGAATATTGTTACTATATCAATAGTATTTTAGGAAAATAGACATAGCCTTGGTAGGAGAGAAGGAAGGATGAACAGGTGGGGCTCCAGGGGTTTTTATGGCAGTGAAACTCCTGTATATGATACTACAATGATGAGCACATATCATTAAACATCTGTCCTAACTCATAGAAGGCATAATGTCAAGAGTGAGCCCTGAAGTGAATGACAGACTTAGGGTGATGATGCTTTGTTACTGTAGGTTCATCAGTTGTGACAAATGTACCACTCTGGTTCAGGAGGCTGATAGTGGGGAAGGCTGCATTTGTTTAGGAACATGGACTACATGGGAGCTTGCTATGCTTTCTGCTCAATTTTGCTGTGAATGTAAAATTGCTCTAAAAAGTAAAGTCTTTTTAAAAGGAAAACACACCTTAAATTTTAAAGGATGGCCAGAGATTTCAACCAATGCTAGTAAAGGGCACTGCTGATTTTTTTTTGGACTTTTTTCAGATATCCTTCACAGGCAGGCAAATACAACAAATGCATTAGGTACAAAAACTAAAGAGAAAGAATAAAGAAGACTACACACTGACATAATGAACCTTGAAAGACGAAAGGCTGTTTGTTGTGAACAATTTGTATCCTCCTGAGTTGTGTCCACGTTATACATATAGCAACACAAACACAAACTGTGAACATGGATGAAGACCAGAACAATAGAGAGATGCTACAGGACTGCCTCATTTAGGTATACTGAACATGAAGCATGCCGCTCTAATTTCTACTCTGCTCCTAACACGCTGTATAGTCTTATGCAGGACTCTACTTCTTTGGGGCTCAATTTCCTTATGAGTAAAATGAGGGAATTGAAAGCTTCAGTAAAATTAATGTTTAGTGCAAGTTTCAAAGAAAAAGGGTAAATACATATTTCCTCAGGCTTGGAACTGGATAGCTTGAAGCACCCATTATAAATCCAAACCTTTGTGAGGTATCAAACCTTTGTTTTAAAATTGCATGTCCTGGTATATGAATTATATATCAATACAGCTGTTTGGAGAAAACTAGCCCCGGTAGCTGGCTTCCCAGATGGCGCTAGTGGTCAAGAAGCCACCTGCCAATGCAGGAGACATGAGACATGAGTTTGATCCTTGGGTCGGGAAGATCCTCTGAAGGAGGCAACCCACTCCAGTATCCTTGCCTGGAGAATCCTACGGTCAGAGGAGCCTGGCAGGCTATGGTCCAGAGGGTCGCAAAGAGTCAGGCATGACTGAAGCGATTTAGCTCGTAACACATGCACAGCCCTGGTAGCACTGTGAAGCTTGTTGTTCACCCTGCTCTGTCATTAAAAAATAGGTGACATAGAGGCTCAGTGTCTTGGTTTCCACATTAGTAAAATACAATTCAGAGTAAGTGCAAAAATGATAATCGTTGTTATTGATTGTTATCAGTACTATGATAGATTATGATCTTTTTCAGCTCTTATTATGAATTCTTATTTCCTCCTTGTTGTCAAGGCTCCTCAACAAAAGTGTTCACCGCTCTTGTTTGCTAAAACAATATTTAATAACATTCTGACAATAAATATTTGAAGACTGTTGTGTGTATATTTATATTACTTGCATAGAAAATACACAAAAGATTTGCATATTATAAACATATATTTACTTCCAAAATAGCATTTTTGAGTTAGAGGCAAGATTAAATTTATTTTTCAGAGAAAATAATATAAAAACATTTGGAGAATGGAATACATGTAGCATTATTAAAGTATAAAATTTGGATTGACACAAATACCCTACCATATGCAAAACAGATAACTAGTAAGGACCTACTGTATAGCACAGGGTACTCTACTCAGTACTCTTTAGTGGAGTATATGGGAAAAAAATCTAAAAAAGTGTGGATATATCTATATTTATAACAGATTCACCTTTCTTTATACCTGAAACTAACATAACATTGTAAATCAACTATACCCCAATAAAAATCTTCTAAACACTTGGTTTAGGTGATAATTATATGGTCACCCCTCCAGTATGGAAATAAATTATGAAAGACAAAAATACAATAGAGAGGAAAATCAGATTTTAGAGTAAAACCTCAGACTTCTTAGCTTACATATCAGTGTCAAATGTTTTACATTATAAGCATTAAATACATAACATCATTTTTTCTGGGTTTTTGTATTGTGTTTACCCAGCAATTTAAAAAAAATTATATATTCACTATGTATATACAAACAGATAGGCTTACAATACAACTAGTATATAATACTGGAATGATAGAAATGATTATAAATTTCTTGAGGCTTTTGAAATACAACTTTTGCTGTGGCTTCTTTCCTCTTCTTTTCTTGTTTTTAAAGCTCATTTCACCTAATGGTTCAACTAGTCTCTTTTTATTCCAGAAAGCAGAGTCTACAAAGGGAAACATTTTTTTTTTATTTTGACTTCAATTTTTAGGGTTTCTGTATGATTAACTTACACCTGAAGATTTGAAAAAGTGATTAAGAGGAAAATAAGCATGAAATTTCTAGTAAGTTGATTATCAATCCATTTTGAAGGCTTTATAGAGAAAAATAACAAATCTTTGCAGTAAAAATGTCAAATTACAGCCTCTTTAAAATAGTTACTTTTTTCTTTTTAAAGAATAGAGATGAAGCTAGAAAATAAAATTGAGAGTTTGGTATCATAATTAAGGAAATGGGAAAATATATGTAGTTTTATATATATATATATTTAAATTATCTATTTTCTTTTTGAACTGAATCATTATTTTATGAATTGGGTTACCCTTGTGGCTCAATTGGCAAAGAATCTGCCTGTAATGCTTCTCTATCCTTAATGAACAATTTTTATCTGATAACTACCACTTTGCATTTTTATTGCAAAGATTTTTCAGTGATAATGTCTTTCAAATATAAAACTGAAATAAAAGTTATTAATTACATATAAAAGCTGAAATGATTCATTACAAAAGACTTATACTACAAAAATATTAACAGAAGACTTTAGTCTGTAAGAAAATTATATAGGAAGAAAATATGAATTTACACAAAAGAATGAAGAATCCTCGTAAGTATATGGGGAAATATATGAGAGTATTTTGCTTAATTTCTAAATTCTTAAAGATAATTCCACTTCTTAATGTGGGTTGCACATAGTGACTTCCTTCCAAAGAATACAATACACATAGGAGTGGAAAGAAACTTAAAGTGGAGAAATCTGACAAACACTCCTTCAGCCAAGTGATCAAGTTCAACATATAGTCATAAGTCATGTCAATAGCATGCCTCCTTGCTATGATTTGATGAAAATAATACTTTATATTTGTGATCAGAGTATGTAAAATAAATAGACCCAAGTATATGGAGCTTAAAAAGAAACACTTAAAAATAGGCACAATTCATTTAAATTTAAAATAACGACAAATATACACTTTCAAGCCAACCAAAGAAAGCTTGGACATCTATTGTAATACCGATAAAGTCAACTGCTAAGCAAAAATATTACCAGAGATAAAGACAGTCATTTTGTCATCATACTGTATTTAATTTATCAAGAAGACACTGTAGCTTTAAATCTTTATGCACCTAACAGTGCATCAAAATAAATGTGCCAAAAACTGGTAGAACTTTAAGGAGAAATACACAAATATAGTATTATTCAAATATTTCATATATAATTTATAAAGGAAGTAAATAGAAATTCATTGAGAATATAGATTTGAGCATTACCACCTGTATTAATTGGTGCTTATAGAATATTTCACCTAACAATAGCAGACTATAAACTTTTTCAGTGGTACAGAAAATATTCCCCAAGACTGACCTTAAATGGGCCACTAAAAAAGTCTTAATAAATTTAAAAAGATTCAAAATACATCAATGGTGTTCTCTGAAAATAGTGGAATTAGATGTCAATAATAATATAAGATTAAAAGATAAATACATGGGAGCTAAAAAACACACTACTCAATTACACATGGATTAAAGAGGAAATCAAAATAGAAATTAGAAAGTATTTTTAACTTAAAGAAAATAATAACACAACATCTGAAATTATGTAGAGTTTAATTAATGCAGTACAAAAAGGAAAATTTATAACACTTAGGACCTATAATCAAAAAGAAGTAAGGCATAAAGTTAAAGTGCTTACATTTTACTGTAATGAACTAGAAAACAAATAGCAAATTAAATCCAAGGAGCAGAAATTCACAAAACAGCAAATAGGTCCAGGGTGAAATGTTTAAAAATAATGGAGTATTTCAATTATCTGAATGGTGGAGACCGTTTCAGAGTTTTTATATATGTCAAAACACATTTAATTGTTCACTTAAAATATATGAATTGCATTTTATGTAAATTACCCATCAGTAAAGCTCTGAAAACAATGCTAAGTGAAAGTGAAAGTGTTCATTGCCAGTTGTGTCCAACTCTCTGCAACCTCATGGACTGTAGCCCACCAGGCTCCTCTGTCTGTGGTATTCTCCAGGCAAGAGTACTGGAGTGGGTTGCAATTTCCTCTTTCATAATAAATAATCAATGCTACCCCGAGTTTAAGATTCTTTTTCTTCAATATTTTAGAATCTATTTTACCATATTATCATCTAACGTTTCCATGGAGAACTCTGAAGATAATTTTATTCTTGCTTATTTCAGGTGACTTTTGTATGAAGGGAGATATTTCTCTACAGGTGTCTCACAATTCTATACATTCTGAATGTTCTCTGTGCCAGACTGTCTTTTTAAGGATATTTCTACAGCAAAGAGCCTTGGAAGACAGATACAGTGCCTTCCTAAGGAACAAAAGGTGGGCATGCTTACTATCCATTATAAGAGGTCCAAGTTCCCATTATCAGAGACCAGGCTATGCATCTCACTGTGGGCAGACATCCTTCTGGGCCCAGCTGCAGCACTCCTATTGGACAAGGAAAACTAACACAAAGTTGCTGATACTCATGCTGCTTGTTTGATCCAGCCATCTCTATTGCCAGCCTTCATGAAAACTAACAAACTGACTTGTTAGCTTGTTAATGAAGGAATGTCTTGATTAAATAGTTCTTGAGATAGTTATCTATTTTCTAAAAAAAAAAAAGTATAACAATGAGTCAATAAATCTTTTGTGCTACAACTTGTGGGTTTTGACAATCTGGGGCTGCTCATCTTGCTTTATTCTGCAAAATATGTCTCCATTAACTTTGTAAGTACTTCCTCATATCCACCTTTATTTTGCATGTATGCTACAACTAATATTATTCAGATATTGGCAATCATATGTCTCCTCTTCCTATTTACAAAATGTTCTTTCATTTTTTCTGTTCTTTTATCCTTCAGTGTTACCAGGTAGAACCTTTCAAAATAGTCTTCTAATCCCATAATTCATCCTTCAGTCACATCTTTTCTGCTCTATATCACATCTTTTGTGTTCTTTATATCAACTCAAACTTTCCATACAAAATCTTTCTATTTGGTTTCTTTATAATGACATCTTACTCTTGTTTCATATTTCAAATATCTTTCTTTATCTTTGTACAAGTATTCTCCAGATATTCTGACTGGGTCTGGCAATTTCAAAATATGCAGGGCAGGGCAGGAGGTTGGAAACCTCCACAACAGTTGATGCTGCACTCTTGAGTCTAAAGGCAGAACTTTCTCCCTTTGAGGAACCCCAGTTATTTCCCTTAACACTTTCAACTGATTGGTTGAGACCCACTCAATTGTAAGGGGTCAGCAAAACAAGTCAGCAAAAACAAGACCGGGAGCTGACTGCAGCTCAGATCATGAACTCCTTATGGCCAAATTCAAACTTAAACTGAAGAAAGTAGGGAAAACAACTAAGCCATTCAGGCATCGCCTAAATCAATTCCCTGATCATTATCCAGTGGAAGTGACAAAAAGAGTCAAGGGATTAGATTTGATAGAGTGCCTGAGCAACTACAGAAAGAGGTTCATGACACTGTACCAAGAGTTAGTGACCAACACTATCCCCAAAAAAAGAAATGCAAAATGGTTGTCTGAGGAGGCCTTACAAAGAGCTGAGAAAAGAAGGAAAGCAAAAGGCAAAGGAGAAAAGGAAAGATGTATCTATCTGAATGCAGAGTTCCAAAGAATAGCAAGGAGAGAAAAGAAAGCCTTCTTAGTGAACAATGCAAAGAAATAGAAGAAAACAATAGAATGGGAAAGACTAGAGATATCTTTAAGAAAATCATAGATACCAAGGAAACATTTCATGCAAAGATGGACACAATAAAGGACAGAAACAATATGGACCAAGCAGAAAAAGAAGATATTAAGAAGAGGTGGCAAGAAAACACAGAAGAATTATACAAAAAAGATCTTAATGACCATAATGATGTGATCACTCACTAAGAACCAGAAACCATGGAATGTGAAGTCAAGTGGGCCTTAGGAAGCATCACTAAGAACAAAGCTAGAGAAGATGATGGAATTCCAGCTGAGCTATTTCAAATCCTAAAAGATGATGCTGTGAAAGTGCTGCACTCAATATGCCAGCAAATTTGGAAAACTCAGCAGTGGCCACAGGACTGGAAAAGGGCAGTTTCATTCCAATCCCAAAGAAAGGCTATGCCAAAGAATGTTCAAGCTACCACACAACTGCACTCATCTCACACGCTAGCAAAGTAATGCTCAAAATTCTCTAAGCCAGGCTTCAACAGTACGTGAACTGTGAACTTCCAGATGTTCAAGTTGGATTTAGAAAAGGCAGAGGAACCATAGATCAAATGTCAACATCTGTTGGATCACAGAAAAAGGAAGAGAATTCCAGAAAAACATCCACTTCTGCTTCATTGACTACCCTAAATCCTTTGATTGTGTGGATCACAAAATATTGTAGAAAATTCTTAAAGAGATGGGAATATCAGACCACCTGACCTGCCTCCTGAGAGATCTGTTTGCAGGTCAAGAAGCAACAGTTAGAACCAGACATGGAACAATGGACTGGTTCCACGTTCGGAAAGGAGTGCGTCAAGGCTGTATATTGTCACCCTGCTTATTTAACTTCTATGCAGAGTACATCACATGAAATGCCAGGATGGATGAATCACAAGCTGGAATCAAGATTGCCGGGAGAAATATCACTAACCTCAGATATGCAGATGACACCACCCTTATGGCAGAAAGTGAAGAGGAACTTAAGAGTCTCTTGATGAAAGTGAAAGAGGAGAGTGAAAAAGTTGGTTTAAAACTCAACACATAGAAAACGAAGATCATGGCATCTGGTTCTATCGCTATGAGGCAAACAGATGCGGAAACAATGGAAACTGTGACAGACCTTATTTTCTTGGGCTCCAAAATCACTGCAGATGGCGAGTGCAGCCATGAAATTAAAAGACACTTGCTCCTTGGAAGAAAATTTATGACCAACCTAGAGAGGATATTAAAAAGCAGAGACATTACTTTGCTGATGAAGGTCTCTCCAGTCAAAGCTATGGTTTTTCCAGAAGTCATTTATGGATGGCATAGTTGGACCATAAAGAAGGCTGAGTATCAAAGAATCGACGCTTTTGAACTGTGGTGTTAGAGAAGACTCTTGAGAGTCCCTTGACATGCAAGAAGATCCAACCAGCCCATCCTAAAGGAAATCAGTCCTTAATATTCATTGGAAGCACTGATGCTGAAGCTGAAGCTCCAATACTTTGGCCACCTGATAAGAAGAACTGACTCATTAGAAAAGACCTTGATGCTGGGAAAGATCAAATGCAGGAGGAGAAGAGAACAACAGAGGACGAGATAGTTGGAGAGCATCACCAACTCAACAGCATCACCAAGTCAATGTGTTTGATAAAGCTCCAGGAAATGATGGACAGGGAAACCTTGCTTGCTGTAGCCCATTGGGTTGCAAAGAGTGGGACAAGACTGAGCAACTGAACAACAACAATGTGCATGGTTAAATCTTCTGACTGAAATGCTAATCACATCTAAAAAATACCATGGCATGTAGCCTGCTTTTGACAAAACAAATGGGGACCACAGCTTACCTATGTTCTTACATGAAATTAACCATCACAATCTCTTTTTATGTATTGCATATGTTCATCCATATGTCTTGTTGAAATTATTGACATACAGATAACATATTTTATATTTTATAATATTTTGAATTGTTGGAGTAACACAAAGAAATCAGCCTAAGATATACGTGCAACTGAATGAATTTTAAGATAAATAGCTTTGTAACCTTCAAAATTGAAAGCAGACAGGTCCTTGTTAGTCAACCCATGAGTTCTCCATATGCTTCCTCTAAAATATCACTTATCTCACCCTTTGAAAGTGAGGGCAAACCCATCATCCTTTTATTTTTACTGTAATAATCTCCCTACTTTCTTATATAGTTTTATAATTCAAGGTTGTATTTCTAAACATTATAGTTCAGGTTTACCTACCTTTAAAGGTCATTATTACTTAGAAATTCTTTATTTTCTTTCTCTCTAGCTTAGTAAAATATTTTAAACCAGAATCTTACGTAGATACCTCTAAATTAGGAAATTGAACTTTGCTGGGGAAACTAGAAGTCCTCTATTTGCCTGATCCTGACAGTCACTTCTTTCTCTGCAAAATTACTCAACATCGACTTTTATGTCAATCATTTATTTTTATTTCCTTATAATTTTTTCATTCAAGTGGTGTGATGTGCATGCATGCTAAGTCACTTCAGTTGTGTTTGACTCTGTGCAGCCCTATGGACTGTACTAGACATTATAGTATAGTCAGTTCTGATTTATAAATTTTACACTATGTATATTCTAAACCATTACTATTCTCTAGATTTCTCCTCCAGCTTTTTGTGCTTTATTCAGTTTTATTAATATGTGTTTAGGAATTTAGACCACTTATCTATAGCATTTGCCATAGTCTAAATTTTGTTGATTGCATCCTCATTTTGTGGTACATTTTTGAAACAGTTATTTTTTTTGTTTTCTTTTATTGTTTGTTATTTTTCTGGTGAGCTTTCACTGTCTCTAGGATTATTTTCAACATTTTACTGTCTCTTTAGCTTATAATAATTTTGTGTGGGATTTGACCATGATTTTTTTGTGTTTATTCTGGTTTATGTAAACTTGTTTTCCTGACATTAAAAAAAAAAAATAGCTCTATTAGAAGCCACAGTTAAGAAGTTAGAGTAGCTACCTTCAGAAAGCTTTTAAATTTTTGGTATTTATATAGTGTTAAAAAAAGGAAAAAGAAACCTACATTACCTTGCTTTCTGGAATTTCCTGGTTCCCTTTCCTTCCCTCACTTACATAAGATCCTTCTTTGTCTTTTCCTCTCAATTTTGATTTTACTCTCCTCAATCATGGCTCTAGGGGCTATTTTGAAAGGGAGCCCCATGGATGGTCAATTCTGAGAGTTTATATTTTGCATATTCCTTCAATGGACGTGAGTTTGAGCAAACTCCATGAGACAGTGAAGGACAGGGAAGACAAAGAGTTAGACACAGCTGAGCGACTGAATAACAGCAAACTATTGGATTGGGCAAAATTTTCCCCAAGTTCAACTACTGCTCACATATTGGCCTGTGATATTTTCCTGTGAATTCTTTTTATCTGGTATAGGAATTTTCTTCTATCAAATCAAATACAACTTTCCCCCCCCTGTTTCTTCTCACAAAAATGTTGACAAAATGCAGGTATTTGGGCTCTTTGTGGTTTATCCTTACTCATTTGCATGTTGAGATTTGTGAGGATATCATGCCACCTAGTTTTACTATAAAAGCTTTGTGAGTATCTGTGTGTTTTGCCATCTAGTTAAGCCATATTTTTCAAGGAGATCAATTTGGGAAAATGTCCTTAATGGGGTGTTTGAAGAACAAAGTCAGAAATGGGAAAGAAAGAGCAGAAAGGAGAACATAAAATATACAGAATAATATCTAGATAAGCACTAATGCAATGACTGATTTTCTGGAATAACCGGACATCTTGTCTTGATTCAGACTGATGAAAATATAGGTAATATGGATCCTTTTTTTTTTTTATCTCAAAACACAAGGTTACTAAACATTTCATCCTGGCTCATTCAAGCCCAACTCTCTAGTGTGGTATTATGACAGCTTTGAGATTCAAAATAAAGACTTTGAGTCTATTTTTATGGGCAATGTAATAAGAGAGAATAAATCTAACTCCCTATTAGATGTTCTTTTACTTTAACCTTTGTGCTTTGTTGCTGTGCTCAGTCATGTGGGCTCTGCATCTTTTGTAAAAGAAGGTTGTATATAGACTGAAGTATGAAAAGCAGGCTATTCCCAAGACACAGACCTTTAAGAGCCCATTCATATGTAGATAGAAAGTTGCAGAACAGAGAATAATATGTGTTTTCTTGAAGGTTTTCAGAGAAGTCTTGACCTGACCTATGCAGACAGCTGCTAGAACAAAGGATCCCACAGCAAGAAGTCTGTAACAACTAACCACACCTCTCCCAGACTATGCTTTGAAAAAGGCTTTCCTGAAAGCCTCCTAGGAGTTCAAGATTTTTCCTGAGCATAAACCACCTATCTCCTTGCATCGATCTGTAATAAACCTTTCTTTGTTCCAAACTCCAATGTTTCAGTATTGTTTGGCCTCGCTGTGAGTTGGAGACATGGACTTGTGTCCAGTACCACTACTAGTCAGATGCATCTGCAAATATCAGAATCTTTACTGTTCATTCAAACAGAGGAATTCTTAAACTTTACAGCTGTGAGGCATGCACACGTTTCTTTTTCTACACATTGTCCACAAGCGTCTTCCCTCTTGTGCAACATCAACTACAAAATGGTACTTGCCAAGGGCATTTGCCATCTGCCTCCGTGGAGACTAAAGCCTGTGCTGCTAAACCTGTTGACATTAACACATCCTGAAGGGAGCTCAGAGTGGATAGGGAGGCATTCTGTGCTCCAGGGAAACTGGTAGAACAGGTCTTAGAAAGTTAGATATTTTCAGGAACTGATTTCATGATCCCAATCCTTGCATCCCCTCCTATCTAGTTCAGTTCATTTCAGTTTGGTCATTCAGTCGTGTCTGACTCTTTGTGACCCCATGGACTGCAGCACACCAGGCCTCCCTGTCCATCACCAACTCCTGGAGTTTACTCAAACTCATGTCCAGTGAGTCGGTGATGCCATCCAGCCATCTCATGCTCAGTTGACCACTTCTCCTCCCACCTTCAATATTTCCCAGCATCAGGGTCTTTCCCAATGAGTCAGTTCTCATCTGGTGGGCAAAAGATTGCAGTTTCAGCTTCAACATCAGTCCTTCCAATGAATAGTCAGGACTGATCTCCTTTAGGATGGACTGGTTGGATCTCTTTGCAGTCCAAGGGACTCTCAAGAGTCTTCTCTAACACCACAGTTCAAAAGCATCAATTCTTTGGCACTCAGCTTTCCTTATAGACCAACTCTCAAATCCATACACGACTACCGGAAAAACCATAGCTTTAACTAGACGGACCTTTGTTGGCAAAGTAATGTCTCTGCTTTTTAATATGCTGTCTAGGTTGGTCATAACTTTCTTTCCAAGGAGTAAGCACCTTTGAATTCCATGGCTGCAATCACCATCTGCAGTGATTTTGGAGCCCAAATAAATAAAGTCTGCCACTGTTTCCATTGCTTCCCCAACTATTTGCCATGAAGTGATGGGACCAGATGCCATGATCTTAGTTTTCTGAATGTTGAATTTTAAGCCAACTTTTTCATTCTCCTCTTTCACTTTCATCAAGAGGCCCTTTAGTTCTTCTTCACTTTCTGCCATAAGGGTGGTGTCATCTGCATATCTGAGGTTACTGATATTTCTCCCAGCAATCTTGATTTCAGCCTGTGCTTCTTCCAGCCCAGCGTTTCTCATGATGTACTCTGCATATAAGTTAAATAAGCAGAGTGACAATATACAGACTTGACGTACTCCTTTCCTGATTTGGAACCAGTCTGTTGTTCCATGTCTCGTTCAAACTGTTGCTTTCTGACCTGCATACCGATTTCTCAGGAGGCAGGTCAGGTGGTCTGGTATTATCACCTTTTTTAGAATTTTCCACAGTTTGCTGTGATCCACACAGTCAAGGCTTTGGTATATTCAATAAAGCAGAAGTAAATGTTTTTCTGGAACTTTCTTGCTTTTCTGAGGGTCCAACGGATGTTGACAATTTGATCTCTGGTTCCTCTGCCTTTTCTAAAACCAGCTTGAACATCTGGAAATTCACAGTTCACATACTGTTGAAGCCTGGCTTGGAGAATTTTGAGCATTACTTTACTAGCGTGTGAGATGAGTGCAATTGTCTGGTAGTTTGAGTATTCTTTGGCATTGCCTTTCTTTGGGATTGGGATGAAAACTGATCTTTTCCAGTCCTGTGGCCATTGCTGAGTTTTCTAGATTTGCTGGAATATTGAGGGCAGCACTTTCACAGCATCATCTTTTAGGATTTGAAATAGCTCAACTGGAATTCCATCACCTCCATTAGCTTTGTCCGTAGTGATGCTTCCTAAGGCCCACTTGACTTCGCATTCTAGGATGTCTGCCTCTAAGTGAGTGATGACACCATCATGATTATCTGAGTCATGAAGATCTTTTTTGTATAGTTCTTCTGTGTATTCTTGCCACCTCTTCTTAATATTTTCTGCTTCTGTTAGGTCCATACCATTTCTGTTCGTTATTGATCCCATCTTTGCATGAAATGTTCTCTTGGTATCTCTAATTTTCTTGATGAGATCTCTAGTCTTTCCCATTTTATTGTTTTCCTCTGTTTCTTTGCACTTATCACTGAGGAAGGTTTTCTTATCTCTCCTTGCTATTCTTTGGAACTCTCCATTCAGATGGGTATATCTTTCCTGTTCTCCTTTGCCTTTTGCTTCTCTTCTTTTCACAGCTATTTGCAAGTCCTCCTCTGACAACCATTTTCCCTTTTTGTATTTCTTTTTCTTGGTGATGGTCTTGATCCCTGCCTCCTGTACAATGTCACGAACCTCCATACATAGTTCTTCAGGCACTCCATCAGATCTAATCCTTTGAATCTATTTTTCACTTCCACTGTATAATCGGAAAGGATTTGATTTAGGTCATACCTGAATAGTCTAGTGGTTTTCCTTTACTTTCTTCAATTTAAGTCTGAGTTTGGCAACATGGAGTTCATGATCTGAATCACAGTCAGCTCCTGGTCTTCTTTTTGTATAGAGCTTCTCCATCTTTTGCTGCAAAGAATATAACCAATCTTATTTCAATACTGACCATCTGGTGACGTCCATGTGCTGAGTCTTCTCTTGTGTTGTTGAAAGAGGGTATTTGCTATGACCAGTGCGTTCTCTTGGCAAATCCTTAAAAGCATTAAAACCCTTCATGATGACATCTGTTCGTCATGACTAGCAGAAAACCTCTTGTAAAGTAAACACTTGATTGCACTGAACTCCCACTTCACCACAGTCTTATATATTGACCTTACCCCACTACCTCTTTGGAGCAGTTTCTCAGAGCTATCTTAGGTGCTGTCTCCCTGGATACAGTCCTCATTTTGCCCCCAATAAAACTTAACTTGCAGCTCTCATAT
This sequence comes from Okapia johnstoni, assembly GCA_024291935.2. Taxonomy (NCBI): domain Eukaryota; kingdom Metazoa; phylum Chordata; class Mammalia; order Artiodactyla; family Giraffidae; genus Okapia; species Okapia johnstoni. The sequence continues at coordinate 11,667,822 of CM044325.1, forward strand.
TGTTCATCTTTTTTAGTCAATACAACTAAGACTTTAAACCTTACACAATTACTCATTATACAAAATAGGCTTCTCATATAAATATACATTTTAAGTCTGAATTTAAGAGTTTTAAAATCACTTTAAATACTGATATGTTATATATCAATTTTCACATAAGCTTTGTTTGTTTCTACATTTGTCTATAAAAATGTAGACAATAATTCATTTAAGAAAATATTTTTGCTCTATTTTCCTTGATCTAATTCTCTTCTCCAGAAACCTGAGTTCTAGGTGCTGCATCCATTTTGGCTTCCATGAACAATGTTTTCAACCTCAGGGCTAGAATGGAATGGGGGGAGATTATATATCCCATTATTTTTGGCAAGAAGAGAACCTTCCTGATTGGAACCAGAATTTAACAGTGGCAAGACCTTTCTTTTATAATGTCATCAAATAAGTCCAGCAGAATCTGTTCATGCACATGATGGTCTTATTATTTAGTCTCTTCTCATTCAAGCAGATAAGATACAAGAAGGCATTTCAAAGAACACTGTCAGTGATCAGTATGTTATTACTTAGAGCTTAATGTTTCTCAAATCCTACTTTCTAGGATTATAAAGCACCTTCCTGAAGCATAAATTTGAACACTATTTTCAACAGCAAAGAAACGCTTTTTGTCAACAAGACTGAATGGCAGAGATGATCTACACACTTCACGGGAAGAACAGTTTTGCGGCTATGTTTTCCTGGTATGAATCAGAGTCTAATGCATATGTACATTTTTCTGTTTTGTTGTTGTTGTTGTCAATACTGTTGTTTCTACCCCTCCCCCTTGACTATTTGAAGAACAGAAATTACACCCATGTGCCCGTTTTCTTTGTCCATAACAGATTTATTGGTGTTCATTCATCAGTGCATTGCAACCATGCGCTGGTAGCGTAAGAGAAATGGGGCTAATCAGCCGTTTTCTTTTCTGTACTTGCTTTCCAGCCACTCCAAGCTGAAGCAGTAGTGGTGGCAAAATCAAGCAGTGGAACTCAATAACAAAAAGGCCTTTCAGGTGAAATTCAAGTTGTAATAATTTTATCATTAAGGAATTCTCACATACTCTGTTCTGTTGAAACATCAAATCCAAGTCAAATAACTAACTATAAATTCTCAGAGAACAACACAGAGCTGAGTGACCTTTGGAATTCATATGCCTAGATTGAATTTAAGAACTTTTTGTTTGATTTTATTTTGCTCTCCTAAAGTGACCGTAACATGAATAAAATGGGAAAAAAAAATTTCTGCATGAGAAGAATGGTTTCTACCTTTAATAGCTTATTTGCCTAGTGTTGTATTGATACTTATTAAAAACAGATTATACTAAGATGCCCACAATTTGTATTAGAAATGTTAGATGCCAGAGAAAGGAAGTCTTTTCAGAAAATTAACTCTGATGAAGTCTAGTTACTTGCAGCTGAAGAAATTTTAACGACTTTTTTCATTGTCTAGTTTTTAAAGAAATAGAAACTGGAAATGGACCGAACTGGGATGAACATTAAATCCTTCTCAAGTTTTATTTCAGTCTAAATCAGTCTATGTGATCCTCAATTTGAATTTAAATAAGGGAAAATTAAGTCCCTTACATTAAACAGTTGACCCTTGAACAGTGCAGGTGGCTGTGGTGCTAACACTCCGTGAAGTTGGAAACTCATGTATTACTTGTAAGTTCCCTCATTGTAGGGGATCTGCCTGCAATGCAAGAGACATAGGTTCTATCCCTGGCTTGGGAAGATCCCCTGGAGAAGGAAATGGCAACTCACTCTAGTATTCTTGCCTGGGAGATTCCATGGACAGAGGATCCTGGCAGGCTACAGTCCATAGGATCTCGAAAGAGCTAGATACAACTTAGCAACTAAACAACAGCAATCCCTTCTTTGTAGATGTGATTCCTCAGCATCCCTGCTTCTGCATTCATAGATTCAATCATTTGGGTCCTGAAGTACTGTAGTAGGTTATTTATTGAAAAAGAAAGCATGTATATTTAGGTCCAGGTGAGTCAAACCCTTGTTATTCAAAGGTCAAGTATATTCTAATTTTTCATTTTGCCTATGAATGTCCCCCATGCTAATTTTCTTCCTCTCCCCCAATAAAATAACAAAAATATGTATATTTTTAGGAAAATATTTTGAGATTAATAGCTTCATATAAGATCATAAAAACTGAAACTTTGAATGGATGTATAAGGACAAAAAATATAAGTAGATTTCCTTTGCTTTCTTCCTCTGTCTCATTCACTTTTATTTTCTAAATAGGCAACAAGAATATGATTTATTAGGGCTTCTCTGGTGGCTCAGATGGTAAAGAATCTGCCTGCCAATGCAGGAGATATAGGAAAGTGGTTTCAACCCCTGCGTCAAGAAGATCCTCTGGAGAAGGGAACGGCTACCCATTCCAGTACTCTTGCCTGGAGAATCCCATGGACAGAGGAGCCTGGTGGGCTACAGTCCATGGGGTCACAAAGAGTTGGACCTGACTGAGCAACTAACACAACAACAATATATTATTTACTATCTTGTCAAGCTCAACTGTTTCATGGTATGTATGAATCAAATGAGACCCAGAGTCACAAAGGCTATTAGTGGCAAACCTGAAAGATACTAGCAGTGCCTTGCATATTGCAAAGCTTTGTGTATCAAGGAAGTATGAGACCACTTGATATTACCACTACCAAATACCACATTGAATTGGACTGATGACACCAACAAAGATAATTCACGGGTGAATTAAGTAAATGAACATTACGAACTCAAGAGTTTTCAGGATTCCAAAGACTCTCTACTGATTAACACCAGCACTGCATTCAAGCAAATTGTACTTCATGCAAATAAGAAATATCATGCATATCATGCATATCAGCAAACAAAGGATGTTGCAGCCATTAAGCCACACTGCATTATGGCTGCCTGGAGAGTGCACCCTGAGGAAACTCAGGGTGAGAAAACACAGGATACTGGCCCCATATAGCTAGGGTGCATAGCAAAGGAATGGTTTCAGAGAGCCTGACTCTAGCATCTTCCCATATATAGAAAAGCACTAAATTTCTTAACTTGAGATATCTGGTTTTTCTTTAATTAATAGTAATCCTTTGATGTTCTGACTACTTGGTCTTTTATTACAAAAACTTGTATATATCCTGGCTTCCTGGCTTCCTCCCTTGCCTCTTCTGAGCAGTCTCTCAGAATCAGTTGTGATGCTGTCTTCCAGGTTTGAAGTCCTAAGAATGTCCACTGAATAAAACATAACTCTCAGGTTTTAGATTGTGCATTTTTTTCAGCAGACACAATTAATTCCCCAAAGTTACATGGGTTATTTATCATTGCATTAAAAGAAAGCATACTTTGTCTTTTGTTTGCAAATAGTTATCTTCATGTGAAATAATGATAGCCCTCAGAGAATAGTTTGTATCTTAATATAATGTAGATTCTAAAATAGAATAAACATTGTTAATGCAGTGGTATATTTATTTAGAAAAAAAGCTATGCATTATCATAAAGAACAGATGATATAACTCTGTTATGATTTATTGTGACATTAGCCAAATAAGTATATATAAAGTTAGCTTGTCTCAAGCATTTAAGGAGCACAGACTGACATCAATTAATTACTTATCTCTAAAGGAGAGCTGCTAAGAAATCAGGAGACACGTTTTTAATCCTTTCAGTACTGCTAAATGTATTTTGTAGCCTCAGCTGTCCTCCAGTTGACTGTTTTCCAGTATGATAAATATAGATATGATGGAATTCTATATATGACAAATTATCTAGAAAATTCACAGAGCTCAATTATTTTTCACATTAAAAGAAATGGGATCTTTTACAACCTACTTTAAGAAATGGATAGAGGAATAATTATTACAAGGATTCGAGGATCTGGAAGAGTCACTGAGAAGTTAGTTGGATGTAATAATAGGAATTAGTTCCATTCTGTCTTAACTTCATGATTTTCTCATGTTCCATGATGCAACATCTGAGATAATGTGATGGGCAGACACCAACTGAAATCTGTAAGAAAAGTCTTGTACCAATCAAAAGTGTTATATTGATTAGCTCTGACATTCTCAGGTGGAAGAGAGGGAGGGATTTTGAAGTTTTTGAGCAATTTCAACAAGTTTCTACAAGGTAACCAAAAGCCTAAGGCTCCTTTATTTGCCTCTCCTCCACCTTAGCTCTCTCTGTCTGGCACGCTGTCTGGTGCATAGTTTACACTGAAGAAATATTTAATATTTGCTTTAATGTTAAACCTTCGAAGCATGATTCCTTATTTCATTTTTAAAGAATAGAACTTTGAAATTCTATTTATTTTCCTACCTGGTCAATAAAAAGAATGGTGAAAGTCTGAGGAAGAATTTAAGGAAAAAAAAATCCATATTTAGCTTTTTCTCTGATAAGTCTCCAATCTGCAGGGCCTAAGATACATATCAATTGATCAAAGCATTATTTATAAATATTTTCATGGAATCAAATACCCAAAACTAAGCCAAAAAAAAAAAAAATTCTTCAACCCTTGAACCTACCCATCCTTATCGGGAGAGGATGAATTATATAAAGACTTCTTGAAGAGATCATTAGAAGTTTTCTGGATCTCATTTCTCCAGAGTTTCTCTCCTTCTGCATATTCTAATGTTTAATATCTGAGGGCTGAAAATGACTATTTTTTGGTTAATGCAACTTTTCTTTTCTATGAGGTGTGAATGCAAACTGACCACCTTCGGGTCAACTTGTTTTCTTCTTAACCAGTAGCCTATGTCTGAAAGGAATTTCTATATTTCTAGAGATATTTTTCAGGAGGTAGGTATTCTTAATTGCTTTTTACTTGGAATTGTCTCCTAAAAAAGAACTAAATATATGATGGCTTTGGGGCACCTGTAATTGAAAATCACTTAGATCATATTAGAGTTTACTTATATGCCAATGTCATCAATGTTTTTTGAAGACTTATTTTTAGTTGGATCCAGGAAGCCCAGCAAAAATATCAGAGTCATAATAAATCAAAATCAATTTATATACCAGCCATTGATTTTAAAAGCACTACATATGCTTTTAAAGTGTTAGTCACTCAGTTGTGTCTGACTCTTTGTGACCCCATAGACTCCAGCTTGCCAGGCTCCTCTGTCCTTGAAATTCTGCAGACAAGAATACCGGGGTGAGTAGCCACTCCATTTTCTAGGGGATCTTCCCAACATAAACTTTACTATCTTAAAGGAGAAAAATGACTTTTCACAAATTTGCAGTTTATAACATCAACAATTATGCAGAATTCAACAAAATCTAGGATAAAGTGATAAAGTTAAGATAATCAATGTGTATGAGAACCTTTTTACCACAAATATTCCAGAATTTGCTATTTATTAAAAAAATATTGAAGTCTAAAAGTCTGTCTAAAATTGACTCTATATAATATCTGAGGAACATATAAATTAAAACAATACTTCAAGAATGGCTGAAACAATTCATAACCTCAGCTATCAAATAATAGAATTGCCAGATGCCTATTTTATCACAGTGTGTGCCTGAAGTAGCAGGAGTTTAAATTTGAATATTAACGGCTACAATTTTCTGAGCCCTCATCATGTGCAAAATTGGATTAAGTGCTTTATATTGTGCCCTGCTTTGAATTATCATAAAAGTTCTAAAAACTAGGTGTATTGATCATTTGAGTTAAAATTTACAGTATCCATTCTATCTACAGTACCAGGATGTGTTAAAGGGTATTTGAAGGCTCACAGAATTGCTGGAAAGGCTGAACTTATAGAGGAAACTCACAAGCTCTGGGGGGTCCACTTACTAAGTGGAGTTCTATTACTGACCCCAAAACCAGTTTGCCTCTGCCACTAAACTTGCCAACACAATGGATGCATGTTCCATCAATAGCTCCAATAATTTCCAAATCGGTGTCTCCCATTAATTCGTGTTCAGCAGAATTTAGGTTACTCTGCTGCTGCTAAGTCGCTTCAGTCGTGTCCGACTCTGTGCGACCCCATAGACGGCAGCCCACCAGGCTCTGCCATCCCTGGGATTCTCCAGGCAAGAATACTGGAGTGGGTTGCCATTTCCTTCTCCAGTGCATGAAAGGGAAAAGTGAAAGTAAAGTCGCTCAGTCGTGTCCGACTCTTAGCGACCCCATGGACTGTAGCCTACCAGGCTCCTCCATCCATGGGATTTTCCAGGCAAGAGTACTGGAGTGGGGTGCCATTGCCTTCTCCGTTAGGTTACTCTAGCTGCAAGGAAACCTAAAAGACATTTGTATTTATTTAATGTTTACTTTATTGTTTAAGTTTCACATTAGGATAGTAAGATTTACAAAGGCAAAAAATGCTGAAATTGTTAGTATGGAGAATTTTGATCAACCAAAAATCACTGAAGCATTTTCTGAAGAGAATTAAAAGCATTAATCAAGCCAGCTAAAAGTCAATCTGCCTTCGAATATGTTCTTTCCTCTGTCTTAAATAATTTACTCCTGGCTTTCTCCTGTGTCTGTTTCCTACTTTTTCAAGATTAATTTCAAGTGTTACTTTTCCTTTTAAGTCTACCTGACTTCAGTGAGCAGGCATAGTTCCCCCTCTCTCTCTACCATCATATTAGGTATATATCTTGTGCTATCTTTCTTTAAGAGGACTCTTCCCTGGTGGCTCAGAGGGTAAAGCTTCTGCCCACAAAGCGGGAGACCCAGGTTTGTTCCACCTTTCTTTAAAAGTGTTTAGCGTCAGTCCAGTTCAGTCGCTCAGTCGTGTCTGACTCTTTGCGACCCCATGAACCGCAGCACACCAGGCCTCCCTGTCCATCACCAACTCCCTGAGTCTACCCAAACCCATGTCCATCGAGTCGGTGATACCATCCAGCCATCTCATCCTCTGCCGTCCCCTTCTCCTCCTGCCCTCAATCTTTCCCAGCATCAGGGTCTTTTCCAATGAGCCAGCTCTTCGCATCAGGTGGCCAAAGTATCGGAGTTTCAGCTTCAACATCAGTAGTTCCAATGAACACCCAGGACTGATCTCCTTTAGGATGGACTGGTTGAATCTCCTTGCGGTTCAAGGGACTCTCAAGAGTCTTCTCCAATACCACAGTTCAAAAGCATCAATTCTTCGGTGCTCAGCTTTCTTTATAGTCCAACTCTCACATCCATACATGACCACTGGAATGCCTTGAAATTACTTCACTGTTACTTAGCTAACAGTAAGGCAACGGTACATAGAATTTTTGTGAATATATCCTTACTCTTACCATACTTCCTGGCACTTGTAAGTGCTGAACAAATGACTGTTGTTGTTGACAGAACAAATGAACTCAATGATTTAATCTCAAGTTATAACCTGAGCTTCACCTCCTATATAAGATAGATAATAGCATGTTATAATGGAAATAAATAGCCAAAGGTCTGATTTGTGACATCTAGTCAAATGATTATGAGGAATTTATTTAGTCTTTTGAATTGTCTTTTTCCTTGTCTACAAACAAAAGAAAAAAATTATCACCTCAAAATGTTATGAGAAGTAAATAGGATAAAATACAGTTATGACTAGGTAGCTTATAAAGTACTTTGCACCTGTTAGCTGTTTAATTGAAATCTGAGTAAATTATAAAAGAAGTCACTATATGGGTTACTGGTAACTACAGATGGTACATAATGTATTCATACCATGAGCCTCTGAGATATATTAGGCAAAATTAGTTAAAAGATGTCTGAAATCAAGAAATAACTATTGGGGTGAGAAAATATTTATCACGATTTGATTCTAATTGAAATTTACCAAAGTGACAAATACAATTTCTTTCTCTCTAGTGCAATTTTTTATGTAAAACATTCTTTTTTCTTGAAAAATAGTTGACATACTATATAATAATAGTTTCAAGTATAAATATAGTGATTTGATATTTTTATAAGTTACACAATATATAAAGCTATTGTAATATCACTGACTATATACCTTGTGCTATACACTACATCCTTGTGACTTATTTTATTTTATTTTTTTTTTCATTCCATCAATTTCTTTTTCTTTTTTAATAAATTTATTTATTTTAGTTGGGGCTAATTACTTTTACAATATTGTAGTGGTTTTTGCCATACATTGACATGAATCAGCCATGGGTTTACATGTGGTCCCCATCCTGAACCCTCCTCCCACCTCCCTCCCCATCCCATCCCTATGGGTCATCCCATTGCCCCAGCCCTGGGCATTTGCATCCTTGTGACTTATTTTATAACCGGAAATTTGTTCTTTTGACCTATAATTGGTGAGTTTCTTTTTTTTTTTAAGAGAATAGAAAGTATGAATGAGTTATATATAACTCCCTAATATCTTCTTTATCATACCATCCTGTATGTGTGCGCTCACGTGTGTATGCATGAGGACACTGGTTCCAATTACATACATTTTTGCCACTTATTTCTAGGGCACAATTGTTTCGAATGGAATTTTCCTTATTATAAGAAACAGGTTACTTTTATTAATGGAGCAAGAAAAATTAAAAGAGTTTCTTGAATCCAATTAGATCTGTTTTCTATTGTGCTTCTAATGGTGAATACATACTGGTCCTGTTCTTGAAATATCTTCCAAAGACTTCGAAAAACAATCCAGAACGTGTTTGATATTTCACACCTTTCCTCTTCATTGGTTCATATATACGGCTTTCTTTAACTTATCTAGAATCTTAGGGAAAAATTAAAGAAGACAGAATGACAGGCTTATGGGAAGTTTTCATGGTTCTACCTCTTCTAATTCTTTCACAACACAATGGGCTTTATGTCTGACCTTGGGTGTTTAGTTAATGGATTCAAATCCAATAACTCCTTTATATATTGCTCAGTCTTTACAATCAGGGAAATCTAAGGAAGAGTCTCATTTTCTTTCTTGTATCAATGAAAAAAGGAGATAGCTGGCATCGTCTTTTGAAGTGTTCCAGTATTTAGGAATAGTTTGTTCAGAAGAAGTGGACAAAAAAGGTAGGGAAGTAGGCTGTTTCACACTTCTAATACCAATCCCTCAAGGAAAACAAAACTGCCTCAATATCTGTGTTCTTCTATAATAAAATGTGCCTTATCCAACTTAATGAAATTGAAGAAACATATATTAAATGACTGTGATAAATTTGCTACTTACGGTCCTATATGCATGCATCCTAAGTTGCTTCAGTCGTGTCTGACTCTTTGTGACCCTATGGACCATAGCCTGCCAGGTTCCTCAGCCCATGGGATTCTCCAGGCAAATAGAGAGGGGAATTAAAAAGAATCTGTCTTCCCATGGGTAATTCAGAATTTGTAGATTAATTATGCTGCTTCTCCTTATGAAAATTCCTACTCAAATAGGGAGGCAAATTTACTGTACCTGCACATTGATTACCACAGCTTAACTGGTTACTGTGCAACAAAAACAAACACTAGAGAACATCCATGGATGGGTAATTTAAAGACCAAAGGCGTGAAATGGTTTCCAAGAAATAGAAGCTTAGCATTACTGGAAGGTTAACAATTATATATCTCAGGCAGAGTTTTATGGAATCAACCATGTTAGAAGAATCTTCTCATTTTTAGCCACTACCTAGCACTAAGTATTACATATTACTGCTTTAAATAAGTTGCTTAGCAGGATAATTAATGACTATTACTAAGTGTGTAGTTGAATATACCACATGGCATGCAAATACAAAATATTGCAGCAAATCATATTATTATTATTTTCTAAATTCATATCCTCATAGTGGTTACTACAGAGAGGATAGAAATTTTAGTTTCCCCAAAAGTTTTGAGGTTGGCTTTCTGGAAGGAAATCTGCCTTGTACATTTTCTCTCTCTCAAAATGTTCTTAATGCCACTATCTGAAAAAACACTGAAATATAGGATCACTCTCTCACCTGGCTGAATATGTCTTTTGCCCTTATTGTAGTCCAGTCTATAAATTTTACCTCTTCTATACAAGAGAGATTGGAAGTGACAAAGATGACAGGTGATTCAATCATCTTATCTTCAAATCATACTGACACGCTTATTAATCCGTTTAGAGATCTTAGGCAATATCCATATCTAAGTTCATGTAAGACTCTTTTAACTGAAAGACTTTGAACTGTCATGAAAATAGACTCTTGTCTATTTTGGAAAATTGATGTAAAGGTTTTGAGTATGTGCAGTGTGTCTTAAAGACCCAGCTCCTTTATTACATTAGGAATTTCTCTGAAGCCCAAGACTCAAATGTGGGATAATTTGTCTCATTTATCCCTCTTCTTTTCCTTTTTTCTATACTGTCTTCATTAGTACTGTATTTCAATTATATCATTGTTTAACATTTTACTACCTGGAAATGTCCCCTCCCTTAATTTCTGTTTTCTAAAAGTAATTTAGCAAACAGATAAATTCATAAATTTTCAAAGAGAGATAAAAATTCATTGCAATGTTATGAATAAGAACAGGCACATTTTCTAAAAGTATGTCATACGATTTCTAATACAAACACTTTCTTAATGAAACCAGGAAGTCTCAGCCAAAGATAGGAATTTAGGGTTTGAAGACAAACATGTAGAGCATTCTGCATACTGATACTAACATCGTGGAATTAAAAAGGAACTGTTTCCTTTATATTAAAATATGGAAATTGCATTTTTTCATATCAGTTTTTATCAGGCCATTTGCTTGTAGTTAGTTATACTGTGAGGTCTGAAGGCACAGTTCTCCAGACTTCCAAGTCTACCCAAGAGTTCAGACACTTACTGCTGGTTTGAAGGTCTTCAAAAATGACTTTCAGGTTTGACACTTTGTTAGAAAAGCTCACAGTACTCCCTAAAGCTATTATACTCACAGTATGGTTTAATATAGGAAAAAGATACATTAAAATCACCCACAGCAAGAGATGCAAAGACAGATCTGGGAAGACTGCCAATGAGAAGCTTCCATTGTCCTCAGGATGTGTAACCCTCTGGGCATCGGTGTGTGACAACAGTAAGGAACAGAGTTGACTTGTGAAGCTTGTATAAGCTTCCATGTCTAGAGTTTACATCAGGGCTTCATTACCCAGGCATGAAATCAATTGATTTCCCCTGTGTTTGAACTCAGTCTCCAGTACCCCTTTCTCCAAAAGTCTAGGTGATATCTCCTGACTCAAAGGGCCCATAATGAATCACCTCATTAGCATAAATTTTCTAAAGTGTGGATCAATGAATAACAAAGATACTCTGATCACTCAGTAAAGGATTTAGAGGATTTAGAAACAATGTCTCAGGAGTCAGTGATAAAGGAAAGACCTCACCTGGATGAAGTCAAATTCTTCATGACACACTATCTCCAAAAAATATCAACTGATTTGATGTCAACATGGATTGAACTTACTAAGAGAAGAGGTGGGGAGGCAGGTGGTTGTTATTTAAACTAGAAGCCAACATTTTTGTGCTGGACAATATTTCTCAGTGACATTTGTGTGTGTGTGTGTTGAGTGAGGATAGTAGAAGTAGGACTGTATTTCTCTCCCAATAAACTGAATCTCCAAATGTCAGATCTCTGCTAATATCACTTGCCCAACATCCTCCCAGAAAAACCTGTGGGGTACGTGAAAACACAAACGAACTCTGAGGGGATTTTGTGTACTGTAGAGAACTTACAGAATTTGGAAGACGTTCTGTGAAGATTATCCTAAGTTTTTGGTTCTTGGCAATACTGGAACTTAAATGAATAAATAAAAAGGAAGGCAGTAGAACTGCACATGCTTGTTCCTCCCTGATACACTTACTAGTATTAACGGGACAGATCTCATGCATATAAATTAAGCCCCTCTATTCCACTAGAAATAAAATCATTGACTTTCTATTCTTTTCTCTTATGACTCTCCCACTTTCGTTAGTCTTTCATTAGCATGCAAATACCTTTAAATGCATTTGCAGCTGAGATGGCTAACCAGGAATGAACATGGAAGAGATGAGCTGGACAAAGATAGGCCATTTAAAGCCTAATGAATGAGATGCTGAGGTGAGAGTAAAGATGAGTGGGGAACCACAGGAAATAAGTGCTTCAGAGCAGTTGAAGAGGAAGATTTTGGAAACTGAGTCAAAGGCAGATTCTGATTATTTTTAAAAGTTCATTTAGTGGCATTGATTTTGCCAACTGAAAGTCCGTAGGCTTTATTCCATCTCTTCTGGGTTGTTGAGTCTTAGTTTGGGGGGGAAATAGCTGTCAGTTCTAAAATAAAACAGCAGATCTAAAACAAAGAAGCATGTCCTATCTAAATATAGTAGACACGGTTGTGAGATGCCACAACAAGAGAAAGCACACTTTTCTTTTTCCCCTGTATGATGTTTGTGGATTGAGAAGAAATAGAGAACTTTTGGTTTGTAAGTCAATATGAAATTCTGAGAGTGAAGAATAAAAATATATTCATATTATCAAATTACTTAAGTGTCTCAAGATAACACCTTCCTTGTCCAGAAATTTCTGCTGAGATGTTGGAAAATATTTGGTGGTTGTTGTTGCTCTCCTCATCTTGAAGTCAAAGCTTCTGGACTCAAGTCCTGGCTCTGTCACTGTTTCTTTTATTAGAGGCAAATTACTATCTCACATTAGAGGCAATTACTTGTCTCAATTGACCCACAGGTTCCCCACCTATACAGCCAAAATGGTCATTTGTTTAAATTGATTATGAGAAGATAAATAATTATGAGATAATAAACGCTAGAAAGAACTACTAGGGAACCATTGACTGAAACCACCTGCTTGGCCAGGCATGAGAATAACCACTTGCATGAGTTGCCTCACAACAATAAGTCCCAATGAGGAACACGGTACTGCCACCAAAAACAAACCAGGAGTATTCAGGAGAATCCAAAGGGAGGGAGGAAATGCCAGTATGCAATATGTTCTACCAACCTCCCAGAATCCTTTGCACTGGAATCCATCTTGGCTGGGAGATGCGTGCATCACTAGAAAGGACCCTGAATGAGACCAAATATGAGCCAAGCAAGATGACTGGCCACATCCAGAAACTAACCCCATTCCCATAAAATTGAGCCATGTGGCAGAGCAGTTCTCCTGGGTTCCCTTACCCTACTGCTTGCGTGCCCCCTCCCAATAAAGTATTTTGCTTTGTCAGTACGTGTGTCTCCTCAGACAATTCATTTCTGAGTATCAGACAAAAGCCAACTCTCAAGCCCTGGGATGGTTCCCCCTTCCTTCAACAGAACTATCATTTCTGAGGATCAAATTACAACATCTAAAGGAGGGGGCACTTAATCACATTTATCCTCATCTATCCCAGTAAATTAGAAGACATTACAGAAATTTCTAATATGATTTTTATACACTATAGGTGTCAAATAGTCAGAGTATTATTAAGAAGATATGAAAGATTCATGGATTTTGAAACATCATTTATACTCAAGGTTCTTATAATTATCAGTTTGAGGTAGCAGGCCCTATTTTCTGCAGTCAGTTGGTACTAGTGAATGAGAGCTGACTGTGAACATCTTTTTTCTACTACCCATTCAGTATAGTCCTATCAGTAGCTTGAAATCAGCCATAGTCAGAATTTTTACAACACAGCTATCTGTAAGCTTTGAAAATAAATTTCTTGGTGGTTACAATTCATCAACACTCCTCTGCATATATGAAAAGTGATGGGAAGATGTTACTTTTGAGTGTCAAATGAGAGAAAAGAGGTTCTATTGTGTGTCCACGACAATCAGGCCTTCCTTGGGATTTTATGTGATTTGAAAAAGCTTTATTCCCTAGGAAAAAATTGATATAATTGAAGAGAAGGAAGCTGAGAAATCTAGTTATAATGAATAATGTGAAATAAAGTGCATTAGCTAGAAAATTGCAGATACTTTCAAGTGACAGTGATTAGAATATTTGACTGTAGTGGAGGGACAATTAATGTTCACTCTATTTATAGCCAAACTGTGTGTGCATATGATATAAATCAGGGACAGCAGGAGTAAAGCCTTGATTCCCAGGCTAACTTTTAAATAAATTTGTGGAAGGTGTGAGAACATGTAATACCATCAAAAAATTTTAGGAGAAACATTAAATGGTCTAATCTGCACAATTATGAAGAGAATAATTTCAGTGAATGCAATATTCCAAGCTGACAACTAGTTGGCAGACTACTGTGATAATTTCATTTTGAAGCCACATCAAGTCATTTGTAAATTCAGATAAAAATACATGAAGAAGGGAAGAGAGGAAGGAAAAATAAAAATTTAAATAAAAGTGCCTAAATTAGCTATGTCTACAGAAATCAAATAGAGCACCACCTTTCCCCCCACCTCAGAAATACCCGTTATCTTTAAAACAATCATTTTTAGTAGAAGATCTTAATGTTTTTCTGTCAAGTAAATAATATGTTGATGAAGGAAATGGTTGCAAAGAATAAGCTGTTAGCTTGAGAAAAAGTACTCACTAGTGATGAAAGTACGTGCATATTGGCCCTTCTGGTTTCCTCTTTAAAAAGTAACAATGATATTACTCATTTAGAGGCCAATAAGAACCAGGCAGAATTTTGGTTTGTCAAACTCAACTGTTTCCTTCTTCCTTAGCTCACTAGTTTTTCAGTTCACTTTTACTTTCTAAAATGCTAGATTTCAAATATTATATTTTGTTGCCATGGCTCTCATGCCTCACTTCCCATTTATTGATTGATCACTGCCATTTGTCACTTTCGTATAAATGTTTTTCTAGAATCTGCAGAACAATCTTTCCTATTTATGATATATTTTGTTTTCTAGGGAAACTTCATTTCTCATAGAATTGTGATATTTTGGTATTTTATTCCATATTTAACATGAAGCATAATATTGTAAAAATAGGAACCAAAATATCATTGCAGATCCTCTAATTCTACCTTGCTTTATAAATGTGAAAAAAAAAAAAGATGTTAGCTGACATGCTGGGGTCATACAGCTCATTAGTAAAAATTCTAGATTCTTTTTTCATTCACAGTTAATCAAAGAACTTAGTTTATTTTCAGTTGTTTGCTGTTTGTGTATGTGTGCAATCTCTATTTCTTGTCACGCAGATTTCAAATTGGAGAGTTTAGTTTTCAATCCCTGTAAAGAAATCTTTGTTGAACGTCAACATGTAGTCAGGATATAAGGTAATCAAAACTTTTCATTTTAAATTGACTCTATTTCTAACTATAACCTGAAATTTCAAAACATCATCAAGCAGTGATCTTTGCCACTCACATCTGAGCTCCAAATGGCCCTGCAGATGTGAAATTGTCTGCTGCTGGTGGGAGAACAGCTGGATTCAGTTAATGAGTCAAGTCAGCGTGAGCTCAAGCACTAGAGACAAGAAAGCTTCATTTCCGTAGCGGAGAACTCTAGGAACGGCAACAGAGAGCCAGACTGTGGCAGCCGTGCTCCCACCAGTCACACAGCTGTGAGCATAATTATGCTTCTCTCCTACTGGCAAATGGAAGTATTGTTTACCCTGGTGCACAGGGAACCCAGCCCTCAGCAGACCAATTTTTAACCCTGTCCCTAGTGAAAGAGAGTACCAAACTGTTTAGGTCAGATATCCTCAAAAGACTATAAAAAACGGCCTCTATTTTGAGAATGCAAGAAGCAAGGATGTTACTTATCCTGAGACTCGAGAGAGACAAGGAAATTTTCTTGGTGATCTTTGTTTGTTTATCTGTTTGTTTTTTTTTTTTTTTCCTTTTAATTTCTTTTATTTATTTATTTATTTATTTATTTATTTATTATTTATTTTTTTTTTTTATTTTAGTTGGAGGCTAATTACTTTACAATATTGTAGTAGTTTTTGCCATACATCGACATGAATCAGCCATGGATTCACATGTGCTCCCCCTCCCAAACCCTCCTCCCACCTCCCTCCCCCTCCCATCCCTCAGTGTCATCCCAACGCTCCATCCCTGAGCATCCGTCCCATGCATAGAACATGGAATGGTGTTCTGCTTCACATATGACAATATACATGTTTCAATGTTATTGTCCCAGAACGTCCAACCCTCACCTTCGGTCAGTAGTTGTCTATACTTTGAGAGATGTCGAATGAGAAGCACTGATCACCTTACATTAATTTCTGATTAAAAAAAAACAACTCCGGGTTAAACTGAAGAGTGTGACATCATAGTTTAGTAACAAGACACAAATGAGACAAGACATTTAATTAAATGGGACCACAAGTTTCATATTAGTCTATGAGTTTAAAATATTTATCTTAGACACAAACATGTTGCTCTAACTACTACAGAGCAACAACCATAGAGAGAATCTAGAAAATAAAATTCATTCTTAGAACTGCTTCAGAATCTCATAAACTAAACCTACTAGTCTTCCCTATAGTTCAGACAGTAAAGAATCTGTCTATAACTCAGGAGACCCGGGTTCAATTCCTGGGTTGGGAAGATCCCCTAGAGAAGGGAATGGCAATCCACTCCAGCATTCTTGCCTGGAGAATCCCATGGACAGAGGAGCCTGGTGGGCTACAGTCCATGGGGTTGCAAAGAGTTGGACACGACTGAGCACCTAACACTAACACTACTAGGAGTCATTATTCAAAGGTGAGATTGCTATTTCCCAGAATCACTCATTTGGCCAGGTTCTCACTGTTACCGGAGAGAGAAGTAAAAATGTAGTAACATAGTTGATCATTCTCTTCCTAGGAACACAAAGCAGTGGCATGAGGAAAAAAACACATACAGTGAAGGAGATAACAGTATATATATTTCTTTGACAATTATTTACTGAATACCTACTCTGTTCAGGCACTCTTACTGGTTCTAAGAGACAGAAAGATGAGTAACAGATAATGTAGCTCTGCACTTACTCAACAATAATGGTTTTTTTCTCCCCACCTCCTTCTCTCTCTTTTTATTTCTCTCATCTACATATATCTACATACACACATAGGATTACAGATGCACAGGAAAAAATTACAGATAATAACACAGCTGACATCATAGGAAACTAACACTTGAGAAAAGAGAAAGTTATTTTTGACTTTCTAATACTGAGCCTTACACAGAAACATGGCCACTGTCACCATTACTGCTACAACTGTAAAAATATAAACAAGCTTTTCCTTATGCGCCAGGTGCCCAGCAAATAAAGTACACTGAATCCAAACCACAACTAGAAAATAATTACTATTAATATAATCGTTTTACAGATAGAAAATAAAGGCACAGAGAAATGAAGTCACTTATCCAAAGACACATATCTAAGATGTGCAGCACTGTAAACAAAACATGAACAGCCCAATTCCAGAGTCTATGTTCCTTCCTATTCACTGCACTCTCTTGAGCTAATCAATATAGGCTGATATTTTTAAAAGAAAGAAAGACAAAGGGAGGGAGAGGGAGGGAAGAATAGAAAGAAAAGGAAAGAAGGAAGAGTGAGAGGGAGGAAGGGAGAAAGAAAGAGAGGGAGGGAGGAAAAAAGCCATATATTTCATCTGAACTAAGTATCTGACTCTAAATGTGAATCAAATACTCCATTTCATAAGTTAGAAAATATTATTATATTTAGACATCTTCAAATCTCTAGATAAAAGTCTCAATTTGAAACCACCATTTGAGCAGGCTCAAGATACAGTAGCACTAAGGCATTTAAGCCTCTGAAGACAGATTTTAATTCTGGAATAAGACTAAGAACAAATGGAATCATCATTAGGTTCAAAGAACCTGTCAAAAGTACTTCTCCATAGAGACTCTCCAAAAATATGCAAGAGTGCCCTGTGTCCCATTTCTTGCAGGTATGAATTTTGTAATGCAGGTATCATTCTCAAGAGAACAGACTAAATAGTGTCACAGATTAAAAGTGTTGGGTAAATAAAAACAAAGTAAACAAATGGGACCTAGTTAAACTTAAAAGTTTTTGCACAACAAAGGAAGCCATCAACAAAACAGACAACTCACAGAATGGGAGAAAATATTTGCAAATGAAGCAAGCAATAAGGGATTAATCTGCAAAATATACAAACAGCTCATGCAGTTCAATTTCAAGAAAATAAATAACCCAATCAAAAAATGGGTAAAAGATCTAAATAGACATTTCTCCAAAGAAGACAAATAAAATAGATAGCCCAAGAGGCACATGCAAAGATGCTCAATATCATTAATTATTAGAAAAATGCAAATCAAAACTACAATGAGGTATCACCTCACATTGGCTAGAATGTTGTTGTTCAGTCGCCAAGTCGTGTCTGATTCTTCGTGACCCCATGGACTGAAGCACACCAGACTTCTCTGTTTCTCACCATCTCCCGAAATTTGCCCAAGTTCGTGTCCATTGAATTGGTGATGCTATCCAACCATCTCATCCTGTGTTGCCCTCTTCTCCTCCGGCCTTCAATTTTTCCCAGGATCTGAGTCTCTGGTTAGAATGCTGTGCGCTATGCTTAGTTGCTCAGTCATGTCCAACTCTTTGTGACTCCATGGATTGTAGCATGCCAGGCTCCTCTGTCCATGGGGTTCTCCAGGCAAGAATACTGGAGTGAGTTCCCATGCCCTCATCCAGGAGATCTTCTCAACCCAAGCATCAAACCCAGGTTTTGCGCATTGCAGGTGGATCCTTTACTGTCTGAGCCACCAGGGAAGTCCTTGGTTAGAAAGGCCATCATCAAAAAATCTACAAACAATAAATGCTAGAGAGGGTTTGGAGAAAAGGGAACCCTCCTACACTTTGATAGGAATGTAAATTGGTACAGCCAAAATGGAGAACAGTGTGAAGAGTGCTTAAAAAGATAAAAACAGAGCTACCATATGATCCAGCATTACTACTCCCGGGCATATATCCAAAGAAAACCATTAAGGAGGAACAGATAAAGAAGATATGGTACGTATATACAATAGCATATTACTCAGCCATAAAAAGACTGAAAGCATGTCATTTGCAGCAGCATAGATGGACCTAGAGATTGTTATTCTGAGTGAAGTAAGTCAGAAAAAGCAAAACAAATATCAAATGATATCACTTATATGTGGAATCTAAAAAAAAAATGATACAAATGAATCTATTTACGAACAGAAATAGAGTTACAGATTTAGAAAATAAATTTATGGTTACCAAGGGGGAAAGGGGTGCAGGAGGGACAAATTGGGAGATGGGACTGACATATATACATGACTGTATACCAAATAGATAACTAATAAGAACCTACTATATACAGAGAAGTCTATTCAATACTGTGTAATGATCTATATGGGAATAGAATCTAAATAAGAGTGGGGTATATATATATAATTATATATGTGTGTGTATCAGATTCATTTGCTGTACAGTAGAAACTAAAATAACATCGTAAATCAACCATATTCCAATAAAAAACAATTAATTGTAAAAAAAATGGTTGGGTGAATAATAAATACAAAGGGGAATTTAATTTACTTTATTCCACTGGAACAATGGCTCATTTTGCTCAACAAATATGAAAAACCTATGGCTTGGTGTTTCTTTCTTCATCTTCAGTGAAGATAAGACCAAAGCTGACATTGGGTGGATAAGTGACTATCATCTGGGCTAATCTGGTGAACCAAATTCACACTCACTGCAAAAAGGAAAAAGTAATTATGTACTTAAATGAGTATGTTGACATGCCTGAACCAACATAGGGAAGTAGTTTAAAAGAAAACTTTACAAAAAACAATTGGAAAATTTCCACTCATCAAAATACTTCAAGAAAGGCTTATTAATATTGTTTGGCTAAAGACTGGTTCCATTTATTTGCCCTGCCCAGCACGTACTCTTTAACCTCAAGTATACTTAAGAAAAATGATTTGATCTTCCTTTCACTGATTGTGGCCCCTTTGGCATTTTGGGTATTTTACATGGAGCTTTTCTTCATAATGCTTTGAAAATTCATGGAAAATAAAAGTTGGTACGAGATTTCCTGCTTATTAGGAGTTTCTATCATGAGATGTACAATCATCCCCTCCATACTTTCAATTCTTATTGTTTATTCACAAAGTTGTGCCCAAGTCTTTTGCAACCCCATGGACTGTAGTCTGCCAGGCACCTTTTCCCATGAGATTTCCCATGCAGGAATACTGGAGTGGGTTGCCGTTTCCTTCTCCATGAGATATTCCTGACCCAGGGATTGAACCTGCATGTCCTACATGGGCAGGTGGATTCTTTACCACTTAGCTACCAAGGAAGCCCATAATTTCAATTACTGTTCATGATTTATGAGTAGATTACAGTTACATGCCTCTTTTGGCCTTTGTTATCTTCTATCTGCATTAAAATTGTGTACAGCTTATCAGAAGTTTGGTTTGTCTTTTTTCTATGAGGGACTATACATATATAAGGACATTTTATGTTTTACACAGTAATATTTAGTTATAGAACATTATCCCTAAAGTAAAATACATGATTGAGTGTCTGGAATAAAGAAGACAACTGAAAATTATATTTCACACATGCAAAGACTAACCAGAAAATAATTGTGCAGTTTGTTTCAAAAGGAAACTAAGAAAAAAACAACTGAATAATTTTTAGTCTCTGAATCTAGAATTTCTGCCTCTGTATTAAGTGATCTCTAATTTTTCACATTTTATTTCCAACACATTGTGTAAACTATGTTTGTGAAAAAAAGTAAAATATACTTCCATAATTATTAGCACCTTCATATCTTAACAAATATCAGTTCATTACTTGCAGGCATAAAATTAGCAACTTTATCCTGGGAAAGTTTTTTTAATTCTGATATACTCTTAGAAAAGGCAACATGCAGATAGGCTTCTACAGGAGGAAAAAATAAATAAATCATGCATGTAAATCCAAATGCACTAAGACAGGTTGCCAGTACATAAATAACAACTTCTTCTGAAGGAATGCGAAATATTAAGAACAAGTATTTTAAAATTGGTATCTGAGTGCTGCTTTACTTGGCGAGTGAGCACACAGGGTTCAAAGCAGAAAGAAAACATGCTTGCCACACTTAACTAGACATGGAAATTAAGATATAATATTTCTATATTGTAAAGAAAATACAAGAGAAAGGAATGTTTACTTACATTTGCATGACATTTTTGTATATTGACAAGCTAATCCCACGTGCACTAGCTTATCTGATGCTAAAAATACGTTTTTGATGCAGCCTACCATATCACTATTCCCAAGATACCAATGAGAAAAATGCAGTTTATGGAGGCTGTGACTTGCCAAAGGTAGCACAAGTAGTGATGCTGTGAAGATTAGAATTTAGATTTTCTGACCCATGACCAATGTACCTTTAGGAGATATGGATTTGAACTCTGGGTTGGAAAGATCCCCTCGAGAAGGAAATGGCAATCCACTCCAGTATTCTTGCATGGGAAATCCCATGGACAGAGAAGCCTGGCAAGCTACAGCCCATGGAGTCAGAGAGAGTTGGATATGAGTCAGCAACTAAACAACAATGCTTGGGATACTGGGTGCAAAGGAGTTTGAGACCCCATATGTTCAGAGTGAAAAAGGGTACTGTGATTAATATAGTCTGCATGAACTAAGAGTTTAATCAGCAGCATAAATATGCATTTTCTGCTGCTTTTATATGTTTCTTTTTTTTTACTTCCGTTTGAAAACCACTGCAGTGAAATCTCTCTGAAACTCTGTTGCCTATTAATACGTATGCATCTCTCTCACCCTTCTATTTGTATTAGTACTAATGAGACCCATCATCTTGATTTGTCATAAGTACATCACAGTTTTGTTTTGGTTTTGTATTTTATACATTTTCTTCCCACCAAGGTTGCCTCTTTATCTTTTCTGGTTATAACACATGTGTCCGCTTCTCAAAGTCCAGACTGGACCCTATCTCACCATGAAGCAGTTCCATTTTTTCTCTCTTTAATACATGGAGTCCTCTCTCCCTTTCCCTCTTTCTCCTTGTCTCTCTTCCTCTCTCTGATAATCCTAGCATTATCATCCCATAGTATCTGCTCTTCAGTATACATGTAACTCTTGACTTACCGATGAGATTTAAGGATGTTGAGGACAACTTCTGTATTTCTGTTTTATCTGTTATAGCCAGAATAGTGGTGAAATAATCATTGGTAACAAGTAACCAACTACTCAAAATTATTCAAGAAATACTAATTTATTTTTAAACTTCAAAGAAAAAGAGTTGAATTTGGGGGAATTATAAAATCATGAAAATTTGTCCTATGTCATCATAGATATTCTGAGAATTATTTAGAGACCATGTTTGCTCATGCATAAAAACTTAAAACTCAGAGTCAAGAAAAAATTATTGTGAAAATTAAAATAATATATAGGGCACCAACCATATGTGGAGATGGACAAAACCCATATGGTAGAAATTAAAATTGGCCAGATCCTACAGATGCTTTGAGATTGGCAACCGTAAAACAGAAGTGGCAATAAAGGGTTTTATGGAGAAAATGAATTTGTTTGTCCTTATCCAGCAGACTGGTTATCTTCATACCACAGGATAGAGATGAAATAGAAAGGTCTGTTTAGATCAAGAGAGTCCTATAAATTAGGTGTTCTGCCTTCATATGAATAGAGCTATGAGAACAGTTAATTGTCATATTTAATCATCCACGTTAAGAAAAAAATTACTATCAGTTATTCAATAATTATTGACTGACTTACTGAATGAACCTAAAAATGAGTGAAGGTAATATACATCCTGTTCATCAAATTTTTCTTTTTTTGGTGGTGTAGCATGTGGAATCTTAGTTCCCTGACCAGGGCTAGAACTGGAGTACCCTGAAGGAAAAGTGCAGATTCTTAACCACTGGACCACCAGGAAAGTCCCCCATTTTTGATGAATATATTGTTTCGTGAATTATAAATGTCATTATACTTGTTTCCTCCAGAGAAAACAAAGTTAATATATTTAACAAATGTTAGCATATTTATTTGAGTCTGAAATGCACATTTTATGTTAAAGTCAGTTGTATCTCATAATCAATGGCATGTTGTAGTTAATTTGTAGTATTTTTAAATTTCTTAATTGTACATTAAAGAGTCACTTGACTTACAAATAATGACATCTCTAATGTAATGACTTATGATACATAGTGATTATCCTACCATAAGCCAGGCACTGAGTACTTTAAAATAATGTATTATATTTAATATATTGTAATATATATTTTAATATATTATGTAATACGTGTTGGCTTCCCAGGTGGCACAGTGGTAAAGAATCTGTCTGCTTATACAAGAAATGCGAGAGAGGAGGGTTTGAACCCTGGACCAGGAAGATCCCTGGAGTAGGAAATGGCATCCCACTCCAATATTCTTGCCTGAAAAATTCCATGGACAGAGGAGCCTGGTGGGTCAGACCATGGGGTTGCAAAGAGCTGGACACGACTGAACACCTGAGCACACGCATGCACATAACACATGTTACATTATTATATAAGATTATATGGTATAGCAATCGTTGTAAGGACCACGTGGGAGAAACTATTAGTGTTCCCATTGTGCAGATGGGAAATCGAAGCAGAGAAAGATTAACCAACTTGTCTAAATTTACATAACTGGTAAGTGGATTTGGCTAGAAGTCAAATTCTGACATTTTGGCTCCAGTGTTTATACATTTAATCATGAGGAAATGCTAAGTTTCCACTACATCACTGAATGTCTTAATCTTCTGCCAAGGGTGTATCTTTGACTTACTTCCTTCTAAGGAGAAATTTAAGCTTTTTTAATTCTAGATTTTTTTCAAAATGTTTTTCAGACTTGTTAAGTCCAGTGAATAATATAAATACATCATCTACTTCAAATTAAATCTAGATTTTCCAGTGGTATAATTTTAAATATCTTCAATGCTACTAATGAAAAACCAGTAATTCTCAGACACAAAAAAGAAATTTTCATCCTAAAACATATGAGAAAATAACTCTAAGAAGCCTTTGAACAGTGAAAATATTAAAAAAAAAAAAAAACTACCTAAATGTACAAAGCTTTTGTTTTCATAACAGTAGAAATTGCACCTGAATCTGAAAAAAATTAGAACTATACTTAATAAAGTCTGTAACTAAATGCATATCTCAAAGTGAGTATAGCAGTCATGGATTCAATCATGCATTCAAACATAAAATCACACAACACAGAGCAAAAGGGTTCTTAGGAAGCATTGTATCGTTCATTTTGCACAGAAAGAAACTGAAGTTCAGAAGAAGAGACTTAGCAAATGTCACATGTCTTTTTTTTAAGTCACCAACTCAGGAACTACGTGGTGAAGCTCAAAATTAATATTCACATAATATCAGAATTTCAATATCAGGAATCCACATTTGAGGAAATACAAGCCTTGGGATTTGGGATATAGGAAGTAAAAGTGGGCTCTGAGCCATGTATCAGCTTGGTTAAATCAGTTTTGTACTGAAAATCCTGAAGTCTGTTTCTCTAATGTTTCCCTAAGAGTTATATCACTCAGGAATTTCAAGGCATCAAGTTCATACCAATCCCTAGAGGTGAGGGTTGAGAAAATCTTACTTAGTAACATAAAACTATAAGACATAAAGGAAAAAGAATTCACAGGTTTAATATAATAAAAATAATGTTTTATTAGGATATCATAAAGTTAACAAAGAAACAGGGAGAGAATATTTGCAACATGTTGCATTTGTCTGGGTATTCATGAGTTTGAGCAAAACTCTGGGAGATGGTGAAGGACAGGGAAACCTGGCATGCTGCAATCCACGGGGTCACAAAGAGTCAACATAACATGACTGAGCAACTGAACAACAATACTCCCTCCATTACAGTCTCAATAGCTTGGTGTTCAACACAATGACATCTTCCTTCTTGCTCAGGTAAGTATCCAGTCACCTCCAGTCAGGAGAGTGCCACTTCATGCAGCCATTCGAAAGCAAATTCTTTCCAACAAATGGCTTTGGTATCTTTCAGTGCCCTGGAGTCAGATTTTCTGCATGTATTGGTTGCTTCTCCTCAAGCATGTCATCTATGCCTCATTTAAAAAAAAAAAAAAAAAACTGAAACTATCACAAAATAAAATTATCATTTTATAACAAGACAAGAAAAATTTTCTCTGCCCTTTGGCCTCCTCTCTTCCCTGTACTGAACATTGTGTGTCTGCATCATGCATTGATCAAACCTCCCCCATCAGCAGAAATACATGCTCAGTCATAGAGAACAACATTCTCCTAGCATCAGCAAGACAACTCCTTAAAAGATACCATTCTTCTTGATCTTGTGAGGGGCCACAATGGCACTTAGATCTGGATTGTGTGAACTGTCACTAACATGTCATTTAATGTACAGCCTTCTGTCTCAAAAAAAACGTATGACTGTGCCTTGACTTCTAAGGGGTAGACCAGTTCTTGGAGCTTTCTGAGATGCTGGTCCCTGGTTATAATCCTCAATTTGATTCAAATAAAATTCTCCACTTCTTTCTTAAATTGACTGATTAATTTCTCATTGACTTCCTGAGGACTTCTTCCTAAACTGTGAATTTCAGTTGGGATTTTGTTCACAGTAACCGGGATTTTGTCCCAGTCATCAGTGGTAATGATCCTCTTGGAAGTCCCTGTCCTTTGGCCAAAATGTCTAAATGGACCACATTTACCCCCATGAATTTTTTGTGTGTGTGTATTTTTCCAGCTTTATTGAGAAAGACTGTCTCTTATTCCCCTGACCCCAAACCAAAGCTGAAAAAATGTCAAGTCAGAGATTCTTGAGAGCCTCATGTCTTACTGAATGATCAACTTGCCTGCAGTTGGAGATGGTGAATCCAAGTGTAAAAATAAGAGAGACTATCAGATACAGAGATGGCGAGAGAAAGAAAAGGATTCTTGACAACACAGAAAAATATTTCTGACCATACAGCTTGAACTGCTGAATTCAGTCAGTTTCACTTCTAGCTTTTTGGCCAGATAAACCAACTGATGCCCTTCTTTTTCCCCCCTTAAATAATTTAAAATTAGGTCTCAGTAGCAAATACATAGATCTTTCCTACACTGTCTCCTTCTATATAAGCAGTTCTTCTGTGACTTCCCCTAAGTTAGTAGACTTTTACTAATGACCTAATTCTGGTAGATGAATCAATTTCCTAACATTTCTAGAACAATCAGAATGTATGTCCAACAGCTCAAAGTCATCTATTTTATGTTTTTATAAGCTCTAAAGAGTCTTGTGGGCTTTTTTAATGTTAAGAAAAAAAAATGATGCTTTAAAGACTCATTATCTAATGCCTTCATTAGCTTCGATCCATTCAAATGTGTCAAAATCAGTTTTTTCTTAAGTAAATACTGTGTTTCTTAATCATTTAATGTGACTTATGTGTATATGAGAAGTTAAAATATTATGTTGTCTATTTTTGATTTAGAGACAGAGACAGAGGATTTGAGATAGAGATTGATCTAAACTGGAGGAAGGTCTAAATTTCCAGGACAATGTCATTTCCTTCTGTTCATACACAACATGAATTCTAGTATTTTGGAAGCAAATAACTTGTCTGGTTTCACATGTTCACAGCTGAAGAGGGATTTTACCTCAAGACAAATCATACCTCAAGTCTCAGCAATACCTGACACAGATAATATTAGAATGTTTTAGAGTTGATGCTGGAATTGGTTAAAACTTTTAGGGCTATTGGGATGAGGTAGATTTCTTTTGAATGTGAGAAGGACATCATTTGGGGGAGACCAGAGGAAGGGTTGAATTATGTCCCCTGCAAAATATATATGTTGAAATCCTAATCCCCAGCACCTTAGAATGTGACCATGTTTGGAAATAGGCCCTTCCAGGAGTAATTAAAAAAAGGTCATTAAGGTGAGTCCTGCTCATTAAAACAAGAGGAAATTTGGACAGAGATATATTCAGAGGGAAGACATGATAGAGAACAATCAGTATTCACAAAGAATTGCGCAGACAGACATGGTCCTGCCTTTAGAGAACATTCCATCTAGGTTAAAAGAAAAACAAATAAGCCTATTGAGTGATGAGACAGGAGAAGTAAGCAAGGTGATAGGAAATAATACAGATGGAAGCCTAATTAGCTCTAGAAAAACAGACATTACTGCTGATACTCCAGTGGAGGAGTGTGATTTTATTAATCTGAAAAATTTATGCTTAAGTAGACATAGAAATGTTCACTATATTCCTCCAAAGATGGAATTTATCCACCCCCTGGCTTTCTGGCTTGTTCTGACTAATGGTTGAGAGAAATTGATGTTATGCAAGTTCTGAGCCAACCCCATGAAGCCTTTTGGCTTTAATTCTTGTTTCCCATGTGATCAAGCCTGGATGGGAATAACCAGCTAAAGGACCAGAGGCCACATGGAAAAGAGCAGAGGCCACATGGAAAAGAGCAGAAATGGTCCACCTGACATCCAGCAAACCCCAGAAACTGTCCCCATCAGACTGGGAATTGAGCCCAGGACTCATAAGTGAGCTCAACCCCAACAACCAAAAGAGCTATGAGGCTAAGTCCAGCCCAAACTGATCATGAGCTGAGTAAGCAACTGTTTATTTCAGCCTCAAATTTTGCAGTAGTCTATTACGTCACAAAAACTAACTCACAACATTTCCCCAGCATAAAAAAGAATCCTTAAATGAATTGAATACAGTGGGACTTTTAATATTTTTAACTGAAATATATTTGACATATAGCATTTGTGTACATTTAAGGTGTACATGTCTATCTGACACACTTATATATGGTAACATGATTGCCATTGTAGTGATCGTTAGCACTCTATAACATCAGGTAATCATCATTTCTTTTTTGTGATGGAGATAAACTCCAACATTTTGTATATTCTAATTTTTTTTTCTAATTCTTAAAAAAATAGTACATGGAGTTGTAAGGTTACCAATCAACTTTACACATAGTATGGGCAAAACAGAGATTATGACTGTTATATCTAATGTTCTAATAAGGCTTTTTCAATGTATTTCTCAAGAGGCATCATGAAGATAACATAACTTCATCTGATGGATTTTTTTATATTGCCTCGAAAGGGTTTCTCAAGAAGAGTCTGTGCAGTGTTGCATTTTTGCAACCCTGACATGAAGCAGTAGAAATTTTTTAATTTTTTTTTTTTTAGGAATTTCAATTAATACCTTTAACTACTTGGCAAAGAATCTAGTAAAGTATGAAACTGGAAACAAAGCAGGTAAAAAAGGAAAGGGGTAAACCTCAGTCAAAAGAAGCTGTTAGAATTCCTATTTCAAGTCTAGATGTGTGACTTCAGAGAGTTTTTTTTCCCTTTTCCCTGAACCTCAGTTTCCTCATCTTTAAATTCAAATATTAATACTATATCTGAATAAAGTTCTTTTAGGATTAAATGAAATAATACACACGAATGCTTAACAAAATGTCTTATATACTGACAATTATTTCGGAAGAATAATCATGGAACTGATCATGAATAATGTCACTGTAAAGAAGTGGTAAAATAGGATCAGTAGTCCGTTTAGTAATGGTGTGTGTTTAGGCAAAGCTGCCAAAAGGTAATATGAAGAGTGGATGTATGTGCACTAGTTCTATATTAAAGCATAACTCCTTAACTTTAGTGAGGTAATATTTCAGAAGCATCGATATTGTATTAGGACTCAGTAATAAAGGGTTCTATTGTCAGATTTGCTAGTGCCTTTGTGGCCTTGGGGGTGTCTTGTTATTTTTATGACCAAGACTTAATCTTCTCTCCTATAGCATGAAGCAGGTAGGTAGTTGTTAGAACTATTAAAGAAAGTCCTTTTCAGAGCTAACATTCTGTGAATCTGGTCAACTTTGAAGTTAGTATTCAGAAAGAATACCAGTCATCCTAGTTTGTATTCAGAAGAGACGGATAAAAAGGAATGCATGATTTAAAGGAACTAAGGTGCCTCCCTCTGACATTGTCAGCCCCATTGGCTCTGGTTTGGTTCAGATGTTCCTTGATGTATAGCCAAGGCAATATCGGAACTCTAAGAAAGAAACTGCAGATTTTCCGAGGATTGTTCCCGAGTGTCCCAGTTATTTCCAAATCTATTATAAGAAGAGAAATAAAGCATGAAAATGGGCTACTTCTCCATAGTTCTCAAACAGAAAAATGTGGAAGCTTTCGAAAGGCCCCAGGCTCTTCTGTTCCACAGATTGTATTCTGCAAGTTAATGTAGCACCAACAGAATGAGCGGGTGGGGGTGTGGAGACTGAAGGGCAGTGCCAGCAGTGCTCCTACAATCTGCTGCCAAGAGATCTGCACAAGGGGATCTTCTCTAGCCCCGGGCAGTTTCTGAACTGACAGTAAGGACTTCGATGGAGATGGACTAAGCTTGCAAGAATTCAAAAAGTAACCCTCTGTGGCCTCTTCTCCTCTGGACAAGTACATCATGTTCTTACATACAGTTCATAGGCAAACTAGCAGGATGATGGTGTCTTCCTGAAGGGCTCAGAAGCGATTTAAAAAATCCGCCTTGTGTGTGTGTGTGTGTGTGTAAAACCTGCATACTCAACAAATTTCCATTTTTATTTGGGCATATTATACACACATGCACACTCACATAAATTGGTGAGACAATGATTACAAATTGGTAATAACAATAAAAAATGTTACTCTATTGCAATAAAAAAAGTATAAAAACTTACTATTTAGGCTGTATCACAGATTCTAACTGCCCAACTAAAGAAGGTGACATTGTAAAGACTTGAATGGCACATATACAAGTAGAGATGGTTGGGAAACACATAATGTTCAAGAGGGAGTCTTTGTTACCAATAATGTTTCATAGTCATGGGTTTTAGCTGTAGTTTCCTTTCTTTTAATGCATATATTCTTGTCAATCATTTGCTCTTTTGAAACTTGTGTGGTTACCATTTCTGATGTTACTTTGTTCCGCTCCACTCCTCTGTTATCTCACTTTTCCCTAAAAGTGACAATAGTAGGGGTAGGTAAGTCCTGCGTCTCCACTAAGTGGGTCTCTATCTTCTAAATTTTCAGAATCACTGTTTTAGCAATATTTTTAAGCCCAATTCCTTTCTTCAGGCCTATGTGTCTTTCACAATGGCACTGTGAGGAAAATATTTTCCTGATACTCTATGGGGATCATTCTGAAATGTAACTGTTTTTTGGTTGCGTTATATTACAGAATCCTTTGGACTGGTGGGTGCTTCAGTTCATACTGCTGCATAACAAAGTTCCTTAAACTTAGCGGCACAAACAGCCATCCCTTTGTTATGCTCATAGATTCTCATGGATCCAAGACTTCAGAAAGGGTGCATCAGAGATGCTGTCTCTCTTCCTGGCATCTGGAGCCTCAACTGAGAAAATCCAACAGTTAAGAACGACAACACACAG
The DNA here is from genome assembly GCA_024291935.2 of Okapia johnstoni. Taxonomy (NCBI): domain Eukaryota; kingdom Metazoa; phylum Chordata; class Mammalia; order Artiodactyla; family Giraffidae; genus Okapia; species Okapia johnstoni. Next base: position 11,698,054 of record CM044325.1, read on the forward strand.
CATTGGGCCACTGAAATTATCTGCAGGCTCATTTATTCACAATCTATAGATTATGCTTTGTGTTTTCATCTCTAGGTTATAATTTTCTCTTAAGTAAAAATATGTGGGTAATTTTAGTATCTAAGTCATAGGCCTGTTGTAAATGTTATATTTTATGTAGGTAGGTAGGTATGTGTATGTGTGTTTCATTCTGCAAATTTGTTTGAACAAGTAGACAGTTTATTTTATTCATTCACATAACCATTAAATATCTCGGCATGTAGGAGGTGTCCTTTGACTATTCCATGTGAAGAAGGCATATAAAGTTCTTACTAAAATTCTCCACTATAAAATAAAAGCTCTAGTATATATTTTATATGAAAATGTTTCTTAGTCTCCATTCATTAAGCATAATGGTTTTGAGCACTGGCACTGAAAAGAATCTATCTAAATTCTTAGCTCTACTACTTACAGAGAATAAGCCTGGCCTCAGTTTATTTGTAAAATAATAATAGTGGAAAAAAAAAAAGTTCCCAAGTTATAGGGCTTTTGTGAGGTATAAATGCATCCAGCAAATTGACAATGACCACTAGACCAGATTGAAACCATCTCTAAATGTCCTGGGTGTCCTTGTATTGTGGATCCGGGATCAGGAAAAGGGATTCTATGTGAAAAGAACCAAATTCTGGGAGCACAATAGAGCAAGGAAGATAAGGTTGTACTAGTGCCTAGAAGATTAGAAATGATTAGAAACATTTAAACACATGTTAAAAATACTCATTTACCTCCTCTTTGTGCACATTGCTCTTAAATTCTTCCATTGTGTTACTAAGAGAATCTTTTGAAGATTCGCCTTTCCCAACTCTGCTCTCAGAAATGAAAAACATATTTTTCAAGTGTTTAAAGGGGAAATACCCTCCACACTTCTTCCCTGTCACTCCTACTATATTAAACATGTCAGGATAAGAAGAAAACCCCAGGAAATGAAAATCCAAGCAGAACAGAACTGGAGGTAAACAGGTCAGCTACTAACCCTCATTTGAAAATTCTCTTTTCAGTGTTAACATTGAAAATTCTGAATTCTTTTAAGCTAGATACAATTTCTGTCTCCATCTGTACATTGAAGTCACACCTCTCACATTTCTATCATGATAATGAACTGGAATAATGTCAAGTAAAGATGAGTATGGGCCTCCCCAGTGGCTCAGTGGTAAAGAATCTACCTGCAATGCAGGAGGTGCAGGGGACTCAGGTTTGATCCCAGAGTTGGGAAGATCCCCTGGAGGAGGAAATGGCAACTCACTCCAGTATCCTTGCCTGGAGAATCCCATGGACAGAGGAGCCTGGCAATTTACAGTTCATAGTATCACAGAGTCGGACACGACTGAAGTGATTCAGCATGCATGCAAAGATGAGTATATCTCAAATCATTATATGAGAATATATTTTAATTGATAGAGGCCTAATGCCAGTTTCATAAATGTAGGATATATAGAATTTTTAATAATGTGAGTGTACTAAATGGTAGAAGACTGAACTGTTTCCACTGGTTCATAGAATAGCTTCCATGTTCTTGTTCTTCTAGTCACGAGTAGGTCTCCTTCTATTGTGGTGGGGGGGAGAGGAGGCGAAGGGTAAGTTGCTAACTTTCCTTCAAAGATAGTAACTAGTAGATGTATCTTCTTATCTCTGGAAACCTGTTGCCACAGTCATATTCTATAATTATGTGGCAGGACGTGCGTGGTAATATTCATTCTCAGGATTTTCAGAGATATCTTTGTATTACTGCCTTTGTTGCCATGGAAATAATTTCTTGAGTTATCAACATTTCTCTTTGTGCTTCTTGGAATCCAAATATATTTCCACTGACAGCCTCCTTCAGCATCAAAATGTGATTTCTGCAACCACAATACATTTCCAATATGTAACAGTCAAATACCTGGACACACAATTGTGCTATGGAATGTTTAGCTTCATGTCATCTGATAGACATTTATTTTCTGGTTGTCAGAAACTTTCATTTTCATTCCAAATATTGTGGCATCCAGTGTTAGAAGCCAAATAAAAAACAAATTTCTTTCCTGAAGAATGTTTTGTCGTTAAGAACAAAGTCTTTCAGAAAACTTCTCTGACAAGGAGAAGTCAAGAAAGCTCAACTGTATATTAAATAATCATAGGTATTCTGTAAAAAAAAAAAAAAAAGATACTGTATAATAACAATCATGATTAAGATAACAAACTGAAAGTTTTCATTTATCTTTCACTCAATCAATACAATGTGAAAACTTCTGGAAAACACTATGTTCTCAAGCTTCCAAGGTTTTTAAGAAGGTGCACAGACCTTTGCAGAATGCGAGATCCATAGCTAATATTTTCTGCTTCTAGTGTTTGGTACTTCCTTAAAAGGAAATCTCATTAATACTTACCACATCTAAGGCAATGCTTGACATACTTGGTTCCCTTTCATATGGACTTGTTTACTTTGTGATAACAGCTGTAAAATTACAACATTGCTTCACTGATCTTCTGCATCAATATGGTGAAATTCCACTGGATGGGGCAATTTCAAAAGACAATTTAAAGTACTTGAACTCAATTTCAGATGTGGTAATTTTCACCAATTTACAGAAAGCATAGGAAAATAAAATTTGTTCCTTTGGGAGGTTTCTCTTCCTCATTCAGTGTTTGTGTTCAACATTATTCCAACATTCAATGAATAAGTTATTTTTGCCTCCCAAATAACCTATTTCATTACATTTATTATTATTTCTACTTGGGGAGAGGTCTTGGCTCTTTCATGCATCTGAGGTCACAAAGGTACATTTTTCAGACTCCAAATCTTAAATGTAACAAATCATGCTTCAGAAGCATCCACGTGTTAGCATCTGTGTTTATCACCTGGAATCTGTGCTTTCTATGCCATCTACTCTCAAAGAGAATTTCTCAAACACCTGTCTTGTTTTTTATTGATTTTATGGAACTCAAGGGGGAAACCAAGTATTGCTTTGTGTGGCCTCTACCAGAAATTAACTTATGGTATTGCTCAGAGGAAAGAGACCCGGGCAGCTGAATTTTTCAATTTAGCTATATTTTTTCTGGGTTTTATTATTTTTTAAATTTCTTATGAAAGAAAGATTTTTTTTTTCCAGTAGAGTTACTTGATCTGTCTAAAGACATCAGATTCTAAAGCATAGTTCTTCTCTGACTCCTTGTCAATAGATGGGGACCATACTATCTGTCTTGATAGTGAGACTGAGTCAAACATAAAGATCTTCCTCATTGGACTAACATTATATTGACTGGTTGGTTTGTTCAATTCTATTAAAATCCTAAGCAGTCAAATGTCTAAAGACATATAAAGGCATGGGGTAATTCTAAAACTCTGACATCTGTAATAACAGCCTATTGAATTTAAAAGTGAAACACTATAGACACCTAAAAACTGACATATTCTCAAGATAATAACATCAATTATCTAATGAATTTCATTTTTCAGAATAGGCATTTCTTGGTTGTTCTTTATATAGTTGCTAATAAATGACTACAAAGGTCATCACACGTGATGATAGCTGTCTTACAAGTAAGCTGAGGTGGGATTGTCATACTGTTGAGTAAGAAAGGGGACTGGTGTCTATCTGTTGTTAGTGCTATTAAGTCTGGGTATTACCTTTAACTAAAAGCACTAAAAGTGTTATACCTTCTTGCTTCTTGAATATTCACTGAAAATCTCATGCTATAATATGACTTCTAAATTCTTTACAATATAGATGTTTCAATTTTAAAAATTTTTGTCATTATTTTGAATGACTGGAAGGTAAAAATATATAATAATGAACAATAATACATGGAAATTACTTTTCTAACTTTTCATTGTGTTCAGTTGTATTTTTGACAGAATGACATCAATGAAAAGACAAGACCAAGGAAAAGTTTAAATTTTGGAAAGCAACATGATTTCACCTCCACATTTCCAAGATTTCTTTTTTTTTTTTTCCTATCATATACCCTGAAAGCTATTCTGCCTGTGATTTACTCAAAAGTACATATCATTTGAAGTGACTTTCATTCAGGCATCTTAAATACAGCATGATACGCCATGAAAACATCAGATAATGCATATCTAGTTTAATTTAAATACTTTTTCAGCTATTCTTCTATATTTAATGACTTTTGTATATACCATGGAAATCAACGAACTGACTTTAATAGACTATATTTATTGTAAGTATCATTTCCTTTCCTTTCTTTGTGTCTAGTTCTGTTAGCTGGACAGAATAGAGTGGGATCTATGAATTACAGATAAAGAGTAAATTATAAATATATCTTAGAGGAGAAAATGCTAAGTGTTTGCTTCTGTTTATGCCTTAGAATAAATAATAGTCGATATTTTTGAGCACTGTTTTTGTGCCAGGCACTTTCTGAAGCACTTTATATTATTAATAAGAAAGAGTACATTATACAGATACATATCACATATCGAGAACTATCTATCCATCTATCATCCATCCATCTATCCATCCATCCATCATTGTCTCCACCAGGATGTCTCTATCTGTATTCACATACTTGGATATTATTTCTTAGATATATCTTATCTACTGCCTGAAACACTTAATCTAATCTTGCCAAAGAGTTATGACTATAAGGGATTTTACATCTTGAACAATTGACTCAGAGAAGTAGGGAGGTTGAAAATTCACTCTAACAGTGGTGATTGTTGTTTAGTCGCTAAGTCGTGTCTGACTTTTTGAGACCCTGTGGACTGCAACACACCAGGCTTCCCCGTCCTTCACTATCTCCCAAAGGTTGCTCAAACTCGTGTCCCTTGAGTCAGTGATGCCATCCAACAACCTCATTCTCTGTTGCCCCCTTCTCCTTCTGCCCACAATCTGACACTGACATTCATTCCGAATGAAGTTAGTGGCAGCAGAGTAACCATTCTGCTGACATACTAGCGAACACTCTTTTATAACATTTGTATTGGTACAAAATATATGGAAACAAGAATGCTTCTATGGCACAGTGTGGTTTTTTCTAGACTTGCTTGTCTCCTTATCTCCCTGTTTTTCTTTTTTTTTAAATCTCCCTGTTTTTCTCTTTTCTGTTGTTTTTCTTTTTTAACTCTGATTTGTCAGATGTCCAAGCAGTTTTATGAGTACTTGCTGTTATTCAAACAAGTATCTTTTCCTCTTGAGTTAATCAGTTAAATGCTGTAGTCTGCAATCAAGAACCTGAATGGCACTATGGATTGGGATTGGGAGTAGGTTGTAGCAACATGGTCCAGAAGAATTAAGAACTTGGAAGACAGTGAACATCCTATACATATCCATACACATTCAGGAATAGGAACATGGAAACCTATGGCACACAGAGGAGAAACTACTAGTTCATGTTTTAATATGTTAGAAGAAAGGTAAAGTTGGAGTAACTGAGCTACTTATAGTGGAAAATAACATGAAAGGCGTGAGAAATTCAACAAATCTTATAGGTAATAGCTATATCTAAGAGTATAGACAACTTAAATAAGAGTACTACAATCATGGATCCCTAAATGCTTGGGTCAAGTCACACACTGAAACCCAGGCAGAGTGTATGAACATGGTAAAAACCCTTTCATAACTTAGAAGCACAGGGTTGGAGGAAATAGAGAGAAAAAATAGAAATTTGATGACATAAATGAAAGCAGGATCTTGTATGACCCACCTCCTAGAACAACGGAAATAAAAACAAAAGTAAACAAGTGGGACCTGATTAAACTTAAAAGTTTTTGCATAACAAAGGAAACTATAAGCAAGGTGAAACTGAGAATGGGAGAAAATAATAGCAAATGAAACAACTGACAAAGGATTAATTTCCAAAATATACAAGCAGCTTATACAACTCAATACCAGAAAAACAAACAACCCAATCCAATTGAAAAGTGGGAAAAAACCTAAACAGACATTTCTCCAAAGAAGACATACAGATGGCTGACAAACACATGAAAAGATGCTCAACATTGCTCATTATTAGAGAAATGCAAATCAAAACTCAAGATATCACCTCACACTGGTCAGAATGGCCATCATCAAAGTCTACAAACAATAAATGCTGGAAAGGGTGTGGAGAAAAGGGAACTCTTTTGCACTGTTGGTGGGAATGTAATTGATACAGCCACTATGGAAGACAGTATGGAGATTCCTTAAAAAACTAGGAATAAAACCATCATATGACCCAGAAATCCCACTCCTAGGCATATACCCTGAGAAAACCAGGGTTGAAAAAGACACGTGTATCCCATTGTTCATTGCAGCACTATTTACAATAGCTAGAACATGGAGGCAACCTAGATGGCCATCGACAGATGAATGGATAAAGAAGTTTTGGTACATGTACACAATGGAATATTAGCCATAAAAGGAACACATTTGAGTCAGTTCTAATCAGGTGGATGAACCTAGAGCCTATTATACTGAGTGAAGTAAGTCAGAAAGAGAAAGATAAATATCATATACCAAGGCATATATACGGCATCTAGAAAAATGGTACTGAAGAATTTATTTGCAGGGCAGTGATGGAGAAATAGACATCGAGAATAGACTTATGGACATGGGGAGAGGGGAGGAGAGGGTGAGATGTTTGGAGAGAGTAACATGGAAACTTACATTACCCTATGTAAAATAGATAGCAAACAGGAATTTGTTGTATGTCTCAGGAAACTCAAACAGGGGCTCTGTATCAACCTAGATGAGTGGGTTGGGGAGAGAGATGGGAGGCAGGTTCAAGAGGAAGGAGATATATATATATATACCTATGGCTGATTCATGTTGAGGTTTGACAGAAAATAACAAAATTCTGTAAAGCAATTACCCTTCCATTAAAAAATAAATAAATTTTAAAAATAGCATTTAATTCTGCAAGTTGCCAAATTACAACATCAACTGAGTTTAGTATCACCAGATCTTTAATACAAAAAATTAAGGTACCTGACAATCACAAGTAGGATTTGGAATATTTTGTATTTAATATATGTGCTCAGTCACTTAATGGTGCCTGACTCTTTAAGACTCCTTGGACTGTAGCTGCCAGGTTCTTCTGTCCATGAAACTTTTCAGGTCAGAATACTGGAGTGGATTGCCATTTCCTATTCCAGGGGATCCTCCTGACTCAGGGATCAAACCTGTATCTCTTGCACTTTCTGCAGTGGCAGGCAGATTCTTTACCACTGAACCACCTGGGAAACCCCTAATATATAAGAGGAATAAACACCACAAAGAGCAAATCCCCTTCATAATGTCAAAATTATGAAGAGTGCTTATGAGAATGGATTCTGAGATAGTCCAATCAAAATGAGAAGAATATAATTCTAAGACTATGTGGGATTAATATAGATGAACTATTTCAGTTTTAATCTTTCCAACTACTGTCTACATGTTTCCCTGAGATCTCAATTCACAACTCATCAACAGTCCATGGTATACTGATGTCACATGCCAAGTTCTTTAGAAAAAAGAGAAGAGGACCTCCATTTTTTAGAGGATGTATTTGCAGATTTTGTCTTTCTTTTGTAACTTACTAAAAGTTATAATTTTCTCACCAAGGACTTGAAAAGTTTGCTGATGAGTGGAACAACATCTTCTTTTAAAAGAAAATAATCATCAAAATGAAAAAGAAACCTACATAATGAGAGAAAACATTTGCAAATCATGTATCAGATAATGGATTAATAACCAAAATACATAAGGAACTCATACAAGTCAATAGCAGATAAAATAATCTGATTAAAAATGGGAAAATGATATGAATAGACACTTCTCAAAGCACAACACAGAAATGAAAACATCATTAATTGTCAGGGAAATGCAAGTCAAAATCACAGTGAGATATCCTAATAACTGCTGGGACTGTTAGTATCAAAAAGGCAAAAGATAATAATTGTTGGTGAGGTGGGGAGAAAAGAGAACCCTTATACATTGTTGGTAGGAATGTTAAATTGGTAGAGCCATTATGGAAAATAATACAGAGGTACCTCAAAACATTAAAAATATAACTATCTTATAATCCAGCAGTGCCATTTCTGGGTATATATCCAAAGGAACTAAAGTCATTATTTAAAAAAGATATCTGCACTCCCATGTTTATCATTCACAATAGACAAATATGGAAATAACCTGAGTGTTTAGTGATAGATAAGTGGATTTAAAAAAATTGCAATAAACACATACAGTGTACCCTTAAAAAAGGAGATACTGCCATTTGCAACAATATGGATGAATCTGAAGGACATTGTGGTAAAATAAGCTCTAAAAAAAAGAACAGTATGTAATTCATAATATCACTTATATGAGAAATCCAAACCATGTTGGGCTCATAGAACCAGAGAGTCAAAGGGTGGTTCAGAAGGGCTAGGGGGTGGGAGAAAAGAGAGTTTGGTCAAAGGGTACAAACTTTCAGTTATGACTACATTCTGAAGACCTAATGTACATCATGGTGACTATAGCTGATAACAATGCATTGTATACTTGTGATTTGCTAAGAAAATAGATCTATATATTATAAACAATGAATATATTAACTTGATTTCAGTATAATTTCACAATGTTGTACACCTTAAATATATACGGTTATTAATTTGTTGATAGTACGTCAATAAAGCTAGGAAAAAGAGTGCCAAAAAAGTTTATTTCATCCCTAAACACCAGTTTACAAGAAAAGGGATTTTACTGATCAGAATTCTCAAAGACAGTGGGTAATTAAATAGTGTAGCTGGCTAAAGCATAATGAATAGAGAAAATAAATTCAAATATGGAACAACTAATCTAATTAAGGACAAACTGTTGCATTTTTTTAATCCTTATTTCATGCTCTGGAATTAACTACTTCCCATAAAAATTGTTATAGACAGCTTTCATTTGCTTCAAGAGAAACTGCACCTCAACTCATGGTATTGTAACTTGGCTCCTGTGCATCACAAGATAATCAAACAGTAGTTTAATTCCAGTACATTTTCAGTGTCCAGAACATTCAGTCTTAAAAATCATTACACTATACTATATTAATAACCCTGACCAGAATTGGGCTGCACTGAGATTAGATGGTTTTGTCACTCTCGCCTAACCACAGTTCAAAAGATCTTGAGGAACTGGATTTATCAAGATCATCTTGTTTTACTTACAAATTAAAGCTAAATGTTACATGTAAATATATATATAATTATGTAAAATATGTATATGCATATTATACATATTGGAGAAGGAAATGGCAACCCACTCCAGTACTCTTGCCTGGAAAATTCCATGGATGGAGGAGCCTGCTGGGCTATAGACCATGGGTTCGCAAAGAGTCAGACACAACTGAGTGACTTCACTTTCACTTTCATTATACATATGGGCTTTCCAGGTGGCACTAGTGGTAAAGAATCCATCTGCCAAAGTAGGAGACATAAGAGACTGGGATTAGATCCCTGGGTTGGGAAGATCCCCTGGAGGAGGCCATGGTAACCCACTCCAGTATTCTTGCCTGGCATCCCCCACGGACAGAGGAGCCTGGTGGGCTACAGTCCATAGGTTCACATGGAGTCAGACACAACTGAAGGGACTTAACACACACATTATACATATGTTTACATAAAACATTTTATACAAAATACTATATATACTCTTTAAGCATTATACTACATTGGAAATAGTGTAATATATGTGTATTGTATGTTGCAACTTTGCATAAAATATATGTATATAATAAATTGAAACTTCATTATTATATATAATACTTAATTTTACATTAAGTACTATATACTTTTAAATATATGTATATATGACATAAATGGCAGTATTAAAATTATTAAAACTGTATATATATATATATATATAAATATTGTATGTTTTCATAGCTTATGGTTAATCATTTATTTCTTTCACTTAATTTATCCCTTGACCTTGATCAGAAATGCAAACCTGTAATGTATTTTTGAAAATAGAAACTCTTATAACAGGATTTCCCTAGAGGCCCAGTAGTTAAGACTCTGTATGTCTACTGCAACGGGCACAGGTTTGATCCCTGGTCTTGGAACTAAGATCTCACATGCTATGGGGCGCGGTCAAAAAAAACTGTTAAGACAATCTATTCCATGCTATATATTTCAGAAACAAATTATAATTCTTTGATTCATTCCTTAAAATATTTTTCTAATACCTAGACAATCACTATCACCATGTAAGTGAGCGTGTGTGTGTGTGTATGTGTGTGTGTGTAAAGGACATATATAAAATTTAAATGGAAGAATAATATGATGTGTTGAAAATGAACTGAAAAGGGTACAAAGCTTGACAAGTTTCAGGAATATGAAACTTGTTAATCATCCCGCAGCTCAGAAGATGTAAATCTTCTGACCAGGCATTTGCAAAGTCAATATTGAATTTATTCAATATATGTAATGAAGGATGGAAATATTTTATGTGTATGTATGTATATCACTTTTTTAGTCAGTGTAATTGTTTCTCCTCTGGATAAAGCCAATTAGCTAGCACAGATGGTTACTCCAATTCCCAGGTAAACTTAGGAAGGTGCTGACAAGTCTTTTTTCTTTAGGACAATCATTTTTCTTGAAAACATGTAATGGAAAAGATTGTCTTTGCCAGACTATATAAAAGGGTGAGCTTTCCTTTTGTCTTTGTAATCTCTTGGTGGATTGCCTGTTATTTGCATCACATTGTGGTTTAATGTTTATACAATAACATAATCGTTTTCCTTCTCTCTTAACTTTGTGGAGATGATTTCTAGGTTGGGAGATGGTTTTGTTTTTAATCACACTTAATCCCTGCACTACTATCTTACTATCTGTACTTAACCAACAATGGATTTTATTTCTCACAAAAAAGGTTACTTAATTACTGTCCTTATCGAAGACACAAGTCTTGCCCATTATTCCGTTTATTAGATTTTGTTTTTCAAGACAGATTCGAAGGTTCTCAAAAAACACAACAAAAGCAATTTATGTCTCTCACTTCTGAAAAGAGTGGTAGCAACTAGATAGAGTAGGACTAAGGAGGACATGGTGATGCCATATCTTTAGTCCAGCTATTTTGAGACCAGGAATTGAAAAATTGAGGCTCAAAGGACACACCTGTGTTCTCTCTCCATCTTCAGGGTGAAAAGATTTTAACCAGACTGATTATATAAAAACATACAATCCTTCTTGGTTAATTCCAGACACATAGGCAGAGAGGACCTTTGGGAATGTCCTTCAATAGACCAAAATGCAGCTTGTAGACATTATGCTATGTTCCTAAATGTTAAGGCAATTTAATCTGTATACTAATACAGTAGCCAATAAAATAAAGATAAATGCTTCATTCTGGAAATGCTACCCTAATGGAAAGGTGTTGGAAAGGCACTGGTTCTCACCAGGACAGCGTCATTTAAATTTATCTTGAAGTGGAATCACTTTAATTCGATGAATTTTTAGGCTTTTCAACATGTAGCTGGTAATAGGACCATTTTCATAGATTTTTATTGATGCTGTTTAAATGCCTTGTCATACCCTCACAAAATCTATATTTCTTGAATAGTATAGCTTATATGACTAGGAAAAAAAAAAGCAGAGAGATTCACAGAAAAGACTGTAGTAAGCAACTATGTTCATTCCTTTTTGTGATGCCCATTCAAAGAATAATCAGAAAAGTACAGAATCTGAAAGGAGATGGAGAACTAGAGCACTTTAGGGAGAGGTATTAAGTGAATCTACATAACAGAGGGTGGGCTAATTAGACAAGTAGGAATCCCGGGAAGTTACATTTCATATGGAATGCAGAAACTGGGGTAAAGGAGGTGGTCAGAACTAGCAAAGAGAATCTCTAAATAAAAAAAAAAAAAATGCTTAAGGAAACTGAGAGAAGAAAAAGTGTTGACATCAACTCGAGGATTTTTCCTGGAATGCTGTCTATACAACACAAACCTTTGTAGAGTTTATTTTTTGTTTTTGAAAAGTGTTTGGTGAACATGATAACATGTAGAGATTAAGCCATACTGGCCCAGCTTCAATAGGTTTACAATTGAGGAGGCCAGGAGGCTTCTCAGAGGAAATTAATGGTTGGGTGCATCTCCTCTACATGAGCCCATACAGAACTATGGGACACAGCAGAGACTTTAATTGTGAGACACGTGATTATTGGAATAATTCAATATCTTTGTGGTTTTCTGAAAATATGAATAATTCAAAGTTTCAAATTATGAACTCTGACTTATATGAAACTGAGTGTTCCAAGTAGATAAGTGTTCAGTGATGCATGAGTTCACTACATTTAGGAAAAAACATTGAAAAGAAGTAGATTTGAAAATAATTTTCACTCCCTGTTTATTTTACAGGGAGTGAAAAACTTTTAACTTTATTAACAAATTAAAGTGTCTTCAAACAACTATAGATGTGAGATACAGATTTACCAAAGTTAATTCAAGGCCAGCACTGGGTTCTCTAATTACAAATACAATAGTCTGGGGGACAAGAACAATGTTAACAGACCAATGAGCAAGCAAACTGTAGAACTGCTGGCATAGAAACCACCATTAGAAAAACTTGACAAGTTGGAGGTACTTAACGATCTAGGATTCAAATGAAATGATTTTGAATTATGGTTAGACTATGCCTAAGAAATCACAGGAGGAAAGACAGGCTCAGAGGCAAAAGCCACTGCTTGTGAGAGTTTATGATGACTACCGTAAGGTCAATTTTGACCAAAATCCATGAAGTCTGGCATTTATGTATAGGAATGGAACAAATATTTGACAGGGAGGACAGTGACTAGAATTCATATTCTGAATTCTATATAGCATGTCAGTGACCCAGGGGAAATTGTGCTGTCTTTGTGCTCCAAAAGGGAAGAGCTATACTAGTGGGCAATCTGCCAGCAAGCCAGGGAATGAAGCTTCGAAGCTTGGAAGCACTTAAGCTAAAATTACATAGGGATAATGTAAAGTAAGAAATAATAAATAATGTCATCATAAATGGTCATTTCTGCTGTGAAAGTAACCAAATTCTGTCAGTAAATGTAACTGAGGGGATAGGACAATAACAGGCAAATATGGTGGTCAATAAAAGATCAGAAGCAAATAATGTAATGCAAATCCTGGGGATGGCGGAGCCTGCTGGGCTGTCATCTATGGGGTCGCACAGAGTCGGACACAACTGAAGTGACTTAACAGCAAGAGGCTCTTTAGTTTTTCTTCACTTTCTGCCATAAGGGTGGTGTCATCTGCATATCTGAGGTTATTGATATTTCTCCTGGCAATCTTAATTCCAGCTGTTTTTCTTCCAGCCCAGCGTTTCTCATGATGTACTCTGCATATAATTTAAATAAGCAGAGTGACAATATACAGCCTTGACGCACTCCTTTCTCGATTTGGAACCAGTCTGTTCCATGTCCAGTTCTAACTGTTGCTTCCTGACCTGCATACAGATTTCTCAAGAGGCAGGTCAGGTGGTCTGGTATGTCCACCTCTTTTAGAATTTTCCATAGTGTGTTGTGATCCACACAGTCAAAGGCTTTGGCATAGTCAATAAAGCAGAAGTAGATGTTTTTCTGGAACTCTCTTGGTTTTTCGATGATCCAACAGATGTTGGCAGTTTGATCTCTGGTTCCTCTGCCTTTTCTAAATCCAACTTGAACATCTGGAAGTTCACGTTTCACGTACTATTGAAGCCTGGCTTGGAGAATTTTGAGCATGGCTCATGGCACAGTTAAATTGCAATTTCAATCTTTCGGCTTCCACTCTTTCCATTAAACTTCATTTCACAAGAGAAGGTTTTCCCCTGACACCAGATGAAAACTTAGAACTAAGTCCATGCAACTCATGCAAGAAAATGGCAGTGTAATAATCGCTTGTCACAGATACAGTCTCTATTCAGATAGATAGCATGAAATACAAGATATGAATTATAAAACGTAAGCTGAGTTGACATGAAGCGAGATGAGGACTAACAACTGACCAACAATTCTTTCCAGGAGGATACCTTCAGCTCAAATCATTTTTAGAGACTTACTTTGTCTGAACGTCAAAAAGTAATGCCACCAATTTTGACTAGTATTTTTTGTAAATTTTACATATGGTGATTTGCGGGGGGGGGGCAGAAATTTTTTCTATTCTGGAGATTTGTTCAATATTCAAATTAATATTTGGTTACACATTTTAATTTTATATTTCATAAATAACAAAAGCTGTGAATCATTCAAATCACGTTTGCTTAAATATTTCATATTTCAGAGAGCTATACCTGTTGAGCACGTTGAACTTTATAGAACACCTTCCACTTATAAAGAACTTCTATACAGTAAAACAGGAAAGTATTGTTATATCCATTAAAGCAGACAAGGAAACTGGGGTCAGAGGAAGTAAAATGATTTGGCCAAAGTCAAACAGCTAGTGTGTTCTAGGTATAAAATTTAATAATGCAAAATAGTGGTGCAAGATCCTATTAGTAAAGTGGTATTTTTATTATACCACACAAAAATGTGGGAGAATTTCAGAAGTTATCCTGCTTCTGTGAAGAACAGATCAATAAATGGAGAAAGAATTGGGGAAATGAGGTAATGTGTAGCGTCTTGGTCTTTCTAGAACCTTACATTTTTCCAGCCTCACCAATTAGTCACCTTTAATTTTAGAGTTGATCAGAATTTTTTCCAGGGATATACTGATAAGTATTGAGGGGAAATCTCAGTCTTTTTTTTAGTTTGCTTTAAGAATGAGAGCAAAGAAAAAAAATACTCAGGAGAAAAGCAAATGCTTACCTCAAAAAGCTGGTCTTTTAAGTAAACATGTCTTTATTTCTCTACCCTATCCTTTAAAATTAAGTGATTTGGAGAAAGAATTGCAGAAGAGTGTCAGCTCCTTGTTCAACATAAATAATAAATTTCCACAAGAGACTAAGCAGGACGATGAAGGATTCACAGGAATGTAGATGGAAGAAGCCAAATAAATTAAAAATTTGACAGCATTTCCCTGAGTCAGAAATTCATTTCCATATGAAGGTTAAGAAAATCAGGGCCTTCGTATTCTCACAACCCAAATATATTTCCTGCATGAGAAAACAGCAGAAGAAATGGAGTTGGTGAGCCTGCAAACAATCTCTATGCGAAGTTACTGCTTCTATTCATCCTTTGCTCTCAATAAACTAGTCTAGAGATTTTAATCTTAGTAGACAGTAAGTCGTCAAAGGAATGTATTTAACCATGGGGGGTGAGAAAGAAGAAGGAGATACACTGATATAAAAAGTCTTTGAAGACGTCTTAGTGAGAAAGTAGGATCCTGCCATCGACTTTGATTTTAAATAGTGGCTAAATTAAGTTTAAATAAAAAAGGTCCATGTATTTTAAAATCATATTCTGTGAAAGGAGAGACTAGGATACCAAGAAAATGCATTCATACTTACTTTTTATAAAAGGCAATGCCATTTTATTATAAACTACTATAAAACCCTGCATGAGGTTTTTAATGTTACTCTGATGAGTTGGACATACAGTACATGGCATTTAAGAAATAATGTCCCCATAAAGTGTAATCTTTCATTTCCCAAGGAATAAAGGAAGCTATTTTCAATTTATTTCTATGATATAAAGATAGTGTTTTGTTTTTTTTTTAATCTAAGTCGTATATCTTTGGAGATGGGTAAATATCTATGGATACTTAGAGATATATGTTTGTTACATATGTAAATTAACACATCAAAATATGGACATACAAGCAATTGATCCTCATGAATTTCTCATTTGTTGAATTCATCTACTAGCTACAGTTTACTGTTAACCCCTAAATTAACACTGACAGTGATTTTGAGTTCATTCATGGATATATCTGTAAGCATATCCCAAAAAATTAAGTTGAATTAGGCACACTTTACCAGTTAAGGTCAAGCAAGGCATTTATACTGTAAAAAAGTATCTTATTTTTGTCTATTTAGTGCCATGATTTTGAATCTATGTCCTTCTTGTTGGCAATTTCACTTCTTAAAATGGCCCTTAAATGTATTTAGTATTAACAAGTTTACTGGCATTCTCAAGCACAAGTGTGATGTGCCCTTCAGAAAAAGTTCTGTGTTAGATAAGCTACATTCAGGCATAAGGTGCCGTGCTATTGGCTATGAAAGTGTTACAAGCTCAGTTGTGTCTGCCTCTTTGTGACCCCATGGAATGTAGTCTACCAGCTCCAGGCTCCTCTACTCATGGAGTTTTCCAGGCAAGAATACTGGAGTGCGTAGCTATTCTCTTCTCTGGGGGATCTTCCCAACCCAGGGCTCGATGGTAAAGAATCAGCCTGCAATGTAGAAGACCCAGGTTCAAATCCTGGGTCCGAAAGATCCCCTGAGAAGGGAATGGCTACTCACTCTAGTATTCTTGCCTGGAGAATTGGCTATAAATTCAATGTTATTGGATTAATAAAATAATATTAAAGTCTCTTTAAATAGAAAACACACACACACATACACACACACACACACACAAGGTTATGTATTGATCTGCTGATAAAATGTGACCATAGGCTCATAGATACTCAACCCTGTATTTTTTCTAGGCAAATGGTTCAATATTACCATTCCAGTGTTGATTTCAACTTTATGGAACATAATCATCATAGTCAGTTTGGGCTGCTGTAAGAGAATACCATAGACTAGGTGGCTTATAAACAACCGACATGTATTCCTCATAGTTCCGGAGGCTTAGAGTCAAACATTAGGACACATACATGGTCTGGTTCTGGTGAGGGCCACTGTCTGAATTCCAGACAGTAACCTCTCTGTGTCCTCATAAGGTGGAAGAGGAGAGACGAATCTCTGGGTCTTTTTTTATAAGGAGACCTGTTATGCCTTCTCATGAGGCCTCCACTCTCGTGACTTAATTACATTCTAAATACTGCTGCTGCTGCTGCTGCTGCTGCTAAGTTGCTTCAGTTGTGTCTGACTCTG
The DNA here is from genome assembly GCA_024291935.2 of Okapia johnstoni. NCBI lineage: Eukaryota > Metazoa > Chordata > Mammalia > Artiodactyla > Giraffidae > Okapia > Okapia johnstoni. The sequence continues at coordinate 11,714,966 of CM044325.1, forward strand.
TGCTACCAACAGGCTCCGCTGTCCCTGGGATTCTCCAGGCAAGAACACTGGAGTGGGTTGCCATTTCCTTCTCCAGTGCATGAAAGGGAAAAGTGAAAGTGAAGTCGCTCAGTTGTGTCCGACTCTTAGCGACCCCATGGACTGCAGCCTACCAGGCTCCTCTGTCCATGGGATTTTCTGGGCAAGAGTACTGGAGTGGGGTGCCATTGCCTTCTCCTCCTAAATACTCCACCTCCTAATACATGGGGGTTAGTATTTCAATATATGAATTTCGAGGGGACACAAACATTAAATCCATAACAATACCTAGCCTGAGACACAACCAACTGAATGTGTATGTGTAAATGTGTGTGACTCTGTGTGTGTGTCAATGGTGAAACATTCTGTCACTAAGTTGTTGCCTCCTCCCCTATGTGATATCTCATTATAAAAAGATTTCTAAGATCTGAGATAAAGTCCTGAGTTCTAAGTTGGGAACTAGATAGAAACATAGCATACCTATTACGCAGGATGCTGTTAGCCTGAATCTGAACTTACACATAACTGCAGCCTTTCTGTGTCTAAAATCAGAGATGAGACATGGGATACCAGGGGCGTTTGCAATCTCATGTAAATTTGAGATCTTACATGAGAATATGGGGCACGAGAGGTGCTTATATATATTATTAGGATTTTATTTCCTACCAACATGATGAGTGGAGGATTGAGGCAGAATAATTTGATTTCAAGTATGAAATCAATGTAAGAAACTTTTTTTTTTCATATAAGGCCATATCTCTACTATAACGATAACATTTCAAATATAAAGCACTATTCTGAGCACATATTTATGTCTTAATGTAGTTACATTCCATTTTCTATATTCTTTTTTCTGCTTATTATGCAAGGTCATCATTTAACTTCTACCTAAAGACATGAGCAAACTCGAAGACAGTGAAGGACAGGGAAGCATGGTGGGCTGCAGTTCATGGGGTTGCAGAGTCGGACATGACTTAGTGATTGAACAATAAAGACCTAAGAGAATCTGTTGACTTTTAAGACATCTACAAATCTAGTAATTACAGTACTAATGAAATCACCATCATTTACTGAGTGTCACTATGATCCAGGCATTGTTGTTGTTCAATCACTCAGTCCTGTCTGACTCTTTGAAACCCCATGAACAGTAGCATGCCAGGCTTCCCTGTCCTTCACCATCTCGGAGCTTGCTTGAACTCATGTCCATTGAGTCGGTGTACCATCCAACCATCTCATCCTCTGTTGTCCCCTTCTCCTCTTGCCTTCAATCTTTCCCAGTACCATCCAACCATCTCGTCCTCTGTTGTCCCCTTCTCCTCTTGCCTTCAGTCTTTCCCAGCATCAGGGTCTTTGTTACTGAGTCAGCTCATTAACTGGGGCCAAAGTACTGGAGGGGCCAAAGTACTGGAGCTTCAGCTTCAGCATTAGTCCTTCCAATGAATATTCAGGATTGATTTCCTTTAGGATTAACTGGTTGGATCTCCTTGCAGTCTAAGAGATTCTCAAGAGTCCTCTCCAACACCACAGTTCAAAAGCATCAGTTTTTCAGCACTCAGCCTTCTTTATGATCCAACTCTCACATCCATACATGACTACTGGAAAAACCATAGCTTTGACTAGGTGGACCTTTCTCGGCAAAGTAATGTCTCTACTTTTTAATATGCTGTCTAGGTTGGTCATAGCTTTTCTTCCAAGGAGCAAGTGTCTTTTAATTTCATGGCTGCAGTCACCATCTGTGGTGATTTTGGAGCCCAAGAAAATAAAGTCTGTCACTGTTACCATTGTTTCACCATCTATTTGCCATGAAGTGATAGGACCAGGTGCCATGATCTTAGCATTTTGAATGCTGAGTTTTAAGCCAGATTTTTCACTCTCCTCTTTCACTTTTATCAAGAGGCTGTTTAGTTTCTCTTCGCTTTCTGCCATAAGGGTGGTGCCATTTGCATATCTGAGGTTATTGATATTTCTCCCAGCAATCGTGATTCTAGCTTGTGCTTCATCCACCCTGGCATTTTGCACGATGTACTCTGCATAGAATTTAAATAAGGAGGGTGACAATATACAGCCTTGATGTACTCCTTTCCCAGTGTGGAGCCAGTCCACCATTCCAAGTCCGGTTCTAACTGTTGCTTGTTGATCTGCAGACAGGTTTCTCACGAGGCAGGTAAGGTGGTCTGGTATTCCCATCTCTTTAAGAATTTTCCATAATTTGTTGTGATACCCATAGTCAAAGGTTTTAGTGTTATCAAAGAAGCAAAAGTAGATGTTTTTTTCTGGAATTCTCTTGCTTTTTCTATGATCCAATGGATGTTGGCAATTTGATCCCGGTTCCTCTGTCTTTTCTAAATTCAGCTTGTCCATCTGGTAGTTTTCAGTTCACGTACTGTTAAAGCTTAGCTTGGATAATTTTGAGCATTACTTTGCTAGTGTGTGAAAAGATTACAATTGTGCGGTTGTTTGAACATTCTTTGGCATTACCTTTCTTTGGTATTGCAATGTTTCAGGCATTGGGTAGGGGTTTTCATTTATTTAATTGAAATCTATTTGAGGTTCAGTACAAAATTGAGGGAAAGTACAGAGATCTCCCATATACACCCTGCCCCACACATTTATAGTCTCTCCATTATCAAAACCCTCACCAGCATAATACATTTGTTACAACTGGTGAGCCTACACTGACATATCATAATAAACTGAAGTCCATAGTTTATACCATTCACTCTTGGTATTGTACATTCTGTGGGTTTGATAAATGTATAATTATATGTCCATCATTATAGTACGAAACAGAGTGTGTAGACTGACCTAACAATCCTCTATGCTCTGACTACTTAATCTTCACCTACTTCCACAAACACTGGGAACTACTGATCTCATTATAAAAACTGTCTACATAGTTTTGCTTTGCCCCAAATGTTATAAGGTTGGGGTAATATAGTATACAACCTTTTCACATTTGCTTCATTCACTTAATAATAAGCATTGAAAATTTCTCTCTGTTTTCTATAGTTCAACAGCTCACTTCTTTTTATTACTGAATCATAATCTGTTTTCTGTTGTTCCATGTCCAGTTCTAACTGTTGCTAAAAATCTGTATGCAGGTCAGGAAGCAACAGTTAGAACTGGACATGGAACAACAGACAGGTTCCATATAGGAAAAGGAGTACATCAAGGCTGAATACTGCCACCCTGCTTATTTAACTTATATGCAGAGTACATCACGAGAAATGCTGGGCTGGAGGAAGCACAAGCTTGAATCAAGATTGCTGGGAGGAATATCAATAACCTCAGATATGCAGATGATGCCATTCTGATGGCAGAAAATGAAGAAGAACTAAAGAGCCTCTTGATGAAAGTGAAAGAGGAGAGTAAAAAAGTTGGCTTAAAAGTCAACATTCAGAAAATTAAGATCATGGTATCTGGTCCCATCACTTCATGGCAAATAGTTGGGGAAACAGTGACAGACTTTATTTTCTTGGGCTCCAAAATTACTGCAGATGGTGACTGAAGCCATGAAATTAAAAGACACTTGCTCCTTGGAAGAAAAATTATGACCAACCTAGACAGCATATTACAAAGCAGAGACATTACTTTGCCAACAAAGGTTCACCTAGTCAAAGCTATGGTTTTTCCAGTAGTCATGTATGGATGTGAGAATTGGACTAAAAGAAAGCTGAGCGATGAAGAATTGATGCTTTTGAACTGTGGTGTTGGAGAAGACTCTTGAAGTCCCTTGGACTGCAAGGAGATCCAACCAGTCCATCCTAAAGGAGATCAGTCCTGAATTTTCATTGGCAGGACTGATGTTGAAGCTGAAACTCCAATACTTTGGCCACCTGATGCGAAGAACTGACTCATTTGAAAAGATCTGATGCTGGGAAAGATTGTAGGTGGGAGAAGAAGGGGATGACAGAGGATGAGACGATTGGATGGCATCACTGACTCAATCGACATGAGTTTGAGTAAACTCCGGGAGTTGGTGATGGATGGGGAGGCCTGGCGTGCTGCAGTCCATGGCGTCACAAAGAGTCGGACAGGACTGAGCGACTGAACTGAAATGAACTTATCAATAGCCAAACATAATGTGCCAGATAAAGGGAACTGCTGTCTGTTGAGCTTTAATGATGTGGTGCTGAAGTACTGTAAGGAAAAAAAAAAAAGAAAAACACTCTACAGTCCCATGGTTAGACCTCAGTCTTTTAGAGGGCCTACACCTCTGGACTGGGAATCTCACAGGCATCTCAGTTCTTTTCTGGGACAGGACAGCAGAGTGGGTTGGTGTTGGGGTTTTCTCTTCTCCCACATAAAAAACAAGAACTGGCTGGAGTTCGGTACTGACCTCGGTCACGTCAGTTAGGCTCTCATTATACTCCAGAAGGTTAAGCTCTAGTTCAGTAATTTCCACTGAGGGCAGGTCTTATAAAGAACAGAATTCTCTGGCGTGTTTCACAAGGGTTTGTTTTCCCTCTCCCTGTTAGAAGCTGGGAGAAACTTTTCTCCAATTCTCACTGTAAGAACCTGGCTGAGCTTCTAGAGGTTGTCGACTAAAAAAAGATGTACAACTTGAGAGTTGTGAGTTAAGTTTTATTGGGGGCAAAATGAGGGCTGCAGCCCAGGAGGCAGCATCCCAGAAAGCTGTGAGAGACTGCTCCAAAGCAGCAGTGGGGGAAAGTCAATACATAAGGTTTTGGAGAAGAGAGAGTTCAATACCATGAAGCACCTATTTTACAAAAGCATTTTTGTTAGTCATGAGGATCTGATGTCACCATGAAGGGATTTAGTCGTTCTCTAGGTATGAGGAGATGCAAGGATTGAGATCATAAAATCTGTTCCTAAAAACGTCCAACTATCTAAAGACCTGTCCCACCAGATTCCCTGGAGCACAGAGTGCCTCACTGCACCCTGAACTCCCTCAGGGGTTGTGGAAGGTCAACAGCTTCAGCAGCATGGGGTTCAATTTCTGTAGAGGCTGATGGCAAATGCATTTGTTGTTCACTCCTTGGCAATGCTCTTGGTAAGTGCCAATTTGTGGTTGGCAAGGTAAAAGTCATGAACGTGTGGGGGCTCCCCTTAGCTGGGTTCGCTTGGCATTTCTGCCCACACAAGCCTCCAGCAATTCATCTATTACAGATCAGGCTTTCCGGCCCTGTCACTGGTTCTCACAGCAGTTATTGCCTGTGCGTCTCTGGACTTGCAGTCTGACTGCCTGTATTTGCCCGTCTCTTGAGTCTTGGGGGAAGCTCTTTTCCTTGTGTTCCCCCCTTATCTTACAGATGTAAGAAGAACTGTTGGTTTTTCACACTGTTTAGCTTTTTACTTGTCAAGACAGAGTGATGACATCCAAGTTCCTCACATATAGAACCAGAAAATGGAAGTTCTGTAGAGTTCTTTTTACATTAATTGTCTCTGCCTCTGCCTGCCTGTCCCTCTCTATCACCATTCAGTGCAGGAAGCCCACGTGGGTAGATGGTGGCTGTCTACAAACCAGGAAGGGTGCTTGAGCTGGAGAACAAACCTGGCTGGACCTTAATCCTAAAATTTTAGCCCCCAAAACTGAAAATTTCTGTTGCTTAAGTCGTTCACCTGTGATATTATTTTATGCCAACCAAGGAGGCTAAGATGGCATATTTATAAGTAGCATAGTTCATGACATACAGTAAGGAAATAAATCATACGAATATCACTTTGATTAATAAGCAAAACAATAATGATTATGAATTTAATATTCAAAACTGAAAACTAGCATTACGATTTTCTGGAGCGGATGGTAAATTCTCCTATGTATCACAAAGAGTGTAAAATACTTGGTATCAGAATTACCTTTTTAGTAAATAGTACATCCCATTAAGAAACATTTGTATCTTTGCTTTTTTCTAATGTAAAAACATAGCATTATTTCTGAAATGCAGCAATTTTGCTTTCTTGTTTCAGAATAAGAAACTGCACCATCTGTTTCAAAAGATCTATAGCTTGTTTTATTTGAACAAACAGACTGAATCAAAATTTGGTGCTGGAGCCTGGGGAAACGGATGTTACAATGGTTTCACAACATTATTGTAACAAAAGTTGTAAATCCCATTACCAAATAAATGGTACCCAAATTGTCCAAATATTTAAGGTAAATGGAGAAGAGGCATTTTCTCTATGGTTATTTCTATATCTATGGAATCAGCCATACATAAACGCAGTAGATTCCCAATTACATATGGGTAGTTGTTCATTATTTCACCATCAGGTATAAGCACACTTTAACACTAAGGTGGACATTTCAGGAAAGCAAGTCCACTAAAAAGTAAACCTCATTGATGGAGTTATGAAATTACATAAAAATGGTATTTCCAATTTGTAAGCCCTTCCTTCTGCATAACTATTGCTCAATCACTCTTGGGATGAAGGCTGAAGAGGTTCACTATTTGTAACTGTGTATACACACAAGATGGCCTGAATATTCATATTTAGTTTTGAGGCATATATGACAGAATTGGATGTCTTGTCACTGTAGTACAAAGTGACAATATTATCCTTAAATGTAGTTCTAATAGAGTGATGTTTCTTTTCTTGAAACATGAGTAATATAAATCTGAAAAAGAGTACAGACAGCAATTTAGCTGCAACAAGTCTTCTCTTACAAAATATGTGAAAAAAAAAAACAATAATAATGAACCTAGTTAGGTATTTAGAGATTCACATTTTATACAAGGGCTTCCCTGGTCACTCAGATGGTAAAGAATCTTCCTATAACGCATGAGACCTGGTTTAGATCCCTGAGTCAGGGAGATCCCTTGGAGAAGGGAATGGCTACCCACTTTAGTATTATATATTTTATATAAACAGTTATCAAAAAATAAGAAAAAAGTAAGTGGAATAATATTCACCTGAATAAAGCATGAAATTATATTTTTGCCTAATTTACAAAGAAGACAATATATTTAATGTATAGTGTTACAGTGTGTTAGTTGCACCTCTGTGTTCAACTCTGCAACCTGCATTGATTGTAGCCAGCCAGACTCCTTTGTCCATGGAATTCTCCAGGTAAGAACACTGGAGTGGGTAGCCATTTCCTTCTCCAGGGGATCTTCCTGACACAGGGATTGAATCCAGATCTCCTGCATTGCAGGCAGCAGTTTCTATATCATCTGAGCCACCAGGGAGGCCCATTTAATGTATAGTTTGGTGATTTAAGAAAAGATAGAAGAAAATGAGTGAGAAAAATTTAAAAGAACTAAAAAGAAAATACGAAAATACATATGGCTTTGTCTTCCTAAAGATTCTTTTGATACTCTCCAGGGAAAGATTGATAATAAATTCATAAAGTACCATCTAATACCTAGAATCAATTTCATATAATGCATAAAAGGCAATAATAAACTTATAATTTTAGTATCTAAAAAATGACTCTTATTAGAAGTTACTGAGTAACATACTGAGTAAAATGCATATTCCAGTTACATAGAATATATCCATATATTCACATACCATTAAATATAAACAAGATATAAACAATAAGACTCTCATTTTAATTTTCAAAATAAGAAAATTAAAATATTTATGTGCTTGATTAAATGCAAAATAGAAAAATTACAAGTTTTATCACTACCTTTTATAGAGCAATGTTCTGTTGCAGGTATAATATATATGTGTGTATATATATATATATATATATATATATATATATATATATATATATATATATACATCTCAGCTCTAGTCCTCCAAATAACCACCTTGAAATTATATCATTATCTTCATTTTAAAGATAAGAAAACAATTCAGAATATCTAAGAAACCTACTTAAAATTAAATACCTGCTAAGTGATAGACCATGAATTTTAAACTATCTGCATCTGAACCCAAACTTCAACTTATTTCCTGTCCCTTTAAATAAATTCCTTCTAAATAAATTTAATCTGTACATCTATAACTTCAGATATGAGTCCATAGAGAATGTCACTATTTAATGATCATGTATCCTGATAGAGTTTCTAAAACATGGTATTTGGGACAAGCCAATAATCTAAAAGCCTTGTAGTGCAAGGGTAGCATGTCTGACTCCAGATCAGAAGGTTGTGTGTTCAAATCATGTCGGGGTCAAAGCATTATTTTGGGGGCTTCCCTGGTAGCTCAGACAGTAAACAATCTGCCTATAATGCGGGAGACCCAGGTTCGATTCCTGGGTCAGGAAGATCCAATGGAGAAGAAAATGGCAACCCACTCCAGTATTCTCGCCTGGAAAATCCCATGGACAAAAGAGCCTGACAGGCTACAGTCCACGGGGTCGAAAAGAGTAGGACATGACTGAATGGCTTCACTTCACTTAATAATCTAAAAGAAAATATTTGTGGAAGTGTTCCTTGGAACACTTGTTGGAAATATTATTTGTTTGATTTTCCTTCCAAGAATTGCTTTGAAATGCATAGAAATTCACACTGATGAAAGAATGGAAATTTGACTTATTTGTCAACTGTGGGCGGTAGTTGGAGGATGCTGGAACTTAATTCCATAAATTCCACACTAGATGGGTAAAGAGATAGTCTTATTGTAGAAACTAGTGTTACTGAATTAGGTTATATGGACCTATATTCCCCTTGCTCAGGCCCTAGCCCAGCCAAGGTCCTCTGCCTCGGAGGGGAAAGTTCCTTTTACTTTAGGGTTCATGTATCTCTCCCCATCAAAAAAAAAAAGTGCAAACTTTATTCAATGGCCAAATAATGGATAAGTAAGCACTTAGTTCACAGATTTGATTTTAAACATGAGGACAAAGAGGAGAAGAGTGTGGCTAATGATGGGAAGGCAATTGCATTAGTTACAAGGGAAGGGACAGGGCTTTCTGGAAGGATGAGGTGCCACCATGACTTAAAGATATATGTTGGTGAGTTTTGAACAAGGATATTGTGTCAACTCTGACCAAAAAAAAAAAAAAAAAAAAAAAACACCTCATTGCCTTTAACACATTCAAAGTTAATGCTACTTTTTAAAGACTTAAATAATTATTTTATGATATTATATTCTCTTTCCAGTCAGGTAAGATACTTCTTAAGTATTATAAGTCAATTATTAGAGATATAAGAATACAAGTTTTCCAATTAAGTTTGACCCCTTCATGGGCCATGGTCGTGGCAAAGGGGCTTGCATAATTCAATGAAGCTATGACCCATGCCTTGCAGGGCCACACAAGAAGGATGGGTCATAGTGATGCATTCTGACAAAACATGGTCCACTGGAGGAGGAAACATCTATTCCTGCTTCACAGACTATGCTAAAGCCTGTAACTGTGTGGATCACAACAAACTGTGGAAAATTCTTAAAGAGATGGGAGTAGCAGACTAACTTATCTGTCTCCTAAGACACCTGTACGCAGGTCAAAAAGCAGCAGTAAGAACTGGACATGGAACAACAGACTGGTTCAAAATTTGGAAAGGAGTACAACAAGGCTGTATACTGTCACTCTGCTTATTTAACTTATATGCAAAGTACATCATGCAAAATGACAGGCTGGATGAATCACAAGCTGGAAGCAAGACTGCTGGGAGAAATACCAATGACCAGAGATGCAGATGATGCCACTTGAATACCAGAAAGGGAAAAGGAACTAAAGAGACTCTTGATGAGGGTAAAAGAAGAGAGTGAAAAAACTGGCTTAAAATTCAACATTCAGAAAACGAAGATCATGGCATCTGGTCCCATCACTTCCTGGCAAATAGATGGGGAAAATGGAAACAGTGACAGATTTTATTTTCTTTGGCTCCAGAGTCACTGTGGATAGTGACTACAGCCATGAAATTAAAAGATACTTGCCCCTTGGATGGAAAACTATGACAAACCTAGACAGTATAGTAAAAAGCAGAGATATCACTTTGCCCACAAAAGTTCCTATAGTCAAAGCTATGTTTTTTTCCAGTAGTCATGTATTGATGTGAGAGTTGGACCAAAAAGAAGGCTGAGTGCTAAAGAATTGATACTTTTAGAGTGCTGGCGAGTCTTGAGAGTCTCTTGCACTGTAAGGATATCAAACCAGTCAATTCTAAAGGAAATCAACACTGAATATTCATTGGAAGAACTGATGCTGAAGCAGAAGCTGCAATACTTTTGCCAGCTGATGCAAATAGATGACTCACTGGAAAAGACCTTCATGCTGGGAGAGGTTGAAGGCAAAAGAAACGGGGTGGCAGAGGATGAGATGGTTAGATAGGATCACGGACTCAATGGACATGAATTTGGGCAAATTCTTGGAGACTGAAGAGGACAGAGGAGCCTGGCGTGCTGCAGTCCATGGGGTTACAAAGAGGCAGACATGACTTAGTAACTGAACAACAATAATTACTATATTTGAAGACAGTATCATCATTTGAGATAGATTTCAGTGATAAGAGCTTATATGTTGAAATGATTTATAGCAACATTTGTCAAAGAAGGCTTTTAGTACACTACTGTACACACTGGAATTCTCTGAAATAGGAAACTTCATTTTACATAGAAAGCTCAGAGTGGTTAAGAGAGCTGCCGTGTCAGCTGGGTGGAAGAGCTGAGAATAGAGCCTGAATTTTTATATTTTGAAAAGCCGGCTGTTACAGACATACTGGCTCTGCTGAGAAGCTTCATATGCATGTGGTTTCATGTTTAAATACACAAGGTTTCACAAGACACCCTTGTCATCCAATCAAATTCCTTTCTCTATTTGTTGAATGTAGTGACATCAAATAGAATCTTTGGAACCATTTTTAGAACATGCTTTATTCTGCCATAAAGATCCTGTAATTCCTCATGAAAATTGGAACTGAGATATATAAATAGGATAGAAACTCTACAGAGCAATGTGGGAGCTTGTACGTTTATGTCCATTTGTATGGATATCCCCTGTTGCCCTGTTGTTGGTGTTCAGTCACTACGTTGTGTCTGACTCTTTGCAAACCCAGGGACTGCAACCTGCCAGGCTTCCCTGTCCTTTACTATCTCCCACAGTATGCTCAGGTTCATGTCCATTGAGATGGTTATACATCCAACCATGTCATCTTGTTACCCCTCTTCTTGTTTTGCCTTCAATCTCTCCCAGCATCAGGGTCTTTTCCAATGAGTGAGCTTTTTGCATCAGATGGCCAAAGTATTGGAGCTTTAGCTTCAGCACCAGTCCTCCCAATGAATATTCAGGGTTGATTCCCTTTAGGATTGACTGGATTGATGTCCTAAAATTCCCATAGATAAGCTCTCTTTATTTTGACACATTTATATAAACCATAGTCAGGATATAATTTGCCTACCTGTCTGTAATTCTTCTTTATTAAAAAGAATCATATTATCTACAAATGGGAGCAGAAACAATCCAGAACTCTTTATGTCATCTCATGTGGAATTGATCAGACACAGAAGGGTCAGTGGAGATCTAACTGACTTGCCAGGTGCAATCAAAAGGGAACAGTATTTTTTTCTTATAACTTCCTTAGATGAAATCCCAGGCAGTTCTCATAGCTTTTCTTATCACTTCTGAATTGTTCAGTAATTAAAAAGTCCACCCTCATGTAAAATGAATCTTGTATCTCCAATATTAAGCCCCCCCCCTCCATAATCTGTTACTTATTCAGGATGGCAAACCAATAGGGATACAGAAGAAATGGTCCATTTCCACTTCTCTGGATCTCCTCTCACCCATACCCCGGTTGCAGCTTGTGACTTTTCAGAGTTCAAGTTTAACAGAAAGGAGGGAAAAAGAAAAGGGATTTTCTTGACTAGACTATATCTGTATTTAGTTTTGGTACTCTTTACTTATGTGGGATGCACAATAGCCGGCCCTTTTCTGAATTCCTCCAAGATTCTCATGTGTGATCTCAGTAGCAATTCCCTTAATGATGACATTTTTTTTCCCTGTGCTTAGCTGCTCAGTCATGTCCACCTCTTTGAAACCCCATGGACTCTGTAGCCTGCCAGGCTCCTCTGTCCATGGGAATTCTTCAGGCAAGAATACTGGAGTGGGTTGCCATGCCTTCCTCCAGGGGATCTTCCCAATCCAGGGATCGAACTAAGATCTCCTGTCTTGCAGGTGGATTCTTTACCACCTGAGTCACCTCGGAAGCCCAAGAATACTGGAGTGGAAGGTTGCTTTTCATCTGATCTGCAATGGTTGCCTCTTCCCATGCTGTACCAGATCCAGCTCATACTGGCTAGACAGCTGACTGTACCCATCTCTTCCCTATGCTGTGTTCCCCGCCGTCATATTCACAGCTTGGAATTGGCCACAGTGGGATTACTTATATCACAGAAATTGGAAAACACCACAGATTAGTGTTCCTTTTTCTTTTTCAAAGCATCAATTTACCAGCACATCACTACAAGTGGGTCCATTGGGATGGATTTCTTTTTAAAATGACTCCAGGCTGATCCCCTTTTGTAAAATCCATGTCAGGTTACAAAAATCATACTCTCATAACCTTCTGTGAAAACACAGATTGTTCTTCCCACTATATCTCTTTCACTTGTCCTCACTGTCACGCTGTCTCCTAACCCTTCCTCCCTCCCTTACTCACTTCTCACTCATTTTCTTTTTTGCCTCTGCCAGGTAGAGTCAGCCTTTTTGTTTCCCCAGTGTATGCTCCCACCAGGCTTCCTTTGTGGCTCAGATGGTAAAGAATCCACCTACAATGCAGGAGATCCAGGTTCGATTCCTGGGTCAGGAAGATCTGCTGGAGAAGGGAATGGCAACACACTCCAGTATTCTTTCCTGGAGAATTCCATGGACAGAGGAGTCTGGCAGGCTGCAGCCCATGGGATCTCAAAGAGTCGGACATGACTGAGGAACTTTCTTTTAGGAGTAGTAAGACCTCTTCCACTGGTAAAAAAGACTCATCAGAATTTAGGTGCTCAATGTCTCCAGATTCATTAGACTCTTCCTGAACATCCTCATCCCAATTTACAGAAACGCATTCTTTCTCAACCAGTCACCTCACTTCAAGAGTAGATACCCTGCAAGGCTGGGATTTTAACTTGCATTGTAGTTCAGCCAGTCACTGGATGATGTTCTGCATTTGATTACCGGCAACTTCAGCCCTGAAGCTACAGGAGATACTCTGTCCTCCAGAGCACACACACACTAGCTCTGAGGTCAGTTATGAGTGCTTGACCCGGGAACTGGCATTCCTGAGCTCATCCTTTTCTTTCACCACTCTGTGCAGCAACCTTAAGAACAACCAACCAAAGTCATTCCATTCATTCATTTTCCAAAAGTGTTTGAAAATATCATATACAAAGTCACCTAGCTTTTACTTGGGATTGATCCGATGCAGGTATTTTGCATATCTCTGTAAACAGATCACACCATGGACTCTAAGTGCTCTCTTTATTACTGGAAATGAGGTCATCAGAGTCTTTATCTAATCAGACTAGACAGCCCATTCCAGAAATCCCAGAACCAATTCAGAAAACTCATCTTTAATATTCTTTCCCTGGAGAAAAACTCTCAGTACCAAAATCTGTATGAGGAACCGGCTCAATAGACAATGGGAGCTGAGAAGTCCCACCATCTGCTGTGTGTGAGCTGGAGACTCAGGAAAAGGCAGTGGTATAATTCAGTCCAAGTTCAAACGCATGAGAACCAGGGGAGCTGATACTGTAAGTCCAAGGGCAGGAGAAGAAGAGATTAGATGTCCCAGCTCAACAGGGAGGCAGAAAAAGGCAGCAAATTCCTCCTTCCTCTTCATTTTCCTCTATTTAGGCCTTCAATGGATTGGATGATGACCACCTACACTAAGGAGGGCCATCTCTTTCACTGAGTCTACCAATTCTATTGCTAATCTCTTCTGGAAATACCTTCAGGGACATAACCAGAAATAATGTCGAATCTAGGTACCCCATGGCCAGTCAAAGTGACACATGAAATTAACCATCACAGTCAGCGAACATCAAATATGAGTAACTGCATGGCCCAAACCACAGAAGATATAGGCATAACTCATAGATAAATCTTCAACAAAGTCTTTATTAACAGGCTTGTCAGCTGCCCTCATATTGACTCAGAGTGGCTCACTGAATAATTAAAGGTAGCAAAATCAGCCTTATATTGTCTTTGTATGTTTTATACATATAGTATAGAAACTTTTTATGTGATAATAATGGCTGTACAAGGTGCTTAGAATTGTTTCCAGGTCCCCTGCAAACACACATGTATTTAGAGTAGAATCAAGTTCAGTTCAGTCGCTCAGTCATGAACTGCAGCATGCCAGGCCTCCCTGTCCATTACCAACTCCTACATCCACCCAAACCCATGTCCATTGAGTTGGTGATGCCATCTAACCATCTCATCCTCTGTCGTCCCCTTCTTTTCCTGCCCTCAATCTTTCCCAGCATCAGGGTCTTTTCAAATGAGTCAGCTCTTCACATCAGGTGGCCAAAGTATTGGAGTTTCAGCTTCAACATCAGTCCTTCCAATGAACACCCAGGACTGATCTCCTTTAGGATGGACTCGTTGGATCTCCTTGCAGTCCAAGGGACTCTCAAAAGTCTTCTCCAACACCACAGTTTAAAAAGCATCAATTCTTTGGCGCTCAGCTTTCTTTATAGTCCAACTCCTACATCCATACATGACCACTGGGAAAACCATAGCCTCGACTAGACAGACCTTTGTAGGCAACGTCTCTGCTTTTTAATATGCTGTCTAGGTTGGTCATAACTTTCCTTCCAAGGAGTAAGTGTCTTTTAATTTCATGGCTGCAATCACCATCTGCAGTGATTTTGGAGCCCAGAAAAATAAAGTCAGCCACTGTTTCCCCATCTATTTGCCATGAAGTGATGGGACCAGATGCCATGATCTTAGTTTTCTGAATGTTGAGCTTTAAGCCAACTTTTTCACTCTCCTGTTTCACTTTCATCAAGAGTAGAATTAGAAATATTAAAAAGCCACACAATTAAGCTGTTAAAGGCATCATTTCTGGTATTACACAGAGCAAGATAATAACTAACATCTATACTATACTGTGGGCTTCCCTGGTGGCTCAGATGGTAAAGAATTCACTTACAATACAGGAGACCCAGGTTTGATCTCTTGGTTGGGAAGATCCACTAGAGAAGGGAATGGCAACCCACTCCAGTATTCTTGCCTGGAGAATTCCATGGACAGAGGAGATTGGCAGGCTACAGTCCATGGGGTCACAAAGAGTCAGAAAGAATGAGTGACTATCTCACACACACACACACACAGAGTACTGTAAGTCCCCTATATATAAATGAGTTCTGTTCTGAGAACAAGTTCATAAATCTAATTTGTTCTTAAGTCTAACAAAGTTAGCCTAGGTACCTAATTAACACAATCAGCAATAAAGTACTGTACTGTATTAGGTTTGTAATACTTTCACACAAATATTAATGATACATAAAAATAAACAAAAAAATAAAGAAACATTTTTAATCTTATAGCACAATACCTTGAAAAGTACAGTAGTACAGTATAACCACTAGCTTACAGGGACTGGTATTGAGTGAATCCGCAAGAAGAGTTACTGACAGGAGGTGGGAGATTGTAGAGCTGAAGGATCGTCAGCAATGGGAGATGGAGGGCAGGCTGTAATTTCATTCACACCTGACCCTGATGGCATTTACGTTCACAACTTCAAAAGTTTCCAACTTGAAGTTTTGTATGTAGCTTTGTATGTATGTATGTATGTATGTATGTATGTATAGTGCTTGCTATATCCCAGACACAACCATATGAAGAAGGTACTATTAATCTCCCACTTTTACTGATGAGGCAACTGATATATAGAGATGTCAAATAATTCACTCCAAATTATGAGTAGGAGCGGTCATATTAATACATAGTGGCTAAGAACAGAACAAAAATACTTCAGCTGGTATGCTTGCCTTCAAATCCTAGTTCTGACATTTACTAGTTATATGTCTTGGGAAAGTTACTTGACTTTATTTTAAAATACAGGATACAAAATAGCACTTCCCTTATACCATGGATGATAACGAGAAAGAGATGATATCCACCACATGATGAATACGCAACAAATGTTTCCTTACATACTGGAGCTTAGGAAGTGATACATGATAATACACTAATCACATTTCTGGTCAATTCAACTAAAATTCACCACTTGGCGTTTTGTAACAGAATTCATGGATTATGGATTCCAAAGAGATGAGGTGTTGATCCTGTTTTTGGCTTGAATTCTTCCCTAGAAACTCTGTATATATGAAAACCAAGTGTGATTTGGAAAAGATTTAGAAGATGCAGTAATCCTGAATAAGATGATCACATCAATTTGTAACCAAATGTATAAAGAAATGTTCTCTTAAAGCTGTTTGTTATTTAAGGTGAATTCAAATATTTTTTTTCCTAAAATATGCTTCATTCCTCACAAAAATGAAATCTAATCCTTTTAATATCATAAATTCAAGTTTTTATTGAGTTAAAACACAGGCAAAACAATTCTCAGTTATTGTGGTTTTCTCCTAGTATTTAGAAAAGAGATTTCTGATTAATTACAAGTGCCATCTCAGGCATCATGGCCAAAAATTGAGTCTTTTATTTAGGCTATATTTATCTTTATTGTATTATTAGAGTTCAGCTGTGGAAATAAACTACATGACTCATAAAAATAAATATCATTTCATTTTAAATTAACATTTAGCTAGACTATAACTAAAAAATAGTCAAGTATTCTTATAGTAAAATATAGGCAAACTATTTTGCACTTTATCATCAAACTATTTTGCGCTTTATCATTTTGCACTTTATCAAGATAGATAAAGTACAAAAATATATTTAGGAATAAGGTAAGCCTAAATATATTTCTGTCTAGCCCTTCTAAATTTTGCAACAAGTAATTTTCTTTAAATAATTATTTTTCTTTGATCATCTATGTATTCTAGAGATACAAATACAAATAAAAGCTGTTTGGCCTTAAAATGCATACCAGCTGTGGACACAGTTTCAGGGTTTGTAACTAGACAGATAGACTGAACAATTATCAGCCTGGAAAATCTCCAAGGAAATAAGTTTTTAACTTTCACAATGGTAATTTAGAAACTGGCTCACTTCCTGTGCCTGTACTGAATTGATACTGCATTCTGATTTACATTACTTTATTCTCATCACTAGTGACTGAGTTTTTAAGGACACAGAATATCTTCATGCTGAAAATTCAATGACAAACATGAATAACTATCATTATCGAACATCTTTACACTGAGCATATTATTTAAATCTTGCCATAATCTTATTAAAAAGTTCTTTCAAACAAAATAACTAGAGTTAAGAAAATTTAATATGATTGGGTAAAGGTTACAGAGCTAATAAATTGCAGAACATGCTTTAAACCTCAGATCCATTTGATTACAAATTTCTAGTCTTTCACCTACCTTTTACTGACCAACATATAGACTGCACTCAGCGTGTACATACTGAATAGATTAATGTATCCTTAAGGAATTGATAATCATAACCGTGCCTAAAAACATACTGATGTGAAATAAGATCAATTTCTTTTAATATAGCCATGCAGTGCTGAGTTGCTCAGTTGTGCCCAACTCTTTGCGACCCCATGGACTGTAGCCTGCCAGGCTCCTCGGTCCATGGGGTTTCTCTGGGCAAGAATACTGGAGTGGATTGCCATGCACCTCCTCCAGGGGATCTTCCCAACCAGGGATCAAATCCAGGTCTCCCACACTGCAGGCGGATTCTTTACCATCTGAGCCACCAGGGAAGCCCATGACTACTGGAGTAGGTAGCCTATCCCTTCTCCAGGGCATCTTTCTGACCCAGAAATTGAACTGGCATCTCCTGCATTACAGGTGGATTCTTTACCAGCTGAACTACCAGGGAAGCCCTTTAATACAGACGGCCAAGTAAAACACCTACTCAAGCATACATTAACGCCTTTTCAATCAAAGCCTATAGTCATAGAAATAGTCTACAAATCTAAATATGTTATGTATCAATATATTATGTATGTGTACAATTAAGAGAGATTCTGTTGTATAGCTCTCAGTTGTACTGAAGAAGAAAATAGTCTAAAACAGATAATAATGTGCAGTGCATGTTACATGGCACTAAGGGTTACAATGGCACTTAGGGGTGGACACTTTATAACAAGATCTAGAATTGTTTTTCTGACAACTAAGAATTATTTAATGTGGGCCATTATTTATAAAACACATAAAATGTTAATACTCTTTTATATATCTTGATGAAATCTTTTCTTGCATTTCTTCAGAGAAGGATTTATAGTTGGTCTGTTTATAGAGAATTTTGCCAAAATGGACACCAGTTTCAAAAAAGCAGAAATTAATATCCAAAAGGATTCAAATAACTTGGAATTCTTCCATGATGTATTTAACACTGTTCTTTGGTAAAACATTAAATGGCACATAATTATAATACTGGGCTTCCCAAGTGGCAAGTAGTAAAGAATCTGCCTGCCCATGCAGGAGACGCAGGAGACATGGGTTCAATCCCTCGGTCGGCAAGATCCCCTGGAGGAGGACATGGAAACCAACTGAAGTATATTTGCTTGGAGAATTCCATGGACAGAGGAGCCTAGAAGGCTACAGTCCCCTGGGTCGCAAGGAGTTAGACATGACCAAACATGCACACATGTAATTATAATATTACAGCATGCATATCATGTTTTATAGGTGGGTATCAAAATTCCATGTGATACATCTTCTGTTGATCTTTTTCTCATCTGAAACATGAAGTTGGCTCACATGAACCCTAAGTACTCTTTAAATTCATATTTTCATGATGTCACTGCCCTTATAATACACTCCTAGATCAAATAATATTAATTATCAGTTAAACATGTGGTTATCTTCCCACAGATTTTTGGTGAAGAATGACAGACTAATTGCATCATTACCATTTTTCTGATCCTTTTGTATTTCTCTTGTTTCTGTGGTACATTTGAAAACTGACAATATGCTTAGCTCCATTCTTGCAAGATTTTACCCAGAAAAGAATTTCAAAAAGAAAGAAGCTGAAAAAAAATTGTTTCTACATAGTAAATACTTACTTGCATTAGTCTATTTTTCCAATAGCTTTCCTTTCCTATCACCCTACTCCTGCATACAGACAAGAGAAAAAGAGTGGGCTACTTTAGTGTTTTCTCTTTCATACTGCAAAATCCCGGAATCGTGGATCAAAATCTAACATTCTTTTCTTTTTCCTCTTTGTTTCTTTCTACACATTTGAAGATGTTATTCCCTTCTTCTATTTTATTTTCTTAGCTAGAGCTAGTGAGAGATTATCTATATTGAATAGTTAATCATCATCAAACTGATCTAACTCCGTTTTACTACTGCATCCCGTTAGTAATGTGACCTGGAGGAAAATTTCACTCAGTGAAAGCTTCCTCATCTGTAAGATACTAAGGCTAGACTCAATAATCTATTCCATTTCCAAAATAGAATAAAATTAAGACAAACTGATAGTATGAGTATAAAAATATATTTAGTGAATAATTATTTACTGAATAACTATTGTGAGCTGGATACATAGAAGATCAGCTAGTTCCTGAGATAATACTTGGTAGATATCAGATAACACCTTATAGATATCCTTTAAGAGGTCAGTAATTGAAGAAGACAGGAGGACAGAGAAACATTTAGAGTCAAATGGAATAGTATTCTTATGGAAGCATATAGATAATCCTAGAGCCCATTATAGTGAAGTGCTTAATAGATGCTAAGGATTTAATGGTGAATGAGGTGTCTCAGCTCTGTCTGGAAAGATAAGAGGAAACTCTGAGCAGGGAAGACATGGAACAGCATTTCAGGAAAAGATCAGGGAGCTAAACAAGTAAAATGCATACCAAAGAATGCTTATGTTGCCAGAGAGAAGACAGAAAAGAAATGGCCAATGAGACTAAACAAATAGGTTAAGCTCATATTGAAAGTGACTTTGTAATCCTGCTAAGGTATATGAGCTTCCTAGGAAGTGAGAATTATTAAAGTTTTTAAAGCAGGAGAATGATCTCATTCTTTTAGACTGGTTTTAGAAACAACTCTTTCAGTGATATGAAAGTGATTTGGAGCATGAAACATCAAAGAAAATAATTTTCAATACTGGACACCTATAAAAATTTAATTATGATCGGAAGCATATTACTTTGCAGATGGCTAAGGTGGAAGTACTTATCTTTAGTGGACAATGAGTATGACATTCATATCTTAGATTTCATCAGAATGAGGAATCACTGCATGTGAAATTTGATGATTAGATGTATTCTCTGAAGAGCAATAAATCTCAGAGCTCTGGACATTGTGGGGGATTCTCAAGAAATGAACCTCAGGGAATTTCTTACAGATTTATTATATCAGCAGTCATTATGCAACCATTTATTAAAACTAAATTTTTAACTTTAGAGCATGTTTGTTTCCCTTCCACTTATAAAAATAATTTTCTTAGTGCTTTCCAATGGAATCTCCATGCTTATAGAATGTTATACACATGGTGTGGTATCCAGTGTGATAACTGCTAGTAACATATCACTACTGAGAATTTGAAATGCGGCTCCTGTGACTGAGAATTTGAAATTTTAATGTCATTTAATCGTAACAATACTAATAATTGAACTACAGACTTTATTCCAGTCTCCTCAGTTTTCTTATAGATCTGCGACTTATCTTTTCCAGGATTCGATCTAATATCAAACACTGCAGTTGGTCATTATGCCTTCTTGGTCTCCTCCAATATATGCCAGTTCTCCAATCTTATCTTTTATGATTTTGAACCTTTGCAGAATAGTGATGGGTATTTTCTATACTGTCTGCCTCATGTTTTCTCATAATTACTTGAGGTTATGAATTTAGGAAAGTATACTCTAGAGATGATAAGCCCTACTTGTTGTATTTATCATACGGCCTCAAAATGACTTGTTATTAATGACCTTCACCTTGATTACTTGATTAAGGTAGTATCTGATAGTTTTTTCCCTGTAGAGGTATTGTTTTTCCTCTTCTACAATCTGTTCATTAGAAGTCATTATCATAGACTGTCCTCACTCAAGAAGCACTGCATTAAACTATATCTCATAGAGGAAAAGGTATCGGGAATTTGTGGCCATATATTAAAACCAGCAGAAAAATTAGTGAATGTTTGGGGAGATACTTTGAGTCTATACCAGTATCCTCTTTCATGTTAATGGCAACTAATTTTAGCATTCATCTATGTATCTCGCCAAGAGAAGGAAATGGCAACCCATTCCAGTATTCTTGCCTAGAGAATTCCATGGACAGAGGAGCCTGGTGGGCTGCTGTCTATGGGGTTGCACACAGTCAGACACGACTGAAGCGACTTAGCATGCATGCATGCATTGGAGAAGGAAACGACAACCCACTCCAGTATTCTTGCCTGGAGAATCCCAGGGACAGATGAGCCTGGTGGGCTGCCGTCTATGGGGTTGCACAGAGTCGGACACGACTGAAGTGACTTAGCAGCAGCAGCGACATGTATCTTGCCTTCAGCAATCATTAGTGCTTGCTTGTTTTTCTTAACAAAAAATATTTTATAGGCTTTGGGGAGATTTCATTAGTGTATAATATTTTTCATCTTTTATATTTGAAATTATTTGCTTGCATGGCTAAATATCACTATATGTTAAATAGCTGCCAGGCAGAATAACAAGATTATGCCAAATTATCTAATTGTTTGCTGTTGTTGAGGTCTACTTACACACAAGTACTTACCAAGTAATATATACTTTATGGAGGAAAAAAAAATCTAAACATATTTAAGGTAACGTTTGAACCTTTCCCCAGGAAAGAACCTGAATCCCATGATGCAGTCATATTTGGAAAGTGAAAAGATGGGAGTCCAGTGTTGAGTTCATTTAAATATGCACTTAACCATTTTTATTTCCCCCAAATTATCTGACTGGGCAGGGAAAGTACAATTGAAATAACATATCTCAATAATATAGTCATAAATTCACTGGTCTTTTTCTGCTGCTGTTCCTTTGAACAGTGAAAATTACAGGTGAGTAAATGCACCAGAAAATTAAAGAACTTACTTATTTTTATGAGTACATTGATCAGATCAATTGCCTAATTTCATTAATCTTTGTAGAACATAGCCTGTAATTTTGCACATACAACCTTTGCCAGAGTTTTTATATTCTCCAAAGCTGTCAAAGTAATTAGATGAGTTCTGAAATACTCCACTAAATTTTAGTCTCCTGAACAATATTCTAACACCTGCTTCATTATAAGTTTTTTATCAATGTGTAAATCATTTTACTAGACTATTTCTGCTTCTGTTGGTTGAAAATTTAAATATAAAGAATCATATTTTCTCTGGACTTGAGGAAAAAACACTGTACAAAGTTAGTCATGAAGTCATTCAAAGTATAGTTCTTTTTCATGTGCAAACTATCAGTGTACCAAACCCCAAGGCTTTTTCAATTGGTATCATTGATACTAAATAGGCTTTTAACATGCAGATTTATTTATTAAGTAAATACTCACAGAGCATATCCTAAAGAATCAGTTCAGTTCAGTTCAGTTGCTCAGTCATGTCCGACTCTTTGAGACCCCATGGCCTCCCCATCATCACCACTCCCAGAGCTTACTCAAACTCATGTCCATCGAGTCAGTGATGCCATCCAACCGTCTCATCCTCTGTCATCCCCTTCTCCTCCAGCCTTCAATCTTTCCCAGCATCAGGGTCTTTCCAAATGAGTCAGTTCTTCACATCAGGCGGCCAAAGTATTTCAGCATCATTCCTTCCAATGAATATCCAGGGCCGATTCCCTTTAGGATGGACTGGTTGGATCTTCTTGCTGTCCAAGGAACTCTCAAGAGTCTACTCCAACACCACAGTTCAAAAGCATCAATTCTTCGGTGCTCAGCTTTCTTTGTAGTTCAACTCTCACATCCATACATGACTACTGGAAAAACCATAGCCTTGACTATATGGACCTTTGTTGGCAAAGTAATGTCTCTGCTTTTTAATATGCTGTCTAGGTTGGTCATAATTTTTCTTTCAAGGAGCAAGCGTCTTTTACTTTCATGTCTGCAATCACCATCTGCAGTGATTTTGGAGCCCCGAAAAATAGTCTGTCACCGTTTCCATTGTTTCCCCATCATCCTAAAGAATAGGCAGGCATCATTTAAAGCATTATATGATTACTAAGCCATTTAATTGTGTGTGTTTGTGCCTGCATTTTTGTGTATATGGGTGGGAGGGTTTGATATTTCTGACATGCAGGTTTAGCGACTAAGAAAATGTACCAGGAGAGAAAACTTTCTTTCATTTTGAAATGTCTAGGTGATCATCTATTTTATAGCCATCCTGATCTAAACAGTTTGCTTTTTGGATATGACCCCTGTTATCACTGATGCAGCCAACTTTCATGATGTACAAGTTCCAAATTGTTTAAAATACACTGGGAACCAACAGAAGTATCTTCTATCTTTGATACTAGATTTTTTAAGAAACCAATTCTTAGAGATTTGCCTTTAATATATATGCATTAGGAAACTGAGAATTTAAAATAATAACAAAGCAAAAGTGCATAAAAAAAGCGCATAAGAAATAAGGAAGTTTCTAGGTAGACAAACTTCATCATAAGATTGGTATACTCACTATTAGTGGACAACTTATAATTCTTGATCTTTGTGCTCTGAATTCATATTTGGGGTTCTATACTATAATAATAAATACATTTCAATATTACTGACTATAGATGCTTATGGGTGCTAAGGTGCTTTAGTCGTGTCTGACTCTTGGTGACCCTATGGACTGTAGCCCTGGGCTCCTCTGTTCATAGGATTCTCCAGGAAATGATACTTGAAGGCTGCCACGCCTTCCTCCTGGGAATCTTCCCAACCCAGGGATTAAACCCATGTCTCTTACATCTCCTGCATTGGCAGATGGGTTCTTTACCGCTAGCCCTACCTGGGTAGCCCATAGATAATAATACATCATTTTCAATATAAGTTTACATAAAATACTAAGAAGTGTTTTAAAAGAAATTAATAATAGTACAAGACATATATTCACCACTTAGCTAAGGAAGGCTTAAGTATTTCTCCTAGATTATACCTCTTTCTTTCAACCACACAAAGCAACTCTTTCATTTAAAAAAAAATCCTATTTTTGTTTTTCTATATATTTTTACCATATATATCCCTAAAAACTATGTTGCATTTTTTGCCTGCCTTTAACATTCATATAGCTGTAATTTATGATATTTTATTATAACATGATTACTTTTCTCAAAAATGTATTTTGAAGATTCATCTATATGGATTCATGAAGTTTTAGTTCACTCATTTCTCACCACTAATTTATATTTAATTGTTTAGATTAAACATAATCTGTAAGTGATGTACATTTGAGGGATTTCCAGATTTTTAAAAATCATTGTTTTTGACATTTGTATGTACATTTGCTTGCGAGTATGTGTGTGTCTATTATGCTGCAATGAATAGCTCTGTTCACAACCTTTATGCAACTGAGAGCAGAATTGATGGGCTTGTCACTTACTCACATGTTTCATCTATCCAGGTAATGACAAAAGATACCAATTTATTACCCCAATAGATCTTTACATTTTGTAAATATGGTGGTTGTAAAATGGTATCTCGTGGGCTTTAATTTGCATTTACCTGATTTATAATGTGGTTTACATCTTTTATGTTTATACAAAATTCCTTTTATTTTTCTCATTTTCTGATGGTTTTTCCTTTTATATTAAATTGCAGAGTGTACTTTATATTCAGGAAATTATATCTTTGCTGAAAATATATGACATTTTCATACATTTGTGAGTTACATTTTAACTCTCTTCTTGATGCTTGCTGCACAGAAGTTAGTAATGTCATCATCAAATATATTGTCCAGCTTTATGATTGCACATTTTATGTCTTATTTAAAAGACCATTTCCTAACATAAAACCATAAAATAATATTTTCTTATATTAATTCTAAAATGTTTCATTTCACTGATAATCCTTATACAGAGAGTTTTTTCCTTCATTACAGTGTGAGGTAGTGATTAAATTTCAGGTGTTTTTAAATTTTGTTTTTCTGTATAAACAGCTCTCAGAACTAGGTATAAATAGCACACCCTTCTTCACATATATGTAAAGGCCATTTTATTACAAACATCTTTCAACACCTGTGGGTCAATAATTGGACTTCGCATACTGTTTCATTTGTCAGTTCCTGTAGCTGTGTACCAATTTCACATTGTCTACGTTAGGTTTTAGGAAACTATGGTTAGGGGGTCAAATACGGGACATCTATTTTTTCAATCTGTGAACAATGTTGTTGTTGTTGAGTCACTAAGTCATGTCCGATTCTTTTGGGACCCCATGGATTGTAGCCTACCAGGCTCCTCTGACCATAGGGTTTCCCAGATGAGACTATTGGAGTGGGTTGCCATTTTCTTCTCCAGGGCATCTTCATGACCCAAGGATCAAACCCATGTCTCCTGCAGGGCCAGGCTCATTCTTTACCACTGAGCCACCAGAGAAGTAGCTAATAATAGTTTTTACAATTTTAAATGGTCAAAAATTCTAAAGAATGATAATATTTCATGGCAAGGGAAAATTATAAAACATTTAAATTGTGGTGTCTATCGATACCATTTTTTTGGTGCACAGTGAGTACAATTATTTGCATATTGACTATGGCTGCTTTAGTGTTGCACTGGTAGAGGTAAGTAGTTATGAGAGACACTAGACCTAAAATATTCACTCCCTGCGCCTTTACAGAAAAAGTCTGCCAACCTCTGTCCAAGTTAAAGACAGACAAGTCTCTTTGCAGTCTTCCTTTTCCTGGAAAATTTACTTCTGTTTCACCTTTACAATAAAAGCATCACGCAGTCCTATTGATGTCAGCTTTATGCACATGTTTCCTGTTAGACTCCCACATCAGGTTGGTTCGGACTTTTTCTACTTCTCCCTAAAACCCATGCAGCCATCAAAACACAACTCAAATTAAACCTGGACACACTGGAAACCCTACGGGCAAAAACTGGTTTGTTAGCATGGTCTTACGTGCACATCATTTTTGTCTCAGTGTATCTCTTCCCTTCTTTGTGCCAACTCAGCATTTGCAAGAAGCAAAGTTTTTTTGTTGTTGTTGTTTTGTTTTGTTTAATACAGATTTTTAGCTGCATAATCAGCAGGACTGTTCACATTATCTCATATGACATGCTGCCCCAAAATAGAAGTCTACGTTATGTTACCTAAGATATTTTTTTAGGTTTCTTAAACATTAAGTTAAGAACTGAAAAATATTGTATATGTTTATGAAATGAATGCTGTCATAACATTTATTAAAAGGTATGAACACTGTGAATGGAAATAAGATTAGGATTGGCATAAAAAGCCAAGCCACAGACCAGACTGCTACTTGGAAGGAATGAGATATGAATAATTTACAAAAGTGGAAATCTCTGAGTGTTTTTTGCTATTGTTTTTATTTTAACTATAAAGTTCAATAACTGTATTTCTTTGGAACTACATCCCTCTGGAAATACACTGTATAATTTGTTTAGCATATTTGAGTGCCATAACTCTCTCTGAGGTTGTGAATATAACATAGAGATCCATGAAAAATTATTTGTGCCTAATATTTCCTTATGTACAGGAAATAACTTCCTTGTAATAAATCATATTTAGAAAATGTGGCTTATAAAAATAGCATTTGTTTTAAACATTTTACAGCATGGGCCGTTTTATTTCCTGTGAAAAAGTGTATCTACCACTTACTCAGTTCACACATGGGAATGTGAGCCCGTAGACCATCTTTGTTATATTCATATGGAAAAGAAACCAATGAGATATCATGAATCAAAAGATATTAAAGATAGCATACATTATTATCATTATTCAAATAACAGTTACAGTGTTGATACTAATTACTGTGATAGTTAAAGGTGATCTATATGACTTCTTCACATGAAAAGTTGCATGATAGCTTAATATCTATAGAAAAATATAAAATAAAATGTAAATAAACTATTGGGCATTTGAGCTGGGTTCTGGTGGCTCAAACAGTAAAGAGTCTGCCTGTAATGTGGGAGACCTGGGTTCAATCCCTGAGTCAGGAAGATCCCCTGGAGAAGGAAATGGCTACCCACTCTAGCATTCTTGCCTGGAGAGTTCCATGGACAGAGGAGCCTGGAGAGTCCCAGTCCATGGGGTCGCAAAGAGTCGGACATGACTGAGCAACTAAAATTTCATTCACTTCTGCCCCAGGTCCTTCAGTGCCAGAAGAAAACACTTCCTATAAAACTTCTGTAGGTAACAGGTCTCCCAGAGTCTACCTCAGACATGAGACCTGTTGCTTCCCCATCTCCTGGAGTGATTAATTTATAATCAGTTGATCTTGACCTCTGGATTGCCCCCGGAATGCCTCGTGTATACAGTGAGCCTTCATTGTCATCGCAGTCAATTCTGTATACAAGTATATTGTACCTTCTCACTCCCACAGCTGGAATTCCTCCTAACCATGGAAACATTGTAATCAAATCAAGAAAAGTGAAAAATATTTAGTGACTTCCCTAGTGGTTCAGGACATCTTTTTTGGATATTAGTTCTAGAAGGTCTTGTAGGACTTCATAGAACCATTCAACTTGAACTTCTTCAGCATTACTGGTAGGGGCATAGATTTGGATTACTGTGATATTGAATGGTTTGCCTTGGAAAGGAACAGAGATCATTCTGTTCTTTTTGAGATTGTATCCAAGTACGGCATTTTGGAGCCTTTTGTTGACTATGACTGTGGGCAAGGGCCATTCTTGCCCACAGTAGTAGATATAATGGTCATCTGAGTTAAACTCACCCA
This sequence comes from Okapia johnstoni, assembly GCA_024291935.2. NCBI lineage: Eukaryota > Metazoa > Chordata > Mammalia > Artiodactyla > Giraffidae > Okapia > Okapia johnstoni. Next base: position 11,742,768 of record CM044325.1, read on the forward strand.
TTCCAGTCTATTTTAGCTCACTGATTCCTAAAATGTCAATGTTCACTCTTGCCATCTCCTGTTTGACCACTTTTCATTATAGGGGACTGGAGTGCAAAAGTAGAAAGTCAAGAGATACCTGGAGTAACATGCAAATTTGTCCTTGGAATAAAAAACAAAGCAGGTCAAAGGTTAACAGAGTTTTGCCAAGAGAACACAGTGGTCATAGCAAACACCCTCTTCCAACAACACAAGAGAAGACTCTACACATGGACATCACCAGATGGTCAATCCCCAAATCAGGTTGATTATGTTCTTCACAGCCAAAGATGGAGAAGCTGTATACAGTCAGCAAAAACAAGACCAGGAGCTGACTGTGGCTCAGATCATGAACTCCTTATTGCCAAATTCAGATTTAAATCAAAGAAAGTAGGGAAAACCACTAGACTATTCAGATATGAACTAAATCAAATCCTTTAAGATTATACAGTAGAAGTGACAAATAGATTCAAGGGATTAGATCTGAGAGACAGAGTGCCTGAGGAACTATGGACAGAGGTTCATGACATTGTATAAGAGGCAATTAACAAGACCATCCCCAAGAAAAAGAAATGCAAAAAGGGAAATGGTTGTCCGAGGAAGCCTTACAAATAGCTGAGAAAAGAAAAGATGCAAAAGGCAAAGTAGAAAAGGAAAAATATGCCCATTTTAATGTAGAGTTCTAAGAACTCTGAATAGCAAGGAGAGATAAGAAAGCCTTCCTCAGTGATCAGTGCAAAGAAATAGAGGAAAACAATAGAATGGGAAAGGCTAGAGATCTCTTCAAGAAAATTAGAGATACCATGGGAACATTTCATGCAAAGATGGGCTCGATAAAGGACAGAAATGGTATGGACCTAACAGAAGCAGAAGATATTAAGAAGAGGTGGCAAGAATACACAGAAGAACTATACAAAAAAGATCTTATGAACCAGATAACCACAATGGTGTGATCACTCACCTAGAGCCAGACATCCTGGAAAGCGAAGTCAAGTGGGCCTTAGAAAGCATCACTATTAACAAAGCTAGTGGAGGTGATGGAATTCCAGTTGAACTATTTCAAATCCTAAAAGACGATGCTGTGAAAGTGCTGCACTCAATATGCCTGCAAATATGGAAAACTCAGCAGTGGCCACAGGATTGGAAAAGCTCAGTTTTCATTACAATCCCAAAGAAAGGCAACGGCAAAGAATGTTCAAACTACTGCACAATTGTACTCATTTCACATGCTAGCAAAGTAACACTCAAAGTTTTCCAAACCAGGCTTCAACATGTGAACCGTGAACTTCCAGATGTTCAAGCTGGATTTGAAAAAGGCAGAGGAACCATAAATCAAATTGCCAACATCCACTGGACCATCGAAAAAGCAAGAGAATTCCAGAAAAAATCTACATCTGCTTTATTGACTACGCCAAAGCCTTTGGCTGTGTGGATCACAACAAACTGTAGAAAATTCTGAAAGAGATGGGAATACCAGACCACCTTACCTGCCTCCTGAGAAATGTGTATGCAGGTCAAGAAGCAACAGTTAGAACTGGACATGGAACAACAGACTGGTTCCAAATCCGGAAAGGGGTACATCAAGGCTGTATACTGTCACCCTGCTTATTTAAATTATATGCAGAGTACATCATGAGAAATGCTGGACTGGATGAAGCAAAAGCTGGAATCAAGATTGCCAGAAGAAATATCAATAATCTCAAATGAGCAGATGACACCACTCCTATGGGAGAAAGCGAAGAAGAACTAAAGAGCCTCTTGATGAAAGTGAAAGAGGAGAGTGAAAAATTTGGCTTAAAACTCAGCATTCAGAAAACTAAGATCATGGCATCTGCTCCCATCACTTCACAGCAAATAGATGGGGAAACAATTCAAACAGTGATAGACTTTGTCTTGGGGGCTCCAAAATCACTGCAGATGGTGACCAGCACCATGACATTAAAAGACACTTGCTCTCTGAAAGAAAAACTATGACCAACCTCGACAGCATATTAAAAAGCAGAGACATTACTTTGCCAACAAAGGTCCGTCTAGTCAAAGCTATGGTTTTTCCATTGGTCATGTATGGATGTGAGAGTTGGACTATAAAGAAAGCTGAGTGCCAGAGAATTGAGCTTTTGAACTTTGGTGTTGGAGGAAACTCTTCAGAGTCTCTTGGACTACAAGGAGATCCAACCAGTCCATCCTAAAGGAAATCAGTCCTGAATATTCATTGGAAGGACTGATGCTGAAGCTGAAACTCCAATACTTTGGCCACCTGATGTGAAGAACTGACTCATTTGAAAAGACCCTGATGCTGGGAAAGACTGAGGGTAGGAGGAGAAGGGGACAACAGAGGATGAGATGGTTGGATGGCATCACTGACTTGGTGGACATGAGCTTCAGTAAGCTCTGGGAGTTGGTGATAGACAAGGAAGCCTGGCGTGCTGCAGTCCATGGGGTAGCAAAGAGTCGGACACGCCTGAGGGACTGAACTAGTGGTTCAGTGGCTAAGGTTCCATGTTCTCAATGTGGGGGGTCTGGGTTCAATCGCTAGTCAAGGAACTAGATCATACATGCCTCAACTAAGTGTTCACTTGCTGCAAATAACTGCATGCTGTGGCCAAGTCCTAGTGCATCCAAATAAGCAATAAATAAATAAAAATAAGTATTAAAAATATTTAACTTATAATTTAGAAATACTTAACTCTCTTTAAAATTTACCATTGTGGCTTTAAATTAGGCATCATTTTAAGCTACCAGTTAAGCAAGTGCTGACTAAGCAAGCTTCTTTTTATACACACACACACACACACACACACACACACACAGCAGTAAGTACGATAGTTTATAGGTAATACATATTTATAGTAATACATCAAGAAAACTATAGTGTTCTATCAAAATTCCTTTCCTTCTGCTAGTTTGGTGGATCTCAAATCGCAATCCTAGACTAGCAGCATCAATATCATCTTGGAAATTGTTTAGAAATGCTAATTTTCGGCCTTCTCCCCACAATTCCGCTAAATTGGTAATCTGGGGGGACAAGATCAATAGTCTGAGTTTAAATAAGCCCCCCAAGTGATTGTAACACATGCTAAAATATGAGAACTGACAGCTTACGGTGAATGATGTAGGATTTTTGATCTCTGAGTAAGAATTTAGGGAGGTGGGAGGGGGGTTCAGGATGGGGAACACATGTAAACCCAGGGCTGATTCATGTCAATGTCTGGCAAAAACCACTACAATATTGTAAAGTAATTAGCCCCCAACTAAAATAAATAAATTTATTTTAAAAAAAGAAAAAAAATACCAAAAAAAAAGAAAAAAACAATACATAGAAAAAAAAGAAATACTTTGAGAGGTAACTAATGACCATGTTGATGGAAAGAGGTTTCAGAGAGGGCCTGAGATATAAGATAAAGGATGAACATTCTACTGATGTTTCTGACACCTGTGAAATGTAAGTTAGGGGACAGATTTACAAGGAAAGATAATGAGTTTGAGTTTTGATAACAGGAATTTGAAGTGATTATGGAACATCTGGTGAATAGAGCCATAGTCACAGGTGTCCACGAGAGGAGTCTAGGCTAGAGCTGAAGGACTGGGACCGGGGCTTGAAGACAGACAGAGAGCAGAGCAGGCTGTTTGTGGCATCAACTCTGCAACCAGGTTGCTGGGCTCAAATTTCAGTTCTGCTGCTAACTATGAGAACCTGGTTAATGTTCTTAATCTCTCTATGCCTCACTTTCCTCATCTTTAGAATAGGTTTAAAAATTCCTCTGTCTTAACTTATCATGAGAATTCAATATCCTGAGAATAATGCCTGGTGATTAACGCAAGACAGGTGATTATTCACATATTTTGATTTCACTAATAATTTACATATTAGTTGAAAATTTGAGGGTGAATGGGATCCCCAAGGAGAATATATATGATATAAAGAAAAGAAAATGATAAGAGAGAGTCCTGAGGAATTCCAGTCCAAACTCGGTACTACCTGCAAAAATAATAATATATGATTCCAGCTTTCACAAGGTGTATAATCCTATAGGAAAGAGTTTCACTTATGCTATAATTGAGGCATAAGAATAGTGTAACGGGATTATAAAAAGGAGGAAATTTTGAAAAAGAAACAATCGCTCTACCCAAGCACCATGTTCCATTCTTTGGGAGAAGTTCTAAGTGAAAAAAGGGAGCTTGAAATGAGAGAGAGATCGTTCTTTGCATATTAGGGCTAAGAACATTAAAATAATGATCAGTGACATGTCTATTGGTGTCTGCATCCTTTGAAACACCAATCTAGAGTTGAACCTTCAGCAATTTTCTCCAAGGATCATTGCCCAGAACCTAGGGACATCAGTCCTGGGAGTACTCTGCACTGGGCGCCTGGCCGTGACCTGTCCTGGCACTGGAGCTAAGCCCAAGCAGGCAAAAAAATTAAACCGAAAGCCAAAATCCAGTAAGCTGTGCACAGGACAATTGCATTCAACCCCGTTTGAATATTCCCTTCCCCCTATTTATAGCTTCTTCCCTTTTATTAAAGTTTCCAGTAATGTCACATTGCATTGCTTTGGGGGAATGTGTTTACTTCTGCCTGCTTAGATCCATCCTTCCAAAAGGGCAGTCAATGCCAGGGTTTGACCAGGAAAAAAGAAACTACTTCCCAGCAGGGTTTGTGAAGCCAGTAAATAGACTCAGTGCTGCTCAGAGAAGCTCAAGGTGAGGAGCTCAAAGGAGAAGACCTTCTCTGGCAATTTTGATTTCACTAAGCCAGGGCAGAGACCTCCATGGCATACCTACCACAAGGATTAGAATCAACTGTCATCAGGAGACCTGGGTTGTAACTCCAGTTCTGCTCCTGTCTCCTCCTGGGAATGCAACACTTAACTGCTGTGAGCCTTAACTTTCCCATCATTAACCAGAGGGGTTGGATTAGATAACCTAGAAGGTGACTTCCAACATTCTGTCTGTGTAATATGGTCAAAGTCTGTATTAAATCTGATGGGCAAGGTTATGCTGCAGTAGCAAGAAACCCCAATGTCTCAATATTTACCAAAACTTAGATTATTATTGCTTCATGTTAAGCCAGCTGCAGGTTTGGGCAACTCTCCAGAACAATTGCCTTCTATGCAATAACTCATTCTTCCAGGCTGACACAGGCTTTACCTGATATTGGTACCATCTGAAACATACAGTCTCATTGACAGCATGCAGGTAAAGAGGGCAACTAGAGAATCACGCATGGGATTTTCACTGACTCAGCTCACATGTGACATACATCACTTCCATTCAGTTTACATCAAGCAGAATGAGTCCTATGCCTGCCTGACCCCTGGTGGTAGGGGAGCAGGGGCAAGAAAAGGAGTTGAGTAGTGGAAATTTCCATGTTCTCAGAAAGGGAGAAGAACTGGATATTGATGAATGCTATGACGTCTACACACAGCTGCCTATCCAACATGAACAAATCAGTGTCCCTGTAAGAAAACTCTATTTTCCCAGCTGCTTCCTAGGCTATTCTGACAATGCTTGGAGGTCAGGAGGGAAGATACCATTATCTCCATTTTACCAATGAGGAAGCATGCCCAGAAGGTTGAGCAACATATGTAATGCCACAGAGTTGCCTAATGCCTGGGATGGGGCTAGATTCTGAGTCTCTCTGCTTCTTGTTGACTTCAAGAATGTCAGATTGTATATCCAAGATCAGCACTGGAAACCTGATCATTCATTACATTGACCTGCAACTTCCTTGAACCTCGAGTTTCATACCTACATTAACAGTATCAAAGACCTCGCCCAGAGTTTCCTTGGGATGATTAAGACCATCAAAGGGAAAGCACTTATCACAGAGTAAAGCAAATACTAGGTAAACAATACATTTTGTCGGTTTAATAACACCACTATGCCCTAAAACTATTCAAAGATACAAGCTATGTATTCTGATATCCAAAAGACCCTGCACACAGAAATCCTCAACTAATGTTATAGACTAACCAGAAGCAGAGATGTGTTTATTTTATTTTATTTTATTGGAGTATAGTTGCTTTGTAATGTTGTATTATTTTCTGCTGTACAGCAAAGCAAATCAGCTATACATATACATATATCCCCTTTTGGGGGGATTTCCTTCCCGTTTAGGTCACCATGGAGCACTGAATAGATTTCCCTGTGCTATACAGTCAGTTCTCATTAGTTAGTTATTTAATACATGATAGTGTATATATGCCATCCCTATCTTCCAACTCATCCCACCCTCCTTCCCCCTCGGTGTCCACATGTTTGTTCTCTATGTCTGTGCCTCTACTTCTGCTTTGCAAATAGGTTCATTTGTACCACTTATCTAGATTCCACATACATGCATTAATATACGACATTTGCTTTTCTTTTTTTGACTTACTTCACTCTGTATGACAGTCTCTAACTCCAACTGCGTCTCTGCAAATGGCACAATTTCATTCCTTTTTATGACTAAGTAATATTCCATTGCAAATTCATCTACATGGAGACTATGACCTCTCTGGGGGTTGAGTGGATGTCACTAATACATTTTCCCCAGCACTTAGTGAAGTTCCTAGAAGAAAGTAGAAGCTTAAAGCATAGGATTGTAACAACCGGGTGAAGTATATGCTTGGCATGTCATAAAAGCTTATTACACGTTGTGGTTACTGGATTTTTTTTTGCTGTTGTTCTTTTTTGTGTAATGGAAAGAAGTGAAGGGGATAACAAGATGGGAGGTTAGGAGAAGAGATGCTATGGACTGAATATTTATGTCCCCTCAACAGCCATAGGACTTTCCGTGTAGCTCAGCTGGTAAAGAATCCACCTGCAATGCAGGAGACCCTGGTTCGATTCCTGGGTTGGGAAGATCCCCTGGAGAAGGGATAGGCTACCCACTCCAGTATTCTGGCCTGGAGAATTCCATGGACTGTATAATCCATGGGGTGGCAAAGAGTCAGACATGACTGAGTGACTTTCACTTTCGACAGTTATATGTTGAATCTGATCCCCAGTGTGATAGAATTTGGAGATGGGGGCTTTGAAGGTCACTAGGTCATAAGGGTAGAGCACTCATGAATGAGATTAGCACTCTTAGAAGGGGCCACGGAGCTAGCTGGCTCTCCTTCTGCCACATGAGGACACAGTGAGACGTGAGCCACCTGAAAACAGAAGGGGATCTTCACAGAGTGCACCCATGCTGTCACCTCCAGAACTGTGAGAAATAAATCTCTGCTCTCAGTCAGAAAAAAAAAAAAGAAAATTTAGCTTCAGGATCAGGGACCAGGCTTGATCACTCAGAGTTTTTGTATGGCAGAAGTTTTATTGCAGTGAAGAAGGACAAAGAAAGCTTCCGACATAGACATCAGAACAGGGATGAGAGTGCCCCACTCTCTAGTCTTAGAAAGGGGGCTCTATAGTTTTTCAATTGGTTATTAACAATAAATCAAAAGGATGTCTCAATGTTGTAACAGTCTTACCACACCCACTCTCACAATTTAAATTTTAATATAACAAGATTAGTCAGAAGGTTCCTGTTAAGAAAGAGAAACATGTCCTCAAGCAGGACACATTGCTGTTATACAATCATTGGTACAGAGTTTAAGGAAAAACATACTCTTGAGCAAGGTGAGTTGTTTTGTTGTATAATCATTAGCTCTGGGCTTAAAGAAAAAAAAAAGTTTGATGTGACTAAGAGAGAGGAATGTAGGGAAAAAAAATAGTTTGTCCTTTTTTCGTCCTCCAGAGCCCCAGACCCCTTTCTCCCCCCTCTGGACCCTGGACTTCTTATCAACCTATCCAAGAATTAACTCTCTCAAACCATTGCTCTTACTCCAAGATCTTCACCTGATATGATGCTTTTAATATCATTCACATTACATAATATTTACCATAAGTCAAAGTTCTATACAGAGAGTTATTGTATTAATATGAAAGTATAAGCTAGAAGAGAATATAATGACTATGAAAAAAAAAGAACTTATGTTCTTAATTCTAAAAAAAAAAAAATCTATTTTCTGAACAACTTAAACAAGCTCTACACAAAGAACTAAATTATTCAATTTTGAAATGTCTAATAGGAATGGCAAATGATTTGGTATGTAATACGTACTCAAAAAGCCTTATTGCAATGATCACTGAAGGTTGTGTACATAGGCAAAAAATTTCCCTTAGCAGCTATTTAAATGCATATTAGTTCTTTATTCATCTGTGTTAATGACAAAAATCCAAGAGAAAAGCCACTCAAAGGGAACGAGAAATGCGGCAAATAATTTTAATTCATGAAAATCACTCAGAAACATCTCAATGGAAGGTCTACTGGTTATTCATTACGAGATACATGTATTAGTCCCCATCTCTTTATTTAGAATCCTAAAATAATTCATTTTCTATATTTATGATATTTGAGCTAATTCTATTCAATTTGATATTTTATTTTTCTTACAAAGATTAGAATACTTTCTACTTATTTATACTGGCAAAGACATATTATTTGTAGGCATTTCAAAGCATGTGTGAAATGTACTTCTGCCTGCTCCTTTTCTTCAGTTTAAATATAACCAGTCTGTCCTTCCCAACTTTCTCAGGTTAAAACCCTCTTCTTTTACTTCTACAGTCAGTTTATTTTTATTTAAATTGCATGATCTAACTGAATTTGATCTGATCTGCATTAATTTTCATTGGCTAGTCCATGTTCTTCCTAAGTTGAATGCTTGATTATGAATTTTTCCACATGGAAAACATCAAAACAGATTATCAATAGAACTCAAAAATGATTCTGTTTCTACATCTCTGGCAATGATATTTTTAGAAACCAATTCTGCTTTTAAATCACAAGAAATGTAAATTCAATGTTTGCAAAATATTTTGCTGTGATTGACTCACTTGGATTAAAATGGTCCAAAATCATTAAAGATGAGTCATTTCTATCCATACTGAATTATTCAACATTTAACCCTCTGGACTATCTCAAGCCAAACGTGGATGAGGGGCAAATACAGGTGAAATTGGAGTTTTAATACAAGCAAATAAAACACTTAATAAGATAGAAATGCCAAAATAATATATAAAACTAGAGTTATCAATTTTATATATTCTATGATATAATATAGAATAACCATGGTATAAGTTTATTCTTCTAAGGTTATATTGCACTTAAGAAATTACCAAGCATATTCACATAACTTCAATAGATATTTTTATCAGTGTGTGTCTCAAACTTAATATATTAATAGCCAAACCCTAGATCTTCCCAAGAAAACAACATATTCTCTCTAGACTTCTTTTTCCCTGATAATGGCAACTGCATTCCTCTAAATGCTTAGGCTCAATTTTTTTTTAATTATTCTATTTCTCTCTCACCACAGAATTAATTTATATGCAATTACAAATTTAAATTCTATCTCTAAAAATATGCCCAGAATCTGATGTTTTATGGAACTCATCATTTCCATATTGCTCAAGCTACCATTATTTCTCAAATAGATACTATCACAGCCTCTTAATAGGCTCCCACTTACAGTTTTTAACCTTCAGCTTAATTTCAGCACTTTTTCTAGATAGATTTTTTTTTTTTTTCCAAAAATATGTTATATCATGGAAGTCCTCTGCTTTGTAGCCTGAATAAAAGGTAAAGTCCTTACAAAGGTCTACTTGCCATTAAGGGTCTTTTTCCTCACCTATCCCATCTATTTCACTCACTTTGCCACAAAAACTCTGATCTCCTTGTTACTCTTGGCTATGCTAGGCAGGTCCTGACACAGAGCTTGTGCAGCTGCTGGTCTGCTAGCTCTTTTACCATGTATCCCTGTGGTTCCTTCTTTCATCTCCTTCTAATCATTATTTCATGTTACTCTTTTAGTTCAGTTTTTCCTGGTGATCCTAGCCTAATGATTTTAGTCTATACCCCACTATTCTCTATTCCTTTCTCTGATTTATATACCTTCCTGATATTTGTCTTCATCTAGCAAAAGAAACACCTATGATGGTAAATCTTACGTGTCAATTTGGCTAGACCAGGATACCCAGATATTTGGTCAAACCTTATTCTAGATGTTTCTATGAAGTTCTTTAAGACAAAATATATCTATCTATCATGTTTCCTAGTGGCTCAGATGGTAAAGAATCTCCTTCAATGCAGGAGACATGATTTCAATCTCTGGGTTCAGGAAGATCCCCTGGAGAAAGGAATGGCTACCCACTCCAGTATTCTTGCTTGGAGAATTCCATGAACAGAGGAGCCTGGGGTCGCAGAGTCAGATACAACCGAGGGACTAACACACACATATGTATCTGTCTGCCTATCTATCTATCTATAAGACTATTGCAATAGGGGAAGAGAGACTCCAGTCCACTATTGGACTAAATCATGAATAACCAGAACAAGTGGGAATTTACAGTCAAGGAGCAATTTTGGAGGAAGGGACATTGGTGGATGGAAAATTACTAAACGGAAACATAAAGTCTGAGGGATTCTGGTTCAGACCAGTTGATTGTTACACAACATATTGGTTGAGTCTCAGGAGAATCCTCATTAACATGACATCATACTTATTTACCTTATTTATTGCCTAACTGGGTTTGCACTGAGTAGAATGCAAACTCCATGTGGGTAGGACTCTTGTCTTTTCCATTAGTTTGTCCAGAATAAAAATATTATCTGAAAGAATAAACAAAAATTGTTGACTTATTTCTTGTCAAAGTCTCTTTTAGTCAGGCAGACCACGTATTATTATTTTCATTTTAAACTTGAGGAAATAGGTCCCAGCATGTTAGCTGCTTGGCTCACTCATTCATATAACTTATGAAAGAGCTCTGCCACTTTGGGTACACTGCTAATTCTCAGCTATTTTGTTGCATACGCGTAGCAGGAAATTAGTAACAAAATACACAACACTTCTGGCATGGAGTGAATTAAATATTTCTACATCTGCTCCCTACAGTTTGGTCATCCTGTCATGATCCTAAATTGGTACACTTTGGCTCATCAGAATACATTCTTTCTGAGTGTGATGCCCTATTCCACTTTCTATGAAATGAACTCAAGTCATCTCCCCCTCAGTCTCTTTTGTTAGAGCTTTTCCTCAAATTCAGTGAAGTAAAAACCTCTAGAAGTGAGAGAAAAGGTTAATGTTGGAGGTATAAATTGAAGGTCACAGAATGTAGGGATCATTTAAAGCTCTGCAGCAGAGGTCATCTACAAGCAAATGCAGCAGTAAGGATGTCCAAGGACTAAGCTCTGGGGTCCTCTTATATTTAGAGGTCAGAAAGAAGATGCAGGTTTGCACTGGTAAAATGTTTAATTACAAGTTCTCAGGGGAAGAGTAGGGGTTGAGCTCTATTGTTTTATTTCCAGGTGCAGATACTCTCACAGTGGCTGCTTCCCAGTTTCAATGTGACATCCATCCGCCAGCTTGCAAAATTCATGAGAATTTGACAATCATCTCTTGCCGACTGGTGTGAGTGGTTCTGGGTCACCACTCAAAGAAGAGAATCCAGCTATATAAACAAACTGAAAGAGCCTCTGGTGAGGTATAAGAAATGTGTGATAGGTCAGAAGTTAAGGCAATCAAGTGTTTTGAGAGGGTGGACGTGGTCAAACATATCAAAGGCTGCCTTGCACAAGGAGGAAGAATATTGGTCACTGTGATTGCCAGTGCGGAGACAGCTGTTGATCTTTACAGAAGGGATTTCCATGGAGTGGTGGCTCCCCAAATATGGTGAGTGTAAGTTAAAAAAGTGTGGAAATATAGTACAGAGTGTTTACAATTCTTTTGAGAAGTTATGTCTAACTTCTAAATAACTTCCCCTGAAAGGGAACAGAGAATTTAGAATGCCCTGAATTAATTTTATTTGGCAAAGTGACAGTAGCATTCACTCTGATATTCAGCTTCTTTCAGCTGCAAATGTTAAAAAAAAAAAAAGTTCAAAATTGTTTTGGTAATTCAGCAAAGTCCAGGGAATTATTTAGGGCAAGTAACATCCGCATTTAAAATAAACTAACTCCAAAATATTAGTGGCTTGATGACAATTACAGCGGTGGTGATTTAAGGAAGGCATACTCCACGCAAGAATTCAGGAAACCAAAAGATGCAAACTTAGCCTTCTCACACATTTTTATCATGTCCTAGGGCCTTCAAGTCCTGTTCTGGATACTCTGCAGTGAGAAATACTGTCCATGTGCCAGAGAAAAAGACGACAGTTCATTAAGCAGTGAGTTAGTTATTTTGTCATATTTTGTTTAAATCACTGAACTCATGGCCTTATAGGTTGTTAATAATAAAATCAATTTCTGATATATATGAAGAAACTGAAGTTGTTTGATATTTGCCGAAAAATTGCCTAGCTCAGGCATTAACCAAGTATGTAATCTTGGGTTATTAATCTGTGTGAGATTCAGGTTCCTCATTTATAAAATGATGGGGCCAAACAAGTCATTTCAGACATTTCACATGAACTACAAGTAAAAGGAGACAGTACATCTCCTATTTCATTTAAATCATCCCTGAAATTAATAAGGTTAATGGACATTTGGTAGATCCACTAAATCCACTTTAGCTTGAAGTTCATTAACAAGCAGACATTGAAAGTTTTGGTTACTTTATGTCAGATTGTCCTTTAAATGCCAGCAAAATCCCATCAAAGAAAATCCCATCCATCTCTAGAGCTTTGACTGTGATCCAATGAAAGAAAAGAAAGTGAAGCCGCTCATTCATGTCTGACTCTATGGAGACCCCATGGACTGCAGCCTACCAGGCTCCCCGTCCATGGGATTTTCCAGGCAAGAGTACTGGAGTGGGTAGCTACTTCCTTCTCCAGGCAATCTTCCTGAACCAGGGATCGAACCCGGGTCTCCTGCATTGTAGGGGGATGCTTTACCGTCTGAGCCACCAAGGAAGTGATCCAATGAAGACTTGGTCATTTTTTAAACTTACTGATTAAGCACTGCTTGCTAAACCTTGGGCTATCTAAAATCATTCTGAATCCTAAAAAGGATCTAATATTTACAAGAAATATACTCTTAAATTCCAATTTTGGTAGCATCTATCTCCCATGGATGACCCAGGGTATTCATGATACCTACCAGTTTCTAGAAATGGAGCAATGCAACTCTCTCAAGCTTAAAGCAAGGCTGTGTCCAGTACACACTCTCCCCAGACACAGAATATTTTCTCCCAAAATTGTTTATCACTATATATATATATGCATTAATCAGATGAAAAAATGAAAACTTAAAGAACGATTTATACTCTTTTCAGCTAAAGATACTGATTGGGACATCAAGATTATGCCAAGTGCAATACATCATGAGCTACTCCATCACCAGTATAGGGTGTTAGCTTAGCAGCAAGGTGCCAATGTGATTATGCAAATCCCAATGCGATCGGCTTATCAGTCAAACCCACTTCCAGGATGCCTGGGAGATATATTTCAATAAATGGAGACAGAATGTATCTCAGTCCTTCGGACATTAATAATTTATGATTAATCAGTTTATGAAGACTTGCTAACAGCAAAGGAAACAGAGAGGAAGATAGATTTAACCTCACTCTTCTCCCAGGCAAAATCTAATCATTTTGTTTCTGGAGACCAGATAACTGACTAGCCACTTACTTAAACTTCCTTCAAGGGCAACAATAATTCTCCTAGAGATCCATCTTTGATCAGGGAAGGTTAAGTTACATTGACTCCTGACCATGCAATTTAGGGAGCAGCAACCAGGATGCAGCCACCCAGAAATGAGCTGGCCTCATTCAACTGAGCAAGCTCTGACAGCTTTGTGAAAGGAATTTAGGGGAGATGGATGTGGCACCATTAATTTGCACAGTCATAAACTTGATGGAATAGGAATGGCAGTAGATAGAAGGAAGAACTGTGACAGTATTTTGATCTGCAGTAATGATAAACTGAACATGTTTTTTATCCTTAAAGTCTTAACATGTTATTCTAAATTTTTCACGATTGAAGTTAGGAATTCTATTTTCATTTTCAGATGCAGCCAATACTGTGAAAAAGAGTTTGCATAGTTGGAAACATTTTAATTTTTATTATGCTTTCCTATGATGGTGATAAAATAAAATTACAGCATGGATTTTTACAGAGAGAGATCATTATCCAAAAAGTTTACTGCTTATCAGTCACTATTTTCATTTAGTGTGTTTCTCATCATCTTTTATTCAGAATTATTTTTGGAGGAGGAACTACTTACAAGGTCTAACCATGAACAAAATATATATCCTCTCTGACCTCAGTTTCTTCTTCTGTTAAACAGAGATTGCATGGATTTTTATAAGATAGTAGTTGACTAAATTAAGTAAAAAGACATAAATCAATGCCTTCTAGGTGGCTCACTTCAATGAATTTTTTTTTAGAGTTTTTTATATCAAATTTAATGAAATACACATTTAATTGTTATTCCAAACATTTTTAATGTTATAATGTAGGTCTCAGAGCTGTATCTTCTAATGCTGCATGGTATTCAATCCGGTGGCTTAATTAAGCAGTGTCCATTATACTACGGAGGGCTTTTATCAGTCTTGAAATGCAACTTCATTTGTCGAAGGAAAGGGTAGAGCTTTCTAAATCTCCACCTTTAAAAGAATTCTTGAAGACAACTTAACTAAACATGAATCAGACTGTTTAATTTCATTCCAGTAGGATAATTACAGTCTTCACAGTAACGACACATATATGAAATAAAATTTGCCTTTTGACATTTTTAACCAAGCTAAACGACTTTGACACAAGAGGAAAGTGTACTGAAAAAATCCAAGAGTATCTCAATAGAACTCAGCAGGAAGTGGATTGTGATCACATTAGAGACTTAAATAAATAAATGATTCAGGTTAAGATTCTCTCCATCTCATTCTCTCTCTGAGATACATGGACTCTGACCATGTATAGTATTCTCATTTCTTATGGAATAGGTTTTTCTGCATCATTTACATATGTTTCAAATTTACTACCTTAGCTCATGCTTATCATTATTTTTGAGTTCAAGAGCTTGGCAGAGATGTTCTGGAAACTTTCTTTTTCTAAGTAGAAAACCTAGGTAGCTTAACTAGGGAATGACAATAACATGTATTCAAGCAGGTTGGAACAGAGAAGTCCAGTCCCATGATCCAGTATCCTGATTAAAAGGACCACAAAAGGATCATCTCTGAAAAAGGATGAGAGAAGGAAGCAAAACATACTTAATGTTGATGCATAATAGTAGGTCTGATTGTACTAGACTGTTCTCTGGAACGGTGATACTTCAAGGGGCTTAGGAATAAAACTAGAAAGTCATGTTTAAAGAATACATTGACTATTTTGGGGCAAAGGGCAATGTCCAAATTATAAACTGCTGATTTATATTTAGCTCTGTTAAAGAAAAGAATAGCCCAGCCTGGACCACCAAGCAGAGAAGAATTAGATATCTGGGGGAAAGAATCCTTTTATTGAGCGTGTTGGACTTCGAAATACCAAGGAGAAAAGAAAGAGAATTGCTCTTTTAGGGTCAATTTTCTTAAATCTCAGAGATTTGATACAATACCAGAAGAGTCTAAACTATTCTCATTAATGATTTTGTGCATTAGGTATTCTGTGCATTTTGTTCGTCTCACTGATGTCTGTGTGTGTGTGTGTTTGAATAAATGGTCAGCCAAAACGGCCCTAATATTATTTCCTTACTTTAAGAAGAAAACAAATCACTGGAATCAGAGAAGCATGAATTCACATGCATTTTTTTGCTGTGTTTCTCTTGTCAGCCCAGTTCCAAACAGTTCATTCCAATCAATTATCAAGATGACTGGGGTTCATTTTTTCTACTGTGATATTAGATGCTTCTGAGAAACAGCATAAAATTGGAATTTAGCTGATTGTAAAGGAAATACATATTAGACTACCTTACAGTGCTCACCACCCAGACTTGATTTTCACCTCAAAATATACCCTTCTTTAACACAAAACTTAAAGACAAAAGAATCCACTTTCTTTGGTGCTTAAGAGGGTACAGCAAAGTGGTTAAGTTCAGCTGATCTCTTCTGTAAGATTGGAGTTTAATACAAATGAATTAATTCAGACAAGTTCTCTTATGTCTCATCCAATTAGATTTCTAGACACTTTAATTTTGCTGTGCTCCTTGATTCTTTGTTGCTCGTCTGACTGGCTTTTTATCCTGGATGAGCACTGAAAACGTGATGCCTGAATTTCCGGTTTCACTGCTCCAGGGTGGGGCTGGACATTAAGGGTTTGAAAAGCTCCCTTTGTGTTGCTAGTCGGCAGCACAGTTCAATAACGCTGACTTAGACCTTCTGCACTGATAGTTCTTTTGGATTCACTGTTCTGATACTGACCCTAATAACCACTCTCGAATTTGACCTTTCACATTATCCATCTGGGATCCTGCTCATTATTGTTTCAATCACATAGTCAATCATTTGACACATAAGTATGAGTGTTGCATATAGGAAGTGGTAAGTCCATAGTAAATACTGTGTCTTCCTTCAGAGAACTTCTAGGCTAGTGTCGGTGACTGTTGTTGTTTAGCCACTAAGTCGTGGCCAACTCTGCGATTCCACGCACTGTAGCCCACCAGGCTCCTCTGCCCGTGGGATTCTCCAGGCCAGAATACCAGAGTGGGTTGCCATTTCCTTTTCCAGGGAACCTTCCCAACCCAAGGATCAAACCCATGGCTCCTGCATTGTCAGGCAAATTCTTTAGCACTGAACCACCAGGGAACCCAGGGAAGTGTCAGTGATAGGTATTAAAAAAGTACATAACAGTCGTTGAGATCATTCTATTCTGTTTTTACTCAAAGTTTTTAACATTTTTTTCTTGATCTCATCACTGCTATACTTTTCCCTTTTGATATAGTCCCTAGTCACACTAATCTTGAAGTTCTACCAAAAAAATGAGCCATTTCTGTCTTCAGTCAGGGTTTCCCCCAAATTCCCATTTTCTCCACAAAGGACACTATCTTCTCCCACCTCTATAAATTGTACAGTTTTAATTCCTACTAGTGCAATTAGCTCCGCTATGACATGCCACAAAAGTCTCTACTCTCAGCTCACACTGCAACCTCATAATACAATCATACACTACTCTGCAAGTAACTTTTTTTTCACTTTTTAAAAATTTGAGTACAACTGCTTTACAACATTGTGTTAGTTTCTGCTGTACAACAAAGTGAATCTGCTATATGTATACATATATGCCCTCCCTCTTGAGCCTCTTAAGCCTCCCTCCCACCCCCTCATCCCACCCCACCAAGTTATCACTGAACTGAGATCCCTATGCAGTAGAGCAGCTTCCCACTAGCTATTTATTTGACACGTGGTAGTGTATATATGTTAACGCAATTGACTTTTAAGCCTGAATATCCAAAAAGATTCTAGTACAGGAAAGATACACTTTCTATTGATTGATTCAAAATAACTGAACCACCAATATGTTATGTGGATAGAAAGTTTATTTTATAGTCTCTCTCTTCATAGATCTGGAGATGAGAAGGCATGACATTTGTACATTAATTTATAAGATAAATTGTAAATATATAAATTCCATGTGTCTTAGCTCAGTCTGTCATTAACAAAATGCCATAAACTGTGTGGTTTAAATAACAGACATTTTGTTTCTCACAGTGCTGGGGGATGGAAGTCTGAAATCAGGGTGTCAGCATAGTCAAGTTCTGGTGAAGACGTTATTTCTGGTCTGTAAATGGCCATCTTCTTGCTGTTGTGGTGAAGAGACAGCGAGACCTCTGGTCTCTTCTCATTCTCATAAGAGAACTAATTCCATCATGGGGACTCACCATCATTGTGTGTGCGCTCAGTCATGTCCGACTCTTTGTGACCCCAGGGACTGTGGCCCACCAGGCTCCTTTGCCCATGGGTCTTCCAGGCAAGAATACTGGAGTGAGTTGCCATTTTCTATTCTAGGCGATCTTCTGGACCCAGGGATCGAATTGGTGTCTCTTGCATCTCCTGCAGCAGCAGGTAGATTCTTTACCACTAGCGCCACCTGGGAAGCTCCAAGACATCATCTAAACCTACTTACTTCCAAAGGCTCTGCTGCCAAATACTGTAACATTGTGGGTTAACACTTCAACATATGACTTTTAGAGGAACACATTCAATCTACGACACCATGCATGTGGAACAGTGTTATCTGATTTGTGTAACCACAAGAATCCAGAGGTTAAAATCATCATGTGCTGGGATTTCAAGAAATACATCATAGTGAACCTAAGTCCTAAGAAAGAACTTGAAGTCCAGGTAGGTATTTCCCCAACAACTTCCTTTGTAAACTACACTAAGAGTCCCCTTGATGCAAACTGCAGTGAATATTTCCCACCAATCCTATCATTTGATATAAGGTTCTGAAGACAAAATTTATATCTTGTTAACCTGACTAATGTCAGAAAGAAATCAGCAAGGATATACACAACAGTATAAACAAAAAATGGTATTTGGTTTAGGGGAGTTAAGCAAGAATGAAGGGGCAAAACTGATATCAATGGATGTTTCAGGAGCAGAATTAACAAGACCTGATAACCAATTAAATATGGGGAATAATAGGAAGAGATACGAGGATGGCAAAATATTCACAATAGTGCTTGGCCCATTTACAATGAGCACACATCAAAATTTTACCCCCTAAATATGAGTAAGATACAAACGTATTTCTTAATGTTCTGAAGCTACAGTTTTAAAAGTACAATGAGCAGATAACATAAAATGGTAATTTCAGCCAATCACACATTCCTGAGTTTATCAGACTTTACGAAAGATTGACATTAGAATCATTTATTATGATGCCTGTTGTAATTGGAGCTCCATACTTACAGAAATTGAGCCAGTCAGTCCTGACACATTGCATGTGTGCATGCAAGTCACTTCACTCCTGCTCAACTCTTGGCAGCCCTAGGGACTGCAGTTCTCCAAGCTCTTCTGTCCATGGGATTCTCTAGGCAAGAATACTGGAGTGGGTTGCCATGCCATTCTCCAGGGAATCTGCCCGACTCAGGGACTGAACCTGTGTCTCTTGCATCCCCTGCACTGGCAGGCAGGTTCTTTACCACTAGCGCCACCTGGGAAGCCCCCTGACACATTGGATAGATTGAGTTTGAAACTTCTGAGGAAAGTCTTAATGTTGTAGGAGGAATGACCGTGACTGACTAGGCACTCTGCTGAAAAAAGATTCTATTTTACAAATCAAGTCTTAGCTTGATTGATAAGCTTTATAATTTGTAAGCTTGTTACCTAAAGAGTAATTGGTCACAAAATATTATGCCAAGTGTATGGTTTGAAAAGAAGCATAAACAATCACTGAGATGAGCTTCTGCTTTGTGGAAGTCATCCTTACTTCGGTTCCCGATCTGCATGTAAACATCTAAACCACGATCTCCTCAATGAGGAGTGTCTCCAAGCCATCTCTCCTAGGCTATCCTTTCACAGAATTCAAAGTATTCCCCAGAATTATCTGCATCTATGTCTACACCCATATCTATTTATAAATGTAACTGAAAATCCACTGGGGTAAGTAATCAAGATACCTTACTACTCCTGAGTTTAAGGGAAAAAAAAAACCAAAACTGTGTTTACAGTGTCCCACTGTAAAAAGCAAGCATTGTTCCTACCGCACAGCATTGTTTGCAGATGAAAATATAGACCATCTGTTTATCTGCAATGCAGATTTTCTTTTTCTAATAAGATAACTTTAAAAAAATACATTTTCACATAGAATATTTTTTCAGGTGTTTGGGGTATAATAATCACTCAAAACACTGCAAGGAGAAAGTATCTTTGGTTTATATGTTCTATTTACGCTTTTATCATCAGAAGCAACCCAACAACGCCACAGGACTTTGGGGGAAAATATGATCGTCAAAGAGTTGGGAGACTAGTTGCATTGATCAGACCATTTTTTCCAATAAATATGAACAATCCTGGTGCTTTGGCACCATTAAATTAATGCTAAAAGCTTCATAATAGTTAACTATTGAGATATTTTATTATTATTTAACCCTCTAGCATTTTTAGAGTGCTTCTAATAGCCCATACTGTAATTCAATTTTGCCACATTGCAATGTATAGCGATTCCAGAACTATCAGTTGCACAGCTAATTGATAAATCAAAGCCTAACTGAGATAATGAAGCTGGTCTTGGCCATCAGTGAGATGGCCACCTAATTAGTTTTTTGTTTTTTTTTTTATATCTGTTTACTAGTTAAGTAGACAGTAGACCCAGGGTGATGACGGTGCAGTAAAATTAATACAAGAGGAAATAACAGCAGTGAATTGGATAAGAGAGTGGACGTGGTTTCCTACTAATAAGCCTCATGGCCCTTGAGAGCTTAAAAAGAAATGCTCTATGTCCCCACCCCTCTTCTTACTCTAAACAAGGTGCAGAGTGAGAGGCCTATCCCATAATAAATGGTCCATAAATGCTGGCTGATCTGAACTAGGGGATACAAACTGAAGGGAAATGCCATTACTAAACTTTATGTGCTGGGGGTAGGGGATTTAAGTTTACACAAGCAACCTTATGTTATATTCTTGCATAATGTTGCCACTTTGGGCTACACATGTATAAAAGATGACTACTTTACTGCCTTTATTGATGATTATGAGAACAGTTATTATGATAATAATGATAGCAACTGACTATTAGTAAGCATCTTCTACATGTCAAACACTGAGCTAAATATTTAATATACAGTACTATTATTAAAGTCTTACAACAACCAGATTCGCTGGCACTGTGAATGCATAAATGAGGTGTACAAAGAGGTTAAATAACTTGTCTAGGTTCACAGAGCTGGAAAGTAAGACAGCTGGCAATGAAACTACAACTTTTATGCTAAATGTGATACGATGACCACAATACTCTACTGACACTATATTTTGAGATGGACCATAAGCAGAGCACTGACTTAACTAGCTTACCACATGAAGACAATTTATCACAACCAAATAAACTTCCCTAACAGGAGACAGCTCATATTGACCACAGTTTTGTTTGAACTCAGGTCTGTCAAATCATAAGGCCCAGTGATAAAGTGACATTTTCAGAATAACATGAGTAAAATGAAAAAGATAGCCAGATATTTTCTGAGGAAAGAACATGTCAGACAAAAGGAACAGCAATTTTAAAAGCCCAAGTTAGAAGTATGCTTGATGCATCCTAGAAATTGGAAGGAGGCCAGTGTGACTGAGGCTGAGTAACCAAAGAGAATAGCATGAGCTGAGTTTAGAGATGTGCTGACATCAAGGTCCTGTCAGTTTTGTAGGATGTGTAAGTCAGGATGGGAAGTCCAGCTGCTGTAACAAGAGCCACATTTTAACAGTTGCTTGAATAAAATAGTAGTGTATTTTTCTTTCTTTTGAAAGTCTAAGTTTAAAGCCTGGAGAAACAGAATGCTAATTCCACAATGCAGGGTTACCGGATAATCTCATCTTGTTGCTTTGTATTCTTAAACACAATGCTTTCAAAAATGCATCAAAGATGGGTATTTCATCATCCTGCCAGATGTCCCTACTGCTGCTGGTTAGTAAGACAGAAGGTAGAAAGTGAAAGCAGATGTCTTTTACTTTGAAAGCATGGTGAAGAGGTTAAACATAGCGCTTTTATTAGTGTTGTTCCCACCAGAGCCAAATCACATCATCAAAATTAAAGCCAACAGAGCTGGGAAATGTACTTTTTACTGCATGTTCATGCCACCAGCTAAAATTTCTATTAGCATAAAAGAAATAGGAGACAAACTATCCTTTCTCCACTGAATTACCCTATTTCCTTTGTGAAAAATTAGTTAACTGTATTATAATTCTGGGATCTATTCTGTTTCACTGATCTAAGTGTATTTTTCTTGACCACTACCACCCTGTTTTGATGGTTGTAGCTTTATGGTTAGTATTGACGTCAGGTATTGCCAATCGTCTACTTTTGTTCTTCTTTAATACTGTATTGGTCATTCCAGGTCTTCTGCCTCTCTGTATAAACTTTAAAATCATTGTGTCAATATCCATAAAATAGCTTACCAGGATTTTGATGTGGATCACACTGAATCTATCATACAGCCTTTCATCCCTTTAGTAAATCCAATTTCCCTCAATGTTTACTACTATTACTGCTGCTTCCTCAGTTCAGGCCTTTATTGTGTCTTTTTAGAGTAACAAGTTTCCTGATGAATCTCCTGTCTGCAGTCCTGCCCTCTTCAGTTATATTCTTCATGTGTTGTGCTAAGTCGCTTCAGTCCTATCCAACTCTGTGCTACCCCATGGACTGTAGCCCACCAGGCTCCTCTGTTCATGGGATTCTCCAGGCAAGAATATTGGAGTGGGTTGCCATCCCCTACTCCAGGAGATCTTCCCAATGCAGGGATCAAACCCATGTCTTTTAGGTCTTCTGCATTGGCAGGAGGGTTTTTTACCACCATGCCTAGCTGGGAAGCCATATTCTGCATAGAGGGGTCTAATGAAAATAAACACAGGCTCATTTAAAGCTCTATAGCAACTTTTCACTTGCAGGGTAAATTCATACCCCTTAGCATGTGTTACAGCATGCTCTGTGGTTAGTTTGTCCCTCTTTGCTTTCTATGTTTTAACAACTATGAACTTTTCAAAGTTCTCCACAATCTATGTGGATTGTGAACTGCTACTCAGGTGTGTATTATTACTGCTTCCATTTTATGAAATTCCTTTTCTTCTCCCTTAGCTTAAAAGAAATTTAGTCTTCATTTCCTCTGGGACTGTTAATTATTTTCCCAGCACATACACACTCACCAAATACATCTGTTTCTTAATTGTCTGTACATTCCTGTATCCCTATGTCTAACAGGGCATCAGAAGTGTCTGCTCACATGTCTGTATCCTCCTTGAGAATAAAGACTGGTTTTTATTCAACATTGTTTCTGGTGCCCTTAGAATAGGGGTTGGCACATTCTGCATACTTAGCATATGCTTCTAAGTGAATAATGGAACAAATACATGAGTAAATACATGACTTCTCTATTCAAGAACCAGTAGAACTTCCACTACACATCATTTTTCTTGATCATAGATTATCAAAGTCACTTTTCAGAGAACAACTCAGATGATAAAAGTCGTCGGCCCTGTACACGGCTGTTCACTTATTCGGGGTTACAGTCTGTTGTCCGCCATCTTTCTTCTTCTGTGTTAATCGTGGGGTTTGTTTCTGTCCTTATGCCAACTATCCTCTACCCCACATCTACATTCAGTCTGATTCATTTTATCTCTGTGAGCACGTTCCTAAGTTACACTTTCAAACATTTAAATTAGCAAGTTATATTTATTTTTAACTTCAATTTGACTCATGTCTAAAAATCTACTGCATTCTTTCCTCTGGCTTTTATTCTGCATTTCTGATTAGGGATACGCAAAGGTATAGCATGCTTTAGAGCAGTAAATAAAATACCTTAGAGTAAATATAAAATAACTGATTATTACACATCCAAATAAATAATATTTCTCTCGTCCTTTGATTGTTGGTTTATTTGGGAATTTAGTTGAAGGGGTCTATTTCTGTGAAATTTAAAACATACTGGAAAGAGACTAAAATAAATGCTGAAAATAGTTTATTTCAGCATTTCCAAAACTTCTCATCTCAAACTACTCCTGTGAGATATCTATTTCTACTCTAAGTTTTTGGAAGAGGTTTATACCTGAATATAGTTCTTCTTGCTTCTATTTTCAAAATAATTTTTAAATTTTTCTATTAATAATTTAAATTGATAAAGAGAGAAATGTGACCATTAATCCCATCACAATATCTACCTTACTGGGATGAAAGGCAACTGCCTTAGCTTTTCATTCTTTAAACTAAGTATCACAGAAAACTTAGAAAAGAACAACTGCTAACATTTGTTTAAATGTTAGAATTATTGAGATGGCAGAATCATCTGTATTATTATCAATGTCAATTTCTGGTTCCTAGACCCAGAGAGCGTAATTCATAAAGACCATATTCTATTTAAAAAAAAAAAAAAGAAGAAGAAGAAATGAGCCAAAAGAAAACCCCAAGATGGTTTTCTATATTCATGAATATTAAGGCAGATATATAGGTATAGATATATAATTATACATTGTTAAACATGTATAATATAACTCTATACAGTACCACTATATATAAAAATAACATAATATTAATTTATTACATTAACTGATGTTAAAGCTGAAACTCCAATACTTTGGCCACCTGAGGTGAAGAACTGACTCATTGGAAAAGACCCCGATGCTGGGAAAGATTGAGGGCAAGAGGAAAAGGGGATGACACAGGATGAGATGGTTGGATGGCATCACCAACTTGATGGACATGAGTTTGAGCAAGCTGTGGGAGTTGGTGATGGACAGGGAAGCCTGGCGTGCCGCAGTCCATGGGGTGGGAAAGAGAAGGACACAACTGACTGACTGAAGTTGAAGTAATAATTTTGAATGTTCAGGTAGCTCATCTTTGGTATACATGTGCATTTGCTATGTGTGAATATGTGTGCATCTGCATATTTATAGATTTATAATTAAACTGTCTAATGTTAATTAAAGTTTTGCTTAGTGCTATATTTTACATAACACCATCACTCACTTAGAAGCCAATTAGTTTCTATGTCATTCAGTTTGTTTTTTTCCTTAAGAGAAAGAATATTCTAATTTGAGTTTGAGACACGAAAATGTGCACAGTGGTAAAAATATAGACATATCATTATTGCGTTTAATGGGCAAAATATTTGAGGGAAAAGCCTTTCAGACATATAAGAACTTAAAATCAATAAAATGGTTTTCTTCATGGAAGACTTCAGGGGGAGACTGGTTCCAAAAATGCTCAAAAAGTATTGCATTGAAAGTTGATGTATGTAACACTGCTGCCAGAGTCCCGCTCCGGCTGGTCCAGGGGTCCCCAAGGGATGAACGGCGTCGGCGAAAGGAAAAGAAAGGAGACAGAGAGTTTTTGATGGCCCGAGGACCATAATCTTTATTGCTTTAGTCTCTATTTATATAGCACATGATCTTCTACGCAATGATTCTTACAATATTTTTCCATTCAGATCAACATCCCCTGATTCTAAGATGTGTTAAAAGTTTTTTCCTAGTCTATTGTCACATTTTGGTTACATGTTCACCCCGAAACCTATTTTTATTTTACTAAAACATATTCTATAGATCATATTATTCCATCTACTTATTTTGTACAGCCTGCTACTACAGCAAATCTTGCTTCGGTGAATAAGTACTATAGCAGTGGTTAAGGGCAAAGTTTTTCATAGTACAGCCATTGTCAGCAGTGGCTTGTTTACCATCTACCCACACACCACAAGACTATTTCTGGCAGGGGGAAGTCTTTTGCAGTTTACCTAGAAACTATTTACAATACAATTCATATATTTCTTTTCCATTTATGCTTAGATTCTGAGGGGAAAAGGCAATTGGCTTAGTTTCTGTAATTTTCCCTGATACATGACCCAAGTTTTCCAGTCATCAATAACAATTTCCTCATGAGGCCGGGTCACAATAGGCTTAGGGCTTGTTTTCCAAATGATCATGGCCTTATTCCCTGGCTGAGTGTTAGGGACCCACCAGTCAGGGGTCTCAGTAGGTTTAATCATTTTTGGAATGTTTCTCTGGAGCAAGGGATCATTTTTCTTTTTCCTGGACTCTCATGACCTCATCATGGAAGCCCCTACAACTCCAGCCATCAAAGAATGAAACAGAGTTAGCCACAACAAAAGCATGGAAACAGGAAGGAGGGAAGGTTCCGATCCTGAAGAGAAACTGCTTCGCAGTTTCTTCTTGAGTGGTGCCGTGACTTTGTCACCCGGCAGTAGTTCCAGAATGGCTCCCAACACACTGTAATAAAATCTTGCAAAATATCTATTCATAAACCTTGTTAAGTTTTATTTTTGAAAATAAGTTATTCAATACACAGTTGAGAGAACTGTAGACCTTTTAAGCATGAGGACAGATGATATTCAGAAGTAATTTATAATTTTATGTCCCAGAGAAGCTAAAACCTCTTATAATAGGTCGTGTTTTGTATTAAACTTAACCAATACAGTCAAGTTTATTTGCTTATTCAGAACTAGAGAACTTCCCTAAATAGGCAATTGAGTACACTGTTTCATTCTAATACTTAGGTGAAATCAAGTGAAGTGAAGTGAAGTCGCTCAGTTGTGTCCGACTCTTTGCAATCCCGTGTCTTGTAGCCTACCAGGCTCCTCCTTCCATGGGATTCTCCAGGCAAGAATACTGGAGTGGGTTGCCATTTCCTTCTCCAGGGGATCTTCCCAACCCAAGGATCGAACCTGGGTCTCTCACATTGCACGCAGACGCTTTACCCTCTGAGCCACCAGGAAAGCTCCAATACTTAGGTAGAAAGAATCAGTTTATCATATTGTATAACTGAACTGATACATGTTATTTTGTCATTTTATGTATGGCATATATAAGCAATATGTTGCTTAGACAGAGATTCTTATTGATTTGAAGGCTAGTTCAGTTCAGTTCAGTTGCTCAGTCGAGTCCGACTCTTTGTGACCCTATGGACTGCAGCACGCCAGGCCTCCCTGTCCATCACCAACTCCCGGAGTTTACTCAAACTCATGCCCATGGAGTCAGTGATGCCATCCATCCATCTCATCCTCTGTTGTCCCCTTCTCCTCCCACCTTCAATCTTTCCCAGCATCAGGGTCTTTTCCAATGAGTCAGTTCTTCGCATCAGGTGGCCAAAGTCTTGGAGTTTCAGCTTCAGCTATTTGAAGAATATATACAAATGAAGTGGAGAGAAACCACTAACAGCTAAGAAAGGTCACCGAGAGGAACTTTTGATGAAAAACTAGATTAAATCTCACATTGATGACCCAGTCAAGAAGGACTTCACCCTAGAAAAGGAATTAGAGTGGAAATTCTGGGAAGATGGTGGAGCAGGAAGCAGGAGATAACTCTTTCTTTACCTAGACAAAAAAATTTGCAATAGCACCATATGTCTGTTTTATTTTAGGACTCTTGAGTCTACTGAAAGCTTGCAACTGCTGGGGAAATAATTGTATGCTAAAATGTGGTTGATTTCAGCCAGTTTCAGGTCTCAGCCAATTTCGGCTCTTAGAAAAGTAGTAGCTACCCACCCCTCATCCCTCAGCCCTATGGCATGCAGCTTTGTACAGGTTCCTAAGGCAGCTTGCACAGAGCTTGCAGGAGCTTCTGTTGCTAAGCTTCTGTTTATTTGCTAAGTCATGTCCAACTCTTTGTGACCCACTGGACTGTAGCCCACTAGGCTCCTCTGTCCATGGGATTTTCTAGGCAAGAATACTGGAGTGGGTTGTCATTTCCATCTCCAGGGGATCTTCCCGACCAAGGGACCCAACCAGCATCTCCTGCATTTCAGGCAAATTCTTCACTACTGAGCCACCAGGGAAGCTCTTGTGGGAGGCAGACAGGGACAAAAAAGACACCATCTTCTACATTTTGAGAATCTGTACTCTGATATCCTATTGTTGCTTCTGATCACAGAGGTGTAGTTCCTCAAAAAATTAAAAATAAAATTACCATATAATCCAGAAATTCACTTTTGGGTATAGTCAGTCAATGGTGGATTGAAAATACTCTGAAAAAAAAAAAATTCCAGAAAGTTCCAAAACCAAAATTTGAATTTGCCACATGCTGGCAATTATTTACATAACAGTTACATTTTATGCCGTCTTGCACATAAGCTAGAGATAATTTAAAGTATGCAGGAGGATATGGGTAGGTTAAATGCAAATACTATGTCATTTTATATAAGGGGCTTAAACTTCTGAGGATTTTGGTATTTACAAGGGGCCTTGGAACATGCATATACACCAAATAAATTAAAGCAAGGTCTCTAAAGAGATACTTATTTGTAAATCATGTTCATAGCAGTATTATCCACAAAAGCTAAAGCGTGGAAGCAATCCAAGTATCCATCAACTGATGACTAGATATGAAAAACTGGTATATACATACAATCCCTGTAGAAGGAAATGGCAACCCACTCCAGTATTCTTGCCTGGAAAATCCCACAGATAGTGGAGCCTGGCAAGCTAGAGTTCATAGGGTCACAAAGAGCCGGACATGACTAAGCACTGAGCACATACAATGGAGTATGCTGTGCTGTGCTGTGTTTAATCACTCAATCGAGTCTGACTCTTTGCCACCACATGGACTTTAGCCCTCCAGGCTCCTCTGTCCATGGGTATTCTCCAGGCAAGAATACTGGAATGGGTTGCCGTGCCCTCCCCCAGGGGATCTTCCCAATCCAGGGATCAAACCCAGGTCTCCCGCATTGCAGTCAGATACTTTACTGTCTGAGCCATCAAGGAAGCCCATGAAAAGTGGAGTAAGTAGTGTATCCCTTTTCCAGGGGATCTTCCTGACTCGGTAATGAACTGGGGTCTCCTGCATTGCAGGCAGATATTTTACCAGCTTAGCTACCAGGGAAGCCTACAGGGGAGTATGAGTGAGTGAAAGTTGCTCAGTCGTGTCTGACTCTCTGTGACCCCATAGACTGTAGCCCATCAGGCTCTCTTCTGTCCATGGGTTTCCCCAGGCAAGAATACTGGAGTGGGTTGCCGATCCCTTCTCCAACAATGGAGTATATACAGCTTTAAAAAGGAAGGGAATTTTGACACTCCCCATGACATGGATGAACTTTGAGGGCAAATACTCTGATTCCACTTATCTGAGGAGTTTAGATTAACAAAATAATGAGACAGAAAGTAGCAATCTGGTTATCAGGGGCTGGGAGAGGAGAAAATGGGGAGTTAGTGTTTAATGGTATAGTTTCAGGTTTGCAACATAAAAAAGAGTTCTAGAGATGGATGGTGGCAATGGTTACACAATTATGAGTGTACCTAATACCACTGAACTGTACACTTAAAAATGGCTAAGGCAGTAAATTTTGTTATGTGTATTTTAACTAAATAAACAAAAACGGGGAAAAATTAACATGAAAAGAGAATATTATTTTTAAAGTTCTAGCATAATCCTAGATTTCGATTAAGTTGATCACTCTTAATCCGGTGTATGCATCAGATTCACCAGTGAAACTTGCTTACAACTCACTCTAAAGATTCTGATTTAGTAGGTTATAACAGAGTTTGACATATGCATTTGAATGACACACTCCAAAGATAATATTTAAGTATATTCAGGGCTGCTGTTGTTCAGTCGCTAAGTTGTGTTCGACTCTGTGATCCTATGGGCTTCAGCACAGCAGGCTTTCCTGTCCTTCACTACCTCTCAGAGTTTGCTCAAACTCATGTCCATGCTGCTTATGGGGTTCTCAAGGCAAGAATATTGAAGTGGTTTGCCAAAAATGGTCTCCAGTGGACCATGATTGGTCAGAACTCTCCACTCTTAAGACCCATCTGTCTTGGGTGGCCCTGCCTGGTATGGCTCATAGCTTCACTGGGTTATGCAAGCCCTTTTACTATGACAAGGACAAGGCTATGATCCATGAAGGGATATGAATATATATATGTGTGTGTGTGTGTGTGTGTGTGTGTGTGTGTATGTATGTATGTGTGTATGTGTATTTTTAACTTCATTTTGCTTTTCTCACTAGGATATATTCTCTCTTTCTCTTCATTGGTCAAAATCTCATCTTTGCTAGAAATCTTCTTTGAATACTCATCTTTATGAAGTCTTTCCTAGGAACACATTATGGATATCTCTTCTATGGTATTGATATTTCCTTGTTCTATGTTTATTCTTCAAAGTTATGGGGAGTCTTTTAACTAGTAGCAAGCAACAGAAGTCTAATTCAAAATTACTTAAGGAAGAAAATCAATTTTCAGTAAGTGTTGATTTTCAGTAAGAAAATATCCAAAGGGAAGTAGATCCAGGGGTTCTCACAAGGTCAGAAAGATTTTTTTTTTCTCTATTTCCTTCTATCTCTTGAGTGTTTTCTTCAGTGTGGGTTGGCTTCATCCTTGGACCTGCAGCATTCTTATTCAATCCCCTGCAACTGCAGGGTTATGTAATTCTTAGAGTTAGGCAAGCTAGTGGGAAGAGAGATTACTTTTCCTAATAATTACAAAATGTCACTGAATTGATTTGAAAGATCTGAATGTGATGAGCTCGTTTATGGCTTAATCACTAAGTTAAAGAGAACTGAAAAAACTGAGCAAATAAATCTAGATAAAATGACAAATCTTGGAAATTAAGGTTACTGTCAGTTCTACTTAAATCACGTGGACAAGAAATGGATGAGTGTATACCTCAGTTCTTACTGCCCAAACTCCGTAACTCAATGCCTAACGGTAAACATTAATAATTCATTATCTACAGGGTTAAGCTGATCTTGACAAGGTTGATCCTTATTCTTTAGATTAGTGCTGCTGCACATATTTCTCACTCTCCTCTTGGGACTAATAGACTAATCAAGCAATATGCAAGGTTCAAGAGACCAAGTCTTCCTGTGCAAGACCACTGCAAGCTTCTGTGTGTATCACGCCTATAGTATCAATCAGGCTAAACAAATCAAGTGGCAGGATCAAGAAGCACAAAGATTACTCTGCTTATGGTATTAGGCACTTCAATGTTATGTTACAAAAAAGGATGAAGAATTGCAGTCAGAAATTCAATTGACCACAGAGACAATTCTTCTCAGAGGAAAACACAAGATTCTCACTAAAATTAAAGTAAATGGATTCAGGGAAGCAAAAATAACAGTAGTAAAAATCATCAATTTTTATCTTAATCAGTCCTTAATGTGTTACAAGAATCTTAATGGTGCAGATTTTATCTAATTCAATTTTGAAAACTCTGTGGTTCCAAAAAGAGTGTATTCATTCAGTTAGTATTTATCAAGTGTAAAATTTCCAATTCCTTTTTGCAGCAAATATTGGAATATTTCCTACAGGGATTCATAGAATTTTCAGTTCTTGTCATATCAATTAGGAACATTTTCAGCTTCAATTAACACATTACCTGATTAACAGTAGATTTAATCAAATGAGAGTTTAGCTTTTTTTTTTTCCATTTAAGAATGTGGAGCTGTGCAGCTGCTTTTTTCAACAGTTCATTATTTTCTGAGATTGCCTCCTTGATATTTTCTTTGCCTTTCTTTACATTATGATTTTAAGATGGCTACCACAGTTCCAAGTATCACATCAGCATTCCTGATAAGAAAACAGGGCAAAGGATTGGTTCCAGCTATCCCTATATCTACGGCAAAAAAAGAATTTTTTCCCCAAGTTTCCTAGGAAGCCTCTGGTTATAGTTCATTGGCTAGAACTGTATTACCTACCCAATTTTTGTTGCAGGAGATACTAAGAAAGTGAATATGTCTCTTACATGTTCTATGGTAAAGGGACAGAAGAATCAAGAAATTAGGAATGTTTTATGGTCTAGCCAAACTACAACCTCCACCCTACTACTCCTATGAAAAATCATATTTAGATAACATTAAACACTTCTTAATATTCAGCAGTATTCAATAGTCAATCAAATGTGTAAGTGAATATTGATTTTAGAGTAAAAAACCTAGGTGTGAAAAAATGGCTAATTAATAGTTCTGTGAGTTTGGAAAATTCATTTAACTTCTCTGAGCCTCTGTTTTCTGATCACCATCAGAGGGAGGACGACAACCACTTCTAAAGTTATGATGAAAAGTCACTGAGTTAATAAAACTTAAGGACATCGTATAACATCCAACACAACAATGATTCTCTAAAATACAGCTATGGCATGATAAAGATTGACAAGTCCAGAATGCTTGACTTTGGCACAGGACAAGATGCGAGAGAAACAAAGTCCCAGTGTGAACATTTTGTGTTTTGCTTTGTTATGTGCTCAGTCGCTCAGTCATGACCAACTCTTTGCAACTCCAATGACTGCAGCCCTCTAGGACCCTCTGTCATGAAATTTTCAGGCAAGGATACTGGAGCAGGTTGTCATTTCTTACTTCAGGGGATCTTCCCAACCAACCCAGAGATCGAATCCATGTCTCTTGTGTCTCCTGCATTGGCAGGCAGGTGGATTCTTTACCATTGTGCCACCTACTTGCTTTACCTAAATGACTTACAAACTTTTCCAGGATGAGAAAAGGAGAAGAGGCAGCATGACTTGTTTTACTTTTCCTGAAAATATTAATATTTAGTGCTGAGTATCACTTTGCTGTCCACATTTTTAGGATTCTATTAAGGATGATGGGTTCTATAGTATTTTATTATGAATGTAAAAATTTACCAAAAGGAGATTATTACCACAGTTGTGGGAAAAAAAAGAGGAGGGTGTTTTGTACTTACTCTGAAAAATCACATGCTATATAATGCTTGAAATGAAATTTCCAATATATAAAAATACTATAATTTTTCATTAGAAAATTATTTACAAAATAGGTATGTAGTGGGCCTGACCCTCCATCAGAAAGCTGTGGGTTGCTGAAGGAATTCTGGCATGGTATTAATGGTAACATTGAGTCTATACAGTGCTTTAAAGTTTATACAGTCACTTCATGTCAGGTCTCATTTGATTCTCATGGAAGAATCAGGAAGTAGATAATACACCTTTAATTATGCCAATGAGAAATACAAAGTTCAGAAAATTTAAACAACTTCTTAAAATGCACATAAAGAGTTAGGGTGTATGAAAGCAGTCAAAAAGTATGAACTTCTTTTTTAAGATAAGCAAGTACTAAGGATGTAATGTATAACATAACAAATATAATTAACACTGCTATATGTTATATATGAAAGCTGTTAAGAGAGTAAATCCAAAGAGTTTCCATGACAAGGAATTTTTTAAATATCATACCTATAGGAGATGAATGAATGTTCACTAAAATTTACTGTGATAATCATTAAATGATGTATGTAAGTCAAATAATTATGATGTACATCCTAAACTTACACAGTGCTTTATGCCAATTATATCTCAATAAAACTAAAGAAACAAACAAAAAAAAAAGAAAGTAGGGTAAAAATGAGACTAAAATCCAGAATTTCAGATCCTAACTTCAGAACCCTGAGCACCACAGGTGGAGTTATTCAATCTGTGATCAACCAGCTATGTGGCTTACAAGCACTGTGTCTCAGTCTCCTTCTTGATAAAATGAAGATTCTATAAGCTCCTACTTCATAAGGTTGTCAAGGACTTCCCAGGTGCGCAGTGGTATAGAATCTGCTGGCCAATGCAGGAAACGCAAGCGACACGGGTTTGATCCCTGGGTCGGGAAGATCCCCTGGGGTAGGAAGTGCAACCCTCTTCAGTATTCCTACCTGGAAAATTCCATGGACAGAGGAGTCAGGTTGGCTACACTCCATGGGGTTCACAGAGTCAGACATGACTGAGCATGCACATGCGCACATGCATAAGGTTGTCAGTGAGGATCTAGGGAGACCTGAAACAGACTCAGACCTGATAGAATGAAGGAGGAAACTTAAGGGAGATTTCAGATTTCTGTGTTCCTGGAGAAAAATTGGGAAGATCCTGGCACTTAATAACCAGGCTTAAAAAACATTAGGTAATACATTTACTAGCATCCTCAGTATGTTTCACTTTCTAGTATCACCCAAGCAGCACAGAGGAAGGTAAAGTAGAAATGATCTGAATGTTTCCAATAAACCAAATATTCTCAGTGCCAAAGAAACTTCCTGGTACTAGGTTGGACATCTTGGAAGACGTCAAATCCTGTGGACTCATTCTCCAATTACTGCTCCAAAAGACAAATTTTATATGGGAGACTCAGAAGTAAGGCAAATGTCAACTAATATCTAAGTATCAATTAGCGAACAGCTTCTTTCCTGGTAGATTTCTTCCCAATTTTTCTTCAGTAACACAAAAATCTAAAATCTCCCTTAACTTTCCCTCTTCGTTCTATCAGGTCTGATTCTGCTTGAGGATCCTACTTGCCTCCCATGTTACCTCAAGAGAATGATTTTTTTACAACATAATCTCAAAGTTGAAACCACATTTTTAAGATTAAACTATATTTACTAGAGTATTTTATGAGCCAAGGCCTGCATTAGGTACTCACTCTATAAAGATGAACATGGAGAGCTCCATTTCTTAGGAAACTGTATAGAATAAAGAGCGGCAGGCATGAAAATAGGGATGTTTAATACAATTTCATGAGCACAATAATGACAAATGCACACAAATGCTGCTGATTACGGACGAAGTGACCAGCAGGCTAGGGAGAGTGGGTTAAGAGATTCTGTCACAGGAGTCCTAGACTGGCAGCTTCTGACTGAGTTTAGTGACAGAACAGATGAAATATGAGCAACTTAAATAGGCATAAGCTCTCTGTTTAGCATAAGCTCTCCGTGTAAGTTTCTGCAAATTTGACTTTCGACTTTAAGCAAAAATGATAACAAATGTACATACACCTCACACAGTCCTTATCATGGAGCAGACAAGTAGTACATATGGCTTAACTATAAGAGATAAAGTTCCCAAGTGCTACCAAAGTGCAAAGA
Source organism: Okapia johnstoni (assembly GCA_024291935.2). Classification (NCBI taxonomy): domain Eukaryota; kingdom Metazoa; phylum Chordata; class Mammalia; order Artiodactyla; family Giraffidae; genus Okapia; species Okapia johnstoni. The sequence goes on from CM044325.1 coordinate 11,777,191, forward strand.
TAATTACTCAGTGGGAGAAACAGATGAAAGCATAGATGCATTCTATTCTGCCATTTGAAGTTAGAAATAATGTCTTAATGAATAAGACATCACTAGATGCAACATGTCTTAATATTTCTTGAAGATAAGCAATGTGAAGATAATAGACATGAAGGATTTTCCCTAAATAGTCAAAGCATTACAATTTTTACCAGGGTCACCTTCACAGTACACAGAGCGCTAGACAAAATGTTTCTTCAGGGTCCCATTACTCTATATACAAATTGATTTTTAAAGTTATTCCAAAATATATTGGCCCCTGTGAGGTTTAGTAATTTGTTGATGGATACTTGGAAAAATTGGTAGAGAAGAGATGCTAACATATTTGTTACATTAACTGTATGAGAAGATTTTTTACAGATTCTAAGCACCATCTTTTTGTTTCAGGCCAGGATCCATCTTTGTGTTCCTTAATACCATGTGCATTATTCCTGGATAATTTTAAGTCTGTCCCATAAAAAAGGCATAAATGCTGTTATTTCTCACAAAGCCATGGCTCTTTAGCACCTATTTATACTGAAACAACTTAGATCTTCCTGCCTCCGCAGTTGCCCAATTCACATTTATTTAATGCTGATTAAATCAGTACTCATGCTATGACATCATCTGTCCATGAATGCTAACTCCTGATAACTCTCTCCAAGTTTGTTATCATGCTTCATTGATGCTGAACACAAATGCATATTTTATCCAAAGTATGCTAGAAAACGGGAATGAGCATATACTTTCTAGTCATGTTAAATTTGCTCTTTGAAATTTTATAATATAAATCTAAAATCACGTTCCCTCTTGAACTATTTAGGCTACAATCACCGCATTCCTACAACACGGTTTCTTTTAATGTTGATGGCACATCTGCCTTCTACATGTAGCCATGAGCAGAAAGCCTGGGAAATATCCCTGTGCCCCAGCAAGAAGAGCAGTTTCATCTGCACATATTCTGTCTTTAGCATTTCCGGCAGGGCCTAAGACTATTCTAAGACAGCACACCATCACTGCATTGATCAGGCATGAGAAAAACATAGGTCTAAAAAGCCCTTGGTGCAATGATTGCTCTTGAAATCCCTCCCAGCAGATAGGTGTGACAGCCTCATAGAACTTTGTGACTTGTGACATGTAGCCTGTCCAGGGGTTGGAGTGACTGTTCTGGGCACCCATGCAAGGGACACACAGCTTGGAGGCCCTCACCACTGCCTTTGGCTAAACCAGAGAAGGAGAGTGGCCAGAGGATGAATGGGTGAGAACTGACGTACCAGCCCACACACGTATCTCAAATTGGCAGTGCTGTTACAGACCAGAGGCCTGAATTCATTCTCTGTCTACTGGAAGTGTGTGCCCCCTCAATAAGCATATCAGCACCCTTCTGGAGTCCCACCCTCACTCAGTTTCATGAAATCAGTGGTATGCTAACTCACCAGGCTACCCATTTTTATCCCAGCCCACCCCTGAAGCACTGAGGCAATGTTTGCAGGCACAAGACCCCGAGTTCTTCAGCAACCCTGACCGACCTGACCTATAACAAGGGATGGAAACTGTCCAAGCACACCCTAAAGGGGAGAAACAGAGACTGGTGTCTACAGAGACTAGACTGACAGCTGCAGTTAATCCCTGTCTCCAGAGGGGACCTAAATACTTGGGGGGAGGCCCTTCAGAGAAAACAAAGGGCTCCATGAAAAGTGCCCCTTGCCTGGTCTAAAGGTTTTACTAAGTTGTATCTTTTCTATTGAACATGTCTTCCTCTATAACCTATTTTTATATCATATGAATAGGCACTGTAGACAAAATCATACCCTTGGAAAAATAAAGATTGAAAACATGATTAAACGTGTTAAATAAAATTTATTTAACTTTAGGTTAAACAAAGTTTAGAACGTTTCTGTAAGGGTGGAATTCTCTACATGTGCCTTAAGACTTCTCTAGAAGACTGTATATTCTCAGAAGTTGTGTGTCACATGGTAACATGGTAAGTGTGTTCAAATGAACACAAAATAAGGCAATAAAGAAATGAAAAAGCATTTAATCTGTTGGTAGAGCAGGTGATGGAGCCTTTCTAGTGGCTCAGACGGTAAAGAAGCAGCATACAGTGCAGGAGACCGTGGTTCGATCCTTGGGTCAGGAAGATCCCCTGTAATAGGAAATGGCAGCCCATTCCACTGTTCTCAGCTGGGTAATCCCAATGGACAGAGGAGCCTGGCCAGCTACAGTCCATGGGGCCACAAAGAGTCAGACAAGACTGAGTGACTAACATACATACCAGGTAAGGAAGAGCTTGAGCTTGGGGATTATATTCTATGGCACAATCCTGGCTTCGATCTTATTTGACAAATGCCAGTGAGCCAGGTAGTAAATTTCTCTGTCTCTCAGTTTCCTCACTTTAAAAATGAGAATAATAATCCAGCTGTCATGAATGCTGTTATGAAATTATGGATAATATAGCATATAAAACAATTATCTCAATGTCTGGTCCATAGTCAAGTGTCAATATATTTTGCTTTTATCATTTCCTTCATGAGATTGTTGTATGAATAAAGACAGCACGCAATGTGTAAAGAACTTTTAAAAAGGCTGGCATTTACAAAATGCTGAAAGATGCTATTATTACCACCTCCATGTCTATACCTTCATTCGGTATTTAAATGGCTTCAACAAAGAGTCATACGTATAAGTTCAGTTTGAACATATCTATTTATTAAAAATTTCATTCGCTGTATTGTTTCCTGTATCAGTTTTTGCAGTCTAGCTTCTCTCTAGTTTTATCTGTCATTGTTCCCAAATGTAGATTTTTTGGAGCAATAGCACTATCTTGGGCAAGATGAAGATCACTATTTCCCTCTATTTTTTTTTTTTTATTAGAGTTCAGAATGCCTGGCAGGCACCCCATTGTACCTACCAGTGTGTGTATATACCACTCTCAGGAAAACCACAAATAATTAAGATGCCAGCTTTCCCAAATGAACTAAAGAACAGTTGAAGCACTGTACACATACTCACTGGCTTTAAGTGACTGCAATATTTGTCCACATTTTGCCAGGATATATAGTACAAAAAATGTTCCTGTGAAAGTGTCACCTCCTTTGTGAGGCCCACTTTTTTTAATGGAAGTAATCTTAATCTTACTTCCATCATCCACATATATTTTTATGACTGAGTTGATACAAAAAAGTATCAAATTGAAGGTTTATCCCCTATTTCTCAGATGATTCTTAATATCTCATTTCTTATAGCTAAAATTTTAGAAAAACTTAATAAAATTCAAAAGATTAATCTTAATTCCAATTCAAAAAGTTTCATACATGTGCATTCTGTTATTTATATGGTTCCATGAGAGAAGATTAAGGCAAGTCCCTTTTTATACATAGGGCATTGAAAGCTGAAGAATTATTTTATAATCACTCGCTTGAGACAAATCCTTATATTGAATTCCAACTCGAAATTCTATCAGGCAGAGTATTCCTATTCTTATTGTTTCATCAAATGATTTTCAAACCATCTTGATTATTTCTTTTTTTTTCCAAATAAGTCTCAAGATTGAGAGCTCACCATTTTCCTTAGTGTTGAATTCTTATTAGAAATCAAACGACAGCAGGAGGAGGCAAATCATTTTGTATATTCTGGGATGGAACTTGACATGGATTTAAAAAAGAAATTCTTTTTATCTACCACAATTATAAACCCATAGAGGTGTGGGAATACGTTAAAGACAATCCCTATTCCATGTACACACAACATAAAATGAAGATACATGGCTGGCAGGTAACGTGCTCTCCGCATCCTAGGATTTAGAGGATCTAGACATTACACGTGGCCAGATTCACTCTGTGCCAACAGAAGGAACTAAGATGGCCAGATTCACTCTGTGCCAACAGAAGTAACTAAGATGGCCTAAACATTAAATAAGTTTCTTACCATGGGTCCCTGAGAGTTGGATCATAACGAAAGCTGAGCACCGAAAAATTGATGCTTTAGAGCTGTGGTGTTGGAGAAGACTCTTCAGAGTCCCTTGGACTACAAGGAGTTCAAACCAGTCCATCCTAAAGGAAATCAGTCCTAAAGATTAATTGGAAGGACTGATGCTGAAGCTGAAGCTCCAATACTTTGGCCACCTGAGGTGAAGAACTGACTCATTGGAAAAGACCCTGATGCTGGGAAATATTGAAGGCAGGAGGAAAAGTGGACAGAATGAGATGGTTGGATGGCATCACTGACACGATGGACATGAGTTTGAGCAAGCTAAGGGAGTTGGTGATGGACAGGGAAGCCTGGCGTGCTGCAGACCATGGGGTCGCAAAGAGTCCGACACTACTGAGCTAATGAACTGAACTGATGGGCCCCTGATTTCTCTTTTCTTGAAACAGATACTTAAGAAAACCTGCAATTATAAATTCTTTCTCTACCTCTATAAATGGGCAGAAAAGAAAAAATGGAATCCAAGAAACAACTGAGAAAAAAGACTTTTTTATTCTCCCCTGGCTTCCTAGAATTAACTTGCAGTAAAGAGAATGTGTGTTCAGTCGCTTTAGTTGTGTCCAACTCTTTGCGACCCTATGGACTCGAGCCCTCCAGGCTCCTCTGTCTGTGGCATTCTCCAGGCAAGAATACTGGAGTGGGTTGCCATTTCCTTCTCCAGGGGATCTGCCTGACCTGGGGACTGAACTATATGTCTGCCTGCAACTCCTGCATTGTAGGCAGATGCCCTACCTAGTGAGCCACCTGGGAAGCCCCAGTAAAGAGAATACCTCCCTCGTAGATCCCTTTCTTTGTTGATACATTTTTCAGTTTAGCATAGTTGCTCATCTTTTGCGATACAATTACAAAATAAAAATCTAATCAAGCCCCTAAAATTATATGTAAATATTGGTATTTTCTCATATATATATATTTCTCATATATGAACCATATCTTTCACAAGACTGGTTCAGAGTAGACCTGCTTGTTATACTTACACAGCAAATAAAGGTTTAAAGCATTTTCATATACAGAGTCTCATTTGATGATTCTGTAAGTTTTGTGAAACAGTAAGATACAGCTAACTTCAACTTGGAAGAAAAAATAATAATAAATTATAAAACATAAAATGAAAGGTGATTTATTTATGGACAGAAGCTAGTCTGTGGAAAAATTAAACACAAATCAAAGCTTTGTTCCCAAGTTATTTATACTATCTGTATTACTATTTATCATTAAGGATTTGAAATTCTTTTAGAATACACAGTGGTATGGGATTGGAAATTTACATTTCATCAGAGTGAAATTCAGATGAAATCTAACGACAAATCAGATGAAATTCTAACTACTAAGTGATGCTGTGAGCAAAATGGAAAAGTTTTTCAATGATTTCTGAGGCTGGCAATTCAGAACAATGAGAATGCTTTTCTTTAAACCTTCCATAGCATCTTTAAAATAGATAAGAATGTGTCTTTCATATGAAGTAAGCACGTCTTGGCCAACACCTTGGATACATGGAAAGATGGTTAGAACACAAAACATCTAAGTATTACTTTGTCCTTTGTTGATAAATTAGGTACTGTCTTTTAAGGGCAGTTAAATACAGTAGCTGAAGTTCAAAACAGCAAAATTGGAGGCACAAACCATATTTCTGCCCATTGTTCCTTTCAAAAAGTATCTTCAATCACTTTTATTTTTAGCTTTATAAAAACTCTTCATAATGTTGTAGATTTCTGTTCTACAGTAGGAAGAATTTCCTGAGAATTAATGAAAAGATGAATGTGGTTTAGGCTTTGTAGCATACTCAGGAATGGTTTTCATTCTCATCCCAGAATCAGAACACATACCTGAAGAGTAGACCTTTACAAGATGAGAACTCCAACTGAGTCCTTGAAAAAATACTGAGGCAAGAATAAGAACTTCAAAACAAACGATATGCTTAATTTTAGATAGTGTAATCTTAGTTAAAAGGAATTGATTGATAGACTTGCAAGCTAAAATACTGCCCTAGGCTTAACAGGAATCATTTCAAGAGGATAAAGTTGTGATTAAAACCTAAATTGATTGCTTACCATTGATTATATTAGTCCAAGGTTATTTTCACTATCAGCTTTGATTAGAGAAAAAAAAAAAGAGAAAGATGGGGTGGAGATAAAATCAGTAGAATGGCAGGATGGGGGAAAAGTGAGCATTTCCCATCAGTTTTGGAAACCAAAAATGATAAATTGATCTGTGTGAGAAAAATCAGAGACAAAAATCAAGTCTGAATTTATTTCCACTCTTATTTGTCCCACCTGCTCATGTCTCAAACTCCCAGACACACACACACAGGGAGAGGATGAGATCCAAGATAATGTGACCAGAAGGTATGGTTCAGGTTTCAGAGGTAATGGGAGACAAAAAATAGCTTTGGTTCTGAAAGGACACCTTCAGAAAAATGTAACCATGATTATAATTAACATCTACCAAGGGTTTTGGTAAATGGCACATATTGGGCTGAGTTACAGTCTTCAGACGGTTGCTTTTTCCTTTTTTTTTTTTTTTGATATTTATTTAGTTAGTTAGTTCATAGGCTCTCTAGTTGCAGACATGCGGGCTTAGTTGCCTCACGGCATGTAGGATCTCAGTTCCCTGATCAGGGATCCAATCCATGTCCTCTGCATTGCAAGGCAGATGTTAAAACACGGAAAAGTTTAAGTGATTGTTCTTTGCCATCCCATCCCATGGACTATACTGTCCATGGAATTCTCCAGGCCAGAATACTGGAGTGGGTAGCCTTTCCCTTCTTCAGCAGATCTTCCCAACCCAGGGATTGAACCTAGGTCTCACACATTGCAGGTAGATACTTTACCAGCTGAGCCACAAGGGAAGCCCAAGAATACTGGAGTGGGTAGCCTATCCCTTCTCCAGCAGATCTTCCCAACCCAGGAATCGAAGCAGGGTCTCCTGCACTGCAGGCAGATTCTTTACCAACTGAGCGCTCAGGGAAGCCCAAACCACTGAACTACCAGGGAAGTTCACAACTGTCCTATGACATTGTGTCCTATGAACAATTGTCTTCGGTGACAAAAAAATGCTCAATGAGTATAACCTGTTTCTTTCATAGATTTATTAAGTGGCATAGCAGAAAAGTCAAACTAGGCCTATTCAAAACTAGGGCTAGGGATATTAAACCCAATGCTGTAGTAATATATTTTGGGTATAACTGAATTCTTTGAAAAATAGAATGTCTTATAAAAAAGTTAACATTATTGTTCAAAGCTAGGTGTTTTCTAAAATTGAATATATGTTTAGAAACTTTTATTCTCTATGACCTTCAAACTTTTATTATTTTTTACTGATTACATAGTTAATACAGGCTTGTTATAGCAGACATCTCAGAAATATCTTCTACTGAAAATAAACATTTTCAGGAATCCTTAAATCATTGAAAATATTCACCTCTACCTGATTACTAAATATTTTCCCTGAAACTTTTGAAACCAGATATATTTGCAGAAGCTTTTTAAAAATAGATTTTAGAAATGTAATAAAATACATAGCTGATAAAACATTAATGTGGATTGGAGTACCACCCTATTATCCATTACAATAATATTTTTCAGTAAATCATAATGCATATTTGCAATAATTAGAATAAATTTGCAACACAAATCACCTCTTGACAGTTTAGGTCATGATATGCTGCCAAATAATTTCAAGACCAATTAGTTTTTATCACAAATATGTCATGAAAAAAATTAGAGCTCTATGTGTTTTAGAATTGCAGATAGGTGATTATGGACTTTTATGACACATATTTTTCCCTACAACTTGATCTTTTTCACTTAACGATCTTTATTTTTTCTTTCAAAACTATATTTTATTGGCATCATAAATACATTTACCACGTATATTAAGATGGCTCACACAGAGCCACTTGAACTTTTTGTTCCAGGATTTGTTGATGATCTTTTGCTGCAATAAAAATGATAAAATATTTTTCAATCTAATTCTGAGAAGTCACAAGCCATGCTTGGAAATGAGAGAAAGAGCAGTGTGGACATAATTATTGGAATGTGCTTTCATCAATGCTCATAGAAAAGAACATCATCAAAACAAATCCCAAGTCTTCATTCAGCAATTCTGGGCTATGGCACTTTGACCTGAAAAGCATGCTGGTTCTGAGGAGAAAAAACTTGGTACCAGATTGGATCCTGTCCTGATTTGCAAAATAACCACCCAGAAATGGTAAGAACACAAGACATAAACTGTATTTGAAGATAAGGCTGTAATGGCAAATCAAATCTTGGATCACTATCCCAAAACACTTTTCACCTCTAGGCTAAATTCAGTTGGAAACTCGGGTCATGTTGACAGAGTAAAGTTTAACCATCTTTCTTAAGATCCACTTTTGTGTGAATATGTAAATATATAGAGAGAGAGCCACATTACTCATTTTAATAGCTGCATATTATTCCATTTTGTGAATGCACCATAGTTTATTGCTGGTGATAAAAATTCATTTTGGTGATTTGTCAAACTAATTTTGACCTCATTCATCTCTCACATGGCTTCCATCACTTGTCATGATCTGAATGGCCCATGATTCAAATTATTTTTATTAGGTCACCTTCCTGGATATGCTTCTTATGTACTAATTCAAAAACTAACATTCATCTTGGAAAGTGCTAAGTGATTTCACACTTTTGTGGCCAAAATGCAAGCCATTTTGTGACGGAGCATACTATATTGCAAGAAACTTAAGGAGATCTTGAATACTGACTGATTTTCTTTCTAGACTAAAATAAGTGTGTGACTTTGGGCAATTTCTTAGGCTATCTGGGACAAAATAATTTCCTCTTTATAATACTACAAGTTGAAATAAATGGTTTCTGAAAGTGTATGACTACAAGGCAATTTTCTACGAACATTTTTAGAATACAGTTCAGTTCAGTTCAGTCGCTCAGTCGTGTCCGACTCTTTGCGACCCCATGAATTGCAGCACACCAGACCTCTCTGTCCATCACCAACTCCCGGAGTCTACCCAGACCCCTGTCCATCGAGTCGGTGATGCCATCCAACCATCTCATCCTCTGTCGTCCCCTTTTCCTCCCGCCCCTAATCCTACCCAGCATTAGGGTCTTTTCCAATGAGTCAACTCTTCGCATGAGGTGGCCAAAGTATTGGAGTTTAGAATACAGGGCACAGAGAAAATAATACTTTATCTTTGAGGCATATTAGGATAAATGGTAACCAACAAGCTCGATACCTCTAACTGCCTCAGGACCCACATGGACACCCTAAAAACTTAAGGGATCCATATTCCTGGCACAACAATTGAGAAGTTTTGCTACAAAGTATTGATGGAATACTTTGCCAGGCCAGTGAGTTCACTATTGGAACCCTGTTATAGGCTTCTAGACTCAAACAGCTTTCTATTTCCCCAGGAGAATGTGATATTTTAAAGCTGATTTTTCAAACTAGAAAACTTGAAATAGGTAGAACAAAAGCCCATGATAGTTCAACAAACTTGCTTAGTATCTATGCTGCCATGCTGCTCTCTCCTTCTCAGCCTATAGCTTTACCATTGTCTCAGAGGTTCTACTTCCAGTTACTTTGTCCAAACTCCAGCCAGAGGAAGCTAAAGAGTGGAGAAAGGATATATCTGTCTCCTTTAAAGGACACATTTTAGAATTAACAAGTAAAACTGCTTGCATCTCATTAGTTAGAAGGTACTCATGATCACACTCTGTAAGAAAGGCTAGGAAATGCAGTTTTTATTCCAAATGGCCAGAAGCCCAGTTAAAATTTATAGATTCTACTTGGAAGAAAATTGGGAGAGCAGATAATAAGGAACAACTAAAAGTTGTCATACAACTTTTATTTTAGTTGTTATACAACTAAAAGTTGTATATCATTAGCATGTACAGCTCTAAAATAAACAGAATGGATTTTTGACCATTCTTCAATACCAATTGACTTACAGATTTTACTGCATTCAATATAATTTAATTCAGGCATCTATGCACTGGATATAGTCAAGGCATTTATATTTAAACCATCACTCTTATACTCAAGTGCTAAATGAACTTCATTTACTTTCTCTGAACCTCTATTAAGGTGAATGGATTAAACCAAATAAACTTGACTGAATCCACTAACTCTATAATACTGGAGTTTAGGCAACAGAATACAGATTTTATTAACTTTATAAAATAAAATATAAGTAAATTAATTTTTATGATTTTTTTTCTCCAATTGTAATTTACATTGCAGAGTTGGTTAGGAAAGCCTTCTCCAACATGTAGTGGTATTTGAAAGAAAGACATCATTGTGAATGTTCTACAAGTAGAGGATATAGCTTTATGACCTTCTATAAGCAACTTGAAAATACAATTTCAAAAGGTTGAAATTTGTTCAAAGGTAATGTGAAAAAACTAATGCCAAAAGATAGCAATTCTAATTTAGCATTCAGAAATATTTTACATCTCACCTCAAATATTCAGCACTAGATACACTTAATAGTTATGCAAGAAAACAAAGTTAAAATCTATATAAAAACAAAAATGTTGCATGCTAAATTCAAAATTATTTGAGACCCAGACATAACACTCTTCACAAAAATAACTCCAAATGGATCACAGACCTAAGTGTAAAATGAAAATAAATAAATGAACTTCCTAGATTATTACATAGGAAGTAAACTAAATGACTAGGAATATGGTAATGACTTTTTAGACATAATACCAAATACACAATCCATGAAATAAATATTTGATAAGCTGTACTTTATTACAATGAAAAATTCCATTTTGCAAAAGACAATGTCAGGAGAATAAGACAAACCACTGACTGAGAGAAACCGTTTTCAAAATACATATCTGATAAAGAACTGTTATTGATAGTATACAAAAAATTGTTACACCTCAACAAAAAGAAGACAAACTATCCAGTTAAAAAATAGGCCAAATACCTCAACAAGCACCTCATCAAAGATGATATATGGGTGGAAAAATAAGCATATGAAAAGATGCTCCATATCATATGTCATTGGGGAAATGCAAATCAAATAAGATACCACTACACAAATGGTGATTGCAGCCATGAAATTAAAAGACGCTTACTCCTTGGAAGGGAAGTTATGACCAACCTAGACAGCATATTAAAGAGCAGAGACATTCCTTTGCCAATAAAGGTTCGTCTAGTCAAGGCTATGGTTTTTCCAGTGGTCATGTATGGATGTGAGAGTTGGACTACAAAGAAAACTGAGCACCAAAGAATTGATGCTTTTGAACTGTGGTGTTGGAGAAGACTCTTGAAAGTCTCTTGGACTGCAAGGAGATCCAACCAGTCCATCCAAAAGGAGATCAGTCCTGACTATTCACTGGAAGGACTGATGTTGAAGCTGAAACTCCAATACTTTGGCCACCTGATGCTAAGAGCTAACTCATTTGAAAAGACCCTGATGCTGGGAAGGATTGAGGGCAGGAGGAGAAGGGGACGACAGAGGATGAGATAGTTAGATGTCATCACCAACTCAATGGACATGGGTTTGGGTGGACTCTGGGAGTTGGTGATGGACAGGGAGCCCTGGCGTGCTGCGGTTCATGGGGTCGCAAAGAGTCGGACACGACTAAGCGAGTGAACTGAACTGAACACAAATATTAGAATCATCAAATCCAGAATATTGAGAACACCAAATGCTGGCCAGGACGTGGGGCAACAGGAACTCTCATTTGTTGCTGCTTGGAATGCAACATGGTATATTTTAGAAGCAGTTTGGCAATTTCATATGAAACTAAATACACTCACAATACAATCTAGCAATCACTCTCCCTGATATTTACCCAAAGGAACTGAAGACTTATGACCACATGAGAACCTGCCTACAGATGTTTATAAAGATGCATTCATAACTGCCAAAGTTTGGAAGCAATGAAGATGTCATTTTATAAATCAAAGGATAAATAGTTATACTTGAGACGATAGAATGTTAACCCCACTGCTAAAAAGAAAAGTAATAATAAGCCTCAAAAATACATGGAGAAATCTTAAATGCATGTTACTAAGTGAAAGAAGCCAATCTGAAAAAGCTTCAGACTGAATGATTCCAAATATATGACAATCCAGAAAAGGCAAAACTATGGAGACAGTAAAAAGATTAGGGGCTAGAGAGGAGGGAGAGATGACTAGGCAGAGCACAGAGGATTTTTAGGACAATGAAGCTCTTATCTATGACACCATAATGGTGGGTTCAAGTTGTTACACATCTTTCTAAACATGCGAATGTACAACACAAAGTGTACACCCTTATTTAAACTATGGAATTGGGTTATAATGATGTGTCAACCTATAATGATGTAGGTTCATCTACTTCAACAAAACTACCATAATGGTGATGGATGTTGATAGCTGGGGAGGTTGTACATGTGTGAGGACAGGAAGTTTATGGAATATCTCTGTGTCCTAAATCTAAAATTATTTTTTTAAATGAAGTCTATTCAGAAAGGAAAAGAAAAAAGTTAAGCATAAATTATGTAACATGATGACATTAGGGAACACTGGGTTTTGAGTTTACTGGAATTCTTTGTACTATGGTTCTAAATCTTGTTTAAATAACTAAAACCACTATTTTAAAATAAAATGTTAAAAAAAAGGAAACATATGGAGACCATATGATCCCTAGTTATTTGCACATGAAAAATAAATGAATATAATCATACAAAGACTAGTTAGTATAAAAATACTCTTATAATCTTATATATAAGTACTTATATAAATATAAATACTATAAGTACTTTAAGTATAAATATTATAAGTACTTTTTGTAAGTATTATAAGTACTTATATAAATATAAATACTCTTATAATCATTATGATCTAGAAATAACCTAAATGTCCATCACAGGTTAGTAAAATAATTCTGGTATATACATTCAATATAATACTATTCAGCAGTAAGAAGGAACAAACTATTGATACGCACAAAAATATTTTGGATAAATCTCAAAATAATAATGAGTGTGAGAATAAAGGTATACACTCTATGATTTCATTTGCATAATATTCTAGTAAATACAATCTAGTTTATAGTTAGATTAGATTAATTAGATAATCTCCAGCCCAGAATACTGGAGTGGGTAGCCTTTCCCTTCTCCAGGGGATCTTCCCAACCCAGGGATCAAACCCAGGTCTCATGCATTGCAGGCAGATTCTTTATTAGCTGAGCCACCAGGGAAGCCTCAATCTATAGTTACAGAATCATTTGCCTAGGCATACAAGAGGCCTGCTAGAGAAGATGGGAGGGAAGAATTACAAAAGAACAGGAGAAAACTTTCTCAAATGATGTATATGTTAATTATATTGATATGAAAATGACTTCAAATATATATTTTTCATACATATAGATGGTAAGTTATATATATACATATATTTTATATTATGTGTTAATGCATTTTATATACTTTATTTTATGTGTAAATATATATTTGACAATTTGATGGTTTTATACATCAAATCTATATGAAAACTTATTAAATTATACACTTCACATGCATCAGGTTTATTATATGCCAATTAACTAAATTATCAAAAATAAATTGAGAAAACATTCACTTAAGTGCCATTTTGAAAGATTTCATTCCTACCTTTTACATATTTCAAATTTGGTAAACATAGATCTATCATGTATATCTGAGATGAAAAAGGGCAGTGTATTATTCACATGAATCAGTCATTATCTTTTCAAAAATAGAGTAGTTTAGGAGTAGCAAAAGAGTTCTTACTTCAGTTTTCCCTAATGTATTTGAGGTAGTAGCTCTTTTCACAATTTAACAAATTACTTTCAAACTCTGATGTTTTTATTTTTTGTTCATAATTTTCTTTCATTTTTATTGGAGTATGTGCTGTGCTTAGTCGCTCAGTCATGTCTGACTCTTTGCAACCCCATGGACTGTAGCCCACCAGGCTCCTCTGTCCACGGGATTCTCCAGGCAAGAATATTGGGAGTGGGTTGCCATGCCCTTCTCCATTATTGGAGTATAGTTATAACATCGTGATAGTTTTCTGCTGTAAAGTGAAGAATCAGTTATATGTATACATATATCTCCTCTTTTTTTTAGATTTCCATCCCATTAGGTCACCATGGAACACTGAACAGAGTTCCCTGTTGTATACAATAAGCTCTCATTAGTTACCTATTTTACACATAGTAGTGTATATATGTCAATTTCAATCTCCCAATTCATCCCACTCCTCCTTTCCACCTTGGTATCCATAAATTTGTTCTCTATATCTGTGTCTCTATTTCTGCTTTGCAAACAAGTTTATCTGTATCATTTCTCTAGATTTCACATATAACCAGTATTACACAATACCTGTTTTTTCTCTTTCTGACTTACTTCACTCTGTATGATAGTCTCTAGGTCTATCTGTGTTTTTGCAAATGGCACTATTGTATTTCTTTTTATGCCTGAATAATATCTGTTGTTACCATACAAGATCTTCCCAAGAACCACCTGGGTATAAAATTTATAGATGTTCTGACTTTTATCAGCCACTAGCAAAGCACTGCTTCCCTGATAGCTCAGTTGGTAAAGAATCTGCCTGCAATGTGGGAGATTTGGGCTTTATCCCTGGGTTGGGAAGATCCCCTGGAGAAGGGACCGGCTACCCACTCCAGTATACTGGCCTGGAGAATTCCATGGACAGTCCGTGGGGTCGCAAAGAGGTGGACATGACTGAGTGACTTTCACTTTCAGCAGTGCATTGATTTAATCAGCATTTTAGAAAAGTGTTAAAATGCATTCATTGAGTATTTCAAGTATAATATAATTTTCCTTAACAAAGTGCTACGTGCATATTCTTAATTTTTAGAGAAGTGAATTTCTACTATAACCTATAATTTCTAAGGTCTTTGCAAAGCTGGCTGTTAGCCCAAATCAGATCATCAGATTAAGTGATTTTACAAATGTATTTTTTTTTGGTAATGCAAAATACAAATAATTACCAGAGAAAACAGGTATTTGTGTTTACTATAATATTTTATTCTAATTTATTTTCAATAAATTACAATGAGAGTACACAGAAAATGTCCCTTAGAATTTGATTTTGGTATGTAAAGATTACTCATCATTAAATAAGTGAACATTTGTAAAGTGCTTAGAACATTTATTGGCATAAAGAACACTCTATATAAATGTCTGGTAAAAATTAATAAATAGTTCTTTAAAGGCATTATGATTAATCATATTCCCCATGTGTCATAAAAATTATATAATGTTGGTCCTCTAAATACAGCAATTCTTCAGGCTCTGTTCTTTATATGCGTAACTAGATTACTGAATTTCAAGAACTGGATTTTATCCTCCTCACCACTGGCTTCTTTACTTCACCTCAGCCTTCTGCTCCTCCTCTCCCCCCTCACTAGGCTATTCACAGCTCAGACTACACCAAAGGGAATGTGGTATGGAAGATGCAAAAAAAAAAAAATTGATTTGGTAGATATAGTTAATCTGGTGTTGGCACCTTTTGGTTTTGAAAGATGCTCACAGATGCTCCTTTCTCTCAGGGGTTGAATTTTGGGGTCACCCTTGCCCATCTCCTTCATCATCATTCATTCCTGATGTTGACTCTCTTATTACATATTTTTGGGGGTGTGGTAGAGACAATTTCTGGATAGAAGAAAAATTGTTCCAAGTCCAAATCTTGTCTGGGAGATATTTAATTCTCCATCTCCTTTGGGGACAAGTCATAGGCACATGATAAAATGCTTCAGTGATTGTCTGATGAACTTTCTTTGAATTAATGCTTATTCTAGGAAACTAGGTACCCATCTGCCCCCATGAATGCCAATGAACATTAGTCTATTGTCATTCGAGTCTAGGTGCTTTAATTAGGTACTCTTTCCATTTGTTTTAAATAATTACTGTCTTACAATTCTCTTTTTCTCTGTAAACGATGCCACCAAGAAGCCTAGTAGAGGTCTTTTCCATTGACTTAACACTGCCATTGAAACAGACTTGTAAACTAAATTACCTAAAACTAACTAAATTACCTAAAATGTTTTCTTCAGCATATGATTCCACCACTCCAGGTGTATTTCTGGCCCTGAATTCCATGCAGCTTCTTTCAGTTGAGGTCCCCAGGCAGAATTCTTGAGGAGACTCCCTTCATGAGATTATGCGCTGTGCTGTACTTAGTCGCTCAGTCATGAGCGACGCCATGGACTATAGCCCACCAGACTCCTCTTTCCATGGGATTCTCCAGGCAAGAATACTGGAGTGGGTTGCCATGCCCTCCTCCAGGGGATCTTCCCAACCCAGGGATCAAACCCAGATCTCCCACACTGCCATCTGAGCCACCAGGGAAGCCCAAGAATACTGGAGTGGTTAGCCTATCCCTTCTCCAGGGGAACTTCTTGACCCAGCAATCGAACCAGCGGTTCCTGCATTGCAGGCAGATTCTTTACCAGCTGAGCTACCTGGGTGCCCTCATGAGATTATACCTTTGGTCATCTTTTGCAGAGTCCACTCCAGACAAAGAAGTATTTGCTTTGTCTTATGACTATAAGTGAATGTGTAGTTCAGACCCAAACATGTAGTTCAGACCCAGTCTCACCTTTGGAGTGTTCCAGGCAAAAGGTATATACTTGATTCTCTCTCCTTCACACCCCAGATGACACATGACAAGTTTTATAAAGGGGTATATTAAAGGCTCATTTCTTGTTACCATCCTGACAGAAAAAAGAACTTGTCAGTCTTTCAGTATTTCCCTCCCAAGAAATACTCAACATGGGTGTCGCTAATAATCAGTCTTGCCTCAACCCTACCACCATGTTTAGCTTCAGTCTGAGTAAAAGCCCAGATGTCCAAACAGACAAGAGTCACCATGATGGCAAGTTTAAACAGACAGTCAAACACAGCTATTTAAAAGAAAACATATTGACACTTAACTGTATTTAATTTGAGCACTTCAACTGTATTTAGTTTGAAGCCCAAACCAAGACATCAAAACAGTCTCTTTTTAACATCCAGTTAAATACAAAAGTAATATAATGTCTTCTATGTTACACAAGGACGCTCCTTGCAGACATCCCAGAAGAAAATTCAATGGATTCTTTGCTTCAATGATTCTTATAAATGACTTTAAAATAAAAGTCACTGATAAAGTCTGCTCATCAAAGAACAAAATACCTTGCTATTTATCACCAAAAAAGAAAAAGAATGAAAACTTGTTATTTTTATATAGGGCACACTAAGATGAAACCATTCTTTATCATGAGAAGATTAAAAATTTTGGCCAGAGTTTATAAACAGAGTCTGAAAGACAAATGTTTAGAATTAAAAATGCATCCTTTTTTGTCATAAGAAATTGAAAGTCACTGAATTTGCACTGAATCACACTTAGGTTTTTATTTCTAAGCATATTTTATGACTAGCCCTGGAACTTTTTATGAGAAGTAACTTATAAGTAAAGGAAACAAGCATCTTTTACTTTTGAGAGTTCTTTTGTTGTCGTAATAAACTGCCCCAAGGTGTCCTGAAAATTAAAACATTTTCACATTTGAACTAGAGCTCCTACCTGAATCCTTTACTAAAATACTTTTTCAGATCTCCTCTGTTTATTATAATATAGAGTACCTGCATTAATAATTCATTCTTATTTTGAGTGGCACCTGCAGAGCAAACCTTCAGTTTTCTGCTGTATTTTAACAATTAGCATAATTATTATATTTTTACATTAGACATGAGCACAGATTTTTTCTTGCCTATTTTCTGAAAGATTTTATGTTATTTTATTCAAGAGTTCACAGTGTTTCACATTCTAGAATCTAGTAACAGTATGTAAGTTTTAAAGCATTTTTATAATCTTTACAAACAAACAAGAAAATGCGTTAGTTCAGCACTAATCTTTCATACTTTTCCCCATAAATTTATTTGACTACTGAAATCCATGTTAGCTTAACTTAGGCCTTACCATTCTATTTTAGAAAAAATCACTGTCTATAGTATTGCCTTGAGTAGTGAATCAATAAAAGCACGAAATCCTCTTTACATCCTTAAAATGAAGTTTGTAAGACATGTGAGCTCTAAGTTACGTAGAACATGCTTTAGTGATGGTGGCATTTGTTCTACATTAAACAACTTTCTTATGAAACTTTTTACTCAACGGAGGAAGTTGAAAATTTCTGTTTCTCCAGTTATAAGAGGTCCAGATTAATCTCTTGAAAACACCCAAAATTGCAGAGAGCATTTGTATCAGATATAGCAAAAGTTACTGTATTTAAAAAAAAAAAAAGTGAAGAACAGGTTCTTTCACAGGCTTTGGTCAGACATACCTGGGTTCCAATTCTGACAAATTCTTTTCCACATTTCATCCAAATTTACTTGTGGCATGACCTAGAGAAATTTTAAGTTAAAAATTTCTGAGCCAGCTTTCTCAATCTTAGAATGGAATTAATAATGTTGGCTTAGCCAAAAGGCTCATTCAGGTTTTTCTATAAGATGTTATGGAATATCTGAACTTTTTGGCCAACCCAATATTTATTTACTTTGAAATGCTGTGTAGAGGATTATATACAATAAAGTAGCTAAAGTTCACTATGGGTTCCGGAACAGTTTTTCTCAAACTTTAATATGTATTCAAATCACCTGGGGATTTTGGTTAACTATAGTTTCTGATTCAGTGGGTCTAAGTTGGGAACCAAGATTCTGCATTTCTAAGAAGACCCTGGTGGTCCTCAGACTGCACACTGAGTACCAAGGTCCTAGAAGATCCCCATTAAGTATTATCTATTCTACCTTTATAATAATTGCTTTCCAAACAGGACAAAATATTCTCATTCTATACAGAAAATAACAAATCCCTCCGTTTTTATATTAGCAATCAATTACTCTCAGCTATGCATTTTAGATTTCACAAACCAGCTGACATGTGCCAAGAACTAAATAGGGGCTTCCTTGCCTCTTGAGAAACCTGTATGCAGGTCAGGAAGCAAGTTAGAACTGGACATGGAACAACAGACTGGTTCCAAATAGGAAAACGAGTACGTCAAGGCTGTATATTGTCACCCTGCTTATTTAACTTATATGCAGAGTACATCATGAGAAATGCTGGGCTGGAGGAAGCACAAGCTGGAATCAAGATTGCCAAGAGAGATATCAATAGCCTCAGATACTCAGATGACACCACCCTTATGGCAGAAAGTGAAGAAGAACTAAAGAGCCTCTTGATGAAAGTGAAAGAGGAGAGTGAAAATGTTGGCTTAAAGCTCAACATTCAGAAAACTAAGATCATGGCATCTGATCCCATCACTTCATGGCAAGTAGATGGGGAAACAGTGGAAACTGTGTCAGACTTCATTTTTTTGGGGGGCTCCAAAATCACTGCAGATGGTGATTGCAGCCATGAAATTAAAAGATGCTTACTTCTTGGAAGGAAAGCATATTAAAGACAGCATATTAAAAACCAGAGACATTACTCTGTCAACAAAAGTCCGTCTAGTCCAGGCTATGGTTTTTCCAGTAGTCATGTATGAATGTGAGAGCTTGACTATAAAGAAAGCTGAGCACAGAAGAATTTATGCTTTTGAACTGTGGTGTTGGAGAAGACTCTTGAGAGTCCCTTGGACTGCAAGGAGATCCAACCAGTCCATCCGAAAGGAGATCAATCCTGGGTGTTCCACTGGAAGGACTGATGTTGAAGCTGAAACTCCAATACTTTGGCCACCTAATGCGAAGAGCTGACTCATTTGAAAAGACCCTGATGCTGGGAAAGATTGAGGGCAGGAGGAGAAGGGGACGACAGAGGATGAGATGGTTGGATGGCATCACTGACTCAATGGACATGAGTTAGGGTAGACTCCAGGAGTTGGTGATGGACAGGGAGGCCTGGCGTGCTGCAGTACATGGGGTCAAAAAGAGTCGGACATGACTGAGCGACTGGACTGAACTGAACTTCCCTGGTGGCTCAGCAGTTAAGAAGCCACCTGCCACTGCAGGAGACATGGGTTCGATTCCTGAGTCAGGACGATCCCTTGGAGAAGGAAATGGCAACCCACTCCAGTATTCTTGCCTGGAAAATCCTAGGAACAGGGGAGTCTTGCGGGCTTCAGTGTATGGGTCTCAAAGAGTCAGACATGACTTACCCATGAATCAACAACAAAGGGATAACAAAAGTTAGTCAGAATTTTTGCTACCTGTGACTAGACTTCTAAACAAAAGAGAAACTATTATTATTTTTTTTAAAGAACTTAAATAAGGTTTACAAAAGTATGAGACACAAACATAGAGATCTCATTCTAAAGTCATCAATTGCTGGAGTTTTTATAGATCTTGGGAAATTCTACAAAGAGGCAATCACAGACTGACATTGTTTTGTTGTTCAGTTTTTTGTTTAAGATACTATCGGCACAAAAGAGTGCCATAAACAATAAGGAAATTGACAGAATATCAAATCCTCTTTAGAGGAACAGTGATAAGCTACAGGCAAAGGAGTGCTGAGACACAGATGAAGGGAACTTAGGTAATCAGAGTAAAAATTGCTGCCTGATAGAATCCAAGCAGCAACAACCTCACTTTGTAAAATACTTGATGACTTTTTATACCGTTATAGCATTTGGGCTTTATGTTGCACGATATCCACCCAGTGACAGGCTGACCCTCTTCTTTCCCAAGAAGTTATCAGTTCTCTGTAGAAAAGTAATTCTGTGGCTGTCTTGCCAAAGATGAACTCATGAATCAGTGATGTGGGCAGAGGTGGCATCCCAGAGAGCATTCTGAAAAATCCATAAATTCTTTAAGAAAGACTTTTCTCTACTGCTGTCAGGTGCTGTTAGGCCTAAATCATGCAATTCTATTTGGAAACTGGAGGTGGTCTGGAAAAGTGCCCTAAGGAGCTAAGAGAAGAGAAAACTATGAAAGTAAAAATGCCAGGGAGACAAGATATTTTATTTTTGCACAAAGGTCACGAAGAAAGATGTAGGACATGTCACTATTCAGCAACAGTTTAAAACACTATGATTTAATTTAGACCTGATCTGTATTCACTGTCAATGAGATATGAAATTTTAGGATCAATAAGCAATATGCTCTAAGTTAAACTTTAAGAATCAACAAACAAAGGTCCTCAAAGTGGAAAAAAAATAGTGTCTAAGAGTTCTAGCTTTTGAAGAACAGAACAGCATGCATATATATGCTATCTTATTGGGTAGCTTGTTCTGTGTGTGTGCTCAGTCGTGTCATATTCTTTTACGCCCTAAGGAATATAGCTTGCCAGGTTCTCTTGTCCATGGAATCTTCCAGGCAAGAATACTGGAGTGGGTTGCCACTTCCTACTCTGGGGATCTTCCTGACCTGGGGTTGAACCCACCTTTCTTGCATCACCTGCATTGGCAGGTGGATATTTTACCACTGGTGCCACTTAGGAAGCTATACTACTTAAAGATTCATTCATAAGTCTGTTACATCTAATATACATTAAGGGTAAGAATTTACTTACATATAAAACCTTGCATGCTTGGTACTTAGTCTAGTTCACAGCATATAAAGGGCTTCCCTGGTGGCGCTAGGGGTAAAGAACCCACCTGTCAGTGCAGGAGAGGTAAGAGATGTGGATTTGATCCCTGGGTCTGTAAGATTCCCTGGAGTAGGAAATGGCAACCCACTCCAGTATTCTTGCCTGGAGAATCCCCATGGATAGAGGAGCCTGGTGGGCTACAGTCCATAGAGTCACAAAAAGTTGGACATGACTGAAGCGACTTAGCATGTATTCATGCACAGCTAGTGGGTTAACTGTTGGAATATATTTCAAATATATTAGGAAGAGAGAATCAATG
This sequence comes from Okapia johnstoni, assembly GCA_024291935.2. Classification (NCBI taxonomy): domain Eukaryota; kingdom Metazoa; phylum Chordata; class Mammalia; order Artiodactyla; family Giraffidae; genus Okapia; species Okapia johnstoni. The sequence goes on from CM044325.1 coordinate 11,798,993, forward strand.
ATTTTAAGCATGAAGTTGGTTGTATTAATTTATCTTTGGTAAGATAAATCTTGAGGAAAATTAAAAAGAAATACTATTTAGATGGAGTACAGTGAGGATGACTTATCTCTGGTCCACAATACCTGGAGCCTCAGCTACAAGAACTCAAAATGTTAGAGCAACTCAAGAAGATGGGGGCTTAAATCATCTGAAGATTTATTCAGTCATTTTTGTGTTATATGCTTGGGACCTGGGATGAAATAATCCCAAGGTTAGGCTCATCTGAAGCCTGTCAGCAAAAGCACAGACTTGCAGCTTTTTCACATGACTTGGGCTTCCCAGTGGTTGCTGGGTCCCAAGAAGAAATGTGCTTCTAGGAGAGACTGATCTGAGAGGAAGAGCTCTGAGGCAGAAGCTGCACAGCCTTCTCTGAGCCAGGCTAGGGTGTCATACAGTATCATATGCGACTCCTCCTGCCTGATGCAGACAAGCCACTAGGTCCAGCACAGATTCTATGAGGTGACATGAAGCCCCACCTCTGGAAAGGGGAGTGGCAAGGCCACACTGCAGAACAGCATGTGGGATAGGAGAGAGAGCTGTGGCTATTGTTAGAGTGTGCACTCCACCACACATACACAATGCTCCTAAACTAAATGCGATACCAAAGGAAAGAGAATGCTAACAATGGGGATTTTAAGATACAAGTATGAAATTCATGAGTATGTTATCAATTTACTACTGGTTTTCCTAGATTATTCACTTTAATAATGATACATTGTCCACCTTCAGCAAAGTTAAATTTAGATATTTGTTCCTGTAAAATTTATTCCATGACCAGAAAAGTCAGCTACTACCTTAGAAGTATAATTTGATTGGAGTTTTATAGGCAGAGAGGGAGTAAACATTAATATCTTGATTTTTACAAATGAGAAAATTGAGGTACACAATAAGATAGCAAAATATATGGTAAAGTTACAAAAATAGCATATTAGCTCAAAGAAGATCGATTATACTAATAGTCAGGGTTGTATGCAAACAAATTTTTAACAAAGTAGTATGTGTATTTAAGTCTAAAAGGAGATGGTTTGGTTTATTCATCAAATGGGGCTATAAAATTCACTTACTAATTAATCTATGTGAAAACTACTGTCAGTACAGTTTTAATATTTTTTAGTAAACTGTTAATTTTACAACAGTTGTAAATTTACAGAAAAATTGTGAAGATAGTACGGAGATATATATCATACCGTTTTTCTTATAATTAATGTCCACACCGGTGTGGAACATTTGTCACCATTAAGGAGCCAATATTACCACATTATTATGAAGGAAAGTCTATACTTATGTTTTCTCGGTGTTTACCTGATGTCCTTTTTACCTTCCAGGTCCCACCCAGGGAACCAAATCACATGTAGTCACCCCATCACTTTAGGCCCCTCTTGCCTGGAATAATGTCTGAGACTCCCCTTGTTTCCAGTGACCTTCCAATGACAGTCTTGAAGATTATTGTTCATATACTTTGTAGTATGTCTTTAAATTCAGAATTATCTGATGCTTCTCTCATTAGTGAACTGAGGTTATGGGATTTTGAGAGGAAGACCAGAGCAGTAAAGTGACATTTTCATCAAATCAGGGCACCTGGCTAAGGTAGTGCTGCAGGGATGTTCCACTGCCGAGTGACAGTTTTTCTCACCTTTGAGGATCCATATGAACAGCTCATAATTGAGGAGTGAGGATTTATGTTCCATCCCATTGAGGGCAAAGTGTCTACAAGATTATCTGGATTTCTTTGGCATAAAAGATTTTTATATTATCTCCTACTTATTTACCCAATCATTTATTTAGAAGTATTGAGTCATGGATATTTATTTTATATTTTATGTTATAATGCAGTGCTATTTATCTTGTTCAATTTTTTCCCAGTTTTGGGCACTGGGAGTTCTTTCATTGGCTTCTGGGTCCCTTTAGCATCTCACTATTACTGTAACGCTTTTCTGAACCCTTTTCTATTTCTTAGTGCAATCAGATACTGTAGGTCATCATGTATATTTCTTGTCTCAGTCCTAGATTCAGCCATTTATCTAAGGAGTCTTGTACTCTTTTATTGGAGAATCACATTAGAAACCAGGATCTGAATGCTAGGTCATTTCCCACATATGAAAATGTAAAAATTACAGAGTCCTACATACCTTTTACAAAGCTTCTCTCAATAGTTACATATGAGAAAATTATAGAGTGTTATTGCATCCAGAAAACTATACTGCCAGTACTTTTTATTTTCACTACATAAAATTAATTCTACTTGGATTATTTAATATTCTGTTTATGTTCACTTCATAAAGAATAAGCTTAAATATGAATAGATATAAAAACATCTTTTGGAACTCAGGGTAGACAGAGTTTGTTCACCCAGATGAGTACCAGTCGCTAGGATGCTCCGAGGAACTAAGGATGCTATTGGAGCTCCTATCTTTCATGGGAGTTGTCCTCTCCACTTTTTTCTCTGTATCTGCTCCATTTTTCCTCTTTTCTCTCTTTTTCTTCTCTCTCTCCCTATACATACATAAATATAAATGTGTATATACATATATTCTACATAAATATATATACGTATATATATTTTCCCCCTGGAAGGCTGATTGAATTCACATATTTCAGATTTTCTTGTTATTCATTAATATTCCTCTTGATATTGATGACATTGATTGCCCTCATACTCATGGATAAATTTTCTTAACTGTGAACATCAAGGAAGAATTGGAGATATAAGAACCTTCCTTTCCAATATGTCTTTATGATTCTTTTATTAACTTTCCTATTTTTTGCCTAGAAATTTCTGAAATCTTCATATTAACAGTCTACCCTATAATAATAAAAAGCAAATAGAAAATTAAAATGCATAAAACTGTGTCTCCATGTGCCCTGTCTGTACCTATGAGACACTGCCTGCCCTACATTGAGGCTGTTACTTTACTCAGTTCGACTTTTCTACTTCATGAACACTCTTCTTCCTCAAATAAGTAGCAAGGCTGTGATGATATCTTTCAGGTTCTCTCTGCATACAGATCCTTAGCTTGATTACAAGACTACATTAATCAAGTAGTAATCACCTAGACAATAAAAATTGCACATGAACACTGATAGAAAACCAACCACAATAGTAAAGGGAGAGAAACTTTCACCAGATTGATTATATTTCACAGATTGATTATATTCTTTGCAGCCAAAGATGGAGAAGCTCTATACAGTCAGCAAAAACAAGACCAGGAGCTGACTGTGGCTCAGACCATGAACTCCTTATTGTCAAATTCAGACTTAAATTGCAGAAAGTAGGGAAAACCACTAGACCATTCAGGAATGACGTAAATCAAATCCTTTATGATTGTACAGTGGAAGTGAGAAATAGATTCAAGGGATTAGGTCTCATAGACAGAGTGCCTGAAGAACTATGGACAGAGGTTCGTACAGGAGGCAGGGATCAAGAACATCCTCAAGGAAAATAAATGCAAAAAGGCAAAATGGTTGTCTGAGGAGGCCTTACAAATAGCTGTGAAAAGAAGAGAAGCAAAAGGCAAAGGAGAAAAGGAAAGATACACCCATTTGAATGCAGAGTTCCAAAGAATAGCAAGGAGAGATAAGAAGCCTTCCTCAGTGATCAATGCAAAGAAATAGAGGAAAACAATAGAATAGGAAAGACTAGAGATCACTTCCAGAAAATTAGAGACACCAAGGGAACATTTCATGAAGAGATGGGCACAATAAAGGACAGAAATGGTATGGACCTAACAGAAGGAGAAGATTTTAATAAGAGGTGGCAAGAATATACAGAAGAACTATACAAAAAAGATCTTCATGACCCAGATAATCATGATGGTGTGATCACTCACCTAGAGCCAGACATCCTGAAATGTGAAGTCAAGTGGGCCTTAGGAAGCATCACTATGAACAAAGTTGTGGTGGTGATGGAATTCCAGTTGAGCTAATTCAAATCCTAAAACATGATGCTGGGAAAGTGCTGCACTCAATATGCCAGCAAATTTGGGAAACTCAGCAGTGGCCACGGGACTGGAAAAGGTCAGTTTTCATTCCAGTCCCAAAGAAGGCAATGCCAAAGAATGCTTAAACTACCACACAATTGCACTCCTCTCACACACTAGTAAAGCAATGCTCAAAATTCTTCAAGCCAGGCTTCAACAGTATGTGAACTGTGAACCTCACATGTTCAAAATGGATTATAAAAGTCAGAGGAACCGGAGATCAAATTGCCAACATCTGCTGGATCATCGAAAAAGCAAGAGAGTTCCAGAAAAATATCTACTTCTGCTTTATTGACTATGCCAAAGCCTTTGACTGTGTGTATCACAACAAACTGTGGAAAATTCTGAAAGAGGTGGGAATACCAGGCCACCTGATCTGCCTGTTGAGAAATCTGTATGCAAGTCAGGAAGCAACAGTTAGAACTTGACACAGAACAACAGACTGGGTCCAAATCAGGAAAGGAGTACGTCAAGGCTGTACATTGTCACCCTGCTTAGTTAACTTATATGCAGAGTACATCATGAGAAATGCCAGGCTGGATGAAGCACAAACTGGAATCAAGATTGCCTGGAGAAATATCAATAACCTCAGATACCCAGGTGACACCACCCTTATGGCAGAAAGCAAAGAAGAACTAAAGAGCCTCTTGATGAAAGTGGAAGAGGAGAGTGAAAAAGTTGGCTTAATACTCAACATTCAGAAAACTAAGACCATGGCATCTGGCCCCATCAATTCATAGAAAATAGATGGGGAAACAGTGACAGACTTTATTTTTTGGGCTCCAAAATCACTGCATATAGTGACTGCAGCCATGAAATTAGAAGACGCTTTCTCCTTGGAAGAAAAGTTATGACCAATCTAGACAGCATATTAAAAAATAGAGACATTACTTTGCCAACAAAGGTCCGTCTAGTCAAATCTATGTTTTTTCCATATGTTAGTTATGTACGGATGTGAGAGTTTGGTTATAAAGAAAGTTGAGCACTGAAGAACTGATACTTTTGAACTGTGGTGTTGGAGAAGACTCTTGAGAGTCCCTTGAACTGCAAGAAGATCCAACCTGTTCATCCTAAAGGAAATCAGTCCTGAATATTCATTGGAAATACTGATGCTTAAGCTGAAACTCCAATACTTTGGCCACCTGATAGAAAGAACTGACTCATTGGAAAAGACCCTGATGCTGGGAAAGATTGAAGGCGGGAGAAGGGGACGACAGAGGATGAGATGGTTGGATGGCATCACTGACTCAATGGTCATGAGTTTGAGTAAACTCCAGGAGTTGGTGATGGACAGGGAAGCCTGGCAGGCTGCAGTCCATGGGGTCACAAAGAGCGACTGAGCGACTGAACTGAACTTTCACCAGGTTTAAAACTTACAGAAATGGGTAGTATCATATTTCTAACCAATGAAATCCTTCAGTCAAATTATTTAGTGATTAAAAACAATGTTAAAATTATAAAGATAAAAGCATAATTAATACTAGCGTTTTCAATTTTCAAATTTATTCAAGGCTATGAAATAAGTATTCTTGTATAAATTTAGATGCATCTTTTCTTAAGACAGTTTGGCATTCGACAGATTAGAAATCAACTCTTTATCACTGCCTAGAGTAATGGAGTTACAAATAGCTAATGATGGAGTTAGAAAAGATAGTGGAACTCCCATATTTCCATTTTAATTAGATTTTAACTTAGTCATTCTTTATATTCCTTGTGTACAATGTTTAGAATTTGAAGAGCAGTCCTGCTAAATAAATGAAGAATAAAATCAAATGAGAAATTCAGAGCCTTATGTTCCCATCCCTGGCTGTTAAATGCCAACATGCATTACAGTCGTAATTTATGATAAATATTAAATTAAATGGTAGAGAATAAAATTATTTGGTTTATTAATGACTTACAATATTTATCAGATAGACTCAAAAGCTCCCTAACACTCTGGTGTTTTTATTGGGCAGTCTTTGTCCTTCAGTTTCAGTTCAGTCACTCAATCGTGTCCAACTCTTGGCGACCCCATGAACTGCAGCACACCAGGCCTCCCTGTCTATCACCAACTCCTGGAGTTTACCCAAACTCATGTCCATTGAGTTGGTGATGCCATCCAACCATCTCATCCTCTGTTGTCCCCTTCTCCCGCCTTCAATCTTTCTCAGCATCAGGGTCTTTTCAAATGAGTCAGCTCTTTGCATCAGGTAGCCAAAGTATTGGAGTTTCAGCTTCAACATCAGTCCTTCCAGTGAACACCCAGGACGGATCTGCTTTAGGATGGACTTAACATTGCTTAAATATTTCTCCTTGTCAAATTATTTTGTCTCTAGTATCTATTTCTACATCTATAAAATATAAACAATCCATCTAGCCATTAGTTATAATTTCTCCAGAAAAGCAAACAAATGTTTCCAAGCACACGGAAGAGCAGGTGGGAGATAGTGGGTTATTTTTCTCTTTGGTTGTAGAAAGTGTACATTTCAAAAACTTTGTGAGAAGGTATGGAAATTGTCTCCAACCACAACCATGACATATTAAATTTCAGTCAGAGAATAAGAGTAACAAGTAAAAGCACAGTAAAAGGAAACTTTAAATTCTCCTCCTGAATACTACCTTCCACTTCTCTATTTCTACATTTTATCTCTTCCTATAAAAACAGAAGTTGTTCTCAACCTATAACTTCAGGTTTATCCATTGAAGCACCAAAAGCATTCCATTTCTCTTCAAAACACTGAAAGTGCAGTTTAGATAGTTTGCCACCAATTGACAGTACAATCTGAAGTCCCATGGTTGAAATGAGAAAGCATCAATTTGGCCAAACAGCTAAAATGAATGCTATATAAAACTTAAAATATTTATAATTATAAATTATCTATGAATCAAAACACAGAACACGTTATATACTCATTATAGAGCAACTCTCTGACTTGGAGGTAAATTTGGTAGTTCCTCCATTTCTCCAATACCTCCTGGACTTAATTTTCTCAATTCATAGAGTGTGTTCCTCTCTCCCAGACATAAAGTCACACCATCCTTGCTCACAGGTGCCTGATGTGTAAAGTCCTGTCTGGACAAGCCTGGCAGTCACAAACTCTTCATGTAGCCAAAGCTCGATGGAAAGTAGAGGCTAAAGCAACTATTTCTTAGTCATAAATATGAACATATTTATGAGAACTAGCTGGTCATAGAGATAGCCCTGTCACCACAAGGATAGACACAAGCCAGTCTTCTAAGTGACAGAGAGACGCAATGATAATCTCCGACTATCTAGAGGTTACAAAAAATAAAACCAAGATTAACTCAGAGCTTTCCAAATCTGACATATATCCTATTTTGGCTTCTATCTTCATAATTATAATCATTTAAACATAGTGTGAAAGGGGCTTCCCTGGCGGCTCAGTGGTAAAGAATCTGCCTGCCAATGCAGGAGATATGGGTTTGATCCTTGGTCTCGGAAGATTCTCTATGTGACAAAGCAACTAAAGCCTGTGTGCCGCAACTGCTGAGTCTGTGCTCTAAAGCCCAGGAGCTGCAACTACTGAGGCCATGTGTGGCAGCTACTGAAGCTGGCATGCCTAGAACCTGTCCTCCACAAGAGAAGCCACCGCAATGAGAACCTGTGCATTGCAACCAGAGAGTACTCCCCACTCGCCACATCAGAGAAAAGCCTGCACAGCAATGGAGACCCAACATAGCCAAAAATAAATAATAAAGAAAACAAATATAATTACAGAGTGTGAAAGCAAAAGACACAATGAGTTGATTCATGCAAAATTGGAACATCGTGTGGACCATAGCAAACCCTTAGTAAGTGTTATTTATAATTCTACAACTCTCTTTATGCCAGAGCAAACATGTATAGATAATACACATTATAGCTACCTTCAGGTTTCAATTCATGAAAAGGTGAGTGTTTGCCTCCTTTAATTTGCATGTATAAAACATTTCATAGAACATGAAAAGAATAACTGCAGGTACTCTCTGCAAAATGCCCCACGATTACTTCAACAACATCAGGAAGAAAGCAAGATTAGGCAAAACACAGTGAAAATAATATCCAGTGAAACTGATTATTTGAAAATACTGATTCCAGCAGTGGAAGTCAGACACTGATAGCGACAGTATTCATTTTGATGCCACAATGTGTTTGCTAAAGAGATGAGTATATCATAAACCCATTTCCCTAATGCATACAAATTCCACTCTGAGTTAAATGTGTTCTTATGTATCCTGCTTTATTCACAAATATAAAGAGGAGTTCTTGCGTAGATGCTGAATGTCCGTCTCTCTTTTAAAATGATTCCATTTCACATTGCCAATAGAAAAGTTATGCACAAATGCTTTCCAGAAGTCACTGAGTGACTTAAAAAAAAATCAACTTTCTTTTAGTGGGGAACAAAGTCTTTCAAGTGAAATGAACATATATAGAAACTTAGCACGTAGCTGCTGCAAGACAGAGTGAAGCATCCCGGTTTTGCTGAAAGAAGAGCACAGAGACCCCAGAGATAGTCTTAGAAGTTATAGCAGATAGCCCTGTTAAGCCAGAGCAAGCCAATTACGGTTGTATCTGGAGCATTCGGATACCCCTGGAGGATAGAGAGAAAAAGAAAGTAGGAGGTCCTGCATTTAGTAGCTGTTCAGATTGCAAAGCCATGAGAAGTATGTCCCTGGGAATGAGATGCTTTTCAATTGGACTGTGCCTTTTCTTGTATGCATTGTGATCAGCAGCCAGGGATTCTTGACTGTGCAGGGTGTTATTTTTACGTTTCAAAGGAGCACAAATGAAGCCTGGTTCCCTGTTGCTGTGTTTTTATTTAGTTCACATTTACTCTCTAGGATACATGTCTTTTTAGCAGTCCTATTACGAGGGCTCCTCCAGATCAACTCCACAGGAAAGGGACAGAGCAAGTCACCAAACAGTTTTAAGATTCTTCTTAGAACTGGGTTGACTTGATATTGGGAATAAACATTGTTTCCAAATACCAACTGCTCCTTTAAGCTACCTAGGGAGCTCTGTCTGCTTCCTTAAAGTAATTGTATATGAGGAAAAGGAAAGAATCCAACAACATATTTGGAAATTATTTTGAGTATGGCCTACATGCAATTATGGACAGATGCAAATAGTCTGATTTTACCTTGTGAGAGAGAAAGAGTACTATTTTGCAGATATTGCTAAATCACTGAATTTAAGGCCCTGCTCAGGTACCCTGGTGGCTCAGATGGTAAAGCATCTACCTGTAATGTGGGAGACCTGGGTTCAATCCCTGGGTCAGGAAGATCCCCTGGAGAAGAATATGACAACCCACTCCAGTACTCTTGCCTGGAAAATCCCATGGACGGAGAACCTGGTAGGTTCCAGTCCATGGGTTGCGAAGAGTCGGACCTGGTAGGCTACAGTCTGTGGGTTGCAGAGTCGGACACGACTGAGCGACTTCACTTGTTATTTGTCAGGTGCAACTGCAGAGTAAACGAGATGCTTTTTTTGTTTTTTTAAATAACTTCCCCCGTCTAATTCTTTGGCAGTGACTAAAATTCTCAGACACGAGTCCCATGACTTAGGCATTAAGGGCCACTACTAAAATTCAAAAGTCATTGGAGAAGGAGATTTCAAATTGACTAGTTGATCATTTGGGGAGAAGGGATATTTGTTCACCTTTATTTGTCAGACAGCATGTCAGATACTTTCAAAGCTATCTTCTTTAATTCTAGTGATTCATATAGAAGGTAGAGAGTATTATTTCCATCTTAATAATGTGCTTAAGTTGCACAGCTAGGAGGTTTCCTTGAAGGTCTGGTGGTTAATATGCTGCCTTCCAATGCAGGCAGTGCAGGCTCGATCCCTGGTACGGGAGCTAAGATCTCACCTGCCTCGCAGCTAAAAAAAAAAAAATAGAATGTAAACAACAGAAGTAATATTGTAACAAATTCAATAAAGACTTTAAAAATGGTTCACATCAAAAAATCTTTTAAAAAAATGCAATGCTAGCAGACTGATCTAAACATTACTTATTTTATAATATGTTCAAACACATCCCCTTTTCACTGCTTTGTCTCCCAACAGTGAACTTGGGGAAAATGATTGGGGTCACTGTTTTAATAGTAGTAGGGTTGCAGCTGTCAAGAATATACTGAAAAGCGCTGTTGTGGGGAAAACTTTCAGCAGTTTTTAATTAGTGAGGAAATCTTTAGTAGCCTTCATGGAGGAAGTAAGAATATTTAGCAGGGACATGTGCTTGAGGTATGGGGTGGGCTGTGGTTTCACAGACATTTTTAGTCCCCAAATGTTGACACTCTTGAATAAGCTTGGAGTATAGCAATGCAATCAAGTCTTCATACTTCCAGCTGAGAGCCATTAGCCCATCAGCCCAAACTCCTAAAGTCTGGCTGAAGGATATAGCCTCAGAAAATTTGTTCTAAATATATATAAAAAATTCTTGGTTCTTGATTTCTGGTTATAGGAAAGAATCTAATCCCTCTAAATAAATTTCTTTTATAAATTCCTAGAGGATTTAGGGCAAATGTTTTTAGCTTTTAGCTTGTGTGTCCTCCTCTACAAAGTGAGCTCATTTATGTTTAAATCAATCCTTGACAACATTTTCTGTTTTACAAGAGTAAAAGCTTTAATATATGTGAATCTTTGCCACATAGAAAACATGTACATAGCAGAAATAGCTCTGCCTGAAGAAGGGGTGTGAAAAAGCCACTTACATACATACCAAGGACCAGATATATAAGATCACTTTTAATTCTAGAAAAATATACTAAACAACCACAGAATTCCTTTGCAGTCCAATAACTCTTCACTGTTCTCTAAAACAGAAATGATCTTGGTCTAGCCTGACCTGTTCTTTTGTAATTATAATAGTCTGTAAATGATCACATATTCTCTGACTTAAGATTAAAAATTGGTCTGAACATAACGGAAAAAGGCAAGTGAGACACTCTCCAAAGGGTATTCAGCCTTGGCAAACTGGTACTTGACAGTAATTGGGAGCTTAGCTTTGTGATTTTTCCAGATGTTTCTATGAAGTCTCACTTTTAAATACTGATAACTCATTCATTATTTTTCCAATTCTCTCTGCAGCAAACAAAAGCTGTCTGGAACCTAGATGCAATCTTACGGTTTCCAGTTTGAGGCCTGTTACAAACAACCAAAGTATGGTAGAAAATGGGAGAAATTAGCATGACAATTTTCAAAGGTGGTCATACATAAATCTGGAGAAGGCAATGGCACCCCACTCCAGTACTCTTGCCTGGAAAACCCCATGGATGGAGGAGCCTGGTAGGCTGCAGTCCATGGGGTCGCTAAGAGTCTGACACGACTGAGCGACTTCACTTTCACTTGTCACTTTCATGCATTGGATAAGGAAATGGCAACCCATCCCAGTATTCTTGCCTGGAGAATCCCAGGGATGGCGGAGCCTGATGGGCTTCCATCTATGGGGTCGCACAGAGTTGGACACGACTGAAGCGACTTAGCAGCAGCAGCAGCAGCAGCAGCAGCATACAGAAATCCCACCTCAGCACTGGGTGGCAGGTAGAACAGACCTCTGTCTCACTGTCAGTAAGTATGAATGCCACACAGTATTCAGATGGGGATTGGGAAAGGTGTCTTCTTTTGAGATTTAAGTTTTAATGGGGTCCCAAGAGATCTCAACTCCTTTCACCGGGTGATGGATGCTCCATTCTAAGTCACCTGTGCACCCCAGAGGCTGCTGCTGAAGGAAATGTCATAAGAAAACAAGTTCTCTCTCCTCCTCTGTTCCCTCCCCTCTTTGCTAGTTCTGCAAATCCACTCTATGCTGTGCCAAGAAAATGCCATCTGCCTCCTACACAAAAGGCAACACTTTCCAACAGAAGTAAGCAGTTTTACAACTCTGTAGGAATTTGTGGAAGTGAAACTGCAGTTAGAGGGAAAAGATTCCACAGCTTGCATCCTGACATACCTTTTTAATTGATGCTTTGGTGTATCCTTGCTTTCTTAAAACCATTTCTTACTAATGAACTTTAAGTTCATCATCTCTCCATGAGAGTGAAAATGAGTTCTTTATATTAAATTGGTCATAAGCACTTATATTCATTTTAAATGACCAGGGCAAGACAAATGGGCTTATAAAATAAGAAATCTCTTCAAATTTTAGGTTCTTAATTAGATGTTAAAAGAAGAGTATTTTTGTAACGAGAATTAACTTCTTACAACTTCTTGCAAGGAATAATTCCAAACTTCTCTGAGTGATTCGTTAAGTGAGCTTAAGCTTTTGTGGAGTTTGAAAAGCAGATGGCATCAGTTAGCAGTAATGTCATCTTACATACATTACATAATCTCAATGAGTCTCATCTATAAAATGAGTGGTTTTGCCAATGAGACAATACAATTTCTATCACAGGGTGGTTCTATCATAAGGTAGTTACCAGATTAGATGAAATAACACAAGTAAAGGTCTAGGTGCATAATAAATATACAGTTCTCTATATTTTACCACTTTACCCAGGTGCCATTGACCTGGTTTGTCATTTCAAATTAAACAGTGTATTTTTAATACTTTGCTCATCTGTGAAATGATGACTGTAATGATATATACCTTTCCCATGTAATGGGGTACCTTTAAGAGCTCAGATACGAAAGCATTATGAAAGTTGTAAAACAATCTACAAATGTAGGGTATAATTATTACTTGTCATAATTGAAGAAATGTTTGAGAATTGGCTAAGTGGAAGATAATTATGGAGGTGTTAGGCAGAGGCCACATCATGAGAGTTTCAAAAAGTATAATAAAATTATAAGGTCAGTGGATAGTAGCAATATCAATTTTCTGATTGTGATGGCATGCCATACTTATACAGTAAGTTGTAACTGGAAAAAATTGAATAAAAGATCACAGGCTCTCTCTATGTTATTTCTTGTAACTACATGTGAATCTGTAATTACCTTAATTCTTTTAAAAAGAGGCATAGAAAACTATATGCTTTATACTAAGTAAATAGATAGCCATTGTTGGGTTTTATACAGGTGAGTGAAAAGATCAGATTCTTGTTTCAGAAAGATTCTTTTGGAGGCTAAATAAAGGGGAGGAAAAAAAGATGGAATCAAAGGGGGATTTTTCAACTGTTTTAATTAAGTTATTAATATGAAAGGGGAAATGATAGTGAGAGAGGAGGAAAAAATTGTTTGATCACATGTAGATTAAGGAATGAATAAGAATTTACAGTTTACTAGACTTGATTATGGGCTTCCCAGGTGGTTCAGTGGTAAAGAATCTGCTGCAGGAGATGTGGTTTTGATCTCTGGGATTGAAGATCCCCTGGAGAAGGAAATGGCAACCTATTCCAGTATTCTTGCCTGAAATCCCATGGACAGAGGAGCCTAGTGGGCTACAGGCCATAGGGTTGCAAAAGAGCCCGACGTGAATTACTGACTAAACAGCAGCAAGACTTGATTATAAGGAGGAGGGAGTAGTCACAAAATACATTCACATTTCTAACTTGAACAATTGGATGATGGTGGTTCCATGTACTCAGATAACAGTGAAGAACAAGAAGGTAAGGAGGGAAAGGATACTGTATTAGGGAGCACTGGGTTTAAATATTTGGGAGATAAAAACAGATATTCAGTTGGCAGCTGGATATATATTTCTGAAATAATTCCAAAAGAGAGGGCCAGGGTAGTTTCATATGCACATACAAAGCAAACAGATCCTGGGGAGTGGATAACTCCCAAAGACATGCATGTGGAGTAATAAAGGAATCAAGGAAAGAATGATGAATTTGTGTCCCCTTATTTGGGACAAGTAATAAATGAACTTGTACTAAAAGACATATAATGCCTTGGTCACTACAGGTACTTAATGATTCCAGAGAGGTCACAGATACCAAGAGTGCACTGTATATACTAGTACAAAGTCTCCACCAGTAAAATAAATTGTTATACAATGCGACTGGAAGAATTAAATAGGATACACTTAATGTAGCTTAAAAAATAGTTTGTCCCAGGCAAACTATTAGTGTTATGATCTTGATTCCTGATATCCTGAGTGCTCACCTCTTTCCTTCATTTCAAAAATTTAAGTTCTATCACACAGGTCAGCAAATGAGGCAAATTTGATTGTGAAATGTTGAATTCATAATGTGTTACATGTAATGCTGATTACTATTTTTTCCCTCACACCTCCTTTCTTGTCATTAATTTTCCTTTTCCATCTAACTCATATTTTTGTTTATCGTTATTTTGAAATTCATTAACAGCTTTTCTGAAAACGTCTTGGGTTTTTTTTTCTCTATAGTTCTGATTTGTTGCAAATAAATTTATTATTATTCATCCAAATGCAGTCTTTAAGAATTTAAAGTTCAAGATTCACAGAAATATTGAGAGGAAGGTACAGAGATTTCGCTGCCTGTAAGCTTATATAGCATCCCCCATTGTCAACATCTTCCCATCATAGTGGTACATGTGTTACAACTTCTGTTGCAGTTGATGAACCTTCAGTTACAGTTACAGTTCATTCTTCCTGTTGTACATTCCATGAGTTTGGACAAATGTTTAATGGCATGTATCCATTATTACAGTATCATACAAAGAATTTTCACTGCTCGTTGAGAAAAAAGACACTGATGTCTTTAGGAAGCACCGTCTATGCTAGTTTAGAAATTACAGTCGGATAGAAAAATATCGTACATGCTTAATCAGGCTTTCATTTACTCAATACGCTGCTGCTGCATCACAGGAACTATGTTTCCCACTGGGTATAAAATAGTTAATAAATGATAAAGTCCTTGATTCCATGGAGTTTATTTAGTGGAGGAAGAGAGAGAAATACAAAAACATCTAATTGATTACATGTGATAAAAACAGTAGAATAAGCGAGTAATAGTTCTAGGACCAAATGGGTAGAAGTACTACTTTATTAATGACTAAGAAATATTCTTCTTACGAGTTGACATTTGAGTATACCATCAAGGTAACACTTGAGCGGGCCCCATAGGAGAGCCATGATCAATTACATGAATCCATAAGAATAATTAAGATCGAAAAAACTATCCTATGTATAGAATACAAAAGATAAGAAAACAATCTCTTATAGGCAAAAGCTTTCACTTCCACACAGTGATATGAAAATTTCTCCCTTGGGTCCTTAAAAATATGATACTAAATAGTATGGAAGAAAATATCTTTCCATAGATTATTTTAATAAAAATGTTTCTTGCAAAATACCTCATTGTAAGACAATAGTGCAACACCATTGTTTTTAGTATCTGTGTCAAAACTATATGGTTCAAATGCATAGTGTGTGTTAAGTTGATCCAAGGCAAAACTGAGAAATGTGGAGAAATGTATAGATAATAATCATCAGTCATGACAATAGTAATGCTTCTGAACCATTATCCTAATGAGAGAATCAGAGAAAAATTGTGAGCAATTTCTCAGTCCAGATTGGCATCTTAACCTGGTAGAATATTTCTGTGCAGCAGGTCTGGATTAGATGACAGTGCATGAGCAGTTAGGATTACTCAAGACATTATTTTTTAAAAGAAAAGAAAAAGCAATTTAGATTTTAGACCTAGAATGGACCAAAGTAAATTATAAATCCACTCCAAGCAGAGGAGCACTGTTCTTTCCTTTGATGTAATGCTATTTTTATATTTCTTTATTTTAAAAAAGCTTGGCTTCCTATTAGTGAGTGGAAAATATTACAGCTGACCCTAGAGAAAAGTCTGAAGTCAACTCCCTCTGATGTGACTAATCTCTCACTGTAATTATCCTTTGACCTAAAGATGCTGTAAGTTTTTAACATTTTCACCCTAGAACTTCTGTCAAACAAATTGGTTTGAATAGGAACTAAATATTACAATTCTTGCCATTGTACTGAATATATGGAAACACATGCACGTTCACACACACACACACACCCTAAGAGACAGGGCAGTCATCTGTGGGTATAAATGTGTATTGAGGAAAGCATAGGCAAGATGGTACTTGCAAACTGCCATCACTTCACCTGGTTCATGAAAAAGCCACAGAGCAGTTTCTAGATTAAGGCTGCACTGGTTAAAGCCCTGGTCCTGCCACTTAAAGTTACATGAACTTGAGCAAATGCTTCATCTTTTCCAAACCTATTTGTTCACCTGCTAAATGAGATTACTAATGATACTTTTCTCCTAGGACAGATGCAAGAATCCAAACTGATGCAAATTTCCTGACTTTTATAGGTAATGTATGCTGATTTTCTTTTCTCATCTAATTTACTTCAATAGTCATGCGAATTAAAATTGCTCCCAAAATGCATAAAATACACTATGACTAGGAAAATATTTTGCATGAGGAATTAAGTCAGATACCTGGTGCTTACTATATTCTAAAACTTTCCTTATATCTAAAAATACAGCATTTTAGAATTTTCTGAATGCATTGTTTTTTATACTTAAACTGTTTCTCTTTGTAAACTATTTAAAAAAATACAGTATATTGCAAAACAATGGCATCTTAGAATAAAGGAAATACTATACTTAGAATGAAGCATAATCTCCATTGCAGTAGTCTAATTATAGTATAATTATATAATAGCATAACATAAGTATGCTATATTATACTGATTTCATAGCAGAATTGTATACAACAGGACTTTTTAACTTCCCATTCCTTTATCTTGTGCTTATTTCAGTTTTCATGCCTGAGTATCTATAGAAGCTTTTTATACTAAACTTTTAATTCTTGATTGCCACACACTATTAGCCAATCAAAAATCAACAGTGTGTACACCTGACCCCGATCACTGGGGGCAGGGTGATCCATTCTCATATCGAAGCACCTACATCCTAGCTAAAGTGCAGAATTCAGATACTGGTAAAGTATAGTAAACAGGGCCAGGTGAAAATTACAGATTGACATCTATTTCCAACTATCCCTAATATTGTCCTACGCTGTGAATAGAAAAAAAAAAAAGGATTAAATATATTCATTAAAATTTACACGTTTGACCACAAAACATCAAGAATGGTACAAGATCTGGTCTTTGTCCTCTGAAATTGACAGTTTGAAAGACGCTGTTAGATACCTTTCATTAAAACATCACCTATGATACCATCACTCGCCTGGTGGAAACACGGAAGAACACACTTTCCTTGATGAGAGGAAAGACTGCATGGCTTGTTCTGCCAAATGTTCTGTGAGTGGAGGAGACATGTGTCCCTTCCAGGTCAGAGGATTTACCTGCTACAGTGTTACTGCTCCTCTCTCTTCCCCTCCCATAGGAATTACTGGAATGTCCCCGTGTTGTCTTGGTAAACCTGAATTACCAGGCCACTCCAGAGAAGATAATATACCTTGGACGGTTGCTCAGATTCATCAGAATGTATGTGATTGAAACACAGAAATGTTAGGGCTTGTTGTCATCTTGGCCTAACCCATCTATCCAGACCAACACTTCATATGATGAGTAGATGTAATAATTTTGCTGATGATAATACTATGGTTGCCTAGGCAACAGGTTCAGCAGTCTGGTTATCATGACCACCCCTGATGGCTCAGTGGTAAAGAACCTGCTTGCCAATGTAGGAAACATGGGTTTGATCCCTACATGGGTCAGGAAGATACCCTGGAGAAGGAAGTGGCCATCCACTCCAGTATTCTAGCTTGAGAAATCCCATGGACAGAGGAGGCTAGTAGGCTACAGTTCATGGGGTCACAAAGAGTCAGACACAAATTAGGGACTAAACAATACCAACAATCTGGTTTTCATAAAACAGTACTTTCAGCCTGTATTTCCTCTGTCATTCAATACAAAGACTGTTCAGGGGACATATTATTTAATAACTGTAGAGTATGAGAAATAATGCAGCCAATCACCCTATTAGAAAATCACAGAACAAATGAGCCCATTAAAGATCCTAAGACTTCATCATAAAGGTATTGACAATACACTGCAGGATTGGAGAAAGCTTCCTTGAGGAAGTGGCATAGAATCAAGCTCTGAAATACAAGCAGACTGGGGGTAACACTGCATTGAAATCAACTTTTTAATCTCTACCTAGCCCCTTACATAATCCAATCAATGGAATAAAAAGGATAAAATCTCTATCACAATATATATGATCCAGTATTTTTTTTAAAGATTTTTTGATGTTGACCATTTTAAAGTCTTTATTGAATCTGCTGCAATGCTGCTTCTGTTTGATGTTTTGTTTGTTTTCTGGCTGGGAATCATGTGGGATCTTAGCTTCCCAACCAGGGATTGAATCCACATCCTCTGCATTGAAAAGGGAGGTCCTAACCACTGGACCACCAGGGAAGTCCCTGATCCAGCACTTTTTTAATACTCTCACTCTTTATGAGGGAGATTTGCCTCCTTGTAGGGAGCATGGACACTCTGCTTTACCAGGTCATAACGTCCAGGATGGTGGGATGAAGAGGGCACTGAGGTTGACTAATCTGTCTGAACCTGAGTGGTCGAAACTGCCAAATTGTGAGGGGCAGAGAAATGGTAAAATATTTCTCCATCTGTATTTCTTCTGTTACTCAATACAAAGAATGTTCAGGGTATACATTATCATCATCAAGTGATGGAAATATCCATGGGAGAGGAGAACAGATTCCGTGATCTTTGGGTAAGGGGGAGCCATTCCTATGATTCCGGCTCTCAGAGCTAAGTTGAATGTGGTGTATGCACTAATACATTCTTGAAGTGTTTCCATTAAAATAGCCATTGAATCTGTCTTCAGATGGACATAGATATCCTTATTTGAAAAATAATATCTTCTTGCCTTGTTTCACATAACTCATGTCCTAAACAAAGAGCATTACAGTACATTAAGTACACTGTACCATTGAGTAATTTACATAATTTCACCCATCTATTTAGAGAAAGATGCATTGATTCCCAAATGCCAGTCCTGTGTTCCTTGTAATATACTTCAATAAATAAAGCAAATCTTTGACTACATCTATTCTTTACTTAAAAAACTTCAAAAATTGACATTTCCTTACCAATTAGAATCTAAACATTTTACTGAAGAATTCTGGGCTTACTGTGATCTTTCTATAACCTCCCTTTATGCCCTTAATATTAATAACTTTATTATACTTCAATAACTATTTGACTTTGCCTTCAAAGTCTTATTAGGATTTTTTATTTATGCTATTCATGTTAGAATGCTTTCTGATTATATATATTTTTATCTTCAAAAATATCCAGCCAACATATTATGGTATTCCTCTCCATGATTTTTTATGGAACTACTCAATAAGATGAAGTCTTTGTTCACTATTCAATATCTCCCCTCAAAGAGAGTCTGGTTACTGATTCTTTTAATGGCCATGTCTTATTTCCATTATCAGATTGGATGTATAATAACTTTCTTATTAATCCATCATACATACACACATATAAGTGTCTTAGAATGTTTATAAATGCAATTGATGAAATACAAATATGAATTAATCCTTGAACACAAGCTTCCAGATAATGTTGTGATATGGGAAACAGAAGTAAAAAAATAAAATAGGCAAGATAGCATAACAAAAGACTGAAGAAACAGAAAGTCTCTGAGATTATAGTGAAAGCGGTTATCTTCCATTATTAAATCAACTCACTCATAAATATACTAGGTTTCCCCCTACTTTTCCTCTGCCTTTTTCAAGACACTAAATTCTTTGCAGTTGTTCTCTCTTATGGTAATGAGGTACAAAGGTTATGAGAAGTTTGAGATCTGACAGAGGAAAATGACTTAGTCAATCCTGAATACCAATTCAGAGGTCCAGAGGTCCCATAATTGGTAACTCCCTCTCAGCCACTAAGGTTATCAGTTCTGCACATATCACAAGCAATGCATTAATTTCCTTAACAGGACAAAAAGACCAACACTGAACAAGCTGATAAGAAATGTGCAAAATTCTATCATGCTATTAGCTGGTGATGACTACATGCTGACAGAATTAACAATTGTGTATCCTAGTATAATAACAACATACAATTAATAGTTTTACATATTAGAGTAAGAAGAATGATCCCTTTGTGTCAACATAAAATATAACAGAGTTGACCTGAAAAAAGGAACAAAAAGGTGGTAATTAACACATTTAACATCCTCTAGGTACAATACATATTTGAATGTCTTTGGCAATTATTCACAAAAGGAAGGGTGTGGTGAAAAATAAAAAAGATTTGGTTATGTGTGAATTTATCAATTTGACAGATGAAGAGTTTATATAGTTGTGAATAGGGTTTTGTGATTCTGACATGAAATAGCTTTGACTATGATCTCGAGTGGTAAATAAGGGAATAGCTGGAAGAGATGAAATGATAACTAATAGAAAGAAAGTAATATAGCTAAATAAAGCAGTATCTTAAAAATCAAAAGTTCTGAAGCAGAAAAAAATACATGTAGACAGATAAATATTCAAAATAATTTCCCTTATTCTACTTTACAAATAGAAATGTGCACTTAAAATAGATGTGTCAGTAGCATTTTTCATGAAGAATATGAAATTATTTTATAGAAACATATTCCATTTTTTTCTCTATAGAAGTATGATGAGAAGGAGATGCATTTGTTATTCTATTCTTGAATAGTTTAATTTGCATTCTTGAAAAAATAGAGTGATACCAAAGGATTAAAACATATCTGTCCTATTTCTTTACTGATGTAATACAGCCTGGTAATGTGGAAAAAAATATGGATACAGTTGCTTTAAGACCTTGGCTACTTTCTGACTTCTTAACAAACTCAAGGAGTGACCTAGGACAAAATTACTTTCTCTCTCAAAGCTTATTCCAAAGGTTATATAATGGATTTGATAAAATGTAATGTCTAATTTTTGAAATCACAAATCACGACACATAATGATTAAATACATAGCTAAGCACCCACCCTCAGTACATATTTAAATCTGTTTCCATGCACCAACTTTAAGTATTTTACAACCTGGTGGGAGATGAAAATGTAAACATTCAATTACATTACATGGTTAGTAGTTAAACAATAGAGTAAGTAAGAGTGTAGTGAGTGTGATTAGAAACTGTTGATATATCTTTCAGAGAACAGGAAAGAAGTTATCATGGATGCAGTTTCTGAAATGACAACAATGGGCAAGCAGGAAATAAACTAGATGAAGGGAAGACAGAACCCCAGTCAAGGTAACAGCACTGGAAAGGCCAAATCTGGAAACATTAATACTAAAAATTGGGATTACTGCCCAGGTTCACGTGTACTGCTCTAGAAGTATTGTATGTAGGAACAATTCACACAGGTTTCTAACGTCATGGAATGAACAGCTGTATGATCCTAGTGGGACCTGGCCCAAGTGTGAATCAATGCAACAGGGCGGCCTGGAAGATGTGTGGGTGTGGTAAATATCACCGTGCCTGCAGTGCGATGGAAACTAGTGCTTATTTGCGGTATGCACACCTCAAACCATACTGTTCTGGGGCCTTCTGCTTCTCTGAAGGTCAATTTCCTTGTTTCCACTTATAAATGACCCACATTCCTAAAGGTAACCACTTCTTCCTAGATTACAAAATCGTCCCCTCTAAGTGCTCTTCAGTATATCAACCTTAAATCTACAAAGCATGCTCTAACCTCAGAGCTATCGTGTTTTGTTTCTATCAGTTAACTACATGATTTCTATCATCACTTCTTTCAGGTCTTTGCTCAGCTCCTGTCCTATCTGCATCCTCCCCCTGAATCAACACACAAAAACAACACTTCTGTGCCATCATTCATTGGCCCTTTTCCCAGTTGTGTATAATTTCACAACTAGCACTATCTGTTACATATTCTGTATTCTACCTGTGTGCGTTTATCTACTTTTTGTTCTCCCTCACTAGAATGGGAGTTCAAAGAGATCACAGACTTCGTATATTTTATTACCTACTGCGTCTCCAGAATAGAGGACAGTGTCTGGATCATAGATACAAAGTGTGTTGAATATGTTCATTTTTCTCTCCCATAGGAAGGAATTATTAGATAACTTTGCAAAGTTTTATGAAGAGCTTGTTCAATTTTTATATTCAACAACATGTTACAGGGATGCTTTTTAGCTGAAAGTAAGCTCTAAGTATATCTTGAAAGTGAGGTTTGGTGATAACCCCTCCTCTGACATTTTCCATTCACTGATTTTCATTATGGGTACTTAACGGAAAAATATTTCAAACCAAAAGTGGGATGTTAACAGATATAAGTACATTTAGAAGTTTGTGGAAAAGATTACAGAAGTAGAATTTCTCCCAAGAGGATTAGGAATGAAGGAGTCTGGCTTCTGTGATAACTTCAACAGAAACTCTACAACAGTGCTTTTTAAACTTTTTCATCTCAGGACTACTTTGACTCTTAAAAATTATTGAAGACCCTAAAGATCCTCAGTTTATGATGTTTACAGCCAGCAGTATGCTAGGGTCAGCTCGTACTGAGCAAAAAAGGAGTCATTAATTCTTGGTGAGCCTTTCTCCTCAAATTTACATTCAGTTATGTTACTTGGTAGCTTGAAATCAGCCACGGTTGGAATATTCACATAATGGAATTGAATTGAAAATGTTAAAAATTGACAGTTTTTTGAGAGCCAGTTTACAAATCTATCACTGGTTGTATCTCTCCATATTTAATAAAGGATTAAACAGAGATATAAAATGCACAAAAATCTTGTCTACTTATGATAGAAAGAAAAAGGTAAGCACCTTCTTAGCATTATGAAAACAGTTTTAGCCATGTCGACCCTGGGAGGGTTCGGGGGACTCTCTGTGGTCCTCAGTCTACACATTTGGAACCACTTTAGATATCATGGTAGCTGGAATCTGATTCTATCCCAACAATTTCATCTGAAGTCCAGGCACAAAAAATAGAAAGTACATAAATGTAAGCTAAAATATATCATTATTTCTTGAAACTTAGTAGACAATAGGATTAGCTTGTGGGATTTCCTTATTTGAATATAACAACACAGAGTCATCTCGCTTCATATTTAATGAGATTGCTTCCTTCTTACACCTCATGTTAGACAACATGCATCAGAAAAAAGCTGTAATCTTCAGTGATCTTTGTGTTGAAACAGCAAAGACTAGTGGTTATAGCAATGGCTTTTCTCAGATCAGTAAAGACCAGCTGAGATGACTGCAGTGCTTGGATGGAAATGGCAGAAAAAGTGATAGAATTTCAGGCAACAGGGATCCATGGAGGAAAAAAACCAAAAAATAGAAAAAAAGCAGTCAGGATTGTTGATGCATGGACTGTTGCAATACAATCATAAGGGATGCCAACAAATGCTTAGATGCACATGGTTATGTAGATTGCTGAAGTTTTTCTATAGAAAGTATTAATAAGGACTGAACACTGAACTTTAAGACTGAAATTTACTCAACAGAAAATTTCATTGGTATTGATGTACGTGGTTTGCCTATGGGTAACTAAGGCTTGTCTAGTGCAATTTCTTCCAACTATTCACAACATGACTATTTTCATTGCTATGTAGCAGATTACCCAACTTATCATCTTAAAACATCAACCAGTTCTCACCTCACAGTTAGCCTCGCTGGGTCATCTGCTCAGGTTCTGATAAACTAAATTCTCACCCAGAGATTCAACTCAAGAAGAATCTGCTTTTATGTTACCAGAATGTTCTTTTATTTGCAGGACTGAATGCCTGGATTCTAGCTGGTTGTCAGCTAGAAGCCACCCTCAGCTCCTAGACATTTCCTAGAAGACCCCTCATCTCTCAGAGACTATTTGCACTTCATGGGAAATAGACGGGGAAACAGTGGAAACAGTGTCAGACTTTATTTTGGGGGGCTCCAAAATCACTGCTGATTGTGATTGCAGCCATGAAATTAAAAGACACTTACTCCTTGGAAGGAAGGTTATGACCAACCTAGAGAGCATATTTAAAAGCAGAGACAATACTTTGCCAACAAAGGTCCGTCTAGTCAAGTCTATGGTTTTTCCAGTGGTCATGTATGGATGTGAGAGTTGGATGGTGAAGAAAGCTGAGCACCGAAGAATTGATGCTTTTGAACTGTGGTGTTGGAGAAGACTCTTGAGAGTCCCTTGGACTGCAAGGAGATCCAACCAGTCCATCCTAAAGGACATCAGTCCTGGGTGTTCATTGGAAGGACTGATGTTGAAGCTGAAACTCTAATACTTTGGCCACCTCGTGCGAAGAGTTGACTCATTGGAAAAGACCCTGATGCTGGGAAGGATTGGGGGCAGGAGGAGAAGGGGACGACAGAGGATGAGATGGTTGGATGGCATCACTGACTCGATGGACATGGGTTTGGGTAAGCTCTGGGAGTTGGTGATGGACAGGGAGGCCTGGCGTGCTGCGATTCATGGGGTCTCAAAGAGTCGGACATGACTGAGCGACTGAACTGAACTGAACCTGTAGTTACTTGCCTCCTGGGCCTCTTTTACATGACTGCTTATCTCATCAAGCCAGAAAAGAAAATCTCTAGAGCAAGTCCACTAGCAATATGGGGTCTTATATAACATAAAACAATCACAAGAGTGACATCATCTCACTTTTGACAGATAATGTAACATAACTATGAAAGTGGAATCCTTTGTCATAGTCTATTGGTTAGAAGCAACCCACAGGTCTTACCTACATTCAAGGGGAGAGGGTTTATCAAAAACATGAATACCAGAAGTGGCAGGCATTGCAGGTGGAGGTCACCTTATATCTATCTACTCACCACAATAATACTCAGAAAAACTGATAATATTTGTAGAGATATCAGAGAAAATAAAATATGGAATTTTCATACAGGATTTGCAGAAAGAATGTTGTAGCAATTATGATAAGAAAATAATCATGAAGTATTTGGAAATATTAAAAATATTTTTATAAAACTTTCACATAAAATATTTAAATAAGAAATTGGGAGCATGCTTCTGCTCACATAAAATTTTTATGTAAGGTTTTATATTTGAAATGTTCACAGGAATTGCCTAATCAAGATTTTTAATGATGATCTCTTCAAAATTCTTGAAAGATACCATCAAGGAGAAACTCTGCTCGAACAGAAAGGTGATAAAATATTTAATACCCTTTTCATGACCACTGAAAAATTTACATCATTAGAAATTATTTTTAAAGACTCTAACAGCACTGCTTTTTCTTTTGTGACACATACAATGTTGAAAGTTCTTGTGATAATGCAAATTAATTTAAAATTCAATGGAAATTTTTATATCAAATATATCAAACCAGTTCCAATTTGCAGAAAATGTATATGCTATTAGAAAACCACCCTGAAGCTGGCTTCCATGCCACTAGGATATCACATCAAACACAGAATGATAGATGTATCTGATGTATAAGGTCACATCCATTTGGGTCAACCTCTGAACTTCACTCACCAGGCACATCTGCTTAAGCTCCTTTGGGCTGACTGCGTACATTCTTTGAGTATCTTAAATAGAACTGATCTGATATCTCTACAGAGTCCTTTTCCTACCAAGATGTGTTTTACATTCACTGTTGAAAAATATCCTGTTTAATAGATTAAACTCTTCCCTAGGTACCTTCAGCATACGATATTTGAGCTGCATGTGCTAATTTTTCCTTCATTAAAAGACCTCAGGGTGTGCCACTATACCTAATGTTGTTTGGCCTGCTCTCTGAGAGTTGCTGAACAGGGTCATGCCCAGGTTAGTGGCTACAGACAGCCTGAGACAAATTGGCCCCAAAACTGGAGAAATATGTATCTTGGAGTGTAATTCACATTTGTGACCCACCAATGGACACACAATTCTAGTGAGTTCCAATGCCATTTAAACAAGCAAACAAACAGCCTAGATAGAAACAGAGGATCTCTGGACAGGTGAAGCATACACTGGCAAAAATTTGAACAATATCGAAAAGTAATTCAAAAGAAACATCAACTGACATGACCACCATATCTTGGAGATAAACCCTAGAATATTTTAGCGAATATATTTGTAGGTCTTTCACTTTGTGTATAAGCATAAACGGGCAGGTATATAGCTTAAAAGATATGTAGGGAGATTAAATATTTATATTGATGGATATGCCATGCTTGTGTGCCATCGCAGGCCAGGAAGCAACAGTTAGAACTGGACATGGAACAACAGACTGGTTCCAGATAGGAAAAGGAGTACATCAAGGCTGTATATTGTCACCCTGCTTATTTAACTTATATGCAGAGTACATCATGAGAAACGCTGGGCTGGAGGAAGCACAAGCTGGAATCAAGACTGCCGGGAGAAATATCAATAACCTCAGATATGCGGATGACACCACCCTTATGGCAGAAAGCGAAGAAGAACTAAAGAGCCTCTTGATGAAAGTGGAGAGTGAAAAAGTTGGCTTAAAGCTCAACATTCAGAAAACTAGGATCATGGCATTTGGTCCCATCACTTCATGGCAAATAGATGGGCAAATGGTGCAAACAGTGGCTGACTTTATTTTTCTGGGCTCCAAAATCACTGCAGATGGTGACTGCAACCATGAAATTAGAAGATTCTTACTCCTTGGAAAGAAAGTTATGACCAACCTAGAGAGCATATTAAAAAGCAGAGACATTACTTTGCCAACAAAGGTCCATCTAGTCAAGGCTATGGTTTTTCCAATGGTCATGTATGGGTGTGCGAGTTGGACTATAAAGAAAGCTGAGCGCCAAAGAATTGATGGTTTTGAATTGTGGTGTTGGAGAAGACTCTTGAGAGTCCCTTGGACTGCAAGGAGATCCAACCAGTCCATCCTAAAGGAGATCCGTCCTGGGTGTTCATTGGTAGGACTGATGTTGAAGCTGAAACTCCAATACTTTGGCCACCTGATGCGAAGAGCTGACTCATTTGAAAAGACCCTGATGCTGAAAAAAATTGAGGGCAGGAGGAGAAGGGGATGACAGAAGATGAGATGGTTGAATGGCATCACCGACTCAATGGACATGGGTTTGGGTGGACTCCGGGAGTTGGTGATGGACAGGGAGGCCTGGCATGCTGCGGTCATGGGGTCGCAAAGAGTTGGACACGACTGAGTAACTGAACTGATTGATAGATATAAATATGAATGGATTTAATATTTATATGAAATCACCCCAAACACACCCTTGTAAAGGTGCTTTCCATACACAAGTATGTTGTAGGTAGTTTTTCCATTTTTTCAAATGGATGTTTCAATCATCAAATCAATAAGATAAGATAATATACATATGTATTACACTTTGATTACTAAGCTCTCAATTGAAGGATACCTCTCTATTTCATCTTCTTATGGTAAAAATTCTCTGAGGTTGTTCAGAAATTGAATATGCTACTATATAGTTTGTCAAACACTGTCAGACTGCTCACCAGAGGAACTATATTTACACTTTACCAAAAGAGGGTGAAACTTCCTATTTTTTCTTACTTTCTTAAGTACCAGGTTTGGTTGATCATTTTAATCTTTCTTGATCAAGCATATTTTCTTCAAAGCCCTACTAGTGTATTAATATTATAATACTTTAAAGGGATTATCAGTTCTTTCAAATTATTTATGGAATCATTTATTTTTCCCTATAATTTAAAATATTATTAAGGCAGAGACTGGTAAATATCCTCCAAAAGTTATGGTTCTCAGTTCATCCTGGGCATTTAACACAGCTAGACCACATTTCCTGGTCTCCCTTGCAGTTGGGTGAAGGCATGCCATTTCTAGGCCAGAGGTTTTAATAGTTATGTTCATTTACTAGGGTTGCCATAATCAACTGTGACCAAGTTGGTCCTTAAAACAGGAGAAATTTATTCACTCACAGTTCTGGGGGCCAGACATCTGAAATCAAATCACTGGCAGGGCCATGCTTCCTCTGAAGGCTCTAGAGAAGAATCTGTGCTTCTCTATAGCTTCTGGTGGCTTCCAGCAATCCTTGGCATTGGGTGGTTTGCAACTGTGTCATTCCAATCTCTGCCTTGGTTTCCAGGAGGCATTCTTCTCAGTGTGTCTCTTCTGTCCTCTTCTTATAAGGACACCAGTCATTGGATTTAGGGCTCACTCTAAAGCCAGAGCAATTTTATCTTAACATATTTAACTGATTATTGAAGACCTTTTCCAAAAAGGTCACATTCTGAAGCTCCAGGTGGACCTGAATTTGAGGACACACTATTCAAACCACTAGAATAGCCATGTCCCCTTTACAGCCAATGCAGTTGATGACAATTCCCTGGGCTAAATCTCAAACTTTATCTTGCATAAGAATCATCAGAGAGTATAGTAAAACAATGCTGACCTCCATCACCCAGATTCTGATTTATAAGTATGAAATGGGACCCAATGTTTGCATTTTTAATAAAGTCCACTGGTACCGCTGACGCTGCTATTCTGGTACTAGATTTGAGAACCAGTGGCCCAAAATAAAAGAAAGTAACAACATGGAAGGTCATGGGAGAAAGCCCTCTGTTGACGAAAACATTCCTCTTTGAACTTTTACATTAAAAAGAAATAAATATCCCAGTTTCTCAATTAATCACTACCCACCCCCTTATCCTCTGGTAATAAGTTTGTTTTCTACATCTGTGACTCTACTTCTGTTTTGTAAATAAGTTCATTCGCACATTTTAAGAAAATTCCACATATAAGCAATATCATACGTTATTTGTCTTTCTGTGTCTGACTTACTTCACTCAGTATGACAGTCTCTAGGTCCAACCATGTTGCTGCAAATGACATTATTGTGTTCTTTTTAATAATTGACATATACACTAATATATATATATATATATATATATATATAAAATAGATAATGAATAAGAACCTGCTTTATAAGGAAATTCTACTCAATACTCTGTAATGACCTGTATGGGAAAGGAATTCTACCCAGAAAAGTGGGTATATGTATATGATTAACTGATTCACTTTACTGTACACCTAAAACAAACAGAACTTTGTAAATCAACTATGTTCAAACAAAATTTTTTTTAAAAAAAGAAAATAGTGAAAAAAATAACAAAAGATAAATTAAAAAAAAATCAATGCCTTCCAGCCTATCCTATCCTAACCAACACAAACTAGTTTTGTAATATAATATTAATTGTTTGATTTATTTTAATCATATAATACTAAATTTTTAAACTGCACATATTGTGTGTATTTCTAAGCTACCAATTCTGTTTCATTAAACTGTCTCTCTGTGTATAATTATAGCATAATCTAAATTGCTGTAGATTCATGAAATGTTTTAATTCTGGTAGAGGGCATAATCTCCCATTACTGTTGTTTCTCTAAGATTCCCTATTCTTCTTTAATACTCATGCATACAGATATCATTCCAATGCTTTTATCAGGTCCAAAATGTTTAAAATATCCATTAATTGAAATACAATTAAATGGCAACTGAGGGAATATTTATCTCTCTATAGTACTGAATTTTCCAGGAACAAACATATGGAATTCTCATATATTCTTCAGTAGAAATCTAACATTTTCTTTATATTGAATTTCTCAAGTTTGTGCCTGGTGATTTAAAATATTTGTTGCTTTTGTGAAATGGAGCTCTCTTTGTTCATTTTTGTTTTTTAAATAATTTCTGTTATAAAATCAATGATATTTGTATTATATTTTCTCTTACAGTGAAAGTGAAAGTCGCCCAATTGTGTCCGACTCTTTGCAACCCCATGGACTATATGGTCCACGGAATTCTCCAGGGCAGAATACAGGAGTGGGTAGCCTTTCCCTTCTCAAGCAGATCTTCCCAATCCAGGGATGGAACCAGGTCTCCCACATTGCAGGCAGATTCTTTATTATCTGAGCCACAGGGGAAGCCCTATAAGGTTCTCTTACAAGCAACCTTCAGATGATTTTTTATACCCTCTCAGACTTTCAGTTGATTCTGACATCCAAACATATGACCTTATCAGTAAATAATGATAATTTTGCTTCATTTTTGCCAATATTTATATCCCTATTTATTCTTATCTTTTTGCCAATATTTATATCCCTATTTATTCTTATCTTTTTGCCTAGTGCTTCTAGGTTGATGTCAAATAGTTGTGGTGATTATTGATTAAACTTCCTAACCTCTGCAAGGTTGAGATGACAGTAAAACATGAATATCCTCCCAGTCATGAATCTTCTAGGACCATGGAGTCCTAGCGTGAAGTCCAATCTTTACTAAATTCAGATTGAACAGTAACTTTCAAACTGAGGTACATATATCCAAGGGTTCATAAGATG
The DNA here is from genome assembly GCA_024291935.2 of Okapia johnstoni. NCBI lineage: Eukaryota > Metazoa > Chordata > Mammalia > Artiodactyla > Giraffidae > Okapia > Okapia johnstoni. The sequence goes on from CM044325.1 coordinate 11,829,146, forward strand.
ACTCATGGCTTGCAGGAAGAAAACTTATAATTGAATTTTGATGTATGTATTTTATGTCACATTTTAAACTTTTGTTTTGAATGCTTTATAACAACAATAATAGCTAGCATTTTCTGGTGTTCATTGTACAATAAATGTGATTCGTGGTGATTTACCTATATTCTCATACCAAGTACTCAAGCGAGGTGTATTTTTATGTCCATTTTAAAACGAAGGACATCAGGCCATAGAAAGCTTGTTTCACTTTCCCTAGAGAGGATACAGCTTTTAAACCTGACCACACTGGGTCTAGAGGTTCTGTTCATAACTCGGCATCATTTGTCTTTTTTTGTATGAAATCATAGTATACAAAAAGGATAACTCTTATACACAAATACATTTTTATATACTGGATACATGCTCAAGATTTGTTTCAATGCTTTTTGGAAGACATCTTTTCCAGATGTCTGATCCCTGCATCATTCACTGCTGACTGTCATGTGCATCAGGGCACAGCTGCTCCTATTTCAGGTTATAAGCTAGAAGGGACACCATCATTGACATCATGGGGTCTTGACCCTTTTCCTTACTTATCTGTCTGGTAAACTTGTATTTTCAGTGCCTTCCCTCTCCAGAATCTTAATCTAAAAATGATCCATATATACGTAAATTTTCCACTTATTACTTACAGTAATAATAATAAAATGGTAATAAAACATTTAACACACCATAAACACCCTCTCTTTTATTGTGTCATTGGTGCTATTAATTTCCCATCTCTGCTGATAATCTCATCCCCTTTCCAGTATGTTGTATATGAAGTACTTTATACAGATACTAGTTTTGAGTATTACGTTCAGTTCAGTCTCTCAGTCATGTCCAGCTCTTTGTGATCCCATGGACTGCAGCACACCAGGCTCCCTGTCCATCACCAACTCCCACAGCTTGCTCAAACTCATGTCTATCACGTTGGTGATGCCATCCAACCATCTCATCCTCTGATATCCCCTTCTCCTCCTGCCCTCAATCTTTCCCAGCATCAGGGTCTTTTCCAATGAGTCAGTTCTTTGCATCAGGTGGCCAAAATAATGGAGTTTCACCTTCAGCATCAGTCCTTCCAATGAATATTCAGGACTGATTTCCTTTAGAATTGACTGGTTTGATCAGTCAATCCTAAATCCAGTCAATCCAAAATCTGGACTGATTTCCTTTAGGATTGATTGGTTTGAGTAGTATTTACATGACAATAATTCCTTTATTATTCCAACAGCCCCAATAAGCAAAGACCATTTTTGTTATTTTTTTCTTCTGTATTTTTTCTTCTACAGTCAAGGCTGGCATTTTCAATCACATATTTTTTCTTTTATTTTTTACATCCAACGTGAAGCCCAGTTTAAATATACACACAAACACAGCATTAATATCTAGTTCTTATAATTACTACCAGAATTAAAAGAGAACATATTTAATGAACCTAATCTAGTCTTCGGAACACAGAATGTATTCAATAAATGTTGGCTATTATCTATATTAATGCAGATCTTCCTTGTTATAAATATTAGGATATTAGAGTAAGGTCCATGTACAACGTTTAGCACAGCATTTGGCATATATGAAAAAAACAATAATATCACTTCTTATTATCGTTAACATCATCATTACCACCATACATATGTGTAGTTGATGACATTCAGAGCAAAATATTTAAGTACTTCTTTCTTTCTCTCCAACTTCTGTGTTTCCTTCCTCTAACTTAGAGTCCCATTTACCTTTGGTACATAAATAAATCTATATCTAGGTAAACTTTAGATCATCTCAAGACACAACACCAAAACTTAAAGGAAATCTCAAAGGGAGCATTTGGGAAGACTGTAATTTAAGAGAAAGGAAACTGAGATTCTGGCAATGTGTTTTGCTAATTCAGCTAAACTTCAATCTTTCCATAACTTTAGACAGCTACTGAATACCCATTAGATCTCTGTCTTTTATACAATAACATAATAGAAAGCACCTTTTATTGACTATGTGGAAATAATTTGTTTTTAAACTGTACACACCAGATTACTTCTGCAAGCCACTGTGAATCAGCTACAGGCAGCACTTAGCCACTATTTATTGTCATGGAGTTGTACTAAGCCACCTTGAAAGTGTCACTGGAAATTATCATAATGAAAGGCATGTTTAGCAGGGGGTTGATTAAGTGGGTTCTATTATATTTTTGTGAGTTATATTTTTCATTTCTTTGTCTTCTGAAAAATAATCTTTTTGTCAACCACTTGTTTGTGATAAATAATTAGTATCTACCAGTTTTGTAATATTGTAAGAGAGTAAAGCCAACTTTAGTCACTGAAATTCTTTCACCCTGATATAGTTTTGATTTGTATTAGATATAAAATTATTTGACTATGTCACTGGGCTTGGAATGGACACTGTCACCTTCTATTGGGCAAAGCAGCTCATCTCACTGAGCCCAGAGGAGAGGGACAAAGAATTGCACTCAGCTTCTAAAAGGAGGGACAAAAAGTAACACAGTAAAAGGTACGGATACAAGAAAAAATGAAAAAAGAAAAGAGGCTAATAGGTCAATCTATCTCAGAAAGCAATTGCCAACTACTTAAGGAATCTCTTTCTTTTCTTTTTACCCTGTTCTATTTTTTTTTAAGAATCTGTTCTATTTAATATATTTATTCTATTTATTTTAAGAATCTGTTCTGCATTCTGAATTTAAATTGTCTGTGTGGCTATATTTGGAATTAGATTTCTGATCACCTATTTAAGATTTACTTCTTTGAGAAAGTATTATTTGACAAACCAATTGTTGATGTGTTCTTCACCTGTGCACTTAGATTGGTCTGCACTTCCCCAACCTAACAATTATATGAATGAATGTGATAAGAAATAATGATGCAAAAAATATATTGATTTCTTATTATTTATAAGAAACTTTGCTAAACCTCCTGTACATGATTTCATTTTATTCTCTGAAGTATTTTATTCTCTGAACAAACCTATGAGATAAGTATTATTTAAGTAAAAGTGTTAGTCTCTCGGTCATGTCTGACTCTTTGCTACCCCATGCACAGTAGCCTGCCAGGTTCCTCTGATCATGGAATTTTCCAGGCAGTAGTACTGGAGTGGGTTGCCATTTCCTTTTCCAGGGGACCTTCCTGACCCAGGGATTGAACCTAGGTCTCCTGCATTGCAGACAGATTCTTTACCATCTGAGCCATCAGGGAAGCTTGGATATTATTAATAACCTCATTTTATACATGAAGAAGCAAGGGCAGAAAGCTTATGGAAGTTTCCTAATCTCCTCATTAGAAAACTGTTTCTTCTAATCCTCTAATTAGAAGATTGTAAGACCTAGATTCATAATAGTGGTCCATGGGTTTTTCCTTTATTAAAACTGAAGCACCTGAGGAAATGGAACTATATAACTTTTAAAAATGTGATTCTTGATAATAAACTGTGCAGTAGACTGAATAAAGGCAGTCTGAAGATGTCCACATCCTAATCTTTATATAGAATGTCTGAATATACTGCCTTACATGGTATAGAGGATTTACAGATGTGATTATGCAAAGTATTTTGAGATGGAGATTACTGTGGAGCATCATCTGGATGATACACAATATAATCACAGGGTCTTTATAAGAGGGTAAGGGGAGAATAACAGGAATACTATATGGGAGTGTGGAAGCAAGAGGATGTTCTAAATAATGTGAAGAAGGCGCCATGAGCCAAGGTATGCAAGCAGTCTCTAGAAACTAAAAAAAGTAAGGAAGAGGACTATCTTCTGAAGATTCTAGAAGAAATGGAGCCTCGCCAATTCTTTGAGTTTAGCCTTCTGACAGAATCGTAAGACAATAAATTAGTGTAGTAGCCACTACCTTTGCAATAATTTGCTACAGCAGCAAGGTGATGCTAGTGGTAAAGAATCTGCCAGCTAATGCAGGAAACACAAGACCTGGGTTTGATCCCTGGGTCGGGAAGATTCCCTAGAGTAGGAAATAGCAACCTGCTCCAGTATTCTTCCTTGAAAAATTCCAAGGACAGAGGAGCCTGGCGGGCTACAGTCCATGGGGTTGCAAAGAGTCAGACATGACTGAGCACACACACACACACACTACAGAAGTGATAAAAAAAAAACTATTACAAACAGGATGATAGTGGAGATGTTGTTTACTTTATTCAGTTTTATTATCAGTGACAGAACCCCTTCAGATCTGTTGAAATAATAAAAAAGAAAGATTAGTGTGCTATGAAAAGTCACCAGAGTTAAAAATGGTATTTAGAGAATGATGATTTAGAGAAGAGAATCACCAGGTTTCACCGGAAGTAGCTACAAAGAAAATACCTGTCACGCTGATATAACAAGCAAATCAGTGATTGCAAATATATTATAACTTTTGGGAAATTTTCAAAAATGATAGAACTTGAACATAAGTAGATTTTCAAAGAAAAAGCAAAATCTCATTCGCTATTAATTTTGTTATTTCTTTTAAAATCTACTTATGTTCATGTTGTAAGTTATATCATCTTTGCAAATTTCCCAAAAGTTGTTTTTATGTTATCCACAATAGACATGAAATTATGTGTCAAAATTAGGATTTAATATGAATAATTAAATCTCTTCTTCTCTCCTTTCTTCCCTACTTGCCCCTCTTCTCCTCCTTTCTTTCTGTCTCTGTCTCCCTATCTCTCTCTTTCACACACACACACAGCAGCTGAGGTTAGAACAGTTACATAACTTGTGCAAGCATAAGCCATAATAAATGGTAACTATGTCTTTATATTTTGACTTGTGCCATTTCCTTGAAGAACAAGTGATTGGAGTTCTCACTGTTCTTCTATTTTGTACAAATTAGAGCGACAGCATTAGGAATCAGCTATGTAACTTTAAAAAATCATCACATTATTATTCCAATTTGCCTGATATAATCTCTTAAAAGACTATCAGTTGGTCTCTAAAGGTCATGTACAGAGAGTTCACTGCAGATTCAGTCATGATGTAAATGTCACAAATCCTGTTTTCCAACCTGGCATATAAAAAAGCAAAATGGAATGAAATTTAAGTTTGAGAAATTCCTGCATTTCACTTATTGTCAGCCAGATTAGATTTTAAACCCCATGACCATAAAGATAATGTCACATCTGTTTTTATCTCCCTCCCACATTTTTACATAAGCAATCATATATCTTCAGTGCTACATTCTGCTTTGTACTTACATCACAAGCTTTCAAATCTATTAATGTCTTCATTACCATCATTAATGATCATGTAATCCATTAAATAATTGTGCCATATTAAACACTTCCCTTATAAGACTTTTTTTAACCACACAAATATATCAACTTGCTTTAACTAGATTGCCTTTACCTCTCACGATAGGACACTTTGAAATGTTTATCATGTCTAAGCATTGTTAAATGTGGGTGTGGGCACATGTGGATTCATTATATATTCTGTAAGGTCAGCCTTACAGATGATGGATTTTCTGACAATATGAATAATAGAAAGTTCTTTCAGAGAAAACATTTATCTGTATTAGAAAAACATAAATACTTTATAATTCATCACTTAAAATAAACACTCATGCATTCAAATTGCTTTTATTTTTATTTGATCACTCTGTCTTGCATTATTTGGAAATGGAGAGCTGCCTGCTAAAAGTTTTTTCCAGGGCCAAAGGATATGAAATTTTGATGGTACTTTACTATACTGCCAAATATGTGCTTAGTCACTCAGTCGTGTTTGACTCTTGCAACCCCATAGACTGTAGCCTGCCAGACCCTAAGGCCCATGGGATTCTCCAGGCAAGAATATTGGAGTGAGTTGCCATTTCTTGTCCAGGGGATCTTCCCAACCCAGGGATCGAACCCAGGTCTCCTGCATTTCAGTCAGACTCTTTACCCACTGAGCTACGGACTTTCTCTTTTAATTGCTCTAATTGATACAGTCATTAGCAATAAACTAATATTAAATTTTTCAGCACCATTTATAGATGGGGGTATTAATCTTTGCTAAATTGAGAGATGAAAAATAGTACCTCCTAATTTACTTGATTGCTTAGAAGGATGACTGTTTCCTCAAGTAATATTTATAGTCTATTTATCATAAATTCAATATACATCAATGAGAGAAAAACTTGAATGTATAGAGAATTATATCAAAGATAACTAAATCTCCCACCATCCAATGACTCAATATTTTGGAATATATCTTTCCATTTAATTCAACAAATATTATGTTTATCTACACCTATATCTATCACTGTATTTACATATATCTATAACTATTTATCTATTTAAATAAACACATGTAATTTTAAAATACCTTGGAATCTCATTTTGCATATTTACATAATATTGGAAACCACTCACATAGTTTCTCTAAAACTTTTCTCCAATAGAATGCATACTTGGAATTTCTGTGGGAGTGAGCAGAGTATTTTAAGAGACTTTCTTTTCTGACTAACACATACATGAGGGCTAGGTAATTGTAAACAGATTAACAGTATGTAGAATATTCACCATATGTGCACACCCTCTCTCTCAAACATGGATATAGATATAAACAGCTATTTAAAAAGACAAGGATATAGTTTTGTGTTTCATGGCTTTTATTCGCACATTATTCAAGTTCTCTCTGGAAAGGTTAAAATATAATATGAAACGACATGGCACAGTATGACATACATGTTTATGCCTTGAAACTTTCTCGAAGGTTAGTTAATAATGGAATATGTCCAGGAGAAGAGGCTACATAAGCAAGATAAGGAAAGAGTTATTTTTTCCATAGCATTTACCAGAATGCATGTGATATTTCTTTTCCCTTGAGCCTCAAATTGGTTTTATCACACTACTTGGTCCATCACACACTATTACAATTGGTTCATAGTGGGTTACATTATTTATTAATTTGTTTTAAAATATGGAGAATACAGAATCCCTGACACTTCGTAAAAGAATAGACTGTTATTCAGTGATTATATCTACATACATGCTTTTCCCTAACTGAATACCATTCCCAAACTTTAGTATTCTGAATCTAGGTGATCATTCTTTTGAATTTTTAACCACATATTATGTTGACTGGGAAAATACAGATAACCTCAGATATGCTGATGACACTACCCTTATGGCAAAAAGGGAAGAAGAACTAAAGAGCCTCTTGATGAAAGTGAAAGAAAAGAGTGAAAAAGTTGGCTTAAAATTCAACATTAAAAAACTAAGACCATGACATCTGGTCCCATCACTTCATGGCAAATAGATAGGGAAACAATGGAAACAGTGAGAGAATTTATTTTCTTGGGCTCCAAAATCACTGCAGACGGTGACTGCAGCCATGAAAAAAAACACGCTCCTTGGAAGAAAAATTATGACCAATTTAGACAGCATATTTAAAAGCAGAGACGTTACTTTGCCAACAAATGTCCATCTAGTCAGCTATGGTTTTTCCAGTGGTCATGTATGGATGTGAGAGTTGGACTATAAAGAAAGCTGAGCACCGAAGAATTGATGCTTTTGAAATGTGGTGTTGAAGAAGACTCTTGAGAGTCCCTTGGACTGCATGGAGATCCAACCAGTCCATCCTAAAGAGATCAGTCCTGAATATTCATTGGAAGGACTGACGCTGAAGCTCCAATAAGTTGGCCACCTGATGTGAAGAACTGACTCACTGGAAAAGACCCTGACGCTGGGAAAGATTGAAGGCGGGAGGAGAAGGGGATAACAGAGGATGAGATAGTTGGATGGCATCACCGATTCATTGGACATGAGCTTGAGCAATTTGTGGGAGTCAGTGATGGACAGGGAAGACTGGCGTGCTGCAGTTTATGGGGTCACAAAGAGTTGGACACAACTGAGCGACTGAACTGAACTGACTTTACAGCAGTAAAATAGCTTGTGTTTGTTTGTTTCTGAATGTTTTCAATTGAGAGAAGAGTTATCATACTAGGGGTATTTTTAAAAAATTTACATTTTACGTTACAATACAAATTTACATTACAAAATATTTAACAATACTGTGGCATATTTTCATTGCACTGTAACGCTCTATGTTTTGCTAAAATACTGTTTATTTTTTGAACTTTGCTCTTAAAAATGATGATGCTTTGAATATTCACAGGTATGATTTCTGAGAAACACAGCTCAGAGATTCTCTTAAGTATATACTGAGAATGTAATCATAGTTTGCACATGCCCAGCATCAATGTACATGCCCAGTATCAATGTATAAGAGATACTGTTAATCTATTTAGAGTGAACACTTGGTAATGTAAAAATACTTAATTTGTGCCAAGTATATCAATATTAAAAGTACCTTTTGATTCTCTTTAACTATGCTGACTTTTAAGAAGCATGAATAAGTATGTGGCATACTACTTCAACAAGAACAAAATAAGGACACTAAAAACATAAGATGATTTTGATCACCACCTCCTATACAATGTAACAAACCTCCATACATAATTCTTCAGGCACTCTGTCTATCAGATCTAATCCCTTGAATCTATTTGTCAGTCCCGTTGTATAATTGTAAGGGATTTGAATTAGGTCATACCTGAATGGTGAAGTGACTCTCCCTACTTTCTTCAATTAAAGTCTGAATTTTGCAATAAGGAGATCATCAAAGCCATCTCCAAGAAAAAGAAATGCAAAAAGGCAAAATGTTTGTCTGAGGAGGCCTTAAAAATAACTGAGAAGTAAGAGAAGCGAAAGGCAAAGGAGAGAAGGAAAGATACAACCGTCTGAATGCAGAGTTCCAAAGAATAGCAAGGAGAGATAAAAAAGCCTTCCTCCATGATCAATGCAAAGAAATAGAGGAAAACAATAGAGTGGGAAAGAGCATAGATCTCAAGAAAATTAGAGATACCAAGGGAATACTTCATGCAAAGATGGGCACAATAAAGGACAGAGATGGTATGGATCTAATACAAGCAGAAGATTTTAAGAAGATGTGGCAGACGACTGAGAACTTCCTGAAAAAGCACATGTTGGAATCAAGATTGCCGGAAGAAATATCAATAACCCCAGAGAAGCCGATGACACCACCCTATGGCAGAAAGTGAAGAAAAACTAAAGAGCCTCTTGATGAAAGTGAAAGGGGAGAGTGAAAACGCTGGCTTTAAATCAACATCCAAAAAACTAATATCATGGCATCCGATCCCATCACTTCATTGCAAATAGATGGGGAAACAATGGAAACAGTCACAGACTTATTTTCTTGGTGTCTAAAATCACTGCAGATGGTGACTGCAGCCATGAAATTAAAAGACACTTGCTCCTTGGAAGAAAAGCTATGACCAACCTAGACAGCATATTAAAAAGCAGAGACATTACTTTGCCGACAGAGGTCCATCTACTCAAGGCTATGGTTTTTCCAGTGGTCATGTATGGATGTGAGAGTTGGACTATAAAGAAAGCTGAGCACCAAAGAATAGATGCTTTTGAACTGTGGTGCTGGAGAAGACTCTTGAGAGTCCCTTGGACTGCAAGGAGATCCAACCAGTCCATCCTAAAGGAAATCAGTCCTGAATATTCATTGGAAGGACTGATGCTGAAGCTGAAGCTCCAATACTTTGGCCGCCTGATGCGAAGAACTGACTCCCTGGAAAATACCCTGATGCTCGGAAAGATTGAAGGCAGGAGGAGAAGAGGATGACAGAGGATGAGATGGTTGGATGGCATCACTGTCTAGGTGGACATGAGTTTGATCAAGCTTTGGGAGTTGCTGATGGACAGGGAAGCCTAGCATGTTGCAGTCCATGGGGTCGCAAAGAGACAGACACCACTGAGCAACTGAACTGAACTGAAAAACATAATGTAAAAGACTAGTCAATTTCACCACATTCCAGCTTACTTTTAAGGCAGAGGTTGATGAAAAAAAATGCTACCATAAAAGAAGTGAGAACATAAGTCATAATGGATGTGAAACCTAATAAAAGACAAATTAATATGTCAAGTATCTGTTAGAAAAAGATAAACAACCCAAAATAAAAACGGCATAGCATATGAGCAGACACTTTACAGAAGAAACGCGAACGTCCGATAAACTCTGAAGATAAGAAAATTATTTTAGAATGACCACAAATTATAAATATCAATTCATATGTAAAAAAGACAGTACAAAATTATGAAGAAAAAAGAGTAAAATATAGACAGCTTTAAGGAGGTTGGTCTCAAGCTTCCAGTCAGTGTTCCAAAAAGATTCTGCTTTTCAAAACAGACACATTCTAAGGCAAGACAACATGCAGTTCCTCCTGGTCCCAACACTTGTTTTTCAATATGTATTTATGTAGCTGTGCTGGTGTTGGTTACAGCATGCAGGATCTAGTTCCCTGCCCCGGGATTGAATGTAGGCCCCCTGAATTGGGAGTGCAGGGTCTTGGCCCCTGGACCACCAGGGAAGTCCCTACCTCCAACGCTCCTCACTGGCTAACTCTCTCTCCTCCTCATGGTTCTTACCTGCCTCCATTTTAATTTTTGAAACACGCAGATCATTTCTAATAACTGAGGGTCTATGCATGGTAATAAATACTCCTAACTGGCTTGGTTTCAACGAGCAAATTTTGGTAAGCTTCGTTTCTAAGACTCCTGGCATTTGGCATTGGTGAAAGGAGAATAAGAACTGCATTGCAATTTTTTCCCCAAAGCTCTGTGGTAAGCAAGAGCATGTGAACATGTTATTTTGAGACAGGTGAAGATACCACAATCAGGAGAAAATCAAAGGACAAAGAAAGAATTGGACACCGGTCTTGCCTCTTGATCATTAATGTTATTGCCTTTTCCCCTCCCTTTCAAACAATGCTCTTTTTTTACGGGACTTGATGGTGCACCATATTCTCTGAGATTTGTCATTGATGCTTTCTATTCTGCTTAAGAAAGGTAAGTTACCCAGGGGAGAATTCTTTTAAATGGAGATTTTTCTATTTGAGGAAGAATCCTATTATTGAATTCTAAAAGCCAGAAAGATACCATTTAACTGGTGGGTTTCAAAGTAATTCACTTTTTTATTTTTTGCATAGCAGTTTCCCCCACTATGAATAACTTCAGTGAAATTTTCTTACTAACTTTAAAGTGGTATTTCTCTTAAACACTTTGGAGGAGAAAGCTGTCATTCACTAAATGATGAAATTTACATGTAAGGTAAATGCTTACTTGCCTTAATTAAATGGTTTCTCTTTTACATGTATATTTTCATCTTGTATGTATTTATTTGCATGATGTGTATGTATATAGCTGTATGGAAGGATAGATATAAATGTATTTATGTATTTGTATATATACACAAATATTTTCTGGAAAAGATTGAAGGCAAAAGGAGAAGGGGGTGGCAGAGTATGAGATGGTTAGATAGCATCACCCGCTCAGTGGACATGGATTTCAGCAAACTCCAGGCTCCAGGACAGGGGAGCCTGGTGAACTACAGCGCATGGGGTTGCAAAGAGTAGGACATGACTTAGTGACTGAACAACAACAACAAATAGATACACAAACGCACATAATGAGCTATGCTGTTTTCAAGGGCAGACTTTCCTCATCCAGAGACTCATGGACCTCATCGAATGATCAGAAAACTGTATTTCCTTCAAACATTTCTCAGAACAATACAAAAATGTATAACTGTAACATAATACTGTAGAAAATATTTCTTTTTGTGGTGAAAGTTTTCCTCATGTTTTGCGAAGGTTATTCTACCCTATGTGTTAGTAGCGAGCCTCAGTCAAGGTGCCTTAAGCAAAAACTTATCAAATTTAACATTCATTCATCAACTCTACCTCATAATCCCAATCCCTTACTCTGCTGTTTTTTCTTCCAGATCAGTGATCTCTTTCTAGTGATAGTATATATAGAGATAAAAAGTATACAGTATATAATTTACTTAACTACCTGTATATACTGCTTATTTTGGGGCTCCCCAGGTGGTGCAGTGGTAAAGAATCATTCTGTCAGTGCAGGAGACCCAGGAGACATGGCTTAAATCACTGAGTCGTGAAGATCCCCTGAAGCAGGAAATGGCAACCTACTCCAGTATTCTTGCCTGGGAAATCCCATGGACAAAGAAACCTGGTGGGCTACAGTCCATTGGGTTGCAAAGAGTCGGGCACAACTGAGCACGCACGCATGCGTGCGTGCGCGCGCGCGCGCGCACACACACACACACACACACACACACACACACACACACACAGCTCAAAAAGGCAGAGTTTTTGTTTTGTTTACTGATTATTCTCAGATCCTAGTTCAAGGCTCAACTAACACTGTTTAAGTTACTATCATCCTTCTCTCTGTTTGAAGAAGCAGAATGTCAAGGCAGAAGGTGCAGGACTCCAGACTGGGTTTGAAACTGCCTGTTACATTTCGGTGTATGATTTAGGGCAAATTATACAATCTCTCTGACAGGTAGCTTCTGCATGTATAAAATAGGACTAATACTGCCTACTCAGAATGTCTGACCTATAGAAAGTAGTCGACTTATTTTCACTCCTTAGCTGACAATCACGTTCACATGGCCGTTAACTAAAGCTGAGTATTATCTCAAATCAAGAGCATCTGCTCCTCCCTTTCGGGACCCTCTTGCCTCAGGTGTCTATAGGTCATTATTTATCAGTTTTCCAATGAGCACGCTCTGTAGCTTGTGCCTGTGTCCTCGGTCGTGACCAACTCTTTGTGACTCTCTAGGGAGTATAATCCGCTAGGCTCCTCTATCCAAGTGATTTTCCAGGCAAGAATACTGGAGTGGGTAGCCATTTCCTCCTCCAAGGGATCTTCCTGACCCAGGGACTGAACCGTGTCTCCTGCACTGGCAGGAGGATTCTTTAGCACTGAGCCACCTGGGAAGCCCACTCTGTATTCACCATGGCGAAAGTCGCTCAGTCATGTCCGACTCTTTGCAACCCCATGGAATATACAGTCCATGGAATTCTCCAGGCCAGAATACTGAAGCGGGTAGCCGTTTCCTCCTCCAGGGGATCTTCCCAACCCAGGGACTGAAACCAGATCTCCCACATTGCAGGCAGATTCTTTACCAGCTGAGCCACGAGGGAAGCCCAAGAGTGCTGGAGTGGGTAGCCAATCCCTTCTCCAGTGGATCTTCCCGACCCAGGAATCGAACCAGGGTCTCCTGCATTGCTGGTGGATTCTTTACCAACTGAGCTATCAGGGAAGCCTAAAAGAAAATTAGATGTAATTTAGTTAATAAGAAGGAAATCACTCACCATGTGTGATTTATAATAAAACATCTTCCCTCCTCACACCTCCTGACTTCTTTTCCTACTTTATTATCTGTTTAACACTTCCTGTCATATAACAAAAAACATGTTACTTTTTTTATGTCACATATACTCACCGCATCCCTTACTAGGATGTTCACTTTTGAGACTAAAATGTTTTATGGAGTTTCCTGGCCTATCTTCAGCTCCAGGAAAGTGAGTGATGCTCAACAAAATGGTAACAAATAAGCTATGACTATTTTTACAGACAAGGAAATATAGGCAAAGGGAGTTAAAAAACATTTTCTCAGAGGCCAACACATATAATAAGTGGCAGATGCAGGATTCGAGTAGTTTGTTTCTAGTCTGTTACCTGGGCTTCTTATAGCTACAGAATCCCCCTTAACCTAAAGGACTCGGCACACTCTTTTAAAAAAAAAAAAAAAAGAAGAAAAAAAAAACTCATATTACTGTTACACAGAACACAGTTTAGGAAACACTGTCTTATATCACACTGATTATTTTTCGTCTATATTTGTTATGAGATTTAGTTGTTGCCAGCTATAATTCATTAAAAGGATTTTACTTTTTCTGTGGCCGAGACGGCCTAAAATCTTTATCTCCTGTTATAATTAAATTTTACCTAAGAAATAAGAATCAAGATTATATTCCCAGCCTCTAGTGAAGCAAAGTGTGTGTCTTTGATCAAGCTTTGACCAATTAGATATAACTGAAAACAGTGTGTGCAACAACTTCCATTAAGCGTCTTATAAAGGAGGTGACTTGCCCTTCACCTTCCTAACAGCTGCAGTTCAGACACAACGGCTGCAGCTGGGGCAGCCTTCCTGGACCATGAAAATAACTCGTGAGTGGGGGGCCATGCAACATAGAGCAAAGCTAGAAGAAGCCTTAGGTTTGAAAACATGATACTCAATACTAGCTCTAGACTACCTATCTAGACTTTTCTGTGACGGAAACAGGTCTCTTGCTTAAGATGCTGATATTTAAGGTTTTCAGTGCTTTGTAGTCTAAATGACTGCTAACTAACTAATTTCTAATAGATATGTTTGCATATTGATAGCTAGAAAAATACCCCTTTCCACAGTAACTGTTATGTAAAAAGAATGGAATACTTTAATAACAGCTGTTTGCCAGAAGTAATCATTGCTAATAATCTTTTATACTCAAAGAGTCTGACAGCCAAATATCTGTGCCAAGGAATTAAACTACAAATTCAATAAGCTATCTTTATTCTCCTCCCCAAAGGGTTCTTAAACTGAAAAATCAACACTGCCATCCTTACATTTTTGGTTATTTAGAATCTTTGCACTATTCTCTTCTAATGTATCAGCTACCCATGAGGGATATTAGGATTACAGAAGCAACATAGACTATGTCTTCATAAAACCAAGGAAAACAATTGTGAATATCAGAAAGCCCCCGTTTTTCAAATATTCTACTGATTTTATTTAAAAATTTTGATGTTGAATTCAATAATTATTTAAGCATACAATTAAATTAATGCACTTTATCATTTTTGCTTTGACTTTTGCATAGACACATATGCCATATTTGCTGCAGAAAAAATTAGAAGTTTTAATATCATTAATTCAGAGGATTTTTAAAGACTCATTTCTTAAAATGCTGAAAATTAAACAACATATTAGATAATGTAAAAACACTGTTTGAACTGCAAGTGAAAACACTTCATACAAGCAAAAAAGGCTGAATATTCACTCAAACTCGGTCTTGCCACATCACTGAATAATGCCATGGAAATCAAGGCCCATAAAACCCCATACCGATTAGCGAATGGCTGTAATTTGTATGAAGTTCTTCTTTACTTTAAGCTAAATTTTATCTTCTAGGTATAGGAGGAAAATTAATATTGCAAATAGAATTAAGACAGCTAAACATTTGATCTTGGAATGGAATACTGTCTTAGATCATCCAAGTGGACTCGGTGTAATCACATGGGCCTTACAAATAGAAGAGGGAGGCAAAACATAGAGAACCAGAGAGACAGTAGTGTGAGAAAGATTTGGCTAGATGTTGCTGGCTTTGAAAGTGGAAGGTTGGACCTTAAACCATGGGAGGCGAGCAGGCTCTAGAAGCTGGAAAAGCCAAAGGCACAGACTCTCCCTTACAGCCTTCAGAAGATCTCAGCCCTGACAGCATGCTGACTTCACCCACTGAGACCAATTTTGAACTTCTCACCCCCAGAACTGTACAATAATAAATCTGTGTTCTGTTGAGACATCAAGTCTTTGATGTATTTTTTTTACATCAGTAATAAAAAATAACACATCCATTATTTTCCAATATTTAAAAATCTATTCTTTATTCACTTGGCCCCTTTAAACTCACTCTTGATTTTTGGTCTTGCTAATATTATTCTTAGGGGCTTAGAAGTCTATTAATACTATTCAATACAGATGCCAAATTATTAGACAAATTTTAATTTGTCAGCCCTTCCTGTTGTCTTAGAATAGGCTGTAAGAAATAATAAAAAGAAAAAAGAAGAACAAAATGTTGAAGAAGAGTAAAAGGAGAAATGAGAATAGCATAATTTATATTTTTAGGTCAAAAATATTTTTCCTGTTAATTTCTGCTTTACAGCAAAATGATTAGGTTATACATATAAATACATTCTTTTTTATATTCTTCATTATGGTTTATCTACGAATATTGAATATACTTTCCTGTGCTATTCAGTAAGACCTTGTTGTTTATCCATTCTACATACAATAGTTTTCATAGTTCACCTCTCCTATCTATGAAGCAGAAACAGACTCACAGACATAGAGAACAGACTTGTGGTTGCCAAGGCAGAGTTGGAGGTGGGGGTAGAGGCAGGGAGGAGGGGTGGACCAAAATATCCTTTTTCTATCAAGTGCCTTTTTATATATAATATCAGTAAGTCTCATTTATAATAAGTGCATGGCCTATGCCACATAATTGAAAACTATTATTTTTTAAATTTGAATAAATTGTATCAGATGCAGTATATTAATATCTGAGAAAAATGGACAGGGGAAGGATGAACTACTATACTTTCTGTACAACTTTTCTGCAAAGCTTAAAAGCACTAAAAATAAAATTAATTAAAAATAAATTTAAAATAAAGATACAAAACATTTACTCACGCAGTAGTTTTTCAAGAATCTGTTTCTATCTCTCATCCTTTTGAACACAAGTGTCTTGCCAAGACCTCCATTATATTAGCTACTTCCCCAATCCAGGTAAAATACTATCAGCATAATGAACCAGTAGAATATTCTGTGAATGTCCAGCTGTTTCCAGGTATCTTTAAAAATATTATGATATATAATTATATATATGCTCAAATATAATATATAAATAATATTATATCTGAGCAATAATGTTGACAAAGGCCTGGAATTTGATGCGAAATTATGCTTTTGTCTTTTTCAACTAAGTACAAACAGTTTTGGATCCTTTTTTTCTGATAGGGATGGATAAGAACACATTTACCAAATTAATAGCTATTGACCATTTACCTGTGGCTGTATTAGTATGGTCATCAAATATACCACATCTGGCCGAGCAGTTACAATTGGAACTACTCTTTGGTTAGATTTATGTTAGTCCTCTGATATCCTTCAATATCTCTCTTGTCTGAGAACCCTCAGGCTGGTAAGCTGAGTGGAAATAGGATGTGTACTGACACACACGCATTCTTTAGTTCTTAATGGATGGTACTCATTTTCGTCACTGTTCCCAGGGAAGAGAGCGGTTTCACAGTTTTCCTTTGGCTTTTTCCACTATAATAGCTCTTACTCCTTAGGCCAAATAGCAAACTTAAGGGTTCTGTCAACTACAAAGTATGTCTACCCCAAGTCTATATTCAGAGACTATGGACACTGTGAACCGTCCCTGGACCTGGAATCCCTCTTGTTCTACATCTAACAGGCAGCATATAGTGATACTTCAGGGCCCTGACTACCAATGTCTACTCAAGACTCAATTCCAATAGTCCTCAAAAAGTCTGCATATTCCCCTTTCTATGGCATACACATAATCATAGACCTCTTAGATTTCATAAAGTATCTTAAGATTCAAAACTGGACAAGGGATTAGGACCTTTTGTTGAGACAACTTTCTCAATCTCTTGATCATACACAGTTAATTTTGATTGTATCCATTGAGCAGCACCTGCGATGTCTGCCTTTTGTTTTCCCTAGGATGTTGTTTCAGAAACCATCTCCATAACGCACTCAAGGTTGGCCCACTCCACCTCAGACATCATTCTGACACTGGAACTCACTCAAAAACTACATCCAGTTGGTTTCTAAGAGCTAAGAGTGGATAAAAGTGGAGAAATCTCTGGCCTACATTCTTTCAGCACCCTGTCATAACCATACTGAGAGTGTTAAACAGAGGCCCTCACCATGGAAGCGTTGCACTTTTCTTTCTTCCAATTAAACTTCTAAGTAGTCTAAGCTACCTTATCCTCTCTTATCCAGACTGGTGTAACTTCTTAAAAGGTCTTTCATTCTCCCAATCACTCTAGCCTCTTCCATTTTATTTGGTAGATTATATCTAGGATGATCTTTTTGAAATCCAAATCAATTATGTTTCTCTGTTTAAAATCTTCTAAGCCATTTCAGTGTTCCTAAGATAAGAAATACTTAATATGACCTCAATAGTCTCTGTGGTTGTGTCATATCCTACCTGCCTTCCAGCCTCGTATTTTACCACTTGTCATCTTCCTGTCTGGCCTTCAGCAAAACTACCTGTTTTTATTCCTTCTCAGTCTCTCCAGTCTCCAGGTTTTTGAAAATTCTGTTTCCATTGCATATAATATTCT
Organism: Okapia johnstoni; assembly: GCA_024291935.2. NCBI lineage: Eukaryota > Metazoa > Chordata > Mammalia > Artiodactyla > Giraffidae > Okapia > Okapia johnstoni. Next base: position 11,847,173 of record CM044325.1, read on the forward strand.
CCATCCTTCATTTGCTATCATAGTCAAATTCTATTCATTTGTCAGATCTCACTTCAAATATCCACAATCCACTAGGATTCTTCCCTGAGATTCTCAGACTATGACAAATCCTCTTGTTGCCTACTTTCCAAGAATTCTTATTATCTGTCCAATTGTGGGAGTGGGGAAGCAATTACATTGTTAATATGTCCGCCTTATTATACTTTGAGATCCAGGAAGGTAAACGCTGCATCCATTATCCCTAATGCTCTTACTCAGAGTGACAAACATGTTGTTCTTCAGTCACTAAGTCACGTCCAACTCTTTGCTACCCCCTGGACTGCAGCATGCCAGGCTTCCCTGTCCTTCATTGTCTCCCAGAGTTTGCTCAAATTCATGTCCACTGAGTTGGTGATGCCATCCAACCATCTCATCCTCTGTCTCTCCCTTCTCCTTCTGCCCTCAATCTGTCCCAGCATCAGGGTCTTTTCAAATGACATAATAAACAGTCAATAATACACTGGTTGATTGAAAGGTATTCTGCTGGTTATTGAATAACTGTCTGTCTCTTCCACCATCATCCTCCCTACCCCAGCCCTCCCAAAGTTGTGTGTGTGTGTGTGTGTGTGTGTGTGTGTACAGAGGAAGAAAGAAGGAGAGACAGAAATGGAGAAACAGAGAGACAAAGATGAGGAAGAGATGATTAGAAAGATTTTCATCACGTTCAATATTCTCATATACTTTAAAACTCCGAGTCAGTAATTTGATTATCAATAATTTTATCTGATGTTTTTCGTATTTCATTTAATTTAACATATTATAATAAAAATAGAATGTTTTTTGGAAATCCCAGAATACTTAATTTATTCACATATTGTGAAATTTACTCTCAATGAAACTTGTGAAATCAGAACTTATAAATAGTATCCTGGCAATCAAACTGGAAAACCACTAGGCCATTCAGATATGACCTAAGTTGAATCCCTTACAATTATACAGTGGAAGTGACAAAAAGATACAAGGGATCACACCTGATAGACAGAAGGCCTGAAGAACTATGGACGGAGGTTCGTAACATTGTACAGGAGGTGGGATCAAAATCATCCCCAAGAAAAAGAAATTCAAAAAGTTTGCCTGAGGAGGCCTTACAAATAGCTTAGAAAAGAAGAGAAACTAAAGGCAAAGGAGAAAAGGAAAGATATACCCCTTTTTATGCAGAGTTCCAGTAATAGCAAGGCGAGATAAGAAAGCCTTTCTCAGTGATCAATGTGAACAAAAAGAGAGGAAAACAACAGAATGAGAAGGACTAGAGACCTCTTCAAGAAAATTAGAGATACAAAGAGAACATTTCATGCAAAGATAGGCACAATAAAAACAGAAACGGTATGGACCTAACAGAAGCAGAAGATATTAGGAAGAAGTGGCAGGAATACACAGAAGAAGTGTACAAAAAAGATCTTAATGACCCAGATAAACATGATGATGTGATCACTCACCTAGAGCCAGATACTATTTATAAGTTCTGATTTCCTGGAGTGGGAAGATAAGTGGGCCTTAGGAAGCATCACAACCAACAAATCTAGAGGAGGTGATGGAATTCCAGTTGAGTTATTTAAAATCCTATAAGATGATGCTGTTAAAGTGGTGTACTCAATATGCCAGCAAAGTTGGGAAAACCCAGCAGTGGCCACAGGACTGGAAAAGGTCAGTTTTCATTCCAATCCCAAAGAAAAGCAATGCCAAAAAATGTTCAAACTACCACACAACTGCACTCATCTCACACGCTAGTAAAGTAATGCTCAAAATTCTCCAAGACAGGCTTCAGCAATACGTGAACCGTGAACTTCCAGATGTTCAAGCTGGATTTAGAAAAGTCAGAGGAACCAGAGATCAAATTGTCAACATCTGCTGGATCATAGAAAAAGCAAGAGAGTTCCAGAAAAACATCTACTGCTTCATTGACTATGCCAAAGCCTTTAACTGTGTGGATCACAACAAACTGGAAAATTCTTAAAGAGATGGTAACACCAGACCACCTTACCTATCTCCTAAGAAATCTGTATGCAGGTCAAGAAGCAACAGTTAGAACTGGACATGGAACAATGGACTGGTTCCAAATTGGGAAACGAGTACGTCAAGGCTGTATATTGTCACCCTTCTTATTTAACTTATATACAGGGTACATCATGCAAAATGCCAGGCTGGATGAAGCACAAGCTGGAATAATATCAATAACCTCAGATATGCAGATGACACCACCCTATGGCAGAAAGTGAAGAAGAACTAAAGAGCCACTTGATGAAAGTGAAAGAGGAGAGTGAAAAAGCTGGCTTAAAACTCAACATTCAAAAAAAAAAAATCATGGCATCCAGTCCCATCAGTGCATGGCAAATAGATGGGGAAACAGTGGAAACAGTGGCAGACTTTATTTTCTTGGGCCCCAGAAACACTGCAGATGGTAACTTTAGCCATGAAATTAAAAGACACTTGCTCCTTGGAAGAAAAGCTATGACAAGTGATGACAAAAGCTATTTCCAGTAGTCGTGTATGGATGTGAGAGTTGGACCATAAAGAAGGCTGAGTGCCAAAGAATTGATGCTTTTGAACTGTGGGGTTGGAGAAGACTCTTGAGAGTCCCTTGGACTGGAAGGAGATCAAACCAGTCAATCCTAAAGGAAATCAATCCTGACTATTTACTGGAAGTACCGGTGCTAAAGCTGAAGCTCCAATACTTTGGCCACCCAGTGTGAAGAGACGACTCATTAGAAAAGACCCTGATCCTGGGAAAGGTTGAAGGCGGGAGGAGAAGGGGACAACAGTGGACGAGGTGGTTGAATGGCATCACTGACTCAATGGAAGTGAGGTACTGAGCAACTGAAAAACAACAATCAAACTGGCCTTTAGCTAGTTCTACAGTGCACTCTTCTCAACATTAAACATCTGTCTTATAGTTACTGAAAATATCTCTAAAAATATCACTGTGATAAAACAATGATTCAGTGCTACAAAGATGCATTGTACCATGAATAGCAGCTCCTTAATTTGTATTAATGAGGTTCTGAAATAATTCCTCCATTGAAGAAAATATTTCAGCAAATTCAAGATCACTTGCCATTTATTTTTTTAGGCATGGTATTTTCTCTCATTAGAAGTGGAAATCTTCAGATCCCCAAAGTTACATATACCTCAAATTTTTAAAACTCATTGTGATAGACTCTTCAATATTTTGACCCTATTGGAAAAGACCCTAATGCTGGGAAGGATTAGGGGCAGGAGGAGAAGGGGATGACAGAGGAAGAGACGGTTGGATGGCATCGCCAACTCGATGGACATGGGTTTGGGTAAACTCCGGGAGTTGGTGATGGACAGGGAGGCCTGGCGTGCAAGAGTCAGACATGACTGAGCGACTGAACTGAACTGAATATTGTTCTTCTTGTAAATGAACTCTGTCTAGCTAAGTTTCTAGACAGCTTAAATTACATCCAAATTTGAAGGGTGGTACACAACAGGAGAAAATAAGTGAAATTATGTGGTCACTTGTGGCACACACACAACTTGTGCAGCAGCAGGGAACTTCAGTTCATGTCTAGTCAGAACGTCTTACCTACTGGTCTGTTCACAGGTAAAACACATGCTCAGGTTAACTGCTTACCGCTTGGTTACTTCCAGCTTGAACATCTACTCTTCTTGGATAGTTTAAGACAGATAATATGAGAAATGTTCTAATTCAGAATATAGCTTGGGTAAGGAAGGATAGATCACTTTTAACTCTCAGCCTCCATTAGAAATTAAATTAATTTATCCCTTTGACTTTCCTTGAATACAAGTTTTTGAGTTCTTGGGATCACAAGCTAAAGTTCTAGATATATTTCCTGAGCATTTGTTTTATCAAAATGTATTTTTTACAAAATATGTCCTCTGAGTATATAGTCTAACTTACTTCCCTTCCCTGATATATACACATATGAAAATAACTATTTCTGTTACTGCATCTGTTATAGTGTCTACTATTATTACTACTTTTATCACTACTATTAGCTTTTATTGTCAAAACTTTTATTACTGCTACTACTGTGTACCTCCATCTTCTGATTATTTTCTAATGAATAATGTATTTTTCTCATCTCTAAAACAATCCCTTAAAAAACATTGATTTTATGTTTTACTGATGAGAATACTGAGACTCAGACTCACTAAGCTTGCTGACCAAAGTTACTCAACTCATAAATGCTAGAGAAGGGGTTAGAACTCATATTATTCAAATCCCCAAATCTGAGTTATCTTAAGTATTATTCTACACTGTTTTGCATGACTTGGATATGCACATAGTATCCTGCAAAGACTTAAGTTCATTCAGAAACCAAAATGAGAAAACCGCCCCAGAGTAAGATTTTATTCCTCCCGGAGACGGACAAGTTGTTTCCTTTAACTCCTGGGATTTAAATTGTTTCAGCCCAAGACTGATATTATGAAATCACAGGTGAAAAAAAGCGTTTATTGCATTTCTCTGCTACGTTCTCAGGGAGGCAACTCTATATGTGCTTGACCTTTTCAAGGTTCTGCAGTTTGATTGGATGGCTGCCTCCGTTATCACCTTTTACAACCTCGGCTTCATGTAAGAAATCAGAGTGGACTGGGGAGCCAATCAAATATGGAATATTGAAAAGGTTACAGCAGCACTGCAGACTACAAGCTGTCTTGGACAGCTATGGTTATTAACATTCCGATGTCTCATTCTAATGACAAAGATTGTAATAAGAACAGACGAGGCCGGGCAGTGAATTTTATGCTTTTGACAACGATCAGATGGGAAATGGTTGAATCTGGAGGTCAGCCTTAGCCAGTCTTCTCTTGTTGTACTGCCTGTTTATAATCCAGTGAATTGACTTCAGTGTCATGAATGGGGGTCATGTTGACACAAATCAGGGCCAGGAGTGCATCTTCCTTCACGTTGCTCTGGGGCCCTCTTTACTATTATAATTGCCTTTTGCTGTGCTTTCTGTCCCTTGTCCTATTTCTACATGGCATTTGAAAATGAAATTGGCTTTTGAAATATTGGCTCCCTTATTTTTCATTAGGACACAGGCTCCCTAAAAGAGTCAACCAGAAATGCCATGAAGTAGTGGGTAGAGAGTGTCTTAAAGTTTTATTAAATACATAATCAACTTTATTCGTGAAAGTAATACATGCTATTAAATTCAAATGGCAGGGCTAGTACCTAAACTGTTGGAGGAAGTCTAACTTTATTACTGGTAAATTTACTATATTTGTTTATTTTGGACAAAGCCTATCACTCGGGCTATTTTTATATTGTATATTTTTATAATTAACTTTGTTAAAGGAGTTTTCTGTTTGTTTTTTCTTTTTTTTCCTTTTTACCTTTTAGAGCTTTTTGTATTTCCAAATACTTTGGGAAATGCCAGGGGACTAGCCTTTCATGAACAATTTGAATTATATTGACATCGTTATGTCTCTGTTAAATGGAGATGGGAAAACATATTTTTTAGACATAATTAAAACTTCATTGTGGTATGTTAGGGCTTACAGTTGATGTGGCTATTTAGATGTCTAATTAGAAGGAAAAGTACCAAAGATTTCACAAAGTTCAGGAGAACAATAGGACTTGGAAATAAGCAGCTGCGCACAGGAGTATTTTTCCTCCATATAACAGAACAATTTACTGCATCCGTAGGAAAGAAAATATGCTTTTCTGATTAAATCCTTGATGCAATAAATCTTGCATCTGTCATCTACTCACAGCAGCTCTGGGGAAAAAAGGGTACTTTCTTTGCTTCCCTTTCAGCTTTAATTAAAGGTCAGTTCAGATTTTCATAAGCAGCTCATCCTGGTATTTTCTAATCTTGGTGGATAGATGAATGCCCCATTGCTATGCCATAAAACCTGCTGTTTGGGGCTTGGATCTGCACTGTTGTCATCTCCTCTACATAGCTGGGAATCTCCTTTTAAATCTAGAGCATCCCAGCATGTGGAAGGCATACAGAACTGTGCATTACAGAATAAGAGCTAAGCCATCTGCCTGTTAGAACTGCTTCCATAAAACAAGAAAGAAAAATAACTGACCATTAAATAGTAATATTTCATCTTCATAAGTCCTGGTAAAAAAGTAAAAAAAAAAGTTTTATGCTGGTCTCTAATACTAATAATCCCAATTAATTCACTGAACTCTTTACAATAAATTTGACCTTAGGGTTGACTTAAACATCCCTCCTTCAGTTTTTGTGTTCCTCCCTGAAACATATCTCAATCTACTCTAGAGATTTTGATTCAATTCTTATAAGAGTTTACCCATCATATTGAGTAAGGGCCTGCTGACATATATGCTTAGTGATTCTGTTGGGCAATTTGACACAGCTACTGAAACTACTACACCCAGCCCTACAACACAAAGACGCCATCCCATAAAGAGAACATTCAGGGTTTTGTCCAAAAGTTCAACATCACTGGCCCCGGTGTAGTTTTAGTAATTCTCCTGCTCACCAGATTTGCAACTTTTGTTTCTATCCATTCAAGCAAAACACAGTTTTCTTCACTTGACCTGTTTTTCCTTTTATCTGTGATTCAGATAATCCATCATAACTGTATTTATACTGTTTGATTTGCTTTTAAGTGACTGAGACAGCTCAAATTGAAGAAAAAGAAAAAAGGAGGATGGTATTATTAGCTTCTTTGTTGAGCTCTGAAAAAATGTCACCAGATTCTTTTTTTCCCCTGTCTCCGTTTCTCACCAGTGTTTCCGATTTCATTTTACCCCCAATTAGGGCCTTCTATATGGGAAAATAGGGCTACCAATTACTGAGGAAGTGTATCTCACAAACTTAGTAAACCCAGGAGAAACAGTATCTGTTAAAAACCATTCTGAGAATTCCCTGGTGGTCCAGTTGCTAAGACTTTGTACTCCCAACACAGGGGGCCTGGGTTTGATCCCTGGGCAGGGAAATAGACCCCACATGGTACAACTAGGATCTTCCCTGTAGCTCAGAAGGTAAAGAATCTGCTTGCAATGCAAGAGACCCGGGTTCGATCCCTGGGTTGGGAAGACTCTCTGGCGAAGGGAATGGCAATCCACTCCAGTATTCTTGCCTGGAGAATCCCATGGACAGAAGAGTCTGGCAGGCTACAGTCCGTGGGGTCGCAAAGAGTCGGACACGACTGAGTGACTAACACTATACTACATGGCACCACAGGACACAACTGAAGAATCCGCATGCTGCCGCTAAAGATCTGTGTGCTGCAACTAAGAGCAGGTACAATTAAATAAATAAATGAAATATAATTTTTAAAATAGTGCTGGAAAAAAACCCAAGAAATCATCATACTTTCTTAGCTTTGATCACAGACCCCTCCAGAATTTATTTTTGTGGTCAGCATGGTAGACATCTCTAACTTCTCAGTCTGTGTTACACATTTCATCCAGAGATGGGGTTATAACAACAGACTAAACTGGGAAAGGGAGATGTGGTAGACTGAATAATGTCCTCTCCCTCTCCAGAGATGCCCTGTTCTAAACTGTAGAATCTGTGAATGTTACCTTACATGACAAAGTGGACACTGGAGGATGTGATTAAGTTAAGGATCCTGTAATGTAGAGACTGGAGAAGGCAATGGCACCTCACTGCAGTACTCTTGCCTGGAAAATCCCATGGACAGAGGAGCCTGGTGGGCTGCAGTCCATGGGATCGCTGAGAGACGGACACGACTGAGCGACTTCACTTTCACTTTTCACTTTCATGCACTGGAGAAGAAAATGGCAACCCACTCCAGTGTTCTTGCCTGGAGAATCCCAGGGACGGGGGAGCTTCGTGGGCTGCCGTCTATGGGGTCACACAGAGTCGGCCACGACTGAAGTGACTTAGCAGCAGCAGCAGCAATGTAGAGATTATCCTAGACCACCTGGATGGGTCCACTGTAATCAAAGGATCCATATAAAAAGGACGTAGGAAGGTCAGATTCATAGAAAGAAATGTCATCATGGAAGCAGTACCCAGAGGGATGCCATTGCTAGAAGGGGTCTGTGAGCCAAGGAAAGTATGGAGCCTCTAGAACTGAAAAGGCAAGGGATGAATTTTCCCCTAAAGGCTTAGAGAGAACTCAGCCCAAACACAAGACCTTGATTTTAGCCCATTGAGATTTACTTTGAACTTCTAGCCTTTAGAATTGCAAGATAGCATTTGTTTTAATCTATTCAGTGTGTTATAATTTGTTACAATAGCAATTAAGACCATGGCATCTGGTCCCATCACTTCATGGCAAATAGATGGGGAAACGATAGAAACAGTGACAGATTTTTTTTGTGGGGAGCTCCAAAATCACTGCAGGTGGTGACTGCAGCCATGAAATTAAAAGACGCTTGCTCCTTGGAAGAAAAGCTATGAACAACCTAGACAGCATATTAAAAAGCAGAGACATTACTTTACCAACAAAGGTCCATCGAGTCAAAGCTTTGGTTTTTCTAGTAGTCAAGTATGAATGTGAAAGTTGAACTATAAACAAAGCTGAGCACCGAAGAATTAATGCTTTTGAACTTTGGCATTAGAGAAGACTCTTGAGAGTCCCTTGAACTGCAACAGATCCAACCAGTCAATCCTAAAGGAAATCAATTCTGAATACTCATTGGAAGAATTGATGCTGAAGCTGAAACTCCAATACTTTGGCCACCTGATGTGAAGAGCTGACTCATTTGAAAAGACTGAACTGAACAACTGCAATAGAAACCTAAAGATATTGGGCAGAAATAAACATATGTTCATTAACTGTAGGAGTATCTCTCATGTTTTTACTGTCTGACAAAATGATTCTTTGAATTGCCCTTAATTCTAGATACATTATAAAGCCTTTAAGTTCAGTTCAGTTCAGTTCAATCGCTCAGTCATGTCCAACTCTTTGCGGCCCCATGAACTGCAGCACACCAGGCCTCCCTGTCCATCACCAACTCCTGGAGTCCACCCAAACCCATGTCCATCAAGTCAGTGATGACACCTAACCATCTCATCCTCTGTCGTCCCCTTCTCCTCCTGCTCTCAATACTTCCCAGCATCAGGGTCTTTTCTAGTGAGTCAACTCTTCGCATCAGGTGTCCAAAGTATTGTAGTTTCAGCTTCAACATCAGTTCTTCCAGTGAACACCCAGGACTGATCTCCTTTAGGATGGACTGGTTGGATCTCCTTGCAGTCCAAGGGACTCTCAACAGTCTTCTCCAACACCACAGTTCAAAAGCATCAATTCTTTGGCACTTAGCTTTCTTTATAGTCCACGTCTCACATCCATGCATGACCACTGGAAAAACCACAGCCTTGACTAGATGGACCTTTGTTGGCAAAGTAATGTCTTGAGCTGGCACTAAATCCTGATCATCTGCATTTCTCACAGCATGTTAGCCCATGGTCAAGCATATACAAATTTTCACTAAATATATTTTATATTGAATGTATTTGAGAAAAAGTATACATATCTGCAGTGAAAAATGACAGTAATACTTCTTGGGTTTTCTTTTTTTCAGCTTCATGGTGAATAGAAGTCAAACATATAGGCTGAAAGATGTGCCTCAAAAAGATACAAAAAGGCAGGGGGGAGGCAAACAAAAGTCAGGTATTAGAAAAAGCTTTATCTTGAAAGAACATCAGGCCAGAATTCAAGACAGTGTCTGGTACTAGGGCCATGTAAGCATTCTCATTCTTCACAGATAAGAATAGGACACTGAATTAGATTTAGAGAGACAGCAAAGAGGTACACACAACACAGTAGTGGGATGAAAAGAAGGCAGCATGATGTGGCTCTCAGTTCTGCTGCTCATTACAGAGAACACATTGCAGATTACAGACAGTCACCTATAGACATTACGCTCTAGAAGGGCCCCCAGAATCTGGATTTGTTTTCTTTTCAAATTTATTTTTAATTGGAGGATAATTGCTTTATAATGCTGTGTTAGTGTTTGCTGTGTGTGTGTGTGTGTGTGTGTGTGTGTGTGTGTGCGTGTGTGTGTTAGTCGCTCAGTCGTGTCCGAGTCTTTGCGACTTGATTGGACTGTAGCTCACCAGGGCCCTCTACCCATGGATGTCTCCAGGCAAGAATACTGGAATGGCATTAATGAAAGGAAAGACTGTAGATACTACAGATACTTAGACCTCCAGCCTATTCATTCTGGTCCATTCTTAAAATGACTGAGGCATGGGGAGCAGGATTTTGAAACTGCTCTGCTCTCCTGGATTGTACATTTCATCTGTTTAATATTTCATATTTATAATCCTAATAAATAGTTAATAAGGCTTGTCAATTCCATTTTTTATTAGAGATCTCCTTCACCCATCCTTCGAGAGACAAGAGACTGGCTGATAAACTATGCTTCCTGAATAATGAAGTTAGCTTGTGACCCTGCTAATCAGTCCTTCTCAAATCTTTATCTGCATCTGGATCACTTGGAGAGCTGATTAAAATATAAATTCCCTGTAGTCTAACTGGGATGTGGCCTGAGGTTCTGCATTTCTAATACTCTCCCAAGTGATACACATGAAACTGATCCATGAACTATACTGTCACAAAGTTTTATTGGTCATGAATTTCTGATTAGAAGTTTAAGTTCTGTAGTTGGATCTTATTCTGGAGGAAAGAGAATCTCAAATTTGGGGATTGGGCAGAAGGCAAATGTCCTCAGTATCATAATCTAGTTTTTACATCTCCTATTGCCCCATTAGCTTGGAGTTCTTACCTGGATCACTACTCATTGATATGTTTCGGTGTTTGGGACATACCTCCTTGTCTGGAATTCCTCTCACTGCCTGCCACTACCTCATGGCACTCATGACACTGTGTAAGGGCTTCCCTGATAGCTAAGTTGGTAAAGAATCCACCTGCAATGCAGGAGACCCTGGTTTGATTACTGAGTCCAGAAAAGACCCTCTGGAGAAAGGATAGGCTACCCACTCCAGTGTTCTTGGGCTTCCCTTGTGGCTCAGCTGGTAAAGAATCCACCTGCAGTGTGGGAGACCTGAATTCAATCCCTGGGTTGGGAAGATCCCCTGAAGAAGGGAAAGGCTTCCCACTTCAGGATCGCAGAGTTGGACATGACTGAGCGGCTTTCACTGTCACTTACTGTTTCTTAAAAGTCACATGGGGACCACATGGATCAAAAGCTGCTGAGATGCTTGTTAAAATGCAGATTCTGGGGGCCCTTCTAATGTGCAATGTCTCTAGGTTGAAAAAAAAATGGTCCTGATGAACCTATTTGCAGGGCAGGAATAGAGACACAGATGTAGAGAACACATTTGTGAACACAGCAGAGAAAAGAGAGAATGGGATGAATTGAGAGAGCAGCATGGACATACACACACAACCACGTGTAAAATAGTGGGAAGCTGCTCTATAACAGAAGGAGCTTAACTTGGCGCTGTGTAATGACCTAGAGGGGTGGGATGGGAGGGGAGGCTTAAAAGCGGGGATATGTGTATACGTGCAGCTGACTCATATTGTTGTGCAGCAGAAACTGGCCTTCCCTGGTGGCCCAGATGGTTAAGTATCTGCCTACAATGCAAGAGACCCAGGTTCAATCCCTGGGTTGGGAAGATCTGCATGAGAAGGGAATGGCAACCCATAAACATTACTAATTGCTTTAGGAAAACCTAGCACTTTCTCCCTAATGTCCTTGCAAATAGTAATCTTGTACTACTCAGAGGAACTCATGTTCCCATCATCTGTAAAATTTTTATAACTTGAAATTTCAAAAAACTAGATTTTGCCTCCCCCTTACCAAATGTGAAATGTTAAAAGAAGGCCTCCAGGGATGTCATTTGGCCTGGAAGTCATAAAGAATATACAGAGTCTAGAAAGCTGGATATCAAAACTCCTGCTGAACACTGGAAAGAAAAGATTTCTATGATCTATCTGTGCATCTAGTTACCAGGGTCAAACCATAATCCTTTGAAAGAATCTGAGATACTGCCTTGCTCCATCTGACAGAGAATCATGCTTTCAGAATGAAAATAAAAATTCACGAGCTACTGTGAACTGAATTTGTTTTTTGCCTTTTCTAGGTAATCTTGGACCCATGGGAAGGAACAACTACCATAATAAAACACCTCAAACCAATTTTTATAAGATTGTAAAAATTTTATAAAATTTTTATAAAATTTATAAAGAAACCCAAATTTTTAAATAAAAGTTCTAAGTGATTCATAGCTTCCAAACAAGTTATTTCAAAAATATCCTTAAAAATCTAGATATTGGGATAAGGTAGAATCTAACTCCATGAGGCCTTCAAGAAATTCACTTTAAATTTGAAGATGAAAATAGGTTAAACTAAAAGAATGTAAAAATAAATAAACTCTGATAAAATTAGTCAAAATAAGCTGAAAAGCTGAGTGGCAATATTTACGGACAAAGAAGATTTCAGTATAACCAGAATTACCAGAGAAAAAATCAACTGGTATTCCTAACTAAATTAAAAAACTCAGAAAAAAAATCTCAAAAATCATACAATATTTGAAAACTAAATAAAACACCTCCAAACAACCTGGAAGCCAATGAAATAACTGAACAGGATGTAAGAAAGCATTTTTGAAATTAGTGAAAATAAATATGTAACATATGAAAATATGAGGATATAGCATGGCAATTGTTAAGAGGGAAAAGTATAGCACTAAATGCCTTCGTTGTTATTGTTATTGTTCTGTCGCTAAGTTATGTCTGACTGCTTGTGACCCCATAGACTGCAACACGCCATGCTTTCCTGTCCTTCACTACCGCTTGGAGTTTGATCAAACTCAAATCCATAGAATTGGTGATGCCATTCAACCACCTCATCCCCTGTCACCCCTTTCTCTCCTGCCCTCAATCTTTCCCAGCATCAGAGTCTTGTCAAGTGAGTCAGCTCTTCACATCAGGTGGCCAAAGTATTAGAGCTTCAGCATCAGTTTTTCCAATGAATATTTAGTGTTCATTTCCTTTAGGATTGGCTGGTTTGATCTCCTTGCTGTCCAAGGGACTCTCAAGACTCTGCTCCAGCACCACAGTTCAAAAGCATCAATTCTTCAGCACTCAGCTTTCTTTATGGTCCAACTCTCCCATCCGTACATGACTATTGGAAAAATCATAGCTTTAACTATAGGGACCTTTGTCTGCAGAGTGATGTCTCTGCTTTTTAAGTACTGCCTAGATGTGTCATATCTTTCAAGGAGCAAGCATCTTTTAATTTCATGGCTACAGTTACCATCTGCAATAATTTTGGAGCCAAAGAAAGTAAAATTGGTCACTCTTTCCACTTTTTCCCCATCCATTTGCCATGAAGTGATGGAACTGGATGCCATGATCTTCATTTTTTGAATGCAGAGTTTTAGGCCAGATTTTTCACTCTCCTCTTTCACTTTCATCAAGAGGCTCTTTAGTTCCTCTTCACTTTCTGCCATTAGAGTGATAGCACTGCATATTTGAGGTTGTCGATATTTCTTCCAGCAATCCTTATTCCAGCTTTTGCTTCATCCAACCAGGCATTTTGCATGATGTACTTCTGCATATAAGTTAAATAAGCAATGTGATAATATACAGCTTTAACATATTCCTTTCCCAATTAGGAACTAGTGCATTGTTCCATGTCTGGTTCTTACTATTGTTTCTTGACCTACATACAGGTTTCTCAGGAAGCAGGTGATGTGGTTTGGTATTACCATCTCTTGAAAAATTTTCCACAGTTTGTTGTCATCAACACAAAGGCTTTAGTGTAGTCAATGAAGCAGAAGTAGATGTTTTCCTGGAATTCCCTTGGTTTTGTTTTGATACAACAGATGTTGGCAATTTGATCTCTAGTTCCTCTGCCTTTTCTAAATCTGGCTTGTTTGTACGTCTGTAAGTTCTTGGTGCCCGTACCGTTTAAGCCTAACTTGAAGGACTTTGAGCATTATCTTGCTAGCATGTGAAATGAGCACAACTGTAGGGTAGCTTAAACATTCTTTGGCATTGCCCTTCTTTGGAATTAGAATGAAAATGAATCTTTTCCAGTCCTGTGGCCATTGCTGAGTCTTCCAAATGTGCTGGTATATTGAGGGCAGCACTTTCATAGCATCATCTTTTAGGATTTGAAATAGCTCAGTTGGAATTCCATCACCCCCACTAGCTTTAGTATGAAAATAAATGTCTCAAGTCAATAATTTTCCTTTTCAAAGTTGGAATCTCAAGAGAAGAAACAAAAATGAGAACTGATTTGTATTCCATAGTAATCAAGACAGTGTGGTATTGGTGAAAAAAAAGGCAAATAGATCATTTGAACAGAACAGAAAGCCCAGAAACACATAAATATAGTCAACTCATCTTTGACAAAAGAGCAAAGCCAACACAATAAAGAAAAAAGTCTTTTCAACAAATAAAGTTGGAATAATGATGTCTCTACATGCAAAAACAAAAATAAAAGATCCAGATACAGACCTAACACCTAAAACTTAACTCAAAATGGATCACAGACCTAACTGTAAAATGCAAAACTATAGAACACTTAGAAGATAACACAGGCCAAAATCTAAATGAATTGGGTATCAGTGAAGACTTTAGATACAATATCTAAGGCACAGTCCATGAAAGAAAGAAATGGTAAGATGAACTTCAATAAGTTAAAATTTTTCTTTATGAAAGACACTACCAAGAAATCGAGAAGACAATCTATAGACTGGGTAGACATCTGATAAGGGACTGTCATCCAAAATATGCAAAAACTCTTTAAACTCATTAGCATGAAAACAAACAATCCAATTAAGAAATGGATCAGATACTTTGACAGATACTTTACCCAAGAGGTTGTAAAGATTGCAAATAATCATACTTGAAGATACACAAAATCGTATGTCATTAGAGCACTGCGAATTCCAAAATCAACAACAGCATCCAGGTACCACAACACACTTATTAATATGGCCACAATCCAGAACACTGACAACATTAAATGCTGGCAAGGATAAGGATGTGCAATAACGGAAATATTCTCATTCATTGGTGGTGGGAATGCAAAATGGCACAGCTACCTTCAAAGACAGTTTGGCAGTTTCTTACACAACTAAACACTTACCATAATAATCAAGCAATTGTGTTCCTTGGTATTTGAACTTTTGTGCAAGACCTTACTTTTGTGCAAGACCTGCATTAGCTATGTGAACACACATTTTGCCAAAGAAGATATATGGATAACAAATAAGAACAGAAAACGTAGCTTAACTTTATTACTCATTAGAGAAATGCAAATTAAAATCATAATGTGTAAAATTAAGAATTAAAAAGACTAAGAACAAATCTTGTATAGCAACAGGAACTCTAAACAGTGCTGGTGGGTTTGTAAAATGTTACAACTATAAGTTAAATTTTCACCTACCAGAGGACCCTGACATCATTTCCAGATATTTACTCAAGAGAAATAAAGGCATAGGTATATAGGAGGATTTATATGTGAATGTTCATAGCCAGAAAGTAGAGAGAAACCTGGTACAAGCTGAATTGGGTTCCTTAAAAATTCATGTATAATAGTTTTAACCATCCAAATGTGACTGTTCTGGGAATACGGTTTCAAAAGAGGTAATAAAGTTAAGTAGGTCACTGGGGTGGTTCGTATTCCAATATTACTGGTGTCCTTATAAGAAGAGGAAATTTGGATACAGACTAGTGCAGAAGTAACACTACATGAAGACACAGATAGAAAATGGCCATACTCAAGCCAAGGAGCAAAAATATGACAAGAAACCTATTTAACAACTTGCAGCCTCCAGAACTGTAAGAAAATAAATTTCCATTTTTAACACATCCAGTATGTGGTACTTTGCTCTGGCTACCTTAACAAACTAATGCGCGTGTGCATGCTAAGTTGCTTCTGTCATGTCCAACTCTTTATGACCCTATGGACTATAGCCCACCAGGTTCCTCTGTCCATGGGGTTTTCTACGCAAGAATATTGAAGAGGGTTGCCACGCCCTCCTCTATGAACGAATGCAAACACATTAACGGATGAGTGGATAAACACATTTTTGACATATCTATGCACTGGAATACTACTCATCAATAAAATGGAATAAGCCATTGATACATGCAACACTGTAGATAGATGTATCCATAAATTTTCTTGAGAGAAAGAAGCCAAAATCATCTCCAAAAAATAAAAATATTATTTGCTTACTGTTCCATTCATATAAAATTCTAGAAAATACAAACTAGTTTATAGTGACAGTAGATTGATAACTATGGGAATTGGGAAGGCAAAGAGGGACTTGGTGAAGGAAAAATGAAGAAACACAAGTGGTATAGATGTATGTAGATGTCAAAGCATCAAACTGCATACAATTAACATTTGTAGTATTATTACATAGCTATTTTAAATAAAAATAACAGTGTTACATGGTAAGTGGTACATTAAATATATTTTTAGTCACTTGTTTTTAGATTACCTTAAAATCAATATCATTATTCCATGCACTCTTTATAAAGAGATGGGTTATTCCCAATCTCGGAGATCACTTTGCTATAATTTATCCAATATACTTATCAGTCTATATGTTCATATTTCTTTTTCCACAAATATGTCCAACTTGATCTACTGGGGAAACGTAAAAACAAACAAACAAACTATTGTCTTCTTGCACATATGTAACTAGGAAATTCTTATCTGCCTTGAGATCAAGTAGAAAAGTTTAAGTTTGAAAAGACAGCTGACCTTATTTTCTGTTTCTGCTCATTTTTTCCAACACCCCTAAATGGTGTAAAAGGCAATGCATTTTGCTACAGTGAAAAGATGGTTACAGAGTAGGAGAAAGTGGAGAGAACCATTCCTGAACTGTCAGGACTAGTTAGAAAGAAAAAAATAAATAAAGGAAAGTTAGAAAGATGTGTCCAGGTTTATCCCTCCAGAGAGCTCCTTTCCCTTTGCAAATATTGTATGAATGCCTTCAAATTAGCTGATGACAATGAATCTTCTTCTAGAATGTTATTACAAATAATAGCCATACCACCTAGCTCATCCATATTTACTGAGTTTCACACTGTTTCAAACTGGCTTGCTATTGATTTTGATATGGCCACATGAGTCAACAGAAAGCTCCAAATTGATACAAACAATTATATTAACGATACATTAAGTGTAGTACAATGCATACATTTAAACAGCTTGGGAAACCTGTAATTTATGTTTGACCAAATCAGAAGATCCTTATTATCAGATAACCCAGATTGTTGGAATATGCCAATTTAATAAAATCTTTGTACTTCTTCTGGGTGAAATTCTGATTAGTTATCAGAATGGTTATATGATGGAATTTGCAACACTGAAGAAAACTGAGATGAACAACTTGCAATATCTGTTCCCAACTAACCTTCCAGCGTTATTTCTCTGCTTCCACTGTTCATACACAGCATCGACACTGGACGCCCTGAAAAAGTCATGTTTTGTATCTCGGAAAGCACACTTCTGTCTCTCTGGTATGCCCCTCCCATTAATCCCTTTCTAGTTCATACTGTCTCATCGTTCAAATTAAAGTTTAAATATCACACTTTTTAGGGAATTCTAAACCTCTCACACCATTCTACCTAGACAGAGTTAACCACTCATCCATATGCACTCCCATGAATGAATTAAGGA
The DNA here is from genome assembly GCA_024291935.2 of Okapia johnstoni. Classification (NCBI taxonomy): domain Eukaryota; kingdom Metazoa; phylum Chordata; class Mammalia; order Artiodactyla; family Giraffidae; genus Okapia; species Okapia johnstoni. The sequence goes on from CM044325.1 coordinate 11,864,763, forward strand.
ATTTAAATTCAATACTTATCATTTAATGAGAGGCTATTTTATATCAGGAATTTTATTGTTTTATATATACATATGCATTTTCTCAGTACAAGACTGAAAGATTATAAAGACTGAGGAGCATACCATTCTTTCTTGTATTCACGACACTTAGCACAGGGTCTGGGATTTAGCATCAATAAATGCTTACTGAATTAATTCATTTATATGACCTTTGAAACATTGCCATTCTGGAGTGTGTGCATCATTCTACACAGATAGTTTATGAGTCTGATTACCAGGCTTCTCTGTCATATCCCTTAGTTATAATAATTAGCTTTCATTTTAACATGTTATCACATGGAATTTCTAAAAGAACGTATATTCTTTAAGGGGAGAAAAGATGAATAAATGACATTTCCTGTATAGCATAAGAAATTTGATCTCTACTTACAGGTAGTTTCACAAGTCTTCCATTACCTTTTAGGAAGCAGTCAGCTTACAAAGAATCATTATAGCATATTGGCTTAGAATACAAAGTTGAAGACAGAGAAAGATGTACTCCAATTACAGTTCCATGGCTATGTTGTATGTCTTTGCTGTGGAAACACTTTTGTGAGTTATTTTAGCTGTCTCAACTTAAGTTCACATGTTAGAAAAAAAGATAAGATGTTGTTTATTAATATGAGCATTACATTATGTACATGAACTACTAGTAGAGAAGCTTCATGTGCTGAGGACTCAAATACCTTAAAAGAAAAGATGCATTCACCACCACCACCTACCCAGCACAAAGCTGACAGCATCCATGAGATCTAACAAAATAATATATATATATATACCTATTCATATTATTTTAAAAATTTTAAGAAATTTACAGTGTAGCTAGAGAACTACAACCTGCTCATTGGAAACTATTAAATAAAAATATGACACAGGACTTAATTATAAAATACATTGCCTGATTCAGAAAGTGGTATTATAGTAGTTCAGAGAAAGCAAAGAAAATTATGAATTACAGAAATCGTGTCTTTCAATGGGAGATAGTTCAAAAAAATGGTAGATGAGAGTTGACCCATTCCAGAGATATGGCACAGACAGAGAAACATAGGTTAGATACACTGAGATATGATCTCAAAATAAAATATCTCATGCCTTTTTTCTTTGTCTGGATTTACTGGCAATTTTGTGGTTTTAAGTACATTAGACCAACCACATTTGGGAAGTGCCTTTGTTGTGTTGGCTGAAGTGCTAGCAATGGATGTAGGTAAATATCACTGCAACCAACTTCAAAAGTACTTACTGGCTACACTCTCGAAGAGTCACTTATTATTTTTTGATGTAGGGTCACTGATTTTGAGCCATGTTCTGATAGTATTCCTAAAAGAAACTCCAAGTACTATTTACTATAAAAGAAGATGAATAGACCACAATTATTTTCATATTTTCTCAAATTGTGATTCATTGATCCAAAAGGAATTGAGGTTGGTGATGCACAAAAAGTGTTTGCTGTGTTTATCATTAGACATTCAATATAGTACCCAAACTACTCAGAATTTTCTGCATATATTTCTAAACACAGTTATGAAGTCCATTGATGAGCTAAAGAAAATCATACTGGGATGAAAGAGATTCAACTTGACCTGATACTACATATGAATTTTAATTTTACTGCTGCTGCTGCTAAGTTGCTTCAGTTGTGTCCGACTCTGTGCGACCCCACAGACGGCTAGTTTCCACCAAATATAAATGTTCAAGGAAATATTACAATCCAGATTTGGTTTGACAAAGAAGTTCGGAATATCAGTTTATATATTTCTCCTTTTATCTCCTTTTATCATTTCCCACTCTTCTTCAAGTAGTTTTCTATATACCTTCTAGCTTGCTACAGGGAACTTGGTAGGAAAAGTGACGTTAAACATACACATATCCCTTCTTGGCTATTGTTTCTAAAATCCAAGCCCATTATGAAGAGCATTACTCCATGCACTGAGATGTTTAAGGATAAACACAGGCACACAGAAGAACAGAGAACAGAACAATAAATATTATGTTATTCCAGGACAGTGCCCTCAAGAGGGATCCCAACCTTAGAGGGCTGTGTGATGAATACAAGGTAAGCAAATTCTAGGCACTGGGATTCCTGGGCTCACTGTGTCCCATGAGTGGTACAGAAGCAGTAGATCCAGTGGATCTGCGGACAAACGTGAACTGGGGCAATGAAAGGGCCTCTCTAAGGATTCAAAGTTATTTACTTATTTCCAGGGTGTTGGAGCTCAGTTGAATCCTCCCAAGTTCAATAATAGGAAGACTCAGGGTCAAAATTAAATGATAAAAAATTTAAAGAGATATACTTTTGTGAACTGTGTGGACCACAGCAAATTTTGGAAAATTCTTAAAGAGATGGGAATACCAGACCACCTGACCTGCCTCTTGAGAAATCTGTATGCAGGTCAGGAAGCAACAGTTAGAACTGGACATGAAACAACAGACTGGTTCCAAATAGGGAAAGGAATACGTCAAGGCTGTATATTGTCACCTTGCTTATTTAATTTATATGCAGAGTACATCATGAGAAACCCTGGGCTGGAAGAAGCACAAGCTGGAATCAAGATTGCCGGGAGAAACATCAATAACCTCAGATATGCAGATGACACCACCCTTATGGCAGAAAGCAAAGAAGAACTAAAGAGCCTCTTAATGAAAGTGAAAGAGGAGAGTGAAAAAGTTGGCTTAAAGCTCAACATTCAGAAAACTAAGATCATGGCATCTGGTTCCATCACTTCGTGGCAACTAGTTGGGGAAACAGTGGAAACAGTGGCAGACTTTCTCTTTTTGGGGGGTGGGCTCCAAAATCACTGCAGATGGTGACTGCAGCCATGAAGTTAAAAAACGCTTGCTCCTTGGAAGAAAAGCTATGACCAACCTAGACAGCATATTAAAAAGCAGAGACATTACTTTGCCAACAAAGTCTGTCTAGTCAAAGCTATGGCTTTTTCAGTAGTCATGTGAGAGTTGGACTATAAAGAAAGCTGAGCACCGAAGAATTGATGAGTTTGAACTGTGGTGTTGGAGAAGACTCTTGAGAGTCCCTTGGATTGCAAGGAGATCCAACCAGTCCATCCTAAAGGAAATCAGTACTGAATATTCATTGGAAGGACTGATGCTGAAGCTGAAACTCCAATACTTTGGCCACCTGATGTGAAGAATTGACTCATTTTAAAAGACCCTGGTGCTGGGAAAGATTGAAGCTGGGAGGAGAAGGGGACGACAGAAGATGAGATGGTTGGATGGCATCACCAACTCCATGGATATGAGTTTGAATAAACTCCTGGAGTTGGCAATGGACAGGGAGGCCTGGCCTGCTGTGGTTCATGGGGTCGCAAAGAATCGGACAAGACTGAGCGACTGAGCTGACTTTTGTGAACTCCACTTCAATGTGCTATGCGTGAACTGCCTCCCTTGGTGGTCTTGATGCACCCTCACAATAAAAGGTTTTAGCATCTTCATGGAAATGCCCAAGGACATTGAAGTTCTGTCATTCTAGTTGGAGAAATGAAAAGGAAGTAGTGCCTGCTTACCAAGAATAGAGTTAATTTCTAAATTTCCACTTTGAGAATTCAAAAGGGACTTTTTTTCACAGCATATTTGGTAGACTGAGTCTAACAGTAGACTATACAATTTAGGTATTTTTCAAAGATAAACCATGAACCCTGCAGTTAATGAGTATATACAGTTGATCCCTGAAAAAGGAGTAGAGATAGTGATCCTCAGGGCAGTCAAAAATCTGAGCATAATATACAGCAGGCATCCCAAATCCACAATTCCTCCCAATCCACAGGTTCAGCCCTCTGCAGATGGTGTAGTTCTGCAATATTCAATATTTACTATGGAAAAATATCCACGTACAAGCGGATCCATGTAGTTCAAATCCATATTGTTTAAGACTCCACTATAGTTTGAAAGTAACAAATGCCAATGTATATAGGGAGCAGGGTAAATGTGTGTGAGGCAGTTGTAAACATTTCCTGACAACTTCTATGGGCCAGGAACTGTCTTGTAGATTTTGGCAAATGAATCTCTACAACCATTCCAATCCCTGTTAAGACTGCTCTTGTCCCAGTTACCGGTGTGAAATGAAATATTTTCTGCTCTGTACTACCAGTAAACAAGCCTTTTCCAAACACAAATTTCTCACCCCAGGTGAAACAAAGACAGCTATTTGGAAGCCATCAGCTATTTGAGGAGCTGGGGGGATGTGAAAGGCAGCATCTACCATATTCACTGTCTCTTATTGTAAACAAAGAATTAGTATATGAACAATAAAGAAAGCAGGATTGGCCCCAGATAGCTAGATGCATATGAAAGAAATTATTTTAGCAAGATTGGATGTTTGCACCTTCCCATACATAGATCTTTAAATCTCTTCATGTGAGAGATTTAGTTTTCTCTTAATTAATAGTTTTTAATATCCAGACTACCTGCCCCCTTGCTGCAAACTTGTATGTAGCCTGGCTCCTCCCCCGCCTCCTCAGAGTAAGCTCTCTTGGGGTCACCTGAGATATTGTCTTCCTAACATTCTCACTGAATAAAATCTAACTCTCAAAATAGGTTGCAGGGATTTTTTTATTCGACAGTGGCACATCTTGCTGTAGTACTTTATGTTATTACAGAAACGCCGCTTTTCAGTAAGGTCTTCCCCTGCTCCCTTATCTAAAATTGCTTCTTCCTGATTCCTCCCATCCCTCTCCTTATTCCTTTCTCCTTCTTACCACTACCTAACATACTGTCTATTTCATCCATCTGGTTTACTATGTATATTATGCTTCTGGAGGTAGGGATTTAGACTCCTTTGTATACACCTGTGTCCTCAACCCAACAGTCATGCCTCACCCATGATAAAAGCTGCATATGTGTTTGCTAGAAAATGGATTAATATTTGAATGACTCCCTGAAACAATGGCAGCTATTTATCCTCATTTTGCCAGATGAGGAAATCATGGCTAATACAGATTCAGTAATCTACCCAAGGTGACACAATGAACTGAAATTTGAATATAGATTTATCTGGCTCCAACGAGTCTGTGCTTTTCACTATAACAGGTTTTTTCATTTGCTTAAAATAAAGTCATTTGGGTATGCATCTATACATCAAGTAAGAGGCTAAAAAACAGGAGATAAACAAGTGACTGAGACACTAATTCCTGTCCTTTTGCTGTGATGCACAGCATGTGGATCTTAGCTCCTTGACCAGGGATCCAACCTCACCCTCTGCATAGGAAGCATGGAATCTTAACTACTGGACCACCAGTGAAGTCCCAAGACACTACCTAGTGAAGGAGACAGGGTGAAAACAAGGAAATTTCAATAAAGAAGCAAGTATATTCTGGCTTTCAGTAAGTGAAGTACTTACTGAAGTAAGTAGAGAAACACTTAAGCTAGATTTAGGTGGTTGCGGAAAGCTCCTTAGTAGAAATGATATTTGAAGAATGAAAAATGAATAAGAGAAAGGAAAAATAGAAATTTTAAAGAGAAAATGAAGAAGTTGAAGAGCAGGCATAAGATCAACTGCCGAGGAAGGCTAGTTCATAGACTATTCCATGACCATAACTCCATGAGGGGCTTCCCAGGTGGCACTAGTGGTAAAGAACCTGACTGCCAATGCAGGGTAGACGTAAAAGATGTGGGTTTGATCCCTGGGTTGGGAAGATCCCCTGGAGGAGGGCCTGGCAACCCACTCCAGTATACTTGCCTGGAGAATCCCATGGACAGCGGAGCCTGGCAGATTGCAGTCCATGGGGTTGCATAGAGTCAGATGTGACTAAAGCAACTCAGCACAAACGCACTCATAACCCCATGAACAGCTTAGTGGAGCTCACAGCGTTAGTCATTCTGCCATGACCAATTCTTTGCAACTGCCAGGCTCCTCTGTCCATGGAATTTTCCAGGCAAGAATACTGGAGTTGATTGCCATTCCCTTCTTCAAGGGATCTTCCTGAACCAGGGATGGAACCCAGGTCTCCTGCATTGCAGGCAGATTCTTTACCATCTGAGCCACCAGGGAAGCTCAAAGAGTGGTTTAAAGTGGTAGACAAAAAAAATAATGTCCCCTAATTAAGCTATGAGACAAACGGAAGCCAGGTCATAAAAATTTTGCTAGAAGGAACTCATCTAATAGGACAAGACTTAAAAAGAAATATACGGCAACTTCTTTGCTTTATTGCTACTTTAATAATTATTCAAACCTTCCACATTTTGAAAACTTGACCCTCCGCTACCAAATATCTTTAGCTCTCAATCTCCTTCATGGTTAATTACCCAACTTGGGACTCACTTATTCCATTTCACAGAATGGACTCCTCGCCAACAATCTCTGTCAAGAGGTCAACTTTCCTTATGAAAAAAAATGCTTTGCTGAGGTGTAGTAGTTCTATGTTGCTACATCACAAAAAATTGCCGCAAACTTTGTAACATAAAAAAGCACACATTTATAACCTCAGAGGGTGTCCAGACAGGATTCACTTGAGTCCTCAGCTTAGGGTATGCAATCAAGCTGCTGATCATGACTATGATTTTGTCTCAGGCTCCACTGGGGAAGAATCTGCTAACTCATTTGGTTGTGGGCATAATTCATTTCCTTGAAAGTTGCTGTACGGAGGGTTTCAGTTTCTTCCTGACTGGAGGCAAAGCTAACCCTCAGCTTCTGGCCATGAGGCTGTTTCCATATGGCAGCCCACATGGAAGCTCGCTTTTTCAAAGCCAGCAAAGGAGAGAAGGTTTCCTTGTAGGACGAACGGTACAACTTCACATACTGTAATCACACACATGCAATCATGTGCAACCCGTCACCTTTGCTGTATGCTATTGCTTAGTAGCCAGTCACAGGTCTAGCACACACTCAACAAGAGAAAAATACACAAGGCATGACTATGAGGAGATGGGGATCTTGAGGACCACCAAAGAGTGCGTCTGCCTTATGAGGTTTCCCTGATGAACTTCACTGTGGGGATTTGCTAGTTATCCCCCTCCACTGAAATGAGCACAGGAAAGGTTGCACCTGCCTTAGCTCAGGCTGCTATAACAAATTACCATAGACTGCCTGGCTTAAGCAACTTCTGTATCTCACAGTTCTGGAGGCTAGAAATCTAAGATCAGGCCCCGGCTGGTAGATCTGGTGTCCTCATTTTCAGATGGCCATCTTCTCACCGTATCCTTACATGGTGGAGAGAAGAGAGAGAAGGCAAGAACTCTCATAAGGGCACTAATCCCGCTCTTGAGGACTACACCCACATGACCTAGTTATCTACCAAGGGTCAAACCTCCTAATATCATCTCATTGGGGGTTAGGATTTCAACACGACAGTATGGAGGAAGTGGAGGAAGAACAGAAGCATGCAGTCCGTACACCATCATACAGTGAACCAGCTGTTTCAGAAATTCAGTAGTAAATCTATGGACAAAACTTCACAATGCCTCATCCCCACATACAGCTGAGCCTAATATATTTGAACAACCTCTAGAGACAACGTTAAGCCCATTTCACAGTTGATTAGGATCACCCATGCTTCCCATGCACAGCGGATGCTGTCATTGCAACTCTGCTTAATAAATGAAACCAGCCCTCATAATTTTTATGGCTCCTCATTTAAAGCTTTCTTCCTTGATAATTATAATTTCTTTAGGTGGAAAAGAGCTTGGCAGATCTGAAGACCAACTGTTCTATGTAGCTATGTTAAAAAAAAAAAAAAAAGAAAAAGCCCAGGAGAGGAGGTCAGAAGGGAAAGTAGGCAGCCAGATTTCCCCAATTTATGCGAAAACTTTAATCCACGCAGACCTTATAGGCAATTGTTTTGTAAAATGACATGCAAACAGTTGTAACTGCCAGCAGCTATTTTATTCTTGACATCAATTTCTGAAAACTTTACCTGTGAAAAGTTCAACATTCAGCATTTCCTATTGTTTTCTTTTTCTTTTTTTCCCTTTGAGGATAGATCTAGTTCATGTGAAAAGTGCCATTTTGGAAAGAGAACAAATACTAATGACCCCTAGATGACATGAAGGGACATGGGGGAATCCAGGGGGCAACAGAGTGGACACTGTGGTCAGTATGCCTTTGCACTTCTTCGGGCAAACTGTAACTCCCAGAAAGACAACCTCTCTGGACCACTGCTTCTACTGTGCAACATAAGAGAAATAGGTGCTCCTACCTAGTCCTTCGATAGTTTGAGGAGAAATAGGGCAAGAGTTAAAAGTAAAAGAAGAGTTTTACTATATTCTCTACATCTAATTCTTTATTATTGTCTTAGAGGGAAAAAAAAAAGGATTAAATGTTTCCAGAACTGAGTCTGGAAGCTAAGGCTTGATACTGTGTGGTAATTTCTTCATTTGGATATAGTAAGAATTGTGGAAAGTACATTGGCTTAATTCAGCAAATCTCAAACCACTTGCACTGTCCATAAGAAGCATCTGGCTATTTGCTGAGATGGAGAAGACCAGACTCCATTTCCAGATGTTCTCAACTAGGACATCATGAGTGGGCCTCAGTAATCTTCATTTTTAGCTAATGCCGTCTGATGCAGCTTTTCCTTAGACCTAATCTTGCAAAGATACCCTTATCTAAAATTACAATAATTCTGATCATTACTTCCTTGATTTCTTCCCTAGTCAAGGTTTTCTCCAAAAGGGGCTTTACGCAGGCTCTTTCATCCACCCTGAATGCTCTACCCTGTTCCTCCTAGCTTATTTAGATCATCTTTTAGGTTTCACTTTAATGTCACTTTCTCAAATGAAGTTATTCCTACTGCCACAGACTAGTTTAATTAGGTCCCTCTGATGCATTTCGTAACATTATGCAGTTCTCCTTCATAGCAATTACCGTCATTATGGTTAATTAAATCTGTATAATTATTTATGTACTGTCTCTCTCCTCAGCAAGATATAAGATTCCTGAGGCTAGAGCTTGTGTTAATTTGGTTCTCTAGAGTTTGGAAAACAGCTTGAACATAGTAGGTGCATCAAATATTTGCTGGACAAAGAAAGGAAAGAACGAAGAAAGGTGAGCATGATGTGCAGAGACAGAGAAAATAACATAACCAATTATCCAATCCTTTCTTTAGGAGTTTGAATAGAAGCCCAGAGAGAAACAAACGGGCCAAACTACTTAAGCTAATATGCCGGGATCAAGCCTATACAAATATTCCACAAAACATACCTTGACTGCAAAGACCACAAACTCCTTTACTGCCCACTAACATTTTCAGTTCAAACCATCTGTGAAAACTGAAGCGATTCCATCATGATTCTTCTATGTAGTTACTTGGGCTTTTTCATATTGCAAGGATGAAACTATATTCAGACAAATTGTTTTATCAACAATAATAATGATAGTTATTATTATTTATTATTATTATTTAGGGGTCACAGAGTATAGGAACAAGTTTGAGTAGTAACATAATCTCTTTAGGAACCATTACTTTATAAACTTGAATGCAAATAAGCCTCATAGAAAAATGTATACAAATGTCCAGTATTGATCCAGTTAAAATCCATTTCCAGTGACTGGGCATCTGCAGCTATGTACAGTAGGAGATTTCTCACCAGACAAAATTAGAGCCAATAGTTGGAAACTTGTTAGAAAAATCAGTTGAAGCCAAGAATCATAAAAAATGATATACATGTACCTTAGTGTTTTTTAGACTATATTCGTTATGTAATCTGTTGATATAGCGTCAAGGCTTCTTCCTTAGATGAATTTGTTGATGGAGACTTACATAAGAGTTTATACATAAAACCTGCCCACCATTAATATTTGTCTACAATTTCCAGTATGGGTCCTCATAAGGTGAGGTTCAAGTTTTGAACCATTTGTAAACAGATCCCAGTACAAAATGTTTCTAGATGTCTATGACTTTTGTTTTATAATCTTTCATACTCACCTCTTCCACATCTATTTGAATAGCCAGCTACTTTGTCTTAGAAGCTTACTTTCATGAAGTCAAATCTTTTAACTTAGTTTGCATAGAAACCACAGTTCTTTTTCTTTCTGTATTCATATTTCACCAAAGTAAGCACTGTATTGATTACAATAATGAGAGCAGTACATCTGGGGACAGACGCAAGGGACTTTTACTATGCACGCAACTCAAATGGTGAATCCAAAACTGTCCGGGTCAATTTAAAAGCAGCTTTCTAGGCTCCAACTCCACTGGGAAAGGAAAATGTTCATTGATCTAGTGAATTAAATAGATGTCAGCTAAAAAAGTCTATTTTGTGTAGCATAAATTTCTACTGCGGTAATTGCCAGAATGTTACTAATGAGAATACTCCTAAATGCAAGATATTTCTTTCATCTATCAAACCACAGTTATCTTTAAATAAAAATCCAGTGTCTTCTCAATGTTGTATCATAATTTTTATCTTGATCAAAAACTGGTTATCTATATTTATCAATTGAAAAGTAATAGTATTGAGACAAATAGAGGCACCCTTAAGAGACATGGCTATTTTGGGTAGGTAGATAGTGGGGTTCTGAATTAGACAGATATGGACTGATACCTCCAATCTGCCACCAAGAAAATTAACATAAGTATTGATTATCTTCTGAGCTTCTGTTGGACAAATGATATTAAAAGGTAGTCAACCTAAAGTAGCTTGGCTTTTAGGGAATCCTGGTTATCTTTCTCAGTTCTTTTTTTTTTTTTTTTACTATGTGTATTTTATTTATTTATTTATTTATTTATTTTATTTATTTATTTTCTTTATTTTAGTTGGGGGCTAATTACTTTACAATATTGTAGTAGTTTTTGCCATACATCGACATGAATCAGCCATGGATTCACATGTGCTCCCCCTCCCAAACCCTCCTCCCACCTCCCTCCCCCTCCCATCCCTCAGTCTTTCTCAGTTCTTTTAAGCCTCAACCAGTCATTCACGAAATGCTTGAAATGAATGACAGAATTATACGAAGAGTTTTATAACGACTGGTTGATTGTTTCAAAAGTTACTCTTAATTCAGTGAAATTCTTTCATTTGAACTAAGAAACAAAGATTTGCACTGAAAAATGCTATTACATTTTTGGCCTTTCTTTAAAATATTCATTTATTCATGTGGATGTATTGGAATTAAGTTGCAGCATGTAGAGTCTAGTTCCCTGACCAAGTCAAACCCTGGGAGCTCGGGGTCTCAGCCAGTGGATCACAGGGGAAGTCGCCATTTTTCGCCTTTAAGCAAAACAGAGAGACAAAAAACATCTAGTCGGTGGATATGTCAAAATGATATGGATGTTGGGGAGATAAAAATGTTCTGGAATTAGACAGTCATGACAGTTGAATAACACTCTTAATATACTAAATGCCACTGAGTTAGACACTTTGAAAATGGCTAAAATTGTAAGCATTACGCTACATATATTTGTAGAAGGAGGTCATCCAGAGGACATGACTGTTGCTTGACCCACAAGTTGGACCCAGGCAATCGGAGGTCTCTCACCCTCTGCCCTGTACTTGGAATGTACACTCCACTAGCCTTCCCTGCTCTGGAAGCTGCTCAAGAACACAGTCCAGAGAGAGTATTGTGCTGTTGAGACAACATGGATGGTATATATAGCTAAGCCCAGTTTAGCCCTCCACATAAACTTTTAAGATCCTGATGAGTGAGTTTGGATCTACTTACCTTGCAGTTGCCCAGGACAAGCCTCATATGTAAGGTAGTTTTCTTGCCTCTTAAAACTGTCCACCTACCAATGTGGAGTATCTGCCTATTTCTTTGGTCTCTGTTTGCCCTTCATGGACAAGTGACCAGTTTATGAACCAACAGTATTTACCACATATACATGATATGCAAAGATGACAATGGTATGGGAAAAATATTTGCTGTACGTATATAATGAGTTTAAGTCTAAAATGATTATAATTAAGGTGTTTGGTGGAAAGAGAGCTTAATGCTGAATTTAAGTTTTAGAAAATTAGAGGCAATTATATTTTTGGGTATCTGAGTATGGAATCTGTGAAAATACTAAATAAGCAATATCAGAACCAAGTAACATGATGTGTGTGAAGAAGGTCCAGTAATTCCAACATAAGCTTCTTTGTCATTAACATTTTTGCTGTACAACTAATCGGCCATAAGGCAATTCTGGTATCAAAGATAAAATGACTGGTCGACCATTTGGTTTCATCTGGGTGAAATTTGGCTTTATGGAACTGACAGATGATGATTTGCCACAAGAAAACTGGTTTCTTATTTTGAAACACACTCTGTTGGAGAAGAAAGAGGCCGAGGGCCTCAAAGGTACAGAGTTTAATCTCACATTTCCTATAGAATTGTGGAATATCTATCAAAGGACATGTAATACATGCCAATAACAAACAACAGCGCAGATGCTTTCAAATGCAAACCTCAGTTACAAATACATGCATCCTAGTATTTAGAAACTGATACCTCTTTTAACAAAAGAAAATGTTTTAGCAAATACAAAAAGGCATGATACCAAAGAAGGAGATGAATCAACAAACCAAAAAATGTGTAATACTATAAATGAAAGACTTAATTAGCCCCCAACTAAAATAAATAAATTTATTAAAAATAAATAAATAAATAAATAAATAACGTTACATACAAAAAAAAAAAAGAAGAGTCCTCAAGTATAACCCACAAAATTAAATAAAATCAGTTACTTGAGCAGTTTTTCCATAAATCTACACACATTTTAAATGTATTCAAATATTTTATATTTTGGAGTAAAGTTTTTTAATTTTGCAATTAATTTTTCATGTTCCAATATGTACTTTTTAATGTCCCTCTTTTATTTTCTGTTATTTTATCTTTTATGGCAGAATTGTATCATGGTCAATTAATTATGTAGTGAAAAGGCTTGTAGCAAAAATGTTTACCTCAAAGATGCTCATGATGAAAATATCTAGAACCTTGTGTGAAAGGCCTGGCGCAATTAGAATAACCTACGTATGGCATTTCCTTCCCTTTATAACCACTAATTGACTGTGGACAAGTCAATCATTTAACTACTCTAAGTTTCATACTTACTTTACCAGCATTCACAATAAGGAATTTAAACTAGATGACCTATAACCAATTTCCGAGCTCTTTCATATTATTTTCATTATTTAACATAACCAGTTCCTCCCAGGATAATAATCTATGGCCTCTGATACTGAGCCAGTTATTATTATACATGAAGCTAATTAATAGTGAGTCCATTACCAAATAGAATTGTGTGCATAAGTGAAATACTTTTCAAATTACTAATTTGTTTTTTAAGTTTAGCAGATGATATATTGCTGATTAGATGCAGATAATTACAGAGCTCAGCATTCTTAGCAGATGATATTTAATGACCAGATATAGTGTATGATTTTCCAATTATAACCGTTTCCATAGAGTAGTTAAAACCAAAGGACTATGGAGGTAGTGAAGACCATTTAAAAATCATGAGGCCAGATATTTTGGAGGGTATCCAAAAACTGAGCATCTAATAATTTAAATAATACTCCTAAGGTTAGGCAGAGACTAAGGAAGAACACTCCTGATAATACACCATCACTTCATACCAGAACCTTTGCACAGAGTAGGTTAAAGAGTGTGGCTCTGAGGTTAATCTGTATAAAGAAATGAAAGTTTCCAATACTTTTCCAGAAGCAACTATCGATTGTTTTTAAAATGATAGTACATAATGTATTAGTTTTCTAGGACTGCCATAACAAATTACCACAACCAAGGTGGCTTAAAAACAGCAGATGTTTATTCTCTTATAGATATGAGGGTCAGAAACCCAGGCAAGACTTTAGCAGGGCTGGCTCCTTCTGGAGGCTCTGGAGAAAACACTGTCTCATGCCTTTCTCCAAGCGTTTGGTGACTGCCAGCAATCCCTGGCTTGCAGCTTAAGACTCCCAGCTCCGCCTCTGTCATCAAGTAGCTTTCCCCACTGGTATCTCTGTGTCTCAATTTTCACTCTCCTCATAAGGACACTAACTCCATTTAAAGCTAACCCTAAATCTGGGATGATCTGGTCTTAAGGTCCTTAATTCATCTACAAAGACCCTATTTTCAAACAAGGTTGCATTCATAATAACGGGGGTTAGGGCCAGGTATACTGTTGGGTTGGGGGACCCCATCCAACCCACGACACACTTGCAGGCTGGATCTGGTTGTTTTACGCAGCACCTTCAGGGCTCTTACTGCTACAAAGAATTGAGTCTATGAAATGATAACCAGACTGGATGATGCTAGGAGACTATTTTCTGAGAATTCTAAAAGCTTTCTCTTAGTGAAACAGATTTTTGCCTTGATGCATGAACATCTGCTCATGTCTTATAAAATAATCTGTACTCTTACAAATGGAAAATGATCATGAACTCAGACAGGTGGCTTCTCTTGTGGGAAAAGATTCAGAACTCCCTAAATTTCCTTTTTAAAATCCAAGTGAAGTTGAAGGATCTCACAGTCTGTCTTTAGATTGACGTATTGTTGCAGAAAAACAATGTGTGTGCCAGTTAAGAGTTTTAAGGTCATTCATTCTTATATGCTTTCTTTCCTCTGTGTTTCCAGGTTATTAATCTCCTAGATTCAGGAGTCATCTATTTCTATTATAGCACAGCTCAATTTCTTTTGACCTCCTGGTTACATTTACAATTCTCTGACCTGTAACTCAGTAAATGAGTTTATCAACGACTATCCTTAACACTTTTCCATTCCTTGTATCTCTCAGTGACATTACTTTTTTAAAGTGGGTATTTACTCTTAACTCTCTCATCTGAAAGCAAGAAGGTGATTGATATTTAGATTAATTGACAAGCGCTTATATATGTTTGAAGGCCAGATTTGATATTTAAGTGTAAAAGTGATGTATTGGATGAAGCGAATAATCGAAAACAAGGGAAAAAAACCAAAAAACAAAATCTAATGTAACGAATATTTATTATGTGCCCAGCATGTATGATATTTGTGGGAAACATAATATAATTTAATACTGTGGGAAATAAAAGTCAGGAAATAAGAGTCAGGAGAACTAAGTTTTAACATTAATTCATTATTAATTCAGAGAAGGTGATGGCACCCCACTCGAGTACTCTTGCCTGGAAAATCCCATGGATGGAGGAGCCTGGTGGGCTGCAGTCCACGGGGTCACGGAGAGTCAGACACGATTGAGCGACTTCACTTTCACTTTTCACTTTTCACTTTCATGCATTGGAGAAGGAAATGGCAACCCACTCCAATGTTCTTGCCTGGAGAATCCCAGGGATGGGGGGGCCTGGTGGGCTGCCGTCTATGGGGTCTCACAGAGTCGGACACGACTGAAGTGACTTAGCAGCAGTAGCAGCAGCAGCAGCATTAATTATCAGTATGACCTTGAGCAAATCACTTTATCTCACTGAATCACAAGTGTTCTTAACTGTAAACTTTTGGGTTTGCACTAGATCATTTCAAGTCCCTTTTAGCTTTTGGCAGGTTATGATCAGATAGGAACAAATGTTAGAACAAATAGAAAATATACATCTGAGACTTCTGGCTCTATTACTAGAAATGAGTATTTCCTTTTTTATCATTTGCATTGTATTATTTTATCCTCACTGATGTTTAAGTCTACCTGAGCCAAGCCTATCCCTTCAAAGCATTATATTACTGGAGAGTCTAGATTTGACTTTATAGACATAAAAGGATAAATGCTGGAGCCTCTGGTTATATCATGTAAAATACATGACAATAGAGAAGTGTTGTTTCAGATACTTCTATATTACCCATTGTAAACATCAGATGCCCTTCAATATACAAAATATGACAGTCAACAATTTCATGCATTATTTGTGCAGATTCTTCTCACTTGAGTTGTAATTTACATATTAAGTAAATATTTTGTTTTACAATTTGATGTAATTTCTGATTACACATTTGAATAAATCCAAAGAGACATTCTTTAGATTTGCTTACAACAAGCAATTAAGGATTAACTAATTTATTCCACTGGAAGGAATAAAGAGTAACAGAAAACTGTAAATACACCATCTTTCAAATCTGAAGCCATAATTCTTTCCCTTCAAATTTGTCTTGAATGACTATTTGGTACCAACTCATCTTTCAGCAGTTAGAAATGTGCTTGGGGAATGTCATTTTTTAATTTACTTTGAATAATACACACTCAGCATCTAGATAACTAAATTGTTGACTCTGAACTTAGCAAAACATTTTTGTGCACAATGTTCTCCTAGGCTCTGTAAGGTATACAAACATGGCATGTTTCTGATCTCCCATGATTTACAAAATCACAGCTTGAATAAAAGATTAACTGGATACAGGCAATAATTATCAAGTATTATCTACAAAGGAGGAAATAATAGTCTTTAGAGGGCCTTAAAGAAGAGATGAATATTGAGAAATATTTAGAAAAAAGTATATGGGAAAGGTGTCAGACTTTCTGGGCCTTGAAAAATGAATAGATTGCAACAGACAACAATGAAAAGCAGTGCAACCTTGATGTGACTGAAGTGTGATAGATGAAATGTGTACTGAAAACTCAGACTAAAACTAGAGATTGGGATGAACAAATAAATGGCCTTGAACGCCATGCTAAGCTTGAGAAAATCACTTTTGGAGTATGTTGGAAGTTAAATTGACATAGAGGGCAAAAGATTAAAGGTTTGTAGTATTGGAAGTGGAAAACAGAGGATAAATATGAAAAGAAAATACTGCAGAAGTAAAATCAGCAAGAATTAAAATTTGCAGATGTATACCTTGACATACATATTTGCACAATAATACCTCGTACTGTATTATTACTTAAAATAACGTTTTTTATCACTAAGTGCTTAATAAGCAGTCATTAGTATTAGTAAGTCAGACAAAAATGATAAGCAAATCAAAAGTTTTCAGGTGCTTTCCATAAATATAATTTTCCCTGCTGTGTAACTTCTAGATACTTTCTGCACCTTTTGTATTTAGAAGAGGCTTGTAATTTCTTGTCATTGTTACTTAGCTTTTCTGCTGTCTGATAGTTTTCCAAGATGATTTATCTGCCATTTCTCAGGGCCTTTAGTCTGAGAGATCAGGAATTAGGAGAGTCTTTGTAGCGATGTCCTTTTTTTTTTTCCAAAGTAACTTTCGCTCTACATCTTGGGTCATCATCTAGGATATCAACAGCCTCACTACAGCTGTATCTCCTTATTTTCTCTTGACACTGTTCTCGGGTTGATAAATGGTTCCACTTTGGTGTGGAAGGAAAGTACTTATTTTTAAGCTGTATCTAAGTTTATAAAATCACCACTTCACACAATGACTGAAATAGGAAACAAGCGTTATTGATCTCAAACCAAATTTGAGACCAAAACTTTTAAGATTTTTTTCTCAGACTCTTTATTCTTTTGTAATCCTTTGCTGTTACTGCTCAGGTTAGCTTTATCCTTGGGAATTTCTGCTACTGATGCATCAGGAACAACTCACAGAGGACTGTTAATGTGTTACATATTGTCAGACTGAGATTTACTCTTCTTCCCTTTTTCCCTTTCAGTGTTCTGTTTGATAGGACACTCCTCACCCCAAATGATACCTAAACTGAAGCCATATATTGGATTAGCCAAAAAGTTTGAGTTTTCCATATCATCTTATAGAAAAACCTGAATGAACTTTTTGACCAACCCAACATTAATACTCAACCCAATATTAATACTGTAGCCCGCTCAGTTGTGTCCAACTCTTTGCAACCCCATGGACTGTAGCCCGCCAGGCTCCTCTATCCATGGGATTCTCCATGCAAGAATACTGGAGTGGGTTGCCATGTCTTCTCCAGGGGGATCTTCCTGACCCAGGGATTGAATGAACACAAGTCTCCCGCATTGCAGGCAGATTCTTTACCATCTGAGCCACCAGGGAAGCCCAATATTAATACTCTGTATGTGTGAATGTGTGTGTGTGAGTTAGTCGCTCAGTCGTCTCTGACACCTTGCGACCCGAGGGACTGTAGCCCACAAGCCTCCTCTGTCCAAGGTATCTCCCAGGCAAGAATACTGTAGTGGGTTGCCATTTCCTTCTCCAGGGTATCTCCCTGACCTAGGGATTGAAACCAGGTCTACATTGCAGACGGACTCTTTACCATCTGAGCCACCAGGGAAGCCCCAATTGCCAATAAGGTTTAAAATGTATGTTTTGGATAAAAAAAAAAATCACTTAACAAAGCATGATAGATGAAAGTAGAAACTCTTATATTCTTACCCTGAAATTGAAAACAACCTCCAGTTCAAGGCTGACCTGACTTATCCTGCATTTGTAGGTAGAAGAGCCTATAGATAGTCAAAGTAAAACAAGTTTCCTTCTGAGGGGAAGTCCTGTCTAGTCTCAACACAAAAACATAGTTCAGTTCAAATAGGAGAGAACAGAACTCCTACTGTACCAGAGCACAGATCAAAGAGAGAGGAGTTGAGTTCTTGGTCTAAGAAAATGATAAACATGTATCCCAGTAAAATGAGACCCTATACACAACTGTCCTGCTCAAAACAATGAAATGGGTTATTTCCCCAGGGAGTAAGAGCAAGAAGTAATGTTGGAGTAGTTTCCTTCCAGACACTTTCCCCATTCAAAGAGAAGAAGAAAGTCTCATTTCTCATGAGTCAAACCATGGAAAATAAGTATTCACTCTTTTTTTTGGCAAATTCTTTAAGGACATCTCTATTTTTAATTAAACTTTTTATTCTGTGTTGGAGTATAGCTGATTAACAGCATGATAGTTTCAGATGGACTGCAAAGGGACTCAGCTATACATCTATTAATACATGCAACCATTCTCCCCCAAACTCCCCTCCCATCCAGGCTGCCACATAACACTGAGTGGGGTTCCCTGTGCTATACAGTAGGACCTTATACAGTTAAATAGCAGTTGACAAATTAAAAATTTTGCTCAAAAAGGAGGTATACTCAACTGATAATGTTTGGACACATGGTGTTGAAAGACAATTTTCCATAAATCTCTCCTGTTGCTACATATGAGGTATTATAATTACTTTGTTTCCAATGATATTTTCCAAAATGATTGCTTAAGCAAATCACTTTGGAAAGAGAGTGATCCCTGCTGGATCAGATTTACTTAAATTCCAGGATAATAAAGGTAGAAATGTCTTCCTCCCCTGGACACACTGTAAACTGTAAAGATAAAGACATCACTCTTTCCTCTCCAGAGCAGATCTGCTTGCATTTGGGGGTGATCAAGATAACTCTCTCCAAGCAGATTCACAAGCAGTCCTTCCACAAGCCTGAGGCTTTCTGATACCAGGCTTCTTCTTCAGTAACCCATCCTCACTGCATGTGCAGGCAAGATCTTGCTTTCATTGCACGACCCTATGGGAACTGGGGCTTGAGGAGCAAGCACCAGGATAACACACCAGCTAGGGCTATTGTTACGAGTAATAATCTGTTTTTGTCTCTGACCCGGAGGCCTCAGATCTTTCTGCCAGTAACTATGAATGGGACTACAGGCTAACCTGTTGACTTTTAAGTAGCGTAAACTCAGACCCTTTAGAATTCCTGGCATGACAGTTTCACTAATTTCCTTTTAACAATTTAAGGAAGACAAAATAGTGTTTTGAAGATTAAAATAAAAATAAAAACTGAAGTTAATGTGTATTGAAATCATATACATTGTATTTCTTAATCTTCATAGTGACTTACACATTATATCTGAGGAGGTGGGGAATTTCTCTTATTCTGCCCATTTCCTCTGTTATCAAGCATAAGGTATGGCACAACACAGATGCTTAATTAAGTATTTGCTTCATGAAAAACGAATGAATAATGAAGGGCAAAGCGTGTTTTTACAGATGGTAGATTACTGTTCAGAGAGCAGGAACAATTTTCCTTGAGCCACACAGCAGATCTGGAACTGAATCTATCAGATTGCATAGTCTGATCTGAATGACGTAGTGGATGTTGATATCCACTCATTTCATAGACGTTTCTTTACCACTAAACTGAATCAAATAATTTTTAGTGAACAACTAGAATCACCAAATACAAAATGAATTAAAATTATTTTCACTTATAAACATATATTCTTTACACCCTACATGTAGAGATCACAGTTACTTTCAGACCTTCACCTTGAAATTATACTTAATATACCTAATTATACATAAACATTTTTAGGTAATAGGTCTCTGTATTAGATTATTCAATATACACACAAAGGAACACTCCCTTAACCCATACAGAATATTCAAATTATTTTTTTTAATTTTATATAGACTAACCCACTCCAGTATTCTTGCCTGGAGAATCCCAGGGACAGTGGAGCCTGGTGGGCTGCCGTCTATGGGGTCTCACAGAGTCGGACATGACTGAAGCAACTTAGCAGCAGCAGCAGCAGCAACCAGGAATATCCCTATGGCATTCATTTATATGGTAATAAGTTCTTCTTCAGAAGCACTCAGAGCTTACAAGTAGCATTATTTAAATAACCCTCAAATCACAGTTGAATACGAAATGCATCCACAAATTTTTCATAACAAGACGGTCACATCAATCAGGTATATTCCTAATTTCATGATAAAAGACCGAAAGTCCACATTATTTAGCTTGGGAAAAAGGAGTCAAAATAGTTTGTCCACAGATCCATTTCTGGCCCAAGTATTGGGGACCCTTTTGGGGAAAGAAACAAGATGGATGATCTAACTTCCTTGATAACTGAAACTTTCTGTAAATAAAGAAGAGATAATACATCTTTATGAAATGTCCTTAGAAGTATCACTAATTTAGGATTGTTTATGGTAAAGAAACCTGGAAGCAATGATACAATGACTTATGGCGACTGGACAATGTCATGTAACCTCTACAATTATACCTTATATTGGGTTGGCCAAGAAGTTCATTCTGGCTTTCCCATTAGATGTTATAGGAAAACCCAAATGAACTTCTTGGCCAACCCAATATTAATAGCCTAAATGCTTTTCATGGTGTGAGGTATATGTCTGAAGTTAATGAAAAATGAAAGGACATGGATCTGCCCTCAGTGTCTGAGACCTCTCCCTATTTTGCCTATGCTTTTTTAAAAAACAAAACCCAAAAAATAAAAAATAAAAAAATAAAACAAAACCAAAAGTGCTGTGCGTGTTATTTTTTAATTACATTTTTAATTAAAAAAATTAAAATTATTTTAATTTTTTAATATAAAAAGCCAACTAACAATAGTTGATTTACAATATTGTATTCCTAGAGCTTGGTACTAAGTACCATTCAGCTCTAGTTTGGGTGATTCTTGTTTAACCATCTGGCCCTCTGTTGTGGCTACATGTATTTCTCTTCATTTTTAAGTTAGAGTAATAAGAACTGAATGATACATGTATTATTTAGCGAAATACATTATATGAATGTGTTTCCATCCCTAGAACTTGCAAGAAATTCTGCCAAGTATCAACCAATCAATGGGTTTAACAGGTAATTCCTTAGGTTATATAATTAAACTCTTCCATTATTCCAAAAGCATGGCACCCTGAATGTTCCACCGGCTGTTCCCAGCTTTTGTTTATGCTTCTGTTTGCTATTGATCTAGAAGCATATCTGAAACATTTCTGTACCACAGTGACTCTCCTAATGCTTTATTTACAGAGATCAACCAAGTTATTATAGACTGACAGTGCTACGTGGTGGCATGAACAGACTTTTGTCCTAATCCAGTACCATTTTTCTATGACACTTGTTTTCTCCCTTGTGCTCTTCTTCAGGCAGATTTCATTGATCGACTTAGGTTTTTTCTTCTCAAAAATAAGCATAGCACTACTCCCTACTATGAAGATGAAATTAATGTAACCATGCATATGAAAGTACACTGTCTAAACAAGTATGGGTGGGTTTTGAACTCTAAGAAATAGAAATTATTTCCAAACTATAGGCTCTGGAAAACAGAGATTTCCTTTTCACTGTTCTATATACACAACATTGTAAATTCAGTTCATTTCCTCTCTCTCCACCTCCCCCACACCATCCATCTACCATATAAAGGTTTACAAAAGAGTAAAAGAGCGAAGATTTTTTTAATAATTATCTAACTACAGAGATATGTTATAATATTGACATTAACATTCTAGAGTTTTATTTATCACATTCATATGCCTTATATTTGTTATACAGTAATGGCATGGAGCACATTTCTAGACCATGGCAAAAAAAGGATGCTCAATGAGTATATCAGTTCAAATGATAGAGAAGATTTATTTTATTTGTACATCACTTTAATATATCCATTTAATGTGGTTTCATTCTATATGGATAACCAGGGAGATATTGTAAATGTGAGAAACTGTATGGTGTTAAGTCCCTTTAATGAAGTAAATAAATAGAAAATTAAACACTGGTAAGTAAATGGCTACAATTTGACAAGGTACATAAATTGCCTTACCCAAGAAGGACAGGTTTGACCAAGTTTAAGTGTCCAAACTAGTGAGACCACTGTCTTGCAAAATTCCCCTAAGAGAAATAAAAGTGTTGCAATTAAGTCTGAACCCTAAATTACTTGATAAATATTTAGAGGCTCTGTCATTCTCCATGTAATGGGAAAATAATCTCATTAAAGTGAAAGTAGCTCAGTTGTGTCTGACTCTTTGTGACCCCAAGCACTATACAGTCATGGAATTCTCCAGGATAGAATACTGTGGTGGGGAGCCATCTTCCCAACACAGGGATTGAACCCAGGTCTCCAGCATTGCAGGCAGATTCTTTACCAGCTGAGCCACCAGGGAACTCATTAAATCCTAGTCAATTATCATGAGTAAGTCAGAAACATTTTAGAACCCAAACTAGTTGGTGGGATAATTCATTTCCAAGAGCCCACTGTGGCATAATCCTGCTGCAGCCATCTGTATTGTAAGATAAGTTGATTCCCAGGTTTATTACTGAAACACCACGGCAATGTGAGTAAATTCACCAGAGTGATTTCCCTGCAGTCACACATTTATTTAGCCAAACAAATGGCAATGCTTGTGGTAGGTAGCAGATGTTGTCAGTTGCAGGATACAACATCATCAGAAGTATCTTTTCTCTGATTGTAAATGAGAGGGAGTGGCAATGCGAAAGGAGCTGAGTAATTTAAACTTTACAAGGACTAGCTTTTTGTTGCCATTCTAGCACATCCCCAGATCTCCCCTGAATAGTGATTGAGTTCCTGCCACTATCCATTTGGAGCGTTGCCAAGTAGCACTGAATAATTCAAACAGATACCAATACCAGGGTTTTGCACAGGACTTACATCAACATGACTACCCATAATGCCAAGGGTGGCACTCACATCCTAGCTAATCCTTTCCTGTCCCTGTAGTATAAAGCACATTTCACATGTTAAATGTATATGTCTGAAGAATAGTTTTGTGAGCTAGTTGAAAGCGCTCAGTTATTTCTAGTGCTGGGAGCTTCTTCCTATCTTTTATTTCTCTAGGCACCATCACGATCTTGAGCTTGAGGTATTTTTGCTTTAAAGAAAGAAACCTAAGGCAGATAATGTACACTGGCTTATAAAATGCCCCCAAACAACTTTTTGTTGGAATACTTACAATATGAAGGCTAGAAAGCTTGTGTTGTAGCCAGGAGTGGCTGAGTGATGCAGTTCTGTCCAAGCAAACATAATTAGAAATATACTGGAGTCATCCTACCACTGCCTCTTTCTTTTTGCCTGGAATCTCAGACATAGTCACACTGCAGTACCCATTTTGTGACCATGAGGGAAAGGCAACAAGAAATTCAGAGTCTCAGAGTATCAGCAGACATCTGCCTTCAGATTTCTTGCTGTTTGAAGAAACAAGTCCTCATTTTCAAATGAATATATATGTATCTGTTATTTGCAGTCAAAACATTATGAAACAAAATAAAATTCTTCCTACATTTGGATGTAAGTTCTCTGACTTTTCAACAAATGGTCAGTTCTGCTTTTAGTCTCTTTTTGTGACATCCATATGGGGAAAAAGATGGTCTTTTATACTATAAATATGAGGAAATTATGTTTATCTGATACATTTCTGTTCCCCAGGAAGGATGTCACTCCTTTCGGGGAAACACCTGCCAGGACAGCAAATAGCCTGTCTTTTGTAATCACCAATCATGTGGCATCAGTCTGGTTATGACGGAATAATTCTAAGAGCTTAAGGTAATTTAAAATATATCAAATTAATGTAAGCAACTTTTACATGTTCTTTTAGGAAGACCTCTGCTTATGTTAAGTATGCATGAAATACCTATTATGGTTTGCAAATTTATTTTTGCTTTCTATTTGCAATTTTGTTGTTATTTATTTCATGTTCTAAGTTTAAACGTCCAGTACATTCTCAGAAAATTTCTCTCCAGGAATCAACATATCTTGATTTCTCCTTTATCCCCTCATCTTAGATGCTTTATTTCATTGCCTTTAGTGTCTCCAGAGTTCCTGATAGAGTCTCACGTCTCTTGTTCTTCCCTCTCTGACTCCTTCAAAGGAGAAATGATTTTATCTTCAGAACATCATCCTTGGCTATCACTTTTTACCATGTGGCATGTTCTGAAATTACTATGTTCACTTGCATGACTTGAATTACATACATTAATGGTGTCCAGGAGGCTTCCCTGGTGGCTCAGTAGTAAAGAATCTACCTGCCAATGCAGGAGATGCTGGTTCAGTCTCGGTTGGGAAGATCCCCTGGAGAAGGAAATGGCTACCCATTCTAGTATTCTTGCCTAGGGAAATCCCATAGATAGAGGAGCCTGGCAGACTATAGTCCATGGGGTCTCAATGAATCAGATATGACTTAGCAACTAAACAACAATGGCACCTACTAAGTTCATGTTTGCAGACCAGGGCTCTCTGTATACTTGCTTTCTGTAGGGAGAAAGGCATAAACTGTACCATTTGCTGATTTCTGTATAATAAATACTTTCTCTATAGCCAATTTCAAGCTACTGATCATTTAACAACTAGCTCAGAGCTCCCAAATATTAACACTTGGTTTTTGCAAGCTGTTCACTTAAACTAGTGAAACTGAAAGTCACTCAGTCGTGTCCAACTCTTTGTGACTCCATGGACTATACAGTCCTTGGAATTCTCCAGGCCAGAACACTGGAGTTGGTAGCTGTTCCTTTCTCCAGGAGATCTTCCAAACTCAGGGATTGAACCTAGGTCTCCCGCATTGCAGGAAGATTCTTTACCAGCTGAGGCACCAGGGAAGCCTCACCTAAAGCAGGCTGCCAGATAAATCTTCAGCAAAGATGGATTTATTTAGGATTACCAAAAGTCCCCACATAGCAAGGGCTTCCTTGGTGGCTCAGACGGTAAAGAATCTGCCTGCAATGCAGGACACTTGGGTTTGATCCCTGGTTTGGGAAGATCCCCTGGGGAAGAGCATGGCAACCCACTCCAGTATTCTTTCCTGGAGAATCCCATGGACAGAGGAGCCTGGAGGGCTACAGTCCATGGGGTCACAAAGAGTCAGACATGACTGAGCAACTAAGCACAGCACCACGTAGCAAGATGAGAACACTTTTAAAGAGAGAAAAGGGAAGTTGGGAGGAACCTAGTAAACAAACTTTCTGTGGCTTTTGACTGGCTGTGAGTCCTTGCCAAAACGGAAGTCTTTCTTTTTTCCTTTTGGGCTCTGCTTCCATTACAGGGCTTGAGAGCTCCCTCTTCTGGTCTCTTGACTTGATTTAACTGAGGTTTCTATTTATTAATTTTTTACACAAGCTGATATGAATTGGTTCCAGTGCACCAGAGAGACTGCCAGATGTCACCAGTTGGCTGCTGTGGAATTTCCAAAACAATATGTCCCCAATTAATTCCCTTTATCTTCTTCTCTCCCAGCCTTCTTCTTTTCAGTGATTAACAATATCACACATTTATTTGCTTAAATCAGAGTCCTAGATATCATTGTTTTGATCTGTTCCTCTCCATCATCCTCTACATCTAACCAGTAACTAAATCTGCTATGAAGTCTTTATCTTCAAAATGACAGTAGCTTCAGTGACTGTAGCTAAATCAGGGTCATTGTTCTCTCTCACTTGGATCACTACCATAGCCCTTTTATTGGTCTCTCCTTCAGGTCCAATTGACTCTGTTTTCAATTGATTCTCCATACAATGACTAGAGGGGCCTTTCCATAATGCAGGCCTAATCAATGTCATATCCCTGTTTATAGCCTTCTTTGTTCTTCTGATACAACTTAAGTAAAGTTGCAAATCCTTCAGGATGCATTACAAAGTCCTGCATGGGCTGGACTAATCTACATACTAATCTACCCAGCATCAATTCTAACCTCACTGACTACAACCAATATCCTATAGTTGTGTGTATGTGTGTGTTAGTTGCTCAGTCACATCTGACTCTCTAAGATCCCATGGACTATAACTGGCCAGGTTCTTCTGTCCATGGGATTCACCAGGCAAGAATACTGGAGTGGGTGCCATTTCCTCCTCCAGTCTAATAGTTAGGTGAAATTAACTGGGATCTTTCTTTTGATTCCAAACATTTACTCATGCTTTTTTCTCTTACAAGACTAATATTATCAATAATAAAGCCAATATTTTAAGTGTATAACATAACCTTTACCACACTTTATTCTAATTTCCTTATTAGTATTTTTATTTAATCTTCATAATCACTCTAGTAGTTTTCTGTTTTCTTAAAAAAAAAAAAAAAAACTAGGAACAGAGAGGTTAAGCAACTCTTCTAAAATTACACAGCATTATAATACAATGTGGGCATTATATTATTTTTCAATGCCCCACCCTCCCTAATCTTAATCCTCAATATAACTTTTGCTTATAGTTCCTGTTTCTCAGTACGCTTTCAAAAATGGAAATATTTATATGTCTTCACATAGTATACTAAGCTAATCCTTATCCGTGGCAAACTTGTGCGGAATTGACTTTCTAGCTGTCCTTAACCCCAAGAAAAATATCACTTTTCCAGAGGCAAGACTATCTCTTGCTTACCATTGTATCTGAAGCACTTAGTAGTGTACCGAGTACATAAAAATATACATTCATATTTGTTAAATGAATAAATGTTGAAAACTGAGAAAATGCCACTTGAGATCAGTAAGGCTCAACAGATCCATTGAGATTCTTATAGATTCATATTATTGAGTTTAAAACGAGAACCAGGACTTTCCTGGCAGTCCAATGGTTAAGATTGCACTTCCAGTGCAGGGACTGTAGGTTTGATCCTTGGTTGGGGAACTAAGATCTTGCATGCTGCACAGCCAATAAGTAAATAAATAAATGAATAAAGTAAACAATTTTTTAAAAATGGAAACCAAACATCATACAGTATAGAAACTCACTAAAGCCATCTCTCACTGACATTTGATTGACACATTTAATTTGGGAATAGCAGAAGAAATGAATGGAAGGAAAATATAAACTGCAGACTTATAGATTACATATTATTAAAGAAATTTACAGATCTTCCTATTCATTCTTCTAGTTGTATAGATATAGAATAGCTGCATATGATATAGATTTTTGAGGGGCTCCAAAATCACTGCAGATGGTGACTGCAGCCATGAAATTAAAAGACGCTTACTCCTTGGAAGAAAAGCTATGACCAACCTAGACAGCATATTAGCAAGCAGAGACATTACTTTGCCAACAAAGGTCCGTCTAGTCAAGGCTATGGTTTTTCCAGTGGCCATGTATGGATGTGAGAGTTGGACTACAAAGTAAGCTGAGCGCTGCAGAATTGATGCTTTTGAACTGTGGTGTTGGAGAAGACTCTTGAGAGTCCCTTGAGACTTCAAGAAGATCCAACCAGACCATCCTAAAGGAAATCTGTCCTGAATATTCACTGGGAGGACTGATGCTGAAGCTGAAACTCCAATACTTTGGCCACCTGATGCAAAGAACTGACCCATTTGAAAAGACCATGATGCTCGAAAAGATTGAAGACAGGAGGAGAAGGGGATGACAGAGGATGAGATGGTTGGATGGGATCACTGACTCGCTGGACATGAGTCTGAACAAACTCTGGGAGTTGGTGATGGACAGGGAAGCCTGATGTGCTGCAGTCCATGGAGTTGCAAAGAGTCGCACACGACTGAGCGACTGTACTGAAAGTCAATGCAAATAATGATCTGTCCAATCCTCTTATGCACTGAACTGTTTCATGAAATTAAACTAGGAAGCTCAAGAGGTGCTTTTCTTCTTAAAGAGTAAGAATTTGAATGAAGAATATGAAAGAAGGAATAAAATCTTAGAGCTGAGATTTTAACATTAAATCATCAGTTTTTGGATACAATTATTACTTTGCTAGAACATTGACTAGAAACAGCAGTAGCTCTCTCCATTCAGGTCTTCACTTGTGCTTGGGTTTTGGTTTAGATATGACAGGTTTCTTTCTTTCCTCTTTAAATATGCTTAATGTTTGGGAGCTTTTTATATCAAAATTTACCTAGATTATATATCTTTTTATAGCAGCTCATCATGTATGTGATGTGGGTAAGAATGATGATCTTCATCATTAGAACAAGTAATAATTTGCACTTTTTAATTGTTTATCCACACTTTTTTTTCCTTCTCAGCAGTCATTATAGTGCTATGGATTTCTCTCTGGATACATTCATCATGGGTAGATCTTGAAATATATTCAATTTGTACCTTTTTCTCTCTTTTTCTTTATAAAACTATGGATTATATATTTCATTATATTTTATTATCTGGAATAGCTTCTAAGCAAGAAAATATATAATTTGCACTCCTGGATCCAAACTGGGTGGATCAGCACAATTGATCACTTCAGCACAATTTAGACTGAGGTAAAACTCAGAATTTTATTTTTCCTTTATAGAAAAACTAATTATTTTATTTTTTGCAAAGCAGACCAATTTAATATAGCAATTAAAACACTATATTAGAAGTCAATTCAGTTCTATCTTTCAGTTCAGTTCAGTTCAGTCTCAGTCATGTCCAGCTCTTTGTGACCCCACGAACTACTGCATGCCAGGCTTCCCTGTCCATCACCAACTCCCAGAGCTTACTCAGACTCATGCCCATTGAGTCGGTGATGCCATCCAATCATCTCATCCTCTGTCATCCCCTTTGCTTCCTGCCTTCAATCTTTCCCAGCATCAGGGTCTTTTCCAATGAGTCAGTTCTTCGCATCAGATGGCCAAAGTACTAGAGTTTCAGCTTCAGCATCAGTCCTTCCAATGAATATTCAGGACTGATTTCCTTTAGGATTTCAAAGAGTTCTATCTTTGGCTATGTTGAATACTGGCTCTAGTCCTATTTCATAAATAATCTATAACTATTTCTCATCAGTTATAAACCATTTTCTTTCAACATTTACATGAAACTGACATTGGTTATTTATTTAATCCTACATGAGTGTTTAGAGGATGGTTGTGAATGTAATTGTTCTCTTTAGAAAATATATGTGGTATTGACAATTTACTAGCAACATTAACTAGCACATATTTTCTCCAAAGACACAGGAAAGAAATTAGCAATTCTCTACAAAAAAAAAAAAAAGTCTTGGTGTAATCTGCTTAAGTACACTTCTCAAAGAAACCTCATAATGTGATTTATTTTGTATATATGTCAAAATAGGCATGCTAGACAGTAACTTTTTTAAGATACAGTGATAATAATAATATGAAAATGCTAAAATGGTTAACTGTAGTACCTAGAACCAAATTGCCTGAGTCTGAATTGACTTTGCCCCTCCTGAACTATGGTTAGATGAACAAATAACTTAATTGCTTTATCCATGACTTGGTTTTCTTCACTTGCAAAGATATAGACATTCTGCCTAGACAGGCACACATATATTAGAATATAATTTTAGGTGTTTCTGGGCCCCCTGAGATGTACCCATACACTCCAGATAAGAAGCCGTGATTGATACATTATGGAAAGTTACTATCTAGCACTCTTGCTAGCGTCAAGACAGATTGATATAAAAATTTATCTACTTGCAAATTTATATTAGCCCACATCTTTCAGAAATTAAGCTTGAATAAATGCATTTGATTTAAAATTGATTTAAAATCAACCAACCAAACAACCAATCAACCTTCCTTTGACTATAGCCTTTCCATACAATGTAGAATATTGAAGTCAAAATGTGTTCACCTGGGAACAGTACTCCCATTAAACATATAGCCAAAGGAAGCAAATTATTGTCTATAATTTTTGAAAAATTGGCAGTCCTACTATTCTCATTCTGGTCTATTTTGGGAGCTTAGTGTATAACTCCCTGCAGAAGTAAGCTACATTATCCTTCACATTACCCTTCTTAGGCTCTGGTGCCTTCCAATGCAGATCCTTATTTCATTTTAATGATGAGTAAGGCTGTGCAAATTCCAAAAGGTCTTACAATCACAAGAATTTCAGAAATACAGCTTGGCATAGCTTTCAGTATAAAAGGCAATGTTTTTCACATACACTAGGCCAAACAAATCACTAGAAATTTTAAGAAGGAAAATGAGTTTCTTCCAGAAAAAATACATAAATGATATCATAGTTTGTGAACATAGACTTTTATCCAATAGGAGGTCCTTTTTCCAAAAATATGGGACAGTTTTATAAAAATAAATATTTAGGAATTTTGAGACTTTTAAATATAAAGTCTAATGTAGGTTAAGTTGTTCATAGTTTGTCACTAGCTAACTCTATGCTCCATTAAAAAGGTAGGAACAGTTGGTTTTTTTGAGCTGCAACATTAAATATATATATATATGTATATAAATATATAAGTTTCCCAGGTGGCACAATGGTAAAGAACCTGCCTACCAATGCAAGAGACACAAGAGATGCAGGTTTGATCCCTGGGTCAGGAAGATCTCTTAGAATACTTCAGTATTAATGCCTAGGAATACCCATGGACAGAGAAGCCTGGCAGGCTACAGTCCATAGGGTTGCAAAGAGCTGGACACAACTGAGTACCACCACCATCACTGATAAGTTGTCTCTGTAGTGTTGGAGAAGAGCAAATGGTGTTTTCAATAATAAATAAATATATATATCATATTTATTTATTTAAATTTAGTCAGTATTTGCATCCTTACAAGTTAATCATGATGATTTAAAAGTTTCTAATGCTTTCATTTTCCCCCAACCACTCATTACAAAAATTTCAAATATACAGCAAAGGTAAAATAATCATTTACTTTTAATTAAAAAATGTTTACTGAGTTCCCACTAAACACAAGGCAAAATACTTGCTTTGAATCTGCTTGAAAAGATATGACATTTTCACAGGAAATGACAATTATCAGTGGAATCTGAGGATATATTCTGCCTAACTAAGCTTTACACAGAGATCCAGAGTGGAAGATAGTCATAACTCAAAATGATTCACGTCAGTTACCGCTTTAGAATCTATTCACACGGAATTGGCCTGGTGTGCTGCGGTCCATGGGGTTGCAAAGAGTTGGATACGACTGAGCGACTGAACTGACATGAAATCGAATTGTTTTAGACCATTTTAGAGACTATCTAATAGTGCTGGCACATGTGGCTAAATCCACCGTCATGCATGCACGCTCCTGTGCCAACACATACACACGGGGTTCGACAGTGTACTCTGTTCTCTCACGGAGAAAGAGAGGGGAGGAGAGGAATAGAAGAGCGTTTTCTTCACCGCGTGGGTGTAAATTACTCTAAATAAATGTTGTTGTCACTAAGCAGAAATACGTTTATCTTTAAAATGCCACTGATTTGGAAAACAGACTTGGAGTCGTACCTTTAACTGCTAAAAGATCACATCTGTGAGAAAAAGAATAAGACTGCCAGATATTTGGCTTTGTGTAGTCTCATGCTAAAATGTTTACTGGCATTGTTATGTACAGAATGCTGAAAGAGCCACTGTTCACTAAAAGGGAATGCATCAAACTGGGAACTTTGCAATCATGTTCTAAGAAGGAGCTGAGAGAATCTGGAGGCTCTGACATGGTATGCTTTAGTGTTAGCACTGATTCAATTTACAGACTATTGTTTATGAAAATCTTCTCTGGTACAAAAATATGAGACTGATATGAGTGAATTTAGTCTCATTCCCTCTAGTGGAACTATTACTAAAATAACTTAACCGGAATTTTCTGTTTATTATTCTTCCTTGCACCACGTATAAGAGTGGCCGAGTTAGCTATCTTCCTTCTGTGACATTTATTAAACTATTTCTGAAGGAGTAGGGCCATACAAAGGCAGTGGGACTAATAGTCATGCTATCTGAATGAAGATCTTACCTATCCTTTTAGTTGACCTTAATCATTGAGAAAAACATACAATAACGATTAACCATGATATTTTGTACTTATTTTTACACATCTTTGAGGAATACCTTTTATGCTTAAGGAAAACTATCCAATAATGGTAGAGCAACTGAATGATCAAATGTTTTCACTATTGATAATCCACAAAAACCGAATTATGTATTGTATTTTCAGTAGACACTGGAGTGTCAGGCTGTGGGTTTAGATGCCTGTAACTCTGGGCAAGCTAATCTCTCAAAGAATCACTGTCATTTGTAGATTAGATACACAGATGGATAACAATATATATTTCAAAAGTTTATGGTAAGGAATAAACGAGAGACTGCAAAGCCAAAAGAGCTCATGCAGTAGTTGTCACACAATAAATGCTTAATAAATACTGGGTTATTGCTATTAGGCAGTCTACCCTGGAATTTTTGTCCCCTCTATGGATAATGAGTGACTTCCAGGTCTTTAATAGCCACTGTCATATATTTGGGCTTCCCTGGTGGCTCAGATGGTAAAGAATCTGCCTGCATGCAGGAGATCCGGGTTCAATCCCTGGGAAGACCTGGGTTCGACCCCAGGGTCAGGAAGATCCCCTGGAGAAGGGAATGGCAAGCCATTCCCTTGCCTGGAAAATTCCATGGACAGAGGAGCCTGGCAGGTTACAGTCCATGGGGTAGCAAAGAGTCCGACACGACAGAGCAACTTTCACAACAATAATATATTTAACCATAATAGTGAGAAACGAAATTACTAAAGCTGGAATGTATTCAACATCATTCCTCAGAAGGAGGTTAGTATAGCAATAGCAGCTAAAGATATAAACTCTGCAACTAGACTCAGTGATTAAGTTCCAACTCTGCTATTCATGAGCTGTATGACTGGATAGTCAACAACTGATGCCTCAGTTTCTTCACCTACACAACAGAGGTAACAATCCAGTCAACCACTTACAGCTGTTACAAAGATGAGAAACACTATTGTTTGAACAACCCTTAGAAAGGTGCTTATGTTTAGGAAATGTTACAAGTGGTAAATAAATGTGAGCAACTGCAATATTGTGTGGGACTTTCCCTGTGTTCCTTATTCTTATGTCCAGGTTTCAAACACACTCAACACAAACACACTACAGGTGTATCGGTCCGATGAGGCACATAATGCGCAGTGGGCCTGAATCATACCCTTTCCGGCCTAGAACAGAAGAGTAGTATTCTGCAGCTCCAGTGTAGAAGGACCAGGAGAGACCCAGTTCTGCAGACTGCTTTGTGTGGCATTCATTCTGCTTAGGATGCCCTGCCATGCATCATCATAAACAACCCGACTGTGTTTCTCTGGCTCAAAGAATTGGTGGTGCTGGTGTTTAGTTGTAAAACTGTGTCCAACTCTTTGCGACCCCATGGACCGTACCCCATCAGGATCCTCTGTCCATGAGGCTCAAAGAATACTACTATTTAAGTAAGAAGCGAAAGAAGCAGAAGAGAAAAAGCTCACATTCTTACTTTCAATACATATAACCTCACAAAAGAGTCAATTAAACCAACCTCTAAAATAGTTATCAAGTGTAATCTGAGTACTCAGACCTAAAGTGAGGACTACAGCATCAGAAAAGCTTTTCCTCTAATGGGGTGCATCTGCTTTGGGGCACTGAGCCTTTGCTGCTGACAAATCTCACCACGTCTGCTTTTTATAGTTTATAATTCTCTTAATAAAAATACTTATATTTAGTCTTAGCAACTATTTTGTCTTTAGGTGATGTGATTTCAGGCCTTTTGTAATCCTTCACTAAATTCCTTTTCAAGTCACATAAAATATTATCATTTAAAATATATAGTATGCTAAAATGCTAAGGAGGGAAAATATTAAGTTTTTAAATTTTTTTGAAAAAGTCATCACTATTTCCATGTCCATAATAGTTTTTGAGTAAATAGTACTGATATATTCACATAAGATGGATTACATAGAGTGTTTTGAGAAAAATTTCGGTGTGTGTGTATATGTGTGTTTTGTGACACATGATTGTCTGCCATATCTCAATGCAAGAAATTTGTCTTCTAGGATCCTTCATGTCATTCTGTTTTCTCTTCCTCCAAATCACTAGAGAAGTCTTTAAGCTTCTGAAGATGTTCAGGAGTCATTCATTTTATGAAAGATAAATTGCTGGTTGAAGTTTAAGAGCTACTTTTGGCCCAAAACAATACCTAAAGCTGTCAGCTTCTGTCATTACCCTGATTAAAGAAAATTATGAACTGGCCACTATAGAGGAATTCATCTAGGATTCTTGTTCATACACTTGTTCAGAGTACTTTTAAACAGAAAAATTGATAAAAATTACTCTTGGGAACATTTGATATCCATGCAAAACTACTGTTTAAGATAGCTGAACATTCTCAGAAGAGCCATGCAATAAAATTGAAACATCCAAGCGAAGGCTAACAATATTTCCAACTTATAAAAAATATACTCTCATATATAATTAGTATTTATCATATAATATATTCATCATTGTGAATATGTACCAAACACAAAACATATAATAAGTGTTGTGATAACTTCTGAAAAAAAACAGGCACCCCCTCTTCTCAAAAATTGAGTTTGACGTTAATTCTTGCCATTGAATTTCAATTTATGTGGGAAAAAACTTACTTCAAATTTTAACCAACTTCTTAAAAGCTGAAGAATGCTTCACATAATGTCTTTGGCTATGATGCCTGTTCACTTAAACCATTCACTTAGCATGTTCAAAGCTTTAAAAAATGTCCTGTTAATGTAAGATGTTTTTACCAACTTTGCACCTACCTGGATTTTCTGCTTCCTTCCACTATAATGTGGGCTTCCCCTGTGGATCAGCTGGTAAAGAATCCGCCTGCAATGCGGGAGACCTGGGTTCGATCCCTGGGATGGGAAGACTCCTTGGAGAAGGGAAAGGCTACCCACTCTAGTATTCTGGCCTGGAGAATTCTATGGACTGTAGAGACCATGGGGTCACAAAGAGTCAGACATGACTGAGCACCTTTCACTTTCCACTATAATATAAGCTTCATGAAGTCAAGGATGTTTGCTGTGCGACAAACAGTACAAGGCTTGGAGACCTGCATGTTACAGAAGGCACTCAAATGCGAGTGATAAAATGAAATTCTCCTTTTCAGTATCTATGCAGCTTCACATCTTTTCAGAAGCCTCTTTTTTTGCCTTTATTGGTGACAGAGCATGGTGCCTGGGAGTACCTATACAGAGGCAGACGTGCTGAGTTGGAATCCCAGTTCTGCCACTTACTGACTGTGATGATATGGGGAATCTCCATAAACCCTCTGTGTTCAGTTTTCCCACCTATGAAAGGCAGATAATAACACCTCTTCAGGAGCTCCTTGTAAGGATTAAATAGACAGAACATGTAATTTTTTTTTTGTAAAAAACTGGCATATTTTCTATTCCCCAGAAGAATAGTGTGCTGTTTTTATAACTTATCCAGTCTAACATTTGATCTGTGATATAAAATTTATACTAAAAGAAGTAACTTTTATTCACTGTCTGACTTTCCCTGTAACTAGTCACCCTTGGTCGCTGGAACATCACTTGAAAAAAGATAAGCCTGTCTTGATCCCTTCCAGTGATGACAGAATTAGATATTTTAAGGTTGTGATTGAAGCATGTATAAAACTTCAGCTTAGCTGGTCCAATTTGAGTTGAGGGGACATAGAGAGATAGAAGCAGAAATATGTTTGCAGAAGTTCAATAGGACTAGATTATAAAACATACATGATACTAGTTTCATGACTAATGGAAAATTACCAAAGATGGATGACATGTGAATGCAGGTATTCAAAGAAATTTATGGGAGCTTTATTCTACTGGTTACATTAGTATGAAACATCTGTGGATGAGCATGCAGAGAAGTGAGTAGATAGAAGCAAGAAATTTTGCAAAGGTACCTCTCAACATGTGTAAGATGACTTGGACAGTAAGGTTTTACAAATTCAAATGTCTTTATGGGTCTTACTTATACACAATCATATGTATTAGAACATATGGGGAAAACAAAGGACTTAGTGAGGGAGCCATCCTACCTAAAAACATTTTACAGTCAATTAAAACACACTTTCAGCATCAGAAAATTGATATTTACTCCCCCCTCACATATTCTAAGATGGAAAGATAGCAACTGGAAAGTAAAAAGGAGGAAAGGGATGCAAAGAATATTTTAGAGGAAAACCGAGTATGATCTGATGTGCAGCTAAGTCGCTTCAGTCATGTCTGACTCTTTGCAAACCTATGGACTGTAGCCCGCCAGGCTCCTCTGTCCATGGGATTCTCCGGGCAAGAATACCGGAGTGGGTTGCCGTGCCCTCCTCCAGAGGATTTTCCCGACCCAGGGATCAAACTAACATCTCTTAAGTCTCCTACATTGGCAGGTGGGTCCTTAACCACTAGCACCACCTGGGAAGCCCAAGACCTGATGACTGGATGTATAAAGAGAATAAGGATGAGAGATGTGTTGATGATAATAGCAACATCACTAACTTGGACTACATTCCCTCCAAATGATGGATTTGGAGATAATCCCTTAAAACGAGATCCACTTCAGGAGTCTTTGATTTCTTTTTTCCTCCTAGTTTACCAGGTATAATACACGCTTCAGCTAAGGTGTTTAATTGAGCTTCATTATCATAAAGAATATTTCAAAGTAAGATTTTTTTTTTTTTACTAAATAGAAGCTTCTCTACACTAGACACATGGCCAGAATAGTTTCTAAAATCTATGCAACTAACTCCAGTGTTAGCATCTCTTTCATCTAGAAGTTATCACTGAGTCAACATCATATTTTTTCTTCTCTAAGGCAGTTTTACTGAGGCTTAACATTTGATGTAGCTAAATCAAAGTGATGCACGACTTATATCAAAATGGGAGAAAACAATCTCCAAACTCAATTTTAAATAAATAGAGCTTACAACCCCTTAGCGAGATGAATAAGCTTTTTCATTTTATGCACTTTTGACAAAGTTGTAGATACAAACGTGAATTGGCTGAGGCAGCAGAAATTTTGCAGCTTAGTACTTCCAAGATTATTATACTGCAATTGCTAAAACACACACACAACATCTAACATTTTTTTATGAAATTAAATATGCCCTGTAATTTTCCAAAAAAATGGTAAAAGATGTATTTCTCTATGCAGATTTTCAGAAAAATATTAACTGGTTAATCATTCACGTAGTAATTTTATTCTCTCATGATTCCTCATTATGAAGATATCTCTTGTAGAAACAGACACTACTGTTTTCTTGCCTAAATCATTCAATATACCATAACTGGATGTTTGCACCTACAGTGAAAAAATTAGCTAGGAGAGTTAGATAAGTATTTAAATGATTTTTACAAGAGAGATGTTTCATATCTAGAATATAATGTTAGATGCAAGAGTAGAACACAAAATGGTATATTATATACAAAGCAGTGACTTTAGAACACAGCCTCAAATTCTTTAATATTTTTGCCACCACGAGGGAAGGTCTAAGTACTCATCTTGAATCTGGATAAACTGTAATTGCTTCAACTAGTAGAATGTGGAGGATGTGACACCATCTGAGTTCTGAGACTAGGTCAGAAAAGGCCATTCTCCTGCACTGCCATGTCAGAAGCTAGACTGTCTGAAACTGCCACACTGGAGAAAAAGCATGAAGGCACTCGGATTGACAGTCCCAGTTGAGTGCACCTTCTGTCACAGACAGATGAGTGAAGAAGCTGTCTTGGGTTTGGACCCTCCAGCTCAAGTTGTTCTAAAATTTGAGGCTGCCTAGGGGCTTCCCAGGTGGTACAGTGATAAAAGAATTGACCTGCTAATGCAGGAAACACAAGAATCACAGGTTTGATCCCTGGGATGGGAGGATCCCCTGGAGAAGGAAATGGCAACATGCTCCAGCATTCTTGCATGGAAATTTCAAAGGCAGAGGAGCCTGGTGGGCTAGTCCATGGAGTCGCCAAGAGTCAGACATGACTGAGCATGTAATCCTTGAGCTGAGATAAAGTGGAACATAGAAAAGCTGATCAACCTCTGTCCTTTCTGAATTTCCTAACAAAATGCTTTTGTACAATAAAATGGCTGTGTTGCATGTTGCTGGTGGGCTACAAACCACATCAGCTTTTAAGAAATGACTACTACCTTTTCAGGAGTTTTGCAATTAATGTGGCATAGCCATTTTTTAAAAAATTACGGTTCAACAAATTATATTTTTAAGAGCTAACAAATGCTCAAAACTCATTACATCTTATTTTATTTCTGCAAAATAAACAGAATGCTGTGACTTAGAGTGTTTAATAATCCCTACCAAATTTATCATATTTCCATATAGGTAGTAACATTCTATTTTTATGGTTAAAATCTACTAATATTAAGTATTAGAAAAGAACTCCTGATCATTACTCAATCATAATGAGATCTATAATAATGTGCCAATCTATCACCAAAGATTAAGTACTTTAGGTATATGTACAGTGCTAGAATATGGAAGGAAGAATTAAGTGGTAGCATATAGAGAAATTCCATGGACAGAGGAGCTTGGTGGGTTTGCAAAGAATCAGATGTAACTGAGTGACTAACACTAGAAAGAGAAAAATATAGACAAAATAGTGTTCTTTTTCTACTTCTTAAGAACTCAGACAAACTGGCATCTTTTGAGTCAATAATACTTGTTAGTATCTAGTGATTATTTTAATGAACACATGCAAATGAATTTTTAGTAAAATTTCTTCATACTGTATATCAGCTACACCCACTTAAAATTGCATACACTTGTTGTAAGTGACCCTATAGCCCTGATGAAAAATACTTTGCCAAACTAAACCCATGTGAAATTTAATTTCACTTGAGCCTCTTATGAAATTAATTTTAATGCCTAATCATACAGTCTTCATGCTGACAAAATCCATACTGAAGTTAATGAGACAGGTGTCTCCAAGGAATATCTGAATTTTTTATTCTACTCAAACATCAATAGTTCAAAGATCTTGGTTTTAATACTTTCTCCTCCAATAACCTTCATAAAAAAAATTTAAACCCTCAAATATGTTCAAACAAAATCTATTCAAAAGATTAGGTGAAGAGTTAACATTAGGTTTTCATCATCAGAAATAATTCCCTGACAAAACTTGCATATTTTATTTTCAATAAATAATTATCATTAATTCAGATATTTCTAAGAAAATTTTATCTGTTCTCTCTTCTCAAAAATGTTCAATCACACATCTTAATGTAGGACAAATTCCATTTAAAAAATAACAGAATGGATTTAAGTTATTTAATGTAATCTTCTGACAAGTCATAATGCAGTTGACTTTAAATGCTAAGGTCAGAGATTTTATTAGCTACTAATTATGGAATCATCAGATCTCACCAAGATATTTCAACTATTACTCAAAAATTATTATTAAAATTATATTTTTAAGTGTGTATTTTATATTTTAATTGAAAAAAAATACATAGTGTCTTTCCAAACACTGGTTGCACTACTTCATTTCCTATTTTGTAACCAGGCTTTAGAATTATCCTTCTTATGCTGTATCTATTTGCATTTAAACCTGACATAAATATATCGTTAGTCTAAGATGCTTTTAAAAATAAGTAATTGTATATATCAACTATGGTAAAAATGTTTAGTGTAGTGTTAGTCACTCAGTCATGCCCAACTTTTTGCAACCCCATGGACTAGAGCCTGCCCTGCTCTGTTGTCCACGGAATTCTCCAGGCAAGAGCACTGGAGTGGGTTGCCATGCCCTTCTCCAAGAGATCTTCCTGATCCAGGGATTGAATGTGGGTCTCCTGCATTGCAGGAAGATTCTTTACTGTAAAGTCAGCAGGGAAACCCTAAGAGATGCTATTTTATTACCAAATAAAGTTCAGAGGCATCTGTTCTGTGTTTTTGAAGGTTTAGCAATTGTGCTGCTATCACAAAATAGATGTTTTGTTGTTGTTCATTCAGTCCTGTCTAACTCTTTGCGACCCCATGGACTACAGCAAGCCAGGTTTCCTATCCTTCACCGTCTGCCAGAGTTTGAGCTAAAACTCATGTCCACTGAGTCAAGTGATGCTAACCAACCATATCGTCTTCTGTCATGCCCTTCTCCTCCTGCTTTCTATCTTTCCCAGCATCAGGGTCATTTATAATGAGTTGGCTCTTTGCCTCAGGTGGTCAAATTATTGGAGCTCCATCATCACTTCTTCCAGTGAATGTTCAGGGTTGATTTCCTTTAGCATTGTCTGGTTTGATCTCTTTTCTGTCCAAGGGACTCTCAAGAGTCTTCTCCAACACAACAGTTTGAAAGCATCACTTCTTTGATGCTCAGCCTTCTTTATGGTCCAACTCTCATATTTGTACATGATTACTGGAAAAACCATAGCTCTTACTATACAGAGTTTTGCCGGCAGAGTAATGTCTCTGCTTTTTAATACATTGTCTAGGTTTGTCATATAATCTGAGTGCAAAGAGTACCAGAGTATGACTTCACATTTTCTAGAGTTGTAAATTCGTGACCTTTTACTTTTTAATGTGTATAATTATATGTACAATCAAACTACAGAAGAAATTACTAATCATAATTTAGCAATCATCATTTAAAATCATATCAAACAAACTTGAATCAAAAACAGGATTAAGTTTATTAAGTCAAAAATGCTCACAAAATCTCGAAAGGATGGTGCTATGACTTAATGTGATTTTATACACAGTTTTGCAAAAATAGTTATATATTCCCTACAAATTTAAGAACTATCTTGAAATAAAACACTGTCAACTGAGTATAAGAATTTTTACATCTTAAGCCAAAATGCAGGAGGAGAAGGGGACGACAGAGGATGAGATGGTTGGATGGCATCACTGACTCAATGAATATGGGTTTCAGTGGACTCTGGGAGTTGGTGATGGACAGGGAAGCCTGGCGTGCTGGGGTTCATGGGTTTACAGAGTTGGACACGACTGAGCCACTGAACTGAACTGAAGCCAAAATGTATGCCTGATCTGTAGTTAAATCTTTCTCATAAGGAGAACTGCAGGTTTAAATGGCTTTTCTGATTAATTCTAACCATCATTAGGTAAGAAATAACACTGCTGCTGCTGCTGCTAAGTTGCTTCAGTCGTGTCTGACTCTGCACGACCTCATAGATGGCAGCCCACCAGGCTCCTCCGTCCCTGGGACTCTCCAGGCAAGAACATTGGAGTGGGTTGCCATTTTCTTCTCCAATGCATGAAAGTGAAAAGTGAAAGTGAAGTCGCTCAGTCGTGTCTGACTCTTCCCGACCCCATGAACTGCAGCTTACCAGGCTTCTCTGTCCATGGGATTTTCCAGGCAAGAGTACTGCAGTGGGGTGCCATCGCCTTCTCCCAAGAAATAACACTAACTTGATGCAATAAAGGACAGAAATGGTATGGTCCACTAACAGAAGCAGATGATATTAAGAAGAGGTGGCAACAATACACAGAAGAACTGTACAAAAAAGATCTTCACGACCCAGATAACCACGATGGTGTGATCACTCACCTAGAGTCAGGCATCCTGGAGTGTGAAGTCAAGTGGGCCATAGGAAGCATCACTGCAAACAAAGCTAGTGGAGGTGATGGAATTACAGCTGAGCTATTTAAAATCCTAAGAGATGATGCTGTGAAAGTACTGCACTCAATATGCCAGCAAATTTGGAAAACTCAGCAGTGGCCACAGGACTGGAAGAGGTCAGTTTTCATTCCAATCCCAAAGTAAGGCAATGCCAAAGAATGTTCAAACTACCACACAATTGCACTCATCTCACAGGCTAGCAAAATAATGCTCAAATTTCTCCAAGCCAGGCTTCAAAGTATGTGAACCAAGAACTTCCAGGTGTTCAAGCTGGATTTAGAAAAGGCAGAAGGCCCAGAGATCAAATTGCCAACATCTGCTGGATCACAGAAAAAGCAAGAGAATTCCTGAAAAAACATCTATTTCTGCTTCATTGACTATGATAAAGTCTGTGACTGTGTGGATCACAACAAACTCTGGAAAATTCTTAGAGAGATTGGAACATCATACCATCTTACCTTCCTCCTGAGAAACACGTATGCAGGTCAAGAAGCAACAGTTAAGAACTGGACATGAAACAACAGACTGGTTCCAAATCGGAAAAGGAGTACGCCAAGGCTATATATTGTGACCCTGCTTATTTCACTTATATGCAGAGTACATCATACAAAGTGCCAGGCTGGATGAAACACAAGCTGGAATCAAGATTCCCAGGAGATATATCAATAACCTCAGCTATGCAAATGACACCACCTTTACGTCAGAAAGGAACTAATGAGTGTCTTGATGAAAGTGAAAGAGGAGAGTGAGAATCCTGGGTTAAAACTCAACATTTAAAAAACAAAGATCATGGGATCTGTTATCAGTTCATGGCAAACAGATGGGGAAACAATGGAAGTAGTGACAGACTTTATTTTCTTGGGCTCCAAAATCACTGCAGATGGAAACTGCAGCCATAAAATCAAAAGACGCTTCCTCCTCGGAAGAAAAGCTGTGAACAACCTAGACAGCATATTAAAAAACAGAGACATTATTTTGCCAACAAAGATCCATCTAGTCAAAGCTATGGTTTTTCCAGTAGTCATGTATGGATGTGAGAGTTGGACTATAAAGAAACCTGAGTGCAGAAGAATTGATGCTTTTGAACTGTGGTGTTGGAGAAGACTCTTGCGAGTCTCTTGGACTGCAAGGAGATCAAACCAGTCAATATAAAGGAAATCAGTTCTGAATATTCACTGAAGAACTGACACTGAAGCTGAAGCTCCAACACTTTGGCCACCTGATGTGAAGGACTGACTCATTGGAAAAGACCCTGATACTGGGAAAGACTGAAGGTGGGAGGAGAAGGGGACGACAGAGGATCAGGTGGTTGGATTGCATCACTGACTCGATGGACATGAGTTTGAGAAAGCTCCGGGAGTTGGTGATGTACAGGGAAGCCTGGCGTGCTGCAGCCCATGGGGTCGCAAAGAGTTGGACATGACTGAGCATCTGAACTGATGCAAACTATTCCAGAAAATTCAAAGAGAGAGAATACTTTAAAGTCAGTTTATCAATCATACATTTCCTTAATACAAAAAACAAAGACAGGAAAGTTACATCTATTTCTTTTAATGTTTAAAAAAATTTTTTGGATTAAAGTATTTTAGACTTATAATAAGAGTTTCAGGTGTACATTATAGTAATTTGATATTTTTATAAAATATACTTCATAGAAAGTTATAAAATATTGGCTATATACCATTTATACTGGGCAATTTCTCTGATGAATATAGATGCAAAAATCTTCAACAAAATGCTAACAAACCAAATTCAACAGTACACTAAAAAGATCTCACATTATAATATAGAGGGATTTATTCCAGTGATGCATATATGGTTCAATATCAATCAACTTGATATACCAATGTTAGCAAAAGGAAGAATAGAAATCACATGATCATCTCAATAGATGCAAAAATCCATCTGACATATTTCAACATCTATTCATGATAAAAACTCAACAAATTTGGAATAGAGGGAACATGAGTGAAGTGAGTGAAA
This sequence comes from Okapia johnstoni, assembly GCA_024291935.2. Classification (NCBI taxonomy): domain Eukaryota; kingdom Metazoa; phylum Chordata; class Mammalia; order Artiodactyla; family Giraffidae; genus Okapia; species Okapia johnstoni. The sequence goes on from CM044325.1 coordinate 11,908,524, forward strand.
GTCTCTCAGTCTTGTCCAACTCCGTGATCCCATGGACTAGGCAGTCCATAGAATTCTCCAGGCCAGAATACTGGAGGGTGTAGCTGTTCCCTTCTCCAGGGGAACCACCCAATCCAGAGATTGAACCCAGGTGTCCCGCATTGCAGGCAGATTCTTTACCAGCTGAGCCACCAGGGAAGCCAAAGAATACTAGAGTGGGTAGCCTATCCCATCTCTAGTGGATCTTTCTGACCCAGGAATCAAACCAGCTTTCCTGCATTGCTGGTGGATTCTTTTCCAGATGAGCTCCCATATCTTAACATAATAAAGGCCATTTATGAGAAACCTTCTCTGGTGGCTCAGCTGGTAAAGAATCCACCTGCAATGTGGGAGACCTGGGTTTGATCGCTGGGTTGGGAAGATCTCATGGAGAAGGGAACGGCTACCCACTCCAGTATTCTGGTCTGGAGAATTCCATGGGCTGTATAGTTCATGAACATGACTGAGCAACTTTCACTTCACTTCACTTCTTCATGACAAACCTATAGCTAACATCATATTCAATGATTAAAAGCTTTCAGATTCTCCTCTAAGACCAGAAACAAGACAAGGATGCCCACTCTTAACCACTTCTACTTAATACAGTTTTGGAAATCCTAGCCACAGTAATCAGACAAGTAAAAGACATAAAGGTATCCAAATTGGAAGGGAAAAAGTAAAACTGTCACTACTTGCAGATGACATAACACTATATATAGAAAACCCTATGATGGTACCAAAGACTATTAGAACTAATAAATTTAGTAAAGTTTCAGGATACAAGATTAATATACAGAAATCTGTTGTTGTATACAATAATAATGAACCATCACAGAGATAAAAGAATAAAGCAATCTCACTTATAATCTCATCAAAAGAATAAAATACCTAGAAATAAATTTAACCAAGATGGTGAAAGACCTGTAATCAGAAACAGTGAAATCTATAAAACAATAAAGAAGGGGACTGAAGACAATACAAATAAATGGAAAGATAACCCATATTTATGAATTGGAAGAATTAAAAATATTAAAATATCCCCAATGCAATGCAACCTAGAGATTTAATATAATCATTATCAAAATGCTCATGACATTTTTTTGAGAACTAAAACAAATAAAACTTAGTACACATAAAATCAGAAAAGACCTATATAGCCAAAGCTATTTCTGTGAAGAAAATAACTATACTACAAAGCTATAGTAAGCAAAACAGTATGGCACTGCCACAAAATTTGAGACATAGGTTAATGGAAAAGAATAAAGTGCCCAGCAATAAACTCATGCACATATGGTCAATAATCTACAACTAAAGATGAAAGAATATGAATGGGGAAAATATTGCCTCTTCAATAAGTAATGTTGGGAAAATGAACAGCTACATATAAAAGAATGAAAGTAGAATATCTTCTTAATTCATATATAAAAATAAACTCAAAATTGGTTAAAGCGTAACATCTAAAACAATAAATCTCCTAGAAGAAAGCATAGGCAGCACACAGTCTTTAACCTAAGTCTTAGCAAATTTGTATCTGGCTCCTCAGGCACAGGAAACAAACCAAAAAAGAAGAAATGGAAAACTAAAAAGATAAACACAAATATTCAACATAAACAAAGACACATATATTAAGACAAAAGTTTGAGTAGGCAGAATCTAAAAATACTTCAAAATAATACATTATGACCAAGAAGGATTTGTCCCAAAATACACATACTTTAACATTTCTAAATGTTAAAGAACAATTAAATGTAGAAAGAAAACATGACATATAGACAAAGGAATACCATTCAACTTTTACAAAGGAGGAAATTTTGCCATGTGGGTCAAGGTGGGAAGAACTAGAGGACATTATGCTAAGTGAAATAAGTCAGGCAGAGGAAGAAAATACCGTATGATTTCACCTACCTGAAAGAGTGAAACTACAGAAGTAGAGAACAGAAAGGTGGTTCTGGAGGATGCCAGAGAAGGAAAATGGGGAGGTGAGGGTCAAAGCGTATAAAGTTTCAGTTATACAAGAGAAATAATTTCTGGAGATGCACCATTTAGCCTCGGGTCTACATTTAACAATACTGTATTGCATATGTAACATTTGCTAAGAGGTGCATGTTAACGGTTGCAGTAACAAAAAAATACTATTAACTTTAAAAACTAGGTTAGAGGTGATGGATATGTTTACAGATACATAGTGATGAGTGTTTCATGTTGCATGTGTGTGTTAGCTGCTCAGTCTTATCTGACTGTTTGAGACCCATAGGCTCCTCTGTCCATGGAATTCTCCAGGCAACAAGACTGGAGTGGGTTGCCATTTCCTTCTCCAGGGGACCTTCATGTTGTGTACCTCACCCTAAATCCATTGAGTTGTATATATTAAACAAGCAGAGCTTTATATATGTCAATCATAACTCAACAAAGTGGAAAAATTAAAGAAAAACTTAAAAAAGAAAATTAATCCCTGTCACTCACCATATTAATAAAACACAAAATTTTAAACTGTGTTATCAGTAGAGGCAAAATAAAACTTTTGAACAAAATTCAATCCAATTCTTGATTAAAAGAAAAATCTCTTAGCAAATTACCATAAAAGAGAACATTCTCAACTTAATAAATAGCGTCTATGAAAAACCTCCACCTAACGCCAACTTAAAGATGAAAAGATGTTTTAATACTTTTCCCCTAAGTTCAGAAATAAGGCAAGAAAACTATTCTCACCACTTAGTAAACTCAATGCCAAAAATAAATTCATTATAGAAGGAAATTTCTCCATGCTGTGTCCTCAGAACAACCCCTGGCATATAGCAGTTACTCAGCAGATACTGAAAATATGCAATTTCCAGGGTTATAAAAAAGATTCAATTTATTTGAAATTATTGCAATTTGGTATTTGATTCTCCCCAAGTATTTTTTCCACATATGTAATGATGGATATTAAGAAATTATCTTTTTAAAATATGTGATAAACAAAAGTAGATAAAAGTATGCTTATATCATTTATTAACATACTAATAAGTGATAAGCAGTGATGCCTGATTGAAGTAGCAAAAAAAAAAAAAAGGAAAAAAACTACAGAAAGAGTAGCTCACATAGAAGCTTTTGCTAAAATGTGTTCATGTCATCTTTGTTACTCTGAGAAGCACTAGCTGTCAAAAGGACCCTAACAGCTTCCGAAAAGTTTAACTTAATGCCACATGTATTGCAGTACTTAGACTTATGTGTAATCAAACAGGAATATATTGGGGAATTTGTTTCTATCCATTCATTTAATTATTTATTTTAAAATACTGAAGCAAGTCAAAGTCTATGATTAACATTTAAGATAAAACACTGAATCACCTTAATCTTTTGTCAACAAAGCTAAATGTCTACTTCATTAAATATAGTTATAGTAGCATGCATGGCTTAGTGATATGTTTAATTGACTAAATAAGCCAAATTAAATATTGCAGATATGTGAGTTACTACTCATGTAGCGGATACAAATCTCAGCCCATGAATCCAGATGGGAAAGATATGCAAGTATATTTATCCATAACTTTTATTAATGTTTATAATAAGTTCCCACTAATTTCAGGTGTTCTAACCACTTTCCAAAAGGTTACATTTAATTATGGGTGAAATGTAATATGAAAGCATGGGTAGCGGCTGTGGACACATTCCATTTTCATATTCCTTTTACTAGTCATAATGTTTCCTCCATAGAATCGCTATTCAGGCCACATCTGGGCCACTTTTCCTGTCCATGATTAATCTATTACTTTCATAGGACAAAAATTTTAGGGAGCTTTAAACAGAACATCTACAAGCCTTATAGCATATGTGCCAACTGCAATCCAGTTTCCTGGGTTTGAATCCCAGACGCACTGTTCATTATTTATGCAATCTTGAGCACCGTAATAGCATGTGTATGTCTCAGTTTCCTGTAAAAAAAAAAAAAATGAGGATAATAATATGGATTGAAATGTCATTATATCAAACTGCTTAGAACAGTTCCTTACACACAATAGTCTCAGTTCTGTCGCTCAGTCATGTCTGACTCTTTGCGGCCCCATGAATCGCAGCACGCCAGGCCTCCCTGTCCATTGCCAACTCCTGGAGTTTACCCAAATTCATGTCCATCGAGTCGGTGATGCCATCCAGCCATCTCAACCTCTGTTGTCCCCTTCTCCTCCTGCTCCCAATTCTTCCCAGCATCAGGGTCTTTTCCAATGAGTCAACTCTTCATATGAGGTGGCCAAAGTATTGGAGTTTCAGCTTCAACATCAGTCGTTCCAATGAATATTCAGGACTGATCTCCTTTAGGATGGACTGGTTGGATCTCCTTGCAGTCCAAGGGACTCTCAAGAGTCTTCTCTAGCTCTACAATTCAAAATCATCAATTCTTCTGCACTCAGGTTTCTTTATAGTCCAACTCTCACATCCATACATGACTACTGGAAAAACCATAGCCTTGACTAGATGGACCTTTGTTGACGAAGTAATGTCTCTGCTTTTTAATATGCTCTCTAGGTTGGTCATAATTTTCCTCCCAAGGAGTAAGCGTCTTTTAATTTCATGGCTGCAATCACCATCTGCAGTGATTTTGGAGCCCAAAAATATAAAAGTCTGACACTGTTTCCATGGTTTCCCCATCTATTTGCCATGAAGTGATGGGACCAGATGTCATGATCTTAGTTTTCTGAATGTTGAGTTTTAAGCTGACTTTTTCACTCTCCTCTTTCACTTTCATCAAGAGGCTTTTTAGTTCCTCTTCACTTTCTGCCATAAGGGTGGTGTCATCTGCATATCTGAGGTTATTGATATTTCTCCCAGAAATCTTGATTCCAGCTTGTGCTTCTTCCAGCCCAGCGTTTCTCATGATATATTCTGCATACAAGTTAAATAAGCAGGGTGACAATATACAGCCTTGATGTACTCCTTTTCCTATTTGGAACCAGTCTGTTGTTCCATATCCAGTTCGAACTGTTGCTTCCTGACCTGCATATAGGTTTCTCAGGAGGCAGGTCAGGTGGTCTGGTATCCCCATCTCTTTCAGAATTTTCCACTGTTTATAGTGATCCACACAGTCAAAGGCTTTGTCATAGTCAATAAAGCAGAAATAGATGTTTTTACTGGAACTCTCTTGCTTTTTCGATGATCCAGCAGATGTTGGCAATTTGATCTCTGGTTCCTCTGACTTTTCTAAAACCAGCTTGAACATCTGGAAGTTCACGGTTCACGTATTGCTGAAGCCTGGTTTGGAGAATTTTGAGCATTACTTTACTAGCGTGTGAGAGGAGTACAATTGCGCAGTAGTTTGAGCATTCTTTGGCATTGCCTTTCTTTGGGATTGGAATGAAAACTGACCTTTTCCAGTCCTGTGGCCACTGCTGAGTTTTCCAGATTTGCTGGCATATTGAGTGCAGCACTTTCACAGCATCGTCTTTCAGAATTTTTGAAATAGCTCAACTGGAATTCCATCACCTCCACTAGCTTTGTTCGTAGTGATGCTTTCTAAGGCCCACTTGACTTCACATTCCAGGATGTCTGGCTCTATTCTTAAATATTTTAAATATGAAGATTTTCTAAAAGTTCATTTTTAACCCATCTCTGACAAGTCACACTATCGTCATGTGTGGATTTCAAGCTAGGAGATTTAGCTTCATCACAAACATGTAATGACGTGTGTGATGACTTTCCATTAGTTTGTGATTATCTAGGGTTTACTTTAGGAAATCCATTTGTCTTCTCATGGAAGACATATAATAAAGATAATATTTTGGCATCATTTTTACATTTGCTGCATGAATTGCCAACATAATTAGGGCAGAGAGCTATCAGGAATGCAGATGCTAAAATATTACCTAAATCCCATAGCTTGAAATCCACACATGACAGTACTATGACTACTCAGAAATGCGCTAAAAATGAACTTTTAGGAAATCTTCATGTTTAAAATATTTAAGAGTAAATTTTCTCTAAAATATCAAAATTTAAACTGTCTGAGAAAACTTCTCACAGATTCTCTTCAATTTAAAAACTTACCAATTGGGAAATTTGTGTTGGAAATTTTTGTTTCTAAGTTGAAAACCACTATCAAGAATTCAGACCACTTGTTTCAAAAATACCCTGTCTTTACAGAACCAGCTACCAAAAATCAAGGGGTAAAAGCTCTACACATTTCCATAAATGTTTCTGCATGAATCATTTTTTATTAAAACTTCTTTAGATAAAGGGAGATAGAAAATGGGGTCAGAGGCTGGTTCCTCAGATCTTAAGTGATTAAGAAATGTATTCATCTTTAAATAGAACAAACATCCAGCATGAGCCTTATAATGGTATACAACACATATTCTATAAATATTAAAGTAACAATTTGTTGCCACATAGACTACTTGGGGATCAAATAAGAAGAGCCGCAACGAAAATAACACGTTTAAACTTTATTTCCCTTGTATCAGATACTAATCAAGGTGCCACATGTACTAGTTCTTATAATTTTAGCAACAAAGTACTAATCCAAACTCTGTTTTACAAAAGAATAAATAAAGCACAGAATAACATAAGTCACATACTCAGCAAGTTGCAGACCTAGGATTTGGTGACCACAGATCCAGACTCCATGTTGCTGAATATTCTAATAAAAACTGTATCTTGTATCAATCAACAGGTTAGTTTGTTGAGTGAAAATTACAGCACTTTAAGAATATACTTCTTACTAAAAAAAAAATAAAAGCAGCCAAACTATCAATAGTTTCTTTAAGGCAAACAATACATGGTTTATAGTCTTTGCATAACCTTTAAAATATTTTTGCAGACTTTGTTAACATTCAATAAACCATTTATAGTAAACTCAAACACCAGAGATATTATTCCATAATATGGCTGAACTTCTCTTATCCATGTGCTTTTCACACTTCAATTTACAAAATATTAATAACTAATGTGGGGGAAAAAGTTTGAAAATAAACAAAGTAACCTCAAATTGTTGAGCCAATTCTAGTAGTTTTTGTTTCATACTCTCACAAAACAAATATATATTCTAGAAAAAAGTGGTTCAAAAATCACAATTAGGTCTCATTGCAGTTCTAGTTATTCCAAGTGAAAATTAACATTTTTTAAGTCATGGAATTCATCCATCATTGGTATGTCTATATCACCGTATTAGGAAAGGTGTATATCCTTCTGTTGCCGTAACACATTACCACAAATTTAGTGGCTTGCAACAAATGAAATTTATAATTTTAGAGTTCTGGAAGTGACAAGTTTAAATTCAAGGTGTAGGCAGAATAGCATTCTTTCTAGAGGATCTAGGGGAGAATACACTTGCTTGCCTTTTTTAGTGTATAGAACTACCTAAATCCCTTGGCTTGTGGCCACCTCCTCTGTCTCCTGCCTGCCTCTCGTAAAAACCCTTATGATTGCGTTGAGCCCACCTGAATAATTCAGGATGCTCCCTTCCGTTCAAGCCAAAGTGTAATTACACCTGCAAAATCCCTGTTACCATTCAAGGGAACATTCACAGGTTCCCAGGATTAGATGATGGATATTTTTGGGGTGGGGTATTATTCAGTGGGTAAGAAGGAATGTTTTCTTATAAAGTATTACATGGCAGACCTTTGCAGTATAAATTTTTAGTTGCTGACCTTTCAGGACAAATACTTCTAATTATATCTTAGATCATAGAATCTTCATTAGAGATGAAGGGCAATAGAGATAAAGTGTCTCATTTTAAGACAAAATGCTGAAGCCTTTAGAAATCATGTCCTTTCAGATATTAAACTGCTATGTTGTGTCATAGGTCCAGCTCTTGGTCTCCTTCATCTTGGTTTCTCTGGCTTTGCTTATTACTCTAAAGGAAAGTGCTCATCTCAGATATTTTGATCACTGCATTTTCCTTTCTTGATAATAATAATAATTCACTCATATATGGACAAACAATAGACATAGTTTGGAGAAATTTAGTTACTTTTGGAATGAATTCTGTTTTTTGATTTTTTTAGGTGTCTGGATAAGAAGCTCATCATATATCACTGATTTCTGGCAAAGGAACAAATGTACAGGCAGCCTTGAAATAGAACATAATAAGATCAACTTGTTCACTTTCATCTTTCTATCTTTCTGGCTATATCAGCTCCTGGGAAATTTTTTCAATCTTTCCTTAGGTCTTTGAAGTATCGCTATGGAAACTGCAAAAAAAAATTTTTATCATTGAAAACAAAAATGACAATGTTTGATTCATAAATAAGATTTTTTTAAAGTATTCCAATAATTAAACAAACACGTTTTACAGAAATTTCTAAAGGAATTTCCAAAGAAATACCTAAATGACCTGCAATAATTGTCAAAGATCTTGCAAATAATTAGTACAAAATTTAATAGCAACCATATCATAATTAATACATTTTGAACCTTAGGTTATTTATTTAAAGAAGTGAAATCAATTATATTCTTTTATTAAAAGCAGGAAGAGCTTTTAATTCTTCCACTTTCATATTATAATCCAATCACATGATTTATGTACACCCTGTAATTTTACTTTTTTTAAAAATTATTATTTTTATTTGTTTTGCCATACATTGACATGAATCCACCATGGGTGTACATGTTTTCCCCTTCCAGAACCCCCCTTCCACCTCCCTCCCCATCCCATCCCTCCGGGTCATCCCAGTGCACCAGCCCCAAGCACCTTGTATCATGCATTGAACCTGGACTGGCGATACAGTAATACAGTATTAATTTTACTTTTAAATAACATATTTACTGTAGAAAATGTAATTACACAACATCATTAGGACAAAAATATAATTCTAATTATATGTATCTTTTCTTGAAGCCAGAAGCTCTGAATTCAGATATGGATTATGATGAAGACTGACCTACAAAATCAATAACATATATTTTTAAGGCCCTGGTTTTGATGGAATTTTTATACATGTGGGCTATGCTTAGTCGCTCAGTTGTGTCTGACACTCTGCGACCCCATGGACTGTAGCTCTCCAGGCTCCTCTGTCCATGGAGATTCTCCAGGCAAGAGTACTAGAATGGGTTGCCATGCCCTCCTTCAGGGAATCTTTCCAACCCAGTGATCAAACCCAGGTCTCCCACATTGCAGGCGGATTCTTTACTGTCTGAGCCACCAGGAAAGCCCCTCCCCCCTTTTTTTTCTTTTAATACATAACAGTATGGAACAGTGATGAAGATCAGTGATACTATACTTAAAAAGTGTATGCTCTCTGAATTTCTTTAGGTCTACTGGTTTGCCTGGCAATACTATGCTGGGTAATGAGTATTGTCCTTTTAAACCTATATTCAGTTCAGTGCTGTGTCCAGCTCTCTGTGACCCCAGTGACTGCAGCACGCCAGGCTTCCCTGTCCATCACCAACTCCCAGAGCTTGCTCATCTCACGTTCACTGAGTCAGTGATGCCATCCAACCATCTCTTCCTCTGTCATCCCCTTCTCCTCCTATCTTCAATCTTTTCACACCCAGAAACTAAAAGTTCAAAAAGTATGTAATTTTTTCTGAGCACAAGAGATAAATGCAGCAATCTAAAACAGCAGATGAGAAAACATCATTATTAGGGATCAAAGATGAAACACACAGGCCTTTTCAATCTTAGGCTAATCTTTTGACCTCAGTTTTCTCATCCATAATTTAGGATTGAAATATTTCCTATATCACTTGTCAATCTTTAGTAGGAGAGATAAAGATCATAAATATAAAATCATTTTAAATGTCAGTGAAACTATTATTTCTTCTTGAGATGAACTTTATGATATTTAAGGATAAGTATTTTGGTTTATAAAGTACATACTGGGCTTCCCAGGTGGCAATAGTGGTAAAGAACCCACCTGCAGAAGCAGTAAGGAACATGGGTTCTATCCCTAGGTTAGAAAAATCCCCCAGAGAGAGCATGGCAACCCACTCCAGTATTCCTGCCTGGAGAATTCCAAGGGCACAGAAGGCAGGCTACAGTTCATAGGGTGGCAAACAGTCATACATGACTGAAGTGACTTAGCACAAAGTATATATTAATTATTTGTATATTATAATTTTTAATTTGTTGAATTATTAAAATAATAAATCATGACAGATGTAATTACTACTGTTTTGCAACTATATGAAATTCCAGGTATCTATCTTTTCTTTACTTGCTGATTGACAAGACATTTTAAAACACCAATTCCTGATTAATGATCTTGTTAATAAACTAATCTAAATGCATGCTTCCGGGTATCTCCGAAAGAAAAGAAGATTTTGAGAAAGCAAGCAGAAGAGAAAAACAGTTTATGAATAATGCATATATTTGTTCACTTCTATCTCTCTGCCTTTTGCTTGTAATGATATGTTTTGATAGCTGCAAATAGCAGGGATTTATTGATAAAAGGGTATTTTACCATTCCAGAGATCTGACATACCATTAAATCATCCCTATAGCAAAATTAGGAAATCCTGCTTAAACTTAAGCTGTGAGATAGTAATAATTACACAGTAGTTTTACGAGAGATGATAAGTATTTGCAAAATTGTGATTGTATTAATAATTTTTAGTAACATGTTTCAAGGTGACACATGAGATTTATGGAAAGTAGTATGCAAAGTGTGGCCTCCCTAGTAGCTCAGTTGGTAAAGAATCTGCCTGCAATGCAGGAGAGATGGGTTCAATCCCTGGGTAGGGAAGATCGCCTGGAGAAAGAAAAGGCAACCCACTCCAGTACTCTTGCCTGGAGAATTCCATGGACAGAGGAACCTGAAGGGCTATAGTCCATGGGATAGCAAAGAGTCGGACATGACCGTGCGACTAACTTTCACTTTCCGAGGTTAGAAAAGTATTTCCCCTTCATGAGCGGCATGGCATTTATAAAAATACACATGCTCAATGTTGTGAGCCTCACGAGAAGACAGATAAATTTTTCATTTTGTAGTTGCTTGACAGTCTTCAAAGTTTTACTGACTTGTTCCTCTTGGAAGTAATAATAACAGTTATCATTACATGAGATTCAGGCTATGTGCTAGGCATTTTGTAAGTACTAGTGCTATGAATATATAAAAAACCTGCTACTTTAAGCAATAAGCTAAAAAATAATTATGATAAAGATGATCGATCGGTTCGGTTCAGTTTAGTTCAGTCACGTCTGACCCTTTGCAACCCCATGAACTACAGCACACTAGGCCACCGTGTCCATCAACAATTCCCAGAGTTTACTGAAACTCATGTCCATTGAGCCGGTGATGGCATCCAACCATCTCATCCTCTCTTGTCCCCTTCTCCTCCTGCTTTCAATCTTTCCCATAATCAGGGACTTTTCAAATGACTCAGTGCTTCACATCAGGTGGCCAAAGTGTTGGAGCTTCAGCTTCAACATCAGTCCTTCCAATGAATATTCAGGACTGATTTCCTTTAGGATGGACTGGCTGGATCTCCTTGCAGTCCAAGGGACTCTCAAGAGTCTTCTCCAACACCACAGTTCAAAAGCATCAATTCTTCAGCGCTCAGCTTTCTTTATAGTCCAACTCTCACATCCATACATGACTACTGGAAAAACCATAGCCTTGACTAGATGGAACTTTGTTGGCAAAGTAATGTCTCTGCTTTTTAATATACTGTCTAGGTTGGACATAACTTTCCTTCCAAGGAGTAAGCGTCTTTTAATTTCACTGCTGCAATCACCATCCACAGTGATTTTGGAGCCCAGAAAAATAAAATCAGCCACTGTTTCCACTGTTTGCCCATCTATCTGCCATGAAATGATGGGACCAGATGCCATGATCTTAGTTTTCTGAACGTTGAGCTTTAAGCCAACTTTTTCACTCTCCTCTTTCACTTTCATTAAGAGGCTCTTTAGTTCTTCTTCACTTTCTGCCACAAGGGTGGAGTCATCTGCATATCTGAGGTTATTGATATTTCTCCCAGCAATCTTGATTCCAGCTTGTGCTTCATCCAGCCCAGTGTTTCTCATGATGTACTCTGCATATAAGTTAAATAAGCAGGGTGACAATATACAGCCTTGATGTACTCCTTTTCCTATTTGGAACCAGTCTGTTATTCCATGTCCAGTTCTAACTGCTGCTTCCTGACCTGCATATAGATTTCTCAAGAGGCAGGTCAGCAGGACTCTCTTCAAGTGCTTTCCCATCTCTTTAAGAGCTTTCCACAGTTTGTTGTGATCCACACAGCCAAAGGCTTTGGCATAGTTAATAAAGCAGAAATAAATGTTTTTCTGGAACTCTCCCACTTTCTGATGATCCAATGGATGTTGACAATTTGATCTCTGGTTCCTCTGCCTTTTCTAAAACCAGCTTGAACATCTGGAAGTTCACAGTTCACATACTGTTGAAGCCTGGCTTGGAGAATTTTGAGCATTACTTTACTAGCATGTGAGATGAGTGCAATTGTGTGGTAGTTTGAGCATTCTTTGGCATTGCCTTTCTTTGGGATTGGAATGAAAACTGACCTTTTCCAGTCCTGTGGCCACTGCTGAGTTTTCCAAATTTGCTGGCATATTGAGTGCAGCACTTTCACAGCATCAGCTTTTAGGATCTGAAATAGCTCAACTGGAATTTCATCACCTCCACTAGCTTTGTTCGTAGTGATGCTACGAACAAAGGCCCACTTGCCTTCACATTCCAGGATGTCTGTGAATGATCTTACCGCCTCTTCTTAATATCTTCTGCTTCTGTTAGGTCCATAGCATTTCTGTGCTTTATTGTGCCCACCTTTGCATGAAATGTTCCCTGGTATCTCTGATTTTCTTTAAGAGATCTCTAGTCTGTTCCATTCTATTATTTTCCTCTATTTCTTTGCATTTATCACTGAGGAAAGCTTTATATGTCTCCTGCTATTCTTTGGAACTCTGCATTCAGATGGATATATCTTTCCTTTTCTCCTTTGCTTTTCACATCTTTTCTCAGCTATTTTTAAGGCCTCCTCAGACAGTCATTTTGCTGTTTCCATTTCTTTTTCTTGGGGATGGTCTTGATTCCTGGCTCCTATACAGTGTCACGAACCTGCATCCATAGTTCTTCAGATATAATCATGAAGATATTATAATATAATCAGATATTATGATGGCTCTCGCCATCAGATATAATCCCTTGAATCTATTTGTCACTTCCACTGTATAATCATAAGGGATTTGATTTAGGTCATACCTGATTGGTCTAGTGGTTTTCCCTACTTTCTTCAATTTAAGTCTGAATTTAGCAATAAAGTGTTCATGATCTGAGCCACAGTTAGCTCCTGGTCTTGTTTTTGCTGACTGTATAGAGCTTCTCCATCTTTGGCTGCAAAGAATATAATCAATCTGATTTTGGTATTGACCATATGGTGATGTCCATGTGTAGAGTCTTCTCTTGTGTTGTTGGAAGAAGGTGTTTGCTATGACCAGTGCATTCTCTTGGCAAAACTCTATTAGCCTTTGCCCTGCTTCATTTTGTACTCCAAGGCCAAATTTCCTGGTATTCCAGGTGTTTCTTGACTTCCTACTTTTGCCTTCCAGTCCCCTATAATGAAAAGGACATCTTTTTTAGGTGTTTGTTCTAGAAGGTCTTGTAGATCTTCATAGAACCATTCAACTTAGGCTTCTTCAGCATTACTGGTCGATGCATAGACTTGGATTACTGTGATATTGAATGGTTTGCCTTGGAAACGAAGAGATCATCCTGCCGTTTTTGAGATTGCATCCAAGTACTGCATTTCAGATTCTAATACATTTTTCATGAAGTCTGTTCCAAAGCCAGTTCATACCATGAACTCATTGTAATCTAACACCAGTACCAGAATTGGGGCTTCCCTGATGGTCTAGTGTTTAGGAATCCGCCCGCCAATGCAGAGCACATGGTTTCAATCCCTGGTCCGGAAAGATCCCACAGGCGTCTAGCAACTAAGCCCATGTACCACAACCACTGCAGCCTGCGAGCCTAGAGCTGGTGTTCTGTAACTAGAGAAGCCACTGCAATGAGAAGCCCAGCTAGCACAATGATGAGTAGCCCCCGCTCACTACAACTAGAGAAAGCCCAGGCATGGTAACAAAAACTTAGTTCAGCCAAAAACAAATAAATAAATCTTTAAAAATAAATAAATAAATAAAACCAGTATTTCACTGCCATAAAGTAACCATTGTGCTGAATATCATGGTGAGAAATCAAGGTCTAAAGAAGTAATTCTTTTCCCCCCAAGATCAAAAATGTATTAGTTTCTTGGCTATGACAGGATTCATCCTTCTTGTATCTATCATCTACTAAGCTCTTACCCTCTGGGTTAGTTATCTAATGCTTTATAACACATTATCATAAACTTCACAGCTTAAACAACATACAATTTTTCTTCCCTGTTTCTTTGGATCATGAACTTTCCAGGCACAGTTGAGCTGAGTCTTCAGGATTTCACAATGCCTATAACCAAGATGTCAGCTGTCTCATCCTGAGTCAGGCCTGGGGAAGACTGCTCCCAAACTTGTATCATTGTTAGCAAAATCCATATCCTTATTGATCACAGAACCAAGAGTCTCAGCTTCTTCCTGGTTGTTAACCAGAGACCATTCTCATTTCCTTGCCACATGAACGTCTTCATATAGCACCTCAAAACAAGGCAGTTTGCTTCAATAAAGCCAGCCCATAAGACGCTAGCAACACCACAGTATAAGCTTCCATAAAAGTAAAATAGGTAGCCAATGGGAAATTTCTGTATGGCTCAGGAAACTCAAACAGGAGCTCTGTATCAACCTAGATGGGTGGGATGGGGAGGGAGATGGGAGGGGGTTTCTAAAGGTAGGGGACACGTGTATACCTATGGCTGATTCATGTTGAGGTTTGACAGAAAACAGCAAAATTCTGTAAAGCAATTATCCTTCAATAAAAAATAAATTAAGAAAAAAGAAAAAAAATAACTTAATCATGGAAATAACATTCTATCACCTTTGCTGTATTCTCTTGGTTAGAAACAAATCACAGGTCCTACCAACACTCAGTGGGGGAATACAGAAACACATGAGTGAACTAGAGATAATTGGGGTCACCTTTAAACTTGTAACCACATTCCCCTTACTGAAGTCTGTGGGAAAGGCACAACATCTTCACCTTAGCCACTGCCATCAACCTGGGTGCTCATTGCCCAATAAATCAAGCATCCAAACACCAATCTTTCGACTCGTGTTATCCACTTCTGAGATCATATCCTCGACCTTGCCATTGCTTATAACTGAATAACCTTCCACTCCCCTATGGATTTAGGTACTCCACTCTCATCAATCAAGTTTCAGCTCTTGGGTAATATTTTCATAGATTTTAATGCCCATCTCAGAGTATGATAGAACCAATGTCAAATGCTTTCACATAAAGATTGTGAACCCTGTCAACATTTCATTTATCATACTTAAAAATTTTATTTGAGTTTTCTAAAAGGAATATTCCTCATTTTTAGGTTAAAATTTTCAACATATTGTTTAACCTACTGTTAGCACAGGACTTGCATTGAGATGAAATCAACACTGTTTACTAAGCTGATGAGTGATCATAGTTTGAACTAAAATTTACCACTGATCTACTCCATCTTCCTCATTCTTATTCACCTCTGAGTTCTTGAAATAGATAAATCTTACAAATTCAGGATGTGAACTTCCTGATTATCACCAATTCTGCCTTCTGTTTGTTTCCAAACACACAGTTTTTCACTAACTAATATTATTTTTCAAGGCCTAAGTGAAAAGATGCTCCTCAGAATAAATATTTTAAACTTTTCAAAGATTATTTGCTGTTAAGGAAATAATTTTCTGCATTTTAAAGATATAATGTTTATGTTAATTTACACTTAGATGATTGTATAAGAAAAATAGTTTTTTCTTAAACAGTACAGAAAACATTAAAACATGTTAAATGATATTTATTAGAAATTATGTTTTTATTATGTGGTAATTCTACCTCTATTATAGATAGGACATTTATGTAGAGAGGTTGACATAGAAACAAGAAAGAATAGGGGTTCAGTTCAGTTCATTCACTCATTCGTATCCAACATTTTGCAACCCCATGGACTGCAGCACACCACGCTTCCCTGTCCATCACCAACTCCCAGAGTTTACTCAAACTCACGTCCATTGAGTCGGTGATGCCATCCAACCATCTCATCCTCTGTCGTCCCCTTCTCCTCCTGCCTTCAATCTTTCCCAGTATCAGTGTCTTTTCCAGTGAGTCAGTTCTTCGCATCAGGTGGCCAAAGTATTGGAGTTTCAGCTTTAACATCAGTCCTTCCAATGTATATTCAGGACTGATCTCCTTTAGGATGGACTGGTTGGGTTTCCTTGCAGTCCAAGGGACTCCCAAAAATCTTCTCCAACACCACATTCCAAAAGCGTCAATTCTTCAGCTTTCTTTGTTGTCCAACTCTCACATTCATACGTGACTACTGGAAAAACCATAGCTTTGTTGGCAAAGTAATGTCTCTGTTTTTTAATATGCTTTCTAGGTTGGTCATAACTTTCCTTCCAAGGAGTAAGCGTCTTTTAATTTCATGGCTTCAGTCACCATCTGCAGTGATTTTGGAGCCCAAGAAAATAAAGTCTCTCACTGTTTCCCCATCTATTTGCCATGAAGTGATGGGACCAGATGCCATGATCTTAGTTTTCTGAATGCTGAGTTTTAAGCCAGCTTCTTCACTCTCCTCTTTCACTTTCATCAAGAGGCTCTTCAGTTCTTCTTTGCTTTCTGCATAAGGGTGGTGTCATCTACATATCTGAGGTTATTGATATTTCTCCCGGCAATCTTAATTCCAGTTTGTGCTTCATCCAGTCTAGCATTTCTCATGATGTATTCTCCATATTAGTTAAATAAGCAGGGTGACAATATACAGCCTTCACATACTCCTTTCCCGATTTGGAACCAGTCTATTGTTCCATGTCCAGTTCTAACTGTTGCTTGTTGACCTGCATACAGATTTCTCAGGAGGCAGGTCAGGTGGTCTGATATTTCCATCTCTTTAAGAACTTTCCAATGTCAAAGACTTTGGCACAGTCAATAAAGCTGAAATAGATGTTTTTCTCTGGAACTCTCTTGCTTTTTTGATGATCCACGGGATGTTGACAATTTGATCTCTGGTTCCTCTGTCTTTTCTGAATCCAGCTTGAACATCTGGAAGCTCACAGTTCACATACTGTTGAAACCTGGCTTGGAGAATTTTGAGCATTGCTTTGCTAGTGTGTGAGATGAGTGCAACTGTGCAGTAGTTTGACCATCCTTTGGCATTGCCTTTCTTTGGGATTGGAATGAAAACTGACCTTTTCCAGTCCTGTGCCACTGCTGAGTTTTCCAAATGTGCTGGCATATTGAGTGTAGCACTTGCACAGCATCATCTTTTAGGATTTGAAAGAGCTCATCTGGGCAACTAATGTGTTCCCTTTCGATCTATTGGCTTTTAATGTTGTCAATGCTTTTATTTCCTTTTAAATCTTCTACCCAGTTGTTCTATCCATTATTAAAGAGTAAGGTTTGTAACTTCCAACTATTACTGTGGTATAGTGTCTATTTTCTCTTCAATTCTGACATTTTTGCTTCAGGTGGTACAGAGTCTGTAGTTAGAAGCTTGCATTGTTTAATTGTTATGATTTCCTGATGAATAGCACTTTTGTTATATAGTGTCTGTAAGGGACACATTTATAATTCAAAGACCCAAATAGTTGAACTCAAAAGAATGTAAAATGAGGTACTGTGCAAACAAATCAAAAAGAGCCAGTGTGATTATAAGACAATATATACTTTAAGAGAAAAATTGTTCTTAAAAACAAGGAAAAGCATTCTGTAATGACAACACCTTAATTCATAACAATCTGATTCAGATTATTGACAAATTTAGTTGTATAAAAAAATCTGCTATTATATAGCTCCCTTTTCCTCCCTTGTGCTATCGACATCATATAAATTACATCTTTCTATGTTATTAAGCCAATAAATAGTTTTACAATCCTTGCTTTTACAGTTGTCTGTAAAATCAAAGAGGAAAATAATTACAAACAGTATTTTTATGTGGTTTTTAAAATATTTACCTACATAGTTTACTGTTCTCTTTTTATTTATTTAAATTGTTTCTAGTAACTGTCTACCATTTTTTCACTTCACAGAGAAGGACTTTCATTAGTATTTTTCACAGAGCAAGTCCATTAGTATTTTTGGGGGGGTAGGTCTGAGAGAAGCAAATTCTCTCAGGTTTTTTTTTTTACTGGCAAATGTCTTAACTTCTCCTTCATTTCTGAGGGACAGTTTTCCTGTATATAAAAATTTCAGTGACAGTATTTTTCTTTCAGCACTTCAAATATGTCATCTTTGGGGACTCCATGTTTTCTAATGAGAAATCATCTGTTTGTCTTATTTAAGCTGCCTTCTTCATGAATAATCTCTTTCGCTGCTTTTGATAGTTTCTGGCATTTGCTTGTAACGGTTTGATTATGACGTGCTAGGTATGATACTCTTTGAGTTTATACCAGAATTTGTTGAGTTTCTTGAATATGTTAATGGACATCTTTCATCACTTTTGTCGCGTTTTCATCCATACTTTCTTCAAATTCATGTATTCCCCACTTCCCCTTGTATCCTCTCTCCTCTATTTCAATGACGCCCTTTATGTGTAACCTCATACACTTGATCTTGTAAATATACAGATCTTTGAGGTTCTCTGGGCTTCTCTGATAGCTCAGTTAGTAAAGATTCACCTGCAATGAAGGAGACACCAGTTTGATTCCTAGGTTGGGAAAATCCACTGGAGAAGGGATACGCTACCCACTTCAATATTCTTGGGCTTCCTTTGTGGCTCAGCTGCAATGTGGGAGACCTGGTTTCAGTCCTTGGGTTGAGAGGATTCCCTGGAGAAGGGAACAACTACCCACTCCAATATTCTGGCCTAGAGAATTCCATGGACTGTATAGTCCATGGGGTCACAAAGCGTCAGACAGGACTGAGTGACTTTCACTTTATGAGGTTCTATTCACGTTTCTCCTGGAGAAGGGCATGGCAACCCACTCCAGTATTCTTTCCTGGAGAATCCCATGGACACAGGAGCCTGGTGGGCTACAGTCCATGGGGTCGCAAAGAGTCGGACACAACCGAAGTGACTTAGCATGCATGCATTCATGTTTCTTCATTCTTTATGTTTCTCAGGCTAGATAATCTCAACTGACGTATTTTCAAGTTGATTCTTTCTTTGCCAGTTGATATACTATGTAGGGCTTGCTAGTAAATTTTTCATTTCAGTTGGTTTAATTTTCAGTTGCCCGCCACCAAGGGTTTGCTATTATTGCTATTTGCGGTGGTGGTGGTGGTTTGTTTTGTCAATACCATCCTAAATTCTTTTTCTAAACTCTGTGTTGTCATTTGTGGTCACTGAAGTTTCTGCTTAATTAGTTTGATGGTCACCTAATTATTGGATTCAAATGAGCTGTGCATATTATACATGTACATCTGAGCTCTATCCAGATGTACACGTATAAGAATTAGATTATTTGGCATTCATAGCCTTGCTAGTCAATGTTTATTAGTGGTTATTTATTGCAGGTATCTAATGGTTATTAGTGGTTATTTATTTTAGGTGTCTTGCTTTTAACTAACTTTGTTTACCCCCATAACATTTTGGTGCCTATTTATTGCAACAATTGTTTCAGCTTTATTTAGATATAATTGACATATAATATTGTATAAGCTTAAGTTGTAAATCTGTTGATTTGATACATTTATATATCACAAAAGTATTACCACCACAGTGTTAACTCCACCATAGTGTTAGTTAACACCTCCATCACATCACATACTTACCATTTCCTTTTTGCGGTGAGATTTAAAATCTACTTTGTTAGCAACTTTCAAGTATATAATACAGTGTTATTAACTATAATCACCATATTATACAATAGATTCCCAGAGCTTATTCATCTTACAACTGGAAGTTTACACTCTTTGACCAACATCTCCCCATTAACCCATGCCCTGGTACTATTCTAGTCCAATGACAATTTTTAAAGCATATCATTACCTGTACTGGACATCAAAGAGAAAAAGCCAAATAAGGAAGACTTAAGTTGAAGTAGATGCATTTTAAGTAAAACAGATGGTGAATAATAAACAAAATATAGCATAATTAGTATTATGAAAGGGAACTATATAATCCCAACTGTAACTATTAAATTTCCTACTTGACAGGCAAAAAATAATTATTCTCTAGTTTAATTAGTACACTATAACCCCAACTTAGAACTCACTATAACCCCAACTTAGAACTAACTACAACTTTCATGTTTGTCAAGGTTGATAGCACATTTCCTAGTCAGTCACCTTTATATATCTGCACACACTATCTTTTAGGCAAGAGTATGTAATTCCATTCCTACTTAATCAATGTGAAATGGACCAATGAGTTGTCTCATTTCTCCAGATAAATGTTGCTCTACTTTAATTTCTTTCTAAATAAACAAGTTTTACCATTGAGTTTGTCTACAAACTCGTCTTTTCCTCTAGAATCTAATTAATGAGAACTGACACTTTCACCTTATTCAGTATAAATTCAAAGTAAAACCATATTTTTCACAAGAGAATTCATACTTATTTTTTTACATTCCTAAATTACCACTAAGCACTTTTAAACATTCTGTATGTTTTTAAAAATTGTTTTCTATGAAAAATTTTTGCCATAAGTGCACAATTCAGTTCTTTTCATAAATTGAACAAATGCATGCAACCAGCACCAATATTAAGAACAACTACACTAGCAGAGAGCACCCCATTTTTTGTATGAATTTACTGATAATATTCTATCCAAGGGAAACCATTTTTCTGACTTCCAAAATTATCCATTAGTTAGTCCCGGTCGTGTAATTTGTTAGGATGAATTATATAGAACACACTTATTTGAGTCTGGTTTCTTTCACTCAACATATTAATGAGATTCATCTATTTATTCATAACTGCTGTATAGAATTCTATGTGTGGACATACTACAATTTATTCATCCTACTGTGCTGCAGTCCATTGGGTCGCAAAGAATGAGACATGACTGAGCGACTGAACAACAAAACTGTTGATGGGAATCTGGTTAATTGCACTTTGTAATTGTTTAGTTTAAGAATATTACAGAGTAGAGTTTTTGATGAACATTGGAAAGCAATTATTTTTTAATTAACAAAACAAGGAATTTAAAGAATGCCATATGTTACTTAAATAAGTATATGTATTATTAATAGTTAAAAGGGTAACAGTGACTGATGCTGAATTAACTTATCCCTTTGACTAAACTCATCACAAGAACACTTGGCATCTCACTTTTCTGGATTTACATCATCTGGAACACATTTATATTCTCTTCTCACTAATGAAGATTTAAATTTAAACATGATTTACATTGCTTTCTGAACGTTATTTTGCCTCAGTAAACAGACAAAAGTTCACATGCCTAGATTAGAGATAACCAGACTAAGGAGAATTAAAGAACAAAGCCAAAGACCTGGTTAATATAAAGAAATGTTGGCAATTAGATGGATGGAAAATGTTATGCATCACAGAGGGGAAAATTAAACTTATGACTCATAAAATTATTAAACATGCATACTTATTATGTTTTAACATGAGAGCATTTCACTAGTATTGATCACTTAGCATATGCATACCTAAAATTCTTTATCTTTTAAAACGCTTATCCTGGAATTTTCCTGGAGGTCCAGTGGCTAAGACTCCATGCTCTTAACGCTGGGAGCCCAGGTTTGATCTCGGTCAGGGAACTAGATCACACGCCAAAAAGAAGATGGAAGACCCTGCAGAGTGTAACTAAGACCTGGCCCAGCCAGATAAATAAATAAAAGAAAAATAAAATGCTGATCCTGTCAACACTAACTGATCCTATGCCACTATCCTGTCACATTATCATCCACTATCTGAGGGAGGGGCTGTCTCATGATCTAGGAATGACTACTTTCCTGGCCGTTTTACCTTATAAACTTTCCTGTTTGAGAACAGAATTGTTTCATCACTATATCTACTTCTCACTGGAGAATTATGAGTGAGTCTGTTTATTAAAGTGATTTTAATGATCAGAAATTATAATTCATAGTGATAACCAGAATATTTTAAAGAAGAAATACTTAAGATAAAAAAAATGTGCAAATTCAGCTTTAGAGTTATATTCTGTGTAGCCTTCTAAAATTTCACAAAGTCATTCCCTACCTGTAAATGAGACGTTTTCCAAATATCCAAACTCTGTTATTCTTTGACCAGATAAGCTACTTTCATTCTTCCATTTCTTTTCAGCTACTCTTCTCTTTAGGACAATTATGATTCTTTCCTCAGTAAAATTCTATCCATTTCTCAAAACTGAGGTCAAATGATCCCCTTTGTGTGAAATATTTGCTCAGTTATTGTGTTAATTAAGACAGGTTATGTTGCGATAGCAGAGAAACCCCTAAATAACTTTTTCAAGCTCACAAACTTCAGTCAGATCAGCTGTCTCCCACCATCTTATAACTTTACCATCTGGGGCACACAGCTTCCAGGAACACCAAGATATGGAAATAAAATCATACTGCAGATATAGCCTGTCTTAATAATCACTACCTGAAGTTGACATAGCCACTTCTACTACAAGTCCTGTGGCAGAACCAGTCATATAACAACAACCCATCCACAAAAGAGTAGATATCAAAACTAACTGCTAAGAATCCAAAGTAAAAGAAAAGTGAAAGTTGCTCAGCTTTGTCTGTCTCTTTGCTCATGGACTGTAGCCTACCAGGCTCCTCTGCCCATGGGGTTTTCCAGGCAAGAATAGTGAAGTGGGTAGCCATTCCCTCCTCCAAAGGATTTTTCTGATCCAAGGATCATACCCAGGTCTCCTGCATTGCTGGCAGATTCTTCACTGTCTGAGCCACCAGGGTGGCTACAAACCTCCATCGATTAATCAATCCAGAAAAAAAAAAAAAAATTGAAGGTAGTCTTTCGTTCTGACACTAGCCCACAAAAGACTTCTTGTTAGCAGACATTTTACACTAAATCATTTGTTCATGATTTTTGTGTCTAACATATCCTAGCAAACAATGACATAATCTTGAAAGAGATAAAGACTTGCCTTCCAAAGGGCTCAGAGCCAAGAAAAGGCAATTTAAATTCAGTGTTTTAAAGACAAGAGATTTCAATTCAACTCTCTATTTTCTGGAAATCTAGAACAATATGTTTCTAAGAAAGCTGCATTCTATCAGTCAGTGCAGCAAGACCTAGAGAGAAAGAGCAGGGAGATACAAAGACAAAAAGGCAAAGGCAGGGCAGTACTCAGACTGTCTGGTTCCCATTTTAAGACTACTGTTTATCCAGCACCTTCTTAATCAAAACACTTTATTGAGCAGAACTTCTCAATATAACCTGCAGCATTATAATGACAATGATTTTCTCTAATGAAGATTTCCTTCACATCTCACGTTCTCTTCTCAGAGATCTATTTTTGTGTCCTTATAAGAAAAAAAAAAAATCCTGCTCCTTGCTGATTGGATAAAATGTAGAAAGGATGAAGCCTTAGCCAGTCTGACTTTTTCTTCTTCTACCCATAAAGCTGGAAGTAGAATCAATTCATCTCCATCAGCCTCCTGAACAAATATCTCAAGTAAAATCGGGGCTGGGGCTCTTATTGTGGTCAGACTATGCATGTATAAAATCCACTCTGTAAAGAAAAGAGAAGTAAAATAAGAATAGAGCGGGTTTTCAGAGAAGACCACTATGCCCTCTGGGATGAAAATATATGAGCTCCTCAGAGGTTTCCAGTGCTTTTGTTCAGGCCTGTGTGCATCCCCAATATACTCCTAGGTTCAAGGTTCTGTGAGAAAGTCCTGTATCCTTTCTAACATTTCTCCTTTTACTACTAGATTGATCGAAGTTAATATTTCTCTGGCAATCAAATAATCCCTAAAAATGTGACCAATGGAAATAAACTCAACTTCTGATGAGAGAGCCCCAAGAGCCTTTTGACTCAACCAGATAAAACATCAATATGTTCTGGTGCTTTAGAGTCACCACCAGCCGGGCTGGTCTCTTGCTCCTCCCAGATGCAGGCAGCAAGCTCTTGCACCTGGAGGCACAGTACCACTGTCCACTCTCCAGCCATGAAAGCACCTGTGGCCATGAGCGGGGGTAATCACTGTGAGTCTTTCTGCAGAATGCAGAATGTCTGTCATATGGATGCCTGCATGTGAGAAAACACACAACTGCTTTACCCTGTTGTGTTACTTTCGGCTGTACAACAAAGTAAATCAGCCATATCTATACATATACCCCTCCCTCGTGGACCTCTCTCCCCCCATGCCCACCCCATCCATCTAGGTTATCACAGATCACCAAGCTGAGATCCTTGCATTATACAGCACCTTCCCACTAGCTATTTATCTTACACATGGTAGTGTATATATGTCAATCCTAATCTCTCAATTCATCCTTCACTTTCCCCCAACCTATGTCCACATTATCTGAGAAAAATCATTTCAAATTAATATTAATGTGTATTTCATTGTAATAAATGCACAATCAGTTCAATTCAGTTGCTCAGTCGTGTCTGTCTCTTTGCGACCCCATGGACTACAACACATCAGGCTTCCCTGTCCATCACCAACTCCTGGAGCTTGCTCAAACTCATGTCCATCAAGTTGGTGATGCCATCCAACCATCTCATCCTCTGTCGTCCCCTTCTCCTCCTGCCTTCAATCTTTCCCAGTATCAGGGTCTTTTCCAATATGAGTCAGTTCTTTGCATTGTGACCAAATTATTGGAGTTTCAGCTTCAGCATCAGTCCTTCAATGAATATTCAGGATTGATTTCCTTTAGGATGGACTAGCTTGATCTCCTTGTAGTCCAAGGGACTCTCAAGAGTCTTCTCCACAACCACAGTTCAAAAGTATCAATTCTTTGGCGCTCAGCTTTCTTTATAGTCTAACTCTCACATCCACGCATGACTACTGGAAAAGCCATAGCTTTGACTAAATGGACCTTTGTTGGCAAAGTAATGTCTCTGCTTTTTAATATGCTGTCTAGGTTGGTTATAACTTTTTTCCAAGGAGCAAGCTTTTAATTTCATGACTGCAGTGACCATCTGCAGTGCTTCTGGAGCCTGCAAAAACAAAGTCTCTCACTATTTCCATTGTTTTCTCATCTATCTGCCATGAAGTGATGGGACCAGATGCCATGATCTTAGTTTTCTGAATATTGAGTTTTAAGCCAACTTTTTTACTCCCTCTTTCACTTTCAGCAAGAGGCTCTTTAGTTCTTCTTGGCTTTCTGCCAAATGCACAGTATTTCAGAACAAAATAAAGATTAAAAAAAGAAAGCACACCTACAAGTAAGGGTTATCTCGTACTCTGCATAATTGCAGCAGCATCTAACTGAATGTTTCCATTGACTTCCACTGGCCACATTATCTAGGTCTTGTTATCACATTTCTTATTTCCTGTACACTTCTGAGTTCCTCCTATGAAAGCACTGGTAATAGAAAACAAAACTAATGGAAACTCTTCTCATATATTAACTCATGTAATCCTTCTAAAAAGCCTGGAGAACACAAGAATGTTAGTAATTTGCTTAGTCATACAGCTATTCAGAGTAGGATTCAAACCCTGCACTGCAAGGAGAGTTCTCTTAGCCACCCCTATCAATAACATGGGTCTGGAAAGCTACTGTGCCTCTGACTTTGAACTACATTAAACCTAGGCACTAGTTGTAGCCCAATGTTTGAATCAATGCATTTCTTGAGATCTCACTATCTGAGCTGAAGCCAAGCTCTTTACAACTCTGTTGGAAAATGAGTACTATGGCCCAGGCCCCTCCATGGTGTACGCTGAGATGCGGTAGTTTATATGGCCATCCTTTTCCACCCTTTCGCTTATATGCAGCATGATGTTCATATTCGGGCTCTTTCACTTGTTACCAGCAAGTCCTTACACAAAGTCGTTTCTGTTCTACACCACACATTTCATCAGTGAAAAGAGGAAAACAAATCAGCTAATCAGAGTTTTAGGATAGATTAAAACGAAACCCCATGGACGGAGGAGCCTGGTAGGCTGCAGCCCATGGGGTCGCGAAGAGTCAGACACGACTGAGCGACTTCACTTTCACTTTTCACTTTCATGCACTGGAGAAGGAAATGGCAACCCACTCCAATATTCTTGCCTGGAGAATCCCAGAGACGAAGGAGCCTGGTGGGCTACCTTCTATGGGGTCGCACAGAGTCGGACACGACTGAAGCGACTTAGCAGCAAAACGACATGGTGTTAGTGTGTGTTAGTTGCTCGGTCATGCCCGACTCTTTGCGGCCCCATGGACAGTAGCCTATAGCCTGCCAGGCTCCCCTATCCATGGGATTTTCCAGGCAAGAATACTGGAGTGGGTTGCCTATTCCTTCTCTGAGAGATCATCCCAACCCAGAGATCAAACCCAGGTCTCCCACACTGCAGACAGATTCTTTACCATCTGAGCCACCAGCGAAGCCCTGACATGATGTATATAAAACATAATTCTCAAAAACGTGTAGGCTGTGTTTTCCACCCATTCTCTGCACTCTTTCATATGAAATATAAATAAAAGCACATTCAAATATGTGTCCCATGCTGCATCTCATACATGGCTTCCTGCTTAGTTTTGTTGGTCATTATTTATTTTGATGCTTTCAAGACATTTTGCAAATTAATTAGCAAACTGCTGCCTTCAAAATTCCATTTTCATTCTCATTTTTCTTCTGAAGTTTTTTCTCTCCACTTGAGAGTGAAAATAAATCATTAAATTCTCTCACAGTCTGATTCTTCCTCATCTTTGAAGCTGGCATCTGAGGTTTCTTCTGGAGATAGGGATTCTGCAAAGGGCAGTTTTATTACTCATCTTGAGTAAGCAAGGATTAGGGAGATAATCAAAGGTCACAGTTAAAGCTGTACTGAATTACTTTCCCAGACTCCAGGAACACAAGCAAACAAGCTCTTAGCAATGTGTCTGTGGAATCAGACTTTCTGCAAGAAAGACAGCCCTGCCTGCCTTTATGACTTTGTATCTCAGCCCCTTTCACCACTGAGAGAGTCTGCTCCTGTTAGTGTGGAAATTTTCTGCAGTTTTTAAAGAGACACTGCCCTTCCCTTGTCTCGCTGAGAAAACCAGCCATCTTGTCCCTTAAATTCGATGAAGGAGACTGGGATGTTAACTCAGTGAACCTGGGCACCTTTGGATCAGCTGCTGAATTTCCCCTAATTAGGCCCTGATTCTCACCCATTTTCCTGTCTTATGATCACTTCTTTGGGCTAAACCACAGCACAGCAGGAACCCCTGAAGACGTTTTCTGCTTGTTTTCAAAAGCCTCTGAACTATTTACTCTCTACAGGCCCCAACGGAATAGCAAATTAATTAAACACAGCTCTGACATCCATATATATTTTGGCACTACAGTTTAAGAAATTCATGGAAAAATCAGAACAAACAGTCTAGTATTTTCTTCTCTCCCATCGTTTCCTCTTCCAGCTGGGATATCTGTATGTGGAGCCCAGTTTGGAAGACAATTATTGCAGCAGGAGAGAAGCAACCAGTGGTGAGAGAGATTCCCTGGCAGGTAGATCTACACTAGACCAGGGAGGGCTCCCTCAGAGGGAGGCGTCGACAGCTGCAGACTGTCATATAAAAGACTTCCAGTGGGTTAAACAACTTTGAAGAGGCAAAGTTCTGCCGTCCAATTTTATTTGTCTCTGAACCTGATTGTGAGGACTGCTATTCATTACAGAGCTGCCTAGCAGCTGCTTACAAAGTCACTGTTCTTTATATTAATCCAGACATCGGGCCATTAGGAATTGCTTTAGTTTGGGAAGAAAATACAATACACAGGATCGCATGAAAGAAATGTTCACATGATTTCCTTCCTTCGGCTTTTAAACCTGAGATCCTTTCATACTTTCTGAGATTGGAGGGATGGAGGAAAGGAGTCAGGCAGTATTTATAAAAAAAAAAAAAAAAAGAAACAGACTCACATTTTTATAAAAGAGAGGAGACTTTTATCCTGAAAAAAGGTAAAATGTGAATCATTAGGATTGGTGCCCCATGGTATACCAAAGACTCCCAGGAAGAATAATAAGAGAGTTATTTTTTATCTATAATTCTAGTCATTTTTAATCACAGGAGGGGTACTAATGTTTTTGCAGAGTATTTTGTACATGTTACTTCACTTGGTTATTTTAGTGCTGCCAGATATTCTCTTTTATTAACTGTGAGCAGTAAGGCTCAGAGAAGTGAAACAAACTGTCACAGTTCATCCAGCTACTTAGTACTTGAACCCAGATTTGATATCAGATCTGCTGGAGCAGGGCTTCGGGGGTGGGAGGGCTTCCCTGGTGGCTCAGTGGTAAAGCATCAGCCCGCAATGCAGGAGACACAGGAGATGCAGGTTGGATCCCTGGGTCGGGAAGATCCCCTGGGGGAGGAAATGTCAACCCACTCCAGTGTTCTTGCCTGGAGAATCCCACGGATGGAGGAGCCTGGTGGGCTACAGTCCATGGGGTTACAAAGAGTCAGACATGACTGAAGTGACCCAGCATGCATGCACTGCTGGAGAGGAAGCTGTGCACCAGATTCTAGAAGACCACATGCCATACCTTGGACAGGGGCAGACACACAAGAGGGCGATCTGTAGAACCCAGGCTCTGTGCACACACACCACAATGGTTATCTGGGTCTTCACTGATGAACCCACGAGGTTAGATAAGCACCTGGCATAGCAAAATGGCAAGCCCATGCTGCCTTTTAATTTTATAACCATTTATTTTCTTAAAGCATAAAGAAAAGCAAAAAAATTTTTATCAAATTCTGCTACTAATACTATAATTTTTGGTTTCATCAATTTTCTATGAAAATGGTAAACATTTTGATAGTAAACTTCTAAGGAATGTGGTACAGATACCAATAACAAAGACAAAAATTAGCTTGTAATAAAATAGATGAATTATTATACATGACAATATTCTCAGTCCAATGTAGAGCTGGTCCCCACCGTCATATCCCCTCTACTCTGTAGAACAGGAAGTGAGAGGCGATAGAGGATGATTGGTTGGAAGCAAGTTGACAACGTAGTTAAGGTGGAGAGAACTGTATTTATGGAAAGGTATTTCCATTTTGCCTGAGGAAAGAACAACTGCTGTGTAACAACATTATTAGTAGTATATATGTTTGATCTTTCTCACTCAGTATGTCAACACTTTGGCAGTGTCAAATAAGAGAACTACAGGGCTTATAAACTTGAGGACCCCAAACTGGAGAAAGGTAGACAACAATATTCTAGTCTGAGAACTTTTTTTTAACTGAAGTAAAGCTGACTTCCCTTGTGACTTCCCTCGTGGCTCAGCTGGTAAAGAATCCGCCTGCAATGCGGGAGCCCTGGGTTTGATCCCTGGGTTGGGAAGATCCCCTGGAGAAGGGAGAGGCTACCCACTCCAGTATTCTGGCCTGGAGAATTGCATGGACTGTATAGTTCATGGGGTCTCAAAGAGTTGAACATGACTGAGCAACTTTCACTTTCATAGCTGACTTACAATATTGTATTAGTTTCGGGTGCACAGCATAATAATTTGATGTTTTTTAATTACATGGCATACAAAGTTATCATAAAATATTGATTCTATTCTCTATGCTGTACATTAAATTCTTGTAACTTATTTATTTTATACATAGTAGTTTGTGTCTCTTAAAACCCTTCACCTATTTTGCTCCTCCTGCACTCCACTACCCTCTGGTAACTTCTAGTATGTTCTCTGTATCTGTAAGTTTATGTCTGTTTTACTGTATTTGTTCTTGGTTTTATTTTCTAGATTCCACACATAAGTGAAACATACAATATTTGTCGTTCATGATCTGACTTATTTTACTAAATACAATACCCTCTAGGTACATCCATGTTGTTTCAAATGGCAAATATTCATTCTTTTTAATGGCTGGGTAGTATCCATTATTTATGTATATGCCACGTGTTCTTCATCCATTCATCTGTTGATGGACACTTAGGTTGCTTCCACATATTGCCTGTTATAAACAAAGTATCTATGAACATTGGGTGCGTGTATTTTTTTGAGTTAGTGTTTTCCTTTTCTTTGAATGAAGATCCAGGAGTGGATTTGCTGGATCATATGGTGGTTCTAGTTTCAGTGATTTGAGGAGCCTCCATACTGTATCCCAGAGTGCTCACACCAATTTACATTCCCACCAACAGTGTGCATGGGTTCCTTTTTCTCTACATTCTCTCCAGCACCTGTCATCTCTTGCTTTTTTGACAATAGCCATTCTGCCAATTGTAAGGCAATATCACATTATGGCTTCTATTTGCCTTGCTCTGATTATTAGTGATATTGAACATCTTTTTGTGTGCCTGTTGGCCATCCGTATGTCTTCTTTGGAAAAATGCCTATCTAGGTCCTCTGGATTTGTTTGATTTTATGTTACTGAATTGTATGAATTTTTTACATAGTTTAGATATTACTTCTTATTGGACATACCATTACAAAATAGCTCAGTTTATCTGAAGAAACTGTTAGAAATAATATCTTATAAGTTTAAACTGAGGGAAGTAAAGTTGAACGGTAACAAAAAATATACATAGATAAGTTTTTCTATCAAGCAAATAATTTAATACATGCAGTGCTGGAGAAGGAAATACTATAACTTACACCTCAGATACCAATGCACATATGCATAAAACGAACACGTCATTCAACTTTCTGCCACTTTCTCATGAAAATTATTCAGAACTACTTTTAAATTTTAAAGTTTGATGTACAGGTTGTGGTTTGTTTTAAATATTTGCATAAAGCGGAAAACGTGTTAACAAATGTACATGTTATGTTCAACAAAATAAACTACCTGGCTTTGCGCCCCAGGTCACAAATGAGGCTGAGTCCAAACTGTCTTAAAACATAGTCTTTTAAAAATTAAAATCTTTTCCAGATATCATAGAAAATCTATGATACTGTTCTGCAATACCAATATAGCGTGCACGCATGCTAAGTCGCTTCAGTTGTGTCTGATTCTTTGCAACTCTATGGACTGTAGACCACCAGGCTTCTTTGTCCATGGGGTTCTCCAGGCAAAAATACTGGAGTGGGTTGTCATGCCCTCTTCCAGGGATGTTGCCAACCCAGGGATTGAACCCTTATCTCTTATGTCTCCTGCATTGGAGATGGGTTCTTTACCACTAGTGCCACCTGGGAAGCCCAATACCAACATTACATGATGCTAGTTTAGACCTATACCTATATTGATAAATTCAAGCAAAAAATGTAAGTGCTATATAACCTACTTTTGAGGCTTATAGCACAGAGAAAGTAATCAGCATGATTAGAGTTTTAATTTTAACTCTGTCACCTCCTAATAAGTGGTTCTTGCCAGGTTATTGAACTATCATGATCTTTATTTTTCCCCTTTTAAACTATATTGCTACTATATCATGGTATTGTTAAGAAGACTAAATGAGAAATCATAATTAAAGCAACCAGTAATATCTGCTGTATAATTGGTGTTCAGTAACATTAGCATCATTTTTCTTTTGTTAGCATATTCATTTCTATATGAAATATTAATTGCCATTATAAAATTTGACAATTTGAGGATTGTGGAATTCTCTATTAATATTCTACCTTGTGTTTTAAGAACCAACTGTTATTTCATACCTGAATCAATATTTGAAAATGATGAACTCCCCACTGTATCATGTCTTCAATTCATTTACATTGGCATTCTTCACTAGTTATCAACCAGGATTAATTGGCTACTGAGAAATCTCATTCTTTCATGAAGTTACGATAATATATGGTAACTCTTTTCTATTAATAACCAATTCTGAAAATGAGTGTTTGGTTTATTAGCCACCATAAATAATGGGAACTACAATTCTTCTGGATTACTCGTTTTGTTGTTATTATTATAGACTCTTGAGTTTCATTCATTTAATATGCCTCTCTAATCTACAATCGTTTTTCTTCATGACACTCTGAGAGTCAGCATTTGGCCATTGTGAGTTTCTTCAAGCTGAGCCCTGCCCTTTTAAGTTGATCACTTGTTTATTGAACGCTTTCTTGCTTTCTGGTGTAACAAAATATTTGAACTTAACAATATTTTCTAAACTTCTCCACTGCGGTGACCTAGAAACAATGTCATTCCATGAACAAAGAATACTTGTCTAGTAACCAGATTTTACTTCTACTATAACTTCCCAAATTTCCTACTAAAAGAAATGAGGTATCCTTTCAGAAATGGCTGATTCTATGTCTCACATAGGAAAATTCTAAGATCAGGTAAACAGTTCTTTAACTTCACAATTATTAATGATGCACAAATAGCCAAGAGTTATCAGATTTGCGATAAAGATAAAGGTAAAATATTTTAAAAATCAACTCATAAAAAACATCCACTATATAAAATAAGTTTAAAATATATATTTTAATAAATAAATTAAATATATATATATACACTTTAAACACACACATACTTAATAACACATATGCAGTATACTCAGAAGAATAAAAAAGGCAATGTATATATGAAACAAGAGTAGATTACTAAAAATAAAGGTACATTTGACAACAAAAATAGTTCTTGGGGATTAAATTATGATAGGAATTTAAACCTCCATAAAATAAGGGGATTTCATATGAAGAATAAAATTAAAAAGAGAAAGAGAAAGAAATTAAATAAGCATAAAAATTTAAGTAAGTTGGAGTATTATTCCCGGATATACAAATTGAAAATAATAGAATTCCAGAAAGAAAAAATAAAGAAAATTGGAAAAAAAAAATCACTAAAGTCTTTTTTGAAGTCCCAGGACATAAACACCAACGTAACCAAATCAAAAAGGCCTATAGAGCACACAGAACAATGGATGTGATTAAACCAACACCCATGCTAAACACCAGGAAATTATACGTCACTAAAGTACTAAGGGCAGAGGAGAGTAAGTCACATACAGAGAATCAAGAACAGAATGTCTTCGGACTTGCAAACAATAAAGCTGGAAGCAATACGTTCACCACCTGAAGAAAAACGAATTCCCACCTAGTGAGATTATTGGGAAAGTAAGGAGACAAGGCAGGTCTCGTAATTTGCCTTCCATGTACTTTCTTAAGATGCTCCAGGAGACCCACTCCTAACAATATGAGTAAGGAAACTAAGAAAAGTCATGCGGAGGGACTCCAGAGAAACACACACGAAAGATGACATTAAACCAGTTTTAGCCTGAGCTAAGAACATCCTGTTTACTTGGCTCCAGAATCCTATCTGAAGGTAAAGAATCATTCGTGTATTTGGCTGGGCTCCTATCCCTTCTTCAGGGAATGCTTTTGTACATTTTCAAGGGAATGCCACCATCACATAGAGGCTCAGCTCATCTAACTTACCCTTTCCTACTCCCATTAAAACCGCTGTCATTCTCCTTCTTAACACATTTAAGTGTGTGGTTAGTGCCTGTCTTTTCAAAACTAAACAATGTATCAATTATGACATATACATTGATAGTGAATTTACAAAGATGTACAAGGATATAATCAGCACAAAGATTAGGATAATGACACTCTGGTGGAAAGAGAGATATGAGACAAAGCTGATGTGTTTAGATACTTCTGAACATTGGGCTTTCCAGGGGGCTCAGTGGTAAAAAAAAAAATCCTCCTGCGATACAGGAGTCACAGGAGACGATGGTTCGATCATGGATCAGGAAGATCCGCTAGAGGAGTAAATGGCAACTCATTCCAATATTCTTGCTGCCGTTCAGTTCAGTTCAGTTGCTCAGTCGTGCCCAACTCTTTGCAACCCCATGGACTGAAGCACACCAGGCCACCCTGTCTATCAACAACCCCCGGAGTTTACCCAATCTCATGTCCATTGAGTCTGTGATGCCACCCAACATCTCATCATCTGTTGTCCCTTCTCCTCCCACCCTGAATCTTTCCCAGCATCAGAGTCTTTTCAAATGAGTCAGTTCTTTGTGGCCATATTATTGGAGTTTCAGCTTCAACATTAGTCCTTCCAATGAACACCCAGGACTGATCTCCTTCAGGATGGACTGGTTGGATCTCCTTGCAGTCCAAGGGACTCTCAAGAGTCTTTTCCAACACCACAGTTCAAAAGCATCAATTCTTCGGTACTCAGCTTTCTTTATAATCCAACTCTCATATCCATACACGACTACTGGAAAAACCATAACTTTGACTAGATGGACTTTGTTGGCAAAGTAATGTCTCTGCTTTTTAATATGCTGTCTAGGTTGGTCATAATTTTTCTTCCAAAGAGTAAGCATCTTTTAATTTCATGGCTGTAACCACCATCTAGGGTGATTTGGGAGCCCTCCAAAATAAAGTCTATCACTGTTTCCATTGTTTCCCCATCTATTTGCCATGAAGTGATGGGATCAGATGCCATGATTTTAGCTTTCTGAATGTTGAGTTTTAAGCCAACTTTTTCACTCTCCTCTTTCACTTTCATCAAGAGCCTCTTTAGTTCTTCACTTTCTGCCATGAAGGTGGTGTCATCTGCGTATCTGAGGTTATTGATATTCCTCCCAGCAGTATTGATTCCAGCTTGTGCTTCATCCAGTTCAGCTTTTCTCATGATGTACTCTGCATATAAGTTAAATAAGCAGGATGACAATATACAACCTTGATGTACTCCTTTCCTGATTTGGAACCAGTCTTTTGTTCCAGTTCTAACTGTTGCCTCCTGACCTCCATGCACATTTATCCCAGCTGTCTAAGAATTTTCCACCGTTTGTTGTGATTCACACAGTCAAAGGCTTTGACATAGTTAATAAAGCAGAAGTAGATGTCTTTCTGGAACTCTTTTGCTTTTTCCATGATCCAGCGGATGTTGGCAATTTGATCTCTGGTTCTTCTGCCTTTTCTAAATCCAGCTGGAACATCCGGAATTTCATGGTTCACATACTGTTGAAGCCTGGCTTCGTGAATTTTGAGCATTACTTTACTAGTGGCTCAGAGGGTAAAGCGTCTGCCTGCAATGCGGGAGACCCGGGTTCGATCCCTGGGTCAGGAAGATCCCCTGGAGAAGGAAATGGCAACCCACTCCAGTATTCTTGCCTGGAGAATTCCATGGACAGAGGAGCCTGGTAAGCTATAGCCTGCGGGGTTGCAAAGAGTTGGACACGACTGAGTGACTTCATTTTCTTTTACTAGCATATGAGATGAGTGCAACTGTGCCATAGTTTGAGCATTCTTTGCATTGCCTTTCTTTGGGATTGAAATGAAAACAGACCTTTTCCAGTCCTGTAGCCACTGCTGAGTTTTCCAAATTTGCTGGCATATTGAGTGCAGCACTTTCACAGCATCATCTTTTAGGATTTGAAATAGCTCAACTGGAATTCCATCACCTCCACTAGCTTTGTTCATAGTGATGCTTCCTAAGGCCCACTTGACTTTGCATTCCAAGATGTCTAGCTCTAGGTACGTGATCACACCATCATGGTTATCTGGGTCATGAAGATCTTTTTTGTATAGCTCTTCTGTGTATTCTTGCCACCTCATCTTAATATCTTCTGCTTCTGTTAGGTCCACACCATTTCTGTCCTTTATTGTGCTCATCTATGTGTGAAATATTCCCTTGGTATCTCTAATTCTCTTGAAGAGATGTCTAGTCTTTTCCATTCTATTGTTTTCCTCTATTTCTTTGCATTGATCACTGAGGAAGGCTTTCTTATCTCACCTTGCTACTCTTTGGAACTCTGCATGCAAATGGGTATATCTTTTCTTTTTCCCTTTGCCTTTCGCTTCTTTTTTTTTTTTTCACAGCTATTTGTAAGGCCTCCTCAGACAACCATTTTGCCTTTTTGCATTTCTTTTTCTTGGGGTTGGTCTTGACTCCTGCCTCCTGTAAAATGTCTCTACCCTCCATCCATAGTTCTTCAGGCACTCTATCAGATCTAATCCCTTGAATCTATTTCTCAGTTTCACTGTATAATTGTAAAGGATGTGATTTAGGTCATCCTGAATGGTCTAGTTGTTTTCCCTACTTTCTTCAATTTAAGAAATTCTCAAATTCTTGCTTAGAGAATCCTGTGTTTCTTATATTTCAGGACAATTTAATTTTTAATAATTGGCAAATACTACTTTGATTAAAATAAAATTTACAATAAATGCTCAAATACCACCAAAGGGACTTCCCTGGTAGTCCAGTGGTTAAGACTCCAAGCTTCCAAGGCGGGGGGGCATGGGTTTGATCCCTGGTCAGAGAACTAGGATCCCATATGTCACACAGCACGGCAAAAATATTTTTTATTTTTTTAATTTTTGAAAAATACCACTGAATTGAAAACTCTTAATTTCTCTAAATTATGAAACCAAGAACACAAAAATCAAACTAATGGACTTTTTAATGATGACTCCTTTTTGAACATAATTAAATGGGGAGGTTTGCCTGAATCCCATGGACTCTTACTGAATATCCATTATTCCATAATACAAATGGATTCTTATCATTAGGCTGCTTCTTAATTGCACAGAATACACACATATTTTTAAAATAAATAAAATTTATAACATGAAGATCAGATATTTCTTCTGCTACAGAAACTCTTTAACCAAACAGTCTGTTAAAGCATCAGAAATGCATTAAAGCACTTTAGTTCCTGGGAAAAACAAATGACTTCCCATCTCTTCCCTACTTGCAAGTGCTAACTGTGCTTTATTACTCCATAGGGTCTATTTCACAGGAAAAGACTAACAGTTTTGAAGAAGTTGTTCCCTCTGTATTTAGAATTTATTCATGAATAGGCAATGCATGGTACTTAGGGAAATTCCTGTCAATTACACTTATTGCTATATTTCCATCATGTGTGTAAACTGATGAACTTAGAACTAAATAAAACGTAATTTGTATTTACCATTTTAGAGCACTAAACCAATGTGCTTCCCCTGGTGGAGGAAGATACTGCATAGATACTCAGCTGCATTCCCAACAGCTATTTAGAGCACACATTATGGTAGTTAATGTGGGTAATCGCCCAAACAAATGAGGTATACCCCTGTGCTCCCAGAGCTTGCAATTGTTTTCAGGAGACACAGGCACAAATAACCACACCCCAAGTGAGAGCTGACAGGAGATCTCGTAAAAACATAAACAAGTGCTGGAGCAACAGTGGAAAGAAAAAAAAAGTAAACATTTACTCTAAGGAGTGGAAAATTATGAAATTTTACTGAACGTTTCCAGGAAAGCTGTCCTAGAGATGGCATCTGGAGTGAGACTTAAATGACAAGTAAAACTGTCCTGTCAGCTGAACGCTGAAATATATTTCAAATCTTTACAACTTTGTTTGCCTTTGCCACACAGACATAGATTATGTGTTTGAGGGAATTTTTCATAATATTGCATACACCAAGAGCTTACTTCACTGGTGCTGTATCAGGCAAAGGGTTTGATTTCCCGCTACTATTCCGTCTCTGGATCTGCACATTATTACACAACCACCTCTCTTTTACTCTGCTTTCCTATTTTTAGTATGTGTCTGTCATTCTCTGTGGTTCACACCACTTGTATAGCCTGAATATGGTATTATTTTTGTTCGACTCCATTTCATGAAATAAACACAATTTGCCTGTTTT
Source organism: Okapia johnstoni (assembly GCA_024291935.2). NCBI lineage: Eukaryota > Metazoa > Chordata > Mammalia > Artiodactyla > Giraffidae > Okapia > Okapia johnstoni. Next base: position 11,946,124 of record CM044325.1, read on the forward strand.
GTATACAAATAATGATTCAATAAATACATAATTGAAGTCCTTTATAGACACTAGTAAATTTTTCCAAAGTCCTATTTGAATGTTATTTCTGACGCTGAATATCTTCTTATCTAGTTAATGTTGGCCTTTTCTCATTTCTGCTTTAGAAGTGTCAATAAATGGCAAGTGATACCCCTTATAGTAATGAATGTATTATGTTCTTGACAGTACCAACGTTTTGAGGGGGATGAGGAGGCAAACAAGTAGCACTGTATTAACAGTGGCTCAGATGGTAAAGCATCTGTCTACAATGCGGGAGACCCGGGCTTGATCCCTGGGTCGGGAAGATCTCCTGGAGAAGGAAATGGAAACCCACTCCAGTACTATTGCCTGGAAAATCCCATGGACAGAGGAGCCTGGTAGGCTACGGTCCATGGGGTCACAAAGAGTCACACAGGACTGAGCAACTTCACTTTCACTTTCTTTCACTTTCACCTCCACTACAAGCATTAGGACAGATTAAAACGCTACTGGAATAATAGTTGGCTTAAAACACAAAATTCAGAAAATTAAGATCATGGCATCCAGTCCCATCACTCTATGGCAAACAGATGGAGAAACAATGGAAATAGTGACAGACTATTTTCTTGGGCTCCAAAATCACTGTGGATGGTGACTGCAGGCATAAAATTAAAAGACACTTGCTCCTTGGAAGAAAAACTATGACAAACCTAGACAGCGTGCTAAAAAGCAGAGACAATCCTTTGCTAACAAGGGGCCATATAGTCAAAGTTATGGTTTTTCTAGTAGTTATGTACAGACGTGAGAGTTGTACCATAAAGAAGGCTGAGTGCCAAAGAATTGATGCTTTTGAACTTCTGTGTTGGAGAAGACCCTTGAGAATCCCTTGGACTGCAAGGAGATCAAACCAGTCAATCTTAAAGGAAATCAATCCTGAATATTCACTGGAAGGACTGATGCTGAAGCTAAAGCTCCAATACTTTGGTTACCTGTTGCAAAGAACAGACTCATTAGAAAAGACCTTGGTGCTGGGAAAGACTGAAGGTAGGAGAAGTGGACAATAGAGGATGAGATTGTTGGATGGCATCACCGACTCCATGGACATGAGTCTGAGCAAACTCTGGGAGATGGTAAAGAACAGGAAAGCCTGGTTTTGTTGTAGTCCATGGGGTTGCAATGAATCAGACACGACTGAGCAACTGAACAAGAAGAATCATTACAGACCACATTTACTAGAGGGAGGTAGACTCTGTATGGGATACTCTTTAAATTTAACCTAACCAATCATTAATGAAAGCCATAACATAAATGTGTTTGACTTGTTAAATGATTAGGAGTAGCCCATCTTTTAGTTATTTAATGGAAAATCTAACAATAATTGATTTCTTACCAAGTATGTATTTTTTCCCCTTCTTTGTACAAGAATTCCCCTTCTCCTGGGGTTTTGGTTTTGGTTTTTTGAGGGTGTCTCAGAAAGTAAATAATCTGCCTGCAATGCAAGAGGCACTGGTTAGATCCTTGGGTCGGGAAGATACCCTGCAGAAGGGAATGGCTTCCCATTCCAGTATTCTTGGACTTCCCTGGTGGCTAAGACAGTTAAGAGGCTGCCTGCAACACAGAAGACCTGGATTTGTTCCCTGGGTTGGGAAGATCCCCTAGAGAAGGAAATGGCAACCCACTCCAGTATTCTTGCCTGGAGAATCCCATGGACAGAGGAGCCTGATGGGATCACAAAGCGTCAGATACAATTTAGCAACTTTCATTTTGTGGGGGGTGGTTTTTTGTTACTGTTGTCTTGTATTTTTTGTACCTAGAAAATGTGTGTCTAGTTCAGAGCAAGTAAATGCCAGAACATTTAACTGAGAAGAAAGATCCTCTTGAGATCTCTGTTCCCATAAGGGTGACCTACAATATTTGAGATGGCTGCTGCTCCATAATCCAGACAACAAACCACAGACAAATGACTTAACAAGAAATAAACCTTTGTTGGGGGAATTTGGGATTGTTCTTTCCCCACAGACTAGGTCATTCTGATCAATACAGACCCTGCCAGGAAGAGGCAGTGTCTTTAAACTCTGAGGGCTGTGTCATTAAGTCAGGTGCTCCTGGAAGAAATGAAAGCAGAGACATTCCACTCATTTCAACCTCGGGGGCCCTGGGGTATGTCCCCAATTTCACTTCCTTGATATCACTCTTGCTTTGACATGATCTAGACTTTGACGTTCAGCCCACAGGCAGGTTTATGTTGGTTCACACAGTATGGATTATAACAGTGGCTTTATTGTTTGTTTTCTTAAGTTATTGCTAAACGAAGAAAATCAAGTTTCAAGGTATGTTTTTGTGTTGTAAGTGGCTGTGTGTGTCTCTGTATGTTGTGTGCATATGTATTCATTTCTGTCTTCTCTTTTAAAACTCAGGAAATCTACATCTGGGCCATTATCTGTCCACTGCAAAAATCTAGAGTCAAGATGCCTCTGCTAGTATATCATTTCCCAACAGTGATGCTGAGCACAGCCTGCCATTCAGCATCACACCTGAGCTGCTGATTTTCCTGTAGAATCAAGAGGACAGCGAAATATTTTTTATGCACATTTCTCCACATGAAGTGGGAATAAAAAGGAGAGAACACGAAGGCCACAGGCTTCAAGAAAAATGAGAGGGACCGTATTTCTTTGGGGAAGTGTTTGTACCTGAATTACTTCATTCATTTTTTTGTCACAGGTCTAGGCCCAGTGCACATTAAAGATATCAGCTTTGTTCTATTTGATTCCTAACATCTATTTGAAGATATTACAGAGATGTCTTCATCTACTCAGTTTATTGAAAATTTAAAATTTTTATTTCAAAATAATATATACCATACATCTGTAACTGAGAAATAGAAAAATAAATTGCATTCTTGTGTTCATCTCCAAACATGTAAACAGCATTGAGTAGTAGTTAGGAGTAAGGACAGTTAAACCAAACAGCCTTGTGAGCAGCTCTTTGCAGGAAACAGCTCTCTGCAGGAGGCCCTATGTCTTGTCACTTCAGCAAAGTTGTGTTTTAACTAACCTCCAGCCCAAGCAAGTACACCTTTCAAATCATTTGATCATGCAAAGCCTTGCCTAACCTGTTGATACCTTCCTTAGATTAAAGAAGCAGAAATGAAGAATAAGTAATTAAGAGATAACTAGAGTTTTCCCTCAGCTTTTGCTTCAATAATCTCCCAAGCTGACAATGTGAACAAGAGAGCATCTGAAAAAAGAACACTAGGTTGCAACAAGTCTGCACGTAATGGGAAATGGCCACGAGTCTGACCCTCTACCTCAATGATTCACTGAGATCACTTCACCTTCTTCCCTTTAAAATCTTTCATAGCCCAGCAGATTCTGCAGAGGTGCTTTTGGGATATGAGCCCACCTTCACCCCTGGTTGCCAGCCTCTTGAATAAAGCAAACCTTCTATTCCTGCCAGCACTTGTCTCTCAAACACAGCAAGTCCCTACATTCTGTGCTTAGTCGCTCAGTCGTGTCTGACTCTTTGCAACCCCATGGACTGTAGCCTGCCAGGCTCCTCTGTCATGGGGATTCTCCATATAAGAATACTGGAGTGGGTTGTCATGCCCTCCTCCAGAGGATCTTCCCAACTCAGGGATCGAACCCAGGTCTCCTGCATTGCAGGTGGATTCTTTACCATCTGAGCCACCAGGGAAACACGAGTGCCCACATATCAGCCTTCAAATTCTGAACTTTCAAAGATGTGAATGTGCACTCGAGCAACATCAGGTGTGAGTGTAATCACAGCTTGCCCTCCATCTCCTATTGCTGATAATTCTTCAGCTCTACCATTTCCCAGCTCATCTCCCTCCTCCAGTCCGTAACTCTTCTTGCCTCTTCACTGGATGCCAGCCCCTGTGTACCAGCTGTTGTACTGTACTACTGTACTTTTCAAGGTACTGTAAGATTTTAAACGTTTTATTTTTTGTCTTTTTTTTAAATATATATTATTTGTGCGAAAACTATTATAAGCCTATTACAGTGCAGTACTATATACTCAATTGTGTTAGTTGGGTACCTAGGCTAACTGTGTTGAATTTAAGGAACAAACTGGACTTAACAAATGAGCTCTTAAAATGGAACTCATTTGTATGTAGGGGACTTACTATACTGGCTTGCGAGCAGCAAGCAGCTGAACCTGAGCTTAAATCCTGCCTCTGATACTTATTAACTTTTTGATTTGGGTACTTTTCTTAATCTTTCTGTGCCTTGAAACCCTAAATACAAATGGATATACTTAAAAGGACCTACTTCAGAAAACGTTATGAGAACTAGATGAGTAAACATCAGTAAGGCGCTTTAAACAATGCTTGGCATTAAATAGTAAGCATTACATACAGTTATCATATACAAATTCTGTTTGTAAGGTTTAGAAAGACTCATTCAGTTGCTTAAGTTCCTCCGGCAACTTCTGATTTACCAGATGTACTCATCACTATTACTCAGTTCACGATCTTTAACAGTTGTTATTTAGTCGCTAAGTCCTGTCTGACTCTTTGCAACCCCATGGGCTGTACTCCTCCAGGTTCCTCTGTCCATGGGATTTCCCGGGCAAGAATACTGGAGTGGTTGCCATTTCCTTCTCCAAGGGTTCTTCCCAACCCAGGGATCAAACCTGCATTTCCTGCATGGCAGGTGGGTTCTTTACTATTGAGCCACCTGGGAAATCCATGTTTAACTGTAGTTGCTTATGAATCTGTATCCTGAGAATGAAATGGCTCCTCTGGCCTTTAAATTTTGTCCTCTGTCCCTTGAGCAATGCCAGAAGCCAAATATGGGATTAATAAGTATCTATCCACTAAAGAACCTAAAAAGGTAGGCCAGTCACACCATTACATTGCCAATAAGGGGGCCCACCGATAGATGACCTTTAGTTACCTAACATATTACCATAAGGACTGAAGAACTAGATGAAATGGGTATGTCCTCAAATGTTGAATACAGGCAAAAATTAACACTTAGTATTCCAGCAATACATTCTATTGAAATTGTTTACTGATCAAATTACTATAATTTCAACTGAATTACCATGAAAGCCACAGTGATTTGAGGAGTCAGAATGTCTCCTTTATAGTATTAGTTTCATCAGGAATTTGCCATGTCCTTAAAACATATACACACACATGCACACATACACACACACCACAAGAAGATTTAATTTTTGCTTTTTAGCTTTACCAACATAGAAAATGGTGAAAATAAGAGCAAAAATTATCCCAGGTAAATGCTTAACTGCTGTCTGTAAAGTATTTGTAAACACAAAGCACCATATAAATTCTTAATACTAGTAATTAGTAAAGTCTAGAGGTTTTAAAAGGAAAATCTATTCATTTCAGTTGATTTCTGACATTTTAAATACATAAAACTTATTTATCTACAGTTTCTATTTGCTAACCAAATGACAATGCACAAAATGCAAGCACTCAGGCAATGTAAGACTTCATCGCTCATTTGCACATTGAAAGAGGCTTTTAAAACCATTACCTACTATCATGTTAACATCAAGGCACACAGTTCTTAACCCATAAAATATTTCCTGAACATTTTATGGGCTTCACTTACACTGGGCCCATTAGACACTCAGTCTGCTGTTGGGACAAACCACAGGGTAGTTTACTTAGCAGAGAATTCCCATTCTACCAATTTGGCAAATCACCAGAAAAGTCACACATCACAAAAGCTATAAGAAAAGTTTACCCAAAATAGTTGGATAAGTCATTGGAGAAGTTCTGCATGGGAGTCCTGAGAGCTTGGTAGGCAGAGTTATAACACAAAAGGGGAGACAGCATGGATGGTTTACCTAAAACCCTTTCTATCATGGAGGAGATAATTCAATAATCTTGGACCAGATTAAGCATATAAAAGATTCCAATAAATCTGACATTTACTATTTTTAACTATCTGTCTTAACATTTTGACATCTGCCAACATCGTAACTGCTGGGGTCAAGAACAGGATTTTAGACTCAAACCCTAGTACTGCCATCTCCTTGCGGCATGGCCTTGGACAGCACACATGTCATCTCTGTGCCTCAAGTCCCTCATCTACAAGTGAGAAGACTGCTAACACCTGTGGTACAGTGGTATTGTCAACACCAGATGAAATAAAACTTGCTAACTGCTTAAAAGCATTCCTGCAAATGTAACTCCTCGAGGTGTGTGCCTATGTTCATGCGCTTAGTCACTCACTTATGCTGCACTCTTGTGACCCCATGCACTCTAGCCCACCAGGCTCTTCTGTCCCTGGGATTTTCCAGGCAAGAAATTGGGAATGGGTTGCCATTTCCTTCTCCAGGGGATCTTCTCAACTTGGGGATTGAACCCAAGTCTCCTGCATTGGAAGGCAGATTCTTTACCACTGCATCACTTGGAAAGCCCCGTGTCCCTATACATTCATCTGATCAGTAACAGTGAACTGAAGGGAACTGAAGGCAGAGTTACTTACTAAACTTGGAGAGACAGGGTCTGTTTGACACTCACAGTGCAGCAAAAGAACCTGACTATATCATTCAAACTAGCTTACTTTTGTTGGTCTTTGTATTGCCACAAATTCCTCTTCCTCTCCCCCCGCCAAAAAAAAAAAAAATTAGTACACTTCATAAAAAGTAACAAATTAGGTATCTGGTGTAGGGAAAATGAGAAGAAGTGTATGGTTATTTGAATAAGTACACATTTTTTCACCTGTTCCATTGGTTTCAAGATTGAAATTTCCAGAAATATATTTTTTAGGTCAACTTTGTCAGGTCCCCAATAATCATGGTTTAGATTTTCAATATAAAGAGGGATTAAAAGTATGGAATTGGGCGTGAGAAGAACTAGCTTTAAATTCAGTTTTCTCCACTTTCTAGTATGTGGCTTTAAGCAAATTTCTTCAATGCTACTAGCCTGTTTATTCACATAAAATGTAACTCATAATCCTTACAGGATTGACATAGTGTGAGAATTAAATGAAAATTTTGAAAACCAAATTAAGTCAAACAATGTATGCAAAGCACTGTATGCTCTTATGACAGTTTATCATTTGAAACTTATTATATCATTACAATATTTATCTTGAATATTTCAATCCTCCCACATACTTGAAAATTCTGAGAAATAATTTTTCCAAATGAGCCAACACTGAAGAGTATTAGTTTTCCTGATAATGATTTTCTAGAGCAGTGCAACCAAAATGTGGACTCTGGACCAGCAGTATCAGCATGCCCTTGACCCTTGTTAGAAATGCAAATCCTTGAACCCCACTCCCCACTTACTGAATCACAATATCTGGGGAACTTATTTTGACAAGCTCTCCAGGTGAATCCCATGATGTTAACTTTGAGAACCGCAAGTCTAGAGTAGCAGAATTATAGGACTGCCTCATATCATTCTGTAATCTAAAGCAGGAATTTGGTACACTCTTCCCTGGTGGCTCAGACGGTAAAAGCGTCTGCCTACAATGAGGGAGACCTGGGTTCAATCCCTGGGTCGGGAAAATCCACTGGAGAAGAAAATGGCAACCCACTCCAGGACTCTTGTCTGGAAAATCCCACGGAGCGAGGAGCCTGGTAGACCACGGTCCATGGGGTTGCAAAGAGTCAGACCCGACTGAGCCACCTCACTTTCGCTTTCTTTCACCGGCGTCAGGAGGACAGGAGTGCACCGTGATGTTCTTCACTCCTGTCAGTGAAATCTGGGTTGCTTCCTGAAGCAAGAGGATGAGGGTTATCAGAAAATAGTTTGCTCATCCCGAGAGTTCACAGTTTCTTCCTCAAAGGCCACATGGTGAATCTACTAGGCCTCAGGGACCATATCATCTTTGCCACAAGTATTCATTTCTGCTATTGAAACGTAAGACCAGCCATAGATGATGCGTTAACAAATGAGTATGGCTGTGTTCCAATAAAGCTTCATTTACTACAGGTAGCAGGTTATAGGTTGCTGATTCCTATACCCTGTTAGGCTGTGTGCTGCACAGTCTACATAATAAATGGACTGAATGATTATATCCCTCTCAAAATTCATATGTTGAAGCTCTGATCCCCAATGTAATGTTATTTGGAGGTGGGCTTTGGAAAATAATTAGGTTTAGATGCAGTCTTAAGGGTGGGACCCTCATGGTGATATTAGAGTCCATAGAAGATGAACATACACCCAGGAAAAGCCATCAAAGGACACAGGTTGAAAGCCGGTGTCCACAAGCCAAGAAGAGAGTCCTCACCAAGAACTGACCTGGCCAGCACCATGACTCTGGACTTGCCAGCCTCCAGAACTGTGAGCAATTTAAACCACTGAGATTATGGCATTTGGTTACAGCAGCCCAAGCTAAAAAGAAACTGCAGAATGTAGATGTTAATAGATGAATTCAGGGAAGCATTTTTATTTTACTGAGGCATTTTTCCTTTGGTCTGTGACATGATCTCTTGGTTTGTGACATGATCTGTTAGCAATTCATTAAAGGGCTGTCCATTCTACCTTATGATTAAGCTGTGCATGGTTAACTGTGAGAGTACTCAAAATCAAGGACAGTTGGGTGACTGTAATATGGGCTATGCAAAGAAATAGCCCTAATAGAGACTTTATGAAATGCAATCAATGCTTTCTATTACCTGAAAAATTGTGACTTCTTGCATTATTTCTCTCCTTTTCTCGAGAAGAGTACAAAGCAGCATAAGGAGTTCCAATTATAACAAATATCCTGATTTTCTCACTAGTTTTCACTCTGAAAAGGTAGCTGACAAGGAGAGGGTGAGAGGGCTTTTATGCTCCAACAGTAACTCAGTGGCAAGTGATACAGCTGACATTTTAGAGGAAAAAATGCCAGTATTAATTTATTCAACTAAAATTCTCAGGGACATTTTAAAATATAGTCCCATTTCCCAGGATTTAATTCAGCTCCTGGAAACAAGTAACTCACTAGAAAATGATGCTCCTCTGTTCACCACCTACGTGGGCTTCAACCTGGGCAGTGTGTGTGAGCCATCCTGTATCCCAGCTCTACTTGTGGGCCTTGTACAGTGTAGGTGTTTCAAAGTATCTGTCAAATAAAATTAACATCCCAACTCAGAATACCATAAGCCAAACTAGAGTTCCATAAGGGTAAATACAGAGACCCATTTGAAAGATATTTTTCTGAAAAAGTTTGGCTATTATTTTACTACTCAAGCAGCCAGAAGATACAGCAAATTAATTCTGACCTTTGATTTAGAAGCTAATTAATTCACTGTTGCAAGACTTCACTTATTCATGTGTCCTTTCAGCAAATATTTGGAGACAAAGATTAATAAAAACAAATCCTGTTTTCAAAGACTGCATGATATACTGAGAGACTCAACATACAAATACTTACAATAAAGCATAATAAATACGTTCTGAGATCCAAGGAAGATTTCGTTATCTCTTACTAGAAACTATAAAAACGTTTCAGAAAAGAGATTCATTGAGTGATACATAGTTAGTGCCTGACATGCGCCAGGCATTATTTTAAGCGATGGGGATACCTTGGCGAACAAAAAGGAAAGCAAAACAAAACAACAATAAAAAACAAAAAACCTGATCGAGATTCTCACACAGGTTCACAATCGAGTGAATGGGGAAGGAGACACCTGCACAATTGTAGATAATCGAATACACTAAAGAAATAAATAACACAGTATGTTAAAAGCGATCTGCACCATTGAAACCCAGCACAGGCAGGGACTTCCCTGGTGGTCCAGTGGTCACAATTTCATACTTCCAATGCAGGGGCTATGGGTTCAATCCCTGGTCAGGGAACTAAGGTCCCACATGCTGCAGAACAGCCAAAAAATAAAAGAAAACAAATATAACACTGAACATACACACACACACACACACACGCGCACACACACACACACACACACACACACACACGCACACGGCAAAACAGATAACAGATATATTTCCCCCAGGGTTGAAATAAATCATTTTAGGGTAAGACGCCATGAGCCATGACGATGAGTGTTAACGGCAAGACTGACCACACAGTATTAGTGTGCGTGCATTCTCATTTGCTCAGTTGGGTCTGACTCTTTGTGACTCTTTGGACTTTCGCCTGCCAGGCTCCTCTGTCTGTGGGATTTCCCAGGCAAGAATACTGGAGTGGGTTGCCATTTCCTCCTCCAGGGGATCTTTCCAACCCAGGGATCGAACCTGCTGTCTCCTGCACGGGCAGGTGAATTCTTCACCACTGCAGTACCCTGCAACAAAAGGATCGCTAGTGCAACTTTGTATGAAACTGTTTTTACTACTGCTTCTAGGATCTCCATAAAAGCATATTTTGAATTCGAGGCTTATTCTGGATCATAGGACACTGCTAGCTGCTGCTGCTGCTTAGTTGCTTCAGTCGTGTCTGACTCAGTGCAGCCGTAAGGACTGTAGCCTACCAGGGATTCTGTCCATGGGATTCTCCAGGCAAGAATACTGGAGTGGGTTGCCATGCCCTCCTCCAGGGGAATCGTACCAATCCAGATATCAAACCTGGGTCTTCAGCATTGCAGGCAGATTCTTTACTGCTGAGCCACCAGGGAAGCCCAGTGAAACTGCTCAAAGCTAGAGGTAACAGACATAGAAGGAAAAATAGTCCTGAATTTAAGTCTATCAAATAATGCAGTGCTAGGATTGGTGTTCAGATACTAAAGAGACAGAATAAGTGCAATTAATGACAGTTCTAATAAATTAGAGGTCAAAGTCGTTATTTAATACGTTTTTTTATGTAATCTGCAATTAGGTTGCAGTAATTTGTATGAAGTTACCATAACTGTTTTTTTTTTTTCCATAATTGCGTACAGCCTAAAATACCGGTAAGCAAATGTATTCTCTACAGGGATAGATAGAAGATATTTTAGATGTTGCTGGTCATAAACTCTGTTACCACTACGCAGCTCTGCCATTATACCACAAACGTTTGCCATAGACAATATATAAACAAACACGACTGTGTTCCAATAAAACTTTACACAGAAACCAAAATTTGAATTTATATAATTTTCACTCATCATAAAATATTTTTATTTTTTTAACCATTTAAAAATGTTAGAAAAAAAGAGAGACAGACAGATATAGCTCACAGACTGTACAAAAACAGATAAATGGTTAGAATTGGCCTGTTGGTCAAAGTTTGCCAGTCCTTGGCCTATTAATTTTCACTCAATCAGTGTTAGAATAGCTACGCTATGGAAAATATGATTGGGACAATAAGATGTCAAATCAGAAGTGAAGCATTGGGGATCACCATTTGACTTGTATGCAACTACCTGGCTCTGTCACTTTAATGAGCACTATTCTTGGGCAAGGTTTTGCATTTATTTACCAAATTTAGATGACTCCATCTATTCAATATATGGCACTTTTGAAAATTTGGCCTTAAGTCTTTTGTTTTTAGATACTTGAATGCTGTAATATAAACTGAAACCAGCTGCTCCAGCTGAACTCTGATCTGCTACAACTTAACTTGTGACAACAAACCTGAAGTAGCTACTACCCATTAGGATATCCTGAGATCCAACATCAAGGTCATAACCCTATTGTCAATATGAACTACAGAACAGGACTGTGCTGCTAATCTCTAGGATATCAAAGTTTTGGAGCAATTAATGACGTTACATCTTTTGACTGGATAAGTCTAAGACTGGTGATTCAAAGTTTTCCTATGCTTTGAAGTCACTCTAAACAAAATTATTAGCTTACCTAGTGATTTTTTTTTTAGTCCCTTAGGGTAATTAATTTTCATATTGAATGAATAGATTAAGCTTCACATCTTACATATTTATCACTTGACCTTCATGGGAAGGTCAATGTCACTGACTGAAAATAAAAGGGTGAAAATCTGGTGTGTCCATTCATTGAATTCCTTATTAGAGAACACGTGATTATGCCACCATCAATACATAGATGCTACAAAGATAGAGAGGGGAGTTTATGATTATAAATTGTGACTATAAATGGAGTTTTGGAGGTGACATTTGAACAAAGTTTTGGAGGGTGAGAGTTAGCTAAGCAATAACCCGGGAGCAGTGCATGCCAAGCAGTGGGAGCAGGTCTGGGGTATTCGAGCGCATTACCACCAGGGTGACAGGAATGAGCTGAGCTATGGACACAGGTGACAAGATGTTGAGCTAAGCTTTTCAGATGGAAAGCGAAGAATGCATATGATGCTAATGATAAGACTGATTCCTTACACTTAAGTCTGAATCATAAGCTTTTTAAGGTATCTTTGGTTTTTATAAGAACACAGCCAGGTAGATATTTCTGTGTCCCTATTACACTAGAGGAGACTGAAACTAAAGAAACATATTATTTGGGCTTCTGTGATCACGCAATAAGTAAAGGACAGAATTGAGATTAGCACTTAAGGCCATATGTTACTCCTCATTCTATCATACTTTGTCTTTAAAATATCAGTTCCTTCAACAAATGCTTCAGGAAAGCTTAAAATTGAGGTCTTAAATTCAGTCTGCATTCATGATTACTGCTGGATGAAAAGATAATTCGACAAAGCCAAGATATTTTAAAAACTTAAAAAATTAAACATAAACTTGAATTAGAAGGGATTAAAGAATTATCAGAGAGATATACTACAGAAAACATGGAGCAATTGGATTTGTCAAGATTCAGGGCATATGTACAAAAAATATGTTACAGAGATATAGGTTTGTTTTACTGATATATTTACATGCATTTGTTCAAATGAGGATACCATTTGTAAAGCATTACAAATGTTTAAATCATCATTAAAGAAAGTATATACATAAACTTGAAGTTTATATTTGAAGACTACTTCCCGGGACATCTTTAACCTTTTTTGTATATGTTATCAGATGGTAAAATGTTTTGTCCCTTGCTCTTTCTTATCTTACCATTTAAATTCTGTCTCACTGATAATAGGCATATTATTTGTTGATGATTTTTTTTTTTTACTAAGTCTCCTAGACATGTAGAATAGAACTCTAGAGAAAGGATTTATTGAAGTTGCTTTAAGCAAGAATTTACTGATACCAGTATATTGCTAAACTCCCCATGCCAATAAACATTGAGGGATGTTATCACATTAAATTAGTTTTTTGAAAAGTTAACTTTAGTAATTCTCTTTCAAGCAGCTAATTGGTTTCAACCTCAGTATTTAACATCTCAATATATCTGAATAATGCATTTTTATTCACATACCATTGACCTAGAACAATTTCATCATTGTCCTTGATTTACTTATGCCTCATGGAAATATTTTAAAAAAAAACTTATTTGAAGACATGGAATAATATGTGATCTGATTTTAAGCAGCCATTTTTTGTATTATGGGAATTCTAAGTTTTTCCTAGAGTTGCCACAAAGATAGACAAAAGCAGATAGCTGTTACTTTTTAAAAACAAAAGATATTTAGTAAAAATTAACAGATTTACATCCATCCATAACTCATATTTACTATATAATACTGATCTATTTGTCTTCATAACAGAGAAAACCACCTTTATTAATAATTAACATACAATAAACTACACATATCTAAGTATATAATTTTAAAAGTTTTGACAGATGAATATAATCATTGAAAGCAGTACCATAATCATAATAATGAAACTTTTTATCACCTTCCAATTTTTTTTAATGTACTTTTCATAATCTGTCTGGTTCCTTCCAGATAGACTTGTAATCTTCACTTCATAGTCCAACTACTATGCTCTTTAGTGAGAGATTGGCTAGTATTTTCTAGAACTTTGTATACATCGAATCAAACTCAATACACTGTTTTTTAGTCAGGCTTCATTCAACCAGCATAAATGCTTGAGATTCACCTATGTTCTTGCTAATAATAATAGTAAGTTCCATTACTGTTCCTGAGTAGTATTCCATCAAATGTATATATCACAACTCATTTATGCCTTCACTTGCTGATAGCCATTTGGTTTTTTTTTATTTCGATTTTTAGCTACTACAAGTAAAGCTGCTATAAATATTTATGCACAAGTCTTCAGTTCAGTTCAGTTGCTCAGTCATGTTCGACTCTTTGTGACTCCATGGACTGCAGCATGCCAGGCTTCCCTGTCCATCACCAACTCTCGGAGCATGCTCAAACTCATGTCCATCAAGTCAGTGATGCCACCCAACCATCTCATCTTCTGTCATCCCCTTCTCCTCCTGCCTTCAATCTTCCCCAGCATCAGGATCTTTTCCAGTGAGTCAGTTCTTTGCATCAGGTGGCCAAAGGATTGGAGTTTCAGCTTCAACATCAGACCTTCCAATGAACACCCAGGACTGATCTCCTTTAGGATGGACTGGTTGGATCTCTTTGCAGTCCAAGGGGCTCTCAAGAGTTTTCTCCAACACCACAGTTCAAAAGCATCAATTATTCGGTGCTAAGCTTTCTTCACAGTCCAACTCTCACATCCATACTGGAAAAACCATAGCCTTGACTAGACGGACCTTTGTTGACAAAGTAATGTCTCTGCTTTTTAATACGCAGTCTAGGTTAGTCATAACTTTTCTTCCAAGGAGCAAGCGTCTTTTAATTTTATGGTTGCAATCACCATCTGCAGTGATTTTGGAGCCCCTCAAAATAAAGTCTCTCACTGTTTCCATTGTTTCCCCATCATTTGCCATGAAGTGATGGGACCGGATGCCATGACCTTAGTTTTCTGAATGTTGAGTATTAAGCCAACTTTTTCACTCTCCTCTTTCACTTTCATCAAGAGGCTCTTTAATTCATCTTTACTTTCTGCCATAAGGGTGGTGTCATCTGGGTATCTGAGGTTACCCTTATGGCAGAAAGCACAAGTCCTATGTAGGTATATATTTTCATACTTTGCTAATTACTAGGCGATTTAATATTCAAATTGGGATCCTATGAAAATTTCTTAAACTCTCTCCCTGTGCACTGTCTCCTCAGTATATCCTGTTCTCATCTCCTTCTCCTTAAACCTGTGATTCTGTTGGGTTCACCTCAGTTCTTCCTCTGCGCCATAGCCTGGAAACTTGAAAGGAAGTTGGGGAGATCACAGGACTCACTTCTTTTATTTCCTAATTAAGAGTTCTCTGTCCTTTCATTACTTCTTGTCAAATTTTGTTATTATATTTAAATGATTTTTTCATATATTTCTGGGTCCAAAGTAGTGTTTGGCAGGGGCTTAAAATATTGTTGACAAAATAAAATGAATGACTATATTATATATCAATATAAAAAAATGCACTACTACAAGGTCAAGGTAGTCATTTATTCATATGCAGTACATTTGATTTTTCACATTTTATAAATTTTAGGCAAGATTTTTTTTACAGGCAGCAATTACAGTTTGCAAATATTGTTACATGACTTTTGAATAGGTCATTTTTCCTTGGGATTGTCTTTTGAATCTCCTTATAGATGGCATTAATTTTCTCCAAGTGTATGTATGGGTTCTAAGATGATGTCATTATCCATGATATCATTAGAAAGACAATCTAGTCTATATTTGTCAAAGGATTCAAGTCAGATTTAAGTTTCATTGTTATTTATTTGGAAAATTAACTTTAAGAGACATTTTGTTTAGTAGGGATGTATTGTAAAAGACACAATATTTTGTAGTTAGAGATAACAGAATTCAAATCCCAACTCTACAAATTGCCGACAGATTTTAGAGAAATTCCTAACCTCTCTGTAATTAAATTTTCTTATCTGTAAATTTCAGCTAATAGTAATTCCTGCTTCTCAAAGAGTTTTTAAGCCTGAGTGAAAGAATCAGACACACAGTAGGTATTTAAAGAGTGGTAGAATTTTATATATTCATCATCCTGAACAAAAGGTTTATGATTGTAAATCTTCTATTGGTTCACTCTTATAGACTTGAACTTCAGTGCTATTGATTGGATTTTTCTTCTGGTTTCTTGATTTTTCATTTCAGTTGAGTTCTTTGTAAACTATCTGAAAATGTTAAAGTAAAATAAAATGTAGGATAATTCCTACTTTAGCCCACTAATTTTAATCTCTCTTGTGTACAAATAATAAAGTAAACATTGCTGTTCTTTCCTTTCTTACTATTAAGAATTTTGCTGAAATTCTCTTTTGAGTAAAAATATTATATAACATCAAAGTATGTTAGATCAAAAGATTCTGATTCTACTGTCATTGCACTGCTGACAGTTAACTTAAAGTGATGAATTTTAATAGATGCTGCTTTTGTGATTTCATAGTGACCGTATTTTAAGAACGTTGAATAATAAGCATCTTTAGGTAGTATTTACTGCTTTATTACATTTATATACACAAAATTAGAAGTCTGAATTTTCAGTAAATTTCACAGAATGACCTTCAAAGTAGTCAACTAGGAAAGCCACAATTTAACATTTTTGACATTATATGATTAAAATGACAAGTTAAACTTCTTTTCATTTTTCAAAAAAAATTTAGATAGATTTTATAGGTATCACAGATAACATAAATACAGAACAGGCAAGAGAGACAGAACTGCCACCTGAAAGAAAAACATCACTAACTGGTTGAATCTGAACTACCTGCATAATTACCATAAATACAAATTATGGTATAAAACTTCAAACATTTTCTATAGTGTCATGGCTATGCACAATGAGGCAATCAATGAATACTCAAAAAGCCTGATGTTTGAAGGTATCAATTAACATTTTACTGAAATAATTAAAGTATTTACTATAGTATTCCCTATTAATTAAAAAAGCACATCTTCCAATTTATAATATTTATTCCAATGGAAATATAGTCATCAATTTAAAGAAATCTAGTATGATTAAGATAAGAAAATATCAGAGGAGCAAATATATTAACTTCACAATCCAGCAAACAGAAACCATTTACTAGTATTAAAACAGCTCAGCAGTAAAGTATCTGCCTGGAAGGCAGGAGACCCCAGTTCAATCGATGCCTGGTTCAGAAGGATTCTCTAGAAAAGGAAATTGCAACCCACTCCAACATTCTTGCCTGGGAAATCCCATGGACAGAGGAAGCCTGGCAGGCTATAGTCCATGGGATCACAAAAGAGTTGGACATGACTGAAGCGACTGAGCACACACACGTGCATGCAAGATATACACAGGTAATCCTATATAATACATATATAATTATGCAATATATACAATATACCATATACTATATCATCACTTTCCAAATGGACCATATCTAGTTGAAATTAATAGAGAATGTTTCAATCCATACAAGCTGATACTACTACTAAAAACCAATTTCATATCAATAATCAAGGAATTTTCTATTAGATATAATGCAGATGGGTCTGTATTAAAGGACATTCCATGTGGCTCATACTTCTATTTTCAAGAAAGTTGCACAGCATTCCATGGAATAATTATAGGAGAAATCAACAAAACCCACTAACAATCTATACCTAGGATGAGGGTTCAAGGTGAGGGTGTCCTTCCTATAAAGACTCTTCACAGATTTAGGAAAATTTACTTACACTATTTTGCCTCGTCATAACTTTTCCCTAATTGCATGTTGGACTATTTGCATTTTCCTTTATAATGTTTTAAAAAGTCATTATATTTTTCATATAAATTATAAATATTCTACAATGTAAAATTTAATTATAATTATTAATTGTAATTATTTAATTATATACTTAACTCATTAATATTCAGTACTTACTACATAATACACTGTAATTCTATCACTTTACTCCATCTTTAATACTTCAGTACTTTGTATCAGTTTGGAATTTGAAGTATTTTTAAAAGACTTTTAAGATCTATTTTAATTATTTGCATTGTAACTCCAACTTGGCAGTGGCCATGATCTGATTGATATCAATTCTTTGATCTTTAGTGAGACATTTTTATCGCCTGATAAGTGGTTAAATTTTACCAATATTGCTTGTGACCTTGAATTTACTTTCCCTTGTTTAGTGAAGACTATTTTGATTTCTTCTTTGAGTACTTTAAAAATGTTAAGGTGAACTCCAACATATAAATACCTTTGAAGCCATCACTCTCACCTTACAAAAAAGAAAATAAAGCTAAATGAAAGGCAAATCAATGACTTTTATTGTTGCATCAGAGACCAGAGATTGCAGGGCCAACCACTACCCCCAAATCTGGAGAGATGGATGATTATAGAGTCACAGCTTCAGTCTGCTTCTCTGGAGCAGCTTCTGCTGGAGCATAAGCTGGGAAAACAGGTGAATACAGTCACGTTGATGAACTACTGGAGAATGAGGATGGGCTAGTTTAAAAAAATCCTGGTGATGAAAACTTAATGGGCTCCCATACTTTTGTGGTTTTGCCTCATGGAACCCCACCAGGTTCTCAGGGAACTCCACCAGGTTTTCATGGATAAGAGACAAGAGAGAAAGATCACTTCATAGAGAAAGCAGCACCTGTGAAAGCAGCAGAGAGATCATGGATAATTTCCCTGTTCTCTTCTGTCCTTCCAAGCCAGGAGTTTAGGTCAGGGCTCTGACTGAATCAGGCATTTCAGGTTATCTTCAGGTAATAATCTGAGCATTGCCTATGTGATGGAACTGTTAGCTACAATGGTAATCATTGTTGTCCACTCACTCAGTCCTGTCTGACTCTTTGCCACCCCATGGACTGCAATATGCCAGGCTTCCCTGTTCTTCACTGTCTCTTGCAGTTTGCTCAAACTCATGTCCATGGAGTTGGTGATGCCAGTCAACCATCTCATCCTCTGTTGCCCCCTTCTCCTCCCACCTTAAATCATCCCCAGCATCAGAGTCTTTTCCAGTGAGTCAGGTCTTCTCATCAAGTGGCCAAATTATTGGAGTTTCAGCTTCAGCATCAATCTTTCCAATGAATATTCAGGGTTGATTTCCTTTAGGATTAGCAATATATAAATGTATCAAACCAACACATTGTATATCTCAAGTGTATTTAATGTTATATGTCAACTCTATCTCAATTTAATAAAGAAGAAAGTTCCCTAGTTATAAGAAATGCAGAGAAAACCTCAGTCTCTAAAACATTTAGAAAAACGATTTGAACAGTCATTACAGAATGAATTACTAACCATTTCAACCAACCAAAATCAGTGCAATGCATATGCTTCAAATTCAAATACACTCTAGTGTCCTTCAGCTGTCCGAAAATGGCCACTCCAAATGACTGCTTTGTGTATAATTCCAGTTTTATTATCTAGACATATTAAAGAGTTTACGGATTTACATATTGAAGTTTCAGCCTCAGGCTGCAGTGACTTATTGCTGTGTCATGGCTCATATCCTTTCTTCAATACTGTGTTTCCTAGAGATACAACCAATCAAGTCACAAGCTGTATGTCACTGCTGTCACTGTTCAAGGGACTCAGAATGCAGGGGTCAGATTTGCTCTTCAAGGACTTTCTACTACAAGTAGAGGCTCATGCCATTATCAATCACTTTTCTTTGTTATAGGTTTTTTTCCTATCATAATTTTGTGATATAATTAACATAATTTTTTCTAAATCACAGGTTTATTATTCACTTCACCCTCATTCAAGAAATTAAAAGTTCATGAGAGAGTAACTTCAGAGCTTAGATACTGAAAAAACTAAAAGAATTGTTTTTAATTTGAAATTTTCTTAAATTTCAAGTTACAGACTCATAAATTGTTAAAATCTAATTATTGCCCTCTGTCTCAAATACAAAGTTCAGCATTCAAAGGCTCATTGTCTTTTGCTGAGAAAACTGCATTGTAATGACTTACTTTCTCTGTCTTTTTCTCACATACACCCCTTTATCAACTGTTTCCAAACTTCGAAAATCTTTCCCATACCAGTAGATTTTGACATAGAGATGCTAGAGCAAGTATAATGTCATTTTCTCACCATTGGAAAAGTTGATTACTTGAAGCATTTTAAAGCGATTTTGGTTGAACAATTATTTTAAATGTTTTCCAAACTGAAAACTGCAGGCTCAGGTTATACTTCACACATCAGTCCTTTGAAATAAATTTCCCCCAAATTCAAAGACCCAGATCCAATACTGGTAACTCGGCAATCATCAAAGAGAGAAACTAAATAACACTAGTATTTGTTGTTGTTGTTCAGTCGCTCAGTCGTGTCTGATTTTTGCAAGCCCATGGACTGCAGCACGCCAGACTTCCATCTTGCACCATCTCCCGGAGCTTGCTCAAACTCATGTCCATTGAGTCAGTGATGCCATTCAACCACCTCGCCCTCTGTCATTCCCTTCTCTTCCTGCCATCTATCTTTTGCAGCGTCAGGGTCTTTTCCAATGAGTCAGTTCTTCTCATCAAGTGGCCAAAGTATTGGAGCTCCAGCATTAGTCTTTCCAATGAAAATCTAGGATTGACTGGTTTGATCCCCTTGCTATCCAAGGGACTCTCAAGAGTTTTCTCCAACACCACAGTTTGAAAGTATCATTTCTTCAGTGCTCAGACTTTTTCATTGTCCAGCTTTCACATCTGTACATGACTAATGGAAAAACCATAGCTTTGATGGACCTTTGTTGACAAAGTAATGTTTCTGCTTTTTAATATGCGTCTAGGTTTTTCATAGCTTTTCTTCCAAAGAGTAAGTGTCTTTTAATTTCATGGCTGAAGTCACCATCTACAGTAATTTTGGAGTCTAAGAAAATAAAGTCTGTCACTGTTTCCATTCTTTCTATTTGCCATGAAGTGATGGGATCAGATGCCAAGATCTTTGTTTTCTGAATATTGAGTTTTAAGCCAGCTTTTCACTCTCTTCTTTCACCTTCATCAAGAGGGTCTTTAGTTCTTTACTTTCTGCCATAAGGATGGTGTCATCTGCATATCTGAGGTTATTGATATTTCTCCCAGCAATCTTGATTCCAGCTTGTGCTTCATCCAGCTCGGCATTTCACATGATGTACTCTGCATATAAATTAAATAAGCAGGATGACAATATACAGCCTTGACATACATTCCCAATTTTGAACCAGTCTCTGGTTCTAACTGTTGCTTCTCGACCTACACACAGGTTTCTCAGGAGGCAGGTAAGGTGGTCTGGTATTTCCATCTCTTTAAGAATTTTCTGCACTTTGTTGTGATCCACACAGTCAAGGGCTTTAGCACAGTCAATGAAGCAGAAGTATATATATTACACTAATATTACAGAGAGTCAATCTTCAAGTTGCTTTCATTCCAATATGATGGGGGATGTGTTTGTCTAGGTAAGATAGAGACCACCTCATGTCACACTTTCCCCTACAGCAGACATTAGTGTTAATTACAGTACTTGGGGATGTCCCTGGTGCCCCAGCGGTTAGGACTTCGCCTTTCAATGCAGGGGAGCAGGTTTGATCCCCGGTCAGGAAGCTAAGATCCCACATGCCTCATGGCCATAAATCCAAAACATAAAACACAAGCAATATAGTAACAAATTCCATAAAGTCTTTTAAAATGGTCCACATCACAATAATCTAACTATGGCACTTGCTTTCGATTAGTTTAGGCACTGCCTCCGATTCCCTTTCAACATTTTGTGAGGAAAAAAAACTTATTTGTCATCACTATTTAGGCTATGTTTTTTATGAAACTACAGTTTTGGGGAAGGGGTCTAAGTAGGAGATAATAAATGTCTGACATTAACTAGAAATAATGAAATAATGATTATTTTTGTCTTATGTACGTATTTCATGAGAATATTATTGTTTTGATCATTAAATCAAGGAAAGACTAATAACAAAAATGTTGAAATAAAATGCAGCTACTTAATAAGTACCCAGTATGTTCCACGTACTGTAGTTAAGTCTTTTACCGTATTTACCTGGTTTAATCCTAACAATAATTTTATGGGACTGGAACTGTTATATCTACTCTTATAGAGGAGGAAACTAAGACATGAAATAATATGTTCAATATTATTAAAAAATTCACTGATAATATTTCATAGCAAGTGGCTCTGACCCCAAAGGCTATTTGCTTCACAGTTACACTAAACTCCCTCTCAAAAGTCTAGGATGCAGAAGCTGACTGTCCTTTGCTGAGAAAGGTGTTTTGCAATGACCTCATTGTGTAGCACTTGAAAGGAATGCTTTCTCATTAATTAAGGAAAATTCCCTTTTGGCAAGAGCAGCCCCCATTGTAATGAAAGCACAGTACTGTTCTCCAATTTAATCAGGATGCTTTCAGTTCTAATGGCTCAAAAGGAGGCAGCTCTGAGTCATTGCTTATTGCCACACTCAGTCATTGGAACAATTCTCAAACATGGAGGGCCACATTCTTCACTCAGGTGCCAGAGCAAATACAGCACTTCCTTTCCATTCAACCTGAGCTGATCTGATTATCAATCAGTAACTATGGACTGTACAACAGGGGTTATAGCTTGGGGTCTATCAAAGAGGTTAACAGTGGTTATTTTTATCCACATCTTATTTTTATCACTTCCAAAGCCTAATGGAAATTATCCAAATATCCACACTAAGGCTTTACAGGCTAATGAAGACATCAGGTGGCCCTTATTTTGATAAAGACAATATCAAATCAGTGTGGTTATTATAAAATGTAACTCCAAAGCTGCATGCATTTCTCTCAAACAAATTTGGGGCATATGTACGTTCTGACAGCACTCAAATCCCTGCTCATGAATGTCTCCATCCCACCTGATATCATCACTTTTCATCTGTGCTATAGATGTCAACAGGAAATGAACCATAAAGTCTTAGAATAATGGCTTTCATGTGAAGGCCAATTTGTTAATGTGTTGTAGTGACTACATCTGAATTACACAGTGAAACCCAACATGCTGGACTCCTGATCTCCTAATCTGAAAGTCAACATTTAAAAAAAAAGTTTGTTTTTTTTTTAATTTTATACTGGACCATAGTTGATTAGAGTGTCCCTGGTGTCTCAGATGGTAAAGAAGCTGCCTGCAATGCGGGAGACCTGGATTCCATTCCTGGGTTGGGAAGATCTAGAGAAGGGAATGGCAACCCACTTCAGTATTCTTGTCTGGAGCATCGCATGGACAGAGGAGCCTGGGGTAGGCTACAGTCAGTCCATGGGGTCACAAAAAGTCGGACATGACTGGGCAAGCAGCACACACATGCTACACACTGTGCAACCCTGGAAAAGTTATATAATTTCTCTGTGACTCAGTTTCTCAACTATAAATGGAGATAATAACTATATCTCTCTCACAGGACTGTTGATGTAAGAGACTTGGGTTTGATCCCTGGGTAGGGAAGATCCTCTGGAGAAGGGCACAGCAAACCATTCCAGTGTTCTTGCCTGGAGAATCCCATGGACAGAGAAGCCTGGAGGGATACAGTCCACAGGGTTGCAAAGAGTCAGACACAACCAACCGACTAACACTTTTTCATTTTTCCTAGTTGATTAACAATGTTGTACCAGTTTCAAGTATATATCAAAGTGATTCAGTTATACATGTACTGGGTTGGCCAAAAAGTTTGTTTTGGTTTTTCTATAATATCTTATGAAAAAAACCCAAAGGAACTTTTTGGCTAACCCAATACATGTATCAATTCTTTTTCAAATTCTTTTCCCATTTAGGTTGTTACATAATATATACAGTAGGTCCTTATTGGTTTTTCATTTGAAATATACCAGTGTGTACATTTACACACTGAAAGTCAACATTTAGATTTAAATGGTACTGCCTGCTTCTTTCCCTATTCCCATTTCTGGGACAGAATGTCTCAGCATTTAATGAGCATATATTATGTGGAAGGAACTATGTAATGTTTTATAGTTATTCTATCAGGCCTCCTAAAACAACCCAATAAAGTAGGTGCTATTATTACCCTTGAATGAGAAAAAAAGTAACTGAGACACAGGTTCATTTTCAATAAATGACTCAGCTGGGATTCATACCAGTCTATTAATAATATGCTGCCTTGAACATCAGACAGAGACAGTACAGGACCTATTTGATGGTTCAAGAAGTGCTTTCCCCTTCACTTACTTGATTCCCCGTACAGCACTAGTTAAGACATTATTAATGCCTAGCATCTTCATTTTGCCAGCTCACACAATCTGTCTCTTGAATTTTGTCTATGACTCTCCATAAAAGAACCATTTCACTTTGCTTCAAATAAGGAACATTGTATCTTACTCCAATAAAGCCCCAATCATTTGTACACAAAATTCACAAAAGCCCTGAACATTATCTGGAATTCACATCTTTCAATAGAGTTTTGACTACAAACGATCAGAACAACTTAACAAGTTAAGTTAAACAACTTAATTTCTTCTAGGCAGGAAGAAATAAGAAGAAGTTTCTCTACTACCAGATACTGTAAAACACTGAGTTATGTGGTTTTACATCTTTCTGGATGACTTTGCAGTCAACCACATGAGTTTTTAGCTGAATGCTCTTAGCTGTTACATCATTCCCCTTGATAGTATGGTACAGGGAATAAAACTCGAGATCAGAAAGACATAGGTCTGAATCCTAACTCTATTACTTAAAAGTTATGTGAGCCAAGGAAATTATAAGTCCCTGGACTGAGCAGAAACTGTATCCTTACAAAAGAATAAAAAAGAAACTTCGAAAAATTACCAAAAATGTGATATGATAAAAGATAAATCAGCAACCATGGATGTTTTTCTAATATACTTTTAGCAATGTTCAGGAGGTGTACATACACACCCATCATTTCATTCATAAATTTTCCCCTCTTCTTTCTTCATTTTCTGTCTCTCACAAATTACTATTAGACTTACTTGTGCCATCTGTTCCTTATTCTCTTTAATGAAACTCTTTAGCATCTACCTTGAGACCATGATCTCAGATGTTATCTCTGAAACACCCTTAGGAGATAAAATTAGTTAATTATATATATTAAAGCAAATATTTTCCAAGTTGTGGCAAAAAAACCCCACAAAGTGAGTACCAAAACACAATCAAGAAAATTCTTACAAACACCACAACTGGACAACTTACTTCTAAATTACAACTTGAGCAAAATCTAGAAGTCGCATACCCTTTAGATCCACACCTACAACAATATATATATAAATATAAATCAATATATAAATATATGGAGTAGGAAATGACAACCCACTCCAGTATTTTTGCCTGAAAACTTTCATGGACATAGGAGCCTGGCGGGCTACAGTCCGTGGGGTCACAAAGAGCTAGAGGCAACTGAGTGATATATGTAAATATAAATATTCATAAATATATACATAATTTATATAAATAAACCATATAGATATATAACGGTTGCTTAAAACCCAAACTGAAAACCCAATCTCAGTTTTATGAAATGCTAAGGACATCTGTACTGAATGAAGCTTTTATTCATTCTAACCCTTGTGGAAATTATTCCCAGTGTGCAACAGAAAATCTTACAAAATTAAGACTTCCCATAAACAGAGATGGGAGTCAGGAAGGTGACAAATCAGGTGGACAAGATCTTCTTATGACGTTGAACAACAAAATAATATGTATCAGAATTTATAAACGTAACTTAACTATTATACTCCAAGGTTCTTCCTGTTTGGGAAAGTTAATTTAGGATAAAACCTTATACATAATGATAGTAAATTTTGCTTCTGTGGTGACATAATATGGAAAAGAAACCTAGTTTCATTATTTTACCCATAATCCCACCTTCCCATTCTACCATGGTAAAGTGTTTTTAACACTTATCTCAGGAAATTCTTATTTTTTCTATGCTTTTTGTTTCTGTTTTAATTGTGAAATCCATGAATATTTTCTTAAGAATATTGTGCATTATGACAACACACATGGAATAACCAATGAAAAACTTCTGGCATAATTGTCAGTACATAATGTTTGACGTGGACAATGGTTCCCACTTCATTTAGCTGTAGTAAAAGGTCATATGGCTTCTTCAAATAAAAATGTTTAGATTATCTTGCATCCAACATCCATGTATGGATGTGAGAGTTGGACTATAATGAAAGCTGAGTGCTGCAGAATTGATGCTTTTGAACTGTGGTATTGGAGAAGACTCTTGAGAGTCCCTTTGTACTGAAAGGAGATCCAACCAGTCCATCCTAAAGGAAATCAGTCCTGAATATTCATTGGAAGGACTGATGCCAAAACTGAATCTCCAATACTTTGGCTACTTGATGCGAAGAACTGACTCATTTGAAAAGACCCTGATGCTGGGAAAGATTGAAGGCAGGAGGAGAAGGGGACGACAGAGGATAAGATGGTTGGGTGGCATCACCAATTCGATGGACATGAGTTTGAGTAAACTACAGGAGTTGGTGACGGACAGGAAGGCCTGGTGTGCTGCAGTCCACGGGGTCGCAAAGAGTTGGACACAACTGAACTGAACTGAGTATCCATGCAAAATTTTTCAATATTAGTATTTTTGTTTTAAACAGGTAAAATAACTCTATTTGTAAAGGCAAAACCAGAAAAGCTTTATTTTTTTAGACTCAATTAAAATAATTTTATAGACATATCAAAATGTTCTGGACCTCATTAAAAAGTAATGGAAAGAGATCAACTGACAGGATTAGGGGACATTTCTGACCAACTCATAAGTACCTTGTCGTGTTCAGTTCAGTTCAGTCGCTCAGTTGTGTATGACTTTGTCATGAGCAGTTGTCTTTGTATGGTGAGTTCCCACATCTAGAGTTAGGATCAAATTTTGATGTGCAAAACATTTTCTACCTTTGTCAAAAGTAGTCACTCCATTTTTCTCATCAGAGAACACACCAATCAGGTTCTCAGTTCATATGTTATAAAAATATATTGTGGACTTTCTCTTTGAATCTAAACATGGTATTATCTTTGGTCTCAATAGTTTCATCACATTTTATTTTCATAAGGATCTTAATTGATAAGTTCTTATATTTCATTGTCATGATAACATGACAGGAACATAATAAAAAATTTAAGGCTTTTCTTGCCAGCTTTTAAATGCATTTTTAACCCTGATTATATTGGTTTGATATTGCTGCCACCACAAAATGTTAAAAACTCAGCAGCTTAAACCAATAGAAAGTATTGATTTTATAGGTCTGGGGGTCAAAATGATGATACAGGTCTCCCTGGGGTAAGATTAAGATTAACAGCATAGCCATTTCCTGTGTGGAGGCTCTAGGATAGAATCTGACCTACTGCTCATGCAGAATGTTGGCACAAATCAGTTTCTGAGGGTTGCAGAACTGAGATCCCCATTTTCTTGTTGGCTGTTAGCTGAAGTCCATATCCAGACTTTAAAAGTTTTCTATTCTACATGCCTTGGCTGGTGGCCCCTTCCTCTATATTCAAAACTAAAACAGCTGAGTCTCTTTCATGCTTCAAATCTCACCTGCCTTTGCCTCCATCTTCCAATTTTAAGGGCAAATGTAGATGCATTGGGTCCATCCAAGTAACCGAAGATAACTCTCAGCTTTAAAGTCTGTAAACTTAATTCCCTCTGCTTAGTATCTTTTGACTCATAATGTAATATAGTCACAGGTTCTTGAACTATAGAACTGACTCTCTTTGGAGAATCCATTTATTCTGCATACTACACTGTGATTCCAATCCCAAAGAAAGGCAATGGCAAAGAATGCTCAGACTACCACACAATTGCACTCATCTCACACGCCAGTAAAGTAATGCTCAAAATTCTCCAAGCCAGGCTTCAGCAATATGTGAAACGTGAATTTCCAGATGTTCAGGCTGGTTTTAGAAAAGGCAGAGGAGCCAGAGATCAATTGCCAACATCCGCTGGATCATCGAAAAAGCAAAAGAATTCCAGAAAAACATCTATTTCTGCTTTACTGACTATGACAAAGCCTTTGACTGTGTGGATCACAATAAATTTTGGAAAATTCTGAAAGAGATGGGAATACCAGACCACCTGACCTGCCTCTTGAGAAACCTGTATGCAGGTCAGGAAGCAACAGTTCGAACTGGACATGGAACAACAGACTGGTTCCAAATAGGAAAAGGAGTACGTCAAGGCTGTATATCGTCACCCTGCTTATTTAACTTCCCTGGTGGCTCAGATGGTAAAAGCATCTGCCTACAATGCGGGAGACCTGGGTTCGATCCCTGGGTTGGGAAGATCCCCTGGAGAAGGAAATGGCAACCCACTCCAGTACTCTTGCCTGGAAAATCCCATGGACAGAGAAGCCTGGTAGGCTACAGTCCATGGGGTCACAAAGAGTTGGACACGACTGAGTGAATTCACTTCGCTGTGACTGCACCAATGTTTTATTTAACTTATATGCAGAGTACATCATGAGAAATACTGGGCTGGAGGAAACACAAGCTGGAATGAAGATTGTGGGAGAAATATCAATAACCTCAGATATGCAGATGACATCACCCTTATGGCAGAAAGTGAAGAAGAACTAAAGAGCCTCTTGATGAAAGTGAAAGAGGAGAGTGAAAAAGTTGGCTTAATACTCAACATTCAGAAAACTAAGATCATGGTCCCATCACTTCATGGCAAATAGATGGAGAAACAGTGGAAACAGTGAGAGACTATTTTTCTGGGCTCCAAAATCACTGCAGATGGTAATTGCAGCCATGAAATTAAAAGACGCTTACTCCTTGGAAGGAAAGTTATGACCAACATAGACAGCATATTAAAAAGCAGAGACATTACTTTGCCAACAAAGGTCCATCTTGTCAAATCTATGGTTTTTCCCGAAGTCATGTATGGATGTGAGAGTTGGAATATAAAGAAAGCTGAGCGCTGAAGAATTGATGCTTTTGAACTGTAGTGTTGGAGAAGACTGTTGAGAGTCCCTTGGACTGCAAGGAGATCCAACCGGTCCATCCTAAAGGAGATCAGTCCTGAGTGTTCATTGGAAGGACTGATGTTGAAGCTGAAACTCCAATACTTTGGCCACCTGATGCAAAGAGCCGACTCATTTGAAAAGCATCATTCCCTGATGCTGGTTAAGATTGAGGGCAGGAGGAGAAGGGGACGACAGAGGATGAGATGGTCAGATGGCATCACTGACTCAATAGACATGGGTCTGGGTGGACTCCGGGTGTTGGTGATGGACAGGGAGGCCTGGCGTGCTGCGGTTCATGGGGTCGCAAAGAGTCGGACACAACTGAGCGACTGAACTGAACAGAACTGAGCACTGATTAAATATTTTCCACATTCTCTAGACAGAAAGAATTTGTTATCTACAGAAAGAGAAATTAAGGAAACAATACCATTCACCATTGCAACAAAAAGAATAAAAGACTTAGGAATATATCTACCTAAAGAAACAAAAGACTTATCTATAGAAAACTATAAAACACTGATGAAAGAAATCAATGAGGACACAAACAGATGGAGAAATATACCGTGTTCATGGATTGGAAGAATTAATATAGTGAAAATGAGTATACTCCCCAAAGCAATCTATAGATTCAATGCAATCCCTATCAAGCTACCAATGGTATTTTTCACAGAACTAGAACAAATCATTTCACAATTTGTATGGAAATATAAGAAACCTCGAATAGCCAAAGCAATCTTGACAAAGAAGAATGGAACAGGAGGAATCAACCTGCCTGACTTCAGGCTCTACTACAAAGCCACAGTCATCAAGACAGTATGGTACTGGCACAAAGATAGAAATATAGATCAATGGAACAAATCAGAAAGCCCAGAGATAAACCCACGCACCTATGGGCACCTTATCTTCGACAAAGGAGGCAAGAGTATACAATGGAGAAAAGACAATCTCTTTAACAAGTGGTGCTGGGAAAACTGGTCAACCACTTGTAAAAGAATGAAACTAGAACACTTCCTAACACCATACACAAAAAAGAAACTCAAAATGGATTAAAGATCTAAATGTAAGACCAGAAACTATAAAACTCCTAGAGGAAAACATAGGCAAAACACTCTCCGACATAAATCACAGCAGGATCCTTTATGACCCACCTCCAAGAATATTGGAAATAAAAGCAAAAATAAACAAATGGGACCTAATTAAAATTAAAAGCTTTTGCACAACAAAGGAAACTATGAGCAAAGTGAAAAGACAGCCTTCAGAATGGGATAAAATAATAGCAAACGAAGCAACAGACAAACAATTAATCTCAAAAATATACAAGCAACTCCTGCAGCTGAATTTCAGAAAAATAAACTACCCAATCAAAAAATGGGCCAAAGAACTAAACAGACATTTCTCCAAAGAAGACATACAGATGGCTAACAAACACATGAAAAGATGCTCAACATCACTCATTATTAGAGAAATGCAAATCAAAACCACAATGAGGTACCATTACACACCAGTCAGAATGGCTGCTATCCAAAAGTCTACAAGCAATAAATGCTGGAGAGGGTGTGGAGGAAAGGGAACCCTCTTACACTGTTGGTGGGAATGCAAACTAGTACAGCCACTATGGAGAACAGTGTGGAGATTCCTTAAAAAACTGGGAATAGAACTGCCATACGACCCAGCAATTCCACTGCTGGGCATACACACCGAGGAAATCAGAATTGAAAGAGACACGTGTACCCCAGTGTTCATCACAGCACTGTTTACAATAGCCAGGACATGGAAGCAACCTAGATGTCCACCAGCAGACGAATGGATGAGGAAGCCATGGTACATATACACAATGGAATATTACTCAGCCATTAAAAAGAATACATTTGAATCAGTTCTATTGAGATGGATGAAACTGGAGCCCATTATACAGAGTAAAGTAAGCCAGAAAGAAAAACACCAATACAGTATACTAATGCAAATATATGGAATTTGAAAGATGGTAACATTAACCCTATATGCGAGACAGAATAAGAGACACAGATGCATAGAACAGTCTTATGCACTCTGAGGGAGAAGGTGAGGGTGGGACGTTCTGAGAGAATAGCATTGAAACATGTATATTATCATATGTGAAACAGAACACCATTCCAGGTTCGATGCATGAGACAAATGCTTAGGGCTGGGGCAATGGGATGACCCAGAGGGATGGGATGGGGAGGGAAATGGGAGGGGGCTTCAGGATGGGGAACACATGTAAACTCATGTCTGATTCATGTCAATGCATGGCAAAAACCACTACAATATTGTAAAGTAATTAGCCCCCAACTAAAATAAATAAATTTATTAAAGAAAAAAAAAGAATTTGTTATCTAAATACTAGAGACAGTTTCATCCATAAAAGCTAAGCAAAACAATGTACTTTGAGAATCTAAGAGAAATAATTGTGGATTTTGTCAATTTTTAAACTCTACATTTAGAGCTCTGAGTTGACCAACATTTTAAAACTCAGTTAAGCAATGTGCTAATTTTTTTTTTCACTTACCAAAAGCTTATGCACACAATGTAATCAGAGATAAGACTGTCTAATCCATCTAATAGCTATTTCAAGGAGTGGTTCATATCAAAGAAACAATATATATCGAGTACTGTCCAAAGTACTTTTTACTTCATTCTCACTGCCACTATTTTTAATACCAGTTAATAGATGAAGAAAATGAAGGGCAAAAAATTTATGTACCCAATAATAAGCTGAACTGATATTTAAATACAGGGAGATTGACTTCAGATCAACTATGGCCAACAGAATTATGGTTTAGTGATGATGGAAATGTCCTGTAAGGTAATTACTATCCACATGTGGCATCTGAATACTGTAATGTGGCTAGTGTGACTGAGGAACTAAATGTTTAACTGTTTTTGCAAGTGCAAGAGTTAGGCACTCAGTCGTGTCCAACTCTTTCCGACCCCATGGACTGTAGCTCGCCAGGCTCCTCTGTCCATGGGATTCCCCAGGCAAGAATACTGGAGTGGGTTTCCATTCGCTTCTCCATTAATTGTGTTTAATTATAATTAATTCTAATTTAAAGAGTCTAATGTAGCTACTGGCTAACATATTGGTTCTAACTCTAGGGTCCATCCTCTTAATGACCTCAGAACAGTGTCAAGAAAGCACTTTCTTACTACTTGATTACTCTTTCATAAATATAAGCACTGCAATTCATGTTATGCTTTCTATTTCTGAGTTTAGAAACAAAATAATTCTAGCAATGTAAACAGCTTAATTTAACAGTTTCTCTCTTATAATGATTTGTGGAAACAAAATAGAAAAGAAATATGCTTGACAGACCATTTTATCTTGTCTCTCACTTCTGTTTAGGTGAGACAAATCACTTCTGGTTAATATACACAGTGCTTTGTAATGCAACACCAGGATGGAAATCAGCATTTGGTTTTTTCTTCAAATGTAAATTGACTTTTTTTTTTGCTTTATCATGGCAATTTTCAAATATCAAAGTAAAGAAAACAGTATACTGAAACACCACATCTCCATTACCCAGCTTTAAAAATGATCATTTCATGGATACCTTTATGTCTTCACTGTTACTCATGAGATAAAGCGTATGATGTGTTTCAATTGATTAAAATTATTATCCTAATTGATGCTCAAATTATCAGTCTTGGATAGTGGGAGACTATTCAATTAGCTGAGGAATCCTTTTATTATCTGTATTTTACTCTCCTAGCTGTATATTTAGGTTCATGTGTTTCATCTATCCGAATTTTAGTGATTTAATGTAAATTAATTTCATAATAATACAAAAATTTCACAGGGTTGTAAAACAAAATATAAAAAAGAAGGTACATTAGAAAACAACCTATATCCCTGTTCCATTTATTTCCCCTTGGGGTAATGATCTTTTATTGCATGGTTTATCTTTCCATTAAAAATATATAACAAATATTTTACACTTTTGTATAAAAATATAGTTTAGCATACATATATTTCTCCTCCCTGCTTTACTTAACAATATTTCCTGGAAAGCATCCTGTAGACTGGATTTAGAAAAGCTGGATTTAGAAAAGGCAGAGGAACCAGAGATCAAATTGCAAACATCCGTCAGATCATCAAAAAAGCAAGAGAGTTGCAGAAAAATATCTATTTCTGCTTTATTGACTATGCCAAAGCCTTTGATTGTGTGGACCACAACAAACTGTGGAAAATTCTTAAAGAGATGGGAATACCAGACCATCTGACCTGCCTCTTGAGAAATCTGTATGCAGGTCAGGAAGCAACAGTTAGAACTGGACGTGGAACAACAGACTGGTTCCAAACAGAGAAAGGAGTACATCAAGGCTGTATATTGTCACCCTGCTTATTTAACTTCTATGCAGAGTACATTGTTGGGGTCCGTTAATGGACCAGAACTTGGGGGTACAGAGTCGACTGATAAGAAAGTGAAAGAAGAAAAGAGGCTGAGCAGCCTGAATGGGACAGAGAGACAGAGAAAGAGGGAGATGAAGAAAGACACGGGGACCAGAGCTCTGCGGAACAAAGGCATTTATTCAACATATTGTATATATGCTCTCTTACAAGACAGCCCTTTTTAGCAGAGACAGGGATAAAATATCTTACAAGTTATTCAGAAAGCTGGAGGCTAGAATCATTTTCAAGGGAGGGGATTGTAAAAGTTACTTTCCATATCAGAAAGGAAAAGAGTAGTAAATGGCTGCTACTCACCACATGGAGAAGCTATTTTCCATACGAACAAGATGCATAAATTCCTATTATTCCAGGAACCGCATGCGGTTCCTCCAGCGCCTGCTTTCAGGTGCTATGAGGAACAAAGGATTTATGCAAGACCGAAAGCAGCATACGGGAAGCCTTCTGTTAAATGCTACCTTACAGTACATCATGCAAAATGCTGGGCTGGATGAAACACAAACTGGAATCAAGTTTGTCTGGAGAAATATCAATAACCTCAGATATGCAGAAGACACCACCCTATGGCAGAAAGTGACGAAGAACTAAAGAACCTCTTGATGAAAGTGAAAGAAGAGAGTGAAAAAGTTGGCTTAAAACTCAACATTCAGAAAACTAACATCATGGCATCTGGTCCCATCACTTCAAGGCATATAGATGGGGAAACAGTGGAAACAGTGACAGACTTTATTTTGGGGGGCTCCAAAATCAGTGCAGATGGTGATTGCAGCCATGAAATTAAAAGATGCTTGTTCCTTGGAAGAAAAGTTATGACCAACCTAGACAGCATATTAAAAAGCAGCGACATTACTTTGCCAACAAAGGTCCATCTTGTCAAAACTATGGTTTTTCCTGTAGTCATGTATGGATATGAGAGTTGGACTATGAAGAAAGCTGAGCACCAAAGAATTGATGCCTTTGAACTGTGGTGTTGGACAAGACTCTTGAGAGTCTCTTGGACTGCAAGGAGATCCAACCAGTCCATCCTAAAGGAAATCAGTCAGTCCTGAATATTCATTGGAAGGACTGATGTTAAAGCTGAAATTCCAATACTTTGGCCACCTGATGCAAAGAACTGACTCATTTAAAAGACCATGATGCTGGGAAGGCTTGATGGCAGGAGGAGAACTGGACAACCAAGGATGAGATAGTTGGATGGCATCACCGACTCAATGGACATGAGTTTGAGTAAATTCTGGGAGCTGGCAATAGACAGCGAGGCCTGATGTGCTGCAGTCCATGGGTTCACAAAGAGTCCAACACGATTGAGCAACTGAACTGAACTGGACTCATTCTGCAAACATACACAGAGATTCTCTCATTCATTTTGTTACAGCTACATGTTACCTCATGGTATAAATAACACCAACAAGGTCCCAATGGACAGCTGTTTGGTTTCTTTTCAGATTTTACTATTACAAATCATTCCACAATTAATAGTTTTGTTCATAAATATTTTCATATTTTAACCAGTGTAAGACTCTCTTTCTTACACACAGGTATGGGAACAAATGGAAACACTCTAATGTGTAACTGTTTGAAAAAACAACATTTGCTGAAGAAGGCCATAATGTGAGAGTCTAGTTCCAGGCATTATATGAGAAGATGATCATTCAATTCACTAAGTTACACATTACACACACACACACACACACACACACACACACACACAAATACAAAGGCAGAGAGGGATTTGTGCAAATCACTTTTACCATCCCTTGAATCATTCCTTCTGTTGCAAAACTAGAAATTCACACTAAAAGATGGTCAATATATCTTTTACTTAAAAATTCCAGGACTATATTACTGTTAACATTGCTTTGTGTGTGTGCATGCCAAGTCCCTCCAGTCATGTCAGACTCTTTGTGGCCTCATGGACTACAGCCCTGCAAGCTCTTCTGTCCATGGGATTCTCATAGCAAGCTCCTCAACCCATGGAGTGGGTTGCCATGCCCTCCTCCAGGGGATCTTCCCAACCCAGGGATCAAACCTAAGTCTCTTACATCTCCTGCATTGGGAGGTGGGTTCTTTACCACTAGCACCACCTGGGAATCCACTAACATAGTTTTACATGTTGGTAATTCTTTGAGTCCCGTGGACAGCAAGGAGATCAAACCAGTCAATCCTAAAGGAAATCAGTCCTGAATGTTCACTGGAAAGACTTATGCTGAAGCTGCAACTCCAATATTTCAGCCACCTGATGCGAAGAACTGACTCATTAGAAAAGACCCTGATGCTGGGAAAGATTGAAGGCAGGAGGAGAAAGGGACAACCAAGGACGAGATGGTTGGATGGCATCACTGACTCGATGAACATGAGTTTGAGCAAGCTCCGGGAGATAGTGAAGAACAAGGAGGCCTGGCGTGCTGCATTCCATGGGGTCACAAAGAGTCAGACAAAACTGAGTGACTGAACAACAGCAATTCAGATATAAGGAAGCAATTTCTATCATTATCTCTACCTCTCTCAAATCATTACCAAAAGTAGAGAATGTCTGCTTTTGCTGTGGGATTCTAGTCCCTGACTGAGCCATGTTTGCTTGAGAATAGGGTTTCTTTCCTTTAAAAGACCTCACCCATGCAGAAGCCTTCTAAATATTTTCTCTGGCACTCTCTTCTCTATTCACCATCAGTTCAGTTCAGTTCAGTCACTCAGTCGTGTCCGACTCTTTGCGACCCCATGAATTGCAGCACGCCAGGCCTCCCTGTCCATCACCAACTCCCAGAGTCTACCCAAACCCATGTCCATCGAGTCGGTGATGCCATACAACCATCTCATCCTCTGTCGTCCCCTTCTCCTCCCGCCCCCAATCCTACCCAGCATCAGGGTCTTTTCCAATGAGTCAACTCTTCGCATGAGGTGGCCAAAGTATTGGAGTTTCAGCTTCAACATCAGTCCTTCCAATGAACACCCAGGATTGATCTCATTTAGGATGGATTGATTGGATCTCCTTGCAGTCCAAGGGACTCTCAAGAGTCTTCTCCAACACCACAGTTCAAAAGCATCAATTCTACGGTGTTCAGCTTTCTTCACCGTCCAACTCTCACATCCATACATGACCACTGGAAAAACCATAGCCTTGACTAGACGGACTTTTGTTGGCAAAGTAATGTCTCTGCTTTTAAATATGCTATCTAGGTTGGCCATGACCTTCCTTCCAAGGCGTAAGCGTCTTTTAATTTCATGGCTGCAATCACCATCTACAGTGATTTTGGAGCCCAAAATAATAAAGTCTGACACTGTTTCCACTGTTTCCCCATCTATTTCCCATGAAGTGATGGGATCAGATGCCATGATCTTAGTTTTCCAAACGTTGAGCTTTAAGCCAACTTTTTCACTCTCCTCTTTCACCTTCATCATGAGGCTCTTTAGTTCTTCTTCACTTCTGCCATAAGGGTGGTGTCATCTGCATATCTGAGGTTATTTATATTTCTCCCAGCAATCTTGATTCCAGCTTGTGTTTCTTCCAGCCCAGCGTTTCTCATGATGTACTCTGCATATAAGTTAAATAAGCAGGGTGACAATATACAGCCTTGACGTACTGCTTTTCCTATTTGGAACCAGTCTGTTGTTCCATGTCCAGTTCTAACTGTTGCTTCCTGACCTGCATACAGGTTTCTCAAGAGACAGGTCAGATGGTCTGGTATTCCCATCTCTTTCAGAATTTTCCACAGTTTATTGTGATCCACACAGTCAAAGGCTTTGGCATAGTCAATAAAGCAGAAATAGATATTTTTCTGGAACTCTCTTGCTTTTTCGATGATCCAGCAGATATTGGCAATTTGATCTCTGGTTCCTCTGCCTTTTCTAAATCCAGCTTGAACATCTGGAAGTTCACGGTTCATATATTGCTGAAGCCTGGCTTGCAGAATTTTGAGCATTACTTTACTAGCATGTGAGATGAGTGCAATTGTGCGGTAGTTTGAGCATTCTTTGGCATTGCCTTTCTTTGGGATTGGAATGAAAACTGACCTTTTCCAGTCCTGAGGCCACTGCTGAGTTTTCCTAATTTGTTGGCATATCGAGTGCAGCACTTTCACAGCATCACCTTTGAGGATTTGAAATAGCTCAACTGGAATTCCATCACCTCCACTAGCTTTGTTCGTAGTGATGCTTTCTAAGGCCTGCTTGACTTCACATTCCAGGATGTCTGGCTCTAGGTGAGTGATCACACCATTGTGATTATCTGGGTCATGAAGATCTTTTTTGTACAGTTCTTCTGTGTATTCTTGCCACCTCTTCTTAATATCTTCTGCTTCTGTTAGGTCCATACCATTTCTGTCCTTTATCGAGCCTATCTTTGCATGAAATGTTCCTTTGTTATCTCCAATTTTCTTGAAGAGATCTCTAGTCTTTCCCAATCTGTTGTTTTCCTCTATTTCTTTGCACTGATAACTGAGGAAGCCTTTCTTATCTCTCCTTGCTATTCTTGCTATTCTTGCTACTTGCTATTCACCATAGTAGGGCATTAAGCACATTTGGCATATAGTGTTGGTTTTTTATTTGATATCTTTATCTTTCTCTCTGTACCATCCATCTACTGGTTCCCTCTATATACTGAAAAGCTAAGTTCATTACTACAGGGAAGGAAGCCTCTCTTCAGCTACTTGGCAGCCAGTATATACCCTTAGGGACAAATATGACCTCTTTTATGATGTATTTTTCTGACTACATACCATCTTATGTTAGCAGATGTCATGAATTGCTCTTTTATCTAAAGCCTTTGGGGCTAAAGAGCTTGGGAAAATGGATGCATCACATATTCTTATAAAACTTACAAGATTTTTCTGAATTGTACAGTTAGGGGCCCAAAGATTATCTAACAACGTATTACTACTTTACAGCTTAGAGCCACTAATCTTCATGTATTTATCTTACTCACAGATCTAAATAAGTTTACTTTTCATGCTTGGGTCGTACAAACATTTGCACGAAGACCAGAGATCAAAGGGAAATTTGACACTTAACTATTTGAACAGTACCATTACTGCTTTTATTGTTCTGCAAAATGCCATGCAAATAATTTGGCTATTACATACAGGAACATCTCTTTTCTGATTACTAAAGAACAAATGATTGATATCTATTATGTGATTCAGTTCCACAGCAAAGTACGGCTGTCACCAGTAAATAGAAGGAGACATAAGTTCATTTTATTGGAGAAGGCTGAAGTGTCTACTTGGCATTTGAGTTATAAATTAGCCTCCTTTTACTTCTAGCTGTATGCCATATTCTTAAAATCATGTAACTTAGAAGAGAAATAAATCCTGGAGGATGAACTAATATTTTACACTGATTGACTGATAACTAACAAAAAAATATCCTCTAGGCTGGGAAAATTTGTGGCTTCACCATTCATACTGCCTTGAAATATCTGCATATTAAAATAAAATGTGACGGTTTTTATAATGGCATCCTAGAAAAACTGAATCAACATCAGTCATCAGGTATGTGTTATGGGTAACAAGCTAAAACAAGGATCATGCTAAGAATCCCTGATCTGAATATTGACATTTTGCTTAGCTTACGCTTCCAGAAGGAGGAAGTCAAGAAAACATAAGTAGCATTAACTACAATAGCCTTAAAAATTAGAGAAATTCCATAAAACCCAGTTTCTTCATCTATTAAATGAAGAAGTTAATACCTGCCTCAAAAGTTTGTAAATCAGATGAACTGATACATGCAGGAGTTTTTTCTTTTCTTTTCTTTTTTTTAATAAATGGGTGGTCTTTAGTTCTTAAAGATTCTTTTATATGGACCATTTTTAAAGTCTTTATTGAATTTGCTGCAAAATTGCTTCTGTTGTATGTTCTGGCGTTTTGGTCGGGAGGTGTGTGGGATCTTAGCTCTCTGACCAGGGATCAAACCTGCACAGACTGTATTGGAAGGTGAAGTCTTAACCACTGGACCAACAGGGAAGTCCCAGCAATATTTTCTCTTTTTTAATATTCATGTATTGATTTAGTTAGTTGCGGCACTTGGGATCTTCGATCTTCCTTGTGGCATATGGCATCTTTAGTTGTAGCATGCAAACTCTGGGTTGTGGCACGTGGGATCTAGTTCCCTGACCAGGGATCGAACCTGGGCTGCCTCCACTGGGAGCTTGTTGTCAGTCACTGGACCACCGGGGAAGCCCCCAGGCAGGAGTTCTCTCTAAGCAGTATTTTCAAAGGAGCAAAGTCTGGCACGTGTAGATTCCCATTAGTGATACAATGGTTTCTTCCAACTCCTGCCGTCTACTATAGAAGGAAGCCAGAGACTTTGGGGCTGAATCCAGGTATTAAAATGCTTGTATCGGGAAGTTTATTGTACTTCTACTTTCCTACAAGTTGGCTTCACATTCTCAGGCTGGTTCCCCTCTCATGGTGACCCACAGAATCTCTATTTTAATCAATCTAATTTAGGTGGAAACAAGACTTTCACTTTCTTAAGAGTTGCAACCAAAGCCCCAAACTCTGATACTCTGATTGGCCACATCCGGGTCAAGTGCCCCTATCATTAGAGTCTGGGTAAGCCAGACCCAACGGAAATAACTAAAGTGAGATTTTGAACATGCTATTATGTAAGGAAAAGTATGGTGAAAGTACCAAAAGAAGACTGAATGGGTGCTCAGCAGGCAAAAAACAGAGGTGGCCTATAACCTTGAATCAAGTGTAGCTATATTTTATCAAGTTTATGAAAACCGTATTGCTGAACCAGTCGTGCTAATTAAAAAAAATACTCATTTATATTCAGAGACACATTTATATATCATTATCATTTAATTAATCTCCAAATATTAGTTGAACAATTATCATTTTCCTACCACTGACCTATGCTCTGGGAATATAGTAGCCAAAACTAGGAGAGAAATGCATATAATAACTAACTAACTAAATAAGGAAGCTATGGAGATAAGTAAAATGCAGTAGAGGAATGAAATACTAGGTCATAGTATCTTTTTACAGGGAAGATTTTCCCTTAATATTTGATATTGAAGCTAAAATCTATCAAAAAGGAACCATCTAGCTCATTCCAGGCAAAACAGTAGAAGCATTTGTTCATATGTCTTATTTAGCTATTCCATGACATTTATGAATAGTGACTGGCACCTTAAATAAAAAGAAACCTCTGAGTCTTATCATTATAAACTAACTAAATTTTGATACAATTACTTATTTAAAGAGTTTCTGTGGTGGCTCAGATGGTAAAGAATCTCCCTTCAATGCAGGAGACCCAGGTTTGATCTCTAGGTCTGGAAGATCCCCTGGAGAAAGAAATGGCACCCATTCCATTATTTTTGCCTGGAGAATTCCAAAATCTTCCTTATCAACCAAAAAATAAGCCCCCTATTGGCAAGAACTTTAGTTTACCTGTTCAACTGTATATTACCATGACTAACCCTTGGTATATATACAGCAGATATCTACAGAATGAAAGGCTGAATGCAAAAAAATTTGATAATATTGAAAACCTATGCATCTGACCTTTCACAAAACAAACAATTCAATTCTTTTATTCCAAAAGGAAAGAACAATCAATGTTTTAAAAGACTGGCAAAGATATCATTGCAACTATTTCAGAATTGATTACCGGATGAATTACCAGAACAATACTTAGGACAGAGAAGAGAAGTAAGCATCACTGAGAGAATAGGAAAAGTATGTGTGTGTGTATGCACATGTGTTTGCTTCCACAGGGAGTGTGTGTGTGTACACACATGTGTTTGCACCCACAGGGAACTCCCAAGAGATATAAAGAACGATGAGAAAGAAAAGAACATCCCTGCAGCTGTACTTCAACATGGATGATAAGAGAGAATGTTGAGATTTGTGACGGGTTACTCACGATATGAGAACAATGTCTCATGCAGTCACATGGGTGGTGACCATGATGTCTTTTGGGCAGGGCTAAAGCTGTATGTTTCTGTACGTTAGTGAGGAAGACTGACATAGTCACTGGCTGCAGTGGAAAGTTTCTCCCAATTAACATCCTGCTGGGTGAAAAAGAAAATGACCAAAGGAGCCACATTTTTAACAGAAAACGGTAGAACTAGGTCCAGTTCATGAGATAGGTGAGTGGTAAAAACGTAGCAAACTGGAAAGTGCTGAACTGGAATCAAGGAAGTAGCAACAAGTGAACTCTGTCTGATCGCTGCCTTGGCTTACTATAGCCATGCCTTGAAGACTCAGCAAGATAATGCATGTGAAGTCCTGGCATGATACTCACCCATAGCAAGTGGAAAGTAGATATAAGTTTTTAATCTTTATTACTGGATAGAGTTACAGATGCATACTTGAAAATTATTAGCACTGACTTTTATTCACCTTTGGACTGTGACTGTTTCTGACTTACAAGTCTAATATGGCAATGCAAAGCAGTATTTATGGTAGTTTTTATGGAAATAGAATGAATTTTTGGCATTAGATCTATTATGTTGTTTGCATTGACAGTGGTCTGTCTACCTGTGTCTAAGTCCGTACTCTGCTACAACATGTGCAAATGTTTGGAAGAAAGCTTTTAGTTCAACCTCAAAGCCATAATTCCATAACAGCAGTTATACCAATAGATGAATGAAGAAGCATCTTTGATACTGGACTCCAAATCTCAGCCACTGTGCGTGCTCTTAACTCAACCCAACCCAACTCGTATTTGTAGAGGATGTGCTCTATGAAAGACACATTATACATTTTAGATGTTTTACAACTTACTTAGAGGAAATAAAATAAAAAATCAAATAACTGTAGCTTGAATCCGCTCTCTCTCATAAAAATTCTTCAGCTGGGAGAAGTTAGAAGGTAACTTAATGTCATTGTGAAAGAACTAGGATTCTAATATCAACTATCTTTAACACCGGTGTCTTGTAACTTTAAAA
This sequence comes from Okapia johnstoni, assembly GCA_024291935.2. Classification (NCBI taxonomy): domain Eukaryota; kingdom Metazoa; phylum Chordata; class Mammalia; order Artiodactyla; family Giraffidae; genus Okapia; species Okapia johnstoni. The sequence goes on from CM044325.1 coordinate 11,988,094, forward strand.
CTGCCCTTTTTCAAAATAGTTTGGGATGGACAGGTATACACTGCTATATTTAAAATGGATAACCAACAAGAACCTACTGTAGAGCAGATGGAACTCTGCTCAATACTATGTGGCAGGCTGGATGGGAGGGGAGTTTGTGGGAGAATAGATACGTGGGAGGGGAGTTTGTGGGAGAATGGATACGTGTATATGTATGAACATATGTATATGTTCACCTGAGACTAGCACAACACTGTCAGTAGGCTATACCTCAAAACAAAATAAACAGTTTGAAAAAGCTGACCTTTCTCAAGGTAATCATTCTTTCTACTTTTACATTACATGGTCTCTAAGAGTAAAAATAGAGTATCATTTTTTTCTTTGTCCTAAGTACTTTGGTAAAGACAATTAATATCAGGAATTGTAAATAGCTTGCACAACATGATAGCATATGATCAAATAACATCGTTAGTAGTTTTCTGTCTATTTTCTATTTTTCCACATCTGTCTTCAAACGTATTCTGTCAGACATTCTTTTCTCTTTTCTGGATAACTAACTACTTGGAAAGAGTTGTTAGCTTTCTAGTGACAGAAATCTCATAATCTTCAGGTATTATAACTTGTATTTAAAATGATTAAAATAAGGTTATTTTTACTCTTTCCTTCAATTCAAAGCTTTTTCTGTCTCACAAACTCACACTTGACCAACAGTGAGATAGGAGGGTATGGTCATTCTTTCTCTTTCCTTTCTCCAACTTCTTTTTGTTTCACAACTCTTGCAATTCTAGGGCAGGGAAAGAGGGTTAAAGGGAAAGTTATTTTTTAGCAAAATTTTCTTTAGTTAGCAAGTGGTTTTTGTTAAACTGGAGGTCAATTGCTTTGCAATGCTGTGTTAGTTTCTGCTGTACATCTTGAATCAGCTATATGTATACATATATCCCCTCCCTCTAGACCCTGCCTCCCCCATCCCCCCCATCTAGGTCATCACAGGGCACTAAGCTGAGCTCCCTGTGCTTCACAGCGGTTTCCCACTAGGTATTTTACACATGGTGGTGTATACACATCAGTGCCATTTAAAGGTCTGTCTTGGCTGTCAAATGCCCTCTGTCATGCCTAATAAATCACTTTTGGAGTCTTCCTATGGGACCTTGCCACTGAGGGACATGCTCTTGGCACTATTTCCTGATGCAAATAATGGAAATTCATCACACATTTCTTACAATTTCCCCTTTGCTGCTGCTGCTGCTAAGTCACGTCAGTCGTTTCCGACTCTGTGCGACCCCATAGACGGCAGCCCACCAGGCTCCTCAGTCCCTGGGATTCTCCAGGCAGGAGTACTGGAATGGGGGGCCATTGCCTTCTCCGTCACCTTAGCTGCTGCCCCTCAATTATGCCTCTCAGTGAACATAGCCAGTGGCCATCCTGTGTGGGGTCCTTACCAGGTGATTCGAGTTCAGCTACATTCTGGAGTGCCCACTTTGCCAACGGGAATATCCATCACCCTGACCTTGAACAGCAGTGTGAGGGTGGCTGGTTCCAGTTCAGACTCCTGTCCTAGTACAGGAGGAGAGCTCCAGAGAACCTCACTCCACCCGACTTCCCCAGGGTCAGGCCCTAACCAGCACCTCCCCAAACCTACACTCACCTCACACTCTATCAATCTGTGTTCAGGGAACAACCCTGTGCAGTTATTGAGTTCCTGTAATTCAAGAAACTTCCCTCATTGGAGTAAGATATCTTCTCCCATGAAAAGCTATCTCCTCTTCTCTCCAACACATGCTGGATTATAGAAACAGCACGAGAATTCTGAAAAAAACATCTACCCTTTTCCCTGTGTTCATCTCCTGCCTCGTAGGCAAAGGGAGGAATTTCCACAATGCACTTTACTCCTATTAATTCACTCCAAAGAAATTTCACATTCAGTGAATTCCCAGCCTTTCCCATGGGCTAGTGAGGTAATAACTGCTTGCCCAGTCTGGCTATATCTCTGCAAAATGTGACAAGACGTATGCTGTACTCTCTTTGGAATATGTGGGCACGTTTACCTAGTATTTTCAGAGTTGAAACCTCAAGTAAAACCCCTGAAAAGCAGGAATCTTTCTATTGGACATCCAATTAGAACTGTTTCATATTTTCCTGAATTTCAAAGTCTTGTAAAGATATAATTATTCTTTCATAAATCAGTATGACTCAGACTTTGGACATTACAAAAATATACAGCGGCTTAAATATTACAGGAGCATTATTACTGAGAAGTCTGGAATGCCTGGAAATGTCTAGGAAGTAGATTTGGGGGGTCAGAAATTAGGAAGGGAATTTTAATACTCAGGCTGGTTTCCCCAAAGCAGACAGTGAGACAAAGGATATATTCTCTTTAATAAAGTAGGGAACCTACGGTGGTGAAACAGTGTCCAGCAAGAGAGCCTTATCAAAGCATACCCCTGGGAATACAGATCTAGCCTAACCCTGTAAGAGGCCAATAGGGTTCTGGACTACATACTGTCACAGAATTACCTAATTCAACTTCTTATCACCTTACACAGCTTCCCAGGTGGCACTAGTGGCAAAGAGCCTACCTGCCAATGCAAGAGATAGAAGAGACGTGGGTCCGATCCCCAGGTCAGGAAGGTCCCCTGGAGGAGGAAATGGCAACCCACTCCAGCATGCTTTCCTGGAGAATCCCATGGACAGAGGAGCCTTATGGGCTACAGTCCATTGGGTTGCCAACAGTTGGACACAACTGAAGCAACTTAGCACACATCACCATACTGGTCATTGCTGGTGAAGACTCTACAGAGAAATGGATAAATCTTCCAGGTATTTCCAGCTCTCTGACTACTAACAATTTTAAGGAATCTAGTCCAAGCACCAGCTGTCCTACTGAATATAATCCTGGAAGAAAAAAATGACAAAACACCCCTTCTTTCTTTTGCTCTTCTTGTGATTTTTTCTGAATGTGTATATGGAGGGAATGAAATAGAAAAGAGACTGGATATAATACACTGTAATATTTGGAGTAGAATATTGATACCATAGTCTAATATTAACAATTCTAAACACTTTTCTGGGGACTTCTCTGCTGGTCCAGTGGTTAATATTTGCCTTCCAATGCAGGGGTGTGGGTTCAATCCCTGATTGAGGAGCTAAGATCCCACATGTGTTGTGGCCAAAAAAACAAACAAAAAACCCATAAAAAACAGAAGCAATATTGTAACAAAAAGTCTTTAAAAATGGTCCACATAAAAAAGTGTCTTAAAGCACACACACACTTCTCACAGAAGCATTCCTCTACGAGTTAGCACCAAACAGGTACAACACGGTGAGGGAACATTCTCATCATGTCCCCTGTGATGACCCCAGATCTACATGACTCAAAAGCCTAACCAGCAATAGCTGTTAGAAGGTGAATCTCAGTATTAACATCAAATTGAACAAATTCTGGAAAAATTATAGCTTTGGTTTTGAAGGAGCAAAGAGCTAAGAGGGATCATAGGTGATTGATCAGATAAGCTTCAGTTTTGAGCAATGCAAAATGTATAAAGAAGAGACTGAGAAGAATAAGGTTAATGGGAAAGTCACCTTGAACAAAGCTAGAAAAAGAAAAGTAAGTAGATGTTCAGGGGAAGAGAGGGAGAGGAGGAAAAATCTAGAAAGGGAGGTCAGAGCGCCTTATGTATGCTGTAAGTATTAGATTCATTTGTGCAGCCAACTGGAGATTGCTGAGTAGGCAAAGAACAAAAGATCATTATCTGTATTTGATGTAGGCTGTAGACTCAATTTTCAATGACAAGAACTAGACATGAACTATTTTATCAACATCAAAATATTGATTCTATACATGTAAAGTCCATCTCATATCTAATTTGATGTTACAAAGTAGTTGACTTAGCAAGGATATGGTATCTCATTTCTAAAGATGGGAAAGTGCTATCTTTGGTGAGGGCAGGGTGAGGGGCAGAAGAAAGAACATCAAATACTATTAAGATTAAATTAAAGTAGATTAATTTGGTAAAAATAAGTTATAAAATTAAGAAAAGCATTCAATACTGCTATGACTTAATTGCATGCTAGACAAATACATATAAAAAAAAAGCAAAGAAATGTGTTAAATTTTAAAGACCCTAAGATAGGACTCCGTCATTTAGGCTCTGCTATTAACTTGTTATGTCCACTCCCCTCCCATTGGTCATTCAATTTCCCTCTCTGCGAAATGAGGGTGTAGAATGAACCAATGTTCTAAGTCATTTCTAGCTCCATCATTCTGTATGAAGAGGAGTCTTTTACATGATGGAAAGATCAATGGTGAGGAATATATTTCTTTAACATTCAAACTAATTAGAGGCGATTTAATAGCACAAAAAATATGCATATAATTAATGATCACAAGACTGGAAATCATGGAGTCTATTAATTACTTTTTTTCTTTTTCATCTTTCTTCTAAAAAGAGATTAACTCTCTTCTTGAGAACTCATATGAGAAAAATTTATATTAAGATGTTATCATCATAGTAAATGGATCTAATGAAGTATAACCAGGCTCCAGATTTCACTTTGATGTGGATAAATGATCTTATGAAACATTTAGACACATGAATGACAAATATTTAGAAGTCACTCCTTGGTCCATTTTTACTTTATGATACCTGCAATTTCAAAGCCCCTGATAATAGTGCTTTTGCCTATTTATTTTTATTATTCTTTTGATTTTTACTTTATATTATAGTTTATAAGCAATATTGTGTTCGTTTCAGGTATACAGCAAAGTGATTAAGTTATACACATGCATGTAACTATTCTTTTTTCGAACTTTTTTCCCATTTAGGTTATTACAAAGTATTAAGCAGCGTTCCCTGTGCTATATGGTAGGTCATTGCTGGTCATCCGTTTTAAATACAGTAGTGTGTACATGTCAATCCCAAACTCCCAATCTATTCCTCCCCTTCACTCTTCCCCCTAGTAACCATAAATTTGTCCTCTAAGTCTGTGAGTCTGTCTTTGTTTTGTTACAAGTTCATTTGTATCTTTTTTCTTTCAAGATTCCACATGTAAGTGACATCGTATGATATCTGTCTTTCTCTGACTTCACTTAGTATGCTAATCTCCAGGTCCATTCATGTTGCTGCAGATGGCATTATTTTATTCTTTTTAATGCCCGAATAATATTCCCTTGTATATGTGTACCATATCTTCTTTATCCATTCATCTATCAGTGGACATTTAGGCTGCTTCCATGTCTTGTCTACTGTAAACAAAACTGCAATGAACACTGGGATGCACATATTCTTTCAAATTTTTAATACAGGGACCAAAAAATTTTCCCATCTTTATAGCCCTAATACAATGGCACTGATTTTTCCAATGAAACAGAAAAAAACGATTGATAGCATTTTAAATTTCTGTTGACAGAAGGAGCACAGAAGGTGTTTCACAGTTTCTCTTGTAATTGAGACTCCAATAAGAACATATGTTTGAGTGGCATACAACAGGAAACTGTTGAAACAGATTTATTTCTACTTGAAACCAATGATGAGTGAATTAAAGTGGAATCTTACCTACAATGTTGAGCAAAAGGAAATTAAAAAGTGAATCTAGTTCAAATTCAGTCTGTTTGGCAAGCTTTAATTCATAATTAACTGGTGTTTCAAGGCAGATTAATTACATGGTACTAACCATGCAATTACAGGTAAATTCATTTTGTATTCCTCAACATTCTAAGCTGGTAGAGCTCACCATACATGCTAATTACTTTCAGAGCCACTAAATGTAATTCCCATATCAAAGGTGGAACCTGTAATTACCAAGTACTTAGTACTTAACAAGTATGTATTCCCTCAGACTAAAAGAAGCAAGCTATAGTGCAAATAGCAGGATTCTGAAGTTAAGCCTGTATTTGAATCTTTGAATCGTGGTTTCTCCACTTAAAAGTAAACTTCTGTCTCATCACTAAGAATACGATTGCTGAACTTATTAAATAGGTCATTGTATTAATTTCTTTTCCACCTATATAACATATAACACAGAAGTGAACACTCGAAAGCTGTTTGCCATTCCCAGAACACATCACACTGCTTTGTGCTTTGATTGTTCTCTTTCCTCTACCCGACACCATATTTATATTCTCCCAGCTGTTTAACTTCATATGATTCTTCAAGACCCAGATCGAGAGTCAGAAAACTATTGATATTACGTATAAAATAGGTAACTAATGAGAGCCTGCTGAACAGCTTAGGGAACTCTACTCAGTGTTCTGCAGTGACCTAAATGTGAAGGAAATACAAAAACAGAGGGGATATTTGTATATATGTAGCTGATTCACTTTACTGTAGAGCAGAAATTAAAAATATTATAAAGCAACTATACTCCAATAAAAATTAATAAAAACAAAATAAAACAACAACGAAAGAGTCAACAAAGTATGACCAGAGAGACAAACTACCTCCCAACCCCGGTTTTGTAAACAAATATTTACTAGATCATTGCTATGCCCCTCCCGCTTTGTACTGTTGGTGGTTGTCTGCATACTGCAATAGCAGAGTCAGTCGCTTAGCTGTGACCAAAAGACCCTTTACAGAGAAAGTCTGCTTGCCCCTGATCTGGAGAAAGTCCAATATTTTCTATGCACCCTTTCTTGTTCAACAACATGGTTGTTTCAGTATTCTTTACATGGTAGCTTAACTGTATTGTTAACATGAGCCCAGAACAGTGGAGACTGCATTTCAGTTTTCCAATTCTCATTGTTTCCCTCTACTTAACACAATATTGGGTATTTGGTGTTAGCACTCAAATATTTTTTGTTTAGATTTAAAATATATTATGCAAAGTAAAATCTTCCAAAATAAAGAGGTTGAATGTCATTCTAATTAGAATACAAATAAATTTTAAGTGTTTTAAGTTTATGGAAAAATATACACACACACAAAATTCAAAACTAAAGAGAAGTTCAGGAAGCTAATGTATGTACTTACTACTCATAACAAGAGGGTGGACCTCTGAGGATGGGAGAAGGGAGTAAACAACTTTTTATACTGAAAATTCCAATGGGCTTCGGGTTTTTTTTGGGGGGGGCGGGGTCCTTCACGTTTGATGACACGTATTCCAGGTGTGTTACACAGTGCAGTGTGCTTATGCTTGTGTACAGCTTGAACAACACATTTGACTCCAAATTTGACTCAGAACTCATTTTTTCCAACCAGAAATCCTCCCTACCTCATGCTTTCTGGTCTCTTATCTTGAATCACTGCTGCATACCCATACACAAAGTGCCAGTATTCCAAACATGACTCATTATCCTCTGTTATTATTCTGATTATATATCATATCTATTTAAATTGTTTCTAATCTACAGGACTTTTATCTTTTAAAAGAACAGGTGTGAAATAATAGCTATGGTTTTAAAACTGAGTCTATTTAATTTATTCTCATGCAAAACAGCAAATATTTTCCTTATTACTAAAAGAGTATCCTGCATGCTGGTAATTACAAATGCTAAATTACCGTGTGGTGTGAAAGATGAAAATACTACCTGGCTTAATTACTAGCTGCATTGTCACCAAAGTATTTCTGTTTCTTTTAGGTAACCACAGCATGATACATATAAGGGATATTCCCAAACTGACTTCACAGTCAGATTCTGATTTTGTCAGCTTTACTTCTTTTGATTAAATAATGCCAAGATCAGGAAAACTTTTTTTTTTAGACATTTCGAGTTCCTTCTAGCTTTTATTTTACTTTTATCTCTAATAGCACTGTGACTTTCCTCTTTATCTAGGCCTTATAAACAGTGGCCACCATTGTGTTCTTATTTTTTTAAGAATTTGAAAACTTATTTCAAGTATACCCCATTTTACATATATATATGGATAAATCAGGCCACTGTCATTTCTTTTAAAAAAAATGTGTCCCTGTAGATCTGTTATAAGACGTTGACATCATGGTTAGATGCCTTAGTTCATTTGCTGTGCTGTGTGTGGTCAGTTGCTTCAGTCATGTCCAACCCTTTGCGACCCTGTGCACTGTAGCCCACCAGGCTCCTCTGTCCATGGGATTCTCCAGGCGAGAATACTGGAGCGTGTTACCATTTCCTCCTCCAGGGGACCTTCCTGACAGAAACTGAACCCCTGTCTCCTGCGGCTCCTGCAATGCAGGGTGATTCTTCACTGCTGAGCCACTGGGGAAGCCCTGCTCATTTGCTACAGTTTGTGTATCCTCCCTTAACAAAATGCTACTCTTTCAAGATTCCTAAAGCATCACATTAATACCATACTATATTAATGCCTCAGGACATAGATTACACCAGAAGTGAATCCTGGATGTCCAAAGTCAGTCGCCATATAAACAGGGATTATAATTCAGATCATCTATCATTTATGCCCTGAGAAGAGCAGCAATCAGAGCAGAGAATCTATGCAGTTACTGAGGTCCTGGACAGCCACTCTCATGACATTCACCACTGTATTTATTAGCACTTGTTCATAATGCAAGACCATTTCTTAGATTCTACCTGGACTATTCCCAAGAGCTGCGAACGACTAACCAATAAAATGCCAATGTACAGTTATAGAATTTAAAGCTCTTACAAAAGAAGGAAGGTTGTTATGTCAGTGATAATAACATCATGTGTGTGTGTACTGATTGACTGTCTGACTTACTTATTTTGACTGCCTAGTATCCATTCTCATTTCCTTCTTGTAAAAGCATGTCTAGTTCTTTTTACGGAATTACCTTGCTTTCACTGTGCTTTGTGATTTTTGAGTCTATCAATCAAAGTATTCTACTTTTTCCTAGCTAAAGAGAGACCAAATGGCCCAAGCCAATTCAACTATTCTTTCTTTCAAGTTTGGAAACTTGAATGCTGAAATTCAGTGATAAATAGTTTAAAAAATACCCCAGAGCTGACATCCTCGAAGAGATCGTCAATAAGCTCAAGCACCTGGATCACCTGGAGTAGGTGTAGTAGAGGAGGTAGTGCTCTACTGTTTCATTTCAACTCTGTGAGCCACATCTTATTCTGAATTTCCTTTTAACCTATGGACCGTCTAGGGTCCAGGTGTACTACCTACTCTACTGAGTAGCTCCAGGCGGCGCTAGTGGTAAAGAACCTGCCCACAAGGCAAGAGACATAATGAGACTCAGTTCCTTCCATCTCTGGGTGGAGAAGATTCCCTGGAGTAGGAAATGACAACCCGAAGTGCTGGTGGTAAAGAACCTGCTGCCATTGCAGGAGATATAAGAAACACGGGTTCAATCCCTGAGTGGGGAAGATCCCCTGGAGGCGGAAATGGCAACTCACTCCAGTACTGTTGCCAGGAGAATCCCACAGAAAGAGGAGCCTGGTGGGCTACAGTCCATGGGATTGCACCGAGTTGGACACGACTGAAGCGACTCAGGACCGAGTACCTAATTTACAGTGTGCCTCATTTCTTGTTCAGTCGCTCAGTCGTGTCCAGCTCTTTGCGACGCCATGGACTGCAGCACAATCAGGCTTCCCTGTCTTCCACCAACTCCTGGAGCTTACTCAAACTCATATCCATGGAGTCGGAGATGCCATCTGACCATCTCATCCTCTGTCATTCCCTTCTTCTCCTGCCTTCAACCTTTCCCAGTATCAGGGTCTTTTCTAATGAATTGGCTCTTTGCATCGGGTGGCCAAAGTACTGGGGTTTCAGCTTCAGCACCAGTCCTTCCAATGAATATTCAGGACTGATTTCCTTTAGGACTGACTGGTTTGATCTCCTTGCCGTCCAAAGGACTCTTGAGAGTCTTCTCCAACACGCCAGTTCAAAAGCATCAATTCTTCAGTGCTCAGCCTTCTTTATGGTCCAGCTCTCACATCCATACATGCCTAATTTAGTTGTTCTTAAACTTTGCTCACCTAGAGAGTTTTAAGACTCCCATTCTCCAGCCTGCACCCCAGATCAATTACAAAATAATGTCAGAAGGAGTGGGAACAGGCAATACATTTTTTTCAAGCTCTCTAGATGATCCTAACCTGTAGCCAATGGTAAGAATCACTGGCCAAATTTATACAAACAGATACAGAATCCTTGCTGAGTGCCAAGCATGTAATCTCATTACTGCCTTACAACAACTTTAGGTGGCAAGTATTATTCTCATTTATGATGGAAAACCAGATTATACAAATATTAACTATACTGTCAAGAGGCCACAGAGGCTAAGTGATGAAGATGTAATGCCTACCTTGGATCAAGTTTTATAACTTTTAACCACTGTTTTAACCAAACACTTAAGAAAATGTCCTTAATCAATCTGGAGTTAAATTTCAGTCAGTGGTTTCTAGTGTTTTAATACAAATAAAATTTTATTCCCCCCTCATAAATCCCTATGTGAAAAATCAATTTCTGTGGGAAAATGCGAGTTGAAACAGAGAATAATTATTCATATGCATGTGATGCCCTTTTGATACAGGCTGAGGATCTCTGGGTCCCCAAAGATCAGAAAAAGAAAGTCTCTGTTCCAAGCATCTTGAAAAGAGAGGAGAAAAGAGAATCAAAATGGATTGCAAGTTTCTCATTATTTGATAAGAAACAGCATATGAATTTTAAGAGAGAGAAACTAGCCCTATGGTTTCCAAATTCTCAAAGAAATTATCTAAAGGTAACAAAAATATAATTGAACAATATGACAGGTATTCTTCTGGAGTGATTTTTCTCAATACATAGTGATGATTTTTGTGAGCTTGTCTCATGTAACAAGTTTCTTGTAACAAGACTATAATACAGTAGAGGTGTTTCCATGGTGAATTAAACCACTCTAAATTTAAGCTATGCAAACTCCAGAGAGTCAGTTCTATTGAATCTTTTTTCTTTTTTTTGTACTCAAGGGCTCTACGGGATGCTAAACTAATTGTTCAGCAATTCAGTTCTACCAGTGTTTTCAAAAAGAAAAAAAGTCAACCCGAAGGAGTCCATCCAAAAATCTCTTGAGCTTGGTCTGTACACAGTTCCTTTTCTTCCTTGTTCCTGCTCTGCAAATGCTAGCTGTCTTGTGGTATCCCCAAATTCCTATACCTATCTCTTTAATTAAGCAAAACTACTGAGTTCTATTTTGGGACCCCACACCTGCAGCCTTGAAATGACTCCTGGAAATAAACTTGATAATCATAGGGCTCATCATGGTTGTTTCTTTTCAAGAATGAATTCCTGATGGCTGTTTGTCTAATACCAGGAAATGGGTACTGCATATATGTGGTGTGATGTTATAGGGTTTGGGGTTTGTTTTGTTTTTATGAGACTGCATTTCTTGTAGCAGTTAATTCTTCATGGGGAGCATCAGAATTATCTCTCTTTCTTGTTTTAGTTCTTTTTTTTCCTTCAATCAAAATATGCACTAGTTAAGAAGAACATCTTCAATTGCCATATAGAGAAGACAAACTATATTACTTCTCTTATAATATTTTTATATTATATAATCTCAATCACTAAGAAATCTTACTATATGTATAGATGTGTTGTGGAATATTTTTGATCACATGTACATTAACTTCTATACCTTAAACATAACAGCAATAAATTCATGCTTCTTCAGGAGAAGAATTTGTTTTAAATAATTATAGAAGGTGTCGTGGCTAGATGATAAATTTAATCACTAAAAACTTCCAACTGTATCACTTATTTCAAGAAAATGGTAAAAAAAAAAAAATCAAAACCAAGAGAAGTTCCAGCCTTACTAATGGGTCATTTGGAAGTTGTGTAGGTGTGAGTAGAAATGGAGTCAATCTCCTGAAGTGTATTGTGATCAGTAACAAGGAATGTCCCTCACCTCTGTCTCCATACCCAAAATTTCTGTTGAGTGAAAATCATACAAAAGGAGACAGCATACATTGCTACACATAAATATACCATTAATTAGATATACAAAAATAAGCACTTATTCTACTGTGTTGACTTTCAGTATAATGATGAATCTCAAGACTCCAACCCAGACTGCTTCCATGGACTCCAGATTTTCTATTTTATTATCCATCATATACATATATATTAATTTGGACATTAAATAAACATCATAAATTTTACATGTTTGAACAAAGTTCATAATCCCTCACCCCAAGCTAAACTTGGTTTTCTCCCAGTATTCACTACTGCAATAAATGTCATTAGAATCACCCAGTTTTTTTAGTACAAAAATGTTGCCGGCACCCTTGATCCCTCTGGTTTCACAATTCATATTTATTTGATCAGTAAATGTTATTTTTGAGATATACCCCAAGTGAACATTTATGTAATTCCTAGTCCTCTAGTTCAATCACCATCCTCTCTCATCTGGACAATTTTAAGAACTTCCTTATCTCCTTGCTATGACTGCTTCCCTCAAAGGTATGTTCTCTACACATGGTGGTTCATTCAAAAATGACTTTCAGGACTTCCCTGGCAGTCCAGTGGTTAAGAATCTGTCTGCCAATTCAAGGGACATGGGTTCAGTCCATGGTCTGGGAACTAAGATTCCACATGCCATGGAACAACTAAGTTTATGTGCCACAACTCCTGAGCCCACGCTCTAGAGCTCATGTTCTGCAAGAAGAGAGGATGAGAAGCCCATGCATAGTAACAAGAGTAGACCCTGCTCGTCACAACCAGAGAAAGCCTGCACACAGCATGAAAACCCAGCACAGTCACAAGTTCATTTATTCATTCAATAAAAAATTAAAACAGAAAGCTCCCTCAGTCCTTCTTGTTGTTCAGTTGCTAACTCATGTCCAACTCTGCAACCCCAAGGGCTCCAGCACACCAGGCGTCCCTGTCCTTCACCATCACCTGGAGTTTGCTCAAACTCATGTCCATTGAGTTGGTGATGCCATCCAACCATCTCATCCTCTGTTGTCCCGTTCTCCTCCTGCCCTCAGTCTTTCCCAGCATCAGGGTCTTTCCCACTGAGTCAGCTCTTCATATCAGGTGACCAAAGTATTGGTCTTCTAGGTCAGACAAAACATTTTTTTTTTAAATGACTGTCATGGTATGTTACAACCCTGCTCAAAACTTACCAATGGCATTCCACTGTACACAGACAAATATGAATCTTGACCTTGGCTTCTTGATTACTCTCTAATTTCATCTTCTAACATTCTGTATTGCAGGCACGCTGTTCCAGCCACACTAATTTCCTGGCTGTTCTTCCCATACAGTAAATACAACCAGTATGTTTCCATATTAGGACCTTTAAATTTGAAGTTTTCTCTTCCTGTATCTTTCTGCCCCAAGATAGTCAAAGATTTGCTCCTTCTATTTCATGTGTTTGTTCAAATGTAACTTTCTCAGAGGCCTTTCCTAGACATATTATTACAAATATCATTTTATGTCTTTCCATTGTGTTCTTAGAACTGATCATTATCTGAAGCTATTGTATAGATTTATGAGTGTATTTTAATTGTTTCTATTTCACTCTAGAATATAAATTCCACAAGGACAAGACTTTTCTTTTGCTTTGTCCAGTATTAAAACTACTGTCTAGAAAAGCATCTAGCACTTAGAAGACATTCATTATATATTTAATGAAAAGTGAGATGCAATGAAAAATTTTCAATAAAATATGTATATTGTTAAATTGACTCCATACTAAATAGAAATTTTCAATAAACAAATATCATTGAAATATACTGATTCTACAATCCAGGAGTAGACAATCTTTCTACAAAAAGATGGAACATTTTGAACCTACAGACTCTGTTGCCATTATTCAACACTTCTATCATAGTATGAAAACACAGACAATATACAAGTGATTGAGCATGACTGTATTCCAATAAAATGCTATTTACAAAAATAGTGTCAGATTTGTCTAGTAGACTATAGTTTGCCACTTACTATTGTAAAAAGTAAATCAGTCATCTCTGTATCTCTCTATGTATCTACACCTATACTTACATCTGGGGCTTTCCTTCTTCCTTTCAATGAAGAATTCTGTTGGGATGATCCCCTGGAGAAGGGAATGGCAAACTACTCCAGTGTTCTTGCCTGGAGAATTCCATGGACAGAGGAACCTAGGAGGCTACTGTCCATGGGGTTGTAGAGTCAGACACAACTGAGCGACTAACACTTTCACTTAACACTTACATCTATACATACAGTCTGTGAAATACATACTACATCCACAAGGCATTAAAATGAATTTTTCAAACCCTCATGGAATGGGTACTTTTTATAAAAAGTAAAGAGACATTCAAATTTATTTAATGAGACTAGTATAACCCTGATATTAAATCCAGGCAAACACAGTCTGATAAAGGAAGATTAAACCAAAATTTGTTTATGAATAATGATAAAAAAGCCTAAGTAAATCATGACGTAATTAAATTAAGCAATTTACAAAAACATTACAACCAACTGGGATTTGTTCCAAGGATGTAAATATGACATATTTTTAAGAATATAAAAATGTATTTAATCCCCTTAATGGAATTTATGGAGACAAACTATGATCATCTTAGTAGGTGCTAAAAAGCACTTGATAATATCCAGCACTCACTGATGATAAAAAATAATCATAGCAAAGTGGAATAAAATTGAATTAAAGGACAATATGATTATAAAAAATAATAGTTCTAATATTTCTTAGGAGTTTATTAGATTATTCACAGAAAAGCAATTTCAAACAGTTGATCAATACATAAAAAGGTAATAAACCTCACATAACCTTAGGAAAATGCAATCATAAAAAAAAACAGCTGTTAACCATGTGGTAGGCCTTTTATAAGTATATTATAAATCCATTCAGTACATTTAAGCATATTTTATGCATTTAAACCCATTCACTGGATACAATGTCCCCAGCTCCAGAAACTGAAAGCAATAATAAATCAAGAAAGTGAATAGGAAAACAACCCTTACTATTAACCTCTGAGACATGGTCCTATGGCCAAAGCTGGCTTTTTTTAAAATTTAAGTTGATGTACAAAATTAATAAGTTACAGTTGTACAATATAGTGATTCATGAATTTTTAAATATTACACTCTACTTATAGCTATAAAATATTGGCTATCTTCCCCAGTGTTGAAAAAGTACCCCTGTAGCTTATTTTATGCCTAACAGTTTGTACTTCTCATTCCCTACCCCTATACTGCCCCTCCCTCCTTCCCTGTCCCCACTGGTAACTACCAGTTTGTTCCATACGCCTGTGAGTCTGCTTCTTTTTTTGTTATAGTCATTAGTTTGTCGTATTTTTTTAGATTCCACATACAAGTGCTATAATACAGTATTTGTCTTTCTGTGTATGGCTTATTTCACTTAGCATACTATATCCAAGTAATCCATGTTGTTGCAAATGGCAAAATGCCATTCTTATGGCTGAGTAGTATTTATGTGTGTGTGTGTATACATATCTATATATATCACATCTTCCTTGTCTATTCATCTGTTGATGGACACTTAGGTTGCAAACACAGCTTTTGAGTGTTTTCTAATATTTTGTGTGTAAAAAAGAATGCAACAGCATTAAATATTAACAGTGGCATCATTTGCAACTAGTCTAGGCTTTCCTTTATTTCCACTCAAAAAGCCAATATCTTTAATTGGGATATAGTTGCTTTACAATTTTGTGTTAGTTTCTGCTGTACAACAAGGTAAATCAGCTATACGTACACACATATCCCCTCGTTTTGGATTCCCTCCCCATTTAGGTCACCATGGAGCATTAAGCAGAGTTCCTGTGCTGTACAGCAGCTTCTCACCGGCTATCTGTTTTATGCAGATTAGTGTATGCATGTCAGTCCTAATATCCCCTTCAGAAAGGACTGCTTACTATCTACACAAGTTTCCTATTACTGCAATATCAAACTATGGCAAACTTAGTGACTTAACACAAATTTATTCTCTTACTGTTCTGGAGGTCAGAAGTCAAAAACAATTTTCACTGCGTTAAAAACCCCAGTGTCAGCAGGACTGATTCCCCCCGGAGGGTTTCAGGGGAGAATCGTTTTCTTGTCTGTTTCATCTTCTAGTGCCCGCCTGTGTTCCTTGACTCCTCGCCCCTTCCTCTGTCTTCTGATCACAATCACTGCTTCTGTCATCACATGACCTTCTCTGACTTCTGCTTTCCTCTTGTAAGAACACTTACTACAGAATCAGAACTCGATGCGTTAATTCTCTGAGTATTTTCACACTTCAACTGGCCAAATAAACCAGTATTTAAAATGGTAATCATACAGTAGGGCTGTCTTCAAAGGTCAATGCATGAGGAATTTAAGAGGTCATGACTGAAGTCACATTTTAATGGTGCTTTGGTGTTTTCTGAATTTATAATTATTTTCTGTGATGTTGCTATCTAAAGTGATAAAACGTTTATATATCCTTAAAGGCAGCATCTAAAGCAGTAGTTCCTAAATGCTGATTTGTGGTCTCATACTCCATGATGAAAACTTCATCTACTTGAGATGAGTGAGGAAAAACATGTAAATATAAGGAGTTCTTCATAATTCTAATGTATTCACTTTAAAACTGTCCTTTCAGTCCTTCTCACCATTCTTTTTGCTTTTCAAAAATTGTAGGAAAGATGATGTAAAATAAATCTTTTACAGTTGAAAAATAATGATTTAGCAAATATACATCAGTAGCAAATCAACACACACACACACACATTCATACATACATACCTCATGGCTGATAAAATTCAATCTAAATTAGTAAATAAAAATCAAAATAAATAAATTAGTAAAGAATCAGTATTACTGATAATATCTATGATTGCATGATGTTTTAAAATTTACAAAATACATTTATGTCCATTAGCTCAACTGTTTCTCTTCCCCCTCAACAATAAGCCCATAAGAAAAAGATGCAACAGTGATCATTGAATTTTATAGGTTTTGTGGATTTATAGGTTGAGAAATTAAAGCATGAATTTTTAAATGACTTGTTTAAATAACTTCCAGCTGATATATCCACTTACACCTAATTATGTCATCTTACACTATATCCTTAACCACTTTTCAAGACATTCAACTCACCATCCAGTATAAATTGAAACAAGGGTCTTCCCTCATGGCCCCAGAGCCAACCCAAGTGGTGGATGTTTCCTCCATCACTTGAGTTAAACATGGCTCCCATGTACCATCTTGTTCCCATGGTACAAAGGATGTTTTTCTTGTAGCAACAAGGCTGAGAAGGGACCAGCTGATGTCCACTTCTTGCTCCTTAGGATTCCTTTTATGACACCATTATTTTCTCTCTTTCCTAAACTATGCCTTCCAGCTTTCAATCACATGCCTTCAATGGAGGAAATAATCATCTATCTTGAATGCTTAAGAAAGGTAAAAAAAGATAAGAGCATTGATATGATTTGGCAATATGGTCAATATGATCAGTTGTTTGGCAGCAGAGAGATGATCACCATGCATAGTATGCATTGTAGGCTGCTGAGTTTAAACCTATTTAGAATGAGATAACTGGCAAAGAAACCAAAGGATAATAGTAACTACTTCAAAAGAGTTAGAAATAGATATAAACAAATAAGGAGGATATTGGAGGATGATATTGGAAAGGGTTAACAACATAATTCTGATTTTTTAAGAATGTAACACAGAAATAATGTCCCAGTGTGACTCTTTTTTACATAATATTCCAATATGCTACTCTGTGAAGTTGCTGGAAAATCATTAGATGTTCATACTTAATCAATTTAATATGAATCAATAATAGAAAGAGCTAAAATTTCATTAAATTATTCTTTTCTGATGGACTGTGGCAACAGCATTCAGAGAAGAACCTGCAGAGGTTACTGAGTCAGCTAAAAAGCTGTAGATGATGCTATGTCATTTCCTATTTCATACTGTTAGAGCTAGATGGGCCTTGAGACACAAACACTATACAAAGATGAGAAAACTGATGTACAAAAAGATGGAATTGATCACGTTTATAAAACCTAAATAAGTCATTTGATTTGACAATATGGTGTATTTTTCCTAGTAGATTCCTAAAAGCCTTAAGTCAGAGAATCTATTTTGAGAAAAGACCACTGGCCAATGAAACTAATTGTTCTTTTTGGTGCAACTTTCGAGAACTTTTGAATGAGGAAATCCTAATTTTTGCAAGAAGCGAGTCCTACATTTTGGAGTGTCAACTAGAGATCACAAGCAGATATGCTCCCGAGTATTAAGTTCCTCTCATTATAATGTAAACAGAAAGATAAAACTTTTTTTAAAAAGCTTGCAGTTTGAAAACAAATGAGCAAAGATATCTCATAAGTCATAAATGAGATTACAGGAAGCCAACAACTGCTGCTGCTGCTGCTGCTAAGTCGCTTCAGTCGTGTCCGACTCCTACTGACCCCATGGACTGCAGCCTACCAGGCTCCTCCGTCCATGGGATTTTCCAGGCAAGAGTATTGGAGTGGGGTGCCATCGCCTTCTCCGACAGGGAGCCAAATTTATCTGTAAATGGAGTGAAGAGTACCAGTGACAACTGACCACTAAAATGAGACTCTACTGCACAGGATTATTGTCTCAGTAGCTTTACTATGTCCCTTTATCTGGGACACATTTACTGCTCTGTATAATAAAATAATTCTGCAAAATGATAGGCCCTTGCAAGACACAGGGTGGATTGCAGCAGAATGACAGGAAAGGCAAGAGGAGGAGAAATCTACCAGCAATGAGGGCAAGGGAAAAACACTGGGCTGGCCACAAAATTTGAAGGACCACGAAGGGGCCAGAATGCTATATCAGCTCCCCACAACCTCACACGCTGTGAATACTCTCCCAGTGCTCAACTGTTTCACACAAGTCTTCACCATGTATATGCGGGCAATGTGCTTCAGTTTGAGGACAGCTTCCCTTGTGGAAAGCCATTGCAGGAGACATGGGTTCAATCCCTGGGTCAGGAAGATCCCCTGGAGTAGGAAATGGCAACCCACTCTAGTATTCTTGCCAGAGAATTTCACGAACAGAGGAATCTGGTGGGCCATAGCCCATGGACTCACAAAGAGTCAGACATGACTGAACAACTAACACTGCTGCTGCTGCTAAGACGCTTCAGTCGTGTCCAATTCTGTGCAACCCCACAGGCTCCTCTGTCCCTAGTATTCTCCAGGAAAGAATACTGGAGTGGGTTGCCATTTCCTTCTCCATGCATGCATTCATGCATGCAAAGTCACTTCAGTTGTGACCAACTCTGTGCGACCCCATGGACAGCAGCCCACCAGGCTCCTCTGCCCATGGGAGTCTCCAGGCAAGAATACTAAAGTGGGTTGCCATTTCCTTCACTGATTTAATCGCTAAGTCACGTCTAACTCTTTGGAACCCCATGGACCATAGCCCACCAGGCCCCTCTGTCCATGGGATTTCCCAGGCAATAATACCGGAGTTGGTTTCCATTTCCTTCTCCCAACTAACACTAGAGCACAGAATAAAAGAGCTAAGAGAAATCCCCCCACAGCACTCTGGGCCTTCTTAAGACCAAGGAAGTAGTCACTCAACACCTTGGGTGTGGTAAGAAACCTGAACGAAAATCCTCTGGGATCTCAAGTCTCCATGAAGTACACTGCAAGGGGCTGCTGAAGGATGAGGACATAAAAAAGTTAGGAAGATAAATCCATTAAGCTCAGAAAACCAGAGTCTGGATTACAGAGGGTAAGGCTGGATGCTGCTCTCATAACTTTTTAAGCCAGTGATAAATCAAACCTAAATAATGCTATGACATAACCCAGACCAAACCAGAGCACAAATTATAGCCTGACAGGAGGAATGTGTTTGTTCTCTTCCAGAGATAGGTATCATTTACTTTTGTCTCTAAAGAATCCACCTGACAAAGCAGGAGATGCAAGAGACTCAGGTTTGATCCCTGGGTTAGGAAAATCTCCTGGAGAAGGAAATGGCAATCCACTCCAGTATTCTTGCCTGGAGAATTCCATGGGCAGAGGATCCTGGCCAGCTACAGTCCATGGGGTCGCAAAGAGTCAGGTATGGCTGAGCAATGGACACACACACTACCATTTTTATATACATAATATGGGCCAATGCAGGAAACAATTTAAAGCATATACAAGCAAGAGAATGTGACTTGAGGCCAAAAAACAAGAGAGAAATTGCAGTATAAGAAATACTTGAAAGATAATGACTGAACATTTCCCTAAATCAATGAAAGACTGTAGTCCAGGGATTACTCTGGCAGTCCAGCGGTTTGGATAAACTCCGGGAGTTGGTGATGGACAGGGAGATCTGGCGTGCTGCGATTCATGGAGTCGCAAAGAGTCGGACACGACTGAGTGACTGAACTGAACTGATAGTCCACAGATCTTACTAGCTCAGCTAACTCAAACTAGAACAAAGACACATAGCCAAACTGCTGTGAAAAATAAATCATGAAGGAAAACCTAGAGAGGATACAGCAGCAAAAACACATTATACACATGGAAACAGCAAAAGGATGATATCTGGTGAACAAACTCTCCGATGATGGCCAAGATCCACATGTCTTATTCACTCACTAGTCCTCTCCTCTTGAGTGCGGGCAGGGTCTGTAATGTGCTTCTAACCCACAGACCATGAAAAAGATGACAGGATACACAATACGTGAATATGAACATGTTATTAGGTTGCATGATAAGGTTACATGCGATTGCAAGGTTTGTAATTTTAGGAGAATGCTAAAGAGGCAGGCATGTTGAGAAGATCAAACATCAGGCAACTGATGGCAGCATCCTGCCAACGGTTAGTGAAAACCTGAGGCCCTCTGTCCAACAGCGCACAAGGAATTGAATGCTTTCAACAACCTCAGGAGCTCAGAGGTGGATTTGTTCCCAGTTGAACCTCAGATGATACCTCAATCAGGGCAAACGCCTTGATGGCAGTTCTGAGAGATGCTAATGCACAGGATCCTAAACCCTGCTTGGACTCCTAATCCACAGAAACTGTGAGATGAAAAATCTATGCTGTTTCACTGCCATGTGTAAAACAGACAGCTAGTGGGAGCCTGCTGTTAGAGCCTAGCGAGCTCAGCTCAGGGCACTCTGCGGTGACCTAGATGGATGGGATGGACAGGGAGGTCCAAGGAGGAGGAGATACATGTGTACATGTAGCTGATTCACTTTGTTATACAGCAGACTAGCACAGCCATTGTGAAGCAATTATACCCCCTACACACACACACACAAATCTATGTTGTTTTAAGCCACTGAATTTACAGTAAGCAGCAATGCTATGTAGCAGATTTCTAATACAGACAGCTTGATTCACACAGAAAAAAATGAAGACAATGAAGTCTAAAAGGGAAAAAAAAAACTTCGTCTACTGAGAATGCTAAAAACACGCTTTATATCTTTGGTATGAAAAAAACCACACTTCTCAGACAACCGAAAAACTGAGAGAATTATCTTAAATATACCTGCACTACAATAAATCCTAGAAGTTCTTCAGACTAAGGGGAATAACATCAGACACACACTGTCCCTGAAGGAAGAAATGAAGAGCAATAGAGAGAGAGACTACGTGGGTGGAGACGAAAGATCCTGTTTCGTTGTGCACATATGCTTGTGTGTGTGCGTGCGTGTGTACACATGACTACTGACAAAAGGAAGTTAAGAGAATCACAAAACTTACTGTGAGATTCATAACATACGAGAAGTCAAATGATGAAAAGTAGTGTATGGGATCAAACTGCTATACCATGCAGAATATTATTTAAGGGTAAACTATATAACAACTTGAAGAGGTTTACTGTAACCTGTACAATTTATTAGCAGGTTCTATTTATGTATCAAAAATTTTTTTCCTTTAATTGTTTGAAATTGTGATTCAGTACATTCAATAACAGAACAAAATTCTACATTATTTGTCCTAAGAATAATGAAAGAGGAAGATTGTTGCAACGGAATATAGAATTCCTCTAGTTTCTTCAAGAATGACAATTTTTGTGATGTTCTGTTTACAGATGTCCTAAAATATTCTTGTGATAGAGAAGAACTGAACAGAGGATTTCCGATACTATGTAAGGTAAATCCATGGAGACAGAAAAAAGATTAGTAGCTGCCTAACAGGGACTGGGATGAATGGACAGGGATTAACTGCAAATGAATATGAGCAATCTTATTAGGATAACAAAAATATCCCAAAACTGGATTATGGTGATGACTGTGCAACTTAGTAAAAAAATCACTGAAGTGTACACTTTAACTGGGGTAATTTTATGGTATTTAAATTATACCTAAATAAAATATAAAAATTGTTTCAAACTATGTTTGAGTAGTGAAATTAACCAGCATTTCTCTAAATTAGGATCTATTTTCTCACACATCCAGATGTTGACACAAATGAGGGGGAAAAAACAGTTACTACCATAAAAGGGCACATAATATTTTTGACTGTTAAGAGATTAACACATTTTGACAGCTAAATTAAAATAGATACTTACAGAAAGTTAAATATGAAACAGCAACTTTCTTGCTAAAAGCAAGAGAGTGGGGGGAAAACCACTCTTAATTCAAAATTTAGAATGTTTTAAGGTATATATGGACAGGTGCTTATCAGTAATGTTTTCACATACTGTTTTTTTCCTTCACAAGTTAGAGGCACTATGTTTCTCAATCTGAGAGAAGCAAGATCATGTGAAATGACTGCTTTTCCCCCTTAACTGTACATATTTAGAATTTCAATTCAACTAATATAATACAATAAAATAAAAATACTTAGTTTGGCTAATCAGTTTCTCAACTTCAGTAGTATCTGGGGGTATTTTAGTCTTAATTACTCTTTGTTGTGGGGGTTATCTTATGGAGTATGTTTGGCAGCATTCCTGGATTTTATCCACTAAATAATAATAATAATAATAAGGATATACCCAGAAAGATAATCTTAATTTAAAAAAAAACTTTAAAAATATACAGTATTTATATGGCTTGTAGGTGTTGAGTAATTCATAACACTTTTAAGATGGGGTTTGCATTGGGGAGACAAGGAGGGAAATGAGATAGATACCCAAGGAGTTAAAGGGAGGCTTCAACTTTAGTAGTAAGGTTATAATATAGGTTAAAAAAAAAAAGACCTAAAACAAATAAAATACAAACGTTTATAAACTGGGTGTGGGGGGGACATTTTTTTTATCTAAATTAAGCTCAAGTAATTTGCCATACATTTGACCATCTATTATCTATATAGCCATCCATCCACCTAGCCATCTATCTGTTTGTGTAAATTAGCATATAATGATTAATAATGACTAATAAACTGAGCATTGACTTTGATAGAGTCCTGGAAGATCTTGAGGGTATTTCTATTTTCATATTTATTTATGGAATTAGGAAGAGGAGTAGTCACAAAAGAAAACTGAAACCCTCGAAATTATAAGTCTCCTATGTCTAACAGTGTTGCCATTTCACTTGCATCTCAACATGACTTAGTTTCTAAAATAAAAGCCATCCATCATTCACAACAAAACTACCACAGGGGACTGTTTAAAAACGCATGCTTAAAACATAGCCCATTTAAAAAATTGGGGACTAATTATTCTTACTGTTGATACAGAATTATGTGACAGTCCAGGTACAAACAAATAATTATCTTCAATTTCTGAAAAAGAGCAGAAAATTCTTACCAGATGTTGTGATAATCTATTGTGTTTATTATTATATAGTTCAGTGTTACAGAAATTGAAATAACTAGGTTATCAAATCATGTCCCTTCCAACAAAAATAACTCCATATGGTAAAATACTGATAAAAAGAGTTCTGTTGGTTGTTATTTCTGCTTCCAAAAATTAGCACAATAAAGGTCTTACATTAAAACTGAGATAATAGAATCCTAGATTTTTCTCCTTTTAATTTTACAGTTCAAAGACCCCTTAGAGGTTGTTTAGTTCTTATTTCACAGATGTGGAAAATGAGATTCAGAAAGTTCAAGTTATTTCCACCTCCAAAGTCACCTTAATAGTCACATAGCTAAGTCTAGAACTCATATCTTCATCCTTCTATGTTCTTTCCACACTGCCAAAGTGAATCCTGACATATTATCTATTTTATAAAGGAATATTTTATAACAGAACATAATGGCTTAATCGGTAACTACATGGCTAATGTGCATTTCAGAACACATTAAGAAAATTAATGTCATTATTAGGAGAAAAGGCCTTTACTGCAGTTTAAGCTTTCATTTTTTCCCCCACTTACTGCATAATCCTAGTTCTTAAGGGGAAAAAAATCAAGTGCAGCCAGCCACACATAACCAATGCAAAGTCCATGACACTATCAATATGAAAACCTCAAAGTCACAAAACTAGATCATCTATACATCAGTCAATTCCCTGCAACTCAAGGATGTCAATCATTGGGAAGGATCAGCTAACCTGCTCTCCCACAAGAAATCTGACTGATTCAATGTTCCCAACATCTGCTGTCAACGAAGGAAAATAAAGGGACCGGAGATTCAATTTGTATCCTAGTTTAAGGCAGTCAAGACAAACATGAGGGCAAACACACTGTTTACTCTCTGAACTGATGGCATTTTTCTGTTTGCTTTTATCTGGTGTTTCATTTAGCTCAACAAATTTCACTTTCTTCATCTCTTCCTCTGAGCCTCAGAATTCCAGAGCTTTTACAAAGAGCTACCTGCATGAATCTTGCCAAAGGACAAGAAAGCTAGCACTGTTTTGACACACTAATGTAAAATTTGGTTCAGCACACAATGGTTTGACTAAACAACTACCTAAAATTCTGCCCTCAATGGATATGTGTATATTCCCATGGTTACTGAAAAAGATCATGAATTGGTTTCTTTTCCATGTTGGCTTGATAATACTGAGGGAAAGCACTGAAACGGGAGCAGATCGCCTTGGGTATGTGTCCCAAATAAAGATTATTTACCTCTCTGGGCACACGTTTGTCACAGAATAAGTATAACAATACCAGTTATATCAGTTAGGATTATATTTAGCTGTCACTGACAGAAACCCAGAAACTAGCAAAGGTTAAGCAAGACTGAAGTTTATTCCCTCCTATATAAAACTCCTGAGAAAGTAGACCAGAAATGACATGTTGGTTAACTGCATCAAGGAACCAGAATCCTTTCTATCCTGTTGTATCCTTTACAACCTCTATCTCCTAATCCAGGGAAGTAGCATTTTGACATAGGGACAAGGAGGAATGAAGACACAAAGATGGAAAGGTAAAGAGTACACAGATATTGACTCTAGAAAAAGCAGATGTATAGCACAAAGGACTTAGGTCCCATTGGCCAGAATTGTATCACTCTCGAATCTCTTGTCTGGAGAGAGTCAGCGTCATGCCCTGTGAAAGACTTGTAAAAAGGCCAAGCAGTGAGAAACTGAGTCCTTTGACCAAGGGTCAGCAAGAAGCTGAGGTCTCCTGTCAGTCACCTTACAACTGAGTTATCTTGCAAATGGCTCCCCCAGCCCAGGTCAAGTTTCTGAACAACTGCAGACTAAGGGAATAGCTTGATTGCAAACTCTTATGAGACCTAGAGCCAGAAACCCTCAGCTAAATTGCTTCTGCACTTCTGACCCTTAAAAACTACAGAACATATATGTGACAATGTTTTTTAAATTTTCAATTGCGGTAAAATACATGTAATATAAAACTTACCATCTCAATCATTTTTAAGCATATGGTTCAGGAGAGTTAAGTATCAAGTTGGCCCAAAAGTTCATTCAGGTTTTTCCATTATAGTTACAGAAAAACCCAAACAAATTTTTGGCCAACCCCATATATTCGACACTGTTGAAAAATCACTTATGCAGTTATCTGTTCAGGACAGAAGTGTGAGATAGCTTTGCAGCCAAATTTAAAGTGTTAATCTTTTTCTGTTTAAGGGGAAAACTTCTTGTCCATAAATACAGTTCCACAAAGATCACCCACTTCTTCTCATATAATGCTATATGAATTCTTTCAGGTTGAATATTCTTGGTTGTTTGCTTCTTTCTCTTTGCCCTTTTTTTGCAATTAAAAGCTACCGAGCAAATTTTCAAGTCCAGCCAAATAAATCATAAAACAAACTGATTTTATCCTTCATTTCTATGTGATTAAACTTGATGCTGAAAGATTCTGCGAGACTTTGCCAAGAGGAGTAAGAAAGAACGGGTGAAACATGAAAGCTTCATCTCAACTTCCAAACAACTCCACAAGTGAGACAAACCTTAGCCATAGGTACTAAACCAACAAGATTCATTTGCCTTCAATTATTCTTTTAAGAATTTTAATTTAGATGTGCATTCTCAATATGTCTTCTTGCCACAGTTCTCCACTCAGGAAATATTATTTTCTTATTTTTAATTGTTGCCCATAGATTTTTAAGTTCTTGCTGCCTAAACGTATCCATCCATAACTTCTCAGAGGGCAGTTGTCTCTGTAAAGCCTAATAATCTGGTATTTATTAATTACAATTGCTTGTTCACCCCAGATGACCAATGGAAGAACCTCTCCCTGGGGCTACCTTGTAAAGCCATCTATGTGTTTAAATAAGGAGGAAACACACACACACACACACACAAAGAATTCTGATGAACCGCAAAGCTTACAGAACCAATTCTGATGTGAGGGACAGGAAGAGGCAACTAGCTAGGAAATCACCTCATTGTTCTTATGTGAAGGTCGATCAATCTCCTCCCACTTTGTTTTTAACCTTAGCTGTGTGATAAATTAGCACTTTTCTGTATTTTCTAGCTACCTCCTAGTTATAGTCTCTGCCATAACAAGGAGAGTCAAAAGAAGTAATTACTAAAATGTTTGTCATATCTCTCCATCAACTATACTATTTTAAATATTTTAATATTAATTTAGCTGATTCACACTCTAAAACCTTATAAAATGTACTTGCATCTATGCTGATGAGAAAGGGAAATCATACTTTTTCAGTTCACAGTGTTGGGAACTGTAGGATTTATATAGTTGTGGAAGCATTCCAATTCTGACACAAAACAGAAGCAGATGTAGCTGCAATAAGGCTCACATGAAGGAAACATTGCAAAACTTTTAAATATGAAAAGTGAGATAAAAATATACTTAAATAAATAATATCACCTAGATTCTACATGTATGCTCCTTAAGGTAACTTTTTAAGTACCCATACTGGATGTGTTAAAAATAATCAAAATATCCAGATGACATTATCCTTAGAGCCAGGGCATGTGTCTATCAGAGATTGGGTGAGACAATACCTAAAATTACCTGTTTCGACTCACTCACGTATTGCTGAGGAAATTTATCAGTTATCGAGAGAAAAATAAAATAAAAATGTACTTGACAGGGAAATGAAACCACAAGAAGCTAGACTGCGTTACACAATCCCCAGAATCACACATTTGTCGGCTGATCTAATCAGATCTATTATTACCTGCACTCTTCCTAAGGGCCAGAATCTAGGTTATCAAGAAAATCTTCTTTTTTTCTTAGTATTTATTTATTTGGCTGCATAAAGCCTCACGGCGCGACGGGTCCAGAACACGAGTGCTCAGTAGCTGCGGTGCACATGCCTAGTTGCCCTGCTGCATGTGGAATCCAAGTTTAAATGCAGGTAAGTGCACACACATGGATTGAACTTTTTGACCAATGGGAGACAGAATCCAAAGGATCCAGCAGAAAAGTCCTCCTTCTCTTTGTTCTTTCAAACTCTCCCTCCTGGCCCTACCACAGACACACTTACACAGATGCTACCGATAGGCAACTTCCAAGGCTGCTCAGAGGCATGATACCAAGGATGAAGCTATCCGTTACATTTAGCAGTGGCCATCTTCACACGGACTCTTGTCCCCTGATTTACCCCCATTATCCCCCATGCTGACTCTCTCTAATTATACTCCCTGTAAAATAAAAGCATGTTAGCCCTCTTCCACCTCTTCCACAATCTTTGCTTTTTCTAGAACTCAGGTAAAAACACACAGCCAAATGCTGCATGTGGATGTGAGGTACAAATGTATACTATGAATTGAGAGAAAATATCACTGAGAAATTGACAAAACCTGGTATCAAATCGAAAACTTCTATTGATCTGATTGAAATAAGAAGCTGTTTCTACAGAAACACTTTCATAGCCAAAGTTCATGGGACTCCCAGAAAGGATAAAACTCTCAGGAGCTCCAAAGAAAATAATTACAAACCACATGAATAAATGAATTTTCATAAGTGATAGGAAATAATGCAAACATTCAGGAAAAGTACTTAAAATAATAGAGTACTTTGAATGAAACTATTTTAAAATATTTAGCATAATTAGAGACATAAAATAAGAAAAAGAAAAGAAAATCAAGTAACCAAATACTATTAACCAGAACCGGTACACTTTTACAGAGGAATGAAATAAAATTTCCATAAACGTAAAATAGAGTAATTGGCAATAAAAGCTCAGTGTGTAGGCTAAAGAACAGATTACACAAAGCTAAAGAAAGAATTACTACACTGAATTCGGTGTCTCACGACAGTAAAATGGTGCACAGAAAATAAAAACATGATACTATTTAAAAAGTGGTTATTTTCCCATAACTGAGAAAGACACATGCCCCCTACTGTTCATCACAGCACTATTGACAACAGCTAGGACACAGAAGCAACCTGTGACAGATGCCCAGGGACAAGTGAATGGATAAAGAAATATGGTATGTATACACAGTAGAATATTAGCAATTCAAAAGAATGCATTTGACTCAGTTCTAGAAAGGTGGACGAACCCAGAGCCTGTTATACAGACTGAAATAAGTCAGAAAGACAAATATCGTATATTAACCCCTGCATATGGAATCTAGAAATTTGGTACTGATGAACTTATTTGTGGAGTAGCAATGGAGACACAGACGTAGAAGACAGATCTGTGAACACAAAGGGGGAAGGAGAGGGTAGGACGAATCGCAGGAGTAGCATTAAAACATATACATTGCCATATGTAAATTAGATAGCTAGTGGAAATTTACTGTATGATGCAGGGTGCTCAGACCTGGTGCTCTGTGATAACCTAGAGGGTAGGATGGGGTGGGAAGTGGAAGGGAGGTTCAGGAGGGAGGAGACATAGGTATACCTATGGCTGATTCACACTGATGTATGGCAGAAGCCAACACAATGTTGTAAAGCAATCACTCTCCAGTTAACAACAAATAACTTTTTAAGTGGTTATTTTCCAAGGGCAACAATCTAAGGTCCACTGTATACATATTAGGAATTTCAAAGGAGGAATAAAAAGAGACAGTGAGCACAATGCTTGATGTGCCAATGACTGAACAACTTTCCACAATTATATCACTGCCACTGCAAAATTATTTGGCTATCTTTCCATTTTAGAGTTCAAATATAATGTCACTTGAAAAACTAAATTTGTCTTACTATTTTTAACAGGCTTTTTTCTGGCATTTATACTGAAAACTGCTAGATGTATATTTCTCTGTCTACGACGTTTTTTAATTCACAAGGCATGGCTTTCAGTTAATAGCCAGATATTCTAATCTCAGGTTTTTGTTTTCAACTGCCCAGGAAACACCAATCCTTAACAGACTTGGAATCACTCAGACCTACTGACATTTGACCTACAAAAGTGCATTTTACAGGTATGTTGTCTCCTTATACAGAGTGAATTGCTTCCCACAGATACCTCTGCAAAATGAGCAGAATCAAAGAACTGAATTATAGTTCCACTGCACTTAGAGACGTATTAAAATATTTTGACAAAATTGAATATTTTAAAAGTACTTTATTGCTACATATTTTACCCCTAGATGTGATTTTCTTTTAATTGTATTTATCCTGTTTGGGATTTTTCTGATACTTTCGTCTCCAAGGGTCATTATTTTCAACAGTTTTGGGACTCTTGGGGACACTTCTTCATTTCCTTTCCCCTCTCTCTCCTCTCTCAGGCTAGAATTCCAATTACAGTATGCTAGATAACATTATACTGTTCCACACAGCATTATTCATTTATTGTCCCCAAATTTCTGCTCTCTGATCCACAGGCTGGATAATTTCTATTGATTTACTTTTAATTCAGCACTAAATAGTTCTTTTTCTAAAAATAATTTCCATGTCATTGCTAAGATTTCCTATCTATTGACACATTGTATACATCTGTTTACACAAGTCCTTGAACATACTTGTAATGTTTTAAAATCCACATCTGATCATTTCAACAGCTGAGTCATTTCAAGGCCTATTTATATTGAACACTCTTTCTGACAATGCACGAAACTTCCTTTCTTCTTTGCATGTCTTGAATAACAATGTTTTTCTGCGGAAAACTGTGGGTGACATATCACAGGGTGTCCGGATTATGTTGTTTTTCTTCAGAGGACATTGACTTTTGATCTTCCTGCCAGAGCAAAATCACTGGCAGATGGTCATGATTCTGTTTTGTTCACACTGCTTTATTTTGCTTTTATTCTTGGAGTTTACTCAATGATTTGGTCTTTATTGATAAAGTGTATCCTTTCTGGGGTCTTAATTGATGCCTGTGGTGCTCAGCCAGCAAAGCTTCCCCATGGTGGCTGGGATGGAACTCCCACGGCCCCGGCCCACACTTCCCCACCCTGACATCACTGCTCCACCCTCAGTTGCACAGCAGACACTCTCCGCCAGGTCCTGTGTCTACTAGCTTGGCACTGGGTCAGTGACCCTCAGAGAACTCATCTGACGTCTGAGCCCTGTTTCCACGCACAGCTTCTTCCAGTAAACTTCCCTTCCTCTCACATTCCAGCTTCCTCGGCACCCTAGGATTTCTCAATTCAGCAAGAGCTCCTTGCCCTTCTGGTGTCTGGCCCGCTACCCAGCAGTCTGCACAGTGCCCTCAGGCGTTACTTTAGGAACATGGAGGGATCATCTCCCAAGGATCCCTGTCTTAACACTGCCTGTGGTCTAATGTCTGAACAAAACTGTCTCATATACCTTGTGCATTTTATATTTGCTTGTGGCAAGAGCGTAAGTTGGCAACCAGGTATCCAAACATGGCCAGAGTGAAGTTTCTATACCACCGTGTTTAAGAATAAATGCATGAACAACAAAACATAAATTGAAAACATATTAAATATTCATTAATAGGTAATTGGTTAAATTAGGTGGTATATTTCTCTTGATACTCCATCTGACTTTAACAAGTAGAAAAGTAAAGTCGCTCAGTCGTGTCTGACTCTTTGCAACCCCATGGACTGTAGCCTACCAGGCTCCTCTGTTCATGCGATTTTCCAAGCAAGAGCACTGGACTGGGTTGCCATTTCCTTCTCCAGGGGATGTTTCCGACCTAGGGATCAAACCTGGGTCTCCAGCATTGCAGACAGACACTTTACCATCTGAGCCACCAGGGAAGCCCTTTAACAAGAATGACATGGAAAGATACTCTAAGACACATAGTTAAATTTTTTTAAAGTGCTCACAAAAATGCAATTTCTGTAATATGTGTTCATGCACATGCACAGGTATGCAAAATGTAGAAAATGAACTGCAAGCATAAACTCCAAACTGCAAGCATACAGTCACTTTGAAGAGTATGACTGAAAACAGCAGTGTACATGTGCTCTGTGCTCGAGTCTGCATACATTTGTGATATCTGGCTCATTCACAAGGTGAAAAATGCAACAGTATATTTTAAAAACAAAATCATTAAGAGAACTTCATACTGGTAAAATTGCTTGGGAGTCATTGTCAACCCGTCTAACTCTTGTTCTGTGAAATACCTGCTGTAACTTCAAGTTGAAAGCATCTGCTTTAAGGAAAGTGAGAACTGGACAATTTCACAAAAAAATCTGATCATTCTGCCGACACTGCCTTGCTGCCTTTTAGTCTTGACACCGATCTGTGCCATGGTGCCCCTCCCCTTCTCTGCGTTTCCAAGTGCTGCAGGTCTGAAATGCTCCTTCCTTCCTATCACTGGAAACCTACATGAAGGATCCACCCTCTCTGGAGTATCGGATACGCCAATTTAAAGGGAGGGCTGGAGTGCTAAACACTTGATGCAATTTCTTTCTTTTCAAATGATGAGACTCAGAGTCTTCCCCCAGGCCCAGGTTTTGAATATTTGAAAACTACTTTGATGTCTTTCAACATCTTGACAGGCATGAGGACTCAGAACATGCCAGAAATATGTCAAACAGCATCAGTTCCTCTGTCTCTGAGAATGATGGGCACTATCTTTCAGGATCAGTTCCCAGAGTGATTCACTCAAAATCAGCTAGTTCAAATAAGAATTATTTTCATTAGACTTCAGAAATTCATGGGAACTGGGGATAACACACAGGTCAGCCAATCATTTCTCCTCCTTTCCCCTGTCTCCTCATTACCATGATTCCCTATAAAATCAGTAATAAAGAGTTCCCCTAGCTAAACTATGGGAAATATATAACACAGATATGGGTAAAAATCTCTATCAAAACAGTATTTTATTTATCAACTTCTCTTAACTTTACAAATGTACTATCAATTTGACAATCCAGAATAAATTTCCTTGCCAGAATTCCTGAAATCTGAAGAGAGATTTCCTTAATCTCATTCCTAGCTCTAGTATCATTAGCTGTGCAATGCTTGTCAAGCTGTTTAACTTCTCTGTGCTTCTTCGTTTCTTATCAGTAAAACAGGGACCATAATGATAGAGCTATTTGAGAATTAAGTAATCTGTGTTTAAAAGTCCGTAGGAACTAGTGAAGACTTCATACGTGTCCATTATTATCACTACCATCACCACTGCCTTCATAGTCATCGTGATTAATACAATATCATCTCTTGAATCCTTATTTTACTCTCTCTTGTAAACCAATAATGGTTTTCCATGAATTTCTCTTCATTTGTCTTTAAGGATTTCACTTTTTCCGAGCTGTGCTAAACCAATAGTAACTGAAACATGAATATTTCTGACCCGTGAGTAATGGCTATAATCTTAAAAGAATGAGCCCCAAACTCAAAGCAAATACTCAGTGCATTTTAACTGAGCTCACTCCTACCTGTATGGACTCATCACATAACTAACCGATTCTGTAGATGACACAGTGGGTGCTCATCAAGTACGTATTCAATGAATGATGATTTTATAAGAAAAGAATATACATATACATGTGTATATGTATATATATTTGATATTACTGAGATACTAAGATTCACTGAACAGACTGAGAACCTATGTCTGTCTGAATGTTTATCTGTGTTTCTCTTTCCCTCTCTCTCTCTTGGTATATTTATACAAAAAATATTTCCCACTACAACTGGGTCACTAAGCAGAGCTTTGAGGTATACATCCTGTTCTCCAAAAAGCATTCTTCACTAGGAGAAAGAGCTTCAATCTCTAGCACCAAGAAAGAACCGAAAATCAGATGCCTAGGTCTATCCCACTATACCTATACTACTCATACATCCAAAGAGGCAGAACTAACCAACTGCACATAAACATTTTCCTCTACTACTTTTAGTGACTTTTTTCTGAAAGATGTCCATTTTAAACTGACTCCATTAATTCAGAATAAAGAAAAGCATATGAGCATGAGCTAAACATGACTTTGGCCCACACAACCACCTTCCAAGAGTAATACACAGACACATGAATTAAGAAAGAATGTTGCTCAACAGAAGAATGGGTAAAGACATATGTATAATGGAATATTACTCAGCTATTAAAAAGAATGAAATAATGCCATGTGCAGCAACATGATGGACCTAGAGATTGTCATACTAAGTGAAGTCAGAGAGAAGGAGAAATATCACATGACATCCTTCATATGCAGAATCTAATAAGAAATGATACAAGTGAACTTGTTTACAAAACAGAAACAGAGTTTTAGAGAATGAACTTATGGTTGCCAGGGGGGATGAATAGGAGGAAGGGAAAATTAGGGAATCTGGGATTGACATGTAGACACTGACATATTTAAATTGATCATCAACAAAGGTCCTGCTGTATAGCACAGGGAAATCTGCTCAATGTTATGTGGCAGCCTGGCTGGGAGGGAGGTTTGGGAGAGAATGGATATCTGTATATGTATGGCTCAGCCCTTTTGCTGCCCACCGGAAACTAGCATCAGGGCTTCCCTCGTGGCTCAAACAGTAGTAAGAGATCCACCCTGCAATGGGGTTGCAAGAGATGCAGGTAACACTTATCACAACATTTTTTATCAGCTATCCCATGGCAAAGCAACATAGATTTCTGCAATGCTTTACAGTAATATAAAGAGGTATATGTATTAAATGGGCCCTTGAATACATGGCTCTGTAGAAAAATACTCTTTCATTATCCATGTTGGCACTCTTTCATCAGCACTATATTAACATCAGACTAACAGGATTTTGTAAAGCTTCCAGGGAACTAAATTTGCATATTTGACATGCATATGCTTTGTAAAATCTGCATAGTATTTAAATCATTACATAATCTTGCTCAATAGAGATGAGTGACAAAAAACAAGGTAACCTCTCCAACTTTCTTCCCTTTGCTCAAAATGTACTTCATTCCTTCGTAAAAAGAAAGAGACCCAGCTTCATCTATCATTTCCAAATTGATATGCATAACTAGATCTTACCTCCTGCTTGTAAATCTCCATGCAACGAGAAAGGGACACAACACAGGCCTGATGATTACAAACAGTATTAGGTAACGCGAAGCTGCAGACTTCACATTGTCACGGAAGGCATAAATAGGAAAACCAATGGATTTAATATTCCTCATCGTTGTATTTTTTAAATTAAATCCCCAGTTATCATAAGACAACAATTTCCATTTAAATATTATTGGTAAATCTTAACTCTCCTCTGTAAACACAATGTTTGGGAATCATGTTAATAGTTATAGTTACTACTGTGTAGCCACCCTAAAATGACATTTTTAAACAATTAAGCTCACAGTTTCTGCACTGTCCCACATGGGAAGCCTCAGTTGGTAAAGTACAAACACTAAGGTGAGTTGAACACAGGGGATCTGGAATTATGTAAATATATCTGATGGTTGATGCTGGCTGTTGTCTGGGACCAAGGATGAGAAGTCAACCAGAACATTTCCCATGCCATCTTCATGAGGCCTGAATTTCCTCACAGCGTGGTTCCCTCAAGACAGTCCTTACATCATGGCTCAGGACTCTAAAGGCAAGTTTCCCAGCCAACAAGCCAGAAATGGTGTTGCTTTGTATGACCAGGTCTTGGAAGCCATCTTGCATCACTTTTGCCAAATTCAACCAGTTATAAACTAATTGCAAACTGTTCCAGATTCAAGGAGAGGGTTACTAGGGACCACTTCTGGAGGACAGAGGGATAAAGCTCAAAAGAGAATGAGGAGTGGGTAATATTTTTAGCCACATTTGGGAAATATAATCGACCTCATCTACTTTTACATTCCTTATGTCCACTGGGAGGTACTTAAATGGTCTTACACAAGTAACAGTTGTAACCAGAAAAGGCAACCTATGCTTATTCTGTTAGTTACCCTGCTTCATTTCTGGCTGAGAATTCAAATATGGGGACAAAGAATACCTGCATCCATATGTTCTCAAGAGATCTGGGAGGCTACTTACAGAAGATTTGCTAAGTAGTAAATACGAACTAATTTGACCAATGTTAGTTGGTAAACAACCTCCAAAATGAAGACTCCCAGTACTTATGTTTCTCAGACTAGTGGAGCAGGACATGCTAGTTAGACCCCATCCTACTGACACCTATTTAGTCTAGGCCACCCACTCTCTCACTTCATCCACTTTACCACGTTTCCTAACTCGTCTCCTCACACCTCCATTTGCCTCACTCCCACCGCTCTATCGCAGCAGAGAGTATTTTAAGCGAATCTAATACAACTTCATCCTTCTGCTTCAAGTCCTTCAATGGCTTCCCAGCAGTCAGCCCACCTGTATGTGGGACCTGCCTTTCTCCTGTCTTTCACACTTTCACCTAATTGTGGGTATTTCCTCAATCTCCAGCGGCATCTCTATAGCTTCTGGTACACACACCCCACCTGACAGCTGTTCTCTGTTCCCATCACTCTCTTGAACTACAGTTTTTCATAGGCCCCACAACTTTGAATGGGCTTTCCCTTCTAACCAGAATCCCCCAGATTTTATCACCTTGGTAGAATGGTTTATTCCAACACTGCTAAGAGGTCCTTTTGCACCCTGTATGTTTCTTGCCCTAACATTCAACAGACCTTATGAAAAGTTACCTGCTTCATATCTATTTCTTTCTCCAGAATGTAAATGCCATGACAATAGTGACTATGCATTCCTTGACTACCACCCAGTGCCTAGAACAGTGCCCAGCACAAAATAAGAACTCAGTAAGCTGTTGAAAGAACATATTTTTTAAAATAATTCTCAATTTGTTTTTTAACATCTCGGTAGTACATTAGCAGAATTTCCAACCTACATTTTTACATCATTATATGCTTTTAGGAGTTTTTTCTCTTCTTTTTAAAAGCTTTATATAAATAGAAAAATAAAGCACTAAGGCAAATCCTGCTCCATTCAGAGTAACTCCAACTATTTTCATTGGTATCAAGATAAATGTTATCACTTGTTCAGGTGTACCATTTTCTTATCCACTTTGTCCTATAGTGTTATCAGCCCTTTGCATTGGAAACGCTTCATCTCCATTGTACCTTTCCTTGTTTACATCCGTTAAGTTTCTGATTTCTAACTTTTTTAGTACAATCACATATAATCATATATTTAGGCCACTGCTCCTCTCTCTTGCACATACACACTTCCTCTCCCTCATGCCCCTGTCCCCTCCTCCTTTCTTTATTGTAGTCCTTAGGACTCTGAGTGTGAGCCTGGATTTTGCAGCAGGATTGAAAATGCAACAAGCTAAGGTGATATTGTAACATGAAGAGAATTTTGTTTCTCCAAGGCAATGAAAACTAAATCATGAAAATTTCTTAAAACAAAAGGATAAATGATGGGCACACAAAAGAAGTATCAAAATATGCAACTGGATGCATGTGTGCATGCATGCTAAGTTGTTTTAATCATGTTTGACTCTTTGCAATCCCCTGGACTGTAGTCCCCCTGGCTCCTCTGTCCATGGGATTCCTCAGGCAAGAATACTGGAATGAGTTGCCATTTCCTTCTTCAGGAGATCTTCCTGATCCAGGAATCAAACCCAAGTCTCTTATGACTCCTGCACTGGCAGGCAGTTTCTTTACCACTAGTGCCACCTGGGAAGCCCCAAATGCATTTATGGATGGGCACTATTTCCTAAAGTTCAGTAGAAAGTCATCCTTCACTTGGTCTAGTTCACAGCATAATCCTTTAGAGTCTATGATTCTACCAGAGGCATGGTCATTACCTAAGTGGATAGAAGGTCAGTAAGAGCATGCACATCTTGACACTTCACCAGAAATCTAGACTGTGGCATCTGAAAGTGGAAAAGCAAGAAGACCTTTCTTTCACCTGAGGGAAACCATTTATAATTGAGAAGTACGTACCTGCAAGTTCTGAATGCATGAGGAAGAAACTATCAAATTCCTATAAGACAGAAGTTTAGTAACAAGAGAATGTCATATGTTTTCAAATCAGAATTATTCAATCAAAAGTTCTCCCATAATCAGAAGAAAAAAAGAAACAGCTATAATAAAAGCATTATAATACTACCATTGGAAATAACTAACACATTCTCCATTTATTAAAAAGATTTCCAATTCTTAATACCATCCTTTTGTATTGTTAAGTGATTAGTTCCTGAGGGTAATGGGGTTTGTTAATAAGCAAGATTCTATGTTAAGCTATCTGTTTATAAATTATGTGAGAAACTCTGGTTAATTCCCTTTGATTGTTGTGGAGATCATAGTTACTTTGTAAAAGAGAATGAGAAAAGTGCTTCTATAATAAATTAATTCTTTAGCACAAGTAAAAGGATTCATTAATTAACACTGTAGATGCACAAGTGCTTCTATCAATTTTTCTATGATTCTATGGTGCATAACGGAGAAGGCAATGGCACCCCACTCCAGTACTCTTGCCTGGAAAATCCCATGGACGGAGGAGCCTGGTAGGCTGCAGTCCATGGGGTCGCAAAGAGTCGGACACGACTGAGCGACTTCACTTTCACCTTTCACTTTTGTGCATTGGAGAAGGAAATGGCAACCCACTCCATTTTCCCTGCCTGGAGAATGCCAGGGACGGGGGACCCTGGTGGGCTGCCGTCTATGGGGTCGCACAAAGTCGGACACGACTGAAGCTACTTAGCAGCAGCAACAGCAGCATGGTGCATAAGCTATATGGCACAGAAAAAAAATAATATACTGGGAAAGAAAAATGGTTTCTGCTTTTGAACTTGGGATATTTTTCTAGAATCTTTCCTCAATACTTCTAAAATTTTTATTTATGCACTCGTACATGGAGATAAGTTTTTAAATTTGTAGATTCCTCAGTAACATCCCTTTCCCCAACATTCTGATCCAAGATGCCTAACATACAACCTACAACCTGTGTTTTTAAAATATCTGCTGAGTCACTCTGGAAACCCTTTAGGATTCTTGATCATTACTCTAAACAATGATGTAACCTTTCTCTTTTATGCCAATCACTTCCATAGTTGTATTATTATCTCTGTGTGGATGAACCTATTACTGACAAATAGAAATTGATAAGAGGCCAGATGAGGACTTCAGGGAAGGCTTCATAGAGGACTCATGCTGCACAACCAGGGAGTTGGAACAAGTAACAGACTTGCTTGCTCTCTGAGAAGGGCGGGCTGATTCCGTACATGGGTCGAGCTGCAGGAATGGCTTAGGTGGTCTGCCCACTTCTTGGTGGTGCTGTGTGCAGAGATCATTTGCAGTAAATCACTCTGGTTTTGCTGCCAGCACTAGAGAAGCAGCCAATGGATTTTGGCTTTTTCATATCTTATTGTTCATAATTTTCCCTACTGTGCATGCAGACAGGCATTTTTAGTCCCTTATAGTTTCTCTGCATCCTGAGGTATTTGTCCAGGTGCAAGCACTCCAGTAAAGGGTCCCAGGTCATCTCAATTTCACATCTGCATTTCTAATTTGGATTTCTCAGCAGAGATTTAGATCAGCAGTTCTAGTTCCACATTGGCTTTTACCATGTAGGTGACCTGCTGAACCCAGCTTCATGTTCAACAACACATCCACGAGGGGGAGTTAAAGGCGATAACACAGCTAAAGGAGAAGTCTGTCGTCAGCGGATATTTCAATGTTGTTTTACCCTCATTTCACACTAATCTATTTCCTTTGTGTTTACAGCACTCTCTCAAGACCTGGTTTTCACCCTGTCTTATAAATTTCATTTGTGAAAAATAAGTGGTGAAAGCGCTGTAAGAAGAAGGTAAGAGAGCAATAGTGTAGAAAATGCTGCTACTCTTGGCCTGCAGACCACAGATCAAGTTGATGTTTCAGTATGCTATTTTTTTTTTTTATTGTTGCATAGACAAAGGAGTCTGGCAGGCTACAGTCCATAGAGTCACAAAGAGCTGGACACAACTGAAGCTGCTTAGCACACACTGCTATTGTCATAGCTGCACCAGAAACTCTCTGCATCTGTATCTGAGTGCTGGTTGACATTGTCATTTCAAGTACAGAACTGAGTTCTCAGAGATGCTGTCCAGTTTGCAGTGAGATAGGTCTTTGTGGGAATCTTTGTCATCCCGATTAAGAAATAAGGAGAAACAAGTCTGAGCGATAAAGAAACAAGTAGAATCGGTTGCTCACTCTACCAATCTGTTTCTTCTTTCTTATTCTCACCCCTACAACACACTCTTTCCAAGTGTTTTTCTGCTGTGGAAATGCTGTCTACAAAGCAGTACTTCTCTCATTTTTCAGTTGAAATTTGGTTGTTTGAGGTATTCTTCGGTCATAACTGTTATCAAGTACTCAGGCATTTTAGAACAGACTGAGATTATGATTGCAAATTTGATATCAAGAATGCAAATAACCGGGACTTTCCTGGCAGTCCAGTGGTTAAGACTTTGTCTTTCAATGTAGGGAGCGTGGGTTTGACCCCTGGTCAGGGAGCTAAGATTTTACATGCCTCGCAGCCAAAAAAATCAAAACATAAAATGGAAGCATATTGTAACAAATTCAGTAAAAACTTTAAAAATGGTCCACATCAAGAAAAATCTTAAAAAAAGAATGCAAATAATAATAATTAGAATATAATTACATGATCTAAGCATTATATGTGTGTGTATACACATATGAATACATATATATATTCATTTATCCTTAAAACATCTCCATGTGCTAGATACTATTTTTTCTGCATTTTACAGATGAGGAAATCAAAGCCCACATTAGTTAAAGAACTTGTCCACTGTCATAAAACTACCAAAAGAAAGGGCTGAGATAAAAATTGAAGTTCCCAGGCTCCCAAGGCTGTGCTCTTTACTAATGTGTTATAATTTCTTTTTTAAAGTCATTTTATTTATTTTAATTGGATGATAATTACTTTACAATATTGTGATGGTTTTGCCATACGTCAACATGAATCAGTCACGAGGTATACATGTGTCTCCCCATCCTGACCCCCCTCCCACCTCTCTGCCCACCCTATCCCTCTGGGTTGTCCCAGAGCACTGGCTTTGGGTGCCCTGCTTCATGCATCAAACTTGCACTGGTCATCTATTTTACATGTGGTAATATATATGTTTCCATGTTATTCTCTCAAATCATCCCACCTTGCATTCTCCCACAGAGTCCAAAAAAGTCTTCCCGGGGAATCTGTTATTTATTGTTTCCGGGAGATAAGATTTACTGACAAATGACTGAGGCAATATCACCCATGCTATGCAGCCCAGGCCCCAGAGGCAGAAGCTGTTTTCAACTATGCAGGCTAATTGTGTTGTATCAACAGGACTCCACAAAGGCCCCCAATAAAACCAGACTGAACAGGCTGGATCCAGGATAGGGGGCAAAAGATGCTAAAGTTCACTGCTTTCTTTGCTTTGATTTACCTCTGTGCTTTTGTACAAATCCCTGAGAGTGGAAGGACACCTGTCCTGATTCATTTCTGTGTTTATTTCAAAAGTGCCCGGTGTTTGGCAAAGATGCTTCACAGCTGGACTTTTAGAGACAGATGCTTTGAGAGATACACAGTGGTCACCATCCCTGAATGGGCTCTGACTTGACTGCAGGAACATGCCTGCTCAGATGAAACCGAAAAGTGTCTGAAGTCACCTTGACCTCATTACCACCCTAAGATCACCCAAAGGGGGATTTGCACTCTGCCAGGCACAATCTGTGCCCTGTGCAAGGGAGACTGAAAAACTGCATATGCACCAGCAACTCTTGGAAATCTCTGCCTTTTCCCCAGTCTCTGATGATGCACCTGCCACTCGCCCCTTTCCTCCCTTCTGGGAGAAGATGACAGCCTCCCTTCTCCATTGTCTGGCCACTGAACAAAAGCCTCTCTTGATATGCAGCAAATTTAGCTTTATCACTGGCATGCATGAATCTGAGCAGAAAGAACTCCCTGACTTTGGTTCAACTGGGGCCCCAAGACAGCGGCCTCACAACTAACTGGGTAACAGTAAGATCTTTGTTTCATACTTCCTAATTGCTCAGTGACTTTGAACAAGATTTGTAAGCTTTTCAGTCTCATCGCTCATACAAAATGAACAGAATCAAAGCTACCTCCTCCTTCTAAATTATTGTAAAAATTACATTAGATAATTAGTATGAAAACATCAATTAGACAAAAATATTCAATAAAATCGAGCTTTGTTTCTCTCTTCATTTGAAAATTTTCACAATAAAGAAAAGGAAACCTTTAGATGCTTTCCTTTTAAGAATGATCATTTCAAGTACATTTAAGAATGATCATTTCCTACCTTTATATTGTAAGAATCGCAAATCTATGTAAGTACATTAAGCCAAATTTTCTATGAGAATAAGTTAAGCACAGTCAGATTGATAGGGAAATACTTCTTGTATTTCACAGACTCTTGAGTGAGTGAGTGAGTGAAAGTTGCTCAGTCATGTCCAACTATTTGTGACCCCATGGACTATACAGTCCATGCAATTCTCCAGGCCAGAATACTGGAGTGGGTTGCCGTTCCCTTCTCCAGGGGATCTTCCCAACCCAAGGATCGAACCAGGTCTCCTGCATTGCAGGTGGATTCTTTACCAGCTGAGCCACAAGGGAAGCCCCACAGACTCTTAAGATACCACTAATTGCAAAGAACATCATTATTTATGTGTTGAAAAGAAAAAAAAATGCTAATTAATCTATGATGATGCTTTATTGTCACAAAGATTAGTTATCTGTATGTATTAAGATCCTCTTTAATCTGAAAAATACTTATATCTTCCCCCCATATTTCATTGGCCATTACTCATAAAGTTTCCTGTAATAGCAAAGGAGGACAGGAAATGCTGTCACCATGGCCATCCACTTCAAGTCATCATTTTCTGAAAAAGCAAACTGCTGAAAGTCACTCAGCTAAATAGTGGCAAGAATGGGACTATATCGAATGTTCCATAATTTCAAGTATGCAGAAGCTCTTTTGGTAGTCTATGGTGGTAGTGGTGGTGGTTTAGTCATTAAGTTGTGTCCAATTCTTGAGATCCCATAGACTATAACCCTCCAGGTTCCTCTCTCTATGGGATACTCCAGGCAAGAATACTGGAGTGGGTTGCCATTTCCTTCTCCAGGGGATCTTCCCAACCCAGGAATCAAATCCAGGTCTCCTGCATTGCAGGCAGATTCGTTACCGACTGAGCTACAAGGGAAGCCTGGTAGTCTATAGCAGTCCAAACCAGATATAGAAAGGCTCAAACCTAAATTTCTTTGAAGAGCACTTTTTATATATTGGAAAAAGATCTGATAATAAGTTATAAGGTTTTAAAATCTAGTAGAGAACCCTGCACTCCCACGCCAAGCACAAAGGCCCCTCCACGTCCACTGCTTGAAAAGCTGAAGTTTCCCACCTTCCCCTGAGGCACAAAAGAGTAGGCTCAAGCAGTTAATGATTAGGACAATAAAATTGCAGAATCTTTCAGGGTCTGATGCACATTCCTGAGTTGTTTCACAGATGCTGCAACTGCTACTAGAGGGGAAAAGCTTAACTGCATGATGACCAGACTATAGACATGACATAAGCTGCTCCATCGTGAGCAGCACTGAATCTATGGCTAGTGCAGGTTCAAGAACTGGCCTCAAAAGAAAGGGATTAACACTATCACTCATCATAATCTATAATATTTATGGGCATCAAAACAATTGCCTGGTTCCACCCACATATGTAAGAGGGCAACTAAAATTGTCAGTAGAGATGGTACAGACCCATGTGAACCTCTTCCACTCTAAGAATACGTCAACCAATGTCAGCATGAAGAAGTCAGAGAAGACACGAACCTTAACCCATAATCCCATAGAAATGGAGCAATTTCTAAGCAGTTTTCCCTTTTTGCAGGAAGCAGCGCTCTGTAGGAAGCACCTTTCTGCAGAAGGCATTTGTCTCGTCATTTTAACTAAACTTTACACCAGGTTTCCCATGCTAAGTAACCTCTGGCCCAAGAACCTCTTTGAAATCTTTGATCATACATAAACTTCACCTAATCTGATGATTCTTTTCTTAAAGCAGAAGAAATCAGGAAAATGTAATTAACAGAGGAT
This sequence comes from Okapia johnstoni, assembly GCA_024291935.2. Lineage (NCBI taxonomy): Eukaryota > Metazoa > Chordata > Mammalia > Artiodactyla > Giraffidae > Okapia > Okapia johnstoni. Next base: position 12,031,525 of record CM044325.1, read on the forward strand.
TAGATCATTTCCCATAGCTCCCCTTTAGTAATCTCGTGAACAGATGATGTGAACAAAGAGCATCTAAAGAGAAATCAGAAGTCCACAAGCCCGCATGCTGTGGAGGATGGTGAAGAATCTAACCCCTACATCGGTGACTAACTGAGATTACTTCCCTTTTTTGGCTTTAAAAACTTTCACGGCCCAGCAGAATTTTCAGTTAGTTTTTGGATGTGAGTCTGCCTTCTCCCTAGGTTGCCAGCCTTCTGAATAAAGCAAGTTTTCCTTTCTAAACAATGCTTGCCTCTAGAGTGTATTGGCTTTCAAGCAGCAAGCAGCAGAACCTAAGTTCTGTCACAGTCTGGGACTCTTTCGTTCTTTTACTCTCACATCTGATCCATTAGCAAGCTGTGCCACCTCTTCGGGGAACTCTTCAGAGACCAAATCTTTTAATTACAGCATCCTCCATCCTTGTGTAATGTCTATACAGGATGCATCATCACCTAGTATGCTATATGATCAGCTTAAGTATTTGGTTTCTGTCTTCCATCCTCAACTCAGCAAGCCCTTCGAAGCCTTAATAGAAAGTAAAGCTCCATGAAAAGCTTTCTTGTAATAGTTTCTTCTTTCTAGTTGGGTGGTTTCTTCTATCTACTTGTGATTTGTTTGTGAGAGTTTCTTCTAGCTGTGATTTATTCAATTCTATATATTTAGGCCATGAAAGACTGCCTGGCACATAGGAGGTAACCAAAAAATATTTGTTGAATTAACAAATTATTAATCATGTAATTTAATTATTGAATAAGCAACAGACTAATCTTTATTCAAATTTCGGCTTCCCAGGTGTCTCAGTGGGTAAAGAATCTGCCTGCAATGCAGGAGATGTTGAGTTCAACCCCTGGGTCAGGGAAGATCCCCTGGAAGAGGGCATGGCAACCCACTCCAGTATTCTTGTCTGGAGGCCTGGAGAATCCCATGGACAGAGGAGCCTGGTGTGCTACCGTCCATAGGGCTGCGAAGAATCTGGAGTGATTGAGCATGCCCACATGCAAATTTGTTTAGATAAAGCCATTTTTGAAAAAAGAACAAAATAAAGTGCCGCAAGAACTTTCCTCTTATACATTTGCAAAATTCTGCCCTTTCCTCCTCTTTAATGGCAAAGCAATAATAGTAAGTTTCTTACTTTAGAAACAGGGTAAGCTTCTGAGGCTCCTGCTCTTTTCTTTCATATTGAAACAACCCCACCTTGTGGAATAAAGAGTAAGTTGGCTGAAGATTCAAGTATCCTGGCAGCATTTCTGCAACTACAGATATATAAGGTATTGTGTATCTTTGGCTGTTTAAAGTCTCCACTGATTTCTAAATGTGTCATGATTACAGGGGGTGGAGGTGCTGGAGACACAGGCTGCTTAATGTCCCAACTGAGCCACTCCCTAAGGTGATGTTTTAACAGCAGATTCAAATGATTTTCTCTTTTTAGATTAAAAAAATCATATATTCCTATGCTTCATAGTTGTGCCAGAATACTGACATTTGTTCTAGTTTATTTTCCTAGAGAAATGCCACAGTTTCTCATAAAACGCACATACCTTTCAAGAGGTGTAACTATACAATAATAGAGCAAACCAGAGTGGTATAGGGCTTCCCAGGTGGCACTAGCGGTAAAGAACATGCCTGTCAACACAGGATAAGTAAGAGACTCTGGTTCGATCTCTGGGTCAAGAATATCCCCTGGAGAAGGGCATGGCAACCCACTCCAGCATTCTTACCTAGAGAATCCTATGGACAGAACAGCCTGGCAGGCTACAGTGCATGGGGGCACAAAGAGTCAGACACAACTGAAGTGACTTAGCACGCACGCAGAGTGGTACAGCTAACCAAGATGGAAAGTTCTGCATTGACTGGGGAAATCACCTACTGTACCCTATGCGCAATTCTGACTAACCAGGAACTTCCTAAGAAGTAATATTTTCTGGATTATATTGCACAATGAGGAGTACAAGCTCCAATTTAAGCTAAAGGTGTTTTAAGTAAATATCCGTTGTTCTATGCAGTGTTAACCACCATGGAAGCTTCAATGATGCTTTTCTTGAGACTCCAATGTTGACTACTTTGATGAAAGGACTATAGCAAGTGATACATTAAAAATAAAACTTTAGATTTAAATTATTAATACCACTGTGGATTATTCACTCAAAATTATGTTTTGGTTAGAAACCATTTGTTTATTTCTCAGTAAACAGAAATGAGGATGCACAGGATATTATTAATTTTTGAAATAATTATCCCTTCACATTTTTACTTGAATATTTGCAAGTAAATTCTCAAAGAAATAAATTTACCCAACATTCTAGAAACTTAAAAATATATTCTAATTTTCCATGTCACCCCCCTCTCTCATGTCATAAAAAAGCAATTTTATACAGTTAAATGTTCATATTCTGTTAATATTTTAACCTCATCCATAAATATTTATAATAAAACATTTTCTGGCACTATAAGTAGTCTTCTGCCATATGGGTGGTGTCATCTGCATATCTGAGGTTATTGATATTTCTCCCAGCAATCTTGATTCCAGCTTATGCTTCATCCAGCCTGGCAATTTGCATGATGTACTCTGCACATAAGTTAAATAAGCAGAGTGACAACATATAGCTTTGACATACTCCTTTCCCGATTTGGAACCAGTCTGTTGTTCCACATCCAGTTCTAACCGTTGCTTCTTGACCTGCATACAGATTTCTCAGGAGGCACGTCAGTTGGTCGGTGTTCCCATTTCTTGAAGAATTTTCCACAGTTTGTTGTGATCCACACAGTCAAAGCCTTTGGCATAGTCAATATAGCAGAAGTAGATGTTTTTCTGGAATTCTTTTGCTTTTTTGATGATCCGACGGATGCTGGCAATAAGGAAATCAGTCCTGATCAGAAGGACTAATGCTAAAGCTGAAACTCCAATACCTTGGCCACCTGATGCAAAGAACGGACTCATTGGAAAAGACCCTGATGCTGGGAAAGATTGAAGGTGGGAGGACAAGGGGATGACAGAGGATGAGATGGTTGGATGGCATCACCAACGGGATGGACATGAGTTTGAGTAAGCTCCAGGAGTTGGTGATGGAAGCCCAATGTGCTGCAGTCCATGTGGTCACAAAGAGTCGGACACAACTGAGCAACTGAACTGACTGATAAGTAGTCTATTTCTATGTAATATTTATTTTTAAATATTATATATAAAAATTCCTCCAATTAAAATCCATTTCTAATTTCTTACTACTATAGTAAGAGCATAAGTTATTATCATTTTTATGACTGTATTTTTATTTACCAAAGTTATTGGATTGAACCAAAGAAAGAACAGAACAAGCACATATTTAAACCCAGTGCCCATGTATCAAAACATCATGGATACTAAAGATTAGGCTTTTCTCACTAAGCCAGTCCCTACAAATTCACTGCAAGTCTGTTAAAAAGAAAGATTTTTTTTTTCCCTCACCAGTGCTTGTGGATCAAACTAAAATTGTAAGGGCCATTATAGCTAAGCTACTCTCTTCCTTCAGGATGGTAAGAACTAGTAAAATCTCAAGAGTAAGAGGCCTAACATTTTAAATCAACTATACTTTACTTCAATAATTTTTTTTTTAAAGAGTAAGGGGTCTACAGTTGATTTCCCTTACTCATCAGTACTAAGGTAGGTTGTTTAACAATTAGAGAGTGTATGTAAAATGTTTTGAACCATGCCTGGCACACAGGAAGCATTCATTAAATGTTATTATTACATATTTTTTATATGTACATCTATTCAAAGATAGAAATATTCTCCTTGGATGCCTTACTCATTTTCAAACATTCTATATTACTGTTTCCTGGTTTTGGCACAGTAAGTGATTTTGCAAAGAATATCTTCTCCAACAAAGGCAGACATAGCTGGGGCTAGAATTCAATCATGGAAGCACTGTTTGTCTTTCCTCTTTCCCCCTGCAGTCAATGTAAACATGAAATAAATTCATTAATCCTGACCTATAATAAATTCCAAATTGTAGAATCAGATCAAGACTACAACTGGATTTTTACATTTCAGGTAATAATATGACTTAATCTTATATCTCAAGGCCAAAGAAAAAAAAAAGAAGAAGAAGAAAAAACTCATATCAAAAGATTGCTTGAATAAATGCAAATTTGACATTATTATAATTTCCAAGGAAATGAATTATGAGGTTTTAGTCATAAAATGACATTACTGTAACCTTCAGAATCCATACCTCTTCAAGTTTCATTTAACAGTGTTGAGCATTGTTAATTTCATGGTGACAGCAGACTCTTTCCCTATGGTGAGTGAGCAAACCAAAATGCTAAAAGTCAATCAAGAATTCAGGATCACAATGTGGGTTCTACTAATTTACTTCCATGGTACATTTAGGTCATTTCTAAAGCTCTCTTCACATTTGACAAAATGTGCACACTACTAGACATCACTGTGCAGTATCACTTGCACCACGGCTATGAATTATTTGGAGAAAAGAAGAATAAGTGGCATCAGTTTTTCATAAATGCAATTGATTAATGGATTCACATCTAGTAAATTTCAGAAAGCCTAAAAGACAGAGCTTAGGCGTGCAAACACAAATTATGTCATTACTGAATCAGCCTCTCCTGCTACTCACTGCTTTGCAATCCTCCCTTCCACATTAGTTTTTGGTGCAATTTTAATGACTAAAAAAAAATGTGCTTTCATTTCCAGATTGCAATTTAAGGAGCAATGCAATCACATCACAGATTTAATGAAAAATGTCTCTTTAATTTTCTCACACACAGCATGACTATAATATAATGAGACTGCTGTGTCCTCTATTGGCTCAGAAGTCTTCACAAGGCCTTCTCAAAGGCATTTCAGATGAAGACAAATCCCTCTAACATTTTTAGGCAATCTTGCTGAAAGGCAGTAAATACAGTGTAGTACTTAAGAGCATGAACCATGGAGCCTGTTCACAGGAATTCTTGGCCAGTTCCATCATTATCCATTGCTGTTTTCCCTTTATAGTTACCTTCTAAATTTGTGTGTGTTAACATAAGGCATATACACTGTGAAGTGATTATTACTTTTAGCAAAGTTACCTTTTTTTGTGTGTGTTTGGTGACAGTATAGATTCTAAAAGCAGAGAAAAACTTCAGCTCTTAATGGAAAGAGCTGCAAAGAATGTGTGGCCATTTTTAACAACCATACAGCTGTTTAATGACAGGACCTACTCCCATCTCTTTTCTCTGGTACAATCTTTTCTCTCTTCCAAATATGATATTTTTAGGAGTTTTTTTTTTTTTAATTGAAGTATAGTTGATTTCAATGTTGTGTCAATTTCTGCTGTACAGCAAAGTGATTCAGTTATACATATACATATATTCTTTTCCATTATGGCTTATCACAGGATATTGAATAGAGTTCCCTTTGCTATACAGTAGGACCTTGTCATTTATCCATTCTATATACAAGAGTTTGCATCTGATAATCCCAAATTCCAACTCCATCCTTCCATCACCCATCTATCCCTTGGCAACCACAAGTCTGTTCCCTATGTCTGTGATTCTGTTCCTGTTTCATAGATAAGTTCATTTCTGAAACATTTTAGATTCCATTTATAAATTGTCTTTCTACTTCTGACTTACTTCACTTAGAATAATCATCTCCAGGTCCATTCATGTTGCTGCAAATGGCATTATTTCATTCTTTTTTATGAGTGAGTAGTATTCCATTGAATATATGTACCACATAAATCCAACTATGGTTTTTAAATGTGATGGCATAGCTAAGAGCTTTCAGGACTACCTCAGTTTCTTCGGACTCATTCTTCAATGAGTCTGGCTAGACACTGACTTGAGATTGCTCTTCTAGACTGGTGGTCTAGGAGTAGGCACAGGTGTCAAGTTCCTAAAGACTTGCTCTAGCCTGAGATAAAATTTAAGAAAGATTCTCCTTTCTAGGGTTGAGAAACTCAATTTTCCAAGGCTTATGGTTAACACAGCAAAGGAAAATACATGGGAAACACAGAAGTATCTAAGATGGGAGATAGTCAGCACCCCCTTGCTCCTCCCTCCATGGACAGTGTCCAGCAAAGACAATCTCTGCCTTTGCTCTGCTAGTCTTTATACTGCAAGGAGTAATGGTTATGTTTCATCTCCTCAACCTAATCAATGGAGATTCAGGACAGTTCCTGTTACAAGTTTTATTCACCAATGACACTACACAGGAATATACAATGGGTAAAACGAAAAACAAGCACAAAAAGAAAATTGATGCAAAAACATTAATGTAAATAGCTTAAGAATCATAGAAAATATTTCTTTATCTGATACATTTACTTGTTAATGCTGATCATTTCATTTGACCAGTTATTATTTGGCTATCAATCCTTTCATTCGATACCAAGGTAAAGATTACTTGTTATGTTCTGGGATAGAGATTCTCTTAAAAGTGTTTCTTGAATGGGTGCATCTAAATTCACAACTTCCAATAGTAGATACAGAGATACAAACCACACTAAGTTCACAGCAAAGATGCCACAAACAGGTCTATGAAGCATTTTATAATAGGCAACCTGAGGTATGCACTTAAATTATCTATGATGAATTTCTCCGTAAAATATTTTAAAAAAAAGCCATCTCTGCTTTCTTGTAAAGTTTGCTTTTTAGACTTAATTTTAAAATGATCCTCACTCAACATATTGGCATTCAGTCAGGCTTCCTTTTTCTTGAACTTCTTTGGCTATCAAAATCATGAACAAAAGCTTGGGTTTCATTTTCCACAATGACACATTTCCTAATGTAACTGCTAAGAAGTATATGAAATTCCTCATTAAAAAAAGAAACATATGTATGTGTGTTGTGTTATGTGTATTTCTCTCACTTGGCCTATCTTGTAAACAAATATCTCTTGATATTCCTTCTTTGCCATATGATTTTGTTACAATTTTGCAAATATCCCCTAAGACTTTCACAATGGACAAGAAAACCACTCCAGGCTTGTCAGCTCCACCTCCCTGAGACAAATGGCCATTTGTAAATGCCTGCACACTTTCTGCTAAATGAGGAACATGCCTCTCATTCCTATGCCTGGTATAAACAAAATAGAAACAAAAGAAACAAGAATTCAGGTCAGCATGAGCCAGCTCTGCCACACAACTGATCCTCATCCACATCTTAAAAGTATGATTTAATGGGGGAAAAGAAAATGTAATAGTCAGATTTTAAACTCTTTACTGTGGAATAACTGTCAAAATGCAACAGGCTTCATTTACATAAAGAGAACAGTCTAGGGAACCACTTCCCAAGGAAAATAAAAAACTTCCCCTACCCCCAAAATCTGGAGGAGTGGGAATTTGTAACATTGCTCCAGCTTGATTTCATCATCTTTATGAAGCAGTCACTGTTCCCTGTTCCATTCCCTCCACTTTTACAATGAAACGACCTATTTGCAGTTATCTTGCCCTTGTTTCATCACGTTATGAGTGTGTAGGCAGTTAAGAGGGTGGACAACTTATCTTTTTACAAACATCTGGATCATGAGAAACTAAAGTATATCTGGGTTTATGTAAATCATGAGTACCTGGAATCCAAGTCCAATAGAAGATTTAATCAACAATGGTATGGGTCACTGAAGGGAAATGGATATGCACAAAAGGTATTTGCCTGTGGAAAAAAATCATTAACTGGCCAGAGGGAAGACTATGAAAAAGTAATTTTATTTATGGCTCCAATCTTCATGTCTTTCTCCACTCATGCTATTTTTGGTACCCTTCTACATAGCCTCTGGGTTTGGCCACATGAGTTGCTTTGACCAACAGGCTATTAGCAAACGTGTCACAAACAGAGGCTTAAACTTGTCACAGAGGTTTAAAAAGAACTTTATGTTTCTGTTTCTTTTCCTCTTGATTTTCCATTAAAATATGTTCAGACTCGCCAGATATAGGTTGAGATATGATTATCAGAGGCATTATACCAAGAGGAGAATCACTTTAATTAGACAAAAAATTTCTAAACATCAGATAAGTGCCCCTAAGTAATTACATGTCTCTAAAACATGCCTAACCAAAGGATAGTCTGCTACTGCTTTATCGATTATGCCAAAGCCTTTGACTGTGTGGATTATAACAAACTGTGGAAAAGTCTCCAAGAGATGGGAATACCATACCACCCTACCTGCCTCCTAAGAAATCTGTATGCAAGACAAGAAGCAACAGTTAGAACTGGACATGGAACAACAGACTGGTTCCAAATTGGGAAAGGAATAGGTCAGGACTGCATATTGACACCCTGCTTATTTAACGTACATGCAGAATACTTCATGCAAAATGCCAGGCTGGATGAAGCACAAGCTGGAATCAGATTGCTGGGAGAAATATCAATATTTCTTCAAATTGATCAATATTTCAATCAAATATCAATAACCTCAGATATGCAGATGACACTACCCTTAAGGCAGAAAGTGAAGAGGAGCTAAAGAGGCTCTTGATGAAAGTGAAAGAGGAGAGTGAAAAAGCTGGCTTAAAACTCAACATTCAAAAAATGAAGATCATGGCATACGGTCCCATAACTTCATGACAAATAGATGGGGAACAATGACAAAGACAATGACATGACAAACAATGAAAACAGTGATAGACTTTATTTTCTTGGGAACAAAATCACTGCAGATGGTGACTGTAGCCATGAAATTAAAAGACACATGCTCCTTGGAAGAAAATCTATGACCAGCCTAGATAGCATATTAAAAAGCTGAGACATTGCTTTGCCGACAAAGGTCCACCTAATCAAAGCTATGGCTTTTCGAGTAGTCATGTATGGATATGAGAGTTGAAATATAAAGAAAGCTGAATGCTGAAGAATTGATGCTTTTGAACTGTGTTGTTGGAGAAGACTCTTGAGAGTCCCTTGGACTGCAAGGAGATCAAACCAATCAACCCTAAACGAAGTCAGTCCTGAATATTCATTGGAAGGACTGATGCTGAAGCTGAAACTCCAATACTTTGGCCACCTGATGCGAAGAATTGACTCATTGGAAAATACCCTGATGCTGGGAAAGATTGAAAGCAGGAGGAGAAGGGGACAACAGAGGATCAGATTGTTGGACGGCATCATCGACTCGATGGACATGAGGTTGAGCAAGTTCCAGGAGTTGGTGATGGACAGGGAAGGCTGGTGTGCTGTAATCCATGGGGTCACAAGGAGTCGGACATGACCGAGTGACTGAATTGAACTGAAAGGATAGTCAATCAGTAAACTTCTGAGCAATGGCAAATGGGTGATTTAAGCCACTGAGTTGTCTACCTAGCTATTAAAATAACGCTGTATAAAGGTAACTGATGCACTCTCTCAAACCAGGTTTCTCTCCTGTCTCCACATTATCACCTATAAATTACCTAAACAAGAAATCCACTAAACATCTTCATGATTATAGTCTTTCTCATCCTCACCACCACACTCACATGCATCCTTTCCCCATCAGTCACAAGTAGTGTCAATTCTACTTTCAGTGTATTACTTTGACTATCTTCCTCTATTCCTACTGTCATTATTCTAAGTTGATTTCATAATATTAAAATTGTTTCTTTGTAATACTTACCCCATATCTACTCCCTGTCTCCTATCTAAGTTGATTTCATAATATTAAATTTGTTTCTTTGTAATACTCACCCCATATCTACTCCCTGTCCCTCATCCTGTATCATTCTCTCATAAGCCAAGAACATTTTTCTAAAAACGATTTCATCATGTCACACTGTCAGGCTTCAACATTTCTGGCCAAACTTATACCTTGGCTTGCTATTACAAAGTCCAGCCTCATCTTCAGACACACAATAGTCTTCATCTATGCTCTAGCATATATAGATTACTAACTGATTTCCAAATACACTATTTGACTATTTTCCTCTGTGCCTACTGTTCACTCTACCTAGAACTGCACTCTCTACGACAGTAGCCATTAACCACATGTGATTATTTAAATGTAAATAAACTGAAATGAAACAGAACTTAAAATTCAGCTCATTCACACCAGCCATGTTTCAAGGTCTCAAGAGCTACAGGTGCCCAGTGGTTACCATATTCAGTAATGTAGATTATAGAATAGTTTCATAGAGAAAATTCTACAGTTGATCTAAAATGTTTTCTCTCTTATAATAAAGGCATGCTCTGTTGAACCAGCTAGAATGTGGGGCCCAAAATGTATTATTTGATATTCATTTCATTGTTCCCATTGACAAAATATAGAGGAAAAATGGGAAATTCAGGGATAATGGGGCATGGATTGATACCTTTGCCAGGTTTCCAAAGGACTCATGAAGGAACTAGTTATACAGAATTAAGCAGAAGATAACTAATGAGTTTTATAATATGTGACTAATCTTAAAATTGGGATTCAGAGCAATTCAAAGGTATCCTAGCACTACTGATTTGATCTCATGGGATTAGCTTTCAGAAAATCCCCAGTAAACTCTAGCTGCTGTTGTGATCATTTTCTTAAGGCCCAAATTCAAATTCCACCTTCTCTCATATCTCATGTCATCTCTTCCCTCTGTAATGGCCATGTCACACTTCATCTGGAATTAATTCTCATATTTATAGCTGTTGTTCTACTTTGATTTATCATATTGAGATCACATATTTATCATATTGAGATCACATATTGAGATCATTATGTGATAAATAAATCTCAAAAATTATTTACTAATCATTATGAGATTCTATAGAATAAAGGTAGATTAAGAGGGTAATAGGAACCATGCTGTATATTATATATGTAATTTTTATTATAAATCAATTATATAATAAATTTCTATGTATTATATTGATAATATATTATCTATATATTATTTTATGACATACATTACCTATATTTTCTCTTTCTCTCTCTCCCTGTCTCACAGTGATCACTAGAATATTAAACAGACTGCTGACTCAATCAGATGAATCTCATTTGAGAGGCTTTTCAGAAAATCCCACATTTTAAAAGAGGTTATATTCAAAAGTAATGGTTATTAATTCATGTGGATGAATGCTATTGAAGAATTTCAACAACTTTGAAAGACTGAGGACACTCTGGAGTAGAAGTGTCTACTAGTAGCCTTCTAATTACCAAGTATGGAGGGAGTCCAGCACCGATCATGGGAAGAAATCTAGACACCAACTATGACATGACCCTACTCTTTCAATCAACTGAAAATACAGGTTACAAAACATTCAAACCAAAAATTCTATTTAAGGGAATTCTAAAGCTACGTTTCAATTCATGGGGAACCATTCCTGATAGACTTTGTTTACCCACACAATGAACATTTCGACTGTGGCTACATGTCAAAAAGAAATCAAAGCAAAGCAATCAAATTTATTGCATCTCATTAAGTGTTATAGAAGCATTAATCCATCACTTGCTAAAGGAAACACATTCATAGTTTGCTTGCCTGTAACAAATGGAATCAACACAATTGGTAATGAGAGTGGACGTCGAGAGAAGCAACCTGGAAGACCTAGAGTCCACTCTGCGCTTCCTCTCGGCACATCCTTAAACTCCATCAAGGCCGCTACTCCACTTTTGGTAACAACTGTTTTCTGGCCAGGCCTCCACAATAAAGGACAGAAGATGGGCACAATCACAATAAAGGATAGAAAGGGTAAGGGCATAACAGAAGCAGAAGAGATTAGGAAAAGGTGGAAAGAATACACAGAAGCACTATACACAAAAGATATAAATGAACCAGATAACCACAATGGTGTGATCACTTACCTACAGCCAGACATCCTGGAATGTGAAGTCAAGTGGGCCTTAGGAATCATCACTATAAAGTTAGTGGAGGGGATGGAATTCCAACTGAGCTATTTCAAATCCTAAAAGATGACACTGTGAAAGTGTTGCACTCAGTAAGCCAGAAAATTTGGAAAACTCAGCAGTGGCCACAGGACTAGAAAAGGTCAGCTTTCATTCCAATCCCAAAGAAAGGCAATGCCAAAGAATACTCAAACTACTGCACAATTGCATTCATCTCACACGCTAGCAAAATAATGCTGAAAACTCTCCAAGCAAGGATTCAACAGCATGTGAACCAAGAACTTCTAGATGTTCAAGCTGGGTTTAGAAAAGACAGAGGAACCATAGATCAAATTGCCAACATCTGCTGGATCATAGAGAAAGCAAGAGAATTCCACAAAAACATCTACTTCTGCTTTATTGACTACACCAAACCCTTTGACTGTGTGGATCAAAACAAACTGTGCAAAATTCTGAAAGAGATCGGAATACCAGACAACCTTACCTGCCTCCTGAGAACTCTGTATGCAGGTCAAAAAGCAACAGTCAGAATCAGACATGAAACAATGGACTGGTTCCAAATAGTGAAAGGAGTATGTCAAGGTTGTGTATTGTCATCCTGCTTATTTAACTTATATGCAGAATACATCATGCAAAATGCTGAAGCACAAGCCAGAATCAAGATTGCCAGGAGAAATATCAATTACCTCAGATATGCAGATGACACCACCTTGATGGCAGAAAGCGAAGAGGAACTGAAGAGCCTCTTGATGATGGTGAAAGGGGAGAGTGAAAAAGTTGCCTTAAAACTCAACATTCAAAAAATGAAGATCATGGCATCCGGTCCCATAACTTCATGACAAATAGATGGGGAAACAATGGAAACAGTGACAGACTTTATTTTCCTGGGTCCAAAATCACTGCAGATGGTGACTGCAGCCATGAAATTAAAAGACACTTTTTCCTTGGAAGAAAATCTATGACCAACCTAGATAGCATATTAAAAAGCAAAGACATTACTTTGACGACAAAGTTCCATCTAGTCAAAGCTATGGTTTTTCCAGTAGTCAGGTATGGATGTGAGAGCTGGACCATAAAGAAAGCTGAGCAATGAATAATTGATGCTTTTGTACTGTGGTGTTGAAGACGACTCTTGAGAGTCCCTTGGACTGCAAGGAGATCAAACCAGTCAATCCTAAAGGAAATCAATTCTGAATATTCATTGGAAGGTCTGATGCTGAACCTCCAATACTTTGGCTACCTGATGCAAAGAACTTACTCACTGGAAAAGACCCTGATGCTGGGAAAGAATGAAGGGAGGAGGAGAAGGGGATGACAGAGGATGAGATGGTTGGATGGCATCACCGACTCGATGGACATGAGTTTAAGCAAGCTCCAGGAGTTAGTGATGGACAGGGAAGCCTGGGGTGCTGCAGTCCATGGGGTCGTGAAGAGTCAGACACAACTGAGCAACTGAACTGAATAATTATTTTGGGGTTGTGAAGAATAAATGAAACAATACCTAAGGATTATTTAAACTAAGGAATTTTAAACTATTATTATGATTAATTAGATCCAACTTACACTTCCCATTAATATCTTCCCTAATGCTAAAATAATATTGTGGAAATCAAAATTATTAAGGATATGAACTTCCCTTGTGGTCTATTGACTAAGACTCAGATTCCACTACAGGGGAAGTGGATTTGATCCCTGCTGGGGAATTAAGATTCCGTATGCCCTGTGGCACAGTCAAAAAAAAAAAAGAAAAGATTAAAAATACTAATCATAGCTGGCAATTTGGGGGTTTATTTGTTAAAAATCTGGGAATATGAAAGATGATATCTTTTCATCTTGTGTTAAAATAGTGAAAGGAGTGAAAATTGCCTGATATATAGGGCAAAAAACTCAAAGAGAGTGCTTTGGGTTTCAAAGCAGTTCATCTTCATATCAACCACTTAAATAACCCAACTTGGCTAAGATGAGTTATTAATTTCATTTCAGTTATGAAGGATTACCTATAACTGGCAAACTGTATCTTCCGTAGTTGCAGAGTCACCTTGACCAGCTTGATGCTCATATCAGAAAAGCCAAATGAATGACAGATTTGCCATGAGCAGCTTTCCAAATTTCTTGAAATGGTAATTTGCTTAAAGGTGTAATGTGCCACCAATAATTAGACTGGTTTGAATTCTGATAGTCCACAGTAGCATCTGCTGATACCATCCCTTCCTCCTAATTACAATTATTAGAGCCTCTTTGACTTCTTCAATTTCCAATTCCAATGTACTGGTTGTTCAAAGCTGTTTGAGTCATTAAGATGGTTGTTATCCAATCACAGATTAATTCTCTCAAAAATGAGCTGGGAGATAACTGGGTGAGGCAACAGCTTCACCATAAAAATATGAAAGATATTTAAGCAAGGAAGTTAAGTGTGGATGTGCGTGGATGTGTATACATGTCACACACATATAACATATTTAACTTTAAAAAGTAGACAGAGAGACACACATACACCCAATAAATATATATTTAACTTCATTGAAAACCCTGATTTATTTTTTTTTGTTTGTTTGTTTTTCTTTCTTTTTTTTTCTTTCCTTTCTTTTTTTTTTTAAATTTATTTATTTATTTTAGTTGAAAACCCTGATTTATAATGTTTGTTGTTGTTCAGTTGCTAAGTCATATCCAACTCTTTGTGACCCCATGGACTACACCATGCCAGGCTTCCCTGTCCTTCACTATCTCCCAGGGTTGTTCAAATTCATGTCGATTGAGTCGGTGATGCCACCCAACCATCTCATTTTATGTCGTCCCCTTCTCCTGCCCTCAGTCTTTTCCAGCACCAGGGTCTTTTCCAATGAGTTGGCTCTTCGCATCAAGCAGCCAAAGTATTGGGAGCTTCAGCATCACTCCTTCAGATGACTAGTTTGGGTTGATTTCCTTTAGGATTTATAGGTTTGATCTCCTTGATATCCAAGGAACAGCACAATTCGCAAGCATCAATTCCTTCGAGCTCAGGTTTCTTTACAGTCCAGCTCTATGGATGTGAGAGTTGAACGGTGAAGAAAGCTGACAGCCAAAGAATTGATGCTTTTGAACTGTGGTGTTGGAGAAGACTCTTGAGAGTCCCTTGGACTGCAAGAAGATCCAACCGGTCCATCCTAAAGGAGATCAGTCCTGGATGTTCATTGGAAGGACTGATGTTGAAGCTGCAACTCCAATACTTTGGCCACCTCATGCGAAGAGTTGACTCCTTGGAAAAGACACTGATGCTGGGAAGGATTGGGGCAGGAGGAGAAGGGGACAACAGAGGATGACATGGTTGGATGGCATCACCGACTCGATGGACATGGGTTTGGGTAAACCCCGGGAGTTGGTGATGGACAGGGAGGCCTGGCGTGCTGTGAATCATGGGGTCACAAACAGTCGGACACGACTGAGTGACTGAACTGAACTAAACTGAACTCTCACATCTGTACATGACTGCTGAAAAAAAGATAGTTTTGACTATACACAACTTTGTTGCAAAGTGATGTGATGTCTCTGCTTTGCAATATGCTGAAAAGGTTAGTCATAGATTTCCTTCCAAGGAGCTAGTGTCTTTTAATTTCATGGCTGCAGTCATCATCCACAGTGATTTTGGAGCCCAAGAAAATAAAGTCTGTCACTGTTTCCACTTTTTCCCCATCTATTTGCCATGGAGTGATGGGACCAGATGTCAGGATCTTAGCTTTTGAATGTTGAGTCTTAAGCCAGCTTTCTCACTCTTTCATCTGCATCAAAAGGCTCTTTAGTCCCTCTGTACTTTCTGCCATTGGAGTGGCACTATCTGGATATCTGACGCTGTTTATGTTTCTCCCAGCAATCTTGATTCCAGCTTGTGGGTTATCCAGCCTGGCATTTTGCATGATGTACTCTGCATATAAGTTAAATAAGCAGGGTGACAATATACAGCCTTGTCGTACTCCTTTTCCAATTTTGAATCAGTACGTTGTTCCATGTCCAGTTCTAACTGTTGCTTCTTAACCTGCATATGGATTTCTCAGGAGACAAGTAAGGTGGTCTGGTATTCCCATCTCTTTAAGAATTTTCCATATTTTGCTCTGATCCATACAGTCAAAGACTTAAGCATGATCAATGAAGCAGAAGTATGTGTTTTTTTAGAATTCCCTTGCTTTCTCTATGATCCAAATTATATCGGCAATTTGATCTCTGGTTCCTCTGCCTTTTTTAAATCCAGATTATACATCTGGAAGTTCTCAGTTCATGTACTGTTGAAGACTAACTTGAATGATTTTCAGCATTACCTTGCTAGCATGTGAAATGAGTACAGTTGTACAGTAGTTTGAAAATTCTTTGGCATTGCCTTTTTTTGAGATTGGGATGAAAACTGACCTTTTCCCGTCCTATGGTCACTGCTGAGTTTTCCAAATGTGCTGGCATATTGAGTGCAGCACTTTCATGGCATCATTTTTTAGGATTTGAAAGAGCTCATCTGGAATTCCATCAGTTCCACTAGCTTTGTTGGTAGTAATGCTTTCTAAGGCCCATTTGACTTCACACTCCAGGATGTCTGGCTCTGGGTGAGTCATCACACCATCATGGTTATCTGGGTTCCATTAAGACCTTTTTTGTATAGTTCTCCTGTGTATTCTTCCCACCTCTTCTTAATCTCTTTTGCTTCTGTTAGGTCCTTGACATTTCTGACCATCATTGTGACCATCTTTGCATGAAATGTTCCTTGACACCTCTAATTTTCTTGAAGAGATCTCTAGTCTTTCCCATTCTCTTGTTTCCCTCTACTTTGCACTGTTCACCTAAGAAGGATTTCTTATCTCTCCTTGCTGTTCTTTGGAACTTTCCATTCAATTGGGTATATCCTTCCCTTTCTCCATTGCCTTTTGCTTCTCTTTTATTCTCAGCTATTTGTAAGGCCTCCTCAGACAGCCACTTTATCTTCTTCCATTTTTTTTTCTGGCTTCCCTGGTGGCTCAGACGGTAAAAGCATCTGCCTACAATGCGGGAGACCCAGGTTCGATCCCTGGGTTGGGAAGATCCCTGGAGCAGGAAATGGCAGCCCACTCCAGTACTCTTGCCTGGAAAATCCCATGGACGGAGGAGCCTGATAGGCTACAGTCCATGGGGTCACAAAAAGCTGGACATGACTAAGCAACTTCACCTCACTTCATTTCTTTTTCTTGGAGATGGTTTTGGTCACCGCCTCCTGTACGTTATGAACCTCCGTCCATAGTTCTTCAGACAGTCTGTCTACCATATCTAATCCCTCGAATCCATTTGTCATCTCCACTGTATAATCATAAGGGAGTTGCTTCAGGTCATACCTGAATGGTCTAGTGTTTTTCCTTACTTTCTTCAAGGTAAGCCTGATTTTGCAATAAGAAGCTCATGATCTGAGCCACAGTCTGCTCCAGGTTTGTTTTTGCTGACTGTATAGAGCTTCTCCATCTTGGGCTGCAAAGAATATAATCAATCTTATTTTTGTATTGACCATCTGGTGGTGTTCATGTGTAGAGTCTTCTACATCAGCTTATTCACATGAAATGGGGATAATATTAACCCAACCACTATATTTAGATTTGTTTCCCAAAAGATTATAGTGATTTAATTTATTGCTTACATTTAATGCTGAGGGTATCTTGTCCTTCTGTTCATGTTCATGTTGTTATACGTTTGTTTTAGGGGGTAGTTGTCTGTTTTCTGTTGATTTTACATTAACTGAGCAGTTAATAAAGTAAACAACAATTCTTTTGGGCTCAGTCCAGTCACCTGCTTTTTGTATAGCCACAATCTGGCCTCAAACACATGAGCTAAACTGCAATGTGCCTTGAAGAATCTGTATCAATAACAATGACACTAATTATTGTTAATGAGAATGTGATAGGAGAGTCAATATGTTGAACTTTAAATAAATTTACTATGCTTGAAAATGATTTTCTCATAATGATCATATGTGTACCTGCTATATTGATGAGTTACTACCTGGGCAGAACTGTCTCATTGGAAGACCTCTAGTTTAAAATTTGGTGTGGTGAACACAAGGTTTTAAGCCAAAACCAAATCAATCCAAAGTCCTTTTCTAATTATGCATTACTTTCACAAATCTGAGTTTCCTCCTCTGTAATATGGAGGTTAGTAAAACCTCTCTTGTAAAGTAGTTATGAGGAATAGTGTTGGCATATATTGGGTGCCTAGCAGAAAGGAGATGCTGAAAAAATGATAATGTTCAGATGCTGAGTACAGACCTAGAAAATAAATAGTACAGAGCCTTATTAACCAAAGATTACATACTGCAAGGAAAACAATGCCTTTGAAGAATTAGTTTCATGAAGAATCAGAAGTTAGTTTCACCACCTTCATTCATTAAAATACTCTCAAAATTGAATATTTTAATAAATCAA
Organism: Okapia johnstoni; assembly: GCA_024291935.2. Classification (NCBI taxonomy): domain Eukaryota; kingdom Metazoa; phylum Chordata; class Mammalia; order Artiodactyla; family Giraffidae; genus Okapia; species Okapia johnstoni. Next base: position 12,049,717 of record CM044325.1, read on the forward strand.
TTGTATAAAGTATGCTTCACTGTTTATATTTGAAGTTATCTACCTTTTTGTTCTGTAACCATATCAAAAATTTCAATCTTCAGAAGATTCAGTTCCCTTAGACTCAACTGACTCAGTAGTAAAGATAACACAAATAAATCATTAACAAACATTTAACATGCTAACTATATTACATGTATTATCTCAGCTATCACTTATGACAAAACTATGTGATAATTACTGCCATTAAAAATAATTTAATGGAGGTTCTGACAAGTTAAAAATTAGCACACATTCATAGATTAGCAGAGCTATTATTAGTGCCCCCAACCCAACACTAACCTCCAAACACAGCAGAGAACCATCAGAAATTACAACACAGACACCATCTGCCTGATAATGAGATGGCCCAAACATAGGATCAGTCCCACAGAAAGGATCTGATCTGGAACCAACATGAGGCTGCTGCTGCTGCTGCTAAGTCACTTCAGTCATGTCCGACTCTGTGCGACCCTATAGACGGCAACCCACCAGGCTCCACTGTCCCTGAGATTCTCCAGGAAAGAATACTGGAGTGGGTTGCCATTTCCGTCTCCAATGCATGCATGCATGCAAAGTTGTTTCAGCCATGTCTGACTCTGTGCGACCCTATGGACAGCAGCCCACCAGGCTCCAACGTCCACAGGACTCTCCAGGCAAGAATACTGGAGTGAGTTGCCATTTCCTTCTCCAACACAAGACTAGACCATGGAAAGGACTTGACTGAAAACAAATAAACAGGGCACATTTTGAATGCAGCAATTTAATGAGGATATGCATAAGGAATGATTGGAGAGAAAAAGCAGCAACTCTACATTGCATCTGGAAAGACAGGGTCTTATCCAAGAAATATGAAGTGTTTTGCCCCGTCAAAATCCAGAGCACTTTACCTCTGCTATGATCATTGTTGGTTCTCTGCCTTTTCTATTTGTTCTTATAATCAAGTACTAAATGGTTTGTCTGGTAGGTGAATCTGATACGGATGAAAATAGGGCTTTTCTCAGTGTAGACAAAACAGTTATCTTTGAATTGTCACGTCTGTGCTGTAACAAATGTATCCACGGATATATAGATTAAACACAGTCAGACAGGAAAGATCAAAAAGGCTAGAACCTGTGACCAAGTCAATGCACTAAAGAAGAGAAGTGCGTGCACATTAAGCAATGGGAACAAGTCTGCTAAGACAAATAAAAGATAGTGCTGACTGAGCAAATCCAGCGTCACCATACTGCCACCCCTTTCCCCTTCCGTTTCTACAGTCGACGTCATGTACCAATCAATCCTGACCCTTATTTTCCCTCCTAGAGCTCGCGCACATGCTCAGTTGCTTCAGTCATGCCTGAGTCTTTGTGACCTCATGGACTAGATTATTATTTGTGAATGGACAGATTATTTGGGAAAGTCACATGAGAAGCAACTTAGTCTTCAATCAGATAGCTCTTCATGGTTGCATGAAGTACCCACAATATAGTACAGGATACCAAATAATACAAATCACTGTGTTTGAACCTTCAGACACCACTACCCTCAGCTTAAATTATAGCAATTCATTTATTCTAGGTCATAACTCTCTGTTTTCAAAATATATAGAAAAAAGCAGAGAGAAGCAAATGCTATCTTTTAGATGGTTAAGAAACTAAAAAAAAAAAAAGATTATTTCTTTTCAATGCAATAGCCATTCATGTAGCTTACATAATGATAATTTCCCTTCAATTAGGAACTCTAAAATTAGGAAATATGAATGAGCTCCTGGATTAACCATAAACCTGTGTACAATGTATGCTGAATTTTCTATATGTGTGTAATGTGTATTTTTTTTACGGAGAAGATCCATAGCTTATAAAGATTCTTGAATATGTGATTCCCACTAAATGTAGAAATAAACAGCAACTGCATTTGAGTATGTTTGTCTTGAGTCATATTGCAAAACTAAAATCACAGTTGTATAAAAAGATGAGAATTATTGGAGGTACAGTGAAATATGGTATGGGGTGAAGCCCTTTAGTTTTCTACTTCTGATTTCAGTAAGGACAAAAAATATATCCTCAAATGTGCAGATATGTTTGTGGGTTTACTCTGAAAAAACAGTCAGGGAATACTAATTTAGGCAAGGGCTTCTAAAGAGTTACTGCATATACATATATTTTATGGTAATTTAGAATCTCAACAGTGTAAGAGTATTACCTATTATGGCTCAAAAATCAATATAGATGTCACAAATATCAGTACCCAATATTATGGATTTTACTTTTATATGGGAACAGCATTCCTTCATTTTAAATCAGGTAATCTCAAACTCATTCTTACTTTTATCTATATTAAGTTCTACAGCAAGTCTTATCTATATGAAAATAGATTCCACACAGCAAAGAAATCACCCTGAAAAATTCAGGTATTTCCTCTTATCTCCTATAGTTTGATAGACTTAGGTTGAAAAATCTTGGCCTTTCTGACTTTTCCTCATTGGAGGAGGAATAGCTAATCCAATAGGTCCATATTACCATCAGGTGGATTCCTATCAGGGTCAGTCTTGGTGTTCAATCCAGCCTGTTTTTTCTGGCCTCCCAGACAGAGCACTTGGTGGGTTTTCACAGCCAGTTTCCAGGCAGATTTCAGGGTCTGTTCCCATAAGCCCAAGTCAGTCTATATTTTATCTCTTCCAGAGCTCCTTCCTGCAACTAAGTCAACAAAGTTATATACCCCAAGGCATGGATTTGAGAAGAGTTACAAATCCTTCACATGCTATCTAATCCAGGATAGCAGTAACCAAGTTCATATTTTGCCCCATTAGACTCACTACTTTGTAACATGGATTTCCCTGGTGACTCAGTGGTAAAGAATCTGCCTGCCGATGCAGGAGAAGTGGGTTTGATCCCTGGTACAGGACGATCCCCTGGAGAAGGAAATGGCAACCCACTCCAGTATTCTTATCTGGAGAACCTCAGGGAGCCTGGAGCATTAGAGTCCATGGGGTCACCAAGAGTCAGATACGACTTAGTGGACTTAGTGACTGAACAACAACAACTTAATTGTTAGCTAGCACTATGAAACAGAAGGATGAACGGAACCCAACGCCAAACTTTCAACAAAAAGCATGGACTTGGATTACAACTGACATATATACACTGCCATGTATCAAATAGATAGCTAGTGGGAAAAGTGAAAGTGAAAGTCGCTCAGTTGTGTCCGACTCTTTGCGACCCCACGGACTATACAGTCCATGGAATTCTCCAGGCCAGAATACTGGAGTGGGTAGACTTCCCCTTCTCCAGGGGATCTTCCCAACCCAGGGATCAAATCCAGGTCTCCCACATTGCAGGCAGATTCTTTACCAACTGAGCTATCAGGGAAGCCCAGCTAGTGGGAATCTGCTGTTATAACACAGAGCTTAGCCTGGTGTTCTGTAATGACCTATACGGGTGGGATGGTTTGGTGGTGCAGAAAGATTTAAGAGGGACAGGATTATATGTATACATACAGCTGATTAACTTCATTGTACAGTAGGAGTGAATAAAATATTGTAATAAAACTATACCCCAGTAAAAAAGAAAGCATATTTATAGAACACTCTGAAAATCTAAAGAAAAAGAGAAAAAATAAAACAAAAGCAGAAACAGAACCTGCTAACCATGATGTTGATAACCTTGGTATTAGAGTCCAGGTACAAAGCATGTAGGAATAAGTACAAATATCTTTGCCAAGGTCTCTGAAAAATTTAGATTTGGAGCAACCACTGACCAAAATCTAGTTGCATGTTGAATATAAGGTCAGGATACAGGCACACACTCAGTACACTGGTGAGACAACAGGCCTATCAACTTTACACAATTAGTGGGTGTTTAAAACAGTTAACAAAATAATCTGCAGCCCACAACCCTCCTGTTAAACTGGCCAAGCAGAGCCTTCTCTTAAGTGCCCACAGAATCTAAGTTACATAGTTACAATCTTCTGGGCAAGGATTTGAGCCAAAGGTGCCTCAAATTTTACAGTATCTATACTCAGTGTCAGAGAAAAACGTTTAACTCAGACTTTTCCCTGTTTTAGGAGGGTAAAAAGAGAAGGAATCGTGGTTGTTTTGTTTTGTTTTAATTAACAAATGAGAGATTTTTTTAAAATCCTTAAAATCAGGTGAAAGTTCTGCCTTCTAAGTGGAATATAACTATAAAAATCATCTATTTTGGAAAAATTAAGGATTCACTCCATAAAAGTTTATTAACTAACTGATGCATGCAAATGTTTTAGAGCCTAATCACTGGCATTTATTACATGGTATTTAACGTGAAACATAAAGGAGTATGGCTAACGCGAGTCCCACAAACTGGTGTTTTGAAACAGTTCAGTGGATTTCAATAGGTGAAACATTTCTATCAATGTAGGTCACAGTATACCCTGAAAGCTCTTTACAACAATTATTTTTGCCCAGATTATGTTCATTTTTGTTCGCCACTTGGAAAAAATAACAAGGTCTGAATTTTACAAAGGAAGGATATTTAAGTATTGCTGAATTAAAATTGACTAGATATTATAAGTAATTCATATGCTTAAATTGAAGCTTCCTGATATTGGTTACAGTGACATGGTGAACCAGAATGAAAAAGAACCAGTTTCTTCAATGGGCTCTTCTTTTGCAGGCTGGGAAACAGGTTGTAGAAACAGTTCCCAAGAAAAATGATCAAGTAATGAATAGGTATCAAGTGGTAATGCTGGTGACTGTGGGTGGGACACTGGATGTGGTCTTAGCTGACATCCAAAAACATCAACTGAATCAAATCCATTAAGCAAATGACACATTTATTGGGAATTCAGGGAGTTGAAGAGTTAAAAAAGATCATTTGAACTGAGGTTATGTGATAGAGATGGCTACCTAAATACTGCCTCAGACCAGTGGATGGAGGGGAAGTTGATGTCTGATTCAGCTGCCTCTCAGCAGGTCCTGACTTGCAGCTTCTAAAAGATGAAAACAGAAGGACCCAGAGCAATTTCATGAGTCTATTCAATATCCTACTGACCTTCTAATTGCTTCTCTTCTGTGGGTTTCTGGCTTCTCTGATTCCATTTTGAATTTTATCACCGCATCTTAAATATCTAGATCTTGATCTGAATAGACATTCTTGTTCAAGCTATGGCTGCGGAGAGACTCTTGGTCTATGCCTCCTGCTCTCTTATCACATTAACCTCAAGAGGAGTTTGACTCCTTGTGACTACTATAAATAATGATAACAGTCCATGGGGCTGCAAAAGAGCCACATGTGACTTAGCCATTAAACAACAAAAATACAACTATAAACACAAGAGACCAAACCCTGACTTCGTGGAACTCACACTCTAACAGAAAGAGAGACCATGGACAGATATATAAGTAATTATTTAAAGTGTGTTAAGTAGTGATATATGCTAAGGAAAAGAAAATAAAGCAGAGTACGAATATGGGTGCTGTTGAGAGCAAAGAGAAGTTAAAATATATTATGTAGCTATGGAAAGTATTAAGAATTTGGTTTCTCTCATATAGCACCCAAAACATTAAAAAACCCAGTATAATGTGGGTTCGTCATCCTGTTATATTATTTATCACCTTTTTGATTTTAATGTTCCATATTACCATCATATTCCACTGAAAGAATATATCTCACCAGACTATAACATGACCTTATTTTGCAGTATTTACTCCACATTTTAAATATTTTCATTTTATTTGGTTTTTAATCCTACAGGTACATAAATATTTATAGTATCAGGGTGCTTCAAAAACTCAAATTCATCTTCTTCATTTGAAGCAACAATAACCAGTTTTTTTTAATAGTTTCTAGCAATGAACATGGCTGCTTCATTAGCTTTTGCTGCAATATTGCTGTATAGAAAACAACCCCCAAATCTCAGTAGTTTCTAATAACATTTTATTTTACACTCATGGTATGGTAGATTTTTGATTCCATGATGGATCAGAAAAGCTTGAGAGACATGAATGGCAACTTGCTTAAGGACATGGTTCAGAAATGGCCCCCTATCATTTCCTTCCAAATCCAACTGATCAGGCCAAGCCCAACATATGAGATGGAGAAGTAAATTCCATTCATAGTGAACCATGGCAAGGGCAGAGAGGAAAGAAAGAATTTTTAATAAAAAGTGCAATCTACCATTCAGCAAGTTTAATTTTCTACATTGAGCATGATAATGCCAGGGAGTGATCTAAATACAGCTACACACAGAAATTCTAGAAACTTGGCCCTATCCAGGTTATATAGGAAGATCTGCCAGGAGGGAGGCAAAACTTTAAAAAAATTATGGGAAGGTGATATGCCAATAAAAGGAATATCTCCATGTAGTTGCCTGAACATATTAAGCTACCAGACAACCCCCTGCTTTCTACCTGAAATTCCCTGTCCTTCATAACTGATACCCTCTTTTGCAAATCCAGTTCCATATTCTCTCCTCTCTAATTTAATATTGTTTCCTCTACTGGCCCTTTAAAACAGAATGAGTATATAATACATTTATTGTAATTTATAAGAAATGTTCTATGATCCAATAGTTTATCAGCACTATAGGTTCTCTGAAGGTGAACACAGTATATTCACCTCTGTACATCGAAGTTTAGCTTAGTTCTTGGCTGCAGGGATATTCAAATATCACACAATATATTTAATCTGAATGATCTTAAAATTTCTTCCTACTCTAATATCAAACACAAATCCCTGTGTTAACACACTAGTTCAGAATGTTGTTCTCACCAAGTATCAATGATTTTCAGTCTTAGCGCTAAAAATACTTAACAACAATAATTGAAAAAGTTACTCTGCTTGCTGCATTTAAAGAGCATTTGCTCCATCCTTTAGCTCCCAAGCCTGGATTTCTTATCCTCAGGGCCCTCTTTTCATTCAGTGTTCAGTTGTGCTTAGTCTTTGGATTGCTGTTCACTCTGCCAATCATTTCACAGCAGTGATTTTGGCAGACAAAGCAACTCCTATGCACAGCCAGGTGTTCACTTTGGCACCACTGGTGGGGTTGACTCAGATGTTTCCCACACCTGTGAATTGGCTGCCCAATCTTAGTCAGTTCCCATGAACTTAATTATCATGCTCAATTTCAAAATTAAAAAAAAAAAAGTTAAGAGAACATACATACAATTTCAGATGCTGCTGCTTCTTGCCATCCCTTGCCACGTCCTCCTCAACAGAGCATTACTATAAACAAATTAGCATTTCTTCATCATTTTGTCTTGATTTGTGGGATGTGGGAATGGAATACAACTCATTATGTCTGAAGAGCTGATTAGTTTCAGTGGTGAAATCATTTCTGTGCTTGCCCATCAGATTGTAGCTAAGGTATTCAACCTATAATCCATAAGCGGAAGGTCCAGGAATAGCTTTGACACTTAACATGTCTTTTTTGAAGCATGTTACAATTTTAAACATCAAAAGATGAAATTTTATATGAAAATAAAACGGAAAACAGACTTCAAATGCTCTCATAACTTTTCCTTTTCTCTCAGCCAACAATGCACTGTATTTCTTTAAGGAAGAATGTTTTGCAGGCTCTGAGTTCCCGTTCACTTGCTTAATACCTTTCCTACCGCTCCATTTGTTTTGTCTGCTCTACTGGCCAAAGTTCCACGAGTACTGTCAAAAGAATAGGCATATAGATCAACGGGACAGAATTGAGATACCAGAAATAACCCCATACATTTACAGTTAAATGATTTTTGACAAGGGCACCATGACAAATTAGTGGAGAAAGAAGAGTCTTTTCAACAAATGGTGCTAGGACTACAGGATATCCCCTTAGAAATGAACTAAGTTGGACATCTTCCTCCCAACATAACCAAAATGAATTCAAAACTTATCAAAAAGCTAAATGTGAGAGATAAAACTTTAAAACTCTTAAAATAAAACAGATATAAATGTTCTTGACCAAGAATTAGGCACTGGTTTCTTAGATATGGCACTTAAAGCACAAACAACCAAGGAAAAAATTAGACAAATTGGATTTCATCAAATTTGAAAAATGTTGGCTTCAAAAGACACTATCAAAAAAGTGAAAGGACAAAAAAAAATGGGAGAAAATATCTTCAAATCATATATTGATCCCTGGACCAGGAAGATCCCCTGGAGAAGGAAATGGCAACCAACTCTAATATCCTTGCCTGGGAAATCCCATGGACAGAGGAGCCTGGAAGGCTACAGTCTATGGGGTCACAAAGAGTTGGACATGATGGAGGAAACTAAACATTGACAACAACAACAAAATAAGTCAGCCATGAAAAGGAAGGAAACACTGATGCATGCTACAAGGATGAAGCTTGAAAGCATTATGCCAAATTAAGGAAGCCACAAAATACCACATACTGTGTGATCCATTTACATGAAATGTCCAGAACAGGCAAATCTACAGAAACAGAAAGTATATCAGCGGTTGCTAGGGGCTTGGGGGAGGAAGAAATGGAGTGACTGCTAATGGTATGGGATTTATTTGGGGTAGACAAAGTTGTTCTGGAATTAGGTAGTTGTGTTGTTCTTTTGAATATACTAAAAATCACTGAATTATATACTTAAAAGGGGTGGATTTTATGATATATACACTATTTTTACTACTTCAGGAATAAAAAATTAGCAATCTATTGATACATTAAACAACACTGAGGTATCTCAAAATCATCATGCTGAGAGTAAGAAGTTACACCAAAAAAGAGCAATACTATCAGACTCTATTTATACATTCAAGGAAATGCAAACTAATCTGTACTGACAAGAAGCAGACAGATAAGTAGGTGACTGATTGGAGGTTTGAGAGGAGGAAGAGATGGCAAACGGCATCAGTAAACTTGGGGGATGATACATACTCATCATCTTGACTGTGGTGATGGTTGTATACATATAATAGAAAATTGTACACTCTCTATATGTGTAGTTTATTATGTGTCAATTATTTCTTTAAAATGATTAGGGAAAAGATATACACTGAACCTATTGGTGGTGAATAAACCATCAACTGGGAGGAGACACTCAACGCTAGAGAACTGAGATGATATGGACATATTAGCAGGTTCTTGGCAGTAGGCAATTACTAGAATATGTGTAAGAAAAGACAGCAGTGATGAGAGAAAACAAGGTTATGGGCATTTTTAAAACCTAAAAATTCTGTGCTAGACAAAGCTCCATGAAAAGTAGACTTTTCTGTATTTAACCCTAGTATGTAAAGCAGTAACTAACACAAAGTAGCATTCAATAAATGGCTGAATAAAGTATTCTGAGTTTCCAATGCCAAAATGATCTGTTTCATTGAATTCCATGATTATTTAAGAGGAGGATGCGTGTGCTGTTTATATTACAAGCAGACAAAAAAAAAATCACACATTTAATCAGAGCCTAAAATGGATTTGTGCACTAAACATGGTGAAGAATCAGTTCTTTTGACCTAGAAATCATGATTTTAAAGCTTCCTATTTGAAAAGGAAAAAAGAATGTAACTTTTTTCACTCACAACTGATCCCAGTTTGAAGGAATGATGTAACAGTTGAGAGTTTACACTACCTGATATTGTTCCCCAGATTCAAAATCCTTTTCTCTGCTTAAGTCCTTTTTACCTGGAACACTCTTTGTCTGACCCCTTGCATGGCACAGTCTACCTCATCTTCCATCAAAGAGGAACTTTTAATCATGCTATATTAATGCCTCTCTTCACCCAAATTACACTGTATTGTGTCTCCATAGATTTTCCTCACAGCACTAATACATTCCACTTACAATTTTTAATTTGCTTTTTTTTTATCTGACTCCTCCAACTGGAGTCTAAGATCCATAAAGGAAGCAATCTTGTCTGTCTCGTTCTCTGCTGAATATCCAATACTCAAATACAAACACTGGCACATTGTAAACATCTGTGAATGAATGAATGAATGGGTGTAACTATAACAAATTTAAAAAGAAGGTTTTCATAGAATACTATAAAAGCTTGGCTGGTAGTATCTGCAAAATCAGGTAAGGCTCATACCCAGTTCCCAGTTCAGGAATAACAAAGACTCTTTTCCTCCATTTCATTCTGTTCTAACAATTCAATATTTTTTGAACATCTGCTATGATCCAAATTTTTTATTAGGCCCTGAAGATAGAACAATGAAATAAGGCTTTCTGTTGTTTCCCCTGTTTGGAAGACAAGGAACATGGCAAGAAATGAAACCTGAATCAAAACATATCATCTTTAGGCAGCACTTCCAGCGTGCTTGGTACACAAGGAGCAGGGTGCAAATGAGTAAACTGAAGTTTGAAGACAGTCTGTGAATTTTAATTATCTCTACTATCCCTGTCTCCCATTGCCATGGATAATTGAAAGTTGGCCATATTGCTAGGTAACGCTTCATTCCCTGCATAACTTGGCACTTAGAAAACGTTTTGCAAGAAAAGCAATTATAGCAATTGTCTCATGGGGGCGGGTAGAGGATGGATATAAACTGACTCTTGACGATGTTTTTGCTCTTTGCACATATTAACTAGATTCTTCAACCTAGTTTTGAAAACCTTCAAATACATATGCTCCACTGTTTTACCTACCAACCTGGGAGGGCGGGGGTAGGGTGTGGACTGCAAAAAATGGGTATCATTTCAGGGGCAGTTACTTCCTTCATTCCTCATGTAAGGACACTCTGAGCAATGACTAGTCTGGCCGCTCATTTCCCCTAACATATGTCTACTCAGGAAGTTATGAGCAAGCTATGATTAAACAAAGATTGAAGACAAAAATAAACAAAATGTGCCTTTAGGGGCACATTTGAGAAGGTTCTGGAGTAATTCTGCTTGCCCTGTACATTTATGGGTACTTTGGTGGGGGGGAAAAAAAAGTCTAGATTTTTAAAATTGTTCAAGCACATTTTTTGTTCATTTCACTGCTTTTCCCCAACTGTTTCACTTCCTCAATGTTTGTGACTTTGAAACAGTCAGTTCAGACTTTCTAAAGCATGGTGCTTGAGACAATCATACTGAAGCTTGAATGCTGTGTTTGTCACGTCCGTTTTAAGACATTCCCAGACAGTCTTCTAGAAAGGCTAACCTTTTATATACTATTCTCGTCTTCTGTGGAATATGCAAAGTGGAGATATTTTTTTTCCAGTGAGAGGGACAAGCAAGCATTTTAGTACTGGGCTGAGCAGGATCCATTTAGTGTTATCAATACAGCTGTCAGTGTTTCCTAGTCTGTAATTTGGTGGGAGGGTGTCTGTAACATACAAGGTAACATGCCGGAGGTATATCAAGCGCAGGTGTCTGGGTCAGAACAATTAAACTCACTGATGCCCAAGAAGCCATGAAAGTTTATACTTGAAAATGCCAATATCTTCAGCTGTGTGTATGGTGTTTGGTTTTGGTTTAAGTTTGGGGTTGTTTTTACTTTTTGGTAATCCTTTTCCTTTGTGTACTGAATTGCAATTTTCAGGCTATATCTTAGCTTTCTTTCTAATTCCTTCACTTCCTGTTAAAATTTTTTCAAAGAAAAGAGAAAAACACTTTAAAGCTTAAAGCTATCATAAGTTATGATATGGGTAGGATTCCTTGACCTTTCATTACCCAATGAGCTACTCTCAGGCAAGTGATTCCTACAGATTTATATGACATCTCCTGAAATTTTTTTGCAAGAACAGAAAACTGATTTCTAATCATTGAAATTATTTTTCTTCACCATCTTCGGACATCTGTCTCCTACAACTCTAGATAATTTATAGAAACATTGGTGTAGATGGATGACTCATAGAGTACTGGAAATATCACCAACCCCCCAGATTAGGTTTGGACCTCCTGCTACATACTCCCACAGCATCCGATGCATCTCCCGTCCAGAACTTAGGACAATGGCAATTGATTATTTGAACGGCTTTTGCTGACTAAGCTCTACATGTGTGTCTTTATGCTAAGTGCTTTGCAAATGTTTTATAATGTAATCTTTATGATGAGCTCGATACTTTAAATCAATATTTTAGAAATTAAAAAAGTGTCTGAGAGATGTTGGGTAGCTTGCTCAAGGTCACATACTTTGTAACTGGCAATGTCCTGACTAATGGTTATATGACCTCAATGGACATGATCTTAACCACTATGCAAAACTGACCTTCCAGCTAAGCTAATTTTGGAATTTTTTAAAAGGCATTTTCAACTGTTCTACTGTTCTTTAGGGGTAGTTAACTAAAGAACGCAATGTAAAATAGTTGTCAACATCTTGGTGTGAACTACACAAGACTGATGAAGGAATAACTGCAAATGTAGCTACAACCAGCAGAGTTTGAGAGTATTGCCACACAAGATAGAAGCAGATTGCAAACAGTGCGGTGGGGTGACTGGGTGATAAACAGCATTTAGTTAGATATGTGTATAAACAAACTAATTTTATTGTCATTCTTAGATTTATAAATAGATATGCTCTTGGTCTGTTTTTAATAATAAATGAATAAATAAGAAGATATAAAATCACCCCAATCCCACCACAGAGAAATAGCAATTGTCAACATTAGCGCATTTCATTCAGGATACTGAGATATATATGTTGTGATCTCATCAATCTTTCTATCAGTATATATAGGATGAATCAGAAGATCATTATTTATAAAGGCATTACTAAACATGGATTCATATTTTTCATACTTTTTAAATAAAAATATTGAGATTATTCAATTAAAATGAACACATTTAGCAAAAATGTTGGCTTTTAGATAGATTAAAATTTACTAAATTTAAAAAAGTATTCCTTAACAGTAAAGGTATTGCTAAAATATATGAATACAAAATTTAATTAAAAACCACGAGAAATATTGAGGTTGAAATAATTCATTTTAAACTACATTTTACAAGTTTAGTCAAGCTTAAGTTGTGTCAATTGACTTGCTATGAAAGATGAGAAAGAACTTCATTCCCCTTCTAATCTTAATTACACTGGGGTTTAAACTGTTAGTATTCTTAACATATATATTATCTTCTATAATCATTATTTTAAGTTTATTTAAAGTTGACTATATACTCACTACCAATCCCTTTTATGTATATTCATTCCTAAATACTGGAATTAATTTATTTTTTAATTGAAGGATAATTGCTTTACAGAATTTTGTTGTTCTCTGTCAAACCTCAACCTGATTCCAGCCATAAGTATACATATATCCCCTCCCTTTTGAACCTCCCTCCCATCTCCCTCCCCATCCCACCCCTCTAGGTTGATATGAACACCTGTTTGAGTTTCCTGAGCCATACAGCAAATTCCCATTGGCTATCTATTTTACATATGGTAATGTAAGTTTCCATGTTACTCTCTCCATACGTCTCACCCTCTCCTCCCCTCTCCCCATGTCCATAAGTCTATTCTCTATGTCTGTTTCTCCATTGCTGCCCTGTAAATAAATTCTTCAGTACCATTTTTCTAGATTCCATATATATGGGTTAGAAACAATATTTATCTTTCTCTTTCTGACTTACTTCACTCTGTATAATAGTTTAATTTCTTTTCATGAGATCATCTCTCAGTGGACTACATTTCATTATGAATTATTTTTTATTCTCCAAGAAAAAATGGATGGGTGCTTTAATTCCTTTATTTAATGTCCTTTAATTAATAAGGACAATCTGGCTGGGTTTGTTATTTGTGATACTTTGTTTCATTCAAAAGATAATGTACACTGCAACACAGTTTTCTGATACATATCGTTGTAAAAGAAAACGTCCTTTAAATTTTCCTCTTCATTGGTAGCTTGCTTTTTCTGCCTAGACATTTACTTTCTTCTTTGTCCTGGAAGATCAGCATCCCCAAAATGTATCTTGATTTTGATTTTCAGTTTTATTTCCATGCTACTCAGCAAAATATCCTTTTTAAATATAGAATCAACTTTTATTTCAAGAATATAACTCTGGCATCATTAAACAAATGTTATGGTCATCTTTGCTTTTAAGCACTTGTATAGGGTTTTTTTTTTAAGCTGAAGTTATTTCAATATCTAACTTCTGTGATGTCTTAAAATGGCATCCCACTTTTAACTATTTTCCTAGATTTTCTCTACAGCATCGAAGGTGTCAGTGATACCATCAACCTGAAGACATGCCATCATCTTAAATAAAATTAAAAAGTTTTCATATTGTTCCTAAACATCTAAAAGGAAAACACTAACATGAATAATATAATTGTTGGCTATTAAGGAGAATAAAATCCATAGTATAAGAAAGTTGTAGCTAATTTTGAGTTAATCTATACTCGAAGTTTATTTTAGCCCCAAAAGTCTTTATTAGAGGTTGAATGTATGGTTTCATGTTCCAGTTCCATAAGAAATTACTTTGTGACAGTTGGCATGTCAATTCACCTGAGACTGAGTTTCGTGACCATTCCTATATGTAATGTAAATATGAAAAATCAGCCTATAAATGAGCAGGTATAAGCTCAGATAAAGCTAAAGTAATACTGGTATTAAAAGGAGATTGATTATAATCTGATATTAGGGTAAAAGCATAAGTTTCTGTCATAGAAAGCTTCAAAAATTAATTTTTCCATTTAAATAAATATGAAACATATAAATCCAAATACTTTAAGGATACAATGACTGGTAAACATTTTTTCTTTAGTTCTCTTATAAATGTTCAGAGAGAAAGCAATGGCTTGTTTTTTTTGTTTGTTACTGCATCATAATCATAATATTCAAGATGAAACAGGAAGCTTTGCCAAGTTTAGTGAAACACATGAGTCAACCACAATTGTAGCAATTGTTTCATTTAAACAACTTTCGACGCAATTAGTGACACAGGTGAGGCATTTAAAATATATGTTGGTTTTTATCCTGCCCCATTAAAATAAAGAGGCATTTTGTGGAAGCAAGACGATTATCTCTAAGATATTGTTCCTTCATCAAATTTCCCAATTTATCCCACTTCTGAGTTCTCACAGGGTTTGAGTAAAGACTATAATAATTGAGTTGCTTTAGCTAAAGATAGCCCCTGACGGGGAGACAGGAAAGCACAGTGAAGGTCTGAACAGCTGCAGGTACAATTTGGCCTGGCATGAGCTTCCTTTCTTGCAAGAGATGGAAAGGAAAATTAAACAAAACAAAAAAAGTCAATAACTTTTTGAACTAATGTACTTTATAGATAAATTTTAAAATCTCCTTAGTGGAAAATTTTCTCAGAGTCTATGCCTCCACAGTCTGTAGTGCAAGCTTTTGCTTTTGATATCTTAAACAAATGTTGCATTGTATTTGAACAAAGAATTGAAGGGGAAATCAACTTTTCATCTCAAAGTGTCCTAGCTAATAGCCCCTCCAGATCAGAAATCAGTGTGTCATGCAGTCTGGAGGGAAACTGCTTTGATCTACAGGCCCAAACCCTAACCCAATTCATTCATCAGTCAAAACAAAGTTGTTGTTGTCATGTTGTTTAAGAGTGGCAGGGATTACAGCTATGGCTAATAGAAAAGAATGGCAAATCCTCTCCTCGTAAAGCAACTGCAAAATCAAACAAATAGACCAAAAACACAACAAAACAAAAACCAAGAAAACAATTTCAGTGCTCTGAAAATCATCAGAAGGAACGATGCAACCTGAAAAGTATTTCTGGTTTCAAAACTGCTTGTCATTGAGTAAGAAAAGTATAGATCTATGCATTCCGGCCTGGCCACCCACCATGTCCCCAATCTCACCCCAGTTCAGCACCGCAGTTCTGCCAGAATAGGTCAAGCCACAGGGACTATAAGATTCCCTACAACAGGCAAAATGGGTTTACTTTATTTGGAGTGACACGTGTCACCCATGCCCAGCAACACAGCAGTGTATATGACTTTTCAGACAGAGGTGAATGGAGGAGATCAACTTAGCTCGATATTATGTGGTTAGAAGATAAGCATATTCCTAATTTAGACTGATCACTGTAACAGGGATAAAAAAAGGGAGCAGACAAAATGTTTGATAAAATGACTAAAAACTTCCAAATTGATGAAAACAAAAATCTATACAGCCAGAAACTCAACAAATCTAAGTATAATAAATACAAAGAGATTCTTATTTAGATACACAGCATTCAGACTGCTGAAAAACAAAACCAAAATCTTGAAATCAGCAAGAGAAAATCATTCATTACATACAGTGGAACATTAACTATTTTTTCTCATCACACACAAGGGAGGCCATGGGAATTCCCTAGTGGTCCAGTGGTTAGGACTCAGCACTTTCACTGCCAGAACCCAAGTCTGACAAATTAATAAGCAAATTATAATTCTTGAAACAACCATTCGGAAAACAACCATTTGGAAAACAATGAAAAAACAGATTTAAAAATCAACAGAGGAGTGGAAATGGTACTTTAAGAAATACTAATCCATCACAAAAACAAATGCAGTCATGGAGACAAACAGTAAGTGAGATGCAATAAGTAACTGGACATCTAGAAAACAAATTACAATTGACAATGATAAATCCAACCATATCAATTATTACTTTGAATACAAATAGTCTAAATACCCACAATCAACAAGCAAAGACTATCAGACTGTATATGAATGAAAAAGCAAAACTAACGACAAGCTGTTATATATAGCCACCTTAGACTAAGAGACAAAAATATACTGAAAGTAAAAGATGTGAAAAGATTTATCATGCGAACAGTAAACATGACAGCTGGAATGCTATATTAATGTAAGACAATAGATTTTAAGGCAAAAAATATTCTAAGAGAAAAACAACGAATTTCATAATGATAAAAGAGTCAATGCATGAGGAAGATATAATAATTGTAAACGTATATGTAACTAAAAAAAAGAGGCACAAAATATATGAAACAAAAAATGAACAAAACTGAACAGAGAAATGAGTAATTCAACAACAGTAACAAGCTTTGATATTTTACTCTCAATAAATGGTAGAACTAATCCAAAAAATCATAAACCATATATAGAGATGAACAAGAGTATCAACAGAAGTGTAGTCATTTCTACCCAACAACAGCAAAACCCACATTTCTTTCATGTATCATTCTCCAAAATAGATCGCATGCAAGGCAATAAAACAAGTCATAACACATTGAGAAGTAATGAACTCATATACAGCATGTGATCGACCACAATGTAATTACATTACAAATCAACAAAAAGAAATGTGAAAAGTCATCTAATATTAATTTTAAATACATCATTCTAAACAACTCATTAACCACAGAAATAACAGGCAAAATAGGAAATACTCTGAAATGACTGAAAATGAAAATACAACATATGATTTATGTGATGCACCTAAAACAGTGCTTAGAGGAAAACTTATAGCCATATGACCTATGTCAGAAAAAGATACCTCAAAACAATAACCTGAGCTTCTACTACCTCAACAAACTAGACATCCATAAGCAAACTAAACCAAAAATGACCAGAAGCAAGTAAATAAAAGACATTAGCAGAGGCATCAATGAAATAAAAAGCATATAAACTATTGAGAAAAATCGACGAAACTCATCATTTTTTGCTTGAAAAATTCAAGAAAGGTAAATTTCCAAAAACAAGAGTGAAAAAAAGTTTATATATATACACACACTACACAAATTAGATATATTTATATACACCACAAAAATTATATGCCACACTTGTCTTGGTTCAGGCTGCTCTAACAAGATACCATAGACTAGGTAGCTTAAACAACAGAAATTTATTACTCACAGTTCTGTAGGCTGGGAAGTCCAAAATCAAGGTGCTGGTTGATTCAGTTCCCGGTGAGAGCCCTTTTCCTTGTTTGCAGAAGGCCTTCTTCTCATTGTATCCTGACATGACAAAGAGAGAAATAAGCTTTGTCACGTCTCTTCTTATAGAGGCACTAATCTCACCTCAAAGGCTACCACCATACGAAATATTTACACATAACATAGCCCGTAGTGTGAAAATGAATGTTTTCCTCCAAAGATGAAAAATGACTCAAGAATGTGCATTCTTGTCATATCTGTTCACCATTGTACTGGATAGCCTTGCCATGGCTATGTACCAGGAAAAAAGATAAAAATCATCTTACTTGCAGATGACATGATTTTCTATATAGAAAATGCTATGGAAGTGACTAAAATACTGTTAGATTTAATTAAGGATACAAGACAAGATACAAGACAAACCATCACTGAACAATAAAAAACAAAATTAAGAAAGTGATTTCATTTAAAATAATTATAAAGAAAAATATCTAGGAATACATTTAATATTCAAAGAAGGGCATAACATACTTAAAACCACAAAGTATTGCTGAAAGAAATTTAAGGAGTGCCACAGAATTGATGCTTTTGAACTGTGGTGTTGGAGAAGACTCTTGCGAGTCCCTTGGACTGCAAGGAGATCCAATCCATCCATCCTAAAGGAGATCAATTCTGGGTGTTCACTGGAAGGACTGATGTTGAAGCTGAAACTCCAATACTTTGGCCACCTCATGTGAAGAGTTGACTCATTGGAAAAGACCCTGATGCTGGGAAGGATTGGGGGCAGGAGGAGAAGGGGATGACAGAGGATGAGATGGTTGGATGGCATCACCGACTCGATGGACATGGGTTTGGGTGGACTCTGGGAGTTGGTGGTGGACAGAGAGGCCTGGCATGCTGCAATTGATGGGGTCGCAAAGAGTCGGACATGACTGAGCGACTGAACTGAACTGAAATAAATGGGAAAATAACCATGTTAATCAATTAAGTAACCTCAGAGATCTAAATATAAGAATTAAACCACAAAACTTCTGGAAAATAGAAAAATCATTGTAATCTTGAGTTTGAAAAAATAATCTTGGAATTCAAACACGATCCACAAAAGAACTAATTGATAAATTGAACTATATCAAAATTATCTTTTATGCTTGAAAAAATATTATGAAAATCATACATCTAAAAAAGACTTGTATGCAGAATACATAAATAATCCTTACAATTCAATAAAAAGACAACTCAATGTAAAAGTCAGCAAATGATTTGAACAGACATTTAACAAAAGAAGATATATGAATGGCTAAAAGCACTTCAAATATGCTTATATTATTAATCATTAGGAAAATGCTAAATTCAGAAACAGATACAACTACACACCCATTAGAATGGCTCTAATCATAAAAATCAGACCATATTGTTGGAGAGGATACAGAAAACTAGAACTCTCGTGCACTGCTGAAAGTGAAAGCCGCTCAGTCGTGTCCAACTCTTTGTGACCCCATGGACTATACAGTCCCTGGAATTGTCCAGGCCAAAATACTGGAGTGGGTAGCCTTTCCCTTCTCCAGGGGATCTTCCCAACACAGGAATCAAAGTGGGGTCTCCTGCATTGCAAGCAGATTCTTTACCAACTGAGCTATCAAGGAAGCCCTGATACATATTGCCAGTGGGAAAATAAAAGTGGTACAGACACTGGAAAATGTTTCTTAAAAAATTAAAGTTGTTTAGCATACAACTCAGCAATTTCACTTGAAGAAACTGTCCAAGAAAAATGAAAAGGCAGGCCTCCATAAAAACACATGTGTGAGTGTTCACACATCATTATTCCTAATTGCCCCAAATTGGAAACAACCCAATTGCCCATCAATTGATGAATGAATGAATAAATAAAATGTGGTACACCTGTACAATGGACTATTATTCAGCCACAAAAACAAGTGAACTATCTATTCACACTACAAATTGGATAACCTCAAAACCAGTAGGCTTAGAGATAGGAGCCAAATGTTGAGGGGAAAAAAAAAAACTACAATGTATGATTTTATTTATACGAATATTTTAGAAAAGGAATATTTATAGGGAATGAAGGAAAATCCGTGGTTCCCTAGAGTTGAGTGTGGGAATTAACTCTGAGAAATTACAAAATGTTCTAAGTCTGCATTATGGTGAAGTCTGTACAACTGTAAATTTGTTAACATCATAAATTTTTTACGTTTGTTGGCAGAAGCCATTGCTAAATCTGATGTATTTACCTTACAAACTGATCTTTAATTGGAATAATTCACTGAGAAAATAAATTATTCATCCTAAAAAAGAACAAAACATAATTTGTCCTTGTTCTCATGGTGGATTATTATGGACAGGAAGGACGTGACATTCCTTTTCCTTCTCTATCTACAAGCTTACTGTCTGCAATTCCTAGAATCTTTCCTTTTCCTGTTCTGGGATTAAAGGTATTCTTCAAAGGTAGTGGTGGGGAGGGGAGGAAATCCATTTTTGACAGCAACAAAGTAACCAACAAACAAGTTCAATTTCATTGCAACTATGCCTGACATTTGAGGTTCTTTTTCTATTGCTGTCCTGCTGTCATGGTCAACTTAATGGATAAGGTTTAAAAAAAAAAATGTAATATTTGGTCAAAAACTTAAGTAATGGAGACAGCCAAAGGCAGGTTTAATCATGTTTAATCCTTCCATTTACCAGTGCAAGCACACTGAGAAAGTTACTTGACACGTTTCATCCATAGATTCCTCCTCTAGAAATGGAGGTGATGCTAATATCTGTTTTCCTTACAGAGCTACTTTGAGGATTAAATTAGATATTACATATAAGAACTTATCACAAGTTTTTGACATTTCAAATATATCTGAAATATCACTTTTCACCTCTTTCCAGGCAATTTCCCTAGTCCATGGGAACACCATT
Source organism: Okapia johnstoni (assembly GCA_024291935.2). Classification (NCBI taxonomy): domain Eukaryota; kingdom Metazoa; phylum Chordata; class Mammalia; order Artiodactyla; family Giraffidae; genus Okapia; species Okapia johnstoni. Next base: position 12,070,323 of record CM044325.1, read on the forward strand.
CTCTCCTCTACGACTAAAATAGCTTCTGGTCTCTCCACTTCTGCCTTTTTCCTCCTATTAACAATTCCTTACAGAGCAGAAGATGCTTCCAAAGTGTAAATCGGATATGTCCCTCTCCTGCTCTGAAATCCCTCAGCAGACCCCTACAAATCCCTGTATTACGTGGTTCCCTTCTATCTCTCTGGCCTCATTCCTACCAATATTCTCGATCACTGACCAACCTGATCTTAAAATTTCTCAAACTCAAGAAATTATTTTGCAACTTATAGTATTTGCCCCTCCTGTTCTCCTTTTTGAAATATTCTTCCCATAGTTAGCCAAATAACTTACTCCCTCACCTCGCTCAGGACAGGTGACACCCCCTCAAGGATGCCTTTCCCGAGTCCTCTAACACAGCAAGCTCCTGTCACTCTGTGTCCCTGTAACTTTATTCTTACTACTGAATAGTACATAGTAATTTTTAGCTGATTACAGTTTTTGTCCCTTCAAGAATATAAGCATCATAAAGGGAGGCCTTTTGAATATTTATTGTACTGCTATGATTTTAGGACCTACAACAGTACCAGACATATAATATGCTCTCGATAAATACCTGTCTAATAAATGAATGATAAATACTAACTTCTCAATATATTTAAGCACTATAATTGAACAAGATTTTAAGTGACTTGACTCAACATCAGCTAAAACACATAACATTGCAATCAAGTTTCTAATCATAATTAAGTGACTACACCAAAGCCCTCACATCTCTTAGTGACTACAACAAAGTGCTCACATCTCTTAATGATCATTAAAAAATTGAAACAAAACAAGATGCACTTTCCATTTCTATTGTTTAACATGTTCATAAATCACACAAGTACTTATATGAAAATTAAATGGAAAATAAAATTAATACTTTTCTCTGAAAGTTCATTACTGACTTACTACAATCTTTCTGTTTCTGTTTCACCATTAAACTTATCTCCTTTAGGGAGCCTCATGGATATTTTAAGACTTCTACAGGTAATAGTACTCTCTTAAGAGAACAGGAATTTATTCCTCTGAGCAATTAATCATGACCTCCTGGAAATGTTTTATAGACCCAGTCTTCCCACAGCTATTTATCTCCTTTCCTATAAACTGCCTTATTATACAGTTTAACTGTTTGTAACCTGACCTTTCTATTATATGTCATATTTACTTTGTAACAACAATAAAAACCCACCCACAAAACATCATGTATGATCCAAAACTCCAATCTCATAAAATGCTGTGGGAACAAAACACAAGCTGCTGGTTGACCGAGATCCTTATTTTGGCTACAGGGTTTTTTTTTAATTAATTTATGTATTTTTTAACTTTACAATATTGTATTTGTTTTGCCATACATTGACATGAATCCACCATGGGTGTACATGTTTTCCCCTTCCAGAACCCCCCTTCCACCCCATCCCCATCCCATCCCTCTGGGTCATCCCGGTGCACCAGCCCCGAGCACCCTATATCATGGCTACAGGTTTTAAGACCTTCTCAGATCCAGTTGACTTTTGGAGCCTTTTACTGAAGGTAGATAACTTAAATACACACAGTGATAGTCCTAGGATCCATGGTTAGCTAGAATCTTCTAGAAAGTTGTCTTTTTTTATTGGTTCCAGGAGAATTTACTGGGAAAACGGAGGGCCCTTAGCACCCAGAATGAACCTCTGCATTCCCCTAACTGGGTTGGTTGCTTTTGTGTTTTAACCTGGCCTAGCCATTCTTTCCACCTTTCTCTTCCCACTGTCCTCCAACCATCCTTAAGAATCTTGCTTAAAGAGGCAGGTGGGAGACAAAAGCCAACTGAACTCAGGCCTAAATTGATTTTATAATAAAGTTTTGCTTCAGTCTTTTTAAATCAAATTTTGGTGGGCTTAGAGTTCCTGGAAAAGTTAAATAAGTAAACTTTTCCTATGTATCTGTCCTTTTACCTCCCTCTAGCAAGTACATCATCACCAAACTGAGATAAAAAGACACCAAAATTAAAAAACAAACTAACAAACCTCACCGAAGTGTTACAGGGCTCCGTTACAGTAGCAGTCTCAGCAGCAATCTTCGGAAGCCTCCAGGTACCATGCAGGCCCCAGCCTGGCTTGGCTTCACTCCTTTACTGGCCTTTCCAGCCTGGTGGCCAGGCCTGCCCAGCGGCTGCATTGATCCACTTTCAGCAAGAGGTGTCAGGGTCCTTGCCCAGCATCTGACAGCAATACCAGACTTCTCCCCTCTCCTCCTGCTGGCTGGCTCCCTCTGCTTCCAGGGTTCCCCTCAGGGGGCATCACAGCCCTTCAGGGCCCAAAGGCCTTCTTCTAGGGGGCCCTCACTGTTCTATTGTTCTGGAAGTTCGGGGCCCGCTGGCCCCTCCCTCTGGGCCTTAGCTGTAGCTTCTCCTTCTTGGCTACCAGGCTGGCCTGGAATTTCCGCTCAGTCTTGTGTGTAAAACGTAGGAAACACGTTTCCCCTCCCTGACATCGCCCGGGTGAGGCGTAGGTTATCGCAGGGCACCAGTCACAGCAGCGCCGGGCAAACTCCCCCAGAAAGCTGGGTAAACTGGTGTCTCTCAAACCAGCCTCTGGGCCTCAAGGCCTGTGCACAGGGCCAGAGCTCAACCAGTTGTGCTACACGTTGAGCTCTTGTTGGGGGAGAACTGTCCTGCAGGAGATGCTTCGTCATTCCACATACGTTGCTCCCGCAACCCACGTCCGATTCTATAATACGGAAGTCCGGGGTCTCTGGATGAGTGGGCTGTGTAATTTGTGAGGCAGGGCAGCGCTTGTATTGATGTTCAGGTTCCGCCTTGCTCACCTGATGACTGGAGCCGGGGTTCAGGTAACGCGGTATTCATGAGTTTCAGGTGCACGCCGTGGGGGCAAAAGCTGCTCAGCTCCAGGCGTGAACGATGGACAAACTGCCTCACAAGCACACGGTATCAGCACAGAGAGGAAACCACAACCATGCGCCAGAGTGTACCTGTTGATGTGGAAGATCAAGGGGAGATCTCCTACAAGGTGCATCAGCTTAAGACAAATATTGATCTCCATTTCGCTTGAGACCAGGAAGTCTGTGGTAGGTTGGTCATAACTTGACTTCCAAAGAGTAAGCGTCTTTTAATTTCATGCCTGCAATCACCATCTGCAGTGATTTTAGAGCCCCCACCCCCCAAAAAAAGTCAGCCACTGTTTCCACTATTTCCCCATCTATTTGCCATGAAGTGATGGGACTGGATGCTATGATCTTTAGTTTTCTGAGTGTTGAGCTTTAAGCCAACTTTTTCACATTCTCCTCTTTCACTTTTTCATCAAGAGCCTCTTTAGTCTTCTTCGCTTTTCTGCCATGAGGGGTGGTGTCATCTGCATATCTGAAGTTTTAGTTGGGGAAATTTTTAACGTGGATATTTCTCCCCAGCAATCTTGATTTCCAGCTTGTGCTTCCTCCAGCACCAGCATTTCTCATGATGTACTCTGCATTTATAAGTTAAAAATAAACGGGGGGTGACAATATACAGCCCTTGACGTACTCGTTTTTTCCTATTTGGAACCAGTCTGTTGTTCCATGTCCAGTTCTAACTGTTGCTTCCTGACCTGCATACAGGGAAAGAGCAAATTAGCCAAGATGTCCATAGTCAGGCTCTCTCGCCACACATTTTGTGAATCATGGTTATGTAACATTTGAAATCACTTAAAGCACTGTGCACGTGCATCACGAGGTACTCACTTGGCCACGGGCTACTTCTGTTCTCTAAGCATGTATAAGTTCCACCTGGAAAGCCCTTGGGCGGGGGCGGGAAAGTTATGTTATGTCTGCTGCTATGGCTGCTGTGCCAGCCAGGAGAGAATAAAGGCACCTGCAGTTCCTACAGCTCCTTGAGTTTTCTTCCAGTCTGTTAGCTCATACCTTGCCTACCCTGGGTTCAGTGAACAGCAAGACAGTTGCTCTCCTACAGTTACTGAAAACACCTACCAGGCTCTCCAAGTGCTCCCATAGAAGCCCTGGTCGTTAGAACTGAGGTTGACCACAGGCACCCCCTGTCCCTCTGCTCTGGGATGGGAGAGATTTGCAGCACATGTGTAACTCTCTGCAAGGATCGAGCCTCACATGTCCTCTGTCACCCCTTCCTCTCAATGTTTTTATGTCCAGGGGTGGGGAAGGGAGGGGCGATTTCTAGAGCCATGAACTTGTTTTCAATATTTCCTTTGCATCCTTCATATTACTCTGGCTAATTACTTGAAATTTTATGTTTGGATTGATCTTAGTTTAAAATTGCTAGTCACATCTCTGAAAAAGTGATGGGTCTAGGATTTAAACATAGGTCAACCTATCTCCAAAGCACATGCTCTTTAAGATGTCCCCAAAAACACAAGTCCCCTAACCCTCCTTATCTCTCTCAATATCATCCTGCCTCTTTAAATGCTCCAAAAAAGTTGCATTCTTGCCACATTCTCTTAGAAAATTTTAGCTTGATTTCTGAAGGAGAATCTCTTACATGTTAACTTTAAAGGACCTACTACTTTGATATCTCTTCTCTTTCCTTTCATATTCTTAATCCAGGAAGTTTTTTGTGGGGAGACCAATGTGGTAACTGATCTTCCCACCCAACATCTTAAAAATATGACAATAGTTATTTTCCTTCTCAGATAGACCTTGTATAATCAGTACCTATATTAATATCAGAAATGTTCTCCTGAGCATTCTATATTATTCCATAATTTCCAGTAAATAGATTTGGCTGCTGAACAACAAAATTTGTTCTGTTTTCCCTTTGAAATATACTTAATCACAAACTAGAAACTCAGACATGTTTTTACAAACTATGGATAACTCCAATAGTTTTCAGATTTTTATTTTTTTAAAAGGATAAGAATGGCAGCCTAATGTATGCAAGAAATTTTAACTGAGAGTCAGAAGACTAATAATACCTGCTCAGACACCCACAGAAGATTGTTGATAAATGTATATAACAGAACTTTATAAAACGTAAAGGGATTTTAATACTATTACCCACCCCCACTTCTCACTTCACAATGCACAGAGAAGTATTGGTTACATTCATCAAGAAAATGCACATAATTCAAAGATATCTAGTTGGAACAACACTATATTACTAAAAGGTCTATATTTATCAGCACTGAAATTTCCCATCATCAAGTTAGCAAGAGTACTTTGGAGGGGGACATTACTTTAATTCTCATTCACTAAATTATCTGTAAACTACTGAATACTTTGAACATATACTTCTAGACTTTTGTAATATATCAGGATCATGATAGGTTTTGAGAAGGCAAAAGATACAGACATCACATTTGTATTTTACCTTTATGTTTGTGAATTATTTATCATGCATTTCCCCCTATTTCACTTGATGCCTTCTGTTCAAATAATATACAGTGAGATCAGACCACAAGAATTCCAAATGCTCAGTCTATGATTGCCAGCAATAAATAGGTTCTCCTTCAACTCCATTTAAATAACAGCTCCTGAATCTTAATATAACAAAAGGAGTCTGAAATAAAAATATTGTTCTTCTTTACATAAAACACTCCTCCACACACATTTCAGTAAAACCAGCATCTCTAAATCATCCCTTTGATAATTATTAAATAAAACATAATTTCCAATTACACAGAAGAGAAATTATATAAGCACAAGTTAAGGTAATAATAGATTTAATTAAAATGGGCACAGGTTGAAATTGCCTTGCAGTAGAGGCAGGTTGGTCATTTCCTAGAGGGAGAAAGGTAGGCACAGTAATAAAAAGAAAATGTAAGTATCCTATAAATAAATATCCAATTTAAGTCAATTTAAAAATTAAATGTTTTTTTCTGTAATCTCATTACATTAGTCAAATTTTCCAATTAATAATTCTGTATTCTCTGAATGCATGAACACCGTAGTCTTTGTCAGAATTTACACTGATAAAATGATATGGGAACATGTAGCACTAATCTTAAACTGTACAGTTCAGGTACTTGATGTGAACTATGTTAGCTCCATATTTATGTTAATTTCTACCATAACATGACAGAAGTTTGTTTCATGATCTGTATGTCTTTTAGAAAGTACTTAAGCCTCCCTTTTGGTTTGTGATCCATAGTACCTAGAAATATAAACCTATTGCTATCCTCATATATACTGTATGTGGTAGATATACATATATTCATTCATTCTGGTTTGGTTTTTACTCCCAGTTTCCCCTGTGGTTATCCCATCCCGAAGTCAAGTCCAACTCTTTGCAACTCCATGGACGACAGCATGCCAGGCTCCTCTGCCTCCACCATCTTCCCAAATTTGATCAGATTCATGTTCTTTGTGTCAGTGATGCTATCTAACCATCTTATCCTCTGCTGCCCAGTTCTCCTTTGCCTTCCATCTTTCCCAGCATCAGGGTCTTTTCCAGGGAGTCAGCTTTTCACATTAGGTGGCCAAAATATTGGAGGTTCAGCAGCAGTCCTTCCAATGAATATTCACATTTTCCCTCAGTTCAGTTCAGTCACTCAGTTATGTCTGACTCTTTGCAACCCCATGGACTGCAGCATGCCAGGCTTCCCTGTCTATCACCAACTCCCGGAGTTAACTCAAACTCATATCCATTGAGTCGGTGATGCCATCCAACCACCTCATCCTCTATCGTCCCCTTTTCCTCCCACCTTCAATCTTTCACAGCATCAGAGTCTTTTTAAATGAGTCAGTTCTTCGCATCAACTGGCCAAAGTTGCAACTTCATCATCAGTCCTTCCAATGAATATTCAGGACTTATTTCCCTTAGAATGGACTGGTTGGATCTCCTTGTGGTCCAAGGGACTCTCAAGAGTCTTCTCCAACACCACAGTTCAAAAGCATCAATTCTTTGGTGCTCAGCTTACTTTATGGTCCAATTCTCACATCCATACATGACTACTGGAAAAACCATAGGTTTGACTAGACAGATCTTTGTTGGTAAAGTAATGTCTCTGGTTTTTAATATACTGTCTAGGTTGGTCACAGCTTTTCTTTCAAGGAGCAAGCATCTTTTAATTTCATGGCTGCAGTCATCATCTGTGTGATTTTGGAGCCCAAGAAAATAAAGTCTGTCACTGTTTCCAAAAATTCCCCATCTATTTGCCATGAAGTGATGGGACTGTATGCCATGATCTTAGTTATCTGAATGATGAGTTTTAAGCGAACTTTTTCACTCTCCTCTTTCACTTTCATCAAGAGGCTCTTTAGTTCTTCTTTGCTTTCTGCCATAAGGGTGGTGTCATTGGCTTATCTGAGGTTATTGATATTTCTCCCAGCAATCTTGATTCCAGCTTGTGCTTAATCCAGCCTGGCATTTTGCATGACGTGCTTTGCATGTAAGTTAAATTAGCAGGGTGACAATAAACAGCCTTGATGTACTCCTTTCCCAATTTGGAACCAGTCTCTTGTTCTATGTCCAGTTCTAACTGCTGCTTCCTGACCTGCATATGGGTTTCCCAAGAGGCAGGTCAAGTGGTCTGGTATTCCAATCTCTTTCAGAATTTTCCAGGGTTTATTGTGATCCACACAGTCAAAGGCTTTGGCATAGTCAATAAAGCAGAAATAGATGTTTTTCTGGAACTCTCTTGCTTTTTCAATGATCCAGCGGATGTTGGCAATTTGACCTCTGGTTCCTCTGCTTTTTCTAAAACCAGCTTGAACATCTGGAAATTCACTGGTTCACATATTGCTGAAGTCTGCCTTGGAGTAATTTTGAGCATTAGTTTGCTAGTGTGTGAGATGAATGCAATTGTGCAGTAGTTGGAGCATTCTTTGGCATTGCCTTCTTTGGGATTGTAATGAAAACTGACCTTTTCCAGTCTTTCGGCCACGGCTGAGTTATCCAGATTTGCTGGCATATTCAGTGCAGCACTTTCACAGCATCATCTTTTAGGTTTTGAAATAGTTCATCACATTCCAGGATGTCTGGCTCTAGGTGAGTGATCACACCATTGTGGTGATCTGTGTCATGAAGATGTTTTTTGTATAGTTCTTCTGTGTATTCCTGCACCTCTTCTTAATATCTCCTTCTTCTGTTAGGTCCATAGCATTTCTGTCCTTTATCAAGCCCATCTTTGCATGAAACTATTCCCTTGGTATCGCTAGTTTTCTTGAAGTGATCTCTAGTATTTCCCATTCTATTGTTTTCCTCTATTTCTTTGCACTGATCCCTGAGGAAGGCTTTCTTATCTCTCCTTGCTCTTTTTTGGAACTCTGCATTCAAATGGGTATGTCTTTTCTTTTCTACTTTGCCTTTAGCTTATCTTCTATTCACAGCTATTTGTAAGGTCTCCTCAGACAACCATTTTGCTTTTTTGCATTTCTTTTTCTTGGGGGTAGTCTTAATAACTGCCTCCTGTACAGTGTCACAAACCTCCATCCATACTTCTTCATGCACTCTGTCTATCAGATCTAATCCCTCGAATCTATTTGTCACTTCCACTGTATAATCATAAGGGATTTGATTTAGGTTGTACCTGAATGGCCTAGTGGTTTTCCCTACTTTCTTCAATTTAAGTCTGTATTTGGCAATAAGGAGTTTATAATCTGAGCCACAGTCAGCTCTCAGTCTTGTTTTTGCTGAGTATATAGAGCTTCTCCAACTTTGGCTGCAAAGGATATAATCAATCTGATTTTGGTATTGACCATCTGGTGATGCCCATGTGTAGAGTCTTCTCTTGAGTAAGTAGATTTTTGTAAAGTACTAGAGATTAATGAATATTTATCAAGCATCTCCTGTGAGAACAGTGGTGAACAAAGTAGACAGTAGTGGCCAAAGTATTGGAGCTTCAGTATCAATCCTTCCAATGAATATTCGGGGTTGATTTCCTTTAGGATTGACTGGTTTGATCTCCTTGCTGTCCAAGGGATTCTCAAGAGTCTTCTCCAGCACCGCAGTTTGAAAGCATCAGTTCTGCATAAACTTTACACACATATTTGTGTATACTGTGTGCATATATATAATATATAGAGGGAGATGAGCATGTTTAGACAGATATCAATATTCAAGAGTGTGTGTGTTCATACAAATTGTATGGCCAGGCCATTGAAGTTGGCTGTTATCTTGACTAACCAGTGCCTGCTTCACTTACATGACTCCTCTTAACTATAGGGCTTAGTTAGTAATGCCTACCTGCTTGCCCCCTGCCCCAGCCGCTTGTTTCCCTATCAACTGATGAGTCAGCCTGAAGTCAATTCCCCTATAAGTGGTAACTGATCTTTCTCCTTGAGTAGCAAAACTTGCTGCTATGTCCTGTCTGCTGTCTGCCGCCCACAGTGGGCTATTGTTCTAGAATCTCAGGTTTAGATATGCAATACCATCTGTCCAATAAGCTGTTAATGTCTCTTGCTGTCTCCAGGCTCTTTCTTCAGTCCCAAGGGTGGGCAACTACTAGGCTTGCAGGCCTGCAGAGTTCAGCTCAGCACAGATATTCAAAAAGAGGAGGAACACAGAAAAGCTAGCACTATAAAACAAAAGATACTTTGGAGTGTAAGGAAGTGCAGTTCTTTTTTTAAAATAGAGGATTAATTAAAATATGTTCTTCATCTTGGATATATAAGTACTTTTATGGCTTGTCATAAAAAATGCTGCTTCTAAAACCACTTCAAGGAAAACAAAATTACTGTGCCCTAAAATCTGTTAGAGGGACAAAAAGTGGTTTCTGTGTTGACAATGACCTGATGTTGGGAGAGTCAGAATAAAATTGTTTCATATGTTATAAGACCTGAGATCCTAGAGGTTTTTCAACATTTTCTGTTATCATGGAGTTGTAACTTTTAGATGTAAGCATTTAAATAAAATGAGATTCTCTTTTTGTAATGTAAGATGGTAAGGCAGTTTCTCCAACATCACTTTAAAGGAGCATTTTTATAACACCATATGTATAATACACTTTATATAGATAATACATTGTATACCATCTATGCCTGTATATACTATGTGTATAAAATGAAAAAAGCAAACTCTAAAATAATATACAATTGTTTAATGTGTTTATTTGGTTAAATTGATTCAAGCTTAGATTCTTTCACTTGAATCTCAAACAGGCTGGAACAACAGAGGTGTTAAAAAGTATTTCCGAAATGATACCATGTATTTTGTCTGCTGTTGCTTCACCAGACCTATTAGGAAGACGAAACTGAGAAATTAAAAGTCTGTAGTAACAGTTTTAGGCTTGGGATAAAATAAGTTTTTGACTGTGGATATTTCTAATTTACAGGTAAAACTAAGGCTCGTTAGTCCTGACTAACTTTCTCTGAGATTTCATTTAGTGAGGAGACTACATAAGATTTATATGTAGCTCTGTCCATCTACCCTTAAACTGAGGCTTCTTGGATTAAAGCAGGAGTCTGCAGATGTTTTCTCAAATGGGGCCAGATATAAACACATTTTGTGTCTGTTGCAACTACCATCAATAAAGGAGAGAAGGATGTGTAGACAACATGTAAACAAATAAGCAGGGCTATATTCTAATAAAATGGTGTTTATAGACAATTTTAACTTCATAAGATTTGCATGTCATGAAGTATTATTCTGCCCTTATTTTTTTCAGCTATTTGAAGTATAAAAAATTCTTTGCTTACATGCTCTTTACAAACAGGTGGGAGACTGCATTTGGCCCATGGCCTGTAATTTTTCAACATCTGCACAAAACTGTGTTAAACTTCAGCAGTCAGAAAAGGGTTGAAGTTTGTGTTTCAGTTTTGCGATGTTGCAGCAAGATTATTTGGCCTTAAGAATGTAGGTGAAGTGATTTTTATGGCATCAGAAATAGATACCCAAAAGTCAGATAAAAATGCAAACCCGAAGTTAAGATTAAAGTTAGTAATGATAAACATATGAGTCATTCCTATGAGGTTATAACTCAAGCTGAAACAGTATTTGAAAATGTGACTTTGGAAACAGAATTATGCAGTGGAAGGAGAGAAAATAACAAGAAAATGTGATGTGTATGGAGATATCAGTAAAAAGGAAAGAACGAAGGTGAACAAATTCATGGGAGATAATTTCGTGAAAGGAGAGCAGGGCTAATAAGAATCCAAGAGGACAGGGGGAAAAATCCATGGCTCCATTTAGCAACTGAGTAGGTTGACAATGATTTCTGTTAGAAGAATCACTGGAGACAGATTAGTGTGGGAGCAAGTTACAGATGCTGAAGTAGGAGGCAGAAGTAGGAGATCTGCCTTTCCATTAGAAATTAACTTTATTAAAGGAAACAGTATATGAAAGTTATATAAAATTCAATGTTTAATGATTGCTTACTTTACAGAAACCTTAATATTTCATACGTAAGCTCTGAAAGCAATAAATAGAGGCAGTGGGGTTTATAAACAGACCTGTAATCCCTGCAAAGATTTAGAAACTGCTAAGTTTTGGTTGTCATATTCTGGGGCTTCCATGAGCTTTTACCTATTTATTAGCTTTGTCTTATGTAATTGACACTTTTATTTCAGTGTGTTGTAATGGATGTGACATATCTCTAATATGGAACTTGTGAGTCTGGCACTCCTTCAACCTTAAATGACATGCTGACTCAAATTTTGGCCCTTAGGTTTCTCTGCATAGGAGGTTAAACTGGGTTAAAAGTAGATCCAAGATTGATATTTTCAGGGCAGGAGAAGTTGGAGACAATGAAAATATGGAATGTGAAAATATACCCACTCCAGAGTATAAAATACTGTTCAACTGCAAATGTAAGCTATGAACATAGGGATAAGTTATTCCTGATTTAGCATCCTATAAGACAGCATATGATCTTCCCTGGTGGCTCAGATAGTGAAGAATCTGCCTGCAACATGGGAGAACTGGGTTCTGTCCCTCAGTTGGGAAGATCCCCTGGAGAAGGAAATGGCTACCCACTCCAATATTCTTGCCTTGAGAATTCTCTGGACAGAGGAGCCTGGTGGGCTACAGTCCAAATGATCGCAAAGAGTCGGACACGACTGAGTGACTAACACTTTCACTTTCAAAATAACATATGGCCAGTATTGAAGAGACATTACCTTAAGGAATAACTGCAGAGTTGTGAGAAGTATTAAGAGAACACATAAGGCATGTTAGCAACAGCCAGAAGCTGCTTTTATGCTAAGGACTGAAGAAGCAAGTGGACAAATTAATTTCCAGAATTCAGTGAGACCTGAGGCTAAGAAGGAGAATCAGGTCCCACAAGCTCCAAACATGGAGGGAATAGCTACTGCTAGAGATTTGACCTTTCAGAAAAAGTGTTGCAATCAGAGAAGACTTAATAGTTCTTGGCATTTAACAAAAATGGCTATAGATAATATCTTTGCTTGTAAAATATTGACTAATGTTGCATTTCAGATATCTGAAAATATTTTAAGTCAGTTCAGTCACTCAGTCATGTCCAGCTCTTTGCGATTCTATGGTTAACTGAATGGTTTACTTCATTTGTTTCTAGTATATCTGAACATCTTGTGATAAATATGCATTGTATTCTATTTTCTGAATTGAAATACATAGTGAATTTATTTCAAAAATACGAATTTCTTGTTTTGCAGTCTTTAGTAACCAAAATTCTCTGTCATGTATTTTACATATTTATAATCAACTTTGGGCTTTACAGGTGGTGCTAGTGGTAAAGAACCCACCTGCCAATGCAGGAGACATAAGAAACTCAGGTTCGATCTCTGGGTTAGGAACATCACCTGGAGGAGGGCATGGCAACCCACTCCAACATTCTTGCTTGAGAATCCCATGGACCAAGAATCCTGGTGAGCTATGGTTCTTGGGGTCGCAAAGAGACAGACACAATTGAAGCAATTTGTATGCATGCACACACACGTAATCAACTTCAGTGCATCAATTCAATTTAAAAATGTTAACCCCAACATTTTTGACATATTGTTTGGCTAGAAAAATAAAACTGTATTCTACCAAACCAATTTATATTTATTTTTCTCTTTTCTATATAGTATCTCTACCTGTTTTGAATAAGATTAATTCATTGAGTCACTAAGTGTCTCAGGTATAGTATTTTCCTAGGCACCATGGAGGGTACTAATTAGAAAACAGCATTCCTAGTATATGATGCCTAAAATCAGTTTGTATGGAATAGTCATCTACAAACAAATATGCTGAAATTCAGAAGAGAAAAAGCTGGTGGAAAAGAGATAAAGCAACAGCTTCATGAAGGATGTGCTATCTGAGCTCAAAATTTAAGAATGGGATATGCAGAATGACAGGGAGCAGAGAAGATGCCACCTTTTAATTGTGATAATTGAAAATATGTAGGCCCTGAGCACAACCACCACCATTGTAAATGGACATAAATCAGCAGTGATGCAATCCTTGGGATAGATTGCTCTCTGGGGAAATACAATTCTGTCTACCAGATTCTATATCCATGGGCAAAGTGAAGACATAATACTTTTAATAATGCTGAGCAAGCACTTTGTTCTGAACTGCTATAACCACAGAATTTCTAGAAAATCATAAAACACACTATGTGATCATCTCCTCATAAGTTCATTCTAAACTTTGAACTTGGTACATCATTATCCAATTTGGACCAGCAATAGTATGTTTCATTTCCTTGGAATTTGAGAAAATAGAATGAGATGATTTGCATTGAAAATCAAGATGCAAGTTTGTGAAAACAGCTGCCAGCTTAGTTATCTATAGTTAGTTCTTAAATTACCAAAAGGAGAACTGATGTCTGGGAAAAAAAAGAAAAAACAGAAGACATAGTCTTGAGAAAGATATACATCACAAATCTGATTAAATGAAGCTTATTCCTTTACAGTCAGCTTATTTTCTTACCAATGTGAAACTTACCATTTTAAAAATATTTGTAGTTACAAGCACCTGCTCAGTATTAACTTTATTTTCTTTTGTATCTTTTTTTTCTGACAACTTCACCAGTGTCTGTTTGGCAGCAATGTGGACTCAGTATGATGTGGTGCTATTGCAAGCAAATTCTGAATGTATGTTCCCATTTTAGAGCTTCCAAAGCAATTGGCTGAGCCCTTTGTTGGAAATGTATCATGGGTCAACTTATTCTGTTGCCTAGACCTGCTTCTCTGCCCCTGGAGAATTGTTCTCAGGAGCATTCACCAACAAATCCCATAGGTACAAATATCAGTGTGTCAGAACCCATATCACAGAGAACCCAATGTAAGTTGGATGTCCATATTCTCCAAGTTGATCTGTAGATTAAATGCAATCCTAATAAAATCCAAATAGATTTCTGATGAAAGTGAGAAGGATTCTAAAAATGTGTATAAAATGAATAGAATCTAGAAGAGTCTTCTTTGGGAAGAAAAAGTTAGAACTGATGCTTGACTTCAAGTTTTACTCTATAAGCCACGGTAATCAAGATATGATTGTATTGGTGAGAGGATAAACACATGGTCAACTGAATAGAATTGAGAGACTAGAAATAGAACCCTACGTAGAGTGAATTGATTTTTGATCAGAGCAAGCAAAGAGAGTCTGGACCCATAGTGGCTAGATTCATGGAAATGTGAAGTACAAACTCCCCAAACAGGCCACTGAGAGTGATGGCAAGTGGGTATACTACCACTTTCATTCTTTCCTTGCTGAAACCAGATATTCTACTTGTTTGGGAAACAGCACCATATAAGGCCATTGATTAGAGTTTAGACTACATTCTGGTTGGATGGAGCATCTTTCTTGTAGCATAAGATCTCAAAGTGGGAACATCATCTTTGTCATCAAAAGACCATTCCATCCCTTTATCAGTGTGGAATATTGTAAGTGATAACACCAGTGAATCCCATGACTTTGTGCTGTAATTTATGCCTTTCCTTTTTTTTTTCCGCCTGCATTAATTTATTGCTATAAAAGTTTCTTAATCTGAATTTGAAATTTCACTAGTCTACCTCACATTTTATAATTCTGAATTGTCTTAAGTTGTATCTACAGTATGTTCTTGTCCTTTCATTCACTTTGGTAAATGCATTAAAATTCTACCCCTCAAAAAAAAAAAAAAAAGGAATCATGTGCTCACTGCCTCACCACTACTGGCTCTTATGAAGGTCAATGAAGGTCAACCTCCATGATGGTGAAGTTGTTCAGTTGTGTCTGACTCTTTGTGTCTGACTGTAGCCTACAAGGTTCCACCGTCCATGGGATTTTCCAGGCAAGAATACTGGAGTGGGTTGCCATTTCCTTCTCCAGGAGATCTTCCCGACCCAGAGATTGAACCCAGGTCTCCCGTATTGTAGGCAGATGCTTTACCGTCTGAGCCACCAGGGAAGTCCCATGATGGTACCCATTGATATTTATTTCCATGTATTCATCCTCTTCTGTAGTCTTCTCTCACACTGAATGGAGTTAACCTGTATAATCAATAGGATATTGTGGAAACGATACTGTGTGACTTCCAGAGCTATTTCACATAACATGTTCCTTCTACCTTGATCCCTGATAGATTATTTGCTCAGATAGAAGCACTTGTCAGCTTCCAGAGAAGCTCAGATAACTTGTACATGGTCCATGTCACAAGGAACTGGCATCCCTGCAAAGACCCAGCATTTGCTTGCCAGGTACATGAGTGAGATATTGTGGAACTAGATATCCACATACAATTAATTCTTCAGATGAGTAAAGCCTCAGATGACATGTTGTGTGCACTTTTAGCTGACATAATTATCTAGCTAAGCAACTCCCAGACTCCTGACCTTGAAAAACTGTGTAATAAATACATATTAACTGCTTAAATCCACTAAATTTGGGAGCATTTTTATGCTGCCATAGATAACTAATGTAACTATAAGATGTGTTCCTTAGTGTAGTGCAGTTTTACATGTGATTCCCATATGTGTACCAAACACTGTAAATTCTCTGAAAAGGGTACTGGGTAAAATCCCATAAGGAGAAAAGAAAAATTCAATTCCAGAATATGTGTTGTTTCCAGTCAAGGTGAATCACTGTCCCTTCTGAAGCAACTAGATGACCATCCCTTAGAAGATGGCACTATATTGGGAACCTAGAGTAGGTATCTATTGATGGCAGTTGGACATATGGCTTCAGCAACAGCCAACTCGCCCTTAGAGTCTGTGCTGTTGGGCATCTATTCCTGCCATCATGGCTTCTTCTCCCATGTGCCCACTGTCCTATTGGTGACTCCACAGAGGTCACCAATGATGAAACTATTTAATGTCAGCTTCCCAGGTCATTTTGCTTACTTATGAATGTAGACCCTACTCTGTAGGCAGGTGAAAGGTGCCCCTTTATTTTGGAGGAAATATCCTAGCATGCCACATACCACTGGGTGTTTAGAAAAATACACTGATGTAGTAAGCTCTTAAATCTTCTTAGACTTTATCTTCTTTTCTGAAGATTGTACATGTCTTACCAAGACTTCCGGGAGCACATTTGCTACTTTTTGCTCATTTGGTCTGATTAACCTGTTATATAGTGGACTAATGTGACATTCATGGAAATATCTAGGTAGACCAGATACCTATGTACTACATTTTGACTCATGATATGGATCAGTATATGAGCTATCTTGGTATACACTGCAAGTGCATTTGAAAAGTGCATGTAAGGATAACCCTATATGTGAGACAGAATAAGAGACACAGATGCATAGAACAGTCTTATGGACTCTGAGGGAGAAGGTGAGGGTGGGACGTTCTGGGACAATAGCATTGAAACATGTATATTATCATATGTGAAACAGAACACCATTCCAGATTCAGTGCATGAGACAAATGCTCAGGGCTGGGGCAATGGGATGACCCAGAGGGATGGGATGGGGAGGGAGGTGGGAGGGGGGTTCAGGATGGGGAACACATGTAAACCCATGGCTGATTCATGTCAATGTATGGCAAAACCACTACAATATTGTAAAGTAATTAGCCCCCAACTAAAATAAATAAATTTATTTTTTTAAAAAAAGTGCATGGATTTTATAATTATCAGGTTTAATGATTTATAAATTAAATGTAATCAAATTTTGTGATTGCATGTTTAATTCTTTTGTATCACTATGTATCACATTACTGTATCTGTGTCTACATATCACAATTGATATTTTTGTCTCAGTTGTCTAATTACTGAAAATACGGCATTAGAATTTGAAACTATGTATATTCATCTATTTTTTGTGTATTTGTATAATTCTTTAATGTCTTATAGTTCTACTATTACATTCATAGACATTTAGTATTTATATATCTTCTTATTACTTTAACTATTTTATTATATGATTCTGAAAGACTCCTATTTATTTTTATACATTTAGGTCAACTTTGTCAGATAACTCTTTTTTATCTTTTTAAATTTTACTTTTAACTGAAGCAAACTGCTTTACAGAATTTTTTTTCTTTCTGCCAAACATCAACATGAATCCACCATAGGTATACATACCTATGTATACATACCCCTCCCTCTTGAACCTCCCTCTCATTTCCCTCCCCATCCCCGCTTCTAGATTGTTGCAGTTTGAGTTCAAACTGTTAGAGTTTCCTGAGTCATACAGCAAATTCCCTTTGGCTATCTAGTTTACATATGGTAATGTAAGTTTCCAGGTTATTCTCTCCATGCATGTCACCCTCTCTTTCCTCCCCGCCCCCGCCATGTCTGTAAGCCTGTTCTCTATGTCTGTTGTCTCCATTGCTACCCTGCAAATAATTTGATCAGTTCGGTTCAGTTCAGTCACTCAGTTGTGTCTGACTCTTCGCAACCCCATGGACCACAGCATGCCAGGCCTCCCAGTCCATCACTAACTCCTGGAGTTTACTCAAATTCATCTCCATTGACTTGGTGATGCCATCCAAACATCTCATCCTCTATCGTCCCCTTCTCCTCCTGCCCTCAATCTTTCCCAGCATCAGGGTCTTTTCAAATGAATCAGCTCTTTGCATCAAGTAGCCCAGTTATTGGAATTTCAGCTTCAACATCAGTCCTTCCAATGAACACTCAGGAGTGATCTCCCTTAGGATGGACTGGTTGGATCTCCTTGCAGGCCAGGGGACTCACAAGAGTCTTCTCCAACACCACAGTTCAAAAGCATCAATTCTTTTGCACTCAGCTTTATTTGTAGTCCAAATCTCACATCCATACATGACTACTGGAAAAACCATAGCCTTGATGAGATGGACCTTTGTTGGCAAAGTAATGTCTCTGCTTTTTAATATGCTGTCTAGGTTGGTCATAAGTTTTCTTCCAAGGAGTAAACATCTTTTAATTTTATGGCTGCAGTCACCATCTGCAGTGATTTTGGAGCCCAAAAAAATAAAGTCAGCCACTGTTTGCACTGTTTCCCCATCTATTTGCCATGAAGTGATGGGACCGGATGCCATGATCTTAGTTTTCTGAATGTTGACCTTTAAGCCACCTTTTTCACTTTTCCTCTTTCACTTTCATCAAGAGGCTCTTTAGTTTATAAGTACCATCTTTCTAGATTCTATATATATGCATTAGTATATGATATTTATCTTTCTGATTTCACTCTGTATAATAGGCTCTAGGTTCATCCACCTCATTAGAATTGACTCAAACCCTTTCCTTTTTATAGCTGAGTAATACTCCATTGTGTATATGTACCCAGCTTCTTTATCCATTCATCTGTGGGTGGACATCTAGGTTTCTTCCGTGTTCTAGCTATTGTAAATAGTGCTGCAGTGAACATTGGGGTACATGCGTCTTTTTCAACTTTGTTTTCCTCAGGGTATATGCCTAGGAGTGAGATTGCTGGGTCATATGGTGGTTTTATTCCCATTTTTTAAAGTAATCTCCATACTGTCTTCCATAATGGCTGTATCAATTTGCATTCCCACCAACAGTGCAGAAGGGTTCCCTTTTTTCTATACCCTCTCCAGCATTTATTATGTGTAGACTTTTTGATGGTGGCCATTCTGACTGGTGTGAGGTGATATTTCATTGTAGTTTTGATTTGCATTTCTCTAATAATGAGAAATGTTTAGCATCTTTTCATGTGTTTCTTAGCCATCTGTCTGTCTTCTTTGGAGAAATGTCTGTTTAGGTCCTCTGCCCACTTTCTGATTAGTTTGTTTATTTTTCTGGTTTTGAGCTGCATGAGTTGCTTATATATTTTGGAGATTAATTCTTTGTCAGTTGTTGCATTTGCTGTCATTTTCTCTCATTCTGAGGGTTGTCTTTTCTCTTTGCTTATAGTTTCCTTCATTGTATTAAAGCTTTTAAGTTTAAATAAGTCCCATTTGTTTATTTTTGTTTTTATTTCCATTACTATAAGAGGTGGGTCATAGAGAATCTTGCTGTGATTTATGCCATAGAGTGTTCTGACAAGGTTTTCCTGTAATACTTTTATAGTTTCTGGGCTTATACTTATGTCTTTAATCCATTTTGAATTTATTTTTGTGTATGGTATTAAGAAATGTCCTAATTTAATTCTTTTACAGGTAACTGTCCAGTTTTCCCAGCAACACTTATTGAAGAGGCTGTCTTTACCCCATTGTATATTTTTCCCTTCTTTGTCAAAAATAAGGTATCCATAGGTGCATGGGTTTATCTTTAGGCTTTCTATCTTGTTCCATTGGTGTGTATTTGTTTTTGTGTCAGCACCATACTAAATGTACCATGTTTCTTATGCTTAGTGTTTTCCCAGTATGTAGGTTCATCCTTTTAAATTCAACTTAGTTCTGTCTTTGTATATAAAGCGCTCACTCTTGATATCACAAAATAGTTGAGTTTTTTTTATCCAGTCTAACTGCCTCTGCCTTTTAATTACAATGCTTGAAAGTGCAATTTCACTCAGTCGTGTCTGACTCTTTGTGACCCCATGGAGTATACAGTCCATGGAATTCTCTAGGCCAAAATACTCGAGTGGCTAGCCTATTCCTTCTCCAGTGGATCTTCCTGACTCAGGAATCAACTGGGCTCTCCTGCACTGTATGGTGGACTCCTTACCAGCTGAGCCACCAGGGAAGCCCAATTACAATGCTCAGCGCTGCTGCTGCTAAGTCACTCCAGTCGTGTCCAACTCTGTGCGACCCCATAGACGGCAGCCCACCAGGCTCCTCTGTCCCCGGGATTCTCCAGGCAAGAACACTGGAGTGGGCTGCCATGCTTAGTGCATGTATGTTTAATATTGTTATTTATACAGCTTGGTTTACTTCAACTGTTTGTAATATTCTTTAGTGATATTATCTGGTTTGGCTTTCTTTTTCTCCTTCCCTCACTTCTTTGGAGTTGATCAAATATGTTTTATTATTCTGTCTTCTTTATAGACTATTTAGCCATATTTCTTTAAATTATAATTTTACTAGTTTTCCTAGGGGCAGTGATATGCTTCTTAATGTATCAAGTTTACTTAAACTCAAGTATTACGAAAGTGAAAAGTGAAAGTGAAGTCGCTCAGTCGTGTCCAACTCTTTGTGACCCCATGGACTGTAGCCTACCAGGCTCCTCCGTCCATGGGATTTTCCAGGCAAGAGTACTGGAGTGGGGTGCCATTTCCTTCTCCAGAGGATCCCGACCCAAGGATCGAACCCAGGTCTCCCGCATTGTAAGCAAGACGCTTTACCATCTGAGCCACCAGGGAAGTATTACAAAATTGCTGGTAAAATGTCAAAACAGTAGTGAAATTTCATTTATTCCCCATCCTCAGTACTACTGTTTTCATATATTTTACATCTGCCTATGAAATCTGGCAATATAATGATATACTTTTGCTTTAAATAGTCTTCAGGAAAATTTAGAGAAAAAGTGTAGTTTATATTTATCTACATAATTTACCATTTCCTATGTTTTTCATTCCCTCTGGGAGAGCTAAATTTCCACCAGCTATAATCTCTCTTCAATCTCAAAACTTCATTTCCTGAAATTTGGGCATCCTATTGACAGTTTTTCTCAGCTGTCATTATGTGAAATTCCTTTATTTCTCTCTTTTTAAGGGATATTTTAATTGTTTACAGAATTTGGGGTTGAATATTCAGCACTGTTTTACATTCAGTTTTTACATTCAGTTCTTTAAAGGTGTTGATCCATTTTTCCTTTGCCTCACTTGTTACAGTAAATCATCAATCCTTCATAATCTTAATGTTCTAAATCTAATGTTTCTTTTTCTCTGCCTGCTTCTAAGATATTCTCTTTATTTCACTTTGCACTATCCTTACGTATGCTGAAAAGTCCCACTTGCGAATGTGAAGTCAGGTGGGCCTTAGGAAGCATCACTACAAACAAAGCTAGTGGAGCTGATGGAATTCCAGTTGAGCTATTTCAAATCCTAAAAGATGATGCTGTGAAAGTGCTGCACTCAATATGCCAGCAAATTTGGAAAACTCAGCAGTGGCAAAAGGACTGGAAAAAGGCAGTTTCGTTTCAATCCTAAAGAAAGGCAATGCCAAAGAATGTTCAAACTACCTCACAAACACTCATCTCACATGCCAGCAAAGCAATGCTCAAAATTCTCCAAGCCAGGTTTCAGCAATATGTGAACTGTAAACTTCCAGACGCTCAAGCTGGTTTTGGAAAAGGCATAGAAACCAGAGATCATTTGTTAACATCTGTTAGATCATCGAAAAGGCAAGAGAGTTCCAGAAAATCCTCTATTTCTGCTTTATTGACTATGCCAAAGCCTTTGACTGGGTGGATCACAATAAACTCTGGAAATTCTTCAAGAGACGGGAATAGCAGGCCACCTGACCTGCATCTTTGAGAAATCTGTATGCAGGTCAGGAAGCAACAGTTAGAACTGGACATGGAACAACAGACTGGTTCCAAACAGGGAAAGGAGTACGTCAAAGCTGTATACTGTTACCCAGCTTATTTAAATTCTATGCAGAGCACATCATGAGAAACGCTGGACTGGATGAAGCATAAACTGGAATCAAGATTGCTGGGAGAAATATCAATAACCTCAGATATGCAGATGACACCACCTTGATGGAAGAAAGTGAAGAAGAACTAAAGAGCCTCTTGATGAAAGTGAGAGGAGAGTGAAAAAGTTGGCTTAAAACTCAACATTCAGAAAACTAAGATCATGGCATCTGGTCCCATCACTTCATGGGAAATAGATGGGGAAACAGTGGAAACAGTGGCTGACTTTACTTTTGGGTGGCTCAAAAATCACTGCAGATGGTAACTGCAGCCATGAAATTAAAAGATGCTTACTCCTTGGAAGCAAAGTTATGACCAACCTACACAGCATATTAAAAATCAGAGACATTACTTTGCCAACAAAGGTCCATCTAGTCAAGGCTATGGTTTTTCCAGTAGTCATGTATGGATATGAGAGTTGGACTATAAGGAAAGCTGAGCACCGAAGAATTGATGCTTTTGAACTGTGGTGTTAGACAAGACTCTTGAGAGTCCCTTGGACTGGAAGGAGATCCAACCAGTCCATCCTAAAGGAGATCAGTCCTGAGTGTTCATTGGAAGGACTGATGCTGAATCTGAAACTCCAATACTTTGGCCACCTGATGCAAAGAGCTGATTCATTTGAAAAGACCCTGATGCTGGGAAGGATTGAAGGCAGAAGGAGAAGGTGATGACAGAGGATGAGATGGTTGGGTGGCATCTGACTCAATGGACTTGAGTTTGAGTAAACTCCAGAAGTTGGTGATGGACAGGGAAGCCTGGCATGCTGCTATCCATGGGCTTGCAAAGAGTTGGACATGACTGAGCAATGAACTGAACTGACGGCTGCATATTGTCACCCTGCTTATTTAACTTACATGCAGAGTACATCATGCAAAGTGCCAGGCTGGATGAAGCACAAGCTGGAATCAAGATTGCTAGGAGGATTATGGATAACTTCAGATATGTAGATGACACCACTTGATTGCAGAAAGTGAAGATGAACTAAAGAGCCTCTTGATGAAAGTGAAAGAGGAGAGTGAAAATGTTGGATTAAAACTCAACATTCAGAAAACTAAGATCATGGCATCCAGTCCCATCACTTCATGGCAAATAGATGGGGAAACAATGGAAACAGTGACAGACTTTATTTGGGGGGGCTCCAAAATCACTGCAGTTAGTGACTGCAACCATGAAATTAAAAGATGCTTGCTCCTTAGAAGAAAAGCCATGACCAACCTAGAGAGCATATTAAAAAGCAGAGACATTACTTTGCCAACAAGGTCCTTCTAGTCAAAGCTATGCTTTCTCTAGTAGTCATATGTGGATGTGAGAGCTGGACTATAAAGAAAGCTGAGTGCTAAAGAATTGATGCTTTTGAACTGTGGTATTAGAGAAGACTCTTGAGAGTCCCTTGGACCGCAAGGAGATCCAACCAGTCCATTCGAAGGGAAATAAGTCCTGAATATTCATTGGAATGACTGATGCTGAAGCTGAAACTCCAATACTTTGGCCATCTGATGCGAAGAACTGACTCACTAGAAAAGACCCTGATGCTGGAAAAGATTAAAGGTGGGAGGAGAAAGGGATGACAGAGGATGAGATGGTTTGATGGCATCACTGACTCAATGGATATGAGTTTGAATAAGCTTTGGAAGTTCATGATGGACAGGGAAGCCTACTGTGCTGTAGTCCATAGGGTTGCAAAGAGTTGAACACAACTGAGCAACTGAACTGAACTAAGTATGGTTTACTATATCGTGATTTTCTTTGTATTTAACCTTCTTAGAATTGAAAATCAACAATTGTAAGTAATTTGATCTTCCTTATCAATTTAGAAAGCTGCAGCAATTATGTTTTCAAATATTCTCCTTGACCATTCTCTCTCTCATCTCATTCTGGAAGTCACTGAGTTAAGGTTTTATTTGCTCATATTTCCAGTATTTTCCCCTGTATTCTTCAGAGTGAATATTTTCTATTAATTATGTCTCAAGTTAATGTCCCTTTTATTTCCTGACTCTGTTTCTAGTAAGTTTATCCTGTAATATTTTTCAGATATTTTTCAATTCTGAAATTTCTGTTTGATGCTTTATATAGCTTCTGTTGCTATTCTAAAATTTGCTGTTTACTCTTTGCCATCAAATACTTTTCTCCTTTGTTTTAAAATGTATTAATAATAACAACTACTTTTAAACTCTTTGTATATTAATACCAACATTTATGTTTATTACCTTTTTTAAAAAAAATTGGAAATAGGTCATGTTTTCATAATTTTTTACTATTCACACATTTTTTTTAAATGTTATCTTCACCTTGTGTTAGGTACTGAATGGAGCTGAACTTTGATGCCAGTTTTTGAAAGTATTTTGACCTTTCGGCAGGCGGTTAAATTGCTGACAGGTCTTTTGGTCCTTCTAGGCTTACTTATACTCTTTGTTAAGGTAGATCTGTCATTCAGAACTTCAACTTAGAACAGTCCCTCACGACAGTAAGGCATCCTAACCACTAAGGTGTAACCTTTTTAGGGCTTATATTATATGCACAAGGTGCTCAGTGCGATCTTTCTGTTCTACGTGGACTGGAATCCCAGTGTCTCTCAGAATGACACAACCTACAGTTCCAACACTGAACTAGTTCTGTTATCACTCAGCTTTCAGCCTCAAAGCACAGAGATCTCCGCTAGACCTCAGGGAATCTCACCTTATGCATGTACAGCCTAGCTCTTGGCCAAGGATCCACAGTGAATGACCACACAAACTTCTAAAGCGTTTCCTCTGTACAGCTCTCCCTTTTTCAATGTATGCCTGCAAATTCCAGCTGTTTAAGCAGTCCACAACTCTGATTCTGTATTCTCAGCTTGGAGAACAGGGTTTCTCAGCCTCCATCTCACAGTTCTGTGCTATGGCAGGAAAATGTTAGTAGTTGATCTTCCACTTTTAAGGAATTAAAATACCCTTCAAGGCTTATTTTAAATGCTACTAAACTTTTCCTCATCTCTACTTCCAAGAATCACCAGCAGTTATCCAGATATTCTCTTTGTATAGATCTTAGTAACATTTAAGTAGTATCTGGCCTTCAGGGTAAATATGTTCTTGCTTAATATCTGTTGTTTAGAACAAGTGCTTTAAGGGCAGGTATATCTGTGGTGGTGAAAGGGAGTAAGAATGGGATTCAGTTTTAGGAACTCATGAGATTTAGTATTAGAGATGGCTCTGCCATTTTTTGGTTCCAACTTACATAGTCTTAGAAATTTAACTTCCCTGAATGTGAAATGTCAAATTTATGGTGTCTCAGATCAACTAATTTTCAATCAAGATCAAGTTGTCATGAGGATAAAGTGAGATAATATACACAAGTGACATTGTAACCAATAAAGGGCTTATAAAAGTGCTAAAGTATTATGGGCAGATCAACATCATCTGCATAATCACCCTAATAGCTCATAAGGTAAAATTTTGCATTTAATTATTTTAATGGTGTGATAAAATATCTCTCTAGGGAATATTTAAGTGCACACAAAATTCATGGCCTTGAAGGGTAATATTTACTACTAAAATAAATTTTGTTTTGCTTTTTACATTTAAAAAATTAAACCTTGAAGAATGTAGAACATCACAATGTTGAATAACAGGGTTTCCTTGAATGAATGAAGAATCAGAGGTATCAGCTAACAAAAGGCTGCAGTTCTTTAGCACTGCTCACATACAGGAGTAATAAACAGTAGTAAATGCCAGTCTTTATTATGAAAGTCTTTTTTAATATAACCCCTTTCTACACACACAACCTTCTGTGCATAATAAAACTACCCCCCATGTTATTATGTTTGTAATGTCTGGTGGTACACAGCAATAGAATACCAGAAAAATGACAAATTTTGCACCAGCCAAGGTGAGGGAAAGGATTAAAATTTGGTGTCATCAGCAAATTTAATTATTTCTTAATGTACTAGAGGAGGGTACCTCTTCACTGCCTTTGTGGAGGGTTTTTTCGAGGATCTACTTCACCTAGTGAATAAAACACTCTAAAATTTCATGCACTGTACTTTCAATAGTAACTCTTAGATGACTATATTTATGTAATGAATTTTCATCATAATATGCTAACAATAGAACATAGCTTCACTGGAGAAGAAAATTGGACACAGTGGAATGCTATGTGGCAAAACATTTTATAAAATTATAAGAAATAAGGATGTCTAACAGTTTTAGTAAACACACTGAACTCAGTGGGGTACAGTCAAAAAGTAATTGTTTTTCTACCATCAGGGCCTTCAGATACACCATGTGAGATCTCCATTCCCTCTCCCTGGACATCTTTGACAGATAGGTTGCTTTTCTGATAACTTCTAGGTGTTAGAAGAGGGTCATTTTCATGATTAAAACATCTAGTATAATCTCGAATCAAAACTAACCTCTCACACAATTCAAACATTTTTTTCCTACCCTAGTTCAAGACTAAAGTTTTGACTACATTTTAATGACTAACATTGACTAAAAGTTTGGGATCTGCGAGAGGAAAAGCTTGTTTTGCTATAGTTCTTTTCCTCTCCATAGATTTTGTGAGGTAAGGAAGAAGAGTGAAGATGATAGAAAAATAAAGTCTTTTTACTTAGTTAATGCTGGTAATAGTCCTCTGGTGATTGCTTAGTCAGGGATCCAAACCTTGGCTCTTTTAGAGATGTGCATTGAAGGAGCTGGAGAGACTGTTCATAGGGGCCTTCACTCTGCATCACTATAACTGTGATTCATGACGTGGTGACTTCATTCAGACTTCCTGGTCCCCTTCGCTCATGGTACTCTCACCTCCACACTCAGAGTCCTTTCAGTATGACAGTTGCACATGCTGAGCCGGCAGCAGAACCTCTTGCTCACTCTGTCATCTTACCTCTCTGAATGTTTTCCATTTGCCCTACTCACATGGCTTGAGACAAGGTAAATCATAGCCCTTCACTTATTAAAAGAGGAGGGAAATACATTCAAAAAAAAAACCACTTGGCTTTCACATCATCTCTTCAAGGAAGTCTCTGTGGAATACTCTTCTATTTCACTCAATATATAGAAGGTGAATATTTTCTATGAAGTGAATTTAGTCTCCTCTTCAACTAGTCCAACAGATATGTCTGTAGCCACTCTTGTTAAAATGTAGGAATGTTTTCCAAAATTTACTCAAATTTGGGGGCAGTAGTCAAAGATCTACCCTGAAGTTAATGATGCTTAAGTTTCAAGTTTCTTCACTTGCTCATGCTCTTTCTAAGGCATTACACCTAATTTTGAATTTGTAATTCTTTGTTCTTTTTCTTAAAGGTGCCCCCCGATCATATAGTATTGAAGTTCCAAAAGTATCGTTTTGCCTTTGTCTTGTTGTTATTCAGTTGCTCAGTTGTGTCCGACTCTTTGAAACCCCATGAACTGCAGCACACCAGGCTTCCCTGTCCATCACCAACTGCCAGAGCTTGCTCAAACTCATGTCCATCGAGTCAGTGATGCCATCCAGCCATCTCATTCTCACTTGTCGCCCCTTTTCCTCTTGCCTTCAATCTTTCCCAGAATCAGGGTCTTTTCCAGTCAGTCAGCTCTTCACATCAGGTAGCCAAAGTATTGGAGCTTTGGCTTCAGCATCAGTCCTTCCAGTGAATATTCAACGTTGATTTCCTTTA
Source organism: Okapia johnstoni (assembly GCA_024291935.2). Taxonomy (NCBI): domain Eukaryota; kingdom Metazoa; phylum Chordata; class Mammalia; order Artiodactyla; family Giraffidae; genus Okapia; species Okapia johnstoni. The sequence goes on from CM044325.1 coordinate 12,097,763, forward strand.
GGATTGACTGGTTTGATTACCTTGCAGTCCAAAGGACTCTCGAGTCTTCTCCAGCACCACAGTTCGAAAGCATCAGTTTTTCAGCACTCAGTCTTCTTTATGGTCATCTCTCACATCCATACAAGACTACTGAAAAAACCATAGCTTTAAATCTACAGATCTTGGTTGGCAAAGTGATGCCTCTGCTGTTTAATACACTGTCTAGGTTTGTCATAGCTATTCTTCCAAGGAGCAAGTGTCTTTTAATTTCATGGCTGCAGTCACCATCCACAGTGATTTTGGAGCCCAAGAAAGTAAAGTCTGTCACTGTTTCCATTGTTTCCCCATCTATTTGCCATGAAGTGATGGGACTGGATGCCATGATCTTAGTTTTTTGAATGTTGAATTTTAAGCCAGTTTTTTCACTCTCCTCTTTCACCTCTATCAAGAGGCTCTTTAGTTCCTCTTTACTTTCTGCCATTAGGGTGGTGTCATCTATATATCTGAGGTTATTGATGTTTCTCCTGGCAATCTTGATGCCAGCTTGTGCTTCATGCAGAGGGATATATTTGCACAGTGTTTAGAAGAAAGGCAAAAATGATTTAACTGGCTCAACTGACACCAATCTTTGTCTTTCTCTTACCAACTTCTCCCCTCCAAACTTCTACCCATATGTGCATGTCTAACTCTTCCTAGACTCTAGGGAATTTAATAATTTAAAATTTTGTACTAATGACATTGTAATGATGTAATGATGTGATTGATTTAATGTAATAATGAATTGTGAGAATTGATTTAAACATGCAATAATTTGGTACAAATTTCCAAGATGTATTTTACCAACACTAATAAGATCTCAGCATATTGAGAGGTTTCGTATGGCATCCCAAACAGGAAACTACTGCCATGAATCATTTAATGCCGAAGTAAACTTAATTTGGAGGTTTTGAAGAGGAAGTTAATGCAGCAGGTGTTGGGCTGACATATCTAATATCATGGGCACTCAATAAAATTGTTAACTCAATTAGGTGACACACAGGAGAACCACTGAGAAATTGATCACAATATGACACAATGAGGCAATTCGGATATTATTTCACTGGATTTTGAAAGTCTGTCTACTATTTTGAACCTGAAGAAATTACAAGTGTGGTCAAATTGTTGCTGTGACCTCAGCCAGACTTTCAGGCCCCTGCCTTCCTCCACAGCCTCCAACCTTTGTGTGTCAGTTACAGCAGAGTTTTATTTTGTCGACAGCATTTGATAAGAACTGCCTGGGCACTGTGTTAAGATGACATTTTTCTACCTCTGAATTCAGTTTGAAAAGCTTTTCATGGTCAATATGCGATGCTGCCCTAGGAATTGCAATGCAAAATGATGACGTTTATGCTATGTAACTGCCATTCATGTATGAGGATAAGCAGATGTGCTGCCTGGTAACTGTTCTCATTGTTATATCATCCTATACCCATGTGTCAAGAGATACCCTACAGTCTATCTTGGCATTTTTATGATTAAATTTTGTACAACAATCTGAAACGAATGCAAAATGCCTACATCTTGTATATTCATTTAAAACATGTGTGACCCTCAGCAGCGCATCATAGCACGCAATGATTGGAATACCTAAATAGGGCTTTTTCTTTCTCTATTTCTAATACCTCATCTTCAGTGTACAAAATGTAATACCATGTATTATTTATCAACAGCAGTGCAGTGCTGCCAAGCAAATGTCAGTCAGTGAGATTACCATATATATGGCTGTACGTCAAAATATTTTTCTCTGGTTTTCGATTATCCAACATTATGGAAATGTAACAAAAGTTAAAGCAAATAAGAAACTTTCAGTCCAGTGGTAGGAATGGAGAATTTTTCTCCATAACAAATGTGTTGAAATTGTCCAGGTGAGAAGAAAAGGCTTCTTTTAGTTGCTACAGCAGAGCTGACAGACCTTGGCAATCCAAGTTGGCAGACATATATCACAGCCAAGCTCCCTAGACACCACTGTCTCTCATTCTGATATGAACCATACTCACTCACATGGCTGCTTCAAGGTGCTGAGTCAGGGGCGTGAAGATAGATGCCTGATACTGGAGAGAGGTTGGTGTTTTCTCTCTTAAAGTTCATGGGATTTTTATTCACCATCATTTAATATTTCAGTGTCTAACTCCCTTGAGAGGGATGAAAGAAATAAGACCTACTATGCTTGAGGCAGTGGGCTCAGTACTTTATACATATTAATTCATTTAAATATACATATACTCTGTGAATACATTTATGTATACTTAAAATCCACATTTTATAGATGAAAAAACTGCAGATTTGAGTAAGGTTACCCAAAGTTTGAGCTAAGTGCTTGTTGTTTAGTCACCCAGTCATGCCCAACCATCTGCAACCCCATGAATTGCAGCGAGCCAGGCCTCTCTCTCCCTCACGATCATTTAGCTTCAATTTGTTTTTTCTACTATATCACTCTACCTCATGATGAAAAAATCACATTTTCCCCAGTAATTTGTTGTATTTTGTTTCATCTGCCTGAATCTCCTTGACTGTCTACATCTTACCACCTTGTAGATGAGGTCACTTTCTCACCATATTCTGCAAATTTGACCAACTTCTACAAGAAATATAAACTAAGTAGTTTTCTATAATTTGGCTGTATTTCACATTCCATATTTTTCAAATAGTTCCTCTTTTTGCTTTTAAGGTAATTATAGGTAATAATATTTAAAGAAAGTTTGGTATATCTCATCATCTGAAGCTTAATTTTTGTGTTCTAGAACGGCAGCAGAGCATCAGGGCAGGTGGCGTTCTCTGTGATTATCTGAAAAATACCAACCCTAGAGATTCCACTTATCCTTGCAGAAGTTAACATCAGTAGCACCTTTGACTATATTAGACATCTCCCTCTACTCAAGGATCTTCTCCTCCTTATTGCTTTCCATTTCCAAAGGCTGACCTCCACACATTCTCTTAGTTCTGACCACAGTCTTTATCCTTTCAAATCCATCGCCTGTCTTTATTCCTCTATTCCTGCTTAGTGAATCACTATGTCACATCAAGGTCATTATTCTGCAGTCTCCAGTATGGCTCCATATATATATATATATATATATAATATATATATATATATATATATATATATATATATATATATATATATATATATATATATATAAAACTTCATTTGGAATGGAGATTGCAAATATATTGTTTTAACAAATAGCCTTTATGGGACTTCCCGGGTGGTTCAGTGGCTGGGACTTCATTTGGAATGGAGATTGCAAATATATTGTTTTAATAAATAGCCTTTATGGGACTTTCCGGGTGGTTCAGTGGCTGGGACTCCACACTCCCAATACAGGGGCCCTAGGTTCGATCCCTGCTCAGTGAGCTAGATCCCACATAAGGCAACTAAGACCTTGTGCAGCCAAATAAATAAATAAATGTATTTTTTAAGATAACCTTTGTCTGTTGAGTGCTTACCATATGCTACTTTGTTCTTCAGTCACTTAGTTGTATCTGACTCTTTGCAATCCAGTGAACTGCAGCACACCTGGCTTCTCTGTCTTTCACTATCTCCCAGAGTTAGCTCACACTCATGTCAGTTGAATCGATGATGCCATCCAATCATCTAATCCTCTGCTGCCTCTCTTCTCCTCCTGCCCCCAGTCCTTCCCAGCATCAGGGTCTTTTCCAGTGAGTCATCTCTTCACATCAGGTGGCCGAAGTATTGGAGCTTCAGCTTCAGCATCAGTCCTTCTAATGAATATTCAGGACTGATTTCCTTTAGGATTGACTAGTTTGATCTCATTGCAGTCCAAGGGACTCTCAAGAGTCTTCTCAGCACCACAATTTGAAAGAATAAGTTCTTCGGCACTCAGCCTTCTTTATGGTCTAACTCTCACATCCATGCATGACTACTGGAAAAACCATAGCTTTGACTTTACAGACATTTTTTGGCAAAGCAATGTCTCTGCTTTTTAGTATGCTATCTAGGTTTGTCATAGCTTTTCTTCCAAGGAGCAAGAGTTTTTTAATCCATGGCTGCAGTCACCATCTGCAGTGATTTTGGAGCCCAAGAAAATAAGGTCTGTTACTGTCTCCATTGTTTCTCCATCTATTTGCCATGAAGTGATGGGACGGGATGCCATGACCTTGATTTTTGAATACTGAGTTTTAAGCCAACTTTTTCACTCTCCTCTTTCACTTTCATCAAAAGACTCTTTAGTTCTTCTTCACTTTCTGCCATAAAGGTGGTGTCATCTGCATATCTGAGGTTACTGATAATCCTCCCGGCAATCTTGAACCCAGCTTGTGTTTCATCCAGCCTGGCATTTTACATAATGTACTCTGCATATAAGTTAAATAAGCAGGGTGACAATATAAAGCCTTGACATACTCCTTTCCCAATTTCGAGCCAGTTTGTTGTTCCATTTCCAGTTCTGCTCTTTCTTGACATGCATACAGGATTCTCAGAAAGCAGGTAATGTGGTCTGGTATTCCCGTCTCTTTAAGAATTTTCCAGTTTGTTGTGATCTGCACAGTCAAAGGATTTAGCATGGTCAGTGAAGGAGAAGTAGATATTTTTCTGGAATTCCCTTGCTTTTCCTATGATCCAGTGGATGTTGGCAATTTGATCTCTGGTTTTTCTGTATTTTCTAAATCCAGGTTTTACATCTGTAAGTTCTCAGTTCATGTACACCTGAAGCCTAGCTTGAGGGATTTTGAGCATTACCTTGCTAGCCTGAGAAGTGAATGCAACTGTGTGGTAGTTTAAGCATTCTTTGGCATTGCCCTTCTTTGGGATTGGAATGAAAACTGACCTTTTCCATTCCTGCGGCCACTGCTGAGTTTTTCATATGTGCTGGCATATTGAGTGTAGCACTTTCACAGCATCATCTTTTGGGATTTGAAATAGCTCTTCCAGAATTCTATCACCTCCACTAGCTTTGTTAGTACTTCCTAAGATTCGCTTGACTTCACATTCCAGGATGTCTGGCTCTAGGTGAGTGACCACACCATCTTTCTTGTTGAGGTCATTAGACCTTTTGAGTATAGATCTTCTGTGTATTCCTAACACCTCTTCTTAATATCTTCTGCTTCTGTTAAGTCCATGCCATTTCTGCCCTTTATTGTGCTCATCTTTGCATGAAATGTTCCCTTGATATCTCTAATTTTCTTGAGTTATTGAGTAGTAGAATGAAGGTTGAGACTAGATTCTGTTTTACCTCTGATATACTGTACTTTCCTGATCATGCTAGCACCCTAGTAGTGTATGTTATGCATCATACTTAAAGGTCTCTTCTAGAGGATGAGCAGTATATTCTCACAGGAAAATGTCATAACTGTTACATTGTAGTAAATATTTTGAATCAGCCTAAAGTTCCAAAGTGTGGCTCAGCTGGTAAAAAGTCCACCTGCAATGTGGGAGAATTGAGTTGGATCCCTGGGTTGAGAAGATCCGCTGGAGAAGGCAAGGCTATCCATTCCAGTACTCTGGCCTGGAAATTTCCATGAACTGTATCATCCATGGGGTCGCAAAGAGTCGGACACAACTGAGAGACTTTCACTTTCACAGTTCTAGCTTGTAAAAAATGTCTAACAGCTTGTTGTAAAAAATGTCTCCAGGCCAGAAAAAATGTCTAAACATCTTGCTGTAAAAAATGTCTTCTAAATAAACACCACAGAAAACAATACAAAAACTAGATTGTATTTTGCAAATTTTTTTGAAAAGAAAAGGTACAGGAAAAATTGCCAAAACTTAGTTAAGTCTTCAGGTTTTCATATTTTTCACATAAAAAAAAAAAGCAAAACAAAACTTTACTAGGGCCAACATGGAGGCCAGGAACTTTCCAGTATAAATTCCTAAATTGTCTTCACGTACTTGTTAAAAGGGGTTATTTGTATTTTTAGACTTTTTCTTTAATCAGAAAACCCACACTATAAAATATTAGGCTATTTCTACATACCCACTCTCAGTTACCCTAGATAGCCCTGAATTACTCATTTTAGAACATCATTGTTTATGTGGTATAAGGATTTTCCCTGTAAAGTTAAGTGGTAATGAAAATGGGAAATGGTGTCACAAAGACTTCTGTTTATATCATGTATATAGAAGTTTGATCTTAAGCGAGTTCCATGTTCTCAATTTCAATTACTTCCCACTCACTAAAAATGTGGTTGACAATGCCTATATTTCATGGCGGTTTTAAGGTTAAATAAAGTGCTTCAAAGGTATTGGTTTCTTCCACTTCTTCCAACTTCAGCCTCTTAGTCAAGGCCATTTCGTGTCAAAGGACAGAAGCTCATTTAAACTAGTTTAGGCATAAAATGAAAGTTGTTGAAAAGATATTCTGCAAATTCATTCCAAGTAAAAAAATAATTAACTAGGTGTCAAGATGGGTTGGAAGAATAAACAGCAAGCTATCAAGAGCCCATCAATAACCAATCTGCATTTATGTTGCTTCTATGTCTCGGTTTTATAAATAGTAATGCTATGAATATTGTGCTTTGCTGGTGCCTTGGCTGGTAAAGAATTCACCTGCAATGTGGGAGACCTGGGTTCAATCCCTGGGGTGGGAAGATCCCCTGGAGAAGGGAAAGGCTACCCACTCCAGTTTTCTGGCCTGGAGAATTCCATGGACCATATGGTCCATGGGGTCGCAAAGAGTCACTGTGGTCCATATATGTTTTTGAAATAGAATTTTCAACTTTTTGGATACACACCCAGGAGTGGGACTTCTGGATCATATGGTAACTCTATTTTTTTTTTATTTTTAAGGAACCTCCATACTGTTTCCCAGAGAAGGAAGTGGCAACCCACTCCAATATTCTTGCCTGGAGAATCCAGGGACAGAGGAGCCTGGTGGGCTGCCGTCTATGGGGTCGCACAGAGTCAGACACGACTGAAGCGACTTAGCAGCAACAGCAGCAGCATACTGTTTCCCATAGTGTTTGTACCAATTTATATTCCTTCAAACAGTGCAGGAGCATTCTCTTTTCTCCCCTCATTCTCTAACATTTAATATTTGTGTTTTTATTATAGCCATTTTGACCAGTGTGAGGTGTTACCTCACTCATTGTGGTTTTGATATGTATTTCTCCCATAATTAGCAATGTTGAGCATCTTTTCTTAAGTTTGTTGCCATCTATATGTGTTCTTTAGAGAAATGTCTGTTTAGATCTTCTTCCCATTTTTTGATTAGGTTATTTGTGGGTAGGGGGTTGATATTGAGTTGTATGAGCCATTTTTTATTTTACATTTTATTATTATTTCTTTTTAAATTAGAGAATAATTACTTAGCATACCCGCCAGAGACTCTTAGATGGCACAAACAAAATCCTGTGTGCTCTAGGACCCAGGGGAAAGGAACGGTGACCCCTACAAGAAGCTGAGCCAGACCTGCCTATGAGTGTCTGAGGGTCTCCTGAACAGGCATGTGCCAGCAGTGGCCTGCCGCAGGGACAGAGGCACTGGCAGCAGCAATCCTGGAGGGGCAGCTTGTTGGCATAAGTCCTCTTAGGGTACGTTGCCGTTAGCCCTACCTTAGAGATGTGGACTGGGAAATCCACAAACTGGAGAATAGCAATACCAAAGAAGTTCTCACACCGTTTTGAAGGCTCTGGGCTCCACATCAGACTTCCCAACCTGGGGATCTGGTGAAGGGGCTGGGAATCCCCAGAGTATTTGACTTTGAAGATCAGGATTTGATTACAGAACTTCCACAGGACTGGAAGAATCAGAGACTCTTGAAGGGCACAGACAAAACCTTGTACACACAAAGACCCCTGGAAAAGGAGCAATGACCCCACAAGAAACTGAACCAGACCTGCCTGTGAGTGTTTGGGGGTCTCCTGCCGAGGTGTGGGTCAGTATTGGCCTGTCGTGGGGACAGGGGCACTGGCAGCAGCAGTCTTGGATGGCGCAGCCTGTTGGCATAAGTCCTCTTGGAGGAGGTTGCCATTAGCCCTACCATAGAGACTGCAGACTGCCAGACTGAGCCACCTTAAGCTAAAGAACTAATCAGGGAGGGAGCACAGCCCCACTTATGGGCAGAAAATTGGATTAAAGATTTACTGAGTATGGCCCTGCAGGCTTCCATGGTAGTTTAGAAGGTAAAGAATTAGCCTGCAGTGCAGGAGACCCAGTTTCGATCCTTGGGTCAGGGAGATCCCATGGAGAAGGGACTGGCTACTCACTCCAGTATTCTTGCCTGGAGAATTCCATGAACAGAGGAGCCTAGTGGGCTACAGTCCATGGGTTCACAAGGCCCTACCCACCGGAGCAAGACCCAGTTTTCCCCGAAGCCAAGCTCTCCTATCAGGAAGCTTGCTCTAGCCGTTTTTCCTCATCTACCAGTTGGCAGAGAGAAGAAGCAAGAACTACAATCCCATGGCCTCCAAATAGAAAACCACTATGACACAAAACTAACCAAAATGATCACATAGATCACACCCTTGTGTAATTCAACAAAACTATGAGCCATGCCATATAAGGCTGCACAAGATGGACAGGTCATGGTAGAGAGTTCTGACAAAACGTGGTCCACTGGAGAAGGGAATGGCAAACCACTTCAGTATCTTGTCTTGAGAACCCCATGAACATTATGAAAAGGCAAAAAGATATGACACTGAAAGATGAGCCCTGCAGGTTGGTAGGTGTTCAGTATGCTATGGAGAAATAGTTCCAGAAAGAATGAAGTAGCTGAGCCAAAGTGGAAAAGAACCCCAGTTATGGATGTGTCTGGTGGTGAACATAAAGTCCAGTGCTATAAAGAACAGTATTGTATAGGAACCTGGAATGTTAGGTCCGTGAATCAAGGTAAATTGGATGTGGTCAAAGAGGAGATGGCAAGAGTGAACATCAACATTTTAAGAACGATTTTAGACCTAATCTAAAATGGATGGGAATGGATGAATTTAATTCAGATGACCATTATATCTACTACTGTGGGCAAGAATCCCTTAGAAGAAATGGAGTCGCCCTCACAGTCAACCAAAAGTCGAAAATGCAGTACTTGGGTGCAACCTCAAAAGCAACAGAATGATCTTGGTTCATTTCCAAGGCAAACCATTCACACAGAAATCTAAGTAATCTAAGTCTATGCCCCAACTACTAATGCCAAAGAAGTTGAAGTCGAATGGTTCTATGAAGTCCTACAACACCTTCTAGGTCTAACGTCAAAAAAAGATGTCCTTTTCATCATGGGAATTGGAATGCAAAAGTAGGAAGTCAAGCGATACCGGGAGTAACAGGCAAATTTGACCTGTACAAAAAAAGCTAGGCAAAAATTAACAGAGTTTTACCTAGAGAACACACTGGTCATAGCAAATGCCCTCTTCCAACAACACAAGAGATGGCTATAAACATCAGTTCAGTTCAGTCTCGCAGTCGTGTCCGACTCTTTGCAACCCCATGAATCGCAGCAAGCCAGGCCTCCCTGTACATTACCAACTCCCAGAGTTCACCCAAACTCATGAACATCGAGTCAGTGATGCCATCCAGCCATCTCATCCTCTGTCGTCCCCTTCTCCTCCTGCCCCCAATCCTTCCCAGCATCAGGGTCTTTTCCAATGAGTCAACTCTTCACATGAGGTGGCCAAAGTATTGGAGTTTCAGCTTCAACATCAGTCCTTCCAATGAACACACAGGACTGATCTCCTTTAGGATGGACTGGTTGGATCTCCTTGCAGTCCAAGGGACTCCCAAGAGTCTTGTCCAACACCACAGTTCAAAAGTATCAATTCTTTGGGGCTCAGCTTTCTTTATAGTCCAACTTCACATCCATACATGACTACTGGAAAAACCATAGCCTTTACTAGACGGACCTTTGTTGGCAAAGTAATGTCTTGGTTTTTAATATGCTGTCTATGTTGGTCATAACCTTCCTTCCAGGGACTAAGCGTCTTTTAATTTCATGGCTGCAATCGCCATCTGCAGTGATTTTGGAGCCCCCCAAATAAAGTCTGCCACTGTTTACACTGTTTCCCCATCTATTTCCCATGAAGTGATGGGACCAGATGCCATGATCTTAGTTTTCTGAATGTTGAGCTTTAAGCCAACTTTTTCACTCTCCTCTTTCACTTTCATCAAGAGGCTTTTCAGTTCCTCCTCACTTTCTGCCATAAGGGTGGTGTCATCTGCATCTGAGGTTATTAATATTTCTCTTGGCAATCGTGATTCCAGCTTGTACTTCTTCCAGCCAGCGTTTCTCATGATATACTCTGTATATAAGTTAAATAAGCAGGGTGACAATATATAGCCTTGACGTACTCCTTTTCCTATTTGGAACCAGTCTGTTGTTCCATGTTCGGTTTTAACTGTTGCTTCCTTACCTGCACACAGGTTTCTCAAGAGGCAGGTCACCTGACCTGCCTCTTGAGAGACCAGCATAGTTCATATTATTTATCCCATAGATCTCATACGTCACTTTGGTTTTTACTTTTGTCTTTCTGTCTGCTGTTTTAATTGGGTGGCTTCCATTATTCTGTCTTCCCGATTATTTGTTCATTCTTCTACATTATTTTACTGCTCATTGCTTTTAGCTCTGTATTTATCTCAGCAATTGAGTTGGCCAATTTTGATTGGTTCCTCTTTATAATTTCTACCTCCTTGGTAAAGGGGTATGCATTTCTGTCCATAAAGTTTCTTAATCCCCTTAGCATTTTTATTGCCTCCTTTTTGAACTCAGCATCCAGTAAGATGGAGAGTCTATTTCATTGTTTGCTCTTTCAGGGGATTTCTTTTTTCCTTTAACTAGGAGTTGTTCCTCTGCTTTTCCATTTTAAATTTCTATGTCTCTATGAACTTAAGAGAGACAGTTATCTGCTGTGGTCTTAAAGGGCAGTTTTGATGTGTGAGTATCACTGTGTAGACTGTGAGAGCCCAGTATTTTTGCTGCGAGGGCTGTTTTTGGTATGGATGCCTGCTGTGTCTTTCTTCAGTGTGTGCTGGCCATTATCCCCTTGATAAGGGGGTGTGCTTGATGTTGTAGTGACTAGAGACTGCACCAAATGTTGGGTAGGGTCTCTTCTTTGCTCTGTGACTGCCACAGCCCTACTGGGGACAGGGTTTGCTCCTCAGTTGTTGAAGTAGAAGCCCTAAGGGTCCAGTTCAGTAAGTCTCCATTGTCCTTAAGTGTGTTCTCTATCCTCAAAGAAGTGAGCACTGAAGCAGATGAGGCCTATCACAGTGAACCTATGTGCTGCCCATGCAGGCATCCTCTGTTTTGTTCAAATTATTGCTTTCATCCTGGGTCCAAGAGAGTGTGAGATTTTATGCATACCTTTTAAGAGTTCAATTTCTATTCTCCCAAGAAATTAAACCCCACTGGCTTTGAAAGCCAGATGCTCTGGGAGCTCCTCTTCTTGGTGCAGGACCCCCAGGCTGGGGAGCCCGATGTAGAGCTCAGAACTCTCAGTCGCATGAGAGAGGACCTCTGCAATATAATTATTCTCCAGTTCCTGGGTGTCCAACTCGGGATTTGATTGTATCGTGGTCCACTCCTCCTACTCATCTCTTTGTGGTCCCTTCTTTGTGTCTTTAGTTGTCGAAGATCTTTCCTGGCATATTCTGTTTTTTTTCATTGATGCTTGTTCCACAAATAGTGGTGATTTTGGTGTGCTTGTGAGAAGAGGTGAGCTCAGGGTCTTTCTACTCTACCATATTTGCTGATCTCCAGTTTTTACATTACTAAACTGTTAAGAATTCTGTGACACAATCAAGTGTCTGGTTCACAGTAATACCAACAGCTAAGAATGACTGAACATCTGCTCTGTGATAGGTGTTCTAATTGTTTTTCTTGGCTGACACTCTTAATACAGTGCCCCTGTGTTACCCGATTTATATGTGAGGAAAATAAAGCAAAAGTGTCTGCTCAGTTTCACATATCCAGAAAATAATAGGGCCAGTATTCAAACTCAGGCAATGTGGTTCCCTAAAACTAGGGCTCTTAACTATGGCACTATATGCCAACCAAGAAATCAGTAAATAGCAGAGGCTCGATAATACCAACGGGTCTCCCGATTTGTTCTATGTTGAATCATACCATGCAATGCATACCTTTAATGATCTTTCAGAAGTAATTATGTAACTTAGTTCTATAACATAGATTGTTACTTTACAGCTGTCCCTAGTAAAGTGTGCACCAGAATCATCTTTGCATTTTTTTTAAACACATATGCCTATACCCACTGAGTCTTATGACATTCTAAGTGTGAAGCAAAAAAAAAAAAAAAAAGAGTAATTTCGGTTAGCTTCACGGTTGATTTCCTACTCAAGAACCAATAAATCCATTTGGGGGAACTTGTTCCGCACAGAAGGGCTCACTTTCTACATGAGACTCAACTTTAGTGCCTATAAATCAGGATGTCCAAGGGTAGGGCCTAGGAAATTCAGCAGATTTCCCAGAATAATGTTTTGCACAGCAAAATTTAGCACTCATTAACCTAGGGTTAAGACTTGAATGATCAGCCAAGTTTCTCTTCCTGTGAAGCACCAGGAAAGTCACAGACAGAAGCAGCAGTGGTGTCTCCCACTACCCACCACAACATGGAGCTCCCTGGCCTTTATCTCACCCACAGAGCGGTCAGAGCTCTGCTGCTCTGGTATCTTCCCTGTTAGGTATGCTGCCCTGCTGCCATCAATTGTTACGCATTTGGATTGTCTTTGGGCAAGTCAGCCCCTTCAGTGTTTCCTCAATCAACTCACAGCGAGAAAACTCATGTTAAAGAAGCTTCTAAGTCAGCCACAAGGTTGGCAGTTTTAATTTGATGTGATTTATAAATTGCTGCTGTTATCGATTCTGTTGTTGCTGGTGAACCCTGCTGTTACACGAGGCAGCTGCCTTCTGTAGCTGAGGTGTGCCTGCATCCACTAACGGCTGTCTTGGTCACAGATACAATTTTATAACAGATGTCATTTACCTAGACCGACACTGCGTATGGAAATCCCTGCTGTTTGCCTTTAGCACTCCAGTGAGAGGAAGCCGTCTCCTTGCTGCACGCCAAGTTGTATCTCTGTCAGCTAATGATTCAGAACGCAAGAGCTACCCTTTAAAAAAATTCCACTGGGATACTTTTCTCAATATGGCAAAAAAATAACCATTTTTTGCATCCCATTTCTTGTGAAGTAGGCAAAGAAACTTGGTGTAATAACAAGAAGTGGAAGAATGATCAAATGTAAATAGTTACACATCTGAAGTTCAAATCCTGCATGGACTTTTCGTAAGAAGCACTGTGGTGAAAGCTACTTCATTTCTTTTGACAATAACTCATTTTATTTTCAACTCTTTTTTTCTTCCTTAGTTCAAGAACACCAAAAATTTTAAGATATACCAATCATTTTTTAGTAGCTTTTCAGGAACAAAATTTTTAAATGGAAAAATGTATATTTGCATTCAGTTTTTTACATTTTATTTTTGGTGGTGCTGGGTCTCAATTGCTGTGTGCCAGCTTTCTCTAGTTGCATTGTGTGGGATTCTCATTGCAGTGTCTTTTCTTGTTGCGGAACATGGGCTCTAGGCTCATGGGCTCAGTAGTTGTGGTACATGGCATGTAGAATCTTCCCAGGAAAAACTGAACCCATGTCCTGCAGATTCTCAAACACTGGACTAACAGGGAAGTCTTCTGTTCAACTGATTATAAAATACAACATAGACTAAGAAATATTAAAATGTTAAAAAGCACCTTGAAGCAAGCAAATATAGTACATTTATTATGAGATTTTTTAGGCCTTTAAAAAAACTTTGCCCTCAGTGGCCAAGAATCAATTTATAATTGTGTTACAAGGCCTGAGGATAACACTTCCAATCACAAATTAAATTTGATCAGCCTGGGCTCCAATTTGGCTTGCTGTGTGTAATGTATTCTATTCTATTTTTTTCTCTTTAAAGAAAAAAAATAACTTGTGAGAAAATAGGTCTGCTTATTACTATCATTAATAGCTAACACTTTACTATATGACCAGTACTTTCTGAGCATGATCTTATTAAATACACACAAAAACCCCAGGGACTAGATACTATCATTATCCTCTGGAGCAATAATTAGTGCTATTCACAAATGTTTCTTGCGATCCACCTCCTGGGCAACTGATGTGATTCCACACCCCCAAATTCCCTCCCCGCTTTGATATTAGGCTTGTCTATTGATCTGAATCCTGAGTGACCAGAAGTAGCAGCGCACCCTGCACCCTGTCTACCCACCTTGGACAGGAGAGAGAAAAAAACATTTATTAGAACACCAAGATATGGGAGTTGCTTGTTACCAGCACATAACCTATAAAATCCTAACTGATCTATCCTCATTTTTTAAGTTAAGAATCTAGGGTCCTTTCCTCACTGTCATTACAAGCTCTATTCTTCATTCCTCCCCCTGAAAATACAGTTCTTTACTGCTCTATTTATACAATTTGTTTCAACTCCTGCTCGCCTCTTTAATTTTGTGGCATAATTTTCTCAGCTCTTCTGAACACCTCTTTTGCAATTCTCTGAAGTCTTTGGTGTTTGATGGAAATCGTCACCCTAAAGTAGGGATGAGGTAGGAAGGGAGTTTAAAGTTTGGAAGAAACTGTATTCTGTCACGCATCTGCTGAAAGGTAAACGGCAGTGACCAGATTCTGGAGTAGTCTTCGAAGAGAAATAAACATCTTCATTTTATTAATACTCCCTAACTTGGGAAGTAGGCTCATGGCTCTTCAAATATCATGACCAATTTTTATTGTGTCTTAATTTTTTAACCATGAGTAACTTCTTTAAATGTTATTACAGGGCTCTTTAGCTAACAATTCTGACATGATAGTCATTGAGGGTCAAAACAGAATTGAGCAAAGTGACCCTAGTCTTTGCTTAGATTTAAAAATCTAAACTGTGCCATTTTCTTGCTTCTCAAATGTAAGCAAGTTTAATAATCACATTTCCTCAGTTTTTTGCATATAATGTGAAGATTATATTGGAACACACCTTTTGAGGTCACTAGAAATATTAAATAAATTAATACATTAAAAATTCTGTACAGAAAGTTATTATCAGTAATTCCCAAATGTGACAGACTGCAGAAGCTCCTCAGATCAACAGAGCATTGTCTTTGCTTTCAGGATACTCACAGGGAAGTAAGGGAAACATACAGATTATTGCAATTCAGTGTGCTGATTCTTAGGATGACTAGAGGTAGACAGGTATGTGAGCATGGAGGAAGAATTTAATCTTGGCTGAGGGAAACAGAGGAGGCAAGGTTTAAGCAGAAATCTGAAAACTAAGTCTTAACAGGTAGACAAGGAAATCCTGGCAGGAAGAGCACCAAAACCATGGAGTTCTGAGGGCATGGGCTTGAAGTATAAGGAGAACAGATCATGAACAGAATCCGGAAAATTAACCAACAATAAGTTGACATGTGTATGTGGTGGGGCAGCAGGCTCTAGCTGTTTCTGTCTTGTGTTTTGAGTTTTTATCTTAAACTACTATAAATCCTTTTTGCAAGAATGTGAGGTATAAAAACGGATTCCTTTAGACAACAGTGCTTAGCCCTTAGCACCTCTGTAGGAGTTGTTTGACAGCCAGCTGAGAGTCAGGACAAGAGATGCCTAAAGGTAAGTCGTCCTGGTGATGAAGGAGGAGCATAGACACAGAGGAGGAGCACTACTGGAGTAAGGATGGACCAGAGCTCAAGTGAGGGCTTTTCTACTTTCTAATCATTGCTTTTAACACCTACACTTACTTTGCAATGTCTCTGCACCGTGCGTACAAATATTAAGCATTTTTGTTTACATTTAATATGATGACATCTCATCTTCAGTAATCATGTCAGTGAATTCAAAAGGTATGTATGCACTGGTTATAATTTTCTAACACACATTAAGATAAATATGAAACTAAAATCACTCCATTGCCACTAAAATTATGTCATTTATCCCACCTGTTACATTTAACACATTTTAGAGAAAAGCATTCTTAACCAGTCATGAGAGAAGATTCTGGCTTGAAGAGAATGATGTGTGTGCCTGCCTGGCTGTTTCTAGTCATAATGCTTTTCAGAACCAGCAGATTTCTGAAAAGGAGTTAAGCATACTGAGGGAGCAATAAAAAAGAAAGAGAGAAAGAATTAAAAGGCAAGAGAATAAAAGAGACAACCCCGCAGATCTCTACACACCTTGAGGTACTACAGCATAGAAACCAGTTCTATTCAAAGCTAAGGGGGAATGACTTGCCAGTCAATATAGATCATTTCTAGAATTGTAAAAGCAACCTTGCTGAACTTGGAGAAATTATAAAGAAAAAAGTCAAGAGTCCTTATTCCAGCAATTATAAAACTGCTTATTATCCCCTTCAAGCCTCTTGCTACATTTTGCTCTGGGTCAGCTATTAGGCTGATTTTTGGCATTAACTCCTGTAGCTTCAGCTTTTGATAGACAAATAAGATAATATGTCTCCAAGTCAGAGAAATATTTTCCCCAAATTCAGTAAGAATAAATTATTGATTAAAGGAAAAATAAATTTACAAATCACTGAAGATATGGAAAAATTTGACCATATATTTACAGAATGAGTGTTTCTCTGCTGTCATTTTTGGTTAACTCATGGAGAAACCCCATATGATACTTCTAACAGTTTGACACATCCTTCTCAGTTTTTTCAACCACATTTCTGTTATTTTCCAGGGCCCATATCAAAACAGCTCAATTTCTGTTTCTGCTCTTCATCTATTCTCCCCTTCACTCAACCACAGATTCAGTAACTGACAATTTTGATGAGGTTTTTACCTCCCAGAAAATGTCTCTGCACCGTTGTTTTCACTAGCTTTCATAACTGAGTCCATCTGCTCTTTTCTCCCTCCTTCCCTGTCGCGTGAAACATTTCTGAAATACAGTGCGGGAAAGAAATGCCATCCTGCACCGCTGTCTTGTGTCGTGTCGTGCATTAATTTTCAAGCTGCTTTACTCTGCAGCATTCATTTCTCCAGGAAAATGGTAAAGTGTTGGTGCCTTGAGGGCCTGACTTGGCTTTTTTTTTTCCTTAATCATAAGTAGTTAGAGAAACTGCCACATGTTGTTGTGGATAGTGTTTAAGTTCAGAAATGCTGTGAAAGGGGGGATATATACAGCCGGATTAAAGATATCCGAAGGCAAATTAGTATCTTCTAAAGCTCAAATGGGTTGATTTGTTACTTCAGCCCATTCAACAACACCTGGCTTTGCATAAAATTGAAGACTCAGCCTAAGAGAAAAATATATAATGGGGCACCAGAAAGAAAGCATGGCTCAGCCTCATTCTCTACTGTATAATTAACCTTCTAGATGGGAAGATGGCTATGTGAGGGATGAGGTGTGACATTAAGGCCTCTCCCAGTCTCTTCCTCCCTCTGCCACAGTAACCAAAGTGCTCTTTAGGAATTATTCCTTCGGGTCTTAAAGCTGTCTTAATTGTTGAAACTCTACTTTTAAATTGTCAGTATCTCCCTTAGATGATACTTCTGCAGGGGTTAGTTGCATTTAATTGTCTAAACACATCTGCTAGCCAGGAGGGGAACTGTGTTGAAAAGTAGGCTTAAATAGGTTTCTGGGTTGAGGAAGCAGGAGCAGCAAGAGAAAGGACAAGAGAGTTGAAAAGTTAGTAGTCACCAAAACCCAAGATAGACTCTCAGGATTTCAGTGAGAGATGGAAATTAAAGATGATCTAATAGGGTTTCCCTGGTGGTCAAATGGTTAAGAATCCACCTTGCAATGCAGGGGACACCTGTTCGATTCCCGGTCCAAGAAGATCCCACAGGCCATGGAGCAACTAAGCCCCTGGACCACAACTACGGAGCCTGTGAGCTGCAGAGAGTAGCCCTCACTCACCATAACCAGAGAAAGCCTGCACGCAACCACAGAGCCAGTGCAGCCAAAGGTATTTAAAATGAATAAATAATGAATGAAAAATGATTTGATTACCACTTGTGTTCCTTATCCATGCAACAGGTGAATACCTAGCTTACAGTTTTTCCAACGGCTATTAATTATAGTGAACCTGTGTGTGTGAAAGTTGTTCAGTCGTGTCTGACTCTTTGCGACCCTATGGACTATACAGTCCATGGAACTCTCTAGGCCAGAATACCAGTGTGGGTAACCTTTCCTTTCTCCAGGGAATCTTCCCAACCCAGAGATTGAACCTAGGTCTCCCGCATTGCAGGCAGATTCTTTACCAGCTGAGCCACAAGGGAAACTATTGTGAACCTACTGAGACTTCTTTCCTACCCAATAGTAACCACTATTCAGTGTACCTGATAAGCACTTTAAGATGTCTATAGCATGAAGAATACTTCCACCATGCTCTGAATTAAGCACCAGCACACTCCAGAAGTTCTAGTAACAGTCCCATCTGAGCAACATGATTAGAGGGAGGAGAAATAGAATAAAGAGGTAGCTGGGGCTCAGGACATACAGTCCCAACGAGGGCACCTTGACATACTGGATGTCTTAAACTGAAGGAATTTGGGGACATGGTAGAAGCAGAAAGGTCACTTTGATCTTCTCTGCCCCCTTTCCCTTATTCCCTAAAGCAGATCATAAAATCCTCATGTCAGAGGGCCCCTCCCTATACCCAGAGAAAAGGATCAGGGATATAAAAGAAAAATCCTAACAAATAGGTCTTGCTGAGTTTCCCCCTTTAATACAGTTACCTCATAATTAAGTGTTAGTCACTCAGTGGTGCCCAATTCTTTGTGACCCCATGGATTGCAGCCCACCAGACTCCTCTATCCATGTGATTTTCCAGGCAAGGATACTGGTGTGGGTTGCCATTTCCTTCTCCAGGGGATCTTCCCAACCCAGGGATTGAACCCAGGTCTCCTGCACTGCAGTCAGATTCTTTACCGACTGAGCTACAAGGGAAGTTACTTCATACACTTTAACTATCATATTCTTCCATGACTATCAGCGAACCAAGCACAAAAATGCAGTCTGTTTCTTTGGGTCTTCATTTCCTTATGAAGGCTCCCACATCACATAAAACTTATTTAAATAAGCATTGATGCTTTTCTCCCAGTAGTTTGGCTTTGTCAGTTAAATTTTCACAGCCATGGACCCTAACAGGATCAGGAAGAGCCTTTTTCTCCCTTCCAAGGCTGAAGCAATAGCCATCAAAATCAGAGATCTTCCCAAGTGTATCGGCTTTTCCCACACATTTCTGACCGAAACCAGGATGGGATCTATAGTTTCATTGCCAGGGAGTGTAGAAGTTGCTAGCTCATGGATTATCTCTCAGTTGTTGTGTCACTAAGTCCTGTCTCGACTCTCTGCGACCCCATAGATTGCAGCACATCAGGCTCCTCTGTCCTTCACTGTCTCTTGGAGTTTGCTCAGACTCATGCCCATTGAGTCAATGATGCTATCTAACCATCTCATCATCTGCCACCCCCTTTCCTCCTGCCCTCAGTCTTTCCCAGCATCAGGATCTTTTCCAATGAATTGGCTCTTCAGATCAGGTAGCCAAAGTAATGGAGCTTCAGCTTCATCAGTCCTTCCAATGAATATTCCGGGTTGAATTCCTTTAGGATTGACTGGTTTGATCTCCTTGCAGTCCAACGAGCTCTCAAGACTCCTCCAGCACCACAATTCTAAGGCATCAATTCTTCGGTACCCAGCCTTCTTTTTGTTCCAACTTTCAAATCCATACGTACATGACTACTAGAAAAATCATAGCTTTGACTATACGGACCTTCGTTGGCAAAGTGATGCCTCTGCTTTTTAATACTCTGTCTAGATTTGTCATAACTTTCCTCTTGGACTAGGAAGCAAAAAGCCAAGCAATGGATTATTATATGATCTTATGCAAATCATTTATGAACTCCAATCTTCATTTTCTTAAGTTGTGAAAAGTTGGAGACAGACTTAACAAAAGACTTTCAGCCCTGTCTGTGGAACCTTTCAGTTTATGTAAAGACACCTCAAGGGTCGCTGCAGAGATGTGGGGGAGAGAGCAGTTGGGTGAGGCTCCAGTCACACCTTGTCTCTGCTGCCCTTTACCAGGGCAAGCGCCTCTTCAGATTCTGGAACAATCTTCCCCAAGGGCAGCTTTCATTATCAATATCCTTCTCAAAATGGACCCACACTGTCCTGAAAATGAAGTCAGACTTCAGGTCTGTAATGCTGCAACCCAATTTGTGTCCCAGAATTTCTCATATTTTAAGCCAGTGTCTTTGCTCATCTGTCCTTATGCCATGAATGACTTATCTGACAATTTCTGCCTTTGAAAAATTTCCCCATCCATCCTTCAAACTCCCAAGAAATATTTGTTCCCATGAAACCTTCTTTTCCTGTTTTCCCACGTGTCCCCCATTCTCTTCACCCTTGCCATTCTGCCCATTATATGGCTCCTTCATATTTATAAATGTGTACTGCACTGGGGTGTGTGTGTAAGAGGAGAGAGATTCCTCTAGCAAACTGAAACATTTCTGAGATAAGCACTATCTTATTCATGTTTATATTTACACATCCACAGATGCTCAGAAAATGTATGCTGAACAGAAAAGCAGTTTTAATAAAAAGTTCTCCAGCTCAAATATGTGTAAAAATCACCTGGAATGAATTACTAAAGTTTCCTTCTGGTTACCAAGCTGTGGAGTTCATATGAAATGCTAACTCCATATGAACTTGTATATTTATGCAGATGTACATGTAGTGATAAATCAAAATGCAGTGTTCCTGTAGGACTGCCTAACATGATACTCTTGGTAATGCTTTTTGGTGATGGCCTTTGGGTAAAATAAGTAACAGAAATTGAATTCTTGTCACTGAAATTGTCCCGGGGGGTTGTATAGCTAGAAGGGCATTACAGATTGCTATGGACCTCATCTTCTCACCCAAAGTGTCAGACTCTGCAGTATATATGCCCGCAAATATTCCCTACAGTCCCCAAGGGATACTGCACATGTGATCAGGATAAACCTATGCCATCTGGGTATTACGTTGTCCTGCCAGTCTCCACTAGAGATCTGCTGTACCCACCAGGCATTTTAGTGCTCTTTTAGCAGCAGTTGTTTTCTGCCAGGGTTCTGTTGAGTCAGCTACCCTAGCTAATTGCCTAGAAAAGCAATGCTCTGCCTGGGGTGGTGACTCCTGGTGCTTCCCAGGGTGCTCACAGAGTCCTTTATGAGACTGATTTGTTTAATTTCTGACTGTTCTTCTTTGTAGGAACTGAACAATAATTCCTGGGTCCTGGTAAGGAGAACAAGGTATATACTTCCACCCTCCTACTATCTTCTGTATTGTCTGTATATATATATATATATATATACAGATATATATGTATATATACATATATATACACATATGTGTGTATATATTGTATATGCATACATATATACAATATATATACATACAATATATATACATATACAATACAATATATATACATACAATATATATACACATACATGTATATGTACATATATACATATATTTGTGTATATACATATATATGTATATGTATGTGTATATACATACATACATATATACATATATACATATATATATATATATATATATGTATATAGGGGCTTCCTTAGTGGTTCAGATGGTAAAGAATCTGCCTACAATATAAGAGACCTGGGTTCGATCCCTGAGTAGGGAAGATCCCCTGGAGAAAGGAACGGCTATCCACTCCAGTATTCTTGCCTGGAGAATCCCAGGGACAGGGAAGCCTGGAAGGCTATATAGTCCACGGGGTGGCAGACATAACTGAGTGACTAACACTTTCACTTTTCTATATACATACACACGCATATTATTTATATATATTTATTTGTTTTATGTTTTTATTGGTGGGAAAAAATAAACAGCTGCAAAATAACCACAACAAAGCCAGGATAAGAAAAACCAAAAAATCCATGCTTATCTGTGCTAATGGATATGCAGATACCCCAAAAGATCAACATTTGTTAGGAAACCCAAATTCTGAATTCCGCATTTGACTCAGCAGAGATTCCTAGCTACAGAATCTACCTCTGTCACCAAAGAACTCTTCATTTACAGACATCTTCAAGCTTCAGTTTTAGTGTTTTTGTTTAACTGTCATTTGTGAACAATCTATTTTGTCCTATTCATCTTACATGTAACACCCAAACTAACCCGGTGAGGTTGAGGTTTATTTTTTTAATGATTAATTGTATTATTTATTTATTTTTGATATAGGCCATGTTTTTAAAAACCCTGTTGAATTTGTTGAAATATTGCTTCTGTTTTATGTTTTGTTTTGTTTTTTGCCACAAAGCATGTGGGATCCTAGCTCGCCTCCCCCAGGGACTGAACCTGCCCCTCCTGCATTGGAAGGCAGAGTCTTAACCAATAGACTACCTGGGAAGTTCCAGGTTGAGGTTCTTATCCTTACACGTTTTTCTTTCAGAGTTAACTCAGAGTAAATTTAGATATTTCCTGTTGAAGTTACCAGCAAAAAATTGATCCCCAAGTTCATATAAAGGAGTCGGATACTTCCACATAAAAATATCTTCATGTGCTTTTACATCATCTCTGCACATGTGTGCTTAGTCAGCTGTGCCTGACTCTTTGTGATCTCATGGACTATAGCCTAGGGCTCTGGTGGCTCAGTGGTAAAGAATCCACCTGCAGTGCAGAAGATGCAGGAAACATGGATTTGATCCCTGGGTCAGGAAGATGCCCTGGAGAAGGAAATGGCACCCCACTCCAGTATTCTCGCCTGGGAAATACCATGGACAGAGGAGCCTGGCGGGCTACAGTCCATGGGATTGCAAAGACGGAAGCAACAGAGAACAGCAGACGTAGCTTGGACTATAGCTCAGTAGGCTCTACTCTCCATGGAATTTTCCAGGCAAAAATACTGGACTGGGGTGCCATTTCCTATTCTACATCTGTGCACTAGAGCCCCTAAATCCAAAATAAGAAGGCAGGCACACGTTTCGATTTTTTCCATGCCTGTTCATACCATACAAATTGACCAGATTTTGACCTTGGCAAGAGGGGTAAAAAAGGCTTTATTTGCGTGTGAGATGAATAACGTGAGTAACGTGAACAGAATTAGAAATGGAGTGACTGATTAAACTATTGATTACCCCCGCAACTTAAGCTAACACATCAGACAATTTAAACCACAGAAACCACATTCAGATAATTAGGTAGAGAATCTAATTATACCCAGAGGAACAGAAAAATATAAAGTGCTGGAATCCATTGCCGCAGCCTGCACAGGGAAGGTTACCCAATCTGATCAACTTTTCCCAAGTGTTAGCTAAAGAATGAGAGTAGAAGCAAGGCCAGCTGTACTCATGAGAATGTCCTTTTCTGATTAATTCCTGAGTTTGTATGTTTTATTAGAATAAACTATGGGAATAGACATGATTCTTCTTTGGTAGCTCAGATGGTAAAGAATCTGCCTGCAATGAAAGAGACCTGGGTTTGACCCCTGGGTTGGGAAGATATACTGGAGAAGGAAACGGCAACCCACTCCAGTATTCTTGCCTAGAGAATCCCATGGACAGAGGAGCCTGGTAGTCTACAGTCCCTAGGGGTCGTAAAGAGTCAGACATGACTGAGTGACTAATATACACACTTCATGGGGATAGAAGAGTTCTAATAAAACCACCTCAGAAGTTGTAGTCACCAAATCTGGGTCAGAGAAGAGAAGATAAAAAAGTTGATTCCTTCCCAGGGAGCAATAATAAAGTATCTGCTGAGAACAGAAGTAGTAGTTGGAATGAAAAGTGAAACAGCCTTAACTGTGAAATAGGGTAGAACTTGAAAAGAAAAAGAGGATTAAGGAAGGAGAGAAGACATGAATAGATCCAACTGACTATATGCCTGCCAACTTAGGAATTTTCCTCTAGGCTCTTAGAAGGAGAAAATCCCAGTTCTTAATACTCATTGTTCCCAATGTAATTTGCTGCCAAATTCTCGCTCCAGTTTCTCCTGAATTTTATCATACTATTCATTTCTTTAAAAATGAATACCTTTCCCCTTTTCCCCTATTTCTCCCCACAAATCCTTGACTTCTGTCTTTATCTGTTCTGTGATTTCTGTGTTGGTAAATTCCCTTTTCTTTTTTTAAAATTAATTTTTATTGGCGTATAGTTATTGACAATGTTTCTACTGTACAGCAAAGTGAATCAGCTATACGTATACATGTCTCCCCTCACTTTTGGACTTCCCTTCCCACTCAGGTCACCACAGAGCACTAAGTAGGGTTCCCTGTGCTATACAGTATGTTATCATTCTGTGCTGGTCACTCAGTAGTGTCCAACTCTCAGCAACCCCACGGACTGTAGCCTGCCAAGCTCCTCTATCCATGGAATTTTTCAGGCAAGAATACTGGAGTTGGTTGCCATTTCCTACTCCAGGGGATCGTCCCAATCCAGGGATCGAATCCAGGTCTCCTGCATTTCAGGCAGACTCTTTAGCATCTGAGCCACCAGGGAATACAGGAAACAGGGATAATAATGTTATCATTAGTTATCTATTTTATACATGGTATCAAGAGTGTATATATGTCAATCCCAATCTCCCAATTCCTATCACCCACTCTCTACCCCCTTGGTATCCGTATATTTGTTCTCTATGTGCCTATTTCTGCTTTGCAAATAAGATCATCTATACCATTTTTTTAGATTCCACATATATGTGTTCATATACAATATTTGTTTCTCTAACTTCATTTTCGCATGACACTGTCTGGGTGCATCCATGTCAGTGAAATGAGATGATAGAAATTGGGTAAATTTCCTTTCTAAAGTTAAACATCAAGTCAAATAGCTTTTGTGTTCTCTTAACCTTTCTTGGTTCTAACTAGTAATAAAAGTTGCCATCTGACAATCCACAACCACCATTTGGATATCTCCCCTCTCCAGCCTGCATTATATTACAGATAAATCTGTATCTTGCTCCTTATTTATCAACAGAGTATAAATTTGATATAAACTTGTCCCAATTTCTTTAGTTTAAAAGTACAATAAAAACACAACCAGAAGTTCTCATTTCTCCTCCATTCTTGGAAATTTCTGCTGTTATTCTAACTTATGACTAAAAGATGTAATAATATGCTGTATCAGCTTTCCTCAGAAATACTTACTCCTTATGGTATATCTTAAAACCAAGTCTTCCAAATCACCCCATCTTACATTTTCCATTTCTGAAATATCTTCTCCCATGCCCTTACTTTCAGACTGTAAGTGTTGCTACGTATGAAGTGGCTCTCTTGTAGACAACAGAAATATGGGTCTTGTTTTTGTATCCACTTAGCCAGTCTGTATCTTTTGGTTGGTGCATTAACCCACTTACATTTAAGATAATTATTCATACATATGATCCTATTATTATTTTGTTAATTGTTTTGGGTTTATTTTTTGTAGATCTTTTCCTTGTGTTTCCTGAGTAGAGAAGTTCCTTTAGCATTTGTTGCAAAACTGGTTTAGTGATGCTGATTTCTCTTTTGCTTGTCTGGAAACCTTTTGATTCTGTCATCAAGTCTGAATGAGAGTCTTGCTGGGTAGAGTGTTTTGGTTGTAGTTTCTTCCCTTTCATCACTTGGAATATATCATGCCATTCCCTTCTGGCTTGTAGAGTTTCCATTGAGAAAACAGCTGATAACCTTATGGGTTTTCCCATATATGTTATTTGTCATTTTTCCCATGTTGCTTTTAGTAATTTATCTCTGTCTTTAATTTTCATAACTTTGATTACCATGTGTCCTAGAGTGTTCCTCTTTGGGTTTATCTTGCCTGGGACTCTTCTGTGCTTCTTGGACATGGTTAGCTATTTCCTTTCCCACATTGGGGAAGTTTTTGGCTGTTATCTCTTTAGATATTTTCCGAGTCCTTTCTCTCTCTCTTCTCCATCAGAGATCCATATAATGCTCATATTGGTGTGTTTAATGTTGTCCCAGAGGTCTGTTAGGGTATCTTCATTTCTTTTCATTCTTTTTTTCTATATTCTGTTTTGCAGCATTGACTTCCACCATTCTGTCTTCTAGATCACTTATCTGTTACTCTGCCCTCAATTATTCTGCTATTGATTCCTTATCTCTGTTCTTTAGTTCTTCTAGATCTCCTTAGTAACTATTTCTTACATCTTCTGAATCTTTGCTTCCATGCTTTTTCCAAGATCCTGAATCATGTTCATTATCATTCTGAATTATTTTTCTGGGAGGTTGCCTATCCCCACTTCATTTAGTTGTTTTTCTGGGAATTTATGTTGTTCCTTCATCTGGGACATAATTCTGTTTCTTTTCATTTTGGTAGCTTCCTGTGATTGTGATATTAGTTCTGGAGACTGATGGGACTGTAGTTCTTATTTCTTCTGCGTGCCATCTGGTGGATGCGGTTAAGAGGCTTGTGCAAGCTTCCTGATGGGAGGGACTGGCTGTGGGGGAAACTGGGTCTTACTCTGGTGGGCAGTGAAGTGAAAGTTGCTCAGTCATGTCCCACTCTTTGCAACCCCATGGACTATACAGTCCATAGAATTCTCCATGCCAGAATACTGGAGTGAGTAGCCTTTCCCTTCTCCAGGGGATCTTTCCAACCCAGAGATTGAACCCAGGTCTCTTGCATCGCAGGCAGATTCTTTACCAGCTGAACCACAAGGGAAGCCCAGGTCAGCAGGGACATGCTCAATGAAACTTTAATCCAGTTTTCTGCTGAGGGGTGGGACTGTGTTCCCTCCCTGTTAGTTATTTGGCCTGAGGCGACCCAGTCCTGGAGTCTATAGATTTCCATGTTATTGCTGTTGCTCAGTCACTCAGTCCTGTCCAACTCTTTGTGACCCCATGGACTGCAGCATGCCAGGCCTCCCTGTCCATCACCATCTCCCAGAGCCTGCTCAAACTCATGTCCATCGAGTCAGTGATACCATCCAGCCATCTCATCCTCTGTCATGCCCTTCTCCTCCTTCAATCTTTCCCAGCATTAGAGTCTTTTCCAATGAATTGGCTCTTCACATCAGGTGGCCAAAGTATTGGAGCTTCAGTATCAGTCCTTCCAATAAATATTCAGGATTGATTTCCTTTAGGATTGACTGGTTTGGTCTTCTTGCAGTCCAGGGGACTCTCAAGAGTCTTCTCCAACTCCACAGTTTGAAAGCACCAATTCTTCAGCACTTGGCCTTCTTTATGGTCGAACTCTCACATCCGTACATGACCACTGGAAAAACCAGAGCTTTGACTATACAGGCCTCTGTTGGCAAAGCAATATCTCTGCTTTTTAATATGCTGTCTAGGTTTGTCATAGCTTTTCTTCCAAGGAGGAAGGGTCTTTTAATTTCATGGCTGCAGTTACCATCTGCAGTGATTTTGGAGCCCCCAAAAATAAAGTCAGCCACTGTTTCCACTGTTTCCCCATCTATTTCCCATGAAGTAATGGGACTGGATGCCATGATCTTAGTTTTCTGAATGTTGAGCTTTAAGCCAACTTTTTCACTCTCCTCTTTCACCTTCATGAAGAGGCTCTTTAGTTCCTCTTCACTTTCTACCATAAGGCTGGTGTCATCTGCACATGTGAAGTTATTGATATTTCTCCTGGCAATCTTGATTCCAGCTTGTGCTTCATCTAGCCTGGCATTTTGCATGATATACTCTGAATAGAAGTTAAATAAGCAGGGTGACCCAACCTTGATGTACTCCTTTCCCAATTTGGAATCAGTCTGTTGTTCCATGTCCGGTTCTAATTGTTGCTTCTTGACCTGCATACAGATTTCGCAGGAGGCAGGTAAAGTGGTCTGGTATTCCCATCTATTTAAGAATTTTCCACAGTTTGATGTGATCCACACAGTCAAAAGCTTTAGCATAGTCAATGAAGTAGACTTTTTTTTGGAATTCTCTTGCTTTTTCTGTGATTCAACAGATGTTGGCAATTTGATCTCTGGTTTTCTGCCTTTTCTAAATCCAGCTTGAACATCTGGAATTTCTCAGTTCACATACTATTGAATCCTAGCGTGGAGAATTTTGAGCATTACTTTGGTTTCTGTAGTAGAGCTATAGGTTTCTACAGTAGGGCTATTGGTGACCTCCATGAGGGCTTATGACACTTAGCACTCCCCAGGACTGTTTCTGTCAGCACCCCCGTCCCTGTGGCAGGCCACTTCTGACCCAGACCTCTGCACGAGACCCTCAGACACTCACAGGTAGGTCTGACTCAGTCTCCTGTAGGGTCACTGCTTCTTTCCCCTGGGTCCTGATGTGCACAAATTTTGTTTGTGCCCTCCAAGGGTTTATGTTTCCCCCAGCTCTATGGAACTTCTTTAATCAAATCCTGCTGGCCTCTAAAATCAGATTCCCTGGGGATTCCCAGTACCTTGACCGGGTCCTCAGGCTGGGGAGCCTTCCCTGGGGCCTAGAACCTTCACAACAGTGTGAGAACTTCCTTGGTATCATTGTTCTCCAGTTTGTGAGTCGCCCACTCTGCAGGTACAGGATTTGATTTCATCATAGTTGTTCCCCTCCTACAGTTTTCTTGCAGCGTCTCCTTGGTCCTTGGATGTGGGGTATCTTTTGCTGGTGGGCTCCAGTGTTTTCCTTCAATGGGTGTTCAACAGTTAGTTGAGATTTTGGTGTCTGGCAGGAGAAGATGAGCTCATGTCCTTCTACTCTGCCATCTTAACCTTGTCTCTCATCTTACATTTTAATGCAAAAAATTCCAATGTAATTATTACATATCCAAACATTTCATATCATTGTGATAGTTTCATTACTTCATCCAACAATATTCATTGTTAGCATCTACTAAGTGTCAGATACCATTCTGCTGTTGGTGATGCTGCAGTATGCAAAACAAAGTCCCTGACTTAAAGGAACTGAAATTCTTCTGCCACCGACCTTGGTAGTCCAAAGAAGTAGGTGACCGTCCCAAAATTTAATAATCAGTAACAAAATACCTTTGGATACTCCAGAAGGCTTAATGCAATGTCTTTGGTAACAAAGATTTGGAGGAGGCATTTATAGCTTTACTTTATTTAAGATTTTCCTGATTGTCTTCTGCCATAAAATCTTTTATAAAAAAGAATACACTAATATACAAAAGTATTTAGTTCAAAGGTTCCGCTTTTGTGTACATTCCTAAAACACTGCAATTGTCCAACAGCAGCACCACTAATGGTGGTTATCAGGATTCCAGCCATGTAGAGAAACTTATTTACTGGAAATAAAAACATATTGAAGCAAGCAACTGGTGACAATGTTCATCATCCTGGATTATATTTTTAGACACAGCCTACAATGAAAAGTGATTTTTCAGGTAATTACTAACAGTATGAACAAGTGATTGTAGACCTCTGAATGTGACTCTTAAACACTGCCACTCAGCCAATACATCCCTTTGTCTGCCATCAAACAGCCTCATCTAAAGGAAAAAAATCACGTTTCACTCTACTCTTTCCTACCCCCATGCTTCCTCATTAATAGTGTAGTAGAAACATTTTCTTGCACTTGTTAAGAGGGATACAAGCTTTTAGAGTTCTTCAGCATACATCCGCCCCCTCCTTCTATTCTTCTCTTTCTTTTTCTATTTGCTTCTCCCAGTTTCAGTATTATTTCTTCTACCACCTAAAGGCCCCTAGAAGTCATCCTTTCATCCCCATCACCACTGTCATGATACAAGGTTTCCTAGTGTTGAATTGATGTGTATTTCCCAAATAGTCTCTCACTATAACCCAATTCATCTCCTACCCTGGAGCTAGAACAAACTTTTTTAAATGAAAAAATCAGTTTTGCCACCCTCACTCCTTAAAAGTCTTTAGGTCTATATGGTAAAAATGTGAAGACAACATAATATAAAATCGACCATGATATAATCCTGACCCATTTTCCAAAGCTTATGTGTTTGTGAACTTCAAACATGTTAAAGTATTTGCAGTTCTTCAAAATCACACTGTTTTTCTGCCTCTAGACATTTGCAAATCTGCTCTCTAAATATGGAATTCCAGTGCTTCTCTCAACTACTCTAGGCCTAGGTGGTGAACACCTTCCACATCAAATCTCATCTAAAATGTAAATCGGTTTCTAAATTTTCTTGTATCAGTCAGCTTAGGCTATGTATTCCATCAGTAACAAATGACCCCCAAGTCACTGAGGATTATAACAAAACTTTATACATACACATAAACAGTGTTTTCCACAGTGACTGCACCAATTTACATTCCCACTAACAGTGTAGGAGGGTTCCCTTTTCTCTACATCCTATCCAGCATTTGTCATTTGTAGACTTTTTAATGATGGCCATTGTGACTGGTGTGAGGCTCATTGTATTTTTGAATTGCATTTCTCTATTAGCAATGCTGAGCATCTTTCTGGGTCCCTGTTAGCCATTTATTTTCTTCTTTAGAGAAATACCTATTTAGCTCTTCCACCTTTTTTAGATTGGGTTTTTGGTTTTTTGTTGTTGAGTTGTATGAGCTGTTTACTTTGGAAATTAAGGTCTTATTGGCCATATCATTTACAAATACTTTCTCCCATTCTGTAGTTTGTCTTTTTGGCTTGTTTGTTTATGGTTTTCTTTGTCATTGAAAAGATTGTAAGTTTGATTAGGTCTCATCTTTTTTGTTGTTTGTCTTTTATTTGTTTTTTACTTCTATTGACTTGGGAGACTGACCTAAAGAGATATTGGTACAATTTATGTCAGAGAATGTTCTGCCTATGATCTCCTCTAGGAGTTTTATGGTGTCATGTCTTTGGTTTACGTTTTTAAGCCATTTTGAGTTGATTTTTGTGTATGGTGAGAAGATGTGCTCTAACTTCATTGATTTACATGCAGCTGTCCAACTTTCCTAGCACCACTTGCTGAAGAGACTGTCTTTTCCAATATACACTCCTATGTCCCTTGTCAAAGATACTTGACTGTAGGTGTGTGGGTTTATTTCTGAGCTTTTTATTCTATTCCATTGATCCATATGTCTGTGTTTGTGCCAATACCATGCTGTTTTGATTACTGTAGCCTGGAAGTATTATCTGAAGTCTGGGAGGGTTATGCCTCCTGCTTTGTTCTTTTTCTTCATAATTGTTTTGAAAATTCTGGGTCTTTTATGAATCCATACAAATTTTAGGATTATTCTAGTTCTGTGAAAAAAATGTCATGGGTAATTTGATAGGGATTACATTAAATTTGTAGATTGCTTTGGTAGTAGGGCCATTTTAACACATTATTGACCAAGGGGATTTTTTACAGAAAGTAATGTCTGTGGCAGGTGACTTTTTATGTAAGTGAATATTGAAACATCTCTAGTTAATGTTTGGGTAACAAAAGACAAATCAATACATCTCTGGTCAAAAGTTATTCTTCCAATCCAAGAACGTGGGCTATCTTTCCATTTCTTTGAATCATCTTCAGTTTCCTTCGTGAATGATTTATAGTCCTGGGCATGTAAGTCTTTCACCTTCTTGGAATAAAATATTCTCAAGTATTTTATTTTCGAGGGTTGTGATTTTGAAAGGTATTTTTTATATACCCCTTTTCTGATATTTCATTGTTAGTGTAAAGAAATACAGCTGATTTCATTATGATATCTTTTATCCTGCTATCTTGTTGAATTTATCGGCTCTAGTAGTTTTTGTGTAGAGTCTTTAGAGTTTTCTGCATATAGAATCATGTCATCTGCATATAATGACAATTTTACCTCTTCCCTTCCAATTTGGGTACCTTTTATTTCTTGTTTGATTCCTAGGTCTTTCAATACTGTTTTGAATAGAAGAGGTGAGAGTGGACATCCTTGTCTTTTTCCAGATTTTAGTGTGAAGGCTTTTAGCCTTTCACCACTGAGCATTATATTGGCTGTGGGTTTGTCATAAATAGCTTTTATTATGTTGTTTCCTCCATACTCACTTTGTAAGAGTCTATATGATAAGTGAATGTGGAATTTTGTCAAGTAACTTTTCTGCTTTTATAGAGATGATCAGTTGGTTTTTGTCTTTTCTTTTGTTATGTGGTTATCACATTTGTGTGTGTTGAACCACTCTCGTGAACTTGGTGATGGAGTATGTCTCATTTTTCATTTCCTACTTTGTTTATTTGGGTTCTCTCTCCTCTTCTTGGTGAGGCCAGAGATTTACTGATCTTGTTTACCCTTTCAAAGAATCAGCTCTTGCTTTTATTGCTCTTACTGATTTTTTCTATTGTTTTTAATCTATTTTATTTACTCTCTAGTACTTATTATTTCATTTCTTCTGCTGATTTGGGGTTTTGTTTGTTCTTTTTCCAATTCTTTTAAGTTGTAGGTTAGGTTGTTTGAAATTTCTCTTATTTTTTTGAGGATGACAGTTATTGTTACCAACTTCCCTCTAAGATATGCTTTTGCTGAGTGCCATATATTTTTGTATGGTAGTGTTTTCATTGTCATTTGTCTGAAGGTAATATTTCATTTCTTCTTTGATTTCATCATTGACCTATTTTATTTTTAGTAGATGTTGTTTAGTCTCCATGTAATAGTTTTTTTCTCTTTCCTTTCTCTGTGGTTGATGTCTAGTTTCATGCCATTGTCAAGAAAGATTATGTGTGTGTGTGTAGATATATATATATACATATATATATCAATCATAGTAACTACAACATGGTTACAGAATTTACCTATCAGGTTTTCTCAAGGTTAGGTATTATAGAATCCCCCTCATAGATAACACCAGATAAAAGGTCCTATATATTTTCAAATGGAATAATGGTCCAAAACTAGTTTGTAAAAATATTTTCTTTTCATTGAAAATTCAAAATTTCATTTCTGTGCTGTTAAAGCATAACTCCACAAAACCGTTTTTGTGTCTAGGTACTTATTTCATTCTCTAGGTAACATTAGCAAGAGAAAGAGAGAAAATTTCTCTCTCTCAGTGTCTTTTTCTTCTCCCACCTTTCATCTGTGCTCTTGTTGGTAGCCCTGGAAAGGAACTTTGACCTATTGGTACCATATTTTGTGTATTACATTTACTAAATGATTTACTAAACTTCTATATGTCAGATATTTATTCTAGGTGCTAGGAATAACTGTTGAAAAAAAAAAAGCTACCTGATACATGAACTATAAAATCTAATAGAAGGGAGGTTGATTTTTTTAAAAAAATTATAAGGTTTTTAGATAGTTTACTGGTGAAGTACAATAAATAAAATACAGAAAGGGATAGAGTGATATGGCAAGAGGACTGGAGATTTAAATATGTTAAGGAACTGCTTCACTGATTTAAAGATATATGAGCAGTCCTGAAGGAGTTAAGAGTTAAAGCCCTGAGATTATATGGGGTTTAAAAACATTCCAAGTCAAGAGAACAGCAGTTGCAGCAGCCCTGAGGTATGAACCTACTTGCCCCTTTGAGGAGCATTGGGGATTTCAGTGTGATGAACATGGACTGATCAAGGAGTGTGGAACAAGAAGTCAAGAGGTAACACAGGGCCAGGTCGTGCTGGGCTCAGAAACTATGTAAGGACTTCAGTGTATTCAGTTAGTGACATATAAGACTTTATTCAGTAAACAATACAAAGCTGAAAAAGGAAAAAACTATTCAAGAGATTGTCTCTAGGAATACAGAGAGTCCATTTCTGGGAATGAGGGAAAGGTAAGAATTGGGGTTATAGATGCAGGGAAGTACATAGGTATGATAATGGGAGCAGAAAAATGGCTTTTTATTTATTTATTTTGGTAAAGTACAAATGAAAATCATAAGTTTAGAAGGAGGTGGATATAGGAAATTTTGGAGTTTTGAGGACAGGAGAAAATATAATTATCTAGTATAATGGAGGTCTCAGTGAAGCAGAGAAATGTAACAGAATTACGTGGCTACACCCTAAGGGACAATTTCTGGTTATTGTCATAAATTTAGAATGAAACCTGTCAGCACATTTTCTGAGTTTTTCCTCTGTAACAATTAGTTGCTTTATTGATGCAATGATCAGGTACATATAGTAAGGATTTTCATTAGAGTTTGAATTTTAAATATAATGAAAAGTGAAACAAATAACAATATGATGATGATGGTAGAGCATGGATATAAACTGGTTTAAAAATAAGAATGTTATGGAAGGAAAAGTGCAAAGTAGATAGCAGTAATAAATTGTAAATCCAGGTTCAGCTAAAGGAATGTTGGAATTAGGGTCCTTGAAGGAGTGCAATGGGAAAGAAAGGAAAGTGTAGACTGAGATGTGTTGTTTGAAATTGAGATTGAGATTGTAGACCAACTGAAGTTGTCAATGATAAGCCCAGTTGATAGCCACAGAAATGAAGAGGTAAGATGGGGGCTGTGCCAATAATCAGAAGAAAGAAAATTAAAGATCTAGGAAGCCATGGTATTGGAAGGATCATCTACATGGATATTGAAATCACCTGAATTAACACTGGAATAGTATTGGAGAGAGTGACTGTTAGCCTGAAATGAAAAGTCTCTAAAGAATGAAGCTGTGTAATGCAGAGGTCTAAAGGTGACTGCAGTGAGTTAAGGTAGTTGTTAGAAATCTGAGAACATAAGATTATAAGATTAAAAACTAGTGAAAACAGCAATGAAGATCCAAAGGACAGATACTCTTAATTCCAGGAATAAGGAGTTTTGCAGACTGATGGTCACATCTTAAAGGGAGCTGAGAACAGTATCCTTAGGAGAGAGAATCCCACGAGAGAAAGGAGGAAACAGACAAGAGCTTGATGATACAAAGGATTTTTGTTGTGGGGAATAACAGGAAATGTGTGGAACAATATGAAATTCTGGGGATGAGGGATGACATTGGTATCTTAGACTGATATAGACAGGGATGAAGGGTAGGATGGGATTTGTCCTATACATCAAGGCAGATGGTGGTGATGAGGCTACAAGTGCCAGGACAAAAAGGTGAGCCCATCCATGAATACACAGGATTTCTGGAGCTCTTAAAACCATAAGACATGAACTTTACATACTAGTACATGTATGTAATGAATTTATTTCTCTGGGTTATCTGTAGATTAATAGTTAATTCCACTTTTAGTGTTTTCTTTTCTTTCATCTTTCAAAAAATATATTTCAGTTTGGCAGCCTGGCACTAAGATTTTTATGTCTGACTCTAGAACCGTTTTTCCTCTCGTACTCATGTTTCCACTTATAAAAATGTATTTCATCATTTACATCAGGACCACGTTTGAGAATACAAAAGACAACAATAACTGGTTAGTAGCTACAAAAAATTTTTGTTTGTAAAAAGTGGTTTTTTTTAAAAAAAAAAAAAAAGTGGAGTATGGTGGTTTAAAGTGTACGCTTGGAGTAAAGACAGGCCTGATGTGAATCCAGGCTGGGACATACACCATCTCTGTGACATCGGATGATCTTCCTTCAGTTCTCTAATCTGTAAAACTGGGACATGGAATGCTGAATGAGGCACTGATTATAAAGCACAGAGACTGTGCTTGGTACATATTAAGCATTATAACTATCTTATAATAAATCAGTTCAATTGCTCAGTCATATCCATCTCTTTGCGACCCCACAGACTGCAGCATTGCAGGCTTCCCTGTCCATCACCAACTCCTGGAGCTTACTCAAACTCATGTCCATTGTGTTGGCGATGCCATCCAACCATCTCATCCTCTGTCATCCCCTTCTCCTGCCTTCAATTTTTCCCAGCATCAGGGTTTTTTCCAAAGAGTCAGTTCTTCGCATAAGGTGGCCAAAGTATTGGAGTTTCAGCTTCAACATCAGTCCTTCCAATGAACACCCAGGACTGATCCCCTTTAGGATGGACTGGTTGGATCTCTTTGCAGTCCAAGGGACTCTCAAGAGTCTTCTCCAAGACCATAGTTCAAAAGCATCAATTCTTCAGTGCTCAGCTTTCTTTATAGTCCAGCTCTCACATCCATACATGACCACTGGAAAAACCATAGCCTTGACTAGATGGACTTTTGTTGGTAAAGTAATGAGAGGGAAACAGGCAGGAAGGCCAGGGGTCTCCAAACGGAGAAAATAGGCTGCAAGTATCAGACATTTTTTATCTCTCTTAAGCGGCAGGAGGAAACATACTGGTGAGAGATACATATATATAATTTTCCCCTTCTCTATACAAATTTAAAAAGAGGTTTCTCTTAAAATACTTTGTTGCCATAATGCCACCTGGTTCCACCTGAACTTAACTTTTCTCAAACCTTGAGCTAACCAATGCATTTTTCTTATGAAAATGTTCGTCTTAAGCTATGTTAATGTACTATGCATTTACCCTAGACTCTATCTTCAAGTAGGTCCTGCCTAAAAGCTCAGGTTTAGGCTCAGAACTGACTTGACAGACCAGTATGTTACACATTGTTCTCTTAACCTATGTAAATGAAGTTATTTGTATGGTAATCTGCCCTTCTTCAAGATTCAAGTCAATCGTATTATGGCCGGAGATGACTCACCTGGTGCCAGATTATCTCAAGATGCATCTTGTGGGTGAGGGGCCTGGTGACATTCTCTGAGTTTTGAGACATTTCCTTTCTTCAATTAACAGACTGCTAGTAGCTATAAAACATCCAGCTAAAGACTAGCAGGCGGGAATTCTTTCTGCCCCCTTCTGATGTCTATGTCATACCATGTCTATGTTATACTTTAATAAAACTTTATTACACAAAAGCTCTGAGTGACCAAGCCTCATATCTGGCCCTGGATTGAATTCTCCTCCTCCGGAGGCCAAGAATCCTGGCATCTTTCGTGGTTCAGCAACAACCTTTCAGTAATGTCTCTGCTTTTTAATATGCTGTCTAGGTTGGTCATAGCTTTTTTTCCAAGGAGCAAGTGTCTTTTAATTTCATGGCTTATAAGTATGTGTGTGTGTGTGTGTGTGTGTGTGTGTGTGTGTGTGTGTGTGTGTGTCTATACACACATACAAATACTTACAATATATAAGTACAGCTAAATTTTAGTGTTCTTTTTACCATGATCACTAATTGTATAGTATTTTGAACAATGATGAACTAATAAAATCAAATTTTCCTTAAAAACTGAAAGCTGTCAAACATTGCCATTAATTTAGTATACCGGTATGAAGTGTATATTTCCCAAAATTTCAAGAGTATAAGTCACCACAAGATCAAGAGTCTTGTTCTGTTTGTATAATGTGACACAATTTTGTGAACAAAATTAAAATTTAGCCTTTAGAACAGTGACCTTCCCTTAGTAGGCATGTAAAATATATTTAAAATTTAATTGAAATGTATTTCTTTCAATATCATAAACTTTATCTAGAAAAGATCATTATGGTTGAATTTCTGAGTACAAATGTAAAATAGAATGACTTGAGAAACAAAAGTGAAGGAAGAGAAATCCTACCGATCAAATGAAAAAACTTCCTAGTGTTTCTAGGCATATTTTCTGTAAAATACATTTAAAGTAACAAAAAAAACATAGTTTTAACTTGCATATTTCCTCTTTTAGAGTTTTAAAGCTCTCTCAAATTCTTTCTTAACTTCCAGTCACATTGCCAATTTGGTAGCTGCCTACACTATTGTCCCTTTAGACATGCTGGTGTCACAAGATATATTTTATTAAATGCCACAAAGGTTTGGTGTTCTGTGAAATGATGATAATTAGCTGGGTTTCAAAGACAGGTAGAAACTTTCCACATGAAAATGATCCTCACCTCATTGAATATGCTTTTTAATTAATGTTCCATTAACTGGCTGACAATAACTCCTAGGCTAATGAACAGACCTGAATGTAATTCAGCATTTACTAAGTGGCCTGCATCCCTATTACATCTCTAGCCCATCTCCCTTCCACATAGGTGAGGGTAGGAATGGGAGAGGGAAAAAGAACAGAAAGCCAGTTACCTCCATCATCCACCTCTCATTTCCCTCGAACAGCACTTGCTTTAATTAACAGAGTTAAAGTCATGGAATCAAAGTCAGCTTATTGGATTTTTAAAGCACAGCATCCAGAGACTGATTGTTCATTATAATGGCACTTATTAAACTTTCTTAACTACTTCACTTTTGGTAGCAAAGACTCAGCAGAAGACTAAATCAGGCGCAGCCCCAGTGAGCCAGGGAGAGCTCTTCACATTAGATGGAAAATCAGGCCAGGAAATGAACCTGATAAGACTTTGCCTGTAAATTTCTGTTAAGATACTTCAGTTTTTTTCATTATGTTGTTTTAAAGCAGAAAGTCTCCTTATTTTTCACTTTACTAATTGAGATTTGTTTGGGAATAATTATTGTAACCTGTAGTATAGATAACAGAGGGTCTTGTGTTTGAAGCACTGCACTGTTATCAAATATTTTAATAGTTAGAATTAAAGTTTATTCAAGTATATGGAACCAGTTGCATTGTTTTTCCTCAAAAACGTGTTTTCTATTCTGGTACAGACCTTCATTTTCTGATTCTTCATTCTCTGTTTTTTCTTTGGGGAAAGGATTGCTCAAAGTTTCAAATATACTTACAGGTAATTAGAGAGTTCCACATCATTTTGCCTATCATACGTTGGTAATATGATTGTGCTACTAATTATGAAATTCAAAATCATACTTTCTGAAGTTTTTTCTAGAGTTTGGAACATACTCTACTTTTTAAATATTGCTATGAAAACTGACCTACCATTTGATTAGATGCATTTTGGCAGTTTTCACTAATGAGGATCTGAATATAAAAAGACGTAGAATAGTATATCTTATTTGAAGCCTCTTTGGAATCAATAAATGAAGCTTTCATTCATTCCTTTTCACAAACTAAGGCATTGATTGCATTCTTGAGAATATGGCTTTATATTTGTGATGGATCTTGTCTCTGAAAAACCTTTAAATTATGAAATAAGAGTTTACATAAACTTTGTTTAAAAGAAAAATATGCATGTGAAATAACTCAAATGATGTTAGAAGACATAAAAAATCAGACAAAAGTTCCAATCTA
Organism: Okapia johnstoni; assembly: GCA_024291935.2. NCBI lineage: Eukaryota > Metazoa > Chordata > Mammalia > Artiodactyla > Giraffidae > Okapia > Okapia johnstoni. The sequence goes on from CM044325.1 coordinate 12,136,543, forward strand.
GTATTTACCTGGATAACCCAATGTTCTGTTCCATATCCATTTCTTCATAAGTCAATCAATATTCACTGGATTTAGTCATGAGCCATTTTTCTATCCTTTCCATTTAAATGTTAAGAATAAGCTGAGTAGAAGAAAGCTCTGGAATCATGCGAAATGGAGAGGGTAGTTGTAAGACCTGCGTGCAGAAGGTGGGAAGCTTAGGTCAGAATTAGCACACACATGTGACTTACTCTAGAGCAAAAATATCAACTGGAGAGAACTCCTAGGTATCTTACTGCTGACATTCATATGAAGTTTTTATAAAATTTGATACAAAATATATCTCAAATTGAGACAGTTCTGTCCACTGCCACCACTTTAGCCTAAGCCGTCATCATCTCTAGTCTGGACTACTGCTCCAAATCCAGATAGTAGAAACTAAGTGAAATAAGAATTGCAGTTGTTTGTTGTAAGCCACCCTCTTCTCCAAATACAAAAATAGATAAATGATTAATCAAATACAAAATGAATGTAAAAGATACTGTTGTTTGGTCACTAAGTCACATCCAACTCTCATGACCCCATGGACTGCAGCCCACCAGGCTCCTCTGTCCATGGGATTTCCCAGGCAAGAATACTGGAGTGGGTTGCCATTTCCTACTCCAGGGATCTTCTCTGACCCAGGGATCAAATCTGCATCTCCTGCTTTGGTGGGCAGATTCTTACCAGCTGAGCCACAAGGGAAGCCCAAGAATACTGGAGTGGGTAGCCTATCTCTTCTCCAGAGGATCTTCCTGACCCAGGAATCAAGCTGGGGTCTCCTGCATTGCAGGCGGATTCTTTATCAACTGAGCTATGAGGGAAGTTGGTAAAAAATATAGATGGGGACAAAAATGATCCAAAAAATTTGTATGCATCTAAAGGCAAAAGAAACACCAAGTGTGAGTGAAGCTTAAGCCATGTACATACTGGCCTCTGCATTCAGAATCAGGTGGAGGAAACTAGGAGTTCAGTCCATGGGACAACAGAAACTATGTAATCCATGTGAGACTGTCAGCAGAGGTAAGCTCAGTGTTGGAAACCAGAGGCAGTAACAGAAGTCTCACTTGCATTAGAGCCACAGATGCTGATGCAGACCACTTTCCAGATCTACAGATGGCTTAGAGTGGCATGCTGGGATTCCTATAGCAGCCACTAGAAATATGAATCCAAAGTAAAGCTAGAAATAAAAAAAGAACAAGTAGGATACCTAAGAAGCCAGAAATTATGTGAAATGAAAATGGACTTACTGTTACAGTTAAAAAATAAAGTATATAAGAATGAATTTTTAAAAAATATGTGAACTGCTTCCTGTCAATATGAGTTATATTTAGGAATACAAGTGAAGTTCCCAATGTGAACCGGATAAAGATATTTCCAAACAACTATAGCAGACATCACACTTAATGGTAAAATACTACCTTCCTCCAGACATTAGTAACAGACAAGTGTGTTTGCAATCTACATTCCAACATTAATTTCAGCTATAGCAGCAATATAAGACAGAACAAAACAACAAAATAAAAGCCATAAGGATTGGAAAGAAAGACCTGAAACTTCTACCAATAGAGATGACATGAATGCATACAGAGAAAAATAAAATAAAAGCAAAATATCTAGAGAAAACCTATTGGAACCAGCAAATTAATTCAGCAAGCTTACTGAATATAAGGTCAATATGCAAATATGCATTTTGTTACCGTATACTAGCTGTAAGTAATTAGATCAGTCTAAATTATGAGACAACTGAAATATCACGGGTAGTATCAAATTCCTAGGAAAATATTAGTTAAAAGACTAAATATGTTAAGGATTCCAGTTTCCCTGAATTGATTAATAGAATCAAAGCAATTTTAATTATGGCCATGCTTTATGTGGAAATTGTTAACCTGATTCTAAACCTTACATGAAAATGCAAAGGTCCATAAATAGTCACAGTAACACTGAAGTAAAGAACAAATTTGGAGAACATGCATAACCAGATAACAATACATATTATTATAAATTAAAAAATTAAAGTAGTGAGATATTAATGCAAAAATAGACAAATGAAGTAAATTAGAGATCCCAGAAACAGACCTATTTATCTATAAATCTGAAAGATTATGTACCTATAATGGAATATTTATCAATGGAGATATATGAACAACTATGCATAAGATATTGATCAAAAGAAGCAATACATAAAAATATATCAAGTATGACACTTTACATAATGTATGATGTTTTTTTTTTTTTAATTATGTAGGGGTATATAAAGAGATTTTAAATGTATACTTTTTTTTTTTTCAAAAACAGGGATATAATTAGTACAACAGCCAGTGGTTACCTGTATAAAGATGGAGGGTTGTGATAAGAAGTATATTGTCTTGAAAAGGACACAAAAATTATTGAAGGGAAAGATAAAACTTCTTTGCTTTAAAACTAATTTTTCTATTAACAGTAAAATGGCAGTGGGGCAAAGCATTGAGATGCTTATAACTGAAAATAATTTGTTTCCAAAAATATAAATTACTTCCATGAATCAATTACAAAAATATAGACAATCCAGTTGAAAGTCAAAGGACTTGAACAGGAATTGGATAAAATAGGATTTGCAGATGGCTTTAAAATACAGGAAAAGTGGCTCAGCATCCTTAGTCAGGGAAAAGAAATTAAATCCAGGATGAGATTAATACACATATGGAACAGTTTGACTAAAAAAAAAACTCTGTCCATATTAAGTGTTGGTAAGAATGTAGGTCAACTGGAATTCTCATACATTCCAGATAGGCATGTAAACTGAAACCACTGCTTTGGAATAAGACTATCATTTTCCACTAACATTGAACATAAACCTTATGATCGAGCAGTTCCACTGCTCAATGTATATACTTCAGACATGTGACATGTATACCAAAAACCATGGAGACTAATATTTATACTACTATTAATTGTAATAGCATCAGACAAGAAACAATGTTAATATCTTTTAAGTAACAGAACAGTAAATTGCAAATATAGAACATGGTACAGCAAGAACAATGAATCAGCTATAGCTACGCAACGTCAAAGATGGATCTTATAAAAGTAATGATGAACAAAAGAAAACATGAAAGCATGCGTATCAACATTCATGAATATAAAATTTTAAAAGGCAAAATCTCATTACAGTATTTAAAGATAAATGGTTAGGTAGCAGATAAAAATGCAATAAAATGATTAAATCAAGATAGCACTTAACTTTGGAGAAAATGGATAGAGAATGGAAGAGATACTGACTGTACAGGGATGGGAGGACATCAAAGGAAACTCTGCTCAATATTCTGTAATAATCTAAATGGGAAAAGAATTTGAAGAAGAGATATTCAGGTTATGTATAACTGAATCACTTTGCTGTACACCTGGAACTAACACAACATTGTTAATCAACTATTCTCAAATATAAGGACAGTGAAGCCCGGTCCACTGCAGTCCCTGTGATTGCAAACAGCTGGATATAACTTAGTGACTGAACAACAATACTCAAATATAAAATAAATTTAAATAACTCATCTCCACATTGTTGTTTCTTATCCTTGGTGTTGTTTATACAGGTATTACGATAAGTCATTAAGTTCTTCATTTTATGTAATTCCATAAACATATTTGTGCTGTGCTTAGCTGCTCAGTCAAGTCTGACTCTTTGTGATTCCATGGACTGTAGCCTGCCAGGATCCTCTGTCCATGGGGATTTCTCCAGGCAAGAATACTGGAGTGGGTTGCCATGCCCTTCTCCAGGGCAACTTCCAACTCAGGGATCGAACCCAGGTCTCCCCCTTTTCAGGTGGATTCTTTACCATCTGAGTACGATACTATGCTTCAAAGTAAAAAATATTAAGATTCAGTATCCCTTTCTGGAAAGAGCTGATTGGAACAGCGTGCCTGCATGCTGAGTTGCTTCAGCCATTGCTTCAGTCGTGTCCGACTCTCTGCGACCCCATGGACTGTAGCCCACCAGGCTCCTCTGTCCATGGGATTCTCCAGGCAAGAGTACTGGAAGGGTGCCATGCCCTCCCTCCAGGAGATCTTCCCGACCCAAGGATTGAACCACATCTCCTGAGGCTCCTGCATTGCAGGCAGATTCTTTACTGCTGAGCCACCAGGGATTGGGAACAGACCAAGCCCCATATTCACACTCTAGTGGCCAAAATGAGGGGTGAGATTTTCTAACTCTTGCTGACACAATGGCAGTTTCTCATTACAAAGGGTCTTTATATGCTACGTCATTGGTAATGAAATGGATCACAGTCAAAAATATCCATTTTTAAAATATAATAGACAAAAATAGTATACAACTTAATTGAATTTGTTCCATGAACATGTTTAATTTTTTGTATATATTTGTGTATATATAGATGTATCTGCTTAGTAACAAGGGAATATATATTTTTCAACATAGCATGGGGAAAGTTTTTGATTAACACTGCTCATATTGGATGAGGAGAGAACTACCAATTGAACTACCCGTTAGGCTCACCTTCCTTTTGGGTTCTTTATCGCTAGTGCCACCTGGGAAGCCTTCCTTTTGGTTAGTACCTTTTAATTAATTTTCTTGAGATGTAGACACTACAAACCATTTGTCTTCCTGGCAATAAATTTTGTAAGAAATACATATCATTTTAATTTGAAATTCTTCCTTTTGGAAATATGCTGGTAAGATGTTAGAAGTGAAATATAAAATACTACTCGGGGGAAGAATGTGAAACATGGAGGATGTTTGCTGATTAATAATTATCCTTTCTGTAACTGTCTAAGCTTATAAATCTTCAAAAGTCATATGAATGGGAGTAGACAATTTTAACATGTAAAAATGGGCAAGATTTAACGATGAAGTAGATATAGCTTATAGCAGTGTTTCTGGCAGTTATTTTCAAATCAGCAAAAGCATACAAACTTGAAAATAATGAGTTCACAAGTTATCAAAAACTATCACTTCCAACATGAATTGTGGGCTAAAGGTTCACTGAGTTTTGAAACATGCTACATGAAATTGAATTCTGGAGCTGGGTTTTGGGTGGGCCAAGGGGAGGAGAATCAGAGGCAACTTACATCCCTGGTAGTGATGATTTTTGGAATTACATGATGGCTTATAAAATTACAGAACATGTAAAATTTATTTAGTGTTTTTTGATATTTGGAAATCATGATGGTAACTGGAAGGAAACACAGATGAAGCTAGAAACTATTCTTTACCTGATATTTACTCAAATAAAAGACAACTGAGTAAAAGCTTCTCTTTTACTCAATATGCTCATTTATTTTTTAAAAAATTTATTTGGTTGCATTGGGTTCTTAGTTGTAGCATGTGGGATCTAGCACCCTGACAAAGGATCGAACCCAGGCCCCTTACATTGGGAGCTTAGCCACAGGACCACGAGGGAAGTGCTCATTAAATGTTCATTTAAATAGTTAATTCTTTTCCTTAGAGCCTGAGCTAGGTTCACCTTTAAACAAACTAGACTCCCCACTTCTTATATTTATAGGGAGAGTTATTTCCTATGCCAGGTCCACATGAGAATGTTGCCAGAAATGACACAGTCACGTTCAAGAGCCCATAAGGAAGCAGAAGGAAGTGGAGCCTTTCCAGAATTTTCATTATGGTAGTCAATCACTCACAAATGATTGCCCAAAGTGATTGTGTTTAACAGCATGGATTAAAGACCGGGCTGCACGGTTTGTGAGCTCTATATATGTGCACAAAGCACTGCCTAAATTCACTGGGCCCAAACCTCACAAATTCGATACCTACCAATAAACGATAATACAAATGATCATTTCTTATTAAACTCCACAAAACTGCCGAGAGAATCATGCTTTCTTCTTCCTTCCTTTTAAAAATTGTGCTAAATAGGAGCATTGTGCCCAAAATATTCACTCAGTTGTTCGTAATTACAAACACTTTCATACATATTGTAGCTTTATATTTATTCTCAAATAATGCTGGCTAGAAAGACAACCATATCTTATAGACAGTGTATGGAAGAAGAGACAAGGAATTTTGGAAATGTAAAAAGATCTCAATAAAAAGCTTGGCCATGTACAAAAGAGCAGATTGAGAATATCTGTGTCCACCCTTGTTAAACCCTTATAAAATGAAAAGTAAGAAAGATAACAGATAATAAGGTAGTCTACAGTAGCATTAAGAATGAGAGAGAGGGGACCTTCAGCAGTCAAACGATTTCAGATTATTTCTAGAAGAAATAAAGTATATACTGGGGGAATTATATAGCCTAAAACACAAAGGAGAACTTTTTTAATGGACTTGAGAGCCGTTCATTCTGGTGATAGAAAAATGAGTCTCTAAATGCAAAGCTATCAAGTTTGCAGAGAAGAAATGGTAATTGGGTGGAAATCAAAAAGAGTAATTGAATAATATTTTTTTTTTACAGGATAGCTGCTTAAATAACACTCCTACCTCTTCTAGAATTTTGAGTTGGCCTCAGAATGTTTATCCTCAGGCCAAAACATGAGAAATACTCCCTAAAAAAATGGAGAAGAGCTTCCTGGGAGGAACTAAACTGCTGTTTGGATCTTGTCACAGAATACTGCTCTCCTTAATTATACTGTGTCATTTAGAAGTAGTCTTACTTCCAAATTCTCACTTAGATACCCTCAGGGAATTGCAGCCATCACACTCAAGAGACCCATTGGACAAACAGGTATGAACGAGCAGTAAGCCCCAACAATCGCATTAAATATGCTATTGTTTTAAATAGGAACCTGATTTTATTTGAAAATAAAAATGAAATAGAAAAGCATAAAAGGTGGGAAAAAAAGAGCCACTAAGCATAAAAGATCTGATCACTTGGAGACTATAAAGCAACATAAAATCTGTATTTTAAGAAAATTTAAAAGAGGTTGAAAACATTTTATGTAAATAAGTAGCTCATAGAATTCTACATCTAGAAACAAAGGAATAAATGGTGAGGGTGTACCCTCTCACCATGAATAACAAAAACACTAAATGAAATATACAAAATGACAAAGTTCAATCTTTGGACATCAGGTGAAACAGAACCAGCAAAAACATAAGCAGTGGAGAATTAAGACTGCCTGAGCTTTCTACTTGATGATAATTTCTCAGTGAAGACATAGGCAGGCTGCAAGCAAAGGGTGGTGGTCTTACTGAACTGAGACAAACACCAAAGTTCAGGATGGATCAGTTCAGTTCAGTCGCATAGTCGTGTCCGACTCTTTTGGCGACCCCGTGAATTGCAGCACGCCAGGCCTCCCTGTCCATCACCAACTCCCGGAGTCTACCCAAACCCATGTCCATCGAGTCGGTGATGCCATCCAACCATCTCAACGTCTGTCGTCCCTTTCTCCTCCTGCCCCCAATCCTACCCAGCATTAGGGTCTTTTCCAATGAGTCAACTCTTCGCATGACATGGTGGCCAAAGTATTGCAGTTTCAGCTTCAACATCAGTCCTTCCAATGAACACCCAGGACTGATATCCTTTAGGATGGATTGATTGGATCTCCTTGCAGTCCAAGGGACTCTCAAGAGTCTTCTCCAACACCACAGTTCAAAAGCATCAATTCTTCGGCGCTCAGCTTTCTTCACCGTCCAACTCTCACATCCATACATGACACCTGGAAAAACCATAGCCTTGACTAGATGGACTTTTGTTGGCAAAGTAAGGTCTCTGCTTTTAAATATGCTATCTAGGTTGGCCATAACCTTCCTTCCAAGGAGTAAGCGTCTTTTAATTTCATGGCTACAATCACCATCTGCAGTGATTTTGGAGCCCCCAAAAATAAAGTCTGACACTGTTTCCACTGTTTCCCTATTTATTTCCCATGAAGTGATGGGAACAGATGCCATGATCTTATTTTTCTGAATGTTGAGCTTTAAGCCACCTTTTTCACTCTCCTCTTTCACTTTCATCAAGAGGCTCTTTAGTTCTTTTTCACTTTCTGCCATAAAGGTGGTGTCATGTGCATATCTGAGGTTATTGATATTTCTCCCGGCAATCTTGATTCCAGCTTGTGTTTCTTCCAGCTCAGCGTTTCTCATGATGTACTCTGCATATAAGTTAAATAAGCAGGGTGACAATATACAGCCTTGACGTACTCCTTTTCTTATTCGGAACCAGTCTGTTGTTCCATGTCCAGTTCTAATTGTTGCTTCCTGACCTGCATACAGGTTTCTCAAGAGACAGGTCAGATGGTCTGGTATTCCCATCTCTTTCAGAATTTCCCACAGTTTATTGTGATCCACACAGTCAAAGGCTTGACATAATCAATAAAGCAGAAATAGATGTTTTTCTGGAACTCTCTTGCTTTTTCAATGATCCAGTGGATATTGGCAATTTGATCTCTGGTTCCTCTGCCTTTTCTAAATCCAGCTTGAACATCTGGAAGTTGATGGTTCACATATTGCTGAAGCCTGGCTTGGAGAATTTTGAGCACTACTTTACTAGTGTATGAGATGAGTGCAATTGTGCAGTAGTTTGAGCATTCTTTGGCATTGCCTTTCTTTGGGATTGGGATGAAAACTGACCTTTTCCAGTCCTGTGGCCACTGCTGAGTTTTCCAAATTTGTTGGCATATTGAATGCAGCACACTTTCACAGCATTATCTTTCAGGATTTTTTGAAATAGCTCAACTGTAATTCCAGGCTTTCTTATCTCTGCCTTTGCCCTGCTTCATTCTGTACTCCAAGGCTAAATTTGCCTGGTATGCCAGGTGTTTCCTGACTTCCTACTTTTGCATTCCAGTCCCCTCTAATGAATAGGACATCTTTTTTGGGTGTTAGTTCTAAAAGGTCTTGTAGGTCTTCATAGAACCGTTCAACTTCAGCTTCTTCGACGTTACTGGTCAGGGCATAGACTTGGATTACTATGATATTGAATGGTTTGCCTTGGAAACGAACAGAGATCATTCTGTCGTTTTTGAGATTGCATCCAAGTACTGCATTTCGAACTCTTTTGTTGACCATGATGGCTACTCCATTTCTTCTAAGGGATTCTTGCCCACAGTAGTAGATATAATGGTCATCTGAGTTAAATTCACCCATTCCAGTCCATATAAATTCACCCATTCCAGTCCATCTTAGTTCGGGATGGATAGAAGGCTAGAATTTGAAGATCAGGGTAGCAGCAGAAATGGAGATAACAGTGAAAGAACCACAAAACTCACAAGAGTCATACTGTATCTTTATCTGAATATTTACTGTGCATTCACAGGGAAAAACTCTACAAGGCAAGATTGAAAAGCACAGGCAGAAGTTGTAATATAGTGTAGTTGGCCTTAAGATACATCTGTATCAACAGATATAGGTATACATTCAATATCTATGTTCAATATCATTGCTCAATATTTATATATAATATTGCCCTATGCTAGCTGCTTTATATACAGTTGTGTGCATATATGGATAGTTCTCTAAGCAATATTGTTATACATTTAGAATTCCAGATTGGAATTTACTTTTCAGGACTTGATTGAATGAAGCCAACTTAATTTAATGAAGAATATTAAAAAATACAAAAAATATACCATCAAATACTCAAATACCTGATGTTACAGAGAGAAAATGTTCCTATGGTTTATGGCATATTTCATTTTTCTTCCAATTGGTTTTAGACTGTATAACCAGAGTGTTGAATATAGGTTTGGTGATCACTGAAACAGATAAATTCCAGTGGAGACTGTTTTGTATCAATGCTTTTACAACCCTTTTTTCCCTTCCTATTTCATAGTTGGGCATTTCGCCTTGAGCCATATTACAGCCATCAGTGGTTTCCATGAGGCTCTTAATGTTATAGTCACATAAGAATGAGAAATCAAGCAGAAGAGTGGGAAGCAGGAACACAGAAGCTGTTATTTAACTCTTCCATTGTTCAATTTCAAGAGCATTTTCTGAGTAAATAACATGTTGTCTTTTGCTTCCATTACTGAACACTTGAGAGTGACTGATGACTTAACAAGCTGCTTTGTGTTCAGCAGCCCACTGAGTGAAATGCACTGTGTTCTGCAGTGATTGGTCTAGAGGTGTAGAATTCATCTAACTTGACAATAGTTGGTGACCAGTCATCCTATAAGTTTTCTCCATAGCATTTCTTGTCTAACTTCTTGTCTCTAAACTGCTTTATATCTTGTTTGCCCATGCACAGTCAGCCACTCTGAATCAGTCGCCTAAGGCAGCTGTAACAAAGAACCACTAACTGGGAGTGCTAAAAACAGAAGTTAATATCTTACAGTTCTGGAGGCTACAAGTTGAGAACAAGGTATCATTGGGGCTGTGTTTTCTCTGAAGGGTCTAGGGTGGAAGCTGGCCCGCGTTTTCTCTTAGGTTCTGATGTTGCCAGCAGTCTTTGACACTCCTTGGCTTCTAGATGCATCATTCTAGTCTCTGCCTCCGTTATCACATGAGCATCCTCTCCCTGTGTTCTCTGTCTTTGTGTCTCTCCTCTTCTAAAGCACCAGTCATATTGGGTGAAAAGCCCACCATGATGTGTATGAAATATCATTAGCAACAACCCTATTTCCAAATAAGCTCACGTTCTGGGGTAGTAGGAGTTAGAACTCTAGACATCTTTTGACATTTCATACAATTTAGCCCACAAAACATGCCCAGGAGGAACATAGCTGAGAACCTCCAACCAAGACACTTGAATTATTAAAACATTTTCTATCATGTAATAAACTAAGAGGCTGTCAGTTGTAGCAAACCTAGTATATTCATGTTCAGCATTTCCCATTGAATCAGCCTCAAACTTGTCAAATGGATAGATGCTAAATAAACAAATAAAGACTTTGGTTTCAAGAGGGAAGAAAAGAACTCTTTGCTTGTGTGTCATGTGAACACTTTTTTATTTGGAGCATGATTAACATTTAAATAATTCAGTTTACTCTATTTTAATCAGCAAAATATCCATATCATTCCTGCAAAAATATCCATTCATATACAGCAAAAATACCTCTTTTGGGATGAGACACCTCATTTCAGAAAGACATTGAAAAGGTAGATTTATCATAAAAGGTTTACTATATCAGTCCTCATCCTTTTCAAGTTTTATTGCTAAGCAATTTATTTTCTTGACATGCCCACAGAAGAAGCTATAATATGTCACCCAGGCAACCAGCCATTTACATAGCAAGATTATTAAGATAAACCTAGGATTTAGCTCATATTTTAAAAAATGGGTTTAAATTACCCTGAAGATCAATATAATCTCATGAATAGTAGATAGTTAAGATCATAGGAAAAAAGACCTACCTGCCTATTCTGGCTTGAAATTCTTGGGGCTGAGGATCCATTTATTTGGCAAATGGAAATGAAGCTAAAATGCTTTAGCTACTCAACTCTGATATTATCAAGATGGACCCAGAATTTATCCTGTGTAAAAAAAAAAAAAAGGCCTAGATTATCATTTGATCTATATAATATCACGTATTATAGGTTATTATTCCTGCAAGTAATCTCACCTGCCTGCCTGCTTACTCTTGCCTGAAATCTCTAAGTGGGGACAAAATTGGAGACTTTTATTAACTGTTGGAGACGAGGCAGACTTCCTAATAATGTTTCGTGGACTGAAACTCACACTATGGTGTGAGTGATTTGCTTTAGATATTTTCTTGCAGCAGACTTGGGGAGAGGAAGGTGACTTGGGGAGAGGAAGGTGCCTTGGGTGACAAGAAGAAATATACCCCCCATGAGTGGGGGGTAAGGAAGAAATCTCTAGTAATTATTCATACTTTCATCAAGAACCCTAGAGATCAGCAACATAAATAGCTTCTTCTTTATTCGTGTTTTGAGATTAATCTAGGGATTTGAATTATTCAGGTAATTGTACCACAGATACAGAGGTTGGGTCTGGATGCATATGGTTAAAATTGAACATTCAAAACTGGATCCATGATTTTTTTTCCCTTTAAATCAGTTTCCCTTCTATTACTTCTTTTCAGAGAACAGAAGTAATAGAATCATTAATCCAGTTGCACAAATCAGAAATCTAGGTGGCATCCTTAACATTGAATTCTTCCTCACCACCTACATGTAATTGACCATCAGCAGCTGTTATTCTATAAATAGCTCTTGAAAGTGTGTACTCCCCTCCCTCCACTATCATAACAACCACCATTCTAGTCTAATTTACCATCATACATCAGTAACTTCCCATTCCAAGTTGTAACTACTCTGGAATCTCTCCACTGCAATCTGTTTTTCTTAATGCATTTGTACATTCATCCATTCATCTATTAATTTGTTCAATAAGTATATGGTAAATTATCTACTCAGGGTCAGGCACTGTTCTAGGGACTGGGAAATACCAGTGAATAAAATAAAATACCTGCTCTCATGAAGCAAAATGTTTTAGCAGCAGGAGATAAGCAATAAACAAAGAAATAGGGTTATGCAAAGATATAGTTATACAGACAAAGGAAAGGAATGGGAAGTGATATGAAAAAATCAAGGGAAAGATACAGAACATGTGGAAAAAAGCTTTTTTCATACAATAATCATGAAAAGTTTCTCTGATAAGGTGATTTTGAGCAGCTACCTAAAGAAATTGATGGAACAAGACTTACAGACACCCGAGGGAAGAGTTCCAGAGAGAGGAAAGAATACGTGTAAAAGCAGTGAATGTGCTTATTATGTGAAGATCAACAAGCAAGTAGTGTGCTGGAAGGGAGTTACTGGTGAGACATTAAATAATAGTGGGAATGGCAGCAGAGGATAGAAGTTCAGGACTTTCTAGACCACACGACAATCATAGGAATTTATTTTGGGTAAGATGGAAATTCTTCAAAGAAATTTGACCAGAAAAGTTACTTAACATCTTTAAATTTTTTAAGGTTATTCTGGCTGCTTTGTGGCATAGACTCTGTAGAGGATATTAACAGTGAAAGAAGAGAACTAGTTATGGATCTACTCAAGTAGTCCAGAAAAAAAAAAATAATGATTATGGAATTAGAAAGGTCATGACTCGAGAAGCCAAGGGGAACATTTATCTCGAAGATGAAGCAGACAGGATATATGTATATATATGTGTGTGTGTGTATATATATATACACACACACACACACATATATATCTTAGGGAAATATAGGGATCAGAAATAACTACCAAGTATTTGGACTCAACAACTGGGAAGAGGACACTGCCAGTCATCCAGTTGTCCTTGCTGTTTGTTTTTAGAGGTGGTGGTGGTGGAGAAGAAAAAAAACCAAAAAACAAGAGATCTGTTTGGGTATATGTGAAGTTTTAAGTACCAGTGAGTCCGTCTTGAGAACTGTTCAAGTGGCTGATTGGAAGTCTGGGGTTTGGAACTGAAGATAATACATGGTCAATCTACAGATTATAGCATGAGATTGCAGAGGATACCCTTGAGAAGAAATGTATAAAAAAAGAATATAGTCCTGAGGTTTGAGCCTTGGGCACTACAGTATTTGGAGATCAGGGTGATGAGAAGAAACTAGCATAGAGAACTAAGAAGAAACCACTAATGAAATAGGAGGGAAAATAAGAGTGTGGTGATCTCTGTTAGGTTGAAATGGGATCATAGTATATTTCTGCCCAAAGTATCCACTGGCTTTCAGCTTCCCATTCTCTCTATATATGCTTTTGTAGGGCTAAATACCTACAAACTACATATCAGACTCCTCCGACCATTGGGGATTTTTCTGGATTCTTCTAAGGCACTGAAAGGAGAATACAAGGTGATAGAAAAGGGAGGTATTTTATTCTAATTATGGGGGCAGTTAAGACAGCAGCTGTAGTATTGGCAGGGAAATTGGGTACAGTGGCATATAACAGATGAATCAGTGGAAGCTTCAGGAAATTCAGTAGTAAGACAAATTTCTGTGTTCTTGCTCAGTAACAATAGTATGTTTCCAAAGAATAGCAAGGAGAGATAAGAAAACCTTCCTCAGTGACCAGTGCAAAGAAATAGAGGAAAACAATAGAATGGGAAAGACTAGACATCACTTCAAGAAAATTAGAGATACCAAGGGAACATTTCATGCAAAGATGGGCACAATAAAGGACAGAAATGGTATGGACCTAACAGAAGCAGAAGATATTAAGAAGAGGTGGCAAGAATACACAGAAGAACTGTATAAAAAAGATCTTCACGACCCAGATAATCATGATGGTGTGATCACTCACCTAGAGCCAGACATCCTGGAATGTGAAGTCAAGTGGGCCTTAGGAAGCATCATGATGAACAAAGCTAGTGGAGGTGATGGAATTCCAGTTGAGCTATTTCAAATCCTGAAAGATAATGCTGTGAGAGTGCTGTACTCAATATGCCAGCAAATCTGGAAAACTCAGCAGTGGCCACAGGACTGGAAAAGGTCAGTTTTCATTCCAATCCCAAAGAAAGGCAATGCCAAAGAATGCTCAAACTACCGCACAATTGCACTCATCTGACACACTAACAAAGTAATGCTCAAAATTCTCCAAGCCAGGCTTTAGCACTACATGAAATGTGAACTTCCAGAGGTTCAAGCTGGATTTAGAAAAGGCAGAGGATCCAAAGATCAAACTGCCAACATCCACTGGATCATCGAAAAAGCAGGAGAGTTCCAGAAAAACATCTATTTCTGCTTTATTGATTATGCCATAGCCTTTGACTGTGTGGATCACAATAAACTGTGGGAAATTCCGAAAGAGATAGGAATACCAGACCAACTGACCTGCCTCTTCAGAAACCTGTATGCAGGTCAGGAAGCAACAGTTAGGACTGGACATGGAACTACAGACTGGTTCCAAATAGGAAAAGGAGTACGTCAAGGCTTTATATTGTCACCCTGCTTTTTTAACTTATATGCAGGGTACATCATGAGAAACACTGAGCTAGAGGAAGCACAAGCTGGAGTCAAGATTGCCAGGAGAAATATCAATAACCTCAGATATGGAGATGACACCACCCTTATGGCAGAAAGTGAAGAAGAACTAAAGAGCCTCTTGATGAAAGTGAAAGAGGAGAATGAAAAAGTTGGCTTAAAGCTCAACATTCAGAAAACTAAGATTATGACATCCAGTCCCATCACTTCATGGCAAATAGATGGGGTAACAGTGGAAACAGTGGCTGACTTTATTTTGGGGGGCTCCAAAATCACTGCAGATGGTGATTGCAGCCATGAAATTAAAAGACGCTTACTCCTTGGAAGGAAAGTTATGACCAACATAGACAGCATATTGAAAACCAGAGACATTATTTTGCCAACAAAGGTCCATCTAGTCAAGGCTATGGTTTTTCCAGGTGTCATGTATGGATGTGAGAGTTGGACTATAAAGAAAGCTGAGTGATAAAGAATTGATGCTTTTGAACTGTGGTGTTGGAGAAGACTCTTCAGAGTCCCTTGGACTGCAAGAAGATCCAACCAGTCCATCCTAAAGGAGATCAGTCCTGGGTGTTCATTGAAAGTGCTGATGTTGAAGCTGAAACTCCAATATTTTGGCCACCTGATTGGAAGAGATGACTCATTTGAAAAGACCCTGATGCTGGGAAAGATTGAGGGCAGGAGGAGAAGGGGACAACAGAAGATGAGATGGTTGGATGGCATCACCGACTTGAGGGGCATGAGTTTGGGTAAACTCTGGGAGTTGGTGATGGACAGAGAGGCCTGGCATGCTGCAGTCCATGGGGTCGCAAAGAGTCAGACACGACTGAGCCACTGAACTGAACTGAAGCAGCATCTCCAGTGCTAATTTTTCTAAAAGTTCCCCCTCATGGTTTCATTTAACAACAATCACAGCTCCTTGGTCTTCAGTCAAAAACATCCTCCCATTTGTTACTGCAACTCCTCCTGCACCTTTCTAATCATTGCCTGCATTTGCTCCCTTCCTGCTTGAACCATATAGAGTGATTTACCCTTTCCTGACAGAACCATGACCAGTATAGAACTTGTTCTGAGATGTCTCTCAAAGGTAGAAATCTGGGGTTCAATATCAAACTTGACTGTGGTTAAACACAGTGGTCACTTCATTGCCAGTGTAAATGGAATGCTAATAGTCCATGGGTAATAGTTTATGGTATGACTTCAAGGTTGCTGCTGCTGCTGCTAAGTCACTTCAGTCATTTCTGACTCTGTGTGACCCCATAGATGGCAGCCCACCAGGCTCCTGGTCCCTGGGATTCTCCAGACAAGAATACTGGAGTGGGGCCATTTCCTTCTCCAATGCATGAAAGTGAAAAGTGAAAGTGAAGTCACTCAGTCGTGTCCGACTCTCAGCGACCCCATGGACTGCAGCCTACCAGGCTCCTCCATCCATGGCATTTTCCAGGCAAGAGTACTGGAGTGGGGTGCCATTGCCTTCTCCGACTTCAAGGTTAGGCATTTCAAAAGGACATGATTACAAAATTGGAGGTCTAGGAAATAGGTACATAGATCAACCTGCTATAATGAGTACCATGTGAGGGTATTCACATCCAATACTAGTATTCTTCTGAAGGCACATACAGAGAAAGAGTTCAGTAATTGAGGGGAAAAGATATCAATTCAATCTTGTGGATTATCTTTTCAGTCACCTGGGGCTTGTTCACTGAATTTGTATACCAACTGTCCAGAGTATCAGGTACAGAGATAATGTATAAACTTGACCTCGTCAAGGATGAGCTGGATAAGGCTTAAGTTATTTTTTAAAAATGGTTTCTTTCTCCATCAAGCTAATGTCTATTGTGGGATGACTGAAGCTTCACATAATCCTGGTTTCTTTGTTTGTTTTTGGAAGAACCCAGACTGAGGGATCAACAACCATCTGAAGTTGTGCTGGTTGCTTCAAAGGGAGGGTATGGTGAATTCCTTTCATTTCATCAGCCAGTTTCTATCACATGCAGGGTCAGACCTGACTTCACGAAGTGAAGAAATATCACACAATGACGAGGAGAACTGGAAATATTTGATGGACAAGACTAACTGTTACTGCAGTCCACTATTTGAATCAAATTTTCAGTTCATTCCCTTTCCTACATCTGTATCATCCTTCTTCACCAGAGAAGACAGATCAAGTCCCATATAATCACTGCATCCAGCTTAACTTCCAATACCTTTGACTACTGCCCAGTAGTCTGCAACTGTGTTTGGACATGGGTCCTTTTGGTCCAAAGACCTATGAACTGAAATATAAGTCATTTGACACACACATACCCAAAATGCAATGGCAAGGCTAGGACAGGATAATCACAGTAAACAATCCCATTCAGAAGGCAGAAGAATGTAAGTGATACACAGATTACTGGTTCGTAGCAGTTCTGAAATCTGCTGGGCAGATATTGCAAGGATGTTTACCCTGGTGATAGATATGATTAAACATTAATGTTGTGAATTGAGAAAAAATTGCCCAGTATACAATTCTTCATTGTCCTTGACTCTGCCTCTGGGAGCTCTCTATTACTCCATTGAGTTTCACATCTGTATAAATTAGAATATAAGCTTACCCTGGCCATCGAATTATTTTCTAGCCTGCTTCCTTTCCATAAAAACAGGACCAACAGTAATAGGCACCTTGCTTTTGT
Organism: Okapia johnstoni; assembly: GCA_024291935.2. Taxonomy (NCBI): domain Eukaryota; kingdom Metazoa; phylum Chordata; class Mammalia; order Artiodactyla; family Giraffidae; genus Okapia; species Okapia johnstoni. The sequence continues at coordinate 12,154,053 of CM044325.1, forward strand.
TTATTGCAGTTGTTGTTGCTGGTGGTGCTGTGCAGACTCTTTGGCAGTCCAACTCAAAAGTTTTATCTCTGATTCCATTAAATTCCATAGTTCTTTTATTAACAAACCTCTTACCTTAAAACTTTTCCCCATCTCTCTCCCCTCTCCCTCCTTTCCTCCTCCTCCTCCACCTCTTCTTCCTCTTCCCTTGCCTCGTGCTCCTCTTCTTTTCACTGCCTCTTGCTCCCTCCGTCTCTCTCACACACTCTTTTACTTCTAGTTAAAATTGTTTGGCAACTATAAGACTGTAATTTAGTTGGAAGAACAGCACGCTCAGTTCCTTTTCTTTGAGCCACTTTCCTCCAATTGGAAGGATTTTCACGCTCTCACATGAATCTCTACTCGGAGGAATTGTAATCCATTCAGAAATTTTTACCCTGAGTATAATGGCTTGATTTGATCCTTGCTACCATGTTCCAAAGCATTTTTCAATAATTTCTTGTCCTATTTTGATTTATGAAGCAGTTACCATATCTCATTTAAACAAAGCAGAAAACTACAAAGTCACACGTTAAGCTGAAGAACTCTGATGTATTTCCACATTAATGATTGCCACCAGCCTCTACCTATTTCTTAAACCTAATTTCTTCCCACCCATGCCTATATTCTGTCATTGTCCACACTGGCTTCTCAGTTCCTCATCTACATCATCCTCTCACCTGATACAGGGACTTCTCCCAAACTAAATAATCTTATCCCCCTTATTTATCAAGTTTATCCCTGTCTCATGTTTAAGACCTCAGCTCTTATATTACTTTACTCAGAGAAGCAAGCCTTCCTTTATTTGCATGACTCAGTCAAACATCTCCATCATAGATTCTTAGTCCTGGGTTCTCTGTGTATCTCTATCTAGATTACTATCATGTGAGCAAGGGTTTTATATTTTCATTATTATATCCATAGCACTGCCCTTTGCCTGACACTTAATGGGTGCTAAATACTTATTCTTAAGTGATGGATGCAGCAGAAAAAGAAAAATTCTTTTTTTTCCCCCACTACCTCTTATATTCAATTAAGAGTGTGTACATGCTCAGTTGCATCCAACTCTGCAACCCCATGGACTGTAGCGCCTAGAGCCACCTGGGAAGCCTCAATTATGAGTAGTCAAGCCCTTATCAATGTGTGATACTATTTCTCTCCCACCTGACTTCTCCCTCTTATTACCAATCTTATCACCTGGGTTCTTATAGCCTATATCATCACAATGATCTCAATATTTGCCGCCACATATAAAGCATTGTGCACCTACAGCCATACTAGCATCACGGCTCCATTTGAAGACCTCCAAGAGTAGTTAAAAATGAATTAAAAATACTGTTTCTGAAAATCACCCCCCTATTGTATATTTTAATTTATCAACATGAAAGTGTTCACTGCTCAGTCATGTCTGACTCCTTTGTGACCCCATGGACTGTAGCCCACCAGGCTCTTTTGTCCAAGGAATTCTACAGGCTAGAATACTTGAGTGGGTTGCCATTTCCTTTTCCAGGGGATTTTCCCAACCCAGGGGTTGAACCTGGATCTCCCATATTGCAGGCAAATCCTTTACAGTTTGAGCCACGAGGGAAGCCCAACTTATCAGTTTGTAAAAGTGCCCCAACTTCTGATGTCAGGAACACTCTGGAGCTACCCTTCACTAGAGAAGATGATCTGAAGCCTATGAAATTAGAATCCCAAACAAAATTATCTCCAGAGCCCATAAGACCTGACCTGACAGTCACAAAACATTTGCATTTTCAGTTCCCCACTCAGGAGGCAATTGTCTTGCTTATGCAACAGGAATGAGGGACTGACTGCTCAGTATTTCCCTGTGGTGGGTGAGCCTAAACTGATCCAAAACAAGCTTTTTCTTTGTGAAGGCCTACATTACTTCTTAATTACTTGATTCCACTGAGAGGCTGCTGATTCTCCTCTCCAAAATAGATAGCTGTCTGAAGTTGGCCTCTGTGGTATGGAAGGCGGGTTTGAATGCCAAACACGGAACAGACAGAAAGTGCCTGAGACTCAGCACGCAGATCACTTCCCCAGAATTCCCCAATGCAGAGAAATGATTTCACTGCTTTGTTAGTTATGCTACCAGAGTGCATTTCTAATGCCTCTTCTCTTCATTCATGAGTGTTTAAATATTTTAATGAATATGTTATTTACTGTAATAAAGTCAGAGTCTGCTATTAAATTAATAGAGCAGTGTAACCAAAAATCCCTTAACAGCAATTTATTCATGCTCAGAATTACTGAATTCTAAACACAAGATTCCTGGCCATTTGAATCCTTTGCTAGTCTACAGATATTGCATCAATACTCTTTAGCTGCAAATAATAAAATCAGATTGAATTTAAAGCGTATGTGTGTTCCTGCATGTGTATCTATGCATATTATGCATCAACATGGTCTTTAAAGTAGTGTCTTCTGGAGATAAAGAGCCTAGTTCAAATGCCAGCTTTACTAGCTGGTTATCCTTAGGCAAGTTAATATTCTCTCTAAGCCATAGTTTTCTCATCTATAAAATGAGGACAATCTAGAGTTTCCCTCTTTGGGTTGTTTGGGCTTCCCTGGTGATTCAGTGGTAAATCTGCATTCCATGCAGGAGATTCAAGTTTGATCCCTGAATCAGGAAGATCCTCTGGAGAAGGAAATGGCAACCCACTCCAGTATCCTTGCCTGGGAAATCCCATGGACAGAGGAGCCTAGCAGGCTACAGTGCATGGGGTCTCAAAAGAGTCAGACACAACTTAGTGACTGAACAACAGCAAAAACACTGGGTTGTTCAGATAAAATAAGAGATTATGCATGAAACACGATGCCTGACACACATTAAGGCTGTAAATATTAGCCATTGATATTATCAAATGAAAGAGCTGATCATGGTCACCACTAACCTTTTAGAACTTTTTGAAAATTAGAGAAATTCCCCTCTTTTTGCAACAGAAGCAAAATGGGTCAAATTGTAGCACTTTGTGTGTGGAGTGTGAACTGGATTTCAGCCCACAGACACCCTCTTAGCTGAGCATGCTTCTATAGTGTACAACTTGTCTAACCAAGAGTACTGGCCCTGGAGTTATCTTGCCTCCTTCCTCACTACTTCAGTCACACATAGTGTCTTTTTACCCTCATTCATCATTTTTAAAATTTGGGGATGAGTAAGGTTTCACATGATCAATGGAAAATGATCTCTAAAAAGAATTTCTATTTCTTCTTTGGAGTAGGTCTCCTAAAGGAAAGGACTTTGTCTTTTTATCTCTGATTCCTCAGCACATAGCTCAGAACTTACCCTGTAATGGAAACTCAATAAATGACTGTTGAATGAGTGAATAAATGAATTAATAACAAATAATTTTGCCACTTATTGACCTAAAATTCAAGCTAGGCTTAAATTGATAAATCCTATTAGTGAGAATTTCACTTTAAATATCTCTAATACCATGACAACACAAATATTTAACATAGTTCCAAAAAATCATTCTATATCATAAAAATCATAATAAGCACATGCAGCTGGGAAAGAGGAACCAAATGATATGGAAAATTAAGTTCTTAACCGGACACTGACCTCAAGATAGGAATTGATCCAAATTTAGGGAACTATTTCTAGCCTCAAGTTTCTTCAGAACAGTCTTGTTGTTTCTAATCAGGCTCGAATTCATGACTACACAGCCAATCTAGGGTAATAAGAGATACTGAAATGTCCAAACAATTGACTCTCTCTCCTGCTGCTGTTTCCCTGAATTAGCCAATTTTTTGAGTTCTAGTCTATAAAAACAAAACTTTTTTTTTTTCCTCCAAAGACATCCAAAGAATGTATATCAGAATCTTCTCACAATCAAATAGTATGGCAAGAACCAAATGCAAATACAGAACCATAATACTGGCTAAGTCAATGAAATATAGCAGAGCAAAAATACAATCACATTATATAAAATCTTGATACAAAGGCAGAGTTTGCAGCATGTCAAAGACAGCAAAATGCATTTCCACTTGTTCAGTTTCACAGCCTAAAATGAAAAATCTAAATAGTCGAAGCAATCTTTTAAAATCATAACCTAATCAGCAAAGCCTACCCTGACTGTTCTATTTATAGTTTCTTTCCATATCTCCCTGCCTCCTGCATTTTTTGACCTTCCTAATAGGGCTCTGAAATTTATTTTATCAAAAGACTACATCCTTTCTGATATGTCATAACATTTAATGGCTTATTATGGCTGCTATTGCTTGTCTGTCTCCACCCAATGTGTATATGTGTGTGTCATCTCACTAGTATATGCCAAGGACCTAGAACCCAACCAAGTGTGGATCAAGGCTCTCAATAAATACTTGCTGAATGAATCAATGTAATTTCTTTGAAATATTTTATTTTCTACTACATATTCATTAAATCCATTGATGAAGGCTATGCATCCTTCCTGTCTCTCTGTCTTATCTTTCTTCTTTCCTACATCACTACAAACCTATGGACTCCTGTTACATGATGCATATGCCACATTCTTTCCTATATCAGGACCGCCTCACATATTGTTCCCTCTACCTGGAATACTCTCCTCTCTACTTCTTCCTTCTACCAGTCCCTGGTTCCTTTAATTTGCCAAGTTCATAATGGTTAATTATCTTTCTAAAGGTTATTTTTCTAGAGGGTCTTCCTTTATTATCCTAAGTAAGTGTCTCCCCACCCCCACCCCCGACATATATACACACCTTTATTTTTCTTCATCTTAGTGGTAAACACAATTTATGGATTTTTTCCCTCTCTGTTCCTCTGTTAGACTCTGTGCCATGAGAATAAGAATTTCATATTTCCCTAGTGGTTTCCCAGACTCAGCACATAACAGATACTCCCCAAAGGTTGATGAATAAGTGAGTAGATTATTCCATTCTCTCAGAACAATGCTCTTTAGTTTCTTTTTCAAGAGATTTTCTTCAAAAAGAATATACAATACATGTTTTCAGTATGCTTGACCCTTTATTTTCAGGATTTAGACTTCTGACTCTAATTTTAAGTGAAAATTAATACGTTCATTCTTCATTAAGTTAAGCATGGCCAGGCAGTGCTTTACCTACAGCTATTCACAAGTTTCCAGAGTCTAGTGTCATGACTGAAACTAATACAACGTTTGGGCATCTTCTCCCTAATTTTTTTTGTGAATATGTTTGTAAGAGATTAGACTTACTGGAAATGATTTACACTAGTTAATTACTGATGTGTCCATACTCATACATTTTACTCTCATCTGAATCAATACGCAATTCAGACTAGCCCTAAATCCTCTCCACTTTTATTTCATATAAATTTATTACTCCTCACTCAGTGCTGTAAAGTTTAATTAAAGCTAATGACTGCAACTTGATTACTCTAATTACTTGACACATAGTTTGTGAGCATTTACAATGCTAAGTGCTAAGCAGGGATCAATTCCTCCTATTTTATATTAAACTATTTTTTTGACCACCATCCATAGAAAAGAAATTTTGCTGGTCCCTAGAGAGTATGCGATCTACAGTCTGTCTTCAGTGAGTGATGGAATTGGACATGTCTAAACTCATAATTTAGTCATTCTCTTTGTTGTTTTGTTTGCTTACATGTTTGTTTCAGAAAACTTAGCTATACTCATTCTCCAAAAAGGGAGAATCAAAGGCCCATATTAGGAAACACACTCATTGTGGTCCCCTCACTGTTTTCAGAGGGGAACCCCCCCAACTTAGGTTCTATCAGTTTAACCATTTGTCTGAGCCTCATACTCATCAAGCAACAAAGAATCTCAGGTACAGACTTTTGAGTTTGTTCCAAATTAAGACTTTCTCTCTGTCTCTCTGCAGGTACATTCAGTCCTAGAAATACAAGACACAAAGACACAGACAGACAGAAGAGGTGAAACTACAGAACAGAGGAGAAAATCTTGAGATTTCTAGATTACTGGAAGGACTCTCTTTAAAAGAGAAGAGAGTCCCTTGACTTCATTGTCTTCACAAGTTTATCTTTCAAATCCATAACTCTAAAGAATATTAAAGAATTACAGTGGCAATAAAATCTTGACTTGAAGTTCATGCTTATAAAGTTTACCCATTTGGTACTTTAAACATTTTAAAGTTCTATTTATATGTCATTTTCCTGGGAAGAACTCCTTCATACAAAGGTTTGAGTTTCTTTTAATTGGATAAATTTGACATGTAATATTGTGGAAACTTAAGTATATGTTATATTAGTCTGATTCATTTACATATTATGATACAGTTGCCATTGTAATGATATTTATCACAATACCTATACTACAAGGCTACTATCTATGTTAAATAAACTGTACATTAAATCTCTATGGCTGTTTTAGCACTTGTTGTAAGTTTGTACCCTTAAACATCAGCAATCTTACCCCTGCACCCACCCCGCCACCCCCAGTAACCACCATTTTACTTTTTTTCTTTACATGTTTGATCTTTTTAAAAATATTCTACATATAAGTAACATCATACAATGCTTGTCTTTCTCTGTCTAGTTTATCTCACTTAGCATAATGTGCTCAAGGTCCATCCATGTTATTGCAAATGGCAGGATTTCCTCCTTTCTCATGGCTGAATTGGAGAAGGCAATGGCACCCCACTCCAGTACTCTTGCCTGGAAAATCCCATGGACAGAGGAGCCTGGTGGGCTGCAGTCCATGGGGTCTCGAAGAGTCGGACACGACTGAGTGACTTCACTTTCACTTTTCACTTTCATGTATTGGAGAAGGAAATGGCAACCCACTACAATACTCTTGCCTGGAAAATTCCATGGACGGAGGATCCTGTTAGGCTACAGTCCGTGGGGTTGTAAAGAGTCGGACACAACTGAGCGACTTCACTTCACATCACTTCAAGAGGGTCAGCACCTAAGATACTCTTGAAATGGAAGAGAGAGCAGATTGAGGGCTAACAAGAGTACTATATGGAATCTGTCCAGTTAGATTCCTCTCCCACTCCACATCTTCGGGAAAGTGTTTCTCCCTCAGTTTTCTACTCTGACATGTAAGGACTCTTGGAAGTTGCTATTATGTCCTAATAAATTAGCAAAACAGCTGAAAAAAACAATAAAAACAATTCTTCTTAAATCCACCAGAAATGAGGTCACTGGACAAAGAGCTGTGCCTCCAAATTGGAGAGAGAGAGAGAAATGTGAATAGAGAATCACCTAAGCAAATCCCAGAAGCAAAAATTTCCTGGGGACAAGTGTGGGGTGGGAAAACTGAACTGTAATTGACAAATTCCTTGAAGCTTAGTAGGCAAGTCTGAGAGTTAAAAACTACAGGGGTTCCAAAATATACAAGCAGCTCTTACAACTCAATATCAGAAAAACAAACAACCCAATCAAAAGGTGGGAAAAAGACCTAAACAGACATTTCTCCAAAGCAGACATACAGATGGCTAACAAACACAAGAAAAGATGCTTAACATCTCTCATTATTAAAGAAATGGAAATCAAAACTATAATGAGTTATCACCTCACACTGGTCAGAATGGCTATCATCAAAAAGTCTACAAAAAATAAATGCTGAAGAGGGTTTGGAGAAAAAGGAATGCTCTTGCACTGTTGGTGGGAATATAAGTTGATACAGCCACTATGGAAGATGGTATGGAGATTTCTTTAAAAACTAGGAATAAAACCACCGTATGACCCAGCAACCCCACTCCTAGGCATATACCCTGAGGAAACCCAAATTGAAAAAGACACATGTACCCCAATGTTCACTGCAGCATTATTTACAATAGCTAGAACGTGGAAACAACCTAGATGTCCACTGGCAGATGAAAGGATAAAGAAGTTGAAGTACATATACCCAATGGAATATTACTCAGCCATTAAAAGGAATGTATTTGAGTCACTTCTAATGAGGTCGATGAACCTAGAGCCTATTATAAAGAGTGAAGTAAGTCAGAAAGAGAAAGAGAAATATAATATGCTAACACATATATATGGAATCTAGAAATATGGGACTAATGAAATTATTTGCAAAGCAGGAATAGACACACAGACATAGAGACCAGACTTACGGACATGGGGAGAGGGGAGGAGAGGGTGAGGGACACGGAGAGAGTAACCTGGAAATTTACATTACCATATGTAAAATAGACAGCCAAAGGGAATTTGCTGTCTGGCTAAGGAAACTCAAACAGGGGCTCTGTATCAATCTAGAGGGGTGGGATGGGGAGGCAGATGGGAGGGAGGGAATATATTTATACCTATGGCGGATTCATGTTGATGTTTGAGAGAAAACAACATAATTCTGTGAAGCAATTATCCTTCAATTAAAAAATTAAAATAAAAGGAGATAAATCCATTGGTGATGGGGGAAACTACAGGGGACCTACTCATAGAGGGAATCCTCACACCTTTGTAAGTTTTACTTCCTGGAGCTTGACCAGGTTCTCCTATCTGGAGAAAAGTCATCTCATGCCTCCAGCAGGAGAGGGAAAAACACCAAATGAAATATACCAAAGAATCCCCTCTTCTTACCAAGATCTCCCCTTGAGAAGAACTACTTTATCAGTGACTAAACTATCTGGGCTTTTTCAGAGCCTCACCTAACTAGAGGAAGAACCTACACCTGCCTCTAGCCTTCTCTAGACTTCCACCTGGGACAAGGGAAATACCCAACTCCATGCCACTTTGCCATCCTATCTTAACTGGGGGAAAGGAAAGGGAGACAGGGAAGCGTTGGTGAAGTTCACAGTCAAAAAGCACAAGCTTACTAAAAGTCTCTTTCTCTTTATATTTCCCTGTTGAAACCACAAAAACTAAAAAGTGGTGCAAGATAAAAATAGGAACAAAGAACAAAGGCAATGAATAAAAAGCAATAACAAATGCGGTAGGTATTAATCCCACTGTATCCATAATCATTTAAAACTCCAATGGTCTAAATACACAAATTAAAAAACATTGTCAGATTTGGTCAAAAAACAAGGTCCAACTATATATTATAAGAAACTCACTCAAAAAGATACATATAAGGTCCAAAGTCAGAAAATGGAAAAATATATACCATGCTAACACAAATCAAAAGAAAGTAGGAGTAGCGATATTAATTTCTGGTAGAGCAGAAATTAAAAGCAAAGAAACAAAAATAAATTCAGGGATAAAGAGGAGCATTCTATACTGATGACAGTGTAAATTCTCTAAGGAAACATAATACAATCCCTAATTTGCATGTGCCTAAAACAGAGCTCCAAAATACATAGACAAAATGACAAAACTGCAGGGAGAAACAGATGAATCCGCTATTATAGTTGGATGTATCGGAGGGCATATATTTTAACTCATTCTACAAGGCTGGCGTTACTCTAATACCAAAACCAGATGAAAACATTACAAGAAAATTATAGACCAGTATCTCTCATGAATATACATGCAAAAAGTCTCAGCAAAATATAAGCAAGTCAATTTTGTGTATAAAAAATTATACCTTGACCAAAGTGGGATTTCTCCCAAGTATACAATATTCAAGCCTGAATCCATATTCAAAAATCAATTAATGTAGTCCATCACATGAGAAGGCTAAAGAAGAAAAACCTAGTTACTCATATCAACAGATGGAGAGAAAGCATGTGACAAAATTCAACACTCAGGATGAAAACTCTCAGGAAAGTATGAACAGAATTATAACTTGATAAAGATTACAATAACACCTGCAACTAACAGCACTTAGTGATAAGAAACTCAAAGCTTTTCCATTAAAATCAGGAATAAAGCAAGAATGTTCACCCTCACACATCTTTTCAACATCGTACTGGAAGTCTAATTATTGCAACATGACAAGAAAAGGAAGTAAAATACATACAAATTGGTTGGGAAGAAATATATAATTCTCTGTTCACAAGTGACAAGATTATCTATGTAGAAAATTCAAAGGAATAAACAAAAACTTTTCTCAAACTAGTAATTATAGAAAGGTTGCCCGAAAGATGTTTATACAAAAGCCAATCACTTTCCTATATATCAGCAACGAACAAGTAAACTTTGACATTAAAAAATACCACAAATTTAGTGGCTTAGAGCACTCTACATTTATTGTCTCATTTTTTTGTGGGTCAGGAGTTCAGGAATGACTAACTGAGTCCTCCAATTCAGTTCTATATAAGTCTGTAATCAAGGCACAAGCTAGGACTGGGGTCTCATCTGAAAAGGCAACTGGTGTAGGATTTACTTCAAGACCATGTTGTTGTTGTCAGAATTCAGGTCAATCAGGACTGCTGGATTGAGGGGTTAATTTCTTTGTGGGCCAACAGCCAGAGGCTGCCCTCAGCTCTTTGCCATGTGGACCTCTCCATAGGGTATCTCATCACGTGGAGATTACATCCTTACATTTATCTTCAATCCACACATACGTGTGTCTCCTTTCCCATATAAATATCTCCCCATACAACACTTAGGAGTTATTTACTGTCAAGGTCAGGAATTTTTTGTTTTAATTGGAGCATAGTTGATTTACAATGTTATGTTAGTTTCAGGTATATGGCAAAATGAGTCAGTTATACATATATACACTCTTTTTGAGATTCTATTCCCATATAGGTTATTACAGAGTATTGAACAGCATCCCCTATTCTATACGTGGTGGTTCTTATTAGTTATCTATTTTATATATAGTAGTGAGTATATGTCAGTCCCAATTTCCCAGTTTAGCCCTTTTCCCTTCCCTGGTGGTTCAAATGGTAAAGCATCTGCCTGCAATGAAATAGACCAGGGTTTGATCCCTCGGTCAGGAAGATCCTCTGGAGAAGGTAATGGCAATCCCCTCCAGTATTCTTGCTTGGAAAATTCCACAGATAGAAGAGCCTAGCAAGCTACAGCCCATGGAGTCGCAAAGAGTTGGACACGACTGAGCAACTAGCACTATTCCTTCCCCTTGGTAGTTATTAAGTTTGAACGCTTTTCTTAAAGAGAAGAAAAACTGATTGTGGGACTAGATCACATTGGTTCAAATCAATGAAGAAATGTACAACCTCTTCATTAGGAGTTCTCAGGGTCAGGCTGCTGCCTACCTGGGATTGGGATGACCTGACTCCCAATTCTTAAATAGATGGAGAGGAGCAGGACTGCAGTTTTACCAAATGATAACGTTAGTGTACAACTGTCTTCTTCTCACTATGGCTTTACAAGCCACCTGTCATACAGCCAACACAGAAAAAGTCACGACTGATTCTTTTTTGCTTCCATATGAAGTTAAGAGGTAAACCCTTAAGAAACACACAATGTGATTATTTCATCAGTTTCACTCTGTTAAAACCAGAGAGCTTCATCTCTCCTTTTGAACGCACCACTATGTTAAGAAACAGACTCTGAAGTGAGAAACCTCCTTTAAGGAGGTTTGTTTCTTGAAAGTGAATTTGCACAGTGTGTCCAACTCTTTGCGACTCTATGGACTGGAGCCCACCAGGCTCTTCTGTCCATGGGATTTTCCAGGCAAGAATACTGGAGTGGGTTGCCGTTTTCTTCTCCAGGGGATCTTTCCAACCCAGAGACTGAACGCAGGTCTCCCACACTGCAGGTAGACTCTTTACCCTCTGAGCCACCAGGGAATCACATTCATGTCTTAGGGGAAGATAAATCAGAGTTTGAATCTACCCAGTAGTGCTGATGACACTGATACGGGCTAAGTACAGTAGTATTCCTTTCGTCCCCTAGATTTTCTTTGGAGAAAACTCAAATGATTTGGGAGTTTCTTTGGAAGAATCATGAGAAATAACCTAAGTAAAGCCAATTTAACACAGTTTTAGGCTTCTAGAAACATGATATTGACAAATTATATAAAGATTCTGATTTTCAAAGACAAAAGCCTTGGCATTTCTGAAGAACTTGTATTCCTTTCCAATAATTAGTAACTGTTTCCTAAAATGGGGGTGGGAGTAGAAATAAGAAAAGAGAAACTTTAGGGTTTTCTAAGTAAGCCAGAAAGAAAAACACCAATATAGTATACTAATGCATATATATGGAATTTGAAAGATGGTAACGATAACCCTATATGCGAGACAGAATAAGAGACATTGATGCATAGAACAGTCTTGTGGACTCTGAGAGAGAAGGTGAGGGTGGGACGTTCTGGGACAATAGCATTGAAATATGTATATTATCATATGTGAAACAGAACACCATTCCAGGTTCAATGCATGAGACAAATGCTCAGGGCTGGGGCATTGGGATGACCCAGAGAGATGGGATGGGGAGGGAGGTGGGAGGAGGGTTCAGGATGGGGAACATATGTAAACCCATGGCTGATTCATGTCAATGTATGGCAAAAACTACTACAATATTGTAAAATAACTAGCCCCCAACTTAAAAAAAAAAAAAAACGAATGCAATGAAACTATTATATTCAAAAAATAAAATAAAATAAAATGCTGAGACATTACTTTGCCAACAAAGGTCCGTCTAGTCAAGGCTATGGTTTTTCCAGTGGTCAGGTATGGATGTGAGAGTTGGACTATAAAGAAAGCTGAGCACCGAAGAATCGATACTTTTGAACTGTGGTGTTGGAGAAGACTCTTGAGAATTCCTTGGACTGCAAGGAGATCTAATCTGTCCATCCTAAAGGAGATCAGTCCTGGGTGTTCATTGGAAGGACTGATGTTGAAGCTGAAACTCCAATACTTTGGCCACCTGATGCAAAGAGCTAACTCATTTGAAAAGACCCTGATGTTGGGAAATATTGAAAGTGGGAGGAGAAGGAGACGACAAAGGATGAGATGGTTGGATGGCATCACCAACTCAATGGACCCAAGTTTGAGTAAACTCCAGGAGTTGGTGATGGATAGGGAGGCCTGGTATGCTGCAGTCCATGGGGTTGCAAAGAGTCAGACATGACTGAGCAACTGAACTGAACTGAAACTGTGGTGGAGGTAATGAAGATAATGGCAATCTCCTTCAAAAGGTCCCGTTCACGCACTGCTACACTCAGTGCCCCCAACTCTGCAGCAGGCCATGGCCAGCCACTGCCGACCCACACCTCTGCCAGAGACCCCTGGACACTCACGGGCAAGTCTGGGTCAGTCTCTTGTGGGGTCCCTGCTCCTTTCTGCTCTGTCCTGGTGTGCACAACTTTCTGTTTGTGCCCTCTAAGAATCTATTTCCCCAGTTTGTGTCAGTTCTAGCAGCCCTGTGGTTGGGTTAATGGCGACTCCTCCAAGAGGGCTTAGGCCATACCCAGGTCTGCTGCACCCAGAGCCCCTGTAGCAGTCCACTGCTGACCCGTACCCCACAGGAGACACTCTAACACAGTTCTGTCTCAGTCTCTGTGGGGTCACTGGGTCCTGGTGTGCACAAGGTCTGTTTCCGCTCTCTGAGCATCTCTGGAGGGTATGGTGTTTGATTCTAAATGTGACTTTGCCCCTCCTACCATCTTGCTGGGGCTTCTCTACCCGTGGAAGTGGGGTATCTCCTCACAGTCACCTCATGCCACGTAGCCGCCACTCCAGCACCACGAAATATCTTTATGAGCTCTTTTAAGGAACACAGCTAAACCTGTAACCATGCTGAAAGGTAAGCATAAAGTATCATTTGTCTATTACAACTGGGAGTGTTTTCGTCAGTCTTTGTCATACGTCTAAAGGAAAGAAGGTTCATGCTGAGATACAAAGCATGAGACAGAGTATGAATAATGCAGCAAAGCCTGGTTTCCCATTCAGTGAACCAACTGATCACATCAGGAAATTGTCAAAAGAAAGAGAAATGTACTGCCTTCTAGTAGTCCCCTGCCTGTCTAATCACTGCTTGGTTTTAGAGTCTGGAAATTAGCATGGATATAGGTCATACTTCAAGGCAGAAATATTATACTCCATTAAATATTCTTCATATAGATACAAACATCAAAGTAGATTCACCATGCTGGGCTCTCTTTAAATGCTGGAAACCATACAAAGAAACTGAGATATTAAGTGTGCCACAAAGTCGGGTTTTATTTCATAACTTGACTATTTTTACTTCATTGACATAGGTCAAAGACACTCGTTTCAATTTATTCATTAATGAAACATGCTGAAAACTACATGAAAAGCACCATCCTTAGTATTATACAGAATGTGAAGATGAGTAAAATTTCATTCTGCACTTATAGTTCAGTGACTTATGACTATATATTTAACTGAATTCTGAAGTTTTCATAAATGGGGGAACATCCCCTGGGTTGTCACAGGAGAAAGACTGGGGTGAGCGGAAGTTGAAGAAGCTCATATTTTCTAAATTATCTTCCTTTTATCACTATCTATAGTCCCTTTTTAACTTATTTTAAAGTTCTTAGGAAGCTTTCTGCCAGAACAAAAGTTTTTCGTTGTTTTTTTTTAACCTTAATAGAGTTTCAAAGTCATTGGTTGAGTTAGAAAAGAGTTGAGTAAATGTTCGATGGTTTATTCTTTTATTCAAATTTGAACAAATAATTATTGTCTACTGATCCAACAAACATTAAAAAATGAAAGAGAATACTGTGAACTTCATACCAATTAATTTGCCAACATACATGGAAATGTACAAGTTTTCATAAAAACCAAGTTGTCAAAACTGACACAAGAAGAAATAGAGAACTTCTATATTTTTTAAAGAATTTGAATTAAAATTTCTCACACACCAAAATAATGCTTAAATATCTTTAGCAGTGGATTCTTTTGAATATTTAAGGAAGATAGAGTATCCATTATATAAAAAGTCTTGGAAAATGGAGGCTAATTTTCTCCTTTGATATCTCTGGCATCAAACCTTGGCACACATGTAAATACGTTATTAGAAAAGAAAATTACGTACCAATATCCTTCACAAGGGGTTTCCCTGGTGGCTCAGTGGTAACGAATCTGCCTGCCAATGTAGGAGACACAGGTTCAATCCCTGGGCTGGGAAGATCCCCTGGAGAAGGAAATGGCAAACCACTCCAGTATTCTTGCCTGGGAAATTCCATGGACAGAGAAGCCTGATGGGGTCACAAAAGAGTCATACATGACTTAGAGACTAAACAACAATAATCCCTCATAAACATACACACAAAATCTTTAACTATAGTAACTGAATCCAGAAATTTGTAATATATCATAACCATGTAGAGCTTATTGCAGCAATACAAGGTTTATCAACTGGAAACCAATGTCATTTCTATATTAATAAAATAAGGCAGAAAAGTCATATAATCATATCAATAGATACAGTAAAAGCATGTGAAAACATTCAACATCTATTCATGAAAATAATTCTCAATAAACTATAATAGTAATAGAAAGAAATGTCCTTGACATTTCCTTGACACGATGCAGAACATCTATGAAAAAGCTAACTTTAATACCTAAAAGCAAATCATTGAAAACACTTATTCAAAGATTAAAAACAAGGCAAGCATTTCAACTCTCTCCACTATTCATAATCGTTCTAGGTATTGGGAAAACAGCAGTAAGAAGCACTAAGCAAAATGAGCCAATATCAAAATAATCAAAAATTAAAAAAAAATTTTTTAAAGCAAAAATCAAAAAAAGTTTATGTGCTTTGATATGAGTAATAAAATGTAACTTTTAATAAATTACTGGAACTTATCTAGTTATTTTACTTAAAACACCATCTAGATAGATCACCTATTAACATTTGACTTAAATACAAGCCACAAAACAATACAACATAATTTCCTGACTACATCACTGCAAGTGAGAACCAAAAAATATTCCATAGTTAGGATGTCTGCTATGATCACAAGCCTTCTTGTCCTCCCCATGCAACTGAAGTTTTGTTTGTCTCTCTTTTTTAAAAGCCTCTCTTTTTCTAAACTGACTACTTTGAGAAGCCACATATTTCATATCTGAGAATAAAAGAGCGCATGTCCATGCCAACTCTAAAAAGAATGTGAGGTCTATTCAAAATGCAGGGTTTTAGAAAATATGCACATCCATGATGAGGACTGTGTGAGATGCAAAACTCCAATTACCATACAGTCCAATAAGCCTGCAGTTAGTTCCTCTATGCCTCTCCCAGGCTATACAGAAAGCCGTTTGGGATTCTAATTGGTATGGAAAGCAGGGTAAACTATACACAACAAATTGAGTGTGAAACAATATTCATTTAGATCATCCGTTTCCATAAAAGGGCTGCTTGGGAAGTTTTTTGAAAACACCTAGGGTTTTCAAGGCTTTCTTTAATTGACTCTTCATGTAGTCTCTCGCCTGAATTCTCGGGAAGTTGTTTAGTTATGATTTGATGCTTTTACTTAAAATGCTACTCTGTGGAATTTGCCTCTTTCATATCCTGAGAGCACAGCATTATAGTCAAGGCTACACAGGAAGATGATAAATTAGTCTTTCACAAACTGAGGTCATTCAAATCAGTTTATCTCATTACATTTGGATACAAATTACAATGTGAGATCAGCAGATGCTTTGAAGCAAAACCTATTTTAGCTGTGTTCCATTTATCCAGAAACACTGCAGAAAGAAATCTGGTTTGATAGATGATCAATAGTAATTCCCATCTAGTGTTAAATATTATTGTTTAAAAAAGTAATGTCCTCTGGGAAGAAATTCTATAGTCCTTGTACTCTGAATGGACTTGTTTTTCATTCTCTGGGTTTCAGACCATAAATTATTCATCTCAATTGTTTGTTTGCTTAGTTCTTGTTCTTCAAGAACCTCAAACGCCTTACAGGAATGGCACAGCCATTCTTTTATGCAATAGTCGTTACTAAAAGTCTTGTCTAGTCACTCTATATATTCATTCTATACAAAGGTCCTGTCTATGCACTTAATACGATGTTACAGAAAGAAAGAGATGTAGGGGAGGGGTATGGCAGAATGGAAAAGGGGGAAATCAAGGTTTAAGTAAATTGATTTGATAGTAAAAATGTTTAGTTCAAAAAAGAATCTAATTAAATGTTCTAAACTTGCCTCTTAAGCCAATTACTTTGTGGCATGTATTAACATGAACAATAACTTTCACCTTTATAAGATAATTTTCATCATCATATAAACATTTCTATATATCTCATATCAAAAAAGAAGAAAACTCTCTCCCTCCCTCTCCTTTTCCTCTTCTCTATGTAATAGTATCAAAGAAGTTGTAGCACTTCCCCAAAGGCCACATAGGTATCAAGACGAAGACTAAACACTGGAACTTGGTCTCCTTGTCCTCAAGCTCTTCACTACTCTAAACACAGATGGAACAACCCAGCAGGATATGGCTGCACAATAAGAGCACCCCTTTTCCATTTATCCTCACTTCTTTTTGCAAGACCATTCTGATTTCTTATCCTGAGCAGACTGTAAATGCTAAAATATTCCATTTTGAAATTCACAATTCTTTTCCTTCACTCCTGGCTTCCATGTGGTAGCTTTTCTGATTCATCTGTGATACTTCTCTAAAGGGAGAGGTCAGCAGTTCCTTCAGTAAAACGTTGTCCAGGGTGCAGATTTGGGTGTCAAGGGTCTGGGCTGTCTATGAAGATAGAATAAAGCACCTCTTCTTAGGCTTGACAGTGGAGACATCTCTCGGTTAGGTACCAAGCTATAGCTCTTCTTCAGCCCCTAAACCAATCCCTGCCCTTTCTTACAGAGACAACTGCCTCAGTGATTTATCTGTGTCACCACCAGGACTCTTCCCTGCTGTCCCAGTACTAGCATATAGTCATAATGGTTTCCTCCAGCTTCTACAGAATGCTTGTACGTCCATTCCCAATGGCTTTCTAGCCCTCATTTTCTCTGAGAGGCTGTGCACTCAAGAATCCCTCGATGATGGGAACTTCCCTGGTGGGCCAGTTTTTAAGAATCCACCTGCAATGCAACAGATGCAGGTTCAATCTCTGACCAGGGAACTAAGATCTCACATGCCTCAGGGACACTAAGCACTCCACAACTACTACGCCCGCCCAGGCTGGAGCCCATGTGTCATAACTAGAGAGCCCAGCTGCAACAAAAAGACCCCACATGATGCCACAAAGATCTCACGCACTGAAACTAAATCCTGATGCAGCCAAATGAATTAACAAACAAACAAAAAGAATCCCTTTATGGTCGTTGGTACACCTCCAACTTGAGTCTCACTGTAATAAGGAAGCCAGTATCTCAGGACAAATGAGGGTTTCCACACGGCTTCTTTGTGTTCCTGAAAGCACAGAGGTCTTTACTTAATTCATCACTGATTCCTTCCTTTATGGCAGAAATTGAAGAGGAACTAAAGAGCCTTTTAATGAAGGTGAAAGAGGAGAGTGAAAAAGAACTGGCTTAAAACTCAACATTCAAAAAATGATCATGTCATCTAGTCCCATCATTACATGGAAAATAGATGGGGAAACAATGGAAACAGCGACAGACTTTATTTTCTTGGGCTCCAAAATCACTGCAGATGGTGACTGCAGCCACAAAATTAAAAGATGCTTGCTCCTTGGGAAAAAAGCTACGACAAACCTAGACAGCATAGAGACATTACTTTGCTGACAAAGGTCCATCTAGTCAAAGCTCTGATTTTTCCACTAGTCATGTATCAATGTGAGAGTTGGACCATAAACAAGGCTGAACACCAAAGAATTGAGGCTTCTGAGTTGTGGTGTTGGAGAAAACTCTTGATAGTCCATCAGGCTGCTAGGAGATCAAACCAGTCAGTCCTAAAGGAAATCAATCCTGAATATTCATTGGAAGGGCTGATGCTGAAGTTCCACTACTTTGGCTACCTGATGCAAAGAAGCAACTCATAAGAAAAGACCCTGATACTGGGAGAGACTGAAGGCAGGAGGAGAAGGGGATGACAGAAGACAAGATGTTTGGATGGCATCACCGACTCAATGGACACAAATTTGAGCAAGCTCCGGGAGATGGTGAAAGATAGAGAAGCCTGCTGTGTTGCAATCCATGGCATCACAGAGTTAGACACGACTGAGGAAATGAACAACATTTCTCTACATTCACTAAACATATATGAGTGTAGCCAGGCACTATAAAGGCCTTCTTATAATCCCATCACCTCCCATCACCTACTGCCTCGTTTCTTTCCTCTTCACTGCAATCAGCACCCTCAAAGGAGTTGGTCAGTCTTCCTCTCATTCTCTCTCTCCTTTCTCACATTTTTTTTTTAACTGGAGTATAATTTTTTTACAGTTGTTGTTTTAGTCTCTGCTGTACAATGAAGTGAATCAGTCATGTGTATCCCCTCTCTCGGACCTCCCACCCACCCCCGCATCCCACCCATCTGTGTCATCACAGAGCACCGGGATAAGCTCCCTGTGCCATACAACACGTTCCCACTAGCTATTTTACACATGGTAGTGTTTTTATGTCAAACCTAATCTCCCAGTTCATCCTACCCTCCTTTTCCCCCCACTGTGTCCACAAGTTCATTCTCCACATCTGTGTCTCTATTCCTGCTCTGGAACTAGGCTCATCGGCAGCATTTTTCTAGTTTCCCCGTATATGCATTAATATACAATATTTTTCTCTTTCTGATTTATTTCATTGTATACAACAGATGCTAAGTCCATTCACATCTCTACAAATGATTCAATTTCATTCCTTTTTATGGCTGAGTAGTAATGGCAACCCACTCCAGTACTCTTGCCTGGAAAATCCCATGGATGGAGGAGCCTGGTAGACTGCAGGCCATGGGGTCACTAAGAGTTGGACACGACTGAGCGACTTCCTTTTCACTTTTCACTTTCATGCATTTGAGAAGGAAATGGCAACCCATTCCAGTGTTCTTGCCTGGAGAATCCCAGGGACTGCAGAGCCTGGTGGGCTGCCGTCTGTGGGGTTGCAGAGTCGGGCACGACTGAAGCTACTTAGCAGCAGCAGCAGCAGTGTTACATTGTATACATGTACCACATCTTAACTCTCCCAATCTTTTTAAAAATCTATTTGGTATGGCTTCCACCACCATTTTATGTGGCTTTGTGAAGGTCCCTAATGACTTCCAGGTTATTAGGGAATAATAATAAATAATAAAATCCAATGTAAAATCCCAGTCTTTTTCCATCTTTTGACCTGTCAGCATTTGATAATACAGCTAATCACTCAATATATTTCATTCATTTTGTTTCCAAGACACCATAATCTTTTCTTGGTTTCCTTCTTATCTCACTGACATTCCTGTCTGGATTCATTTGAAGTCCCTTCTCTTCCATGTGGTCCCTTAATGTTGATACACCTCTTACACCAGTCCTTGTCTTCATCTCAATGTTTACATCTTAATTTGTGTATCTAATCTAGTCTCATGGCAATTAACTCTTCCTAAGGGCTGACAGTTTCCAGATTTGATTCCCTCTTTGAAGAAGATGATGTCTGCACTGTAACCATATCCACTCTGTTCTTACTATTTTAGGATATTCCAAAAACCTCAGCTGTCTAAATCCATATCTGTTCAAAGAAATAAATTTCTTGGCCTATGACCCTGCTCTGTCTGCATTTATGACAGGCAAGAATCGCCTCAACCAATTACAGACCGAAGTTCACATATGAAGACCCAGATTTCTCAGCCGTATTGTTTGGATTTACCAAAATACATGCTTTACACCTTATTGGCCCTCTACTCTTCCCATTCTCACTTCACTTCCTTCCTAGTGTTTCCTGGGTTCACCTCCCAGAAC
Source organism: Okapia johnstoni (assembly GCA_024291935.2). Classification (NCBI taxonomy): domain Eukaryota; kingdom Metazoa; phylum Chordata; class Mammalia; order Artiodactyla; family Giraffidae; genus Okapia; species Okapia johnstoni. Next base: position 12,174,635 of record CM044325.1, read on the forward strand.
AAGTACACTTGAATTCTTATCTTACGGTTTGTTCCTGGGACAAAAACAGAAAGATGCTCTCAACTACAATCTCATATAACCAACTGGTGACTTCACATCTAGACTTAGCATCTGATAGGCACTTCAAATTTTACATGTCCAAAACTGAAATTTAATGATCTCTCTCCTGAAAAAGGTATTATATTTGTATCTTTCCTCAGTTCAGTTGATAAAATCTTCATCTTTACAGTTGTGCTGCTGTCAATCTCTAAACCAGTTGACTCATTTCTATTTCTCACAGCTCAAAAGCATCCTACCTCATCTTGTTTACCTTTTATATTTTCTGTAGTGCTCACCATCTTATATAATCTGCACATATATTATGTAAATTCTACACATGGACATCACCAGATGGTCAACACCGAAATCAGACTGATTATATTCTTTGCAGCCAAAGATGGAGAAGCTCTATACAGTCAGCAAAAACAAGACTGGGAGCAGACAGTGGCTCAGATCATGAATGCCTTATTGCCAAATTCAAACTTAAATTGAAGAAAGTAGGGAAAACCACTAGACCATTCAGGTATGACCTAAATCAAATCCCTTATGATTATACAGTGGAAGTGACAAATAGATTTAAGGGACTAGATCTGATAGACAGAGTGCCTGATGGACTATGGACAGAGGTTCATGACATTGTACAGGAGACAGGGATCAAGACCATCCCCATGGAAAAGAAATGCAAAAAAGCAAAATGGCTGTCTGAGGAGGCCTTACGGATAGCTGGGAAAAGAAGAGAAGCAAAAAGCAAAGGAGAAAAAGAAAGATATTCCCATCTGAATGCAGAGTTCCAAAGAATAGCAAGGAGAGAGAAGAAAGCCTTCCTCAGCGATCAATGCAAAGAAATAGAGGAAAACAACAGAATGGGAAAGACTAGAGACCTCTTCAATGGTAAAATGCCTTTCAGATGGATAACTATCTGACAAATAAAGATAAAAATAAAAGGCAACGGGAGAGTTCATAAGCAAGACACAGATTAACTGAACATAGTATTTGTAATGCATGAAAAGTATGTGTGTGTGAGAGAGAGAAAGAAACCGATAATTAAAAACCTATCTGTTCAATACAGAAATAGGCAAAAAAACCTTGAATTTAGAGAATTCAAAGAGAATATCAAAATGGTCAATAAATATATAAAAGGATTTCAACAATAGCACTTATCCAAGAAGTGCAAATTAAAACCACCATGAAGGATCATTAAACTACCCCCTCAATTGACTAACCTTAAAAAATCAACACTATCTAGTGCTGACAAAGATGGGGAATCACTGGATTCATACATGCTGAGATGCAACATCCTAGTAGGGACTATTGTTAGTATCAAAATAGCCACAAAACTTCCTATCCAGTATGTGTGCCCCTTTGCAAGTCACCTTGAAACTCTTTCAGTTGAAAAGGTGGATTCTGTTTCTCATTCCTTGACTTTCTTTGTCATATGGAATTTTTTTTTTTAAGTGACTCAAGCAGAGGCTTGAAAAAACTTACACATTGGGGTAGCCCTGTTTTGCTGCTCCTAAGGAACTCACCATGTGATGAAGCACAGATCAGCCAAAGACAGACAAAAATTCAGTCGTTAAAGTCACCAGGACTGACAACTAGCATTAGCACCCAATAGGTGAGTGAGGTCATCCTAGATCAACCAACCTCTCACCAATCTGCCAGATGACTACAGCCACATAGGTAGACACATCAGGAAAGACAGGCAAAAGAGTTACCCTGATCAGACTGCTGATTCAAATAATTATTAGCAATTAAGTAGTTAAGTGCTGTTTTGGCATAATTTGCTTCTTTGGTGGTTCAGAAGGTAAAGAATCTGCCTGCAATACAGGAGACCCTGTTTCAATCTCTGGGTTGGGAGGATACCCTAGAGAAGGGAATGGCTACCCACTACAGTATTCTTGCCTTGAGAATTCCATGGACAGAGGAACCTGGTGGGCTACAGTCCATGGGGTTGCAGAGTCAGAACAACTGAGTGACTAACACTTTCACTTTTATTTATACAGAAGAATTTAATTTACACAGAATATTTGAATCAGTCTTTTCTTTTACCAGTAACAGTGCAACTATTTCAAAACCTAAAATAAACCAAGACTATTAAATAATGTACCTAGATACATCTCTCTCAATTCAGCCATCCAAGCTCATTTGTATTACAAGGGTCTTATCATGTGCTATAAAACATTCCGTTTGGGCTTGAAGTTACTGATCAAAAGAATCTAATATTTAAAGAGAACACACTAAATAGGTTAATTTGTGAGCTACTCTTTTCATTATAAAGTGAACAAGAAATGCACATGACTCACGTGGACTTTACTTATCCTCATGAAAGAATAAACATTTCACTTTGCCTGAAAATCAACCAGAACCTTTCCATCCAGCTAAACCAGATTTTACCATCACATTGCATTTAATTTCAATACAGCCATCAACACAAGTTATGACAAATCTAGACAGTGTATTAAAAAGCAGAGACATTACTTTGCCAACAAAGGTCCATATAGTCAAAGCTATAGTTTTTCTAATAGTCATGTATGGAGTCATGGGAGAGTTGGACCATAAAGAAGGCTGAGGGCCAAAGAAGTGATGCTTTTGAACTACGGTATTGGATAAGACTCTTGAGAGCCCCTTGGACTGCAAGGAGATCAAACCAGTACATCCTAAAGGAAATCAACCCTGAATATTTATTGGAAAGACTGATGCTGAAGCTCCAATCCTTTCGCTACCTGATGCGAAGAACAGACTTATAAGAAAAGACCCTGATGGTGGGAAAGACTGAAGGCAGGAGGAGAAGGGGAAGACAGAGGATGAAATGGTTGGATGGCAAAACCAAGTCAATGGACATGAGTTTGAGTAAGCTCCGGGAGATGGTGAAGGACAGGGAAGCCTGACATGCTACAGTCTACAGGGTCTCAAAGAGTCAAACACGACTGAGGGACTGAAGAACAACAATCAACACAAGTATTCAAATGCTTCTTTACAGAATGTAGTAATTTTATTATCCAAGCAAAATATACTGAGAAGATCAAGAAGATCATTGGGCAAATTATTTGAGATGATACGTTCTCAGCAAATGTCACAGCAACTTCTGGAGTATTCTGGAACTGCTAGACCTTGGTTCTGACATTTCACTTCTGTACTTTCCCACAGATCCAAGGTGGACTTGAATTAATATACTAATGTGTAAAGACATTTCTTAAAATTAACAGAAGCCAATGTAATAGATAATTCCCATAAATATAAGCTACATAACCAGATAAACCTCTGTATAAAGCTAGCTGTTCAAATATATCTTTTGAGCATATTTAAATGTCTTGCATTCTCCCCTCACATTCTACAATCTCCACTGAATTTCTCTCAGTTTTTGTCATATCTGTTATGCATCAAGGTCTTCTCAGACTTTTTTTTCTTATGGACACTTTCCTCTTTCCCCACATTAATTTGGGTAACTTACATACACATTCCATGGCCATCTCTTAGATACAAGCACACACACACATATGTATACACACTCTCAACCTGTTCTCCATCCTGTTCTAAGTTCCTGCAGCAGCCTCTACTATCTCTAGCATAGAACTTTCTAGGCCATGCTATAAATTTTTATTTGCTCCAATAGAAAGAAAGCTCCAAGAAGTTAGGAATTGTATTTTCAATTGCCTACTGAATGCCTATAAAAGTGCCTGCCCAGGGCAGCTATTCCAAAGATACACAATAAAAAGAACAAACAGGAAATGCATTAATACATCCCATTGACGGCATATTTTACGTTACAGAGGGCTTAGGTTTCTAACAATCATAAACAGTAGTGCAAAGATATGTTCGCACACAAATCCTTAAACACCTTGTTTTCCATACTTCTGATTTGCTCACAAAATAGGATTCTATATTGCTCATCAAAAGGCACCTCATATGTTTTAGCTATCACATTTAATATTGAAAGAATTAAATCTAGTGGTGAAATTTGGCCCTGACATAAAGCTGTCCTACTTGTTCTTGGCTGTGAGTTTCCGAGTTGCCTATGAATAATGCTAATAGCTTATTTTCTTATACAAGATCTCTGAATCAGCTCTAAAATCTTGGCAAATACTCATCTGAGATGATATATTCATATACCATAAAGTGTAGAAAACATAATTTGTGCCTAACTAAAAATTTTAAGACATGCTATCAAAAAGCCAATTTGTGTATGGCTGCAACTGAATAGGATACCATCAGGATGTGTGATTTTGAGAACTATGCTTATTTATGGACTTAATTGATATTCCAAGATTATTGTAATCTCCTTGAAGAAAAGGATAATGCTTTAATTATGGTCTCTTGACAAACAGTTGGAAATCAATCAACATTGACATAATGAAGGAGGAAAAATAGCAATACAGAAACAGGAAGACATACACTTATAATGGCAAGTAGATCAGACACCATGATCTTAAAGCAAAGATACCAAATAAAGAGTTGGCAGTACTGGGACTTCCCTGGTGGTCCAGTGGTTAAGATTCTGTGCTTCCATGCAGGGAGCACCAATTCGATCCCTGGTCAGTGAACTAAGATCTCACATGCTGTGTGGTGCGGCCAAAAACCAAAGAGCTGGCAGTACTGATGAGTATGCGCTTGTCCATCTGAACTTCTAGTATCCATCTAGGTTAAAATACTTTAGACTAAGCTCCCTTCTAAAAAATAAAATAGACTTTTTTTTATAAATAGCTTTTTATTGTATGGAAATGTGATAGAGACTTAGGGTTTACTATTTCTTCTTAACATGTAGAGGATTATACCTCTGAAATCCTGCATTCAGTCTGGACTCTATGTCTATTTATAGTCAATAGCTTGTAAGCAAATATGATGTGTGTTGCTTTCAGGTCAAATAATTTCAGCAAGAGACCTTGAAGTGCTTTTTCTCCCTGCTGTATCAAGGAATTCTCCCTGATATATTGAGGTAGCTGAAGCTACCTCCTGGGTAGAGATTCTGTTAGCCTGCACTGCTGATGATGTCACAGGGGACATTTGTCCATTCCTACAGGGGACTTTCAAGAGAAATAAACATTTTGCTGTGTGTTCTTCTTCATTACTGCATAAATTATCTGGGTTAATATGTCTGATAATAGAAAATGTGTACTGTATTAAAACTGTACAAATGTACTAATAAACTTAAGAGAGTTTTCAGAAATCAAAGTGTTTTAGTTTCACCTTTCTAAAACTACACTGTCTGAAGTTTCTTGATCTAAAAAAATGTCTCATCTTGAGAATAAAGTGACTCAATGTCTAAGACTTTAATTACTTAGATATTTAACAGATGCAGTAGAGAAGTTAACATAGACAACGAATGTAGTCTTAAGCATCTACCCTAGGGAAGTACAAAAATTGGTTGCCAGTAGAGGTGACCTTTATCTAACAGAAGAACAGAATAGCACTGGTCACCTTAGGGACTTAATACGGTTGTTTAAGAAAGAGATTACCTGTGGAAGGTGACCTTTGGCAGCTATTGCTGTATTTATGCTGTCAGTGATTCAGCCAACACTGTCACTTTATGTTCCAAAAAGGCAGACTAAGATAAAATAAGTACTGTATTTTTAATAAAATTAGAAAATGCTACTGTCAGTAGTGTGAAGCCTCAGACTGATAGGAAACTTAAATATTTTTTTTCCCCCAGATTAGGAAGCTAGGATCTAAAGAATACCTTGTCACAGAGAAGCATATTTAAGGCAAGAACTCAGGTATTCAAATTCGCAGCCCAGTCTACTCCCATAAATATCTAAGAATGATTGTTAATTATAAACTCTGATATTTAAAAATAATGAGTCATAATTCTGGCCTTAAATTTTGCTTTTGGATACCCATGCGAGATGAAACTAAAATGGCAAGAAGTAACTGCATTAACTATGGCAGAGGTTCGTGACACTGTACAGGAGACAGGGATTAAGAAAATGCCCATGGAAAAGAAATGCAAAAAAGCAAAATGGCTGTCTGAGGAGGCCTTACAAATAGCTGGGGAAAGAAGAAAAGCAAAAAGCAAAGGAGAAAAGGAAAGATATTCCCATCTGAATGCAGAGTTCCAAAGATTATCAAGGAGAGATAGGAAAGCCTTCCTCAGCGATCAATGCAAAGAAAGAGAGGAAAACAACAGAATGGGAAACACTAGAGATCACTTCAAGAAAATTAGAGATACCAAGGGAACATTTCATGCAAAGATGGGCACAATAAAGGACAGAAATGGTATGGACCTAACAGAAGCAGAAGATATTAAGAAGAGGTGGCAAGAATACACAGAAGAACTGTACAAAAAAGATCTTCACGACCCAGATAATCACGATGGTGTGATCACTCACCTAGAGCCAGACATCCTGGAATGTGAAGTCAAGTGGGCCTTAGGAAGCATCACGACGAACAAAGCTAGTGGAGGTGATGGAATTCCAGTTGAGCTATTTCAAATCCTCAAAGGTGATGCTGTGAAAGTGCTGCACTTGATATGCCAGCAAATCTGGAAAACTCAGCAGTGGCCACAGGACTGGAAAAGGTCAGTTTTCATTCCAATCCCAAAGAAAGGCAATGCCAAAGAATGCTCAAACTACCGCACAATTGCACTCATCTCACATGCTAGTAAAGTAATGCTCAAAATTCTCCAAGCCAGGCTTCAGCAATACGTGAACCATGAACTTCCAGAGGTTCAAGCTGGTTTTAGAAAAGGCAGAGGAACCAGAGATCAAATTGCCAACATCCACTGGATCAAAAGAGCAAGAGAGTTCCAGAAAAACATCTATTTCTGCTTTATTGACTATGCCAAAGCCTTTGTGTGGATCACAATAAACTGTGGAAAATTCCAAAAGAGATGGGAATACCAGACCATCTGATCTGTCTCTTGAGAAACCTATAAGACTTTATTTTCTTGGGCTCCAAAATCACTGCAGATGGTGATTGCAGCCATGGACACTTAAGGAAGAGTTATGACCAACCTAGATAGCATATTTAAAAGCAGAGACATTACTTTGCCAACAAAGGTCCGTCTAGTCAAGGCTGTGGTTTTTCCAGTAGTCATGTATGGATGTAAGAGTTGGATTGTGAAGAAAGCTGAGGGCTGAAGAATTGATGCTTTTGAACTGTGGTGTTGGAGAAGACTCTTGAGAGTCCCTTGAACTGCAAGAAGATCCAACCAGTCCATCCTAAAGGAGATCAGTCCTGGGTGTTCATTGGAAGGACTGATGTTGAAGCTGAAACTCCAATACTTTGGCCACCTCATGTGAAGAGTTGACTCATTAGAAAAGACCCTAATGCTGGGAAGGATTAGGGGCAGGAGGAGAAGAGGACGACAGAGGATGAGATGGCTGGATGGCATCACCGACTCGATGGGCATGGATTTGGGTAGACTCCGGGAGTTGGTGATAGACAGGGAAGCCTGGCGTGCTGCAATTCATGGGATCTCAAAGAGTCACACACGACTGAGCAACTGAACTGAACTGCATCTCTCTTCCACCAACATCCTGACCAACACTGAAATAGCTTCATCATTCCTTGCTATAAACACATGAGTCTGATGGCTCTTGAGGAAATAATATGTTAGGCTTAAAAGGGAATAGCAAATGAAAACACAAGTCTGCAACTGTCTATCTGACACACACTTATCCTTCACATCTCCAGTGAAATTAACACGCCTCAAGAAACCCTTCCTTGGTCCTCCGTTATATGCAGAGTTGGTTTCATAGGCACGCAATCTATGTGGATGCAAGGAGCCCTATGCTCGGTCTGTCATCATCCTCAAATTCCTATTAGCTTTTGAACACAGCACCCTACATTTTCATTTCACATAAGACTGCAAATTCTATAGCCAGTCCTGATACTGCACTAATTCCCTCTGGTATTTCTCTCATAAACTCCTGTCTCTCTCCCTCGTGGCATACATAATTAAACACAGTCATGCTATCTCTTTTCGTTCTTAGTAGTGTAAGTTCCACCAAAACAGGAACAGGAATTGGTTTTTATATTTTTCACTATTTTTATCCCCATTAAAACAGAATGCTTTGATGACTATATGAATGAATAAGTCGATTAATTAATTATTAATTGAGGAAATGAATGAATAAAATAAACCTGGAGGAAAACTTAGGGTTTGGACAGAATGAATGGTAGATATGGAATGAATAGAATGGAATTTGAGGGGGACAGGAAAAACTAAAGTAGATATTTACATAGAATGGGAGCAAAATATAGTGAGTTCTGAAAGCTAAGATTTTGACACTTGTCACATGAAGAAATACAAAAGCTGTCATTAGTTTTGATAAACATGATAACACACTGATTGCCTGTTTCCAGACTGAATTTTATATTCTTAAACACTATTCCTTCTGCTTCCTTAGTAGGAATAAAATATCTTGGTATACTTTAATATATAGTAACATTCATTTACCATCAAATACATCACAAACTTTGATTTAATCCTCATAAAACCCTGTAATGCTGGTTCTCATTTTTTCAAATAAACAGGTTCCAAAAGTTAAAATAATTTTTCCAAGATAATGTCAGAAAAGAAAGGTACAGAATTTGAAAACAGGTTTCCTTGAGAAAAATTCTCAAAATCTTCCTGCTATTTAAAGGTACTTTCCTAGCTTAAGAATTTGCTTATAAGCAAATGTTTAGTTATTCTGTATGCACCAACATTGTGTGACTAGTGGAAGAAACTCAGATGGTAGACTATGTTTATCACCAGCTATAGGTTCTACTTAGGACATTCTAGATGAACTGTTTCAAAGACCTTGAAGCATATCTTTAGAAACATCCACTTTCTGTCAGAGGCTTGGAAAAAGCTAAGAAATTGACACTAATTTATCACCAAATGTATTCCAATTATAAATATAATACTTTAGAAAAAACTAAGGAAAAGAGAAAAGATTTATGGCCAGAGAGAAAGATTATGACCAGATAAGCAAAAGAACTTATCTTTTCCAAGTATTGCAGTACTCAAAGAAAATTGACCTCCAATTAAGTAAAGAAAATAAGAAATAGCAGATTTACTTGACCATAATTTCACCTAATTGAATCACATAACTAATAAAATGTACAGCTCCCATCACACTGACATAGCTCTTAGAAAAATTGCCTCTGAGTAACTGTGCACTTCTTTTTGTGCATTTCTTTGGGATGGTTTTGGTCACCACTTCCCATGCAATGTTACAAACCTTCACCCACAGTTCTTGAGGCACTCTGTCTACCACATCTAATCCTTGAATCTATTTGTCCTCTCCACTGTATTATGTGGGATTTGACTTAGGTCATGCTTGAATGGCCTAGTGAATTTCCCTACTTTCTTCAATTTAAGCCTGAATTTTGCAGTAAGGAACTCAAGATCTGAGCTACAGTCAGATCCTGGTGTTGATTTTGCTGACTGTATAGAGCTTCTTCATATTCAGCCGCAAAGACTATAATCAATCTGACTTTGGTATTGACCATCTGGTGATGGCCGAAGTGTAGCACCATTTCTTGTGTTGTTGGAAGAAGGTGTTTGCTATGACAAGTGTGTTCTCTTGGCAAAACTGTTAGCTTTTTCCCAGCTTCATTTTGTACTCTAAGGCCAAACTTGCCTGTTAAAAGATGTATGCACCTTGGAAGAAAAGCTATGACAAACCTTCATAGTGTATTAAAAAGCAGAGATATCACTTTGCTGACAAAGGTCCTTAGAGTTAAAGCTATGGTTTTTCCAGTAGTCATGTATGGATGTGAAAGTTGGACCATAAAGAAGACTGAGTGTCGAACAACTGATGCTTTAGAATTGTGGTGCTGGAAATTTTGAGAATATCTTGGACAGCAAGGAGGTCAAACCAGTCAATCCTAAAGGAAATCAACCCTGAATATTCATTGGAAGGACTGATGCTGAAGCTCTAATACTTTGGCCATCTGATGCCAAGAGCCAACTCATTGGAAAAGATCCTGATGCTGGGAAAGATTGAGGGCAGGAGGAGAAGGGGGCAAAAGAGGATGAGATGGTTGGATGGCACCATTGGCTTAATGGTTTTGAGTCTGAGCAAACTTCAGGAGATAATGAAGGACAGGGAAGCCTGGATGCTGCAGTCCATGGAGTTGCAAAGAGTCAGACATGACTTAGCAACTGAACAACAACAAATGTGCATGCTTAGTTCAGTTCAGTCGCTCAGTCACGTGCATGCTCACCCCTACCAAAAGCCTATTACTGATAGTTTTATATCATTATTACTATAATCAACCTTTAAATGAAATTTTATTATGTTGTTTTCACTAATTGTAGTCCTGCTACCAGGAAAAGAAGGAACTCACTTAGGGTCCTCAATGGATAGAAAATAAACATGATGTGAAAGTTGGATGGATAAGCTAGTTCTCCTAAAGAAATAAAATGCTCACATCATTCCTTCAGTTCAGTTCAGTCACTCAGTCATGACCAACTCTGTGACCTCACGGACTGCAAATAGAAATGCTAGATGAGAAATGCCATTGAGTTTGAATTTGAATATTGAAAACATTATCTAAATAAAGTCAATTTTTCTATCTGACATTAATGCACACATGCATATGCGATTTACTTTGTGACAGAATTTACATATGGTGGCAATCACACATATTAAGAGCACAATTTGATGGCTTTGACAAGCGTATAAACCTACGTCACCAATAACTCTGCAAAGGGCATGTGGAATATTTCCATTATCCGAGGAAGTTTCCTCATGCCCCTTCCTGTCAGTCCCCACCCTCCAAATAAAAGCATTGTTTTGATGCCTACCACAATGGCTCGGTTTGCCTGCCCACAAATTTAATATGGATGGATGAACACATTATGTGCTCCTTTTTGAATGACCTCTTTCCCTCACTATGATGTAACCGCACGAATAAAACTCATTGTCATCGATCAGTAGTTTATCGCTCTTGTTGCATGCAGTGCTATCCATTAGATGAATACACCACAATTTGTTTATTCATTCCCCTTCTGATATCACACAGGCATTTTTTTCCCTAGTTTCTTCTCAAATTCCTTAAACATTTGCAATGAGTGTTGTAAATTTCTAGTCTTCTAATCTCATCAGGTGGCCTGTCTGTATCGGTGATTGTTTCTGTCCTATTTTCTTGCGCTTCTTCACATACTTACAGTTTTCCTCGTCTGCTTGCGTACTAGGGACACTACATTGGGGACGCCTGGACCATAACAGTCTTCATTCTAATTCTATTGTGTCTCAGACAGTAACACTTCTGGCAAATCATTTTCATCCTTCCATGCTTTTTCCCTCAGCAATCATGGGAATTTTCACATATACAGAAAGCTCAAGAATTTTACAAAGAAAACTCATCAACTACCATCTAGATTCTACTCTTGTCAATACTTTGCTATACTCATTTGATTATGTATATTCATCTATTCATGCTTTTCTAAGAGAGTTGCAAACATCACTACCCTATACACCTAAAGAGTCTAGCATGTCCGATTTATTATTATTTATTAATATGGGTCTATATTGATTACATCCTTAGTCCTGAGAGCATAGCTTCTACTCTAGCCTATGGCTTTTACTTTCAAAGTGGGTATTTTTAATAGCCTCAACTGAACGCCTGAGGTTCCTACCAAGGACCTGTCTGGGATATACTCTGTTGTTGTTCAGTTGCTAAGTTGTGTCTAACTCTTTGCAACCCCAGGGACTGCAGAACACCAGGCTTCCCTGTCCTTTGCTATCTCCCAGAGTTTGCTCAAATTCATGTCCATTGAGTCAGTAATGCTACTTAACCATCTTATCCTGTGCCACCCTCTTTTCCTTTTGCCTTCAATCTCTCCCAGCATCAGGATCTTTTCTAATGAGTCAGCTCTTTGCATCAGGTGGCCAGAGTACTCTGGCTGGGATATAATTCTAAGGTCTCCCAGCACTGTATGTCCTCCGGTGTCTCTGTTTACATTCTTCATGGAGTCTTGCTCCATATATGTTCAGCACAGCCCAGTCCCTCTCTACACAGCTCTCTTTTCTGTACAATTCTCAACAAATACCAGCTGATTCACCATCCTAGAACTTAACACCATTTTACTTTAAAGTGAACCCTATGTTCTGCTTAGATTTCAATTCCCTATGCAATGGCTAGAATAACACTGCTCAAAGAACTTTCTGTGATGATGAAAATATTCTATATCTCTGCACTGTTCAGAATAAAATCACTATCACATTCAATATTAAGCACTAGAAATGTGACCTGTTTGAGGAACTGGATTCATAGTTTTAATTTTATTAATTTTAACTTTAATTATCACATGTGGTTAGTGGGTACCATACTAGACAGTGCAGATTTAGAAAACATCCCCAAGGAGACAGCAAGCAAATGTGTAGTATCTAGTATTTGCCTTCTTTCAAGGTTTGCATTTCTTTGTGAACATCTGAAAAGAATTAACTAATTATTTTGTCCAGGTTTATAGGTTTTACTTGAAAAGGTAAATCTAATATACTTATTCAATTATGCTTGGAACTATACTGGTTTTATTTACCTTACAAAAATGAATTCAGCAAAACATGCAATTCTGATTGCATAGTAAAATAAATAATAGAAAAAGAATGGGATGTCTCCATCAGAATTGTGCTAGGTCAAATAGTTTTACATACATTCCTGTGACTTGTATTATTTGACCCTCGAATTGTGCGTTTTATCTTTTGTGTAGGGTATAGTTAATCCTATAATTCCTAGTGACTCCAACTTAGCCTTAAAGAGTGAGTCCACAAAAATGGGATTAGATAAAGTTGTATTCAAAGAACTAACCAAAGCAAAATAAAGTCAAATGGCTGCATCATTACTTGGCCTCAACACAGGAGACCAAAACTGTGGTCCAGATTGAAACTGGTCCATGAGCTTCCTTTGTGCTCTTAGGTCCTGTGAGAACTTGAGACTGGTCTCTCATGTCTGTGACCCTAACTCCCAGTATCCTCCATAGTTCGTCAATAAACCAATAAAAATATGCTAAATGAATAAGTAAAAAAATACTCATTCCATCTGTGTCATTAAGTAGACTGGTTAAGAAGGAGCAGAAAGTGCTAACTTAAGGCCTCATTTTTCTCTCAGGTTGGTAAGAATGGAGTAAATTTGCCAAACACCTCACCACCGAAGGCCAATCACAGTGATCACAAGGAAGAATTGTTCAAAACTGGCTGCTCAAACTTATGCCCACAGAGTGCCAGGTTGACCTTCCGTAGACACATAGAATTTCACTCAGAGAATGCAACATCTCATGCATTGGATGATAAAGATGTTATGCTCACTTCAAAATGGTTTTACATCTTGTCTTATTATCTCACAGACCCACTAACTTGATAACCGCTTGCAAAAGAGTATTCCTACTTGTCTAGCTTGATTGCACCCAAGAATATTCCTACTAGTGCCTTGATGATCTTCAGCTTGGAGAGAAAACAAATACAAGTAATCATTGAAGGAAGTAGGCCAACTGATCACTAGCAAAAGTAGTATTAGTTATGTGGGATCTAATAAGGCTTTTTTCCTTCTTTATTGTGCAATAATCCCCTGCTCATGTTTGATACTTAAATTTTAGAAAACTTCCCTACTTTAGTTTGGCAATCCTTTGTCTCAAGTCTGTAACTTCTGACTCTTTTTCACAGCTACCGTCCCCAAATATTTCTTCACATATATTAAGATGGATCTTGTTTCATAATAGTGGTGACGCTAAACTCGTTTAGGAGTGATCTTTTTTTAATGATGTAGTCACTTTATTTTTTTTTGAGGGTTTTTTTTTTAATGTGAACTGTTTCTAAAATCTTCATTGAATTTGCTACAGTATTGCTTCTGCTTTATGTTTTTCAGTTTATTGGCCACAAGACACGTGGAACATTAGCTCTGCCACCAGGTATCAAACCCACAACCCCTGCATTGGAAAGGGAAGTCTTAATCATTTGAAAACCAGGGAAGTCCCAGGAATGATCTTTGATGATTATTCTTTGTCTTGCCTGAGATTCTTCTCCCTACTTCTAGTCTATTCAAACCCATTCATCTCTTGTTCCATGTCTATTGCACCATTTGAAATTAGGATAATTTGACAAGGTTTTTTTTGGAGGAAAAAATGGCAACTCACTCCAGTAATCTTGTCTGAAAAATCCAATGACAGAGGAGCCTGGCGGGCTACAATCTAAATGGTCGCAAAGAGTTGGACAGACTGAGCCACTAAGCATGCACGCATGACAAGGGTTTTTTAAAAATATAATACATATTTTAAAATATACATATTTTAAAATACATACATATGTATGTATACATACAAAATGTATACATACATACATTAAAATATATATTTTCAAAATACAGAAAATAGAAGGAAAAAAATATCAAAGTACCAAAAACCTTATGAGAGAAGCCTCCAGCCCTTTCCTGCAAATTCTACTTTTTAAAAGGCAAATCTGATGAAAATCTCTATCGACTGAGACCCCTCCATGGATTTCCATAATGCACAGGACAAGCTGAGTGTTTCTTTACTGTGGCAAACTAAGATCTTCATAATCAGGCTCTTTCCTAATTATTCCATACAATATCAGAATTCTGATGTAATGATTCTCAAACTTCAGCATCTATAATGTCTGCTCTCACATGAACCACTTTTGTTATTATGCAAAACCTAGACAGCCGGCTCTACCATTATGACTGCATAGGTATAAAATGTGCTGTGCTTAGTTATTCAGTTGTGTCTGACTCTTTGCAACTCCATGGACTGTAGCCCACCAGGCGCCTCTGTCCATGGAGATTCTCCAGCAAACAATACTGGAGTGGGTAACCTATCCCTTCTCCAGGGGAACTTCCTTATCTAGGAATCAAACTGAGGTCTCCTGCATTGCAGGCAGATTCTTTACCAGCTGAGCTACCAGGGAAGCCCAGGTCTAAAATAGGGCCCCCAAATTTGCATTTTTAACATTCACTCTGGGAGATTCTGGTGCAAGTAAATGGCTGCCAAGCCAGCCTAAGAATTATTTCTCTTGGCACATAGTCTTCACAATTGGCTCTGTTTCACTACTTTGATTTCACACATGCTATTTCCTCTACAAGGAAAGCACTACTCCTCTTTTAAAAACATATTCCTAATGATCCTTCAAGACTAAAACATCAGCACTGATAAAATTTGCTTGAAGGTAGAGGAGAAAATGGGGCTTCCCTGGTGGCTCAGCAGTAAAGAATCTGCCTGCAATGCAGAAGACCCGGGTTCAATCCCTGGGTCGGGAAGTTCCCCTGGAGGAGGGCATGTCAACCCACTCCAGTATTCTTGCGTGGAGAATCTCATGGACAGACAAGCCTGGCAGGATATAGTCCATAGTATCACAAAGAGTCGGACACAACTGAAGCAAGTAAGCACGCACGCCCACACCCTACATCAGGGAGAACTGAGGATCGGGGGACGTCCGCGGTAAGACCTGATAAGATAGAACACGACAATCATATAAACATGCTAGACCTGGACGCAGAGATGAGAAATGGAGTCCAGTAAGGGTTGGTGAGGGAGGGAGTGAGGAAAGAATGAGGTCCTTTGCACACTTTTAAATCAGATTTTTTTTTTTCAAATATGGAGTTGTATGAGCTCTTTATGTATTTTGGATATTAACTCTTATCAGACACATCATTTGCAAATATCTTCTCCTACTCAGTAGGTTGTCTGTTTTATTGGTGGTTTCTTTTGCTCTGGAAAAGCTTTTACATTCAGTTAGGTGCCACTGGCTTTTTGTTTTTTTTCCCTTGCCTGAGGAGACAGATTCAAAAAAAAAAAAAATATATATATATATATATATATATATATATATATATATATTGCTAAGACATTTATGTCATAGAGTGTAATACCTACGTTTTATTCTAGGACTTTTGTGGTTTCTGGTCTCAGACTTAATTTAATCCATTTTGAGAAGAAGATTTGAATATACATTTTTCCAAAGAAGATATACAGGCCAACAGGCATATAACACGATGTTCAACATCACTAGTTATCAGGAAAATGCATATAAAAACCACAGTAAGCTACCCCCTCACACTCATCAGAATGGCTATTATCAAAGAGACAGAAGTAAAAAGTATTGAAGAGGATGCAAAGTAAAGAGTGCTCTGGCACACTGCTGGAGGGAATGTAGATTGGTACAACCACTTGGCAAAACAGTATAGAGGTTTCTCAAAAAGCTAAAAATAGAGCTACCATATGACCCAGCAATTCTACTCCTGGGTATATATTTGAAAAAAAAAAACTAAAACATTAATTTAAAAAGATAGATGCCCCTCAATATTTATAGCAGTATTATTTACAATAGGCAAGCTCTAGAAGCAGCCTAAGTGTCCAGCAGCTGAATGGATAAAGAATATTTGGTGTGTAGTGTTAATACACACATAATAGAGTATTACTCAGCCATGAAAAGAAGGAAATTTGACCATTTGCATTGAAATGGATGGTCATGGAGTGCATGCTTAGTGGAGTAAGTCAGAGAAAGACAAACATACATGCTTTCACTTATGTGTGGAATCTAAAGATTTAAAAAAATAAAGATAACAAACAGACTCAGATACAGAGAACAAACTAGCGGTTACCAATGGGAAGAAGAGTCAGGGAGGAGGGAGACAGCAGGGAGGGGATTAAGAGAAACAGCTACTAGGTATAAAAGAAGATAAAGGATGTAATATACAGCACAGGGAATATAACCATATTTTTATAATAACTAAATGGAATATAACCTATAAAAAGTATCAATTTACTATGTTGTACACTTGAAACTAATACCATACAAATATCAACTATGCTTCAATAAAGAAGGATTCAAAAAAGGATGAGAAGGGAGAAATGAAAGAAGGGGAAATGGAAAGAGAGGAAAGAAGGAGAAATAGAAGTATAATTGTATAAAACATGGATAAAGACAGTTGAGGAAAAAATAACCTCAGGAAAGGAAGTACATTTATCCATGGCTTAACATTGTTGACTAACTTTAAAAGAATGAGACAGTTTTACTAATACAAAGTTTAAAACGAGATCAGAGTTATCCAAAAAGTCAGACGGCAAAGCCAAAGAAATGTTCAAAGTAACCCCTTCTCAGAATAAGAAAAATAATTTAGATACTGGCATGATTCAGAGTGTAATTAATGTTATATAGAAAGGCTAAGATGACAGTTGCACTCATCTCACAACTAGCAAAGTAATACTCAAAATTCTGGAAGCGAGGCTTCAACAGTACGTGAACTGTGAACTTCCAGATGTTCAAGCTGGATTTAGAAAAGGGAGGGGAACCAGAGATCAAATGGCCAGCATCTGGGGATCATAGAAAAACCAAGAGAATTCCAGAAAAACATCTACTTCTGCTTTTGATTATACCAAAGCCTTGACTGTGTAGATCACAACAAACTGGAAAATTCTTCAAGAGATAGGAATACCAGACCACCTTACCTTCCTCCTGAGAAATCTGTATGCAGGTCAAGAGGCAACAGTTAGAACTGGACATGGAACAACGAACTGGTTCCAAATTGGGAAAGGAGTATCTCAAGGCTGTATATTGTCACACTGCTTATTTAACTTGTATGCAGAGTACATCATGCGAAATGCTGGGCTGGATGAAGCACAGCTGGAATCAACATTGCCAGGAGAAATATCAATACTTCTTCAAATTGATCAATATTTCTTCAAATTGATCAATATTTCAATCAAATATCAGTAACCTCAGATATGCAGGTAACATCACCCTTAAGGCAGAAAGCAAAGAAGAACTAAAGAGCCTCTTGATGAAAGTGAAAAAGGAGAATGAAAAAGCTGGCTTAAAACTCAACATTCAAAACACTAAGATGAGGGCATCTGATCCCATCATTTCATGGCAAATAGATGGGGAAACAAAGGAAACCATGACAGACTTTATTTTCTTGGGCTCCAAAATCACTACAGATGGTGACTGCAGCCATGAAGTTAAAAAATGCTTGCTCCTTGGAAGAAAAGCTATGACCAACATAGACAGCATATTAAAAAGCAGAGACATTACTTTGCCAACAAAGGTCCATCTTCTCAAAGCTATGGTTTTTCCAGTAGTCATGTATGGATGTGAGAGTTGGACTATAAATAAAGCTGAGTGCCAAAGAATCGATGCTTTTGAACTATAGTGTTGGAGAAAACTCTTGAGAGTCCCTTGGACTGCAAGGAGATCAAAACACTCAATCCTCAAGAAAATCAGTCCTGAATACTCATTTGAAGGACTGATGCTGAAGCTGAAACTCCAATACTTTGGCCACCTGATGCTAAGAACTGACTTATTGGAAAAGACCCTGATGCTGGGAAAGATTGAAGGCAGGAGGAGAACGGGACAACAGAGGATGGCATCACTGACTTGATGAACATGAGTTTGAGCAAACTTTGGGAGTTGGTGATGGATAGGAAATCCTGGCATCCTGCAGTCCATGAGGTCGCAAAGAATTGAACATGACTGAGCAACTGAACTGACTGAAGATGAACATTTATGCAGAGAAAAAAAACAGATTAAAACAATTAGATTAAAAGATGATAGAAATCATGGATAAAAACCTATGTGTGTATATTTTGAAGGAAAGTTCCCCTGAAATGAGCAATGTAGTGAACCCCTCATCAGAGCATGTGATAACAAAATGTTAGTAGTGAACACTGGGAAATACACCAGATACGTTATCAAAAATTCTCCAAGCCAGCCATCAACAGTATGTGAACCGTGAACTTTCAGGTGTTCAATCTGGATTTAGAAAAGGCAGAAGAACCAGAGATCAAATTGCCAACATCCGCTGGATCATCGAAAAAGCAAGAGAGTTCCAGAAAAACATTTACCTCGGCTTTATTGACTACACCAAAGCCTTTGACTGTGTGGATCACAATAAACTGTGGAAAACTCTTCAAGAAATGGGAATACCAGACCTCCTTACCTGCCTTCCCTCTTGAAACCGGCATGCAGGTCAAGAAGCAACAGTTAGTACAATGGACTGGTTCAAGATTGGGAAAGGAGTACATCAAGTCTGTATACTCTCACCTTTCTTATTTAACTTATATGCAGAGTACAGCATGTGAAATGCCAGGCTGGATGAAGCACAGGCTGGAGTCAAGATTGCTGGGAGAAATATCTATAACCTCAGATATGCAGATGACACCACCCTTATGGCAGAAAGTGAAGAAAACTAGAGAGCCTTTTGATGAAAGTGAAAGAGGAGAGTGAAAAATTGGCTTAAAGCTCAACATTCAGAAAACTAAGATCATGGCATCTGTTCCCATCACTTCAAGGCAAATAGATGGGGAAACAATGGAAACCATGACAGACTTTATTTTCTTGGGCTCCAAAATCACTACAGATAGTGACTGCAGCCATAAAATTAAAAAGATGCTTACTCCTTGGAAGAAAAGCTATGACAAACCCAGACAGTGTACTAAAATGCAGAAACATTACTTTGCCAACAAAGGTCCATCTAGTCAAAGCTATGGTTTTTCCAGTAGTCATGGATGGATATGAGAGTTGGATCATAATGTAGGCTGAACGTTGAATAATTGGTGCTTATGAGCTGTGGTGTTAGAGAAGACTCTTGAGAGTCCCTTGGACTGTGAGGAGATCGAATCAGTCAATCCTAAAGGAGATCAGTCCTGAATATTCATTGGAAGGACTGATGCTGAAGCTGAAGCGCCAAATCTTTGGCCACTTGATTTCAAGAGCTAACTCATTGGAAAAGTCCCTGATTCTGAGAAGGACTGAAGACAGGAAGAGAAGGGAACAACAGAGGCTGAGATGGCTGGATGGCATCACTGATTCACTGGACATGAGTTTGAGCAAGAGAGCATCTTCCAGGAAATGGTAAAGGATAGGGAAGCATGCGTACAGTCACATGGGTCACAAAGCCTCAGACACAGCTGAGCAGCTGAACAGGTTATCAAACTTCATGAATAAAGAATAAAATATTCTAAGTATATAGGCAAGAGAAGCACATCACTAACAAGAGAAATCAGACTGCCCTACAACCACAATCAACATTAGAAGGTAAAGTTGTTGTGGGCACATTTCTGAAAGGAGAAAAAAGTCTCACCCAGGAAAATTATACCCATTCAGTTGTCATTCCAACATAAGGACATCAGACAGACATCTCAAATACGCTAGAACACTAGAAATATAGTACACTTGAAATCTTCTAGGAAAAAAAATGGAATCCAGTAAGCCAGAAGATCAATAAAAATAAAGAAAGAAAAGGCGTAATAGAAGGAGTGATGGTAAACATTAAATCTAGTAAATGTTGGGCTATGACTGACATCTGGAGAATTGTGTTTGCAGAACAGATGGTAAATTTTATAAACTCTAACAGCTTAAATATTACAACTAACAAATACTGAATGATGTGAGGTGGAGAATTAGAAGAAAGTATAAGAATGCTAATCACCTTCCCTTCAGAATAGAGAATGCATTGACGTTATACAAACTTAAAGAGGTCATTTAAAAATCACATAGAGATCCTAAGAACTTAAGATTTTTTTCTTACTCATATAGAAAATTTAGAGGAATGAATTTTTTTGGAGAAAAGAAAAAAGTTTCATTGGTTTTTCCATTTTGAATGTTTTTCTCTCTGCAATGTTCCAGTTAACAAACCTAGTTTTGAAATTATTTCTATTCATATATCAGAGAAGGAAATGGCAACCCACTCCAGTACTCTTGCCTGGAAACTCCCATGGACGGAGGAGCCTGGTAGGCTGCAGTCCATGGGGTCGCTAAGGGTCCGACATGACTGAGCAACTTCACTTTCACTTTTCACTTTCATGCATTGGAGAAGGAAATGGCAACCCGCTCCAGTGTTCTTGCCTGGAGAATCCCGGGGACGGGGGAGCCTGGTGGGCTGCCGTCTATGGGGTCGCACAGAGTCGGACACGACTGAAGCGACTTAGCAGCAGCAGCAGCAGCTATTCATATATACCTATCTCTACACCTGTTTCTGTATGCATACATACCAATAGATATATCTGGAAGAACATAAAAATATTAACATCTGTGGGATTTTGGATAATTTATTGCTTTATAACTTTGTGTATGGCTTGAATTCTCTTATGATCCCATGTCATCTTGATGGAGAAAAGCAAAAGCTTTAGTGACACATGAAATCAATTTGTATTTTGGTAGAATTATTCCTAGTTTTTTTGTTTGCCTAGTACTGAAGAAAGGCTGAGAGAAAACGGTAACATTTGTTTCAGCACTGGAAATATTTATCGTCCCTGTAGCATCCTCACAACAACAATGAAAGGCAGTAAGGAATGGCAGCAAAGGGCATTGAAGCGACAGCGCTGAGAAAGACATCCCTGATCTAGATCATTCAATCATAAAGCTACCTGACCACTCTTAACATCCATTCACCCTTTGGAGACTGGAGATTGTGATTTTGGACACAGTTTTTGATTAATAAAGGCCCATTGAATTGTTCTACACTAAATTGTAAGGCTTTTTTCTTACAGACAGCTTATTGGGCAACAGTCCACTGAAGTCGAAAGAAACACTTTTTAAGAACTGAACTCTGTTCGAGGTGTTGTTTTATTCCTGAAAGTATGCATGTAACAAAAATTCAAATGTCCAGAGAAATGGCATGATTAGAAGCAGGTTGAAAGGGCTCTGAGCCATATGGAATAAAGAGTAGTGTGTGATCCCTATAAACATTGCTGCTTTTTATGATATATTTCCAGGCTTTCAAATAGTTTATTCAATTTTGTTTATTGAGTAAGACTGAAGCTAAAAGCTAACACAATGAGGCCAACGGTTTCCCTTTGTTTCTATCATACTACCATTAATAATAGTTTCATTTTCCCATTTCCTTCCCATTTTAACAAACAGGATGCAATAAATGCAGATGAAGTTTAACCAGCACAGCTGAAATTGAACAGTTGATTCCACAGTTAGAGCCATCTTTCATGAGCCAATATATAAAAGTCAAATTAGAGTAAAAAAAAAGTTTCAATAAGGACACAAATGTGCTAAGTGTACAGAAGCGAAAAGTACAACATTCAAGGACCAATTCTAACCCAAAGGGCACTAGAAGACTTTAAATATTCTTTAAATTTGTTGAAATAGAGACTTGGGAAATGTGACTACCAAAGGCCAAAGAAGAGTGAAATGGTCATGGGTAGGTATAGCTATGGTAAGGAGACGGTTAGACAGAGATACATACAACCAACAAGCTCAAAGGTCATGAGAAAATACTCTAAATTCAATTTGAAATGAAGGGAATGATGGGGCTTTCCCTATGACTGAAATACAGAAAAATTTAAATAAATTACTTAGGCCTCTGGAAACCAGGCCTATAGCAGTTGTGACAGAATATTCATTAGAAAATTTGACAAACATCTTCTATACTCTGTGGCCCCAGAACCATATCACTTCCCCTCTCTCCAGGTAAACTTAGAGAAAAACCAGAGCCAACTATATTCTCTAAATGCATTCACTGCACGGAACAAGATAATCTAACCACCAGAAAACTGGCGCAAGCTGGTTCAGCTCCCAAAGTGGGACAATGTTGCCTCCAGCTCATTATCATCTCATCAGAATAGTAAGATCTCCACTGCCCCTACTCCTGCCATGATGGCTCAACTTGCTTCCAATGCAGATGCCAAGGGACCCTACAATGGCAGGAAAGGGGTGGCATCCCAGTTTCAGGAAAACTATTCCCAGAAAGCCAGTGCATATGCCTCCCCCTCATTAACCTTCCACTTAAAATTTTGCCTTAATCATCCCCCCACTGAGAAGCTGATTTTGAGCCAAGTTCCTTCTTCCCCATTCTCTGGCCATTGAAGAAAGACTGTGCTGTTTCAATCTCAGCATTGATTTTGTTATTGACTGGATGAATTCAGAAGGAAAAAGAACTCTTTCTGGCCAAGGTACAGGGCCTCAGCTGGACCTCCCAAGAGAGGGTCCATACAACCAATTCAGTAACAGCTCCGTACAACTATCCTTTCTTTAACATGAGGATGAACATATGCAGAGAAACTTCACTGCAAATGTTTCTTGTATCATCAACTTGAAGAAACTGCCCTCTCTTTGGAACCTCACGGATGTAGAGATCATTACGTCCGCAGAAGAGAAAGGTAAGAAATAAGATTTCATATGAGTGGAATATTTTCATGAAAATCTCTAGTAACATAACAGAAAGAAGGGAAAGTGGCAGAAATATGGTAAGTACATAGAGTCAATTGTCTGGAAATAAAATGTTTCTCAAAAGCCAGTAGTGTCCTGAAAATTCTTATATCAAGACAAGAAATAGAAGAGAGAGAAGTTTATATACAGATTTGATAATTATTTGATGCTATCAAGAGCTGTTTTAGTATTAAATCACTTATGGCATTACATTTGAAATATTTAACTGTTGAGTACATATCAAAACATTTTATTTTATAATTTGATTTATGGTTCTTACCATGAATTTAGACCACCTGAGATTCAATTTTTGGAAAATATTTGGGAATTTTAGGCCTTGAGAAAATTACTGAAAGCTCTGTGCCTCAGTTTCTTCATTTGTAAAAAGAGTAACAGTATCTCCTTCACATGGTGGGAAACATTAGATGAACTATTTATACACTCAGAATGATGTGCAGCATGAATGTTTAATAAAGATTAGCTATAACAACTGATTCATTATCTACCAAACAACAGGGTCAAACTTATGTGCTAGACAAGGATCTAAGTAACTTATGTATATCAGCTCACTTAACCCTTCCATGGCCTATGGGATGGACTTTATTGTTTTCTCCTTTTAACAGAAGACAGAACAGTCATGCATATTGTCAAGAGCCTGTGTTCTTCATCATGTATTTGATGCTTAATTTTGGCCACACTTTAAAATCACCTGAGAAGCTTTTAATTGTCCTGATTTTCAGGTTAATTGTTACCCTAACCCAATTCAATCATGGTAAGTCTAGTTACCATCTGTCACCATATGAATTTATTACAATAATACTAAGTTCACTATGCTGTACATTGGATCCCTGTGACTTAGTTATAATACCCAACACAGTATAAAGCTATGTACATAGTTATAAATACACTGTGAATGATAGAGTTCAACAAAATCTAAATCTAAAGAGGCATCACACCCTAAAAGTGGTGTAAATCTGGAAGGAAAAATAAAACTTGTCTCAATAAAATACCAAGAAAATCTAATAAATTGGGGTATGGAGTAGGTTAATGAGAACAAATTACTCAAGTGAAAAAAAACACACTTGCAGGATTATATTACTCAAGATCAAACCAAAGATTGATAACAAATGATGTATATAAGTTGTTAAATGAGGTATATAAATAGTTCTTAGGGCTAGAACATATTCTACCTTCAAGAGAAAACATCTTAATATATGACCCAAAATACTGTGAGTAATTTGATAGCTTTCCAATGATTTACAATTCAAATCTTAACCTTTTCATACTTTTTAACAAAATATTTCTCATCTAGTCTATACGTCCCACTTAAATTTGACTTTTATAAAATGAAGATCAAAACAGCCTGCGATAATGCAATCAGGCAACAGGGAGAATGGAGATTACTTTTCCCTCCATTTCTACCAAGATGGATAAGGTTAAAATCAGCTTTTACTATTCCACCAAGCTGCCCTTTCCTATTTATAACCTTCCTTTGTCTTCTGTGCACTTCTATAAATATGCCAAAATGTTATTGGATATGCAACTAGGAAAGATAGCATTTATGTGAAAATATTAGTTTACATTGTAAACTAAGAACTTTTTATGATAATACAGATGGAGGGTAAGAATATGTATTGTTTTGTAATCATTGCCAAAGTTCCTCCTAAAAGTTTAATGCAAGGCAATAAAGAATGAATAAACCACATTTTAAATGGAGAAATATTTCTTTCAAGTTAACTTTTATATCCAAATGTCTCTTTCTACTCCTTCTTGCCTCAGACCTTCCTTAATACCCAAGGGATTTTGTAATTAGGAGGAAACGTCATACAAACTTAAATCATAGATGGAATAATTCTGCAATAGATCTACTTAATTTTATAAATTCTACTTGCTGAAAGCCATGGATGGTTGGAGATACGAATGAAATAGGGTAGAGCTGCAAGGGTCCATTTAGTACCATCTGGTTTTCATTCAAAATACTTTGATTACCTAGTCTCTCACACCTGCTGCACATCCTTAAAACCTCTTGAAACCACCCTGAAAGTTAAGGCAGAAAATGACATTGTCTGCCTTCCTTTTTTTATTCCTTGCATCTTCCCTATAGTTACTTCCCACAGTGTGGCTCAGATGGTAAAGAATCTGCCTGCAATGCAGGAGGCCTGGATTCAATCCCTGGGTCATGAAAATCTCTTAGAGAAAGGCAAGGCAACTCACTCCAGTATTCCTGCTTGGAGAACCCCATGGACAGAAGAGCCTAGCAGGCTACAGTCCATGGGGTTGCACAGAGTCAGACATGACTGAGTAACTAACATTTTCACCTTCACCGTGTTTTGAACACTACGTAACAACTAACTTCTGGAATTTTATTAAGATCTGTTACCTGAAATATTCTTTTGTTGTCATTGTAAGAGGGTATTTGCTCATAATGTAAGGTCACTGAAGGAAGGGATCAGCAGAAAGAAATTGTTTTGGAACTTCCCTTATCTGCTAAAGCAGAGAGTCCTGAAAATACAGTTGTTATTACTGCCACTCCCACTCCCTGAATCCTATTTGAGAGAATGACCCTCAGCAGGAAAGGTGTAGCTTTCGCTGTCATGAGCCCACCTCCACTACAGGGGAGCTTCCAGCCAGTAAGGAGTCTGTTCATTAGCATCCAAATGAAAATGTCCAATAGAAACCTCCATAATGCGATCTCCGTTACCACCATCCTTTTTCCTAAGCTGATACATAGACGCTCACCTCTGTCTATTCTAAGTTACTCACTACTGAATACTTCTACTTGGGGATAAAACTTTTCTCTGATTAATCTGCCTATTTTCAGTTTATTCACAGGACTCCAACCACATGGCCTACAGTGATAGAGGAGAAGTTTTGCTTCCCAACATAACAATCCCACACAGATGCTTGATATCTGTAGATGTTTCTGGAGGAAAGAAGTCTGGGGCAAGTGAACGATTTTTTCAGAGTGTTTCAAAACATCATAAGGAGTATATGAGTCCCACCAAATATTTGAATTCTCTGTATACTGGCAACGTAGACCATAGCCCAACTTATGATATTTTAATGTAGCAAATCTTAGTAGGATTTTAAATGTTTCCACTACCTCAACTGACAATTGGCCAGAACTGACTATTGGTTTCAGCTACAAGTCATTTAAGTTGCAAACAACTAGAGAAGAGGTAGAAGAAATTATTGGGTCAAACCCATTTTCTTGCCTTAAGAGGGGGGAAACATGCTCCTTAGAAGTGAAAGATTCACATATGACAGCCAGTTGATGACATGTTTAAAACAACCCAATTCTAACCTTGAATACAGTTTAACTTAGCTTGAGTCAGACAAAACAATTTTTAGCCAATTAATATGATCAAATCTTCAAATACTTGCTACTTACATTATACAGTATCTCCCAAATATTGAATAGGATTCATTAATACTTGAAAAAGTCATTGTTTACTTGAAATTCAAGGTAAACTGGGCATCCTGTATTTTATCTAGCGGTTCTATTTTTTGAGTTCTCTGGAGGATCACAATGTGGAGGTAACAGTTAAAATTTACTACAACGAGGTGTCTACATCTATTTGTAATATCCTTTCCTCTGATTGTGTTGTTCAGATGGTTCCTCTTCAAGGAAAAGAGAAAATAGAGCAGGAACAAACCTTAAGTATCCAAAACATTAATTGAACAGAAGCATAGCTCTACCTCTGAGGCCTATACAAGAATTAGTCATTTAACAATGTTCTGAGGAAATGGGATACGGAACTTCCATACAAAAGACTCTCTTCAATATGAAAACGAAGGGTACAGGATTGGGAGATCATGCCGCTGCACATATGGTTCATTGAACAGCATCACCTGGAAGCTTGTTAGAAATTCACTCTCTCAGGACAGGGCACATCCAGACCCACTGAATTAAAATTGCTATTTTAACAAGATCTCCAAATGCTTCATATACACACTAAGGTTTGGGAAGATCAGCTGTAGGCAATTGGCTTCTAACAAGGATGGGCATCCATGGTCACTAAAAAGAAAGAAGACATAAAATAAGGCAGTAAAGCCTTTCAAATGGAGGTATTTTTCCCTTGACCAATTTCTACAAGCAAGAGGTAGCCCCTAGTACCCATAAACACATGAGTTACCCAAGTGAAAGCATTTAGTCTGTTCGAACTGCTATAACAAAAATCTAACCACAGACTGGGTGCCTTAAACAACAAACATTCAGTTCTCACAGTTCTGGAGGCTGGGTAATCCAAGATCAAGGCAGTAAGGGCGGACTAGATGTCTGGTGTGATCACTCTTCCTGGTTCAAAGATGCCTGGCTGTCTTCTCACTATTTCCATCCATGGAAGAAGGAGCAACAGAGCCTGCTGGCTCTCTTTTATAAGAATACAGATTCTGCTCATGAGGGCTCCACCCTTATGACCTCATCACCTCCTACAGGTCCCACCTGCAAACACCCTCACATTGGGAATTAGGTTTCAACATATGAATTTTGGGAAACCAAAACATTGTTTTAGCCATACTCCTTGACCCTCCAGTGGAGAAGGCAATGGCACCCCACTCTAGTACTCTTGCCTGGAAAATCCCATGGACGGAGGAGCCTGGTAGACTGCAGGCCATGGGGTCTCGAAGAGTCAGACACGACTGAGCGACTTCACTTTCACTTTTCACTTCTGTGCGTTGGAGATGGAAATGGCAACCCACTCCAGTATTCTTGCCTGGAGAATCCCAGGGATGGGGGAGCCTGGTGGGCTGCCGTCTATGGGGTCGCACAGAGTCGAACACGACTGAAGTGACTTAGCAGTAGCAGCTTGACCCTCCAGACTCAACAAGCCTAACCAGGTGAACTAACCAAGGCCGATTCACTGCCATTTATATACAACTCGAAGAACTTGGGCTATAATGCAGACTGTTCGAAAAAATAATACAGGGCACTTTCTAATCAAATTTAAGTCTTGTATAAACAAGTAGATATGAATATTTCAAGTACCTCAGCAAAATCTGCAGCCAGAATGCCAGGTCAATTTTGTTTTAAGTACATACATATTGATAAAAATCTGATCTTAACTGCATTTATTTGAGAAATAACTCCACTGTAATGTACGTTAGCCATAGGAGTGCCAAGGACAAGCATATATTTAATAGGGTTTGTAATCTCATAACTTTAAAATTACCTTGAGGAACTTTGCCAGTCTTCCTACCAAGGACAAGAAATACCAATATGTATAGTAGAATTAAATCATTTATTATTTAGATATATTCTCATTCAGTGTTTTTAAAGTGTTAGTGCAGATCTTTCCTAGGCAATTATGACAACTTTCTGAGTTATATCTCAACATGAGTCCTGCCAAGAAAGGAGGTACAATGATTCAGGGAAAAAAAAGAATAAAGGTTAATTAAGTCAATATGTTCAAATAACTGTCTCATTTATCAAAGGGGGAGGGGATGATAGAGGAATTGATTGGGTCAGTTGCAAAGTGGAACTTGATAATTAACCGATTCATGATGATTAATATAGCTGAACCTCTTCCCTCACGTCTTTCAATCCAGGCAAAAGGGATAGTTCGAGTGTGATCAGATGAAAGCAATATAGGCTCTGGAAAGACTGTACTCCTGTGCTTTCTGGGACAATACCAGTGTGTAACAAAACTGTCACAAGAAACATGCATCTTTTCAATTCCAGCAGCAAGCAATAGGCATTTATCAAAGAAAATTGAACTGAGGCTGTTGCTGCAGAACCAGAAAGAAATTAGATTCAAATGATTTTTTACCAAGTAGGCCAAAACCCTCTGATAAAAACAAACAGATCTATTATTTCTACCTCCCCTGGTTGCTTGCAGGCAGGACCAGGTCTTTAAAGAGCAGTTTTTTTCCATATGGCCACTGATGAGGAAAGAAGCTTCTCCCCAGTGTGGAGAGTAAATGTCTATGTGTCTATGGCAAGCAAGATAATTGATTTTCCCTGGCTAGTGATTGGTTTAGAAATAAGGTGCATGACACCATTATGCACCATGAATGTGATTCTGCTGAGCACCTATAGTTTCCTTTACTTTTAAATAGAGATATATAAGGAGAGACTTCTATTCTGTCTCTGGATGAAATTATCTGCACAAGACTTGAAATTGCAACAAGCCCTCTTAGGGCCATGAGACAAGCTGACCTAAGAAAACAAACCAACATTGTAAAGTTGGCAGAGAGGAAAAATGAAAAGCACCTGAGTCCCAGATCATATAACCAAGTCTATGAATAAATTAAATCTGGTGTCATATAATTTGCTACATAAGATAACAAAGCTGTTTTTGAGTTTGATCTCTTTTACTTGAAGCCAAACTTTCTCAGGAACTGAAAAAACATCAGTCAGAGGTTCTATTATTCATATCCCATTTATTTTAAAGAGACACATCAGTTCATTACACGTGCACATTTTATGTCTATGCTCAAAGGGAAGAATGTCCTGAAAACTTAAGGCTTTAAGTTCAGTGCAGAACAGACCACTGGCGTTTCCTTCTATAATGTGTAGACATCTACCTGCCACACTTCTTCAACTTTTATACTTGTGAGTTAACCAATCAGAACTTAAAATATCAAGATGATTTTCACCTAATACATGATATCCACTGAGGTTGATTCTCCCTGGTTTCCTGGTCATTGTATATGATATTCCTTCAGATTGCCATAACTATCATGAAGGACTCTATGTTGCAAGTAAAAGTCTCAACTCAAATTGGCTAGAAAAATAGAATGTATTGGCTTACAAAATCTAGGTGCTCTAATTACATCGGCGAGGAGCCTGGATTCTCTTTATCTACTGCCTTCTAACGGCATTGACTCTATCCCCAGGCTCTATAATCTTTAACCAAAACAAAGTCAACACAGCTGTCCCCAGTCCAGTTTCAGGGTAGACAAATGACTACAGCAGCCTCAAATCCTAACCCAGAGCATCCAGGGGAAGAGAGGAAGATCTCTTTCTCAGAAGATTCAATAAACATCTCACTACTCATTGGCTCTGATTTGTAGATAGCAATGGGCTAGGCTAGAATAGTGGTCCCCAACCTTTTCGGCACCAGGGATCAATCACACAGAAGACTGTTTTTCCCAGAGTGGGTGGAGGGGATGGTTTCCTGATGATTCAAGTGCATTACATTTATTGTGCACTTTGTTTCTAGTCTAATGCTGCTGCTGATTTGACAGAAGGTACTATTCTGTGGCCTGGAGGTTGGGAACCCCTGGGTTAAAAGGAGGGAGCACATCAAAGGGGGTAAGTTGTTGTCAATACCTGAAATGAGGTTAAGCCTACCCAAACAAATGGTTTGATGAAGAAATGGAGATATCCAAAAAGGAGAACTATGGTGCTAGAGAGGAATGGATACCAGGGAGGCAAAAAATAAATACCTACTACACCTTGGAGAAATGAGAATGGATTAACGAGACCATGCATGCAAATAAGTGAAATTTTATTTCAATTTATTATTCTTAAATCTTACTATTTTTTATATCTAATAACTACCTAGTCAGTTTAGGGATAAAGGTCACAGATTTACCTACAGGGGTTGGGCAAATAGAAAAATCACATACACTATGGTACAACTCTTGCATTCCAAGGCTTATATTTAGCAGCTTGATTATTTATTGCATGTATTTTTATTTCCTTTCTAACATTAAATTCCACATCCACAACACCCACAGTATCTGCCACTTGCCTTATTTTGAAAGCTGCAAGAAAACAACACACAAAATAAAAGTCCAAGAAGTTTAAAAGCACTTTTGTCTATGATTAAAACTTGGGCACAAACCTGCCCCACCCCATTCTGTTTCTAATACCTCTGCTTGGGTGATGACTGGGGGTGGGGGGAGAAAAGGAAAGGAAATTTTAAATAGAAATATTAGTTTTTAATGCCCACACT
This sequence comes from Okapia johnstoni, assembly GCA_024291935.2. Taxonomy (NCBI): domain Eukaryota; kingdom Metazoa; phylum Chordata; class Mammalia; order Artiodactyla; family Giraffidae; genus Okapia; species Okapia johnstoni. The sequence goes on from CM044325.1 coordinate 12,205,671, forward strand.
TTCCACGTAGTAAATTTTCCTCTCACATTAAATACTTGCATGGTATATTCAGCTATGCCCCATTTAGCACCATGTTATACAATTTTGAGCTAATTGAATGTTATTTCCTATTAAGATTACCACTGCGTTATGTCATTCATCTTATTGCAAGCTTCTGCTCTTTTGAACAATGAAGAACACAAAACAGCATAGACATGCAGGATATGACTCTCATTATTGTTACTATACTTTAATAGTTTTAATGAGGTAGGGCTTAGTAATTCATAAGAAAGATCATGCAATTTTCAACTTTTCAATTTTAAAAGTGTCTTAGTATCTGCTCGATTTACCCAAAGTTACATCAAATATGGATCACATTATAAGCTTCAGGTAAAAATTACAACTATCCACACCAATATCATGAGAAAAATCATCATCTGATGCATTTATTAAGACTCATTAAAACTCAGGCAATATATTCTATTGTAATGAAACTGTATTTCACTAATTGATCCTTTTAGACATTTATGCAAACATTCAGGCATGTTCTCACTTAGGCACAGTACATACACAATATAACAGAACACAAATCTTGCTTCTCAAGACTTCACTATTTAACTTGTCCACACTCTTAGGCAATTTAATGTAAGATAAGCTTCTCAACTTCTCTGTGCCTCAATTTCTTTAGCTACGTAGTGCAGATGATAACAGTACCTACCTTGAAGATCTGCTGTGACATTGAAATAAGAAAATACACACAACATGCTAAGAGTAGCTCTAGCAACCTCATACGCACTCATTAAATATTAGCTGTTATTTTTAGTACAAGAAGAGAAAGGTTACAAAATTACAAGTTTGATTAATTTGTTCAATATATTCTGAGTGCTGAGTTCTATGCAAGTCTCTGAGAATAAAGAATAAGACATTTTCTGCCTTCATAGGCATCCAGTTTAACTTAGCTATGAAACCAGTCACAGTAATATTCAAAGGAAGTGTACAACATGAAACAGACAATATAAAATATTGACTATTGAGTATATTCCACACTTTGTGCCAGAAACTTGAGAAAAATAATCTCATTTTATTTCATGAGGCACGGCTCCAGCAGTGGCCCAAACATAAAGAGTAAAACCAAGATCCAAATACAGATCTATTTTCTAAACTTTCCTCTCTAATGGCTTCTTAACTCATAGAAAGCAATTAGAGTAGTTGGTGAAATCTTCTCCAAGAAACTAAAGAGCTTTGAAAGATCACTTTGAAAAATAAATTTGAACTAAACTTACATCATTATTTCCTACTGTGTGTTCTGTGGAATACTATTTGCATAAGAAACTAATATAGTCGGTCAACACTGACAAGATATTAGCGGTAGAACAGTTTTTAATCTCCTTGATTCTCATAAAATCAAAGCAGCTATGAAAACAAAACCAAAAGCCTATAAAAATTATATTTAAAAAAAGGAGCAACGTATCTTCACGACTTAATAATACGAAGGGGCAAAAAACATCACCAACTATAATGCCTGCATGATATCAACATCCGTGTGGAAGGAAGCAGGGGAGAAACCGAGTCTGATGAAACAGAATCCGAAAATCTTAAAACTGTCAATCGATTATCTACAGTGGACCAACCTTCTGAACTAAGGTGCAGTTTTACACGCTCACAGGTGAGTAGAAGGAGTCTATGGTGAAGTCTGAAGACTGAAGCAGTCTGGGGCTTAAGCACGCTCTAAATCAATCTGCCAAGGACCCCAGGACAAACAGCAGCCATGGAGAAACTTTTGGAAACTGATTTAAAATTGAACAAAGCCAAAGCAGGAGAAGAAAAAAGAGAGAATGTTCAGATAAAAATAAAGACAAGAATAAGGAAAACTCTCAAGTATAAGAACGTGGTTTAAGACCTCACAAAATAACAGAAGAGGTTTAAAACAGCATTTATAACCAACTTCTCCCTTCTAAAAGCAACACAATAAAAATATAATTAGAAATAATCAACCAAAACACTTGCAGTGAAATATTTGTAAAAGATATTATTAAAAAAGAGAATAAGGATTAGAATAACACCCCTGTAATTAAAGTCGTGCCAGCAAGATCTGCCTAGAAATTGATGAAAAAATGCAACCCAATATTCCCAAATGTTTAGAAATGTAAAAAGAAAAATTATATAGAATATGGAAGTACAGCATAAATGATAAATAGTAAAACTCAAAAATTGGTTTTAGAAATCAAAAAATAGATGTTTTAAAAATATATATATAAACCAAAAAGAACACAAGACCAAATGAACATATACAACATGCACGCTTCGAAGGAAATAGAAGCTGAAAAGATTTTTAAGTAAAAATATAAATTAAATAAAAATATTAATTTGAGAAAAATGCTAAATATAATAAGAAAGAGAAGTTTAACATATGTATAATGTATAATTGTTGTTCCCAAAGAAGAAAATCCAAGCAGTACATCAAAACAAGTTATTTGCCTGAAATATTTATATGAAACTACATATTAAAATATATTCATATCTTATATATACTCATATATTTTATTTATATAAGATATTTCCATAGATATGACTGTTTCCTATGAATAAATTATATATTCATATGTATGAAACTATACACTTTTACATATATATGAAACTACATATTAAAAATAGCAAATATGGAATCTGTCATAGTTTCACATTGTTTAAAAAAATCAAATGGACTCAGTACCTCCTCAGGCTTTGAACTAGGGAATCAATAAAAATTTCGTGTCTCTATGGATTATATGTTGATGAAAATTAATCATCTTTAAAGTTGTGAGTATAAATTAAAGATTAGGTTCTCATTGTGTTTGATCTGACATTTCACTCTTAATCCCTGCAACCTACTAATTTCACAACCCAGAATGCTCCAACCCCTTTAAATCATCCTATGCAATGATACCTAGCAATCCTGAGCATCGTTTTCCTTAATCTTAACTTCCCTGGAAAGTATTTTCTGTTATTTGACTCTAATTTTCCCACCTGGATGAGGGTTCTTTGAGCTGATCACCCCAAATCTCTTCTTCAAGCATCCTTATCTTCTGGCTCACTCCATTTCTGGTAGCTCTACATAAAAACATTACTTTCCCCATTCCTAGAGCCCGTGGGACCATCACCATCAATAGTTCTCTGAGCTGGTTCTCCTTTGAATAGGAGATCCCACTGGGCCCAAGCAGGTTTCCCAGGGCAGATTGAATAGGGGTTGATAAAGCTCCACCCTGACACTTCTTTCCAAGAGATCTAAAAGCAGCCTAATGAAGAATGTGTCCTCCACGTGAAACATGCTATTTGTGATTACCCTGCCATTTGTTGTAGCTATTCATTATCCATAAGAAAGTCTCTATTTTTTCCCCTTTAATTCCATTTGAGGGCTAATTTTATGTTTAAACTGCTCATACCCTGAAAACCATAATCCATATATCTAAACTATTATCCACAGAAAATATACCATTCGGCAATATTTGTTCCTTTTGTGTCAAGTCTACAGTCAACAAAATCTTTATTATAAAAAGGTTATGATAATTTTCTTTTAAATAAAGTGACTAAGATCTTGCCATGCTAAAAGAACAGTAAAAATGGTGAATTTGATTTGCTATGCTCATGCAGATACATGATGAGAAGGCCTTGGAATGCTTTTAGGGGACTTTGATATCAAGTCTTCTAAAAAAACGTCACTTTTACCATTTTTTATCATATGGCTAATAACATAGAGATGTACTGCATAATGACAAAAAGGGCCCGAGATTAAGTCTTTCAATAATTAGTTTCTTATTTTTAATGTCTTAGAAATAGATGTTTGCTTAGGTGATTTGATTCAACATTACTTTCAAAAAGCTCAAATTGCAAGATCAACAATTTTCAGTGACTGTTTTTGCTCTTGTGGTTTGATTCAACTTAAGTGAGAAATACAGGGATATAATTGTTATCTTCATATTTTGAAGGCAATTTCTAAGAGTGGTAAGATATAATCATCACTTTGTCTAATTACCTTACTTTTTGATATTTTCAAGTGAGTGCAACCATATTTAAAAAAAAAAAAAAAGCCTTTTAACCTGTTTGGAGAAATAAGTAAAAGATTGTGAGAGATGTGGCAAGTAAAAGAGAAAGGTAACATCAAATTACATCTAAAAACCTTTGGAGAGAGTAATTAGTAGCAGAAAGACAGAAAGGGAACCCCAAACTTCAATTTATCCTGCTCAGTCTGCTATAACTCTGCAAGACAAGTCTGAAAAAAAACTCTATGAGTTCAAGGAGTTCAACAATTTAATTCAAGTTACATCTTCTGGCTCTGATTTTTCTCATAGTCCTCTATAGAGTCTGTGACAAAACTGCTGTCCAGTGAAGCCCTTTTGTGATTACCTAAAATAATGGCTAACATTTCATGAGTATTTATTATGTATCATGCACATTGTTAGGTAGTTATAGTTATCATGTGCACGATGGTTAACCTACGTGTCAACTTTGCCGCAGTACCCAGAATATTTGATCAAGTATTATGCTGGATATACCTATGAAGGTTCTTTTTTTTTTTTATATCTCCTACATTGGCAGTCAGGTTCTTTACCACTAGCGCCACCTGGGAAGTCTTTGAAGGTTTTTTTTTTTTTCTTTTATTAAATATGAGACAACATTGAAATCAGTAGAATTCTAGTAAGATTACCCTCCATAAGGTAAGTGGGCCTCAACTGATTAGTAGAATAATTTAACAGAACCAAGACTGACCTCCTCACCCCTACACCAGACAAGAAAGAATTCTGCCAGAGAACTGCCGTTCAGCCTGTCAGCCAACCCTGTAGATTTTGTTCTTGCCACAATTCCACAGTCACATGAACTAATTCCTTTCAAATCAATCAATCTCTATCCCTCTTTCTCTCCACATACACAACTCCTATTGGTTCTGATCCTCTGAAGAATGCTAACACAGTGTGATCTCTTACATAGCACTCCAACAACTCTATAAGGTAAATATTATCGATAATCTGGATTTACCAAGAGACTAACCAAAACAAGGTCATAGATTTTCAACTTAAGTCTGTCTACTTCCAAAGCCGGTTTTGGCTGTATTACAAAGATGCGAATTAAGCAAATATGTATATGAACATATAGGTATGTGTGCATACCTATATATATACATATATATGTACGTGCATATATATGCATGTTAATATGTGTTTGAGCACACACATGTTTGTGTGTATATGTGTGTGTTGGGAGAGTGCTAACCATGGAGCAGTTTAGATGAAGGCAATTTTCTTTTGCCTATCTGTACTGTCAACTCCTTATCCACAGGCTTTCCCTGTGGCATTTCTTAACAGGTTGCCCTGTGTTTTAAATTAATATAAGCCTATTAAAAGCTCTGTCTCCTTATGAGAAGGTCTTGTCTTCTTGGATCTAGAGAGAAATTTTAGGTCACTCTCATGCTAGCAGAAAACTATACTTTTGGAGGTTATGCACGAGGTGAGTGTCGACTTATTTTGGTTTATAGGAGTAGGACTTACAGAGTAGGACTTCATATCTAATTCCTTCAGCATGCTGCTGACATGGACCTGGTCTAATATCTACCATCTTGTCTAATTATGTACTGAGAATTCTTTACATATATACATACACTGACTGATTGATTGATGGGTTGACTGATGCTTCAGGAACACAATTTGACCTTAATATCTCCCATGCTTATGTGGCAGATAGTGATCATAAGCCCACACGAAAGGGAGAACATATTTCTTTCCCATGTCCATTTATTCCCACAAGGCAAACCTGGTCTCAGTCCAGAGGTTTCAATGAGCTAGTATACTTCACAAAATACTCAATTCATGATTAACACAGTCAGGTCACAAAGGTACCACTTAGCAACTCTGGAAGAAGGCCGAACCTAAGCCCAGGCACTGGTTCAGATGCCCCAGGAATCTGGCTGAGTATCTTTTGCAGGAGCTCTGGGAAGCATGCTAAATCATACTCATCATGCTTTCTGCCAACAGTGATGCTGAACTGGTTTCACCATTGATCCAAAGCCTTTCCAGAGATACCGCCTGCTGTAATGCAAACACATTCTTATGCTTCGGAGTCAAGGAATGTCAGAGCAATGAGAATCAAGAGATCATAAATTGCACCTAATTTTATAGGTATAGAGACTCAATCTCAAAAAAGGGAGTGTACAAAGTGGCTTACCTGCATGGTCTATTTTCTATTAGAATATTTTTGTGTTGTTTATATGCTTCCCTTAATAAGATGTTCTCAATCAGCAAACTTAGGCTACAATTCTATCAAAACTGGAAATTCTTGTCTTCTGTTTATTCTTTCATTACTTCTGGTACTCTTACCCAAGAAATTGTGATTTACTTGCATTTAGGGATACTAGGACCACCCTTCTCTGGGGGATCTTGAGTTACTCTGTTTTATTATCACAGGTGGAAACACATTTTTCCCTGGTGTAGAGGCAGAAAGGCTGCAATCCCCAAAGCTAAGCCCAGGGCCTGGCATCTCTACCTGGACTGGCAGTTGTTTTCACCTTTTGATGCCCTTACTACACACCCTACTGCTCTTATTTTCCAAACAGCAGGGGGTTCTGCAATGTTTCTGCCACCAACAAATCCAAAACGAGCCAGAAGAGTGAAACTCAGCAGCCTGGAGCAAATTCAGATAATTTAAGGGGATTCAGAGTGTTCCTGGAAAGAAGTACTTTTTGGTGAGGTAAAATGGACATCTTTTCTTGAGTTTTCATCTATTTTTTTTTTTACCATTAATAGGATGAGAATAGGAAAGATTAGCTAAAATTCAGTGTTTCCTCTCTATTAGACACAGTTCTCGGTGCTCTGCATCTATTACATCCCCCATGACTCTGTGAACTGATATTACCTAAGGTTTACAAGGGCTTCCCAGTTAACACTTATGGTAAAGAACCTGCCTGCCAATGCAGGAGACATAAGAAACATGGGTTCGATCCCTGGGTTGGGAAGATTCCCTGGAGGAGGGCATGGCAACCCACTCCAGTGTTCTTGTTTGAAGAATCCTATGGACAGAGGAACCCAGCAGGCTACAGTCCATAGACAAGCTTACAAATGGAGAAACCGAGACTCAGCAGCCAGGTAGGAAGGGACAGAATCAGGAGCCTGACTCGAGTCCCGTTCAGCAATCTGAGCTTAAATGTCAGGTGCATTTCATAAGAATGCTAATTAGAGAAAGTGATGTATTTCCCATTGTTAAACAAAGCCCACCTAGCTTCTCATGATGACTGCTACCTAGACTTTTCTGATTATTATTATTAAAATGGGAAACCAGAGACTGTTTCTATCCTAAACTCAAAACAGTATAGTCAATCTAGTCAAACAACCAGTAATTCAATTAATTCATTTTTTAAAAATAGGCAAAATCTACTCACTTCACTAAAAGGAATGTTGCTGCTGCTGCTAAGTCGCTTCAGTCGTGTCTGACTCTGTGCGACCCCATAGATGGCAGCCCACCAGGCTTCCCCGTCCCTGGGATTCTCCAGGCAAGAACACTGGAGTGGGTTGCCATTTCCTTCTTCAACGCATGAAAGTGAAAAGTGAAAATGAAGTCGCTCAGTCGTGTCCGATCCTTAGCGACCCCATGGCCTGCAGCCTATGAGGCTCCTCCGTCCATGGGATTTTCCAAGCAAGAGTACTGGAGTGGGGTGCTATTACCTTCTCTGCTAAAAGGAATAACCTTGAAGAATTAATCAGTTCCATCAAAACAGAAAATTTGGTGGTTCAATATGGGCACCAGCAGTATTTTAGGCAACATAGCAGAGTTATCTGATACAATCAGCATGAGTTTTCATAGCTACCATGGTAGAAAGGAGTGAGGTGACAAGGATGCCTATATATCAGAGCAAAGACTGTTAAACAGTAAGATAGTAAATGAACAGCTGAGGTCATGAATAAAAGCAAAAAAAAATAATTAGCAGTATGGACTAGAATCTTGAGAACATTTCTCTGAAGAGGCAGGAATCTTGCAATTTGAATTTGAAGGACCTACAGATTAAATTAACAGAAGTGAAATTTGGAAGGTCACCAGTGTGTAAATGAGATCTCGAGTCATAGCACAAGCTGAATTGACAGCAAGCAGGATTGCCATTAGTTATGTAAATGTGAATGTCTCTACTGACAGCCTGATGGATGTAGGTTCAGAAGGGTAAACAAGAACCAATTCAAACATTGCCAGCTCAGAAACAATAACAGGTCTCTACAGGTAGCAAGGAGCATGGAGATGAATTACCTTGTAGGAGATTGAACTCAAGAAATCCTGGTTTTGCTTGTAAGGTAATTCACAAGGAAATTAAGTTCAAGTAAGCAGTCCTAAGGGCTTCCTTGGTGGCTCAGAGGTAAAGAACCCATCTGCCAATGCAGGAGACACAGGGGTTTGATACTTGGGTCAAGAAGATCCCCTACAGATGGAAATGACAACCCATTCCAGTATTCTAGCCTGGGAATCCTATGGACAGAGGAGCCTGGGGGGCTATAGTCCCTGGGGTCAAGAAGAGTTGGACACAACTGAGCGCACGCTCACACACACACACACACACACACAGTCAACAAGGATGAACATGTAATCACATTTTAACAAAAGGAACAATTATATGCAAAACAAAAACCTATTGCGGTATTAAAGGTAAATGGAAAGTTCTGTTTCATGAACTTGATGGTAAGTTCAAAAGTGTTCACTGAATTACTATTTCCATACCTTATATTTTCAACATTATCCTATTTATCTAAGCAAATTTTAATGAAGCATCTTTTAAAAAAACATTCTAGAATGAAAAATATAATACAAAATCAAGTGGATATTCAGATTCTTTAAGACTTCTGCTTTCAATTTAAAATTTTAACTATTTAAAGAAGGTATGGCAAAACCAATACAATATTGCAAAGTAAAAATAATAAAATAATAAATAAAACCGGAAAAAGAAGATTAAAAAAATAAATAAAATAAGGTCTATAATCTCACCTAAAATTAGAGATATATTAAATATATTTACTCTCATTCTGGTCTAAAATTAGATACATCAATTTTATTTTATTAAGTTTGTAATATATCCTAACACTTACTGTCAGAGATCAGCATGCTTTGATAATATAATTCTGTCCAACTTGTAGTCCAGCAGTCATGAATTAGATCAGAGTGATGGAATTTAGTTTAACAAATTCTAGGTTTAAGAGGAGTGGATTTAGTTATCAAGATAAATACAACCACCACAATGACTCTAAGTTATTGAGCATTTTTTATGGATTTGGTATTGAACTTAGTGTGAACTGCTTAGCTAAGTAACACCTCTTATCAAGTGATGCCTGGATACAGCTTATGCCTTCTTGAGTGAGACATCAGATCTCTGATAATTTTGAACAGAAAAGTAAAGTTATCCATTTATTTATCAACCGATTGCATTGAGTGAAGTGCTCTAGAAAAAAGGGGGAAATTCTTTGAGAATGTATGATAAAAACATCTCTGGAAAACAGTTCCCTTTGATGACAATTGTGATTAAAATTTCTCAAATCAGAAAACAGGAATTTCGTGAACAAGGTGCAGGTAAGATCTCCCTTGACTGGGTTTTATCCAGGTTTGGGGTGCAGGGGGTTGGTTCTTAGAGAGGAACCAAAGATAATATGCTTCTTCTTAGCCTGGATTCTGAACACATGACAATTCAGAAAAATTACTATCCATGGGCAAGATATTTTATTCCTGATAGAAATTAGACTGTGCCTTTTATTTAGACAGCAGAAGTAAGGAGTGAGGATGATAATCATTCTTTAAATTTAAAAAAGCAACTATTCTTTTTGTTGGATTTCCCTGGTGGCTCAGACGGTAAAGAATCCACCTGCAATGCAGGAGACCTGGGTTCAATCCCTGAGTTGGGAAGATCCCCTGGAGGAGGGCATGGCCACCCACTCCAGTATTCTTGCCTGGAGAATCCCCATGGACAGAGGAGCCTGGGGGGCTGCAGTAGAGGAGCCTGGCAGGTATTTCTTTACTGCCTGTGCCATACAGCATGTGGGATTCTAGTTCCCTTACTAGGGATCGAACACACATACGCTGCATTGGACGGACAGAATCTTGGCCATTGGACCACTGGAGAAATCGCCCAGTTTTTAAATTGGGTTCTGTGTTTTCTTATTGTTCAGTTCTGAAAGTTCTTTGTATATTTTGGATAACAATCCTTTTTCAGGTGTGTCTTTTGTACATTTATGGCCGAGTCCCTTGGCTGTTCACCTGAAGCTACCACAGCAAATCCACTATACCCCAGGACAAAATGGAAAGCTAAAAAAAAAAACACAAAACAAAACTTCCACTCCAAAATGACACTGTCAAGAGAATGAAAAAAATAAGCCACAGACTATAAGATATTTGCAAAAGCAACTATTCTGTTTGAAATGTCATCATTAATTATTTTGGTGCTTGCTAAGTTACCTCAGTCGTGTCTGACTCTTTGTGACCTATGGTCTGCAGTCCTCCAGGCTCCTATGTCTGTGGGATTCTCCAGGCAAGAATACTGGAGCGGGTTGCCATGCCCTCTCCAGGGGATCTCAGGTCTCTTCTGTCTCACACTGGCAGGCAGGTTCTTTACCACCAGCACCTCCTTACCTTGCTATTTTATTAACAGACTTACACTTTTTCACACTAATCATTCATACTTACTAGCTATGTATCCTTAAGAAAGAGTAAATCTTCTTTATCAATGGATAGACTAGTTCTGTTTGTGAATTTTTAAAAAATGCACCCTGATAGTGTTCTAGAAATGTTAGTCTATTCATGCACTGATGGTGACTCCTCGGCATGTATTATTTCATATTCACCATGCTACATTACAGTATTTAATGATTTACAAATACCTACATATACATTATCTTATTTGAGTCTTACAACAATTTTAGGTGGTCAATACTAATATTTTTCCCATTTTTCAGATGAGGAAATTAAAGCAAATGTCAGATCTAGCCTCCAACCCAAGAAAGGCTATTTCTCCAGTTCTAATAATATTTCGATTATACTGCAGCTACACCTGGCCCAATCCTCATAACATATACAATAAACTCATTTATAGTACATAGCATAATGAAAGATTTTATATACACACACAAAATTCATGATTTGTGATTGTTATTTATTTATACAATGCATTTAATTAACATGTACAAATTCATTGTAGAGAATAAAACAAATTTATGTCTGAGGAAGTTTGAAGAAAATCGACAAAGACAACAACACACCAAGTTTTAACCTCAACTTATTTTTTTACCTGCTTGCTTATTTTCAATAACCTGGAAGCTATACTACTGTTTATCTACTTACTAAATTTCATTTCTTTAAAAGTACTGGAGTAATTTAGCTTTTTTGATTTGAGTTTGTTTACTAATGAATTCATTTAATAGTTTCAACCATATGGAATTGCCAACATTCAAATATTTCTGACTTACAAAACAGTAATTTCATTTGATTCAATTTAATGTTTGTGTAAATTGGGACAGAACAGCAATATTTTTTGTCTCTCCAGTCAGCAAACAGATTACATCAAATTTGATGAGATGCCATCCAGCCTAAGACAGACTGGCAATTCCCTGAAATAGCATTTTAGTCATGAATCTCATATTTAGCGTTATTTAATGCAGTTTCAAGGAAAATTTCTGAGCATTTTGGCATGGCTTTACCTATATTTACCATCACAGGAGCATGGGTATTATGACAAAGATAGAACCACAAGTGTGTTAAATCTGTTATACAAGAAGCAATTTTGGGGGAGAGCTTCAAGTTATACCCTGGAAGAAGGAATGGCTACCCACTCCGATATTCTGGCCTGGAGAATTCCACGGACAGAGGATCCTGTGGGCTAGAGTCAATGGGGTCACAAAGAGTCTGACACAACCGAGCAATTTTCACTTTCAAGTTATACCAGTCAATGGCAATGACTTGCTAAATCAGTTGTTTTCAACTTTTTGTGTATTTTATGATCCCTGTGGCGGTATATAAAAATAAACACTTAAGAAAATTTGGCTACTGTGAAAGAAAAATAAATATGGAATCAGTATTAATAAGGGAGTGCTCTACAGGGGAGCCAAGGGGCCATGGAGGAAGTGAGACTTACCCACATCTCAGCCTAGACAAAATCTGACCTGTTGACCGCTTATTGTTCAACTCAAGACACTTATCCAATCATTACCCCCAAATGACTCATGATTCTTTAAGGACAAATAATCCCTGACTTGCATCAGAGTCAATTATAATTCTCACTGGGCAACTTTAACAACCTTGTTGCCGGAGTCCAGCTCCAGCTGGTCCAGGGTTCCCTCAGGAAGGACGGCGTCGGCAATGCGAAATGAGAAGACACAGCGAGTCCTGGTGTTTCCAAGTGTCTTCTGACTTTATTGTTTTTTAAGACAGATTTATATCTTTAGTTGTATTTTTTAAAGAATATAGGCACAGCAGATTATGACAAAGAAAGAATTCATTAACAGAAAGTTTTAAAGTAAAACCTGTTTTTCTAAGGGTTGATCAGCCAAAACACTTTTGTATCAGGCACAGCAGATTATGACGAAGAATGAATTCGTCAACAGAAAGTTTTAAAGTAAAACCTGTTTTTCTATAATCTATCTTATGCCTTGAGTCCAACAAAAAGGAATGTGGTCCCATAAAGTCATGGTACAGAAAGCTGAAACAATATAGTACAAAGGTCAGTTCTTAGCAAAAATCACCAGCTAAATTAACAATCGTCTTATTATTTGTATTAAGGCTAAACTTTTATTTCTATAAGTTTTTAACTATTATACTTTCATTACGCTAAGAGTGAAAACATAGTGAGTAAATATAGACTAAGTAACAGTTTCATAAAGCAATATTTTTTATATTTCCTAATAAGCCTTTGTCCTACGAAGAGCTCTGTACCTATTGGGGCTTTTGTGTGTTAGGCTCTCAATGCTGTTTATTGTTAAGGAGCAGTCATGCACATTAGCTCCAAAGGCACAGGTATATTTATTAAATAAACCAATATGCCAGCAAGAAGACTTTAGATTAATATACTCCATATCCTAGACAATCCCATCAGGGTGCCACCGTTTTTTAGGGGCCTTGTCAATTAAGGTTTTAGATTGATCTATATTGGAAAAGAATCAGGAAAAGGCCTTTTACCTAAGTCATAGAAAATAAGAAGAGGTCTATTGTAGCAAACATCAGAAAGACAGGCGTCATCTTCAAGGTGAGCGCTGAGGCAGCCTTCCGAGAATCCCTGAGGCCTGAGAAGCCGTGCTCGATCAGTCCTTCTCCTCATGACACTGTCATGGGTGGGATCTCGTGGGCTGGCTCCTGGCACCTTTGGGATTCTCCAAGCAAGAATACTGGAGTGGATTGCCGTTTCCTCCTCCAATGTCTCCTGGACTGTAATCCTGGACTGTAACTCCTCTAGAGTAAGATGTCCACAGGCTTGGAACAGAACAAAAAGGAGTAACTAGAAAACCATAAAGCAAGCCGAGTCATTCAGGTTCAGGGTAAGAAGAGCTAATCTTTGGCTGAATTGAGAGAAAGTAAAAGTAAAATTATTTATCCTGGATCCCAAACATACTTCACTCCAGTTTTGGTTGCACTTAGTATTTTGAATGATAACTTAATGAACTGGCTTCTGCAAATTGCCTGGAATATAGGAGTCACTGTCAAATAACTGTTTGCCTTTACTTCTCCTCAGATCTCCATAAAGTACAGTATATATCAGCATAAGCTAGTTTATAAACTAATTTACAACAAAGGTTCACTCTTTATTGAACCTGACATCCATCTTGGGGCATCTTAACCTTAGGACTGATACAGACAGGACAGCCTCTAGGTGGAGCATCCCTGGTTATTGTGGCAGAAGTCGACAAGGCACACACCGGTGATGAAAGCTGTTCTGCTCATATTTTGTTAACCAAGCCTAACATCAACGGGGTAGAGCAACATAATCTTTCCCCAGGAAGAGGCAGCAAATATTTTGTAGTAGCAATCTGTCCTACTGCATATATATTGCCAAATGGGAACTTGAAATGTTTTTAAAAATCAGCGATACCGCTGGCCACCAGATACCACTGGTTCAACATATATATCACCTAGTCTGAAAGTCATTTAAAAAACTCAACAAGCAATATGATTTAGGACTTCCTTGGTGGTCCAGTGGTTAAGACTCCATGCTTCCAATCCAGGAAGACTGGATTTGATCCCTGGGCAGGAAAGTTCCACTTGCCAGATGGCATGGCCAAAAAAAAAAAAGAACATGCTTTAAGGGAAGACATAGGTTACAGATTTGATAAAAACCCATCAGGGATCTGTGACAAGCATATCCATGCCTGTCATGGGAGGGGAAATATTTGTCCATGACCTGAAATCAGTTGAAGGATGGCAGAATGCGTCCCTTTTGCCTTGGGATATTTTGAGCTGAATGCAATAGAGAAGAAACAAATATAAGAAAACCTCCCTGTCTTCCCTTTATTTGCCTGAAAGCAGAAGATAAATTTTCAAAGGTGTCCCTCCTCCCTTCTATACCAGGAAGCAAAATTAATCACTAGAGACAACTTGAACCCTTATCAGCTTGGCGAAGGCCCTTGAGGATTGTACATAATAAGTTCCATTAAGTTTTTCTTTACCGTTAGTTTACCTTCTAATAGTTTGTCACCTTTACAAGCTTCAAACTCCTTTTCTCTGTGCTGTCATTTCTCCACAGATATACCGACCTTTGCTGAAGATACTGTATAAGACAGAGTTCCAGGCCATGGCATTGAGTTCCTCATTTCTCCCTGAATAGCTCCCAAGGATACAAGAGATATATATGCTAATAAACTTGAGTGTTTTTCTCTTGTTAATCTGTCTTTTATTACAGGGTTCTCAGCCAAGAACTCAGGGTGTTAGAGGAAAGTTGTTTTTTTTCCTCCCCTACACAATCAACAGGAGGCAAGGAGAAAATAATTGCACTAATATAGTCTTCCCAAGTGGCGCTAGTGGTAAAGAACCTGCCTGCCAAAGCAGGAGACTAAGAGGCATGAGCTCGATCCCTGGGTTGGGAAGATCTCCTGGAGAATGGCATGACAACCTACTCCAGTATTCTTGCCTGGGAAATTCCAAGGACAGAGGAGCCTGGTGGGCTATAGTCCATGAGAGCCAAAGAGTTGGATACGACTTAGCAACTAAACAGCAAACAACATGTCCATCCTTATGTTGGTAAAGCACACAGCAGCAACCAGCTATTGGTTAAAATGATACCATCAATAAGGTATACAGAAAACTGCTGAATTACAAACACCTCTACTGAGAATAACACTCTTCCCAGTACTTTCCTAATGCTGAGGAGTTGATGATTGCAGATGATAAAAAGGTTATTTTTTTTAACGCATTATCAACATATGGTAAAAAGAAGGTGATTATCTCATTCCTTAATATCCTGTAAGACTTTGAGGGAAAAGGAGAAGAGAGAAAATACCTCTTTATTTTGCTGGTAGATTTTTTGGAATAAGAAGGATTTTCTAGTAAGAACAAAACAATTGCATTCACCTAGTTAAAACCTTTTTCTTTAATGTTAGTACTAATTTCTTCATATTCTTTTGTATTGGTTGTATAAAGAGATCTCATATAATAAATAACAATGGGCTTCTTTCAGAAAGCAAATTAGCTCAATGGTGAAGAGCAATATGATTTTAATTTATAAAATTCAAAGGAGAAAAAAATTAGAAAAATGTTTGATCCAGTGTTTTTGATACTGTTAATGGTTGGATTGATAATACAGTCAAATTAATTCCCTGGACAGAACCACTCATTAAGATGCCATAAACCATTGATTCAGCAAATCATGAAAAAGTGACAGCCCTGATATGGAGTGTTATTGGGTTGCTTGGCACATTTTGTAGCCAATCTGTTCACACACAGATTTCTACATACCCTTTTCCATAAAACTCACATCAGAATTCTACTTGGCATGTAGTCTATTCTTCCTCTTGAACATGCCAGCTTTGTCTTAGGGAAATTAGACAAAATGTTTTAGTGGGGGGAAATATAAAAGAACCAGCAATCAAATCTTAATACATTACTAGAGGAGAAGAGATGGGCCAAGGATCTCTAAGACACACTAGGGGCCATTAGTTTTATTTAGTGCAGAAGTACATTTATGTTGTCCCTTTTGAAAAAACTGTAAATATAAGGATTTATTTAGAAAGGGTCAAATAAACTGGGGCTGGACAAATAAAATTGATATGGTAATTACTCTTACATGGCTCATCATGCTGACAAACACCATAAACACGGGAAGCATGATGAATTACAAGCATTCAGTCACAGGGTAGCTGGCTAGATTAGCTTCATGGGCTTATTGAAATTGTGTTGCTCTAATAAAGTGGAATGGAATAAGTGAATAAAAAATTTCCCCAGAAGCCATCATAAATAATTCATGCAAAATATTTTAAAAATTGGTACAAATTTCAATTTAAATTGGGTTCAATTTTTTCCCTACTCTACCTCCTAGCCCCCAAATTAGCCTGTATTCTGGGACCACTCTAGGTATCCTGAGGTCTAAAAATCAGTAAGACACTACAACTTCTATTAATGAAGGCTATGTATTTCTTTTGGTTTCCAAACTTTACCATCAATGAGAATGGAAGTCTAATTCTCTGCCTTCATTGTTAAGATGGAAACAGTGCTCTAGTGAGGAAACCTCCTGTTCCCAGCATCCCTCTGACCCACTCTCTTGATCCAGGTCTAACTGGATTGGCTGAACTGAAACCCTAGTTATGTTCACCACAGATTTAGAAGAACTCAGTGTCCATTACAACTTTTTTAACTCAGCCATGCATCATCAAGCAAACTGCTTAAAATCATCAAGGTCTCATTTCTTCCACAACAGTAAAAAGTGATATCTTCCAATTCTGGTGATTTGCAACCAATATTTTAAGTAAAACTCAAATATCTTGGCAGACATAGTGAAGATAATTTATTGTCGGCAGAATTATGATCTCACTGTTGCACTAATACAGTCAAGGCATATACACAACTCTATTGGGAGGAAAAATTTATTCCTCTTTCATTTTGGTTCCAGTGGTCAGAGTTTGCAATGTAAATGACATAGATTAACAGGAGAAAAGAAAAGGCTTATGTGCACATGCAAGAGAGTTGCTTGAGATGAGTGATTTGTGGAATAGCCCTAAGTAAAGGTTTATATATAGATCAACCTAATAAAAGAAGGTTTTTAGAACTTCAAAGGGAGAGTATGAGAGATTCTATTTTTTTTTTTTTTTTTTGAGGGGTATACTAATGAAAGTGGGCAGTTTATTTCCAAGGCAGCTGAATTCACAGGAAACTCCCTTGGAGGGGGTGCTTAATGGCAGTTGTATTTTTGAGAGGTTCTGCTTTAGTCAGATAAGATTTATTTCTGAATCTTCTAAGCTCAAATGTTTCCACTTTAATATTTATGCCAAATCTGAGGGCCTGAGAGCATTCCCACAGCTTTCTTTCTGCAGATTCCTAGAACTCTATCTTGTCTTTACTTTTCCAGAAGGACAGGAAATGTGGTCTACTGCTGGAAGGAAGGTTTAAAAAAAAACAAAAAAACAAAATCTTTGCTTGGACTTTCATTTGCATTTAAAAGAGAGACCAACCAGGCTGTGTATGTGATTTAAAGATAATTACACTGCATGTGGCCCTATTAAGTCTGGAGAGTTTAAGTCACTTCCAGATAAAGAAAAGGAGGCCTAACTTCTTAATTCAAAGTTTTGTAGTCCTTACATAATTATTTGTATAGGAAAAATTATATATAAATTGATTTTACCCTTTTTATAATATTTAAGTGGCATCAAGTTCATTTTTGTCAGTAATATCTTAGGTTTCATCCCTGTATCTGCAAAGTTTGTGATTTTGCTAATGTAGGTCATTGTAAAACTTACATCAAAGCTTTACTTATTTTCCATTCTATTTTCTATTCCTCTAGGTCATAGATGAAGTTTGAACAGCCTTTAATATATAGCTCATTTGTTTTTACACTGATCAGGGTCCCTACCATCTTTTTAATCAAATAGCGGATATATGAAACCACTTCAGTCTTGTGGAACGATGCACGAATCAGGGAAATTGACAGGTAAAATTTAGGTCTCACTTCAGGACACAGTATAAAAAGAAAACTGAAATGAGGACATTCTTCATTTTCAGGAATTTTGACCTTAAACTGACACTAGTACTAAAATTTTTCCTGAAATTATGTTTAAGTGCTGATAGCTTCCTGAGTGGCTCAGTGGTAAAGAATCTGCCTGCAATGCAGGAGCTGCAAGTGACCCGGGTTTGATCCCTGGGTCAGGAGGATCCCCTGGAAGAGAGCATGGCAACCCACTCTAGTATTCTTGCCTGGAGAATCCCGTGGACAGGGGAGCCTAGTGGTCTACAGTCCATAGGGTGGCAAAGAGTCGGACACAACTGAAGCGACTCCGCATGCAGCATGCAAGAATCCTGAAGGGCAGCAGAATGCACCAAAATATGCTACTTTGGCATAAGGATTATTTTTATTAAAAATTTTTTAACATTTTATTTTGTATTGAAATATAGCAGATTAACAATGTTGTGATAGTTTCAGGTGAATAGTGATGGGTTTCAGCAATACATATACACATATCCATTCTCCTCCAAACTTCCCTCCCATCCAAACTGTCACATAACATTGAGCAGAGAGTACGATTTAAATCTAAATGCTGACTTTCAGTGTGTACATATACACACTGGCATTTTTAAAACAGGTAACCAACAGGAACTACTGTATAGTACATGGAACTCTGCTCAATGTTATAATGTTGTAAGGGTGTCTCCTCTAGAAGGATGAGTCTGATCACGAAAGCCTCTTATCAGTGAAAAAGAAGTAGATTGAAACATACATGATAAATCTTACCCTTGCGTACAGTGTTTGCTTTTGTTTTTTTTAATAAACTCCCATAACTATCCCTGACTTGACCACAACCACTTTCTTTCACTTTGCAAGATGGTATTTAAGGTGGTGGCTTGGCCCAATCTTGAGGAGTTTTACTAAGTTTTCCTGGTTATCTCCTGCCTACTCATGAAGTATACATGTTATTAAATTTCTGTTTGTTTTTCTCAAGTTAATCTGTCTCTTATTATAGAGGGATTTCAGCCAGGGAACCTAGAAGAGTAGAAGGAAAATTATTTTTCCTCTCTAGAGTCCTCTGCTGGTTTCTCAAAACTGCTGCTAAGTTTTAATCCTACAGATTCAAAGGAATGTGGAGTACAATATTCGAAACATTGGAACATTTTCCATAACATCAGTGGTTCTCAACTGGGGGGTGGATTTTGGCCCCCAAAACCATTGATATCTCAGACCTCTTTGGGTGGCACAGCCAGGGAGGTGAGGAGCTACTGGGATGCTGTGAAAACCTCCTACAATACTCAGGACCACTGCCTACAACAAAGAATTATCTGGCACAAAATGGCACATCACAGGTTAAGAAACCCAGTGGTACTTTGAGAACATGAGGCTTAGTCTATATACCCACACAAAATGGGTGCTGTTTTTAACTCTACCAAAATATCTATTCTGACAGATTCAAGTTCCTAGAGCTTTGACATACAAAGTTTGGGGGGGTATAGTTGTTTTCCTTAAAAAAATAAAATCTTTTAAAGTTAATCATACGGTTTTAGAGATCTGAGTTCATCTGTACAGTGAGCTAAAAGACCTATTTTTCTTCAGATGATAGTTTAAATCCTTGATAGCCCACCGTGATAAAAAGAAAATAATTAAAGCTGAAGTCTTAATCATGAAAAGTGCATTGTTGAAGTTGTATAGTTTATATTCATATGAAGCAAACTGATTCTTTAAGAAACACAGCTAAGAGAACGAAATTTATACCGAAGAGGCACTTAAGAAATGTTGACGATGCTTCTTAAAATTCTAAAATCATGTTTCTGGATCAATAGCAATTCAAGGTATTAGGTGAATAACACCTCTGTGCAAAAAATATTTCAGAATTGATATGTGTACTTTCAAACAAAAAATATAAGTTATTCTCTCAAATGCACATCTAAAAATGTTACTTCTTCAGTACAAAAATCCATGACATCTCTCTGACTAAAAGACCCTTTAAGAAATAATTTCAAATAACTTCTCCAGATTTAAATCTCTCTTATTTTTTCTTATATATGATTTAATCACAATGTGTTTATTCTCACTTTTCTCTTTTTTGTTTTTTGCTCATCAGTCTATCACTGTTGGAGAAGTAAAACTTCTACCCATTTTGAGTTTCCAGCTAGGACTGAGAATTCAATTGAAATAAGACAAATTAACAGGAGAAAAGCATATATATTTATGTAATTTACATTTTATGTGACACACATAAGAAATGCAAATACAAAGATATGGCAAAACTTAAATGCTAGGAGAAAGGGGTGACAGAGGATGAGATGGTTGGATGGCATCACTGACTCACTCTACATGAGTTTAAGCAAACTCCAGGAGATAGTGAAGGACAAGGAAGCCTGGTGTGCTGCAGGTCACGGGGTTTCAAAGATGGGACATGACTTACAGATTGAACAAGAGCATACTAGGTTGAACAAAGACAATTGTGATAAAGTGACTAAAGTATTTAGAAAGGCTAAAGGAAGATAAGAATTACATTAACAAGGTCTGTTTGTAGAGATTTCTCTGAGCTCCAACTTCCTATCCTTGATGATAAGAATGTTACTTGCTCTTGATATATGGAGAACATCTTTGATATGAGGGTTCTATCTCCTGCTTTCAGGAAGAAAAAGGGAATGGTCAGAGTGTGCTTCTTATACTTTTTTTTTTTTAAGTGCCGTAGTTCAGAATAATTTCATGTCACAATAGCATGTTTTAAGATGACATAGTCTGGTTTCTTCCATCACATTACGTCACTTTCTTATCTCACACCCTGTCAAGGCTTCCTGCCATTATTGGGTTTTAATCTAAACTACCTTCTTGTCCTAAATGATTTCAGATTCCATGTTTCTGCTCACATAGCCTCAGTTTCAGAAAGTCATCCCAAACTAAAGTGAAAATGCAAGTGTTAGTCGCTCAGTTGTGTCCAGTGTTTTGGGGGCCCATGGACTGTAGGCTGCCAGGCTTCTCTGTCTATGGAATTCTCCAGGCAAGAATACTGGAGTGGGTAACCATTCCCTTCTCCAAGGGATCTTCCTGACCCAGGGATCAAACCCAGGTCTCCTGTACTGCAGGAGATTCTTTACCATCTGAGCCACCACGGAAGCCCAAACTAATAATTTTCCTATTGAAATGAGGCAGGACCCTGTGCGACCCTCCCAAGTACAAAAGCCTGTCCATGCACCACATTTCTTGCTTGTAGGAAAAAACAAGTTTCTTACACTTTCTCTGAGTTCCAAAGGGTGAATAATTCAGCTATTAATTAGGAAAACGAGGAGATGCAGAAACAAAAGAAAGGAAGTCGAGAGACAATAGTGCGGCCATGGGGCCGTGTCCTAGTTCCCCTGGAGGAGACTTGCATGACAACGAACACACATCGCTGAGTTCTTCTAAGGAACTAACACCTTCACCTCAGGCTGAGCACAAGCACATGGACCCCAGGCTGGTCAGAACCAGAAGGCCGATGACTGAGATTCCTGAAACACCACCCTGTTACCTCACCATCAATCAACGAGAGGAAAATCACACAGCCTGCAGACCTCCCCCAAATTTTGCCCCTAAAAACTCTTCCATGAAAACTATCAGCAAGTTCCAATTGTTCAAGTACCACCTACTCAGGACTCTTACAATAAACATTACACTTTCCTTCACCACAACTCAATGTCAACAGGTTAGTTTTACTGTGCGCAGGTAAGCAGACCCAAGCTTGGTTCAATAACACTATTCCCATTCAAATCTACTGGATCATGCTTCCTTTGAATGGTTTAACATGTCTGAGTTGACCATCATGGCAAAATGATGTTATAACTATTGGTAACTACTTACGCACATCTTCCTGACAGATCATACGTATTGTTGTAGCCCTAATATGTAACTACTATACATAGAAGACATCCAATATACTATGTTTGCTGAATACATGCATCTATGAAGGAATTAACTTGTGACAAGAGTTTCAGCAACATTAACTTAGTTTCCTTAAGGCATTTTACAAACATACATGAATGAGACTATCACTTGGAAAAGGAAGAATAATAAACAATTTCAATTAATAAACATCCACTAAGTTAACATAGCTGTGAAAAGAAGAGAAGCGAAAAGCAAAGGAGAAAAGGAAAAATATTCCCATCTGAATGCAGAGTTCCAAAGAATAGCAAGGAGAGATAAGAAAGCCTTCCTCAGTGATCAATGCAAAGATATAGAGAAAAACAACAGATTGGGAAAGACTAGAGATCTCTTCAAGAAAATTAGAGATATAAAGGGAACATTTCATGCAAAGATGGGCTCAATAAAGGACAGAAATGGTATGGACCTAATAGAAGCAGAAGATATTAAGAAGAGGTGGCAAGAATACACAGAGGAACTGTACAAAAAAGATCTTCATGACCCAGATAATCACGATGGTGTGATCACTCACCTAGTGCCAGACATCCTGGAATGTGAAGTCAGATGGGCCTTAGGAAGCATCACTATGAACAAAGCTAGTGGAGGTAATGGAATTCCAGTTGAGCTATTTTAAATCCTGAAAGATGATGCTGTGAAAGTGCTGCATTCCATATGCCAGCAAATCTGGAAAACTCAGCAGTGACCACAGAACTGGAAAAGGTCAGTTTTCATTCCAACCCAGAAGAAAGGCAATGCCAAAGAATGCTCAAACTACCGCAAATTGCACTCATCTCACACGCTAGTAAAGTAATGCTCAAAATTCTCCAAGCCAGGCTTCAGCAATACGTGAATCGTGATCTTCCAGATGTTCAAGCTGGTTTTCGAAAAGGCAGAGGAACCAGAGATCAAATTGCCAACATTCGCTGTATCATTGAAAAAGCAAGAGAGTTCCAGAAAAACATCTATTTCTGCTTTATTGACTATGCCAAAGCCTTTGACTGTGTGGATCACAATAAACTGTGGAAAATTCTGAAAGAGATGGGAATACCAGACCACCTGACCTGCCTCTTGAGAAACCTGTATGCAGGTCAGGAAGCAACAGTTAGAACTGGACATGGAACAACAGACTGGTTTCAAATAGGAAAAGGAGTACGTCAAGGCTGTATATTGTCACCGTGCTTATTTAACTTATATGCAGAGTACATCACGAGAAATGCTGGGCTGGAGGAAGCACAAGCTGGAATCAAGATTGCCAGGAGAAATATCAATAACCTCAGATATGCAGATGATACCACCCTTATGGCAGAAAGTGAAGAACTAAAAATCCTCTTGATGAAAGTGAAAGAGGAGAGTGTAAAATTTGGCTTAAAACTCAGCATTCAGAAAACTAAGATCATGGCATCAGATCCCATCACTTCATGGGAAATAGATGGGGAAACAGTGAAAACAGTGTCAGACTTTATTTTTTTGGCTCCAAAATCACTGCTGATGGTGATTGCAGCCATGAAATTAAAAGACGCTTACTCCTTGGAAAGAAAGTTATGACCAACATAGATAGCATATTTAAAAGCAGAGACATTACTTTGCCAACAAAGGTCCATCTAGTCAAGGCTATGGTTTTTCCAGTAGTCATGTATGGATGTGAGAGTTGGACGGTGAAGAAAGCTGAGTGCTGAAGAATTGATGCTTTTGAACTGTGGTGTTGGAGAAGACTCTTGAGAGTCCCTTGGACTGCAAGGAGATCCAACCAGTCCATCCTAAAGGAGATCAGTCCTATGTGTTCATTGGAAGGTCTGATGTTGAAGCTGAAACTCCAATACTTTGGCCACCCCACGTGAAGAGTTGACTCATTGGAAAAGACCCTAATGCTGGGAAGGATTGAAGGCAGGAGGAGAAGGGGACGACAGAGGATGAGATGGCTCGATAGCATCACTGACTCGATGGACATGAGTTCGGGTAAACTCCGGGAGTTGGTGATGGATAGGGAGGCCTGGCGTGCTGCAGTTCATGGGGTCGCAAAGAGTCGGACACGACAGAGCAACTGAACTGAACTGAACTGAAGTTAATATATCCCCTTCATGGATCACAGCCTCATTGTAGCAAAGGGGTTTGCATAACTCAATGAACCTATGAGCCATGCTGTGCAGGTCCATCCAAGACAGACGGGTCATAGTGAAGAGTTCTGACAAAATGTAGTCCACTGGAAGAGAGAGTGGCAAACAGTACTCCAGTATTCTTGCCACGGGAATCCCACGAACAGTATGAAAAGGCAAAAGATATGACAGTGGAAACTGAGCCTGCCAGGTCAGAAGTTGTCCAATATGCTACCTGGGAAGATCAGAAGGCAATTGATAATCGCTCCAGAAATTACGAAGTGGCTAGGCCAAAGTGGAAACAATGCTCGTTTGTGGATGGTGAAAGTACAGTCAGATGCTGTAAAGAACAATATCACATGGGAAATTGGAATGTAAGGCCCAAGGATGAGGGCAAACTGGACATGGTCAAGCAGGAGATGGCAAGAGTGAATTTCAACACTTTAGGAATCAGTGAACTAAAATGGACAGGAATGCACAAATTTAATTCAGATAATGATTATATCTACTACTATGGCCAAGAATACCTTAGAGGAAATGGAGTAGCCATCATAGTCAACAAAAGAGTCTGAAACAAGTACTTGGGTGGCCTTCTTCAATGAACAATGCAAATAAGTAGAGAAAAAGAACAGAATGTGAAAGAATAGAGATCTCTTCAAGAAAATTGGAGAGATCAAGGGAACATTTCATGCAAGGATGGGAACAAAAAAGGATAGAAATGGTGAAGAGTACATCAAGGCCATACAGAGAATTAAAAAGCAGAGACAACACTTTGCTGACAAAGGTCTGTATAGTCAAAGCTATGGTTTTTCCAGTAGTCTTATATGGATATGAGAGTTGGACCAGAACAAAGGCTGAGCCCTGAAGAACTGATGCTTTTGAATTGTCCTGCTCTGAAGACTCTTGAGAGATTCCTTTGGACTACAAGGAGATCAAACCATTAAATCCTAAAGGAAATCAATCCTGAATATTCACTGGAAGGACTGATGCTGAAGTTGAAGATCCAATAGACTCAATGGAAAAGAGCCTGATGCTGGGAAAGATTGAAAGCAAAAGAAGAGGGCAGCAGAGGATGAAACGGTTTTGTAGCACCACTGACTTAATGGACGTGGATTTACACAAACTCCAGGAGACAGTGAAGAACAGGGGAGCCTGGCATGCTGCAGTCCATGGGGTCACAAAGAGTTGGACACAACTTAGCAACTGAACAACAAAAGCTAATATAAATATATGATCACTAATAACAGCAGTAACACACAATTGAAAACAGAGGCATGTTCAACACTTGGCAGTTATAAGAATGTAAAATAGGACCTCTGACTTTAAGGGTCAAGTTTAAATACAAGGTAGGTACAGGATGGGAAATGCAATTCAATAAGGCAACCCAAAGTGTTTGTCAGTTTCTGGCACAAATTAGTACTCAGTGAATACTGTCTTAGTAATAAGATGATGGTGGTAATGATCCTAAGTGTCAAATGAGTTGTTAGGACATCGAAACTCTCACAGTCATTAAGAAAAATCTCATAGGTAGGAGCAGTAAGTCTTCATAGTAAGAAAGATGAGATTTGGATCATTGTAAAATGGGGGGAAGAAATTATATGCAGGCATTTGGCACATAAGTAAGAAATGCATTTGCATTAGAAAACCACCATTCCCTAAGAAAGCTGCAATCTATAAAGGTTAGAGAGAGATAGATAAGGTCAAGGTGGTAGGATATTTTTAATGTCTGGCCTCAAAATTTGGTGTTTACTGTGAAGGTTATTGGAGAAGGCAATGGCACCCCACTCCAGTACTCTTGCCTGGGTGAAGGTTATTGGAAATCGTCAGAAGTTTATGAATAGGAAGGATGACATTGACAATAGTAGTGCTTGGCATGAGCCTTAAAACAATGCCCTGAGGAAAGATGTTAGATAGAAGAGAGACTAGAAACAGGGAAACATAGGTTTATTTACATATGAATTAAGTAATATCGTACTGTTTGAACAAATATCACATTTTTAGAAATCACTCTAGAGAAAATGAAATGTTATTATAAGGTCACATACTCAAGAAAGTGTGCAATCTTTCTGAGGAGAGAGATTTAAATACAAGAAATAGAATGATAAAGAAGATGAAACATAGTAATGTTCTTAATTGACACTCATAAGAAGTGAAAAAGATCAGAGAAAGACAATATGGGAGTCATTGGGGAAGACTTCATGAAAAAGTGACATTTGAAATTGTGCTGAAATGGTGAGTAAGATTTAAGTAGCCAAAAAACATAGGGAAAATAAAGACATCTTGAATGAGACACATCATACAGAACAGTGTGGAGAAATGAAAGAGTACAGTATGTGCTTACAACAATAATTATAAAGAAAGAATAATTGATGAATCTATATATGGGTTAAGAGAAGTGTGGATAAAACTACAAGATCTAAGTAGATGTTCAAATGGCATCATAGGTCAATATGTGTTCACTATCTAATTGTCTACTCAGTTTCAGGCATTGCTCTAATATTTTCAGATGCGGATTTGTTTAATATTCACAATAACCCTATGAAGTAGGCATTATCCCCACTCTACAGATGAAGAAACTTAAAGCTTAACTTATAAAATAGGACATCAGTACTGCCTCTACCTGTCAACCTGAAGCCCAGAATAGTCTTTACAAGTAAATGGCAGGAGGACACATGAGTATCACATTTTCAAGCTCCTTAATACATGTTTCTAAGGGTTTTGCTAACATAATCATACTTTTTATTACATCCTTTAAAAAAAGTCTTTATTAGGAACTTCCCTGGCTTCCAGTTGTTAATACTCTGCATTGCCATTGTAGAGGGCACATGTTAAAACCCTGGTTGGGGAAATAAGATTCCACATGCCTTGGGATGTAGCAAAAGAACCCCCAAAGTCTTTCTTAGTTGTAAAAAGCACTTTCTAAAACTGGAGTTATAAATGGAGCCATAAGCCAGCACTCTGTAATTGAGATGAAATCATTAGAAGGCAGCCCCAACATTCTGTCTTAGATTCCTCTGTGTGGGGAAGGGGTGCTGCACTGTAGTGGTTACAGGGAAAAAACAAACAAACATATAACATCATCTTAGAGATATCTGTAGAAAACCACCAGAGGTTTAAATAAGATTTAAGTTAATGGGCTACATGCTAGCAGTGACAATTTACAGACCTGTAAGCTAACATGCAAAGAACTGATTTATTGGAAAAGACCCTGATGCTGGGAAGGATTGAAGGCAGGAGGAGAAGGGGACGACAGAGGATGAGATGGTTGAATGGCATCACCAACTCAATGGACATGGGTTTTAGCAAGCTCCAGGAGTTGGTGATGGACAGGAAAATGTGGCGTGCTGCAGTCCATGGGGTCACAAAGAGCTGGACACAACTGAGCAACTGAATTGAACTGAAGCTAAAAAGAAAAAAGAGAATAGGTACGTTTAAAACATCCTACAAAAACACTGGTACATCTCAATAGATAGATACAGACCATAAGATAAGTTGACAGAGAAAGAAAGAAATTGAAAGGCAGAAGAACATGCCATCCCAAAATATGCCACTTTGGTTATCGATTATTTAATGCTGTAGGCACTTGAAAAACAGCAAACACAGGGAGAAGCTTTCTCTGAACTCTCCTCATCTACCTAAAGACAGATCCTTCAAAAGGCATTCAGTTGTCTAAATCCCCTCCCTGAGAGTTTCATCAACCAAGGATTGATTTTTATCACAAGAGAGGTGAGGAAAAATTGACACAAAATCCCAAAAACTTTGTCACAAACTACACAACTCATCTCTTCTTAGAGCCATTCATCTTTCCTAAATATCATCTACTCTTCACTAAAAGGCCTACATCACCCTCCCCTCTCCCTGTTAAGCTGGTATTTAAGTCTAAATTCTAAGCCACTTGGAGGGGTGACACATTTTTTTCCCCTGGATATATCCTATATTATATGAGACATACATGTTAACTTCTGTTGGTCTTTCTTCTTACTCTTTTATGAAAGAGCTCTCAGCTAAACTCTAAGAAGAACACAGGGAAAATTACCTTGCCTTCCCTATTCCCTATGATATCTATATCTACATACACACATGCTGCTGATTCAGCTGCAAAAATGATGCCTCACAGAACGACTGGACTTCGGGGGTGGTTCAGTGGTAAAGAATCTGCCTGCCAATTCAGGAGAGTCAGTTTCCATCCCTGGGTCAGGAAGATCCCCTAGAGGAGGAAATGGCAACTTCCTCCGGTATTCTTGCCTGAAAAGTTCCATGCACAGAGGAACCTGGTTGGCTGCAGTCCACGGGGTCATAAGAGTCGAACGTGATTGAGCACGCACTCAGAAGGGTTATTTTTAAATGCATATACTAGTTACTTTCAGTCAAGTCAAATATGACCACACAATTTTAAGGAAAAGACTATACACAGTAAGATTATTTACTTACTTAATTGAATCTTACAAGGGTTATTAAAAACAACAAAAAAAAGAAAAAACACACAGGCCCAAAATGGTGTCAGGAATTGGCTAAGAAAGAAAAGAAAGTGAAGTCGCTCAGTGAAAAAGAAAGTGAAGTCGCTCAGTGAAGTCGCTCAGTCATGTCCAACTCTTTGCGACCCCATAGACTGAAGCCTACAGGCTTCTCCCTCCATGGGATTTTCCAGGCAAGAGTAACCAGAGTGGGTTGCCATTTCCTTCTCCAGGGGATCTTCCTGACCCAGGGATCGAACCCAGGTCTCCTGCATTGCAGGCAGATGCTTTACCCTCTGGGCCAACCCCAAGATAAAAAATCTAGAATTTAGCTTCCGCTCTAATCACAGTTTCAACCTCTTCCAAAAGTGTAATCTTAGTCAGTCAGTCTGGAAATTTCTGGTCTAGGCACCAGTAAAATAATCTGTACCCCTGAACCTTCAGTAACCCCCGGAGGAAGAAGAGGCAAGCAGCATAATAAAACCTTGGCCAAGTTCCCTTCCCCCAAGGAAAATGATGTCTTGGCTTAAAAATAACCCTCCCTTTTCTTTTGCTAATACCTTCTTGCCCCACCCTCCTTCTTCCTATAAAAACCTTTCAGTTTGTACAACCCCTCTGAGCACCCTTCTTGGTGTTAGATGGGAGGACAATTGATTCACGAATCTTTGACAAAAGCCAAGTAGAGCTTCAAATTTCCTCCACTGAATTTTGTGTGTTTAAGGGGACGTTTGCCTTGAAAGTTCAAAGTTAAGTGACAATGTAATGGGAAGAGTATGGGAACTGGATTCTAAATGGGTTTCTAACAACCACTTACCACTTACAAATAATAGCAAAGTTAGCAAGTTACTTATTATCTCAACCTAAGCTGTACAACCTGCACAATGAGATACGATCACTGGGTTTTATGATTTTTATGAGAAATACCTAAAATCACGTGAGATGACTAGTTCCAAGTTTGGCATAGAAAACAGTCAGTAAAAACTAAGTCCTTTAATCTTGCGTATGGTTGTCTTGCGTATGAAAAAGTTTGAGGGCAAAAGAAGAGGGCGGCAGAGGATGAGATGGCTAGATATAATCATCAACTCAATGGACATGTACTTGAGCAAACTCCAGGAGATAGTGGAGGACAGGGAAGCCTGGCAGCCTGCAGTTTATGGGGTTGCAAAGAGTCAGACATGACTTAGCGACTGAACAACAACATGTGATTGTCTTGTTAGTGATCCCTGAGAAGCAAACCCTGAAACAAGGCTTCAAATGTAAGAAGTAATCCGAGAGGTGATGCCAAAAGACACAAGGAAGGGGAGAAGAGAGGCAGGGAACAAGGCCAAGATCAAGGACCAAACCGTCAGGCTTTGTGCAAATGAAGCTCAACCCCACTGCAGACACTTGGGGGACAGAGTAGAACACATTTTTTAATTAACCAAAATGAGAAGCAAGGAAGCTAGCTTATTTACCCACTAGTCCCCATCGTCCTGGGCTTAACAAGGCTCTGCTGCAGCTAAGTCGCTTCAGTCGTGTCCAACTCTGTGCAACTCCATAGACGGCAGCCCATCAGGCTCCCCTGTCCCTGGGATTCTCCAGGCAAGAACACCGGAGTGGGTTGCCATTTCCTTCTCCAATGCATGAAAGTGAAAAGTGAAAGTGAAGTCGCTCAGTCGTGTCCGACTCTTTGCGACCCCATGGACTGTAGCCTACCAGGCTCCTCCGTCCATGGGATTTTCCAGGCAAGAGTACTGGAGTGGGTTGCCAAACAAGGCTCACTAGGGCATTAACTGTCTGGCATTCCAGGCTTGTCATTTGTATTAGACCAGGGTGTTCCCCTTGGCCAAAAAAAAAAGAGTTCAGAGGCACAGAAAGTCACAGGTACTCATGGATACAAACAGTGCCAAAATGGTGTCATTCAGGCTAAAGTCAAAGATTAAAAACCCAGAATTTAACACCTGATCTAATCGCAGTTTCAACCACTTCCAAAAAGGTAATCTTAGTCAATCAGTCTGGAAATTTCTGGTCTAGGCACCAGTAAAATAACCTCTACCCATGGGCCTTCTCTATCCCCCAGAGGAAGAAGAGGCAAGCAGCATATTAAAACTTTGCCAAGTTCCCTTCCCCCAAGGAAGATGATGTTTTGGCTTAAGAATAATGCTCTCTTTTCTTTTGCTAATACCTTCTTGTCCCACCCTCCTTCTTCCTATAAAAACCTTGCAGTTTTTACAATCCCTCTGAGCATGGATTGGTATTTGATTCAGAGCTGAGGGAACTGAGAGCCAAGAGAATGTGCATGACACCCACAGCATCTGCTAGAGGGATGCATGCATGCATGCTAAGTCGCTTTATTCGTGCCTGACTCTGTGTGACCCTATGGACTGTAGCCCTCCAGGCTCCCTGCTAGAGAGAGAGAAGACTTTAACTTTTTATTTTTAAAAATATTTATTTATTTGGCTGCATCAGGTCTCAGTTAAGACACCTGGGATCTGCCTTGCATCATGAGGAATCTGTCCTTGTGGCATGGGGACTCTCGAGTTTTGGCATGTGGTCTCTAGAGCTTGTGGGCTCAGTAGCTGTGGTGTGCCAGCTTCGTTGCTCTGTGGGATCTTAGTTTCCCAATCAGGGGTTGAACCAGCATATCTTGTGTTGCAGGGCAGATTCTTAACCACTGAGTCACCAGAGAAGTCCCTAGAACAGTATTTTAAAATCCACTCTTTGCAACAATTTGCCAAGGTTCAGTATTCATCCCTTCCGTTTGACTCCTCTAAGTTCCAGGCTGCAGCAACTTAACTGTCTTGTTTACTGATTTTCCGCAAGCTCCCAGGACATGGTAGGCATTTAATAGGTATTTTCTTTCATTTTACAATATAGAACATTTATTCTTTACTTATGAAGAATGAGGCACTGTGACAACTGATGTAGAAACATGATTGGTGCACTATTTGGTTTGATCTTCATTATTTTCCTGTAATCTGTGTGTGTGTGTGTGTGTGTGTGTCTGACTCTTTTGTGACCCCATGGACTGTAACCCTGCCAGGCTCTTCTGTCCATGGGATTTTCCAGGCAAGAATACTGGAGCCAGTTGCCATTTCCTACTTCAGGGGATCTTCCCAGCCCAGGGGTTGAACCAGTGTCTCTTGTGTTTCCTGCATTGGCAGGCAGATTCTTTACCATTAGCGCCCCCTGGGAAGCCCACATCTTCATGTAAGAAAGGTGAAAAGGATGACACGGGTTAGAATATAGGCTCAGCACCATACAATAGACTAACTGCAAAGCCTTGTGCTTGATTTCTAGGAGACTGCCTTCCTCCCAACACTTGCAACCTTGGAGACCTCATTCATGTTCATGCCTTAAGTAATGATCTTTGGTGGTTGACACCAAAATAGTAAAGTCTAGTCCTCCCTCTTTGGTTATCATACCACTCCCTCAAATTAAATTTCTCTAAAACGAAGCTCTCCCATCTTCCAGCAATTTCTCTTGTGGACAAATTGTATCAAGGGTATCAGGCTCAAATCCTTTGAACAATTCCTGATGCTATACACCCTCCCCAGCATAATAAGTATAAAAACTTATGTGGCTAGTTTTTAATTGATTCTCTACTATGTACTAACAGCTTAAATGACTTGGGTCTTATGAAGATTTGCGTAAGTCCAGATGCTACTATGGACATAAATATCATGAAGGAGATAATAGTTAAGAACCACACATGAGGTACATGAATGATGATGTACGAAAAAGTGAGATGACAGGATTGTAAAATTCTCTGTGGTCTTTTCTGTGACGTCTTTTCCTCTGCCTACAAAGGGCTCCATTATTCTAGGGTGGGATTCCATCTCAAAAGGAATAATCTGTTTTATTTACATATCCAGGCCGTTAATAACCTATCCTGGAATCACTGGTATAATAAACTCCTTTGCAATGAGTAGCAATGAGTGGCTGGAGGTTGCATGTGTATATGCTCAGTTACTCAGTCATGTCCAACACTTTGCAGCCCAGTGAACCATAACCCACCAGGATCCTCTGTCCATGGAATTTTTCAGGCAAGAAAGCTGGAGTGGGTTGCCATTTCCTACTCCAGGAGATCTTCCTAATCCTGGGATCGAACACACACATCTTGCATCTCCTGTACTGGCAGGAAGATTCTTTACCACTGCACCACCTGGGTGGAAGTTAGGTTATTCATTATTGCTTTAGGCCTGACTTAAGATAAAAAACTTTATACTGTGCCTGTCTCTTTTAAGGCTTAACTGCTGGAGGAATACAATATTTCAAGCTTTGTGATAATTCAGTAATGCAGAATTTTAGATCTGAAAAGCCTCTTCCGTCATAAACATGCTGATATCTATAAAATAACCATTTCTCTCTTAAACGGGGACAATGTTATCAAAATGATGCTAGTGTCAGTAATACCGTGCTGCATTAGTTGAGTACTTATATTCACAAACAACATCTATTTATTATCACATGAGATGGAAATAGTCTAGGCATGGTGGTTGCAGAAGTAAACAAAATATTCAGAGGCATATCCCTGGGGGTGGAAGGGTAGAGGTTGCAGAGTGATTTCACGTCCTTGATGGAGTTTGAAGCTCAAATTAAAATTGTCTTGGGCAACTGTTGTTTCTCTTATCCATTCAGAATCATTCAAGAGATTGCTTGGACTCTGCTAAACAAAGTAAGCCATGAATCTGCTGACCATGATAAAAGGCTCTGTCTAGAAATGTATGTTTGTTTTCTCCCCCTGAGATAATGATTAAATAGCTTCAAATATAGGTAAGCCTAAGATTTATCATGAGAAGACTAAGTAGAGCCATCCAACATTAGATTCTAGTTGGTTTTAACACGCCTTAATTTTAGGGGAAAAAAGAGAAATACAACATAACCCTGGCATTCATTAAAATAAGACAGCTGCCAGGCAAGACTTGAGGCTCTGTAAAGCTTCAAAGCATTTCCATTCATCCCAACTGAAACCATTAGGCACTCAGGCCTGTAGAGTACTAAACCTTACGGCAAAGCATCTATTACCAGGACAACTTCATTCATATTCCTGGCCTTGGAACCTATTCCACACTTTATTTTCCTTTTCAGACAATATTATTGTACACCAAATGAAAGTTACAGGACAAAAACGACATATGCACTTTTACTTGCCAACGAAAATTTTAAAAGACTGACATTCTGTTACATTGGCTTCAGGATTTTTTTTTAAGTAATTTCACTTGTTTCTTTGATGGCACTGGGCGTTAGTTGCCTCACTCAGAATCTTTAATTGCGGCATGCAAACTCTTAGTTGCAGCATGTGGGATCAAGTTCCCTGACCAGGGATCAAGCCCAGGCTCCCTGTAATGGGAGATCAGAGTCTTTGCCACTGGGCCACCAGGGAAGTCCCCGCTTCAGATGCTTTTAGGGTGATAAATTATTGATCCAGTTGAAGTCTCTCTCATAGCTCCTTTCAATACACTAACTTCTTGGCTTGGGATGTGCTCGGCCTTGAACACTTTTTCTCTGCTCTTCACTTGGCCAACTCCTACTCATCTTTCAAATTTTAACTTAAGAGCTCAAATCAGGTCTAAAAGAAGCCCAAGTTATACAATGAGTTATACAATTTCAAAACGTTCTATACTTTTTAGAAGCAGTTGGCTCAACTTTAAGTATGTAGTTTTAGTGGAATGATTCAGTTTGTCGCCTCTCTTTTCTAAGTACTTCTGAGCTGTGTCTGTCTGTCTTTTCCATCAGCCCGGCACGTGGCTTGACAGAAACTCAGCAAATATTTGTTGACTTAATGAAAGAAACAGTATTCAAAATGATGGTCCTATAGTGAATATAGTAGAAGGTTTGTGCAACATCATGTACAAAAAGCAACCAATTGAGCATTTTTTATGATTTAAATGCAATTTATGTGAAACACAGTGTACTGAAAATTCACTGTTCCTCACCTTTTCTCTCCTACCTCTCTTTGGATTCATGTTTGGGTGATACCCAAGATGCTTTGGGCTTCCCAGGTGGTACCAGTGGTAAAGAAACTGCCTGCCAGTGTTGGAGATATGAGACACAGGCTTGATCCCTGGATTGGGAAGATTCCCTGGAGGAGGGCATGGCAGCCTACTCCAGTATTGTTGCCTGGAGAATCCCATGGATGGAGGAGCCTGGCAGGCTATAGTCTGTAGGGTTGCACAGAGCTGCATGTGACTGAAGCGACTGAGCACAGCACATAGGATACTTTACTTTCCAAATGAAAATAGGTTTTGTTAGTTTTCAATGCATTTTTCTACTTTAAATCAAAATGAGAGGCAAACGAACTAACGTGTCAAATTCCATGCAGACTGTGTTTTGTTCTATGGCACTTCTGGTCTGTAGCCTTTTGTCATTCTCTTTCTTGCTGTTGTACATTTGTCACAAGAATATGATTTCTCTTGACAGTATTGACTGTCTGCCTTTTACTATCTCAATACAGATATTTGAATCTCTGTTCACTCCATTTAAAAACCCAGATATGTGAGAGAGAGAAAAAGAGATTGCCATGGATGGGACTCTTTTTTAGATGTACAAGATTATAAGACATTTCACAAGTTCCCTCTCTACCTTTTCAAGGGAAATATTCTGATCTCTAATCCATTTTACATGGAGAATAGAAAAACTCAATCCCAAGCTCTATAAAATATTACTTGTTATACTACAGCATGAGGAAAAAAGTATCATTGAGATTCAGAATTTGGGCAGGTGAATAAGTTAGTAATTAGGTCATATGTGTGTGCTATGTCACTTCAGTCATGTCTGACTCTGTGCAACCCTACGGACTGTAGCCTGCCAGGCTCCTCTGTCCATGGGAGTCTCCAGGCAAGAATACTGGAGTGGGTTGCCATTTCCTCCTCCAGGGGATCTTCCCAACTCAGGGATCAAACCCGCTTCTCTTACATTTCCTGCATTGACAGACGGGTTCTTTACCACTAGCATCACCTTGAAGTCAGTGGTTCTCAAATTTCAAGTTTATCAGAATTTTCTGGAGAGCCTGTTAAAACACAAATTGCTGGGCCCCACATCCAGAGTTTTTGATGCAGTGTGTTCATGTGGAGTCTGAGAATTTGCATCTCTAACAAATTGTCAGGGTATAGTAATGCCGGTGAAGTGAAAGTCACTCAGTCGTGTCCAACTCTTTGGGACCCCGTGGACTATACAGTCCATGGGATTCTCCAGGCCAGAATACTGGAGTGGGTAGCCATTCCCTTCTCCAGGGGATCTTCCCAACTCTGGGACCTCACACTGCAGGTCCTTGCACTGCAGAGACCATCAAATCCAGGTCTCTCGCACTGCAGTTAGATTCTTTACCAGCTGAGCCACCAGAGAAGCCCAATAATGCTGATGCTCTCTTTATATACTTTGAAGACAACTGCATTAGGTAGTTCACAAGGTAAATATTAAGAGAACAAATAAATTGTACTAGAGATGTATGTTTTCAAAGAAAGTGCCTTTGCAAAATGGCAGGGATGACTGTTCTTGATGAACCTCTTAGAATAATGGACAGAATTCTGGCAACACTCTTGAGGACTTAGGAAAATGCATATCGCTTGTACACCCCAGGAGAGCAGCTTTTCATTATCAGACATTGCTTTGGAAAGTTCTTCTGCCATTTAATAGCCCTGTGAACTAGGAAAAAAATTTGTTTCCCTATCTGTGCCTTAGTGTTTGAGGTATAAAATTGGGAGAAAAATTCATCTACCATGCTAATGATTATAAATATTCCAGAAAATAATATAGAAAAGACCTTAGCCTACCACATGGTATATAGTAAGCTAAAACAAAGAAGGTAGTTCCCTTCTCTTACTGAAGATTCACACTGGTTAATTGTTTAGGGCATGTATGTCAGCTTTATTTTTGGATACATTTAATAGAACAATATTCCAAGAACAGTTTTGCAGACTGGTAATCAATTTGAACAGTCAAAAAAGGAGAGAAGTTTGAAGGCTATTCATGAGGCTAGTTCCATCAAATCATGCAAACATGAGATGAACTAGTTTTTCAGAGGCAGGATGAAGGAAGAAGTGAGAATTCCACCATTGAGTTTAGATGTCAACATCATCTCTAAAGCAATGAGAGCAATTAAACCAAGTAATGTCTCTTAAGAGCAGCAGCAAAGTCAGTAATATAAGCAGGCTATACTTTTAGGCCAATATTCCCAGCTATAGTCTCCATTATCTTATAAAAGGTAAGTACAATTTTGGAGACTGAAGCAAGTTACCAAAGATAATCTCTTGCCTTCTGAAGAAAAATATTTGACCAGATGGTTTCCAGGTTTTCCACCTTCTCTGTAAAGGGATTTTTTTTTTTTTAATTTTTGAAGTCTCTTCATTAGGATTGGCTCTGCCATTGAACAGAGAATTTTTTTTTTTCTGTATTCCAGAATCTTTGGTGCAGGAAAACAACTCCTGAGAAAATATTTATATAATTGTTGAACATATAATAGACTCAAAAAGGAAATCCTCATGAAAATTAAACAAAAGAAAAACAAGATTCATTCACTCTAAAGTTATAATAAAGTAGCATCTGAGCTGATTACATTTTGAATTTTTAAAAATAATTACTGTGAACTCTCCAGTTACAATTTCTTTGATATGATCCTAGGCAGCCATTTTCTTTTGGAATGTTTTAGCTATTTCTGAATTGACATGTCACACTGCAGTGAAACCAGGACCTTACATTTACTTCACAAGAAAATCTGCCTTTGGCTCAAGGATAGACACGCTTCAAGTTAGAAAAGAAATGAAAATCTCTAAGTTGATCAAAACTAAAAGAGGTCCCAGAAGATAATGAGAGATACTTAATAAGGAATTAAGGTTCATATTATGTCTGGGGGTGATGGTAGAATAGGCCTCTAATTCTGCAGACCTGAGTTCAAGTTCTCAGTTTATTAGCTGTGTAACTAGAGTGTGTGCTTGACTTTAAGTCAACTTACTCATCACCAGAGTGATTTAGAGAAAACTTCTAATTAAATGACTTGCACAAAGTATATAACTCATACTTTCCCCCTTTTATCTAATGTTCTCAAAACTCTGGGAGGACTAAACTAACTTGTGTTCTAAAGTGATGGAAGGAAAAATGCTCAGAGGCTCACCCCATATAGTCTTGAATGGTGTCCTGATCAAATTTTATCTATTTACACTAACTATAAGGTAATTTTTCTAACTCCAGCTGAGACAAACATAAGACTGAATTTTTCTGTTTCCGTAGCAGTAAATACCTTTCCAATATCACCACTTCTGTGAAAATAACTGTCCTTCAGGAAAAACAAGACAAAAATAGCACTTAAAAGCAATTAAGGACAGAAGGAGATAAGTTGAAAACAAAAGGAAAATGAAAAAGTTAGTAATTATATTGGAGAATGATTTGAAGCTCCTTTAATCCTAGTGGAGAAAAGTTCAGAGTAAATGAGAAGTTAAAATATTATCTCTGCATCCTCTCGAGTGTTGAGAATTTGCACATCAGTTCACAATCAATATTCAATAGGAAAGAATAAAAGCAAATTATATTTTCTTCTATCTAGAGATTTAGACTGGTTCATTTCTAGACTTCTATTCAAGCTCACATGGCAAGATTTAATTTTTTTGGAAGCTTAATTCATCAGCCATCCTGATAGTCTTTCTTTTTAATATTTGATAGTGGGGATTTAGATGAATAAGAGAAAAAAATGACACTTTCTTAACATTTATTACTGCCCAAATCAGTCATTTTACTTATGACCTAGATGACTTCCCCAACAATGATATCTCATAATGCAATCCTACAAGCCTATCCAATCACTTTAATGAACTTCCAAGAAGTCTGAAAAATAAAATGTCCTTTATGACTAATTTAATGGTCAGAGATAAAGTTGTCAGGATTTCTCTCCTAAATTGCCTGGTCTAGCAGTTACCATCAGCTTCAACCCCCTTCATATAATGAGCAAAAAATTGAATTAGACTTGAAAGTCTTGAGCCATTATAATGGTTAAATCATATTTCTCTATTTTCTATGCCATGCATCTATATTTCTGCTGTATAATAGCTAGTGAACTCAGGAAAGGAACAGGTAATAAATGAAAGAATATTGTGAGATAATAACTACAGTTCTCTTTAAAGGTCATTTATAGATGAGGAAGTATAATGCTCTGTTAATATTGCTTATCATTTTATGACTGGGCATCATTTCCTTGTAGAAATGTAACTCCAGATGTCACTTTTTCTTCCTCTCACACACACAAAAAACCAGATTAACATCTGACAATGAATTCATCTTGAGAAATGCCTTGGCTTGTAATGGATTTTTAAAAAGGAAAAAAATATTCTGAATGAGGAAAAATGTTCTCTTTCAAGATGCCAAATTTATCTCACTTCTGTTTCTTTGGTTTTCTCTGGTTGTCCAAACTCTGAAAAATCTTTGTCATAAAATAGATTGAAGTAATATCTTGCCCTTGCCTGTAGTACAAATGA
Organism: Okapia johnstoni; assembly: GCA_024291935.2. Lineage (NCBI taxonomy): Eukaryota > Metazoa > Chordata > Mammalia > Artiodactyla > Giraffidae > Okapia > Okapia johnstoni. Next base: position 12,244,675 of record CM044325.1, read on the forward strand.
GAGTCAAACTGACATTTTAAATTTCTCAACATAATATATAAAGAGTACAATTAAATATTCTACAAAATATTGTCCTCTGAATATTAGAATATTGCTATTTATATTATTTAACATAGTACATAATACATTTATATATCAATTAATAAGTACTATGATATATTTCATATCAAATGTGTTATTATTATTAAACATTGGTTTTATTCCCCATAGTATTGGGTAATTAAATTACTATGTAAAATGATGCTCCATGAACATTCTGCTGGATAGAATTTTATGGATATCAATATATATAATTATCTCTTATCATTGTACTTTGACTATTATAGTCTGGCTCACAGTAGATACCCAATAAGTACGTATATAGTCTTATTCTATGAAAATTATACATATTCTTGAGATAACAGTCAAAGAACTATCTGTGTCATACTTGGTGCAAAGACTGTAAATACTTTCAAGAATCATAAATCCTTACTGAAAATGCTTAGACACACTTGAAGTTTTATAATGAGCTGATTTCTTTAACGTGCTTAATCTTCTATGTTTTGGTCACTAACTGATTTTCTGGTATATTTAATTTACTTCTTGGTCATCATCTCTATGTCCTTCATTCACACCTCCCTTTTAAAGAATCACACCTTGCTTGAGAAACTTCTTTCCCCCCTTTACCCATTTTAACCTTTTGAATACAATTGTCTAGTTTCATCAATTTTTTTGCTTTATTAGCCAGCAAATACACATTTAATTAAGATGCTACTATGCAAACCAAGCCTGTGATGTACACTATGAGAAAATACTAAATTAGCTAGTTTTGTGTGAGTTGAAGATATGGTGATTTTTATTATTAAATAACTGCCATTGTGGTAGGCAAACAGGAAGAGGTTAAGTTAAGAGACTGGACAATGAATTGTAGGTGAAAGTAAGTGGGAAACTTTCACTGAAGGACTGGGACTTGATTTAAGTGTGAATGAAAAGTGAGATTTGAAGGAAGAAAGGGAGGACCATGTCTTGTCAAAGAAAAATGTAAAGATGAGGATATAAATGGTGGGAGGTAATGATCCTAGGGATCCTAGCTGCTCAGGCTTAACCTGCCTGCCCTAAGGACAGAGGACACGAATATGCTCAGCAAATTCGAATCCTCACATCAGGGGAAGCCCATGTGAAAGCTTAGGAAATGGTAAACAATACAAGGTTGCCGCTTAGTTTTTTATTTGTTTTTGAGGGACAAAGTTAAATGAAAGAGAATTTAGGGAAACGTATTTGTAGCACCAAAGGATGTCTCTGACAGCTGAGTGAAAGTGTGAAGTGAAAGTCGAACAGTCATGTCCAACTCTTTGCGACCCCATGAACTATATAGTCCATGGAATTCTCCAGGCCAGAATACTGGAGTGGGTAGCCCTTCCCTTCTCCAGGAGATCTTCCCAACCCAGAGATCAAACCAGGGTCTCCTGCATTACAGGTGGATTCTTTACCAACTGATCTATCAGGAAAGCTGAGAGCTGAACAGAGGAGATTTTTTTGAGGGGGGCGGTAATTTAAATTTTAGCAACGTTCAAATCAAACACTGATCTTGTTAATTTAGGAGAGAGGTCTCTTTTAAGATTCATTGTTGTTGTTATTTAGTTGCTAAGTCATGTCCAACTCTTTTGCGACCCCATGGATGGCAGTCCACCAGACTCCTCTGTCCGTGGGATTTCCCAGGCAAGAAGAATACTGGAGTGGGTTACCATTTCCTTCTTCAGGGGATCTTTCTGATCCAGGGATTGAACCCATGTCTCTTGCACTGGCAGGTAGATTCTTTACCACTGAGTCACCAGGGAAGCTCCTTTAAGATCCATAGCTTTCCTATATTGAACTTCTAATATAGTTAAATGGTTTTCTGGGTAGGTGGTCAAGGATATAGATACGGGTATACTGAGTAATTGGGTAAATTTAGCTAAAATTTCGAAGTGACATAAGTGTTTATGTCAGGGTCATGAAAGGCTCAAAGTTTAATCAATCCAGTCTATTCTTACGTTTTATCAAATCTAGCAAATTCTGAGTTGTCTGTGTCAACCCCAAGGAGAATTCCATAGTAAAGCTGAATGAGAATATGCAAAATCTCATCCTAACCCTACATTTTAAATACGTGGAAAAAGAAAACCAGTAAAGTAAGGTGATCTGTTCAAAGAACCTCAGTGAATTCAATGTCCATGACAGGGCTAGAACCCAAGCTTCTCTCTCCCAGCCCACCATTCCCATACTGACTCACTGGCAATTTGCATGAATATTAGAATGTAATCTAGTCAGATCCTGGTTTTGCCACATCCCAAAGTTTCAGCTGAAGCCAGTGCCAATCCACTCCTCTACTTGTATCAGGTGCTAAAAATGAACGCAAATATATATAGGTTCGCTATCACTGTATAAGAAACCAGCTCATCATTAATAACTAGAACAACAACTTATATCTGGCTCGTGATGTTGTAAGTTAAAAACCTGGTTGGGGTTCAAGTAGGTGGTTCTCCCAATTTCAATTGTACTCATTCATGTATCTATGATCTTATAAGGGGTCAGCTGTGTTTGATAACATGGTGTCTGGGCAGAATTCAGAGAGAAAGAGCAGAGCATTCAAAGGCCTCTTGTGGCCTATACACATAATTAGGACAATGTCATTTCCAAGATGTTTTATTGATCAAAGCAAGTCATAAGCTTGGCTCATATTCAAAGGACGGATTGTAGATTCCACACCTTGAAGAAAAGAGATTCACAAGTCAAATATTAAGAACATGAATAGAGGGAGGGAAAAATCACGGCCTTTTTGCAATCTACTGCAGAGAAAAAAGACTTTCTTCAATATTCTTCTGCATTTACAATATAAGAAATAACTGGATTGGAAAGTTGAATTCAGTGCTTTTAGTGTATGTTAAATCTTTGAGAATAGGTTAAATGGCCTAAATATACAACTGGAGTGGGAAGAGGAGGAAGGAAAATCATTTTTGACAAAAAAAATTTAGCAGTTATTAGTGATCATGAATGGAAATTGAAACAAATTGAGACTATATTAATGGAAGTAAATATATCTGAGTTGTTTTCTTCCTACATCCTTACACAATCCTTTTCAATCTCCTTTGCTGGTATCTCTTCCTCCACCAGACCTACATGTAAATGTTGGGCTGCCACAGGATTTCGTCCTTGGATTTTTTCTCCTTTCTTTCTATATTTGCAAACTAGGTGTCATCAGTCCTGTCACCTTAAATATCACAGATACACTGATGGCTGTCAAATTTAATTTACCAAACCAGAGCTTTCCTCTAAAATCAGATTTATAAGTGACTACCTCTTCCACATTTCCAGTACTAACTCAAACATTCCATGCTCTAAAATAACCTATTGAGTGGATTCTTTGTACATATAATAAGTGATAAAATAAGAATTTTCCCAAGTTTTTTCCATCAAGATTAATTACCCAATATTCACATAAAATCTATTTCCTAAATTTTTCATTTTTGTCCATCAAAAATTTTAGTGTCTATTTACTTCTAAAATACACCTTAAACCTGAGCGCAGTTTACAAATACTCTGCTGAGTCCAATGACCATCTTCCATGACCTCCAACAAGTCTCCTATTTTTTCCAAGGGCAGTGAGAATAATGTTTTATGAAAGTACAACAGGACTTCCCTGGTGGCTCAGTGGTGAAGAGTCCACTGGCCAATGCAGAAGACATGAGTTCAATCCCTGGTCCAGGAAGATCCCACATGCTTTGGAGTTACTAAGTGCTTGCACCACAACTACTGAGGCTGAGCTGTAGAGCCCGGGAGCCACAAGTACTTAGTCCAAGTGCTGCAACTACTGAAGCCCAGATGCCTTAGAGCTCAAGCTCTGCAACACAAGAAGTCACTGCAATTAGAAACCCATGCAGCCCAAATAGAATATAGCCCGCTCTCACCATGACTACAGAAAGCTGGCACACAGCAGCAAAGACCCAGCACAAACAAAAATAAATAAATACAATTATAAAAACAAACAAACAAAACGTACAGCAGACCATGTCATTGCTTTGCCTAAACTTAACCAGTAGAACACCATTTGATTTATATTAAAGTTTAAACTCCTTAGTATAGCCTAAATGGTTCCATCTACATCTCCAACTTCAGGTCCACTACCCATTATGATGCTGCATCCAGGACCCCACACTCGCTATTCCCTTCCATTTAAAATTCTCTGTCCACATTTCTGCACGAATGCCTTCTCATCACTTTGATCCCAATTCAAATGGAACCTCAGAGAGATTAAATCTAGCTACTCTAAGCAGAACCCTTCCACAAGCCAATTACTCCACCATATTTCATTCTGCCAATTATCTTTAGCAATGAAAATAATGAAAATCTTTATTGTATTGAATTCACTATTTTCTCCCCTAAAACATAACTTCATGATGACAGAAATTCTATTTTGTTCACCACTGTTCTCACAGGAGATGCTTGATAAATACTAATTAATCTCTAGTACTTTACAAACTTTACAAAAACCTACTTACTCAAGAGAAGACTCTACATATGGACATCACCAGATGGTCAATACTGAAATCAGATTGATTATATTCCTTTCAGCAAAAAATGCAGAAGCTCTATACTGTCAGCGACAAGAAGACCGAGAGCTGATTGTGGCTCAGATCATGAACTCCTTATTGCCAAACTCAGACTTAAATTGAAGAAAGTAGGGAAAACCACGAGAGCATTCAGGTAAAACCTAAATCAAATCCCTTACGATTATACAGTGGAAGTGAGAACTAGATTCAAGGGATTAGATCTGATAGACAGAGTACCTGATGAACTACGGATGGAGGTTCATGACAATGTACAGGAGACTGTTATCAAGACCATCCCCAAGAAAGAAATTCATAAAAGTAAACTGGTTGTCTGAGGAGGACTTACAATTAGCTAAGAAAAGAAGAGAAGCTAAATGTAAAGGAGAAAAGGAAAGATATATCCATTTGAACGCAGAGTTCCAAAAAATAGCAAGGAGAGATAACAAAGCCTTCCTCAGTGATCAATGCAAAGAAATAGAGGAAAATAATAGAATGGGAAAGACTAGAGATCTCTTCAAGAAAGTTAGAGATACCAAGGGAATATTTCATGCAAAGATGGGCACAATAAAGCATAGAAATGGTATGGGCTTAACAGAAGCAGAAGGCATTAAGAAGAGGTGGTAAGAATACACAGAAGAATAATACAAAGAAGATCTTCACAACCCAGATAACCATGATGATGTGATCAAGTACCTGGAGTCAGACACCCTGAAATGCAAAGTCAAGTGGGCCTTAGGAAGCATCACTATGAACAAAGCTAGTGGAGTTGATGGAATTCCAGTTGAGCTATTTCAAATCCTAAAGACAATGCTGTGAAAGTGCTGCGCTAAATATACCAGCAAATTTGGAAAACTCAGCAGTGGCCACAGGACTGGACAAGGTCAGTTTTCATTCCAATCCCAAAGAAAGGTAATACCAAAGAATGCTCAAACTACCGCACAACTGCACTGATCTCACACACTAGCAAAGTAACACTCAAAATTCTGAAAGCCAGGCTTCAAAAGTACGTGAACTATGAACTCCCAGATGCTCAACATATGTTGTATCATTGAAAAAGCAAGAGAGTTCCAGAAAAACATCTACTTCTGCTTTATTGACTATGCCAAAGCCTTTGACTGTGGATCACAACTAACTGTGGAAAATTCTTAGAAATGGGAATATCAGACCACCTGACCTGCCTCCTGAGAAATCTGTATGCAGGTCAAGAAGCAACAGTTAGAACTGGACATGGAACAACAGACTGGTTCCAAATAGGAAAAGGAGTATGTCAAGGCTGTATATTGTCACCCTGCTTCTTTAACTTATATGCATAATATATCATGAGAAATGTTGAGCTGGATGAAGCACAAGCTCGAATCAAGATTGCTGGGAGAAATATCAGTAATCTTAGATATGCAGAGGACACCACCCTTATGGCAGAAAATGGAGAAGAACTAAAGAGCCACTTGATGAAAGCGAAAGAGGAGAGTGAAAAAGTTGGCTTAAAACTCAACATTCAGAACACTAAGATCATGGCATCTGGTCCCATCACTTCATGGCAAATAGATGGAAAAACAATGGAAACAGTGAAAGACTTTATTTTCTTGGGCTCCAAGATCACTGCAGATGAACCATGAAATTGAAACATCCTTTCTCCTTGGAAGAAAAGATATGACCAACCTAGACAGCATATTAAAAAGCAAAGACATTACTTTGCCAACAAAGGTCTATCTAGTCAAAGTTACGGTTTTTCCAGTAGTCACGTATGGATGTGAGAGTTGGACTATAAAGAAAGCTCAGCACCGAAGAATTAATGCATTTGAACTGTGGTGTTGTAGAAGACTCTTGAGAGTCCCTTGGACTGCAAGGAGATCCAACCAGTCCATCCTAAAGGAAATCAGTCCTGGATATTCATTGGAAGCACTGATGCTGAAGCTGAAACCAGTACTTTGAAGCCAATACTTTGGCCACCTGATATACAGTGCTGACTCATTTGAAAAGACCCTGATGCTGGGAAAGATTGAAGGTGTGAGGAGAAGGGGATGACAGAGGGTGAGATGGCTGGATGGCATCACTGACGTGATGGACATGAGTTTGAGCAAGCTCCAGGAGTTGGTGATGTACAGTGAAGCCTGGTGTGCTGCAGTCTGTGGGGTTGCAAAGACTTGGAAATGAGTGAGCGATTGAACTGAACTGAACTGAATGTACTCAAATATATAGGGCAAACTCTCCTGAGTGCTGCCCCCTACTCCTCCCCCAAACTGACTCAATGGGAATTTAATTAATCAAGGCTAACTCTTTTTATTTCTGTTTTGTAGAACACTTTAAAGCATGCTGGCTCTCAAGACCCAATTTTCTTGGGCTCTGTGTAACTTAAAGATAAACTTGAAGAATTTATGTCTAATCATTTGTGTTTAGTGCTTAATTCAGACTACATTTATATATTCCTAATTCCCAGTACAAAGCCTTCCCTTATCATCTGTTCAACTACTTTAAAAGCGAAAGTGTTATTAGCTCAGTCATGTCTAACTCTTTGTGACCCTGTGGACTGTATCCTACTAGGCTCCTCTGTACATGGAATTCTCCAGGCAAGAGTACTGAAGTGGGTAGCCATTCCTTTCTCCAGGGGATCTTTCCAACCCAGGGATCAAACCCAGGTCTCCTGCATTGCAGGAAAATTCATCTCATAGTAAAATATATAAATCTAGATGTGGAGAAAATATTAAATTTGAAGGCAGTGTTTTAAATTGTCAAAATTAATTACTCAGATATTTGTTATTATTGTCATTGTTTTCAAACTCATGCTCAACATGACTAATCTTTAGAGAAAAGCATATCAAAGTTGAAATGAAGTACCACCTCATACCAATCAGAATGGCCATCATTAAATACTCTATAAATAATAAATGCTAGAGAGGAGGTGGAGAAAAGGGAACCCTTTTACACTGTCGGTAGGAAAGTAATTGGTATAGCCACTGTGGAAAACAATATGGAGGTTTCTCAAAAACTATAACTAGGATTATCGTATTATCCAGCAATCCAACTCCTAGGCATATATATATCCAGACAAAACTATAATTCAAAAAGATATGTGCACTCCTATGTCCATAGAAGCACTATTCATAATTGCTAAGGCATGGAAACAACCTAAATGTCCATCAACAAATGAACTGATAAAGAAGATAGGGTACATATATATACACACATATACACACATATATATAATGGAATACTACACAACTATAAAAAAGAATGAAATAATGTCATTTGTAGCAACATGGATTGACCTAGAGACTAGCATACTAAATGAAGTGAGTCAAAAAGAAAAAGACAAATACTACATATCACATATATGTGGAATCTAAAATATGACACAAATGAACCTGTCTATGAAGCAGAAACAGACTCACAGACATAGAGAACAGACTTGTGGTTGCCAAGGGAGTGGGGAGAGAATGGACTGAGAGCTTGGGCTTATCAGATGCAATCTATTATACATGCTGCTGCTGCTGTTGCTGCTACATCATTTCAGGCATGTCCAACTCTGCGCGACCCCATAGATGGCAGCTCACCAGGCTCCCCCATCCCTGGGATTCTCCAGGCAAGAACACTGGAGTGGGTTGCCATTTCCTTCTCCAACGCATGAAACTGAAAGTGAAGGTGAAGTCGCTCAGTTGTGTCCGACTCTTCGCGACCCCATGGACTGCAGCCTACCAGGCTCCTCAGTCCATGGGATTTTCCAGGCAAGAGTACTGGAGTGGGTTGCCATTGCCTTCTCGTTATACATAGAATAGCTAAATAGCAAAGTCCTGCTGTACAGAACAGGGAACTATATTCAATATCCTGAGATAAACCATAATGGGAAAGAATATTTTTAAAATGTATATACGTGCATAACTAAATCACTTTGCTGTTAAGAAATTAATGCAACATTGTAAATTAACCATTATTTTTTTAAAAAGACATGGTTATGAGTAAATATGCAGATATTTGGCAGAATGATTAGACAAATGTGTATGTCCTACTGAGTTAAATGCTCTTCTAAATTCATGTTATTTGGTATTATGAACATCTTGTTTCAAGTAACATTAGTGTTAATTTTTCCAGTATCCTGGAAGCAAACCTGAATGCTCAGGAAGCCAAAGGGAAGAAAGAAAAGCAAATAAGTCAATATGATATCTTTTTATAAACTCAAAATTGCCCAAAAACCCACACAGCAGCTTTGTTTTAGACCTGAATTCCACAGATTATAAATTTTTCAAACGGCTATTAACTTTAGCAAAATATTTCCGTCTACCTTAAATGTGTTGGTCACTTTTTCTGAATATAAAATAAACCCCTACAGGTATTAGCTAATCGCTTCCTTGTTCAATATGTCATGAAAAATTTAACACCTAAAATATTTCCTCCTCTATAAATTACTGAATAGAACAGCTCAGGCAGTGCTGTTATTTTGTTTGTGTGTTTATTTGAAAGTTGATAAAGTACAGACAGGGACTGGGTTTGTTTTTTTTTTATAAACAGATAAAGAAAATGGTAGGATTATAGTTCAGTTCAGTCGCTCAGTCGTGTCCGATTCTTTGAGCCTTCATGGATTATAGTTGACAGTGCCCAAATCTGACTAAGTCTAGATACTTGTTTTACTTGTTAAGACAAGAAATGGGGAAATGCTGTCTTGTGATTTTTTTTTAACCTATGAGATTTACTGCGAAATCTGTAAGATAGCTTATATTATTTCCTCAAGCTTTGCTTTCATTATATGTGTGATTGTGTGATATCATCACACACCCCCTTCCCCCCCATACCCCTGGCTTAGATACACAAGCCATTCTACACTTCTCTGGGAAAAAAAAAAAACCCTGGTAATGTTAAACTTAGCTCCTGGGTTCCCAAGATTAGCACAGTTCCAAGCCTTAACCAAATATACTTTGTTAATATGATGCTGATGTCCTTGCCAACATGGTGAGCATATATAAAAGGGCAATTGTGGGAAAAAAGGTGACTGAAACATTCAGCATAATCTTAAAAATGATGCCAAAACAATTCTGAAGGAGAAAATAGGAAAGAGGCAGCTACTACCTACCTACCTACCTATCTTCTATAAAAGGGAGGGAAGAAGTCCTATACATGGCCATGTTACAGAAAATGTATTTACCCTACATCCTTAATCAAATAGAAAACTGGAAAAAATGTATTCATTAACCATCCTCAGACATTGGACAGTGGGCATGAGTGACTATGATGCCCAGGAAAAGGAAAGCAGGAGGAGTACCACAGTTGTGCCAGGTTATTTATTGGCCTGAAGGCAGTTTCCAGGCAGTATTACTGCAGAGAGACAGAACCCAAAGAAGACCCAGCATCCTGTAAGAGAGACAGAGATACGTGTTTATAGATATTAATGGAAATGGAATGAACAGGCAGTGTACCAGAGAAGAGAGAATTTCCCAGAGACCCCTATACATACACAGAGAGTCTCCATAAGTCTTTGCTGCTGCTAAGTCACTTCAGTCGTGTCCGACTCTGTGCGACCCCATAGACGGTGGCCCACCAGGCTCCACTGTCCCTGGGACTCTCCAGGCAAGAACACTGGAGTGGGTTGCCATTTCCTTCTCCAATGCATGAAAGGGAAAAGTGAAAGTGAAGTCGCTCAGTTGTGTCAGACTCTTAGCAACCCCATGGACTGCAGCCTACCAGGCTCCTCCGTCCATGGGATTGTCCAGGCAAGAGTACTGGAGTGGGGTGCCATTGCCTTTAGGTGAGTACTGATCTGTGTTTATGAGAGATGAGAGTAGCTGAGTCTAGGAAATGAACTCCTGGAAAGAACTAGGCAGAACAATTTTAAGAGTTCACTGTGTAAATAATGTATACTTCTTCCAAAGTGAAAGTGAAAGTGTTAGTTGCTCAGACATGTCTGACTCTTTTCCACCCTATGGACTGTAGCCGCCAGGCTCCTCTCTCTATGGAATTCTCCCAGGCAAGAATACTGGAGAGGGTAGCCATTCCCTTCTCTAGGGGATCTTCCTGACACAGGGATTGATCCCAGGTCTCTGCATTGCAGGCAGGTTTTTACCATCTGAGCCACTGGGCCAGGGGGCAAAAACTACCCTACGTGGCATCAAGTAGGGTTCTTAGAAGGTAGAGCTTTCTTTTTGGAGCTCACAATTAGACTGAAACATCATCTGGACCTACCCTAAAATAACTTTGAAGTCTCAAAAAGATAAAACCAAACTCAAGTAATAAAGCTACCTTCCAGGACAAATGTTAAATACCATTGAAAAGAAAAAGAAAAAAAAAAAAACACTGTTCAAGTGTTCAAAAATAGAAAATTCATAATGTCCAGCATCCAATGAAAACATTGGGATGCATACAGGTTATTATGACCCATACCAGGAGAAATATGAGTCAGTAAACAGAAAGCCAGAAATGACAGATAAGGTGAAATTATCAGATAAGGATGTTAAAACTGCTTTTATAAATGTGCTCCATATGTTTTAGAAGGTAGAGGGAAACAAAAGTATATAAGAGAAAAGGGAAATACTTTTAAAAGACCCACTTGCAGCAACTAGATACAAAAAATACAATATATAAAATCAAAAAATATAATGGATGAGATTAATGACTGATTAGATATGACAAAAGAGAACGATCACTGTACTTGAAAACACTGCAGTAGAAATTTTTTCCAAAATTAAGCATGGAGAGAAGATAGACCTGAAGAGCATCAGTGACCTAAGGGACAATATCAAGCTTTCCAAAACACATGCAATTGGAGCATCAGAAAGAGAAGAGAGAAGGACATCGAGAAAACATTTGAAAAAACAGAAATCATAATATTTTGAAGAATGTCAACAAAACCTAAAAAGAAAACTCAAAGAAGACCATGCCAAGGAACAGCAAAATCAAATTGCTGAAACTAGTGATAAAGAGAAAAACTTGAAAGCCTTGAGAAATAAAAGGCAGGGGAAATAAAGCAATTTAAAAAACACACACACAGATCTTGAGCATTTATCGGAAGATTTGGAATAGTAAACAGAGTTGCCTTTGGGTTTCCAAATAAATATTTTTGAAACAAATGAAGGGTAACAGATTATACCACTCCAAAGTATGCCACTTGGCACAAGGATTATTTTGAACCAAACGCAGTTGAGAAGAAGCAGATAAGAAAAAGCTCTCTGTAATTCCCTATTTGCCTAAAAGTGAAAGTGTTAGTCACTCAGTCACGCGCCACTCTTTTCCACCCCATGGATGGTAGCCTACCGGCTCCTCTGTCCCTGGAATTCTCCACGAATGAATACTACAGTGGGTAGCCATTCCCTTCTTCAGGGGATCTTCTAGACCCATGGATTGAACCCAGGTCTCCCGCATTCTGGGCAGATTCTTAAAGTAGAACATAAATTTTTATCCCTCCTGCCCTCTTTACCAGGAAGAAGAACGGTTATCCTTGGAGACAACTTTAGATCCTATTAGCCTAGAAAAATCACCAGAGCAATCTACCCAACAAACTTTACAAACTAGTCTTTATCTTTGGAAGTCTTAAACTGTTTTCCTTTCTTGGCATTTTCCACAAATTTATTGTTCTTTGTTAAAGGTACTATATAAGACAGAATTCTAGGCTGCATGGAGTTAACTCACTTTTCCCTGGATGTCTATGTGTACACGAACTATACATATTAATAAACTTCTGTCTTTATGATATCAATCTGACTTTTATTATGGGAACCTCAGCCAAGGACTCAAGAGCAGAGGGGAAATTATTTTCCCTTACCCTACATATATTTGGCAAGGTGAGAGAAGACAGAAAACATATTTGAGTGTGATGAGTGGGATTAGGAGAAGGTAAAGACTGTAGCACATACTTTTATTTTCTAGTTTCCAATTCTGTAGCAATGTTCTTGTTGTTCAGTCTTCACTTAGTCATGTCTGACTCTACGAACCAATGGACTGAAGCACACCAGGCTTCCCTGTCCTTCACCATCTCCCAGAGTTTGCTCAAACTCATGTCCATTGAGTCAATGCTGCCATACTATAGCACAGTTATAGGATTTTAGAGGTCAAAAATTCCACAAAGGTTATCTAGCCCCATATCCTTGATTGATAGAGAAGGGTGATAATAGAGAAGGAAGCCAGTAAAATTCAACAGTTCAACAGTCAGACAAATGAAAGACCTTGATATCACCTCACGCACACCCCAAAATTAATTAAGCTGAGCCAGACTGTTGCAGGGCCCAGTGCTGAGGCCAGGTAAAAATCACAAGATTATAGCTATATATACAAATTGTAGCCAATGTTCAATTAACGAGTCACTCTGTTTTTTGCATATAATTATCACACGACACAGGTTAGTCTAAGTAGGAAAATATTTAGAAATAGGGTTTACAAACCACTCCAAGGAGTGGGAAGGAGTCTCCAGTCCAGCAACGGGTCTCACAACAACCATGAATGGGAAGTCAGTTACCTTCTGCTTCTATGGAGCCTCAAGCAGAATCCCTCTGAAATAAATCTCAGAGCCTGGAGTCAGGTCCTCCAGTAAGGACCCTTCAAGTTCCTGGGCTCAGTGGTCACATTTTAAGGAGTCTGTCAGTAGGGTATAAGGTTATGCCCAGGGGATCTTGTCTATATCAGCAGTTCCTTCTGTTTCAGTCTCTCCATAGACATGAACAAATAAATCCCTTATGTAAAGTAACACTTATTTTATCACACCAAAACACTCCCAGCCCTGTCTCTAATGTTTGAAAACATCTAGTATGGAAGTTCACATTGGCCACTGTGACTCGCTCTTGAAGTACAGAACACAGCTTAAGTCTTTTGAGTTTCACACCAGATGAGTAGGAACTACGACACAGAGAAATCGTGACATAACACAGACACCTAAAAAGGAAAAGGAAAAGGGAAAAATTGGGAGAATATCATTGTGTCCTTGGGATAGGCAAGAATTTCTTGAACAGAGCTTAAGAACCATTATTAAAAAGAGTTGGTAAATCAGCTTTAGTGAAAATGATTTGTTTGTCAAAAGACACTATCAACATTATGAAAAATGTAAGACCATGCTTGGAACACATTTCTAATAAAGGGCCTATATTCAGACTATATATTGAATCCTGCAAATTAATTTTAAAAAACTGGGAAAGAGACTAAGAACGCACTTCCCAAAAAGGAGGGTATCCATGTGGTTAATAAGTATATGCGCTTACCTTAGTACATGTACTTACTAACCACATGAATAATGAAAAGGTGCTTGGCATCATAACTCATCAAGGAAGGTCAAATTAAAGCCAGGATGAGAAGCACCTACACAACTGTTAGAATGTCTAAAATTGAAAGAATTCCCAAGGATCTGGACTAGCTGGAATGATCCTACATTTCTTATGGGAGTGTAAACTGGTACAATATTTTGGAAAACTGTTTGCAGTATCCACTAAAATTAATTGCACATATACCTAGTGTTACTCACTCTGTCGTGTCCTACTCTTTGCAATCCTATGGACTGCAGTCCCGCAAGCTCCTAAGAACTACATACACACACACACACACACATATATATATATACACACACATATATATATATACACACATATATATACACACTTAAGAACCTAGCAATTTTACATATATACCTAATTTACATATATATTTAAGGACCTAGGAATTTTACTTCTGCTGACACAATAAAAAGAAATTAAATATATTTTTAAAATATTGATGGCTGTATTTAAAATAATATTTGTTATTTATTAATATTAAATATTTAGTATTAATATTATTTAAACTTTTAAATAATATTTAGTCATAACAACCTGGTGTGGCAAAAGCTTAAATGTTGCCAACTCTAGAACAGATAAATGAAGTGTGGACTTTCAAACGTTAGAATATTATACTTCAATGCAGAGGAGTTCATTCCCACTATATATCACAATGAATAAATCTCATAGACATAATATGAAAGAACAAGAACCCACAGTGCATGCTTTTGCACAGCCATAGTGAACAGCTATCCAGAATGACTTAGGCAAATTACGTCTCTAAATACCATGTTTCTGTTGTTGTTCAGTTGCTCAGTCCGACTCCTTGCAGCCCATGGACTATAGCCAACCAGACTCCCTTGTCCATGGGATTTCCCAGGCAAGAATACTGGAGTGGGTTGTCATTTCCTCTTCCAGGGAATCTTCCCCATCCGGAGATCAAACCCACGTCTTTTGCATTGGCAGGTGGATTTTTTTCACACTGAGCCATCAGGGAAATCTATGTATCACAGGACTCAGAAATTCTGCCCCTGATGATCTGTCCCACTAAAATTCTTACAGGTAAGCATAAAGAAGTAAGCATGAGGATATTGACTGCAACATCACGTATGGTGGCAAGGAGGGGGAGGCACCTGAGTTTCCTCTCGGAAAATGATAGGTAAAATACAGTGGATGACTATGCTGTCACAAAGTACAACGGGTCAGAGTACAAACAGCAAAGTGAACAAATTATAAAAATATAACGCTGAATTTAAAAGACAAGAAACAGGGACTTCCCTGGTGGTCTAGTGGTTAAGAATCCACATTCATTGCAGGGGATGTGGGTTCAATCCCAGGTCAGAAAACTAAGATTTCACATGCCGCAGGGCAGCTAAGCCCATACAACACAACCAGTGAGCCCATGAGCTCTGGAGCCTGCAGGTCATAACTATAGAGAAGGCCCATACAGTGCAATGAAAGATCCCATATGCCACAACGAAGACCTGACGCATTCAAATAAATAAATATTTTTAATGAATAATTAAAAAAAAAACTGTAAAAACTATTCATTTAAAAAAGTAAAAAAGTTAACAAAATGAGGTCAATTAACAAACTCCTTTCTGTAAATTATATGCAATAAAATAATATTGCATTGTTTCAAGGCATGTAAAAATAAAAGATCAAATAAACATATAAGTTTGAGGGGAGGTAAACAGGACTGAACTAAGGTGTTAAATATGAACAATTAGGAAAAGAAAACAAGAAATATGCTCTGTATGGACCATTGATGATATCGGGCCTTGAGTTGAGGTACATGATTAATTCAATGCTCTCCATGTGATGTTCACAAAAGAAAGAAAAGAGCAGGGGAACCCACACTAACGCAGCATAAGATCACAGAGGTGAAAAGTGTAACAACCTTATGAACATCAAATACACAAGACAGTGTGTTTGCTTCATTTTTTAACATCCCTTTGCAAATAGGCTCTGAGATCCAGCAGTGAAAAATGAATGAAGCACTGTGAATAAAATGCCATGTTATAAAAATAAAACTCTGTTTTATTTCTACTTTGATCTCTGGGGCAGGGTCACAGTGTGAAGAGAAAGAAACACGATTCTGTCACTTGTCCAGAGCAATCCTGTGTAAAATTCCCCCGTTTAGAATTGGACTGCAACTCAGGGGTCATTTGGCTCAATCATCTCTATTTAAAACCAAGGAAATAGTGGGCCACCGTTATTAACTGACTTGCCTAAGATAGACACTAGATAAGTAGAGTTAATTGCACCGTGAACCCCATTTTTCTGCCCCTAGTCCATGAGGTTCCTTTATTTGTTCCTACTGATATCAATGCCCACTTGAGGCATATATCAGATTTAGGGGTGAACCATGGGCTTCCCAGGTGGCGCTGTGGTAAATAATCTGCCAGACATTGTAGGAGGCATAAGAGAAGTGGGTTCAATTCCTGGGTTGGGAAAAACCCCTGGCATAAGAAATGGCAACCTGCTCCTGTATTCTTGCCTGGAAAATTCCATGGACAGAGGAGCCTGGTGGGCTACGGACTATGAGGTCTTTGGACATGACTTAGAATTGGACATGACTAAGAACACACATGTTGACATGTTGACAAAATATTCAGAGATCCATACAAAGCTACATCTCAACTAACCTGAAGACTTTCAGAATGAGTTTTTGCAGGTGTTTCCTTTTGGGTTGCTTTTATTAAAAACACACTTTCAGGATTTCCCTGGTGGTCCAGTGGTTGTGAGTCCGCTTGCCAACATAGAGGATATGGGTTTGATTCCCGGTCCAGGAAAACTCCACATGGCAACAAAGCCCATGTGCCACAACTACTGAGCCCACTCCCTAGAGCCTGTGCTGCACAACAAGAAAAGCCACAATGAGACACATGTGCACCGCAACTAGAGAGTAGACCTCACTCACTGAAACTAGAGGAAGCCTGAGAGCTCAGCAACGAAGAACCGCTCAGCCAAAAGTGAATAAATAAAAGCACAACCAGTTTCAACACTTACTAATGAAACCGTTTCTTAAAAAGACTTGGTAAACAGTCTACACTTTGACCTGGGTAAATAATTTGAAGAAAAATTGTAATTATACCCCCATGAATGAAATGGTTTTCATTTGGAACCTTGAGTTACTATTTGTGACCAGACTCTCAAGAGTCTTCTCCAATTGATTCAAAAGCATCAATTCTTCGGCACTCAGCTTTCTTCACCGTCCAACTCTCACATCCATACATGACCACTGGAAAAACCATAGCCTCGACTAGACAGACTTTTGTTGGCAGAGTAATGTCTCTGCTTTTCATTATGCTATCTAGGTGTGTCAAAACCTACCTTCCAAGGAGTAAGCGTCTTTTAATTTATGGCTGCAATCACCATCAACAGTGATTTTGGAGCCCCCCAAAATAAAGTCTGACACTGTTTGCACTGTTTCCCCATCTATTTACCATGAGGTGATGGGACCAGAGAACAGCATATGAAATGCCAGGCTGGATGAAGCACAAGCTGGAATCAAGATTGCCGGGAGAAATATCAATAATCTCAGACATGCAGATGACCTGACCCTTATGGTAGAAAGTGAAGAGGAACTAAAGAGCCTCTTGATGAAAGTGAAAGAGGAAAGAGAAAAAGTTGGCTTAAAACTCAACATTCAGAAAACTAAGATCATGGCATCTAGTCCCATCACTTCATGGCAAATAGATGGGGAAACAATGGAAACAATGAGAGGCTTTAAATTTTGGGGCTCCAAAATCACTGCAGATGGTAACTACAGCCATGAAATTAAAAGACGCTTGCTCCTTGGAAGAAAAGCCATGACAAATCTAGACAGCATATTAAAAAGCAGAGACATTACTTTACCAACAAAGGTCCATCTAGTCAAAGCTATGTTTTTTCCAGTAGTCATGTATAGATGTGAGAGCTGGACTATAAAGAAAGCTGAACACCAAAGAATTGATGGTTTTGAACTGTGGTGTTGGAGAAGACTCTTGAAGGTCTCTTGGACTGCGAAGAGATCCAACCAGTCCATTCTAAAGGAAATCAGTCCTGAATATTCATTGGAAGCACTGATGCTAAAGCTGAAACTCCAATACTTTGGCCACTTGATATGAAGAACTGACTCACTGGAAAAAACCCTGATGCTAGGAAAGATTGAAGGCAGGGAGGAGAAGGGGATTACAGAGGATGAGGTGGTTGGATGGCATCACCGACTCAATGGACATGGGTTCGGGTGGGCTCTGGGAGTTGGTGATGGACAGGGAAGCCTGGTGTGCTGCAGTCCATGGGGTCTCAAAGAGTCAGACACAACTGAGCGACTGAATTCAACTGAACTGAAAATGCCTTGTGTGTTTTTCAGATGTGTGGCCTAGAACCATAGGTGCCTTCATGCTTCCTGAAGCAAACCATACTAAGAGTGAGGATCTACACAGACAATGGAGCAGAGCTGGGAGAATCTCAGAGGAACAGAAACGGCACCTTGACTCAAGTATTCCAGAAAGTCACTCTACTCTGAGGATTTCTCTTTCATGGGACAATTTACTATCTTTATTTTTAAGTGAAATTGTATTGGTTTTGTGGTTATATACAGCTGAAAATGGGCTTCTCAGGTGGCTTGGTGGTAAAGAATCCC
Organism: Okapia johnstoni; assembly: GCA_024291935.2. Classification (NCBI taxonomy): domain Eukaryota; kingdom Metazoa; phylum Chordata; class Mammalia; order Artiodactyla; family Giraffidae; genus Okapia; species Okapia johnstoni. Next base: position 12,263,088 of record CM044325.1, read on the forward strand.
CTGCCAATGCAGGAGATCCAGGGGATGCTGGTTTGATCCCCGAGTCAGGAAGATCTCCTGGCAACCCACCCACTCCAGTACTCTTGCCTGGAAAATTCCATGGACAGAGGAGGCTGGCAGGCTACAGTCAATGGGGTTATACAGAGCTGGATACAACTGAGCACTCACGGCACAACTGAAAACACCTGAAATGAGACAACTTGTCGTTTTACTACTCAAAGAGAATCACTGTTGGCCATTTGGTTAAGAAACTCTCAGTCATGTGGATGTGTGTACGTGTATGTGTGTTAAAATAGTATAAAACAAAGTTGGGTATTAATAACACATTTAGTTTTGTAGGTTGTATTTCAGTGAAGATGACATGAATATATTTGCATGTCATTAAACTTCTATCACAGTACTTTTAATGATTTCTCCCTACTACACTATATGTGCCATAATTTATTAACTCAAGGCTTAATATTTGGACATTTAGTTTGCTTCCAATTTCTGGCTGTTTAAACAGCAGTACAATGAACAACTTTGCAGTTATATATTCTGTCATACCCAAGTTTATTACTTTTGAATAAATATTGAGAAATGTGACAATTATAGGGTCAAATACTATGTATAGGTCTAAGGATTTTGATTTGTATTGCCAACTTTTCCTCTAAAAATTCAATTTCATCATCAAAAAATATGTGTAATAGTGTTCATTTCAATAATCCTTCCATGATACAGTTCTTGGTAGTAAAATAATGATATCAACATGAAGGTATGAAAACTATAATTGTACACATTATATATATTATAATCAAAATTTTTATATTCATAATATACTAGCTAAGAAAATATCATTATTTGAGTGATTTATTTTGTGTCAGGCTCTTTTAAGTCCTTCTCAATTTAATCCTCATAAGGTTCCTGAGAGTTAGATATTATTAATTTCATTTTAAATAAGAAGGCAGAGATTTAGAGTACAAATAAGTTTCCTGAGATAGAATAACTAATGATTTGCAAAAATAACTGTTTTACTATTGCTCAATCCAATAGTGTTTGGAGAATTGGGACAATATTTGGAAAATTAAAAAGATGCCCCATAGAATTCTAATTTGGATTAAAAAAAAATATGATGACCATAAATTTTGTTGTGGTTCATTCCTGATATGTTCAAATTGTCAGAGCATCCCATCCAAATTAACACATGAATAGCACTTTTTCAATTTATTGAATTATTATTAAAATAATTGCATAAAAATAAATCAAGATGATTACAGTAAACCATAATTTTGTATTTGGCTCATTTGAATGAGCCTAGTAATGGCTTATTCATGTATACAGCAAACATAGTTCTCACTTTAACACATGGTTAAATGTAGAAAGAGACCGCAGATAACACATCTCGCATTTCTGACAGAATTGTCGGGAGCCGCATTAGGCATTACTGACAAAATGGAGGCATGGCCCCAACCCCTTCTCCTTTCCCACTGGCACTAACTCCCGGGATGAAGGAGTTAGGTCTTGTGATTCTGACTTGCCCTTTCCTTCCTTTGGTTGAGTTTGCTGGAAAGAATGTTAAGGTGCTTATTGTTCTTGCGAGGAGAATGAGAAAGCACAAAGCCTTCTGCAGTTATGCCCAGGAAATAATCCATAAAGTTAACTATTGACATTTGTTCAAGGATCTTTACAAAGAATGTTCCAGGATGAGCACATAGGCTGCAGCTTGAGGCCATGGAAAAGATTGTTACATGAGACCTGCTTGTGAGGGAAATGTTTATGGCAAAAGAAGTTTGCTGAGTTTAGGGTTTAGGAATAATTAAGAATAGTTAGAAGCTAAAAGTTTAAGGTATGTTGTAGTGTTGGCGTATTTTACTATAGCTTATAGAGACTAGGAATTTTAGAGATACTAATAGCTAGAAGCCTTTTTAGGAGCTAATGAGCTTAAGATACTAGGGGCTAGCAGGATTTAGAAAGATAAGAAATAAACTGAGGAGTGTGGTATGCAGCCCAGAGACAAACATGGGTTACAATGTAATCACAGGGACAATTAAGAGGGAACTCTGAAGGACAACAATGATTTATGGAGACAGTAAATCTGGGTGAGGGGAAACTGAAGATATCAAACCTCTGACCTAATGCTTTTGTAAAAGTATAAAAGAAAACCTGATGCTTAAAATAAACATGCAGTCCCGTACTTTGAATCAGAGGCTGCATCATTCTCCGCCGACACTGCTCATCCCTTCAGGCTGATTCCTTGGCTGCTGGAGCTGGACTCCGGCACACAATTTAACATTTTGTTCAAGGAAAGCATACTAAGCACTCACTGGTAAAACAAGATATGTTCAGATACAGGCAGTTAGAGTCAGATGGTGGTGAAAAAAGTATGTGATATCCCTGGTAGGAATTTGGTACACCAAGACAGTTGCTCTATGGGTCTTGCATGGATAAGCCAGTGGGTAAGTGGGAAACATGGGAAATTATAGTTTAGATGGGCATGAAGTATGCTGGAAATACATTATGATCAGCTGTAGATACCCTTTTTACAGTTGTTCTGTCACATAGCACTAAACATTATAAATCAAAGATTATTTTGTTTGACAATGATTTCTAAGTTTACAACAAGCCCTTTTGGAAGCAATGAGCTAAGAAAAAATAATTTTAAATGAAATATTAAAGATTAAATTTCATCCTTTAAGAAAGTTGATGATGACTTGCTTAGCTTGCACAAAACGTTTATCAACATTTACTCTCCAAGACAAGAAGAATAGTAATTTCTTTTACCCCATGTAAACATGATGACCGGAGAAGGCAATGGCACCCCACTCCAGTATTCCTACCTGGAAAATCCCATGGATGGAGGAGCCTGGTGGGCTACAGTCCATGGGGTCACTAAGAGTCAGACATGACTGAGCGACTTCACTTTCAGTTTTCACTTTCATGCATTGGAGAAGGAAATGGCAACCCACTCCAGTGTTCTTGCCTGGAGAATCCCAGGGACGGAGAAGCCTACTGGGCTGCCATCTATGGGGTCGCACAGAGTCGGACACAACTGAAGCGACTTAGCAGCAGCAGCAAACATGATGACACAACTCTGCAGAAGAAACATAAGCATCTACTTTGAAAAGTTAATCGTAATTTTTTTAAAAATGTGCTCAAGGCAACTATTTAAAGTAAGGCAGTTGCCAAATAGGCTACACATCCTATTGTGATACATGGCTTTTCATTTAGATCAAATAAGTCTCGGTTTAAATTCATTTTGCTAATTTTCAATTTCAAGATTTTTTTATACTCAGATGAAAAGGGGGTCAACTGCTAATATTAGTTAGCTCCATTAGCAGTACATCCACTTTGTAAATAGCTCAATTTTATAAATTTTATTTCAGTGTCTCGGATGCTTCAGAAAGAAATCAGTTAATTCTGATAATAGGGTTTTTAATGCAATTTATGAATCCAACATCAAACATTTCAAAACTCATTCTGTTGAAAGTGAAAGATCTGCTATCCTTGTTGATTTTAAAAATGCAGTTTAAAAGTTTCACATTGAAGATAAAACTGTTTTTGTAGTATAAACACAAAATTTGCTGGAGCAGTATCATGACGAATATTGTATTTTAACTAATCTAAGTGTAACCAATTATAGTTTCTATAGAATAACTGAAAAAAGTACCTTCATCCCATATATACTTTCCTTATATGAACTTGACATTCTTTCCATAAAGTGGTTGGAATCTACATCCTCTGCCTTAAATTTGTGCAATCATTTGTTAATGCTCCATTAGAGTATGGTAGGTGTCATTATGTGACTTCTAAATCTAGATAATCAAAATGCCATGTATTTAAAAAAAAAAGCTTATTTTATATTGCTATATTTATAATGCCACGCATTTCTGCTTAGCTCCCTTTCAAAGCTGCTCTTGTCATCTAGCTGCCATGCAGTAAGGAAATCCAAATAAGCTCATTCAAGAAGACCATTTAATGAAGTGACATGTAGATGTTGCAGGCAACAGCTCAACTGAGGTCCTAGGTGACAGTTTCATCTGCTAGATAATTCCAACCTCCAGCTGTTGTGACACCTCAAACTTTCAAGTCTTCCTAGCTGAGAACCTAGACACTGTAGAGAAGAGACAAGTCATCCCTGTTGTGCCCTGTCTAAATTCTTGACATAGAGAATCCATGGGCATAATAATGTCATTGCATTATGCTGTGAAAGTTTGGGTGATATGCTATACAGTGGCAGCTTTCCAATACTTTATGAAACCTATGGAAAAGAAATGTATTTGAAATTGATTATTTCGTTGTTGTTTAGTTGATAAGTCAGGTCTGACTTTTTTGAGACCCCATGGACTGTAGACCACGAGGGTCCTCTGTCTGTGAGATTTACAAGCAAGAATACTAGAGTGGGTTGCTATTTTCTTCTCCAGGGATCTTTCCAACCCAGGGATCGAACTCAGGTCTTCTTCATGGGCAGGTGCAAGTTCTTTACTGCTGAGCCTTCAGTTCAGTTCAGTTCAGTCGCTCAGTCATGTCCGACTCTTTGTGACCCCATGAACTGCAGCACTCCAGGCCTCTCTGTCCATCACCAACTCCCGGAGTCTACCCAAACCCATGTCCATCGAGTCAGTGATGCCATCCAACCATCTCATCCTCTGTAGTCCCCTTCTCCTCCCGCCCCCAACCCTACCCAGCATTAGGGTCTTTTCCAATGAGTCAACCCTTCGCATGAGGTGGCCAAAGTATTGGAGTTTCAGCTTTAACATCAGACCTTCCAATGAACACCCAGGATTGATCTCTTTTAGGATGGATTGATTGGATCTCCTTGCAGTCCAAGGGACTCTCAAGAGTCTTCTCCAACACCACAGTTCAAAAGCATCAATTCTTCGGCGCTCAGCTTTCTTCACTGTCCAACTCTCACATCCATACATGACCACTGGAAAAACCATAGCCTTGACTAGACGGACTTTTGTTGGCAAAGTAATGTCTCTGCTTTTAAATATGCTATCTAGGTTGGCCATAACCTTCCTTTCAAGGAGTAAGCATCTTTTAATTTCATGGCTGCAGTCACCATCAGCAGTGATTCTGGAGCCCCCCCCAAAATAAAGTCTCTCACTGTTTCCACTGTTTCCCCATCTATTTGCCATGAAGTGATGGGACCAGATGCCATGATCTTAGTTTTCTGAACATTGAGCTTTAAGCCAACTCTTTCACTCTCCTCTTTCACCTTGATCAAGAGGCTCTTTCACGGATGCCCAAATGATAATGATACACATCTAATTCAAGATGCTTTTGACAAACTGTGATATTGTACAAATTTAAATAGAAGCTATAGTTGTCCAAAATTTACAAATATTTTATGCATCAACTTTTAGAGTAGATGAAATATAAAACTTTATGAGGAAGCAGAACTAGATAAAAACTGTTTAATATAGTGGTATGTACTTTCTCTCTTTGCTACTTTTTTTTTTGGTAAGAACAGAGAATTTTGACATGCGATCTTCCCTCTCAACCAATTTTTAAGTATTTTTATGTTACAGACACAATGTTACACAGCAGATCTCTAGAACTTAATCCTTTTGCATTACTGAGATTTTACATCCATTAAACAGCAGTTGTCCATTTCTCCCTCCTTCCAGTCCCAGGTAACTACTATTTTATTCTTTGTTTCTATGTTTGACTAATCTAAATATCTCAGTAAATAGAATCATTCAGTATTTGTCCTTCTGTGATTGACTACATCAAGAATAATGTCCTCCAGATTCACTCACATTGTCATACTAGGCAAGATTACTGTCTTTTTAAAGGCTGAATAATATTCCTTATTAATTTTTTATCCATTCATCCATGAATAGATAATTAAGTTATTTTCAAATCTTGGCTATTGTGAGCACAGAATGCCATGAATGAACATGGAAGGGCTAACATCATTTCAAGACATTGATTTCAATTCTTTTGGATATATTTTCTAAAGTATAACTGCTGGATCATATGGAAGTTCTATTTTTAATTTTCAAGGATTTGTTTTTAATTTTTTAAGGAATTTCCATACTGTTTTTATACAGTAGCTGCACCACCATTACACATGTCCACCAACAATGTATAAGAGTTTCAATTTCTCCACATCTGAGTCAGCACTTCTTATCTTCAGTTTCTCTTACCTTCATCAATTTATTTCTGGGTTCTCTATTTTGTTCCCTTTGTTAATTACTGTAGCTTTGTAATATAATTTGAACTTGAAAAGTGTGACGTCTCCAATTGTGTTCTTTCTCAGGATTTCTTGGGCTGCTGCTGCCGCTGCTGCTAAGTCGCTTCAGTCGTGTCCGACTCTGTGCGACCCCATAGACGGCAGCTCACCAGGCCCCACCGTTCCTGGGATTATCCAGGCAAGAACACCGGAGTGGGTTGCCATTTCCTTCTCCAGTGCATGAAAGTGAAAAGTGAAAGTGAAGTCGCTCAGTCACGTCAGACTCTTAGCGACCCCGCGGACTGCAGCCTACCAGGCTCCTCCGTCCACGGGATTTTCCAGGCAAGAATACTGCAGTGGGTTGCCACTGCCTTCTCCAATTGCTTGGGCTATTCAGAGTTTATTGTGGTTCATTTGAATTTTAGGATTGTTTTTGCTATTTCTGTAGCAAGAACAGAAATATTTCTTGCTATTCATTGGGATTCTTACAGGGATTACATTAAATCTGTAGATTGTTTTGGGTACTATAGATATTTTTACAATATTAAATTAGAAGATTGCCTTTGCAATCTATGAACACAGAATGTCTTTCCATTTGTTTATGTCTACTCTAATTTCTTTCATCAGTGCTATGTAGTTTTCAATGTACACGTCTTTTACATCCATGGTTAAATTCATTGCTATATATTTTATTCCATTTAATGCTGTTGTAAATGAGACTGTTTAATTCCACCTACAAACAAGATAATTTTATTTCTCCCTTTCTGATTTGAATGCTTGTTATTTCTTTTTATTGCCTAATTACTCTGGCTGGGACTTCTAATTCCTGTAGAACAGAAATGGTGGGAATAAACCTCCTTGCCTTATTCTAGATCTTAGTGGAAAGCTTTTAGGTTTTCACTGTTGAGTATAATGTTAACTGTGGGCTTGTCATATGTGGCCTATTATATTTTGAGTGTTTATCATGAAAGGGAGTTGAATTTTGTCAGGCTTTTTCTGCATCTCCCAGGACGATCATATGATTTTTATCCTTTATCTTGTTAATGTGTTCTGTTACTTCATTTCTGTACACTGGACAATCCTGGGATAAACTCCACTTGGTTATGGCGTATAATCTTTTGAAATCGTAGGTCACACATATGACCCTAAATGTCATATGTAGGATGAAATTTTTTGTAACCAATTTCTCTAAATTTAGGTTGCTTTTTGCTGAAAATCACTTGTATATCTTTAATCAAAGGACTTAAGAAGGGAAACATACATACAAATAGCTTTTGAAGCTTTAACACTTTGTAAATATTGAAAATCAAGATTGCTTCCAAACAGTGAAATATTTAAATTTATCTCAAAGCAAAAGATGAATCTTAATATTAGTAAGTTTGGAAATAGTGTACAAATTTAATTTTTAAATTCTATAAGTAAACTTTGGAATATTTTGCATTTGATGAGAATATTTGCATATGTATTCTACTTTGTAAGGATTTGCATTCTGAATCAGCATGGAATTGAAATTGACAATTCTATATTTTACTTTAAAAATAATTTTTCAAGCAAGATACTTGAAATGGAGTAAAGAAAGATAGCATCTATAAAATATTTGCATAGATATAGTTCCACATTTCAAAATAAAACAAAAATTTAGTGAGACTATTTTCCATTTAGCAGAATTTTATCTTATTTTACCAGGCATATTAGATGACAAATCAATGTCTGTATCACATATATTAATGATAAAAATGGACTGGAATCTTGATTTCAGTCAATTTAATTTTTTAAGTGATTGTATTAAGAAATTTATTCTTTAGAAAAATGCTAGTGTATATTAGAAATAAACATGACTAAAAATGTGATAAAAGTTAATGAGCACATACTATAAAATGATTTCTTAATTTTATATTCATATCATTAATAAGAAACTTCATTTTGCTTCAATATATATCAATATACTACTTTATGTTTTACAAAGAATTTTACTTTATAAAATAATTTTTAATAAGACTGTTACATTTACTAATATAAAAATACAAATTCTCTAGTCAGTAAATATCTCTGTCTGACTTTTTTCTCTTACCATAATGCCTTCAAGTTTCATTCATACTGCTGCAAATGGCAGGATTTCTTTGTTTTTTATAGTTAAATAATATTCCGTTGTAAATATTGACTGCAAATTCTTTATCCACTCATAGACACTTACATTGTTTCCATGTCTTGGCTACAGTAAATAATGCTACTATGAACCTGGGAATGCAGATATCTTTTTGAGTTAGTATTTTTGTTATCTTTCAGACTTATGGTTATCAGAGGTAAAGACTGAGAGAAGGAAGAATTACAGGAAAGTGGTCAAAACATACCAAGCTCCATGCTGACGGAAACCAAGGTATCCCAGCTGATAGTTTAGCCAGTCCCTGACAAACTTGCCAGACACGTGAAGAAGGCTGTTACCGAGATCATCCAACTACCAGCAAACCTGCCAGTTATCTGGGAAAGCATGAGACAAATCAACAAGCCACAGCAGCATCAAAACCATCCAACTGCCTGTTGTTGTGTAGTGGCTAAGTTGTGTCTGACTCTTTGTGACCCCTAGAACTGTAGCCCACCAGGATCTTCTGTCCATGGGATTTTCTAGGCAAGAATACTGGTGTGGGTTGCTATGCCCTGGGATCAAATTGCATTGGCAGGTGGATTCTTTACCACTGAGCCACCAGGGAAGCCCCCATCCAACTGCCTATGTGATTATGAACTAAATAAAAGGATTGTTGGGTTAAGTCACTAAAAACAAAAAGAAAAAAAAGAGTACAATGTTCCAGTTATAAATAAGCACTAGTAGTGCAATGTACAACATGATGGCTATAGCTAACCCTGCCACAAAATATATAGGAAAATTGTTAAGAGAGTAAATTGTAGGAGTTCTCACCACAAGAAGAAAATTTTGCCTTTATTCTTTTCTTCTTCTCTTTAAAAATTATACCTATATGAAAAGATAGATCTTAGCTGAAGCTACTACAATAAACATTTCACCATATATGTATATCAAACCAATGCCGTATGCCTTAAATAAATACAGTGATGCATGTCAATTATTTCTTAATTGGAAAAAATGAATGGTATGCAACATTCCTATATATATATGTACAAATACACATATAATTAATTTTAGTATTCCCTCTTTATTTTCAGAAGCCTAATTTGGACAATAAAGTATTTGACACTCTGCTGAGAAGAGACCATTTCCAATCATTATTCAAATCTAAGCAGTCTGCTTTCACTGAAAGGTAGATATATTTCTCATAAGGTGGTAAGTTTTGGGAATCAAATCCTCTTTTGAGTCCATAAGCACAGTTAAGAAAATAAATGGCTCTCTGGCAGTTCCCCAGCCCTAGAGATCGTGGGCCTGATCAGAAAGCTGACAGAGGAATTTGTTTTTTTAAGTAGCAACACTACACAGGGTAGGGAACGTGTTCAAGTGCTCAGTGGCAGATACTGGCGACAGTCAAGCTGGTAGGTGGTGATTGCTCCTTCCCGCTCTTACCCTAATGACTCCCGCATCTGCTTCTCACCCCTGGGCTTCCAAACGCACTGCAAGTGTTCTAGAAACTCAGTTACACCAGCGGAATCAAATGACAGGAACTGGGTCTTCTTTGAAGGAGGCCAAACGTTTTCAGCTGTGGTCAGCCCTACAAAATTTAGAAAGCACTTTCATTTTCTTCTACCTACTTGTACATAAATAGGGGCCTTGTAATTTAAATTATGTTCCTTACAAACTTCCTCACTTAAAACTTCACAAAGTCAGGCTGCCTGTGGAGCAGAGAGGCAGTAATGAGCTGCCGTCTGCCGAAGTCAGGGCAATAGTGATTTCAAGGTCATGGACTGGCAGAATGCTGAAGGAGAGATGACTGGCAAATATCAAAGGTACAGAAGAAGGAAGCGGATTCCAAGGATTTGTTGAAATTGTGCCACTGCTAAAAGTTGCTTAAGGATGTCTGAGAGAGCAAAATGAGCAGGGCTGTGAATAAATGCTGCTTTGTGCGTGAACATCTGTCTTTGTTACTTCCTCGGAGTCAAGAAAAAGATATCCACACCTCAATGCGTATGTAATGATGAAGCTTTCTTATCTTTAATCCAGAGGAGAATAGTAATCATGTAACAATTTTCCTCTCGCCACATGTTTCTGAGTGACTATTTAATGTGCCAAGTGCTTGAGATCCCGGGGATTCAGTAGAGAACAAAAAGACAAAAGAAAACTCTATTCTTAATAGAGTTCATGTTACAGTCAAAACTAGGCAGATGCCTGGAAAAGAGTGACATGCTATTTTGAAGGGATTATCAGGAAAGATATTTGATCAGAGGCCATAAGGAGGTGAAGGAGCCATTGAAAAGGCCTGTGAGCAGCAGACAGGACACTGAAAGGCAGGGAGGAGTGTGGTTTGCCTTGGAGTGGACCAAAGGGAAAGGAGAGAGGCAGGAATAAGGGAGAGACTTACCAGTTACCAGAGCATCACAAAACACAGAGCTCTAGTATCTGCTGGGCTCATATTTTAATATATGGAAGTCAATATATAGAAGTGTTACTTGCCTTCATTGCAAGGGTGAAATCAGTATGTCAGATGTTCTACACACTTTCAGTATACTTGTATGGCACCTCTGCCTTTCTTGACTCTCTGGTCTCTATGGCCCTTAAACTGAGCTGCCTTCCCAGCATCTCCAGAATTTGTCTAAGACTTTCTATCACCTACCAGTTAGCTCCGGTTTTCCTAGCTCTTAGCTGGCAATCACCTATGGACTCCTCAGTCTTTGAAGAACCTCTTTGGACCCTGGTTTTTAACTTCAGAAACAAAACATGTTTTTGGATTCAGCCTGCCCACTCTTCTCTCATCTCCATGCTAAAAATATTCACACCTGCTCTTGCCTGTCTCCACCACCCCCAACCACAAGCATACACACACCCCAACATGCTCCAATAAAATGATGACAACTACTGGTTGTTGAAAATTCACACAATTGATGGCAATACTGTAGACAGAATCCTGGTAGCATACATTCTTCATTAATTTTTCTTGATGATCTACAACATTTGAAAAACTCAGGGAAATCAAACTTCACAAGGTTATTGTGTGTTCATTTCCATTTGACTGTTCCATAATTCAAGGAAGTTCTTCTATGATATTCTTATTTTTAGTTATACCAACCTATTCCCATGACAATAAAAGCATATTAAAGAGTTGCACGTGATGTGTGTTAGATTAATGGAAAAGAATCTTACACTTCATCCCTTCCCACTTTTTTCCCCCTTTAAAATAACTTTTGTTTAAAAAAATCCTATCATAGGAAAGTGGCCACTCAAAAGTCCTGCACTTAATAACAGGTAACATTTTATATGAAATCTAAGTCCCCTCTGTATCAAAAAGCAGTGCACAGCAGTCTTCTAAAAGCAATAACGGTGTAACAATTAAAATTCAGATAACCAGATATAACCAAGACAGTTTTCTTTCTAAAAAGAGGAAAATACAGATGAGCTGGCAAGTTCATACAGAAAATCATGGATTCAATTTCCAAAAGCTCAGGTCTCAATTCTAAGCAGAGGCTGCTAGATTCCAGCATCTTCTTCTTTAAAGTTATTAATAAATACACCAAGCAGCACTTGGTTGTTTGCTCAACTCAGAGCATCTTTTCATTATCTTTCCTCCATTCCAGCAGAGCACACCCCTTTCTGGGAGATTAACGCAATTTAATCTTTGACAAGACGTTGCTTTTTACTGTTATTTGTTTCCAAACTAATTCATTTACGGGAGGCCTAATCAAGAGTTGAACAAAAGAAAAAGGAAAAGAAAATTATGTTTAAAAAATACAATCCACAATTTTGTTAACCTTTTCTTTCCTAAAAATTCCCAAAGGTTAGAAAAAAAAATCACAAGTTTCAGGAACTACCATGTGGTTTAACTTTATCAGATTACTTACTGTGAGGATTACAGTGTTGGATTTTTAAAGGATCATGCTCACGTTTCTTAATTAAATTTCCTCATCATTTTTAAAAGGCTTACATGAAGAGCTTTGGTCTGCAGTGCCTGAAATCTTTTTTTAAAAACTATTTTCATGGATAAGGCACTAAACAAATAAGTGAATAACTCTCAAGCATTCTATAGCAACACAATTTCTTCACTGGTTCTATACTTCTTCAGCCCAGAAAAAAAATGCCACTGAGTTATACTGAGTTGATATTACTGTCTTGAACTCTTCTTAGGCTTCTTATTATAAACTGTTATTTCCTATGAAGTATCACGTGACCACTTTCATTCACATTTCCTCTGTTCAAGTAAATGTCCCCATATGAAAGAACTTAGATTATCAATATCTGTTAAAAAAAAAAAAACATACTCACTATTCTCTCTTCTTCCTTTGCATATTCTTTACCACTGAGCCACTGTGGCTTCCCTTGACACTTTTATCATGGATGATGAATAGAATGGATGGGCACAAAGATAAAAACCTAGGAACATGACCATCACCAATGGTTCCATCTTCATTAGCCATATCTCTGCCTAGGAATTTAATATTTTCTGAGCTTGTTCAGAATCTAGTTAAATTAGTCAAAAGTTGAGTTGATAAGGAAGACCACTGATAAGGGATGACAGGGATAGGACTATAAGACTGATAAGGGATAAAGATAAAATATGGTGTTTGGTGGTAACTAATATTTTAATAGAAAGTGACCCATCCCTATCAATGTATTTCTACTTGCCTGAATAGATAGATGTTTTGATGGATAGATGGCCCATCATGAATAGATAGATCCAGTGGATTTTTGCATTTTGTTTCTTTAATTACATTAATACTTTTGAAATTCATGTACATTTTAGCATGCATCAGTCCTTCATTTCTTTTCATTGCTAAGTAGCATTCTATTATATAGATATACCACCATTCATTTATACTTTCAGCAGTTCATGGACATCTGAATTATTTCCCCTTTTAGCTATTATGAACAACGCTACTGTGAGCATTCATAAAGTCTTCTTTGTGAACATGTGTTTTCATTTCTCTCCGTAGACACCTAGGAGTGGAACTGCTGCCTTGTGTGATAATTTAACTTTTTAAGAAACTTCTAAACTGTTTTCCAAAGTGACAGCATCACTTTACATTCCCATTCATAATATATGATCGTTTAAGTTTGTCTATATCTACACCATCACTTAACTTCCTATCATTTTTTAAGCCACAACATTATTTTGGGGTCATTAGTTACATGGCAATATATTACAAGAGTGATTTTATTACTTATTTTCCCCCTCATCACTAGAATCTAAATTTCACAAAAGCATGAACCTTCATTTGTGTTGTTCCGTCATCTAACAGAAATTTGCAAATTAAAGGTGCCACCAATGATAACCTAAGGATTGAATCTTCAGAACAACCACGTTAAATAAGCAGCGTCGCCCAACATTACTAAATAATTCCCAAGTTGACTGATTTTCACCTGCACCTTCCTAAAATCCAAAGTAGTGAACAAATTTTAGGAGAGTGTATTGCATTTAAGTCATCAAGCAAATTATAAACATATATAACAAATTTAGATAAATTTAGAATAACAGAACGAGTCATAAATGTTGTATATACACATGTACATAAACATATACATATATAAAATATATGCATACACATAAATATATATGTATACACACAAACATATATATATATACATTTCCAGACAATCTATTGCCTCTGAAGATCCTCAATAGAAGGTAAGTATAATTCACAGGAAAGGAACACACACTGAAATGTGAAGCACCAAAAGAAATTCACAATAGCTAATGACTGCTTGGCTCTGATCCATCTGTAGCGCCCTGTGGAAAAAAAAACGTTAGAAAACCTGCTTTAGAAAAGTCTCGAGAAGCCTCAGTCAGTTAGGTCCCAGCTGATAGCTCAGTGGGTATACTCAACCAGAGATCCAGAGGGACATATATTTAAACGGCATTGTCACCTGTAATAGGTGAATCGAGCCCAGGGAGCACTTACCTCCATAGTGAGGGGAAAGAGAAAAGGCTGGATGCCCCGAGATAGAAAGAAATTATTTATGCAAAAGATTTTCCTAAGGAAATGTGTAAATTGAATTATAAGCTCATATTTTTAGGAAAATGGCATCTACTCCATCTTTATTATTTTTTAATTGGCCTATTTTCAAATTAAGAGAGGTAGAGAGAGGTAATTAGAGGCAATATTAAAACAATCAAAATAGAAAGAAAAATTGAATGTCCCTACCTTGGGCTTATTGGAAAGGTCACTGCAATAAATTTAGAACAACAGAACAAGAAGAAGTCATAAAAGTTATTTTAGGTAAACTTCCTTCCATTAAGGAGGACTTCATCTAAACTGTCTTATAAAGAAAAATTTTTATCATGGTCTTACTATTTTCCAGAGAATATTATCAATATCCATTGGCAGCACAATCTATAGCTGTACAATGTTCTGAAAAATATCAAGTGAAGAAAAATAACTCAGATAATTGTTTTAGTGAAATTATACACAGGAGCAATCTGCAAAATTCTAGTGTAATAGTATTATTGCTGTAATACTTTTGTCAAGACAAGCTGAACTTTTTTCCTTGATGTGTCCCTTAAAACTGAAAGGTAGCAGAATATACCACCCCCAAATTTTCCAATTTGGCATAGGATTATGATTTGAAGGCATGTCTGGCCAAAATCACTGCAGGTGGTGACTGCAGCCATGAAATTAAAGGATGCTTGCTCCTTGGAATAAAAACTATGACCAACCAAGACAGCATACTAAAAGCAGAGACATTACTTTGCCAACAAAGGTCCATCTAGTGAAGGCTATGGTTTTTCCAGTAGTCATGTATGGATGTGAGAATTGTACCATAAAGAAAGCTGAGCGTGGAAGAATTGATGCTTTTGAACTGTGGTGTTGGAGAAGATGCTTCAGAGTCTCTTGGACAGCTAGGAGATCAAACCAGTCCATCCTCAAGGAGATCAGTCCTGAGTGTTCATTGGAAGGACTGATGCTGAAGCTGAAACTCCAATACTTTGGCCACCTGATGCAAAGAGCTGCTCATTAGAAAAGACCCTGATGCTGGGAAAGATTGAAGGCAGAAGGTGAAGGGGATGACAGAGGATGAGATGGTTGGCTGGCATCACTGACTCAATGGACATGAGTTTGAGCAAGCTCCAGGAGTTGGTGATGGACAGGGAAGCCTGGCATTGTGCAGTCCATGGGGTCACAAAGAGTCAGACCTCACTGAGTGATCTGAACTGAACTATGAGTTGAAGGCAACTGAAAAGCAGATATAAGAAAAGCTCCCTACTTCCTCTATCTGCTTAACCAATTCTTTCAAGAAGAACAAAAGTTAATCAATGGAGAAAACTTTAGATCCTATTAGCCTGGAAATGGCACTAGAGTAATCTAAATAATAAACTTTACTGACTTGCCTTTATCTCCACCCTTGGAACCCTAAAATTACTTTATTTTGTAATGTCATTTTTACACAAATGTTCTTTGTTAAAGATGCTATACAATCTAGAGTTCTAAGCTACCACTTAGAGTTATTCATTTTAACCTCGATATCTCCCATATATACATGGGGTGTATGTGTTAATAAACTTGTGTTTGTTTTTCTCTTGTTAATCTTTTATTTCAATGTCCTCAGACAAGAACTCCAAAGGGCAGAGGAAAAATTATTTTTCTTCCCACAAAATACAGTAATTCAATAAACAAGACCAGAGAAACCCCCCAAATTATATATCAGCTAAAAAAAAATCTTTCCATTTGTAGAAGGTCACTAAGCACATTGGACAGAAAATGAATTTCTATTGTGCAGGAGCAGCCTATCTGTAAGAATTTTTATCAAAATGTGATTGCAACAAGCTACTGGGATATTAGACTGGAACTAAAATACAGTAGTAGTAAAAATAAGCAACAAAGAAAACAAAACCATTCAGGCACTGTCCAAGCTCTCATTTGATTAAAATGTGACAACTTTGAGAGATATGTCACATTTTAAGGAAAGCATATAAATTCATATTCAGCTCCATCTGACTTAAAAACCTGTGTTCTTAACCACTGGCTACCATGGAACATAGCTCTTGAGTTGAAGCAATAATTTAACAACCCAAACTGACTCAATTGTATATTGATCATCAAGAGGAGTCAGACTCCAAGAGAGTCATCAGTACAGGAAAATATGATCACTTGTAGGGTTTGGTATAGAAATCACTTTTCGAGCCTAAAAAGTATATACAATTGGAGATTTTTAGAACTTTAATCTCCAGAAGGAGAATATGTATAGAGATAGGCAGGATGAAAACAGAAAAAAATCAATAAGACTAAATAAGAGAGTAATAATCATTAGTATTTTTTCCCTTTATATTCTGGTGGATAACCTACACCTGCTATCTCTAACCTACATCAGGAACTTTCAAAGTACACAGCTGCTTAGGTTGGGTGCCCGGAAGAAGAAGTTGAGATGAAGCTTGTATGCATTTGACTTATGAAGAAACTGCTCTCAAGAAACCAGGAAAAAGCAGGACATGGATATGAAGAAATGAACCACAGGCATCATCTCAGGCCAAGTCCCTCAGACCCACAGGGGAACACAGAATAATAAGTTACCCTTCAGATGTATGTTCCTGAGAACAAGGGAGTTGGCCTTCCACACTCTTGTATCCGTCTGTCACAACTACAGGGATGCAGGAGATGCAGGGGAAACCCTGAAAGCATCTGTTATAGCATCTTATTGTTGTTTAGTCACTAAGTCGTGTCCAACTCTTTTGCAAGTCCTTGGACTGTAGCCCACCAGGCTCCTCTGTGCCTGGGATTTCCCAGGCAAGAATACAGCAATGGGTTGCCATTTCCTTCTTCAGGGATCTTCCTGACCTAGGGATTGAACCTTCGGCTCCTGCATTGGCAGGTGGGTTCTTTCCCAGTGAGCCATCAGGGAAGATGTTATAGTGTCTTACCCTTATTTCATAGGGGAGAAAGGAAAAGGAAACTCAGGATGCTTAGTACCTTTGTCCAAGGCCTGGGAGCCTAACTCAGGGGTATTTGACCCCAAAGCCCAAACCTTTCCGAACACTCTATACTCTCACACAATTGTTCCTTCATCTGAGTTGTTTGCCATTTCTATTTTCAGTTACTCATTCTCTGCCACTCTCTGTAAATGGTAGCAAAGCATAGCAAATGTCACACTGATGGATTCTACAAAACCTTCCTGAAAATCTCCCTACCTTTGCCTTTGCCAGCCTTTGCTGAGATTAGCAGTTTCTGTCATCAGTGCTTCAGGAACAAACACAGTGTCACATTAATCAGAAGAGCCTGGAGGCTGCAGTTGGCTCCATAGAGTGTTTTATAATAGAAGATGCCATTACTGATAGTCTCAGGCTTAAAGAGCCTCCAAAGATTATATGGAAAAGAGTGGCATGAGGAGAAAGTGCAATCTTAGAAGTCGGGTGCATAAACCGCAGAGCTGTATTTTAGAAAATACAACACATTTGGGAATATTATGGCAAAATACCCAGAAAAACGGAATTTTTTCTGCCTTTCTGCTTAGGTGCTGGTTCCATTCAGACCAAGCCAAAATCTGAGACTTGATCAAAGCTGATTTTGTTCTTTTGCCATCAGCGCTCAGTGGGATTGGGATGGTTTCTTTGTTTCTATATTTCCTATGGTTATGTCTCCATTTATATCCTTTTTCTCTAGGCAATTTTGACACATCTCTGCTCATTTATTAATATCTTCATAAATGTAAAACCTAGGGCCCTATTTATCTAGTCATTGAAAGCCTATAAAACAGTAATGTAGAATGTAAAATATTCAATAATTCTAAAGGGAAGAAAATTCTATATTTGACCTTATTTCCATTGGTCCATTCATCAATGACTCAAGCATATGATCAGCTTGATCATCATACATAAATAAGTACTGAGTCTCAAATGAGGGATTAAACTAAAATTACTTTAAAAGCAAGCACATCCAAGTCAATGCATTATGAAACCTTGACTTGGATCATAATTTTGCTTGTCATCTTTTTCATAAAAGAAGATTTACACATCCTGTGATAGCACTAACCCTTTCAAAGAATGGCAAGTACACTTCATATATTTAAGTAATTATGAATTGTGAACCCCTTAATTATGATATCTAAAAAAATCAGAGAAAATGTGGGAAGAATAGGAGAACTCAAATGATAGTAGAAAATGACTTTATTCTACTTTCAAGCCTTCTGTGTTTAACTCAGTCATACCACCACATCTGATACTTTTGGCTAAGTTATTGTAATTTCCTTCTATTAAAACTCTGCAGATCAAAAGTAGGTATATAAACAAATTAGTTAATTCAAAGTTATTTATTGAGTACCTACTGTTTGCCAAACTTAGTGCTTTGGATTCATTAATGTTTGGAGACTAGGAGGGAAAGCACACTGTGTTTCATAATATTGGGTTGGCCAAAAAGTTCATTCAGGTTTTTCTGAATTTATGGAAAAATATGAACACACTTTTTGGCCAGTCCAATAATTCCCATTCAGTCAATCACTCAACAAACATCTATTAAGTATCATCTCTGATACTGGGACACGGGGGAGAATAAGAATCACTGCCTTTCCTCTGGGAGCACAGGAGAGAGGGAAGGAGGTGAACTCCGTAAATGTAATACAATTCAGGAGGCACTATGATGGAAGAAGTAGTCCTGGCAAGGAAGAAGGATGAATGCTACTCAGTGATCCAACAGTTAGTCTTGAAAGACAGTGTGGAGGGCAGACACAGAATACAGTTACTTACGCATTCAAGACAGAGGAAAAAGCATGTGCAAAACTATGGAAGCACAAAAATGTAACTGAAAGTGGTTTAGCTGGAGCTTGGTGTTGAACAAGGGGTCCAAAAGGACGTAGTCTGTTCATGCTATAGAGTTTAGTCAGTTCAGTTTAGTCTCTCAGTTGTGTCCGACTCTTTGCGACCCCGTGGACTGCAGCACACCAGGCTTTCCTGTTCATCACCAACTCCTAGAGCTTACTCAAACTCATGTCCATGGAGTCGGTGATGCCATCCAACTATCTTGTCCTCTGTTGAGTTTAGACTCCACCCTAAAAGGAACTGGGAACCATTATAGGATTTTAAGCAGCAGATTTCTTATATAGTTTGATTTGCAATTTTAAAAGATCATTCTGGAAGTTTAATGGAGGATTGGAGAGATGAAGAAGAGATTGTGAGTCAGAGAGATGATTTACGGGCCAAAATATAATGAAAACCTTAACTAACAATAACAATAATAAAGACAGCAAGTGTTGTCTGCATATTCCCTGTACACCAAACTCTACAAGAAACATTTGAACAAATTATCTGTTTTTTTTCCATCAACCATACTTCTCTTCCCGTATAGTTTACATCTTCAACATGTGCATTTTATAGATGAGGAAATGCAATCTAAGGAGGTTAAGAAGACTGAACAAAGTGTCAGAGCTTCTAACTGGTAGAGCCAAGAGTGAAGCCCAGGGAAACACTGAAAAGATTTTTACAAGTCATAATCGAAGCAGATAAATACCTGATTAGATGAAAGATATGAGGAGGAACCACAGGGAATAGAGTCCACAACTGGTCACTTTCCTTTTCCCTACTGTATCAGGAATATTGGGGCTTGTGGGGGAGGGCAGCCATTACAGTAAGTTCACTACAGATGAACACGTTCCATTCAGAGAGCACATTTGTAAGTCCAATTTGTTAGATCCAACAAAGTTAGCCTAGGTACCCAACTAACAACAACTGGCTATATAGTACTATACTATAATAGGTTTATAATACTTTTCACACAAATAATACATAAAAAAACACAAAGATAAAATATTTTTAATCTTATAGTATGTTACCTTTAGGAGTACAGTGGTACCAGTGACATCACCACTGCTTTTATACTTCCTTCCGAACTTTCTGTGCTGTGCATAGTCGCTCAGTCGTGTCTGACTCTTTGTGACCCCATGGACTGTAGCCTGCCAGGCTCCTCTGTCCATGGGGATTCTCCAGGCAAGAAATACTGGAGTGGGTTGCCATGCCTTCCTCCAGGTCTTAACTTCCTAAAGTACACAAAAGCACAGCCACTGGTAGAGGATGCACACACGTGCTAATGTACGTCAGACATATGAACTAACTTAGGTAATTGGATGTGCGAACACGTGTTCACATCTATGAAAGTTCACAACTTGAAGGTTTGTATGTAGGGGACTTACTCTATTATAAATACAAAGGTAACCCATGACCTGACAGTAGTTATGACTTCCCTCAGATACCCAATGTGATCAGGAAATAATAATGGCTACTCCCAGGCTATGAATTTCTGAGAGTCACAGAACCTTTGGAAAGTCTGTACCTATCTCAGTGATGATAACTCCTGTTTTCCTCACAGGAGTATCCTCATTCTGGAAGAAGCAGCAAGAGACCTCATAAAAATTCTTCCACAAATGCACTGAATCTGTAGGCTCAACGAGAGATTCCTACCGTTATTTGAAAAACTGACAGGTGAAAATTATTCTAGCAAATTGAGGCCACCACATACCCATGACTGGAATAGCTTATATTTCACATCCTTCATACAATTTATATCCCTACACTCTGTACAGAATTAAAAGCTAAATAAAGAAGGAACATGTGGTATAAATTAAGGAAAAGCAATGGTGTCATCACAGAGAATAAATTTAAACTCTCTAGCAGGACCATGTACATTCCATATGCTTTATGTCCATATATACTATGTTATCTATGTTATTGTGGGGGCTTTTTTGTCTACATATTTTTTAAGAAATAATTTTTGTAAGAGTCGAGAATGTGCAATCAATTGGCAAATGCTATCGAGGTCAATTTAATTCATAGACTGAAGGAAAATTAAAACACAAGTGGATAGTTAGAATACTTTCCTCTCTAAACCCATGTCATGTGTGGAAAAACTATTAAAATTTCACTCATAAGCCTAGCCTTAATTCACAAATGTGTTCCTCTACTGGTCCAGTAAGAAATTATTCTTTCATACAAAATAAATTTTTAAAAGTTATACTCTTCCTAAACCATCAACATGTTCCTTCAGGGAAATTACCTACAAAGTCACAAAATATTAGAATTAAAATGAACCATAGGAAACATCCTGCATACCATTTTCAAATTAAGCTACATGAAAGTGCTCAGCAGGAATTTTTTTTTCTATGAATAAGGGATGCTCTTGTCAAATGTTTGGGAGATTGGGTTATACCAAGATCAACATATTTCTTCACCAAAACCATGTTAAAAAATGTTTTAATATGCTAATTAGCAAGGTAATTTCCAAAATGATTCTTATACAGCAAGTGTTTGTTTTTTTTCTCTAGATTTGCTTTGTCGTGGAACTTGTAATTCTGGGAATAATTATCAGTATCAGTATTCTTCAGCACGTAGTTCAGATAACCCATTTCATTTCATTTCCTCACTGCAGGAGATGCTGAAGGACAGGGAAACCTGGCGTGCTCAGTCCATGGGGTCACAAAGAGTCAGACATGACTGAGCAACTGAACAACAGGCCAGAAAGGATAAATGAGGATGCTCGGGGTGATAAAATTCCATAGTGACAGAGCCAGAAACCTGTTTTCCAAATACTTCATCCAACTCTGGTTCTCTTTGCTTTGCTTTCACCTTTCATATGTTCAACGTCTGCATTATTTTTCCTTGGGCACATTACACAGCATTAAAATGGCGAGGGTTGAAACAGAAATCAGTACAATAAGAAAACACTAACAATGGCTACTGTAATTGAGTGCCCAGCACTTGCCAGATACAATCCAAAGGACTCTAGCTTCCCGGCTTTCTTCCTCACAATAACAATGCAAACTACTGATGTACGTATTATTCTCTCCATTGTATAGCTGAGGAAAGTACTTTAAAGACATCTGTAATGTGTCACTGACTCAAGTCCGCTGATTTTTGTACATGACTACTCCACACTTCATGTCAGAGAAAGTAATGCTCCTCAAACCACTAACATGAAGCTCTCTCTGACTAAATTCTACAGAAGTAAAAAGTGGGTGTGCTTCTGAAACAGCCCTTTTCTCTTTCACTACAGATACTTGGAATCTATCTCATACTGACTTTTCCACATTATGAAAAACTCTCTACATTGGAACACATTTGTCCTCTATTAGATTTCTGGTTTTGAAGCCTAATGGCCCAAGACATTTTGCAATTGAAAATGTTAAAAATGATCATTGAAGCATATTCTAATCATTACATTCTATGTAAAAACCAAGGTATTCTAGGTAAAATTTCAGCTAAAGCTGCTGAAAGTGACTTTAACTAAAGTAACTGAAATACAGCTCACTCAACACAACAAAAGTATATTAGAGTTTTAACGAGAGAACGCCAAGTTGATTTAGTTCTACCTTAGATAAAGAATCCACTGATCCAAAATTTCCTAATAGAGTCAAATTAATTCACCATGTTTCCTCCAAATAGCATATAACTTATAAGAACCACAGCACTAGAATTAAATTCATTATAATCCAGGTCAAAATAAAACTCTCACTTATCTACCTACGTTATAAGAAAGTAACAGATTCAGATCACACTCTACAAAATAATATTAGTACCAGTGACTCAAAAATTAGCTTTAGGCACCAAAACATATAAAATACTTATCCATTGGTCTGCTTTGAAATCAGACAAAAATAAATGAAGAAATAGACATGACTAGTCTCTCACTTTCTTCAGGGATGAACATTAGAGACAGGAATGCTAAGGTCTTGAAACATCCATTAGACATTAAATAAAAATAATTTGCTGACTCTTGACATTTTGTTTCCAAGTTGTAACTTCATTAATAATAAGCCTGATCCTTAGAGCAAGGGCATGGATGTGAATGACACCAACAATAATAAAAATACTACCCATTGAGGTTTGTCAACTCTTCTTGCTTGTGGCAGTTTGAGGAGATTCCCTGACAGTGATTCATGGCTTGAAACTCAAGAACCATCTGCTCTCCTGGAGAGTTCCTCAGCCAAGGTGAAGAGGGGGTTTTCACAGCTGTATTCCTTTTCCTTCTAAAGTCTACGGAGAAGTGTCCAACAAGCCACAAAAACTTGGCACTAATTTGAATATGGCAGACATTATCCTCCATATGTTCCTGTTTCAATGGACTCTTTTTACAGTAACTATCTCATTTGATGCCATTTCTTTTCCCTCTTCACATTGTGAACTGTCAATTTTTCTCACTCTATAAACTTACTAATATCCTTTGCATTCTGGACAGTCTGACTTTTTGTCCATGTCTATTTTAAAGCAAGGTTCCTTTCCTATTAATACAATTTCAGGGTTTAACTGAATGTCCAGCTAAATAACTTATTTTATATTTAAGGAAACAAAGGCAAGATGTTTTGTTGCTAACCCTAAAGTCATATAGCTTTAACAATGAAAGAAGTAGGACTTGAGCACTTATCACCCAAAACTCTGCCCAGAGTTTACTATTCTATCCAAGAAAAACTTCAGTATCTCTGATATTCTGACTTACACTGCTTAATGAGGAAGAGTTTTTGGCTAATTTATTATCTAACAAATCCCAGGTAATATATCAGATGAACCAAATAATTTGAATTCTTATCGAACCAATATGAAAAGAAATGTATATAATCAAAAAGGTCATTTTTCCCTTACATAGAGAAGTAAATTTTTAAAATTAAAGGTAAAAAATTAATTTCACATATCTTTACCTCATATTCAAAATGTGATTCCAAATAAGCTCTAAGAAAATGTAGCACGTGTAAATTAGATAGTTATATCACAGAGACAGGTCTATTGTTGTCTACAGATACCAAGTAAACTATTTCAGGATTCAAATCCCTGTGACCAGACAGTGGGAAACCTCCATCTTTCAGTATAAGTAGGTACAGTAAGTGGTAGAGGTACTCCACTTTAGGGAGGGCGGGAATGGAGCTACTGCTAGCATATATGGAGAAGATTAAACAAGTTGAAAAATCATTCTCATAAGCCATATTCAAGAAGCTGTATCTGTCAAGGGTATGCCTTCCTCATGATGCAGGTAAGAAGCTCAAAAAGTCGGATGGAAACTTGTCTTGGTTCATAACTGACACATTCTCTTCTTCCACATTCCATGGAATAAAGTAAGCCCCATAGCCAAGACCAATATTAGTGAGGTGAGTTGAACCATGAAAATGGGTGAGAATATTTCAAAGAGAAACATGAAGTTCAGTGTTCACAGCAGCATTATTTACAATAGCCAGGGCACAGAAACAACCTAAACGTCCATCCACAGAGGAATGGATCAAGAAGATGTGGTACATATAAACCTTGGACTATTACTCAGCCATAAAAAGAAATGGACTGCCATATGCAGAGACATGAAGGGACCTAGAGACTTTCACACAGAGTGAAGTAAGTCAAAAAGAGAAAAACAAATACTGCATAATATTCACTTGTATGTGGAATCTAGAAAAAGGATACAGTTGAACTTATTTGCAAAACAGAAATAGAAGCAGAGACATAGAGAAAAAAATAAATGGATACCAAGGGGGAAGCAGGAGTGGGTTGAACTGAGAGGCTGGGATTGGCATGTATACACTACTGATACTAAGTATAAAATAACTAATGAGAACTATTGTATAGTTCAGGGAACTCTGCTTAATGCTCTGTGGTGACCTAAATGGGAAGGAAAGCTGAATGAGGGGATATATGTATATGTATAACTGATTCAAACCAGTCAGTCCTAAAGGAAAACAACCCTGAAGATTCATTGGAAGCACTGATGCTGAAGTTAATGGTCCAATATTTTGGCAACCTGATGCAAAGGGTCAACTCACTGGAAAAGACCCTGATGCTGGGAAAGATTGAGGGCGGGAGGAGTGGAGGGGCAACAGAGGCTGAGGTCATTAGATAACATCACTGACACAATGGACATGAATCTGAGCAAACTCTGGGAGATATTGCAGGGCAGCGAAGACTGGGATGCTGCAGTCCATGGGGTTGCAAAGAGCTGGACATGATTTAGTGACTGAACAACAACAAATAACTGATTCACTTTGCTGTATAATAGAAACTAACACAATATTGTAAAGCAACTATCTCTAATAAAAATCATTTTTTTAAAAATGACGCACTTGAAGAAAAGAAGTCAAGGAATGGAGAAAGGTGTACCTTGTTAAACAGATCAAAAGAAAATTTGAGAAGCTGTATTAATTTCAAAGTAGACTTCAGACAAGAAATTGTTTCAGGGTTAAAGAGAGGTGTTGCTGTTGTTTAGCCCCTAAGTCGTGTCCGACTCTCTGCAACACCATGAACTGTAGCCCATCAGGCTCCTCTGTCCATGGGATTTCCCAGGCAAAAATACTGGAGTGGGCTCCCATTTCCTTCTCCAGGGTCTCTTCCTGACCCAGGAATTGAACCTGTGTCTCCTGCATTAGCAGGTGGATTCTTTACCACTGAGCCATCAGGAAAACAAAGACAGACATTACATAACAACAAAGCTCTCCCAGAAGACTTAACAATCTTCAATGTGTACGCACATAACAAAAGGACATCAAAATGCATGACGCAAAAACTGACAGAACTTCAAGGAGGAAAAGACAAATCCACTATTATAGTTGGAGTTTAACAACTCTTTTTTAAAAAAAGTAATTAATAGACGCAGCAAGCAGAAAATCAGTAAGGACATAGTTGAATGAACAACACCATCAATCAATCTGATCTAATTGACATTTATAAAATGCTTCATGTTTTATAATATGAACAATTTTGTAATTTTGAATTACAGCAAAAGGATGGAGGAGTGAGAGGGAGGAACACAGAAATCATTTCAAGGTTCATGACACCATTTCTGGCATTTTTCAATTAACATTTAAAGTGTTAAATATTCCAGAGTTATCCCAAAGATCCACAAAGGGGAAGAGAGAAAACACTTACATTAGAGAGGACTAATTTTTCCAGTCTTCTTGTTTCCAGGGGAAGCTTACACTTCCATAAGGACACTATTCCTATAACACTTCCAGATTTCCCTCCACACCTTGTTCTCCCAGTCAAAGAGGAGGGACTCACTGATTCCTAAGTTTGGGAAAAACTTGATCCAAGACCACCCTGAGTCTCAGCCGTCTCCTCCCTTCCCATGTGGCCAGTGCCTGTTCCTTGGATGTAAAGCTCTCTCTCCATGCCTGGTTTGTAAATCTAATTATTTAATAAAAATATTAGGAAACTCATTTGACCACAGATCGATACCATGAGGCCTGATTCAGTTCTGCTGACAATATGTTAAGGTCCTTCAATATATGTTAACTGTATACGGATCAACAGGAGGGGGACCTCCCAGGTGGCACAGTGGTAAAGAACCAGCCTGCCAATGCAGGAGATGCAAGAGACACAGATTCGATTCCTAGGTCGGGAAGATTCCTTGTAGAAGGAAATGGCAACCCTCTCCAGGAGTCTTACCTGGAAAATCCCATGGACAGAGGAACCTGGCGGGCTACAGTCCATGGGGTCACAAAGAGTCAGACACGACTAAGCACACATGCATGATCAATTGACTCAGAATTCTTGGGTACGAATGATATGACTTATAAGACCTTTAAACCTCCAACAGCACCCCAATAGGGTTGTAAGGAGAGTGAAATCAGGTGGTATTTATAAAAGACACCAGGCAAGAACCTGAACTGCAAATCGAGTGAATGCTGTGCATTGCAGTGATTTTTGTAACTAATAAACAAGCCTACTGCCTGACACTGACATTTTTATTGCTAGTATTTTCAGCTATCTGGAGTCATCTCTTCAGAATGTTGAGGATGTACCCTATTAACAAAGTTTAAGTTATAGGCCTGGCATGCTGCAGTCCATGGGGTCACAAAGAGTCAGACAAGACTGAGCGACTGAACTGAACTGAAGTCATAGACAGAGACCACTTGACCTGAAGTAAATACCCTTCCTCCAAAAAAAAATAAATAAATAAAGGCTTTGTTTTGTTTTACCTACTGGTTTAAGGGAGGACTTAAAAAAAAATTCATTTATTGCCCCTGACATCTTCTAAACCAAGCAAAGGTCTCTCTCAGTTGCTAATTGTTTGATTACTTATCCTTTGTGTAAAAAGAGATAGCTTATAGAAATAACCTCTACTATGTTTATTACCCTCATAGTGAAAGGTACATTTGAGGATTAAGACAGTGCCTGAGGAAATTGTCCACAGTGCTACATGGAAAGTATCTATAAAATTTCAAGGGTTCATGTTAGTGGGACTCCTCAAAAGACCACAAAAAAAAAAAATCCGTTCATGAAGAAAAAGTCATTAGCCTTACTGTAAAAGAAAAACACTAGACTAGACTTAGAAGTTTTTCAAAAAGAAGAAATTAGTAAATGATATTTATATGGTTTCAGGTCATGGCCTAGATGACTTTAGGTGAGCTGTTCAAGGAGCAGAATGCTGGGCTTGGGTAGATCTGATGACTGATGAGCTCATCCAGGTGAAGTTCCTGAGTGAGTCTTTTGAAATAAATTATTCTACTACATTCAAGTTCTTATCTTCCATGTACAAATTCTTCCTACAGGAAGCAACTAAGTTTGTTTATTTGTTTGTTTTTTCCTGCCTGGTCCCAGTATTGTTTCACATGGGGTAGGGAAAATATGTCTGGACTCACTATGATTTAGCTCCTATGCTCTGCAAGTAGGATACGTAGACAGAAGCGGAGGAAAGAAACCAAAGTTTAAAATTTCAAGGCAAACTAGGACTTCTCTGGTGGTCCAGTGGCTAAGACTGCACTCCTAATGCAGTCAATTTGCAGTTCAGATTCTTGCCTGGTGTTTTTTATAAATACCACCTGACTTGATCCATGGTCATGGAACTAGATCCCACATGTTGCAACTAAAGATCCTAATAATTAAAATATATATATATATATATATATATATATTTTTTTTTTTAATATTTAAGGCAAACTAGGGGCTTCCTGATAGATAGCTCAGATAGTAAAGAGTCCACCTACAATGCAGGAGACTCAGGTTTGATCCTTGGTTTGGGAAGATTCCCTGGAGAAGGGAATGGCCACCTACTCCAGTATTCTTGCCTGGAGAAACCCATGGACAGAGGAGCCTGGCTAGAGTCCATGTGGTTGAAAAGAGTTGGACATGACTGAGAAACTAACATAACACACACAAGGCAAACTAGATGTCCCAAATGAGATTCCTACTCATCCCAAAGTTCTCTAAGGGGGCATATCATGCTGTCTGTTCATCCTCTGAAAGGCCCGTGTCAGACTGACTATTGATTTCCAAATACATCTAGGTCCTAACCCTTAGAACCTTCAAATATTACCTTATACATGAAGAGAGACGCTGCAAATGTGATTAAGTTGAGAATCTTGAGATGGGGAGATAGTCCTAGGTTATCTGGGTGGGTTCTAAATGTAATCGTGTATGACCTTTTAAGAGTGAGGCAGAGGGAAGACTGGCCAGCAAGGCAGAAGGCACGTGAAGCGAAGCAAGATGTTATATGGATGGCTCTGAAGATAGCGGAAAGGACCATGAGCAAACATGCAGTTCTAGAAGCTGGGAAAGATAAGAAAATGAATTCTTCCCTGGAGCCTCTGGAGGGAACACAGTCCTGTTGACACCTTGACTGTGACCCAGTGAAACTGATCTTGAACTTCTGGCCTCCAGATTAAGAGAATAGATGTTTGTCATTTAATGCTACCAGGTTTGTGGTAATTTCTTATAGCACCATTGGAAAGGAGTACAGTGCCCACTGCTGAATATAGGTGAACTACAAATACATCCAATTAGCCTCAGAGTTTGTTAATGGTAACCAACAGGGCCAATGCCAGAGACTTTCTGGCCTGTTACCTCCAGAAAGGTAGGACACCAGCTAACTAGTCCTATAAATTCCATTCCCTGGGGCTAGTTTTCAGCTTGAGTACCCAAATAGCACATCTGCTTATATAATAAACGTCACACACAAATTCATTTTTAGGGACAAATATAAATTTTTTTTTTCAGAATTCATCCCCTATTATGTCCTACTCTTGGCTGCTATTTCATTGTTTCTGGAAATAAACCCTTTTCTCTCAGAGATCTATTAAAAAAAAAAAACTTGACAAATTACAAACATCATTACTTATATTCCATACATTAAAAAGTTGCGATTTTCCTCTAACAATCATCTACTCTTGAAAATGGATCCACTTAAAAATATAATAAAGTATTTCTTCTCACATTTATGATGCCAACAACCTAATCTGATGATGTTTTGGTAGGCCAGCTAACAGGAAAAATGGAGGAGGAGGAGGATCTCTGATTTATAGTAATTTCCAGTTTCCATGCTGATATAAACACTTCTCCCATGGCCAAGGTCAACTTATTAACAGTTTAACACCCAACTTATGTAATTCCTGAATATTTATCAGCCAGTCCTTATGGGCCAGTCAGATCTAGCACACCACTGCAAAATGTTAAACTATGTAATTATTAATGGTACTAAGATTGGTCTCTGTCAGATGCTTTTTGTATATCAGAAGACAAACAATGAGAAAAATATTAGTGCGCTACTAAATGAATCTTTACTTTATTTTTGGCATTTTCCTATACAAACAGGAAAGGAGAGAGCAGAGACAAGATACCAGATTAAGTCCCTGAATAAAACTTGAGAATGAAAGAACGTTAATTATCCTAATTAGACTTATCTCCAAGAAACCAATGCATCACCTATCCTAACAAGAAATTAAAGAACTGGAAGAGAGAATGAAATATAAATAATTGAGAGGAACTGGTGAAGTTGGGTCGTAATTCATCACACAGAGGGGGAAAAAAAAGTCCTTTGGGGTGTATTGAGAAGGAACTAAGATGGTCCAAACTGCTGTTAAAACTGTTTCATTTTTAGTACTAAGAGTTTCTAATTCACCTTCAAAAAAAAAAAACACCTATAGCTACCTTAGAATCAAATCCTTATCCTCCAAGGATGGCAATTAAAAGAAAATCTTCAGATGGCAAGTCCCTACTCTTGCCTTGGGACAAGATCATTATCTCCAGTGTTCATCTTCCCCAGCATTAACTGATCATTTCCCTCAATCTCAATATCATAGTTGGCTGAGCTTTCACATTTAAACCAGACTTTACTAATGATTTAGGTTAATGGAGAAAATTCCAGAAAGGCAAATATACCTAACTGACCTGACAATAAGACGGTGCTTCTCCCAGGAGCCCACTTGGCCCAACCCACTCTCGTGAGGTCCAGTTCACAGTAAATTCTATACGGCAGAGACCCCTCTTTCTCCACCAACCAGAGCTCATTCTTGAATGTCATAAATCCTTAGAATCCACATCCAAGAAAGGCTTGCGCTCAAAGTACTCCTCTCTCCTATTCAGACTTTCCTTCCAAACCTCTATTTTCTGTCTTAGGATCGGCCTCTTCCCAAAATGACTAACATCAGAAATATGTCCTTCTCTCTGGCAAGACTTCCCCCATCCACAGGGGTGTGACCCAGACATGATTTCTACCAGAGCAACCACATCAGAAACTGTAAGATGTCATTGTAATTTGCATGTGCATCTCAGTGAGTGCATCAGTGATGTTGAGATCCTCTTTGTTCTTTGTGGCTACTTCTTCTGGAGATTCCCGCCCTAGTTTTGGATTACCTCCAAATGCTTTAAAACACACCAGCTTAATGTGGTCTCTAAGAAACCTTTCTCACCAGCTGACTATTTGGGAAATATAAGGTAATTCCTTGGTCATATTACTGTGAAAGACGAGTAAACTTCTATTAGTAGTACTGAAAGCCAAAAATAGAGATGGGTAGGTGGGGAGCTCAGTAAGTTTTCATAGAAAGCTCTGCCTTCTCAATTTGTATTTCAGAGAGCAAATGACTTGGGAATTGCTTTAGGGTGGGGGAAGAAGATTATGGATTTTTATATATATATATATTATAGCTCTTTAGGGAGGTTCTCCTAATGCTATACTAAGTAAGTGAGCTTGATCCTATTTTTCTCTGATTCCTTATAAACAGCAAAATATCATTTCTGACTTCAACTAAAGGAACAACATTAGAATCATACCATGAAATATACAGAAGGACAGAAGAAGCATAAAAGGTCATAATAATTAAGTCTTTTCAAAGCTAAGGAGGAAAAAAAAGGAATGCCAGGGCCAAGGAAGAGAAATAACATATAAACTCAGGAACTCCAACGGCAAATCAAGAAGTAAAATATAACTATTCTAATATAGGCATCACTTCTTATATTTGCCTTGTAGAACAGAGTGGAGAAACAGCTTACCTCATCGATATGAAACTGCTCAGAATCTCAGAAGCCACAGCCAAAATGAATATTTTTATGGAATGCAAAAATCTTCACTGCCTACACTATCAAGGCTTCAACTGCACTTGGCATTGCCAACTGCCAATTTGCATGGAAATCTACTCCTCTGCTGTTGAAAAAGAAGCCCTGTTTATTTTCCATCTGTATCTGGGCTATCTTCTTGCAGTCAATCAAATTAAAATTAGTATTTTGGCCACAATCCAGAAACACACAACTTTTAAATGTTTTTGCAATATGGTGACATGCAATACTTGGTAAGCTTTTACTGAGAGCACTTCCAAGGAACTCGGTTAGATCTGGATGATCTCACTATTTAAAACCAACCTCCACTGTTATACAGATACCTTAATCCTGGCTTTTTATCCTTAAAACCTCCTTCAGGCACTAAAAATATTGATCTATATAATACCTCAGTATTACACTGACCTCATAATGTGTTGACCAAATGCCAGCACCTCTTATGTGGACTTTGGGAGTAGATACTGGGGTGTCTTGGGATAAATGATGTGCTAAGACTAGAATCACAAACTTTTCCAATAAAGCTCATTTTACTCTAAGGTTCTTAGAGGGGAAGTTACAAGGGAAAACAGCTCTGCAGAACTGAGCAGTGATATACTTGCATTTTCTAATAGCAGTTCTAGAACATTAGGTACATAGTCTTATCCTCATTATGAGTACAACCTCATAATCTTTCATCTGCCTGAGAAACCCTCACAGGGTGATGGCTGAATAATGGAATGCTAAATCCTTTTGGTCAGTAAAACTTATTCTCACAGCTCTGAAATATCCATTTTACATTCTACAGTTAAAAATCAAAGTTAAAGTTTGATTTGAATATTGACAGAAAGCTTTGTGAATGTATGTGCATGTGTTTTAGATGGGTATCTAGAGACAGGTACTTGATAGATACATTCATACATACATATGTATATACATACATAGGCAGGTGATTATTTATCAGAGCAACCTTATAAGGTTATCTGGCCTAGCACCAGGCCTTTGAATTGGTTAGATATTATTGCCACCTGTTTTCATAGTGGAAACACCTACAATTTATAGATTTTAACCATTTGCTCAAGGTAATAATGCTAGTAAGAGAGCTGAAGAGCAGTAGAATGCAGATCTCCTGCTTCTTGATACAATTTACTGTAAATTGTTTTCACTATTAATGTATTTTATTTTCTGTATTTTAAACATTTAAAATTTTAAAAATGTTGTATGTACAGAAAAGTTGCAAAAACAGTACAGAGAGCTCCTATATACTCTTCACCCAGCTTGTCCTAATGTTAACATTTTGCATAACCGTCACACAATTATAAAATCTAAGAAATTATCCGTGGATAAATACTATGAAATAAACTACAGATATCAACTTTCCATTAATGTCTTTTTCTGCTCCAGGACCTAACAAAGATTACATAGTATATTCGGTTTTCACACTGCCTAGATTTTTTTTTTTGGTATTTGATTGATGCTTTTTTTTTATCCTAAACCCTCTTCATCGTTCTTTATTCTTCTTTTTTTACCTTCCATAATACATCTTTTTTCTACTCCATAACTTGAATTTAAATACATCTTTTTTCCTCCATAACTTGCCATCTTTAAGATTTGGAAGCTCCATCTCTATGTCTAAAGAAAGATTTGGAAGTTCTGTCTCTAAGTCAAAAGAAATATTAGAATGAACAATATAGTAAAGAAGAAAAAATTGAGCATTTACCATATATGTAACCACAGGGAAATCACATAAGCACTCTGGATTTCTATTTATTCATCTATAAAAGCAAAAGCAGTGATGCCTACTTCTCAGGATCATTGTAAGGACTGAATGTAAAGCTCCAAGCCCAGTGTTTGGAATATAATTATGCTCCCTTTCCAATGCATGGGACATTTGAGAGTGTTTGGGGACAATTTTCACTGCCACAACTTTGAAGAGGTGCTACTGGCATCTGGTTGGATGCAGGCCAGGGATTACACTAAACATCCTATAATGCACTGGTCAGTCCCCCAGATCAAATGACTTTTTGGCTCAGAATTTCTGTAGTGCCAAGGTGAGAAACTGTGTTCTAAACGATGAGATCCATTTTGTCACCCTGACCCTGGGACACAGGTAAATTGAAATTCTTAGTGGAGCAAAACATATTTCATCAAGTCCAATCTATTCAAACATCAATGAACCAGAGTTTTATCTTTACATTTTAAAAGTGAAATAAAGAATGGAAGCCAAAAGCTAAAAACAGCATCTCTGGAAACCAAGGTCTCAACAGTCAGTATTGCTCTATCATATATGTTTTCCTCTCCTGTCTTTACCTGATCTCAGACCACAATCCAAAGAGAGAATGAATGAAAACTACACACACTAACCTTTCTTTAAGTTAACGGCAAGAAATGTTTGCTTTCAATCTCACTTAACTGTATCAGGGGGATGAAGGAAGAGGTTGGCCAACACTCCTACTTCCATCACACTTTTCATTTAAGAAACCCTTAACACTATTATTACCTTTTCCAGCTCCCTTTCTTCAGGAATATTTGTTCAGAGCTCAATTGAATTTTCTCCTTGTTAAAAAGGTACATTCTTTCAACTCTCTGGAAAAGAAATAACAAACACTAGACTTGGTAATCAGAATAGAAAAGGCAGTTTTCTCAGATTTAACAAAAGTGAAAGAGGAAATATTTTCTATGGTTATTTGTGAGTATAAAAGAACATCATGGGGAATGGGATAATATAAAAGGCTATTTACCTTATTTTCACTGTGGAATCATGTGGCAGCTCAAACACTGCAGTTAATATTAAACCCGACAAATTGGGTTTAACTAGGATGCCAGCTACCTTCAAACAGCTTAAATATATAGATATTTGTCTCTGAATAAATTTGTGATTGTACAAGTTCCAAAACCAGATAATCTTGCTTCCTCATGGGAGTTGGTAAGAGAGGACAGTGAATATAAAGCCAAAACTTCTGAAATAATATTAATAACAATAATAAAAACAACTAATAAAAATACTAGCAGTACTATGAATTTTTGAGAATTAAATATGTGCCAGGCATTATGCTTAGGCTTTGCAGACCTTACCCCATTTCATTTGAATAGTAACGATCTCAACTACTTAGAAGCTATTATTTAACAACAGGGAAACTGAGACATAGTGTCACAGAGCTAATGAACGGTAGATTCAGAACTCAAAACCATAGCTGTTAGTCAGTACACCACACTGAACGAACCGGAAGAGTAGCGTTGACATATATACACTACAGTGTGTCAAATAGATAGCTAGTGGGAAGCACCTCTGTAGCTTAGGGAACTCAGCTCAGTGCTCTGTGATGACCTAGAGAGGTGGGAGGGATGCTCAAGAAGGAAGAGATACATGCATATGTACAGCTGATACACATTGCACAGCAGAAACATTGTAAAGCAATTATACCCCAATAATAAAATTTTTTAAATAATAAAATTTAATTAAAAAATCTCCATGTGCCATCAAACCATATTTATCTTTACTTTATTAATTTGAACAAAACAAGAAAAATGTTGAGGTTAAGATTTTTTTTGCTTAACAAGCTATTGGGTTGGCCAAAAGTTCATTTGAGTTTTTCTATAACATCTTACGGAAACACCTGAATGAACTTTTTGGCCAATCCAATAGTTCCTCATAAGCAGTGCAAGGTAATTTACTCACTCTTTCAACAAACATTTTCAAGTGCTTAGGACAGTGCAAGGCACTGTCTTGGAAAGAGATACAAAGATCAGTCAAATAACAGAATGTGGTCTCAAAGACCTTACAGTATAGTATGAGACATTCAAAAGAGATGTTTCAGGAGCTTGGAGAGAGAGCTGTTCCTTCCTTTTGACCAGTATCCATACTGCCTAGAACTGTGTGTAGTTCATCATAAGCAGTGAATGACTGAACAGGTGCATGAGTAAACGAATGAGTGATCAAAGGCAGCATTCAAAATGGTCCTCAAAAGACTTCCCTGGCAGTCCAGTGGTTAAGACATCACCTTCCACTTCAGGAAGTATGGGTTTGATCCCTGGTTGAGGAGCTAAAATCCCACATGCCTCTTGGCCAAAAAATCAGACAAAAGCATTATTGTAACAAATTCAATACAGACTTTAAAATGGTCCACATCAAAAAAAAAAAAATTTAAACAAAAGGTCCTCAATACTCACCTAGGATTCACATGCAAAAGTGGATCAGTAAAAACATTCAGACAGAGCTAATAAAAGGAATTCATAGTACAAATGCACTAATTAACTGTGTATAAATGAAGGAAAACAATATTTCTCCACACCAAAATAGACATTCGGTAGAATTCTCAAACAACAGAGTAGGATATGAGGAAACTGAAAAAGTCACAGGGGCCCATCTGTGAGTAATAAGTGTAGCAGTAACTCTGAGTTAATACATTTTCCTCAACCAATATCCATTTGGGGCTTGCCTGGTGGCTCAGACAGTAAAGAATCCACCTGTCAATGCAGGAGACATGGGCTTGATCCTTGGGTCGGAAAGATACCCTGGAGAAGTGAATGGCTACCCGTTCCAGTATTCTTGCCTGGAGAATTTCAAGGCAAGTGTTCATTTATTAAAAACTAGGCACAGTTCTGTGGCTTTGTCGTCACTATGTTTTTTCAGGGCGACACACATGTTTATTATTTAGATGAGAACAAATATTCTTGTTGGATCTCAGACCATACAGTAAGCTATTAAAACAAACCAAAAAATGAACGAGTCAATGTTTGGGAACAAAAACTGGGTTTCTG
The DNA here is from genome assembly GCA_024291935.2 of Okapia johnstoni. NCBI lineage: Eukaryota > Metazoa > Chordata > Mammalia > Artiodactyla > Giraffidae > Okapia > Okapia johnstoni. Next base: position 12,299,307 of record CM044325.1, read on the forward strand.
GCTGTGATTAACCTGCATCATACCATTTATATTTTATTTATTTAATAATTTTTTAATTTTTTTAAGTTTTTTTTTTTGATGTGGACCATTCTTAGAGTCTTTATAGGATTTGTTACAGTAATGCTCCTTTTTTTCTCTTTTTTGACTGTTTATTTTGCATTGGGGGGTATAGACGATTAATAAACAATGTTGTGACAGTTTCAGGTGAACAGCAAAGGGATCCAGCCATACATACACATGTGTCCATTCTCCCTGAAACTCCCCTCCCATCCAGGCCATCCCGCGACACTGAGCAGAGTTCCATGTGCTCTACGCTAGGTCCTTGCTGGCTGTCCAGTTTTACCAAAGCAGTGAAAGAACACTATATGTTTAAACAATAAAAGCCTGAGAATCCAAAGAAATAGCCAACATAAAGCAAGAACTTCTGGTTTTTGCCTTAAGACATGTTTCTAGGAGGCTTGGAGATGCTCCGAAGGAAATTTTAAGAAACACTTCATGGCAGAGAGTGTGAGTTCTGAAGCTAGACAGATACAAGTGTGACTAGATCTGCCCCATTTCCTATTGCAAGACCTCAAACGAGCCACTACTCCTGTTTAACTGTCAGTTGTTTCTGTTTTATGTTTTGTTTTTTTTGGTTTGTTTGGGTTTTTTTTTTGGCCACAAGGCATATGGGATGTTAGCTCTCCAACCAGGGATCAAACCCACACCCCCGGAAATGGAAGGCAAAATCTTAACTACTGGACTGCCAGGGAAGTCCCACCATTTCCATTTCAAACAGAGACTAATCAGAAAAAAGAATTTTACCTCTCCTTCAGATGGAAGTAGAAATGTTTTTAAAAAGTCATGTCTTAACTCTTAATATGTTACCTGTCCCCCAATATATATATATATATATATATATATATATATATATATATATATATATATATATCTGTTTTTCTTTCTTCTCATTCACACTCAGTTTCAACTTCAACAAGATGTGATACAGACTTGAGGATTTAGTCCCTTAATAACTGGATTATGCTTTTTTAGTCACCCTTATACTCAAAATTAAATTCTCAAATCTAAATAATTAAATTAAAAAGTTATAGCATAAAATACTTTCAAACAAAACTGACAGGGTGATGATTCTGGCAGAGATTACAGTTATGGCTGTCTAAAACACCAGCTGGTTGACCCATTTGCAAGTGGCAAATTTAATATATTGACCACAACTGTCAAATTGGTTGGAGGAACCTGTTCCAGGGTAAACATCCACTCCACATCCATAGGGTCTGCTTAGTGCTGTGAGTTTCCTCAAAATTGTACGGAAAAGCAATATCTTCTTGTCCTTTCTCCTGCATGCATGCATGCTTAGTCACTCAATCGTGTCTCTTAGAGATCCCATGGACTGTAGCCTGCCAGGCTCCTCCATCCATGGGATTTGCCAGGCAAGAATACTGGAGTGGGTTGCCATTTCCTTCTCCAGGGAATCTTCCCCACGTCTCTTATGTCTCTTGCATTGGTAGGCAGATTTTTTTTTTTTTTTTTTACCATTGAGGCCTTCTGGGGGTGTTCAAAAGGATTGACCATCACCTTCAGTGTTTACAATGTCATCACAGTCAAAAAACCAGTGTGACACATGAAGTTTAAATGAGATTCCATCAGACTCAAACTGCCCACAACTGTCCCATTCCATTTGGTGAAACCTACTGCCAATAAGATGCCAGAGCAACGTTTTTACCTTTTCCAAGTGTCTATACCTTTACTACCAATACACCTACACCCATATACAATCAGAACATCCACTTAGAGCATCACTTGAGTTCCACATCCTCTCACTGCCCCTATTTTCCTCGTGCCCGGAAGACCTATGAACAGATGCTGAAGTTATATATAAACCAATTGGTTTATAACCAATTGGTACTATCAATTGTATTAAAATAAATAGAATTCATGGCTAACATTAAACAGCCTATAGCAAGGCTCTTGTGTAAATAAAACCATTGTTCCTTTGTATATTAAGATTGCATTTATCAAACACACAAGAAAGGATGAACACAAATTGCATGAAAAAGGCAACTCATTTGGGACAAAATGATGGTGTGTAATAAAAAGATTTATTGTGTGACTAAAATGAAAATTAAATTCCTGTTAAAATATTTATGTAGATGTGGCTGAAACATTCTGCTGAGAGATAAATCAGAGCGGCCTTTGGCATTTCACAGACATAATTCCTCTATTCTTCTGCTGCAAATTTAGAGCTTACAAGATGCTAATGGCCTTGCGATTTCCAGGACAGTCTCTGCAGACTACTTTTGCTCAGCAGGTGGTAAAAATTTGCATCCATATTTCAAATATACTTCTATCTCATTACTGGTTTCTTATTTCTTTGTGATTTATATCTCTATAAAATCCCAGCTAGTGGAATGGGAATGGGAATTCAAAAAGGCAAATTCTGCATAATACTGACATTTATCACTTTCTTCCTTTTTTTTTTCCTGTATCTCCTGAGAGAAGGGGAATAGGACACCTAGCACTTAAAATGGGGGGATGGGTACTTTTCTTAAAATAATGCATTTGAAAGCTTTCAAAATTAGGAATATTGCTCTCAGTGACACTCTCTATGAAGTGGCCATATGATTTGCATCATTGCCTACATTTAGCTGAATTGTGATCTTTCAATAATATATGTACCTTTGGAAAGTAAACTCACTCAGTAGCTATTAATGTGTAAGAGTCTTAATCATTTAAAATTCAGAAAGTGCTTTTTGTAATAAGTTGGAACATAACGAATCTATTTGGTATTCATGCAGGTGTCACAAGCAATTTCAGAGCTGTTACACTATAATCCTGTGCTACTTAATAGATATTATGGTGGGAGCAGTTGTGTCACTGTAGATAAGACTCTTTTACAGTTCCCATGTCAAATTCACCTCTTACTGGTGTTTAGAATTTTGCTGAAGTAAAATTACACGCCTGTGAAATCTGACAGTTTCAGGAATTTACAGACATTTTCCGGGGGCAGAAGGAGCAAGTGGTGGTGAAATAAAAGGCAGCAGGAAGGTGTGTAGGCAAGGGAGTCAGATATTACTAAGATGAAAACTTAGATATGCACATTTTTAATTTGTATGATAAACTAAAGAATATAAATCTATGTATTTCCTTTCAGGCCTTCTCTTTTTAGTATTCCATTCCAGAAGAGAAATTAAAACTCTTAGTGAAATTTTACAGGCCATATGCTATCATATTTTTTAAATTCATTGATATTTTAAATAATTTTATCAGTTAAACTCAAAATATTTTGCCATATGACTAAAAATATACTTGTTGCACTTAATGAATAGCTATCATGGTATCTAGAGATTCAGAATTCTTTAAACTAGAAATAACAAAAAACGGAAATTAAGGGCAGCCACACCCAATAGGGGAGCTTTCGAGGTGGCGAGAGTGGTAAAGAAACCGCCTGCCAGTGCAGGAGACACAAGAGATGTGGGTTCAATCCCTGGGTCAGGAAGCTCCCCTGGAGGAGGGCCCGGCAGCCCACTTCTGTATTTTTGCCTGGAGAATTCTATGGACAGAGGAGTCTGGCAGGCTACAGTCCATAGGGTCAGAAAGAGTCGGACACGACTGAGGCAACTTAGCCGACACACACTCTAGGACAGGATCACACAGGCAAAAGTGATACAAACATCTTAAAAAGATTTGGTTAAAAGCCAGTCAGAAGCTAATGTTTAGAGCAAAACATTTCCACCTAAATTGAATTGCATAAAATCGATGAAAAACTGAACTAGTATGTAAGTTCACATAACACATTCAACGAAGGTGTTTGGGCTCATAACTCAATACCGTCTCCAAAGACTGAACTATATTCTTTCTCTTGCTCTGTTTCTCAGGACATTGGCTTCCTTACACGATGGTGGCCAGCAGTGACTATGCTTCCTCATTCTTTTTCAGCAGAAGTAAAGGGTATCTCTTTGGGGAGTTCATGCAGAAGAGTAAGAAATTATTTTTGAAGCCCACAGGAAATATCCCTTGAGTCTCATTGCCCAAAACTGAGTTAAGTGCCATCTTTTATATTTATCTAGAAAAAATGAGATGCTCTTAGCAGCTTAACCTATCCAGGGCCAAATTCTGACCCCGGAAATAGGCATCGAATCTATCGAGACAGTATGATCTGGCAATCCATGTGGGCCTTGTTAGGAAAGGAAATGCAGGAAATGCATGCCAGTGAGGCTGTGAACTGTCTGTGCTCTGGGTGCGAGGCATTTAAATCCACGATTTCCTTTATCCATCAGAGCAATCCTACATGCTAAACATTGAAGACTCCAAATTTCAAGAGTAAAGAAGATGAGAAACATTTCAAAACTCACTCTGATATTAAGAATAGGAGAAGGCTCAAAACAAGTTGTTTAATAACCAGAGACTATGATTTAACCATCTTGTTAACTGTGAGGTTTCATGGTCTGCTCATGCTCATATCTGGTAGAAACTTTATAATTGAAATTAAAAATAACACAGAATACGTAGGGATCACTTCTTTATCCATTTATAAACTAAATATCCAAGTTCAGAGGTGAGCCAGAAAGCACTTTGGCTTTTTAGTTTGTTTTTTTTTTCTTTTTCTTTTTTTTTTCCTATGAAAAGGAGACTTTTCACATAGAAGAGAAAGTAAGCTTCAGTCACGTGTTCTGTCCTCCTCAGATGCAGGGGGAATAACATGAATGAAATTTGACTACAATACAAGCTTTACAGAGGCAGGAGTTTTTGTCTGTATTTTTATGCTTGTCCATGTACTCCCAGTTCTAAGAATAATGTCTGAGACAAAGTAGGCACTTGATAAATGTGTGTTAAATGAATCAAATGAAAGAAAGAATGAATAAATCAAAAGAGAATTTAAAGGCATGATCTCTCATGATTCTAGGCAAAGTTTGATGACCATTAAGAGTGAAGAAAGGACGTCGTGGGACTAAATTTTTAAATAGGCTGCAAGGTCTTTGTCCTACTGGAGGAACAAGACTTCCAGTGGGTCTCGGCAGGTGCAACCAAAGAAGCAAAGACCAGCTGCGTGTTCTGTAGCTTGAGCTGTTCAGGAGAGTAGGCCACCTGTCCCCCCCACCATAAGTCAGCAAGAGCACAGCCCTGACTCTGATCAGCTAGAACCACATTTAGAACCTGGACTTCCTGGGGACAGTAAGGACAGCCACACACATGGGGCAGAGTCACCCAGGCCAAAGAGATACACACATTTTGAAATATGTTTAGTTATTAATAAGAGCCAATCTGAAGCCAATGTTTTGAGCAAAACATTTCCATTTAAATTTGGTTGTGCGGACCAGATTTATATTTTAAGGACCAAGGCTTTATTTCTTTAAGAGACCATTCAGGACTAAAGAAAAAATCACTTTCAGGGTGGTTTATGCTTTGGGTGGTCTTGATCCATTGATTTTCCTAAGGATATACACCAAAATAGATGAGTCTCAGAAAATCTCTTCAGTTCAGTTGCTCAGTAGTGTCTGACTCTTTGCGACGCCATGAAACACAGCATGCCAGGCCTCCCTGTCCATCACCAACTCCCGGAGTTTACCCAAACTCATATCCATTGAGTCGGTGATGCCATCCAACCATCTCATCCTCTGTAGTCCCCTTCTCCTCCTGCCTTCAATCTTTCCCAGGATCAGGGTCTTTTCAAATGAGTCAGCTCTTCCCATCAGGTGGCCAAAGTATTGGAGTTTCAGCTTCAACATCACTCCTTCGAATGAACACCCAGGACTGATCTCCTTTAGGATGGACTGGTTGAATCTCCTTGCTGTCCAAAGGACTCTCAAGAGTCTTCTCCAACACCACAGTTCAAAAGCATCAATTCTTCAGCACTCAGCTTTGTTTGCAGTCCAACTCTCACATCCATACATGACTACTGGAAAAACCACAGCCTTGACTAGACGGAACTTTGTTGACAAAGTAATGTCTCCGCTTTTTAATATGCTGCCTAGGTTGGTCATAACTTTCCTTCCAAGGAGTAAGCGTCTTTTAATTTCATGGCTGCAATCACCATCTGTAGTGATTTTGGAGCCCAAGAAAATAAAGTCTGTCATGGTTTCCACTGCTTCCCCATCTATCTGCCATGAAGTGATGGGACCAGATGCCATGATCTTAGTTTTCTGAATGTTGAGCTTTAAGCCAACTTTTTCACTTTCTTCTTTCACTTTTAAGGGAGTGTAATCCAGTTAAATCTGGGTCTCATAATCCTTCTCAGTTCAGTCGCTCAGTCGTGTCCAATTCTTTTCAACCCCATGGACTGCAGCATGCCAGGCTTCCCTGTCCATCACCAACTCCTGGAGCTTACTCAAACTCGTGTCCATCAAGTCAATGATGCCATCCAAAAATCTCATCCTCTGTCATCCCCTTCTCTTCCTGCCTTCAATCTTTCCCAGCATCAGGGTCTTTTCTAGTGAGTCAGTTCTTCCCATCAGGTGGCCAAAGTATTGGAGTTTCAGATTCAGTATCAATCCTTCCAATGAGTATTCAGGACTGACTTCCTTTAGGATGGACTGGTTTGATCTCCTTGCAGTCCAAGGAACTCTCAAGAGTCTTCTCCAACACCACAGTTCAAAAGCATCAATTCTTCAGCACTCAGCTTTCTTTATGGTCCAACTCTCACATCCATACATGACTACTGGAAAAACCATAGCTTTGACTAGATGGACCTTTGTTGGTAAAATAATGTCTCTGCTTTTTAATATGCTGTCTAGGTTGGTCATAACTTTTCTTCCAGGGAGCAAGTGTCTTTTAATTTCTTGGCTGCAGTCACCATCTGCAGTGATTTTGGAGCCCCCCAAAATAAATTCTGTCACTGTTTCCACTGTTTCCCCATCTCTTTGCCAATCCTTTCTTAGTCAGTTGCATTTTAAAAGTATAGTCCCGCAATCAAAAGTAGTTGAAAGCACCTCAGTATAGAAATAGAAATGTTCACTTTCCAGAAGCTCCTTGTGTATTCTTAATGAATTGAAACTTCTCTCCTGTAGGGGCTTCCCTGGTGGTCCAGTGGTTAAGAATCTGCCTTGTAATGTAAGGGACATCTGTTCCATCCCTGGTTCAGGATGACCCCACATGCCATACCTATAGAGCCACTAATCCCTTGTACCACAACTATGGAGCCAGCACTCTAGAGCCCATGAGCCACAGCTACCAAGCCCAGGCGCTGCAACTACTGAAGCCCACATGCCTAGAGCCCATGCTCCAAAATAAGAGAAGCCACCTCAATGAGAAGCCCACACCCTGCAGGAAGAGTAGCCCTGGATCGCCGCAACTAGAGAAAGCCCATGTCCAGCAATGAAGACCCACCATAGCCAAAAATAAATATATTTAAAAAATGAAACTGGGTTTCCTTGGTGGCTCAGTGGTAAAGAATTCGCCTGGAATGCAGGTGACATGGGTTTGATTCCTGATCCGGGAAGATCCCACACACCACAGAGCAACTATGCCTGTACACCACAACTACTGAGACTGTGCTCTAGAGCCCGGAAGCCACAACTATTGAGCCCACCTACCGCAACTACTGAAGCCCGTGTGTGCTAGAGCCCATGCTCTGCAACAAGGGAGGCCATCACAATGAGAAGCCTGCACATGGCAACTAGAGAGTAGCCTCCACTTGCAGCAACTAGACAAAAGTCATTGCAGCAACAAAGACCTAGCACAGCCAAAAATAAATAAATTATTTAAATACATGAATAAATCTTAAAAAAAAAACAACTTCTCTCCTCTAAAAATAAGCACTATCCTGAAATTCATGCTAATCAATTACTTTTCTTTGTAGTTTTAAACCTATGCATACATGTCTAAAAGAGTTTATTTTTTGCCTATGGTGAATTCTGCACATGTGCACACATACATATATGTGTCTCACTGAATACATTCTTCAGTGTTTTGCTTTTTTCCTTTCATATAGATATAGATGTGTAGACATACAGATTTATATATGATTCATCCATGGTATGCCATGTAAAACCATAGGTCACTCACTTTCATTATTTGTGCATGCATTTAACTGTCTGGTGTTATCATGATTTATTCATATATTCTACTAGTGATGGATATTTAGATTTATTTAGATTTTTCCAGTATGGGGCTCTTACCAATCACACTGCTATGAACATTCTCATATGTGATCTTGATGCAAATATATGCAAGTTTCTTTAAGGAATACACTTAGACTTGCTGGAACATAAATATACTTCCATTCAACTTGTGAAGAGAAGTGTTGTTGCATGTTGTACACTGGTTTCTCCATGAAAAAAATTCTGCAGAGATTTATATGCAGGAATTTGACTGGGGAGGGCTTAGAAACTCGGAATCCACGTAGCAAGTCTTCCCTTTTGGCTCGATGGTAAAGAATCCACCTGCCAATGCAGGAGACACAGGTTTGATCCCTGATCCGAGAAGATCCCACTTGCCTTGGAGTCTCTAAGCCCATCCATGGGCGATAACTATTGAGCTTGTGCTCCAGAACCTGGGACCTGCAACTACTGAGGCCACATGCCACAACTGTGACAGCTGAGCACCCTAGAGCCTGTGTTCTGCAGCAAGAGAAGCCACTGCAGTGAGAAACCAGTGCACCACAACTAGGGAGCAGCCCCCCGCTTGCTGCAGCTAGAGAAATGCCTGTGCAGCAACAAAGAGCCAGTGCAGCCAAAAATGAATGAATACTTAAATAAATAATTACAAAAAAAAAAAACCAACAACCATGTGAGACCTGAAGGAAACAAAATTGAGCAAAACAAGGCTAAAGTCAACTCCCTGGAGATCCCTGAAGCTTTCACAATGCTTCAAGGTCATTGACCCTTCAGAAATGGGACTTAGTCTCTGTATACCTCCAGTAACAAGCCATTAGATTAGAGTTTTACCCAGGAACAAGGACATTGTGTGAAAAATCTCCCATTACCTGATGGCAACTCCTAGAAAGCACTGAGGGCTGGGGCAAAACCAAACCCCATCCCTTCCAGCAACTGGGAAAATCAGTTTCTCAATCCAGACTAAAGATCTGGGCCAGCAGCAGTGTAGCTGAATAGCAGCCAGAAGAGCAACCAGCTTTCCAAAGTGGCCATTGATTCAAATATTTACTACATCTCTTGAAGACTATCAAATGGAAGGAAACAGCTTCTTATGGCAAACATCCTAGATTTCCTCTTCACTTTCCACTGTCACCACTCATATAAAGAATGGAGACTACTTCATCCAAATTGCCTCTTCCACTCATCAAACCAAATAAGGTCTTTTGTGAAAGAACAAGAGGAACATAGAGTTTAAGAGGAGTGATAGAGGGGACTTCCCCAGTGCTCCAGTGGCTAGAACTCTGTGCTCCCAATGCAAAGGGTCTGGGTTCGATCCCCGGTCAGGGAACTAGATCCCATATGCTGCAGCTAAGAGTACCAGGTAGCACTAATGGTAAAGAAACTACTTGCCAATGCAGGAGACCTGAGAGACATGGGTTTGATCCCTGGGTTGGAAATATCCCCTGGAGAGGGCATGGCAACCCACTCCAGTACTTTTGTCTGGAGAATCCCATGAACAGAGGAGCTTGGTGGGTTACAGTTCATAGGGTAGCAAAGAGTTGGACATGACTAAAGTTACTTGGCATGCACACAGGCAAGAGTTCACACACTGCAACCAAAGATCCCACATGCTGGAACAACAGCCTAATGCAGCCAAATAAATAAATAAAAATGAATATTAAAAAAGAGGAGTAATAGAGCTCTTATGATGCATGGAGAGATGTGGAGTTTTCTATACTAACAGAAAGGTTTGGTGAGTAGGAAAGAAATATACCAGGAGTTGGACCCAAGAGGTAGAAGACCCACTAACAACGGCCTAGAGACCAATCACTGTGAACAGCATTATTTTAGAACCTGTTACCTTTCTGTGCTCAGCCATTGCTTACCAACCCCTCCCTCAACTTTTACTCAAGGGCAAACTTCCGGCCACATGAGTGTAGAGCCTGTTACAGTTATCTCCCCATCAGTTCTCAGCATCTCACTTGTTGATAACCCAGCCGGAGTGAGGTATGTTTGTACCAGATTTTGTTCTGACTTCCCCTTCACACCTGTCATCCCAAGAAAATGATTTGGCACCTACACACTTTATATAGAGTAATAGCAGGAAAGTCCTGGCATTTGAGAAGAGGAAACTGATCTTAAGTTAAAAAATTCTCTGAACTGTGAAAATAAGGAATGACACTCGCCTTTACATCATTATTTTACACTTTGGTGCCTTTTAAATTTTGGTTTCATGTCCTAACCTAACCTTTTGATGTCAAAAGTAAACCCTTTGCAAGGACAAAGAGAATTATGCAAGGGCATGGTCATTGACATGCTGTAAAAGCAGATAGCTCTGATTTTCAAGTTTGATGTTTTTAAATGTAGGTATCAAAGTGCCTCTTTCCAAGTAATCTGTTAATTAAGGGATTACTGTACCTCTGACACTCCCATCAGTTATCCCCGAGGCATGAAGGAAACTGATATTCATTCCTTCATTTTCTTTCCCAATTAAGAAAGAGCAAGTGAGTTCAGATGACTTGTCTAGGGTCACAGAGCAAGTCAGTGGTGAAAATCTGAATCTATTAATTCCATTCAAGTAGGATATATTGGGCATTGCTAGGAAGCTCTGCTCATTCTGTGACCACAGAGAAGACAGAAGTCAGATATTTGCTACTGAAATGTTCTCAGGGTGAGACCCGTTGACCTGCAGAGGATTGATGGAGCCCTCAGTGTTGCCAAGCCCACTGCGGGAAGTTCACCAGTAAATTAAGCCTTGGCTTATGGTTTGTCATTCAGTCCTCGGTAATAACTTAAGATGAATCAGGAAAACAGCATATTTTCAAATACAGGAAGTGACTAGCACAAATATTTCTTTAGTCCATATTTTGTTCAGTTTCCACAAACAAGGCATAAGCTGAAAATTATGTCCATAGTGTCTTTTATAAATTATGAAAATGCCTGCAATCTACTTTCACATAATTCTGAAGGCCTTTGCAGATCCTGTTTCAAATGGATTTACCCAAGAACTCCAGTAAATGGGGGTGTTCTTTTATTGATTGCAAAGAAATGGATAAACACAAGTGTGTGGTAAACAAATACATCAAAATGAAAGGATACAAAATAAGATAATGGAGTCTTATCCTCCTGTCTCCATAATTATACCCTCTAGAGGAAACCACTTCAATGAAGGTGGCTTATATCATTTTTCTATGAACTTTCATAACATGTGTGGATATACATGTACACTTTTTAAAAACAAGACTATACTATACTAACTTCTCAGCAACTTCTTCCTTCAGGCATCCTTATTTTCCTACAAGGAAACTCTCTCGTTTCTGTGCTTAGATCAAAATAACATTCTCAAATCATCCTTAACTCTTCTCACACCTGCATTGGTCTATCATCAAATCATATTGATTCTACCTTCAATATATGTCAAGAAGTCATCTCCATGGCAGCACCCTGATATAGGCCACCCCAGTATCTTATCTGAACTCTTGTATTGGCCTCTCGGAGGCTGTTCAGCTACCTCCCTTACTGCCTGCAGACAGTTTTCAGCACAGCAAGATAAGAGACTCTGTTATGATGTAAAGGAGAGCCTGCCACTCTTTTGTGCTCAAAATTCTCAAGTGGCTTCATATCTCACTTAAAATAAAAGCCAAAGAGTCCTAATCAGGAGCTGCATTCTCTACGTGACACTCACTCTTCCCTTACTTCTATGCCCTCGTCTTCTGGCTCTTCCCTCAGTCCCTTATGTCCCTCCAACACATGTGGCACAGGCGCACCTGCAGCCTTTGTCCTTGTTGCCTCCTCCAGGGACGCCTGTCTAGTCACTAGTCACTATCATCTGTTCACTGGTCCCGAGCATAAGGAAGCCTTCTCTGGCTGCCATATCCCAAATCTCAAAGTCTCCTGTGTGTCACAGCTCATTCCACACTTCATCTCTCCTTAGCTTACTTCATGATCTAATATGTAACTGTCTTGTTTTGATTTATTCTACTATGCTTCCTTCAGGAGGCTGCAAGCTATGAGAACAATTGTTTTCTTTTGTTTGTGTTTTTCACTTCTGGAGCTGTAGTGCCTAACGGCTGCATTCAATATTTGAATGAATTAAACAATAAAGTTAATATTATTTTTGGAAAATTGTATCAAACATTCATAGAAGAACTAATACAAATCTGTCTCAAATGCTTCCCAAAGTAGAAAAGGAGGGAACATTTCCAAACTCACTTCATAAGGTTGGCATTACCCTGATACCAAAACCAGAAAAGGAAAACATAAGAAAATTGTAGGCAAATATCCCTGATGGACATAGATGCAAAAATCATCATCAAAATATTAGCAACCTAAATTTGACAATACATTGAAAGGGTCATGCACCATGATCAAATGAGATTTATTCCAGGGATGGTTCAACATCCATAAATCAATCAACTTGAATATCATATTAATAGAATGAAGAGTAAAAATCATACAATCATCTAAGCAGATGCAGAAAAAGCAGCATCACCTCATAATGAAAACTCCCAACAGTCTGAGATAGTGGGAACATACTTTAACATTACAAATGGTATAAATGGCAAGCCCATGGCTAACATAACATTCACTGGTTAGAGGCTGAAAACTTTTCCTCTAAGATCAGGAACAAGAGAGAAAATCCACTCCTGCCAATTTTATTCAACATAATAGTGGAAGTTCTAGCCAGGGAAATAGGCAAAAAAAAAAAAAAAAAAGGCATCCAAATCAAAAAAGAAGAGGAAAAACAATCTCTATTGTAGATGACACTATATTATATAGAGAAAGCCCTAAAGACACTACAAAAAAAAGCTATTAGAACTAATAAATGAATAGAGTAAACTGGCAGTTTACAAGATCAATATATAAATTTCAAGTGGTGTTTCTATACACTAACAACAAACCGCCAGAAAGAGAAATTAAGAAAATAATCAAATGTAAAACTGTATCAAAAAATAAAATATTTTGGAATAAATTTGACAAAAGAACTCAAAGACTTGAACACTGAAAACTATAAGACACTGATAAAATAAATTGAAGATAAATAGATATTCTGTGCTCATGGAATGGAAGAATTAATATTGTCCATACTCTCCAAAGAATCTATAGATTTAGTGAAATCTTTATCAAAATTCCAATGGTATTTTTCACATAAATAGTACAAAAATCCTAAATTTCACATGAAACCACAAAACATCTTAAATAAACAAAGCATTATTGAGAAAGAAGAACACAGCTGGAGGCATTACACTTCTGATTTCAAACTATATTACAAATCTATAGTAACCAGATAGTATTAGAATAAAAGCGACATATAGGTCAATGAACAGAAATAAATCCACGTATGAACGAAAGTGTTCGTCTCTCAGTTATGTCCATCTCTTTGCAACCCCATAGATTGTAGCCCACCAGGCTCTTCTGCCCATGGGATTTCCTGGGCAAGAATACTAGAGTGGTTGCCATTTTCTTCTCCAGGGGATCTTCCCAACCCAGGGAACCAACCCGCATCTTCTGCGTTGCAGGCAATTTCTTCACCATTTAAGCCACCAGGGAAGCTCAAATCCTGTCTACATTTCCCAGCCTTCTTGATTGAAGAGACTATCCTTTTCCCAGTCTATATTCTGAGCTACTGTGATATAAATTAATTGACCAAACCCACGAATATATGGCCAATTAATTTATATCACAGTAGCTCAGAATATAGAATGGGAAAAGGATAGTCTCCAATAAAGGGGGTTGGGAAACATTGACAGGAACATGCAAAAGAATTGAACTGGCCTGCTATCTCATACCATACACAAAAATCAGCTAAAACTGGATTAACAATTTGATTATAACCCTGAAACCATAAAACTCCTAGAAGAAAATATAGGAGTTAAGGTCCTGGGTGGTAGTGTTGGCAATGATTCTTTTAGATATGATTGATACTAAAGGTAAGTGCAATAAAAGCGAAAATAAACAGTGGGACTACATCAAACTAAAAACCTCTGTATGGCAAAGAAAATCATCAACAAAGTGAAAAGGCAACCTATGGAATTGAAGAAAATAACTGAAAATCATATATCTGGTAAAGAGTTGATATCCAAAATATAAAAAGAACTTGCATAACTCAATAGGGGGAAAAACAGACAATGCAATTAAAAAATAGATTAACTGAATAGACATTTTTCCAAAGATATGAAAATGGCCAAGAGCTACGTGAAAAGGTCCTCAGCATCACAAATCATCAGGGAAATACACATCAAAACCACAACCAGATAGCACTCACATCTATCAGAATGGCTATTATATTAAGCAAACAAGAAGCAAGTGTTGGTAAGCATGTGAAGAAAAGAGAACCTCTCATACTGTTAGTGGCTATGTAAATTGGTACTTCCATTATGAAAAACAGAATGAAGCCTCCTCAAAAAGCTGAAAATAGAACTACCATTATGACCCAGTAACTCTACTTCTGGGTATACAACCAAAAGAAATGAAATCAGTATCTTGAAGGGCTATCTGAGCTCCCATGTTCATTGCATTATTTACAAAAGTCAGGATATAGAAATAACTTGTGTTGTTCTATGAATGAATGACTAAAGAAAATGTGATTGGGATATAGGTAGCTATATCTAAATAAAATATGATACAGGTATAGATATCTCTATACAGAGGAATGTTATTCAGTCTTAAAAAAGGAAATCTTATCATCTGTAAATTTGTAACAACATGGATGAATGTGGAGGACATGACGGTAAGAGAAACAAGCCAGTCAAAGAAAGACAAATATTCATGATTCCACTTACAAGTAGAATCTAAGAAAAGTAGATTCATAAAAGCTGAGAATAGCATATTGGATGCTGTGGGATTGGAGTGGGGAATAAAGAGATACTGGTCAAAACATGCAGTGTTTAGTTATGCAGGATGAACAAGTTCTGGAGATATAATGGTCAATGTAGTGTCTATAGTTAGTAATACTGTTACTATAACTTGAAATTTGCTGAGAGAGTAGATCTTAAGTATTCATCTACACACAAACACAAATGGTAGCTATGTGAGGTGACAGATATGTTAATTAGCTTGATGTAATCATTTCACAATGCATATGTGTATCATAACAACTTGTTGTACACCTCAAATATATATATATATCTTTTATTTGGCAATTATACTTCAATAAAGCTAAGGAAAATTCAAATTGAATTCAGTTAAAATGACTTACAAACAAAAATTCAGCCCTTCAGTTGCCCTGGATACATGTTAAGTGCTCAATAGCCATATGTAACTAGCGACTAACATATTGGAAAGCACAGGCAGAACATTTCCATCATCACAGAAAGTTATTCTGGATAGTGCTGTTCTCAAATGCTCATGAGCCATGATGGGAAATGAGAAGTAGAATCAAGAAATCCTCAGAGAAAAATAAACATTGGCTTGTGAGAATAGGATCTATATTTTCCAAGATTTGCTAACTACAGTGAAATCTCTGGTATAAATAGGTATGTGTCTATTACAGCACCTGGTACTTGGTATTGCTTAATCAATATGCATTGAATTAATTAATCACTACTGTGTCAGCATTTCCTGAGCTATGATGATTAATAAACTTTCAACCTTTGCTGTTTCTGACACTTTTGTTATTTACCTCCCTGGGTCACCGGAAAGAAATTAAGGAAACAGCTAACATCTCTTAGGTTTCTGTTACAGGAGAAAATCTGAAATGAGATTATAAATACGAGTGCTTTGAAAAGCATAATGCTGCAAAGGAGCACAGCTTATAATGTGTTCCGCAGATGCTGGAAAGTGTTAATTTATTTTTAATAGGTTAAGGATACTGGTACTAAGTTAAGGAAACAAAATCAATGTTAAGCAAATGTAGGAGGATAATATTTTGGATATGAACCAGTATCTTTTTCTCCAGACACTTGGCTTTCTTCCGCCCACTCCTGCATTGCTCCAATTAAAGCTGCTGTTGTTTTCTGTGTGCAGTGCCTTAGGGAGGAAAGCAGAGGAAATAGCTGCCATCCTGCTGTTGGTTTCCAGAAGTATAAGACCTTAGAGGAAAGGCAGACCTAGAGGTAGAGACAAATGATTTGGGAGAATTAACAGTAGTAGAAGCTGTGCCTGCAGTCTCCACCCACTCAGAAAATATGGTTTTTCTGGACTATGGGAAAGGCAGGGGGAGAAAAAATAACTAGTGAGAGTACAGACGTTTCTGGTTTCTAAGGCTCACCCAGGAAAGTGTAATCCCTGTAGACAAAATCTGTAGTTTGCATAGTAAGTTTGTCTCTGCAGAGAGGTACTTAAGCAGCCTAGGAGAGTTCTCTGTCTCAGAGCAATGAAATGGTATCAACCAGACTCAGCCTAGAGAAGGAGAAGGGAACATGGGACCTGGAAGGGCCAAGCAGACAGGAGGAAACTCTGGTCTGCCTTGACTGGCATGTGCAAGGCTAGGCAGGACGAAGGACATGTCAGAGGACATTCTGCATGAACAGATTTCTAATAGAGCAGCTAACCCCACCCTCAAGGCAAAAGGACTCTCAAGCAAAGCAGACTCCTTGCTGGGTGTCACTGCACAACTGAAAGATGGGGAAGACATCACTTGCTGCACGCTGGAACTAACAGGTATTTGGAAGCTGTAGGAAACAAGTGATTTCCCCATTTTTTCCAGCTTGGCATGAAGAATTGTGATTAGGCAAGCACAGCTGGACATTTCATGGATCATGATTCCGGAAAGGGATCCCAAGACTGTGGCTGAGTCTTTCCATAGAACCTTCACATGAGCAGCCTTTCAGTTTGCGTGCTAGCTGCTTAAAGAATCCTCAGAGTGCTGTTTCCTTGGAGCATCTTGGAACACACTCATAAAAACACTTGTTCCATCAAAGGGTTTTTCTCTGTCAACTAGTGTAAAGTGAGCTGGAGGCAAAAAGGAGAGAAGAGTGCGGTATGGGCCACACAGGTCAGTGCATCAGTGCAGTAGTCGGAGCAGCGCTTGATGCTTCTTAGACCCCCTGCATATGGGAGTAAGTTAGCCCAAAGAGGGTGGGATGGAAGAGAAGGATAGGTCTTCCCTGGTGGTCCAGCGGTTATGAAGCTGCCTTCCAATGTAGGGGACTCAGGGTTGATCCTTGGTCAGGAACTAGGATCCCACATGCCTTGGGGCGACTAAGCCCACGCACCACAACTACTGAGCTTGCACACCACAACTGGAGATAAGCCTGCATGCCGCAACTCAAGATCCCATGTGCCACAACTAAGACTTAGCACAGTCAAAAACAAACAAACAAACATTTTTTTAAAAAAGAAGAATAGAACAAAAAAAGGAGGAAAAAAAGAAGGAAACGAGAGAGAGACTCAAGGGAATGAGGTTCTAAAGCCATTTAGAACCATAAAGATATTGACATGTACCTGTGCTCTGATCCACAAGCTGGAAAATGGAGCTAAATTTTATTTTTTAATAATTACACACCTAATGTAAATAAGAGAAACAATTCATGCCTAAAGAAGTCATTATATAAAGAATGTTATTAAAATTAAAGCCATCATTTAAAATGATGCTTAAGAGAAATCATAACAATATGGAAATTGCTATATTAAAGCAATAGAGTAGATATATTATAGGCACAGTTTGATTATAGTTATATAATATTACTATATGTATATGTATATATGAAGAATAATAGAGAATATATTAGAAACTAATATGCCATCTCTGAATAGGGCTAATATTTTAATCTTTCTACTCTTCTAAATGTTCCTAATTTTCTATAATAATTAGATATATTTTATAATGAAAAAAATGAACTTTACTTAAAATACTATCTGTACCTCTAATGATTTTAAAATTAGGATATTAATTAAGTAAAACTTAACTAGGTCTGATATGATTAAAGATTAATTTTTGAATAATGATTCAAAATTATTATCCAGGTTATATAATATTAAGGACAATCAATTCATTCATTTTTTCATCTAGCCATCCATTTCTCAATTATTCTTTCATCCGACTACTTATTTTAAAGAATGTTTCATTACAGAGGTCAGCAAACTATAGCCCAAGGACCAAATCCAGCACACTATCTGGTTTTGCATGGCTTGTTAGCTGAAAAGTTTTTAAATTTTGATAGTCAAAAAGAAAATCAAAAGAAACACAACATTTTGTGATATATGAAAATTACATGAAATTCAAATTGCCTCTCTAGGTCACAGTTTCCTCATCTCTAAAAGGTAGAGGTTAGTTAGAAATATTTTTTGTTCATTTCTCTCTCTTGATCATAGTTTAAGAGAGCATGAAGGCACAAATGCAGAAAGTGCAAGGGAGTTCTAGGGTTAACTTCACCGCAAAGAATGGTAACAACTTCCATGGCCATCTCAAGGGAAATAAAATACCACATCTTTAATTTTAAACTCCACCCCTGAAATCATCTACATAGTGATGTGATACAACTCCACCCCCGAAATGATACAACTGAACTGATATAACAGATAAAACTCCACATCTGAAACCATCTACCTAATGATTCCATATAATCAAACCATTCCTGGTTTATTATACCAAATCAAGAGTATAATTGAAGGTACATTTATAATTTTCAGATGTGGTACCCCCAAATCTTTTTTTTTCCACTGTATAATTTTATTTTTTTATTTTTTTTAATTTATTTATTTTTTACTTTACAATATTGTATTAGTTTTGTCATGGGTGTATCTGTGTTCCCCTTCCAGAACCCCCCTCTCACCTCCCTCCCCACCCATCCCTCTGGGTCATCCCAGTGCACCAGCCCTGAGCACCCTGTATCATGCATCAAACCTGGACTGGCGATTCGTTTCACATATGATGATTTACATGCTTCAGTGCCATTCTCCCATATCATCACGCCCTCACCTTCTCCCATAGAGTCCAAAATACAGTTCTATACATCTGAGTTTCTTTTGCTGTCTCACATATAGGGTTATCTTTACCGATTTACTAAATTCCATATATATACGTTAGTTTACTGTATTGGTGTTTTTCTTTCTGGCTTACTTCACTCTGTGTAATAGGCTCCAGTTTCATCCACCTCGTTAGAACTGATTCGAATGTATTCTTTTTAATGGACCCAATTTTGTTGTTTCTCAGTCACTGTCATGTCCAACTCTTCGCAACCCCATGGACTGCAGCACGCCAGGCTCCCCTGTCCTTCACTGTCTCCCAGAGTTTGCTCACACTGATGTCCATTGAGTCAGTGATGCTATCTAACCATCTCATCCTAACGGTACATTTATTTCAGAACTTTAAATGTCTAGAAACAGACCAAGTTAATGATTCTTCATGCAAATCTCCTGTTCTGAGCTACTTGGAACAATGACTAAGAATAAATGCCTCCAGCTGCCTAAAGTATTACGAAGATGGTTTTTTTTAATGTATTTTAATAACTAAAATGAAACTTGAAACACAAGGTTTTATGAAGTTTCTATAGTTTCTTTCTAATTGTATTATCTGTAGTAATTCATCGAGACAATGACAAAGAGAAATTTTAGATGACAAAATTGAATGCTAAAAGGAATTTGATAGGTTGATGGTAGATGCTAGCTAACACAATTGCATTTATAAGACATGTGCATGGAAATATGCATTAGTTTTAAATAATCAGTCACACAGTTCAGGTAGAAAGCATTTATTTTAATAGTGGTCCATGGTGAAAGAAAGACATACATTTCAGGAACATCAAGTATGTGTCAACTTTAAGATTCCTTGCATTATAAGAGAAGGGGGGTTATAACATGGTCCCTACCAGGGACAGCTGCTAGAAGATGAGATCAGGACAGTCACACAGGGCTAGCATTTGAAAGTTCAGTAAGGCTCTGTACTTGATTTAATGTCCTGTTGCCACCCTCCTGAAATGTTGAACAATTGTTGCTCAAGGGGCCTTGAATTTTAATTTTGCACTGGGTCTTGCTAATTATGTAACTGGTCCTGAAGCTTAAGTCCTAAGACTGTATTAACAGGAGCTTTATATCTGGAATACTGGAGTTTATAAACCCCATGTGCTGGTGATTCTCTATTTGCTC
The DNA here is from genome assembly GCA_024291935.2 of Okapia johnstoni. NCBI lineage: Eukaryota > Metazoa > Chordata > Mammalia > Artiodactyla > Giraffidae > Okapia > Okapia johnstoni. Next base: position 12,319,364 of record CM044325.1, read on the forward strand.
CACTTCCCCCTAAGCCCATTCTTACCCACACTGACCTGTTCCCTAAAAGGCATATAATTGGAGGACAGGGGTAGGAAATATATATATATATCTGAGAGAATACTGAATATATAGTTTTGTATTTCTTTTTCAGAAACATTATCAGGAACATTTCTATACATATTTAAGTGCTATTTAGAACATGATTCTTTAATGAGTAAACAAAATTTTTACTGATGGAAGCAGTATTATTTATTTAAACATATCCCTGTAGTTGCGCACTCAAGATGTTTTCAATACTTTTCAACTATAAATATGAATGCACTTATCTATAAGCTTTTCCTCTGACTTAATTTAAAATTTCTAGAATTGAAATTATAGGGTCAAATAGTATGAAATTTTAATAAAGCTAATGCAAAAAAAAAAAAAGAAAGTTAATGCACATTGCAAAATCCAGAAATTCTATAACCATCTGACTCCCACCTAGAGGTCAATTTCACCACCATTGTTTATCTAAAATCATCAATTGATTAATTAAAATGGTATTCTTTTGTTTTAAATTTATTTGAATGATACTAACACTCAGTTCAGTTCAGTCGCTCAGTCATGTCCAACTCTTTCCAGCTCCATGGACTGCAGCATGCCAGGCCTCCCTGTCCATCACCAACTCCCGGATGTTGCTCAAACTCATGTCCATCGAGTCAGTGATGCCAACTAACCATCTCATCCTCTGTCGACCCCTTCTCCTCCCACCTCCAATCTTTCCCAGCATCAGGGTCTTTTCAAATGGGTCAGTTCTTTGCATCAGGTGGCCAAAGTATTGAAGTTTCAGCTTCACTGTCAGTCCTTCCAATGAGTATTCAGGACTGATTTCCTTTAGGATTGACTGGTTGGATTTCCTTGCTGTCCAAGGGACTCTCAAGAGTCTTCTCCAACACCACAGTTCAAAAGCATCAATTCTTCGGTGCTCAACTTTCTTTATAGTTAAATTCTCACAATCATACATGACTACTGAAAAAACTATAGCTTTGACTAGACGGACCTTTAATGGCAAAGTAATGTCTCTGCTCTTTAACTCCCTGTATAGGTTGGTCATAGCTTTTCTTCCAAGGAGCAAGGGTCTTTTAATTTCACAGCTGCAGTCACCAACTGCAGTGATATTAGAGCCCCCCAAATATAAAGTCTCTCATGCTTTCCATTATTTCCCCGTCTATTTGCTCTGGAGTGATGAAACCACTTGTCATGATCTTAGTTTTCCATATGTTGAGTTTTAAGCCAACTTTTTCACTCTCCTCTTTCACTTTTATCAAGAGGCTCTTTAGTTCTTCTTCGCTTTCTGCCATAAGGGTGGTGTCATCTGCATATCTGAGGTTATTGATATTTCTCCCAGCAATCTTGATTCCAGCTTGTGCTTCATCCAAAATTTCACATGATGTACTCTGCGAATAAGTTAAATAAGCAGGGTGACAATATACAGCCTTAATGTACTCCTTTCCCCATTTTAGACCATTCTGTTGTTCCATGTCCAGTTCTAACCGTTGCTTCTTGACCTGCATACAGATTTCTCAGGAGGCAGATCAGGTGGTCTGCTATTCACATCTCTTTAAGAAATTTTCCACATTTGTTGTGATCCACACAGTCAAAGGCTTTGGTGTAGTCAACAAAACAGAAGTAGGTGTTTTTTCTGGAACTCGCTTGCTTTTTCAATGATCCAATGGATGTTGGCAATTTGATCTCTGGTTCCTCTGCCTTTTCTAATACCAGCTTGAACACCTGGAAGTTCACAGTTCACATATTGTTGAAGCCTGGCTTGGAGAATTTTTAGCATTACTTTGCTAGCGTATGAGATGAGTGCAATTGTCTGGTAGTTTGAACATTCTTTGGCATTGCCTTTCTTGGGATTGGAATGAATACTGACCTTTTCCAGTCCTGTGACCACTGCTGAGTTTTCCAAATTTGCTGGCATATTGAGTGCAGCACTTTCACAGCATAGTCTTTTAGGATTTGAAATAGCTCAACTGGAATTCCATCACCTCCACTAGCTTTGTTCATAGTGATGCTTCCTAAGGCCTACTTGACTTCGCATTCGAGGATGTCTGGCTCTAGGTGAGTGATTACACCATTGTGGTTATCTAGGTCATGAAGATCTTTTTTGTATAGTTCTTCTGTGTGTTCTTGCCACCTCGTCTTAAACATTAAACATTTCTATAGGTATATTGGTCCTATGGATTTCATTATCTTTGAACTGTCTGCTCATGTAATTTATTTTTCTATGGGGACATTAGCACTTTGTTCTGTATGAGCTTTTTACACATGAGAAACTATTCGTCTATCATATTTGTTTCAGGTAATCACTTTTAGGTAATCACTTTGTGTAATTTGATGTGGCAGGTAGTCCAAAATATAGTAATTTATCTATAGTAGCAACGTTATTCTTTGAATAAATGAAACAGGATAGAATTGTTTTCAAAGCATTCCTTTTTAAGCCTCCTCCCTTGCTCAGTCCCTTATCAACATTCAGAAAAAGCAGCATAAGGAAAGCATTACATATCACAAACAGGGCCAGGTAGCCAAGAAGTACTCATTTAAATAGAAAGTGTTTGAAGGAAGTAGAGGTAGAGTTCTCCTTCTACTCATAAAAGAGCAATTTTGGACTTCCCTAGTAGTACAGTGGATAAGAATTTGCCTGCCAGTGCAGGAGACATGGGTTTGATCCCTGGTCCGGGAAGTTTCCACATGCCACAGGCAACTAAAGCCCATGCACCATAACTAGTGAGCCCACGTGCTGCAACTACTGAAGCCTGGGCACTTAGAGCCTGTGCTCTGCAATAAGAGAAGCCACTGCAATGAGAAGCACACACACGGCAACAAAGAGCAGCCCTCACTCACCTCAGCTAGAGAAAGGCCACACACAGTAATCAAGACCCAGCCCAGCCAAAAATAAATAAATAAATACCGCTTAAATGGAACAGCTTCACTGTGGCACATCCATTGTTCCCAGCAGACCATACTGAAAGTTGGTACCATCTCTATTCCTACTTGCTCTTGACCTTGCCTCTTTGCCTCTCAGAAATGTTCAAAAACTGTTAAGCAAATTCCAAATGCTTAACTGACTAAAAATTAGGTCACAGAAACTGCACTTAAATGTACACATCTTTCTACACCCTCTAACCCAAGCTGTCAGTCTTTCTAAAGTGAGAGCTTCCCCAGATGGGGCAATCTGCGGGGCAGGGTCCTAAGTCAACAAAGGAAAGACTCGCCGGGTACCCATCTGACCATCATTCAGCATCTTATTTTATGTATATATTCACAAGGGATATCTGGAAGATACTACAAAAATAAAATAGAAAAATAATGATTAGTCCCCCAGGATAGTTCACCTAATTAATGAAATGGCCTACTGACCCACTTTGAAAAACAGGAAGGTTATATAAGCATATAAAAAAGCATTCTGGAAAGAAAAAAAAAAGACTTTCCTTTTTTTTGATCACTTAAAGAAAAATAATGATTTAAGGCAGCACAGTTGACTACAAAAAAAAAATCTTGCTGACATGGCCTCTAACCACAAATAAAACTGTTTTTAGATAAAGAGAAATATTGTATGATATCCCTTATAGGCAGAATCTTTTAAAAGTGAAACAAATGAACTTATTTACAAAACAAAAATAGACTCACGGACTTAGGGAAGGAATTTATGATTACCGGAGGCAAATATTAGGGAGAAGATGAGGGCAGGGGTAGTTAGGGAGCTTGGTATAGATGTATGCACACTGTTATATTTTAAATGGATAACCAACAGGGACCTACTGTGTAGCACAGGGATCTCTGCTCAATGTTATGTGGCAGCCTGGATGGGAGGGGTATTTGAGGGAGAATGGATGCATGTATATATACGGCTAAATTGTTATTTTAAAAAGTATTTTTATTAAGGGTAGGAGTCACAAGACAAGGAGGGCCTGGACCTGAATACTAGCCCCTTGGTTTGACAAATAGGATCAGTCAAATTTTGACAGAAAATAACACATTCTAAATCATTTCAAATACATCCACTTCTCATCCATCTTTTCAGGGAAAATTTATATGTGTAACCAATTACCCATTACACTGTTAAGAGCAAAAGAGAAGATTATCTTATTTTAAACCTCTTATCTTAGAATTAGGGTTTTTTTAAACTGAATGTATAAACTGATATTCTTTCTTAACTGAAATTTTCATGTTTTTTTTTTTCAATATACGGTGGAATACACAAGAGTTCATAGGCAATAATGCCTTTCTTCTAATTAATACTGATGGGTAGTTGATTATGAGTCACCATATAAGATACAGTCACAGTACTACACAAAGAGGGTAACAGAGGATGAGATGGTTGGAAGTCATCACAGACTCAATGGACTTGAACTCCAGGAGATGGTGGGGGACAAGGAGGCTTGGTGTGCTGCAATCCAAGGGGTCACAAAGAGTCAGACGCAACTTAGTGACTGAACAACAACTTGCAAAGAGGTCACAAAATGCTAATAATCTTCTAATACCGTTTAACTCAGACACCCCTGTAGTCTGATACAATATGGGGACTATAGGATAGTAATATTTAGCATCCAAGTGTGTAGTCATCGAGTGCAATTATCACAAGGAACAAATGAGGAAAAACTATGACCCTAATACGTTAAGTGACTAGGTCATAGTCATGCAGCTAATTAGCAGTAAAGATTGAAATCAAACTTGGGTCTCCCAATAATGCACCCAGTCTCCTCTTCATTGTACCTGCTGGCAAACCTCCAGAGGTGAGAATAAGTCAAAAATTATCCATATATTCAAGATCTATTTTGATGGAATAAGAAAGTCATTCTAATGTTAAGTGGAAAAAGAAGTATGAATACAGAGTATAATCTCAACAAGAAAATAAACATGTAAAAGGATGATAGTAATCATCTCTAGGTGAGAAGATTAGAGATTTTTTTCTTACTATCTTCCTTATAATTTTCTGTATTTCCTATAATTTATAACCAAAATATTAATTATACACATAAATAATATCTTATTGTATATTAGAAGAGGATTATACACTATAAAGAGTGAATATTATACAACATGCTAGTGTATAAGATGTATGATATTAAATATATATTATATACATATATTTATAATATACTTCTGTTCTTATATTTTAGGAAACATATAAGTCTTTCCCAAAGTAGTAGTTTAACACATGTTCATCAGGATGACACTCATAAAAAGACCTCGGTGGCAAAATTAGCTTTGGAAATACTGCATATTTGCTGTCTGACTTACTGATTCACAGTTCACACTAGCATACCAATAGTTTCAAGACATTCTGCAGTAAAGAAATCAACTTAAGCGTGTGTAAGCCATCACTTCTCTACTTATATGACCACAGCACTTTTAAGAAGTACTGTATATGGTACACTTACTGAATTAGGTTTCATAGGAGCAACCTCACATCTCCTTAAAATTCCAAATCATCCACTCATAGGAAGGTCAATAATTTAAGGTTCTTAACTGAGCATCGCTTACAAATATCTGTATGGTACACATACAAAATGAACTACAGGTTTAAAATGTATTAAAACCTGGACCTGTATTTAAAAGTTTCCTTTTTTAACCTGTGAGTATGCGGTGAATTAGGGCAACGAGAAGGTGATTTCTATGAGTTATTGCTGCAAATTTTCACATGTTTTTGCTCATTGATTTTAGTGTTCAAGATGATTCGTTTTAATTTTGCTTCTGCCTCAAGGTTTTATTACAAAAGATCAATAATATTATAATTAAGAACATCAACTGAAGTTGGCAAGAGCCATACCCCTTTCTTTATCTTGGTCTGAACCCTAGTACTTAAAAAGGGATTATTTCAATGACTTTTTCATACCCAGGGCCTCAATCCAGCATGCCAGCTTCAGAAATCCATACCAAAAACATAAAACATAACTGGAATATGTCTATCTCCTTCATATTCTTCTTCATTCATCCCATACTTTAACTATTTCCTCTCAAGTGTTTCCATTAACCTCAACTCTACACATTTCTTAGTCTCTTTGTGACTCAGCTTCTTTTGCATTTTTTCATCTATAAAATAGAAGAATGGCTCCCACCATCAGATTTATGTACAAATTATATAAAGAAAATAAAACATATGCTTTGAGCCATACATGACACATAGTACATTTTCATAGTGAGTGCTAGGTATTTATCTCAAATGGGATATGATTTTTTCTCTTCCTTTGTTTCTATTATTGGAAACACTGTCTTCTCTCAATTATGCAACACAAAACATTATGGTGTCATCTTTCCTTTCTCTTTTTTCTCCTCAACTCTACAACCACATGCATACATTATACAAAATTTATTTTCATCATTCCCACACTATACACATGCACACACACCACAAAACATGCATACTATGCAACCTATTTTTATTTTTAGTTAATTGTTGCTTTACAATATTGTGTTCGTTTCTGCTGTACAGCAAAGTGAATCAATTATATATATACATCTACCCCCTCTTTTTTATATTTCTTTCCCATTTAGGTCACCACAGAGCATTGAGTCTACTGTGCTAGACAGTAAGTTCTCATCAGTTACCTATTTTATACATAGTAGAGTATTATGTCGGGCTTTCCTGGAGGCTCAGATGGTAAAGAATCTGCTTGCTATCCAGGAGACCTAGATTTGATCCCTGGGTTAGGAATATCCCCTGGGGGAGGGCATGACAACCCATTCCAGCATGCTTGCCTGGAGAATCCCATGGATAGAGGAGCCTGATGGGCTACAGTCCATGGGGTTGCAAAGAGTCGGACACGACTGATCACAGCACAACACAGTGTATTATGTCAATCCCAATCATCCTCCTTCCTTTTCCCTCCTTGGTATCTGTTAAGTATGCAATCCATTTTAAAGTTCTTTCAGTTTTTCCTTTGAAATCACTGTTAAACATACCCCTTTAATTCCATCTTGTATTCTTATTGGGATATCAGGTTTCATTCCCTTATCATCTGCGAAAGTGTTAATTGTTCGGTTGTGTTGAACTCTTTGTGATCCCATAGACTATATAGCCTGCCAGGCTCCTCTGTCCATGGCATTTTCCAGGCAAGTACACTGGAGTGAATAGCCATTCCCTTCTACAGGGGATCTTCCAACTCAGGGATAGATTGCAGGCAGATTCTTTAACATCTGAGCCACCAGGGAAGCCATGTGGCTATGTAAGTTTGAACCAAATTTTATCTAATGAAGTTTGATTCAGCTGTTTGTTGGGATTCTAGCTTCTGACAGTTTGAAGCTCGTAATGGTTGTGGCTCTGGGGTTAGGACAGAGAAGGGTCTTCTGTACAGAAAAGGCTCAAACATTTGTCTCCAGAATTATATCTGAACTAATATAACAACAGAGTACCTGGTGTCTATGCTTGAAAAATGATTTCTTTTCCAATCTATCCTGTAAGCAATATGCTCTAAAGTTTTATTTTAATCCTATAGTTCTCAGTTGATAAATTATCACTAACTTCCTGTTTCTTATAGGATAAAATCTAAACTCCAAAGACTATTGCAGGCATTCTATAGATTGACCACAAGTTCTACTCCACACTCCCCAAATGAAGTCTCCACTCCAACATTCATTTATGCTATGTCACTGGTATGAAATAATCAGATTTCTTTTCTTTGCCTTTCCTAATGGGACTAACTGATCTTAAAGACTCAGTTCAAGTCACGTTTCTTCATAATCCTCCCTGAATCCTTTCATTCTGATATAAACCCTTTGCCATCTTCTGAATCTGATAGTTCCTTCAAATGACCTGTTCAATATATATTTCATGCTTTGAAAAAGATGTCTATTCTATTTTGATGCTTTTGGCTAGCCAAAAAGTTCATTTGAGTTTTTCATAACATATAGTTCACGTATAGTGAACAATTTCATGGATCACATTTTGTCCTTCACCCCTTCAGCCCTTCTGAAGCTTGTGTGTGTGTGTGTGCTCAATCATGTCCAACTCTTTGCAACCCCATGGACTGTAGCCTGCCAGACTCCTCGATCCATGCAGTTTTCCAGGCAAGAATACTAGAGTGGGTTAGCATTTCCTTCTCCAGGGGATCTTCCTGATCCGAGAATCGAACCTGCATCTCTTGCATCTCTTACATTGGCAGGCAGCTTCTTTACCAGCTAAAGCACCGTAGAAGCTGAAGCTTGAGTCTACTTATAGATGTAGAAGCAGAGAAACATGACAAGTGTATAATTTGAAGAGAATCAGCAGTGCTTTGTAAGGGAACTACTTAAGGAGGGAAATATGGTAGGTTTTTCGGTCAAAGAAGAGCTAATCTCTTCAGGCAGATGTGGAAAAACCAGTCAACTCCATTAATTTCTATAGTTTGACTGAAAAGTTCCACACCATCAAATGCATGGCTACTCAGAATTTCACCTCACACCAGAGATTTGGCTAGGGGTATCCAATAACAAAGTTCTTTATCTCTCTAGTCCCATATTTGCATGCTACCAATATTCTCTTTACCACAGGAGATAGAATCATGTGTCCTTAGATCTAATCAGATTCCTGAACCAACTTTAGAAAGTCCAGAACCAATTCAGAAAACATGAACACAGTTATAAACTCACCTTTACGACTGTGTCTTTCTAAAATAATTTCTAGTGCCAAGATCAGTTTCAGTTACGGTTCAACCAAGGAAGCAGAACCAGTAGGAAGTATACTTTGAGATTTCTTGCAAGGAATTGGCTCAAAGGATTATGGGGGCTAACTCAGCAAGTCTGAAGTCCTTAGGACAGACCACCAGGAAGGCCAGGCTGGAACTGTCAGGCAGGGAGCACTATCCATAGATGGAATTTCTTTATCAAGGAAGCCTTACTTCTACTTTTAAGGTCATCCAACTGATTGGATCAGGCCGGCTCACATTTTTATCTTCTTTAAAGATTTTATTTTTAACATGGATAATTTTTTAAAGTCTTTATTGTTTCTATGTTTTGGGGTTTTCTTGTTTTGTTTTTTCTTTTTGGCTTCCAGGCACCTGGGATCTTAGCTCCCAGATCAGGGATCGATTGAACCCACACTCCCTACATTGGAAAGTGAAGTCTTCACTACTGGATCACCAGAGAAGCCCCTTCCCTTACATAAATTTAATTGATTATTGACTTTAATCATACCTACAAAATACTTTCAAAACAACACCATAATATATAAATATTTATAGTTGATTGAATAAAGTGGGGGAGGGGTCAAACATTGAGGGAAGAACAGAACAGAAAAAAAAGGTTCAGAGATTGGTTTCTAGACATGTTACATTTGAGATGTCTATTAGAAACCCAAGTGAATATATCAAGTAGGCAGTTGGATATACATGTCTTGATTTCAAGGAACTGAAGCAATACATTTGAGAGCTATCAGCTATTTAAAACCATGAAACTGGATGAGATCACTGAAGGAGGAAGCCCTGGGGCAATTTATTGCTCACAGGTTTGAGACATGAATGATGAACCTACAAAGAAGACTAAGAAAGAAAATCCACTTGAAGGAGGTAAAACAAAGTATAGCATCCTGAAGTCTAGGTGAAGAAAATACTCTGAGAAGGAATAAATGCTTAGCTGCATCAAAAACTGCAGACTGTTCAGATGAAACAAGTAATGATGTTTGGACATTGAATTTAACAATATAAATGCTAGGTTCATCCATGTCACTGCAAATGGACCTAGAGATTGTCATGCTGAGTGAAGTGAGTGAGAGAGAGAAAAAGAAATATTCTATGATATCGCTTATATGCAGAATTTTAAAAAATTGATATAAATGAATTTTATTTACAAAACAGAAACAGACTCACAGACTTAGGGAAGGAACTTCTGGTTACCAGGGGCAGAGGGTTGGAGGAAGGGATGGTTAGGGAGTTTGGGATGGACATGTACACACTGTTATGTCGAAAGTGGATAAACAACAAAGACCTACTGTACAGAACAGGGAATGCTGCTCAAAATTATGAAAAGAATCTGAAAAAGAGTAGATGCATGTATAGGTATAACTGAACCACTCTGTTGTACACCTGAAATTTAAACATTGTTAACTATATTCCAATATAAAGTAAAAAGTTTAAAATAATGCAAATGCTATCTGATGATCTTGTAAAATCTAATGTTAAAGATGTGATGGAATTAGTTCTAACAGCCTCATGACAGAGGGTCTCATCAAGGCTCTGTGTGTTAGGGCATTGGCAGTAGGTTGGAACGGGGGAGGCTGAGATCTGAGACGCCACTTCTGCTAAAGGTCAGGTAGGGGGAGGGGTGATATCACAAATATGTGGAACTTGGGGGTATCCTTTTGGACTCCAGTGGAAGCCTGGAAGCCAGAAAAAGCCAAGGGAATTTATACTTGATATATTTGATTTAAAAATATTCAACAGAACTATTGCTTTTAACAGTGCCATTACCCATCTTTTAAAAATCACAGAAATTCTTGGGTACTACTACATCAAACATCAATTATCAAGTATGTTTTAGAATGTCTCTAAAATATTTTTTATTTAAAAAAAACCAATAACTCAGCAATAGAAATTCTGTGTTTATTCACAAGTTCTGTGAACTTTGTTATCACATAGCTTAAAACAATGTTTCTAGATAACAAATCCATCCAAGGCCTGGAGCACAGAACTGAATAGGCATGTAACATAAAAGCAAATTGTGTGTGTGTGTGTATTCACACTGTCTATGTACTTGCTTTTTCTTCTTTAGAATTAGGTATTAATTTAAGCACAGATAATGTAAAGTACGAAAGACCTTGAAATAATTTGGAGAAGAGGTAAAATGTCCTGAATTTTCTCTAAGGCTTTATAGACTTTAATGTCTTATAAGGATTGTACACTATTTTTATTTGAAATTAAGCTTCTTGCAAAATGAAACTGCCTATTCAACACGATTAAGAAAAGTAAACAAACCTTAGATAGCCCCAGAAAAATTTTATCGAGCTGAAAGGGTTATTTATATTCTACTTTGACCAGTATACCATTATCAACTGAGCAGGCTCAGCCATAACTATCCATGGTTCCTAAGGGAGCCTGGGTCTGCTGTCTCCCTGTCTGCACTGACAGCAGAGGGACAGAGCTGCAGCACCAGCAAGGCCATCACAGTCTCCAAAGACTAGAGCTTGGAAGACGAGATTGGCTTAAAGGTTAGTAAGGTTAGTAACCTTAGAGTAAGACACCTGTCACTTTCTCTCCTGCTTATCCTCACAAAGAACATTTGCTAATACACCCTTACGTGCATGCACAGACACATACACACATACACCCAAGGAATGCATGAATGTATCTGTTGACCTTCCCCACTAGCCTGTAAGGCAGTGTTAACTGCCAAGTTGATGTCCTCTCACTCCTAGTCCAGTTTTAATCTGATTAAGTCATCATTGTTTCCAGCCCTTTGCACGTACCTTCACCTCCTTTGCCCTTCCCACTTCAACACAAATTCTTGGCAAAGAAACAATCTTGATTTATCCCTGCCTACTCCCTAACCACACCTATGCAGCTGGGCAAGGCTGCAGAAATGAGACTAGTGAAACACTCCATCACACACTGGGTTCGCTTTAACTTAATGACCATGAACTTCAGCTGGGCACTTGAAGACGCCAGGTAATTACAATTGGCCCTCAATATCTGGGGGTTTGTCCCCAACTGCAGACCAAAATATCCATATCTAGTATTAATTCCAGAAAGTTCTGTTAATAATTACTTGATTTTAATGAAGTATAGTTGATTTACAATGTTATGTTACTTTTTGCTGTATAGCAAAGTGACTGAGCTATACATATATATGTGTGTGTGTGTATAATGTATATATGACATATATATATATATATTATTTTTCATTATGGTTTATCTCAGGAGAGTGAATATAGTTCCCTGTGCTACACAGTGTTGAGGGTGCAGTTACTCAGTTGTGTCTGACTCTTTGCGACCGAAGGACTGTAGTCCACCAGGCTCCTCTGTCCGCGGTATTACCCAGGCAAGAATCCTGGAGTGGGTTGCCATTTCCTCCTCCAGGGGATCTTTCCAACCCAGGGATCAATCCCACATCTCCTTCAGCTTCTGCATCAGCAGGGGGATTCTTTACCACTGAACCACCTGGGAAGCTACACAGTAGGCCCTTGTTCTTTATCCATCCTAGATATACTAGTTCACATCTGCTACCCCCAAACTCCCAGTCCCTCCCTCTCCTACCACTCCTACCCCTTGACAACCACACTTGTCTTTTCTTTGTCTGTGAGTCTGTTTCTGTTTCGTAGATAAGTCCATTTGTGTTGTAGTGTCCACATATAAGTGATAGCAAATGGCATTTGTCCCCTCTTTCTGACTCAGTTTAATATAATTTCTAGGTCCATCCATCTAGAAATATCCAAAAGCAAAATTTGAATTTGCTGCTGGGCTCTGCCAACTATTTACATAGCATTTACATTGCATTTACAACTATTTGCATAATATTTACATTGTATTGGGTATTAAAAGTAATCTGTGTGCTTAGTTGTTCAGTTGTATAGGACTCTTTGCGACCCCATGGACTATAGCCCACCAAGCTCTCTGTCCATGGGGATTCTCCAGGCAAGAATACTGGAGTGGGCTGCCATGCCCTCCTCCAGGGGATCTTCCCAACCCAGGAATCAAACTGGGATCTACTGCACTGCAGGTGGATTCTTTAGCAGCTGAGCTACCAGGGAAGCCCAGGAGGTATGGTAGTATATAGCAAAGATTAATATTTCTCCTTATAAGTAATGTCTAGAGATGATTTAAAGTATACAGAAGGATGTGTATACATTATGCACAAGTACATAAGGGGCTTGAGCTTGGGCATCTGTGGATTTTGTCCATGGGAGTCCTGAAACCAACCCTTGACAGATACCCAGAGACAACTGTAAAAACAGACAACTATTTTTCCCTAGTCCAATCACTTTCACTCTATTTAATACAGTCTCCTTTCTTCAAACTCTCAACACCTTCTTCTCTCAGCATCATTTTCAGTTGATAACCTTGCTTCCCACTAGGCTGGAAAAAAGGAACCCATTACAACACTTTCACATACTCCCATCTCTGCATCTAAGTATCTGTCAGCATCTGGACTCCCAGTCTATTCCCTTACCCAATCCCACAGGTGAACCATGAACACTCCTATTTAAAGCTGATGTCTTCACTGTGTACAAGCTACCACTCACTCACTCAAAGACAGCTCCAGCAATGCTCCTGATCTCTCTTTTATCATCCGATTTTCACAATCTACTAGATTATTTCCATTCATATACAAATGTGCTGTAATTTCTCCTGCTTTAAGTTTCTCTGTACCTCACAAACAACTGCACCATTTCTTAGCAACACTTCAGCAAGCATTGAAGGAAATATCTCTGATATTTGATAGAAAACATCTATCCTTGCTCTTCCAACGATGTCTCTCCCATTCACACTTCAGCCTTGCTTATTTCAGCTTTCACTCCATCACTGCACTGAGTGTTCAGCCAAATCCCCAGTGGCCGGCACGTGGATCAGCAGCAAGTGACACAATCCCTTGTCCCATTCTTTACCTGCCGTACATTCTTCAGAAATGAGACTTGGCACATACTAAGTGCTCAAAATGTGTTGCTCAATTAAATTAATAAGACAATAAGGAACCAGTTTTCCTAATGTCTCCCTCTTTAAAAGGAGAACACTCCTTTCCCTGGCCTGTCTATGTCCAGAGATGATACTGCACATGTTTTATTAATGCATTCTGCTTACAGTGCTTGTTATTTCTTTAACTGTCTGCCTTCTGCTCGGACTGTGGGCCCCTCCAGGATAGGACTGTATCCCATCCATCCGTGGACCTCAGCACAGGGCTTCACTGGCACCCCTGTGATTTCAATTAGTATTCGTCAAACCATAATTTAAAAGATGCAATTTTTTTCTTTTAAATACACTATAGTTGGCAAGTGTATCAAGATTAGAGGAAATGATAAAAAAAAAACCCATATTGGTGTTGCTTTACTTTTTTCCACAATAGAAAGTTGGCAAAATTCAAGAACAGAGGAAAAGGGTGAAAAACCCATATTGGTATTACCAAAAAGTTCAGAATTTTGGTGTCTACACTTCCAACTGTTTTTCCACACAAATTTGTCAATGTTGGTCAAAATATGAATGTTGGTCTAAAAAAGATTTTTTAGTTAGTAAAATCATACACATACACACTTCTGCACTCTGATCTTTGGACTTATTATGCTGCTGCTGCTAAGTCGCTTCAGTCGTGTCCGACTCTGTGCGACCCCAGAGACGGCAGCCCACAAGGCTCCTCTCTCCCTGGCATTCTCCAGGCAAGAATACTGGAGTGGGTTGCCATTTCCTTCTCCAGTGCATGAAAGGGAAAAGTGAAAGTGAAGTCGCTCAGTCGTGTCTGACTCTTCGCAACCCCATGGGCTGCAGCCTACCAGGCTCCTCCGTCCATGGGGTTTCCCAGGAAAGAGTACTGGAGTGGGGTGCCATTGCCTTCTCTGGTACTTATTATATGAACATGAATGTGGAAGTTTAATATTTTAAAATGATATGCTGTATTTCATCAACTGAATAAAAGAGAATGCTCATCCATGGCACTATGGTTGAAAGTTTGGATTATTTCTATTTTTAGGAAAGAATTTTTAAAGGGCTTCACTCAAGCCATTCAACAGAGATCAGCAAACTTCTTGACTATGATGGACTAAAGTAGTGAGTTGCCAAATTTTCCAGTTAATTTAATAGATGGCACTCTCCCAGTCTCACAGCATGAGAAGAGGGATTTAATTGATAAAGGAACTGAGGGGGAAGATGTCCCCTTCTGCCCCCAACAGTGTTTTACTTTAAAACTATAAAGCCTGTTTTCAATAAAAATTTTCACATTTCTTTTAAAAAATACCTAATAATTGCAAAGGTAGGTAAAAGTTGCTTTACACGTTAAGAAAATATGTTTCTCTGAGCCTCATTTCCCCTCTGACAGGTCTTTCTATGCCAGGAGGAGTAAATGACTTGTGACATTAACTTTTTGACCCGGGGGTCATATTCATAACAGATTCGGACACTTGGGGGTAGCTGTTAATTTAAGTTTCTGCAGAAATACTGCTGACATACCCAGTGCCCGAGGCTGTTGCATCTGCGGGTCTGGGCAGGAAGGAGCAAGCTCAATGGCATTTCTTTCTTCTTCTCTGTGACCCTTGGGTTCTATCCTATTAATTCTGCAACTGGAAGTTCAATTTGAAGTGCAAATTCAATATTGTATGGTGGTACTTTAGCTTAATTTAACTTTCCTACAGAAACATGTAGTAAAAACTGAACATACAATTAAATTTCTCTTAACACTGCCAAAAAGTCATTGACCAAATTAGCTAATACAATAAAAATGTGAATTACTGGACTGAAAACATACAGATCTGTTTTGTGCTAAATTGCTGGGTGGTATCCGTAAGTTAATCATGGGAAAAGTTGTTCTCATTTCCTGGAAATGAGACCTGCATCCTCTTTTATTCACACTTTCAGGGTAACTGGTAAGAGCTGATGATCTAATTTATGCCTGGAGTTGAAAGAAACATAACCCAAGTTTAAAAGATTTTTGACACAAAATTCAAAACAGCTGCAAAACTACAAGTGTTTTGGCAATGAAGGTTTTTGTTCTCTTTCCAAATGACATTAGTTTTCTTTGTTATGTGATTATTTAATAGTAATAGCTACCACTTAAACTTTCTATGTCCCAGGGATGGCGGAGCCTGGTGGGCTGCCGTCTATGGGGTCGCACAGAGTCAGACACGACTGAAGCGACTTAGCAGCAGCAGCAGCAGCAGCAGCACCACGATGAGCACCTTAAAAATATTAGATAATTAATTTTCCTAATAACATTGTAGGATAGGCATTATTTTACCCATTTTACAGATCAAAAAATTAAGAATTTAACCTGCCCCAAATCACATTGATAAAAATGCTAGAATTATTATTCAATATAGTGTGAAGTAAAATTCATATTTTATGGTAAGATGAAAAAATTTAACATAAAAATTCTTCTCTGCCCTGTGGCCCCCTCTCTCCCTCAATGTGCACTGTGTATCAGCATTATACATTCACCAGATCTCCGCCATCGGCAGGAATACCTGCTTAATCATAAATAGCAACGTTCCTCCAGCATCAATAAGACGACTCCATGAAAGACAACATTCTTTCTTGATCTTCTAAGGGATTCTTTCTTGACCTACAAAGGGATCACATGACCCACTACAATGATGCTTAGATCTAGATTGTGTAACCTGTCAATAATACGTCATTTGATGTACAGCCCTCTGTTTCAAAAAACTTACATAAACTGTGTCTTGACTTCTAACAGGCGGAAGAGCTCTCAAAGCTTTCTGAGATGATCTTCCCAGGTTATAATCTTCAAAGTTGGCTCAAATGAAATTTTCCATTTCTTTCTTAGATGAGCTGATTTTTAATCTTTCAGCGACAATGAGCGCTCATGTAAATGGCTGCAGAGCTCTCCTCCTTGCGTCTATGTATCACTCCATCTCCTGTTCTGTTCGTACCTGCTTTCTTCCTGAGCGTATATCTTTTCATAACACCTCGCAACTTTTCCTTCCCTTTTATACATCCCTCCTGCTTATTCATTAACCTGATTATAAAATAGAACAAAATCTAAATTGTAGTTTTTATTTATGTGATTGAGTTTAATGTTTTATCTTCTAAGTTTAAGCATGGGATTGCCATGTTTTGGGATACTTTCAAAATGTGAAACGACACTGGAATACTGAGAATACTGGAAACACTGGAATTCTGAATTTGCTGGAATACTCTCAGGTGAGACAAGGAGGCTAGAGAAGGAACACCACTCCTACCCTACCTGCCAAAATACTCCAGTCAAGTGTCTCCCGGAAGCACTAGGTTTTTGTTACGGAAAAAAGCTCTGGGATTATTTCAAAATGATTCATCTCCCCCTTCCCCTGCCAGCGTGACTAAGAGATCTTTCTCAGATTCATGATGAGACCCTGGTGGGTTCCTTGAAGGAAAACCCAAGAAAATGTGCCCCCTTCCAATAGTGAGGCCCCAGGAGCTTCTTCCTGTCATGTGAGTCCACACCCAGCCTCCAGCAATTCCTCCAAAATTATCACTCATATTTCTCTATCAGTTTCTGGCTTGGAAGCTTCTGCTCTGGGAAGTCAGATCTCAGCTACGACTCTCTGGATTCATGAGTTTCTTTAGGATTTGAGGAGTGGCATGCTCTGCAACCTCAGTCCTCTAACGGGTCCACAAAATTGGGTGATTTTCAGGTTGGCCAGCTTTGTCTGGTAGGAAGGACAAGAGCAATGACATCTAGTTCTTGGTATGTTGGAACTGAAACCAAATACCTTCACTTAAATTTTTCTAAATAGCTTTTTAGTTTTATTCAACTGAACTATTTTTGAATTGAGATAGTGATTAATGGAAGAAAACTTATTTTTTACTTTTGCTCCACTCAACTATTCTTTGAAAAACTGATAACACTCAGAAATCCATCACAAACAAATGAAGCTTCCAAGGAAGGCAGCAGCTAAATCATCTGAAATCCATAGAGCTATTAAATAATTTTCAGTTGTCTATGAAGAAAATACATGTAAACCATTCATTGCATTAAATCTCTCATATTCTCATGGCTTTATGTTCTTTGGCTGATAGAGTTGTTTAGATTCATTTTACTGGGAGCCATGATACTAGTTTCTCTTAAACTATCTTCAAAGTTATAAATATGCCCCTCCATCAACAATCCATTTTAGAGATATTATTTTTTTCTCTTTGTTGCTAATGAAAAATTTGAGTATTTGCTAATTTTCTGATTTTCCTTATAAACAGTATCTATTCAAGGAAATAGTTATTAGGGAAACTGATCAACAATGATGACTTAACTGGAAAACAGAGGTCATGGAAATTTCATAGGAAAGTTGTAAGCTTAGGGGCTTCCCAGGTGATGCTAGTGGTAAAGAACTCACCTGCCAATACGGGAGATATAATGAGACCTGGGTTCCATCCCTGGATTGGGAAGATCCCCCAGAGAATGGCATAGCAACCCACTCCAGTATTATTGCCTGGAGAATCCCATGGACAGAGGAGCTTGGAGGGCTACAATCTGTGGGGTTGCAAAGAGTCAGACACAATTGAAGCAAATGTAGCATAGCATAGCATAGTACCATGTTTTAAGTCAGGATGGAAAAGTCTTTACAGAAATACAGATTATATGGAACTAGAGAAAAATTAATTGTAAAAGGTCTAGAGAAGGAGTAAGCTAGGTTACATGTCATGGTATTCAGGAGGGGGTTGATGACTTTACCTTTTTATAAAGTTCATGGGGCTCTCTTGGCAAGAATACTGGAGTGATGACTTTACAGAATTGAGATGCTCTCAGAACGCAAATAACCAGTTTAGAAATGGCCCCCAGAATGGCAAAAAGACCTGACTTCATTTTACGAAAACTTTTAAGAAACAGAGATAGTTTAGTCTAGAGAAGAGAAATTCAAGCAACAGAAGAGCTATCTTCAAGTATTAAAGGACTGAAAGACTGAGATGTAAAAGATAGCTTTGACACATTTGGTAGGATCCCAAGTCGTAGCAACAGTATCCATACTTCAGAGTTACAGGAAGAAATGAAGAACACCTTAATAATCACAAAAGTTCAAAGATGAAATAGGTTATCTCCAGATTTAATGAATGCCTTATCATAATTAAAGTCAAAATGAATAATTATATGCTTGATTGAGTTTTAAGATATTTTAAATCCTTCCTGAAAAAGTCAGGCAAAGTACTAATAAGTAAATACAATTTTGCCTAATGACGAGTACATTGCGTAGAACATTGTGGGTGCTAAAGTTTTATTTGTTGAAACAATTCAATTAATAGACAAATGATCACTTGGGGAAGGAAAGCAGAGTTGCCAAGTGGATTCAAGCATTGGAAGGATGGTTGGACTGATGAACTTTCAAGTCTCCTTGACTAAAAGATTCCATGACTGTGTTTATTTAGACAAATGCTGCTGCTGCTAAGTTGCTTCAGTCGTGCCCGACTCTGTGTGACCCCATAGATGGCAGTCCACCCGGCTCCTCTGTCCCTGGGATTCTCCAGGCAAGAACACCAGAGTGGGTTGCCATTTCCTTCTCCAATGCATGAAAGTGAAAAGTGAAAGTGAAGTTGCTCAGTAGTGTCTGACTCTTAGCGACCCCATGGACTGTAGCCTATCAGGTTCCTCCGTCCATGGGATTCTCCAGGCAAGAATACTGGAGTGGGTTGCCATTTCCTTCTCCAATTTAGGCAAATAGTCTTTAGTAATAAAGTACACTGGCTACTCTGTATTTTTGTGTATTATTTTTAAAGTTAACCAAGCTCTTTTACATTATCTATCCTACTTTTATCCCCATATTAGCTCTCTAAGGCAGAGAACATGAGGCAACTGAGATCAGACGATTGAGTGTTTTCTCAATGTTACATCTGGTAAACAGCAAAGGCAGGATTGTAACCTGTGTTTCAAAAGAGATTCAGCTTTCTCTTAATTGGGTATAACAATTCCAGTTTCATCAGCCCTTCTTCCAGGGTCTTGGTTTTAAATCCTCCCCACAGCCACCTTGAAGCACACTATTACCCCACTATGGGGAGTAGAAAGAATAATACTTTTTAGATTTTTCATCTCAGTTGCACTGAATATTGATTTTATCATGTGGTTATATACTTTCCATGGGCATGGCATTCTGAATAATTTAAAAAGTTCCTAAAACTTTTTGAAAATGTGTGTCTGGTGTAGTTAGGCTTGTTACATGCTTTATCTGAGTTTATTCTCACACAGTCATATGAGGAAGGTACCATTATTATCTTAATTTTACCACTAAAGCCAATAAAACAGTGGGTAATTTGCACAAAATTACACAATTTGAATTCAGAGCAGGAATTTCAACTCAGGCAGTCTTACCCTAGAAACAATGCATAAAACTTTCTCTCTCTGGGGTTTATTGAGATATAACTGACATTTTACATTGTGTAAGCTTAAAGCATGCAACATGCTGATTTGATGGACTTATATGTTGCAAAATGATTACCATAATAGCCTTAACCAACACCTGCATCATACTATATAGTTACCATTTTTGTGTGTGTGTGGTGAGAATATTTAAGATCTCCTTTCTTTAGAAACTTTCATGTATATACTATTGTATTATTATCTCTGGGATTTCTGAGGTGGTAAAATATCCACCCGTCGACAGAAAACTCAAAAGACACAGGTTCCATCCCTGGGTCAGGAAGATCCCCGGGAGTAGAAATGGCAAACCCACTCCAGTATACTTGCCTGGAAAATTCCATGGACAGGAGAGCCTGGCAGGCTGCAGGCTCTCCTCATAGATCCCTACAGTCCATGGGGTCACAAAGAGTCATACACAACTGAGCACTCATACATGCGAATTATTAACCCTAATCACTATGCTGTACCTTGGATCTCCAGACTTTATTCTTCCTAAGTTTGTCCTCTTTCACCAACATCTAGAAACTGTGCTCTTAAATCCTACCTTATTGTAAGCTGCTGTCACAATCTCCCAAATCTCCAATCAAATAAGTCCCTGCTTAACTGAAACACTAAGTCTCTTGATCTTACATGTGGGTCTAGTGTAATCACTGCATACATACTGGACAGGATATGGACCATAATATCACTGTCTGGTTCCATTATTCCCTGTTTCAAATTTGACTTCTCTTCCCTGGCTTTTCAAAACATAGAACAAACAACAAACATTGCAAAAGTAACTTGCAAATTCAATCTGTCTAGTTCATTTAGGCATTAAGTATTGTCCTTTGAGACTTGCTGAGTCATGGAACCAATCTGAGTTAATGGAGGCTGTGTTATTGGCATATTATCACATCTTATATGTAAGAATGGCAACTCAAGTAACATGGGCAAAATAGCAGATGTCTGAAAACATCTTGCAAAACACAGCTTTCTGATTTTCCTTTGCACCTAAACTAAAGAAACCCTTCTAAAGTTAAAATCCTAGAAGGAGAATATTGTCAGCATTTATTCTCTAATGAAAACCATGCTGACACTACTCAGGCTTGACTTAAAGAGCATCTTCCCTCCCAATATACATTTCCAGGTAACGGCCTTGCCAGAGGTCTTTGAAGAAAGCATATGAGCTTATAAAACCAAAGGTAAAGTTATGCACTAAAATTTTAGTTGCTGTTATTTCTGGCTTGTGAAAATGTTTTTTTTTTTTTTTTCTTCTTAGTGCTCCTCTGTATATTTTAAGTTTGTCAGTGCTTCTGTTACTCTTATAGTTGCACACATAAATGTTATTAAAACAAAACAAGAAAATGCTTATTCTAACTGTACATTGAATTGTGCAAACCTATAAAAGAATATTCTTTGAGACTAGGATGGTAGAACAAAATACACAATGTTAGCATAGCATGGATTTAGCAATACGAGGATTTAAAGATTAAAAAAAATGAAGACATGGTCTCTATTTTGAAAAAAACAAGTCTAACAATTCTCATTCAGTTTTCCTGTCATTTCTTCTGTTGCTATTAATACTGCACCATTCACTAATTTACCAGTGTCTAAGCTGCAATCATTTCTGATAATTCTTTCAATGCTGTCCACACATGCAATCAGGGATCACATCACATTTACTCTATCATTAAGGGTCCTACAGTTTAAAACAATCGTCAGAAACATCTTTCTCCTGATTATTCTCAGTTTGGTGAAGTAAATGCCTAACAAACACTTGGAGGAAAAAATGAGGAAATCTAAAGAGAAAAAGAGGTGCTCAGCATGAGTAGGAATGGCTTGTTAACACTGACCGTCACTCAATAATACCTGGCTCACACGTACTCCAAAATGTAACAGGTGACACACAGGCCTTTATTCTTTCCAATTGTAACTGACAGTTCTTCAGATTCTTCAGCTTTCATCCATCCACATAAATCCAAATTTGGCTCCTACTGCTGCTCCTTGTCCAAGAATTTAAAGCATCACTGATTATAACTTAGGGTTACCTGGGAAGTACTGCACTGCTTTTCAGGGAAAAATTCTGTGAGTTACAGATGTTAGCTATAATCTACACCTTTCAGAGATGGAAATAGACCTGTGAGGCCACCCCTGAAGCAGTACATACACTAATTTTACAGGATAGCTTCTCCCCTTGAAATAAGCAAGTGTGAGAACTATCAATATTTTTTATTTCAGAGAAACTACACAGAGAAAATTTTATGTAAAAGTGACCTAAGTATTACACAAGGCCCCTTTCATCTTAGTTTCCATACCGGCAAACAACTCCACTGTTGGAAGTGTCTATGGGTAGCTGGAAGTGGGGACCTAGAAAAACAGACTCCAAAGGATCTTAGTGAGTAAACTCTGATTGCGTCCTAAAAGTCAGGCTCAGTAGCAGGAAACGAAAATCCAGCTTTGTGGCAAGATAACACTGAAAGTGACAGAGTTTAAAGTTTGTGGCATAATTTAACATGGTAATGAGAATGTGAGAATTAAAAGAAAAGAGCCAGTTATACATTGGAGGGAAGAAAATCCTTTAAATATAGAAAGTTGCCTATTAGATACTCCTTTTGGTTAACTCCATAAAACAGATCTGTCTAAAGAACATAGTTATGGCTTTGGGGACATTATACTCTATTTCATAGGTTTTGATTAATAAATGCTACTAAAGGCAGACTCATATATGAGAAGTGCTCCATCTGTTGAACAAAAGGCCTTCAAAGCTTTAAATTCACTAGTGGGGATTTTGTACAGACTCACCCAAAGCACTGCTTTAATCTTGACTTTTTTTTGCTAATAAAATAAAAATCCTTCCTATGATCAGAGGCACAGATCAAATTCCAAGGATTAAGATTTAAGTGAGTGAGCAATCAAAACAGGCATTCTGAAACAGGTTTAAAATGGTAAAGGATTGGACCCATTAACACTGAAACAGACTAAATATAGGCTTTTAGAAATATTAATACTTGATTTTCTTCCAAAATAATAATGGTTCTGATCTTATAAAGCTATAAAATCTCTGTGAGAATAAAGTGATCACTGGTACAGCTGAGCCCCCTATTTAAATTTCACTGAGTGAACATAATGCAACGTCACTCTTGGTTTAATTTCATGCATTTTATTACAAGCAAGATTTTCAGAATACCATAAAACTGCTATAAAACTGGCATGTATGAGGGCATTGGTATTAGTTAACTGAATTGCATGCTAATGTAGGACTCATTGACTAAGTTGTCAGTTTTATTTTTTTTAATTAAACACTACAAATTTTTAAAAATGATCTTTTCCAACCTTTAATAGAATATAAAACTACTAATGATGATGATGATAAGGCTAATCATTCTTCAGTAGAAACATATCATACCCTCTTTACTTTTTGTGATCCAGATGTATAGTTTTTGACATAGTAACCATAGAATATTGGCCTTTTTCTGTTTTATAAAATGCATTCTTGTAGCTATCTTTCATAAACAAACTTCTTTTATCAGTTTGTTTTCTTATTTTCCAAAGTAGAACTTAGTAATTAAAAGCTCTGGTTAGCTGGCTTCCAATCAGTCAAAGGTTTACCTATGATCCCCTGGAATTGATAAAGCTAACAATATAATAAGTGGCATAAACAAAGAAATTAAGGACTTTATCATAGTGTTTTATTTCAAATGACCTAAAGCTAACCTTGAAGTCAATCCTTCTGCTGCTCTCAGGGATGAATTTAGATTAGATACAAAGTAGATTCCGAAAGTTTCATTCCATTGTTGCTAGGTTTTAAAAAGTAAGGAGGCAATATGGAATAAAGATCAAATATCTGATAGCTTCTATGAGAAACACTGTGCATAAAAGTCAAACAAAATCCAGTAAAGAGGGGGTGGTTATGTTTATAATATTACAGTCCTAGACTGTGTAAGACAACACAGATCTAAAAGTGTTAGTCACTCAATCATGTGTGACTCTTTGTGACCCCATGGACTGTAGCCCACCAGGCTCCTCTGTCCAAGGAATTCTCATGTCTGGGTCTTTGTAACCCCATGGACTGTAGCCTGCCAGGCTCCTCTGTCAATGGGGGTTCTCCAAGCAAGAATACTGGGGTAGGTTGCCTTTTCCTTCTCCAGAGGATCTTCCCAGGATTGAACTCAGATACCCCACATTGTAGGCAGATTCTTTGCCATTTGAGTCACCAGGGAAGCTTTAGCCACAGATCTAGAATATAATGCTAAGTTGCCAGTGATGTTAAATTGAAGCCAGGATAGATAAGAAGGCAGGAGATGAATGTTGTCTGTAGTTTCCTGACAGAGGCAACAGGGCAGCCTTAATACAAGAATGTGTCAGAATCGGGAGATAAGGATATGAAACCACATCATCTGAAGTGGA
Source organism: Okapia johnstoni (assembly GCA_024291935.2). NCBI lineage: Eukaryota > Metazoa > Chordata > Mammalia > Artiodactyla > Giraffidae > Okapia > Okapia johnstoni. Next base: position 12,343,724 of record CM044325.1, read on the forward strand.
CCTGTCATACCTGCCTACTTACCTTTGTTTAGGAACAGCTTTCCGGGTTTCCTTTGGGAAGTCACATCTCTCCCCTTTTCAACCCACGTGTTGCTAACTTCACCCTGAGGCTCCAGGAATGAAGATACACGTAGGCTGTGCCAACAGCATCACCTTTTGTGCTGAAGCAACTAAGGACTCTAAGGTAACTATGTATCACATGAGCCTGTGATTACTGAAGGGGCTGCTCTCCCATTCGCTTTTGCAGAGTTGGTACTTAGTGCTATATCATAGAGATAACCTATTTATCTGATCTCTCTGGTCTTCCTTAGCATTACTGCTGGAGAAGAAATCTTGAAGTCAGGAATGCTAGGCTGGGGAAGGAGATGCTGTTTCCTGATGTTCTAAGTAGAAGTTCAGAGAAATCCAGGAGGTCTGGTGTTTATGTGCCACTACCTTCACCCTAGGCAATGGGATCCATCAAGAGGTAAAGCAAAGGTATCTAGCAAGGAATGGGCAACATCTTGAGAAGTCTTCGCTTTCATATCAGGAACCATAAAAAAAGTCTACTATGATAGTATTATAGTTGAGGCATTGACAAATATGGCACCACAAGAAAAAATGAAGAAAAGATATATTTGGAAGGGAAGAAATGAAACTTACATTTACCCCAGGCAACAATTGTCTACACAGAAAATCCAAATACATGAATCATTAAATTCTTAAAAGAAGTCAGTAAGACTGCTGCATATAAATTCAGTGCCCCCAAACCAATAGCATTCCTATACATCAACAATTAGAAACATGTCACTTTAAAATGTCATTCATTGTGACAATAAAAACCGCAAAATATCTAAGATCTAACAAAAGATATGCTCAGACCTTTGCAGAAATACATGTATAAGCTCTATTAAAAGACATAAGACCTAAATAACTTGAGAGATATGCCACAGAGAGTAAAAAAATATAAAACCATGAAGATATATTGATTCGTGACAAATTAATCTATAAACTCAAAGGAAATAAAATCAAAATGCCTGCATAATTCCTCATGGAAACGACAAAGGGTTTCTAAAATTCTCATGGGAAAGTAAAGGATCGATTACAGACAAGACACCCCTACAGGAGATCAGTACAGGTAGCCTGCCTTCTCAGCTATCAGAAGTCATTATGGAGCCAAAGTAATTCAAGTCAGTGTGCCGTTGGGCCACAAACATGCAGACAGAACAACGGAACAGAAGAGGGATCACAGAATAGACAGTGCTGAACAAGTGATTATTCAAATGTACCAAAATAACATTACGTTCCTTACAGTTTTGCCATATACTAAAGTAAATCCTACATTAGTTAAGAACTTTAATTTGAAATGCAACTTTTAGAAGGAAATGTGGATCTAGAGTAGTAAAAGATCTCTTTAGTAAGATTCAAAAAATTATAATCCTTAAGAAAAAATAAATAAATGTACTACTTTAGAATTCAAAAATATCTGTATAAAAACATCATAAAACCATTGAACTGAAGCAGAAGGGGAGCTGTTTACAATGCTAATAATCTTAAGCAAAGAGTCTCTGGAACATACATTTTTTTAAATCTGTATAAAATAAAAATAATAGATGGATAAAGGATATGATTGGGTAAGTTAACAAAAAGGAAAGCTAAAATTGCCTAAGTATAAAAAGGTACTCCATCTGATTAATAAACAGGAAGACTCAAATTTTTTTTTAAAAAAATGGTAATTAGCATGCCAGTTTTGACCTGTTTGTATTTCTGACCTGGGCTGGTTAAACCTTTCTTAGGCAATCTGGTAATCCCCCAGTCTGGGAGGTCACATATTAACACAGAGTTTAGTGTGGATAAACAATCAGCATTATGTACTATGGCCCAGAACACCGGGGCCTAAGAAATCCTCCAGCCTCAACTTCTCATATCTGTACATCGTTACTAGAAAAATCATAGTTTTGACTATACAGACCTTAGTTGGCAAAGTGACGTCTTTACTTTTTAACATGTTGTGTGGGTTTGTCATAACTTTCCTTCCAAGGAGCAAGCATCTTTAATTTCATGGCTGCTGTCACCGTCCACAGTGATTTTGGAGCCCCCAAAAATAAAATCTGTCACAGCTTCCATTTTTTCCCCTTCTAATTGCCATGCCTTTTAATGCCATAATCTTAGTTTTTTGAAGGTTGAGTTTTAAGACAGCTGTTTTGCTCTCCTCCTTCACCTTCATCAGAGGCTCCTTTAATTCCTCTTTACTTTATGCCATTAGTGTGGTGTAATCTGGTACAGATATGAGTTGGTCCACAAAGAAGGCTGAGTGCCAAAGAATTGACGTTTTCCAACTGTGGTGTTGGAGAAGACTCTTGCGAGTCCCTTGGACTGCAAGGAGATCAAACCAGTCAATCCTAAAGGAGATCAGTCCTGAATATTCATTGGAAGGACTGATGCTGAAGCTGAAGCTCCAATACTTTGGCCACCTGATCTGAAGAACCAACTCATTGGAAAAGACCTTGATGCTGGGAAAGATTGAGGACAAGAGGAGAAGAGGCAACCAAGGATGGGAGGGTTGGATGGCGTCATCAACACAATGGACATGAGTGTGAGCAAACTCAGAGAGAGGGAACTCTGTCCTTCAGCAAACTCTGAAGGACAGGGAACCCTACTGTGCTGCAGTCCATGCTGCCACAAAAGTTTGGACATGACAGCAACTGAACATCTTCCCTGGTGGCTCAGCGGATTCCCTGGTGGCTCAGCTGGTAAAGAATCTGCCTGCAATGTGGGAGACCTGGGTTCGATCCCTGTGTTGGGAAGATCCCCTGGAGAAGGGAATAGCTACCCACTCCAGTATTCTGGCCTGGAGAATTCCATGGACTGTGTAGTCCATTGGGTCACAAAGAGTCAGACATGACTGAGCAACGTTCACTTTCACCAGCAACTGAATAACAACTTCTCAAGTAGCTGGGACTATCAGCAGGTACCACGCAGAAGAGGAAAAATTATGGAGAAACTAGAAAAATCAGTGTTTCCAAGGATTGAGCTGGAAGGAGGGATAAAAAGGCAGACCAAAGAGGTTTTTAGAGCAGTGAAAATACCCTGTATTGTACTATAATGAAGGATAAATGTCATCATACACTTGCCCAAACCTATAGAAAGTACAACTCCAAGAGTGAGCCTTAATGTAAACCATGAAATTTAGGTGATAATGATGTGTCAATATATGTCCACTATAGAGGGGATGTTGATAATCAGAGAAACTATACATGTGTGTGGGGAAGAGCTTATGGGAAATATCTTTCTCTCAATTTTACCATGAATCTGACATTGTTCTTAAAAAAAATAGTCAAAAAATCAAAAATTAAAATTCATTATAGTGCCAAACTAGCAAACAAAGATATTAAGTTTTATTATAAAATGCTAGAAACAAGTTATGTCTAAATATATGCAATTATTATATATAAATAACAGATCTTTAAAATGTGTAACTTGATTTGTGCTTAATATTTTCATGAAAATATTAAATATTAAAAACAAAAACAAAATCATGGTGGGCTTTCCTGGCGGCTCAGTGGTAAAGAATCTGCCTGACAATGCAGGAAGCACAGGTTCGATCCCTGATCCAGGAAGATCCCACATGCCATGGACCAACTGAGCCTGCACAACTACTGAACCCATGCACCACAACTACTGAGCCCATGCACCACAACTACTGAGCCCATGCACCACAACTACTGAGCCCATGCATGACTACTGAGCCCATGCACCACAACTACTGAAGCCTGCATGCCTGAGAGCCTGTGCTCCACAATAAGAGAAGCCACCTCAATGAGAAGCCTGAATACCACAATTAGAGAGCAGCCTCCCACTCTCCACAACTAGAGAAAAGCCTGTGCAACAAAGACCCAGCACAGCCAAAAATTAATTAAAAAATTAAAAAGCCAAAAACATGGTGATACTACTTCACACCCATTATATTGGGGAAATAATGTCTATTAACACCAATGTTGACAAAGATGACGGAAAGCAAGAACTCATGTTTCTAATGGGAATATAATCTTAGAAAGTAACTTGGAAAGAGCCAGCAAACTTGCAAAGGAATACAATGTGTGACTCAGCACTTCTCTTTCTAGAAATTTACCCTAAAGAGACATCCACACATTTTCAGGAGACACATACAGAAAAGATAATTATGGAGCTGTTTGTAATAGTGAAAAAAAGTGAATAAATAGCCATACCACTCCTCTGAACAAAATAGAATATGTTAGTAACCAAGAAGGAGAAAATAAAATAGTGGATAGGCAAATAACATTTGATGCAAAATGTGTTTATAAAAACTATATATTTGTGTGTTTAAAATTGTGTACAAATGATATAATTCTGAACATATCTTTTGAAATATGCTTTTCCACTCAACATTATGTTTTTAAGATTTATCTATGCTTGTACATGGAAATGCAGCTGATTTATTTTCATCATTGATGGTATCCCATAAAGCAATTACAACAAAGTTTGTCTTCTGCTAGAGGATTTGGCATTCTTTAAAATCGTGGAATTACAAAATAAGAATGATAATAAAACAACTATTATGGCTGTCATTCATTAAGCCTTTACCACATGCCTGACATTATGCTAAACACTATGACATTTCATTTAATCCTCAGGACCCTCCTTACAATAGCATCAATCTCATTTCACAAATGACAATACGAATCTTGCAGTGATAGGATATTTGACAAAGGTCACATATTTGATACTTAAAGGGACAGAACTTAAACATGGTTCTGGTTCTGGAACCTGCACTGGTAAATAATATACTGTCCTTGGAGTGCATTTCCCTTCTGGACAGCAGGATATTTTCACATAAGTTTCAAGTTCAGTTCAGATGCTCAGTCGTGTCTGACTCTTTGCAACCCCATGGATTGCAGCATGCCAGGCTTCCCTGTCCATCAGCAACCCCCAGAGCAAGCTCAAACTCACATCCATTGAGTTGGTGATGCCATCCAATCATCGCATCCTCTGTCGTCCCCTTCTCCTCCTGCCTTCAGTCTTTCCCAGCATCAGGGTCTTTTCCAATGGGTCAGTTCTTTGCATCAGATGGCCAAACTATTGGAGCTTCAGCATTAGTCCTCCAATGAATATTAACAACTGATTTCCTTTAGGATTGACTGCTTTGATCTCCTTGCTGGCAAGGGGACTTTCAAGAGTCTTCTCTAATACCACAGTTAAGAATCATCACTTCTTCAGCACTCAGCTTTCTTTATGGTCCAACTCTCACATCCATACATGACTACTGGAAAAACCACAGCTTTCACTAGATGGACCTTTGTCAGCAAAGTAATGTCTCTGCTTATTAATATGCAGGTTGATCATAGCGTTCCTTCCAACGAACAAGTGTCTTTCAATTTCATGGCTGTAGTCACCATCTGCAGTGATTCTGGAGCCCAAGAAAATAAAGTTTGTCACTGTTTCCATTGTTTTCCCATTTTTTTGCCATGAAGTGATGGGACCAGATATCATGGTCTTTATTTTTTGAATGTTGAGGTTTAGTCCAGCTTTTTCACTCTCCTCTTTCACCTTCATCAGGAGGCTCTTTAGTTCCTCTTCACTTTCTGCCATTAGGGTTGTATCATCTGCATATCTGAAGTTATTGATATTTCTCCCAGAAATCTTGATTCAAGTTTGTGCTTCATCCAGCCAGGCATTTCCCATGATATACTCTCCACATAAGTTAAATAAGCAGGGTGACATACTCCTTTCCCAATTAGGCACTAGTTCATTGTTCCATGTTCAGTTCTAACTGTTTCTTCCTGACCTGCAAACAGATTTCTAAGGAGGCAGGTCAGTTGGTTTAGTATTCCCATCTCTTGAAGAATTTTCCAGTTTGTTGTGATCCACATAGTTAAAGGCTTTAGTGTAGTCAATGAAGCAGAAATAGATGTGTTTCTGGAACTCTCTTGCTTTTTGATGATCCAATGAATGTTGGCAAATTGATCTCTGGTTCCTCTGCCTTTTCTAAATCCAGCATGAACATCTGGAAGTTCACTGTTCACATACTGTTTAAGCCTACCTTGGAGAATTTTGAGCATTACTTTGCTAGTGTGTGAGATGAGTGCAATTGTGCGGTAGTTTGAGCATTCTTTGGCATTGCCTTTCTCTGGGATTAGGATGAAAATTGACCTTTTCCAGTCCTTTGGCCACTGCTGAGTTTTCCAAATTTGCTGGCATATTGAGTGCAGCACTTTCACAGCATTGTCTGTTCGGATTTGAAATAGATCACCTGGAATTCCTTTACCTCCACTAGCTTTGTTCATAGTGATGCTTTCTAAGGCCCACTTGACTTCACATTCCAGGATGTCTGGCTCTAGGTGAGTGATCACACCATCGTGGTTATCTGGGTCATTAAGGCTTTTTTTGTAAAGTTCTTCTGTGAGTTCTTGTCATCTCTTAATATCTTCTGCTTCTGTTAGGTTCATACCGTTTCTGTCCTTGACTGTGCCCATCTTTGCATGAAATGTTCCCTTGGTAATTCTAATTTCTTGAAGAGATCTCTAGACTTTCCCATTTTATTGCTTTCCTCTATTTTCTTTGCATTGATCACTTAGGAAGGCTTTCTTATCTCTCCTTGCTATTCTTTGGAACACTGCATTCAGAGTTTCTAAGTCATCTTTAAAAAAAATCTTCAGGAAACAGCAAACTAAAAGATAGACAAAATCTATATTTTAAACCCACCATAATGTTTATACTGTGATGATTGTTTATCCCCCCTCTCCTAGTTATTCTTCTTCATATAGTTGAGATAATCTATTATGCTGAGCAAGCAATTTTTGCTATTTCTCTTTTTATCTCATGCCTGCAAGTATTTTAGAAAAGTTTGATTGAAAGTGCATCTATATGCTGACCATTAATTCTGTAAAGACTGCATGTTCAGAATCTCATCTGGTAACCCAGAGGCTCTCCTGTCATCAAGTATGACTCCTGATGGAAAAGTGGTCTTTGTAGCTTTACTCCCTTCCTAAAGCCTCTGTCAGAACTCCTGTTTCCTGCTCTCTATTATAGTAAATATCCTTGGGACTCTATCTGGTTTCAAAAATGACTCCCTTTATTCAAAGATATTAAGCTACTAACAGTCATTCGAAACTCCAACACCTTGTAACTCTGGCCATGGTGGATTGAACAAAGATGACATTCAGTTGCAAACTAAACTAATCAGATTCTGGCTTCCCTAAATTTAGGAATTCAAAATAGAAGAGATTCATAGACTGGCAGGTGATAGAATCCCAGTCACTTGAAACAATCTAGTTGAGGTTAGAGGTCCAGTCTGGTTTTGGTCCTCTCTGAGATATTGGGTCAATTTTCCCCTGTCCATATCTAATCAAAGTGAAACAATCCCTAATCCTTCCTTTCTTATCCACCTATCTTCAAAAGCACCAGATGATGACCAAAAACATTTTCATATACATTACTCTAATTGATCCTTACAACAAGTCAGGGTGGTTGGAACATTGGATGGATTATATAGATGAGTAAACTGAGGTTGGAGAGGTATGCTTTTACTGAGAGGAAGCTGCTGCTGCTGCTGCTGCTAAGTCGCTTCAGGCATGTCCGACTCTGTGCGACCCTATGGACAGCAGCCCACCAGGCTCCTCCGTCCACAGGATTCTCTAGGCAAGAATACTGGAGTGGGTTGCCATTTCCTTCTCCAGAGAGGAAGCAGGAACCTGATTAAAAATTCACCATGGATAATCTGCAAATAAGTTGTTGGTTATTCTTACAAAGAATCAGGTTTATCTCTTCCTGAAATGATTGGTGATCAGCCAGCAATGCTTTAGCAAAGATTTGTGCTTCTTTGGGTACTTTAAACATTCTTCAACCAAATATCAAGAGACTGGCTTTAGCAATAAACACCCAGTGGTTAACATATGTGATCATCATTACATAATCTTCTCCCCTCTGCTCTCTTCATATCAGAATGAAGCCTGAGGCATCCTTCCAACCTCTTCCAACATTTCATGACAGTCCTTGGAAAAACACGCTAGAAACAGAGAGAAAATGGATTTCCCTGTTACTACTTATCAATCTCAAACTCCTTCAGCCTTACAGTTGAGCGTATCATGTGTGTTAATCACTCAGTCCTGTCTAACTCTTTGTGATCCCATGGATCACAGCCTGCCAGGCTCCTCTGTCCATGGGATTCTCCAGGCAAGAATACTGGAGTGGGGAGCCATTCCCTTCTCCAAGGGATCTTCCTGACCCAAGGATCGAATTCACTGCATTGCAGGCCGATTCTTTACCCTCTGAGCCACCAGGGAAGCCCACAGTTGAGAAGAAGTAGCTGAATCAATAAGAATCAGTTCTCTCTCTCGTAAAAGGTTCTAGATACACAGCAGAAAGTAAATGTGAAAAGAGCAGATTCGTTTTTTCTTTTGCATCCAGTGCTATACTCTGAGCCCCTAGAATATTATCTGATACATCATAGGAATCTGTAAACATTCAATGACTGAATAAGTGAATTCTAAGCATTGCTGAACTAAGAAAAATAGAACAAAATTTGCAAAGAGGTCAGGATTAGAATATCTATTTGTTACTAAATGTTCTTGTTTTCTACAGAAAGTAATTATACTTCATTGAGCTCTAATATCGAAACATTTTTAAAAAATGGCATCTAATTAACAGGAATTTTGTGAGTGCTAAATAAAATATGGGGATGTGCCTGTTATATAGTATGTGTTCAATAAATGTGTTGAATGAATAAATGTATGCATACACAAACAAATTATGTATTATTTATCTCAATCACTCATAACCAAAATTTTATTCCATAATAACAGAAATGTAAAATAGTAACACGATCTTAATTGCAAACTTCTATGGACCAGAACTAACTACAACTTTCTCTCTTCACAATGTCTCATTGGCTTTCATAGTGAAACTCAGAGTTCTTAGGCCTAGTTCTTATAGGTCCTGAGAACCTACACGGAGCAGCACACAACTACTCCCAGGTACCAAAAAGCATACTTTGCTCTCTTATGTTTCTCTGCCTAAAATACCATTTGCATACCTCTTCTTCAAGTATTTACTTTTTAAAGAATAAAACTGTGTGTCACCTCCTCTAGGAAGCCCTCTCAGATTGTTCCTTCCAGCCTGGATAAGGTAGGTCTCTTTTTCCCTGTACATATGGAATTCTTACCTCCATCATTGTATTAACAAACTATAATGAAAAAGGGAGAGAGAGAGGGAGAGAGGTAGGGAGACAAGGGATGGGGAGAGGGGTGAGAGACAGGGAGAGAGCTATTTATTCTTAGAATATTACAACAAAATCAAACACTATATTTTCTCTTGTTTCTCCTGAGAGACTGACTTCTTTGAGCCCAAAGACTATATATTATTCAACCTTGAATTCTAAGGATTTACTCTTTATCCAAAAAATGATAGATAGGTGCTACATAAAATGGATTGAAAGGAGACAAAAACAAAGCATTTCTATTTAATAAATAAAACAACAGGCTATGTGATAGACTCCATGTTAGATATACAGAAATGACCAATACAGATATATGCCCCTTAATCTAATGGAATTTATAATCTAAAGCAGCAGCGCAAATAAAGGATATACTAACTGAAGGGTCTGGCTCAAGATTGCGGTCTGGTTTCCCCACTGCAACTTGTAGATGTTCATATGGCAGAAGATAAGTGTAAGTGTTAGCCACTCAGTCGTGCCTGACTGTCTGCAATCCCATGGACTGTAGCCCACCAGGCTCCTCTGTCCGTGGGATTTTCCAGGCAAGGATAGTAGAGTGGGTTGCCATTGCCTTCTCCAGGGGATCTTCCCGACCCAGGGATCGAACCCAGGTCTCCTGCACTGCAGGCAGATTCTTTACCAACTGAGCCACAAGGGAAGCCCTTATAATCTAACGGAAAACGTAAATAATAAACATGCTGAATGTGATAGTTATCTTGAAAGAGAAGGGACAAGATACTATGGCAACTATTAACCAAGGAAATTAACTTAGTCTATGGAAGTGGTTCTCCAACATCATAGCCCATAACAATTGCCAGAGACATTCGCTCAAAATGTAGATACCTGGCCCCTACCTTCCTAGTCAATGGGTCTGGAGAGATGCCCTGAAAGCTAAATTTTAATACACACCCCCAAGTGATACCAATGCAGATTATCTGAAAATATTAACATGGAGCCAGGGTTTCCTCACTGAGGAAGATAATTTTGAGATTTGAATGGTGAGGATTATTTAGCCATTGAGGAGGATAAGAAATGAGCTAGGAGTTTCTGACAGAGGAAAACCATGTGAAGACAGAAAAGAGAAAAAGGGGGAAATAATCATAGTGCCTCTAATAAGAAGCTTGAATGGTAAGTGAGGTACTAGAAGAAAATGAACAGGTCATATGAAAGGTCTGAAAGGCAGTGGTAGGAATATAGAACGTTAACCTAAAGGCAATAGAAAATCATAAAAAGCTTTGAAGGCTGACAGGCCCTCTGTGACTAGGCTATTTCATCTATAATTATACCACCATTGTAGATTCTTTGTAAGGGTTACACAGGATCAGTGCCTGGTATGAAAGTGAAAGTGGCTCAGTGTGTCTGACTCTTTGTGATTCCAGGGACTGTAGCCTGCCAGGCCCCTCTGTCCATGGGATTCTCTAGGCAAGAATACTGGAGTGGGTCGCTGTTCCCTTCTCCAGGAGATCTTCCTAACCCAGGGATCAGACCCCAGTCTCCTGCATTGCAGGCAGATTCTTCACCATCTGAGCCACCAGGGAAGCCTGTGCCTGGTATAAAGTAAGCATTTAATAAGTGTTACATAACATTTAATAAGTGTTATCATGATGATACTGTTTACATTTGGATCATTTTAAGATCCCAGATAAAGCTGTGGATAGAGTTCAATTGAAATGAAATGCTGAGTAAATTATATAGCCAAACAACTTGGTGAGTCTGGACAAAGTAGGGACATAGACAGTGGTGTGAATGTCAAGGAAATAAGCATTATTTAAAGAAACAGAAGGTCTCATAAGATGAGCAGAGAGTTCTCAGGCCACGAATTCTTGAGAGCCAAGACACAGGACCAGAAATGATTTACTAGTGAAACTGGCATGGTAGGCACTTTTTAATTAGTAGAATTAGGAGAGCACTTAAAGCTGGCTTTGTGAGAAGAGTTTAATTACTGTCCTTGAAACGACAACCCATAACTCAGTAAGAGGTGGCTCAGCAAGAATGCGGCTCTAAGTCTAGGCCTAATTCTTAGTTATGTTGAGTGAAGCCATTACTAAGCTGGTTGATCCTTGAATATGTCCTAGGATTTCTCATCATCACTTTTCCTCAGGTGAATCCCAGAAGAAATGCACCTTAGGATTGCTGGCTACTTACATCTCTTTACTTGTCATCCCATCTTCCTGTTTTCCAAGTGCTCAGTTTATAGGCCATCTGAGCAAAATTAAGCCCAAGTAAGCAGCATCCAGCCTTTGGCAGCTCTTACCTGAAAGCATCTTAAAACACTTCCTTCCAGGTGGGCAGCCAGAGATGCTTAGCTTGGAAAAAGCTGGCCTTTTGACACAAATTTCATGCATCAGAAAAAAAAAAAAATTGGTGATGCATTCCATGTTTTCTGTCATCAGTTATATCAATGGTTATTAACCATGGCTAGTATCTGGAGAAGTTTGTTTCTTTTTAAGATGACAATATTCCAGCCATAAGAGCATCCAGAGATGCCAGATGAGAGTAAGAGTTATAGAGGATCTTATTTTGTAATTACAGAGTCTCATCCAAGATCTCTTTTTGAAAGTTGGCCAGATGACTGCTAATATCTAGCCAGGGTTATAACCACCAAATCATGTAAAGTTTGCTTAAGCCTCTCTTGGTTGCAAGTACAGAAATGCACTCAAAGCAGGAAATTGATGCAAACTCAGATTCTCGAAGTGTTCAAGCAGGTGACATTAATGAGTAAAGCAGATACGGTTTGGGGCTCTCCAAGAAGCTGGGGAGCATGAAAAACTGGGGAGTGCAAGAGACACACAGAGCGGTCAGCACTTACTCAGCTACAGCCAATTGTTAGGATGTGGAAATGTTTGCCCAGTGCTGTAGTATCTTCTCATTTCTCAAGAGCAGCTAAAACTCTGAAAGTTTATGTTATGTAAAAATCTCAACACAGAGTGTTGACAAAGAACTTTTTAAATGTCTCATAGGATTTACGCTACACTATAACACTTAATGAACTCCCAATTCCAAAGTGACTCTGATGACCCACCTAGCATAAGGCTTCCAGCCCTGGTCTTACTGATTATTACCAATGGATAATGTCTCTTAATAAACAGCCACCACTCCTCTTGGGGACCAAATGGAGGCAAGCAGTCTTCAGACAAATAGGAGAGGAATTAAATTACTCAAGTGCATCCATCATAAACAGCCATGAAAATAGGATGTTGAGACTAGTCTGGTGTATTTTCTAAGGCAGAAAGCTAGAGTTCAGTGAGTGAAAGTTACAGAAATGGAGGTGGTGACTGCGAGTTCTACACAAATATGATAGCCTTCATCAGGAGGTGCTGAGTTTTCAGTCACTGGAACATTCAAGCAGTGGTTGAAAGTTCACCTAATGGAAACATCCCCACGTGCACATCCAATGCAGGCGTCCACCTGCAATGCAGGAAACCCAGATTCGATTCCTGGGTCCGGAAGATCCCCTGGAGAAGGAAAAGGCAACCTACTCCAGTATTTTGCCTGGAAAATCTCATGAACAAAGAAACCTGGCAGGCTACAGTCCATGAGGTCACAAGAGTCAGACACGACTTAGCAACTAAACCACCACAATGCCCAGTACTGCCTCCCCCACTCTAACAGTCTGTGAATGTACATACGCTCTACGTGATCAGGCTATGAATGTCCTTGACTCCCTGCTTGTGGAACTGAATGTCTCCTATAAGAACGTACAGATTAATTTTTTCAATCACAAGAGACTTAACAGTAGAGGTAATCTTAAGTACAGAAGCCTGTAGGAATAAGTTCCAATATACACAGGAGAAAACTTGTTTTTGTTATAACAGGCTTCCCATTTTATCATGTGTAAATTTTTCCTGAACATTTCCTCTTAAATCCTGGCAATTCCTATCAGCAGAGGACATCACAAATCTCACTGTTAACAGAGAATCCTTTTCTCCATCCAGGTGTTTCTGCAAGACGCACAAGGAAAAGGAAGAATCTCCCCTGGCCAGTCTGCCAGATTATAGCTCAGGATGGAAAGAGGCTCCCTCTGCAAAGAAAAAGATGACCCAAAACTCTTTGCAGTAAAAAGAATGATTTCCAGACCCCATGAAGATTAAGCCAGTTACAAAGTTTCCAAAGTAGAACTGCAGCCTGCCAAAATATGTCTGCAGCTCTGGGGATAACATAATTCAATTTATAATAGCATAATGACTAAAGGCCCTTATGCACTATCTCATGTAACATTTGCCCCAAACCTTGAGACTTCTCTGGTGGCTCAGACAGTAAAGGATCCACCTGCAATGGGGAAGACCCAGGTTCAATCCCTGAGTCAGAAAGATTCCTGGGAGAAGGAAATAACATCCCACTTCAGTATACTTGCCTGGGAAATCCCAGGGACAGAGAAGACTGGTGGGTTGCAGTCATGGGACTGCAGAGTCAGACACAACTGAGCGACTAACACTTTCACACGATGCATGATACGATATTTCTTAACCTCTTTCAACTTTAGTCCCTCATTAGTAAGGACAAGATAATAATGGTTCCAACTGAAAAGGAATTCTTGTGAGCATTGAGTTAAATAAGATTATCTTAGCACATAGAAAATTCTTGATAAATATTAGCTGTAGATATAACAGTCAGTAATGGCAAAACTAAAACGCTAACTGGTAACCAAATCAGTTGTCTTGGCTATTAGCCTCCTTCACTAAGTTGTCAGAATAACTTCTCTATAGGGAAAAGTGTGTGTATGCATGCTGTGTGCTCAGTCATGTCTGACTCTTTGCAACCCCATGGACCATAGCTCACCAGGCTCCTCTGTCCATGGGATTTCCCAGGCAAGAATACTGGAGCAGATTGCCATTCCCTACTTCTAAGGATCTTCCGGACCCAGGGGTTGAACCTGTGTCTCCTGCATTTCAGGCGGATTCTTTACCATTAGCACCACCTGGGAAATACACGACTTGTTATTTCTGGTTTGATCTGAACCTCTTCCATTTAGTCAGTGGACCAGACATCTCTATATTTGTGACCAACTTACTATTTCTATTTATCTAGAGGACTCTGATACAAGTCTTGGCCTCTGACCCATAAATGGTTTAATCTCCTCTCTGCCCTGCAAGTATTTCCTAGGTGTACCAGTCATGTCTCACCATCATAACGCTGGACAACACAGTCACAAAAACTCAGCCTATGATCATAAACATTTTTTATGCTCACAAGGCCATGAGTTGGCTGCATGGTTCTGCTGTCATGAGCAAAATTTGTCTGGACTGACCATAAGTCTTGTTGGCTGGTATATCATCTGGGGCCTGACTAATCTAGAGTGGCTTTACTTGGGATATATCTCCTCCAGATGGACTCTAATCATTAAAAGGGCAGCCAAGGCTTGACTTCATGCAGAACCAGGGATCCAAAAGAGAACAGAAGCCCAATAGGGCTCTTGAGGTATAGGCTCAGGCCTGAAATGTAGTTTTACCTGCATTCTCTGAAACAAAGAATTCATAAGACCAGACCAATTCTGGGGAGTGGGCAACCAGATTCTATCCTCTGATAAGAGTACCTGTTAAGTCACATTCCAAAAGACATCCTATAAATGGTGCCACCATGAAATCTATTACACTTCTCCATTAATACTTGAGGTTATCTGGCTTAGGGGCCAGACTTCTTTCCCAAATGAAAAGAGAAGGCAATAAAATCACTATGGCTTGGTAAAAGACACTGAAAATATTTTCAGCCAATAATTTCAATTATGCAATGGACAACTGAATTTCATATATGCAATGGACATTTTTATACTCCTAACTCAAAGGAATTTGTTCTTCCAAAAGAAATATCAAGGTATAATTTGATAGTACCAGAAAAACTAGTGAGTACCAAAAATCACTGTTAGGATCACCTGCAGTATGGGGAGAAAAAGAGGAAGTCATAATGGCTTTGGGTCTTTTCAGATTCTACCTTTATCAAGGAATTTTCCCTTGAAGTAAGAAGATCAATCTCTGCATTAATCTGGAAGTTTCATTCTCATTCAATTACTTTGTTGCCTGGTCCAGGAAGACTCAGAATGTTATTGGCCTATGATTTCTAGGAACAATTAATACAAATCTACTGGTTTAGGATTATTTGGGGTCAAACCCCAAACTTATGCCAACATAATCAACATAAAATAACCTTGTTATATATCAATGTGGGGCTTCCCTGGTGCTCCAGATGAAAAGAATCTGCCAGCAATGTGGGAGACCGGGGTCGATCCCTAGATCTGGACGATACTCTGGAGAAGAGAATGGTTGCCCATTCCAGTATTCTTGCCTGGAGAATTCCATGGATAGAGGAGCCTGGTGAGCTTCAGTCCATGGGATCTCAAAGAGCTGGACACGACTGAGTGACTAACACTGTACATCAAGGTAAAACTTAAAGTATGAAAATTTAGTAGCTTAAAGTGTGACTCCTGAAATGTGTTGTCCACATGAAAATTCTAATTTCTCAGTCTCCCAGGCCAAAAATTCATAAAACATAATCTCAACTGTACAACAAAATCTGCCTTTAATTTACTAGGGGACATCATAAATTATTCCACCCTTTTAATGACTTTTCTTATACTAGTATAAAGCTTAATTCTATGCAGCAAATATTAACCTAACATCATTATAAGTGCTTAACACTGTGTAGAAGATGAAATATCTACCCCCACAAAGTCAAACGTTGTACAAATTTTCTCATAACTTATTACAGCTATTCTTCTATCTCCAAGATTCCCCTAAAGTTCTTTCTGCCTTCGGTCATGTCTCTTTACCATCCATTCTCCACATTGCTGCCAGGGTGATCTTTGAAAATCTGACAAAGAAAACCACAACAGCCTCCTACTGCCCATGGATTCTTTCCATGTTGAACAAAGCCTTCCATGTTGATTTACCCCTTGTCTGACCTTATTCTTAGTTCACGACTCCAGTCCCATTTCACAATCCACAGATTCCCCTACTGAAAACTACATGTCCTTCCGTGAACACATGTCTGCACCAGAGCCTTTCTTAGGTTTAAACCATCTTCTTGAAATTCCTCTCCCTGTTATCACCAGCTTTCCTCCTTGCTTCTGTCCATTCTCTGCCACCTCATAGGCACCTCCTTGGGTGTCCCTAGAGGCTCATCTTTTAGGTCCCTCTTCTTCTCAGGCACTATTGATTAGGTCCTCCTTTGCACACTCAATGTGTCCTGTTTACATTTCTATCACAGCATTTATAGCTGGTTGTGCTTATTTCCATGCCCAAGTCAATTATAAATAGGATCTCATTCATTCTTGCATCTTCAGCATCTGGCACAATACTGGATAAGGAATATGTACCCTAGGGATGTTTCCTTAGTCAATGCATGTATAAATGAGTGAATAAATAAATACATCTTGTGACAATGAGACAATAAGGACATTGTCTTAAATGTGTTACACTTGTCTTATACACAAAATATCAAATAGACAGTATGGCCAGTAAGGTTTCAAATGACAGGAAGGTAACTCTGGGCTGCGTAAAGGCTATACGACTTGAACTAGGTCTTGAAAAGTAAACAGGCAACCACACCCAGGGAGAGAACTGGGAGGAGGACTCAGATAGAAGAGAAAGAGTAAGAGAAAAGCTAGGGGTGGAAATGCTGGCCTTCTACCCGTGGGCTTGCTGTGCGACACCAGTGACTCATAAATGGGAAACTAAGTTAAAGTTTTGTATATTGAGCTTTTATAAATTAAAGTAACATATATACGTATATATATATATATATATATATTCTTGATTCACATATACATATGAATAAGCCACCCCATACTCTATTTTGGTTTAATTTTACTACTCTGTTCCTTTCTACCTGCTATATCTCTTTCACACCAGCTGGTGTAAAAAATCAAGGATGTCACCAGATTACAGCCTTTGGAGTTCAGTGAGAACAGAAGAAATGGATAACATTATTCTCTTCTCATTAAGATCCTTTACTTCTAGAGGATTAATGTGGAGGGAGGCCGTTTGGTATTCCTCTCGGATTGTTAGCCACCAAATGAGATATCAGGCTGCTAATGGCTTTTACACTCTGCCTCAGATAGCCTGTACATCTCTGACCTTTCAAAGCTTGGCAACGTAAGATGGTTTTTCTTTCCCTCAGGGTTAGTGAAACTCTCAAAGACAAGTAAGGGAAAGGGAAAGTCAAATATTTGCCCCCCTCCAAAAAAGCAGATCACAAACGATTATGGGTGGATCAGAACAGCACAGATCCACCCCCACACTGGAAAAGCAAGGATCTTCTAAATGACTGCAAGTACATCTTGTCACTTGCAAAGCCTCGGAAACATGATCTGTAAGTCACTCGATAACTACCTATTAATGAACGATGCATTTCCACAAAACATTCATGCGAGGGATGAGAAAACTGCAGGTTTGGAGTAAGGACATCTTATTACTGTTCCACTTCAGGTGATCAAATCTCCTTTCTTTTCATTTTGAAAAGTACTGTAGACTTCATTACTATACAAAATACTCGAAAACTCATTCACAGAAAAAGTACTATTTTCTATTTTCTGAAGAAAATAAAATAAACTTTCTGTTTTGGTTGATGAGTAGGGATTGTATTAGTATATTGGGGAATGATGTTCTGAAGAATAAAGGCCATTCTCCATAATTATATATTTATATATAGAAAGTAGAGACAGAGGCTAACAGAGTCTTCTTGATTTGGAAGGAGGCAAGGGAACAATGAAACTCTATGCTTAAAACCACAACCAACCACTAAATCCATGACATCATTTAGAGCCAAACCCTTATATTGAGGAGTTTGTTGTTTAGTTGCTCAGTCGTGTCTGACTCTTTTGTGACCCCATAGACTGTAGCCCGCTAGGCTCCTCTATCTATAGGTTTTCCCAGGCAAGAATACCAGAGTGGGTTGCCATTTCCTTCTCCAATACTGGGGCTTCCCTGGTGGCTCAGATGGTAAAGAATCCGCCTGCAGTGCAGGAGACCTGGGTTCAATCCCTGGGTTGGGAAGATCCCATGGAGAATGGATTGTCTACCCACTCCAGTATTATAACCTGGAGAATTCCATGGATAGAGGAACCTGGCAGGCTACAGTCCATGGAGTCACAAAGAGTTGGACACGACTAAGCAAATTTCACTCACTCCCTCTTCAATATTGAGGGTCTGTGTTGGATTAATTTCAGGTACTTGAGATTGAATTGCATTAAGAAAAAGGTAGGAGGGGAACATGATGTGTCCTGCAACTCACCAAGGAAACATCAGTGTCTGCCCAGTGTGGCTCCTGCAGAAAACGCAACAAAAAGTGAACAGGAACTCTAGGACTTTCTTTCAGAAGAAATTATAACCATTCATGCAGATGGTGATGTTCACTAATTTTTAAACAGAGGTTTGATTTTCTTTCAATATGGTCTTAAACCACTTAGGAATGCAGGTAACCGCAACAACAGAGAGCCATCCATCCTGGAATGCTTATATTGGAAAGTTAATTTTCTGCCCCAAACGAGACTTTTCTAAACTACGTGTAGGGGTCTGAGATTCCAGAATGCTGGGGCAGAAATAAGGACTTTAACTCAGACACTGGCTTCTTAAATTCTCATAAAAGGTTAGAATCTGGAACAATTGAAACAGATTACATATGTATCTGTGGAAGATTGAATTTACCAAGTATGGCTCCAATAACATTTTCCATCCCACACCCTCTCCTTACAATGTGACCTTGGCACTCAATATCTAGTGGCAGGGTCTAAAGCCCCTTCCCTTTAACCTAAGCAAGCATTTGCAATGGCTTCTTAGGTCCAACCAACAGCCCATACCTCCTGCCACAAATGTAAGTCAAGATATCTCTGGATGATTCTAGATCACAACCTTTGAGCCATTCCCAGTCTGGGTCATCCCAACTGGATCCCAAGACCTCATGGAAGAAAGACAATCTGTCATCACTGTACCTTATTTAAATTCCTGACCCATAGGATCTGTGGGCATAACAAAATGGCTGGTTTTCCCCACTATATTGGGGGTGTTTTTTTTTAATCCAGCAATTGACAGCTAGAGTAATTTCAAATCTTAAACTCACTCTTTCATTTACTCTTTTTATAAATATGTATTGAACAATACTGGGGTTTGCCTGTGGCTCAGATGGTAAACGGTCTGCCTGCAATGCAGGGGACACCAGTTCAATCCCTGGGCCAGGAAGATCCACTGGAGAAGGGAATGGCTACCCACTCCAGTATTCTTGCCTGGGAAATCCCATGAACAGAGGATCCTGATGAGCTACATCACCATGGACCAAGTACAGTGCTAGGCACTGGAGACGAAGGAGCTCAAAAAGATGAATGTGATCCATACTGTTATCGAGATTACATGCTGACAGGGTGGAGGAAGAGGCAAACAAGATAAGGCTGGATAAGTGCAGTTAAGGAAATAAACACTATGAAGAGTTAGAGAATAACTTCATGGTAGGTGGGATACTTGAATAGAGGTCTTTGAAGAGGTAATATTTTAGCTAAGAACTTGAATCTGTTTTAGGCAAGGATTTGTTTTACATGTATGGAATATGTGGCCCATATTAGGTGGGGGCAAGGATGGGACACAGGTTTCCAGTTCGTATTTAAATGTTACCTGCTGGTGCAAACTAGAGTCTGGGAACACTAACCTATAGAGGGGTCTTTGTTTTTCATGAATGAAAATATGGAAGCATTTGATCCATTCAAATTATTTTCTTTGTGGCAAGGTTTCCAAAACTCTTTGGGCAGGAGAATGGTGAGAATGACAGTTAACATTTCCTGAATGATAATTCTGTGTCAAACATTGTGATAAGAAGCTTCTGTTGCTCAATGACAGTACTTCAAGAAACATTGCAGACATGAGTCATTGGAGACAAAAGCTCAACCATGCTGGGAAGTGTACGGGGTTGTGTGCTGCTGCTGCTGCTAAGTCGCTTCAGTCGTGTCTAACTCTGTGCGACCCCATAGACGGCAGCCCACCAGGCTCCCCTGTCCACAGGATTCTCCAGGCAAGAATACTGGAGTGGGTTGCCATTTCCTTCTCCAGTGCATGAAAGGGAAAAGGGAAAGTGAAGTCGCTCAGTCGTGTCCGACTCTTAGCGACCCCATGGACTGTAGCCTACCAGGCTCCTGCATCCATGGGATTTTCCAGGCAAGAGTACTGGAGTGGGGTGCCATTGCCTTCTCTGAGGTTGGGTAGAGTGGTGCAAAATGAACGAAACAATCTAAAAGATCTGAGTAGAGAACCAACAGAAGCCACTAAAACCCACCTCTTCTAGCACACTAGTGGGCTCACATCTTATCTGCTCCTGGTTTCTTCAAGATGGTAGTTGGCGATAGTTTCTAGGGAAAAGCTGATAATAGCAGAGTTGGTGACATGAAGTACAATCTCTCCTGCTTAATTTAATGCTGAGGCTTTAATTGTGATCCAACACTTCCCTCTTCTACATCCATTTGGGATTCTTTCCAATCCTGTCTAATACTTGTGCTGATCTAGGTTGTTTGACTAGAGGAATAATCCAGCCATTCATCCCTGAGGGATAAGAGTCCTGATTACTATGCATTTATCAGAATATGGTTGCAGTAATAATCCACTCATGGATAAAACTAGGCAGGAGGAATGAGGAATTAAAAATACTTCAATTCAGTGTTTTCAAAATATTATCTTTATTACACTATTAAATTCCTAGTAATAGAAAAAGAAAGAAAGAAAACTCCTAGTAATGAAGTTGTAGAAAAATTCAAAGTGTTTGTGCTTGCCTCTGCAACTTTCATTATTATGCTTCTATAACTTTACTATACACTGTCATGTGGAAGAGGACTAGAACTGTTCAGCTTACTGCTCAAGGGGAAGAATTAAACCACAAATTCAAAGACATGGGAACAGGTTTCAGCGCAATAAATACCAAGTCCTTTCTAAAAGTCAAAGCTTAATAAATCTTGAAACAAATTGACACAAGAAGGTATGAATTCTTTATTACCTTATATTAATGCGTCTCAGGAGAAATCATTGGGAGGAAACTCCCTTAAAGGTCTTATAACCCATGAGTCCAAGACTTTAAGAATTACAACTTTAACTTCATGTATAAAACCAGAAAAACCTACATAGATGGAATCAAAGTAAATATGACATTTCTGTCTGAAGCCTGCTGCTGCTACTGCTGCTAAGTCGCTTCAGTCGTGTCCGACTCTGTGTGACCCCATAGACGGCAGCCCACCAGGCTCTGCCGTCCCTGGGATTCTCCAGTCCCGGTTTCTCCCAAATCAGAAAGCAAAACAAACAATAAAAAAAAGCAAGAGGAACATCAAAAGATGGAATTAAGGAAAAGGAGATTTAAGTTCCTTAAATTTTTGACTCCAGTGTTTATTACCAACACAGAAACCTTGCAATCTCAGGATAAATAAATATAATAAGGTATTACATAAGATAATCTAGTAAATAAGATTATAAGGTATAAGATAACTGATTTTTAAAACTATTAAAGAACCAACAAACACCTACTTTAAAGAATAGTTATCACACTGGATTTTGTATGAAACCACAAACATCCCCTAAATACTCTGTCCAGGGTTTGGTTAGACCCATGGAAAATAAACTTTTCATTGGGTAGAGTAAAACATGAATTCCTCAGAAATTGGAAAAGACACCAAGGTATAACATATGGCAGAAATGGACTGGAAGCCAAAAATAAACCCAAACACTGAACTGTGTAGTTATTTGAACTTACACAGACATCTGACCTCTTGGGATTTACACAATACAATCTCTAGCTGCTCTGCAGGCTTTAATGTTCCGTGCTTCAAAGTACAGCTTCAGATCAGTCCTGTGACATAATCTAGTTCCAGAAATCTTTATCTAAACTGTCAGTTCAGGAAAAGAATGTATATAATTATAAAATGAACAGTCCTACGTTTCTAGGCTACTTCATTCTGGAGAATTCTGCCCTACTTTTAGCATAGAAGAAGTTTCATAAGAATTCTGATGCCTTAAAAATTTCTATACTTCTGTCATCATAGTAAGCATGCATTTTATTCATGCTTATAGAGCCCTCCCTTATTCTAGCATGTAAAGAAGTTCCAATTTTTCTAATTGTTGGGAAATCCTAGCAATTCCCTTCATTTATTTTATCCTCCTCAATTCTTTAAACTTTTTTTTTGTAAATGTACCAAGTAGAAAAGACAAATTTGATAGTATTTCAATACATACCAAGTTACAACCTACTTAGCACAAAAGGACTAGGTAAATGTTTGAAGGCAGGACCATTCAGATTCACCGGCTGTCAGATGCAAAAGAAAAAAGGTAATTCCTAATGTTTTGACTTTTAGGATATTGCTTCTGGCATTCATGTACACACTCTCCTTTACCTATTCTCTTCAGCTCCTGCTTATTGTGAGGCTCTCAGCTGAGATCACTTCTTGCAGGAAGTCAAGACATGCTTCATTTATACCAGTGGTTCTCAACTGTGTACAGTTTTGCTCCTCTACTCAGAGGACATGTGGCGATACCTACAAGCACTTTTGGTTGTCACAACTTGGAGGAAGGTTGTCACTGACATCTAATGGATAGAAACCAAGGATGATGCTAAACATTTTACAATGTGCACCAGAGCTCCCACAACAAAGAACTGTCCATCCCAAATGTCAGTAGGGCTGCTATTAAGAAACTCCAATTTAAGCGATCATAGTGCTCACCACAGGCTTCCCTGGTGGCTCAGTGGTAAAGAATTTGCCTGCCAATACAGGAGATGCAGTTCAACCCCTGGGTCAGGAAGATATCCTGGAGAAGGAAATGGCAACGCATTCCAGTATTCTTGCCTGAGAAATCCCATGGACAGAAAATCCTGGCAGGCTACAGTCCATGGGGTCTCAAAGAGTCAGACATGACCTAGCAATTAAAACAACAACAAAGCACTTGTCACACCATATTGCATTTGCAGGGTTTGTGTACCTGAGAACAAGAACATATCTTGATTTCCACTGCATGTCCCTTACATACCCAGGGCTCATTAGGTTGATGGTAAAGACGAAATGACTGACTGGCTTAATAAAGAAAATTACTGGCACTTCCCTCGTGGTCCAGTGGTTAAGAATCCACCTGCCAATGCAGAGGACATGGGTTGGATCCCTGGTCCAGGAAGATCCCACATACCACAAAGCAACCAAGCCCATATATCACGACAACTAAGCCTGCACACCCTAGATCCGGTGCACCACAATGAAGAGTAGCTCTGCCTCAGCACAACCAGAGAAAGCCTGTGCTCAGCAGTGAAGACCCAGTACAGCCAAAAATAAAGTAATTAATTAAAAAAAAATTTGTTTAAAGAAAATCATTAATAAGATACAAAGAAGCAAGAATTAAACCATAGCATATTTACTGTTCATAAAATATTTTTTAGATTATCCAGTTAAAATGTTTACAGTTTACAAAGTGTTTCAAAATCATGATCCAACAACTCAGCTAGGCAAGAAGAGCATAAATTATTAACCCTGTTTTTATAGAGAAGGCACCAATCCTCACAGGAGTTAAGAGCTTGCAGATGTAAATGATAAATGATCTAGCACTGGAGGTGTCTTACAAAGCCTTTGCTGATTTGTAACAAAAATTTTAGGCACTCAGAAATAAGCAGTTGGCTGTGGAGTGGATGTTACATTATCCCTTCTATACTGCCAAAGAGAAGTTTTAGCTTTGGGCTATCAGAACCCAATAAACACTCAACTTCAGCTAACCAAACAAGTGCCACTGACTCTTAGAAGGGTTGGCTTGATAAAACAGGGCAATTATGGGATAATTTTAGCAATTCCTCTACAGGTAGCTCAAAGGCAACAGGGACATATCTTAGGTAGTGATGAAAATAAACTACTCCTTGATAAATCTTTAGCTAGCCAGATTGCCTGCACGTTTCAAGCACAGAATATATGGAAGGTAGTTTTCCAAAGGAAATTTCCTGGATTTGAAACTCAACTCTGCGTACTTATTTGCTGTGTTTCTTTGGGCAAATATCTTAATGTCAATGTAGCTGCCTCAGTTTCTTCAACTGTAAAGTGAGGATTATAACAACAATGATGTCATAGGATAGTTGAGGGGGTGGAACATGTTCAAACACATGAGATGCTTAGAACAGCACCTGAAATGAAGTGTGTCCAAAATTTTATCAGTCTATCTATCCATCCATCTATCTAATTGCATTCAAGTGCTATCTCATTGAAATTTATCATAGACTAAAAGACTCCATGGGTTTCCCTGGTGGCTCAGTGGTAAAGAACTCACTTGCTAATGTAGAGACCTGGGTTCAATCCTTGGGTCAGGAAGATCCCCTGGAGAAGGAAATGGCAACCCCCTCCAGTATTCTTGCCTGGGAAATCCCATGGACAGAGGAGCCTGGTGGGCTACAGTCCATGGGGTCGCAAAGAGTTGGACACGATTTAGCAACTAAACAACAACAACAAAAGACTCCATAGTCTGAGGGAATTTCTCTATGGATGTGACATCCATCCATCCATCCATCCATCTGCCCATCTATATCACTGATCTATCTTATCTCTTTGCCTATCTAATCTATATCATTCATCATCTTCATATGCTTTCCCATGTAAAGAATTTTCCCTGGAGATAAAGAAGCCACAATAACACACTATGTGCCTCATATGCCTCAAATGTCCATGTAATAACCCACATAACTACTTTGACTAAGGTAGTGAGTACATGTATTTCTTGGTTCCCCAGTATCCTACTCAACTTAACTCCTTTGGTAACAAGCAAATTCTTTTCAGGGAGGATTGTTTTACTGAAGAATGCTATGAGAATCTGCCATATTTCAATGCATGTATCTTTGTAACTTTTTTATAAAGGAAATTTATTACTTTGGGAGAACAAAAACATTGTTGCTCATACTCAAGTAATGTAAAGAGTCTTTTTAAAAGAAATTGCCTTTGACTCCTTCTGTACCTTGACCTATGTTAATTACAGTGCCGTGTAAATGTTAACAGGCATAAAATAAAGCTAGGCCTTAATTCATTAGGCTAAATAAATTGAATGTAAAACTAAAAATGGGATACAATTTTATTTTAAAAGTGAAAAGTTGGCACTGTTGGGTTTAGCAGCATGTGACAAACAGTGCACTGTGCCACTCACAGTGCCCTTCAAGGAAGGACGTGCTGACCAGCTGTGAGGACACAGGCCCCAGCTGTCACCTTCTACAAGGTGAGCCTCCGCTCTAGCCTGCGGGCCCAAAGTTGAGCCTTTCCTGGAGCAGCCTGCATTTGGCAGCTGTGCAAGGTGGGGGTATAAAGCCCCCCCCCTTTCAGCTTGATGGGGGACAGCTCTGACAAGCCATGCTCTCCCCAGAGCCCTCTGCCAGGTTGGCTGAAGTGCTATTGGTCTGCATCAGAGTTCACCTCCTTCGTTCTACCCAGACCTGTCCTCTCCACCTTTCTTCTACAGATATGATCTCAAATAAACATCTTATACCCCAAGTTCTCTGCTTCCAGAGAATTTGATCTACAACATAGTAAAACTCAAAAGCCTATGCTTCTATATTTTTAGTTTGATAAAACAAATAACAGAAGTGGACATTTAATGAACAGCACAGAATAGTACTAATAGCCTCAAGCCTGTTTTGCTCATCTTCAACTGGGGCCAAGAGTGAGGCAACGTGTGCCTAAGGATACAATTCTTTTTTTTTTTTTCATTAGTTAATAAGCTATACAGCTATACCTAGTAATTAAAAGCTCCAGCAACTCACCTTCCTATTATACAGAACAGAAAATCTTTAATGAAATATACAAAAGAAGTTTCCAGGCAACTGAAAACTCTGCAAAGCATAAACAATTGCTGGGTGACAATACTGCACTAAACAGCTAGTTATTTCAATGAGGCATTGTACCAGCGACCAGTTATTTCATAAAACATTGCCCACAACATGGAAGATAATTCCAAAACACACCTCACCGGATAATTATTTAAGGCTGCTCAATAAATGTTTACTCCAAATTGGCAATTATTTCTGTAACAATGATGATACATTCAGAAGGAGTTTGCAAAACCTGGCATAAATAAATAGGCTGAAAGAAACTATGCATGTACCAGAGTCTAAGGTTCAAAGGCTTTTAAGAGGGTAAACACAAATGAAAAAAAAAAAAGTTTGTTTGTTTTGCTAAATAAGCCATTTCTCTTGTATTTATTCATCTATTCAATTCACTTATTCATCAGATAATACGTATGTGTCACCTACTATGTATCTTGAGCTGCTGGGAGGTAAATAAAGAATCCTGTGATAAAGGAGGAGCTTATAAGCTGTGAGAGCCTGATGTAATTGACATGGGCCACAAGGAAAGTATGCAAAGTTGTCCCTGTTTCTCTCCCCAACTCATCCCCTCCCCCTCTTCCCATCTCTCCACCTACTCTGAATGGTTCTTTTTCTCAATTCTCCAAAGCCATTCCAAGCAGAGGCCATTTCCCCCGGCTGTCTCCTCGTTATACACCTGCACTGTCCAGTCGGGTAGCCCTTAGCTACATGTGACTATAGAGGACTTAAAATGTGGTTACTCTAAACTGAAATGTGTCAAATAAGAGGTCGATTTTGAAGACTTTGTACAATAGAAATGTAAAATACACCATGAATATTTTAATATAGTTACATGATTAAAAAATATCTTGGAAATATTGGGTTCTATAAAATACAATATTAAAATTAGTTTTATGTTTCTTTATAATGTGGCTACTAGAAAAATCAAAATTACTTACACGGCTTACACTATTTTTATAGGACAGCTCTAGTCTAGAAAATTCTAACTTGTTCATACTTTCTTCTTGGCATTCTAGTGTCAGATCATTGTCTTTGCCTCAAAGAGTTCTTTTTCTGACCATCATTCTCAAGAAGACATCCCCACCCAGTCACTCTCACATTACCCTCATTTAATGTTTATTGTAGAAAAAAAAAATATGTAACATGAAATCTTCTAATAAAGTTTTGAGCACATAATACCATGTTGTTACTATTTGAAGATTATTATATAGTAAGTTGCCAGAACTTTTTTTTTTTTATCGTGCATGACTGAAACTTTATTTCCAGTCAACAATTCCGCATTTCTCCCTATGCCCCAATTTTGGCAACCAACATTGAACTCTCTGCTTCTGTAAGTATGACTAACTTAGTTACCTCATGTAAGTGGAATCATGTAGTATTTGTCTTTCTGTTACTGGCTTATTTCACTCAGTGTATTATTCTCAAGTTTCATCCATGTTGTAGCATATGACAGAATATCCTTCTTTTTTAGAGCTGAATAATATTCCATTGTGTGTATGTATCACATTTTCTTATCCATTCATTAGTCGATGGAATTTAGGTTATTTCCACCTCTTGACTATTGTGAATAACACTGCAATAAACAGCCACTATGGAAAACACTGTGGACCATCTCCCCAAAGACTGAAACCAGAACTACCACATGATCCTAGTCAAAGCTATGGTTTTTCCAGTGGTCATGTATGGAGGTGAGAGTTGGACTATAAAGGAAGCTGCATGCCAAAGAATTGATGCTTTTGAACTGTGGTGTTGGAGAAGACTCTTGAGAGTCCCTTGGACTGCAAGGAGATCAAACCAGTCCATCCTAAAGGAAATCAGTCCTGAATATTCATTGGAAGGACTGATGCTAAAGCTGAAGCTCCAATACTTTGGCCACCTGATGCAAAGAACTGACTCATTGGAAAAGACCCTGATGCTGAGAATGGCTGAAGGCAGGAGGAGAAGGGGACAACAGAGGATGAGATGCTTGGATGGCATCACCGACTTGATGGACATGAATTTGAGCAAGCTCCGGGAGTTGGTGATAGAGAGGGAAGCCTGATGTGCTGCAATCTGGGGTCGCAAAGAGTCGGACACGACTGAGCAACTGAACTGAACCACATGATCCAGCAATCCCACTTCTAGGGATTTATACAAAACCTTTGAAATCAAGATCTTGAAAAGATATTTACACTCCTGTGCAGTTAATTTTCTTTTTAGCACTTGCTACTATCTGAAATTGCTCTATTGACTTTACTTTTTAATTATCTCTAGCGAAATATAAGCCTCATGAAAGCAAAGAACTAATACATCTTCTTTACCATTTAATCTACAGCTATAATACAATGTTTGCCACTTAGTAAGGGTTCAGTAAATAATTATTGAGCAAGTGAATGAAGGTGCAATGCACACCTAGGTAAAGGAGTGGCCAAGTCTGCCTGAGAAGACAGGGGAGGGAGCACTCAAGATTGTGTGTACTCGGCTAGGTTCTCTACAAAGAGCAGATTCAGTCCATCCTTCTAACTAACCAACCATCCTTTTGTCTATCTTTCAACCACTGATCCATTTACTCAAAAGACATTTCTTTAGAATGTCTACATTTTAGACGCTGTGCTAGCTCCAGAGAATACAGTAGTGAATACAATTAAACAGGGTCCTACTATTGTGAAGGAAGTTAGCTTTCTAGGAAGGTACCTACCTCTACCTACCAAGTTAGAAGGAAGACCAGCTTCCTTGAACGGTTATCTAGTTACCTAAACAATCACTTCATTATACTTTTGATGAGTGCTAAGGAGGGCAATGTGTCTAGGGAATCAGAACAGGTTTACATAGGTGAGCAATATTTTTGTAAGACTTGAAAGGTAGAAAAGAGTTAGCCTGAGCAGAGCCCTGGAGAGACAAGCCAGAAAAGGAAGTTCAGAGAAATCCAGGTAATTCAGTTCATCTGGGGCATAAAGTATGTAGGTGAGATGAATGGCCAGTAGGAATGTAGGTAATTTTATAGAAAATATATTTATCAGCTAAATATATATGTATTAATGTAGAATGAATAATTCAGCAATAGTTCTAAATTTTGAAGGCAATGACACATAATACCTTAAATGGAATTTAATCAATTTTTAAGTCTGATTAAATAAAGTAGTATTTATTTTTAGAAAATATGAAAAATATTACTAAGAGGAACTTAAAATTATCCCTGATATTCCTTTCTAAAGATAAGTATCATTAATATTTTGGTTTACCTACCTTGATTTTTTTCTATATGTATATATACATATTTTTTTAAAGCACTGGGTAAAGTATAACAATCCTTATATTCTTATAGATACCTTTAAAGAGTAGTAGAACCAAGACTCTAGAAGTAACTAAATCTCATTTTTCTTAAAACATAAACAAATTTTAGAATCTATTTTTTTATGATTTTTTAAATTAGTTTATCTATTTTTTAACTTTACAATATTGTATTTGTTTTGCCATAGTATAAAACTTGCCCTTAAAATTTAGAAAGTAAAATCAGTAGTTTTTACCACATTCCCACAAAACCAGTAGTATCACAGGAAGCCTTTAATTTAAAACTAAGGAAAGATGTTGTTCTACTTCTCAAATATATGGCCAGACACCTATTAGAATATTATCATCTTACTATAAATAATTAAACATAAGCTGCCAATGCCTCCAGTAAAATACATGAACCTAATATATTTATGCGATACAGTACCTAAGCTGATTATCCTGTGCTTATTCCCTTACCTAATCAAGACTGGTTTCTAATTCAAAACAAATGCCACAATCTTTAGAGCAAAGGAAAATTAATGAGCATGAATAGTCTATAACTCTCACTTTAAAAAAATTAAACCAGGCCAATCAAACCATTCTCAATCAAATCATAAATCCCTAAAAATTGAACACTTGGGAACCAACATAATAAGACTCTCAATAGTTTTCCATGTTTTTTTCTATATTTCACCCAGATGTGCCAAAATATAGTTTTTGACCCCAAACTGTCTTATGTATTTCATTTTCATATTGACTATAGTAGTTCTCTTTCTGGCCATTGTAATAGATTAATAGCCCCCATTTTTCACCCATCCTGTATTCACACACTTTGCCATATAACTTTGCGATGCTCTCCTACCTTAAGGGAGATGTTCCGCCTAACCCCTTGACTGGTTCAGCCATGTCAACAAACTGAACAGTGTGAATTAAACAGGGGCTTGGAAAAATACTTTCATGTTTTAGCTTGTTCTGTTGCTTTTCTATGATTGCCATTAACACATGCTTGAGCAGGTCTGCTCCAGTCTTGATTAGCTCCAGTCACCCCAGCCAAGACTATCCTAGATCAGCCAATAGCCAGTTGATGCCAGGTGGGCAAATAAGCCCAGCCCAGAATCAAAGAATGGCCAAGCCAATGTCAGACTCAATTGCCAAGCTACAGACTTGCAAGAAAAATGGATGGTTTAGGGTGATCATGCAGAACACACCATTATTGAGACAATAGATGGCTGACACAGCAACCACTCTCTAAAATACAAATATCTTCATTAGTAGCGTTAGTTTCACTTCCAAAAAGAAGCCAGAGTGTGTTGGAAAGGACAAAAAGGGTCTACAAATTTTCCTTCTTTCTAATTAAATTGTGTACAAAGAAACACTCAGTTGTGCATTATAATTAATCTATGGTAAAACCTTTCTAAAGCTTACTATTTATAGTATTTGACCATTTTCAAATCTCCATGATGAGTGTATAAGGAGAGAAGAAGAGTTGATTATCCCTATCAGAATGATAAAGTTACTTTTAACAACTGCTATTCTCCCAAGTTGATTTTCTTTAAAATTAAGGACAAAATTCTGGTCATCAATTTGAAGTCAGGATTGTCCAAATCGTTGCAAGGAAGACACGTTTACAATAACTCTTCAAACATTCAAATAAAGACATTCACAAAAACCATTACACCATTAAAATCAGTGGGAATGGCAAAGAACCTAAGTAGAATCAGCATTACAAAGGCTCTAACAAGATGAACTTTATCAGGAATGTGTTGTGAAAGTCACTCAGTCTTGCCCAACTCTTTGTAACCCCATGGACTGTACAGTCCATGGAATTTTCCAGGCCAGAAGACTGGAATGAGTAGCCTTTCCCTTCTCCTGAGGATCTTCCCAACCCAGGGATCAAACCCAGGCCTCCCACATTGCAGCAGATTCTTTACCAGATGAGCCACAAGGGAAGCCCAAGAATACTGGAGTGGGTAGCCTATCCCTTCTCCAGTGGATCTTCCCGACCCAGGAATTGAACCAGGGTCTCCTGCATTGCAGGTGGGTTTTTTACCAACTGAGCTATCAGGGAAGCCCCTATCAGGAATAAATGTCTTGTATATTTTGTGCTTGGGATTAATTAATTGTTTGTACTTGACAGTATCTGGGGGCTCAGTGGTAAATTATCCACCTGCTAATGCAGGAGACACGGAGACACTGGTTCAATCCCTGGGTCAGGAAGATCCCCTGAGAGGGAAATGGTAACCCACTCTAGTATTCTTGCCTGGGAAATCCCATGGAGGGAAGAGCCTAATGGACTACTGTCCGTGGGATCACAAAGAGTCAGACATGACTTAGCTACTAAACAACAACACTTAAAAGTATGGTATGGGAGTAACCAATGACTAAAATCTTGTAGTTAATAACAGAAAGGCATGAGGGAGTAAATGCATTAAATGGAATCAAGACCACAGAAATGGGCCCATGCATATGCAATCAACTGATTTATGACAAAGGAGCCAAGAATATACAATGGGGTAAGAATAGTGTCTTCACTTTATGAGGTTGGAAAACCTGGATAGCCACATGCAAAAGAATGAATGTGGACCCTTCTAACATTATAGAGGGAAATCAACTCAAGTCAGATTCTGAACTGAAATGGAAGACCTCAAACCACAGAACTCCTAAAAGAAAACATAGGGAGTAAGTTCCTTTTCCTTGCTCTTGGAAATGATTTGTTGAATTTGACACCAAATGCAAAGGCAACAAACGAAAAAAAAACAAATAAGTAGAGCTAGAGCTATATTAAACTAGAAAAGGTTTCTTTACAGCACAAGAAACCATCAACAAAATGGTTTTGGTTGGAAGAGCAATGGAAAAAATAAAACAGAAAGGAGGAAAATATTTGCCAAACATTTATATATCTATATATCTATAGCCAAAATATATATAAATAAGGCACACAATAACAAAAATCAAACAATCCAGTTTAAAAAATGAGTAGAGTCGGACACGACCGAAGCCACTTAGCAGCAGCAGCAGCAGCAGCAGCAATTTTCCAAAGACATACAAGTGGTCCAAAGATGCATCGAAAGGTGCTCAACATCACTAATCATCAGGGAATTGCAAATCAAAATCACGCTATCACCTCACATCTGTTAGAATGGCTATTATCAAAAATATAAAAGATTAATGTTGATGAAGATGTGGACAGAAGGGAACATTTCTGAACTGTTAGTCAGAATGTAAATTGCTGCAGTCACTACGGAAAACGGTATGGAGGTCTTTCAAAAAAATCAAACATAGAACTACCATATAATCCAGCAGCTTCACTTTGGGGTATTCATCTGAATACCCCAAAATCACTTTCTGAAAAAGATATCTGCACTTCCATGTTGATCGCAGCATTATTCACAATAGTCAAGACACAGAAACAATCTGTGCCCCTGAAAAATGAATGGATAAATAAAAATGTGTTAGATATATACTGATTTTATGTATGTCTCACACAAATGATATATCACACATGTACATACATATATATATATATATATACACATATATATATGTGTGTGTATATATATATATATATATATATATGAGCTTGAGCAAGCTCCAGGAGATGGTGAAGGACAGGGAAGAGCCTGGTGTGTCGCAGTCCATGGGGTTGCAATGAGTCAGACATGACTGAGCGACCGAACAACCACAACAAAATATAATGAAATATTATTCAGCACAAAAATGAAGGAAATCCTGCTGTTTGCAACAACATAAGTGAAATAAGTCAGAGACTGACAAACACTGTTCCATCTGACTTCTAGGTTGAATCTTAAAAAAAACAAACTCATAGTTTACAGAGAATTGATCGGTCTTTACCAGAGGCCGGGGTAGGCAGTATATGAAACTGGTGAATTTGGTCAAAAAGTACAGACTTACAGTTATAAGATAAATCCTAAGGATGTAACATACAGTGTGGTGACTATAGTTAACAATACTGTATTATATATTTGTCAATAAGAGAGTAGATCTTAAAAGTTCTCAGCACAAGAAAAATATAACTGTAGTGATGGATGTTAACTAGACTTCAGTCATTTCTCAATATGTACATGTATCTAATTATTATGTTGTACACCTGAAACTAATACAATGTTACATGTCAATTATATCTCAATTTTAAAAATAAATATTAAAAAACACTTACAAATATCTAAATAGATACAGACTAAATGTCATCTTTTCTCAATGTGTGAAACATAGAATGGACATTCATATTAGCTGAATAAATTCTTATTCAGACCCCAGTTCATTTCACTCACATTGTAAGTCTCAGTAAGCAAAGCAATATGAATCATAAAGTAGTCCCATGAAAAGTTGGTGACTAGAAGAAACTAAACTGTAAAGACAGAAATCAAGACTTAAAACAGACGATGTCACAAAAATATTCTTTTGGCTAATTATACTTTCCAACATATGTTCAAAAAATACTTATTTCAGATGAGAATAATGTGCATCCTTTTTTCATCATTGAATCTTCTCTATCATAGCCCACGGTACAGC
Organism: Okapia johnstoni; assembly: GCA_024291935.2. NCBI lineage: Eukaryota > Metazoa > Chordata > Mammalia > Artiodactyla > Giraffidae > Okapia > Okapia johnstoni. The sequence goes on from CM044325.1 coordinate 12,377,505, forward strand.
ATTTGTATTCAATAAATATTTCTTAAACAATAAATGTTTTGTTTTGTGTATCTCTATGTTAATTTCTAACATGGAATATCACTGCATTCATGATAATGATTTAACTTGAAAACTATACATTGAAATATTTTACTAGCCACATTCTTTGTATACTTCTTATTCCACTATGCAAAAATACACATTTGTTCCTCTAATGGCACTTAAGAAATCTGTTAAATAATTAAATTGTCTGAGAAGGAACTGAGACTATATTCTGGGACTATGTCCCCACCCAGGATTGAATTACCAATCCAACCATATAAAAATGTAGTATTCATGGAGGTAGTGAGACTTCCAAACAAAGCTGAAAATAATTTTGGATAAACTTATGTTTTATAAAATTTCTGACTATATAGCTAATGTATACCTTTAGTGAAGGGCTTCCCTGGTGGCTCAGCTGGTAAAGAATCCACCTGCAATGTGGGAGACCTGGGTTCGATCCCTGGATTGGGAAGATCCCCTGGAGAAGGGAACAGCTACCCACTCCAGTATTCTTCCCTGGCGAATTCCACGGACTGTACAGTCGATGGGGTCACAAAGAGTTGGACACACTGAGTGACTTTCACTTCACTTCATACCTTTAGTGAAACAGTTTGCCATCACTGTGAGCGAAAGTAGTAAGACAGTGACTAAGTTATTTTTAAATAAATGCATGACCTTACTTCATTCCCAGAAAAATAACACAATCCTAACTTTCGAAGGAAAAACTATGACAAAATGTGATCTAATACATCCTATACATATTTATGTATATTATATAGATATTATATATGGGGGGGCAGGGAGGGAGGGGGAAACAGCAGAAGGCATACAAATATGTTTGCCTTAAGCAAAGCTAATATAAAGACAAAAATGAAAATTACTCTATGAAGCAACTTAGTGGTTGACTTTATGTTTCTAAGACTCACTACAGGGTCCATTTAAGTAAGAGGTAATCCCAGGTCACTTACATAAGATACATTCACCCATGTGCTTCAGAGTCAGTTTTTCCAGAACTACTCTTCCATCACCAGAGGTGAGCATATGTAAAATAGAACAATAAGTGAAAAATAGCCATTTCTCTAAGTTCTTGGATTTCATTATTATTAGTTCCCTGAGAAAAGATCCTGAGTCTCATTCTTTTAATATTTTTTAACATGCTCGACACACAGTAGGACCTTAAAAACTACCTGTCAGAATCAGGGAGCTATATGTCTGTGTGAGTTGCCTTGTAGCTATGCTGTGAAATAAGGCTTTAAATTTTGTCAGTGTGCTGTGTTTTTTTTTTTAACTACCTGCAATTCAGCAGAGACATCCTTTGCCTCGGGAAGAATGAGGATTGTGAGAGGGGAAAGGCAGAGAGAAGTGTCACTATTCAGTATCTGACTTCCAAAATAGTCACTTGAAGCCTGTTTCAAAGACAATACTCTTGAAAGCCAAAGCATTTAAGTGAGAACTGAAATGTTAAAGAGGTCAAAAAAAGCTAAAAAGGGATTCTGTGTCCAAAAGGAAAGCCCTAAAGAAGCAGAGCCTAAAATATATTCACAAAAAACAGATCAGAAGAAACAGAAATGTAAAGGTAAGGGAGCCCACCCAAGTGGGAAAATTAAGACAGCTCTGTCCAGGTGGCTAGAGAAAGGGAGGGCCTTGGAAGGACACCCAGGAGGACCAGAAGGGGGATGATGGAAAAGGGTAAGTGCAGCATCTCCTACTGATCATCTGCCTGAGCCTTGTGACAACCAAGGCAACACCCACATGCCCCTCTTGATCATTCCAGTGTGTGCACACTTTGCCTGGGTTAGTTCTCCCTACAATATTAATGTTTCCTCTCTTGGCCCAAGGGTAAGAGCATCTCATTAACAGCTGCCTGAACGCTGCACAGCAACTGCCCAGCAGAAGTGGTGGTCAACTACAATTGGCTTGAGACCTTAGGAGTCCTGGGGTGAAATTCGAAACTGGCTCCATACCCAGAAGGCAATGAGAGAAGAAAGAGGCAGATTTCTCTGGGTTGGAAAGTGGCAGATTTAATTAGGAGGGGAATTACATAGGAGGCTTGCCTTGGGCAGCCATAAGACAAGTGGATCTCTGCCCTGGTCTGAAAGAATCTTATGTTTGTATGGAGGCCTCAGCGGGGTTCAGTCACATACACAGTCCAGATGGTTTCAGCAACACATTGCCTTTCTCAAGGCTGCATCCTTGAAATGGTTTCTCTAGGCTGGGGATGAAGGGCAGAATGTACATTCCAAGGAGAGAGAAGGGGATAAGGAGCCTTCCCTCACCTGGCTCCAGCTCTCTGGTCAGCAGGAGGTCACACTCTCTCCATGACCTTCTCCAGCTATGATGCAAAATTCTGCTCACCCTGCAAAATACCCTCTATTAACAATGCCCTGTTCCATGGTCCAAGCTACCCTAAACCAGTAAAACAGACACAGGAATCCTGAACTCTCAGAGGTAGCAGTGTGAATGACAGAGCATCCAGCACCTGTACTTGGCTGGGACTGATCAGAGCCAATTTCAGAGTCTTCCTCACTTCAAACCGGGACAGGGTGAAGCCACCCCACACCATAGTGTTATCTGAATATGGACATTGTCAAGTCTAGAAACCTGTAATTCCTGATGATCTACAACTCTATCACATTGTATATAAAACTGTAATATAAGAGCAGTAAAAATATTTTTTCATCGCTTTTTAATGTAAGTAAGAAATTTAAACAGTATCATGGACAAAGAGGGGAGAATTTCTAAATGATAAAAAGGTCTCCTTAGTTAAGAGAATTTGTCAGAATTGCCAAGATCATCTCATGCACCAACTTTACAAATTAAGAAATGAAAGCTTAGAGAGTTTAATCAATTTGTCTAACATCCAGTGGAAAAAGCAAGAGAAACCCAAGAATCCACTCCTCCCTGACAGTTGTTACCTAGATTTCAAAAATTCTGCTTTGTTTCTTTGCATCTTTCTTAATTCTCAGCTATGTAAACAGTTCAGCTGTACTTTTTTTTTTTTAACCTTTTGGCCCCACTGCACAGCACATGGGATCTTAGTTTGCCAATCAGGGATTGAATCCTCATCCCCTACATTGAAAATGTAACCACTGGACTGCCAGGAAGTCCCCTCAACTGCACTCTTTGCATACTGTGTTAACATTGATTTGCTACATAAGGATGAAACCTACTACCAAGTTCTTTTGAGTTTAACAGGTGAGACTTTTCTTCTGCAGAATAATATCTCTGTTGATTCCTGGGGTGACATTTCCTTTGGTTTCCCATAGATAACCTACCTTTAACTCCAATTCCCATTTGCTTTTTATTATGGTTCCATATGAGGTCACCCCATTACCCCATCTGTCTCTAATTAACCTGTAGGCTATTTCCCTGGAAATTATTCAGAATGATTTAACAACTTTAATTTCCAATAGTGGCATACTAGGGTTGAACTTATATATCTTGAAGATAATCAACTTGCCTCATGACATATAAATATGCATATGCCATTTTATAATTTATAAAGTGACTTTGTGTGTATTATCTTTTCTTCACAAGTTTGTATGTATATTTATTACTTTATTTTTAAAATATAGCATATAGAAGTCAGAAGACAAGGCTGCTGAATATGAAGTTGGAGAGTGAGGCATGAAATCCAGGTCTCTCTGATTCAAAATTCCAAGTACTTTCTACTAGGTCATACCTTCTTCAGAAAAATTGCCAGGTTTGGCCTGTCTCTGGAGAATGAAAATGTACAGAAGCTGAATAAGTTCATGTGTAAGCTTCTAATCTGGGACGGTGAGCATCCCCAATCGTACGTAGTGCTGGCCTGCTAAACTGGATTAGGAACAAGACAGATGGCCACACCTGGTGGCCAACATTAAACCATCTCTGTCAGTAACAGAAACCAAGAGCAAGAGGCAAGTGGCTTGGAAAACACTTAGGATAGATAGGAAAGGGATGAATGGACATCGTATATGAGGAGGCAAGGACTGGAGAGAAAGCGTCAAGGCAGGTCATTCCCAGCAATGGAAGTCTGTAAGGAGAATTGAAGCAGGACCACTGCATACCCAGGGCTTCCCAGGTTGTGCTACTGCTAAAGAATCTGCCTGGTGATGCAGGAGACACAAGACATACTGGTTAGATCCCTAGGTTGGGAAAATGCCCTGGAATAGGAGGGGGAGACTGGTGGGCTACAGTCCGTGAGGCCTCAAAAAGTCAGATACAACTGAGCACCTGTGGACCACATCTTGGGGATGACCCTTAGAAAAACTTGGTCCTAATGTGCTCATAACCTCCTACCTGCCCCCTCCTTTGGCTCAGAATGGACCTGAATGTAAAATAGATTTTGCTCCTTAAGACAGGAAATGATCCTGAGAATGTGAAGGAATTGCATTTGCTTTCCTCATCAGAGACCTCATAGAGACTGAGCAGGAATGCCTGTGTAGAGGGAAGGCTCTCCTGTGTTGCACACATCCTCCCTGACACACAGCAGTCTGTGAATTTCCTCACTGCATGACTGTCTCACACAGGGCAGAATCCAGAAAACTGATCCAGAAAAAAATCAGAGGGCACTTTTTCTCTCCTCCCATCCCATCATCTCTCTCTGCTCCTTTCCAAACTCTTGACTCTGTTTGTGCTAGTACTCAGAGAGCACAATCAGAAAGTTTAAATCTGCTTCTAAATAGGTATATTCTAATTAAATGGTGCTTTCCACCATTAGACGTGGATGGGTTTCAGTTTCCTGTTGGAACAGCCTGAAAAAGAAACTACACATTTTCTAAGGCTGTGTGATACACAGTTCTCATTCTGGACATTTTTCTTAGACCATAAGATCAAAGTGGCATTATTATACTCTGTCCATGTATCATGTATATAAACAAATCAAAAAGAGAAAATGTTTTCTTTTCCCTCAAGGAACTTTAAGGAAATTTGTAGTTAAATCTGAGATCCATTTCCTCCCAGTCTTTGAATTAGTGGCTGGGCTCCCCCAACTGGAGCTTTACAGTACTGCAAGCCATCCTTAATGGCTGTTATGATTTAAAGAAATGTTTATAAACTGATTTTTCTTTATAATCCTCATAAACAAAAGGACCTCATTAGTGAATTTCAAGGCTCTACATTTTACCACTCTTATTCTCTGATTTACTGTATCTTTTAATAAGTATTTTGGGGTCCTATGCCAAACTCAGTAAGAGCAGCCATGGAAATTTTTGCAATTTGGAACATGTAATTATGAACAAGATCTTGAGACATCAAAGAGGGTCCCAAGTAAGGACCCTGAGGACTTCACCCTGAGAGCAACAGCTGAGCTCACTACATCGGTAATGACAAACTAATTACCACATTGAAACTAATTACAAATGTGTAATCTGAGCAAGAAAAAGCTAAGAGATTACCTATAACTGTCTTCACACAACAAAGCATGTCTCATAAAGAAGAGGGCTTAGACATATCTTGCATTACTCTAAAGAAGAGTTTCTCAACTTTAGCACTATTGATATTATGGACTGGATAGTTTTTGCTGTCCTATGCATTATAAGATGTTAAGCATCATCCTTGACCTCTACCCAATAGATGTCAGTGGCATCCAGTTGAGAAATTCCAAAATGTCTTCAGATTTTGCCAAATCTTCCCAGGGGGATATATGATCCACACTGAAAACCATTGCTATGGAATCTACAGTGGTGATTTCCAAAGGGATTTCAGAGGCGGTATTCAGTTAGCACAACTCCAGACACTCTCTTACCAAAGTGACTCCATTCTTGCACATTTTCATATCAGATGGGAGATGCTACAGAGAACTCATACTCAGGTCAATTTCAGGGAGAAAAAGTTCCAAACCCAGTGTTTGAGCAGAAATGAAACTGTGAGGCTCATGTTGCAACATGCTCCCCTTCACTAGAGGGATTTGACAGGAGCATGATAACATCAACAGGAGAATCTGTAAAAAGATTCTAGGCAACAAGTAGGTAGTGAGGTGTCATTTCTAAGGTCTCCATAATTATGATTTCTTGTCTTGATTACATATGGTTGTGTAAACCAGACACAGAAATGGTGGCCACACAGAATATCATTAACTAATTAACTACAAATTTGATCAGCTGTTCCCTTTAAGAATCTGAAGACATTTATGGCCATAATTTAAATTGTACCATTTATTTTTGTACCGATCATCCAAAAAGCCTAATCCTTTTTAGAATCTATGATTAAAACCCATCTGCCTTCTTTTCATGTTATCCAAAATAGTGAACATTATTTTATACTTTTTTTTGACTGCCTCAGAATTTGGAAGAAATTTCAGAAAGAACAAAACTGTGCTCACTGACCACTCAAGGGTGATTGTTTCTGGACAATGTACACGTCTTTAGAGTGTGTTTTAATATCTTATTTCACACTAATGGTACTATGATGTCAGAATATTAAATTAGATATGTTCATACACCTTCCAATGGAGAAATATCTTTGCCCAATCCACAACACCCTAATTCTACCCAGACAATGAATCTATTTTTTTTAAAACTCCCCTAATCTAAAAGGTATTTTCAAGAGGTGAGATGCTTCTCAACGTTTCCCCAGGGCAGAAAAGTCAGAGAAATACAAAAATAGAGGGTCGCCTCTAGGCTATGTGTTATTTTGAATCATTAGCACAGTCTAAAGGGCTTTTCCGAATTGCCTAGAAATGAAGCTATTTTAAACTGGTAATTAGAAGATTATCTGCATGCTAGTATTTTTAAATTAATTTTAAGCCCCAAAGGGCTTGTGAATGGCTGAGTAGCCTTATTACTGAGGTTTTTTTAAAATGCTTCGGTTATTTGATATTTTTTTTTAAATTAAAAACACAGTGGAAAAGCTCCACTGATCAGACCTGTATTAGTTCCCCAGATTGTATCTAAGCCTTGACGTTTGCTTGTTTAAGCTGGCTTTCCTCAAGTCAAAAATGGCCCTTTCTAGAAAGTATAATGAAGTCTATATGCATCCTTTGAAGTCTGACCACTGATTCTCATCCCAGAACCACAAGATATGAGTCACTACCAAAAATGTTAACCCCATTTGTTTATTTAATAAGGGGTTATTCATTTCCAAGATACTTATTACACTGACAATGCTTACATTAAACTTAATGCCTTACAAAATTGATTTTGAATATTAAAAACACTGGATTGAAATTAAAGTCACGGCACCTTGAAATTGAATCCTTTTCTATCATCAATGAATTGTGTGACTCTGAGCAAGTCAAGCTTTCCTCCTAGGATTCAGTCTTTTCACCTTAATGGTATTAGATAGTTATTTTTAAATAAAGTTATAGAATTCCATATTCCATAGGCAAACTAGGAAATAGAACATCTTGCGCTTTTTAAAAGTTAAGTACCACAATTTTACTACACGCTGAAGATATTTGCTATGGTCTACTCATTCACTTAACACATGACTCACTTCCACTGACTCAAGGGAAATAAACATTTGAAACTTAAAAAAAAAAAATTAAGAACAAAGTCTTCCACTGTGTTCTAACTTAGCTTACTGTTTTTGGTTTAGGTTGATGGATTATAGTTTTAGATAAAAAGTTTGCTGTTGTTTGTGCTCAGTTGTGTCCAACTCTTTATGACCGCATGGACTATAGCCCACCAGGGTCCTCTGTCCATGGAATTTTCCAGGGAAGAATACTAGAGCAGGTTGCCATTTCTTACTCAGGGTATCTTCCTGACCCAGGGATTGAACCTGATCTCTGTCTCCCTCATTATTAGGCATATTCTTTATCATTAGCGCTGTACTTATTGAATGCTCTCTACTCCGGTTGGGCTCTATAGCTGGATGCTCTTCAGCGGATTCAGAGCAATCTCGTCAGGTCAAGCAAAACACCGGGCCCTTATTCCCAAAGGCTTCCTGAGAGAGTTGTGGGTTATACAAATTAATTTCTCTCTTACCCACAATGAACTGAGAGAGCAGCATTGACATCTATACACTATAAATACACTACTCTGTATAAAATAAACAGCCAGTGGAAAGCTGCTATAAAACACAGGGAGTTCAGCTTGGTGCTCTGTGAGGACCTAGAGGAGTGGGATGAGAAGGTGGAGGGAAGCCCAAGACAGAGAGGATATATATATATTTATAGCTGATTCACATCAGAGACGGCAATGGCACCCCACTCCAGTATTCTTGCCTGGAAAATCCCATGGACGGAGGAACCTGGCAGGCTGCAGTCCATGGGGTTGTGACAAGTTGGACACGACTGAGCCACTTCACTTTCACTTTTCCCTTTCATGCACTGGAGAAGGAAATGGCAACCCACTCAAGTATTCTTGCCTGGAGAATCCCAGGGACGGCAGAGCCTAGTGGGCTGCCGTCTATGGGGTCGCACGGAGTCGGACACGACTGAAGCAACTTAGCAGCAGCAGCAGCACATTGTTGTAGAGCAGAAGCTAACAGCACTGTAAAACAATTATCCTCCAATTTAAAAAAATATCCTATGATAAAATAATTATATTTTACCCACTAATATAGTAAAAACAAATTGTCTTATACAGAATAATCTATGCACTTAGCATAATTTAACATTTCAGATATACTTGTCAAGAAGAATTCACATACTCCTGCTTCTGTATCCTTGGGAAAATGTTGCTGAATACCTAAGATTAAAAACAAACTCATCCTCAGATAAAAGTAAATTGAAGTTTGACTAAAATGAAGTGACAGCAAGTTTATCAAAATAGAGGCTATAGCTGCTATCTAACTGCTCCAGATCCACAAAATGCCCACTAGCTTTTGTGTCTTTACTTTAAAACTCAGCTATGCTTCTGCATAAGCACAGGGAGAAAAAACTTCTGACTTGGCAAGATTTGATTTAAAAACAAAGATAGGACTTGAGTAGGAAAGATGCTTGAAGTGTTCTGACTCACCCTGTCACTCATTCCATAGCAACATTCCTCCCACCAAAACCTAAGTTTAAGGTCAGCTTTGGAGCTTGAGAGGGCAAGACATGATAATTAATATTGAGTATGTACTGCATGCATATGTCTAAGTCACTTTTCATGTACTAAATCATTTACAACCACTGTGAAGATTAATTTTACATGTCAGCTTTATGGGCTGAGGGATTCCCAGATGGCTGGTAACACATTATTTCTAGGTGTGTTTGTGAAAGTGTTTACAGAAGATATTAGCACTTGAATCACAGACAATAAAGATCTCTGTCACCAACGTGAGCATCATCCAATCAAAATAGAGCAGAAAGATGGAGAAAGAGCAAATTTCCCTCTCTGCTCCAGCTGGTACATGGATTTTTCTCCTGCTCTTAGACACTGGCACTCCTGGCTCTTAGGCTTTTGAACTCAGACCAGGACTAACACCATCGGTTACCCAATTTTTAGGCCTTTGGACTTGAACTGAATTATACCACTGGCTTTCTTGGTGCTCCAGCTTGCAAACAGCAGATCTCAAATTATGGGAACATCTTGGCCTTCATAACCATGTGAGTCAATTCCTATAATAAATCTCCTCTTTTGTGAGCATGCGCACATGTGTATGTGCCTATATACTATTCCTTGCCTCTGGAGAGCTCTAACACAACAATCTTATAAAGTAAAATCAGTTATTATCACCAGTCTATGAATGAAGAAACACAGGCATGTATAGGTTCAATATTGTGCCTTTTGTTACACAGTGTCACAAAAAAGCAGAGGTTCAAGTTTAGGCAATCTAACACCTTAGACCTCATTCCTAACAAGTAACTATAATAACAAAACAATAACTAATATTACTATTAACTATTATTGCATATCTTTTAAATGGCATTCCTTTTTTTAATTTTCTCCTTGTGAACTAAGGGTTATTATTCCCATTATAAGATTCTAAAAGGTTAACTAAATAGCCTGATGTCGGAGAAGGCAATGGCACCCTACTCCAGTACTCTTGCCTGAGAAACCCCATGGACGGAGGAGCCTGGTAGGCTGCAGCCCATGAGGTCGCAGAGTCGGACACGACTGAGCGACTTCACTTTCACTTTCCACTTTCATGCATTGGAGAAGGAAATGGCAGCCCACTCCAGTATTCTTGCCTGGAGAATCCCAAGGATGGAGGAGCCTGGTGAGCTGCCGTCTATGGGGTCGCACAGAGTCAGACATGACTGACGCGACTCAGCAGCAGCAGCAGCAGCAGCACATAGCTAGTAAATGAGAGGGCATACGTCTAAGTCTCTGCTTTTTTTTTTTTAATTTGCAATATATTATTTTTTTAATAAATTTATTTATTTTGGTTGGGGGCTAATTACTTTAAGTCTCTGCTTTTAAGCTACTGTCTGCCCTGTTTTGTGAGGATATGAGGTGTGCCGTATTCTGCACTTGTAAGAAAATCCAAGGATACTGAATAAATTTCCCATGGCTAAGAGCTAATCAACCAGCAGAATATGAACAGACTCAGCATATACTAATATAGAAGAAAGAAGAGCTAAAGCAGAGATGTAAATTAAGTACCTTTACAGTCGAGACAAATTCACTACTGTACTCGGACACAAGGATGACCCATTCCCAGCCAAGTCTCCCTCCACATGCCAGGAAGACCCGACCACCAAAGCCCGTGTCCTTTCTTTTAGACCATGTTTCAGTTATCCAGGACTTCAGAAATCTGTGCACAAACGGTCTTGAGCCGTGGATCCAACCTCCCCAGGACTAGCCAAGCCAATGATGTGCACACCCAAAGATGTTTGGCTGGGGCAGTAGTTTAAGGGGTGCATAAGGAGTTTGCATATGCAAGCTGAGGTAGCTGCCTTTGTGTAGAAAGGGGCTAGGGATGGAAAAAAGATAACAAGCAATGGGCCAGCAACTGGGCGCTTATACCATCAACACAGGATTTTGATAAATCTAAGAATTTTAAACTTGAACCTGGGCTTCCAGGATAAAGTTATATTTGTAAAGAGAAAAGGATAGAGCATATTTTATGTAGACATTTGTGAGTCTGATTTAGAACTTTTAAAGACCTATGCCCTTCAGATCTCCATCTGCATTCCTGCCCTGAATCCAAAAATGCCAAGCGCAGGCTTGGATCAGCTCATTTCTTTCTTATTCTTTCCCGTCCCCTCAGAGGTGAATATGTTGCAATGAGCTCACTTTAGTATTAAACTGGCTTCTGTTGTTTAGTCACTAAGTTGTATCCTTCTCTTTTGTGACGCCATGGACTGTAGCCCGCCAGCTTCTCTGTCCATGGGATTTCCCAGGGAAGAATACTGGAGTGGGTCACCATTTCCTTTGCCAAGGGATCTTCCTGACCCAGGGATCAAACCCACATCTCTTGCATTGGCAGGAGGATTCTTTACCACTGAGCCACCTGGAAAGCCTTCATTCAGCTAGTAGTGGTTAACAAAGTTGACTTGTGGCTCCACTGATATTTCCAGAGAGACTCATTAAATCTCAGCTACAGATGACTTCCTATAGCCTCACTTCTCAGTCTCTGCTGAAGACAAGAGAAAAAAAATCACCTGGTGTTGTGTAGGAATTGCTATTTACATAACATTTTGCTGTTCTCTTCATTGGAAACAGCTGTTTCATCGATTTATTTCAATGTTCATTAGCTTGACACACAAGATTATGGTGTGCTGTCTACATGATGCCAGAACAACTAGATGATTTAATCAAATTCAGTCCAACAAGCAGACAATTTACTTTGAAAGAGAAATTAGTCCATTTGTTTGTCTGCTTGCTTTTTTAATTGCTTGTTTTTTTTTAGCTATCAATTCTACTAAATCAATAGGAAATTCAGTCATCTCCACCCCCATCCTCTCCACTCCAGAACAGATATCCACTCTAAGCAGAAGTTTGTATGGAGGGGACTAGGCTAGATAACATATAAGATGCTCTAGATTTGTCATAGTTTTCCTTACAAGGAGCAGGTGTCTGTTAATTTCATGGCTGTAGTCACTGCAAGGACATCCAACTAGTCCATCCTAAAGGAAATCGGTCCAGAATATTCATTGGAAGGACTGATGTTGAAGCTGAAACTCCAATACTTTGGCCACCTGATGCAAAGAACTGACTCATTTGAAAAGACCCTGATGCTGGGAAAGATTAAAGGCAGGAGGAGAAGGGGACAACAGAAGATGAGATAGTTGGATGGCATCACCGACTCAATGGACATGAGTTTGAGTAAACTCCGGGAGTTGGTGATGGACAAGGAGGCCTGGTGTGCTGCAGTCCATGGGGTTGCAAAGAGTTGGACACAACTGAGTGACTTAACTGAACTGAACTGAGTCATTTAGGTCTAGCCTAGCCAGAAAAACCCTGATGCTGGGAAAGATTGAGGGCAGGAGGATAAGGGAGTGACAGAGGATGACATGGTTGGATGGTATCACTGACTTGATGGACATGAGTTTGAGCAAGCTCTGGGAGCTAGAAAAGGACAGGGAAGCCTGGTGTGCTGCTGTCCTTGGGGTCACAAAGATTCAGAATCAACTTAGCAACTGAACAAAAACAACAAGGCTAGACTTACAAAGTCATGGTGACTTCAGTCACCTCTCATTCTGACATGTATGAGTTCACAAAATCCAAAATACCTCCATACTGCCTTCTTACAGGCTTCCAGCATTCTTCAATAGTGAAGAATAGGGAGAGGTTAAACAAAAGTGACCTTATAACCATCTGAACCATCATTTGGTGCCCCAAGATCAATATATCAACCCATTTGCTGCTTGAAAAGATGGGACCAGATGTCCTGTAGCAGGAGATAAACAGACCTGAAACCCAGAATCCAGCTGCTTAACACAGTGGGAGATTCCAATCACTGACAACCACACTACAGCCTATTTATAAGCCGAACATCTAATTGAAACCCATGTGAGACTATACCTGATTCATTGTGGGTGGCTGCCAGAAGCAATACAGAGCAATGGGAAATCATTAAAGATGTACACTCAGTAGCCTTAGAGAAAGTGCCTGCTGATTTGGGGAGGGCACTTTGGAGAAGTGACGTTCTTCCATTTAAAGACAGAAAACTCCTCTGGCCACAGAAAGCAAGTTACTTTCCAGTCTTACCTACAATTCACTTGGGTCATGGTATACATTTGGAAGGCCGGATGCAGGAGTGAATTTTACTGATCATTTACCCTACCCAAACAGCATGATCTCCCAGGACCACTTTGTTAGAACACAGTAGATCACAGCTCGCGGTAGGTAGGGCCGCAGCCGAAGCTAAACGATTTCATTAGGCACATGCTGACTTAGAACAGATTGTTTCCTTCGGGTCCTAGATCCTACATGGAATGGAGTCATCGTCCATCATAATTACCAGAAGCATCAGAAGCAGCTGTTGCCTCCTTCCCGCTGCTAATACTGGGCAGCACACAGCCTGAGAGGCCCATCATCTGACCATGACACGCTTGCTTCATGGCAGCGTGCATGCCTGTGCATCCTGTGGCCTGAGCCAGGAGCTGTCACCTGCCCACTCAATGCTGAATACGATGTGGAAACTTCTCTCCACATTAACAGAGTGAAGGCAGGACTGCTACACCAACTAAACACAAGGGAGTTACAAACACTAAGTTTCACTGAGACACAAACTAGGGAATACTAATGTCAATATTAGGCATCAGTTACTTATCCCTACTATGTGCTAGGCACCAAGCTAAGCTTGATATACATGATTTCACTTCATCCACTACAACATCTTTGGGATTAAAAAGTTATACAGTCAATCATCAGAGTGGAAAGGAAAGTAAAACAGACCCTCATCTTGACACAGAGTCTATGAAGATAAGGAGAAGGAAGACGGGAAGCAGTTGACCCAGAAGGCATAGACTGAGGGGAGATAACTTGAGGCACTCAATCAACATTAGTTATCACATAATATGGACTGGGATCACCGACCCCATGGACTGTAGCCCGCCAGGATCCTCTGTCCATGGGATTCTCCAGGCAAGAATACTGGAGTGGGAAGCCATTCTCTTCTTCAGGGGATCTTCCTGACTCAGGGACCAAACTCAGGTCTCCTGCACTGCAGGTAGGTTCTTTACCATCTGAGCCACCATGGAAGCCCAATACTATGTGGTAAGCTCTGCACAAGATGCTGGGACACAACAGAAGACAGTGACATGGGTTTTACCACTTGAGAAATACAAAGGGAGTGATTTTTTAAACTGTTTTGAGAAAGTAATGCTCAAAATTCTCCAAGCCAGGCTTCAACAGGATGTGAACCAAGAACTTCCCAGATGTTCAAGCTGGATTTAGAAAGGCAGAGGAACCAGAGATCAAATTGCCAACATCCATTGGATCATAGAAAAAACAAGAGAGTTCCAGAAAAACATTTACTTCTGCTTCAGTGACTATGCCAGAGTCTTTGACTGTGTGGATTACAACAAACTGTGGGAAAATTTTAAAGAGATTGGAATACCAGACCACCTTATCTGCCTCCTGAGAAATATAGTGTTTGCAGGTCAAGAAGCAACAGTTAGAACTGGACCTGGAACAACAAACTGGTTCCAGATTGGGAAAGGAGTACATCAAGGCTGTATATTGTCACCCTGCTTATTTAACTTATATGCAGTGTACATCATGCGAAATGCCAGGCTGGATGAAGCACAAGCTGGACTCAAGATTGTCAGGAGAAATATCAATAACCTCAGATATGCAGATAACACCATCCTTATGGGAGAAAATGAAGAAGTACTAAAGAGCCTCTTGATGAAGGTGAAAGAGGAGAGTGAAAAAAACTGGCTTAAAATTCAACATTCAAAAAACTTAAGATCATGGCATCCAGTCCCATCGCTTCACAGCAAAGAGAAGCAAAAATGATGGCAACAGTGACAGACTCTATTTTCTTGGGCTCCAAAATCACCACAGATGGTGACTGGAGCCATGAAATTAAAAGACGCTTACTCCTTGGAGAAAACCTATGACCAACTTAGACAGCATATTAAAAAGCAGAGACATTACTTTGCCCAAAAAGGACTATATAGTCAAAGCTATGGTTTTTCCATTGGTCATGTATGGATGTGAGAGTTGGACCATAAAGAAAGCTGAGGGCCAAAGAGTTGATGCTTCTGAACTGTGGTGTTGGAGAAGACTCTTGAGAGTCCCTTGGACTGCAAGGAGATCAAGCCAGTCAATCCTAAAGGAAATCAGTCTTGAATATTCATTGGAAGGACTGATGCTGAAGCTGAAACTCCAATACTTTGGCCACCTGATGCAAAGAACTGACTCATTTGAAAAGACCCTGATGCTGGGAAAGATTGAAGGCAGGAGAAGAAGGGGACGACAGAGGATGAGATGGTTGGATGGCATCACCGACTTGATGGACATGAGTTTGAGCAAGCTCCGGGAGCTGGTGATGGATGGGGAAGCCTGGCATGCTGCAGTCCATGGGGTTGCAGAGTTGGACACAACTCAGCAACTGGACTGAACTGTTTGGTATAAAACGTGAGAAGGATAAAGGGACTAGGAGGCATGGCAGTAACCCCAGGAAAGAATTCAGTCCAGAGATGACACTTTTCCTGAGCAGGTAGGGAGAGAGGGTTGATAAGAAAAAGGCAGGAAAACTGAGGTTTATAAATTGGTTCTTCCACAGACCCACATTAGCAGAGAATCAAGAGCTAGCTTTTCCAAGATCTGTGCCCCCTGGGGACTTCTCTGGTTGTCCAGAGGTTAACACTCCATACTTGTAAGGCAGGGGTGTACAGGTTCAATCCGGGATCAGGGAACTAAGGTCTCACATGCTGCGGAGTGTGGTCAAAATAATTAATGAGTTAACTTAGAAACTAAGAAATTAATGTTTAAGAAAAAGATTCCTGCCTCCATGATTGCTGTAGGACACTAAGCACCAGCTGCTATGAATGGTCTTAATGCTCTGGAGGGCAAATGACAACTTGAGAATCTGATAAACTATGCGCATAAAGACACATGTATACACGCACACAAATTCTCTGAAATCTATCCATGTTCTAAGATCTCTATGACTAGAGAACTGAGCTGGGACAGACATATCCTCAAAGGGGTTGAAAGAGTCCAAGTCCAAGAAGGTGTGAGATGCATGAAGGCAGCCCCAGCCCAAGGATCTTAGTATTGGTGGGTATTCATTATATACAGTAGATAATTCAGAGAATATTATTAGCCAGCATCCTTCATGAATAAATGAGAGACACAGAAATGACCTACTGATCACAGAGGAGAGAGAAGTTTTGGAACAGCCTAAAAGAGGGTCAGTGTAAGGAGTTGACAGAAAACAGTTGTTATTAGTTAAGGACACACTGTACACCTTCTTGGGGCTTCCCTGGTGGCTCAGACAGGATCTGCCTGCAGTGCAAGAGACCTTGGTTCAATCCCTGGTTTGGGAAGATTCCCTGGATAAGGGAAGGGCTAGCCACTCCAGTATTCTTGCCTGGAGAATTCCTTGGCCAGAGGAGCCTGGCAGGCTGCAGTCCTTGGGGTCGCAAAGAGTCGGAGTACACCTTCTACCATGACATGAGTTGCTATGGAGGCAACCAAGAACATCAATCCTCATTTACAAATATCTATGGGACAGGCTAGATTGGAAAGCTATTTTGTTGTACTTGCTGTGTGTAATATATGAAGGAATGTTGGAAGATCTGGAGAAACTGGAATCAGAGTCCTGGTGGCTGAGTCAGCTACATATGCCCTAAAAGGAACCCACCTATGAGTTCCCACTGGAGGGTGTGGGCCAGGAGTAAACAAAAAAGAACCAATTTAGCCTTTATGACAACGCGAATGAAGTTATTACCACAATCAAAATGACAAGGAACAAGTCTGCCTAAGGCTATCTGCTAGAAAATGATACACTATGTAAACCCAGATCCTCAAATCTCCTGAACTTGTCTTCATAATCACTGCACTGAATTGTCTCCCAGGCAAAGGATTCCAGGCAAGTGAAAAATTACAAGGAAAAGGTAGGACAAGAATCTCACTCAGAAAACATCTGTTGCCTTCAATCTTTGCTCCTCTGTGGAACAGAGGTGCTGGGAGAATTTTCCATTCTCCAGTTGCCCTTGCCACCTAGTTTCCCTCTGGTATCACAAATCATGCTAGAATGCTAGCTTATCCCGGACTACTTTGTCCCTGCTGAATGTTCTTTTTCTTTACAAGGAATGCTTACCATTAATGCAGAAATTCAATTACAGCTTGGATTTATTAATTTGTCTGCTTGATGCATAGCACATACCATTCGGAGATATGTATGGGGTGAAATCACCATATCTGACAAAGGGAGACAGTTTTTGTGTTCAGCCTAGACATAAACTAAGCTGACTCAGGCCCAACAATCTTGTATTAGAGCCTCTAGAGTGTGGTGCTAATCACATGACCTGTTCTTTACACGGAGGCAGTGATCAATGGAGACAAATACTGTGGCTGCAGGAGTGGAGGCTGGGGCAGGAAATGTCCTTCCAGAGGCTGCCTCTCTCGTATTTGGTAAATGAAACAGAACTGGCCTTGCCCAGCACTTGACTAGAGGACCCCCTCCCCACCCCCAGAGGAGGAGCCTCTGCTCAATGAGATTTATGGAAAATATATTGTTTAATTTCCAGAGAACAGGCTGACATAGTCATTATCTCACAAGTTAGGCCAAAAATAAGAATTCCGACTAAGTTACCTTTACAGTTATTAGGACCTTCCTTGTCTCCCAGCCTCTGCAATTCTCACTGTAGCGCACGGAGCACTCCTGTCTGAAGTCCTGGTACAAACAGACTGTGGAATACAATGAGTCATCAGGAGAGAGCAATTAATTAGTATCAGACACAGTGTCTGGGGCAGTAGCACCCAGGGTCATTCAGGTAGAAGTACTACAGTGAGGAGGGAGGAAAAAAAACATAAGTCAAAGAGTCAGAGATACCTAGGTTCAAATATCTGTTCTGCTACTTGCTGTGAGACTTTTGGCAAGTCACTTGATATTTTTCTCTTAGAAACTGGTGATAAAATCTACTCTGGATGGTGTGTGTGAGGATTTGAGATGGGCATGGGCAAGCCTTCAATTATTCATGTGATAATGATTCCACGAGGAACCATCAAGAGCCACCATGGAAAGGAGACATAAATCTGAAGTCGAGGAGATGGACCAGAGATGTGAAACAAAGACCATAAATCAGTGAACAAGAAGGTAACAAACCAACAACAATCCACAGAAAGAAAGGGAGGGGCAGTCATTTTATGCACTGTTCATGGGGAGACTTATATTAAAGGAGTCCAGCTGCCTTCTAGAGTCACTGGTGTTCTGTCTCCACCAAGATGTCATCCATGAATTCTGACCACTCTTGAGTCCTGCCAGCTCATGCAGGCCCTGGTGGTAGCTGTACCATTGGTCTTTCTCCTCTTGAAAGCAGAAGCCCTTTATTACTCTGAAATTGTGAAAAGCAAAAGGCACAGTAAAGAAACCTCCCTTCTCACAGAATTTTCCTGCTAAGTTTCTGAGGTTTTAGTCATAGTTTAAACAGATGCCTGCTCTAATTGGATTTGATATTTTGGGGTCAAAATATATCATTGTATGCCCCCATGGCATAGCTCATACCTGTGTCTAGGTCAAAGGCTTTTTTCTTTCTATTTACATCTGTACAAGAACTTGATTGTAGTGTAACTCCTATTACATGGCAATCTTTACTGGTACGTCTGTCCATCCACATGACTGTAAATTCCTTGAGGGCTAAGACTGGATTTTATTTTTCCCTGAAGACCTAGTCTACTTTTCAGGAAAAAAAAATAGTTGTGCAATAATGTGATTACTGTAACATAAGTGGATGTTATGAACCAACACAGGGCAATGTTGTGAATAGCGTTATTTATGTCCCAATTTCCTTTTCAAGCAAAACATTTAAAATTACCTTGGGGAAAAGGCACTCACCAGATTATGTTAGTGTGAAACCATCACCAACTTTATCATTAGTATCAAGTTGCTAAGCTGCTAAGTCGCATCAGTCGTGTCCGACTCTGTGTGACCCCATAGACGGCAGCCCACCAGGATCCCCCGTCCCTGGGATTCTCCAGGCAAGAATACTGCAGTGGGTTGCCATTTATTTCTCCAATGCATGAAAGTGAAAAGTAAAAGTGAAGTTGCTCAGTCGTGTCCGACTCTTCAAGACCCCATGGACTGTAGCCCACTGGGCTCCTCTGTCCATGGGATTTTCCAGGCAAGAGTACTGGAGTCGGTTGCTGTTGCCTTCTCCGAGTATCAAGTTAAGCTTTGAGAATTAAAATTGTGCTTGCAAGAAGATAAAAACTGCAGTTTCCACAAGCAATTTTACAATACATTTATAATGGAGTGTTTCATCTGAATTACCTAAAAATATTTGAACTGAATGCTGACTATCAAGCATTTCCTTCTAAAATGAATTTTTGGGGTTGTAGTTTCCCTTACTAGTCCCACTGGTAAGTAACAACTCAATCTCCAGCTAAACTGTACAATTCCAACCTGCTATAAGGCTGCGCATTGCCTCCCTGACCAAAGCCAATCACCTTACAATTATATATCAATCAACCACAAGGTACATTAATCTCCCATGGAATTCTCTAGACTAGGATACTGGAGTGGGCAGCCGTTCCCTTCTCCAGGGGATCTTCCCAACCCAGGGATCAAACCCAGGTCTCCCACATCACAGGAGGATTCTTTACCAGCTGAGCCACAAGGGAAGCCCAAGGATACTGGAGTGGGTAGCCTATCCCTTCTCCAGCAGATCTTCCCAACCCAGGAATCAAACCGGGATCTCCTGCATTGCAGGTGGATTCTTTAGCAGCTGAGCTACCAGGGAATCTCAATGTAATAATAGCTATCATTTATTAGGTGAATATGAACCTGTATATTCATTACTTGACATGGATCATCTCAGTTTCTCTTCAAAACTAGCCTCTGAAAGAACATTGCCGATATCCCCATTTTATAGCTAAAGAAACTGAAACCCAAAGAGGCTATGTCACTGATCCAACAGACATATGAATGGATTCATCCCACATCATCCATCACAGCTGGGATGGAGGAGAAAGACATCGAGGGCATGCCTGAGTGACAATGGCCTAGTGACCACCTTCACTTCTTTTTACAGGAATTCTCTCAGCTATGGGCTTCTCAGGTGGCACTAGTGGTAAAGAACCCGCCTGCCAATGCAGGAAACATAAGAGATGTGGCTTCAATCCCTGGATCGTGTAGATTCTCTGGAGCAGGGCATGGCAATTCACTCCAGTATTCTTGCCTGGAGAATCCCCTGGACAGAGGAGTTTGGCAGGCTACAGTCCATGGGGTCACAAAAGAGTTAGACATGACTGAAGCAACTTAGCATGCACCCACACTCTCAGCTAGGCATTTGATATCACTTGGTTATGATAATCTATCTTTAAATTTGCATATCCTATAAGAAACAGCCCTCAGAAGCAAAGGAATGATGCATTCCAATATGAAGCAGTGGCACATCATTACTTATCACTGTATCTGTCTATCAATACCATAAGGAATGAAGTTTCATAATTTTCAAATTTCCCAGAAGGACTGTAAGAGAAATACACCAGAGAGAAACACAGTGTAAAAACATATAAATCTCCAGACCACTTTGCAGAGACACTACTCATGGATGATCAGAGAAGGAAAGTCATACTCACAATGAAAAGAAAGTGATACTTTACACCTAGTCCATCTATTTTTATGTGTATGAGCATCATTGTTATTTCTGAGTTGCTACATTACAGTTCCCTAATATTAAAGTGATCATCTTTGATACTGAGTGAAGTTGGTGTTGCTCTGAGAATGATGATGGCTGCACCTGGTTGTAGTAATCTTATCTTTGTATAGAAAGGTGACACTGATGACCCACAGTGAACTTCAATGGTACTTTGCTTTCTTGGTTTTAAAAATGACTCTTTCATGATCTATGAGCAATTCCTAAGAGACTGTCAGACACCTACAACTAAGAGAATGAAAAGGAGCTAATGGGATTGAACCTAAAAATGACTCAATTTACGCAAACTCTGATAATACAGTTTCCAAGTGATAAATGTTGCAGAATGGAAGAAAAAGAGGGAGGGAAATCAAATCAGTTGTATAGAAAATACATATATATTTCTTTGTATTATCCCCAGAGAAACCCCTTATTCTAACTTGCCCTTATAGCGATACCTTGTTTTATTTTACTTTGCTTTATTGTGCTTTGCAGATATTGAGGTTTTGTTTTACTTTTTTTTTTAAACTAACTTGTTTGTCGCAACTCTGCAGTGAAGATTTGATCAGTGCCATTTTTCCAACAGCATTTGCTCACTTTGTGTTTCTGTCTCATATTTTGGTAATTCTTGGAATATTTGAAGCTTTTTCATTATTATTTTATTTGTCACGGGGATCTGTGATCTTGGTGTTACTACTGTAATTGTTCTGGGGCACCATGAAC
Organism: Okapia johnstoni; assembly: GCA_024291935.2. Taxonomy (NCBI): domain Eukaryota; kingdom Metazoa; phylum Chordata; class Mammalia; order Artiodactyla; family Giraffidae; genus Okapia; species Okapia johnstoni. The sequence continues at coordinate 12,398,860 of CM044325.1, forward strand.
CACGTCCACATAAAGTGGTAACCTAGCTTAATGGCAAAATGATGTGGGTGTTCTGACTGCTCCACTGACCGCCTGTTCCGTTTCCTCTCCCCCTTTCCTCAGGCCTGCCTGTTCTGTTTGACACAATGTTGAAATTAAGCCAATTTATAACCCTATAGTGGCCACTAAGTGTTCAAGTGAAAGGAAGATTCTCTTTAAATCAAAAGCTAGAAATAATTAATTATAATGAGGAAGGAATATTAAAAGCTAAGATAGCCTGAAAGCTAGGCCTGTTTTACTCAACCATTAGCCAAGCTATGAATGCAAAGAAAAAGTTCTTGAGAAAAATGGAACATGCTGCTCCAGTGAACATATAAATGATATCCATCCCTCAGTCCATGGATCAAGGAGTCATTTAGACCTTCAAGCCTTACTGTGTAAGAAATATATTTCATGAGGTTATGGCTACCATAGATAGAGGTTCCTCTGATGGATCTGGACAAAGTCAATTGAAAACCTCCTGGAAAGGATTCATTATTCTAGATTCCATTTAGAACACCTGTGATTCCTGGGAAGAGGCTCAAATATCAACATTAACAGGAGTTTGGAAGAATGAATAAAGTCCAACCCTCACGGATAACTTTAAAGTGCTCAAGATTTCAATGGAGGAAGTAACTATATATGTGGTAGAAGTAGCAAGAAAGATAGAAGTAGAGACTGAGGATGTGACTGAACTGCTATAATCTCATGATAAAACTTGAGGGGATAATGAGTTGCTTCTTACAGATGAACAAAGAAAGTGGTTTCTTGAGATGGAATCTACTCCTGGAGAATACTGTTGGACTGGCAACAATATCTTTAGAATACTAAATAAACTTAGTTGATAAAATCAGCAGAGTGTGGGAGGACTGACCACAATTATTAAAGAAGTTCTACTATGGATAAACTACTGTTAAACAGCATTGCCCGCTACAGAGAACTCTTGGGAAAGGAAGAGGCAATCAAACTTCATTGAAGCAACCTTCCTTGTTTCACTTCAACCTTTAGCAATCACCACGCTCAGTCAGTAGCCGCTGGCATTGACGCAAGACCCTCCACCAGCAAAGATGGCTAGCACACTTCAGCAAAGAAGTATTTTTAAATTAAGGTATGTACATTGCTTTTCTTAGATATAATATTGGTACACTTAATAGCTTTTATGTATAGTATAAACAGAGCTTTTTTATGCACTGGGAAATCTAGAGCTTCATGTGACTCATTTTTATATTTGCTTAACTGCAGTCAGTGATCGAGAACTGAAGCAGCAGTATCTCCAAGGTATGCCTGTATTTTTTTTTTTTTTGCAAATATTCATCTTCAACCTGAAAAATGTAACAGAAAGTGATCTGAGAAGTCTCCAAAAGAAAGAAAGTTAAGTTGTTCAGTCATGTCCGACTCTTTGTGACCCCATGGACTGTAGCTTACCAGGCTCTTCTGTCCATGGGATTTTCCAAGCAAGAGTACTGGAGTGGGTTGCCATTTCCTTTTCCAGAAGATGTTCCCGACCCAGGGATTCAACCTGGGTCTCCCACATTGTAGGCAGATGCTTTACCATCTGAGCCACTAGGGAAGTCATGAGAAGTCTCCAAACATAACCCTAAATTCCATCCCTACTTTAAGAGCCCATTTCTGGCTTAACCTAGTTCACAGGACAAAACACTTACAGGAAATGTTTCTCTCGCCTTTTAGACAAGCACTCATCACACATTAACAGTTAGTACCCCCCTTTATGCCTCCCTGACCTTGTAGACTCTGCTCCTTGTCTTCCTAACAGTGTCTCCCAACCTTAGATGATCTCTTCGAGCCCATCTGATTTCTTTGATCTCTAGTCCACTCACAGAGATAGAGATAGGACATAATGAAATTAAACAAGCAAGCAAGTAAAAATCATGTAGATACCCAGTGTCAAACTAAGCCCAGGAAGTAATCAATGAGTTGTGTGATGTCAAAGTCATTAGTTGGGTATCAGAGGGCATAGATATCAGTGGGGTGCACAGAACTGAAAGGCCAAACCAGGGAAGATGAGACAACAGAAAATGTTAACCCAAGGAAGAGATTCTGGCAAGATAAAGATTTTGCCAAATAATGCTTAATTAATAACAACATTAAAACATACCATTTATTAGATGCCTATTAGGGGCCAGACACTATTAAGCTTTTCACATAGTTATGTGATTTAAAGCCTTCATCAGCTCTATGAAAGAGGAATCATGTTAATTTCACAAATGAAGAAAGTGAAACTCAGAGAGAAGGGGAAACTTGCCCAAGGTCACACAGCCATTAAATGAGAATGACAGAAATCAACCTGAACTCTATCAAATCCGAAAGCCCAGTACTCTTAACACCATACAAAATCCCTTTCTTACATATTATACTACCGAGTATAATGTGTGGCCTTTTAAAGATATATCAGAGGATTTTTCAGACGATGTTTCAGCCCATCTTAAAGGTTCATACCCTTTGGCTTAGCTGAACCCTTGGTCCAGCTTCCTGCAACCAGTCTAGTTGCTTTAGTAACTGTATTTTTTGGCCTTTAGTTATTTATTCAGAGCCTAAACCCAAATCCATATCCATATTCGCCAATGTCATTTGCTTAGAGCTGTGGGTCGTTCCCTTTTCTCATTTCCTGGCTCCCTTCAGAATCTTTATAGTGTGTTATTTCTGGGCCAGTTGCTCCCTGTGACAGTGTGGAAAGACTCAGAGCATCTGCCAGCTTCCTGCCAGATGGCTGAACTCTAGTGAACGGCCACCGACCTATGGACTACGCCGAATGCTTTTCTGCTTAATGCAGAAACCCTAGCAGAATGTCGCATGGTGCAAGTCTGGGATTCAACTAATCTCTAAGAGATGTTAAAATCTCAATAATAATGATGGTGATGATAACGTCCAAGTACTCTGAGTACTTACTATAGGTCAGCCCAGCTTCAAGCACTTTAGAAGCATCATTTAATAATCTTCATAACAAGTGAAAGAAGAAGGTATGACTACTAGCCTTGCTTTACAAGTGAAGAAACTGAGGCCTAGAGAAGGTTATCCAAGTTCACAAAGCTGGCAAATAACAAAGCAGAGTTCTTGACTGTTTCCTGTACCATGTTCTGGCAAGGAAAAGTTTGGGATATATCTGTTCCACAAAAGGAAGCTAAAACCCAAAACATCAATCAGGAGGACAAAAAGGCCCATCATGGAAGCCTTGTTGAGGATGGATCATCAACACTGGGAAAGAAAATAGTAACAGCTAGCTCATATAGTGCTCCTTCTTTGTGCCATTTACACATATGGTCACAAAATCTCACAGTCACTGTATGAGATAAATCTTAACGTTAACTCTAATTAAAAGAAGAAATTTATATTTGTGAGAACAGTATATCCTACAAGGACGCATTGATAAAATACCAGATAGTCACTGCCATAGTAATGGTATGTAACAAACCAGACCATAACTTACTCGCTTAAAACAACTATAATTTCCTTAGCTCACATTTTTCAAATTGACACTCTGGCTTGATTTAACTGGGCAATTTCTCCCTTCTTCCTGGGATTCCTCATGCATCTGCAGTCAGTTTTGGGTCAAGCAGGCAGTTTTGCTGCTTTTGATTAGGCTCTTTCACCTCTGTAACTCAGCTGGAGCAATGTCTCTAGATAACACATAGTTAGGTGCAAGGACTCTTCAGGGTTATGCTTAGAAATGACACCATGCTTTCTACCACTTTGTTAGCCAAAGCAAGTCACAAGGTCAGCTTAGATTCAGGGGCTGGAAAATAGATGAGAAGGCCTGCAAAATCATATTTCAAAGACCACAGGTCTATGAAAGCAAGAATGATGATTGTCATTTTTGTAATCATACACTTCAAAGCTGAATTCAAACCCCGTTCAAACTCCAGAGTCCTTACTGCTATAAACTATCTACAATACAAAATTCAAGTTTTCCAACCCTTAAATTAGAACATTCAGGAAGTATACGTCCCTTTTCTCTCCCCTATTTTAAATATTTCACTCCACTCTCTTTTTGTGTGTACGTGGTTTCTAAGGAGAAATCACATGTTATTCTTATCTACACTTCTCTGTAGGTAAAGTGCCTTCCCTACTCCAACCCTGGCTTCTTTTAAAATCTTTTCTCTTTGATTTTCTGCACCTAAATGTGGTATGCCTGGGTATAATTTGCTGGGGTTTGATTTTTGCTGTTTTGTTTGGCATTTATCAGGCTTGGTGACCTCTGAGATTCCTGAATCTGTGGCTTGGTGTCTGACATCAATTTGGGAAAATTTTCAGTCATTATTACTTCAAATGTTTCTTTTTTTTTCCTTCTGGTATTTCCATTACATATGCTATAACTTTTGGAGTTATCTCACAGTTCTTGGATATTCTATTTTTTTTGAGTCACTTTTTTCTTTGCTAAAATGCAACTAAAAAAGTTTGTATGTTTCTACTGACATATCTTAAAACATAGAGATTCTTTTCTAAGCCATGACCAGTCTGCTAGTGAGTCCATCAAACACATTTTCATTTCTATTTCAGTGCTTTTGAACTGTAGCATTTTTGATTCTTAGAATTTCCATCTCTCTACCTGAATTATCTGTCCTTGTATGTTGTCTACTTTTTCCACTAGAGCCCTTAGCATATTAACCATCATTGTTTTAAATTCCCAGTCTGATAATTCCAACATCCCTGCCATATCTGAGTCTGGTTCTGATGCTTGCTCTGTCTCTTCAAATTGCATTTTTCACCTTTGTAGTAAGTCTTTTCACTTTCTGTTGAAAGCAGAACATGACAGAATGGGCTGAAAAAACAACAACAAAAGAAAACTCCAGTAAATAGAGCTTTAGTGATACAGCAGCATCAACGTATTGGGGCAGGGTGTGGGAGGGCGGGGAGGAGAAGGAAAAACACTCGACAGCCTATAATTAGGCTTGTCTTTGAACCGGGGGGATGTGCAGTCACCTACCCTAATTAGAGGCAACAGGATGACAAAGAAGGAAGGGAAATTTGTTCCCCCAGATTAGTTAGGCTCTGATAGAATCCTAATAGGTTAGGTTTCTGATAAAACAGTTTCTCTTGAGGGAAGACTTTGTTAAAAGAAAAAGCAGAATTTTCTGGCATATTTCAAAATGGTTCCTCTTCCTCTCCCCCTACCAGACTCATCAGGAACTTTGCTTCCAACATTCACTATGAAATACCAGTAGAACTCCTAGCCATAAAACCCACAAAAGTGTGGAGACTCTCCTCTGACCATCTCCCTTATGAAGTTCTTAACTCTCAAACTTCTCTACACTGAGCCTCCAGCAATTTGTCAACGATAGTTTAGGTTTTCCTACCCCACATACACGGTGAACATCCTCGAGATTCAGAAGGAATGTCTCTTTGAAGAGCAGAAGACAGGTTTGCTTACTGTCCAGTACGACAAGGATAATGTCTCCATCTAGGGAAAGGTCAGCCTGATTTAAAATCCATTATAAAAGATTTGGGGTCCCCATGTTCAAGGCTCCTCATGTTCAGGGCTCCTCAACTGTAATGCAAACCTACTGAGTGCCCAGCATCTGCCTGGCTGCTGTTATCCCCGAGGCACCTGAGGATTCAAGGTTGTAACCAACATGAACATGAATCTTATGCCACCTGCTGTGTAAGCTCTGAGTGATCAAGCCTGGTCCCTGGTCCTGAAGCTAAATCTTCTTCAGAGATCACAAATCTGACATCATTCAGTGGAGCTGTCAATATACTGTGTTTTCTCACAACATCCATGAAACTGGCAGGCTAGTTTCCAGATGTCAGTTTATTGTGAAAAGCATGCATATAAGAAACAAAATGAAAATCCTATTCCAGACTACAAACACAGCTTGAAAGAATTCAGAAAGATTGACACTCTAGCCATCTCTGAGGATACTGACTCAATGGACGTATGAGACAGATATTTGACATGCCTATTTAAGGGTTGTTCAAATATTTGATCACACGGACCACAGCCTTGTCTAACTTAGTGAAACTAAGCCATGCCGTGTGGGGCCACCCAAGACGGATGGGTCATGGTGGAGAGGTCTGACAGAATGTGGTCCACTGGAGAAGGGCATGGCAAACCACTTCAGTATTCTTGCCTTGAGAACCCCATGAACAGTATGAAAAGGCAAAAAGACAGGACACTGAAAGAGGAACTCCCCAGGTCGGTAGGTGCCCAATATGCCACTGGAGATCAGTGGAGAAATAACTTCAGAAAGAATGATGGGATGGAGCCAAAGCAAAAACAATACCCATATGTGGATGTGACTGGTGATAGAAGCAAAGTCCGATACTGTAAAGAGCAATATTGCATAGGAACCTGGAATGTTAGGTCCATGAATCAAGGCAAATTGGAAGTGGTCAAACAGGAGATGGCAAGAGTGAACGTCGACATTCTAGGAATCAGTGAACTAAGATGGACTGGAATGGGTGAATTTAACTCAGATGACCATTATTTCTACTACTGTGGGCAAGAATCCCTTAGAAGAAATGGAGTAGCCATCATGGTCAACAAAAGAGTCTGAAATGCAGTACTTGGATGCAGTCTCAAAAATGACAGAATGATCTCTGTTCATTTCCAAGGCAAACCATTCAATATCATGATAATCCAAGTCTATGCACTGACCAGTAACGCTGAAGAAGCTGAAGTTGAATGGTTCTATGAAGACCTACAAGACCTTTTAGAACTAACACCCAAAAAAGATGTCCTTTTCATTACAGGGGACTGGAATGCAAAAGTAGGAAGTCAGGAAACACCTGGCATAACAGGCAAATTTGGCCTTGGAGTACAGAATGAAGCAGGGAAAAGGCTAATAGAGTTTTGCCAAGAGAACAAACTGGTCATAGCAAACACCCTCTTCCAACAGCACAAGAGAAGGCTCTACACGTGGACATCACCAGATGGTCAACACCGAAATCAGATTGATTATATTCTTTGCAGCCAAAGATGGAGAAGCTCTATACAGTCACCAAAAACAAGACCAGGAGCTGACTGTGGATCAGATCATGAACTCCTTATTGCCAAATTCAGACTTAAATTGAAGAAAGTGGAGAAAACCACTAGACCATTCCTAAATCAAATCCCTTAGGATTATACAGCAGAAGTGACAAATAGTTTTAAGGTACCAGATCTGATAGACAGAGTGCCTGATGAACTATGGACAGAGGTTCATGACATTGTACAGGAGACAGGGATCAAGACCATCCCCATGGAAAAGAAATGAAAAAAACAAAATGGCTGTCTGAGGATGCCTTACAAATAGCTGGGAAAAGAAGAGAAGCAAAAAGCAAAGGAGAAAAGGAAAGATATTCCCATCTGAATGCAGAGTTCCAAAGAATAGCAAGGAGAGATAAGAGAGCCTTCCTCAGCAATCAATGCAAAGAAATAGAGGAAAACAATAGAATGGGAAAGGCTAGAGTTATCATCAAGAAAATTAGAGATACCAAGGGAATATTTCAGGCAAAGATGGGCTTGATAAAGGACAGAAATGGTATGAACCTAACAGAAGCAGAAGATATTAAGAAGAGGTGGCAAGAATACACAGAAGAACTGTACAAAAAAGATCTTCACGACCCAGATAATCACGATGGTGTGATCACTCACCTACAGCCAGACATCCTGGAATGTGAAGTCAAGTGGGCCTTAGAAAGCATCACTACGAACAAAGCTAGTGGAGGTGATGGAATTCCAGTTAAGCTATTCCAAATCCTGAAAGATGATGCTGTGAAAGTGCTGCACTCAATATGCCAGCAAATCTGGAAAACTCAGCAGTGGCCACAGGACTGGAAAAGGTCAGTTTTCATTCCAATCCCAAAGAAAGGCAATGCCAAAGAATGCTCGAACTACTGCACAATTGCACTCATCTCACACTCTAGTAAAGTAATGCTCAAAATTCTCCAAGCCAGGCTTCAGCAATACATGAACCGTGAACTTCCAGATGTTCAAGCTGGTTTTAGAAAAGGCAGAGGAACCAGAGATCAAATTGCCAACATCTGGTGGATCATCGAAAAAGCAAGAGAGTTCCAGAAAACATCTATTTCTGCTTTATTGACTATGCCATAGCCTTTGACTGTGTGGATCACAATAAACTGGAAAATTCTGAAAGAGATGGGAATACCAGACCATCTGACCTGTCTCTTGAGAAACCTGTATGCTGGTCAGGAAGCAACAGTTAGAACTGGACATGGAACAACAGACTGGTTCCAAATAGGAAAAGGAGTACGTCAAGGCTGTATATTGTCACCCTGCTTATTTAACTTATATGCAGAGTACATCATGAGAAACACTGGGCTGGAAGAAACACAAGCTGGAATCAAGATTGTGGCAGAAATATCAATAACCTCAGATATGCAGACGACACCACCCTTATGGCAGAAAGTGAAGAAGTAAAGAGCCTCTTGATGAAAGTGAAAGACGAGAGTGAAAATGTTGGCTTAAAGCTCAACGTTCAGAAAACTAAGATCATGGCATCTGGTCCCATCACTTCATGGGAAATAGATGGGAAAACAGCGGAAACAGTGTCAGACTTTATTTTGGGGGGCTCCAAAATCACTGCTGATGGTGATTGCAGCCATGAAATTAAAAGACGCTTACTCCTTGGAAGGAAAGTTATGACCAACCTAGACAGCATTTTAAAAAGCAGAGACATTACTTTGCCAACAAAGGTCCATCTAGTCAAGGCTATGGTTTTTCCAGTGGTCATGTATGGATGTGAGAGTTAGACGGTAAAGAAAGCTGAGTGCCTAAGAATTGATGCTTTTGAACTGTGGTGTTGGTGAAGACTCTTGAGAGTCCCTTGGACTGCAAGGAGATCCAACCAGTCCATCCTAAAGGAGATCAGTCCTGGGTGTTCATTGGAAGGACTGATGTTGAAGCTGAAACTCCAATACTTTGGCCACCTCATGCGAAGAGTTGACTCATTAGAAAAGACCCTAATGCTAGAAAGGATTGGGGGCAGGAGGAGAAGGGGATGACAGAGGATGAGATGGTTGGATGGCTTCACCGACTCGATGGACATGGGTTTGGGTGAACTCCGGGAGTTAGTGATGGACAGGGAGGCCTGGCGTGCTGCGATTCACGGGGTCGCAAAGAGTCGGACACGACTAAGTGACTGAACTGAACTGACCCACAGTGGCCCCTCAAGAAGTTTCTGCTCTTATCTGTTAAGTTATAATTCTATGTGTTACTTCTTTGTCTCTCCAATTTTAGGGAGCAGTGAATTGTCCTGTGACCTCACATCCCTGAAAGATCTAAGAAGAGTCAAGTTTTCAGTTCATTCAGCTTCTTACTTGTTAGAACAGAGGAATAATGCCCCAAGCTCTTTACATGCCTGCAAGACCAGAAACCAGAAGTCCTGGATCAGAACCTTGAAGTTATCTTTTCAATGATCACATTCCTAGTATATACAAGTATCTAGTGAGCTGGATTTACCTTTCAGTTGACTTGTTATAGGGCCCAAAAGAATGGAAAAGGTGAGGGATATGAAGATGACAGCTGCTTCAAGGAGGAAGACTGCAAGTTTGCATGAATGAATCTGAAAAGTGTTTCCTATGGACTTTGCATGCTTTTTGAAGCAATCACCTGCCTCTAGAGAAAGTGTAGTGAGACTAAAGGCAACTTTTCCTAATGGGGATTTATTTTGGATCATGATTAAGATTCTCTTTGGATAATAAACAGTAGGACTAAAATTGAGTATTCAGTAGGGACCCAAGAAAAACAAAATTCCTTGAGGCTTACACAATGAAGAAGCAAAAAAAAAATCTCATGGAGTGTCTAGTTTCTCTCATCCTGTGTTAAGCATTGAGCTAGATTTTTTCATTTATTCTCATCATTTAAATTTATTTTTCATGTTCATAAAGAGCCACACTTAGACAAAGGACAGCCAAGAACCCAACTGACTGACTGATATCTGGGTTTAAGACGGCTGTGCGTGTGTGCTCAGTCATGTCTGACTCTTTGTGACCCCATGGGCTGTAACCAGGCAGGCTCCTCTGTCCATGGGATTTTCCAGGCAAGAATTCTGGAGTGGGTTGCCATTTCCTCCTCCAGGGAATCTTCCCGACCCAGGGGTCAAACACATTTCTTCTGTCTCCTGCATGGGCAGGTGGATTCTCTACCACTAGCACCACCCAGAAAGCTGGTTAAAATCCTCCAATATTTCTATGGCTTGAAATACTTCAACTTGGACCATCTGTTGCTTCAGTATCACCCAGAAATATTCCCTCAGCCTTTTCATAAAAAGGAAAGCAGCAAGCTAACTTTGTTTAGTACATTTCCATTTTATTCTTTTTAAAGAATTATTAGTTATGGTTTTACTATAGAATTTTTCAAAGGGAAAGTCAGGCTATGAGAAAACAATCTTGAAATTCAAATAGAAATGTAACCAATGAAAGAGTTGAAAAAAATCAGCTAGCCAAGGAAACAACTCAGTTTCCATCTAAGTTTGCTTTTCTCGCTTGTGCAAAGTCTCCTTTAGCTGATAAATCTCTTTATTCAATGAAAGGAACACATATTTCAGGTGAAATGTTCTTACTCCAGAAGGAAAAAGAAATTCTGAAGTGCAGGATATCCTGAGGAAATAGTTTGGCAAAGAATATGATATTTTCCTGTTTTTGCTTACTATCATAAACAGAATAAATATGGGTGACGAGGAACTAAATGGAGAAAAGATTTCCAGAATAATAGAATATGAAATCAGAATAGTTCCTGAGAGATCATCTGGCCCAAATTCTTTATTTTTCCCATGAGGTTTAAGACCCAGAGAAGCAAACTTCATTGCCCAAAGTAACACAGATGGCTAGTGGCAGAACTGAAGCTCAAACCAAAACTTAAAATTCTGTTGATTGTCCTTTCTAATAGGACTCAAAGTATCTTCTTCCAAAGTCTACCTCTGTGTGACCATGATCTGTTCTATCCTGTCTACCTCTGTATGACCACGATCTGTTCTATCCTGCCAAGCCACAGAAAGACTATTTCTATTCTCCAGCAAGAAGATGCCAGGTGAGACTTTGGTACAGACTGTCACCTAAAGAGGGACATGATAAAATTCAGAATATGTCAAACTTCAATGGAAAACTTTTCTCATATCTTATTTCCTTTTCAGTAACAAGTGAGACTGAGCATTTTTTTCAAATACAAATGGAGACAACACGCCACAGTTGTATTACTGGTCCCTGTGACTGCCACCATGAAAGTCAGATGTTTTCACATTCTTCCACAGTTTCTGTATATTTTGAAACGTCATTTATGTTCATAATGATTTTGAAATTAGAATACTCAGACTTGCTCCTAGATATTAATATTTAATGTCTTCATGAAAAAGCACATACATTGCCATTTCACAAATGTGCTTTTTAATATTTGGTCATTGGTTTCCTTAGCAACCATATATAATTTATTTTATAGCCGGCCTTGAACAGTCAATTATATGAAATTGTACAATGCTCCCCAAAAGGTCTTCTGTATCACAAGATACCTACAAACACTTCTAAAGCTAGCTAAATCTCCAATTTAAAAGTAGTCCCATAGCTTCACGGCAAGCCAAAAAAAGACCTTAACATATATCTATAACTGGGGAACAGATCAAGATGTGAGTTCCTGTGCCAAAATCATTATGAGTAATTAAGAAGTCTGCTTGAATTAATTAACCACATTCAGCAACAAGGCTTGAATGTTAGGGTGAAGGACTGGGCTTCTGGTTCAAATCTGGACCATGCTTGTCAACTTCTCCTGGGCAATGCTCCCTGCTACCCCTCCCCAACTCCCTTTGCCCTATGATGCATACATCAGTGAAATTACTGAATCCCTGCGAACCAAGTCATTCTGCTATGAGACACCACTGTAAATGCTGGATCCAAGAAGGAAAAAAGGTTTTCCTCTGGCAAAGAGGATGTTGCAGCAGTGTGAGCTGAAGCCTTGAGCAACCCAGAGTTTGGCAAGCCAAACGAGAACAGAAACCAAGTGGATGGTGGGCCACAATCAGCAGACTATCAATTAACAATTCAGTAGAAAAAAGGCAGCAGCATCAATTTTCACGGCAAGCAACATGTCACCAGCTGTAGAATACACCAGTTAGGAAGTCAGATGCAGCTCCCACAATGTCTGGGTTTGAAATGATTCAGCCTCTTATAAGATACACAATTTAGCCAAGTTACTTCACCTTCCTGTGCTGTAAAATATAACAGCTGTAACTGCTTCATAGGGTTTTGTGAGACCAAAATGCATACATTTCAAGAAAGTGTATATAATAGGCCTGGTCCACTGTAAGCATTCAAGAAATGTTAGCTATTAGGGGTAGCAATTGCTCTGAATATATATACAGGACAACTGTGCTCTCCAACATATTGTGGAACTCTTTGAATGCATAAACTGCTGTTGGCATTAGGAGCACATACAGGTTACAAATGTAAGACCTTTTGGGATCCTCAATGATTTCTGAAGGATGTATTTCCTGGAAATAATTTGACTCTTGAAATATCAAAATTGAGGGTTCTATTAGAAAGGTGAAAACATGAGACACATCAATTAATCCTTTGTAATGATTCTGTTATTGTTGTAATTATGTGTACAAGAATAGTTAGCAAGTTCCTGAATTACCTTAATTTTAAAGACTAAATTTTAGCATCCTAAGTCATGCATTACGTCTCAGTCACTTATAGCTACAAGGTCTGATCCATTTTAAGAATGCAGTAAATGCCTTTGAATAAATAAAAAACAAGTTCACTAGCCTTCTGCTGTGCAAGGGAAGGCTCACAGAATTCACAACACCTGTGAAATCTAGATTATATTTCAGTTTTAATGCTATTCATGTCCTGGTATAATATACCAATAATATGTTGAAATATGTTCATTTGTTCAAGGCATAAATAAAAGTGCTATTTATTAATTTGCTACTTCTTCCTCGCTGTTTTTATCGATGGCACAGTGATAGGGACTAAGATTTTTATTCTAATCTGGCACCATCACAAAACTTTAGTCATAATATTTTATTAGTCAGTTTCTCTAGAAATAATAGCCTACTTATTATATGCAAGAAGGGCATGCACTCACTCCTTTCCCCCTCACCCAATTCCCAGGGTAACTTCCATTTCTTGTCCATGCAAGAGTGACAACAGCAAGTCTAAACCAATTTGTTATTCAATTCTTGATTAGATATCCAGGGACACTAGTGTTTACAAATGTCCAGGCTTGTAAATGGGATGCTTAATCTCCTGAGCTGCTGGGATGCTTGATTGACTGGAAGATTAGTGGCTTTTATTCCTAAAGTGTTTGTGTGGTCCAGGCAAAGCTTCGCTAGGAGAGTCATCATCTATAATGAGCGGTCCGGAATGGTCCTCTAGTCTGTGCCCCGGCTCTGTGTTTATCCACAGCTGCCTTCTCCCAGATGAGGGGTCGGTGATCCCATCACATTTGGCTCAGCCCAAACTAGATGCAGCTGAAGTTCCAAGTTCCTAAAGTACAACTCGAGAAAATATCTTATTGTTTAGGCTCCATGCTGCTTGGAGAACATGCAAGTGTTCACCTTGATTAGTGACGGCAGGTGGAATGGGTTTAACCCACGGCTTCAGGGTTCCACCCCGACCCATCTTTTGATTATTCCTCAATCTGGAGGGAGAGGGGTTGAGGATGGCCCTGGCTACTTTCTGCTGATAAGGGGTATAGATCCAACAAGGGCTTGAAAAAATGAAACTAGCTAGCACTTGTTTGAGAGTATTTTCTTGTTTCTGGATTCAAATTCACACTTTGATCTTAATAAATAAATACTGCCTCTGAGCCAGCTGTCAAGGTGCTCATAGACCCAAGATTGGTAACAAACCCCAAAGATATACCCTTGGGGCCCAAAGAATGCCAGACATTATTAACATTTTGAATTTTTAGCAGTTTTATCAAGGACACAGTCAAGAAGGAATTTTTGGTGTCTCAGCATTTTATGTGTATTCATATCTCAATCATTATCCGTTTGGCTGAAACACTTATGTATTAAATATGGAAGAGACATAGGCTGGGAAAATTATGGTTTCTTTAATATCCTAACCAAGCAGAACCTAGACAAGGATAGATGCCAGAGTTGTTTTGTTTGTTTTAAATATGAAGATTCAATAACAGAGAGAACAAAGTTCCAGCTCAGTTGTGAGAAAGACAGAGGACAGGTGATCAGCCTAATTGATAGGTTACATCTTAAGGCAGCAAAGTTAGGGATGGTTGAAAAACTGGCCAACACAACCAAAGGGCGAGCATGATCAAGTACAGGAAGTGATTTTGGACGATAGGTCCATCACTAGAGATACACCTACTTTTGCCAAAGTAGGAAAAATCTAGTCACCAAGTTGTCTCTGCAAGGCTGGAGGGTTAGAAACAAAGGCCTAACAAAAGAAAAGCTCCCTCTTATAACTTAGGAAGTTACTTCAATTGCCTTCTAAGGAGTTTGACTTTACCAAAAGCCACCACTGCAGCAAGCCCACTCACCTTATTTCTCGCAGTTTCTGAGAAGCAACCTGAGATCTGTTTTGGTTCACCTGCCCCCGGGAGGAGTCAGCATCAGGGTCTGGAACAGTGCAAGTTTGGACGACCTTGGTCCAGGTTTTTGTGCAGCATGGCTTCCGTTTCCCATCTATATCTCATAAGGTCCAGTCCAGCAAGGACAGAGCCAGTCTTCTGGATGTTTCTCCTCCAAGATTTCAGTCTAGAGGGGGTCACAATCTCTTCCTTTAAAAGCTTCATTCAAAAGGTTTTGCTATGAGTCTGAAGTTAGGGATCCAGACACAGCAGAAGCCCAGGAACCACCACAGTTGTCGAGGTGGGAACTGCCACTCACTAGAACTTCTGTGGCTTCAAAAAGCAATTCTCTATCCTTAAGTTCAAAAACCCCAAAATACTTAAAACACAGGACCAAAAATAAAAAAAAGAAACTGCCTTTTTCTTCAGGAGCTCCAGAGCTGGAGTGCATGTGGAAAAGAGTGAAGACCCAGGCACAAACCTCAAGCCAGTCTCCTGAAGTCCACGGGCTCTGGGTATTTATGGGATCAGGAATGAAGAGGCCCAGAATTCTCAGGGTGCGCAGGAGGGAGGCGTGGGCAGAGTGGGGAAAGGTGATGGGGAACAGGTGCCGGGGAATCACTGTTCTGCACACGCATAACTAGGCTACAGGCCTCCAGACCTTCACAAAGTTAGGAGCAGACATGCGCAGGTCCAGGTGAGGGGTTGGTGGTCCTATCCCATTTCATAGGCTCATCCTAAAATAGACACAGCTGATTTCAAGTTCCTGGAGAACAACTCCAGCAAACGTCTCACTGCTTAGGCTCTCTACAACTTGGAGGAAGCCTAAGCCTTAAAATCAACTTGAGCAGTGACAGCAGGTGAAATAGATGTGACTCGTTACCCGTGGGTTCAATTTGAAAATCAAATCAGAAACATGGCTGTGATCCTTGACTTATGAGGCCAGGAGGCATTTGATTCCTCATGACTTTTTTCTCTAAACTATTTTTTTATTGAAGTATAATTGATTTATAATGTTGTTTTAGTTCCAGCTATACAGGAAACTGATTCTGATATGTGTGCGTGTGGAGGAAAGGAAAGATATACCCATCTGAATGCAGAGCTCCAAAGAATAGAAAGGAGAGATAAAGGCTCCCTAACTGATCAATGCAAAGAAATAGAGGAAAACAATAGAATGAGAAAGACTAGAGATCTCTTCAAGAAAATTAGAGACACTAAGGAAATATTTCATGCATAGATGGGCTCAATAAAGGACAGAAATGATATGGACCTAGTGGGAAGCAGAAGATATTAGAAAGAGGTGGCAAAAATACACAGAAGAACTATACAAAAAAAAAATCTTAATGACCTGGATAACCACGATGGTGATAACCACCTACAGCCAGACATCCTGGAATACAAAGTCAAGTGGGCCTTAGGAAGCATCACTACCAACAAAGCTGGGAAGGTGATGGAATTCCAGCTGACCTATTTCAAATCCTAAAGATGATACTGCTGAAGTGTTGCACTCAATATGCCAGTATGTGAACCAAGAACATCCAGATATTCAAGCTGGATTTAGAAAAGGCAGAGGAACCAGAGATCAAATTGCCAACATCCCTTGGATCATAGAAAAAGCAAGAGAGTTCCAGAAAAACATCTACTTCTGTTTCACTGACTACGCTAAAGCCTTTGACTGTGTGAGTGAAGTGAAAGTCACTCAGTCACGTATGACTCTTTGTGACCCCATGGAATTCTCCAGGCCAGAATACTGGAGTGGATAGCTGTTCCCTTCTCCAGGGAATCTTCCCAACCCAGGGATCAAACCTAGGTCTCCCACCTTATAGGTGGATTCTTTACCAGCTGAGCCACAACTGTATGGATCACAACAAACTGGAAAATTCCTAAAGAGATGGTAATACTAGACCAATTTACTGCCTCCTGAGAAATCTGTATGCAGGTCAAGAAGCAACAGTTAGAACTGGAAATGTAACAATGCACTGGTTCCAAATTGGGAAAGGAGTACATCAAGGCTGTATATTATCACCATGCTTATTTAACTTATATGCAGAGTACATCATGTGAAATGCTGGGCTGGATGAATCACAACCTGGAATAAAGATTGCCGGGAGAAATATCAATAACCTCAGCTATGCAGATGATACCACTTTAATGGCAGAAAGTGAAGAGGAACTAAAGAGTCTCTTGATAAAGGTGAAAGAGGAGAGTGAAAAAGCTGGCTTAAAACTCAACATTCAAAAAACTAAGATCATGGCATCTGGTCCCATCACTTCATGACAAATAGATGGATAAACAATGGAAACAGTGACAGACTATTTTCTTGGGCTCCAAAATCACTGCAGATGGTGAATGAAGCCATGAAATTAAAAGACGCTTGCTTCTTGGAAGAAAAGCTATGACCAACTTAGATAACATATTGAAAAGCAGAGATATCACTTTGCCAACAGATATCTGTATTGTCAAAGCTATGGTTTTTCCAGTAGTCATGTACATATGTGAGAGTTGGACCATAAAGAAGGCTGAGTGCCAAAGAATTGATGCTTTTGAACTGTGGTGTTGGAGAAGACTCGTCAGAGATCCTTGGACAGCAAGGAGATCAAACCAGTCAGTCCTAAAGGAAATAAGTCCTGAATATTCATTGGAAGGCTGATGCTGAAGCTGAAGCCCCAATACTTTGGCCACCTGATGTGAAAAGCTGACTCTTTGTAAAAGACCCTGATGCTGGGAAAGATTGGAGGCAGAAGGAGAAGGGGACAACAGAGGACAAGATGGCTGGATGGCATCACCAACTCAATGGACATGAGTTTGAGCAAACTCTGAAAGATAGTGAAGGACAGGGAAGCCTGGTATGCCACAGTCCATGGGGTTGAAAAGAGTCAGACACCACTGAGAGACTGAACAACAACAAATACACCATATCCTCTGGTGAGCAGAGCTGTGTCAAGGGGAGTGTCTAGAGGTGGTTGTGTCCTCAGGAAGACTTTAGGCAGTCTGTCTGCTAATGGGTGGGACTGTGGTCCCACCTTGGTGGTGGTTTGGCCCTAGGTGTCCCAGCATGAGAACTTACTGGCTATTGAGTAGCTGTTGGGTGAGGCCAAGTCTTGGTAATGGTTACCCAAGCAATACATCTGCCTCCAGCAAGAGTTCAAGTATATGAACACTCCCTGATATTTCTTCCACAAACTTTTATGACCCCAGAGAGACCCACAGCCATTCCCTGTCTCCCCAGGAGACCCTCCAAGACCAGCAGGGAGGTCTGCCCCAGGCTCCTATGGAGCCACTGCTTTGTTCCTGGGTCCTAGTGTGCATGAGAACTTGTATGCACCCTCTGAGAGTGGAGTCTCTGTTTCCCCTACTCCCGTGGAGCTCCTGTAGTCAGGCACATCTGGCCTTCAAAGCCAAATGTTCTGGGAGTTCCTCCTCCTGAGGCCAGATCACAAGACTGGGAAGCCTGACATGGGGCTGAGAACTCTCACTCCTGCAAGATGGAACAGATATTTATATAATATAACATATATAACATATATAATATAATATATAATTATATCTGTGATATAATTATTCCCCAGTTTAGGGGTCACTCCTTGTGGGGGGAGGTGGGATTTGATTGTATCATGAGTGCGTCCTTCTTACTGTCTCATTTGATTTCATCTTTATGTCTTTGGATTTCCCTGGTGGCTCAGACGTTAAAGTGTCTGCCTACAATGCAGGAGACCTGGGCTCGATCCCTGGGTCGAGAAGATCTGGAGAAGGAAATTGCAACCCACTCCAGTACTCTTGCCTGGAGAATCCCATGGATGGAGGAGACTGATGGGCTACAGTCCATGGGGTTGCAAACAGTAGGACATGACTGAGTGACTTCACTTTCTTTTTTTATGTCTTCAGCTGTAGAATATCTTTTTTGTAGATCCCATTCTTTTTTATTGACAGCGGTCCAGTAGTTAATTGCAATTTTATGGTTCTTTTGAGAGGAGGTGAGCTCAAGGTCCTTCTACTCCACCATCTTGTCTTTGCCCATACTGATATCTTCATGTTCTTTCGGTGAGCAAGTTGTCATAGGTGCAAGCTGAGGCATCCTCAGTTCAGTTCAGCTGCTCAGTCGTGTCCGACTCTGTGCAACCCCATGGACTGCACCACACCAGGCTTCCCTGTCCATCACCAACTCCCAGAGCCTGCTCAAAGTCATGCCTCTTATTTATCTTGATATTTCTATCGGCCTTTATTATTTTCTTGCATTGCTTACCTCTATTGAATTCCTAAGTTCTTCCATTTCTCTGAGATAATATCAAATCTCTTAAATACCTACTTGGAGTTTTTTGTTTTCTTACTCTAATTGGACTTTTATAAGTTTACTGCATGATTCAGTCAGTTCAGTTCGGTCGCTCAGTCATGTCTGACTCTCTGTGACCGCATGGACTGCAGCACGCCAGGCTTCCCTGTCCATCACCAACTCCCAGAGCTTGCTCACACTCATGTCCATTGAGTCGGTGATGCTGTCCAACCATCTCATCCTCTGTTTTCCCCTTCTCCTCCTGCCTTCAATCTTCCCAGCCTTAGGATTTTTTCCAAAGAGTCAGTTCTTCGCATAGGTGGCCAAAGTATCAGAGCTTCAGATGCTAATGTTGAAACATGGGCTGAGCTTTGTGGCCAGTGGGAAGCTGTCTATGATCAAAGATACTTAGGCAAGGCTATGGCAAATGTTGTGAGCTTCCTTGCCCTCTCTGACCTGCCAACCATTCACCAACCTGAAAGCTCTGTCAATCATTGCTATACAACCATCTCTCTTTTTCACGGTGAGCTATCACGCTGTCACTGAACCAGGCTCATCTTGCCCCAACACACAGCAAACCAAAATGCCCAGCTGATCTGTCAGGGCCACGCATATTCAGATGTCATGATGACTCTCCCATGGATGACTTCAGCCCTGACCACATTGCTGGAGTTCCAGCATCAAAGGTTATTGTCAAATTTGCTGCCAAATACTTCCAGGCTCTTCTCCAGGGAGAAGGCTTGTGAAGTGACTCATTGGTGGTGAGTCATTGGTCTATGTTTCTCTAATGAGTAAATCTGATCTATTAAATGGCTTAAGAATGGAGGGCTTAGTTTCTTTCTCCTCTCCACCTGGACAGGAGGGAGACAATGACCTATGTCTCCCCAAATTCAACTTTGCTTCAGGTGGGCAAGTTCAGAAATGCAGGGTAGGTCTCAGCAAACTAACTTTAGCTCAAACTAAGACAAATCCTCCAACCTAACCATTATTGAAAATCAGAAAATAGCTGGGTTTCCATTCTCTTGACTCCTTTGTCTTATTTCCTATTGAGTGAGAAATCAGTCCAGGAAATAACATGCTATTTTGTAATCTATTGCTGTATAACAAATCATCTAGAATTTGATAGCTTAAAATAACAACAATCAAATTTTGGGCTCGTAAATTTACAATTTGGGCAGAGTTTGGCAGAATAGGCTCATCATGACCCCATGAAGCATCAGCAGCCCAACTGGTCTGGAGGATATGATTCCAACATGGCTCTCAAGTTGCTGGGAGTGTCAACTTGGAGTTCATCTGGGGCTGTTGGCCAGGAGCCACTCCCTGGGGCTGATTGGGCTTCCTCACAGCACGATCAGTTTCAAAAGCAAGTATTCAAAGAGGCCCAGATGGAAGCTGCATGAATTCTTATCAACCAGACTGAGAAGGCTCAGAATTTTCCTCTACAGCATTTTATGATCAACCAAATCTCTAAGGCAAGCCCAGATTCAAGAGGAGAAATGCCATCTTTCAATAGAAGGCAAAGTAAAATAATGTGCACCCATTGTTAATCTATCACAGATGCTATTGATTGAACTTCCTCTAGAAGTCTGATGCCCTGAAAGGTAAAACTATATAAAAACAAACATATAAGAAAACAGAAATCATAGTCCAGCTTGCTAGTTTTTCTGAAAAGTTTAAGAAGAGACCAAAAAATATAAAAAGTCTGTTTCTAAATCCCTGTAGTCTTCAGCTTTATGGATACTGACTAATTCATGAACAAATTCAGGAACCAAGAAGAATTAAATGTTCCAGGGTCTCATCAGACATCAATATAAAACTGATTTCTGTCGTTAAACTCTTTATCACCTGATTTCCCACGTCTACATTGTTCCTAAGTAGAACTGTAACCAGAATGATTTAAAAGTTGTGTCTCAAGTGCTTAGTATTTTTCCATTCATTTACTGTCCTTTCTAAAATCCATTAGGGGAAAGAAAAAATGACACCCTAAACTTGAAGATGCAATTTCAATTACCTAAATTGAAGAAGCTGACCCAGGTGATCAAAAGATTCTCTGAACTCCTACTTTCTTATAACTTCAGCTAACTCCAGCATTATTATAAAAATGTTCACCAGACATTAAACAGAGTTAGAGTAGGTCATTCCCTCCCAATGTGGGATAGAGGGATGCTCTGAGTTACAACTACTACTATTTGTCTATTTTGTTGTTAAAAACATTCACTACCATTGGCCATAAAATTGGAGATGCATGTGTGTGGTTTATAAAGGTTATAAGTAGTTGAAGATCCACTGGGTCTTCTTTTAATAGATTTGTGAGATTCAAGGTGAGTCATTATCTCAAAGATATCTTTTGTTGTGGGAAAGAGAAAAGATGTGCACGCTTATTCTTTAAGTTCATTAAGTGCAGGAATACAAAATTTGGCCATGTGAAGTTTATATAGTCACTAGAGGAAGATTGTGTTCAATGTCAGCTTTTTAACTATAGAAAAAATATTTTTCCCAGGGGAAATCACAAGATCTGTTTGGGAGCTCTAGACCCATCTGGGAGACATTGCACAAGGTCTTTATTACCTAAAAATGTTAGGATTCAAAGTTCTCAGTCTTTTTACCACTTTTATTAAGGCTGTACCTTTTATACAAAGGAACTTTAATATTCATCAACTGCCAACTATACCAACTAAGAACCAAGAAAAATAAAAATGTTGTGACACTTCACTGTTTATTTCATTTAAAAGCAGAATTAGTAATATATAGAATAATGAAGGGGCTTCCCTGGTGGCTCAGACAATAAAGAATCTGCCTGCAATGCAGGAGATATGGGTTCAATCCCTGCATCAGGAAAATCGCCTGGCTACCCTCTCTAGTATTCTTACCTGGAAAATCCCATGAGCAGAGGAGCCTGGAGGTCTACAGTCCAGGGGTTAGCAAAGAGTCGAACATGACTGAGCAGCTAAGCTTGCACACAATATAGCTGTAAATAAGAAAAAAAAATTTACTTGGTCACAGTTTTATCCTATGCAGGAAATACAGAAAACAGAGCAACACGAATGTGCAACTGGCACACTGCCACAGAAGGGTGGATTAGCAAAAGCATGGCTGTGACAAATGAGTCTTGTTCCAAAACAGATAAAATGGGAGGAAAAGAAAAGGAAGAAGGGGGAGATTTACATTAAGAGAATTAAAATGTATATTAAATAAAATAATGGGCAAGATTAGGGCATAGAAATGAAATTTTGATTGGCTAAATGAAAGGAAATAGCTACTTTAAGTTTTAGGATAATGAATTCTTAGAATATTTTGGAAGGATAAATGGTTTATGATTGGGACGGAACACATGAAGGGACTTCTGGGGTGACTGACAAGGACCCTGAATTGAACTGCATTGTGATTTCAAGTGTGTTTGCCTTATAGTACTGGGGTAAGCTAGATATATGTTTGTGTGATTTTTTGAATCTTTATCTCCTTTTACTGAAAATAAAAAAATTTAAAAAAAGGATAGTTGAAGAATTATATACTTGTGTTTTTTTAAAGTTACACCCACAAGTAGCTCATAATTTTTTCAAAAATTAGTAATGAAACAATGTATAGAACTGAATGATAACAAAAATACCTTATGAATTTTAAGAAGCAAATAATGTGGCAAGTTTAAAGGGGAATGTATATCTTTGGACAGTCATTCTAGAAAAGAGGAAAAGCAAACCATTCATAAGTTAAATCATCATATCAAAGGAAAAAAAAAAAGGAAAAACCTGGAGAATGGAGAAAGAGTAATAAAATGAGAAATTTAAAAGAAAAATATACAGTATAGAAGAAAGTGAACTGGCAAGGCAATCCAGATTAAAACATAATATAAAACTAAGCAATCATTCAGATTAACAGAGGCCCTAATTACACACCAGCAGATATTAAGAGACAATCAAATAATATTATAAACATCTTTATGTAAAAATCTTGAAAGCATATACAAAATGACAAATTCCTAGAAAATAACAAGGTACTAAAATTGATTCAAGAAGAAATAAAATATTTGAATAGTCCTACACAGTTGAAAGAAACATAGCTAATAACTTTTAAAAAATGATTTCCACAAAGAGATCTTTATAAGGGAGTTCTACAAAATATTCAAAGAGTTTTACATGACTTCCAAAAAAGAAAAAGAGCAACAATGCATGAATTATTCCATAAAGTATATATGATCTTACATTAAAGCCAATAATATATTAGGAGAAATTAAAATTTTAGGTCAATCTCACTCATAAATGTGGATGTGAAAATATTAAAAAATTAGCAAGCTAAACATATTGATGTAAGAAAAACATAAAACATTACGCTGCTAAGTCGCTTCAGTTGTGTCCAACTCTGTGCGAGCCCATAGACAGCAGCCCACCAGGATCCGCCGTCTCTGGGATTCTCCAGGCAAGAATACTGGAGTGGGTTGCCATTTCCTTCTCCAGTGCATGAAAGGGAAAAGTGAAAGTGAAGTCACTCTGCTGTGTCCGACTCTTAGCGACCCCATGGACTGTAGCTTACCAGGCTCCTCCATCCATGGAATTTTCCAGGCAAGAGTACTGGAGTAACAAATGTTAACTGAAGGTGCTGTTGTTAATATGACTGAACTGACATTCATCTGTTTAGTTGGTATAGGATAATCTAGATATCATAAGTGCTAGAGTAAAAAACACACCTTTTTGAAACATACAATCATATCTGGAAAAAAGGAGAAAAGTCACTGTCTTGGAGTGTAGATAAGTAGACACTATGCCAAAGCCTTTGTGCAGATCACAGCAAATTGTGGAATATTCTTCAAGAGATGGGAACACCAGACCACCTGACCTACCTCCTGAGAAATCTGTATGCAGGTCAAGAAGCAACAGTTAGAACTGGACATGGAACAATGGACTGGTTCCAAATAGGAAAAGGAGTACTTCAAGGCTGCATATTGTCACCCTGCTGATTTAACTTACATGCAGAGTACATCATGAGAAACGCTGGGCTGGAAGAAGCACAAGCTGGAATCAAGATTGCCGGGAGAAATATCAATAACCTCAGATACTCAGATGACACCACCCTTATGGCAGAAGGCGAAGAAGAACTAAAGAGTCTCTTGATGAAAGTGAAAGAGGAGAGTGAAACAGTTGACTTAAAACTCAACATCCAGAAAACTAAGATCATGGCATCTGGTCCCATCGCTTCATGGCAAATAGATGGGAAAACAATGGAAACAGTGACAGACTTTACTTTTGGGGGCTCCAAAATCACTGCAGATGGTGACTACAGCCACGAAATTAAAACACACTTGCTCCTTGGAAGAAAAGTTATGACCAACCTAGGCAGCATATTAAAAAGCAGACATTACTTTGGCAACGAAGGTCCGTCTAGTCAAAGCTATGGTTTTTCCAGTAGTCATGTATGGATGTGAGAGTTGGACTATAAAGAAAGCTGAGCGCTGAAGAATTGATGCTTTTGAACTGTGGTACTAGAGAAGACTCTTGAGAGTCCCTTGGACTGCAAGAAGATCCAACCAGTCTATCCTAAAGGAAATCAGTAATGAACACTCATTGGGAGGACTGATGCTTAAGCTGAAACTCCGATACTTTGGCCACCTGATAAGAAGAGCTGACTCATTTGAAAAGACCCTGATGCTGGGAAAGACTGAAGGCGGGAGAAGGGGATAGCAGAGGGTGAGATGGTTGCATGACATCACCAACTGGATGGTCATGAGTTTGAGTAAGCTCTGGTGGTTGATTATGGACAGGGAAGCCTGGCATGCTGTGGTTCATGGGGTCGCAAAGAGATGGACACGACTGAGCAACTGAACTGAACTGAAGTAGACCTTGCTCATAGGGAGATAGAGAAGCAGGAAGATGAGATGAGAGTTTGTAGAATGGAGGAGAATCCAGTTAATGAAAAGTGAGTATAGTTAGGAAAAAGATATGTGTAATCAGGTGGGAGAAGTTCAATTTTTGAAAACTTCCTCTGAAAGGATTATATAAAATACAAGTAGCAAAGTAAGGCAACTTAATGAATTTGGTCTCAAGCAAAGAGGAAAAGAAAATAAGCAATGGAGAAGAAGGAAGGAAGGAAGGGGTCAAGGAAAAAGGGAAAGAGGGGAGGGAAAGACAAAGGAGGAGAGGGAGGAAAGAAGGAAGCAAAACCCATCAGAGACCAAACTCAGTGAAAGGTGTGGCAAATTAAGTTCAGTTCAGTTGCTCAGTCATGGCCAACTCTTTGCAACCCCATGGACTATAGCCCTCCAGGCTCCTCTGTCCATGGGGACTCTCCAGGCAAGAATACTGGAGTAGGTTGCCATGCCCTCCTCCAAGGGATCTTCCTGACCCAGGGATTGAGTCTGTGACTCTCATGTCTCCTGCATTGGTAGGCAGCTTCTTTACCACTAGCATTACCTGGGAAGCCCTGGACTGCAGGACTCTGCTTTGAAAGATCTGGCAGCCTCCCCCATTTCCCTCTGAGGCACCATGAAGGAAGTCCAGGCTAGTCTTCTGGAGACATAGGTCACAGAACCATGAGAGATAACAAGTTATTGTCAAAACTACTAAATTTTAGGATAGTTTGCTACACATCAGTAGATAAACAGAATAAGGCATCTTGTGGGGAGAGAAAGGACATTGTATCAAGAGAAAATAGAGACTGAAGATGCAGGTTGTGCATCAAGGCCTTGCCAAAATGCAGCATCAAGGCCATCTGGCACTCTTAATTCTTGGATCTTCCTTCTACCCTTTGCAGGATTCTAGCCTGAGATGCTTTGCGTAGATCTTCTTTAATTGCAGAAAGCAGAGAGAGGACCCAACCTCCAACCAACTGTCCATAAGAGACTGCAACTACCAGTAGAGAATCATGCTTCCCTGGTCTCGGTTGGAGGCGTTTCCCACCCCTTCATTATATTTCCCTGTAAAAGTCTAGAGTGCTCCAGCAAACATACTCATTAAAGTCTCAGGATTCAATTTACATAATTGAGGCAGTCCAGCTAATTTTAGGAAAATTACAACTTTGCAAAAAATAACTCTTATACAGTAATTATGGCAAAGATGTTCAGCTTTGTGTCAGACACAATGAAAGCAGGTTTAAAAATTAAGAACAAGGGCCTCTAAGCTCTCAATGTCATTTTAAAAGTGAGAGAGAGCTGTTCAGAAACAGCCTTGCATGTTAATCACAGAGCTCAGGAACATTCTGTGTTAAGATATACGATTTTTCAACCTTGTTAAAAGAAATATTGAAATAGGGAAATTGATTTTTTTTCCCCACAAAATTTGCCTGCCACACTCCCAGATAAGTTACTGTTATATGTGTCCATTAAATAAGTTTATTATATGAAAAGTCACACTCTAGGAAAAAAAGTTCAGTCAGCATTGACTTCAGCTAGGATTTATACAATCTCTTAATTAAGGATTTGAGGTGAACAGAGTTGATTGTCATTAATGTGCAGTTGAACTAGTTATGGAATGAAGAGCATATGGAATAGTAACAAGCCATAACTACATTTGGGGAATTGGGTTGGTTGCCTCAGAGAGGGATTCTTGGAAATACTATATTCACTGAGAGAGTAAATACATGTACTGCTACAATATGTGCTGATTGGTGAATTAACACACAATGTTTGACAGAAGAAATCAGGGAGACAATAATGTAATTTTTAAAAGCAAAGGACAACATTTATCCTAAAGGTTTTCCAACTTTCCCCAAGAAGCCCTGGGTTCTGCTAAGATATTCAGGACTGGAGAAAGAGGGACAGGAAGTCTGAGTGGATGCAGCTAAGCAACTCCACGTCTATCCATCTATGGAAACACAGCTCCAGCTTGATGTGTTTTCCATACTGAGGTGATCATAAAATTGCATTTGGGAAACTAGATCAGAGCCTAAATAGGGTTCTAGATGACTTCCCTCAGAAGATGACCCATAAGTGATTCCTAAAAAGCACCAGCAAAGCAGTGGCAAAGTAAGAGGATGGGGGTGAAAACTGCTATCTCAGGAAGGTACATTTGCAAGAATTCAGCCTGATCTGATAAGCTTGCAAATGGAAAATCCTAAGTGAAGAGGAAATCCCTGATTCAAGTTTTCTGACCATTTTCTGCTTGAATATAACAAATATACTGCTTTGGGGGGGGGGAGCGGGTAGGGTTGGCATTCCCATGAAGTTTCTGGGGTTTATTCAGGCTTACTAGGCTCATACAGTATCTATTTGGTTAATTCACTCCAAGTTGAGTTTACTACTAGCTAAAGCCAAACGTAATCTCAAATGACATATAATATCTTTTCACTTGACAACAACAAATTTTAGTTCAATTATGTGCTTCTTTAGAGCCATAATTAGTTACAGAAGCCAAACTGCAATAGAAACTCTTTGAAAAATACATCTATACGTGTCCAACTTCTTTGAGTCTCTATTCTCATCTTTAAAACAGTGACAATAGTACTTACAGGATCCCTGCAAAGATGAGATAAGGTATGCAAAATGTTTAACACAATGCTTAGATGTACATGTTCAGTGTGATAGCATTTATCATCATTAGTAATAATCACTATTATTACAAAAGAACAGAGGAACTGGAGAAAATTGAGCATTAAATGATGGTATTATTTACCCATTTATAAGCATCTCCCGATAGTTAAAAATTAATACTGTGCTTGATAAAAATTGTTTGTAAAATGCTATCTTACAGAAATGTACACATTTTAGTTTTTGTTTAATTATATTAGATTCATAATTTCCTTACTCTTTGACATTTTACTTAACCCGAGACTGCCACTCCCTGTTATTCCTAAGAGGGATACCTAAGAAGATGAAAAGTCTAAATCAGCAGTCTCATCAAAAAATAATAGAAAGACCATCTAGTCTAGAGATGCTTAGCCTGACCCAAATTTCAGAAAGTCCACAAGAATGTGAAATTATGGAAAACGGTTTGTGCGAAAGTTTGTTTACCTGGGAAAATGGATCATTATTGGAGGATCTATGACTCAAAAATGTGGAGAATCATGATAGCATCCCACTCTGACTGTGCAGTTGAAGAATCAGGACAAAAGAAGTGGAGTCACTTCCTCAAGGATATACACATATTAGAATTGTGAGTAAAACTAAAGATGTTATTCCTGGTCCTTGATGACCTTGGCAGAGATTCTGATTTTTTTTATTTTTGGCTACACCACTTGGCTTGTGGGATTTTAGTTTCCCAACTGAGGCCTCAGTAGTGAGAGTTCAGAGTCCACCACTGGACCACCAGGGGATTCCTGAGATTCTGATGTCACTATATGGAGGATGGTCAAGGAAAACACGGCTGATCCCAAAAGAGATGGACCTTGTTGAAGCTGCTGGACAATATACTGGCTCATTGCCCGTATACAGGAGTGGTCGATCCCAGACCAGATTTCAATCCCATCACTTTGTTGACTGAATTTGTGCTTGTTATTTAATTTATATGAGCCTATATTTTGTCACGTATAATACAGTTATAAAAACCAGGATTTGGTGAGGATTAAACAAAATAACATGTAAAAAGCAACCAGAACGATGCTTGGGAAATAATAAATAGAAGTTATTATTATGGTTGCTTTACCTTGTCTTCCTTTTCTATGAATTTTCCTTTGCCCCAGACAACTCGGTTCCTCCAATTTTTTTCTATTATTTCTTCCTGTGCTGTGCTGTGCTCTGCTTAGTTGCTCAGTAGGGTCTGACACTTTGCAACTGTAGCCCGCCAGGCTCCTTTGTCCATGGGGATTCTCCAGGCAGGAATACTGGGGTGGGTTGCCATGCCCTCCTCTAGGGGATCTTCCCAACCCAGGGATTGATCCCAAATCTCTGGAGTTGCAGGCAGATTCTTTACTGTCTGAGCCAGCAGGGAAGCCCTTATTTCTTCCTGCTGCTTCTGCTGCTGCTGCTAAGTTGCTTCAGTCGTGTCCGACTCTGTGCGACCCCATAGACAGCAGCCCACCAGGCTCCTCCGTCCCTGGGATTCTCCAGGCAAGAACACTGGAGTGGGTTGCCATTTCCTTCTCCAGTGCATGAAAGTGAAAAGTGAAAGTGAAGTCGCTCAGTCGTGTCCGACTCTTCGAGACCCCGTGGACTGCAGCCTACCAGGCTCCTCCGTCCATGGGATTTTCCAGGCAAGAGCACTGGAGTGGGTGGCCATTGCCTTCTCCTTTATTTCTTCCTACTAACGTCTAATTTGGGGATATAATTCAATGAACATTGGCACAATGATGTTTAAAAGACCAATACCCTCTCTTGAAGATTTCCTTTTAACTCATGAACAATGTCCCAAGCCAAGGCATAAAGTCAGGGATGAAACTGCAGTTTCCACAGTCTAATGGCAGACAAATTTATTACTTTATTTTCCAATGGAAGAGGGGAATTCCTCGACTTCCCTTTCAGAAATCACACTTGTCAGTGGATACCTTCTCCCACTACTTGATGTGACCAAGTGCCCAATGACAAGTAAAAAAAAAAAAAAGTATTCCTGGCCAAATGCCTTTTTCTGAAATACTCTAAAAAGCAGGAAGCCTCTGAGCCAGGCTGATAAAGTTCATGCCACAGCAGATGGGACTCACATACCTGAACCCTCTCCAGCCTCAATAATTCATTACCGCCCTAAAACAGCAATTCCCTCAGTCAGTGCTGAACATCATAGCTATTTGCTCATTGCAAAACATCACCACTTCAAAGAAACAACAGGCAATTTGCTTGGTGGCTCCATATGGTTGGTGGCTCAGACTGTAAAGAATCTGCATGCAATGCAGGACACCCAGCTTTGATCCCTGGGTTGGGAAGATTCCCTGGAGAAGGGAATAGCTACCCACTCCAGTATTCTTTCCTGGAGAAAGAATCCCATGGACAGAGTAGCTGGGCGGGCTACAGTTCATAGGGTCACAAAGAGTTGGACATGACTGAGTGTTTTTCACCTTTTTATGCTCGTTGCTGAAGGTGAATTTCCAATACTTTGGCCATCTGATGTAAAGAGCTGACACACTGGAAAAGACCCTGATGCTGGAAAAGATCAAAGGCAAAAGGAGAAGGGGGCAGCAGAGGATTAGATGGTTAGATAGCATCACCGACTCAATGGACATGAATTTGAGCAAACTCTGGAAGATAGTGGAGGGTAGAGAAGCCTAGTGTGCTGCAGTCCATGGGGTTACAAAGAGTTGGACACAACTTACTGACTCGATGACAACAAAAGCAACATGGCTGACATCTCTGCTCAGTTTGTCTACAAACTGAGATCTTGGCTGGTTTTATAATTCCGACCATATTTATTTTCATCTTTTTTTAGCAAATCAATCTTATCTGCCTTTTATAATTCAAATATAACTGCTGCTATTGGGACACTGTCTTGTGGCAAAGGGGCATGGATAACTCAATGAAACTATGAGCCATGCCATGTATGACCCATCAAGATGGATGGGTCATAGTGGAGAGTTCTGACAAAATGTGATCCAGTGGATGAGGGAATGGCAAACCACACCTGTGTACTTACCGTGAGAACCTCATGAACTGTATAAAAAAGTTGGCATGCTGCAGTCCATGGGATCACAAAGAGTCAGACACAGCTGGGCAACTGAACAAAAACTAAATGGGACAAAAGGGCTTCCCTGGTGACTCAGCAGTAAAGAATGCGCCTGCCAATGCAGGAGACATGGGCTCAATCCCTGGGTCAGGAAGATCTTCTGGAGAATGAAATGGCAACCCACTCCAGTATTCTTGCCTGAGAAATCCCATGGACAGAGGAGCCTGGCGGGCTACAGTCCTATGGGGTCACAGAGAGTCAGACGTAACTTAGTGACTAAACAACAAATAGGGGCAAAAACTGAAAGATTCCTTTTGTTCCCTCTCCTTGGTTTCAGTGTGGAGCTGATGTACAGGTATTTTTTACACTCTAATTCAATGAACAATCTGCAAAAGCCACATGAATTATATGATGGTTCCTAAAAATAAGTTAGTAACAGATTATCAGCTCCTTTTAAAAAAAAATTCTTATTATACATACAGTATGTTCTTACTCACGAATCCTTCTCAATTCATGGGGCACAAGTTAGTACAACCTTGTAGCATAGGGTTTTAGGTCTTTATATATATCTTACCTCTTATTGATGCTTTTTAAATAGAACTGGAGCCAGGAGCTAAGAAGCAGAGAGAGGAGATACGGGTTGCTAAGAACTCTTTCTGGATAAAGTATGAACAGAACTAAAGTGGTGTAGTTGGATACAAATCCTCATGTTTACCCCTCAAGCATTAAATTGTTTGGTGCCCCATCTATCCAAGGTTGATTAGTGTTAGGAGACTTACTTGGAGATAATTCAATCGCCAGCTTCAAATGCTTGGGTTATCGAAATTAGTATTGTACTAGCCCCATTGCCCTTATTTAAAAAAATGAGCCTTCTCCTCTTCCTTAGGGTAGAAAAGTTCAAGAAGTACTGGAAAGAAGAAGAAAGTAGCAATGATGTTATTCATGATGTTTTCTACCTTTAAAACAGAGTTTGTGGGCTGCAGTGCTTAACAGCCTCCAAATGAATATTTGCTGCTGACCACTTTTTTATGTACCTGATATACTGGGTATCTAAATAACAGGCACATTCACATAATGATCCATCAGAAGCTAATATACACGCGAACTAATTTTATTAAAGTATCATGAGAAAAGGAAAACATAGTCTACTGGGGCAAACACAAATGCTCTATTTTCTAGCAATCTCTTAACAAGACATGATAAGTGATACTCATGGCCCAAAACCCAGAATCACTACAAGATTTGACTACTTTTTAAAATTTAAAAGGTGCCCAGGACTTTATCAGGTTTAAAAAGAAAATAAAGTCCTGATGGGCATTTCCTCAGCCTTTCTGTCATTGACCTCAACCTAGGGCATCTTTGGTAGCAGAAGAAGCATTCTTAATTCCCAGAGTACAAAGGCATCCCAGATCTGCCCATGTTATCCCAGGTCCCCCTGTTGTATCATCAACAGCTTCTTCTCTGCTCATTCCTGCATCTCAGACTACATAAGGATGCATGTTTCCCACGTCCTGTAACTGAAACTCGTTAGCCTTCTCCCTCTGTCTCTTCACTGCTGCACATCAGTGATGTCTCTACATCCAAGTGTCTGTGCCATTTCATGCCTCAGGGCCCCTGCCCGTGTTTCCTGCATCTCTAATGTCTTTCCCAGCAATGTCCACACATTTTCAAGCTTCAGCTGAAGCACCCCCTCACCTTCCTACTATACACTCACCCTCTGGCTTAACAGACCCTGGCCCATCCCTCTTTTGTGTTACCACTGTGCTTGGGTAGTATCCTCATTTTGGCATCATGTGGCATATCAAAGGACTGTGACAGAAACTTCTGTCTCCCAATATCCATTTCCCTCTTTTTTTCTCTCTCTCTTTTTTTTTCCCCCGCACAAATATAACTTGCGGCACTCAAAAGAAGAGAAGGAAGTAATACATCATGAAGTGAATAAGTAAAGAAAAATATTGGAGAATATACTTTAATAAATCAAAGGTAAAAAGAACAAGTTCTGCATCTTTTTGGAAGTAAAGAATGTAGATGTTTCTAGAAGCCTAAGAGAATGAGAAGAGGGTGAAATGGAGAAATAGCTCAGAGATTAAGGAAATATTTTTTTCACACTTGCAATTAACTGTGTTAATACATTCCATGATATCTAACCTTCCTAGTATTCCCAGATGTAACTTACTTCACTCTTGGGTACTCTTCTTTTAGCAAATATAATTCTTTAAAATATAAGTGGATGCAATCTGTGCTGAATCTTTTCTTTAGAATTTTTGTTGTAACATCCGAAGTGAGATTACCCTCTGTTATTTTTGCTAGTTTCTAGTTTAAGTGTTAAGTTTCTTTCATAAAATATGTTGCTTGAAGTCTTCCTCACTGTTCTAGAATGGTTTAAATGTTTGTCTTCAATAACAATGAATTTGTCTATGCATTTGTGTGACATTGTCATCTTTGAGGAGGTTTTTTAAATCTCTTCTTTCTTTTAGGGTTATTGATCTGTTCCGAGTTTGACCCTTCCTTGAATCAAGTTTGAGAAATTTTATTACCCCAGAAACTCATCAAATGTACAAAGACTTGCAAATTTATTAACATATAGTAAGAATGTGTACACATAAAATCAGTTATAAACAATTTTAACTTCCTGGCTATTACATTTGTAGCCCGTGATGAAGCTTAGAGGTGCTTTCTCATTATTTTACCTCCTGTCCTTTCTGACCTCATGATGATCCTTCAGTCCAGGGCCTTTAGTTTTTTGTTTGTTTGTTTCAAGCCTGTGGCTTGTGGAATCTTAGTTTCTTAATTCCTTGACCAGGGATCGAACCAGTGCTCCCTGCAGTGGAAGCACAGAGTCCTAACTACTGGAATGCCAGGAAAGTCTCCCAGAGCTTTTGTATTTGCTATTTCAGCTTCCCCTTTACCTAGAGACTTCCTCCTTCATTTCCAAGTTCAGCTCAATAATTCCTTCCTCACCTACATTTCATGAGCTCAATAATTAGTTAATTTCTTCCTGTTTGGCACATTAATATCACATATCAATTAAAATATTATAATACTCTTAGTTGCAATTATTTGAGTACTTACGTCTTCACTGCAGAGTCTATAGTGTATATTGTTCCTTTCCAGGTAACTTTTTTTTTCTGGTTGGCTGCTTACAGCAATATTCTTTTTCATTATAGATTTAAATTTTTAGCAATATGCATTTAAAGGTTAATTTCTTTTCACAATTTTGACTGAATGATAGTGAGACATTTTATATCCACATGCACAGTTGTATTTTCTTCAAATTAAAAAGATGTTGATTATCATATCTTTAAGTATTTTTCTATTCATTCTTTCTTTCCTGTATATGTGGAAAACCAATTAGTTATTAAAGCATTTTTATCTTCCATCTACCACAGCTATTATATGGTCTTTCATTGATTTCCACACTGTAGGAGCACTTGTCAATTTTACCAAGTGAGTCAATAACCTGGTTTTCTACAGCTTCGCTTGTGCTGTTTGCTGCCTTGGGGTGAATTCTAACTCTGCCATTTATTATTCCTTATTGTTACAATCCTTACTTATAGAATGTATCTCCTTTTATCAGCTCACATTATTACCATTTATCTTTTTATAGATTATTCTCTTTTTCAAGATAACCATCTCTTAAGTTGCCAGGTTATAAAGATTTTTCTGGATGTTAGATAATATACAGAGGTATGAAGCTTCTGAAACATATACTTTTTCTTATTTCTCAATGGCTATGCAACAGACCTCTCTTTGCAATAGCCTCATAATATTCTACAGTATGGATGTGCCATATCGTAATCTCTCTTGTAAATTCTCTAATACATTTCAGGTCATCTATAGGGCTAGTTTGGTGTCCGTTTGGTTTGGCTCCTCTGCCCCTTCAAATAACACTATAATAAAAATCCTCGTAGATTTATGCTTGTTGTTTAGTCACTAATCTGACCCCTTTGCAACCCCATGGACTGTATCCCACCACGCTCCTCTGTCTGTGGGATTTCCCAGGCAGGAGTACTGGAGTGGGTTGCCATTTCCTTCTCTAGGGAATTTTCCTAACCCAGGGGTCGAACCTACGTCTCCTGCATTGGCAGGAGAATTCTCGACCGCTGAGCCACCAGGGAAGCCCTAGGTGTATTCTTAACCTTACTGTTATCCTAGCAAAATGTCCCCCATAGTGTGAAACACCACTAGTGATGTAAATACTCGGTTGCCCTATTCCATCGCCAGTCCCTAATCCTATATATCCTTGTCGTTTACTTATTTGGATCATTTAAAAGTGTGTGTGTGTTTAGTCACCGAGTTGTGTCTGACTCTTTGTGACCCCATGGACTGCAGCACGCCAGGCTTCCCTGTCCTTCACTATCTCCCGGAGTTTGCTCTAATTCAAGTCCGTTGAGTCAGTGATGCTATCTAACTATCTCATCCTCTGCTGCCCTCTTCTCTTTTTGTTTTCCATCTTTTCCAGCATCAGGGTCTTTTCCAATGAGTCAACTCTTCTCAATCAGGTGGAGCTTCAGCTTCAGCATCAGTCCTTCCAGTGCATATTCAGTGTTGATTTCCCTTAAGATTGACTGGTTTGAAATCCTTGCAATCCAAGGAACTCTCAAGAGTCTTCTCCAGCAAGCAGTCTCTCAGAGCTATCCGAGGTGCTGCCTCCTAGACTGCAGTCCTCATTTTGCCCCGAATAAAACTTAACTCACCACTCGCAAGCTGTGCATCTTTTTGAGTCGACAGTTATCGTGACCAATGAAGCCACCCAGAGTGGATGTCCTTCTTTTGCCTGAAATCCATAAGGAACCAGAGCTCTGGTATCAGCAGAGGCTCCTTGTGCCCATCTGCCTCCTCAGGGAAGGCAGACAAATTTGGAACACTCTAAGATTGTTTCTGAAGCGTATCTCAGTAATCTATCTTTGGATGAAGATCAGACGTCTCACAACCTGCGGCCAAGGCTGGAGAAAAACATAATTTAAGGCACTGTCTCCAACCTGGATTGAAGGAACTTTTTATCAGACTGTGAAAATGATGTTAGACAAAAAGCAAATTTGAGTGATTTTTTTATTTGAGTTCAGAATGTAAAGCAGTGGAGAAAACTCACAATATTAACCATACATTTGGTCCAGGAACTGCTAACAACCTACAGTGCAGCAGTGGTTCAAGAAGTTTTGCAAAGGAGACTAGAACCTTGAAGATGAGAAGCGTGATGGCTGGCCAAGGAAGGTGACAACGACAATCAAGAGCCATCATCAAAGCTGATCCTCTTCCAACTGCATGAGACATTGCCAAAGACCCCAACATCAACCATCCTATGGTTGTTCGGCTCTTGAAGCTAATTGGAAAGGTGGAAAAGTTCAATAAATGGGTGCCTCATGAGCTGACTGCAAATCAAAAAAAAAATCATCTTGAAGTGTCATCTTCTCTTATTCTTCACAACAACGAACCATTTCTTGATCGGATTGTAATGTGTGATGAAAGTGGATTTTATATGACAATCAGAAATGACCAGTTTAGTGGTTGAGAAGTACTTTGAAGCTTCTTCTTTCTCCAAAGCCAAACTTGCACCAAAAAAAAAAAGGTCATGGTCACTGATCTGCTGCTGGTCTGATCTACAACAGCTTTCTGAATCCAGCAAAACCATTACCTCTGAGAAGAATGCTCAGCAAATTGTTGAAATGCACCAAAAACTGCAAAGCTAGCAGCCAGCAGCAGTCGACAAAATGGGCTCAATTCTTCTCCATGACAATACCTGACCTCACATCACACAATGCTTCAAAAGTTGAACAAATCAGGCTACAAAGTTTTGTCTCATCTGCTATATTCACTTGACCTCTAGACAAGTGACTGCCACTTCTTCAGGCATCTTGACAACTTGCAAAATTCTTCCACAACCAACAGAATGCAGAAAATGCTTTCCAAGAGTCTGTCAAATCCCAAAGAATGGATTTTTATGCTACAGGAATAAACAAACTTATTTCTCATTGGCTAAAATGTGTTGATTGTAATGGTTCCTATCTTGATTAATAAAGGTGTGTTTGAGCCTAGTTATAATTTAAAATTCATGGTCCAAAACCACAATTACTTTTGCACCAACCTGACATAAGGTTAGGTGGCTTCGAGTTTCCTTGTTTCCTGAGGTAGGATTGTATTGTTATGAGCTTCTCTCTTGGAACTGGCTCTACTGTATCTCATAGGTTTTGGATTGTTGTGGTTTCATTTGTCTCTAGTTTTTTTTTTTTCATCTTCTTTGATTTCTTCAGCAATCCATTGGTTGTTTAGTAGCATATTGTTTGTCCTCAATGTTTTTGTGTTTTTTATAGTTTATTGTGGTTTATTCTAGTCTCATAGTGTTGTAAACAGAAAGGATGCTTGATATTTCAATTTTCATGAATTTGCCAGGGCTTGCCTTGTGGGCCAGCATGTCATCAATCCTGGAGAGTCTTTCGTGTGCACTTGAAGGATGTGTAGTTCTGTGGCTTTTGGATGGGATGCTCTATAAATATCAATAAAGTCCAAAAAAAATAAGAAAAACTCTTCTCCAGCACCACAGTTTGAAAGCGTCAGTTCTTCAGTGCTCAGACTTCTTTATGGTCCAACACTCACATCCACACTTGACTACTGGAAAAAACATAGCTTTGACTATATGGACCTTTGTTGACAAACTGATGGCTTTGCTTTTTAATATGTTATCTAGGTTTTCCATAGTTTTCCTTCCAAGGAGCAAGTGTCTTTTAATTTCATCTTTCATCTTTTAATTTCTTTTCCATCTGATCCACCAAGGAAGCTCCAGTTTAAAAGTAGCTTCTCATTGTACGGTTCTGGTTTACACCACATCTAATCATCTTTTCATATGTTCACTTACCACTTTTCATTTTCTTTTCTATGAATTGTTAGTTCATATTATTTTCTTTACTGTTTTCTTAGATATTTGTAGGAATTAGTTGGACATCAGAAATATTAACTCCTTGTCTGTTACTAATATAAATACTGCAAATACTTTCTCCTGTATATAAATGGTCTCCATTCTTTACTATGTTATTTTCCAATATGAAAATTTTTATTATTAATAATATGTAGCCAAATCTGTCTGTCAGTTCTTTTCTGTATAATTCCGAGTTTCCCAACTCATTCAGAATATCTCTTGGATCCTAAGTTATAAAAACATTTTCTTAAAGTGTTGTATGTTTTCATTGTTTTACTTTTTACATTTAGTTCTTTAATTAACTTGGATTGTATTCAAAATATGCTATGAGGTAGAAATCCAAAATTGTTCTTCTAGATAAACAGCCAATTATGCCAGCATCACTAATTATGTCAACTACCATTTTGGACTGATTTTAAAAGGCATTCTTGTTACAAATTAAGGCCTCATCCTATTTAGAACTATTCCCAGATTCCTTTCTCTGTTCAAATGATCTATTCTTCTGTTCTTACCCGGACATTATACTATTTTTATTGTAGGAAATTATGCAAAAAATTAACATATTATATTTTGCACCTTTATTCTTCATATGAATTTTAAAATGATGCTTTCCAGTTTGAAAAAAATTGAGATTCCAAATAAATCGCATCAACATGTGTAATTTGACTACTATTTACAATTTTATGCAATTTTATTTTCTTATCTGGGAATGGCTCCCCCAAATTTATTTTTTTGTAGAGTCAAATATATTTTCTAAATATTGATTACACCAAAAATATTGTTTTGTAACTTGTTTTTATGCATTAAACAATATATTATAAATACTTCTCATATCAGTGAATATTTTTAAACAATTATACAGGCTTCAAGATATTAAAATAACAGGATATGTTCTCACAGATACAAAAGACTTTGTTGAATCTTTAGGCTTTTTTATTATTACTAATGTTTTGTTTTATTATTATAACTAACATTGCACATTGAACTACCTTGCAGATAAATTTCTGTTTACATCTATGATTTATTTTCATAACAAAAAGCAATTCATGTTCAACGTAGAAGCCGTGAAAAGCACAGAAAATCCCAATGGAAGAAGAAAATCCCCAAAGTATAATTGTGACCCCATCTTCTAAAGATAATTGTATAGTGAGGATTTGTTGTATATCTTTTTAGTATTCTCTTCTTTCTCTCTCCATACATGTGTGTGTAGAGTTACAAAAATGGTATTGAATTACGTATACAATAGGTTCTTTTTTTAACCATTATATTTTGAATGTGCTCATCTGTTTTCCATTGGTTTTTGTCTGTTTTAACGTTCATGTCTCATGTGCCCCTGAATTCTCTCAGCCCCAGCTGTCCTCTGACACTTAATGCCCTGCTCAGTTTCAGCTGCTGCACTGGTGCAGGGCTCTATGGGACCAAGCAGCCACAGGCCTGGAGTCTCTGGCTCCTCCCACCATTGCCTAATTTGGATAAAGCAGCCAATGCATGGAGTCTGGCTTCCCAACTGGCTGAAGAAAGAGCCAAGGACACACTCATAAGTTAGGGAATGTTAACTCCCTGAGCAATGAACTTTGACCAGCAGTAAAAGACAGATTGGGATCAAGAGAGAAATTCTTTCTCAAGTCTGAAGGCAAGCCATGTGAAGTAATGTCACTTTGCATCTGTTTCTTTTTTTTTTTTAAGATTTTTTTTGATGTAGATCATTTTTATTTCTTTTTTTAATTTTATTTTTAAATTGGAAAATAATTGCTCTACAATATGGGGTTGGTTTCTCCATAAAACAACTCATATCAGTCATAATTATACATATAACCCCTCCCTCTTGAGCCAACCATCTTTAAAGTCTTTATTGAATTTGTTACAATATTGGTTCTGTTTTGATGTTTTGGTTTTTTGGCTGCAAACCACCTGGGATCTTACCTCCCCAACCAGGCATCAAACCCATATCTCCTGCATTGGAAGAGGAGGTCTTAACCACTAGATTGCCAGGGAAGTCCTTGTATTTGCTTTTTATCCTTTGCCTTGCTTCTTTTTGCCTCAGCCTTGCTGCTCTGGAGAGTATCCCTTCTAATTAGGATTAGCACTTGAACCTGTTCTCCTGATCTCTCTTCTATGGACCCCAGGCAAAGCACTGGGGTAATATTGTATCATAAGGATATTATGACTTAGTAATTAATCTTCCATTGATAAGCATTCAGGCCTTTCCAAATATTGTATATTATAAATGATGCTGTTTTCAAATACTTACACAGGTATATTTACACATAACACTGATTATTTTCTAAGGATAAAGTCAAAAACGTAAGATTTTGAAAAGTTGTATAAACATTTTTCAGGGTAAATAAACTTTAAAAGTCATATTTAAGTTCATTAACTCTAGACTGTATGAGTCAGCAAAGAAATTAGCTGGGAATTGCTGAATACACAATTTGAAATGGGACTCTTTTTCAGTTGACTATGTTAAAATTTAGAAACCATACGGCCAATTCCAAGATCAGTCTGTAGTTCCTGCCTCATTAAAAAAACAGGAAACAAGTTGTAACGTCTAAGAGTCTCCAGTATGTTTGGTGGGATTTCTTCATTTTCCAAATAGCCCATATCCTTTTTGTACTGGTATCTTCTTTCAGGAATCTTGTTTTCTTTAAGCATGTGGTTTTTGCTTATGTATTTGTTTCATTTATACTCCAGAAGCTTTTTGGAGTACATTCAGAAAGCAACAACAACAGCAAGTAGGTTTTGCTTCTTTCCCGTATACTCTGAAGATCCTTGATGCCACCCTACCTAGTTCAAGGGAACATCTCTGTGACATTGTAGCTCATTATTTCTCTGTAACTCCCTTCTGAGAGGGCACAGAGTGAATAAGGGTCCAAGAATTGACATGTGCTTCCTGCACTGCCGTGACAGGCTGAATCAATAATACACAGGTGCCATACTGATACGTATTTGGTGCCATTCTGATACCTATCTTCTCAGAGGATGGTTTACTAATAGCATCATTATGCCAGGAAGGTATATGAAGTTTAAGAAGTTTAAGTGAATGTCTTCATATTGAAAATGAGAAACTGCTGTTCTAGCTCAGCCCTGTGTTCCGTGCTTGCAAGATGTCACATCTCACTAGCATTTTGCATGTTGTGGCAGTGGGGGAGAAATTTTTAAAACTTGTTTGAGCTAAATATTTCTCTCCTTGAATTCAAAACTCAAAAGCACATGTCCCAAAACACTCTACTAGTACATATCCATCTTATGTACCCCAAGCACCACTTAGCAGTTATAAGTTAAGATCCAATGTCAAAAATCTTTGTGTTCAAATTCTGGTTCCATCACTATGTGGCTTTGGCAAATTGCCTAGCATTGCTATTTTTTAATCATTTCTTCCATAAAATTGGGATAATAGCCATATCTATTTCATTGAATTAGTATGAGAATTGAATGTGTTAATATATGTGACTCAGAAGAGCGTTTGGCATACCGTATGCATCGAGTAAAATAGAAACTACTGTAAAAATTTTAAAAAATATATTATGTAATAACTTTATGCCAAATATCATATTGACTACCTGGATAATGCTTGACTTAAATTTTGTAACCTTACAACTCCTCCCATTTCAAAAGACTTCCAAGGAAAAACATAAGACAGGAAAAACATTCATATTATTTCAATACCTAACATGTTTCAGGGCTTCCCTGGTGGCTCAGTGGTAAAGAATCTGCCAGACTATGCAGGAGATCCAGGTTTGATCCCTGGTTCAAGAAGATTTTCTAGAGAAGGAAATGGCAACTCACTCCAGTAATCTTTCCTGGGAAACCCCACGGACAGAGGAGCCTGGAAGGTTACAGTTCATGGGGTCACAAGAGTCAAACACGACTGAGCAACTAAACAACAACAACATGTTCCAAACACCCCGTTGTTACACAGAGCTCTTCCTAAGTCTATTAATATCAAATATGCCACATGGTATCACATCATTATACATTTATAAAAATGCACCCATATTCCATGTTATCTCATTTTGTGGCATTTAAAAGATTGACAGAAGTTTTATAACTATGGCCTTAAAATCATTCTCAATTTCAATCAGTTCTTCAATGTGTAATTTAAAGGGAAAGAATATTTTATATCTCAGTCATCTTATAGCTCCATCTTGGACAGAGGAGCCTGGTGGGCTATAGTCCATAGGGTCACAAGAGTTGGACAGAACTGAGCAACTAAACCAACACAGTCATCTTAAAAGGCCCTTACAAATTGCGTAGGCAGTAGACTCTCTACCTGTAATATCTAATAGATACTTTTCTCTCTTTTACATATCTCATCTTTATTACCAAAATTAACACGTCTATTCTGTTGATGAGGAAACTGAGGCTTAGAGAGCTTAGGAATCTTTACCAATATGACTGTGGAAAAGCATTAAAGTGAGAGCTGGACAAGATCAGAAGCACTTTGTCCATCTCATGTGGCCTTCAGCATTCCCATCTGTCTCAGCTCTCTGTTTTGGTCCCTAGAAGTAAACACAAAGGTTCAGGGTTCCTCCTCCCCAGGAATGTGGCACTGAACAGAAAACTTCAGCTCTAAATCCCTTCTGCAGAAAGCCCAGATTTCTGGAGTTTCATTTATTCCCTTGTCAGGCTGCCCATCAAGTATTAAAACTCCATAACTTCGTGTGTCTGAAGCCCAAAACTCTTAACATTTCATTCTATCTTTAAACACTCTTTTGTTTCTGTTCTTATCAATCAGATGTGTGTCTTACATCCTGTCTTTTATGTTTTAAATCCCTTTTCCTTCTTGATTTCTTTTCTAGCTTTTGGTCAGCCTGGCAATGAGAAATAGCCACACCTCTGAGTTGTTTGAAACAAATTCTGAAATCTGAGTCTGTGGACTGGAAATTGCACAGATAAAAGTCAGGTGTTAGTATCAAAATACATCCTGGTGAAATGTTTGACACCTACATTTTGGTTGTCTGACAACTTTTTCTAATGTACTAAAACTATGTCTCCTACCTCTATAAAATGTTTAACCTGGGAAAAAGTATTTATATTATATGTACATAGAGGCTATGTTAATCCATAAATTCATAGGTGCAACCTGATCCTAGCCATCAAAGATGCTGGATTGGTCTAGGTATATAACAACAACTAACACTTATCAAGGACTTTACAATGCCAAGAGTTTCCCTGGTGACTCAGATAGTAAAGAATCTGCCTGCAACGCAGGAGACCCAGGTTTGATACCTGGGTTGGGAAGATCCCCTGGAGAAGGGAATGGCTACCCACTCCCGTATTCTTGCCTAGAGAATCCCATGGACAGAAGAGCCTGGTGGGCTATAGTCCATGGGGTCACAAAGAGTCGGACACAAACTCAGTGACCAACACTTACAATGCCAAGCCTAATTCAAAATACTTTGAATGACTAATGCATTTGGTCCTCTCAACAAAACTAGGAAGTCTAATCCCCATGTTAGAGGGGAAGTTGAAGTATACAGGGACCTAGGAAGTTGCCTAAAGTCACAAAACTAGTAGGTGATAAAGAAGAAATGTGAACC
Organism: Okapia johnstoni; assembly: GCA_024291935.2. Classification (NCBI taxonomy): domain Eukaryota; kingdom Metazoa; phylum Chordata; class Mammalia; order Artiodactyla; family Giraffidae; genus Okapia; species Okapia johnstoni. The sequence continues at coordinate 12,441,593 of CM044325.1, forward strand.
CAGGAAGTCCAGCAGCAACACTCACAGCCCTAACCACTAGGAATAGTACCTTCCCACCCAGAGGGGATTTTAAGGGAAGGAAGACCCATGTGAAAGAGATGTTCATATAATGATAGAGGGGAAAACAGAGAAGAAAGCATTTCTTCTGCTGCCACTCAAGTCTCTAGACTCATTTCTGAGCCTATAGGAAAAACTGTAGGCACATTCTCCTGAGGGATTCTGTGTGACTTCAGAGATAAATTATTCTTTTTGAAGACAAAAGAAGAAATATAAGAGAAGATATTTCTCCAGTTAGAGGCAGAAAATAAACAATGACATTTGATGGCATATGTAGCAACAGCACACAGAATTCTTTTCAGAGATATTGGTATTTTCATAAACATACCATGTGCAAGGGCTGTCTTGGTCATGATCAAGTGACTTCCAGAGAGAGTGTATCAAATTTGGGTATCAGAGCAAGAGACTAAGTAAGTATCTTATGTCACGTGGAGACTAGAGTTGCCAGACTGGTGTGAGCACCGTGTAAACCATGACTTGACTAGGAAGTGCCCTGTGAGCAGTTGTGGACTTGAGTCAGTGAAATTTAGACTATTGTTCCTATATAATCCATATATACATAAAGGCTTGGGAAAACTCAAAATACTAATAAATAAATTTGCTTATATCACACAGGTAGGGATAATTTTATCAGGGCAAAAATATAAATTTATAATTATGAGTATACTATATTAAAAAATAGCCAAAATCAAGATTTAGAAATAAGGATAATAGGCTGTTCTCATATGTTTCCATTTTTTTCATTGTTGTTTTGCCTCTTAAAAAGCATTTTGTCATTGACTAGGGCTTCTTAGAAGATACCAAAGGCTTAAGAAAATTATGAATATAAAAACACTGAAGGACAAAGGATAGACCAATTCATAGAATGCCATTATAACCCAGTATATCAACGGAGAACCACTACTTTGGAGCATCAAAACTTGGGGAGGGAATAAAATTTGTTAGTTTTCTTGTTCAGATCTTAGAATAATTTCTATACCAACTTCTCCAATTTGCACAGGTTATACATGAAAGAACAGTTAAGAAATGGTTGGAAAATTGTGACCCATGGTACAAATGCTAAACATTAAGTTACAGTATGACAGAAAAACCAGAAAGGAAAGAAAAAGAACATCCATGTATCCCATTAATTGAGTACATTTGAGAGGCATGGGTAGGAGAAACAAAGCCAGTAACTAGAGCTCAAATTTTCCTGACATATAACTTAATTGACTGGTTGTCGTATAGACAGACCCCAAAACAAAATGAATCTAAGTGAGTTTCACCGTAAGAAATCATAGTAGGCCCATCAGTGAAACCAAAGAAAGATCAAAAGAAACAGTAACTATGACATCATAATTTATCCTCTGTTTTGTAAAATCCTTAGTAATTTAATCCAAGTGATTACTGTGTCTCAAGATATCTTTTGCATCTTGCAGGATATTTTATCTGGGAGTCCCAGTGATAAAAGCAAAAGGCTCTTCTCTCATCCCTCCCACCATAACCATAATCCAACAAGAGCAGTCCAAATGTGTCATATGACATACCATATTTTCTTGGAAAGAATATTGATGGAAGAATTGGATGTATTAAAGAGGACTTGAACAGATTTTTCTCCAAGGAAGACATACAAATATCCAATAAGATAGAAAAGGTACTGAACATAACTTACCATATGGGAAATACAAATCAAAATGACAAGATCCCTGTTTACACTATACAGATGGCTGTTGTTAAAAAAAAGAGAGAGAGAGAGAGAGATTGGTGAAGATGTGGAGAAATTGGGAGCCTTGTGCATGGTTGGTGAGAATGCAATATTGTGTAACTGGTATAGAAAACAGTATAAAGATTCCTCAAAATTTATAATAGAACTAACATATGATCCAGCAATATGATGGGGAGGTACAAACTTTTGGGTTTAAGATTCGCTCAAGGATGTATTGTGCAACATGGGGAATATAGTCAATATTTTGTTATAACTATAAATGTAGTGTAACTTTTAAAACTTATAAAAAATTTTAATAACCACTAAAAAATTAAATTGGTATTTAAAAATGCTGTATCCTGATGGCTTTACAGGGCAATTCTATTATTCATAAAACATATAACACTGATTTTTTTTCTTTTATTTATTTAACATTTATTGCTCAGCAAGTTCAAGGTGCTCTTCTGAGTGCTTCTCATATCACATTTTCATATAGCCTTTATTAAATTTTCATAACAATCCTGTAAGGTAGATATTATAACTATCCACAATTTATAGGTGAAAATATTTAGAGGCTGAGAAATTTAGGAATTTCCTAAAAGTCATGCAGCTGTTAAGTGACATAGATGGACACAAAAACAGGTAATTTAGCTCTAAAGACTGAGCTCTTCACCACAACACCAGTTTCCTTGCTAAGGAAATCACCAAATTGTATATAAAGACAATACACCAAAAAAGTTCAGTACAGAATTTTTATACTAGTAAAACATTGGATACAAATTAAATTGGCAATCACAGGAGAACATTTAAACAAATTACAAACCACATGACAAATTACTATTAAACTATTTTAAATCTCTTTTAAGAGTGCTCAAAAAAAAAAGCCCCACACATTATGTTAAGGAAAATAAGATATAATTTTTAAAATTTTAGTTATATAAATATAAATTCATATATCCATGTATATAAATATTTCAAAATTAGGAAAGAACCTTTGTCAAAATACTAAAAGAATTATCTTTGAATGGCAGAAATATGAACTTCAAAGATTTTCTTACTTCTTGTTTGCTAAATTTTTCAATATATTACCTACACATTTTTAAGCTAATAGTGGCTTATGGAAATATTCTTAATGCTTTGTGTTAGACAAGAACTTCATATTCTTTTTACTAACTTAAAACCTCCAACTTAGTATTTATTCTACTGGAAATATAAGATTGTTTTATTAACTATAGTCTAGAACTAAGAAATTATTTATTTTGTTCATTCTAGTTTTAAACAATAAATAGACTCAAGATAACATAAAAATAAATTAACTGTATATTTTTAAAATTACATTCCCTCCTAAGCAACCCCAATTTCAAAGAATAGAGAAGTTGAATGCATGTAGTGTTAAGTTAGCAGACACTACTCCTCATTAAAGCATCTCTTAGTTTTGTCAATAAAATAAATTAAATATGTGAGACTAGCTGATTGAACCAATATGAATAGGTAACTTTTAAACAGTATCATTCTAAATGATAGATAAAAATTAGAGACATAGACAATCATCATTAGAACACCACAGTGATAACTGCTGCACACAAAATTTTTGAATGGATGAGAAACTTTAAAGATAAATAGGATATTTGCATGGCTTAAAAGTACCTCTCCCTAAATACTTACTTATTATCAGTGGTTTAACATATGTCCACAATTTGATAATCTTCCTTCCATAATGTCGAGCTTAATTTCCCTTTCCCTGAGTGTGAAATTACTGTGCAGTTAGTGATTTCTTGAAATGAATAGAGTATGGGAAGGGAAAAAACAGTAACTGTAAAATAGAGAAACCTGGCATACACCACTTTAACCAAGTGACTTCACAAGCCATGTTGATATCGTGTATCCTCTGATGTCAGGGGTTGAGAAGGGTACATGGTCTCTGTGATATTGTTGCCAGTTTCCATAACCCCAGTCTAATCATGGAGAAAATATCAGACAAAACCACATTGAGGCTGAGAGAGTAAATTCCTAGGCAGGTTGATAAGAAGTCCAGGGTCCCTGAGGAGGTGAGAGGAGACTGAGGCTCTCAAGGAGGAGGAAAGGACAAATGTCTTTCTATTTTTTTTTCTCTACATTCCTTAGTCTAAGTCACATAAAACATTTTTTTTCTTTAAGCCCAGAACTGAGGATTATACAACAACTCAGTTTAAACTCTACACTGAGGATTATATAGCAAGAGTGTATCCTGTTTGAGGACAGTTTCTCCTTGAAAACCTTCTGACTAATCCTGTCATCCTAAAATGTATATTGTGGGGGTGGGTCTGGTAAGATTTTTACAACCTTGAGACGTTCTTTTATTTATTGTAATAACCAATTTAGAAAGTATAAAATTACCTTGCTGAGTCTAGTGAGGGGGGCACTCTCCATTCCCGCCTTCTGATGTCTATGTCAGAAGATTCCTCTGTCCCTTCTCATACTTGGATAAAACACTGCTACACAAAAGCTCTTGAGTGATCAAGCCTGGTCCCCGGTCCCGAAGCTAAATCTTCTTTTTCGGAGATCATGAATCTGACACCATTCACTGTAAGCTGTCAAGGGTATGTTCTACAAAATACCTGACCAGTATTCTTCAATAGAGTCAAGTTCATGAAAAACAAGGAAGGACTGAGGAAGTATCACAGACTGTAGGAAACCAAGGAGACAGAAGAACTAAATATCCTAGAAAGGATCTTGGATTAGAAGCAGCACGTCTGCAGGAAAACTGATGACATCAGAATAAAATCTGTAGCTTAGTTGATGGATTATTCCAATGTTCATTTCTCAGTTTTGATAAGTGTACCATGGTTATGTACATGTTTAACATCAGAGCAAGCTGGTAAAGGGTATACGGGAACTACCTGTACTACCTTTGAAATTCAGAGCCAAACTTGAGAGGCTCATAGAAATGGGGGCTAGATTTCCTTGAGGAACGGGTTTTATCTCATGTTCACTGTTTAATGCGGACCACAGTAAGTGGATCAGTGAGTGAATCACTCAACATTATTTGTAAGGAGGATTATATCACACCTTGTCCCATCTGATTTTGTGGCCAGCTTGACTGATTGATGCCTTCTACTGGGAAGTGGCAGAACTGCTTCCTCTATGGCTTCATCCTTCAAACTGTCAGAAGTTAGTCCCAAAGATCTGTCCTTTCTCTCAGCTCTGATCTAAGCATTTACCTAATCCTCCTTTAGAAGTCTTTTCCTTCCCCCTTTGTGTCCTCTATTTCCAAATAGACATTTGGAGTCCACCTCTTCATCCCCACTTTGACATTTTTTGAAGATCTTCCTTGCATTATTCTGTCCCATCTGGTCTCCTTGTTAATTTCTCTTGATAAAACTTGACATGGGACAGTCTGTGCTCAACAAAAATCTATTTGTTCCCCTACATTTACCAGCCTCCCTGACAGTTAGCTGGTGGCAATATGATTAGTTCTGGTCCATGAACTATAAGGAGAAGGGACATGTGTTACTTCTGGGCTAAGCCAGTTAAGAGTCCATGTGTTTCTCTCACTCTCAGCTCTCTCTTCCCACCTTGTTCTCCTGATCTTGTTTTACCTCTAACTCCAGCTCCAACGCTCTGCCCCAGCCCCAGAAATCTTAGGGCCAAGTACTCCAGACTGCATACCTACAGATGGATAAGGATCACAAAAACCATATACAACTTTGAGTGAAAAAAAAATCTACATCTTGCTAAGTTGATGACATTTTTATATTTTTCTGTTACATTAAGAACTATTAATTACACTGTCTAGAATAATCTTCTTCCCCCTCCCTACCCCCCTAGAAAAACTGTGACAAAGTTTTGATCCTGTAAATCTACCCTACCCCATTTTTCTCAAAAGGAACTACCTTCCCCCATTCACTTTTTGGTATCCTTCCTATTGACCCTAAGCTACCCTCTTTAATTTCCTGTATCTTTAGTATTTACCACCATTATAATTGATAAGCTGAGAAGAGAGTTCCTCTTACCATCCTAATCTGGGCCAAATTCTCTAGAAAATAAGAAAACAGTAGACTCAAGCTACATGTGAGTGCCTTACCAGGAGGATCAGTCTAAGAGCAGCAAGCATTAGGGAAATGGGAAGTGAGGCAGAAACATAGGAAATCAATGACCAACAACGAGGAGGCACATGGCTAAGCTGGTTTCACCAGGAAACCCCAGCCAACTTCCCAGTCATGTCGGGCATCTCTGGAGAGTATGGATGGAATCACTGTGCATGGAAAAAACCTGAAGGGGTGTGAAGGGCACAGAATCTGTCTGCCAAGTGGTTCCTGTCAAAGTTTGCCCCACATTTTCAGGTTGTGTAAACTGATGGCTCTAGGCCAGTTCTCAGGCCCCAACATTTGGGGTTTTATCTGAGACCAGAAGTGGTGGAAGGCACTGTTAATCTGCTGGGACCCAGTCAATTTGTTCAAGGTGTCAAAGTTCACGTGATCCCTGCCATGGCAGAGATTATTCTGGGGCCTGGTTCTCACCTCTAAGATATCAAGTGCTGCTAGAAGATGAGGAAGCTACAGCAGTGATGGCCAGGGCCTTCTCTTTGACAAATAGCCAAGACCCAGGCAAGAGACGAGGCTGAGCAAATACAGAGAGGAAAATAAACTGGGACCAACCATAACCGCTTGCTCCCAAATGATGCTCTGTCTGCTTTCTCAGCTAATCAGTCTCTACACCTGTGCTCACTTGTGTCAGACTCTGGAACCCCAGGGACTACACCTGCTGCTGCTACTGCTGCTGCTGCCAAGTCGCTTCAGTCGTGTCCGACTCTGTGCGACCCCATAGACGGCAGCCCACCAGGCTCCGCCGTCCCTAGGATTCTCTAGGCAAGAGTACTGGAGTGGGTTGCCATTTCCTTCTCCAGTGCATGAAAGGGAAAAGTGAAAGTGAAGTCGCTCAGTCGTGTCCGACTCTTAGCGACCCCATGGACTGTAGCCTACCAGGCTCCTCCATCCATGGGATTTTCCAGGCAAGAGAACTGGAGTGGGGTGCCATTGCCTTCTCCGGGGACTACACCTAAGGGTTACTAAATCCTCAGCTACAGAGGGCTTCACTATATATGAAAAGCCAAATACCAAATGACTGGAAGGTCAAGTTGAAAAATTATAACTGACCAGTGCAAAAAAGTGTCACGATGCAACTAAAGTCCTTTAATAAAACATATGTATTCCAGATGTTTGCTCACCCTCTCCTTAAAATTAAACACAAGAGCCACAAGGCCAGCTGGAATAGCTCTTTACAAAATATAGCTGTGCTTTCTCTGAGCCATTCCCTTTTAATACCTTTTTGGCTATTTTCCATATCCAAGTCTGGAGCGAGGCTATGAGATAATGTTTGTGTAGGGTATGCGAGCCGCTGCAAGGTCTGCAGTCTTAGTGAGTTTAGGAGCATAAGAGGCACGTGGTGTGATTTTAGCTGTGAAAAGCACCTCAGTGACATGACAGACAGCAGAAGCTGTTAACAATTTGGATTTGATGGCATTTCCACTTCAGCTATGGGACCTCTGACAACACAGGGTATCCAAGTTCTCCGGACATATTCTGATGCCACAGAGGAAAAACAGTGCTAATTGGTCCATGCTGAGCTTGGGCAGCAGAAACAGATGCTTAAGTCCATGAAGGCTTCTCTGCCTTGGGAATGCTGATTAAAAAATCAGTTGTTGACTTGAAACTAGAATATGGTCACGCATGCTTGCATGTGCTGCTACTTCAATCATGACTCTTTGTGACCCTATGGACTTTAGCCTGCCAGGCTCCCCTGTCCATGGGACTCTCCAGGCAGGAATACTAGAGTGGGTTGTCTTGCCCTCCTCCAGGGACCTTCCCGACCCAGGGATGGAAACTGTGTCTCTTATGTCTCCTGCACTGGGAGATGAGTTCTTTACCACTAGCGCCAACTGGGAAGCCCAGAATGTGGTCACCATTTACTATTGCGGCGTAAGTTTGATTGTCAAGGGAAAAAAGTATTTGTGACCTGTATGTCCTTGGACAAGTTATTCAGTGTCATTGGGGCTCAGTGTGCTTACTTGTAAAATAGATGTAATAGTAATTCTTGCCTCACAAGATTATTATTAAGACAAGTGGGTTATTATTTATAAAATGCTTGCATATAGCAAGTGCATATAAGAGTTTGATAAGTGAAAAAATGATTCAAATGATAAATAAAAAAATGAATGAGTGGATGAACAAGGGAGCTCTGTGCATCCTCTCAATTTCAGGAAAAATAAATACCTCCACCTCCACCATAATCCCTCAATTCTTCTCACCCTCCACATTGGTCCTATGCTAATAAGGACCCTTCAATTTACATAAATGGAAGAACCACATTTGCACCAGACTTGGCAATATTTCTCAGCCATGATTTGAGGATGTAGTGATCTTGTTGTTGTTCAGTTGCTCAGTCGTGTCCAACTCTTTGCAACGCCATAGACTGCAGGACACCAGGCTTCTCTACCCTCCACCATCTCCCAGAGTTTGCTCAAATTCATGTCCACTGAATCAGTGATACTATCTAACCATTTCATCCTTTGCCATCCCCTTTCCTCTTGCCTTCAATCTTTCCAAGTATCAGGGTCTTTTCCAGTGAGTCGGCTTTTCACATCAGGTGGCCAAAGCACTGGAGCTTCAGATTCAGCATCAGTCTTGCCAAAGAATATTAAGGGTTGATTTCCTTTAGGATCAACTAGTTTGATCTCCTTTCTGTCCAAGAGACTCTCAAGAGTCTTCTTCACTAGCACCACAATTTCAAGCATCAATTCTTCAGCACTCAGCCTTCTTTACGGTCCAACTTTCACACCCAAATGTGAGTACTAGAAAACCATAGCTTTGACTGTATGGAACTTTGTAGGCAAAGTGATCTACCAAGCATTCTCTTTCTCCCACTCCTGTCTTTTGCTTAAGACTAGGTCCATATGATGGTGACCTCCAGGTTCAAACCTAGAGAGTTTCTGGAAACACTTATTTCCTTAATAGGGCATTTAGATAATCCTAATTTTAAAACAAACAGAAGAACTGTCATATATATAGTAATATAACAAATAATGACTGAATGAATTAAAGCATTCTCTAACTTTGAGTGTCAATCCCCCTGACTGGGATTCTGCTCTACTGTGGTATCTATTGGGTTGGCCAAAGAGTTAGTTTGGGTTTTTCCATAACAGCTTATTAAAAAAAAAAAAAAAACTCAAAGTAACTTTTTGGCCAACCCAGTACATGCCCACTTTACACAACTTTTTGATAATTAACCACCACCTCCCACTATCATCTTCTACCTCACTCCCATCCCAGCTTTTATAGGTTTCATGTGCTTGAGAATTTGTCCACAGTGATACTTGGCAGAGTGAGGCCAAAAGAACAAGACATCCTGCTCTACTTCACCAATGGTGGTCATATTACGAAAGCTATCTTTAATGTTTTACATGAGGGTGGAAGGGTAAGTGAGAGAATTGTCCTTTGACTATACTATCTTTCCTATGATAGGTTTTTTCTCTAATGTAGCTGACAATTGAACTCACTCATTTGATGTGAATGAGATATCTTCAAAAATGTATTTTTCTCTTTAGGCTTGACTTGCCAGGTAGACAACAGATTGAACAAATTATGCTTAGGCAACCGGTCATCAGCAAGCAAATAAAAAAAGTCTAGACACAGATCTTTCATGCACGTGTGCATCCTCAGTGGCTTCAGTCATGTCCGACTCTGCAAACCTATGGAGTCCACCAGGCTCCTCTGTTCTTGGGGTTTCCCAGGCAAGAATACTGGAGTGGATTTCCATGTCCTCCTCCAGGGAATCTTCCCAACCCAGGGCTCAAATCTGTGTCTCCTGCACCCTCTGCATTACAGGTGGATTCTTTACCACTGAGCCACCAGGGAAGCCCTAGACAGACCTGAAAGTGAAAGTGAAAAGTGAAAGCTGCTCAGTCGTGTCCGACTCTTTGCAACCCCATGGACTATACAGTCCATGGAATTCTCTAGGCCAGAATACTGGAGTGGGTAGCCTTCCCCTTCTTCAGGGGATCTTCCCAACCCAGGGATTGAACCCAGGTCTCCTGCATTGCAGGTGGATTCTTTACCAGCTGAGCTACAAGGGAAGCCCAAGAACACTGGAGTGGGTAGCCTATCCCTTCTCCAGAGGATCTTCCTGACCCAGGAATTGCAAGGGTCTCTTGCACTGCAGGTGGATTCTTTACCAACTGAGATATCAGGGAAGCCCTAGACACAGACCTGAAATCCTCACAAAAATTAACTCAACGTGGATCACAGACCTAAGTGAAAACTGTCATAGAAGAAAACAAAGGAGAAATCATAGATGACTTTGGGTGTGGCAATGACTTTGTAGATATGATAGCAAAGGCACAATCCATGAAAGAAATAATTGACAAATGAACTCAACTAAAATTAAAAATGTCTGCTCCTTGAAAGACAAAACAGAATGAAAAGATAAGCCAAACTGGTGGAACATATTTGCAAAAGACACATCTGACCAAGGACTGTTACCCACAATATTGAACACAGTGAGAAAAGAAAGTGGGTTCACACATTTGAACAGACATTTCACCAAATAAAATATACAGATAGGAAATAAGCATATTAAAATATGTTCCACTATATGCTATTAGGAAACTGCAAATTAAAACAATGAGATACCACTATATATCCATTAGAATGGCAGAATCCAGAACGCTGACACCACCAAATGCTGGAAAAGGTGCAGAGCCACAGGAACTCTCATTCACTACTGGAGGGAATGAAAAATGGTACAGTCACTTTGGAACACAGTTTAGAGGTTTCTTACAAAACTAAATATAACTTTTACCATACCATTATGTAATTGCACTCTGAGGTATTTACCCAAGATACTGAAAACTTAAATCCACACGAAAAACCTACACATGGATGTTTATCACAACTTTATTCAGAATTGCCAAAACTTAGAAGTAACCAATATCTACTTCACTAGGTGAATGGATAAACTGTGGTGCATCAAAAAGTATTATTCAGAGCTAAGAAGAAATGAGTTATCAAGCCACGAAAAGACATGGAGGGACCTTAAATACATGTTGTTAAGTGAAAAGGCAGAGGGGCCCTGGCTGCCGTCCATGGCATTGCAAAGAGTCGGACACTATTTAGTGACTGAACAACAACAACTATAGGATATATTAACACAACACCAAGAGCGAATCCTAATGTAAACTACAGACTTTGGGTAATAAGGACAGGTCACTGTAGGTTCACGGATTGCAACAAATGTGCCACTGCTCTGAGGGATGTCGAAAATGTGGGAAGCTGTTAGTGTCTGAGGGTATAGAGGGTATGTGGGAACTGTCTGTAATTTCTGCTCAGTTTTGCTGTGAACTTAAAACTGCTCCTAAAAATAGTTTATTGATTAAAACAAAAACAGGCGACACAGGTAAAACACAGGTAGCTCAAGACTATTAGGGATATGGTAGGCAATAAATAGTATCTGTTCGAATTTTATTTATCAATAATATTATTTCTAAAAAGTCTCAAAATTACTAAGAATTTTTAGAGCTGAAGACACCATTTCACAGTGATATAACCAAAGTCCACAAACTGCTTCAAACAGCTACTAGGCTTCTGTTGGCTTTTAAGTCACTTGTGCCTGCCTCCTCAGCAGCACTCAGTGTGATCAACCCTTTAGGCTACAAATTAAATTGCCTCTTCTGTTTAAAATGTGCATATGGAAAAAAAAGAGTGAAACAGAGCTAACTAGAAAGTATAAAAACAAAAGTCCGCCCTGTACATCTTTAGTCCAATTCTCCAGAGTCATACACTAACACTTTCTTTTGACCTCCTATTAGAAAAGAGGAAAAGGAAATAGAAAAAGGATAAAACAGCATTTATTTTGTACATTTATTTTACTTACAGGTGGGACTACTAAATACAGTATTTTCACCTTTTTCTAGCTTAATAATATACCTTGACACTTTTCCAAATTGACACATAGACATCTTCACAAGACTACAAACTATTTCTCTCACTGATTTGTAACTAAATTCACCAGCTATCAATATTTTCTTGAAGAATATTCTTCGAATGCTTGACAAAGGAAGGAAGAACTCCTTAGGGTACAATATTCCTTGTCATTGCTATTATTCTTTCAAGGTTTTTAGAATGATTACAGTTAGAAATTAGATTTCCCAACTACATAGGGTTCTCAGCAAAGTTAGTGTTCACATATATTTTGAATTAACAGACAGGAAAAATATATATGCTAAGGGAAATAAATCAAAGACAAATAATGTGTGAATCACTTTAATGTGGAACCTAAAAATTGCAACAAACTAGTGAATATAACAAAAAGGAAGCAGACTCACAGATACAGAGAACAAACTAACAGGTTCCAGTGGGGGCAGAGGGGTAATATAGAGGCAGGAGATGAAGAGGTACAAATTATAAGGTCTAAAATAAGCTATAAGTACATTTTGTACAACATGGAGAATACAGCCAGTATTTTATAATAATTATAAATGGAGTTGCTGTTGTTGTTCAGTTGCCAAGTGGTGTCCAATTTTTCGTGACCCCATGGACGGCAGCACATCAGTCTACCCTGTCCTTTACCATATCCTGGAGTTTGCCCAAGTTCATGTCCATTGAGTTGATGGTGCCATCCAACCATCTCTTCCTATGTCACCCTTTTCTCCTTCTGCCTTCAATCTTTCCTTCTGCATCAGGGTCTTTTCCAGTGAGTCAGCTGTTCACATCAGGTGGCCAAAGTATCGGAGCTTCAGCATCAAACCTCCCAAAGAGAATTCAGGGTTGATTTTCTTAAAGATTGACTAGTCTGATGTCCTTGCTTTACATGGGACTCTCAAGAGTCTTTGTAAATATAGTATAACCTTTAAAAATTTTGAATCACTATATTATACATCTGTAACACATAGTATTATATGTACATGCAGCCTGCCAGACTCCTTCATCCATGCGATTTTTCCAAGCAAGAACACTGGAGTGGGTTGCCATTTTCTTCTCCAGGGGATCTTTCCAACCCAGGGGTCAAACCCATGTCTCCCACATTGCAGGCAGACTATTTACTATCTGAGCCACCAGGGAATCCCTGGTAACATATAGTATTATATGTACACACTGCTATATTTAAAATGAATTACCAACAAAGACTTACTTATACAGTTACACAGGGAACTCTTCTCAATGTTCTGTGGCAGTCTGGATGGCAGTGGAGTTTGGGGAAGAATGGACACATGTATACCTATGGCTTAGTCCCTTCACTGTCCAGCTGAAACTATCACAATATTGCTAATCAGCTATCCTGCAGTATAAAATTTTTAAAAATTAACAAAATTGTGAATCACTATATTATATGTCTGTAACACATAGTTGTACAACAACTATACTTCAATTTAAAAGTGAAAATCTGAAAAACAAATTACTTGGAATTTTTAAATACTTACTTTAAAATAAGTATTGGGCACTGCAAAGACGAGAATTTTGAAGCCATCACACCCATATATACCCACGACTGCCTTGTTAGTATAAAAGTGGTGTTGAACAACTGAATCCTAATGTTATAGATCAGGCACCAAAATGTAACTGACATGCAAAAGCCACTGGCAGAATTAATAATTATGATAAAAAACCATGAACAACTGATTTTAATGACCAGATAAGGAACTTATTTCCAGTAACCCACTGAGAGAAACTAATCTTCCTTCACATCCTAATCTACTGACACACACAGTCTGGGCTGTAATAAGCTCTTAATAATAAATAATCTCGCTATGAATAAAATTCCTCTGAGTAGAAAATGGAGGATTATAGAACATTTCAGAAAGAACTCGTTTGCATTTTCCCCCTACTTCCTCACCCTTTAGTTAATTTTCTATAAATACTATTTGATTGTTGCTGCCACCTTAAGGTTTAAGAGGACGTGCACACAAGTGTGAAAGAGTATTCGCCACTGTCCCAAATAAAATGCACGTGGGAGGGGAATTAGAGCACAAACACAAAAGCACACAGGACTGACAGATATTTATATTAATAATCCTTACAGAAAACCATCTGTTAATGATGGATTCATCCATTCTGGAGCCATAGGGTAAAGTGATAAATATAGACCTTGCATTCATAATTTACACAAATGAACCTGTGCACACTTATATACACATACACACTGCACTTTTTAGGCTCAGTAATGAATATTCTGTTAATAATAATTGAGTATTCCATGCCACAGTGCAGAGAATAGAAACATAGATTTTTCTTGTATTGTTGAGGGTATCTCAGCTAGATTAAGCAATTTGATCAGAAACTTTAAGACCAAGACTTAGAAATCACAGTTGTGGGCCAATATGCTGCCCTTGAGTCAACTGACCTGCTACTGAAGAAGGAAAGAAGGGGAGAGAAGAAAAAGAGGAGAGGAAAAAGAGAAAAGGACTGACATAAAGTAATTCATTCCTTTGTTCACTCATTAATATTACTGAGCACCTACAAAGCGTTCAGGCGCTGGACTAGCAGCGAGAGACACAAGGTGACAGTCTCTGCCATTGAGAAGCTCAAAGTCTCACGAGAATGACAGCCAAGGAATGAGAGCATCTTTCCCAGCCAGACTCAGAGGAAGCCACTGCATCTCTCTCGTTCCTACTGCAGTAGGTACAGTGCCCATGATGGTGTGAATGTGGAAAGAACTCAGGCTGCGACTTTGCAAAGACCTGGGTTTAAAATGTTCTCTCCATCCTTACTGGCTCATCTTGGCTATGCCTCTTAGCTTGTCTGAGCTGTAGCTTCAGCTTCTTTAAAACAGGAATAAAAACCTTCTTAGGAGGATAAGTAACTATAAGGAAGGACACAGAAGCTTCTAGGACAAAGCTGTTTGGTTTTGTTGCCCTCACTTGTCTGTGTCCCCAGTGGCCTGCCCCTAGTCAGTAGCTGTAGTTTTATAAGCTGCATCCTGGAACCCACCACACAACTGGAGAAATAATCCTGGATTTCAGAGCTAGGTCCCAGCACCAAACCCCCCCCCAAGGAGAGCATCCAGATCAGTCCATGAGGCTTGCACTCCTACTTCAGTCTCTCCTAGAAGCACAATCCTGGATGATCATCCACTGTCACCAGACTCTCGTCCCCTTTACTGCTCTGTATTTTCCCTCAACTAGGCTCAACCTCCCATTCTTTTCCTGTCTCTCACTTCCACTGTGCCCTGGGGGATCTTCCACCTGTGATCAACAAATATCCTTACACACACTAATTCTCTGTTTGCTCCCTTCACCTCCCTGTTGGACTGAGCTGCCCCAGGAACCCTGCCTTCCAAGCTATAAGATCCCCTGTTCCTCTTAGGCATCCTGTCCACTTATCTGACCCCCCTCTACCTCAGTCCTGCCTCAGTGATCTGATGCCATCTCTCTGCCATTGATGTCATCTTCCTGCTTACACTTGCCTTCCCCACAAACCACTTCAATGACTTCAACACGAGGCTTTTGATTCCTTCTTTCCTTGTCTACTACCAGCCTTTCTTCTGCTCTTGCAGCTACCCCATCCCACTGTCATCTCCAGAAACTGCATCATCCCTCACATCTAGCTGTTTCTTCACCACTATTTTTTGCTGCTTTTTAAAATGCCTCCTTTTAAGTTTACTTATCTGAGTGCGTTTCTTGATATTTAAAAAATCCCACTAATGCCTCAATTGAAAATTTTAAAATTAGAGGTAGCTTCATTTTCAAAAATCTGTGCTAAAAAACCTCTTATTTTGAGATAATGTAGATGTTGCCTTTGTTCTTCGAAAATAAATGCTTCTCTGCTTCTGCCGAGAGGGCTTCCCTGGTAGCTCAGCAGTAAAGAATCCACCTGCAATGCAAGAGACCCTGGTTCAGTTCCTGGGTCAGGAAGATCCACTGGAGAAGGGATACGCTACCCACTCCACTATTCTTGGGCTTCCCTTGTGGCTCATCTGGTAAAGAATCTGCCTGCAATGCAGGAGACCCCAGTTCTATCCTTGGGTTGGGAAGATCCCCTGGAGAAGGGAAAGGCTACCCACTCCAGTATTCTGACCTGGAGAATTCCATGGACTGTATAGTTCATGGGGTTGCAAAGAGTCGGACACAATTGAGCAACTTTCACTTTTCTGCTGAAAGCCACTAGGACCCAGAGTCCATGGCCAAGGTTGCAACATATTCCAAGATCTGTGAATTTCAAAAATACAATGGACTGAATGTTTGTGTCACCTGAAATGTGTATGCTGAAATCTTAAACTTCAATGTGATGATATTTAGAAGTAAGGCCTTTGGGAGGTAACTGGGTCATAGGGGTGGAGCCCTTGTGAATGGGGTTAGTGCCCTTTAAGAAGAGACCAGAGAGTTGGCAGGGTCTCTTTCCACCATATGAGGATAGCGGTGGAAGTGAGGAGTCAGCAGTCTGCAGGCCCAAAGAGAGCCCTCCCTAGAACCCAACCATGCTGACACTTGATCTCAGACTTCTAACCTCCAGAACTTTGAGAAATACATTTCTGTAGTTTATAAGCCACCCAGTCGATGGTACTTTGTTGCATCAGCCTTAACAGACTAAGGCAGGGAGGGAACAGTGGTGGCAAAGTAGACCAGCTTCTGCTCCAATTTCCCCAGCTTCTGGGCATGGCCTTCCAGACCACTTCTAGCAGAATCAAAGGGTTGGATTTACCCCAGAAAGTGCCATAGAGCAAGTTCCATGTGAGAAAGAAATGCAGACATTTTATATTAGCAAGAACAAATTGTGAAACTAGAAAAGAACTTCTAAAATATCAATAAATATATATTTTTTAATTTAACCAACATGCTGTAAGAAAGATGTGATCTTTTTCTAACTTTGGACATTATAAAATTATTGTCATATAAAGAAATGATTAAAAATATGCAGCTAAAATATATGCAAAAATACTTCTTACAGAGATATACCTCAGCAGATGCATATTATTAATAGTAATAAGATTGCATATTTTTGAATTTCATGGTACTGATGGCGTTTGTCAGCTATTCAAAAATTTTTAAATGTATAAGTTAAGATTTCTCATTTTAAATAAACTTTCACACTTGCGCCTCATTTTATATTCATAACTTGGTATTATTTTTCTTAATTGTGATTTCCAAAGCTGCACAGGTTTCAGACTCCATTACACTTGAGTCCACTGGCATCCAAATGTTACATATTAGGAAACTGAGGCTCAGAGAAGTTCCAGAAATAGCCTCAGGCAGGAGAGCTGAATGAGGAGCCAGGATTCAAACTGAGGATGTCTGGACTACTCTGTGTTACTTGTTCTTTTGATCTGCCACAAAATTTGACTCCAATTATAATTTCTCATATACATTTGAAATGAGTTTAAGGTTTTTACACCTATTTCCCTGACCAGAATCTCAGCCCCCTGGCAGTAGAGACTATACTATATCCTATTTACATCCCCAGCAATTACTTCAATAATATGCAGTAAATTACTTGTTAAAAGTTTGATCAAAGGATGAATGTCTAGGTGAAGAAATGAACTTTTTTATCCCTGCTTTTCATGTGTCACACTGATTCAGGGGAAGGCCAGACAGTAACCGGCCACCTAAAGAAAGAAACACTTGGGTCTTTGCACTTATGACTCCCAATCCTTAGTTTAGGGCCCCCAAGGAGTCAGGACGCTATTGCAGAAGCTTCCTATATGTGCCACAGCATTTGTAAATAAATCAATCAGTGCATTATTTTCAGAAGAATTTGCCTCTTCTGTGACAGTGAGAAAATTTTTCTGAAAATATAGAATTCCTCATGTATGGACCAAGCTGGGAACTACTATTTCTCACTAAAATCCAACACTTTTTCCTGTCACTCGAAACAGGAGTGTCACAGTGAGATTCAATAGTTTCAAAGTCCAGGGAGAGAAGACTGACACAAAAGGTCAAGGATGAAACACAATGTCAAGAAAAGTAGACAGTCTGAGACTAGGGGTAGAAGCTGGCTCCTCAGAGAGAAGAGAAAATTGGTCTCAAAATGGGAGGAAGCTTAGACACAGCAGAAACCAGTGGACAAACAGACAGAAGGTACAGAATATGAGGTAATATCTAGAAACAGGTTTTAAAGTGATTGAAAGTGCTATCAAATATTCTATACCATGTCTGACCCCTCCAAGTCCTATTTCTTTGCTGTGTCCAGAACTACTTGTCATGTGAATGGGGAGCCAATAATACCATTTCCTTTCCAAGTATAGTTGACATCTTGATTCCAGGGGTTCCATATCTGGAAAGTCAACCAACCGTGGATGGATCCTGGGTGAGGAATTCATGAATATGCAGGCTCACTGTTCTCCACCCCTTTATACAAGGGACTTGAGGATCCTCATATTTTGGAATCTGTGGGAGCTCCTGGAACCAATTCCCCAAGGATAACAAGGGATGACTGTAGTCACAGCTCCCCAGGACCTTTCTTTCATATTCAGAGAAGGGCACTTGAAACCAGGCTTCCCTGGTGGCTGAGATGACAAAAAATCTGCCCACAATGTGGGAGACCTGGGTTTGATCCCTGGGTCAGGAAGATCCCCTGGAGAAGGAAACGGCAATCCACTCCAGTACTCTTGCCTGGAGAATTCTATGGACAAAGGAGCCCACGGGGCTACTGTCCATGGGGTGACAAAGAATCGGACACGACTGAGCAACTAACACACATTTGATACCAGATGCTTGAATCAGCCAAACACAGGGCAGAAGGACCAAGTTCGGCAGCACAGCAAGAAGGAACCAGAGGAGACGAAACTAGGTTTCTGGTACCCAGTGCCCAGTCTGACTATCTTCCAGCATCAGTGAGCATTAAAATCAATCAGTGCGGAAAACTGTCAGTCCAATGTGACATTTCAGCTTTATTCCCTAACGCTTCTTTGTGTGTGTGCTTATGTGGAAAAAAATAGATAGAAATATGGTTAACTTGTGGTTCTTTTTGATTTGGAGTTTGAGGGATTTTCCAAGTAATGAAAAACGCCTGGCCACCTGGGGCAAAGATATTCACTCAGTGAGCAGGAAAAAATATTGCTCAGAAAAAAATGAATTGAGAGCTCCCTGAGAAAGCACCTACTACTGAAGACAATTTCTTTCCTGGAATTACACAAAGCTCAGAGGACAAAGCCCCAGAGGAGCTGTGGGCCTGGAAGCCCTAGAAGATTTAGGCATGGCCATCTGAGAACTATGTGAGCAGAATCCCCAAGCCTGTCAAGTCTCCTCCTATATCCTGGCCCAGGCTGGGTGTTATGGGTTGAATTGTGACCTACTTCCTCCCCAAAAAATATCTATGTTGGAGTCCTAACTCCCTCTACCTAAGAATATGACCATACTTGGAAAGAAGATCATTGCAGAGGTAATTAGTTAACATGATGTCATACTGGATCCCAGGAGTCCCTAAGCCAGCATGTGTGTGTGTGTGTGTGTGTGTGTGTGTGACTCAGTCATGTCCAACTTTTTGTGATCCCATGGAACGTAGCCACCCTGGCTCTTCTGTCCTTAGGGATTCTCCAGGCAGGAATACTGGAGTGGGTAGCCATTCCTTTCTCCAGTGGATCTTCCCGACCAAGGGATCGAACTCAGGTCTCCTGAATTGCTGGAAGATTCTTTACTGTCTGAGCCGTCAGGGAAGTCCTTATAAGGAGAAGGCAATGTGAAGACACAGAGACACACAGGCTGAACATCATGTGACAATGAATGCAAGACTGAAGTTACACAGCTGCAAGCCAAGGAATGCCAAAGATTGCCAGCAAACCACCAGAAACTAGAGAGAGGGAAGGAAGGATTTTTCCTCATATGACCATGCCTACACCTTCATTTGGACTTTCAGTTTCCTGAATTGTGAGACAGTAATTTCAGTTGTTTTAAATCACTTGGTTTGTAGTACTTTGCTCTGACAGCCCTAGGAAAATAATATACTTGAGTAAGATGCTGTTTAGTCATTAAATAGTGTCTGGCTCTGCGACCACAGAGACTGTAGCCATCCAGGCTCCTCTGCCCATGAGATTTCCCAGGCAAGAATACTGGAGTGGGTTACCATTTCTTTCTCCAGCAGATCTTTGCAACCCAGGGATCAAACCCATGTCTCCTGCATTGGCAGGCAGATTCTTTACTGCTGAGCCACCTGGGAAGCCCTGTGGTAAGATGAAGTGACCTTAAATGTCCTGGTCCAGATGAAAGGTATAGTAGGAGAATATCCCACTGGAGGAATACTGTATACTCACCCTAGACTGGGAGGAAGTGAGAAAGTATCATATATCCCTGTGTCTGTGAGCATGTATGTTTGCGCATATGTGGTTATGTATGTACATGTATAATATGTGTGTGTATCATTTTAAGAAGGAAGATCAAAACCCATCATAACAAAGTATTTTCATCCAAAGTATTTTCAAACAATCAAAGTTGTCTATATAATTATTTAAAACCATAAAAGATGATGCTGTTCAAGTGCTTCACTCAATGTGCCAGCAAGTTTGGAAAACTCAGCAGTGGCCACAGGACTGGAAAAGGTCAGTTTTCACTCCAATCCTAAAGAAAGGTAATGCCAAAGAAAGCTCAAACTACCATACAATTGCACTCATTTCAAATGCTAGCAAGATAATGCTCAAAATCCTTCAAGCTAGACTTCAATAGTATGTGTACCGAGAACTTCCAGATGTAAAAGTTGGATTTAGAAAAGACAGAAGAACCAGAGGTCAAATTGGCAACATCTGTGGGATCATAGAAAAAGTAAGGGAATTCCAGAAAAACATATACTTCTGCTTCATCAGCTACACTAAAGACTTTGACTGTGTGGATCACAAAAAACTGTGGAAAAATGTTAAAGAGATGGGAATACCAGACCACCTTACCTGTCTCCTGAGAAACCTGTATGCAAGACAAGAAGCAACAGTTAGAGCCAGACATGGAACAACAGACAGGTTCCAAGTTGGGAAAGGAGTATGTCAAGGCTATATATTGTCACCCTGCTTATTTAAGTTATATGCAGATTACATCATGTGAAATGCTGGGCTGGATGAATCACAAGCTGGAATCAAGATTGCCAGGAGAAATAGCAACAACCTCAGATATTCAGATGATACCACTTTAATGGCAGAAAGTGAAGAGGAACTAGACAGCCTCTTTATGAAGGTGAAAGAGGAGAGTGAAAAAGCATTAAAAAAACTAAGATCATGGCATCTGGTCCCATCACTTCATCACAAATGGATGGGGAAAAAGTGGAAAAAGTGACAAATTTTATTTTCTTGGGCTAAAAAATTACCTCAGACAGTTACTACAGCCACAAAATTAAAAGATGCTTTTTCCTTGAAGAAAAGTAATGACCAACATAGACAGCGTATTAAAAAGCAGAGACATTACTTTGCTGACAAAGGTCTGTCTAGTCAAAGCCATGGTTTTTCCAGTAGTCATATATGGATGTGAGAGCTAGTCCATAAAGAGGGTTGAACACCGAAGAATTGATGCTTTTGAGTTGTGGTGCTGGAGAAGACTCTTGAGAGTCCCTTGGACATCAAGAAGATCCAACCAGTCAGTCCTAAAGGAAATAGACCCTGAATATTCACTGGAAGGACTGATGCTGAAGCTGAAGCTCCAATACTTTGACCATCTGATGAGAAAAGCTGACTCATTGGAAAAGACCCTGATTCTGAGAAAGATTAATGTCAGGAGGAGAAGGGGACAGCAGAGGGTGAGATGGTTGAAAAGCATCATCAACACAATGGACATGAGTTTGAACAAACTTTGGGAGATCATGAAGGATAGGGAAAGCTGGCATGCTTCAGTTCATGGGGTCGCTAAGAGTGGGACATGACCTAGTGGCTCAACAATAACAACAACATAACCACATGGTAATCACCAGTTTCAAAGAATCCAAAGTGAAAAAAAAGGAAAGAACAATGAAATGATCCCAAGGACAATTTCACTTCACGGCAATTTAGCATCTTAAGACCATGAACCTGAACAATCATTGTTAAATAGTATATCATCAGCAAGATAAGGTATCAGTAAATGAAGACTACCAGTAACTATGTGCTTTAGGTTTGCAAGACCCAGGTTCAAATCCTCATTAAATCAATGATTGGTTTGTAAGCTTAGGCAAATTATAAACTCCCTATATCAGTTACCTGTAGTCAATATGCTAATGTGTAAGCTGCTGCCATTTATTTTTGCTCATGTCTACACCAGTTACCTAGGTACGAGGTGATCTGGACCCACTGGGTCCAGTCTCAGCATCAACTGCAAGTGGGAATCACATCATCTCCATGTGACTCTCAAATTCTGTAGACCAGCAGCTAGTAGGAGCCTGCTCTTACAGTAATGGCAGAAGTATACATACGCCAGACATTCCTTTGGCCTTGGCTCACAACAGGTATGTAATCACTTTCACTAATAATCTTGGGCCACAGCAAATCAAATGGCCAAGACCAGCATCAATGGGTCAGGGAAATGTATGCTGTCTCTAATTGGAAAGTAGAGACTGAATATTTGCTGCATAATTTAAATTATTGCACTCCCTGAATATGTTTCCATACCTGAAAACTGGAGATAATAATGGTACCTAATTTAGACAGTTGTTAAATTGTTTTGATTTTAACCATTGAAGGATTTCACATAGCAATCCAGACTGTCTCTTTAAAGTTAAAAAATAAAAACCCAGCATTCTGAGTCCTTAGTTCCAGCCAGCAATAATTGGCTGGAGGTTAAGTGGGTTTTTGCCCAACTTTGGAAGAATTTGGCAGATTCCCCATTTGACTTACCAATTCATATATTTGAGTTGCCTAGTTAGTACCTATTAGCCTATAAGTTTGTGGTCCCTGCTGTATACTAATCTGGAAGTGTATGCGGTATGGTTCTCTTGCGTGTTTCCCTAAAGAACATCCTAAATGAACTTAGCTCTGGGAGGCCAGAGCAAATGACAGAAAGGAAATCCAACAGCTAATTCTCCATGGACATCTTCTTCCCACTGGGCTCCTAACTTAATGGCTGGGGAGGATATTTTGTAACATGGATAAAAGAGGGTCTTTGGATCCTATAAACCTTCTGTGTCCAATTGTCAAAATTACATTAAAAAATTTTAATGCATTGCTTCTAGGTAGTGTACAGTTAATTACTGTGTGTTGTTGTTGCTTAGTCACTAAGTTGTGTCTGACTCTTTGCAACCCCATGGAATGTAGCCCACCAGGTTCCTCTGTCCATGGGATTTCCCAGGCAAGAATACTGGAGTGGGTTGCTGTTTCCTTCTCCAGGGAATATTCCTGACCCAGGGATCAAACTTGCATCTCCTGAATCGGTAGGCAGATTCTTTACCACTAAGCCCCCCGGGAAGCTTTCGCCTCCCAGACAGGACTTCCGATGCTATGACCTGAAAGGTCAATACAATCTGAAAGTCAAACTCTAGTCACAAAATTTAACTCCAGGTGAGAAAAAATAAACAAACAAAAGGGATTTTCAGGATTCCAGCCCTGCTGAATCTCCTAGGATGATACACTGAAAAGCTGCCTTTTATTTTTCCTGGTGATTGTGATGCACAGGTGAATTTAATAACTACAGATGAAGGTCATCCCAGGGAAATTTATGATGCAGGAAAGGGCTCAGAGGAAAAATCAAAGGGTCTCAGGTTCTCTGCAAGTATCACAGATACACACTGCTTGGTCTGCTTTTACAGTGGAGGTCACCTTATCAAATGTTTTATCTTGAAAAGAGTAGGCAAACAGCGTGTTTTCTCATTTGCACAGGACTCTGGGTCAAACGTAGTCCTTTGTGATAACCTGGGTGCGATTTCTTAAAGAGTAAATGAAAGCCAAGTAATTAATTTTCAAACTTTTTTTCTCTGCTAGGTGCATTATCCAAAGGCAGGTATGTTCTGAGATCTTCTGTCATCCAAAGAGTGGTAATTCACCACTATGATAAGATCATAGACCTGGCAATGTATGCTCCCTGTATATTCAGTAAAGCATTCTGCCTGGATATTCATCATTTGACAGTGATGAGTCCATGAATCCATGATTGCATGGGTGTTTGAAGGGCCTGAGATTTGCATTTCTTACTGGGAAGCCAGCATTCGAATTTTATTTTCATAATCTAGCACCTGTGACCAAGTTATATGGCAAAGACTTCAACTCTGAAAAGTCAATATTACTTTATAAAAGTAATATCAAAAGTTCTTTTAATAACACAGATCCTCAGTCCCTTATCTACAATTCTAAAACTTTTGCAGAAAAGTTTCAAATATCAAACTTTATTTTTCGTAACTCATTTGGCAGCAAAACCTAACCTATGGAACGTCTTTTTGTGGCAAAATCTGACCTGAACTATTTACCATCTCTGTACATCCTGCTTAATATAAATATTCACATACTTCACTAAAGAATTATTAATGTGTTTGATTCTGGGGTGTTTCTCCAAATCCCATTGAAGGGTGGCACATGCAGTATATGTTCTGTATTATCTTTGTAACAATGGAAAATTTCCAAATCCCTAAATCCATCTGGCTCCAAAGGTTTCAGATAAGATTGAGGACCTGGGTTATTGAAATAACTTTTACTTACTTTTATAACGTAATCTTACCTTTTCATAATTGAAGTCCAGCATGTCAAACTGGGCTCATATATTCATGAAACATATCTGCCACTCGCACTTCAGTGATGAAGAGGTAAACAAGTTCATTTTCAAAGTCATAAACCTTGACTGAGTTTCTGCCATGTGTAATGAACTTTGGCCCTTAAACCACATTATTAGAAATGAGAAAACTGAGTCTTGGTGAGGTTTGTGACTTGCTCAAGGTCATGCACCTGATAAGAGATAGAGGCTAGATCTCAAAGCTAGGTCACTTAGTGGTAATTTTTGAGATTATAAGGCAGGGGCCCATAACTGGATAATCTTCACAGTACCCAGAAATGCTAGACATGGGAGAATGTGGATTTCCATGTTCTGTGGCCATTTTCTATCTAGTCATGTAACTATATCTTAACATATTCTATGTAGTCATCCTCCATCTAAATATTATCATTTCCAACCCTCTTATTTCCATAGTCCTGGTCAAGTATTGTGCAAGAAAATAATAATACAGTGAACTTGATGAAAGTCAAAGAACTTCACTGAGCTTGTGCACCTTGCCATCAGCCACTCTTGCCTTCTCATTTTAATAGAAGGAGATTTAAAATTCAAGTAACATAACTAGAACATGGATGTAACCTAGATGTCCATTGACAGATGAATGGATAAAGAAGTTGTGGTACATATACACAATGCAATACTTCTCAGCCATAAAAAGAAACACATTTGAGTCAGTTCTGATGAGGTGGATGAACCTAAAAACTATTATACAGAGTGAAGTGAGTCAGAAAGAGAAAGATAAATATCATATTCTAACACACATATACAGAATCTAGAAAAATGGTACTGAAGAATTTATTTACAGGGCAGCAATGGAGAAATAGACATAGAGAATAAACTTATGGACATGTATGTAACAGTCATATGTAAAATTCAATGATGAGGTGGAGGGGCTCAGATCATAGCCTTTGAGAGCTCCCAATTCAAATTAACCCAGGCCATGAGGGTACTAAGGAGTTAACTGGGCCCTTATGATGATATTAATGTCCTTGTGAGACAACAAAGTGCTCACTACCTCTCTTTCTTTTTCTCTCTCTCCACCGTGTAAGAATACATGAGAAGGTGCCCATCCCCAAGCCAGGAAGAGAGCTTTCACCAGGACCTGACCACGCTGTCACCCTAACCTCAGGCTTCCAGCCTTCACAACAGTGAGAAAATAAACTTCTATTGTTTAAGCCACCTACTCTGTGGTATTTTGTTATGGCAGCCCAAGCAGACTAGATGTTCGGCATGTCAAAACACATAAAAAAGGTGGTCTCATTAGAACCTCTTAGATACCCACAAACATTAAGAAGTATTGCAGGGACACATGGCTCTCTAAAATGAAAACAATTATTGAAATAGCAATAGCCATGGAGTGACTGCAATATCCCATGTAAGTCACATTATCTCTAATCTCCACTAGAACCATATGCTTCACTCCTGTCATGCAGTGACTCTAGATGCTTAAAAAGGCTGCCCAGTAGTGAGAAATAAGCCACTGGGAGTGGAGATTAAACCCAGGTCTTTGATTTCAAAACTCACACTCTCTACTCCTACCAAGTGTGCCCTTCTATAAAAGAAGAAACACACATAGTAGGCTTTAACAGAAATCAGAGGCAGCCTTTACTGTAAGCACAAAAAAATTCTGCTTTACTAGCATGATAAAGGATTCCACTCAGCCTGAAACCTCTCCGTTGCTCATGCCTGAAATTCCACTATCATTAATTCACCTGACACACTGATTATGTCAGTTCTTAACATCTCTTTTAACTTGCAAAACCTCACCTTGAAATATTATATGAAGCTCCAAACACTTTGGGTCCCCTGTGTTTATCTGTTCTGTTCAACAACAAATATTAAACACCTGTTATATACAAGCAATTGTGCTCAACTTGCCAAAACTGCAAAATACATGAGACTTTCTTCTACAATACCCCTCAATGTCAAGCTGTCAGCCAGTGAGTGGAGGGAAGCAGTATTTATAATGTTTAAACCTATATACAAATCATGTTCAAGTAAATTACACTTAAAAAGGCAGTACTGACAAGTGGTTATGAGAATATCCCCATGAATTAAGACCCCAAACACATGTGACCATGAAACACGTTTACTCTTATTATTTGAATTATTGTTACATGCATGGTCTAATTTTGAAAAAAATTAAGAGAGTGAAAAAACTAGTTTAAAAAGCTAGTTAACAGAATCTGGATCTGAATTTAATCTGAACGTCTCTAAATTGATATTACCGATTTCAACACAAAATCTTTCTGATTTACCTTGTCTGGTACTTGCAAAGAAGACAGAACTTCTTATTTCCCCTTGTGCATTTATTCACTTCATTCTATATTCTGAAGACCTTTCTCGGCAACTTGTATGTGTCAGGACCTATATTAGGCAGGTAGTAATATTCAAGATTAATTTAAACAAATAACAGGTTTACAAAGAGGTGCTAGGACGGTAGAGGTCAATAGAAAGTAGGAAGCTGATCTAGTTAGAATGAGATCAGGCCATTTTCCCTGCCTACCTGTGATGGACCCCAGATCCTGCAGGAATTTTGGTGACCCCTGCCCCCCCCATACACATATCAACATACAACTACAGAGAGTCACATAGCCAGAATATTAGCAGAACCCCCAAAGTACAGCACTCCAGCTCTCATACCATCATCTAGGGGGAAAACCCACTTAGAAACATGGTGAGTCAAGGTGACAATGGAAGAGGGGTCTTGGGAGGACCGTGAAGACAATGCTCCTTCTGCGAGCTGCAGGAGGTGGAAGTAGTTGCAGGCTGACACAGGCAGAGAAGGAGGTTTCCACGATGAACCAGATCCTCAGGTACCCCAGACATTTGGCTCCATAACAGGAGCAGAACTGCTGAGGTTCCATTTTCATTTTCCTCGATGCTAGTCTTCTAATGCTTATTACAAGTCAAGTGCCAATCTAGCACTGTCCTCAGGGAAAAATATTCTCTCAATTTGACTGTCCATGCCAGAAAGAAGGCACAGAAGGAAAGCTATTTATTGATAACGGTATAAATTTCTTCTCATTTCCTCCATGGCCAAGTCAAAAACGAGTAAGACCGTGGAATTTCCAAATGCTGGGCACAGCTGGTGAAGGCAGGCAGTGTTTTCTGGACAAGCAGTTCACTACCCAGCAATTAATTTCTAAATCCGTCATTTAATTATTAGCCCAAAAGGACACTGAAAATGAACACCATTGCTCGATTTACATATTTAATCGGATTAGACTGCTGACTTTCAGATCCTTGCAATTAACTGCTCTCTGTGTCCCTTTTTCAATACTTAAATGATTAATCCCTTATATCTGGGTGCCTGTGTTCACTCCCTGATATTTAATGTTGGAAAATTAATTGTTCTATTTCAGCATCATTATATGCACAGGCTAATGCAAACAACTTAACTCGTGCTGTCCTAAATAATAATGACTTTATGAAGCTGTATAAGATTCTAGGTAATGAGATATGTTCATAACTATAAATCCATTTTCCTCTTAAATATAAAGTCAATTAAGTGAAATCAAATGAACCTGTTCCGTTATATAAGTTCAACAAAGATGATATTCTTCCAACTGAACCTAATATTTGCTCATTTGTTAGCTATTTAAAACCAGCATTCCCCACAACCCCCAGATGAAGTTCTGTATTTTACAGTCCTGCCTAAAAAGAGGTACAGGTTTAAACCTGGACAAGCTAAATTTAAGATACATAACAACATTTATAACACAACAAAACAGGCCTGATGTAATCTTATTGTTAGGTAACACTTGCTGCTAACAAAAACCTCCAAAATTTTCCCAAACCTTTCTGAAATGATCCCAAACCAATTCACCTTGAAAGATATCACAATAACACACAAGAGGATTCCCATAAGGATAACAGCTGATCTTTCAATTGAAACTCTTCATACCAGAAGGGAATGGCAGGACATACTTAAAGTAATGAAAGAGAATAACCTACAACCCATATTACTGTACCCAGCAAGGATCTCATTCAGATATGAAGGAGAATTCAAAAGCTTTACAGACAAGCAAAAGCTGAGAGAATTCAGCACCACCAAACCAGCTCTTCAACAAATACTAAAGGATTTTCTCTAGACAGGAAACACAGAAAGGTGTATAAACACAAACCCAAAACAACAAAGTAAATGGCAACGGAATCATACTTATCAATAATTACCTTAAATGTAAATGGGTTGAATGCCCCAACCAAAAGACAAAGACTGGCTGAATGGATACAAAAACAAGACCCTTATATATGCTGTCTACAAGAGACCCACCTCAAAACAAGGGACATATACAGACTGAAAGTGAAGGGCTGGAAAAAGATATTTCATGCAAACAGAGACCAAAAGAAAGCAGGAGTCACAATACACATTTCAGATAAAATTAGACTTTAAAATAAAGGCAATCCAAGAAGAAGATATAAACAATTATAAATATATATGCACCCAACATTAGGAGCACCACAATATGTAAGGCAAATCCTAACAAGTATGAGAGGGGAAATTAACAATAACACAATAATAGTGGAAGACTTTAATACCCTACTCACACCTATGGATAGATCAACTAAACAGAAAATTAACAAGGAAATACAAACTTTAAATGATACAATAGACTAGCTAGACCTAATTGATATCTACAGGACATTTCATCCCAAAACAATCAATTTCACCTTTTTCTCAAGTGCACACAGAACCTTCTCCAGGATAGATCACATCCTGCACAACAAAGGAAACTATAAGCAAGGTGAAAAGACAGCCTTCAGAATGGGAGAAAATAATAGCAAATGAAGCAATGGACAAAGAATTAATCTCAAAAATATACAAGCAACTCCTGAAGTTCAATTCCAGAAAAATAAACGACACAATCAAAAAACGGGCCAAAGAACTAAACAGACATTTCTCCAAAGAAGACATACAGATGGCTAACAAACACATGAAAAGATGCTCAACATCACTCATTATTAGAGAAATGCAAATCAAAACCACAATGAGGTGCCATTTCACGCCAGTCAGAATGGCTGCTATCCAAAAGTCTACAAGCAATAAATGTTGGAGAGGGTGTGGAGAAAAGGGAACCCTCTTACACTGTTGGTGGAAATGCAAACTAGTACAGCCACTATGGAGAACAGTGTGGAGATTCCTTAAAAAACCAGGAATAGAACTGCCATACGACCCAGCAATCCCACTGCTGGGCATACACACCGAGGAAACCAGAATTGAAAGAGACGCGTGTACCCCAATGTTCATCGCAGCACTGTTTACAATAGCCAGGACATGGAAGCAACCTAGATGTCCATCGGCAGACGAATGGATAAGACAGCTTTGGTACATATACACAATGGAATATTACTCAGCCATTAAAAAGAATACATTTGAATCAGTTCTATCGAGATGGATGAAACTGGAGCCCATTATACAGAGTGAAGTAAGCCAGAAAGAAAAACATCAATACAGGATACTAATGCATATATATGGAATTTGAAAGATGGTAATGATAACCCTATATGCGAGACAGAATAAGAGACACAGATGCATAGAACAGTCTTATGGACTCTGAGGGAGAAGGTGAGGGTGGGACGATCTGAGAGAATAGTATTCAAACGTGTATATTATCATATGTGAAACAGAACGCCAGTCCAGGTTTGATGCATGAGACAAGTGCTCAGGGCTGGTGCAATGGGATGACCCAGAGGGATGGGATGGGGAGGGAGGTGGGAGAGGGGTTCAGGATGGGGAACACATGTAAACCCATGGCTGATTCATGTCTATGTATGGAAAAAACCACTACAATATTGTAAAGTAATTAGCCTCCAACTAAAATAAATAAAGTAATAAAAAAAAGAAAGAAAGATATCACATACGGTCCCCTATAATCAATTTTGCTGACCAGGTCGTTCTCATTAATTTGTACCCAGCCTAGAAGCATGGGAGTTTGAGCACACATTTGATGAGATATATAAGACCTTGAACTTGGAATTTTCATGATTCTCCAAAGAACCAAAGATCCAATTCCTTGACCTGGAGCCAATAAGTACTACTTCAGCAGAGAACAATCCACATATAACTTTCCAAATTTAGTCATTCCACAGAACAAGTATGTGTTGAAGATCCACTTTTCATCAGAACCTAGAATTTTTCTTCTTTTCCTTCTGAAGCTACAAAAAGCTCAACCCTATACTAATCAAGCAGAAAAAATTATCTAGATTTTTCTCAAAATCTCTAGTGCCAAGTTTCTGTTGTCCTCAGCAGCTGGAATAAATTAGAGCCGGGACACAGGCTTTGAAGGTTTTGAAAGTTCAAAGGAAAAAAAAAGCTTTTTTTTAAAGAAAATTATCTTTACTTTTCTGATTTTTAAAGTTATTTGTGCTTCTATATCTTTCAGACAATACAAAAAGGCAAAAGTAAGAAATAAAAATCTCCCATCATCATCCCACCTAGAGATTATCACTGATACATGTTCTATATATTTTCTAAGTAAATATATCCATATAACAATACATAAATACATATAACTATTAACACATACACAGAAAAGACACAAGCATATAAACTGCTCTGCAACCTGATAATTTTCACTAAACAGAAAATGTATGGCTTTCCCAGTTAATAAATAAGGATTTAAGTTTGCCTAGTCACTTTCAATGGTTACTTTGTTTTCTGCTTTATAGAAGTGCTTTATTAAATTTACCAAACCCTCTCACTGGACAGTTAAATGGTTTTCTTTCTTTTTTTTCTATTTATTCATTTATTTGCTCAACACCTATATATATATAGAACACCTGCAATGAACCTGGATAGTTTCAGAAACAGGAGCTACAGTCATGAGCAACAGAAATTAAATTTCTGTCCCTGTCATCCTTATAGTCTGGGGGGGAAGGAAATTAAGAAAAGCAGGATTAGGGAATAGAGAAGGATGGGAGATAACTACGATAATTAGGAGATAAACACATTATTTTTTATAATTAAATTTACTTATTTTTAATTGAAGGATAATTGCTTTACAGCATTGTACACACATATTTTATATATACTTCTTCGTGCATTTGTCCAGTAATGCAAATTTGATACTCTTATTTTTTAATCAAATTATGATTGATAATCTGGACACGATGGTCCTCATATTTATAAAATGCCTTCCAGATGGACTCTCTTTGACCATGCCCTAGAAACCAATCTGGATTGGGTAAAATCAGGGAAAATGAATTTTCCTGACCCTCTGGCTCCTTGCTGCCCACACAGAATGTCAGTCTTTGAAACACCAGCCAAAGGCATCTCCACTCATTCTAGAGGAGTTTTCACTATTCTCGTTTTCGGGGGCAATTTTCTCTTCAAAATAAAAGATTCCATAAGCAGCAAAACATTGCATCTTACTGAACACACACTCCTATTAATGAGCTGGGGTGGGGAGCTGTTGTGGTTAATATCTTAGAGCCACCCACCTAGTGACCTTGTGAAATATTTGTTTTTCTTTTCTTCCCAGCAGAGCGTGGTGGAGGGCTGCCTCTATTCTTCATCAGCCCAGACAGGTTTCAGAAAAACCAAGCAGCTCAGGATTTTGTGTGTTGTCAGAATTTACAGTGAATTCAAAGATGAGTAGTGATGCTAAAGATCAGAGAGGACATGAAGAAGAAAAATCTTCTCTGTTAGCTTGGATCTAACGGTTTTATAACAAACTGTCACTGCTTGCTGCTTCCAAGGGGCCATCAACCAGCAGAAAAGGCAGAGAGCCCTCTAAACAACACCTGAAAACCTCAGCAGCTGCAATAGGGCCAAACAACAGCTAATATTTATTGAGGGTCATCTCTGTGCTCGGCACTGTGCAGTAACTCACAATATCACTTGGAGACAGGCCTTCTTATTACCCTCTTTTTAGAGATAAGGAAGGGAAAGCACAAAAAATTTAAGTAGTTTGCTCATTTAGTGGAGCCAGCCATCAGTCCAGGCAATCTGGCTATTCAGGAGCTGGGCTCTTTAATACTACAACACAGGTTCCCATGTGCCCATGCACACACAGACACACATACACACACCCACCACACATATATACCACATGTCATCCATGTTTGTACTAGGCACAGACCACACCCAACACATATATATCTCACCCCACGTTCACATAACACACCACATCCATCGCACTCACCATGCACACATACCCCTCAAATCTCACACACCACACACTTAACCACATGTCACAATACACGCACTCTGAATACACATGCACATACTCCACACATTCCATGCATCATGTGCAATTACAGTATGAACACACTATATGACACACACATACATCCCCCCATATATATATGTATCACACAAGCATACCACACATCACATACACACACACCATGCACATGCCCCACCTTATGTATACATGCAATCACACACACATACATCTCACAACATCTCACACATGCACCTACAACACACAGATGTCTACATTCTCTATCTTTCCCCAAACTGAGCCCATAACTGCATAGCAAACACCAAAAGTGTTTGTAATTCTCTTACTGCTTGTAAGAGAATTTCAAGATATACTGAGGTCTATTTCTTCCCCTATGTGGTGGAGGAAGTAACAGAGATGCTTCATAAGGTTGCTTTGGGAAGGGTCTGTGATGTCTGGGCAAAGGCTTGGAGACATGTGAAGGGGGCTCTACCAAGATGGTATGTGCTGATGTAGTGCTCAAATAAGCTTTGTGTTCAGAAGGCTACATTGCAGCCACACCCCTCCACTCAGGTGACCAACAGCTCACAGCGTGTCCATAGAGCCACTTCCCCAGGACTAGAAATGTGGTCCTAACTCTTCAGCCTGCCGCTCAAATCCTCAGGTATTCCATTTCCCTGGGGCTCTCCCACATAAACTACCCCAGCAGGCAGTCCTCCTTTAGTCCTCCCCTGAAGGACTCTTGCTCCCGTGTGCATTCCTGCCCCTTCCTGACTTTCTGATTTGTTCCTGCTTGAACCTAAACCATCCACCCTGGCCAGCTCAGTCCTTCCAGCACCATGAAGTTGCCTCTGACCCTGCGTCCCTCGCCATCCTCTAAACTTCAACAGCATGTATTATCTGTACCACCTGCTTGGCATTTTGATACATGTCCTACCACACTTTTAGCTATGTCAAAAGGAAAAAAAAAATGCTGTATTATATTCTAGTTGCCCAGAGACCCTCCACCCATTCATTATTCAGTAGCTGTCATTGCTTTAGAGGGATGGCAAAACAGATTTTATTGGCTTTGAGGTTTAAAACAGTGCTTTGACACTTAGAAAGAAATGGAATCTTAAAAGAAAGGTGTTTTTGATTTGCAAGAAACTGATCTTTTGAGAGAGAAAAGGTTTGTTAAATTATAAAAGCTTGCCTTCAGCTATTAAGAACTAAGACCTAAGAGATATAAAAAGTTTATTTGATAAGTATGGCTTTAAGATGAATGTATAATGACATAAAAGCAGGTTTTCCCTTCCAAAACAAGGTAGATTGCAATGGCTGAAGAAGGAGGAAAAACTAAAGAGAAGTGACAGCTTAAACAAGAGGGTGGTATTATCGTGTCCAGCATCCTCCAGGCTGGGTCTTGATAGAATACCCAGAGAAGTTTGGGGATGAGATCATAGTTAAGACCCACTTTCCCGAGGCAGAAACCTTACAAATGTCCCTAAACAGCAGAAGGTATGGAAGCATTAACATCGACATGGTAGTGCAGCATGTCTACCATGGGAAGGATTAGGGTCTTTCCCCATAAGCCTCCCAAAGGGTCATAGGGAGTGTGTGTGCTGGTAAACAGTTAACAACTAGGTCTCTGATTTTGGGGTGTGGTAGGCAGAATGACAGCCCTCCAAAAATGAAGGTCCTGATCTCCAGAACCTGTGAAGGTGTTACCTTACATGGTAAAAGGACCTTCACAGATGGGATTAACTCAAAGACCTGGAGATGAGGATCCTGGATTATCCAGGAGAGAGAGAGAATGTCCAAGAAAATAACAAATTTGTGTCATTTTATGTCACGGCATAGAGCTTCTGAGGCGGCACAGGGGTAAATAATCCACCTTCCAATACAGAAGATACGGGTTTACTTTCTGGGTCAGGAAGATCCCCTGGAGTTGGAAATGGCAATCCACTCCAGTATTCTTGCCTGGAAAATTCCATGGACAGAGGAGCCTGGTGGGCTACAGTCCTTGGGGTTGCAGAGTTGGACACAACACAACAAGCTGGACTGAGCAGCCAACTATGCCACTGCATTTGGGGTATTTTGTTACAGAATCAATAGGAAACTAATACACAGAGTTTTTTCAAATAGTGTAAAGCCGGTGAAGAAAGCTGAGCACCACAGAATTGATGCTTTTGAACTGTGATGTTGGAGAAGACTCTTGAGAGTCCCTTGGACTGCAAGGAGATCCAACCAGTCAATCCTAAAGGAGATCAGTCCTGGGTGTTCATTGGAAGGACTGATGTTGAAGCTGAAACTCCAACACTTTGGCCACCTCACGCTAAGAGTTGACTCATTGGAAAAGACCCTGATGCTGGGAAGGATTGGGGGCAGGAGGAGAAGGGGACAACAGAGGATGAGATGGTTGGATGGCATCACTGACTCAATGGACATGGGTTTGGGTAGACTCCGGGAGTTGGTGATGGACAGGGAGGCCTGGCGTGCTGTAATTCATGGGGTCGCAAAGAGTCGGACACAACTGAGTGACTGGACTGGACTGAACTGAACTGAACTCAAAGACTTCCCAGGGCTAATTTTAAGCTACCAAGGTGAAATCACTGAATGCAAGAAGGGAAAAGATTCATACAACCAGCCCTTGTGAGTTGGATACATATCCAGCACACCATCTGCGTTGAGCGAACATTTGAAATTTCCCATGTCTCAGAAAACTCAGAAGGGGATGGGAGGGACTGGCAGACTGAGGGAACCCTACAGTCCTGATGAGGTAGAACATGAGCAAGGACAGTATGGAGCCCCAAAGATGGGGGCTAGGCACAGGATCAGAGGTCAACCCCAGAGATCAGGTTGCTAAACCCAAGCTGGCACTGATGGAGGGCAGAGGATGACCACAGGCCAGATACTTCCTGCTTCTCTCATGCCCAGAGGCTGGGCCAGCCTACCAGAATCTGGGAGAGAAAGAAGGGGTGAGCAAAAACACTTAAATGACTGATTTCAAGTCTTAAATTGACCAAATTTAAATCCTGGTTTGACTGATATGACTAGACTACCTAGAAGTGATCCAATTACTTCCTGATGTCAACGTGAATGGGGCTGGGGATCGAAATAGAAATTAGATTCAGTTATAACAATTAGTCGAATTACTTCTTCCAAATAATTCACAAATACCTTATAAAAATTAAGCAGGTCTATTTATCCAAATATCATTGACTTCTAAAGGACACCGTACCCTGGTTGACAGGAAGTATTTAGGAACTGGCTGCTTGGCTTTTCGCATGGCTAACCTGCTCGGATGCACACTGGAGTCACATGAAGAACTTTACAACAGAATGATACCTACCTAGATCCTGCCCCCAGAAGATTCTGATTTAACTGGTCTGAAATTGGGATTTTTAAAGTTCCCTGCAGATGTGCCAGTAATCAGCCAAAGATGAAATCCACTGCTTAAACACACTACTTCTCCTGGAGCCAGTTTTGGAACCAAATTAGCCCAGGTTTAGCTATGACTCTACATGCTTCCAGGATGACCCTGGATAAATGATTTCACTTTTCTGCACCTCAGGTTTCTCACCTGTAAGTGGGCTAATGATATTTAAGTAGAGAGTATTAAAAAGCTAATGTGCATACAGAGCCTGGCATAGGGTGCATATTCATTTTTGCTGGTGAACAGCTACCATAATATGATATTTCAACAAGAATGCCCATGAATTCTCTTTCTCCAGTCATTGGATAGTCTTGTTTATACAGAATCAATAGAGGCTTCCAATGGACCTAGAATACAAATATTAAAGCACAAATGTTTTTTCTTATATAATTATCCCATTTGGAAAACAAAAAGTACAAATGGAACTCCACAACTCACTCATGAATCAAAGAGGAAAACACCTTCTGCATAGGAAACAATGTCAAAAAGCCCTAAGCTTCACTCTCATTATGGACCAAATGAGGTTTCTCCAAGGTAGAGGTGATAATGTGTTCTCAGTTTTCTGAATATCAAGTATATGGGGCACTTAGGGACCTCCCAAACATATATTTCAAGGATAAAAATCTTTTCATCTTCAAAGAATCCACTTACTATTCAACAAAGATGATTACAAAATAAGACAAAAGGAATTATTCTGCCTCAGAGATGCCATATAAAAAATATACATGTATATATACAAAAGTAGATAAGAAAGATTAAAAGCTTGTATAACTGAAAGAGGATATGGTACAGAGGTATAAATGAAGTCTCCAGAGATTATTTTTGCTACTGTTTTTCATGAATAAAAGTTTGAATAAGGTGGGGGTAAAATTAAAGAGGTATGTCTACAAACAAAGAGCACAATAATTAAAAGCAAAGGTTCTTGAATCAAATCCTTTATGTTCTATACTAAATCTATCCTTTATGTTACCTCTCTGTGCTTTGGTTTTTATCATGAATAAAATCAAGATGGATAAGATCAAGTGGTTATTGGGACTTCCCTGGTGGTCCTGTGATTAAGAATCCACCTTTCAATGCTGGGAGCACAAGTTCAATCCTGGTAGGGAAATAAAATCCTACCTGCCAAGGGACAAATAAGCCCACACCACAACTAGGGACAAGCTAAGACCTGACACACCCAAAGAAACAAATAATTGACAACATCAAGTGGCTATTGGGAGGATCTTAAAGATACTAGAAGGAAAGTGCTTAGTGCAGTATTTAGTACTTAGCAAATTATCAACAAGCATTAGTTGCTATTGTTATTACAGTAGTAATACAGTTTTTCCAGTATTATTGTACAATAATACTGTATAGTCCGATAAAGTATCTCATAGCCATATGTGCCTATTTGAATTTAGCATACAGATTTTAAAAAACCTAAATACAATTTAAAATTCTGTTCTTCACTTACCCTAGCCATACTTCAAGTGTTTAGTGGGCACATGTGCCTAGGAGTCACCATAATGACAGAGGGATATTTCCATCATAATAGATATTAAAGTCTCTACTTCAAGAGACAAATAGCAAGCTCTGGAGCTTTTCGTATTTGGCTGAAGGTGAAAGAAAAGTCTCTCCCTTTCTTCTTCCACTGGGCAGGGAAAAGCATAAGGCAGCGATATCCCTCTCCTAAGAAATCTTGTCTCTCAAGGTCTGACCCTCTTCAAACTGTAGATGCTCTCCATAAGGATACTGGACTGCTGCTGAGTGAACTTCCTTCACAATGACTAGCAAGGCCTGCTAGGTGGTCTTGCACTTGACTTAAAATATACAGGCACTTATCAACTATGACATTATTGGCAGGTTATGCAGCCTCCACCAGAATTTCTACTCCATTAGCTTGTACCTTTCTGCTGATCAACAATGGGCCCCCTTTCACTTTCCCAAAACCTCTAACTTGCTGATTATGATTTTATATGAACAGAATACCAGATAAACAAAGTTACTATCAATACATAAGAGTAAGGCTCTATAATGGGCTGTTAGTCCTTTTCAAGAAGGAAATGGCAACCCACTCCAGTGTTCTTGCCTGGAGAATCCCGGGGACGGAGGAGTCTGGTGGGCTGCCGTCCGTGGGGTTGCACAGAGATGGACACGACTGAAGCGACTTAGCAGCAGAGGTCCTTTTCAAGAATATCAGTTCACTAACATGTGAAGACATTGTTTTACTTCCTTCCTGGTCCCATCTGTACTCTGGACAGCTGAGAGTACCACAATAGTAGACTGCTAAAAAAGGTTTCCTTTGCAATATCAGAGAGCCATAAGGATGTATAAAGTGATTCTCTGAGAAAAAGTATAAGGAAAAGAAAAATAATAGAAGTGATTCAGTTCAGTTCAGTTCAGTTTCTCAGTCCTGTATGACTCTTTGCGATCCCAAGGACTGCAGCACGCCAGGCCTCCCTGTCCATCACCAACTCCTGGAGTTTACTCAAACTCTGTCCATTGAGTTGGTGATGCCATCCAACCATCTCATCCTCTGTTGTCTCCTCCTGCCTTCGACCCTTCCCAGCATCAGGGTCTTTTCAGATGAGTCAGTTGTTTGCATCAGGTGGCCAAAGGATTGGAGTTTCAGCTTCAGCATCAGTCCCTCCAATAAATACCCAGGACTCATCTCCTTTACTATGGACTGGTTGAATCTGGTTGGATCTCCTTGAAGTCCAAGGGACTCTCAAGAGTTTTCTCCAACACCACAGTTCAAAAGCATCAACTCTTTGGCGTTCAGCTTTCTTTCAGTCCAAATCTCACAGCCATACATGACTACTGGAAAAACCATAGCTTTGACTAGATGGATCTTTATTGGCAAAGTAATGTCTCTGCTTTTTAATAAGCTGTCTCGGTTGGTCATAACTTTTCTTCCAAGGAACAGTGTCTTTTAATTTCATGGCTGCAATCACCAACTGCAGTGATTTTGGAGCCCCCCAAAAATAAAGTCTGTCACTGTTTCCAATGCTTAGATACTTGCCATGAAGTAATGGGACCCGATGCCATGATCTTAGTTTTCTAAATGTTTAGTTTTAAGCCAAATTTTTAACTCTCCTCTTTCACTTTCATCAAGAGACTCTTTAGTTCTTCTTCACTTTCTGCCATAAGGGTGGTGTCATCTGCATATCTG
Organism: Okapia johnstoni; assembly: GCA_024291935.2. Classification (NCBI taxonomy): domain Eukaryota; kingdom Metazoa; phylum Chordata; class Mammalia; order Artiodactyla; family Giraffidae; genus Okapia; species Okapia johnstoni. The sequence continues at coordinate 12,480,671 of CM044325.1, forward strand.
AGATTATTGATATTTCTCCCAGAAATCTTGATTCCAGCTTGTAGCTTCATCCTGTCCAGCATTTCTCATGATGTACTCTGCATATAAGTTAAATAAGCAGGGTGACAATATACAGCCTTGACGTACTCCTTTCCTTATTTGGAACCAGTCTGTTGTCCTATGTCCATTTCTAACTGTTGCTTCTTGACCTGCATACAGATTTCTCTGGATGCAAGTCAGGTGGCCTGGTATGATCTCTTGAAGAATTTTCCACAGTTTGTTGTGATCCACAAAGTCAAAGGTTTTGGCATAGTAAATAAAGCAGAAGTAGATGTTTTTCTGGAACTCTCTTGCCTTTTCGATGATCCAATGGATGTTGGCAATTTGATCTCTGATTCCTCTGCCTTTTCTAAATCCAGCTTGAACATCTGGGCGTTTTCGGTTCAGATCCTGTTGAAGCCTGGCTTGGAGAATTTTGAGCATTACTTTGCTAGCATGTGAGATTGATTATATTCTTTGCAGCCAAAGATGGAGAAGCTCTATACAGTCAGCAAAAACGAGACCGGGAGCTGACTGTGGCTCAGATCATGAACTCCTTATTGCCAAATTCAGACTTAAATTGAAGAAAGCAGGGAAAACCACTAGACCATTCAGGTATGACCAAAATCAAATCCCTTACAACTGTACAGTGGAAGTGACAAATAGATTCAAGGGATTAGATCTGATAGAGTGCCTAATGAACTATGGATGGAGGTTTGTGACATTGTACAGGAGACAGGGATCAAGACCACCCCCAAGAAAAAGAAATGCTAAAAGGGAAAATGGTTGTCTGAGGAGGCCTTACAAACACCTATGAAAAGAAGAGAAGCGAAAGGCAAAGGAGAAAAGGAAAGATGTACCCATTTGAATGCAGAGTTCCAAAGAATAGCAAGGAGAGATAAGAAAGCCTTCCTCAGTGATCAGTGCAAAGAAATAGAGGAAAACAACAGAATGGGAAAGGCTAGAGATCTCTTCAAGAAAATTAGAGTTACCAAGGGAAATTTTCATGTAAAGATGGGCACAATAAAGGACAGAAATGTTATGGACCTAACAGAAGCAGAAGATATTAAAAAGAGGTGGCAAGAATGCACAGAGGAATTATACAAAAAGATCTTCACGATCCAGATAATCACGGTGGTGTGATCACATACCTAAAGCCAGACACCCTGAAATGCGAAGTTAAGTGGGCCTTAGGAAGCATCACTACGAACAAAGCTAGTGGATGTGATGGAATTCCAGTTGAGCTATTTCAAATCCTAAAAGACGAGGCTGTGAAAGTGCTGCACTCAATATGCCATCAAATTTGGAAAACTCAGCTGTGGCCACAGGACTGGAAAAGGTCAGTTTTCATTCCAATCCCAAAGAAAGGCAATGTAAAGAATAGAAGTGGTACAATGGCCAATTCTATTACATCATGAGCAAATGATATTAAATCACTTGAGGATCAGTAAAATCCATTCTTCAACTATAAAGCACAAAAAATTCACTCTATCTAGTTCTGTATATTTTATCATATAGATGTTTTTAATGTGTTAAAATACTTTTCAGACTGTGTCTATACACATATGCCAGCCTGAAGAAGAGATGGTATCACCTAAAAAGTTATGACTCATGTGAACTTGATGCACTTCTTCCTAAGCTGATTTAACTACAGGAGTGAAGAGGAATCAGTAATTCAGGCCATGTTAGATAAGTCAGTCTATTTTGCATGGTTGAGTATCATTCATCAAATGCATAGTGGTGCAAAGAACCATGACTCCATTAAAGCAATAATATATCCCTTGTTTTTACTGTTCAGTTGCCCAGTCATGTCCAACTCTTTGCACCCTCATTGACTGCAGCACACCAGGCCTCCCTGTCCCTCACCTTCTCCCAGAGTTTGCCCAGTTCATGTTCATTGCATCAGTGATGCCGTCCAGCCATCTCACCATCTGATGCCCTCTTCTCCTTCTGCCCTCAATCTTCCCCAGCATCAGGGACTTTTCCAATGAGTCATTTGTGTGCATCAGATGACCAGAATACTGGACTTCAGTTTCAGCATCAGTTCTTCCAGTGAATATTCGGGGTTTATCTCCCTTAAGATTGACTGGTTTGATCTCCTTGCTGCCAAAGGGACTTTCAGGAGTCTTCTTCAGCACTACAGTTTGAAAGCATCAGTGCTTTGGCACTCTGTCTTCTTTATGGTCCAGTTCTCACAACCGTACAGGACCACTGGGAAGACTATAGCCTTGGCTATGTGGACCTTTGTCGGCAGAGTAATGTCTCTGCTTTTCAATGTACTGTATAGGTTTGTCATCACTTTGCTGCCAAGAGGCAAGCATCTTCAGATTTCATGGCTGCAGTCACCATCAGCAGTGATTTTGGAGCCCAAGAAGAGGAAATCTGTCACTGCTTCCAGTTTTCCCCTTCTACTTGTCACACAGTAATGGGATCAAATGCCATGATCTTAGTTTTTTTAATATTTAGTCTTAAGCAGGCTCTTTCATTCTTCCCCTTCACCCTCATCAAGAGGCTCTTTAGTTCCTCTTCACTTTCTGCCATTAGAGTGATATCGTTCACATATCTGAGGTTGTTTATATTTCTCCCACCTATCTTGATTCTGGCTTGTAATTCATCCAGCCCAGCATTTCTCATGAGGTACTCAGTATATAGGTTAAACAAACAGGATGACAGCAGACAGCCCTGTAGTACTCCTTTCTCAATCTTGAACCACTCAGCTGTTCCATATAGAGTTCTAACTGTTGCTTCTTGACCTGTATACATGTTTCTCAGGAGATAGGTAAGATAGTCTGGTATTCCCATCTCTCTAAGAGCTTTCCGCAGTTTATCATGATCCACACAGTCAAAGGCTTTAGCATAATTGATGAAACAGAAGTGGATGTTCTTCTGAAATTCCCTTGTTTTCTCTATAATCCAGCAGAAGTTGGCAATTTGATCTCTAGTTCCTCTTCCTTTTCTAAACTCAGCTTGGACATCTAGAATTTCTTAGTTAGCATAATGCTGAAGCCTAGCATGCAAGATTTTAAGCATGAGCTTAATAGCATGGGAGATGAATGCAATTGTCCAATGGTTAGCACATTCTTTGGTACTACCTTTCTTGAGAATTGGGATGAGGATTGACTTTTCCCAGTCCTGTGGCCACTGCTGCATCTTTGGAAGCCACACTGGGGTTTCTCAAGTGGCTCAGATGGTAAAGAACCTGCCTGCCAATGCAGGAGGCCCTAGTTTGATCCCTGGGTTGGGAAGATCCCCTGGAGGAGTGCAAGGCAATCCACTCCAGTATTCTTTCTTGGGAAATCCCATGAACAGAACAGCCTGGCGAATTACAGTCCCATGAGGTTGCAAAGAATCAAATACAACTGAGTGACTATCAATATATCCCTTATTTGCCTATAAAACAGGAATAAAGCCAGTTTTAAGATGAAGGACCTGCACACAGATTACCTGGTCTCAAATCTTGGCCTCACCACTCATTATCAATTTGACTTTTGGGCAAGTACAAAAATTAGGCAAGTGCCTATATTGTCTAATATAAAAAATGGAGTTACTAATGTGCATGTGTGTTCAGTCATGTCCAACTCTCTGCGATCCTAGAGGACTGTTGATCACCAGGCTCCTCTGTCCACAGAATTTCCCAGGCAAGAATCCTAGAATACTGGTTCCATTGCCTCCTCCAGGGGATCTTCCCAACCCAAGGATTAAACAGGTGTCTCCTGCCTGGCAGCAAATTCTTTACTGCTGAGCCACCTGCCCTTGCCTAATAGAAGTTTCTTTGATAACACCTTTATTGAGTGGTAAGTCACATACTATAAAACTCACTCTGTTAAAGGGTAAAATTCAGTGGTTTTTAGCATATTCACAGATTGTGCAATTATCCCCACTGTCTAATTTTAGCCCACTTTATCACACCGCAAGCAAATCTTATATCTACTCACAATCACTTTGCTTACTCCCCTCACCCTGTCCCTGGTAACTAATCATATAATTTTTGTCTGTATGGATTTGTCTATTCTGGCCATTTCATGTAAGTAGAGCCATACAATAGTCCTTTTTGACTGATTCCTTTCACTTAGCATAATGTTCTCAAAGTCCATCTATGTTGCAGCATGGAGCAATACTTCATTCTTTTTTGTTGCCAAACAATACTCCATTGTATGGCTATATTGGGTTGGCCAAAAAGTTCATTTGGGTTTTTCCATAACATCATGCAGGAGAACCTGAATGAACTTTTTGGCCAACCCCATGTCATATTTTAGTCATCCATTCATTAGTTGGTGGACATTTAGGTTGTTTCTACATCTTAGATATTGTGAATAATGCTATGATGAACATTGTGGTACAAGTGTTTGTGTAGACATACATTTTTATTTCTCTTGAGTACTCCAATACTTTGGCCACCTTTTGTGAAGAACTGACTCATTTGAAAAGACTCTGATGCTGGGAAAGATCGAAGGCGAGAGGAGAAGGGGACAACAGAGGATGAGATGGTTGGATGGCATCACCGACTTGATGCACATGAGTTTGAGTAAGCTCCAGGATTTGGTGATGGACAGGGAAGCCTGGCATGGTGCAGTTCATGGGGTCGCAAAGAGTTGGACATGACTGAGCGACTGAACAGAACTGAACTGAGGGCTTATCAGTAAGTGGAATTTCTGGGGTGTATGATTTTGATTTGTATTTCTCTAACCATTAAAGATGTTGAGGATATTTTCATGTGCTGTTTAGTCACTTGTATATATTCTTTGGAGAAATGTCTATTCGAACTCTTTGCTCATTTTTAATTAGGTTATTTGCTTTTTAATGGTTGAGATGTAAGATACTTTATATACTCTGAATACAAGTCCCATACCAGATATACAACTTGCAAATATTTTCTCCCACTCTGAGGATTGTATTTTTTGCTTTTCTGATGTTGACTTTTGAAACACAATGCTTTTATTTTAATAATGTCTGTTTTATTTATCTTTCCTTTTTTTGCTTGTGAATTTGGTGTCATTTGAAAAACCATTGCTTAACCCAAGGTCACAAAGATTTACACCTATGTTTTCTTCTAAGAGTTTCATAGATTTAGTCTTATATTTACGCCTATTATCCATTTTTAGTTAATTTTTATACATGGTGTGAGGTAGGAATTCAGATCCTTTTGTATGTGGTTATACAGTTGTCTGAGCACATATTGTTAGGAAGACTATTATTTCCCCATTGAATTGTGCTTGCACTCCTGAAAATTAATTGAACATAAATGTAAGAGTAAATTTCTGGATCCTTGACTCTCCCACTGACACCTGAGCCCGCCTTATGCCAGTACCATGCTGTCTTAGTTATTTAGCTTTGCAGTGAGTTTTGAGATTGAGAAGTGTGAGCCCTCTTTGTTCTTTTTCAAGACAGTTTTGGATATTTGGGTCCCTTCCATTTCCTTATGAATCTTAGGGTCAGTTTGTCAGTGTCTGTAAAATAGGATTTTGGTCAGTATTGCGATGAAGTTGTTTTGCAAGTGCTTTGTGAGAAGCTGAATGATATAGGGAAAAGAGCAGTGGGCTGGAATTTTTAAAATGTAAGTTCTCACCATTTGAAAATCATTTCCATCCCCAGGACTTCAATTTCTTCATCTATTAAATATGGAAGTTAGGCTGTATTGATTTGGAAGATCCTTTCAAATTCAAGATTCTAGGGTTCTATACCTATTTCAAGTATAATAATCTTAGAAGTTTGATATAAATAACAAAACTTTTAAACAAATCAGCAGTTTTGACCTATCAACTTTCCTGGACACTTGGCAAATATAATAACTCTGGGGATAGAAAAAATCCTAGTTTGGAGGGATTCATTTTTTTGCTGGATTAAATGTAAGCCATTTTCAACAAAACAGCTTCTCAAAAACTGCAGTTATGAAATGGTTCTTATGCTGTTGTTTGCATGAATGTAGGTGTGTTTACAACTATATTTGGTGCAGAGCCATTTAAAATAAAACCTGATGGTATGTTAAATATCTCTAATTTCATCAAGCAGAGCACAAAAGTTGAGGGGAACACGTGCCAATTACTGTTTTAATGAATATAGATTATTTCAATCTTTAAATACTAAATATATAAAAAATTAATATTTTATATAACCAATCCATTTTCTCCTCAGATGTAAGGTGACATTCATAACAATGAACATCTGGCAAGTACTCCTATTTGTCACTGTTTTACTCTCAAAGTAAACTCTTTAGCACTAGCTGGCTAAGGATATTGGTTGTTCATGTTCAAATTTTCAAGAGGTCTAAACATGTATTAAGCATGTACCATGTACCATATACCAGGCATAAAAGACACAAAGATAAATGATATATAGTCCTTATTGTCAGAGTTCACCATCTAATGTAACTGAGGAGACAGATATATAAGGAGAGAACCACAGTACAAAGTTTTTATACTTCTTTTGTAATAGTATAAAAACCGTTCCAAGGATACAGAGAGGATATAGAGGCTGTAGCAGGATAAAGTGGATAGGGGAAACAGTGATAAATGAGGCAAAACTTCAGAGCTGATGACATATCCACACTGATGTGAAACATAGGAGAGCAAGGATTGTGGGAAACTCCAAGATGTCAAGCTGGGGCAACTTGCTGGATGGTGATGAAACTTCAGACAAGTTATTATTATCTACAAAGAATTATCAAGACTTTTCTTAAAGTCAATGTAATTGAACTCCAGATAATGAAAAACCCAAACTATTGCCTCCTCCCTCACCCCAAAACTAAAAGCAGAATTCCAAAGTACAACTCTGTGAACTTTTTGTATTTCATGTCAACAATTGATGCATCACACAGCAATCTAAATATCATATCCTCAACAAAATTCAATAAGAATCAAAAATGAAGATTAGTCATTCTAATGATACAATGTTTATTTCTTTAAGTTGCCGTTTATGCCTCCTCCCACCAATGATAAATTTTTGATATATAAGTAAAAATGTATACATAAAAATCATACTATGTCTTAGCCTGCTCACCACCACAACAAAACACCATAGGCTAAGTGGCCTAAACAACAGAAATTTATTTCTCACGGTCCCACAGTTCTGGAGTCTAGGAATTCCAAGGTGAAGGTTCTGGCAAGGTAAGTTTCATTCTGAATCATTTCTCTCTTGCCATCACACTGTGTGTTCAATGACCTATTCTTTGTGCACATGTTGGAGAGAAATCATGAACTCTCTGATGTCTGTTCACCATAAAAGTACTAATCCCACTATGAGGACTCCAGCCTCATCACCTCATTCAACCCTAATAACCTCCCAAAAGTTCCATCTCCAAATGCTATCACATTGGGAGTGTTAAGGTTTCAACATATGAATTTTGGGGGGACATAAACATATCAAATGTGTGTACAATAATTAAATTATTATGTACTTAGTGATATTGTGATATTTGACACTTCTTTAACATTTGCAATATATTATGACTTATTTTCTCTTTCTAAATGTACCTTCAATTTCACACCTAATTTTGTTTTAATAATTTTAAAATCTTTCTCTCAAAGATGATCCCAGCCCAACAAAATCTAGACCCCCTCTTGCCTTTACCATCACCTTCCCATACCCCTTATCCTACAGTTCTTTCATATCTAAAGCTGCCCATCTTAAACAAAACAACAGTCTCCCTTTGTAGACAACCATGCATTTCTATCTATTGTCAAGATTCTAAATCACAAATCTCAATAACAAGTCTAATGGAAGCAACCTAAATGTTCATTGACAGATAAATGAATAGGGAAGATGCGGGACAAATATATAGTGGAATATTACCCAGCCACAAAAAGGATGAAATGAAGTTGAACGGTTCTATGAAGACCTACAAGACCTTTTAGAACGAACACCCAGAAAAGATGTCCTTTTCACTATAGGGGACTGGAATGCAAAAACAGGAAGTCAGGAAACACCTGGTGTAACAGACATATTTGGCCTTGGAGTACAGAATGAAGCAGGGCAAAGGCTAATAGAGTTTTGCCAAGAGAATGCACTGGTCATAGCAAACACGCTCTTCCAACAACGCAAGAGAAGACTCTACACATGGACATCACCAGATGGTCAACACCGAAATCAGATTGATTATATTCTTTGCAGCCAAAGATGGAGAAGCTCTATACAGTCAGCCAAAACAAGACCGGGAGTGGACTGTGCTTCAGATCATGAACTCCTTATTGCCAAATTCAGACTTAAATTGAAGAAAGTAGGGAAAATCACTAGACCATTCAGATATGACCTAAATCAAATCCCTTATGCTTACACAGTGGAAGTGACAAATAGATTTAAGGGACTAAATCTGATAGACAGAGTGCCTGATGAACTATGGACGGAGGTTTGTGACACTGTACAGGAGACAGGGATCAAGACAATCCCCATGGAAAAGAAATGCAAAAAGGCAAAAGAGCTGTCTGAAGAGGCCTTACAAATAGCTGGGAAAAGAAGAGAAGCAAAAAGCAAAGGAGAAAAGGAAAGATATTCCCATCTGAATGCAGAGTTCCAAAGAATAGCAAGGAGAGATAAAAAAAAAAAGCCTTCCTCAGCGATCAATGCAAAGAAATAGAGGAAAACAACAGAATGGGAAAGACTAGAGATCTCTTCAAGAAAATTAGAGATACCAAGGGAACATTTCATGCAAAGATGAAATAAAGGACAGAAATGGTATGGACCTAACAGAAGCAGAAGATATTAAGAAGAGGTGGCAAGAATACACAGAAGAACTGTACAAAAAAGATCTTCACGACCCAGTTAATCACAATGGTGTGATCACTCACCTAGAGCCAGACATCCTGGAATGTGAAGTCAAGTGGGCCTTAGAAAGCATCACTATGAACAAAGCTAGTGGAGGTGATGGAATTCTAGTTGAGCTATTTCAAATCCTCAAAGATGATGCTGTGAAAGTGCTGCACTCAATATGCCAGCAAATCTGGAAATCTCAGCAGTGGCCACAGGACTGGAAAAGGTCAGTTTTCATTCCAAGCCCAAAGAAAGGCAATGCCAAAGAATGCTCAAACTACCGCACAATTGCACTCAACTCACATGCTAGTAAAGTAATACTCAAAATTCTCCAAGTCAAGCTTCAGCAATACATGAACCGTGAACTTCCAGATGTCCAAGCTGGTTGTAGAAAAGGCAGAGGAACCAGAGATCAAATTGCCAACATCTGCTGGATCATCGAAAAAGCAAGAGAGTTCCAGAAAAACATCTATTTCTGCTTTATTGACTATGCCAAAGCCTTTGACTGTGTGGATCACAATGAACTGTGGAAAATTCTGAAAGAGATGGGAATACCAGACTATCTAACCTGTCTCTTGAGAAACCTGTATGCAGGTCAGGAAGCAACAGTTAGAACTGGACATGGAACAACAGACTGGTCCAAATAGGAAAAGAAGTACATCAAGGCTGTATATTGTCACCCTGCTTATTTAACTTATACGCAGAGTACATCATGAGAAACGCTGGGCTGGAGGAAGCACAAGCTGGAATCAAGATTGCCAGGAGAAATATCAACAACCTCAGATATGCAGATGACACCACCCTTATGGCAGAAAGTGAAGAAGAACTAAAGAGTCTCTTCATGAAAGTGAAAGAGGAGAGTGAAAAAGTTGGCTTAAAGCTCAACATTCAGAAAACTAAGATCATGGCATCTGGTCCCATCACTTCATGGGAAATAGATGGGAAAACAGTGGAAACAGTGTCAGACTTTATTTTGGGGGGCTCCAAAATCACTGCTGATGGTGATTGCAGCCATGAAATTAAAAGATGCTTACTCCTTGGAAGGAAGGTTATGACCAACCTAGATAGCATATTTAAAAGCAGAGACATTACTTTGCCAACAAAGGTCCATCTAGTCAAGGCTATGGTTTTCCAGTGGTCATGTATGGAGGTGAGAGTTGGATGGTGAAGAAAGCTGAGTGCCGAGGAATTGCTGCTTTTGAACTGTGGTGTTGGAGAAGACTCTTGAGAGTCCCTTGGATTGCAAGAAGATCCAACCAGTCCATCCTAAAGGAGATCAGTCCTGGATGTTCATTGGAAGGACTGATGTTGAAGCTGAAACTCCAATACTTTGGTCACCTCATGCGAAGAGTTGACTTATTGGAAAAGACCCTAATGCTGGGAAGGATTGGGGGCAGGAGGAGAAGGGGACAACAGAGGATGAGATGGTTGGATGGCATCTCCGACTCGATGGACATGGGTTTGGATAAACTCTGGGAGTTGGTGATGGACAGGAAGCCCTGGCGTGCTGCGATTCATGGGGTCGCAAAGAGTCGGACACGACTGAGCGACTGAACTGAACTGAATGTCATTTGCAGCAACATAGGTGGATATAGAGATTATCATACTAAGTGAAGTAAGTCAGACAGTGAAATACAAATATCATATGATATTACTTATATGTTGAAACTAAAAAAATGATGATACAAATGAACTTATTTCAAAAACAGAAATAGATGCATAGGCAACAAATTTATAGTTACCAAAGGAGAAAAGGAAGGGAGGGACAAATTAGTAGTTTGGGATTAATATATATACACTACTACATATAAAATAGATAAACAACATGACCTACTATATAGAAAACTACACTCAATATTTCATAATAACCTGTAATAGAAAAGAATCTGAAAAAGCTATATATATATATGTGTGTGTATATATATATATACACAAATGAATATATATATATACATTCAAATGAATAGTAATATATATACACACATATATAACAAAAAGTTTTATATACGTATATATACACAAATGAATCACTTTGCTATACATCTGAAACACTGTAAGTCAACTATACTTCAATAAAAAATACATTAAAAAAATAAAAACAAAGCAATTTAAAAAAAAGAACAAGTTTATTAAAAGCAGAAAGAAGCTGAATAAGCAAACACTATCATTCTCAGGGAAGGATAAGGAGGATAAATTAGGAGCACTCATTTGTTATTCAACATATACAACTTACTCCACCAAAAGTTTGCAAATGGCTGTGTTATAGTCACTATGTTTTACCCAGTACCACTGCTGCTGCTGCTATTACTAAGTCGCTTCAGTCGTGTCCGACTCTGTGTGACCCCATAGACGGCAGCCCAGCAGGCTCCCCAGTCCCTGGGATTCTCCAGGCAAGAACACTGGAGTGGGTTGCCATTTCCTTCTCCAGTGCATGAAAGGGAAAAGTGAAAGTGAAGCCACTCGGTCATGTCCAACTCTTCGCAACCCCATGGACTGCAGCCCACCAGGCTCCTCCGTCCATGGGATTTTCCAGGCAAGAGCACTGGAGTGGGTTGCCATTGCCTTCTCCACCCAGTACCACTATCTTCCTCCAACCCTCAGGCCCTATGGCTGATGTACAGCTTAATTTCATTCAGGTTGATTCTTTCCCACCGGCCCGACAGTTCACCATGAAAATTAGGCTTCCTTCAGGAGTCCTTCAGCCAATGGTTATGCTTACATGGGTCTGCATTCTAGTTGTCAACCCTGTTCAATGACTCCTTTTCAAAAAGGCTCCTTAGCACCAAAGTGAATCAATCAATATCAGTAAATTCAAAAAAGGGGGTAGGAACCAGCCACACACTCCCCAGTTACAAACACAGCACGCATACAGAACGAAGTTCAGTTGGACTTCACCAGAGTTCATTACTATCAGTGGAGAGAATGGCCATATAAACACAAAAGTGTGAACTTTATTCTCTCCCTGGGAGTCAGAGGCAGAATAATTCCTTAACAAATGCTCCTGCTGTCGTGTGCAAACGATACTTATCTCTACAGTTGGCACTGAAAGCTGGAGCTGGTATACTGCATTTTTTAAACTTGTATCTCTAAATCCAAGCTGGCAGTTTGGTGTCAAATACAGCAGAAGACTTTTCCATAGATCTCTCACCTAACAGATGGAGGAAAGTCCTGATTTACAGGAATTCAGGTAACCATGGTTCTCAGTGCCCTGGAACATTATGCTTGTTACTCTGCTTCAGAGAAAGAATAATCACCAAAAAATCCCAAGACAAAAAGCAAATGAAAAACCCATGTGCAGCTAGCAGCCCCTCAAAAGTGTTTGGGGATCATTGATTGTCTATCTCAATAGACTACCCTTTTTGCAACTGCATGATGTCCTATAACATCCTGCCATTTGAGTCCACTATTTTTAACAATGTTCTATTGTTTAAGGCAGGAAAATGAAAGTGACCTTTTTAAAAAGAATTTCAGCAAGAGCTGAAGTGGAAATGATTATTTAACTTAACCCTCTGTGGACCAGATAATCCAATTAGCACCCTGTTGCTTAATTTTTGGACTAAGTAAGCTTTTATTGTGTAAGAATCAATGGCTTAAAATAAGTTATTTCCTTGGCTTAAATAACTATTTGGAAGATACAGTAATTCAAACTGTTTAAACGGAATTATCTTCAATACCCTCAGAGTCCACTTTGGGGCCATCTTTTTCCTTTGTTTGCTGTTGTGGTTTAGTCACTAAGTCGTGTCCAGCTCTTTGTGGACCCATGGACTATAGCCTGCCAGGGGGTTTCCCAGACAAGATTACTGGAGTGGGTTTTCATATCCTTCTCCACGAAATCTTCCTGACCCAGGGATCACACCTCTGTCTCCTGCATTGGTGGGCAGATTCTTTGCCACTGAGCCACCAAGGAAGCCCCTTTTCCTTAGGAGTCAATTACTATTAATGCTATTGATAACACCAGTGACTGTCTACAGCACGTTTGTCTCCATAGAGCATAAGTCACTCTTTTATAGTGTCTCATATTGATATTTAAATATTGTACTATTCAATTTTACTTGTTTATATCCTGTATTTTCAACTAAAGTTTAAGTAACTTGAGAAAAAATAATGAATCTTAATTCATTTTATATTCCACTCACATCTCACAAAGTGCCCAAGATACAATAGGTTTCTGATAAAGTGTTAGTTTCCATCATGCACATAGGGACATATATACTATTACGTAGGTAACATCAGACATGTGTGTATGTGTGCGTTTGGTCATGTCCGACTCTGCAACTCTGTGGATTGTAGCCTACCAGGCTACTCTGTCCATGGGATCCACTAGGCAAAAATACTGGGGTGGATTGCCATTTCCTCCTCCAAGGGACCTTTCTGACTCAGGAATCAAACCCACATCTCCTGCATTGGTAGGCAGATTCTTCCCACTTGGAAAGCCCAAACATTAGTCATAGATTAGCCAAAACTAGTTAAATAGCATTTTAACATGTTAAGAACAAACTAACAAGGAATCTCAGATGCTATCCGATTAAACAACACAACAGCTTTGGAGAGACCATTTGTACTTCTCATTCTACGGAGAAGTTTGAAAGTCATAGATTTTTTTTTTTTTTTAAGTCCAGTGTTATAAATCTAATATGTCCTGGAGCAATAATGCACAACTACATGCAAAACTCATTTCCATACCTTGAAATGGTGACTCCTGTCAGAATAGTCATGTTTTAAGCGTTCCGCCAATTCACCTGGAGTTTTGATGCTTGACCAGAGAAAGGTTAAACCTTCCCACAAGATTTCACTGAAGCTGTTCAAAGTCTGGAGCAGCCACTTCTGTTGAACCAATGAAAACCTGATGGAGGGGATATACATTTTAGAGCATGACTGGAAGGTGCACAAGTTACCACATTTATTTCTTCGTATCACACTTAATCAGTTTGTTGTCCCCTCCCCACCTAACTAGTGAGAAACTAATGCTTAAATATCATGGTGTCTGTCTTCCCCACATCATGAGATTATTCCAGAATCCTAAAAGCACATAACAGAGAACCAAGAGAGGATCTGCATTCTTAGCCCAAGTACATAACATCTTCATTGCCCGCCCTTTGTAGCCTGTAGTTACTTCTGGATACCAATCTTAAGACTCATTGGACACACAACTTTGGGTAGGTTCACAGTGGTTCCACATCAGAGTTCCTCCGAGTCCCATTGGTACCATTACCACTGCTTTCCAGGCCCCTCTTTACGGTGTATAGCTTGTATGATGTCCAAGGCAGCCCATAGCATCTGGATGCTGCATGCTGGTGGAAGAGATTAAAACCATAGGTAGAAAAAGGTCCTTCAAACTTTAATTCTATTCTTAATCTCATTCCATAAGATCTTTGGGCATCTGCACACCAAATACGTGTATTCACCTTGTTCCCCTCAGAACCACCTGGCTAAAATATCCTTAGCAGGCACAAAACAAAATCTCTTGAGAAACAAATGAAGACCCCTCTTTCCTTTTCTTTTCTTCCCTTTACATTGCAAAGTTACTAATATTTGAAGTCTGCTCTGAAATGAAACTGAAGTCTTGAGATTTGGACAATAATAAGTGGGGTTTATATTATTATAACTGTGCAAATATTTTACATGGCAGAGCCAAGAAGTATTCTCTGGTTATATTTTCTTTCTTGAACTGCCTCTTATTTATCTTGATATTTCTATTGGCCTTTATTATTTTCTTGTGTTGTTTACCTTTATTGAATTACTAAGTTCTTCCATTTCTCTGGGATAATATCAAATCTCTTAAATAACTGATTGGAGTTTTTTCTTTTCTTACTCTACTTGGACAGAGGAGCCTGGTAGGCTACAGTCCATGGGGTCACACAGAGTCGGACATGACTGAAGCGACTTAGCAGCAGCAGCAGCAGCTCTACTTGGACTTTTATAAGTTTGCTGCATGATTCAGTTCAGATCAGTTCAGTTGCTCAGTTGTGTCCGACTCTTTCTGACCCCACAGACTGCAGCACACCAGGCTTCCCTGACCATCACCAACTCCCGAAGCTTGCTCAAACTCTTGTTAATCGAGTCAATGATGCCATCCAACCATCTCACCCTCTGCCGTCCCTTCTTCTCCTGCCTTCTATCTTTCCCAGCATCAGGGTCTTTTCAAATGAGTCAGTTCTTTGCATCAGGTGGCCAAAGGATTGATGCTTCAGCTTCAGCTTCAGCATCAATCCTTCCAATGAATATTCAGACTGATTTTCTTTAAGATTAACTGGTTTGATCTCCTTGCAGTACAAGGGACTCTCAAGAGTCTTATCCAACACCATTTCAAAAGCATCAATTCTTCGGTGCTCAGCTTTCCTTATGGTCCAACTCTCACATCCATACATGACTACTGGAAAAACCATGACTTTGACTATATGGACCTTTGTCAGCAAAGTGATGCCTCTGCTTTTTAATATGCTGTCTAAGTTGGTTATAGCTTTTCTTCCAAGGAGTAAGCGTCTTTTAATCTCATGGTTACAGTCACCATCTGCAGTGATTTGGGAGCCCAAAAAAATAACGTCTGTCAGTTTCCATTATTTCCCCACCTATTTGCGTGAAGTGATGGGACCAGATGCCATGATCTTAGCTTCTTGAATGTTGAGTTTTAAGCCAACTTTTCCACTCTCCTCTTTACCTTTCATCAGAGGCTCTTTAGTTCCTCTTTACTTTCTGCCATAAGGATGGTGTCATCTGCATATCTGAGGTTACTGATATTTCTCCTGGCAAACTTGATTCTAGCCTGTGCTTCATCCAATCCAGCATTTCGCATGATGTACTCTGCGTAAAAGCTAAATAAATAAGCAAGGTGACAATATACAGCTTTAACATACTACCTTCCCAATTTGGAAAGAATTTTGAGAATTACTTTGTTAGCATGTGAGATGAGTGCAATTTTCTGGTAGTTTCAACATTATTTCGCATTCCTTTTTTTTTTTTTTTCGGTTTTCATAACCTTTTTTATAACTTTTTTTTTAATTTATTGATTTTAATTGGAGGCTAATTACTTTACAATATTGTAGTGGTATTTGCCATACATTGACATGAATCAGCCATGGGTGTACATGTGTTCCCCATCCTGAACCCCCCTCCTATCTCCCTCCCCATCCCCTCCCTCAGGGTCATCCCAGTGCACCAGCCCTGAGCACCCTATCTCATGCATCAAACCTGGACTGGCGATCTTTTTCACATATGATAATACACATGTTTCAATGCTATTCTCTCAAATCATCCCACCCTCACCTTCTCCCACAGAGCCCAAAAGTCTGTTCTTTATATCTGTGTCTGTTTTGCTATCTCACATATAGGGTCATCGTTAACCATCTTTCTAAATTCCACATATATGCGTTAATACACTGTATTGGTGTTTTTCTTTCTGACTTACTTCACTCCATATAATAGGCTCCAGTTTCATTAGAACTGATTCAAATGCATTCTTTTTAATAGCTGAGTAATATTCCATTGTGTGTATGAACCACAGGTTTCTTATCCATTCGTCTGTCTTTGGCATTACTTGTACATAAAGACATATTGTTGTTGCTTAGTCACCAAGTCATGTCCGCTCTTTTGCTACCCCATGGACAGTAGCCCACCAGGCTCCTCTGTCAAACCTGCACCTGCATTGGCAGGCAGATTCTTTAGCACTGAGCTACCTGGGAAGCCCCACACATACAGTTATGCTTATAAAAGCATAAAAGTGTGAGGGCTACTGGAAGTGGAATTTTTATGTTTGGGGATTATTTGCAAAGCCCTCTACCCCTCAACTCCTCATTAAACCCCATCTACTTTCACTTTAGAGTAGTGTGATATCATAGAGCAAAATCAGAGACTAGTCAACTCAAGGAACCTGAGATGTTGATCCATGTGATGCCCAGTGGAATGCCATGGAGATTTACTTACATTGACTTTCCAACTTGATTGTCACGAGTCAACACATACCTTATCATGGGCATAATTAGAAGAGCATTCTGATGTTAGCTTTGTTAGGATGTATATTCTTTCAGAGTCATCACTATACTATTTTAATGTGAAACTTTAGAAGTATCTAACCATTCTTTATTTCTCAGTACTCACACAATTTATATTCAAGCTTGTATTTTTGAAGATCTTGGGTCAGTTAAATTTATATCCCAGAAAGTAAACAGTAAAGTACTACCAGAGAGTAATGAAACACTTGATCATATAATTCAAGGTGTGGCAAAAGAATTGTAATTGGATTAGATGGGAAAAGAGAAAGCTTTTAAAAACTATCAGATTAACATGGAGTCAACTAGGATCTTTTCTATTGATAAATATCAACTCTCTAATTGAGCCAATAAATAAAAGAATAGAACAGTTTATTAAAATGTCTATTTTTAAAATATTTCATTCTGAATATATTTTAATGTTAAGACTTCTTGTGGTTAATAGCAGACCTATAACATGAATGTGTATAGTGCATGAAAGGACCATAAATCTTAAAAGAATCTCTTTACTTCTGGGCAAAATGATGGGATGTACTTGATAAGAAAGATAAAATCGAACTTTTCTTTCTAACATAATACTGATGCTTATTTCCATATTGGGTAACTATCACTCTAAAATCTAAAATGACAAATATGCAAAACCAATAGTATGAAAATTTATCTCTATGGTCATTATTTTTATCTTCACACTGCTATGTACTATACTACTTTGTACTACAAATGTACAAAGTATTACATAAAAGTAAAAGGTTCAGAAAGGCGAAATGAAAAGTCAAAGCTTTGTATATTATAATTGTAGTGGGTGAAACTAAAGCTACATCTCTTTTCTTGAATTTAGCAATGTTGAGCATTTAGCAGTTGCTCTATTGAGCAATGCTGGAGTAATCTTGGTTTTCTATTGACAACCAAAAGCCAGTGAATATTTGGAAAAGGCATTATCCTAGAGTATGGACATTAGTTGCTGAATTTTCAAAGAGATTTGACACAATTTACAAAGTATTTGACCCAGTTTTCTTTTTTTTCTTTTTTCTATCTCTGTTCTCTATTTTCAAGGCAGAAATATAAATAAAATGACAGATAAGTGAGAAGGTAACTCCATGCCAACTTTATTTTCTCCAAGGACTAAAACTAGAACAGATGAATTTAATGGTAACCAAATGGAGGTGGAGCTTCCCTGGTGGCTCAGACGGTAAAAGCGTCTGCCTGCAATGCAGAAGACCCAGGTTCAGTCCCTGGGTCAGGAAGATCCCCTGGCAAAGGAAATGGCAACCCACTCCAGTACTCTTGCCTGGAAAATTTCACAGATGGAAGAGGCTGGTGGGCTATACAGTCCATGAGGTTGCAAAGAGTCAGACACAACTGAGTGACTTCACTTTCACTTTCACTTGCAAATGGGGGTAAGAGGTAGAGAGAGCCATGGGTATGACTATGACTTGAAAAATCACCTGGGGAGGAAATAAACAATGCATCCAACCACCTATTAGGATTAAAAGGTCAAGAGATAGCTGGAACTTTGCTTGAACTGAACTAAAGTTCTGAATGGACTAGTTTTAGATTTTATATAAGCAGACTAGATTGGATGTATTGGGCAATGGTTGTATAACCTGCCATCACTGAAATTTAAACTCTACAGGGAGCAGTAGATTCTTTAACATGACAGGGCAATAGACATGACGCATTTTCCTTCTCAAATCTCCGTTATATTCCCACTGCTAGTATGTAATTTGGCACATTACTTTGTGTAACTTCTACAGGGACTAATGTCCCTTCCAACTCATCACAGACACTGAATAGTTTCCCTGTGCCAAAACCTTTCAGGAAGATAAAGAAATTATTGAAAATAATTTAATTCCCTTTATCTCCCTCTCCCCTCTCTTTCTCTCTCTCTCTCACACACACAAAGGCTTTTGCTTAATGAACACTTGTCCAGTAGAGAGAAGGTAGCCAGAGAAATGGCATATGCTAAAATATATTGATTGATATTTAATTAAACGAAAGAGGACTAGATGCAGCCTACCTGCGCATACTATTTTAAAGACTGACTTCTCTCCAAAGGTTTGTCCACATAAATTGTCAAGCTTGTTGAACATAATCAACTTTCCAATTTCAATAAAAATAAGCACAGCTGACTCTGTTTTGACAACTTATCAATAAATAATGTTGGAACATTTTCTGCAGTGGTAAAATAGATATAAAACTTGAAACTCCTGAAATATTTGGTCCCTTCTTAATCCTTTCATCATTTTTTCACCGCTGTGATGGCAAAGACAATATCCATCTTATTCAAAATGTAATCCCTTTAGTACACTGTGGCTAGTACACTGTAAATATTCACAAGGAAGGAATAAGGACAGTGCATCCATGTTCTTAAGGGGTGTCTATGTAAATATGTGAGACATATTTCAGAGATTTTTCATATCTTCTACTAGTATTCATATCTCCCTATACAATTTATATTCAACTACAGAACCCAATCAGTAATAAAACATCTTTAGGAAGACAACTTTTCATAAGTTTATGAAAAAAATCAATGTAACAAGCAAATTATGTAATATGACCTTTTGTTTCCTATTGTATAAAAGTAATCTTAGCCATTTAGTGCCGATTTCCTCAACTCCACTTCTCCATACATCAACATATCTCTGTATCTCTACTACCATCCTTTTCTCTTTCTTCAGCATCAGAGGAAACAATGATATAACTTTCATCAAAGGCATATCTCTCCACTTCATCTCCTAAAGCTCCCCATGAGACTTAATTTCGTCAATTGACCCCACCTCCTTTCACCAGACTTTTGGTCTTTTATTCTTCACTCTGGATTGTACCTTTGCATACTCTTTCACTGCTATCGGTTTAAATTCAGAGTTCAAGTTAGATCCAAAAAGACAGTCTCAATAGTCTTTCTCGCTCTTTTCTCTGTGTGTGTATGTTTGTGCTGTGACTGCTTCTGAGTCTTTCCATCTCAAACATTCTAACTGTTCTTTGTCCTATCAATATCAGAGAAAAACATTCCTCTTTCCCAATGATTGCAGAAAAAGTCCTCCAAGGAGAGCTCTTGAGCTCCTAGCCAGAGTCATGTGCTTCTCTCTGAATCAATGTTGCTGTTTTTGTTCAGTCACTCAGTCATGTCTGACTCTTTGTGACCGCATAGGCTGCAGTAGCCTGCCATGATCCTCTGCCCATGGGATTCCCAGGCAAGAATATGAGAGTGGAATGCCAAGGGGATCTTCCTGATCCACGTCTCCTGCGTCTCCTGCATTGACAATCAGTTTCTTTACTCCTGAGACACCAGGGAAGCCCCTCTGAACCAATAACTTTGATCAAAATACAGAATACTCTAAGGGACTAGGTAGGAGCCACATGGACATATTGCTATAGAAGAAAAGAGAGAAGAGCGAATCAGAAACACAAGCTGGAATCAAGATTGCCGGGAGAAATAGCAATAACCTCAGATATGCAGATGACACCACCCTTATGGCAGAAAGTGAAGAAGAACTAAAGAGCCTCTTGATGAAAGTGAAAGAGGAGAGTGAAAAAGTTGGCTTAAAGCTCAACGTTCAGAAGACTAAGATCATGGCATCTGGTCCCATCACTTCATGGGAAATAAATGGGGAAACAGTGGAAACAGTGTCAGACTTTATTTTGGGGGGCTCCAAAATCACTGCTGATGGTGATTGCAGCCATGAAATTAAAAGACACTTACTCCTTGGAAGGAAGGTTATGACCAACCTAGATAGCATATTTAAAAGCAGAGACATTACTTTGCCAACAAAGGTCCGTCTAGTCAAGGCTATGGTTTTTCCAGTGGTCATGTATGGAGGTGAGAGTTGGACAGTGAAGAAAGCTGAGCACTGAAGAATTGCTGCTTTTGAACTGTGGTGTTGGAGAAGACTCTTGAGAGTCCCTTGGACTGCAAGGAGATCCAACCAGTCCATCCTAAAGGAGATCAGTCCTGGGTGTTCCTTGGAAGGACTGATGTTGAAGCTGAAACTCCAATACTTTGGCCACCTCATATGAAGAGCTGACTCACTGGAAAAGACTCTAATGCTGGGAAGGACTGGGGGCAGGAGGAGAAGGAGACGACAGAGGATGAGATGGTTGGATGGCATCACTGACTCGATGGACATGGGTTTGGGTAAACTCCGGGAGTTGGTGATGGACAGGGAGGCCTGGCGTGCTGCAGTTCATGGGGTCGCAAAGAGTCGGACATGACTGAGCGACTGAACTGAACTGAACTGAACACCACAAGGGCAGAGGCCAAAAGAGAGCTATTTCTATGAAAGAAAATTATGAAGATAATTCCAGAAAAGAATTAACATTGTAAAAGCCATACAAGTGCAAATTTAAATAACTCTCTCCACATAAAATTTTTCTACTTCAACAGTGTTTTCCTTTTAGGATAATAGTCTCTGTTTTTATGACTCCAAGTTTCCAAATGAAGAATGTGGACTTCACTTTTCGTGCATCATCCACTTCCTACTTTGCCCTTGAAAACTGGCATCTAAATTTCTCCAACATTGATGTTGCCCTCTCGAAAGTCACTATTGGTGCTTTCTGCTTTCTCTTCAGCTACTCTGTCTCTGCAACATTTGGCATAGCTTGTCATTCCCTTTGTAAAATTCTTCCCTCCTAAAATTTCCATGACATTCAAATAGCCTCCTCCGTTTACCCCCAGTCTTCTGTTTCACCTCCTCAGGGTGGACATGTCTGAGGCCACGTCTTCATCCTTCCTCTCTCCATTCCTCTTAGTTTCATGATATTATACACTCATGCCTTCAATTAATCATTCTACTGAATGACCTTAAATATCTGTATCTCCAGCTCAAAACTCCTGCACTCTTCTTCATGGTTCCATGGATAGCCCGCCAAAAGTGTAAACTTAAAAATGCTCCCATCTGATTCCTAAATGCTAACAGAACCATCATTTTCCAAGTAACGTGTTTTAAATCTCAAGTGCCTCCAATTCTTTTCTCCATGTTCAGTCATGTACCATTTCCTCCTGATCAGGATCCCTTTTTTTTCACTTCATATAGTTTCTGCTCCCACTCACACCACCAAGCAGAAGTCCTTATTACCTTGCAATGACTTTAGTGTTTTCCCTGCTCTCAGATCTCCCCCATTTCAATCAATGTTTAATTTTCACATTGAGCATATCACTCCACTGCTCAAAGACTTCATAGCATGCGCTTGCCAAAGGTCCACATTTCTCTGTTATGTAGAACCAATCTTTTAAAGGTTGCATGCCTTGGAGATCCTTTTTTTTTTTTCTTTTCTTCTTTGTCAATCCCTGACTAATATGAAGCCATGACCCAGGACAATTATGTCTGCTGTGTAGACCTAAATTTTCCTTAGCTAGGATATCCGAAGTAAGAGACTGCAGGATGGATGGAGATACAAAGTAGAGAGTGTTCTAGAAAGATTTTTTAGGCACGGGTATGGAGTCCTATTTTATAATTGATTCATCTCTTAATTGCTTTTGAGCTCAGAAAGCACAGAAAGGAGTATTATTTATTTTCCTCCTGAAAAATGCCAACATGGTAGACTCAGATGTTCATAAATTTTTTCACAATAGCACATGTAGATTAACAACCAAAGTAAAATATCTGAGCATCTCTTCAAAAGGAATGGGGCACAAAACTTGCCTGCCTATAATTAGAAACATTCACGCTAAAGGGGACCTAAAAGCATTTAATTCCACCCCTTCCTTTTACAGACAAAGTGACTTACCCCAACTTCCTCCAACTGCTTAGAGACTAAATGGTATCTAGAACCCAGATTTTCCCATTTAAAATCCAAAGCTTCTTCACTTTATAGCATACAACTTTCCAAATGATGGTAGCTATGCCTTAAAAATTATATTTAATATTTTTTAATAACCTATAAGGGAAATGAATCTTAAATCTATATGTATACATATATGAATATAAGTGGATCACTTTGCTGTACACTTGAAATTAATACAACACTGTAAATCAACTATACTTCAATAAAAAAGTATGTCCTCCATGAAGCAATCAGCAATGCAGCAAGATGAATCCCCTATAAATATAGCTAGATTGCAGCATTCAAGAAATTGTAAGTGAATAGAAAATATATTACTGAATCTTTCACAAAGACTCTATTGTCAAATTATCCTTTCTTGTGTATAAAGAAAATATTAAAGAATTGGTTTCTAAAACAAGGATTTATCATTCTGGCAACCCAAACCACTATATAAAAAAAAGTCATAATTATTAAAATTTTGTGCTTAAATTATTAACACATTATTAATTAGAATTATTCAAGCATTTTAATTATCAAAATGATTGAAGCCTTCACAGAATGTTTTAACTCAGAACGGTATTGTATGACATACAGAGTATGTGTAAATAGTCCAGCCCACATTATGTTCAAGTCTGTAATATTTAAGCAATATTTCTCTTGATATGAACTAGTATATGGTAATTGACTGGCCCACCCAAGCACAACATCTATAGTCTTTGAACAAATGAGGAAAACATAGATAAGTCTATTATGTCAGGATGAAATGTTTCTTGTAAAATGACAATTTCTTAGAAATTTAATCAAACAAAATGAGCCTAATATTGGGCTGACGTTCATTCCCACAGAAATTGGCTGGGGAATGGTCCTGAAATGTTTTCCATTAAATGTGGCTCTGCTGGTGCATTCAGGCTCACTCAAGTGTGAGAAGCAGATAATGACTGGCTGAGAACAAGAAAAACGTAATGGAATCAATAGGTATTTCCTTTGAAGGAATACACAAAGTTAGACCTTAAAAGAGGTATTATCGAATAGTTTCAGACACAACTGCAAGATGATCTGACCACAGCCAAAGTTCAGGAAATAGCACAACCTACAGATTCACCATTTGGACTTTGGAGGTAACTGGACCTGGATTCAAGTCCCAGTCGGGCAACCTATTGGCTCACATCATTGTGCATTTCAAGCTGTCAGAGCCTTTTAATTTCCGCCTCTGTAAATTAGTGTTAATAATATTGCCTGCTTCAAAGAGCTATTGAAATGTTCACTGATGTAATGCCCATTAAATGCTCCCAATGGA
Source organism: Okapia johnstoni (assembly GCA_024291935.2). Lineage (NCBI taxonomy): Eukaryota > Metazoa > Chordata > Mammalia > Artiodactyla > Giraffidae > Okapia > Okapia johnstoni. The sequence goes on from CM044325.1 coordinate 12,504,476, forward strand.
GGCTGGTGGTTATTATTCCATGATATAGCACAACATTTCTTTTTCTGTGCTTCCAAAGTGATTTTATATCCAGTTCTAATTGGTACAATATTGTCCCTTTCAAGTTCACTTTTTCTGATATTCTCTTACTAGGATCTTGAGTCAAGGCCTAGTGATGGATAAGGAGTGCCACCAATGCTGTTAATATGCCTAACATCTGATGTACAACATAATCCTCAACCATTCCTGAAACACTGACAGTCAATGCTATAAGCTGAGCTCATTTGAGCTTACTAAAATCAGAAAATGTTCACACTGGAAGAGTATGTTGCCATCTAAGGACAACTCCTCATTTTCCTTGTGGGGAATGGCAGAAATGCAGAAAACAGCCGGAAAACAGAAACATACCACTGATGCTCTAGTTATTCCACCGCAACTTCTAGAAAATGCATTGACTACAGCAGAGAATGATTAAAGCAATAGCAACAACCATAACATACAGACAACAGTTATTTAATATTTCCTTTGTTCTAAGCACTATTCTAAGCATTTTGCACATATTAACACTTGTAACTGTCACAACCACCCAACAATTGGTACTTCTCTTATGTCAGTATACCTTAGTTTTTAAAAATACGGAGAAGTAACTTCTCTAGTAAGGCTACATGTCTAGTAAGTGATATGGAAGAAAAAGAGTATTCGTATTAGCTAACTTTTATACACCAAGTGGACTTCCCTGGTGGTTCAGACATTAAAGAATCTGCCTGCGATGAGAGAGATCTCATTGAGATCTGGGTTCAACCCCTGGGTTGGGAAGATCCCCTGGAGGAGCACATGGCAACCCACTCTAGTATCCTTGCCTGGAGAATCTTCATGGACAGAGGAGCCTGGCAGGCTACAGTCCATGGGGTCGCAAAGCGTCGGACATGACAGAGCCACTAAGCACAGCACAGCATACACCAAGCATATGCTAAGTTCTTTAAGAAAGTTAAAGGGAACTAACATTATTGAAAACTTAACCAGAGAGCCAGAGAAGGCAATGGCAACCCACTCCAGTACCCTTGCTTGGAAAATCCCATGGATGGAGGAGCCTGGTAGGCTGCAGACCATGGGGTCGCTAAGAGTCAGAAACAACTGAGCAACTTCACTTTCACTTTTCCCTTTCATGCACTAGAGAAGGAAATGGCAACCCACTCCAGTGTTCTTGCCTGGAGAATCCCAGGGACGGGGGAGCCTGGTGGGCTGCCGTCTATGAGGTCGCACAGAGTTGGACACGACTGAAGCGACTTAGCAGCAGCAGCAGCAGCAACCAGAGAGCCAGAAATTTTCTATTTCAGGCCAGTTCAGGCCACTTCTGAAGAATAAAGGATGATCTTCTTTCTAGGGGCATGTGTTCAATAAACTCTTCAGTTTTACAAGGGACAAATCCTATCTCTTAAAACATCTGTAAGAATAGGTTGGATTCTTCCTTGCTGTCCCTTCCTTCTAATGTACAAAATATATATCAAATAGAAAATTCATTAGATGGGTGTGATAGTGTCAGCTTGATTGGGCCATGGATGCCCAGATAATTGGTCAAACATTAGTCTGGTATGTCTGTGAGGGTATGTCTGAATGGGATTAACATTTGAATCAAAAGACTAAGTAAAGCACACTGCCCTCCACAGTACGAGTAATTCAATCAGTTGACAGTCTGAACAGAACAAAAAAGTTGGCCCTCAGGTAGGTAAGAGGGAACTGCCTTGAGCCAGGACATTATATATTCCCTGCCTTTGGACTCAAACCAAAATATTGGCCATTCCTAAATATCAAGTCTGCCCGAGTTTGGACTAGAACTACACAATTAGTTTTCCCGTATATCCAGCCTTGCCAACTGCATATCTTGGAACTTGTCAGCTTCCACAATTGGTATAAGCCAATTCTTCACAATAAATATGTCTCTCACCCCCTCCCTCCCTGCCTGCCTCCCCATATATATATTTAGAGAGAGAACTGTGCCGAACCTCTTATATACAGATTTTTTTCAACAGTAAACACTATAGTACCACATAATGTTGTTGAATCCGTGGATGAGAAGATGCAGAATTGTGGATACGGAGGAACTGCAGATATGGAAAAACCACATATATAGGGAAGCCAACTATAAGATACATGTACATTTTTTACTGAGTAGAGGGTCAGCACCCCAACTCCCACACTGTCCAAGGGTCAACTACAAACAGAAAAAGAAAATAAATTCTTTTCTCTGAGGAACTATAACTAAGGCATACAGGTTTAGCACAGGCTAGATGAAAACAGTGGAAGACAGAATCAGTAATGCAAAACAGTAAAAAAAAGAAAAGACAAATTTTAATAGAAAAAACCGTGAAGACATGTAATACCTGTCAAAGAACTAACACATATAACTAGATTCCAAGAAACAAAACACGAGAACACCAAAATATAAGCACTATTTGAAAAATTAATGAACAAGAATTTTTTGCAATTTGATGAAAGACCTTAATACAGAGTTGAAGCTCAGTGAATGTGAAGCAGGATGAATTACACCTGGGTACATAAGAGTCTGTTGAAAACAAACAAGCAACAACAACAAAATATGAAGAGAAAAATCTTAGAATCAGCCAGAAGGGAGAAAAGAAATTTTCTTCTGGGAAGAACAGTAAAATGACAGCTGACTTCTCAACAGAAACTATGTTTGCCTGAAGAAATTATAATTTTTTTAAAAGTGTTAAAGAAAAAATAACTGCTAACAATAGGGCTCTGTTCAGTTCAGTTCAGTTCAGTCGCTCAGTCGTGTCTGACTCTTTGCGACGCTATGAACCGCAGCACGCCAGGCCTCCCTGTCCATCACCAGCTCCCAGAGTCCACCCAAACCCATGTCCGTTGAGTCAATGATGCCATCCAACCATCTCATCATCTGTCGTCCCCTTCTCCTGCCCTCAATCGTTCCCAGCATCAGGGTCTTTTCAAATGAGTCAACTCATCGCATGAGGTGGCCAAAGTATTGGAGTTTCAGCTTCAACATCAGTCCTTCCAATGAGTACCCAGGACTGATCTCCTTTAGGATGGACTGGTTGGATCTCCTTGCGGACCAAGGGACTCTCAAGGGTCTTCTCGGCGCTCAGCTTTCGTCACTGTCCAAATCTCACATCCATACATGACCACTGGAAAAACCATAGCCTTGACTAGATGGACATTTGTTGGCAAAGTAATGTCTCTGCTTTTTAAAATGCTGTCTAGGTTGGTCATAACTTTCTTTCCAAGGAGTAAGCTTCTTTTAATTTCATGGCTGCAATCACCATCTGCAGTGATTCTGGAGCCCAGAAAAATAAAGTCAGCTACTGTTTCCACTGTTTCCCCTTCTATTTGCCATAAAGTGAAGGGACCAGATGCCATGATCTTAGTTTTCTGAATGTTGAGCTTTAAGCCAACTTTTTCACTCTCCTCTTTCACTTTCATCAAGAGGCTCTTTAGTTCTTCTTCACTTTCTGCCATAAGGGTGGTGTCATCTGCATATCTGAGGTTATCGATATTTCTCCCAGTAATCTTGATTCCAGTTTGTGCTTCCTCCAGCCCAGCGTTTCTCATGATGTACTCTGCATATAAGTTAAATAAGCAGGGTGACAATATACAGCCTTGATGTACTCCTTTTCCTTTTTGGAGCCAGTCTGTTGTTCCATGTCCAGTTCTAACTGTTGCTTCCTGACCTGCGTACAGGTTTCTCAAGAGACAGGTCAGATGGTCTGGTATTCCCATCTCTTTCAGAATTTTCTTCAGTTTATTGTGATCCACACAGTCAAAACTAGCGTGTGAGATGAGTGCAATTGTGTGGTGAGTTTGAGCACTCTTTGGCATTGCCTTTCTTTGGGCTTGGAATGAAAACTGACCTTTTCCAGTCCTGTGGCCACTGTTGAGTTTTCCAAATTTGCTGGCATATGGAGTGCAGCACTCTCACAGCATCATCTTTGAGGATTTGAAATAGCTCAACTGGAATTCCACCACCTCCACTAGCTTTGTTCGTAGTGATGCTTTCTAAGGCCCACTTGACTTCACATTTCTGTCCTGGCTTAGGTCGAGCACCATTGATTATTGCCTGAAATGTTCCCTTGGTATCTCTAATTTTCTTGAAGAGATCTCCAGTCTTTCCCATTCTGTTGTTTTCCTCTATTTCTTTGCACTGATCACTGAGGAAGGCTTTCTTATCTCTCCTTGCTATTCTTTGGAACTCTGCATTCAGATGGGAATATCTTTCCTTTTCTCCTTTGCTTTTCACTTCCTGTCTTTTACTTGGTAAAAAATATATTTTTAAATAAAAGCAAAAGAAAGATATTCTCAGACAGGCATGAGAGAATTTACTGAAACCGACTTTTACTGTAGGAAATACTAAAGGAATTTCTGCAACCTAAAGGAGAAAAGATTGAGGATGAAATCATAGAAATCCAAGTGATAAATAGTCAGAGAAAAGGTAAACAGGGAAATATAAAAGATTATTGACTTTTAAGGCAATAATAATGATGATATTTTGTGGAGTTTGTAGCTTATTTTAGAAATAAAATATATGACAAAAATAGCAAATAAAAGGTGAGTTATTTAAAATAAATCTAAATTATAATCACTGTAATTGAGATCAAATGAGCAAATATTTTGCTCCAAAAATCCTACTCTAAAACATCCCTATTTATTATAAACTCTGCAGCCAAGCTCTTCTAATTGATCATCATTTTGATCTTTTTTTTTTATCTTTGACTTCTTTTTATATAGACTTTCTAAAATGAAATAAAAGTATAAGTCAAGGTTATCCTGGGAATAAGTATTACCACCAGCAATCTTTATTTTAGATGGCAGAGTTTTAATGCCCTCCTTCCCCTATTAAGACATACTTTTGCTGGATTCCACACCGACATGCACTATAAGAAATAGCCCACTGAAGTCTGTGGTTGAGAATATAGTTCACAACAAACCTCTATTTCTCTCAGAACAGTCTTCTGAAGTGTTTTGTTTTTATCTGACTAACAATGTGAATTATGTATCTTATCATGTTAACCTCTCTGCTTTATTTATTATAAAGCTCTGTGAATAACTTGTGGCTCAACAATGTAGAAATATGTATATACATTGCTATTTATACATTGCATTCACCCTTAATTGTATTCCAGTTGTCTCCATGTTTAATGTGCCTTCACTAATATTTTCTCCTCCACTTTTATATGGAATCCTAGTTGTATGTCATCTCAAATCCTTTTTAGAACAAGAAAGGAAATAAATACATTGTACTTATGTTCATATATCCATACACAAATATTTACTCATTCTGGGTTCTTTTCAAACATTTTCTCATTAAATCTTCGCAAGCCAAAAAGGCAATACTTATTCTCTCCATTTCACATATGAGAAAACAGAATCAATGACTAGCCCCAAATCACACAATAAGTAGTGAAGCCAGAATTCTCCCCTTTGCTCAAAAGCCTATGATTTTGCTTTTATACCATGCTATGCTTCTCATTTGCTGATTGTACCATTCATTTATTCATTCATTGGATGCCTATGTATTGACTACAAACGATGTGCCAGATTGGTGATAGAGTGAATAAAGCAATCAAGGTGTCACTTCTCAAGCAGCCTGCAGACAGTAGGTTTCTTTTACAGAAATGCCTGTTTTGTAAATTAGATTCTACATGCTTAAGAGATAAATACTATCACATACAACTCTGTATGACCTCCACACCTATCCCACACCATCCCAAGTGCTCCAAGAGCTGTAGCTCTAGTGCTTATCCACACCACCCCAGTCAACTTTAGAGTAAACTCACTCACAAGAACAGTGAGGAGAATCAGCATGGTGATTAGTGGGAGGTTTTCCTAAGTAATCCAAACAATTACTAGGTTAATTACTTGCTTTAATTACTAAAGCAACATTGAGCTTTAGTATTATACAATGCAAGGGGGAAAGGAAAAAAAAAAAAAAAAACACCAAGCCTAACTGAATTATGTCGAATTACACTGAACAAAAGGTAACTTTAGAAGCAACTCCTCAAGTATGTCAATCTGCTATGGTGTTTGGGAGCCCAGATTCCCTTCATAACTCAATGTCTTGTAACAACTACCCCCTCAGGGACTGCGTATATGCCCTGAACAATGGCTGAGTATGGGTTTGGGTGCTTAATGGGATGCTGTCAGCAAAGAGAAATGGTCTCATTTCAGCCCATTACTCAAACTCTGCATACTAAACCATTGTTTCTGAATGCTATGCGCAGCTAAGGGACACACAATAATTTTACTAAACAAAGGACCTTCTGAGGTTCTATAAGAACAGAAACTGGAGGTTTTTCTCAGGGATCAAGGAACAATACACATAACTCACAGGTCTGTACTTTGCTGTGGAGAATCTAAAGCCAATGGAGTCGAATCTTTCAGTACTGGAGCCCTCACACACATTGTTCTCTGTAGAAACCTTTTCATCATCCCTCAAGGTATAAAGACTAATCGTTTCAGAGAGAAAAGGTGAGTTCTTTAGACATTGCAGGAAGTCTCTTTTCCTGAATAAAAGGGGATAATTTTCTTATGCCCGCAGGCATTAAGGATGCATGGATGATGAGCTGGTGAGCCGTGAGGGAACCCAGGAAGGAAAAGAATACCTGTCAACTACCAACCATCAGACTACAGACTACAGCCATCAGACTACACTCCCTATGGTGAGCCTTGAGGAAACTCAGGATGTGAAAACACAGGATCCTGGCCCCAGATAACTGAGATACATATCAAAAGAATGATTTCAGTGAGCCCAGACTCTTGCATCTTCCCATATATAGAAAAGTGCTAAATCATTTAACTTGGGATATCTGATTTTCTTAAAGTAACAATCAACTTTTGATGTTTCTGACTGGTATGATCTAAATCAAATCCCTTATGATTATACAGTGGAGGTGACAAATAGATTTAAGGGATTAGATCTGGTAAACAGAGTGCCTGAAGAACTATGGATGGAAATTCATAACACTGTACATGAGACAGGGACCAAAACGATCCTAAAGAAAAAGAAATATAAGAAGGCAAGATGGTTGTCTGAAGAAGCTTTAAAATAGCCAAGAAAATAAGAGAAGCAAAAGGCAAGGGAGATAGGGAAAGATATACCCAACTGAGTGCAGAGTTCCAGAGAATAGCAAGGAAAGATAAAAGGACTTCTTAAATAAACAATACAAAGAAATAGAGGAAAACAATAGAATGGAAAAAACTAGAAGTCTTTTCAAGAAAATTGGAGATATCAAGGGAACATTTCATGCAAGGATGGGCATGATAAAGGACAGAAACAGTAAGGATCTAACAGAAGCAGAAGAGATTAAGAAGAGGTGGCAAGAATATACAGAAGAACTATACAAAAAAGGTCTTAATGACCCAGATAAGAAGGATGGTGTGGTCACTCACCTAGAGCTGGACATCTGGAGTGTGAAGTCAAGTGGGCCTTAGGAAGCATTACTACTAACAAAGCTAGTGGAGGTGATGGAATTCCAGCTGAGTTATTTAAAATCCTAAAAGATGATGCAGTTAAAGTGTTACACTCAACGTGCCAGCAAATTTGGAAAACTTAGCAGTGGCCACAGGGCTGAAAAGATCAGTTTTAATTCCAATACCAAAGAAGGGCAATGTCAAAGAATGTTCAAACTACCAAACAACTGCACTCGCTTCACACACTAGCAAGGTAATGTTCAAAATTCTTCAAGCCAGGCTTTAGCAGGATGTGAACTGACAACTTCCAGTTGTGCAACCTAGGTTTAGAAAAGGAAGATGAACCAGAGATCAAATTGTCAACATTCATCAGATCATGGAGAAAATAAGGAAATTCCAGAAAAAAAACATCACAGACTCAAGGGACACAAATTTGAGCAAACTCTGGGAGATAGTGAAGGACAGACAAACCCAGCGTGCTGCAGTCCATGGAGTCACAAAGAGCTGGACATGGCTTAAAGACTGAACAACAACCACAAAAACCCTCCCTTTGTTAAAAAACTTCTATATAAAATGGCTCCCTCTCTGGCCTCCTCAGAGCAGTTCTCTCAAGGTTAATTGAGAAGCTGCCTCTCGGGCTTTAGTCCTAAAAATCTCCACCAAATAAAACATAATTCTCAACTTTTAGGTTGTAAATATTTTTATGTCCACAGAGGAAATATGGAATCAGGGAACTGTGTGGCATGATGCAGGTCTCACTGAGGTAGAAAGTTGGGTTTTTTTTTTTTTTTTGAGGTAGAAAGTTTAAAGGACAAAACTCTAAGCTCACCAAGAAAAAAAAAAAAAGTATTGCTCCTACCTTAAAGGACAAGTCCAAGGATAAACCGATAGGTGATATGATAAAGCACAGGATTAAACTGTGGAGTCCTAAATCAATGGAAATAGTGGTGCTCTCTTACCTACTGCCATAATCCGCCAAAGACATGGTTTGGGGGATTTTCTGGCCACTCTTTTAGGGAAGATTTTTGTATTCCAGGCACTGTGCTGATATTTCCCACTTTCTCATCTTTTTTCTTCACAACAATCCTCAGAATTGAACAATATCACACCCACTTTTAGTAAAAGAAACTGCAGCCTGCCACAATCAGTAATGTGCTGGTGTTCCCACAGCTAGTAAAGGGCAGAGACCAAAGTCCACCCCCACCTTCTCTGAGTTTCTCTCTCCATGTGCTCCACTGAGTCTCCCAGAGAAGTACAGAGAAGACAAGAGTAGCAGTGAAATTTGGGAAGTGTTTCAACTAAAGTCTTGACCTCAAAGAAAACTCCCTGTACTAATAAATCTACCCATTTGGACCAGACTCAGTAGTTTAGAACTATCTGCAGGCCCCTGAGGAAAATGAGATCTGTGCCTTCCACAGTGAGAGGGAAGAGTCTGTGTGGATGTTCTGATTATCATTAGAATCCTGATATTAGAGCTCAAAGTCAACACTGACCCAGAAGGTCACTCCGCTCTCTCTTCAGTGGCTTCCGAGAGCCCTACCCTCTCCCACGTCTTTACCCCTTCAAGTTCCCCTGCAGAAGCTCCCCAGGCTTCTCAATTTACTGCAGTGTTTCATGGTAGTGTCATCTGTGTATTGGCACTTGCCATGGACACTTGCCTCCTACCTATCTACCTCTATAAAATTAAGTCATACGCGGCTGACCTTCAACACCCCCTGAAAAGAGCTCAGGGTGGAGTGCAGGAAAGAGTCACTCTGTGCTTGGAGTTGGCATGGAGTGGAATGGCAGGACAGGTCTTCAGAGAGTTAGGTATTTTCAGAGCCAATTTTATGAGCCCAATTCTTGTATCTCCCCATATCTAGAAAAGCACTAAAATCCTTCAGGAGATGACTGTTCCTCATGGCTAGCAAAGGCTTCATGCGACTAGAAGAAACCTTCTGGAAAAACATGATTGATGGCACATACTCCCCCTTCACCAAAAGTCACACATAGACTGACCTTCCCCCACTACCTCTCTGGAGCAGTTTCTCAGAGCTATCCCAGGTGCTGTCTCCCTGGCTGTAGCTCTCATTTTGCCCCAAATAAAACTTAACTCACAACTCTCACGTTGTGCATTTTTTATAAAGTCAACTGTAGTGAGAAAACCTTCTCCAAGAATCTACTCAAGGAAACTATGAGGAGGCAGGGAACTTAGGCATCTGGGGAAAACTCTGGAGGCCCACTGGTCACAAAACACAATAAGCAGAAATGAGTGACTGGGGTCACAAACAATTTAATTGCTTAAATTGTTGCATTAAGTGACTATTGAAAGAACTTAGCTCTTCATGGAACCTCCTAGAAAAGTAAAATCAAAAGCATTCTTAGACTTGTTTTGATTTTGCTAATCCCAGTCACCTGAAGTCACTCCAGTCTCTTCTTATTTTCCTTCCCAACTGTCCCCTTGTCCTTCTGCAAATGACACACACAGCTCCAAGTCTGCAAGATGACTGTGGCTTTACTCCTCAGAGTGACTGTCAAGATGATACAGTGAATACAAAGTGAAAAGGGAGGGAAAATACTCCATTGTATTGCACAAAACAAGCTAGTGCTTAATCTAATGCAAACATAATTACTTTTACTTAAACAAAAGGGGGAAAACAAATAAAAAGAAAAAACCATGATGTTTATAGCATAGGCTGTCTGCTCGGAAATGAACAGCTACGTGGGCATCAGATAGCAATCACATTTCTCCTCTCAGCTGCTGCTTTTTGGAAACAAATCCGAAAAGCATTTACAGAAACAGAAACAGGGCTCTGAGTCCTAGCTGCTTTTTTTTTTCTTTTTCTTATCGCCAATAGTTCCCATTTTAGGTTCCTGTCCTTGTCCACTTCTTTAGTGTGAGTACTAATAGAAAGTTAGCACTTTGAGCAATGGCATTAAAGTTGAGTGTCAGGAAGAGTGACATTTAACATTTTTTTCCCATTGACCTTTACATGGAATTGATCCCTTTGATATTTCCAAACAGAGTGAGTCAGAAGGGATATTCTTTGATTCACTCAACAGATATTGAAAGCCAGGCTACTATGTGACAGGTGCCGTACTGGGGTAAGCACTACAGAAATGAAGGCTGTCCTAAAGTAGACAGTGTAGCAGAAAGAAAAAGTATGGAATAATTATGCAAACAAGTACAGAAAAGTACATGTTGCTCTGAGAGCATATAACAGAGAAGCCTAAACTATTAGCAGGGTAGTAAAGGAGGGTGGTCAGGAATAGTCCTCCAGGAAATCCTGAAGGCTCCACGGAAGATTCCACTTCCAAGTTCATTCCAGTTCTGAATGAAATTCCGGTGCCTTAATGCATGGGTCCCTCCATGTTCAAGGCAACAATAGCACAGGGAATCCTCATATTTCAAATCTCGGAATTCCCCTTTCACTACTATCTTGAGAAAGATCTCTGCTTCAGAAGTCTCGTGTGATTACATTTGACTCTCACATTAATCCAAGATGAATTGCTATTTGAAGGTCAGCTGACTATTAATCAGATTTACAAAGTCCCTTGTGCCATGTATTAGAAAATGTACATAGAAGAAACACTGGGGGCAGAGTTCATTTGGACTACAATTCTACCTGTCACGTGAAGTATTTAGTGATGAGACCTCTAAAACACCCTCAGACTAACAGATTTCTGCAGCTGCTTCCCAAGGAGAAGGTGTATGGGAACCAAAGTTTTGTCTTTTTCAGTTGCCATTTCTCAGTTGCAATTTTTCTCCTCCCTCCCACTTTCATCCTTAAATCTTGGCTCAGCAGCTTTGATGCAGACAGGCTACCTGAATTCTCTGAGCTTCAGTCTTCCTATCTATAAACAGGGATGATAACAATAGCACAAACTCAAAGAGCTGTTCTGAAGGCTAAATATGTTAGGATAATATCTGGCAGCTTCAAAAAGCCAATCCTGGTTACCACAAGTTGGCAGAACCATCTGTGTGTCCGCACTTCCAATCTCTGATGAGAATTTATTTATCATTTTCTTAAAATATTTATCTATTTATTTGTGGTTGCACCTGGCCTTAGTTGTGGCATGCGAGCTTAGTTGCCTACCCCAGAGCATGTGGAATCTTAGTTCCCCGATCAGGGATCAAACCTCTGTCCCCCTGTATTGGAAGGCAGATTCTTAGTCACCGGACCACTAAGGAAGTCCCCTCTCTTAGAGATTAGCTAAGATAAGGATTTAGCCAGACCCCTGCCCAGCCCTGCTTTTTATCAGTCTGTTCTGTTTTCCATTTCACAAGCTCTGTTCCTCTTAGCGTCCACTTTCTTCAGATCCTCTTCCCAATGACTCTTTCATGACTCAGCACACTGACTCCGCTCCCTACAAACTATTTTCCAAGCTGCAATCTCTGGACTGGAAGTAGAACCAGATTTTGTAACCTAGCAGGACCCCACAGGGCCTTCCATGACAGGCCTTCCCACATAGCCTCTGCTTTAGCTCCTCTCTCAAATACCTACTGAATAGACAACAGTATTTGATGCAAATCCACTGAGTTGTTTTGCAGTTTGGGCTTCCCTTGTGGCTCAGCTGGTAAAGAATCCACCTGAAATGTGGGAGACCTGGGTTCGATCCCTGGATTGAGAAAATCCCCTGGAGAAAGGAAAGGCTACCCACTCCAGTATTCTGGCCTGGAGAATTCCATGGACTGTATAGTCCATGGGGTCACAAAGAGTCGGACACGACTGAGCAACAGATATGATAACCCCCTACCAAATGGAAGCTGTTAACCACTGACCATGAGCACATTGTCCCAGCCCTCCTGGAGCCTAAGGTGATAATATTCACCCCTGTGATACCACCTGGTTCCCTCACCATCAGCCAATCAGAGAATTGTGCACGAGCTGATCACACACACTGTGACTCCCCTCCATCACCTGGCTTTTAAAAATGCTTTGTGGAAACTCTTCAGAGAATTCAGGGCTTTTTAGGGCAGGATCCCCTTGTCTCCTTGCATTTTGTTGTTCAGTCGCTCAGTCGTGTCTAACTGTTTGCACCCCCAAGGGCTGAAGCACACCATGCTTCCCTGTCCTTCACTGTCTCCCAGAGTATGCTCAAACTCATGTCCATTGAGTCAACGATGTCATCCAATCATCTCATCCTCTGTTGCCCCCTTCTCCTCCAGCCTTCAATCTTTCCCAGCATCAGTCTTTTCAATAAGTCAGCTCTTCTCATCAGGTGGCCAAAGTATTGGAGCTTCAGATTCAGCATCAGTCCTTCCAATGAATATTCAGGACTGATTTCCTTTAGGATTGACTGGTTTGATCTCCTTGCAGTCCAAGGGACTCTCAAGAGTCTTCTCCAGCACTACAGTTTGAAAGCATCAATTTTTCATCACTCAACAGGGCCCTGCCATAAACCTTTCTCTGCCCCAAACTCCGACATTTCGGTTTGTTTGGACTCACTGTGTGTTGGGCACAGGAACTTGCACCAGCAATGTTTGTTGCCCCATGTTTGACATGCCCTTGATTCCTCTTCCAGAAGAGGCCAACTATCCTTTCATTTGGTAGGAGATAGAAAAGATTGGGCTTCCCTGGTAGCTCAGCTGGTAAAGAATCCACTTGCAATGCAGAAGACACTGGTTCGATTCCTGGGTCAAGAAGATAGGCTACCCACTCCAGTATTCTTGGGCTTCCCTGGTGGCTCAGATGGTAAAGAATCCGGCTGCAATGTTCGAGACCTGGGTTCAATCCCTGGGTGGCGAAGATCTCCTGGAGGAAGGCATGGCAACCCACTCCAGTATTCTTGCCTGGAGAAGCCCCATGGACAGAGGAGCCTGGCAGGCTAAAGTCCATCGGGTCACAAAGAGTCAGACATGACCGAGCGACTAAACACAGCACAGCACAGAAACAGGATTTAAGACAAGAAATTCTCTTGTATCCTGTGACCCACCTTACTTTGGCAAATCTCAGTTGAATCAGTGAGTACACGATGTGTCTACTTTCGGTTTTATGATGCTCTTGCTTCTTCTGAGAGTGCATTGATAATTAACAGAAATGCAAAATTCTCCTTTTTCCTCCCCTTTCCAAACCATCAAAGTAACTGGTGAGTTTCTTTGGTGAACTGAACTCTTTTGAGACTAGGGGTCCCCTGATCTCCTGGAATTATTTTAGCAATTAATGCCAGATAGTTCAATTCAGAGCAGCAATTTTGTGGAAGCTTGCATGAAATGCAGACTATGTAACTGCTCTGCTCAGCAAGTTTATCTGCTGACCACCTCTCCAAGGCTGCAGGGAAAGGAGCTGGGATTTCGAACACATTGCCACATTGTTGTTAACTTAGATTCAAATGAAGCAATCAGATCAAATAAAGGAAAAAGGATGAGAAATCTAGTATTTTCTCATTGTTTTGAAGGTATTAGACTTTAGTTTTACTTCAGACTTTAATTTGAGCAATGAATAAAGAAATGATAGGGCCTCTATAGAGGTAAAAATCAAGAAATTAGGATCCTTTGTTCTACAAAAGATGAAGGCTAAAGGGAAAGGTCACTGGAATATTAAAAAATCTTGGGCATCTCAGAGAGAGTGAGGATGAGCAAAACCAAATAAAAGAAGAAAAAAAAAAAAAAACAAAACATAGGGACATGGTACTTTTCCATTGGGTTTTATTTTTGTTAACATGGGAAAATTTATCTTATCTAAGAATAGCAGTAATGCTCTGTAGAACCAAATGGGGCATTTATTTATAATGATTAATTTTTTCTTCCTTCCTGATGAAAACCAGTGTTTCATTTTATATTGAAATTATGCTTCACTGAACATTTTATTAGTAATAATTCACTATTTAAAATGTGTATTTCAGTAATGAAAAACAATTCACTAGGCTTGAAAGAAATCCAAATTGTTTAAAATGAAAGAACTGTCCCTTTTAATTGTGGTAGAATTTTCTCTATCCAGACATGTAAAACACTCCAAAGAGTCCTTGAATTTTTTTCTTTAGAACTGTTTCAGATTTACAAGTTATGGTGAAGTTAGTAAAGGAGTTCTCATATATCCCAAACCCAGTTTCCCATATTATTAACATCTTAAATTGGTATGGTAGATTTGCTATAATGAATGAACAAATATTCATAACCTCATCATAAAATAAAGTACATATTTTATTCAAATTTCTTCAGGTTTTTTTTTTTTTCCCTAATCTTTTTCTGTTCTAGGACCCTCTTTAGGAAATCATTTTTTACTTAGTTGTCATGTCATCAGGCTTCTCCTTGCTGTGATAATTTCTCACTTTCCTTATTTTTGATGACCTTGACAGTTTTGAGGAGCACAAGTCAGATATTTTACAGACTGTCCCTCAACTGGGATTTTTCTCATGTTTTTCTCATGATCAGAGCAGCTGAGAAGGCTCCGAGAGGAAGGCTACAGAGGTACGGTGCCATTCTCGCGTGTGTACGCTGTTGTGTTTGACTCTTAGAGACCCTTTGGACCAGCCCCCTAGACTCCTGTCCAGGATTTTCCAGGCAAGAATACTGGACTGGGTTGTTATTTCCTCCTGCAGGGGATCTCCCTGACCCAGGGATCAACTTTCTTTAGCATAGCAATAAATATTGGGCTGTCTGAAACCTGGGGCTGATTGGTTGTGTCATTTCAATGAATAGTGTCAGTAGAAGACATCACTTCTAATAAAGCAATGAAACCCTTTTGTACCATAGTTTGAACTAAACATCCCAATTTTCACCATCTAATAACTGAAGAAAAGCAGATTCTATGTCAAGACTTAATTATCAGTTTTCAGCCTTGACTGCTTTTATCAATGCTAGAAGTATCCATGTGAAAAAAGGAGAATTAATGTGGAAGTGAATTTGAAATTTTGAATACACTGTGCTATGAGCCAAATTAAAATGTATAAAATCAATTGTCCCAAATCCTAAAAAATGAAATAGATTGTTTCTACCCAATGTCAGAGTAAAAGCAAGAGCTTATGCAGGAGAAACATCAAAAATGCAATCTCTTCCATGTCTGAGTTCTATGAAGTGAACAAAAGTACTGCCAGAAGAAAAATGTAAAAATCCCAAATAAGCCATGGAGTCTCAAGTGCTTCATAGTGATTAAATTTCATCTTTGATTTAACAACTTATTGACCAGAGATATATTAATGTGTCTTTTGTTACCCGAATGTTATTGGTCAAAAATGTTTCAATATTCAGTTATGCAACAAATCATTGGCCACAGGAATTAGTTTTTGCAAAAATCCCCCAGTCAATAATGTAAGACATCTATCAAATCGCATCGTCACTCTCTCCTTGATGCTCTCATCTATGTATCATTTCCTAATCACAGACTACAAATTCTTAGAAAAGTATCATGGTGGGCATTCCCCAAATGTTTAGAGAATAAATGAAATCTCATCTCCACCCCACAGCAATATCAAAGATTTTCCTAATTAGTTGACCCCATATTAATGATCTCTCTTCAACAACTGTGGTCGTTATGTTGAAAATATTCACTTGATATTTCTCACATAATGCTTTATATTGTCACTTTATCATGTTTATGTACCTTGTTCCTCCGTTGGATTATAAGTTCCTTGAGGGCTAAAATTAGAATCTACAGCCTCCTTACCTATAAGATAAGGATGATCATATCCCTCCTGCAAGCCTCCTTACCTATAAGATAAGGATGATCATATCTCTCCTGCAAGCCTCCTTACCTGTAAGATAAGGATGATCATATCCCTCCTGCAAGGCTGTCATGAAGTAATGCCTGTGAAACACAGAGCAGACTAATTAACAAAGATAAATTGGCTAGTACTTGAGGACGCAGGAGTTCTATTCTTGACACTGACTTCAGCAAATGCATTGAATATTTTGCTGCTGTCATTGCTCAAAATGTTTTAAAACAAATTGTAAATGCATAATGTTAATGTGGTACCTTTAAAGTTCACCAGAAAGATAGACACCATTTTCAATAATAGATGTTAAGAGGGAGAAGCTGGAATTCTGTCCAGATATAAATGGAAATGCTGCTCCTACTCAAGGTTAAAATGGTTGGGGTCAGTAAGAAGAGCTTGGGTTTTATTTGGCAAGCAAGGAGGGTAAGAGCTATTTTCAGCACCATGCAATGAGCTATAAGTTCCAAAGTGCTGCCATGATATATAAAACTGTAGCATAGCACACAGCTAACTATACTCATGTCCTCTCCACGCTGTCTACCTTACAGGGTAAAGTCTTCTTGTTCAATGTTGTTTTTTTTTTTTTTAATTTATTTATTTTTAATTGAAGGATAATTGCTTTACAATATTGGTTTGATTTCTGCTCTACATCAACATGAATTAGCCATAGGTGTACATATGTACCCTCCCTCTTGAACTTCCCTCCCCTCTCTCACCCTTTTCCCACCTCTCTAGGCTGTTACAGAACCCCAGTTTAAGCTCCCTGAGTCATACAGTACTCAATGGGTTTTGATGAATTATTCCACCACTGGAGAAAATAGTGGGCCTGGACAGATAATTAGAATTTCATAACAAGAACTGGGGAATCATAATTAAATTTATACCATCCATAGAGTGCCAATTTTGTATTGCCCAAAACCCACGATAAATGAATATGATGCAGGAACTCTCATAAACATAAAAATGACAGTCTCAGAAAAATCACGTGACATTTCTAAAAGAATTCAACTTCGGCAAAGTTATTGCTGAGGCTTACGATCAAAAGGCTGAGGGCCACTGTTCTAGAAGACCCCAAGAGAGGAGACATAATGAAGGAGAAAGGTGGTATCTGGGAGAAAAGCGGAAATGAAAGCAGGCACACAGAATCCGTGAGATGTATTTAAATCTCAGAACCAAACTAGCTCTCCAGGGGGAGCCGCTTTTCATCTTCTGAGTTGACACAAGCCTTTTGAAACCTCTGTGGCTTTGACCTTCCATTATTGGCGAACAGGGCCACCTGCCTTCACCCCTCACCTGGGCCTCTCAGCGGCAATGCAGGGACGATGCCCTCGACCACTCTGCAATCGCAAGAGGCTTTTTCTGCGCTCACTTCAAAGCCGGCCAGATTGTGAGATGTGAGTCTTGCGAGAAAAGGTTTTTCTCTCAGCGCCAGCGTTTTTGGCGAGAGATGTAATACATCAAAGCGGAGAAGAGATGCAATCATGCAGGGAATGATTTCAAAAACTTTAATGAATCATTTAAAATAAACTCATTTGAAGGTAATTTAACAACACCACTTTTACAATTAAAAATACTATTTTAGCATGCAAATGTAGAACATTAGTCCCATGTCAGGATGGAAAATGAAGTGAAACTGTGGGATTTTTGAAACATGAAAGCCATCTCAGTAATTTCTCATCACTCCATGGTGCTCTGAGGCAGCTTAATGAAAAAAAATGAATTGATTTAAACAACATTTTGTTAGAGCAATGGGGTTTGAGGAATTAAATTAACTTGATGGTTAGTTATAAGAGCCAGGCTTAGAATTGGCATAGATTGTTACTAAAATTAATTTCTATCCTCTCCTAAGTTTTATTTGGGTACTTTTTTTTCCTATTTTTTTTCCCTAAAGTATCAACCAAGTGTTTCAGCAATTGGCAGAATACCTCATCAGTCCTCTTTGATGGATTACCATTCGCTCAAAGATGTATATGCGAAGGCAGAATTATACTCTGGGCAGGCAAACTGGACTCCAGCTGCTGCCCCCTGGAATGGCAGTGGCAGTTGAGTCCTCCTTTGAAAGGGGTCATAGGAATGACAAGGCAGCATGTGGAATAAGCCAAGACAGCAATTCTCAGTCTTTTCCCTCACCATGAAACAGATGACAAATCACATTCACAGAACACACCCATGGCTGTACCTGGTTACAAATCTCAGCACCACTAAGACAGGCTGCAGGTTCTAGGCAATTCTGAATGCACAGGTATCTGCATACGAGTTTCTCTCCCACTCAACAGAGTATCAGAATGTTACTAAGTGAGAGCGACATTATTATAGACATCACCTTATATAAGCTCAAATTTTTTAAAAAGTAGGTCATAAAATTTGTACCTTAATGGTTACAAAAAAGAAAATACATTTAAAAATAATATCAATAGATATTAACATGTCAGATAACATCTCCCTGACATGTACATTTTGTGCTGCAAAGTATTGCTCTTTTTATAAGTTTGACTCTAGTTTTTTAATACCAGCCTCAGTAAAGAATGCTAAAATCAGATTCTCTTTTAATAACAATGGTTTTTTATTGGTATCAATTTTTACCATGACAGAGCAGTAATGAATAGCTTGCTCCAAACACAGAATTTGCATCCTACACAAACTCTCCAAGATAATAATCCCCATTTTAAGGAGGAACAAAATAGGGTTCAGACTTATCCAAGATTCTACAGCTGGAAATGGTAACTAGAAACTGATCAAAAGTTACGTCCACTGTGACTTGGTAGCCAAGTGTCACCAGTGTTCAAGGTCTCATGGAAGCAAAAAATCAAGACATGAATATGGTGTTTTCATTTTTTTTCTCTCATGCAAAACTTTACAATCCAAAGCACCATACTCTTTCAGAACTCTTTTGGAAAGACACCCACTTATCCCCACCAGAATGTATTTGCTCAATGCTTGCCTCTATAAAGAAGGCCTTCCTGTTCAACTTATGAGTCACATGTGAAAATGTCTCATTTCCTCCAAATTTTCTATGATTATACAAACATAATTTTCAGATGATATCTCCATCTTGCTCACCCACCTAATCTCTGCAGAAATGTTTCAATGAGGAGTTACAGCACATTTCTAGTAAAGACAGTATTATTAAACATGCCTATCAACATCTGAGGAGACTATTTTGAAGGGCACAAGAGATGTTCAAACTTTTAAATCTAATACATCTATTTTTTATAATCTTTGCTTCTAGAGCAGTTTTAGGCTTGAAGAAATATTAAGCAGGCAGTACAGAAAATTCCCATGTACTACCTTATCCCAACACATAGCTTTCCCATTCTCAACAGCAGCATTAGTGCTACACATTTGTTATAACTGATGAACAAATATTGATACTTTATTATTAAATAAAGTGCAGAGTTTACATTAGGGTTCATTCTTTGCTTATACACTTCTGTGAATTTTGACAAATGTGTAGTGTCATATATTTGTTAGAATATGTATAGAAAAACTTCACTACCCTAAAAATCCCCTGGTGCTCCAGTTATTCATCCTTCTCTCTCTACTCCCAAGCCCCTGGCAACTACTCATCATAGCACTGTCCACAGTTTTGCCTTGCCCACAATGGGACCAGACCATCTGACCTGTCTCTTGAGAAACCTGTATGCAGGTCAGGAAGCAACAGTTAGAACTGGACATGGAACAACAGACTGGTTCCAAATAGGAAGAGGAGTACGTCAAAGCCGTATATTGTCACCCTGCTTATTTAACTTATATGCAGAGTACATCATGAGAAATGCTGGGCTGGAAGAAACACAAGCTGGAATCAAGATTGCCGGGAGAAATATCAATAACCTCAGATATGCAGATGACACCACCCTTATGGCAGAAAGTGAAGAAGAACTAAAGAGTCTCTTCATGAAAGTGAAAGAGGAGAGTGAAAAAGTTGGCTTAAAGCTCAACATTCAGAAAACTAAGATCATGGCATCTGGTCCCATCACTTCATGGGAAATAGATGGGGAAACAGTGGAAACAGTGTCAGACTTTATTTGGGGGGACTCCAAAATCACTGCTGATGGTGATTGCAGCCATGAAATTAAAAGATGCTTACTCCTTGGAAGGAAGGTTATGACCAACCTAGATAGCATATTTAAAAGCAGAGACATTACTTTGCCAACAAATGTCTGTCTAGTCAAGGCTATGGTTTTTCCAGTGGTCATGTATGGATGTGAGAGTTAGATGGTGAAGAAAGCTGAGCACCGAAGAATTGATGCTTTTGAACTGTGGTGTTGAAGAAGACTCTTGAGAGTCCCTTGGACTGCAAGGAGATCCAGTCAATCCATCCTAAAGGAGATCAATCCTGGGTGTTCATTGGAAGGACTGATGTTGAAATTGAAACTGCAATACTTTGGCCACCTCATGCAAAGAGTTGACTCATTGGAAAAGACCCTAATGCTGGGAAGGATTGGGAGCAGGAGGAGAAGGGGACGACAGAGGATGAGATGGTTGGGTGGCATCACTGACTAGATGGACATGGGTTTGGGTAAACTCCGGGAGTTCGTGATGGACAGGGAGGTCTGGCGTGCTGCAATTCATGGGGTCGCAAAGAGTCGGATACGACTGAGTGACTGAACTGAACTGACAATGTCATACAGTTGAAATCACACAGAAGCCTTTTCATACTGGTTTCTTTCACTTGTGCTCAGTCCCAGCCGACTCTTTGCAGCCCCATGGACTGTAGCACACCAGGCTCCTCTGTCCACAGAATTTTCCAGGCAAGATTGCTGGAGTGGGTTGCCACTTCCTACTCCAGGGGATTTTCCTGACCTAAGGATCGAACATGCATCTCCTGCATTGGCAGCTGAATTCTTTACCACTAGTGCCACCTGGGAAACCCTCCCACCTAGCAACATTTGTTTAAGTTTACTCCATATCTTCTCATAGCTTTAGAATATCTATTTTTACTTTACCAACATGTTAAAAAATAAAAAGTACAAAGATGTCTATTCTCCATCTTACATTTCAAAAAAGGAAGACATAAGGAAAAAGACTGGAAGGGAGTTGGCTACCGTGAATTAGGATTGTTAGATTATGGTATGTGGTTTCTTTTGCCTATTTCCAGATTTTAGTTTTCAAAATTTTATAAAGAAATATTTCTTAAAATACTGTTCAAAAAAGCAAAGAAAAAAATCAATCATTTCTTTATTATTCTTTTCCACTTGTTTGGCATTCTGTTATTAGTTAAACACATTTCTGTCCCACTCTTCCTTATGTCTTTTTTTCTTTTTTTTTTTTTAACTGAGTGTCAAAACTCTGCACCTCCTTTGACTGAGATGGGAAGGCAAGAAGGAGATGAATACAAAAAAAACAAGGAAAGAAAAATATTTTGGAAGAACTGACAATATTTCAAGTATTCATAGTCCCCTTGTGTATTTGTAAATACTTATGGCCAAAGAACACACACTTCATGGCAATGAATTAAATATAATTTAGTCCTGCTTCCCTGGTGGCTCAGATATTAAAGAATCTGCCTCCTATGCAGGAGACTGGGTTCGATCCCTGGGTCAGGAAAATTCCCTGGAGAAAGGAATGGCAACCCACTCCAGTATTCTTGCCTGGAGAATCCCATAGACAGAGGAGCCTGGTGGGCTACAGTCCATGGGGTCGCAAAGAGTCGAACACGACTGAGCAACTAATACTTTCACTTTCACTTTAGTCCTGCAGCAACTCCTGTTTCAGGAAAATCACACCTCTCAGCCCAAACCAAGTAAAGCAAGGTTCTCAAAACAGCTGCTGTTCATGGAGCCCCTAACACTCTTATAAGGCAGACATTTGACAGATGACGTTGAACAAGAAAGTAAATTCAAACCCAGATCTGACTCAAGAGCCTGCTTGCCTCTGCTATAAACACTGCCGTAGGTTACAGTATGTAAAACCATACACATTCTTGTCTGCAATTTTCTCTTCTCTGCCACAGCCAAGAGTTATCATGGATGAACACAGGGAGGGGTTCTGGGCTGAAGATCAGCATATAATTTAGTACCTGCCCAGAGGTTTCCCTTGCTAAATAGAAGGATTAAATAATTAATGCATTTTAAGAAGCCTTCGATGAATATCCTTCAAAATCAAGGTTTCCTGCCTGGTTCAGCATGAAGGGCTTTGAGGACAATTAAAAGCTCCAACTCTTCATTTCACATGTAACTGCTTTTATCTTAAACTGCTTTATCTATAAATTGAGAATCAAGTAAAAGCATTACTAAATAAGAAGCCACTCACTCCGTCCTTTGGGCAGGGATAGAACTGTGAGACTCAAAACATTTGGCACCAAGAGGCATTGCTGCCTTTGTTCCTGACTCCACCACCTGGTGAAGTGACCCTGGGCAAACTTCTCAACCTCTATGCCTCTATTGCCTCACACACATAATATGGATAATAGTACTGTCTGGCCCCAGACAGCATCTTATTCAGGTTGATTTTAATGAGGCTATTTCCTCAAGAATTTGAAGGAGGGAGATTTAATAATCAACACAATATATAGTAACTCAGAGGCTGTGCCTACGATTAGAGTGAAGATTGTTCTATCAAAATGCTGGTATAGCCGCAAGGACGGGAGAGTTGCAGGTGATAATCATGTATACAAGAGTGAAAACGGTCAAAGTCATGGTGAGGAGGAGAGTATATTACCCACAGTCGCCGTCAGTGTATATCCTAAGCTGCATAGTTTAGCAGTGGCTGGTTGCTAAGAAAAGGACTCTGTCTTTGGCATAAGATAACCCCTTGATCAAATTCTGGTCTCACCACTTAGCTGTGAATTCTTGAGAAATTTGCTGAAAGTTTCTAAACTTCTGATTCGGCATCTATAAGATAAGAAAAATAAGATCACGATACCTCTCTCACCCTGGTAGAGTTGTTTTGAGTATCAAATTGGAAGAACTAAAACAGGTAAATCACCTAGAAAATGAGTGGCTGGCCTAGCATAAGCATTTATTAGTTTTTTGCCTCTTTGTGGAGGCTAATTCTGCCAAGAGGAAAAGATAAAAGACACAAAAATCTACAAATAAACCCTAACAGGAAAAATGATGTCACCACATTTCTATCTTCTCTGCTCATGTTGGGAGTAACCCCGAGGCATGTATTTAATCAAGACGCAGCAAGGAACTGGCTAGCCAATTACTCTGACCCTGTGTGATCTCTCTTGCACCAGCATATCAATCAGTCTCCTCAGCCTTACTTTTCTAACTGGGATACACTCTTTCTCAACAGATTGTCATTACCCCACTTTTCCTGCACCATCTGTAGGTCCGGGGACCAAAAGAACAGGGAACGTTCTGAATTTTGGTTTTCCTTTATGGAACCAACTCTCCAGTGACTCTTGCTTTCACACCAGGGGAACATTTCCCCTCAGCTCCAGAAACTGAACTCAGTTCCTATCAAACTAACAAGTTAATTACAGTTGAGAGGTAGACCATAAAGAAGGCTGAGCACAGAAGAATGATGCTTTCAAACTGTGGTGCTGGAGAAGACTCTTGAGAGTCCCTTGGACTGCAAAGAGATCCAACCAGTCCATCCTAAAGGAAATCAACCCTGAATATTCACTGGAAGGACTTTTGTTGAAGTTGAAGCTCCAATACTTTGGCCACCTGATGAGAAGAGCTGACTCACTGGAAAAGACCCTGATGCTGGGAAAGATTGAGGGCAGGAGGAGAAGGGGTTGACAGAGGATGAGATGTCTGGATGGCATTATCAACTCAATGGACATGAGTTTGAGCAAATTCTGGGAGATGGTGAAGGACAGGGAAGCCTGGCGTGCTGTAGTCCATGGGGTCGCAAAGAGTCGGACATGATTTAGCAATTAACAACAACAAATTTGAAATTCAAAGTGTAAGCAATCTCATCTGTTAGCATCATCTGGTGGCAGCCTTCTTGCTGAAGTCCCAGCCCATCTACTTGGGTTTCTGCTCAGGTTACCTGCAACTGGGCAACAATGCCTAGTTGTGAACTATAACCAGTGGTCAGAGGAGCGTGACAGTTCACAGGTTTTTCTCAGTCTCCTCTTTCAATATTGTATCCTGAGTTAACTTCCTTCATATTGTGTAAT
The DNA here is from genome assembly GCA_024291935.2 of Okapia johnstoni. Lineage (NCBI taxonomy): Eukaryota > Metazoa > Chordata > Mammalia > Artiodactyla > Giraffidae > Okapia > Okapia johnstoni. Next base: position 12,528,606 of record CM044325.1, read on the forward strand.
AACCTCTTGATCCAAGACCAGTTTTCCCACCTATTGCCAAAAACTATTCTTAACAGACTAGACATGAGTTTCTCCTGAACTTCTAAAGTTAAGCTGTTCAACCTCATACACATTAGGATGGTTACAATAAAAAAGGAAAAGAAAGAAAGTAACAATTATTTGTGAGGATGTATAGCCCCTACAGAAAATAGGATTGAGGTTCCTTGAAAAATTCAAGATAGAATTACCACATGACCCAACAATTCCATTTCTGGGTATATACCTAAACGAATTGAAAGCAGGATCTTGAAGAGATGTTTGTACACCTATATTCATACCAGCATTATTCACCATGGCCAAAACACAGAAGCAATTCAAGGGTCCATCATGGATTGAATGAATTTATAAAATGTGGTTTGCTGTTGTTGTTCAGTCACTAAGTCGTATCTGACTCTTTGTGACCCCATAAACTACAGTTTATGGAGTATTATTCAGTTTCAAAAGGAAAGAAATTCCAACACATGCTACAATATGCAAGAAACTTACGGACATTAAAGTTTAAAGACATTAAAGTTAAATAAGTGAAAGTGAAAGTCACTCAGTTGAGTCTGACTCTTTGGGACTCCATGGACTATACAGTCCTTGGAATTCTCCAGGCCAGAATACTGGAGTGGGTAGCCTTTGCCTTCTCCAGGGGATCTTCCCAACCCAGGGATCAAACCCAGGTCTCCTGCATTGCAGGTGGATTCTTTACCAGCTGAGCCACAAGGGAAGCCCAAGAATACTGGAGTGGGTAGCCTTTGCCTTCTCCAGGGGATCTTCCTGACCCAGGAATCAAACGGGGGTCTCCTGAATTGCAGGCAGATTCTTTACCAACTGAGCTATCAGGGAAGCCCTAAATAAGCCAGTCACAAGAAGACAAAAGTTGTATGATTCCACTTATGTGAGATACCTAGAGTAGTCAAATTCATAGAGACAGAAAGCAGTTTCTGGGACTGGGGAGAGACGGGAAGGCAGGATTCTCATTTACTGGGTAATTTTAGTTTTGCAAGATGAAAAGAGTTCTGGAAATTGTATAACAATGTTAATGTACTTAATACTACTGAGTTGTGCACTTAAAAATGGTAAATCTCATGTGTACTGTACCACAATAAAATTTTAAAAATTTTTTAAATTAATCTATTTAATTTGCCAGCAGATCACTTTTCCCCTGTGCTAACCATAAGTAACGCTGCCTCACTGGAGCATAATGTGGTCTACCACTCATCCTGAGGGCATTCCCACAGGCTAGACAGCTGGAACCACTGTGAGTCTGACTCATAGGCTTCTGCAAGAGAAATAAAGTACCACTGAAGAGAAAATAAAAGTTACAGAAAGAATTCATGCCATTGGTGAAGTTAAAGAATGTTCAAGAATGAGAACAGTGTCAGAAACCTTAAAAAAAAAAAGGATAGTAAGTTAGTGCTCACAAAAGGTATTAAAGGAGAATGAAGAACTTTGCAGACACACTGAGAAGGAGAGAGAGGCTCAAGGGAAAAGGAGCTTCCTAATGAAGGAGGAGGCGTGCTCAATTAATTATGCCTTTGAAATACTGAACTCATTCCTTAACTCTATCGCAACCCTGAAGAAAAAGAAAAGATATTTGTGCAAGTTAGAAATAATGGAGGCTGAGAGGAACTAGCCGTCCATCAAGACCAATAAAGGGGATGTTTAGAGAACTGGAAAAATCCACATCAACAGGTCCCAAGACCTCACTTATGGGCAGTTTACTGAATTAGTACTGAGAACTTCTCTTCTAAAAAGAAATACAAACACCTTCAGAAAGATCAGGGGAGTAGCAAAGCAAAGGGCACAACCTAAATTAGAAACATCTTGAAATTGCAGACTTCTAAGTATGAAGGCTCTGATAATAGAGACAATAAATATACATATCAAAGCTCTTATTAAAATAAATACTACCGGGAGCTGCAGAGATTTTTTTTTTAATCAAATTGATCAAATAAGAATGTTCATTGTTGAAATCTCCTCTTATATATTTTATATAGTAACCGAACAATGGGGGCAAGTCACTTTCGAGTTTAATTTATGAGTTCAATTCACTCCTCTTCATGTTTTAAAGAGTTTTTGGAAGAATTGAATGCACATAAAATTAGAAAAGTACTGAGCAAAGTACCTGGTGTGCCAGAAACAGCAATCACTATTGATCATCATGATTATTTTTCTCTTTAGAATTGATCAATTACCCCCATCTTTCTTTTTTTTTTAATTAATGTATTTTTTACTGAAGAATAATTACTTTACAGAATTTTGCTGTTTTATGTCAGACCTCAACATGACATTTCTCCAGAGAAGACATACAGATAGCTAACAAACACATGAAAAGATGCTCAACATCATTCATTATTAGAGAAATGCAAATCAAACTACAATGAGATACCACCTTACACCGGTCAGAATGGCCCCCATCTCTTTCTTAAGTCTTCATTCCCGGTTGACATTTTTGCTCTTTGAACCTGCTTCCCTGAAGTGTCATTGTGTTCATCTGGCATAGTGCCTGAGTGGGCTTAGGTGAAGTGGCCTCTGATGGAACAGGTTCAAATCCCACCTTATACACTTACTAATTATATGGCCTGGGACAAGTCATTTGACTTATCTGTATCTCTGCTTCCTCAACTACAAAATGGGGAAAATGAGATCTAACTTTCAGGGTTAACTACAAGGACTAAATGAGACTATCTATATAAAGGACTTTGCATACCAGAGTCATACACTCATGAAAGGGTAGTTATTATTGCTGTTATAACAATATTATTTCTTGATTTTATAAAATTGAAGCTCTCCTTTTGTGAAACAAGGCTGGTCTAGGTGTCCTCAAGGTAAAGGGGTAAGTTGAAAGAGCAAAGCTATATCCTCTTGCCAAATACCATTGTTGAAATAGTTGTAGCCATGCGTTCCAGGAAACAAACTCACTCAGAAGGACAATGCAGGTAGTGGAGTGTAGTTTATTACACCGGTAGGCCCAAGGCAGAGTCTCCTCTTAGCCAAGGACCCCCGACCAATTTTTATGAAAACCTTATATACCCTAAGTGTACGTGCCCAAACCCACCTCCCCAAATTCCCTGAAACTAGTCTGAACAAAGGAAAAAGAAAGATACAATCAAAGTTCACCCATTCATATGCCTTAAGCCTAGGTAGTTAACGGTGGACAATTATCAATAGGCCTGTGGTCAAACCCCAATAAGCATAATAGAATGTATGATTCTAATCAGTTACACAGATAATTAGGGTGTTCTTTTAGTGAAGGAAGAACCCTGGGGCTCTTTCTTTCCGGGGGGCCTGGTTTTCCAGTTGGTGTGTTGTTTCCATAGATACTGGGCATATAGCTCAAAGTCCACAGTCGGGCCCAAGATGGAGTCCTGCTTTCAAGATAGAGCCTGTTCTGTTTCCTCCTTCAACAATACTGCTTCTGTTTCACGTTTTGGATTTTTGGGTCATGAGGCACATGGGATCTTAGCGCCCCAACCAAGGATCAAACTCACACCCCGTGCGTTGGAAGGCAGAGTCTTATTAATAACTACTGAATCGCCGTGGAAGTCCGTGAATGTCTTCTTGCCATTCTCATTTTACACATGGGGAAACTAAGGCTCAAAGAAAAGAAGTGATTTCCCAAATTTTCACTGCAAGTGGCACAGCCAAGATTCAAGCAGAATCTCTTTGCTGCCAAGACCAGTTCTCTTAACCACTGTGTAAGAATGTCTTCACAACTTTATCATTCCACACTCAATTTTTAAGTTTGTCAGGAAAACCCTAAAATATGTGCCAGCTTTGCTCAAAACCTTCTATAAATCTGGTTCAACTTTTCTTTTGGGTCCGAAGACTTGATCGTTCATTAAGCCCACCCAGAGACAACCTGCCAATAAACATGTAATCCCAGGCACAGGTTTACGGTTTGGTATTGAAACTATAAAGACAGATAGATAAATATTTTTACTTGGAGTCCTACAACTCCTTCATACTAAATATTTCTGTAATATTCCCTCTGGGCTTCTCTCAGCAGCGATGTGTTTTTTTAGTATTCCTCCAATTTTGGCCACTTTCATCTGTTCTGAATAGAACAATATGGTTCTTGGTCAGTCAAAATGCTACTTCCTTTTTCAGCCAAGGTTTTGAACAATGATACCAAATAATATAAATGGTGTTATGCATTTGGTGCCTGTTTTATGCTTTTTGCAGCCTCTCCTGGGACAAGATACTCAGGCTTCCCCTGTAAATCTTGCCAGCTCCCCAGATCCGCTCCCACTATCCGTTTCTCCCCTGGAAAATTTAAATCTCTGCTTAAAACATTAACTTCTTCTTCATTTAATTTTTTTTTTATTGCTAAGGGTTTACAGCTGACTTTATGGCCCTGGGATTATTAATTTTTAAGGCCTTTCTTTCTTTCTTCTTTGACCAACTCCCTCCATTTCCAATTTGAATGTAATTGTACCTTTCTCAAAAGCATTTGCCTCTTGCTGGTTCGCATATTTTGGGGAGTTGGAGGTGGCACATGCAGAGTGGAAGGCAGCTTCCTGCAGAGAATAACTGAAAGATAGACAGGAACTCATGCCTTTCCTGTGAGTCTTGTTGACAGCAAACTCTCTAGCATCGGTAAATCTGCCAGTTATAGGTCCTGGCAGACAATGAATTCCCTGAAAGGGTTACCGTGCTAAATTCTGTCATTGTCATGCACACGGTATGGATTGAGTCGTATCTTTTAAACTACTGAACATTCACTGGGGAAAACACATATCCCTTTAAAAACATACCTTAAAGGCAAGTCATACCTTCTCCCAACCCCTACTCAAAAAATAGAACTGAAAGAAACTGAGGATTTGCAAGTCAAAAAGCCCCTGGCTTTTTATATTCACAGAGTATATGGCCATTTAAATGTTGCAGAACATTTAATGACATGGAAAAGATGTTCACTATATATTTGGTGGAAGAAAACAAGCTGCAAAACAGAGAGTAGGGTATAATTTCTAAAGGTGTATTTATGCATAAAAATACTGAGGTTATTAATAATAATTCTCTCTAGGGATGATAGAAATAAATGTTTATTTTTGTTCTTTGCTTCTCTGTGATTTCTAAGTTTTCTATATGACTGTATTGCTTTTATAATTAAAATGTAAGAGCTGTAATTTAAAATAGAAGTTCCTTGCATTTAGGGTGATAATTGAAATTAAATAAAGAACCAGAGACCAAATCCTTGAGAGTGTGTAAAGGAGAAATGGGAGATACTCAAAATTAATAACAATATTTATCAGTATATTAAGGACAGTGGTAGGAATATCATATTCCTAACTCTCCAGGTTGTAAAAGTTTTACAAACATTTTACAATCTTGAAAACTGGGGCTCAGAAAAGTTATATAAAGTGCCCAAATCTGCACAGATTAGGCTCAAGATTGACAAATTTCAGATCCCCATGACTTCAAAATGCACACAATTGTCACAGTGCCATACTGCCTGAACAGCAGTACATTTCTACACACAATTGAGCTACCCTAATAGATTCATTTATTTTATACAGGAGACGTATTGACTCCCAGCCCCAGTGCTAAATCAAGAGCAGGTTTCAAAACCATTTTTATTCTTGCTTTTAAAAAATATATGTGCAAGTGTAGAATAATATATTAATACTTTCCATTACAATTTATGACCATGTCATAGTTTACGATGCATTTTTCACATCCATTAGTCTCCCTAACTATTTGATTTATTCACCAGGTAACTAAAATATTGTCAAACTATACTTAAAATATTTAACAACCTGTGCAGAAAAATAAATATATATATAAATCAAAAATGAAAACCTCTGCTCCTATTTTGCCTACATAAACCAAAATATATATATTTATAGAACTGGTTAGCAGGTGACATAAATTGAAATAAAAGTTGTTTACCTGATTAATAATTTCTTCTAACACTATAAATTATTGACACTACGCTTTGCTGGATGAGGCTGTCACTAGCTATCATGTAGCCTCCATCTGTTTAGCCACAATTTGATAGAAACTCTGCTAAATGGATGATCATTAGGTCATGAGTAGTCAAGGAATGTCTCTTATCATCAACAATGTGTTATTTATGGTGATGATTCTTCTCTCAGCTTCCTTGAAGTAACAGCAATTCCATTCAAATTCTTTGCTAGGTCTTATAATAAGGCCTAAATGTTTTCTATAGTCAATGGCTCTATGATCAACTAAGTCACCAAAAACATTTGATGACTTGTATTATACATTTTAATAGGTTGAATTTAAGCCTTTCGACTTATGTGCTTGAATCCTAATTATGCTACTCTTAATTTTAAAAACCTGTTTCCACATCTGTGAAATAGGGATTATGATGGCTACTACAGAATTTAAATGTCATCATACATGATGCCTGGCATAGAAACCCTGTTAAACATTAGCTTTCCTTTTTATTAAAATGAATATAGTCAGTACCCATGCTAGGGGGGCATTCCACGGATTTTCAAAAACTGAGCTCATTGAATGAAAATGCAAATTAGGCCTCACAGCTTCCTTCCTCCCCACAGCCTCTGTCTTATCTCAGGAAGTGACCAATGTGCAGGGAATTGGCAGTGTCTGGCCATTGTTACATTGCCCACTATTTCTGTCACCACCCTATCCTCCCACTCTTGCAATCTCTCCAAGTCTCTTACACACCAAACCCCATAGATATTTCAGTTCTTATAAGCAGAAATAGAAAGGTGACTCCAGAGTAAGACACCCTCTGCTGCAGAGGCCCGCAGCTTCGCCTGGGATCCAGCTCGGGGGGAGGGGGTACTAGCTTGTAAAGGGGTGAGTACCCCTGCAAGTACTCTATTTCCCCTCTGTGTGTGTGTGTGTGTGTGTGCTAATTAGCTTCAGTCTTGTCCAATTCTTTGCGACCCCATGGACTGCAGCCCACTGGGCTCCTCTGTCCATGGGATTCTTTATGCAAAAATACTGGAGTGGGTAGCCATGCCCTCTTCCAGGGGATGTTCCCAATCCAAGGACTGAACATTTCTTATGTCTCCTACCAATGTCTAAGCTTGCTCTCAGTTCAGTTCAGTTCAGTCGCTCAGTCGTGTCCGACTCTTTGCGACCCCATGAACTGCAGCACGCCAGGCCTCTCTGTCCATCACCAACTCCCGGAGTCTACCCAAACCCATGTCCATTGAGTCGGTGATGCCATCCAACCATCTCATCCTCTGTCGTCCCCTTCTCCTCCTGCCCCCAATCCTACCCAGCATCAGGGTCTTTTCCAATGAGTCAACCCTTCACATGAGGTGGCCAAAGTATTGGGGTTTCAGCTTCAACATCAGACCTTCCAATGAACACCCAGGATGGATCTCTTTCAGGATTGATTGATTGGATCTTCTTGCAGTCCAAGGGACTCTCAAGAGTCTTCTCCAACACCACAGTTCAAAAGCATCAATTCTTCGGCGCTCAGCTTTCTTCACCATCCAACTCTCACATCCATACGTGACTACTGGAAAAACCATAGCCTTGACTAGACGGACTTTTGTTGCATGGAGGAAATGCAGGCGAAAAAGTCAGGGGATAGGAGCCATAAATAACAGTAAATGAATGGGCAGGGCTGTGTTCCAACAAAATCGTATTTGGTTTGTCAAGCCCTAGGCCCTAACAGATGTCCAATGCACAACAGATATAAGTGAGTGCCTAGTGAGGCAGTTGTGTGTTTAGTTGCTAAGTTGAGTCCAACTCTTTGGCGACTCCATGCACTATAGCCCAGCAGTCTCCTCTGTTCATACGATTTCCCAGGCAAGAATCCTGGAGTGGTTTGCCATGCCCTCTTCCAGGGGATCTTCCCAACCCAGGGATCGAACCCCGTCTCCTGCATTGGGCAGGGTTCCTCTTAATTTTGAAGGAAGAGCAGAATCCAGCTCTGTTGACAGAGCTCTTATCCTCCCCCCATACAAAATGAAATACAAAGCTTGAAGTGGAAGGAGTACAGATTTGCATAAGACCAAAAAGACCTTCTGGGAAATAAAATGTCAAGACCTTTTAAACTTCCTTCCAGGTTCAAAGTTATTGAAACATCTAAATATTTGAGGGGAAGATAGAGGGTGTACCTGACCAAAGCCTATGGCCAGGAAAGCTCTACCAAGCCCCTGAGATCAAAATCACCATGAGTGAAAGGGAGGATATTGTTTCTGGATTTGCCAAACAGCTAATCCCAAACCATGCATTCTGATAACATGATGTATTTATAATTCTCAGGCAGTGTGTTGGGCAAATTGAAAAACCTGGCTAGAGAAAATGCTGTTCCACTGAGTCAGTGTTGGCATGAGGTACCCATATCTAAACATGACTCAGGGGGTGGGTTATCCTTCTAATCCCTGCTGTGCTATGCCACAAGTCAGCATCTCCTCAATCCCTATGGGCTGGTCCTTGCAGGACCTGGTAGTTTTATCAAGCACCAGAGATCAGTAAAAAGAATAAGTCTTTGGAGAGAGAGACAACTTGGACTCACCATCTGGAATCAGTTGGCACCCCAGGCTTCTTGGAACCACCATGAGAAGAGCATCCTCTGAGGAAAAGACTACATTTCTTGCCACTCTAAGCAGATGGAATCCTAAATACTGCAGAATGATGCATCCTTTTCAAATGACATCTATCTGTCCTAACAAACTAATGATGATGTTCCCTCTAATTACAAGTTTAGCAGTAAATTTTTACATGAAAGGATGAATAAATGAATGAAAGCTGGAACAGAATACCTATGCCTGAAGCAGAATTCCACATCTTTGGCTTCCAAATACTCTCAATCAAATGTCCCTGAGAACTTCCTCAGATCTTACTTCCAACACAAACCTTGTATGATTTTGTGCACTGTGATGTGAAGTACACGGCAGTCTGGTTACATGAGAGTTGACACAAGTTAACAGCTTTTCAAAATTTCTTTTTCACCCTTGATGAGCACAAGTTCACAGTCCATAGGTCCCTGCAATCCAAATATCCCCACGGAAACACTTTTGGCATATCACTCAGTCTCTTCCTCCGAAGCTGTCAGGACCAAAGCAGTGACAGCGTTAGGTTTCATTCCAGTGCGCCTGTTAGGTGTAACCCAGTTGTTTTACTCAGTAACCACTAAATCTGTCAGTCAGTCTTCACAGGTTTTTCTGACCCCTCCCCACCACCACCCAAACATTCCTCTATCCTCCAGCAGCCAGAAGAAATTTTACCAAGCTCTGTCAAAGGAAACCATTACATAAATATTGAAAGACTGAAGGGCTGATCAGAACAGACATTTGATATCATAGAATTTTTAAACTGACTTATGCACTGTGTGATATATGACAAGGCATCAAGAGGCAACAACCATTTTGTGGGGGAAGATCATAAACCCATCAAGTGCTCTACCCCCACATGCATATGAGACTACTCTGGTACCAAAAAGTGATGCTGTCACCTCGTCCAAAAGAGCTAATGCATTTCTAACTTTACTATTAATGTTGTCTTTTAATAGGCCCCCTTCTAAAAAAGAGTTTCATTTTTTGTTGACATTTCCAATATGATCATTTACACAGCTGGAGAGAAGTAAGTTCTCTAAGAGCTGCACTGTAATTTTGATGTTCTGCACCCAAAAATTCCTGAAACCAGCAATTCCAGGGGCCTACGCATCATTTTAATCACTGGTCTCCTTATTCCTATCGGTTGCTTCTTGCCATTTGAACACTCATCTGTTTTTATAGGAAGTCATATGAAACGCCATTCTGTGACACAGTAGTCCAAGAGCTTCCAAGAGGACATCAAGTCATCTATTCAGGACAGGTATGTCTTCATGCAAAGGGTGCTGTTGGCCAAGCGTCTCTGATGCAGGCAGATTCATGCCTTGTTGGCAGAACGCTGACAGCTCTCAGCAATATGTCCTATCTATGCTGGTGTTTTGACAATTTCAGTATTATTGAAGTAAGTGTATAGATGGGTATTCACATAAGTTGTTTGACCTTGGGCAAGTCACTGCATCAGAGGATCCAGTGGGGAAGCCCTCAGGAAGTACTAGGGCTGCTGATACCTGCCACTCCATCTAACAGGATGTGAGTAGTGTCGAATGAGGAAGCAGATTTAAATGCATGTTGTAAACTCTACAAAGAAAGCAAATAATAGAGAGAGTGGAGGCTCTGGAGCCAAAAATCTGGGTTAGAATCCTGTTGTATAACCAAAAGCATTACTTCATCTCTCTGAGCCTCAAGTCTCCTATCCAGAAGGGGACAATAATAATTATCGTACAGGGTTCTTGTAAGCAACTGCATTGTGTGGTGCAGAGTAGGGACATTATACATGAATATACCATACACATATTTTAAGTGGGCTTTCACTGGTGGCTCAGAAAGTAAAGAACTTTCCTGCAATGCAGGAGACCTGGCTTTAATCCCTCAAGAAGGTCCCCCAGAGAAGTGAATGTCTACCCTCTCCAGTATTCTTGCCTGGGAAATCCCATGTACAGAAGAGCCTGGTGAGCTACAGTGCTTGGTGTTGCAGAGTTCGACAAAAACTGAGAGACTAATACTTTCACTTTCAAGGAGAAAGGAGATACAAATATGTGTTTTCAAATCTCTATATGTAACCAAAAGTCTTTTGCATCCTTTTTATAAGCTTGCTTTCAAGATTTACCCATTTCTCACTGGAATAAAACAGGATGACAGTGTCTCCTCCTCCATGGAAAATATAATCTCCCAGGGCCTTCACTGTACTATAAGATGCCTTCATGCAAAATTGAAATCTCAGCCCCCTTTAGGTAGACACAGTCCAATGAAAGGAAAGCTTAGATTTCAGCTCCCATGAGCCACCTCAACCAGGGAGCCTGTGCAAGACACAACCAGGGCAATTATAAAAAATGATTCTGAGGACCATTACATTGTGTGATATCCTGCGAAATCTCAGAGCAAGAGGCAAAATAGGACCTTCAAAAAATTAGAACAATAATGTGCTTCTTATAGCCACACAGTAACCCACTGAGTGTGCCTACTGAATTCATCAAAAAGTCACCCGGATGGCTTTGGTATTAAAAAAAAAATTAAAATAAAATTTAAAATAAAGAGAGAAGTTAAAAAAAAAATCACCTGGAATGTAAATTGGTACAGCCACTATGAAAAATACTATGGAGCTTCCTTAAAAACTAAAAATAGAACTACCATGTAATCTAGCAATTCTACTTCTGGGCATATATCTGAAAAAAAAAAAACAAAACTGAAATCACTAATTTGAAAGTATGTATGTATCCCAATGTTCACAGCAGCACTGTTTACAATAGCCAGCACATGGAAGCATCCCAAGTGCCCATCAACAGATGATTGGATTAAGAAGATGTGGTGTGTATGTTTATATATATATAATGTAATTTTACTCAGCCGTAAAAAAGAAATTCTGCCATCTGTAGCAATGTGGATGGATCTCGAGAATGTGACATTTAGAGGAATAAATCAAAGACAAATATTACATGATACCACTTATCTGTGGAATATAAAAATATCACAAACGAATGCATATGCAAAATAGTAACAGACCCACAGATACAGAAAACAAACTTGTGGTTACCAACCGGGAGAGGGAAAAGGGGAGGGACAAATTAGGGCTATGATATTAACAGACACAGACTACTACACATAAACTAGATAAGCAACAGGGACATACTCTATAGTACAGGGAACTATGTCCATTATTTTATAATACCCAATAATGGGTTATAATCTGCAAAAATAACGAATCTCCATGCTGCACACCTAAAACTAATACAATATTGTAAATCAACTATATTTTAACTTAAAAAAGGAAAACAAACCAAAAAAAAAAAAAAGTCATTAAAAGTGAACTTCCACTTCGGTCATTTCCCAGTGAAGAAGTCTTGAACTCTCATTTAACATTCTAAAGAGTTCCTTGATTTCCTAGCCAATCTTGGTTGCTGCTGCTGCTGCTAAGTCGCTTCAGTCATGTCCGACTCTGTGCAACCCCATAGACGGCAGCCCACCAGGCTCCCCCGTCCCTGGGATTATCAAGGCAAGAATACTGGAGTGGGTTGCCATTTCATTCTCCGATGCATGAAAGCGAAAAATGAAAGCTGCACACTCAGTCGTGTCCCACTCTTAGCAACCCCATGGACTGCAGCCTCCCAGGCTTCTCCGTCCATGGGATTTTCCAGGCAACAGTACTGGAGTAGGGTGCCATTGTCTTCTCCAATCTTGTTTGAGTGTCTTAAAATAAATAATGTGTTATTTCTTGGAGGTATTAATCCATGGTTTCTCTAGTGAAGCTGCAAAAATTAAGCTACATTTAGGACCAAAGGGAGAGAAAAGATAAAGAGAGCCTAGATAGTAAGGTCCTCAATGTAATGAAACAATTTTTTTTTTTTTTTTCACTTCAGACAAAAAGAATATGCCACAACCTCAAGAACTTGGTTACAAGTGTGGTTCTAAGCCCTTAAGATATAAATAATAAATGTATATTCAAATATCAGTAGTAATAATAAGAATAAATGCCACTTGTTGCCACATAGGGATTGCAGTTAACAGACTATTTTCATATCCATTTCTCATATAACTCTCCCCAATAACCCTACAAAAAGGAAGCACAGAAACAGTATTCCCTTTGGTGATAAGAGGTTGAGACTGCGAGGAAGAATGACTTGCCTGTCAGTCCACATGCGTCGTTAGTGGATTTAAATAAAGATTTCTGACTCTCAGGCCTAGGCCATGCCATGACACCTCTGTCATTTTCTAGATTCTTTCCATTATATTAGCCAGTCTCCCCAGTGCCCATTTACAGTTGTTGAATGCGTGATAACCAAGCCTGGAGATCCCATACAGAACGTACTCATTATTCTCCTCCTGCCTGTAGACATCTGTTCCAGCCCTCCTCTCCTCTCATCCACCAAAAGAAGTAAAGTCCAAAGTAGAGATCAAATAAATGTTCTGTACATTGTCTTCCATGCACTACACACATGCATCAAAGCAATGACTCCACCACTGAACTGAGAAGATGCTCCACAGGGGAAAGCAATACTGAACTAGATGCCCTTTCTTTGGAAGAGGGTCAGGGAGTTAGTCACATCAGGCCAAGTGGACAGATAGGAATATCCTTTGAAGATGCCAAATAGATCTCAAGTGCTGAAGACAGCATTACTTAAGGGCTCTTCAAAGCCCCCAAATCACTAGCCATTTTACATCATCAGAAATGGGAACTGTCTCATTAGGGGGACCTACTGTGAGCTTGATAACACAGTATAATGTATGACTCATCTTTGAGACCAGTGATGTTGACAGCTTTTTGATTTAGTGTTTTTTGAATCAATTTTCCTATCACACTCAGAGTGAATTATACTGAATAGTTTTTAGTGTCCTGGCAAAGTCAGCGTACCATTTAATGAGTCAGCAGCTGGTGTCTACATATGACGGAAAGCTACCTCAATGTTACTCTGAGGAAGGGCTACTGTGATTGTTCCCATTTAGCAGATGTACAATTTTACTGCATGCCATTAGTCATGGTTACTTACCTAGTCTGAATGCACATTCTGGCTAACTTTGTCCAAGCGCTAGCCAGGTGACCTCGGCCAGTCACCTAATCTCTCTGAACCTGTTTACTCATCAATTACACTAAGAGATTGCATTAGATAATCTCCAAAGCAATTTCCAAAAATGTTCTTTTTAATTTTCCAACTCTCCTCAAATCATAGTTTGGAAAAGTGCTGGATGCAAGTCCAAGTGAATAAAAACCATGGAAATCATTCTAAGCTAGCAATATCCAAGAGAAATTTTCTACAATGATGAAATGCTCTGTAACTCCAATCTAGGTCAAATACAGTGACCAGTTTAGGTCAAATATGCTAGCCACCCATAGCTAGCAAATACTTTAAATGTTGCTAATGAGACAAATAAAACTGAATTTTCATTTGATTTTATATTAATTAAAATTTAAATATCCCCATGTTGCCATCATCTACAATATTGGACAGCACAAGTCTAAACAAAGACGTGCATTTCCATGGTAAGTCTCAGGATTGCAGTGATTAGAAAGAAGAAATAAGAATTTCTGAAATACAAGGGACAATTTTTTTTATAGTTTGGATATAGTTCAAAATTTCCCATGGCCGAAGTTCTGGGCCAAATGGCAGATTCCCACTCCCTCCCTTTCATATAGGACTGTCTTTTGATCCCCAACAAGAAAGCTATGCATGACAGTTTCCACAATAAGATTATGGAGACTTGGACCAGGGTGGCAGCAGAAGAGATGGAGAAAAGTAGGGAGATGATGGATGCATTTTAGAAGCACAGTCAGCAGAAGTGACTGGTGGTTTGGATGTGGGTGATAAGGCAAAAGCAGAAATAAAGGTAGATGATGTCTAGATTTCTGACCTGAACAGAATACTTTCCACTCTACATTTCAGTGATATCTGGTATCTCCTATATGTGTTGTGAAGCTCTGACTCAACATAAATACCAGGATTAAAGTTGCCCTCTCTCTTCATCTCACCTCCCAAGAAAAAGTAATCTATAGAACAGAGTTATGAGAACCAAGAATCTGTAACTAAGGAAACAGCCAAAGCGAAACGATTCTGAAATATGAGGAGAAACAATCAGGGTGACCCAATGCATTTTACCTGTCGGCTTAAGTACTACCTGTGAGCTCACAGCTTTTGGCCCAGGCCTCAAAGTCACTCAAAACATCTGGCCAACCATCACCTTAGCAACAAAGAGATTATAGGATAATGCAAGTGTTTTCTATCAATACCAAATTAATTACAGAACCTGACTGTTTTTTCATTGCTCACTTCATCACGTAGTAGTATTTAAAGCAACACCTTTTCCAACAGAAATGAATAAAACTGGATACTGCCAATATGTCACCTTTGTGTATAAAAAGGACTCCGCTTGTATTTGAAGGATGTTCCTCCTGATTGCCTATTGTCATAGCCTGAGATTAGAGGGGAGAGAAAGTATGGCTTCTGATTGTTACAGCCATGATGAGAAAGGCCTCCAGTCACATCTTATTAATTTACTGTGGAACAGAATGTCACATTGACATTTCAAATTATCCTCTTGCTTTGTTCACAGGATTATTTTGAGCTTAAACTCATTGGGCTTCTATCTTGGCTATTTATGTGAGCTAAGAACTCTAATCTCCTAATGTCTTGACCTGCACACCAGACTAAATTTTGCTATTTATAAAAATGATTGACTGTCCTACCTTGGGGTCAAACAGGCCTGGGTCTCCTTGGGTTGAGTGATTTATCCTCTCAGTGCCTTAGTATCCTACATCTCATAAAGAAAATAATATTATCTCTTATGTTTCTTGTGAGGACTGTGTGTGATAATACAGGAAAGGCTTTAACAACTATACCAATAAAAGGCAACTCACAGTAAACTAATAATAATAATCATAACAGCTAACATATTTAGCACTCCCTAGTAGCCAAGCCTTTTGTTGCTGTTGCTCTTGCTGTTGTTGTTCAGTGGCTAATTAACGTCTGATTCTTTGTGACCCCATAGACTACAGCATACCAGGCTCCCCTGTCCTTCACTATCTCCAGGAGTTTGCTCAGATTCATGTCCACTGAGTCAGTGATGCTATCTAACAACCACATCCTCTGCTGACCCTTTCTCCTTTAGACTTCAATATTTCCCAGCATCAGAGTCTTTTCCAATGAGTCAGCTCTTTGTAACAAGTGGCCAAATTATTGGAGCTTCAGCTTCAGCATCAGTCCTTCCAATGAATATTCAGGGTTGATACCCTTTAGGATTGACTGATTTGATCTTGCAGTCCAGGGAACTCTCAAGAGTCTTCTCCAGCTCTACAATTCAAAAGCATCAATTCTTTGGCACTCAGCCTTCTTTATGATTCAACTCTCATATCCACATGTGACTACTGGAAAAACTATAGCTTTGACTATATGGACCTTTGTCAGCAAAGTGATGTCTTTGCTTTTTAATATGCTGTCTAGATTTGTCATAGCTTTCCTTTCAAGAAGCAAGCATCTTTTAATTTCATGGCTGCAGTCACTGTCCACAGAGAGCCAGGCCTTTGCGTAATCTAAATGCATTTATTAACTTCTCACACCAACTTTGTAAACTAGACACTATAATTATTTTATTTATTTTTTAAATAGATCTGGCTGCACTGGGTCTCAGTTGTGGCACTCAGGATGTTGGGATCTTTACTCTTCATTGCAGCATGCAGGATCTTTAGTTGCAGCATGTGAACTCTTAGTTAAGGCAATGGGTCTAGTTCCCCAACCAGGGACTGAACCCAGAACCGCTGCATTAAGAGCATGGAATCTTAACCAATGGACCACCAGAGAAGTCCCTAGACCCTAATAATCATTACCTTCATTTTACAGATGAGGACACTGAGCCCCTGAAAGTTAGATTATTTGCCAGCAGTCTGGCCCAGGCAATCTGACTTCAGGGCCAGAGCTCATACAATCTGCTACTTTGCATTTATCTCAATTTCTTGACAAAGCTACATTTTCCACAGTTTGATCTCCAGCCCAAACTTCCCACTAGAATGTAAGCTTTACAAGGGCATAGATTTTTATCTATTTTGCTCATGTCTGTATATTACCATATGTAAAATACATGACCATTACACGTTCAATGCATGAAGCTGGGCATTCGAAGCCGGTGATCTGGGACAACCCAGAGGGATAGGGTGGGGAGAGGGGTGGGAGGGGGTTCAGGATGGGGAGACACATGGGCATCCATAGGTGATTCATGTCGATGTATGGCAAAAACCACAATATTGTAAAGATATCATCCTCCTATTTTGCTCATGTCTGTATCTCCT
Organism: Okapia johnstoni; assembly: GCA_024291935.2. NCBI lineage: Eukaryota > Metazoa > Chordata > Mammalia > Artiodactyla > Giraffidae > Okapia > Okapia johnstoni. The sequence continues at coordinate 12,545,409 of CM044325.1, forward strand.
ATACCTAGACCATGTGAGCATATAGGTGCTGCTCAATATTTATTTAGTGAATAAATGATTGAATAACTCAGTTCCCTCCCAACAAGAAGCCAAACACCTACAGCAATATGCCAAGTATAATGAACTTCATAATGATCTCCTTGTCAAAGTTCTTTCCTGAAGGTTTACACTTTTCCTCATGTTCAATCTTAGTGACTCATTTCTTTGGGGGTAAGCGTTATTAATCTACAAATACCTATGAGAAGGAAAAAGTAACAAGCTACTATCAGTCAATAGTATCTTAATATAAATTGCTTTGTATAGTTTCTCCACCTTGTAAATTATTTGAGAACAGTTCACTTAGAAGTAAAGAAACAGATGACTAGGGAAGACCAATAAGCCAAGGAAATAAACTGATGTCCAATAACCAGATATTGCACATATGGGAGGTGGTAGAGGAAGGGGTGGAAGCCCTGGCATGGGGAGGGCACTACAGGGAAAGATGAATTTCTCTTTCCTGCATATGTGCCTGGGCTGGTCTAAAATTTTAGGAAGAGATCTTTAGTCGCGGGTACTAGATCTCAGGCTCAAATGAGCACTTTGGTTGTTGTTGGTTTGCTTGTTTGTTTTTCTCTCTCTCTTTCTATTCTTTTGCTTTGCTACAAGACCCACAAGTTTACATTCTCCCCCTTTTTCTGCAAGGCTACTCACATCTAATTTGCCTCTCCAGTTTTCTCTATCACCCACAGCTGGAAATGAAGCAGGACATCTTCCCAGCCCCCTACTGCTGTGAGTCTAGGCCTCTGTGAGTCTAGTCCCTGTGGCACCCTGGCACTAGACAAATGTTCCAAAACCCATTGCATATTATAGTGACTCACAGTGTCTAGAAACTTAGGAATGATTTCTTTACTCGTTCTGAGGTGAGAGCAAGCAGTTGGTGAATTCCCTTAGGGGCTGTGAGAGTGCAGCCCTGGTTGACAGTGACTAGGGTGGGAGAGGCCGGCTCTACAAAGAGAAGATCCAGGTTCAAGTCTGGCTCTAGCTCTCCCCAGACATGACATTAGCAAAGTCACTTCATCTTTCTGAAGACGATTAGAAAGATTAGATTAGATTAGAAAAATCTGACTCCTGATGATAAAAAATAACCACTCTGACTTCTTAGGATTATTGTAGTGATTAAATAAGAAAATTGTGTGAAAGTGTTTTCACAGGACCTCACTACTTTGGGGTAGTTATCCAATGGGGCAAAAGGAGGAGTTGGATAAAGAAAGCACTTGAATAAAGAAAGCACACAGAATCTAGGGGATTCCTCACCAAACAACTTTTTTCTAACACCTACGACAACACAAGGAAAGTAATTCCATATCAGGATGTGAGAGGCAGAACCCTACAAACAGGCTCTTCTAACACAATATCAGCAGTATTGATCTTATAATTATCAAAATGATTTATTCACTGTATCACATACATAATACTGTTAAGAAAAAGAGGGAAAACTGAAATTCATAAGCTAACCACCCATGGATCATCATTATTGCCATCTTGATAGCCTTCCAAACTTCAACATATAAAGACACAAAAATATGCAAGACAAAGATCATACATATTATCATTTAGCATCCTTTACTTACTTAACATGACATTAATATCTTTTAATATCAACAAATACAGATCTTTGATTATTGTCCTAGAGGCCATGTGGTAGCCAATCTCCAAGCACTTATCACTTAGGCTATTTCGAATTTCCCCTCTCACATAAACAATTCTGCAATATAACCTTGTACATATGTCACTACTCACTTGTTCTTTCATTTTCCCAAGATAAACTCCAAGTAACAAAACTGCTCAAAGACAAGGCAAAAAGAACCGTATTATAGGGTTCTTTTTTAATTAAAAGAAAAATACAGGACTTTTTTAAAAATCCAAGTAATTTATGCTAATTGCTCACTAAAATTTATGTTCTCTTCATCTGCCTGAAGAGAGGCACACTGCAGGAATAAATTTCCCAGCCTCTCTTGAAGCTGGGTACAACCATGGGACTAAGTTTTAGCCAATGGAATGCACACTAAGTAATAGATGCCAAGTGCCAGCCTGGCCCACTGAAATCTCTCATGCCATCCCCCTGTGTCTCTCTTAGCTCTTTTGCTGGTAGCTGACGACACCTAGGGACCCTTTGGAAGTTATGAGTTGAAGATGGTCTAGCCTCCATCAGCCTGGATCTCTGAAAAACCATCACAAACATAGCCCACCTCCTGCTACACTAGAACAAGCTTAGATTATTCACAAAAGTAAGAAAAACTTCTATGTTTAGGCCACTATACACTTTGAGATTTATTTGTAACAGAAATTAGACCTCCTTAATAAAGAAATGTATACCTTCAAGTAGCATAATGCCATAACACACCCCTAAAACATGTGGCATTGGCTCAGTTAGTGGTTTAGTAGAACACAATGCAGAAAATTTTTAATATAGGCTTAAAAGATAGAGACCCATAATATACAGTTACAAGACATTTGTAAAATGTCTTTCTTGGCAGACAGGCCCATTGCCTTCTAAGCTTTTATCTGTTGGGGAAGTGGTTAGAAAACAAGTATTAGAGTATGTTAATTATTTACTCATTACATTTAATAAAGGTTTGCAAGAAATACATGAGCTCAAAAAAGAATTGGTTGATTTTCAAGGAGAAATAAAAGAGAATGGAGAAAGTCTAACTTAGACATTCATTGACAGATGAACAGATAAAGATGTGGTACATATATACAATGGAACATTACTCAGCCATTAAAAAGAATGAAATAATGCCATTTGCAGCAACATGGAAGGACTTGGAGATTATCACACTAAGTGAAGTGAAATAGAAGACAAATATCATATGATATCATTTATATGTTGAATCTAACATTATTGACACAAATGAACTTACTTATAAAACAGACTCACAGGCTTAGAGAATGAACTTATGGTTACCAGAGGGGAAGAGGAGTAGGAAGGGAGAGATGGGGAGTGGGGAGGGATAGTTAGGGAGTGTAGGACTGACATGTACACACTACTGTATTTAAATATAATACTACAGAGCCCACACACTTTGGAGACTACACATCACAATTGGAGAGAAACTCACATGCCACAAGGAAGATTCTGTGTGCTGCAACTAAGACCCAACGCAGCCAAATAAATAAATACACAAATATTTTTTAATAATAATAAATAAAATAGATAACCAATAAGGACTTATGTATATCACAGGGAACTCTGCTCAATATTATGTAACAATCAAAATGGGAAAAGAATTTGGGAGAAGATATACATATATAACTGAATAACTTTGCTGTATACCTGAAACTAGCACAATATTGTTAATCAACTATACTCCAATATAGGACAAAATTTATAAAAAAGATATTACTGATTTCAGAGGACTAAATCAAAGATTTAGCATAGTGGGAAATATCAAAGAGTTGCAGCCATCCTGTCAGTGATGTTTATAAAACTTAGTATGAAATTTAGATGATATAAAACTTGGATGCTATGAAACTTAGTATGAAACTTGGTATAAAACTTAGATGGTAAACTTAGACAGTATAAAACTTAGATCATATGAAATTTAGTATAAAACTTAGACAGTATGGAGATTCCTTTAAAAACTAGGAATAAAAGCACCATATGACCCAGCAATCCCACACTTAGGCATATGACCTGAGGAAACCAAAATTGAAAAAGACACATGTATCCCATTGTTCACTGAAGCACTATTTACAATAGCTAGAACATGGAAGCAACCTAGATGTCCATCAACAGATGAGTGGATAAAGAAGTTGTGGTACATATACACAATGGAATATTACTCAGCCATAATAAAGGAATGCATTTGAGTCAGTTCTAATGAGGTGGATGAACCTAGAGCCTATTGTACAGAGTGAAATGAGTCATAAAGAGAAAGAGAAATATCATATTCTAACACATATATACGGAATCTAGAAAAATGGTACTGAAGAATTTATTTGCAGGGCAGCAGTGGAGAAACAGACATAGAGAATAGACTTATGGACATGGGGAGAGGGGATGAGAGGGTGAGATGTATAGAAAGAGTAACATGGAAACTTACATTACCATATGTAAAATACACAGCCAATGGGAATTTGTTGTATGGCTCAGGAAACTCAAACATGGGCTCTGTATCAACTTAGAAGGGTGAGATGGGGAGGGAGATGGGAGGGAGATTCAAAAGGGAGGGGATATATGTATACGCATGGCTAATTCATGTTGAGGTTTGACAGAAAACAACAAAATTCTGTAAAGCAATCATCCTTCAATTAAAAAATAAATTTTTAAAAAACTTAGCAGGCATTGAACACTCAATAAATGTTATCTATTATTATTTCAAAACATAAATAAAAATACATGTATTGATGTGGCTAGATAGCACTCTATGCCTTTAATAAAATAACAACTGTCCATTTGGGGCTAACAAAAACTATAAAACAAGCCTATAAAAATATTTACTGTTTTCATAAACACTTTGATGGCCAGCAAATGAGAATATCCAGAAGTAAGGGTAAACACTGCCTAGAAATAATGTAGAAATAACAACTTCCACCCCAGTAACTTAGAGTAAAAATCACAGCCGAACTCTTACACGTCACAATAGAAAATAAAATAGCTTCCACCTTGCCCTCTAGTATTTGTCTTCTGGGGGTATTTTTTCCCAACAAGCCCAAGAGATCAGTATAGACAAAAGCAACCAGACTCTTTTAATTGAATAACATGTTAGGATAACAGGTGCTGGTGAACAATTGATGCATTGCCCAGTGGTTTTCTTAGCTGTTCATCCACTACATTTACAGAAATTTTCAGATATTTCTTACAAAAATGCTGAATGCAGAGCTCATATATGGTAAACTATTTCCATTATTGTCTCAAAAGGGAGTACTTTCCCTGGAATTCCTGGAACAATATCACATTACCAATAACATCTCTGAGTATAAGAACACCTGGTACCATCTTCCAGTTTGTAAAGGTCAAGTCTGGTTTTGCTCAATCACTATTATGCACTCCCCTGTATGTTCAGCATAGCTCCGAGTTCAGAATTCTCAGATTGTTCTTCATATATCTCTTCCCCGACCCATCCCTCTCACCCTCCCATGCACTGGCCTGAATAGAATGCCCCTTTTCTGTATTCTCACAGTATTGTGTGAATGTCACCATCCAGTAACTCCAATTCATTACTGTCACTGTCATCACATTTTTGGAGAGCTATGTGCTAGATGCCATATAATGTACTTTATATGCTCTATTTCATTCAAATTTAATATACTATTTTATAACAAGTAAACCGAGCCACAGTTTAGTAAGCAGCTAGTGTCAGAGCCAAGGTTCAAAGCCAGGCAATCTAACCCAGGAAACCATATTCTAAAGAGCCAGCAATAATAGTTGGTTTTATTGCCTCTTTTTCTTCTCTTCTTCAACAAATATTAACTGATCACCTGTTATTATGAGCCAGGCTCACTTTCACAGGAAATGAGTAAGGAACTGTGTTTTGAAGTAAGGGACTGTGTTTTGTTTTGTTTTTTCCATCTTAGGATTCCCAATGCTTAGTACAATGTCCGAAAGATAGTCCCTGCTAAATAAACTTGTGAAGCATCATCGTTACAAATTACAAAGACATATAAGCATATTTTCTGCCCTACTTCTATATAGTCTAACAGAAAGACAGGAAAACAATGAATATCCTTCCGAAACAACAGGGAATGGGCTGGCATTTCCCTGATACTACAAATATATCAAACAGAGGCTAGGCCTCTGCAGGTTAATAGTCCTGATCCTTTAAAATAGAACTGTGAGTACAAAGATCGTAACTTGTTATGTTCTCGAGTTTTCAACATTCTAGTGCTTTGGTCTGTTCTAATTCTGTGCTCTATGTTTTTTTTATTGTTTTGCTGCTGCTGCTGCTAAGTCACCTCAGTCATGTCCGACTCTGTGCGACCCCATAGATGGCAGCCCACCAGGCTCTGCCGTCCCTGGGATTCTCCAGGCAAGAACACTGGAGTGGGTTGACATTTCCTTCTCCAATGCATGAAAGTGAAAAGTGAAAGTGAAGTCGCTCAGTTGTGTCCGACTCTTAGCGACCCCATGGACTGCAGCCTACCAGGCTCCTCCATCCATGGGATTTAATGGTCCAGAAAATACAGAGACCATTCCAGGCTCAAATGGAGAGATGAAAATTCATGGAGCAGGTGGAAATTGAGCCAGATTTTTGGAGCATAGGTAGAATTTGAATCCAAGCCAAAAATTTGTCACTTTCCAAGCTAGAGAAATAACGTGGGTCCATGGAAACAGAAATCATTACAATGTCATGGAAGTTGGTGTGAAGACTAGTCTAACTAAAATAAAGAGAAATTGACAGGACTTCCCTGGTGGTCCAGTAGCTAAGACACTGCACTCCCAATGCAACGGGGCCTGGGTTTGACCCCTGGTCAGGAAACTGGATCCCACATGTTGCAACTAGGAGTTTGAAGGTCACAACTAAAGATTCTGCATGTCACACCTGGTGCAACTAGATAAATAAATAAGTTTTTAAAATTTATTTTATTGAGTATAGTTGATTTACAGTGTCGTGTTGATTTCTGCCATATGGTTAAATGATTCAGTTATACACATATATATAATCAAATAGAAATTTGATGATGATGGAATCACAATGAGATGATGGTGACAGATAGATGATGATACTGTCTAATAGAGAGACAGACAGGCAGGCAGACAAAGTAGGCTCTGATCCTTAGAGGGACTCTCAAGAGAGTAAAGTTGGAATTAACGAGTTATTTTAGGTTTGTTCACAGAAAAATGACATTATAGATGTGGTATATGAAGCACATTGGCCTGGTATCTGAAGTTCCAAAGTTCTAAGAAGAGCTCTCTTATTCTTTCTGTTCTTTTCTCTTTCCTGGGCTGGGCATAGGCAACCTCAAGATGACTGTGATTCAGGAAAAAGAGCTGGTGGAGAAACTGGCCACATAAGTTGGGTTGCAACCACAAGAACATTCCTCACACAATTGAGTCTTCAGATTTTGTTCCTTGGCAAAGAACTAAAGTCACCCAGAGAGGTTTCTCTTGCCCTTAGGCAGACCTTGCATCATGTGTAAACCACCTTCCTACCTCTTTTTGCCAATCTCCACCATCTCTACCCCAAGCCAGCATTTCCTAGAAACTTAACTCAAGAATTGTTCTCTACGATGGCATACTCCACTCCCCTGTTCCCAAGTGGAACAAAGGTGCACAGCACTGCCTGCACACACTCATGCCCAAGCACGTCCCCAGAACACAGTGGCTATCTACATGGCTATTGGCTTTCTCCATCGGCTCACACCTACCTACAGAAGAAAGCCAAACCTCTCAGCTTAGCTTTCCTGACCTTGTTAATGTTGACAGTCGTTTGCTTGGCTCAACTCTGCCTCATAACCAGAACTCATCTCATAGACATTCTTCATCAGTCAAGCTAATTAGCCGATGATAGCCCTCCATCTGTTCTCTGCTGCGCATGTCTCACGTCTTCTCTGAATTTCATCCTGTGTCCTAACCTCTACACTCTTAACCTTTCTTCACAGTCCAGTTTTCTTCAATTTCCTAAACCCACAGAAATCTCCACTTCCTTGGAACATTTAAAATTGTTTCTACTAATTTTTTGACACTTAATTTTAAACTCTTCTATCATTCCTTAACTGCTCTTGTGAGAATGTCATTTCCTATCAATTACATTCCATGAGGTAAAGACTTTGTTGAAAGCTTCTGTATCCTTCACAGTCCCAAGCACCCATAGGTGCTCAACAAATACTCCCTCAGGTGAATTTATGATTACTAATCATCCATCTAGATATTTGATGAAATGGTGGCAGGGGAACAGATTAGAAATGGATAATTCATCATTTCTCCCATTGTCATGTTGCAGAATTTTAATTAAGTAACTCTTGGCCTTACATATGGCTGTTCAGAAAATAAGGATGCAGTTTTAGCTCAAAGGTTTGACTTGCCTGAAATGGAATAGAAATGACCATATTATTCTAAAGCAACCATATGCTGTACCTCAAAATAGCTATTTTTGCACTCTTCCCATTAATGCTTAAGAGCTAACTGGTAAGACATATCAGACCAGCACCAAACTGACAGTTCATTATTCACTACCATTTTCTCCACCTATTGCAAAACAAACAATGATTTGCTAAACTGAGTTTTCTCTCTCAGTGAAATAAGCCTGGTAATAGCAGAGTGTCTCTAGGAACATGTATGGCTCTTCCAACCCTACAGAGTATAGCATATCCATACTCACTGCACTCAGCAAAGGCAAAATGAAGTCAGGAGTCATTTTTTTTTAAGAAAAGTGAAATGCAGTAACTTATTTAAACCACAAAAAATTTAAAATTCAGGAATGGCCTATTAAAATTACAGAAGAATCACTTGCTTCACAAAAGATCATGCTGCAATGTACAATACATATATCAAATTCCTGGCATTTGTGAAGTTAACAATCATTGTTTCAATCATTGTGCTCACAATCAAACAAATAATATGCATAATCTATTGTGTTATAGAGGTACAAGTTTGAGTCACGCATGCCGAGGTGATTCTTACATACAATGTGATTTCACTCAATGTCAGAAACAATGTTGTCAAGTAGGTATTACAACACTCCCCCCATAACAGATGAGAACAGCATGCAAAGTATTTATTTCTATGGCATTCATAAATTTCGGCTTTCCTGAGGCTGCCTGCTGTTTCAATGCCAGTCTAATTCCCAGGTGTAAGCAGGTCATACTCAAGCTTTCTTTAAAGATCTTTTTCTTTTGTTGGCTTTGGATCTGTATTAATTTTTCAAGTTTTCTTCACAAGTGAAGCTGAGATTGATACCAACATAGGAAGGGCTTCATTTTATTTTGTTCTTTAACAGAGTTCACCTATCTCTGTAAAGCTGTCATGTAATTCTCTGAGATTTGCAAACAATATTTGCATGCAGTGATTGAGAGCTAGTGTCAGAGAAGTTAACCAAATGCAAAAAGGACTTCCCTGGTGGCTCAGTGATAAAGAATCTGCCTTCCATGCAGGAACTACAGGAGACTCGAGTTCAATCCCTAAGTCAGGAAGATCCTCTGGAGAAGGGCATGGCAACCCATTGCAGTACTCTTGCCTGGAGAATCTCATGGACAGAGGAGCCTGGTGGGCTACAGTCCATAGGGTTGCAAAGAGTCAGACATGACTGAAGCGACTTAGCATATTAGCACACCATCCCAAAGTGAAAGATACCTCCTAGTGACCCTCAGATCTGACTGATAAATGCAATAGGAAGGGCACAGCTCTTGCACTGTCTAAAGCCTGGGCAAATAGTCTAAGTTGGACCTTAACCCAAAAAGAAGAAGATGGAGGGGTAGGGGAGAGGAGGAGGAGAAGAAGAAGGAAGAGGAGGAGGAGGAAGGAGAGGAAGGAGAATGGGGGAGGAGGGAGAGGAGGTGGGGGAGGAGGATGAGAGAGAGGGTCAGGAAAGACAAATGGGCCTGACATCTCCCTGCCCAGATCCCTGTCCAGACCTGAGACAGCACACACAAGGGGAGTATGTGTCTGCAAAGCAGACCCACTGGCCCTAGACACTGCTTCTGGGAATAGAGACCACATTCAGGACCTTGGACAGCTCCTCTCCAAACAATGGAGGGACCTGCTGCCGTCCAACCAGGTACCTCATTCCACCTCAGCTGGGAAGGAAGGAAGGGGTGGTGCAAGAGACACAGAGGTCTGCTCTGGCAAAATCACTTTTCCTGGAAATCAAGAGGAGAAAAGGGCATTTTCTCCAATAGATGGGACCTGTCACATGTCAGCACATTCACCAGCCCGGAGAGCAGCCCTGTCAGCCTTTCTACCACGATCACCCTGTGGAAAGGGCATGTAAAACTTGGTCCCATGACATTATAAGCACTTCCTCCCCCCAAGGCCACATAAGCCACACTCACATGCCCAAGCTGTTTTTGGGAAGAGTAAAATAGAGGATATGTGAAAACCAGAAAAAATAAGGACCTCAAAGTCTACTTTTATTTAATGTGGCTATTAATTATTTTTGGATTAGACTAAAAAAATAAAAAAATAAAATTCCCTTTATTCCACCCAAAATGTGGGCCTCGGAAGGGATATTACTCAATAATCAGAAAAGAAATGCATTTTCTGAGCACATAAATTTCTGTGCTCCCTAAAAGTGTGAAGAGGGGAAACTGGCATTTACTAGGATCAGATACATCTTACAAAACTGAGCACATTATGAAACAGGGCAATCGAAGTTAAAGTCGACCAATGAAATTAAAACAAACAAAGAGATATGTAACTAACCTCCTGAGATAGTTAATACCAAAACTGATCACAAAACATTGCTTCAAGTTTCAAAGAATTCCTAGCACCTGGAAAAATGTATGTAATTTAGTCAGTTGATTCATGGTTGACTCCTCCTTCATCTATTAATTTGAAGCTTCATTTTTGAAAGCTGTGATTTCTTAATCTAGATGTTTAAAAGAAATAGAATATATAGACCAGGATTCATAGTGTAAAATCTACTCCTTGACTTGAAACTAGAAATCTCTGGAAGCTGAATTAACATTTAGACCACTGGGGTACAATTTAGGAAATTATTGTTTCAATTGCTCAAATGGTACCGCAATGGAATAAAATATTCCACTAAGTCTACGCTTTATTAAATTGCACCTTGGAGCTCTGTACTGTTGGAGAGTACACTTCAAGTACCACAGTTTGGCTCTATGTTGTTGCTCTCTGTAGAACTAAAGGCAATTACCTATTAGTGTGAGCTTAGAAGCCAAACGTTTTTTAAACCAACCTTGACTGAGAAACAGAAAGAGGTTAATTCTATTTGAATGAACACAAACAGCACTTTCCTATTAGATAATATTTAATGACACTAAGCATAGAGACTAATTTCCACAAGTATGTTAACCTTTCATATAAATAAACAATGACTGAATGGCAAGTTCAGATGGATGCTGTTTTGTGTTTCAGGTACCTCAATTGGTAACATTAATTTACTTCCTGAATCTAAGACTCCTCAACATAACCCTTGAATCTATACATGAACTCTGAGAACTTTTCACTGAGCATTTTAGACTTTAACTGTCCAATAAGGCAGGCATTAACCACATACAGTTATTCAAACTTAAATTTAGTTAAAATTAAGTAAGATTTAAAATTCCATTCCTCAGTCACTCTAGCCACTTCAAGCGTTCAATAGCCACATGTGGCTAATGGCTAAATTAGTGGGAGAGGGCTAATGGAAGGTGACAAGATTAGAATTGTGATTCAGGGCCAAAACAGAAAGCCTGTCGTGCTACAAATGCAGGGCTCACCTTGCAGAAGCTATGGAATTAATAAAGGTTTTGGCATATAGCACATTTATGCCCTGAAAAAAAAATGAAACTGACTTGTTGTGAAAGATGGACTAGAGAAAATAAAAAGGACTAAATGCATAGGAGATAATTTAAGATTGAAAATTTATACCATGAAACAACTTACTACCAGATGCCAAATAAAAATAATGTTCCTCTTCAAGTATTCACATTTATGCAAACATACATATGAACATTTATAAACATATTTATTATTAACTAGACTTACTTATTCTGCAGTATAAACAAATCATTATGTTGTATACACAAAACTAATACAATGTCATATGTCAACTACATCTCAATTTAAAAAACATACTTACAGTTTACCGAAAGTAAATAAAACTGTAGAATGCTAATGAGGCTATATGACTGTATGGGTGTCTAACATAGACTCCAATTTATTTCTAGATTCAATGGTCTGAGGTGGTCCAGACAGCTACATATACATACACACATGCACACCCACCACACACCATTTATTTATTAAGTTCTTACTCTATGTCAAGGCCTGTGTTAACTGCCATTTCTACATTCTCTCATTTTAACCCTTAGTGACTACTCAGGAGATGGGAATTGTTTTCCCCACTTTAAAATTATGACCCAGACAGGTTGGATAAGTTATCTGAAACCAGACAACTAGAAAGAGAGTGTCAGATGCTGTAGGCATAATTATTTTTAACCTTGTGCTTTTAACATCGAGTCAATGTTGCCTTCCAAGATCACTTAACACACTTGACTCCCACAGGTTCAGGATTCTTGAAATCTGCTTTCAAAATGACATGACATACAAAGAAGACATTAAAATGAAAAAAAAAAATCTTTTGATAAAGCTTACTGCTCTAACATACTCACCACACCTCAACAATGTCTTAAAGATGCATTCACTGGACAAGACACTCATTTAAACAAAGATGCATCATTGGAGGAAAACAGATGGGCTCCAAAGACCTGACTTCAAAATTCTCTTCTAATGGCTCTAACTAGAGGTGCAATAATGTAGGATATTAAACACTATCTTCTTTGCTCACATTTGTTTCTATCCTGTCACACCATGAGGACAAATATGCCCCTAAAGTGACTGTCCTAACCACCCCCATCACCTTACCTTTAGAGTCTGACTGCAAGAGAAATTCCACTTGGAACTCTAATGAGGAAATCAGAGGTAAATAAACTTTGTAGCCAGACCATGCAAGGGAGTGCTTCCCCAGTGGCTCAGCAGTAAAGAACCGCCAACAATGAAGGAGAGCCGGCTTCAATCTCTGGGCCAGGAAGATCCCCTGGAGGAGGGCATGGCAACCTGCTCCAGTATTCTTGCCTGGAAAATCCCACGGACAGAGGAGCCTGGTGGGCTACAGTCCATGGGTCACAAAGAGTCAGACATGACTGAAGCAACAGAGCACGTATGCACATGCAAGGCAACAGAGAGGAAGGAGACACTAATATTAAATGGGCACGAGAGGAAGAGGAGGGTGAAACTATAGTGAAGGAGGGGGAAGCATAGTTCATGAGCAGACTTGATGGGGTTAAGAGACTGAAGTCACTCTGTCATTTCATGCTCAGCTTGAACAACTGTGGCAATCGATATTTTTTTTTTTTCTTCTATTACAAAACAGCTACAATTACAAATATCTTTAAAGCTTCATGCAATTATTAGTGGCACATTGCTAATTATCTTGATTGGTGGCTTGCCTTCCTCAACGGAGGAAGGCATTAATATGGAGGAACAGGCCATCCCTCTTGAGAAATACCATTGGCTGAAGATAATGGTACTGAACAGAGGCCCAGAGTCCTGGAAGACTTCAAGGTCACCCTGCTGTGGCTGGGTTTTATGAACTCTAAGAAGTCACAAAGCCCTGCTTGCTTCTCTGTCTAGGCAATGGCTGTGACTTCACACAGACCCAAAGCAGAGTCATTCCAGTTTATCGTATTTCAGCTCCGTGGTGCCACAGGGCAGAAAGATGGAGGAACTGGGGTCCTTTCACAGGCACAGCTTAAGGAATACAAAGATTGAGCAGATGCTGATATAGCCTTATTTGTCTTGGTCACGCAGCATGCCCTCCTCCTTCCTCAGTTTGCAATAATCCTAGATCTACATTTGGTTCAAAATACTTCATCAATGATCAATCTTAACACAAATTGGGGTAGAAGGGAAGAATAGGTAAGAGCTGCCAGAGCCAAATACAAAGCAAATAGCATTTACACTGACAAGCAGCTGTGCCAGAGAAACTCAGTGAGGAACACCAAGGAAATCAGCTCTGGTTTAAACCAAAAAAACCCCAAAAATTTCATTACTGCTATTATCATAGGTTTTCAAATGTGTACAGATACATATGTATGCTTGCATGCATGTGTGCACATTCAGTCGTGTCCAACTCTCTTTGATCCCATGGACTGCCCCCTGCCAGGCTCCTCTGACCATGGAATTTACCAGGCAAGAATACTGGAGAGGGTTGCCATTTCTTTCTCCAGGGGATCTTCCGGACCCAGGGATTGAAATCGCATCTCTTATGTCTCCTGCATTGGCAGGCGAGTTCTTTACCAGCTGAGCCACCAGAGAAGCCCCTACATGTGCATACATGCATTTAAAAAATAAATTGTAAACATCACACACACACACATATAAACACCCACCAATTTTCTTTGAAACAGTAAATTCTCTTTCAGAAATGACTTGGAATTGGATTAACCTCTTAGATCTAAAAGGGCCTCACAGATTATTTGGTTTACATGTCTGCATTATACTATTTTATAAATTTAGTCATACTTATAGAGGTCCTACTGTGTGCCACAAAGTGAATATGTAAAGTTAAATTACCTAAGGAAAAAAATAACAGAAAAAGAAGCTTAGAACACAGTTTCCTGGCTTCCTACTGTAGTATTCTCTCCATTATATCTTCTGGCCAGTTAGGAGGCAACTACTTGGAATTAATGGAGAAGTCCTCCCTGGAGCAACTGACAAGCTTAACCAAGTCACTGCATTTAACAACAGTTCTCAGAGCAGGTGTTAGTTCACCAGTTTAACACTAGGGCTGATGGGATATTCCCTTGGTCTTTTCACCGAGTGTGTTGTGTCACAGTCACAATATGGCTGCTTCATCTCCAGGCATTCTAACCTCCTTTCAATGGGAAAATGGGAGTATGCAGAAAGGCAAAAGGTTCTTCTGCCTGTACTGCAGTGGTCAGAACTGTACTGCAAGGCCACCCAGTCTGTAAGAGGGACTGTGAAATGGAGTATTTAAAACTATTCACCTTGCTGCCTCCAACACAATTGGGAATCTGTAAGCAAAGAATGGCTTCCCAGGAGGCTCAGTGGTAAAGAATCTGTCTGCCAAGCAGAAGATGCAGGTTTAGTCCCTGGGTCAGAAAGATTCCCTGGAGAAGGAAATGGCAACTCATTCTAGGATTCTTGCGTGGGAAACCCCATGGTCAGAGAAGCCTGGTGGGCTACAGTCTCAAAGAATCAGATACAACTTAGCAACCAAACAACAGCAAGCAAAAATTAAGGAGAGAATTAATAGGGAGTGGGTTGTTTATACTTTCTTCACACACACTGACTGTCTTGCTGCTGCTGCTAAGTCACTTCAGTCGTGTCCAACTCTGTGCGACCCCATAGACAGCAGCCCACCAGGCTCCCCCGTCCCTGGGATTCTCCAGGCAAGAACACTGGAGTGGGTTGTCATTTCCTTCTCCAGTGTACGAAAGTGAAAAGGGAAAGTGAAGTCGCTCAGTCATTTCTGACTCTTAGCGACCCCATGGTCTGCAGCCTACCAGGCTCCTTTGTCCATGGGATTTTCCAGGCAAGAGTACTGGAGTGGGGTGCCACTGCTTTCTCCTACTGACTGTCCTAGGAACTGTTTAATCCTTTTTAGAATCTAGCAGATGCAAGATTTCATCTAAATTTAATTGAAAGTTTTCTCTTATTGGAGTATAATTGCTTTACAGTATTGTCTTAGAATCTGTTGTAAAATGAAGTGAATCAGCTATATGTACACATATATCCCCTCTCTCCCTCCCTCCCACCCACCCCCATCCCACCTATCTAGGTGATCACAGAGAACAGAGGTGAGATCCCTGTGCTACTGAATCCAGTTCCTTACTTGCCATTAGTTAGTATGGTGGGAAGAAGTAAACTTTATCCTCCATCTAGGCTGTGCTGCTTCTCACTTCCCTCACTTAAAACCTCCCCTTCCTATCATCCTGTGGTGATGGGTGCAAGGCTACAATCTGACTTCTCTGTGTCCACACATCACCCATAACCTGGAGGCAGAACAGACAAACAAGTGACAGTTGCATTGTCCCCAGAACAAAACGTGTTTAGCTTTTGCTTCAGATGTAAAAGCAAAAGTCGCTCAGTTGAGTCCAACTCTTTGAGACTCCATGGACTATACAGACCATGGAATTCTCCAGGCCAGAATACTGGAGTGGGTAGACTTTCCATTCTCTAGGGAATCTTTCCAACCCAGGCATCGAACCCAGGTCTCCCGCATTGCAGGGAGATTCTTTACCAGCTGAGCCACAAAGGAAGCCCAAGAATACTGGAGTGGGTAGCACATCCCTTCAATAGTAGAGTTAATAAATTATAAAAATTTGAAATAAATTTTTGAAAAAGTACTACACTATCATATACTACTTGTTTTCTCTCTATCACATGCACACATGTGCACACAAACACAATTAAAATAATCCTTTACCAAAAAAAGGAGGAAAGTCTTAGCATGGATTTGGAGATTAAAACACCAATGAACTATAATTCTTTGGCAGGGGAGTGACTTATTCTTCAAATAGCAATGATCTTAAAAAGCAAAGATCGTCATCTGTTAGATAGCATAAGAGCTCATAAGTTCATCCATTTTTGTTTTAAAGTTATAATAGGAAACCACACAAGCAAAAACTATTTTATACAAATACAATTAGTCACTTAGCTTCTTCAGAGCAGGGTTTGTTTATATATAAACTGAGAAGACTGCAGCCAGTTGGCCTCTAAAGCCGATTAGACATTGCCCCAACCCACGCAGGAGTCACCTCTTTATCAAGGCAGGGAGCTAGGCGTTCACTTTCTCTTTTCTGCCTCTAGTAACAGGGTGTCATTATTCAGCAAGGGAGCCGACTTGTTCCAGGGTGACCAGTTACCCAGGTTTGTCTAGAACAAAAGGCTTTCCCAGGATTCAAGACAGTTGATGCTAAAACTGGGACGGTCCCAGGCAGACAATGTACCATCCCGCTTAGACCAAGTTGCCCCCTTGCCTGACTCCATTCCTTCCTCCAGAGTCCTGCCTAGGAAAGGAACAAGAGTAGAGGCCTGTGTGTAATCAGACCTAATTACTAAATGAATTTCTTGTTATTCAAAATGACCTTCCACACATTCAATGTTTTCATTACTGCTTATTATGTGACATCTGTTTCTGAAGGAACATTTTAAGAAAATAGCCTGTAAGATGAACTTTGCTGGAAATTTTCTTTAGACTTTACCACCTGCTACAAAGCAGCAAGCCACATTTAGACAGGCTCCATCCCCCCATTTCACAGCTGTACCCAGCAACCACAAGACAGATGTATCCAATGTGTTTGATTTGTTTTGGCATTTGGGGCACAAACTTAATTATGATAAACAAGTCCAGTTCTTTCTCACAACCTTCCTCCTTACAGTGGATCACACTGATAAAGTGTGATTTAAGTATATTTTTCAGTAATTCTAATAATTGACCCAGGGAAATTAAAATAATATTTTCCTATTCTTCTTGTCATAACCTGTTGAGATATTTTTCAAAATGTGTTACTGTACAGAAAAAAGAAATTTTATACACGTTATTGCTGAAATTTCCTGGCTCTCTGCCTCCCAGAAGAGCAATGCATGAAATATTTATTCAAAAATGGAAATATTAAGAATTAAATGAATTTAAGCCACGCTGATTACTGTACAGGCATTTCTCCACTGCTTAAGGAAACACCAAACCATCTTAAGTTCTGCATAGGCTAAGTCAACCAGAATGTCTTGTTCAAAAAGTGAAAAACTCCTTTCAAGTAGCCAACCTGACAAATTTAATTCTATTTAAAGAATTGTTCTCAGGATGAAGTAACTAGATAAGTGCTGTAGGACAAAGTCAGAAGAGGTAAAGAACTTTCAACTACATAGGGCCTGGGAGATCATTCCTTCTTCCACTGAACAAATATTTATTTATTGAGCGTGTACTGTGCTGGGTCTTCATTGCTGTGCAGGATTTTCTCTAGTTGCAGAGAGCAGGGGCTACTCTTTGTTGCGCTGCACAAGCTTCTCTTGCAGTGGCTTCTCTTGTTGGGAGCACATGGGCTCAGTAGCTGTGACTCCCGGACTCTAAAGCACAGGCTCAGTAGTTGCAGTGCATGAGCTTAAGTTGTTCCATGGCATGTAGCATCTTCCCAGACCAGTGATCGAACCCATGTCTCCTGCATTGGCAGGCAGATTCTTAACCACTGAGCTACCAGGGAAGCCCCACTAAGTGCTGTTTTAAATGCTGCAAGAAAATAAAGCTTCTACACTCATGGAGAGATAGACAACCACTTCTGTGATGGTCATGGTAAGTAAATATGAAGAAAAACAGCTGACACATTTTCTTATATGCTAATGGAACAGTGTGTCTCTGAGAAAATGACTTCTGAATCGTGACCTAAATTAATTTGGGGGAGGAGATAGGCCTCTGCAGGCTTCCCTGGTGGCTCAGATGGTAAAGAATCTGCCTGAAATGTGGGAGACCTAGGTTCAATCCGTGGATTGGGAAGATCCCCTGGAGGAGGGCATAGCAACCCACTCTAGGATTCTTGTTTGGAAAGTAAGCATGCAGGTCAAGAAGTAACAGTTATAACTGGACATGGAACAAAGGACTAGTTCAAAATTGGGAAAGGAGTATGACAAGGCTGTATATTGTCACCTTGCTTATTTAACTTATATGCATAGTACATCATGTGAAATGCAGGGCTGGATGAAGCACAAGCTGGAATCAAGATTGCTAGGAGAAATACCAATAACCTCAATATGCAGATGACACCACCCTTATGGCAGAAAATGAAGAGGAACTAAAGAGCTTCTTAATGAAAGTGAAAGAGGATAGTGAAAAAGCTGGTTTAAAAGTCAACCTTTAAAAAACTAAGATCATGGAATCCAGTCCCATCACTTCACAGCAAACAGATGGGGAAACAGTGGAAACAGTGACAGACTTTATTCTCTTGGGCTCCAAAATCACTGCAGATGGTGATTGCAGCCACGAAATTAAAAGACGCTTACTCCTTGGAAGAAAAGCTATGACCAACCTAGACAGCATATTAAAGGAGCAGAGACATGACTTTGCTGACAAAGGTCTTTATGGTCAGAGTTATGGTTTTTCTAGTAGTCATGTACGGATATGAGAATTGGATCATAAAGAAGGTTGAACACCGAAGAATCAATGCTTTTGACATGGTGTTGGAAAAGACTCTTGAGAGTCCCTTGGACTGCAAGGAGATCCAACCAGTCAATCCTAAAGGAAATCAGTCCTGAATATCCACTGGAAGGACTGATGCTAAAGCTGAAGCTCCAATACTTTGCCCACCTGATGCCAAGAGCCAACTCATTGGAAAAGAGCCTGGTGCTAGGAAAGATTAAGGGCAGTAGGAGAAGGGGACAACAGAGGATGAGATGATTGGATGACATCACTGACTCAATGAACATGAGTTTGAGCAAACTCCATGAGATAGTGAAGGACAGGGAAGCCTGGTGTGCTGCAGTCCGTGGGATCGCAAAGAGTAGGGCATGACTGAGCAACCGAACAATACCCTCTCCCCTACTGCCATCATCTTTATACTTTTAGACAGTGGTTCTCAAAGTACAGTCCCCAGACCAGCAACAGCAGCATCACTGGGGAACTTACTAACAAATGCACATTCACAGCCCCTACTCAGGATCTCCTGAATATGAAACTCTAGAGGTTTTCATAACCACTCTGTTTTAATACGTTTTCCAGGTGATTTTGATTCATGCTCAAGTTTGAGATCAACTACTCTTGACCATCATCCTTTAAGGTTTCATTCAAATGCTCCTTTCTCTAAGAAACCTTCTAGGATCTTCACAGTTGTGAGTGATCCTTTCCTCCTCAAAAATCCTGCAACATATTACAGATAACCATCCGGAGGCACTCTGACTCTCCTTTTTGTATGATACCACTCATGTGCCTGCAGACCCTGCATTTGCTACCAGTAGCTCCCTTAAGGCAGGGACCATGGGATGGTTAATTTTATATGTCAGTTTGACTGAGCCATGAGGTGCCCAGATATTTGGCTAAACATTAGGTCTGGGTGTGCCTGTGAAGGCACATCTGAATGAGATTAGTATTGAATCAGTGGCCTGAGCAAAGCAGATTGCTCTCCTGTGGGTGAGCATCATCCAGTCAAAAATGACTGAGGATATCTAGGTTGCTCCCATGTCCTGGCTATTGTAAAAAGTGCTGCAGTGAACATTAGGGCGCATGTGCCTTTCTGAATTATAGTCTTCTCAGGGTATATGCCGAGTAGTGGGATTGCTGAATCATATGGTAGTTCTATTTTTAGTTTATTAAGGAACCAAGGGTCTCAAACAGAGTGAAGTAAATCAGAAAGAGAAAAACAAATATCGTACATTAATGCATATTATGTGGAATCTAGAAAATTGGTACAGATGAACCTATTTACAAGGCAGGAATAGAGATGCAGACATAGAGAATGAATATGTGGACAGAGAGGAGAGAAGAAGGGTGTGGGATGAATTGGGTGATTGGGGTTGACATATGTGTATGTATGTATATATATATATATATATATACACACACACACACACACCATATATACACCATGACATATATATATACATACTAGTTATCTATTTTATACCATGTGCAAAATAGATAACTAGTAGGAAGCTGTTGTGTAGCCCAGGGAGCTCAGCTCAGTTCTCTACGATCACCTAGAGAGGTGGGGTGGGAAGGGTAGGTGGGAAGAAGGCTCAAGAGAAAGGGTATACATGTATACATATTGCTGATTCCTTTCATTGTACAGCAGAAACTAACACAACATTGTAAAGCAACTACACCCCAATTTTTAAAAAATCACTGAGGGCCTGAATAGAACAAATACGTTGAGGAAGGGAGAATTTACTCTCTTTGCCTGACTGATTGAGCAGGGACAGTGGTCTTTTCCTGCTCTTGGACTTGGACCAGGACTTCCACCACCAGCTCCCCTAGTTCTCCAGCCTTTGGACTTGGACTGGCACCACATGGCTGCTTTTCTGGGTCTCCAACTTGCAGACGACAGACTGTGGGACTGAGCCTCTGTAATCACATAAGCCAATTCTTTACATATACACTTAGAGAATATATATATATAGATAGAGAGGGAGAGAGAGAGAGAGAGAGGACACACAGAGGAGAAGAAAGCAAACATGACCTCAGAGGCAGAAACTGAATGACGTGGCCACAAATCAAGAAATGCCAGCAATCACCAAAAACTGAAAGAGGCAAGGGACAGGTTCTCTCCTAGAGACTCTAGAGGGAGCATGGACCTCCTGACATTTTGATTTCTGCCCAGTGAATACAGGTTTCAGATTTCTGATCTCCAGTACTAAAAAAGGATAAATTTTTGTTGTTTTAATCCACTAAGTTTGTGATCATTTGTGACATTAGCCATAGGAAACTAATACAGACACTAACAGCTAACAATTGGTGGTGACATTTTAATGTGTTACGTTGGCTGGGCTGCGCCATCAATTATTCCATCAGACATTAATCTAGTTGCTAGGGATGTGAAGAGATTTTGCAGGTGTAATTACAGTTCCTAACCAGTTGACTTTTAAGTGCAGAAGAGTACCTTGAGTGAGCCTGCCTATTTCGGTTGGAAGGATTTAAAAGCAGGACTGAGTCTTACTCAAAGGAAGAAATTCTGGAGGCAATGGCTGCAGACCATGTTGGTGAGGCTCCAGCCTGTTTGTGCTCTTCTTTTCCTGACCCTGTGCCACTGGGGTCAAACCTGCCCATGACCTCTGCCTGCCCTGGTTAAATCCTGGCTGATACAGGCTCTGAGAATCTATTCTGCAGCAGGCATTTTACATACACTATTAAATCTTCACAACAATCCTATGAGGTAGGTATGACCTATTGCCCCATTTTATAGATGAGATCATTTACACCTAGAGGGATGAAGTGAATTACCCAAGGTCACACAGCTCACAGGTGGACAGAGTTGCGGTTTGAATGCAGGCAGTCTGATTCCAGAATCTCAGTCACTGTACCAAACGCCTCCCACCAAACCGTGAGTGAATATAAGACAGAATGGAAGAGTCATTGCAAGGAAATTTCCAGTGCTCTTGAATGTTTCAAGCTAATAAAGGGACGTGTTAGGAGCTCAGTGGTGTCCAACCCTCTGCAACCCCATGGACTGTAGCCTGTAGCCCACCAGGCTCCTCTGTCCATGGAATTCTCCAGGCAAGAATCCTGAAGTGGATAGCCATTCCCTTCTCCAGAGGATCTTCCTGACCCAGGGATCAAACCCAGTTTTCCTGCATTGCAGGTGGACTGTTTACTGTCCAAGCCACCAGGGAAGTCCCTAATAAGGGGTAACAGCAAAGGAATTTTCTTTAGAATGGAGAGGAGTTCCATTAATTTGGAATTACATTTAAGGCAGACATGGACTGTTGAGAAGACAACTGTTGACTAAAGAATCTGAGAATGTCAGCCCAGCTAGGCTCAAAGCCTCCCCTCTCCCTCACCACAGGGCCAGTCAGCTGATCTTCCTCATTTCACTTTCTCTCAGAGGCAGCAACCGGACCTCGACAGATGCTCCAGACAGCAGGGGACGGACAGCCCTGGTGATAAAACAGAGAAATTTAGGAGCCCCCGCAGCGGGTTCCCATATACTCTCTCATATTCATGAGAAATAGAAGAACTTTATCAGCATTTGCCCCAGGGTGCTAATTAAATATGCTAAGAATAAGATGTTCATATCTGGCATCTTGTAGCTGAAAAGAAATTTGCTCACTGAAAAAGAGACTACTCAGGCCAGTTGAGGAGCTGTTAAACAATGAAGTCATTCTAACATTCTTCATGAGAGAGATGTCAGCTTAGGACGGTTCTAAGTCAGTGAGGATGAACATGGAAATGTCTTAAAGAACCAGAGGGACCTTACAACAAAGGAGCTGCTTCTCTACGCCAGTCTTGCCCATGTAAAGAGCAAGGGCTTGGGAATTCATCAGAGCAGGGTCCCAGACTCAGCTCATTAAACACATGACTTTGGTAAATTACTTACTTTTCCACAAGGAAAATAGGCTTATTGGGTATTTTATTATTATTACATAATGTGTGCTCATTGAATAAATTCAAACAATAGAGAGAGAACAAAAAAAAACAGCAACGTTCACTCAAAATTTCACGACCCAAAGATAACTGACATTAACCTTTTGTTGGGTGAGTTAGCTAACTTCTTTTTTCCTGGCTACTAATGGAAACAAATGCAGAGTCTGGCAGGAGAGGAGATGCATGAAATAAATCAGGTAAAACGCTTAACTTCCCTGGTGGCTCAGTGGTAAAGAATCCACCTGTCAATAGAGGAGACGTGGGTTCAACCCCTGAGTTGGGACGATCCCCTGGAGAAGGAAATGGCAACCCACTCTGGTATTCTTGCCTGGGAAATCCCATGGACAGAGGAGCCTGGCAGGCTATAGTCCACATGGTCACAAAAGAGTTGGACACCATTTAGTGACTAAAACAGCAAACAAAACGCTTAGCACAAGGTGTAGCTAATAAGGCTCCCCCGTGCTATGTGGGTGATGGCCCGTTTGCCAGGGTCTCCCTTGGTAAGCACTGAATGTGCCACAGCCCAGGAAATCTCTCAGTCTTGGGCGATCCAGGATGGCTGGTCCCCATGCGCACAGCATAACCCCAAAGGAAAGAGGACAGCAGTGAAGTAGCCTATTTGCTGGAATCCAGACAATGCAGAGGGAGTACATGACAGCTGTTTTAACCAAGAACCATCTTTCAGTTCCCCTCAGATTCATTTTTATTATCTAACACAGGGTCAGTTTGGATTGAAGGGGGAAATCTCAAGGTCAGGGGTCCAATATGAGAAAGGTATCATCCTAGTAGAGAACTGTCACTCATCCAGAACCAGTTTTGATTTCCAGCACATGGCATTTCTTTCCTGCCTACCTACAACTTCTGGTTGAAGGAGTGAACAGAAATCTGCCACACTCCCCTGAGCTCTAAGCTGCTCTTTGCAAGCAAAGGGAAGCCCAGCAGAGGCCCCCATGCAGACCACCACTCCCCAAGCCCTAAGAACATCGATCCGGTTCCATTTCCCTTCAGTCTTTTAACTTGAACAACTCTGGATGGCACTGCAGAGCAGGACACAGGTCTCATCATCATGGTATCAGTTCTGCCTTCCAGAACTCAGCCTTGTTCTGACTTTGTCAGTGATAGAAGCAACGTGTCTGACTCTTTGTGACCCCATGTACTGTAGCCCCGCAGACTCTTCTGTCCACAGAACTCTTCAGGCAAGAATACAAAAGTAGGTAGCCATTACCTTCTCCAGGGGATCTTCCTGACCTAAGGATCGGACCCGGGTCTCCAGCATTACAAGCAGATTCATTTACCACTGAGCCACCAGGGGAGCCCAACTGAAGCAACAGAGACTAACGAAGGTGTTTTCTTAACCAGACCCTCAGTCCGCTGATTTCTGATGACCATCAGGAGAATGTTCATCCCTAACACGTTAGATGGCTCACTTTCTGTGCTCCCAGTTTAATAAATCACTCACTCTGGACATCCTGACAGATGTCCAAGTGATATTTCCTTTGGTTACAACTCATCCCATCCTTCCTAGTTATTGACTCAGTCCTTCTGTCATCTAAACAAGGCCCAGCCAATGTCTTTGAGTTATGACCCTTCCTTCCCCTCTCTTCCCACATTCATTTTCACTTGGCTTCTCTCGATTACTCTTCTCTGTGCTCGCCTGGAGATCCTTAATGATCTTGCCTCTAGTGCATTCAAATCTTTGGACTAACAAGTGTTCTGAGCTGGTTTCTTCCTCCTGGGAAACCAACTGGAAAGCCACCCACACATACTGCCCCAGCTGTATTTCAAGTAAGCACCAGAGCTGACAGCCTCCAACCCCCAAGGATATATGGAGTGCCAACTGCATATCCTTGAGTTTGAATAATAATACACACACACACATACACATACTTCCACAGCTGTTGAGTTTAAGTGACATTACATTAATAGCAATAATAAAAATTTCCATCCTTGTCCTTGATGATGGCCAGTCATGCAAGAACCTCAGCCTCTGACAAAGACCTCCAAACCCCATGAGCATTTCTGTGGGTTCATTTATAGGTAGACCTGCAAACCCAGTCAGGACCACATGGCTTTTTCCAGGCACACTGCCAACCCACCTCTGTTTCTGTCTCCCCTAAGGTACTGTAGTCTCTCAGCTGACAGCATCATGTACACTGTGGAAGAGTCCAAATGAGAAGGGGTCTGTGGTACAGGAAAGTGGGAAAATCAGCGCTGCCAGGACCCTGCGGTTGAGTGTAACACAAAATGAGAAAGTTCAAATGAAACATCTTGCAGGTTTTCCTCTCTCTCCCTCCAGCTCAGCTACAAGTCCTTGGGCCTGAGCTGAGTGCAGACCTAAAGGATCAGCACCACATTCTGCTCCCAACCACAACCCCCACAGGGACAAATGACCATGACCGTATGAATGGGTCAATCCCATCATGCATAGGTATTTCTCCCCTTAATATAAGTTCTCACCCTGGATGTTCCTCATGCAAATAGAACTCCATCATCTGTGCTCAGGATCCACCCCCATAATCCCCCTCACCAGTTCCAGATCCCAGATTCCCAAACGTGCCTAAACCCCAAATGAATAGATTTCCACATGTGTTTACTATCTGGGGGGCTTCCCTGGTTGCTCAGACTGTAAAGAATCCTCTTGAAGTTCAGGAGATCTGGGTTCAATCCCTGGGTCGGGAAGATTCCCTGGAGAAGGGAATGGCTACCCACTCCAGTATTCTTGCCTGGAGAATTCCATGGACAGAGGAGCCTGGTGGGCTCATTTTTAAATGATTCATCACAAACCCTGAGCACATGTCTAGACTCTAGGATTTTAAAAATGAAAAAGATGCAGTTCTACTCTTAGAAGGATGCATAGTCCTAGATTGTTTTCCATCATCTGGGATTACTAGGCCATCTATAGGCCATAAAACAACAGACGTTCCAAGCCCAGGAGCTGGTATGTTGTGTCACATGGACCCGTGTGGTTGCTTTCGTGAGTTTTTCCTGGAAAATGTCCAGTCATAAGATCCAGTGAAACTATTAGAAGCAACTGATCCTAATAATACACAGAATTAACATAATCAGGAAAATGGCTGAAACAAATGGATCTTGACACCACAGTAATGGCTTCTTCATAAGAGAAAGTGAATTCAGGAGCAAATAATAGAAATTAATGAAGGTACCATAGACAAAGTCCTCCTCCCCCTCCAAAGGAATGATTTCTTTGGGGGCTGCCCTGCCTTCAAGATGAGCAAAGGTTCTACAGAGAACCCTGAGAGAGGATGGATAAATTGAATGGGAGCTGCAGCCGCAGAGGCTTCACAGACTGTGAGCAGAGTCACTTCTCAAGGGAAGTGGTAAATTTCCACAGCCTTTATAGATCACTTGACTGATATTTTAATACCAACAGTCTATGTCTTTAAAGGGTATTTACAGCTTTAATGGCATTAAGGTGACTGGATTCCCTGGGACTCTTGAACTTTTATCTGTTGGTGAAAAGTATAAATCACCTTGACACCAGATTAGCCTATGGAGATGTTTTCCCTAGAAACCAATAGCTCATCCTCAGTTATCTCCAGCCCTGGAGACAGCCCCAGCCAAGCAGGATCGGCCCCCAGGTAGCAGTGATCACCTTTCAGGGGAACAGCAAAGGTCATGCAAGGCAGGCAGGGAGGTGTGATAAGTGGGATTTTTACCCCTCCAGGGTCTGGAATATGCCTAAGGCAGAATCTGGGTCACCTTCTTGAGATTTTCCATCTAAGGTTTGCAGACACCCAATGTTATAGAATTAAAACCCCCTGTTCTCCCAGAACCCCATTCCCCCTGCACACATCATTGACTTCCATAGTGCGTACCACTGTCCAACCGACGTGAGTTGCATGCTCTCCATGCCCCCCCCATTAGAATGTAAGCTCCATGCTGTTGCTGCTGCTGCTAAGTCGATTCAGTCATGTCCGACTCTGTGCAATCCCAGAGACAGCAACCCACCAGGCTCCCCTGTCCCTGGGATTCTCCAGGCGAGAACACTGGAGCGGGTTGCCATTTCCTTCTCCAATGCATGAAAGTGAAAAGGGAAAGTGAAGCCACTCAGTCGTGTCCAACTCTTAGCTCCATGAGGCCAGGGATTGTGTGTGTTTTGTTCAACAATATATTAATATCCCCAGTGCCTAAGGTGGTGCCTAGAGTCCCAATAAATATTTGTTGAATGAATGACAAAGAATGAATGATTGACAAGAATCATGGAATCTCAAGGTTGAAAGGGAACTGCAAAGCCATCTGATGACCAAGTCCCTTTCCTTCACTTACTGACTCTGATAATAAAGGACAAGGAAGGATACACAGGAAATAACTCAGGGGTCCAACTGGCAATGGACTTGAGAAGATTGAGAGACCTTAAGTAAGTCACTCCACATCTCTAGTTTCTTCATCTTGTCTGCACTTTCAGTTTCTGACATTTTATCATTCCTGGAAGAAGTAAGAATCCAGGCAGTCAGTGTCCAGAGACATTGGGTCAGAGGCTAATCCTCTGAGACTCCTCCTCCTTCACTCAAGGTGATGGCACTAGGACTGGGGAAAATGATTCTTACATTTATCCATTCACTCAACAAACGTTCACTGGCAGTCTTCCCAGGGAGGGGCTCCAAGCTGGAGACTGCAGATGTTTATTAAGGAATACCCGTGAGATCATCACCTGTAAAAAGGCGAGGCTGGAAGCTGGAAGTCGTGCTGCAAGGCCATCTCTACATGCATTCCTGACCCTCAGAGTTCTGAAGAGCCAGAAGGGCCTGGAGTGGTGTCCCAGTTTGAGGTGAGAGAGCCAGGACATTACACCCTGTGTCCTACAGTCACTGGACAGGGGCCACCCTGAGTAGAGGGGCTGAACTTGACCTTGGTTACCTCTGCAGCCAAGGCACCACTGTGCTGACAGCTGAAGGATACTGAAGATATCACTCCCAACCGCTGGGACAAGTCTCTCTTTGAAAGAGGATGTGGCTGCGTCTCCACGTCCACCACACCTTCTCTATTAAAGACAAAGAATGACAATAACTCACCAGGAAACCAGGAAAGATGAGCCAGAGGCCTCAGATGCCCTTCCAGGTGTGTACAGACCCTCAAAGCAGCTCACACAGGAGTTTAACGCACATACACACATACACATACACACACACCCGTGTCTAAAAATGAAGAATTCCTAGGAGAGCCTCACCTTCTCACTCTGACTGGGTATACCCGGCAGCTCTTCTTTTCTCTCCGCCTTCAGAAGCTTTCCAGCAGAGACAACTTTATTTATGATACTGAACGATACTTGGAAAGAAAAAGAGCCCAGTCAGAAAAAAATGAGAAGCTCGGCTAGGGATCTTCAAGGCTCCTTGATACATTTCTTACTCTTTTTCTGGGCAGAAATTTTCATTTACAAAATTTCTACAGCTCAATTTGTCTTATGTTAGTTTTTCATTATTACCATTTTTTTTTTAAAGCACACACGTGCCTGGAACAAATCATCATTTCCTCTGATTCATGTGTTCAATTAGTCTGGATATTAACTTGAGCTGCCCAACCTACAGCAGTAAGTGTGCACCTCCAATTCTGAAGTTCCTTAAACTTTCCAGGATTAAATTAGCCTTTCACAGACATCAAGGGGCTGGCACGGGGCAAGGGGGTGACTTCCTAAGTGTTTCTATTTGTATGATCCAGAAGCCTGACAGTTGGTGGTTTCCCTGAAGGTTGCAAACTCTCTGGGATGAGCTAAATCACGAGTGATGGGTCAGGAGAGTAAGATGCAGCATTCACGCTGGGTTGGAAATGCTGAAGACAAGAGTGAAGCAAGACTAAGGGCCTCAGGAACCCAGGATGGATGTTTAAGAGCTGGAAGGTGCTTGGGACAATATATCCTATTCCTTCATTAAAAAAAAAAAAAGCCAAGAAAGGTTGAGTGAATTGCCCAGCTTGCTCCACGTGTGTTAGTAGCAGAGCTGAGATACAAATTTCTTGGCAACCAACACAGGGACCTTTCTCTATTCCAACTACAGAATATTTACTGGAGTTGGAAATATCTCAAGGCACATCTGGGCAGGAAGTTATCAGAAATATATTATAATCATAGCTTCCTCATTTTCATTTTATGATTCAGCAATGAAATGTGGGATTGTTTTAAAGGCATGAGAAGTCCCACAAAGGCTTATGTGGGGATGGGAAAAATCAATAATCCCCCTGATCACAGAGACCAATGGGAAGTCTGCTCCCCTCTGGGTCTCTGGAGAACACCTCCACACGTCCTGTAACACCAGAATCCATTCAGTTATCCTACATCATTTTTCCCCCGCTGCCAGTTCATTCTTTTCATTTTCCACCACTTGTCATCATTGATTTCTTACCTTGTTTCCTTCTTTATTTTCTATTTCCCCACCCCCAGACTCCCTGGGGGCTTCCCTGGTGGCTCAGACAGTAAAGAATCTGCCTGCAATGCAGGAGACCTGGGTTAAATCCCTGGATTGGGAAGATCCCCTGGAGAAGAGACCGACTACCCACTCCAGTATTCTGGCCTGGAGAATTCCAAGGACTGTATAGTCCATGGGGTTGCAAAGAGTCGGACACGACTGAGTGACTTTCACTTTTGCCCCCAGATTAAGAGGTCCAAGAGGGCAGGAAACGTATTTGTTTTGTTCATCTGTTAAACTTCAGCACACAACACGCACACACAAAAGAATTGCTGAGTGCATGGATGAGCAAACAAGTGAACGAACAACCTGGAGACAATGGTGATCATTAGCTACCTGATACGATTTTTCCTTTTGTCTTCATCAAGTACCTTTTCCCTATCGCTCCCATCTCCCTCCCCACTCTCCTCCCATTTCTCTGTTCCATTCATCATTTTTAAATAGAAAAACTAAGAAACAGAATGTCAATATTCCTATTATTAAACACCTAATTAGAATTAGAGACATAAATAAAATAAATTCCTAAAATTTCTGGATTTCTATCTCTTTGCAGTAGAGCACATTGCCTTATGAGTTATCTGAGTTCTCTCTTACACAACATATATAGTTTAGATAGGATTTATCTACAAAAAATACATTTATTTCCTCAGTGTGGAAAGAACATCTCCAAAACTGTGTCTGTTCTATGGGCTACTGTCTAATAAGCTTCCCTAAGGGAAAAAAAAAAGCTGTTAATAAGTTTGAGAAATTCTATCTACTTTATATCCCTTAGGGACCATCACAAAGTATTATGGAACCCTAAACACTATGTTCTAAAATGAATTTACTTTTGTTAGACCCAATTTCTCCAAATTTATTTGACCAAGGCAACCTTTTCTGAACGAAACACCCATTCACATTTCTTTAAACTAGTGATTGCTGGGAAAGATTGAAGGCTAGAGGAAAAGGGGACAACAGAGGATGAGATGGTTGGATGGCATCACCGATGCAATGGACATGAGTTTGAGTAAGCTCTGGGAGATGGTGATGGACAGGGAAGCCTGGCGTGCTGCAGTCCATGGGGTTGCAAAGAGTCGGACACGACTGAGCGACTGAACTGAACTGAATGTTCTAAGGCATAGTTTGGAAAAAGTTGAAGTGGGAGCACATTAAAAACCATGTGCAATCACTGATGGGGCTTCCTAGGTGGCTCAATAGTAAAGAATCCACTTGCCAATGCAGGAGACACAGGAGACGCAGGTTTGATCCCTGGGCGGGGAAGATCACCTAGAGTAGGAAATGGCAACCCTCTCCAGTATTCTTGCCTGGAAAATTCCATGGACAGAGAAGCCCGGCAGGCTACAGTCCATGGGGTCGCAAAGAGTCAGACACAGCTGAGTGACTGAGCACACATGCATAATCACTGGTGGAGGTGTGACTCCTGCATAAGTACTGAGGCGGCACTAACCAGAGCTCTGAGCTTGTGAACAAATCCACCTGCCCTTATTAGATAAGCTGGACTCCAGCCTAGCGTCTTTAGAAAAGTGACGGAGCCTGGGGAAGGAAACAACTGTACAGAGAGGAGAAGGACATGAGGGAGCTATCACTGCCAGTGCTTCCTGGTTTTCACCACATTCACACTGGGCTCAATTTGATGTGACTCTCTTCTCTTTTCTCTCCCAAGGCCACCAGTTTTTAATTATCAATCTAATTTCAAAAACAAATTATGAAAAATCCCATAAACCACCACCTTCAAATTGAGATAACTTGTAGCATCTTGCATCCTCAGTTCAGTTCAGTCACTCAGTCATGTCCAACTCTTTGCAACCCCATGGACTGCAGCATGAGAGGCTTCCCTGTCCATCACCAACCCCCAGAGCCTACCCAAACTCATGTCCATCTTATCAGTGATGCCATCCAACCATCTCATCCTCTGGCATCCCCTTCTCCTCCCTCCTTCAATCTTTCCCAGCATCAGGGTCTTTTCCAATGAGTCAATTCTTCGCATCAAGTGGCCAAATTATTGGAGTTTCAGCTGCAACATGAGTCCTTCCAATGAATATTCAGGAATGATTTCTTTTAGAATTGACTGGTTGGATCTCCTTGCAGTCCAAGAGACTCTCAAGAGTCTTCTCCAACACCACAGTTCAAAAGCAACAATTCTTCGGCACTCAGCTTTCTTTAGTTAGTTGGACTAACTCTCACATCCATATATGACTACTGGAAAAACCTTAGCTTTGACTAGACAGACCTTTGTTGGCAAAATAATGTCTCTGCTTTTTAACATGCCATCTAGGTTGATCATAGCTTTTCTTTCAAGGAGTAAGTGTCTTTTAATTTCATGGCTGCAGTCACCATCTGCAGTGATTTTGGAGCCCCCCAAAATAAAGTCTGTCACCATTTCCACTGTTTCCTCATCTATTTGCCATGAAATGATGGGACCAGATGCCATGATCTTAGTTTTCTGAATGTTGAGTTTTAAGCCAACTTTTTCACTCTCCTTTTTCACTTTCATCAAGAGACTTAGTTCTTCACTTTCTGCCGTAAGGGTGGTGTCATCTGCCTATCTGAGGTTATTGATATTTCTCCCAACC
Source organism: Okapia johnstoni (assembly GCA_024291935.2). Lineage (NCBI taxonomy): Eukaryota > Metazoa > Chordata > Mammalia > Artiodactyla > Giraffidae > Okapia > Okapia johnstoni. The sequence continues at coordinate 12,577,134 of CM044325.1, forward strand.
ATCTTGATTCCAGCTTGTGCTTCATCCAGCCTGGCATTTTGCATGATGTTCTCTGCATAGAAGTTAAATAAGCAGGGTGACAATATGCAGCCTTGATGTACTCCTTTCCCACATCTTATAACAAGTAAATTTTTTTTAAAATGATAACTCCCCAAATCCAAACCTCTGGTTCCCTTACCTGGAAATGTAACACAATCAATTCTTCTCATTCATACCACATGCTTAGATTTCTGTAGCACCTGAATCTCTACTCCTCTACCTACTACTTCTCTATGTGACCTTGGGCAAGTTAAACATCTCATGTCTCGTTTTCCTCATCTGCAATACAGGTTGTACAAGGATTAAATTTGTTATTACGTGTTAAAGTTTATAATGGTGTCAGCACATATTTATCTCTCAATAAAATAGCTATTGTTAGTATAGTCATCTTCATATAATGCTGAGTCTTACAGATGATTAGCTTTAGATCATTTCAGCATTCTATGAGCCATCTGAGTGGAAATGGAGTCATTACCAGTCCCACCTTTAAAGACTTAGATGAGACAGACCAAAGCAAAATAAATGTGGAACCCACATGTATATTATTGTTTGTAAACAAGCATTCAGGACACTAACTGGTAAGAAAAAAAAAGCCAAACACACCATTGTTTCAAATGGCTATAGAAATCTAAGGATCCTAATTGAAAAGCTAATTTACTTACTATTCTTTTTAGATCACCAATTTCAGCCCACAAGTAAACATTTACCTTGATTACTGGTGTAGGAAATTTTAAAAGAAAATCAAGGCAGCACGTTAACTGTGACCAAAACTTCTGTTTTATCAGGCACCATCTGTCGGCAATCCTTCAAAAACAGCAAAGACCAATAAAATCCAAGGATCTACTAAGTACCACCCAACAGTTATACCCAGAGAGAGCACTCCTGGAAGTACTAATCCTCTAAGAACACATTCATGCATGCTTGTTGCATCTGTATTGAGCGCCAACCATGAACCAGCACCGATACTGACATGTAGGAGGACCGTGAACCAAACAAGCTTAGCACTGCCTTCATGAAACCTGGAGTCTTGTCAGGGAGAGAGTCAGTTAATACAAGATATTTCAACAGGTACAGTGAAAGTCACAGGACCATAGCTGTCATAATAAAGTACTTTTTTCCCCTAACCATTCAGTTAATAAGAATAATTGTCCTGTCTTCGAGGACCACAGAAAGTAACACAAAAGTTTTTAAGAGGTAAAATTGTATTCGTATGTCCTTAGAATGGTATATTGTTCCTAACTCAGCTTCTTCCTCCCATCCAATCAGGAGACTGATTGGCTCTATGGACTGAGGTTTGTGTCCCATATTCTTCTTCAATGGAGACTCCATAGGGTGTGCTAATCTCCAGAAAGAAGTATCTTAAAAGAGCATGAAAGAAATACATTTTAACATATGTCTTATTCCATATAATAAGGTCCTTCAGTGATGAGGCCTGCTTGGGTTGTACTTGCTCAGGAAGAAGTAGTGCCAACTTGCAGGGGTTAAGACCTGACCTGAAAGAATAGTGGAATAAGACTACGATTACCTTATTTTACAAAACAACATTCAGGACACAAAGTCTAACGAACTTTTTCCACTTCTGGGAATTAGGCTCTCTGAGAGACGTAGTTTAAATGCCAAAATACATTGGCATTTCTGGGACACTGAGAGCACTGAATATATGGAAACAACAAGGCAGAATCCTTGAAATCGAATACTCTGAAAAAAAGTCAAGAAATATCAACCTAAAAGACTGCACAAAATACAGTCTTGAGACCCGTGGAGATTAAAAACAGAGAAGTGGATGGAAGTAGTAGTTTCTAAACATTCAATAAGAGAACAGATGAATCTCGAGTATCCCTAGGTGTAGAGAAAGGGGGAAGAAAGCAAATTCTTTTCAGTTTATAATACCACTTACCCAAATCAATTGATTCTTTTTATCCCTCTGGTTGAAAATGTGTCCGAGTATTTTAAGGTAAAGCAATCAAAATACCCCTTGACCAACTATTTAAGTAGAGGATGAATCCACATATCTATTTTTGGTTTTGCTCTCTCATTATAAGCAGCAGAGACCCACTGTTTCCATAAAAATGGAGGGTAAACATTTATTGGAAAATGAATAGATAGATAGATTATTAGGCTTTTCCTTCCATTTCAGCTTTAATCCTGGCAGAAACTGACTTAAAATGGGTGTTTTAAGTTTCAGGTCTGAGAAGAATGTCTGGTCCCTGCTCTTCCGGTTTCACACCAGTTAATGCCATAGGAGGCTGACCCAGCTCTGGGTTTTTGCCCACCCTGACCTCATATATCATGTCCTCAGCAGTATTCTGGGCTTGCTAGGTTCACTATAGCTTGCACTATAGGCAAGCCAGCAATGTGAAAGTGCCCTGCACCATTCTTAAGACAAAGTTATGGATGTCTAACCTTCGAGGAGGATTTTGCAACTCTAGTTCCATTCCAAGTTTACGCAGCTGTTCTACATGTACCCACACCTGTCTCTCAATGGACATGAGTTTGAGTAAACTCCGGGAGTCGGTAATGGACAGGGAGGCCTGGTGTGCTGCATTCCATGGGGTCGCAAAGAGTCGGACATGACTGAGCGACTGCACTGAGCTGACACCTGTCTCTATAGACAGCACCGTCCGCTCAGATTGTCTTTCAGGAGACGGGAGCGGGCTGTACCTCCCTCCACCCGCAGGGGGCGCCAAAATGTTTATTCTGTGCCTGCAACAGAGAGGCTATGACACCTCCTCTCCGATGTCCTCCTGGATCAGCAAAACTCTCCTGGAGCCCACAGGTCTGTTCTTCCTCCTTCGAGTAGGAGGCTACCTATAGCAGAAGCTGTTGGTACCCAGCCCATATTATCTCAGCCCCTCCCAGGCCCCACTTGAGATCAATTCTCATACTTGTCAATGACATCCTGTGACTGGCTGCCAGAAGGAATTCCCTGGCTACAGAGGCATGCTCTGCCCCACATGACAAGACAGGCCAAAAGCTCCAAGGAGACAATGCCTGCAGAACCGGCTCCCACCAATGAGAGCGAGAAATTGGTGGATAAATATTTCAGTTTCCTCACTTCATTGATGAAACCATTCTGGGGCCTGTTCTACACAAATTCTTGGAGAGTCCATAGTAGGATTGGATTTCAATTGCCCATAGTGAATATACCTATGGGAATACCCCCTTTATTAGCTTTATCGTCTGCCCCTCTCACTTCTTTCCCACTCTTCCTGCTGTCAACTCTCAAAGAAACTATTTGTGCCCACATCCTTGTCTCAGGGTCTGTTTTTGTGAAAACAAAAGTAAAAGCCAAGGGACCATTTTCACCCATCATCCCCAATCTGCTGATACCTCCCACTCCAAAATCTTGCTTTGACATCTTGCTTTGAATGATTCTGAACATGATCCAAGCTCCCAAATTCAGACCAATCCTGTTCCTTCACCTATTCTCCCCAGAACCAGACCCTCCCCTAAAATCTTGCATTCCCTAACCTCACTGGTATCTTATTTCACTTAATCTTAATGCTTCTAAGGCTTCCTGTAAAAGAATGAAGTTGGCTGCATGTTCTACTCCCAGAAGCTCACTTGTTTCTCCTGCCAGATACTTCTTCCCCTTTTCCCCAAGGGGTCATGATGTCAGCAGTACTAACTGATGTCACCTCCATGCTTAAGAACACATGGGAGACACAATCATCTAGGTACTAACGGCCACTGCCAGGACCCCTTGCTTCCCCCACCATAGAACCACAGAAACTGAAAAGGCCAGGAGCTTGTATTTACAGCCTCTCTTGCAGCTAAGGGTTCCATGGATCCCATTGCTGCCAACAGACAAGGGAATTTCTGAGATAGATTTTTTCCTCTCCCAGAAAGGAAAAAAGAATATCCTTCAATGCGTCCTCCTTCCCACTCTCTCTCCACCTCTTCCCCAACCCCTCTCTGTGTGTATATGTGTCTGTCTTTGGCTCTCTCCCCAACCCCTTGTGGGTGTGAGTGTGACATACATATGCAGGTACCTTCCTGCCTTCTCCTCTGGACACACTACATACATAAAAAGTTTCAGGAACTACAGAAAAAAATCCAGTAAGCATGAGAAATACGATAACCACACACTGACATCATCGAGCTAAGGAACGAACACCAGGACTGCCTGCCTCCAGCTTTCTTCTTTGGTAACAAGTGTCCTTTGGGTTACTCCACTGTTGGTGGAGTTACACTTGCAGCCACGACTATTCCTAGCTCATACCGGGCAAAACAGGGCAGAAGGTGTCTAGGGTTCTCACTCAAGCAACAACTATGTATTCACTGCCTGGTCTTTGCAAAGCATGATAGAAATAGGGAACATGTATAAAGCAAAGTCCTTTCACAGGATTAGAGAAACTGTGATAAAGAGGCTGCAAGGTTGTGGAAGCAGCACAGCCCCTGTGCTGATGCAGGGGCTCCCAGAAGAGAGAGGCTGCCTTGGACCACAGCAGTGATGGGGAGATTTCCTCAGGCAAACTCAGAGGCACACAGGATTTAAGTGGATGGAGAAGAAAATTCCAAACAAGGGAAGTCGTGGAAGCAATGATGCTTGATGTAATTTTATAAGACAACTTGGGAAAAGCAAGTCAACCAATGTGGCTGCAAAAAAGGGATGGTGTTGGATATCACTGAGCCCCTGGCACTGTTATTGTGAACAACAAGGCCTTGGTTGTTAACATATGCTAGCTGCGAAAGGACATGAGGTCATCATCTCAGAAGGCAGGGATCACAGGCGTGGCCCATCTAAGAAAATAATGATACTGCAGTGACAGTGTATTGAACACCGGGCAGTCACTATAGTAAACATTTTGTACAAATCATCTCATGAAATGCTCAATACACTCTTACAGATGAGAATTACATTACTGGTTACTGTGGATAAGAAAACTAAGATTTCAAAAATGTTTTAAACATTACACTGCTAGGGAATTCCCTGGCAGTCCTGTGGTTAGGACTCAGCGCTTTTACTGTCAAAGACCTAAGTTCAATCCCTAATCAGGGAACTAGGATTCCATAGGCCACACAGCATGGCCTAAAACAAACAGAAATTACACTGCTGTAAGAGACAGGATCCAATTGCAAACTCGGGTGACCCCTTGACTCCGATACTTAGTTAGACCTGGATGAGTGTCCTGCCCACAGGTTTCCCAGTGCCCTGTGCTTCTGTCACAGCAGCGGCCACACTGACTCACTGACCCATCTCCTCCAGTAACTTCGGACAACCTGCGGACAAGGACAGTGGCTCATTCAGCTGGCGACCCCCACGCCCTCCCAGTGCCTTGAGAGTTCCTGGACCATGGGCACACCGATCAACATTTGCTGAATGGATGCCAATCTTCACTCCTAAGTGCTGAGTTGACTCATAAATCGAGATAATCTCGTTAGGTTTAAGGTACAACATCCTGGCAGGGGCATTAAACTAAGGCACGGGTGGCTGGCTTTGGCCGACTCAGCTGAGAAGACTCCCTCCTCAACACACAGCCTCCACCCTCACCACCTACTCAGCCCAAGAGAGCAGACTGCAGGGCTGGGGAGCACCAGCAGGACTCTTCCCAGAGCACCGTGCATGGCTTCAGAACCCACGAGGGAGCAGAAGTGCAAAGGGCAAAAGCGAGCACAAGAGAATCAGTGGGGAGACGGCCATTACTGAAGGGGTGCTCCTCATCACCGGAGGCCAGCTGGAAACACAGGCAGCTTACATTTCAGCCAGGTGGACTGCAGCCAGAGGAAAGGAAAGATATTTAGCCACCACTCATCCATCAGAAATTCACATCATCCAAACTGGTACTGAGCACACTCTGGGTCCCAAGACAACAGGGATGCAAAGTCAGAGAAGGCTGCCCACTGCCCTCCTTATAGCCCAACCTCACCTGGCAGACCACCAAGCCAACAACGACCATTCAGGGGAAGGCTGCTTTATTAGAGGCATGCCAAGGAAGTGCTGGAGAAGGGCATCTCACCAATACTTTTTTTGCCAAGCTCTCTTGAGTACTTCCTCTCTACAAAGCACTGGGCTAGCCATGAGGGTACAAAGATGAGTTACAGACCCACCATCTAAGACTTCCTAATGGAGGAGCTGAGACATAGACTATAACTTCGTATAAATGTGGTGCATGGGTACGGAATGCTGTAGGAATGAAGAGCCCTAAACACAGTGCTGTCCAACAGAAAACAGATCACCACATAAGTGACTTTGAATGTTCTAATAGCCAGGTTAAGAAGGTAATAAAAAAACAAGAAATTAGTTTTAATAATATTTTGTGTAATCCCAAAACTGAAATATCGTTTCAACATGCAATCAATATTTTTTAAAAATCCCCTGTGCTTCAGTTTTTAAAATTAACAACAATGAAAAATTCAGTTTGTCCATCTCACAAGCCACATTTCAAGTGCTCAACAGTCATGTGTGACTGGTGGCTACTGTGTCAGGCAGGGTGGAGCTAGAGGAAACGACACCTGAATTGAACATAGATGAATGACCAAGAGTTAACACAAAGGCAGGAATGGCATTTCAGGCAGAAGGATCAGCATGCAGGAAGACAGATTCAGAATGATGAGAGCAGTGAATGCGGCACAAGAAAAAGCCAGAGATACAGGCAAGGATAAAGTCAAGTAAATAACACTTTCTGTGCTAAACCGAGGAGTTATACTTTATCCATAGGAAGTAATGGGGAAGGTGTGTGAATTTTTTTAGGGCTGCTGTAACAAAGTACCACAAACCTGGTGGGTTAAAGCAATAGACATTTATTTTCTCACAGTTCTGGAGCCCAGAAGTCTGAAATCAAGGTGTCGGCAGGACTATGATCCCCTGGGAAGCTAGAAGAGAGGCCCCTTCCTTGCCTCTTCCAGCTTCTAGTGGTACACAGTGTTCCTGGCCTGTGACAAGCCAAAAATTATTTTTTTAACAGTGATGGGAATTATTCACTGAAGGAGACATATGATGTAGGAGAGATGATGATGATGCAGGAGATGATGTAGGAGAGAAAGGAATTGTTATTGTAATAGTCTCCGGTGTGCTAAAGGGAATAGGACCTAGGCTACAAATGAAAGTATTTTTTAGAAAGGAATATGGACATTTAATCAATAGTGACCATGTTAGAGCAGAGAATATGGGAAGATGCCAGCAAGGGCTAAATGGGTTTGTGATTATCTCTGAATTTCCCTGTTTTCATCTATAAATGGCAGTGTTATTAGGGCTTTGAGGAGGCTTACATGAAATAATTTTGGCAAGTAATTAGAATAAATCATGTAGTAGGTGTTCAGTAAATGAGTTATGAATGTGTGTATGAATCACTCAAGGCTAGGAAAAGATAACAGATGCTCCTCACTCTATAAGAGGATGTATTAAGCACCTTCAACATGATTTATTGTAAGCATTTTACAAAATTATTTCACATAAGCCTCCCCACAGCCCTACTAATACTGCCATTTTACAGATAAGGAAATGCAAACTCACAGGTAATCACAATTCTATTTAGCCCTTGCCGATGTCTTTCCATATTCTCTGCTCTAACACAGTCACTATTGAGTAAATATCCATATTCCTTTCTAAACAAATACTTGGATTTGTATACCAGGTCCCATTCCTGATAAGAGGATTTACATTTACAGGTTTACACAATCACTGGAAGAGCTCAGTGACTGAAGGTTAGCAAAGTACCACTGGTAAAACTCACTTTGGGCACCAATTGGGAAAGGTTGATTCAAACACCAAAAAAGACCACCGGTCTTGGCTGTAACTGCCTCAGAATACTGGGCTTCCTGGATGGTGCAGTGCTAAAGAATCCATCTGCCAATGCAGGAGACATAAGAGATGTGGGTTCAAACCCTGAGTCAAACAGATCCCTTGGAGTAGGAAATGGCAACCCATACTAGCCTCTCTTATTCTTTAAGAGAGGCTTATCTGACATGACGTGCCACTCACTGCAGACAGGTTTTACTGGCACAATTATACAGAAAAAAAGAGCCTGGGAATACCCATCTTGGCATCAGGCAATCCAACACAGTATTCACAGCAACTTGTACAATGAGCACACTATTTGAGGCTCCAGTTCCTCTGAAGCAAGGAGAGAAAGTCTAGTAGCTTCTCAAGCATTAAGCATGACACTAATTTCTAACTTGGAGCTGATATACATTTTTAAAAAATTTTAACTACTCAACTATAAACATCTGTCAGTTTATTTTTCCTAAGTAATGAACAAGCCCAAGTGTTATTCTTAGAATATGACACTTTGGAAAATAGCTCAAATATAGCAAATATTTTTATTTCTATACAGTGTTGAAACACATATAAAAAAGATAAACTAGTGTTGACACTAAAACAGCCAGTTATTTCACCAGCAAAATGAATTTATTCAAAGTAGCAGAGAATTGCAATTCAGGACAAGCATGCCATAGCAAAAGTGATGCAAATCTGGAGAAACAAGGGAGAGGAAAATTCTTTTATAGAGGAAAAGGAGAATTTGAGGGGAGCTGTTATAAACAAGGAGGAAACTGGAAGTTTGAAATCTAGTGGCTTTCTATTGGCTGAGTTGTAATAGTCTCTAACTGGCTGAATTGTTGTTGGGCAGAGAGAAAACCTCCCTTTTTCTTGCTGGACTGTAAAGCAATAACCTTCTTCCTCTTGGCAACACAAGGTACATCTCTTCCTGTTTGGGGTCTGCAGATAGCAATGAGTGGTGGGCATGAGAGTTCCCACCTCCAGCGTCCTGACTCCGATTTAAGTGAAGTTTCCTTTATTCATGTTCACATTAGCAATAGTTATTAATTATCACAAGCCATGAATGCCCACTTTGGATTCATCTTACCTTTACAAAAATTCAAGGAGGAAAAGAATTACCCTTTTTGTGTCTATAAAGTTTCCATCATGGTTTTAAATAAATACTTAGGCTTCTCCTATATTCCCCTCAACTAGCATCTTACCTGCAGGAGAATTTTCTGGTTTGGATAGTCTTGTGGATACTCACATTTGTATAAAATGAAGGATAAAAGAGTTTAAAGATAATGGAAACCGTAAGTCATAGACACAAAAGTAGGGAGCTACACTCTTATTAGAGATCAAACTATAACATATTTATGAAACATACAGCACAGGTTGTGACACTTAAGAGGCTTTACATGGTAAATAACATGGCATCTGCACTCACATGTAAAATAAATGTTCAACATCTTGATGGTAGTGGTAGATGGTAGTGCCACATTGGTGGCAAACTGATGTATGCATGTTTTAAAAACTGTACACTTTATGTACTTAAAGCAATCCTTTGACTAAAGAGAGTACACATGGCAAAAAAAAAACACTTGTGGACTTCTAACAGTTATTAACATTAGGCAGTTATGGCATGCCTTAGGCACTTGACATGAATTGCTTTTTGTTTGTTTATTTATGGCTGCGCTGGCTCTTTGTTGCTAAGCTGGCGCTTTCTCTAGTTGCCCGAGCAAGGGCCGCTCCCAGCTGTGATCCACAGGGTTCTCACTGCAGTGGCTTCTCTCGCTGTGCAGCATGGCCGCTGGGACACGTGGCTCAGTAGCTGCGGCTCGTGCTCTAGAGCGCTGGCTCAGTAGTCGTGATGAACTGGCTCAGTTCTCCTGTGACATCCGAGATCTTCCCAGACCAGGGATCGAACCCATGTCTCGTGTTGGCAGGTGGATTCTTTACCACTGAGCCAGCAGGGAAGCCCAATATATGTATTTTCTAATTTGAACTTCTCAGCTGCCTTAAGGAATAGGTATTTCCATACACTTTTGATGAAGACACTGAGGCTCTGAATGTTAAAATCACACTAATAACTGACGGAGATAGAATTCAAAACTATGATTACAGAGTCCAAAACCCACAGTTTTAACCAACACACTATACAATCTCAATTTCACTGCCAGCATAAGTCTGCCTTCATGCTTTCCTTACAGAGAGAACCTTTCCCTTTTCACTTGACAGCCAGGAAGTTCATGAACGAATTTAGTGCACAATGTCGTTAACTCTAGCCTTCCCTATATGGTTTCTAGCTTCTCTTTTTGTTTCTATGATCCTCCATGTAAAAATATATACATTTCTGCTGGCAATTATTATATGTCATTAAATAATATAAAAGAAGCATGTAGATATATCTTCATTTCTGTTATTACTGATCTCGTTTAAGTCATCACCATTTAGAACAATAAGAGCATCATAAGTGATGAGAAGAGAGAAGTTTCAAGTCTAATTTCATATTTAACTTATAAGTTTTTAATTTTCTGATTACTATGCATATTATCTATGCACACCTAGCACTGCCCTTTTAAAAATATTTCAAAATAAAAATATGCACACAGGTAATTCTGTGATAAATAATGCACATTGATCACAAGTACCCATTCTGAAAACCTGTTAAACACATTGATCTCATTTTAAAAGAAAATCTGCTGTTGATGGAGCCAAGTGATTCACTACTTGCAAGAATAATGAAAACAGATGCAAACTAAATGAGTCTTCAGGCATCCCAAGGACTAACGGAAAAGATGAACAAGTGAATGGTAGTGAGAATCAGATTATTTCTGCTTATACTGCTGAGTTGGTGACTTAAGGACCACTAAACGGGCCATTTTGATGGAACTGTCTGGTTGCTAGGACAGCCTGCTGCAATCATTAGTTAGTATATCTGTGGCAACTTTGCTCAAAGGGTGCCTGAGTTTGTTAAAAAATACACACACACACACACACACACACACACACACACATTCCTGGTGGTTTGGGGGGTGACTTGGAATCCAGATAGAAAACAGACTGAGACGGTTAGATGCCACCCTCATTCATCACAGTCTGTTTTCTGTCTGGATGCAGCCTCGCAGTCCAGTGTGGGGTCTCTATTTTTGAAGTGTGAATGGTTCTCCCAGACTTTTTCCAGAATGGGGACTCTGAGTTGCACTCACTTGTCCTCATTAATACTAGAGTCTTGTGAAGCCTTGCCTTATGACCTCAACCCTGAGCAGTCTTTATAATCCAACTGTCTTTCAAGACTTTCAAGTAACATCCAAATTCAATTCACCATCTCTAGGGTCCACCCTCCTGTAGACCTCATTGCGTTTCCTCAGACCCCAGCTGTCACTTTCTGCCTGTGTTCATGACTTGCCTAGACCACAACCAATTATTCCTGTGCTCCCTATGGACATGGAATATAGAAATTCCAGCGGGAATTTCCACTGTTAGCACTTGAACCTGGGCCAGAGCCTCAAGCTGTGAGTCTGCCTGGGAGTCAGCTCTAGTAACAGACCACACCTTTCCCTGTCTCCTTTGGTCAGCCCTAACCTCATCGAGTCCTTACATGTGACTCTTATAAAATGTGACCACATTTTATAACCAATTATATGCATTTCATTTTAGGTATGCCTATGACACATTTCTGTACCTATTTTATGTAATTTGTATCATGCTCAGTTTTTAGATGAATATATAACATTTTTAACTGCTGTACTACTGTGACTCTTTGCACTCTAAATGGGAATGTGTCTTTCGTACTGACTGAAACAACCATCTGTACCCTCGGCTAACAGTCCATATTAGACACAGGGTACAGATTGAGTTGATGTGCCAAACCCTTCCAGGGCATGAAACCACCCCCTTCTCTCTCTGAGAGTCATAGGGACAATTCAAGTTTGCTTGGGTTCTACATACTTGGAATTTGATTGTATTCTTTTCTCTTACAAACCTCCCTTGTAACTATTTATCTCAAACCCAATCCCAGTTAGACTCAGTTACCCATTTCAAACCCTTTATGTTGTTGTTCAGTCACTAAATCATGTCCTGACTCTTTGTGATCCCGTGGACTGCAGCACGCCAGGTTTCCCTATCCTTCACTATCTCCCGGAGCTTGCTCAAACTTATGCCCATTGAGTTGGTGATACTACCTAACCATCTCATCCTCTGTCATCCCCTTCTCTTCCTGCCCTCAATCTTTCCCAGTGTCAGGGTCTTTTCCAATGAGTTAGCTCTTTGCATCAGGTGGCCAAAGTATTTGAGCTTCAGCATCAGTCCTTCCAATAAATATTCAGGGTTGGTTTTCTTTAGGATTGACTAGTTTGATCTCCTCTCAAAAATGTGAGTGTTTCTGTCTCCATGTGTACATTTTCCCACAAATTTAAAGGAGGCAACATGCCAATTTAAAGCAAAATTAGAAAGGAGAAAGTGCCCTTAGTGTTTTACAAATATTGCACTGACCAATACTTTTTATCTGGATAACTTAATCTAGAATCACAGTCATATCTTCGCTTTCTCTACCAGGAGCTGTCATGCATACTTCAGCCTGGCAGTCAGGGTTCACTCATTCCCTCAATAGGTGAGGATATTTGCATCTGCCTTGTAACACCACTCACAATGTTTCTTGTTTGCTTTTTGTTTTGCTTTTGGCTGCACTGGGTCTATGTTACTGCACGTAGGTTTTCTCTAGTTGTGGAGACTGGGGGCTACTCGCCAGCTGTAGTGTGTGGGCTTCTCGTTGCGGTGGCTTCTCTTGTTGCAGAGCACAGCCTCTAGGCGCGAGGCTCAGTAGCTGGGATGCACTGACTTAGCGGCCCCGCGGGATGCAGGATCTTCCCACACCAGGGATTAAACTCATGTCCCTGCATTGGCAGGTGGATTCTTAACCACCGGACCGCCAGGGAATTCCCACAGTGTTGTGCAGTTTAGCTTTTGCTTTTGATCTCTTCACTCATTTAATTCTTAGGCCAACCCAGTGAGACTCTATCCTGTTAGGGACCCATAGAATTTTCTTTTGAGGTCTGGGCCCCCAAGAAATACCACTGTAAATCAGACTTTGTCACAACCAACCCTATATTGTCACCTAACTTAGTTGCAGCTGTAGGCCTTAGATTTTAAAAACTGGATGATATAACTTGAATATTGAATATGATTCAGAAGCTTGAATTGGGACACAGGTGCCATGTTGGAAATATCAGAATATGAGTGACTTTTAAACCATATGAGAAAGCATTATCAAGCTACTTGCACATGAACAGAAACTGCCCTGAAAGCCTGGCAGATCTCCACAAGAGCCACGAGTATAATCAAGTTAGTGCCATTAGATGGAGAGCCCCTGGCCTGCACGCTAAAGCATGCGGTGTGGCAATGCCATCACGTTAACACCTGCTGCAACCAGCCGACAGAAGGGAAGCGGGTCCCCTGACTGGACAAAGTCAACCCAATGCCTCTAACATCTGCAAGTTACCAAGGCACTGACGTGACTTAAGGTAGCTATTGCTAATGGAGCTATAGTTTCACAGTATCTGCCAAACACAACTCTCTTCAAGCAGTGTTAAGATAGAGTAATAGCCTTAATGAGTCACATCAGACCACGAGACAATAGCTCCAGGGTGTGCATCATTCCAGTGCACATTTCTGCCGAAGGAGCACTAAGTACACATTCACACTAGAAAATATGGCACCATCTCAAGGAGGCACAGGGCAGGGTACAAAATGGAGCTTTACTGCCTTTGCACTGGTTAATTAGAATATAGAATTCCATAATAAAATTCCAAGGCAAATGAGTCTTCTGTGAAAATCTGTTATGGCCTACATGCTGTGCCCCCTCAAAATTCATACATGGAAATCCTAACACTAATACTATGGTATCAGGAGGTAGGGCCTTTGGGCGAGTCTTCCTAAATGGGATTTAGTGCCCTTATAAGAGATCCCACAGAGCTTCCTTGGTGTCTCACTGGCAAAGAATCTACCTGCCACTGCAGAAGAAATGGGTTTGATCCCTGGCCTGGGAAGATCCCACATGCTGCAGAGCAACTAAGAGCATGGGCCACAACTACTGAGCCTGTGCTCTAGAGCTCACTGCTAAGCCCACATGCCACAGCTAAGCCCACACGCCCTACACCCCAAGCTCCACAACAAGAGAAGCCACTGCAAGAAGAAGCCCATGCATTGCAACTAGAGAGAAAAGCCACACAGCGACGAAGACCTAGCACAGCCAAAAATAAATTAGAGAGACCCCACAGAGCTCCCCAGCCCCTTCCACAATGTTAGGAAACAGAGAGAATGTAGAAAGCCCTCACCAAACACCAAATCTGCTGGTGCTATGATCCCAACCTCTGGAACTGTAGGAAAATTGTTCGTTGTTTATAAGCTACCCAGTCTGTGCTATTTTATTATAACAGCCTGAGCAGGCTAAGAGCATTAACACTATAAAATCCAGCACCAACTCAAGGATTCACTGTGCAGGGTACAAAATATTGCTTTACTGCCTATGCACTGGTAATTTGGAATATATAATTCCATAATAAAAATTCCAAGTCAAGTTGGTCTTTAAGATATTTGTTTTTCAGTGGGAACCTAACCACTATAAAACTAAGGACTTACTCTCCTTTATCTGGAAAAGTGGTCCTTTCTGATAGAGAAAGTGGCTTTGGTGGAACACAAGTGGACCAGAAAGAGAGGACAGAGGACATCTATAACCAACCTGGCCATCCCAGTCACTCCCGGAAATTAGAGTGGTGACCTTCATGAAAATCATTATTACCCTAAATCCAGGATCCTGTTGAGTCGACTTTTCAAGTGCTACAGCTCAGCTCAATAAACACTTAATGAGCATTCCAGATGGCCCAGCTGTCAGTGGAAAGGTTTATTAAAAAAAAAATCACTCTTGACCTCAAAGATTTCTTGACCCCAAAGGTTACAGGTAAGAGTTTCGCTGGAAACAGATTACAGGATTGAGATTTACATGCCTGAAGTTTGTTGGCACATGTTAATGAGATCAACACCTTGGAGAACTTGGGGAAAGCAAAACCATGCCTGGGGGTAGGAAGGAGGTGGAGAAGTCAAGCTGTGTGCAAAGACAACAAAGGCTTCAGTTGATCCCACATGAAGCCAAGGAGCTGGGATGACCCCTTAAAATTGTTTCAAGTTGAGGCAAAGCATCCAGGCCTTTATAAATCATAGTAACCAGTTATTGGGTATAAAGGAGGGGGCAATTCCCAGAAAGGAAGACATTTCAAGTTGTCAACCACAAGCATTTCAACAGCTGGGGAAATAGGTAGTTCCATCCTGAAGGAGGGCAGGGGAGATCTGGGTGGCACACCACACATTCACTACACCAAACAGTATGGACAAGTTTTTGTTTTGTTTTGTCTTGTTTTTGGAAATCAGTCCTGAATATTCATTGGAAGGACTGATGCTGAAGCTCCAATACTCTGCCCACCTGATGCAAAGAACTGACTCATTAGAAAAGACCCTGATGCTGGGAAAGATTGAAGGCAAGAGGAGAAAGGGATGACAGAGGATGAGATGGTTGGATGGCATCACCAACTCGATGGACATGAGTTTGGGCAAGCTCCAGGAGTTGGTGATGGATAGGGAAGCCTGGCATGCTGCAGTCCATGGGGTCAGACACGACTGAGCAACTTAACTGAACAGTGCTGGGTCTTCATTGCTGAGCCTGAGCTTTCTCTAGTTGTGGCGAGCAGGAACTACTCTCTAGGTCTGATGTGAGGGCTTCTCATTGCAGTGGCTTCTCTTGTTGTGGAGCACAGGATCTAGGGCACGGGAGCATCAATAGTTGTGACACATGGGCTCAGGAGTTGCAGCTCTCAGGCTTTGTTGCTCTGAGGCATGGGAGATGTTCCTGGACCAGGGATCGAACAGGTGTCCCCTGCATTGCAAGGTGGATTCCTAACCACCGCACCACCAGGGAAGCCCTGGACTAGTTTTCACATTGAATTAAGTGACGGGCCCAGTAATTTTTAAGCCACACAATTCAATCACTGAACATTAAAACATCTATGAGATCCTAACATGAATCACTTAACTTGTAACTGGACAATAAAAGTTTTGCTGTAATTGTGCTGATTTTTTTTTTTGGAAGACAATTTCTCAAAATATCCTCTAATGAATATGGAAGCAGCTTTATTACATAAGCAAAATTAATTAAGTGTGAAATCAATGGTACCATAGAGTTTAACCAATTCTCCTCACATTCAGGATTCCCCTAGCAAGACATACTCCTAACATGGAGAGCAAATGCGTTTTCACAGCCTGAAATCACAGCCCCTGCTATCTGTCCTGCGGGAGAACAAATGGTCAGGAAAATTAACCACCAATATTTGCCAAGAACTTATTATGTGCCTAGTAAATGTTATGAGTGCTTTACATGCATCATTGCCCCTAATCTTCAAAATAAACTATTAATACATAAGGTAGATATTGTTATTATTACCAAACTACAGAAAAGGAAATTAATTTACAGACAAGTTAAGAAACCTGCTCAAGGTCACACAAATTATGTGTTGTTTAGTCGCTAAGTTATGTCTGACTCTTGTGACCCCATAGACTGTAGCCCCCCAGGCTCCTCTGTCCATGGGTTTCCCAAGCAAGAATACTGGAGTGGGTTGCCATTTCCTTCTCCAGGGGATCTTCCCAATCCCAAGATCAAACTCACGTCTCCTGCATTGGCATGTGGGTTCTTTACCACTGAGCCACCAGGGAAGCCCCCAATGTGTGGCAGAGCCTACATTCCATGTTATCAGACCCAAAGGAAATCCATAAACACAGTTGTTTTCGATAGTCCCCATTTGCCCCTCAAACCTTCTCTCTACCCTATTCTGTGTCCCAGGAAGCTGACCACTAAGGACTCCCCCCAGCTAAACTTCCTTTGCCTTCTGGTTTCCAGTCGGGTTGATTAAAAGGAGATAACAACAAGAGATCTGAGGGTAGGAGGAGACCAAGATCAGAGTGTACAAACACTGGTTTCCTCCCTGCTGGGCCACAGGTTGATGGTAACTCCTTCCTCTACCAAAGGTTCTTCCTACAGCTAGATATATCATGGCTTCCAGTGACCACATCCTCCTTTTCCCTCTTCAGATCACTATTGCTTTTTCAAGACCCTTCTCCATCCCTTGTTCATTTCCATTAATGCTGCCCACAGCTTTATAACTAGGGGTTTTTTTTTTAATTAAATCTGTCTCTTAGGGCATTTGAGGGTTGAATACATCTCCTAGTGGATTCAGGAATGTAGTCAGATTTCCAAAGCAATGAGGGACATGCTCTCTAGCAGAGAAGTCATGAGTTTCATGGACAGTGTCTTATGACATACAGACACCCGATAGTGCCCATAGCGTGTCTCTTTCCTTCCAAGTAAGTATCCCCTGGTCTTGAATCTTTTCCAATAAGCATCAGCACAGACAGGGTTTCTCACTCTGAACTCTATTGATATTTTAAACCAGAAAATCTTTAATTCTGTGCCAGGGGTGTCCTATGCATGGCAGCGTCTCTGGTCTTCACCCAACAGATGCCAATAGCAATCTCCCCAGTTGTGGCAACAAATGTCTTCAGATATTGGCAAATGTGTCCTAGGGGCAAAATACCCTCAGTTGAAAACCATGACCTAGAATTAATGGAGAAAGAGCTTCAGAGGATAAACCCAAGAGTAACAAAAGGATGGAGGGAGGGGAAGGAAGGCAGGACACAAGGGAGACAGGAAGGGAGAGAAAATAGATCAAGAGGTATTTCAAAAGACATTGATCTGCCGCATTTCTGTCACTGGTGATGAATATCCTTCACTAAAGGTACTCACTTTCACTTACTGTTTATTCCCTCCGAGAAGCTGGGTGCTCTGTTCTCATGGAGGATCTGTTTCCCTATCAATTTCCTCCTCCTTTACAATCACGACCTCCCCAGACAAGTCACTGCTACCTTCTAAACCACATTGCCCTGCCTACAAATCAAAGGCATTACAGAAGACCATCTCTAAACTTTCTCCCAACTCTGCTGACGTACAGCTCCAAAGAAACACTTCCCTGTTCAAAAATGATACCCCAGATGGTCATTTCTCCCCCCTGTGTCTGTGGGAGCTAAAAAAGCCAACCACATAAGATTAAAATGACTTTCCTATGCATACAGCCGTCATCATCTCATTTTATTCCCACACTTTTTTTCCTTTTGGCCTTTTCTCAAAGATTCCAGGACTTATGTCTAGAATAAGCATATCTTTGTCATCCTGAAAAAAACAGAGGCCTGCCTTGAGCTGAAGGGCAAAGCAATACCAAGAAATCTGAATGGTTTATGCCTGATGATGACTATTTGGATGGTGTTCAAGGACCCGCGGTAGAAATCCTTCATTAGCACCATGACATTTCCATTATTGCCAATGTCAGGAAGGAACGTGTTGCAAGTACTCAGGAGCTGAGGTTTCAACATTTGTCAAATGCAATTACCCAGACTTTTTAGTTCCAAAGTTGATTGGAATGCTATCTTCCACTTCTCATTCACCCGATACATAGAAAAGGAAGCTGAGGGGTAGTTTATGAAAGAGATGCAATAATAACAACAGCATCATGTTTAAATTAGAATGACACGAATGAGTTTGTAATGCTTGGAAACCACATAACTCTGAGAGTGCTAAAAGGTCTATTAGAGCTAACGAGGCGGGTCGCTGTGCCGTTCCAACAAGAAGGAATGAATCACAACACAGAATGCAATCCAAATACAGTTTTCAAACCATGGTTGAGAACAAGGATGAAGCAGAGGACAGGTTCCCCCAAGCACCACCCCAGTCGCCTGCCACTCTGAAAACTTGCCACCAGACCCCCTGATAAAATCACTCACATGTAACTTTCAGCCATATCACTTGCAACAGAACTTTCCATTTCTGCTGTATCTCAATGCTGGAAATGTCCGCGAGGTCTCCAGTTTTGTGGCTGTCTTAAAAGATGTTGCAAGTCAGGAACTAGCGGGGACACTGAATTCCACTTAGAAGAGAGTTTTCTTAGGATCCCATTCTCTGAGACATGGAGACAAGGATTTGCCAGAGAAAAATGTTGCTGCGATTGGCTGACAATATCAGATGATTCTTTCCTTCTCACTTGGGATTACGACTGGCCTCACCACAAGGAAAATCAGAACAAGCTGACCTTGTAGAAACTCAAGAGCATCCACAGAGTTACAGATCATGCTGCTAAGAGGGCAAAATATGAAGGTGACTTCAAAAATAGACAAGCAAGGAATTATAAAAACTCAGGTGAAAATATTCTTAAATAACTCCATTAAATTTGAGTGTCAAAAGTCACACACAGGGAGACCCAAAAGTGAAATTCAGTGAGCAGGCACAACCAAGTTAGTTTTGATAAAGATGATGTTTGGAAAAAGCTGAATTGAATGCCTTTGTAGGAGAGACATACTTACCTGATGGCTCATTGGGTAAAGAATCTGCCTTCAGTGCAGGAGATGCAGGAGACTCAGGTTTAATACTGGGTCAGGAAAATCCCCTGGAGGAGGAAGTGGCAACCCACTCCAGTATTCTTGCCTGGGAAATCCAATTGTCAGAGGCGCCTGGTGGGCCACAGTCCAAAGGGTCCCAAAGAGATGGACGCGACTGAGCATGCGCATGTAGGAGGGGCGCGCACTTTCCTCCTACCTCTGCTCATTTCTCCCTGCTCAAGCTGACCCACATCAGGCATTTTTGTTAATTGACCAGCCCCTAGGGCATGTGGGTTTATAAGCATGCGTTGGTCAGGTTTCTTGCTGCTGCTGCTGCTGCTAAGTCGCTTCAGTCGTGTCCGACTCTGTGCGACCCCATAGACGGCAGCCCACCAGGCTCCGCCATCCCTGGGATTCTCCAGGCAAGAATACTGGAGTGGGTTGCCATTTCCTTCTCCAGTGCATGAAAAGGAAAAGTGAAAGTGAAGTCGCTCAGTCGTCCGACTCTTAGCAACCCCATGGACTGTAGCCTACCAGGCTCCTCCGTCCATGGGATTTTCCAGGCAAGAGTATTGGCATGGGGTGCCATTGCCTTCTCCAGTCAGGTTTCTTAGGCCCACAAAATAAAATTGATTGTGATAGGTCTAAGCAGAAAAAAAAAAAAGTGTTAAAATAATTTTTTCAAAAGAAAAAAAAAGCATTTATTAAAGGATACTTAGTATCCTAGCTGAGGATGGACAAGCTGAGAGAGTGAGAGGAAGAAAAGGATCTAGTCAAGCCGGAATAAGGCAACCACAGATGGAGTTACTCTCCTGAAGACACCACTTGGACCCCACTGTGCAGCAAGCGTGCTCAGAATCACACACACACAGCTCCATCCCACTTTCCTCCGGAGGCGGCTTCTCCACCACCACTCTGGGCACTGGTTTGACTCCCTTGTATAGCCACCACTTCGCTTTGCTCACTTCCAATTGCAGTTCTGCTGGCAGAACCAGGATCTATTGACATTTTAGTCAACAACATGGGTGAAAACAAACAAGGGAGACCTACCTATTTTATAAATTTATACATTAGAAAATTACCGACAGAAAATGTTATAGAGTCTGTGACTAGGTTTTCACGTGCAAGTGGAAAAAAGTGAAACAAATATTCCTGTATTTAATTTCATAAAACCTTTTCTCAAGCATTTAAAATTGAGAAAGCATTTTAAGTTCATGAGCATTTCATGAACTTACCTACGAAACAGAAACAAACTCACAGGCACAGAGAACAGACTTATGGTTGCCAAGGAGGAGGTGAATGGGAGAAGGATGGCTTGAGAGTTTGGGATTATTAGATGCAAACTGGTATACATAGAATGGATAAACAACAAGGTTCTACTGCGTAGCACAGGGAGCTCTATTCAATATCCTGTGATAAACCACAATGGAATAGAATATGAAAAAGAATGTGCATACACACACACACATATATATATACACACACACACGTGCATGCGCGCACACACACACAGACACACATACACAATCTATCCAGTTGCACAGTAGAAGTGTTGGTCCCTTCATCTTGTCTGACTCTTTGCAACCTGATGGACTGTAGACCTCCAGGCTCCTCTGTACATGGAATTCTCCAGGCAAGAATACTGGAGTGAGTAACCATTCCCTTCTCCAGGGTATCTTCCTGACCCAGGGATCGAACCCAGGTCTCCTGCATCACAGGCAGATTCTTCACTGTCTGAGCCACCAAGGAAGCCCCACTTGTGTGTGTGTGTGTGTGTGTGTGTGTGTGTGTAGAACTAAATCACTTTGCTATACAGTAGAAATTAATACAATATTATAAATCAACTATGGAGAAAACTTGAGAATCTCTTGGATAGCAAGGAAATCAAACCAGTCAGTCCTAAAGGAAATCAACCCTGAATATCCATTGGAAGGACTGATGCTGAAGCTGAAACTTCAATAGTTTGGGCACCTGATGCGAAGAGCTGACTCATTGGAAAAGACCCTGATGCTGGGAAAGATGAGGGCAAGAGGAAAAGGGGAGAACAGAGGATGAGACGGTTGGATGGCATCACTGACTCAATGCACTTGAGTTTGAGAAAACTACAGGAGATAGTAAAGGACAAGGAAGCCAGGCGTGCTGCAGTCCATGGGGTCACAAAGAGTCAGACACGATTTAGCAACTGAACAACAAAAAAACAATACTTCGATGAAATCATTTTTTTAAAAAAAAGAATGAAAATTTCACCACCTACCTACAAAAATGTCACAGATTAAAATATGAAGGCACCAAAACAACAAAACCACAAAAAAATCTTAAAGGAAAATTTTTAAAAGGGCCAGGTAATAAAATGAGGCACCAAAAAGAATATAGCAGGAAAGTTAGGCTAAGGATATAATTAATCATAAAATAGCTGTGTTTCTTCATAGGCAAAGCAATGTTACAGGTTTCTTATTACTTATTAAACAAATAGGTATCCAGTTGTCCAAGGGAATATACCAATTTCCTCACTTTGAGCTGAAAGTTCAGTTCAGTTGCTCGGTCGTGTCCAACTCTTTGTGACTCCTTGGACAGCAGCACGCCAGGCTTCCCTGTCCTTCACCAACTCCCTGAGCTTACTCAGACTCATGTCCATTGAGTTGGTGATGCCGTCCAACCACTACCCTCTGGCGTCCCCTTCTCCTCCTATCTTCAATATTTCCCAGCAACAGGGTCTCTTCCAGTGAGTCAGTTCTTCACACCAGGTGGCCAAAGTTTTGGAGTTTCAGCTTCAGCATCAGTCCTTCCAATGAATATTCAGTACTGATTTCCTTTAGGATCGACTGGTTGGATCTCCTTGCAGCCCAAGGGACTCTCAAAAGTCTTCTCCAACACCAGAGTTCAAAATCATCAATTATTTGGCACTCAGCTAAGTCATTGAGTTAGACAAGGCTATGGTCCATGTGATCATTGAGCTGAAAAGAATTAATCATAATGAAAGAACAATGAACAACAAAAACAGATGGTATAATTGATAATGATTTTTGAAAATCTTATATATACAGTTCTATTCATGATCATTCCTTGCTTCAAAATTTAGGAAATAATTTTAACTTGTAGTTTCATCAAGACATGTCTACAGAGAATCAGAGTAATAAATTCCAGTGGGTGGCTAACTCCTGGTGTGCTTTGAAACCAATGAAGCCTAGAGAATCTGGTAAAGTAAATGGTTCAACTGTCTCTAAGATTGGAATACGGATTTTCTCAGGAGGGCTTTTGTCAAGCAATGTGTGACATTCAAATCCACACTGATGCCCTTCCAAGCAAGAGCCTGGTGCTGCTGTTAAGAGATTCAGAAGCTCCAAAATGTGGACAGCATCACTAGCATTTTACTAAGGAAATTAAAACTCATAGTTTGCCGTCTGACTGAGATACAGACAGTACACTGCAGGAAGAAAAGGGTAAAGTTGGGTTGTTTTTTTCATTAGGTTTATTTCCCATTCAGTCATTTTTAATTAGCTTAAATACTTGAATGAGAGTCTGATGAAACCAGCAGAGTTCTGCATATAAATAATGCAGAGAGAAAGAAGGGAAGAGAGGAAGAAACAAACTTAGATGTAGGACTGAGAAGACAGTTTTAGTCTTGTCCTCTTAGCTAAGCTGTGCAATGTTGGTGACTGGTCCACCACACCAGGGCAAAAGATAAGGAAGCAAGGCCAGGGCCAAAATGACCTTGCGAATGGGACACTGATGTAGGAGATAGATGGGCTCCAGGTTAGACATTTACAACTGGCCTCCTGTTTGCATTTCATATGGGCAGAAGAAGTGGACTTCAGACTGGATACTTAGAACTGGCAGCATTTTCTGAGACAAGAGACAGGTGGGCTCCAGTTAAGGCATTTATAATCAGCCTCCTGTTTGCTCTCCAAAATGAAAGTCTCACAGAAACATGATAAATAGCCAGAGTTTGTCTCTTGTAAACACCCTTAAGGTAATAGTCATGGTGATAGTCAAGGTCATAGCCATGGCAAGGACAAAGAGGGGCAAACTCTGTTTGAGTAAAGGATTAAGGCATCTCCCCTCCCCCTCTTTTGGGACAAGGGAGACACTACACAGGTGAAGAAAGGCTCTTTGTGGGTCAAAAGTCAAGGGATAATGCCAGGCCGTAATGAGTCTTGCTCCTCCCAGAAGCCTTCACCTCAAGATCCATCTTGGCTGAAGCGTATATGTGCACCCAGAGGAGGGTCCCAGGATAGGCCTGGTGTAGAATAAAAGCAGATTATTGGCCTGAAGGGAGACAAAGACCCAGCCTAACTGACCTATATAAATGACACAGCCTCCTCTTTACTGCTCTCCTCCTCACTAGGGGGAAACCCACAGCCCTTCCTTCTGGGTGTGCATCTCTGCCTCACTTCTGTCTTCTCTAAACAAACTGTTTCTCTTGTTGCTGTGCTATGTCCCTAACAGGAAACTCTGTGCCTTCATTTTCAGTGTCTCCCTCTGCGATAAATGATTTTTCTCTGGCAGCAAAGACCCAGGGAAAAATAACCTCTAGCCTCTAGCTCTTGCTAGTCTGATGGCTAGGATTCTTGGTTCCCATCCAGGCTACCCAGGTTCAATTCCTGGGCAGGGAATTAAGATCTCACTTCACACCAGCAGTCACTGCTGCCTCACCGAGATCAACACTACTAGTTATCTATTGAAAGTGAAAGTGAAGATGCTCAGTTGCGTCTGACTCTTTGCGACCCCATGGACTGGTATAGCCCACTAGGCTCTTCCACCCTTGGAATTTTCCAGGCAAGAGTACTGAAGTGGGTTACCATTTCCTTCTCCAGGGGATCTTCCCGACCCAGGGATCGAACCCAGGTCTCCCTCATTGTAGACAGATGATTTTACCATCTCAGCCACCAGAGAAGTCTATCTATTGCTATGTAACAAATTTCTCCAAAATTTAGTGGCTTAAAGCAACACCATTTTAATCTGATAGTTTCTATAGATTAGGTATCTGGGCACAGCCTCAGTGGTTCCCATGCCTCTGGGTTCTCACACAAGTACCGTCAGGCATCTCAAGGCTTAAATGGGGGAAAAAAGAGTCCACTTCTGCTCATCCATGTTCTTGCTGGTAGGTCCCTGGGGACCTTTTGAACTGAGGATTTCAGCTCCTCACGAGTTATTGGCCTTCACATAGGGTAGCTCATAACATAGAAGCTGACTGCATCAGGAGAGCAAGTGAGAAGAAAAGAAAGTGCTAGCAAGATGAAAGTAAGGGCCTTTTGTAACCTAGTCTAGGAAGGAACATCCTATCACCTTTGCTGTGCTATTCTATATATTAGATACAAGTAACTAGGTCCAGTCCATGCTCAAGGGGGAGGGGAATACAAAAGACATACATCACACATAAGAATACAAAATACCTAGGAGGTGAAATTAAAAGACGCTTACTTCTTGGAAGGAAGGTTATGACCAACCTAGATAGCATATTTAAAAGCAGAGACATTACTTTGTCAACAAAGATCCGTCTAGTCAAGGCTATGGTTTTTCCAGTGGTCATGTATGGATGTGAGAGTTGGACGGTGAAGAAAGCTGAGTGCCAAAGAATTGATGCTTTTGAACTGTGGTGCTGGAGAAGACTCTTGAGAGTCCCTTGGACTGCAAGGAGATCCAACCAGTCCATTCTAAAGGAGATCAATCCAGGGTGTTCATTGGAAGGACTGATGTTGAAGCTGAAACTCCAATACTTTGGCCACCTCATGCAAAGAGTTGACTCACTGGAAAAGACCCTAATGCTGGGAAGGATTGGGGGCAGGAGGAGAAGGGGACAACAGAGGATGAGATGGTTGGATGGCATCACCGACTCGATGGACATGGGTTTGGGTAAACTCTGGGAGTTGGTGATGGACAGGGAGGCCTGGCGTGCTGCGATTCGTGGGGTCGCAAAGAGTCGGACACGACTGAGCAACTGAACTCAACTGAACTGAAGAGGTGAATGGGCTTACCAGGTGGCACAATTGTAAAGAATCCACCTGCCAATGCAGGAGATGCAAGAGACACGAGTTTGATCCCTGGGTCAGGTAGATCCCCTGGAGGAGGAAATGGCAACCCACTCCAGTATTCTTGCCTGCAAAGTTCCATGGACAGAGGAGAGTTTGGCAGGCTACATACAGTTCATGGGGTTGGCAAAGAGTTGGACATGACTGAGGGACATGCATGCACAGGGTTGGCAGCGGGTGGGAGAGGCAAATACTAGCAGGCAGTCATCACTGGAAGCTATTCCAGAATCTGCCAACCACAGACACAGACAGGGGAGTCTGAGAGATGAACCCAGAGGAAGTCTGTTGCTGAGATACGAGATAGAACCGTAGTCTTCAAGAAAATTTAATAGGGAAAATCTTTCCAAACAAAATATTTAAAACAGGTGAAAGCAGAATTATTTTCCCTGAAGCACCAAGGAAGGCCCAGGAGAGGATAGACACCTATCCTTGGCCCCCTAATCCAACTGTAGCCCAGGCCCGGGACCAGGCTCCCTTCCTTCTGGTGCTTATGAGTTTGGGGGCAGGGCGACAGCACGGGCAATGGACGTTCATCAGCTGCCTGATGGGGAGCCCTGCCAGAAGAGGAAGAAAATAGCTGGTCTCATTGAAGATGAAAACAAACCAGAGGACCACAGGCCCTTTCCAGCCCCTGTGACAGCCAAATAATGATGAGTTTACAATATATTTTCCAAACCTGAAATGAATGCAAACCAAGCATTTACTAAACATCTAAAATTGAGAATTACACCAAATATAGCTTGAAAATCACTGAGGTCTGAAACCATGTAACAAACGGAAGGATCAAGCTGTGTGCAGCCAAGAAGTGGAGATCAAGTGCCTTTCCAATAGAAAAAGCATAGCCAGTAGGAAGGTAGATGATGCAGTTTGGTTGAAGTGGAGCATCAGGACCAAGCTGGAGTGGGAAGAGATTGAAAACTACATCAGAATCTCATCTAAGTCTAAGCCCAACTGCTGGGCTTGGAGAGCAGTTGAGAGAACATTCCTGAACCTACAAAACCACAGAAGGATGGAGGTGAGCTTTATTTAGGAATTACATGCCCTGATTTTTCCGGGTCCATGGGGTTAGGGTTATGTTGCTGCCAGTAGTCCTCTTTTTCATTCTCTGGGAAGACTAGTTCACCTGATGCCACTGTCCATGTTCTTTAAAACTTGATTACCCAGTATCACTCCTCTCACATGATACAACTCTCCTCCTATCATCCACCTGAAAAGCGAAGCTATCGTCCCACAGAGCCTGTGACTACAAAGGAAAAGACCTCTCCACCTTACAGCAGCCAGACACTGACTGATAAACAGAAGGAGGTTAAAAACATAGCGATTTTTACTACAGAGTCCTCACTGTTGATTCATTTGTTTTCTATACTTTTTTTGGATGAACATCTTATATAGGAAAGGCTTACTTTCTTCTGACAAGATTGGTGCCATCCCAGTATCTCCGCTTTAGACAAACACAGTACTGAACCTGATGGCTTGAGAAATGGAGACTTCCTGTCTGTGTGAACATATCCCCATTAAATGATAACATCATTCCCTTTCTGAAGACTCCCCAGTCACCTCCCTTATAACTGGCCAGCAGAAAGCATGCTGGGCTTTCCCTTCAGCAGCCACAAACTCAAAAGAAGGCCGCAGATGGCACAGATCCTCCTTGACTCTGAAAATCCACGTGCACCTTTGAACATCTCCGCTTCAAGGCAATATTGAAAAATGATGTTTCCACCAACAGGGGCAACAAGATAACAGAGCATGCTAGGATTAAGAGGCAGGCACACAGGAAAGAGACAAATAGTAATTTAGCTGGAGCAAAAATGACCAGCTTTGGGGAGGAGTGTCATCACAACCAACATAAATGAGAATGGGCGATTCAAAGTCCAAGCCCAAAGCAGAGGATCTCCCAACAATGTACTTTCTCATGTTAACAGTAATTTTAGTTGAAAGAATCCATATTTTTGTAAATTCTGTCAAATAGCTCTAGGGCAGAAATTGGGTTTGGCTAGGCGACGTATGACAAATATTAGGGACAGCAGTGGGTACAATTCTTGATTCTACTTTAACGAGATTGATGAAAGGGATAAACCCATTAGTCAGAGATCCAGAGGATAACACAGCCTCTGGATTAATTTAACTCACATTTTAGATATCTCCTAAATGCTAGTGTCTATGCTGATGTACTAGAAATACAAAAATGGAAAATAATAGCTAAATGTTTTGAAATATTCAATGTGTACTACATACTGGACTCGGGCTTTATCATGCACTACAATGTTCAATTCTTCTACCAATGCTGGGGAATATGTACTATTATTATATCTGCTTAACAGATGAGAAAAATGAGACAAAGATTTTTTTCAGGGTCAGTAAACAATGGAGCTTGAATTTGAAATCAAAAGATGTTAAGCCAAAGAGTGACTGGATAATCTCTATTACATATTACTACCAAGAAAAGGTCTTGTACTCAAAAAGCTTGCTATGTACTGAGTAAAGGATAAGTGGTTTTGGCTAAGCACAGAGAGCAAAAAAGAGATTACTAGGCAAAGACAATAGTAAATATTTCAAAATGACATTTCCAAACTTTTCCAACATTTTCCACTAGGACTTGAAAAAAGCTCATATGAAAGCCATGTGAAAAATAAGGAAATAAAGGCACTCAATTAAAAGTATGTTGATGATATGCTTTAAATAAACCGATTCCATTTCTGAGCATCTAACTAAATATACCCCTTCTCATCAGTTACTGTGGGATACAGTAGAGCATCACCTTAGAAGTTGTTCCATCCAAATTTTTCTTCTAGAGTTTTACAAGAGACACTTCTATTCAGGAAGCAACAAGTTAAGACAGAAATAGCAAATAACTAGGAGCCAAGTGACCAAAGACATATGTTTGAGATCCAACTGTGCTATTTACATAATTAATAATGTTGGAGAAAGTCACATGACTTCTATGAACTGTGAGGTTTCCCTTCCTGTAAAATGAGATTCATGCATTCTTTCAACAAACATGTACTGTGACCTGTTAAAAGGTCCTCAAGACATATCAGTAATTAAGATATCAGTCTCTAGGAGGAAGCAATAGCAGTGTCTACTGGTGACTGAAAAAAATGCACAACCTAAAAGTTGAGAATTATGTTTTATTTGGCAGACAATACTGAGGACTTAAGCCCAGGGTACAGCCTCTCAGATAGTTCTGATGGATTGCTCCAAAAAGGTAAAGGAGGAAAACAGGACAGATAGGAGTCTTTGCAGCAAAGACCAGGAAGTTGAAACTTCAAAAGACTACTGCTAGTTAAAGAAAACCAGACAGCTCAAGTTAATGAGTTTAGCACTTTTCTGTGTATGTGAGGATGAAAGGCTCTGGGCTCACTGAAATCATTCTTTTGATATGCATCTTAGCCACCTAGGAGTGCTTCCCGGGTAGCTCAGCTGGGAAAGAATCTGCCTGCAATGCAAGAGACCCCGGTTCGATTCCTGGGCTGGGAAGATCCCCTGGAGAAGGGAAAGGCTACCCACTCCAGTATTCTGGCCTGGAGAATTCCATGGACTGTATAGTCCATGGGGTCACAAACAGTCACACACACTGAGCAAATTTCACTTTCACTTAGCTACCTAGGGCCAGTATTCTGTTCTTCCCCATTCCAAGGCCCTCCAGGCACACCATCTGGGGTGGCTGCAATGACTGAGGGCTTGGCAATGGGTAGCCTATTTGCCTCCATCCTGAATTCCCTCAGGGCTCATCATCAGGTGGCTATAGTGGCTTTGATGGCTGCAACATTGTTTGTTTACTAATTCTCAGGCGATGTTTTTCATTCACACTACCCCAGAGGTTTGCTATGAGGATCAAATGAAGTCAAGGAAGTGTTGTCCAGGCATTCACAAATGCTAGATATTTACTGAGGCAGGTGATACAGTATTGAATAGCAAAGAGAAAGTCCCTGCATTGATGAAGATCATGTTTTGGTCTACAAATAAATGGACACAAAATTATTTTAGAGATAATAAATACCAAGAAGACAATCTAACTAAAACTGCGTAATGTCTGAAGTGTGACTTAGAGGATGGGGTTGCTTTAGATTGGTCATGAAAGGTGTCTGAGGAAGTGATATTTGCACTGAGACCTGAGTGATGGAGAAGACCTAGCCACAGAAGGATCCAGAAGCTTCCAGTCTAGGCAAAGAAAGCAGTAAGTACAGTCCTCAGGGTGAAAGTCAGACTTCCAGAAACAGAAATAAAGCCATTAGGGATGAAGTACAATGAAGAGGAGGAGAGGAGCAGGGAGAGGATAAGAGAGGGAGGCAAGAAGACTACCCTGCACAGCCTTGTGGCCAGAGAAGAAAGGTGGGTACTATACAGAAGCGTAATGGACACGAGTGGAGGGCTCTGAGCAAGTGTGTGACACGATCTGATTTACACTTTTACATGAAAAGATGCTCAACATCGCTAATCACCAGGGAAATGCAAATCAAAACCACAAGGAGACATCACCTCGTACCTGTCAGAATGTCTATCATCAAACAGTCTACAAATAACAAATGCTGGTGAGGATGTGGAGAAAAGGGAGCCATTGTAACTGTTGGCAGGAATGTAAATTAGTGTGACTCTGTGGAAAATAGTATGGAGGTCCTTCAAAAAATTAAACATGGATTGACCATATGAACCAGCAATTCCCCTCCTGGGTATATATCTGAAAAAAACAAAAACACTAATTCAAAAAGATATACGCACCCTAATGTTCATAGCAGCATTATTGACAATTGCTAAGACATGGAAACAACAGAAGTGTCCATCAACAGAAGAATGGATAAAGAAGATGTGGTATATATGTACATGCATGTGTGTGTGTGTATATATATATATATATATATATATATATATCTCAATGGAATACTATTCAATCATGAAAAAGAATGAAATTTTGCCATGTACAGCAGCATGGATGGACTTGGAGGGTATTATAAGTGAAATAAGTCAAAGAAAGATAAACACTGTATGATATCACATACATGGAATATAAAAAATCTACAAACTAAAGAATATAACCAAAAAAAGCAGACTCATAGAGACCTAATTATCTGTGGCTCAGATCATGAACTGCTTATTGCCAAATTCAGACTTAAATTGAAGAAAGTAGGGAAAACCACTAGTCCATTCAGGTATGACCTAGATCAAATCCCTTATGAGTATACAGCGGAAGTGACAAATAGATTTAAGGGACTAGACCTGATAGACAGAGTGCCGGATGAACTATGGACAGAGGTTCGTGACATTGTACAGGAGACAGGGATCAAGAAAATTCCCATGGAAAAGAAATGCAAAAAAGCAAAATGGCTCTCTGAGGAGGCCTTACAGATAGCTGGGAAGAGAAGAGAAGCGAAAAGCAAAGGAGAAAAGGAAAGATATTCCCATCTGAATGCAGAGTTCCAAAGAATAGCAAGGAGAGATAAGAAAGTCTTCCTCAGTGATCAATGCAAAGAAATAGAGGAAAACAACAGATTGGGAAAGACTAGAGATCTCTTCAAGAAAATTAGAGATACCAAAGGAACATTTCATGCAAAGATAGGCTCGATAAAGGACAGAGATGGTATGGACCTAACAGAAGCAGAAGATATTAAGAAGAGGTGGCAAGAATACACAGAAGAACTGTACAAAAAAGATCTTCACGACCCAGATAATCATGATGGTGTGATCACTCACCTAGAGCCAGACATCCTGGAATGTGAAGTCAGGTGGGCCTTAGAAAGCATCACTATGAACAAAGCTAGTGGAAGTGATGGAATTCCAGTTGAGCTATTTCAAATCCTCAAAGGTGATGCTGTGAAAGTGCTGCACTCGATATGCCAGCAAATTTGGAAAACTCAGCAGTGGCCACAGGACTGGAAAAGGTCAGTTTTCATTCCAATCCCAAAGAAAGGCAATGCCAAAGAATGCTCAAACTACCGCACAATTGCACTCATCTCACATGCTAATAAAGTAATGCTCAAAATTCTCCAAGCCAGGCTTCAGCAATATGTGAACCGTGAAATTCCAGATGTTCAAGCTGGTTTTAGAAAAGGCAGAGGAACCAGAGATCAAATTGCCAACATCCACTGGATCATCGAAAAAGCAAGAGAGTTCCAGAAAAACATCTATTTCTGCTTTATTGACTATGCCAAAGCCTTTGACTGTGTGGATCACAATAAACTGTGGAAAATTCTGAAAGAGATGGGAATACCAGACCATCTGACCTGTCTCTTGAGAAACCTGTATGCAGGTCAGGAAGCAACAGTTAGAACTGGACATGGAACAACAGACTGGTTCCAAATAGGAAAAGGAGTACGTCAAGGCTGTATATTGTCACCCTGCTTATTTAACTTATATGCAGAGTACATCATGAGAAAACGCTGGGCTGGAAGAAAACACAAGCTGGAATCAAGATTGCCGGGAGAAATATCAATAACCTCAGATATGCAGATGACACCACCCTTATGGCAGAAAGTGAAGAAGAACTAAAGAGCCTCTTGATGAAAGTGAAAGAGGAGAGTGAAAAAGTTGGCTTAAAAGCTCGACGTTCAGAAAACTAAGATCATGGCATCTGGTCCCATCACTTCATGGGAAATAGATGGGGAAACAGTGGAAACAGTGTCAGACTTTATTTGGGGGGGCTCCAGAATCACTGCAGATGGTGATTGCAGCCATGAAATTAAAAGACGCTTACTCCTTGGAAAGAAAGTTATGACCAACCTAGACAGCATTTTAAAAAGCAGAGACTTACTTTGCCAACAAAGGTCCGTCTAGTCAAGGCTATGGTTTGTCCAGTGGTCATGTATGTATGTGAGAGTTGGACAGTGAAGAAAGCTGAGAGCCGAAGAATTGATGCTTTTGAACTGTGGTGTTGGAGAAGACTCTTGAGAGTCCCTTGGACTGCAAGGAGATCCAATCAATCCATCCTAAAAGAGATCAATCCTGGGTGTTCATTGGAAGGTCTGATGTTGAAGCTGAAACTCCAATACTTTGGCCACCTCATGCAAAGGGTTGACTCATTGGAAAAGACCCTAATGCTGGGTAGGATTGGAGGCGGGAGGAGAAGGGGACGACAGAGGATGAGATGGTTGGATGGCATCACCGACTCGATGGACAGGGGTTTGGGTAGACTCCGGGAGTTGGTGATGGACAGAGAGACCTGGCATGCTGCAATTCATGGGGTCGCAAGAGTCGGACACGACTGAGTGACTGAACTGAACTGAACTGAACTTTCTCTCCATCTTGCAGAGAGACGGAGGAAATTCATTCAGATTTCTCCACATCAGATCTTGAAGAAGGAAGCTTTGCAAGTTGGAAAATTCCAGGTCGAAACACTGGAAGCCACTTAGGACTCTAAGCTTATCTCACAAGTACATCTTTATTGTCATCAGGGGAGATAAAGTGAAAAGAGAGAAAACAGGCTCTCGATTCTACCCCTTTCCTCTAAGCCCACCCTTGCCCTTTATGATATATGCAACTTTGCCCCTTGTTATTATTCAGCAGCAGTCATTCAACTTGAAAGTCAACGAAGGCCAGGCATTTGTGAAGAAGAGAAACCCAGACACACTTCAAACATGATGCAGCTCTCAGGTGGCTGGAGGGCTGAACTGCGTGTCTTCTCTAGGCCTGTCCTTGCTCTGGGACTCATCCTCCTGCTGCACACCCGAGGAAGGAAACAAACAGCAGCGATGAAGGTGGAGCCAGTGGTAGAAGAAAGGACTAGCTTGACTTTTATCCATGTATTTGAAGGATGAGCCCTCAGAACCTGTTGCCTTTTTTTCTGCTCTGGGCTGTAGCAGGACTGGAGGGAACGGAAATGTGCTTGAATTTTATTTCTTTCAAACAGAGTCCTACAAAGGCTATCTCCTAGCCTTACCCCATGGCCTCAAATACAAATAGCAATGTCTTGGCAGGAAATCACAGAGTGGAAAAAGGCTACAGAGGACAGATGTTTTCAAACAAAACAAAAATTTGAAGACTTTTAAATAACAGTTTCCCATTCCCAAGTCACACTCTGTGGTTTTTGCTTAGTACAAACAGCACCTGGAAGTCTTATTTCTTGCACAACAATGGCTCTGAGATCTTTCTCTTTGAAAGTCTTGTTGTTGTTGTTTTGGCTTTGGACCTCAGATGCATGGATTTGGATTAATCACAATAAATTATTGCCATTGGGCAATACATGTTCTATTTTTATTTATATATTTACTTATTACTTAGAAATGGTATATAAATATATGTATTTGTATAGGGATAGAGTTTATCACAGGCTTTCCTGGTGGCTCAGACAGTAAAGAATCTGCCTGCAATGCAGGAGACCTGGTTCGATCCCTGGGTCGGGAAGATCCCCTGGAGGAAGGCATAGCAACCCACTCCAGTACTCTTGACTGGAGAATCCCATGGGCAGAGGAGCCTGGCGGGCTGCAGTCCATAGGGTAGCACAGAGTCAGACACAACTGAAGTGACTAAGCATCAGCAGAGTTTATCACATGTATGTTCTTAAGTAACATATTGTTTAGTTTTGTTTTTAAACATTATAAGGATGCCATTCTATCCATTATCTACTGGAATTTGTGGTTTTACTCACTATACATTACCACCATTCATTTAAATTACTGTATATTGCTATACTTCATTTATTTTTACTGCCATGTACTATCTTGTTGTAAATTGTCATTTGTTTCTCCATTTTTGTCTCAATAGTCATTAGGTTGCTTCCAGGCTTTTTGATTAACAGAGCTACTATAAACATTCTCATAATAGACACTTTTTGCAGGACCATGAGTTGAAGTTCTTTAGAACAGAGTAAAACTAACATATGCCATCAGGCTTTCTCCTTATGTCTTCTGATCTTTGAATTTATTATGGCAGGGGAACACTGAATCAGCAAAGTAAAGGATTTAATCAACTAGTTAAACACATTCCCCATGGTTGTGAAGGTAGTAAGTGACAGAGGAGGGAAACCTGGCTCCAAAGCACCTGTTTCTAATTACTACATCTGGATACCACACAAGCAGTGTCATCTATTATACTCTGCAGGTCCTATTCCCCATACTGGACTAGACCAGCCCTGTGTCCATGGACAAGTCATTCGCCGTCTGGGGCCTTAGCTTTCTCATCTAAAAAATGACAGAGATGTTCTGCATGATCTTTTAATATCCTTT
Organism: Okapia johnstoni; assembly: GCA_024291935.2. Taxonomy (NCBI): domain Eukaryota; kingdom Metazoa; phylum Chordata; class Mammalia; order Artiodactyla; family Giraffidae; genus Okapia; species Okapia johnstoni. The sequence goes on from CM044325.1 coordinate 12,611,525, forward strand.
AAAGCTTTGTTATTCTATGCATTTAAGGCCCTGGTCCTCCCAGGGGGTTCAGTGGTAAAGAACCCACCTGACTATGCAGGAGATGTGGGTTCGATCCCTGAGTCAGGAAGATCCCCTGGAGAAGGAAATGGCAACCCACTCCAGTACTCTAGCCTGAGAAATCCCATGGACAGAGGAGCCTAGTGGGCTACTGTCCATGGGGTCACAAAAGAATCAGACATGACTTAGCAACTAAACAACAACAAAGGCCCTGGTACAATTAATCTCTGCTCTTCAATTCTTTTATTTGGACCTAACACAATTAGCTTTTTAATATTAGGCATCCTATCAAAACAAGATTGTGCAATTGAATATTGTCTTTGTCCCTTTGGGCTGCTATAACCTACTATAGACTGGGTACTGCAGGCTATCACACTGGGCATTAGGATTTCAACATATGAATCTGGGGGGACACAAACATTCAGACCATAGAGCATGCTACACTCACCATTCTGACTACCCCAAAGGCTAACAAACTTGCCAAGGGACATCTCTCACAAAGGAGACATCTCTCACAAAGGAGACATCTCTCACACAGTCGAGGGTCAGAAAAAGGAGATGGTGGTGAAAACTTAAGTCAGATAGCCCCTTCCTAGTGCCACTTACAGTTTAAGCACCATAGCTTCCAAATAGATCAAGAAAATGAGCCCCAAGTTTGCACTGTGTGTCTGAAGAACACCTTTTTAACCCATCCAGTCCCATTACTTCATGGCAATTAGATGGGGAAGCAATGGAAACAGTGACAGACTTCATTTTGGGGGCTCCAAAATCACTGCAGATGGTGACTGCAGCCATGAAATTAAAAGATGCTTGACCAACCTAGACAGCGTATTAAAAAGCAGAGACATTACTTTACCAACAAAGGTCTGTCTAGTCAAAGCTATAGTTTTTCCAGTAGACATGTATCGATGCAAGAGTTGGACTATAAAGAAAGCTGAGTGCTGAAGAATTGATGCTTTTGAACTGTGGTGTTGGAGAAGACTCTTGAGAGTCCCCTGGACTGCAAGGAGATCCAACCAGTCCATCCTAAAGGAAATCAGTCCTGAATATACATTGGAAGGACTGATGCTGAAGCTGAAACTCCAATACTTTGGCCACTGATGTGAAGAACCAACTCATTGGAAAAGACCCTGATGCTGGGAAAGGTTGAAGGAGGGAGGAGAAGGGGACGACAGAGGATGAGATGGTTGGATGACATCACTGACTCAATGGACATGAGTTTGAGTAGGCTCCGGGAGTTGGTGATGGACGGGGAAGCCTGGCATGTTAGAGTCCATGGGGTTGCAAAGAGTCAGACATGGCTGAGCGACTGAACTGACTGAGGTCCTAGAAGCCACGTGAATCCTGCATGTAGGACTATCAGTATTTAGAACTCAACTCCATAGGCATATTTATACACAGTGGCTGTTGAGAGCTCCCAGCTGTGGAATCCCAAAGCCACAAACTGTATTTATATGCAGGGTCCCTATTCCCTGGTCCCAGTTCTGCTCAAATCTGTAGAAACACTTCGTCTCTGTAGAAAAGTCCTTGTAAATCTCTCCTTGTTGAAGGATTTGGTTCACTGATTGTCAGCCATGAGCTACTTCATAAAACAACTCATAGAGGAATAGAACCTTCTGCTCTGCCTTTGGTGGGGAGCTTGTTACACTAGATCACCTTTTAATGACTGTATTCCATTTTAACTCAGCTCCAGAGAAAGAAACTAAAAAGAAAGAAAAAATCCTTCCTTAATGCTATGCTTTTTTTTTTTTCATATTGCATCCACTGAAGCCAATTAGAAAAGATGGACAGAAGTTGCTTCTGCCTCTGGAATCCCAGGGCCTTATGGCATAAAAATGGGCCAGTTGCTCATTGAAGGGGTGATGTTTCAGGGCTAAAAGACCTATCCCTGTTGAAATATGCCAAGACAAAGTTTCTAAACTGGAAGTGAAACTAAATCTACATCAATGCTATTTTTAACACCTGAATCTCACTGATACGTTACTTTCTAATTCCCTGTTACATTTTGCAATGATTACCTTCATTTTAATAAGTTTCAATTAATATTCAGGAGAAAGAATATTGCTTTAAGGGAGCACAGAAATAAATGCCTGAGCCTATTTTTTTTTAATTGGTGGAGATTTTATGTCTGTTTGCATTCTCAGTCCTTTGGACTGTAGCCCACCAGACTCCTCTCTCCATAGAATACTAGAGTGAGTTGCCATTTCCTTCTCCAGAAGACCTTCCTGACCCAGGGATCGAACCTGTGTCTCCTTCAGTCCTTGCATTAACAGGTGGGTTCTCCACCACGGAGCCACCTGAGAAGCCCCAGATGTTATGTCTACTCAACATTGAATTAGAGATTTTAGGAGGAATATTCTCTCAGGAAAGCACTGAGACTGAATTCTACACAGAGTGGCGGTACAGTATTTCACTTTGATATTGGTTAGAAGACAGAGTTTCTGTGAAAATCAAATCAGAGTTCTCAGAATTCCCGCAAGAAAGACTCTTAAGATAGAGATCAAGTTCTGTAACATGAATAGTTCCCATATTAATAATGCCGAAAATTCAAAATTCTAGATGCAAGTCACCTTGCATGAGGGATCCTATGTGACAGTTACAAATGCTTGGCTCTAATTATAATGTGCAAATCTACCTTTAATTTGGACCAAATTTTCTATGCAGCAGGAGCCCTCATTAGTGACTTCCACATGACATGATTGCGGTATTAAGCAGACTTCTCCACTCCTCTGGAAAGCGCTGGGGCAGAGGACCTCGTTAGGTCTATAACTGAAGGTTACTGGGTTGCTCTTTGGGACAATGCTCACTGTTGTCCCCACCCTTAGAGATGGATCTGCACCAGGGGTCTGTATGTTCATCTCCAAAAGGATCTCTTTTTTCTTCTACGAGTTTTTTTTTTTTTTTAATTTCAGCTTTACTGAGGCATAATTGACATATAAAATTGTAAGGTATTTGAAGTATACATCATGGTAATTTAATAAACGTGAACATCTCCAATCCAATTTATGGTAGTTTGCATCTGTTAGCATTACTGTGTAATTTAATTAAGGACAGTGTAAATTGATGGCATGAATTAAACAAGAAAGAGAGATGTTCCTATGAAAAATAAATTGAATGCTTGGAAAGATTTGATAAAGTGGAGTCACAAAAAGATTATTGATAGTTAAGATGGAGTATACTAGAAAATAGTCTACTGCCCACCGCCTGCAAACACCCCTCCCTATGTGCACACACCACCAAGAATTTAATTGGGAGAGGAGTCAAATAGTTTTCTGAACTCAATTTACTTCTCAAGTATCTTGAGCAGAGGGGAGCAAGCTTTTTCTTAAAGGGTCAGACTGCATGTACTTTATTTTTTTTTATTTTAAATTTACTTATTGTTTAATTGCAGGATAATTTGTTTTACAGAATTTTGTTGGTTTCTGCCAAATACCAACATGAATCAGCCACCTCTCTCCCCATCCCACCCCTCTAGTTTGTTGCAGAGCCCCAGTTTGAGCTCCCTGAGTCATACAGCCAATTCCCATTGCGTATCTATTTTACAGGTGGTAATCTAAGCTTCCATGTTACTCTCTCCACGCATCCCACCCTCTCTCTCCTCCCCCCAGCCCCAGTGTCCATAAGTCTATTCTCTATGTCTGTGTCTCCATTGCTGCTCTGCAAATAATTTCATCAGTACCATCTTTCTAGATTCCATACATATGCATTGGTAGACGATATTTGTTTTTCTCTTTCTGACTTACTTCACTCTGTATGATAGGCTCTGGGTTAGCTTTGCAGCCCACAGGGTCTCTGTCACAACTATTCAGCTCTGTCACCATAGTGCGAAAGCAGTCATAGGCAATATCTAAATAACTGAGTGTGACTATGATCCAATGAAAGTTGATTTAACAACACAAAATTTGCATTTCATGTCATTTTAACATGTTAGAAAATGTTGTTGTTTAGTTGCTAAGTTGTGTCTGACTCTTGTGACCCCGTGGACTGTAGCCCACGAGGCTCCTCTGTCCATGGGCTTTCCCAGGCCAGAATACGGGAGTGGGTTGCCATTCCTTTCTCCAGGAGATCTTCTCTACGCAGGGATCAAACCCATGTCTCCTGTATTACAGGTGGATTCTTCACAGCTGAGCCACTAGGGAAGACCCTTTAGAAAATATTCTTCTTCTTTTCACTATTTTTCAACCATTTGAAAAATGTAAAATCCATTCTTAGCCCAGGGCCTTATGAAAACAGATGGCAAAGCTGATTTAGCTCAAGCCCTAATGTGCCAACCCCTAATCTTGAGTCCTCACTCCATTTTAGAGAAGCAAAAACTCCAATCACAGAAGGCATGATTTATATAAGAAAGAAGACATAGAATTTCACTTAGCCAACCCTACTGAAAGATGTCTTGACTCTATATCCAAATATTGGTGAACAACTGTACCCATGAAGTTAAAACAGAATGATTAAGGTACGTGTGGACCACTTTCAAGATTTCCTGTTTTTTCCCCCATTTACAGTTAACTGTTTGTATAAACATTTTTTTCGTATCTGTTTAAGGTCAGGCAGGCAGGGACCATGTCTGTCAGCTTCACTGCTGGACCCTCCAGCATGGCCAAGCATTCTCATAATGATTGCTAGACAAGGATTTCATTCAATAAATATGTATCAAGTAGCTATTACGCAACTCCATGCAAGATCTGCTTCCTGGTTCTATGCACACAATCATGAAAGAGACAGGTAGTGTCCTTGTGTTCATGGACTTGTATTTGGCTGGAAGATATAGACAACAGACAATTAAATGAATATCTCTTCAAAAAGTAAATGTTTGATCACTATACAAGCCAATATTGTAAAAATCAACAGCTCGCTATCACACACCCTCTCCCAAAAATATCGGTCAAACTTAACAGAAGTTCTCTTTTCTCTGCCTATAATCGCATCTTGATATACCCTAAGTATTCAAGCACTCAGTTGTCCTTTTTCTGAGGGAGGCAGTCAATACCACAAAAAAGAGAGAGAAATTACTGCTATACCACTACCACTTCTGAGAAGCAACGATATTCTGAATGAAACACACCTGCACCCAGGCTCTGTAATGTGCTGAGAATCCCCTTGCCCCGCACCAGGGTGTCCACATCCTAGTCCCTGGACCCTGTGTAAATGCTACCCACTGTAGGAAAGAGGGGCTGCCCTTGAGGCTCAGTGCTAAAAATCCACCTGCAATGCAGGGGATGCAGGTTCAATCCCTGGGTCGGGGAAGATCCCCTGGAGGAGGAACGGCAACCCACTGCAGTATTCTTGCCTGGGAAAGCCCCTGGACAGAGGAACTTGGTGGGCTACAGTCGTTGGGTCACAAAGTTGGACCCAATTTAGCGACTGAACAACAGCAACAATAGCCAAAGAGACTTTGTAAAGGTGGTTATGGTTAAAGAACTTGAGAATAAGGAGAGTATCCTGATTATCCAGGTGGGCCCAATATAACCAGTTGTTGTTTAGTAGCTAAGTCACATGCAACTCTTTGTGACCCCATGGACTGCAGCCTGCCAGGCTCCTCTGTCCATGGGATTTTCCAGGCAAGAAATACTGGAGTAGGTTGCCATTTCCTCCTCCAGGGGATCTTCCCGACACAGGGATCAAACCTGCTTCCCCTGCATTGGCAGGCAGATCCTTTGCCACTGAGCCACCAATAGGAGACTTAAATGAGAGCTGCAGAAGTCAGAGAGACGCTACAGAGGGAAAGGCAGGAGAGATCTGAAGGATGAGGACTCAACCTGTCACTGGTGCCTGAAGATGGAGGGAGCGTGAGCAAAGCATTTGGGGGCCTCAAAAACCTGGGAAGGGACTTCCGCTGACACTCAGTGAGGAAGCAAGGAGCTCAGTCTGACAACAGAAAGGAACAGACTGCTGCCAACCTCCAGAAGGAGTGAGGAAATGCAATATCTCCAAGTGCCTCCAGAGAGGAAGTCTTCCCGGCTTCTAAACAGGGACCCGGTCAAGTCTGCCCGAGTTCTGTTCCACAGAAACTGTGAGATAAGAAATGGGAGGTGATCTGTTTCCAGTAGTGATTTCAAACCAAAACAGGCCCTAGGAATGTCTTTGAACATCCCTGCCCCTTCTGTGGAGAAAGGTATTTATGCCAAGAAAATCTAGTCTGTGGTGCTAGTAAATCACTTAGCAATCTCTCTAATTATAGAATATTTAAAAGAAACCTGTGATGCTGATTACCGCCTAATTATTTCAAACAGGTTGTAATCATGGGCAATATTTCTAGAACATGCAATACAATTAAAGTTACAAAGTCGCTTGCCTTATGTGACAAAGCAACTGGATGATAAATATCCTCTTGCTGAACCAAGGGTCTCCTTTAGACTAATAATGGATTAATCTGTATGTAAATCACATGGCCCAGCTACACCCCGTGTTTGACATTCTGTCTGCTTTCAAGGGGGGAAAAATAAGCGTACTTCGCCAGCAGTAAAAACTGTCAGTCTTCTACAACTGAAGAACCACTCACTCTAATTCCTCCTGCTTCTGATGATGTCTGATCCTGTACATGACTCTCCATTTGTTGCTGAGCCTGTTTGATTTATGTCATTCCAAGAAGAGGTCCAGAAAGAAGAGCCACTCTGTTCAGAGGAGGAAACGGAGGCTTGTTTTTTCCTTCTTACCTGAGGATCCTTTTGAGGAAGGCTGCATCTATCTGGATGTTGGAGAAGGAAATGGCAACCCACTCCAGTATTCTTGCCTGGAGAATCCCAGGGATGGCGGAGCCTGGTGGGCTGCCGTCTATGGGGTCGCAAAGAGCTAGACACGACCGAAGCGACTTAGCAGCAGCAGCAGCATCTTTCTGGGGGCTTCCTCAGTGGCTCAGCAGTAAAGAATCCACCTGCAATACAGGAGAGCCGTGTTCAGTCCCTGGATCAGGAAGATCCCCAGGAGAAGGGTATGGCAACCTACTCCAGTCTTCTTCCCTGGAGAATCCCACAGACAAAGGAGCCTGGCAGGCTAGAGTCCATGGGGTCGCACAGAGTCAAACATGACTCAGCACGAACACATACACACACACCTGTTGGACCTCTTGTTTCTGATTTTTGTTTTTACCACCAGAGACTCAAGGAGAACTAACGTACTCATTACTCAAAGTGTCAAAATTCTATAGAAATTGGAGTAGCGGAAACAGCAAACCTGGATTTAGTAGGTGGGAGATAAGATACGCAGGATGCTATTTGTGACAGACCAAAAGGGAAATGAAAAGCCAAACAGTGCCACTTTGAGATCTCAATTCTGGAGGAGACACATAAGTTACCTTAAGGAAAAGGCAAGTTGGTTTTCCTGTTTGTTCGTTGGGGGTTGTTTGTAGGGAGAGGAGACTTTTTAAGTGGAGAGTTTGATTCTATAGGGGAAATGCTCAAAGCCTGGCCCTAAGGGCTTCCCTGATAGCTCAGGTGGTAAAGAATCTGCCTGCAATGCAGGAGACGCCGGTTCCATTCCTGGGTTGGGAAAATCCTTGGAGAAGGGATAGGTTACCCACTCCAGTATTCTTGGGCTTCTCTGGTGGCTCAGCTGGTATAGAATCTGCCTGCAGTGCGGGAGACCTGGGTTCCATCCCTGGGTTGGGATGATCCCCTGGAGAAGGGAAAGGCTACACACTCCAGTATCCTGTCCTGGAGAATGCCATGGACTGTAGAGTCCATGGAGTCACAAAGAGTCGGACACGACTGAGCGACTCTCACTTTCACTTTTCTTTCTTAAAAGGAGAGGTAGAGCCAAATCGATGCTGAACTACCCTATGAAACAATGGAAGTGCCAGGGCCTTTGCACAGCCTGTCCTCTGCCAGTGGCATGTTGGTGTCAGTTCTTAAACAGGCTCACACAAACCAGTCACTAGTATCTATTCCCAACTCTGTTCGATGCGCTCACATTGGTTGTCTGAAATTGGCTGCAGAGAGCATGTTTACATGTTGGAAATGTGCAACGTCTACATAGCTGTGCTCTTGCTCCAGGAGAGCCAGTGGTTAAACATGAACCAGAAACCCCTTGTTATCCCAGAAACCTTCCTTTGGCCCTGTCCCTGCTTTATGTAAGTGCCATCTCAGAAAGCCTTCCCTAACTACCTGATAGAAAATAGCACATCCACCATCCTTCTCTGTCCTCATGGTTTTCAAAACCAGCTGCATGCTAGAAACACCTGGGGAGCTGTAGCATCTAGTAAAGCCTCACTTTAGGCCACTCAGATCAGAAACTCGAGCTCCGCAGGAGATTCCAGTGGGAGGCCCAGGCTGAGGATCCTCACTCTAGGCCCTTATCCAGCTTGTTCTTCATACCGATTGCAGCTATCTGCAATGGTATCTTTATGCGTTGTGCTCTTGCTAGCAAAAGGCAGGTCACGTGGGGGCAGAGCCATTGTCTGATTGTTCAACACTAAATCTTTGAACCTGGAATCAAGCCTTACACATAGGGGACAGTAGATAATTTGAGGAAGGAAGGGAAGGAGGGAAGAAATGGGGAGAGAAAGGAAGGGGAGGGAAGAGGAAGCAATATCTTGCATAGCTAGCATCTCTGGAAGGGTATTAAGTTGCTAACCAATCTATTTCTTCTTTAGGAAATTAAAGAAGATTCTGACCTGACAGTGAAACTGACCTTACAACATAGGGGCAGGCTGGGGTGGGTGGGGGGTTTCTGAGGCCAGAGACACACCACCAAGAGAGAAAAAAGTTAATGATCAGCAATGTAAGCTGATAGGTGACAACCAACTTTAAGATCTCTGTTCTGTTCCTGCACAAACCAGCTTTGTCTTAAGGTTCTCTGAAAACCAAAGGAACCGGCTGTACCTGTGCTTAGGATAAAGCAGTGCAGGGAGACACGGGAGTGCCAGGTTGTTCAGCTCCAGAGGATTCTGCTCACATCACAGGCAACATGAAAAGCACCCCCTGGAGCTGTGCAGTGCACAGACCACATGGGCATGTCAGCAGCCTGGGAAGAAGAGCAACCTGGAAAATGGACTGTGGAACAGACGGCATAACCAGAGAGGAGCTCAGGGGAAGAGTCCAGAGTACGAGGCTATTAAATCAAGTCGTCACCTAGCCACAAGAAAGGGCTGTGCTGCTATACCTGGAAGAAAATACTAAATATATGGTTTGGGTGGTTTCCGGGTTCACGTGTTCTGAGAGCCAGAGACCCAGGCCAAGGTCTGTGGGATCTGGGTAGTATCAGAGAGTAGGTTGGTATAAAGAGCTCAGATCCATGAGTTGATGGGACTTCCCAAGTGGATCAGTGGTTAAGCCTCTACGCTTCCAGGGCAAGGGGCTTAGGCTGGATCCCAGGTCAGGAACTAAGATCTCACACGCCATGCCACCCAAAAAAAAGAGGGGGGAAAACAACCATGAGTTGAGACTTGTTCTCAGAGGACGTGTCCATGAACATTTTTGTGTTTGTTTCCCCATGTCACGTGGCAGTTGTGAACCTCACGTGTGACTGGGAGGTGCCCACGGGGACTAAACCAGCTTGGCCACTAGGGGGAGACAAAGGAAGCTGGAAGCGCAGTGGAGGCTGCAAGGGCTTCTTGCAGACCCCGCGGTAGGGACATGAGAACAAGGCTGCATGGGCCTGGGGGAACAAGAAAGTATTCACAAGGGACAACAGATAAAGAAGAACAGTGGGATCTTGGATTTCTTGAGCCTGATTTTGTTTTTTTTTTGCACCTGCCTCCTTCTTAACAGAACCCTATTTTGGCCCTTTCCCCAGACAACCCTCGAAGGAAGGGCAATTTTATCACCCTTGAATTGACCATTCAATAAATAGCTAGTGGTTTGAAGGTGCTCCCTGCTGTTGAAGCAGAGGGCTGGTGCCTGATGCATGCCTGAGAAAGCTAAGTAGGCTGCAGTGATCTGAGATGGCTGGCATTACCAGATGGGACCGCACGTGAAAGACCACCAGTTTGAGGGTGTCCTGGGTCTTGTCCACTGGGGCTGCATAAAAGGGCAGAGGAACCTCCACAGAAATGGTGTGTAAATGCTAGATTTCTAGGTAAGGACTGTAGAAGGACCCACTGGTGGAATAGGAAATGTATGCTCCTCAGTCAAAAGAACTATGGCGGAAAGTCCGCAGGATGAAACCTCTGAAATTAACTTCACTGTCACCCTCGAGAAAAAGACTCAGCTTTAAGTAGTCATCACGCCAAAGAGTAAGAAACCAGCCTCAGACACACAGTCTCAGTAAGAGCTTTCCTCCCCCTTTTCCATTCTTCTCTCTCACCAGTGAACTTGGGAAGAGTCAATGCAGAGCCAGCAAGCTATAGAGAAAGAAGCAGAAGGTAGAAACCGAGAAAACTCCACTAGCCCCCTGGATTCCTGCCAGCTTCCAGCCTCGGGCTGGCTGGCCCCCAGTGAACAAGGAGAGAGAACTTGGCTTAAAGACTTCATCATTTTAATCTCAGAGCTGACATTCTCATTCCTGTGTCTAACCCCTGTGTTCAGCTTAAGCAATCTGAGAACTTTCTATTATGTGTGAGGGATAACAGTCACTGGCATAAGGAGGCAGGGGGAGGTTTCCCCCACTGAACAAATTTCAAAGGGACTATGGGAGACAAAAAAAAAAAAAAAAAACATAAAAGTAAAATCGCAGTTGTGTTACAATATCACTGGTCTTGTTCAAGATTGTAAAATTTGGGAAAGACTGTGCCCACCCCAACAATTATTTTCTGCAAAATGGGAAAGGGGATGAAATACATTACAGTATGATACATTCTCTACTGACAATAAGAATTGTGGTTTGGGGAAGAGATTATGACAGTATCTTAGTGCAAAGTGACAAGGCTAGAGTGATCCAGAAGTGATCTTGGAAAGCCAAATATTCAGAATCCTTGACTAGCACGCTAAAACCAGAGACAACAATCTCTGAATATCCTTACCAAGGAAGAATGGGGCTCTTTAGCATCACTAAGATTTATGTGCAAAAAAGAAAGAGTAAAATGTAAAGTGAGAGAGAACTTCCTGTCAGTCGGTCAGTTCAGTAACTCAGTTGTGGACGACTCTTTGGGACCCCATGGACTGCAGCACGCCAGGCTTCCCTGTCCGTCACCAACTCCCAGAGCTTACTCAAGCTCATGTCCATCAAGTCGGTGATGCCATCCAACCATCTCATCCTCTGTCATCCCCTTCTCCTCCTGCCCTCAATCTTTCCCAGCATCAGGGTCTTTCCAAATGAGTTAGTTCTCGCATGTGGTCAAAGTATTGGAGTTTCAGCTTCAGTATCAGTCCTTCCAATGAATATTCAGGACTGATTTCCTTTAGGATTGACTGGTTGGATCTCCTTGCAGTCCAAGGGATTCTCAAGAGTTTTCTCCAACACCACAGTTCAAAAGCATCAACTCCCTGTCACATCACATTAAAACATAGCAAGAGGTTCCCTGGTGGCTCAGACGGTAAAAGAATATGCCTGCAACACAGGAGACTCGGGTTTGATCCCTGGGTCGGGAAGATCCCCTGAAGAAGGGAATGGCAACTCACTCCAGTATTCTTGCCTGGAGAATTCCATGGACAGAGGAGTCTGGCGGACCACAGTCCATGGGGTCGCAAAGAACCAGACACGACTGAGTAACTAACCCTTTCACTTTTTCAATTGCTCCAGAGCTGGAGGATTTGACATCAATGGATGCACAGTAAGAAAATTCTCCAACTGAATTAGGAAGAAATTTTCAAATATGATTAAAACCAATGATCAAAACAGGAATGGGAAGGCCTCCCTCCTCTTTCAAGGGGTAGAGGACAGCAGGGCATGTTTTTTCAAAATGATACAGAGAAAGCTCTCAAGAGAAGACTAAAGCCAGAGGCTTCAAAGAGAAACAGCTGTCTCCCCTGCTGCAACACACTTAGTGAAGAACCAGAAGAGACAAAAATGGCAAAATTGAAGCCGGAATAGTGAAAAATCAAAGAGCAAGTGAGAAGTTTGTACAGATAGAGTGATAACAGAAGAAGGAAGACTCAGAAACCTATAAACACCACCTACAGGGTCTTAAAATCAGCAGGACTGAAGGAACAAAGGATGGATGGGAGCTGGTGAGGGAAAAAAAGCCACAGGTGGGGATAGAACTCAAAGGGAACATAGGAAAGTTCTGAAAGCGAGCAAAGGTAACCTACAAGGAACCCAAGAGGACACAGAGATAAATGAAGGGTGGCCTTGCCATCAAGATGCCTTTAATCTGGACAAGAAGATTTAGATACAATTACCTTTAACAAAAATTGTGACCTGATGATACAGGAACACAACATAAGAATATGTGAATTGCAAAAAGTAGCCTTTGAAATGAACTTTAAGATATACATGTTTCGCTTTGGAGCAGAATTTAGGTAGGAACACTTGGGTGAAGAGTGTTCTGATAATGGGGAGCAACATGGATAAGGCAGAAAACTGTAAGAGAATTCTAAGAGGTCTAACATAGCCTGAACTATTGCCAAACACACAAGAAGAAAGGTTTTCAGCCAGTTAATAATCAACAAGTAGATGATAAATTGAGTAGGGTGATCTCATTATTCAACAGGAGCAGAGTTCCTAAGTAATCACTAAATCACTAAAATCTAGCATTGCATTGATGTCATCTACCAAGATAATTAAAAATATGAATTCCTGATGTCCATCCCAGAAAGATTCCAATTTAATAATTTTAAGGTAAGTCTCAATGCAATCAGTTAATGAGCCTGAGTATGTGGGAACCACGGAAGATTTTTGAGAGATCTTGAGGAAACTTTTCACCATATTTCTGAACAGATAAAATATGATAAGACCAGTACAATAAGAATATGTTACTGTGATAACTTAGGTAACTGTTCTCACTTCTTCACTGTCTCTTGTAATAAGATCTTACAGAGTACACTTCTCCACTCTGTTGATGTTGGGTTTGGCCAAAGTAATGTGGATAGGATGACAGTGTCTAGTCCAGAACCAAAGTTTTAAGAGGGTGTTCTATCTTTTAAGCACCTGCCATCAATTATGAGAAGAATATGGCAGGTGCTTCATTCAGGAAGAATATGGAGATGCATGGAACAGACCTAAACTCTGTGCCAAACTAGCCAAACAGCATCCTGAGGAAGAAATGCCCCAGCTGACCTGCAGGCTGTTGAGTAAGAAAAATAAATGTTTGTTGCTATAAGTTATTGAGTTTTGGCAAAGTGTGTTATACAACATTTTTACAGCAATAGCTGACTAATACATTAATTAATTTAAATTCAAGGCTACACGGTATCCTTAGCTAAATTCCCATCCCAAATTATGCATTTACTCTATTCAAAATAACTAACTTCCCAAATGTCCTATAGAAATCAAAAGGCAATATAAGAACACTCTATTTAATGTGGGAATGTAACAAGTTCAAATTACATTCCCACATGTAACAGAACACAAGTCAATCTCACCTTCTACCACATATGCAACATGACGTTTCCCAAATCCATTCCTGAAGAAATCTAAACCCATCTACTGTTGACAGAGATCAGAATAGAGTCTCTAAGGTAAGGAGGGAAGGCTGAAATGATCCTTCCCTTTCAACCGCAGCAGGATGCCAGGGAGTCTATCACTATTTGTATATTTCTACATTTGATGTTACACTCAAGTATGAGAAACCTCACAAGAAGACGTTAAGCATTAGTGTGGCTGAATCTAGAGTCTGTCACACAGAGTGAAGTAAGTCAGAAAAAGAAAAGCAAATATTGTATATTAACACATACATGTAGAATCTAGGAAAAAAAATGGTACCAAAGGAACCTATTTGCAGGGCAGAAATAGAGACAGAGACGTGGAGAATGAACTTGTGGACACAGCAGGGGAAGAAGATGGTGGAATGAATTGAGAGTAGCATTGACATATATACATATCATATGTCAAATAGAGAGCTGGTGGGATGCTGCTATATAGCACAGGGAGCTCAGCTCAGTGCTCTGTGATGACCTAGATGGGGGAGAAGGAGGTCCAAGAGGGAGGTGATATACATATACATATAACTGATTCACTTAGTTGTACAGTAGAAACTAATTCAATATTGTAAAGCAGTTATGAAAGTGAAAGTGTTAGTTGCTCAGTCATGTGCCCGACCCTTTGCAACCCCATGGACTGTAGCCCTCCAGGCTCCTCTGTCCATGAAATTTGCCAGGCAGGAATACTAGAGTGGGTTCCCATTTCCTTCTCCAGGGAATCTTCTTGACCCAGGGATGGAACCTGGGTCTCCTGCATCGCAGGCAGATCCTTTACCATCTGAGCCACCATAATTTTTTAAAAAAAAGATATTAATAATCAAATGTTGATTATAACATTATGGTCAGTACACATGGGGGGATAGATTCTCCTCTCAGAGAATAACACTGAGATACTCACGTCTTATAAAATGTAAGAATTTGCAATGATGTCAACTATATTTTTTGCAATCACTAGATTTTCCTTTAGCGATGCTTCACTACCTTATTCAGTAAATTAAGTCTTCATTTCTATATTCTTTTTGAGCCCTGTGTTCCAAACACATCAGTGCTAAATTAAGAGTGAGCCCTGTCAAGTGAGTTAGCCTTGAGTACAGATTCTTTCAGTCCTGTGCCAAAGGCTTTGGAACTGTTAGAGTCAAGAAAACCTGCCTCTTTATACCTATATTATTTTTCTGCTAGAGAACCACCTCTATCAGATTCCTGAACTAAAGTTGTCATAGATGGTTCTAGAAACCTGTGCCCCAAGGGCTCAAAGAGAACCAAACTTCTGCCATTATTCTTTTCAAAAGTCTAGCCTTTGCTTGGTCTTTTAATGCCTGAGCCTTGAATAACCATTTCAATGACAGCAAAATATTTCCATATGTCACATCTTTTTTTTGCAGCAGTGGGCTATGCCTCTGGTATTCTACTTACCTCTTTTATTTCCCTGTTCCTTTAAGAAAACCCAGCTGTGCTTTTAATAGCTTATCTTGCTTCTTAGTTCGCTGCCTTTCCTTCTCTACTGAGCAAGGACAACCACTCTGTCCAAAGAGAAAAATCTTCAAAGTCTAAGGAACTGTGTGTGCATGTGTATGTGCACACATGCTAAGTCGCTTCAGTCATGCCTGACTCTATGCGATCCTATGGTGTGTAGCCCACCAGGCTCCTCTGTCTATGGGATTCTCTAGGCAAGAATACTAGAGTGGGTTGCCATGTCCTCCTTGAGGGCATCTTCCTGACCCAGGGATCAAATCCACTTCTCTTGTGTCTCCTCCATTGGCAGGCAAGTTCTTTACCACTAGCACTACCTGGGAAGCCCCTAAGGTACTGTAGTTTGATCCAATTCATTTCAACTGGTTTATGGGGTTTGGGACATCTCTGCATTTATTTTTCCCTTGCTTCACATGCATTTAAACTGTTAAGATACTTAAATCATTTGAGGCAGTAAATCCTGTGTAATCCATAAACAGCCAACCCAAGGGTTGAAAAGCCATAGATAAGAGGAAAATGAAAATGGCAAAAAGAGAGTGATGAAAATTTGGGAATTTTGAGACACTGACAGGCTATATGTGTGAAAGTGTTTTGGGCTTTGAGGGTAAGATCAGAACATTTAGCAACTGTAAATATTTTTTAAACATTTGAGAATTGAATACGATAGTATATGCCAGTGCTTTGGAAAGTATCAAATCCAGAGAGTAAGGGATTTTATTAGTAGTCATCACCATTTTTTAAGATGCCACTAATGACTGTATTTATGGAGAGATGTGGCCAGGAGTGCTGGCATCAGGAAAACTTTCTGGATGCGAGATACTGTCCTTGCCTTCGAGTTGGTGAGAGTAAATTAGCATTCATTTTCATGCCTAAGGCTTCAGCAAACCCAGGTACTTTGTCAGTTAAGACAACGTTTTTCCAGCCTGAAAAGGAAATGTCACCTGGTCCCTGCCGCTGACCTGAATTTAGCCCATAAAGAGCTGTCCCTCCTCAGGTCCAGGACCAAAAATAGTAATGGTGGGGATCTGGGCTGCCAGAGCTCAAGGCCAAGTTAGACTCACCAGCTGCATCTGTACAAGGGCTCTCCTAGTTCCAGCCAAGAATGAACAAACCCTCTGACTCCAAAGCCTCCAGGACACGTGGGGTGGGGGCAAAGGTGAATAATTATGTGGGAGAGATTCAACTTCATCTCTCGGGCATGATCAGATTTGGATTTGGACCGTCCTTACTAACGGGCATAGCCAAACGACAACACAAAGCTGGCAAAGACCAACACAGACACTGTTAGACCAAATCCTCAGGGTGCTCTGCTGTCCTGGATTGTTTGAATGGATAAAGTGAATGCTTGCCAGGGGATGAGAGGTCCAGAATGAACACCGGCAGGCCCTAGAGCACGTGGAGAAGATCCGGGGAGAGCAAGTGTCCACCTTCAAAGCTCACAGAGCTAGAGTCTGGTAGAAAGGCATGGTTGGCCTCCAGCCACCATGGTAAATGGAAAGCTCAAAGTGTGTCACTGAAAGGTGATGAGGCTGCCTAAGACAGGCTCGGTCTTGTCCCACTCTTTCTGACCCCACAGATTGTAGCCCACCAGGCTCCTCTGTCCATGGGATTCACCAAGCAACAATACTGGAGTAGGTTGCCATTTCCTTCTCCAGGGCATTTTCCTGACCCAGGGATGGAACCCAGGTCTCCTGTATTGCAGGCAGATTCTTTACTGTTTGAGCCACCAGAGAAGCCCAAATGAGGCTGCCTGGGTGTCAGTAAATCCATCAGGAAACACAATGTCCAGAGAGCAGTTGCCCTGGTATTGAGAACCTTGATTCTCCATGTGATTGAGGACACATGTGCCCTCAACTGTGTCCAGACCTCAGCACATCAAAGCTGCACAGCCAGACAGCCTGTGTTCCCCGACGAGGAACACTGTGGAATGATGGGCACCTGCCTTGGAGAGACAGTGTCAGAACTCCTTTGTCATATGGTTCTTTCTGTTTCACTTTCCCAGCGCTGTACACCTCTCATGCAGGGCCCATCCACCTGACAAATACTCACTAAGCTTCACAGAATTCTATCCTAGAAGTACACCCAGAGGCCCTCAGATGCATTTGAGAACCTGAAGAAGAAGGATTTTCTGGTCTTCACTAAGAAATCATTGCAGCGGCTTTGTCCAAGCTCTTTCCTGGGCTATAGGACAGGACCAGTGAAGAATCTGCCTGCAATGCAGGAGACCTGGGTTCAATCCCTGGAGAAGAAAATGGCAAACCACTCCAGTATTCTTGCCTGGAGAATCCCAAGGCCAGAGGAGCCTGCAGGTTATAGTCCATGGGGTCGCAAAGAGTCAGACATGACTGAGTAACTAACATTTAACAGTTACTAATGAAGACAAAGTGGGTTTTCCTGGCACAACAGAGTAGTTTAGGACAACCAGAATTCCAGTCGTCGCTCCAGAACTAGTTACTAGATGAGTAACGTGAGCTGAATGTCTTCACTCTCTACGTCCCTGGAAAAAGAGGACATTTAAGTCTGCTCATTTCCTACCTCAACAGTCTGCAATGAAGATTAAACGGAAAATCCTGTGCCCACAAAGTTTGGTTTTTTTAAACTTTGAAACATACATAAATATTTCATTCATGGGATTATGTGTCTTCTTATGCTACATCCATTAGAAGAACTCAAAGGAGAATAAAAGGTAAGACCAAAGTAGACAAGACTCTCCCTCAAAACTCTCGGCTCTGAAGTGAACTTCCTGTCACTAATTAACGGAACAAATGCCCACAGGATCACTGGCCTTTATTGTGGAGAAGTCTTCTCTTGTGTCTCAGAAGGTAAAGAATCAGCCTGCAATGCAGGAGACCTGGGTTCAGTCCCTGGGTTGGGAAGATCCCCTGGAGGAGAGCATGGCAACCCACTCCAGTATTCTTGCCTGGAGAATCCCATGGACAGAGGAGCCTGGCGGGCCACAGTCCATGGGGTTGCAAAGAGTCAGACACGACTGAACGACTAACAGTTTCACGTTCATTTTTTATTGTGGAAAGGGAGCTAAGAAATTCTCTAGTAGAAACAGAATAAACAGCAGGCTTGTGGAAACATAGCAGGGGAAAGTTTCGATTTGAAGTCAGACCACCTGACTCTATTCCTCACCTCCTTGAGTAAACACTGAGTTTTGCTAAGTCTCGGCTCCTTGTCTCTAAAATTGCAGTGATGATTGGACCCAGCTTGTGGCGTTTTTTTGGAGATGGATCAAGGTAATGTATATAAAATGCTTAGAATGCTGTGCTTAGCACGTAATAAACGCTCTCTAAATGAAGGCTGTCATTGTTTTATGGAGGCCAATTGTGTAGTGCAGAGAAACTCAGTGGTTTGTGCAAACAAGAACCTGAACTCACAGCCAAGTCTTTCTCCAGGAGCCCACACAGAATTTCGTGGATTCTTTAAGATTTGGAAACCTAAAACAACTCTGCTTCCCAAGTGGCTCAGATGGTAAAGAATCTGCCTTCAATGTGGGAGACTCAGTTTCGATCCCTGGGTCAGGAACATACCCTGGAGAAGGGAATGGCAACCCACTCCAGTATCCTTGCCTGAAGAATTCTATGGACAGGGGAGCCTGGCGGGCTATAGACCATGGGATCCCAAAGAGTCGGACACAACAGCAACTAACATTATCTTTAGAACAACTTTGGCTGGGTATCTGGACATCCATACCTACCGTTGGGAATGTTCATAACTTCCATGTTCAGTCACCTTTCAGCTCAGATTCAGTGCTGAAAAAAATTAACATGAATTAAACTAAAGAAAAAAGAAGCAAAGCAAAACAGACCAAGGCAAATGCACAAGAGAAGAGCAGCTCATGCTAACATTATGCACCTTCCTTACCATCAAAGAGGTCATTTTCTGATGCCAATTTTGTACCAATTGTAAGCAGTGTTAAAATGCCAAGAAATACCATATCTTGAATTGGATCCATTGCAGAGGTGTCTCCAAAGACTAATTACTGAGTTTTCTTATGCACGTCCTGGCACTGTCCTTTGTCAGTTCAGTTACAATGGCAGAAGAAACATTTCATAAGAGATCACTTAATATCTCCAAAGAGATCAGCTTCCTCCCCTCTCTGGCATCACAGATCTTACTACAATGAGGGAGCTTCTCTGTTCCGCATTATCACAGATCCAATATGAATGGAAAATCTTCTCTTGGCTAGAATTGTTGACGATGTAAGCAGGGAAAAAGGCCTTTCTTCTGAAGAAGCCACAGTTAAGTCAAAAAGCAGGAGGAGCAGTCTTGTATCTCATCCCTGGAGTTAGCCTGGCTTCTCCTCTTCTCCATCTGCCAAAAAAAAGACTTCCTTGATCAAAAGAGATTGTTCTCCCTTCCCATTAGTCTCCATCAACCCTGTAAATTGAGAGCCAACTCTCTCTCACTGGGTTTTAAAGCATTCAGCACACTGGGAACTTAGAAATTCTGATGCAGATGTTGGCCAAGGGCTCCAATTTCTTACTACAACACTGCTTCACTTATGAGTGGTCCCTCTGGCATGGAAACCTGAAGAAGGACATACTCATATTAAAATCTCCCCGCAGGGATCTTTCTCTCTGATGAACCATTGAACTCAGTATCTGCAAAATGTGCTTGGCAACACAACTGTTTGCTAGTGTATCTATTCTCTTGTTATCTTACTCTGTTATTTTAATTCTTTAGTAATTAAAGTAAGTCTTGTGTTTGTCCCACTGTACCAACTGATTTCAAATTCCTGAAATAAAATTCAATGTTGTTACCTGCATTGAGGGTCTTGGCAGTGGGGTTCAGCCAAAATACCTGGTATATCTTTGCCTTTGTGTCACTCAACTAAAATCACACACACAATAACACACTGTAATTGCATACATACACATTTTGCCCTCATGTGTTTCCTATACTGTAGGATGAATAAGAATTATTAAAGAGTCATAAATAGGTTTCTGTTGCCTGTACCAGCACCCAGGAGCTGTAACACCAGAAAAGGTGGGAAATGATGTTAACCCATCACACTTGCTCCACAGGAAGAGATAAATAATGTCCAAACCTACTGTGAAAAGGAACTTTCATAAAACTTCTCTCTCCTCCAGGCTTCTCCCAATTCTACCCCTTCCCATCACCTAGACAACCTTCACGACAAGGGAACAGCAGAGATCACCTGTTTGTGCTATCCACGAGTCTCATCTCAGCACGAAGTATTCAATTATTTACGACATCCCTACAGTGTCCTTGGCCAGAGTCCTTAGCAAACAATCTTCTTTGAAGGAGTCATTTTGCCAAAGTGTTATATTATCAGCAGGCTTGTGGAAACACTTAAGAAAAGATGCAGAGAATGGCAAAGCTACCATGAAACAATTACTTAGGATATCAGAAGAAAGAAAAAGATACTGTGCAAACATACGATGCCCCACAGTGATTCTCTCTTGAGACCAATGATGTTGGATCTTTCCCTGAGATCTCTACCTGAACAGGAAATCTTCACAGGGTTCATGTCAGACCTCTGGGGTGACCGGCCTTTGAATGCACTTTGGCATTTCAAGCCATGCCTCTCCTCTGACTTTTTGGGGGTTGCTGCCTAGAGTGCTGTCCTGAGGATTCTCATAAAAAGATCAGGTTCAGCAGGATAGCACATTGATAGCTTAGCAATGCCTGCTGGGAACAAAGATGGCAGTGGTAGCACAAGTGCCAGGGCTTTGTCAGCCCTAAATTAGATGTTCCAAACAGGAACTATCCTAAGTTGCCATGGAAAGTCTGAGGGGAGGCATTAAAAATATTTCCAAATATCATATTTGAGTTAGGCCTTAAAAAGGGACAGGATTTCAGCATGTGAGTAAGAGGGGAAATCTGGGCAGTGAAGGGCAACAGCATGAGCAAACAGTGCATAGTCTATTGCATCTCTTGGTAGGTCCAAGAGATGCTGCTGACCCATGGTCCAGGACAGTGACGTACAGTAGAAATCCAACGTGATGGAAACAACCTAAATGTCCATTGACAGATGAATGGATAAAGAAGATGTGGCACATATAAATAGTGGAATATTACACAGCCATATAAAAGAATGAAGTTGAGTCATTTGTAGAGAGATTTATGGATTCAGAGTCTGTCGTACAGAGTGAAGTGAGTCAGAAAGAGAAAAACAAATATCATGGAATCTAGAAAATATATGGAAGATGTGGAATTCCACAAATACGTGGACTCTAGAAAACCAGTACAGATGAACCTATCGGCAGGGCAGGAATGGAGACACTCATGTAGAGAAGAGATGTGTGGACACTGGTAGGGAAAAGTCAGTGATGAATCGGGAGATTTGAATTGACCTATACACACTACCAGGACCTCCCTGGAAACTCAGGCAGTAAAGAATCTGCCTGCAATGTGAGAGACCCGGCTTCGATCCCTGGGTTAGGAAGATTCCCCTAGAGAAGGGCATGGCAACCCACTCCAGTATTCTTGCCTGGAGAATTCCATGGACAGAGGAGCATGGCGTGCCGGGAGCCAGCTCACGAGATCCCACCCATGACAGAGTCATGAGGTAGAGGGCTGATTGAGCACGGCTTCTCAGCCCTCAGGAATTCTCAGAAGGCTGCCTCAGCACTCACCTTAAAGATGATATCTGTCTTTCTGATGTTTGCTACAATAAACCTCTTCTTATTTTCTGTGACTTAGAAAAAAGGCTTTTCCTGATTCTCTTCTAAAGTAGATCAATCTGAAATCTCAATCGACAAGGCCCCTGAACGGTAGCACCCTAAATAAAATTATCTGAAATATAGAATATGCTAATCTAAATTCCTCTTGCTAGCATATCGGTTTGCTTAATAAATGTACCTGTGCCTTTGGAGCTAATGTGCTTGACTGCTCCTTAACAACAGAACAGCATTGAGAGCCTCCGCACAGAAAGCCCCTATGGGCACAAAACCCTTCGCAGGAAAAAAGGCTTGTTAGGAAATACAAAAAATATTGCTTTGTGAAATTGTTACTTAATCTATAGTTACTCACTATGTTTTTACTCTTAAGGTATTTAGCCTATATAATGAAAGCATAATAGTTAGGGATTTATATAAATAAAAGTTTAGTTTTAATACAAATAATAAGACAATTGTTAATTCAGCTGGTGATTTTGCTAAGAACTGATCTTTGTGCTACATTGTTTCAGCTTGCTGTACTATGACTTTATGGAACCACATTCTTTTCTGTTAAGCTCAAGGTGTAGAGTAAATTACCAAAAACAGGTTTTACCTTGAAACTTTCTATTAATGAATTCTTTCCTGCTGTGCCTGATACAAAAGTGTCCTGGCTGATCAACCCTTATCAATAAAAGAGTCACAAGATGTTAGCAGGCCTCTGGGCCAGAAGATGATGTAAACAATTTTAAACCTTTTATAACTTAGAAACACAAACAGTGTTCTGGTTTCGATATTGATCAAAAAACTGCTGATCTGGCATGACTCTATACTTTACATTTGTTTCTATGTACCACTAAAAATATAAAAGCTGTCTTAAAAACAATAAAGTCAGAAGACACTTGGAAGCACCACGACTCGCTGTGTCTTCTCATTGATATCGCCGACGCCGTCCATCCTGAGGGAACCCTGACCTGCTGGGGCTGGACTCCGGCAGTGGCGGGCTACAGTCCATGGGGTCACAGAGTCAGACAGACTGAGTGACTAACACACACACATATTCACTACCACGGGTGAGATAGATGAGTAGTGGGAACCTGCAGTACAGCACAGAGAGCACAGCTTCAGGCTCTGTAGTGGTGATCTAGGGGGGTGACATTGGGGGGCAGAGTGGGAGGGAGGCCCAAGAGGGAAGGGACATATGTATATATACAGCCGATTCCCTTTATTGTACAACAGAAACTAACACATTATAAAGCAACTATAACCCCACTAAATTTTTTAAAAAGAAATGCAATGTGAGCTGTATGTATAATTTAAATATTTCCAGTTGCCATGTTTTAAAAAAGTAAAACTTTTTAAATTCTTTTTTTTCCAAAAGCATTCCATTGTGAACAAATCATTAGAGAGCTTGCAGCAAAATTCAAAAGGCTTCAGATTCATCAGAGTGGAGGAGCAGCTGAATTCTGCCAGTTTGCTTGGCAGGTACGAGGGGAACCATAAACCACAGGATAAAAATAGTATCATAAAATGGAAAGAAATAAGAGAAAATCCCGAGCGCTTAGGTTCTGATCAGACTGGCCAATAACAGGAGAGGAGATGGAAAGGGGATGGTAGCAGTGCTATAAGCGTGCTCGTAAGGAACGTCAACAATTGCCTGCTTGACCCCTTTATATAGGCAGAAGAAATATGTGGGATTCATTTATTCTGGGAGAATCTGAGTTATCCCTATTAACATCATAGCATTGAAGAGATTTCATAGTTGTTCAGCTGGCTTAAATCTTCATTATCTTTATTTAGGGTTCACCTTTTTTAAGTAAATCTCTTTCCATTCCAATAGGACCTTTACCATGATGACAGTTACTACTTCCTACACCCTTTTCCCCAACGCTTCTCCCTACTATCGTCTCTCACACAAAAATACACTACATTTGAAATTCCATGAGGAAATTCGCCCAAGGATCAAGATTTAAAATGCCAAACTTGAAAGAGCACACACTTCAGAATTAGTCCAAATTGAGTTGAATCCTGGTTCTGCCAGTTGTAAACTGTGAAAACTTGGGCTGCTTCCTGAGCCCCACTTAGTCCCAGTTTCATGATCCCTAAAGTGGGTAGGAACATGCCTGCCTTTTAGAGTTTTTGTGAGGATTAAGTGAGATGATATATGTAAAGCCCCAACACAGGACAACACTAAAGATTCTCAATACTGAGTAGCTCATTCCTGCAGTCAGTGAATGTATATTAGGCACCTACTATATGCTAAGCAATGTTTTCTGTGCTGCGGACACAACATAAAAAAGATAAAGGCTAAGTAATGGTGTTGTTTTATAATATCAACAACAAGAATTGCCATTAGAATGAACTGTCAATATGTCCAGAAGATAATATGACAGTTTCAACCAAAATGCCTGACCTGAAACTGACACAGGCCCTCTGAAGCTGCATGTTTTCCTTAGAGATTATCCTGTCCTACTTCTTTATGAGCACTATGAGAAAACTTAGCTATGGGAAATAAAATGGCACTGAAATCTGGGGGTGTAAAGATGAGTAAGACTGGACTTCCCTGGTGATACAGTGGTTGAGAGTCTGCCAGCCAATGCAGGGGACATGAGTTCGATCCCTGGTTCCAGAAGATTTCACATGCTGTGAAGCAACTAAGCCCCTGAGCCACAACTACTGAGCCTGTGCTCTAGACTCCTTGAGCTGCAACTACTGAAGCCCACATGCCCACAGCCTGTACTCCGCAATGAGAAGCCTGCAAAGAAGACCCAGTACAGTCAAAAATAAATAGCAAATAATGATGGGTAAGGCTATATTCTCTACAGAATCCTGTAATACCACACCAACATCATAACAAATAATCATCCTTATTTTATACCATTGGGGATTGCTCATTCATCCATTCATTAAACATCCATTAAAGGGCAATTCAATTTGTTACAGCATTCGCAATCACCAAGCTCATGTAAAAAGGGAATACAGATAGATAAAGGAGCAATCACATTACAGCTGGACACACAATCTACTTCCCCTATGACAAGGGAAGTAGAGGGCTCCTGAAAACAGATAGGAATATCATTTAACCCAGAACTTAGGGATCATAGAAAGCTTCTGAGAAGTCATGTCCAAACATGGGGTGGAAGAATAAGGATGCTCAATGTAGAAGGAATAGCACGTGCCAAAATATGAAACTGAAAGAGAATGTGAAATGTCTGAAGGACGGAGTTTAATTTGTTTCAAGTGTTGCATGCAAGGAGACAAGTGGTCAGAGATGAGTCCTGAAAAATAAGCAGGGGTAAGATGATAATGGACTCTGAAAGCCCTTAAAGAGTTTAGATTTGATCCTAACAAGACTCAAGACGTGGAAGGAAATGATGATGATGATAATGATGACAATGGATGATAGTGGTGGTGGTGGTGGTAATGGTGATGATAATGGTGATGGTGATGACAGCAGGTTTGTTGATAGCCATTGTAATTACAGGACAAATTAGTGGTAGTAGATGTGACTGCAGCAATAGAATGAGCATCTCTTGAGCATCAACAATGAATAAGATTCTGTGATAGGCAATTCCTTAGTTAATACAACTCCACAAGAGTAAGCGTGTAACTTCCTTCACTCTGGCTATTGTATTAAGAAAAGATTAGAGGAAGACAAAATTGGAAGAAAGAGAACCAATTAGGAGGCTACCACAGAATTCAAATTCAAGATCATGGTGATCTGGGCTACTCAACCGAGTAATGGGAATGAGAGAATTTTGAAAATAATTTATGTCTAAGATTCGTGATCCTGTAGTATCCTATGGTTATGATTGAGAATATCAATTCTTGCCACCTGATATGATATAGAAAATGTAGGTGATTGTGCTTTATTTTTTTCAAACCCAGACCACACACTTTACATGTCCTTGTTGATCAAATCTTTATAAGGAATGTTACACATTTTTTCTTTAACAGCCAAATATAGAAATAAAAAACACTGTCTTTTCTAAGCTCTGGTTTACAGGATTATGCTTATTATACATTTTCCCATCAATGGAGAAGCAGCAGAAAGGTTTCGGAGATCCCATGAAGACCCATAGACTGCAAAGAGGTTGACCTAAATCCTTCTTTAAGAATTCTGGCAAATATCTCACCTTCAGAGCATCGTTATATGGAGGGATATTAAATTTGCCAATGTAATCACCATACTGAATGGGGGAAACGGGATAGGATGCAATCATAAAACAACTTGAGTCTTTCTCCTCCGTCCAGCTCAACTCTTTCTGAATCCCTTACCCCCAGCCTGGGACAGTAGTCAAGCCGGCCCCATGCCTTCCCTGTCTCCTCAGGTCAAGAACAATTTCACTTCAGTCATTAAAACAGCTTATCCAATATAATCACCAAAACTCAATGAAATTCCTTTAAGGGAAAATGTCTCCCCTCTTGGTGCCCCCAGCTTCAGACTTAGAGCCTTCTATGAGGGCAGGGGCATGGTTGGCCACCTTCATCCCTCCGCCCCCCTCCCCAAGTCCTCCCCACTCTGTGTGTTTCTAGAAGTGGTTTCTGGCTGTCTGGCTCAGAGAGAGAGAGGTGAACAAGGAAAGGGCCCAGTAGGCATAGTGAAAGTGAAAGTCGCTCAGTCGAGTCCGACTCTTTGCAACCCCATAGACTATACAGTCCATGGAATTCTCCAGGCCAGAATACTGGAGTGGGTAGCCTTTCCTTTCTCCAGGGGATCTTCCCAACCCAGGGATTGAACTCAGGTCTCCCACATTGCAGGCGGATTCTTTACGAGCTGAGCCACAAGGGAAGCCCATAGGGACCATTGTAATTTGATATTGGGTCCCCTGGCATGTGCAGGGGTTTCTTCCATGGGTCAGTTTAACAGGTTTTTCAGAAATCCTCCAGCTGGGAACCTCTGCACTGCTCTTCTCCATCCGCCCACCCTACATGAACTCCCTGCAGCAGGGTCTTTTTGTCTTTCCCAGAAGTCCTTTTGAGAGGAAATCCTTGGAGCATACATACATGCACGCACACGCATGCACACGCACATGCACACACACACACACACACACACATACACACACAGGCTGGCCCCTTACTTCAAGCCAGGGAAACAGGCACCTTTGCCCCCACGCAGCTCACTCCCCATGCAGCCAAGCTCACAGCCTCACTCAAAGAAGTTCCCCTGTGATCTCTGCTCAATAGGAGTCTTACATTTTGTAAATTCCAGAGATCACTTGTCAAGCTTTCCACGAATTCCCCTTGAAGCCCCTTTTCCTGGGCTTAAGGTAAAGAGAAGCAACACCCAGCCTCCCCCAGCACGGTAGGGGAAAGGCACAGCCCTGACAACTCTCTCCGACTTGCTGTGTGAGCTAGATGTAGACAGACGGTCACCAGTACTGGAAAAGCCCTTGCGCTATCTCACTGGCATGCCCTTCATCAGCAGCCCAGCACTTCATTTTATGACAGCATTTTACTTGGAATCTAATTGCATTTTTCCCACCTTGTAGGGCCCCTGTGCAAACTCTGAAATGGGAAGAGATGTACATAAGATGTTATCTTAGAAAGGATTAGGCACAGTTACTGGGGATTCTGAGTATAATAATGTTCTTTCTGATGCTATACCCTGAATGGCAACCTAGAAAAAAATCATATTCTATATGAATGACCTAAAAGATGACTTAGATATCTGGGTGCTGTGCCCAGACTTTCAGCAATGACTCAGCACCTTCCCTGCTACATTCCCTACTGTTACTGTCCAACATTCTGTGTCCCGACTCATGATTCTGTTTCCCCTATGCATCCCACTCACTCCCTCTGTACTTGTTGACTGATCGGAATTCCCTGACTTGCCCCCTTCAATATACATCAAGCAATTTAGCTGAGACTCACATTTGTCTGGAAAACAAGAATAATTGCTCTAAGCTCAGAGCTCATTTTACTCAAAATTATAGAAAAAGGTTACATATGTAGTGTGATATGTGAGCCCCTGTGAAAAATATCTCCTTCACCCAGTATCTAAAAGTCTTAAGATTCATTTTATAAATGTGTCTTAGTCATCACCTCATTTTAAGACTATTTCAAATTTAGGTAATACTGATATGCGTTTAGCCAGTATACATTTAGGGACAAGTTTAAGGAGAGTAAGATTTTCCCCTTTTAGCCTATAATTTCTTCCTCTCACTTATATGTATAGATTTTAAAATGCTTTAGCCATTGAAGTTGCAGAGTTCTGAGTTTTTTACAAATAACAAATAATTTTTTAGTATTAGTATGTGCCAAATAGTGTGTGGAACATGGTTACATTAAAAAATATGCATTATTTATCTGAAATTTAAGTTTTGCTGGGTGATGCATGCTAAGTCACTTCAAATGCATCTGACTCTTTCCAAACCTATGCACTGTAGCCCACCAGGCTCCTCTGTTCATGGAATTCTCCAGGGAAGAATATTGGAGTGAGTTGCCATGCCTTGCTCCAGGAGATCTTCCTGACCCAAGGATTGAACCCGCGTCTCTTAAGTCTCCTGCACTGGCAGGCAGGCTTTTTATCACTAGTGCCACTTGGGCACTTGGTAAATCTGGCAACCCAAGTCCCTGGAGCTTCCAGTCTGACTGCCCACTAGAGTCCTCGTATGAAATAAGAACCTTCTAAAATTCACTGACAAGTTTTAAATGTCAATGATAGATTGGCATAGTTATAGGTCAAAGACGGATTCCTTCTCAATTCTGAAGCCAAGTGATTGCTAACAACTTTGTTCTGATCTTCCTAAGAAGGAAAAGAAGACTGACTCCAGATTAGCAAATATGGGAAGATGGCACCCCAACACACAGTCTTTGCTGTAATTCCATCTCAAGGGTTCCCAGAAAAATTCTAAAAATACATGGCATCACTGAAAATATCTTTGGCTGAAAGTAACAGAAAATGTGAACTCAAACTGGCTCAAATAATAAGGAAATGCCAGAAAGCCTATAACTGGAAGCTCAGAAACATAATGATGCCATAAAACCCCAAGTTCTCTCTACCCCTCTGCTCTCCTCAATGTCCACTAGTATTAATAGCTGCCATCTTTTCCAGAAAGGTCTGCTTTCCCTCCTCATAGCAACATGGTGGCCAATGCCTATTGGAGCTACATACCTCCCTACCTCCCTTTCTACATCCAGCAGGAAAGGAAGAAAAGGCTCTCCCAGTCAGGGACCTCCACTCTTAGACTAACCAATACTATCACAGGAATGCCATGTGCTACTTACCTTAGAAATCAGGGTTCCTGTTAGGTAGTTAGAATAGGAAACGGGAGTCCAAAATGGCGGTGGCTAAAAGAAAGGAAGGGAAAAGCCCGCGAAAATGGAACAAAGGAAGGTCAAAGGAAGGTCCGAGGACCGGAGTGAGAACTTCAGGTAAAACAGCACTCCTGGCTAAGCCTAATTTACATAGGGCAGGCTCAGGGGTAGGAAAGAAAAACATATAAAAAGCGGAGCCAAAGCGCTCTCTCTCCCTTTTTTCTCTCTCCTGCGCGCTGGGGCGTTCTTCTCTTCGTGTCTTTGGGTCGACGGTCGGCAGGCCCTCATGCTTCAAGGATGGATTTTCCTGCTATTATCTAAATAAAATAGAGCTGTAACACTGATTTGTCTAAGAACTATAACATGGTCTGTCCAAGACCCGAGAGCTATGACCCGCCGAGGGCTCTAATGTCTGTCACTCCAAATCTTTGTTGTGACGTGACAAGAACCGAGGAGCATACACTCGCGTGCCAGTTCTTCCTGGAGCAGAGGACGGGAAAGAGATATAAACAAAAATGGGATTCAACATGAGTTGGAGAGAATGAATGCTAGGTAAGTATCCAATGGAGCTCACTAAAAGCTATCATTAGTTCTTTCATTTTTTTTTTCAAATAGGCCATTAATTTGATGAAAAAGCTATCTAAATGTCTATACGTAAATTCATTCTGGTTGGTTTGACAAGCCCAGTGAAGCAAAGCCAGATGAATTAAGTCTGCCTTTTGGAAAATATACTAATATCTACATTAGAAATACACATAAACACTTCAAGAATTTATTATGAAACATTTTTCCTCCAGGACTTAGAAACACGGACATATTCAAAGTCATTCCTGAATCTTCCTTCTATGAAGGATCAAGTAATAATAATACATTAAATTGAATAAATCCTATTAGTAATATTTCTACATTTGTCTCATTTGGGTCTCACAATAACCTAGAGACAGTTCCAGTGTTTTGACAAAGAAACTGAGCCCCACCCTGATTTAGGGGCCTGTCCAAGTTCATATTTGGTTACACTGAATGTGAAAATGGAAAAAAGAATTCAGTTTATTTTGTCACCTGGCAATGAAGGTATCCTTTTATACTAACACAAGAGCTCTGGTCTATATGTAACTTCTGTCCACCACCCCACGGCAATGCAAAATGAGGAAGTTGGAGGAGGTGATAATTTTAGAAACATCACATTTGAATTAAAAGTCACTGTACTACATTTTCAGTAGCCTTTACAAAACAGCATAATATGGGCAAGAATCAAATCAATAAAAAGGAATCCTACACAAAGGCTAAGCTTCTTAATCTATGGCTAAGCTTCTTTTTTTCCTCCACTGCCACTATATAAGTTAGAAACATTTTGGTTACACATACAGACACACATACAATTCACAAGTAAATGCTGAACTGGTTTAAGCAGAAAAGGAAATGCATTGGCTCACAAAACGTAAAAGTCTAGGGTGTCTCAAAGAAAGTCACAAGTGCCTGGTATCTTGTCCTCTCCCAGTTTTGCTTGCCTACATGTAGGCTTCAGTCTCAGGCTCTACTTGGTGATATAGTATTAATAGTTGCCATCTTTTCCAGAACAAAATCCCTGAGTATCAACACCATCACGAATGAGAGTGTGCTTCTCTACCAACACTCTCAGAATTACCTCCTCATGACCCATTAGCTCTGACAGTGAAAGTGAAGTCACTCAGTTGTGTCCGACTCTTTGTGACCCCATGGACTGTAGCCTACCAGGCTCCTCCATCCACGGGACTTTCCAGGAAAGAATACTGGAGTGGGTTGCCATTTCCTTCTCCAGGGGATCTTCCCGACCCAGGGATCGGACCTAGGGATCGAACCCAGGTCTCTTGCATTGTAGGCAGACGCTTCACTATCTGAGCCACCAGGGATACACTCATTTCTGAAGCAGTCATAATAGAGTAAATACAAATCTATGGTCAGCCACGCTGCAGCTAAATGCCTACCTATGGGGCCAGAGCTTCAGTCAACTCCATTCAAAACACAAAGATTAAACAGTGAAGAAGTGGTTACCTAGAAGAGAAACAGAGTCCATTTTAAGAAGGAAGGTGATTAGGGACTTCCCTGGTGGTCCAGTGGTTAAGACTCAACATTTCTAATGCAGGGGATGTGGGTTCAATCCTTGTTCAGGAAACTAAGATCCTGTCTCAATGGTGGAATCATTTCAACAAAACTTCTACAAGAAAGTAAAGAAGAAAATCTTTATGACCTTGGCAAAAAAACAGTGATTTCTTCAAGAAGACCGAAGATATTAACCATAAAATATATAATATGAAAAGGAATAGGTGTGCTTCTTTTCCAATGAAAACTTTTAAAAAGATAATAACAACTCAGAAGAAGGGAGACTAGATGCTTGGAGGCAAAAATCAATACATCTATTATATTCATGAACAAAAACAAGAACTTATTCAACGACTTGAGAAACTATTGAGAAACGATATCGTACCACTGCCTAACTAGTGTCTTTTCTCAAGTCTTTAAAGAAACTGAATTACCCATCTTGATTATTCCCTTTTGGGCAACATTTGTACAGGCAACCTGACTCAGGAACATGACACAAACCCTGAAGTCTGGGGTTAGATTTGTACTCAAAGAAACAGACTAATATACATTGCCATTCTTTTATCTGATGGCTTAAAAGTAGTTAACTGGCTGGATGAGACGAAGAGAAGAAAGGGCGAAGCCTCATGCTTCATAAAGGTTACCGGTGTGAAGAGGAGAAGGGCCCCGGTTTATGCTGAGTGGCAGAGGCATTTGTCTCTGAAGCTGAAATGATCTCACTGATAGATACAGAATCTGATTGTGAGGAGTCTGTAGAACTCTGGCCAAATGGAAAATCAAAAGAAGTGAAAATCAAGCCAAAAAAAAAATCCAAAACACTTTCAGAGTTGGTCGTCACTTAAGAGTCATTCAAAAAAGTTGCTTTGTCCTCTTAGAACAAACCAGCTCCATGTTAAAAGACAAGGTCACAATCCCACAGGCAGCCATCAGTCTGAAACTTTGCAAACAGTGGTCACTCTGGAGATGTTTCAAGTGCCCTTATGTGAGCCTGCATCTTTTCAGTCCATTTTCCAAATGGCTCTAGATTTTATCTTGCTGGGTAAATTGCTTTCTCCCTCTCCTTCGCCCTTATTTTCTGCCACAGAAAAAAAGAATGAATTCTTACCCTCTGAGGCTTCAGGCTCTGGACTAGAGATTGAACCAAAAAGAAGAAAATTAAATTCACAAATAGGCACTGTTTACAATAATATAAAAAGAATCAAATGCCAAAGACTATATCTAACAAAAGATATGCAAGAAAACCACTGTTACCAAGTCCAAGCTCACTCTGCTCACCACACAACAGGCCAATGAATCCTGGAGATGAGGTGTTGTTGTAGTGTTAGTTGTTCAGTCCTACCCAACTCTTTGTGACCCCATGGACTGCAGCCACCAGGTTCCTCTGTCCATGGGATTCTCCAGGCAAGAATACTGGAGTGGGTTGCCATTCCGTCCTCCAGGGTATCCTCCCCACCCAGGGATCAAAACAGGATCTCCTGCATTGCAGGCAGATTCTTTACCATCTGAGCCACCAGGGAAGTCCATAGGAAAAAGACTATTTGGAAAGCCAGCTGACCTAGAAGACAGCAGGCTAGTGGTGGTGGTTTAGTCGCTATGAAGAAGGAATTCATAGGGCCTGGACTCCATCTTAGGCTTGTTCGTGCTGATCATGTTCGGCCACCTCTCTAATGGACTCTGAACTCTGTGCTTAGTGCCTGTGGAAATGACAATAGAAGGATAAGACCCCCTCCGGACAGGTCATAAATTTTTATCTGTAACCTCAGGCTTATTGATTATTGACTGTTTGAACACATAACACATGAATGATGGGGTTATTGTGATTGTATTTACCTTTCCTTTGTTTATGTAAGTCACAAGGAAATTGGGTGGTGGGTTCAGACACGTACACATAGGGTATAAAAGATTTTCACAAATGCTGGTCGGGGTCCTTGGCTAAGAGGAGACTCTGCCTTGGGCCCGCCGGTGTAATAAACTGCACTTCACTATCTGCATCGTCCTTCTGAGTGAGCTTGTTTCCCGGAACGTGTGGCTATAACAGCTAAGTCCTGTCTGACTCTTGCAACCCCGTGGGCTGTAGCCTGCTAGACTCCTCTGTCCGAGGGATTCTCCAGGCAAGAATACTGGAGTGGGTTGCCATTCCATCCTCCAGGGGATCCTCCCCACCCAGGGATCAAAACAGGGTCTCCTTCATTGCAGGCAGATTCTTTACCAACTGAACTATGAGGGAAGCCAGAAGATGGCAGACTAGCACCTCAAAATAACCATCTTTTGGGGTCTGGATGCCAGGTTCTTTTATAGATCAAAGATAGGGAGAGGTGAGGAAGCAAAGCAAAAAGGCCATTATCTTGCAAACATCTTCTTGAATGGCAAGACTCGGGCAGAGGATATGTTAATTTCTTCCTTCCTGCCATCCACAGGTGGACAGGATTCTGAACAAAGGCAGTCAGGCAGAGGGGCAGGGTCCTTTTAAGCAAGCCATTATGTATGATTATAATAACAAAAGCCCTGAAAAGCAAGTCAAAGAAACAGTTTCCAACATGCAGTCAGAATTGGCTTCTTCTCTACAACACCACCAAATGTTGTTAAGAGTATTTTAACAAGACTAAATAAGTTGAGTGATATTCCAGGTTCTTAGGTTTTACATCCCAATGTGGAGAATCTGGCAATTCTCCACAAGTTGATATGTAAATCTAAAACAGTCTATATCAAAGTCCAAATCTAAATCTTGGTGCCTTTATTCTTAAGAATTTTACAATCTAGTTTTTTCATTTGCATAGTAAACAAAAGGCCAAGACTATCCAAGATAATGATGAAAAGGAAGACCAAAGTTGGAAAACTTATAATGGCAGATGTTAAGACTTATCATCCCAAGACACTATAAGGCTACAGTAATTAACAGTGTAAGTATACGTACAGTATTAAAAAAACAGATTAATGGAATAGAATATGGAAACACCCCACATCTAGATCACTCAATTTATGGCAAAGATGACATTAAAATGGAGTAGAGAAAGAATGGTCTTTTCAGTAAATAATGCCCTGGGTACCCATAGAGAAAAAAAGTGAAGTTAGAATCGTAACTCAAACCCTGCACAACAGTCAGCTTCAGATCGGCTGTAAATGAAAATGTGAAAGACAACATATGCATCTTCAAACAGGACAAAATAAACTAAACGTAAGGGAGAAGTTGATAGATTGAATGCTGTTTAAATTAAGAGGGCTTCTCTGGTGGCTCAGATGGTAAAGAATCTGCCTGCCAATGCAGGAGACCCAGGTTCGATCCCTGGGTCAGGAAGATTCCCTGGAGAAGGAAATGGCAACCCTCTCCAGTATTCTTGCATGGAGAGTAATTTAATTTCTTAAATTAAAAACTTCTGCTCACCAAAAGACACCATTAGGACAGTGAACAGCCAAGGCACAGAGTGAGAAGAAATATTATATATATATGATGTGTATATATTTGTTTTATATATAGGATATAAAATATATATTATATATATATGAGATATATATATATATATATATATATATATCCTATAAAGGACTCACATCCATGATACGTAACAAATGTTTGCAAGAAAAAGACAGATAACCTCATAGAAAAATGGACGAAAATAATTCAACAGGCATACCACAGAAGAGGTTATCCAAATAGCCAGTAAGGGATGCTCAACTTAATTAATCATCAAAAAAAAAAAAAAAGCAATTAAAATCTCAGTGTGGCTAAAATGAAAAACTGAAAATGCCAAGTGTTGCCAAGGGTATCGAGTATTCAGAACTCTTATACACTACTAGCGAGATGATACATTGATATAACCACTTTTAAAAACTGAATATGATCCAGCAATTACATCCCCATATAGAAAGCCAACAAAAATGAATACACATATTCACTGAAAGACATGAACAAGAGCATTATTTATTACTGCCAAAAACTAGAAAATACCCATCCATAGCAGAATTCATACAGTGGAAAATTGTGTTATGGTGTTAGCTGTTAGTATAGGTATTATGTTTGTGGGGCTAGTGACAACTGAAAAGGAGTCTAAGGGAAGTTTCTGGGATGCTAGTAAAATGTGTACTTTTGATCTGGGTGTGCTGATTATATTTATTATAATTATGAATATATAATTCTATGTTCACTTGGTAAAAATTCACCTAGAATCTATGTAATTTTCCATATATAGTTATATTTCACAAAGAAGTTATTTCATACTAGGGATGAACAGGGAAAGAATGAAAAGGGAGAACTGCCTACAAATGCTCAAGAAATAAATGAATTGAAACAAGCCCAATGTTAGTCACTGTCTTCTGCCAATTGAACATGCTTTCATGTGACATGCCAGGCAGAGAGCAGCCCCATCTTGAGATGATTCAAACACCAGTACCAAACTATGATGATGCTCACAAATGCAGAATTCCAGCATTCTTTCTGGGGGTTTGAAGAAGACAGAAGAAAATGTTTTCCCAGCCTGGGAAAGAGAGCCATTCTGCTAACATGTTGTTTTTGGTTTAGCAGGCAGGTCCTATCCATTCAGTGACCTCATCCAATCTCATGGCTTTAAATGACAACTAAATGCTGATGATTTCAAAATATAGAAACACACCTCAGACCTCTCCACTGAACTTCAGAACTATATAGCTTAAATCATACAAAATTGCCATTTTTATGGATTAAAAAGGGGGTGACTTTAGGTAGATCAACTGTGCAATATGAATTTCTAATAAGTACCTCTAATATAGCTTATCCAAAACCGAATCTTGCCCTCCTGCATCTGGCTATCTCAATACATGACACTCCTATTATTCCTTCACTCTAGCTAAAAACCTGGAGTCATCATTGACTCCTCTCTATCCCTAAAACCATGTGTCGAATTCATCAACAAGTCAACCCTGCCAGGCCTGCCTTCAACATATATCCAGAATCAGATAACTTCTCCCCACCTTCACAATATCACTTTGATCTAAGGTGCCATTATTGACTACATGACTTTTTGCAACAATTCTCTCCTCATGCACCCTTCTCCCTCAGCCTCCATTTTAATTCATCCCAGCAGCCAGAGTTACCCTCTCAAATGTTAACTCAGATTGCATCACCATTCTGCTAAAAAGTCTCCGTAGTTTTCCTCATTCAGAGTAAAGACTACAGTCCTATAATTGCCCCAAAAGCCCTATATCACTGGGTTCTCCCATCACCTCTCCAATTCAGACTCCTCCCTCTCCACCCCTTGTTCATTCCACTCCAGACACCCTGGTCTTCTTGCTGGTCCTCCAACATTCCAAGCACACTCCC
Organism: Okapia johnstoni; assembly: GCA_024291935.2. Taxonomy (NCBI): domain Eukaryota; kingdom Metazoa; phylum Chordata; class Mammalia; order Artiodactyla; family Giraffidae; genus Okapia; species Okapia johnstoni. The sequence goes on from CM044325.1 coordinate 12,647,749, forward strand.
ACCACAGGGCCATCTGCTGCTCCTTTTGCTGGAAACTTTACAGATATTCATAATACTTACTCCTTCCTCTCCTTCAATCCTTTACTTTTCATTGGAACCTTTCCTAATAATCAATTTAAAATTAAAAACATCACCTAACAGGCACTTTTTAACCACTTCCATGTCCTCCAGTTCTTCACAGCACTTATCACCACACAGTGGCCCTAGTAGTAAAGAAAGTGAAAGTGATAGTCTTTCAGACATGTCCAACTCTTTGCAACCCCATGGACTGTAGTCCACCAGACTCCTCTGTCCATGGAATTCTCCAGGCAAGAATGCTGGAGTGGGTAGCCATTTCTTTCTCCAGGGGATCTTCCCAAACCTGGGTCTCCTGCCTTGCAAGCAGATTTTTTACTATCTGAGACACCAGGGAAGCCCCTTCCTGCCAATGCAGGAGATATAAGAGACATAGGTTTGATCCCTGAGACATAAAGACCCCCTGGAGGAGGGCATGGCAACCCACTCCAGTATTCATGCCTGGGAAATTCCCTGGATAGAGGAGCCTGGCGGTCTATGGTCCATAAGGTCACAGAGAGTTGGACACAACTGAAGCAGCTTAGCACACACATATGCAACACACTTTATATTTTACTTATCTATTATTTTATTATAAACAAATTAGAATATGTTTCATAAAGAGATAGACTTGTTTGTTTTGTTTTCTGCTACGTTTCCACTGTCTGAAACAGTGCTTGGCACATAGTATACATGAAACTAACATTCAGTAAATAAATGAATAATGAAAGAAGGAAAAAATGCACATCAGGGACCCAGAATTCTTCCACTTGCCCACTCCACTATCCTTAGGATGGGACCCTTTTCCTTATGACACAGAATGGCTGCCCAGTTTCTGACATCACATCCTCATTCTAAGCGGCAGGACTAAGGAAGGAGGAAGAAAGACATGCCCCCTTTATTTATGGAGACTTCCCAGAAGTCCACATTTTATCTCCGTTTCTATCTCATCATCCATAACTTAAGCCATGCTTTCACAACCTCGGCATCATTGACATTTTGGGAAAGACAATTCTTTCTAAGACTGTCCGATACATTGTAGGATGTTTAGCAGCATCTCTACTAGCATCCCACCAGACACCAGTGGAACATGTCCCTCACACCACCTCCAAGTTGAAACAACTAAAAATCCCCACATATTGCCAAATTTCCCACAGAAGGAGGGATATGCCTCATTGAGAACCATTGATCTCAATAGTAAATATCAGATGGTAAAGTTGAAATTCTGTATTTTGAGATACAACAGGAAAATGGATGTTTGGTAAGCATCTAGCAGTCTCCACTGAGAATACTCCTCCCCAGAGGCAAGCACTTCTGTCACTTTTTTGAAATAATTTCAGAAATATTCAATGCATATAAAATTGGCTTATTCATATATAGTGTAGCCTCCGTCGTACTAAGCTATGCCTTGTTTTTCTTTCTCTCAACAAGGCAATTTTTTTTTCTGGGATAGAATATGACCTTTCTACTTATGGATTCTAGTTTTCTTTTATTCCTTAAAAGTTCTCTTAAATTCTAAAATTCCAATTTTAAAAATTATCTTTACATATTAGTTCAGCTTCCTTACTTATCTTCATTGTTAATACCAGCTATGGGTATTTTAGACTTTCTGTCTTTGATAGCTATTATTTTGTCCTAATCTTTTAAAAAATGCTCCTGGTATTTTACGTTTCTTCCCATGTCTTATGTTCACCAGTGTCTTCCCTTTATAGTGTTGCATTCAATCCTTTGCTGAACTTACTGCTCTCCTCCATCTCTTCCCAAAGCTCTGTCAGGTCACAGAGCATCACTTTCTACCATCTCACCTTTTTGAACCTTGTTTTCTGGAGGCAATTACTTCATTTTATTATTTTTTATTAACGATGATATGTTTGATGATAATTTTTGTTACTCTTTGACATATTTTTCTGGAGAATATTCTTTATCTGCCATTAGTTGTTTCCTTTCCTTTTCTCTCCTCTTATGATGCCTTTATATAAACATCTTGTGATCCTTCTCTTTTCACTGTTACTCATAAGTGAGTTGAGTCTTGCGTGCATGCGTGCTAAGTCACCTCACTTGTGTCTGACTCTTTGCGACCCCATGGACTATAGCCCATCAGACTCCTCTGCCCATGGGATTCTCCAGGCAAGAATACTGGAACAGGCTGCCATGCCCTCCTCCAGGGGATTTTCTGAGCCCAGGGATCGAACCCACGTCTCTTATGTCTCCAGCATTGGCAGGTGGGCTCTTTACCACTAACACCACCTGGGAATCCTGAGATGTGTCTTAACTAAATTAAATATTTACAGAAAATATCTCATCCACATTCCAGGCAACAGTAAGGAGGACAAGAGTTTTCTCCAGCTTTTTGTATTTTTTTATAGAGCCTTTCCAGAATTCCCTCTCAAAGATTTTTCTATAAATATTTCAAATATTTTTCTATAAAAATAGTTATAGAAAATGTCACCAAGGACTATAAGCCAAACTGGAAAGATTCACCTTTGTTATATGAAGCTGTGAGTGGAATTAAACAGTTTTAGACTTTTCCTTCCCTCAATCAGCAGTGACCCACAGCCATCTGATCTTCTCACAATACAGATTCTCTCTCCTCACCCTGCCTCATGTGCAATTTGCTTCCTGTCACTATCTTGTATATGTAATTTCTCATTCAGTCCTGCCTGTGATTCTCTTTACCAGCGAGGCTTGGCAAATTCCTTGTAACTAGTCCTGACATATTCTCTCTGCCCCAAACAAGAATAAGACCAAGACTCACAGCTGCTACTAACATCTACTCTCTTTTCTTCTTATTGCCATGGAACCAAACTTGGGTCTGCTCACCTGACATGCAGCAAAAGCCAGTATATTGACACCAGGCTGTGGTGAAGGGAAGTACAGGATTTATGGCAAGGTGCCTACCATGTAGCCAAGGAAGGAGAACAGGCAGCTCATATTCAACACCCCAGTAGCTTTCAGGGAAGGGTTTTTAAAGGCAACATCAGGGATGAGGACTTTAGAGTGCTTTATCAGCTTGTGGACATTCTTCTAATTGATTGGTGGTGAGGTCAGTTCAGTTGCTCAGTCGTATCCAACTCTTTGTGACCCCACGAACCACAGCACGCCAGGCCTCCCTGTCCATCACCAACTGCCAGAGTTCACCCAAACTCATGTTCATTGAGTCAGTGATGCCATCCAACCATTTCATCCTCTGTCTTCCCCTTCTCCTCCTGCCCTCAATCTTGGTGGTGAGGTAACCAGATGGTATTTTGGGAGTCAACATCATCAACCTTATGGTTCCAACCAGTCTGAGGTCTGCATGCTGGTCATCAGCATGCAATTAACTTCTTCCACCTGATGGGAGTTTCAGTATCTGCAACACAACTGAAGGATATGGCTCAGGATATTAACTGTAGCCTCTGAGGAGGAACTAAAGGTCCATTACTTTGTTTTATGGCTAAACTGTTAGGATTTTGCCTTGCTTGACTATTTTTCTTTGTTTCTGCATTTTCTCACTTCCCTGATTAAATTTGCTTTTTTGGAATTTGAGGAAGGCCTAGGAAGCTAAAGTTTTTCTATAATTAAGAGGCAGGGGACACAGAAGTCTGTCCCCGGGAGGCTCCGCAGGGTCCTGCTCAGTTCCATAATTTCAGAACTTCTCTATCATTAGAGATAGCAATGTGGATTTTTAGTCACTCAGTCGTGTCCGACTCTTTGTGACTCCATGGACTGTAGCCTTACAGGCTCCTCTGTCCATGAAATTTTCCAGGCAAGAATACTGGAGTGGGTTGCCATTTCCTTCTCCAGGGGATCTTCTCGACACAGAGATTGAACTGGGTCTCCTGCATGACAGGCAGTCTCCTGCATTGCAGGATTGTTTACAACTAAGCCACCAGGCTAAACTGCTAAAAGATTCCTTTTCTGGACTTCTTTGCAGCTATATGTGACATACAATCAGGTTCTAATGGATATCTTTGGGAGGGAATTCTGAAAAGTCTCTGTTAAAAAAATACAAAAAGCTGGAGAAAACTCTTGTCCTCCCTACTGTTGCCTGGAATGTGGATGTGATGACTGATGCTCCAGAAAACTCCTGCATCATGAAGTTACCATAAAAATGGAAGCTACACACCAGGAAGCTGGCCCCAAAAGCAGAAAACCTGGCTTTTTTTTTTTTTTTTAACAGTGGAGCCACTACACCAGCTCTGAACAGCAAACCTCTAGACTTCTCTTATGTGAGAGAAAACCACACTTCTGTTACTTTAGATGTTCTGTTAGATGCACTTAAACTTAATCCTAACTAAAACAGCACAGCCTTGGCCCTGAGGGTATACTACTGATTTTGAAGAACTGCTCTGTGAGACTTGCAAGATCAGCAGCCAAAGACATCCTCTCTTGATGGAAGAACCACTATTTGACTTTCACTCCTTCTGACATCTCTTCCTCAAATATTATAGTCTGGAGTTATAAATGTCTCCTAGTGTTCTTTAAGATGGAATTTGAGTTTCTCAATTTTGAGTATTCTTTTTTCTTAAATTCGAGAATAGATAGTTGGAATGCTTCTCTGTTCTACTGCTTTAAAACTGGAAGGAGGAGTTTTTTTTTTTTAAGATAGGGAAGAAATAGTTTGAAACAGCAAAAGGAAATATGAAGGGCACAATCTCTGCTTCCAGGCTCTGATTTATGAGAGATACAAGCTTCACACAAGAAGTCTGCAGTGTGAACGATATCATCAGGGGACAGCTTATTTTTTATGGTAAAAATACAGCACTCAAAGAAGACGTAGAGGATATAGAGCTATTAACTAAATGATAACCTGAGAGTTCCAAAGGACAAGAGGGCGCATTGGGTAGTCAGAATTATATGGTCATTAGGGGTCAGGGTGACAACAGGTGAGCTTGGAGACAGCTTTCCTGGTGATAGGAAAACTAGTAAGTTTCCTAATAGTAGCCTCCAGAGGAAGGCAGACTCATCCTTTCATACTACATGTGAGGACAGAGAGATATTTGTTGTTTAGTCCGACGTTGCGACCCCATGCAGCATGCCAGGCTCCCCTGTCCTTCACTATCTCCTGGAGTTTGGTCAAACTCATGTCTGTTGAGTCAGTGATGTCTGTTACATCTTCTGCATTGGCAAGCAGATTCTTTGGGCTTCCCAGGTGGCTCAGTGGAAAAAAATTCACCTGCCAATGCAGGAGAAGCAAGAGACACAGGTTCAAATCATGTATCGGGAAGACCCCCTGGAGGAGGAAATGGCAACCAACTCCAGTATTCTTGCCTGGAAAAGCCCATGGACAGAGGACTCTGATAGGCTACAGTCCATGGGATCACAAAGAGTTGGACACAACTGAGCACTCATTCACTGACTTGCACACAGGGTCACCTGGGAAGCCTTACAATATCTTTAGAGCCTTACTATTCAATACCATCAGTCTTGCATCACCTAAAGTTTACAGAAATCTTCCCTCTACTCCCTTCCATTGTATTCAAAGATACCTAACATAATTGCAAGTTAGATGGAGGTGGAAAGCCTGGAAGAAAAGTGCAATGTAGGCAGGTTTTTCCACTTCAACAGACCTCTCCTAAAGTAAGGAAACTTAACAACTAGGGGACCTGGGGTGGGATGGGGTGAAGGAGGGTAGTGAAAGCTGGAAAGAGAGAGAAAAACACAAATAATTATGCCAAATACTACCCTACTCCCAAAGCACGCTCTTTCTTTGATTCTCTACACAAGCTAACCACCCCTTTTCTCTGCTGGGACCACAGCCAAACCCTACTCTCATGTCGGCAGAGTAGTGATGCCTTCTTGGGGAAAGGGAGGGGCCCTCAGAACTCTCTGTCCCGAGACATCCCCCGACCCGCCACTGTTCTTGTTCTTCATAGACTCCTTTTGACCCTCGTTCTTTAAGAGTAAGGTTTTTAAAATGCTTTTCAAAGAAGGTCTTATCCACAACTTCAAAGCAGGAAACATACAGAGTGTTCGTGTTCTGGCTGAAGCAGAGGCAGGGCCCCCGAGCTATGTGTTCTCAGCCTCCCCCTGGCCCTGCCATCCTGGCCTGACCCCACTGCCCCCCACACACACACACACACACACACTCACCTCTCCTAAAAACCCTGGACTAGGGTGACCTACTCATCCCAGTTTGCCCAGGACTTTCTGGGTTTAGCACAGAAAGTCCCACAGCTCAGGAACCCCTTCAGTTTCATGCAAACCAGGATGGTTGGTCACTAACCCTAAATATGCCTCCATGATGGTTTTAAAAGCACTGATTTTAAAAAAATTCATGTCCTTGTCAAAATATAAGCATTTCTAGTAAAGGTAACATTTTGAGCCATGGTTGGTCGTTGCCAGCTTAGCGTGAATTAGTTCATCTGCTACTTTCAAACAGCAGCCAATCAAATTCTTTCACCCAGTTTCCACAGGAATACCCGAGTAGAGCACCCCAAAGCTGCACCCACTCCGCACCCAAGCAGGGGCTTCCCTCCCGAGATGAGGAAATATGCAGTCAAGCCTGCAGCACAGACTAAAACTAAGGGCCCACGTGAGGATCGAGCCTTGACGTCTATAGAATAGCTCTGTAACCAGACCTAACCAGCCAGAGTGAAGCCTGTATAATTGACTTGGAAAAGCTTTCAGGCACCAGAGTCTCTCACAACAGTGGGGACCGAAGCCTGAACCAGAGAAGGAGTGCCCGAAGGAGAAAGGGACCAGTCAAACTACCCAGATGATCCCCTTTGCTGGCAAAGCTGTCCAGATGCTCATGCAGTGTTAATTAAGCCCAATTCTAATTAATCTGTGACCTTATTCAAACCAACTGTCTCCCTCCGCCTCTAACGCCTCTCCAGATTCATCTGCCCTTTCCCTCCAAGAAGAGTCTGAGGGTTTGTTTTTCTTATTAAGTTTAATTGAAAGATGACTGAGCCACGGTCTTTCATAAACAGGGAAATGCTCACCAATAGAACTTGTAGACCAGAGGGGTGGCAGGGAGGCAGCAGAGACATAACGTAACTTCTACAATCTGTATACTGATGAGAGGCTGGGTCCAGCCTGGTCCCATTTCAAAGCTAACCCATCAGACCTCACACATTAAAAAAATTGAAAGCAGCATGTTGTGTTTGGAGTAGCTGCACTCAGCGTGGCATCCATGAGACTGTGGAGAGATGGGCCGAGAGCATGCAGGGACATGAGCGAGGAGCAGTACAGACAAGGAAGCAGCAGCCAAAGGGTTAAGATCCGGCCTCTGTCCTCAAACCCAGGGCTTCCTACTCGCATGCCAGGGCACCCCTGCGCTACAAGTGGCTCACAGGTGTTTCCAGATGTCGAGCCCTCTGCACTGGTTGAGGCTTGGGGGACCTGGAGATACCAGTCAGCTGCCTCCAGCTGTGAGCAGCCTTCCTCTTGTCCCCAGTAGGCTGTAGGAATATAACCATCCTAACCCGTGCTGCGTTAAAGAAGGTTGGCACCGTATTTAACATGTTGGAAAGCACTGATATAAATCCTTTCATACATGCGTGTGTGCTCAGTCGCTCAGTCACGTCTGACTCTGTGTGACCCCAGGGACTGTAGCCCACCAGGCTACTCTATCCATGGGATTTTACAGGCAAGACTACTGGAATGCGTTGCCATTACCTCCTCCAGGAATCCACTCGAGACCCCCATGTAATTCTGAAGCAACACCTGTGTTTCTTTTCTATCAGAACAAATACCCAATCAACCACAACTTACCAATATGGTACAGAAAATGCAGGCTGCTCTTTGCATCACCACACCTTTATTTTATCAGTCTAGGATATATCAGGATGATCTGTTTTTCAAAGGTTTGTTTTCGAAACTTGAATGCCTTTGGGTGGATTTTAGTATGTTACTCTTCCCCAAAGCTTCTAATCCAAACATTTCTCTAGCTTCCTATTGTTTTTAGAGTAAACATCCTTACCAGGACTACAGGACCTTCCAGGATCTGGCTTCTTTGGAGCAGCAGTCTTAATTTCTCATGACCGACAAACTCTAGGGCTTTCCAGGTGGTGCTAGTGGTGGAAAAAAAAAAAAATACGAAAAAAAACCTGCCTGCCAATTTAGGAGACGTAAGAGACACAAGTTCGATCCCTGAGTCAGGAAGGTCCTCTGGAGGAGGGCATGGAAAACCACTCTAATATTCTTGCCTGGAGAATTCCATGGACAGAGGAGCCAGGAGGGCTACAGTTCATGGGGTCGAACTGGACACAACTGAAGTGACTTAGCACACATGCACCACCTACTCTAAGTGAACTGAGAACCTCTGAGAGAGACAGTCAGAAGGTCCCTGTAGAACCTCTAGAAGGGATGCAGTCCTGCAGGCAGCTTCCAATTAGCCCCCTGAGACCCATTTTGGATGTCTTACCTCTAGAACTGTAAGAGAGTTATTAAGCTTGTGTTGCTTTGAGCCACTAAGTTGGTGGGAATCTGTTACAACAGCCATAAGGAATGATCACACTCCTGCCGTAGCACATGCTGATCTTGCCTGGAGCACCCACCCTCAACTCCTCCTGCTCCTTCACAGCTGAGCTCATGTACCCCTTTCTCGTAGACACTGCCTCTAAGCTCCCAGACCAGGTCAGGTTCCCCACCCTCCATGTCCTTTCTCACTCCTTGACTGCATTCCTAGCCTGTCATTCATTCACTGCATTCGGGAACCTTTACTGAACTTGCTTGTGTGCCTGTGTGTGCTTGGTCGTGTCTAACTCTTTGTGACCCTGTAGACTGTAGCCTGCCAGGCTCCTCTGTCCATGGGATTCTCCAGGCAAGAATATTGGAGTGGGTTGCCATGCCCTCCTCTGGGGGATCTTCCTGACCCAGGGATGGAACCGGTGTCTCCTGGGTTTCCTGGATTGCAAGAGGATTCTTTACCGCTGAGCCACGGGGGAAGCCTGAACTTATTTACTATGAGCAACCATTTCAGAGACACCAGAAAGAACAAGTGAAGGACCTCCTGCTGTTTTAGAGCGACAGGTTCACCCTTCACTTCATTCAATCCTCACATACCCTGTGAAAGAAATCAGTTCCTGCCGGTCACACCAAGTTGACAGTCGGCCCAGCCTGCTTGGACCCTGCTCTGAGATCCAATCAGATGGAGGGAGGAGGTTGTCAAGGATGTTATCAGTTGGCATTTTCCAGACGCTAATCTGACAGGGATATGAAATCCTGACCTTCTCTTCAAGAAGCGTTGCCTTTTTTTCTGACAAAAGGAATATTTTGCCATCTAGTCCTTCAGTGTCTGGATCAGAGGATCCTAAGCTCTTGCTCGAACTTTTCTCTAGCTGTTGGCAGCTGCCTCTCCACAAAATGGAGACACAGAATCGTCTTTCTGCCCTTCCTTCTCCTCCATCCCCCTTCCTGTGCCCGCCTGTGCCCTTGCCAGTTCCAAGGGTCTGTGAGCTCAGAGAGTTTCCCAAAATGGTGACAAATGATAGTCCCTTACGTGTTTGTCCTCTCTGGATGATTTAAATTTTATAAGATTTCCCCAAATATTTTTTTAAATTTATTTATTTTAATTAGAGGATAGTTACTCTACAATATGGTGATGGTTTTTGCCATACATCAACATGAACTGGCCGCAGGCATACATGTGACCCCCGCATCCTGAACCCCCCACCCACCTCCCCACCCCACCCCCATTCCCTCCAGGTTGTCCCAGAGCACTGGTTTTGGGTGCCCTGCTTCATATGTCACACTCTCACTGGTTATCTGTTTTACATATGGTAATGTATATGTTTCAGTGCTATCGTTAAAAGAAATTAATGGCTCAGGATGAACATTTGTACATGATGCCAGATAAGAGAAAAAATATTTTAAGGCAGAAAGTTTTGATCAGTGCCTCAAAGCATCTCCCAGAGGGGGAGGTGGTTCTTCCTCCATGCACACTGATGTGCGGCCCACTTCACAACAGGCCTGAAGGTGAACCATTAGCAAAGAGGAGAAAGACACAGAGGTGGGCAGGCATCACCCAGGTGGTTCACTACTAAGGGTGCTTTCCCAGAGATGGCAATGCATACCAGCAAGGGACGAGGCACTTCAGAACAACTGGATTCTGTGAGCCTTGCTTGCTTAGGCTGTCTGAGGACTGGGACAGAAGAGAAAGCCCAGTTCTAGAAGCTGTCCTCCAAGTATCTGGAATGGCTTATTTGGGGGAAGGTTTATATGTGTGAAAATGAGACTCCATCACTTTTTACAAGGCCCCTTTAAATCCAGAAAGAGCAGCCCCATCGATCAAGAAATTATCCTCATTAGTCACTTTCTAGCCTATTGCCTCTGGCTTACTCTAGGCTGCCAACGGAGATGTAGGGCAACAATTAATAAAATATCATTACAGATGATACAGACCACAACCACAGTGGGCACGATTAGGATTCACACAGAAGCACGTGTGCACACCCTGCCCCTGACAGCTCTAGGCTCCTGTTTTAGGAACCTTCCATTTCTCAAAATTAATCCAAATGAGAATGTAAACCCACTATTAGTTCATATATATCTGAAGTCAGCTCTCTCATGAAAAAGATCCAGAAGACATCAGCTGAATATGATAACCAGAAACAGCACCGAGTGTAAAGAGCTTGGGCTCTGAAATCAGACAGAACTAGGTCTGAACTGGGCTCTTCACTTACTAGCTGTGTGACCTTGGGTGAACTGCCTCACTTCTCTGGGCCCTGGCTTTCTAATCACTGGAAGAGGGATGATTTGCATAGCTCTGATAAAGGTTAGAGAAAATGTGTTTAAAATCCATATCCCTGTACTGTCACTTAATAGACAGGAGCAATATTATTGGTAATAATGAGTATTGGTTACAAATGAGCATAAATGTGTCTTATCTCTCTCGGTCCTCCCTTCTCTCTCTCCTTCCCCAAAGTCATACCTATCACAGTCCTGCTGCTCTTTTTCCCTTCGGATGCCTACATGACCAGTCAGTCTCTCAAAAAAGGATTTATCAACTGAGACCAGGTGCTGAGCAATAAACTAGGTCAGGTTGGAGACACCATTATTACTGTTGTCAGTGATAACTGATTTCAGCTTTCGGACATAAATTTGGCTGTTTTGTGTTCCACTGCCATCAGGGAGCAATCTTACCATAGGGATCCTTCTCTCCCTAATGGAAACACTTGGCAGAAGTGGGAGGGAATCTCTATAATGTAGGGCACAGAACAGCTGGAAGGGGCCTCCCTAATTGGCAGCTTCCTGTATTATGACAGGTTTGAGGCAGATTATGACAGCAGAAAGGGTGCATGCAGGGACAGAGTGGCAGGCAGCACTTCCTCGGATGGAAGCTTCCGGAGGCTTCCAGATGCAGCTGCTCCCTTTAACCTCATGTTCATAGCGGCTCCAGGGTACCCTTCCCCAGGACTCCTAGGGCCATATATCAATGTCAGTTTGGCTGTCAAGTCCAGCTCTACAGAAGCACCTGGGAAAGGCCAGGCAGCTAAGGAGAGCAGGGTGATCGAGGGGAAAAGACAGCTGTAGTGGGGGCCAAGGGACTGGGGTCTGGTTCCCCTCCTGCCACCACTTGAACTTCTAGCAAGTCCTTGTCTCCCTAAGGGTCACGGTTTCCTGTCAGCCGAAAGGCTGACTTGTATCTGCCCACTTCTATAAGAGGAACGCTGTCATGGGTGCTCACTTTGCTTACCTGAAGTTTCTACTTCTACTCTATCTACATATTTTTGAGAAGAGATAGATACAATTTCTGAGGTTTCTCTGGTTGTACTGCTCAGATCTCATCTGCTTCTGAACCAATCAGCAATATTTGTGTGTGTGTCTGTGTGTGTATGTGTGCGTGCATGCATGTGTACTCAGCTGATTCAGTCATGTCCAACTCTGTGACCTATGGACTATAGCCCACCAGGCTCCTCTGTCCATGGAATTCTCTAGGCAAGAACACCGGAGTGGGTTGCCATGTCCTCCTCCAGGGGATCTTCCCAACCCAGGGACTGAACTTGAATCTCCTGCATTGCAGGAGGTTTCTTCACCCACTGAGCCACCTGGGAAGCCTATATATATATATATATATATATATATATATATATATATATATATATATATATATACTCACACACACACACACACACACACAAACACGCACTATGCCCACATGAAGTTGTGAAATAATAACTGAAATACTAAGCTCATATTAACTGGGCATCTCCTCTGTGCCAAGGATGGTGTTACATGATTTACATTCATTATCACATTTAATTCTGCCAAAAACACTGAGAAAAGTTGATTGAACACACCTGCTGTAGACTGCCCAGCAGTCATCTCCCTCTGCCTCCTGGTAGCAGTGCTCTGAATTTTCCTTGAGAAACCATGCCTCCTTGTCATCTTCCCCCATGCGATTCTGTGGCACTGGCTTCAGCCCCAGCTCTGAAAGTAGATCTTGATTGACTTCATTGTCAGTATATGCTTCCCCCCACCACCATCACAGAGATTGGTTCACGGGCAGATGAGATCTGAGCAGTACAGTCAGAAGAAACCTCAGGAATTTGCCAGGATGTGGAGATATGGTGCCCTTCTTCCCTGTAGGACTTAAATATGGAGCATATGGTCTCATTATGTGTTGTAAGACATTCTGGACACTTAAGGGGATATAATTCCAATATGAGAGCCAATGAGATCATGGTGTCCGGTCCCATCACTTCATGGCAGATAGATGGGCAAACAGTGGAAACAGTGGCTGACTTTATTTTTCTGGGCTCCAAAATCACTGCAGATGGTGATTGCAGCCATGAAATTAAAAGAGGCTTACTCCTTGGAAGGAAAGTTATGACCAAACTAGACAGCATATTAAAAAACAGAGACATTACTTTGTCAACAAAGGTCTGTCTAGTCAAGGCTATGGTTTTTCCAGTGGTCATGTATGGAAGTAAGAGTTGGACTATAAAGAAAGCTGAGTGCCGAAGAATTGATGCTTTTGAACTGTGATGTTGGAGAAGACTGTTGAGAGTCCCTTGGACTGCAAGGAGAGCCAACCAGCCCATCCTAAAGGAGATCAGTCCTAGGTGTTCATTGGAAGGACTGATGCTGAAGCTGAAACTCCAATACTTTGGCCACCTGATGCAAAGAGCTGACTCATTTGAAAAGACCCTGATGCTGGGAAAGATTGAGGGCAGGAGGAGAAGGGGTCGACAGAGGATGAGATGGTTAGATGGCATCACCGACTCAATGGACATGGGTTTGGGTGGACTCCAGGAGCTGGTGATGGACACGGAGGTCTGGCATGCTGCAGTCCATGGGGTCGCAAAGAGTCAGACAAGACTGAGTGACTGAACTGAACTGAACTGAATGAGAGCCAATGCTGAAGATGTAGAAGTGAGAAATAAAGAGTGAGAAAACCAGGGCTTTGAGATGCTAGATCAAACCTTGCCTGAAGCTACATTTACTCTTGCAATTCATTGTTTAAACAATTTTATTTGAATTTTTCTGTTTCATGCAACCAAAGACATCCTTATCAATGTAGGCAGGTGTCATTGTTCTCCCATTTTATACATTAGGAAACTGAGGCTCAATGGAGCTAAGCAACTTACCCTTGGCCACATAGCAAGTACATCACAGAAACATCATCTGAACCCAGGTCCATTTGTGTTCTCTGCCTCCAAAGAGATTAGACTTATTCCCCAAACTGAGCAAAATTACATGCACAGAAGAGGTACTTAGTATTGTTTAAATGAATAAACGAAAAATGAATAATTCCCCTTAAGGAAAACATCAGCCAGGTGGAAGATGAGGACCACTAAACTGGGAAATAGGGAATCTAATTTCTGACCTGGAGTTCTCCGCTTACTAATCATGAGACCTTGAAAAAGTCATTTACAAATTCTGATCTTTATGCTCCACATGCTAAACATGAAATGATGAGATAAGATCCTCTTTACAGGACCTAAGGACTAGGATGCCATTTAGGAAAATTCGGGAAACACTCATGGCATAATAGAGACATAGAATACCCTTCATGTGGGTGAGTCAATTCCTCCAAAAACTTACCTAGCCTCTGGTTGATAGTATTAAACTCAAATTTGTTTTGTCTTCTTAATTATCTCTATGTTCTAAACTTTCTACACGATGCATAATTTTGTGGAACATAATTTTCTGGAGAATAAGGTAATCAGTGAAAATTAGCCCCTGACAAAATAGAATTGTCATGAGACATTCTACCAAAAACAAGATTCTTCCAGCCTGTATGTGTGAATTTGTAGTAGGAGATGAATTATGCCTCCCAACGATGTCCACATCCTAATCCTTGAAAACTGTCAAGGTTACCTTTCCTGGCAAAAGGAACCTGCTGAAGTCATTAAGGATCTTGAGAGGGAGAGATTTTCCTCGATTCTCTGGATGAGCCCAAAGTAATCACAAGAGTCCTTATAAGAGGGACACAGGAGGAGCCAAAGTTAGAGGAAAAGATGGAAGCAGAGATTAGAGTGACGTACTTTAAATATGGTGGAAGGACGCTTCTAGTAGCCATTAGAAGCTGAAAAAGGCCAGGAAATACATTCTCCTTCTCAGAATTTCCAGAGGGAACAGATTTGACTCTAGCTCAGTGACATAAATCTCAGACTTCTGACTTCCGGAACAGTAAGAGAGTACCTTTTATTCTTAAATAACCATTTCTTTATTTTAAAAGAAATATTTGTTTTTTAATTAATGCTCTTTAAGCCACAAATTTTGTGGTAATTTGTTATTGCAGCCATCGAAAACTAACACAGCCCCATAAAAGGGAAGACTAGCTTAAAAAAAAAATTACAGGCATACCTCAGAAACATTGTGAGTTCAGATCCAGACCAAGGCAATGAAATGAGTCATGTGATTTTTTTTTTGGTTCCCCAGTGCATACAGAAGTTATGTTTACAGTACACTGTAGCTTAGTACCTGTGCAATAGCATTATGTCTTGAAAAACCAGTGCATACAACAAAGGAAACTATAAGCAAAGTGAAAAGACAGACTTCATAATAGGAGAAAATAATAGCAAATGAAGCAACAGACAAAGAATTAATCTCAAAAATATACAAGCAACTCCTGCAGCTCAATTCCAGAAAAATAAATGACCCAATCAAAAAATGGGCCAAAGAACTAAAGAGACATTTCTCCAGAGAAGACATACAAATGGCTAACAAACACATGAAAAGATTCTCAACATCATTCATTATTAGAGAAATGCAAATCAAAACCACAATGAGGTACCATTTCACGCCAGTCAGAATGGCTGCTATCCAAAAGTCTACAAGCTATAAATGCTGGAGAGGGTGTGGAGAAAAGGGAACCCTCTTACACTGTTGGTGGGAATGCAAACTAGTACAGCCACTATGGAGAACAGTGTGGAGATTCCTTAAAAAACTGGGAATAGAACTGCCATATGACCCAGCAATCCCACTGCTGGGCATACACACCAAGGAAACCAGAATTGAAAGAGACACATGTACCCCAATGTTCATCTTAGCACTGTTTACAATAGCCAGGACATGGAAGCAACCTAGATGTCCATCAGCAGATGAGTGGATAAGGAAGCTGTGGTACATATACACAATGGAATATTATTCAGCCATTAAAAAGAACACATTTGAATCAGTTCTATTGAGATGGATAAAACTGAAGCCCATTATACAGAGTAAAGTAAGCCAGAAAGAAAAACACCAATACAGTATACTAATACATATATATGGAATTTGAAAGATGATAACAATAACCCTATATGCAAGACAGAAAAAGAGACACAGATGCATAGAACAGTCTTATGGACTCTGTGGGAGAAGGTGAAGGTGGGACGATCTGAGAGGATAGCATTGAAACATGTATATTATCATATGTGAAATAGAACACCATTCCAGGTTCAGTGCATGAGACAAATGCTCAGGGCTGGGGCAATGGGATGACCCAGAGGGATGGGATGGGAAGGGAGGTGGGAGGGGGGTTCAGGATGGGGAACACATGTAAACCCATGGCTGATTTATGTCAATGTATGGCAAAAACTTCTACAATATTGTAAAGTAATTAGCCCCCAACTAAAATAAATAAATTAATTTAAAAATAAATTTAAAAAATAAATTAAAAAGAAAAACCAGTGCATGTACCCTAATTTTAAAAATAATGCTATTGGGGAAATGGTACCAATAGATTTGCTCAACTCAGGGTTGGCACAAACCTCAATTCATATCAAAAGCAGTATCTGTGATGTGCAATAAAGTGAAGCACAGTAAAACGCCTTATGACACTACTAGTTTCTTAATGCAGTAAAGGAGAAGAAGCTGAGATTTTCAACTGTATAAAGGAAGAAGGGGGAATGAAGATCAGCAGTTTTCATTCTCTTAGCAAAGCGGCATGAGGAGGAATTGGGCTAAAATGAATCCAAGAAATCTCTGGGTTAGATATAAAGAGAAAATTGCTACTAGCTAAAGTTGGCGAGAATTGGAATGCATTTCCACCGGTGATTGCTGTGTAGAAAATCCCTTGACAGGCTTCCTGGAGGAGAGCGCACAACAATTCAACAATTGCATCGGAATTAGTCAGACTTGCTAAAAAGCAAACTGATGCCCTTGGACTTTCTGTGCAGTTAGAAGAGGCTGCCAGTTCTGGACTCCTGTTTAAGAGTGCTGGGAAGCCAGGGACACCTGAGATTTAAGCAGATATATTTCTAGCAAAGGCATGGAGTTCAAAGGGTTGGACATAGAGGACTTGGCTGGCTTCCACTTATGGACTAGAGGAGAAGTGTCAGCTATGAGTAAATGTTCCACCTACCAGGACCTGTGGAGACCTTAGGATGGTCTGGAGGTCTGAGTCTATCCAGGTGCCAAGACCAAGCCGTTCCGTGTGAGCCTGTAAACAATGTCCTATAGTGGTCAAGCTTATAAGCGTTGAGATCAGACTGTCCTGAATTTGAATCTCAGTTCTGCCATTTACTCACTGTGTGACCTTAAGCAAGTTGACATATTTATGTTCTTCAGTCTCCTCCCCAGCAAATACTAAGTATCTATGCCAGTTAAGTTCTTATGGGGATTAAATGCAATATTGCCTTTAATTGCAATATCAATTAATAGTTATTTCAGTTATTAATATTGATAATATAAAGCAGAATGCCTAGAAAATAGTAAGCATTCATTAGAGAAAATACTATTATTTCTAGCAATGCAGTCAGCCCTGGCTGGGAGTCAGAGCAGGGTAATCAGACAAGTGTGGAACGAGGGCCATGTTAAAGATCCAGAAAGGCAGAGGAATCTAAAAAACCAAGAGACCCAGGAACCAGGAAGCAGGAGAGTGAACAGTGACAAAAGTGCAGCATCAGTGTTCAAGCACCAGCAGCCTGTGAGGACAGCATTTGAGGCACTCTGAGATACCACTTACAGCTGCCCGTTCCCCCATGACTTGGCAGGACATGGTAGGGACCTAGCAGCAACTTGCTAAAGACAGGAAGCAGAGCCCCCATGCCTACCTGAGGGCCTCCTAGGGTTTCTCATCTGTTTTGATCTCTTTACCAAGGATGCTTGGCTTTCACGTCATCGTTTCCTCTCCTCCACTCATTCTTTTAATGAATATTTATGTGCTGTGTGTAGGGCGTGTCTAGGTGCTGGAGCCCAGCTATAAATACAACAGAAATAAACCAATCCCTGCCCTAATATACTCTAGTGCCCAGGGCAGACATCACTAACCAATGAATGGCATACTTTCCTACTGAGGCCCAAAGCCTCTACAGGTCCTTCTCAATGCTGTCCAGTTCTCCAAAGAGCCACTGCCAATCAGAGTTGAACTTAAGATGAAAACACCCCTGTATTCCTGCTTTGAGCTTCTGTGGTTGCTGATTAGACACACTGATCCCTTCACAAGAACAGGCCACTGTTTGTCTCACAGTCTAGTGCTAACAGGGAAATGATACTCTCAGAGCAACAACCACAAGGGTATCCATTTAGGATCTGATAAAATAATTGCTTTGACTACTATCACTGAAATGGTTTTGAATATTTTACTGAAGCATCCAGTTACTACACTCATCTAGGCTGAATTGATAAGAGGTTGTATATCATAATCTCAATTTCATGTACTATATTTATGATCTTCTCTCACATTACAGCTACAGATTCTGCTTTGTCCACTATTTTTCATTCTTCCCAAATACATACACACACACACTTAGAGGAGACTTGGAATAGACAAATGCACACATGCAGAGCTGGTAGCCACCTGATCTGGTGGGAAATCGACCATAACAAGGTGGAGTCAGTGGGTCTGGCTTCCAGGCTCAGCTCTTCCACTGACTCACCATGTGGCATTTTCTGCATCTGAGAAATGTGAATAACAAAATTTATATCATAATAAGATCAAAGTCGGCTTATCACACACAGTTCTTTCGCAACTCCAATATGATACTGTGTTACAGGTCAAGACTGCCAATGGCTCTGATGTCATTCAGACACTAGGTACACCACCTCCCACCTGCTCCCTAAGCCAGGGGGACCAGGTCACTTCCACAGAGACAGCCCACGTGGCCGGCCAGAGCGTCCCCAGCAGAGAAGCTATTAAGGATCTGTTTGCCTTATGGCATCACAGGGCAGAGACCGGACCAGACAAAAAGCACTTTAACATCCCTCTCAGTTTATATCCTGGGAAGCAGCCTACTAACCAATGGAAAAGTAAAAGAGCAAGCTGGTCACTGGAGAGCAGACCATGGGAGATAAAACTGTGACCTACCTCCACCCCAGATCCATTTCCCAGTAAAACCCAGCTCTCAAGCTCAGCCCCTCTTGACACCAAAATACTCACTCCAGCCTCCATGGTAGGAGGTAATTCTGTTTCAGATGGGATGGGGGAGGTGAGCAGTCTGGTCTGGGACCAGGGTCTCATGACTCTCCCAGCCAGTCTGGACAAGCAGACCTGCCATTTGACTTTGCTCCTCTGCCTTCCCTCTTCCCTCTCAGGCTTAACAAGAAACTTTTTTATAAGTTAAGCTAGAAGGCAAAATAGAGTAACACAAAAATATAGTGGCCAGTAACCACCAGTGGCCACTTAAATTTAATTAATGTAAATTGAATAAAATTAGATATTTACTTTCTTAGTTGTATAGCTCTATTCAGTTCAGTTCAGTTCAGTTCAGTTCAGTCGCTCAGTCTGACTCTTTGCAAACCCATGGCCTCCCTGTCCATCACCAACTCCCGGAGTTTACCCAAACTCATGTCCATTGAGTCGATGATGCCATCCAACCATCTCATCCTCTGTCGTCCCCTTCTTCTCCTGTCCTCAATCTTTCCCAGCATCAGGATCTTTTCAAATGAGTCAGCTCTTCGCATGAGGTGGCCAAAGTATTGGAGTTTCAGCTTCAATATCAGTCCTTCCAATGAACACCCAGGACTGATCTCCTTTAGAATGGACTGGTTGGATCTCCTTGCAGTCCAAGGGACTCTCAACAGTCTTCTCCAACACCACAGTTGAAAAGCATCAATTCTTCGGCACTCAGATTTCTTTATAGTCCAACTCTTACTTCCATACATGACCACTGGAAAAACCATAGCCTTGACTAGACAGACCTTTGTTGACAAAGTAATGTCTCTGCTTTTTAATATGCTGTCTAGTTTGGTCATAACTTTCCTTCCAAGGAGTAAGCCTCTTTTAATTTCATGGCTGCTGTCACCATCTGCAGTGATTTTGGAGCCCCCCAAAAAATAAAGTCAGCCACTGTTTCCACTGTTTCCCCATCTATTTCCCATGAAGTGATGGGACTGGATGCCATGGTCTTAGTTTTCTGAATGTTCTTCCACTTTTATCACGAAGCTCTTTAGTTCTTCTTCACTTTCTGCCATAAGGGTGGTGTCATCTGCATATCTGAGGTTATTGATATTTCTCCTGGTAATCTTGATTCCAGCCTGTGCTTCCTCCAGCCCAGCGTTTCTCATGATGTACTCTGCATAGAAGTTAAATAAGCAGAGTGACAATATACAGCCTTGATGTACTCCTTTTCCTATTTGGAACCAGTCTGTTGTTTCATGTCCAGTTCTAACTGTTCTTCCTGATCTGCATACAGATTTCTCAAGAGGCAGGTCAGGTGGTCTGTATTCCCATCTTTTTCAGAATTTTCCACAGTTTATTGTGATCCACACAGTCAAAGGCTTTGGCACAGTCAATAAAGCAGAAATAGATATTTTTCTATAGCCATATGTGATTAATCATTAGACAGCACAGAGAGGACATTTACACATTCTACTAAACAGCACTATTCTAGGCCATGAAGACTGGAGAAGGAAATAGCAACCCACTCTAGTATTCTTGCCTAGAGAATTCCATGGATGAAGGAGCCTGGTGGGCTACAGTCCTTGGAGTTGCAGAGAGTCGGGTACGATTTAGCGACTAAACAACAAGGACAACAATGCCGTCAAGGAGTAGTGAATGGGCCACATATACCAATTTAACTGCTTTACAATGAGCTATATTATGTTTTTTTAATATTTATTTATTATTTATTTGGCTGCACCAGGTCTTAGTTGCAGCACATGGGATCTTCAATCTTACCTGTGGTATGTGGAATTTAGTTCCCTGACCAGGGATCGAACCCAGGCAGCATACATTGGGAGCAGGGAGTCTTAGCCCCTGGACCAGCAGGGAAGTCTCTATTTTACATTTTTATTAGAAACATCTGTGGAAAATAAGAAAGGCTCTCCTATTGCAAAACATAAAACAATATATAAAGGGAAGTGAAAATTTTGGAAAAAATATTTACAACATAGATCAGGAGAGAACTGTTTATATGCTTCATAAATTAACCTAAGTGGTGAACAAAGCGTAACAATAGATAATTCAAGGTAAAGAAATTAAAATGACAACAAAAAAGCATCAGATGATTCTCAACACATCAATAATTTAAAAATGAAAATGAAAACAATGAGATAAATTAATGAAACCAACAAGTTACAGAAGTTGTTTTACCTCATGATAATATATTTGTAAAATAGCACACATTTACATATGATCATGAATATACAATGTGAGATAGATTTAGAAATGGAAATTTTTTTTTTCAAAAACAAAGGTTTAAAGTGTTATATAAACCTTCTTACATTCTTGTTATTAATTGTCATCATGATTTCAGATAACGGCCAGGCTTTATTTTACTCTTTTTAGCATCAATATTATTTCTACATTAACCCTCTTCTCTGTAGCCAACAAAATCAAAATGTACCAGCCTCCCCAAAGCGAGAAGTGTCTTCAGTAAAAGGTAGGAGAATTAATACATATGAATGTTCTGCTGAGCATTTTTTTTCTTTTTTTCTCTAGATGTCACATATCACCCAAATTGCATGTTTATTTCTCTATGAGAATATATTATTAATGTGAACTTGCTTCAGAAAAACAGCAACTTTAATCAGGGTTTTTTCTCTCAAATCTTTCATTTCTGCTTCCTGTTGTGTATGTTGGCATCATTTGCCCCAACAATGATCTTCCTGCGTGCAGGCAGGAAGATGGCCGCCAAAGCCCCGTTTCCCAGCATCCCCGTTTGCTGTTGCTGCTGTTTGGCTGCTCAGTCATATTGACTCTTTTGCAGCCCCGGGGACCATAGCCCTCCAGGCTCCTCTGTCCATGGGGTTTTTTAGGCTAGAACACTGCAGTGGTTTGCTATTTCCTTCTCCAGGGGATCTTCCCAACTCAGGGATTGAACATGCATCTCCTGCATTGGCAGGCAGATTCTTTAGCAATAGGATTGGAAAGGGAGGTTTTTGTCTCCTAACTTCCCTAGATTAATTCCTGGAATGGAGTCCAGTGATCCTGCTATGTCTCACGCCCACTCCTCAGACCACTCGATTTCCAGGGGAAGGATATCCTGTCACACAACACCAGGGGGCAACAATCACACTAAAATATGGGGTATTTGCTGTTTAACCAGAGTTCTGCTGCGTGGTGGCCCTGCTCCCAAGGATAGAATATCATGAGTGGACAGACCTTTGTCACATGGTACCCGCTGGGTCCAGGAGGTCAGGGTCTGCTTGTGGAAGAAGAGAATGAAGGGAAAACATTCTAGACTGCCAAAATAAATCCATAAGCCACCTGAACATACCATCCCAGCGTGAGAAGAAATGAAAATTCCACACCGACCCTCCCTATGTCTTTCCTGTGTTCAGAGATAAGCGGATGGGAGGTAAACAGAGCACTCTTTAAAGCTTCAGAAGAAATAAATACGTGTCTGCACGGTATTGCAGTGAGGAGGGTCTCCTTTCCTTTAAGGAAACCAGAACACTACAACACACACAAAACGGAGAGCCTTCTGCAGCTCTGTTATAGAAATGACCAAGTCCAGACTGTCTCTTGAAACCCAGCTAACCTGTGCTTCAGAAGCCACTTTCAGAAGTCCTGAGGACATTGTTTTAAAGAGCTAAGACTCTAGAAATAAGGCTCCAGAACCAGCTTGTAGTTACAGCATCTCATGTTTGCTAATTCTCAACTCTGGGGGGCTCCTGGGTTTCAGGATGTGTCCTCAAGAACCTGTAAATGAACTCGTGCCATCAGCTCCAGGGGTCACGCTGGCAGGCCATCAGGCTGGCAGCGAGTGCATGCAGCTCCCTCCAACCCAACCAGCCAGCCTCTCTCATCCCCTGGTGCACCCACAGCTGCCAGAGGAAGGGTAGCAGGCAGGTGGGGACAGACTCCCTCCCTCACTGTTCAACCCCACAGCCCATCTCTCTGTAGGGAACAATGTGTTTTCTTGACTCCTCTTTTGTACATTGTGCAAAAAAAAAGAAAAAAAAAAAAAACCAAAAAACTGAAGTACTTTTAAAAAAATACAGATTCCTGGATCTCCTCTCAGACTTGACAATTTAAATATCTAAAGACAGAGGCCTTGGAATCTGTATTTATTCTTAGTCCCCTAATTGATTTTTCTGTCAAGTTCAAGAATCACTGTAATCCACATCTGTGCTGGGCCCTTGTTTGAGACTCAAGCATTGTAAACACAGAATACAGAACATCCTAGAGCAGCTCTTCATGATCTCTTTGCTGACTTATACTGTTTTCTGCTCAGGCCCATTTATCCTTGTAAACATCACTGAGGACAACAAAGAGCTTCTGTTTATTTGCTCCTGCTCAGTCGCTCAGTCATGCCTGACTCTTTGTGAACTTTTGGACTGTAGCCCGCCATTCTCCTTATCCATGGGATTTCCCAAGCAAGACTACTGGAGTGGGTTGCCATTTCCTTCTCCAGGGGATCTTCCCAACCCAGGGATCAAACGCACGTCTCCTGCATTGGCAGGCAGATTTGTTACTACTGAGCCATTGGGGAAGCCCTTGTTTATGTGGGTTATATCTAATATGTTTAACATATTAACAATTAGAATGAAAAATTTAAATATTTAATAAATTCTTTATTTGTTAACATAAATAATATAGGTTTTAAAAAAACTTTTTTTCCAGAATTGAAAAATTGGTGAGAAGCATGGCGTTATTGGACATCTTCATAAAGCTCTTGAATTTGTAGCTGAATAGAAGACATTTGGGTTCTAATATTTGCCTTTGCACTTAATCTGTTGCTATTATCACACATCATGCAGTCTCTGGAAAACTCCATCGGACAGTCAGGAGAGAATGAGAGCAAGAAAAGAAAATAATAGCTTAATAGTACTGGAGCATAATTTTGACCTTAAGGAGACTCCCTTAAAAGGTCTTCAGGGTCACCAATGATGTCCAGACCACACTTTGAGGACCTCGGCTCTGTACCACCCTTCATATTATAACACTCCTTCTACCTTCACATACAGGCTCATTTCTCTAATTTCAGCATTGGTATATTTTGATGCTTTTTTATTTTTACAAATCTTCAACTTGTTTCACTAATTGTGTGTGTGTGAAAATCACTAAATTTAAGAAATAGAAATCCACTCAAGCTATGTTGAACCAAGGAAGATGTATGATAAAGATACAAGGGAATCTCGCAAAGCTCCATGTGGGAGGTACAGCTAGGACCCACTATGCTTCTTCCAAGACTCCATGGCTCTGCCTTCTACATAACTGGGGTCCTCTGGCAAGAATCCTAATCTCCCAACGAAGTTTTGGGTTACCACAAGGTAATCTGACTGCCTTTTCATACTGTTCATTCTCGAAAACGCAAGAGAATTCCAGAAAAACATCTACTTATGCTTTATTGATTACTTTGACTGTGTGGATCACAACAAACTGTGGAAAATTCTTAAAGAAATGTGAATACCAGATCACCTTACTTGCCTCCTGAGAAATCTGTATGCAGGTCTAGAAGCAACAGTTAGAACTGGACATGAAACAGCATATTGGTTCCAAATCGGTAAAGGAGTACTTCAAGGCTCCTTATATTGTCACCCTGCTTATTTAACTTATATGCAGAGTACATCACGTGAAATGCCAGGCTGGATGAAGCACAAGCTGAAATCAAAATTGCTGGGAGAAATATCAATAACCTCAGATACACAGACGACAACACCCTTATGGCAGAAAGCAAAGAGGAATTGAAGAACCTCTTGATGAAAATGAAAGAGGAGAGTGAAAAAGTTGGCTTAAAACTCAACATTCAGAAAACTAAGATCATGGCATCCAGTCCCATCACTTCATGGCAAACAGATGGGGAAACAGTGGCAATAGTGAGAGACTTTACATTTTGGGGCTCCAAAATCACTGCAGATGGTGACTGCAGCCATGAAATTAAAAGACTCTTGCTCCTTCTTGGAAGAAGAGCTATGACCAACTTAGACAGCATATTAAAAAGCAGAGACATTTCTTTGCCAACAAAAGTCCTTCTAGTCAATGCTATGGTTTTTCCAGTAGTCACATATGGATGTGAGAATTGGGCTCTAAAGAAAGCTGAACGCTGAAGAATTGATGCTCCTGAACTGTGGTGTTGGAGAAGACTCTTGAGAGTCCCTTGGGCTGCAAGGAGATCCAACCAGTCCATCCCAAAGGAAATCAGTCCTGAATATTCATTATAAGGACTGATGCTGAAGCTGAAATTCCAATACTTTGGCCACCTGATGCAAAGAACTGACTCACTGGAAAAGACCCTGATGCTGGGAAAGATTGAAGGCAGGGGAAGAAGGGGACAACAGAGGATGAGATGGTTGGATGGCATCACCAACTCGATGGACACGAGTTTGAGCAAGCTCCGGGAGTTGGTGATGGACTGGCATGCTGCAGTCCATGGGGTCACAAAGAGTCGGACACGACTGAGCAACTGAACTGAACTGAACTGAACTGAATCTGGCTGCATTACCTTAAAGTTTCAGGTAAACAATTTCTTACTATAAAATCTTGACTCTAAAATCCTAGGTGAGAAAAATTGGTTGACCCAGCATGAAGAAGTTATTAAGCAAGGTGATGGAGCATTTCAGATATTTTATTTATATCCATTCAAGACAGCCCACATCAGGGACCACACAAGTAATCAAATAGCAAAACGCTGGTTCTCAGCTCTGGCTGTTCAGCCCTTGTCTAATGAGGTGAGATCATAAGCCAGGGTTACTGTTGCATTGGGCTGTTCAGGCTATGTGAACACAGTGCTCTACGCTATGGTAAAGAGGTAACAGGCATTCCTAGCACAGACCGCCAACACTGTTCTGTAGAAATATAATGTGAACCATGTATGTAATTTAGCATAGTTACATTCACAAAGTAAAAATAAACTGGTGAAACTTATTTAACATATTTTAACCTAACGTATCCAAAATATTATCTCCACATATTATCAGTACAAAAAAGTAATCATGAGAAATTTTATATCCTTTTGTACTAATGTCTTCAAAATCAGTGTGTATGAAATACATTTTAATTAGTGCACTAAATTTTCATCAGACATACTTGATCTGTATTTAGGGTCATAAAATTTATAGCTGAAAGAGCAAATCCGTGTACCCAAATTGTTCCAAACATGGTTAGATCTTTTCAAGTATCCGTTTTTTACATTTTAATTAATTATAATTTAATTTAATTTAAAATTCCATTCTTCAGCTTCATTAGCCACCTTTCAAGTGCTCAGGGGCCACGTAGGACTAGGGGCTACATTTCAGACACAGCATGGACTAGACAGAGAGCCAGAATCTGGTCTCTTCTACTTTTTTGCGCCTCCCACAGCATCAGCAGAGAACTGCCCACTAGGGATGTCCAGTTACTACTGTTGCTGGAAACTCTTCAAGTCAGAATTACTCAAATGCAGTTGCTGAAGGACCCTTACCTAGAAATTGCATCTAAATGTTTTTCTTTAACAAATTACATCACTTTAAATGCATTAAAGAACCTTCTTAGTTAAAGGAATCCTACAATGATTTAACTCATTCATCAAATAAATCATCTTTCAGTCATTTGTATCAAAAAAAAAAAACTTTCTTACCTCAGGTTTATTTTAAGTAGAGCACAAACAGAAAGCCAAGTGAAGGCCATTTGACAAATGAGTGACCTGAGAACCCATAACTCACGTCCTGTACCCTTATGAAACTGAAGTGAGTTTTGCAGAAGTCCTTGAAAACCTGAAACAAAAAGGTGTGATTTCCAGTTCTGTTTGGTTGATACTGGCTGCATTTAAGCCCTCTGCAAACAGTGATGGAAAATGTGTATGAAAGTTGGTAAGTAAGCTAACACCGCCTTGAGCTCTTTCCAGTAGATGACACTGTAATCAAAAGGACTGCTCTGTGACCCCATGAACCCATTTTCTACAACCATTTCTAAAATCTGTGCCCATTACATTATAAAGCTAGTCTACATGAGCACAGCCCATTTTGACTAAACAGAATTATTTAAAGCCTCCGTTTGTTTAATCAAATAAGCATTTGAATATTTAGTGTTAGCCAAACAAGCAACAGTTAGAACTGGACATGGAACAACAGACTGGTTCCAAATAGGAAAAGGAGTACGTCAAGGCTGTATATCGTCACCCTGCTTATTTAACTTATATGCAGAGTACATCATGAGAAACGCTGGGCTGGAGGAAGCACAAGCTGGAGTCAAGATCGCCAGGAGAAATATCAATAACCTCAGATATGCAGATGACACTACCCTTATGGCAGAAAGTGAAGAAGAACTAAAGAGCCTCTTGATGAAGGTGAAAGAGGAGAGTGAAAAAGTTGGCTTAAAGCTCAACATTCAGAAAACTAAGATCATGGCATCCAGTCCCATCACTTCATGGGAAATAGATGGGGAAACAGTGGAAACAGTGGCTGACTTTATTTTTCTGGGCTCTACAATCACTGCAGATGGTGATTGCAGCCATGAAATTAAAAGACGTTTACTCCTTGGAAAGAAAGTTATGGCCAACCTATTATGGCCATTAATATGCCTAGACAGCATATTAATAAAGCAGAGACATTACTTTGTCAACAAAGGTCCATCTAGTCAAGGCTATGGTTTTTCCAGTAGTCATGTATGGATGTGAGAGTTGGACTATAAAGAAAGCTGAGCACCGAAGAATTGATGCTTTTGAACTGTGGTGTTGGAGAAGACTCTTGAGAGTCCCTTGGACTGCAAGGAGATCCAACCAGTCTATCCTAAAGGAGATCAGTCCTGGGTGTTCATTGGAAGGACTGATGTTGAAGCTGAAACTCCAATACTTTGGCCATCTGATGTGAAGAGCTGACTCATTTGAAAAGACCCTAATGCTGGGTAGGATTGGGGGCAGGAGGAGAAGGGGATGACAGAGGATGAGATGGTTGGATGGCATCATCGACTCGATGGACATGGGTTTGGGTGGACTCCAGGAGTTGGTGATGGACATTGAGGCCTGGCATGCTGTGGTTCATGGGGTCACAAAGAGTCAGACACAACTGAGCGACTGAACTGAACTGAAACAAGCTGTTCATTGGTTCATTCATTCATTCATCAAACCCTTCTTGAATGCTATCAAGTATCAGATGTCATGACACAGAGCTAGAAAAACAAGAAAAAGAAAGAATAGGTCCTTCCTGTAAGGAGTTCACAGCCTTTTAGGAAGGTTAGTCATACACATAACTAACTGCAAAACAGTACAATTCAGTACATGGAAGAGAGATACGATTCTGTGTCAGGAGGGTGGTTTTGGGGTAGAGATAGA
This sequence comes from Okapia johnstoni, assembly GCA_024291935.2. NCBI lineage: Eukaryota > Metazoa > Chordata > Mammalia > Artiodactyla > Giraffidae > Okapia > Okapia johnstoni. Next base: position 12,675,795 of record CM044325.1, read on the forward strand.
AAGGTGTAGAAAGCTGGAGAGTCGTCATCAGACAAAGGTGGAGAGTTCTGTGAAACGGGAACAGGATACATGACAGCCTCCTATGTTCCCCCTGCCTCCACTCTGGCCCCACGATGGGCAGTCCAGCAGTCCCATAGCTGTCACCACGATCCTTTTAAAATGGCAATCAGATTCCATCACTCCCTGACCTCAAACTTCCAACCACTTCCTATCACACATAGAATAAAATCCAAAGTCATTGCCATTGTCTGGAGACCTTACATGGTAGATCCATGCTGTATCAGAGACCTCCCTTCTTTCTGTGTTCACCATTACAGCCGCAGAGTCCTCCTGGATGGTCTCCAAACATCCCAGGCCAGCATTCCTCCAGGGTCTGGGCAGAGTGCTTTCTCTGACAGTCCTACACACACCAGAACCCTGCTATCACTCTCTACCGCCTTGCTCTGCTCTTCTCTACACAGCACTTAGGATTATATTACACACATGTTAACTATTTTCCTGCATACCGTGTAACCACTAGAGCAGGTGTTGGATCTGTTTTGTTCACAACTACATCACCAGTGCCTAGGAGAGGTCTGGCACAAGGTGGCTGTATTTGGAGAGTGAATGAAGAACCAAGTGAGCCTAGGCAAACTATGCATATTTCAAGAGATTGCAAGTATCCAGCATGGCTAGTAGATGAGTGAGGAAGGCAGGTAGGAAAATAGCTAGAAATGGGTGGGCACTCAGTGACCAGGTCAAGAAAAGACCCTGTACCCCTGAATAAAGGGTTGGATTGCATTCCCAGGACAGTGGGGAGCCAGAGAGGCTTGTTAAGGAAGGGACTGACACAATCAGATCACCATGTTTAAAAGCCAAGCCAGGCTGCATGGGGTAGATAGCTTGGAGAGGAATGGAGGCCAGAGGGGTGCTGGGATATACTTTTGCCATCATCTTAGCTTCCTCGTCTGTAAAACGGAGACAACAGCATCATCTTAGTTGGGGGCAGCGTGATGACCAAGAGTTGATGCACACAAAACAGCACAGTACCCAGAGATAGGAAGCTATCAATAAGCATTATCTGGAGCTTGCCTGGTGGCTCAGTGTTAAAAGAATTCGCCTGCCAACGCAGGAGACACGGGTTCAATCCCTGATCTGGGAAATTCCGACAAGCCACAGAGCCACTAAGCCCATGCACCACAACTATTGAGCCTGCGCTCTAGAGTTCAGGAACCACAACAACTGATGCCCACGTGCCCTAGAGCCCGTGCTCTGCAACAAGAGAAACCATCACAGTGAGAAGCCTACACACCACAACCAGAGAGTAGCCCCAGTTCGCCTCTAGAGAAAAGCCTATGCAGCAATGAAGTTCTGATATAGCCAAAAATAAATAAATAAAGTTATTAAAAATGAATAAACATTATCCATCACCATTAATATTAGAGAAGCTTGGAGAATGACGTCCACACTTCCGCTCAGGTGACTGACTGCTTGGAGTGTGGTGCCTTTGATGCTGATAGGATCTACAGAAAGAACTCATTTCTGGGAACAGAAAATAAATTCTATTTTGGGCAAGTGCAGTTGGAAATAGCTACAGGATATCCAGTGATATCCTGATATCCAGGATATACAGTTGGCAGTCAGACATAAAGGTCCAAAGCTCTGAAGGGAAGTTTAAACCAAAGATAAAGATTCAGAGGAATCCTTCACATTACAAGCAATATCCCTGGTTCCCTGTAAGCAAACTCTGAATCCAAGTACTCAAAGTAAACTCTCCAAAGCAAAAACCCTCAACAAGAAATAATCTCATCGAGCTGAGAAGAAAATACCATGAACAGGAACCAACTCTAGTTCTGAGCCTCTCAGTAACTCCTACCATGTTCACATAGTCCCCCTTTGCATTTCCTCTGGGCACAGAGGAAAGAGCTTCCTGTAATATATGGCTTTTTCACAACCTTCTCCAAGGCTTTCTCCAACTTCCTGTTTTCCAGTGTGCGTATGTAAGAAAAGGCTGAATAAGCTCCAAAAGTCTAAATATTACAGCTAAGAGACTTCTTAGCTTTGAAAACCTTTTTTCGTTTTTCCTGAGCTGAATGAATTCTAAACTCACAGTGCTCTCCTCTTGCTTCAAGCAGTGGAGAATCAGGACTTCTGATTAAGTCCACTGATTAACATTTTGCCCCCCAGTGCAAGGGGCATGGGTTCAATCCCTGGTCGGGAAGCTAAGGATGTGGCTCACAGCCAAAAATCTAAAACATAAAACAGAAGCAATATTGTAACAAATTCAATAAAGACTTTAAAAATGGTCAACGTCCAAAAAAATCTTTTTAAAATGAGATAGACATTATGTTAAAAAAAAAAAAAAAGAATTGAAGAATATGTGTATGAAGTACAGCGTACTGTGCTGGGGGTGAGGGTGACTCTATCAAGCACCCTGGGATGCAGAGAAAAAGGCTTGAGGTTCACAGGCAATGGGCTCTGGTGTCACTGAAAGGGCAGTGTAACTAGGCTCATGCATGCATTCACTCATTCATTAAACAAACAGCAATTTTTTATATTGTACTGGAGTATAACCGATTAACAATGCTGTGATAGTTTCAGGTGAACAGTGAAGGGATTCAGCCATACATATATCCATTCTCTCCCAAACTCCCCTCCCATCCTTTCTACCACATAACACTGAGCAGAGTTCCATGTGCTATACAGTTTCTGGTTATTCATTTTAAATATAGCAGTATGTACATGTCCATCCCAAATGCCCTTACTAGCCCTTTCCCCCTTCCTTCCCCTCAGCAACCATAAGTTCATTCTCTAAGTCTGTGAGTCTCTGTTTTGTAAGTTCATTTGTATCATTTCTTTTTAGATTCCACATATAAGTAATGTCATATGATATTTCTCCTTATTTGACTTACTTCACCCAGTTTGACAATTTCTAGGTCCCTTCATGTTGCTGCAAATGGCATTAGTTTGTTCTTTTTAATGGCTGAGTAATATTCCATTGCATATATGTACCACATCTTCTTTATCCACTCCTCTTGATGAACGGGTATTTAAGTTGCTTCCATGTCTTGGCTATTGTAAACAGTTCTGCAATGAACACTGTGGTGATTGGATCCTTTCAGATCATGTTTTTCTCTGGATATATGCCCAGGAATGGGATTGCATGGTTATATGATAGCTTTATGTTCTGTTTTTCAAGGAACTGCCATACTGTTCTCCACAGTGGCTGTACTAATTTACATTCCCACCAACAGGGTAGGAGGGTTCCCTTCTGTCCACACCCTCTCCAGCCTAAAACTTTCCTCTGCCACCGGCAGAGGAAGCAACAGTGAATAAGTCAGAGGTGGGCCTTCGTGGAGCTTTGTGTCCTATTTCCTATCTCCCAGGATCTTTCCTGTCTCCAGAAATCCTTGAAAATATGAGGCAAACTCTTTTAATTTTCATTCATTCATTTAGCAAAAATATTTTGAGAGTACAGTGTTGGCCTCTAGAGTTACATTAACTAAGACTGAGCAATTATAGTTCAGTTTAAATGTCATGGTGAAGTGCACAGTGTGCCCGCAGAGGCTGAAGGAAGGAGCCCGTGATGGAATCAGCTGTTCACGAATTCTTTAATATAGCCCCCCGCCCCTGCATGCCACTGAGCGATGTCTAGGTACTGTTCCCTTCAGTCTGGCCTGGTTCTGAGACTGTGTTGACCAGCAGAAAATGACAGACGTGATGCTTCACACGGCCTTTAAGGAGTACCAGTATCCTCTCTTGGAATGCCTGCTCTAGGGAAAGCCAGCCGCCATCCAATGGGTCTGACTGTCCTGAGATGGCCATGCTGTGAGGAAGCCCAAGTTTGCTGTGTGGAGAGGCTGTGGGAAGAGAGAGGCTAATGAGCTCTGGTTTTTCCTCTGGTCCAGTCAGGTGACAACATCTGAGGAAGGAAGCTGTCTTGGATATTTCATGTTAACTGATGTTCTGGTCTAAATGTTGGTGTATCCCCAAAATTCATACATTGAAATCCTATGCCCAATATGGTATTAGGAATTGGGGCTTTAGGGGGGAGTTGAAGGTAGAGCCCTCATACATGAGATTAGTGTTTTTATAAAAGAAACCCCACAGAGACCTCTCACCCCTTCCACAATATCAGGACATAAGAAGGAGCCAGCTGTGAACCAGGAAGAGGACCCTCTCCGGACCGTAATGAACCAGGAAGAGGACCCTCTCCTGAACATAATGACACCCAGATCTCAGACTTTTAGCCCCAGGATTTTTAAGAAATGAATTTCCGTTGTCTTGTAAGTCTCCCAGTCTGTGGTGTTTTGTTAAAATAACAGCCCAACTGAACTAAGACAGATGGCAAACGCCTCTCTGAAGAGGTGGCATTTAGTTCAAGCACTAAATGATGAGAAAAATGTTGATAGGCAAGACCAAGGAGAAGAGCATTTCAAACAGTGGAAAGGAATGTTCAAAGATCCCGAGCTGGGGAAGTTCTTGGAGTGTTCCAGGAGCTGAGAGTCAGCCAGTGCGACTGGAGCTTGGGAAGCAAGAGGGAGAGCTGAAGATTAGACCAGCGAGAGGACAGAGACACATGGGGAAGGCTGTTGGCCATGGCATGGTATCTCAAGAAGGCCTTAAACAATTTCAAACACAAAAGCAACATGATCTATATAGATGGACAACAGGCACATGAAAAGATACTCAACCTCCCTGATTATTAGAGAAATGCAAATAAAAACTATAATGAGGAACCACCTCACGCTGGTCAGAATGGCCACCATTAAAAGGCCTACAAATTAAAAATGCTGGAAAGGATGTAGAGAAAAGAGAACCCTCCTACACTATTGGTGGGAATGTAAATTGGTACAGCCACTAAGGAAAACAGTATGGAGGTTCCTCAAAAAACTGAAAATAGAGTTGCCATATGATCTAGCAATCCTACTTCAGAACATACCTGGACAAAACTTTAATTCAAAAAAGTTACATGCAGCCCTATGTTCACACCAGGACTATTCACATTAGCCAAGACATGGAAGCAACCTAAGTGTTCACTGACAGATAAATGAATAAGACATCACACACACACACACACACACACACACACACACACACACACACACACACACACACACACACACACACAGATGATGGAATATTACTCGGCCATTAAAAGGAATGAAATAATACCATTTGCAGCAACATGGATAGACCAAGAGATTATCATACTAAGTAAAGTAAGTCAGAAAGAGAAAGACAAACGTGATACCATTTATATGTGGAATCTAAAATATGACACCAATGAAGTTATCTATGAAACAGACTTACAGACATAGAGAATAGGCTTGTGGTTGCCAAAGGGGAGAAAGGTGAGAGATGAGTGAATTTGGAGTTTGGGATTAGCAGACATAAACTATTATATATAGACTAGATAAACAACTATATACAGGTTCTACTGTATAGCACAGGGAACTATATTCAAAATCCTGTGATAAACCATAATGGAAAAAAATGTGAAAAAGAATATATAGGGACTTCCCTGGTGGTCTACTGGCTAAGACTGCACATTCCCAAGGCAGGGGACCTGGGTTCAATCCCTGGTCAGGGAACTAGATCCCACATGACGCAACCCGCATGCTGCAACTAACTCTTGGCACAGTCAGATAAATAAACATTTTTTAATAAAAGAATGGATATATACATATAGCTGAACCACTTTATTATATGGCAGAAATTACTACAACACTGAAAATCAACCATACTTCAGTAAAATACATTTTTTTAAAAAGCAACATGATCTGTATTAAAATCTTAAGTGGATCCCTATTGCTGCTATGCCAGCTCGAGTACCAGCTCTATGACTTTGATCATAGCTCTAATTCAGCACTGAGTACCTGGCATTGTTTTTTTTTAGATAGTTAAATAGCATCACCAACTCAATGAATGTGAATTTGAGTTAACTCCAGAAGATAGTGAAGGACAGGGAAGCCTGGCATGCAGCAGTCCATGGGGTCACAAAGAGTTGGACACGACTTAGCAACAGAACACCACCACCACCTGACATTCAGAGGGTACACTCCCACCACCCCAGCCCCCCAAAAGTGTTAAATGAGTGACTTAATAAGAATGGACTGGAGGGACTTCCCTGGTACCCAGTGGTAAAGAATCTGCCTGCCAATGCAGGAGACACGGGTTCGATCCCTGATCTGGGAAGATCCCACATGACAAGGAGCAACTAAGCCCATGTGTCACAACTATTGAGCCTGTGTTCTAGAGCCTGAGAGCTGCAACTACTGACCCCACATGCCACAAATACTGAAGCCTACGAGACCTAGAATCCATGCTCTGCCACAAGAGAAGCCACTGAAATGAGAAGCCAATGCACTGAAACTAGAGAGTAGCCCTGTTTGCTGCAACTAGAGAAAAGCCCAAGCAGCAATGAAGACCCAGCATAGCCAAAAATAAATAAATATTTTTTAAAAGAATGGATTGCAGAGGGATAAAGAGTAAATGCAGGGATACCAGCAAGAAAGCCACTGTAATAACCCAGGTGAAAGACTCTGGCAGGACTGGAGGTGGAAAGAGGGAACTGTTGAGAAACAGAGGAAGAAGAATTTAGACTCAAGTTTTGGCTCTGAGATGTATCAGTTGTATGACCTTGAGAAAATCAAACTCCCCGAACCTCTAAATCTTCATCTGTAAAATGTTGTCAATATAGGAATATCTCATTCACTTTGGTATTGTGAGAGTCTCATGAGAAAGTATAAGGAGAGCACTTTGTCAAACTGCATTGCTTGCTTATGTAAGGAGACATTACTGTGATTATTACATTTTCTACTCTGACCTGATGGATTAGTCAGAAACATCATCTCTAGTTTTTACAGCATCTCCTAATTTTCTAGAATAGTGTGTATAGGAGTCCAATCCGTTTGGTCTCGGAGGCTGACAAGATGATTCCATGAGTCTCCTATAGCTCTTCACCAAGGTCATAGGAAGCCAGACATCTTCTGGACCAGCAGCTTTGTTCTCTTTGGAACAGGAGTTCTCAAACTTAAGCACCTATCAGAAGCTCCTGGAAGACTTATTAAAATACCAACTGCTGAGCTCCAAACCCAGAGCTTCTGCTATAAGAGACCTGGGAAGAGGAGCAAGAATCCCCATTTCTCACAAGTGCCTGAGTGAGGTTGATGCTGCTAATTTGGGGTCAGCTTTGAGAACTGCCTTAGCTCAGCACACAGTCAATATCCCTTTTAGACTGGGTGGTTTCCTCTATTTCTCAGATAAGAGTCCCACAGAAATTCAAGAACCAATTGGAAAAATTTCTTCCAGGTTATTAACATGAGAGCTAGCTGTTTTTGTTCTGAACAAATGGTAGGTTTTAAAAGCATGAAGCCAAGGTGCCTGCTTTTAAAAACTTTGTATCAGCTGCATGACCTGAGCCAAGTACCTACCTTCTAGGATCAATGCGAGGATCAAGAGTTCATGCACAGAAAGCACTTAGAGATGCAGCTGGTACCAAGTGAGCAGTTGATAAATGCTAGCTGTTAGCATGATTATTTCAGAGCGTGACTCATGTAATTGGTTGTTTTATGGTTTTCACATAAAACCCAGTAGGAAGTGCAGCTTCAAATTTGTAACCCATCTCTAGAAAATGTATAGGACAGTACCAAGCATTTTGGGAACAAACATCACTCCCAGCTTCATCTAGCTTTTTTTTTTTTTTTTTTTGGCTTCATCTAGCTTTTAACCCATATTTTTCCTAGGACTCAATTCCCTCACTTCACTTTATCTTACTGAATTATTATGTGGGTCTCTGTATGCCACTTTAAATCCTTCCTTTTTTTTAACTTTTTATTTTATTTTGGAGCATGGCCAATTAATTATGTTGTAATAGTTTCAGGAGGACAGCAAAGGGACTCCACCATACATATACATGTAGCCACTCTCTGCCAAACTCCCCGCCCATCCAGGCTAAATCCTTTTTTAAACCAAGTGGATCCCATGTATAAATAAATAATTCTCCATTGATTTATGCAGCTGCTCCATGAATAATCAAGGTGTTTTAGGGTCAAGAGTCCTACAACCCAACTTCTTCAAGTACCTATCATTACTATTTTACATTTTTAATCACCTTAAGCACACAATAATACTAAACCATATATGCAAACCATACATAAGAATACAGTTGTTTCATGTGTATTCAGCAAACTTTCTGTCCTACTGTTTCTTGGAATGATACAGAGTGTGTTCTACAAAGTCAAGCCACTGTCCAACTTTTGCTACCTTTCTCTTGTGAAGATGTCATTGACTGTCTACTGATAGAATCCTGCCTTTTGATCATGTCTGTGGCATTCACTCACTCAATAAGCATTTACTGAATACCTAACACATGTCACACAATAGGGCTCCAAACACTATCTGTCCTGAAAGAGACTCAGACTTACAGAACAACTTATGGTTGCCAGGGGAAGGATGGGGTAAGCCATGCTTAGGGAGTTGGGGACTGACATGTACACACTGCTATATTTAAAATGGTTAACCAACAAGGACTTAACTGTATAACACATGGAACTCTGCTCAATGTTATGTGACAGCCTGGATGGGAGGGGAGTTTGGGGACAGATGGACACATCTGTATGTATGGCTGAGTGCCTTTGTTGTTCACCTGAAACTATCACAACCTTATTAATTGGCTATACCTCCATACAAAATAAAAAGTTTAAAAAAGAAACACTGTCTGTCCTCTAGGAATTAGAATCTAGTGAGTAGACCTGTTAATAGGCAGGTGAGTTCCACACTGCAAGATGCATATTATGAATAAGAAAGGTCAAATGCTGGACATTTGCTACATGCAGGCCCTGCTCTGTGCACTTTACATGCTGATCCTGTGAGGCCCACACTATCAATTCCCTCACTTTGTAGTTGAGGAAATGGAAGCAGAGAAACTGCAAGGTCACACTATAAGAAGCAAGGTCACACTATAAGAAGCAGAACTGGACTTCAAACTCAGGCAGTCTGACTCCAGGGCCTGCACCCTGAATTCCTCTCTACTATGCTGCTTTTCTGCCATGTAACATGAAGGAGAGTTGAAGGATTAAGGTTCAGGGGATCTTTGGACCCAGGAATGCAAAAAAAAATAAAGTAACTTTGGACAGGAAAAAAAAAATTAGCAAGAAGAGAGAAGGGCAGGACCTCTAGCAAAGCAGATTAGGTAGCAAAATTAGGTAGCGTTCCGTGGCTGGGAACCTCGGGTGGAGGAAAGGCTGAGTAAGCATCCTGCGATAATGACCCAGGAGCCGCTGGAGGGTGGCCACTGTAGGAAACTGCAGTCCCAGCCCCCAGGAGACCAGCCGGCCCCACACAGGTGGCATTCTTATATAAGGATCAAAATCAGCACTTTCCATGGAGCTTATCAGCAGAGCAAGGAGTGCAAGACCTGAGAAGGCACTCACCGCAGCCTTCACACAGGAGAGAAGAGCACGGATTTTGCTAACAGGCATTGCCTGAGAATTCTGTGTCTACACGTGCTCTGTGCTGCAATGTTGGACTTGCCACATAAAGGAGTTCTTAATTATCTCCCAAGTCTAATTTAGGGTCCTGATCCAGTCACCTATTGCTACATAACATACCATCCCCAAACTAAGCAGTAAAATAGCCACCATTTTATAAAGCTCATCATTTTGCACGTTTAGGACTTTGTACACACCAGAGCTGGCTATAGAATGGCTTGAATAACTGGAGACTACCAGGACAACTTGCTTGAGCCACATGTCTGAGGCCTGGGTTCTGAATTCCAGTTGAATTGCTAGGTTCTGCTCTATAGTATACAATCTAGGATGGAAATATCTGAGATGGTTTCTTCACTCAGATGTTGGCACCTGGCTGGAATGGCTGGGTAACCAGAGCTCACTGGGCCTCTCTCTTCCACAGCCTCTCCACACAGTGAGCCTGAGCTTCCTCTCAACATGGGGGTCTTAAGACATGGACCCATTACCTGACACCCAGCTTCCCCTAGAGCAGGCATTCCAAGAGAAGATGTTGCTACTTATTCAAAGCTTGGGTGAGGCATCACTTTTTCCATATTCTTCAGGCAGACAATCTCAGAACCAGGCCAGATTCAAGGGGAAAGGACAAAGACTTTTTTCCCCAATGGTGTGAGAGTCAAAGAATTTGTGGACCAGCTTGCTCCATCACAGGGCCCTTCCTGCAGCCTCCACTGGTACACTGCACTTGCCTCACCATGACATGTAAACTGAATCATAACTTCACAATCTTAGTCAACATTGTAACCCAGAGAGTAGCACAGAACCCTCAGTAAATTTTTGTTGAATGAATGAAAATTAGGAGGGTTTGCCCTATAGTTTAGATCTCCCCAAATATTCTGGAGACATGGAAATCAAACCATCCAGAAATATTACCTGAATTAAGTCACAAAATATTTTACTAAGGAAGGTACCATAGAAATATGTGTATATGTTTATATTTATACATGTATGACAGACACATTTTGTATACATATAATCATTATGATTTGTAGCTATATGAGAACAGAAATAATTGCTATAATTGAGTAACTCACTGTTTATATTGTGCTTCCTATATGTACCCAACACTACACCAAGCTCTTCATAAGAATTGCCTCAGTACAAGAAGTTAAGCTCTATTATGAACTGAACTGCGTCCCCTTCAAACTTTGTCTGTTGAAGCCCCAGCTCCCAGGACCCCAGAACTTGACTGTATCTGGAGAGATGGTCTTTAAGGAGGTATCTCGGTTAAAATGAGGTCACTGGGGCAAGTGACTGTAAAAGAAAACTAAGACACAGACAGACACAGAGGGAAGACCCTGTGAAGACTCAGTGAGCAGACTGCCATTGACAAGCCAAGGAGAAGGGCCTTAGAGGAAACGAACCCTGCTGACACCTTGACCTCAGACGTTTAGCTTCCAGACCTCTGAGAAAATACATGTCTATTATTTCAGCCACCCAGCTTGTGGTACTTTGTTATGGCAGCCCTACCGAATGAAACCAAGCTCCCAGAATCCGTGGGCAGTAATACTATCAAAAAGGATAGACCCTCACCTCAGTCAAGGTCAAATCCCATGGAAATGAAGGAAGGATTGTGGTTTTTACCTAGAAGCACGAGAGATGACAGCAGCCTGCAGAAGGAGACATTACATAGCGAAGGAAGATGATCAGAGCCATCTAGTCCAGGTGTGGAAGGTGCCTGCCAATATGGCTGTCCAGAGCAGGAGGAGACAAGGAACCACAACTAAAAACCCAGAGGGCGCCAATCCTGCGCCTATGTAAGAGGAGGGCTTGAGTTATTCTATCTGTCCAGCCAACAAACAATGAACCTAGGGCTGGAGGACTTCAGGACATAGAGTTTAGTATGGAACAGAGATGTTTTTACAATATAGTGGAGAACACTGCCTATAAAACTTGCGTTTATGAAAGAAATAAGTTCAAAGTTTTACCTTGAATTGTAAAGTGCCAGAAAACCAACTTCCCCCTTCTACAGCTCTGGAGTCTCACCAGGCACCACCAGCCCCACTATTCCTGCAAGCAGGGAACTCTACTGCAAAGAGGAAGTGGAGGGGAAGATAAGATGATATTATGTCAGTTTCCGGCGGCTGTTATAAAGATCACCCAAAACTTGGTGGCTTGAAAATAACAGAAATGTATTTTCTCATAGTACTGGAAGCCAGAATTCCCAAGTCAGCACCACTGGGTTAAAATCAAGGCATCAGCAGGGCAATGTTCTCTCTGAAGCTCCAAAGGAGACTCTGTCTCTTGCCTCCTCAGCAGCTTATGGTGGCTGCTGGCATTCCGTGTGTTACAGCTGCATCACTCCAGTCTGCCTCTGCAGTCACACTGCCTCCTCCCCTCTGTCTCTGTGAACACCCCCCCCACCCCCCTCCTCTCTCTAACAAGGACGATGACAATGGCATTTAGGGCCCACCCAGTAATCCAGGATCATCTCCCCATCTCAAGATCCTTAACTTTACCATATCTGCAAAGACCCTTTGTTTGTAACATAGTTCACAAATATTTTAAAAATTACATATTTTTATAACTTATTCCATTCGGAACCATATAGTAACATTTACACATTCAAGGGATTGTCTGACTCTTTGTAAACCCACAAATCCTAGCCCACTAGGCTCCTTTGCCCATGAGATTCTCCAGGCAAGAATACTAGAGTGGTTTGCCATGCCATCCTCCAGGAGATCTTCCTGACCTGGGGATCAAACTCGCATCTCCTGCATTGGAGGCAGATTCTTTGCCACTGAGCCACCAGGGAGGCCCACAGTTTCCAGGGATTAGGACCTGATATTTTAGGGGCTGTTACTCTGCCTACCACAGGCATCCTCTACCTTTGCCCAGAAAACAAGATTCCATCAGGCCTAGAGAGAACTTTTAAATTTTATTTATTTATTTAGCTGTACCAGGTCTTAGCTGGGGAACGTGGGACTTTTGATCTCTTTACAGGATGGAAACCCTTAGCTGCAGCATATGGTTTGTAGTTCCCTGACTAGGGATAGAACTTGGGTCCCCTGCATTGGAAGTGTCGAGTCTTCATAACTAGACCTCAGGGAAGACCCAAGACCATTTTTGAGGCTACTTGGAATGACCATCTTGAGACAGACCTAGCATATATGTTTGCATATATGATTAGCTGAGCAACAAGATGCTAATTTTCCTAATGATACGAATCTAAACATCTTTCATTTCTGTTACGTCTACATCTATCATCTTTTATTTATGTACGGCTGCAGGCTGGCTCAAGGAGGCAACCTAGTGGGCACGTTCTTCCAACACACCAAATACTCTCAGGTTTGCGAAGGGCTGCAAACTCTCCCTAATAAAGGGGTTAGAATCCTCTCCAGAGTGCTCTTGAGATACACAGAAATTAAAGAGATGCCATAAATAGACTGCACTCAGAGACCTGAAGCAGCAGGATGGAGAGGGTGCATTAAGATGTCTGAATGTGCTGTGTCTGTTTGACTAAAGCTGGAACTCTGTTCTCCAGGAGCCTCTTCCGTGTGTGGATGTGGGTTAGGTCTGTCAAAAAGAGGACCTTGGGGAAGAAAAGAAGTCATGACTCTCAGGTCTCGGTGGGAAGTCGTGGGATGACAGATGCAAATGTCAACCGGGCTCCAGCTTCCAGCACCTCTTTCTAATGAGGACCCTGGCAAACAACAGCGGCCCCAAGCCAATCTCCAGAGGCAACAACTCTCCCAGACCTCTCCACCAGCCCCCTCTGCAGGTCCCCATGGGCAGGCAGCCGCCCACAGCCTGCAGGGTTTCCTCCAAGCTGTGGCCTGCTCGCCTGGTTCTCAATCTTCAGGTTCTCACGACCTCCCCGCCCAGACTTTCACTTCCTCAGCTCTTCCAATGCTCACTGTGAAAGTTCAAGCTGCCACAGTCAACCCGTTGTTCCTACAGTACATTAAGGGGCCCAACTGATATATGGCAGATGGCTCTTCCGATGCACAGTTTAGCTTGTAAGTTTGTAAACCAAGAGGTATTTCTCAAAGTTTGGTCCAAGACCCTCTACATCAGATATATCTAAAGAGCTTTTAATATATATATATATTTATGTATTTAGCAGCATTGGGTCTTAGTTGTAGCACTGGACCTTCAGTCTTCATTGCAACATGTGAGATTTTTATCTGCAGTATGTGGGATCTAAGTTCCCTGACCAGGGATCGAACCCAGGCCACTGCATTGGGAGCACAGAGTCTTAGCTACCAGGGAAGTCACCGAAGAGCTTTTTAAACAACAGAATTCCTAAGGCTCTACTTCAAACCTATGAATCAAAATCTCCAGTGATGCATCCCAGGATTCTGCAGTATAACAAGTAAGCCAAGTGGCTCTTGCACACCTACAGATTTAAAAATATATATATATAACATTGCTAAGATGGAAAATATTGGTGATGATTGAAAACAGTAGTTCAGCATAATGTTACTAGTAGTATACACTAGGAAATATTACATTGTACTGAAATGTTAGGTTTCACTTTCATAACATATATGTTATAATGCATGTTACTATCATTGAAGATAAGCCTCCAAATTTCCAACTTTTAGGAGAGAGAGTTAAGTGTGGTCTAAAGTGGTCTGGGTATGGGCAATAGTTTATTTCCTTATTCTTTGGACCATCCCTAGTTACTTGTGACATGTTACAGACTATGTGAAGACCTGGAGATAATTAAGAGCAATCTCTTGTCCTCATGGAGCATACACTTCAGTATGAGCAATGAGAATGTGATGATAATAGTTCATACTTATCTGAGGCTTACTGAGAGGCCACTTACATGCATCATTTAATTAACAACCCTGTAAGAGACAGACTCTTACTAAATTCCTTCTCCAGGCAAGAAAGCTGAGATTCAAAGAGCTTAAGCCCAAATATCACCCAGAGCTCCCCACCTCTGTGTCATCCTGCTCCCCATTCCTGAAAAATGGAAGCTGCTCATGACTGACAAGCACTCTGGGTGTGACGGCTGAGGAGCCCATCAGAACGGCAGAAACCATAAAGTGAGTGGGAACAATTCACACCATAAAGCAATTCTTGAACAATATGGAAATTAGATCCATATATTCCACTGCTCTGGATTTGGTCATTAGGAGGCAGAATTATTTCACTGCTCTACAAATGTGCAAAGGCTTTATTCCTCCTGTTAGTACAGACAGTTCTGCTGAGATATCCTGACAGTCCCCGTGTCCCCCTGTGGTATGTATGAGTCAGGCAATTTGATATTCAGAAGTGAGATGTAGGACTTGGACTGCGGAAGCCCTGAGGCAGGAGGAGTCCAGAGGTAGTATTTGTGATTGTCATAAGTTTTGACATTAAGGGTCTTCCCTCCATTAGAGGAGAGGGCTTCTTTTGTGGGTGCTGTACACCTGGGTCTGAATCTTGAGACATTATATTGTTCTCTCTCCTTTTAACTCTTTACTTCCTGATATAACAAAATTGCCAGTTATTATAAAATGCCTTTTTCTCTGTATTTTTGTAGGTGACTAAGGAAACCCCAGCAGGCCATGATTATGAGGAAAAAGGCTATTGGGACTGTAGAAATCATCCTGAGGACTCAGTAAGGCTTTCCATCCTGGGAAGCAGGGTCCAGACACAGCTGCCAGGCTCCCTTGGAGTTGGAGTTGCTTAAGGCTCCTCCACTGTCAGACTCCCTGGAGTATCCTCAAAGCTCAGGACACACAATATCCCTGGACCCTTCCTGTCTGAGCATCTCCTCTGATGCCCCATTACCACACCAAGAACCCTTGGACCAAAGTATTTGGTATAAGAGACCCCTGTTCCCTGTTACCCTGCGAAACCCCTTAGTATGAAGTTGATTACACAGTTCTGAACCCCTCCTGGTCCCAGCCACTGAAAGCTAGATCTTGCCTTTCTTTGTGTTAAGTCACCAGTAAGATGGACTCTCTGGTCTTGTTTACTTGATTATTTTGTAACTGATGGCTTCCTGGATTATCACTGTTCTAGCCTGGTCTTCCTGCTACCAGACACTGTCTGAAACATGCCAAAGATGGCCACAGACTTTACACTCTGCACCTGATATTCTTCCATGTGACCTTGGTGGAGGGTCCTGCCAGACCCCAGCACTCTAGTGGGAAGAAAAGCCCAGACAGATCCTCTTCTTCCCCCTGGGTTCCTGATTCATCCTTCTTTCTTTCCCACTTCATTCTCATGTTCCTTCAATTAGAAATACTTACATTAGTCACTGTTGGGTGGATGTTCGACATTTTAACTAATAATACTCAAAATTGGGTCTTTGCAATGGACTGAACTGTGGCCCCCTCCAAAAAAGTTCATATGTTGAAGCTCTAAACTCCAGTGTAACTTTATTTGGAGCTAGGGCTCTTAGGACTGAGAAGAGCCATGTGGGCACACTTGTTGTAAATTATTGTAAAGTAGCTCATCACTCTACACCATGATGGGCGCTATAAAGAAAGTAAACATCAGGCAATACTAGATTAACCCAGCCCTGACAGCAGGAAGTCTTCCCAGAAGAAGAATAAATCCTAAAGGATGAAAGGGGTAGAAAGTATCTCCAAAGGAGAAGTGGCCCATGTGTACAACTCAGAAGATGAGAAAGACCATGGCTCCGGTTCTGCAAATATTTCACTATGGTAGTTCAGTAGAGTAAAAAACCTGAGTGGCAGGAGGCAGGGCTGGAGATACTTAGCAGGGAGAGGTTCAGAAGGCCTTGCAGTGAACATTGGGATGCATGTATCCTTATGAATTATGGTTGTTTTCTCAGGGTGTATGCCCAGCAGTGGGATTGTTTAATCATATTTTTTAGTTTTTTAATGAACCTCCATACTGTTCTCCACAGTGGCTCTATCAATTTTCATTCCCACCAACAGTGCCAGATAGTTTCTTTAGGGATGGGGGGAGGTGGGAGGGCGGCCCGAGAGAGAGGATACGTGTATACATATAGCTGATTCATTTCACTGTGCAGCAGAAACTAACACAACATTATAAAGCAATTATATTTCAATTTAAAAAAATAAGACCTGGCAGGCCACATTAAGGAATCTGAAATCTATTTTGAAAGCAAGGAGAAAACACCTGAAGAGTTTTTTCTTTTTTTTTTTTTTTTGCATGAACTGACACAATAGGAGATATATTTTAGAAAGGTCACAAGCAGCATACCCATGTCAGGGGTGTCTTCAACAACAACATTAATTCGACTAATATTTATTAAGAACCTATTAGAGACCAGGAACCATTTTGGGTATCAAGGATATAGAAGTGAACAAAATAGGCCCCAACCACCCCTTCCATTGCACCAATATTCTTATATGGTGATACGTTTTCTTTAGCCTTAGTTTTCCCATCTGTAAAGTGGACTGGAGGAGGAACTGACAACCCATTCCAGTAATCTTGACCGGAAAATCCCATGGACAGAAGAGGACAGGAATTCTAGGCTCATAAAAACAACAGGAAACAGCCTGTTTTATACTCAGCCTGTTATTCCGTAAATAAGTAAACAAGGAAGTATATACTATGTCAGATGACAATTAAGAGTCCAGGATGAATGCGAACGGGCAGAGGTGGGAGGTTATACAGAACAATAAGAGGGGCACTTGTTAATAAAATGACATTTGAGCAGAGACCTGAAGGAAGTGAGGAATGAGCTGGAGGAATCTGAGGTCAGACCTTCCCAGGCAGAGGGAATAGCAAGAACAGAGGCCCTAAGGTAGAAGCAGGCCTATGCCAGAAACGGCTAGGAGACCAGTGCAGTTAGAACAATGGGAGACAGGAGAAGAGGCAGAGAGGAGGTCAGAGAGGCCAGATCTTGTGCCTTTAGGGGATGTTCTCAAAGCCGGGAATTGTTGCCCTGCCAGAGCATTGCGTAGGCTCACGAAGACACTTACAAGCTATAAACTCTAAATGACCCATATGCCACACCTGGACCCCAAAACGGCTCCTTTTGGATCTAGTTTCTCTTGAGCAATTCTGCCAGCTACCTAACACCCTCCCTCATCTGAATTTCTCACAAGAAATAAGTCAGTTTTCACTCCTCCTCTAACCAGAAGGATTTAAACCCAATCTAAAGAGCCCAAAGCAAACAGGTACTAAACTATCCCTTCATCTTTTTCCTGTGGCCAAACAAAATTCATCCTTCTATCCCCAGACCCACACTCACACCCCCGATTTTGTTAACATCTGAGAATAGAGACAAATACTTGAAGAAAAGGGTAGAATTATCAGTTAGAGTAACAGTACATGACAGGTTTTGAATTGGCAAAATAAAAGGTTATTTGTCCCCCAAACCTCAGGGCTTCCACGTGAACAATATCAGAAGGTGAATTTTCACCAAATCCTTAATGAAATAAGAAAAAAGAAGGGAAAAGGTAGTGGGTTTTTGTGAAATTAAATTTTTTCAATTTAAATTTAATTTGAGGATCTGTGTTGATTAGCTATGGTCACAAATACCAAATATCTTGGTGGTTTAATGCAATAAAAGTTTATTTCTTACTGTGCAGGAAATTAAGCTATTGTATCTGTTCTCAAAACTCACCTTTTATACTCAGCTTTACAATGCTGGAGCTGGAATTCAGCAAACCACGCTATGCTTTGATGGCTGTTTCCTGAAGTTTCCGTTAGTACAGGTCCCAGAAAGTGGCTGCAAAACCGTAGGAGGAATAAGAGACGAGCTCCTTTCCGGGCATGTTTGGGATTTCAGCTCATTTGTTCATGTTTTTGTAAGTTGCTTTGTTTGTTACACTCATCAATGTCACCTGAGCACCATTTCTTACCTGGCAGCAGCTGCTACTTCTAGAAGCAGTTGGTTTCCAGTTTTTTTCCTGTTTTCAAGAGCGAACCTCATCAAGCTCCCAGAGGTATCCAAGCCACACTGCAGGCCAGTGTCCCTTCCTCAAAAGTCAGAGTTATAGCTCCACTTCCACTCACTCGGAATCCAGGGAAAATACTGCAGGTTGACTGTGGCTTTCTAGACGGCCATGTGCACACCCGTCTGTTACCTTGAAATTCAGCCATCTTCAGGGCATCGGGTCTTCTGCGGGACGCTCAGCACCTGTGCCACACGTGGGGCATGAAAGCCAGGTGAATTGTGGGAGTCTTTAAGGGCCAGAACAACCAGCAGCAAACTTCACTTTGGCTCCATCCCTGGAGCCAGTCTAACTGCAAGGGACACTGGGAAATGTAGTCTGGCTGTGGCTTGTGGCTGAATGTAGGGTACTCACTGCTCCAGCGTCCTTACAACAGTTGAATGTTAAAAACTCCTTTTGTAACTTAGGGTAAGAGTAGATGACAGGCTTGGCAAAATTAAAGTTACTTGGATTCCCAGATGGCTCAGTGGTAAAGAATCCACCTGCCAATGCAGGACACGCGTGAGATTCAGGTTCAATCCCTGGGTCAGGAAGATCCTCTGGAGGAGGAAATGAAAACCCACTCCAGTATTCTTGCCTGGAGAATCCCATGGACAGAGGAGCCTGGTGGGCACAGTCTATAGGGTTGTAAAGAGTCAGACACGACTAAACACACACTGGCAAAACCCCTAAGCCCGCTAAACCCCAGCGCTCAATAGGTCAGTGAAATTCAAAGGGCTGAGAACCACTGTTTCTTGCTAATACAGGTGGCCTCAGATGCCTTCTTCATGCTCCTATCAAGTGACGTCCTGAATCTGTTCATGCTCATTTCCAGGTTACACTCTTTCCTCCTGAACACCCTGAACACAGCAGTGCACAAAGCATCTCTCACACTATTGGATGGAAAACCTACATGTCTTCCTTGATTCCTAACATCAGAGTTATAATTGTTGTCCGGTGAATTAGCCTATTACAGGTTCCAGATGAGTGTTAAAACTGGAACAGCACTGGCCAGATGCTTTGAGCTCTCTAGAAGACATTTTCTATTTTAAAAAAGAGGAAATAAAAAGAAAGAAGAATGACATAGCTTAGAATAGTCTCTAAGTTAGTTTTGGTATTATCCTCTTTCCTGCTGTGCTGGCTGCTGTGTCCACGCTCTAGTCATGTCCGACTTTTTTCAACCCCATGGACTGTAACCTGCCAGGTTCCTCTGTCCGTGGGATTTCCCAGGCAAGAATACTGGAGTGGGTTGCCATTTCCTTCCCCAAGGGATCTTCCTGACCTAGGGATCGAACCTATGTCTCTTGCATCTCCTGCATTGCAGGCAGATCCTACCACTGGGCCACCTGGGAAGCCTTGTTAAACTTACTTTCCAGATAGTTGGATAAGTTAATATAATCACACTTGGCTCTTTCATGAATCTTTGCCAACTATGAAATGTCTTGCATGAATCTCTACTTACCCATAAATTAGTGTTGAACCCATATCAGGAACAGATCACTGTAAAAGTATAGGTCACCTGACCTTTAGAAGGCAACTCTGATTTGGAGACCCTCTTAGGATAGCATCCTCTTGCCTGCAGAATAAAAACAAGTTTGATCTTTGGTGCTATTTCTATTTTAAAAAAATATAATAATTGAACTAGAAGCTTTCAGGGTGAATAGATAGAGCCCTTGTAATTAGTGTAGGAAGAATTTTCTAAACCCAAGTCAGGACTGTGGGAATATTAATAGTCTCTCTCTCTCTGTTTTATATTCATAACAAAAACATTTAAAAGGAGAAACATCATGCCAGCAGTGTTTTTTAAAGACAACTCCCATTTTTTTTCTTTTTTCTGTAACTCTTGCAAATCCAAGGTAAGCTAAACTATGCCTGACTATTGCAAGACTATCTTAAGTTCCAGTTGCCTCATGAACAGCAAAACCAATGCACTGAAGACATCCAGACACTTACATCTCTTCCATTTTCCTCTCCTATTCAAGGATACATCAACATCCACCAAGTCACCAGAGCTAGAAAGCTTAGAATCTTTTTTAGCAGCATCCTGTGTACTATTTCTGTACACGTCTATCGTTGCATGCATGACATTGCATTGTATGCATTTATTATCATACTAGCCTCTCTTTCCAGCTACTTTAACTCAAGAACCATCCCTTAATTGACTTTGTATCTCTCATGCTTAGTACAGAGTTGGCACAGAGTAATCACCAAGTAAATGGATTTGAACTCTCCCACTTTCCAAGTTCTTTATTTTTGGTCACTGAGTCCTGCCCATTTTTCCCTGAAATGTCTCTTGAATCTCTTGAATCCATCTTCTTCCTCACTCACTTCCTCACTATCACTCTCCCTTGACTTATCCAGAATCTTCTATCAACTGTTCCCTCTAACTCCAGGCTAACCCTGCCTCTATCTGCCTGCTATACAGCTGCCAAGTTATCTTTCCAAAATACAAGTCTAATCAAGCTGCCCCTTTGTCTAACACCTTCTATATTCCCTCACATCTTACATAGGGTCCAAATTTCTTAGCATGATTCTCAGCACAGTCTACCTGCCCAAGTTCATCTCCAGAAACTTGCCCCTGGGTGTTCTAAGCTCTAGTCATTCCAAACAACTGATTGTTTAATCAAGAAATGCTCCTTGAGGCCTCTGTGGTTTGTTCCTCCTCCTTCTTCCATTTAAAATGCCTTTCTGACTCTCCTCAGAAAACTCCTACTCATCCATCAACACTTAGGTTAAGTGTCACTTCTCTGAAGACTAATTCCCCAAACATTTGCTTATAGATCCTCCCCTTCCACTCAATTTTGTGCCACTTAAGAAGAGGGACTATGTCTAAATTATTATTGTATGCCTCATGCAAATTTGGTTTCTGATACCATCAGCATCAGCAAATCTTTACCAAGAATAATTGCCAAACAGCAGCTAGGATTTTTCAGTATTCTGAAATCCTAATTGGTATCTTCACTTCTACAAAGGCTGGATTCCTGCTCCCCAGGACGACTCCCCCAAAAGTGTTATTATAGTATGAATTGGAAACCCTCCAGTACATCTGCTCAAAGTCACAGACATGGTAACATCCGTTTTTAAGCATCTAAGGAAAGTAAATTTACTTCTTTGCAGAAACAAAAAACAAAATAAAAAACTGTGGGTTTTATAAAGCAGAGATGAAGTTAACACATAGTCTTTTTGTTGATGATGACTGTGATAATCTCACTTTGACTGAATAATTTTTAAACCACTTTCACATATGTCAACTTACTTGGTAACCTATGGACACAACTGGAAATTGTCAAATGCATTAGCAAGGAGTCATTTGGAGTCTGCTTTCAGCATGGCAAAGGGTCCAGCCCCAGACCCCCATTTGCTAAATACTTGGCCATGGAAACATTATTTAACCTCCTTAGGGCTTCTCTGGAGGCTCAGACAGTAAAGAAAGTGAAAGTGAAAGTGAAGTCGTCCAGTTGTGTCTGACCCTTAGAGACCCCATGGACTGCAGCCTACCAGGCTCCCCCATTCCTGGGATTCTCCAGGCAAGAGTACTGGAGTGGGTTGCCATTTCCTTCTCCAGACAGTAAGGAATCCACCTGCAATTCAGGAGACCCAGGTTCAATCCCTGGGTTGGGAAGATCTCTTGGAGAAGCGAATGGCTACCCACTCCAGTATTGTTGACTGGAGAGTTCCAGTGACAGAGGAGCCTGGTAGGCTATAGTCCATGGGGTCACAGAGAGTCGGACATAACTAAGCAACTAATACTTTTACTTCAAGCCTCCTTAAGCCCATGTTTCTTCACCAGTAAAGATAGGAATAATAACAGTAATAGCAATTGTTGAATGTTTCTTATATATGAATACTATTCTAAGTGGTTTCAATATAATTCATTTAATCCTATAAAAAGTGAAGTAAATACCATGAACTGTCTTCAGTTAGGAAACTGAGGCACAGCTAGTAAACGGTAGGACCAGGATAGGGACCTGTACTCTGACCCACTATGGAAACCATCTCAGAGATTTCCTTAACTATAAATGAGATCAGGCATATGCAGCCCTTAGCACAAAGCCTGGAACATACTATATCCTTGATGAACATCAGCTGTTCCTATCCTCATTAGCTAGAAGGACAATAGTGATCATTCAGCTGAACTCTAATGTAATCGAATTACCTACCTTTACCAAGCACCAAAATAGACCTGTCCACTTTGCTACAGCCTCAGAAGAAAAACAAAAAGAAGAGAAAAGAAGGGGGCCTTCCCTGGCTGTCCAGCGTTTCACACTTTGCCTTCCAGTGCAGGGGGTGTGGGTTCAATTCCTGGTCAGAGACCTAAGATCCTACCTGCCTCCTGGCCAAGAAACCAAAATGGAAAACAGAAGCAGTGTTGTAACAAGTTCAATAAAGACTTTACAACATCAAAAAAAGTTTTAAAAACACACACAGAAGAAAAAAAACAAAAAAAGGGGGGGGGGGGCAAAGGGAGGGAAACAGAGGCAACAACATGAAAGGAGAGATGTGAAGGCAGCGTACATGTCAAAGGTACTTCATACAATGAATGGTGGTGTTGTGACAGGGGCAGGAATTTATGGAAGGGTGTACATCATTTGCATTTAGTTGTCCTATTCCCAGAAGGAGGACTGTTCATTTTCCTCCTTAACAGTGAGCCTAATCCTATACAAAAGTGAAAAGGGCTCCAGACTGGGTTTTCCTGTGAACAGAAATCACATGATAATCCTGTCTGTATCCACATAGGAGCCAGCATAATAGAGGGAAAAAAAAACACCCAAACCCAGCCTCTTCCCCCCACCACCCCCCAGCACCCTTACACGGAGTTCCCTCTTCAAATTTAGCTGCCTTTCATGTTTTATCTTTTGACCCATTTCCTTACCTCCAGACCTCATAGATTCACTTTCCTTCCTTATGGTTTCACTGAAAGCAAAATAACAGCAACTGTCACTTAAACGGCGATTGATTATTTTTAATTAAAACCTGTTATTCTAGACACATCATACACATCAAGCCAAGATCCCTCTGTGGGAAGCTCCATAGCAGTGCTGTCCAATGCACCCTGCTATGATGATATTCTGTATCTTCACCATCCAAAATGGTGGATGGTGCATTAAAATATAGTTCCTCCTGCAACTGAAGAACTACAATTGTATTTCATTTAATTTTAATAAATTTAAATAACCACATATAACAAGTGACTATCATATTGGTCAGAAAGTGTTAATCACACAGTCATGTCTTTGGGACCCCATGGACTGAAGTCTGCCCGATTCCTCTGTCCATGGGATTCTCCAGTCAAGAATATTGGAGTGGGCTGCTGTTCCTTTCTCCAGGATATTGGTCAGAGCATCTCCATAAACTATCATCCACCTCTACTAAACAGTGAGGAGTGACTACTCAGGGTTTAGGATGTCGCCTCCCAAGAGCAAAACAGCAAACTCGGAGGAAGCAGTCCTCTGAAATTAAGATGGCTTACCGAGAGGATCAACACCAATAATTTCTAAAATTTGCTTCTAGAGGGACTAGAAGGCTGACTCTCGAATCAGCCCTGGGCCATTTGATCACTATTCAGTTCAAGCATGTGAAACAGAGACTCTTTTATAGGTTACAAGTAAAGATGGGCTGCTGACCTTTAAACCTCAGGAAATGTCTGGAATTGACTGCTGCGATCTCAAAAAAGTGCTGAAAGAAGACATTAAACATCAAGTATCACCCACAAAAAAGCATCATAATTTGTCTCTGTTCTTTTTCCCTTACAGGAACTCTTTCCCAGTCATGCTTTGGACTTGGAACTAGGCTGATCCGCTTCCCTATGAAGATAGGTTTACTAAGGTAGAGAGAGGGTGACAAGCTTTGTGAGGCATGTAAGAAGCAAACGCCAAGACTTTGTGAGGATGCGAGAATGTGCAAAGAAGTGTGGCTTGTCTTCTGAGAACCATAGGAGGCCTCTGGACTATCTGAAGCAGCGAGGGGACACTGTCAATTTGGGATTTTGTAAGGGTGACTATTGTTGCCATGTGAAAAGTGGGGTGAAAGGGGTGTGAGAGATCAATGAGGAGACCTTTGTTTTTGCAAAAAGTGATGGAAGTGAGGAGTCTGAGAGCAGTAGAGCCAAAGGGAAGGGGGCAGAGTAAACAGATATTTAGGGATAACATTAACAGGGCTTTATAATGATTGGACCAGGGGTGGAGAGGAGGAAGGGATGAGCAAGAGGTTCCTGTTTTTCATAACTGAATGGAGGGAGGTACTATCTGCTGAGATAGACAGAAAGGACCAGATCTGGGGAGAAAATAAGTCTCATTTTGGACACTTACATTTGAAGTATTCTTGACACTGTGAATATGGCAAGTAGAGAAGTTGGACATGCAGGTCTAGGGTTTCGAGGAGTGGTTTAGTCTATAGTGTTGATTCCATTAAAACTTTTGAAAAAAGAAACTGATATAATATCTCACTCTTCAACCCTCAATAGGTGATGCCCAAAAGTAGCACAAGGAGGATTTCTCCAGAATTCAGCTTTTACCAGGCATAGCTCCTTCCTTGCAGAATTTCAGGCTGCCAACCTCACCAGAAAAGACTGCATTCCCCATTTCTTTCAGCAACGTCGTGGGGCATCTCTTGTTCTTACAAACCCTGCTAAATGTCCATCTGCTTTGGTCACACATCTGCCCTCTTGTCTGCCCCCTCTGGCTGGGATGAGGTTTACACTTTAATCCTTCCTGACTTGCAGCGTCATCTACTGGCCAGTTCCTCAATCTGCAGCCTCATGATCCTTGAACTCACCTGTAAGTCACACATCCTCGAGTTTCTAGGGGCCGTGCTTGAACTAAGCCAATACCTAACTCCATCGTGTTGTCATCTGGGAATAACCAATATTGCTGGAGTTAACGATTTTTAAGAGAAGCTGAAGCTGTGAGTTTTTTTTTTTCTTATGAAATCATTCTACTTTTAAAATATCTAACTCATTTTTTTTTTTTAATTTTTAAAGGCCACCTGGGTCAAGAAAAACCTCTTACAGTCCCCGTTTGTTCCATGGATCATCAATTTGTGACTTTTGGCCTCATGGGTGGCACATGGACAGCATTCATGTATTCATTCATGACTCACCCCTAATCAATACCTTTTCCCACCGAATCTGAATACCTCTTCAGAATCTATCTCAACATAAAACCCTCCAGGGAGATAATGTTTCAAATATTAAGAACTGCATATATGAGTGGGAACTTATCTGCCATATGTATTCTTGTGGTAACCACAGAATAAATTCTATTCCTCAAAAACAGGAGGACATCACAAAATGCCCCAAAGTCCCTCTCCTCACCTCCTTTCAAGACAAACTTCCCTGAAGCACAAACACAAATGCCAGAATTCTTTCAGTGCCCATTTCTATTAGCACATATTGTGTTATCTGAGTCTACAAACCATTCCCATTTTCTTCCCACCTTATCTCTGCTCAGTGACCTTTTAAACGCCACTGTAGTTCAGTTGAATCAACATGATTTTCTTTTTCTATTCACTCTTGGCCTTCACCTCTCCTCTCAACTTTTTTTTTTAATCTCAACATCATTTCCCTAAACACCTCATCCTGATTAAAAACAAGACCTGGACACTTTTCTCTACATAATTCTCTAATGTGATGATAATTGATGGAGAAGCCTTTTCATACCCTGACCTCAAAACTCAAGGGCACCAGAAAGAGTCTGCAAGCCCCGTACTTTTCCTGCAAAATGACTCATTTTGTTTTCAAATGAATTGAAGAAAGAGTTCCCATTCTTTCAATTAGTGAAACAACAATCATTTTCCCATGTAAAATTAAAGTTTAGCAGGCACCTTTCCTTGGGAAGACATGAAGCTGAACACTTTTCACTGAAGCCAAACAAGAGCATTAAGAAGAGATATTCCTCCAGAGATGTACTCCTTCAGATCCTCAAATGCGAGTTGTTGGTTTACTTTTTAGCCAAAGTAAAAGATCTCTTTGCTTCTTTCTTTAAGGATTCCATTAAGAAAAGAAGCAGCAGTTTTTCTATTATTGAGTTTCCTTTGTCAGGGGCAAAGGAAGGAGAGATTATAGTCTCATAACTTAGACAGTGGTTGTATTAGTTTGCTGTGGGTACCATAACAAAGGACCACAGACTGGGTGGTGTAAGCAACAGACCTTTTTTTTCTCACAGTTTTGGGGATTTTTAACTTTTTATTTCACTTTGGAGTATGGTCGGTTAACAATGCTGTGATAGTTTCAGGTGCACAGCAAAGGGACTCAGCCATACATACACGTGTGTCCATTCTCCCCCAAATTCCCCTTCCATCCAGGCTGCCACATAACCTTGAGCAGAGGTCCCTGGGCTATACAGTAGGTCCTTGTTGGTTGTCCATTTTAAGTATAGCGGTGTGCACACATCAATCCCAAACTCCCTAATTATCCCTTCCCCCCTTCTTCCCCTCAGCAACCGTAAGTTTGTTCTCCAAGTCTGTGAGTCTGTTTCTGTTTGTAAATAAGTTTGTTTGTGTCATTTCTTCTTAGATTCTGCACATAAGAGATATCATTTGATATTTCTCCTTCTCTCTCTGACTTACTTCACTCCATGACAATCTCTAAGAAAAGGAGAAATATCATATGACATCTCTTATGTGCAGAATGTAAAAAGGAATGATACAAATCTCACAATTTTGGAGACTGGAAGTTCAAGATCAAAGTATCAGTTTTAGTTCCTCCCAAAGGCCTCTGTCTTTGGCTTGTGAGTGGTGGCCTTCTCTCTGTGTCTTCACGTGCTATTTCCTCGGAGACTGTGTCCTAATCTTTTATAGGGACGCCAGTCACACTGGATTAAGGCCCACCCAAATGGTCTCACATTAACCTACTTAACCTCTTTAAGGACCCTATCTCCTAACACAGTCACATTCTGAGGTCCTGAGTGTTAGGACTTCAACATATAAATTGAGTGGGGGGAGGACACAATTCAGCCCATAATGGTGGTCTTGAGGACAGTCTATACTCGAGCAGAGTTTAAGTGTTTAGTGATGACAAGTGCGCCTGTGTGAGTGTGCACAGTCACTTCAGTCGTGTCCGACTCTGCGACTCCATGAAATGGGGCCCACCAGGCTCCTCTGTCCATGGGATTCTCCAGGCAGGAATATTGGAGTGGGTGGCCATTTCCTCCTCCAGAGGATCTTCCTGACCCAGGAATTGAACCTCATCTACTGTGTCTCCGGCATTGCAGGCAGATTCTTAACCGTCAAGCCACTGGGGGAGGTGTTAGTGACAATAGGAACTAACTCATGGCAGTGTGAGTAAATAATCATCATAATCCCAAAAGGAAAAACCATCAGAAAACACCCAAGGCAGGAAAACAATCATGCCTAAAGAAGAAAAGAACCTGAAACAGAAAAACCCTTAAGACACTCTCCCTCCCTTCCCTGCTTCCTTTGCTACAAACAGACATCTTCTCTACTTCCCCTCTTCCCACAAAATAGAGAATAGTCTCCAGGCTGAAAACCTTCCTTGGACAGGTGCTGCCATTTATCCACACAGAGTAGCTAGAAAAACTTCAGTCCTAGTTTGCAGGGGATAGAATCCTGATGGTCCCAGTTGAGGTCAGGTGTTCACGACGGTCCAATTAGTTATAACCACGGTGATCACATCACTTATTTCACACATGACTCTCGGGGGGCTTGCCCCTGTGAACTGGGGTGATTCCCATAGGAAAAGGAGGTAGAGATACATGATCACTGGCCTGTGAACAGGGTAGATGTTCCAAAACTTGCCACTGGATGGATAAAGATGTTTTTTCTGCATGTCCCACGCTTTTTTGTTAGATCTGAGCACCTGTTTCTCTCCCACTAACCAGCTGAGCTAGAGATTTCTCCTCTGGAAGCATAGACAATAGGTAACTATAGCAACTGGTTGTACAGGTAATTGCTCTAAAACGTTACCCTGGGGTTAAAAAGCCATGGAGACAGCGATTTCCTACGTTCAACCGGAGCATTAGTCCACAGCTAAAGTGAGTTTCTTGTCTCCAGAACAGTCAATGTTTTACCTTTTAAAAGTAAAGTGTGTGTGCCACAATTCTCTCTGAAAGCTCAGGCACTGAAGTGGGTCCAGGAGATGCAATTTTAAACAAGCTCAACCTTGCATCTTGCAGATCCATGGCTTGGCTAGGTCTCAGATGCCTCTAATCTTCTCCTTTGTCATCTTAGTTTCAGCTACCCACCATTTCCAGGAGCGGGTTGATGAGGAAAGACACAGGTTCAATAATATCACCTTTAGCTCTGATAAGACAGCATTCGCTAGGGACTCCCATGGCTGCCTAGTGGTTAAGACTCCATGTTTCCACTCCAGGGTGCACAGATCCTGATCCCTGGCCAGGGAACTAAGATCCCACATGCCACACAGCACAGCCAAAAGAAAAATTTTTTAATAAATTTTAAAAGACAGCATTCAAATGTGATCAGTTCATCCCCCAAACGTTCAACCAGTAGTGCAGGCATCCCAGAAACTTTCTATTCCTAATGATCTCCCTTCTCACTCACTCACTCTCAGCTGAATTCACTGAATTTACAGACATAAGGACAACAGCCTTCCCTCTCTCTATTTTTAAGCTCAAATCATATTGCAGTGCCTCACTTTGGAATCATCGGGATAAGGAAACAGACATAACCCAGGGTTTTATGGTCTCATGTCCTCTCTCACCAATCATTTGGGAGACAACTGAGTGATAACCATATGCATGCTGGAGCCAGGTTGCCCAGGCTCAAAGTTCTACTACTTTCTGACTCTACCTTAGACAAATTATCGATCTCTCTGAGCCTCAGTTTCCGGATTATTAAATGAGCTAATATACCTAAGTGCTTAGAGCTGTGTAGTTGATGGCTATTATTATTAATACTGTGATAAAAATCTGGCCTGAAAGGCCACCTCGGGTTACCCTGTGGCAAAATGCAAGGTCATTCCTCTCCATTCTTCATTCTGGGCACCCTGCTCTCCTGCCTGTTTATCACCTCCAGCTGGTAGCCTCATGGAAACTTCCCCTCTCAGGCCCCAGAATCCAAGATCACCTCACTCTGAAACTGCTGACTCTGAGAGAGAGGTAGTTCCCCTATCCTTGAAAAAAAAAATACCCTCACTGTCTTCTGTTTCCTTTCTAAGAATTTTTTCTGTTTCTCTAAAAACATCCATGCATCTAGTTAATTGGATTATACCAGTTCACTGGGTTTCTCAGGTGGCTCAGTGGTAAAGAACCCACTTGCCAATGCAGGAGACACAGAATATGTTGGTTTGATCTCTGGGTCAGGAAAATCCTCTGGGGAAGGAAATGGCAACTCACTCCAGTATTCTTTCCTGGAAAATCCCATGGACAGAGGAGCCTGGCGGGCTACAGTCCATGGGGTCGCAAAGAGTTGGACACAACTGAGCATGCGCGCACACACAATTTACTAATTATCACCTGCAGCTGTCCCCTGCCCTCCATACTCACTACAACTGTCTGAGTTTGGACCCTCTCATCTCTCACGTGGACCATGACATCATTTTCCTACTTGGTAATGCTACCAATTTTGGTCTGATGTCCAAAACTGATGTCCATAGAGCTACTATAAGGGTTTGTTCTAAAAAATTGATTTGACCACAGATGAAATATTTTTCCAGGGGCTTCCCTGGTGGCTCAGATAGTAAAGAGCCTGCCTGCAAAGCAGGAGACCCAGGTTTCATCCCTGGGTCAAGAAGATCCCCTGGAGAAGGAAACAGCAACCCACTCCAGTATTCTTGCCTAGAAAAATCCCATGGATGGAGGAGCCTTGAAGGCTACAGTCCATGGGGTCGCAAAGAACTGGACACAACTGAGAGACTTCACTTTCACTTTAAATATTTTTCCAGATAAAAAATTCTGAAAGCTCCCTATTGCCAAAAAGATAAATTCCAAAGTTTTGTCTGCATAGCCCAGAAACCCCCTGCTGACCCCTACCTACTTTTTCAGTCTAATCTCCGATCACTCCACCTACCCTACCAAGCTACACGTTAGCCACAGAAAGCCACAAGTGTGGTGTTGTTACTTAAGCTGGAGTATCTCAGTCTTCCACCCATCCACCTAGCTAACTCTTACCCATTTTTTATGATCCAACTCAGTAGATATCTCCTCTAAAAGCAGTCTATGTTTCCCCCCAGAAATAATCCATTACACTCTCCTCCCTTTTGACTTCATACAACATATAGGACTAACCACTCTGTTAGTTTTCTAGACTGTCCCCACTTTTTTTAAACCACTTTATTGAGGCATGGTTGACATGTAAAAATATAGGAAATTTATATAACTCAACAGCCAAATTTTAAAATCAGCAAAGGATAAAGACATACTGTATAACACAGGGAACTCTAATCAATATTCTGTAATAATCTATATGGGAAAAGAATCTGAAAAAGAATGGTATATGTATAACTGAATCCCTTTGCTGTACACTTGAAACTAACACTACACTGTAATCAACCATAACTCAATATAAATAAAAATTAAATTAAAAAAATAAATAAAATGGGCAAAGGACCTGAATAGGCATTTCTCCACAGCTGACATAAACTTGGCCAAAGGTACATAAAGAGGGACTCATCAGGCAAATGCAAACAAAAACCCCAGTGAAATATCATTTCATACCTGTTAGGATGGATATTTCTTAAAAAGAGGTAACAAATGTTGGCAAGGATTTAGGAAAAAGGGGACCCTGGTACCCGGTTGGTGGGAATGTAAATTGGTGCTGCCATTATGGGAAATAGCATGGAAGTTTCTGCCCTACTTTACTGGAAACTCTTTGAGGTCAGGAATTATGTTGCATCAGTCTTAGTATTTTCCTCAGTACCAACCCCAGAAAAGGGTACGAGCTATAATAAACACTGGACAAATGAAGGACTAAGGGAGGGAGGAGGAGAGAACTGTTCTTCATACACAGCTATAATAGTACTATACTGGGCCGCCCTGGTGGTTCAGGGGTAAAGAATCCGCCGGCCAATGCAGAAGACACAGGTACGATCCCTAAGTCGGGAAGACCCCCTGGAGAAAGAAATGGCAACCCACCTCAGTATTCCTGCCTTGGAAATCCCATGGAGAGAGAAGCCTGGTGGGTTACAAGTTCATGGGGTCACAAAAGAATTGGACACAACTGAGCACCTAAAACAACCACAAATAATGGTAGTATAACCCTATCAATAGACTTTACCTTTGGATACATTTCCCAACACTGGAATGTGCTATATAGGTTTATCTATGTATTCTCATCCTTGTTACTCTGGAACTAACAATTCCATTATGGCTGAGTGAGAGGTTTCAGCAGTCTCGGACTAGGGACGAAACCAACTGGCCCTACTCTTGAAGGAAATTCTATTCTTGGCCCCCTCATCAGCATCACTCTCTCTCCAGCTGAGCGCAGAGCCCTGAAGGAGGTCAGCTGGCAGCCCAGCCCACCAGTGGGACTGAGAAATGGAAGGACAAATCTTCTCCACCCTACCATGAAACTGAAAAAGCACATGTGCTACATGTATGCAGACGGAAATCTTCTTCCTTCCTGCATCCTTTCCTTCCCTTCTTCTTTCCTTCCTTCCTTCTCCCAGCACATTCGCAAATGAGGTGCTCCTGTAAACTTGAACCTGGCAACTTTGCTGGTTGATTACTCTCTTGTTTCATTCCTCTGCTAATCAACTACAACAGCCTTCAATACGCACACCAACCTCAGAGAGGTTGTATCACTTAATTACTATAAAACAACCCCACAGGCTAATGCATGCTTGATCTCAAAGGAGTGGCAGTAATCATTGTGTTATTTATATCAACTGCACAGTATGAAACAAGTACAGAGAATTCAGGCCTAGAAATATGACACATGTCTGAGTTAAGGCAATGTCCACACCCTTGGCTCCTACTACCACTCCCCAAACTTGGGCTACAATGTTGCTATAGACTGAAATTTTAGACCAAGAAATAAATTATCTTGTGTTTTTCCTATTAAAATGCAAATACCATGTATGGTAGATCACATATCAACCCATGATCAATCATTTATGCCTCAGATACAGCTAGATAAATTAAGACATTTTTCTGTGCCTCAAAGAATTGAAAGAGAGTAGCTGGAGCTGAATAGGTGGGGCAGGTTACCATCAAGGATGGAAAACAAGTCAAAAGAGGAATGTTGTTACCGCAGTTGTTTAGTTACTAAGTCGTGTCTGATTCCTTGCAACCCCAGGGACTATAGCCTGCCAAGCTGCTCTG
Source organism: Okapia johnstoni (assembly GCA_024291935.2). Taxonomy (NCBI): domain Eukaryota; kingdom Metazoa; phylum Chordata; class Mammalia; order Artiodactyla; family Giraffidae; genus Okapia; species Okapia johnstoni. Next base: position 12,708,357 of record CM044325.1, read on the forward strand.
TCCATGGGATTCTCCAGGCAAGAATACTGGAGTGGGTTGCCATTTCCTTCTCCAGAGCAGTCTTCCTGACCCAGGGATCGAACCCATGTCTCCTGTGTCTCCTGCATTGGAAGGCAGATTCTTTACCACTGAGCTACCAGGAAAGCCCAAAAGAGGAATGAGGGACTAAGAAAGCAATTTCATATCTGTACCTCCTGCCTGGCATTGATAGAATTGTGGACAATCGCGTGGAAATAAGAGGTCGAGGAGCCTGACTGTAGCTGGCATCCTATTCTACAGGATTGATTTACTGAAATTTTCTACCTCTGATTTTTGCATCACTAGCATCCCAAGACGGAGAAGGCAATGGCAACCCACTCCAGTACTCTTGCCTGGAAAATCCCATGGATGGAGGAGCCTGATAGGCTGCAGTCCATGGGGTCTCGAAGAGTCGGACACGACTGAGAGACTTCACTTTCACTTTTCACTTTCATGCATTGGAGAAGGAAACGGCAACCCACTCCAGTGTTCTTGCCTGGAGAATCCCAGGGACGGGGGAGCCTGGTGGGCTGACGTCTATGGGGTCGCATAGAGTCGGACACGACTGAAGCGACTTAGCAGCAGCAGCAGCAGCAGCAGCCCAAGAATGAAGCAGCATGATTTCCAACTCGGTGTTTCACTTTATACAGTATATATGCTTCTGACAAGCTCTGGGTAAATAATTTTTCATAAGTCAAATCGTAACGCAGGTATTCCAGGAGAGAATTAGTGAGGAGATCACCTGGAACAGTGAAAATGTCTTTACTGTTTTGTACAAATGCTTGCTTTTCTACATCAGGCTTGCTTGTAAAGAAGTACACTTACCGTGTGTTTGCCTCTCTCTCTGCAAGGCAGACTATTGAGAACTCTGTGATGACGACTGATTTAATTTACAAAATGCCTGTTCAGACAGGTAAGGATCTGCAGGAACTTCCTGATGATCTCATCACAATTCTATGGGATGCATAAAGTAAAGAGGATCACCCCCAAAGTGCTAAAAGATCTGTTCTTCCATCTGAAAAGTTAGTCTAGAAATGAGCAGTCAGTCTCTTCTCCTGGGAAATAGAGAGGATGCCAAGCACTAGATAAGAGACTGCTTTTAGCTACAGGCTCTTCTAGTGAGAACAACTGATAAAAAGTGTATATATTTGAACAAAAGGCTCATTTCATGGAAAAGGTTATTAGAAACTCAAGAAGAATGATGTGTCTCATTGAGGTAAATGAGGTCAGACACTCAACCTGCTTCCGACGTGGGTCAACAACCTTAAGCATGTTGTGAATAGAAAAGCACATTCTGTGTCTCATCAACTTCCCTGGGTTTGTACAAGACGATCCTTTCATTCCATAAGGAATATAATAGGCTTTTTAGGCAGTACCTTGGGGACAAAGTGAACCATGCCCCCAAAGAACTTGGGAACAAGGGTGCCCACTGAAAGGCAAACCAAACAAATCAACACTGAGCGGGAGGAAGCAAAAAGTCTACCGAGTTCTTTCTGAAACATAATCGATGATACTGGCACACTGAGACCTTACCTTGACCCAAAAGAAATATTCCTCAAAGCTATCTGCATCCTTTTTGCTCTGAATCTTTACTCAACAATCTGCTGATTGATAACGCAGCTCAATGCCTGGTAAAGGGGCCATCCAGGCACAGGCAGGAGTTCTCTCTCATTGTAAATAATCATATTGGCATTCTAGTTTGTCCATCAACCTCATGTGAACTGACTTAGCGAGTAGCCATCACTTTAAATCTAGTCAATTCTAAGTATACTGATAAAGCCCAGTTTCTGTAGCCCCACAGACAGTGGTACATGTACAAAGCTGCTGCTATATAGCACCAAGAAGACTTTCTATGGCTTTATCCTTTTGTTTGCCATTAATCTTTTTCCATTCTTTCACCACTGCTTAAAAGGTAAATTTCCCTTAATGGTTTGACTCATAAGCAGTATCTACACAATACCCAAAATGCTAGCTGATCACAGACTTAGAGAATGAACTCATGGTTACCAGTGGGGAAGGTTGGGGGGAAGGGATAGCTTGGGAGATTGGAATGGACATGTACACACTGCTATATTTAAAATAGATAACCAACAAGGACCTACTGTATAGAGACAGGAAACTCAGCTCACTGTTATGTGAAGTCAGAATGGGAGGGGATTTGGAGGGAGAATGGATATATGTATATGTATGGAGAAGGAAATGGCAACCCACTCCAGTATTCTTGCCTGGAGAATCCTGTGGATGGAGGAGCCTGGTGGGCTGCTGTCCATAGGGTCGCACAGAGTCGGACATGACTGAGGCGACTTAGCATGCATGCATGCATTGGAGAAGGAAATGGCAACCCACTCCTGTATTCTTGTCTGAAGAATCCCAGGGACGGAGGAGCCTGGTGGGCTGCCGTCTATGCGGTCGCACGGAGTCGGACACGACTGAAGCGACTTAGCAGCAGCAGCAGCTTATGTATGGTTGAGTCTCGTTGCTCTCCACCTAAAACTATCACAACATTGTTAACTGGCTATACACCAATATAAGATAATTTTTTTTTAAAAAAAAGAACTAGTTTATCTCTTTGAATTGTGGAATGAAAAATTCAGTAGAAATGATTATTTAGCAGCAGAGGCAGAGATGCAAGGCTAGACTTGAGGTCAACAGTAACAACTGAGGATAAACTTTTTAGTGCCACAGACCCCTTTAAAGGAATCTGAGGAAAGTTATGAGTCCCCTGTCCATTAAAATGGACAATTACAAGATTTGGAGTTTGGGGTAGTCCATGAATCCTAGATACAGATTGATACTTAAGAAGCGTGATCTCGTGCAAATCTGTCATTTTATAGATGGCAAAACGGAGGCTTTGTGAAGGGAAATGACTAACCTAAGGTGACACAACTAGTTACAGGCAGAAACAGAATTAGGTCTTTAACATCTTCAAACCAACATTCATCTAACCAACTTTTTCCCACTGTAAAACAAATCATACTGACATCAAGCAGAAACAGCAATAATGTGGAAACCAGCCGTTTCATGCTGCTTGGATATCATCCTCTCTTGGGACATGAGAAGACTCCAACCAGACTCCTCACCCACGGACCCCCATTCTCTAAGCCAAGCTGCACTGAGTCATCTGGCTCTTGAGTCTTTATTCCTGTCTTTTAAAATGGGAGCTGAGGGACTTGGCTAGTAGTCCAGTGGTTAAGAATCCTCCTTGCAATGCAGGAAACAAGGGTTCCCCTGGTTTGTAAACTAAGATCCCATATGCCATGGGCAACTAAGCTACAACTACTGAGCCCACACACCACCAGCTGCAACTAAGATCCAACACAGCCAAATAAATATGTTTTAAAAAAAAAATGGGACCTGAAAGAGGGAAACAGAACTGACCAACCCATTCTGGAGAAGATTCCAGAAGTTAGAATTGTTTCCTCCTGCAATATGCAAACTCTGGGTTTGTCCAGTGATTTCAATCAAACAAATGGGAAATCATGGCAAGAAAATAGCCAATTTATCTGAATTAACTAGTCTGGTCAATGAAAACACTCCATCTGAGGGGCCCAGGAAGGTTTCTCCTAAAGCAATTTCTCTGCAAACTATTAACTAAAAATTCTATGATGTTTCATATTTCATAAAGCACTTTCAGGCTTCCCTTGTAGCTCAGTTGGTAAAGAATCTGCCTCAATGCAAGAGACCCGGGTTCGATTCCTGGGTTGGAAAGATCCCCTAGAGAAGGAAATGGCAACCCACTCCAGTATTTTTGTCTGGAGAATCCCATGGACAGAGGAGCCTGGCAGGCTACTGTCCATAGGGTCACAAGAGTCGGACATGACTTAGCAACTAAACCACCACCACTACCAAAGTGCTTTCAGGTACATAAGCCACCTGAGGAGAGAAAAATTAAAGGGAGAGAAGGATTAGCAAATCCTTAATGTTAAATGGTTTGTTTCCAAACAACCCTGAAATAAAGACCTTTCTGACTCGTAAGGAATCAGACTCAGAATGGCTAAGTATTTTGCACAAAGTCACAGTAACTAGCAGAGCCAGGACTCAAATTCTGATATCTGATACAGTCTTATTTTCTAGATGACAAATTGAGGTTCTAAGAGGTTATGTCATTCCTTTTTTTCATTCACCTCCTAAGTTATGGTTCTTGTATTTGAACTCACAACTTTAGATCCTAAAGCAAGCCTTTCATCCCATTGAGTCAATGTTTCTCAATGTTCTCTGCAAAGCACCCAAATGGGAATCACCTGGTTGCTCCATTTTTGAGAAAAATAGGTCTTGAGTGAGAATTCTTAGAGTGTGGCACTTGGACCAACAGCTGAGAACACTTGTTAGAAATGCAAGATCTCCGACACCACCCAGGACCCACTAAATCAGAAACTCTGAGTGTGGGGGTCAGGAATCTGTGTTTTAAGTCCCCGGGTAACTCTGATGCCTTTTTGAGAACCATTCACTAATGACATGCTTTCCCTTAACCCCTCCCCAAGGCAACTCATTTACACCTGAACTTTTTCTGGATAGAACGATCCTAACACATGTGACCTCACCTTAAAAAGCACTAACAGGTATTCAGCATTTGATCTAAGTCCATCATACTTCACAAACCCTCTGACATTTGATTCTACCACCTAATTTCACTGTAGTCTCTTTTCCCCAGACACAATCAGAAATCAGAGGATTCGAGAATCTGTTGAGTATCAGGGACACAGAGAATAGACTGGTGGTGGCAGTGGGGAGGGTTTGGGGGAGGGATGGAGTAGCAGGTTGGGATTAGCAGATGTAAGCTTTTATATATAGAATGTATAAACAACAAGGTCCTACAGTATAGCACAGGGAACTATATTCAACATCCTTTGATAAACCATAATGGAAAAGAATATTTTTAAAAAAGATATATATATATATATATATATGTATAACGAAACCACTTTGCTGTGCAGCAGAAATTAACACATTGTAAATCAACTACAATAAAAAAAAATCTGCTGAAAGAACTCCACCATGAATGTGTTCTCAGAGATTGTTCCTAAGAAAGAGGAAAAAGATGCTCAACACTATCATTTGCTTAGGTACCTTTCACTACTCTGAACAGAATTTTTAATGGTGATGCTTACACGAATTTGAGCAAATTCCAGAAGACAGTGAAAGACAGGGAGGCCTAGCATGCTGCAGTCCATGGGTCACACAGTAGGACATGACTTAGTGACTGAACAACAAAAAGATTAGAAAATAGAGTTTGCTCCAAGAGAATCCATCAGTGTAGATTGTAAGGCTTTGTTTCAGAGCTAAGCTTGGCCATGTGATGTTGATGTGTGGGCCTTTCATAGTTTACTTATGTCTTGGTGGGTGGTTCGTTTTATGACACTAAATATTCTTCTCAAGCAGGTGGTTGGCTGGAATGAATAAAACTAATTAGTTTGCTCTTGGCAAAAACTGAGCCTTATTTCAGATGTGTCCAGGTAGGTTATTTGCTTGAATTACACAGGCATTCTAACAAGGAGTGAAAATGTGTTACTCTTCCTGGAGTCTGCTATATTTTATCATGGAAAACACAATCAGTAGTACCAAATGCAAGTATAACGCTCGCTGGTTAAACCAACACCATCCTGTATCTCCCATGTTGCTGCTTAGCAGTTGAATTTGCCTGCGATCCTGCTGTGGGCTGTTTTCACAAGGAATGGTGCAACACTGCCACCGTGTGGTTCCCAGGTGAAACTGGCTGAGGCAAAAATAATAACCATCCCCGTTGAAAAGGATACACTGCTTCCCGAGTCTCCCAAGAGGCTTAACCTTTGCGTTTTGAGCTTAGAATTCAGATGGAAGAGATGAGGACTTTCTTTGGGTGGACACAAAGCATTAATCAGAAAGTGAGGCAGTGCCTGGGTAATCAGGTACCCCCAGGAATTCCCATTTTCAACTCTCCTTCAATTCTTTCTGTTCTCTTCCCACCCTGTCCCTTTCTTGTTAGCAGCTTTTATTTGACTACAGCTTAATCAATTTCCATGCCATTCCTGAATCTCAGCTGCTGGCCATTTAAGGGTGCCCCCTCCCCAAATTCAAAGCATAGATCCCACCCCGCTGTGTTTCTCCAGGTTTCACAAAGCCTTCATCCAACCACTAGGAACCAACTCTTATCCTGGTCTGTAAGAGGGAAAAGAGAAAGAGACGAGAAAAGATGGGAGATTCCAAAAACTCACAATGATCAGTCCAGCAGCTGACTTGCCTGCTCCTGGACATTTCTTCTCTCTTTATTAATTGTATAGGAGTTTTTAGTTAGTATGAATATCAGAGACTCACAAACCATCTGAAACTTTCAGGGAAAAAAAGAGTCATTTTTCTAAATGAATTAAAGATGTACCTTAGGAAGTTTATTTACCTGAAAAGAACAATCTCCAAAGCTTGCACGAGTGTACCTTCAGGGTTCCAAGAACATATGGTTTCTTACAATTAACTGGTAAAGACTGAGGGTGTACTATGTGTCAAGCATACTTCTGATGAAGAAAAATCTGGTTACCCTTTATTTTTATAGTTTCCCGTATTATTAATGGCCCTACTGCATCCCAGGCCCTAGGTAGGCCCTCCATGTCCATGCTATTTCTAATGCCCAGGTTAGAAATATAAGTTTGCTTTTTTTCCTAAATGCTGCTTTCAAAACTAAACACAAGCACGCACATACACACACACAGCGTTCTTGTCTGGAAACCTTATTTGCAGCGGTGATGAACCTCTTTTGCTCCTACAGTAAGGCTGACAGCTTTAGTGTTTCCTCCTTTAAAAAGTTAAATTCAAAATGGCTTTTATCTTTGTCGCTGAAGATGAGTTGACATTTAATGTAAAATAAGACATTTAGCTGCCTCTACAAAGGCAGAGTAGGGGGTTTTCTAAGAGAATAAGCACATTCGTTTGTCAGATCTGCTGGCCAGCAGCTTTGGTTAAATCAAGTTTAATCCTCCTAGCTTACCCTCACCTCAGCTGAAGCAACTGGGACGTTTTCCCCCATATTCCTTCCACCCTGAGAGGTGCTGCCTCCTGAAGACACAAGTATCAACAGGGAGCTTACAGAGGAAGCTGGGAAGGTTCATTCCAACAGAATTTAAAGAAACGTAACAGCCATAGAAAAGAACGAAATTGAGTCAGTTGTCATGAGGTGGATGAACTAGAATCTGGGATACAGAGTGAAGTAAGTCAGAAAGAGAAAGACAAGTATCAGATATTAACGCATATAATATGGAATCTAGAAAAATGGTACTGATGAATCTATTTGAAAGCAGGCATAGAAACAGAGACATAGAGACCGGACACAGTGAGGGAAGGAGAGGCGGAGATGAACTGGGAGAGTGGCATCGACATATAGCCACTATCATGTGTAAAATAATAGCGGGAAGCTGCTGTATAACACAGGGTGCTCTGTGATGAGCTAGGATGGCAGGAGGGAGGCTCAAGAGAGAGGGAAATAAGTATACTTCTGGCTGATTCATGTTGCTGTACGGCAGAAGCTAACACAACACTGTAAAGCAATTATCCTCCATTAAAAAAAGATAGTATTTAAAAATTAAAAAAAGGAAAACCATAACATGCACGCACACTAGCAGGATCGATCTTCACTCACACTATATTCAGATGCACGAAGACAAAGAGCCTTTTTATTCCTCTGTTTTGTTTGGCTTCCCTCACAGGCCTTCAACCAGCTGATGGCAGAAGAAAAAAATGAAATGTCTATCCAGCCTAGTAACGTAGTCTTGGTTGGAATCCCATCTTGGCTGGGACGGCTTGGATTCGTGCTTACTGTTTCAGAGTCTGCACCCTCAGAGTCTGCACCTCCCCTTCCTGGGCATCTCCTAAGCTGATACCTTAGAGTCTGAAAAGAACAGTGTGGCTTTGTGACCTCTCGGGGACAGAGAGGAGATGGCCAGGGTCCTTAAGATGTCAGCCAGCATCCACAGAGGAGGATACAGGCTGGGTTGACCCCTTGCCTGGAGCCCACGGAGGTGTGAACAGGTGCTCTGGACATTCTGCTGTTGCCTCTGAGTCTTTGGCCAACATCACTCGGGGTCTGCTGGACTCAGCTCACCTTAGTTCTTGCTGGCACAGTGGACACACCCTAAAGCCTGCTGGGAATCACTGCCCTGCTGTCCTCAGCAACACTGACTCCTTTGCACCCTGAAAGTTAAAGTGTTGGTTGTTTAGTTGTGTCCGACTCTTTGCAACCCCGTGGACTGTAGCCCACCAGGCTCCTCTGTCCATGGGATTTTCCAGGCAAGAATACTGGAGTGGGTTGCCATGCCCTCCTCCAGGGGATCTTCTGAACTCAGGGATCAAACCCGGGTCTCCCGCACTGCAGGCAGATTCTTTACCATCTGAGCCACCAGGGAAGCCCAATTTGCCCCCTGAAGTAACTCCTTTCTGCCAGGCTCCCCAGGCAGGCTCTGCAAAGGTCAGTGGCCAGCCCTGGGGGTGTGAGGAAATCCCAGGTCCCTTTCAGTCACTCGAGAAGGAAGGCTGGTTCAGAAAAGCCAGGCCCTCCTAGGCCTAACCCAGCTGAGCTGCCAGTGTCTTCTGACAAAGCTGCCACAGGTGGCTGCAGGGGCAACCTGAGAAACCAGTCTACACCCAGAATCCCAGCTTACTGCTGGTATCACACAGACACACACACACACACACATACACTCACACACACAGTCACACACACACACACACAGTCATACACACATAGTCACACACATACACACACACTCACACAGTTACACACAGTCACTCACACACACATAGTCACACACAGGCACACACACTCACACACACACACTTCCCATCGCCCCAGGTTAGGCCCAGAAGAAAAGAGATCTCACCCCCCTCCACTTCCTTTCTCTCCCTCCTCTTCTTCCCATCCCCCTATGCCAGAGGGCTAGACCATGGATTTTCCATTTCCTCTACAAACTGGCCTCCTGGACATCAAGTCTTGTGCCCTACCTGTCCTAGGCAGAAGGAGGAGTCTCTACACTTGGAAAATCTTTATCCTTTAATCTACTCGGGCCTCCTCTCAATAAGCTGGGAGTGAGTGTGTGCTTAGTCGCTCAGCCGTGTCCAACTCCTTGTGACCCCATGGACTGTAGCCCACCAAGCTCCTCTGTCCATGGAATTCTCCAAGCAAGAATACTGGAGAGGGTTGCCATGCCCTCCTCCAGGGGATCTTCCCAACCCAGGGATCAAATGCAGGTCTCCTGCCTTACAGGCAGATTCTTTACCATCTGAGCCACCCAGGAAGTGGGACCCCTAAAAAAGGAGTCCTGGATGTCTTTTTCCCTCGGGAGGAAAATGTCTTATCTTACTGCAGAATCAAAAATACTATTTTGAACATCGAACTTGGAATATTAACTCCTTTCTCTTTGTCTCCCTTTAGTAAACATTCTAAGAGTTAGGAGGATGCCTCAAGTAAGCTAGAGAGAAGATTACATGTAAGGAAGTGTAAAATAAGAAAATGTTTCAAAATATCACCCTGTTGTACTGCCCGAGCTCTTCAGTTAAATTCTCCAGATCCTTCCTGAGTACCTGCTTTATCTTCAGTTTTTGAGAAAGTACTACAGGAAGTACAGAAGAGGCACGATACATGGTCACAACCTCAGGGAGCTTTCAGTCTAATAGTAAGAGAGACTCTTGAATAATCAAAGGGAAGACCTGACTTGCACAAATGGGTGATGAGGACACTAAAATGTTGGCAGTTCAAAAGGCCCTCTCCCGACCCCTGATGTTTCCCTTCCTCCTCTGCTATCGTGAGGCTCTTACATTTTTAATCTCTCTGCCTCTTGAAAGAGAAGCCCTGAAGCAGCGAGCAGGCAAGCAACCCCTGCACTGTACACTGGTGTCTGCAGACAACCCTGTCGGCGGGATCCAGCAGTTCCCCAGGGGGACAGGGGCGTGGATGAGGACACCTACCGGGTCTCAATTTTGCACAGGCAATTTGTGCTCATAATTATTTTGATTACTGCACAAGTCACATAAAACTGGACCAAACAAACAGCCACTAATTAAATGCTGTGCGAAGCGTCTCACTCCTGTGCTGGTTTCTAATATGTCAGAGTCCACTGAAAGAGAAACTTCACATCAAGTAATTTTCACCCGTCTGCTCTATGTTCAGGAAGACCTCTTAAAAGAATGGTAGATGTTGATTTGTTTTAAAGTCAAGTTTCATAGAGAGAAGACTTAAACGAATAGAACTAAATATTGCCAGTAATTACTCCGGATCACGTGTGTGTGTGTGTGTGTGTGTGTGTGTGTGTGTGTGTTGCTTTATACTTTTAAGAGAAGCACCAACATTGAATAAGATACAAATAGAGCATGAAAAAGTGTAACATTTAGAAGTCAGAATCTTAGGTGATGCTGATACTAGTGGTGGAACTGCTACTGCTGCTGCTAAGTCGCTTCAGTCGTGTCCGACTCTGTGCGACCCTATAGACGGCAGCCCACCAGGCTCCGCCGTCCCTGGGATTCTCCAGGCAAGTGTACTGGAGTGGGTTGCCATTTCCTTCTCCAGTGCATGAAAGGGAAAAGTGAAAGTGAAGTTGCTCAGTCCGTCCGACTCTTAGCGACCCCACGGACTGTAGCCTACCAGGCTTCTTCGTCCATGGGATTTTCCAGGCAAGAGTACTGGAGTGGGATGCCATTGCCTTCTCTGGTGGTGTAAGGGTAAATACAAATTAGAAATAAAAAAAAAACAAAAAGCAATTCTCCATGAGGCAAAGAAAACGGAAAGATGCCATCCTCCAGCTCCCTTTCTTCTTTGAGCTTTACCTTTAAAAATTCATCGTTGTAAGCTCTTTCTCTGCCTCCTCAAAATGTATGTAAATCTCTTTAGAAGGTAAATAAGCCTCTTGCCAATTTTACAATGCAGGGATGTTTCCTCCAGGAGCAGGGAGCCATCTCTTTGAAAAGTAATCATCAAGAAAGATAGGACCCCTATCTCTCAGTTTCATGGGAGGACAGGAGCCTCCCCTCCTGAAATCATATTGCAAACGTACCTCTTGTCTGGAGATATGAGAAATTTACTTTTTCTTTGGATAAAGGCAACTAGCAAACACAGATCATTATCCCCATTACATGGCGAATTTAGGAAGAACTACATGTGCAAAGAGTGCTATCAAGTCCTCTTGAGGGCTACTTGTCCTTTATCTTGAGAATGTGTATGGAATGGGTGTATCTGCTTGGCCATACGAACTACAGAAAGGGGTGAGGTTTCTTTCTGCCTTTGTAATCTCTTAATGGATCGCCTGTGATACTCATCATGTCCTTGTTTAATGCTGGTTCAGTAATAAAACTGTTTCTCTTCTATCTTTGTGGAGAGGTTTTCTGAGTCGGCAGGTTTTGTTTTTCTGATACATTTTTTAACACTCTAATCTTTCTGTATTAAATAATTTGTACATTTGCGATTTTTTTAAATATCTTAATATTACACCATGGAATTAATGTAAGAATTAAACCCAGCTGAATGTTATTCCCATGGCAAACAAATGGGGAAGCAATGGAAACAGTGACAGACTTTATTTTCTTGGGCTCCAAAATCACTGCAGATGGCGACTGCAGCCAAGAAATTAAAAGACACTTGCTCCTTGGAAGGAAAGCTATGACCAACCTAGACGGCATATTAAAAAGTAGAGACATTACTTTGCCGACAAAGGTCTGTCTAGTCAAAGCTATGGTTTTTCCAGTAGTCATGTATGGATGTGAGAGTTGAACCATAAAGAATGCTGAGCACCGAAGAACTGATGCTTTTGAATGGTGGTGTGGGAGAAGACTCTTGAGAGTCCCTTGGACTGCAAGGAGATCCAACCAGGCTATCCTAAAGGAAATCAGTGCTGAATATTCATTGGAAGGACCAATGCCAAAGCTGAAACTCCAATACTTTGGCCCGCTGTTTCGAAGAACTGACTCTTTGGAAAAAATTCTGATGCTGGGAAAGATTGAAGGTAGGAGGAGAAGGTGACAACAGAGGACGAAATGGTTGGATGGCATCACTGACTCTATGGACATGAGTTTGAGCAAGTTCCAGGAGTTAGTGAGGAAGAGGGAAGCCTGGCATGCTGCTGTCCATGGGGTCACAGAGAGTCAGACACGACTGAGTGACTGAACTGAATTGAATGCTGTTTAGTTGTTTTGCAAAAAACTAGGAATTAAATACAAGGAAGGAGGGATAATTCTGGAATATTCTGGATAACCTTTAACATGATTGATTAACTATTATAAAATTTGGTTTCTCCGTCTGAAAAATGAGGATTATGTAACATGTATTAATCAATTACAGGTTTTGGAAAATGTTTAAATATCTTCTTAATATGGCCCCAAGTTTAGTAAACATCTGGTTTGATCACATACCTATAACTCCAAGCCCTCTGCTCATCTATAAAAGTTTCCTTGGATGGAGTAAGTCTTCCTTTAAAACTCTGACTCTTCTACTGAGGAAAAAACAAAAACATTTCAGGATTTTTCCAGTGATTTTCAAAGTAAGGATACAAAATGTTTTTTAAAATATAGGTGTCTTTGACGTTGGTGTAAAGTCACCTCCCTACTTTATCCACATTATCTATTCTATCAGCAAATGTTCAGAGATTTTGTCATTGGGATATTCAGTTTCTTTTTAAATTACACATATATTTTAAATCCTGGATACAAATACCTCCTATACTTTTCTGACATTTAAAGAATTCCACAGCAATGAATAATGGCCTCATTACAAAGATCAATAATAGTTTCTATTGCAACAAATCTTTAATTAACCTGAAATTCGAACACTGTCACGGTAAGAGCAAACAGACCAAAAGGCTAGCTGGTTTCTATTGGATTGGCCAAAAAGTGCATTCAGTTTTTCCATAAGATGTTATGGAAACCCAAACAAACTTTTTGGCCAACTCTATAAATTCCTGAATTAACACTCACAGGTAGACCTATAGGTTAGTCATCATATATATCTTACAAGGTTTATTTTGCTATTTGCACCACTTAAATTAAGTTTAATTTTAGCAATTTAGCCTTGAACACTAGTCATATGAGAAGCTCCCAATTTCCTAAGATACCAAGATTTAAACAATTAAGAGCATAAATTTGAAATCAAACAGATCTGCTGAACCATAAACTAACAGTGTGACTTGATCAAGTTATTTAACCTCTCTTTGAAGTTTCCTCAGCTGATAATGAGTTAAAATTAAATGAGATAATGCCCTTAATAAAGCATAACCATTAGAAATTGTTATATAATCACTCTATTCGCAGAACTCCGAGTCCACCACTCAGTCAAAAATAAAATAAAATCCCAACTGCTGCTCACTCCTATCAGAGAGACTTATAGCTTTCAACCCAATTTCTCATTCTATGGTTCAAATCAGCATCACGACAGCATGCCTCAAATTAATTAAAAGACATTCCTTTCCATCCAAGGTATAATCATGGCAATTCACTTCCAAACATAATCAAGAAATTATGCAAAGGAAGATAAACCATACGAAGAATTTTTTCATGTGTGAAGTTAATTGATTTTCATATCTTTTTTTTAATGTTTCAAATAAGGATTCTAAAAGACTAGGTTTCCTGAAATATCTCAACTCAGAAGAGTTTTGGAATAAACTCTTCAAAAGAGATCACACTTTCCACAAAAAACAGCTCCCAGGCTATGGGGGTAGCGGGGCACTTAGTGAATTCGTTACGGGCCTGCAGTAGCTACATTCAGAGCTCTGGGAACTCTTGACCAGAATTCCTTTGAATAGTCAGAAGAGGGCAAAAAGAGTGATGAAAATACGTTCTTTCAGTAAAGCTTAGAGCTATGTATTTTAAGAGGCCAGGTTGGGTTATGGAGGAAAAACTGCTGGCCACGTTTATTGTCTTCAATTCTTTGGGGGAAAAACAAACAAACAAACAAAAACTCAGGCAAACGAAAGAACCGTCCACCTGCAATATTCACGTCCAAAAAGAAAACTGATCCCCTCTATTGAAAGCCAAATAAGAGCCTTACTGAGGCAGCAGACACAGCTACCTCCACTGCAAATAGGGATTCTAAAGGTTTCCCCAGTCCCTGATCCCTACATTCACATTTCCACGGCCCCTTAAATTGACTCCTGAGACCCTCCAGTGAACGCCCCCTCTGACACAGAAATATTGTCGGAGGGCAACATTATCGTCCCATGAGCAGTCATCACCCGTGTTTGTCCAGGATCTTCACAATTCAGGACCCCTGTCACACTCTTCCCCAAATTTCCATGTATTGAAACATCGTCGTTCTGTTTTTGTTGTCGTTGTTTGGTTAAAGAGTCGTTCAGGCTCTTTGAGACCCCATGGACGGTATGTAGCCCACCAGGCTCTTCCGTCCATGGGATTTCATTCTGCTAATAACCAATAATAAACTAATAGCATTTATTAATAATCCTTTGTTACCCTTTTTTTTTTCTTTAATTAAGGAAGGACACAGAAAATGATAATTTAAGTTCTGGCCAGCACAAGGCTACCACATTACCGCAGTGAGCTGATACAATACCAGCCAAAATCCAGTAAAGGTGGTCCACAGACCAAACTCTGGAGCCAGAGCACCTAGGTTAGAATTCCAGCTCTGACACGTGTCAGCTGTGCAACTTTGGGCAAGTTGCACAACCTCTCTGTGTCTCAATGATCTCACCTATATGCTGCTAGTAATAACTGTACCTATCCATAGGGCTGTTGGAGAGACGAAAATGAGTTCATATACTTAAAGAACTTAAAACAGTGCCTGAAATATAGTAAATGCTAATTTAAAGTAGCTTTAATTTTTTAAACAGTTTTATTTCTAGAAATAACTCCAGGAAATACTTCTAGAAACTTGTGTCCCTGGATGTTTCGATATAAGTGAGACTGTGTGTTAGTCGCTCAGTCGTGTCTGACTCTTTGCGTCCCCATGGACTGTAGCCCACCAGTCTTCTCTGTCCATGGAATTCTCCAGGCAAGAATACTAGAGTGGATTGCCATTCCCTTCTCCAGAAGTACTTCCCAACCCAGGGATCGAACTCTGGTCTTCTGCCTCGCAGGCAGATTCTTTACCCTTTGAGCTACAGGGAAGTCTAAGTGAAGATCTAAGTGAAGAACTCTACATCAAGGCCTTTTAAAATGTCATCTTGTTTTCATGTGGTCCACAATTCAGCACTCACCATAGTAATTAAGTGTAGCTTTAATATCCTCATTCTGCACCAGCTGAGGTAAAAACAAATAAAAATTATCTGTAGTAGACTAAATGTGTCAGTAACATAATGTTAATCATCTAAACTCTAGATTTTTAAGAAAAACAGTTTCCTCCTTCATAAAGTATCACTAGGACATAAATACTATTTCCATTTCCTTCACTCAAGATACAAGCAATTGTCGGATAAAAGCGAGCACTTTGCAGGGGCCGTGAAGAGGTGTGCTCAGTCATGCAGTCAGGGCCGACTCTTTTGCAGTCCCATGGACTGTAACCTGCCAGGCTCCTCAGTCCATGGGATTCTCCAGCTAAGAATACTGGAGTCTGTTGCCGTGCCCTCCTCCAGAGGATCTTCCCGATCCCGGGATCAAACCCACATCTCTTGCTTCTCCTGCACTGGCAGGTGGATTCTTTACCTCTGTGCCACCTGGGAAGCCTGAGGAAAAGGCATTAGGAAATAGAAGGGCAAGAGAAGTCAACTGAGGGAAGTAAGTCAAAATGCCCTAAAGGGACAACTATATTACTAGGCCCAGATAAAGTGAAGGGTTCCAAAATCTTGGCATAAGGAAATCGCTCTGAAAATGTCAGTGGCCCAATCTTTCCAAGTGCTGAAATGGAAAGCTATCCAGAGAGTGAGTGTCCAACCCCCATCGTGCCATCCTCAGGAACACCAGCACGTGGGACACTTTCCCAAGCACAACCCTCCAGGCAGACACCCTGCCCGCCCCGCTGCCAATCAGTTTCTAACACTGACTTTGTGATCTTTGAAATTACCCTGTGGCTTGATTTCCTCATCTGTAAAATAGAGATAATATCTGGACCCACCTAATAGTGTTTGCTTTTGGTTTCTCTTTATTTTTCGGCTGTGCCGAGGGGCCAGTGCAGCCTCAGTTCCCTGACCAGGGATCGAACCCTCACCCTCTGCAATGGAAACGCAGAGTCTTAACCACTGGACCATCAGGAAAGTCCCTATAGGGTTTTATAAAGATTATACAAGTTAATGAATACAGAGCTCCTATAACTGTGCCTGGCACACATTAAGTGTTACCTAAGTCTAAAATATTATTTTTATTTAAAAAAGCTGGCTCCTAAACTTCTCCCCAGTCCTAATGAGTCAGACTCTGCAAACCTTCCCCTAGGTGATTCTGATGTGAAACAGCTTTGGGAACTATGGATGGGCAACTTTATTATTTTAAGTGAGTTTATCACTTAGTTATCTTATTTAAAATATCTCTAAATGGGTCAAAAGGTACAAACTTCCACTAGCAAAATAAACAACTCATGAGAATATAGTGTACAGCTATTACCAGTCACTTGTAAAACTAATATTTTATTGTATATTTCACAGTTTCTAAGACAATAGATCTTAAAAGTTCGCATTACAAGAAAAAAAATCCTGGCAGTGTATGGTGATGGATATTAATTTGTGGTGATTATTTCACAATACATACAAATATTGAATTACTATGTTATATACCTGAAACTAATATAATGTTATATGTCAATAATATCTCATTAAGAAAAAATTAAAAAACCAAAACCTAAGGGAATTCCCTGGTGGTCAAATGGTTAGGACTCAATGCTTTCAATGCTGGGGCTTCAGTTTGATCCCTGGTTGGGGAAGCAAGATCCCACGAGCCAAGTGGTGTGGCAAAAAAAATGCCCCAAAACAAACAAAAAGTGAGACACTTACCAGAAAAAAGAAACAAACAAAAACAATCCCTGGAACAGAATGAGACAATCCATTGAATTTAGACCAACTGTTCTCAACTAGGGTGAGTTCTTACTGCCTCCCATCCCAGAGCATGCTCATCAATTTGTGCAGAAGTTTGTATGCTTATAACAGTTGGTAAGGGAATGCTACTGGTATCCAGTGGGAAGAGGCCAGACATGCTGCTAAACAGCCTACAATGCAGAAGCCAGCCCCCAGGATGAAGGTTTATCAGGTCCAAAATGTAAATAGAGTTAATATTGAGAAACCCTGATGGACCGGTGCTTCCCAGACTTTTATGTGCTTACGAATCACCTGGGAATCTTGTGAAAGTGTGTGTCTTGACTCAGTAAATCAAAGGTGAGGCCTGAGACTCTGCTTCTCTAATAAACATCACTGGGGAGTTTGTTAGAATCATTTCAGGCTCCCCCCCAGTACTGTTGGATCATACTCTGTATTTTAACAAGTTCCCTATGGGATTTACATGCACCTCAGAGTTTGAGAATTTTGAGCATTACTTTGCTAGCGTGTGAGATGAGTGCAATTGTGCGGTAGTTTGAGCATTCTTTGGCATTGCCTTTCTTTGGGATTGGAATGAAAACTGACCTTTTCCAGCCCTGTGGCCACTGCTGAGTTTTCCATATTTGCTGGCAGATTGAGTGCAGCACTTGCACAGCATCATCTTTGAGGATCTGAAATAGCTCAACTGGAATTCCATCACTTCCACTAGCTTTGTTCATAGTGATGCTTCCTAAGGCCCACTTGACTTCACATTCCAGGATGTCTGGCTCTAGGTGAGTGATCACACCACCGTGATTATCTGGGTCATGAAGATCTTTTTTGTGCAGTTCTTTTGTGTATTCTTGCCATCTCTTCTTAATATCTTCTGCCTCTGTTAGGGCCATACCATTTCTGTCCTTTATTGTGCTCATCTTTGCAGGAAATGAAATGAAATGAAAACATTGCTTTAGAAAATCCAATCAGGTTTGTCTGTCTTTTGCATGCTCATTTGTGTCCTACTCTTTGCCACTCCACGCACGGTAGCACACCAGGCTCCTCTGTCCATGGGATTTTCCAGGCAGGAATACTGGATTAGGTTGCCATTTCCTCCTCTGGGGGATCTTTCTGACCCAGGGATTGAACCTGTGTCTCCTGAATCACAAATCAGGTTTGTGCTAATCCACAAAAGAGAAACCTATTTTTCAGACCTATTGACAAAGAGTAAGACTGGACATTATTTTCTAGGCAATTTTTTATATTTAAATATGATGAGAAAACTGCAAGGATTTTATTACTTTATTAGATTTTATTAATATTAAATAATAATTTATAATTATAAAGAATAATTTTTATAATTGTTGGATAATTCAGATATTCCAAGTAGGTCTAACTGTTCCTCAGTCAAAATCTCTCATAGCTTAGAGGTATTCTGGAAAACAGGAAGGGCAGGGGAGAGCAGAGGAGGGATGGATGAGAAAGAGAGGGAGGAAGAGAAGGGAGAAGAGGAAGAAGAAGGGATGAAGGAGGAAATCAAGGAAAGAACAAGAGAAGGAGGAAGGAAGGAAAGAAACAGAACATAAGGATGTAGAGAGGAAAAAAGGAAAGAAAGAAGGAAGGAGAAAGAAAAGAAAAAGAGACAGTGAGGTTTGAAAAATGCTCTGTGCAACTTTAAGCAAAAGTATATCTTTACTGCAGGACTTATCAGAGCCTTTAATGTTCTCATGTGTAATTTGAAATTGCAAAGGGAGATATTTTAGACATATGACAATAGAAGTTATTTATTATAGAGCTTCTTGTGGCTCAGTGGTAAAGAATCCACCTGCAATGCAAGAGATGCAGGAGACGTGGGTTTGAACGCTGGGTCAGGAAGATCCGCTGGAGGAGGGCATGGCAATCCATCCTAGTATTCTTGCTTGAGAAATCCCATGGACAGGGGAGCCTGGCAGGCTAAGTCCATGGGGTCACAAAGAGTTGGATGCAACTGAGCATGCATATACCATGCTAAGGGCTTATATGTTTCATTTCTTTTTAACCTCGGGCTTCCCTGGTGGCTCAGCAGTAAAGAATTTGCCTGCGGTGCAGGAGACATGGGTTCAATCCCTGGGTCAGGAAGATTGCCTGGAGAAGGAAATGACAACCCACTCCAGTATTTTTGCCTGGGAAATCCCATGGACAGAGGAGCCTGGCGGACTATAGTTCATGGGGTCACAAAGAGTCAAAAACAACTTAGCAACTAAACCACCACCACCACCTTTTTTAACCTCACAACACTGTGAAGTAAGTAATATTACACCCATTGGACGATGTGTGCATTAAACCAATATAGTAGACATTATTCACATGATCATCCAACTAATGTGTGCTAAACTCAAACCTGTTGTTCCTGACCCCAAAACTCAGCCTTTTATCTATCAAGCCCTGACGACCCTCAATATAACAATTAAAGGCTCATAAAATCCTATGAGAAATGGATACAGAGGGGAGGCAGACAAACCACGCCAGTTGCTTGGTTTCCTTGGTTTCCTCGTAAAAGACATCTCGTGAAGTTTTCTTGGCAAATATTTCCAACGACAGATGTGCAAACTGAGGAAAGCTGCTAGGGCACGTGATTGTATGTTTCCAGTCCAAATTTACAACTAAAGAGAACTTTGGTTTATGTCAAAACAAGAGGCTGAAAATAGATTCCTAGGCTCCACAGAGATGTGGATTTGTGAAGAAAGTTGATCCAAATCACAACACTGAAAAATGAGCCTTGTGTAAAACCATCCACACACTCAGCTTGGTTTGGGGTGGAAAAGATCAGTCAGTGCCCTTTATCCTTGGCTCCTGGACCTTATGAGACTGTTTCCTCTCGAAACATATCCCTAGGATATGAGTTACTTCATCCGGAAAATGAAGGAATAGAACTAAACAGTATCAGAAAGTACCTCTCGACTCCACATTTGACGGCTTTCTGAATTGCAAAACCAATTCCAAATCTCCCCCTTGGAGCGGCTCATAGAAAAGAAATAGATGAAATTGGTCTTGTCCATACACGATTTTCAATCATCTGTGCAAGCTCAGCTTCATGCTTCCCCACAATGCACACTCCTGGTATTCCTTCACTCACTTCCTGTTTCGGCTTTTCTGAGGTGACACGTATCAGGCATGTCCTGGACAACCCAGAACCCACTTGTGACCGGAAGAAGCCAAAGCAACAAAGAGCAAGAAGTGGCTCTGTTGCCTCCTAACACCTGACCTACTGAGTGCTGTTACCGTACTTTTCCCACTTGGGAAGGCAGTGATACTGTCTAGTGTCCTCAACCAGTGCTGCTTAAACAGTTTGGGGTGAAAAATCAGTTCTTTTTGTCTGATAATTTCCAACCTATCTTAGATGGCTACATTATAAAATAGAATAAAAGTAAATTAATGGGAAAATGACGGGCTGCTTGGATGTCACAGCAATTTCAATTCGCCATAAAAGTTTCAAAATGTTTACTCTTCAGTTCCAGACTTATCTTTCCATGGGCCTGTAACAGTTCACAGGACCACGTGAGACTGCAGGACTGCAGACCACACAAGAGAGGCTTTGCCCTAAATCCTTTTTCAATCCAATGCCAGACATTTATTAGGCAATTTCTAGGTCTATACTAGGTGACATGGGCACCACTGATATTTAGGTGACTGTCTTAAAACCTCTCTCACTTGCTGAGATGAGCTAGAATGAGGCCGGACTATTGCAAAGTGATACTGGAATTAAGTAAGCCATAGGTTTTAACTTGAAAAGAGGGAAACTAGCATGTGGCTTGAGAAGTATCACAAGTCAGAAGAGATGATGTTTCGTAAAGAATAAAACCTCCTATATTAATATCATAGTGTTAATGTTTGGAAGTTCCAGACAGATCTCAACCTGGTCAACCTGTTTTTCTTTATCCCAGCTTGACCCTCAGAGGTTGGAAGAGAAAACTGTGAGGCAAAAACTTCGGATTCAGCCTCAACTCTGTCATCCACTCAACCTCCCTCTATGTAACCCTCACTAAGCCCCATCAACCCCGTCTCCAGAATGGGTCCTAAATCCATCCACGTTTCTCCACCTCCACCATTAACACCCAAGCCACCATCACCCCCACCTGGATGACTGCAGTACCAGCCACACAGATGATCACCCTGCTGCTTCTCCTGATCCCATCTCAACCCCATCAAGCAGAATTGGTCTCTTAAAATACAAAGCACATCAAAGATTTCAAAATTCCACGGCTTCTCATAGCACTGAGATTAGAATCCAACCCCCACCATGACCTCCAACGTCAGATAGTGAATCCCACTAGCTGCCTCACTCATCTGCAAGAATCTTTGCTTTCCCTCATTACACTCCAGACACACAGTCATTCCTTACGTTTCTTTTGTCATCAAGTTTGTTTCACTTTAGGGTCATACCCTAGCTATTGATTCAACCAGGAACACACTTTCTCCAGGTCATTGCAAGCCTGGCCCCATCTTGCCATTACAGTCTCGGCTTACCTGTTTCTTCCTTAATGCAGCTTTCCCTTTCCACCCAAATTCTCTCTTTCCCTTCATCCAGGTTGGCATTCATCATAGCATTTATCAGCAATGTGTCTTTACTGCTGCAACTCCAGAGTGCTGATGCCTTGCTTATCACAAGCACTCAACGAATATTTATTGTCTACAGGAAAATGTTCATCTCCATCTAGGACCTTGTGCTTAGTTGCTACTTAGTATGAAAAATAACTAATTCACTTCAAAAAAAAAAAAGTACAATAAAAGAAGCTGAGGGATTTGTTTGCTGACTTACTTGGGATTTAATTACATGGAGGATTCTGATGAAAAGAAAGAAAAATATTGTAGTACATTATGGTGCTAATGTGTGGGAGTTTTCATTGTTTACCCCTGTCTCCTTCCTGGGGTATTATTAATGAGCCAACTATCTTGTATGTGATAATGTATTACAATGCGCTGCATTGGGTTGTGGGTCAAGATAAAATAGCACAGTGTAATTTAAACGGAATGATGTTTGCTCAGTAAACAGCTGACTCATTTAACACTTGCTTCTCTTCTGCACTTTAGCTGTGTGCACCCCAGAGTTGCACCGACCCAGCCTCTCTCCCACCCAGGTGATGGGAGGAGGTGGATGAGCCAGTTGCAAAGCAATCTAATCTGACCTCTGCAAAAACAAGAATCAAGGTGGCCCCTCAAACGGGCACTCATCCTGAAGGCTCACCAACTTGCCTTTAAATGATAGAGGGTTTCTTGACAACCACCTCTAATTTTCTGAAAATCCAGGCAGGTCCTCACCACCTGGTTACTCTCAGAGCAGCTCCTGGGCCAAAGCAGGGCACTGGTCCCAGGGAGGTGGGCTTCCACTTCAACAGACAACCTTCAAAAGATGGGCAGCCACTGACGCCCACCTGTGTTAACTGTCAGCTACCCACAAGAGAGTACAGTGGTGGGAATGCCCCTCTTATCTCTGGCTTTCATCGCTGTGGTGGAGAAAAGCTGCTCTTGTGGGCTGAGAGGGATGGGTTTCAAGGGTTTCTTTGCTTCTGATGTCAACCCTCCAGCACCACAAGATGAATATGTGCCATCTGTAGGGTACTGTCTGATGGGGGAGGGGACAGGCAGGGAAATGCATACAGATACAGGTATGTACCATGGATGCCATGTCCTCAGGATGAGCCATCTCTTCCCAAAGGAACACTGAGCTCAACTTCTAGAAAGTAACGTCTACTTACTTCACCCCTTATCTCAGGGCTTCCCTGATGACACACACAGTAAGGAACCTGCCTGCAATGCAGGAGACCTGGGTTCAATTCCGGGGTTGGGAAGATCCCCTGGAGAAGGGAATGGCTACCCACTCCAGTATTCTTGCCTGGAGTGTTAGGGTTAGGGAGAATTCCATGGACAGAGGAACCCGACAAGCTACATACAGTCCATGGGGTTGCCAAGAGTCAGACACGCCTGAGCAACTAATATTTTAGCTATGGAAGGTCAGTTTATTTGAAACAATGAGTCTAACTAATGCAGTACTAGTTCACCACCAGGTTCCCTGGATATTGCATTGATTTCTCTTTCCTGTGTCAAAACTGGCCTCTCTGTGATGTTACTGAGTAATTAGCCACTCTTTTTGCCTTCTCCCACATCTCATCTAAACTGAAGGCGAACATGTGGTAAACACTCAATTGACACTTAGTGTTTTCTTAATGTTTTCTATGTTGATTAATTAATTGCTTAAAATGTCATGACTGTCAAATTAGGGGGAATTGAAGATGGGAGCACACTTGTAGCAAAATATATTTCATTTCTCATTCTAAACTATGGTGGATGGCATTGGATGGTTTATTTATTTGATATATAGCATATTAGAGCTTAATTTCACCACAATGTGAAGTGATCATTGTGGGTACCATCTGGGATCCTAACACGAGGACCCTAATGGCAGGATATAATACACTCACTTAGGCCAACAAATACAGAAGCCATTACATAAGCGAAGAAATTTTCCAGAAATACTCTGAACAGCCCTTTACACAGTTCCTGACATGCAAGGGACTCACGTTTCCTTACTGGTTTTTTTTGCTTGTTTGTTTCCTTATTGTTTGGAAAACAGAAGCCTCTCAAGTCCCACACTCAAGCCCTCACCTGCAACCTGCACATATTCTTCTTTCTGTTTGTCTTGAATGAAAGCCCCCTCTCCAGAGAACTGTGCACCTGCACACAAGCAGCCAGGTGTTCAGCTGTTCAAACACCAAACGACCACCAACACGTACCTCTCTCTGTCACACTCACACTCGGTGCATTGAGGGGAAGCAGAAACCGGCGCTGTAGGCAAAGCCCACAGGACAGAACAGTAAAAAGAACAGAGCTGAAGAAAGACAAACACTGCAAGATTTTGTCCCCAGAGAAAGGTTAGCAAACTCAATTTTAGCAAAACAAAAAGGCAACACAGACCAACTAATCTATGAATTTCTTTCACATTTGAAAATAGGTTGGATTCAATGCAAAGTAATATAAATTTATTTGCACACGAAATATATATCATGCATATACTGTTGTTTAGTCACCAAGTCGTGTCTGACTTTTGCTAACCATGGACTATAGCCCACACGACTTATCTGTCCACAGGGTTTCCCAGGCAAGAATACTGGAGTGGGTTGCCATTTCCTTTTCCAAGGAAGCTTCTCAACCCAGGGATCAAACCCATGTCTCCTGCATTGGCAGATGGGTTCTTTACCATTGAGCCACCAAGGAAGCCCCAAGGGTATATGCTGCTGCTGCTGCTAAGTCGCTTCAGTAGTGTCTGACTCTGTGCGACCCCATAGATGGCAGCCCACCAGGCTCCCCCGTCCCTGGGATTCTCCAGGCAAGAACACTGGAGTGGGTTGCCATTTCCTTCTCCAGTGCATGAAAGTGAAAAGTGAAAGTGAAGTTGCTCAGTCATGTCCGACTCTTAGCGACCCCATGGACTGCAGCCCACCAGGCTCCTCCGTCCAAGGGATTTTCCAGGCAAGAGTACTGGAGTGGGGTGCCATTGCCAAGGGTATATATATGGATATAAAAACATCGAGTCATCAAAAGTCATTACGGTCATTATGTCAACAACAGGATAATACTATAACAAAAGCACTTAAAGAAAACCATAAACTAGTCTCCAAAAACTAAAGTCTCCTAAGTGGGTCTCTGCTTTCCAAGCTAAATCCTCTTTCAGTTCAAGACAACAACCTTTTGAAACCCAAAGGGCTCAGGAAATCATTTTTGCAAAGATATACCGTGTTTTTTCTAAATGCCCCAATATGTCTGTGATACAAATACTTTCTGGATTTTCCCATCTTTGTGGGGGGAAAAAAAGAAGATAAGAATAATTAGTGGTTTTTTTCTGCCTGGTTGTTAAACACCCTAATTACTTCAAGCACCATTACTGCCACTTACACATAAGCTATCCTTTGAAAATACTGTTCAATCTAAACTAAAATTTATGCTAATTTCTTCTGAGAATTTAGCCAGTATTAACATAATTTGAAAAGTTATTAGATTTACTTTTCTAATCTTAACAGGGATGTCAATATTCTAAGCATATACAATGGAGATAATCTACTACCATCTGAAGTGTAATGAACAACAGAAAAACTCTTTAAAAAGACAGAGCATTTTTATAGACCTGAAAAGTATTATAATTACATATCATGTACCATAACCTTTATAACTGACTTGCCATTATTTTGATACTAAAATGACTTCCTATATTCTGTCTTACAAAATTTACTTACATTAAAATCATATCGTTGGGTCTTTCTTTCCTCCCACTTTTGTACTGGATGGAATTACTTTTTCTACTTGTTCACTCAATAAATCAACATTCTGGTGCAGCTTGTGCAGACATTTCGGGTTCCTTTTTTATCATAAATTCAGTGTCACAAATCATGACATTGTTTCTATAACAAAATGTAACAAAGGAAGCAGATTGTAAAGAAACATTAGTTGAATGAAAAAAATCTTGATGTGACCCACTTTTGTGGCACTCATCCTGGATTTTGTAATTAAAGGAAGCCAGTGATGAGAACCATAATATGTAAGAAACCTGCTTCCTAAATATGCATGAATGAATGAGATTTAGTGTTTGCCCTTAGACTGGAGTAGAGCGACAGGGAAACAGTGTTCACAAGGCAGAATGTGACAAGTAGCAACAGTGTTACAAAACGCTATGAAGGTTTCAGGGAAGGATCAGAAAATTTCACAGAGGAAGTGACCCCTGGGGTGCATCTTAAAGGATGAGTAGAAATTCACTGGCCAGAAATGAAGGGTGACCATCCAGAAAGAAAGAACAATAAGAAGAAAATCAAGAAGGTGGAAGGGAACATTTGGGAACCATGTTTACTGAGTTTTATCTGTATCATGGCAGTACTAGGGAATAGGGCCTTGTATGTTAAACTGAAAAGTTTTTAATAATCAGTAGACAATGTGTAGCTAGTATTGGTTTTGAAAAAGATTGCAACACAAAGATGAATATGAAAGCAATGTGCAAAACAAGCTACAATGGAAAGAACAGAGGCATTCAGAGACTAACTGGGAAGTAGGAAGGATTCCAGAAGATCAGTAACAATGAAGTCCTGAATAAAGGCCAGGGGGATACAAAGGAGAGATTGGAACCAAAAGGTAGTATAGAGGCCAAAATGATACTCAGGCAACCAATGTGGTGCCATAAACTGAAATAGGAACATCAAGAATAGGAAAGGGAAGTGCTTCAGAGGATGGAATGCCTAACCCAGAAAAGATTCACACATTCCAGAGACCCAGCCAGAGACCCAGCACCTATTGTATCACTTCCCTCTCTCAGTGTCAGGGATCCTAGAACTTATTGAGCTCCCACTTGCTCACCTCACTTGAGGCATTCTACAACATTCTAGGAATACCCAGGACCCTCCTAACATCTCCATCTCCTCTGCTCATTCATTCAGTGTCAAAACACAAGCACTTCCCCTCGAGGGGCACCATGCTCAGCCTTATCAAGGATGAGATGCTATCTCCATTCACACAGTTCTAATGGTCCAGTCCTCATGCAGCTCTGGCATGCTGTCCTGATCTCTAGATGTGGTTTTGTGGCATCTGTCCTTATTTTCCTTTTCATGGAAATGGCTTTACTATTTAGTTGATTTTAAAATAAAATGCAAAAAAGAAAATTATATGCATCTTGCAATAAAAAACATGGAAAATAAAGTTGAGGAAAGTCTCAGAAAATAGAGCAAAAAGAAAGAAAACAGAAGAGAGTACAAAAATATTAGAGTAGCGTCTAAGAAGTTCAATATCCAAAAAGCAAACAGTCTAGGGAAAAAGAGAGGAAATGGAAAGAAGAAGGTCATCAAAAAATAATTCAAGACAATTTCCCAGAACCAAGGATGTAGCTTTCCAGACTAAAAGGCTAGTGAGTGCCCAGTACCAAAAATGAAAACAGACCTGTGTCAGCAAAGATCACCGTAAATTTTCAGAAAACAGGGGATAATGAAATCACAGGAACTTCCAGAGAGAGAGAATAGTAGAAAAGCCCTTTACAATACAGCCTGGCACACCCCTCCAACAGAGCCTTTCCCCAACAGAGTGCAGCCCTGGCCCCTCTCCACCCGTCTCCCCTCAAATATAAATCAGATTATGTCCCTCCTCTGTTTACAAATCTCTTATGACTTACATGACACTACAATAAAAATGTAATGAAAACAAGGGAATTAGGCTTTAAGACCTCCTCTAAAATGTGATGACTCTGGTGAGCATTAACATTTTTAAATGAATGGATAAAAGAGTCTGCTTTACAGTCAGCTGCCAAAATGAAATTTCCTTCTTCCTAACTCACTCTTTAAGTTGTTTTCTTTTCCCTTCCAGTTTTTTTCCCTTTCAGTCATTTCTTTTCCAGTCATCAGTCCACACTTTTTAATGCAGAATGTTGGGAATACTGGTATTATATCTCATGAATGGCTCCAAAATAGGGTTTTCAGTGGAACAAGGTTTTAAAAGAACAATTGAGAAGTAGGTCAAGTTCACATGTGAGCTACGATTCTCTCAACTCTCCATGGGGTTAGGTAAGGCAAAGAAGGAACAGGTTAAAGGAAACAGTTTGAGCCCATATTTGCATTGGCCATTGGATAATCATCATGAGACTAAGAAGTAATATATTTATATATGTATAATACATATACATATATATTATGCCTTGAATATAAAATGCTCAATACATGTCTAACCAAACTGAATTGATGAAATGGGCCTCTCGGTTCTTCTTCAAACTTTAGAGGTTTGATTCATTCAGTAAATATTTATTGAACAACTACTGTATTGCAGGCCCTTTTCAGGTGTTGGGGACATGGCAGCAAAACACAGAGGAGCAGTGTACCCTCTTGCAGCTTATGACCTAATGGGAGAGTTAGGTAAGACATAGACAAGGTAGGGTAATTGGATGCACAGTGAGAGGGTGAAGGTTGTGAGAACAGGATTAGAAAGGCTGGTCAGAAAGAGACTCTGGGAGGCACATTTCACCTGAGACCTGAATAAAAAAATAGAGGAGCCACACCAAGAGCAGGGAAAACCAGAAAGAAGAGCAAGAGAAAAGCACAAAGGTGGAAACAAGGTGGAGTATTTGAAAAACATAAAGAATACAAACTGGTTAGAACATAAACAAATGATGAAGGAGGTACAAAATGAGATTGGAGAGGCCCCTATGGAGGGGCCATAGGACATACAGGCTGGGTAGGCCAGGGTGGCGTGAATGGATTTCTCTTCTGCTTATCAGTTCAGTTCAGTCACTCAGTCATGTCCGACTCTTTGTGACCCCATGGACTGCAGCACGTCAGGCTTCCCTGTCCATCACCAACTCCTGGAGTTTACTCAAACTCATGTCCATTGAGTCCATTACTTCAGGATTCATCTTATGTGGAGTCACATGAGAAGGAGAAAAGATATTTAGACCTGGTATTGAACTTTCTTGGTTCCTTTATAAAAAAATTTCTTTTCCCATGAATGAGATAGAGCTGTATCCTCTTACAAAAAAAAGAAATTTCCCTTCAGTTCAGTTGCTCAGTTGTATGTGACTCTTTGCGACCCCATGGACTGCAGCACCCCAGGCCTCCCTGTCCATTACTAGCTCCCGGAGTTTACTCAAGCTCATGTCCATTGAGTCAGTGATGCCATCCAACCATCTCATCCTCTGTCGTCCCTTTCTCCTCCTGCCTTCAATCTTTCCCAGCATCAGGGTCTTTTCCAATGAGTCAGTTCTTCACATCAGGTGGCCAAAGTATTGGAGTTTTAGCTTCAGCATCAGTCCTTCCAATGAATATTCAGGACTGATCTCCTTTAGGATGGACTGGTTGGATCTCCTTGTAGTCCATGAGACTCTCAAGAGTCCTCTCCAACACCACAGTTCAAAAGCATCCATTCTTCAGCTCTCAGCTTTTTTTAGAGTCCAACTCTCACATCCATTCATGACTACTGGAAAAACCATAGCTTTGCCTAGACGGACCTTTGTTGGCAAAGTAATATCTCTGCTTTTTAATATGCTGTCTAGGTTGGCCATGACTTTTCTTCCAAGGAGCAAGTATCTTTTAATTTCATGGCTGCAGTCACCATCTGCAGTGATTCTGGAGCCCAAAAAAGTAAAGTCTGTCACTGTTTCCCCATCTATTTGCCATGAACTGATGGGACCGGATGCCATGACCTTAGTTTTCTGAATGTTGAGTTTTAAGCCAACTTTTTGACTCTCCTCTTCCACTTTCACCAAGAGGTTCTTTAGTTCTTTCATCAAGAAATTTTCCTCATGTGGTAGTAATTGTATGATAGAATTAAAATATGAAAAGACAAAAAAAATTCATTTCATTGGCTTGTTTCTTGGAGGTCAAAGGTATATGAATACAATAGCATGGGAAATGACGTGAAAGAGACAATCTTGGAATTTCCTAGAAAAATATGTCTCCATAAGCAAGAGAGTTCCAGAAAAACATCTAGTTCTGCTTTATTGACTACGCCAAAGCCTTTGACTGTATGGATCACAACAAACTGTGGAAAATCCTGTTGAGTCATCATACAGAACAAGCTAGGGCTGGTATTGCAGACTTGGAGTGAACTTTTCTCCATTCCAGCTAGTTCATGTAGCAACTGCCACATTATTTCAAAATACTCAAAATTTTCATGTTCTCCCCTACCATTTTGGTACATACCTGCAGGAGCTTCTCCTGATCTTCTACTCTTTCTTAATCTTATCCTAAATCCCACTACCTAATCCAAGTAAGCATTATCCATACATACACTTGCAGGCTTCTTCTAAAGGCACTTGGTTAGGGTTTGCCAGTCAATACAAAATGAACCATTCACATCAATTCAAGGGATCCATAAAGCTGAAAGTCATAGTGGAGTATTTACTAGTTAGGGCAAGAGTAATGGTACAGTTGAGACAAAACTAATTCACTCAAAGGCTTTAAGGGACCTATTTTCCAGGGTCACTTTTGCTGTAATCCACAACTGCCCCAAATAATGCAGGAATCAAAAATTTCCAAAGGGAATGAAGCTAATGATAAACCAACTCTACAGACAGAATGCTCTGCAGTAACATGCATCTGCCATCTACCACCGCCCCCACCCCCGCACCCAGTTAATGGAATACTCTGCCAACATGTAATTCTTTTTGAATACTTGGTTTTGTTTCTTCTATTATAAAACTATTTAAGTTTATAAAATGGCCAATTCATGTTGATGTATGGCAAAAACCATCACAATATTGTAATTATCCTCCAATTAAAATAAATTAAAAAAATAAAATTAAAAAAAATGGTGAAGCCTTTTCTTTATTTAAAATACCAAAATGCTATATATATATATATATAGATATAGATATAGATATATATATATAAAGAGAGAGAGAGAGAGAGAGTCAAAAGAGATTCTCTGATGTTGTGAACAACTATAATACACTGTGGTTGTCTCAATTTAGCGTGTGTATAGACTGCATACTAAAATATTGTCTTAACCTCACAATAACACAATATTGTAAAGCAATTATCCTCTAATTAAAAGTAAATTTAATCACCAAAAAATATATTGTCTTAACCTCACAATTGCTCCCTTATGACCACAATGCACCAACCAACAATCCTTGAAAGTTGTACCTGCAAATCTCTAATCAGATCCACGCCCTCCATTTCCACCTACACTGCCTTGGTTCCAGCTCTCATCTCCCACATCAACTACTCTAATAGCCTCAAATCAAAAGGTCCTACTGATTCTTTCCGACCAACCTCAAACCTCTCCTCCTCTGTGAATACTCCCCAGCTCTCCAAGGTAGGGAGATTCAGCAACTCCAATTTGCTTCATGCAGTAGCTCTTAGTACACACCATTCTTACAATACAGATTATACTCTACTGCAATGCCATCAAATAAAAATACACAAGCCACAGGCATAATTTTAAATGCTCCAGTAGCCTCATTAAAAAGACAAAAAGAAATTGGTAATTTTTAACAATATATTTTACTTAACCAGATACATCCAAAATATTATCATGTCAACATGTAGTCAATACAAAAAACAAGATATTCTGTAATTTTTCATATTAGTTCTTTGAAATCCAATGTTATGTTTTCCCTTTACAACATATTTTAAACACTAAGTTGTTATCAAAAATCATTGATCTGTATTTAGTTGTCATAAAAGTTACAACTGAAAAAAGTAGATTCACATACCCAAGTTGTTCCAAATGAACTTGAGAGTTTTATAATAACTGCATCAAATACCAATTTTATATTTTAAGTTAAAATTAACATTCAAAAATCAGTTCCTCAGTCACACTAGTGGCTAATGGCTATGAGGTTGGATAGTGTAGCTCTATGGTAATTATTTGCATATACATTTGTCTTTCCCACTAAATCAGACCATATCTAATTTACCTTTATCCTCCTCAAGCATAGGCTTGGCACATATATAGTATTTTGTGAAAGTCTGTTGACTAGACAAAGAAAAAAAGACATGGAAATCACCTGACTATAGCAACAGTAAATCATGAAAATTCTTTTGTAAGGAATATGAATGGCAGTTTTATGAATATACACACACATACAAGCACAGGCTTGTATTAAAAATAATTAAGAAAGTACATTTGAAATTGGTGCAGCCACTATGGAGACCAGTCTGAAGGTTCCTCAAAAAACTAAAAATAAAGTTGCCATATGATCCAGCAATTCAATTCCTGGGTGTATAGCCAGACAAATTATAATTCAAAAAGATACATGTACCCCAGTGTTCATTGCAGCACTATTTACAAGGGCCAAGCTATGGAAAAAGTACAAATGTCTATCAAAGGATGAATTGATATAGAAGTTGTGGTACATATATACAATGGAATGCTACTCAGTCAAACAGAGAATGAAATAATGCCATTTGTAGCAATATGGACAGACCTAGAGATTATCATACTAACTGAAGTAAGTCAGAAAGAGAAAGATAAATATCATATGATAGCACTTATATGTGGAATCTAAAATATGACACAAATGAACTTATCTGTGAAACAGAAAGACTCACACAACTTATCTATGAAATAGAAAGACTCATAGAAAGTCTGTCTGGAGAACAGACTTGTGGTTGCCAAGGCATGGGGGTAGGGAGGGCGAGAGGAATGGATAAGGAGTTTGGGATTAGCAGGTGCACACTGTGATACACAGAATGGATAAACTAGGTCCCCCGTACAGCACAGGGAACTATATTCAATACCCTATAATAAGCCATTATGGAAAATAAAAAATAGGAATAAAACACATACAAAGGAAAATAGGTTAAGTACATTTGATTTGTTACTGATTTCTTCAATAACAAAAATCACTTCATATATATTACTCCGCCTTCTTCTGTGCCCTCACCCCTTTT
Organism: Okapia johnstoni; assembly: GCA_024291935.2. Classification (NCBI taxonomy): domain Eukaryota; kingdom Metazoa; phylum Chordata; class Mammalia; order Artiodactyla; family Giraffidae; genus Okapia; species Okapia johnstoni. The sequence continues at coordinate 12,740,650 of CM044325.1, forward strand.
TCTCCTCCCTTTAAAGCATTCATGGGTATTGCACCCAATTAGCACTTCATAATAGTTTCTACATTCGCTAGTTGCCTTCTCTATCTATGTCTTGCCTTCTCAAATTATATTTCAAACTTCTGGAGATGGAGATCATTCCTTGTACTTTGGAACTATCCTCATACATAGTTGAATAGGAATAACAAAGTACAAGAATTTAATATATGACATATAATCAATTTTCAGATGCTTTCCTTTTCAGTAAAGTCTTTCCCAATCAATCCTAGAAGCCCAGCCTCTCAGCGCTCACATTCATATCACTGTCTCTGGACACCTGGTACCTACCACATAACCAGTATTTCTCTGGGTTTTGCATGCTCAATTGCCCTTCCTCCCCAAGGAGGTAGGGTGAAACTTCCAGTCTATGTCACAATACCCTCATTACCTAGTTGCAGTGCTCTCACTAGATAGACCCTTCTGTAGGTGCTGCTTTCTGTTCCCATTTGCCACCTCCATCTCCCCCTATCAGCCATGGATGCAGCCAAGTGACAGAAGAGAATTCTGTAAGGATAGAGGCTACCCTGGTGGCTCAACTGGTAAAGAATCTGTGTGCAGTGCAGTAGACTGCCTGCAATGCAGGGGACCGGGTTTCATCCCTGGATCGGGAAGATCCCCTGGAGAAGGAAATGGCAACCCACTCCAGTATTCTTGCCTGGAAAATTCCATGGAAGGAGGAGTCTGGCGTGTTACAGTCCATGGGATCACAAGAGCTGGATACGACTGAGCAACTAAACCACGTAAACCATGGAGAGCAGTTCGGTTTAGTTAGACGCATCACTGGGCTTCCCTGGTGGCTCAGCTGGTAGAGAATCCACCTGCAATGCAGAAAACCCCAGTTCCCTTCCTGGATCAGGATGATCTGCTGGAGAAGGGATAGGCTACCCACTCCAGTATTCTTGGGCTTCCCTGGTGGCTCAGATGGTAAAGAATCCACCTGTAATGCGGGAGATCTGGGTTCAATCCCTGGGTTGGGGAGATTCCCTGTTGAAGGGAACGGCTGCTGCCCACTCCAGTATTCTGGCCTGGAGAATTCCATGGGCTGTATAGCCCATGGGGTCACAAAGAGCTGGACAGGACTGAGCTGCTTTCACTTTCATTTTGCAGACGCATCACCCTGCTGAAAAGACTGGTGGTGTGCGCATGCTCAGTTGTGTCCGATTCTTTGCAACCCCATGGACTGTAGTCCCCCAGACTCCTCTGTCCATAGGATTTCCCAGGCCAGAACACTGGAGTGGGTTGTCGTTTCCTTTTCCAACGCATCTTCCTGACCCAGGCAGTGAACCCACATCTGCTGCATCTACTTGCATTGGTAGGCAAATTCTTTACCACTGCTCCACTGGGTAAGTCCACTGACAAATAACCCTATAAATCAATGCACACACATACATTTCCATAAAGGGGATTACAACAGGTTTATCTTTTAATTCCATGTTGCTTGAATAAGAACAAAATAAATGTAAAGAGGTCTGGGTGGATCAGTCATGGGGCTCCTGTAAGTCTGCACTCTTTGTCTTCTGCTTGGATAGCTCTTTAATGGCCTTCATCTCTGCAGGAGTGAACTTGGGGGTTAGCACCACCGCATCGTAATCAAATTCTTCATCAAGCGAGAAGGGCTGAACTTCATCTCCAATGATCTATAAAAGGTAACGAAGGAGGAAAATCATATATAATCATTGTAAATGAAGATAAAGCTGAAAACATAAACTCCCTATTAATATTTAAACTTTTCTTAGACTTCAGCACTCTCAGCTGATTAAGCTGTTTTTAAGTAAAGGAATAAATTCAATTATTCAATTTGACCTAATTTAGGCCTTTTAATATGCCCCATTTGTATCATCCTGCATCGGAATGAATATCATTAGCTAATTCCACCCACAGCAAGAATCAGAAAGTCTCTCTTGCACACATTCAATACATTTTTACCATTTGTAGCATTAGGGCTACAGGTATATGGAAAAACTAAGTTTGCTGTTGTTCAGAGGCTAAGTCCTGTCTAACTCAGGGTCTTTTTCAATGAGTCAGCTCTTCACATCAGGTGGCCAAAGTATTTCAGCTTCAGTTTCAGCATCAGTCCTTCCAATGAATGTTCAGGGTTGATTTCCCTTAGGATGGACTGGTTTTATCTCCTTGCAGTCCAAGGGAATCTCAAGAGTTTTCTCCAACACCACAATTTGAAAGCCTCAGTTCTTCAATGTTCAGCCTTATTTATGGTCCAACACTCACATCCATACATAACTACTGGAAAAACCATAGCTTTGACTTTATACAGACCTTTGTTGGCAAAATGATGTCTCTGCTTTTTAAGAGTTATATTCAAATGTGAGAAAATAAACCCTAAGATTTTGTTCAATCTTAAAGACATTTTTATTTTTAGTATTTACTAAAAAAGACTTGTATCAAAAAAAATTCATTTTTTGAAGATAAAAATACTCTATGCTTAACTTACTTCTTCTGATAGTATTTGGGCCAATAACAGCAGGAATTAAAACACATAGTGTCCCCCTTTAAAAGTCTAGGATCCTTTCTTCGCATCAAGAATTTTAAAATATTACAGAATTTATTTGCAACTCAGAGTAGCTGCAGAGAGAAATAATAATTTTGTACCTGCTTATTCATAATCTGTGAATTTTAAAGACTTCCTAAAGGAAGGTAGTTAAAAAGTGTATTTTCCAATAAACAAAAGAGAATGCTTTAAATCTCATTGTATTACCCCTTAGAAAGCTTCTCCAAAATCAAATGGTGTGTGATACAATGAGATCACCCAGTACTTCTTTGCAGCTCTATATTATGTATGATGATGCTGAAATAATTGAAAACTATGGCTTATGCAAGAGTAAAAAAAAATGCCCTGAAGCTATAATCAGCTTTAAATATTCTTGCATGGAAAATGACCTCATCAAGTGGCTTTTGCAATGTTCTTGAAAATGGAGCATCGCACTCAGAAGTTGTGTGCTGTTTTCAAAGATGCGGGGGAAAAAAAAAAATGAAAACTAGGTATCACCTATCTGTTTAGCAAGTTGCATTTTGTAGTTGGGTGTGCAGTGCTAATAGCAAACACCCAGCCATCTATCATCCTTTCTTAGTAAAACCAGCAAGAGAACAAATTTCAGAGACTTGTTCATTTCCTCTTGATTAGAAAGTGTCTGTGCTTTCCTGACAAAGGTAATGATGGGACCTGTCATTGAGTGAGTTCCCACCACACACCAGCCCCAGTACTAGGAACTTTGTGGGAATTAGCAGTAATCTTCAAACAATCCATCTTACAAAGCTCTAAGAGGTTAAGTAACTTACCAAGGCTGTACAATTAGTAAGGTAGAGAAGCAAGATTTGAATCCCAGGTGATCTGTAGATAAAGCTTCCACCTTCTCAACAAAAAACACCAGCAAAGATCAACCTTGAAGTTTCACTAAGCCAAATCATGTCTCTTTGGGAGAAAAGATCTTTTCTAAATAAGCTAAAAAATTCTCCCAGTCTATCATAAAAAATGCACTCAAGGATCCACATAATACTGTGACTGTCTTTAAAGGAGCAAGTGTATACAGGAGTCAAATCAGTCTGCAGAGTGGCTGATCTGTCCATTCTGGTCACTTTCTGAAAATTAAATTTCTCATCACTAGTGGGGTAATATGGCTAAGACCAGCTCAAGTGAAGGAACATGTACACAATGACACAAAATGCTCATTTCCTGAACAGAAGCCTCCTTACCATCTCCAGCTCTACCCAGCAGTGAGCGCTGAGGCCTGCAAGCCTGGTCCTGGCAGAGGACAAGGAGGAGTCCTCTCTCTGCCAGTGTCTTCTGTCTGATGGGATTCTTGCTGCCCTGTAGCCTGGTTAAAGGCCTGCCATCCACATGTCCACCAAGCTTCTTAGCTGCCCACTGCACTAGGACTTTGAACCCTGTCCTGAGGCCTCTAAGACCTGCCTAGACTTCACTAGGCACTCTCAAGAGATGCAGTCACTCTGCCTTCACCCACCTCCCTCCGAGACTGGAAAGCGGGTTCAAATTCAACAAATCTGTTTGCTGAGCTAAAACCTCAGCAAGATCATACCATCCTTCTCGAACTCGCTCACACCACATGAACAGCCCTCACGTTCCCACCTCCCTCCCCTCTTTGCATTCACTACATAATCAGCTATTGAGCGTTTAATATGAGCTGGATACTGGGAACACACAAAGATGAAGAAAAGGAAAATCTGTGTCCACGAGGTTTTGTAACTTCAGGGAGGAGACAGAAGTAAGGGAGTGATTTCATGATCATGCTCCATGCTCCCCAACAGAGGGATGCACAAAGGGCTACACAAGCATGGAAGGCAAAGTGCTGAAGCTTAGCTTAGTCCCAACTGAGCATGGCTACTCTCCAAAAAATCCTACTCGACTCCCCACTCAACACCCTACTCATGACCCACCTTGTATCAGCAACCCAGACAGAGCAAGGCTGGTGTGTTGAACTTCTAGACTCTCTTGACAAGGGCTGACTCCCACGGTCAAGTTAGTCCTTTCTCCCAGATACGGCCCAACCCATCACCTTCTTACCACTCTCCCTTCCCAAGGGTCCCAAGGCAACTTTTGGACACAATATCCAACATTATGGAACTGGAGATATAGAAATTAATCTTTAAGTGGAAAGTTTTTATTTTCCGTAAGTTCTTTTTCATACACTTAAATTTTTCTCTATTATAGAGCACAGTTTTCTTCATCAGTTATTTGGTATTAACTTAAATGGCGCCAAGGAATAAGTTTTCAGCTAGCCAATAAATATACGATGCTAATGCAAGAATTATTCATTTACAATACACTTAAAAATATACTTAAAAATATAAATGTCTTCACTTAGAAACTCAGTTATTAACAGCAGCTCTTATTGTTAGATTAATTCCTTTAGGCAATCAGTTAAATGCTGACATATATAATAAAAGAAAGAAACCAAGGGTGATAATAATTTCTTATCTGCAATGCCAAAATATGATACCAAGACATTTTAAAACTGTTTGGGTGTATCACTGTCACTCTGTACTGCAAGGTGGCCAGTACATCTCTGGATCAAAATGTCAGAGGAATAGCCGCCTGCAATCATTCAGATACATTCCATTCTTTCCACGAATGTTTATTAAAACCTAGGTGCTGCGCTGGGTGCCGAGGATACAAAGCTGCAGACTTGTATGAAATCACAGAGAAATGATTTAGATACACATATGAACAATTATAGTAAAATGTAGTAAGTATACATGGTACAGTTAGGAGGGAACAGGAAAGAGAAGGAAAGCGTAACCCAGCCTAGATTAGAAGGCATTGGGAAGGAATCAGGGCAGGCTTCCTGGAAGAGGTGCTATCTAAGCAGAATCTTCAAAGGTAATATTATTTAACAAGGTTGAGGGAAAATGATCTTAGGACAAAAGCAGGTCTCATGAGCAGAGGAGGCCAAGTAAGAAAGACACAGGATTTCATGTATGTAGATCTGCAAGTAGGTCAGTGCCGTCAAAGCAGAAAATGTCAGGTAGAGAGCAGCAGAAGATAAGGATGGTGCCAGATCATGACAGGTGTATGTTCTTTTCCCAAAGATGATGAAAAGTCGCTGAAGGATTTTTTTTGAAAGCAGGTAGATACTTGGTCATCTACGCATTTCAAATAAATTCCTTCCTTCATTCAAATGCTAACTGAGATGAGTGCTGGGGACACAGGCGTGGTGCAGAGAACAGGATGCCCTGCCCTCCTCCAGGGAACATCAAGATAAGTCACTTTGAAGATGAAACAAAGGGTAGGCTTGGGGTCAGGAGTCAGCTGAATCAGTCCAGACAAGAGACGAGCACGGGGCACTGAGAGCAGACATTTGAAAATTTTAGAAAAACTGGCAGCACTTGCTGGGTAATTTGGATATGGGAAGGGACGAAGGACAAGAATGCAGGAATGGAAGCAGGTAAAGATGAGCTCAGTATTTAACATGCTGATTCGAATGTACCTTAAGGAATCCAGATAGAATTGTCAATAGGCAGTTAAACACACAAACCTGGAGCTCAGCAAAAGGTCTGAAGCTACAGAGATACAGATTTGGAGACAGAAGCACAAAGGGGAGTCACCTAGAGATGAAAACGGGTCCGTGTGTGCGAGTGGGAAGAGCTGTAGGTTTCGCATGGAACCCTGAGGAACAGCAGCTCCTAAGGGGAGCATGGCAGGAACCCCCCAAAGGAAGCAGGGCGAGAACACCCAGAGAAATACACACCGGGAGAGCCAGGAAGAGAAAACCAGTGGACTGTGAGTGTCAGGCAAGATCAGTGGTGAAAATCGCAGTAGAGAGACCCATTAAAGACAGAAAAGTGTCCACTGGCATTTGGCAATAATACAGAGCTCGGCGCCTTTATCCTGAATACGTCCAGACAGATGATTAGCACAAGGACATTTTGCAATGAACTGAATGAGGAATGAGAGGAAAGGAACCAGAGACGACTAGCGGAGCTAGATCTAATGGTTTCTGAAGTCTACATGGAAAGTGAGAAAAAAGGACAATATCCAAGAGGGGTCCAAGGTAAATGGGAGGCTATTTTTCCTTAGTTTTCTTTCATTTTGTTAAGAATGGGAGAGACTTAGATGTGTTTACATGTTGAGGGGAATGAACCAGCAGAAAAAGGAAAAGAGAATGACCCTAACCATCTTATTATACCAGAAAGTCACTCCCGGTAGACAGTAAAGTTTTTTTGATTATTTATTTGCTCATTCAGTATTTACTACGTCTTCTATAGGCATAGCACTGAACTCAGCACTAGTTCTGACTTTTTTGCATTTCAATTAAGTAACCTTATAGAGACACACACGAGTGAATGTAGAGTCTTCTAAGACAAGGGGCATACATGTAATTCAAAGTGAACCTTGATGTACCCTGCAGTTCAGAAGACTTCGCTATGATCTTCAAAATGACAGCTTTTCAGCTACAGTAAAGCTGCAGTTCTATTTATGCATTTCAGCTGTTGGCTACTGTGGCACACTTTGGGAATTCTCTTCTTTCAAGTTGGGTTCATTTTTGGGTTCTAAGCTATAAGGCTCCGAGGTTTTAAGATTGCAAACTGAACTTCTGATTTATTTCAAAGAGTAGAATTTGTGCAATGGGACACCAAATCCCCTGCTACTAAACAGAAAACAACTGTGAATTAAGTTATTAACTTGTTATTTTTGCCTAAGGAGCTCAGAGAAATATATGGGTTTCAGGTGTCTAATTTCAAATCTAATTGAAATCTTTTTGTAGCTTCCCAGGGAATAGAATTGGTACACTATTAGAAAACTGCTGGTTTTCTTAAAATTGTTTCTCTGACTTATTCTAAGAGGGGCACTGTTACAGGAAGAATCATTTTCATTCACAGTACCACATAGGTAAATTAAAGAAAATAAAACTAATGCTCAAATCAATAACAGCAGCATTTAGCTATAGGCTGTCTTGCACAGTAATATGGTAACTAAACTGTCTTTAAAGGTGAAAAAGTTGAGAGTCCTATTTTGAATTGGAAAAAGAGGCCATCCCCCATTAAAATATTACAAAAGTTTCTTCAATGACCTCTTCTGTACTTTGGGAAGTAGGAGAGGAACTTGTAATTTTTCATCTTCTTAATGTGAATTCTTTTTGTTCTATAAAGCTGTTCAGAATTTCCAAAATTCATCAAAATAGAGTGACCATAGCAAGAAATTATTCACAAAGGGGAAGTGGAAGGTTCTTGAAAAATGTTTGACTGTAAAGGGGAAAGGCACATGTATAAAAGCAGTGATAAAATTAGCGAAAAAATTAAATGGATTCAGTTCATATCAAGAAGTTATAGGTTCTTATTAGGCAATTTAGAGGAAGTCAGGACATCCAGGATACATTTTCATCTTTTGAGACTGACATCACAGAAAGCAACTACCTCTAGCCCAAAATGACCCCTTGGTAGGTCCTCACAGGACACATGTGCTGGAATTTGGTGATTAGGTTCTTTTTCTTGCACTGGGTACTTTAGAATAAGATTAATACTATTAAACCAAGGCAGAGGTGGTGTGGTACTGTGATTCTAGACAGTCCTGAAATGTTTCTCTAACAAATAGTGGCTAGAAATTAAAAGCCCACCCACAATATTACTCTGAATATTTAAAGAAACACCAAAAATTATTCATCTATGTCTCATTAGTTTGCCAGCACAAAAAGTGTTCTATCACTTTGATTTGAACATTTAAAAATTTTCACATTTTCTGAGAAGAAACTTATACTCGTTTTAAAGATACAATCATATATAGGCTTTTAACGAGTATTTTGCTGGCTATATGAGAGATCATAGAAATCATTCATTTTTTTTAAACCCATCAACTAAAGCCATTTTGTAACAATTTCTGTAACAGCATGAGGTGCCACTGACCACTGGCTGGCCCAATAACTTGTATGGTCACAGCTGAAGTCAAGAACATGAACAAGTCTTTAAAAGAAGCTGATTCTTACTAGCAATCACCTTGCAATTTTAGCTTCTTAATACTCAGAGAAAGCTCCATAATTCAAAAAGACACTGAAAAGTGGCTGTCTTGACCCCATGGACTGCAGCCCACCAGGCTCCTCTGTCCATGGGATTCTCCAGGCAAGAGTACTGGAGTGGGTTGCCATTTCCTTCTCCAAGTAACCTAATTGGGGGTTCAATATAAGTCTGCAAGCCTCCTAGATAGACTTTTCTGATGCCAGTGAACAAAAGCTCTATTTGCAAAGGGCAAAAATTGAAAGGTGTGGATTACTTCTGATTGAATGACTGCTTCCATAACAGAATGCCTTCAGGTGACAAGACTAGTACCTGAACTATTAAATAATCAGGAAACACTCTAGGATTTTTATTTGGAATCAATAATAAAGAGCCCTTAAAAACTTCTTGTACCTGATCCCCTTTTATGCTAGCGTAAAAAAGGTGATAAAGGCTACTACCCAGCACCATCAGCGGCCTCAGTTGGTGCGTGTCTATAAGTAAATGAAGATGAGCTGGAAATGATAGTAAAAGATGACTCTCCATGCTGTGTATTAGGCAGAATTAACATGTGGCAGATTCCATTCTCCCATGCTGGAGAAGCACATGGCTAGATGACATTTCTCAGCTTCCCTGGGGACCAGATAGGAACATGGGACTAAGTGGTTGCCAATGGAGAGTGAGCAGAAATGAAGAGCCTAAGTCCTCAGCCTTGGGGAAACGTGCTGTCCCCATCCTCCATTCCCTGCCCCTCCAGGTGGGACAGTGACCTGACTTGAAACATGCATATGAAGACAATGTCCTGAGGAGCAGTGGGATCCAGAGAGGAGGAACCTGGTGGGCCCCAGTGACTGAAAACAGAACCACCACTTGCTCATGTTAAAGGCTCTCTATAGACTGTTACAAGAGAGAAATAAACTTCTCCTTTCAGCCACTGAAATATTGTTAGGGTTCCCTACTATAGCAGTCTGGCCTTACCTTAACTAATGCAAAATGTTTACAGAACCTTGGAAACAATAATAAAAAGAAAAGAGGCTGGTACAGAAAAAAAGAGATAAGAAATCTGTCCATCCCATCTGTGGATTAGTCCCCAGGTAGTACCATCCTGCAGCATCGCAAACACCATGACATAAAAATAGTTTCTGAGTAAAAACATAATTGCTCTCTGAGTGTTCAAAAGGGATTATACACGTTAGAGAGAGACAACAGCGAGAGGGACCCAATTAAGCAACCTGAATTCGACATTTTCCCAAATCTGAGAAAAATACCGGTGCACACGGGTACAGTGGCATTTCTCTGAAAGGATCAGTTACAGAACCAAAGCAATTTCAAGAGGCCTGAATTCCCTGAGAAGTACCTCTTCCCTTTGTTTGTCTGCTCCTTTCACAGTGGGCCCGGGCTTCATTCCAGGGGTGAGAGGCTGGATGGCCACAGAAGGAATGTAAGAGGAAACATTCAAGCTCACTTCCTGCTCCACTTGTCCTGGAAGCAGCAGCACGTCTGTTGAACACAAAATACATCACTCGATCCCTTCACCAAGTCCACAATTGACCTAAATCATCAAATAGCCTACGACAGTCAAGAGAATGAGCAAATATGCTCAAGTAAAGTAGGCCCGTGTCACAACACCTGTTCTCATTGGGGAACTTCACTCCAGGGTATCTCGCTTCTAGAAAATAAAAGATGTCGATGCATTAGTTTTTCTCTGATTGTTGCTATGTTAACAATCCATCCAAAAGGTCTGGGAGAAATGTTGACTGGGGAACAGCTTGATCATGCCTTTCAACCCAACTTCTATTTCTACAGGAAACTAAGTCCAGAAGATGCTACTTTTGCCTCATTTTGCCATATTTTCCTAAGGGGGGAAAGAGAAAGAAAATGGAGTGCTGATTTCATCCTGTAACAATATGGCAATATTTCAAAACAACATATTACAAACAATGATGCCAGAAGGAAGGAACTTTCACTTGCAGCAGAAAAATGAAATAATCCGTCATACTCAGAATGCATGGCCTCATTCTCAACACTTGCAAACAACAACAACGTGCTTTCTGTTTCCAGCTTGTTGAGCACAATAGCAAGAATTCAAAAGCCAATTCTGGTTTTCTGATCAATCCATTAGAAGTAGACGTGTTCCCTTTTTTTTTTTGCACGTGTGGCAGAACACGGATGCATCATGGACAAAAGATGATCTTCCACATCTCTCTCTGAAGACAGAAAAACAAATAGAAGCCCAAAAGGATTGCTCCTTGGCCTGTTTCTGCAGGACCAGAAGGGCTGCTGGAGCCAGCCAGTAACTTGCAGCTGGCGCAGGATGCTGCGCTCTGCTACTCAATGATGATCCTAATTAAGACACTAATTAAGTTCTCAGTGGAAGTGATTAATTAACAACAGGCATGCCTTGGCTGTTGCCAATGGCAGCATATATGAGGAGATAACTGAGCAGGTACTGCTATTCAAAAACTGAAACAGATTTGAAATACATCTCTCTCTACTGCAGATACCATTTGGAAGTTTAAGAATTTTGTAATCATGTCTTTTTTGATCCCTGAGTGAGGAAGATCCCCTGGAGGAGGAAATGGCAAGCCACTCCAGTACTCTTGCCTGGAAAATCCCATGGACAGAGGAGCCTGGCAGGCTACAGTCCATGGGGTTGCACAGAGTCGGACACAATTTAGAGACTGAACATGCACGCATGACTATGATTAATTACTGAAATCGCAGAATGTGACCTGATTAATTAGGGGAAATAAAAACAATAATAATAGCCAGCCTTTTACATGCATTAACTCAGCTAATCCTCTCAACAACTCTATTATTTCCTGTTTTACAGGCAAGGAGCTCTAACACACAGAATCACCGCACTCAAGGTGCCACAGCTGCCGTCTGGCTGCAGAGCCCTGTTCTGGGCCCAAGATGTCACATCAGAAACTGATTTTCTGATCAGAAAGTATTTTCATCACTTATGTTATTTAAATCTACCAGATTTGTATCTCCAAACTCACAGCCAAGAAACGTCACTATGACAAGCATGTTAACATGATTAGTCAGCGGTCAGTGTGTTCATGTGTTTTATAACCAGAGAAGTAATACTTTTAAATACTCATTAAGGTTGGTGGAAAGACTGGCTTTCCCTTTATGAGTCCAAAGCTAAACTCCTTCAGTGGTTAGGGGCCAGCCAACAACAGAGGCAAGGAGAGTAAGGGTCAAGCCTCTTAATATGAAAACCAATATCTACCAGACCCATTGGCTGCCAGAGCAAACATCACTTAAAATGTGAAATCAAAATCAATTCTGCTTTCAGAGCTATTTAAGATCCGACTGACAATATCGTGCACCAAGAAGGACAACTCTGCCATTCCTTTGCTGAAATTCTCCACGTCCCTCATATATTTGCAAAGAAGGTAGGGTTTTCAGCAATAATGGTTTCCTTCCTAAAAAGCCCACTGCCATGGGAACAGTTCTTTCAAAACAAGAGGACTCGGTATCCACCACATTTCACATTCTTGTCATTTGTTTCTCCAGGGTAAAAGGAAAACGCACAAGCTTGCGCAGTTGTTGGAGTCTAATATAGCACCTTATGTGTAGTAAATTCAATGCATACTTGCAGAAAGGGAATGGATTTCCTGTATCTCAACTTTTACATTGAACAGCACGTATAAGTCTACCTATCCACAGAACATTGTGAAGGATGCAAAATATGTAAAGTCCTTATCCTCAAAAGCTAAGTTTTTTTCCAGGGATATGATTTTTACACATAAAGTCAAAGAATAGTCAATACAAAAACTGAACTGCTTTAACTCTAAATAGGACAGATTTATAAAAGAGTGAAATCACTATGAACAGGAGCAGTCTGGTAATAAGTAAGTTATAAAGAAAGCTACCTTGTCCTTTAGCCCTTTTACAGTCACTGATGGGTTATTTATATATTCATTCTCTGAGAGGGAAAATTATTGTATTCATTGATGATGAGGAATGGAATTTCTGAAGATCTCTGTAAAGCTTTTTAGACTGAAATCTGATCTTTAAGACACTGTGCTGTTGTTATTTAGTCACTAAGTCGTGTCCACTCTTTGCAACCTATGGACTGCAGGCTTCCTTGTCCTTTACTATTTCCCAGAGCTTGCTCAATCTAGGCTTATTGTTTGTAAAACAATTAGTTTTTTCTTAACTATTGATAAATACCACCATCTTGACTGATGGGCTTTGTCGAGTTAAGGCAACTCTCAAAAAGGAATCTTCATGTTGAATGCCAAGCCTGATTGAAAGCATTTCAATCTCTTTCTCAACTACATAATAAGAATGTCCAATGTTTATAAATTATCTGTTTGTGCCATCTGCCTTTCTGTATTTAACCAATGACCAGCAAGTCAAAGGTAATACATTTAAAAGTAAGCAATCAAAAAAAAAGGTAATCTGACATCTGATAATCTAGACAACAATAATATTTAATCTGCCTATCATATTTATAAGATCAACCAATTCATTCCTTTGTTGCCATGCAGAAATAGCTGAAATTTTGGGCAATCTTCAAGACCAAAAAGGATACACATAAGAAATGGACTGAGGCCTCTTTTGCACATGGATTCCAGCCAAGATAGTTTATGTCAGAGTTTCTTATTATCAAAAAATTTTGAAGACCCAAAAAGCTTTTTTTTGTGGGAGTTATATCTAACAATATTCACCATATTAGAAACTGAATTTTCAAATATTTGATTTCAAATTATTAAAATAATACAATCATTATTAAAATACTTTTATTTTAAAAAAGATATTTTCCAAAAGCAAAGAAAATAGAAGAGAAGCATTGTTTTACATTTTCCAAATCTTTTAAGTGCTGGTCTTAGGTAGAAGAAAGCTGGATTCTATATTTCCTTCTGCATTCAATTTTTGGAATATGCTGTTTCACATGATGAAAATAAAGAAATTCTAGTCTCACACAATATATATGTTGGAAAGGGGAGGAGTACTTTAATACTCCTTTTATACAGTGGGGATATTCTTTGATACACACTGGATCTTGACAAATGATATTGGTTTTAAACATATTTTCAATGTGCAACATGAAACCCTTTCAGTGAAATTTTCATGCTCTTATGTTTAAAATTCATTGGTCTTCCTTTTATGGTATGAATCGTTCTCCTGTGCATGATTTTGTAACACCATAAATCGGTTATTTGGAAAATGGTAGTTCACTCTGTTATGCAGATCTTTCAAATGTTGACATATTTCATTATGCAATATAAAAGTCACATTAGTTAACGTTACCAATTTTATCAGAAAAGCCTTTAAATATTGAGAAGCTGTCAAGCTCACAGTACTGGATATAAGTTTTCCAAAAATCCAATTTTCATTTGGTCCACTGCCAACTTTATCACTGGCAATGAATACTATCAGCTATTTGTCTTGAAAAGATAGCTTCACTTCATTCATTTTTGAGAACTACACTTTGTCGGTCATTCTTTCAAGTAAAAATGTTGATCGATGAAAGAAAAAAAAATTAATTCAGCACACCACTCAACAGCATGAGTATTTTTCATGAAAAAGTGTTTTTCATTTTTTCCATGAAAAAATGCTCATGTATTTCATGTATATGTGAAATACAACTGTTGTACTTCAGTATGCAGCAGAAGTGCTTTATACATACAAAACATTAAAAAGAGGTATACTCAGGGATCAAGATTCAATAAAATTAATAATTTTTACTACTTCCCTGGTGGCTCAGATGGTAAAGAATCTGCCTGCAATGTGGAAGACACGGGTTAGATCCCTGGGTCAGGACGATCCCCTGGAGAAGGAAATGGCAACCCACTCCAGTATTCTTGCCTGGAGAATTCCACAGACAGAGGAGCCTGAGGGGCTACAGTCCATTGGGTCACAAACAGTTGGACACTACTGAGCACACACCACACAAACACCATTTCATCAAAGACATTTTCAACGGAAACTGGCATTTGTTTTAACTACAAATTCATGACAGTGAAGATAACAGTGACTACTAGTATGGTTTGGTGCTTCTACCTTGATTCACACTAAGGTACCCATCATTGCTTTTGCAACATCAGTGCAAACGTTAACATATTTGACCTTCAGACCTTGGGGTTTCCCAAGGAGCTCCCAGACCACATTTAATTTCTGACCCTTCCACCAAGAACACTAGAACAGCTGGAAAAGTGATAAAAATCAACTAGTTAAAGGCACTGGAGAGCTACCAGGGAGGCCCAGAACTTGAGGGGCTAAGATCCCGGAGAGAAGGAAAGTACTGAATGTGAGTCTAAGATTCTAAACTCTTTTTCAACATATGGCATTTAGTGATTTGTAAAGTGAAAGTGAAAGTCGCTCAGTCATGTCTGACTCTTTGCAACCCCATGGACTACACAGTCCATGGAATTCTCCAGGCCAGAAAACTGGAGTGGGTAGCCTTTCCCTTCTCCAGGGAATCTTCCCGACCCAGGAATCGAACAGGGGTCTCCTGTAAGCAGAGGCTAAAAAACCAAGAAGAAGAAATAGGCTAAGAGGCTGAGAAGCTTAGCAGAACTACCAACAGATTCACAGTGCTATGAAGACAAAAAACAGAGTTCAGGACTTCCAAACAGAAAGGGCTGTAATTTACCCTGAAGGGCTACACCCTAGAAATAAGCAAGAACTAGAAGCAGAGAAGCCCTCATAAAGCCTGCGGCGGTGGCTCAGATGGTAAAGGATATACCTGCCGTGTGGGAGATCCAGGTTCAATCCCTGGGATGGGAAGATCCTCTAGAGTAGGAAATGGCAACCCACTCCAGGATTCTCACCCAGAAAATGCCATGAACAGAGGAGCCTGAAGGGCTACAGTCCATGGGGTTTCACAGAGTCAGACATGAATTAGCGACTAACACTTTTTCTTTCATAAAACCTGAAACTCAGTCACCAAATCAGCTCAATCCCATATCAACCCATATTGGGTTAAGATGATCTATAACTACTCTAAATGCTAGCAAAATGTGGAAGTTTCTCTACACACAGATTAAGGTAACATCATCCAGAGCCTCTGTAATATTTTATATACAGTGTTCAGCACTCAAACAAAAATTACCATTTATACAAAAACACTGGATCAAAAGGGAAAATTAATGATACACATGGACCCATAGAACATCTGTTATTGGAATTATGAGACAAGAACTTTAAAATAATCAATTAATACATGCCAATAAATATATTACAAAATGGAGAATTTGGCAGGGAACTGAAATTTTTAAAAATAGATACTCCAGATCTCTTGACAAATATAACAGAAATACTGATGGCTTTAACATCATATTTGATACAAGACAAGATTACTGAATTGGAACACAGATAGTAGAAAATATTCTAGCTGAAGAAAGAAAGGAAATAGAAAATTATGGAAATGCAGGAAAGGTCATAGAGAGATGTAGGACATGGTGAAAAGGTCTGGGCACAGGCATTATTTGAAGACATAATATCTGAGACTTTCCCAACATTTACAAGAATCTACAAACCCCAAGCAGAATAAATACAAAGTAAACAATGCCAAGGCACAATGAAGTTACTGAAAAACAAAGAGAAAATTACAGAAGTAAGCAAATGAGGTAAAAAAACATATTGATATTACCTTCAAATGTACAACAATCAGATTGACATTTGGTTTTTCTACAGTTTTCAATAGAGGAACAATTAACACCATAACAGAACAGAATAACACCTTTAAAATGCTGAAGAAAATAATTATAAACCTAAAATTCTCTACCCAGCAAAAATAGGAGGCAATGAAACAATAATATTTGATTAATCCAAAATAGGCAAAAAATGAGTAAAGAAGAGAACATATAACTGGCAGAACAAGTGGAAAACAAAACAGTAAGATAAAAGATTTAAAGTCAAATATATCAGCAACTATATTAAACATAAATGGATTAGACACTGTAAAAGACAAAGTTGTGTGTGTGTTTATGTGTGTATAGATGCACATGAATAAATCATACGCCACTTTCAAGAGACACATTAACCAACACCCACTTCAAGAAACAAATTGCAAAGTAAAAGTGGAAATATAAAACGAGGCGGAAGACTACTACTGCCATCCAAGAAGCTGAGGAAGAAGCTGGGGAAGCTCAGGGAAGACTTACTTATGGCTGGAGCTGGCATTTGACAGTGATAATAAATCACATCCCTCTACCTTTAAATACAGAAATAGAGAAAAATACATTCAGGAATCAAAATAATGGGGACCAAAATATGAGCTTTATAAATAATGAAGCTGATTTTGAAAACGGAGCTTGTCTTGCAGTCACAATTGGACCTCTTATTTATCAAGCTTTCCTCCCAAGTCTAGACCTCAGACTATCCCACCTGAGAGGAAGTCCACAGATGACAGAAATTCAGCCAGGTAAAAGGAGAACCTCCTCACATCCTTGTAGCTCTTGGAGTAGGGGCTCAAGAGTGATACCTCCCGAACTGTCTAGAGCTGGTTCTCAGCTCCAGTAGCATATTAGAGTTACCTGCGGAGCTTTAAAACCTGCCAGTGCCCAGGACACACACCAGCCTACTGGAAAAGGCTCTCCAAAGGCAGGATCCAGGTATTGTCGTTTTTTTTTTTTTTTAAAGCTCCTCAAGTGATTCTAATGTATCTCAGGTTGAAAACCACTGGGTAAGGCAGGCCTGGGCCCCGTGTAAAGTGTGTCTACTATAAGAAAGGTGGCTGGGGCACAGCAGAGAGGACATACATCTTCCAAACAGCATGAACCCAAAAGAAGAAACAAAGGCCTCGTCCATACACATCCAGTTTTTTCCCCTGATCTCTCCAATTAGATAAAAACTTTCTTTTTCCTATGGGAGAAATAAACATAGGAACTGTTGAAAGGGCAGAATTATTATCCCAATTCTGTTCTCAGGAATGGAGTGGAAGCATTTATCTTTGTGGCTGACGTGGCTTTCAAACTGGAATTTAATAGATGGATAAGTCTGCACATAAAAAAATAATTGGAGGAATAGAGATAGAGGAACATTTTGAAGCTAGGATTTTTTCCTTCTCAATGTTTTTAGTGATCTTCTAAGCAATGAAAGGATGATTTTTAACAGTCTCAAGCGTAAAGTAAATGAAATGCCTAAACTCTGAGTTGGCTGAAATATGCCATCCTCTCCTAGTTCAGGACCTTTACATATGCTCTTCTTATCCTATTCCTATACTCTGCTGCCCACTCACCCCTCACTGTCCCTCCACCCCCTCACCTAGTTAATAATTACTCATCCTTTAGATCTCAAGCTCTCTGCCCTTTATCTGAGCCACAGAAAAATTAAATTCCCCTACGATGTGCTCTCATAAGATCTAGAGCAATTTGTAATTATATATTTGTGATTATCTGGTTAATGTCCGATTCTTCCAATAAACTACGAATTTCCATAAGGACAGGAACCAGATATGTTTTATTTTTTATTTTATTCCCAGATCCAGTCACAGTCATTAAATATTTATTGAATAAAAGCCAGGTCATTCACAGGCTACATAAAGCTGCTTTAAGTTGCAGATAAGGAAAATTTAAAAGAAAAAAAAAAGAGGGAGAGAGAGAGAAACTGATACCTTCATTAAAATTGGAAGTACTGGAAAGCTTGAAAATGAAAATCAAATAAGGCTGCCAATCTTCAAGCAGGAATCAGTTCCCCATTTTCATTCAGTGGAATCAATCACAACACAGGCACATACGCTGGTCAAGAAACTTGTGTAATACAGTATAATTCTGAATATCAGACCTCAAAATGGTCTCTTTGACCTTCTGCACTCATCCAGAGAACAGGCTGAGCCAGCTGAGGGGGGCGGAAATAAAGACAATCAGAAGTACTAACACATATATATGGAATTTAGTAAATTGGTAACGATAACCCTGTATGCGAGACAGCAAAAGAGACACAGATGTATAGAACAGTCTTTTGGACTCTATGGGAGAGGGTGAGGGTGGGATGATACGGGATGCCACTGAAGCATGTAAATTATCATATGTGAAACGAATCGCCAGTCCAGGTTCGATGCATGATACAGGGTGCTCGGGGCTGGTGCGCCGGGATGACCCGGAGGGAAGGGATGGGGAGGGGGGTTCTGGAAGGGGAACACATGTACACCCATGGCGGATTCATGTCAATGTATGGCAAAACCAATACAGTATTGTAAAATTAAAAAGTGGATAAATAAACTAATTTAAAAAAAATAAAATAAAATAAAAATTAAGCTTAAAAATAACCATGAGGTACACTTTAACAAAAAAAAAAAGAAGATTCTTTCTACTCTAAAGGGCAAAATAGCAACTAATTGTTGACTTTTCTGCGATCCCATGGACTATATAGCCCACCAGGCTCCTCTGTCCATGGGATTTCCCAGGCAAGAATACTGGAGTGGGTTGCCATTTCCTTCTCCAGGGGATCTTCTCAACTCAAACCAAACCAGAGTTTCCTGCACTGGCAGGCGGATTCTTTACCACTGAGCCACCGGGGAGGCCCCTATAATAATTAATACCTATTCCAAATAATCATCTTTCTGGATATGCATGGCAGTAACTAACCAGGGTAATTATCTTGTCTCAAACTCATCAAAAGTTAATTTGATGTCAAATAAACACAGGGCACCAAACTTTGTGGCCAAGGTTTCTTTGGACAACTGGTCAATAGCACAGCACTGGGTTGGCTTCTTGGAAAAATTGTGTCCACCTGGGCTGCTGAAACAACAAGCTAAATCCCAGGGCAGCATCAGAGGCCTGAATCTTGGAGAATATTTATGAAAATGAAGAAGGTGAACAAATAAAGTCAATGGTAGAAAAACAATAGGCAACTCACTTCCTTGTTG
The DNA here is from genome assembly GCA_024291935.2 of Okapia johnstoni. NCBI lineage: Eukaryota > Metazoa > Chordata > Mammalia > Artiodactyla > Giraffidae > Okapia > Okapia johnstoni. The sequence continues at coordinate 12,759,977 of CM044325.1, forward strand.
CCCCAGGCAAATCTGTTGTTTAAACAATAGTGACAGAATCTCATCAGTAAGCCTCTCAGCTGCCAAAATTATACAAGCAACTTGCCTATTTAAAATGTCACATTTTCCATCTGATATAAATATTTACCTTCTGCTCATATTCCTGAAGTGTAATACAAATTAGAAGTGTAATACAAATTAGACCCAAAGATAAAACCCACCTTGGCACAAATGAAAAACTACCTGTTATCAAATTTCTGTAAAAATCATACTATTGTGAGACATTTTAATGCAATCTTTTAAACAAAAGAAACAGACCTATTAGGAATAAAAAATAACTTAAAAATGTTTAAAGAAAACAATGTAAAAGTAGTGGGAAAAGTAAAGACAAATTTAAAATACTGATACAACAACGATACAAATTCACTGGCTATGCAGGATTATGTCAGTATACAGACTTTCTAATTACTGGCAAGAAAAGTAACCATCACAAAAACCTTCTACCTGTACACTGTTGTGCCCTCCTGTGAAATTAACTTTATGTTGCAAATGTATACATGCCCACTCCAAGTGCAGACGCCAAGGACTACCCACAGGTGAACTATATCAGAATCCTCTGGGGGAGTGGTTAATAACACAGATCACTAGGTGTCACAAAAGACCTTCCAAATTAAACTCTTTTTTGGGAACAAGACCCAGGAATCTGCTCCTTTCCCCCAAACTACCCAAAACCCAGAAACAGTGTGCTTGCTCTACAAATTTGGCTTCCTCATAAATCCTTAGCAATACCTTCTAATCCAATCAGAACCCCTAAATTGCTCTTATAAAGAAATTCAGAGCCGCCTAAAGCACAGAAATTAAGAGAACCTCTCCCAGGAGTCTGTGATTCCCTTAGATCTCTCATCTCCCTTAAACCAAGTAAGCAAGGGGAAAAAAATCTGCAGTTTGCTGGTTAATAGACTGCTTGAGAAACAACTCCTTCAGTGGAGTAGTGTTATGTTTGGAAGCAAAATAAAAATGTTAATTGCTTCCAATTACCAAAGCCTCTCAAATTCAGGGGGAACCAGAGAAGCCAACGCAGAGGCTTATATAGACAATTTACAGACAGCAGTCCACAAACCAGCTACACCCTGCACTTTAACTTCTGTGTGATTAGAAAGAAGCCCTCCTCCCCAACAATAATGACCACAATGGCTGTTTATGACCACCTAATGGCTGTAAACAACCAAGACCAACAACCAACTCCCCTGTGGAAATTGCCCCATGGAAACATTCAACATTAATTTTGAGATATTCTTGCATATTAAATTAGGAATGAGAGTTTTCAAAACAACTCAAATTTTGAACATATTTCAAAGCTCCTTTGAGCAACAAAGGATACCTATGCTTATACAGAAATGTTAACCAGGAGAGGAAAAAGGCCTCACAAACGTCATGGACTACATACATGTCAGCGGACAGCAGGCTCTCTCAGCCCAGCCTATGCAGGAGAACAGCCCAGAAAAAAAACATTCACAACATAGCTTAATTGTTTGGCTTACATATTAATAAATATTTATAAAAGCAAAGATCTGGATTTTATTTTCTTTTTTGTTTATTTTATGACCAACTCTCATAATTTTTATGGTCAACTGGTATTTTTTATGGCGCATTCAAAACTAATCTCAATTTACAGCATGATGCAGAAATTCTAAGAAAAAAGAGTTTGACTTCAATGGTTCTACTTAAGACAATTATCCAAAAATCAATCATATGGTAAATGGGAGATGGGAGGAAGAAACTCTTTATTTCTTTTAAAACCAAAGACTTTACAACCTTCAACAAGCTTTGTTTGACCTTTCAGCTGAAATCTTTATTAATAAAAAAGAGACTGCAGGACTCGTTTTCTGTATCTCAGGGAAAGGAGAGGTAAGAATTGTACCCCACGCCCACCCCCCGAGAAAAAAAAACAAGAAAAGAAAAGCTGTCTAAAGTCTTACGTGTAGTTTCTAGAAAGAGGTAAAGCAGTGTAGAAAGGAAACAGAAAACATACCCTTGCTCAGTTGGGGATTAATCTCTTCACCCAGGTCTAAATCTTCTATATCAAGGAAATTGTCTACCTAGAAAAGGATTAATATCATTTTTATGCAAATCAGACCTAGAGAAAAAAAAATGCGGTTAAGAATCAATGAATCCATTTCTACAACACTCAAGTGCGCAACTGAATCCAATTTTCTCACTAACTTTTGAGTCCCAGCTAGAGTTCTTTGTGTTCACTGTGCTCTCCCAGAGACATCTGAAAGAAGCAGTAAATTTAGAAGTTGGCCTGGATTTTGCAGGCACCACAATAAGATCTCTAAACTGAAAGAAAAAATACAGTCTGGGGAATTTTTGAAGTTTTTGTTCCTGATTCTATCCCAGAATATATACCACCATCAAGACAGTCCAAAGCAGTGTCTCTGTCTTTTGTTTCTGTTTTATTGCTTTTGTTTCTCTGGCCAGTGATGGTGGTGGGTCTGACTATTATCATAACAGTGTGCTTTAAACTCCAAAGAGACAGAAGAAACCAAAGAAAGCAGGAGAGAAGGTTCATTCGAAACAAAATCATCCTGCCCCAGGTAATCACAAGAAAGGTGCGCAGGGCAAAAAATCAAGTGTTCTCTTTCGAGCAAATACAACTGAAGATTACTTCAAAGATAAAAAACAGAGCAAATGACCTTTACAGACACAAGAGCAGCATTTCGATTAAAACTATTCCATATGGAATACTGCTTTCCACAGCAAGCTGACAATGAGACATTTTAAATTAACAAAATGTTAACACTTCATACATGAGCTGATTCATCTCAGGTGAATATCAAAGAGTGTAAAGTAAAAAAATGATTTCACCACTGCAGACCTAGCAAAGGCAGGATGTCGAAATGCCTTTCATGCTTATGATCTAACACATGTGCATAACAAAATACTGTAAAATTATAAATTTAGATTTCATCATTGGAATTCAAAACACAGCCTAGGTCTTTCTTCCCCACTCTACTTATCAGACCATGGCTTTTACACAGGAATTAAAAATGGTAGCTTCCATTGCTTGTAAGTACATAACTGCAGTTATTTTTTGACATCCAAGTGACAGCAAAAACTTACCTTCCAAATGATGGTTTAACGCTAAAACTTGAGAATCTGTTATATTGTCATTTCTCTTAATGGTATAAGTTCAGGGGAATGAGAATCATGTTTCTCAATTGAAGCACCACTTCCATTTCTAAAGCTTTGAGGAAAAAAGATCCAGAACCCAGCCAACCAAGGACAGTTGAAGATAATCAAACATCATTTTTTTTTTAATCAAATACCGTTAAAAAAAAATCATATGGACAAAAATCTGCTGAATTTTCCAAATTTGTATGGGAGATAGCAAATGAGTCCTGTGAGGTTTTTGTGCTGTTTTTGGTTTTGGGCCATGGAACAAAATTGAATCATGCCTTACCTTCACCTCCCCTGCTCGATTCAGATCACCTTGAAAGCAACTGCCAACTTTTTGGCCATCATCTATCATTATCTGAAAAACAAGACAAAAACCATTGAAGACATATTGATCGGAACTCGAAATAACCGAAAATAAAGGAGCTGATCTTGTAGCCCTTCAGGCAAAAAACTCCCCTTCTGGTTTCTGTTCATTAGCTATGCTTGATGGACCATCACACCTTAGTGACAGCAGATTCACTGAGTCATAGGGGTAGTCAGGGAATAGGTTTCAGGAGGTCTGACTTCTACTTCTGTCCTCTAGACCCATCTACAGTGGAACTTAGAGGAACATGCTTACCCTCAGTTTTCTCATGTGTAAAACAGGAACACTGCCCACCTCATTACCCCAGCTCCCATCCCATCCCAACGAACCTCTGAAGGACAAATCAGAGAACGCTAATACAACATTTTCAAGTTATTAGGAAAAAATATTGTGAAACAATTCTTTGCCTCTCACATGCTGGTTAAAGATTCAACAGAAAATGTAATTCCAATTGCCAGTGATGCCAGTAGACAGGAAATCTTCTGGAAAAAAAAAAGTTTTGTCCCTTAATCGTCTCTCTGGAATAAGTTACAGAATTACAGTCCTTCACTGTATATAAACACACTTCTAACGTGGAGATGTTTCTCCCTTGCATAAAACCACAATCTCATATACAATTCTACCCACCGTATCACAGGGAAGACATGTGAGATATAAAGTAGAAACTCAAATAGCTTAAAAAAATAGGACAGTTTCCACTAGGATTCCTTGATTGTTAAAAAACATAGCTAGAAAGAATGTGAATATAGTCTATGAAATCTTGAAGATTAGGAAGAGAGCATCTAACATTTATTTATTGACCAACTCTTGGAAAAACCAAGATAACACATTCTACTTTAAGTCTGAAGGACTGAATCCAGGACAGTAAAAGAAACTCCATTTACACAGAGGATTATAAAAAGGAACTCTTTTATCCCAAACAGAAGATAAGCTAAAATACAGAAACAATTACATGAAAAATCTGTAGATGGCAGATCCTGATATTATCATACAAGTTGGCTGTTGAAATCATGAAATGTAATGATGATTTTCAGTCAAGTAATCCCGGGGCTCTCCTGCTAAAATCAGGAGTGTGAGTTACGGATCCAACAAGTGTCCAGTGTTTTTCGTATTCTCACAGTCTCCTGTTTTAAATTCATGATGAATTTTTTCTCCGCTTCTGTAAATGTGCTCTGGTGTTACCTGCTCCTCTTCCGAACACTGTGACGCCGTGCGAAGCAAGGTGGCTTCATCGCTAAGACGGGGGTCATTTGGCTCATTCCTCTGAGCAAAGTTTACTGAAGTAGAATTGTTTTCTGAAGAATTAGTTCCAAAGGCTCCTCTTTCGGTCACATTATCTGAAATGATAAATTACATATTAGGAAACACCCACCACATCCAGTCTAGTTTATTTTGTGTTTATTGAGAATTTTTCTTCCAAACAGCAACGGAAAACTTTGCAAGGACATCTACAAACTGAATGCTTGAAGCATGAAGTACTCTTAACCTATAAAGTTATTTCTAAAAATGCATAAAGGACACTATTGCATTCACTATTTGATAAACATTTATAAGAGCTTACTATGTATCCAGCATTGTTCTCAGCCTGTGTTAAAGGTCAGTAAAATACAGTATTTGCAAGACTCTCAGACATTATCCATCTCATTTTTTTTTCTAAATTTGAGGGTTTTTAAAAATATGGAAGCAAAGTATAGATGATTTTAGAAAATTTGTAAGAGAAAAAAATTAAAACTAGAATATCACGCATAATCCTACAAGACAGAAACACTGCAAAACAATTTTTTCAGTGACTATTTTTCTCATCTTTTATCTATGCATCCATAAACTTCTAAAACAAAAATGGAACTGTACTATATATATCATATTATAAGTCAACTTGAGAATATTTTTTCCATATTATTGCATATTCTTCTGCGTAATTTTAATGATTGCAGAGAATTCCATTGTATATATTTAACATAGTTTATATAACCAATTCCTATTCTCAACTATTTAAAACTATAAACAGTAAATACCTTTGTACTAAATCTTTGCACATTCATGACTATGTCCTTAGGATAAGGAAAGAGTCTAAGATTTCATCCTAAATTAAGAAAGAATTATGATAACATGATGCCATTAACAGAAATGTGGGGGATAAATTCAGATGAAAGAGGACAAATTAACCTTTGTCCCAAGTTGCATTTGAGGTGCCAGAGGAAACTGAGGGAAATGTACCAGAGGCAGCTGCAAATGTAGGCTAAAATGTGGGAAAGAGATCACAGCGACAGGTAAAAGAGCTAGTGAGTCAACTACACTGTGGTCATGGTTTAAGCCATAAAATTATTTTTAATATTAGCAGTAATATTAAAATAAATAAGGGTTAATGCTTATTTGAGTGTCAGACAGTCTTTTTATATGCATCTCATAAATCTCATTTAAACCTCACAACTGCCGTAGCGGTAGGTGCTGTTAGTAGCCCCATTTTTCAGATGAAGAAATCAAGGCCTACAGAGAGCCTAAGTAACCTGTTCAAAGTGACACAGCTGGTAAGTTGCCACGAGGGAATTTGAAACCAGTCCTTACTAACCACTTACTGTGCTATGCAACTGAATTGGGAGAGTAGCACTGACATAGATACACTACCAGGTGTAAAACAGACAGCTAGCAGGAAGCTGCTGTATAACAGGAAGCTCAGCTCAGTGCTCTGTGACCTAGAGGGATGGCATGGGAGATGTGGGTAAGAGGAGGCCCACTGAAATCAGTGGGATTTTTGTTCTAATGATCTCAGCCTGGTGCAAGGTAGCCAGAATCCTTTGTCTGCTTCTGAATACCTCATCTTTGGTAGAATTAAGACTTGTAGGGCTGTCTATAGGACATTTAACCCAGAAGTACTATTGGAGAGCAGAGGTAAGGTGCAAGCGTGCATGCTAAGTCATTTCAATCGTGTCCAACTCTTTGAGACCCCATGGACTATAGCGCACCAGCTTCTTCTGTCTGTGGAATTTTCCAGGAAGGAATACTGGAGTGGGTTGCCATTTCCTTCTCCAGAGGACCTTCCCCCACCCAGGGATGAAACCAGCATCTCTTCCGTCTCCTGCATTGGCAGGCAGATTTTTTACACTTGGCACCTGGGAAGCCCATCCTTTAAGTCTAGCACAACCTAAGTCTAGTATTTCCAGAGAAAATACTGTGTACCCAGCACAACACTACTGTAATAATCTATTGACTTACATATTTGAAAAGCACAGTGGTGTCTGGGAGGAACAGATGCTCTCTAAGGACAAGTTCTATTTGTTCTCGTAATCACTCAGTGTACTCCTCTGCCAGTTCCAAGAGAACACCAGGTTATTTGACAGATAACCAGATGAAACTCTTTCAAAATAAACAGCAAAATATAATGAAGTCCTGGCTTTGGATGCTGATGTGGAACGACTGTTCAGGTCTCATATCGAACAAAACTTCTCATTCACTCTTTTAAAACTTCTTCCTATTGTACACATACAGCTTTCATTTTTAAAACACCGAAAGATGCAAGAAAAAAAAACTTGTTCTCTGTTTGACTCAACCTACATTTGAAGACTCCTTCCTAAACTTTGAAAGTAGTTTCACAAGAGTACATACTGCTTTACTCCAAAGACCCTGAAGTGCTTCTTACAAAGGCTTTCATCATTTTAAAAAACAAAAGCAAAAAAAAAAAATTAATCTCTGGGCAGAATAAGATAGGGAAAAGTTCCTTTTTAATATGATAATGACAAAATGGCAGGCGATGGCACAGCCCAGGATCCAAAGTGGCCTAAAGCCTGATTCGAGTGCCAGATGCTCCCTCCCAGAGTGATCCCAGGGGCGATCCAAACATCTCATCCAAGTGTACGTCTCATATTCTTCTGTTTCTGTTTTTCATCAGAGTCTTTTCCCACCCTTTCATCGGATCCCTAATGTTTCTTGCTTTGAAATAAGTGTCAGACATAATACACTTTAGAAATCTAACAGTAATATTTCAGAGAACAAGTAAGTTTTTGAGACCTGAAAGAGTGTTTCTTTTGGGTATTTCTGAATCAAAACTTCAATATACATGAAACAAAGGTTTTTTTTTTTTTTTCCCCTAAAAGTTTCATTATTCTGAAGCAGCAGAATTTCAGTTTTCTTTTGATACCAAACAGACAAGCTTCCAACAGATCTCCCTTACAAGGCTACCAACTATACCTATCATGTCTATTTTCAGGCCAAAGAAAAAGTTTACACTCCTGGAAAAGCATTTAAACTACTGATACCTTGATAAATTAAAACACCTATCATAAATTGGCTGTATATCTTCCAGATGAAAGCGATCTGTCTCAGAGAACTTGGTTTCGAAAGAAATTTTTAGAAATTCAAATTCCCCCATTCAAAGACTGTACTAGTGCCATAAGCTGAGAAGAAAGTTTAGGCCTCTGGGAAAGCTTTCAGAGATCAACCCAACCAACATGAGAATTCACGATCTAATCCTCCTGGCAACCCCTAAGGGTCTGTTTTTCTGCACCATGGTCAATAGTGATGTAAATTAAGAGCATGTTCTCGGTCATGAAGTGATATTGAATATGTTGCTATAAGGAAATAAAAATTCATGGGGGGGTGTGAAATTCTGTGCAACACTGGGTAGTTGCAAAAAGCCTTCTGCAAGAGCATAGGGGATAAGCACTCATGCTTACAACAAGGTTGGGTACTCTGAAAGTCGGGGGTGATTTGCACATCACATTCCTAGCCTAGAGCAACGTTTCTCTGGACAATATCTGCTCTTCATTTGCCCAGCCAAACTACCTCACTCCACTGCTTCTTGATCACGTGTTCCTTGGTATCTGGCCTCCCCTGGACCGAGAGTTATTAGGATTAAATAAGCAATTTAAAAGCCAATCAATCATAAATCAGAATAAATCCAAAGAAGCTAAATTCAGCAGACAACGGTTTTGCCTAAATTCCCTCTGCAGTGCTCTGAATTCCAACTGTTTCATGTTCTTCACTGGAAAGGGCGAGGGGAGGAGGGACTTGCCTTAGCCTGGCCAGAGATCATTGTGTTTTCCCTGAGGCTGGATGGTAACTGACTCATTATTCACAGTCAGAGCTCTCAAGCTGCCAGGACACAAATGCACAACCCTTGATCAGGAAAAAAAACAAAAGGTGTGTCAAAAGTCCAAGATGAGGGACACAATAGCAGTAAGTTGACATTTTTGCAATATCCAGTGTTAGGTGCTTACAGGGAGAAAAAAAAATGTGAAGAGAATGTAAAGTTGCTGTAAGTTTATTTTCAGGGAGAAAAGCTGAGTGGTAGTTGAATTATGCAGTTCATTCAACCCAGGGGTTATATTCTGAACGTAAAATATGTGCAATGTGATCAAGATGGGGAGACCCAGTTCCTGCCCTTACAGAGTCTACAGACTAAGAAGTCAAGCCAGGTATGCAAACCACTCAGACAGAATACAACTAAGGCAGAGGATGGACTTCCCTGGTGGCTCAGGGGTAAAGAACCCTCCTGCCAATGCAGGAGATGCAAGATGGGTGCCTGGGTGGGGAAGATCCTCTGGAGAAGGAAATGGCAACCCACTTCAGTATTCTTGCCTGGGAAATCCCATGCACAGAGGAGCCTGGAGGGCTATAGCCATGGGGTCACAAGAAGAGTCGGACACGACTTAACAACTAAACAACAAAAGGAGACGTTGTAAGAGGATGTGGGGTGAGAAAAGGGTGAAGTCACGGTTGGTCTAGGAGAATCACAAAAGACTTCATATAGGAATGAAAAACGGCCACGATTTCAGCAGGTGAGCCCTGTGCAGAGGTATCCCACAGAAGAACTGCACAAGGAAGAACCACCACACCTCCAGAAGACAGGAGTACATATTGAGTGACGCGTGGAAGCCCTGCTACTTACAGGGCCTGACAAAAACTCTGCACTATACCAAGGCCCTAGGGAGTCATAATTAGACCACGCTCTAAGGAAATGAACTGGATGGAATGCAGCAGAGTGCTTTAGATACTGGAGGTAAAAAGTACAACATTACTGCAGCAATCCAAGTGAGAAGTAAAGGGAGCCTCAGTAATGGGAGTTAAGAAAGGAGAAAAGAGCTCACAAAGTGGGTTCTTCTTGTGTTTCTAGAACCGAAATGAAGGCACTGTCTCCAAGTGGTTATGTTTCCTCAGATATCTCAGAAGGTTCACCTGATCTTTCCATGGCAATCCGTACTATTCTCTTAATTTCATTTGGCATGCCCTAGATAACAAAAAAACACCAAAAAACAATCTCAGTGGTGGTGGTGGTGGTGGTAGTAGGTATGACAGCACGCTTGCAATCTGTCAAATGGATCACACTGTGGTGCAAAGAGGCTGCATATATCATCCCATAAGGTGGGTTCACCTTGCCAACAGCTTCATTCGAGGCCGTAGAAGGGAGCTGGCCCAGTGCAGGAGCAGATGCAACACATGTGAGCACAGCTCCCCTGAGCCCCCAGAATCCCTAACAGGCTGACCTGTTAGTGACACTGTCTACACAAGGCAGGATACTGTGGCATCCAGGAAGTTTGTTTCTTTTTTGTATCACAGTCCTCATCTACTTAAAATGTTCAAGTCTATGCTGCTGTTGCTACTGCTGAGTCGCTTCAGTCGTATCTGACTCTGTGCAAGCCTATGGACTGCAGCCTGCCAGGCTCCTCTGTCCATGGGATTCTCCAGGCAGGAGTACTGGAGTGGGTTGCCATGCCCTCCTCCAGGTCAAGTATATGCACTTATGGTTTATTTTCTTAGTAGGAAATAATTATGACAAGCAGGACCCTCCAAGTTCTTCAGCCAGATCCAGAGTCACAAGACTATATGCTCATCCAGTGAAGAACTCAGGTAAGCATCTAGGTGTCCATGAACAGTAACTCCACCTCTCCATAGCTTCATCGAGGTATATTTTCAGAATTCACTTAAGTGTGTTGTTGTTGTTATTCAGTTGCTAAGTCATGCCTGACTCCTAGCAATCCCATAGACTGCAGCACGCCTGGCTTCCCTGTCCTTCACTATCTTCTGGAGTTTGCACAAACTCATGTCCATTGAGGCAGTGATGCTACATAACCATTTCATCCTCTGCCATCCTCTTTCTCCTTTTGCCTTCAATCTTTCCCAGCATCAGGGTCTTTTCAAATGAGTCGGCTCTTTGCATCAGGTAGCCAAAGTAATGGAGCTTCAGCTTCAGGGTCAGTCCTTTCAATGAAAATTCAGGGTTGATTTCCTTTAGGACTGACTGGTTTGATCTCCTTGCAGTCCAAGGGACTCTCATGAGTCTTCTCCAACACCACAGTTTGAAAGCATCAATTCTTCAGCACTCAGCCTTCTTTATGGTCCAACTCTCACATCCGTACATGACTACCGGAAAAACCATAGCTTTGACTATATAGACCTTAGGTGCAAAGTGATGTCTCTTCTTTTTAATATGCTGTCTAGGTTTGTCATGCTTTCCTTCCAAGGAGCAAGTGGTCACTTAAGTGTACCATTTAATAATTTTTAATAAATATATGGAGTTGTCCAACCATCACCACAATTACATTTTAGATCATCTCCATCATCCCCAAAAGTCTCAGATACTCATCTGTACTCACTCTCCATTCCCACTGCCAAACACAGGCAACCACTAATCTACTTTTTAAAGCTACAGAGTTGCCTTTCCTAGATATTCCATATACATGATACCTATTCTCTTTTGTAGTTGACTTCTTCACTTAATATGACATCTTTGAGGATCATCCACATTGTAGTATATATTAGTATTTAATTCCTTTTTATAGAAAAGAACTATTCCATTATCTTCATGAACATTTTTTTTTCCATTCAACAGTTAATGGACAGTTGGATTGTTTCCACATTTGGCACCCCCTTGATTCAAATACTGAGTTTGATCCAAAGACCACTGTCATTAATCCAATTCCTTTGTGGTGCCAAGACATGTTGAAATCAAAACAAAAGCCAACCACAGAGTTCCAGCTTCCCTTCACACCCCAACAAGGAAAGAAATGCATATATTAATTGAAGCTACATAACTCTCTGATCATCTTACCATCTCATATGGTCACAGACTTAGAAACACGATCCTGTTCTCTTCTCCAAACATACTGAAATCATCTGCAATTGCCTTTCTTTAATTTTCCATGGTTATCTCTTCCTAAACTGTAAGCCTAAGGAGAATAGGGACCTCTCTATCAGAAACTTACTCACAGCCCCTGAAAGGGAAATATCCTTTCCCCATTCCTAAGGACATGTACCAATTAAGACTGGAAGGTGGACTGACACAGCACACTTGACCCAGCGAGATTTCTGTGTGTTCTGTACCATGCTAGGCTGGAAAACTACAATTGAGAAAGTTAAAGGACATGACCTCTGCCTAAGAGAAACAGAATTTATCTCCTTAAAACTTTTACTCACTCAAAGCCATAACACTTTGCATATCTTTCAGCCAGCATTTCTATGTCTAAGAATTTATCCAAAAAAATAATTATGTGGGCAAAGATTTCACTACAAAGCCAAAAATGTCTGATCCATTCCCTTGAAATTTTTTTACTTAATCAAGGCCTTACATTTTTGCATATCTTTGAACCAGCATTTCCACGTGTAAAAATTTATTCAAAGACCATAAATAAGAAGGGTGCAAAAATGTAGCTACCAAAAAAGTAATAATAATACAATATGACCAAAGTCATTCAAGGACCTACACAGCTATCCATGCCTCGTCTGCCCCCACCTCCACAGCCTTTGACATCAGCTTCTCCTCCTCTCTCCCCTGATCATGCCACTCTGGTCATTCTGGCCTCTGCACTGTTCCTCAGCCAGGCCAGGTACTGCTCTCTCTAGGCCTCTGCACTGTTCCACTGGCCTTGAGTGCTTTTCTCTCAAGTTGCTGCAGGCTTAACTCCCTCACTTCCTTCCAATCTGCATTCAGATTTTACCTTCCCCTGTGTGCTCAGTCGCTTTAGTTGTGTCCAACTCTTTGCGATTCTATGGACTGTAGCCCACCAGGCTCCTCTGTCCATAGGATTCTTCAGGCAAGAATACTGGAGAGGTTGCCATGCCCTCCTCCAGGGCATCTTCCCAACCCAGGGATCCAACCCACATCTCCTGCAGTTCCTTCATTAGCATGCAGATTCACTACCACTGCACCACCTGGGAAATCCAATAATTGTGTTCACTTCAGTTTAGTTCAGTCGCTCAGTTGTGTACGACTCTTTGTGACCCCATGGATCACAGCATGCCAGGCCTCCGTGTCCATCACCAACTCCCGAAGTTTACCCAAACTCATGTCCATTGAGTCGGTGATGCCATCCAACCATCTCATCCTCTGTCATCCCCTTCTCCTCCCACTCCCAATCTTTCCCAGCATCAGGGTCTTTTCAAATGAGTCAGCTCTTCACAGACTGATCTCCTTTCGGATGGACTGGTTGGATCTCCTTGCAGTCCAAGGGACTCTCAAGAGTCTTCTCCAACTGCTACTGCTGCTAAGTCACTTCAGTCGTGTCCGACTCTGTGCGACCCCACAGACAGCAGCCCACCAGGCTCCCCCGTCCCTGGGATTCTCCAGGCAAGAACACTGGAGTGGGTTGCCATTTCCTTCTCCAATGCATGAAAGTGAAAAGTGAAGGTGAAGTCGCTCAGTTGTGTCCGACCCTTAGCGAACCCATGGACTGCAGCCTACCAGGCTTCTCTGTCCACAGGATTTTCCAGGCAAGAGTACTGGAGTGGGTTGCCATTTCCTTCTCCACACCACAGTTCAAAAGCATCAATTCTTTGGCCCTCAGCTTCCTTTATAGTCCAACTCTTACATCCATACATGACTACTGGAAAAACCATGGCCTTGACTAGACGGACCTTTGTTGGCAAAGCAATGTCTCTGCTTTTTAATATGCTGTCTAGGTTGGTCACAACTTTCCTTCCAAGGAGTAAGCATCTTTTAATTTCATGGCTGCAGCACCATCTGCAATGATTTTGGAGCCCCAAAAAATAAAGTCTGCCACTGTTTCCACTGTTTTCCCATCTACTTGCCATGACGTGATGGGACCAGATGCCATGATCTTAGTTTTCTGAATGTTGAGCTTTAAGCTAACTTTTTCACTCTCCTTTTTCACTTTCATCAAGAGGCTCTTTAGTTCTTCTTCACTTTCTGCCATAAGGGTGGTGTCATCTGCATTATCTGAGGTTACTGATATTTCTCCCGCCAATCTTGATTTCAGCTAGTGCTTCATCCAGCCCAGCATTTCTCATGATGTACTCTGCAAATAAGTTAAATAAGCAGGGTGACAATATACAGCCTTGACGTACTCCTTTTCCTACTTGGAACCAGTCTGTTGTTCCATGTCCAGTTCTAACTGTTGCTTCCTGACCTGCATACAGGTTTCTCAAGAGGCAGGGCAGGTGGTCTGGTAGTTCCATTTCTTGAAGAATTTTCCACAGTTTGTTGTGATCCACACAGTGAAAGGCTTTGGCATAGTGAATAAAGCTGAAGTAGATGTTTTTCTGGAACTCTCTTGCTTTTTCGATGATTCAGCAGATGTTGGCAATTTGATCTCTGGTTCCTCTGCCTTTTCTAAAACCAGCTTGAACATCTGGACATTCATGGTTCACATATTGCTGAAGCCTGGCTTGGAGAATTTTGAGCATTACTTTACTAGCGTGTGAGATGAGTGCAATTGTGCAGTAGTTTGAGCATTCTTTGGCATTGCCTTTCATATATACAAATTAGCCAAAAGAAAAATTCAAGAAGGATATATAATATGCCCATGGTTTCTCTCTTAAGACACAGGATTACGGTTTTATTAATTGGATATAGGTTTGCCTACGTGAAAAAGATACCCAAAATAACAATTGGTTAAACTAGACAGAAGTTTATTTCTTGTTCATGCAATAGTACAGGTAGAGATAATTCAGGGCTAATATGGTTGTTCTGCTCCACAAAGTCATCCTAGAGCCCAGGCTCCTTCTATCTTTCTGCTCTGCTCTTTTTAAGGAACCACCTTTCTCCACATGATCAAGGAGGAAGCACCCTTGCTCCAAGCAAGAGGATGAAGAAAAGAGAAGAAGAAAGCATGGATGTCTGCTTCCCTCTGTTACTTGCCAAGGTTTGGTTTAAGCTACTAAATGGAGGAAGCACCAAAACAGAGCAGCTGAAACAAGAATTTTATTTCTCTCTCATTTTATTCCTCATGGGGCAGGTGGGCAGGCTCTGCTCCATGAGATGATGCAGAGATCCAGGCTGGTGGGGTGCCCTGCCATCCTCAGCATAGGGCTTCCACCTCTGGCTCTACAGAATTGCTCCAATGATTGCCTAGTTCCAGCCAGGGGAAATGAAACAGAATCCAGGGCATGTTTCTTAAGGATGTGACTTCAAAGTTACACACATCAGTTCCCCTCACTTCTTACAGGCACATACTTAGTCAAATGGCTATACCCAATTGCAAGGGAGAAGGAGAAATATAACTTTCATTCTGAATGACCACAGAGTAGCTAAAAATTTGACTGCTGGAGAAAGAATATGTTTTTTGTTGTGTTGTGTGCATACGTGCATATGCATGGAAGCCATATGGAGGCCAAAGTTACCCACTCACAGAGAAATCACAAAACACATGTTTTAGTGCCTTGCTGTAGTTTCTAATTTCCTACCATGAACAAAAAATTCAGGAGAATACCTTGGCATAAACATTCATTTTAAAGGCAAAATAAATCAATTCAGGGGAAATAAACATTCATTTATAGAGGCAAAAAGCATTTTGTTTTCAAACTGTCAATTCAGGGAGAATACCTACATGCATCTCCAAGATGACTTTCCTAAAAATACTGAAGAAAAACATACATATATGGTATTTTACATTTACATGCTTTAATATTTTGGACAAAATTTTTGCCTAAATTTTTTTATAGAATCTAAAGTATGGCACAAATGAACCCATCTATAAAACAGAAACAGACTCACAAACATAGAGAACAGACTTGTCGTTTCCAAGGAGAGTGGGACAGGTGAGGGATGGACTGGGAGTTTGGGGTTAGTAGATGCAAAGGATTATACATAGAATGGATAAACAACAAGGTCTTACTGTATAGCACAGGGAACTACATTCCGACATCCTAAGATAAACCATTATGGAAAAGAACATGTGCATGTGTATAACTGAGTCACTCTGCTACACAGCAGAAATTAACACATTATAAATCAACTATATTTCAATTTAAAACATTAAAAATTTTTTTTAAATCATTCCTGCAACCTGCCATGCTTTTTCACTGTCAAAGTATCTTTTAAATAATATAAAATGGCGACATTAAATTAAAAGTTATATTTAAAGTAAAATAATTGTCCTTACCCTTTGGGTAAAGTGTGGACAATTTCATGAAAGCTATGCAACTATTCCTAGAGAAACACTATATATACAAAAGCCCAGAATTTTGAGGAATTCATCCATCTTCCCACACCCTTTCTTAATCTCATTTAGGGTGTCTATCAAAGCTGGTCTGAAGGTCAAGGTTCCTGGGCTGCACATTAGAACTGGTAATCAGAGTTGGGGGATTGGTCCCCAGGAACCTGCATTTTAATAAGCCTCTCCCAGGTGATCTTTACATATACCTCAGGTGAGAGTCCCAAGTAAAGATTCCATGGAGCAGTATCTTAAAAATTTATAATTAGAGGTTTCTGATGCCTCATCTTTGTCAAAGCACATAAATACATTTGCCTGAAGAATCTATGTAGACATATTATTTAGTCCATCCACCAGAGGCCAGTGTAGGATTATTCCCTGCATTGTACAGTGTTACACTACATAATACACACTATAGACACTACACAATACATACTACACATAGTTGGTTTTAACTACTTCAGTGAAAAAGTGTAGAAAACTATACCGAAATATATAACATCTTATGAAAATATAAAATACTATAGGTAGTACTATAGGTAGTATTTTACATTTTTATAGTGTAAAGTCAAGATTTCTTTAATATTTAACCTTGATGTTCCTCTTTTAAATTATAAATAGTCTGCATAGTTATAATACTTGAGAGTAAATCTTTAACATTTACCGAGTACCTTCATGTATATTTCATCTGATTACCTCCACAACCATATGAGACACCAAGCAGACAGGATTACCCCTGATTTACATAATCAGAGAGAGTAAGTGGCAGGTCTACAATCTCAAAGAATCAATGAATGTCAGGACCAGGTCTTCTGAATCCTATACTAGAATAGCATCCTTTCTATTACTCTCATCCTACCTATGACAAAATAAGAAATACAAGGGCAGTATACTAAGTTCCCCATAAAACTAAATCCTGCCAACCTAAGAAACTTTCCTTCACTCTGAGATCATGTGTTTCTGCCTGCCCTCACAAAGATGCATCTACTTAAGACAATCTCTTTTACTCACACAGGTTGGAGAAAGCTTGAGTAATTATTTTTCTGTCTCCTTCATAAATAAAGGCTTCCTACAAGTTTTCAAACTTTATGAGGTAGAATAACCTCATCTGTACAAATTTGTAATAACAGGACTCATACATTGGTGTATGAGAGCAATGCAAACACAGAGATAAATTATACATGTCTTTCACACTCTCATTTTTTTTCAGAGTACTCCAAGACATCCTTGAATGTAAAAAAAAAAAAAAAAAAAACTCTTGAAGCGAAAAAAAAAAAGAAAAAGTCTGAAAATCCACTGTTTCTAAACATTCTTATTGCTCTTTTCTTAACTCATATTAAGTGTTTATTCAACTGAAAATTGAGACTCCAGAACCAAAGGCAATATTCTGGACAGTGTTTAATCAGCACTATGTAAAGAGTAGTCAGCATTGCCTCCCCAATCTATAACTATAATGTCTACAAATATACAGATTGCTATTGGTTTTTCATACATCTACAGCATTTGGAACACCCAGTACACAGAAATTAGTAAGAATGACATATTTCTGTCTCATTTATCTTGTATTCCCAGATTCTAACTCATTGCCTGAATTACAGCAGGAACACAGTCAATATAGAAATGGCCTCAACACTAGCGAGAAAAACTGGATTGACACCACAGTTAGGAACTAGAATCAGAATCCAGAAATTAGATGAGTGGCTGCAAGTCATACAAAGCATAATTTGGAGAAAGTGGGGAAAAAAATGGTACTTGGTTCACAATCCTTTTTTTCTAACCAGTGATTTGCACACCACAAAAACTAGAACAAAGGAAGGTAAGTCCGGAAAGCACGTGAAAATGGCACAGTGGTTCCTCAAAGTGCTAAGGCAGCAATGGGCTGCACAAAGAGTGAGTTAACTAGTGTCACTTCAACCTATCCCATCTGGGACACATCTGAATAGGAAGGAGAAAAAGACAAAAAATGTCATACTAGACCGACTGCGGTTTGATTTTCATATAAGAAAGGTAAGAGTTTGGTTAAAATACGGTTTCCTGTTTGTATCCCTTTGGATTTAGTGGACCATTTCAAAGAAAATATTATTGTTCTATGCCTGAAAGAACATTTTGCTAAAACCATCCAGATGTGAATATGTACCCATTCACTGAATGAAAGGACACAGTCTTGCGACCACCTGTTTCAAGTCCAGTAATTTAGTCTTTTCCATCAAATATAACAATACATTGACAACAATGATTTAAAAAAAAAAGCGTGCATGTGTGCTAAGTCGCTTCAGCGTGTCCCACTCTTTGTGACCCTATGGACTGTAGCCCGTCAGGCTTCTTTGTCCATGGGATTTCCCGGGCAAGAATACTGGAGGGGGTTTGTCAAGTCTTCCTCAGTATTCTAAACAAATGTGCAGGCACTTAATATTATTTAAATTGGCTACTTAAAGGATGATAGTAACCATCTTAAAAGTTTCTTTGGGGACATCCCTGGTGGTCCAGCAGTTAAGAATCCGCCTGCCAATGCAGGGGACATGGGTTCTACCCTGGTCTGGGAATATTCCACATGCCACAAAATGACTAAGCCCATGTGCCACAACTTCTGAGCCCACACATCTAGAGCCAATGATATGCAACAAGAGAAGCCCCCATAATGAGAAGCCCATGCACATCAATTCCACAACTAGAGAAAACCCACATGCAGCAGCAAAGACCCAGTGCAGCCAAAAATAAGTTCTTTGGCTACCAGTAATTCTTTGCCTGTGTTTTGAAAAAGTTCAAAATTCCATTTGCCCAAGAAAGTACACCCCTCTAATTTATGCATACACATAAAATATGCTAGATAATATATATGTATGTGTGTGTTGAGAAGTTATAAAAAGAGAAAGAAAATGACTCATTTATTAGGACATAAACCAGATTTAAAACTTCAAGATATTTACTGTAAGAAAATACATGTCAAAAACACTGCCAAAAATAATTTAATGATTGTAATTCAAAATGTTGTAAATACTTAAATACATTTTCTTTCCTTATCCAATTATACCTAAACTACAGCAGACACAGAAAACAAATGACTATCTATGGACCAAATATTCCTGTGCAGAATGAATATGAATTGTAACAACTGCAGCTGAAAATTTATGCTAATATATCTAAAACAAAATGGCTTGATCAGCTCAAAATCCATCATAGTTTGGTGGGGGGGCGGAATTTCCTTCTGCAACTGAACCAGCAGTTTTCTGTGCTTCATAATTTGTCAACTTTTCCCTAAGTGTAGTGATTTAGTGATGACAAAAGAAATAGAGAAACAAATGAAAATTACTTAATTACCATTTGCAGATGTTCCCCCAAAGAGAAAGAACAGGTTAAACAGCTGGTGCTATTTCTTCCATTGGACTCTGCTATAAAGTATCTCACCTCATCCAATACTTCTCTTCTCCTTCAGTGTTTATGTGATATTTGATGCTGTGATAAATATGTCACATACAGGCAGCCACTAAATGTATGATCAATATAAAATCATGAGTTTTTTTCTTCTCCTTTTAGTCTTTTCAGCAACACCCCCCCTCAAAAAAAATCAATCAATCAATCAATCTTATTCTCTCCATTTGGATGCCAGATTAATTAGGTGGATTTTTTTTAATTGCCTATTTGCTCTTATTAGCAAATCCTCATTTGATGCCTTCTACAAATTTCTCGTGAAGTTAACATCCTGGTGGTCACACCCTAATTTAAAGCAAGTTTATTACTGCTTGCTGTGCTTTTTTCAACAGTGCGCTTTACTATTAAATTCACATTTGTAAAAGTGCTTCCCGAGTTGCTTTTTTTTTTTTTAAATGTGGCTAATTTAAAAAAGGAAACAGAAAGACACTGCAAATGGCCTATGAACTAAAAACACCACTCAATATTCAGTAGGGAATTAAATGACTGATAACAACAGCACAGAAAAAGTGGCTGAAGTGCCACCTGGAAGCATAAAGCTGGTCAGTTCGTTTCCAACTTCCGCTGGCGGGCAATCTGCCAGTGGTGAGGGTGTCAAAACAATGCTAAGGCCGCTGGTCTCTAACACTCGACAGAAGACAACTGCAAAAGGCTATGCAGCAAGGATTATGTTTTGTTGTCGTGTTTTCTTTTATGAAAGAAACTGTTTTTATGCTCTACTGAAATTCCTTTCCTGCTCTGAAATTGGTAAGAGGGCCAGCTGCTTTCTCTATTTTTCTCTGTGGTATTTGTCGATGGCAGATTTCAAATTCATTCTTCAGATGGGGAAAAGACGCTTCATCTCCCTGTGGAAGTTTAAAGATGCATTGCTAACGATCAAATTCAAGACAGCTTTGGGGACCAAAATGATATGTCAACTCTGGAACCGTGTTGTTTTATGTGCTGTCGCCAGTTTCATTTTTAATTACCTTTTTTAGAAGTTGTCAAGTGTGAGTGGTGATACATATCCCTTTGGCTGAAGTGACAACTCGAAGTTTATCAGTCTAGAAGTGTAAACCAAATCCCAGCCCAAGATTCTAAGCTCTCTGACAGAACACACACTCCGTAAGGAAAAAATAAAAATAAAAGGCTCCTGAAATGAGAACTGTGAACAAGTTGGCCTCGGTGGGCCTTGGGATCTCCAGGCAGGACACTTGTGACTCATCTTTGGCTGTTTCTTCTCCCTAATCCTCTGCCAGTCACCTGTTACCAAGGGCTGCACTTCCTCACTTGCAGAGTCTCACTGGCCCTATTTCCTTTCCGTTTCCTCCTCCACGGCCCTAATGGAGTCTGTACCACCGTATATGTGTTTCTGCCAGCCTCCTGGCTAAGCTAGTCTCCCTGACTCTAGTTGCTTCTCTCCTTCTTTGCCTCTGTTTTTCAAAATCACTTACTCTGTGTGTGTGTGCGCATGTGCTCAAATTCTACTATGGCTCCCAATTAGCTAGTATATCAACTCCAAATTCAGGGCATCATGACATCAGGGCATCTTTTGCAGGCTCTTCTTTCTGTGCCTAGCCATTACATGTGGATGTCCTTCAGGGTCTGGTCTGAGGACCTCCTGTCCCTCCTTCTGCCATCCTGTGTTCTCTTATTTCCTTTTTGTTTCACTTATTCAACAAATATTTATTAAGCATCAATTTATTCTACATTACCAGGCACTGCTTTAGACACGAAAATAATAATAATGAACAAAATCCTCAAGCAACTAGACCTCGTGCAACTTACACTCTGGAGAAGACAGAGCAATTATATTTTGAGGAAGCACATCCATTCCTATGGCTCACATTACCCACAGGCCAGGGACTCCCCAGATCTCAAGAATTGCCCACTGCTATGTGGAAGGCAGAAAAGCAAAATGACTCAGGGTATGGGCTTTAGAGCTAGGATGACTAGGCCCATATTCTAATGCCATCACTAAATAGTTACAGGACCTTAGGTAATTCTGTTAGGGCGGCCATAACAAAACACAGACTAGGTGGCATGAAACAACACAAATTTATTTTCCCACACTTCTAGATTCTAGAAGCCCAAGATCAAGGTGTGTGCAGGTTTGCTTTTCTCCTGAGGTCCCTCACCTTAGCTTGTAAAAGGCTGCCTTCTTGCTGTGACCGCCCGTGGTCTTTCCTCTGTGTCCATGCATCCCTGGTGCATCTCTCTTTTCAGGAGGACACCAGTCATACTGAACTAGGACCCCAACCTAATGACCTCGTTTAGTCTTCATTACTTCTGAAAAGGCCCTGTCTCCAAACACAGTCACCTTGCCAGGTAGGGCTGCAACAGATAAATTTTGAAGGGACACAATTTAGTCCATAACAGCAATTTACTTAAACTTAAGCCTTTGTTTTCTCATCTGTAAATGGAGAATAATAAAAATTTTAAAAATTACAATGGAAAAAAAGAAATTTACTAGGTTATTACAAAGCTTCAGATGATCCAAGTAAAGTGCTAACCGTAATAAATACCTAGTACTTAATAAATGTTAGTTGCTTATCAACAAGGGAAGGTCAAACCCTCTCATGATTATTAAGAGTATTAGAACCTAAGAAAAACTGAAACATATTTAGAGATTTTGAACCTAAAAGTTTGAGACAATCAAAGACTAGACCACCACCTGATTATAAAGTCACAGGCGTGGCCATTTGCCCAGAACATTCAGACACATAATGTTCTACCTAAGGGGGAATTTCATTCAAGTATTAATACGTATGAAGGGAAAAAGGCAGGTTGAGTTGACAAGGTATTTTTTTTTCCAAATATATGTTGAAAGAACAATAAAAGGCTAAAAGCATGAAGTGTTGGAAGGGAAATGAGAATGGCATAAAGAAAACAAGAAAGGAAACTACACATCAAAATCAGAAACAAAATCTTTGATCTCAACAGGTTTAAGTATATAAATATGGCATTGAGTAGAAAGCTGTTATTATATGATAATATAGAAAATGATAAAATCACTTGGGAATCTGGATCCTAGTTATTTGAAGAATGAAATGAGAGGATGAAAAGCAAAGTCTTATTTAAGAGTTAATCATAAAATTACAGTAGATTCATTTCAATTTCCAAAGCACTTTAAGCTGAAATTGGTAAAACTGGCAACCTTAATGGAAATTAGTCATTTACTCTGAAGCACTTCTTGGAAGGAAAGTTATGACCAACCTAGACAGAATATTAAAAAGCAGAGACATTACTTTGCCAACAAAGGTCCATCTAGTCAAGACTATGGTTTTTTCAGTAGTCATGTACGGATGTGAGAATTGGACCATAAAGAAAGCTGAGCGCAGAAGAATTGATGCTTTTGAACTGTGGTGTTGGAGGACTCTTGAGAGTCCCTTGGACTGCAAGGAGATCCAACCAGTCCATCCTAAAGGAGATCAGTCCTGGGTATTCATTGGAAGGACTGATGTTGAAGCTGAAACTCCAATACTTTGGCCACCTTACACGAAGAGCTGACTCATTTGAAAAGACCCTGACACTGGGAAAGATTGAAGGCAGGAGGAGAAGGGGACGACAGAGGATGAGATGGTTGAATGGCATCACCGACTCAATGCACATGAGTTTGGGTAAACTGGGAGTTGGTGATGGACAGGGAAGCCTGGCGTGCTGCGGTTCATGGGGTTGCAAAGAGTCAGACACGACTGAGCAACTGAACTGAACTGAACTGAACACACAAAAAAAAAACAATAATGGTGTGAGTGTGTGTGTATGTGTGTGGG
Source organism: Okapia johnstoni (assembly GCA_024291935.2). Taxonomy (NCBI): domain Eukaryota; kingdom Metazoa; phylum Chordata; class Mammalia; order Artiodactyla; family Giraffidae; genus Okapia; species Okapia johnstoni. The sequence goes on from CM044325.1 coordinate 12,783,064, forward strand.
AAATGATGAGTGCTTGAGAACACAAACTATACCTTAGATGTTTTTGAATCCTTAGCATCTAAAACAAGAAATTCAGACAATAAGACACACAGAGGATTGTTGAATGAATAAATGAATGAATGCATTAACAGAAAATCAAATATAATTATTTACATCTGTGTTTTATAACCTAAAAAATGATAGAAACATAACAAATAAGGAGGAAGAAGTATTTTTTTCCTTTAGACACACAGTCTGGTATCAATTAACTATATTCACAAAGAAACTGAAATACCAAAGACTGAAAATCAGCTTCTTATCTTTATCCACAATAAAGTCAAAAATATAATAATATCTTCACTGATAATAAACAAACTCAAAATCTGCACACTAATTTTCTAATACAAATCTTAAACTCGGTCTTACTTTCTTGAGCTGAAGAATTCAATTATAAATGTCTGCTTAAAATTAATAAGCAATATGTCTCTTTAAACATTTTGGTAAAACACAGGATTCATCATCAAATATGCACCATGATTATAAAAACCAGAGCTGCTTTTGAAAAAAAAAACAACTGCAAAACATAGTCAACATAAATATGCTGGAGTGAGAATTATGCTACAATATTAACAGTTTACAATTGTTTTCCAAGCACCCGAAGCAGTCATGTGAATTTCTTCAAAAAGGTTCTAGTTTAATTTTTTCCAGGGAAATATTTTTAATAGAATTACTGACCCTTTTAACACTCTTGGAAAGAAAAAGAATCTCATAAGCATTCTGGCCTATAACTATTATAAAAATAAATAGAAGAGTCAATCAGTGAAAGCATACTTGAGTAACTAGAGTAATGTACGTAACTATACATGGTGATAACTGCTTTAACACAGACAAGATTCCACTTCATATTAGCAAGACAACCAAATACACTAAGACAAATCAAGGGCTGGAAAGGAGGAGAAAACTCTGAAGAAAAAGCTTTCATATCTTCCTTCAAACAGAACTAACTACATTGACTGTGGTCAATTCTGTTGGCTATCATTCCGCTCTTAGGCCTGACCCTAAGTCCTATGTGGTTTGTCAGAGGTATTTAAATGTTTCAGGGGAAGAAAGGACACTTAGTGATTTAAGACATATTTTTGCACTCACAATTCTTGTGCTGTAGGAGAAACTTTTTCAGGTCATTAGTTTATAATGTGAACTGGCGCCTAAGGATATTTTGAAAGGGAAAAAACTAGTGTGCTTGGAGATGCAGTTTATGTAACTTGCGTCATCATTTATTTCAGCTCAATTTGGGGCCTAAACTGAACTCAAAATGAAGTCACCACATCTGCAACAGATTCTCTGGGCATGGAATGAGCACACAGAAATCTGCAAACAGAACAGACTCCTTACCCGGAAAAACAAAAACAGTGTAACCTCCTTAAAATATCCAAGTCCTTGCAAGACGTTCTTACACTTTCAGAGTACAAAAATAAAGTCAGCCTTACAAGTAAGTTCCAAAATAATCTGGGTTATCAAAATGCCATTGGCATACCAAAATGCATTAATTCTGCCAGTTTTCCACAGCCTACCCCAGCCATTCACATTACCATGCATGTATGAGTCGGGAAAACATGGAACTAAATCATCAGGCTCAGAGAAAGCAAGCATCTTCCTAAATCCATGTGCATAAGACAAATGGTGATTTGGCCATTAACAAGATTAATCTGATCCACATATGATACCAAAATAGATCATTCTCAGCCCCAACTTAACAAACTATTTCCTAAATTCTCTATTTCCCTTAAGAGTAAACAAAACAGGTAGATATTCTCACTACCTTGTACAATAAAAGAAACAGGTTGGAATCTCTTTTCCTTTTCTTCACTATAACTTCACTTCTTTTACATTTGTTAAGGACACATGAATTATGAGTTCAAATCATGGAGCTGAGGATCCTGAGATTGTCATAACCTAAGAGATTAGGAACTCCCTATTTTCAATCTTGGGTACACATTAGAATTACCACAGGAACTTTTAAAAAGTCTATATTCCCAAGCCCCATTAGGGCCCTGGATTTGAGTCCAACATACATTAAGTCAATAGTCTCCCAAATGTGGGGTCATGACCCAAAAAGGACCAAGGTTGAGAGCGAGCCAATGGCAGTCAAAACAGAACTCAATGCCTACAGGAGCCAGTGACATGAAAAAGCAGGCAGGATATGCACACAGTTTTAGGGTGTGTGAGAGCCAGAGAGTGTATTACACTAGTGAGGTCACAGGGCATGGGCTCCAGAACTCTAGCTGATACTGCCATAAGGGAAATAGAGGTAACCCATCTTTTCACTTAATCAGAAAAAAAGAAAAAATAGAAAATCAAGATTTTTATGTAAAATTTCCAACTTTTAAATGTTGGCTCAATAAAACGACAACAATACTGCATGAGGTAAGTGAACACATTACAAAACACAGAGCTCGGGTTTGGCCTTTAGGGCTTCAGTTATCACTTCTGGTCTAAACGGCGGTTTCCATTCTACAGAAACCACAGCAGCAGCATCACCACAATAACAACAATAACAATATCTAGCCTTCATTAAGCATAGACAAGCTAGCCACCATGCTAAGAGGTTTACATGGATTATCCCAATTAGCCTTCATCAACCTTTATGGTACTACGCCCCCCCTTTACTCAAGTGACTTCCCCTCAAGCCAGAAAGTGGCAATGCCAGAATCCAAACATATGTGGTGTGACCCCATATCCTACATGGTGCTAGATTTCTTCAATGTTTTCAGTGTGCTCTTAAAAGCCTGGACTCTTTGCAATTGTATTTTTTCAAAACTAAAACAAAGGGATTGTACTAAATGATTTCTCGGGTCCTTTTCAGTTCCTAAATTCAATGGCTCAGACTCCATAATACAATTCTTGGCTGATAAAAAAGTTAGTATTTATATGCATCAGTTGCAAATGCCTTGATGAGAATTACCTGATCAAAACAATGGATCGAGTGAATGCTCGTTCAACAGTCTTTCTGAAAAGACAGCAAAGACATAAAATCATAAAAAAAATTCCTTATCTCTACTGGGCTTACCTGGTGGCTCAGTTGGTAAAGAATCTACCTGCAATGCAGGAGACCTGGGTTCAACCCCTGGGTTAAGAAGATCCCCTGAAGGAGGACATGGCAACCCACTCCAGTATCCCTGCCTGGAGAATCCCCATGGACAGAGGAGCCTGGGGGGCTACAGTCCATGGGGTTGCAAAGAGCTGGACACGACTGAGCGACTTTCACTTCACTACTGTGATAGAAAGTTTACTTTTCCATCTTACCTTTTGAAAGATGAGTGAACATTCTCAGAAATTCTTCATATGTTTGCTCATGACAATTAACAAACTTAACCAAGACTTCTTCAATTAGCCGATCTTCATCCATCGTCTCCAATTGTGGTGTCTGGGCAGGCATTCCTATTCATAAGGCCACTTTATCTAAGAGACCAAGAAAAACATGAGCTATGGGGAGTTATACAGTACCAGCCTCTCTTGAAAATACTCTAGATGGATAGCTGGAAGAATTCCAAGTCCCCAAAAGGACAAATCAAGATAGTTATTAGAGCGATATACCCTAGTTTAAGAGACCAGATTTTTATTCATACCTCGATTGCAGAATTGTTAACCATCCCAATTTTAGTTTTGCTTCAGTTTCCTGGTTACCATCTTCTTAATTCACAGGAATATCATCACACAGTTACATAACTAGAAACGCAAAATCTTTCAAGGTGAGATAAACCAACCACCCATCCAAAGACAACAGCAACAGTTGCTAATATATGTTCCTTACTGAGCACCTATTAGGTACCAGGCGCTGTTCTTTAACTTCATAACAACTCTAGCTCAGACTACAGAGCCAGTAAGCAGAAATGTCAGTTCTAGAAGTGTGACCCTAGAACCCATGCCCCTAAGTACTTCACTATGTTTCTCTATCCATTGCATGACATACACAGACACCCTCCCTACTCTGGTACTATTGTGGCCAAACAGTTGACCTGTCTGTGCTTTAACACATCCAGATATTGGAAACCCTTTATGTTCCAAAGAAGCCTTTGGACAGCTCTAATTAAAGCCTCCTTCTAAAACAGCCTGAATCTGCCTCCATGTTCCCTACCCCAAACTGGTCCTGGGCCCCTGGATGAGACTGAACCATTTCAAATCTTTTCATACATGATATACTTTCAAATATTTGAGCAAGCCTATCCTGTCCTTTCTCAATCTTCTTATTTCATCCACTTACACAAATTTCTTTTTCAAAATTCAGCTCAGAATCCAGTCTGTCTCTGAAGGCTTTAGCTTTCCATCTCCCATCACCACAAGACCGCATCATAATTTCCGTGCTGCTACTCTATGCTGCGCCCACTGTTCCCCTTACCCCATTGTACTGTAAATAGCTGTATACATTTCTGGGTCTTCTATGAGACCTGAGGCCCATGAGAGAGAGGGTCCATATCTTTTCATATCTCAGGACATGACACAGAGTTGGCGGTCCATCGATCTCAAGCTAAAATTACTCATTTGAGCAGGTACTACAGTCAAATATTGTTAGAAGTTGGCAAAAAAACTCTACTAAACCTCCCCAGTCACTGTATCTGTACCTTATGTGACATGGCTTTGAATCCTTTCACCCTTCTGATCAATCTACCTGGAAAAGATTTCACACTGTCTGCATCCCTTTAAAATATGTCATCCAGAAATGAAGACAAGACACCAGGTACAGTCTGGAGACAGTGAGAGTTCACCAACTCTCATATTCTGAATGTCTCACTCCTACTTCACACAAAGATCATGTTCACATGCTAGTGGCCCCTTCACAGTGTCAGATCATTGACTACTTTGTTAACTAAATGCTTGTCAGCTGAGACAACACCTCAATCTCTGCAGAGTTTGAACTTTGTTTTTAGTTATGATATTTTACCTTGTTAAATTCCATTCATTCTGTGTGAAATACGCTTCTTACACAGCTTTGAGAAAAGTGACTGTCTACAGGGAGCGAAAGAACAATGACAGCCTAAACAGCCAGTGTGATCCATGGGAGGGGTTCTCCAATCCTGTATAAAGTCTGTAGTTCTTCTGTTTTTCCTGAATAAAAGTGGACATCTGGTATCTGTTATTAACTTTATTATTTGATATTTACCAAAAAGCTCAGGAAAAACCAACCAAAAATACATTCACAAGATGATACCCAAACTCACTTAGTGGCAAGACCCAATCTGAATTAACATGAAAGTGTTTGTGACTTTTACTTATTCTGTATAAATAGTATAACTATTTATGTTTCCTTGAAAAAATACTAATGGGCTTGCTTTTGAGGTGCTTTTCCAGACCCCACTGGAGATTTTATGTATTAATAATATGTGGCATTTGCCCTGATTACCTTTCTAAACTCCAAAAAACTTTTGAATTGTGAAAGACAACTGGCCCCAAGAGTTTTAAATAGGAAGAATGAAGCCACAGGTACCTCTCAAGATTGCTGTAAGGATTAGATGGATATACAGGGGGCCTCAAGAAATGTTACCATGAGGATGGCAACAGTGGGTCAGTCTAAGCACTCTGTCCTTCGTTTACATGGTGACCTGTGTTGACTGTGACCCCTCTGACTTTGAAGGTACTACTATTACCCAAAAATCAATCAAGAGAATTCATGACACATTACAACCCTAGATAAAACATGATATATTGTAGCAGTCCAAGTGAAAATAAAGTTTAGCTATGCACCAACCCAAAATGAAAGAAACAATCTGTACCTGAAGATTATGTATAGGAAAAAGCACCAGTTACAGTTTATGCAAATTTACCTATTATACTGTCAGGCTTCAGCAACACATAGTTTAATAAATTATGCTTGCAATTGCTAGCTAATAAATAATGATAAACTCAAAGGTGGTTATTATTTAACTATCAGTAGGACACATACTTAATTACCAAAATGTTAATGTCAACCTGCTTTTCCAGAAGTAGACCCCAGCAAAATTCCAGAACTGTATTATAGCAACCTCTTCCTCAAGCCATCTCAGGTAATCTACTTCTGCAGACAGATATCAAACAGAAGCAGCCAGATTGTATTTTATATTGCTGTAAATGCCTTCCCGTGGATGCTTTGAGAGTTATAATAGGAATTCCTTTAAACATGCTTTGCAATTCTCAAATTGGTATATTTTGAGTATTTAGCCTTATCACATCTCAGTTTTAGTAAAGGCAGACAATTAACAGGCTGTGCACAGCACAAATTCAAAATCTTTCGATGTCTTTAATTTTATTCCTGTGGTTATCACAATACAGTAACTGTACGGACTTTTTAAAGCCTTTTGCAAAATCCAGTTTTACAAGCTGTCATGATTTAAAGAGTTTAAATTTAGAACTTTCCTTATCTATGAAAATACAAATAACCTCATGTTAAAAGTCCTCAGAGACTGACAGAACAGATAATCATTTACCAGACAGTCAAGTGGTTTATGCGAATCCTAGTGGTTTTCTAGAAGGAAGCATTGCTTTTTCAGTTACCATTCACATTAGTTTGTGTTTTTACCATGAAGTATTTTTCTAAAAGAGAAAAAGGAAGAGAGAGAGAGATACTTGCCTGGATAACAGGATTCTTTGATTTGGGTTTTTTGTCTTAAAGCTCCACATAAAAGACCCAGAACATACTGTGATGATAAGTAAATGTGTAACAACATACACTTTCACAATCACAGCCTCCAGAAGGAACCACTGGGAGGATGTATCACTCTGCTTGGACTACTAAACTCCACAAAAGACCACAAGCTTTCTTAGGAACAGGATTCTCTTCTTACTGAGTCCCTGGGAGCTAGCAAAAGAACCACACCATCTTCCTGGAGTTCCGCTTTCTTACTATCAAATAACAAAACTAACGACCACTCAAGCTAGGTAGTGTCACCTGCTCTCTGAAAGAACACGTAACACATCCAGGCTGGTACTGAACCCAAGTTTGCTCACTGCCAGCAAGACCAATACTTGAGAGACAAGTATTGGTAAAAATAAGAAAAAGCTGCTTTATTCAGGAGGCAAATGACCTGGGGAGATGGTGGGCTAATGTCCTAAGATCATCTCCAAGTTGCTGGCTAGGAGACCAAGGTTTTCAAGGGGAGTTTCAGGGATGTACAAGTAGGGGTCGACATGCAGAATGGCAGTCAGCTCCAATAACCATCTCCAAACTGGTCTAGTTAATGTCATCCTCATTAGGCGTTCATTAATTTTCTACTAAGGGTCATTCCATTCCTATGTCCTTGAGGTTGGTTTCTGAAATTCTTAAGCAAGTGAGATTAGTTCTCATTCTCTCCTCGTCAGCTTGTCATTATCTAGGCAGCTCTAAGGCATGCCAGGGCCAGCAGGAAAGGAAAATGCCCATGAACTTGAAAATCTGTGCTGTTCAAGATGGATCAGCTCATGCCCTGGCTATAAGTCTCCACTGTCAATCCTTCATTCCATTTCTATGGAATAGGGGCAAAAGTCTTTCTTTCTTTCAAAGAGAAAGCAAAAGCAACGGTTGGGACATTTTGTTATATACTTAGAGCCTTCATGATGGTTTAGGAGTTTCAGTTTTTAATTGACTCTCCCTGTGTCATCAACTTCAGGTCCACTTGGAGCCAGCTGGTTGAACCCACAGGACATTATCTCAACAGTTCGGGGTCATAAATCAAGACACTGGTTTAAGCTAACAATAGAAAAAAATTATGTTGGGCTGTTTTTTCCTTTGTTTGTACATTCCCTCACTTCTCTCGATAGTACCTGTTTGAATCTGCTCTTTGGAGCTCAGGGAAGGTTTAGGAGACTAAAGCCTTTTTGTAAACAAGGCAAGCAGATGACACAGAGTGGGGATTGGGGGGTGATCTGTCCTGGGAAGGTCCCTGTAAAGGGTCCCACTCCTTTACAGACATTATTATAAAATAAGGTATGTGGAACTACCACCACTGATGTAGCATTTCTTTGATACTTATCTTCAGATCCCTGCCTCACGTGACTTACTTAAAACACATCTGTCAGAGACGAGAGCAAGAAGCCTTAAGAAACAAGTCACCCTGAGCTAGTAACCTTTCAAAACATATAATCTGCTTTCTAACAGCACAGAAAGGTATATGCCTACAAAACCGTGTTTTTGTTGTGGTTGTTTTTAACCGTGAGGCTTACTGCTGATCCTTGAAAGTAATAAATAACACATTTTTAAAGATAGTTTTGCAGGGACTATCAAAGCCCACTGTCTCAAATTCTCGTAGTTCTGCTCAAGCAGCTCCTGCTGTATGAAAGGCAAAATGGGATATTTTACAAAGAATTCACCTAGGCTGGGGAAGGAAAATGTCAACCTTGGTGCTGCACAGGCTAGGTCTCTTTTTATTCTTGGGAAAATGAACAAATCTCAAAAGACCAAATTACACAGTAAGGGTACAGATTTATTTACATGATAGAAGAGACCCGGTATGAACTGACAGCCTCTGCCTTGACCGAACAACAACTATTTTGCATCCTAAAATATTTTCATGTTGTTTATATCATATCAAGGAGAATGAAATTCAATGACAGAAATTGGCACAGATTCTCAGAGTTGAGAGAAACCTAAAGGTCATCTAGTTCAATCACAGAATACAAATCAGTGAATCTGGAAAAGAAACGGTAAGTGAGGTTTTTGTCAACTAATGACTCTACTGGTGAGCAGTATTACGTGCTTCTCATAAACAGTAATGAGATGTTCTTGATTATGATTTTTAGTGCATAGATGAAGTCATCAGGAAATTAAGCAATAAGTAGCAATCTCACTCAGGTTGGGTGTATTCATGTGTCTGACTACAACTACGTTCTTTATCCCAACAACATACAAAATATCTTGCGGCAAAATGCGCGCGCACACACACACACACACACATGCATATATATAATTTGTTTTAGACATTTACCAATACAAACAAGAAAACAAAGGAAAAGAGGAAGACATAAATACAAAACTTCTTATGAAACAGAAGATCTAAATTCCTTTACAGTTTTTTATCTGGGTGATAAAAACATACATTCTGGCATCAAAAGATACACAACACTTCAAGTTACAAGGTTCTCCCAATGAGCCTTTTCTAATACTTTAAAAAGGATGGAATTCTCCATTATCATCAAAAAAGCTAACAGTATAAGCCTCTAGATTTCCACATAGATTCCCCTTGGTACAACCCTCTGCAGTGAATATTAAAGGAAGCCTTTGGTAGGAGGCAGGAGAGGCTTGGGGATAACTGCTAACTACAAAGCTTTAGAAGAGGGGCTTCCCAGGTGGTAAAGAACCCACCTGCCAATGCAGAAGATGCAGGTTCGATCCATGGGCTGGGAAGATCCCCTGGAGAAGGAAATGGCAACCCAATCCAGTATTCTTGCCTGGAAAATTCCATGGACAGAGGAGACTGGCAGGCTACATCCATGGGGTCACAAAAGAGTCAGACACGGCTTAGTAACTAAACAACAACAAAGCTTTAGAAGAGAAAAGCTGCGTATTGTCATCTGTGCAGAGGTCTCGGAAGTTGGCACATCTTTGTTATACTTTCTCCTTGACAAAAATCTCATCTTCAGGAAAACAGAAAGAGAAGACACCCAGTAAAAGTTTACCAAGAATGTTGGAACTCAGGCCTGTTGATGGTTTTCCTCCTGCAGAAAGCTCTAGAGGGTGGGAATGATACTAATCTATAAAATTACATATTTAAGCAGAAAGTTTCCTCTTGAAAAATTTGCTTCCCTTTCCTGATCATCCATCCAAGTTAGTGTAATGGGGTGTCTTCAGACTATCATTTATTAAGACTTGTTCATCAACAGATTGTATAAAATCAATTTTATTTCCCCAAAACATACTCTTCCTCCAAGCTGCTCAAGTCAATCCAGAAATGCCTACATTGACTCACTGAGGCAGGTCAGCTATTAGACTGTTTTCAATTACACAACTATTAATTCCATTAAACAAAAATGCAAACTGTTAAGCATTCGAACTTCCCTCTCCTTGCTTACTCCTTATTTTTTTAAAAAAAGCAAATTACCTGTGGACATGGAAGCTGAAAGATGCACCCATAAGACAAATTTTAGAAAATCCATTGCTTTTGAAAGCAAGAAGATTATTTTTCCACTACCATTTTGGTTTCTTAATTTGCTTTGTTGAAAAATTTGAGTCAATCACCTACCTTCACTTCCTAACAAAACTACAAGCATATTAACTGACCTCTAGACTAGTACATTTTATCAAGAAAAATGTACAATACGCATATTTCAGTCTTACTCAAAACTGATCTCCTAGCCTCAGAAATGTGATCATCTACCTCAATGAGTTACAGACAATAATAGGGAGTATTTCAGTGAACATTTTTTCAAGGCCCCTGATAAACCTGTGGATCCAAACAGGCAGTAGAGAGTTTCTAAGTCAACTTTAGAGCTCTATAATCACACAATAAGGTTTCAATCATGAAAGAGTTATTAGCTCAAGTGTAACCCCGCCTTCCCATGGGACACGATGTCCCATTATTGCTCAATTTATCTGTATTGCATAACAACTGTGGCACAAAAGCATCCACTCTCAATTAAAGTCATCTCTTTGCCTGGCTTCCCAGCCTGTGGGCCACGTGCACAGCACACAGCACTTCCACAAAACCAGAAAGCCTGCTTTAAAGCAACACCTGCACAGCTAGTTAGAAGCAGGTGTAGACCCACCAGACTAAATCAACTTTGCTCTGAGGAATTCATTTCGAAAAGTGTTTCAAAATGCCAGATGGTGCAAATAATATCAACCTTTTCATTTGACATTCTCTTAAAAAGAAATAAGATTTTAAAGCTGTATTTCTCAGCTATTTTTGATTTTAAATCCCTAAGACCATGGAATAACAAATGGGCCTTAAGGAGTAAAACAGCGATTCCCTAACTTCCAATTTCTCTCAGCATTTTATTTGCAATTTTGCTTCGGTGTACACAACATAACACACACATGCACCTATGTAAAAACCAATTTCTTTTTGCCAGCATGGTTTCTATACACAAAGGTAGAAATTAAGAGACACAAATTCCCTCCTTCTCTAAGAATAAAAATTTTAAGTGCATTTTCTTTCTGGTACAACACTGTAAATCACCTCTGAAATGTTGCTCCATTTTATTCTACAACTAAGAGTCCTCCTTCAAAATCAGAGAACATTCTGGTCAGGTGGCTGCATTTAATTCATCACTTTAAATAAAAAATGACAAGTCACTTGCCATGTTCTTCTCTTGACAATCGATCATACTAACTGTAGATTGCTTCCGTCTATATGTTTTCCTTTTCCTTCCTCTTTTCTCCTCTTTGCTAGTTTCCGTTGTGGCTTCTATCGTGGGATTCATTCAACAAGTCAGACATCTCCCTTTCCCATACTATTTATATTATTTCCTGAAAAAAAAATCAGCCACTTATTTAAAAAAGTAAAAGTTGTCTATGCCTGTTTGAATGCTATGAAAAGCTGTCATCGACCTTATTTCAAACACTTGCTAACCCGTTGGGCAATAATGTCATTTAAGTTGTTTCTTCATTTATAAAAGGGGATGGAAATGCTTGGCAGGTCACTACATTTCTTGAGAAACACTGTCATGCGTTCACAAAACTGTGCTCCTCCTCTGCCCGCCTCAGCTCACCATGTACACACACTCCTGCAGCTGCGTTACCCTTTCAAGTTATTTAACTTTTCTGGCCTTAAGTAGTTTGAATGTAGTTATAAAGGGAGAGGATTTGAAGTTGTCTTCCATCTCCAACATTCTATTTTTCTCCAACTATGTCTCCTTTTCATTCAATTCCTATGACAGTATATCCCATTATTAAGTCTTTTATCTCTTCCGTGGAATAAAGATTATTTTACTCTGTAATGACACTGACTTGTATTCTTTAATTGCCCACTGTCTTTGCATTTAAGGTAGAAGAAATACACATATATCAGTATGAATTTGACTCTGCCCCTATGATCGTGATTTCTTGAACTTTTAAGAAAGGGTGACTACTTTCTACTATCATGCAAGTTCTTTAAGGCAAGACCTGTGTCTATGATATTTTTTTTTTCTAATCCTCCACATGACTCTGTACACAGAGGATGCTGGATAAATACTGTTCATGACTTCACATTTAGCTTCTGTGCTAGGATTTTGATAGGCTGGGGACAATGAACCCAATCAGCAACCAACTACCTGTTTTCTGGTGTTAGTAGAATGCAAAGGCTAAAAGAGTTACCTAAACCTACCCCTGGATTCCGTGTTGCATTTATTATTTTATATTTATTGTGGAGATATCTGATATGTCAACTAGATGAGAGTTGTCACTGAAGCTGGAATTTCAAGTGCCATAATAATTATACAACACCATAAATAGGTTAGGGAAATAACCCAATGCTCTTTTGCAGACAGAGAAAAAAAAATCACGGTGGAAGTAACCAGAAGAGATGATGACACTTTTTTAAAGAATGGATCAACATTTCAAATGATGAAAATCAGCCAAACAACTGAGCTACTTGTTTGGTTTTTAAAAAGTCAACCCTGAAAATGCATCCTAAAAATTTTCAAAAAATGAACATCTTCACTTATACAAATAAATTCATGGCACCATCATCACTAGACGGATTTATTGAGTACACTCTTTATAACAGACACTTCATATCCATCCATCCTCCCAACAAGGCAGGTATCACCCCTGATTTAGAGATAAGGACTGAAGCTCAAAAAGGCCATTCAGCTAGTAAGTGGCAGAACTTAGACTCAAATCCAAATCTATCTACCTCTAATCACTACATTCTATCATCTAAGACACACAGAACCTGATTAAGTGACCAACACTGAACGGTCTAATAGACTGCATTGTATTTACCCAATGGAATTTTAGGCAAGTATTAAAAATTATAAAGGTGGAAATATACATTTCATAGTATATATGAAAGAACATTACATCAAAAAGATAAAACACAATTTAAATACATTCTTATCATAATTATTAATGTATGTACACCTGGATAAAAATTAGAACACAAAGAAAAGATTTTATGGTTAGGATAAGGGCTTAATAAATGATATATATTTTTCTTCAGGTAACTGTTTTTAATGAATTGTTTTAAAATTAAGTCAGTTACAGTAATCAACACAGCGTGGTATTGGTGAAAGAATATACAAACAGATCAATGGAACCAAACAGAGAACCCAGGATAGATCCATGTAAGTAGAGCTAACTGATCTTTGACAGAGGAGCAAGGGAAACACAACGGAGGAAAAAAACAGACTTTTCAACAAAGGGTTCTGGAACAACTGGACATCCACAAGCAAAAATAGGAATTTAGACTTATTAATAAAATGGATCACTGAACAAAGAGTAAACCAGAAAATTATGAAACTACTAGAAGTTTTATATCAGAAGAAAACCTAGATGACCTTGGGTATGGCAATGGCTTTTTAGATACAACACTAAAGGCATGATTCATGAAAAATATAATTGATAAGCTGAAATTCACCAGAATTATAGACTTATGCTCTTCAAAAAACACAGACAAGAGAATGAAAAGAAAAGCCATATGATGGGAGAAAATACTTGCAAAAAACATATCTGATAAAGAACTGTTATCCAAAATATACAAAGAACTCGTAAGATGCAACAATGAGAAGACAAATAACCTGATTAAAAAACAGGCCAAACACCTTAGTAGACACCTCACTAAAGAAGACACACAGATTACAAGCAAATGAAGAGCTGTTCACATCACGTCATTAGGGAAGTGCGAATTCCAACAATGAGATACTACACACCGATCAGCATGGCCAAGAGCCAGAGTGTTGACACACCAACTGCTGGTGAGAATGTAAGCAACATGAACTCTCATTCATTGCTAGTGGGTATACAAAATCATAAAGACAGTTGGGAGGTTTCTTACAAAACTAAACATACTCTTACCATATGATTCACTAACAGTGCTCCTTGGTATTTACCCAAAGGACCTGAAAACTTACGTCCACACAAAACCTGCACATGGATGTCTATAGCAGCTTTATTCATAACTGCCAAAATCTGAAAGCAACCAAGATGTCCTTTGGTAGGAAAACAGATGAGCTGTGGATATCCAGGCAATGAAATATTATTCAGAGCTAAAAAGAAATGAACTATCAAGTCATAAAAAGACATGGAGGAAACTTAAGTGCATATTACTAAGTGAAAGAAGCCAATCTGAAAACTATATGACATTGTAAAATACGCAAAAGTATGGAAACAATAAAAAAGATCAGTGGTTTCAGGGGTTGAGGGAAGGGAACAATGAGTAGGAGGAGAACAGAGAATTTTTAGGGCAGTGAAATTATTCTGCATGACCCTATAATAATACATACATGCCATTATACATTTGTCCAAACCCCCTGAATGTACAACACCAAGAGTGAATGTTAATGTAAACTCTGAACTTTGAGTGATAATAATGTGTCAATGTCGGCTTCCTTGGTGGCTCAGTGGGTAAAGAATCCACCTGCAATGTGGTAGACCTGGGTTCGATCCCTGAGTTGGGAAGATCCCCTGCAGGAGGGCATGGCAACCCACTCCAGTATTCTTGCCTGGATAATATCCATGGAAAAAGAAGCCTGGTGGGCTGCAGTCCATGGAGTTGCGAATAGGTGGTCACAACTGAGCAATTAAGCACAGCACAACATGTCAATGCAGGTTCATCTATTTTAACAAATGTATCTCTGGTGGGAGGTACTGATAACGAGAGGCTATGAATGAGTAGGGGGCACCAGGTATACGGGAAACTCTACTTTTCACACAATTTTGCTGCAAACCTAAAACTGCTCTAAAAAATAGTTTATCTTAAAAAATGAAGCCAGCTTTTACGTCAGTTCTGAACCCTTTGGTTTATTCTTGTGACTGTGAAACTTTGGAGTAGGGATGGGGGAGGCCACTATCACAGTTTTTAAGACCACTGTGGAATATTTTCCTTGGCTGAGCATTTATTTAATTTTTCTGCAACAATCTTTTAAGGTAAATATTTCTATCCCCATTTCAGAGATGAAGAAACAGAGGCTTAAGGATTAAGATGACTCCACCTGGAAAACAGCAAAGTTGGCAGAGAAAAACAGGGCCACTTGACTCTAAAGCCCATTTTCTTGATCATCCCATTGTACAATCCTACACAGCAGTTGCCTGATACAAAGTTGGTGGTGGGCCTCCCATAAACAGAACTCCTTTTGAGCTTAGCATTAAAGGAAACAAGACCACTCAAAATCACTGACATTGGTACTAGTAGTTTCTGCTTTAGGAAAAATAATTTTCCATTTGAATCATGATAGTATTTGTTGCCGTTGTTGCTGTTTAGTCACTATGTCATGTCTGACTCTGCAAACCCTTGGATTGTAGCCCGCCAGGCTCTTTTGTCCATGGGATTTCCCAAGCCAGAATACTGGAGTGGGTTGCCATTTCCTTCTCCAGGGGATCTCCCCAACTAGGGGATCAAACCCACGTCTCCTGCTTGGCTTGGCAGGTGGGTTCTTTACCATGGAGCCATCTGGGAAGCCCCAGTATTTATTTAAATCATATTAATTATATTCATTTTTCTAAAATGTTTCTAATAAATCAGGTTTCTACCAGGGCTTTTTTTCTGTCTTTACAGATGAATAGTAGATTAGGTTTTCATTGCTCACCAGTAAGGAAACAGTTAAATCTTGAGGGTACACCCTGGTGGATATCTCCCTCAACCATCTAAAGAAAAACAAAAAAGTCACAGTCAGTTACTCCCGTTAGATCTGCTTTCACTGGGACATCTGTAGGCACACATACACGCTCTGTTTACCATCATCCTTCTGCATGCCACGGTCAGAGTCAGCAGTCAGTGAATCTTCCCCAAGTGCTGACATTTAATACCCGGTTTAGCGGCAAAGATTGAGAGAGGGCTGAGCAGACCCCTGGCCTTCAGGTAGGTCCAATAACTTCATTTCTACCGGAGCTAAAACCTGGGAGCTTACGCTTGTCAACTTTTAGGGAAAGATGCCCCCTTCAGCAGTATGTTAGTTCCAGTTGGACTGGGTGTCCAGAGGGGGGAAGGGATGATGTAGAATTTGGAGAGAAAGGGGCTTTCTGGTCTCAGGCTGCAATAAGGATTTTATTTCTATGGCATCCGAGTTGACATATTAATCTTAGTGCATAAATGCTTCTCTGGTACAAGGGTCAGAAGGAAGACCCAATCCTGGCTCCACTGTCAGCAAAAAAAAAATCAAACAATGTGTGCCTTAAGCCTGATTAACTGTGCAAGATAGGGTTAATTCACACACTGAAAAGACTGCAGTTGCATGAGGTTACCTGCTCTTTTGGAGCAATCAGGAAAACGTGGGCCATGCTGATCAGTAAGATTTAATGCTTCTGAGTACAGTAGCTTTCTTTGGAAGGGAAAAAAAGTCAGTTCAGACACAGGAAACTACAAACCCAGACCTCACACCATTAGTCCTCTTTTGATTCTCAACTATGCCCTAGCTTCACAGTGAATAAGTGAAAAGCTCCCTGCTGAGGGATGTTAGCATGGGGTTGGGAAACTTGTATAAATTTATTGGTCCCATATTTCTGTCTTTTAAAAAGAATCTTTAATGTGTTGACTTTGAAAGTTCCTTCAATTGAAGAACAGTGTCTTCTTTTTCAAACCCTGCCTGTTTTTATCTGGCCTATTTAAAGAGAACCACTTCAGTAGATTATTTTAGTTATAGTATCACCTTTTAAAAACTCATTTAAAAACCGAGATGGGACAAATAGAGTCACATTGAAACCATGGAAAATATACCATAGTCTACTCCTGTGAAGATATATTTAAGTTAGTAAAGCAAAACTGCAAAATCTAAACTACATGGCAAAATAAAGTGAAAACACTTTCAATGTTCTTGTTCATTCTTTAAATACATAAGTCATCGGGCCATGGTTTAAAATGTGTAACCTAAAAATTAAAAACACAAATATTTTGTGTTACAAGAAGAGGTAATTCATCTTAACAGTAATCAACTTTTACCACTATTTTTAGGGCCCTGTAATTATGGGGTGAGCCAACAGCAGGACATCAAAGGGAAAACAGGTCTGAAATCTTTGGGGACCCAAAAAAGCTACACAAAGAGGTAGTATTCCTCATGTCTTGCCTAAGAGAAAATGTTTCTGTTTAATCTATAATAACCATGTTTTCCTTTATGAGAAGTCAAAATCCCTATGAACTTTATTTGTAATCAATTTCTCATTAGTAATCTTTTTTTTTTTTTTTTAACGAGAACCCATTGTATATGGCACAGAGAACTCTACTTAAGGCACTGTGGTGACCTGAATACAAAGAAAGTCCAAAAGGGAGGGGATATATGTATATGTATGGCTGTTTCGTTTTGTTGTACAGTAGAAACACAACATTGTAAAGCAATTATACTCCAATAAAAATTAATTTAAAATTCAAAATCCCCATGAACTTTAAAATGAAGCCAATAGGCTACAATGAAACTTTCTGTTTAAAAGCAAGCACTCTTGGTATACGGTCACCTCTTGCGATCTGGGATCCATTGCCTCTGTACTGCATGCTTTCCAGCCCAGTCATTACTGGGTGAAGGCCAGTCTTCACTGGTGTTTACAACAAGCAGGCTTTGGCGCCGGTGCTTCCTCAACCCCAGAACCGGCAACTCTGAAAATCATCTGCACATCATGCTGAGTGTAATCACTGCTGGTTTTCCTTTACTAAACTGAGTGCCAACAATATTTCCTTTTAGTTCCAATGGAGAGCATTTTCTTAGATGCACAGATGCCTTCTCTCGTGTATACCTGGATAGGCCACAAGTAAATAAAACACTTGCCCAGGTTATTTCATAAGCAAGGCAAGTTGCTGAACCTACAAATCACCATGTCTGAGGAAGAAAGAGGCTTGCTTCATAACCTTAGGCATTAATAATCCTTCTCATTCACCAGTTCCTCATTTGCTTTAATAACCCACAAGTTGATTATTAAAATATCACACTTTGAATCTCCCAAGCTAAAAATAACTAGAAGAGAATAATTAGCAATTTATTAGATCTGATCTTCAAGGCCCTACCAAAACTGCATTAGACTGACCATAGATTCCAAACGGTCCAAGGAAACTTTTCAGGGGGAATAAAATTAATTATAGCATCAAATAATGTTTGCTGTGTGGTGTGCTATGCTCAGTCACTAAGTCCTGTTCAACTCTTTGCAACCTCATAGACTGTAGCCCCCCCAGGCTCCTGGACCAGTACATGGAATTTTCCAGGCAAGAATGCTGGAGTGGGTTGTTATTTCCTTCTCCAGGGGATCTTCCTGACCCAGGGATCGAACCTGTGTCTCCTGCATTGGCAGGCTAATGTTTATTCAATACTTACTATGTATCAGCATATATAATCACATTATGTGCTATGTGATTTACATGTGTCATCCCATTTACTCTCAAAAATAACTCAATGAATAGGTACTAGTACTATCTCTACTTCACAGATAAGAAAAGAGAGGAAATAAACTTGGCCAAGAGAGTTCAACAGCAAATAAGTGTTTCAGCCCAAATTTGGACTCAGACAATCTAACTTTAGAGTCTGCATATTTAATCAGGAGTTAGTGAAAGGGTAACAAGAAGAATGAAATATTCCCTGTTACTTAAATTGAGCTCACCACCAAACTTCTGTCCTATGCATGCACAGTCATGTCCAACTCTTTGTGCCACCATGGACAACAGGCCCACCAGGCTCCTCTATGGGAGTTCCCAAGCAAGAATACTGGAGTGGGTTGCCATTTCCTCCTCCAGGGGATCTTCCCAATCCAGGGATCAAACCCACATCTCATGCATCGCAGGCAGATTCTTTACCACTGAGCCACCTGGGAAGCCCCTCCTGTTGCATCAGTTCAGTTCAGTCACTCAGTCGTGTCCGACTCCGACTCTTTGTGACCCCATGGACTGTAGCATGCCAGGCTTCCCTGTCCATCACCACCTCCCGGAGATTACTCAAACTCATGTCCGTCGAGTCGATGATACCATCCAGCCATCTCATCCTCTGTCGTCCCCTTCTCCTCCTGCCTTCGATCTTTTTCAGTATCAGGATCTTTTCCAATGAATCAGTTCTTCACATCAGATGGCCAAACCACTGGAGCTTCAGCTTCAGCTTCAGCAACATTTCTTCCAGTGAATATTCAGGACTGATTTTCTTTAGGATTGACTGTTGCATATGTTTATTCAATTCTCACCAGTCTAAAAAATTATCAATCTACACCCACTAACCAGATTCCCAGATCTTAAAACCCTTCTAATCAGCTAATTATGCATTAACAACCTTACTTTTTGTAAGTTCAAATATAATCATCACAACTAGGCCTTAACAGTGTACAGAGCCCTGTTCTAAGTGCTTTGCACGTATTAACTTACTAATCACAACTTACATCAACCCGTGAGGTAGGTAAAATTATCATTTTGTTTTACAGATGAGGAAACTAGACACAGGTTAAATTACTTGCCCAAGGTAACACAGGAAGTGACAAGAGCCAGGATTTGAATCCAGGCAGTCAACTTTCAGAGTTCATCCTCTTAGCTACTGTTTTTGAAACATAACAAACAGTTTATTCTTAGAAGTCAAGGAATCTGTGCTTTTTTTGTTTCCTTTAATTTAGGAGTTTAGTCTGCAAACAGGGCGTGTATTTCACATAAAGGCTCCTGATATCTCTTCAAGGTAGGTAATAATTTTTTTTAATTAATCAAGCTTACTTCATCTGATAAATATATTTTAAAAATCATCACATACTATATTCTGTATAATTCTGGTACCTCTTTTCTTAACGCCTGCTTACAACAGAATTACTAAAGAATTACTTTGAGGTTCTGGAATTGGAAAAGGATCTGAAATAACGGCCACTAACTCTTATTTTCTTATCCAAAAAGAGGGAGGGAGGGAGTGGAAGAGACAGAGAAGAGGTGTTGGAAAACTTCTCTGCTTCCCTAAAAGAACTCTAAAACAGAAGCAAGAGCAGTTGAGAAAACAGCCTTGAGCGAGGTATTCGCTAAAGTCTAATTACCATATTTCCATGACTACATACAGTAATGGTAAAAATCATTATCAGGTAAATTCTCCCCAGCACGCTAGGTATTCAGAGACTGATCTTTTGGTTCCGCAAAATAGTCACAGCTTTGTACTCTCGGTGCCCCCTCAAACTCCCGCCCCAGCAACCTAAGGATGCCCAAGTGTGCAATTTTGAGTCCGAGCTCCAAAGCGTCCCGGCAGGAGTCCATGAGGACACCTCGTGGCCAGGAGTCTCTTCAGGCGGCGGTTTCCAGGCAACCCCACTCTAGCCAGAAGCAGCCGCGCTTCCTACCCGGTCACCTGTTAGTGAGTCCCCCGGAGAGGTGCCAACAACACCCGGGCGGGGGTGGCCTGACGCCCCTCCTGGTACCGCAGCTTTCCCATAACCCGGATGTTAGCTGTGCGTCAGCCAGTCTCACCTCCCATTCCCTAGTTTTCTGTCTTCGTTCCCATCTAGTCACTTCGCATTTTTGGTGTCTTTACTCAGCGAGACTCGTCTCCTGGAGCAACAAACTATTGGAGCCACGCGTCCCGTAGAGAAGGGATTCCTGGGAAATGTAGTTCTTTCTGCTGACAAGTGGTGAATCTTTACGGGAAAGTGACTACAATTCCCAGAAATGGTGAGGTAAGGAGTGCACAGTCTTGCCAGGAGGAATCTCTGTCTCTAGTGCAATCCTGACTCAAATAAGCAATGATGAATTTGTTATTGTTGGTGGCTATCAGCTTGAAAATCAAAAAAGAATGATCTGCAACATTATCTCTTTCAAGGATAACAAGATAGACATTCATGAGATGGAAACCCCAGATTGGACCCCAGATATTAAGCACAGCAAGATATGGTTTGGAAGCAACATGGGAAATGGAACTGTTTTCCTCGGCATACCAGGAGACAATAAACAGGCTGTTTCAGAAGCATTTTACTTCTATACGTTAAAATGTGCTGAAGACGATGTGAACGAAGATCAGAAAACTTTCACAAGTAGTCAGACATCAACAGAAGACCCAGGGGATTCCACTCCCTTCGAAGACTCAGAAGAATTTTGTTTCAGTGCAGAAGCAAACAGTTTTGATGGTGATGATGAATTTGACACCTACAATGAAGATGATGAGGAAGATGAGTCTGAGACAGGCTACTGGATTACATGCTGTTCTACTTGTGATGTGGATATCAACACTTGGGTACCATTTTATTCAACTGAGCTCAACAAACCTGCCATGATCTATTGCTCTCATGGAGATGGACATTGGGTCCATGCCCAGTGTATGGATCTGGCAGAACGCACACTCATCCAACTGTCAGAAGGAAGCAATAAATATTACTGCAACGAGCATGTGGAGATAGCAAGAGCACTGCAAACTCCCAAAAGAGTTCAATCATTAAAAAAGCCTCCACTGAGATCCCTCCACAAAAAAGGTTCCGGGAAAATTATTACTCCTGCCAAGAAATCCTTTCTTAGAAGGTTGTTTGATTAGTTCCATGAAAGCCTTTCAGATTCAGGTGCATCAAATTTTTAAACTTAGTTTAAAGAATAGTAACAATGATAAAATTTATCTTCCTGTTTTTGTTTATTGAAAACATCTAATGTTTTCATTTAGGTATATGAGTCAAGTACTAAGGGAAAGTGCTTATAATGCCATACTGAATATAGTCATTGTATTTAGACCTATACAGGATCTATAACCTGTATTTTGAAACTATTTTACTCAAAGTTATATTCAATGGGAATTTATGATCTGAATTTTTATTCAAGGAATCTTAAACACAGAAGTAGTAATAATAATCAAGGTATGCTTACATCCTTTATAGGACTTTTGGTAATAAATAATCCACCAAGCAGTTAATACAAATTTAACCAGTAAAGAAACTAACACCCAAAGGAGTTAAATAGAATTATTTTGTAAACTATAACAATTTGGTGGTTGACTAGAAATTAAAACTGAGATCACCTGTATCCCACATGAATGTTCTTTGTACACCTCAAAGATGGCCACTTGACTATGCCCATATACAGAAAAAACTATAAGGAGATAGATAGGGAGGTAGATAGATAGATTGTTGTTGTGTTTAGTCACTCAGTTGTGCCTAACTCTTTGGACCCCATGGAGTGCAGCCCACCAGACTCGTCTGTCCATGGGAATTCTCCAGGCAAGAATACTGCAGTAGGTTGCCATGCTCTCCTCCAGGAGATCTTCCCAACCCAGGAATCGAACCCAGGTCTCCTGTATTGCAGGCAGGTTCTTTACTGTCTGAGCCACCAGGGAAGCTAGATAGAAAAAAAAATAGATAATCTCCATTGACGTGAAGAAAGACAAAAAGAATCTACCTCGTTTGTTACATTTTATCAAGCTATCCACATGCACTCGCTTTCTTCATAGACTCCTCCCCCACCCCACCCACCCGCCTCTCCCCGCCCCCAGTCATATGGTTAACAGATGGTAAAGTAAAGCTAGTAGGCTGAAACAGTTCTTGGAGAGATTTAATGAAAATTCAGTCCACTGATAATCAGCTCTCTGAAACAGGGAGAAGTGTCAGAGTACAATAAGAATCTCTAAATGGATCTCATGAGAGATTACTTCCACAAGTAATATTGATTACTTACCCAAATAACAAAAGTTTAGAGATTGACAAAGTTAACAGGTAGATAATTTTTAAAAGGGAAAAAGAAATATATGTGTGTTTATGAGTATAGTTGGTATGTGGAGTTTGCTGCCAGTGAAAGTTGTAGAATCAATGAGCTTGCTCAGGTTCAATTAGATACTTGCTAGAATTAAAATTCGGAGAAGGCAATGGCAACCCACTCCAGTACTCTTGCCTGGAAAATCCCATGGATGGAGGAGCCTGGTACGTTGCAGTCCATAGGGTCGCTAGGAGTCGGACATGACTGAGCGACTTCCCTTTCAGTTTTCACTTTCATGCATTGGAGAAGGAAATGGCAACCCACTCCAGTGTTCTTGCCTGGAGAATCCCAGGGACAGGGGAGCCTGGTGGGCTGTCGTCTGTGGGGTCCCACAGAGTCGGACATGACTGAAGCGACTTAGCAGCAGCAGCAGAATTAAAATTAAAAGAACTGTTAATTTTGAGGCTTCACATCAATTGATAACTAGATGACCTTAGATACAAACGTCTTCCCTCCTGGAGTATTTTTCTGGAAATGTATTTCATTTTAGCCCAAGAGCTTAAACCATAGCCTCTCATTCATTTGTTTTCACTGAGTCCACAATGTGTAAGGTATTATGGCCAAATTTAGGGAAAATACGAACCATACAGGAGATGAAATCCTGCTGAAAAGTTCTGCTAACAGTTCATGCCTCAGATACTGAAATAAATCTGAAAAAATTAAATCATGTTCACTCTGTTTTAGTAATGTTGCTTGATGAATATTCTTTTTGCATAATTTGCTGTACCATTGTTTTGATTTTTTGTTGTTTCTATTACTTAATAAAACTAATAAAATATGAAAATGTCTTCTGTTTATATTGATTTATTCCAGTTATTAACATTTGTAGTTACCCAGTTATTGGCATAATTATACCATTTAATTTTCTCAGGATCACTCTACTTTTATTTATTTTTTATCTGTCAGTAGGAGAAGGCAATGGCACCCCACTCCAGCACTCTTGCCTGGAAAATCCCATGGACAGAGGAGCCTGGTAGGCTACAGTCCATGGGGTCGCTAAGAGTCAAACACGACTGAGCGACTTTACTTTCACTTTTTCCTTTCATGCACTGGAGAAGGAAATGGCAACCCACTCCAGTATTCTTGCCTGGAGAATCCTAGGGACGGCGGAGCCTGGTGGGCTGCGGTCTATGGGATCGCACAGAGTCGGGCACGACTGAAGCGACTTAGCAGCAGCAGCAGCAGAAAGTGACATAAGTAGGAGCTGAAATAGCCTCCACAATGTTCAAAATGTTATTCCCTCAAGTTGTAGTTATTCCCACAACCTTCTCTTACCTTTATGTGTCTACAATGACCGAGTGGCTATTACACATACTTGTTTCATAGTGAAAGTAGATTGCATATGGTAATCTGAGAAATTCAATTATAGCTGCTTTTGGGGTTTGTGTGTATATGTAAATTGAGGGCAAGTACTTTGGTTTTACTTACCGTAAGTTTGAGTAAAAATAGGTCTTTTTAAGTCATCTTACTAGTGAGTCTGCCAGATGTGATTTGAAGACAATCAAGTTTCTTTTCTACTAAGCATATGAAAACTTTCAAATGAACCACATTAGAACAGTACTCACTTCTCCCAAGGATATAATGCTTTTGCCTAACACAGTTCTAAGGGCTCACTTTTCAATCACTTTCAGAGTCTATGTTTCATTCTTTTGAAGATACTCAACAGTTAGACATGAATTTGATTTTTGGAAACAGACAAATATTATCCAAAGCCAAGTAGGGTATCATTTTCAGCACTATTGTCACTTTAGGCCAAAAGTGAAGTCTGAGCTAACAAAGTGGGTTTTCTGATATGCCTCACAAATAGATTTTGAAGGTAAGTCCCAAACGGTTTACACAAAATAGCATCAATAAATTTTCTTTTTCAAACCCTACATTTTGAATTGCTACATTTACCTTAGGTATCTGGAACCAAATTGTCTTTCATATTTCAGTATAAACTATACTCATTATTCTGTTGCTTTTTTATTATAAAAGTACCAAATTCATGTTGTATTTCCCTCAAGGAAAAATGTCATTTCATTTTTTTAATGTTGTACTCAATATTATTATTTGAATATAAATCACAATACCCACTGTTTCCAAATTTTAAACTTTTATTTCAAATACTTAAACATACAACTGTTAACTATAGCCATAATATTAATAAGGAATAGAAATATTAAAATATAAAAATTAAGTGCTGAAATACACTTTAATTGAAAACATTTGACATGGAAATTCCCTCACAACAAATCATCAAATAAAACCACTACATCCTGGTGCCTGAACTTTTCCTAAAACAAATACAAAAAAAGAAGAAGAAAGGTCTTAGAAGCCATTAAACAAACTTTACAATTTTGAGTATGAAAATAAAGTGAAGTGCAATTTCACAAAAGGAAAAATCTCACCAAAAATGAATGAGGTATATTTATGTAGGTCACTGTAGTTAAATGGAAAAAAAAAAAATAGTGACAAAATATCTACTGTTACTTCAAAATCTCTCAACATCGAAAGAATAGACCACCTCTCATACAATAACTGAAGACCCAGACATATCTGCAATCAAAAATCATTTGCATCAAAATGATGATTCATCCTCACAACCATCACCAGTGCTTACAAACTCTGCCTCCTAGCTGTGTGTAATTTGAATTCTGTTTGATCTAATGTGAGATCCACAAGCTCAACCAAAAAAAAAAATCTTTACCTTCATCTATCTTTTGTGAAAACAAATTGAGGCAAAACTAAATTTAAATTCACTTGGAAGGAAAAGACATCTTTTCCTCCTGTTCCTACTTCTTGGTACATATTTATTAATCCCAAAGAGCTTTTTGACCTCACACTGACTATTCATCAATTTTCATCAGCCATTATCACTGGTCCCTGCAGGGCACCTCAGCGGGTAGGCAGGAGAACTTGTAGAATCAGTTTTCATGGAAGAAAGATGCCTTTCACTTCTCAAGTCTCAGTCTATACTTCAGGGGAAAAAAAAAAATGCTCCGTTTAGTGTGGTGAATTTCCCTAGAGAATGTGACTGCATTTACAATGGACACCGTCAAAAATAAAACTTGAATATAAAACCAGGGTCTAGGATATTACAATCTCAACAGTGAGGACAAAAACGACCGTAGGTAGCATTTCTACATATTGAAATTCCTGCAGCCAGATGGTCCTGGGGTTTACTAAAATGTGATCTGATTAAGGGATTATTGGGAGGGTTGTGCTAGAAATCATGCTGTTAGTCACATGCATTCAAAGTAGTTCCTACAATGCTAGAAAAGTTGAATTTAACATTGGAAAGTGTTTACATTGCCACCAATCGAGTAACAGAGAGGAAGTGGGGGAAAAAAATCTACAAACCAGAGCCAGCATGCCTCAGGGAGCAAGAAGATTACAGGAATTTAGCTGTTTATTAGTGCAGAGATGTGCTGAAAGGATTAAAGGGGATGAGGAAAAGGGGTGGCTTCAAAGTCCATTAGTTTACCGAATGCAAAACATAAATGTTTTCTAGAAAAAATAAAATTAAAATATGTATGTCTTTTTGACAACTAAATTACAAGTATCTTTGTAATTTATATATTCTATACAAAAAAAGCAAGAAAAAACTGCTGTATTGTTTAAAGGGAAAATACCAGGTTCAATCCCTATAAAAGCACCAAATGCATACCATTTAGGATAATATCACTGACGCACATTTGACAAGTAAATTACAAAGCTCTTTGATATACTGTGTATGAAGAGTAGCAATTAAGGCCAATAAAATCAAAGGAAGAAAAAAAACTAATTAACACTAACATATCATTATGACTCACTAGCATATAAATTCCCACGCCTGCTCTAAATTGCCAGCAATTGGCAATTCCCAAATTCCTAAGGATGCAGACATCCAAATGCAGTTTCCAAAAACTGGAGCCATCAGAGGTTTGGGGGGCTCTTGAGAACTTTGACAACTCTTCCTTCTAGCAAAAGGCCCAAAGCACACCAAGGACTTAAAACCCACCCGACCCTGCTCCCAAGAAATGCAATCCCAAGATTATGAACTATAGTGATGAGTTGTAGAGTCTAAACAAATTATGTTACTGCCTTATTTTTAAAAAAAAAAAAATAATGGTTCATTTTTGTGGTAGAAACAACATGGGATGTGAAGACAAAAGATTTGAGTGCAAATTTCAGATCAGGTATTTACTATCCCTGTAAATTTTGGCAAGTCATTTAACCCTCCACCAAATGGGAATCATAGCAATGTCTACCCCACAGAGTTGTAGTGAGGAAAAATGAGGCAAAATGAATGTAGATGAATGTGGAAATATTCTAAAAGTGGCAAAAAAACCACAAACCCTCTACAAATGTTAAGTCTTCCACTGTACCATGAGCAGGCTCTATCTAAACTTGTGCGTGCGTGCTCAGTCACTCAGTCATGTCTGACTCTTTGCAACCCCATAGACTGTAGCCCACCAGGCTCCACTGTCCATGGAATTTTCCAGGCAAGAATACTAGAGTGGGTTGCCATCTCCTACTTCAGGGGATCTTCCCAACCCAGGGATCCAACCCACCTCTCTTTCATCTCCTGCATTGGCAGGCAGATTTTTTACCATTGCACCACATGGGCGGCCCTCCCTCTAAACTTAGCAGGTGAGAAAAGTACAACAATTTCCTGCTGCAAAAACCTTAATGCACTGAAATTAAACTAATCATAATAGAAAAAAAAATAACATAATGTAGAGGGAAAGACTCCATGAAAACTAGATTTAGTAAAATTGATCCAGGTTTCACACGGAGAAAACCTGGCAGAAATTTTCAGCAAGACATTAAATCTGTTTTTATACAGTAAACAAACTCAGATTTAAAAGACCACTGTGGAGTGGAAGGTGGGAGGGAGGTTCAAAAGAAGAGGGACATGTGTATACCTATGGCTGATTCATGTTGATATATGGCAGAAGCCAACAAAACATTGCAAAGCAATTATCCTCCGATTAGAAATAATTTTTTTAAAAAGTAAAAACAAAACAAAAAAGGCCCCCGTAGCTTTAAGATTGTACGGAAAATCATTTGGAGAATCTAAACTAGTTAAAAGTAAAAATAAAGATCTCTTGACTACTGATAGCAAACTAAACAGGTACTACCACAAGATTAATAACTAACTGCAGCTAACAGTTTTATTCTTCTAACTTTGTTATTGAAAAATCCATGGTACAGATGATCTCCTAAACTCCAGCCGTTACAAAAGAGACTTCATTTAAATTCAGAAAAGGACTGATTTTCCAAAAATATTCTGGATGTAGGGTATTTCTGCATAACTGTACCAGATGACAGGATCCACCAGGAGCACTTTGTCAAGGTCAGTGTCCCACACACAAGGAAGATATTTTTGCTAGAGATATCTGAAAAGCTTTTTTGAATCTTGTAGGATAAGCCAAAATATGTGAAATTTATAAAACAAAGAATTCAACAAAAATGATATAAAAAACACAGCTCAATATAAACTAGAGTAACTTGGTGAGGAGATGGAGACCACAAGTCAAATTTCTCTCCTGACTTCTTTGGCAACCCTCACTTTGATTTTCATGTCACTCAGTCTCACGCATACCTATCTTTGTTCATCTCTGTTCCCCTGCAGTTACTCCTCCTCTCAGCTATCGAGCTTTCAAATAACTGATTTCCTCTGTTGCATTTCTGAACTCCCTAAACAGCTCAAGCAATCAGCTCACCAGTTACCCATTCCTGACATGGGTTCAGCATCTGCGGCCTCTCCCACCTACCACTGCCTGGGTGGTGAAGCCCCACACACTGGAGTGCAGGGTACCAGGAGAAGGTCTCATGCCACCCAGAGGAAAACATATTAGCAAAACCAACTCATAAGCGGCTGCCCTGCTTAAAATTCCATTGAATCTTGAGATTCTGGAGAGTCCTCTAGGTCTAACGAGTCCGCTAAGCCTCCCTGCGAGTTTAGGGTAAACCCGGTGTCTTTCAGGGCATTATGAGCATTCATAAACTTCTGCAGGTATTTGGAGGTATACAACCAGTGATGTTTCAAGACGTCTTCCATTTCGTAGTACTTGGACTGCCTGGCATTCATTTTCCGGAAACGCCTGAACAGTTTGTTGCCAGATTCATTTCCCTCGCTTGCCCACGCCCCAATGGAGCCATCCCTCTCAATAATTTCAGGGACGTGAGCCAAGGTTTTGTGAAAATAATTGGTGATTTTGCCCTCGTATCTATACTTGAACTTGGTGGAGAGGAGCTCAGCAAAGCGCTGTGAATTGAAGCTATACTGGCAGAGGGATTCCCGGCACTCTTTAGCAGGGCATGAGGATCGCCAGACGGGTTTCATCTTCAAATAAAGGTCCATCAGTTCCCTCAAGGCTTCGTGCCTCTCCTGGGAGGGAATTAATTCACAAACTGCCTCAACCGTCTCTTTGGTCATGAGCTTCCGGGCAAAGTTGCCGTTCATCCTCATGATGGGCTTCAGGTTCATCTTCTTTCGGAGGTGCTTGTCCAGGGTAGCCTGCCATCTTTTCCTTTCCTCTTTGGAGGCGTTGGCGTTCTTATACACCTCTCCGATCTCCAGCTGGAAGATCTTGTAGAACTCGGCCGCATTGCCGATGTCGCAGTGGAGCGCATCTATGGAAGGCACCGTCTCGATGAAGGGTTTGGCCGAGACCCCCTTCACCCGGTCCCGCAGTTCCTCCACTGTCTCATGGTAGGGGTTAGAACGCCAGACCTCATAGCGCTCCAGATTCTCAGCGTGGCTTCTGGTTATGGAGTGGAAGACCAGATTTTGAGAGGCCTCCAGGCGGGTGGCATCACAAAGGGTGCAAATGTAGACTGAGCCGGAAGCCTCGAGGCCTTCCACTTCCCGTACCAGTTTCTCATCGTACCCGGTGCCCCTAAAGATGAACTTGAAAGTCCGGAGGATGCCTCCCATCTCCAGCATTAATTCGCTGCCCTTCATGGCCTCCCTCTCGGCAATGAGAGGGCTCAGGATGGCCGTCAGGGTCTCGTGGTCAGACTCATCGGCTAGCATGAGGCACAGCGGCTTGCAACACAGCTCAGAGTTAGGCTTGGCTTCCTCGAACACCTTCACGTTCTGTGACTCGTGAGCGATGCTGATTTTCATGACCGTGAAGGAAAACCGAACCGCCTTTTCCGGAACTGCCGGTCCGCTGCCGTGCTTCTCGCTCACGTCTCCCATCCCATCACAAGATTCCTTCACCACCACGGTGAAGGGCCCATTCAGGTAGTCGTCAAGCTCTTGGGCTCTCATGCCCTCCAGGATGTCTTCCTCCATGTCCATCAGAGCAGACACCAAAGCTGCATCATAGCGGAAGCGCTTGGCGATGGTGTCCACCGGGTAGTCGTCCACAGAGGAGGCCAGTCCGGAGAGTCCATCAATAATGCCTACGTCAGTGCTGGAAGACACGTTCTTCAGAGGTGGCTGCCACTCGAAGGGGTGGTAGCCTGGCAGAAGGACTTTCTCAGCACTCCGAAGGGCGTGCAGAGGCTGGAAAATCTGCCTCCCGGTGATGGCCTTCACAGTCCTGTACATCTTGTGGTACTGGCTGCAGCTGAGGAAGGTGTTGACACGGATGGCCAAGCAGACAGCCGGCTGCAGGCCGGAGCCACGTCCCTTCATGATGGCCTCCAGCTCATCGGCTTGTCTGTGCTCATTTCTTGCTCTCAGCGCCAGCAGGAACAAAGTCAGGCACACGGACTTCACATCTCCACCTTCTTCCTTGTCAGCAAAAGCCTTGACCTGCATCTTGAGCTCCCTCAGACGGTGCTTCTGAGCCCGCCGGGTCAGAGACAGGAGATGCTGGCGGGGCCGGCCCCCTTTATTGATATGCACAAAAGTCTCTTTTGATTCCTTGTGGCTTGAGACATGGTGATTGTATTTTTCCAAGCTGACCTCCTCATCACACTCCTCTGCTGGACATTTCACCATCAGGGAATTCAAGATGCTCAGAAAAGACTTCACCGGACTCTCCAGGTCAGTGGGGAAGCAGGGATACTGGCAAGAAGGACAATAGCTGCCCATGACTTTGAGACATCTGAGAATGCAGATCCTGCAAAAGACGTGCTTACAGTTGGTCTCCACGGGGTCCGCCAGAATGTGTTCGCAAATCTGGCAGGAGATAGATTTCACAAAGTGCTCAGGGAAGTCCACCGCCAGGAGTCTGGTACTGAGGTGTATCTTACTGCAGTTGGCAATCTTCTTCATCAGTTCCTTGCTGCTGATCCTGTCCTGAGTTCTTCTCTTGCACCGTCGGGCTTGTCTCGCTCGGTCGATCATAGTTCTGAGCCTTTTGCTGAGCTGCGAGTTTGGCGGATGACTCTTCCTCTTGAGTCCTTGACGGGCAGCATCGCAGATGTCACAGGATGGTGTGTGGGGGTGCCACTCCATCGCTGCATTCCTCGGGGAGTAAACCTCACACGGGGCACTGCTGAACTTCCTGTGCATGAAGCTCCAGCAGTTATGGCAGAACTCAGTGGGGTGGATCGAGTCCACATCTGCCTTCACGTCGATCCGGAAGACCTTGGCAATGAGGTCTGGCCAGGACGTGGCCCTCTTTTCCTTCTTTCGTAAGAGGACTTGGGTTTTTCCATCCACTGGCCCATGGACGGGATATCTCCTGTGGTGCTGATCAGCTTTGAGAGAATTCCCACAGATGCGGCAGAGATGTCGCAGGTTGGCTTGGTGGATTGCTTTGTCTTTAGCTTTTCCATCATCATGGGATTTTTTCAGAAACTTTGGGTGGGGCTTTAACGCCGGTTGAGTCAGGGTTGACTTTGGACCACCAGCCTTGTCCAGGGCTGCTGGAGATTGCTCTAGAGAGGGCTTCCCCTCGGAGGAATCTTGCTTTTCTGCTTGAGCATTTTCAGGGGTCTTTTCAAAGGATCTCACCCTGAACAGTTTAAATTTCCATTCTGAAAATTTAATATGTGGATGCTGGATTTCCTCTGGGGCAGAACTGAGTCCCAGGGTGGGTGGCAGAGAGACAGCCATGCTGGCTGATACCTGGGAACAATAAAAACAAGTCAGATGAGGAAAAAAATGTTAACATCCCACTGATGCATCTTGGAAAGAATACAGATAGTACATTCAATTATTCACTTATTAAATCATCCAGAAAGTTAATTATTAAATCTCCTATTTTAATATACTATGTTAGGTGCTAATCATATAGCAGAGAATAGAGTCATTCCCTGTTCTTACAGTGTGGATGGTCATTTAAACCATGTATGTAAGTACGTGCACCACCATAGTTTATTTTACATATATGTGTACAATCTTATATTTCAGTTTATTATTTTTATTGAGGTACAGTTGATGTACATACCATACGTACAGTATTATTTCCCTTTCACTAAAACCTTAAGGTCTTTGAGGACAAAAATGTCTGACCGATTTACCTCTGTCTCCCCAAGGTTCCTAGCACACATTACATGCTCAATAGTTATTTGCTGAATAAGTGCAAGAAAAAACTGGCTACTAAAACCAAAGAAAAGTCATATTTTATGCATTGTATCAGCCTCATTGCACTAGCTGGACAATATATTTCCAGCTTTTTAAAGCTGTCTCCCAGGAGGTTGATTGTTTATTTCTTCCAAACGGGACATAAAAGGATGATAAAGCTACAAATCCAAAGAAACTAATTACTCAGTACTTGAAAGGATGAAGTGAATTTTGAGCTTTATGAATGCATTCTAATAATAAGTATCATGGATAGTAATTATGCTTACAATTTTAATTAGTGAACGCTACTGTAAATTAAAAGGCTGTGTCTCCATTAGCAACAAACCCCACGGAAGTCTCTAAACCTGAAACAAACCACAGTGTGCATGTACAAAGATTCTGAAGAACTTTTAAGATGAAAAATTCGAGTATTTTCAGATAAAATTCCACAGGCCATCCTGAAAGTCATCACCAGGCACTGATCATTAATTAGCTCTATAGTTTGTAATAAGAAGAGGTGGGAGTAATATTTTTCTTCTTTGAAA
Source organism: Okapia johnstoni (assembly GCA_024291935.2). Lineage (NCBI taxonomy): Eukaryota > Metazoa > Chordata > Mammalia > Artiodactyla > Giraffidae > Okapia > Okapia johnstoni. The sequence goes on from CM044325.1 coordinate 12,815,757, forward strand.
AACATTAGCAATTATACATTTCAGGAAACCCTAGCAATCTGGGTTGTGGTGTAGACATCATGGTGCTGTAGAGAAAAAGTCTTAAAATGCCATTTGAGTATCTCTAGACCCAATTAGCCCAATATTCTCAAAATTCTTTAGTACACATAACTGGAAAAAACAGCAACTGTATGTTCAAACTGTCATCTATATATCCCATATTTGCCTGAATTAATGCTCTTTTTTCTTGAAGTCTTGATTTAATTTGCTACCATATTGCTTCTGTTTTATGTTTTGGACATTTTGGCAGGGGGGGCGGTGCTGTGAGGCATGCAGGAACCTAGCTCCCTGACCAGGGATCCAACCCACACCCCCTGCACTGGAAGGCGAAATCTTAATTACTTAAACTGCCAGGGAAGTCCCTGGTTTAATGCTCTTGACTTGGAGATTATATTAAATAACATTTTCCCCTCAATTAACTAACTAACTAACCAAATTGGTGATATTTTGCTAGTCATGTGGTCATGGGGACTAACCCTCAGAGGAACACAATTTTCCCAGAGGTGGAATTGGCGGTAGGGGCAGGTGGGCAGGGGGAAGCCACGAGGGCCCGTCCTGACCACTGCTGACAGTTTCCTGTCAGGCCGTCCCTTTAAACTGCTGAAGTCTGCTCCAGCTTGCATGCATTATGCTTCAGAGGTTCATGTTTTTTGTAAAAAAGCCAACTTCCCAGTCTTGGTTGAAAAGGAAATCCTGATACCTTGTTCTATATGCAGGACTGTGTGAGAACCAAACAGTTCCAAACCATTTCAAAGGGCTCATTAACCTCAGAAGTATTTCAGCTGCAGCCCAACCAACACCTCAAAGTTGCATACGGTTCAATTATGTTCCTAAATTCCATCCTGGGTCAGGGTCAGGGGCCTTCCCATGCCCCCTCTGTCGCCTTGGTTTGAACTCATTCCCAAGTGTCTTTTTAATTTCTTTAGCCTTCCCCTTCCCTGTCTTTTTCTGGCAAGCTAGTTCTCTGGAATTCCAAGATAATACTTTGAATTCTTCTTTTTAAAAATGCATGACCATCTCTAGAGTTATTCAAGTTAAATATTGAACTTTCACAATCAGTAAGTCAAGGCATGTTGGAAGGAGCCCTAGAACTGTCTCCCCTCCCTACCCACACCTCCCCTTGACTCCCACTACCCTAAAATAGTCTATCAAAATCAGCTGAAATACATTTGTGAAAGTACTCCCAGAAAGAGTACCATCACCAAGCTATTATTAGCCATTGACAGCCAAATCAAATTTACTTATTAGATTGTTTTTCTATTTAGCTGCTACAAGTTTATCCAAACTAGAAGCAAGAATGGAGTAGGAAAAAATCTGTTATTCTTCTCTTTTTTGGGGAAACATACACCAAGAAGCTAATAGTGGTGATGTGTGAAACCTATGAGGCTTCCCCAGGTGGCGCTAGTGGTAAAGAACCCACCTGCCAATGCTGGAGACAGAAGAGATGCAGTTTTGATCCTTAGGTTGGGAAGATCCCCTACAGGTGGGCTTGGCAACCCACTCCAGTACTCTTGCCTGGAGAATCCCATGGACAGAGGAGCCTGGAGGGCTACAGTCCATAAGGTCACAAAGACTTGGACACAACTGAAGCAACTTAGCATGCACACAGGTGAAAACACAGATGTTTTATATTTTTTATCCTTATCTAGGATTTTTACTGCCTCCGAAATAAGCATCTATTATTTTTAGAAGATAGAACTTTTAATAACTAGTTCTAATCAGATATCATTTATCTATTTGATTAGCAAAGATTAAAAATATTGATGCTCATCAGCATTAATGAAGGTATGAGGATTGAAGGTATCTTCATACATTCTTGGGAGGAGTGTAAATTGGTATAATATTTCTAGTGGACAATGTAACAATGTCTTTTAAAAGTTTAAATATATATTATCTTTGGTGAGGTAAATCTGATTTTAGAAAGTTCTATAAAAACATTCCCACAGGTTATTCCCATAGTGATATTTTATATGGAGAGAGAGAGAAAGAAAAAATTTAAAGATGTGTTTAAAAATTTTTTTGTTACTTTGCAAAATAGAAAACAGCATAAATAATCACCAAGCATTATTAAACAAACTATGGACCAGGTACACAATAGAAAACACAGAAATTAAAATTTTCTATATGCATTGATACATATATGCAATTTCTGTATACATAAAGATATAAAATGATGCCCACATGACAAAGCAGAGACAAGAACAACAATAGCAAGTATAGTAAGACCTCATTCTTGCATATTTGTTCATATTTGTATATATCTGAAAATTTATAAAGTCTGGAAGGGTATGCACTGAAACCTTCACAATGTCAACTCTTAAGAAAATAGAATTGTACTGGTAAGATCTCTAATTTTCTATTTAATTTATTTTTATATCATTACAATTTTTCACAACAAATATGTATTATTTTTTAAATTTTTGTGATACATTCACTTTAGGGAAAAAACATTTTTAAGGCTAGATTTCTATGTACCCCTAGTCATGTTCCCGTTGTTGTTGTTGTTCAGTTGCCCAGTCGTGTTTGACTCTTTGTGACCCCGTGGACTGCAGCACACCAGGCCTCTCTGTTCCTCACCATCTCCCAGAGTTTGCCCAAGTTCATGTTCATTGCATTGATGATGCACCTCATCCTCTGACACCCTCTTCTCCTTCCTCATTTTCCCATATTTCTTCCTAAATTTCGTCCCAGAAAAGTTTGGCCAAGTGTCAAATCTGACCACCATTCTTAGCTTTTCTTTTCTGGTAAACATGTGCATGCATTCTCAGTCGCTCAGTTGTGTCTGACTGTTTGTGACCCCATGAACTGTAGCCCGCCATGCTCCTCTGTCCATGGGGTGTCTCAGGCAAGAATACTGGAGCGGGTTGCTATTTCCTTCTCCAGGGGATCTTCCCAACCCAAGGATCGAACCCATATCTCCTGCATTGACAGGCGGATTCTTTACCGCTGAGCCACCTGGGAATCCCAAACAAGTTGAAAGGGGACTGAAATATGGACTTGCAGACAGCATGAAGTTAGAACCATGAAAGAGTTATCTTGTGGTCATTTTTTTTTTTTTTTGACACCTGGGAATCTTGCAAACTCTTGATCTCTCTTCTAACAAAGGGTCTCAGTGGTGGACCAGCATCAGACTCTATAAGGCAGGGTGGTTGCTGGCTCAGCCCTGTTCCCATCGTACTCTGCCCTCTCAGAGGTCCTTCTCCCTACAGGGCATGGATTCACTTTGGCAGCCAGTCTAAGGTGACTTGGCTGGGGCAGAAACTGTCATTCATATGAGTGCATCATTACTTATTTTGGAAGGCAGAGCCCAGCACCACCCCCACTCCTAGCCCAGCCCCCTACTCTGCACACACATACATGCTGGTACTTGGTCCACAATCCCCCCCTTAACGTCTTTGGTCCCCACAATGCTTGAGTGACTACTGTGTGCCCAAGCGTGACCCCTTGTTGTCACACTCGTTGCACTCAGTCATTCATTTATTCATTCACTCCACAAATAACTATTGTCTACTTTTTGCCAAACACTAACATCAAAAAACGGACAGCATCAAAAGCCTTTTTATGTCTCAAGGCAACTACAGAATGACCTGAAGATTCTGGCTCTTCCTCCAGGCAACTTCTTGGTTGAACTACTTCAGAAAGAGAAGTGCGCTGTCACAGCCCCTGTTCAGGAATCCTGTTCACGAACGTAACCTCCGTGTAGGGCCTCTACAGTGGCAGTTCTCAAAATCGCTATGTGCCAGCATCACTAGGGAGCTTGTGTTTAAAAACAGTGATGCAGATCATCAGGTCTCAGAGAGTCTGATTCTCCATCTGGGACAGAGTCCAGAAATTGTATTTTTTAACAAGCATTTCAGTGACACTGCTACTAGGGGCCCGCAGGTCATGCTTTGGGAAATACTGGTCTCCTACTTAATCTGATGCAGCTCAGGAAATTCCTGGCAATTCTTGGCAAATACCTGGGCAAGTACAAAACCAAACATATGTCAGCTTCCCTCGATCCCTCCTCCAACCCTGAAATTTGTTTGCTCCTGATTATTTTTCTTGCCTGGATCAGCGCAGTATTTTTTCAGAGTCTCACTCCTTTCCTTCTGCTGATTCGTTTTGCAAATCCTTTCAATAAGCACTACTTGGGAAATTCCTGGCAGTCCATTGGATAGGACTCTGAGCTTCCACTGCCCGGGGCACATGTTTGATACCTGGGTCAGGGAACTAAGATCCCCACAAGCCACACACTGCAGCCAAATAAATAAATAAGACACTCCCTAAGCCCTTCCTCTGCCTACATCCCTCCAGATATTTTGCATCTTCTTTATGAACCTGTGTCTTCCTTAACTTGGTTTCTTTTTCCTTTCCTATTTTAAGCACATTAGGAAGAAAAACCAAACATACGTCAGCTTCCCTCGATCCCTCCTCTCATTCCCCACTAGGGAAAAAGCCCAAGTACTTCTAGTTAGCAACATAAAAATATAATAAATATTGTGACTCAAGGCATGAAAAGCATGAGTGTTACCTTGCTCAGCAGGCTGCCTGGGCAAAGTGGGAAGACTGCGATTCAGTTGATATCACTTGATACCAAAGAGAAGGCAGAGGGTGCTCTCCTGTCTTTCAGGCAGGCTGCTGCATTATTTATCAGTCTCCACTGCCTTTCCCAGCCTCCCCCCACCACACAGGGCTAACCACAAGTGATGGCAGCCAATCACAGGCCATGAGCCACCCAGCTCCAGCTGGCACCTGGTTCTTCAGGAAGCTTAGCTGGGGGACCTGAGTGTAGAAGCACACTCTGGTGTGTGGTGGAACACCGCCAGAGCTGCCAGTTCACTCCCCAACACTGTTTGGTTGGAAATCATCTTGTCAACATAATTTCAGACTTCTGCTGAGGTTCTATAGCAGTGCCTCAGTTTCCTCATCTGTAAGATGGAAATACAAACAATATATACCTTAAATAGTCAATGAGCTTATACAGCGAGAGTTATCATAGGAAAATACTTGCAACAGCATCTGCCCTTGTTGTTGTTCAGTCTCTAAGTTGTGTCCAACTCTTTGCAACCCCATGGACTGTTGCCCACCAGGCTCCTCTGTCCATTGGATTTCCCAGACAAGAATACCGGAGTGGCTTGCCATTTCCTTCTCCAGGGGATCTTCCCAACCCAGAGATCGAGCTCATGTCTCCTGCACTGCAGGTAGATTCTGTACCACTGAGCCACCTGGGAAGCCCAGAGATCTGCCCCTAGTAGGTACTCATCAAATGATAACTCTGTGATCACTTTTATTATAATTTTGAAATGACCTACCTGGACAGTTCTCAGGAAGGGAAGTTTGTGCTCCTCGAAACAACACTACATTTCCATTACTAGAGTTTTGAGGAAACAGACTAGGATCTGTGCCTTCAATTGCTTTGTGTCTTGGATATATTACTTAAATCCAAGTAATAGATTTATGAGATGCTATCTCCTTGTCTACATCTCAATATTGATTATATTAACCCCATGTTATCCAGAGCTACAGGCCAGGCTTCCAAGTGCTTTACGTATCGCTTATTTGTCACCACAATGCTATACATTTGACATTATTTTTTCTAAAGAGAAGCCACAGAAGTTTAAAGCAATGCAGAAGCTTACCCATAGACACACACCACTAAATAGTGAAGTGGGATTCAAAGTGCATGTTCTCAACCACTTCAGTATTCTGTAAAAGGAGAATACTGAGAGCCATCTGCAGCGAGAGTGTGAGGATAACTCAAAAACGAACTTCAGTCTACCTAGCAAGGTCTCTGTTTCAAATCCCCTTTATATTTCTTAGACCCAAGTACCCCTGTGCTCAGCTAATATGTGAGGGGTGGCCTTGTTCTCATCTTCAGCGAAAACGGTCAGCGTCAGGTGCAAGGATTTCTCTGCGCTGTGCTGCCCTCTCTAGACGTTCCTAGTATGTTGTTGTTTAGGCACTGTCTTATCGAACTCTTTTGCAATGCCATGGACTGTAGTCTGCCAGGCTCCTCTGTCCATGAGATTTCCCAGGCAAGAATACTGGAGTGGGTTGCCATTTCCTTCTCCGGGGGATCTTCCCAACCCAGAGGTCGAACCCATGTCTCCTGCTTGTCAGGCAGGTTCTTTACCACTGAGCCACCCAGGAAGCCCCCCTCCTCGTATATCCCATTGTTTTTTACTCAGGCCTGTCCAACCACACAATAGTCCTGGGGGACACAGTTTCCACTCATAAAGACTGAGCAGGAGCCATTGCAATAATATTGGGAGAGATGGCCTGTGTCTTCCAGGAGCTTCTGTGTTTATACCCAAGCTTCAAATGCCGTCATAAGGCTGGCAGGTGGAAGCTGAGAAGTTCCTGGAGGCGAAGCCCATGTTCAAATCAGCAGGAAGCAGGGCCTCCTGGATGTGACTTATAGTCTTGATGTCCTCTTTGTACAATGGGGTCATGTAGAGAGGAGTCAGAGCATCGCTGACGCAGAGGACGTTGCCCTTTCCCTCCACCTTCCCACGCCGTAAAACCCTGCATCTCCACTGGACTAACAGAAGAAGGAAGGGAGGGCCACCTCCCCTTACCTCACCTTGAAGGAAGCAAGGAAACAGCCATATCTCACAGAACTGGAACAGAGCAGCAAGTCCCAGCTTCCAAGGGTCGACTTCAATTCCACAGACCCACTTAGAAGTTGTCTAACTCCAGAGGCACTGTCTGTTTCACTCTCCTGGAACTTTCCTGGGTTCGGCCCTGAAATTCCAAGGCAAACAGAGTCCGTGGGTCATCCTTCCACCCCAAACCAAAGCTGGAAAATTTCTCCAACCTCAGATATTCATAAATGGAATCCTTTCCAATTGTTCTTAGGAAAATTAGATGTTCAAAGAGACTTATTAAAGAATATGCATCAGGCCATAGGGACCAGGGGCGTAAGGGACAAATCAGATTATGCAAGAGCTTTATCTTTTATCATATTTGCCAAGGATTTCTGTGTTGTTTAAGTTTTTATCAGTCATATGTTTCCTTTAAAATAGAAAAAAAGAAGATATACAAATAAAATATTAAAAATGTAAAAGGAGGCAAAATAGGATATTGGGTACATGTGAAGAAACACTTCTAATTTTTTATATTTGAAAATCTGGATTTTTATGCATCAGATTCTTCAGGGACAGGATTTCCAATATTTTCCTGTCCCTCCCCATTACGCCTGGGGACCTCTTTTTCCTAGCCATGTTGAAATCTTGTAGCTGTCCCCTCTTCTCTGCTGAGAGATGACACCTCCATTGGATCACCAGGAAAACACGCTGAGCCATGAATCCTGCCCCCTTTTCCTGGCCACTAAAATTCCACCCACTATTCCTGTTTCAAGTCTTTGCCATGTGACAGACCCCCACCTGGAGCAAACCTTGACTTCCATCATGAAACAACAAAGTCAGAGCTGCCAAGACTTCCACGTTGTTCCAAGCAGACTAAAAATAAAACAGGCCCGACAGATCTTGGCCAAGTTTAGCAGGAGGAAAAGAATGAAAAGGGCAAATTAGAGTGTGGACAATTCAAGGCCAGGCGGGCCCCAGCACTGAGGTGAGCCCTCCTGGCTGAGAGACTAGCTGTGGTTAACCCTAGAAATGTCGAAGGGGCCAGCACTGGCCCTGCTCCGTATGCTGCACAGGCGCCCTACTATCTCTCACTTCACCCGCCTCTCCACCCAAGCCCCAGACCCTCCTTAGCAGGTTGTCTCCACTCATTCCCCTGGACTCCCTGCAGGCCCTTTTAAAAGACCTTTTCAAATTCAATTTCCTCCCAGACAGCCGGGAGCTCCAGTTGCTGATATCAATCAAAATCTACTCCTGCAGCTGTGGCCTGAGTGCGTGAACACTGCCTTCTGTGCTCTTATCATAATCTGGCAGATGCTGTTTACTGACACTGTGATTACATATATAAGCATGTATCTGTGTATCTCCAGCTCACAAAACTCTTGTCTTCCAACATCACTGAATCGAATGCCAGAGCTGGAAGGGAACTTAGAGGTTATCTGACCCAAAGGATGTCTCTTAAAAGTGAGAAACAGTCCCCGAAGGGCAAAGTGTCCTATTCAATGTCATAGGAGGGAATGAGAATTAGTAGCAAAAATAGCATTACAAACGGGTGTCTGGAGTCCTAGGACAAGATTCTTCCCAGTACACTGAAAAGGGAGCATGCCTCCCCCGCCCACCCCCAATGCCTTCTTGCTTCTCTGAGCCTGGAAAGGAACTCCAGTTGGCAACGAAGCAGAACCATAACAGGCCATTGCTAGACTAGAGCCTTCGGTGATAACGCAGACGTGTCACAGCACTGGTGGTGGAGAGCCGGCACCTCCACCCACTCGTTTCTCCCCCACTTCCCCAGTCTTGAAATTGCTTTCTAATTAACTCAATGTGGATTATCCTGTTAGTAAATTTTCTAATGCGTTATTAATTGCTCTAAACGTCAGCTGCAGCTCATTCTCCACAAATTCAGGAGTGCCTTGGCGAGCTTTCTGGCATTAGCTAAGCTGTTCTCTAAACAACTAGTGCCATCGTGTGGGCAAAAAAAGGGCTGTATCATTGAGCAATCAGAAAAAGCCAATCAGAACAAGTCTCAAGAAGTTCATGAACTGGTTCAGAAGCAGACAATAAGTTTGGTTTTCTTCTTTCTTCCATGTATCCCGACTTCTGTCTTCCCTGCCCATCCCCTTCACTATCGCCTGCCTCTGTAGGAATCTTCCGTAATTCCTATAGACTAAGTTAGAAACAACATCAGAAATTGAGATGGTCAAAGTAACTTGCTCGAGACCCCAGACCTAGTTAACTCTAGTCTTCCACTAAATCAAAGGTCTAACATGGAAGTCCCTACTTTGCTACTGCTAACTGGTCCCAGAAAATAATTAATGAGTACCTTCTCCCTCTTCCTCAAAAAAGTGAAGACATAAGGAACGTGTCTTCATGAGGGAGTTTGAGGACTTAGAAGTGCTGTCCAATGTTTCAGACTTTATTAGATATCCTTTCTAAACTGGAGACATCTGTTCTACCTTCCAACCCCAAATATAGAAAGGCATTTCTTTCGCCTCATCTCATTCAGCTGTACAGGGTCTAAGAATGAGTTCAAACATCAGTGTAGGATGAATTTGATCTAAGTGTCCAGGGGTTAGAATTCAAGTCTGAGGAATGAGCTTTCTGCAGCCTAGAATAAACATAATGGCTTGAAATGACTAATTGTAGGACAGCCACAGATATGTTTACAAAAAGTCAAACTGGGCATCTGTCTTAAGCTCTACAATTTGGGGACACCCAAAATGTTATAATTGTTTTTGGAGAGTGAGAAAGGAATACTCTTAAATGAAGGGAATTCAACTGTAATTTAGCTGTGTTTCTATCTATAGTTACTAAGTAGCTTAACTTTTTATCTAATGAGAACAGTTGCTAAGTTTTTAATAAATTTTAGTTAAAATGATATTGTTTTTCAACTTATGAATAGTGGTTTTGGAAAGACATAGGTAGAATCAGCTTCTAACTATATTTGTACAAAAACCTGCCATTGACTTATCTATAATATGTTTATCAAAAATGTTGAAAATTTATGTGACTTAAATGTATATCTTATTATAAATTTATTTCTGGGACATTCCTCCCACTCCAAAAAGAGTACTGTTTTCAAATGCAGATAAAAGCACACTTTACCACTATCGTTACAGAAAAAAAATTGTATCTTTATTTCCATATTTATTTATTTCATTATATAAGTTTCTATTAGAAAATCTGGATTCTATTCTTTCCTGTCTACATGTCAGTTTTAAAAAATAACTCTGGGGAATTCCCTGGTGGTGCAGTGGGTAGGATTCTGGGCTACCACTGCCTTGGGTGGTTTAATTCCTGGTCAAGAAACTAAGATCCCACAAGCTGTGTGCAGTGTAGCCAGTAAGAATAATTATGTACATTTTTAAATAATAAAACTAAAACTTTGTAACTTTGCTTTGTCACAAATAAGGGGAGACCAGCTGAATTCAGCTTGAATTGAGATTGGCAGTGCTTTTTACTTCCATCAAAGAAGAATATATCTTCATTCTCCTCAGGCTCCCCTCAGCTTTTCCAGTCTCTCCAATGTCCCCCCTCTATTCCCCAAAATCACCAGCCACAACAAAACCCATGAATACCTCTAATATGTACATATTCCGTATGTTATACTAGAAAAAAGAAAGGTTCTCAGTAACATGACATCAGAGTATTGCTCAGACCTCCTCAGTGCCTTTGTGGCTTCTCTGTTTCTCATGGACCACAGACCATTACGTAGAAATTGCTGTAAGTTTCCAGGAATCGCCCCCGGGTTCCCGCGCCTTTTGGCCACCTGGACTCACAAATCCCTTTTCCCAGCAAAGCTATTCCTCCAGGTAGCAATCAGTAACAATATAGTATAATGTTGAAGTAAAGATCTACCAAATAGGTACTTTTTCCTTCCCAAATTTAGAAGGATTGAAAGAAAACTAGAAAAACAATTCAGCAGTTACCTTGCACAGGAAGCCAATGTCTCCGCCTGAAGTCATCTCATGTGCTACCTAAACTCATTTCATGCTCCGCAGTGGGACTCTGCAGAACACCAAAGGATGTGATCTTTAAGAATCTTCCCAATTCTAAGAAGCTGCAACTTGTGTCTTATGAATCGTGACACACCTGTCACAGAGCAGCTGTGGAAAGTCAATTCAGGAGTCCGCCCAGTAGGGGGCAGGGTTGAGACAGTGCTGCAGATGGGGGCCTTTCTTAATATAGCTTCGCTTGTTGACGGCTCTCAGCCTGCTCTGAGGCAGCTCTTCCTCCTCACCTGCTGTTTGTGTAAATCTGCCTGGACGTCCCTGAGGGAGACGACAGACCCGCACATCACTTCATGTGGAAACCAGACTGGGGCTCTAAAATACTCACATTTGTTGGAAGAAGCGCTAGTTCCCTCAGTCACCATGGAATCTGTCTTCACCGTCTAAACTTAGGAAACAGGGTCCCTGTGCCCTGGATCCAATTCCAGGGTTTAAACCAATCAGCCAAATCTCCAGCATTTTTAAGCATAAGCATTGTGTTAGACAGAGATTACAGAATTTAATAACCTGCTGCTTGCAAGCTAGGTTAATTGGGCAGATGATATCAAAGCTGTTGCTATTAATGAATGGAACAGATAGGGCATAACCGCTAAATTGCATGCTAGAGACCATAAGAAATGTAAAGTTTCAGAGGAAATTAAGGGAAGGCCAAGGAGACCCTTCTCCAATGCCCCCTTGAAAATGCCTTTAAAAACATCCAAGATGAGAGAAAAATTTCAGCAGTACCAGATATAAGTGATAAAAATTAGACTTATGCCAAGATCCCCGGGAGGAATCTCTATAGATTAGGAGAATGACAGGTAAATAGGGTTGCATTAGTTTGCTAGGGCTGCCATAACAAAATACAAACTGGGGGACTTTACCAGTAGAAATTGATTTCTGACAGTTCTAGAGGCTGGAAGTCCAAGAGCAAGGTGTCATCAAGATCAGTTTCTCCTGGGGCCCCTCCGCTTGGCTTAAAGGCTGCTTTCTTGCTGGGTCCTCACATGGTCTTTCCTCTATGCTTACAGATTCCTGCTGTCTCTTCTATTTCTGAAAAGGACACCCATCCTATTGGATTAGGTCCCATCTACATGACCCCATGACCTCTGTGTAGTTAGTTGTTCAATCACTAAATCATGTCAGACTCTTTGTGACCCCATGGACTGCAGCACGCCAGGATCCTCTGTCTTTCACTGTCTCCCAGAATTTGCTCAAATTCATTTGCATTGAGTCAGTGGTGCTATCTAACCATCTCATTCTCTGCCACCCCTTCTCCCTTTGACTTCAATCTTTCCCAGCATCAGGCTCTTTTCCAATGAGTCAACTCTTTCCATCAGGTGGCCAAAGCATTGGAGCTTCAGCTTCAGCATCACTTCTTTTAATGAACATTCAGGGTTGATTTCCTTTAGGACTGACTGGTTTGGTCTCCTTGCAGTCCAAGGGACTCTCAAGAGTTTTCTCTAGCACCACAGTTCGAAAGCATCAATTCTTTGGTGCACAATCTTCTTTATGGTCCAACTCTCACATCTGTTAAGTGTGTGTGTGGGGGGGTGTGTGTTAGTCACTCAGTCATGTCCAACTCTTTGTGATCCCATTAACTGTAGCCCACCAGGCTCCACTGACCATGGGATTCTCTAGGCAAGAATACTGGAGTGGGTAGCCATTTCCTTCTCCAGGGGATCTTCCTGACCCAGGGATCAAACCCAGGTCTCCTGAATTGCAGGCAGATTCTTTACCATCTGAGCTAGAGGGGAAAAAACATAACTTAGAGTATATGGACTTTTGTTGGCAAAGTGATGTCTCTGCTTTTTAATATGCTGTCTAGGTTCTTTATTGCTTTTCTTCCAAGGAGCATCTTTTAATTTCATGACTGCAGTCACCGTCTGCAGTGATTTTGGAGCCCAAGAAAATAAAATCTGTCACTGTTTCCATTGTTTCCCCATCTATTTGCCATGAAGTGATGGGAGCAGATGCCATAATCTTAGTTTTTTGCATGTTGAATTTCAAGCTTTTAAGTTCAATGTTGACTTTTCACTCTCTTCTTTCACCCTCATCAAGAGGTTCTTTAGCTTTCTGCCATTAGAGTGGTGTCATCTGCATATTTGAGGTTGTTGATATTTCTCTAGGCAATCTTGATTCCAGCTTGGGCTTCATCCAACCCAGCATTTCACATGATGTACTCTGCATATAAGTTAAATAAGCAGGTGACAATATACAGCCTTGATGTACTTATTTCCCAATGTTGAACCAGTCAATTTCATGTCTGGTTCTAACTGTTGCTTCTTTACTTGCATACAGATTTCTCAGGAGACAAGTTAGTTGGTCTGGTACTCCCATCACTAAAGAATTTTCCACAGTTTGTAGTGATCCACACAGTCGAAGGCTTTAGCATAGTCCTTGAAGCAAAAGTAGATGTTTTTCTGGAGCCCCCTTGCTTTCTCCACGATCCAGTGAATGTTGGCAATTTGATCTCTGGTTCTTCTGTCTCTTCAAAATCCAGCTTGGAGATCTGAAAGCTGTTGGTTCAAATACTTCTGAAGCCTAGTTTGAAGGATTTTGAGCATAACCTTGCTGGCATGTGAAATAACCACAATTTAATGTTAATCACCCCTTTAAAGGCCTTATCTCCAAATATAGTCACACAGGCAGTTAGGGCTTCAACATATGAATCTGTGGGCCGAGGAAAGGGGTGGGGGGGGGGGATATAATTCAGTCCATAACAGGGCTCCAATCCGCTTCTCAATCTTTGCAGAGAAAACAGCCTGGAAGGGAAACAGGCAAGAAGGGGAGAGGGAAGGAGAAGGGGAAAAGTGAGAACAGGGAAGGCTCAGTGAGAAGTGCCTTGAAACCCCTTTCTTGACAGCCTCAGGTGTACCTTCCAACTTGGAGCTGGGCAGGGAGGCTGCCCTGATGAACAGGATCACCCAAAGCACAGAGGCTTTGGAGCCTAGAGGAAACTAGAGAATCTGCACAGAGAAGCAGCTGTTCCAAGTATCTAGAAGCAAATTCCAAAGGCACAAATAAAAATCCATTTCAGGCAAACAGCAATGCACTAGCCAGGAAATCAGGCAGAAACGACAGGTTAAAGAACGCCCCAAGAAGCCTCTCCCTAAAATCTCTTTTGCCTGACCAATGCTTTAGAGGAATATAAAATTCATTCTCAGTTCAATGACAGTGTATTTGTTTTACCATATTAAATTCATGCCAAGAAACTAAAAGGAGCCTGCAGAGTATACAGTCCTATCCGTACTTGCCTTCTTGTCTTATCAAATAAGAATGAACTTGCTCCATCAAGTAAGAGCAATTTCTCTTTGCATTTGCATGGAAGAGCTTTACGTTCAGAGAGAAAGCTAACATTGCTTTTTATTGTAAGGAGACCTCATTTTTATTGTGCTTCACTTTATTGCACTGTACAGATGCTATGTTTGTTTACAAATCAAAGGTTTGTAGTAAACTTCCATTGAGCAAGTCTATCAGTGCCATTTTGCTAGCAGCATTTACTCACTTTGTGTCCCTGTCACGATCTGGCAGTTCTCATGATTTTTCGTATTTGTTATGATTGATGATTTTTTTTTTTTTTGGCCGAGTAGCACGTGGTAATCAGTTTCCTGACCAGGTATTGAACTCGCCCCTCCTGCATCAGAAGCACAGAGTCCTAACCACTGGACTGCCAGGGCAGTCCCAATCGGTGATCTTTGATGTTACTACTGATTTGCTTTTGGGATGCCACGAGCCATCCCCAAATGAGGTAGTGAACTTAATTGAAAAATGCCGTGTGTATTCTGACCACTCCACTGACCATCTGTTCTCCTACTCCTCTCCCCATTCTTGGGTCTCCTTATCCCCTGAGATACAACAATATCAAAATTAGGCTAATTAATAACCCCGCAATAGCTTCTAAGTGTTGAAGTGAAAGGAAGGGTCACGTGTCTCTCAGTTTAAATAAAAAACTAGAAATGATTAAGCTTAGTGAGGAAGGCATGTCAAGAGCTGAGAGGTCTAAAAAATAGGCCTTTGATATGAAACAGTTGGCCGAAATGAAAAGTGATACTCCAGTGAACACACAAAACAAAACCGCCTTACTGCTGATTTGGAGAAAGTGTCGCTGGTCTGGATAGATCAAACCAGCCACAACTTCCTTTTAAGCCAAAGCCTAATCCAGAGCAAGACCCTAATTCTCCTCAATTCTCTGAAAGCTGAGAGGTGAGACAGCTGCAGAAGGAAAATTTGAAATAGCGCAGGTTGATTGGTGAGGTTTAAGGAATGAAGCCATCTTCATAACATAAAAGTGCAAAGTGAAGTAGTAAGTGCTGATGTAGAAGCTGCAGCAAGTTATCCAGAAGACGCAGCTAAAGTAAATAATCAAGGTGGCTACATTAAACAACAGCTTTTCAAGATAGACAAATAGCCTTATATGGGAAGATGATGATACCTAAAACTTTCATAGCTAGAGAGGAAAAATCAATGCTCAGCTCCAGAGCTTCAGTACTCGGCTCCAAGCACCAGAGCTCCCTTTTGTTAGGGCCTAATGACACTGGTGACTTGAATTTGAAGCAGGTGCTTATTTACCATTCCAAAAATCCTAGAGCCTTTAAGAATTCTGCTAAATCTACTCTGCCTCTGCTCTATAAATGGAAAAACAAAACCTGGATGACAGCACATCTGTTGACAACATGGTTTACTGACTATTTCAAGCCCACTATTGAGATCTAATGCTGAGGGAATAATTAAGGCGGCTACACTAAACAACAGGTTCTCAAGGTAGACAAAACAGTTGCCTTTCACAATATTACTGCTCATTGACAGTCCTCCTGGTCACCTAAAATCTCCGATGGAGATGTACCATAACTTTAATGTTGTTTTCATGACTGCTATCACAACATCCATTCTGAAGTCTGTGGATATCAGAGTCATTTTCACCTTCAGGTCTTATTGGATAAGAAATACATTTCATAAGCCTATGGCTGCCATAGATAGTGATTCCTGTAATGTATCTGGGCAAAGTCAATTGAAAAACCTTCTGGAAAGGATTCACCTTCTGGATACCTTTAACAACATTTGTGTTTCATGGGAAGAGGTCCAAATATCAACATTAACAGGAGTTTAGAAGAGTTGATTCCAACACCTATGGATGACTTTAAAAGGTTCAAGACTTCAGTAAAGGAAGTTACTACAGATATGGTAGACATAACAAGAGAATTAGAATTAGAAGTGGAGCCTGAAGATCTGACTGAAGTGCTACAATCTCATAATAAAACAGATGAGGAGTTGCTTTTTATGGATGAGCAAAGAAAGCAGTTTCTTGAGATGGATTCTACTCCTGGTAAAGATGCTGTGAAGATTGTTGAAAGGACAACAAACGTTTTAGAAGAATACACAAAGCTGTTGATAAAGCAAAGACAGGTTTTGAGAGGACTGACTACAATTTTGAAAGAGATTCTACTGTGGGTAAAACGCTATCATCTCATGCTACGGAGAAATTGTGAAAGGAAGAGTCAAGCAATGTGGCAAACTTCCCTGTCGTCTTATTTTACTAAACACCACCCTCACCAGTCAGCAGCGTCAACATCGAGGCAAGACTCTGCAACAACAAAGATGTTAGGACTCTCTGAAGACCCAGGTGAAGGTTAGCATCACTTAGCAACAAAATACTTTAAACTATTTAAATTGTTTTTGTAGGCGTGCTATTATTGCACACGTAATAAACTACCATATAGTATAAACATAACTTTTATGTGTACTGGGAAATTAAAAAAATTATTAGACTAATTTTTTTGCAATATTTGCTTTATTGTGGCTGTCTGGAACCAAACCTACAATATCACCGAGGTATACCTACTGAAGTTTTAATACTTTGGCCATCGGATGAAAGAACCAATTCACTGGAAAAGACCATGATGCTAGGAATGACTGAAGGCAAAAGGAGAAGGGGGTGGCAGAGGGTGAGATAGGTAGATAGCATCACTGACTCAAATTGACAAGAATTTAGGTAAACTCCAGGATATAGGAGGACAGAGGTGCCCGGCATGCTGTAGTCCATAAGGCTGCAGAGCTGGACACGACTTAGTAACTAAACAACAACAACTATATGCCTGTACGTGGTAGGTAGGCAGCCTTGAACTCAAGCAGAAACGCAGGTAGCCCTGGAAGGAAAAGTGTGAGGGTTCTGATTGAACTAGACAGAAGTATTCTTTAACATCAGTTCCATAGAGACTTCTCCTCTTTCTAGGATGAAGAGTGGAACAAAATCAATATATCTGTGAGGAAACTCTACAGCATGGAGAAAAGCCTTTGTAAATAACCAAATCATTCAGTGAGAAAAGCTTTTTCTGAAACAGAAGACAAACGGGTAAATATGTATTCACTTATGTTCCTATAAGGAATTGCCTCTGTTGAACAACCAACCTCCTTGAAGAGAAGAGAAACCAAAATAAGAAGGATGTGTGATGAAACTAACGTCCAGGAAGAAGAAATAAAATGGATACACTGGATGGGATAAAAGACAAACTTGCAACTTACTGATCTAGGAGACAAACTGGGAAACACTCTCAGATCACACAGGAAATGAATGCAGAAAGGAGAACAATGAGAAAAAGATAAGCATAGAGATCAAAAAAGAACTGAAATAGTGAGACAAAACCCACAGATTGGTGGGTGTTCCCCCCCAAATAATCGAATCCTGCCAAATCACGTGGAATGAAAGCATTACTGAGGATTTTAGCATCGAAGTCAATTTTCCAGCACTAAACAAAGCTTTAACTCTAGAAGAGTTCATCACCATGTTCTGAAAAAGGTAATGAACAGAGAGATCTCTTCCAAGGTGCAGTCTGTTAAAATGTTAAAATTTAAAGAACAATAAAGATTATGAAAATATCCACTTGTGGGGAAATATTACCTTTGAAAAGCAAAAATTAAGTGTGATCAATATAAAATGACCTTCATTGTGCTTGTAGATGCTCTTTCTTTGATTTCCACTATGGTTAGGATACACTTACTGCCCTGCACTGGTTTGCTTTTGTTCCCTTTTTAATTTACCATAGATTGATTATGATGATAGGTAGGTAGGTAGATAGACAGGCTGACGCTATTCTTTTATATATCTAAGCTACTTTTCTTTTTATTTATTTTTTAATGTACTGTAAGATATATTATATATACAGAAAACTGCATAAAAGCAGTCTTCCCCTTGAATTCAGGTAGATCCTATGACTTGACCAAAACAAGGGAACAAGACTCAGGTGATAATCTTGTCCTGACTGTGC
Organism: Okapia johnstoni; assembly: GCA_024291935.2. Lineage (NCBI taxonomy): Eukaryota > Metazoa > Chordata > Mammalia > Artiodactyla > Giraffidae > Okapia > Okapia johnstoni. Next base: position 12,833,613 of record CM044325.1, read on the forward strand.
TACATCGTTTAAGACCCTGTCTCAATAGCCGGAGAGAGAGACTTTTCTCCTCTGCTGGTTGGAAGAAATAAGCTTCCATGTTGCAAGAGGGCCTGTGGAATATGCTACCAGCTGAGGAAAGCCTGAGCTTGAGCCTTGACTTGACAGCCCCAGTCAAGTGTCTGATGAAATTCAGTTCAGTCTTTCCTGTCCGTCACCAACTCCCAGAGTTTACTCAAACTCACGTCCATTGAGTTGGTAATGCCAGCACCATCTCACCTCTGTCATCCCCTTCTCCTCCCCCCTTCAGTCTTTCCCAGGCTTTTCTTCCAAGGAGCAAGTGTCTTTTAATTTCATGGCTGCAGTCACCATCTGCAGTAATTTTGGAGCCCCAAAATATAGTCTCTCACTGTTTTCCCTTCTATTTGCCATGAAGTGATGTGACCAGATGCCATGATCTTAGTTTCCTGAATGTTGAGTTTTAAGCCAACTTTTTCACTCTCTCTTTAACTTTCATTGAGAGACTGTTTAGTTCTTCTTCACTTTCTGCCATAAGGGTGGTGTCATCTGCATATCTGAGGTTATTGATATTTCTCCTGGCCATCTTGATTTCAGCTTGTGCTTCATCCAGCCTGGCATTTCTCATGATGTACTCTACATATAGGTTAAACAAGCAGGGTGACAAAGTACAGCCTTGACGTACTCCTTTCCCAATTTGGAACCAGTCTGTTGTTCCATGTCCAGTTCTAACTGTTGCTTCTTGACCTGCATACAGATTTCTCAAGAGGCAGGTCAGGTAGTCTGGTATTCCCATCTCTTTAAGAATTTGCAGCGTGTGAAATCTGGGTATAGCTAAGCCTTGTCTGAATTCCCAACATACAGAATTGATGAGATAATGCAATAGCTGAGGGTGAAAGCAACACCCATGTCCATGAAAGAATGGGTAACAAAATGTGATGTATACATGCAATAGGATACTGTTATTCAGCCTTAAAAAGAAAGGACGTTTTTGACATACACTACAACATCTATGAATCTTGATTCAGTTATGCTAAGTGAAATAAATCAAATACACAAAACAAATACAGACTGATTCTACTTATATGAGGTACTCAGAAGTGCTAAAGATGTTAACGAGTTAAAGCCCTTAACTCTTTACATTAAAGCCCTTAATATTGTGAATGCTCTTTATCAAGTTGCAAAAGTTCAAAGTGCTGATGAAAGAAATCATAGATGATGTAAACAAATTGAGACATATGATGTTAATTAATTGACTCAACATAATAAAGATGTCAGTCCTCCCAGAAATTGAAACATAGGTTTAGCACAACTCCCATCAAAATCACAGCAAGACTTTTTGCGGATAGACAATATTATTCTCAAGTGTATACGGAAAAGCAAGGGAACTGAAACAGTTAAAGCGAGTTTTAAAAAGAAATCAAAAGTAGGAGTAACTCATTTATTTGATTTCATGACATTATATGACTATAGGAGTCAAGATTCTGTGGTAATATTAAAGAGATAGACATACCGATCAATACAACAGAATAAAGGAACCAAAAATCGACCCATACAAATATACCCAACTAATTTTTCACAAAGGTGAAAGAAACAATTTAGTGGAGGCGAGTTTTTTAACCGAGTGATGGTGGAGTAATTGGACATCCAAAAGCAAAAAAAGAAAGTAGCAAGAACGGGAATGAGAGAAGGAAGAAAACCTAGTTTCACAAAACTTATACAAAAACTAATTCAAAATGGATCACAGTAAAAAGACTCGCAATATAATTAGAAAATAGGCAAAAGACATGACAAATAAACACATGGAAAGGTGTTGTATATTATGAGCCATTAAGGAATGAAAATTAAAAAGAGACATTAGCTGAGTGAGAATGTACAATATCGAGCACTCTTAACTATTTAGAGGTTTCTTAAAATCTAAAATGGAAATGCCATATGAATTCTTGAAATGGTAAAATTAGAAATGAAGAACAAATTACTTGTGGTTCCCAGGGTTGAAGGAAGGGGGAGAGAGGAGGGAAGTGGGTGTGGCTATAAAAGGGCAACATGGGGGATCCTGGTGGTTATGGAAACATTCAGTATTTTGACTAGATCAATATCAAGATATTGTGATATTGCGCTATGTTTGTACAAGATGTTATCATTGGTGGAAATTGGGTAAAGGGTAAATGAGATTTCTCTGTATTATATCTTGCAACTGCGTGAGAATCTACAATTATCTCAAAATTAAAGTTTAATTTTTTAAAAGTTTATATAATGACAAGCAAATACAATTGCAATCTTGAGCTGGATCCCAGATGGAAAACCAAACCAAACTAAGAGCTCTAAAGGATTATTTGGAGTAGAATTGGGGAGATTTAAATACAGTTGTATGATAAACAGTATTTATTGCACAAGTTAAATTTTTGAGTGTGATCATAGTGTTATGATTATATAGGAGCCTGTATAACTCCTTGTTACACTGAATTATTTAGTACAATAAATTATTTAGGGGTAACATGTAACACCACGGGCACCTAAATCTCAAGTAATTCGTAAATAAGGTTTTTTTTTAACTCTCAAATAATTAAGAGGGGCAGGGGAGGGAGGAGGGAGAGAGTAAGCAAGCCAGGCAGCCAACATAGAACATCCCTGAAAGATAAACAAATAGACAAGAGTGATGATGAGGGAAACAGCCTCCATAATCAATAGTTATGAAAGTTATGAACTCTGTCCCGTACTGGGAATCTTTCATGCCCTGCTTGCCTAGACAAACACTGCCTACTTTTCTATTCCTCTAGATAAGTGCTGTAAACTTTTTATAAATCTTAAACATTTTACTGATCAGATACTGGAAACTTTTTCAAATGTATATCATCAGTATCTTTAAACAGGGTTTTTCAAGTTGGCCAACTTACAGCTGCGAAGTTTACCTTCCCCTCTTGTCCAAATGCCCTGGGATCTCATCTTCCCAGTGAGGTGCTAAGCAGTTCCCAGAGGTGGCTTTCGACTGTACTCTCCTCAAAGTGTTGTGACAGTGATAAATGCAGGTATTGGGAGGTAGTGGTCCCCAAGTCCGAGCAATAAACATTCTCCTCCTTTCATAACGTAGTCAGATAAGGAGCAAGGCCTTGTTTAAAAATGTTAAGTGAGTCATATTTTTTCCTTCACAGTGGTTTCTTCAGGAAAGTAGAACTGAGTTTCAAAAATGTAAGGAGAAATATTTTTTTACCTTCTGTAATGCATATTTTATCTTGTATGTGTGTTTTAATTTCTTTTCAAAGTTATTGGGATATGTGGTATGTGTTTGTGTCTCTCTCTGTGTATGTGTTCATTTGTTTTTTAAAATGATACTCTACCCTAGAATCCTAGGGAGAATGAGTAAGAGACATATGAAGAACTCAGTGGAACAAAAATTGACAGTCTTTCAGGGAAGTCATTTGAAACAGAAGTCATAAATATCCATAGCCTCTGACCTGCCAATTTGCATGTAAGGAACCCATCATAAAGTTATAATTTAAAATGTGGACAAAGATTTATCCACAAAAGTTCACATTATAAAAGCAAATACTATATGAATAATCTGATGTTCCAATTTAGAGGAATAGTTAACTTATTATACATGCAGGCATTTAGATAGGAAACTGTACATTCTTTATTATTATCTTATAATCAATAAAAGTAAATATTTTAATTACTTTGGAAATGTTTTATATGAGAAATAAAATAAATATAAGCTATTTTATGGGCAGCAGAACTAAAACTGATGCATCATTTCCAGTTTCCAATTGTGTTCCAATCTCTAATACTTTGTTTCCTCTTTGGAGTCTGTTACTTGGCTCTTTCCCAATTTAGCTTTGAGGAATTTCCTATCAGAAAACAATGCTTCTCTGGTCATGGGTATAATGATACCTTATCCATTGGTTTCTTTTATTGGCGCTTATATCCCTAGTTCACTGGCACAGAAAAACAGAAAAGTTTTGATGCTTAATAAGTGCCTTGAGAAGAAATTACCACCACCATCCTCAAGAAACCATTTTAGAAAAAAAGATGTGTACATGTAGAGTTTTGAAAGATCATTATTAGTTTAACATAATTCTCATATGGTGTATCCCCTACAGAATCTCCTTCAGGAAAGCCTGGAGGATTAGCCATAATTCAGAACATGAAGATTACTCTGTTAAAAGAAAGTAATCAGTCCCATGTTATTCATCAAAGCAATGTTTTACTTAGAAAACCCAGAAATAAATTCATCTTGGTCTGGCAGAAACTGAGGTGAAATTATGATATTTTTGGTGGATGAAATGCTGAAAGTTCTATTTGAAACTGAAAATTGTTTTGTCTTAACAATCAGAGACATTAATGACAGCACCATATGAAAAATACACACATAGACAAAGGTTTTAGAAACCCGGAATGCGTCTTACTAGACATGATAAAAAATTTAAAGGAGTGATACCATTACCAACACACACACACACATATACAGACACACACCCCCTTTCCATTCCCTTTTATAGTAAAGCAGCTTTTAATTTACTTGATTTTGTCATTGTGATAATCCTAATTTAGGCTGTTTCCAATCTATAAAAAATTGTATATTCTCCCCCAAATGAATATTATTGAGCTGTTTCCAACAAACTACACGTGTTCTATGAAAACATTGTTAAAACTGGGACTCACTTTCCCAATTCCCACTTCCACCTCTGTCTGCCCCACGAAAGACAGTTTCACTCACACTCGTATCTGAAAAATGTTTGCAATGAAAGATATATAGTTACGGAAAATAATACTGTTGCATAAAAGACAAATTATGCCAACGTCAATTGTGGACAATCAGGGCTGTGTTTCAAGTTCTGGATGATCTTTCTTAATAATAATGCCTTCAAAAGCATTTAGAAGAGAATGTACCAAGAGAAATCATAATGTATCATGTACTTTGGTAAAATAATCTGACCCTTAGCTCTGTCAGCTCAAAAACTGATTTTTTTTTCCCACTCATTGTGCCCATACACTAACTCAGCTCACAGGAGACAAATCTACAAATCAAACAAAAACCATCTGTTTACGTTAAAAACATAACTCTTATATCCTACGGCTGGTACATTCTTTCCCCGAAGGAAAGCAGTAAATTCAGTCAACTTATCATCTCAATGGGGCTTCCCTGGTAGCTCAGCTGGTAAAGAATCTGCCTGCAGTGTAGGAGACCTGGGTTCAATCCCTGGGTTGGGAAGATCCAGTGGAGGAGGGCATGGTGACCCACTCCAGTATTCTTGCCTGGAGAATCCCCATGGACAGAGAAGCCTAGCACAGCATCATCTCAATATTGCTTGATGAGCTGCAGTGAAACTAACTAGGAAAATCAGGCTGCAATGCAGTGAAAATGCCCCCTGCCTCCCCATTTTTCCAAATGAAGCAGGGGGAGGGGGAACATCTCCTTTCTTCAAGAGCAGAAAAAATGAGTATGGCCACAAAATGTCCGGGTTCTTGACATTTTGGAATTTGGAAAGAGGGAAGTGAGGTGAAATGAAAGTCGCTTAGTCGTGTCCGACTCTTTGCGACCCCATGAACTGCATGCAGCACTCCAGGCCTCCCTGTCCATCACCAACTCCCGGAGTCTACTGAAACCCATGTCCATAGAGTCGGTGATGCCATCCAGCCATATCATCCTCTGTCGTCCTCTTCTCCTCCTGCCCTCAATCTTTCCCAGCATCAGGTTCTTTTTGAACGAGTCAGCTCTTCACCTCAGGTGGCCAAAGTATTGGAGTTTCAGCTTCAACATCAGTCCTTCCAGTGAATACCCAGGACTGATCTCCTTTAGGATGGACTGGTTGGACCTCCTTGCACTCCAAGGGACTCTCAAGAGTCTTCTCCAGCACCACAGTTCAAAAGCATCAATTCTTTGGCGCTCAGCTTTCTTTATAGTCCAGCTCTCACATCCATACATGACCACTGGAAAAACCATAGCCTTGACTAGACGGACCTTTGTCAGCAAAGTAATGTCTCTGCTTTTTAATATGCTGTCTAGGTTGTTCGTAACTTTCCTTCCAAGGAGGAAGCGTCTTTTAATTTCATTGCTGCAGTCACCATCTGCAGTGACGTTGGAGCCCAGAAAAATAAAGCCAGCCACTGTTTCCACTGTTTCCCCATCTATTTGCCATGAAGTGATGGGACCGGATGCCGTGACCTTAGTTTTCTGAATATTGAGCTTTAAGCCACTTTTTCACTCTCCTCTTTCACTTTCATCAAGAGGCTCATATACTGTAAGTCCATGGAATTCTCCAGGCCAGAATACTGGAGAGGGTAGCCTATTCCTTCTCCAGGGGATCTTCCCAACCCAGGAATCGAACTGAGGTCTCCTGCTCTGCAGGTGTATTCTTTACCAACTGAGCTGTGAGGGAAGACTGGACATGGAAGGCAAATACTTTTACTTCTTGCTAGTGGACAGGCTTTACCAAAGAAAACTCATTGTCCAGGACAGTATTGGGAACTTCCATAGATTCCAAGGCAGTTTCCAAAACTAAGCTTCCACCTCCTGGCTCAGTCTGCTCTCAGTCTGAATAGTGAAATGAGCCAAGGGCATAGTCGCAAAGCCTGTTATTATTGTCTGCAGTCTCCCCAGGAGCCTCCCCATACAACCCGCATGTCCACACACCCCACTCCCTTTACTACCCACCCCCTTCATTCTTCACCACGCATGTGCTCCTCCCTCTGAGAACTGTCCCTTATTTTGGTGGAGTGGTGTGGGAGGAGAGGGAGAAACAGTGGAGGCTACTCTGAAGCTTACTGCACTTGGAGTAGATCCTAAGACCAGAGCTCTTCACTGGATAGCCTCCCTCCCGCACGTCTCTGGCTTCCTTTAGCCAGTACGGTGCTTTGTGTGCTCAGCTGTGTCCGACATTTTACAACCCATGGACTGTAGCCCACCAGGCTCCTTGTCCATGGATTCTCCAGGCAAGAATATTGGAGTAGGTTGCTGTTTCCTACTCCAGGGGATCTTCCCAACCAAGGGATCGAACCCACATCACTTACATCTCCTACATTGGCAGGAAGATTCTTTACCACTGCACCACCTGGGAAGCCCAAATCATTCAATAGTTGAACTGCTTTTGCAGCTCAGAAGTTAAGGACATCAAGACATCTCCAAAATCCTGCCTTCGAAAATGGATAGCTAGGGGGAGATGATAATCCAGGGCTCTTCCTTCCCCAAACAGAATAAACATGGGAAATGCCACACTGAATCTCTTTGACCTTTTTCTAGGTTTCATCAAATCTAATGCTTCCTCTGATTGACTCAGTCTTTCTTGGTCTGTGATCTTATCCAAGGTTAACATATTTACTTGCTTATTCTTACTGCTTCTAGTGTGAGAAAGTTTATGATTCTTAAGTGCTTTTGTGAGATGGTATATTCCATTGCATGGACTTCCCTGGTGGCTCAGACAGTAAAGAATCTGCCTGCAGTACAGAAGACCTGGGTTCAGTCCCTGTGTCTGGAAGATCCTCTGGAGTAGGAAATGGTAACCTGCTCTAGTATTTTTGCCTGGAGAATCCCATGGACAGAGGAACCTGGTGGGCTACAGTTCAAAGGGCCACAAACAGTCAGACATGACTGAGCGACTAATACACACATGCACACACACACACACACACACACACACGCACACACACATTCCATTGCCAACTCTAAATTGGCATGTGTAAAATTTTTTATGATAAGTTCAAATAATTGCAAAAGACACAATTCTACCATACTGTTTATCTAGTACCCCACTCATGGTACTAGAGAAAAGTGTGAGCATCAACAAAGGCCCTATACAGCTAAACATAAATAAATAAACAAAACTTTTTAAAAATCCAATAATATGCATCATGAAAATGATCTCATTTTTGAATTTTAACTTTAAGATAGACATAGAGATCATAGAGGGTAGATAGACAGATGAATGAATGAAGAAAGAGAGAAATGATGGAGCACTGAGTCTTGTTTTGAATTTGCTATCTAAACAAAATAAGAATCGTTCAGAAAATTTCTTTCTGAATCTGTCCTTTTTCACCAAGAAATTCTCCCTTAGCAGCTATGAATTCTTTAATTGGTTCCTTTGGAATCTTGAGACTACCTCGTGTAGGAGGTTGCATTCTGTTATTTTCAGAGCATCCCATTGGTTGTAACTGTTGGTGTCCTCAGTTCGTGTGGAAAGGGATCACACAAAGGCCTAAATATCATCTTCAAGGGTGATTGCCACACATGCATGATGGTTGCTCAATATATATGTTTTAAACTAAATAATTGTGTTCTACCTTCATAATTTAAGACTTAGAGACCCATCTTATCTCTAAATAATTTAACACTTAGAGACCCTCCCACCCCCATATTGGACAGCCTACAAGGTGTATCATTTCAATTTTCAAATAGAAAGTGAAAAACAGCAACCCAGAAATGATGTAGTCATGATATTTTTGCTCACTTCGAATACTTATATAGGACCCTGGAAAATATTTTAAATTAGCAGCATTTCAGGAAACTTAGGTAGTGTGGTTGCTGTAATATCAGGTAACCCTATTAATCAAAATTTTCAGTTCCTTCCACTTGTATAGAGCTTCCAATTGTAGACAAGTTTTTCACATATATGATCTCATTTGTACTCATAAAAGCTCTGAGAAGACAGGATAAATTTTATTCCAACTTTACATCTGAGGATACTTGACTAGGTCCCATTTTTTTTTTAACTTTTTTTGGCCATGTTTCACAGCATGCAGGATCTTAGTTCCCCAACCAAGAGTAAAACCTTATTTCCTGATTCCTACTCCAGGAAGGGTACAAACTATCAGAAAAGACTTTGAGGAGGAACTTGCATAGGATAGGCGGGTTTTGCTACAGAAGAGACAACCCCAACATCTCAATGGCTCAAAACAACAGAGATTTGTCACGTAAGTCCAATGTGGGTGGGTTGATTTTTCAAGGCAAATGCCCTCCATCCAGCACTTTAGTGATCCACCCTTTTAAAGCTGCCCCATGGTTGCCACACGGGGAAGAGAGTCTTCAATGGAAGTCAAATGCTTTGGTTTTACAGCGACATTTGCTCCCCTCAACCACTATAGCCTGTGGGCCAGAACTAGTTGTAAGATGTGTCTGACTGCAAGGGGTTGGTGTACAGATTGGAAAAGAATTTCAAGACAGGAAGAAGAATGAAAGAAGAATAAAATTTATTAGCATGGGGGAGGAGGGGGGTTGGTGCCAGTATAGCAGGCCAGCTTCCTGATAATCAGGGAGAGCTGACCCCTCACGTGGGTGTTTTCATCTACTTTTATAGCTGGAGAACAAAGGAATGGGGTAGGGGTCTTGCAAATCATTTGCTGATTGGATGAGGTATATGTGCATTCCCTATATAGGGGTGAGTGAAGAGTAAGACATACCTTTCCTTGTATGGGACAGGAAGGGGGACAGGCCATGTTACACAGGAGAGCTCAAAAATTCCGCAATGGTTACAACACGGCAGGAAGGGCCATAAGGGTCTGGGTTTTTTCCTGTTCCTACACTCCAAGACCTTTCTTGCTCATCTTGTGCTTTTTTTTAATATTTATTATTTTTTTAGTTTTGGCCACATCAGGTCTTGGTCTTCCCAGGTGGCCCAGGGGTAAAGAATCCACCTGCCAAGCAGGAGATGCAGTTTTGATCCCTGGGTTGGGAAAATCCCCTTCCAGAGGAGGAAATGGCAACCTACTCCAGTATGCTTGCCTGGAAAATCCCAGGGACAGAAGAGCCTGGTGGGTTACAGTCCATGGGGCCACAAAACAGTCAGACACGACTTAGTGACTGAGCACACCCACATCAGATCTTAGTTGTGGCACATAGAATCTTAGTTACTGCTCGTGGGCCTCTCTCTAGTTGTGGCACAGGGGCTTGGTTGCTCCAAGGCATGTGGGATATTAGTTCCCTGACCAGGGATCAAATGTGTCCCCTGCTTTGCAAGGCGGATTCTTAACCACTAGACTACCAAAGAAGTCCCTTCATCTTGTTCTTTCGTCCTCAGGGCACCATATAAGGGGACAGGGAAGTATAAGTTTCCTGTGTCCCCAGGGCATGGGTGAGCACCCACACTCTCCACCATGAATAAATATCTAAGAATAAATAGCATTTGCAGAAGTAGGAGGAGGCCCCTCAAGGACACTAATGGAAATGGTGAAATACACACACATCAAATCTTTTTGACAGCCCAGTGCTGGGTTCTCTCACATACATTTTTATTAGTTGATCCTAACAGTCTGAAAGGTGAATATTGTTCCTTGTTTTATGGTTTAGGAAACTTGAGTTTATAGATGTGAGAAATGGAATATTTCCTGCCATTATCAGTAAACAAGGATGTCACAATTATCAGCAATTACAGCCCTCCAGTGTGGGACGGTGAGCCCTAAAGGAGCTCAGGAAGGAGAATACCTGCTATCTAGATGCTGGGAAAGATTGAAGGCAGGAGGAGACGGGGACGACAGAGGATGAGGTGATTGGATGGCATCACCGACTTAACGGACATGAGTTTGAGTAAGCTCTGGGAGTTGGTGATGAACATGGAAGCCTGGCCTGTTGCAGTCCATGGGGTTGCAAAGAGTTGGACACACTGAGCTGAGCTACTGAACTGAACTGAGCAGCCATCTGACTATAGCCACACCCCATGGTGAGCCCTGAGGCAAGGAAGCTTAGGAAGTGAAAACAAAGGATACTGGCCACAGATTAACTAAGGTGTGTATCAAAGGAACAAAGCTAGTGGAGGTGATGGAATTCCAGTTGGGCTATTTTAAATCCTAAAAGATGATGCTGTGAAAGTGCTGCACTCAATATGCCAGAAAATTTGGAAAACTCAGCAGTGGCCACAGGACTGGAAAAGGTCAATGTTCATTCCAATCCCAAAGAAAGGCAATGCCAAAGAATGCTTGAACTACCGCACAATTGCACTCATCTCACACGCTAGCAAAGTAATGCTCAAAATTCTCCAAGTCAGGCTTCAACAGTACGTGAACCGCGAACTTCCAGATGTTAAAGGTGGATTTAGAAAAAGCAGAGGTCAAATTGCCAACATCTGCTGGATCATCGAAAAAGCAAGAGAGTTTCAGAAAAACATATACTTCTGCTTTATTGACTATGCCAAAGCCTTTGACTGTGTGGATCACAATAAATTGTGGAAAATTCTTAAAGAGATGGGAATACCAGTCCACCTGACCTGCCTCTTGAGAAATCTGTATGCAGGACAAGAAGCAACAGTTAGAACTGGACATGGAACAACAGACTGGTTCCAAATCAGGAAAGGAGTATGTCAAGGCTGTATATCCTTGCTTATTTAACCTATATACAGAGTACATCATGCAAAATGCTGGGCTGGATGAAGCACAAGCTGGAATCAAGATTGCTGGGAGAATATCAGTAACCTCAAATATACAGATGACACCATCCTTATGGCAGAAAGTGAAGAAGAACTAAAGAGCCTCTTGATGAAAGTGAAAGAGGAGAGTGAAAAAGTTGGCTTAAAGCTCAACATTCAGAAAACTACTATCATGGCATCCAGTCCCATCACTTCATGGCAAATAGAAGGGGAAACAATGGAAACAGTGAGAGACTTCACATTTTTGGGCTCCAAAATCATTGCAGATGATGACTGCAGCCATAAAATTAAAAGATGCTTACTCTTTGGAAGAGAAGTTATGACCAACCTAGACAGCATATGAAAAAGCAGAGTCATCACTTTGCTAACAAAGGTCCGTCTAGTCAAAGCTATGGTTTTTCCAGTAGTCATGTATGGATGTGAGAGTTGGACTATAAAGAAGGCTGAGCACCGAAGAATTGATGCTTTTGAACTGTGGTGTTGGAGAAAACTGTTGTGAGTTCCTTGGACTGCAAGGAGATCCAACCAGTCAATCCTTAAAGAAATCCTTAAGTCCTGAATATTCATTGGAAAAACTGATGCTGAAGCTGAAACTCCCAATACTCTGGCCACCTGATGGGAAGAGCTGACTCATTTGAAAAGACCCTGATGCTGGGAAAGATTGAAGGCAGAGGAGAAGGGGATGACAGAGGATGAGATGGTTAGATGGCATCACCAACGTGACAGACATGAGTTGGAGTAAACTCCGAGAGTTGGTGATGGACAGGGAAGTCTGACATGCTGCAGTCCATGGACTCACAAAGAGCTGGACACGACTGAGCAACTGAACTGAACTGAACTGATACCAAAGGAGTGATTTCAACGAGCCCAGACTCTTGCATCTTCCCATGCCTAGAAAAGGGCTAAATTCCTTAACTTGGGATATCTGGTTTTAACAATAATCTTTTGATGTTCAGACTATCTATCCTTTACTGCAAAACTTCTAGATAACCTGGCTCCTTCCCTCGCCTCCTTGGAGCAGTTCTCTCAGAGTCACTTGAGATGCTAACTCCCAGGCTTGAAACCCTAAAAATTCCCGCCAAATAAAACCTAACTCTCAACTTTTAGGTTGTGAATATTTTTTAAGTTGAGAGAAACTACAAAACTTGCCCCAGAGTTCATATTAGTAAGTGGAGGAAAATCTAACTCTCGTGTGCTTCCTTTTCTCCATCTCTCAGCTTCATATAATGATTTCTTCACCATTGCATACAGGATTTATGTTTATGGAGCCTGGGGATTCATTGGGGAGGGATACAGAAGAGCTGGCAATTCTATTGGCACTGATTTCTTTAGCAAGCTAGTTGGTGAGCACATAGATGTGTGTTTAATTCCTTTTAAATCTTAAATATTTTAAAATGCTTTCTTTAAAAAGAGAAGGGGGTCAGTTCAGTTCAGTTCAGTCGCTCAGTCGTGTCCGACTCTTTGCGACCCCATGAATTGCAGCATGCCAGGCCTCTCTGTCCATCACCAACTCCCGGAGTCTACCCAAACCCATGTCCATCGAGTCGGTGATGCCATCCAACCATCTCATCCTCTGTCGTCCCCTTTTCCTCCCACCCCCAATCCTACCCAGCATTAGGGTCTTTTCCAATGAGTCAACCCTTCGCATGAGGTGGCCAAAGTATTGGAGTTTCAGCTTCAACATCAGACCTTCCAATGAACACCCAGGATTGATCTCTTTTAGGATGGATTCATTGGATCTCCTTGCAGTCCAAGGGACTCTCAAGAGTCTTCTCCAACACCACAGTTCAAAAGCATCAATTCTTCGGCGCTCAGCCTTCTTCACCGTCCAACTCTCACATCCATACATGACCACTGGAAAAACCATAGCCTTGACTAGAGGGGGTAGATAGAGTCAAAAACTTGTGACACTTTCTTAAAAACATAAGTATTTTTTAAATATATCAGCAATGAGAAAGCAGGAAACACATTATTGTTAACATTTATTGAGCACATACTACGTCCTAGATAGTTATAAAAAATTGATTTCTATGTACTAAGTTATCTCATTCCAACATGCTACCAATGAGGTAGATACTATCATTATCCTTATTTTAATATGAGATCAAAAACTGAAGAAAGATTCAATACATTATTTAAAGTCAAGTAATTTATAAAGGGGACAAACTAGATTGGAATGAAGCACTCTGGTTTCAGGATGTGTACACATAAAATCCATCACTTGGTAATACCTCCCCTAAGAAGGTGAAGGATGAGTCAGGTTTGCAGAGGTGGGTCAAAATCTTTCAGGCATCTCCTGCTTGTTACATTCCGTACAGATCTGCATGTAGTTCCGCTGGGAATTCAAAATAGCGTTCTTGTGACAGTGACAGAAAAATCGATGATGTGCTTGTCAGAGAAGTTTCAAAGAAATATTTAAATATATGGGTTTGACTCTCTTGGACTGGTTGAAGGGGAAGGTGATAAGAGGGTTCTACTTTTGATGGAAACTTCCTTGGCAAGTCTAGTGGAGTTGGGGAAGGATTTAAGAATTGTCGAAGGTCAAGTGATTTCGTTGAGTTGGGATTCCTCTCCTGCTTGGACAGGTAAGTTATAAGAACACAGTGTGGAATTACTGCTGTTGCTGCTACACACACACACACACACACCCAGTTCAGGATTGCAGTGTGGAATTACTGCTGTTGCTGCTACACACAGACACACACACACAGACACACACACACCCAGTTCAGGATTGCAGTGTGGAATTACTGCTGTTGCTGCTACACACACACACACAGAGTTCAGGACTGCAGTCACTCACACACACACACACACACACACACACACACACCCAGTTCAGGATTGCAGTCACACACACACACACACCCCCAGTTCAGGATTGCAGACACACACACACACACACCCAGTTCAGGATTGCAGTCACACACACACACACACACACACACACACACACACACACACCCAGTTCGGGATTGCAGACACACACACACACACAGAGTTCAGGATTGCAGTGTATACACACACACACACACACCCAGTTCAGGATTGCAGTCACACACACACACACACACACACACACACACACACACACACCCAGTTCGGGATTGCAGACAGACACACACACACAGAGTTCAGGATTGCAGTGTATACACACACACACACACACCCAGTTCAGGATTGCAGTGTAAAGAACCCAGGTGGGATTCCCACCACGGAGGGACAGAAGCACCCCGGGAGAGCCCTAGACCAGACCGCCTCGCGCCTGCGCCACAGCGCGCGGTGGAGGACCGCCGCCAGGGGACGCCCCCGCGCGGCTCGGCCCCTCTGTCCCCTCCCCGGCCGCTCCCCGCCCCTCGCTCCCCCTACGCGCAGAGAAGGCGGAAGTAGGGGTGTCCAGCTCTGCGGCTCGGGCGCCCAGGGGACGCAGCAGTGGCGGCCTTCAAGTTAGAAGACTGGCTTTCCGGCCACTTCGGCGCGGAGCGCGGCGCCTTCCTCCCCTTGCGCCTTGGCCGACGGGAGTCGTGCGGCCGGGTGGAGTCGGCGGCCCAGCGAACCCGAACGGTGAGTCTTCTGACGGCTCCGGGAGGTCGCGGCCTCGCTCCCCACGAGCTGGGACGTCTCCGTCTCTCCTCTAGTTTCTCACGGGCTGGGGACGCCGCCCCTGACCTCTCGCTCCCCACGGGTTGGGGTCGCCGCCCCTGTCCCCTGGCTTCTGCGGGGCTGGGGATGCCGCCCCTGTCCCCTAGCTTCCCAAGGGCTGGGGACGCCGCCTCCTCTCCCCTGGGCTCCTACAGGTTGGGGACCCCGCCCCGTGTTCCCCCTGCTCGCCCGGCCTGCGGGGGCCTCCCGCCGAGTCACTCCATCCCCCAGCGGGAGTCGCGCGCCAGCTTCCTCCGCCCGACCTGCCCCACTCCGCGCATTCCCTTCCCAGAAGAGGAAATCGTCTCCTGGATTTTCCCGTCGCTCCGCTGTTACCAGCTTTAAAAAAAAAAAAAAAAATTCCTATTAAGTTCGTAGCGACTCCCTCTGTCACTGTCATGGGAAAGCTATTTTGAGGCTCCGTGTTGAACTCGGTAGACTTCCCAGGCAGCAAGCTTTTTTTTTTTTTTTTTTAAAAAAAGGTTCAGCTGACACCAGTGTTTCCTCCCCCGCGCCTGCACTTGGGAGTTCTAGCGATTGTTCCAGACGCTGGGTTGATAAAGCTGTTCCTAGTATTTGGCTTCGGGGGAACTCCAGCTGAGAGTTAGGACTGTCTTGAGTGAACAGAAAGTACCTACAAGTTTTAGCAGCTTGAACCTGTAATGTGTGCGTGTTTTCTCTGGTTTCTCGGGAGAGTAATTTACTAAATGTCTTGCTGTACACAGGCATACAAACAAGAAAAGCTTTCTGAGTGTTGGCCTTGAGAATCTGGCCACAGGTGTTTTATCCATCCACTTGTGATTGCTCGGGAGGGGAGAAGGGGCTTTTCTGATCTTAAGGCTGGGGGTGGGGTGACGACGTTGTGGCCCCTTGCATGACTCAAGGAAGGACTGTGTCTCAGGCACTTGTTGCCTATGTGAAGATCAGAGTTTCAACCTCCTGGCGCTGCATACAGCAGTGTTTCAGAATTGTAACTTGAGGGCTTTTCTGTGACAGATTTGAATACCTCATAAATTTGTGGCCACTTAGATTTTGAAAGAAGTTGTTCAAATCTTTGCCTCCTGGAGGAGAACAAATAGTGCCTAGAAAGGGGAATGCCCCTCAAATTTGTGTTCAAGAATAAGGCATAGCAGTTGACTCTTTTGGCCAGCACCTCTTGGCCATTGCAACACTTTTGCAGGTCTTTGCAATTTTAGGAATAGATTTTAAAGACCTGGTAAATAGTTCTTGTTTCTAAGCTAATAGCAAATTAGAGGTGATTTCTTAGTGTTTTGTATTAACACAGTTTTACTTTATGTGAGTTACATGGTTAACTATGAATGAATTTCCGTTGACTTAAAATTGACCATTTCAAGATATAACATTGATTTCTTTAGCTTGGTGGGTTTCTCTTCCTAGCATCTGTAGATCTTACAGAAACATTTTTGTGCATCACCCTACTGCCCCTCCCACAAGATATTTAACATTATACTCTTTAGACTAATATATACACCCATGCTAATAGGGGAATGTAAGCTATGATTTCTTATAAGGCTATTTTCATATTCATTTTGCAGTCAAAATAAGTTGGCAGTGGATATCTCCTACAGTATTTAATTAATGCAGTGCTTACTAGGTTCACAAAGAGGGAATTAGTCATGAAACTCTTAACCTACTAAGGAACCATGAACTTTGTACTGTCTCTTCTATTAATTCACGTAGAAAGCCACATGAATTCTAAACGTTAGAATAGAAAATAGGCTGTAAGAAATCTTTATTTGCAAGTAAGAATATCTGTTAACTCTATTTTAACTTATGAAAAGCCAAGCCTACCTCTGTAGCATCTCATGAAGTGGATACCTGAGGCACCATGTGAGGTTAAAAAAAAAAACAAAACCCTAATAGAAGATAATATTTTCTACTTGATTGCTAGGTTATCTTTCATTCACTTCTGTTGCTGACTCTAAGCACTATTTTTTCATTGGTGTTAATTAAAACAGTTACTGATTGTAGTTAGGAAAATGATTTTCATTTAAGTCATCACAATCCCAAAAAGCAAAGGGAAAAATTGTTTTAACTTGCCCGAAAGAGTAAACCTAAAAATACTGAATGGCACTCAAAATACTGCTTTAGCTTAATTTTCCCTTTGCAGTATAGTTACATGGGACTATATCCTGTAGACACAGTGACTACCTAGAAAAGTTTATTTGAAAGGTGTAAAGTTTCTGTATTATGTCTTAAAAGCTTGAAAAGTAGTGGCAATTAGATTTTTAAGACATGCTCACTTTCATGTCTTAACACTGCATTCCTGCAGTGGAATTCCTTTTAAGGAATTGTGACTGACTGGACAAATTTTCTTAGTAACATATTTGCTATAAAAGGTCTCTTTCAACCTAAAGACCTTCAAGTTTTTTGAACTGGACAGCAAGAGAGCAGTATATCGACTATCGAACAAACTAAGTTTTAACTGGACATTTGGGCAGAAAAAGTAGGCTTGGCTCAGTGACTTGCTTTTGTCTTCTGGCTAGCACTTTGATATATGCTGTATAACCAAACAAACATTAATTTCTCAAAAGTGATTTTACTTTAAAAAAATGAATAAAGTTTCAAAAAGTAACTATACCTGGAATTATCAAAGGTATATAAAATGTGTTCTCTCATACTTAATCTACTCTTGGGAGTGGGAATTAGAAAGCCTTTGATATTGTGTATCAAAATGTAGCTCATGTTGGATAACCAGCATCATCTATGAGAAATCATAAAAAGTTATATACCTGAGCTAATAATTCTACTTCTAAGAAATTTATCTAAAGTAGTAATTAAACACAGAAATGTATGTGTGTGTGTGTGTGTTTAGTCGCTAAGTCGTGTCCAACTCTTGAGACCCCCATGAACTGTAGCCTGCCAGGCTTCTCTGTTCATGGGATTCTCCAGGGAAGAATACTGCAGTGGGTTGCCATTTCCTTCTCCAACAAAAGTGTATATGAGGAAATAAAAAAACAAAGGATATAAACCCTAGTGTAGCATCACAGTGTCGTCTGTCCTCAGAGTTGGAGGGTGTAACGGGGGCCTTTTACCCCCACCCCCACCCCACCCCCCGAGCACAGGTGTAAAGACGAATTGTGTTCATTTCCATGATGTTGCTGTTCCCTTCTTCTCATCTACTTGTACAGCCTTCCCTGGGAATCTGCATTACCTGTAACAAGGCTTCTTGAACTGTTTTTAACTCTTTGAAAATATTATATCAAAACTAAAAAATGAAACAAAGCACCAGCCTTTCTTTACTGATTTTTTGGAATTCTATCAACCCAACCTAATAACAATGGACAGCTCATGTCTAATAGAAGCTGTTGTCAGCATCTTAGTCTAGTGTCATAAAAATAATTGAAAGAGTTTTAATACACCTTGATAGACAAAGTTGTCAAAATATAGACAACTATAGGCTAGTACATATTGCATAGACTCTGGGGTCAGGTAGTCTTGAGTGCTGATCCTATCTGTTTCTTATTAGTTGGTTAATCCTTGGCAAGTTACTTAGCCTTTTAAAGATTCAGAGTTTTCCCTTTGACAAGGGGGAAGGGGGAACAATGAAATTGTTAAATAAACTAACTTATGGAACCACACAAGATAACTCATTTTACTTCCAAGCACAGTTCTTAGTGTTTTGCATATGTTAATACACTTAATCGAATTCTGAGGTGGATTCTTCTGTTATCCCCATTTACATATGAGGAAACTGAAGCACAGAAAGGTTATGCAATTTGCCCAGGGCATACACCAAATAATGGAGACAGAAGTTAAACTTGCTTCATCCTATTCTAGCACCTAAGCTCTTCACCACTTTATGGTATTGCCCCTCCAGCCAGAATAGTGCCTCATCCTTTGTAGGTGCTCATCAAATGGTTCTCAGGATTTCTGAGAAGGAAAAAAAAGATCTCTATCATGGTAAAAAGATTGAAGATTACTGTCTTAATCCACTGTCATGATGGCAGACAGGATTTTTATATAGAAATGAGACGAGCTGGGGATACATTTTCTACAACCTTCGCTGGACAGTTACATTCTGTTTTCCAGAACTCTGGTTGATACTTGAACAACACAGGTTTGAGCTGCATGAATCCACTTATAGGTGGATTTTTTTCCCAATAAATATTACAGCATTATGTCATCAGAGGTTGGTTGAATAAGTGGGTATAGACACAGACCATAAAGTTGTATGTGGATTTTTACCTGTGTGGGGGTCAGCACCTCTAACCCCCATGTTGTTCAAGGGTCAGCTGTATATTTGGCACATAGACTGAGAATTTTCCTTGGGTGTAATTATCTGCAAAAGGGACTTGGTTAATTAGGCTGTGAATTGCTTTTAGACCTTAACTTGTTAACTTGTAAATTCCAGTAATGGTTTGAATTTGAAAGCATCCTACCTACCCATGAAAGCCATAGTTTTCCATAGGCAAACAAAACCTCATTTGTTTTTCCGGTCATTAATAATGAAACATAGTCACTTGACTGAGGGCACGAGGACAGTACAAATACGCTTTTTCAATTCTGTTCTTCCAGCATAATAGAAATTGCCACACTGAACATTTGGAGGTACTGTTGACCCCTTGAACAACACAAGTTTGAACTGCACAGGTCCACTTATATGCAGATTTGTTTGTTTTTTTCAGTACAGGATCTGTGGTTGTTGACTTCAAGAATGTGGAACTCTGAGAACGGAGTGCCAACTTGGATTTTTTGTCGTGTGGGGGTTGGCACCCCTTACACCAAGTTGTTCACGGGTCAGCTGTACTCAGTAGAATTTTAGGTCTAGAGGAGGAAGCTGAGATCCAAATGGTCACATTGCCCTAAATCACAGATCTAATAGTTTCTCATGATCCTCTGATCCCTTGTGCACTGGTCTTCTTTGCACTGCCTGCCCATTGTACTGTTCCCTTCAGCTCTGGATACTTAAAGGAACTTCAGCAGCATAATTAAGTTCATTTCAGCTGCTTAATGAACACCTGATAGGTGAAAGAGCTCGTGCTAAGTACTGAGGAAACAAAAATTCTTGAAACTCCAGTCGTAGAAAACAGACGTTTAAACAGATAATTATGCTAATTATTACAACTGAGATATTTTTCTTCTGTTAACCTTATATTCCAGCTTTCTACTAGCTCACGAATTCCTTAACTTGTAAAATAGTACTTTTATGAAGCAAAGCTAAAAAAAACTTCGAAAGTTTTCTGTAAATGATGTTAGTATAGCTAATGTATTAATATATCCACTAAAAGGTGGCTTGCATAGCTAGTTATGGTATAAACGTGTGTGTGTGAATGCATGTTAAGGCATTTTTTTCCCTTGCTGTGTCTGCAGAGCAGTTGATGATCACGTTACTATGAGTCTGCTACACTGTGAAAGCAGCTGCGGATCCCTCCAGTCTGAGAGCGACTGCTGCGCCGCCATGGCGGCCAGCTCCTGTGGGACTGCAGCAAAGGACGACAGTGCGAGTGGGACGGCCAGCACGGCGACTCTCTCCAGCTCTTTCATGGAAGAGATCCAGGGGTATGACGTGGAATTTGACCCACCCCTGGAAAGCAAGTACGAGTGCCCCATTTGCTTGATGGCCTTGCGGGAAGCGGTGCAGACACCTTGCGGCCACAGGTTCTGCAAAGCCTGCATCATCAAATCTATAAGGTACGTGAGCATAAAGAAGGAACCAAATGCTGTAACAACCACATGGAACATTATTACACAGAATAATCTTATACATAAAAAGCTGCCTCAGGGAAAAGAACAGTGGACAGAAAATGGAGAAATTTACATTCTTATTCCAATTCTTACTGTAGCATGAAAGGTAATTACTATCTCCTTCCCTCTTTGACTCTTAGATAAATAAACAATTAGTAGCTCCTTCTACTTAAAGCAGTTGTATTACAGACTGGAGTGTGTCTTGAAGCTTTAAGAGAATAACATAAAAAGTACCTTAAATGATGATGCAGCTAGAATATGATCAT
The DNA here is from genome assembly GCA_024291935.2 of Okapia johnstoni. Lineage (NCBI taxonomy): Eukaryota > Metazoa > Chordata > Mammalia > Artiodactyla > Giraffidae > Okapia > Okapia johnstoni. The sequence goes on from CM044325.1 coordinate 12,854,578, forward strand.
CTTGACTGTACAAATAATGCTGACTCTGTAAGTAATCATTATTCTCATTTTAGCCACATTACATTTTTGTCTGCTACCTGAAGCCTATGGACCACTGTAAAATAACCAATATTTTTAAGGTATTGATTGACGGAGCTTCCCTGGTGGCTCAGTGATAAAGAATCCACATGCCAATGCAGGGGGCTTCCCTTGTGGCTCAGCTGGTAAAGAATCCGCCTGCAATGCGTGAGACCTGGGTTCGATCCCTGGATCGAAAGATCCCCTGGAGAAGGGAAAGGTTACCCCACTCCACTATTCTGACCTGGAGATGTCCATGGACTGTATAGTCCATGGGGGTCACAAAGAGTCGGACATGACTGAGCGACTTCCACTTTCATTTAAGGTATTGATCGACAGGGCTTCCCTGGTGGCTCTGTGATAAAGAATCTGAATGCCGATGCAGGAGACTTGAGTTTGATCCCGAAAATGAGAAGATCCCCTGGAGAAGGAAATGGCAACCCAGTCCAGTATTCTTGCTTGGGAAATCCCATGGACAGGGGAGGCTGGCAGGCTACAGTCCATGGGGTTTGCAAAGAGTGGGATGTGACTTTGTGACTAAACAACATTGATTGATGGCTTTGCCAAAATTCAGTATCTTTTCACGGCCTCCACTGCTACCACCCTGTTCTGAATCCCCGTCAGCTCTCTCGCAGGCTGCCCTCCTTCTACCCTTGCCTTCTTCCAGGCTGTTCTCAGTATAGCAGCCAGAATGAACCTGGTAAGATAAGCAAGATGATGTTATCTCTGCTCCAAACATTGCAGCAGGTCATCTGGCCGTACACGCCAAAGCCCTTGTAAGACCTCATATAATGGATCCACACATTTTCTGTTGTCGTTGTTCAGGCCCTAAGTCATATCTGACCACCTTTCTATTAGACTTCCGTTCCCTCCACCTGTTCACTCTTTGCTGTTCCTTGAGTTTGCCAAGTATGCTCTTGCCTTGTGTAGTTCGCTATAGCTGTTCTCTCTGCATCTTATTTCACCTAAGTGCTTAGCCATTGTACTTTATTACTCCCTCAATACAGTTCAAATCTCACCTTCTTGTAGGTACCCTGGCCTCCCTGTTCATCCACAGCATGCCTTCCCCCTCATCTCCCCGCGCTCCCTTTCTCCCTTAAGTACTTTTTTCCTTCAACACTTTTCGTCTTTCAAAATAGACATAATTTGTGTGCTTATTGTCTGCTTGCCCCCCTGGAAGATAGGCTCCTTGAGAGCAGGGATTGAGAACTTGATTGCTTGATATTTCCTAAGTGCCGATACATAGTAGGTGTTCAGTAAATCATGATTGCTTCAACTGAATGAAAGTATATGGGATTTCCGCAAAGGAATAAAATTCATCTCCTAAGAAATAGAGATATTTTACTATTATTCAAAAGTAGATGGGAACATTTTTAGGAGTTCTATACAGGACCAAAAAATGGAAGAAGTAGGGGAATTTTAGGTTCTTCAACTAATAAACATATATTTATATTGGTGAAATCATTTTTAAGTAGGTTATCTGGCCATTCACTCATCTTGTAAGTTTTTCTTTTGACTTTTAAACAAATTACTTTTTTCTTGTGGCATCCCTTGTCTGTTTTGGTATCAGGGTAATGCCTCATAAAAGGAGTTTGGAAATGTTCTTTCCTCTTCTGTTTTTTTTTTTTTTTTTTTTTTGGAAGAGTTTGAAAAGGATTGGTATTCTTTAAATGTATGATGGCATTCACTAGTAAAACCATCTGCTTCTAGACTTTTGTTTGTTGGAAGGTTTTTGATTACTGATTCACTCTCCTTACTGGTAATCTAGTCTGTTCACATTTTTTGTTTCTTTATGATTCAGTCTTGTAGGTTGTATGTTTCTTGGAATTTATCCATTTTCTTTTAGGTTGTCAAATTTGTCGCCATATACTTGTTGACATGAGTCTCTTTTCATCTGTGGTATCAGTTGTAATGTCTTCTCTTTCATTCTGATTTTATTTATTTGAATCCTCTCTTTTTTTCTCTTGTGAGTCTAGCTAGACTTTTCTGTAAAATTTGAATTTGTGGTAACCACATCCATACTTGGGAATTGGCTTAATTTAAATTACAAGGGGGCATGTGTCTCACTTCAGTTTTGGAGAAAAATTTGTTACCCAGTGGTGAATTGCCAGTATCTTTTTAGGGTTGGTTTTCTTACCCTCCACTCTAACAGCAGTTTGAGCCACATGGTTCTTAGTTGTGGAAGAATGTCCTGGGTGTTGTAGGATGCTTAACTGCATCCTTGACCTCTGCTCATTGGGTGGTGAAAAGAGGCCCACTTCTGCAGTTGTGAGACCCAGAGCATCTCCAGACATTGCCAGATGTCCCCTGGGGCTCAGAGTTGCCCCAGCTGAGACCACTGGTTTAGGGTATACGTGAGAGTGTTAAAGGCTTACCTTTTTTTTTCTGTTTATAATGATTTTTAATTTATATTATGTTTAGGTTGAAACAAGACCACATTATGAATTGTTGCTTTTTCTGTAGGTGAAAGTGTACAGTGTTTTACCGAGTGTCACCCATGCCCAGGAAGGTAACTAATCTTTAGCAGCTTTTTAATAGCAAGATATTCATGAAAGTAGTGGAACAGTGATCTGAAAAGGAAGTAAAACCCACAAAAGGAAGTCGAGGCCTTTTCCCTTTTTTTCTATCTCCTTCTAAACTAGAAATGACCACTAACTTTGACTTTAATGTTCTTAAAGGAACGGCTTGGGAATTTCTCGTCGGTATAATCATTCAGAGAATCAAAACACACCTCAATCCAATTCCATATTCTTTTGGAGTGATTGCTTATGCAGTGGATAATGGTTTCTAGTTCACTTTGAAAGATTCTTCATACTTTCTCTTAAACACCCAATCATCTAGGTTTGGGGAACATATTTCAGTAAATTTGTTTATGTCCCTGCTTCTCAAAAAAATATTTGACAGTGTAATAATAACATCATGCAATCTGAGAGAGGCCCCGTAAACATCGACTGTGTCGCTCACCATTTCTAGTTCTGAGACGTTTGACAGCACAGCTTATTTTCAGTACCTTTACCTGCCACAGGAACCACCATTGTTGCTTTACACATAGGAAGTGCACAACCAGTGTCTGAGTGATGGACACTCTGTAGCCTCCCTGACCTGCCACATATTGTGAGTGAAAATTGAAACATCCCCAAAAGTGAAAGGGGCATGACAGACACCCAAGCTTTTTGGGGATAGATTTTCCCTTCATTGGACAGAATAAACCATGCGGAAGCAGGACATAGAGGTCCTTTTAACTCCCAACTGCATTGTACCCATAACATAAAGATAAACCGGTGTTGTCCATGAGCCAGTGTTGATGACTTTTCAGAGTAAACCTTAAAAATGTGGCCTCACGCGGTTGCTGCTAATGGGTTTAATTTTTACTTATGACTAATAACTGTAGGCATGTTATTAGTGTATTCTGAGCAGCATATATTTAGTTACATCTCCCTAGTATGTTAAATAGCTGCTGTCAGAACACAGGCAAGACTGGTTCATAAACTATCCATAAAAGGACAGTTTATTTTGGTGATACTATACAATATAATGCATTTATTTTCTATAGGAAATAATAAATAAAGAATTTATATGTGGTGTATTATTGTTTTGTGTTTTCTAATGTGAGTGTTTGTTTTAAATCTACTAAATAATGTATTTGTTTCTTTTAGGGATGCAGGTCACAAATGTCCAGTAGACAATGAAATACTGCTAGAAAATCAACTATTTCCTGACAATTTTGCAAAACGAGAGATTCTTTCTCTGATGGTGAAATGTCCCAATGAAGGTTGTTTGCAGAAGATGGAACTGAGGCATCTTGAGGTATTGAAGTAATTTTCTAGCCGTGTGCGTTTAGGCAAGAAGTTCCTGGGGAACAGAGACTTTGCTTTGTTCATCTGGATATTGCCACTGCTTAGCATATAATGATTAGCTAGTAAATTCTTGCTGAATTAATACCAACCCTTTCATTATTGAGTATAAATATAAGTAGAAGCCAGAAATTTCTTTTTCCATCTACTCTGGCTTTACACCCTGTGATAATAAAAAATAAATCAGTATTATCTTAAAAGTTTTTTGGATGAACTTTATCTGCAGTGAAACTGAAGAGCATTTGAAATGTGTCACATTTTAATCCCATAGCTTCTTTTCTCTCATTTTGAAATAAGCAACAAGCCCCAAGTAGTCATCATCTTAGCACCCTCATCATACTTTTTTCTCTGGTTTTCTAAATTATTCATTTTATTTTGAACTAAATGGAGTTCTCCTATAGCTTGAGATGAACTGAAGCCACCAGATAAAAGAATTTGTTTTTAAGTTAATCAATCCTTAGTGTGGTGGTTTTTATGAGAAGTTAAATATTGCTTAAGTTCCATTTGAAATTAAGCATTTAAAATATACGTGTAACTTACCCCCTTTACTTAGCTCCTTTTGAAGGAGTGGCCTTTTGGACACAGCACTAAATTGATAATGAGAAAATCTGCTTGTTTCCAACCCTCTTCCCTAATTAGATAAATGAACCTGAAAACAAGTCCTTTGTATGAACTTTCAATTCATAACCATTATTTGAAAAAAATCCATTAAGCCTTCATATTGTGTTTCTGTGGTGTGTACTACAGAGTAGGTTCAGTAGCCAATTCTGTAGAAGAGAACAGTATATTCTTAGACTAGATTACATTTAGGAAATTCCTCAAGGATTGGCAAATACTGCTTATTTATTTTTCTTCGTAGGATCATCAAGCAAACTGTGAGTTTGCTCTTATGAGTTGTCCCCAATGCCAGCGTCCCTTCCAGAAATGCCACCTTAATATTCATATTCTCAAAGAGTGTCCAAGGAGACAGGTTCCTTGTGAAAACTGTGCTGTATCAATGGCATTTGAAGATAAAGAGGTATGTACTAGGTTGAATTTGTTGATTCGACTACTGTTTTATTTTTTTAATGTATAGTGGAAGGAGTTAGCGGAGGTGAAGATGTTAATCTAGTCCTGAGTCTGTGTTATTAATTGTGAGAGAACTGATTTTTAAGAAAGTAAGTTAAGTAAACCATTTTAGTAAATGAATGTAGGGTTTATGTTTTCGTCTCTTTCTTAGAAAGCATTATTTCTGCTACTTAACCACTGTAGAAGATGTACAAGTAACAAAATCTTCTAGGAAAGTATGTGCTGATCTGTTCCCCTATATGAATTTTTAATAACCAGGTTTGGATTAGAGACAAATAAAATAATTGTTGTATAAGACTTACATTTTTCTCTTTAAAAAAGAGAATGAGTTGTTAAAACTTTGAGGAGATTAAATTGAATCCCACAAAGTACGCTTCTTTGGTGATAATTCTTGAGCTGTACACATACAATGAATTCGCTTTTCTGAACTTATGTTATACGTCAATTAAAACATTTATTTTTTAAAAGAAACTCCATGGCACCTGACAGCATCATGATGATAGAACATTTTTTCCATTTATCGAGAGAGAAAGTGATTTTATATTAATGTTAACCAACAGGAAGGCCAGCATAGAGATCCTAGATCCTGGCTCCCCACCCTGTGTCCTTTTTACTAAAATAATGTACGTACAATTTATGTCCTTTTTACTATTAAGATACATCCTTAGACTTTATTTCTTGCAGATTCATCTTGGTAATATCCCTACTTATGAGCTCAAGCGTATTATGCTTATTAAGTTGATTAATTATTCAAAAAGTGTCAGCTAACTTGCTAAAAACAGTGAAGTCTGAGGCATAATTACAGCAAATTGGTGTCTTCTTAAACTTCAGTAAAAATGGGCCTGACCAGCAGGGCTAGTTATTTCTTAAATTTATTGTATTCTAGAAAACAAGGTTCATTTTTCTGGGGCATTTGAGAACCTAGGCCACCTGACCCAATCATGCTTCTGTTCTTTACCCTCCTGGTAAGAATTTTAATTAAATCATCTTGCTGCTGCTGGAAATTTTTGAAAAGGTGTCTTTGGAGAATTATAGTATTGATGATTGATGTCCAGATAGTCATAGATGCTCTACAACTTTTAATCAGGTTTTTAAAAAATGATTTAAAAGATTCTCATTTGCATACTGTCATATTCTTTCAAAGAGCTGGAGGGTGAGATGAATCTCATTTCTTCACTGGCGAAGGGAGAGAAAAGAACCATTATAGATTATTCTCACATTTTTATTTTATACACACCAGTGTTCCTAATTTATTCATAGTGAAAAATACGCTTTTTATAAAAATAGGTTGTTTTTACCTTTTCAGATTTTCTCACATTTTTTCTTTATCTCCAATAAAATTTAGATTCATGAGCAGAACTGTCCTTTGGCAAATGTCATCTGTGAATACTGCAATACCATGCTCATCAGAGAACAGGTATAGTGATTCTCTTTCATAACCAGTATTTCCATAAATAGATTAAAGAAATTAATTAGGTCTTTAATTGAAAATTTAAATCAGTAAGGCAAAATGAATGCAGATTGAAGAAGAATTAAAACTATGTGAGTTTTAAATGCAAATCAAAGTCACAATCAGTTGTCCCCTCACACCAGTCAGAATGACTGTCATTTAAAAGTCTACAAATAATAAATTCTGGAGAGGGTGTGGGGAAAAAGGAACCCTCCTACACTGTTGGTGAGAATGTAATTTGGTGCAGCCACTGTGGAAAACAGTATGGAGGTTCCTTAAAAAAATAAAAATAGAACTACCATATGATCTGGTAATCCTACTCACAGGCATATATCCCCCCAAAAATGAAAGTCTTAATTTAAAAAGGTACGTGGGGAATTCCTGGCAGCCCAGTGGTTAGGACTCCTCACTTTCACTGCCAAGGGTCCGGATTCGCTTCTTGGTTGGGGAACTAAGATCCCGCAAGCCACACAGTATAGCACACACACACAAAAAAAGGTTCATACACCCCAGTGTTCATAGCTACATGATTTACAATAGGCAAGACTTGGAAACAAACTTAAATGCCCATCAACAGATGATTGGGTTAAGAAAATGTGGTACATATATATATAGACATTAGACTGTTACTCAGTCCATGGGGTCACAGAGTCAGACACGACTGAGCAAGTGAACCACGACAACAACAGCCATAGAAAAGAATGGAGTACTGCCGTTTGCAGCAGCATGGATGCACCTAGGGAATATCATACTAAGTGAAGTAAGTCAGACAGAGAAAGACAAATGTTGTATGTTACCACTTACATAAGGAATCCAAGAAATAATGCACGTGAATCTATGTACAAAAAAATTGACCCAGAGATAAAAAAACAGACTTAGGGTTACTAAAGAAGAAAAAGAAGTGGGGAAAGATAAATCAGGTGTATTGAATTAACAGATACAAACTACTATACATAAAATATATAAGCAACAAGGATATACATAGCACAGTGGGAAACTATATTCAGTATCTTGTAGCAACCTATAATGGAAAGTAATCCGAAAAATATAAATATATATGTAACCGAATCACTTTGCTATATACTTGAAACTAATACAATATTGTAAATCCACTATATTTCAATTTTTTAGAAAACTGAGTTTTTTCAGATACAGTGATACGATACTTTCAGAAAGAACAAAGTACTCCGTCATAAGTGCTTAAAATTCCTAAATCATTAACATAATATCTGTGTTTATGTATATTCATAAAAGTTCCAAACAAAGCCAAGTAGTTTTTAGATAAAAATCATGAAAAATGCCCATTTAAAGAACAAAAACTTTATGAGAAATACATCTTTAGATTGTGAAATAAGGATCTTAGGTATCCAGAAACCAGTTGAGAAAGAAGAAATGAAATGGAAGGAAACAAGTCTGTAGCAGAACGTTGTTTATCACCGTGGCCCCTGAGGCGTTTTGGGAGATTTGCAGGATCTGTGGCCCCTCTGTTCGTTTGTCTGTAGACCCCTGATAAGGCATCAGCAGAAGTAGTTATAATAGAAAACTTCATTTTTATTATTAATAGAGAAAGGAAAATTCCATCTGGTTGCTATCTTCTGACATTTGGAGAGTTTACCCACAGAATATGAATATTAGTCACTAAATATTTATACACCCATGAAATCTACAAACCCAGAGATCATAATTGATTACCTTACTAAGTAGGAAAAGCAAAGCCTGTCCCTCGACTAAATTTTTCCATTCATCTGTTAACAGAGTCCTTTCATTTTTTTCCAACAGGGCCTTAATTTGAAAGTGTTAAACTTCTTTTTGCTTATGAACTTGCACCTACCTGGTTTTTCTTTTTTGCCTTGTTTTGATGTTTAAAGGAAAGCACATCTAAAACCTAGCAGAAGTAAAACTTAATGTAGGAAAAAACCCTAGGTTTAGAGTCAGAAAAACCTAGATTTTGACCCTGACTGTGCCATTGTCTTGCCTGCTGATCTCTAATGAGAAGGTTGACATTCTAAATTAGGGATTAGTAAACCAGCCCACCAGCCAAATCTGACTGTCACCTGCTTTTTTAAAATCATTGGAACACAGCCCTGCCCATGCAATTATGTCTTGTATATGGCTGGTTTTGTACCACAGTAGTAGAGTTGAGTGCTTGTGACAGAGTTCATGGGGCTTCTTAGATGAAGCTAGTGGTAAAGAACCTGCCTCCCAATACAGGAGGCATACGAGACCTGGGTTCGATCCTTGGATCAGAAAGATCCCTGGAGGAGGGCATGACAACCCACTCCAGATTCTTACCTGGAGAACTGCACGGACAGAGGAGCCTGGCGGGCCGTGATCCATAGGGTCGCACAGAGTCAGACACAACTGAAGCAGCTTAGCACACATGCACATGACAGACTCCATAGGGCTTACAGGATTGAAAATAGTTACCCCATGACCCTTCAGAAGCGATTCTGCTGACCACTGTTACAGAGTATGTGAGATGAAGGGTTGGAATAAATGATCTCTGAGGTTTCCGAAGGGTCATATAGGTTGCCATTTCCTCCTCCAGTTCAAGTTGCCTAGTCATCATTATTTTCATTGGAGACTTAGTTACATATATGGTCATTGCAAGAAACAACAATCTTGTAAAACAGACAACTACAAATAGAGGTATTACTAAAGTCATAAGTGAGAATTAAGCCAAAAACTTCCATTAGGTGCAGCCCAGTATATTCTTCGGAGAAGGCAATGGCACCCCACTCCAGTACTCTTGCCTGGAAAATCCCATGGATGGAGGAGCCTGGTAGGCTACAGTCCATGGGGTCGCTAAGAGTCAGACACGACTGAGCGACTTCACTTTCACTCTTCCCTTTCATGCACTGGAGAAGGAAATGGCAACCCACTCCGGTGTTCCTGCCTGGGAATCCCAGGGACGGCGGACCCTGGTGAGCTGCCGTCTATGGGGTCACACAGAGTCGGACACAACTGAAGCGACTTAGCAGTATATTCTTAGGTCATCTGAGATTATAGCTAAGGTAAATTTTTAGAGGAAATGTAGTACCGCTTTCAAAAAACATAATTCTGCATAATGAATCTAACCTTAAAGTATGTTTTTTGGAGTTCCCAAATTAAAGGCTGAGACTTGCTTTAAAACTTAGTGCTTAAAGTGTCTTCTAACATCTGAGTCTCCCCATTGTAGTCAGAGGATGCGCAGGTTAACAGAAGGTAAGAAGCTGTGAAAGGTGGTTGGTCCTGAGGGAAGTACAGGGTGCAGTCAGTGGCTCTAATGTACACAGTTTACTGGTCCCTCATCACGGGCCTGAGGGCTGGACCATAAAGAAGGCTGAACACCAAAAAATTGATGCTTTTGAACTCTGGTGTTGGAGAAGACTCTTGAGAGTCCCTTGGACTGCAAGGAGATCAAGCCAGTCAATCCTAAAGGAAATCAACCATGAATATTCATTGGAAGGACTGATGCTGAAGCTGAAGCTCCAATACTTCGGCCACCTGATGTGAAGAGCCAACTCATTGGAAAAGACCCTGATGCTGGGAAAGATTGAAGGCGGGAGGAGAAGGGGACGACAGAGTACAAGATGGCTGGATGGGATCAGTGACTCAATGGACATGAGTTTGAGCAAACTCTGGGAAATAGTGAAGGACAGAGAAGCCTGGCGTGCTCCAGTCTATGGGGTCGCAGAGTCAGACATGAGTGAGTGACTGAACCGAACTGAACTGAATCAGTGGCATGGACCTCAGTGAGAGTTCTAGTTGCATTCTAGCACATCAGAAGGTGCTTTTTCTTTAAAATGCCGCTAGAGGGTGCCGGTTCCCCAACAATAGGAATAAACTCATGTTCTTGAAATGAATTTTGAGTGATTTGGGGGCACAGTATGAGATGTTGATATTTCCTTTCTCTGTGACTTTTGGAAGTAAATATCATTTTAATCTTTGTGGGCTATCTGGTTTCTGTTTCAACTGTTCAGCTCAGCCATTGTAACAAAAGCAGCTGTAGACAATATAATTTTGTTTAGATGAAGTGTTATTATTTATTTTGAGTATGATCTTGTCAAACTAGAATATGAAATGCAGGAGGAAACATTTTTCAGCCTTTGTTTTGGTTTTCAGATGCCCAATCACTATGATCTAGACTGTCCTACAGCCCCAGTTCCATGCACATTCAGTGCTTTTGGTTGCCATGAAAAGGTACGTTTTATTTAATTTTTTTAATTCTCAAATTTAGGTCAAGAAAATTAAGTCATATAGTGTGGTAGAGGGTAACTGGAATTGGAGATGGCTGACACATTGTTTATGTGGTCTTTAGCTCCAAAGAGAAATTGGGACTCAGAATATTGATTTGGGGAAGTAGTTGGTGATGACAGTGGGAGGTGTGATTGGGATTGCATGGAGTGTACTGGAAAGAGAAGGAGACCAGAAAAGGAGCCGAATGAACAGTCTCAGATGCTGGTGAAACAGGCAAGGAGTAGGTGTTGTTATGATCTCCGACAGGAGTTTCAAGACTTAGCGATCAGTTTTGTCAGATACTGGAGAGACAGCAGTGTTTATGGTAAGGCAGTCTTTCTGGAGAGTGTGAGTACACTTTGGCTTTTCTGCTGTGCCTTTATATCTGAAATTTTTTTTTTTTTTTTTTGAATTTTTTTTTACAGTAAGTATGCATTTAATAATTTTTAAAAATTAAATGAGCAAGTGATGTATAGTGTGATTACACTTGGTGGGGATCCTGTATTGCTTATGTGCATAGAGAGAAAGACTTACAGGAAATGTAGCAAAATGTTCATGGTAGGTGAGACAACAGGTAGCTTATTTTCTTTTTGATCATCTACACTTTCTATAATGTACCTGAATTACCCTCACAATAGAATTGTTATATTATGTTTTTTTCATATAACAATTAGGCTATTCTTGATGACCGTAGAAAAGCAGGAAGACAGGGAAGATTCCGCTTTGCGGTAGATCTGTAAAAATAAGTGTGGGGTTGGAGACGGTGCAGGTGGATGACTGTTGGTTATAAAAGGAAGAGGAAGAAAATGGTATTAGCTTGAGGGAGATACAAGATCAATAGAGGAGTTTACTCCCCCCTCCCGACCCCAGTTTTTTTTTTAACAGGAAAGACTTTAATAAATCTGAGGGAAAGGGTTAAGAGGAGAGAATGTTTGAAGATAAAGGAGAAAGGAGATGGCTAAGCAAAACCTCCTGAGGAGGTGAAAAGGGATGGATGCCTCTTGGAGCCCAGGTGAGGCATTAATCTAGGACAAGAGGAGGGTCAGCTCTGAGTCCAAAGAGAAGGACGGGCAAAGATCCTGATACTTTTACAGGTGGGAGGGAGGTTTGTCTGAGTGAAACCTGAACGAATATTCAGCAGATAGCCTCGCAGTTTTTCAGGCAGTGAAGAGGCAAGATCATTTCTCCGGATGGAGAATCGGATGCAGTCAAAGAAAGTTGTAGGGGATTGAGGAAAGTGATGAAATGACTTCAGAACCTTTTATTTGACTTGGCTAGATCCCTTTCCTAGTCCTCAAATCTCTATTCCTAACCTGACGCCTGTGCTTGATTTTCAGATGCAGAGGAATCACTTGGCACGCCACCTGCAAGAGAATACCCAGTCGCATATGAGAATGATGGCCCAGGCTGTTGAGACTTTAAGCCTCCTGGTAGCTCCCGCACCTCAGTGTACCATGCCTCCGTACGACTCTGTCCCTCCCACCCGGCCTTCCTCTGGGCGTCACTCAGAAGTCCACAATTTCCAGGAAACCATTCAACAGTTAGAGGGTCGCCTTGTAAGACAAGACCATCAAATCCGGGAACTGACTGCAAAAATGGAAACCCAGAGCCTGTACGTAAGTGAGCTCAAGCGAACGATTCGAACCCTTGAGGACAAAGTTGCTGAGATAGAAGCACAGCAGTGCAATGGGATTTACATCTGGAAGATTGGCAACTTTGGGATGCACTTGAAATCGCAAGAAGAGGAGAAACCTGTTGTCATTCACAGCCCTGGATTCTACACAGGCAAACCCGGCTACAAACTGTGCATGCGCCTGCACTTGCAGCTGCCGAGCGCTCAGCGCTGTGCCAACTACATATCCCTCTTTGTCCACACGATGCAAGGGGAGTACGACAGCCACCTGCCTTGGCCCTTCCAGGGTACGATACGCCTTACGATCCTTGATCAGTCTGAAGCAGCTGTGAGGCAAAACCACGAAGAAATAATGGACGCCAAACCAGAGCTCCTGGCCTTTCAGAGACCCACCATCCCCCGGAACCCCAAGGGTTTTGGCTACGTGACTTTTATGCATCTGGAAGCCCTCAGACAAAGAACCTTCATCAAGGATGACACGTTATTAGTACGCTGTGAGGTCTCCACCCGCTTCGACATGGGCAGTCTTCGGAGGGAGGGTTTTCAGCCACGGAGTACTGACTCAGGGATGTAGCATCCCCTGATTTGTTCAAGAAACAACAGAAAAAACATCTGGAGCAAACTTACCCTGTTCTCAATAATAATGTACAAACAAACAAACAAAAAACAATGGGAAAGATATAATACCCACCAATGAATTTTATTTGAGTTCCTATAGATTTCAGGGGATTTGAGCCATAATCCTTGGAAAGCCTAAATTCTCATTCACCCTGGTTTTTCCCCCAAGGTGTTACTAAGGATATTTAGGGACTAGTTTAAACCCTAAATATAACCTTACTTATTAAATGTGACTGTGTTGTCTGTTGAATAATTCTCCTTTAATTTGTTTCATTCTACCTTGCTTACTATTTCCTTTCGGCTACAAAGTAGCATTTCTCCAGAGTTAGAACTCTGAGAACCATGTGAAAACCAGCTGCTAGGTGTTAGGCTGTAAATCCCTTTTTGTCTGTTCCAGGCAGAGTGAATTCCACAGCCCCTCCCGTGTTCTCTGTTACCTAGTGCTCTAGAACAAGGAGACGCACGCACATAATCACCAATGTAGAAAGTTTAAATGTCTCACCTAGTCAGCCAGTATGGCAGCTCATTGGTGGTGAGAAAAGCTATTTGAGCCAGAAATTTTAAGCTATTTTGAACACCACTGTTCCTGTGATTGTTTGTCCAAAAATAAGTACCTGCCAAGGTACATGTAAAAAAATGAAGTTGTTCTTGTTGCATAGGTAAAAGAAAGCCTGAAGAAAAGCTGCTATTTTTGATGACTGACTGACTTCTTTGTGCAGCTTACCTGTTTTAGGTTTTTCTACAATAAACATGTCCTTTTCTCAGAGAAAAAAAGTTACATGTTGCCACAAAACATTCAACCCTAACAAAAAAGGAAATAATATTTAAAAACTTCCTGGTCAAATTTCTATTAAAAGCATGTCTGTGCATTAGGTACTGAGGTGAGTCATTTCCTGCTTTGGTTATGTTATTTTTTTCTATTAACTTGGGAGCCTTAAATCCAAACAAAAACAGGTTTTTACCTCACTTCAGCTTATGCTAGCTTCAGGTTTCCCTGAAGGAGTTGGATTAGATGTTTTTAAGGTCCATGCCAGCCATAAAATTCTGTTTTAAGAAATGAAGTTCTAACCAGCAGAATGTTGACAATAATTACAGAAGGATTTTGCAAGTAGAAAAATTGGTTTATTTTTTGCTGAAGTAGTACTTCAATTTAGTATCAATTTAGGAACTCCTTTTAATTGGAACAATTTTTTTAAACTCCCAATATTTGGCATTTTGTAATAAACCTGCTACTTATATTCTGGTCGTTCCTTGTGGGCATGGCATGAGAGTAATGATCAGACTGTCTTCCCACATAGGAGCTTTTGACTCCAACTCAGAATCAGTTCTTAGCTGCAAAGTGGATCTCTTCCTTTCGTTTTTCAATCCTCCCGTCCCACTCTGAAACATGCTGGTTTGGACCCAGCTGACCTACAAGTATCGGCTTTCTATCTGTTTTGTTAACCTTTTAACATTAATTTTTGGACGTTGTTAAAAATAACTTCTTTTCCCAGAGGTATCCAGCCCAGTGTTCAGTGAAACTTGCTGTGCAGGTCGTACCCTTTATTATTGGAAAACAGGTCAGGATGCTGATTGGTAGTTCGGTGGTTTTTGTTTTGTTTTTTTTAACTGTCCTTTAGCTGTTGCAGCAGTGACAGTTCCTGGCTCTTCTACAGAACGACTGGGGGGGGACTAAATGCGTGTGTGTGCAGGCGCTCAGTTGTGGCCAACTCTCTGTGACCCCATGAGGGTAGTCCGCCAGGCTCCTCCATCCATGGGATTTCCCAGGCAAGAAGACTGGAGTGGGGTGCCATTTCCTTCTCCAAGGGATCTTCCTGACTCAGATTGAACCCAAGTCTTCTGCGTCTGTTGCATTGGCAGGTGGATTCTATACCACTGCGCTACCTGGGAAGCCCGGAAATAGAATGGAAATTGAGGATTTTTTTCCCTAATGATGGACTAACGAGGCGTTGGATGATCTCTAACAGTTTTTGTGGCAGGTATAGAATTATAAAATTGTCCTTCGTTACTGTTCTTACACCATAAGTCTTAGATAAACTAAGAGCATGTTCATGAATTATGCATGCAGGTAGAGTACATTCTCATCAGAGGAGAGCAGTTGCTGCCTTTCCTTTGCCCAGGGAATCCTCAAGTCTTCGGTGACCAGAAAACGTTTTTAATAATTAGATTTTTCTAACTCAAGATTTTGAAGTATCTTTCCTTAATTCAGTAACTGCTATTCTTGTTTTGCCTCAATTAAATTCTCATTGTTTTGTGTGAAATACCATCAGGTGTTTTTGTGATGCCCAGTTTCATAAATACCTAAGCAGTGCAGTGCCTTGAGGAAATGAGAAAGAAACAATGGTTTTGAAGCTTTTTCCTCCCCTCCCCGCAATTCCAGTTGTTATAAAATTTTATAAAATGCGGAAAAGTACTCTTGGGTGGGGAACACACTGTGGAGTGAGGAGACATGTGCTCCTTTCAGGGGGCGTTGGCAGCAGGACACTGGCCCTGCCTGTGGGACAGGAGTGGGGAGGGGCACAGTCCTCTCTCAGGGCTGGAGGCTCTGAAGGTCCGTGGATTCCGCTCCATCTCCTGGGAAGTCTGCAAAGCACAGCTGCCGTGCTCTCTCTTAAAGGGAGAATCTCCTCTTCTTGGAGCTTCCTTGTCTCCGCTGACTGATTGCACCTCCCCAACTGTCGCCTAGATTTCAGGATAAAAGCTAAGTAGAGCGCCAGTGGGAAAAAGGGCAGGTGGATTTCTGTATTCCAGGAAAGAGATGCTGTCAGTGGTCCTGAAAGCACATAAGCACTTTGACTTGAGCCCTGAGGGGCATGTCGGCAATGAGCAGCAGGGCGAGGTCCTGCCCACGGTAGAAACCCCAGACTTGACACACTGCCTGGCACACAGCACGCATTCGCGACCATGAACGTTGAAGTGCACCATTTTATGGCAGGTTATTTGTCATGGAAGTTTTTGCTGGTAAGGACTAGATATTGCAGGGTTGTTTGGTTGTTTACTTTTTTCCCCCAGCACTTTACTATGAAATTTCTCAAATATGCAGGATTATTGAAAAAATTTTACAGTGATCACCACCTAGAATTCACGAATGCATTTTGTTACATTTGCCTTATCACGAGTACTACTTTTAATGAGACTTGTTCAAGTTTCGTTTCTCTTTTAAAATTGCACTGCTAAGATAATTGAACAGCTTTAACTGAGTTGTTTTAAACTCTGGGGAAATGTGATATTTGCATTATAGCTGGAATTGTAGTCCTTACTTTAAGCTAGTTTTAAATGTGTAAATCTGTCCTGTTGAATTTCAGACAATTATTTTGCCTAAAGGAATGTTTTTTTTATAATAGAATTATTTTAAAGTCTTTGATAGATTGTACAGAATATTCTAATATTGTTTTCACACTTGATAAATTATCCAATTAATTTATCTGGTGAGGGTGTATGTGGGGCTCATTTTGCTTAAAGTTTCAGGATAGTGTTCCCAGAGGGCTTGAAGAGGCAGGGTAATTTAGCGTATAAACCACTAAATTAGGAGCTAAGAGATTTAGATTTTATCCCTGATTGACCATGGACAAATCACTTCTCTTTATCTTTATGTCCGTTGATCTACTTGTAAAGTGAGGACTAGAATTTGATATTTAGGTTCTATTAAGTAATGGGTAACATTTATTATTGCTTGAACCAGTTAAGAAAGACTTTTTAAAAAGAAAAAAAAATACACTATGCATCCAAGGAGGTTCTCATAATTATCTAACTGTATGACAAGCTTCAGAATGAACTCTGGTTTGAAAAATTGAAGCATGGGCCATGGTCAAAGTGTCTTATCAAAAACCTGCTGTTGCTTAGAACTTGCTGTTGCCACAGAATTTGTGAGTGGTTTCCCTGATCCATCCAGACTCTGAAAATTCTGTATTTTGTGAGAGGGTGAGGAGGCCATTTCCTCCTCTAGAAAATCTTCCCGACCCAGGGATCGAATCCTCGTCTCCTGTGTCTCCTACATTGCTGTCGGATTCTTTACCGCTGATCCATCAGGGAAGCCCTAAAGATGGGAGGAGGCGGACATTAATCACAGCAAGATTGAAAATCAATGTCGAGTTAAAGAACAGGTTGTGTGGAAGGGCGGGGCTTAAAGGAGTCATCCCGATTCAGTGCCATACACCTTCCACTGCTCCCCGATCGACGCACACAACACAGAACACCAGCCCTGCTCCTGCCAGCCCAACCTTGGGAGGTCTCCGTCAGGTCAATACAATTGAATTACAGGATCGACCAGGGGCTAAGCAGGGTCTCTCGGCTTCATTTAGTAGATGAGTGTGCCCTATTCTTTCTATTAATAAACCCAGGTAATGAATGTAGATTCACATTTATCTTGCAAAGTCACTTGGAGTTTTTGCCTTAGATCATATCTTAGTAGTGATTGCAAAGATTTGATCAAAAGAGTGTTTGATTGGCATCCTGTTGAATATTAATTTAGAACAAATGCCAGACTGACAAAACTACCCCCTCTTGTCAGTTCTGGATACTCCCTTAGCCTCTATATTACACCAATATCTTTATCCTAAAAGTCGCTGCTGTTCATTTGCTTGGTTGTGTCTGACTCTCTGTGACTCCATGGACTGCAGCACACCAGGCTACTCTTGTCTTCCACTACCTTCCGGAGTTTACTTAAATTCATGTCCATTGAGTTGGTGGTGCTGTGTAAACGTCTAATCCTCTGCCACCCTCTTCTGCCCTCAATCTTTTCCAACATCAAGGTCTTTTCCAATGAGTTGGCTCTTTGTATCAGGTGGCCAAAATACTGGAGCTTCAGCATCAGTCCTTCCACTGAATATTCAGGGTTGATTTCCATTAGGATTGACTGGTTTGATCTCCTTACAGTCCAAGGGACTCCCAAGAGTCTTCTTCAACACCACAGTTCAAAAGCATCAATTCTGTCACGCCGCTTTCGTTATGGTCCAACTCTGACATCCGTACATGACTACTGGAAAAATCATAGCTTTTACTATACAGACCTTTGCTGGCAAAGTGATGTCTATGCTTTTTAATACACTGTCTAGGTTTGTCATAGCTTTCCTTCCAAGGAGTAAGCATCTTTTAATTTCATGGTGGCAGTCACTGTCCACAGTGATTTTGGAGCTCAAGAAAATGAAATCTAACTGCTTCCACTTTTTTCCCTTTTATTTGCCATGAACTGATGGAACTGGATGCCATGATCTTAGTTTTTTGAATGTTGAATTTCAAGCCAGCTTTTTCACTCTCCTCTTTCACCCTCATCAAGAGATTCTTTAGTTCTTCTTCACTTTCTGCCATTAGAGTGGTATCATTTACATACTTGAGGTTGTTGATATTTCTCCTGGCAATCTTGATTCCACCTTGTGATTCATCCAGCCTGTCATTTCACATGATGTACTCTGCATATGAGTTAAATAAGCAGGGTGACAATATACAGCCTTGTTGTACTCCTTCCCCAATTTTGAACCGTTGTTTCATGTTCATTGTTTCATGTTCGATTCATGTTGCTTCTTGATCTGCATACAGGTTTCTCAGGAGAAACCTGAGTACTCTTAAAAAGTAACCTTAATCAAAACGAAAAAAGATATTCCAAGTATTTTTAATAAAATGACTGCTTTGATTTTTGCCTTATCTTTGTTCTGTTTTAGAGACTATGTAACTCACTGTATTGGGAGGAAAGAACCATCCTAGGCACCAGTTTTCACTTGAAATAAAATTAATATCTTGTTCTTTCAGGAAATAGTAAGTGAGGGTTCATTCTAGTTCTTGGTTAGGCTGTGGTCTCTTCCCTGGGGCCTGTAAGACTGCATCTCACAAAATGAAATCAGGCCCAAAGAGAAAGGAACCAAACAGGCGAAAATGTGAAACCAGAAAACCAGTTGAACTTATTCCCAAACAGATAAATAAATGAGAAATCTCTGTTCTCCCCAGTTCTTGGGCAATGGCTACCCTCGTCTCTCCTTAGTCTGCAAACTCCCTAGATGAGTTTTATAAGTAATTGTTGCCTCTATTGTGGGGCAATTAAAATTATTTTTAGTAAGCTCTCAATGGGGTCTTCCCTGATGGCTCAGAGGTTAAAGCATCTGGCTGCAATGCGGAAGACCTGGGTTCGATCCCTGGGTTGGAAAGATCCCCTGGAGAAGGAAATGGCAACCCACTCCAGTATTTCCTGGAGAATCACATGGACGGAGGAGCCTGGTGGGCTAGTCCACAGGGGTCACAAAGAGTCGCACAAAATTGAGCAGCTTCACTTTCTTCTTTCTTTCTTTCAATGGGTCTTATTGTTGTTCAGTCACTCAATCGTGTCCACCTCTTTGTGACCCCATGGACTGCAGCACGCCAGGCTTCCCTGTTTACTATCTCCTGGAGTTTGCTCCAACTCATGTCAGTTGAGTCGGGGATGCCATCCAACCATCTCATCCTCTGTCGTCCCCTTCTCCTCCTGCCCTCAGTCTTTCCCAGCATTAGGGTCTTTCCAGTGAGTCAACTGTTTCCATCAGGTGGCCAAAGTATTGGAGCTTCAGCATCAGCATCAGTCTTTCGAGTGAATATTCAGGATTGATTTCCTTTAGGATTGACTGGCTTGACATCTTAGCTGTCCAAAGAAAGAGTCTTCTCCAGCACCACAGTTCAAATACATCACTTCTTGGGTGCTCAGCCTCCTTTATGGTTCAACTGTCAGTTCAATGGGTCTGTCTCTTCTAAAATAGACTCAGTTCCCTTACGTGGAATATAAAAGCTGGTAAGACATGTAGTTGTTTTACAAAACTCTGCCTTAATTTTTAAATTAATGTTCCAGAAATGAAATAACTGGTATTAGTCCCAGAATAAGCCATAAAATTTTTTTAAAAAACATTCTGCCTCTATTTTGGGTTATTTTCTTGACACTGTCAAAAGTTCAGGAAAAAAAAAACAGAAGTAAAACCAATGAATCATTGAAGTAGTCATTGGTAAAAGTTTATCACACGCACACACAGAAAGCTTGCAAACCGGGAGCATTCAAACCAAAACATGGAATGAGGCTCAGAGGTATATTGTTATAATGCAGTTTATCTAGTGTGGAGACAGTGCTTATTCTTCAGTTATTGGTCGCAATATTAGAATTTTCTTAAAGAGTGTTGTTTAGTGGTTACTTCATATTAATTTGGGGGGACAATTGAAGTTTCACTTATGATTTTCAGAGGCATAAGCAAGAAGTGACTCAGGTCAAGTTTGCCTCGCTTGTCTTGTAAACTAAGCTAAATTAAGCTTTGCTTGTATGACCAAACTGGTTTTGTCTGCTCAGGGAGTTTTCAAGTTTGGTCTTCCTTTGTCTTTAACAATACATTCTCACTTCCAGGCCATTCTCATGGATGTATGTTACACTGTGTCACATTTTCAAAATTAACTTTTGTCCATGGGCCAGCAGGATTACAGTAGAAAATGATACATAATCAAAAATTTTTTTTCTTGGTCTGGGTAGGGATCTGTACATTTTAAAATAAAAGTGGGTCTGCAAGTCTGATCTTCACAGAATTCATACTGCTGAAAGCTAAAGAATAAAACTGCACTGAAAAGTAGATCTCAGAATCCTGAAAAATAATCCTTATCCACCCCCCCACCACCCCCCCTACCCCCCTACCCCCCCCTACCCCGCCCCCAGCTGCTCTAGCCTGACAGGAGTTGATTTAAAAATAGAGAGCGAGCCTCTGTCTGAGGAGGTCTGGTCTCCTTGTCTCAATCCCCATTTCCTTCCCCCGGGCTGGCCATTTCACTTTAGGTGTCTCGCTAAAATAAATGAAGCCCCACCAAAAGTGCTTAAAGGTGGTAGCCAGTCATTCCTTTAGACTAGTTAGGAAACTGAAAGTAAAATTTTTTCCAAACGCATGTGAAATTGCTCTGGAGCCATGGTGAAAGAAAAAGAGGAAAGGGGGAAGGTTTTCTGAATACCTCTAGACTAATCGAACTGAAATTGACTGGGTTTTTGTTTTGCTTTTCAGTTTATTAAAGAAGTTGACTTTTTAATGCCTATAGGGTGAATGTTTTGCAATCCTTTTTTACCCCTCATTACCCACAGTAAACTAGAGATGAATGAATAAATAATATCCACACCAACTAACCTGACAGGATAGGTTTCTGAAACACTTGTTTTTACTACACTTGGTGTGTTCTGATACTTTCTGTTCTTTTTTCACAAGCAGCCCCCAGAACACAAATGAACTTATCAGAATGAGCTTGCCTCTTGAGTCAAGATCTGAGGGTTTTAAATAGCCCAGAAAGCTAGAGGTAAATTCATTCACACACACCACACCACACACATACAACTACACCATCAATTGTCACTGGGCCTAGCGGGGCTTCCAGGCCGTGCCTTGCTGTTGTTCCATCCAGCCGGACCCTGGAGTCTCGCCTCTCAGGGACTGGTCCTGATCCTCCTGCCTCTGTCTCCTTCCCCCAGCCTGAGGTAACCTCATGGCTTTGTAAAAGGAAAGCTCCATCTCCTGTTTCTCCAAGATGTGGGTCCTCTCCTGCTCCCCTGCTCCTCTGAATTCTTCTGTGTTCTGATGCTTTAGGCAAACAAAGCCGAGAAAGATTTACAAAGTCCTTCATTGTTTTGTTTTGTTTTGCTTTTGCCCTTTGCCTCCCCCGAGGCAGGGCTTTCTTGGTGGCTCAGGCAGTAAAGAATCTGTGTACGAAGAAGGAGACTCAGGTTCGATCCTTGGGTTGGAAAGATCCCTTGGAAGAGGGAATGGCAACCTGCTCCAGTAGTCTTGCCTGGAGAATCCCATGGACAGAGGAACTTGGAGGGCTACAGTCCATGGGGTTGCAAAGAGCTGGACACGACTGAGCAACTAACACTTTCCTCTGAGGCAAAGAGGTGGTAAGCTACCTGAATAAGGAAGGTGGAGGGTGGGGAGAGGAAGGAGCAGATTTCTTAATACTCCGAGTTACTAGCAATACTGAGTGTCTTCTTAATCAGAATATGAACTTTCAAGGAAAGGAATCAGAGATCTCTAATATGATCCTGGCCTTTGTTAAAGGATAATTTTCAAGAGTCAACTTATGGATCTCATACAGACCTGCCTCCTGAGAAATCTGTGTGCAGGTCAAGAACCAACAGTTAGAACCAGACATGGAACAACGGACTGGTTCCAAATTGGGAAAGGAGTACATCAAGGCTGTATATTGTCATGGACGGAGGAGCTTGGTAAGCTGCAGTCCATGGGGTCGCAGAGTCGGCCATGGCATCCAGTCCCATCACTTCGTGGCAAATAGATGGGAAAACAATGGAAACAGTGAGAGCCTTTATTTTCTTGGGCTCCAAAATCACTGCAGATGGTGACTGCAGCCATGAAATTAAAAGACACTTGCTCCTTGGAAGTAAAACTATGACAAACCTAGACAGCATATTAAAAAGCAGAGACACTACTTTGCTGACAAAGGTCCATATAGTCAAAGCCGTGGTTTTTCCCGTAACCATGTATGGATGTGAGAGTTGGGTCATAAAGAAGGCTGAATGCCAAAGAATTGATGCTTTTGAACTGTGGTGTTGGAACTGCAAGGAGATCAAACCTAAAATAAAGATCAATCCTAAAGAAAATCAGTCCTGAATACTCATTAGAAGGACTGATGCTGAAGTTGAAACTACAATTCTTTGGCCACCTGATGCGAAGAGCCAACTTATTAGCAAACACCTTGATGCTGGGAAAGACTGAGACAGAGGAGAAGGGGACAACATAGGAAGAGATGGTTGGATGGCATCACTGACTCAATGGACATGAGTTTGAGCAAGCTGTGGGAGATGGCGAAGGACAAGGAAGCCTGGCATGCTGCAGTCCATGGAGTCAAGAAGAATTGGACACAACAGCACAGATATCAAATGAGCATGCATTAAAGGTTTTATTTAATTCTTAATGAGGGACCCAGTCAGATGCTATAATCCATCCAAAGGAGAACCTAAAGAACAGACACAGTTAGAGACTGGGAATATCTACATGAATGTCCAAATGAAGGCAAATCCAGCTTCTTCCTTGGTGGGAGAGGGAAGTCAAGTCAGTCTCTCTCCACAGGACATAATTTGTATTTCTAGAAACAAGAATTATTTTGTATTGCTCTCAGTTATCCATAGGGCGAAGCTGTAAAGTAGCTTCCCTAGAATGAGAATCTGATAACCCTGAAGGGTATGCTCTAGCCTGGTAGGCTACTGTCCATGGGGTCGCAAAGAGTCGGACACGACTGAGCGACTTCACTTTCACTTTTCCCTTTCATGCACTGGAGAAGGAAATGGCAACCCACTCCAGTGTTCTTGCCTGGAGAATCCAGGGGACAGCGGAGCCTGGTGGGCTGCCGTCTATGGGGTCGCACAGAGTCGGACCCGACTGAAGCGACTTAGCAGCAGCAGCAAAGGCATAGTGTGCCATCAAAGCACAGAACTTCCCTACCTTCAGCACTAACAAGAATTCATTGCAACTGTGTACATGGTAATTAAATACACTCATGGGGCCCATTCCTGCCTAGGATTGGACTCCAACTGGTGTGGGATGACAGCTGGTTCCAGTCCCTACAAGACTCCAAACGTGAGACAGTCTTGAGTCAAGTGAAGCTGTCTGGAGAATCATTTGGCAGCAGGGGGCAGCAAAGCTTCATCCCTAAAACATGCGACCTTCAGAAAGACATTTGTAAAATAGGAGTAGCCTAGAGTCCTTGCAGTTTCAAGGAATCCATAAACTCCGCTATATTATTTGCAAAAAGTTGTACTTTGTACCTTTTTCTGGGAAGAGAGTCCTTAATTTTTTTTTTTTTTTTTTTTTTTTTTTGCTTTAAGTCTGATGAAACCTACGAAGCATGTCCCCCCATACTGGAAATTCCATGTCTCAACTATCATATTTACACATTGATTGCCAAAGTAGCTTCAAATTAGAAATACCTGACGAATTATCAGGTCAAACCATACAAAATCGCCAGTTTTGTAAGGTTGATAAAAGAGTTGAGTATAACAATTTCTCGAGGGTCGTCAACCTACATAATCAGATTCCTGATTGCCCACTCCTGATTCCACCCGGCCCCTGTTCTGATACAGCCAGTAGGTGGATGAGCATTTGAGATCAGTTGCAGTCTCCAAGTTGAAGGTTAGGTAAAGACACTGTTGGGACTCCAGTCCATCCCAAGGCCTCGGCATTTAACTCCAGTCATCTCTGTCCTCAGGGAACAGTGAGAATCAAGTGGGCATTAGGACCGTCGCCACCATGCAGTTCACTGGAGGACTTTCTCAAGGTGCCTGGTCTGAGGACCACTAGCTTCAGAATCTCCTGGGGTGCTTATTAAAAACGCATATCATTAGGTGCTAGGCAAACCCCCAGAATTAAACTTTTTGAGTGGTGTGCTGGAGAATCTGCATTCTAAATAGGCTCCTCAGGTGACCCTTCATGGGAAATGGGAGGAGAGAGTATCATCTGAGTCTACCAGCTAAATCAGATTATAATTGTTGAAATGATAAAATCATGACTCATTCAAATATAAAATATGTCGAAGGTTTTGATCAGCTCATTAATTTAGGATGGAACCATTAGATGGTAAGACTGATTTCAAGAGCATTAGGATAAAAAAGAGTTTATATAATCAACCAGGAAAAGCATTTCAAAACAAAAAGAGAATGTTAGAATAAGATTGCTAGGTTACAGAAGAAACTGGTTAATGTTGTGCAAGCTAATAAAGCCATGGCCCTTGGGGTTATCTTTCCTACCAAATGGAAAAATACAAATGAACATGTGATTTTGCAGTATCTGTGGAGAAGGGAATGGCAACCCATTCCAGTATTCTTGCCTGGAGAATCCATGGACAGAAGTGCCTGGAAGGCGACAGACAGTCCACAGGGTTGCAAATAGTCAGACACAACTGAGTGATTAATGCTTAACGCTATGCTTGCAGTATATGAGCTATGATCAAATAATAAATAGTAAAGTCAAACAGCAATACATTCACCCAGAAAATTAAATAATCTTCAGGTGAACGTGTTAAATAATTCCCCAGCGTGACTTTGAAAGGACACACAGCTCAACTCTGCCTTATTAAGTTTGGGGGATTCTTTTTTACAGAAGATAAAAGACAGCACAACATGGAGAGTGTGGATTCCATACATCTGGGTGAAAAAAAAGTTCAGGGTGGAGAAGATATATTCAAAAACAAGAGCCAGTTCATTCAGAAGGAGGAGAAAACTGACTGATACTCAGAATTCATGGGCCGCTTCCTTGGATTTATTTTAGACACTAGCTACAATCACTTTCTGCTGCTTTTTAAGTAAGTGATTTGTCATCTTTGTAGTTATTTGGCTTACAAACTAGTCATTCCCTAATCATTTCTCTCAGAAGTTTATCTTAAAAGTTTGCTAAGTTTTTCAACGTTGTTCTTTTGTTTTTCATCTAAAAAATTCAGGTACTTAATTTTTAAAAACATCAGAAGTATCTTCTGATTTTTATGAAACAGTTGCCCATCTGGGGGATTAAACTTTGACTGTTAAGAGACATGAAGTGAAATAGAAAAACCATGGGTCCCAACCCAACCTCCGTATTTTTTCATAACTTTCTTTTGCCTTTGGAGAGATAGTTTAGGAGTGAATCTCTGTTCTGGACAAACATCTGAAGTTCAGCAGCTTCTTCATTTCATTTCATTTCAGTTCAGTTCCTTCTACTAATTTCAAGTAAAATTAAAATTTGGTAATTCTTGTAAAGTAGTCTTTCAACGGGTATCCTCAAGTGAGATTCAGATTTTTTTTCTTCTTTGTACTTTTCTGTGTTTTTCCTTTATCTAAACCAAAACCATGTCTTTTTTATTAAATTAATTTTTAAAAATTCACTTCCTTTGATCAACTTTATCACTCTCAGTTACCAATATAACAGTATCTATCATTTATTGGCTTTTTAAATTTTGAAAAACAAAGTTTTATTTTTAAAATAATTTTATTTAGATATGTTTTACATAGCATAAACCCACCAATTTCTAGATATTTATACAGCAATATTCATAGAAGTATTATTAGCAGTAGTCAAAAGATGTGCTTAGTTGCTCAGTCATTTCCGACTCTTTGCAACCCCACGGACTGCAGCTTGCCAGACTCCTCTGTCCATTGGATTCTCCAGGCAAGAGAATGGGTTGCCGTGAAGTGGGTTGCCATGCCCTCCTCTAGGGGATCTTCCCAACCCAGGAATCGAACCCAGGTCTCCAGCATTGCCGACAGATTCTTTACCATCTGAGCCACCAACAACACAAATGTCCATTGAAGGATGATAAACAAGATGTGGTACATACACACACTGCAATGTATCTCATCCTTCAAAAGGAAAGAAATCTTGACACATGCCACAATATAGACGAACTTTGAAGGCATTATTCTGAGCAAAATCAGTCAGTCACAGAGGGACAAATATTGTATGATTCCAGGGAGCCCAGGACCGTCAAATACAGGAGAGAGAAGATAGAGTGGTGGCTGCCAGTGGCTAGAGGAGAGAAATGAGGAATGTTGCTGCTGCTGCTAAGTCGCATCAGTCGTGTCCGACTCTGCGCGACCCCATAGACAGCAGCCTACCAGGCTCCGCCGTCCCTGGGGTTTTCCAGGCAAGAACACTGGAGTGGGTTGCCACTGCCTTCTCCAATGCATGAAAGTGAAAAGAGAAAGTGAAGTCGCTCAGTCGTGTCCGAGTCTTCGAAACCCCATGGACTGCAGCCCACCAGGCTCCTCCATCCATGCGATTCTCCAGGCAAAAGTACTGGAGTGGGTTGCCATTGCCTTCTCTGGAAATGAGGAATAATAATTGCTTAATTGGGTACAGAGCTTCAGCCGGGGAAGATGAAGGTATTCTATATGGAGATAGATGGTGGTGATGGTTGTACAACAATGTGAGTGTTTACTTAATGCTACTGATCTATACACTTGCAAAAGATTAAAATAACAAATTTTATGTATATTTAACCACAATAAAAAAAGAAAAAAAATGCAATGTCAGGTGTACAGTTTAGGGGTGCAGTTACATTTTAGTAACTTTCCAGATGGTACGATCATCATCATAAATCAGTTTTAGGACATATTTATCCATCCGATAAGACCACTGATGCCCATTTATCGTTAATCCCCACTCCCATTCCCCACCTCAGGCAATCACTCATCTGCCTTCTATCTCTATAAGTGTGTCTTTGTTGGACATTTCACTTTCACTTTTCATATAGATGAATCATACAATAAACAGTCTCTTGTGTCTGGCTTCTTTCACTTAGCCTGACATTTTTTGAAGTCTGCCCAAGATGTAGCCTGTGTCAGTAGTTTATTCCTTTTTTGTTGCCCAGTAGAACTTCACTATGTGGGTCTATCTTATTTTGTCTCAACATTCATCAATCGATGGATGTTTAGGTTTTCAGTTTTGGGCTATTATACCTAAGGCTGCTAGGAACATACATGACTTTACCTAACCCAGAGACAGCCTGAACCTTTTCTATGCCATTGGTATGCATACATGTGTGTGTATGTAAGCAGTATATAGTGTATACATGTGTGTGCACATATATATATTTTTTTTTTTTTTTCCTCTAAACTTGCAAGGTAGGCATAATTAGTTGTATTTTGTGGAAGGAAAGAGAGATCAAGTAACTTGTCCAAAGTCACCAGCTAGTATTGCTGGGCAGAGAAAAAGGTCTGTGTGACTGCAGGGGCAGTAGGCTGTCAGAGGAGAGATTGAAACTATAAACAGGGGCCCTGGTTTCCCTGTGGACCTCATTCTCTTCCTGCGCTCACTGGCTCTGAGAGTAACGTGATGGTGGGGAGCCTCACAGAGGGAACTTCCCTCCAGTGGAACCACTTCCCTAGGAAAATCCAGGGGCCCCAAGGGGCCTCCCAGCTAGCTCTCATCTTTCTCAATCTCTGTTATTCGGTTAAGTAATTTAGGTTACATGTTCCAAAGAGTGGAAGAAGAGTTTATTAGAGTATAGTTAAAAGCTAGGTCTCTGGAGCTGGACCACCTAGGTTCACATTCTGGTGTGGCCCCTTATTAGCTCTGTGGCCTTGGACAAGTTGCTTAGCCTCTCTGTGCCTCAGCTTGAAGTGAAGTGAAGTGGAAGGCGTTCAGTCATGTCGACTGTTTGCGACCCCATGGACTGCATAGTCCATGGAAATCTCCAGGCCAGAATACTGGAGTGGGTAGCCGTTCCCTTCTCCAGGGGATCTTCTCAACCCAGGGATCGAACCCGGGTCTCCCACATTGCAGGTGGATTCTTCACCAGCTGAGCCGCCAAGGAAGCCCAAGAATACTGGAGTGGGTGCCTCAGCTTAAAACATGAATAATAATGTGTCTACTTCATTGCATTGTTAAGAGGTTTAAATAGATAATATAGAAAGAGTTGAGTGTTACACTAGCGCCTGCTCATAGTTAGCCTTGAGTGAATATTAAATGTTGTTCTTATAGTTACTTATAGAATTATTCTTGGGGGGGGGTCCCAGAAGCTTAGAAGAGTCTTAGGGCCCCTGCGTCACCCTGACTGTCCATCACCTCAGCATATGATGCTCCGAACTTCAGCCTGTCTTCTCTGTAGGCTTTTCCAGTTACTCCTACCCAGGAAGAAAGAGGACAGGCAGCTGATGACAATACTCCCTGAGAGAAAACACCCCCATCATAGCTCAAAGGCAGAGACCTCAGCCCGCGACTGAGCACTTTAGGAAATGCTTCATCGCCTGGTTCCCCTTCAGATTCTCCCCTCCCACCCTAGTGATGGGCCCATCTGTCCTCACTCTCTGGGCTCCCTCAGCCCCTTCTGTGCAAGCCTGCCACCCGTGCTTCCCTCCAAGCATCTTCACATTTTGAGGGAAGAAGAGAGCTAGAGATGAGCTGGGGAGGATTACCTGGGAGTTTTCCTGCTCTGTTCCCACTAGCAGCATGCGTGTGGATTCAGAAACGAGTCTCTCCTTCACCCTGAGGACTGCTGAGCCCTCTCTTCAATTCCAAGGGAAGTACTTTAACAGTTAAAGCTGAAACCATGTGAGATGGCACACCTTAGCAGCCGCCTATTGACTGAATCAAGGATGGATACATGCTTGAACTAGACCAGATTCTTGAGAATTTGGACTGAGAAATACAAAGAATTCAGACTGCAGTAGTCCATGAGCTGGAAGGTCTCTGTACCTTTCAGGGATCATGTGAGCAGAAGAGGAGAGCGTTTACATAGAAGCTTGTGTGTGCGGGAGTGTGTATGAGTCAAACAGACTATCTTAGGATCTTAGTTATTGAAAGGTTCCAGTCTACACTTACAGGAATCCTCACAGAATATCCTCTGCTTAGGTTACAATGTACTCCTGTACTTTCAGGGACCCTCTCCAACTGCATACAAGCTTGTTCAAACAAGCAGACCATAGGCAGTATTGTCCTTAGAAAGCAGAGCAGTGATTTAAAAGCTCTCCGGCAAGAGGTCAGACCAAACTACATTTGAATCTTGTCTCTCTCATTTTCTGGTTCTGTGATCCTAGGCAAATTGCCCAGTCTCTCTGAGCTTCAATTTCCCCATCTAATGAGGATGATAACTTTTCTTCATAAAACTTCTCAGAGAATTATACCAAACAATGAATGTAAAATACTTAAGGTGGTACATGGCATATAGTTGATGATCAAAAAATGATTATTTTATTATATTTCTATTGTATTATATCTTTATTGACATTTTATCATTATGAAATTTGCACGCTTCTAAATTAGCAACACCAAAATAAAATGATTATTTTATTATATTTCTATTTTATTATATCTTTATTGACATTTTATCGTTATGAAATTTGCACGCTTCTAAATTAGCAACACCAAATTTCTTTTGCTAGCATTTACATAGTATATGTTTCCAACTTTTAGTTTCGATCATTCTCTGTTCAAAGATTTAAAGTGTGTCTCTTATAAACAGAATATTGTTATTTTTTAATCTGGTCTAACCTTCCCTGTCTTTTCATTGGAGTGTTTAGTTCATTAATATTTAATGTAATTCTGATATCACTGTATTTTAGTCTACCATCTTGCTACTGGGCATGACCTTTACTCCCAGAATGTGGCCTTTCTTGGGCTTCAACCAAAAGGTGGGACTTGAACCTCTGTCTCCTCAGCATTCTGCAACAGCTGAAATCTGTTCTGTTCTTTAGCGTCCCAGCTGCTGTTTTCTTCTGGGTTTCTTGGAGTTCTCACTGCATGTTCAGCTTGTGTGTGTGTGTGTGCTCAGTCGTGTCTGATTCTTTGTGACCCCATGGGCTGTAGCCCGCCAGAATCCTCTGTCCATGGAATTTTCCAGACAAGAATACTGAGCAGGTTGCCATTTCCTACTCCAGAGGATCTTCCCGACCCAGGGATCGAACCCACATCTCCTGCATTGGCAGGCAGATTCTTTACTGCTGAGCCACCAGGAAAGCCCCATGTTCAGCTGAGGAGTCAGGAGTCAGTCAACACCTCGAGGGGAATGAGTATGCAGGTTTCCCATTTAGTTTTCATCATTCTCCCTTCCTTCAAGTTCCAGCTACTCTCTAGCCTTAAACTCTGATCTCAGTCCAGCAAGACTGCTGCTTGCTGCTGTCACCCACTCCCTCTTATTCCCACCCCTGCCGGTGACTTGGGGAAAAACCAGGATGAATGTGAAGTTTTGCCTCATTTGTTTCCCTTCTCTTAGGGAGGGATGATAGCAGTTCAGATCCTGCCTGCACTGGGTGATCGCCAATTCCTCCAAACAGTTACTTTACATATTTTATCCAGCTCCTATAATTATTCTGGCAGAAAGATTCATCTGATACAAGTCATTCCCCTATGGCCAGAACCAGAAGCTATGTGCTATTTCCACTTACTGAGCCTGTCTCAAAACTGCCTTGGAGTGGGCAGCAAAAGTTTCTGTTGGCAGGCAATTGACTTGATCCTAGTTCAGTCTATAGAGAATGGAATGACCTCATAATTTGGACTTCAGACAAAGCTGTCTCCAAGATATATAACTGATATCAGACTTAAGTTTAGGTATTTGTTAAAAATTATGTGTTCCTGAGAATATGAAAGAATTCAGGAGACTGTTGGGTTCAAGGTATTCACATTGCTTAGTATTCTTCTCGAAGGTGATTAGATGTATGGCAGAAGAACCAAGGAAATTAAGGACCAATTTAATGAGTGACTTGGTGAGCAAGGCCTGCTTCTGAAGGTGGACTGGGAAACTAGGCAACTGCCTCACAGCTCTTTTAGGTTATGAAGTCACTGGCTAAAAGTCATAAATAGCACCTGGTGTCTCTTGGGGATGCTGACAAAAATCAAGTCCATCAAGCCGGTCAGCTTCACTGGTAATTTAACAAATGCTGAGGAGCAAGCACCAAAATTATTTGAAACACTATGGTTTCCTTAGGTGGGGGTGAAAAGAATCATTCTGAAAGTCTGCAGGTCTGGGTCTCACATCGAAAGGAAACTTCTGGCAATGCATTTAATAGAAAAATTATTAATCGGGTATTGGACAAATAAGAATAAAATGGCAAAGAGTAGACACCGAGGAATCACAGAAAGCAGGAAGCAATGACAACCCATAGAAGGGAACGACTGGGAATGACTGAGGTGGTAAGGGTTGGAGGAGGGGCGCCGAGAGCTGGACTGCCAGTGGCTGAGGGGGGCCCAGGCCAGGGTGCTGCTGTCTCTCGGAGAGAGGATGTTAAGGTGGGTTCCAGGAGGGAGGAAATCCTGCAAACTGGAGGTACCTGCAGCCACTAGACCCAACTGCCAGTGCAATGGCGACAAGACCGGAAGTGGTGACGCCACCAGCTTCTCAGGCTCCCTCTAGCGCCCCCCACTGGCAGAACCAACAGCGGGCCCCATCTCACAAAGCAGACGGGTGATGGGCAGATGCCCAGCCCCTGCATCCCAAAATACAGAAAGGGCTGGAAAGCTAAGACAACAGCTTAACAACCAACACACCAGGAAGATTTAGGCTTACGTGGAGAAAGATTTAAAACAAACAAAACTATAGCTCTAATATTTTTATGTTAGGAAGGCAAAGTGCATATTTGATATTTCAGATGGGATATTTAAGAAAGTAAGTCCCATTAGACTGTCACTTTTATAACTCCACTTTAAAATGCGTAATTGAGTAATTAATTTAGACTTGCAATTTTTAAATAGTGACATCTAAGTTTAAGTAGAGTATAAAAACATTTAAAGTTTCCCTTATTTGTAAGTTTAATTTATTAGTTTCTATAAGAATTTAGGATTGGGGAAGATTTTGCATGCTGTCAGAAAAACTGAAGTAGTTTAAAAAGAAATAAATATATTAAATTTATAAACGCCTAAAGCATTTGAAGTGCTGAGCTAAGGTTGTAAATAGGACCAAGCATTATTCAAAGGCTTCCTCCAAAGTTATTGCTACAATCTGTTAGACTTATATAAAGAACAATAAAATGTGTAAGCTGAACTTAAAAGCCCAAAAAAGTTTAACTTGTCTCTTAAATTGAATATTGATTCTAAAGACAAAATTATTAATTTACTATTTATTAAGTGATTACTAATGATTATACTTACAAATATTATTTTTAAAGCCACATTTAAACCTATTAATATTTAAAGATTAAAAAAAATTGGGGCGGTTTCTCTGGCGGTCCAGTGGTTGAGAATCCACCCGCTGATGCAGGGGACATGGGTTCGATCCCTCGTCCAGGAAGATCCCACATGCCATGGGGCAACTAAGCCTGTGAGCCTGTGCTCTGCAACGAGAAGCCACCACAATGAGAAGTCTGCACACCACAACTAGAGAGGAGCCCCCCCTTTCTGCAACTAGAAAAAGTCCTTGAACAGCAACAAAGACCCAGCACAGCCAAAAATAAATAATAAATAAAATTTAAAAAATTGAAATCTTTTCTACATAAGAAATCCATTGTCCAGGTTCCCCCAACCCCCGCTCCCTACCCTATGAGGTTTTCCAGAAAGTTTGAGAAGAGCAAGAGAGGCAGCTCTGAGTGGACATCAGGTTTAAAGACCCCCGGGCCAGGCAGACCAGTCTCCCTGGACACTGAGACTGGTACCCACCTGCTGGCTGCAGCTCGGTCTTCTCAGTGTACCCAGCACACCACGAGGCTGGCCTTTTCTCCCTGAGACTTCAGTAGAGGGGGCAGCAGAAGCAGTGGTAAATCAGAGGCCCATGGAAATCTTGACATAAAGATTATCCCAGTGGGCCCAGTGGGCCCAGTGGAATCACAAGAGTCTTAAGAGCGCACAAGGGAGGCAGAATGGAGGCTGCATGATGCAACGTGAGAGGGACTCAACCCATGGTTCAAGTTTAGTGTTGAAGATGAAGAGGCCACAAGCCAAGGGATATGGGCGGCCTCTGGAAGCTGGCAAAGGTGAGGAAATGGGTTGTTCCCTTGGAGCCTCTAGAGAGGAAAGCAACCCTGCCAACACCTGGATTTTTAGCCCTGTGAGACCCAGGTCAGACTTCTAGCCTATAGAATGTGAGATCATAAATGCATGCTGCTTTTTTTTTTTTTTTTTGGCTGTGCTGGGTCTTTGTTGCTGTGCACGGGCTTTCTCTAGTTGTGGTGAGCAGGGTCTACCATTTGTTGGCGGTGCGTGGGCCTCCCATTGCAGTGGCTTCTCTGGTTTTGGAGCACAGGTTCTAGGCGTGTGGGATCAGTAGCTGTGGAACACAGTTGGCCCACAGCATGTGGGATCTTCCTGGACCAGGGATTGAACCCAGTCCCCTGCATTGGCAGGTGGATTCTTAACTGCTGGACCACCAGTTAAGCCCAGCAAGCGCTGTTTTAAGGCTGATCCCAAATTTAGAGCAACCTTCTCTAGCGACCCGGTCTAGGGTCACCCACACATCACCCTTTAGTCACTGTGTTTTGTCATTCTATTTCATTCAGTGTTATTCATTACTAGAAATGCCTGTGTTCACCTGACTGCCTGCCTTCCCCCATTGGATGGTAAGGCCCAAGAGACGTAGGCACATGGGTTTTCTGTCCCATCACCCCATGCCCAGCACCCACAAGTGCCTACAATGCAGTGGCAGTTCCACAAATATTTAGTGGGAAGATGAGTGGCTGAATGAGTGACTATAGGTAGTGCACCAGTGATGTGACATCTACCGAGGCAGACCTCTCAGCATTCTTAATTCACTGTTCCCGTCTCTGAAGGCTCATTGAAAAGTGTGACTACTCTTCTTGACCTCCTCCAGGGTTTTCAATCAGTTCAGGATACACCTCTTTGAAGTCTTTTACAAAGGCTCCCTCCAGGTCAAACACTCAGGAAAGAGACCAAGCTGGCTTCAGAAGAGACCTTGCCTTTGCCAACTCTGTTCGGTGTTTTCCAAGCTCCTCCGCAGACAGCTCTGTTCCTCAAGGAAATGACTTGCCCATCCAGATGAGGATGGCAAGCAAAGCCCAGGGGAAACTGGCTGAGGTCAGGCTGCTGCCTAACCCAGGGGTGGAGGCAACAGGAAAAGGAACCTAGAAGCTGGGAAGGCGGGTTCCTCACAGCGGGAGTGTGCAGACAGGATGCAGAGGTCTAACGGACGCTCTCAGACTCAGAATTTGCAAGTGGACGTGCTTGCAAATTCAATCAAGACACACAGCCCGGGAACAGAATAATGTACAAAATGATGTATATTGAATCCATTTTGGAAACAGACAGCATTCATGGTTTCTGGTTTCTGAGCTCACTCGGAGTTTAAGAGTCGTGATCACTCCCTGTCATTAAACCTCAGGCACAGGAGGATCCTAGCTTAAATAATGGAAACGAATCTTCATCTCATGAAGGGGAGAAAAAGTGGTTAAAAACACTACAGCTGTCACTCTTGCAATAGCTCTGATGGCCTAATGCTTATAAACATCAACAGTTTTTCTATGTACAGTGTGAGTATTTACTGATATTTATCAGGTGTGTACATCAAAGGTACAGTTGTGAACTAGCTAACATTCATTAGCGATTAAGTACACTGGGTCTATACTGATGCTCCCATTCTTAACCTAAGGGCTTACACATTTAACTGATGACTGCTGTCCTCATCAAGAGCGTTTAGTATATGGAAAATGCATTTAAAAACATATATCATTCATGTTGTAAACTAAAAAAGCAAACCCAAGCATGATTAATTACTTTGCTGGGGTCAGTAAATACTAGTTGCGAGTGCTAAGTGTGCCAGTAAGGACAGAAGCCATTGGTTAAAGAAATCATCGTATGTTACCTACCGATATTCCATTTGCTAATGCATGTTAGTCAATGTGTGGACTTTACCCAACATATCCACAAGTTGTTTTTTGTTTGAAATTCTCAGGTCTCCTTTGCATATTTTTTTCTTCCATCACTCTCTTAAAAGGATGTAAGCGAAACAACTTTTTAAACAAAATTTCCAAATTAGAAGCCACCAAAAGCGCGACTCTGGTCATATTTCAAATCTTCACCCAGAAGGGAAATACCGTCAAGGATGAGATGAGTTTAGAAGGTCTCTTCCTCTGCTGGCAGCTTAGACTGTCCTCATCCTCTCTCCTGCTGTACTGGAAGCCAAGCTGTCTCATAGCTCTGACATTTCATAAACGAAGTTTCCAAAGACTAACAGGATACCTAGAAGGTGCCAGACGCGTCCAGGGCCTTCTCTTTTTCTTCTGGAGTTGTTATCAGGGGGCCAGCAGACAAATACAAAAAGAAAAGTGGGGTGAAAGGAGATAAAAAGCCCAGACCTGTATGGAAGAAGCAGTTTTGAGAAGATATTATATGACTGAGATGGTAAAGAGTCTGCTTGCAGTGCCAGAGACCTAGGTTCAACCCCTGGGTTGGGGAGATCTCCTGGAGAAGGGAATGGCTACCCACTCCAGTACTTCTGCCTGGAGAATTCTATTGTCAGAGGAGCCTGGTGGGGTATAGTCCATGGGGTTGCCAAGAGTTGGACATGACTGAGTGACTAACACTTTGACTTTTTATACATAAATAGTACTGAAGCCTGCTGCCCCAAAGAACATTTCCAGACCCCGAAGGTTAGACATTCCAGGCATTTCTAGGCACTGCTTTAATTACAGGGAATGAACATCTCTCCAAAATGTCTTGCCCACATCACACCTGGCTCCCCCCACTATAGAGCACTGAGACATCTCATTTGCTAGACCCCTCTGCTCCCGAGGCTTGCTGAGTCTCCTCAACTCAATATAGCTTTTCCTGTAAACCACAACACTCACAAACACAGGCCTTACTGGACTCAAATCCAGCTGCTTTCAGAGCTCTGTAGCCTCAGGGCCCCACCTACCACGGATGGCTTTCACCCTGAACCACTCCTAATCTCCTTTCTTAGGGGGTTTGCTATTTTTCTGTGTGAAGACAACCCTCATGGGAAATGAACAGTGCAAGATCTACGTGCAAATATTTGCAAGCAATTTTATTTTTGAAACGATGTACATTAAAAAAAAAAATTCAAGTCAAATCCAGGAACAGATTAGTTGGTTGGTATCGGCTGGCCCCTCCCCCATGATAGCAAAGGGGTCAGTTTCTGAAATGAAAGAGGGAGGAAGGCACAAGCTATTCCACTGGGAAGGTTAGTTCCTTGAGTTGGGGAGAAAGCCCTGGGAAGGGAATGCTGAGGCTTAATTAAAGATGGGGTTCCTCTAGCCGTGTGGGCCTCCTGGGCCAAAAGCCAAAGACAGCATAAAGGGTCTGGGTATAGGTGAGGAAGAACCCTCGTTCGCCAGTAATTCTGGAACTCCTTGCCAGTAATTCTGAAACTGAAATGAAAGATGCATTCCTGGTCAGGCTTGGGAGGGGCTGCAGTCTACTTTTACTCCACACGAGACAGAGACAAGAGGTACCTCTCTACTGCCTCTTTTCACCCACCAGCATCTGTATCACAAGGACTCAAGGGACATTCCACATGCCAACATATCCTCGCCAGCTTTGTGTGTGGTTCGGATGACCTCCAGCTATAGGATTGCCAGGGGCGCTGCGATATACAGTCAGGAGGACTGGACAGTCCACTATCTGAGAGTAAAAGCCCAGAGAGGAAGATCTGGGTTGAGTCAAGCAGGGAAGGCTGAATCAGATAGAGGGCAGACATTGGGCAGTTAGATCTGTGTGGCCGCGAAGAGGTGATCACCGTCCTGAAAATGGAGACACTTAGGACAGGGATTTCCCCTAGGGCACTCAGACTAGCCTGTATCCGAAAAGGCAGAAGGTGGCATTGCCCAGAGGAAGCGCTCCCCTCGGCGATCCTTGGGGATGGAGCTGCCCTCATGCTGGTTGCCAGGCAGGAGCTGGGAGTTCTGGGAGACGGGGGTTCAGCTGAGGGAAGCACAGTTCAGGTCTGAGTCCTCCTGGCTGCCCGTGGCCCCCTGCTCTGGCTCGTCGGGGCCATCGGTGATGTTGGGCTCGCTGGAGCACTGCCGGTGGGGCGGCGGGAAGCTGGGTGGCAGCAGCAGGCGCTTGTCCTCACCACCAGGCTCCTCCCCTAAGCCTGAGTGCATCATGGTGGCCATGGCCAGCAGCTGGATGTCCGAGTGGGCATTGGCCACCGTGTGTCGCCGGATGCTGCCACACTTCTCTAGGTAGGCCTCCCCCTCTTGCTCCGTCAGTGGGGTCAGGGCCATCTCGTTCAGGGGCCGGCTGATGGGGGTCACTGGGGAGGCGTAGTTCAGGAGCGTGACCTTGGGCCGGACCCTGGAGTGGCGCCTGCCTGCAAAAGAAAGACCAGCGAAGGCTGTGATCGGGTGGGGGCAGTGGGTGTCAAAAACTCCTAAAGAATTTGGGGGAAGAGGGAGGTGGCAGCTCCACCTTCAGGGATGGCTTTAGATGAAGCCCTGAAGCACAAGGGAAGAACTTGGCTACGTCTACGTTTCTCTTGTAACTTCATTTTGTTCATGCCTGATTCTGCCTATGGCCAACATGCCCTCCCATAGTAGGAGTACCAATGGATGTTCCATGATGGATCAAGGAGCTCCAAGGGAGTCTCCTCACATTTGCAGCTGCTGCCTGAGCTTCCTTGGATTTTCCCTCAATTCCCTTCTAACCAGTCTCATCCAAAGACCTGAGCACTGGCTGGACCAGCTGCCCAGAGATGCTCTGGGCTCCATTCAGCACGATGAGCCCTCTGCGGTGTCAAGAGAGGAAGCGAAAAAGGCCTCATAAGCTCAAGTCCGGAGGAACAGCTAACTGGGGGACCTTGGCTATCAAAGCAAAGGCAGTGGGACATCCTCTGGATCATCATGGACCAGAACCACCAACTCCCAGCAGGTTGATGATCTGAGATCTGCATTCTGTTCAAGTTGATACGCTGGATTCAACCAGCCTTTCGCATCACCAAAGAAGGGGTGAGGCTCCGTGGATGGCCCATGGAGGCAGGCAGAGAGCACTGGGCATGAATTATTAAAAAAAAAATGCTGCTTCTTGAACTCTCACATTTTGGAAACTATGCTCACCCTTGACATGTGTTGAATCCTCTTTTGAATCCTCCTAAAAATTGAACCTGAGTTATGATCATTTTCATAGTTAAAGTGGGAGATAATATGAGCATCGAAGAGATAGGAATTGGCTTACGCTCACACAGCTAGAACGTAGAAGAGCTGGGATGCAAACAAGGGCTGTCTCACTCTAGACTCACTCGTCCTAGCTGCCCACACAGAGCACATGTAGCGATAGTTGACTAAGCCTCCCAAGGGAAGGACAAGCCAAGTACATGAGGTTTGAATCCAGGGAGAAGAGTTGGAAGGAGGAAGCCCGTGTACAAGTAACACCCAGTTGTGAAGGTCTCTCCTCTCCCACCTTCACAAGGACCAGGCCCGTCCCGAGACCTCCAGTGTGGCCAGCGCAGGGCCCAGGGCAAGCTCTCATCCCCAAAGCCCCAGGAAAGCCTCCTCCGTAAGCACCGGCCTCCTAGCCCACTGAGGCACCATGTTAGCATCACAATTGGGTGAAAGACCCCAGCGAGGCAGAGGAGGTGAGGATGGAGGGCTGAGGAGTGGTGGGGTCTGGTCAAAGCCTCTATTTTCCTTCTTCCTTCTTCCAGCCAGTGCACACCCCCCAGCCTTCCAACTGCCCACCCCATTGGCACCTGTCACTGCTTTCCCCAGCTCCCCTCATCCCTAAGACCTGGAAGACTCCTAACACATGCCTCTCTCAGCAGGGGACCCCAGGGGGATAAATGAGGAAGGGCTGACCTCGATGGTGCTCCCTCCATCCCTGACAGGATAACAAAGGGTGGAGGGGGGGACCTGGTCTCTACAGGGAGAGCAGACAGCACTCGCCGGTCACAGACTGGCCTTGGGACACTCAGCCCATGCTACTCTAGTTTACTGTTGGCTTGTCCCATGGATCCGGAGTCCCTGAAACACGCAGTCATCACTTTCAAAGCTCATGCGCCTTGATGGGCATTGTAGTGAGGGTGCCACGTTCATCTGCAAAGTTCTCAGCAGGTCCCATCACTGGATGGTCTTATATGTCCATACATGCACATATGCATATGCATATATAAGGGCTTCCCTTGTGGCTCAGCTGATAAAGAATCCACCTGCAATGCGGGAGACCTGGGTTTGATCCCTGGGTTGAGAAGATCCCCAGGAGAAGGGAAAGGCTACCCACTCCAGTATTCTGGCCTAGAGAATTCCATGGACTGTATAGTCCATGGGGTTGCAGAGTCGGACACAACTGAGCGACTTTCACTTTTCATATGCATATATGTGTATACACACATGTGTGACTATATACATATACACACATATGTATATACAATGACAAGAGAATAAAATCCTAACCCTTAGGACTAAGTCACCATGACTACTTACTGGCTTGGAGCCCCCAGGAGCTGTTTGGTGGTAAAAGCAATTATTTCTCAGAACCAGGTAATAATACATAGAATTTAGAGCTTACTGAGTGTGTTCCCATCCATTATTTTACTGCTGAGTCCCAATCTCCCACTGAAACACTAGGACATCTGTCAACATCCCCACTGTTCAGATGAGGAAGACTGAGGCTCAGCCCAATCCTCTGAAGCCCTAAATGGCAGTGCCCAAGACATTCCCTAATGCATGCTACTGCGTCTCAGGCTTCCATTACCGCCCTTGAGCCAACCCACTCTCTGAACTCAGGTAGCAGCAAACACTGCCTCCAGCAGTGCCAGACAAAAGGCTGGGTCCTCACACCCTTCTTTGGGGGGAAAAATGATATAGGAGACAAAACGCCAAGGAGCCAACAAGACAGAAAAATCTATGCCAGACGTTGGCAGAGGTCCTCTCTGAAGCATGGGTGCTTGCACGCGCCAAGTCTCACATTTCTAAAATGTTCCCACATTTTTACAATAACCATGTATTACTTTTATGATCCCAAAAATCGATAACTATAAAACAGAAGCACCGGAAGAGTTCAAAGAAGCAGGGACCCCATTAAAGAACCATCCTTTAAAAAAAGTGCCCTTGAAAACAATTCATCTTCTCTCTTGCTACTGTTAAAAGAAACACTCGAGGTTGACAGTTGGAAAACTCAGGTGGTGGCGGCTCTACAACCAGCCTAGTAGGAAACTGGACTGGACAGTGAGTGTTTACTACGTGCAAATCAAGGAAGAGGAAAAATCTAGAACAAAGCCTGGGCTCAGGACGCAGGATGAGGTCTGGGGGAGAGATGTGAATGATGGATACACAGCATCTCTGGAAGAAAGAATTCCTTGGTTTCCATAGTCCCCAACCTGGCAGAATGAGCTAGCAAGCTGTCTCAGATGGCTGCCTGGATGTCATCCATCTCTCTCACACTGTTAGTCCAGCAGCCTAAAGGTTCTAGAGGGTTCAGTTTGGGCTTTTTCAGAGAGATAGAGCCAGAGGGAGGGTGGCTTGCCTGGAGGAGGGGGTCCCCATGATGGCCACTCCCTTTCAACAAACATTTTGAGCTTTGTGCAAAATGTTGTGTTTGCTGCAGAGGGCAAAGAGGAACATAAATCTGATATGTGGCCTCACACAGGGGCTGGGGCACAGTGGTGGGCGGGGGGAGGTGGAGGAAGTTTTAGGAGCAATCATTAGTTGAGCATCTACTATGCACTGTATCCAAACAGGAGAGGCCTTACTGACATCATCTCCTTCTGACTGTTTTGCAGAAAAAGAACCTGAGGTTGAGATGCTAAGTCACTTTATAGTCATGGTTAGTGATGAAACGGGGATTCAAGCCCAGGGCTGATAGCACAGCCCTTGCTCCTGACTTTCTGGAAGCTGGCACACACATCTGTGTAAAACCAGGTCAACGCAGCAAATGTCAGGGCAGGGGTACAAATGAGAGCACGGTGGGGAACCAGAGGAGGAGGAGTTATGAAAGGGGCTTCTCAGATAGGCCTGGTCCTGTGAGGGTCAGACAGACTGCATGGCTGTCCGTTCATTCATTCTCTCCCTCGGAGGAGAGGTCTACGCCACGCCTGGCCTACAGGGGAGTCACATGCCATGAGTCTAAGGGAGAGACCGACAAATAATCAGGCCGTGACTAACATGGTAAGGTCTGGGATGTGGTTTGGGGTCTGCAGAAAGGAAAGGGAGAGGCACACACAACTCCTCATCTGGGGGGATTCCACAGGCCCCAGACCATCCTATCTGGGCCCATAATACAGCTGGTGGCAACTCTGCCGGGGCCCTGCCCAGCAACAGGGCAGCCTCTTCCTCCTCTGTGTTCAGCCCTCCGCAGCTCAGAGACATTAAGTAACTTACTCCAGGACACACAGCTGAAGCCCACCCTGGTGGTTTCAACAGCCCTGCTCCCTCTGCGGCCAGCACCGCCTCTCTTCTTAGGACAGTTCCCTGCCGCTGACCCAGAGGCCTCCAGCTCCTCCTCCTGGCTTCTGGGCACAATGTTCTGGCTCCCAAGACTGGGTGTGGACACGGCAGAGACCACAGGGGCGCCTGGGCTGTGTGAGTCCCCTGGGCAGACAGTGTGTGCTTGCAAAGCTCCCCCCAGAGTTTGGAGCCGCCTCCCAGAGAAGAGACCGCAGGGGTCCCTTGGGAGGCCTTTAAACTGCATAGTAGGCTTGGAGCTGATAGCTTGCCACACTGTGGCTGCTTGCCCTCTTTGCCTTCTTTTTCTTATTTGCATCAGGGAAAGCTGGGCCGTGCCATCCAGAGCAGGAAGTCTCCATAGGGGATTGACTAAGCTGTGGGTCTCCCCCGTGCCTAAAAGCTGGCCCCTCCCTGGCGAGGGGGCCCACGGAGGAGCAGTAAGAGGGCTGGGCCCTGCCACCTCCTGCACCTACCTCCCGGCCTCCTCCCTTTATTCCTGCCTCACTCCCCAGGCACCCTGCGGAGCCCTGGCATTCGTCCCCCTGCTCTGAAGCCAGCCCTGACAGCTCCTTTCAAACCCCCAGAGAGAACCAAAGCCCGGAGGAGGTGGTTCTTTGTTGGAGACTCAGTTCCCAGGCCTTTGATCTCCCAGGCTTTCAGCCGGGCCCCACCGGAGTGGCCCCCGTCAGGCGTCAGGAGGGTGTTGCAACGCCTGCCCACCAGGTCCACGGTGGGCGTCTCTCTTTAGGACCCAGCACCTGAAAGTCCATGAATGCCGACTGGTCACGAGGACAAGTTACCTTATCTTGGGGCAAAGGACCCTCCCCCTGGAGACACAATGGAGAGAGATGAGTGGGAGGCCTGGGCCTCTCGCTAACTGAGCCAGGGCAGTGGAAACCTGGGAAACTAGAAAGGTAGAAATGTGGGCCTGGCCTGTGACAAATCGGCCTGTCTTTTTTTTTTAAGATTTCATTATTTTCCTCCTCATCGCCACGCTTCCTCTGCCCAAGAAAAGTGACAGCTGTGGAGGGAAGGACACACACACGTGCTCACTCCATCATGTCCTGGGACTCATTTTTTTCTCTCTGAAGCAAGCCTTGCACACCCATGGGGTGAGACTTAACTCTCAGACCCATTGGCCTGGTCGGCAGGAAGAGGGTCCACCCATGAGTCCCCAGATCAACCTGCCTGAGCCCGTGAGCACAGGTGGGGAGCCCCTAGAAGGCCGCTTCTCTAGCTCTGGTCACCTACCCCGCGTGACCCTGGGGACGTTTCTTACCAACGCTGAGTCTGAGGTCATGACAGCATGCATCCCCAGAATCTGGTAGGATGACTACATGCCAAGTGCTTGCTCAGGGCCTGGAAGGTAACAGGAGTTTTGAGATGATGGGCCCAGCTGCCCTTGACCTCTCCCACCCTGTCAGGCCCAGAGGGGACATGGGAAAGCCCTCCTGAGATTTCTCACGTCCACTGCCTCTGCTCAGTCTCTCTCTATCTCAGCCGGTTGTCACAACAGGCAGCTACCTCTTCCACAGACAGGAGAAAAGCCTCTGTTCAACTGAGTGGAAGACTGAGCCCCAGAGTGTCCTCTCTATCTAGAAAGGGGTGTCCTCCATAAGGAAGGGCACCATGAAGGCCATTTTAGCTTTTTAGTGTCCAGGGGGTGGGGATGATGTCCTGGCCTCTGATACCTCTGGCACTAATGACTGCGTGGACAAAGAATGCCGCCTGCCATACCACTAAATAAAGGATGCCCTGGCCATCGAGCCAGCAGCCACCAGAGCCACCCTGGACTGTGCAACCTCAGGGCTCAGGATGGAAAAAAGCAGGATACCAGGCCTAGTCGTTAGGGTGCGCATCAAAGGACTTTGAGATTGACATGTACACACTGCTATATTCAAAATGGATAACCAACAAGGACCAACTGTATCCCACAGGAACTCTGCTCAATGCTATGTGGCAGCCTGTATGAGAGGGGAGTTTGGGGGAGAATGGATACATGTATATGTTTGGCTGAGTTCCTTTGCGGTCCACCTGGAACTATCACGACATTGTTAATTGGCTATACTCCAATATAAAATATAAAATATACTCCAATATAAAAGTTTTTAAAAAAAGGAGTGATTTCAATGAGCCCAGACTCTTGCATCTTCCCATGTGTAGAAAAGCGCTAAATTCATGAACTTGAGATATCTATTTTTCTTTAATTAACAGTATTCTCTCGTTGGAATAACAATATTCAAACTACCT
Organism: Okapia johnstoni; assembly: GCA_024291935.2. Classification (NCBI taxonomy): domain Eukaryota; kingdom Metazoa; phylum Chordata; class Mammalia; order Artiodactyla; family Giraffidae; genus Okapia; species Okapia johnstoni. The sequence continues at coordinate 12,898,458 of CM044325.1, forward strand.
GGTCTTTGTTGCAAAAACTTCTATATAGCCCATATATCCTAGTCCCTCCCTTCCCCCTTTGGTTCCAAAGGACTGTTCAGTCCTCCAGAGCAATCTGAGAGGCTGTCTTATGTGTTTAAGTACTTAGTTTGTCCATTGACTAAAACATAATTCTCAGCTTTTAGGGTGTACATTTTGTTCGGTCGACAACTGAGAAGGAAGGACCAGCTTCTCTGTGGTCCCTCAGCGGCATCAGTCACCTCTTGGAACTGACAGGGTGGGTGGGGGGCGGGTGGAGTGTGGGAGAACAGCTGGCCAAGGGCAAAGAGCTTGGGGCTTTGAAAGCCTGTCTCCAACAGCCAAGTGACCTTGACATTGACCTTCATTTGCCTCACCTGTTGTGTGGGAACGTGGTATCCAGCCCACCCCGCACAGTGCCCAGGACGTGGTCTGTGTCCCGGGGCTTCCCCTGCCGTCAGCCACCCTGCAACTCTAAAGCTCTCTCAGTTCCTCAAACGTTGCACCCTCCTGCTCCCCACCCGCCTCCCCATAACCCCAAAAGCCTTCCAGAGATCCTTCCCTTTGCCTGGTCAATCTTCCCTCCCCATTGACTCAGCTAACTTGTATACATCCTCCCGGTCCCACTGCAGAGATCACCTCCTCCAGGGAGTCTTCCCTGATTGCCCAGTCCGGGTGAAGTCCTCTTGCTGTGGGCCCTGGACTTCCCCACTCAGAGCACTTGTACACTGATGAGTCATCATCTAGTGTTTGTGACTTCCTCATTGTCCCTGTGCCAGAGGGCAGGGGTGGGTCAGTTTTGTCACAGATATCACCTGCAGCACTTCATGAGGTGCCAGGGACAGGGTCTTCTTAGTACACATTTGTTGAAATAATAATATAATAAAAGAAGGTCATTTCCTCCCCTCTTGGGCTCTACTGTGACAACGCCCCAGAGACAAGGACTGTCCTTGGCACATAAATAAAACCTCAGGCCTTTGATTACAATTTGATGAAAGTATGTATTAGTCTTATTATAGCTGAAAAGTTGAAGGCATCCCCTCTTAGAGCGAGTCCTCACTGAACAAACTTCCAAATCGACTCGTGTTCCCGGCTCCAGGCCCAGCAGATGGTGGGGTCCCTGCCACGGCCCGGCTAACCCACTGGCATGCTGACATCTCCCTGGATCCTCCCGCCCCAAACTCGGGGGCCAGCTGGCCCAGCCAGAGCAGGAAGGTGGCGCCCAGCCCTCCTCACGGAGAGGGCAGGGACTGTTTTCCTTCAGCCCGCTCTTGCCAGCTCCTGGGTGGAATCAGGGAAGGAGGGAGGGAAGGAGAGAGGGAGGGTGGAGGACCAGGCAGGCAGAAGACCGGGGCCAGCACCCTCAGATTTGTGGTGACTGTGGTTAAACTGGTGTCTCCAGAGAAACATGAAGAGGCCCTGAATACTGCGGCAGGCGCAGCTTCCTTCTGCAGTCGGGAGGCCCGGGGAGGGGCGGGAGGCCTGCAGGAGGCTGCTCCTCCTCTGTTTTTTTTGAAGCCCAGCTCTGTCTCCATTCAAGCAAGAAGAGGAGATAAAAGGTTTCAAATTCGGGAAATCCCTTTCCACCTCTGCACCTATGTGTGGGTGCTGGTCACCCCAGCCTCGGGTACCACCCTTCCATCTAACAAATAGTTTTTGACTGTCCACTCTGTGCCAGGGCTTCCCAGGTGGCACAGTAGTAAAGAATCCGTTTTCCAATGCAGGAGACACAAGAGATGCAGGTCCGATCCCTGGGGTCGGAAAGATCGCCTGGAGTAGGAAATGGAAACCCACTCCATTGCCGGGACAGAGGAGCCTGACGGGCTGGGCTACAGTTTATGGGGTCACAGAGTCAGACGTGACTTAGTGACTGTGTACGCACACACACTGTATTGACGGGCACCATTTTGGCTGCTGAAGTTAGAACCACAAACCAAAAGTTCCTGCGTTTGGGGGGGCGGGTGCTTCCATTTCAGAGAGTAACTAAAGAATACCTTTTATGATATTCTATAGCTATTTCCCCATCTAGACCGTAGTCTCACTGAGAGAAGGAATAGACCCATTTCATCTCTAGATTCTCTGGGGTGACTAGCACAGAGCCTGAATTTTAGCTTTACAGCCACTGAAAGAGGCCTTAGTGGGATTTGTCCCCCAGTGCAGGAGCCCCTGTCCTGTGTGTGAAGGTCCTGGCAGTACCTACGGGAAGGTAGTGGGCTGCCAGCAGCTGGATCTCCAGCCACACACACGGCAAGCTGGCTTCACATTTTCAACCACTCTCAAAAGGAAATTCATCACTGGTGGTTTTTCCAGTCATGAGGAGGTAGGCTGCAGTCAGGCATGGTTTTTGGTATCAGATACAGAAAAATTAACATTGCAAGCACCAAAACAGATCAAAGCCACTGATCAAAGATGTGAATCAGACAAGCACCACAGAAGTTCAGTATCAGTTCCTGCGGAGGAATCGCCAAGTGGGGAGGTTCCTGCAACAACCAGGCCAGAGGGAAACACGAGGAATGAACATGCAGAGGTCTGCTTGACCCACATGGGAAGCAAAGGGATTGGCGGATCATCAGGGCTCAGGGAAACATAACTGGTACCAGTCACCGAGGCTCCTGGCAGCTTGAGAGCCAGCCCCCTTACCCAATGTGTACGTGGGGCCTGAGAGGCCGCGGTCCTCGCTGATGCCAAGGAAGGGAGAAACCACCTGCTTCACCAGCTCCTCCAGCTGCAAATAACCCTCACTTGGGCCTGTGGGCTCGTGAACACTCTGGAAATAAACACCCAAGAGAGACAGAGATCAGTCCAAGTCACCACGGTCAGCGGATTCTGGCCGCCCTCCCACTACATTCAAGGCAGGCTGTATCCTTGTGGCTGAATGAAGGAAACCCAGGCTTGGAGCCCCAGGCACTGGTCCTTGGTGGTGGTGATCAGAACTGTGCATGACAAGCACCATGGCCTCTGCAGTGGGATCCTGCCCCGAATCAGGGCCAGTGGGACTGTCCCCACCCCTGCTCCAGGGCTGAGGTCTGACTGGTCCCAACCACAGCCAGCTCACCCTCTCCGTCACAGTAACTGTTCCACACCAGGCACACAGGAGCTTTATAGAAGCACTTTATATGTTTCATAGCACCTGCCAACAGACCTCACCATCCCCCCTTTTACACACAAGGAAAGTTAAGACTCAGAAAGCTTATGTAACTTGCCCAGGAAAATACAGCTGGTAAGTGGCCAAAACCTAGGACTGGCACACAAGCTGCCTGGCTCTGAGCCCATCTTACTGCTCCTTGTTAACAGGCTAGAAAAGTAAGGGGGAGAGAATCTGGAAAAGACCAGAACAGTAGAAGAGAGGGAGCATCACTGTGGACTAGACACGCATTTAGTACCAAGATGAAGGGTCAGTTCAAAAGGACAGGAGTCCTCGGAGCTACAAGGAGCTGGAAAGTCATCGAGGTTTTCTAGAAAGCCAGCTAACTCTGAAGGAATTCAATTTCTTGCTGGAAAGGCATAGAAGTCATGTGTTTGTGTGGAGGGCTCGCAAGAGAGCAAGCCTTCGTGGGTGCTGTGCTCAGCCCAAAGGGCCAGCTGTCAAAGTCTCAAAGCAGAATAAATTTTAAATCACTCTCACTTGAAAAGAGAAAAGTCTCCACTGAACTGGAGTTTAGGAGCTGGGGCCAAGAAGAGCGAGGCGCCAGTCCTACAGGTTGGATGGAGATCTCTGGGTGAGGTGCAAGCTCCAAGGAAACTGGCTGATGTGGTACCTTGTCAGCTCCATCACAGTGAGATGGAGGTGGCTGGGGGCAGTGGGAGGGAGGGGTGGCTTACTGAAACAAAAAAGAAGGCTGAGGAGGGGGCTATGAGGCAGAAGACTTGGCGGTCAGGACCAGGAAGGGGTCGGAATTGATGCAGAGGAAATGTAAGCAGGGTGGTCTGGCACTTGAAGTGGGTGCTAATGGGAGAAGATCTGAGGGTTTTTCATGTCCCTCAGCAAGAGCAGAAGCACTGGGAAAGGCCAGCAAGATGCCTCGCTTGATGCTCAACAAGGACCTACTGTAGAGCACAGGGAACTTTACTCAGTACTCTGTAATAACCTATATGAGAAACTGACCTAAAAAATAAGAGATTCATGTACACGTGTAACTGAATCACTTCATGGTACACCTGCAAGTAACACAACATTATAAATCAACTGTACTGCAATATGAAACAAAAATTACAAAAATAAAAACAGGTGGAATTTCAGAAATACTAATATGTGTAATGTGCTCAGTCGCTCAGTCATGTCTGACTCTGCAAACCACTGATTGTAGCCCACAAGGCTTCTCTGCCATAGAATCCCCTGAGCCAAAAATACTGGAATGGGTTGCGATTTCCTTCTCCGAGGGATCTTCCCGACCTAGGGATCAAACCTGGGTTTCCTGCGTCTCCTGCCTGGGCAGGTGGTCTCTTTACCACTAGCAATACAGTGGCAACCCACTCCAGTACTCGTGCCTGGAAAATCCTATGGACGGAGGAGCCTGGTAGGCTGCAGTCCATGTGGTCGCTAAGAGTCGGATACGACTGAGCGGCTTCACTTTGACTTTTCCCTTTCATGCATTGGAGAAGGAAATGGCAACCCACTCCAGCATTCTTGCCTGGAGAATCCCAGGGACGGGGGAGCCTGGTGGGCTGCTGTCTATGGGGTTGCACAGAGTCGGACACGACTGAAGCGACTTAGCAGCAGCAGCAATACAGTATTACAAAAACTTTTCTTTGTTAAAAAAAAAATAAGTCACGATCACAACTACCTACAGAATTACATGTTGAGAAAAGAAAGGCTTCACTTAGGAAGGCACACGAGAATCTCCACAAGGGTGAGGGGATCCTCCAGGTGGCAGAAGGGAGAGGGGAGCCTTATTCATGCTCCCAGAGACCCACCCACAGCCTAAAAACTAGAGCAGTTTCAGCCCCAAAACTACCTTGGTTGGGTTTCAGGGCTGAGGACACTTTTATCTCATTTTTTCACACCTTGATATTTCTCATCTGCCTTCTCCCCACAAGCCTCTTCCGCTCTACGATTCCTAAGCGCTAAACAAGAGAGGGATGCAGAGCGAGGAGGAGAGGCAAGAAGTTGGAAGAAAATTCTGAGTTGCATGGCTTTCTCCCTGGGCTGAGAACCTGACTTGCACACAGCCCTCTAGGAAGGAGCTGCCCTTGGCTTGGCTGCTGGACTGGCTATGTATTTGCAAGGCTCAGCACAAGATGAAAATGTGGGGTCCTTTGTTTAAAAATTAAGAATTTCCAGATGGTGATGAAAAGTGAAAGTGTTAGTCGCTCAGTCATGTCTGACTCTTTGCGACCCTATGGACTGTAGCCTGCCAGGCTCCTCTGTCCATGGAATTGTCACGTCAAGAATATTGGAGCGGGTAGCCATTCCCTTCTCCACGGGGGTCTTCCCAACCCAGAGATCAAACCCGGGTCTCCTGCATTGCAGGCAGATTCTCTACCATCTGAGCCATCAGGGAAGAGAATTAAACCCAGCATGGGATCCTGCTGGTGGGGGGAGCAGGGGCGGGGGAGGACCCTGGGGCACCGGCCAGCAGGGGGCTTGATTGGGCGAGTCCCCTCAGAAGGGACCATTCTAGGACAGTTTCACACCTGCCTGCGCCTGCCAGGGAGAACCAGATCTCCAGGGCGGTCAAAGTCTCTGGTTCAGCCTCTTCCTGGTCATGAGGATAGGACCTCATGACCCATGGGAGGAAAGGTTGAGCCCCTTGAGGAGGGAGGGGTTGGTTCAGGGACATTTGGAAATGCACTGGGGAAGAGAAATGGCTCTTCTCTCTGTAGGAGAGGTAGGCAGGGAAAAACCAGCCCCAGATCTCTTGGTGCTGTGGACAGTGGGGGCCCAGGCAGAGAAAACAGCAGTTCTAGCTCCTGGGGCCCAACTTCCCTGCAGCGGGGACGGTCCTAGGGCAGTACAACCTGCAAGTTCCCTTTAGAGCCAGAAGCTGCCACCCCTGCCACCCAGAGTCAGCCCTGGGCTGGGGAAAGACCCGCCTGTGTCACTGTCACACCCCCAGCCTCTGGCTTCCTGGCTCCCAGAGGGCAGAAGAACATGTCCCAGAAGGCCCTCAGGGAAATGATGCCAAATTCCCCGTGTTAAAGGGACCATTGCTTATGGGGCATCTCCAAGTGTCCTGGGAGACTGCGGGAGGAGAGGGACCTTGACAAAGCTTGCTGCATGCACCGCAGATGGACAAGAGAACTGGAACGTGACTGATGACACTAAAGAACATGAAACTAAGCCAGGATGCTCCAGCCACAGGGGCCCTTTCCCTCATCCTGCAGTGATGTCTCCGTCGCGCCTCACCTGCAGGATGAGCAACATCTGGACGATGGACGAGGGCAGCTGGGGCTGCGCCAGCAGCAGCAAGTCCTCCAGCTTCACCTTCAGCAGCACCAGGTCGCGGAAGCCCAGCAGGGAAATCTGGCGGATGGTCAGTTCCTGGCCCTGGCGGGAAAGAAGAGGCAGCACCGGGAAGTGAGAGCGTGTGGAATCTGCCACCAACCACGTGGGAGCCGGGACCACAATAGGAGGGGTGGGACCGGTGCCTCCAAGGCCCAGGGGGGCTGTTGAAGAGTCGAATATTTGACCCCTGTTTCTTCAGAATGAAAGCTTCATTTAAGGTAAGGTATGACCCATGGGTTCGAAAAGATCCATGCACCCCAATATTCATAGCAGTGTTATTTACAATAGCTGAGACATGGAAACAAGCTAAATGACCATAGGCAGATGGCTGGATAAAGATGTGTACGCACACACACACACACACACACTGGAATACTACTCAGCCATAAAAAGAACGGAATTTTGCCACTTGCAACAAGGATAAATCTGGAGGGTGTTTATGCTAGGTGAAATCAGTCAGACAGATAAAGACAAATGCTGTACCTAATCACTTACATGTGGAATCTGAAAAAACAAAACAAACTGATGAGTATAACAAACCAGAAACAGACTCGTAGAGAATAAACTAGTGGTTACTAGTGAGGAGAGGGGAGGGGGCAGGGGTAACAGAGGGGTAGAGGATGAACAGGTACAAACTACTAGGTGTAAAATAAACAAGCTACAAGGATATATTGTACAGCACAGGGAATATAGCCAGTATCTTACAATAACTTTAAATGGAGTACGCTCTACAAAAACATTGAATCACTGTATTGTAAACTAATATTGTATCATTGTAAACTAATACTGTAAATCAATTTACATCAATAAAAAAAAGTAAGGTGTGACTCAACCTGCCTAAATGACCCAAAGGTGATACAAGACACATATATTGAGGGTCGTGCTGTGCTGTGAGTAGTCGGAAAGGAGGAAGAGGAGAAGCAAGAGGAAAGATAGACAGCGCCTCCCTACACTCAAGGCTGTGTCCTCAGCTTGATCCATTCAGTATTTGTGCACCTATCATGTGCCAGGCAAAGACGGAAATATAGGACCTGTTAAGACTCGTCTGCAGATGCAAGTAACATAGGAAGAAAAATCACTGAAGACGTAGAAGAAAAGGACTTGTTCAACCACGTAGATAGGGGCTGAGGATGAAAATAGTGACTGATAATTTTAAGAGCTGATCCTTACCTTAGTAAGGCTAAGTAAGACCCTTACCTCTGACCATGTGCTGGGCTTGATTCTCAATATGCCAGATATAAATGGCACATTTAATCCTCACGACCACTTCTGAGATAGATACTGTAATAAAACCTGATCCACAGAAGAAAAACCCTATACCAGACTGACAGGAATTTACCCAAAGCAGAGCTGGATCTCAAAGATAAACTATTTGATTCTAGAGCTCCTAAAGCTTCCCAAAACAGAAAGGGAAATGAGAGCCCATTCCCAGACTCTCCTTTGCACATATGTACACAACACATACCCCAAATTGGCTGGTCTTAGAGAAGAGGAGATATCATCAGGGTATCCTCCCAAAGAGACGTAGCCGCCCATTCCTCAAGTTGTCCAAGGTTTAAGGAAGTTTTGCACTTCCTATAACTCCTTAGGGTTTACAGAAACACGAGCAAGAGTGGTTTTGCCGTTCTCACACACCCCTACTCTCCAGTCCCAAGAGATACACCCCACCCACACCTCACAGGTTCAGTTTAACCATTCCTTCCCTTAAAAAATTTTTCTTTAGTTCTGAGTTTTTTTCTATTTTTTTTTTGGGGGGGGCGCTGCTTGAAACATGCAGGATCTTAGTTCCCTGACCAGAGATCGAACCTGTGTCCCTGCAGTGGAAGCATGGAGTCTTAATCATGGACCACCAGGGAAATCCCTAACTACTCCTTCTTTATTGCCTTCCCCAGCCATCCCCAATGGCGATGGTCCCCCCTACCTTTCCCATGGTCCTACAATTTCTATTCTTTGCACCATATCTTAGCAGTTGGCACTGACTGCCTATCTCGTAGGTGTCTATGCCCTTGCTTCTTCTCCAGGACTCCATTCACTCTACAAGATAGAAAAAGACAGGCAAGTTTCCACACCCTTGAATACAGCGGGCACTCAAACACCTTTATCTAGTGCAGAAGCAGGTCTCATGCAGACACTTACGCAGCAAGTTGGTGTCTAGACTAACAGACACCCCTGCGGGTGTTATTACCAGTAGAGATAGCCCAGGGGTTCTCCAACTGGGGTATCTGCAGCAGCAGCAGCACTTGGGAAATTGTGGGCGGGGGAGGTGGATGGGGCAACAGCATATGTTGCCACATCTTACAGTTTTTCTTAAAAAAAAAAAAAAAAAATTTTTTTTTTTACTTAATTATTTAGCTGCTCTGGGTCTTAGTTACAGCACGCACAATCTTCACTCTCATTGCCGTGTTCGGGGATCTTTAGTTGTGGCCAGTGAACTCTTAGTTTCGGCATGTGGGATCTAGTTCCCTGACCAGGGACTGAACCCTGGCCCCCTGCATTGGGAGCACAGAGTCTTAGCCTCTGGACTACCAAGGAAGTCCCAGATCTTACAATTTTTTAAGAGAAGCAGGACAGTGTCATCCTCAGACCCATACAACTGGGCTCCTGCCTGAATCTGGGGCTAAGGGAGCCCTTCTTGACCATCTAATACTGGGGCCAAGCCCCTTAGCTTCCTCACTCCCCACTCTAACTCTATCTCACGGGGAATTCCCTGGCAGTCCAATGATTAAGTCTCTGAGCTTCCACTGCAGGGGGCGAGGGTTTGATCCCTGGTCCCCTGGCCAAGGAATTAAGATCCTCCATGCCTTGAGGCACGGTCAAAAAAAGAAAAAACCCATCTGGATATCTCTATCTTGGAATTCCCTGCCCACACCATCCTAAGAGGGATCTAGGTCTACACCCCTTCTCCAGTAGGGCTGCCAAATAAAACAGAAGGCTGTCCAGTTATATTTGAATAACTTTCTAGTATAAGTATATCCAAATATTGCATTGTTTATTGTTTACCTGAAATTTAACTCAGCATCCTGCAGGTCAGTTTGTGTTATCTGGCAACCCCGCCTCTCAGGCGTGTCATCTTAAGACCCACTGCTGGTCAAGGAGTGAGTATTGCAGCAAAGGGACAATCTGTGGACACAGAGGGTGAGCCATCCACGGAAAAGCTATAAATCCTCTCACAGGGGCGCAGCAGGAGCCAAGGATGGGGTGAAAAGAGCAGTGGCTGCAGGCCACATGCTTCTACTGGAATTGTTAGGGGCAAACTGGAATTGGAAAAGGGGACTCTGAAGGCATAATCTCCCGATTTTAAAATATTTGACATATATTTAAAAGAATGCAGAATTCCTTTAAAACAGCATTCAGAGCAAACCTAGCCCATGGGCCCTTACCTCTGGTACGAGGTAATTCCTACCAATGGCTTCACATCTAATCTAACCTGATTACATGCGAAGCCTTAACCCCAATGTGAAGAGCTACAGTGAGCACTCAGCAACGGAAGCGTATGACAGACACGTACACTTTGGAGAAGAAGATCTATTGGTTAGTCTGCCTGAGGGCGTGTCCATTCTGACAGGCACTGACCAATCCTGTTCTTGGCCCCTGCAGGAGGGGCAGAAGAAAACCAGCACATGGTAGAAATGAGCTGAGCTTGCAGAATAAGAAGCATGAGATTCTGCTCATCTCGTACTCTAAATTCCTCATTCTGCAGGAGATGAAACGGAGCCATGTAACGAGAAACGAGTTTGCTCACACTCAACTACAGATTCCCAGTCCGCGATTCTTTCTGCTGCATCATGGGCCTTCTCGTCTTCAGGAAATCGCTTATGGAGAGCAAGGAACACTACTTCTTTCCAGGAATTTGGGAGTCACAGGAAACTTGCCAGACAACTGCGCTTCAAAGAAAGTGGGGAGGGGGGAAAAGGAAATAAAAGGGGAAAAAGTCTCTTTCCCCCATCTTCCCTTACTTCTGAAAAGTAAGAAGAAACAAACCACTCTAAGAAGATACAGGCATACTCAAAACCAAGAGGGAAAGAAGAGCCTACAAATTGCTAGGTATGCAGGCACTGTTTGCTGCTTGAGGTTAGATGCTAAATATAGAACAGAGTGCCCTCTAAAGATGTCTGAGGTCCTGATCCAACTCGAGCAGTGCCCAGGCTCCTGGTTTTCCCCCATTTGCTGGCAGGCCCCAGGGGCCACCGGTCAAGGAATAAGACAGACTGCCCAGGCCGGCAGGAGGTCGTTCCCCAGTGAGACTGACCTGAACTGGATAGAATATGGCCTGCAGGGTGGGGAGAGTCTCAGTGAAGAAGTGGTCCCAGACTTCAGCCAGAACCTCAATGCGATTTTCACCTACACGAGGGCGAGAAGATGGGAGGGGAGAAAGAAAGAAAAGAATGTGGTCATTACTCACAGGAGTGGTTGGGAGGCAGTTCCGAGTCAAATGGAGCACAGGCAGGGGTGTCGTGGAGGAAAGCTCATTACCTACATTGGATCTCTAAATGCTACTACAGTAAACATGCAATTGGATGGGAAGATGATCAAGAATATGCAAATATGCCTTCTCTCCCTTAATCCACAAAAGGGAGCTGAATTCTGAAAAGCACATAATAATTGCAATCATCATGAGAATGGTTACAACATGATCAGGCCCTGTGCTAGACTATTTATCTATAAGCAATCTCATGAACGGACTCTATTACCCTGCTTTACAGCTCATACATGCCAGGTATCTGGGCTCAAAGGAACACAGGTAGAAGGCCAAGCTGGGGTTCCAGAACCCATGTTCTTGCCAATATAATCCAGCAAGATCAAGTACACAGTTATATATTATCTTTTATTTTATTTTTTTTGCAATCACTAAGACACTGACTTTTCAGTCTAGATTTGAGCTATCACTTGAGAAAGATGGAAAGAGGACTTAGAAACTATCACCTCCACCCACTGTAACCAGGAGGGCATTACTCTCTGAACGGTCACCTGCAAAACACAGCCACCTCCTGACGCCGTGTCTATCCACACCCCCGGGATCAGGAAGCCCGAGCCCTGGCCAAGCGCTACCCCCAGGCTAGATGGACGCAGGTCACCCAACACCACCGGAAGGCTGTTTGAGGAACTTTGCAGCTGCAGGAAAGGCGGGCACTGGCAGAGGGGAGTCTGCACAGTGGCTGCTGTTTAATGACCTAGATAACTGAGCTGACTGGGCACTGTCTTTGCCCAGCTGAGGCAGGGAAACTGGGTCAGTCAGGATTAGACACTGAGAGATGCGTCTGGCAATACGTTGCCAGATCCACTGAACAGATTGAAAGATTCACTTAGCGATGTCTATTAGTTTAATGGAGAACAAAAGCAGTGGCTGGGAGAGAGAACAGAATGAAGCCGTGACTTTAGCTGGCAGGAACAAAGATGTGCTGACTTTAAAAGGTCAGAGTGAAATACACCAGGGAAAATCCAAATCCATAATGCCCTCTACTCTCCTTTGTAATTAGCCAAGCACTAATTACACTCTTTTGGAATCACTCATTCATTTCTCTGTCTCCTCCACTAGAATGGGAATAAGGGCACCAGCCCTATCTTCCTGCTCACCTATTTCTAGTGCTTAGCATGGTGCCAGACACATTGGTAATTCACTGTTTGGAAATCTCTGATTGAATGAATGGCAAGTATTGAGTGTATAGGTTTTTGTAAATGCCAGGGCTGGTGAGTGGAAGGAGGTTACCTGTTAACCCAAATATGGGACAGGACAGGGCAGGCAGGACTTAATAGTCAGCTCCAACATTTTCCTTTGCCCTTAGATAAAGAAAACCACACCATGGCAACCCATCTGGGGAGAGTCTGTTTCCTTCTTCTGTTTCTTCATCCTCTTCCGAGTCCCCTTCTACGTGAATTTTATTTTAGTCCCTTACACTCACCATCCTCCCTCCATGCCACAGGGCTTTTGCACACGCTAGTTCCTTTGTGGACACTATTCTCTGCCTTCTCTTTTTGCCCAACCTACATCTGTTTATCTTCACAGTTTCAACGCCAGAATCACTTCCACAGGAAAGTCTCCCCCATTGGTCAACCCCCCTGTTATGGATTGTATTCTTAGTACTTGTCTTGGTTACAGTTTTCTATTTGGTGGCGATTTGATTAATACGTGTCTTCACTATCAGGTGGTGAGTATCTTCAGGATCTGTAACCCTATGAAGTTTTGCTCACCACTGTGTTCTCGGCACCTAGCAAAGTACCTGGTATAATAGATAATCAATAAATGTCTGAAGGAATCAATCAGTCACCATCCTCTTTTCAAAGGCAGGTTTGCTAGTTCACTGCAGGGAGGAGTCAGGAAATCAAGAGGACCGTCTGAAACATTAGGTCATGCTGGTGCCTAAAACCAACGTGAACCCCAATACTTAGAGAAGAGGCTGTGCCAGCTCCTGATGGCCCCTACCCTGAGCCTTCCATCACAGAGACACGCAGAGGCTCTGCCGACTAGAAGGATGGGACAGAAAAGCCTGCTCCTCAGTGCTGCTCCTACTTTCTCCCCTTCACCTCCAAGACGGAATACTCCCGGGCACATGAAGTCATCATTCAACCCGGCAACAGGAAGGTGCCTCTCCTGGGAACCTGGCTCTAATTGTCGGCTGCAAACTTCAGAGAGGAATGGACGTTTTGGAAAGTGTTCAGAGACGAACATCAGAGAGACAAGCTAAACAGAGTAGCCCGGGGAGGAAAGAGTTAATGGGAGGAGGTGACTCCACCTCCAAGAACAGCCCCCAAGTCAAGGGCTTAGTCCCCTACAAAGATGAAAGGGGTCTGGATGGAAGCTTCTAGATGATTATCTTATTAAAAACTGTCCTCTAATTGCCACAGAGGTTTAGATCGCCAGAGGCATATAGAATAACTCTGAGAAATTCTTTAAAGCCAAGGTCACTAAAGCTCTAGAAAAGATTACTGAAACTGCCAAGGTATATTCTGCCTACGAAAGAGAACCACAGAGCTAGGGGCTGCCTCTGTCTCTTCTGCAGCCATCAGTCAGGGTGGACAGGTACAAGCCAGGATGATAAAGTACAGGTTATTCAATGATGGATTCCAAACTTGATTTTGTAGCAAAACACTTTCATCCAAATAAAATCTTTCTTGGAGTTATAACATACAAAATTAACACATAGAGATGTTCTGGTTGAAGATGTAAGAGCGCCTTCACTGTGCAGAAAGGACCCTGCCACCCAACCCCCAGGACAAGAAGGAACCCAACAAGAACATCCCAGCCCACTGCCCTCCAGTCGTGCTGTGGAGCATAAACACAGAAACTTGGATGCTCTTGTTTCTCCTGTCAAGCTCTGTGCCTGAGTTTTCACTCTGAATGTAGCTATGTTGAGTGTCACCTGGGAGAGAGACTGTCAACTTTCCCTTTTAAGGGCCCTTGAATCTTGGGTTTTGCTCAGGATCTCGTTCATAACTCTGGTTATCCACATTTCCAGGAGCATGAAATAACTCTCCAAATGACTTACAAACAACGTGGTTGAAGACCTGGAAGCCACCCACCTTTCATACCTGGGTACTAGCCTCACTCCAAAATGCAAAAAGGCCATGAAGCTCTCAACGTAATTGCATTTGAGGGAAACAAGGCTGCAGGTTCAGTCAACTCTTGAGTAGACAGAGGTTAATTTCGAACCTCTGGTTTTTCAAAGTTTTGGTGAGCACTCACTGTGTGCCGGGCCCTGGGACTTTCCAGGGTCAATTTCTCATTTTTCTTCCTACTTTGTCTTTCTAGGAGACACGACACTGGACACAAGTGTCTTTCCCAGAGAAGGGGAAGAGAAAAAGGGATGGTCTACTGCCTAATACATCTGAATCTAGAAGTAAACTTGACCAACAGATTGAGGTCTCTAGGCTGGAGTCAGAAAAAAAGAAGGAACCAGTGTGCATACCAGTGTCCCTACTATGTGCCAGGGACAGTGCTATGCTGGTTCTACTCCTTACATCCCCTACAATGCCTAGCTCCATTTTATCATTTAAAAAAATTATTTGAAAAACCAAGACTCAAAGAGTTGAGAAACTCGCCAAAAGTCACCCAAGAAGTAGGTGGCAAGCTACAATCAGGATCCACGTTGATGGGAGCTGACAGTTACCATCAGTGGAGCTGCTGCTGCTGCTAAGTCGCTTCAGTCGTGTCTAACTCTGTGCAACCCCACAGATGGCAGCCCACAAGGCTCCCCCGTCCCTGGGATTCTCCAGGCAAGAATGTTGGAGTGGGTTGCCATTTCCTTCTTCAATGCATAGAAGTGAAAAGTGAAAGTGAAGCCGCTCAGTCGTGTCCAACTCTTAGCGACCCCATGGACTGCAGCCTACCAGGCTCCTCCGTCCACGGGATTCTCCAGGCAAGAGTACTGGAGTGGGGTGCCATTGCCTTCTCCGAACCATCAGTGGAGACATGGGGTCTATCGGCCAACTCTTGCTTTCATCCCAGCTCCCAGCTCCATTCAATGCCTTTCTATCAGTTAGACTCTAGAATCTTTTAAGGCTGGGAAAATTTTCTTTTGCTTATTAAATCTTACCCCACTGACTGGGTGCCTGCTTAGTCTCCCTCAAATGAGTGGACCACCTGACAGATATGACCTCGAGAAACAGTGAAAGTCTGCTCAGTCGTGTCCGACTCTTTGTGACCCCATGGACTGTAGCCTGCCAGGCTCCTCCGTCCATGGAATTCTCCAGGCCAGAATACTGGAGTGGGTAGCCATGCCCTTCTCCAGGGGATCTTCCCAATCCAGGGATCAAACCCAGATCTCCCACATTGCAGGCAGATTCTTTACCATCTGAGCCACCAGGGAAGCCCTGAAAAACAGCACAAAGGTCAATAGGAAATAGCCTAGATCAGACCAGAGGGAACAGGATCTACAGTATAATGTATTCCTTCAAAGGAGAGCCCTGGCATGCATCTTGTGAAAACCTGCCCTTAATGGGGTCTCCCAAGAGGCCACCCTAATTCCCCCTCATTTCTCAAACAGTCTGACTTGCACCGCCAGGAGTGGCTGACTCAAACCGAAACGCTGCCGCCTAGCTGGAGAAGAGGCGGCTGGGGTGACTGACGCGCTTGGAGCCTGCCTCTCTTGGACAGACTCATTTCAGCTGTCCAAGCATCAAAGGCTGAGTCAGAGTTCCCGCCAGATGGGGGCTGCCTTGTACTTGCCTTCACACAGCTTGATCTTCTCCTCCACGAACAGCAGTCCTTTTGCTAGAAGCTGGTTCTGCCGAAAGAGAACAGAGAACACAAGACTTCACTGCGTGACTAACCCTTGTCCACTCCAGGCGGGTGAAGGCATGGAGTTCTAGGCACTTGGACACTGTCATGCCTCCAGGCTAAAGAAGCCTTTGGTCCTCTAGGAAGGCTGAGGCTTCAGGAGGAGTCAGCGAGACAGTCCGTCACAAAGGAAGGAGACGAAAGCTAAACCCAACCGGCATTCCCATCCTTCCAACCAGGGAAGACGTGACCACAAGCTTGGCTGGACTGTCTGGAAGGACTAGGGTGGACACCCAATGTCCTTTGAGCCCTTCATATAAACTCAGAAAGTGGAGCATGGAGGCAATGGGAAATTATGCATAAATGATAGACTTTTATAAAATTGATGGTTTCTCAAGCTAGCATGAAAGAGACTGCCTGCAAAATTTCAAGCAGCAGTGAGTATGTGTCCCTCAGTGAGTGTGTGCATGAGAAAGCTGTGGGAAGACAGAGTAAGACGAAGTCCCTTTGCAATTGCAACTAACAACTGCTGGGTGTTTTGCAGATATCACGGGATATTTATTCTTCGTCTCCTCTAATTCTGACCCTCCCAATAATCTGATCGAGTTGGTGCTATTACCCCTTGACTTTACTGATGGTCAGGGTAGACTTGCCCACAGGAGACAGACTCAGTCTTCCTGGCTCCACCAGCCATGTTCTTTCTACTCTGCCTTGCTGCCTTCCAGCAGGTCTTCCCACCCAGATCCCCTTCTTCCCTCAAAAGGCTACAGCTGGTCCCACAAAACACAGGCAGCTTTTCCAAAGGTCACAGAATCTCAGAGATACCTCACCACTTACCTCACATCTTTAGATGATCAAAGGCCTATGCTTATGGCGTGGGGGATCCACAGTGGTATATATCCTATCAAAAACCTATGCATTTTAGTGTTCTCCTTTAGAAAACCCTAAAACCCTGTTACCATGATGGTCAGAGCATACATGGCAGAGAGGAAAGATCAGACAGGTGTTCAAGTCCAGCTCAGCCACTTTCTAGCTGTGTGATCTTGGGCTTCCTTTCCTGAGTCCTGAGCCCCTCATCTGTAAAACAGCATGACACCAGCAATATCCAAAGTTCTTATAATAATCATTATAAATATACACACAGGGACTTCCCTGGTGATCCAGTGGTTAAGACTCCAAGCTGCCAATCCAGGGGGCGTGGGTTTGATCCCTGGTTGGGGAACTAAGATTCCACATGATGTGGGGCACAGCCAAAAGATTAAATACACACACACACACACACACATACACTCACACACACACACACACACACACACACACACACACACAGAGTAATCAGTGGTAATGGGCAGTGACGACAATAGTTGCTCTCTTAGCCCAACTATCTTCACAAAAGGACAGGCAGGTAAAGAGTTTCAATAATGAATGGACCTACATCAAACATATTAAAGTAGTTTATCAAAGGCACTATCACATTCCTGTGACTAATACATATATATGGAATTTTATAGACCCAATTAAAATTTCCAAGCTATAGTCCAATTTGAAAAGTAATTAGCCATCATTTAGTTTCAAGATGGAACCCCAACAGTGACATCCTATAGGAGTCCACCAACTCTGTTAAAGGGAAAAATATCAATTCCTTTCCTAGGAATCATGGAACAGACAAGCAATGAAGGTGAAACTCTGTGTTCTCTACCTTCCACCAAGCACACGAATCCCAGAAGCAAGGAAAACAGCACCAAACTGAGATGATCAAAATCAGGACTTTGTGCCACCTTAGCTGGGCAGGAATGGATGGCACAGGTGTTTCTAGATGTAACCAACCCCCACCAAATGGCTCTGAGCAAAAATCCCAATTCAGGCCTGAAGTCTCTGCCCTGGCCCCTTTCACTGGCCCAGAGGATGGTCTTAGGATGTCCTCCAGTGCTCTGTGCAAGGAGTCCTGATGCCTTGCTCTCCATCACTACCTCCATTGCCAACACGGATACCACAGCCTTCTTCCAAAATAGCCACAAATCCTCCTTAATTTCAAGTTTCTGAGATTTACCTCCAAATATACGAGAGACTCCTTCCTGTGATGCAGGTTTCATAATTATGTTCCTGCATTGTAATTATTTACATTTTAAAGGTGGGGGTGTCCAAGGCACCGAGAGAAATAAAAGCCTAGTCCAGGTTATATCATAAGTCAATAATAATATATCCCATGTGTCAGGATTTTAGGTTCTTAGGGGTGAGGACCATGTAATTTAGGTTACCTGGCTTGGAGAACAATGCTTAAAACATGGTAGAAGCTAATAAATATTCACCGAGTACATATTGCCTGTTTGGATGTTACAGACCATTTTTGCTTTTAAGAAATCAAGGTAAGAGATGGAATGTTTTTAAGAAGAGAGAAAGTGATGTAAGTCCCTAAAATTCTAATACACAATAGGCTGTGTGCTCAGTCGTGTCCTACTCATTGCAACTCCATGGACTGTAGCCCACCCGGCTTCTCTGTCCATAGAATTTTCCAAGCATAAATACTGGAATGAGTTGCCATTTCCTACTCCAGGGAATCCTCCTAACCCAGGGACTGAACCCAAGTCTCCTGGGTCTCCTGCACTGGCAGGTGGATTCTTTACCACTGAGCCATCCGGGAAGCCAAAATTCTAATACCCTTAGGCATTTGTACATTTTGCTCTTATTTTACGCATGGCATTTTCTTCATAGGATGAAAACTACTTTGCATCTTACTAGACAAACTGAAAAATGGCATACGCTCTCCTTCCTGCTCTTTTCCAGGCCCTCCCCCTATAAGGAGACATTTGGGGGAAATTTGTTTCAAACTAAGGAAGTTATTTGCGTATTATGGAAGAAATGGAAAAGGAAACATTCTTTTTAAATTTCTCATGATACACAGCATAGAAATTCTGTAGCTTAGACCAAAATAAGAGTAACAGAGACCTGAGGTGAAAGGGGCCTTCAGAATCCTCTAGTCCTTCTCACCTCTCCCCAGCCCTGTGGTCCGAATCAAATGGTCACACATAGTTTCAATAATGTTTCAGTTGGACCCATTTTCCAGGAAGCTGAAGCACCTTTCAAAAACATCTTAAAGAAAGGTTTTTCACTCCTAGGCTTTGTAGGTTTTGCTTTTATTAACAGTTGAACGACTTGCAGCTAGAAGTACAATCTCCATCTTTTACTTGGCACATGCTAAGTGAATTCAGATCCTTTGGGCTAGCCTGGCCCTCGGCCCCACCTCTCTGGAGAGTCGCCGGCACCTACTCAGTGGCACTCTGCCCCTCTTGCATACTCAAACCCTTTGAACCTAGCCTGCATCTCTGGCTGTGCTGATTGGCCGGGTGCCCACCCTCCGCCCCACCTGAGTCTCAAACTGAGCCAATCACTTGCTCTCCTGGGAACTGTAATCACCCAGGCCCCCTTCAATCCAAAGGGCCCTGTAATCCTAAAGTCCCAGCGCTTTGAAAGGGCTTATGCTCTGAAGTTGCCTTCCTCACTTCATAATATTTTTATTTTTGAATCTGTGTTTTTTTTAAAAGAGAAGGCTGATGGGGCAATGGAGCTCACCCCAGGGGCTTGACTTCAGCTCACTTGTGGTCTTGTCTCCTACAGCCACCCCAGGAGGGGTTTTTAGGTCTCTGCTCCCCGCCCCCTGCTGTTCCTTGCCCTGCCAATCTCCCCTGCCCTGCCCTCCCACTGCTGTCATCCTACTCCTAAGGTGATGACAGGGTTGCGTCAGTGGGGGCCCAGGCCCTGGTGCCTTATAGCATCTTGCAGAAAACCAGGCATCAGACCTCCCTGACCTGGGCTGGCAGAGATCTGGCTCGAGTGCTGGTGACTCAGTGGGGGCCTCTTGACCACCCCTGATCTATGTACTGAGACCGTGAAGGTTATAACTCTTGGGGGTCCCCTGTCCATGGTGGGTTGCAGCTACAGGTCCATGGGAAGGGAAGTGCCTTCCATGCCCTGGTGGCAACCATGTTTGCATTCTGCACCTGCTAATGATGAAGCCCACCCTGTCTGCTGATCACTTCACCTAAGGACATGCCAACTGGACATCTGTGCAGCTTAAAACGGCTGAGACCTAAAGAAAAAAGAAAGAAAAAGGAAGAGAAAAGCAGCCTGGATTCAGAGAGCTATCTTGTCTTTCTAAGGGTCTGTTCCCCCTGACCTCACCTGCCAGTATTCCCAGCCCCAGATAAACGCCTGACTCTAGAAGGTGTTGAGAAAATGTCTGTATGGGAACAGAGCTGGAGAAGATTCCGACTTTTCTCTTGTCCCACTCCCTGCCCAATGGCATCAACCCCATCACCTACCAACCCAAAGGCTTTGAGCCAAAAAAACAGTTATATTCAGTAGTAGCCACCTAGGAAACGGGCCAGTTGTTACTTAATGCAGCCCCCATAAATGAGCCTGGACAGGGAATACATAGCCCTCTAATGAAGTGGCAGAGGATCCAGAAGAAAAAACAAACAGCTGACCTGTGTTTATGAAGATGTTGAAAATGGGCTGCCAGCGGAAGAACAAGGTTCCAAGGAAAAAATGCAAAACAAACAAACCAAAAAAAACCACCAAAAAACACAAGGTTGTCTGTGGAAAAGTATCTGAAACTATGCAGTCTTCAGTGGATTGAAAAGATTGAGCTCATCCTGGGTAATCCTGGAGGGTGGGCACGAGAAGGTGGGAAGGACAGAGGAGAGGGTGGGCCTGTGACAACTGCAGGGCTTGTCAGCATCAACCACGTGCATCTCCCATCAAGCAGGGCTGCTCCCTGACCTGGCCAGAAGGCCTCAGGAAAATGAAGAACCAACAAGAGAGGAGTTGGGGTGAATGATGCTACTCCCA
Source organism: Okapia johnstoni (assembly GCA_024291935.2). NCBI lineage: Eukaryota > Metazoa > Chordata > Mammalia > Artiodactyla > Giraffidae > Okapia > Okapia johnstoni. The sequence continues at coordinate 12,918,962 of CM044325.1, forward strand.
CACAAGGTAGGAGCTCTGTCAACGCTTAAGGCTGGTAACCATCCATTGCTTCTAGTGCTTTAGCAGTCATGATGACAGTAAGAATAGAAAAGATGACAGTAGGGATAACATTGGCTTTTGCTCTTTGTCAGGCACTGTATTGTACCCTTAGAATGCACGATCTCACTTTACTGTTGCCACAAACTGATGCCCTTTATACAGAAGAAGAAACTGAGGTTTAGAGAAGTGAAAGTCGCTCAGTCATATCTGACTCTTTGAGACCCCATGGACTATACAGTCTGTGAAGCTCTCCAGACCAGAAAACTGGAGTGGGTAGCCTTTCCGTTCTCCAGGGGATCTTCCCAACCCAGGGATCGAACCCAGGTCTCCCACATTGCAGGCGGATTCTTTACCAGCTAAGCACAAGAGAAGCCCAAGAATACTGGAGTGAGTAGCCTATCCCTTCTCCAGAAGATCTTCCCGGCCCTGGAATTGAATCGCAGTCTGCTGCATTGCAGGTGGATTCTCTACCAACTGACCTATCAGAGAAGCATCTAGGAAATGTGAGACCAGAACTTGCATCCAGGTTGGTTGGAATCCAAAACCCAAATCTTTTCCCCAGCATATGACTCTGTTTTACTTCAGCAATGATGATTAAAAAAAAAAAATACTAAGGTGAACAGCTATCATTCCTTGATGGCTCACTTTGTATTATACAAAGCACTTGATATATGTCATCTCCTCTAATAACTGGCAACAACCTTCAGAAGTAGGTACTATGATTACGGCTAGATTATCACTAAGAAAACTGAGTTTCAGAGAGGTTAAGTAACATGCCTACAATCAATAGCCAGACATTGTTCTAGAAAGGAACACTTTCCAACTCTGTGAGACCCCATAGACTGTAGCCAGGCTCCTCTGTCCATGGGATTCTCCAAGCAAGAGTACCAGAGTGGGTTGCCATGCTCTCCTCCAGGGGGTCTTCCCAACCACATTCTATACCCAGCAAGGCACACACCTGGCTCCCAGTTGGATTCTATTCCCAGATAAGACATTCTTTCCTACCCCAGAAGGATTTGGCAGTATGTCACTCTGCCTACCAAGAACTTGTATTAACCAACAATTCTAGTCCAGGCATTTGTTTCCAGGGACAGCAATGTCTACAGAGGTTGTTGTCATTGGCATCAAGCCAATGATGGGTTCATGGGCCACCTCCATTTTTTCCCCCTTTTGTGACTTTGAAAGTACAGCCATCATCTCTAAGGATGTCTACATTTCCTGTGAACCTGGATGTCCTCCTAGATAAGCAATAAAAAGTCTTATAAACAAAACTCACCCCCAGGCCCAGAGAGTTCTTAATAAACCAATGTGTAGTGGTGATGAGACCAGAGAGAAAGCCCCAGATGGGAGACTGAAGACAATTTAAAACTTGGTACAAATGCTAATTCTTCATTTAGCATCATTTTGCTGGTAAAATTCACTGAAAGGGTGAATTGGGGCTTTTTTCAAGTTATTTTATGAGGAAGCAAGAAAACAGTCCTATGTCTGTTTTGCTAGATACTGAAAATATAAAATTTAAAAGCATTGAAATTTCTCTCCTCCGGGGTTTTTCAGGGGATGTCTTCAGGGCATTTTTAACACTTGAAGTATGTAATCCAAAAGACTTTTTCCTGTGGTCAGATGGCCTGGGTTTGATCTATGCTCTACCTTTTACTGGGCTTCCCAGGTGGTGCTAGTGGTAGAGAACCAGACTGCCAGTGCAAGAGACATAATAGACACGGGGTATGATCCCTGGGTCGGGAAGATCCCCTGGAGGAGGGCATAGCAAACCACTCCAGTACTCTTGCCTGGAAAATTCCATGGACAGAGAAGCCTGGCGGGCTACAGTCCATAGGCTCACGAAAAGTCGGACACGACTGAAGCGACCTAGCATGCACGCTGTCTTTTACAAGCTGTACGATAGTGGATAACCTCTCTTTCCCCAGGTTCAGCTGCAACACGTGCTAAACAGTAACAACGAAAATTTCCTCATCAGCTGTCAGGAGGACTACATGACTTAGTGCAGGAATGGTTCTCAGATCAGTTCTCAAGACTTGAGCGCACCCAAGAATCACCGAGGACTTGCTAAAACAGATTCCTGGGCCGCAACCCCACACTTTCTGATTCAGTTCATCTGAGGAGGGGCCTGAGGATTTGTTTATCTGACACTTTCTCAGGTGATGCTGAAAATGCAGGTCTGAGGACCACACTTGGAGAACCAACAGCTTAGAACAATGCCTGACACATAAATGTTGGAAAATATTAGCTTTTGTTACTATGATGGTTATTTTTGTTTTCCTTTAGTTGTAGAACAGCCTCCAAGAAAGGCCCCCTGCTGCTTTCCAAATCTAACAAATACTCCTCAGCCCTCCCACCTCTGCCTTTACTTCTCAAGCCACTGAAGTGCTGGATGTTTTCATGTGTCCAGCATCTATGTCTGACTTCCATCCCTCCCCACATTGGTTCCCTAAACCCATCTCCTGCCATTCCCAGCCTAGTCACCCAATTTCATCCATAATGGGTTTCCAAAAACACATACGCATGTGGAACAAGACACTGACGTGTTATAAAGGGGAGCTCTGTTCCCATAGAGCATTAGATGATAAAATCCATAATTACACCTCAGTTTTGGAGCTCGTCTTCGGGTGATATATTTGCAGCATTTGGTATGTACATGTTCCTTCTTTAACAGTTGAACGTGTAATAACCTTGTCTGACGAGGCTAAAGAGTTGCCGTTTCAGCATATCCATAGATTTCCATCTTTCTCTCACTTATATTAAGATTTATGGTTATCCATTTCAAGACTCATTTTTCCATTTATCTTCATAAAATTGGAGGAAAGTCCAATAAAAATATTCAAATAATTGCATAAAATTCAAGTAATTGCCGAGGAGATTAAGCACAGCAAAGCGGCTGGAAGGTAACTGCTGGCTGGTGGGCAACCCCACAGAAGGCAGCCTGAAAGAGCCAGGGGTCCTCCTGGAAGCCCCCAGACTATGCCAACTTTTTCTCTCCCTTCTCAGCAGCCAAGGGAAGCGTTAGGCCACCCCAGTGTTCATAGACTCTGTACATAAGTAAGGCCTCTCTTCCAAGAGCTGGCCAAATTCAAAATGCAACCTCTAATGACCTTCTCACCCAAAGACATCATCCTCTCCCCATCTCTCCCATCTTCTTACTGGAGTTCAGCTCCTCTTGTTCAAAGCCCCTCTGGATACTGGCTCCAATTTCACCTTCAAAGCAGTATATGGGAACTGTCCTCATTATCTGCATACTTTCATGCTAAGTTGCTTCAGTCATGTCTGACTTTTCGTGACCCTATGGACTGTAGCCCACCAAGCTCCTCTGTCCATGGATTCTCCAGGCAAAAATATGGGAGTGGGTAGTCATTTCTTCTTCCAGGGGGTCTTCCCAACCCAGGGATCGAACCTGAGTCTCTTACGTCTCCTGCAATGGCAGGCTAGTTCTCTACCACTAGCACCACCTGAGAAGCCCTCCTAATTTATCTTTTTTCCCATTTCAGGAATCACCCTAGCCTTTCCAAGTGGATTAATGAAGAGTTTAAGCTTTTGTACCCTATTCCATTTGGGTTTGGAAATTGCAAAAATTATTTCCCCCACCTTTTATTGTTTCTCCACCCTATTTTTCTGGATTCTTACAAGCTCTATCTTTGTACCTAAACAGTGTATTTATTCTGGGCCTGTTTTTAAGCCTTTACCTTCCACTCAGGGCTTCAGTTAACATAATGTTCTGTATTACCTGTATGGATATATCTACAGCCCTGCACTTCAATTTCATACTCCATGGTGACCAGGATGCTTCTATGGGTCTCTCCTTCAGCTTCCTGCCACTTGCCACATGCCCTTGGTGAATCCTCTCTGATAATGGTGAGTTAACGGGAAACTGGCCTCCTGGGACTCACAGATATGAACAGAAGATGGAAACATTCATATCACACACTACTAGGCCATCTGCGACCTATTGACAAGTGTGGTTGCCGAATTTCCCCTTCTGCTAGGTCGTATCTTGTTCAAGGGCTTCCCAGGTGGTTCAGTGGAAAAGAATCTGCCTGCCAATGCAGAAGATGCAAGAGACGTGGGTTCAGTTCCTGGGTTAGGAAGATCCCCTGGAGAAGAGAATGGCAACCCACTGCATTATTCTTGCTGGGAAAAATCCCATGGACAGAGGAGCCTCGTGGGCTACAATCAGTAGAGTCACAAAAGAGTCAGACCCGACTGAGTGACTAAACAACAAAAAATCTTGTTGAAAGTCATTGACTACACACTGAGTTTCTGTACAAGCAAAACTCTGGTTCCACCAAAAATAATTTCTCTTTCTGGGCTTGAGGAAAAGCTTCCAACAGGCACAACACAGCCAGCAGATGCAGAAACACAGAAAGTGCTACCTGCCACTCTTCCCATCCCCACGTCCCAAACCACCAAGGTACCTAATCAGTTAAGAGAAACATGCAGAGCATTTCCTATCATCGTTTCCAGAGTTAAAAGAAACCAATTACCCTCCCCTCTCCAGGGCTGTCTCTAGGATATAGAGTTCCTGTCGGAAACCCCAATTTTCCTTCTGGGTGCAATTCAAAACAGACCGAGGAAAACAGAAAATCAATACTGCAAATGTCAAAGATTTTTTCTGGCCGGTGTCTTCCGGAAATCTATCTGTGCTTTTGCCAATCAAACGGGCTGTCTTCTCTGTGTGCAAGCGTAAGATAAGCACCATTTTTCCACCTGCTTTCCCCCTGCCCTCACCTCGGGTCATTTTCATTATTCTTCCCTGAAGATCATCTTTTTTTAAAGCTGCAAAATGAGAATGTTTACTTTCAAAAGCGGAGCCCCAGTGATGGATTTTACAGTGATCTCTGGGTTGGGGGTTCTGGGTACCAGGAGATAGATCTCACTGCTGAGTACAGATGTCTGGGAGGGTGGTCATCTGATCCTCCACACAGAGGAGCCCACTCGTCACCTTACCCAACAGCCATGTCCATGACGTGTGGGTTGCAACAGTCCACCCCCGGATTTCATTCCTCACTTGTCCCCAGACCTTGCCCCCTCCTTCTTGCTGGAGGAATGCTCTTTCTGGAGCCCATCCTGACTGTCCCTCTTAGAACGACATCTGATAACTGAGTGTGAAGGCTGAGGGTGCTTCTATCCGCCTTCCCTCCCAGATTCCCCTCTTCATCTGAAGAACTCTTCTCGGCATGGCTTCGAAACCAGCCCATTACCAAGGGTGCTGGCGAAGGACTTTCCAAACCTGAGCCTCTCTTGAACCACCGTCACCACTCAGCCACAACCAGGGCCACTTACACTGTTACTCCTGTATACTATTTTTCTTCAATCAAGCCATTTTTTCGTTCTTTATTTTTAAAGTTTTTTTTTTAATGTGGGCCATTTTAAAAGTCTTTATTGAATTTGTTGCAATATTGCTTCTGTCTTATGCTTTGGTTTTTTGGCCCCAAGGCATATGGGATCTTAGCTCCCTGGCCAGGAGCCCATACCCCCTGCAGTGGAAAGCAACGTCTTAACTGCTGAACCATCAGGGAACTGAGGGAAGTTCCCTTCAATCCACTTTTTCAAAATATAAATATGTTTAAAAAAGAAACCATAGCAACACCATTTACCATAAACAGAATGTAACTCAAGGATCTACCCAATGCAAACTAAACGATGTTACGTAAACCTAATTAGACAGTGCTTCTGGCTGAAGACACGAAGTCTGAGACCTGTTCTCTCTTCCTTAAACAAGAGAGATCCTCAAGTCTTGCAGAAGTATAACAGACACAAGGGTGCAAACCAAGACTTTCCCTGGCAGGATCAGAAGTGCCAAAAGAAAATAAGTAAACACCACAAAGGCAAAGGTTGCTCAATACCATGGCCTACACCTCCTCAAAGCTCTCATGTATCCATGGTGAACAAACCCTTCCTTGAGCCCAAGAAAGTTTATTGGGCATCTACTATGTGCTAGGTAACTTTTAGGGACTAGAGAATCAAACACATTTAAAAAAATGGCTCTCTGCCCGCATGAGACCTAAAACCTACATTTTAACAAACAGTGTCTGGGATAGCCTTTGTTCCAACCTAGCACCTTAAACTAAGGAAAAAACCCAGATTTAAAATCATGAAAACCCCCAGAAGGAGACTTAATAGTCACCAAGCAGTCTCGCTGATTAAGCTCTAGATAAAACACGACATGTGGTTACCAGCTGTTAAGTGTCTGGCACACTTTGTAAGCAGTACTAACTGCCCCTGAAACCTCAGGGCTTCCCAGATAAGCAAATCCCCACCCAAAAGCCCTCCCCCACCCATCCGAGGGGGAGCCCCCAAAGCCAAGCAGTGACTGACACTTCATACCTGGTTGAAACCACACGGAACCTTGTCTGTTTTAAATGTCAATGAGCAAGGCAGCTGGGCCAGCAGTTTCTCCAGGAGGGACTGAAAAACCACTTCTGCAGTAGGATTTAAAACTCAGTCACTAGGGACAGCGAGAGAAGAGAGTGTGGACAACACTGACCTCTGAGTCAAAGGGCAACTGAAATGATTCACATTTGAGACTAATTATCTCTTCTTTAATCTTTGTTTGTCTCTCTCCCTGGACAGGAGTTGTCTTTCAAGCCACTGAGACTTTTTGATCTGACTGAATTCCAGGCTTCTGTTGGGTCTTGCTTTGTCCAGACTTAGAATGGCCAAGTGGCCATTTTCTGGTGTGTGTGTGTGTGTGTGTGTGTGTGTGTGTGTGTGTGTGTGTGTGTGTAACTGACATTTGTCATTCTTTCAAAGTGCACATAAAAGTGTGTGTGTGTGTGTGTGTGTGTGTAACAACTGACATTTGTCATTCTTTCAAAGTGCACATAAAAGTTTAAGCTTCCTGATCTATGCAAAGAAAATGAAAGGCTGTCTGTGTTGTTTTTAAAACCTACAAACTCTTTATACTGTCTTAAAAGTATACTCACCTGGGACACAGAATAACATCACCAACCTGAAACCAATTTGTTATGGATTTTTATGTCACTTTCCCATTAAAATGGATGGATTACACTTTACAATAAAGAGTATGTATACAGCTGATCCTTGAACAACGTGGGGAGCTTTGGGGAGCCAACCCTCCATGTACTTGAAAATCTGCATATAATTTATAGTCAGTCTTCTGCTTCCCAAGATCTTTGGTATCCACAGATTCAACTAACCATGGATCCTGCAGTACAATAGTATTTACTTTAAAAAAAAAAAACCTGTGTATAACTGGACCTTTGTGATTCAAACCCATGTTGTTCAAGGGTCAACAGTATATAGATATTTAATGAACACATTACTCTGTCTTACTCCGCACTAATCACTGTTCGAACACTTAACAAATAATAATTACTAAGGGCCTCACAACAGCCCTATAAGGTTACATCCTATGATCCCTGTTTTTACAGAGCAAGACACTAAAATAAGAGAGGTAAAGTGACTTCCCAAGGTCACACAGCTAGAAAGTGGCTGTGCTGGGCGCTGAACCCAGGCAGTCTGGTTCTAAGCATTCCTCTCTGCTGCCCCCCAACCCCGGCCCCCTCACACTGCGTGCTGCATGCTTTGCATGCATTATTTCATGTGGACTGTGCAATGACCTATAAGGTATATCTTTTTTTTTTTAATTCCATTTTACAGATGGGGAAACTGAGGCACAGAGAGGTGAAGCAGCTTGCCCCAGACACTCAGCTCTGACTTCATGGAAGTCACCCACTCAGTTACATGACACCTCCCCACACCCTCCCACCACGTGCCTTTGGCTGGGGTCAGGAAGCCAGCTCGTGCCAGTGGGTTAGAAACCATCCTGTGACTGAATCTGGAGTCTTGAATTCACTAGCTGCATGACAACAGTGTCTAGGCAGAAGGGATGTTAGCTTGTCTGATTCAATTCTACCTTTAACAGAACAGACTGAGAGGCTTAATGACAAGAAAGAACTTGGCTAAAGGGATATATCATTACACTCAATTAGGTACCATCCACTGTGTGGGAGGGAATGGCAATAGAGAAGCAGTTCTCCAAGTGTGGTCCAGGGTCCCCTGGGGGATCACCCAGACCTCTTCCACATGGTCAAAATGATTTTCTTAACAGCACTAAGCTGTTATTTGCCTTGCATCCTCTGTGAGTGTACTGTGGAATTTTCCAGAGACTATGTGCAATATTTTCCAGACGTGCATTATCACAATAGACTGATGATGAAGCAGATTCGAGGATCCAGTCTGCAGGCAAATATGCAGGCATATGGAACAACCCCACACTTCTATGTTTAGTTTGAAAAAGTTATTGTTCATAAAAATGTCATTAATGCTAACATGTAGTAGGTTTATTATTTGAATGAATTAAGGTACACAGTAAAGTTTCTCACGTCTAATTTCTATTATGGTGAAGATACAGTTAATCCAAATAAATGATCATTTTTAAGAACATAAAGGGGTTCCTGAGACCAAAAAGCCTGACAACTGCTGCCTGAGACTATAATCTCCAAAAGAGCAAGGACACTCGCCCTGTACGTCCCCACAGCCGCTGCACTGCAATGCCCAGCACACAGGAGGGCTGCACTGCAGTGCCCAGCACATAGTAGGAACTGAGGATACATAATTTTGGATGTTGAAGGCATGTCCCGTATACTATATCCGTCATCCCTTAGGGTCTTTGTACCCACGTGCAAAATATAACCTATGCTCAGATGCACAGAACTTACCTGGAAATAGTCTGTAATGAATGATCCAAGTTCACTCTTCAGCAGCCGCCTGGAGAGAGAGAAACACCGTCAAGCAGTCCTTGATGCCATAGCTCCTGGAGTCCAGTTCACGGATGCACGATGAATTGGTGTGCTTGCCAGTGACACAGGCGCTGAGGCCAGGCCTGAGAAGGGAGTGTGCTTTCCTAGGCCCTAGGAATGCCCTAACCCCATCAACGTTATTAGAGAATGGGGGGGGGGGGGAGGATGGGAATCCTACAGGGACTTCTGCTCCTTCATTCACTTTATGGGTAAAGCATCTCCGGAACGTAGCCACAGGGGATCCTATTTCTAATAGAGGTGGAGGCAGGCTGGGGCACCTTGCTTCACATGCAGCAAAAGATAAGGAAGAGGAATACCACAACTGTAATTAATTGCCCCATGTTTGCAGACTTCCTGGTTTAAAATGCATTTTGCATTTTTCACACATTCTTTATCCAAGTATTGGAAAGTATGTGTGTGGGGGGAGCAATTATTATCCCTCATGTATAGATAAAGAAATTGAGGCACAGAGAGGTCTCCCAAATAAGTCAGTGGCAGAGGTAACATTCAAACTTCTTCTGCAAATTCAACATTTTTGCATAACTCTACCCTGTCTTGCCTTGAAAATTCATGGGAGAATATATTCAGGTACCACAGTTTTGGTGGTCTAACTGCCCATTCCCAAATGGCTGAAAAGTCCTTCAGGGGAGAATGGGTCTATTTTATTTATCCAGCACCAACATTCATTCAGCTGCCCTTTACTGTTCTAGCACCAGGCGTACAGAAGAGAACAAGAACAGGTGAGGTTTCTGTTCTCAAGGAGCTTACATCTGGCAGGGAGGGTTATGAAGAGCCAGCGGGTTAATCAATACACTCCCAAGATAAGTTCAAAGAGCCTTAAGAGCTTAAAAAAAAAAAAAAAAAAAAGAAGAAGAAAGAAAGAAAAGAAAAAATGGGGGTATTGGCACCAGACCTCCTTCTCTCTGTGACAAATCATGTCATAAAGAAATTGCTCTTTCTTTAATTTAACTACTGCTCTTTCTTTAATTTAACCCAAACAAGGTGAGGAAGCTGAAGCCAAGAATCCAGTGAGTTCCCTAGAGAAGGAAGCCTTCAGAACGTCCAAGGACTTTATTTACGCATCCCATCAGCCACGGTTACTAAGGAGCAAATATTCAAACTTCTGACCACACCGACTGGGTTTTAACTCCTCAAAACAACACGTTCTCATGTGTTGGATAAACAGGAAGTTGTTACAGCAAGATGTCACAAGGTGCAGAAGATAGACACAACAAGATTGGGTCACAAGAAGAAGAAACATCCATGACCTAAACTTTTGTACCAGAAAGAACCCTGGAATGCTGAAAACCCACACTGAGCAAAGAAAATACCTTATTTTTCCCAGGACCAAAGATGTGTCTGTGGTGGACACTGCATTTTGAGATCCAAGAGAATAGCAGGCTCTCAGAAGGACACCCCACGCAGAGAACCTAAGGATCACCCACATGTGGGCAGGTTTGACCGAGACACGGAAGTCTTCATTGGTCACCAGGCCAAGAGCAGATGAGTCCCGGCTGGTCTTCAAGGCTAAAGGCATCTCTCAGACCGGACACAGAAATCAAGTGGGTGGTCTCAGGGGGAGGCCCTGGGACAGGAAGAGGCAGGGAAGCTGCTGGCTCCCAACAAGGTCTTCATGGCCACTGGGAAGCCTCAAAATCACAGGTGAAGGAGCCAAGCTTCATCAAAAAGTGGCGGAAACAAGGCCTCACAGTCAGTTACTACTAACAGAGCTGCTCAAGTGTATCTTCGCGGCCCACAATGTGGAGGGGTAAACACGGTTCTGAGACTAAATTGCGTGCTATGGAATTGGTGTTCCAAGGAAGCCACACTGGGAGAACGCTGTGCTCATGAAGATGCTTCAGATAAAATCGAAAAAAAGAGTTCAGAGGTAAGAGTAGGCCTTCAAAGTCAAGAGCTATGGAAACCTCATGGAGCATGGCAGGGGCATAATCATTGTTAACTGGGACTGGACGTGATTAAGCAGGTGATTATTGCCCAAGGATTTTCACAGTGGTACCCTAGGAGCATTGTGATGCTACCCAACTGAGGACTTCAAGAGGTCTCTTCCCCTGCCAGTGACAGGAATAGTACAGCACCCTAAGGTTACAGCCAGGGCTCCATCAAGCCATGGCCAACGTCAGAGTTCTGCAGAGCGTTACAGGAAGACAAAGCTCAAGATAGAAACCAGCTCACAAAGATGCAGAGACTAAAGAGTGAACTTGTCGCAACTGCCAAGACAAAGGCATAGCAAAAAAGGACTCAGAAGCTAGCAGCAGCCATCCCAGGGCAGCAAGATGCTGATGGATATGAATAAAAAAGCAGAATATAAAGAGGTGCTCCCACCACACTGATAAGGGTGGTCCTCAGTTCTTTACTGCAGTGGCACCAGACACAGGGGTGGAAATCTGCTTTACATACATAAAACGTAATGGACTATAACCAGGTCTTGTAAGAGAACCGTGCAATTCTCCTTTTATCAAATCCCAAGTTCAAAACCCTCTCCACTAGGTATTTTTATTACACAGTTACCAGAACAGAATGGACCTTACCTGATCATTTAAATCAACATTCTACTGGCATGGGTGGGTAAATCAGCAAGCTATCTGTCCCTTACAAAATCCTGTCTTATTTCTGTCTGCACATGTTACTGATTAGACAAGGTCAATGCATATATGTACAAGATTTTTACTGCAATGAAATATAGGGATTAACATAAATTGCACCAATAAAGTGCTCATAAAAATTTGGTTCACTCATACAATGAAGTTCTAAGTAACCATAAAAAAAAAAGGAAATAAAGAAGTGCTCTTAGTAATGATATGAAGATGCCTACATTACATTAAGTTTTTTTTTTTAAAGTAAGTTGCAGAACAGTATGTAAGTTGCAGAACAGACACAAGGAACAGAGGAGCCTGGCAGGTTACAGCCCATGGGGTCACACAGCCGGACACGAATGAAGCGACTTAGTGAGTGCGCGCCCACACACACACACACACACACACACACACACACACATACAGTACCTTAATTTTTAAACATGCAAAACACACATGCATTTTCAAAATTATCTGTAAATGCACTGGGTTGCGTCTGCTCCCCTCTATCTCCCCAAAAAGAAGGCTACAGAAGGTTGAAGCTGTTACTGGAAATTAAGTCGGGCAACAAAACACTTTGTTGGGGCTTCCCAGGTGGCTTAGTGGTAAAGAATCTGCCTGCAGTGCAGGAACCACAGGAGATGGGTTCAATCCCTGGGTCGGGAAGATCCCCTGGAGGAGGGCATGGCAACTCACTCCAGTATTCTTGCCTGGAGAATCCCCATGGACAGAGGAGGCTACAGAAGTTTGAAGGGGAGGGAGGTGGGAGGGGGGGTTCAGGATGGGGGGACACATGTACAGCCATGGCTGATTCATGTCGATGTATGGCAAAAACCACCACAGTACTGTAAAGTAATTAGCCTCCAATTAAAATAAATATATTAATAAATAAAAAAAAAAACGAAGGTTGAAGCTGTTACTAGAAATTAAGTCGGGCAACAAAACACTTTAGGAAACTTTATTCCTTGAAGTTGGGAGATGCAGTGCTATAGACATCAAATCACCTCATCAAACTCCAGTTTGTGGGCCTCATATAAAGTGTCAAGTAAGTATCCCCAGCTGCTTTTCCGTAAGTATTCCTTCTGTATGTATAAAGGAACTCTGGAAAAATAGCCAATAAAAGACTATAATAAAAGTGATCTTTGGCAGGGAAGTAGGAACTGGGTTTCTGGAGTACAGGGAAGGGAGAATCCTTAGATATTTAAAATCTGGGAGTACACGGTGAACATGTCCTACTCAAAAACCCTAAAAACGATGGTTTCTAATTAACGATAACCACCACCAAGGTTACCAGTGAATGGCTCGAGGCCGAGAAGGAATTGTGGGAATGCGTTCCCACATCAAGAGCACAGTATAAGGAAGCAGACAGACCTCTGGGAACAGAATACCACAAGGCCTGAGACTCTGCCAGTGCAAACCCACCCTGGGCGGGTAACCCGAGACCTTAACACAGAGAGCGCGGGGTAAGGTGAGGTCAGAGCTCGCTGGCCCAGCTGAGAGCAGTCAGCCGCTGAGTCAGTGTGGGATCCGCCATCGATTTCTATACTGTGTTTGCTCTGCTTGCACTTCATTTACAAGGAAAGTGCACTTCTGAAAAACTCTACCCTGGCCTTAGCTGAAGTGAGAGAAAGGGATTTTCTGCCTCTCGGCCCTGAGGCGCCATCTCAAGGGGAACTTGGCAGTAGCTTCCCCACTAAAACAGGAACAGGTGACTGACAGAGCATCGGGACCCCAGGAGTTAATTCCACCAAGTCACAAGCATTTTCTGAAAACCTACTGTGTGTCAGACATGGTGGGAGGTGCTAGGAGAGGAGGATAGAAGAGCTCAGACAATGACTCCTCCCTGTTGGGACCACTCTCTCAGGAGACAGGGTACCATCTTGTCCCCAGATGGAAAGGATCAAGGCATTAGGGATGCACAGATCTAAATCCACAGAGGGATCACTTAACTCTATAATCTTCCTCACTAAGTTTTCCAGTTTAGCTTGTAAAGTGCAAGAAAGAAGAGAAAAGCAGAAGAAAGACAGGATTAAAGAGCCTGGGTTTTGTGGTCCCCTCCATGCAGAAGAGATGAAAAGCCTGATTCCCAAAACTGTAGATGTGTGTTTCTCCTGGGCAGAAGAGATGAAAAGCCTGATTCCCAAAACCGTAGATGTGTGTTTCTCCTGGGCAGAAGAGATGAAAAGCCTGATTCCCAAAACCGTAGATGTGTGTTTCTCCTGGGCAGAAGAGATGAAAAGCCTGATTCCCAAAACCGTAGATGTATGTTTCTCCTGGGCACGGAGGCACCAAAGTCAGCAGCCTGCCTTCCTCTTTTTCCATCGTTTTCTACGGTTGCTTCCCAGGAAACAGGAAGGTAGTTACGTATTGGAGCATTTAATTGGCACCCCACTCCAGTATTCTTGCCTGGAGAATCCCAGGGACGGCAGAGCCTGGTGGGCTGCCGTCTATGGGGTCGCAGAGAGTCAGACACGACTGAAGCGACTTAGCAGTGATAACCATGAATAAAAAACCAACTGGTCCTAGGATGGAGCCTGATTTTTTTTCCCCCAATTAAAGTTTACTGAGCACTTATTAAGTGCCAGGTGTCACTGTCAATAATGTACATGTGTTTCCTCATTTAAGCCTAAAACAAAACTGTTAGGTGGTAGTCATATTTCTGCTTTTTAGACACAACAAAACGGAACCCCAGAGGTTACTGAGGAGGGTGTGCAGTGGGCTTAGGATAGGGAGGAGAAGAGTTTCATTAAGAGTGCAGTTTCATTAAGACCTGGGTCTGAACCCTGTGGTTAGCAATATCTTTTACAAGTTAACTTACAAGTTAATCCCTTGTACCTGTTTCCTTAACTGGAATTTGGGGATAATAAAAGTACCCACTACACAGAATTACTGCAAGGGTAAATATCTTTGAATGGTGAGTTTATAGAACAGTGCCTGGCATACAGCAAAGCTTGGCAAGTGTCACCACCACCATCACTACCACCACATCATCACCACTATCATTACTATCACCACCACAATCACCATTACCATCACCACTCATTACGAGCACCACCACCCCATCACTACCACCACCATCACCACCAATGTCACCACTATCACCATCATCACCACTATCGTTACTAGCACCACCACCACCATCACTACCACCACATCATCACCACTATCGTTACTATCACCACCACAATCATCATTACTATCACAACTCATTACAAGCACCACCACCACCATCACTATCACCACCATAACCATCATCACCACCATAACCAACATCACTAACATCACCACTCATTACGAGCACCACCACCCCATCACCAATGTCACCACTATCACCACCATCACCACCATCACTACCACATCATCACCATCACCACCATAACCAACACCACTATCACCACTCATTATGAGTACCACCACCATCATCACTACCACCACCATAACCATCATCACCACCATCACTACTAGCACCACCACCACTATCACTACTGCCACCATTACCATCGTCACCACTATCGTTACTGTCACCACCACAATCATCATTACCATCACCATTCATTACAAGTACCACTACCACCATCACCAATGTCACCACTATCACCATCATTACCACCATCACTACCACCACAGCATCACCATCACCACCATAATCAACATCACTAACATCACCACTCATTACAAGCACCACCACCACCATAACCACCACCACCATCATCACTACCACCACATCATCACCATCACCACCATAACCAACAACACCACCATCACCACTCATTACGAGCACCACCACCACAACCATCATCACCACCATCATTACTAGCACCACCACCCCATCACTACCACCACATCATCACCACTATCATTACTATCACCACCACAATCATCATTACCATCACCACCACCACCAGCAGCAGCCATTGAGCTGGAATGAGAAGGAAGTGGGGACTTGAGAGTAATGGGAAGTGAATGTTTACGTGGGACTCAACCCAAAATGGAAACAGGACACCAAGTTCAGTCAGAAGCCAAAAGGGCCGTAATAAGGAGAAATGAGGAACCACTCACTCATTGGTCTGTATTATCTCAGCCCCTCACCCTCCAGGCTGACCGGGTGAGACACCACCCCAGATGACAGGATTTCCTGTTATTACACAGGCCTGCCATCTCACCCCGCACCATCTTGTCAACTCAACTTCCCGCTTCTGTGGGCTCGATGGTAAACGAGGCACAGAAGCTGGATTCTAGCCAGTTAAGAGGCAGAGGGATGACCGAATGGCAGGCAGGGCAGGAAGTGGCAGAAATGACGCAGAGAAACCACCTTTGATGTGAGCCACAGTCTCCCCTGAGTGCAAGCCCCAAAGCAGCAGCATTCCAAAGGGTGATGAAGCAGCTTAGAGAGAGGTGCCTCAGGGCTAGAGTCTAGCCAGCGTGACTGGGGAAACCGTATCAGTTGTGTAGTATTTCTGTGCCACATGACAATCAGGGGCTGCCCCAGGCCCCTTGGCAGGATCTGGCCAGACACCCTCAGGGTCCAGGAACAGAGGGGACCTTACAGGATCCTGCCTGATCCTAAGCTGGTCAGTGCCTCTCTGATTTGATCATTAAATTCTCCAAAGATCACCCGCCTCGCATCCGCAACAGGGTGTGTTTCAAGGAGGCGGCATCCTTTAAGCAAGAACACATGGAAACGACCTGTCCTCACAGGCCCCCATTCTATAGGGGCCCATCAGAGATTGTGTGCGTGGCTCAGATAAAATGCTAGCACTCTCACACCTCTCTATATTCTGCACCGCATGGGTGGCAGCGGGGACGGTGAAAAAGATGGCGAAAGCCAACAGCGAGCGCTTCCAGAGCCACAAATTATGTTGCTTGTACTGTGCTAAGCAGTTGGCACAAAGCATCTGGAATTCTCCAGTAGCCTTTAAGATAGGAATTTATCCTTGTTTTGCAGACAAGGAGACTCGACACTCACAGCCTTGCCTGAGGCCATACACACGGGCAGATCCCAACTCAAACAGAGGCCCACCTGAACATCAGGCAGTGGTACCCGTCCCCACACCCACAGGGGCAGGCAGATAAGGTGAGTGAGGGACACAGACGGGCACCACCAACGGGTCTGTAGCAAACTCTGCGGAAGCCAGCAGCCAGGTCTCAGTCCCGCTGACCAGTTGCCCAGCTCCAAGTCCAACGCTGCCCAATGTAAACTTTCCAGAGAGCCCTGGGTTTTCAGGGCAGATGTCCAGATGCTGCGCAGACCAGCCACCACATGGGCCAGCCCTGGAGGTTTCTTATGAGCTCCTGCCCTTGAATTACTCTTCCTGCCCCCAAAGATAAGGCTCTTTCTCAACCAGAGCAGACACGTCGTAGTCAGGCAGAGCGACCTGGGCCAGGAAGAGATCTTGCCTGAAGGCCTCTCAAACAAGGGTTCTCAGAAGACAATGCCCCAACCATTTGATGATCTGTTCATGAACCTCTGTCCAGGGGCATCAAGCTTAAATCTGGACAATGCCCATCACACGCCTCTTGGAGCCCACTTACTGTTTTTTGGTTGTTGTTGTTCTTATTCTTCTGTTTGTCTTTTAATTTTATCTACCTATATATTTATTTGGCTGCATCGGGTATTAGCTGCTGCAGGAGCTTTTGATACAGCCCTGGGTTCAGTAGCTGCCACGAGCGGGCATGTGGGATCTTAGTTCCCCGACCAGGGATTAAACCCACATCTTCTGCATTAGAAGGTGAATTCTTAACCACTGGATCACCAGGGAAGTCCCCCACTGACTGTTTGTTAAGGAACACGGGAGGCTCAAGTGCAAGCCTCAGGTCAGCTGCTAACTAGCTCTGCAAACTCTGGGCCAGTTATTCCACCTCTCTGTGCCTCTATTTCCTCATCTGTAAAAGACAGATACAGCAGCACCCAGATCACACGAGTGTGGTGAGTCTTACCAGAGTTAACACACAGAGCTTGGCACGCACTAAATAAATGTTCTACTCAAGTCTGCTATTATCATTATGTCATGCAATCTTGACTCAGATCGGTCCCCTCTGCCAGCCTGCGGGCTCCAGCCGGGTTCTCCTCTCCTCCCCTCCCAGCTCTTGCCCCAGTTGCAGGTCCCAGTTGGGTCAACAGATTCCTCCCAGGGCTGGACCCAGCTGAGGCAGAGCTCCGCGCTGGGACTCGGGCGGCCAACTGACTCAGAACAAGGATGTTTCAACTCCAACCTGTTTGAGATGGAGCTCAATTCTTGGAACCTCCTCTTTCCTTGAAAATCTCTGGGGTTTCCTTCACGATGCCTCCCTCCCAACAAGAATAGAAGCAGGGGAGTTGGGGAGAGAAGGAAAATGTGAGTTTCCTGCCTCAGGCCAGCTGCAGATAACTCATCTATGGTTTCCGGAAACCTCCATCTGTGAGCATTTATTTCTGCTGAGAAAAAAAAAAATCTCCCCAGGAAGAAGGAGGGGTAAAAAGGTATGGAGAGACGGGTGGCAAAATTCTTCTATTTGCACTTGCCCTTTCTACCTGACTCTCACCTACCCCATCCTACAGATTTCAACAGGGTTCCTTCTCCCAGATCTAATGGTGCCCACTACCCAGCTAGCACTTCCCCAGCACTCTGGATTCTCCCCCACCCCTGACTTAAAATATTGCTTGATAGCTGCTTATTCATTTCCTTCATCTTACTCTGTGGTATGTTCCCGAAGAGCAAGAACCACCCACCTCAATGGCTGCCCCAGAACCTGGCAGACAGTCCACAAATATTCACTGATGAAATGAAGGAAAGCATCAGTGACCCCTCCCTCTGCGTGTACCCCCCCCCACTTCCAGCCAACCACAAACTGAAAGCACTTCTAAGAACCTACTTGCATAGGTTCCTATAAGAACCAGGACACATAAACAGTAGCTTTCTCACACTTTCCTAACTTCCTACAATCAGTGGACTAGTTGCTGAAAAGAATGTTTTAGCAGGAGCATGCTTCTGTGTCTTAGTTTGGCCACTCTTGTCCCTGGGAAAGCTCATGAAACCCAAACCTCTAACCCAGACTTGTCCCCACTGTCAAAATGCAGCCACATTAGGATGGAGGCTGGAGAGGGGCGTTCAAAACCATACTGATGCTCCACAGAGAATTTAAACCAAGAACATACTCAGGTCCAGCCTACGTCAGGGCAGACAGAATTGTAGGTTGTTAATAACAAGGGATTTCACTAGAATATGTCTATTCTAAGGGGTCATTTTCTAAGCCAGTTTCAACAGAAAATAATCTGATTCATGGTCTTCATATTGATAGATCATGAACCCTGACTTTAATTGAGGGAAAATTTGCCACTTTATTGAGGTGGCCAGCTGATGCAAAGAACTGACTTACTGGAAAAAAAAACAGATGCTGGGAAAGATTGAGGGCAGGAGGAGAAGGGGGCTACAGAGGATGAGATGGTTGGATGGCATCACCGACTCAGTGGACATGAGTTTGAGCAAACTCCAGGAGATGGTGAAAGACAAGGAAGCCTGGAGTGCTGCAGTCAGTCCATGGGGTCGCAAAGAGTCAGACACGACTTAGCGACTAAATGACAATTCCTGATGAATTTGGTCTTAAAAGTTCTCCACATCCTTCTCTTGATCTAACGATCTATTTTAGAACCTGACCATCCTTAGTCTAGAGTTCTTCCTTAGAGCTACTTCAAAGTCTATCTGCCAATGTTTAAACTGGAGTTCATTTTTTAGACATGGAGACATGTCTTAGAAGAAAACACCAGTTATTTGTAACAACTGCATTTCAGGACCCGGTTATATAAAACTTACCTTTCTGATGATCCTTTGCATTGGCTAATATTTATATGAATTTACATTTCACAGGGAACACACTAACTCCACAATTAGGAAGATGGCAAGGGCTGGCTGGGGTAACCTGGGGAAGCTGATTTACGTTTTGACATTGGACTTAGCTAATCCATCAAAGTTTATTACTGTTTGGCTGGAGTAGAATGAAGAACCGAGAGTCATTTCCTCTTGTTCTTTCCCCTGCAGAAAGGAGAACCAGCTGGCTCTGCTTGTAAGAACTTAGCCTCACCCTCACTCCCAGGCCAGCACATTCTTGGAGGAGCCTGGCCTGGATCTCTCTGTTTCAAAGTCAGCTCACCTCATCCAAACAAGAGAACTCGTTATACAGTACTGCTCATGAGGCAATTGCTCACACTGCCCTGTGCTTGCATGCAAGGTACTCAGCCAGCACTTATCACTTTAGTACTGCTAACTTGTCACAATACAAACAATAGTGGCTAACATCTATTAGATACCAGATCTTGTACTAATGACACTTTTGGCATTATCTCAGACCTCCCAATCACTATGATGTTGATGTCATTATCTTTATTTCGTAAGACAAAAACAGAGACTTGGATAAGTGAAGAAACTTGTCTATGGTCACATAGCTGGTCTAATCTTGATCCCCTACCAAAAGCTACTCTCTGAAGTTAAACAATTCTCTTGAATCTGGCAGGGATCCTTCTGCACATAGAACTGTCATACCTGATTGAATAATAGGGTTGGGATTAACAGCCTTCTTTCCCTCCACATCTTCCTCCCTCATCCCTACTGCCTCTGCCCCTCATCCCACCTGGTGGGGCCTCAATGCTGATGAGTTGGCAGTTGCATTCTGCGAACAGGTCTTCTTAGAGAAAAAAAAGAGAGAGAAGAAAAACCAAAACCTGTCTATCTGAATGTAACCAGAGACTGGCATGCCTGTTCTGGGAATTTTAATTACTGAAATAAAGGCAGCTGTGTTTATTTCCATGTTGGCTCTTGCAGACAAGGGTTCACTTATTTAACTAGGGACAACCAGGTCGTACAAAGTCTGGGATGTATTTCATGCTCTCAGTTATACTCTGAGTGTCTGTACTGGGAAAGCGCACTTCCATTCTAATGAGCAGCCTCAAGAAGGACAGAGGATAGACGGTCCAGAGCATGGTCATTGGAACTCTGGTTTTTGACAGGTCTGATGTATTCGGGGCTCAATTCACATCTGGGCAATTAGCTTCAAACCCCAACCGTATGTGTTTCTCATCATCCTCAAAACAAACAGAGGAACACCCAACAGCTAACACTAAACCTAGTACTGGAAAGGAGTGTTGGGGGAGTGTTGTGGTCCTCGGAGGGTGTTAAGAATCAAAGCTCATGGTGAGAGATGGGGCCTTGGAGGCCTCAGGAATGGAACCATGGCAGAAAGAAAGATCAAGACCATTGGCTTAACCCTTCTTCCAGCTAAAACCTCTCTTTCTGACACTATCATGCAGTGCAAAGAACACAGGTTTCACTGTAGGCTGACTTGTGTCTCCACCCTGCACCCCTCAAATTCACATGTCGAAGCCCTATGCCCACAGTGTGATAGTATTTGGAGATGAGGCCTTTGGGAAATAATTAGGTTTTGACGAGGTGATAAAGGTAGGGCCCTCAACACTCATGCTGGGATTAGCATCCTTACAAGAATGGACACCAGAGAGCATGCCCTCGCCTCTTCGTGCACACAGAGGGGCCGTGCAAGGACACAGCAAGAGGGCAGCCAGGGAGAGAGCTCTCACCAGGACCTCAGCCTGCCAGCACCTTGACCTTGGACTTCCCAGCTTCCAAATCAGTGAGAAATAAACACCTATTGTTTAAGTCACCCAGTCTATGGTGTTTGTACGGCAGCCCGAACAAACTAACATAAGTGTCTAAATCAGACAAGGATTTGTTCTTTTTTGTTTTTAATTTTTAATTGGAGGGTAATTGTTTTACAATGTTGTGTTTGTTTCTGCCACAGAACAACGTGAATCAGCCGTAAGTATACACATGTCCCCTCTCTCCTGAGCCTCCCTCCCACGCCCCCACCCCAGCCCACCCCCTCTAGGTTTGTCACAGAGTACCACTGTGTGGTACCAGTATAACAGAGCTCCCTGTGTTATACAGCAACTTCCCACTAGCTATTTATTTTATACCTGGTAGTATATATATATATATATATGTATGCCAGTGCTACTCTCTCAATTTGTCCCACTCTCTCATTCCCCACCGTGTCCACAAGTCCATTCTCTATGTCTGCGTCTATATTCCTGCCCTGCAAATAGGTTCATCAGAAAAAGGTTCACATTCTGACTCTACCTGTAACCTTGGACAAGCTATTGTGTTTCTCTTGCCCATCATTTTGTGGACAGACTACACTATGAGAACAATGGATTGTCTGCCAGCTCTGTGAGGTGGGTTGAGTGTGGTGGAGGTGAAGGGTGCCTAGCACTTTTCCTGGCACCTCCATCCATGTCAGCTCCCTTCCCCCCAACTCAAGCGTCCTTCGTGCTAGAATCTGGAATGCAACATTCCCATCAGCGATGCCTCCCACGCATGCTATGGCTGATCTCACAAACCGGCACCTCCTTGGTCAAGTTCAGCCCATGGATGTGTTTTGCTTGCCCTGTACCGATGTTTGGGGACATCTGGATCATTTATCAACATTTAAAAGATATGAAATTTCCCATAAAAATCTCAGTCTCTGGTTTTTGAGAAATAAGATGGCATGACACCGGACCTGCATTCCTCCAGCAGGGAGGGGAGTGGAATCCCCTTGGGCAGAGGGGTTAGCCCTCACCTCCGTCCACCAGGCTGGCTTCACCCACTTAGACCTGCTGGCACCTACAGGCCTCTTGGTGGGCGGCCCATGGGTTAACAGGGCTGGTGCAATCTGGCGTGACCCATACTTTTCCTAGCTGCCCACAAACAATGGTATTAAGTACAATTTCAGGATCCGTCCCCTGATGCAAGGAACAATTAGCACGTTCCTGAGTCACCACTTTATTTATTTATACATCTATTGTGAGCTAAGGAACACGCATGGAGAGGCGGGGATCTTAGTTCTTGGAGTGAAACTCAGTTTTTGCAACCAGGGGGTTGGCTGACCCAGCTTTGCCCCTCTCACTCAACTTCTCGGGGCCTCCGTTTCCTCCTCTGTAAAAAGGGGCCCTTGGGTGAGATGATCCCTATTGTGTCTTTCCATATTTGTGTGATTCTTATGTGAAATTCAAGCACATGGATAAAAATTTAACACAACTCTCTTTACTTCTGAGCTCTAAAGGTTTTCATGAGAGCAGAGCTCTTAAAACACTTCACTGACCCTTAATACAGGTCTTAACTAAATGTAAACAGGACTCAAAGAATGGCCTTGTTTATTGTTCTGCCCACTCCAGGCTTGGGTCTTTAGCCTTGATGTTCTGCATTTAACACACCCAAGAGGAATGAACACCAGCGCATTAAAAGAGCTGATGTCTAGCTTCCTGTCCCCAGAAGACCCTGAGGCTCTGGCCCTGCTTGGTTCTCTGCCCTCATTTTACCAAAACACAAATCCAACCACACCAGCACCCAACCTCCAGTGCTCTGGGCAAGTGGGCTTACTTTCAGTTCCATGCTCGTTGCTATCACAGGACCTTTGCACCTGCAGTTGCTACCACCTGGAGCCCTCTTCATTTAGTTTATACCCACTGATCCATCAGATGACAGCACAAGCATCACATCACCATTCCTGGCCTCCTTGGCAAGACCAAGTCCTACCAACACAGGCTCTCATCACGTCAGTGGTGTTGTGGTAGCTGTCACAGCTACATTATTATTAATACATTTTATATGTGTGATCAGTTGACTAAGGATTATTGCCCCAACTGAACATATTGTAAATTCCAGGAAAAGCAGTGTCTATATCTATCTTTGTTCATTATTGTGTTTCCAGTGCCTGGCTAACGGGGAGGCACTCAAACATTGGATGTATGAATGAATGAATGAGTAGTGGACACTACTGGGAAGATTCTGGAAGACAAACTCTTTAAAGACCATATCTTATTGAGAGTTTTATCACCAAAACCTAATAGCAATGACAGTGACAATGATGGTAAGAGCTCCAAGTACCAAGTACTTCATGTGTTCCCAACTCGGTTCTTACAGACTATTTATGCAGTAACTCAATACCTCACAAGAATCTTATGGAAGTAGGCGCATTTCCTATCCCTATTTCAAGTAAGGGGAAGCCAAGGCACAGGGAGGTTGGTAAACCTCTTAGTAAAAGGAAGAACAGCTTTAAAATCCTAAGCAGTCTACTCCCAACCATTAGACCATCCTGCCTGATATGGTCAATCAGGCATAAGAAATGTTTACAGAGTAAATGACAGCTGCTAGATGTCACCCTGTACCCCCTGTGCCCCAGACAGCCACACATGTACTATACACATGGACCAATGGACCGACAATGGAGCAGAAGTCTAGACAGACAAGGGCCCCGGAACTTAACAGTCAGAAAAGACTCAGAAAAGCCAACAGAAGCAGCAATAAGAACCAAGCAGAAAACAGAACTTAAGGTGAGGCTCCCGGAGTGACAGTGAGGGGGAGCCCTTCTGCCCCAGTCTGGGCCCATGGAGGGGAGGGTCCCCACCTGGCCAGCCACGTACCTGATGTTTTCGTTCAATGCATAGAGCTCATTGCTCTGCAAGCCGCCCCCTTTAAAGACGTTGATCACGGCAGTCTGGACGCTGTGGGGAAATAGAAAGACCCTCTGTGAGTGGATCTGCCTCCCCGGCGCCACCTCCACAAGCAGCCCAGAGCCGAAGGTGGGGCGGAGGGCCAGGAAGCCCAGGGCACACGTTTTCTCTCCCTGGAATCCATCATTGCACGCGAGGGTCCTTGGAGAAGGAGGAAGACTGAGGCCCAGAGGACAAAAAAAGGCCCGCTCCCCGCACTTTCTCGCAGGCTGGCAGCCCTGCTGGGGGGCAGCCTTCCTGAAGGGCGGGCGGTGGGATCTGCTCTGGGAAAACTGCGGGTCTGGAAGAATCCCGCGGCACTGACTGGAAGCAGGAGTTCACCCCAGCCTGCGGTTCCCTCACTTAGGAGGCCTCTGTCTTCACAGCCTGGAAAGGATCACGCCTTGGCTTATCTTAATTGTTTTTTTTTTAATTTTGCAATTATGGATTTTAATTGTCCTCGCCTTTTGTTTTACTTTTTAAAAATATTGAAGTATAATTGCTTTACAATGGTGTATATTTCTGTGATACAACGAAGTGAATCAGCTATATGTATATATATACATATCCTTTCCTCCTCCGACCTCCCTGCCAGCTCCCCCCTCAAACCCACCCATCTAGGTCATCAAAGAGCACCGAACTGAGCTCCCTGTGCTACACACCAGCTTCCCACTAGTGATCTATTGTACAGCTGGCGGTGTGTGTATGTCGCTGCGACTCTCCCAATTCATCCCACCCACCCCTTCCCCCTCTGTGCCTACATGCCCATTCTCTATGTCTGCGTCTCTATTCCTGCCCTGCAAATAGGTTCATCTGGACCCTTTTTTCCAGATTTCATATTCATGCCCCAATATACGATATTTGTTTTTCTCATTCTGACTTACTTCACTCTGTATGACAGACTCTAGGTCCATCCTTTTAATGGTACTTTCTGGGAAGCACTCCAGAAGGGCTGGCCTTACTTCCCCTTCCCTCCCACGAGTGTCCAGGCAGGAGAGTTGATCCCTTGAAGGCTCCAGTCTCTGGAGCCAGCCCAGCATTTCAGCAAGGAGCTGATCACAAACTTGTCTTCACCGCAGGTTTCAGGCTTTTTTAAAATGAACCAGGTTCTAATTAACATCAAAACATTTCAGAACTCTCCTCTCTCACCATCTTGAGTTGTGCATTCATTAAAAAAAAAATCTATAATGATTCAAATGACCAAATACACCCTCAGTAATGCTTTAAAATAACAATGCAATTGATGTATCCGAAGAGGAGCCGCACAGATTTGAAAAACAGCTCCAGGATGGTGAGACATAGTATGGTTTCAGTCTCTACTCAGTACCTGGTACACAGAAGACTGGCTGGACACCTTACAAAGGCTCACTGTCTCCTTTCCCAGACACCAGTAGCTTCCAGGTGGGGATCAACCCTGGTCTATGCTGCTTAGCTAGCTTTTCACAGATACGTGTCTAGTCTTCCCAGATAGGTAGCAAGTGCCTGGAGGTTACTTAGACGTTCCCACCCTCGGGTCCTCTGACAACTGGCATGGGCCTAATGTTAAGTTTTGATACAACGGTCCTGGGCTGGTTAACTGACTTTGAGAGCCCAGAAGCCCCCAGTGGTCCGCTTTCCCTCTATTCAAACAAGGAAAGACAGGGAGTGAGAAAGAGGGCCAAACTAGGAGTATGGGATTAACAAAAGAGGATACAGCAAATAGATAAGCAACCAGGATTTACTGCATACTACAGGGAACTATATTCAATATCTTGTAATAACCTATTGTGAAACATAATCAGAAAAAATAACTGAATCTAACAGAATATTGTAAATAACTGTATATCAATACAAAAAGAAAAAATACATTAAAAAAAACAACAACAAGAAAAGCTGATGCATACAGTTGCCACAGGGAAACGGGCACGCTGTATCAATCACCCCTGTATTCACGACCTTCTGGAGCCGTGATCTCAGGAGATGCTGAAGTTCATCCAGCCCCTGGCCCTGGCACCCCAACCCCTACCCCACCACCACCTTCCTGCCCATTCAGTGCCTCCCATACCTGTTCCAGGCGGAGTTGGAACTCAGCTGCAGAGCCTGGCGGGCTGCTTGGAAGCGGGGCAGGTCGCTGAGCGCCGGGGAGCTCATGAAGCGCGGTCTGGGCCTGCGGAAGGAGCCCATCTTGGGGAACTCGACGGGCAGGCTGGGGGCAAAGCCACGGGTCATAAGTCCAGGTGAGGGGGCGGCTTCTCCTCTGGACCAGCAGGTTCCGACTGTCCACCCAAAGGGCTGCTCCCAGGGCTGTCTTCCAGCCCTCAGGCGTTCTCAAAACCACGACGTTGGCCAATACCTGAAAAGAGAGGCCAGCTTTTCTTGAAAATGCCTGGGCTGAGCAGACCCCATCTTGGGGGAAGCTGGCCAAACTGCCCTAAAAAAGAAAATTCCAGGACCCCACAGTACTATCTATATCTTGCAGGGTCCCATTCACAAGTGTTCACAAGCCTCCTTTTTGTTAAAACCTTGTGGTCATCCGCAAGTGGAGAGGCACTCACAATGGGTTGAGGCCAGTCCTACAGAAAAGTGATTTCTAGGCTATGTTTGACTGTGGTTCCCAAGCACACCTATCAAAGTTGGGGCCCCCACTGAGTTTCTGTAGCTTCCACCAAGTTTTCCATGGAGATGACTTTAAAAAAAAAAAAAAAAAAAAAAAAGCACACAAGAGCTCCTTGTCTAGGCACTGAAGATGGTCCATGACATGCCCTGACCACAGCAGCCCACATGCATCGCTCAGCATTTCCCAAAGCATCAGTGCCTCTTCTCTCAGGCTCATCTCCTCACCCTCCCTTACCTGCCATTCATTCATTCATTCCATCAGAACGTATGTATTAGTTACTATTGACTAACCGGGCTTCCCTGGTGGCACAGTGGTAAAGAATCCACCTGCTAATGCAGGAGATGTGGGTTGGAACTCTGGGTCAGGAAGATCCCCTGGAGGAGGAAATGGCACCCCACTCCAGTATTCTTGCCTGGAGAATCCCATGGACAGAGGAGCCTGGTGGGCTACAGTCCCTGGGGTCGCAAAAGAATTGGGCACAGTTTAGTAATAAACAACAACAGTTTGTTAACCATGTGAGCTGTGGAGCATTCAAAGATTTCTAAGACCTAGTCCCTGCCCTCAAGAGGCTCATGGTCTATGGGAAGAGAAGTCGTCATGTATTTGCTCATGCAATAAACATTTACTAAGCCCCTCCAGCGCTTCAGGTGCTCAGGTATTGGGGATGCATGGTGGCCATGGAGAATGTGGTCCCTGCCCCATGGAGCTATTCCACGTGAGACTGCAGCCTTTTGATTGTATCTACAATTTCCCTTGGGGCTTCCTTGGTAAAGAACCAGCCTGCAGTGTAGGAGACCCCAGTTTGATTACTGCATTGGGAAAATCCACTGGAGAAGAGATAGACTACCCACTCCAGTATTCTTGGGCTTCCCTTGTGGCTCAGCTGGTAAAGAATTCACCTGCAATGCTTGAGACCTGGGTTCAATCCCGGGGTGGGAAGATCCCTTGGAGGAGGGTATGGCAACCCACTCCAGTATTCTTGCCTGGAGAAACCCCATGGACAGAGAAGCCTGGCAGGCTACAGTCCTTGGGGTTGCAAAGAGTCGGACATGACTGAGTGACTAAGCACAGCACAGCCCTGTTTCTCTTGCCCAGAACCCCCTCCCTCTTCCTCTCTGCTTATCTAAATCTAACTTACCCTGAAGGGTTGAGTTCAATGATACTGTCTCCTGGAAACCTTTATGACTCCATAGTTAATGACTTTGAGTGAATCTGGGTTCAAATCTTAACAAGGTCACTCCCAAGCTGTGTGACTTCGGGCTGATTGAGTCTGAGAGTCCTTAGCTGCTAGCAATGCCAATTTCACAGGACAGGTAAGAGGGGGAATGAGATGGTGTGACATGCCCAGCCAAACAGCCTTCCCGAGGCTCTCAGGTATCGGCTATTTCTGTTCAGACCTGTCTCTCTCACTTTTCTGGGCACTTTTGAACCTGCCATTTCAGTCTTTTATTCTTCAGTCAGCGTCAAGTCCAAATTGATGATGCAAAGTGAGTTTGGGAACTGGTCAGAGTGAAGAACAAAAGGAAATCACCAAGATCACAGTCACTTTTTTCTTCCAAAGCTTTAGGGTTTAACCTAAACGTATTCTCAGTGGCACCTCACCAGCTGACTCTGCTGTGTCCCCAAAACCAACACTGAAAGAAAAAGATATTCCAGCCACACATGCCAACTTTCCAGCTGGCAGGGGGAGCAGGTTTTGCAGGCCCAGCTGCGGTGTTGGAAGAAGGAAGAACCCAGGTGCCTCCTCCCAGGGAAACAGGCTGCCCTGGTCAGCGCAGCACTGAGGCTGCTAGCTGGGCCCTGAGACTGTCCATCCAGAGGGTGCAGGCGGGGCTACCACTCCCTGTAGACAGTGGGCACAGTGACAATGAACTTGTAAAACCAAGAGACAAGAAAGGAATGGCTCGTCCCACCTCTGACATTTTTTAAACATGTCCCACTTTCTCTGACAGTCTCCTGCCCTTCACCCCATTCTCAGAATGAGCCAATGATGACTAAACTTTACCAATAAATGCTGAGAAAGTCATGACAGGCCTGCCCACTTTCAGAGGGTCTCAATAACCCCACAAGTGCCCCTGGAAGGTGGAAAGATCTATGCAAATAAATGAGCGGGGCAATGCAGTAATAAAACCACGGGAGCCCTTCAGACGCCTTAAACTAGCTGGCTTTGGGATTTAACTCGCCTGGTAAAGGTCACACGATTAAGAGAGACTCTGTTTCACCGCCATTCTTTAAATGGGCCTGTTAAGTGCAATTCATCTGTGTAATTATGGGATATTAACTCCATTTACGAGGATCCTAAACTCCAGGTGATGGAGCTGCCTCCCACTCAGGGGTACCTGTAAAGGGAAGTAGAAAGGTGAGCAGAATGCATCACTCAAGTCTTCTGGTTTCCTGCTGAAACACCACTTCTCCAGGAGGCTGGGCAACACAGCGGACCCCGGGGACGGGCTCCTGCCCTCCATCCCACTTCTCAGTTACCGCCTCCCACCCCACCACCAGGCTTCCTGCTCCAAGCCATGTGCACATCCAGCAGGCCTTGTGGGCAGCCCCATCCACATATGAAACCCTTTTAACTATGGGTGACTTTCAGCCAAAAGGATGATGACTGTGGCATCCTCGGCCACGCATCAGCCGCGCAGTAACACACAGCCAGGAGCACCTCTGACTCATTCGTCCCCTGCAAAACCTGCCACCCTCAGACCCAGACATTCCAAAGCTGTCTTCATCCACTATGCCTACTTCCGGCTGGAGCCAAGAGGCCTCCCCAGAGCACTGAGAGGAAGCTGCTGGGCGCATTGACAAGAGGGGCCTAAAGGGAAAAGCTGACACACCCTGTATCCACCTGCCATGGCACTGTCTCCTCACACCCGGTCTTGTCCCGACCGAAACAGGACAAGGCAGAAACTCACAAGACAGACGGGGCTTCGGAGTGAAGCCAGGCCAGGCTCTCGCTTACAGGGGACAAAAGTAAGGCTCAGAGGAGCAGAGAAAAGTCTGATGTCTGAGGTAGGAGAGAGACAGGACCGGCTAGAACTCAGGTTCTCTCATTCCTGATCTAGAAAGTTTCCCAGCCCCACCTGGGCCATTCTGTAGGCTCTCTGAAGACAGCAATCAGATCGAGACTTACTCATCTCTGTAACTTCAAGCCTAAGGGCACTGCTGAAGATAAAAATGAAGAAAGACTAGCAACTAATAAGGCACCAACTGCCTGCCCGACATGATGACAAACGCTGTCACCAAACCCCATCTGAAGATCAGAGAAGTTAAGCAACCTGCCAGAAGTCACACAGCTATTAAGAGGCAGATCACTACTGATGACTGGCCTCTTCCTACAGCCCATTCTCACTTTGCTGGGAGACCAGACCTAGCCAGGAAAATCACAACTGAAGCTACCAAGTTAGGCAGGAACATCTAGTCACAGAATTTCATATTAAAATTTAAACCTCATGCCCCAGAGATGGATAAACAGACATAAGGAACACCAACACCACATTTGACGCGCGCAAGGGGAGCACAAGGAGAAAAAACCGAAAGGCGAAAGCTTGGACTGCTTCAGTTAGACACCCCACCCCTTACTATCTGTGCGACCTTGGCGAGTCTCTTGATCTTTCTGAGGCTCAGTTGCCTCCTGCACGAGATGAGCTAGCTAGCATGACAACCTCAGGGTTGAATGAGGATAAAAGGAGTATATTTGTAAAGCACTTAGATGGAACAGTGCGTGGCAAACAGCAAATGCTTCATAAGTGCTTGTTAAATAAATAACTTGTTATTTCTAAATCTCTAGGCAATGACAGCAGTGGGAACATAGCAACACTTCCTCTGGCTTATGGCGACCTCACAAACATCTGGAAAATACTCCACTTGGGACCAGGCCAGGTCTCTGAGCCCCCATGGTGGTCACAGAGCATTAGGGCCTTGGGTAACTCAGGATGTTATTTATTGAGGCATCATGCCTTTCAACTCCTTTCCTGCAGCACGGTTTCTGGGTGGAAGTGGGGTGGGGCTTGGTCACAGAGTGAAGCAAGCTAAGAATTACTGGCCCTTTGGCCCAGCAGTTCCACTTCTAAGAATGTACCCTACAGAAATGGTAACATGGTCCTGAAGACTGGCAGACATGCCAGTTCTTTGCAGTAATGAAAAATTGGAAACTACCAAAATATCCACCCTTAGGGGGCAGGTTAATCAACTATGGTACCCCCTAAATGGAATGATTGCTGTTCAGTCGCTCAGTCGCATCCAACTCTTTGCGACCCCATGGACTATAGCCCACCAAGCTCTTCTGTCCATGGAATTTTCCAGGCAAGAATACTGGAGCACGTTGCCATTTCCTGCGCTAGGGGATCTTCCCCAGCCAAGGATCGAACCCATGTCTCCTGCATCTTCTGCATTGCAAGCAGAGTCTTTACCACTGTGCCACCTGGGAAGCCCAAATGGAACAGTTAACATACCATTAAAATTAACAGGAACGACTGTAGTTCTTAAGGATGAGTGGTCACTAGAGGCTCTCGAATTAAGCAAACCCTGGCATCAATGCTCATTCTGCCACTCATTGACTGTAGGAGGCAGAAAAACTGGCCCCCAAAGATAGAGTCACTTCTTAGTCCTCAAAACCTGAGACCATTGCCTCTGGTGGCAAAAGATGTAATTAAGTCAAGGATCTAGAGAGATGTAGCTTAGCCTGGATTATCCAGATGGACTCATAAATACAATTACATGTATCTTGATAAGAGGGCTGTAGGAGATTAGAGACAGAGGAGACACAGATACACACAGAGAAGATGCGAAGACGGAGGAAGAGACAGGAGAGATACAGCCACAAGCCAAGGAATGTTGGCAGCCACCAGAGGAAGCTGAAAGGGGAAAGAAATAGATTCTCCTGATGCAGCTAGAAGTTGGTATGCTATGAAAAAGAAAACGAGATTCACCCTAGAGTCTCTGGAGGGCATTTGATCCCATGATACATTGATTCTGGACTTCTGACTCTAGAACTATGAAAAAATACATTTCTAGTTTTTTTTTTAAGACTTGTTTTTTTATGTGGACCATTTTTAAAGTCTTTATTGAATGTGTTACAATATTGCTTCTATTTCATGTTTTGGATTTTTGTCTTAAGATGTGGGATCTGAGCCCCCAGACCAGGGATCAAACCTGCATACCCTGCATTGGAAGTCTAAGCCTTTTTTAAAATGCTATGTGTTAATTTTTTAAAACTGTTTGTTTTGTACTGGGGTAAGCCAATTAACAGTGTTGTAATAGTTCATGGCAGAGAGGGCAATGGCACCCCTCTCCAGTACTCTTGCCTGGAGGATCCCATGGATGGTGGAGCCTGGTGGGCTGCAGTCCATGGGGTCGCGAAGAGTTGGACACGACTGAGCGACTTCACTTTCATGCATTGGAGAAGGAAATGGCAACCCACTCCAGTGTTCTTGCCTGGAAAATCCCAGGGACGGCGGAGCCTGACGGGCTGCCATTTATGGGGTCACACAGAGTCGGGCACGACTGAAGCAACTTAGCAGCAGCAGCAGCAATAGTTCATGGGAATGGCAAAGGGACTCAGCCATACATATACACGTATCCATTCTCCCCCAAACTGGAAGTTGAAGTCTTAATCACTAGACCAGCCAGGGAAGTCCCCACGCCTGTTGTTTAAAGCAAACCAAGGTTGTGGGCATTTGTTACTGCAGCCACCACAAATGAATATACTCACTGCGTCCCCGGCCCACCCTGCACTGCAGGGTCTACATCAAAAACATGGGAGCCTGCAGAGTTGTGGTGCTGACGAGCAAGATGATCTACAAGGTGCCTGGCATGGTTCCTGGAATTACGCAGGTGCCACCGCACGTGCCCTGGAGGTTCAGACCAAAGGGGCCAGAGCCAGGCTCCGTGTCACCACTTCCAACCGAGGCAGGTGACTTAGGATTGGTGGTGGTAGTGATGGGGGGGTGCTGGATGAGATGATTCAAGGAAGGCTTAAAACAGCTTTGGTATGCAGCAAGTGCTTGATATTTGCTACCTATTACTTATTTTCATTACCACCACCACCACCAGTGCTGCCGAAGTAGCCTGCTCAGTCTGCTATAACCAAATACCACAGACGGGGTGGGTTCAAGCAACAGACATTTATTTTCTCATGGTTCAGGAGCTACAAGTTCACGATCAAGGTGTCAGCAAGGTGGTTCTCTCCTGAGGCCTCTCTCCCTGCCTTGCAGACGGCCACCCTGTGTCCTCACGGGGACTTTCCTACGTGCGCCTGCATCCCCGGTGTCTCTCTGTCCAAACTTCCTCTTCTTATAAGGACGCTAGTCACATTGGATAAGGGTCCACTCTAATGAGCTCGTTTTAACTCAGTCACCTCTTCAAAGTCCCTATCTTAAAATGTTACATTGGCCAAAAAGGCTTGTTCATTTTTTTCCCATAAGATGTTACAGAAAAATCCACATGAACGTTTTGGCCAACCCAATACAATCACATTCTAAGGTACTAGGGGCTGGGTCTCACCATACGAATTCTAGGGGGACATAATTCAGCTACAACCACCACCACCACCATCACTGTCACCATCACAAAACCTTCTTTGCCTAAAGTCTCTGAGTTACAGAAACCATGGTGTTTTAGTAGATGTTCGCTCATGAAGGACCAATGAGGCTAACACTTAGGAAAATATGCTTCTAGAATGATTTAACTAGTTAAGTTTTGGGTGCTTTTCAGTTATCTGGAAAGCCGTGAAGCATGAGGCAGTTAGAGGGTTACTGGGTGCTATCACTGGCCTTGCTCTCCCCCAGGCTCATTGCACGGGGTTTCTTTCAAAACTCGGGATCCATAATGTGTATCTTGGAGAAGAATGTGGTGTCTTGCCTTCTCCTCCTGGCTTCTAGGGCCAGGACACGGGGAGGGGGTGCAGCCTACGGGCTGGGCCAGTGGGCAGAAGAAGGTGGTATACCTAGTGGAAAATGCAAATGAATTCTATTGTACTAAGGCTCCAACCCTCAGCTCTAAAAGGGAAGTAGGATCATGGCAAAACTTAAAATAAAGAAGTAGGTGGCTTATAATGATTCTGAGGCTTCCAGGAAAAAGCCATTCTGAGGGTAAATAACAAAGAAGTCAAATAAAACTGGGTACTCCGTCTGATGTGGCCGCCCAGAAAACAGAAAACAGGAGAAACGAGTTCCCAGGGAAACCAGACAGACAGCTCATCTGATAGGTCCCCCTCACCCCCACCCAGGTGCCCCTGAAGGCGGGAAGCCCAGGGTGGAGCTCCTCCCCTGGGACATGAACACAGAGAGGAAGAGCCAACGACCTTTCACACCCTCAGGATTTAGACTCCACCCATCAATTCTCATCAATTCTCAATCCTCATTCAACTCCACCCATCCATTCTCTTACCTATGGCCAGAGCAATCTTGATAATGATGACAGCGGAGAATAATGGTATATTCACTGAGGGTGAAGAAAGGGACAGGCACTTGACGTGCATTATCTTGGTGCCTCTAAAATGAATTCAGGGGGGCTTGACCCAAAACTTTTCGTGATATGGATTAGAATAGAAAATATCAGAATGCACCCATTTGGGGGAAACATGCATATTACACATTTACTGAGACTAAATATAACAGTATTTCCTACTGTCAAAGTGTTAGAAAGCCCCTGAAAAAGATACATGTTCATTGTAGTCCAATGTTCATTGTAGCACTATTTACAATAGCTGGGACATAGAAACAACATACATGTCCACTGACAGATGAACGGATAAAGAAGCTGTGGTACATTTATACAGTGGAATATTACTCAGCCATAAAAACGAACACATCTGAGTCAGTTCTAATGAAGTGGATGAACCTAGAGCCCACTATGCAGAGAAAGTCAGAAAGAGAAAAACAAATAACATATACTAACACATATATATGGAATCTAGAAAGATGGTACCAATGAACCTGTTTACAGGGCAGTAATGGAGACTCAGATATAGAGAACAGACTTGTGGATATGGAGGAGGAAAGGAGAGGGTGAAATGAACGAAGAAAGTAGTATTGAAATATATCCACCACCATATGTAAAATAGATAGCCAATGAGAATTTGCTGTATGACTCAGGGAACTCAAACTGGGGCTCTGTGACAACCTAGAGGGGTGGGAAGGGGTGAAGGTGGGAGGGAAGTTCCAGAGGGAGGGGACATATGTATACCTATGGCTGGTTCATGATGATGTATGGCACAAAGCAACACAATATTGTAAAGCAATTATCCTTCAATTAAAAACAAATATATTAAAAAAAAATGTTTGAAAGCCCTGTGTGCTATCATCTTCCCCATCTTACAGAGAAGGAAATGGAGGTGCTGCTTCGAACAAAAACCCAACACCCCAGTGCCTGCAATGGTCACAGAGCTGTTGCTTCATCGCTTTCAAAGGCTCCCCACAGGTCTTAGAATATATCCCCAAACCTCATCCTCACATTCTCACCTCCCTTCACACTGCACACCGGCTTTCCTTCATTTCCTCTAATACTACCTGCTCTCTCCTGCCCCAGGACCTTTGCATGTGCTGTGCCCTCTGTGTGAAATAGTTCCTGCTCACTTATCCAGGCTCAAACCTGCACACCCTTTATCATCTAAACTTCACTTGCTCAGAGAGGTCCTACTCCTTCTCCCCCTGCCTCCCCGATCAGATCACACCACCCCACAAAGCACCCTCCTCACCAGGGACCAGTTTCTTGGAAGATAGTTTTTCCATGGATGGGGACAGGGGATGTTTTGCGGGTGATTCAAGTTCATTACATTTCTTGTGCACTTTATTTCTATTATTATTACATCAGATCCATCTTAGATCATCAGGCATTAGATCCTAGAGGCTGTGGACCCCACAATAAATCACTACAGAAATATTTCTTATTGTTTCCATGAGGTCCATAAGGCCAGGAACTACGTCTACTCTGTTCTCACGTCCATTCCCAGAGTGTAATATAATGCAAGAATTCCACAGATATTTGATGAATGAGCAAATGAACCAGCCAGAGAGTGACAGTTTTGCTGGGAGACACAGAAGCTTTAAACAAGTGTCAGCTAAGGATTCCAATACCTCAAATTACATACAGTTTTACTGTATGAAAACACCCTAGTACTGAAATCCGACAAGCCTGGGTTCAAATCCAGCCTCTACAATGTATTAGCTGGGTGACCTGGATAAATAACTCAACCTCTCTGAGTCTCTGTTTCCTCATCTGTCAAATGAACGTGATATTTATCTCAATGTTGTTAGCATTAAATGAGGAAGCCTAGATCATGGCCTCACCCATAGTAGGAGATCCCCTAATTGGAGCTAGTATTAAATTTTTATAGAACATTGTTCTCCACGAAGCCTCCATAGGTTCCCAAAGATGACATCCCGTCAAGGTGTGGGGCTTGACGGAGCGCAGTCTGGGGCAACTGCCATGGAGGGAAATTTGACAAGATCTACAACCTGGTGGCTCAGATGGTAAAGAATCTGGCTGCAACGTGGCAGACCAGGGTTCGATCCCTGAGTTGGGAAGATCCTCTGGAGAAGGAAATGGCAACCTACTCCAGTATTCTTGCCTGGAGAATCCCATGGACAGAGGAGCCTGGCAGGATACAGTCCATGGGGTCACAAACAGTCACATATGACTGAGCGACTAACACACACAAAATGACAAAGGTTGTATCCTCGGACACAGCAACACTACTTCCAGGGATGTTACTCTGGGCATGTCGAGTGGCTTCTAAAACCAGAGGTTTTCTACAGCCTTCTTTATAACAGCCATGGGTCAGGAAGACCCTAAATGCTCAGCACCGAGGACTAGCTCTGTCAACTATGGTGTCCCATATGCTGGGATCTAAGAAAGAAGGGTCAAGAAACTTCACGCACTGACTGGGGTGCTCTCCAGGGGACTCTCTGAATGAAGCGTGTTAAAAAGCTAAACATAGCATCATGTGTATGTTAGGCTCCCATCTACATAAAAAAGATGAAAAAGTGTATTTGCACATTTCACTAAATGAGCATAAAGTATTTCTGAAAAGACAAACCAGAAACTGGTAACCCTGGTTTTCCCCAGGAAGGAAGCTGGGTGGCAGAAACCCAGTGGGGAGCACTTTCTCTATAAACCCTTATGTACTTTTTAAATTTTGAAACACAAAAATGTATTACTTTCTCAAATAAATAAGTAAAAACAAGTGACCCCCCCCCACTTCCCTCCCCTTCTCAAAAGTCAAATAGCTGCCTTGTGGAGGGATACATGGGGCCAGAAAATAAACCCTGGAAAGAAAAGATGAAAGGGAGAACCAATTTCTTTCCATCTTCGCATCATGTATCACAAACCATCCCAAAGGGCTGAGCCTGAAACATCCCAAAGAGTGGACAGAAACAACCCAGGTTAAAGGAGGCATCCACTGCCCAATCCAATCTGGATTTTGCCATCGTAGGATAAAAGCCCAGCTGTCCCAGATCTGAAGTTTTCAAGAGAAGCCCCAAATCCAGACTTATTAAAATGTTTAAATCACTCAATGTGTAAGAACTGGCAACTAATTCACCAGGCAGACTAACACTTTAGGGGCCTCACATAACCCTTCCCAGCTGGGGCAGTAGTAAAGAATCTGCCTGCCAATACAGGGGCTGCAGGAGATCCATGGGTCAGTCGGGAAGATCCCCTGGAATAGGAAATGGCAACCCACTCCAGTATTCTCGCCTGGACAATCCCATGGACAAAGGAGCCTGGCGGGTTATAGTCCATAGAGGCACAAAGTCAGACTCGACTAAAGCAACTTAGCATGCATATGGGTCTGTGACCTTTATTTTATCCCATCATAGCTATGACCACCAGCCTTCTCACACTTTTTACCAGAGCCTAATCAGAGTATAATGTAAGCCAGCACTACCCAGCCACTGTGGCCTTGGATAAGTAACTTCCCTTCCTAAGATCTATTGATTCCTCAGTTAAGTAAGAGACTTGCTGATGGCCACGGACTTGCTGATGGCCATGGTAACCTCTCAGCATTGCCAGCCATGTATTCAACCCGTACCCTGTGAGGCCCACATAACTAGGTACCTTTGACGGGCCAGGAGGAGGATTAGACCCTGACACAGTGCAAATGCAGAACCAGCCCTCAGCCTTCTGTCATCTCCCACTTGCCATGTCATCTAATTGGTCAGCCTCTTAACTAACCCGCTCTCTCTCTTATCTCACCCTTACTCCATCATTGATTCCTCAGTGGAGCCACAAGCACCCTCTCCTCCCTCCACATTACATACACACCCAGATACACTCTTCAAACAGGGCCAGTCAGCAGCCCCTGAGAATTCACTAAAAGAAACACATAGCAAACAGCCCGCTAAGCCAACCTGGGAAACCAGAGCTGAACTACCTGGCGCCCGTATGTTTTTAGGAACAGTGGGACCATTTTCCAGATCAATTGCTTCCCATGACCATTTTCCCCCTGTTGGTGCTGGTAAGAATATACTAAGCATCATCAAAGGCTGGCCCAGATGGTGGGATAATGCTGAGCCTCTGTAAGCAACTATCATCTCAGTCCATTTCTGTCCTAATCAATGAGGTAGCTTTTGCTATTTTCATTTTGCAGAGGAAGACACTGAAGCCTGGGAATTAACTTGCCCAAAGTCAGAAGACTAGTCAAGTGGGACCAAAAGTCAAATCCCACCTGATTCCACGACCTGAACCCTCAACCCTCGGTTTTAACCACAGGTCTGCCACATGACCACGTCCCATACTTCCCTTCTCAACCATCGCCAACAGCTTCTTACCCGGTTCAGGCAGCCCGTGCACTCTGTCCCTTACAGGAAGGAGGTTTTGTTTCTTCACAGTCCCTTCAAGAGAGCTGAAGTC
Organism: Okapia johnstoni; assembly: GCA_024291935.2. Classification (NCBI taxonomy): domain Eukaryota; kingdom Metazoa; phylum Chordata; class Mammalia; order Artiodactyla; family Giraffidae; genus Okapia; species Okapia johnstoni. The sequence goes on from CM044325.1 coordinate 12,957,332, forward strand.
ATTGTGCTTGTTTACTTGTTCACAGTCTAAGTGGCCCTGAGAGCACGTAAGTTCTTTAAAGACGTGTGAGAGCTGGCTGGACTCGCTCACTGTTGTATCCTGCTACGAGCACAGAGCTCCGCACATAAAAGATGCCCAGGAAATAAGGTTGAATATTGGGGTGAAATGTGGACTTCCAAGCCAGCAAGTGGAACAACCCTTCCATTTCTGAAAGTGAAAGTGTTAGTTGGTTAGTCATGTCCTACTCTTTGCAACCCCATGGATCACAGCCAGCCAGGCTTCTTTGTCCATAGGATTCTCCAGGCAAGAATACTGGAGTGGGTAGCCATTCCCTTCTCCAAGGGATCTTCCCGACCCAGGGATTGAACCTGGGTCTCCTGCATTGCAGGCAGATTCTTCACTATTTGAGCTAAGCATACACAAGGGACCAGAAAAATACCCTTCTTTCTGCTTGAACTGGGGTCCACCTTAGCATCACTGAACCTAGGCCAGGTGGGCAAGAAGTCCTGGTTCTGCCTGCTGGTCAGTGGAACCTACAAGCCCAGCAGAGGAAGGCACCAGCTGCAGGACATGGCACACTTATTTGGATTAAGACCCACCTTTGCAGCTTGTAGGAGACAAAAACCAGCAAGAGACAGACATTCTCACAAACAAGAAAATATTAGGAGTAAAGTTTGGACTATGGAAAAAGTTCAACAGGAAGAACGAGACAACTTTCTCAGTCCTCCGCTGGAAATCAGACGCAGACGGAAGGGTATGGGAGTCCGAATTTGTGCACGAGTAAATATTGGCACAAACAGGATGCAAGCGCCTGTTTCTCTCTGCTACACAAGTTTGGCAAAATGTCCCCAGAACTCAGAGCACTGACAATCCCAATCCATCTAGAAATAATTACTTCATTCCAGCATCATCATCACCCAGGCCTGCAAACCACGATGTAATCATCAGAAAAATCCCCTCCTGTGATACATGTCAAACAAAACTGTGGGGAATAACCACACCTCTTATTTACTCCTCTGGAAGCCCCACTTTAAGTATCAAGTTTCTTGGAGTGCAAATTGTTTGGGTGTGGCCCATAAATGCCATCCAGAGTGATTCTGCAGTGCCTCCCAGATGATAAACTGAAAAGTCTAGACACCAGTGGTCGTAGAGACTGACCATGCATGATGTCAGCAATTACACTGCTGACATGGAACATACATAAAACCCTGAGGGCTGACAGAGCGGTCAGAAGCTACTGTCTGGCAGCCAGCAAGAGTTTTCAGTGTGGGGAAATGCGCTCTAGAATAACATGTGTGATTTATTAAAAATTAGCTTCACTCTCTCGTTGCAGGAACAAGATGGAGTGCTTTCTAGTAAGAAAAGGAGACGAAGGGAAAGGGCTTTTCTCCCGTGTCATGGGGCCAAATGCACAGAGCGCTGCAGAGAGTCAGGGGCCTGAAGGGGCTCTTGGGATCTGATCATTTCAGGGAGGTCATGAGTTTGATTTAAGTTCATGTAACAACACATGTTAGAAGGTCTGCTGTGTGCCAGGATTTGAGTAGGAAAAAACCATTCGGGACAAGGAAGAATGGAGTATCTGCCCCCAGGGGGTTCAGGGGCTCACAGGAAATACTCAAAAGTAATGCTATAAATGCACTGTTACACCAACGGCTGTAATTGAAGATGGACTGTTAAGACAAGTCGGAGGCAGAAAGATTAAATCGCCTTCTCCAGTTACAAAGCAAAGCTAATGAAAGGTCAACCGAAAAATACATGCTCTCCTTTTTCTTGTCTGTTTCTCTAAAGACTATGGGCGCAGGACACTGGGAAGGGAAATTTGGGGAAGAAAAAAAACAAGCTTTCAAAGGTAAAGCTCAACAGGTACCCTTTTAAAATCTGGCAAGGATGGGACAAAATATTACGTTTTAATAAATATCAGTAAGCACCCACTATCCAGAGAGCGGAGAAGAGCCAGATGTGGTCCTACCAATAATAAAGAAAAGAGAAAAAGGAACAGTGATTTGGTCACGATTAAAGAAGACCACAGGAAGGCCTAAAGCTCTGATGGCAAACGACTTAATGCCTATGGTGGTCTAAGGCAGAGAACACACCCGTGCTTACAGGGCCAGGTGGGGACCACAGCAGACTAGAGAGAACCCTCGGTCTTCTTTCTGTTTCTTAAAGAAGAGCTGGAAGCCCGAGTTTACATGTCAGATCTCCCAATTTTTAAATACTGGAGCAAATAATCTTTTTTTTTTTCCCCCCAAACAGGACTCAAACCAAACAGGACATTTCTGATGCCAAAGTCTGGCCCCTGGGCTGCCAATTTGAGGCCCCTTGCCTTAAAGACTGACTACAGAAAAACAAGTATAGTTCCTAACTGCCAGGGCCAGAGGAGTAACAAGGAAAGAGGGTGATGGTCACTCGGGGAGGCCTGTAGGAAGATGAATCCAGTTCTGGGAAAAATAATCAAACCAGTAAAATAAAACTTCAGAGGCCTGTGGTATACCACTCACCACTGACACCTGCACAGCACTTTATATAGTCAGCCTTAGGGATCTGTGGGTTCTGAGCCCTCGGATACAGAGGACCAAGTGTAAAGACTTAAGCATCCCTGGATTTCAGTCCAGGGAAGAGAGACCTCCTGCACAAGTTTCCTACTGATACCAAGGGATGACTAGTTTCTAAAGCTCATTTTCACGTCACCTCATCTGATCTCCCCAAAAACTCTCACAAGTAGGCATCATTATGACCCCTATTTCAGACGTAAAGAGTTTCTGGTTCAGAGGCCAGACTTGTCTCCGGTCCCACAGTTATGAAAGGGCAATAGCACCAGGACTCAAGCCTGAAACGAGTACTTTTGCAGAATTTCAAAGAGAAGAACTCCAGGCTATCCTGATGTACAGCCAGCCTTGACAACATCGGTCTAGCAAAAACTAATGTTCTCAACCAAGGGTGATCTTGCCCCCATCTCCTCCAGAGGGAGACATTCAGCAATGTCTGGAGGTATTTTTGGCTGCTACACTGTGGGGAGGTGTGAAGGGTACCACAAGCATCTAGCAGATTCAGGTCAAGGATGCTGTTAAACATTCTATAGCACACAGGACAGCTTCCTACGACAAAGAACTATCCAGCCCCAAGTGTCAATATGGACAAGGTTGAGACCCTGGTCAGACTCTAGTGCCTGGCTACTTAACTCAAGACCTGAGAATCAGCAGAATCGGCATCATTTGCGAGCTTCTTAGACATTCAGGCCCCAGTGCACACCCAGTGAATCAGATTCTGTGGTTTAACAAGATCCCTGGGTGATTTGCATATACCTGGAGAAGCACAGCCCTAGACCAGGCTTCCTTGGCCATGTCAGAATTTTAGCATAGGAAGGAACCTTCGCAGGAGACCAATCGCATTATTTTGTGGACAGCAACAGTGAGCAACTGGCCCTGGGTCAGACAGCTTGCCCACGGCAATCTCTGATCTCAAATCCAGATCAGTCCAGATCTCAAATCCCTGTCCTGCACTATCTCCAAGATGCCAGCCATGACCAACATATGGCCTCTTTGTACAACTCTCTCATCTGCAAAGTTGATACTGACCTTTGGGGGTGTCTTGGGGACTTTTCTGAAGCCTGAAAGGAATCGATTATCCTGCTGGCTGAGATTTTTTTAAAATGATCTCAGAACACTGCATGGGATAACCATGTTCACCCACCACTTTTGCCTGCAGATATTTTACAATGAAAGTGGCCACACAGCTGCCACAGTGGTGGACTCCAGTGGCCAGCAAGTAGCAGACTTCTCCAAAATGACGGCGGCAGCTGACGTGGTCTCCCCCAACGACACCTGGGGAATAATGCTGAACCTGTTCCAGAGGAGTATTTAGAATTCAACAACAAGCGTAAAAGGCTTTACATGGAGGATTTACACAGCTGAGGTCACGAGCAGGTTGTAACAGGGTTTGAGGCAGCTTATTTCACAATAATACAGACACACATCAGAGTCCTTGCTGGATTTTTGCCTCCAGTCCTTGGGAAGAAGAGGAAAACAAATTCCGTCACGTATTCTCCCAGGCTCAGCCAAATGGACATATACTCTAGCTCCTGAATGGCCAAGGCAGTCCCAAGTGGTCCCTTAATCCTAGTATTTGCTAGAAACAACCGTTGTCACAGATGCCTTCAACAAAACACAGAACTCGGCCTGTGTCCAGAAGAGCCAGCAAAGTTGAAGAAAGTTCTGTAACAAATGAGGACAGAAGCAAGAAACTGGAGGTGTTGCTGGTGTGTGGCGGCCAGCCAAAGTGAAACCAGAGCGCTGAGGAGGACGTGAGAGAAATCTCATACTCACCCCCCAAAACTGAGGTGAGGTGTACTTAGAATTAGAGGTAAGTACAGGTTCTTTGGAGCCTATGATTATATGCAAAACAAATCATACTAATAATTATGAGAGGCTGTTTGGGCATTGGTAAGGGGTAGATGTTGACCTGGTTTTTCCAGAGGCCACGGTCAAGAGGGAGAGAGATCTTAGGGTGAGTCCCATGGCCTCCAGGACCCTCTGGAGGCCATAAGCACAACAGGGCTAGGAAGAGGGTGAGGCGAGTGAGGCATCTCTCTCAGGGCCACGCTGTTGACGGCTCACTCACCTCGCCCTAGTGCGTCTGCGCGTGCTCAGTCGCTTCAGTCATGTCCAACTCTTTGCGACCCTATGGACCGTAACCAGCTAGGCTCCTCTGCCCACGGGGATTTTCCAGGCAAGAATACTGGAGTGGGTTGCCATTTCCTCCTCCAGGGGATCTTCCCAACCCAGGGATCGAACCTGCATCTCCTGTGGCTCCTGCATTGCAGGTGGATTTTTTACTGCTGAGCCACCAGGGAAGACCTCACCTCACTCTAGACCTAGCCTCAAAGCATACACACCACTCGCTTCCATAAAGAACACTCATATTTTTGACTGAAAGCTTACAGAGTAAAGGTGGTTGATTTTCATTTTAAACCTAACCTTTAACTACAGAGAAAAATGAGCAAGCCATACTCCATCCCCAAAACCTCACAGAGGTGTCCTCACATTTCTGACAAAGAACTCAGCTAACTGATTTGCTCTCCAATCTTAGCACAGAGCCAGCTAAACTGGGCTGCTAGCTTCTGCTTCGTAATGAAGCTAGTTTATAATAATATCATTTATTATCCTGCTACAGAAATGGAATATTTTTAAAAGGGAGGAGACAGAGAATGTCCTCCACACATTTGAAGAATATTTAAAAAGCCCCCAAATCACCAGAATATGTTAGGAGTTGGAGCTGGGGGAAAAAATGGGAAAAAAAAAAGTCAGCTTAAATTTAATAGACCGTTTAAATTCCTAGTTGGCAGTAATTAAAGAGCAAGCAGTATTTCTTTAAACAGCTGCTAGACAGAACTTAATCCAATTTAGGTAATCACTAACCTTTACTATTTTCTCTCTCTCTCTCTCCTCTAAATGGAATCCAAGGATTGATCTACAAAGGCCATAAACTGGCAAAGCATAAGAAAAGAATATTTAAAGAGAGAGAGACTGGGTGACTGTTACCTCAAAGAGCCAAGTCCAATTAAAATGGAAACAAGTCTGGGGCTCCCTAATTTAAATTGGCTATAACCTGGGGCTTCTAACGAGGCTTCTTCACAGCAGAAGCCAGGCCAAGAGAGGGGGCAGTACTTCCTCCCCCATTCTCCCGTTTGAGCACCTGTTGGACAGGCTGATCACCAGGTCTTGCCCACCAGGGCGACAGCCAGACCCTGCCAGACCAGCACCAGTAATTCTTATAGTCACAGTACCTTCTGGGCCTCTCTCCTTCTTCCATGGAATAACTACTCTCAGAATCACCCAGACAGTCCTTTCAGTTCCGCCAACGTTCACCCAGCCCGTCCTCTCATTTTAATGCTACCACACTTCTCTGATTCAGAAACTTCCATGTGAACAACTAGGACCTTCTTGAGATCTTGGGAACCTGGGTTCTTCATGGGAGGCCTTCAAGGACATGTATCAGAATATACTAGAAAGAACAAGGGCTTTGAGTTAATAGCTGTGTGACATCAGGAAAGTAATTAACCTCTCTGAGCCTTCGTTTTTCACATCTTAAAATAGGGAAAAGAATATCTACCTGCTTGATTGTTGAGAGGTTCAAATGACATTACCATGACTGTACCTAGCTCACAGTAACTGCCCAGTAAATAAGTTGGCTCCTTTAACTGTACACGTTTTAAGATAAATCTTGAATTTCCAGCCCCTGCCCAAACCATGAATTAACTCAAGTTCACCACTGATGCCCCATCATTGCTTTGCATCACTCAACCTCCTTCTTAGCTCCAAAGGGGACTCTTCCCTTGTAAAACAGTACCTTCTGCTCATTAGGGTACCACTGTCTCTGTTCCCAAATTATTAAACTCATAGCCTGTACAAACCCCACAAAATATTTTATTCCCGACACTCAGCCACTGAAATATTAATTATAATAAACGGTTAACAAATGATACTTTCTATAAGCATTGCTTTCAGCAAGAATTTATATTTTGCATATATAGAGGCAACTCTAGGGAACAAACTTTAAATAATGAACACAACACAGTAGAGATCTTTCAGAAGGCCTCACACTATTTTTCACATCAATTCTGTATCAATATACCTCTGCAAAAAAAAAAAAAAAAAGGTGAAAATGAAAAAGGCTACAATTCAAGTTTCTGTGTATTCTACATGTACAAGGGCAGTACAAAAGGAATGACCACAGGAGACTATTCATATGGACACCTACAAATTCCGCAGGATAGAGAACTCATTAAGAAATCCACAAAGTCCTTATTGATTTCCATTTTCTACAGATGAATGGTTGAAATATTGCATGTACATTGTTAATAAACAAAGTGAAGATTATGACATTAGGTCTGGATCCCCAGAATGAAATTTTCAAATACCAGTGTGATGGTTTTTAAAGATAAGACGAGGATTTTTTTTTCCCAGTGATTGAGCCACTGTATGATATTTAAAAGAAAGAAAAAAGAAAAGCCACCAGTTAATCAACTATAAAATGATCTTATCAACAACTGAGGCCCTGAAAGGAAAGACATCTTCAGAGCAGGCTGGCACATCAAGGCTGGAGTAACAGATCTGGAACCCATTCTCAGCTCCATTCCAGGGTGTGTGTGCCTGTTACTGAGTCCAGGCTCGCTCTGCTGCCGCACAGAGGTCAGTGAATCCAAGAGGCAAGGTGTTAGGGCAAGGAACACGACTTTATTTGGAAAGTCGCCTGACCAAGATGGCAGACTAATGTCTCAAAATAACCAGTCTGGATGCCAGATTCTTTTATGCATCAGTGATGGGGGGTGGTGAGGAAATAAAACTAAAAAGGCCATTTAATCTCGCAAGTATCTCCTTGAGTAGCAAGCCTCAGACAGGGTGATGTGTTAATTTCTTCCTTCCTGCCATTACAGGTGGAGGAGTTCTGAATAAAGGCACTTTAGCTTAACAGTCAAGCAGAGGGGCAGGATTCTCAGAGGCAGGCCATTATGTGTGATTATAACAACAAAAGAAATAGATATAGTAGGGAAGAGTCAAAACTGACTTTTGCCTGTTACTTGACTTTGGACAAAGTAAGTCGTCTAAGCCTCAGTGGACTTATCTATGTCATGTGGAGATAGTACTTATCTCCTCATTGTTTTTGGTGCAGATTATATATCAAAGTTTCTTAGTGCAAAGTTTGATATAATAAGATTTCAAGAGGTGTCTGTCCCCCTCCACCTTTATAAAATAAAGGCAACATTTTTGAAATGTTCAAACACAGACCATTGTTGAAATCTCAACCATTTGAAATAAAAACACAACCATGACCCTCTGGATCTGAAAGAAATTAAGTCTCCTCATTGAGAAATAAGCTTGTTTAAACTAAGCCCTCGAGAAATAACCGGGTCAAACAATCTTATTTCTAATACCTTTCTTTTTTACACTACTAATGGTTCTGGCTGTAACAATCGTTAATGGAATACTGAAAGGATGATGGTTGGGGTTGAATAAAACCAAAGACAACTTTGTGGATTAACCAAGCATCGTTTCCCTTATCTGCTACATTCTACAAAAACACTGAACAGCACTCTTGGTCAGATTCCTGGGCTCAATACAACCAGAGAAGACCCACCAGCCAGGTTCCACAGAGAGGAGTGTTGCACTTTTCTTAGTCCTACTAGGAAACTCACAAGAGACTAAATTTAATATGTGGCTAAATTAGTTCCTGTGCCATCTCGCCTTCGGATACAGGTGCTGTTTCTGTTGTCAGTTACAGCGCCTCCCGCACGCCTCACCCTCCAGGCGCCGCCCAGCAATTTACTAGAGCACAGTTCCATAACATTTTGCAGCATGCAGGCCAATGACATGTCATGACTGCACCCACAGTGGTCAGGGTCACTAAAGGGAAATAAAAAGGGCCACCTCTGAGGTTTGATCAGCAAGCACGTTTTGGTGGGGAACGGGCGGGGAGCAGAAGATGGAGACAATCTGGAGTTGGTGTCCTTGACGGCTTTGGTCCTTTGCAATGGGTCGTTTGGATCTGCACGCATCATGTGGTCAATAGGTCTAGAACTCTACCCGGCAGGAATGTCTGGAGATTCCAGCCCAGAACTTTTTCCAAATGTGTCTCCGGAGCAAACGTGCCTCTGAGCCACTTCGCGTGAGCCTTCCGTCCTGTGGGGCGCATCGCACTAATAGAAACCTTGCATACCGCAGGACTACAGCGGTGTCTATAAATACTCACCGCCTTACTGCTGACCAACAAAACGCGGGCTCCCGGCACCGCGGGGGAAGAGGCGGTGGCATGTGACCCAAGGCAGAGGCTAGGTAGAACAGGGGAAAACCCTACTGCCAACAAGGGAGGCACCCCAGAGCCGATTCCTGAAGCATGGTTTGCAAGTTCCGAACCTGGTCTGCTCCTGGGCGGCCGCCCCTAGGAAAAGGGGGAGAAGGCTGGAACCAAAGAGTGGAGAGGCAGGAGTGAAGATTCCAGAGCGCCCCCCTGTGCTCGCAATGAACTCTGCGTGCGCGCACAGTAGGCGCACAGGGTAAAGCCTCCCCAAAACGAGGGCGGGCGGGAAAGAAGTAGCGGAAAGGGGATGCGGCTGGCAAGGAGGGCCGCCCGCCCGGCCGAGGTCTCCGCTGGATGCTCCGCGGCCCGCCCCCGTCTGCGGAGCGCGCACTTCCAGCGGCGCTCGGGACAAAGCGGCTCCCTTCTTTGGCCTCCCCTCCCAAGCCTCTCTCCGAAGAGGGGGAATAGTAGGAAAAGATGGGGTGTTTCGGGGCGCCGAATCGCTCGCGCCCGAGTAGGGGCAGCTCTTGAGATTTGCAGCTCAGAGGGGCCAAAGAGGAGAATGAGAGAGACCGACAAGCAAACTTTCTTTTTCGGTCTCCAGGCACAGCCTGGGTCCTAGGATCGGCGGCGTCCCTCGCCCACCCTAAGCCACCGACGCAGGGAACGTTCCTCCCCTCCCCGGCTCCCTACGGTGGTCGCGAGCCCCGTCCTCTGTGCCCGCCTGCAGCGTCGGACCCGAGGACCCTTAACCACGCGAGGGCCCCCACCCGGCGGCCCCCAGATGTAACGTTTTCCCCAAGCCCCCTCCTCGAGCCCCGCCGGATTGTGCCCGGTGTGCCCGACGATTGTGTTCTCAATCCCCTGCCACTGCTGAGCCCAAGGCTCCAGCCCCTCCCGAGTCACCTCCAGTCAACGCACCCCATCAGCTCGCCTCCGCCCCAGACTCTGCGCGCCCGGGGAAAAGTTTCCGGTCTTCCCGAGAAAGTTTTCTCACCGCCAGCAATGAGCGACCTGGATGGCTCTCGCCACCGCCCGGTGCCCAGCTCCCTTTCCTCCCTCCTCTCCCGGCTCTGCGCGGTCCTGTCCAGCCTCAAGTCCTCTCCGGCTCGAGTCCACAATCGCGGTGGCGGCGGAGCTCCTGGACCCGAGCTGGTGACACGTTTCCCTCCTCGCTCATCTTACGACCTCCCCCTCCTCCTCCCACCGCCCCCCGCTCCTCCTCCTCCCACTTTTCCTGTCCTGTGCTCATCGCTTTAGTTTCTCTCCAGCAGCCCGCACCCCACCCCACCTCACCCCATCCCAGTGCTCCTCCCCAGCAGCAACTCTCACCCGCCTAGGGAGGGGGGCGCCGGGGGAAGGGGTCGCCTGCACTTCGATTCAGTTCAACAATTTCAGGAAATGCAACGCTTGAAAAGCTGGGGAGGATGCAACAGGTCATGGGAGCTTGGCGCTGCGCTTCCCTCACCGAGGGGAGACCCCCCACCCCCACCCGACTAAAAGAAACTCTTCGAGGATGCCAAGGGGGTGATTCTAGGGCTCGGTGGAGGACTGGAGCCTGGGACTTCTGTCATTGCTTGAAGGGACAATCCTCAGGCCGATTCCAGAAGTTAAGTGCATTAATGGAAATGTAATTCCATTGAAGCCTCTACCGTAGATTTGGTAAACGTTTTTTTTTTTTTTAAGTTTCTCACTTCTCTTTCCAGCTGAAGGTTTAGTGAATTTGAGGGTCCTTCAGAGTTTGAAACAACGGAAAGCCGACGGATCCCCAAATTAAAAACAATGAGAAACTATTTTCAAAACTGTTTTTTCTTTTGCAGGTGTTAAGAATTTGATGCAGCTGTTCTCAGGACTCACTGGCTTGCATAATTTCACCCTATGGCTGAGCAGGAAATACTTTACAAATGGGCTCGTTTGCACATCACACTTAGGCTTTGAAACCACAGTGACATTTGCTGAAAAAAAAGATGTCTTTTTATGTCAAAACTGAGAAAAAAATTCGTGTTTATTTTGAGCCCTGTGACCTTATGAAAGGGTTGCTGGTCAGAATGTGCCCAAAAGGGGTTTCATGAAGCTGGGGGTGCTCCCCTTGTCCAGAAATATCAGATAAAGCTAAAGTGTTCTCAGCAAACTTCAGCATGATGAAGAGACTTTAAATCTCATCCCGGGAATCACAGACAATCAAAGAGACTGGACAAAGCACGTGCCTGGGATCAGAACGCTTGAGAGGGCAGTGGTCAATGAGGGGACCTGGGCAATGCAGTCAAAGTTACACTGACTTTTTCTATTTCATATTCAGAGCTCCCATTTCATTTAGTTTATGTTTTCCAATTTCTCCATCTCTTCTGTTTTTTTTAGATGTTCTTTCTCAAGCCTTTATCAAGTGCAGTAGAAAAGCTTTTGTATACATATAGTATGTATAATATATGTATTTTAGAAAACATGAATTTTTGCCTAGCTAAAAAATTTATGACAATTTTGATTCCACTCGTTTGACCTAATATGAATAGAATGCTAGGTTTCTAATTTTAAAAAAATAGATACGCAACAAGCAACAAAGATATACTGTATAGCAAAGGGAACTATAGCCCAATATCTTGTAATGACCTATAATGGAAAATAATCTGAAAAATAATATATGTGTATATGTATTACTGAATCACCTTGCTGTGCATCTGAAACATTGTAAGTCAAGTACAATAAAATATATATATTAAATTTTTTTTTAATGAACTAGCAATCAAAGTCAGTAGGATAGAGAAGCCAAAAAAAAATAGATTACTAATAAGGACCTACTGTATACCACAAGGAATTCTACTTAATGCTCTATAATGGCCTATATGAGGAAAGAATCTAAAAAAGAGTGGATATATGTTTATACATAACTGATTCACTTTGCCGTATACTTGAAACTAACACAACATTGTAAATCAACTATACTCCAGTAAAAAATTAAAAAAAAAAAGCAGTCATGTTGAGCAGTTGAAAAAACCTTGAACCAGAGGTTAAGGGTAGTTAGCCACCCTCTCTGACTAGTTGCAGAATATTAGCCAAGTTATTTAACCACTATGCTTCAGTGTACACCTATGCAAACGAGGATAAGAGTAGTAGCTATCTCAGGCTTGTTATGAGGATTTAATGAATTCATACAGAGAAAGTGCTTAGAATTTCTGCTGAGATTCAACAGACACTATTATTATTACTGTTATTATTCTGCAGGTCTGGGAACTGGAAAGGGAGTCTTTGTTCAATGAGGTCTTCCCTAGTCAGTCTATTTAAAATTGTAACTCAGTCTTCCTTCCCAATCCCCCTCATTCAACTCTCCTTTTTCTTTTTCCATCTATTATGATGTAATATTTATGTGACTCATTTTTTAAAAAAATTTAGAGGATGAGGTGGTTGGATGGCATCATCAACTCAATAGACATGAGTTTGAGCAAACTCTGGGAGATGGTGAAGTATATGGAAGCCTGGCGTGCTGCATGCAGTCCATGGAGTTGCAGAGTCGGACCTACTTAGCTACTGAACAACAAATTATCTCTCCCACCACCTCCTGTTTCCAGACTAGAACATCAGCTCTTCAAGAACCTGGATTTGTTCTGTTCACTGATATTATCCAAAGTCCTAGAAGAGTGCCTGGTATATTTTCTACTATTTAGTAAATAGCGTATGAAAGAATTGTTGAACAGATTTCATCTAGCAAATATATGCTGTACTGGTTGCCTGTGGTGGGTTGGGCTCTGTGCAGTAAGAAAAAACTTAATTACTGGGCCTATCCAAGAATAAAAGAGGCTCCCTCCAAAAGAAGCACACTCCCTGGTAAAGAGAAATATTCACAGTACCGGTGATGCCAGCATGGTGTGGATGCCATAAAAGAGTATTCAAGGATTGGAAGGAAGGTTTAAAGAGGTTAGAGTCTTCAACTCTAAGAAGTTGCTAATTTTGTGAGTAGAAATTTCTAAAAATTAGAAGGAGCCAACATTTTGGTGCAAATGAGAGCTTTGCTCTAAGGCACATTGATACCAATATATTATACTTGTTACCACTCAAATTTTCACCAAAATTCTACCTAAATGTCAATGGAACATTGCCTTTTCTTATTAAGAAATAGAATTTTGTTAGGAGAAACTAATACAGATTGTTCTATTTAAACATTCATTTAGGGAGGAGAAAATTCTCATTCTCTATTAGATATAATCAGGTACACAGTTTACCATGGCCACAGCTTCTGAAGTGGAAGTTGGTCCAATCAAGTCTCCTGCTGAAAGGGTAGGCCTTAGGCAGCCTTAGTGAGCCCTGACCCAAAAGTAGTCAAATTCTGTGACAAACTACTCTGAGAAACTCTGGCCTCAAAAGGTATACTGAGTGAATCAGTTTCCATTTCAAGAATGTACACACACACACACACACACACACACACACACACACACACACACACACACACATGTAGCTAGTATCCAGAACAAAAGCTGAAATGTCATGACTTTATCTGAACTCGAGTCTCTGGTCACTGCAGATTGGCTGTCTGTAGACTAACTAGATATATATTAGATGTATACTGTTTGAACCCCGTGGTGTCAACACTTTTTAAATCACTTGCCAACATGTAAAAATCAGAAAACTTTATGCAAAAATATGGATTTTAGCTTGCCTTGAAAACTCTGGACAACCTGGCATTGTCCATGGTGGAGGTCTGCACAGTCACAATTAGCTGGTGCCATGGTCCTTCTCCTCTGTTAAACAGGGCATGCACTTTCCACTTTGCACAATCCCAGCCACTCCCTACTCTCTGCTTCTCTTATTCCCAGCCTGCTTCACCCACTTCTCTGGCACCCAGATGCAGCTAGAAAAGGGATGCTGGCATATTGTCAGAGGGGCCAGAGGTCTGAGTCAGCAGAATTTATGCTAGAGTTCAAACCATTTTTCTCCCAGCAAGAGAACCCATTTCTAAACAAAACTTTGCTTGGAATTGCAGAATTTGAATGCTGCTGAGGGAGAGGAAGTGATGGGGTTGATATGGAGGTGAGTGAGCATCAAGACGGGGAGTAGTTGAGGCCTTCGCTAGGGTTGCCTTGGGATCAAAGCCACCATCCAGTTCTGCTCTTCGGGAAGCCTGTTGTTTCTGCTTTCCTCTGTTCCCATGACAATGCCTGCCCCTCCCAACTCCATCACTCATTCTACCCCATCCCAGCCCCTAAAGCCTAATCAGGCCAAGTTCAACAAGGGTTAGGTGACTCGTCTAAAATTATACACAAGCTAGAAAAGACAGGGCAGGCAATGCCAATTCAGGGCTCCTGTTCTATACTGTACTCCCTCTTATCTGATTAAGTGCTTTCATCTCTAAATAATAATTAAATTGCTTCAATTCACAACAGGAATAAAATAAATGTCTGTTGAATTTAGGTGTTTAAGGTCTGATCTCCAATCAGACCTCCTTCCATGACACCTCAAGGTCTCATATCATATCATAGAAGTCTTCCAATGAAGAGAAAGATCATGATCATGTCCTTCCGTAAGTTTTCTCCTCTTTATAGATGGAAAATTAGAAGCCCATAAATTCCAAAATCTTTTGCTGATGCCAGGTACAGAGCTTGTGAGGAGCACAGGTAGGTGCCCAGGCATAGGCAGTATCAGAACACAGTTTTTCAGGTCCTTAGAGCTCAGGTCATAAAATGAGTTAATGTAGTTACTCATGATAAATACCAGTCTAGATATAGAACTTGCGTAAGCCCTCAATATACATATATCCACAGCACTGCACCATCCATAAAAACAGGATCATTTGAAAAATAAGCTCAGCATCTGATCTAACACCGGGGTGTTAAATCAGTGACCTTTGTTACAGCAGGAGGACTTAGCACACAAATGAGAAATCTTGCCCGCTTTCTGTTCTCTTTTTAACTTCCACAGTAATACTGAGAAACTTAAAGTCTGTGTATTGAAAGAATTTTGGATGACACAAAAAATTGTCTTCGTCTTTTCATTCTTTTCTTGATAGCAATAGGCTGTTTCTGTTATGTTGTGTTTTTTCCAATTATTTTTGTCCGTTAGTATTGGGAAGTGCCTCTCCTTCATTCTAAAGGGTGAAAGTGAAAGTGTTAGTCGCTGAATCCTGTCTGACTCTTTGCGACCCCATGGACTGTAGCCCACCAGTCTCCTCTGTCCATGGGACTCTCCAAGCAAGAATACTGGAGTGAGTTGCCATTTCCTCCTCCAGGGAATCTTCTCAATCCAGGGATCAAACCCGTGTCTCCTGCATTGTAGGCAGATTCTTTTACTATCTGACCCACCAGGGATTCTCAAGGGGCTAGTATGTAATTCTGAAGGTATTTTGAGAATAACTTGAATGAGCCAATCTTAAAAGTGAAAAGAACTTTAGCAATCCTACACAAATTTTCCCTGGATAATCCAGATTTCATTTATTCCTTCCCACAATTCCAAGTCAATCAGTTGGTGGACAAATATTGACCCATCACTTACTGTTGTCAGATACTGGGAAGGCCACAGCAAACAAGAAAGACAAAACATCTACTGTCAAGGAACAGAAAACAATAAACATGGAAACGAAAACATAAAGGTGACTTCATGTAATTTCAGGTATTTATCTGTGCTATGATGAGGATCAAATGAGGCATTAGGGTGAATTAGAGGGAAGAAGAGAAATGCTTAATCTATGATTATCAGACATGGTCTCTCAGAGAAGGTAGCTTTGGAGTTGAGATTTAAATGACAACAAGAGGGGGACTTCTCTGATGCCCCAGTGGTTAAGAATCCACGCTTCCTCTACTGGGGGGGTAGGTTTGGTCCCTGATCAGGGAACTCGGATCCCACGTGTTACATGGTGTGGCCAAAAAAAAAAAAATGCTGAAAAAATGATGACAAGAGGCAGACAGAGGAACACAAGAATGTTCCAAAGGAAGAAATGGCCAGTGTAGATGCCTTGAGTCAAGAAGAAGTCTGGCAAATTAGAGGGATTAAAAAGAAGGGCAGGATGGTTGAAGCCCAGCAAACAGGTCTAAGAAACAGATCAAGGTCAGATCATATGGGACCTGATAAGTCATGGTAAGAGTTGGGTCACAGTGGAAAGTTATTGGAAGGTTTTAGAAGGTAAGATGTGATGTGATCTGATTTCTGTGTTAGAAAGATCCCTCTGGCTAATACATGGTGGATAAACCAGAAAAGTAGCAGAAGCGAGGGGCTGGCAGTCCCTTTAAGGAGGTGACTGCAGTAAACCAAAGAGGTGATGAAGCTTGGATTAGATATGAAGCACTAACGTTTGTAAGACATTAGAGATGATGGGACTTTCTGACGGATGTACGAAGAACTGACAAACGTCATGGGATGTGCTTCCACTCTTTGTTAGAGCAATGGGGTGGGGAGTGGCACCATCTACTGGGATGGGAAGCATGGGATGGAGGGTGAGGTTAGAAAGTGAATTAGTAGTTCTGCTTTAGCTGTGTTATGTTTGAAATGCCTAAAGTGAGAGCCAAGCAGAGATGTCAAACAGACGCTGAAATACATGAGATGGCATTGAGGGTTAGAGAGAGAAATATGAGACCTCTCAGTGAATATAGATGGTACTGAAAACCAAGGGAGTAGATGTGAGGCCTTGGAGAGTATGGATGGAGAAGAGAAATTTGGAAGAATAGAGGAGTCTAGTAAAAGAGGAGGAACCAGCAGAAGAATAGAAAAGTTTCTAATAAGACAGGGAAATCCTAGAAAGTATGATACAGAAACTTCAAGAAGATGTACGAAGAAGGAAGGATTGATCAAGTATGTTCAACACTGTCAAAAAGTGAGTTAAAATGAAAACAGAGTTAATGTTTCTTTGGCAAAATGTAGGTTGATGCGACTTAGCAGCAGCAGCAGCAGGTTGATGCTGGGAGAAGGCAATGGCACTCCACTCCAGTACTTTTGCCTGGAGAATCCCATGGACGGAGGAGCCTGGTGGGCTGCAGTCCATGGAGTCTCGAAGAGTCGGCCATGACTGAGGGACTTCACTTTCACTTTTCACTTTCATGCATTGGAGAAGGAAATGGCAACCCACTCTAGTGTTCTTGCCTGGAGACTCCCAGGGACGGCAGAACCTGGTAGGCTGCTGTCTATGGGGTTGCACAGAGTTAGACACGACTGAAGCTACTTAGCAGCAGCAGCAGCAGCAGCTTGATGCTGATCTTGATAAGGGTTCTTTCAGCGGAGTGGAATGGAAGGAAATTCCATCAAAGTGAGCTGGGAAGAGAAAGAAAATCGAAGAAGTGGAGATGGGGAATACTAACAACTCTTTCCAAGAGTTTTGTTATAAAGGGGAGCAGAGAAATGGGGCTGTACCTGGAAGGTACGGAGTCAAAAGACAGTCTGTTGGTTTGTCTGACAGTTAATTTTTAAATGGGTGACAAATAGCAAGGCATGTTTTAAACGCTGATGAGAATTATCCAGTAGAGAGGGAAATTTATTTATGTCCCTACACACATTTTGGCAGGAGGTAATAGGGAAATAGACACTCTCGTTGAACATATCCTCCAAACATGGCACCATTTAAACACATTTTAAATGCAATAAATTGACATGTTGAGACTATCACAAAAAGATGCTAGAGGAAGCAATGTGGAAGTAAGATATGAACATGCACAGAGAAGATTCTCACATCACAGCTTCTGTATTACATAACTGCAAAAAGCATCAGTCACTTAGACCACCGTGTGAATCATGTCTTTTGGGACTTGTGCAATATGACAGACTTGAACTTACAATTGTTTGGGCTAGGACTTCCCTGGTGGTCCAGTGATTAAGAATCTGCTTGCCAATGCAGGGGACATGGGTTTAGTCCCTGGTTCAGGAAGATTCCACTTGCCAAGGGGCAACTCAGTCCATGTACCACAACTACCGAGCCTGTGTGATGCTACTGCTGTAGCCCACACACCCTAAAGCCTGTGTTCTGCAACAAGAGAAGCCACCTCAATGAGAAGCCCATGCACTGCAACTGGAGAATATCCCCGCTCACAAGAGAAAACCTGAGTAGAGCAATGAAGACCCAGTGTAGCCAAAAATAAGTAAATAAAAATTAAAAAAAAAAAATTGTTTGGGCTAGATCCTCTACCAACCAACCATTGGTGCAGACCCGTGTCTGAATTTTCTCTGCAGAGTTACGAATGTGATACATACATCAACCCACTCACCATGACCACCTCCAAAGATGCTGACGTTGTTGCCTGATGCACTTCTCAGAAGGTCTTCTTGCCTCCAGAAGTAAAGGAAGATGTTCATGATAAACCACATACCCCAAGTTTTGTGTCATAAAGTAGGATCAGCACTCACTCAATCCATCTCCACACCTTCAGGCAGAACTGAGTTTGAAACAATTCAGTATTCCAAAGAAATATTCAAAGTTGTTCCCCTTGCAATTTTTTTTTCCTCCATCATTATCGCAGGCATTTGAGAATGCCTGTGTAGACCATACTTCCTTGTTCAAGAACCATCACACACTTCAGATTCTGCAGGGTTGGGTAGCCAGTCATCCTATAACTAGTGAACTCCACCCCCAGGACCGCATGGAGTAGGCAGGTGAGGAGTAACAAACAGACTGCCATCTAAAACTTCAAACTATGCTGTGATGCTAACTCAGCTTCATACCTCCCACAGCAGGGGCTGGCTCCATTCACTCTTGATTTCCTGGTAACACCCGCACCACTCTCTGCCTTCAACACGAGGAGCCAGGACTCAAGATCTCTGTTAATCCTCCAGATTGTCATCACCACACTTGTTGTTTCTATTCCCATTTCTCAGCTGCTCTCAGGCCTCCCCCATTCCCCCAAACCTTCTGTTGTGTGGTCTAGAACCCACAGCTCATCACCAGCAAAAATACCCTTT
Organism: Okapia johnstoni; assembly: GCA_024291935.2. NCBI lineage: Eukaryota > Metazoa > Chordata > Mammalia > Artiodactyla > Giraffidae > Okapia > Okapia johnstoni. The sequence goes on from CM044325.1 coordinate 12,975,992, forward strand.
ATCTTTAATTTCTCTGAACATTTCATTAGCCTTTATGCCCTAATTGTGTAGTTTTCAAATGTTTTGGTTTCAGTGCACTCTTAAAAAGTATTCTGGACCCCCCCAAAAAAACCCATTTTTTTTTGTATTTGTTAAATCTATAAATACTGGATTTGAAATACATTTAATTTAAAAATAACTGTAGTAAAACCATCACATATTTTATGAAAAATAGCTATACATATACATTTTTTCAGTCCCGGGAAGAATGGCATTGTTTCACATTTCTGCAAATCTCTCTAACTTCCAGCTTAACAGAAAACAGCTGGATTCTTCTGCACTCCTGCATTCAATCTGCTGTGTTATCACACATCACGTAGCCTCTGGAAAATTCCACCGTAGATTTGTGAGAGAATGAGAGCAAAGAGGTGAATAGTATCTTAGTGCTATGATGAAAATACTTTTTGACTTATGGATCTCTGACAGGGTTTTAGAGGCTCCCTGGTGTTCCTTAACTACACTTTGAGAATCACTGCTCTGAATGAACACTGTTTCTCTCCCGAGGGCCTTCCCTCCTCCAAAATCCTCTCAAATGGAGGTGGTTTCTCCCCCACAGTCCTTGTATCACTGGACTTAAGAGAGAGTAGTTGTTTTCTTTGTTCCTTGTGCCACTTCCAGACCACAGTCCCTCCCTAAACATCCCGTCAAACCATCAGATCATTCTACCCACTCTCCCTCCTTGTTGTGGTCATTGCAGTCTCCCAGTTAGCCTCCTCTTCCCTTGAAGATTTGACTCCTTGTTCAAGGTCACTCTGCTTCTGATGGTTTCAATATCTACTCAATATCTATTGAAGAATTATATTGGTGATTTCAATATCCACAGAAAGACTTCTTCCAGTATCCTGGAAGCTCAGTTCCTTAACCCCAGTTTCAATGACCTTTTCCTTCATTCCACCACAGCCGCCCACTCTGACGGTCAGCCTTGACCTTGTCATTTCCTGTTGCCACCCTGACCCGCTCTCTAACTTTCCACTTCTCTCCCTTTAGTTCCCTGCCTCTCGTAATTCTTCAACTCGCTAGGATGTATTGGGTTGGCCAAAAAGGTCCCAAATGAACTTTCTGACCAACCGCATAGTATCTTTTCACAGCACGTGACCCCTCATGTCCTCACTTCCCCTTCCTTCTCATTCAGCTTAGATTCCATTATCATATTAACTTCTTCCCATACATCCTAGACTCCCTTGCACCTTTCTCATTTTATCGCTTTGCTAAATTGTTTCATCAAATTCTCCTCTACTCAGTGCCTACATCAATACAAACGTAAGTGGAGAAATACAGGCGACTGTGTATCCACATCCATCACCCTCATGAGCCCTTAATGCTGCTCAGCACCCACATCAAATGTGTCTAGTCTTTTCACACTTCTATTGTCTCCTACATTCCAAAGTTTTCCTCCACATCCTCACTCTCACCTGAGAACCTTCCGTCCTTCTTTGCATGATAATATAGGAACATCTAACAACAATTTCCATAATGTTATGGACTGAATGCTTGTATCCTCCCAAATTCATATGTTGAGCCCTTAGTACCTGATGTGATGGTATTTGGAGGTAGAGCCTTTAGGAATTAATTCAAGTTAGATGAGGTCATGAGGTTGAGGCCCTCGGGAAAAGAGAAATGCCTTAATAAAGAGAGAAAAAGACACAAAACTGATATGTCTGTACGTCTCGCTGTCTCTTTCTCTGTCTCATTCACTCTCTCTCCACCAAGGAAAACCCATATGAACAAACAGCAAGATGGCAGCATCTGCAAGCTACGCAAAAAGCCCTCGCCCAGAATCAAACCTGCTGGTTCCTTGATCTTGGACTTCCTGGCCCCCGCATCTGTGAGTAAACAGATGTCTGTTGTTTAAGCCCCCAAGTCTATGGTATTTGTTATAGCAGCCTGACACATTTATCACCACTGCTGTACCCATCCCCTTGCTATAATCAGCAGCCATATTCTGCCTCGCTGCTATTGCTGGAGATGAACTGCCAGTGCAGATTCTGAGGCTAAACCCTCCATTGTGCAATTGATCCCCTCCCTCACATTCCCCATCTCCTAGTGGAGCTGGTAGGATGTTCCCCTCCCCCCACCCTTCCAGTTTATGTACAGCAAAACACTTTGAAAGAGTTTTCCATATTCATTGTTGCTAATATTTCTTCTTTTTCATTCTTTGACCCTCTCCAATCAGGCTTTCCTGTTCTCTATTCTGCCAGAACTACTTGTCCAGGTTATCCATGATTGCCATGTCACATAGGAACTCAAATACTTGTTGAAGGGATGAATGAATGAATTCTCAGATGGTGAGGCTCTCCCAACAGAAAAGTCGCACATATGTACCTGTGCACAAACAGATACACACACATAGATAGAGGGCAAGGGGGAGAGGGAGGGAGAGAGAGAAGGATGGAGAGAGAACTCTTTCTGGCTCCAGATCCTACAAAGCCTGACTTGGCCTTATGTCTGAGAGAGGCCTCTTTTATTTAAGAGCAGGGTATGGGTAAGGCTGTCTTCTGTAACATAGTTATCTTGACCAAAACAGTCCTCCCTTCTAGTATAATTCACATCTTACAGTCAAGAAATGTTCCCTTGTGGGGAAGAAGCTTAAACTTTGATCTAGACTAGTATTAATAGTATTGTTTCAGGGTGGACTTCCCATGTGGTCCAGTGGTAAAGAAACCGCCTACCAATTCAAGAGATGCAAGAGACTCAAGTTTGATCCCTGGGTCAGGAAGAACCCCTGGAGTAGGAAATGGCATCTCGCTCCAGTACTCTTGCCTGGGAAATCTCATGGACAGAGGAGCCTGGAGGGCTACTGTTCATAGAGTTGCAAAGCATTGGCCATGACTGAGCATGCATACGCATATTATTTCAGGGCAGTTCCTTAATCCATGAGTCTCAGTTGCAGATACAACCTGTTTTTCGAGGATGTTAGAAAGTCTAAACGAAGCTTATGAGAGATATGTGAAATATTTGGCATAGTGCTTGGCAGGCTGTATAGGACATTTTTTACTAGCAATAGAAAAGTAATGAGGCGCCATATTCAAAACAAGAGACTACTGTGTGTTTATTGTCCATAACATTTGTTTCCCTAGATAAATAATCCCAATTCCTTCAGGGTAAAGCTTAGTATTTTGCTTGATTTCCAATTTGGTTCACATATGTTTCAACCTTTCTTTATACTCCAATGCTTACTATATTACTACAATGCAAATATACTCTTATATTAAAAAAGTACTGTTGAGTATAAAGGAGACTTTTACAAGTGGTCCAAGAATATGGCAATAAAATGGTAATCCTAAACAGGACTTTCACATGCTCCCACTTAAAAAATAGATAAAAATAAGGAGCAGAATCACATAAATGTAACAACAGAAGATAGAAGTCTGCATTCCAAAGACAAATGGAAAAAACAGCAATGAGTTTGTGCTAATTTCTGTTGGGGTAGGGAGAGAGAGAGGAAGAGGAAAGGAAGAGGAGTGTTAAAGAGGATAAAGAAAAAGGCAGAGGAAGGGCTTCCCTCATGGCTCAGTGGGAAAGAATCTGCCTGCCAGTGCAGGAGATGCGGGTTGAGTCCCTGATCCGGGAAGATCCCACATGCCGAGGAGCAATTAAGCCCGTGTGCCACAACTACTGAGCCTGTGCTCTGGAGCCTGGGAACAGCAACTGCTGAGCCCACGGGCCCCAACTACTGAAGCTCAAGAGCCCTAGAGTTCGTGCTCTGCAACAAGAGAAGCCATTGCAATGAGAACCAGTGCACCGCAGTGAGATAGTAGCCCCTGCATGCCAAAACTAGAGAAAAGGCTGCACAGCAACAAAGACCCAGTCCAGCCAAAAATAAATAAATACAATTATTTTTTCAAAAGGCAAGGTAAGAGAGATGGTCTTATCCAGCGAAAGAGTTCTGGCCAAGAGAGTTTGTCCAGGCTATGGTCAAGAGGCCTAATGAAAAAAATCCCTCGAGGCAATCTATCCCTCTTTCCTCAGAATCAGTACCCATCTCACAAGTCTCTAACCTTGAATTCAGTGTCCTGGGTGCCATGATGCGCCACAAGGTGTATCCCATGCAAAGTAAGCTTCTGAGGACTGACTCATGCTGACTAAATTCTCCAGAGCCTGATGTATAAGTGAAAGTCTCAGCCGCTCAGTCATGTCTGACTCTGCGACCCTGTGGACTGTAGCCTGCCAGGCTCCTTTGTCCATGGGGATTCTCCAGGCAAGAAAACTGGAGTGAGTTGCCATGCCCTTCTCCAGGCGATCTTCCCAACCCAGGGATTGAACCTGGGTCGCCTGCATTACAGGCAGATTCTTTACCATCTGAGCCACATGGGAAGTCCCTTATATATAAACTAAGGTATTAATTAATGTATAACCAGTGATTCCTGGGTTGGGAAGATCCCCTGGAGAAGGGAAAGGCTACCCACTCCAGTATTCTTGCCTGGAGAATTCCATGGACAGAGGAGTCTGCCAGATACAGCCCATGGGATCTCAAAGAGTTGGACATGACTAAGCGACTTTCACTTCACTTCACTTCAACCAGTAATCTTGGCTTCCAAGACTCTGCCTAATAACACATTGATAAATTATCTCTTTAAGTGAAAGAGATAATCAGTAGGAAATTTATTTATTTGCCATTTTAATCTAAATCTTCCTCTGCAAGATGGAATTCCCATTATACCTTAAACATTGCATCATATGCCTCCCTCTTCCCTCTCTTCTTTATTCTTTTGCTTTCTCTCTCTCTCTCTCTGACACACACATGGAACCTACGATAGCAACAGTTACAACTGACATTAATATTAATTGCAGATATACGATGTGCTAGCACTGTGTCAGGTGCTTTTCAAGCAGCAGCACACTTACTCCTCAGACAACAAACCCTGTGACTTGGGTGCTGCTATTATCCTCATTGTACAGATGAAGAAATTCAGGCTTAAGTGAATGGTTGAGTCCTTTCCCAAGATCATGCAACTTGTCAGAAGTAGAAATAACCACAAATAACAGTGTTTTCTTTCTCACTGTAAGTCCTTCCCTACCCTGAGTCATCTTGACCTCCCAATTTAGGGAGAGGAAGTTGCAGAGCTGTTTGGGGAAGGTAAATATTTTCATCCAAACCACCAACTGTAGGGAGGCTTTCTGCTGGACGTGGGAAATGAGAATCCTGCAATAGGAGAAAGTAAACAGGGCCAGGATACCCTGTCCACTTGGACAGCTGTCCCTAGCAACTCGGTCATAGTAAGCCAAGCCAGAGTGTGGATGGCCACGGTGCACAGAGAATTCTCTGTTCACTCTCTGGAGTTAACTGGGGCAGTTCTGATTTGACATCACTCAATGTCTGTTCCACCTCTTCTAAGTATGGTACTCATATTACCAGAGTTTGGGTGTTTCTGCATGACTTTCATCAGTGAAGTCTAACTTAGGACATTTCTCAAACTCTTCTCTGAGGAAAAGTAAGCCACAAGATGTTGCTAGTGTTAATGGAGAAAGTTTCCTCACTCAAATAATCTTTGGAAATATAGCATACAATATCTTAACATGCATCTGCATGTTAAGATCTTGGGGGTGGTCTGCAGGAAAGAAACATTCAATAATTTCATTTCTTTTCATGGAATACTATTAACAGTTTAAGGATATAATTTTCCATAGAACACAATTGGTACAATGCTGTCCTAGACTGAAGAATTGCATGTCAGTCAAATTTGCTTTGAAGACATCCCAGGACTAAATAAGATCAAGGGGAGATGGTGGCAGAGTCTTCTTGGGAGACTCTGCTTTCAGCTTTTTAATTTCTTGGATGATGAATATACTGATAGTATCCTAAATTTACAGGGAAAAGTCTGCCTGCTTCGCTGAGACTGCAGAAACAAAATGAATAACCTTCACAATCACTCCTTCTGACCTACACATCTCATCTGGGCTGGAGAAAAGAATAAGAACCAGTCACCTCTGTCAGGAGAAAGGCTGATGAGAGCAGATGCAGATGTGATCCAGGCATTTGATAGTGAATTAGCATGAGCAGCCATATTTACTGAGAGCACATAGGTACCATGTGCAGGCTAGGCTCCCAGCAAACAGTGGGTAACCTGCTTAATTGTACAGCCTTCTTGTGATGCATCACGGGCCTGTCCATTTGGGGAATACCCAGAACCTAGCACTGTGCCTCCACTGAATAGACACTTAAAAATATTTGTTAAAGGAAGGAAGAGTGGGAGGAAGGAAACAAATTGAGGTTTGGAGATGCTCACTTGTCCAACATCACGCCTCTGGTGAGCAGGAGAGCCAAGACTTAAATGCCAGATAGCTGAGCTCTCCCACAACTCACCGACTGCCAAGATTTTGGTTAGCTAGCACACAACCAGCTTCAAGGAGCTGGCTTGAGGTTCTGGCTACATGTGCTCTGTATGTTAGCTTTGGCATTATTATAACTTGTGCAATCACAATTGCTGTTTTGACACAGCACTTTTAGTGGGGGGGGTGCCTGATACTGAGCACTTACTACGTGTCACTTACTACACTGAGAACATGACACAGCTCATTCCCCATGACCATCCTAGAAGTCAGTATAATTACAAACCCATTTTATAGATGCAGAAACTGAGGAGCAGAGAGATTAGATGACAACCTCTAACTAAGTGGTGGAGTCAGGATTTGAATGGAGGCAGCTATTCTAGTTGTAGTGTGCGTGCTCAGTCATGTCTGACTCTTTGAGAACTCATGAACTGAGGCCCAACAGGCTTCTCTGTCCATGAACATTTCCAGGCAAGAATACTGGAATGAGAAGCCATTTCCTACTTCCAGGAGATCTTCTGTGACCCAGGAACTGAACCTTCATTTCCTGTGTCTTCTGCATTGGTAGGCAGGTTCTTTACCACTGTGCCACCTGGGAAGCCGGAACTGAGGAAGTTTAAGTGCCCAAATCCCTGTTTTTAACCTCTTAGCTACATCTATTCCATCTGGCCAATTACAGACACCCCAAGAGAAGGAAAAGACAGAGGCAGGTACCACACACAGCTGGATAATTATACTTGCTTTATTAATTTAACCCTTAAAGATGTTTATATAGGTCTAAGCACATGACCAATACCAACTCATTTAATCCTTAAAATACAGTAAAACAGTATGAAAGTGAAAGTTGCTCAGTCGTGTCCAACTCTTTGGGACTCCATGGATTATACAGTTTGTGGAATTCTCCAGGTCAGAATACTGGAGTGGGTAGCCTTTCCCTTCTCCAGAGGATCTTCCCAACCCAGGGATCAAACCCAGGTCTCCAGCGTTGCAGGCTGATTCTTTACCAGCTGAGCCACAAGGGAAGCCCAAGAATACTAGAGTGGGTAGCCTATCCCTTTTCCAGCAGATCTTCCCATCCCAGGAATTGAACTGGGGTCTCCTGCATTGCAGGCGGATTCTTTAACTACTGAGCTATCAAAACAGTATGAGCCTGGTACTATTATTTCCATTTCATGGATGAGAAAATCAAGGCACAGAGAGCTTAGTAACTTGCCCAAAGTCACACAGCAAATGGCAGAGCTGGGACTCAAACCCAGGCAGTCTGCTCCCTAGTCCTTAGGCTTAACCCCTACAGGATGCAGCCCAATGGGAACAGGCAGGCACCTCATTTAAAGGTGAAATACCCTCCCAAGACCAGTGGCTAAAAATGATCTCCAAGTTCCTACTCAGAGCCATCTGCAGTCCTGGAAGTTAAACGGGGGTCAGGGAACTTGAATGACTTAATTGCTGTTTAATTTAGATTTCCTGGCTGAAAGGGTTTCTGCTCATCCTACTGGAAATTAATAGCCAATTGTTTCTGTGCATTCTTGTGGGAGAGTAAGCCATTCTCCCTGGGCCCTGGCTGTTTCTGGAACAGTAAGCACTCAGCCAGCATCAGCCAGGTGAAGGCTGGGAAGTGAAGGAACCAAGTCTCCTTTGTTGAACCTGGCAGCTTACTCCGCTGGTCTAGGAGCTGGGGCCCCTCCTCCTGACTTTGCAGGAAAGCTACTCCTGTCATGGGTCAGTTCAGCGCCCTTCTGTGCCTCTGACAGAGGGAGTCAGAGGAAGGAAAGGAGGAAAGAAAAGATGTGAGAAGGGGCACAAAGTCTTCAAAGGAAGCATGAGAAGCAGCAACCACAGCATCCATAGAAGTGATCCTGCACTACTAACAGTGGATCCTGCTTAGCACAGTAAGTCTACCCCCAGCCTTGCTGGATGGAAGTGAGCTTGGAGACACGGTGGGAGTGACCTCTGTCTGGGCACAGGGCAGGGACTCAGTGAATACACACTGAATATCTTGTAACATGAATATAACTGAACAGCCCCTTGAAACACTGGATTTTACTTTTTCCTGCTCCCTGGTCACCTCCTTATTCTGTCTACCAGTGTGACTAGAGGAATACTATAAGCTGGCTGGATCCCAGCCTCATCTCCAGCTACTCTTTCTTTTCACTCACCTTGCAGTGTGCCAAGTCACAGTGAGCTGCTTGCATTCTTGGAAAGGTGGGACTTCATTCAGATCAAGGGTCCAGGCAATGGAGACAAACTAAATTTCAGCGCTGGTCCAGCAGTACAGCACTGTGAAGCTGGGCACATCATTTAACCTCTCTAGGCCTGGAGCACCCTGTTCTCCCTTATAAAATACCACTTCCCCCTCCAGGCGCCAGGTCAGGATTGTCCCTTCCCTCCACCCCAGGTAGCCTGCCCAGCACTTTGCACACCCTCCCTTGTATCCACCCCGGGCACCCTGCCCTGCACACCCTCCCTTGCAGCATTTGCGTCAGTGCCTTACAGAGATCATTTCACCTGTCTCTGCTTACAAGTCAGGAAACCAGTGATGCCACGTAATTTATCTTCGAATCACCAAACCTAGGCAATGCCTGGAATACAATCGTGCATGCTCAGTCACTCAGTCCTCTTCTGAGTCTTTGTGACCCCATGTAGTTCACCAGGCTCCTCTGTCCATGGGATTCTCCAGACAGGAATACTGGAGTGGGTTGCCATTTCCTCCTCCAGGGGAATCTTCCTGACCCAGGGATTAAACCCGTGTCACCTGCATTGGCAGGTGGATTCTTTACCACTGAGCCATCTGGGAAGTCTCCTAGGATGTAATAGAGGCTTAAGAAAAGCTGTTATGGAAGAATGCTGCTGCTAAGTCGCTTCAGTCATGTCCAACTCTGTGCACCCCCATAGACAGCAGCCCACCAGGCTCTGCCGTCCCTGGGATTCTCCAGGCAAGAACACTGGAGTGGGTTGCCATTTCCTTCTCCAATGCATGAAAGTGAAAAGTGAAAGTGAAATCTCTCAGTCGTGTCCGACTCGTTGTGACCCCATGGACTGCAGCCCACCAGGCTCCTCCGTCCATGGGATTTTCCAGGTAAGAGTACTGGAGTGGGTTGCCATTGCCTTCTCCGTTATGGAAGAACAGAGGAAGAGTATAAATGAAGAAAGAAACACAGATGGAGAGAGGCAGGGACCCATCTCTGATGACCCCTTAAAAACAGCAGGTATGGTTTAAGAAGTTCTAGAAAAAAATGTCCTTATCCTGAAAATATCTATTTTGCTTGCCCAGAGTCTAAGATTTCCTGTTTGGGAGACTTGTTCCTGGGGGTGAAGGTATTGCCTTCCCTTGTTTCTTTTCCAAGCGTAGTGTGTTCAGCTATTACCAGCCAAGCACTTTAGCGTTCCATCACAAGAAGGATTTCCAAAAGACAAGTGGGGAAAGCACATCAGCGCTTTGGTGCAAAAGAGGAAAGGGGCCTTAAAAAGGGAAGGGAGGGATCGGTGACCTAAAAAAATGTCCATCTCAGTGAGTCAGAGTCATAAGAATGAGAACATGTAATTCTCATTCCCACCCTGCCCTGCCTACCCGGCTCTCCCTTGCGTCAGTCACTCAGAAGTCTTCTTCTCAGACTCCAGCTGGTGCCTGGTTCCTGGCATGCAAGACCGGAAACTCTAGAGATTGCTGCCCTGCTTCAATCTGATGGAATATCCTTTTTCTCCTCCTTTCTTGCTCTTTTCCTCCTCCTTCTCCCTCTTCCTTTTCCTCTTCCTCGTCTCTTCTCCATCCTCTTCTTCCCCTTCTCCTCCTCTGCTTCCTTTTTCTCCTTCTATCTTCTCTCTCTCCTTTCTTTTCTCCCTGTAAGATATGTATACCATTCGCTATGACTTCAGCCCTGTGAGTCTGGGCTACGTAAGGGAAGACCCTCTCATCAACTAATGCTCCAGAAGGTCAAGGGACCTCAGAAGTCACTCACCCAACTCTCTGCCTCATGCCCGAATCCTCTCCAGAACCCACTCCAGAAGTGGCTTCTGCTTTAACCCTTTCAGGGACGAGATGCTCACTGTCTCTCAGGGCAGCTGTTCCATTCTGGGAAGCTCCCATGGCTAGATGAAAACCAGAACCTGCCACTCTGAAGCTTATCCAAAGGAAGAACTAGCAATTTGTGTTAGATGACATGTTGGGAAATTCTGAAGTTCAAGGGTAAAGAAAAGGTTGTGTCGGTCTCATCTTTAAATAGAGGTAGATTTCTTCAAATTTTATTCTATTGAAGTATGGTTGATTTACAGGTTTCCCTGGTAGCTTAGCTGGTAAAGAATCCACCTGCAATGCAGGAGACCCCAGTTTGATTTCTGGGTTGGGAAGATCTCCTGGAGAAGGGATAGGCTACCCACTCTAGGCAGCCTATTATTATATTCTTTTCCTATGGTTTATCACAGGATAGTGAATATAGCTCCCTGTGCTATACAATAGGACCTTGTTGTTTATCCAGCCTATATGTTGGGTTGGCCAAAAAGTTCATTTGGGTTTCCTATAAGATACTATGGAAAAACCCAAACAAACCTTTCGGCCAGCCCAATAAAATAATTTGCATCTGCTAATCCCAAACTCCCATCCATCCCTCCCCTCCTCCCTTTCCCTTGGCAACCCCAAGTCTGTTCTCTGTGTCTGTGCATCTGTTTCTGTTTCATAGGTTCATTTGTGTCATATTTTAGATTCCTAGACATAGAGTGACCTACATAAATGAACAAGTGTGATGGTTAATTTTATGTGTCATCCTGACTGGGCTAAGGGATGCTTAGCCAACAGTTAAAACATCATTTCTGAGTGTGTCTGTGAAAGTCTTCTGGAAGAGATTCGTATCTGAACAGGAACCCTGAGTAAAGAAGATCATCCTCTCCAATGTGGTGGGCTCTTCCAATCCACTGAGGGTATGGATGGACCAAAAAAGCAGAAGAAGGGCCAATTTTCCTGGACATCCTTCTTCTCCTGCCCCTGGACATCAGTGTTCCTGGCTCTCGGGCCTTCAGACTCGGGCCGAATTACACCACTGGCTTTCCTGGGTCTGCAGTCTCTTGGCTTGCTTCTGTTGTCATTTGGGCCAATTCCTATAATAAATCTCCATTTATGTATATAATCTCTCCTACTGGTTATGTTTCTCTGGATAACCCTGACTAGTACAAGTATAAACAAGCACACTATCTTTCGGTCACATTCCTTCAATGATTTCTTTCCTATAATAGAAAAAGTAAATACCTATAAAGCCTTGAATAGCTTTCAGACAGCCTTAAATAGCTTTCAGAATTTTTGGACTCAGAATCACTTTAACTCTTAAAACTTATTGATGATCCTCAAAGTCCTTGGTTTTTGTGAGTTGTGTCTATTGATATTTAATATGCATGTGTGCTCAGACGCTTCAGTCATGTCTGATTCTTTGCAATCATATGGACCGTAGCCCACCAGGCTCCTCTGTCCATGGCATTCTCCAGGCAAGAATACTGGAGTGGGTTGCCATGTCCTCCTCTAGGGGATCTTCCTGACCCAGGAATTGAACCCGTGTCTCCTGAATCTCCTGCATTGCAGGCAGATTCCTTACCTACTGAGCCAGCTGAAAAGCCCAATATTTAATATATTAAAAGATAAAACTGAAGAAAATTTAAATAGCTATTTATTGACTCACTTAAAAAAACATTTTAAAAAAGATATTTCATGTTGACAAAATTAAAATACATTTATGAAAACTGTTTTCCAAAAGCAAAATATATATGGTGAGCTGAGTGGCATTGTTTTTCAAATCTGCAGATCTCTTTAATATCTGGCTTCAGAGTAAATAGCTGGATTCTTGTATCTGCTTCTGCATTCGATCTGATGCAATAGAGCTCCAATTCATATAGCCTCTGGAAAACTCCACTGTGTACATACTTGTGTGAGGAGAGTGGAAAAGGCAAGTGATATAGTAAGATTATCATCATCATCATTATTACTAAGATGGTTTGAACTCATGGATCCCATGGAAGGGTTTCAAGCAACTAAGACCAGCTACATAATTTGCAGGCAAATGGAAGGAGTCTCTCGTTCAAAAATTATTTAAATTTCAAGACAGCCACAACACAGCCTTAAACGGAGCACCAGCCCTTCTGAGCAGCCCTTCTGAGGCGATGTGAGACAGGACCTGAGGGCAACTTCAAAGGTCCCTGGACCACACTTTGAGAGTTGCTACTGCAGAATACTGCCTGCATCTTGCATCAGATCGCTGACTTAGGGCCATGAGTATACACCAAAACACTACAGAGGTAGCAGTCTGCTTCTCTGTGTGTGTGTGTGGCTTGAGCTGCTGGATCACCAGGCATAAGTGTTTTTGATCAATAACACATCCGTAGCAAGATAGAAGTATCACTTGTGCAGGTCTCCCCCCGAGTGCCTTCCACATAACCCAGCTTTTTACACAAATACACACACACACACACATACTCACACACACACACGCACACCTCTAGCTAAAAGGTTGCACCCCTTGTGTTCCAAATGGCTGCACACAAGATATTCATCACGGTTTCCTGTTTTGTGTTTTTATTGTGGTTACGGGCTTCTATCAGCCAAGCTGATATCTGTGGTTCCCATTTTCCTGTTTGGTGCCTAAAACACAGTGGGCACTCTATGCTTTTGCTGAGCTGAATCTTATAGTTCTGGTGGTTGGGGGGAAATTCTACTTATTAAATGCTGTTAACAACTGATGGTTGGCAACATAAATACACTGATTGCCCACCCTTCCTGAGAACCAGGCTCTTGGGGAGATAAGCAACCGCATGACTAATGGGTGGACTCGCCCATTTGAATGACAGCAGCACAGCATTTTCTAGCAACAAGTTGGCAATATTTCTTGATGTTCCTGAGGCTAAATAAGTACATAGTTAATAAAAGATCGAAGTTTATATAGTGTTTAGAAGGATGCCCTTAGAATCCTGGTAACAGATAAGTCAATTTCAATGAACATTATGTGTGTGCACATGCAAAGTCACTTCAGTTGTGTGCAAATCTTTGCAACTGCATGGACCATAGCCCGCCAGGCTCCTCTGTCCATAAGATTCTCCAGGTAAGAATACTTGAGAGGGTTGCTATACTCTCCTCCAGGAGATCTGACTGACCCAGAGATTGAGACCACATCTCTTATGTCTCCTGCATTGGCAGGTGGGTTCTTTACCACTAGCGCCACCTGGGAAGCCCAATCAACATTACGCACATTTATAAATATAATACAGAGCAGTTTACAATTCTGGTCAAATCACCTCTCTCTCCAGCACAGAAGAAAGGGACTGCGACCTCTCCCTCACTCAGACAAAAATCACACAATAGAGGTATTAATCCTCCACCTAAAACAGACCTTCTTCTACTCATATTAAAAGTTAGTACTGCTGCAAGTGCAAAGGACCCAGGATCTTAAATTCAAATCTACCACTTTAGAGGACGGGGAAATTGAGACTCAGAGAGAAGAAGTGACTTTTTAAAATAATTTTTCTTACAATTTTATTTATTTATCTTTGGTTGTGCTGGGTCTTCGTTGCTGCTTCGTTTCTCTGGTTGTGGTCAGCAGGGGCTACTTTCCAGCTGTGGTGTGCAGGCGTCCCATTGCAGTGGCTTCTCTTGCTGCGGAGCACGGGCTCTAAGGCACACAGGCCCAGTAGTTGCAGCTCGTGGGTTCAGTGGTTGTGGATCCTGGGCTCTAGGGCACGGGCTCAGTAGTTGTGGGATGCAGGCTTAGTTGCTCTGAGGCATGTGAGATTCTTCTGGAACAGGGATTGAACCTGAGTCTTCTGCATTGGCAGGCAGATTCTTTGCCACGGAGTCACCAGGGAAGCCTAAGAAATGACTTTTTTGCTCAAGATCACAGAGCTGTTTATTAGAAGCTGTGGGACATACACCCAGTTCTCCAAATAGTTAGATAATGGATCATACACACCAGGGCTTTTAGGACAGTGTGGGTCCAGATTAGTGAAATTTTAACCACTGCTTCATCTAGGATCATTAACAAGTTAAGCCCAAAACATTTCTTCCAAATACCGCTGGACATCAAACCCCCCACTAGTGCCCTGAGCACCATCCCTTCCCTGACGCTCATTTGAAACACCTTCCCTCCATTTTCAGCATCTTTATCCTCTTCTCTTACATCAGTCCCCTTTTCTTTCCTCCAACATGCATTCGTTGCCTTGGGGAGAAGGAAACGAAAGCCTTCCCGTGGCTAGCTGCTCCTTGTAGTTATAATTCTATTTTTTTCTTGTTTGTTACTGCCAACCCCCTGGAAGGGGCCTCCCTTTTCTCACCTCCTTTGACTCCCTCAGCCCTTGCAGTCTGGCTGTCATCCCAGCGCTTTACAGAAACCACCCACTCAAGGGTCAATGATGTGCTTGTCCTAAATCAAATGGCTTTGACTTGGTCATAATTCCCCTTGATGCCAATGACTGTGCTTCCCTAATAGTGATAGTCATCGTGATAATACAAAGTTTTATACTTCAAAAGTAGGTCAGGTCTTAAAAAGGCATTTGTAAGTTCAGTAGTTGAAAGGACTTTGGAGCCAGACTGCCTATTTCATCTCTTGCTTGCACAACTGACTAGCTGGATCCCTTGTGTCTCAGCTAAACTGAGACATAACAGTACCCAGCTCACAGAGTTGGGGTGAAAGTCCATGAGATATATTTAGAACACTGTCTGGCACATATTACATGCTCAATAAGCATGAGTTGCTGTTGTTAGTATAATATTTGTAAATCTAAGAAGGCTGAGAAGAGCTTAAGCTTGCAGTGTCCGTTCACATATCCACCAGACGGAAGGGTTAGTTGGCACTCTGACATTCCTATTTCTCCTTGTTGCTCTCATACATCTCTCAGGCATATTTCTTTAAAATAGATCAATGTGGAAATCTATAGAGGCAATTGACAGTCCAGATGGTCTCCAGAAGTATCTTAGCAGTCTATAGGATCCATACCCCAGTCACCCAAGGTTCTTTCTAATAAGGAACAGATTCAAATGAGCTTTAAATTCATGGATCACCCATAGCTTGCAATAGAAATCTCCAAGCAGCACTTTCCACTCTCCGCGAACAGGAATGCATCAGCCCTTGCCTTTTCCAAAGCCCAGCCTATTCCTAAATTTGCATGAGGCTTCCAGGGCTGACACTCTGCTCTGGCTTCCTAGTAGCGATTTTGTTTTTCCATTTTGTTTTTCTGTTTTTTTTTCTTGCCTCAGGCTGAAAACTGTAGATACATGAGCTCAACATTTTCCAAATATAATACGATGCCCTCTTCATTCAACATGATGATGATATGATGATGCCAAAGATGGAAGAAATTTCTTGAGTGCTTACTATGTGCCCAGCTCAGTTCTCAGCACTTTATATGCATCATTGTCCCCAGGGTTCTCATTTCACCTCAAATGCACATGCACAATTCTTTTTCTCACTTTCAGTTTAAAAAAATGACCTCTACTTTCATTTCCATTATGAGCAAATCTCTCAGTAACATGCTCAATGCTCTCCCTGCTTTTGTGCATACAGGAAATTAAGGATTTAGTAATAAACCATAAGACACCTCAAAACAAAGCAACATGCAACTAACAAGCCATAATAAATAAAGGACAATCAAAAGGCTGAAGCTGAAGTAGCTATCCCAATGACTTCCTCCTGTCTTTGGTGGCAGTGGATATGTCATATCCAGAGCTTACCTTTGTTCCTAAGTATAAAATAAGCTGAAAGATGATTAGAGAAGCTTCAATAGGACTGTTGAGTGTTTACCAGGTCCCAGGCTCTGTACTCAGAGCTTTAGAAGCATTATCTTCTTGAATCTTCAAAACAGTCATGAGCTGAGTATTGTTAGTGTCTCCATTCTACAGATAAGGAAACTGAGGTTAAGAAGGTTATTTGCCCAAGTCATATTAGGCCAAAATTTAGACACGGGTGCATCTGCCTTCAAAGCCTATGTTCTCAGCAGCTCAATTCCTATGCTGACTTCTGCAGCAGTATGTTCTCCGAGTTTTCCCAGGGAGAGAAAAAGATATGTGACTGCCAATGTCCTTTCTGCCTTCTCTCTTTTCTCCCATTCCCCTTGGGACCGGAGGAGAGCATTCACTTTCCCCTTATCACTAACCTTCTGGAAACATTTTAAAGTCATCTCATTCACCCCTATGTGTCTAAAACCTTCCATAACTCCTGCCATATAGTGCATAGACAGTATATACTTGTTGGATAAATGAATACAATACCTTTCTTTTAGAAAGGTGTTAAAAAAAAAGAGTAATCATTGTATTCTCAAGAAATGATCTTAGACTTTCAGTTTTTAACAGGTTATGGGTTTGGGCCCATGCAATGATGGAGCTCATTGTAAGCACATTGATGGAAAACATTGGTTCTTAAACTTGAGTGATTTTGTACCCCCACCTCCACCATGCCAGGGACATTTAGCAGAGTCAGAAACATTTTTAATCCTCATGACTGGGGGTGGGGGGAGGGATGCCAGTGGCACCTAGTGGCAAGGATGCCATTAAACACCCTCCAGTACACAGGAAAGTCACCAAAATAAAGAGCTGTCTGGTCCAAGTGTCAATAGTGCTGAGGCTGAGAAACCAATATAAGGGTTTTCTCTTTCTGAAGCTGGAGTCCTGGAGGCTGAGGTGGGGCAGGAACGTATAAGCCCTCTGTTTATCCGAGTGCCAAGTACCATAATCCAGGGTCACCCTCTTATTTGAATGGAAGGAATGGGGAAAAGGAACAGCTTGAGGATCCAGAGATGTAACTCCTGGTCCTGAAACCTACAACTAACATGATTTCAGTTCAGTTCAGTTCAGTTCAGTCACTCAGTCATGTCTGACTCTTTGTGACCCCATGAATCGCAGCACGCCAGGCCTCCCTGTCCATCACTAACTCCCGGAGTTTACCTAAACCCATGTCCATCAAGTCAGTGATGCCATCCAACCATCTCATCCTCTGTCATCCCCTTCTCCTCCTGCCCCCAATCCTTCCCAGCATTAGGGTCTTTTCCAATGAGTCAACTTTTTGCATAAGGTGGCCAAAGTATTGGAGTTTCAGCTTCAACATCAGTCCTTCCAATGAACACCCAGGACTGATCTCCTTTAGGATGGACCAGTTGGATCTTCTTGCAGTCCAAGGGACTCTCAAGAGTCTTCTCCAACACCACAGTTCAAAAGCATCAATTCTTTGGCGCTCAGCTTTTTTCACCGTCCAACTCTCACATCCATACATGACCACTGGAAAAACCATAGCCTTGACTAGATGGACCTCTGTTGGCAAAGGAATGTCTCTGCTTTGAAATATGCTATCTAGGTTGGTCATAACCTTCCTTCCAAGGAGTAAGCATCTTTTAATTTCATGGCTGCAATCCCCATCAGTAGTGATTTTGGAGCCCCCCAAAAATAAAGTCTGACACTGTTTCCCCATCTATTTCCCATGAAGTGATGGGACCAGATGCCATAATCTTAGTTTTCTGAATGTTGAGCTTTAAGCCAACTTTTTCACTCTCTTCTTTCACTTTCATCAAGAGGCTCTTTAGTTCTTCTTCACTTTCTGCCATAAGGGTGGTGTCATCTGCATGTCTGAGTTTATTGATATTTCTCCCGGCAATCTTTACTCCAGCTTGTGTTTCTTCCAGCCCAGCATTTCTCATGATGTACTCTGCATATAAGTTAAATAAGCAGGGTGACAATATACAGCCTTGACATACTCCTTTTCCTATTTGGAACCAGTCTGTTGTTCCATGTCCAGTTCTAACTGTTGCTTCCTGATCTGCATACAGGTTTCTCAAGAGACAGGTCAGATGGTCTGGTATTCCCATCTCTTTCAGAATTTTCCACAGTTTATTGTGATCCACACAGTCAAAGGCTTTGGCATAGTCAATAAAGCAGAAATAGATGTTTTCTTGGAACTCGCTTGCTTTTTCGATGATCATGATTTAGTGGTACAGAAAAGGGCTGGGCTCAACTTTTCTTCTGTAAAAGGGGTGTGGATAGAGCGGACCCCTTTTAGTTCTTAAATCCCCTAGTTTTAACAAATTTTGAAAGCTGAACTTTTCTTTCTTTTTGTTAATTTATCTTTCTGATTTCACATCCAATCCCAAGTCAAGTTTTATGTTTGCTTTTAAGACACTCCTGCAACTGCCTCTCTTCACTCCTCTGCACCACCTCTTCCCCACCACACACACTCACTTCTTCTACCCGGTCCTCATTGTCACCACTTGGATTACAGGATGAAATTCCTAATTGATTTCCTTCTCTCCAGGCTAAACCCTCAGGAGATACAGGAGCTCAAACTGGATACCCCGTATCCCCTAATATGTGACGTAAGGCATCTCTTCTTCCCTCTTCATTCTCTCTCCACCTTCCCTGGAGAACAGCCAATGCTTCAGAATGCCTCTTCATGGAAGTTTTCCCCCAAGTCAGCAGAACTGTCTTTTTTGCTCATACTCTAGTAATCCTTTCTGTCTAAAAGCAGGGCATACATTTCTCCTGAGAAAGTGCCCTCCTGGTACCAGGAGGAAAAGAACATTCTTATTACCCAAGATGGGGAGTTGATATGGAAAGGAGCTTGCACAAATAAACATTATTCAAATAACCCTTATCTCCCATTAGTTTCCCCTATACACTTCCTAGTCACTTTCCCACAGTTTACCACCCTAGAAGCCCAATCCCCTTTCCTCTGTCTAATCACTTCTCCACAATTTATCACCACTTGTTAAAATGGTATCTAAGCCCCCAGAGAGTTCTACTTCTTTCACATACAAATATTGATATCAAATAAAATGTGTATGCTTTTCTCCTGTTACTCTGTCATCTGTCAGCTTAATTCACAGTCCTGACTCAGCATCTAAGAGGGCAGAGGAAAAGTTTTTCCTCCTCTGAAAAGGCAAAATTATTAAAAGACTACTGTGCTGTGCTAAGTCATTTTAGTTGTGTCTGACTCTTTGTGATCCCCATGAACTGTGGCCTGCCAGGCTTCTCTGTCCATGGGGTTTCCAGCAAGAATACTGGAGTGGGTTGCCATTTCCTCCTCCAGGAGATCTTCCCAACTCAGGGATCAAAACACGTCTCTTAGTTCTCCTGCATTGGCAGGTAGGTTCTTTACCACTAGCGCCACCTGGGAAGTCCCACGGCTGCTTCCACATGATGAGCACATTTACGGGCATTGTCCATTGTTCCAGTGGCAGGGAAGTGAGGAGTGGACTCATCTTTGTTTAGAAAAACATGGTGATGAGTCTTTAGGTATAAAAAGTTATCCAACTCAGACTGTAATGAAGAGGCGGAAATAAAGGAAGCTGAAAGTGTTCTCCAGAATAAAGTAACAAGAATTCTCCATTTTTCCCTTGAAGTCTGAGCCACAGAGATATTGGAAAGGCTCAGGAATTATATAACAGAAGAAAATAAAAGCAGTTCATCAGGTTAAGGGCGACCAGGGGACCAAGCAACATAGAAACTAACCAGATCAACAACAGAGATGACCTAGATACTATGGTAGTTATTTAATAACTGATTATCTACTGGTTACCATGTGCCAGGGGCTTCCCAGGTGGTGCTAGTGGTAAAGAACCTGCCTGCCAATGCAGGAGATGTAAGAGATTCAGGTTCCACCCCTGGGTCGGGAAGATCCCCTGGAGGAGGGAATGTCAATCCACTCCAGTACCCTTGCCTGGAGAATCCCATGGACAGAGGAGCCTTGAGGGCTATGGTCCATAGAGCTGTAGAGTCGGACACTACTGAAGGGACTTAGCAGGCACACACCATGTGTCACGCATGGTTCTAAGCACCTTACAAGTATTCACTCATGGAATCCTCACAACAATCCCATTGGTATTATTTAGTATCACTATTTTATAGATGAGGACGCTGAAGCAGAGAAGTTAAGTGACTTCCCATTCCACAGCTGGCAGGGGGCACAGCTGGGATTTGAACCTGGGCAGTCTGACTTGAAGATCTGTTCTTTTAAATGTATTGCAGATACACGCATTTGCTCCGTGATGTAATTCTGTTAGCTCAGAAAAAATCTGGGAAGTTAAACTGAGAGGGAACAAAATCTATTCTCTTTAGCCTGGGAGCTCAGTGGTGCAGAGAGCTGAAACCCGCAGCAGCAGTGAGGATGGACTAGAGGGGACGGAGGAAAAGCAGGTGGCAGGAGGTCAAAGCCAGAGATGCCATTGGGCTGTCTCCTTCACTGACTCCTCTGTAGGGAAGGCTGGAGAAGGAAACGGCAACCCACTTCAGTGTTCTTGCCTAGAGAATTCCATGGACCCAGGAGCCTGGGGGGCTACAGTCCATGGGATGGCAAAGAGTCAGACACGACTGAGTGACTAGGCAACCTGTAGGGGAAGGGTAGGTCTCATGGTCCTTTTTCTGGTTATTAAAGGAAAGAGTGTGCCCAGCTCCATCTGGACCACCCCAAGATGTCTTAGGTCCAGTTCAAAAAATGATATGCTTTTAAAGAGTGATAAGCTAAATTTGCCATCCACGAGAAAGTGAAGGAAACTCTACCCCCCCACCCCTACCCCCGCAACACTCACACACAAACACACACACCCCAACTCCCACCAGGAGTTCCCTCCTCACCCCTCCCTGCTTCAGGAGCAGGAGCTGGAGAGCTCCCAGGAGGGTGTGGGGGCTTGGGGGGCGGGACAGGGGCCCCTTGCTGTAGAGTGTGGGCATCACGGGATTCCGGAGAAAGAACAGAAGGCCCCTTGCCTTCCTTCCCCTGAACAATCGACCAGAAGGAAGTCGAGACACTCAGCGCTTGGATTTTCCCCGCAGGAAACCGTGGCCCTGCAGGGCCTCCCGCTTCCCCTCCCCCACCGCCCCGGGTACGGCTCCACGTGAACGCCGGGCTCTTTGGCTAAACAGAAAGGGCGGGGTATGATCCCTAATTTGTTTTGCTGTCTATTTTGATCCCTATTTGTTTTGTTTATTGCTTCTAGAAATAACAGTTTCTTAAATCTTAATTCATCAGAGAGGGGTACTAAATAATACTTCATATTTATCCTGATACTGAGCACTAAGAAAATAGGAAAGAGTCAGCCTCTTCATACAGGGATACTTGGGTGGTACTGCATTACTCGAGCTACTTAATCACTTTCCTGGACCTCATTTTTCCTCAGTAGGGTGGGAACATGGATACCTACCTTAGAGGTGCTGTGATATTACATTTAAATTCTGTGTGACGGCATCTAACACCATATCCAACACACAGCAATCTCCTTGAATTTAGCATCAATGATTAGTTTTTAATTCATTTCTTATTTATAGTTATTCGCTTGAAAAATACATAAGACAAAGTCCCTGATCTCTAAGATCTCACTTTTGGTTGTGACACATCCATTCAACTACCGGCCCACACGAGCAAGGTGGACACAATGCCCAGAAGTCTGGAAAAGGGAGATACTCTGTGGTCAGAAGAAGCAAGACTTTAACTGGTTGAAGGAGGAGCAGGATTTGAGTACCATGTCACCTTTCATTTGCATTCTGCCTTTTACACTTACAGTGTAAAAGGGTCTTTCCTACCTCATCTGCCTGAATAGATGGGGACAGCAGGTGCCAAGAAGTCTTTTATAGGTGAGAAAACAGCTCCAGAGAAAGAATACAACCAAGCCAAGACCAGTCTGATTTTGTCAAAGATTGGAAGGCGAAAAGTTAACCAAAAGTTAACATAGTCAAGAGAAAACCAAGAGAGTCATCTGGCAGTTGTATAACAACCACAATGATGACTATCATGACAGCAAACTATTAACATCTACTAAGCACTTATTCATTGTGCCAGGAGTTACAGAAAGTGCTAAATGAGTGTCGGCTCATTTGGTTCTCATAATAAGTCTATGAAATACGGGGTGGTATTATTATTAATTTTCTCTCTCTTACAGAGGAAATATTAAGGCTTCCCGAGGTTCAGAAACTTGGCCCAAGGTTGCTGGGCCAGCTGCTACCCCAGGTCTGTCCACCCCAGAGCTTAGGCCCTGAGCTCAGGCCCATAGAAGTTCTGCTGAGACCAGCTTGTTCTGGACTATTTTAGACAGGGGCCATGTAGGGATAACCTAGTCCGATCCCATCCAGTACCCCCAGTGGCTGGACTGTTCCCTGTTTAACAGGAGGTGACGGGTCGCCGTGGTTCAGGCACAGACTCTGAGTCTCCGTGAGCGGATCTGTCTCCTCTCCACATCCACCCCCACGCCTGCTCTCTCTGCTTCAGGCTCAGCAGACTCTGCTCCTCTCATAGGAATTCTCTTGACTTTCACCTTCCCAGCCTCTGTCCTCAGCGATTGCCTAGTTTGCCCATGTGTGTCTTACATCCCAGCACCCCAGGCTAGAAAGAGAGCCCTGACTTGACTGGTACAAAGAGTGAGACTGACCCTCTATCATAAAATCATGCTTTTGTAAGCAGCTTTTGCAGGAAAGAGCTCTCAGCAGGAGGCACCCGTTGGTCTTGTCACTAACTTTAATCTGCGCACCCCCATGCTCTACTCACCTCCAGTCCTAGCGCCCCTTTCAGACCTTTTGATCACACAATAGGTAATTAATAGGTGACCAGATCTCTTCCCCTGCTCCCGCTTCAGTAATCTCGTGTACAAACTCTGTGAACAAGAAACCTTTTAAAGAAAAAAATCACAAGAAATCAACAAGCCTGCACACAGTAGTTGGATCTGAGCTCCAACTCAATGATTGACTGAGATTGCTTCCGTTTTTTCCCTTTAAAAACTTTCATGACCAAGCAGAATCGTTGGAGATGGTTTTAGGGGGACACTGAGTCCACTGTCTCCCGAGATTGCTGGCATTTTGATTAAAAGCAACTAACTTTCCTTTCTGCCAACATTTCCCTCTCTCTCTCTCTCATTGAGTTTTGAGCGGTGAGCGGCCAGCTGGACCTGATTTGGTAGTGCTTTTATTATCATTGTCTCAAACTGAGTTACTTTTTTCTTTTCTGATTTTTGGTTTTGTTTGTTGGTTGGTTTACCAATTACTGATTTCTCTGCAGCTTGTAGCTGACTAAAACTTCCTTCAATCAAGTCACAACTGTCTCACTATACAGACAAAGATACTCCTGTACAGCTGAGAATTCCCAATGCTTAGTTATGTCATTTGGGGAATTCAAAAAAGAAATTACAAAAAAGCAATGCATGTGTTCCATCTCAAATCACACAAAACAGAAATCAGTAAAGAAAAGTGAATAATCTCCTTGCTCCCATTCTACCTTTTTTCTCCCCAAGGTACCCAATATTAACAGCTTGGACCTATCCTTATAAAATATATGCACACTATTCAAGGGGGATCGAACCCAGGTCTCCTGCCATCGCGGGCAGATTCTTTACCAGCTGAGCCACTAGGGAAGCCCAAGAATACTGGAGTGGGTAGCCTATCCCTTCTCCAGTGAATCTTCCTGACCCAGGAATTAAATCAGGGTCTCATGCATTGCAAGCAGATTCTTTACCAGCTGAGCTACCAGGGAAGCCCCCAAAAGATCACACTCTATGCCACATGTCAGAAAACTAGGGTCTGCAGGCTAATCTGATCCACTGCCTGTTTTTGTAAATAATGTTTGATTAGAACACAGCCGAGTCTATTCATTTACATATTGTGTATAGCTGCTTGTGCACTACAATGGCAGGGCTTAAAGTATTTGCTATTTAGCCCGTTTCAGAAAACATTTGCCCATTTCTGTCCTATATATGACATTCCAATCCATGTTGTCACAAAGTATCATGGCCACCTCTTAGGTCACACCATAGGATCTAACATTCTTTTTAAAGCTATTTAATGTTTCATAATATGGATGAATTATAAGTTATTCTACGATTTCACTATTTTTGATATTTTGATATAATAAATATATGGACTTCCCCGGTGACTCAGACAGTAAAGAATCTGCCTGCAATGCAGGAGACCTGGGTTCAGCCCCTGGGTTGAGAAGATCCCCTGGAGAAAGGAATGGCTACCCACTCCAGTATTCTTGCCTGGAGAGTGCTATGGACAGAGGAGCCTGGTGGGCTACAGTCCATGGGGTCAAAAAGAGTCTGACGTGACTGAGCTACTAACACAACAAGAAATATATATTTCTTCTTTCTTTCTGGTTCCCGGCACAAGCTTCCTAAAACCCTAGTAGTTTCTCGTGTAATAGAGGTGAGAGGAGTCTTGTTATTCATTGTAAACCCCTGAGTTATAAAAGCTCAGTAATGAGCTTTTATATAAAAGCTGAGTTAATGCTAATAAGGTGACCCTTGGTGGTTCCGTAGGTCATTTCAGGATGAGGATTGGTTGCCAGAGGAACCAACCGTGTGATTAGAGGGACTCCCACCACTCCCCCTACTTCCAGGGAGGGGAGGGGAGATCTGGGGATTGAGTTAATCACCAATGACCAGAGATTTAATTAATCGTGTCTATGTAATGGAACGGAGAAGGTGATGGCACCCCACTCCAGTACTCTTGCCTGGAAAATCCCATGGATGGAGGAGCCTGGTAGGCTGCAGTCCATGGGGTCTCGAAGAGTTGGACACGACTGAGCGACTTCACTTTCACTTTTCACTTGCATGCATTGGAGAAGGAAATGGCAACCCACTCCAGTGTTCTCGCCTGGAGAATCCCAGGGACGGTGGAGCCCGGCGGGCTGCCGTCTATGGGGTCCCACAGAGTCGGACACGACTGAAGCGACTTAGCAGCAGCAGCATGTAATGGAAAAATGGAAGGGTTTGGAGAGCATCCGGTTGGTAAGTACACCCGCGTGCTGGAAGGGTGGCACAGCTCAAGCTGCACAGAGACAGAACCTCCTGTGTTCAGGATCCTTCCAGACCTCACTGCAAATACCTCTTCATCCAGCTGTTCATTTGTATTGTTTATAACATCTTTTGTAATTGACTGGTAATAGTAAGAAAAATGTTTCCTCCGGTCCTGTGAGCCCTTATAGCAAAGCAAATTATCAAATCTAAGGAAAAGATCCTAGAAACTCCCAATTTGTAGCTAGATCAGACAGAAGCCTGAGTAACCTGGAAACCCACTACTTTTGATTGAGTACATCTGAACTGAGGCAGGCAATTTTGTGAGACTGAGCCCTTAACCTGTGGGGCTGGACTAACTTGGGGTAAATAGTGTCAAAATTGAATTGATTTGGACACCCAGCTGCTGTCCACAGAGGACTAGAGAATTGCTTGGTGTGGAAAACCCACACATTCGGGATCGAATACAGAATGTGGGTAAAAATACTGATCATATCAGCCATACTCTTGATGGACCCTCAGATTGTTCACAGGTTTCTTCAGCTGTAATCAATACTGTAATAAATGCTTATTTTTAGAATTACTGTATGATACAGCAATCCCACTCCTGAACATATATCCAAATAAGGCTATAGTTCAAAAAGATATGTGCACCCCTCTGCTCATAGCAGCACTATTCACAATAGCCAAGGCATGGAAACAGCCTAAATGTCCATCGACAGATGAATGGATAAAGAAGATATGAAATACTACTCAGCCATAAGAATGAACAAAGTAATATCATTTGCAGCAACATGGATGCAACTAGAGAGTATCATATTAAGTGAAGTAAGTCAGAAAGACAGACACAAATACCATATGATGTCACTTAATGCAGCATCTAAAATATGACACAAATGAACCCATCTATGAAACAGAAAGAGACTCATGGACACAGAGAACAGACTTGTGGTTGTTAAAGGTGTGGGGGCTGGGGGAGGGATGGAGTGTCAGGTTGGGATTAGCAGATGTAACTGACTACATATAGAATGGATAAACAAGGTCCTACTTTGTAGTACAGAGAACTATATTCAATGGTATATGATAAGCCATAATGAAAAAGAATATAAAAGAAAGAATATACATATATATATATATATATGTATAATTCAATCACTTTGCTATACAGCAATGGGGCGTCCCGGGTAGGTCAGCTGGTAAAGAATCTGCCTGCAACATGGGAGACCTGAGTTCATTCCCTAGATCGGGAAGATCCCCTGGAGGAGGGCATGGCAACCCACTCTAGTATTCTTGCCTGGAGAATCCTCATGGACAGAGGAGCCTGGTGGGCTACAGTTCATGGGGTCACAGAGTCGGACATGACTTAGGGACTAAGCACATAACAGCAATAACTAACATTGTAAATCAACTATATGCCAATAAAAAATTTTAAAGGAAAAAAATTATTTTTAAAATTTCCCAGAAGAAATGGGATGTAATAAAGAGATTCATAGGGCTCAAATATGAAGCTCCCACTGTGCCAATAAGCCTCTTCAAGCAGCAGTTCTAGACAGTCTTGGGTGTTGCCAGGCTCCCACGGGAGGAATTAAACTTTTAGAAAAGAGAGTACATCTCCAAGTGGAAATTTTGCCTTGATAGATTCACCTGGATGCATCCCAGCTTTCTGCTGTGCCAAAGAGCTTTCCCCTGAGCATTCAGTCTCTGCCACCTGAGCCACCCACACCTCCTGCTAAGCCCTCCATCAGCCAGGAGTTAGGCTGGGGGACCCTGTTGTTCCATCCAGGCAGGGTTTTCTGCTACTCGTGGAGAAAGAGGTGCCTCTGAAATAGGGCAGAAGGAGTTCAGCTCTGAAGAGAGAGTACCTTTGATCCTAGAGATGGAGGGAATGTACACAGATTACTTGTTTCTGATTTTCTGGGGGTCATATACTCCTGAAAGCTATAGATCTTTCCCCCCAGAAAAACATGCTTATTTTTCTGTAAGTGTTAGTCGCTTAGTCGTGTCCAACTCTTTACAATCCCATGGACTGTAGTCCACAGGGCTCCTCTGTCCACAGAATTCTCCATGCAAGAATACTGGAGCGGGTTGCCATTCCCTTCTCCAGGGTATCTTCCCAACCCAGGGATTGAACCTGGGTCTCTTGCATTGCCAGCAGATTCTTTACCATCTGAGCCACCAGGCAGATTCTGCACAAATTCAGGGTATGCACAAACTTCCTGAAGATGTTAGCCAAGGCACACGGTCCTCAGGTCAGCAACCTGGCTCCAGGTACACTGCAATTGCGTTCCTTCCTGAGGCTCACCCAGCCGTTGTCAGGGATTTGACACAGCATATTTTTCTGTGATTCATTAATGCTTCCCTTCCCCCCATCACTGACCTTGTGCAAGGTCTTCCTCAGGCTGGATGTCATGTGCCTCCTTCTTCCTGCAGCTATCCTGTTTGGAAAGATAAACCCACTCCCTAGCTCTCAGAAAGCTCCCACTGGGCACAGAAGGCCATCATCAATGCCACGGACCAACACCATTTTTTCCTGCTGTTGCTATTACCCTGACCTGCTTTCCTAGCCTTGGGTGCAAACCTACACCGGAAAGATTTTTCTCTCTAGCCTTTTGCCATCTGGATCCGTCTTCCGGAGTCTTCCTGAAAGCTATAAATCTTTCAACTAGATTTTCCTCTCCGGCCTCTGCTTGTAAATATGATGACATTGTAGTTGCTAAATTTTTACAAAGGAAGTTTGGCCAAAAAAGAAAAAAATGCTAAAAAAATGTCAAATTCAAATGGCCAAGAAGGATTTCCGTTGGTATTCGTGCTGCCCCCTCCTGGTTAGAAACGAAGCACTAAGTAAATCTGACTACTTGGTCAGTTGATTCTTGCTCAAAATCCTCACCATTTTACCTTATCTTGATTTTTAAACAGAGTCCTACAAAGTAATGCTGGTCTTTGTTATTTACAAAGGCAGGGTACATGGGTGTCTATTTTAATACCTCATAATGTCCATTAAATGTTCTTGCCTTTTGATCCAGAAATTTCCTTTCCAGGAATCTGCCCTGAAGAAATAGAGAGAAATGTAAGCAAGAGATTACCTTCAGGGATGGCCATCTTGTTATTGATGGTAGTAAAATACAGAACAAGGTTAAATGTCTAATAACAGATGGTATAACACAGCCATAGGGTGAAATATGTTCACCTTAAAATGATGCTAATGGAGAATTTTTAATAATATGAAGAAATGTTCAGAACATGTTAAGTAAAACAACACACAGAATGATAAGCTATGTACAATCACAACTAAATTTGCATTAAAAAAGAAATCTGGAAGTAATACCTCAAAGCTTAATCGAGCTTTCTCTGAGTAGTGGAATTAGGCTCTTTAATACATTCATATGTTTTCCAGTTTTCCTATGAGTGTGTGATGTAAAATCAAGAAAAAAAATCATAAACCTTATTTCTCCATGGTGTAAGGAACATGGACTTTAGAATCAAATAACCTAGATTTATATCCTGACTCTGTGTCCTTGGAGTGATTCAATCTCTCCAGACTTGTTTCTTCAACAGTAAGTGGGGGATATAATAGTATTTGCGTATCAGAATTATTGTGAGATGTGAGTCTGCAGAACAAACCTTACTAAACAATCCTTATCTTCCATTAGTTTCTCTCATATATTTCCCTTCCCCAAACTTACCACCACTAGAAGCCCAAACAGCTTTCTCTTTGTCTTGCCTGTCTGGCCACTTCTCCACAATATATCACCCTTTATTAAAACAGTATATCAGCTCCAAGGTCTAGCTTCTTTAAGAGGTTTTCACCTCTTTTCTGTGAGGCCCTCCATGTGCATACAAAATACTTTTTTTTTTCCCTGTTCATCTTTTGGTCAGTTTAATTCACAGATCCTAGGTACTGAACCTAAAAGGATAGAGGAAAACTTCTTTTTTCTCTTCCTTACACTATCAACATTTGCAAACTTCTATCAGTGAGCAGGAATAATGCAGTTCCTATAAATTGTGCTGTGTGTTTATTTGAAGTCCCTTATAGTTGTTGTTTTAGGTGCTCAGACCAACTACCATCTTGCTTCGAAAGGATCATCAAGGCAGTTGAAACAATATTTCAGAGATAGGATTGTAAAACCCTTATAGTCAGCCTCAGACAATGAAGAAAATCTTCAAACAGATAGAGAGCCACTTCGGGGTAAAAGGGGCCTTCCCAGTGGCTCAGTGGTAAACAATCAGCCTGCCAGTGCAGGAGAACTAAGAGATACGGGCTGATTGCTGGGTCAAGAAGATCCCCTGGAGGAGGAAATGGCAACCCACTCCAGTATTCTTGCCTGGAGAATCCCATGGACAGAGGAGCTTGGAGGGCTACCGTTCATGGGGGGTGGGGATCGTAAGAGTTGTACATGACTGAGTGCACACACATGCATTTAGGGGTAAAGACTTGAAGTCTTACATATTTTTCACACAAGGGTAGGAATAGTAATAATAAAACACTTTTGCCAATTTATGAATCTTGACTACCACTCAGTGACAGAAGTTGAGAGCTCCTTTCTAACATCCATTATACTTATCAACATCCTACTAATTTCACCAGTGAAAATCTATTTCTGACACTTAGTTTGCTCATTTTGGTGTCTCTCAGAGGTAAAGGTAGTCAAAGTACCTTAAATGGCCTCTTCTGGAGTGACAATTTTCTGACATAATCCTAGCTGACCACCCAGAGAGCAGATGCCTGATTACAATGGTTGCTGCTTCTAATGTGTCACTTCAAATGTGCATGACTCCTCTGTCACTCAGTCACGTCTGACTCTTCACCACCCCCTGAACTGTAGCCTGCCAGGATCCTCTGTCCATGGAATTTTCCAGAAGATTACTGGAGTGGGGTGCCATTTCCTACTCCAGGGGATCTTTGCTACTCTAGCGATTGAACCCATGTTTCCTATGTCTCCTGCATTGGCAGGCAGATTCTTTACCACTGAGCCACCTGGGAAGCCTGTCACTTCAAATTAGTATATATAAATATCATAGGATCTATGCTGCAGTATTTTAGAGTAAATCACACAGATAACACTTATAAAGCAATAAAGGCCCCGAAACATGTAAGCACACCAAATTATGTGATTAGTAAGTCTGATGCAAAAATTCTAGGTAGCTCCATATTCTGAACTTTGCATTTCCTCCATGTACTCCCTTGCAGATTTTGAACTATAGAACTGTAAAGAGGAAACCTTATTTAAAATAGAATCAGGAGCCCAGAAAGGAGCTCTCTTGCCTTCTTACTTCTTTCTCTCTGCAGATCCCAAACAGGAAGAGACTTGCCTTTCATCTCCAAGTGGAAGTTTACTACTTTGGAACCCCAGCAGGAGGAAGGAGGATTTTCTCCTCGCCTGGCAACAGCCTAGCCAATGAGAGATTGTCGCAACTCAGCCAATGAAAAGTCACCACACTTTGCACTCCCAGTTTCCTCCAGTGGACTCTTTATTTACAACAGGCTGTCCCAGCTTCTCCTTTTCCTCTATGAAATAAGGGTCTTCTCTCTTGCTTCTCAGAACGTGCCTATGGTTTTTGCTAGAGCATGCTTGTCCAAAATTGCAATTCTCTGCCATGCCTAAATAAACCCATTTTTGCTGATAAGCCCATTTTTGTGAAATAAACATAAAATTGACTGTTTTATGTTTATAAAAGGTCAAACAGATCAAGTTTTTTTCAATGAATTTCTATTTTCCCATTCTTTTCTGAAATGTGGCTGTATTGAATGGAACAAGAAGCCTGGATGGTAAAGGTCTTCAGTCAGAATATCCAGAGGAGAGAGTCAGTGCTGATCCCCAGGTTCCTAGGGTCAAAAAGTTTATCCCTCCACCCTCACCCACTCCAGGGCTCACTGCACCTCAAGAATCCCATTAGAAGGGCTGCTTTGGCATTCTGCGAGTTCTCCATTCAGTGCGGTTTTATCAGAGGAATTAAGCCAGAAAGCATGCAGCTCAGATAACAGGATTAATTAACATTCTTCTCATTCTGCAGACAACCGATCCGATCTGGGAGGAGGGCCTCCTGTGTCTTACTGGTCCTACTGCGGTGGGCCTGGCGCAGGCCTGGAGCTGCCCAAGGCTGGTCTGGGATTTAAATGGCTCTGCTGAATCCTAGCCTTCTCTGGGAACCGTGTGTTGTGAACAAAACAAAACAAAACCCCCTTTTGTTCTCATGGGGCTTTTCCCCCTCCTGTCGGCCCCACTGGTTTTCAGCTTTGTATTTCCAGGCTGGTGTTGATACGCGGAACCTGGCAGCTAATAATGATTGTCGCAATAAGAGCGGGCATTAACATTTATGGAGCCTTCCCTGTGGACCTGCACGAGATATTCATGAAATCCATGTGGAATGAGCCTTCACTGGAAGTCTCAGTCTCACCACCAGCCCACCTTGAGTCTGTGGCATTGTCCCAGGAGGCTTAGTGGTAAAGAATCTGCCTGCCAATACAGGAGACAAGGGTTTGATGCTCGGGTCTGGAAGATCCCCTGGAAAAAGAAATGCAACCCACTCCAGTATTCTTGACTGGGAAATGTCATGGATAGAGGAGCCTGGTGGGCTCCAGTCCATGACGTCACAAAGAGTTGGACATGACTGAGTGACTGAGCACCCCCACCCAAAAGATCTGCCTCCAGTATGGTATTTGTGAGCAATGGCTCCTCCATTGAAGACTGTAAGCAGAGATAAATATGCAGACTTGGATTCGCAGTGTTACCACCTAGCGCTGACTTTAAATTTTCCTAATAGGTACCTCCTCTCCCCACCATTCCCAAACTTCTCTCTTCTTCCACCTGTCTCTTCATTTCTCCTCTTTTTCTTCCCCACCTTCAGCATCTATAATTCCCTTGATTTTCCAGAACTGGTAGGCACTAGTTCTCACTTTGCAAAGCCCAACTGACACTCAGGTAAGGAAAGCTAGCTTCATCCCTAGAACCCAACTTCGTGGCCTCAAGCATCTGTCTTGTAGGAAGGGGGGTCCTCAGCACGTTCCAGTTACTACATTAGCTCCTATAATCCTCTTGACATTCTTGAGAGGGATGATTCCTGGGGATCGTTCTCATTTTGGAGAACGAGAAACAGGCTCAGACGTTAACTTGCCCATGGTCACAGCCAGATTCAGAACTGAGAAATCCAGACCTGTGAGGGGTCTAATGGCTTGTCTTACTGTGGCCTTATGTCTCAGTTAGCCCTGGAGAGTTTCAGTTTAACCCAGTGTTGTTCATGCTCCACAGCGCCCTAGTCTGGAACCTCGCGATCACTCTAACTATGCCATAGACTTGTCCGTCTTTGCATCCACAGCGCCTGGCAGCTGGAAGTGCTAAATGAATAGTTTCAGAGACACTTCCTGGGTGGGTCTTGAGATGGACATCAACCATCTGAACCAGCCATACTTCTAGGCTATGAAGAGGGCTCTGTTGCAAGGCTGTCAGGCAGCTAGCTTAACAAAATGAATTTCTCTCTGTGCTTCAGGCTCCATTCATCTCCCTGTGGATCCGCAGCACGGCGGGGCTCAGACAGGCTGGGCGACCATGGTGGACACCTTCACAAAGGCTGAAGTCATCATATTTCATCCTTACCTCCCTCCCTGGGAGACAATCAGGATTGAGATGGATTACACTTGTTCATGGGCTAATGTTTCAAGTGAGAGTTGGATGGAGGCTTAATAGAATTAATTAATTCTCCATGTTCCAAGAAGGGAGGGAAAAGGAGATAAGGGAAACTCTCCACCACAGCAGGCTCTCTGATGGCCCTAAAGACCCTGGCAAGTACGCACTGGTTTCTGTCTACGCCCTGATTTCCTTTGGGGCAAGGTTAGTTTTGTTCAGAGCAATAGGAAAAGCAACCTTTCCCTGATGGCTTGTTATTTGTACAGGAAATTAGCTCTATGGGTTTGGATTTTCAGTGTGTCGACTTTAGGCTGCATAGGGGCCAGGTTCCCTCCCCACTCCCCTCGCCCCCCTCACCTCTCCCTTTGGAGTAGGGACATAAATCTCAATCCCTAAAGTGAGAGACAGCTGGTGGTGCTTAAAAGCAAGACTGTGGGGCTAGAATACCTTGCTAAGAGTTCCAGCCCTGACGCTACTTTTAGTATGGGCCTTCATGTTCTCATCTGTAGAATGGGGTTAATAACAGTACCTCTCCCAAAGGTGACTGTGACAACGAAAAGTGAAGCCCTTAGTTCAGTGTCTGACATATAGTGCCAACCACCTGTGCTATGTGCTGCTGGCTGGTAAGGAAAATTAATGTGGATAAAGGTGTCTGGGTAATAGGGAGGGGGATGCTATGCCAGTTTAGACAGAAAGTGCTCCATCTGAACTAGACAGCCTGAACCTGTGGGCATACAGACCCAGTGTTGCCAAAATCTTCCAGTTTTTCAAAAGAAGCCCCCCTCCCTGTCCAGATTTTGTGTGACATCTTCTAAGTTGTGAATGCTAATGATGAATTTAAAAAACATGAAATGCTGGGCTGTACAGGACAATCAGTAGGTCTGATCCAGCTGGGGGCCTGCAGACGGCAGCCTCTCCTTACTTACTCCATTCTGCTGTCACCGCAAAATGGAGGAGACCAAAGTCATGCAGCTTCCAGGAAATACAGAGGTGGATGAACTGCTTTTATTGCATCCAGAGTAGGATTTGACAATCAAAAAGGACAGGGGACAGTGGTGAGCAGCTGAGACTCAAATGGGCAGTGGTAGGTTAGCAGTGCTGAGCCCAGGGGCACTCAGTAGGGAAAAGGCATCCCAGTTTAGGAAAGCTTCCTGCTGGGACAGGGTGGCAGATAAAGTCCAGATTGTGGGTGGCTACTTACAGGATGTCACTAAATCTTCGAATCACCAGACTTACCCTTACTTTCCAGTCACCATATTAACACAGGACCAAGAGCCTGGCCTCAGGCATCAAGCCTCATGGTTTATATCCTGGCTCTACCCACTTTCAGCTATGTGACTTTGAACAAGTAACTTTACTTCTCTGTGCCTCATTTTTATTTGTAAAATTACTAGTGCCTGCATCCTGTAACGGAGAAGGCAATGGCACCCCACTCCAGTACTCTTGCCTGGAAAATCCCATGGATGGAGGAGCCTGGTAGGCCGCAGTCCATGGGGTCGCTAAGAGTCGGACACGACTGAGCGACTTCACTTTCACTTTTCCCTCTCATGCAC
The DNA here is from genome assembly GCA_024291935.2 of Okapia johnstoni. Lineage (NCBI taxonomy): Eukaryota > Metazoa > Chordata > Mammalia > Artiodactyla > Giraffidae > Okapia > Okapia johnstoni. The sequence goes on from CM044325.1 coordinate 13,010,196, forward strand.
TGGAGAAGGAAATGGCAACCCACTCCAGTATTCTTGCCTGGAGAATCCCAGGGACGGCGGAGCCCAGTGGGCTGCCATCTATGGGGTCCCACAGAGTCGGACACGACTGAAGCGACTTAGCAGCAGCAGCAGCATCCTGTAAATAGCCACCCACCATCTGGACTTTATCTGCCATTCTGTCCCAGCAGGAAGCTTACTTAGACTGGGATGCCGTTTCCCCACTGAGTGCCCCTGGGCTCAGCACTGCCAACCTACCACTGCCCATTTGAGTCTCAGCTGCTCACCACTGTCCCCTGTCCTCCTTTTTGATTGTCAAATCCTACTCTGGATGCAATAAAAGCAGTTCATCCACCTCTGTATTTCATGGAAGCTGCATGGCTTTGGTCTCCTCCATTCTGCGTTGACAGCTGCATTAGAAAGAAATGAAGTGATATATGTGAAAAGTTAGCATAGGACCTACCACATCATAATTACTCAATAAATATTATTATTAATATAAGTAACCATCATTTAAATAAATGTTAGCTCTTATTACTCACAAAGCAACAAAAAGTTATGAAGCACTTAATGGCTCTGAGTTTTAAAACCGGACTCCATGGGAAATATTAGGACATTGAGGACAGGCCCTAAATCTCACTTACTACTAAATCCCCAACGTGGAGCACAGTGTTCATTGAATAAGGGTCTCCTGTCCTCAGGGAGTGGTGGGGAGAAGCACCTAAATGTGTAAAAAATTAACAATGAAAGATTAATGCTGCTGCTGCTGCTGCTGCTGCTAAGTCACTTCAGTCGTGTCCGACTCTGTGCGACCCCACAGATGGCAGCCCACCAGGCTCCGCCATCCCTGGGATTCTCCAGGCAAGAACACTGGAGTGGGTTGCCATTTCCTTCTCCGATTAATGCTGCTCAAGTCATCAAAAGAAGGGCAATCTGAAGCAGAAGGGTGTGAATATCTGAAAGTGTCAAATACAATTCCATTGAATATTCAGTTTCAGAAGAAATCAACTCAGATGCAAGCAGTCATGGGAATGTATCAAGGAAACAAAGGTGTGGCTTGGATATGAAGCAAAAACACATTCCAAGAGAGCTGAGTAAATGGAGAGATGGTGACAAAGTACTAGGTGTGTTTCAGGGACACTGAGCAAAGGAATTTGATGGGGGCAGAGTGGTCAGAACAGTTAGTAGGTGAAGGAAATCTGGAAAGCTGGATTGACACTTTATTGAAGAAGGTCTTCAAAGCCAAGCCATGGTAGAGATTCCTAGATGTCTATCCTTCCTTTCAAACAAAATTCTTAGCTTCAGTTCAGTTCAGTCGCTCAGTCGTGTCCGACTCTTTGTGACCCCATAAATCGCAGCACACCAGGCCTCCGTGTCCATCACCAGCTCCCAGAGTTTACCCAAACTCATGTCCATTGAGTAGATGATGCCATCCAGCCATCTCATCCTCTGTCGTCCCCTTCTCCTCCTGCCCCCAATCCTTCCCAGCATCAGGTTCTTTTCCAATAAGTCAGTTCTTTGCATCAGGTGGCCAAAGTATTGGAGCTTCAGCTTCAACATCAGTCCTTCCAATGAACACCCAGGACTGATCTCCTTTAGGATGGACTGGTTGGATCTCCTTGCAGTCCAAGGGACTCTCAAGCGTCTTCTCCAACACCACAGTTCAAAAGCATCAATTCTTCGGTGCTCAGCTTTCTTTATAGTCCAACTCTCACATCTATACATGACCACTGGAAAAACCATAGCCTTGATCAGATGGACCTTTGTTGACAAAGTAATGTCTCTGCTTTTTAATATGCTATCTAGGTTGGTCATAACTTTCCTTCCAAGGAGTAAGTGTTATCACCATCTGCAGTGATTTTGGAGCCCCAAAAAATAAAGTCTGACACTGTTTTCACTGTTTTCCCATCCATTTCCCATGAAGTGATGGGAGCAGATGCCATGATCTTAGTTTTCTGAACATTGAGCTTTAAGCCAACTTTTTCACTCTCCTCTCTCACTTTCATCAAGAGGCTTTTTAGTTCCTCTTCACTTTCTGCCATAAGGATGGCGTCATCTGCATATCTGAGGTTATTGATATTTCTCCTGGCAATCTTGATTACAGCTTGTGCTTCTTCCAGCCCAGTGTGTCCCATGATGTACTCTGCATATAAGTTAAATAAGCAGGGTGACAATATACAGCCTTGACGTACTCCTTTTCCTATTTGGAACCAGTCTGTTGTTCCATGTTCAGTTCTAACTGTTGCTTCCTGGAGAAGGCAATGGCAACCCACTCCAGTGTTTTTGCCTGGAGAATCCCAGGGATGGCAGAGCCTGGTGGGCTGCAGTCTATGGGGTCGCACAGAGTCAGACACGACTGAAGCAACTGAGCAGCAGCAGCAGTTGCTTCCTGACCTGCATACAGGTTTCTCAAGAGGCAGGTCAGGTGGTCTGGCATTTCTATCTCTTTCAGAATTTTCCACAGTTTATTGTGATCCACACAGTCAAAGGCTTTGGCATAGTTGATAAAGCAGAAATAGATGTTTTTCTGGAACTCTCTTGCTTTTTTGATGATCCAGCAGATGTTGGCTATTTGATCTCTGGTTCCTCTGCCTTTTCTAAAACCAGCTTGAACATCTGGAAGTTCACGTATTGCTGAAGCCTGGCTTGGAGAATTTTGAGCATTACTTTACTAGCATGTGAGATGAGTGCAATTGTGCGGTAGTTTGAGCATTCTTTGGCATTGCCTTTCTTTGGGATTGGAGTGAAAACTGACCTTTTCCAGTCCTGTGGCCACTGCTGAGTTTTCCAAATTTGCTGGCATATTGAGTTCAGCACTTTCACAGCATCATCTTTCAGGGTTTGAAATAGCTCAACAGGAATTCCGTCACCTCCACTAGCTTTGTTCGTAGTGATGCTTTCTAAGGCCCACTTGACTTCACATTCCAGGATGTCTGGCTCTAGGTGAGTGATCATACCATCGTGATTAACTGGGCCGTGAAGATCTTTTTTGTACAGTTCTTCTGTGTATTCTTGCCACCTCTTCTTAATATCTTCTGCTTCTGTTAGGTCCATACCATTTCTGTCCTTTATCGAGCCCATCTTTGCATGAAATGTTTCTTTGGTATCGCTAATTTTCTTGAAGAGATCTCTAGTCTTTCCCATTCTGTTGTTTTCCTCTATTTCTTTGCATTGATCGCTGAGGAAGACTTTCTTATCTCTCCTTGCTAGTCTTTGGAACTCTGCATTCAAATGGGAATATCTTTCCTTTTCTCCTTTGCTTTTCGCTTCTCTTCTTTTCACAGCTATTTGTAAGGCCTCCTCAGACAGCCATTTTGCTTTTTTGCATTTCTTTTCCATGGGGATGGTCTTGATCCCTGTCTCCTGTACAGTGTCACGAACCTCCATCCATAGCTCATCAGGCACTCTGTCTATCAGATCTAGTCCCTTAAATCTATTTCTCACTTCCACTGTATAATCATAAGGGATTTGATTTAGGTCATACCTGAATGATCTAGTGGTTTCCCCTACTTTCTTCAATTTAAGTCTGAATTGGGCAATAAGTAGTTCAAGATCTGAGTCACAGTCAGCTCCTGGTCTCGTTTTTGCTGACTGTATAAAATATATTGATACTATACTTCTCAGCCTCAGTGGTAGCTGGGTGCAGCCATGTGACTAGATTCTGATTTTAGTTGAGGCCAATGAGACTTAATGAGATTTAAATTCTGGGATGTTGTCACAATGGCTGGAGCTTTATCAGCCATCCTAGCTCTTGAGGCAAAATGCTAAGGCTTTTGGCAGGAAGGGAGGAAGGAGCCAATCTCCCTCATCACCCTCAGATATTCTACCTCTGAATGGCTACTAAAGAGAGAAATAACCTTTACTGTTTAAGCTACTGTTATTTGGGATCTATTTTAACATGCAGCTAAACCTAATCCTAACTGATACACAAGTCAAAGACTTAATGCTTTATCCCAGGATATCAGGCAACCATTTTTTTGGTGAGTAACAAGATTCCCTGGTGGCTCAGATAGTAAAGAGTCCACCAGCAGTGCAGGAGACCCAGGTTTGATCCCTGGGTCGGGAAGATCCCCTGGAGAAGGAAATGGCAACCCACCCCAGCATTCTTGCCTGGAGAATCCCATGGACAAAGGAGCCTAGTGGGCTATAGTCCATGAGATCACAAAGAGTCGGACACGACTGATCAACTAACACTAACAACAAGATGAATATTTGGTATGGAGTATACAACCCAGAATAGTCTGGAAGCAGCTATGCAATAGGGATGGAAGGAAGAAGAACCCAAAGGATGAAAGCTCAGAAAGGAGGTTAATGCAGTAAGTGAGTAAGTAAGTAAGTGTTGCTCAGTCGTGTCCGACTCTTTGCGACCCCATGCACTGCAGCCTGCCAGGCTCCTCCGTCCATGGAATTCTCCAGGCAAGAGTGCTGGAGTGGGGTGCCATTCCCTTCTCCAGTTAATGCAGTAGTTTAGGCAAAATGAACAAATGAGTGTATTAATGGAATTATACAGAGAAACAGGACTAATAATATTCTTGCCTGGATGATTCCATGGACAGAGGAGCCTGGCAGGTTACAGTCCATGGGGTCACATAGAGTCAGACATGACTGAGTGACTAACACTAACATTATAATTCTAATAGAACTAGCAGAATTATATATATAATAAGGAATTGGTTCACACAGTTATGGATGCTGAGAAATCCCCAGACCTGCAGTTGACAAGCTGGAAACCCAGGAGAACCAATGGGATAGTTCCAAGTCCCAGTCCAAGTCCAAAGATGAAAGAATACCAATGTCCCAGCTCAAAGACAGTCAGGTTGAGAGAGATATTTCTCTTACTCAGCTGTTTTTGTGCTATTTAGGCCTTCAGCTGGTTGGATGAGGACCACCCACCCATATTAGGGAGAACAGTCTGCTTTACTTAGTCTATGGATTCAAATGTTAATCTCATCCAAAATACACACTCCCACAGACATACTCAGAATAATATTTGACCATTATCTGGGTACCCTCTGGCCAGTCAAGTGGATGCATACAATTACCCATCACAAATGATCATGTGTTGAAACCTGTTTTGAGGGGAAAATCACTCTAGAAACTGGGATTAAAAAGGAAAATATACATGGAGTATGATGTACTTTGATAATGTTTAAAAAAGTTATTGCTCATTAATTGATCCAACTAAAATCTTGCCTTGGTGGCTCAGTCCAGACCAGAGAAAATCAGATAATATCATAATATTTTAAAAGGAGGGCTCCTGAGTTAGACTTCCTGGGTTTAAATCCTGGCCCCTTCAATTACCAGCTCTTCAACCTTTGGCAAGTTATTTAACTCCTCTGTGCCTTGGCTTCTTCTTCACCTACGTGACAAGTGGGGATAATATTTTATGAGCTAGAGTTGCTGTAAGCATTAAATGAGAGAAGACACTCATTCATTCATGGGTTGTTATATTACACCTGTTATGTGCCCCACACTGTGCCAGATGCTGGGAATACAGGCGTGGAGAAAAGAAAATCCACTAGTTGGATTAACTAGCAAGGACACTTTGAATAAGAGAATATTTATAAAGAAAAGTGGCTTTCACTTTTGCTTATTATCTAGTTGGCAGACCAAGAGTTGCCCTATGGAGAGCTTGTTTTTCCTGAATTTATTAATATCCTGTAATTATGCTGTCAAAGCTTCCATTTAAGTAGACCATACTGTATCTGGATTGTCCCTCAGGTAGATCAACACAGTCTTGTCTCCCCAATTAAATGAAAAACACAAATACGTTAAAGCGTGCTGCTCCCCAGCGTATTTCTTATTTTGAAAATAAGAGTAGGCTTTACTTTGACTGTCTTTGATCAGCGTGGGAGTGATTGTAGAGAGAAATTTTATGTTTCAGTGAAAAACTATAATGCATTCTTGCGGGTTATCAGATTTGAGTTCTGTTCATTGTCTTTGAGCCTATTTCTCCCCTTTGTAAATGGGATCCTGCTATCTCACACATTTTGTCAGTAATTAATGTTTCCAATTTTTTTTCTTCTCTTCTTGTCTTGGCATCACTGAGAGCTAAGATGTCCTTTTTCCAAAGCCCTGCACACTGAACTGGACGACTTGACATAACTTCAAAAGATTTATCACCACAACAGTGTGCACCACTCAGAAAGTTCGCCAGATTGCTGCCTCCTCCATGGTCCCCTCTGGGGAATAACCGTGACCGTGACATTGCCAGCTGCCATCTTCACACTGCTACCCAAAGATATTTTGAGCTCAACATTTAGAAATATAAACTGGCTGACTCTGGATTAAGAAGAAAACTGGAGAGAAGAAGATAAGGAAAAAAAGAAAAGAAAACAAAAATGGGTTCTGCAGTCAGTTCCAACTATTAATCTTCGTTTTTCTTTTGTTTCCATAGAAATGCTCCTCCTTAAATGTCTGATTGCTTGCACCATTTGTTGTTGTTAAGTCGCTCAGTTGTGTCCAGCTCTCTGAGACCCCATGGCCTGTAGCCCACCAGGCTCCTCTGTCTCTGGGATTTCCCAGGCAAGAGTACTGGAGTGAGTTGCCATTTTCTTCTCCAGCGGATCTTCCCGATCCAGGGATGGAACTCGTGTCTCTTTTGCTTCCTGCATTGGCAGGCCGATTCTTTACCACTGCGCCACCTGGGAAGCCATATAGAGGCCTAATTTTGGCCTTACTTCCCTCTACACCATCATCTCCTGAAATGACACACAACTGTTAAACTGGACTGATCTGTTCCCAGGACTGAGCGTCTGGGTTAGTGGGATACTAGCCAGTCTATTAATAACTCAGCTCCTTATCTGTGAAACTTCTAGGGAGGTTTCAGATGGGATAAATGAAGAGATCTGGAATAGAACATCGTGAAGAGTCTTTGTTCTGAATCCCCTTATCCGAGTACAAGGAGAACCTTCCCAAAGAATTACATTTTCATAAACCTCTGCCCCCAGGAACTCACAACCAGGGAAGACCGAATAAGAAATTATCTAAATTCACATGATTACCAAGAGATTATCTCTCTCAAGTAATTCCTAAGGGCCCATTCATCTTTTCTAAATGTTGTTTACTTTTCCATAAATGCCCTTCTCTTCCTCCTCGTCCTCTATTAAGTTGGTTTACAAACTCTAAATTGTGCCTCCTTGAGTCACATTTTTCTGTGAACTCCCACGTGAATAAAAATCTGCCTTTCTGTTGCTAATCTATATTTTGTTGGATTAATTTGCAGAGCACCAAACACTGAGCATAAAGAGTGCAGAAGAAAAGTATTTTCTCCCCAAAAGATTGATTCAAATTGAGACTGCCTTGCGGGTGGTATTAAATGGATAGCTACCTGTATCACCATCATTCTGCTGTTTATCCGATGGATCCAGCTGTGGAGCACAGAGTTAGAAAACACATTTAGTAAATATAGAATGACTTTGGCTTATATCTTGAAGACTTCATACCACCTCTATATTTCATCTTCCACCCGTCTCTAGGGGAATTTACCCAGATGAGGGTAACAGGGTTTTATTTTTATCGCTCCTAACAAAAGCAAGGTTTTAACAATCACTTATCCTGACATTTAATTGGGTCCTTAAGGATGGTTTAGATTCTTTAAATAGTTCCAGTCTTTCTAGGGGACATTTAAAAAGTCATTTCAAGAGCTTAGCAACTTTAAGAGAAACAGTCTAAAGGATCCAGGACCACCTGCCACCTGGTGGGGAGATGAGGGACAGAGGAGAATGTTAAGAACCCCAAGGGGTATGGTCAGTCAAATGAGGAATAGGATCTAGATGAGTACTTTATGATAAGTGATTGAACCAGGGACTTCAAATAAATGGAATTTGGGGGTGGGGGGGAGGAAGTGGGAAAGAGAGGACAAGGGAAACTGTTAATGATTAAAAAACACAAGAGGCAGATAACCAAGTGCAACTTTGGTTTGGATCTTGATTCCAATAAAGCAACTATTAAAAATTTTTTAAATATGAGGAAATAGAATGGATTGTATTAATTGTGTGTTATTGGTTTGAGTTGGAGTGTTTTTGTTCTTTGCTATTGGAGATACATTCTAAAGGATTTATGGATGAAAAGCTATATTTAACTCACTTTTTACTGATAGTCATTTTAACTGTTTTCTGTTTTCTGACATTATAACACCCCCCACTCCCAGAACAAATATCCTTTTAGTGATCTTTGCACATATCTGGGATTATTTCCTTAGGATGGATTCCTATGAGTGTGTTGTTGACATTTGCAAAAATGACAATTTTATTTCTTTATTTTTTTTACCGATTGAGCTATCAGGGAAGCCCTATGAAAAGCTACAACATCAACTTCATATCAGGAAAGAAAAAATGATGTGTAATGTGGGAAAAGGGGATGCAGATTGTGCAAGAAGAGCAAAATGATAATTATTAAAGTTAGGTAATAGAGACATGAGGGTTCACAACACTATCTGAATTTTGCATATTTGATATTTTAAATAGGTAAAAGTAAAATAAAATGGCACACATCATTGCCAGTAGTGTAAATTAATACAAACTTTTTGAAAGAAATTTGGAATACATGTCCAAAGTAATAAAAGGGTTCACTCTGTTAAAACAAATTGTCATTTTTGCTAATATCAACAACACACTCATAGAAATCCATCCTAAGGAAATAATCCCAGATATGTGTAAAGATCACTAAAAGGATATTTATTCCAGTGAAGGTGTTATAATATCAGAACACAGAAAACAATTAAAATGACTATCAGTAAAAAGTGAGTTAAATAACTCATGAAGAAATATGTTGGCATATTATGCTGTCATGAAAAATGATGTTGCTGAAAAAATACTAACATAGAAAATGTTCATATTAGTTGAAAAAGGTAAAAAACTGGTTCCCTATAATCAGATTTTTGTTTTTCTAGAGAAAATGAAAAGACGTATCTCAAAAGTCATAATGATTTTTTTCTAAATAGTGAGAATGTAGATGGTTTATTTTCTCCTTTTAAATTTTTTATGTTTTTCTAAAATTCTAAAAAGAAGGGACCCCCTGGTGATCCAGTAGTTAAGACTCTGTGCCTCCACTGCAGAGGGCATGGGTTTGATGCCTGGTCAGGGAGCCAAGATGCCACCTGCCTCGTGGCATGGCCAAAGGAAGTGAGAGAATGGGAAGAGTGTATATTTCCTGAGGCTTCCATAACAAAATACCACAAACTGGATTGCTTAAAATAATAGAAATTTAGTTTCTCACAGTTCTAGCAGGAAGAAGTCTGAAATCAAGGGGTCCACGTGGACATGCTCTCTCTGAGGGCTCTTGGGGAGAATCTGCCCCGTGTCTTTCCCAGCTTCTGGTGCTTCTGGCAATCCTCAGTGTTGCTTGGCTTGTAGACTCTACCTGCTTATGGCATCACTCCAGCCTCTGCTTCCATCCTCATTTGGGGTTGTCCTCATGTGTTTCTGTTTCTCTTCTCTTCTTATAAGGACACCAGTCAGATTAGGGCCCACCCTAACCAACGATGACCTTATCTTAGTTTGATTGTATCTGTAAAGACCATATTTCCAAATAAGGTCATGTTCACAGATATCAGGGATTAGAGCATCAATATATCTTTTTGTTGGGACTCAGTCCAACTCACAACAGGAGGGCTACCCTGCCCCTCCAGTCCCTAACATCCAGCTAAGTACTGACTTGAGTCATGTGTCCAGTCCTTCAAGGATGGACAATCACCTTGTCCCAAGAATGCAACCACCTGTTTAAATCCGTGATGAGGCAGGAGGTGCTCAGTGGCGGGTGGGGTAGGCAATGATTTGACTCACATACTCAAAGGTCACGTGAAGTAGAGAAAATTCCTCAAAGAAATGGTATACCAAAGTATGTTAGGCAGATGCAAATAATAGCCACCACAGTTTACTCTAAGCCATTATGTTGGTGGTGAAAAAGAATCTGCCTGCAGTGCAGGAGACCCAGGTTTGATTCCTGGGTTGGGAAGGTCCCCTTGAGAAGGGAATGGCAGCCCACTTCAGTATTCTTGCCTGGAGAATCCCATGGGCAGAGGAGTCTGGCTGGGTACGGTCCTTTGGGTCACAAGAGTTGGACATGACTTAGCGACTAAACCACCAATACTTATTAAGAAACCATTATGTTAAATCATTCCATTTTCTGGGATTATATTTATTATCAATTCATTTTGAGAGATTCACCAAGAATTAATGTTGGGTATATCGGTGCATTTTACCTTTTAAAAATAGGAACCCGAATTACTGGTAACACCTACCTCAAAACTTTTCCAAGGTGAAATTATCGGTTGCATGAAACATTTCCTGACTGTCATATATCATGAATTAAACAGCTGCCATAATTTCTTAGTCAAAGTCAGGGTAGGTTCATGTCAAAGAATGTTTTTAGAATAATTATGAAACTATAGATATGTCACAAACCATTAAAAATGGTTAAAACTTATTCTGAGGTGTATTCTTAGACGTTGGGAATTGTTACAGTCTGAATTGTGCCCATCATTCCCGCCACCAAACTCATATGTAGAAGTCCTAATCCCTAGGACCTCAAAATGTGACCATATTGAACATAGAGTCTTTAAAGAGGTAGAGGTAAAATGATGTTCTTAGGGTAGGTCCTAATCTAATGTAACTGGCATCCTCATAAGAAGAAGCGATTAGGACCAGACACACACGGAGGGAAGACCAGGTGATAACACAGAGAGAAAGAAGTCACCTGAGAGCCAAGGAGAGAGGCCTCAGAAGAAACCGACCCTGCCATCACCTTGATCCTGGATCTTTAGCCTCCAGAATTGGGAGGAAATTGATTTATGCTGTTTAAACCACCTCTTGTGTGGTTCTTTGTCGTGGGAGCTCTGGCAAATGAATACGGAGACTTAGAAACAACACAAAGGTGGTGAGCACGAGCCAGTGCTCTGCGTTTACTGTTAAGTCCTGGCATAAGCTCCCTGGAGCATGCCTCTTTTTTGCATCCTCTGTGTGCAGTGTGGACAGTCAGGCAGCTTCAGAGGTGAGTCATATTTGGCTAGTGATGGGCAACCTCTGAGGCATAATTTCTCTCAGGTATGAGATCAAGACCTCATCTGGGCAGACGAGGCTTGAAAAGACATTTGTTATAGGGCTTCCCACGTGGTGCTACTGGTAAAGAACCCATCTGCTAATGCTGGAAACACCAGAGACGTGGGTTCAGTCCCTGGGTTGGGAAGATCCCCTGGAGGAGGAAATGGTAACCCGCTCCAGGATTCTTGCCTGGAAAATGCTATGGACAGAGGAGCCTGGCGGGCTATAGTCCAGGAGACTACAGTGTCGGACACAACTGAGCACACACAGGATGGAGATAAAGGCTTATGGGAAAGCCACTTTCTTGTTTTTCTGAGAAAGCCACCAGAGAAGACCTTTTCTCTTTCTGAAGGACGTGGTAGAAGAAGCATGTGGTCCCTGGATCTATTGGAAACCATCTTCTGGCCATGATTTGCGATCGTTTTAACATGAAATTGTCTTTACAGAATGCAGAGTATAGTGAGAGGAAGAAAATAATCTTTGGTGACATTTTTGAATGCTGTATTAAGCCTTACAGGACTTTGCAATTACATGGGCCAATAAATGCCCTTTCTCATGTCAATCTGTTATTTTAACTGAAAGTATCCTTCTCTAATGGTTAAAAAATCAATATTTTTTTTAAAGGTATGGATTACTTTCGTAACTTTAGAGAAATAACTGAAAGCAACCAACAGCATGCATGCTTGCTCACTCAGTCGCTTCAGTCAAGTCCAACTCTTTCTGATCCTGTGGACTGTAGCCCACGAGGCTCCTCTGTCCATGGGATTCTCCAGGCAAGAATACTGGAGTGGGTTGCCATTTCCTCCTCCAGGGGATTTTCCTGATTCAGGGATAGAACCCCTGTCTCCTGTGTCACAAGCGGATTCTTTACTGTCTGAGCCACCAGGGAAGCCCACAAAGCAACCGACAGCATCAAAATCCAAAGAATTACTTTCAGAAAATTCCATAATAAGAAAAGTAAGAAGCAGGAGGAATTCTCTATCAGGAACTTATTTCTAAAAACTGAATAAAATCATTATAGGCAAACATAATAAACAATTGCCCTTTACAGATAGTCTTTGTGCCAGGCTCTGTACTAATTGTATCAGTACAGTAGCTCATCCAGTCTATACAACACTCCTGTGAAGAGGGTTCTACAAAGTTCCCATTTTTACAGATGAGGAAACAAAGATTCCAAGAGTTTAAATAATCTGCTCAGTGTTACAGTAAAAAAGGCTAAAGAAGAATTGGGTCCTGCTAGTCTAACTCCAGGGGCTTCCCAGGTGGAACTAGTGGTAAAGAACCCACCTGCCAATGCAAGAGACATAAGAGACGTGGGTTCGATCCCTGGGTAAGGAAGATCCTCTGGAGGAGGGCGTAGCAATCCGCTCCAGTATTCTTGCCTGGAGAATCCCATGGACAGAGGAGCCTGGCGGGCTGCAGTCCACGGGGTCATAAACAGTTGGAAATGACTGAAGTGACTCAGCACACAGTCTAACTGCAAAGCCCTTGAACAAGCACACACACCGCCTTCTAAGCATATATCAGTTTAATCCTTACACCACTTTCCAGGGTGGGAGCAATAACAGATGAGGAAAGTCATATTCACAGAAATTGAGTAACAGGAGGGAGCTCCCTCAGCTCGTAATTATGCAAAAAGGTGAACCACAGGGCACAGAGTATTAAGTCAGAGATTAATAGGCAAGATAATTGATACGTGGAAAGAGCCATCAAAACTTGGCACTCGGTGAGCCCTTAAAGATTCCTGGTTCATCACAGTCTTTTAGTACTGGAAGATTAAGGCTCAGAGAAGTTTCATCTCTTGCCCAGGGCAACACAGCATGTTAGTGACCAAGTGGGCTTCTGCTGAATGTGCTTAATTTGGGAACTTTTTCCTGTCTTAAAGGAGTAGATCAAGCCTCCAGGGACTGTTCATCTGATAATAGGCCCCTGATTTTCGCTGTAGAAACCACCCCTTTGCCCTACATGTGGTCTTGGAAGGACTGGTAAAAGTCTCCCTCCCTTGGACATATGACTTGAGCTGGAACAAAGGAAATCTCTCTCCTGGAGATTTAAATTGGGCTGCCATTTATTTTGATAATAAATCTCTGTTTTTCTTTAAGGAATTCAGGGTCAATTTGTATAGTTCAGAATCTGTGAACCTGGATTAGTTAAGGTTTTTTAAGTTACAAGTGTTAGAAACTCAAGCCAAATATACTTAAGCAAAAAAGAAAATTTAGTGCCTTAGGTGAGGGATCTGCAGACTGTTGCTATTGGGCCAAATCCTGCTCACCACCTACTCTTGTAAATAGTTTTATTGGAGCCCAGTTACACCCACCAGTTTATGTACTCTCTATGATTTTTACACTGTAATAGCAGAGATGAGTAGCTCTGACAGAAAGTTTTTCTGCTGCTGCTGCTGCTGCTAAGTCGCTGCAGTTGTGTCCGACTCTGTGCGACCCCATAGACAACAGCCCACCAGGCTCCCCCGTCCCTGGGATTCTCCAGGCAAGAACGCTGGAGTGGGTTGCCATTTCCTTCTCCAATGCAGGAAAGTGAAAAGTGAAAGTGAAGTTGCTCAGTTGTGTCCGACTCTTCAAGACCCCGTGGACTGCAGCCTACCAGGCTCCTCTGTCCATGGGATTTTCCAGGCAAGAGTACTGGAGGGATATGAGAAGCCCCAATTTGCCAGATTTGCTGAATGGCTTCCCTGGTGGCTCAGATGGTAAAGAATCTTCCTGCAATGCAGGAGACCTGAGTTCCAACCCTGGGTTGAGAAGATCCCCTGGAGAAGGAAATGGCAACCCACTCCAGTATTCTTGCCTGGAGAATCCCAAGGACAGAAGAGCCTGGTGGGCTACAGACTATGGAGTTGCAAAGAGTTGAATAAGTCAGAGAGACTTCACTTTCTAGCGTCAATACTCCTATCATAGCTGACTTCCAACGCAGAGTTGGGAGGAGATGCACGGTAGCAGGCCATTAAATATTTCCACAATAAATGCCATAGACATAAATATTTCAAGGGCTAAGATGATAACAAAGTGTAGCAAAATAATTAGGAAGTGATGAACTTGGGACATTTATTACTAATTGCATGTTTATATAAGTTAATTTTTAATAAGGGCCATGTTTGACAATTGGCTTATACTTAACAGTCAGCTCTTACTCACCAGCTCCAGCACAGCATAAAACTTATGGAGACTTCTTTTACCAGAACACAAATAAATAGATATTAGATGGTAAGACAACAACAACAAAAACAAACAAACAAAATACCACACAAGTATCCATGGGGGAAAAACAGATAAACCAGGTAAGGTGGGAAACAGTATGTGATTTTAAAGAAATAAAATATATGTACACTTGTGGGTGAATCCAACAGTGGTGAGAAGCTGGAGTCAGGCCCTGTGAGGCTAGAGATGTGTGGCCTTATACAGGCTGCCCACTGTCCCTCAAGGAGCTCCATAAATCATCAGTTTATGCTGACTTCAGGTGGCCTCCTGAAGTAGGTAAAGTAGGTAAAGTGACCCATTAGGCCATGCTGAGAGCTAATCCAGAAAGTTCCAAAGGAAGAAATCAGGCCATGTAGGAGGGCCAGACACCAAGGAAAATTAAAAGCACAATACGATGGAAATACAGATAAATATTAAATGCCATTATTACGGAACACAGTTCATCGATAACACAGTCTCTGGGAGCATTATTAAGAAGAAAATTAAGAAATGTCTTGGATCTATATGGTCTGTGAAAGCTCTCAAGGGACAGACCTTTGCACCATCTGATTTTGGCCCCATGCTCACTCTCTGGAGGGGACACAGTCTCTACAAATGAGAAAACAGAAATGTGGACATGGGTATAGCAGATAGTTGATCGCTGTTGTTGTTCAGTTGCTAAGTTGTGTCCGATGGGGTCTTTTCCAATGAGTTGGCACTTCACAGCTGGTTGAGCTGTGCCTATAATTCTAGCCTTTTGATTCTAAACTCTATTTTATGAGCTGTAATCCCACAAATAACATGCTTTTGCCTTGGGATATGCACACACACATAAACAGGTTAAAACTACAGAACCAAGTCACCACAAGAAAAAATACCAGGACAGTAAATGCTTTTACTTAGGGATTTATTTGCATAGGCTAATGAGTCCATTAATATATTTTGATTAATCAGATATGTTAGCGCCCAAAACGGAGCAGGTAAATTTGGCTCTGCCATTTGACTTTCAAAGCAGTAGGTTTCAACACTATTACCACGGATAATATAGTGGTTCAGAGTTCAGATTGTAGAGACAAGCTGCCTGGATTTGAATCCCAGCTCTACTATTGCTATCTGGAGGATATTGTTTACTTTTTTGTGGCTTAATTTCCTCATCTGTAAAATGGGGACAATAACGGTGCTTAACTCACAAGGTTGTTTGAAGATGAAATGAAATAATGCTTAGAGCAGTACATGGCACATAGTAAACCTTTGATATATGTTAGTGGTTAGTATTTTTATCATAATCAACACTACTGGTTTTACTTGGCACAAATATAGCTTCAGAAGTCAAACTTTAAATGGATGTGCTTATTTAAATTTAGATTTGTTTATTCCTGCTATGATCCTTAGTAGTAAAAACACCATACACTCACATCCATGTATTTTTTTATATTGTCCAAAATCTGTCTGAAAATATTCTCTCATTTACTCCATTAGTAACAAGAGTACTGGCATCATTTCCACACTGGACAGATAAGGGATCTGAGAAAAAGAAAGGTTGGATAACTTAAGTGTTAAGCATTGGAGCTACAATCCAGCCAGGTCTCCTGACTCCAACAGTTACCAAAGACAGCTGCACTTTC
Source organism: Okapia johnstoni (assembly GCA_024291935.2). Taxonomy (NCBI): domain Eukaryota; kingdom Metazoa; phylum Chordata; class Mammalia; order Artiodactyla; family Giraffidae; genus Okapia; species Okapia johnstoni. The sequence goes on from CM044325.1 coordinate 13,026,051, forward strand.
TTAGCCTTTTAGCTGCTGAATCACTGGGCTGTTTCTGCTCACAAAGCTTCCTACGTCCTACGTCCGCTTGCTAGGTTTAACGGCTGGTCTCTGATGCTCCTTCAGCGTCACCACCCTTCCTGGTTTGAGTGGGACCAGCGTCACACACTCAGTCGCGTGAAGGATGCTGACTGATACAATTAGCCTGCCGTAGACTCTGGGCCCCATGATTGGGCGTGGCACGAGCACGTGACCCAGTGTGGACCAATGAGAGTTGCGAATCCTAGGTCTTCAGCAGGAGGCTTTAGAAGAGATTCTCGGTATTCCTGAGTCCGGTGTGGGTTGAGGGCTCTAACTGGGTTAGTTATGTTCTTCTCATGATAAGAGAGCAGGAAGCTGCCAGCAGGTGCGGGTGTGCTTCTAAGCAAAGGATGAAGTCCACAGTAAGGAAGGCAGAATGAAGATATGGAGAAAATCCTCAGTGACATCATTTGAACTGCTAGAAATTGCCTCACTGGAGGCCAGCATCCACTTTAAACTTTTTGGTTATTAGGATCGAAATTTTCCTTTTATCATGGAAACCTCCAAGTTGGGTTTTCAGTCATAGCAAACAGAGTTCTCTCTGATAGAAAGGACCTTCCAATATGACCTACACAGAATCCTCAAAGCAAAGAAGAGATTTAGGCTAGACTAGTTCTATAATCTTGACATGGGATATATATATTCTTCACAATGCTTGCTTCTGGTTCTAAATTTCCTTTATTCCTCCTTTTTTTTCATATAGTACCTATTGAAGAGTTAATAACCCATTTTATTTTCCATCAGGAGAGAAAAAAATGGTGGGTATTAAGTGCTTCTATTATTTAAAAAGTTATTGCTATATGATTTGGACTATCAGGACCGTTCTAGCAAAAAGATAAAAGGTGTGGAGGGGGTGTGGCAAGGGAGGGTAATTAAAGGAAACCAGTTCTCAACAGGCCAAGCTCCCAAGAACATCTTCTTTCGTTATATTTGAGTCTCTGACATTTGATACCAAATTTAAATCTCCTTTTCTGCCTTTTCCCCCATCTCCCTTTTCTCCGACATATCCTGTGATCCTCTCCCTCTTAATTCCTTTCCACTTTTCCGGATATCCAGGACACTTCCCTGGCTGTGCGTGGTGCCCACACCTCCTTCTCACTATGTGACTCATGTCATGTATGTCCCTGCGCTCCTGTCCTAGTACAGGCTGATCACTCCAAAACTTCCACCCTCAGTGTCCTTAGTGACTCATAGCTGCCAGCAGCCCCACACATCCATATCCACCCTTTCTAAAGATGTTGTAAATGAACCCAGATGAATCCCAACTGTCTGGGTTTCATGGATTCACCACATCTCAGGATTGGAAGGAAATTAGCTAGCTAATGCAGTGGTCCTAACTGGTGTGTATGGATCAGCTGTATGTAGTGTCCTAAGCAAGGTGGTGAAAATAGTACCGAATAATTTACTTAAATCAGTGAACTTAAAAAGATAAAGACTGATAAAAAGAACTGCATTAAAATCAGGGACTTCTGTTTATCAGAAAGCACCTGTAACAGCTAAAGTTCTCATATTTAGACTCCATGAAGAATTTCAGCAAATGAGTAAGAAACCTCAACAGACTCTTTCCAGAAGAGGGTATTCAAATGGCTAATTAGTATATGAAAAGTGTACAAACGCATCACTCACTTGGGAGACACCAATGAAAACCACCAGAAACCAGAATGATAAACAACTGAACTGCTCATAAGAAGTCTCATGGGAATGCAAATTGTTGTTGTTGTTCAGTGGCTCAGTCCTGTCTGACTCTTTTGTGGCTGAATGGTTCATAGCTTGCCAGGCCCCTCTGTCCAGGGGATTTCCCAGGCAGGAATACTGGAGTAGGTTGCCATTTCCTTTTCCAGCGGATCTTCCTGACCCAGGGATCGAACCTGTGTCTCCTGCATTGGCAGGCAGATTCTTTACCCCTGAGCTGCCAGGGAAGCCCGAGAATGCAAATCAGCAGAGTTATTTTGGAGGGTAACTTAGTGTCTACTAAGCAGTTTAGAACCTACTATAGCTGAACACAGACAACCTATGACCCAACAACTCCACTTGTAGGTATGACACGGAACTAATCAAACAATGCTAAACATAGACCTAACGTACAGGGAGTTGAATTCTAAAGTCAGTATGAAAGTGAAAGTGAAAGTCACCCAGTCGTGTCTCTTTGTGACCCCATGGACTATACAGTCCATGGAATTCTCCAGACCAGAATACTGGAGTGAGTAGCCTTTCCCTTCTCCAGGGGATCTTCCCAACCGAGGGATCGAACCCAGGTCTCCCTATTGCAGGCGAATTCTTTACCAGCTGAGTACAAGAGGTGAAAAAAAAAAAAACTAAAGGCAAAATCAGTCTTCAGGTTCCATTCAACTGTCCATAAAATACAGTATATAGACCATTTTGTGCATGCTAAATGATTTATATCACAAAATTCATTTAACCCTCATAACTCTGAGACAGGTTTGACCACCTCAACTTTACAGATGGGCTCAGTTCAGTTCAGTTCAGTTCAGTCGCTCAGTCGTGTCCGACTCTTTGAGACCCCATGAATTGCAGCACGCCAGGCCTCCCTCTCCATCACCAACTCCCGTAGTCTACCCAAACCCATGTCCATCGAGTCAGTGATGCCATCCAACCATCTCATCCTCTGTCGTCCCCTTCTCCTCCCGCCCCCAATCCTACCCAGCATCAGGTCTTTTCCAATGAGTCAACCCTTCGCATGAGGTGGCCAAAGTATTGGAGTTTCAGCTTCAACATCAGACCTTCCAATGAACACCCAGGATTGATCTCTTTTAGGATGGATTGATTGGATCTCCTTGCAGTCCAAGGGACTCTCAAGAGTCTTCTCCAACACCACAGTTCAAAAGCATCAATTCTTCGGCGCTCAGCTTTCTTCACTGTCCAACTCTCACATCCATACATGACTACTGGAAAAACCATAGCCTTGACGAGACAGACTTTTGTTGGCAAAGTAATGTCTCTGCTTTTAAATATGCTATCTAGGTTGGCCATAACCTTCCTTCCAAGGAGTAAGCGTCTTTTAATTTCATGGCTGCAATCACCATCAGCAGTGATTCTGGAGCCCCAAAAAATAAAGTCTGACACTGTTTCCACTGTTTTCCCCATCTATTCCCATGAAGTGATGGGACCAGATGCCATAATCTTAGTTTTCTGAATGTTGAGCTTTAAGCCAACTTTTTCACTCTCTTCTTTCACTTTCATCAAGAGGCTCTTTAGTTCTTCTTCACTTTCTGCCATAAGGGTGGTGTCATCTGCATATCTGAGGTTATTGATATTTCTCCCGGCAATCTTGATTCCAGCTTGTGTTTCTTCCAGCCCAGCGTTTCTCATGATGTACTCTGCATATAAGTTAAATAAGCAGGGTGACAATATACAGCCTTGACGTACTCTTTTTCCTATTTGGAACCAGTCTGTTGTTCCATGTCCAGTTCTAACTGTTGCTTCCTGACCTGCATACAGGTTTCTCAAGAGACAGGTCAGATGGTCTGGTATTCCCATCTCTTTCAGAATTTTCCACAGTTTATTGTGATCCACACAGTCAAAGGCTTTGGCATAGTCAATAAAGCAGAAATAGATGTTTGTCTGTACTCTCTTGCTTTTTCGATGATCCAGCGGATATTGGCAATTTGATCTCTGGTTCCTCTGCCTTTTCTAAAACCAGCTTGAACATCTGGAAGTTCACGGTTCACGTATTGCTGAAGCCTGGCTTGGAGAATTTTGAGCATTACTTTACTAGCATGTGAGATGAGTGCAATTGTGCGGTAGTTTGAGCATTGTTTGGCATTGCCTTTCTTTGGGATTGGAACGAAAACTGACCTTTTCCAGTCCTGTGGCCACTGCTAAGTTTTCCAAATTTGCTGGCATATCAAGTGCAGCACTTTCACAGCATCACCTTTGAGGATTTGAAATAGCTCAACTGGAATTCCATCACCTCCACTAGCGATGGTGTGATCACTCACCTAGAGCCAGACATCCTGGAATGTGAAGTCAAGTGGGCCTTAGAAAGCATCACTACAGATGGGCTCAGAGAGGTATAAAAACTTGCCATCGGTCACACAGCTACATTAGGAGAGCGCTAGGATTTAAACCTGATCCAGTCAGTCTACACACTCTTATCCGTTCTGTACCACCTCTGTCGTTGGTTGCCTTCACTGAGATAGGCAAACCCTGTGAAGGAGGGGGAGAGGAAAGGGGGTGTGAAATTTCCCCCTGTTCTGGGTTCCCACACCCCTACTTCACCCACCTACCCAGATGCAAGCCTACTTCAGGAAGGTGTTGGTTGGGGTTCTTCTCTTTTCCAGGTTCCTATCCAGAGCCGTGGCCTAGTCCAGGAGCCCACAATTATAGCCCGAGGGCCAAATCCAGCCCATCACCTATTTCTTCAAATAAAGTTTTATTGGAACATAGCCAGTACCAAATTAGTCTATGTATAGACTATGGTTGCTTTTGCCCTGCAGTAAGTGATAGTCTCTCAGTTGTGTTCAACTCTTTGCTACCCCATGGACTGTAGCCCACCAGGCTCCTCTGTCCATGGAATTCTCCAGGCAAGAATATTGGAGTGGGTTGCCATTTCCTTCTTTAGGGGATCTTCCCGACCCAGGGATGGAACACAGGTCTCCTACATTTCAGGAAGATTCTTTACCATCTGAGCCACCAGGGAGGCCTACTATCAAGAGACATTTCTAAGTATGAAGACAGGTCAACTTAAAAAGAATCAGAAGATAGACATGGCCCTCAGTGCCTATAACATTTATTATCTAGTTCTTTACAGAAAAAGTTTGCTGACCCCTGCCTAGACTAATAAACGTTTCTTGCAGTCAGACCCCCATAAGAGGCAGGAGGAGGTTGATTTCATCACATCCTGGTCCCAAACAACAAATTTTAGGTGTCCCAGGCCCATCCCAAATGAGAGACATCTGGATGCTCTGGGTTTAGGAGAATTCTCAGGTGCCCCGAAGCTCCTTTCTGCTCCTAACAGACCCATCCCTTCTCTGGTAGCCAATCCTGAAAGGACTAGTTTGGCGGCAAGGTAACTACGGTCATCTGTGTGAACTCTACTTATGTCTAATTACCCCACAGCACAGATTGGTTTTGCATATCCTTTACAATGTCATATTAAATTTGTTGCAAGCCTTATTTGATTCCAAACTAAACTCTACTCATGCATATTCTATCTCCCTAATGAGTTGCTTGTGGAAAATGGCCAATTGCTCACAATTTACACAAAATCAAAGGGAACACTGGTCAGGAGTGCTGGGCTATTGGCTCATGCCCAGAATTATTTCTCAATGTGTAGCTGAAGAAATGGAGAAGGAAATGGCAACCCACTCCAGTATTCTTGCCTGGAGAATCCCGGGGACGGCGGAGCCTGGTGGGCTGCTGTCTATGGGGTCGCACAGAGTCGGACACGACTGAAGCGACTTAGCAACTGAAGAAAGGAAACGACTATAAAGCTAACAGCCCCCAAAGAAGTTACAATTTCCAAAACTAAATATCAAGAGAGAACGATTAGGAAGTTTATGAATTGTGTAATGATTTAAAATTTCTAAAGCCAGAGCTATCAGCTTAAATTAATAAGTTTCTGTCTTGACTAAAGCCTTTTGTACAATAGCATTGGGATTCTTTTCAATACATCTGAACTTTTCAAATGTGAATTTTATACCAGGAGAGAAGACAAATATACCTTCCCAGCCTAATAGTTCGATTCAAGGCATAAGCTTTTAATAGTAATAGCTACAGTTTCTTAAACTTTTAAATTGGATGAGTCTTTGTCTTTAAGCACATTATTTGATTTAATCTTCCCAACAGCTGTATAAATAGGTACTATTAGTATCCCCATATTACGACAGAGGAAACTAACGTGCTGAGTGATTAAGTAACTTGCAGAATAATTTCCCAGTGTCATCTAGATAGCCCTAACTGTTTCCTCCTTTGTGCTCTTATTGCACATACACATCTCATAAAAAGTTATCAATGTCCATTTTCTACTGAGAAAAATCCCATTTATGTTTTATGAGAGTTCAGGATATGATTTATTCAAAAAGCATAGATGGCATTCCTGTTAAACACGAGTCACTGTTCTGTGTTTTGCAGGCATGATTTCACTTTGTCTTCACAACAGCTCCATTAGCCCTATCAGTATCTTCATTTCTTAGGTGATTATCCTGGGATTCAGAGAGCTCATGTACCTTGCCTGCCATCACAGAGCTGGTAAAGAACAGAGTGGTAGGTTTCCAATAGAGCAATGGGCATTTGAATGCTGCAATGTACAGATGTGAGCGCATCGTGCACGCTCCGTGGTGTCCGACTCTTTGCGACTCCAAGGACTGTAGCCCACCAGGCTTCTCTGTCCATGGGATTCTCCAGGCAAGAATACTGGAGTGGGTTGACATTTTCTCCTCCAGGGAATCTTCCCAACCCAGGGATCCAACCCGCATCTCCTGCATTGCAGGCAGATTCTTTATAGCCAAGCCCCCAGGGAAGCCCACGGATGTGAGAGTTGGACCATAAAGAAGGTTGAGCTCTGAAGAATTGTTGCTTTCAAATTGTGAGGCTGGAGAAGACTCTTGAGAGTCATTTGGACTGCAAGATCAAACCAGCCAATCCTAAAGGAAATCAACTCTGAGTATTCATTGGAACGACTGTTGCTGAAGCTGAAACTCCAATACTTTGGCCACCTGATGTGAAGAGCAACTCGTTGGAAAAGACCATGATGCTGGGAAAGATTGAAGGCAAAAGGAGAAAGGGGTGGCAGAGGATGAGATGATTAGGTAGCATCACTAACTCCATGGACATGTGTTTGAGCAAATTCCTGGAGACAGAACTCTTGGAGGAGAAGGGGACGACAGAGGATGAGATGGCTGGATGGCCTCACCGACTCAATGGACATGAGTTTGAGTAAACTCTGGGAGTTGGCAATGGACAGGGAGGCCTGGCATGCTGCAGTCCATGGGGTCGCAAACAGTAGGACACGACTTAGTGACTGAACAACAACAAAGTGCTCTGATGACCCTTTAGGAGAGCAACATCTTGATTCATACGATGAATCAAGTTGGGGTTGTTGGGCTATGATGCTTTTGATTGGGTAAGTCCAGTGGTTAAGACTCCAAGCTCCCAATGCAGGTGGCCTGGGTTTGATCCCTGGCCATGGAACTAGATCCTGTATGCCGAAACTAAGAGCTGGTGCGGCCAAAAAAAAGTGAGGAATTTAAAGTTCCCAAAAGGCAGAGAGAACAACCCTGGAAGCTGGTGTGGGGAAAGGGCACCAACAGAAAACCTTAAAGCAGAGCCAAGCACAGACTCTGGGGAAAAGAAATCCTGAGGCAGAAGTGGGAGTGGCAGCGGTGTGTGTGTGTGTGCACGCGCACACTCAACATACACTCCCATTCCCTTCTCAAACCTAACCAGGATATTGTCAGTAAAGTCCACCTTGCTCACTGATGTGTGAGGAAATTTTTTTAGGGTAACTTAGGTACCAAGATCTGGATTACTGCAAAGCAAAACCAGAGACAGCTCATGTGATGCGATAACCCCAGCCCAAGGGGCCGACTGACACCCATCCAGGTTACAACAGTCATCTACAGGGGGCTCATTTCAGTTCCCCCTTGCCAACTACCCCACTCAACTGTACTCTTTAGTACTGCATGAAGTACTCCTTAGTGCCAGGTAACAGATAAGAAAAAAAAAGACTCTTAGAGGGTGTTTGAGACTAAACTTCTACACTACTTACTAGAAAAAGAGTACTTGTTTACTCATTAACTCACCCACCCCTCACAATTACAGAAGAGAAATTGAGGCACAGAGAAGTTAAGCAACTGAGTCAACATCACACAACAGCTAGGAAGAAACATGGCTGGGACTTGAACTCAAGACAATCCAGCTTCAGAGCCCAAGATCTGAACAAATACTAAACCACTCAGAACATGCTGCCTGGAGTACAGGGCATAGAGAACTCAGCAGGGCCCTCCAGCCCCCGATATGGTTCCTGAGTTGACAGTATCCAGACTCCAGCTCGTATTCTTCCTCAGGTGGATTTAATGGGCAGTGCGGGTAAGGTCAGTGATGCTTGGCTGTTGCTGGGCCCCTATTCTGAGGTGTTCATTAAAAATAAAGACCCTAGGGATGAGATGAGAATCACAGCCAGGTGTCCAGAGCCCAGGCTCCTCCCTGAGCTGAGCACAGTCTTCTCGGTCTGATTACACCTGCAGGGCGGGCTTGTCTGTCCTTGGCTCACCTGCTGCTTCAAAAGGAAGCAGAGACAGCCTCCGGCCACACGACAACGCAAAACGTGTCTCTTACCAGAACCCCAGGACCAGCACAAAACCGTCTCTGATGTATTCAATGTTTCTGAAACCTGAAGCACACTTAACTCTTGAACACTGGTGTGGCTTAAAACTTCTGTCACAAAAATGGGATCTCAAAAAAGTAACCATTTTAACAGTGGGAAATTCCCAACATCACAGCTTACCCTGGCTTTACTTTTTCTCCCGTCCATCCCCCATCAAGACTAGATCACCACAGACAAGACTCCAAGTGAGTGTCTTACCCAGGGTGGCCTTGTGGGGGAGGGGGCGGGAGGTGTTTCTTTCCCTGAGACTGAAAGAAGATGGAGAACGAATTATCTGGTGCAGCTGAGAAGTGGGAGGAGGGTTCTCCTTTCAAGGGGAACCATTAAGTTTTAGAGTCATTTTCACAGTAACATTAAGCCATTTACTTTGCAATTATGCAGGGAATAAATACTGATAGAGTGTTCCATGAGCACAGCTGCACTCCAGCATCTGGTGCTGCCTCTGGAATCCTAGAGGACACATCTGCCAGCAGAGAGGCTCCTCCGGAGAGCACCTTGGAGGTTGGATGGAAAACGCAGCTGCAGTATCAGTCAGTGAGGTCAGGAAGGGGTGGGCTGCCCTGACCACGCGAGAAACCCTAGATTTCGTTCTGTATTTTATACATAGTCAGGATCTGTGCTCAGAGATGTGGGTTCGACCCCTGGGTTGGGAAGATCACCTGGAGGAGGGCGTGGCAATCCACTCCAGTATTCTTGCCTGGAGAATCCCATGGACAGAGGAGGCTTGTGGGCTAGAGTCCATAGGGACTCAAAGATTCGGACATGATTGAGCAACTTAGCGCACATGTTCTCGGTATCAGACACATCCCGTGGGCTGAACTGTAAGAAGCACACCAATGAGAGAATCAGCAGTTGGAGAAGGTGTTCTCCACTGCAGGCAGAGCACCCACTCCAACCATTCTTCACGTGTACCTTCTCATATTGCCCCCCATACCTTTTTCCTTCTTCCTTTCCCAAAGTGATGAGAAGAAGCAGTGAGATGATTTATGATGAAGGTCAAAGCAACTATGTCTTCCCCTCTCTGAGTCATTCGCCAGATCTCTAGATATCAGTTCAGTTCAGTTGCTCAGTTGTGTCCAACTCTTTGTGGCCACATGGACTGCAGCACGCCAGGCTTCCCTGACCATCACCAATTCCTGGAGCTTGCTTAAACTCATGTCCGCTGAGTCGGTGATGCCATCCAATCATCTCATCCTCTGTCATCCCCTTCTCCTCCTGACTTCAATCTTTCCCAGCATCAGGGTCTTTTCCAATGAATCAGTTCTTCGAATCAGGTGGCCAAAGTATTGGAATTTCAGCTTCAGCATCAGTCGTTCCAATAATATTCAGGACTGATTTCCTTTAGGATTGAGTGGTTTGATCTCCTTGCAGTCCAAGGGACTCTCAAGAATCTTCTCCAACACCATAGTTCAAAAGCATCAATTCTTTGGCGCTCAGCTTTCTTTATAGTCAAAATCTCACATCTATACATGACTACTATATGTATCTATAGACATATACAGGTATAAATTTATGTACATGTTTCAGTATTCATTGAAACGTGTTCCCCCCATCCAGGTCCCACCCACTCTATCTCCATCTCCGAGTTCTACTAATTTGCATTTTCTTGTGTTTCTTTCCAAATTTACATATACATATATAAGACATTACAAACTTAGTAGTTATTAATCCTCCTCACTACTACTCATTTTCTCAGTGCTCTTGCCCTGTGAATACGCAGAGAGAGCATCTTCATTCTTTTCTAAAGCTGCGTACTATTCCATTTATGGATGTGTCATACTTACTTGAGTTTCCTCCTATTAAAAGACATTCTGATGGTCTCAAACTATTTTGCTGTTCATAAATTAATCCTATGATGTCTTGTGTCTAGATCTCAATTCTTTAGAACTCCATGAAAAGTAAGGAGGTTGATGGACATCTCCAAATTCCAACAAACCACAACTACCAAGTATCAGAGCAAAAAAGCAAAATGCACTCAGAAAAAGCCCAACTCTAGGAAGATCTTACTATACCAGGAGAGACTGCCATGTCCACCTTTTCCCATATATTCCATTTCCCTGGTCATCCAGTGGTTAAGAATCTGCCTTCCAGTGCAGGGGACATGGGTTTGATCCCCAGTCCTGGAAGATCCCACATGCCGTGGAGCAACTAAGCCCGTGTGCCACAACTACTAAAGCCCGAGTTCTAGAGCCACCGCAAGGAGAAGACTGCACATGGCAACTAGGGAAAGCCCACTCATAGCAATGAAGACTCAACACAGCCAAAAATAATTAATTTTTAAAAATTCCATTTCCCTTCAGCTCAGAAAAAAAACCTGACATCTTGAATTACTCAATCTACACATAGAGCAGTTTTTAACTATAATTGGTGGGGGGTGGTTATTGAGATAATGTAAAACTCGGCCCAGCCAAGCCTACCATCTCGGGAGATCAAGCATGGAGGTCTTTCCTTTGCCTCTCTGGCTGGGCCCATTAGAGGCTGAGCAATAGTCCTCTCCATGAAGACATTCACTTCCCCAGCCCTCCCCCATCCAAGCCAGAGATGCGTGCCTGCAGTTGTGAAAATGTCATATCAATGCTGGATTTGTCACCAAGAAATGATATGTGTTTCTTCTCTTACCCCTTTCAGATCTTTACTAAAAACAGCAGCCACACCTTAGACTGGGACCAGCACTAAAATAATGAGAATCAGGACAATCTGCTTGCCCTTCGGTTTGCTTTAACAGTCTCACCTTTCCTAAACTCAGTCACTGCATTCTCCAGCTACCTCCTCCCTCCTCCCACCTGTAGTTGATGCTGTTGGTTCCCTGCCCACATTCTCTTAGGTACCATTTCAGGACACTGGCCCGGCTTTCAATGACTAACATCTGCATCTCTTTGCCTAAGGGCTTTCTCCAGCTACCAGCGGCCATTCTGCCCATATGCAAGGCAGACTGGAAGGGCTTAGGAATTAACGCCCAGTGCTCTTTCCCTTACATTCTACTACATTTGAGCATTGATGATGAAACACGTGGTGTAGCAATTTCTTGGCCATGAAGAGTGTTTCAGTGAGAATGGGTCAGAGAATACTTTATAAGAAAGTTCTTAGAATTTGGGCTGTTTCAAGAAATTCACTAAAACTTCTCCAGTTCATTCCCTCCCTGAGATATATTTAACACATGCTGTTCCAGGGGCTGCTCTGATGGGACCTGGTCTCATAGCTTGTCCTACAAGTCCCTCACACCATCCACACCCTTTGGGCAATACTCGAAAATATCATCATTCCTGCAACACTGCTGCAAAATAAAAACTGGTGACTTATGAAATCAAGCATTTATTTTTCTTATTCGCAGGTCTGCAGACTGGCTATGGTGATGCTACTTCAGTCTGGGTTTGGGTCTGCTCCATATGACTAATCCTGGGATCCAGAGACAAAGGGTACTGGCTACCCAAGGCATGCTCTTCTCATGGTGGTTACAAGGGAAGCCACACTGCGTAAGCATTATTTAAAGGCGCTGCTGGAGTCACAGCCACTCACATTCCATTCGCTGAAGCAGGTCAGTGGCCAAGCCCACAGTCAGCGGGGTAAGAAGCATACAAGCTCCCAGATTGCAAGGGAGATGAGTGAAACTTTGCTGAATAACACTTCAATCGATCACATCAGCTAAAATTGTGACTCCCAGGGAGGGAGGGAGGGAGGTCAAGTACATCTTTCCAAAGCCCTCTGAATCTACAAACTGATACTGTCCTGTCACTCAAGTCAGTCCTATAAGCTGCCGAGAGGCGACGACCTCAGAGCGACCTTTCTTGAGAGACCCCTGGGGATGTGAAATGGCAGTCTCCCAGACTAGAGATCCCCAAGATGGAAAGTATCTAATTGATCTGGGATGGTTCAAAAACCTACCATTTTACTTCTCATGATCTGCCCTAAATCAAGCTTTCAAACTTCCCTTTAGAAAGGATGGGACCTGAAGAGAGAGAAGAGGCAGATGTGGGTGGTTTATATGCTTCACCCTCAATAATCACTGTCTAGCAATGGAGGTTCTGGCCAAGATACAGAATAGTGCAGTGGCCAGTGGCTACTCCTGTTTGACAACACACATTTGAATCTCTTCTTCTGCTGGATAATTGTCTTCCCCCCCCAACTCCTCAACTTCCACTTCCCCTTCTGTCTCCAAGAAGAACCCTCATTTTGCTCATGGAACTCCCCTCCTCAGGGAACAATGACCCACCTCCAACACCTCAGCCTAATTGGCTGGGAGTAGTTCTGTTGCCTTTGCAGTGACTGGTTCAAGAATAGGTAAATGACCTAGGAGGGGCTGATGAGATAAACACCATGGCTGTGGGAAGAGTTTGCTGGAGGAAAAATATTCCATCACTGTAAGGAGAAAGCCCTAGAAAGAAACCAACCCTTTCTTCTCTTTCTGAACGTTGTTATGTCCAGATGTCACTGCCAGAGTCCTCTAGCTTCCCAAAGATGAAACAGCTGAAAGATGGCAGAGTAGAGAGACGGAAAGAACAAACGTCCCAAGGACATCATTGACCTGCTGAATCCACCTCCCCTGAAGCTTGTCTTAACCACGACCTTACTTTTCAGTGAGGTCGTAAAAGATCCTGATTCCTGACTCTTGACTCACAGCTAAACCATCTTAAGCAGTATCTATCCAATCACTTTGTAGCACTGTGTCCTTGGGCAACAAGTCACTTAATTTCTCTAACTCCATTTTTGCACCAGAAACTATTGCCAGAATTAAACGACAGTGAGTATGAAGCATTTGAAAATTTGCAGTGTCTGGTGTCTGGTAAGGATGCAACTGACTCCCAGGCATGATTTTTATTACAGGGCTTTGGGGCGCCATCAAGCAAGAAAGTGCAGGCCTGGGCTGAGAATTGTAACTTCTGTGCTTCTCTGTGTTTACAGTTGTCGCCCTCTGACTGTTCCTTCTAGAAAGTTACAACCCCCTCCCCCCAAAAAAACCTGTTTTTATAATGGACTGAGAAGTATGAGTTCCCCTACCCTAATCTCTGAAGCCTGTGAGGTGTAAAAGCCCCATGGTGAAGAGTACAAGGGGGATGTGTTTATGTCTTATTTTTTAAACATGACATAATTAATATATGTTTTTTTAATATGAAAAAATGCAGATAAGCAATATGAGAAAAAGAAAAGAAAATTCACTTACGATACCAACACCCAAAGGAAAGCACTCTGAATACTATGGATGTGTTCTTCCAAACTTCTTAGCTGGGGGCATCTTTGAACAGAGGAAGAAGAGAGAAAAAACAGGCATCCTTGTATGCTACTTCTGAGGGTGAATTGGTGATGACCTTTTGGAGGGAAACTTTGTAGAGTCTTCGAAAATTAAAAAATATATATTTTTTATATGCACCAACACTTTGGCTCCTCTTGAGAGTCCCTTGGACTGCAAGGAGATCAAACCAGTCAATCCTAAAGGAAATCAACCCTGAATATTCATTGAAAGGACTGATGCTGAAACTAAAGCTTCAATACTTTGGCCACCTGATGTGAAGAACTGACTCATTGGAAAAGACCCTGATGCTGGGAAAGACTGAAAGCGGGAGGAGAAAGGGACAACAGAGGATGAGATGAGATGGCTGGATGGCATCACTGACTCAGTGGACATGAGTTTGAGCAAACTCCAGGAGTTGGTGATGGACTGGGAAGCCTGGCGTGCTGCCGTCCACAGGGTCTCAAAGAGTCAGACACGACTGAGCAACTGAACTGAAGTTTGACTCAACAATTTTGCCTTTAGAATCCAATCTCTAGAACAACAGCAAGAGGGGTGGATTATTGGATAGAGCTTGCAGAATGCCAGGTACTGTTCTCCACATTTTTGTAAGCAACCGTAATCCTCACTACCCATGAGGGAGATATTATATTTTTTATAACAGCTCAATTGAGATACATTTCACATACCATACAATTTGTGTACAATGAATGGTTTTTTAGCATATTCATCAAGTTGTGTAACCATCACCACAATTTTAGAATATTTTGTTGTTGTTGTTGTTCAGTTGCTAGGTCCTGTCCAACTCTTTGTGACCCCATGGACTGCAGCACACCAGGCTCCTCTGTCCTCCACTGTCTCCTGAAGTTTGCTCAAATTCATGAACATTTTAATCATCCCTGAAAGAAAGCCTTCTTGGTAGTCATTCCTCATTTCTGCAACCCCTTAACCCCTGGCAACCACCAATCTCCTTTCTGTGTCTATGGTTTTGTCTATTCTGGACATTTCATAGAAATGAAATCATACAATATGTGGTCTTTTGTAATTGGCTTCTTTCAGTTAGCATAATATTTTCAAGATTCAGCTACAAGCTACAGCTTGTATCAGAACTTACATCTTGTTAATGCCAAATAATATTCCATTGTATAGATACACGGTATTCTGTTTATCCATTTCTCAGCTGATGGGCATTTGGGCTGTTTCTACCTTTTTACTAATATGAATAATGCTGCTGTGACCATTCATGTACAAGTTCTTCTGTGAACTTGTGTTTTCATTCATCCCAGGTATATACACTGGAGTAGAACTGTTGAGTCATATAGCAATTCTATGTTTAACCTTTTGAGGAGCTGCCAAACTTTTTTCTAAAGTGGCTGCATCATTTTACATTCCCACCAGCAGTGCACAAGTGTTCCAATTTCTTTGTATGCTCGCCAACCAACACTTATCTGTCTTTTTGATTGCAGACATCTGAGTGGATGTAAAGTGGCATCTCATCGTGGTTATTTTGCATTTCCTTGATGAGTAGAGGGAGGTACAATTATTATGTTTATTTCATACATGAAGAAACTGAGTCACAGAGAGGTTAATTAAGTACCCCTGGTTACTGAGTAAGTGTACAGACTCTTGTGAACACAGCAGTATATGCAGAAGACAGCTTGTTGCAGTACTGTGGGAAAAAAAATTAGAACACCAGTAGGGGTTTATCCCTACAGAAGACCGTTCTCCAGTTTTCAAAGAATGAGGAAGGCCCATTTATGTGTACATGAAATGAACTCCAAGGCACATTGTTAGTGAAAAAGCCAGTCACAGGATCACGCGTACAAAATGAACCTACAGATACAGACATTGATACAGTTATGGATATATATGATACAGCTATAGGTTGGAAGGTTATACACTAAACTCGTTAGGAAGCAAGCTCCAGGAGGCCAGGGATCTTTTCATTTTGTGTGCTGCTATATCACTAACAGGCTTCCCTGATGGCTCAGTGGTAAAGAATTTGCCTGTAATGCAGGAGATGCAGAAGACGCAGGTTCAATCCCTGGGTTGGGAAGATCCTTTGGGGGAGGAAATGGCAACCTACTCCAGTATTCTTGCCTGGGAAATCCCATGGAGCCTGGCGGGCTATAATCCAGAGGGTCACAAAAGAGTTGGACATGACTTAGCAACTGAGCAGGCACACATATCACCGATACCCAGAACTGGATGTGTAGCGCATAGTAGGAGCAAAACAAATATTTGCTGTTAAATGGGCAATTCCTTTGGAGAAAGGATTGGAAAACAGGAATATATACAGAAGAGCTCATGCTTCATTCTGCAGAGCCATGTCCTCTGTGAGTGAATCCATATAAGTTGTATCATTTTTGACACACAAAAATAACCTGGATAAATACAGGTAGCAATGCAGGGATGATCTCTGCTTCCTGTAACTTGACATGCCAAAAGCTCTCCTAATATTCCACATTCAGGTCAAAGAGGAAAATGGACAGGTCTAATGAAGCTGCTGTATTTGTAAATATTAATGAGTAAAAACTGTTTGGATGGCTTAAAAAGTTAAAAATTAAAAAAAAAATCAACACCTGGAATTCTTGGGGCTTTTAGCAAGAGAAAAATGAGGCCTCACAAGAGAATTGGTATGGAAATGATACACAGCCTCAGTGTCTTCCTGGGACACACGAGGACCTTCCTGGCATTGCCCCCCACTTCAAGTGCATACAGCTCCCTCCCAAAGGGGCTCCATCTCTGGGGCTGATCACCTGCAGGGGAGACAGGCCGGCTCCAGCCCTGCTGGGTACCCCAGCCTGATCAATAAGTTGTTCTTCCAGTCAACAGGAATCCAGTGTCAAGATGCCAGCAATGAATCTTGTTTTCATGCCTGAGAAGATCTTAAAAATCAATAAGCATTAGAAGGACACAGCCAGGTATTTTTCTTTCTATTGTTTTTCAATATTTGTTTAATTTGTCATCCCTGATGAGCCCTCTGAGGAGGCCCAAAGATCAAGCTGCTGCTGCTGCTGGTAAAACAACACAAGTTTCACATCACATCACGCAAGGCTAACAGTCTTGGAAAACAATTAGGAGATATTCGGAGTTGGGAGCCAGTTAGGAAAGGGACCAGGGGCTGTGACCTGTTCTGGTAAACTTAGGGTACAGGACTGACCTACAGATTGCAACAGTTACAGGTGACAAAATTCAAACAGTGAAAAATGTCAAGTTGCACAAAAACGATGGTTAGCAGAGGCCAAATGCTTTCAAATTATGGTACTGGAGAAGACTCTTGAGAGTCCCTTGGATAGCAAGGAGATCAAACCAGTCAATCCTAAAGGAAACCAACCCTAAATATTCACTGGAAGGACTGAAGCTGAAGCTCCAATACTCTGGCCACCTGATGTGAAAAGCCGACTCATTGTAAAAGACCCTGATGCTGGGGAAGACTGAGGGCAGGAGGAGAAGGGGGCGACAGAGGATAAGGTGGTTGAATGGCATCATTGACACAATGAACATGAGTTTGAGCAAACTCTGGGAGATAGTGAAGGACAGGGAAGCCTGGTGTGCTGCAGTCCATGGGGTCGCAAAGAGCTGGACATGACTTAGCAGCTGAACAACAATGACAGCAGAGGCTGGGGCAAGAGAATTGTGAGCTGGATGTACAGCAGGCTGCTCCTCACAGATGAAGGGGACATTAGGGATTTACTGACACCCTCTCCATTTATGATGAGGAGGACATCTCTTCTCTGATCATGGGACATTCTCTGACTATGTCACAAGGCTCAGGCCAAGACAGGGTAGTAGGGTAGGGTCTGGCCACCATCTTGGACTCTTCCTTGAGAAATGAAGTATTTCCTGCCATCTCAGTAAACTAAGGATGTCACAGTCATCAGCAATTGCAGGCACCACAAATAGTGAGCTGGTGAGTCCAAGGGAACTCAGGAAGGAAAGAATACCTGCCATCTAGCAGCCATCAGTGGAGAAGGAAATGGCAACCCACTCCAGTATTCTTGCCTGGAGAATCCCAGGGACAGGGGAGCCTGGTGGGCTGTTGTCTATGGGGTTGCACAGAGTTGGACACGACTGAAGCGACTGAGCAGCAGCAGCCATCAGATCCTTGCTCCTCCAGGCTCCTCCATATCTGTGACCTTGGGCAGGGTCCTGAACCCGGCCATGCCTGTTTGCCTCATCTCTAAAATAGAGAGCCTAATTTTGTAGGTCCCTGGGAAAGGCACGGTGAGGATTAAGTGAACTATCCTAGATTAAGTGCTTAGAACAGTGGATGCCAGATGATAGTGCCAGATGATATTCATTAGTGACATCTTTCTGAAACACAACCTCCTTGCTTATACCCGGGTTAGGACAAAATTCAAACCCTCCAACCCAACCCACAACTCTGCAGGACCAGCTCACCTTTCCCATCTCACCTCTTGGTGACTCTCTGCTTCTCACTCTATTATCACACTCAATGTCCTTTTGTTCCTCTAGCAAAACAGATTACCAGGCCTTCATGCATAAAACAGACTACCATGCCATTACGTCTACCTTGGACCTTCTCCTGTCAGTTCTTCCCCAGCGCCCTGCCTATTGACCATTCATCCCTCAGGTCTTAGATGATATTTCCTTTGGAAGCTTCTCTCACCCATCGGATCCAAGTAGGGGCCCTTCTTTGTGTTTCCACTGTATCTTACTTTCCATTAATGTCCTTGCTACACTGTATTTTAAAATTTTTATTATGAAAAGTCAAAAGCCAAAAGAACAGTACAATACTACAATGAACTCGCACATATTCCCAACAATTGATAACATTTCCCCATATTTGCTTTCTCTCTAAATATATATGTATATGTGTGTGTGTGTGTGTGTGTGTGTGTGTGTATGTATGCAGGTGGTGTGGTGTTTAGTCACTCAGATGTGTTTGACTTTCCACTTCATGGACTGCAGACCGCCAGGCTCCTCTGACCATGGGATTTTCCAGGCAAGAATATTGGAGTGGGTTGCCATGCCCTCCTCCAAGGGATCTTCCCAACCCAGGGATCTAACCCACATCTCGGGTTTCCAAGCACATTACAGGCAGCGTGACCTTTCAACTCAAAACATTTCAGCTTGCATCTCCAAAAAAGAAAAAAAAGCTGAGTGTTATTTTCCAAATCTAAACTATAATACCCTAATAGCACCTACAAAAAATGAATCATTCTCTAATAACTGAATACTTGATCTGCATCCAAACTTCACCAATCCCTCCCTAATTTCCTTTTCTGTCTTTCTGCAAGACTGCGTTTTGAATTGCTCCTTTCCTTGGGCTGCAGCTCTAAGAGGAATGGAATGTATCACTTTGCTCTCCTCACCCCAGCACTCAGCCCTCCTTGGTAGGAATTTGTTGTAAGAATAACTTCCATGTCCTACCTCCTCTGCATCACCATGCCAGAACCCAGGCCCCCTGCACGGGGAGCCCAGAGTCTCAACCACTGAACCACCAGGGAAGTCCTTGTATAGATCCTTTGAAGACAACCACCAGGAAGAGTGGGGACTCTCCCAGAGAAGGAAGCTGAGAACATCTGACATGGCTGAATATGCGCCCCCAAATTTATATGTTGAAACCCTGTGCCCAACCTTGAAACATAACTATATTTGCTGATGTGGCTTTAAAGTGATGATTAAGTCAAAAAGAGGCATTTAGCGTGGGCCCCAATCCAATCTTTACAAGAAGAGGGATTTGGAACGCACAAAGAGATACCAGAGTGCACACACACAGAAAAGGCCACGTGAGGACACAGGGAGAAGATGCCGTCTGTAAGCCACGGAGAGAGCCTCAGGAGAAATAAGCCCTGCGCACACCTGGATTTCTGCCCCCCAGCCCCCAGAATTGTGAGGAAATAAATTTCTGTTGTTTAAGCCACCTAGTCTGTGCTATTTGTTTTGGCAACCCTAGCTGACTAAGACAAACTGCTCAGATGCTGGGGTACTCTTTGAGTCTTAGGCATCTGCTTCAAGGGATTGGCAGTTTAGAAATCCCCAAAGTTAAGGAAGGAGGGTGTTCTCTGTAGTATCCACAAAATCACATCAAGAGACAAAGAAGCAGGTTTAACACCCACCAGACCCAGCCAGTGGGGGAGGAAGACTAGTTTCCATTTGGATGGAATATTGAAGGTCTGGGTTACTGCACAGACCCCCGATGTATCAGTTACTGAGCTGAAACAGTGTTGGAACTAGAAGGGTAATAGAAGAATGAGGGACCTGGACTTCCCTGGTAGTCCATTGGTTAACAGACTTTATTTTCCAATGCAAGAGGTGTGGGTTCCATCCCTGGTGGGGAAGCTAAGATCCCACAGGCCTCTTGGCCAAAAAACTGGAACATAAAACAGAAACAATTTTGTAACAAATGCAGTAAAAGACTTTAAAAAAAAATAGAAAGGCCCATCATAACATCTAGCAGCAAAAAAAAAAAAAAAAAAAAGAAGTCAGGGAGCTGCCCTAAGTTTCATCCCATGGCAAGGAAAGAGTAGGGCAGCACATACACAAAAAAAATTAGAGGCAGCAATAGACACAAAGAAAGGGCTTCCTGAATATACCTGGTGAGTTCTGCTTATTTAATATCTGTTCTCTTACTTAGCCTGTTGCTGGCCAAGTAAGCAATGTCATTCATTGAGCAATTATTATTATTCCAAATTCCTTTCCTGTCACTATTGGGCAATTCCATCTTCCTTGAACTTGGCAAAAGCTAAGGAACAACAGGCAAACCACTGAAGAGCTTCTGCATTCCTGGAGCTGACAACTCAAATGCTGATGTTCTACAAACCCAGGATCAGAACACCACCCTCCATAACTCATGATCCAGAGAAGGAGACTAGCTCCCAGCCAGCCGAAGGGTAAGGCAGGCTTCAGAGTCACATCAGGCTCCAAAGAAAACTGAGTTCAAATCCTGACCCTGCCACCTGACAGCTGTGTGACCCTGGGCAAGATACTTAATGTCTCTGTACTTCAATTTCCTTATCTATAAAATGGAGATGATAAGTACCCATCCCATAAAGTTTATGTGGAATAAATAGAGCTCATTATGTGGAATAAATGAGGAAACAGATGCAAAACATTTAGAATCTCGCCTGACACAGCAGTTAGCATTACATATAGTTACATATATCTAGTATTACAGGTCAGTGCCCCTCAAAGTGAAAGCTTACAATAACCTTGGTTTGCTGTAAAGGCTATTAGACAAGAGACATGGTGATGCAAGCACAGATTCTAGAACTAGACTGTCCAGATCTGAATCAAGCAAGAATGGAAAGCACATACTATAACTGTTTGCTCTAACTGCTAGCAATACTGTCAGATACCTATAGTCATATGTACACATATATAACACACAGAGTAAGAACTTAATTATGGCAGCTATTATTAGAGAACTAGTCTTCTCAACAAACCCACAGAAACTCTGAAGCTGTTGGTCACCCAGAGACATCACAGGCATTGAGTGGGGGGTCTGACAGGAAGTGTGCTTCCCTCCTCAGTAGGTTTGCGGAACTTGACCCCAGCTGCTTTTGCTTCTTTGTCTACCAGTGGACAGTGGCTCTTAAGCCAACAGGGTGTCTTGAAATCAGAAACTCACCCTCCTTGGGCTGGACACTCAGCCGTAACCTCCAGCCCCCATTCCACACCAGAAGCTCTCAGCCACTTCTGTGTTACCTGGTCTGCTTCCTCCCTCCAGGGCAGGTGAGGTACCACAGCCCTTCGGCCTCCTGAGAAGATGACATTTTGATGAGGCCCAGCTGTCCCTGGGCCTGACTGTCCATTCAGTTCCCACTGCCCTGGGCCCTGTGGACTGGCAGAGGAACAGGCGGAAAAGATAAAAAAGCTGACACCCCCTGCAGGAAATAATTGTTTAGCTGATTCCAGAACTGAAAAAACAAGTGTAACATTGGAGAAAGGAGAGCAAAGTGCCATTCAAGGCCATTGTTAGAGCCTCCTCTCTGTGTATGGAGGAAACAAAGCGGCCCTGTGTGTGTGAGGACAGTGGCGTCTGTCACCAGCCACTGCTGTGTTACTCCTGGGGACAGGAGGATGGGAAATGAGGCCACAGTACCCTCCTGGGTCTGGCGCGCTGTGGACTTCGCTAATCACAGCCCCCATGGTGCCCTGTAGTGGGGGGCAGGGGACACCCGTCAGGAGTGACCGATCGGGTCTGGGCTAGTCTTCTAGGCATGGCGAATTGCCAGGTGACCCTTCCTCTCCCTCTCCTCTTACCAATTTTCAGAGACTCATGGCAAGTTAGAGCTGAAAAGAATCGCAGCTATCTCATCTTCAAACACTCCAACTCTCGGCTTTCATGAGGGGGCATCCGGCCCAGACTGTCGCCTGGCTGTGTCTCACATCAGCTGCAGTTGGCGAGGCCAGATGAATCATTATGTAAGAGCATCCCTGGGACCCCCTCAAAGACCAGACACTCTGTTGTGAGCAAGCTCACAAAATGAGGCTTCTGTCTTTAAATCCTGGTTCTGCCACTAACTACTCATAGATTGTGAGGGTTCTTTTTTTTTTTTCCCCTCTCTGAGCCTCAGTTTTCCCACCTGTAAGCTGAGATCATTCTTAGGTTACCATGGAGATTAAATGAATTAATAGGCATCTCAGTGGTAAAGAATCCACCTGCCAATGCAGGAAATGCAGGAGATGCAGGAGACACGGGTTCGATCCCTGGGTCAGGAATATCCCCTGGAGAA
Source organism: Okapia johnstoni (assembly GCA_024291935.2). NCBI lineage: Eukaryota > Metazoa > Chordata > Mammalia > Artiodactyla > Giraffidae > Okapia > Okapia johnstoni. Next base: position 13,048,387 of record CM044325.1, read on the forward strand.
GGAAATGGCAATCCACTCCAGTATCATTGCCTGGAAAATTCCATGGACAGAAGAGCCTGGCAGGTTACAGTCCGTGAGGTCGCAAGGAGTCGGACATGACTGAGCAACTAAACGACAACAATGTAAAATTCATGAAACATCACGGCCTGTCAAAATTACTTAAGAAGCAGGAATGACAAGTTAGATGCTCACATTACACCTGAGATTTGCTTAGACTCACGAGGAGAAGGCATGAGGATGGCTGGAAACCCAGGGTCTCGAATACCCAAATTCAGCCTCGCTGCTCACGACGGCCTAACTTTGCCCCATTAGGTCCCTCAGGGAAGCTGGGCACCAACAAATACCCTCAGGGATGAGGCAGGTGGCCAACTGTGACACAACAGGAATCAGTTGGAACAGTGGGATTCCAGCACCCGAGCCAGGATACAGAGGCAGCCAGGGCTCAGCTCCGGGCAACCACTGCAACATGGAAGGTGGCAATAGCACGGCCACGCCTGTAGATTTTTAAAACAACCCAGAAACCTGGATTTTTGCGTTGAATTTCCCAATTGTGACACGTTTCCTGAGACATTGTTAGTGTGAAGTCAGCCTCAAATCATGTACCTTGTGACGCTTGGTCTGGACACAGACGTCATTTTCCAGGCCAGGCCACGCCTGTTGTTTTCAAATCTTCTGCCCTCCACTTGCAGGCAGATTCCCTGTCCGCTGATCAGGCCACTTCAAACCCACTCTCTGACTTGGAGCAAGTGGCCTAAGATCAAAAAAGATGAGCAGCCCTGTCTCAGTCCATGAAGTGGGGGTGAGGAAGAGGTCAGCCAGGGAGATGAGGGGGAGCGCCCCAAAGGACCGCAGCCCCTTGATCTAATCCATCTCCTGCAGGCACTCCCCTGATAAGGGCTGGACTTGGTGGTGGGACCAAATGGCAGACTGAGGGCTCATGCCCCTGTAATCTCCATCAATCACCTCAAATGAACATAAGTGGTCTCAGTGACCAGAAGTGCTTGGTAGGCAAAAGCAACTTCAAAACAAGACTGCTCATAATGAGATACCACTTCACACCCACTAGATTGGTTACCATCAAAGAGACAGATAATAACCAGCATTGGTGAGCATGTGGAAAACTGGAGCCCGCAGACATTGCTGATGGGAATGTAAAATGGTGCAATCACGATGGGAAACAGTCTGGCAGTTCTTCAGAAAGTTAAACACAGACTTACCATATGACCCAGCAATTTCACTCCTGGGTATATACTCCGAGAGGAATGAAAACATAAAGCTACACAGAAACTTGTCTGAGAGTGTTCACAGCAGCATTATTCACTATGGCCAAAGGCAGAAACAACCCAAACATTAATCAAATGATGAATGGATAAGCAAAATGCCGTGTATCCGCACAATGGAAATTATTCAACAGTCAAAAGGAATGAAGTGCTGAAACAGGCCACCAAAACATTAGGACACCCCATGAAAACATTAGGCTGAGTGGAAGCTAATTAAAAGACCACATAAGGTTCCATTTATATGAGAAGTCTAGAATAGGCAAACCTATAGATACAGAAAGGAGATTAGAGGTTGCCAAGGGCTCGGTGTGATCAAGAGAGTCGGCAGAATGATAGCTAAAGGGCATCGTTTTTCTTTTGAGAGTGATAAAACATGTTCTAAAATTGGTTGTGGTGATGGTTACATAACACTAAAATCCATTGAATTGTTACACTCTAAGTGGGTAAATTGTATACAGGACTTATATCTCATAAAGCTATTACAAAAAAAAAAAACCCTCAAAACTAAGACTGCTGCCTTTAATTACCTTCCTTTTTCCTTTTTTAAAGATTTTTTTTCCTGATGTGGATCATTTTTAAAGTCTTTATTGAATTTGTTATAATATTGCTTTTGTTGTATATGTTTTGGTTTTTTGGCCATGAGGTATATGGGATCTTAGCTCTTCAACCAGGGATCAAACCCACACCCTCTGCATTAGAAGGAAAAGCCTTAACCACTGGACCACGAAAGAAGTCCCCTTTGTTCAGTCGCTAAATTGTGTCCAAATCTTTTGTGACTCCACGGACAGTAGCCCACCAGACTCCTCTCTTCATGGGATTTCCCAGGCAAGAATACTGGAGTGGGTTGCATTTCCTTATCCAAGGGATCTTAATTACCTTCCATTAAAAAGAAACTCTATCCATATCACTCTTTTCACTGCAGCCGCACTGGAGAAGACAGGTCAAGAGCTCTAAAAGGGTGCTTTTCCTCAAAAGCACAGGGCTCAAACAAGGGTAACCAACTAGCCTGGTTTGCCTGAGACGGTCCAGTGTTAGCACAGAAAGGCTGGTGTCCCAAACAGAGATGCTTGATGATCATAATGCCCACTCTTTCCCAGAGCACAGGAATGTTCTGCCCTTCAGTGCAGCCAATGGCTAGAACAAAGTCTCCATATAAATAATCCTTCCTCATTTTGGATGTAAGTCATCCTTAGTCAGTGACCCTTTTGACCCTCTAATGGTCAGAAGGTTTTTTTTTTTTTAATTATTGTTGCTCCTTATTTACAGATGAAGAAACTGAGGTTCAGTGATGAAATAACTAGCCAGAAGCACACAGGAGCCAGAAATTGAACCTGGATCTTTTTCCAAAACCCAAGTCACTCCTTCCACTCATCATCTCGTCTCTTACCATACCACTGGGTTGAGTGTCCAGGAACACAATCAGATTGTTCTTGGCCCCTGGGGAAGGTAGTCAGACATCCAGAGAGAAGAAGCATGAGTTTTCAGCTACAAAGACAAGGAGACAGCACAGACTCTGGAGCTAAAATGCTCAAGTTTGGGCTTTGCCAAAATTTTAGTTGTGTGAACTTGGAGAAGTTAACTTGACTTCTCTGTGCCTCAGTTCCCCCTAAGTAAAATGGTAAAAATTATAGTACTCTGTGTGTGTGGGTTTGTGTATATCACATCAGATTGCTATAGGAAGTAAATAAATCAATGTGTAAAATGATTAGAATGGAGCCTGGCATATGTATTAAGTAAATCTATTTAATACATTTATTTAATAATACAAATGTAAATTTATTAAATAAATTAGTCAGTTCAGTTCAGTTCAGTCACTCAGTCATGTCCGACTCCATGAATTGCAGCACGCCAGGCCTCCCTGTCCATCACCAACTCCCGGAGTTTACCCAAACTCATGTTCATCAAGTCGGTGATGCCATCCAACCATCTCATCCTCTGTCGTCCCCTTCTCCTCCTGCCCCCAATCCTTCCCAGCATCAGGGTCTTTTCCAATGAGTCAACTCTTCGCATGAGGTGGCCAAAGTGTTGGAATTTCAGCTTCAACATCAGTCCTTCCAAAGAACACCCAGGGCTGATCTCCTTTAGGATGGACTGGTTGGATCTCCTTGCAGTCCAAGGGACTCTCAAGAGTCTTCTCCAATACCACAGTTCAAAAGCATCAATTCTTCGGCGCTCAGCTTTCTTCACCGTCTAACTCTCACATCTATACATGTATCATTAAGTAAATGAAAGCAAGCACAGATCCATATACTAAGTACTGGAAAGAAATCAGACTAGGTTTAACAAAAACCAGAGTGTGAGACCAAATCATGCAAGTAAACTCTTAACATTCATTCTGCTGCTTCCCATGTAAATGTTCATGGCTGAGAAACTGCTAGAAACTCTTCAGGCCATAGACACACCTTTAGCTGCAACATGGCAGTGGCAGTATGGGCAATCCTGGCAAAATGGGATGATCTGATGCAGAGTTGCAGGCCCTGCCTGGCACTGACTAAGCACAGGATTCCCCTCACAGCATGCCGGCCCACAAGGGCAAGGAGAATTGTTAGGTAGCTCCTTCCACTGGGGCAAGTGGGTGTGATTAACATCATTTTTTGATCAACATCAGCTTCAGCTGAAGTTCAAGAGGCTCAGAGAAGTTCAAGAATTTGTTCGAGGTAAGTTAACAACATGGAGAGTTTGGATTCAACCTTAGGTTAAATTCTAAAGCCCCTATGCTTTTCCGCCCCATGGAATAGTTGTTATTTCTATGTAACAAATTACCTCAAAGCTTAGCAGCTAAAAACCACAAACACTCATTAGGCCAGAGATCCAGGAGTGGTTTAGCTAGGCAGTTCTGGCTCAGAATCTCTTGTGAGGTTGTAGTCAAGGTGTTGGCCAAGGCCACTGTCATCTCAACGCTCTACCAGGGCTGAGAATCTGCTTCCAAGCTCGGTCACGAGGCTGTCGGCAGGCTTTTTAGTTTCTGACTTCTTAGGTCAGAGGCTTCAGTTTTTCACCACATGAATCTCTCCAGAGAACTTCTCATAACATGACAGCTTGTTTTCCTGGGAGCAGAGATTCAGGAAAAAGAAAGCAGACAAAAATGAGTACTGAGAAGCCGCCTAGTTTATAACTAATCTTAATTTAAACTAAGCAAACTGAAAGTTAGTTTATAACTAATCTTAGATGTGACATACCACCACTTCTGACACCCGCTATTGGTCACACAGACTAATTGTGGCACATGTGGGAGGAGACTTCACAAGGGTGTTAAAACCAGGGAACACAGGCCATTGAAAGCCAACTTGGAGGCTGGTGGCCATTCTGCCCATCTTCCCAAAGTAAGACAAGAAAGCACAGACCTGCAAATACTAAGGGAATATCCTGCAGAAAAGTCTGAGAAAGTAATTTTATTTTTTTTTAAACTTATTTAATTGGAGGCTAATTACTTTACAATATTATGGTGGTTTTTGCCATACATTGACATGAATCAGCCACGGGTGTCTGAGAGGTTGTTAACAAACATTTAATTCACTCAAAGCAGTGGGTGGCCCTATGGATACAGGCAGAAGTAAACCTCGAGTTTACATGGAGTTATTGGCAGAAAAGAAAAATCAAGCCATGTGGTCCTGGGAGAAAAGAAGAGGAAGAGGTCAAGAAAGAGAGCTGGAATCAGGACTCTAGGACAAAGTGGACAATCTTCTAGTCCAGAGAGAGGTTCATTCTCAACAGCCTACGTCTGTTGTCTTGGCCCTGGACAACATCCCCACAGAAAATGGGAGACCAAAAGGAAAAGGGGGGAGAAAAATAAGGAGAGAAACTAATGACCAATTTCTGGATTCACAGTTAGACATTCTTTCTCTGGCTTAAATCCATCAGAACCTGTTTCGAGCCAAATTTCATGAAGGAACTGGGGATACAAAAAGAAAGAGATAACTAGATAGGAAAGATGCATAAGGGAACTGTCATAGGTTGGCAGATGGAGGGCAGAGGAGGTAGGTGGTTCCTTCAAAGCCAAGTTCCAGGACTTTACAATTTGAATCTCTTCCAAGATAGGACCTAATTACTGGGCAAATCAAGAGTCCTGTACTGTCCACTCAAAGCCATCCTTACATTCCTTATAATTATTTTGTTGAATCAAAGAATTAAATCATTTCATGAACCACCCCTCTCATCCCCACTATAGGTGTCATAGGAACCCAGTTAGGTAATATCTTTCATTGGATGCCCTTTCTACTCCTTCTCCCCAAAACGTCCCCACCTGCTAATCAGAATGGATCTCCTCCAGAACTAGAGAAAGTCATCAACACCTTATTTGGATAAGGTTAATAATACCAGCTCCTACCTACCCCAGAGACAGAATGGAAACTGTACACATGAAAGCAATTTTACATTCTTCGAGAAAGGTGGGGTGGGCAAGGGGAGGGTATATTCCAAGAATTTGTAATGACCTACACAGCCACATTTTAATTCCGAGCGGCCAGGTAAGATGATCACTCCAGAACAGCTACGTTTCCAAGGTGCTCCTCAAGCCTACAGATGCAGTTCCCCAATCAGCCAGCTCACCCACACGAGCCTAGAAAAATCAGTTTCCCCGTACCTAGCGAGTAGACACAGTGAAGTGAAGTCGCTTAGTTGTGTCCGACTTTTTGAGACCCTATGGACTGGAGCCTATCAGGCTCCTCCGTCCATGGGATTTTCCAGGCAAGAGTACTGGAGTGGGTTGCCATTTCCTGCTCCAGGGATCTTCCCAACCCAGGGATCGAACCCCGGTCTCCCGCATTGTAGGCAGACGCTTTTACCGTCTGAACCACCAGGAAAGCCAATTTTCTTCTCTGAAAACCACCTAGTGCCTGCGTCCTGCAAATCCCACGGTCCTGGCGTCCCCGGGCTTGAGCAGTCCCGCCTTCGCGCCCTCCTCGGCTCCTCCCCATCCCCTAGCTCCGCAACTCAGGCCGCTCCCGCCACCCTGAAGGACTACAGCCCCCAGTACGCCCCGCGCGACTATCGGAGCCACGTGACCGCGCTTCTACGCCTACCTCGGTCACGTGACTTGGGGAAGATGGCCGCGCTGACGGCGGAGAATTTTGCCGCTCTCCAGAGCCTGCTGAAGGTAAATGGGAGGGCTGGGGGCAGCGCAAGACGGGCCTTTATCTCCGAGACTTTGCACAGAGCAGGAGTTGAGAATAAACCAACTGGATCTGGAGCCACGACTCTGCCACTGCCTCTCACTGTGACCCCTGGCAGGCGGTTGCGCCTTTCCGAGCTTTTTGATGGCAGGAACAAAATTAGTATCGCTTTGACAGGATAGTGGGGAAAACAAACAAGACAATGGACTTGAAGGTGCTGTACGAAGGTGCCCTACTAAAAGTCTCTGGGGCTGGGCTTTGGGATTGGCGCATTGGGGTAGTAATCGCTAGATTCGCCTTACCAGTTCCCCATGCACTTTAATTTTGAGATCTTGATTTACAGGCAGTTGCAAAAAAGAAAAAAACACACAAAAAACCCTATATAGAGAGATCCTATTTTCCCATTACTCAGTTTCCTCCAGTGGTAGCATTTTGCAAAGCTGTAGTATGATACCACAACGAAGATGTTGACATTGATAGTCAAGATGCAGAACATTTTCCATCACCACAGGGTTTTCCATGTTCCCCTTATAGAGCTACACCCACTTGCCCTCAGCCTTCACTCCCTCCCTAAACTCTGGCATTCACTAATTTGTTCTTCATTTCTATAATTTTATCATTTCAAGAATGTTCTATAAATGAAATAATAATGCAATATACAACCTTTAGGGACTGGCTTTTTTCTCTGAGCGCAGTTGTCTGGAGATTGATCCATACCGTATGTATCAATAGTTCTTTCTTTTTTGTTGCTTAGTAGTAGTCCATGGTATGCCATCTGCAGGGTTTTTTGCTATTACAAATAAAGCTGCTGTAAACATTTGTATACAGTTGTTTTTTTTTTTTCGTATGAGCGTAAGTTTTTAATTCTCTGAAATAAATGCCTAGGAGCATAATTCTGGATCTTTTAGTAGTTGCATGTTTTGGAGTTTTTTGTTTTTTTTATGAAACTGCCACAATTTCCAGAATGGCTATACCACTTTACATTTGCAACAGCAGTGCATGAATGATCCAGTTTCTCCCCATCCTCACCAGCATTTATTGGGATCACTATATTTTATTTGGTCTATTCTGGTAGGCATGTTTTTGTATCTCGTGGTTTGAATTTGAATTTCTCTAATGGTTAATGATTTTGGACTTCTTTTCATGTGCTTACCATCTGTATCTCTTCAGAGAAATATTCGTTTATGTCTTTAGTTCATGCTCTAATTGCATTGTTTGGTTTTTACTTCTGAGTTCCTTTATGTATTAGAGAGTGTAATCCTTTGTTATATATGTGGTTTGCACATATTCTTTCCTAGTGTATAGCTACAGAGGATTGGTGGCTCAGCCAGCAGGAATGTGTTGTCTTCCAGTTCTGGAGGCCAGAAGTATGAGATCAAGGTGTCAGTCAAATTGGTTCTTTCTGAGGGCTTTGAGGGATAGTTTGTTCCATGCTTCTCTCCTACCATCTGTTGGTTTCTGATAATATTTAATGTTTGTAGTCTCTGCATTCACCTTCACATGAAGTTCTCCCTGTTGGCATCTCTGTTTCTAAATTTCCCTTTTAATTACGGTGTCAGTCATATTGGATTAGAGTTCACCCTGTGTTCCTTGGGGCTTCCCTAGTGGCTCAGATGGTAAAGAATCTGCCTGCAAAATGGGAGAGCTGAGTTCAATCCCTGAGTTGGGAAGATCCCCTGGAGGAGGACATGGCAACCCACTCCAGTATTCTTGCCTGGAGAATCTCCATGGACAGAAGAGCCTAGCAGCCTACTGTCCATAGGATTGCACAGAGTCGGACACAAGTGAAGCAACTTAGCAACTCATCACATATGTATGACCGTATCTTCACTAGTTACATTTGCAGTGTGCATGCATGCATGCATGCAATTCCATTTCTAAATGAGATTGCATTTTGAGATCCTGGGAGTTATGACTTCAATAAGTGAATTTTAGGGGGACACAGTTCAGCTTGTAACAGGAGCTTTTGCAGAGCAAAGGTTTTAATTTTGATGAAGTACAGTTTTTCAAAAAAATTTCCTTATATGAACTGTGGGTTTTTTTTTTTAAAGAATTGTAGTTTTGGTATAAATTCTCAGAACTCTTTGTGAAGCCATAGCTCTCAAAATTTTTCCCTATTTTTTGCTCAAAGTTTTATAGTTTTATATTTTCCATTTATATATCTTTTAACATTTAAGTCCGTGACCAGTTTTGCCTTAATTTTGTATAAGGTGTGTGAGACACTTTGAGGTGTTTATTTTTCCCTCCCTTTGGCCTATGAATATCCAGTCATTCAAGTACCATTTGTTGAAAAGTCTATTTCCTCTGTTGAATTGCTTTTGCAATTTTGTCAAGAATTAGTCAGGCATATTTGCATAGGTCTACTTCAGAGGTCTTTGGTTTGTTCCATTGATCTATTTGTTTATCCCTCTGAAAATACCATATATTCTTGATTACCATAACTATATAAGTCTTAAAATCAGGCAGATGGATTCCTCCTACTTCATTCTTTATCAAAATTACTTCAGCTATTCTAATTCTTTTGCCTTTCTATATAAATTTTAGAATGATGTTGGATATATCTTCAAAAAAAAGAAAATTTGCTGAGATTTTCATAGGAATTGGGTTAAATCTGTTTATCATTTAGGAGCAAATTGACATCATCTTAATGTGTTGGAGCGTCCAAACCATGATCATGATGTGTCTCCCCATTGATTGAGATCTTTGATTTTTTTATGTGTGCTGTGTAATTTTCAGCATACAAGTCCTGTACATGCTTTGTTAGACTGATTCCTAAGTATTTCTTCTTTTTTTCTTGAGCAGTTGCAAATGATATTGTACTTTTAATTCCAATGTCCACATATTCATTGCTAGTGTATAGAAATACACCTGATTTTTATATGTGTCTCTTGGATTTGCAAACTGCTGACCTCATTTATTCTAATAATTTTTTGTACATTTCTTTGGGCTTTCTCATAGACTGTCATGCTTTCTGCAAATAGGGACAATTTTATTTCTTCCTTTCTGATCTGCAAACCTTTTCTTTCTTCCCCTTGCCTTGTTTTAGTGGCTAGAATTTTCAGCACTATGTGGAGTCACAGGAGTGATAGCAGACAGCTTTGTCTTGTTCCCAACTTTAGTCTCTCATTGTTAACTATGCTGTCTCCAGGTTTTTTGGTAGATGCTCTAAATCAAGTTATGGAAGTTCCCCTTTTATTCCTAATTTTATGAGAGTTTTCGTCAAGAATGGATGTTTAATTTTATCTACTGCTCTTTCTACATTGATTGACATCCTGTGCTTTTCTTCTTGAGCCTGTTAATATGGTGGGCATATTAATCTATCAATCTAATTTGATAGATTGTCAAATACTGAACTGACCTAGCTAGCATCCCTAGAGTAAATTCGACCTGGTTATAGTGAATAATGCTTTTTATATATTGCTAGCTTCTATTTTCTAGTATTTTGTTAAGGATCTTTGCATCTCTTTTTATGAGGGATGTTGGTCTATTGTTTGGTTGGTTTTACATATATTCTCTGTCTGATTTTGGTATCAGAGTAGTGCTACCTTTGTCAAATGAGTTGGGAAATGTTTCCTCCTTTTCTGTTTTCTAGAAAAAGATTGTGTAGAATTAGTTAATTCTTTCTTTAAATGTTTGTTAGAGTTCTCCAGTGAAGCTATCTGGGTCTGGCAATTTCTTTTCTAGGGATTTTAAAATTACAAATTCAGTTGCCTTAATAGTTACAGGACTGTTCAAGTTTTATATTGGGAGAGTTGTGGTAGTTTGTTTTTTTTGAGAAATTGATCCATTTCATTTAAACTGTCAAATTTATGTGTGTATAGTTGTTTGTATATAGTTATTCTCTTATTTTCTTTTTGAAATCTGCAGGGTCTGTAGTGATATGCCCTACTGCCTTCCTGATAATGGTAATTAGGGTTTCCTTTCTTTTTAACTTTGTCAGTCTTGCTAAAAGTTTGTTAAGTTTTTAATTAATTTTTTTAAGTTTGATATTTTCAAAGAACCAGTTTTTTGTTCCGTCGATTCCTCTTTTTTCCTGTTTTCACTTTTTCTGGTGTCTGCTCTTTGTCATTTCCTTCCTTCTTCCTTTAGGTTTATTATGCTCATGTTTTTCTAAGCCCTTGAGATGAGAACTTGGGTTATTTTTTTTGGATTTTCCCTCTTTTCTAATGTATGCATTCAATGCTATAAATTTCTCTCTCAACACCATCTTGGCTGTATCCCCAAAATTTGGGTGTTGTATTTCATTTTCACTATTCAGTTGAATAAATGAAATAAGTTATTTCATATATTTTTAAACTTTCCCTTGAGACTGTCCCTTTAGTCTGTGGATTATTGTTTCCAAATGTTTGGACACATTTCTTTGATCTTTCTCATTGATTTCTAGTTTGATTCTGTTGTGTTCGCTGACAACGCTCTGTATGCTTTCAGTTCTTTTAAATTCATTAGGGTTTGGTTTTTGGCTCAGAATATCATCTATCTTGGTATATGTTCAGTGAGCTTTTGAAAAGAGTGTGTATTCTGTTGTTCCTGGGTGGTGTTCCATAAATGTCAATTAGGTTGATTGATGGTGTTGTAGAGTTCTTCTGTATCCTTGTTGAATCTGGTCTAGTTGTTGTATCAGGTGTTGCAAGAGGGGTGTTAAAGAGTCCAGCTGTGTTTATGGATTTGTCGATTTCTCCTTTCACTTCTGTTTTTGCTTCCCATATTTAGTAGCTCTCTTGCTGAGTGCTTACATTCAGGATGTCTTCTTGGTGGACAGAACTTTTTATCATTATTTAATGTCTCTCTCTGTCTCTGGTAATTTTCTCTGCTGTGAAGTCTACTTTATCTGATGGTCATATAGCTACTCTTGCTTTCCTGATTGTTTGCATGGTCTCTTTTTCCATTCTTTTACTTTTAATCTGTTTCTGTCATTATATTTGAAGGGAGTTTCACGTAGACAGCATTTAACTGATCATATTCCTTAATCTAGCAGTCCCCAACCTTTTTGGGACCAGGGACCATTTTTGTGGAAGACAGTTTTTCCACAGACTGGGTCAGGGGCTATGGTTTTGGTATGATTCAAGTACATTGCATTTATTGTGCACTTTATTTCTGTTATTATTATATCACCTCCACCTCAGATCATCAGGTATTAGATCCTGGAGGTTGGGGACCCTGTTTTAATCCACTTAGCTTTATTTTTGTTTCTTTAATTTTGCTGCCTTTCTGTGGGTTATTTGACCAGTTGACCATTTGGGGGAATTCCATTTTGATTTATCTATAGTGTTTTAAAATGGAATTCTCTTTATAACTCTTATAGTGGTTGTTCAACTTATTACATTTATTTAGATAACGTCACAATCTCAGTGGCAATATCAGTATCGTCATTTTACCAGGTCGAGTGAAGTAGTCCCTTATTTATGATATAGTTATCTTAAATACTTCCTTTACATACATTTAGAGCCACGTCGGACGGTGACTTTTCTTTTTGCTCATATATCCTAGACTTTGAGCTGAAGAAGAGGGCACCCTTCTTCTGGCCACCCAGAAGCCCAATAGGTGAAAACAAAGAAACTCCAGCAAATACTTGCTTTCTCTTACCGGAGACCAAGAAAGGGATAGCTTAGGAAGACAGAAAACTGTTGGACAATAACTCTTCTACTCCACCAAAACACCACAGGAAAAACTGGCTTGCCCTCTTTAGCTATGTCAGCAAAGGCCGAGGGGAAGCACAGACTCCTACCTTGTGAGGCTATAACAAGGTGTTTCAGCACCCCCCTCAGGTGGCATCAGAGAAAGCCAAGTAGGGAGCTGGACTCCATCCCCACCAGCTGGTTCCACCACCCCATGGTATAAGTGGAAACTGCATGGAGCCAGAACTTCCACCTCTGCACAGTAGCAGCGAGGAACCCCCACATTAGCGTGTCAACAGGAGCCAAGTAGGGGAGCTGGACTTTTATCTCCATTTGGTAGTCATGAAGCCGCATCTCTCTCTCTCACACACACACACACACACACACACACACACACACACACATGAAGCCGCATCCTCCCCACTAACACCCCCCACCAACACACACACACACTCACTCACACACACACACGCATGAAGCCGCACACACACACACACACCCACACACACACACCACACACCACACAACACACACACACACACACACACTCCCCATGCCACCTGAGCAGTGAAAGAGAAGGCCAGCCAAAATAGAAGATTTAAACAAGATCCACAGTCTCAGGACATAATATGACCATGTCATTCCTTGGTCATGAGGTCCCTAGAAGGTCTGTCTTCTCTCCCTTTTCAGCATTGTCTTACATTTCTATAAAGTGCCTGCGGAGTTTAGCTGTGTTTAGCAGGAAAAATAAGAAAAAGTACATCTGCATCATCTTCCCAGAAATGAAAGTGTCCTGTGCCCCTCTTAGGTGTTACACCTTGACCGAGACTGTGTTATGTTCTTAAGAGATGTATTTTCAGAGTCTGAGTTTGTTTCTTGTTTTGTCTTTTTCCATCTGTGAATTAATTTATAGGCCTCCTCGAAAGATGTTGTCAGACAGCTGTGCCAAGAGAGCTTTTCTAGTTCAGCCCTTGGCTCGAAGAATCTCTTGGATGTTACGTGTTCCAGCTTGTCTGTGACCCAGGAGGAGGCAGAACAAGTAAGTGTGGTCAGAAATGACCTCTGGCCACTGGCTTCTCAGCTCATCAGTCTCTTCGTTGACATCCCAGCCACTGCCACGTCCAAGGGGATTTTTCCCCTGAAATGTCTGTTGACATTATAGCAAACTTAAAATAGATGATTTTTTTTTAAATGTTAGGGAACTTAGTGGGAACCTGCTGTGTATCACAGGGAGCTCAGCTCTGTGCTTGGTGGTGGCCTAGGGGCACCCTCCTAGGGATGAGGGGATGAGAGGGAGACCCAAGAGGGAGGGGATATGTGTATACTTATAGCTGATACACTTTGGTGGTGATTTAGTTGCTAAGTCGTGTCTGTCTCCTGTGACCCCATGGACTGTAGCCTGCCAGGCTCCTCTGTCCATGAGGATTCTCTAGGCAAGAATACTGGAGTGGGTTGCCATTTCCTTCTCCTGATACACTTTGTTGTGCAATAGAATCTAACACAGTATTGTAAAGCAACTATGCCCACCCCCAACAAAAAAATGCTATTGTCATTGAACCTTCACATCCTTATGATAAATGAGGCATGGATGGGAAGACTATACCCAGAATCAGAGCTCTTGACCATTTACTTTTCAGATTTGTTACCTAGACAGTGTGCACGAAAGCCACACTTGTGCTTTTCTGAGCTGAGCAACCTCCCATGGTGTCTGAGAAAGCCCTAAGGCAGAGAAAATTACCTCCAGAGCATCTTGTTAGGTTCAGCTGCTGCTGCTGCTGCTAAGTCACTTCAGTTGTATCCAACTCTGTGTGACCCCATAGACGGCAGCCCACCAGGCTCCCCCGTCCCTGGGATTCTCCAGGCAAGAACACTGGAGTGGGTTGCCATTTCCTTCTCCAGTGCAGGAAAGTGAAAAGTGAAAGTGAAGTCGCTCAGTCATGTCCGAGTCTTCGCGACCCCATGGACTGCAGCCCACCAGGCTCCTCCATCCATGGGATCTGCTAAGCAGTGTGATTCTCACAAGATAAGGACAGGCCACACCTGGCTCCATGTGCAGTTGAAACGACACGGAGTGGAACCTGGACAGCGTCCTAGCAGGGCAGCGTCAGACACTCCTTCCACAGGGGGGTCTGCACAGCCAGCCTGGAGCTCTTTGCTCTCCTCGCCCTCCCTCGCGACAGCTGGGGGTAAGGAGGTGACATTCCAGCCGCTCTGGATGAAAAGCCCAAACTCCCCCCGGAGCCAGTACCTCTGGCAGCAGTGGCAGTAAGCACAGCTTGAGGCGCTGGCAGGAACTGTGTGGCCACACTCAGGGAAGCCCAAACTGTGGGCCCTGGTGTCTCCGCAGGCCTGCCGGTCCAGCGGCAGGGGACCAGTGCAGCGTTGCCTAGTAACACAGCTGACTTGCCTCTTCTCTCACATTACCAGAGGAACAGGCTAGAAAGTTAGCTTAAGGTCAGAGTCTGTGCACCAGGGAAAAAACGGGCTTTATTAACCCTTTGCCCACCAGCAGAGAGACTTTCTGGCAGGTTGATAGCATCCTTGGTCGGGCAGCTGCATGTCTTCTAAGCAACAGGTAAACTTGGAGGCGGGCCGAGGCATGTGGGCATCAGCAGCTGGGCCCCCGGGGCCTCTGGACTCCTGAGACCCAGCGTGAGTGGCACTGGCAGCATGCGGCAGGCCCTCTTCCCAGCAGGGGGATGGCGCCCTGTCTCCTGTCCCAGCGCCCCTCACCGCCCAGGCTCCCCGTCTACCCCGCAGCTGCTCCAGGCCTTGCACCGCCTCACCAGGCTGGCTGTGTTCCGTGACCTCTCCTCCGCCGAGGCGATTCTGGGACTCTTTCCTGAAAATTTCCACCAAAACCTCAAAAACTTGCTGACAAAAATCATCCTGGAACACGTGTAAGTGCTCATTTCTTGCGAGTTTCTTATAATGCTGGTATATTTTAATTCCTCTTCTAGATAAAATATGCTCATTCTTCAAAGGCAGGCATAGGTAAGCAGAAAAGAAGAAAACCATTAATTCCACCACCCAGAGGGTTAGCAGTGTTCATTCCTGAACAGAAAGGAGCGTTCATTCTTTAACATTTTTCGACGGATGTACTTTTTCCATTTACAGAGAGAGAAAGGGGTTTTTGTTTTGCTTTTGTGTTTAACACAGTGAGGTCGTGCCGTTTTATAACTTGCTTGTTTTCAGTTCACAGTATTAATATGAATGATATTCCAGGGTGATAAATATTTACCTTCAGTATTATTTTTAATGGCCAACTGTATTTCATTATATTAAGAAATTATGTATAATTTACTTAATAAATACCTTAGTGTTAGACATTTAGGCTGTTGGCAGTTTTCACTTCAGTGAAGAATTTATTGGGGAACCTTTGCCCACATTGTGCTTAACTGTTTTCTTGCTGGTAAATGGTGATATTGAAGTTTGGCTTTTTATTATCAAGTCAGCCGTTGGAAAGATTGCACCAGCTCTTTCTCCATCAGTAGGACGTGGGTGTGCCACTCTCCCCACACCATCAGCTGCACTGGGGGATTATTTTTTTTTATTCCTAGTTTTACAGATGGCAAATGGTGCCTCATTTCAATGTACGTATCTTTGGTACTGGGTTTCCCAGGTGGCGGTGGTGGTAAAGAATCCACCTGCCAATTCAGGAAGCATAAGAGACCCGAGTTCAATCCCTGGGTCAGGAAGATCCCCTGGAGGAGGGCATGGCAACCCACTCCAGCATTCTTGCCTGGAGAATCCAACGGACAGAGGAGCCTGGCGAGTTACAGTCCAAAGGGTCGCGAAGAGTTGGGCATGAGTGAAGCGACTTAACGTGCTCGCATGAACCCTTGGTACTAGTGATGTTACGTATCTTTTTCATGTCATTGGTCAGTTTTAATTCTTTTGTGAATTACCAGTACATTTTCTAGCTGGGAAAATCCTTTTTAGTACATACAGTTTAAGCAGAACTGATAAACTAATGGTTAGCAGCAGGCTTGAACAGACCTCTGTGATAATCACAATGGATAATGCTTACTTACCAAGGGTTTTGTTGCTCATTTAGAAACCTCCTCGTGGGTAACCACATTTTACTCTGACTCTGCACCTCACTGTGGCGTGATTTGCTGCAGCATTAGGTCTGTTTGGGTGTGTTTTATGTAAGGTGCCAACATTGTGTAGTAGATGCCTAGTGAAAAAGGATAAGTTGACCTTTTCTGTTTTGTCTCTGAGAACGGTAGTACAATGTGATCACAGTGCATTTAGCCTTCTCTTGTTTTTCCTAAGCCGTGAAAACTGAGCACCTATGGCATCTACATCACTCGATTCTGTAAAACAAACAACTGTTCCTTGGAGGGAGCATTTCTGTGGTCCTCTCCTGTCAAGAGGGGATTGTAGGTTTGAAGATCACAGAAGGTGCAGAGGCCCAGGCTCATGGGCCGCATTATTGGAAGACTCAGTTGGCATCCCTTTTACATTCTGTTTTTCTCATCTTTCCCTAAACAGATCTACTTGGAGAGCTGAAGCCCAAGCGAATCAGAGTGGGTACCAAGGAACCTGTCTCTTCCCCCACTCCCCTTCCTCCCCAGCCCCAGCCCTAAATCGGCTGGAGTTTTTAACTAAAACCACAGTGAATTAACCCAATCCCAAACCCAACAGTGTTTGTTCTGCATTTCTTTTTAATTATACTTTTTAATATTGTTTTTGATAATAATAGAGGCATGTTGTTAAAAAAAAACAACAATGTCCAAAGCAGAAAGTACTTACAATGACTATGTTCCCATTAGAAAACAAATTAACCATAATTGAAATTATTGTGAAAGAGTAAATAAAACCGAGTGGTTGATGAACGGTGACTAAACTCGGTCCCAGTACTGCAGAACTCAGCCTGCATTAGCTCATTTAGTCCTCCCAGCAACCCTGTAAATGGGGTGGGGCTCATCCCCATTTTACAGATGAGCAAACAGAGGCTCAGAGGTTAAACAGGAATATTCAAGCCACGTCTGTGTGTCTCTCAAACAAAAGCTCTTTCTGCTGTTGGCAGAGGTACACATTTCCTAAGACTCAGGCCACTGCCTCATCTTCTCCACCTGGGACATTCATTCCTCATTCTCTCCTGACATCTGGAGGGCTGGGTGTTCAGGCAGAAGCCTGGAGGTGTTGTCCACCAGGAGTCCCCACTATAATAAGTGCGGTGCCACGATCAGTGGTAAGGAAGGCCCAGGGCTTGCTGTGGGGTCTTGGGCCCCATCGGTCTGTTTCCCTCAGAGGCTTGCTGTGTGGACTAAGGGCCTTACACGTGTGCAGCCCTTAGAGCTGCCCATCGTAAAGGCTTGGTTACTTGCTGGTGCGAGGGCTGAGCTGAGCTGTATCCCCACAGTCTCTCTGCCGCGCCTGGTGGACCTGGACTGGAGGGTAGACATCAAAACCTCCTCAGACAGCATCAGCCGCATGGCCGTCCCCACCTGTTTGCTTCAGATGAAGGTATGTCCACCGTCATGCTCACTAGAAGGCAAGGGGGCGGGCATGCAGAGTCTTGGTGTCCCACAGACCTGGGGAAATGCCAATCTCCAGAATCATAGGACCTCTGTGTGTGTGTTTAGTCGCTCAGTCATGTCCAACTCTTTGCAACCCTTTGGACAGTAGCTCGCCAGGCTTGTTTGTCCATGGAATTTTACCAGGCAAGAATACTGAAGTGGGTAGCCATTCCCTTCTCCAGGGGATCAAACTTGTGTCTCCTGTGTCTCCTGCATTGCAGGCAGATTCTTTACCTGCTGAGCCATCAGGGAAACCCCCAACCCTATAAATTAAAAAAAATGTAGCACCCCTAAAGTGCAGAGTGTTTATTTAGAAAGTATATGTGAATTAGCATAGTACAGTCATAATAAAACCTATACCAAAAGTAGAAATATTTAAAAAAATAAGACAGACATGAAATACAAATTTTAAAAATAATTTGCCGATACCTAAAAGTTACCTTTGACATTTACGGGAAGGTTTGGCTTTAACAATAGGAGCATGCACTCAAATTTCAAATTGTCTTCTTGATAAGTTTGGAATACTTTACTGAATTCTTGTCCAAACTAAGGGGGCTGTCGCTGTTTGTACCATGCTGAACAGGGGCTCCTATTAGCAGTTGGAAAAGTGTCAGTTCTTCATTTTATTGTTCACATGCTGTTGCCTCATTGGTGGTGTCTTCACAGTTATTTTCAGGAATCTTTTTAAGTCACATACCTGTTCTTAGGGTTTGTTCAGGTAAAACCTGGGCTTCCCTAGTGGGTCAGATAATAAAGAATCTGCCCGCAATGCACAAGACCCGGGTTCGATCGCTGGGTCGGGAAGACCCCCTGGAGAAGGAACTGGCAACCCACTCCAGTATTCTTGCCTGGAAAATCCCATGGACAGAGGAGCCTGGTGGGCTACTGTCCATGGGATCACAAAGAGTTGAACACGACTGAGCGACTAACAGTTTCAGGGTTTTTTTTTCAGTTTTTAGTTAAAACTAGGTAAGGTAATGCTGTATTTAGTTAACCACCAGCCAGCCAGAAACTCAACGCCGCTGAGAAAATGAAAACAAAGGTGCCCCTAACAGCTGAGTTTTTAACTATTAGTGTAAGACTTACTTAAAGAAAAAAGATACAACTTTAAAAAAAGATACAAACACATATAACTAGAGGTTGTAATACTTTTCCTGCATCCTGGTGGATTCTTACATACCTGTAGAGCCCCGGCCTAAAGTGCGGCATGAACCCAGGCCGTGTTTCTCACTCGAGTGCTGAGTTGGGGGTGGGAGGGTGAGGGAGCCTGGGCTTCTCCGATTCCTGTTCGGAGCCCCTGAGACGGCTCCCGCCCTGTCCCTATTTGCTGGGTTAACCCCAGGACTAGGACTCGTGACCCTGAGCAAAGAGCCTCTCCTCAGAGCTTCACCAGAACCAAGTAAGGCCTGCGAGTTGAAGAGAGGCAGCTTTGACTCTGGGGACATGTTCTCTTCTCAGATCCAGGAAGATCCCAGTCTGTGTGGGGACAGGCCCTCCATGTCGGCCATCACCGTGGAGCTGAGTAAGGAGACGCTGGACACGATGCTAGATGGGCTGGGCCGCATCCGGGACCAGCTGTCCACCGTGGCCAGCAAGTGAGGTGGCCCGCGGGCCCTGGCGCCCTGCCCGCCGCCCCCGAGCACATGGTGGCCCCCACAGTGCCCGCTGCAGGGGTGGGGGCCGGCATGGAAGGGGGCTGGCATCCAGAAGGCGCAGCAGCTGGGTCGGGAGGAAGCAGCCGGGCCCCTACGCTCTTCTCCTCACTCGTCTTCCTTTTCCTCTTTCTGAAGTTGGTAGGGGGAAGCCACTGTCCCCACAAGGCTCCTGTCGGGGACTTCATGACCACTGTGGCGGGAGAGGGAGGGAGCATTTTGCTGGTCAGCTGCCTCGGCCTGACTGAGTGTGCAATTCAGGCCCAGGTTGTGGTGCTCATTTTAGTACGTCCCTGTCCAGCGTTCACACTGCTGAGCTCGCTTCTGCTCTGGAATACGTGCAGAGAGTCAGGCAGGCGATGTCCACAGTCCTGCTTCTCTGTTAGAGGAGCCAGACCGACCCCACAGGGCAGGGTCCCTGCAGTGTGCCCGTCTCCCTGAGTGCAGAGCCTCCCCGAGCCCTTCATCCCTGCTGGACCGCCTTTCGGCGTAGAAAGTGGGAATTCATTCCCTTCTTCATGGAGCCGGTGCCCCTTCCTTGATGTAATGGGACCACTCAGGGTGAAGAAGTGGGAGTGTTTGGAAATAAATACCGGTTCTAAAAACTTTGTGATTCCAGTCGCTTTTGTAGCTTGTCCTTGGCTTGAGTCGTTGCTTTGGACCAGCACTGCCTCTCCTTCGTAAAGATGATCTGATCTATCTGCACTTTGTCCTTCCCAGCTCATCTCATGACCATAGTGTGATCTGGAACTGGCCCTGTGAACTGGCCCACCTTCCACATAGCCATCTGTCGCATAGGGCAAAAGCACGGTTGACATCAGCAGGTGCTTCTCACGAGAGCTGTGATGAACTCACTCCTCAGGACTTCCCTGGTGGTTCAGTAGCTAAGACTCCAAGCTTCCAGTGCAGGGGGCCTGGGTTCGATCCCTGGTCAGGGAACTAGATCCCACATGCTGCAACTAGTACCCATTCCAGCCAAAGAAATAGTTTAAACAAAAAAAAGCACTCCTCAAGGAGTTGAACCAGATGGAATTGTCACTGTCACATGCCCGACACGTCCCAGGGGCTCAGTGTAAGAGGTGCCCCTTCCTTACCCAGAACACTCAGTAGCAAGAGCCTGCAGCTTTGTTTTGTCGACTTCTTGGGTGATGTGTGTGGATGGCGTGCTTGCGGGGGGGATGGAGGAGGTGGGGCCTCAGGTTAAGAGGATGTGCTTGAGCTCAATTCCTGCCCACCCTGAGTTTTTACTTTTTTTTTTTTTTTTTTTGTAATTGAAATAATAATTGCATCTGCTGTGTAGAATTTTTGTGAAGATTTTAGTGGTATAACATACCTACAAAGCACTTAGCGCTATTAGGACAGATAAGGGCTGGATACTGTTAGCTTTGGTTATTAATGGGCTGGAGAGTGGAACGCTCTCTGCCCATTGTCCCGTCTACTGTAATGGGGTTCGTGTGACTGTGAGTGACTGTACTCCCTTTATCGACAACAAAGTCAGCTCATCCACGTACAGTCACCTGCTAGTAAGTGGCCTCATCAGATCTTGAGCCCAGGTCTCGCTACCCCACAGGACTCTGCAAGGGACTTAAGAGTTCTGTGACTTTAGCTCCATTTGGAAAATACTGGAACTGAAGTAGAGATAAGAAATCTTACTTCTGCCCCCTCCAGTGAAACACTAGGGAAGTCAAGAAAAAAAAATCCCCGGACTCCTCTCTGCCATCTCCTGGAAGCTGAGCTACCTTCTATTAAAATGGCAGTTCTTGACCCATTTGGGGCTATATCCATTGAGAACCTAATGAAAACCCTGAATCCTAGGAAAAGAACACTAAATGTTTTATATTCAAGGACAAGCATTCATGGACCCTGGGGGCCAGCCCAGTATCTCCAGGTTGAGGGCCCCTGGTCTCAGCCTCAGGTAGAGTTCAGCCTTGTCGTGACTTCATCCCCCACCTTTTTCCTTCCACTCTCTGTGACCCATAGACAGAGATCTCCAAAGAACCTGTTTGCTGGGTTTCCCATGGGGTTCCGTAAGAAACTTTTTAAAATTAATTAATTAATTTTAATTGGAGGCTAATTACTTTACAATGCTGTAGTGGTTTTTGCCATACATTGAGATGAATCAGCAAGAAGTTGACTTGAAGCAGGAAGCCCGGCAGAGGTGTCTGGACAGCTGGACATTCCTTTAGCCAGATCCACCTGAACAAAACTGGGTGCATGACAGTGAGAGCATTCAAGAGATAATGTTGAGGGACTTCCCTGGAGGCCCAGTGGTCAAGTCTCTGTGCTTCCAATGCAGGGGATGTGGGTTTCATCCCTGATCAAGGATCTAAGATCCCACATGCCACGTGGTGCAGGCAAAAAATGATGTCTTTGCTACCCTTCACTGCTCATGCTCATTTAAGGGGGTGGTCTTCCCATTGTTAGCATGGACTGTTTGTAACTACCATATTAATGGTTGGCCTGACCCTATCGCAGAATAAACCTTGTAGCTTCTACATCAAAGGAAGTTCATTCAGTGCTTGTCTGGTTTCCCAGTAGTACTAATGAGCAGTTACCTGCAGACCGTCCTTTCCTTAGGTTGCAGCAAGGTTTGGGTGTCCAGGCTCCATCCATGAAAGGGCCATGGTAGGTCTCAGTGATGGCCACCCCTGGCTGCCCTGCACTGTCCACCCAGCCAGCCACAGGGGTGAGCAGATGGCTCAATCCTGATAAACATATATGTCCCACGGAGATTGTCCCATAATTGTACATGACTCAAGTTGGGCCAATCTGATCTTTCCCTATGACTTTTTTGTTTTTTTTTGCTGAAATTGGCAACAAAGACCACCTCCTGCCTCTCAGCTCTGATGGTAAAGCCATGCTTGGGTCCCTGTTCCCCCACACAGAGGAAACCCATCTGCAGTAGGAGAGGCTTGCCTGGAGCAAAGCAGAACCCAAAAGTTGGGAGGAAGATGAGAGAATCCAATGAAGCCAGTCCCAGTCTTCCTCCTACTATATCCATCAGGATGGGTCAGGTTTGTGTTAAAATGGACTGGGATGCATTTTTACCCAGAATGGTAAGACACACAGACACACAAATGATTGTCACAAAGGAAGATGTTTCTATTCACATATCCTTAGAAACGGGAGGCATGGAACGTCTTGCAGGACCGCATGGGGAATAATCAGAGTTGGCCTGGAGCAGAGAGAATAGCATGGTCCTGAGCCTTTATTGGGTTTCCCAGGTGGCTCAGTGGTAAAGAACCTGCCTGCCAATGCAGGAGCCCCGAAAGACAGATTCGATCTCTGGGTCAGGAAGATCCCCTAGAGGAGAGAGCATAGCAACCCACTTCAGTGTTCTTGTCTGGAGAATCCCATGGACAGAGGAGCCTGTTGGGCCACAGTCCATAGGGTCACAAAGAATCAGACATGACTGAATGACTAACACTCTGATGGCAAGAGGGTGGGGGATGGGAGTGGTGTTAAGAGCAGGCATGCAGAGCCTTTATTGGGGTTTTCACAGGAAGAAATGGAGGAGGTGTAAGCATAGGATTGGCTAGGTTGGATAATTTGGGTAGGCTCTGAGCTACAGGTGTGGCCCTTGCTGTTCAGTACCTGGTCTTGGGGTGACTCAGGGCAGGGAGAATACTGGCTTGGGGTGTGAGAGTTTGATAGACATAGCTGGGATTGTGGGTGTGGACTGGTTGGCGTGTGTATCAAAGGTGTGTTCTCAGGGAGCTGTTTGCTCTCTCTAGGGATTAGCTAGCCCTAGAAGGTCAGTCTCTCTAGGATCAAGACCTCAAATACCTGAGCATCACGAATACAGAAAATAATGCAAAGTTATGCTGTAGTAAAAAGCAATCCCAAGGTTGCAGTGACTTTTACACAACAGAAGTTTATTTTTTGCTACACAGTCAATGCAGATTGGGGACTCTGTTCAACAGTAGTCACTAAGGGGCCAAGGACATGGAAACTTCATCTCAACACATGCCTCCCCAGTCACCCAGGCAGGACAGGGAAATATGACAGATTGCATGCCTGCTGTTAAAGTTCTGTCCAGATGGCAAGGGTAGTCACATGGTCACACTGGACTTTAAAGATAGCAGAGAACATCAGTCCTTCCGTGTACCAGGAAGACAGAAATGGGATATTTGCAATCCAATCTGATAACTACTGCTCCCCAACAGCGGAACCAGAGATTCCATTTTGCCTAAACTCATTTGTACTTAGAAACATGTGTACTAAGAGCACACGTGTCATCTCAGCACCTTTTCTCAAGATAAACCTCATCACCCACGGGACACTAGAAACGCCTGAAACATTTTCCTAAATACCTTACTGCCTGTTCGCCTTGCCCACCTGAAGTCAGCTGGGCGTGGTTCCTTGAGGATCCGGGCATTTACTGAGGAAGAGTCAGTTCAGAGACAGCCAGGGCTGAGTTAGAACTCCAATCTGGGTCTTTCAGCTCAAAGGTTTATGCTCTTTCTTGCCTTGATTTTGGAAAAAGAAAACCTGGATTCTTTACAGATAGTGAAACTGTACCCTTAATCTGATGACATTCAGCTCCCTCCCTCAGAAAGCAGCAATCAGTTCTGCTTTCCCATTTCCTGCTTCTGGTGATTATCAGGTTCAAAGATCATGAGTAACCTGGGAACCAGACGTGTGAGTCTTTCCCACACAAGCCAGTTCTCTAAACACACGTGGTGGACGCCATGTCTAACGGTCGTTAGTCAAGCTCTGTGCTCTGGTAGCTACAGATTTCCAGGAAATAAGTCCGGTGTGATATAGAGGCTCTTGGTTATTTTGTTCAGTAAACTGAGATGTTACCAGAAATGAGAGAGGGCTTTTATTACATTGAAAAAATATTTTCATCTGGAAACAATTGGCTCCCTGGAATTTTGAAAGTTTTCCAGTGGTTGGACATTTACAAGAACTATTTTGAACCTGTTGCTTCTGACTTTCAAATACTGATCACTCCTAAACATTCTCTCTTTGCGTGATGCTGACTTTGGTACAACTTCCTTCTTTATTTAGTGCTCACATTTCTGGGCTTTAATTGTCCTTTTTAGAACTACTTTAAGAAAGAGAAAAAAAAAAGATTTCTTAGTAGTATTTCCTGGATGGTGGTCTTCCCCAGTGACCCAACGGTAAAGAATCTGTCTGCAGTGCAGGAGATGGGTATTCAATCCCTGGGCTGAGAAGATCCCCTGGAGAAGGAATTGGCAACCCACTCCAGTATTCTTGCCTGGAAAATCCCACTGACAGAGGAGCCTGGTGGGCTACAGTCCATGGTGTCTCAAAGAGTCAGACATGACTGAGCAACTAAACACCAACAATTTCCTGGCTGGAATCAGAGGACCCTAATCTCCAAGAAGAGAGAACCAGTCTTCACTTGAGGAAATGTCAAGAGCTCTCAAAGAGAAGTCTGGGAAGCTGAGCTTCTACTCACCCTGGGCTCTTGGGAAAGACTCTGATTGGTTTTTCCGCCTCATCTGTAAGTGGAGATAACTACTTAGGGAAATGCATCTCGCAGATTTGTAGTAAACTACAAAGTAGACCCCTTGACTGAAGAGTGGGCCTTCCTTGGCTCTTGGTGTCAATGTGGCACTAGCCATGTCACCTCTGACACATACCACACAGTGAAACACAATCCTGTCCCAACAAGTTGAATCATAAATGAATTCAGAGATGCTTTGGGATATCAGAAGACTCTGGGGACAGTATACGCTGGATTGCAGCTCAGGAGTTGGCCTCTGGTTGGAATTTCAGGAACTCTGATCAAGTTCCCACTTCAGGCAGTAGATGCCCCAGGAAATGTTCATTGGTGTCCTAGCTTCTTCCACAGACACACACGATTTGAAACCTGATAGTAAACGATGGTTGCATTATATTGCATTGATCAGAATGGCAGACTCGTGGAATGAATGTAGATGTGAATTTCTCTTCCAAAATCTACCTCTGCAGGGCCTGCTTTCACCCCAGATCAGTTCATCCAAGCACCTGCAGAGGGAGCTGTGGTGAAAGTGAACGTCGCTCAGTCCTGTCGGACTCTGCCACCCTATGGCCTATACAGTCCATGGTATTTTCCAGGCCAGAATACTGGAGTGGGTAGCCATTCCCTTCTCCAGGGGATCTTCCCAACCCAAGGATCAAACCTAGGTCTCCCACATTGCAGGTGGACTCTTTACCAGCTGAGCCACTAGGGAAGCCCGGAGCTGTGGCGGCTGGGCCCTAATTCACCAGTTGGGACCATTCTCCCCTCTTGCCACCAAGCTTTCAGGCCTGGGCTGACCTCAGATCTGCGGGCACGGGGCAGTTGCAAAGCAGTCTCCCAACCATGCTAGTTTCTAGTTTTGCTTGTGTTAGAGGAGGAAGCCATTGGAGCCTTGGGGGATGGGAGGAGGGAGTCTGCTGGCTGGGGGTCGGTGGAGGGCAGAACTCTGAGCTCCTGCCACTATGACAGAGGTCAGGGACAGCATTTCCAAGGGAAGCGCCGAGTTCATTCCAGCTGCTGGGGGTGGGTCTGTGGAGGGGCGGTGCGCAGAAAGGAAGAGACTAGCCCTGGGCCTGAGCAGGATGGCCACACGGTCCAGGCCTTGCTGCACCCTCTCTCTGGAATGTCTTCCTTTACCCTGGCTGAATTCCTATTAATATTTATCCTTCTGGATTCAGGAGCAGCACCTAACAGGAACCTATTAAGTCAATTTAACTGCCTGTCTGGTCTGCTCTCATCATTGGTCTTGTCCTGTGCTAAGTCGCTTCAGTCGTGTCCGACTCTGTGACTCTATGGACTTGAGCCCGTCAGGCTCCTCTGTCCATGGGGATTCTCCAGGCAAGAATGCTGGAGTGGGCTGCCAGGCCCACTGACCTAGGGATAGAACCTGCTTCTCTTATGTCTCCTGGAGGCGGATTCTTTACCACTAGTGCTACCTGGGAAGCCCCTCATTGGTCTTACAAACACTGCATTTTAATCATCCATACATTTGCCTCTCCCACCCTTTTCCTCCCCTGTGCCTCCTGCACTGTATCCCCATCACCTCCGTGCACAGGCAATAGGCACCTCCTTTGGCACTTGGTTTCCTGCCTCCCGCTGAAATGGGGCTCTGTCCCCAGGGTTACTGCTATAGCAGAGCTCGCTTGTCACTTGTTACATCCCCTTTGTCGTCCCAAGAGTCTTGGGCCCAAAAGCCACACCCGCAGGGTCATTTCCCACCCACGCCTCCCCCGATCGCAGCTGGAGCTTCCCCAATATGCCCAGCAGGTGGCGCAGTTGCTCTCCTTATCGCCCCACCCGGGCTAACATCGTAAACAAAGACCGGTCCAGAGCGGGGTAGGTGGGGCGGTGGGCAGGCCTCTCCTCGGACCCTGGCCAGGTCCCAGGCCCCCGCCCTTACAGAACTCTTCCCCTCAGGCGCAGAGCAACGGATGGGAGAGAAGCAGGGAGGTGGGGGCAGGGCTGGGAGTCCCATCTCCTCCCTGAGGGCGGATTCAAGGCTGTTCCCAGGGCTGAGGTCGAAAGCACTCATCGCTTCCGCCGCAGGCTGGTGGGCGCCCGAAATCCAGCTCATGGGGCCCGGAAGATGCCACTCTTCCCAGTAAGGTTTTGTTAGTGGCAGAGCCCACAGGCCTGGTACTGCCTCTGCTGCTGCTAAGTCGCTTCAGTCGTGTCCGACTCGGTGCCTCACTTCCTACCTAAATCCTTGGGCAGGTGGTGGAGCCAGGATTCAAGTCCAGGTCGGCTTGGAGTCAAGTCTCACTTTCTTCATCTCCAGAAAAGAGAGATTAAGTGTAATTTTTCCTGACAAGACCGCTTGGAGGGGATTAATTATAGATGCAGGAGTCTGAGAAATGGAGGCTGCCCAAGGCAATGGCACCCCACTCCAGTACTCTTGCCTGGCAAATCCCATGGACGGAGGAGCCTGGTAGGCTGCAGTCCATGGGGTCGCTAAGACTCGGACACGACTGAGCGACTTCACATTCACTTTCACTTCAATCCCTGATGGTTAAACTTCACACATAGACAGACACCTTTCTGGGGCAGAGCCCCTCACAAATCGGGGGACTTTCATTTCCTTTCTGCCAGCCCATGGACTGTAGAGTCCATGAAATTCTCTAGGCCAGAATACCGGAGTGGGTAGCCTTTCCCTTCTCCAGGAGATCTTCCCTACCCAGGAATCAAACCAGGTCTCCCACATTGCACGCAGACTCTTTACCAGCTGAGCCACAAGGGAAGCCCTTTTTGCCAGCAGGTGGATGTGATGGGTGGGGTGGGGATGGCGAGGGGCCTCCTGAGTGCTTTCCCCCCTCCCATCTCGCCACCCTCCTCTCCTGGCCTCCCATCCAGCCGCCTCGCTGCTGCAGGTGCTTTCTGAATGGAAATCTAACACCATCCCTCACCTAAAATACTGCAACGCCCTCTGTGCTCTCAGCACAAAGGCCAAATTCAGAAAAATGTCATTTGCTGCTCTTTACAATCTGATTTCTCCCTACATTTTAGTTCCATGAAACAAGATTAAAGAAATGGGCTTCAATCAGAATAAACTGCGTGAGGTCTAGGGGTGGGAGTGAGTGCTGGGTGATGATTCAGGGCAACTCTGGGCATCAGGAAAGGAAGTGAGGACAGAGGGAGGAACAAAAGGGCGAGAGATCTTGATGGCCTGCAATGTCCAGGCCTTGACCTGTCTTTTCTCAAGGACAGAGACTTGGTGCCCAGCACCTGGGGCACTGCCTGACATAGAGATGCTCAGTCGGTGTTTGCTGAATGCCCGCAGGCATGAATGAATGAGAGAATAAATGAATGCCTGCATGACTGACATTTCCTGTGTCCAGCAGCCACTGGTTTTAGTCTATAAGGGGCTATACCTTGTTCTTCCCCACCTGCTGGGCTGGCCCCCTCATTGCTGCCTTGACCGGCCTTCGAGATCGGAAGAGGCAGTGCTGGAGGACAGTGAGGCCAAAGAGAAGAGGGATTGTCTCAGCGGTGCAGCCTGGGACTCAGTTCGAGGGGAAGTAGTGGTGATGCTGAGGACAGAAAGCCTGCTCTGCCTCTGTCTCTCTCAGCACTCCATCCTGAACCTCATAGGAAGGTCACCCTGCTTTCCCTCCGTGAGCCCTTTGGTTGGCCAAGGGCATGGGCGTGGCTGCCTGGCCAGCTGTTTTGGGACAGCTTGGTCCCTGCACAGATGTTGGTGTCCAGCCCTCCCCCATCCATGGCACACAGCCAGCTGCCAAGATGTCACATGGCCGCAGCCTCCTCCTGGTCTCTCTCGTGACCCAGTTTCCCCATCACTCGCCTTCCATTGTCTCCATACTGTGGTTTCATTTCAGGGTTCTCCCTCTGGTCAGCCTGCTCAGCCACCTGGGGACAGACACCCAGAGCACTTGGTTGGCTTGTTCAGCCAGGACGTGGATTTTTCCCACATCCACGTGCTCCCCACCCTAGGTCTCCTCATCATCAGCCTGAAACTGGGCTCCCTGTCCTGGGCTTGTTGCCTTCCCCATATCCGGCCTTCACAATGCATTCAAGAAAGTAAATCTGCCTTTGTTTTATCCTCCAGACCAGATCCCCTTTTTCCCAGGCTTCCCCATCTCAGCAAATACCAGCTCCAGCCAGAAATGTGGGGGACATTACTGCCCCCCACTCTCCCCCCATATAACCCACTAGCAAGTCCTATTGGTTTTGTCTCTGAAATGTATCCACATTGTTCCATATCTCTTCATCTTTACATTCACAGTGCCATCATTTTTCAGTAGCTCTTAAGAATTGGGACATCTGTCAATTTGCCTCCAAATCTCCTGTTACTTTCCTCATCACACCAACCATCAGTTCCAGGGGTCCTCTAAGCTGTTTCCTGCCCCAGGGCCTTTGCCCATACTGCTCACTCACCCCTATCCCCACCTACCTGCCCAGAACACTCTTTCTCCTGGTTTTCACAAGGCTGGCTCCTTCTCATATTTTAGGGCTCAATGAGAAAGTCGCTTTCTTAGAGAGACTTTCTCCAGCTATACTCTCTAAAAAGAATTCCTCCTTGTACTCTTAATCCCAGAATCCTGTTTATTTCCTTCCCTCTCCCCAATAAGTTCTTATTTATTTAATGAATTTATGTGTGTACATAATTTGTCATTGCTCCCCCAATGGAAAGTACCATAAGGGTGAGAAGTTTGTCTGTCTTGTTCAACACTCTACCCTCGGAGCCCAGCACAGGCCAACACCGAGTATGTGCTCAGTAATACTTGCAGATCCATCATGTTACTGCCCTGCTTTGGACTGTCAGTTCTTCCCACTGTCCTCAGTATACATGCCAAACTCCATGCGCCCCATTACAGTTTCTTTACCACCTCCTTGGGCTCACATTTCCCAGCTCCCTCGTCAGGCTGATGGGGAATCAGCATGAACCAAAAGGCGGTTGTGCCTCGTTGCAGAGAACTGACCTGAGAGGTGAAGATGACCTTCATGATCCCAGGCAGTGCTTCAATTCTGTGATGTCTGACTTTTTTTTTTTCTTTTTTAACCATAGCAAGAATGAAACTCTGGACCAAGTAGCCAAGGGAGTAACTTGAGATCAGCAGGGACCACTCTGGCTGGCTGGGGAGAGGTGTGCAGATGGCCAACCCCCCAGCGCTGACTGAGGCCAGGGGGCAAGAGAGTTCTGAAGTCCCCCCAAAATGAGCAGATATGGGAGCAGGGGCCACGCCCATTGCTTCACACTCCATCCTCAATGCTTAGTGAGGAGCCTGGCACATGGATGCCCTGGGTGACAAGTTAAGGGAAGGCAAGTGTATGGGGGCCAGAGGGCCTGTCCCAGTGGTGTCATAATTAAGGTGAGGCAAGACTTCGGAAAAGCCCCCCAGGGGCCAAGGTCCCCCGGGAATGAGGAGCCTCTCGGGAGAGCAGGGAGGGGCTATTGGACCCCCTCCCCTGAACCATTTGAGACCTTGACTGAACCTCAGGCCCTGGGTGAAGGTGCCCTGGCCCAGGCTCTGCTCTGCTTCCCGCCCTGAAACAATTATCCAGCAGATTAAACTTATCTCTGTTGGCTCCTGGCAAAGTGGCTCTGAGCCAAGGTGTCTTGGTCCAGCCTCCACGCCCAGTGCCAGGCAGCTGCCAGGATTGAGTCTCCAGCTCAGAGCCCCCGAGAACACATGTCCTGTGTGCCCGGCGTGTGGCTCTGGGTACGAACCTCCAGGCTCAGCTCTGACTGTCGGTGTGGATCCAGCCTCCATGGTGGGAGTGGAGGGGTGGGGGCGGAAGTGGCGTTAAGAGCAAGAGCTGGGGGTTTCCAGGTGCTTTTTCACTGACATAGCCACTTCAAGCAGCCTAAGCTTCTTCCTAGCAAACTCAGACACTGTTTTGTGTTTCTCATCAACCCACTGGGATGGATCCACCGAGAGGACGGGGTGATCCCACTTGCACGCTGGGCGCCAGACGTTGCCACATAAGGCCTCTGGCCAGCATGTGCATGAAGCCAGATCAGGAAACAGAGGCCCGGAGACATGAAATAACTCACTGGAGGTCCCATGACTAAGTGCCTGCTGGCCCCAAGTCAGGTGATTTCCCACTGCTGGAAAAATTGAGGTGCAGGAATTTACAATGAGAAGAAGGATCATCCTGGGAGGAAGAGAGTCAACATCAAAAAGATGTTTCCTAGGGGCAAGGCTGGAGGTGCCAGTGATGGAAGCTCGGCGCTTCAGGCTGACTCTCCTTGCTGAGATGGGAGCAGAGAGACCTGAGGGTCAGAGGGACCTTGTGACCTTAAGAGCTGCTGCCAATAGAGCGTTGAAACAAAGAGGAACGCTGGGGATGGGGATGAGGACCAATGTCCAAATGCTAGCTCCTGGAATGTGTGATATTCTGGGCAGCAGAGGGAAGGTTGGGGCTGGGAGGAAGGTGGGAAGAGAGGAAATACTGCTGGCTTGGTGGGAACATTCTCTGGCTCTGAGGGAGTGAAAAGCGGTGCTTTCCTTTGAGGGGACTTCCCTGGTGGCTCAGACACTAAAAGTGTCCTCCTGCAATGCCGGAGACCTGGGTTCGATCTCTGGGTGGGGAAGATCCCCTGGAGAAGGAAATGGCAACCCACTCCAGTACTCTTGCCTGGAAAATCTCATGGATGGAGGAGCCTGGTAGGCTACAATCCATGGAGTCGCAAAAAGTCGGACACGACTGAGCGACTTCACTTTCACCTCCTTTGAGGGGCCTTTGTGTGTTCCTGTGAAGTCTCCCTCTGAGGGTCCTCACATAAGCTCCTGTGTCCTCCAGTAGCCACTCAGCACTCCTGCCAGTGGACACCCCCAGGATTGCTGGTTGAGTGAGTGAGTGAGTGAACAGATGTGTATCTGGGGCAGAGGTTTAGAGTCTGGGGTCCACTGCCCCAGCAAGAACCAAGTCTCGGGTTGTTGGCATCAGTCACAGAGATCCTTCTTCCCTCTCTCATCCTCTCCTCCAGCACAGGGGTTCCCCAGGGGTGCTCCAGGACCTCCATGTAGTCCTCACTGGCCCCCTGCTGCTCCCTCTGCAGGAGGCAGAGCCTGGTCCACAGGTGGAGGGTGACGGGGAGGGCATGTTGGCAAGGAAGATGTTCCCAGGTGACCCGCGCTTCCTTCAGGCATCCTCTGGGTACTGGGCCCCTCTGGACTCTGCTGCAGGTGACTAGTTCCCTCGGGTGTCTCTGTGCTCTTTCTGGACTGGGGGCTGAAGCCTTATGGATAACCCTCCCCAGGGCTAGGGCTGCCAGGGTCTAGAGGCTATGATGGCCCTGAACTCTGGTTCCCATGACACACGTTTCCTGGCCTGATCCGAGGCACTTCCCTTTCCTAAACTTCCCAAAGCTCTTCGCTTCCATGCTCTGCACTATTGAGAGGGCCACTTGTGCAGGAAGAAGGCCAGTCTTCCTTACTGCAAAGTCCCCAGATGTTGCAGAGGGGCTGTGACCAGGGACTTTCCCCAGCCCCTTTCTTTCCTGGACAGGCCAGGACCAGCCACGAGCAGGCCCCCTCTCCTCAGAGCCCTGCCTGTGCTGTCATCAGGCCAGTGGTTTTTGAGGTTCACCACCCCTCTGCCCTGGGAGTTGTAAGGAGAGGCTCCCTTCACTGTAGTGCTGGGTCCCCAACTGCTTGCTTGGCTTGAGGGGTGGAGAATAACTCAGGCAGAGCCTGTGCCGGCAGACAGCCCCCTGGACTCAGCCCCAAACCTCAGAACCTAAGTGACTCGTCCTTCATGGGGACAGAGGGGGAGAAGGGGAGGATGGGACCAATTGAGAGAGTAGCATTGTTGTATATACACTGCCATGTGTAAAACAGAGAGCTGCTGGGAAGCTGCTCCATAGATCAGGGAGCTCAGCTCGGAGCTCTGCAGTGACCTAGAAGGTGGGACTAGGGGGTGGGAGGGAGGGAACTTCAAGAAGGACGAGATACAGGTATACATATAGCAGCCATGAAATTAAAAGATGCTTGATCCCTGGAAGAAAAGTTATGACCAACCTAGACAGCATATTAAAAAGCAGACATTACTTTGCCAACAAAGGTCTGTCTAGTCAAAACTATGGTTTTTCCAGTAGTCATGTATGGATGTGAGAGTTGGACTATAAAGAAAGCTGAGCGCTGAAGAATTGATGCTTTTGAACTGTGCTGTTGGAGAAGACTCTTGAGAGTCCCTTGGATTGCAAGGAGATCCAACCAGTCCATCCTAAAGGAAATCAGTCCTGAATATTCATTGGAAGGACTGATGCTGAAACTGAAACTCCAATACTTTGGCCACCTGATTTGAAGAACTGACTCATTTGAAAAGACCCTGATGCTGGGAAAGATAGAAGGCAGGAGGAGAAGGGGACGACAGAAGGTGAGATGGTTGGATGGCATCACCAACTCAATGGACATGAGTTTGAGTAAATTCCGGGAGTTGGTGATGGACAGGGAGGCCTGGCGTGCTGCGGGCCATGGGGTCACAAAGAGTCAGACACTGAGCAACTGAACTGAACTGGACTGAATAGCTGATTCACTTCATTGTGCCACAGAAACCACCACAATATTGTAAAACAATTATCCTCCAATACAAATAAGTGACTCAGCTTTTCCTTGCCCCCTGTAGATAGCGCAGGCAAGTTCTCTGTCTCATAGTAAGGTCACGGCCCCAACCCGCTCACTCCCCTCAGTCCCACTGTGGATCCTAGTTGGCGAGACCAGCACCTCTCACAGGGACTCCAGACATCCCCCCAGCCCACATCTCCACTTCTACTGTTGCCCCTGACATCCATTCTTTACCTGAGGGCCAAGTCATCACTTTAAACCCATCAGGGGTCATCGTTCCTGCGCTAAAACCTCCACAGGGCTTGTCCCAGCCCTGAGGCCCCAGCCCCTCCCTGGGGGCCCCTGTCCTGTGTTCACTCTGCTCCAGCCCTGCTGACCTCTCCCAGCACCATATCTTCCTCAACCATGTTCAGCTTCTTTCTGCTTAAGCCCTTTGTGCTCGCTCTTTCCCGGAATGCTCTGCCCCTAAATCCACACGTGGTTGCTCAGGGCTCAGTGCAAACATGAGCTGCTCAGAGAGGCCTCCTTGACAGCCTAGCGCAAGGCAGCCCCAGGCACCTTGCACAGTGTTCTCTTTGTCTCCTGTCACACTTGCTGAAATGATCTTGCTTGGTGTTGTCTGTCTCCTACCCTGGAAGCCACGCTCCAGGAGAGCCTGAATCTCATCGTTTCCACTGATGTGTACCGCCTTCTAGAACTTGACCTCCCCTCTCTGCAGAGCTCCACCTACGGGAGCTGTATCTTGGTCACATTCCTGAATCCTTTCAACAAGCATCACTGTAGGCAGGAGCTCCAGCGACCCCTTAGTTCCTGAAATTTAACTAAGGTGCGTGAATTAGAGTGCAGATCCGGTCTCAGAGGACGGAGAATCCTCTGCTGATCTTTGCCTTTGATGTGGAGCCTTTGATTTCCTCTACCTTCCTGCTCCCCGCCTCACTCCATCTGCCTCCTCAGCCCCAGCCCCACCTCCCTGGCTGCTCACCCATCAGAGGAAGGCAAGATCCAGTAAGGAACTCCTGAACTTGTCTGCACCAAACAAAAAGAGCCAGGGAAGGGAGACAAAGACAGAGAGCAGAATAAGGGGAGGGAGAACAGAGCTCCTGAGACAAAGTCAGGCAGCTCCCAGGGTACCCACCTGGCTCGGTGACTCACAGACACAGTCTGGGTCAAGCTTACCCGGTGTGACCACACTCTCAACTGAGCTAGAGAGTCTGGGGGAAAGTCCTGGAAGGAACGTGACATTTAACACCAGCTCTGCCTTGGGCTTCTCTTGTGGTTCAGGCAGTAAAGAATCTGCCTGCAATGCAGGAGACCTGGGTTTGATCCCTGGGTTGGGAAGATTCCCCTGGAGAAGAGAATGACTATCCACTTCAATATTCTTGCCTGGAGAATCCCATGGACAGAGGAGCCCTGCGGGCTACAGTCCACAGGGTCACAAGGAGTCAAACACGACTGAGCGTGTCTTTCCCTTTCTGCCTTGGAATTGTTGAGTCAGGGGCCACACATCTTTTTATTTCCTTGTTTCTTTATCTCCTGCTTGACTCCCATCTCTGGATGATTTGAGAAGGAGGAATAATAATAGCTCATCTGTCTGAATATTTATTACAAGCCAGGCACTATTCTGAGCCTTTTAGATGCTTAGAATGTTGAATTCACCCATTTAATATTCCAACCACCTTGTGAAGTAAGAACTATCATTATTTCCATTCGTGACAGATAAGAAAACCAGGTTCCAGCAAAGTTAAGTAACTCGCCCAAGGTCACACAACCAGTAAAAATGAGAACGGGAATTTGCTCCAGGCTGTCTCATTCCAGACTTTCTGCTCTTTATACCCACCATGGCTCTCAAGCAAGATAATCAACGTGAGTAAGTCCTATTACATGTGACACCCCCATTTAAGAATCTGTTATTTATCAACCCGCTTTTCCCTGGGTCTCAGCATCTTCCCATGTTTCTCACAGGATTTCTACCCCAGGGATACCGAGGGACCCGGATGGGAACCCAGTGCCCAGCACACAGCTACACAGATGGTATTCAGTTAGATCTCACCCAGGAGAGCTGCTGGGGAATGAGTAAACAACAGTACGATGATGGAGGAGCCAGAGCTCCAAGCTAGAATTTTCCTTTTAATCTTTCTCTCTCTCTCTCTTTTTTTTTGGCCGCACTGGGAGGCATATGTCATCTTAGTTCCCCGACCAGAGATCGAACCTGAGCACCTGCGTTGGAAGCACAGAGTCTTAACCAGTGGACCACCAGGGAAGTCCTCCAAGCTAGAGTTTATTGATCACTCAGTTAGTGATAAAAATAAGTGATGTTTCTTGAGTGCTAATCTCATGCAGGCATCATTTGATGCTGTCCTACCTGGCATGTGGCCCCTACTGATCCTTGCCTCCTGATATTCTTAGCCTTGTTGAGTTCCCTCCTGCATTGAATAAGGGCTAACCTGTGTGACTAGGACATTTATATGGTGGAAGTGGCAGTGTGTCTTGGAAAGGAGCTGAGGCCTCAGGCCAACAGCCCCAAGAGTGCACCATCCTGGACACAGACCCTCCAGCCCTACTGAAGCCTTCAGATGTTGCAGTGATGGCCAATATCTGACTGTCCCTCATGAGACACCTTGAGTGGGAACGTCTGATGGAACACCCCTGAATTCCTGACATCCGAAGCATCAGAAGGAAAAAATCCACCCGCAATGGTGAATGCCTTCCTTTGTCCTGTTGGTGTCCCCAACACCCTGAGCTTTCCGGATCTCACTGCCCAGCTCTGAAACTGGACAATGAAGCCATCAGACCTGGGCCAAAGCCCCATGCTTCCTGCATGCCAAGGCTGGAAGTGGCTGGATGTACCCTAGAGATGCTATTTTATCCCTTGCCCCAAACCATGCATCTCCAAAGAGTGTGCAGCCAACAGATAGCAGTTCAGGCCTCTCCGAGCTGTCCACCCCAACTGTTCCTGCCACGGCAACCAGCCCCTTCTCGTGCGCCCTCTGATATACAGATGGCAGCAGACGCAGTAGTATAGGCGGCTTCAGTCAGGCAGCTTCCGGCCAGCTGTGTGTCTGATGAAGCAGAGAGCCCGGCAGACACAGCCTATCTGGAGGGCTCACAAAGGCAGTGCACAGGCCAGCCACAAAATGCCGGCAGGTTTTATCCTCAGTCCAGCCAAGTGAGTTTCCTGTGTTGATTCCAAAGTATATTCAAAGATGTTATAATGACAACCACTATGATTGAGCACTTAGCGTCAGGTCTCCTGTGTTCCAACCACCCTTTGGTGGAGATGTGAAGTGAAGTGGCTCAGTCGCGTCCGACTCTTTGCAACCCCATGGACTGTAGACTACCAGGCTCATGGAATTTTCCAGGCAAGAATACTGGAGTGGGTTGCCATTTCCTTCTCCAAGGGATCTTCCCAACCCAGGGATCGAACCTGAGTTTCCCGCATTGCAGGCAGACGCTTTACTGTCTGAGCCACCAGGGAAGCCTGATGGAGATAGTGTTGTTGTCATCATTCTGTTTATTATGCTGCTTCACATGTCAGAAAAAGGGTTTCCTAGCTGATGATAGTGGTGAAGAACCCATCTGCCAATGCAGGAGATGTAAGGGACACAGGTTCTATCCCTGGATTGGGAAGATCCCCTGGAAGAGGGCAGGGCAACCTCCTCCAGTGTTCTTGCCTGGAGAATCCCATGGACAGAGAAGCCTGGTGAGCTACGGTCCATGGAATTGCAAAGAGTCAGACATGACTGAAGCAACTTAGTATGCACATGTCAGGACACTGAGGCTTAGAGTGGTGAAGTAATGTTATTTGAGGCCTCCAACCTACAAGTAGTAAAAACAGGACTCAGACCTGGGTTTGTGGGATGCCCCGTCCCCTGCCCCTGTACATCTAACGACTGCACTAGACAGAGGAAACCAGCACGGTGCGCTTGAACTTAGCACTGAGCTGGCTGTCAGGAGCCCCTCCTGAGGGCATGACCCGTCTCTCCAGGCTCCCAGGAGCATCTCACAAAGGCTGCTAATGTTGAAAGGTCCTATCTTTGTTTAGAATTGTGGTATTTTGTTCCCCATGACTTTTTTGCATTAAATTTGATTTCGTATATTGCATTAAAATATTATTTATGTTGGTTACTCAGCTTTCTGGCACCTTTTAAAAATTTTATTTTATGAAGCATAGTTGACTAACCATGTTGTGTTAGTTTCAGGTGTACAGAAGAGTGGTTCAGTTATAAGTATACATATATCTACTCTTTTTAAGATTCTTTTCCCATATATAGACTGTTGCAGAGTATTGAGTAGAATTCCCAGTGCTATACAGTAGGTCCTTGTTGGTTATCAATTTTAGATATATTAGTGTGTACATGTCAATCTCAAATACCCTAACTACCTCTACCTGCCAACCTTCTTTCCTGATAATCATAAGTTCATTCAAAGTCTGTGAGTCTGTTTCTGTTCAGTAAGTAAGTTCATTTGTATATATATATATATATATACATATATATATATATATATTTAGATTCCACATATAAGCAATAATATATGATATTTTTCTTTCTCTGTCTGAATTACTTCACTTAGTATGATACTCTCTAGCTTCATCCGTGTTGCTGCAAATGGCATTATTTCATTCTTTTTAATGACTGAGTAATATTCCATTATGGGCTTCCCAGGTCCATCGATGGTAAGGAATCTGCATGCCAATGCATGAGACATAGAAGATGCAAGTTCAGTCCCTGGATGGGGAAGACCTCCTAGAGGATGAAATGGCCACTCACTCCAATATTCTTCCCTGGAGAATCACATGGACAGAGAAGCCCAGCAGGATATTGTCCATAAGGTCACAAAGAGTTGAACATGACTGAGTGACTGAGCATGCATGCAATAATACATTACATGTACCACATCTTCTTTATCCATTCCTCTGTTAATGGACATTTAAGTTGCTTCCAGGTCTTGGTGTTTGTAAACAGTGCTGCAATGAACATTGGGGTACATCTAAACTTTTGAACCATGTTTTTCTCCAGATATACACCCAGGAGTGGAATTGCTGGGTCATATGGTAACTCCATTTTTAGTTTTTTTAAGGTACCTCCTACTGTTATTGATAGTGGTTCTACCAGTTTACATTCCCATCAACAGTGTAGGAGGGTTCTCTTTTCTCCACACCCTCTCCAGTATTTATTGTTTGTAGATTTTTTGATGATGGCCAGTTCGACTGTGAGGTGATATCTCTTTGTGATTTTGATTTGCATTTCTCTAATA
Source organism: Okapia johnstoni (assembly GCA_024291935.2). Lineage (NCBI taxonomy): Eukaryota > Metazoa > Chordata > Mammalia > Artiodactyla > Giraffidae > Okapia > Okapia johnstoni. Next base: position 13,086,830 of record CM044325.1, read on the forward strand.
ATTAGCGATGTTGATGTTGAGCATCTTTTCAGGTGCCTCTTGGCCACCTGTATGACTTGTTTGGAGAAATGTATATTTAGATTTTCTGCCCATTTTTTGATTGGATTGTTTGGGGTTTTTTGATATTAAGCTGCATGAACTGTTTGTAAATTTTGGAGATTAATCTGTTGTCAGTTGCATCATTTGCAAATATCTTCTCCCATTTTGTGGCTCTTGCTGGGAAAACCGGATAGGTACATATAAGGAAATGAAATTAGAACACTCCTTAACACCATACACAAAAATAAACTCAAAATTAATTAAAGACCTAGATGTAAGACAGGATACTGTGAAACTCTAAGAGGAAAGCATAGACAGGACACTCGACATAAATCACAGCAATACCTTTTCCAAGTCATCTCCTAGGGTAATGGAAATAAAACAAAAATAAACAAATAGAACCTAATTAAACTCAAAAGCTTTTGCACAGCAAAGGAAACAATAAACAAAATGATACTCTCTTAAATTATGTGCCCAAGACAAGTGTCCCATTTGCCTCACCCTAGTTCATGTCTTGATGGGCCTTTCTTATGGGGTCTGAGCTCGCCGACCAGGGATCAAACCTGGGCCGTTAGCAGTGAAAGCTTGGAGTTTTAACCACCGGACCACCAGGGAATTTTCTAGATGAGGCTTTCAAGGTGAGGACTGGCACACTGTGAATAAATTACCGCCTGATTACACATGGGGATGCTGAGGCTGGGAGGGGGTGTAATTTACTCGAGGTCATGATGCAGGTGACTTGGGCTGGATTCAGTCCCAGACTTTCCTGGCCACAATGCCTCTGTTCTTCCCATCACTCCAACTTGCCCCTGGAGCACCTCCTTGGTCACTTAGGCATGTGTGCCCACAGGAGGAAGGTGGTTCTCAAACTAGACTTCTCTGCTCTCAGAACTGCCCTCCAGAGATGGCCAGAAACCCACCATGGGACTCCACTCTACCAAGTGAGCACAGTGTGGGCACAGATTCTGCAGCCCCACCAGGCACACTTGCCCTGCTGCACAGAGGTAAAAGGGGGAGAGGACCTTCAAACCATAAAGGCCTCAAAGGAGCCCCCTCCCCACCAAAGGTGCTGAGGCAGCAGCAGCGTGTCCTGTCACCCACTCACCCAGCAGCCTAGGGAGGATGGAAGCAACGACTCCTTTGTAATTGGTTCCCCTGCTGCTCTCTGAGGAGCCAGATAGATGGTCTACTGGATGGAAGCTGTAGAGGAACTCTTGCAACGGTGTGTGTAGGGGGGGTTCTGTCTCCTTTTGAGGCCTCAGCTGGGTGTGTAGTGTCCTCAAGGAGATGGCTGATCTGGGGAAGAATAGGAAGAGGCTTGGCCTCTGGCCAGTCCCTGGTTGGACACATCCTTGTCCTGGCTCTGGCTGAGGATCACAGGGCTCTGGGGTCAAGTCTCTTGGGCTCTGAGTGACAGGGATCACTTGAGCACTAATAGGAGCCTGGGAATGTACCAAAAAGAGGTGCCAAAGTCTTCTAACCCACGGGCGGCTCATGTTTGCTTCAGAGGCCCAGAGCAGAATGTGGGGCTCCCATGGGCATCTCAGGCCAAAATATAAACCATCTTCTAGGAAGGAAGGAGGACTCGGCCCCAACATAAGTCGTGCATTCACTGTCATTGGCATCTGCTGGCCCCAGGCCTCTTTTCAAGAGTTAGTGACGCTGGCCCTGGGCAATGATGCTGCATCTCCTAGCACTGCAGCTACAGAGCACAGGTGGCCTGGAGTTCTTGGAGGTGCAGTCTTCTCCTTGGATATGGACCCAAGCTAGGAGGTCTTCAGTGGACAGTCTCCTCCCACTGCCTATGGCCTTTGAAACACAACACTGCAAATGCCCAGCCCAGGAGGACCAGAATTAAGAAAGAGGCAACAATTAAGAAATAGTGGTGGGTTTCCCTGGTGGCTCAGATGGTAAAGAATCTACCTGAAATGTGAGAGACCCGGGTTCGATCCCTGGTTTGGGAAGGTCCCCCTGGATGAGGAAATGGCAACCCACTCCAGTATTCTTGCCTGGAGAATCCCATGGACAGAGGAACCTGGAGGGCTACAGTCCATGAGGTCGCAAAGAGCTAGACATGACTGAGCGACTAACACACACACACACACGAAATAATGGTAAAAATGGTATTGAGAAGAGAAAGCATTTGGCTTGAGGATGGTTGTGTAATGCTGCATCAGTGACTTATCCTTGAACTTAAAACATTTATTATGTTACAACTTGTGTAGGTCTGAAATTTAGGAACAGATTCACTGGGTCCTCTGCCTCAGGGTCTCTTAGAAGACTGAAATCCTGGCGTCAGCTATGGTCTAATCTGAAGGCTTTGCTGGGATGGATACACTTCTCAGCTCACACGACGGTTGGTAGTGTTCAGTTTCTAGCTGTTGGCTGAAGGTCACCAACACTCCCTTGATAGACAGTCCTCTCCAACAGGACAGGCGTATAAGAGATACAGAGGGAGAATACCAGCAAGACAGAAGTCACAAAATCTTCGATAACCTAATTACTTTTACTGTATTCTCTTGGTTAGGAGCAACTAAGCCCCAGCCAACACTCAAGGGGAGAGGATTACACAAGGGCAGGAATACCTGAAGGCAGCAATCATTGGAGCCAAGTCAGAATCTACCCGTCATAGCTGGTTTGCACTGAACAAGTTATACTTCCATCTTTCCAGATGCCTTTAATTACCTGCCCGTGGCCCTGAGAGACACTGGCCATAATAGACTGGACCAGAGTGATGCCTGGGGCTCAGCCCTATTAGATGCTGTGACTCAGGTAGTTTGAATGGAAGACTCAGAGAAAGGCAATAATCATTCCTTATTCTAAAGGAATTCTAGGCACTGGGTATACAATAGTACATGAGACGGACATAGTCTTTGCTTCATGGCATGAAACAGGGAGAAGTGGAGAGATGCACAAGGCAAAGGCAAGAATGAGGAAGCATCAGTGGCCATGAAAACGCAGCATCCATGAGGTTGTGAGAAGAGGGAGAAGGGGAAAATAATGCAGGGAAACAGAAGCAGAGGCACAAACACTGGTGAGCCTCCCCAGAGCAAGCCCAGCTATAAGGAGAAATGCATTCTGTTTACTAGCTTAGCAACTGGCTTAACTCCACTAAAGAGATACCATCTTTCCTGAAAATTCTGGAGATCAAGGTCACAGATTGAGTCGCTTGTCTGTCATTGAACCTAGGGGTCAGAGTTCTGATCAGCCACCTCTGAGTCACCTGTTAGTCTGAAGGAGGAAGAGGGACAGAGCTGAGGTCAGCTTTACTTAAACCACATGAAAAGACTCCAGAGCTACCAAGGTAGACAAAAACAACAGCTATGTGCTATACGTGGAGCTCAGAGGAAGGAAGCGGGGGACTTGTTGACTACTGATGTCTGCCCAAGAGGCACCGCTGGACAGAGTTTGGGAAGCTGCTTCTCAGTTTCTGTGCACCGGGGGGCATTTGTCCTTCTGATGTTTGCAACACCTACAGGCAGTCCTTTCAGCCAGCTCTGCATTCCGAGTGCACAGAGTGCCTTTTGGACTCCGGACCAGCAGCTTAAGCCAGAAAGCCAGATGTTTGTTTCCATTTTTAACTTATTCATTTCTATAGGATTATTTGTTGAAAAATGTCTAAATTGGCAATTTGTTCTCATTTATTGTTTTCCTTATTTCAGGTCAAAGGACATTAAAAAAGGAAATAGATTCTCTTGACCTTGACTGTAGGTCTACTCCAGAATATCGTTGGAGGTTTCCTGGAGTCCCTGTTGATGTCTAATTTTGTTTGCAAATCTAGCCAAACCTCCCTGAAGCAGAGTGTTGCAGTGGAGTCTTGCACAGGCTCTTGAAAGCCTCCTTACTCAGTACCGCATTCGATGATGTCATGTTGTTTCATTTGGAACTTGGCCAGGGTGGATTTACCAAAGGAAGTCAATTATACCATGAAATATACAAATGCTGTAGTTCATGGCTTCGCCTCCAGGTTGAGAGCTGGTGGTTAAATATATACCAGCATACCACTGCCTCTAAGGAAAAGACTTCTCAAATGACCATATTTTAGTAACTTTCTTATTTTTCTTGCTCTTTCAGGGCCTTTGAAAAAATTGTGGCATAGCTGGATTCTTTAGTTTCTCTCTTTATCTCACCTCCACTGCTAGTTTCAGTATTATTCCTTCACCGAGGGACTAACAATTAAATAAACTAGCTGGTAAATATCTGATAGCCCAGGACAATCAGTCTAGCAAAATTCTAAATTCTACAGCAAATTTCTGTTTTCCTGAGGTTTACAAAAATACTATAATTATAGTCTTCAATTTAGCACTAGACCGTGGGTAAATTTCAGCTGCTATAGATGTGCCTTCTGGTCTAGTAGTTTTAAGGGGATATTTTGCAATGTTATTGTGCTTTTCCCGAGACAAACTCACTTAGAAAGTCAGGAGAAAGAGCAGAAGAAAGAGAGGGACCTAAGTGAGTGGGCACCATGAAGTTGAAAGAATGAAGCAAAGAGCAGAAAACTCTGAGAGCCTGGACAGGAGTGAAACAGAAAGGCTTCGAGACAGACTCTTAAGAGTCAGTGTTTTGTTTTGAGTCCTTAGCATATCAATCAAAGAAGCTGATTATTGAATTTTTAAAATTGAAATATAGCTGATGTGTAGTATTATGTGAGTTTTATATATACTACATAATACAGACACACATTACGTGTGTGCACAGTAAGTCTAGGAACCATCTGTCCGCATACAAAGTTGCTGACTGTTGAAGTTTTAATATATTTTCTCATAATTTTCTAAAACTATTGTTAAATGTGTTAATTCCCTCACTTTGACATGTCAAACTTCCTCCAAATGGTTAGTTATTCCAAGTCTCATAGGCTGGATTGTGTCCCCATCAAAATCATCTGTTGAAGTCTTAGCTCCCAGTACCTCAAAGTGTGATTGTATTCAGAGACAGGGTTTTTAAAGAGGTGATTAAGTTTAAGTGAGATAATTAGGCTGGGCCCTTCTATGGTATGACTGCTTTTCTAAGAAGAGGTTAGAACATGGACACACAGGGAAGGCCATGTGAAGACCCAGAGAGACAACAGCTCACTACAGGCCAAGGAGAGAGGTCTTAGAAGAAACCAGACTTGCTGACACCTTGGTCTTGAACGTCAAGCTTCCAGAGTTGCGGGAAAATAAATTTCTGTAGTTTGAACAGCCTAGTCTGTGATACTTTGCTATGGCAGTCCTCACAAACTAATACACCAAGAAGAAAAATGTTTTGCCATTTACCTAATTAAATGCAAATTCATATGAGCAGTAGGAATTCTACCAGGAGGACGTTGAGGCTTTGACGTAGCCCAACCCATGACAAAGAGACCAACCACAACGGCTGGTCAAAAAGTATGTGTGTTTATGAATGTTTGTTTCAGATTCCCCAACCAAGTACATGTTAGGAAGGAGTCAGGTAATCAATAACCCAACAATTATTGACCTTAGAATAGATTGAGCAGAGTGACCTTCTTTTACAAATTGATAAGACAGGGAGTATCCTCATTAAATTTTGAAGGGCCCCAGAGCAGAATTTAATGCACCACTTTTCATGTATTGTTTGCTGGTCTCCGAACCTCCAGCTTGTAGTCCTCGGGACTGGTGTGAATTGGACTGGAGCCTATGCCTCCAATTCTCCCCATGGAGCCTTCTCTATGTATTCGACAGACACAAGTCAATCCAAGTCAAAACAAAGACACACCCGACAAGACTTTACAAATAGTCGTGCTAAGTTGCTTCAGTCATGTTCGACTCTTTGCAACCCCATGGACTGTGGCCTGCCAGATTCCTCTGTCCATGGGATTGTCCAGGCAAGAATACTGGAGTGGGTTGCCATGGCTTCCTCTAGGGGATCTTCCCAACCCAGGGATTGAACCCGCATCTCTTACATCCCTTGCATTGGCAGGCAGGTTCTTTACCACTAGTGCCACATGGGAAGCCCAATTCTGGCACCAGGTCTATGGCCTGCCTCTTCAGAAACAGTCAGACAGAATCAAAAGCAAAGCAAGCAGGAAAAGAATAAGCAGGTTAATGGCAAAAACATTCACCAAATGGTACAGCTCCAAAACAGTTCTCATTATGTGATGACTGAGACCTAATTTTCTTGTTCAAAGAACCATTTGGTTACAAATCTTAAGATAATAAATTCAGCAAAGAGGTTTTAATGGAATGCATCAGGGGAATCTATGGAGTCCTTGGGCACAAAGGATCAGGTGTGTGCATCTGTTGGATCGAGGGCTTTCAAAATAATTTTATTGGAATCTCCAGATTTATCAAAGGAGAAGACCACTGCTCAAAATCTGAAAATACTTCTTATGTATTTATTTTTGGCTGTGCTGGGTCTTGGTTGACGTGCACGGGTTTTCTTTAGTTGTGACGTGCAGGCTTCTCATTGTAGTCGCTTCTCTTGTTGAGGTTCATGGTCTCGGGCTCAGTAGTTGCAGCATATGGGCTTAGTTGCCCCATGGCATGTGGGATCCTCCCTGACCAGGGATAAAACCTGTGTCCCCTGCATTTGCAGGCAGAATCTTAGCCACTAGGCCACCAGGTAAGTCCTGAAAGTATTTCTCAAGTAAAGGAAGAGCCATATTGATCATGCAAATTTCTCTAAGCAAAGCAAACTGTTGGTCTTTTATAGATGGTTGGGAAGAGTGTATTTGGGGTTGGATTGGTTTTAGAGGCAGGATAGGTTGATGTCAGCCTTAAGTAGTGTGTTCACAGAAGGCAGTCCACCACCAGTTGGCTGGCTTCCACACCATGATGGCTGTCACTAATAGCCTGGCTTTCAGAGTTGTGTTCATTGAAGTGACTTGTCACTCACCAATTCATCAGGTATAGAATTGTCATTGATGGATTAGACAAGTTGAAAACTAGTTCTGGTGGAAACTTGTGCCATGACTATAGAATAATCAGTCCTTTGCTAAGAGTGTGGGACCACCATGTAACAATCTTTATATCTTTTACTTTGTTTATTGAGTATCTCTCACCTCGAGGAGAGAGATATACTCCAGAGGGACAGAGATTTTTACTCATTTGGACCCTTACTGGATTTCCAGTGTCTAGAAGAGTGTCTGGCACATAGTTGCTTCAGTCGTGTCTGACCCTTTGCGACCCCATGCACTATAACCCCCAGGCTCCTCTGTCCATGGGATTCTCCAGGCAAGAATACTGGAGTGGGTTGCCGCGCCTTCCTCTAGGGGATCTTCCCCACTCAGGGATGGAACCCGTGTCTCCTGCGTCTCCTGCATTGCAGGCGGATTCTTTACCGCTGAGCCACTGGAGAAGTCCTCCGGCACACAGTAGGTATACAACAAATATTTGTTCAGTGAATGAATAATCTTGACCTCCAGATCTCGACCTGTAGAATCTTTCAGGGAAGATATGGTTTTCTGTTTGAATTACTTACAAAAAAATCCATTACCACAGACACTGGGCTGGATCTAATCATGATAAATGCTTTTGAATTGAGGGTGATTAACGAGCTGTGGGATAAAGCGAAGTGTGTGTGGTGTGCCTGCTGCCTCTCCAGGTCACGTTTTGACTCCAATGTTGCTGTGCGTGCAATGGATTTCGGATACTGGTGGAATCACTTGGATCATTAATCTGGGAACATTCATCCTCTGGCTTTTGTAGCTCTTGGAGATTTGCTTCCTTTTGGTCTTATGGTCCTAGACTGTGAATTCCAGGCAGTGGTATGGTACAGTGACCAAAAAACTTAGGCTCTTAGTAGTGGCATCACTTTGAGAGGCTGTGCAATGTTTCCAAGCCCCAGTCTCCTTGTCTGTAACATGGCAATAATAATAATAGAACCAAAGTCATATGACTGTGGTTTTCACCACAGTCAGCACCGTCATTGGTCATCATCATCCATGCAAACATGGTGTGGGACCACCATGTAACAATCTTTATATCTTTTATATTGTTTATTGAATATCTCTCACCTCGAGGTGAGAGCCCTGGCTCTAGTGAGCTCCCTGTGTCCCAGCATGGGCCAACATGAGTGTGCAGATCTCATGAAGCCGATTAGTGGATCAAATGGGTTAATGCTTGAGGGCATGTGGCCTAGTGAAAGCACATAACAAGTGCTCAATAGTGGCTTGCTTCCTTCTACCCTGGGATGGTGGAGGAGGTGGAACTCTGTGATGCAACTGCTACTGCTGCTAAGTCACTTCAGTTGTGTCTGACTCCGTGTGACCCCATAGACGGCAGCCCACCAGGCTCCCCTGTCCTTGGGATTCTCCAGGCAAGAGTACTGGAGTGGGTTACCATTTCCTTCTCCAATGCATGAAAGTGAAAAGTGAAAGTGAAGTCTCTCAGTCGCTGAGATGCAAGTCAGGGGCTAAATCAGCTGTCCCATAGAGCATTAGCAGGGATTGTAATGGCACATGAGCCATGGATGCAAACCAAGAGAGTCCTCCTCTAAACTCTTCCTCCACTCTGCTCCTGGAGCTGAGGTTACAGTAGACAGCCCTCCTCCCCTGAGGGCCTTTCTCCCCAGGGAAGGTGCAGAGAACATGCCCAGCAAGAGTCTATGGGCCACCTGCCAAATGCCTGTCCCCTTTCTCCTTGCTCAGACAGATCACTCCCATGAGGAGTGGCAGCAGCCTGCTTCATCACTCTAATTGCAGTAGGTCACAAGTCCAGGATCAGAGGTCAATGATCAGAGGGCAGTCAAAGGGTCTGGAGTGAGAGGTCAGAGATCAAACGTTGATGATCATGGAGTCAAAAGACCAGAGGTCAAAGGTCTGTTGTCAGAGGTCAAGAGGTAATGGGGTCTGTGTTGAAGTCAAAGGTGAAGGAAACAACAGGGATTCGAAATTAAATTCCAGTATGCAATTCATCCAAGAGATGAGGACTATTGAGAGACTCTGCAGAAACCCCTGCCTTCCCTCTGGAGGCAGAACATTCCTGCTGCCAGTGCTGCCAGACCCCAAGCTTGTCTCCTGGAGCCAAGGCTCTCTGGAATGAGGATTCTCCCTGGGCTGCTGTCCGATGCTTTCCCATTTTACAGATGGATTTACTGAGGTATAGAGAAGGGTCTAACACATGGAAATAGTCCTGGGGAAACTGAGACCAGGACTGGTGTGGCTTAGTCTCTTTGGGAACTAGACATGACAAAGCATCTCTCTGGCACATCCTGAAATGACAAATGAGACCATTCTGGGTGGTAGTAAGGGCTGCAGGCATTTCATTTTGAAAATCAGAATCCTTCTATCAGCATTCGTTTGCTTGAACGAAGCTTCTAAGCAGAGCCCTGGCACAAACTCACTCTCTCAGGATTCATATCAATGTGCCAGCTCCTTCCTGGCAGATGAATCTGCCAGGGGCTTACAGACTGGCTTCTGCCACCTGTTTCCCCCAGTCCTGAAACGTTTTTCGAATCACAGACAACAGAATTAAGACGGCAAAGTTGATTGAAAACCACAGAGGTGAGGAAGCTATCGAACCAAGAAGGCGACACGGCTGGAACTTTGTGTGCTCCTAAGTGGCCGCCCTCTGGCTCCCTCCTATCTCGGTTCACCATGCGACAGGTAGCGTGTGGATGCCCAGCCCCGGGAGCCCCTCTCCACGGTCTGTGGTTGTTTACTGTCAGAGACTAATCTGTCTCAAGTCAGCCTTAGGCTCAGATGAGAAGCAGAACAAAATGCCGACACCTCCTCTGGGGCTCAGGGCTCCCTAATGCGGGGGATGGGGCGCAGGGACACTGACGTGACAAGAGCTGGGGCCCTGGACACGTGTGCTGCCCGGGAAATGTCTACAAAGCCACACCTGCCTGGCAAAGCCTTATTTCTCCTGGGTCCCTGGATTCAGCTCCCAAACTGGCACAGATTTCCAGCATTTACCAGACAGAGCACCATGGCTTCAGAGGTCAATTTTGATAGCGTCAAGTCAGCAAATAACCTCTCAGGAAGCAACATCTAGCTCTGATGGAGCGCCTGGAGGCAGAAAGTGGACATTTCAGTCCAGGGCTGATGCCATCATTTGAAGTTGCAGCACGGTAACCATGGGTCATATGCCAATTCCCCAAGAGGGCAAGGGGAATGAAAAGGAGGGGACAGCACTGTCATAAAATGATGCGAAAGGTTAAAACCAAGTGGTTGGAGCATGGTCTCTGAACGCAAATCTGAAATTGAAGCCTTTCAAGATTTAGTTCTTAGAACAGTCTCTTTACATTTGTGGCCCTTGGTTTTCTAATCCGGAGAGTGGATAGAACAATAATATCCGTCTCTCAAGCTTCATTTAGAGCAAGGATCAGGAACTTTTTCTCTAAAGGGTCAGATAGCAAATATATAGGCTTTGGAGGTCATGTGAAATCTGTTGCAACTACTCAACTCTGTGGTTGTTGGAATGAAAGCAGCCGTAGAATCAGTAAATGAATGGGGACATAGCTGTGTCCCAGTTAAACTTGATTTACAGAACAGGTGGTGGGTCTGATCTGGCCTGCGAGTCGAAGTTTGCCAACCCCTGATTCAGAGGATTACATGAGACAGTGCAAAGGATAGCAAAGTATTTGTCACAAAAACTAACCAATAAATATTATTGTCATCCTCACCCTCTTCACTATTGGCATCACTCCTCTGCGTATGGCCACATGGACTGTAGCCCGCCAGGCTTCTCTGTCCATGGGATTTCCAGGGCAAGAACACTGAAGGAAGTTGCCATTTCCTTCTTTACTGATTGAGAATTTACAGATTCTTTACTGATTGAGCCACCAGGAAAGCCATTTGAATCATCAGGTGCTGCCTAATAAATACCTCTGCTCCCCATCTCTCTGCCTTTACCAATGTGTTAAATTTCCAAAAAAGAGCACTTGCTTGAGTTCCTTTAAACTCCTGGATGCAAGTACATTCAGGATTTTGCCCTGAAGTGGCCTTCATAATGCAGACTGTCAAATTTCTTAGCATTTAAAAGCAAGGAAGTTTGGATCCCCAGTGAAGTAACAAGGATGTGACTTCCCATTAAAAGTTTCTATTGCCCTTCACAAGGGATTTCCTCTGTAATATAGCATGGATTTCTCACAACTGCTTGAAGAAGTATAGATCACAACAATCTTATAGGCAAGGAATTGAGCTTTGGGAAGACATCTTGACTTGTGTGAAGTCAGACTGAGAATCAGGAGCAGAGCGGACACTTGATCTCTTGTCAAATCCAGTGCTCGTGCCTCCACACTGCAGCTGCATGGAGTATTGGATCAGTCAAGATCTTTGCTGCCAACAATAAACTTGCTGGTTTAAACAGAAAAGGAAAAGGAATTCATTGTCATTGGCTTGGAGAAATTCTGAGAGGTACAGAGAGTCATGTAGGAGGCTGTGAGGGGAGAAATAGATCCCAGTGAGAATGCCTGATGCTTAGTTGCAGATGCTTCAGACCCAGGAACCACAGCTGGCCCCACCAATGCCTGTCGTCTTTAAGATGCCTGCCCCTGCTGTGGCCTGAAGTTCAGTTTCTTCTGCCACCTTAGAACCAATCCTGCACTGTGCTTCCTTCTTCCATCAATCTTTCAAATGCAAGTCTTCAAGAGAGGGTCCTATGGGCTGAGCCTTCTCATGTGTCTGGGCCCTAGTTCCCAAACGAGTTACTGACTGCTTCCTGGGGGGTGGGGGGGGACAGGGCTCATAGGAGGAGGATTTCCCAAGCCCAGGAAGAGTGTGCCAAGGGTGCTGAGCAAACTCCACTTTGGGGTACAGACCCCAAAGAAATGAAGGGAAGGACTCAAAGAGATACCTGTACACCCGTGTTCAGAGAAGCACGATTCACAATAGCAAAAAGGTAGAAGCAACTCAGATGTCTGCCAATTGCTAAACGGACAAATGTGTGGTATATCTCTACAATGGAGCATCATTTTGCTTTAAAGAGGAAGGAAATTCTGACACAGGCTACAACATGGATGAAACCTGACAACATTATGCTAAGTGAAATAAAATTAGATATAGGACAAATCATATTTGTCCATGATTCCACTCATATGAGGTTTCTGGAATAGTCCAACACACAAAGACAGAAAGTGAAATGGAGGTTACCAGCGGTGGGAGGAGGGGGAATGAGGAGTTATTTTTAGTGGGTGCAGAGTTTCAGTTTGGGAAGATGAAAAAGTTCTGGGGATGGATGGTGGTGATGGTTACACAACCACATGAATGTACTTAATGCCACTGAACTATACAGTTAAAAATGGTCGAAATGGTAAATTGTACATTATGGATATTTATCGTAAAAAAAAAGGTGCCGAGCATGATACATATCCACGCTGACAACTTAAGATTTCATTTTCGAGAAGAGGCACTGGAGGCCCAGAAAGTGACTAATCAGTGGCAACGTGGGCGACTGTCAATCTTGAGTACTTGCTCCTTCCAGAAAGAAACTGTCGGGACTGTTAGAAGTAAGGTGCCAGCTCCTCAGCCTTGCTCCCCCAGATTCTCACAGGAAGGACGGGAGCCAGACAAGCGACCCAGGGAGCTGAGTGGGCTGGATGGGAGACAGCTAGGAGAAGGGGAGACTGTGATGCTTGAGGAACAAAAGTTCCGTCCCAGCAGGGCAGCTGCTCCTCGGTTTGGGAAAGTTTGACGCATGGGCAGGGAGCCCCATGCTGCTCCATCTCCTGGTTCTTCAAAAGAAGCCAGACATCCAGATATTTATGTGAAATCTCCAAACTTTAATCGTTGGCAACAGATTCAAATAATATGAGAGTCTGCAGGCTGGGATGACATCTCTCTCTGGGTTGAATGCCACCCTTGGGCTGCTGGCTTGTGAAGTCTGTTTGAGACTAGAAGCCAGGGCCAAAGATAACATCAAGATGTCAGTTTTAATAGTTGATGCTCATAAATCCCCCAAGAAAGAATGCTAAAGAAAAACACAGCTATGAGCTAAAATCAAATTAAGAGTCTCATAGTACATTCGACTTCCCACGCTAAATTCTCAGATCTTCCGGGGCAGGGTTGGGACTGAGGATTAAACTCCACGGGAACTCAGTCACCCTGTCTGTCCAAGGGGCAGGAAGAGCTTTGCCTCTGAAACTCATGAACCAGGGAACACAGAGCGGAACAGAGGGGGAGGATGGAGACAGAGGCAAAGAGGACGGGGAGGACGGAAGTAAAAGGGGAGGATGCCGAATGGGTGTTCAGCCTTTTCTCAAGGCCAACTCCTTCTTCTGGAATCTCTGAAATGCCTGTTTACAGCTGGAGCAACCCGTTCTCTGGTTGACGTGGTCCAATTTGAGCAAACTCCGTGAGATAGTGAAGGACAAGGGAGCCTGGTGTGCTGCAGTCCATGGGGTTGCAAAGAGTTGGATGCGACTTAGCTACTAAAAAATAATTGATAAATTCACTTGTTTTGACTCTTACCTAGTAAATTTGCTCCTGTGAGAAGGTGTCAGGAAGCAGGGGAGAGGGAAATCATTATGGAGAGGGGCCAGGAAGGCTTACGCTTCTGTTTTCACTTCTAATAACTCATTTGGTTAGATGGCCAAACCTGTGGTCAACGTGCTGGCGGTTTCTCTCAGGGCAGGAGACGAGCATCTTACTCCCATCTTCATGAAGTTGCTCACCCAACACCCACACCTGACCCTTTATGAGTCTCCCAGGGACCCTCAGTGGACACTAGGAAGTCAACACAGATCATTAATAAAAGTCTCTCCAACACCATGCTTTTCCATTTCCCACCACAAGTTGTCTAAACATCTTTTCGGAGACTAAACTAAATAATAGAATCATTCTAGTTTGAAAACTGTGAACTCCAACTATTAGATACACCTAGAAAAAAAATTAAAGGTCAAAAATGAAATTCCCCTTTCTTATTAAATACAAATAAATTAATGTCCAATATCTGTTGAGTCCACTTTGCTATAATACATAACAAGAACCCTCTCACTGGGAGGAGAGAGTATCTGTTCTGGAAACTACTGCTTGGATTAAGATCATGGTTCCCAGGGGGGATGAATGTCTATTGTCTTCACTCTCATCTCAGGCTGGGAATCATGCTTCCTGGAATCCCCTTCCCCTCTTCGTTCTAGGGGGCAAGTGTGTCAGTGAAAGGAGCTCACATGAGACTTGAAGGCAGAAGTGTAGCAAGTCATTACTCTGGACTGGGGTGAGTGACCATGTGATTGAAGTCCTCTCCATGAGCTAAGTCACTGAAGTACCATCTTGGACTTATTATATGCCTTCCTGGTCACCCTTGCAAGCTCCTGGTTCTCCATCTGTCCCAGGCTTAGGCTGGTGTCATTGGTAATTACGTCTGGGAACCTCCAGATGCAGCCTTCTGGGCATCGCTCTGCCAGCTCTTCCAGGGTCAGTATAATTCCTTATCTCTATCTTCAAACCCTTATTCCTGTAACACTTGTAGTGGCTCTGACTGATCCCAGGTGAAACACCAGGAAAACATAAACATCATTTTCATGAAGAGGCACTTATTGGATCTAAGCCAAGATAGCAACTAGGTCAAGATACTCACATTCCATCACTTTCTGGCAACTGATTCCAACTAGAGAGATGAGTTATTTAAACAGTTTATTTGTCACTTACAAGGAAAGTAACCCCTTCTTCTCTTTCTATAATACCCCAAGAACTCATTTCCCTGCTTAAATGCGGTGTCCATTCCTCATCTCTGAACTGGGGATATCATCCTTTCCAGACAGGATCTGTGGTGCTAGGAAGTTCACTGAAGGCAGTTTCCATCAGTTCTCAAAGAGAGAGTATCTTTTGTTTTTCTTTTGAACTTATTATTTTGTATTGGGGTATAGCTTATTAACAATAGTTAACTGTGATAGTTTCAGGTGAACAGTGAAGGGACTCAGCCCAGAGAGAATCTCTTTTTCTTAGATCACGAACCTGGATATTCTGGGACCCTATTTTCCACCACATTTTATAAACCCAAGACATCATGGCTTGACATGGATAAAGCAGGACACAGAAGTCCGAGAGGGCAAAACAGATCCCTAATGACAGCTGTTGAACAACAGAATTCAGCCCTGCCCCAAACCGATTTCTATACATTTGAATATGATTGCATTTAGCCAATATATCTTGTAAAATTTAACACAGTTCAGCTTGTGTGAGTGCGATTACTTACAACTATCACTTACAACCGGGGATTCTATTAACATTCCCATTCACTTGTATAACTACAGGATGTAAAGGGAGTCTGGGTATTTTCTCACTGGATGCATTTCTTCTCCTATGAACATGTACCACCTCCACTGAAGCATTTGAAGCTCCTTCTTCCTTATACTGTTCATTCTTTGAATCTATTGCCTTGCTTGAGGTAGCAAGTTAAATTGAGAAGATGAACAATACCTCCCAGCTCATTTATCCCCATGAACTTTTCTCTAAGAGACAGACTGTTGTGATACTTTATCTTAGAGAATCCTTACTGAGTGTAGATTTCAACAAAGACCTTGGCATTCAACTCACTGTTTAGGGCCTCGCTGGGAAAGTCTCTACTCATCATAACCCTGTATTTCTTCATTCACTGGAAAAGAGCTAAGAGGGTCAATTAAAATGAATTTCACAGGTCCTTGAACTGCCTTCTTCCTGTGTTCTTCCATTTTTAATTATTTGGAGGTTGGTGCCATTTTGAGGGTTCCAATCTCCGAGGTCAACCATTAATGTACTAAGTCTTTTCTTTTCATGAGCTTCAGATCCATCAACATGATGTAGGAATAAGCCATTAAGTTAGGGGCGGGCAAATGACAAAGCCAGATCCAGCCCATTTTGATAGTTACTGGAACACAGGCACATCTATGCATTTATGTATTGTCAATGGCTGTTTTTGTAGTCGCTACAGAAACCCTATGGCCACAAAGCCAAAGTATTGTATTATCTAACTCTTTACACAAAAAGTTTACTGATCTCTGCTCTAGATTAGTGTTTCTCAACTATTTTCTCAACTTAGTACCCATAAAAATGATACTCTAAGAGATGAAGGAGCTCACTTCTTGACAGGATTTTGGGGACACATTGTTCAGAAAGGTCTCCCTCGACCACTTGGGGCAGGACGTGACCTGGTATATGCTTGGGATACCACTGGTCTTTTTTCCAACACCTCTGGGTACCAACACATGATCTACACCTCGATTTTGTAGGTCTTATGTTTTGACTCCCACACAGATTTTGATTTTGGTCAAGGCCAAGGTTACTACTGTTCATGAGTGGTGGTGGTGACCTCCTGGGCATTCTGACTTCCTGTGCAACTGTCCTGTAGCATAAAACAAGACTTATAAGAGCACAAAGATGCTCCCATCACTGGTGGACCCTTCAGAGCCATCTGTGGTTCAAAGCAATTCACCAGCACACCTGTGCCAGAGTTAGCGCATGTCCTGAGTACGTGGTCAGAACCTGTTCAGTATCACAGCCACGAGCCCCTTTCCCTCAAACACTGAAGTCACTATGGGCATAGTTAATGCCCATCTTCTGAACTGACATCCCAGGTCCCTCTACAATGGACTGGTGTCATGACTTTACCTCCAAATTCCAACCATGCCAGTTGTGGAATCCTTAAACACCCATCATATTTTGAGGGCCCATCAATATTCTCTCTCTTTTCTCATTTTATTAGGGTACACATTCATTGCAGAAGGCACGGCAGAAGCAGCTGCCCACTGAGCAATAAAAGGGGTTAAGAATCATTTACACCAACAGAAAGAATGAAACTGCAAATTTATTTGAAAGTATAAAAATTAAAAAAAAAAAACCTAATCGAAAAAGCAACCACACGTAACCTTTCCAGTTTACATCAACTTTGAACGTCACATGCTATTTATTAACCACTTCCTTGTGTTTTTTAAAAATGTCAATTTCAAAGTAAAGGGCTTGAGGGCAAGTGATAAGTGATTGATCACAGTGGAACGATATCAATGCTAAAATAAATGCTGATCTTATTTGAGAAAAGGGAGCAGAGATGGTTTTCTGGTTGGCACAGATTTATGCCATGTATTAAAAAATATCCTGGTTGGAATGAGTTAAAGAAATAATGCTGGCCACTTATTCGCTGTCTTAAGTAGGGGAAAAAACAAAACTCTGCTGCTTTGGTGTCCTATTTATATCTTTTAAAAAACCCACCATTTAAAAAAATCAAATCTATAATAAAAACGTCCCTGTGTTTATTTAAAAAACAACAGTAATAGGCTCTCCTTATCGACTAAGACCATTTGTCTTTTCTAAGATGCCTGGAAGCTGAAAAGCACGTGAAATTAATTCACTGCACTATTAATTAAAATTAGAATCCTTTCCTCTAAACAATTTCCAGAGCACCAGAAAGAAGCCGGGGCCCACCAAGGGGAGAAATGAAGCCACTCTGACTCACATGAGAGGAAATATTCAGCCAGAGTTCCTCACACACTCCGGCTGCCACCTAAAGTTCTCTCTTCACTGGACCTACTCAGAAAATAAGGCCTGTTATTTTAAAAACGAAAGACATAAGCAACTAGGTTTCTCTTCTTAACTTGAAAATCACCAAGTGGCTAGCTTTCCTGTAGCACATTTTGAACTTCGTTAAAAAAAAAAAAAAATCGTCTACAGAACAGGATCACTGAATGCCACTTCATCTCCCCTCCTGCAGGCTCTGTTTGAATTAGCATCAAAGAAGTTACTGAGCATGTGGGAAGCAGGTCTGCATGACAGCTGCCCAGAGTGGCTCCCTGCTTCCAGTTTTGCTCCCTCCCCACCCCCCGTTTGTCAGTGTGGTTTCTTGACAAATAACATCTACATTTCCACCCATGACTTCCTCAGGGGGTGGGCCCAGTGGCTGGCTGGGCACGGAGAAAGAGGAAAGCGAGCCTGAACACAGAGACCATGAACTGAGGGAGAAAGGCATCGGTCTTTCTGCATCCTTCACGAACTCGATAAATAAAAACTCAAAGTGCAACAATGCACAGACGCCTGGCACCCAGGGCAGTCTGGGGGAGGAGGGACTGGTTATTAGAGCTCAGCGGGACAAAGGCGTGATCTTTTGCATCTTTGCTTGGACCTCGCTAATGGAAAAACAAACAAACAAAAGACAGCTTTCCTATACACATATAAATAGTCCCTTAACTAGAAGGGAAAAAACAAACACACTGTTTCAAATGCATTTCTAAGAGATTATAAAAAAAAAAAGTCCGAATGGCAAATCTTGACTCCAAACTGTCTGTTATCCATGTCTCTCAGAGAAGAAACTGAGGGATGTCTGGAGAGGTCTGATTCGCGCTCTGACCCTAATCCTAAATCTTGGTGCTTGTATCTATCTGGCTGGGCCTTGGGAAGTCAGGGGTGAGTGCAGCCCAGGAATGGGGAGCTCTCGTGGCAAGTACTGAGTTAGGCTTTCATGTGAGTTAGAAACCCACAGTGTCCTCAAGCCCAGCTGCACAGGTAGAATGACTTCAGAGTGTCTGGGCGAACCTGGGAGGTGAGGGTTGAAGCTGCATGAATGGGCAAGGCAGGCTGGGCGTGGTTTATGGGGACAAAAGGACCAGATCAGATTTCTGGCCAACTCAGGTTTAGTCCTCATCCCTTGGCTAAGGCAGGTCACAGCTGGGAGGGAGACAATCAGAAACCAGGGAAAGGGCTGTGGACCGAAGCAGACCCAGGTTCTTGGCAGCCTGTATTTTAGGAGCTGAGAGCTCGGATAAACTCACGGTGAGGGCTCCCTGCTTATTCTGGGATGAGGCTGATGATACATGATGCTGGAAAAAGCTCTCAAAATGAGGATTCTTAGGCAAATTTTTAAATCCAGAATCTCTCCAGAATTGATGGTTTCAGAGTCCTTCAGAAAACCAAAATGACACTGGTGACTTCTGAAGGGCGTTACTCACAGCAACAGTTTTCTTTGGCCCCAGCCTCTGCTGACCCAAGGGCAATGTGCAGCCTAGTGCAACATCCAATGACAGCCTCCTGGGAGGATCACCCAACCCAAATCTCCAAGTGGAGCTCTAAGGTCACAGCCCACACAGAATTTGGTCCAGTCTCCTCTGCCCTTCTGAACATCCCATATGACACAAACACTGCTTTCTCAGTACCTAAGTACCACATTCTCCTGCCACCTGCAAACTTACGCCACCGACTCAGCAAGATTCCAACAATGACAGAAGAATGCCATGGAGAGAGAGGCTGTGATCCTCGGCCTCAAGGGAAGAGTAAGTGCCCAGAAAAGATGCACCATACAACAGGTCAGCTGAGAGGCCAGAACAAGGCAGGTCGCCCTCCAAAGAACATTCCTGAAATCTGCGCAAGGAGGTGAATGGAGAGACAGCTGACACTCCAAATCACTCCTTGAGGGACCTCGAGGAGCTTCCCATTAGCACAAGTTGTTAGGACAAAGTCAGAGCAGATGAATCCATAGAGACTTTGGAAGAGCCAGAGTTTATACGTCTTCGGTGCCCTGGCCGGGCGTGGAGTCCCTGGGCTCAGCAGTGCCCTCCTGCGGGCCAGGCTGCCCCGGGCTGTGGCTGGGCTCATCCACGCTCAGGAGGCTGCTGGCTGCCTGGGAGCTGGCGCTGTTGGCACTGCCGGACCGGGAGCGGTAAGGGGGCAGGTCGGCTTGGTTCAGAGACTCAGTGTCTGAAGAGTAGGGTGGCGGAGGAAGATCGTACCAGGCGGGTCTGCGATGAAGAGAGCAGGGTGGGGTGAGGAGCAGGGTTGGGGGGAAGGGAGAGAGAGAAGAGAACACATTAGGAGCCCAGGCACAGCAGGCAAAGCTGACTTCTGTCGTGTTTTTGAGTGGATGATGATGTCAGGACCAAGATTTTTCCCTCCAAGGAGAAAGGCAATCCTAGTACTAGAGAAACCGGTGATGTGCAATAAGATGAAGGGAAGGGATCAAAGGTTAGCATGCTCTGGCTGGCTTGTGCCAACTGGACAGTGCCAAAGACAACCTTTGGGAGGGGGAATTCTAAGAAGCTCCCAGCTCATCCTGGGTGGTTCAGCAGGGATGCAGCTGGCCTGAGGTTTTGATGGAGACCTTAACAATCCACAGAATTGGGGGTCCTTACTGAAAGCCAACTCTTCCTGATTGTCTGGACTTGGGCATAATAATGACACCTTGCTTGCATTGAGATAACTTCAAAGGCATTTTATTTTCCAGCTGTCATTTACAGAAGGCTTACCGTGAGTCGGGCATTGCGCCACCCACCTTATATCCTTTATTTTATTTTATTTAGCATTCAGAAGGATGCTAGACGCAGCCATTACTTGTATGCCCATTGTACTGGGGAGGAAACTGAGGCAAAGGGGCATTAGACAGCTTGCATGGGATCACAAAGAGCTAGTAAGCAGCAGTGCTAGGATTTGAACCCAGGAGTTCTGTCTCCAGATGCAGCAATTTTAACCTTGCTCTACATCTGATGGTCCAAATGAGTGAGGTTCTGTGTTCTTAGTGCTTATTTGCAAAGATGTCCTTAAGCACCAGGCCCTGGAGCTTTGTGTACCTTTTATGAGGAGGAAAAATGAAGATTAAATAATACAAGAGCTGTCACTGGTCAGGGCTCAAGGAGGAGCTCAGTTAGCCCAGGGACACTGCCTGCAAAATGCCTCACCAGTGAGTCCCAGGCTTATAGAAGAGGGTTCCTGCAGGGTAGGGGATGCTGAGAACTGGGGGCTCAGGTAGCTCTGGTCCTGGGACTTCAAAGTGGGTTCTCTGGGATACGCTGGAGGTCATCAAAGGACAGAGGAAGGCTAAGCTGGCGGGACTGTGGTCCACTACCTGCTCCAATAAAAGAATTCTGCATTTGACTTTGTGTGTTGCGGTTTCTTGAATATGTCCCTCTGCAATGAGGGTTCTAAGATTGAGAATATTCTATTTCATCTCCTTTATCTTATAGATGATGCCATGCAAAGTTGAAGTACTTATTTATTCACCTACTCATTCATTCATTCAATTAGAAATCAAACCTCCAACATGGGCACTGTTCTGCGGTAGCAGGTGAATCCCCATAGCTGGGCATATGTGTCCATGTGGCGTTACCAGGGAGGAGGAGGGATCTGAACTGGCTAGGATCCTAGCTGTATATCCTCAGATGAGTAACTGAAAAACTCAGTTTTCTCATCTGCAAAACTGAGGCAAATATAACCTCGCTTGGTGAGTCGCTATGAGGATTAAGTGAGATGATACGTATGAACTGTTTTGCAAAGATTCAGTACAAGTCAGACACTGTGGCTCCTTCGCAGCTGCATGCAGGCTCCTGGCAAGACCAGGATCCCGGGCGAGTGCACACAGACTCTGCCCCTACGTGGGACGACCTCCCTCCCTGGCTGCCCCAGGGTCTCCCGTCCAGCACACACCTTTGGTCCAGCAGGGCCTCTGAGTAGGAGGGCGGTGAGCCCACTTCCGACGCATTCTGCTCGGCCTGGCTGGCCACATACTGGATGCCGTTGTTGACGTTGTAGGTGACGTTGCAGCGGTGGGGGTGGTCCAGGACCACCAGGCGGGAGAGCAGCACGGGGTGCTGCAGCCGGTGCACCGGCAGTGTCATGAGGTTGTTGCGCTTCCGCTGGTGGTGCAGGACCAGCGCCAGCAGGGCCACCACCAGCACGAAGATGACGGAGCTGCCGATGATGGCGTAGGTGATGCTGGGGTAGTACACAAGCTGGTTCTCCGAGGTCACAAACACCTGCCCGCTGCCTGGTTCTGGGAAGCCCCAGAGGGGAGAGAAAAGGAGAGAGGTTACCAGGTTGCTTCACTCACGTGCCTCGAAGTCAGCCCCAGGAAGGGTGTGCGACGTTCCAGCAGCACCATTCACAGTAGCCGAAAAGTGGAAACCACCCTAATGTCCACCCCTGGTAGACAAGATGTGGGCTGTCCGTACAATGCAATATTATCCAGCTATAAAGAGTACTGGCACATGCTACGACATGGATGAGCCTCAAAACATTATACTAAGTGAAATAAGCCAGACACAATAGCCGAAAAGTGGAAACTACCCCAATGTCCACTGACTGGTGGATAGATAGACAAAACGTGGACTGTACATACCATGGAATATTACCAGGCCATAAAGAGTACTGATGCATGCTATGACACAGATGAAGCCTCAAAACATTATGCTAAGCGAAATAAGCCAGACACAAGAGACCACATTGTATGATTCCATTTATATGAAATGTTCAGGAAAAGCAAATTCATAGGGACAAAAAGCTGATTAATGGTTGCCTGGGGCATGGGGACTCACTGGTGATGGGCGTTGGGGATCTTGCTGGGGAGATGGGACTGCTGTAAAACTGGATGTGGTGATGGCCACACAAATTGATACACTTACTAAAACTCATTGAATTGTACAGTTAAAATGGGCAAATTTTATATTATGTAATGCACGTTAAGTTGCTTCAGTCGTCTCTGACTCTTTGGGACCGCATGGACTGTAGCCCACCAGGCTCCCCTGTCCATGAGATTCTCCAAGCAAGAATACTGGAGTGGGTTGCCATTTCCTCTTCCAGGGGATCTTCTCGACCCAGGGATGGAACCCTCATCTTTTACATCTCCTGCATAGGCAGGTGGATTCTCTACCACTAGTGCCACCTGGGAAGCCCTATAAAATGTAAATTATATCTCAATAAAGTCATTAAAAAAATCAGCCCAGGAGAATATAATATCCAGGGAACGGGAGTGATAATTACTATGACAGAAATCAGTTTTTCTCTGGAAGTTTATAATATAATATCTATGAGGTACACCAGCCAGTGTGTCTGGGGTTCCTTATGTTGGTGAAGTACTTATTTCATGAAGAGCCAGTGTTGCACAGGCTAAAATCATGGACTCTGGAGCCATTCAACCCCTAGCAATTCAACTGACTGGCTGTGTGCCCTTTGGAAAGTGGTCAACCTCTCTGTGCTGTAATTTGCTCATCTGTGAAATGGGGATGGTATTAGTCCCCACTGCACTGGGCTGTTGCGAGTATGAAATGAGTGACTCATTATCAAACACTTAGAACAGCGGACACACTGTGGGTGTTCCAGGCATACATATACGTACTTCATCACACCTATGTAACTCACAGCAACTCCGTGAAGTAGGTATTGTAACTGCCTTCTTTTTAAGGCAAGGAAAGGGATGCTCAGAGAGGTTGGGTCCCCTGACCAGGGTTCACAGGGTCAGGAGGTGAGGGGCTGTGCTAATTTGAGCCCCAGTGGTCTGACTTCAGAGCCTCGCCCCTAACACTTTGCCCGCAGCCCCCTAACAAGGCCCGCTAGGCAACCAGCAGGCATTTGCTCAGAAGCCCTTGGATGAAAGCCTGAAAACACCCCCTGCAGGATGCCTGTCCCCTCCTCTCCACTTGAAGCAACAGCCCCCACTTCACATACGCAGGGGAAGGGTTTCCCATCAGCAGGACACAGCTGGCAAGGGTGGCCAGGTCCAGGCGGGCCCAGGAAACCAGAGTGGTCCTTCCTCATGGAAAAAGCTGGAAGATCCACAACTACCCACCGCTGTGACCCAGCCGCAAGAATCATCTAAATGCAGCCTAAGTGAGCAAGTCTGAGACCACACCCTGTGCTCGGTCAACCTCTGAAGCCTAGAGGAGGTCTGAGTGGGTCCTCAGTGGCCAGTGTGAGCTATGAAGTGGAAGCAGCACTGTGCACTGGTAGTCCAGCCCCAGGCTAAGCTTTCCCACACCCTCGTCACTAGATCGCCCATGTGCACAACGTTGTATTTCACCTTCTGTATACATTAGAGTGTGCTCACCACCAAAACTTTAGTTCCCACTCATCACCTAGGGCTTCCCTGGTGGCTCAGCAGTAAAGAATCTGCTTGCGATGTAGGGGACGTGAGTTCAATCCCTGAGTTGGGAAGATCCCCTGGAGAAGGGAATGGCAACCCATTCCAGTATTCTTGCCTGGAGAATCCCATGGACAGAGGAGCCTGATGGGCTACACAGTCCATGGGGTCGCAAGAATCACACACGACTTAGCAACTAAACCACCACCACTCATCACCACCATACAGTTGACCCTCTTTACCCATTTCACCCTCCCCCCACACCCCGCCCCTCTGGCAACCACCACTCTGTTCCCTGCACCTCCGTATTTTGTTTGATTTGGTCTGTTCACTTATTTTGTTTGTATTTTATATTCCATATATGCGTGAAATCACACAGTGTTTGTCTTTCTCCATCTGACATCTCCCTTAGCACAATACTCTCCAGGTACCATGGCAAGATTTCATTTTTTATGGCTGAGTAATAATCCATGTGTGTGTGTATGTGTGTCTGTTTGTGTGTATACACACATAGACCACATCTTTTCTATCCATTCATTCATCTGTTGACGGACACTCAGGTTGTTTCCATATCTTGACTACTGTAAATAATGCTGCAATGAACATAGGGATGCACATATCTTTTCAAACTAGTGTTTTCATATTCCTTGAATAAATACTCAGAGGTGGAGTTGCTGGATCACCTGGTATTTCCATTTTTACAGTTCTGAGGAACCTCTATACTGTTTTCCGCAATGGCACCCCACTCCAGTACTCTTGCCTGGAAAATCGCATGGATGGAGGGGCCTGGTAGGCTGCAGTCCATGGGGTCGCTAAGAGTCGGACACGACTGAGCGACTTCACTTTCACTTTTCACTTTCATGCACTGGAGAAGGAAATGGCAACCCACTCCAGTATTCTTGCCTGGAGAATCCCAGGGACGGCGGAGCTTGGTGGGCTGCTGTCTATGGGGTCGCGCAGAATCGGACACGACTGAAGCGACTTAGCAGCAGCAGCATACTGTTTTCCATAGTGACTGCACCAATTTGCATTCCCTTCAACAGTGCATGAGGAGTCCCTTTCCTCTTTTCTATTGTCATAAAAATATATGTAACATAAAATTTACCATTTTAACCAATTTCAGGTAAGCAGTTCAGTGACATGAAGTTACATTCACACTGTTGAGTAACCACCACCATGATCCATCTCGAGACTTTTTCATCATCCTGAACTAGTGATGTGAATTCTTAGTGTTCACATTCTTTCTGTTACCCTCCCCAGCTTCACTAGACCAGAGGGAATGGCTGGGAGAGCCCGTTTTGGTGGGGGGTGGTGTTGGGGAGGGAATAAGAACTGAAGAGTTCCCTTCCAGGGAGATGTACCTCCTTCTTTATTTTTGACTGCACTGGGTCTTTGTTGCTGTGCGTGGGCTTTCTCTAGTTGTGGGGAGCAGAAGCCACTCTCTAGCTGTGGTGTGTGGTTTTGTCACTGCGGTAGCCTCTCTTGTTGCAGAGCATGGGCTATAGGTGTGCAGACTCAGTAGTTGCTGCACATGAGCTTAGTTGCCCCGAGGTTTGTGGGCTCCTAGCTCCTGGACCAGGGATCCAACCCATGTCCCTTACATTGGCAGGTAGATGCTTAATCACCAGACCATCAGCAAAGTCCCTGAGATGTACTTCTTAAAAGTCGATGGATTTTCACATGGAAAACAAATGGTTCCAGAGATCTTAAAACACTGACTTGCATGTAACCACTTGAGGTTTTAAGAATCCAGGAGGGAGCTCTCAACGAATGGAATGTAAAATGCTTGCTGGCAAGAAGCGGTGACCACATTTGCTCGAGAAATTATGATGTTACATAATTCAGGGGTGCCTGGTTTCCACTCTGTATGTAAAATGTCATCTTGCATTAATTCATTAACTAGACTCACTTTTCTTAAGAGCTTAATGAGCCTGTGAGCCAAATTACTAATATCAGAGTTGCCTGGGACCTGAGTTCCAAGTGCATAATCCATGTATAATGAAGTTTCCATTTGTTCTGGCCGTCCCTCAAGCTCATGCCCTCATACTCCACTGTCAGACAGCCTGAACTCCTGTCCTGCATCTGTGGCTTCTACTTCATTAATTCCAGGCACTCTGGTTACCACCAGGGACCACTGTGTGCTTAAAGCTTCCGGGGCTCTGGCTGCTCCCCTTGGTGGAGACGGCCATGCTCCAGGGCTGTTTATCACCTCGGTCACAGCTTTGTGTAGTTACCATGACAGTTTTCGAGCAGATGGTAGATGTCCTGGGGGGGAGGAGGGCCTTTTTCTAATTCATACAGAGGTGCTCTCCGGACTGACAGAGGGACTAAAGCAGTGGACACTTGTGACTTGGAGTTCCTTTGCTTCTAAAACATTCCCTCCTCCAGATTCAAATTATATTTCCTCCAGCATACAATTATTCACCTCTCAGACTGGGCTTCTCTAGTGGCTCAGACAGTAAAGAATCTGTCTGCAATGCGGGAGACCGGGGTTTGATTCCTGAGTCAGGAAGATTCCCTGGAGAAGGGAGTGGCTACCCACTCCAGTATGCTTGCTTGGAGAATTCCATGGAGAGAGGGGCTTCAGGGGCTACAGTCCATCGGGTTGCAAAGAGTCGGACACAACCAAGCGACTAACACTTTCACTAGTTTCAGACTGGGCAAAGGTGAAGTATGAGTTCACATTTTGCCAGAAAAACAGATATAATTATTCATGCATGACTGGTAGGAGGGTAAATTGGTACGAACTAGGGTAGTGATGGAGTTAACAATATAGATCAAAATAACAAATGTACATTAACAATATATACCTAGAGAAAGTACATATCATTTGACCCAGCCTTTCCACTCTTATGAACCTAACTAACGGATATATTCAAATGAGAAACAACTCTTTCATACAAGTATTCATGGGAGTATTGTTCACGATAGCAAATATATCTAGAAAGATATATCAAGAAAAGATCTAAATGTCCATCATTTGTGGACTGGCTAAATAAATTATGGTGCATCCAGACAGTATCACACCTACTTAAGAAACCATGGTAGCTCTACATAAACTGATGTGAAATAGTCTGAAAGATATCGTGCTAAGTGGGGGGAAAAAAAAAAAGTCCAGTAGAGAATGTTTTGAATATTTCTAGAAGGACACAGAACTAGTACAACTGGGAGAGAACTTTCCCAGTACTTTTCATGGTTTATTCTTTTCTACTCTTTATGATTTATACTGTCTTATCAAGTCAAAAAATAAGCATCTTGTCTCTTCCTCTGGCCCTGCCTAGGCTGAGGTTTTCCTTCCATCTCTCCCTGTTGTATGAGGGCTCCTGGGGGTTCACGTTTCACTGTCACTCACTCACTCAAGACCCCTGCGTCCAGAGTTCCTGTTCTAGAAGGGACACTGCCCTGTTTAAATGGATGCCTCACTATTATCCTGAAAACTCCATTGCTTCTTTAAAAAAATTATTTTTAAAGTTAATTTTCCTCTAGATTAAGTATTTTTAAACACCAAGTTTATTGAAGTATAACTGACACACAATAATACTTATCGTTTTAAAATGTACAGTTAGATGAGCTGTAAGGAAGATCCCCTGGAGGAGGCACAGCAACTCACTCCAGTATTCTTGCCCGGAGAATCCCATGGACAGAGGAGTCTGGGGGGCTACTGTCCACAGGGTTGCAAAGAGCTGGACACGACGGAAGCGACTTAGCACACATGCTCAGCTAAATGCAACAGTTGCAAAAACATCACCACAAGCAAGATATCAAACATTCCCATCCCTCCCCTTGTTAGCAGCCGCTGGAAACCACTGGTCTGTTTTCTGTCCAAATAGATTTATCATTTCCCGAAAGTCAGGGAAGGGAATCTTTCGGTAAGTAGCCTATTGTGCGTGGCTTCTTTCATGCAGCATAATGCCTGTGAGGTGCACCCAGGTTCCTCTGAGTACAGTGTTCCTTGTATGGATACTCACAACTTGTTTATCCCTCCACCAGTTAATGGAGGGAAGAGGTTGTTTCCAGTTTCTGGAGTGCAGATCTTTATGCTGACATACATTTTCTTATTTAGGGAGTATATACCTAGGGGTAGGCTGCTGGGTCATATGGAAGGTGTATGCTTAACTTTATGAGAAACTATCACACTGATCTTCAAGGTGGCTGTAGCACTAAGCCTTCCCCTAGTCGCTCTGCAACCTCATAGCACATAACATAGCGAGCCTTTTTAATTTCAGCCAGGCACACAGGTGTGTAGTGGTACCTCACTGAGGTTTTAAGTTGCATTTCTCAGTGACTAATGATGCTGAGCATCTGTTCATGTGCTGATTTGCCATCTGTATATCTTCTTTGGTGAAACATCTATTTAAATCTCTTGCCCATTTCAAAACTGGCTTGTTTGACTACTTATTCAGTAGTAAGAATCCGATAGACGTTCTGGGAGACAAATTCTTTTCCAGATGTGTGTCTCACAAATATTTCCTCCCAGACCGTGGCTTCGCTTTTCACCTACTTTACAGGATCTTTTTGAAGATAAGTGTTCAAAATTTTCTTATGAAGTCCATTGTATTAATTATTTCTCTTGTGTTTTTGTGAATTTTGTACTCTATCCAAGAAATCTTTGCCCAGAAGATGTTTTATAGCTTTAGCTCTTACATTTACATCTATGATCCACTGCAAGTTAATTTTTGTTTATGGTACAAGGTGAAGTTTAATGTTCTTTTTTCCCCCTCCCTTTGGATATCCTATTGTTCCAGGACCATTTGTTGAAAAGCCTATCCTTTTTTATTGAATTACCTTGGCACCTTTGTTGAAAATCAATTGAGCATACAAGGCTGGGTCTATTTCTAAATGATCTATTCTGTTTGATTGAGTTTCATGCCAATCTTTATGCCAGCAAGTGTGCTGAGAACTACAGCTTTATAACAAGTCTCAAAATTGGGTAGTGTGAATCCTGTGTTTTCTTTTCTTCCAAATTAAATTTTTCTGATTATAAAAATACATTAAAATTAAAATTTAAAGTAATATCGAAATGTTCATGACAGACAACCTCTCCCTCCCCCTCCCTACTAGAAAAAGAAGTTCACAGTCTGGTGTAGACTAGGGGCTGGCAAACTTTTCTGTCAAGAGTCAGACAGTGTGTTGTACAGGTTCAGCCACAACTACTCAACTCCGCCTCTGAAGTGGTGGTGGTTTAGTTGCTAAGTTGTGTCCAATTCTTGCGGCCCCATGGACTGTATCCTGCTAAGCTCGTCTGTTCTTAGGATTCTCCAGGCAAGAGTATTGGAATGGGTTCCCATTTCCATCTCCAGGGGATCTTCCTGACCCAGGAATCGAACCTCGGTCTCCTGCATTGCAGGCCAATTCTTTACCAACTGTGCTACAACAGAAGCCCTCTGTAGTACAAAGCAGTTACAAACAGTACATCAGTGAATGAGTGTATTTGCGTCCCAAATCTGATTTACAATGACAGGCAGCTGGACCAACCACTGAGAAATTATCATTTCATAGATTTCTCCAAGCCATTGTTTATATTCTCTTCTTGTGAGAATTATGGCTGTATTACATGTATGTGACCAGGTATTAGATTTTAACAGGAAAAAAATTTTCAGAAATTTATCAACTTCAGATTAATAATCCTTTAGAAGAGATAATAGTTCTTAAAATTTCCAGTTAAGGTAGACAAAACAATTATTACATTTTACAACTGATTTCATTCTAAGTGTTCTTTTAATTCAGCTTCAGAAAGACTGTACTTTTTGAGATCTTTCATGTGTAAAAACGCCTGAGTATCTTTATTAAGACAATAATCATGTTACCATATATAATTTTCATATGTCAAAAGTTATTTAAAAAATCATCTAGATATAGTTTCAAAAACTGTAGAGTCAAATAAAATAGAAGATTAAAAAGATAAAACCAACCAAACAAAAAACAGGCAGCAGATCAGACTCAGCCCACTGGCCTTAGTTTGCTGACCCATTAAGTAGAGATCCCTTCAAACTCTTCTTTGTGTATATACACACGTACTTTTCTTCAGGTTATACAGACATTTCTACAAATGGACATCTTTCCTCACCTCCTCACACTTTTGTTAAGGAGCTGTGTAGAATCCCACTACATAGGTACCTCACAATTTATTTCACTAGCCCCTGACTTATGTACATTTTAGTTGTGTTTTTTTTGGGGGGGCACTATTGTAAACAATGCTACAGTAATATTCAGAGAGACCAACCAGACTATGACAGCCATGAGGGGAGGGCTGGGTTTACTGGTCTACCTACTATACTCACTGCTCCAAACAAAGGATAAAGACATCAGTCTTTGGTCACTGATACAACGATTTCTCAGGATGGGCTCTGGATGCTGGTTGTTTCCCAGGCCATCTGGTCTCTGGGGCTGTCCTTTTCTCTGACCACACTGAGCCACCAAGCGTGGTCAACTGCTACTATGCAGGGCTTCTCCAGCCTCTGCTTCTGGCCTTCAACAGGCTCAGGACTGGAAGAGAAACCTCCTTGTGGTCTGACTATCTTTAGCCTCTTTGTCCTCTAATCTTTTTGCAGTATCCTCATCAGTTTGAACACGACCCAGCTCTGTAGCTGTGCATTCTTGTAAAGTTCTTCAGGTCCAGGACTCTGAATGGCTTACATCACCCTCCCCAGCCACACATTCAGACTCTGCAGCCTTTCCTGCCTTGGCTTCTGAGTACCAACCCTGGAGGGTGTTGGAGTGTTGCATGGCTATTTGCTTTGTGACCTGTCCCCCACTGAGATAGTACAAATAATACCAACAACCACCACCCATGTTTGCATTGAACTCAGAAACAGGGTCATAATAAAGTTATCACCATCTTAATGAGCACTGAAGCTCTCATTCTATCAGCAATATCTTATGTGTTTACATATGAATTCTGATTTTGTAATCCTTAAGCCATCTGCAGTGAGTTGGACAATGTTCCTCCATCCAACTAGGAACCTCATAATGTGACCTTCCTTGAAATAATGATCTCTGAAGAAATAATTAAGGTAAAGACTTTGAGATGAATTAGGGTGAACTCTCAGAGTGTCCTTATGAGAGACAGAAAAGGAGAAGGCCCAGAAACAGACAAGGGAACAGTCATGCGGAGATGGAGGCAGAGATTGCAGCCCCCAAGCAAAGGACACTAAAGCAGAGGAGAGGAGGGAGACCTGACTCTCCTTAGAACTTCCACAAAGAACTAACCCTGCCAGTACCTGCATTTCAGACTTCCGGTCTCTAGACTTCTGAGAGAATAATTGTGCTATTGTTTTAAGCCACCAAGGTAGTAGTGATTTGTTTTGGCAGTCCTGGGAACCGGATACATCATCCTATGAAGTCGACCGCTTTACAGAGGAGGAAATGGGGGCACGGGGAGGTTAAGTCACTTGCCCAAATCCTCCAGACACTATTAATAATAATAATACTAGTAATAATGATAATAACAACTAGCTAATGTTAGAGCTGATTAGAGAGGGAACCGGGAGGAACCCAGTCAGTCTGGCTCCAGAATCCTTGCTCTTCACGCATGACTTTCATGTTCACCTGTCTTTCAACATGAAGAGGAGTTTCGGTGGGCAAAGGCCAGACTCTCCCTTTGGAGTCCTACTCAGGGCCAAACACAACCATGGAAATGCAGCAGATATTCAGCAAGTACTTTTTTGGGGGGGTGGGTGGGCTCTTCGTTGTGGCGTGTGGCCTTCTCTTATTGCAGCACTCGGGCTTCCTTGCCCCATGGCATGTGGGATCTTAGTTCCCCGACCAGGGATTGAAGCCACGACCCCTGCATTGGAAGGCGGGCTCTTAACCACTGGACCACCAGGGGAGTTCCTGCAAGTACTTTTTGATATCTGTAAACTGACTTTGAAACATAGTAATTCACAACCTCTCCATTTACAGAAAGAGCCAAACACTGAATAAGGTGACGTTGATGAGGGTAACCTTGAATCTGAGGCAAGTAGGCCCCCTACTGCTAAGATCCATCCTGTATGCACAATTTCACTTCATCCTTACAATAACCCTGATTTACAGATGGGGAAACTGAAGCCCAGAGAGGTTAAGTAACTTACAGAAGGTCACAAAGCAAACACATGATACAACTAGTATTGGTGCCCAGGAGTCTGATGCCAGAAGCTGCCACAAGGTCCCAGGTAGTTCTCTATGGCCTCCCCTCCCCTTTTCTGCTTCTCCTGTCCAGTTGTCACCCCACCTTATTGTTCTTGCAACAGAGTCCTTTCTCCAGTAACTCCATTGGCTCTGATCAATATATTCTGAAATGTCTTTGGTGAGGTGTAAGAGGTATTTCTTGAAAAAGGATACCTTGATCAAAGAGTTATGAGAAAAAGTGGATTAGACAAATTAAACCACTTTCTTTGTAGCCGTTCAGAGTGCAAGTTCTGGAACCAAACTGTATAAATTCAGTCCTTGGCTTTGCCACCTACTAGCTGTGTGACCTACAGCAAGTTACTCAATCTCTCTGTGCCTAAAAATCCTCATCTGTGAAACAGGATAACAGCAGAACTCCCCTCATGGAGTCGTTTCATGGATAAAATGAGAACATACATAAAAAAGTGTTTAGAACTTTGGTACACAGGAAATACTCAACAAAGCCTAGCTATTATTAATAGCTATCATTATAGGATCTTTCAGAGTCTTTATTAGGCAACTGTATACTGTGATCCTAAAGTCCATCCTAAAGGAAGTCAGCCCTGAATATTCATTGGAAGGACTGATGCTGAAGCTGAAGCTCCAATATTTTGGCCACCTGATGCGAAGAACTGACTCATCTGAAAAGACCCTGATGCTGGGAAAGATTGAAGGCAGGATGAGAAGGGGATGACAGAGGATGAGATGGTTGGATGGCATCACCGACTCAATGGACATGAGTTTGAGTAAACTCCGGGAGTTGGCGATGGACAGGGAGGCCTGGAGTGCTGCAGTCCATGGGGTTGCAAATAGTTGGACATGACTGAGCGACTGAACTGAATTGATACTGTGATGCTTCATGGGAGAATATGGCTATTTCATCAACCTTTTGCTTTTCAGAGATGGACAGAACACACATGCTAAGTTGCTTCAGTCGTGTCTGACTCTTTGCAACCCAATGGACTGTAGTCCACCAGGCTCCTCTGTCCATGGAATTCTCTAGGAAAGGATACTGGAGTGGGTTGCCATGCCCTTCTCCAGGGGATCTTCCTGACCCAGGGATTGAACTGGCGTCTCTTGAGGCTCCTGCATTGCAGGCAGATTCTTTACCGCTGAGCCACTGGGGAAGCCTTGGACAGAACATACATCACATTCTAAATAAGCACATTCCCAACATTCTGGAAGTCATCTTTTCACAGATCATAGGGGGCATCCCTGGCCTTCAGGTACGTTGTTGGAGGAAGCTCTGTGGCTGCAGCTGCAAACCTAAGAGGCCAAAGGTGAGAAGCAACTGCCTAGCACCCCTTCCCTCTGTGCAGCAGTGGTACCCGTCTCCCAGGCCACACCCAGTTACAATCCAGCACCCCATCACTGACTGAAGTTGGCTATGTACCAGGAGCCCAGACTGTGTGGCAGCTCCTGAAGAGATTCCATCACTGGGAAGGTTGCCCCACACACCACCATCTTGACACCTGACAAGACCAAGTAGGCAGGAGCTGGTCCTGTTTAAACATGCGAAGAGCCCAAGGCTGCCCTGGGTCTGTTCTCTGGAAGCTTGAGTTCATCATGGTCCCTGCATAATCAGTTCCTCAGTGCTACATCTGTCTGTTAAACCTTATTACCCAGGGAAATGCTGAGTGAGCACACTTGGAGTTTGAGTGCAAAGAGCTTGCTGAATAATTTAGGGGAAAGGGTTGGTAACAGAAGATTACAAGTGGGGCTCCCCAGGGGGAGTGTTATTGACTGTGAACACATACACGACTTCTGGAATTTCAGCAAATCTTAACGTGATGACTGGGGCCCCTGCACCCCAGAGGGAAGGGCTATTCGTTTTGCACACAGTGGGGTCTCGTGCTTCGGTCCCAGCGCTGGCAGGACACAGAGTTCTCAAAGGGGAGCTTGGACACATCTGATCCCAAGCAGGACTCTGACCACAAGCCCCAGTCCTCATGCCCACGTCCCATACACCCCATGGCTGCCGCCATCATAGCAGCCATGTACCTCCACCCTGCCCCAACTCTTGCTCTCCAGTCTCTTTTCCCTGCGCTGTGGGGTGCTCCTTCTAAATCCTAAATTCATTCCCTCATGTTTATTTCACTCCTCTACTCAAAACCGCTTAGTCACTTCCCACATACTCAGTTGTTGCTGTTCAGTTGCTAAGTCGTGTCTGACTCTTTGCGACCCCGTGGACTGCAGCATGCCAGGCTTCCCTGTCCTTCACTATCTCCCAGAGTTCGCTCAAACTCATGTCTATTGACTCAGTGATGCCATCCAACCATCTCATCCTCTGTCACCCCCTTCTCCTGCCCTCAGTCTTTCCCAGCATCAGGGTCTTTTCCAATGAGTCGGCTCTCCACATCAGGTGGCCAAAGTATTGGAGCTTCAGCTTCAGCATCAGTCCTTCCAATGACTACTCAGGGTTGATTTTCTTTAGGATTGACTGGCTTGATCTCTTTGTTGTTGAAGGGACACTCAAGATAGTCGGTATAAGACCCTGAAGTCCTCACCCTGGCCTCCCAGTCCTAAATGATCTTGCCTCTGATATCACTCCGACATTCACTCCTGCCCCCTCTCTGGCTCCTTCTGCTGCAGACCCACTGGCCTCCTTGCTGTGTTTTGAGGACACACCAGACACATGCCTGCCCCAGGGCCTTTGTTCTTGCTGTGCTGTCTGCCCAGGACAGGCCTCCCCAGGCATCCTCATCATTTACACCCAATTCCACTCAAGTCTCTGTTCCTAGGTCAGTGTCATGGGGTGGCTTCCTGGGCCACTGCCAGCCATTTCCACTCCTTCCCGGCTTTATATGTCTCCATAGCACCCATAACACTTGTCACCGGTCAGTGCATTTGTACCAAATCATCTCTCTCCTGCTGGAACGTAACTCTCTGTGGGCATACCCGGATTCTGCTCACTCATGGCTGCATCCCCGATGCCCAACACGGGGCATCTGTAACGATGCGCTGGTGGAGGTGAGCAGAGTGTCTCTAGCTCTGTGGCTCTGTCAGTCTCACTCTCAGCACACTGCACACCTGCCAGAAGCACCTACGTCTTTCATGTGAGACTAAGCACCCTACGAGCCAAGTGCTTCGTGGCTATGAGCTCAGTTAGCAGCACAGATGAGAAAAATAAGTCTCATAGAAGTAAGGTCACTTGCCCCAGATGACACAGCCAGGAAGAGACAGAGCTGAGACTGGAGCCCAGGTTTCCGACCACACCCAGAGGACAAATGGGAAGGATGGAGTGAGCTCTGACCAGAGGCTTCTGGTCTGGGGAGGCTGGAGGTGGGCAGACTAGGTGTGGGAATCTGGTGTGAGTAGCTGGGGAGGGATCATATTTGGTTTTCTCTGGTTGGTCCTAAAGCTGGAAACGGGGACAAAATTTAGGGACGCTCTCAATTACTAATCAAGTCTTGGATGCTTTGGGTCCATAGATACAGGAGTTAATGCTTGGCTCCCTGGGCTGATGTTGGAGGTTGGGGGTCAGAGTTCTGCTTTGACACGTGGTCTAGCCAATGTCTATCTGTATATTCAGTTTCTCGCAGACTATCCCAACCATACCCCCAGGTCTGGCCCAAATCCCACTTCTGCCTGTGTCCCCGTGACACCCTGGCCAGTCTATTGCTCATTCTCCTCATTTGTAAGTAGGGGTGATAAACACCCAGAGTGCAGCGTCTCTATGGGGCTTAGAGCTGACACGGGTGACATCCCCACCCTGGGATGGCAAGTCTAAGGTCATCGGGTACCTGGCTGCTCACGGAGGGAAGTGAGGTGTAGTATGAATGAGGACAGGTCCAACCAATGAACCACAAGTGGCATGCATGATGGTCAGCTGACATTTGGGAGTCTGGTGGACAGGCTCAGAGCTCTGATTCAGCCACAGACCTCACGAGTGATGCTGAGCAATTTCCCGCACCTTTCTAAGCCTCATCTGTAATGTCAGGATTAAAAACTTGCCTGCCTCAGCAGAGTTGACAGGAACATTAAAGACTGTTGTTTTCAATTTAAGCCAAGTGAACTGACTGTGAGCTGGCTGCTATGACTTCCTCTTGTCTGTGCAAAGACACTGATCCCTTCACACCTGAGCTGACTGGCAGAGAAGAGGAAGTGGGAGAAGAGCCAGGATTTTAGGGAGGGGGGTGCTGAGGCTTTCCAAGGCTTGTGTAAGAGTTAAGGAAGGATGTCTGGTTGAGGCCATGTTCATTTATCACTTATGGAGCCCAGACTGATGGTCAGGCCCTGAGCTCAGAGTTGGGGATTCCAGCACCCAAATGGCAGAGATCTGACCCTGGGGATGCTCACATGGGAGAAGCCTTGGGGCCCTATTTCTCTCTAGGCTCCCCCAGGATCACCTCTACCAGCCTTCAGCCACATCCTCTCAAGCAGAGGAGCGTCCAGGAACTGTCTTGGCTACTGTAAACCAAGGACATCCCGACATCCACCTGGACTTTGTCCTGTTTTTCAAAAAACATCCCATGTTGCTGCTGCGCCTTTATGGATCTCTATTCCGAGCACATCTCCTGTCCCAATTTAGATGCGGACTGAAAAAGTTTAATTTAAAGGGCAGACTGGCAAATGACTGAATCAAAAGAGAACCACGAAAACCCCACTGAACCATTACCATGGCAACGCAAGTTTCTAAAATTAACCGAAAGGAGGGTGATGGGAAAATCCTTGCTGCCAGCCTGCCCAGCGTCAGCTGGACCACAGCAGGAGGCATCCTGGCTGCAAGCCAGAAAGAAATCAGAGACGGGATCCATCTGCCAGGAGGGAACTAGGGCTTTGAGACCATTGAGAGCCAGGAGACAAGCACATTAAGATTACATTCAAAATGGGAGAGAAGAAAAAGAGAAGAGAAAGTTTTAAGCCTGGAGAAAGAATGAGGGGTCATCTCCCTGAGAATTCCAGTGGTTTTTATTCCAAGAGGGCCCAGGGGTTCTTGTCCTTTCCACCTCTCACATTTGGGCAGAGGGGACAGGAAGTGTTCTTAAGAGGCCCTGCATTTTCAACAAGACAGCCAACTGTTACCCACAGCCTCTAATGGACAAGCTGCTCACCATGAGGAGGGTGGCTTGGTGTGAAGGAAAGCCCCCTCCATGATTCAAGGCTCTTAGAAGCCTGCCAAAAGCTGCTGTGCAAGCTCAGAGCTGGTTCTCTGTCTTTGATGAGGAAGGACAAGAGTGATAAACTGGGGAGTGAGGTGGTGGTAAATGGCCTCTTTGCTAAGAAGCAGGCGCAGGGCAGTAACACACAACTGTCTAGTGGGTAAGGAACCTAATTGGCTATTTAAGACACAAAAGGGCTTTTGTAAAAATAGAAATTCAGATTACTATCAAAACTCGGTGATGAGGGTAATTGGGAGCGAGGGCCCCCAGTGGCCTTTTTAGGACTCGGCTCAATTGTGTCATGGCTTTAACAAATGGCAACAGAAGAGTGCAGTGAGTGGGGAACTGTGCCTTTATGCCACGTCTTCTACTGCAGACCATGAAAAGCAAAAGCCAATGGGAGCTGGCAGGCAACAGGCATGCAACATTGGGATCAATGTTCTAATCATTCTAACCATTGAAGGGCCCCTCTCTCTCGTGTACAAGTGGCTTTAGCCAACCCAGGCTCCTGCATATGACATCCTGGGCTGCTCTGGGAGGCAATGTGCTTAAAATGGACATAAGTGCCTCCTGGAATTTGCTGAATAAGGAAGGCTGCACAGAATTACTATTTCTATTGCTTACTGTATCTATTTACCTGGAGTGGTTGGTCGAAGCTGCAAAATTAAATGCTTAGCAGACATTCTTTGAATTCGATGGTCAGTTGGTTTCTGGCCTGGTAGTAAGGCTTGGTGCACTGCAACACAATGGGTTTTTGAGCCTGCAGTGTCAGCGGCCAGAGCGGAATACTGCTATCTCCAGTGGGAAGCTTTGATCAGTTTGTGAGTGCCAGAGAAACATAAGCAAACAGCACTGCAGGAAAAGGTAACCCTAAAAACCAGGGAGAGGAAAACTCTATCCCAGGCATGCCATCATCATTGCAAATAAAATCTCATTAGTGGGGGGCTGAGAAAACAAATACTATTAAATATCAGTTACAACCCCACAATGGCATCCCCAGCCACCCCGAGCTGGAAGTCTCAGCATCCGCTCTGTCTTTGCCTTTTGTTTTCCATTTTTGTCCAACCCTCTCCCATTCACGGTCAACTCATATCCAAGGGCAGGTCTTGCTAATTCTGCTTCCAAATTATGGGAACAATTGGCATCATCTGTGGCATGGATTACCACAAGAACTTCCTGGTTGGCCTCCCAATTTCTACCCTGCCTCCTCTCCAATCCATTTTCCACACAGCACCCAGAAAGCTCATTTTAGGAACTAAATAAGATGGCTGCTCACTGAAGTAAAAAACCCAATCTCCTAACAATGGCCCGGAGAAGCTTCTCTGATCTGGCCCTCAACTCTTCCACAACCTGATATTGACTTATTTATCAGGCTCTAGCGCAGGGGTCAATGAAGTCTGATCCACGGCCTGCTTTTCTGTTTAATAAATAAAGCTTTATTGGTACATAAATGTTCATTTATATGTTGTACGCATCTGCTTTTGTGCCACAAGGCTGAAGTACACAACTCTGACAAGCTACAAAACCTAAAATATTAACTGTCTGGCCACACAAGTCTAACTTTGAATCCTTGAGCAGATAAACATTGCAATAATCAAGGAGCTAAGAGAAATACTGGCTGCTGTTAACCAACACACAGTCTTTTGGGGCAGTTACTACAATACCCCAAATGTGGCAATCATGACATGACGATTGTATCCATTACAGACAGTAAATGACAAAATCAAGAACTAAAAAGGAAGAAACCAAGCCCACCCCTCCCCAGCTGGGACTTCATCAGCTCTTGCTTTGCATTGTCCATAGAAGTGGGCAAATGAAATGTTCCTACAGGAAATGGCAAGCTTGGCCTCAATCTTGGATATGAAAAGTCTTGAACGGTTATAAGTCTGTCTGCTCTCTGCCACCTCTACCTTCCTGGGTGGTCAGGCAGCTTTCCCTGACCATGCAATCCTGTCTTCTAAGAGATGCTTGGATGGCATGCATCTATGCTTCCTGAGATGAAGGCTGGCTGGAGGTTTTAACATTCTCTCAGACAAGGTACTGGAGGCTTCATGCCAAAACCTGATGGTTTCCTGGGCAGTGGGTCTCTGAACTTGGCTCTTCCATAATAAATGAGTAACTTACAAGGTCCAAGGCAGTGGAGGATTCCGTTACCTGCCTGATTCTTTAAAGAGGAAATAATCACCACGTATCCCTAGGGCCATTTTAGAATCCATGTATCCTTGTCAAACGCTCTCCAGACACCAAAGACAAGGCCGGAGCGCTCAGGCAAGCATTTTTAAACATTAATGGGGCTGTGTTAAAACAAGCAAGGGGAGATATCAAAGCTTCTGTCACTGACAGAGAGCCCGAGCTGGCCTCCTTAGAAAGAGGAAGAAGAGGGCCCAGAAGGATCGATGCGACATAAAGATGAATCCTGTGATGGGCCAATGGCCGAGGGTACCTGCTTATTCATTAACCATGTACTTAACATCTGCTGGGGCTAGCCTGAGTGCCAGGAGATTCTGGGCACAGCTGTAGGGTGGGAGATATTGGGTAATGAACAAGAACCCCTGGGTCCTCAGCACTACCACAACTGCTTAGATTTTTTAACATTTATTTTTTAAATAAGCAATAGATGCAAGGTTCCAAACTCAACCAGATGCATGGTTCCAAACTCAACCATGCATCTTCTGGCTCAAACAGTAAAGAATCTGACTGCAATGCAGGAGACCTGGGTTTGATCCCTGGGTTGGAAAGATCTCCTGGAGAAGAGAATGGTAGGTAACCCACTCCAATATTCTTGCCTGGAAAATTCCATGGACAGGAGCCTGATGGGCTACAGTCCATGAAGTCACAAAGAGTCAGACACAACTGAACAACTAACACTTACACTCCAAACTGAACAGGTAAGAAAGAATTTGTAGGGACTTCCCTCTTAGTCCAGTGGCTAAGACTCCATGCTCCCAATGCAGGGGGCTGCAGTTCAGTCCCAGTCAGGGAACTAGATCCCACATGCCACAACTAAAATGTCTCACATGCTGCAACTAAGATGTGGTGCAGCCAAATAAATAAATATTTTAAAAAGGGAGGATTTGTAAGAGAAAAGTCAGTCTGTTTCCCCTGTCTCCAAGCCACCACATTCCCCTTCCCAGACACAACCAGGCTAAGTGGTGTGTGTGTGTGTGTGTGTGTGTGTGTATCAATGTGTGTGTATGTGTGTGCAGACTTCCAGAAATAGCTCAGGCATACATTAGCAAATATCTATTATTTTGAACGCGATGGCAATTAAAATTTTTTTCACTTAATGAACCATATCACACATAATTTTTTAAAAGCCAAGTACCATTTTGACTATTTAATAAATACCTATACAGCACTGACTACATGTTCTCAAGAAAATTTTTAATTTTGAGATCAGTTTAGATTTGTAGGGGAGTTACAAAAATAGAGTGCCCATATATCCCATGTTCAGTTTTCCCTAATGTGAACACCTTTACTAATCACAGGATGACTGTCACAACTAAGAATTGACCTTGGAACAATTATATTAACTAAATGACAGGAGTTATTCAGATCTTCCCAGATTTCCCCACTAATGTCCTTTTTCTATCCTAGCATCCAGCTCAGAATCCCACACTGCACTGGACTCTGTGGACCTGTGACACTTTCTCAGTCTCTCTTTATCTTTCACAACCTTGACACTTTCGAAGAGGCCTAGTAGTTACATCCATTATTAAGAAGAATATCACAGAAGTAATGGGCCCCTCTCAGGGTGTTTCATCTGGGGATGCCTGCTGTGTATTGACTAAGTCTGTCAACCATGACCATCTGATTAATGTAAGGTGCTAGCCACCAAGACTCTACGCTATTAAGTTACTACTTTTTCATTTTGTAGTTAATTAATATCTGGATGAGATCCTTTGAAACTATGCAAATATCCTATTTCTGCTTAAATGTTCACCCACTAATTTTAGCATTCCTCCTGGATTTTGCATGCAGCAAGTTATTACTGTATTATCCCGATGGTGATTTTCTCTTTCTTTCCTTCTTTCTACCTTCGTTAATTGCAATTTTTCTAGAAGGAAGGTTGCCCCTTCCTTTCATGTATTTATTTACTTGATTATGTATTTACATCAGATGGACTCGGGAATATTCATTTCACACTCTGAACTAGAATCCAACCCTATTATTATTTAATTTGTTGTTCATGTCGTTTCAACTTTGGTCACAGGAAGTTTTTTGGGGTTGGGTCCTGGAACCTTCCAAAACACCCCTATGATTCTGTTTGTTTGTCTGGCAATGTGTTTACTTTCTGGCAGGGGATGCTTCAGGTCATATTCTGTTTCCCAGTCTGGGGCCTGGAATCAACTTTTGACTATTTTTTAATGAATAGACGCTATTTGTAGTATGCTATTTGCAGAGATGTGCCATCATTTGATGGGCATTTGGACCTACTTCCAATCTTTTCCTGTTACAATCTTTTACAATAAAAAATCCTTATGGATGGGTCATTTCACACTTCAGTAATTATCACAATAAAACCTAAAATTCGTATGAAGACTTACGAGGCCCTCTCTGAGCAGCCCCCACATTCTCTCTGACCTCAGGTCCCTTTGCTCCTTTCCCCCCACCCAGGGTGGCAGGCCATCTTTAAGACAGGCCCTCTGATTTCTGCCTCCTGGGATTCTCACTCTTGTGTGATCTCTGCTAATGAATAGACTATGGCAGAAACAATGCGCTGTCACTTCCAATGAAAAGTGAAAGGGAAAGTCACTCAATCGTGTCCAACTCTTTGCAACCTCATGGACTATACAGTCCATGGAATTCTCCAGGCCAGAATACTGGAGTGTGTAGCCGTTCTCTTCTCCAGGGGATCTTCCCAACTCACGGATCAAACCCAGGACTCCCACTTTGCAGGCAGATTCTTTACCAGCTGAGCCACCAGGGAAACCCAGAATACTGGAGTGGGTAGTCTACTCCTTCTCCAGGGGATCTTTCTGACCCAGGAATTGAACTTGGGTCTCCTGCATTGAAGGTAGATTCTTTACTAACTGAGCTATCAGGGAAGCCCTGTCATTTCCAATATTAGGTTGTAAAAAGACTGTGGCTTTTGTTCTGCCTTAGATGCGCTCTCTCTCCTTCCTAAGAGGACATGATGGGAGCTGTCCTATGGAGAAGTCCACATGTGACAGAGCTGAGGGACACCTCTAGCAAATAGCCCACCAGTGAGGAGCCAAGGCCCTCATCCCAGCAGCCCACGAGGAGCCAAACCCTGATGATGGCTACGTGAGTGAGGTTCACAGCAGATCCCCCCCAAGGCGAGCCTTCAGATGAGACCTCAGTCCAGCCAACAGCATATCTGCAACCTCAGGAGATACCTGAGCCAGAGCTAGTCATGCACAAAGGGTGAAGTCAAATCATGTTTTAGAAGGGCTCAGAGCGAAGAGCAGTCTTTCTAGTTACAAGGCTCTACAGGTAGATGTTTCAGAAGTCATTTCTTCCTAAAGCTGCTGCTCTTTTGGCCTGCTGTGTCCTTCCAATATGACTTCTCATACACATCCTGGCTGGCTCTCAAGACTCAAATGGCCTCTGAGCCCCTTTCTCCCTGACTTCTCCCCCAGGCTCTCCAACTATAAATAACTTTTCTCGGTTTCAGCCTCCACCTGCAGATTCACTGGATCCATGTCACGGCACTGCTCACTCCCTCCCTTGTTGCAGACTTAATGATGTAACTACTTTCCTGTACAGACAACCCTAAATTTCTTGAGGGCTGGATTCCTGTCTCAGTCATGTTTATAACCTGTCCCTTTCTCTCGTAAGCACTAAATTCAGGCTTACACACATATATTAGGTTCTCTATAATATCTGTGGAACCGGTAAGTAATAATAAGCCTCAAATTATGGGTTTAGACTCAACTGGCAGTCACAGTACTTACCACACACAGTTATTAGCTATTATAAGCATTATTATCACCACTCAATATTTCATGAATGAATGTTCCCTTTTCTAAAAAGGATTTAATTTTTTGGACTCCCCATGATCCTCCTCTCTAATCTCAGAATCTCCAAGTTTAGAGGAAATAAAAAATAGCTTCTGACCAACAGCTTCTTCTGGTGATGGTTCCACCTAGAGCAACAAGGGGACACTGGTATTAATACCAACATCGAACCTTCAAGGAAGACTCAGGGAGCTGAAATTTCCAGGCAGGAGCATCAATCAGATTCATGTCAATTAATATTCTACTCCTCATTTCTGAGGGTTTTGCTGTCCACCCTATCATTCCCAGCAAAGCTCCTCTTGCCACAGCATCTCTGTCCAATTGCATTAATTGAACACACAAATGAGGGAGATAAAGGAAGACTCGGCTAACAGCATTTTTTATTGGCTTCAGAGGAGGAAACCTCATAATCAGTCATGACTGCAAACGCCTCTTGTGGTTTCAACAGCACAGACTTGTGTGTGTGTTAGTAGCTTAGTCGTGTCTGACTCTTTGTGACCCTATGGACTATAACCCACCAGGCTCCTCTGCCTATGGGGATTCTCCAGGCAAGAATACTGGAGTGGGTTACCATTTCCTTCTCCAAGCACAGACTTATGCTGGTGCTATTCTGAAGCACCAGTGGGATGGTACACAAGCTCTTAACCATTTTCTGATCTATGAAGACTTTGAGGAGATATCACAAACCTTCCTGCATCCTTTGGTTTAGAAGATCCATCAATACTGAGTCTCAAGCTAAAGATACTATCTGTGGCGTTTCCACCATCATGGGTTCTCCTGTGGCTAACAGATGCAATATAAATGTTTACTCTTTCAATGTGGACACCTTTGGTGGTCAAAACTACGACAGGGCTGGCCATGTGAAGCCCCTGACTGCCCAACTCCTTGGAAACCACATTTCAAGAAGCAGACAGAAGGAAACAGAGGCACTGAAGGAAAGGGGAATTGAGGTTTCATCCTCTTTGCAGGGACGAGCTTCACGCTTCCCTGGGCTTTCCACGCTGACCACAGTCACTGTGGGGTGAAACCACTGATGGCAGGATTCTTAGGCTGCACCATGCTCGAGGAGACCAAGAAGGGACTGGAATTTTGTTACCTAATTCTAAATCCTTAGGATTTGCTAAAATTAAAAGTGAGGCAAAATCCAAATTGAAGGGAACACTGATCACGAGTCCCATCTGATCTTGGAAAATAGAAATCTTACCCAGAGAAGTTTGGTCACTTATTAATGAAGAA
Organism: Okapia johnstoni; assembly: GCA_024291935.2. NCBI lineage: Eukaryota > Metazoa > Chordata > Mammalia > Artiodactyla > Giraffidae > Okapia > Okapia johnstoni. Next base: position 13,131,023 of record CM044325.1, read on the forward strand.
CAGGAAGGATCTGGGAGCCTGGGGAAAAGACAGGGCTGTGAATTAGGGCTGGGGTGCATAAGGACAGGCAGCAGGAGCCTGTGGCCCTTAGCATCTCAAGACTTCTGTACAGCAAGTGCTGACATAATGGCCTAAACAGGCTGCCTCACAGGGGATGGGAAAGTCTAGCAGCGAAATGATACTTGGAAACTTTGTAAATGAAGAACCAGAGAAAAACTGAAACCATTAACAAAGAAACTCCAATGACAACAAGACAATTAAAAAATTACGGGAGAAGAGGAGCCCCCTGAGTTCAGCTCCACTCTGTATCCTGGAAGGACACAGGGACAGCAGGAGGAGGAGTGAGCCTGGGTCAGTTTGGCTGCTGGCTAGCTGGCTCTCCAGTTCTGGAAAACTGTTGGGCTTTGTGCCTCAGTTTCCTCATTCCTTAACACTGCACCTGACACAGCACAGAGGTTTGGCTCAGGCTTGATGAACCACTACACCACACTTATGATGGAGAGGTACCTGGGATCTTCTGCCCTGAGCCTCTGATTTCCCTCTAACACGCACATCTGTCTCACTTCAGCAGGTTCACTCACAAACACATTCAGCCCCCGAATTGCTTTAGCTACAGAATGAGGAAATTGCTTCCCTTGGTGAAAGGTTCTCCTGGTTCTGCTAATGGCAGTCTGGTAGGTGCGTGTGTGATGGAATTTTTTTTAAACTGAAGCTGTCCAGATTAATGAGAATTGAAAAAGGGCCGTGGAAGCAGCATCCATGGGGGCCATCCCAGCCCCTCTGGTGAGCTGTAACTGCCTTCAGAAATCATATTCTCCCAGACAGAAACCACTGACCTTAAAGAGAGGGCTTCAGAAACCAAAACACAGTCTTGGCTAAGAGGGCACAGCCTGACAGAAAGAGGGACTTTGGGGGGTTATTCGGAAACGGAACCTCAGAGAAAGTGCTCTGTGTTAAATAACCACAATACCCTGTAATGATTACAGTTATACCCAGTCTACCCTTCTTCAGTCCTTTGCTCTGGAGATTCAAGTTCTTCACAACCATCCAAATACCATCTTATTAGAAGCCAGGGGAAATTTTTCCAGGGTTTCCGATACTCAGACTCTGACACTTATCAACAGGGGCAAAACTGGAGGCTGCCCATGGACATTAAAAAGGAGTTGAGATGATGATACACAGCATATTAGAAAGCAGAGACATTACTTTGCCAACAAAGATCCATTTAGTCAAGGCTATGGTTTTTCCAGTAGTCATGTATGGATGTGAGAGTTGGACTATAAATAAAGCTGAGCACCGAAGAACTGATGCTTTTGAACTGTGGTGTTAGAGAAGACTCTTGAGAGTCCCTTGGACTGCAAGGAGATCCAACCTGTCCATCCTAAAGGATTTCAGTCCTGAGTGTTCATTCGAAGGACTGATGTTGAAGCTGAAACTCCAATACTTTGGCCATCTGATGTGAAGAGCTGACTCATCTGAAAAGACCCTGATGCTGGGAAAGATTGAAGGCAGGAGGAGAAGTCCAGTGTAGACAAGGGACTCTGCATTCTGACAGACCCAGGTTTGAATCCTGGCTGTATTGCTGACTAGTTTTGAAATTCTGGCAAGCTACTTCAACTCCTGAGCCTCGGTTTTCCCCATCTGCAGAATGGGGATAATAACAGCCATCTCATGAGTGCTTGTAAAGAGCGGACATGGTCATTATGATGTATGTAGCACAGAGACTGGTGAATAGTCTGAGGACTCAACAAGTATCTGTTGCTGCTACTGCTGGTACCACCATCACCACCACCTCGGCTGTGTTATCCTTCATGAGGAGGCAGAGGGCTTGTCTTACTGACTTAGATACCCCCAGAGTGTCTATCTGTAGTAGACGGTGGCCTCAGAAAAACAAGAGAGATGAATAAACTCTACATGCAGCCTAAAGTAAGGACTAAAGAATTTCCTTTCATTTTCTGACTTGAAGAAACAGGTTAGTAAGCTATTGCTTTACTCGTTCAGTTATGTCCTACTTTTTGCGACCCCCTGGACTGTAGCCTACCAGGCACCTTTGTCCATGGGATTTCTCAGGCAAGTATACTGCAGTGAGTTGCCATTTCCTCCTCCAGGGCACCTTCTCAACCCAGGGATAAAGCCTGCATCTCTTGCATTGGCAGGCAGATTCTTTACCATTAAGCCACCTGGGAAACAGCCTCAGTAAGAGCCAGGTTCAAATCTCTCTCTGCCACTTAAGTGGCAGGGAGAGGGACCCTGGGCAAGCTCCTTAAGTCTCAGGCCTTGGTGGCTTGGAGGACAGGAGGGAATAATGTGTGTTGAGCACACATTATTGAGCACACATCATCCCAGAGCACTGATGAGCCTTCAGTAACAGCTCAACCCAGGAGATGAGGTTACTATATTCTTGTTATAACCAATAGGTTTCATATATATGTTATATATATATATATATATATATATATATATATATATATATATATACTTCCTGTATCTTGCACTAGAGAAAAGGATGCCCCAAGAGATGTTCAAGGAGGAGCCTTAGACAACAGCTGCATGGAAACAGGGCAGCTGGTGAACTAGGGCTGGGCTATGCCTACGTGCTGCAAAAATGGGAATGCAAGGTGTACTTCAGACCACACTTTGGGCAAGGATGTATGCCATGACAAAGATCCAAGAAAGACAAAAGTCTACAAAAGTAAAAGAAAAACTGAGATAAAAGGCACCTGTGACTGCCTCTATTATATGTCTGGGGGCTATTTTGTGAGGAGACTTTGCTAATAGCTTGAGGAGACAAAACCCAACGCAGGCTCCCCAAGCTAACCCAGCTAAAAGTTTAATTAAATACAATTGCTTGTGGTGAGTTCCTTTCCCAAACGGCCTCATACATATTCATCACTGTAATTATGGTAGTGGAAAAAATCCAGGACTAATTATTCCATGCTCCCCATCTTTCACATGCCTAGAATTTTTGCATAATTACTGTTGAAATTAATTGCAAGTTAGTTAATTTTATACTTTGTCCTTTCAAAACTTAATTGAAAATTAATTTAAAAGATACAACTACCTCCCCCCCAACCCAACAACCACACAACAAAAATCCTACCACCAGCTATTATGGCAAACCTGGTTACTAAGACTTATGACGTGCATTAAAAATGCAAAGCGATTATTTCTAACCCAGACGCAGGGTTGTTCATGTCAAGCTATAATTGAATGCCAGTCCCATAAATGCCATGGAATCACATCTTTACACCACAGCAACAAAGACAAGACTCAGGATGGGTGGAGAGGCCAGCCAGTGGTCTGGCTATCTTCTGGCTCTGGGTTTATCATTTTATGCTCAATTAATTGCATCTCCAGCTTTCAGAGAAGAATAGCACATGGCTTTCATTATCACCCCATCCGGCTTTTGCCCTCAAATGTCTCTGCTGGTACCCATTTTCAGGATCCAAGTGCAACATGGCATCTAGGACACTTCGCTTTCATGCTAAACAAACAAAAATGTCTCTTCCTCTTGTTCATCACAGTCCTCCACTATCCCCAGCTCCTTTGAGTCACCTCCATTAATCCTATTTCTGTGATCTATTTGGAATCACTGACTGGAGTGCCTACCCTGTCCTGCAGTTGGTTGTAGACGTACACATGAGTTTCATTTAATTTCAGCACCTAACACAGCATGTGACATATCACAGATAATCAATCAGTCAATCCATAGTTATTTCCTAATTGACTGAATGAATAAAGACTAGCTGTCACAAGCTCACAACTGAGCATCACCAACTCCACGTGTACAGAGAAATAACGGCAAATTCTGTGAGATTAAGCACATCTCTGAGTTCACACAATCAGTAAATGACAGAGCTGAGACCTGGTGCCACGTTGCCTCTTCATCCTTCTCCTGACGCCCTACCATCCTGATAGTTAAGATTTTATCTCCTGCCAACCACGGTCTCTTGATAACCTGGTTTCTTAACCCTGAGTCCTGAAACCCATTTGTTAGGGACTGAGTATTCATGTGACCTCACAAATACACTGAAGCCTTAACCTTCAGTGTGATAGTTTTTGAGATGGGGCCTTTGGGAGGTCATTAGGGTTAAATGAGGTTATGAGGGTAATGCTCTCATCAGAGGACCAGTGCCCTTGTAACACAGAACACGAAAGAATTTGCTCTCTCACTTTCTGACATGTGAAGACACAGCAAGAAGACAGTCGTCTACACACCAGGAAGGGAGCTCTCCCCAGGAACCTCTCTGTCTGTACTTTGATCTTGGACTTCCCTGCTGCTAGAAGTGTGAGAAGTAAATTTCTTTTGTTTAAGACACTCAGGCTATGCTGTTTGTTATGGCAGGCAGAGTAAAACACTGTATCATACTTTTATTGAATGACCTAGGTTTACTCACATTATACCTTTTCAACTGATAACAGGTGAAGGCATGGGAGTATAAAGGAAAAAGTAAATGGAAACCAAGTCAAGAGAGAGAAGACACATCTTCGTGACACAAAGGAAGCTGGGTGGGCTACTGTTCCAAGGCCAAGGGGCTGCTACCATCCCATCTGGAAAGAGACAGAATGTGTAATACATATACAAACAGGGGTCCTCACCCAGAGGGCAAGGATGACCCATCTGTCACTGAGTAGATGGGGAGGAGAAAGAGATAGGAAACCAATCCACAGAGCACAGGCCGTTGTTTTCTTTTTTTTTTGAGTCCACAAAATTATCTCTTTTACAAGTGACTTTTAATGGCATGACCCTTTAGCAATTTCAGGACAAACAATTCATCCTCCAAGAGGCGTATGAGGTTTGGGACCCTCTTATGACTGAAGGAACAATTCCTTAACAAAGATTCTTTATAGAGTCCAGGCTCTCAAAATATGAGAGGTGGTTTAAAAATAAGATGATGTACATGTATATAATTTTTCCTCCACATATAAAACAGAGGCTCTCGTTCCAGATGAGCCCATAAATCCTAGCTTAAACTCAAATTAGGTGTTCAGATACAGCCATAAAACTTCTGGATACTATTTGCATATCAGGAAAGTATGCTATAGGGCATCTGAAGGCTTTAAGTGGGTGCTGTAACACAGCCTTGAAGATAGAGGGCAGCCCAGTCACTGGGGTGTGACAGGAGCTGTCAGGTGGGTGGGGGGAAGGCAGAGTGGTTTTCAGCTCTTGAGAGTTCCGTCCTTACAGTGGACACAGAAAAGCATCCAAGGTATGTTGCTTGGTGTACGAAAGCACATGATAAAAGCAGGATGTCACTTATGTGGATGAGATAACGCGCGTGCATATTTCTATTCAGGGCTTTCCCGATGGCTCAAGTAGTAAAGAATCTGAGTGCAATGCAGGAGACTCAGGAGATGCGGGTTTGATCCCTGGGTCAGAAAGATTCTTTGGAGGAGGAAATGGCAATCCACTCTAATATTCTTGCCTGGAGAATCCCATGGACAGAGGAGCCCGGTGGGCTACAGTCCATGGGGTTGCAAAGACTCAGAAGTGACTGAGCACACATGCAAGCATGGTTGGCATCCCCATTTTATGGTTGGGGAAACCACAACACAGGAAGGCTGTGTATCCAGCACAACCTCACACAGCCACTAAGGGCTGAAGCAGGATGTGCACCCCGGCCGCTGGGCTCTTGAGTCCATGCTCAGAACAACTATTATATATTGCACTGCCCTTTTTTCAGCAACTTTATCTAGCACCCATGGGTGCCCGATCAACTTTTGTTAAATGAAAGATCAATCACACATTCCTTTCAGAATCCTAAAAGCATTATCTCCTTTTTTTGGATGAAGGGAAATAAAAACAAAACAAAACACTCCCCTGGGAATGAACCAGCAGAATGAAAGAAGTAGTTATGAAAAATCAGAGTTTTCTGGAAAGAAATTTTCTTTTTCAGATGGCAGTGCTTGACTCTATAGAAAAATATTCCACACAGGGTTCATTCATTCAAATAAGTCCCCAGTGTTTTAACTTCCCTGAATCCAGAAGGGAATAGGAACTGACAGGGCTCAATGTCATTCTCCCTACAGCCAGACTCTGGACTCAAGTTCCCATAACTTGATAAAGTCAAGGGTTCTGGCTCCTCATAATTAGCTAATCAAAGAGAAGGTCAATCCTTCATCTGAAACCTTCCCAGGCTCATGGTAAGTATATCCAGCCTTTGAGAATTTGCGGTGTACTACCACTAAGGTGAAGACACGCCAAGTGCCTTGTCTGTGAGTGAAGGATTTGGGTAAAACCATGTAGGCATGGAAAATTATTGTTTCCTCCCTAAAAAGGCAGGCAGAAGCAGTTATCTCTGCCTGGTCTTAGCAGAACATAACTGTCTGTGGAGCTAGAGGACCCCGTGTGCATTGTTAGCTAGAGATATTTAACGGATTAGGACCACGTGTCCTGGCAGACAGATCTGATTTAAGTTTTTCACATGATATGAATTCCCCACGGTAAAACCCAACATGCTGGCGTCATTCCAGGTTAAAGTGGGAGCTAAAAGTGGAAGAACTCAGGCTGCTCTGTTCATTTCAAACCAAGAAAGAAAGCATCTCCTTATAGCTTATTGTTTCAGGATTAGTGGATGTCATTGTCAGTGCCACCCTGAATACTGATGAGCTGGGGCCTCACTTCATTAAGCTTTTGATATGGTTAAACTGCTACCCCGTTTCACAGCCTGCAGGAAGCACCATACCCTGACAACATGCCCTGTGAATGGAATGCAGAAGTGCATTTACTGGCTGCCTGTGAACTTTCCCACCCTCCCCTTCTGATCATTTTAAAATCAAGTGGAAAAAAAGTTACTTTTTTCCAACTCTCCCGTGTCTCAGAGTAAGATAAGAACATGGTTTCTACCATTTCTACCGTTCTCTGGCTCATGCCAAAGATATTCAATAACTCAGTGAAGCCAGATGTTTCTGATTCCTGCCAGAGCTTAGAAACAGATCCAGCTACCAGGCAGCTGTGAAACAGAGCAGCAATCTGTCAGGGTTTAATGAGGCCAGCTTTTTGGATGGGGTAGGTTTTTGCCTTTTCATACTGTTCTTGGTTTGCCATTCACTTCACCTGATGCTGCGAAGAGCTGACTCGTTGGAAAAGACCGTGATGCTGGGAAAGATTGAGGGCAGGAGGAGAAGGGGACAACAGAGGATGAGATGGTTGGATGGCATCACTGACTCAATGGACATGAGTTTGCGCAAACTCAGGAAGATAGCGAAGGACAGGGAAGCCTGGTGTGCTGCAGTTCATGGTCACAAAGAATCGGACACAACTGAGCGACTGAACAACAATGACAACACATTTTTTGAGGGGGGAGGTGGACATTTTGGCAAAAAGCTGGGATACTCTGACTATGGAACAGGTACGTCCTTGATTCAGGTGATGTCTGACTGACCAGCGGGGGCTTCCTTTACTTGCCCATCCTCAACAGGAGTAGTTACAGACTGAGGAAATGTCAGAACTTTATGCATATGTGGGGAGTCAACAGTGGTATTTCTCTGGCTCTTCTGTTCTTCCTGCCAAACCCACCATGTCCCTGCAGGTCAAGTATCCTCAGTGACTAAGAGTAGGACTTAGAATGCATTTTTACCTCAAAACCAGAGCAAGATCTGGCTATAAAAATTGTACCCTAAAGCACTAGTCTGCTGTATCATAGGGATGCTTTGCAGCCCTTTCGTCTGGGTTTTAGAAGTATTAGCCGTTTTCTCCCTATTTTAAAATGTTCAATTTATATTCAGCGTTCTTTCCAATGTCTGAACCTTAACAGTGAAAAGCTGCTTGAATTGATTTAAAAGGGATTAGACGGTGGGACTTCAGCGAACAATAACAGCGGATCAGTTGGAACCACGTAAATGGCCAATCACAGAGGATTAGTTGGATTAGTTGTGAACAGTGCTGAGGTGTGACTGTAATAGTGCCATTCAGGGGTGCTTCAGGTGCATGAGAAACAGGCTTTCATGGACTCATGCACCACGCAAACAATTATTCTTAAAGAGAATTGCAAAATCTTCCCTGTTGGTTCAATTACCTTGCAATTCCCACCACCATTTGTGCTGAATGCTGATGTTACTCATGATGGTGATGATGAGGACAATGGTGGTGAGTCATGGCTAACATTTACCAAGGGCTTTCTATACCTTATGCCACCATCTTTATGAGATGTTTTCTATGGATTCTCCATCACATCTGTTCTTATCATAATCCTGTGATAAGTATGCTTATCACTTTACAGATGGTAAGTCTGAGCCACAGAGAGGTTTAGGAACTTACTTACCCAAGGTTGCTGGGAGTGAGGCAAACCCAGGGGGTGATCTGACTCAAAATGCATTCCCCACCATTGTAGTCACTGCCTTTTCTGCCCACAACTGTCAAACCGGCAAGGACTATGTCTGTCTTGGTTATCGCTCTATTGTGAATAAGATAGCACTTGGCACATAGCAGGTCTTAGTAAGTAAGTATTTGACAAGGAAATGAAGAAATGAATGAGTCGAGGATGGCAGAACTTCAGAGAACTGGAGTCCTTGAAGACTGCTCATAATTTCACACAGGAGAAAGCTTCCTTCTTTGTGTGTCCTCAGGGCTAAGAGGAACGGGCACACCTTGAGACAACTAAATTTGTTCTGGGTTTCTAGTTAAAGCCTGTGCATCGCAGTGAGGGAAGCGTGAGCCCACAGAGAACAGGACTGTAGCCAACCACCAAGACTCCTCGTGCCTGGCACAGAACAACACACCCAGCATTGACACCAGGCTTTCAAACAGGAATGTCCGTTTGTGCAGTAGGCTCCTGGAGCACAAGCCAGTCATTAGACAGCTGACTGATGCCCCTGCGTTTTTCTCCTTGCAGATACACAGGGTAATGGATTAGACTTCCCCGTACCCTTGGAAGTTAGACTTTGGCCAATGAAATGTGAGCAACTTAGCTCCCTGGGTAACTAAAATGAGAGCCTGCCCTAGTGATCCACAATGGACATGCAGCATGAGCAAGAAATAAACTACTGTTTTTGAACTGCTGAGATTTGGGCCTGTTTGTTTCCTCTGTGTTAGCTAGTGTATACTGACTGACACAGAACGGTAAGTTACATGACAAAACATCCACACTCTGGACCTACGGAACTAAGGCTACGGAAGGAACAGAACACCCACATAGGAAACAACAGAGGGAAGAAAATTGATATGGAAGCGACCAGATGCCAGGTGTGATACTAAGGGATTTATGCCGTTATTTCATCATGATCTCATGCATTATTTTATTTCTCAATGTCCTCATTTGTAAACTGGGAATGATCACACTTGCTCCTTGGAAGAAAAGGAAGAATTGATTTTACAAATTCCCATTTCACAAGTGAAACCTTGAGATGTAAAATTATGTTTCCGAGGTCTCTCAGCGAGTAAGTGGACAAGGCTAAGATTTTGAGTCCAAACCATCAAGACTCCAAAACCTCATTCTCTTTCCCACCAATGGACTCAACAGCTTTCCTGGCCAGGGAAATTTACCTGAAACTGCAGGAGACCAATGCTGGCCACAGCCCGAAGTGCTGCTGGACAAGGCACAAAGAAGTGTGATCAGAGAAGGCTTTCTGATGGAAGTGAGTTTCAAGTCAATTCTTCAAATAAGTGATGCTCTAATGAGAGAAGCTGGGGAGGGCCTGTGACAGTGTGTAACCAACAGAGGCAGAAGACACGAGACTGGATGAGGAAGACGGTGGCCACTTGGACAGAAAAGAGGCACTGCAGGACAGTGGGGAAGGAGGCAGCTGTGTGAAGCTTTAAATAATAGGCTGGGTGTTTCGATTTTATAACCACAGGGGGCTCTTCGGCGGGGGTGGGAAGGGATAAAAGTGGTGTTTCTGAAAAATGATCCTGGTAACTGTTTGAGGATGAGCTATGGCAAAGAGAGGGAGAGAGACTCAGAGTAGCTAGGTAAGTGATTCTGCAGCCCGACAAGAGGAAGGTGGTCCTAAATGAGGATGGCGGCTGTGGAAGTACACAGGAAAGGAAGTAAAAATTGCCTTGATGAACTCAGCTCTCACTAGTCACTGTGTATTGGGCTGAGGAAGCTGTACACATCGGCTCACAGACTGCTCGCCGCAATCTCAGATACAGTAGTGTCCTATTTTGCAAATGAGGAAAGCGAGGCTCCCAGAGACTCAGTGACCTTCCTGATAAATGCAGGCATTATAATAGCGAGTTAATAGCTACAGATCCCCTGGAGAAGGGAATGAGCCCTTCTCTCTTCGCTCTCTCTATGGGTAACCACTAGCTTTTGGCTTCCCTCATAGCTCAGTTGGTAAATCATCTGCCTGCAATGCAGGAGACTCAGGTTTGAAGAGCCTCTGGAGAAGGAAATGGCAACCCACTGCAGTATTCTTGCCTGGAAAATTCCATGGACATAGAAGCCTGGCAGGCTACAGTCCATGGGATCACAAGAGTCGGACATGACTTAGTGACTAAACCACCACCACCACCACATGTGACAGGTACTGTACTAAGGACATAATTTATGTGTTATTTCATTCTACACTGTAGGTACTACAGTTACCTCCATTTTACGGAGGTGAAAATAGAGGCTCTGGGAAGGGAAGTAACTTACTTGGAGTCACACTCAGTTGATAAGAAGCAAGGTCAAGATCTGAAACAACTTTGTGTGGGCTCCTAAACTCATGCTCTGACCCACTACACTCATGGGAACACACGCTTGGTCTCTGCAGTCCTGTCTGGCTGGGTTACGTGCCTGGCTGTCGTTGTTTAGTTGTAAAGCTGTGTCCGACTCTTTGCAACCCCATGGACTGCAGCATGCCAGGCTTCCCTGTCCTTCACCATCTCCTGGAGTTTGCTCAAACTCATGTCCATTGAGTCGGTGATGCCATCCAACCATCTCATTCTCAGTTGCCCCCTTCTGTCTTGAATCTTTCCCTGCATTAAGGTCTTTTTCAATGAGTCGACTCTTCCTATCAGGTGGCCAAAGTACTGGAGCTTCAGCATCAGTCCTTCCAATGAATATTAAGGGTTGATTTCCTTCATGATTGACTGGTTTGATCTCTTTGCAGTCCAAGGAACTCTCAAAAGTCTTCTCCAACACCACAGTTCAAAAGCATCAGTTCTTTGGCGCTCAGCCTTCTTTATGGTCCAACTCTCACATCCATATATGACTACTGGGAAATATCATAACTTTGACCAGATGGACCTTTGTGGGCAAAGTGATGGCTCTGCTTTTTAATACACTATCTAGGTTTGTCATAGCTTTTCTTCTAAGGAGCAAGTGCCTTTTAATTTTGTGGCAGCAGTCACCACCTGCAGCGATTTTGGAGCCCAAGAAAATAAAATCTCCCACTGTTTCCACCTTTCCCCCATCTATTTGCCACGTGCCTGGTAGCATGGGGCAGAATTCCATTTCAGCAAAGAAGCCTCTGCTATTCACCCAAGGGGCCTGGGAAGATGAGCCAGGTAACATTTTGCATTTGTAGCTTGTAAAGGAAGGTGCCACAATCAGTGTATCTAATTCAGGCTGCTTGGGAGGGTGAGAGAAAAAGGAATAAATCCTCATCTTGCTTCCCAGACACATGCCATGTGGTTTTGCTGTGAAAACCAGGGCAGAATTACAACTCACCCCACGAAGGGGTCTTGGGATGCTTTCTGTGGGCCCCAGACCCACGTAGAGGGCACCTTGCTGCCCCTTCTGGTTTGTGGTAGACCAAAATGCTCAGAGTTGAATTTTTCAATAAACCACTCATCCTGCAGTTATCCTGCAGACAGAAAAGGTCACAGGCTCCTGAAATGTTACCACTGCATCTGCGCTTACATTGTCAAGGTGGACCCAAGATTGGGGGACAAATCCGGGCACAGAGGTGTTCTTCATGCCTGGGAACATCTTCAGGGAGGCTGGAGACACTTGAAAGAGCTCTTCCTCCAACAGTTCATTTTGAAAGTGTAAGTGCTGCTCCAGACCAATTGTTCTGACCAGCGCATTCATTTAATTCTGTTTTCACTTTTTATCAAAGGAACATGTGCACACAATTTAAAGAGTCAGATAGCTGCATGAAGCTGGATAGAAGAAATCGTCATCTTTGACCCTCCTCTCCCAGAAGCAATCATTTCCTGCTATTTTGGTTGATTCTTTTCGTAGTTTACCTCCATATCTCTAAATAATGTGCATTCGATACGACTTCTTGATTTTTTTCTGTTTTAGAAATTGGCTATTGACTTCTCTCTCTGCAAGAGGAGAATTTAATTCCGGTTTATCTCCATCTCAGCCGCCACCCCATGTGGGCCCACTTTCAAGCCCCCTTATTAGATAGTAATTTTAGATAATTGGTGTTTTTGCTGTCTTGATCATGAAAATGTTATCCATTGATGCACCAACACAGTATATTATGCTTTAAAAAGTTTTCTTCCTGGAAAAACTTTTTGTTTTCCTTATAGCCCCTTCTTTTCCATTGGTTTAAGAGTTTATATATTTGTCACTAATATAAAGTCTTCCTGACTTTTTTTTTTTTAATTTTTGGCTGCTCTGGGTCTTCCTTACACCACACAGGCTAAGATTGCAGCATGTGGGTTCTCAGTTTTCAGACCAGGGATAGAATCCATGTTCCCTGCATTGGAAGGCAGATTCTTAACTACTGGAGCATCAGGGAAATCTCTTCTGGACTTTGTTAATCTCCTTTCAACACATTTAAGTCCATTTGGTGGCTCAGCTGGTAAAGAATCCACCTGCAAAGCGGGAGACCTGGATTCGATCCCTGGGTTGGGAGGATCCCCTGGAGGAGGGCATGGCAACCCACTGCAGTATTCTTGCCTGGAGAATCCCCATGGAAAAAGGAGCTTGGTGGGCTGCAATCCACAGGGTCCCAAAGTGTCTGACACGACTGAGTGACTAAGCACAGCACAGTATTCTATCAGTTCCTGGAGGGTCCCTTTCAGCCCCACTTCTGCTAGTTTCTCATTACTGTGTCTTCTTTCTCCTTGGTTGTGTGCTCACTCAATCATGCCTGATTCTTTGAGACCCCATGGATGGTAGCCCACCAGGCTCCTCTGTCCATGGAATTTTCCAGGCAGGAATACTAGAGTGAGTTGCCGTTGCCTACTTCAGGGGATCTTCCCGATACAGGGATCGAACCCAGGTCTCTTACGTCTCCTGTACTGGCAGGCAGAATCTTTACCACTGAGCCACCAGGGAAGCCCCTGGTTTACCCCCTTAGTTTTGGGAACATATTCATTAGTAGTTTCAAAGGGCTGTTTGGAAGTCACTTTTTCCCCTCACTTCTGAAAATGCTTTTATGGTGCAGAATTTGAAATTACTTCCAAACTGCTGACTCCTGTCCAATGTGAATATGACATTCGATGTCATTTTGACTCTGGAAATGTGATATAAAACATGTTTTTATTTACGTACTTAGTTTTTTTAATGCCCTCTCTGGAAGCTGGGAAGATCTTCTTTCTACCCCAGTGTTCCTCAAATTTACCTCCCACCTTTTTCATATTTTAAACTCTTTCCTGCTTACTTCTATAAAAGGGTGGGAGGGGGGCATCCTGCTTTCATTTAAAAAATGCAGTATCTCCAGTTATCTCTTATCTATTTATTTTTAAAGTTTTCTTCTCACTGTATAGGCTGTTTCTTCTAAGGAGTTTTTCACTTTCTCTCTCTCTCCCTCCCTCTCCCCTCCACCCCTCCTCACGCTGTACCTGTGTTCTTCACATTGAAGGCTTTTCCCAAGTGTCTGATAATTCTCAGCTGAACACTCCCGTTTAAGTATAGAGCACTAGAAAGGTGATGGCTTCAGACCTCACCATGAGTTGAATCAGTTGGCCCATCTCACTGGGGATCTCCAGCCCCTTAAATTGGGCTTCCCAGGTGGCTCAGTGTTAAAGAATCCGTCCGCCAATGCAGGAGACGTGGATTTGATCCCTGGATTGGGAAGATCCCCTGGAGAAGGAAATGGCAACCCACTCCAGTATTCTTGCCTGGAAAATCCCACGGGTAGAGGAGACCGGCAGGCTACAGTCTATGGGGTTGCAAAAGAGTCAGACACGACTGAGCATGCAGCAGAGAGAAAGAGAGAACTCCTTAAACCTATGAGATTCCCACACGAAAGACTCTTCTAGACTCTGACTAGAAGGTTCCTGAATCTGGCCGACTGTGCTCTGGCAAATGACTGGATGAAAAAGATGAGTGATTTCAACGTTCATTATGTCAACTTGCAGACATAATGCCCATTTTCAGAAAAGGACTCCCATCCTCAACTGTGCTAGGCGCCTGATAATTCTGAGACCCTCTGCTTTACCCCCATTGGAAAAGAAACTCTACTGTTCTCTCGGGGTGCGTGAGGGGCCGTTGTCCATCATATAGGAAGCAGATGGGAGACTGACAGCTTCCTAATGAAATGCCAACCACCCTTCCTTTTGGAGCCCCGTCATCACCTCTGCTTCCAGAGTTATCTCATGCTGTCATTCCCAGGCCTTCGGGAAGCAAATCTGGTTGCTTTTGGTTCTCCTGAGGGCCAGCTGAGGGCTCCATTTTCTGAGCACACAAAGTCAGTATGTCCATCCATTTGTTCCCCAGCTTCCCCATCTTTATGCCTGATTTTTCTTCTCTCCTTTGGTCTTGAAGGTTTGCCCTTTAAAGTATCATGTGAGCAGATGTGCAGAAGGAAGCAGAGGTAAAATGTGTGTGTCTAAGTTGCCATTTAAAAGTGGAAGTCTTGAAGGTAGGTTGTGATACCACTTAATCCCCTGAAAGAAAACTATCTAGGGCACTGAGGTTTTTAGGTAAGTGATGCTGATGGGATCCTGGGTGTCTGGGCTGAGCGTCTCTTCCGGGGTGCATTGTCAGTGAGGAAAGAACACTGGGCCAGGAGGAGGAAAAAAGGGATTAATCACAGCTCTGATTCTTACTCCTCGTTATCCTTGGTCTCATCTGTAGTCTCAAGATAATAACCACCAACTCGATGCACTTTCAGGGTTCTAAGTGGGATCAAACAGGATAATGACTGTGAAAGCACTTCAAAAAGCATGAAGTACTACAGACACACAAGGCTTTGCTATTACTTAAAACCTCACTTTCATCTCCTGAAATTCAATCTAACATTCTCTTGGCCTGTCTTCAGGGGAGAGAGGTTTGTCTCCAGTAATCTTATAAATCACCCTTTTGACGTTCAAAAGAATATCCTTTAGTCATACAGACATATGACATAGGACAGTGTTTCTCTCTCCACCAACACTGTCCAATCAGTTGCCGAAGACACCCGGGCCCCACATCACCCCAAACAAACATCCACGGTACTGTCACCTAAAAGAGATGAGTGACAGGGGACTCTTGGGGGGTCCATGCCACAGTGGGTCTGCATACAGCTGAGCTACCTGTATCCATCTTGGCTAAGGTCAGAATATAGGAAAAAGAGTCATTAAATATATCCAAACAATAGATCCAGTATACCCTTGAAAAAGAGAGAGGTGGTAGCTTTGTCTGTGGTGCCATGAAAAGATAACCACTATTAAGTAATAAAGGGCTTCCTAGGTGGCGCTAGTGGTGAAGAACCTGCCTGCCAATGCAGTAGACATAGAGATTCAGGTTTGATCCCTGGGATGGGAAGATCCCCTGGAGAAGGGCATGGCAACCCTCTCCAGTATTCTTGCCTGGAGAATCCATTGGACAGAAGAGCCTAGAGGGCTGCAGTCCATAGGGTAGCAAAGAGTTAGATACGACGGAAGCAACTAAGCATGCACGCACGCATTAAGTGATAAAAACAAGATGCAGAACCGTGAGAATGATTCCATTCCTAAAATAAAACAACAACCATATCTATCTGTACGTATGTATCCATATATCTATATAATCATATATCTACATACCATAGATACATAGAAAAGATCTGGTTGCCTTCTCATCAAACCACTCATGGTGGCCACTTCTGGGGAATGGGTTTGGGGGTGGGCAAAGTCTTCTACTTCTTACTTTGTACACTTTTGAACAGTTTAATTTTTTCCATAACATGCATGCATTATTTCTAATCATAAAAAGATTAAACCTGAAAGAGTGAAAAAGAAAATGGAGTCTGGGACGAAGAGTAAAGGTAGTAAGTAAGAGGTCAGGAGAAGCCCAGTGGTGGAGAGGAGGTTAAGACAGAGGCCAGGGTTGGCAAGAGGTGGGGGCAGGTCACTTGCTTCTGCTAGAGACACACAATTGGTGTCCCTCCTACCAGCTGGTGACTGCAAAAGGATCCCCTTCAGATCATGACAACCACCTGCCCATATCTATAAGTTCCACTATCTATGTAAGCAGAAAGAAAACTTACTTTTTAAAAACTTTCATTTCCACTGAAATAGAATATATTTTTAATGGGCAGTTCAATGACTTCTAAAAAATGGATATACCCAGGTAAATCACAAGAGGATTTGTTTTAATGCAATCTCCTAGCTCTATGCAGATGCATGGATCTGCAGGGGATAGGTTCACTCAGCCGTGGTCAAATGCAGGAATGGATCACTGAACCAACCCTAGGGGTCTGCAAGGGGTCAGGGGTTGTTGCTGGGTGTGGGATTCATAGTCCATCCATCTCACTAATTCCCAGCCAGCACCTGCCTGGTGATGCTAGGTAGTCGTCCTCTCCCTGTGTTCCTCCAGACAGTTCCTGATTCCATAGACTCCTAATGTGGGTGTCTCTTGGCTCAGGAACTCACAAGTCTCTTGGCAATGTACGTGATAACCCTAGACCACATATGCAGTTAGTCTGGCAGGGACATACTGAGCCGAACAGCTCCTTGGAGGTAGACCAGCTCTCCCAAACAAGCCAGCTATCCCTGGCAACTTCCCCTTTCAAAATGGGAGCTCTTAGCTCCCGTGACTCACTGGAACAGGGAACTGTTTTTACAGGCATTGACAGTACCTGCATATAATCGCTCTGGGCTAGCATAATAATCACAATAGCTCACATTTATTGAGTGCTTGCTATAGCCAAGCATTGTATTCTAAGCAATTTACATGATTTATCTTTACAACAACACCATGAGATAAGTCTGATCATTACCATCACTTTAAAGATGACAAACTTAGGCAGAGATGTGAGTAACTAGCCCAAGGTCACAGAATTAGTGAGTGATACTGTCAAGATTGGAACCCTGCAGGGCTGTGCTTTCTCTCATTGGGAAGGACCGGCAAACCCAGGGTTGAAAGTGTCACCTCCTGACTTCTTGGTTGGAGCTTTCTCTGCTAGACTCCGTGGCCTTTGTCTAATCCATAAAACTGTCAAGTCTACTGATCTTCTAAAAAGAGGTAAATATACAGTCACCTCCAGGTATTGCTGGGGCCACAAAGAGGTCTCCACGCTCTGTCTAGACACAAAATCAGCAGAGCACAATGCAGAACAGTGTTTTACAGCCAGAGTTATTTTTTTTTATCTTGTTGTTTCTTCTCAGAGGAGTTGGCTGATAAATCACCCTCACAGGTGCAGAGGAATGTGTGTTTTCGACTTTCAGGAGCCGAGTGAAGGGCGAGCAGGAAGGTGGCAAAGAGAGAGAGGCATCTTTCAGAGTCCCTGGCAGCCTCATCTCTAGATGCCAATTCATCCATTTGCAGCAGAGCCTGGGTGCTGACTGTCTACCCAGTTCTCAATGACGGTGAACAGGAAGACTCTCTCCAATTTGCATCTATCTGTCTCCATGGTGAACGCAAGCCATCCTGTGCCATTGCATAAATCACCCTGCGTGTTCTGTCCAAAGGCACGTGGTGATAGCAAGGGGACGATGAGCCCAAATTCATCTCAATAGCTGTGCTGCCCTGAATTCCCAGAGACTAAGGATTCTCAACTTGATGAAAACTCACTGACCTCCTTCTAAAAGCACTGTCTAATCGTTTTGTTGTATTAAAGGAACTGTTGCTTAGAGACTTGAGCCATCTCATTTATCTCAGCCATCTCAGATATCTGAACATACTCTAGGAGAATGAAAGTGAAAATTTTGGGCAAAGGCAAGTAAAGCAAGAAGCAGAGCTTTTCGTTTTATCGCTGTAAATATGGGCTAAAGTGGACAGAAGCACGGTTCTTAAACTCTAGCCTAGATATTGCCAGTTCTGGGAATATGGTGGGCTATCCTTCCAACTAACTTTCCCACTGGAAAAAAGTAACTTACAAGGTTGGAGTAAAATATGTTTTTAAAAAATCTTAATATTATTGAAGACGTGATAGAAAGTAAACAGTAAGCAACTGGATGCCGGGATGGATGAAGCACAAGCTGGAATCAAGACTGCTGGGAGAAATGTCAATATCCTCAGATAAGCAGATGAAAAGTGAAGAACTGAAGAGCCTCTTGATGAAAGTCAAAGAGGAGAGTGAAAAATCTGGCTTAAAACTCAACATTCAGAAAACTCAGATCATGGCATCCAGTCCCATCACTTCACGGCAAATAGATGGGGAAACAATGGAAACAGTAACAGATTTTATTTTGGGGGGCTCCAAAATCACTGCAGATGGTGATCGCAGCCATGAAATTAAAAGACACTTGCTTCTTGGAAGAAAAGCTATGACCAACCTAGACAGCATATTAAAAAGTAGAGATATTACTCTGCCAACAAAGGTCTGTCTAGTCAAAGCTATGGTTTTTCCAGTAGTCATGTATGGATGTGAGAGTTGGACTGTAAAGAGAGCTGAGCGCAGAAGAATTGATGCTTTTGAACTGTGGAGAAGACTCTTGAGAGTCCCTTGGACTGCAAGGAGATGCAACCAGCCCATCCTAAAGGAAATCAGTCCTGAATATTCATTGGAAGGACTGATGCTGAAGCTGAAACTCCAATACTTTGGCCACCTGGTGCGAAAAGCTGACTCATTTGAAAAGACCCTGATGCTGGGAAAGATTGAAGGCGGGAGGAGAAGAGGACGACAGAGGATGAGATGGTTGGAGGACATCACCAACTCAATGGACATGAGTTTGTGTAAGCTCTGGGAGTTGGTGATGGACAGGAAGCCTGGCGTGCTGCAGTCCATGGGGTTGCAAAGAGTCGGACACAACTGAGCGAATGAACTGAACTGAAACAACTGGAAAATTTAAAAAAACTTCCTTCCCAAGAGCAATGGTGATCTGGAAAAACCTGGGTTGTTGTCAAAGACTGAAGTCAAGATCTGGGGCTCCTCTTAGGGTGAGGATGAGCCAGAGATAAACCTCCTCCCCTTCTGCTGAGGGGACTTCAGGGAAGGTTGTCTTTGCAACAGGTAGAAAAAAGGAGATATAGAGGAATTTGTCATTGTGGGTAACCAGCTCATGGATTGTATATCATGAGGCTGCATTACGTGGGTGGTCTAGGGGACCTCGTAACTTCTGCAGGCCCTGAGCAGAAGCCAAGCTAAGTTTCTCTGAAGAATGGATCTCATATCCATCAATGAATACCCACAAATAACTTTTCAGAGACAATGAGCAGTATGTAGCCCCAAATACCAAGTAATTGAAGTACCAAGGCACCATGAATAGACCAATAGAAAGAACAGACGTCAGAAACAGACACAAAGACTTCAGATATTAAAATCATCAGATCAGATCATAAACATGCTTACTATGTTTAAAGAAATAAAAACTTGAATACGTTCATCTTCAGAGATTAGAAGCTATTAAAAAATGACCAAATACATTTGAACAAAGAACCAACAGAACATCTAGAAGTAAAAAACACTGTAACTAAAACTAAACACTCAATGGACCACTTTGACATCACACAGATGAAATGGAAATAAACGAACTGAAAGATGGTTCAGGAGGAATAGTTCAGAACATGCCAGAGAGACATTCAAAAAGGTGGAAAATACAGACAAGAGGCTAACAGACATGGGTTTAGGTGGTTGAAGCTGAAACTCCAATACTTTGGCCACCTCATGTGAAGGGCTGACTCATTGGAAAAAACCCTGATGCTGGGTAGGATTGGGGGCAGGAGGAGAAGAGGACAACAGAGGATGAGATGGCTGGATGGCATCACCGACTCGATGGACGTGGGTTTGGGTAGACTCCAGGAGTTGGTGATGGACAGGGAGGCCTGGCGTGCTGCGATTCATGGGGTTGCAAAGAGTCAGACACGACTGAGTGACTGAACTGAACTGAAAGGAAATTCAAACGATGGTACAACAGCATCGTCTTTGGAGCTTGTTAAAACATAGATTCTCTCCCATTATTTTGATTCCCTCGGCAGTCTCATAAATATATACTGGGCACAGTGGAAAGTTGCCAGTCCCCCATCTATTCCCTATTGAAGCTTATACAGACTCCGGAGAGAGAAGAGGCCATAACACTTTAAGAAGTACTGGAATAGTGACTTCTGGTTGGCAGACTGCAGAAGTTATTTTTGTTTGTTTTTTCCGAACTAGATTAACTTTTTCACCTCTCATTGACTGTACCCTTACCACCCAGAACAGCTGGCAGAATATGTAATTTTTCTCTGTGGATTATGGTAAATGTGCTTTATTTTAATTCAATAGGGGATTCAGAGAGGAAAATCAAAACATGTTTTAAAACCCAGTAATTCTATATTTCCAAAGCAAGTGATATTTAAGTTTTTTTTTTTTTTAACTGAGTGTGTATAAATGTATTACCTTTGCTTATTTGGGATTTACATGCTGCTTGTCTGTTACTCACTCCAGCTTGTGAAAAGCATCTCTCAAAAGTTAGCTAACCACCACTGGGTATCTGTGGCAGGCTAACTTAACCTCTGTGTCTCAGTTTCCCCACCTGTAACACAGGCATTCCACAATTTATGTCCCCAGTGACACGCATGAAGTGTTCAGGACAGGGCCTGGCACAGAATGAGTGCTCAAACATCGGGAACCATTATTAATAAATGATGTACCCATTTCTTGAATTGTAGCTTCAACCTTTCAGACTTCCTTCTTACTTCCTCTCTAAATTCCTTGTGCTTCTTCAAAGACAGCCACTTCTTAGTCTCACTGTCTTAGTCTCACTCCTTTGCCTAATCGCTTAATATCAGGCCTTGCATATGTCTAACAAACATATGTCTGACGAGTATTAAATGTCTAGCACATATTAAAAGCTTGCATTATTAAACTGAGACACATGGCCCCTGGTAATTCCAGGAATGCCTTCCCAAAGATGCAGAAAGTGGCAGATGAAAGCCTTGTGGCTTATCATCATGCTCTTGCCTCCAGAATTCTATCCTGCAGAGTCAGGGGTCTGTACGAACTTCAATAGGGAATACATGGTGGACTGGCAATTTTCCACTGTGCCCGGTGGAACTGGGGCTTGTGGGCTTTCTGAAGCCAAGCAGAGCAAGGCTCCCAGGAACGCGAATGCACCTGGATCCCAAAGATGTTTTCTTAACTGAGGGGAGGCTGAGGTGGAAGAAAACAGGGAAGCAAAAATAATGATGAAGCCTTGCTTCTTATTAACAATTAAATGACACTTTAATAATAATAACACTTCAAAGTGTTATTCAACCATTAATAATTGAGCAACTTTTCAAAACAATGTTGAAGCTGCCTTCTCAGGAGAGAAGGAGAGCTGTAAGTGGAAATATGGCAGTCTATTAAAAGAGGCCACATTTAATGAGTCGATTTTAATTCAGTTTAGGTAGGGTCTACACAAAGCAGTTCACACCCAACTCCCGCAGCAGGAAAAGCTAGAGAAGTTTCAGAAGCATCCTTCACAGCAGCCTGGACCACTTGCTCCCAGGACAATGCTGAAGACCTGAGGACCTCCCGTGAACTCCTGCACTCACCAGCCTCCTGGTCTTAGGAAGCCTTCTTGGCTTGATTTCATATTACTCAACTGTAAAATCTGAGCAATAAATACCTAAGGAAGTTATTGTGAGATGATGCTTATCAAACACTTAATTTGCCTAGGACTCGTTATGCAGAACATGTAGAAAAATGTTATCTGCAAAACCACCACGGCAAAAGTTGAAGAATAATGACCTCAGGGCAGCAGAGGTATTGAGGAAGACCTACTTTTCCACTCGAGTCCTGTATTCTTGACAAGTTCATGTTTGGTCACAGGTTGAGTTTCCAACTGTCCCAGAGATCAGTGGTCACCTAAGGCCAGGCTGAACCTCAAGAGGTGGCATGTCTCCAGCTAGGTTCCTCATCTGCTCCTTTTGCAATGCACCCACCCCCAGTTTCTGTTCTTGGGGTCTCCATCTTTCCATTTCCTCAGGCCAGTGCTTTGGCACCATCTTTGACTGTTTTCTCACACTCCACATCAAATCCAGAAACAAGCCCAAAGGACTCCGCTTTCAGGACAAAGCCCCTTTCATCCAACTGCTTCTCAGCACCTCGACCGTCACCACCTGGTCCCGGGTACCACCCTGTCGCCTGGATTACTGTGGCAGCTTCCGCCCTGCTGCTTCTCCGTGTTCACCACTGCCCCCTACAGTGTATTCTCAACACAGCAGCCAACAAGACCTGGCGAAAACATGAGTCAGATCACGTCACTGCTCTACTCAAAATGCTTCACAGCTCCACCTCACCTGGAGTGGAAGCCAAAGTTCTTTCTGTGTCTCCCAAAGCTTCAGCATTGGGTTCCAGCCTCCTGTCTCTCCTCGATCCCTCCCTCGCTCTGCTTTGGCCGCACAGGGCTCCTTGCACAGCCTCCTACTACTTATTTATCATGTTTCTAGTCTGTTTAGAATATAAGCCCCTTGAGGACAGGGATTTCTCCTCACTTTGTTCACTGCTGTATGTTCAGTGTCCGTAAGCACCTGGCCAAGCAGATTCTCTGTATATGTATTTGTTGAAGAAATGACACCAACAAAAGGATATTCTAGGAAAAGTAGTGTTGAAGTTGGGTCCTTGGAAACTCAGGTCCACTGGACCACAAGCTGCAGAAAGGGATAAAGAGACAGACAAATCCCAGGGGGAGAATAGTTGCTGCCTTGTGATGGAAGCAACCTCCAAATAATGGTGCAGATGAGGACAAGGAGAGTGCACCCAGGCAGGTAAGAATGACCTGAAGCTGGGATTCAAAACTGGGTGTGATACTTTGTGAAGGACACCAACACTCTCCATGTCTTTTCTGATGGAACATTGGACTGACAATTTTACACATGTGTTTTATTTAAACCGCTCTGTCCCCGTAGCCTAAAGAGGCAAGTATTATCATAATAGCTCATTTTACAGATAGGGAGGCCAACCAGGCCTGCAGAGCTAGGAAATTGCAGCATTGGATTCCAACTCACATCCATAGGATCCACTGCACCAGCAGTTCCCAAGAGGTCTTTCAGCAGCAACAAACTTCTGAGATATAGATTATAATAAAACTGTAAGTTTCTGGACTTGGCCCTTTGATTCAGAATCTCCAAGGATGCAGCCCAGGAATCTGTGCTGAGTGAATGCTCCAGGACTCCCTTCTCAGCCAGGGTAGTCTGCCTCCCTGCCTCAACATCATTTAAGTCAGAGAAAGAATTATGCTACAAACAGAACTTATCCTGCTGTTCAGCTCAGTTCACATTTAAGGAGGGCTTATGACAGATAAGGCAGATAGATGGTCCATATTTCTGGTGACATGGCACTCTCTCTCTTACCTCTCTTGACCTCAAGAGGCTTATAATCAAATAAGTGGAAAAATAAATAAAAGGAAACAGGGCTTCCCTGGTGCCTCAGTGGTAAAGAATCTGCCTGTCAGTGCAGGAGACATGGGTTCGATCCCTGATCCAGGTAGATCCCGCATGCTGCGGAACAACTAAGTCCCTGTGCCACAACCACTGAGCCTGTGCTCTAGAACCCAGGAGCCACAACTACTGAAGCCTGCACACCCCAGAGCCCATGCTCTGCAACAGGGGAAGCCATTGCAATAAGAAGCCCGCACACTGCATCTAGAGAGTAGCCCCCGCTGTCCGCAACTAGACAAAAGCCCATGCAGCAAAGAAGACCCAGCACAGACAAAAATAAATAAATAAAAAATATAAAAAACGATTTGCATAAAAAATAAAAGGAAACAGATGTCAGGAATAAAAGTGCTCCAACACCAGTGTTGGAAAAGCAGTACAAATTAAATGCTATGATGTTCAAAGGCAGGAGGATGGTCTTTGGCTAAGAAGTGAGAAGTGAGCATGACTCATCAGGTAGATGGTATGTGAGATGGTTCTGGAAGGATAGAAGCAATTTTAGTCAGTGGAGCTGGAGACAGAATATTTCATGTAAAAAGAAGCAGCACTGGCTAGTAGAAGGTGGGGAATGGCAAGAGCCATTTGAAGAATGATAAACAATTCACTTTTGCTGGGGTTGGGGGATAAGTGTGAAGAAGTCCATTAGAGTTGAAGCTCTGAATGCCAGGGTAAGGAGCTTACTCTTGATTTAAAAGGCAAAGGGTGGTAGGGGTAGAGCATGGTCTTTGGAAGAGGTTTGAATGGGGGAGTTGACTCTGGAGACAAGACTGAGGATAAGAAATCTGACACTGAGTGTAGGATGGATGGGCCTGAGGGAGAACAATGAGAAGGGAAGAACAGCTTGGCGTGTGAACCATGCAAGGCAAAGAAAGGTGACAGTCTCCAGAAGAAGAGGATCCTCAGTGGAGGAGGGGCAAGGGCAGGAGCAAAGGGAGATTCCTAGGAGGAAAGAAGCTGAAGGAACTCACACTGGGCCGCCTCCATCTCACCCATAAAGTTGCAAGCATGAGCTTCTGCAGGATGGCCCTGGGGGTTGAGGATGAGGATGGTTTAACACTATGGCAGATGATGGACCACCAACCTATAGGAGATCAGTAAGAAGGATCCACTTCACCCTAGTACTAGTTCTAGTACTAGTAAGGGTCTGTTTGATGCTGGGTAACAAGAATTTGTACTGACTTAAGTCACTTCTTAGAAGACGCTTCTTGAGGAGTCAAAAAAATCAGAGTCTTACCACGAGAACAGAATTACTCATGAGGCGCCTGTCTTTACAGCTACACTATAACCTAAATGTCCGCACTCTTAAAAGCATCATTTTCAAGCTCAAAGACTGATGTGGCTTGTGTTCTGTCTGAAGTCTGCCTTGAGGTGGTCCAAAGAGACATCTTAATATGCTGAATTAGTCGTGAAAACACAATATCTACGAGTTTGGTTTCTCCTTGCTATTTATCACTGTTATGAGGAACTCAACTTTCTCAGGGTAATTTTATTTCCTCACCACTGATTTTGGTTGATACCCCCTGGCTAAAGTCAAATTCACTGGTTTCAGGTTTCAGCTCTAATACACACACACAAACACACAAACACACACACACAACTGTTGCTAAACAGTGAAATAAGTGACATTTACAGCTTTGCTTTCCTGGTGGAGGCTACCCTATTGATCACAACTGACATTTACTTAAACATTCCCTAGCAGAAAAATACCTCCTGATTCTATCTCCTTCTAAAATGCCAACAAATGTGCCCAAGGCAGGGAAAAAAACACCCAGAATAATATCATCTCTTCACTGCCCTACAACCACGTTGTTTTGTTAATATTATAACTTTAATGATTTCTTCAGTTCTTGATGGCTCACAATGTTAGTCTAACCCTCACCCAGTATCGATTCTCCTCCTGTTAAAAATAAGCATCAGCGAGGCACCTAAAACTGCCTGCCCAAGCTTATTGCTATGCTGGGAGTTTATATCATGCATATTAAATCTGGACAGCATTTAGGCTGAAGCAATCTTCGCTTTATGATCCTGTTGGTTTTTAAAGCGAATGTTAATGAAATATGCATTACTTATGGCAAATGGCAGTCCCAGTGGGGGACATTTTAATTAGTATAGTTTGTTCAAAGAAAAGCAAATTTAACTCCACTTCATCTGTCACCCAGCTGCCCTGCAACCTGAGGCAGTGGGAGAAGAGAGTAGAAGAAAAGACAAATGAGCATTTGCAGGTCAGCTTGCGAGTTAGGGAAAGAAGAGTCCTGACAGATTCATTCCAGGCACAGTAGCTCTGAACCTCTCTTCATGATGAAACACTTTAGTTCGTGCACTTTCCGGGCTCTGGGGCCATCCCTCAAGGTAGCCAATTACCAGAAAATTCAGGCATTTGTGATGATGTTCTTAGGCTTGTCACTGGCCTATACTTAGGATACTGTACTCGTTTCTCAGGGCTGCTGGAACAAATGACCACAAACAGGGTGGCTTAAAGAACAGACGTTAAAGCTCTAGGGAAGCATCCTTCATTGACTCTTCTTAGCTCCTGGTGGTTGCTGGCAATCTTTGGTATGCCTTGGACTGTGGATGCATCATTCCAATCTCTGCCTCTGTCTTCACATGGTCCTGTATGTCTGTGTCCAAACTGCCTTCTTCTTATAGGGACACCAGTCATATTAGATTTGGGGTCCACCATAATCTAGTACGATCTCATTGTGATGGTCAGTTTTATGTATCAACTTGGCTGGGCTTCCCTGGTGGCTCAGACGGTAAAGAATCTGCCTGCAATGCAGGGGACCCAGGTTCGATCCCTGGCTCAGGAAGATCCCCTGGAGAAGGGAATGGCTACCCACTCCAGTATTCTTGCCTGGGAAATCCCATGGACAGAGGAGCCTGGTGGGCTACAGTCCATGGGGTCACAAACAGTTGGACACAACTGAGTGACTAACACTTTCACTTTTTTCACTTTTTTGGCTAGGCTATGGCACATAGCTTTGAGTCAAGCACTAGTCTAGATGTTGCTGTGAAGGTATCTCTTTAAATGTGATTAACATTTAAACCAGAAGGCTGAGAAAATCTGAGGGTTGAGAAAAGCAGATTGCCCTTCTTAATGTGAGTGAGCCTCATTCAGTCAGTTGAAGGTCTTAGGAGAAAAGACTGATGTTCTCCACAGAAGAAGGAATTGTGCCTCCAGATGGCTTCAGATTCAAGACTGCAATATCAACTCTTCCCTGGGTCCCCAGCCTATGGGCCTGCCCTGCACATTTGGACTTGCCAGCTCTCACAATCAAGTGGCCTTATTCTTTAAAATTAATTAATCAATCTCTTTCTGTTTCAAAAGATAGATAGACAGATAGATATTGGTTCTGGGTCTCTGGAGAACCCTGACCCTGACTAATATACTCAACTTGATTGCATCCACAAAGATTCTATTTCCAGATAAGGTCCTGGGTGGACATGAATTTCAGGAGAACACTAATACAATCCAGTATAGACATGTTGACTAGGGCCTCACTGTTGAAAGCATGAGGCTTGGATCAGTGGCCATGAGATCTCCCAAGAGCTTGGTAGAAATGCAGTCTCCCCTACCCCATTCCCATTCACAGGATCCAGTGAATCTGAATCTCCAATTTTTTTGAGAGTCCTGGTCTTCTCTTTATTACAAATGAGCCTTTGCAATTTTTACAGTGGTAGGGTGAATCAAGATCATTATCTCTTTTGGTATGTTTAAATTTATAGCAGTGGTAATGTTGGCTTTCAGTGATTCGACAGATTCTATTCAGAAGTGTCTTTGTTGAGTTTTTGGAAAAAAAACTAGATCATTCTCTCCTCTCTTCTGGGGTTCTAATCATACTTTAACCATTCAGATGATTCATATGCACATCGCAGTTTGAGAAACACTGGGATATAAGACTGGTTTTCCAGCCACTGCGTGTGTGCTCAGTCGCTTCAGTCATGTCCGACTCTGTGTGAACCCTGTGGACAGTACCCCTCCAGGCTTCCCTGTCCATGGGATTCTCCAGGCAAGAATACCGGAGTGGGTTGCATGCCCTCC
Organism: Okapia johnstoni; assembly: GCA_024291935.2. Classification (NCBI taxonomy): domain Eukaryota; kingdom Metazoa; phylum Chordata; class Mammalia; order Artiodactyla; family Giraffidae; genus Okapia; species Okapia johnstoni. The sequence goes on from CM044325.1 coordinate 13,158,635, forward strand.
TCCAGGGGATCTTCACGACCCAGGGATCAAACCTGTGTCTCTTACGTATCCTGCATCGGCAAGCAGGTTCTTTACCACTAGCACCACCTGGGAAGCCCCTTCCAGCCATTATGGTATTTGTAATAAAATGCTTGGAGTCTAGACATTGTAAAAGTCAGACAACCTCAAAGTAAAGGGTCAGGGGAGAGGAACTAAGAGAGATAGTTGAAGTGGCAGGGAATTTTGAAATAAGTCATGTCTCATTAAGAAGCACCTTACCAACAGTTGAGACTAAATAAAGTATCAAATGAGTAGACAAAAGAACAAATGAATAAAGTGGGCTCTTTAAGACAGAGAGGCTCTCTAACAAACCAGCTTCTGTATACAAGGAAAGACCTTAGGCAAAAGAAAGAAAAATTTCATTACCACCGTCCAGAGCCCAGATCACCTTTCCCCCTTTTTGTGTCATCGAGAGGCACTTTTATGCCGATGTGACAACTTGGGACCGTTGTCTCACTCTAATACTGAAGGCTTGCTCTAGGCTGCCACCGTAACTCATGTTGACGTGAAGAAATGTTTCATTTTCAGATCCATATGTATGACTTTTTAATGAACCATGTCAAAGAAATCAAGTATTTCCCCCTCTACCCCCTACTCGGAGGAATCAGATTTTGACCTTCTGCCAAACAGCTATAAATCATGTTCAGCAGGAAGAGAAGCAGGAACCAGGGGCTGCTGCACACGGATTAGCCAGTTAATTTCCCTCCGTCAGACCTTCACCTGAGCTGTCACAGGCTGGAGAGAGGAGGGAAGGGGGAGGGTGGTAGGAAGGAAGGAAGGGAAGAAGGAAGGAAGGAAGGACTATACACAGAACTCCATAGTCACGGACTGGAAACAGTCGGCACTCAAAGGTAGAAGTTAGAAAAATTAAAATTCAGGTGAGGTTATTTATTGCTTAAAAACTGGGTGGCCACCTCAATCACCAGAATCTTTGGCATATGAATCCCCTCCTCCTGTATTTGGTTATATATTTCTTCAAGTTAGATGACTTAAAAGTGGGGGTGGGGGGAAAAAGATGAGAGTTTTGAAAAAGTAGAATGAAAATAAATGATTTTGTTTTTTAAGAGCTCTTTCCTAGAACTTCTATGAACTATGGAAAACACAGCAGGGTCTTCCCAAATAAAGCCTCAATCAATGCTTAAAAGGGAGCTGTGACAGTAAAGCCAGTTAGATATCATTTCTTGCCTAGCAATGCAGGGATGATTTTAAAATTGATGGTATTCTGTGTTGGCAAGGAGGTGGTAAAAAATATTCTGTTCAATTGCTTGTGGGGGTATAAAAAGAGACAATCCATTTGCAAAATAATTTAGTAATTTAGGGGCGATGAGCCCTAAAACTGTTCATATGTGGTATCAATCCTACGGAAATCCATCCTAAGGAAGTAATCCAAACTGAAACAAAGTTTCACGGCTTTGTCTACAATCATTCAATGGTAAAACCTAAATGTGCACCACTAGGTGTGTGGTTAAGTAAAATAAGGTGTATCCATTTGACAGAACAGCAAGTAATCATTAAGAATGCTTGTTAAGAGTTTATAAAAACATGGAAGAATACTTATTAGTACAAGTGAGGGGAAAGTAGAATGCAAGACAATAAATAATACCAGGGCTAGAAGAACAAGAAGCCGCCATTACATATTCACTGAAAAAAATACATGAAGGAAACACACCAACTGCTAATAATCATTATTTACAGATGGAGAAAATATGGGTGAATTTTTTTCTCCTCTCTATTTTCAAAATGTTCTATAATGAGTGTGTGTACCTTTATAATGAAACATATGATTTTATTTTGTTTTTGAAAAGTAAGTCAGTTGGTCTAAGTAAGATTTGAAAAGATGCTCCCTCAACAAACAATAATAATTCAATCATGGCTAATTCAAAGTGAAACATACTTGTAAACACCAGATTTTTAAATCTAACATCCAGATCTTGGACAGAGAAAAATCTGACCTGCTGCCTGCTTGCAAAGCATCTAAATCTGTCCAAAATACTGCACTTAAGAAGGTAAAGGAAGAATCAGAGCTGTCAGCTTTAAACTACTAGACTCCAGGATGAGTCAAATAGCTGTCATAGACACTCCATTTGCTCAAGTTCATTCACTGGAAGGATCTCCACCATGAAGCACTGGCTAACAGACACAAGGATGGACAGGCGTAAATTAGATCGGACATCTCTCCTTTCCAGACAGCATCTCTAATCACAGCACCCTCCTTTCCTGGCAAATCTGTGCACTTGAAAGCTATCATCTCCAGCTTTCTGACCCGGCTCAAGCAAGACTTTTGGAAGCAAGCCATCTGTTTCTGGAATGAGAAGCAATTTAAGACCATATGCAGGGCGCAGGGGTGGGGGAACAATTTCATCTAAGCGATGAGTTTATTGATACATTTTCTAAGTACCTGAATTTTGTTCAATTTTAAATAAAGCAACACTTGAGTGACCTAAACAGGTTAAATAGCAGTAGCAGCAGCAGCATGGAAAAGTAGGACAGACGACTGGGCCTCTTGGGATGGGCAAGCCCAGTGGGCCCCGAACTTCACCTAAAGCATCTTTACAATTTTAATCGCCTGGGAAGCTTGTATTAGGAGTGTGTGGACTGTGTGCATGGCTGAAGTCCATGAGACTCAATCAGAACCTAGAGATCGTGGATGGCAGTGGGAAGGATGGCACTGACTTCTTCTCTTCTCTCTAGAAGCTCTCAGGCTCTATTTTTGTAAACCGTTCAGGCAGGACAGGGATGAAAGCAGCAAAAAAAGAAGCCACCCAGCATTAGAGACAAAGTAAAACAAGGAGCAAGATTTGGTTGTCTGTTCAGTGCTATAAATCAGTGGACTCCTACTAATATGTCTTCATAAGCATATTCTCTGGACTTCCCCGGTGATCTGGTGGTTATGAATCCACCTGACAATGCAGGGGGCACAGGTTCAATTCCTGGTCCGGGAAGATTCCACATGCTGTGGAGCAACTAAGCCCATGTGCCACAGCTACTGAGCTCATGCTCTAGAGCCCACAAGCCACAAGAACTGAAGCCCATGCGCCCTAGAGTCCATGCTCAGCAATTAGAAGCCCGAGCAGAGCAGCCCCTCTTGTTGCAGCTGGAGAAATCTTGCACATAGCAAGGAAGACCCAGCACAACCAAAAATAAATGAATAAATAAAAATTAAAAAAAAAATATTCCCCCAATATAGATTTCTATTATATATATGATCCTCTGTCAATCCAATATCAAATATAAAGCTTTCCTTTTTCCTTAAGGTAAAAAATATGTACTTGAACCCTGAAGAGTCACCTCACACAATCCCTCCTTGGAGACGTGTTCTATATACTGAAGTGGGTTGTCAGATGGTGTGGCAGCCGTGGGGTGGGCCAGGGGGCAGGAATTGACGGTTTCCTGCCTATCCTGTCTTGTTGAGGGAAGGAATACTTAAAAAGGTCCCCCGCATCTGGTTGGTAGGTAGCTTATACCAGCACTCTCTAAAATCCATTTTTCCACCCTGGTCAGTTTCCCTAGTGGCTCAGTGGTAAAGAATCTGCCTGCCAATGCAGGAGAGAAGGGTTTGATCCCTGGGTTGGGATGATCTCCTGGAGAAGGAAACAGCAATCCACTCCAGTATTCTTGCCTGGAGAATTCTATGGACAGAGGAACCTGGCAGGCTACAGTCCATGGGATTGCAAAGAGTCAGACACAACTTAATGACGAAACAACAACAATACTATATTATATCTAATCACAACTAAGACCAAATGTCATTAGTGTGGAGCTCATAAGCTAATTCGAATCAGACTGGGCTATAACACACTTCTGTGCTGTGTATTGAGGAGAAAGGGTCTGCTGAATAATCAGAGTGGAGAAAGCAGGAGGGAATGTTTAATTGCTGGAAGGGAATAGATTTTTTTTCAGGCTCCATGGACCTCCAGGCAATCCATCTACCAATTACAAGCAAGTTGTTATCCAGACATTAAAGCAGGCAACTGACCATGTTGGAAACCCAACCAAAACTGCTTATCTTCAGCCTTCCATAATTCCAGACCTTTTCCTGATCCACCCTGGCTTCCTGCCTAACGCATCTGCATTGCTTTTTCTGCCCTCTGTTTTAGCTCCTAGCTTACCCTGGTATCAGACACCTATGCAGACACATGTGGGCAAGGTGGTGAGCAGATCTCTGCTTCAGCTACCTGGGGCGGAAGATGCTGTTTGGCCTCTTGGGTCCTTCTTTGTCCTGCTGAACATCACGACTGTCAAGCCCTCCTGGAGAAGATCCAGTTCTAACAACAACCCTGTTTGATCCCTCACATTTGAAATATTCCAGAAGGGAAGATTGTCATGAAAAGGGAATGGGGGAAGCAGCAATGTTAGCCAACACTTTAAAAAAAGGGAGACCCCATACCAAATTGGGGATTTCCATTGCAAATCGAGCGTTCACTGGGCCCACCATCAGTCAAGCTCAGGACCCTGGCTAATTAAGTAATCTCAGCGGGATGTTGCAGACTTAAGGGCCATCGTTTCGCTCTTGTCTGGAGGGTTCCTGGTAGAGGCTCCATTCATCCTGCACGCCGTGTCTAGCTCGTCAAAGCTGATGGAAGGAACAGAGCTGATTGGGCCGCCCCTCTTTCACCTGGATGCACAGCCCAGGGCGCCCCTGCTCATGTGTCATCTCTCTGCATTCACATTCCGTCTGGGTTTTCCCTTCATGCTCAACAAGTCTATCTCAGGTTGTAAAAAAGGAGGTGAAGAACAGGGAGGCATGCCAACGAACGGCTTCTTCTCACGCGTGATGCACAGTGACAAAAACCACTTCCTAATGTGACCTGAAGAAACTCAAGGAAGATCAGATGCGCTGTCATTTCTCCTGTGATGAAGAATCCTGCCAGTGAGCAGTGACTGATATTCCAATTCTTCAAAAACGCATCTTTCTAAAAAATGTAGATTAAACTTTCAGAAATAGCTTTGGTGCTCCTCCAACTCTTTCTTCCCCAGGGCATGCTCCCCCCCCACGTGGCTTAAAAATACCAGGAATTTATATTTGGTGCAAATTTGCTTCACATACCAAGGCTAAATGCAGCCCTACACCAATCTTACTTCCAAAACCACTTACTTGTAAACGTATGAAACTATCATGAAAAGATCTATAGTTTCTGTCCAGCTCTTTCATCCCTCCTTCTCAGAGATGTCTCGGGAGGGTGGTGGTTATTTTTGGATGTTTCTAAGTTTGTGGACTGCACGACTCTTGATGGGTGTTAATTCATTCTCAGAGAGCCTCACGTTCACTGGTTTACATGTGTCATCCATTTCAACATTCCGTAAGCACTGGGGAAGCAGTAAGTTTGCGGGGCACACAAAACTGATTAAGGCAGGGGTTTGTTTCTCAGTCATCTCATGAGTCTCAAGATGTGTTGCCACCAGGAGCCAAATTAACTGGCCAAATCAAACGTCCCTCTTCTTCAGCCTAGGCTGTCTATGTCTCCAAATGAATCTTCAAATGATAGCCCTTCAGCAAGAGGGCTACTTACTCCTGGAATTAAAATGGGCTTCCCTGATGGCTCAGATGGTAAAGAATCTGCCTGTGAGGCAGGAGATTCGGGTTCAGTACCTGGGTTGGGAAGAGCCCCCTGGAGAAGGGAATGGCACCCCACTCTAGGATTCTTGCCTGGAGAATTCCGTGGACAAAGGAGTCTGGCGGCCACAGGAATGAAAAAGGAGATGGCTTCCGAGAACTGTTACACTATCCATCCATCCCAAAAGGAATCCTTAGAAGGTGGCCTCCACAAGGGCAGGGGTTTTCGTGTTTGCTTGTTTTTCTATCTATAAATGCATCTACATATTGGTGGCATCTCAGCCATATGTAAAATTCACATCTCATCTTGCTTGCAGGGACTCAGACACTTAAAGCTTGATTTCCATTTGCAATAAAACCACCCTGAATTTCCATTTCAGTGACTACAAGATGGGGTAATAGGATCTGCTACACAGGATTCCTGGTAGGAGTCAGTGGGGCAATATATGAAAGGTACCTTACTTGAAGGGCTGGACACCCCACAAGCTCCTGCCCTCTCTCCAAGTGGAGAGAGAAATCAGAGATGGGAGCCCTTGTTGGGTATAAATAGAGAGACCAGGTTAAAGATCTAGCTTCCATGCGGCTCTTACTGAGTCACTGTACAACTTTGGGCTGGTCACAAGTGCATTTTCAGTCCCAATTTCTACTGTGTAAGAATATCTTCTAAGTTGAAAACCAATATAGAAGGTTGACTATGACTATAAAGGGGATCAGACAGCATTATTTGATTCAAATATCCTCACCTTAGACAAGCAGAGATCCTGGCTTGATCCATGGGATAAAACATCATAAAACTGACTTCTGGGACTTCCCTTGTGGCTGAGACTCTGAGATCCCAATGCAGGAGACCCGGATTTGATCCCTGGTCAGGGAACTAGATCCCACAAGCCACAACTAATATCTGGTGCAGCCAAATAAATATTAAAAAATAAATATGCAAAATAAATAAAATTGGCCTCTGAGAGCCTAATTAAAAGTAAGACAAAGTCCCAGGAATTGTATTTTCTTGCAAGGCTAAATATGGGTTAAGAGGAGAAAATAAGAATTGCTGGGACATGCATTCATGTATCTTATAATTAAATATTTAAGGAGGATTTGGCTCAACTGGCATCACTTCATGGAAATACGCTTCCCAGGAGTCTTATCTCCTCTGGCTGGAAAATCAGGCTGGCTTTGGGGGAGTATGATTTTCCTTTTGGTTTTGAGGGGCAAAGGGCTTGGCAGCCAGCCTGCATGAAGAACACAGGGGTCTGAGAACAAAGACTGGGTGGCTCACAACATTCCCCACAAAGCGGCAAGGTGGAATATTTATCTTTTTCACTTACCAGAACATTTATCCACCACACAGATTCAGGTTTACTCTGTGTGTCTCAGGCAAGAAAAGGGAGGGGAAAGACACTTTCATTTCTGTCAGACCGCTGCTTATCTGCCTCAGTCACAGCCACTACAGCAATGGATTTATAAATTCTCCCGTGATGGTCTTATCAACCATGAGCAACCTGCAGCAACATGGCCCGGGCATTTCACAGGGATCCCAGCAACACCCCTACAGCTGGGCACTGCTGATGAGATGCTGGAGGGTCTGCCACTGGACACTCAGTGATGAAATGAAAGACTTGGGCTTAGGACAGAAGGAGAGGAAGCCAGGCAGTCCCCTAATCAGCATGGGCCCCTAGGGGTGAGAGTGCGTTGTCCTTGTGGGCATCTTGTCACCTTGATGCTGGTCCCCAATCTCCCCTTTATCCCTGGGATGTTCACTCCCTACCAGCATCCCCATCTCCTGGTCCCACTGTTCTTTGTTTCTGTTCTAATCTAAGTGGGGGCTCAGCCTTTCCCTTGGTGCTCACATTCAATCACTCAATCTTGTCTGACTCTTTGCGACCCCATGGACTGTAGCCCTCCAGGCTCCTCTATCTATGGAATTTTCCAGGCAAGAATACCTGAGCAGGTTGCCATTTCCTCCTCCAAGGGATCCTCCTGACCCAGGGATCGAACCTATGTCTCTGAAGTCTCCTGCATTGGCAGGCAGGTTCTTTACCACTGTGCCATCTGGGAAGATTAGCCTTTCCCTTAATTTTCTCAATTCAAGATAGTCCCAGTCAGAGGTCATGCTTTTTAATCATGAACTCATGGATGTATCCATTCAACAAAGTCTTGAATGAGCACCCGGCAGGAACTTCTCCAGCAGTGTGGGATCAACAACAACAACAAAAACCCTTGTGGGACTTACAAGTTGGCAGGGAGAGGCAGACAATGAGCATAATAAGTAAATTATAAACTATATTGTTTTTTGGGAGGTAATAAGCACCATGGTAAAAACCAAACCACGACCAAACCACCCCAGACCATGGGAAGTGGAATGAGGAGGGGGCAGTGGGGGGGATGGGTTGCAGTTCTGTAGAGGGCGGGGAGGGAGTGACTGGTTGAGAAGGTGACACCTGATAAAGAACTGGAGATTGACCCTTGGATGTCTGGAAAAAGCAGGTCCTCAAGAGAAGGAAGAATGAGCGCAAAGACCCTGGGGTAAGGAGCAGCAGGGGGCTGCTCTTTAAAAATGAATGAAACACAAAGGGAATGAATCTGGACAGTAACGTTCCTGGGAAAGTTCTAGGCAGCTCTCAGAACTCACGTGCAGAGGTCCTTCACACAGCATACTCTACTGCAACATTTTTGTTTTTAAATGTCAAGTCTCCACCAGACATTAAGTAGATCTCACACAGTGGGTCAGGGCTGGCATAAAATTAACAGAAGGAAATAGGATGTATTAAACACATCAGTGTGCTGCATATGAGACACACTCCTATCTGCACACTTAATTGTGATGCAAAAACTATTTCCTCCTGCGGCTGCTCTCCTTTGTCTAGTTGGTAGCTTGTTGTTAAGCTGCTAAGTTGTGCCTGACTCTTTTGTGACCCCACGGCTGTAGCCTGCCGGATTCCTTGGTCCATGGGATTTCCCAGGTAAGAATACTGGAGTAGGTTGCCATTTCCTCCTCCCGGCTTCTTACTGCGGGTTGGTGTCAAAATACCTTGAAAGCTACTGGCCTTAGCTACCTTCTGCTAAGCCCCAACCTGCCTTCAAGCGGCACTGCTTTCTCTCAGCACCTGGGAGCATCTCCCTTGACAACTCTGTATTCCTTATAACACAGGCTCAAAAAATGAAGACAGAAGAGAGACGAAGACATTTCCTCACCCACCAGACTCTACCTGCCTCAGAAATGACCGAAATAGACATGCTCTGCTCTCTCCAAAGATTGACACGCAGCCTGCACCGGGTGGGCGCTCACCCACTGGCCCCAACGGGACCTGCTCCATTAGATTTTAAGACACACATAACAGAGACACGCACAGTCAGTGGGGTGGCGGGGGGGAGGTTCTCCCTTTGCTTATCATGACCCCCACTCGATAGACTGGAGTCAAACTCATGGGCAGTCTGCTGAGAAACATGGCTGAACCACTGTTCATCTCTTCTCTTGGCCAAGGACCCATGGTTCGGCTGGAACCTTAAAAAATGATGACTTAATAAAAAGAACTTTTTTAAAAAATCAACAAAAGCGCTACATAACTGCTCACAAGCCGCAGTGTGGGAAAGTCCGCAGTCACCTCCCGTTTTTTTCTATTCTGACAAAACCAAGTTTGTCAGGCAGCTCCCAGAGGTCTCGCTTTATCGGGACAACTCATTTCTAGTTTTTGCAACAGATCCCTCCTCAGCAGGAAACCACGGTGGTTCCCATTTAAAAGCATGACAGGGCAGAAGGGGGGTAATATTTCACGCTCTCATTCAGTTATTTCATTTTTCACTTGAATTTTTATCTAATCAGATATCTTATTCTTTCTGTCAATGCCCTGATTTGTACAGGTTTCTGACTCGAACTTAGGTAGTAACTTAGGTCAACGGAGTCTGGTCCGTTTTACACAAGACTACACGAGGCACAGCCCTTGTCCCTCTGTTTCTTACAAATACAGTCTTAGTGTCTTCAATTGTTACTTAAGACTCAACATTATCAGAAGAGATCCCTGCTTCCCCCAAAAGGCATTTTTGTATATCATTAGGAGTTCTGGTCCTTGTGTCTACCTTACCCTCCTTGTGCATGGAGGCATTTGGAACCCTGAGGGGGCTTTCAGTAAAGTTAAAATTCCCTTTCTCCCTTTCTCCGCTTGTTCTTTGAACCATTCTGATGACCACGACTTCTTGGAACGTTACTGGAAATGTGGCTGATGGCAGGAATACAGGAGACTCGGTGCAAAATCTGGAGACTCCTTCAGCCCCTTCTAGCATCACCAAAAACATTCTGAATAAGGCTCTCTCTTTCCAGAAGGAGACCAACAGATTGCCCTTAATAGAATTTTTTAAATTGCTTAAAATTGTTGCTTCTATTCCAGGCCGAAAATTACAGCCCTTGCTCTGTTTTCTGTCCTCCCCCGAGAGTTACTCAGAGCCCCTGAGGAGATCTGCACTAACAACAGTATCATCAAGAAAACCCCGAATTCACTTAGTGTGGAAAAAAAAATATTTGTAGCTTTTCAACCAGATCCAAACAGGGCTGTGACTGACATGCGTGCTCTCCCACATGGATTCAGACTTTCCTTTTTTGAAAAAAAACACAATAAAAAAAACTACCAGTGTGATTTATGTTGCCTTCCCAAAACATTACAAATCAAACGCTAAACATCTCTGAAATGGAAGCTGGAGATGATGAATGCTGATCTGCCTCCTGTGTCATCCTCCCCGAGTCCTGTGGGTGGTCTGAGGAGGGAGGCAGGTGACAGAAGAACGAGTCATCGTCTCCAAATAACAAACACGAGTGTGAGTGTTGAGACTGTGCTCCTCACTCAACCTCCCCTCAAGAGGAAGCTTTGTCTGGGGAAACAAACAAAACCCAATCTATGTTTATTTAAAGATGCTAGGTTTGTTTAAAGATGGTAGGAAAGTTGCTGTTGACTGCAGTGAGGTGAAATTGCTTCAGAAAGATCCAACTTCTTCTGCTAAGGATGACAAACGGGTGGTGTGGTTCCAAGTGGCCCTGGACCACCTGGCTCATGTTCTGCCAAGACACCTGGCCCTGGCCATGGTCCTGCTGGGCAGACCTGGCTGCAGGAGCCAGCCTGGACTTTAGGTCTCCAGTGACAGTGTGGATGGACAAACAGGTCCAAGCTGGTGACATCACAGAAATCATTAACTGCTTCTGGCTCAATAGTGAAGTACCAACTAAGATGCAATCTACTAGAGTTCTTGGTTACCCCTCCAAATGTTTCATATTTGACGAGGTTTTACAATCTCCACTGAGTCCCTTTCCCTGGACTAAAGCCAAGGCTTTCTGACCCTAGATGCACATTAGAATCACAAGGCCCCACCCTAGACCAGCAGACTCAGTCTCTGGGGAGGGCCCTGGCATCAACATTGTAAAAAAAAAAGCTCCCTGGGTGATTCTAACTAGGAATGGAATAGCTAAACAGACAGAGAGCCAGAAAAACGACTTATGTAGGAATGTATTTTCCCAACTTAATGCTTTTTCATATATAGAACCTCGTAGGTGGCCTCCTGACTACAGTGGTAGGCTCAGTGTCTTGAAGCCAGGAAGAAGCCAGGCCCAGGACTTCAGAGGGCCCAGACAGGATTTCCATACAAGATTTCACAATAGGCATATCCCACCCCTCTATTTTCCACTGTAAAAAACTTCCTGAGCATCTACTATAAGCCAGACACCCCTGGAAATACAGAAGTGAACAAGAGGCCCCTTCCTTTCCCTAAAGTGATGGAGATCAGGGGAATCAGAACATGCCAGTCCAGAATATGCCACCTTGGTTAGAGGATTATTTTGAGCTAAAGGCAAGTGAGAAACAGCAGACACAGGAGGAGCTGCTCCAAACCTACATAAAAGCAGGGCATCCATTGCCTTCTGCAAAGGTAGCTGAAGTCCTCCTTGTGAAGGTGTCCACTGGTCTTATACCAGGAGGAGAATAGATAACTTATCATCAGGGACAGAGGTGACACCAAGATGAGTTGGTGTAAACACACTTTACTAAATAACCATGCCTGACATTAGTTTCCCTATATATTTACCTTCCCACAATTTGCCACCCCTAGAAGCCCAAATCACTTTTCCACAATTCATCACCCTTTGTTAAAATGGTACAAAAGTCCCCAGGTCTAATCACTTTTTTGAGTTTTCATTTCTTTTCCATGAATCCCCTGGCACATAAAATTAAGAATACTAATATCAGTTAGCCTGTCTTTTATCAGTTTAATTTGCAAGCCCCCACAAATTACCTAAGACAGTTGTCTTCCTCTACAGACAACCATGCTCTTTAACTGTGCCAAGTAGTTTGGATTTCTCTCATGCTCTCATTTAATCTTTACCACCCATCTGTGAGGTGAGCATCAGTAAGCCCATTTTACAGAGGAAGAAATCAAGGTTCAGAAAGAAAGCAATTACCCAGGGTCGCAAGCTGAGAAGTGACACCAGTCTGACTTTTTCTAAACCTTAGAGCCAGACTTGGGAGAAAGCTAGCAGTAAAAATGAACCAGGGAACAGAGGCAAAGGTCAACATAGCTACTACTTAAGCGAGCTGTCTCAAAACAAAGTGTTTAATTACAATTCTTTAAACAAAAGAGAAAGGAAATCAAATAATTCAGAATCCTTAATGACATTTTGAGGCACAGCTTCAAAAGCCCTGAGTAAATAATAAATGTCACCAAAAGGACAAGGAGCAGAGTGGCTGGATCACTCACAGACAGTGCCAAGAGCAGGCTGGACAAAGGAAACACTTGACAGCATGCTCTCTGGATTGTTAACAACATCGGAAAATCTTTCTAGATCAGCAGATTTCCTGGACAGCTGAGAGCCACTCCGAGGAGCCCTTCAGCCATCAATTAATTCCTGATCAGTGAGAAGCTCAATGATGGCAAATAAGCCAGTCTGAACCTGGAAAAACTAGGTCTGAGGTCAAGGCCATCGCCTTCCCAGCAGAGTTCAAACTAAGGGGAAGGTGAGAGGATGAGGAACGGGGAAAAAGACGTGTTGGTCCAAGAAGGAAAAAAGAAAGAGAGAAAGAAGCACACAGACAGACTAAGACTGAGGGCAGACGGTACCTACCACCTACAAATCATGGCAGGACCAGGGGCAGCTGTGAGGGCTCAGTTGCTAAGCTGTCCCTGATGGAAAATCTTGTCCCAAGGATGTCATTTGTCTTAGTTTTAGCTGCTATAATAAAGTACCATAGATTAGATGGCTTATAAAAAACAGAAATTTATTTATAAGTTAGTTTTTGGAGGTGATGTCCAAAATCAGGGTGCCAGGTTTTGGGGAGGGCCCTCTTTGGGGCTGCAGACTGCCAACTTCTCCTTGTATCTTCACAAGGCAGAGAGCAGTAAGCTAGCTCTCTGGCCTGTTCTTACAAGGGCACTAATCCCATTCATGAGGGCTCCACCCTCATGACCTAATTACCTCCTAAAGGCTTCACTGCCTAATACCAACACCATCACACTGGGCTTAGGTTTCAACATATGAGTTTGGAGGGAGACACAGTCAATCCTTAACACACTGACACAAGTTCTGAGAAAATTAACAGAGATATGGAGCACATTCCCCACTAAGTTACCCGGGTGAGTGCAGCCACAACATCCAGAACGGGTTTGCACAGGAGTGTAATGGTGGCATGAAAAGGGGAAAAAAATGGGTTCTTTAGTCAATTTAGTCTGGGAAACACTAGGCAGACAGGTACACAGCTTGCTTCTTTACTGTAAGATTTCTCCTTATGTCTTGTGTGATTTCTAAGAGTTGGACAGTGCCTCTCATACTCATGACCATAGGTGAAGCTGCCTATAGATGTGTGATTCCAAAGGTGGTGGCTTAGGAAAGCTACTCAGGTTCAAAAGGAACTGATGGAACCCACAAGCTTGGCTGTGCCACGTGAGGTCTGGTCTTCTTGTGGACGCTAGAGGTGAGTATCCATTTCCTCACCTGGAGACACTGGTGATGCTGGCAGAATGGGCACATCGTTTGCTGGTAAGTCTGCCTGGTGCTAAAGTGTGACTTTGAGTAGGTGTGACGTCTTAGAGATCAAAAGTGGGATTCTGTGTGCTGACTGATACTCTGGAAGAATGCCAGAGATGTAAGGGAACACTCTGGGTCAACTCATCACGTATAGAAGACAAACAGCCAAAGTCTCTGGGCAACTCAGTGGCTGAGCTAAAATGAGAACCCAGGGTCCCTGACCCTCGGTCTGAGCTCCCTCTGCCTCCCACCTGGTCTCCTGCTGAAAGTGCAATTCCAACCTGTGTTTAAAAATTCAGGAGGAGCTGTGTCCTTGGACTCGGGGGAGGCAGTAAATTCTACCTTCCCATGGCTGGCCAGCCCTTGTTGGTCCATGTTGACATGTCCACATTATTTATCCTGTAAGAGAAACATTAACAAACAAGCAAGCGAGAGGAACTCCCTGTATCAGGGAGCATAATGGTCGCCCACCACTGGAGCAAATAAATATGCAAACGGGACTGTTGCCTTCCCCTCTCCTCTGTTCAAGAAGCAGCAAAGAAAACAGCATTAACGGAGCATTTGGGAAAAGGGTCACTGGGATTGTGATGTAGGGATGTTCTACTTAGCCATTCCAAATGAGAGATTTGCTAATTAGATCATGTACTTGATGAAACTGGGTCTACATTTACAACAACTTTACAGACTGATCCAGGGCTTCCCTGTGGTTCAGCTGGTAAAAAATCTGCCTGCAATGCGGGAAACCTGGGTTGAATCCCTGGGCTGGGAAGATCCCCTGGAGAAAGGAATGTCTACCCACTCTAGCATTCTGGCCTGGAGAATTCCATGGACTGTACAGTCCATGGGGTCCGCAGAGAGTCAGTCACGACTGAGAGACTTTCACTTTTCGCTTTTACAGACTGATCCAGAAATAGATAAACCAAGGTAATCCGGAGAGAAGTCTCAGGGTCCTGGGGAGCAAGACAGGGCTGGTTCTTAAGTGTGGGTAGATGAGCCAGCCAGGCAGGAGGTCTGGCTAAAGCAGAGATGCTTTCTTCATCCCCTACTTCCAGCCCCAAGGTGTTCAATTCAAGGTTCTCTCAACAGCAACCAGATGTCAGTCAGTGGGCAGACAGAAACTTACATGAAATTTACTCACTTCACTTGACAACCACCTCTGGTTCCTCCCCAACCCATGTGCTTCCTACCGCAATATAAGGTGGCATTTATCCAGTCTTGGAGTATAAATTCAGCAAATATTTATTGTGGGCTGGCTATTTGGCCAGAGGCCTTGTTCTCAGAAGCAGGGGTGCAGCGCGGACCATACAGCTCCACACTCATTGGTCAAGCATCTCCCCTATGCCAGGCATCTCGCTGAATCTTCCAGCATTCATATCTCCTTTCTTGTGGACCCTGAGGCTCAGAGCAGAGAAATGACTTGCCCAAATGCACACTAAATAGCAGTTAGGATGGGAACCCGGGTAAATAGGACCCCAAAGTTCTCAAGCTGTGCAATGTGGTAGCCCTGCCATCTACATGTAACAAGGGCTTAAACAGTGGTGCTATTACTGTCAGTGGTGTTGCTGTGTGATGAACACCCTAAGAGAATTAACAATTGTCTGAGCAGTAACCGAATTCAGAGGTCATTCCTAGATGTCACCATGACTCACCAAAAGGAGCCATCTGAATAACTAGAACAACTGGAAACCTTTTGCCTGGCTGAGACCAGGGAGGTATTCCAGGAAGAGAGAAAGTGTGACTGAAAATGTTTAACCAAGAAGTGGGTACAGGCAATGGTGAACAGATCAGATCTGGAGAACATTTGATAAGGAGCAAGAAGCTCGGCTTTATGCTGTTGGCAGAGAGGGAAAGACAGTTGGATTAGGTTTGGAGTAAAATGGATTGGAGGGAGGGCCGATGAGGGGCAGGGAGACACACTATTAGGAAGCTATGCAAAGGCGTGAGGTAAAGATGCCCAGTTGAGGCATAGGCATCGAGCTGCAAGGATGGATGCCTCGTTCATTCAACAATGTTCCTGGTCCAGGGATGGGTGGTGTCCTAGACAGACATGGCCACTAGGAAGAGATACTACTCTTCCCAGGGGATGCAACACCACACACCCAGCCAAATGACATCCACCTGAAGCCAGGTGGCAGCTGCGAGAAACCGGTTTCTGAGAATGGACAAGGACTCCCTGCTCCTTCCACCTCATCCTACCCCACAGACCACCACTGTCCTGGGCCTTATGTACAGAAAAACAATGCTGTAAGGAAGAAGCAGGGCTTTACCTTCTCATGCAGCAAGGTGGGAGACACATGGCAACAGGTGTAGAGCCTCAAAGAAGTGGCCCCCACCCCACCCCTGGCAAGGACTGCACTTGCCTCTGCACTTGGGCCCCGAGGAAGCCCCGGCTGAGTGCTGCGTGTCCTCCCTCCACCCCCATCCCTGACTCCGGGTGATGGTTTTCTTCCCAATTACTGTCTGAGATGTACGAGGCAGTACAACGGGAGGCTGTGAGGCACGGACCCCTGCCCACCAGGACAGGAGCAGGCAGGCGGCTCTGACGATTTTAACAAGAAGCAAGCAGGAGCAGAGGTCAAGTTCAAATTCCCTCCTGTCCTCATCTCTCACCAGCTGGCGGATACTGCTGTGCAAGGTCAGCGTCTCGGCCAAAGACGATGGTGTCTCTTGAATCATTTGTCTTTCTAGGGCCTTCCAAATTGGGTTGTTTTGTTCTTTTCTTTTTATTGACTACCTGCTGCTACTCTCTTTCCATTCTCCCCTCTTGCTTTCTGCCAACTTAAATTTTATCCAAGATGGTCCCTGCATTTGTTTCTTCCACTCGCGGTGTTCTTCTGCAGATTCCGGTTGGCAGATTTCACCTCCTTCCTCACCTTCTGAACAGAGGCCCTTGACATGTCCTGACTTCTCCCCACCCATTCCTCAGTGCCTACTCATTCCCATGTACCCAGCAGAAAGTCACCTTCTTTGCCGCTCCCCTCCCCAAATGGACTTACACCCTCCCTTAATGTGCCTTCTTGGTACTCAAACTGACAGAACTCACAAGCTGCCTGTGAGTCTGTTCCTCTTCTTAGACTCTGAGTTTCCTGAGGTTCTGGGTCTTAGTTCCCTTTACAATCCCAGAGCATGACATTGAGGGCTGTTCAGAGCCAGTACCAACCATGATGGCTACAGGGATGGATAAGTGGATGAATGGATAAGTGAGGGTCAATTTCACTTACTTCATTTGCCCCTTCTAGAACATCTACCACCGCAGTCTATCGCAAAAGCTTCCAGACAAAATGTTATTTCATTTCATTACCAACAGTTTCTGGCTATCGAAGCCATGGGACCCCAAGTACTGTCTTCACAGAGCTGGTGATCTGTGTGGGGAAAAGAAAACTGAACTCTGCAAGTCCCTCAGAACCTCAAAGGTATGGTCTGGGGGCCTTACCGGGATGGAGCGGTCCTGGCTCAGGCCCCCCGCTGCTGCACGTGCCCCCGAAGAGTCACCAAGACCGAGTCCACGGGAGCAGAAACCCTAAGATGGCCCTTTCTCCTTCCTCTGCTTGGCCCATCTCTCAGACCCTCATCTAGATTCCATCCCTTATGCCACACGCTCCTTATCACAACGGCTCTCAGACTGAAGCTGTCCCTTCTGGTCCCACTGGTAAACACCACTGTCAGAATAATTTCCCCAAAGCAGGCAGCAAGAGGAGAACAGTAAAGACAGTAATGTCCCAGTGAGGGGATAGGAAAGCTGTCGCTAAATGAACCGAGATGCCCCACCCTTCCCCACCCCAGAGTCACCATCGAAATCCAGCAAGAACTTCTCCAGAGTGCATTAGGGGGGTGGGCTGAGCATCCACAGATATTTCAGTTCTATTTCTAAACCCCTGAAATGACTGAGGGATGTTAAAACGCGAACCACTCAGGGGTGGAAAACAAGGAAAGCATCATCCCCGGACCCCCACTTTATAGTTTTCTTTTTGCTTTTCTTTATTTTCTAAAACCCTTATACCAAATATGTACCTCTTAGGGACTAAGGAAAAGAAGCAATAAAAAAAAACTTGATGGGGAAAAAAAAATAAAAGAACAAGTACTACAGACTCAAACTGGTAGCTCGTCCTTGTAACATGATAGGGCACGCGGATAGCCAGGGACTGCTTTGCAGTGACGCAAGAGGTCAGAATTACACGAGCCTGGCATGAAGTAAGATGCAGTGTTAGATAAATGACACCATCACCATATGAAGGATTATTTTGAAACACATTGTTTCAGGAGTTTTTAACAACTTGAGAAAATGCACATAGTACAATGTGCAGTGGCTTGAACAGTATGTGTCCTTCACCAAAAGATGTGACCAAGTCTTAACCCTGGGGTACCTGTGAGTATCACCTTATTAGGAAACAGGGTCTTCACAGACATAATTGAGTTAAGGATCTTGTTAATCTTAGCAACTAAACAAGTTGTTTAGTTGCTAAGTCCTGTCTGACTCTTTTGTGACCCCATGGACTATAGTCTATCCTTCTCTTCTGTCCATGGGATTTCCCAAGAAAGAATACTGGAGTGTGTTGCTGTTTCCTTCTCCAGGGAATCTTCCCGATCCAGGGATTGAACCTGCTTCTCCTGCATTGACAGGCAGATTCTTTACCACTAAGCCACCAGGGAAGCCCTAAGGATCTTGAGATGACCTTACATCCAAAGACGGTGTCCTTATAAAAGTAAATAAAGGGCTATTTGAGACACAGAGATGTACAGTGTTAGTTGCTCAGTTGTGTCTGACTCTTTGCAACCCCATGAACTGTAACCAACCAGGCTCCTTTGTCCATGGAATTCTCCAGGCAAGAATACTGGCGTGGGTTGCCATTTCCTTCTCCAGTGGATCTTCCCCACCCAGGGATCGAACCCAGGTCTCCTGAATTTTTAGGTGGATTTGTTACCCTCTGAGCCACCAGGAAGCCCAAGAGAGAAATTCAGAGATGTAGAAGGTAAAGACCAAAGAAGGCGGAAGCAAAGACTGGAGTGATGCACATATGAGCCAACAATTGCTGGCAGCCCCCAGAAGCTAGAAGAGAGGCCTGGAATGAATTCTTTAGAACCTCCGGTAGGTACCAACCCTGCCAACACCTTGCCTTTGGACATCTGTCCTCCAGACCTGTGAGGGAATAAATTTCTGTTGTTTTAAGCCACCAAGTTTATGGTCATTTACAGCAGCCCTAAGAGACTAATGTATGATGGTAAGTATGGAAGCAGGTATGCAACTATTTACAGGATGGTTTCAGTTATGTAAAACAGATGGGCAATGGGTGTGTGTTCTTCTTATAAAGAGGGAAAAAGATTATTAAAAATGCATGAGCAGTTTGCCATCTCACCAAGAATATTAGCTCACAGCCAAACCTTGCGACCACATCACAGTTCTCACTCACCAGACATTTGATCTTCAAAATAACTTGGGCAGGTGAGAGCAGGGGAACATCATTCCAGTTTTACAGACGAGCACCTGCAGCTGAAATGTGATCAAGGTGGAGCTGGTGGCTGAGTTTGAATAATTTGGATCTCCGGGTGCTTCTCGGCAGCTCCAGTTGTGTCCAGCTACTTAGTGCTAGGAGTTGAACTGTGTCCCTCCCACCCCCAAATTCATGTTCAAGTCCCCAGCACTTCCACTGGAGCCACATTTGAGGTAAGGTCTTTTAAAGAGGTGATTAAGTTAAGAGGAAGTCATTAGAATGAACATTAATCTAATCCAGCACATGTCCTCATAAGAGGAAACTTGGACATGCATAGAAAGATACCAGACACACACATGCATGCACAGAGGAAAGACCATGGCAGGACCCAGGGAGAAGGCACCCTCTGCAAGTCAAGGAGAGGTCTCCGGAGAAGCCTGACCTTGATCTTGGAGTGCTAGCCTGCAGAATGAAAATATAAGCTGTTGTGAAGCCATGCGGTCTGCGTATTGTGTTCTGGCAGCCCCAAGCCAAGATGCTTAGGAAGGCTGGAAGACAGACTCTTTTTTGCCAGTTTCTCCTCTTCCTGCAGCATCCTCCCTGGGCTGAAATGGAAGGAGGGAAATATAATTCCCAGCTACATGTCTCTCCTGCCCAGTGAGGTTATTTCTGGGCTAACAACAACCAAGACTCCAGGCAAATCTATCTTCTGCAGAAGGTCTGCCAAGCCCACTGGGTAGGTGGAGTGGTCAAAGCCGTGTTCTCCAGATGTGCCAGCTGCTTCTAGCTTCTCATTTAGAGCCACAGGCCATTACTGTGTCGGGGTGTGTGTGTGTGTGTGTGTAGGGAGAAGCGGGGGTGAAGGGTGTGAGTGGTGCTTTGTGACTTTTAGGCAGGGGAAAGTGAGGCTGCAGGAGTCAGGGTGTGGTGGCCGGGTCACAGTTCTGGGAAGGCAACTGGATCCAGAGACAGGCTCCAGTTCCTCCTGTGTGTCCCCCAGCAAACTGCTTCCCCAAGTTGAGACTCAGTTTCCTCATCTGTAAAGTGGAGCCAACACCACCCAGCTCACTGCAGGGGATGACTCTGCAATGTCGAGCAATCAGCATTGTGCCCACCACACAGGAGGTACTTAATAAATGTTTCTTATGTGTGTTAATGAAAAACAGTGCACAAATTTGACTCCTTTTTCAACAGTGCCTAAATCCCATGGGAGTAGTTTGGCCTTTTTTCCCTATATGGTTACCTTAATCCCAGGGCGGGGGGAACTGGGTTTTGGCATTATTACACGATACATTAAAAGATTTTGAATTTTCATTCCCAGCATTTAAAAATCAAGAGCTTTCCCATAAAATTTTCAAGCTCTGAGTCATCTGGATAACCTGGAAGATGCAGCCATGCAGACAGCGCCTGCCTCCATGGCAGTGCCTAGCTGGAGCTGAGTGGGGGCGCCCCCTTCATGGAGTGTGTGCCCTCCGATGTGCATGGGGGTGACCTGAACAGCTACCCCACTGCCCACCTGCCTGGGCTCTTGTGGACATGTGCACAGAGGGCTCAGGGAGGAGAGAGAAGGGGGCAGGAACCAGACAGGGGGCTCAGCGGGCACTATGGGTCAAGGAATGGAATCCTCATCAGCTCTGACTTAATGGTTGTGTAACCAACGCTCACTTAATGATGAGCCACATTTAAAGCAGGCAGGTGGACAGGGTGTACCATTAAGAATTCCAGCTTAGGATGTCACCAGTAGCCACTACCCCAAAGGTGATTACAATCCCAGACAGACAAGAGACTTACAGAGCACGCACAGACAGGTGGATTTTCTCTGTCTTACTCTTCTGGAGCTCACTTAAAAATCCAGCGGGGAGGGCTAAACAAGGTCTAGACTGTAGTCCAGAGGAAAAGCATCAGAGAAAGGCCACAGACAAGGAGTAAACCTCAAGCAGTCCTTGCACTCAGGGCAGTCATAATGGAAAGCCATGGGGCTGTGGGGGAGGGCTGTGGGCACTGTCTGCCCCGAAACCCCCACGCATTGTGGGATGGCTTCCCTTCAGGGTGAAGAAAGAGAGGGGATTGGGAGCAAGAAATAGAGACGTATTTTTTTTTTTTTATCAGAAAATGGAACAAATTAGCCCCTGCACATTCTATCTCAAGATTCAGAGAAAGGTCCCAATTGTATGGCTTAAAAAAAAAATCACTGATGCTGCAATTTCACAGAGCAGATCAATATTGCAGCTTAAATGTGAATTTATGGCCTTCAGAAATGCAGATGAGGCTATGCTCTGAGTCCCAGCCTGCCTCATACTGACAATTCTGCTGACTTCCCGTGGCCCCGATGATTCCAGCTGGCTACCTTTTCAGGTAAGGGCAAGAGTCCTCTGCTGAGCTTGCCCATCTCCTCTGGGATGGGACCTTGGCTCGGTCCATGTGTTGTCATAGGAAACCACTATATAAGCATCTCACCCTTCATCTATATTGGTTAGCCAACATCCCTCCCTCCTTCATCCCTGTCTCTCTTTATTGACTGACTCCCTACTCCTGACCCCACCACACTCCACTCTTCTTGAATTCAGGGTGTGGTGTGCACCAAAGCTCAGCAAGCATGTACCAGAGTCTACCAGGTCTGCTCCAGGGGATGTGACTGTTGGGTAGATCAAACCCCAGACCCCAGAACAGCTGTCTCCATTTTCCTGGAGGGAAGCATCCACTCCCACATCCTTCCCAGCCTTCCAAGATGCACATAAAAATCCATTCCTTGCTCTCTTTTTACTTTTATCCCTGCTGTGTGCTCTGGGGAGTTTTTATAAAACAAATGAACATGAACTTCAAGGCACGCAATGTGTAAATCACTGCAGATCCTCCCAGGCCTCCAAAAGCTACAAACACGACTTAGCCAAGGACCAAAGAAAAGCCCAATAGGTGATTATTCTTATTAAATAAACACTACTTACTATCCCCTTGCAACCTGGTTGACAGAGCATGTTCACATCTATTAACATCATCAGCTCATGCAAAAGGCAGAACTGGTAATGTACGATCTCCATTAAAGGTGGAGATTTAAAAAAAATTCATAGAAAAAGACTGAAAAAAATTACACATAAATTGGTATGGTTACTAAGGAGAACAGTATGGAGGTTCCTTAAAAAACTAAATACAGAACTAATTATGATTCAGGAGCCCCACTCCTAGGCATATACCCAGAGAAAACCATAATTTGAAAAAATACATGCACCCCAGTGTTCACTGCAGCACTACTTACAATAGCCAAGGTCATGGACACAACCTAAATGTCTGTTGACAGAAGGATGCGTAAAGAAGATGTGGTATACATATATAATATTACTCAGCCATAAGAAAGAACAAGTAATGCCATTTGCAGCAACATGGATGGACCTAGAGGTTGTCATACTGAGTGAAGTAAGTCAGCCAGAGAAAGACAAATATCATATGATAACACTTTTATGTGGCATCTGTAAAAGGGTAAAAATGAGCTTCCTTACGAAATAGAAGTAGAGTCACAGATGCAGAAAACAAACTTACAGTTATCAGAGGTAAGGCAGGGGAAGGATAAATTGGGAGATTGGGATTGACATATACAAACTACCATATACAAAATAGATAACTAATAAGAACCTACTGGGAATTCTACTCAATACTCTGTAACAGCCTATATGGGAAAAGAATCTAAAAAAAAAAAAAGAGTAGATATATGTATAAGTATAACTGATTCACTTTGTCTACCTGAAACAGTAAATCAACTGTATTCCAATAAAAATTTTTAAAAATTACACACACACACACCCCAGAATGAACACTAGCTAGGATTTTTTTTTGATCACTTTCCATTAATTAAAAAAATTCTTTCAGATAATGCGAAAGTCTCCTTATCCAGCCCCTCTTGACTACATGTCTGCACCCCCATCCATCCCATTTTCTTGAGTTCATTTGCAACTTTAAAATCCAATTTGAAAGACTTTCATATACACATTTGCATCTATAACCAAAATATAGTACTGGTTTGCATGTGTTTTTAAAGTACACAAATTTAGTATTATTATCATACTATTGATCAGATTTGCTCTTTTTAAAAACTCAAGTGCTGCATGGTATTCCAATCTATCTAACCCCCTACAGATGGACATTTAGATTGTTTGGAATTTTTCATTATTAGAAACAATGATAACAAAACCCTAATGCCATCCTTTTATACACATGGCAAGATTTCCTCCTGCATCAGTAGGGGGCCTTGCTGTTCTGATGTGCTTCACTCTGTCTACTGAAATGGCTGAGCACCTCCTTCTAGGCTGATGGCTCATCCGACTTCTCCTTTTAGAAGTGAGCTTCCCGGGTCAGTATTTGCTATGAACAAACAAGCCACATTCTGGTAACAAACAGCTGTCCAAGGCAAAGCGAATTACCCCCCTTCTCCTGCTCCCCAATACTGACCGTTCTCTTCACGGCTGCCAGAGGGAATAGTCACCTTTCCTTGGCATGGCCTTAGCCCAGTGAGAGATATGTCACCTTCCAGGGCATCCCTATGGATGGCAGGCTAACCCCACTCCTAACACAGCCTTCAAGGCTGCAGCACCAATAACCACCAAACCCAGCGCCCAGCTCTACAATTAAAGGATACACTGGCATCTCAGCTGGTTTCTACTGCAAGGCTTTGCAGAGGAAGAGGTTGTCACCCATTCTCTCTACTCCAGCTCTTCCCCATATCCATCCACAAGGGCTCCCAGCTCTCACTTTCATCTCATTCAGAATGGCCACAGAGGATCGTCTGACCCCCACACAGGCAGAGATGTTAGCTGCCTTCTTGCTGTTCCCCCAAACTGGCAAGGCT
Source organism: Okapia johnstoni (assembly GCA_024291935.2). Lineage (NCBI taxonomy): Eukaryota > Metazoa > Chordata > Mammalia > Artiodactyla > Giraffidae > Okapia > Okapia johnstoni. The sequence goes on from CM044325.1 coordinate 13,182,490, forward strand.
GGGAGATTTAGCAGAAAAGACACAGGCTTGCACTCATCAGCGGTGTGATTTCAGGGAAGTTACCAACCATCTCTGAGTCTCAGAAACCTTCCCAGTAAAGATGTGGGTGGTTGTAAGAATTAAGGGAAAATAATGCTACATGTGAAGGGATTGGAAAATACTAAGCACTTAATTCATGGGAACCAATAGCAAGTCAAGCAGCTTGTGTTAAAATCAACACATCAGGGACTTCCCTGGTGTTCCAGTGGTTAAGAATTTGCCTTCCAAAGCAGGGAATCCCTGGTCTGGGAACTAAGATCCCACATGCCGCAGGGCAACTAAGCCTGAGCACCTCAACTATTGACCCCACTAAGCCTGCATGCTCTGCAGCCCCTGTACTAGAGAGAAGCCTTCACACCGCAACAGAAACCTGGTGCAGCCAAATAAATAAATCAATTTTAAAAAATCAATACATCAAACAAAGCTCTGTGTAGACACAGATTGGTCAGCTATAGTCCAGACCCCGGTTGGGTAGACACAATGAAGACATAACACGGACCAAAGTTGGGGTCATCCAGAATTAACTGATGAATCCCATGGGCTGGAAATGAAGTCTTCAGAGAGAAGGTGGGATGTGAAGCTGAGTCTGGCCCCCAGGGATACTTGAAGATATGTTCAATTATCACCATTTGAGGGTGGGGGCGCCACTAGTATCGAGTGGTTGAGGTCAGTGATAGAAAGTGAAAGTTGCTCAGGCGTGTCCGACTCTTTGCAATCCTGTGGGTTACACAGTCCATGGAATTCTCCAGGCCAGAATACTGGAGTGGGTAGCCTATCCTTTACTCCAGTGGATCTTCCTGACTCAGGAATCGAATCAGGGTCTCCGGCATTGCATGCAGAGTCTTTACCAACTGAGCTATCAGGGAAGCCTGGTTGAAGTCAGGGCTGCTGTTAAACAACCTTCAAAGCACAGGACAGCTGTCCATGATGAAGAATTAGCCAGCTCAAAACGTCAAGCGTCAAGGTTGAGAAGTGCTGCATTAGGTCACAAGAGAGAGAAGAGCATTCTAGGGCAGGAAGCAGACGTCAGTGCAACATTTTCCTGAGATTTATTGATGTTTATCCGGTTCAAGCCAAGGCCAGAGCTGGAGGATAACAGGTGGGCATGGAGGGAACAGGCAAGGTGTGCGAATAGGTAAAAATAGTCATGCATGCATGCTCAGTCATTTCAGTCGTGTCTGGCTCTTTGCGACCCCTTGGACTGTACCCCACAAGGTTCCTTTTAGCCATGTAATTTTCTTGGCAAGAATATTGCAGTGGGTTGTTCTCCTTCAGGGGATCTTCCCAGCTTTGGAATTGAACCCAAGTTTCCTACCTTGCAGGTAGATTCTTTTACCTGCTGAGCCATCAAGGAAGCCAAAATGGTCATGACCCCTATTAAATAATAACCTGAGGTCAGCGGACAACTGCCTGGACTCCCCACTGAGTCACAAGGCTGTGCTCTTCAGACAGACCCGACCCACCGAAGCAGACCTGCGAAGTGAAACACCACCCAGACCAAGGTCCCAAACCTTCCACCACCATGCCTTTTCTTTAGCGTCCCTGCCATCCTCCAGCCCCAAGGACCGCATGTTCTGACAGCTGCCATCCTCCGACAACAGGCGTTTTTCATGTGAGATGTGCGACAGCAATCTGGCTACCACATCTATCATTGTGACACAATTATTAAGTACTAATTCATCGGATTCCCATTTTTTATTAATCCTGAACAAATGTAACTGCCAATTACAAGCCTCTGATCCACATGAGATAACAGGTGTTGCTGTGAAGCTGAAAGGAGTCCAGCCAAGAGCAAAGAAACCGGGCAATCCTAATTCAGACTGAAAGTGCCATGTGGGCCATCCCCATCAACATGTTTATGGAAGAGTAGGAATCTGAGGACCCCAGCTGGGGAGCCTATGATGTGGTAGGACTGCCGCACTGCAGAGAAGATGAATCTGCACTCCAGAGAAACCACTTATAAAAATTAACACAAATCTCAGCCCATGTCATGTGTAAGGTGCTGAGCACTGGACATGATATTCCACTATTTCCCTCAGCCACCAAGGAAGTAGGTACTATTATCATCCTCATCTACTTGCCTTTCAGAAAGACAAAGAAAGCTAAAAGCCAGAATTTGAACCCAGGTCCCTGGTTCCAGAGCCCACGTGCTTGCCCATAAGGTGGTGGTCCTCTGCCATGGGCAGTCAGCCAGTATCGCTGCTGACCTTGGACCCAATGGCATGACCTTTGGTCAAGTACTCAGCTGATGCTCAAATGCCAGAGATTGAAGGAAGAGGGGGCAGCCCTGAGTCACACGGGATCTGGGAAATTCCACCCTCAAGAGGCAGTCTGGCTTTTTTTTTTTCTGAACTCTTTAAAGTTATCTAACCTTAAAAAATAATGAGCCCAGCTGAGCCAGACAGGCCTGTGAATACAGACAAAATAGTTACTCATCTCTGGAGCAAATAAATACGTAAATGGCGGCCCTGCTTCCTTCGCCTTCATCTGTGCAGCGGGAAGAGTGACATCACCGGCAGTTTTCAAGAAGCGGTTTAGGATTATGCAGTGGAATGATTATTTATCCATTCAAAATACGAGTCTTGCTAATTATGTCGTAATGGCGCTCGTTTATCATCTGAATTTGGAGCATATATTGTATTGATCTACAATGTTGTCTGTTGGCACAAGGTGCGTATTAATACCGGCTTAGCTCTGCCGAAAGTTCCCATGAACCTTAAACCCTCTTGGAAACCAGCTGAAGGGATATGGGCTGACTGCAAATGAGGAACTTGCTGTAATGACACTCCTTCCACCAGGGCTGCTGGAAAGGGACGCTCTGCCTTCGGAGTCTTCCCGCTGCTTTTGACCAGAGTCCCCAGATTGTGGACAATCTGCTAATTCTGGCAAAAGAAGTTACAGGTACAATGAACTCACACGGTTATGTCTTTAGACGTTGAGGGGACAAACACTGACCTCGTAGGCATCTGAATTGAGTCGTGTATTTTAGAAAGTATTCAGGTAGCCAAAGTGTGTAAGTGTTCTGGCTGCAGCAGCAGGGGAAGAGCCTTAGTCACACACACACACACACACACACACACACACACACACACACCCCATGAGAATGGTCCCAACACAATCTCTGTTTCCTGGTCAACTTCAGGTCAGGTCACTGGCCAGTGACAACCGAAGCTTAGCGTGGCTTAGTTCTGCTCCATGGACTCTTCCTAGTGTTTATGCTCAAGTCTGGCTCTGCCTTTTACTGGGTGTCTGGCCTTGAGTAACTCAGGTTACCCCTCTGTACATCAGAGGCTGCCTCTATGATGTTGGGATAATAAGCTCTCCTATGTTGCAGGGTTGTTATGAAATCTACATAAGAGATCACAAGTGAACTACTTGGGGTATAGTAGACACTCAAAATTTCATGCCTCCATTTAATCCTTCTAGAAATAATCAGCTTGCTCCTGGCAACACATCCACAAAGGCGAACTGCCATAGAGCAGAGACTTGAGGAGCACAGGTTCACCAGCCCAGACGATGAACTGGGTATGGAAAGAACAACTTATCCTGAGGGTATGATACTGGAAAGGCTTGGGGAATCAGATTTTTAGCAGTACCCATCCAGATGTAACTCAAAGACACCACTCTGTAGTTGAGTACTTTTCGGAAATGCCAGCTGCCATCTCCCTCACTTAGGGATTCCTAATGCACCCTGTGCATCCAAGGCTTGTAGCAGTCCTGAAACAAAGAAAATGGCTTAATTTGGTTTTACCCAGTGTTTCCCATAGTTAAGTCACAGAAATTTTTCTGGGGGAGTGGGTAGGTGACGGCCTGAGAAAGTTATCCTTTTAGATAGGGTAATGAAAAGACTCAGAATGAGAAGAGCAGGCAGGAAGATGAATGGAAGGTCAGAATTGTTGCCACCCACTCTCAAGATTTAAGGGCCAGAAACGGCAACAGTCCCTAACCCGCCCGACTCTACCCAGGAAAGGACAAAAGCTGGAGATGAGTCTTTCATAGAGCAGGTGGCACAGAACCAGAATGTCTAATCCAACTTTCCCCAGACTTCTGGCTGCAACCCGAGTGAGCGCGTTACAAGAACAAGCCACTTGTGCTTCTGAAACCCTGTGTTTAAGCGATTTTCAGAGACAGATGCAGAGGCTGCATCCCTGGGCTGAGTCAAAAGATGAAAGCTGTGGGCAACCAATCTGTCCATCAAACATCTTATTTTACTGCATCTACAACAGGGAGGAAGACAAAGAGGGAAGGGAGGGGTGAAAGAGGGAAAATCCAGAGGAGAAGGAAGCTGAGAGAGTATGGGACTGGGGGAGTGAGAGGCATCAGGAGAGGAGGAAGGAGAGGGAACCAGAGACAGAGAGAACTGGAAAAAGTAATTAGTGTTCCATCCCATTTAACTCCATCACGGTGCTGAACAGTGATGCTCTCTGGGGGGCCCAAAACCCCCGAGGTACCCACCATCAACTCACCAGCTCCAAGCTATTCTTTCTGCTCTGGGTCAGATGATAGATTTTCCAGCCAGATGGGAGGTTCCAACTGTAACTGAACAAGCCCAAGAGGGACTGGATGGATGATTTCATTTCTCCATGAGGGTCAGGAGCAGATGCCCTGAGTCTCTGCAGCAGTTCCTACCATTCAGCTGAAAGTCTGGGCTCACGCTTGCCAAACCTGTGCAGCTACCTTCTCCATGATCTGAGAAGGGAACCCACAAGAACCCCCTGAATGAAAAGGTCTCATTCCCCACAGTGCCATTAAGATAATATGTAAAAGTCCCTCTCTGAGTCTCATACTTTTGGGTTAAGAAATCAGCTCCTCCAGACACACAAATATTACAGACACCATGGAGTGAGAATCTGTGACAGAGCAGCCTAAGACCTGGTGGGAAAAACAGGATTAGGGGAACTCAGTTTTTTACAAGGACCTATGAAATGCAGAAAGTGAAGAAGATCTAAAGAGCCTCTTGATGAAGGTGAAAGAGGAGAGTGAAAAAGTTGGCTTAAAGCTCAACGTTCAGAAAACTAAGATCATGGCATCTGGTCCCATCACTTCATGGGAAATAGATGGGGAAACAGTGGAAAACAGTGTCAGACTTTATTTTTTTGGGCTCCAGAATCACTGCTGATGGTGACTGCAGCCATGAAATTAAAAGACGCTTACTCCTTGGAAGGAAGGTTATGGCCAACCTGGATAGCATATTTAAAAGCAGAGACATTACTTTGCCAACAAAAGTCCGTCTAGTCAAGGCTATGGTTTTTCCCGTGGTCACGTATGGATGTGAGAGTTGGACGGTGAAGAAGGCTGAGTGCTGAAGAATTGATGCTTTTGAACTGTGGTGTTGGAGGAGACTCTTGAGAGTCCCTTGGACTGCAAGGAGATCCAATCAATCCATCCTAAAGGAGATCAATCCTGGGTGTTCATTGGAAGGTCTGATGTTTGGAGCTGAAACTCCAATACTTTGGCCACCTTCATGCGAAGGGGTTGACTCATTGGAAAAAGACCCTAATGCTGGGTAGGATTGGGGGCGGGAGGAGAAGGAGATGACAGAGGATGAGATGGTTGGATGGCATCACCGACTCGATGGACATGGGTTTGGGTAGACTCCGGGAGTTGGTGATGGACAGAGAGGCCTGGCGTGCTGCAATTCATGGGGTCGCAAAGAGTCGGACACGACTGAGCGACTGAACTGAACTGAACTGAACTGAACTGAACTGATGAAATGCCTTATTAATATTGTTAGTGCACCTAACTACAACACACACTGCTTATTAAAGAGACAGGCAGTGACACTTTAAAAAACATCTAAAATTGCAATGATCAGAGCTGTTAATGCATCGCAATTTATTATCCCCTGCTCGCAGGAAATTGCTCAGGATTAACCTCCTCACAGTTTCCATAAGATGCTGATGTGATCATTTTGCATTGCAGGAGGTATCATGCAGACTAACACAATTTGTTTCCAGAGTCTGGCTGGGCATGCAAATGTTTGATGTCCTGGTTTTATCACCAGTCGATGAAGTTATACTTCATGCACAATGATCCAGGTTGACGTGCATGTGGTCCAGTGGTAAAGAATCACCTGCCAATGTGGGAGACTCAAGAGACTTGGGTTCGATCTCTGGGTAGGGAAAATCCCTTGGAGTAGGAAATGGCAACCCACTCCAGTATCCTTGCCCGGAAAATTCCATGGACAGAGGAGTCTGGCTGGCTATAGTCCATGGGGTCACAAAGAGTCAGACATGACTGAGCACAGCACACATGTGTGTATACTTGTGAGTGTATGTTATATATACGCACACATATATGTAAAATCACAGACATGTGTATCCGTGTATGTGTCTATATACACATTGCATGCATGTGTGTATACGTGTGTAGAAATCTGAAAGAGGAGACGATAAAGCCAATTTTCTCAGCTTTTAGTTCTTCCAACTAAAGAGACATTTAAGAACCATGTCCTCTTGGAGCTGGAGCACTCCACCCTCTAAACAGAAGATGGACTTGGCCCTCTCCAGGGACAGGGCAGACATATCATCACGGCAGAAGATGTCAGGAGCACATGGATGGAGAGCTAAATTAAGATGAACCTTCTGGATCAAAAGTAAACAAAAGTAACCTTTGTCTGGGCAAGGTGATAACATAATCATTGCCTGATATATCCTTTAAAAAAACCCAACATACTCTAAATCTTATTTTAGTATTCTCCATGTGGAGAAACCCAGGTGTGGGAAGGACCATCACTTGCCTGCAGTCATGGGGCAGGTAAGTGGCAGGGCTGGGGACAGGACCGAGAGCTGCGAGTTCCAAGCTGGGGCACATCCTCCACATGCAGCCTCTGTCCTCTCGGAAGTGGGAGCCCACTGAAACAAACAAACCTAACTTTTCCGTTCAGCAAGCACAGCAGGGCTCTCTCTGTACACGGTACTGTGAGGTGCTCAGGCCTAGAAGTGACACATGGACGTGAGAGCAGCCCCACAGCCATGTGGTGAAACACAGGCATCGAGGACAACCATGATCGCCTGGAACCCTAACTAAAATCCGGGAGTCTTTAAGTCCTCAACAATTTCTCCATCACAACATGCTCTTGTGACTTTGTGACCTTTGGCAAATTACTTAACCACTCCATTCTGTGCCTCACTTTGCTCATCTATAAAATGGGGAGATAACCACTCTTCCTCCTTTTGGGTTGTCATGAGGATTAAATAATTTAAAATATAAAGTGCTTAGAATAGCACTGGGTACATACATAGTCAGCATTACATAAGTCTGGCTACATCACATCACTTCTGTTATTACTATGATTAAGAATAAGCACACATCATCAAAGCACAGGTTCACCCATGCATGCACACACACACATACACACAACACACACACATGTTTTTCCCTTCTCTTGCACAAAAACTAGTGACTGAGTCACATTTTCCAAAGAGAGAACCTGGACTTGGCAACAGAGCCCTTAATGCAGCCTTCTTTATTTTCTGTCTTCAGCACTCCTTTATAAATAGGTTTGCCAAATTGATGCTTAATAGCTTAATATCGGGTTCATATTAATCTCACCCTGTCTGAGCTTCAAAGGGACAAATTGTTCTGACTGCTAATGAAACGGATTTCAGTTGCAAGTTTCTAAGAGACCAAAGGCAGAAAAAGTACCAGTTGATCTAAAAAGACAGACATCTCTTTGGTGCTCTTTTAAAGCCATATGGGCTTACAGAGCTGCCACCGGAAGCTGGGAAGAAACCCAACAGCTTTAGCCAGGGTGGGGCAGAGGGGGGCCCACAAGGCCCCTCAGACACTAGATGGCACTAGAACATACTCCAAGCCTGGCCTCCTCGGCCCTCCACACACCCAACTCTGCTCTGCAGTGAGGTTCACCGAGGCAAGACGTGGGACAGACACTGCAAATTGGAATAAACTATCCAAATGCTAGCGGCAGTCAAAGAAGTAATATATGTCTGTTTTCAGCTCCCTGGACAAAATATATCCAGGCATTGTTTTCTGGATTTCAAAAAGCAAATCATCACAACAATGTGAATACACTTCCCTCCGGACTCGACATTTAAAAACGATTAAGGTGGTAAATTTTCTGTTAAGTGTGCGTGGCATGGCATGCATGACTCTTTGCGACCCCATGGACTGTAGCCTACCAGGCTCCTCTGTCCATGGTATGTTAGGTATGTTTTACCAGAATTTAAAAAAAAGAACTAGAAACAAAAAAAAAGGTAAATCATCCCCAGTAATAGGAAGAACATACTGTGCTGTGCTTAGTCACTCAGTCGTGTCTGACTTTTTGCGACTCCATGGACTGTAGCCTGCCAGGCTCCTTCTATCCATGGGGATTCTCCAGGCAAGAATACTGGAGTGGATTACCATGCCCACCTCCAGGGAATCCTCCTGACCCAGGGATCAAACTCAGGTCTCCCAAGTTGCAGGCAGATTCTTTACCATCTGAGTCACCAGGGAAGCCCAGGAACAGCATATTCAATCATAAAAATAATCACAAAAATAACCTCTTGCTTGGGTATAATGCCCTCCAGCCCCCAGGCAACGATAAAAGTAGCTCTTTTACCAACTGGGGGACTCCAGGTCAACGCAGGGCACCGCCTGGCAACTTGGCCCTCAGTTCATTATGAAAACCTCACGTCGTGTAAAGACCAATCTCCCCACCTACGAGAAGGCTCTGGAGCAGGTTATCCTCATACAGGGAGGGGGCCTGTGCCCCACACCAGCTCTGTAATGGGTCTTCTGTAGCTTCAGATCTCACTATTTGCAATTCACTTGTGCTGAAAGGCAAGAGACCCAGGTTCAATGTGGATTGACAGTGATGGGGAAAGCTGAGGGAGACAGGCACAGCTCAGAGAGCTTCCTGAGCTCCTTCTAGAGTGGGAACGGCTGCTCCTCTGGTCTTCCACCACTTGACTGAGCTGGGACCTGCACGCCTCAGTCTGGGTTCCAGAGGAAGTCCAGTGCACGCATCCTGAAAGGGGCCAGGCCAGGTGGGGAACAGGGAGAAGCCTGGGGTCACCACAGGGCAGGGTGAGGACCCTGGAATCCTGGGAGTGGGAAAGTTGGCCCATGAAAGGGTCAGAGATCATGGGCACTGGGCCTGACCACGGCTGCCACATCATCTAGAAGAGAGGACTGGCGGGTCTCTAAGCCTCGGCTTCCACCGCTGCACAGCGGGGATGACGATGAAAACGGCTCTGGAACCAGCACGTGAGCGCGCAGCACAGGGTCGGGTCCCGAGCTGGTGCTCAGATTGCAGCTGAAACGCTGACAGTGACGGAGGGGCTGGAGGGACCTGAAGAGGAAGCTCAGATATGTCACAGTCTGGGCTCAAGGGCACCCTGGCTCAGAGGATAAAATTGCTTGAGAGTCATTTTGACTTCATCTTGGCAAGGGCACGCTGCCTCCATCATTCTGTCTTTTTCTGTCTTAAACTGTCCTTTAAAACAAATCCTCTAACAGCCTCCTACTACTCTGAGGATCAAGGTCTAAGGCCAACCCCACTCAGCCCCTCCCAGTCCCAGAAAAGCTTCCAGCACTGGTCTCTGCCCACTCTCGGGCTCATATCTGGGTACTACTGTAGGCCACGGTCTCTCCACCTTATGCCTCACACGTGCTAATCCCTCTGCCTAGAAAACTCTTTCTCCTCGGACTGTTTTTCACACTTCAGGCCTCACTTTAATGCCTCTTCCTCAGGAAAGTCAGGCTTGTTCATACTGTGTCCTACACATTTCCTTAGGTGAACTATCATATTTGAAATTGCCTGTTCAATGCCTGTCTTCCCACTACAGAGGGAACAGTGGGCACAAGATCTCAGCTGATACAAGTTAGCCAGTAACATTATTATCTGTTCAACAAATATTTACTGAGCACTCCCTATGTGCCAGGCACTGTTGTGGGAGCTTGGGATACAGCAGCAAATAATATAGATAGAAAGATCAACAGATTGATAGATATAGATAGGTAGATAGATAAAGATGGAAGGAAAAAGAGAGAAAGAGAGAAAGATATGGAAAAAGAGAGAGAAAGAGAGAAAGGCTGTTATCTTTCTGCTTGAAGTAGGTGAACTAGGCCATATACTCTTCTAAACCCTTCTGGGACTTCCCTGGTGATCTGGTGGCTAAGACTCCATATTCTGAATGCAGGGGGCCCAGGTGTGAACCCTGGTCAAGGAACTAGATCTCACATACCACAACTAAAGATCCCGCATGCCACACTAAGACCTGGCACAGTCCCAATAAATAAATAAACATTCAAAAGAAAAGAAACAAATGAACCCTTTTCCCTTCCCACATGATGACCTGCACATTCATATCTGCAAAGGTCCATTACACCTCTCAAGCTGGATACAGGGGCCGATTCCCTCCCCTCCCCACAAACATCAGATCTACTCTTACTTCTGCCTACCTAACCTCTCTCAAGTCTGTCTGCTTCCTCTGTCTACAGGGCGGACCACCAAAAGCCTCCCTTTGGATTACAGAGGTGGCCTCCAAGCCACGGTCCCTCTGTGTTAATCTTGGCCTCTGCCCATTAATGTTCCACCTGAAAACATAGTGGTTTTTCCAAGTATAAATCTAATCACACCTTTTGGGTTTCCCAATTTCCGTGGCCCACAGCTTCTGTAGCCCTTGATTGGAGTCCTCAGGTACCTCTATCTGAAGCCCCCAGGGGAGCACCCATGAATTTGACAGGTGAGTCATAGCACCACAGCCAGGCAGGGTAAGTTGCTGTTAAAGGTGTGAGATGGACTGACATTCTCCAGCTAACAGGAGGCAGGGGAGACCCCTCTCACTGGGTCCTGGCCCCTCTAGGGCGGGTATTTATACAGATGCTGATGAACTGTTTGCTTACACACCACACTACAAACAAACAGGAAATTATTAATCATTATCCAACTTTTGAGTACCATTCTGAGTTTTAACTGCAAGCTGTATAATTGCTTAACATTTCTAAAAACCCTCTGTCATCAATGTCTGCAGCATCTAAGTTATGAACATCTTGCTGCTGCCTGACACCTGCAGTCAGTGGGTGGGGGTGACTCCTGCCTCCCCCGACATGTATCCCCCAGGAGGTGGTTTAGACTTTGCTTTGGGGACACAGTTGGAGAGATTCCTGACATACCCCTTTAGAAGGGCATTAAAACAGCTCAACTAGAGACCTTTAATCCACAGAATGAATGCCGGGGAAGGCAAAGATAACTGCATATCTCCGGCACCTGCAGGAGAATACAAAACATAGGACAATGATTTACAGAGTGGGCTTTGGAGTCAGGGTCAAATCCTTGCAAGCGGGATGATCGCAGACAGGTTACTTAACCTCTCTCTGAGACCGATCCTCTACCCTAACCTAAAGTGTGAAGATAGCAATAGGACAAATGGTACAAAGTAGGTATGAGGAGTAAATAAGATAATCTAAACAGAAAACTGCACGTGGTAGCTCAGACGTGGTCAGAGCTCTACCCCTGCATGCTAATTTACCACTGTAACTTTACTGCCACTGCTACTTCCGATAATGACATACAAGCTGTAGTCAAAAGCCTAAATACCACAAGAGTGATCCAATAGCCACAAACATTTCTCGAGTAACTGCTGTGTTCCAGTCCTGTTCTGAGTTCCACAAACATAAACTCATTTCATTCTAAGAATAACTTTATGGGTCAGGACTATTTTATGCCATTTTATAGGTGGGAAAATTAAGGCACAGAGAAATCAAGGAACCAGCCTGGGGTTAAACAGCACTATGATCTAAATTCAAAAATATAAGCACCAAACTCCCTTCCTCTCTAGCACTGTTTTATTTTCTGACTCGAACTTTCATAATAAACTATTCATAACTGATACGCTTTCAAATCCCTGTTTAGCCAATCCCTAACTCCAATGCAAACCAGTATTATTATATTAATGTTTCCTTAATATAAATACATAATATAGTTTTTTACAATCTGTATATTTAACTTCTACCAGTTATATTTCCAGTCTTCTTTTTTTAAATTGAAGGATACTTCATTTAGAATGCTGTGTTAGTTTCAAGTGTACAGCAAAGTGATTCAGTTTATACACACACACACACACACACACACATCTTCTTTTTCAGATTCTTTTCCATTATAGGTTATTATAGGATACTGAGTACAATTGCCTGTGCTACACAGCAGGTCCCTGTTGCTTACCTATTTTATATATAGTAGTGTATACATGTTAATCCCAAACTCCTAATTCATCTCTCTCCACTCTTCTTTATTAAGGTCACAAGATCAAGAGTTCAGAAGTACAGGTGTTATGTATTTTTTAATGTATATCTTTTCTTTTAAAACATCAAAGTAAAGTGGTCAGTGTAAAGTGACGGCAGATGCTTAAACTAGACATAAATGTCACCACTGAGCTACCACAAGAGATGACTGACCACTGCTCGCATTTGATGGCTTTTCCTCCAGGCTGTCCCTGCACAGCTCTGTTTACAGAATCGAGCTCACAGAATACACTCGGGAGTGGGTTTCACACTGTGTGGCTACACATGTTCAAATTAGCCACTCAAAACACCCACTGGTCTTACAACATAGGTCCTTTGTAGATCCTAGCTTCACAGAGTTTTTTTCTTCCTTTCAACAGAAATTAAAAAGGAAATTAAAGTCATAGACATGCTACATAACACCAGGAACGCTGGAGCTCCTGGAGGCTGAAAACCAAAGGGCAGCTCAGACCACCCAGCTTCTCGTCATTGGATATGTTAACGAGCTCCCACTGGAAAACCCAAATGAGGCTGACAGCCCCAGTGGATGACCCAGGAGGCAGCAGACTTCCTCGCCCCAAAGCCACAGCCGACAGCCAGCTGGCTGCTTCGGGGGACCCGTCTTCCATTTGTGACCGAGGACCAGGCTTCCCTTACTTTTCTGAGAGCCGGGTGTGGCTGAAAAGAGGCTGACAGAGTCTCCGGCATAACTCACTTTAATAACAGATCTGAGCATTTGGGGAGGGATGAGTGATGACCCTGGGATAAAGGAAACCCTGTTCTTAGCGAGTATTGGCCTCTGTTTAGGAACAGGGCACAGTTCCCATCTCTGGGAACTGCAGGGGGTGGGTGTTGATTTATACGGAGAAGCCAGTGGAGGCGCGTGGAAGAAGTAACCAGCCAGAGGCCCACAGAAGGGAGGAGAAGAAAGAGATGGAGAGCGGGGAGGGTGCTAAAGCTTCCGGCAGGGAGCCTGCTGAAGCCTGGAGGGCAAGGAAGAGAGAGAGAGGACTAGACAATGAAGGATGAGAAGAGGCGTGGCATGCACAGGTCTCCATGCGCAGCGGCTCCAAACGGGCCTTGCTGGTCACTGGTTGGGCCCCAGCTAAGCCTACAGCTTCCTCCATCAGATGCCTCCTAAGGGGAGGGGCCGGCCCAGCACAACAGACTGGACGGGGGAGGGGGGCTGCTGGAGGAGTGGCACAGTACCAAGAAGCCCACCAGGCGCATCTTCCACATGGCTTACAACCACCTTGCCCATTGCATGAGCAGGAACACATCACTCGCCACCAACAAAATTTCCTGTCTGATGCCCCAGAAGGATTTACGGAACTTTGCACAAAGACTAGTCTCCCAAACCTATTTCCTTTGAACAGCAAGACTGAGTTTGAACAGTTGGGTGCTTGGTAGTGGAAGGCAGCACAGGGCACAGGAATAACCCTGACCTCACGGTCTCGTCTCAGAGGGGCCGTCTCACACTGGGTGAGGAGGTATAAGGAGGGCTGGATCAGGGTGCTGAGCTCACGGACAACCCCACTGACCTGCTGAGGCCTCTGTTTCCCCTTCTGTGAATAAAGATTCATTCATTCATCCTCTCTCATGGTATATGTGCCACTAATATGAACGTGAATAATGACCGTAATAGTATTAACATTTACTGAATGCTTACGGTATATCATTTGTTGTTGTTGTTTAGTAGCTAAGTTGTGTCAGACTTTTTGCGACCCCCATGGACTGTAGCCCGCCAGGCTCCTCTGTCCATGGGATTTTCCAGGCAAGAAATACTGGAGTGGGTTGCCATTTCCTCCTCCAGGGGATCTTCCCGAGCCAGGGATCGAACCTGCGTCTCCTGCATTGGCAGACATTGGCAGTAGGATTCCTTACCACTGAGCCATCAGGTTTTGTCCTATGAGCATTTTTATGGGTTAATTAGTTCACTCTGTGTAATAACCGTATCATTACCCCCATCTTACAGATGGAGAAACAGAGGACAGAAAGATACAGTCATTGCCCTCAGGTCACAGAGTCCATAGTAAGAGGTGGAGCTGGGATTTGAACTAGGCAACTGCTTCCAAAGCCCAGGTTCTAGAGCCCTCTACTGCCTCTGGGTTTCAGGGTCTGGGAACACACAGATAAACAAACAAGCATGATCCCTGCTTGGATGGAAGGTACAGTCCAAGGGGGAAACCTGCAATAACCAGTAAATACCTAATAACCTCCCAGGAGAAACCCAGAGGATGCTGTGACTGAGAATATTAAGGGCAAAGAGAGGACAGCCTGTTAGAGAGAGTGACCAGGGAGGCTGTGATCCTTGCAGGGGTGGAATTCTGGGCAGAGGCAAAACACCTGCAAAGGCCATTAGGCCAGAAGGAGCCTGGCATGTCTAAGAAAAGGAAAGGGGACCAGTGTGGCCTGAGCCAGCTGGACAAGGCAGAGAATATCAGGAAAAGCTGTTGGAGACTGGTTGGAGCTGGAATCTCAAGGCACTGAAGTCTTTGGTGAAGAGTTTAATCTCACTCCAAGTACATGAAAGAACTCCCCAAATGCCACCTGGCAGTGCCCAATCAGCAGGGCCATGGTTAAGTGAATTGCTAGACCACACCCAAGCTGTGTGACTTTTTCAAGTTACTTAACCTCTCTGGGCATCAGCATCCTCATCTGTAAATAGGATTTATAATAGTACCCACCTCATAGGGTTGTTGTGAGTATTAGAAAAGTCAGTTACATATGTTAAAAAAAATACCTAGTCAAGTGCTGGGCATATAATAAAAGCTTGTTTGTGGGTTACTTGGTGGACTATGCCCACTCCCATCCCCCCAAACTTCCAAGTTTTTGCCACGTGTTCAATCATTTCCTCTTCTAGTACGGGAGGTAGTGGGGAGGGTAGAGCCAAGGAAGAGAAGGAATGAGATCAAATTAATTTGCAATCAATACTGCTTACAGCTATTATGGTGACAGGCACCAGATAAACACATAAATAGCACTGAAGACCAGCTTCCTCGGCCAGCTGTTGCCATCAGCCACTTTAGACCATCACGCAGGCAGATACATAACCTTTATGTAATTAAGCACTTCCTGACATTTTATTTGCGGCTCTTCTTTTTATTCCCTCCCCCTTTTATTTAGTCTGCTTTCAACTGTGAAGGCCCAGATGCCGCTTCACTCGGATGCACTGACTTACGGTAATTTTGAGTTAAGCTTTATTTTACTGTCTGTGTAAATAATGAGGCAGAGACAGACTCAATAAAAGGGAGCACTGGCTGGAGCCAGAGGCCAGTTCTACAACTGCAGCAGGCCGTCTGGAGTTTGGGGAACTGGCACAGAGAGTTAAGGCAGTGGGGAAGTGCTCTGCCACGGCCAGGCAAGTCTCCTGGAAAACAAGGCATCTGCCAGGCCACAGGGCAGGCATCTGTGGCCACAGCCTCCTCCCCTTCCAAACTCAGTATGAAATATAGCGCTGTTCCCAGTTCTTTACTCTTTCTTGCACTCATGCCCTTGGCCACGCCACCATGCAGTCTCTCTCACTAGAGGTAGAGTATATGTCCTGCACTGCTGACCTTGGACTTGGTCACGTGACTGACTCTGGCCATCAGGACTGCAGTATGTGCCATGAGCAGAGGCTTAAAATATGCTTGTGCAGCCTGGGGTGAGCTTCTGCACTGGGTAGTCCACATTTTTTTTCTCCCAGAAGCAAGGGCAACAGGGGTTCGAGCACAACTGAGCCCCACTTGCAGAACGGAGCCAAGCCTGGCTCGCATCAGCCAAAGCCTCCCAAACTACAGACTGGATACCACTCTCGTGTTGCATTATGCACATTTCAAATGCTCCCTGGCGATTACTCATTTGAGGGGATCTGCTCAAGTACTTAACGTCCGGAGGGGTGCGGGCACAGGGAGGTAAACAAACAGTGGGGGAATCTCTGACAGTCTCCAAGCCGTTCATCTAGGTCCCTCGCTTACTCTCGTGGCCACAGAACACAGCCCTGATTTGCTGTTTTCTGTCTGTGTATCTAGTCACCCGAACCAAACTGCAAGATCCCAGGAGGCAGAGACCATGTCTTTAGAATGTGGTAGTTAAGAGCTTGCCCCTGAGGTCACAAGAGTGTGGGTTCAAATCCTGGCTGTGCCATTTACACTCAGGGATCCGCAGAGGGACAAAACCAACAGACTAGGGGCACACACACGCATGCACGCACATACACACACAGGCAGACTGATGGATTTACTAGGAGGGACTGGCTCAGACGATCATGGAGGCCAAGAAGCTCCAAGGTCCGCCCTCTGCAGGCTGGAGGCGCAGGGTAGGGCTCTGAATCTAAAACCCCAGAACGGGGAGCACCAATGTCCAGAAGTCAGAGGGGAGGAGACGATTGAGGATCCACGTCAAGAGCAGACAGTGAATTTCTCTGTCCTTCACCTTTCAGTGGAGAACTGGATGAGGGCCACCCACACTTGGGAAGCAACCCTCTCCCCCATCAGCTTTACGCAGTTCATGATTCAAATGCTCATGTCTTCCAGAAATACACTCACAGACACACCAAAACATGTTTTACCAGCTCTCTGGTCATCTTAAAGGATGACTAGGCAAAGGGACACATAAAATCAACCATCACAGTGACCTTACACCGTCCCATAACCTCCCTAACTTCATCTCTTCCCCTGTAAAATGGGGATCTTAGTAATAGGAGAAACTTTCTCAAAGGATTCAATATGGTGTGAACCTCTAATGCACGATGCCTGCAGGCAGCAAGAGGGCAAAACCACTGCTGATGGCTGCTCTCTCCAGGGTCCCAGGGTGGTGGACACGGCATTTGCAAAGAAGGCCATCTCACACCTTGGATGTGGTCTTCTCACCCTTCCAAGTTGGAGGCGACCTCGAGGCTCACGAACCGTGAGAGAAGCAAAGCAGCTAAGAATTCCTAGCATCAATCACCTCAGCTAGCCCATCACACGTTCCTTCTTCACAGAAACCGACTCTTGCCACCTGAACATTTCTGCGAAGGTCTCTCTCCTGAAATACCGCTTCTGAATTCCACAATAAGTAATGTTTTGCTGGGTGGGCTTGCCTGGTGGCTCAAACCGTAAAGAGTCTGCCTGCAATGTAGGAGACCTGGGTTCAATCCCTGGGTCAGGAAGATCCCATGGAAAAAGAAATGGCAACCCACTCCAGTGTTCTTGCCTGGAGAATCTGTGGACAGAGAAGCCTGGTGGGCTATAGTCCATGGGGTCGCAAAGAGTTGGACACGGCTGAGCGACTAACACACACACACACAATGTTTTGCTGGAACAATAATACTTTGATACACATGCTGTAGCATCTTCTCAGAGTTGTTGAGGTCTTGCTGATGCCAGGTCTGCCCTGCACCCCTGCAGAGCACAGGTGTCCCCAGCTAGCCCCCTTAAAATGTCAGGGTCCGGTGCTCTGGGTGTATATGCTGACCTAATGGAACTGCCAGTTTTCTTACATGGCCCATTCCACAGGCTGCAAGGTGAACTCAGTGGTGCCCTACTCGTATTCCAGCCTCATCTCTGCTCCACTACCCATCTCTCCTCTTCCTTGTTCCTACCAAGGTAAACACTTCCTCTCTCCCAGGCACCTTCTGGCTTCGGGTATCACTCTCAGGGAGGCAGGCTCTATCTGTGGATTTCAGTCCTCTAATTTTCTCCCATAAATCAATCCTCCCTTCCCAAAGCCACTGCTGTTCTGTCTCAATTGCTCCTCTAGCTGTTCATTCATTTCATCCACTTGTGTATTCAACAAATGGTTACCAAGTGCCAGGTGTGTGCTGGGGACCGGGGACAGAAGCGTGAATGGGGGAGGCAGTTCAGCCTCGTGGCTGAAATGTTGAAAGTGGGGACTCTGGAGCTGAGTTGCTGGGTTCAAATTTGGCCTCTTCACCTATTAGCTGGGTGTCCCAGTGCAAATTAACCACTCTCTCTGGGCCTCATTTTCTTTTTAAAAATTAATTCTTCAAATATTTGCTGTTGCTATGTCGCTTCAGTCATCTCCAATGCTTTGCGACCCTATGGACTGTAGCTCGCCAGGCTTCTCTGTCCATGGGATTCTCCAGACAAGAATACTGGAGTGGGTTGCCATTCCACCCTCCAGGGAATCTTCTTGACCCAGGGATCGAACCCCCATCTCTTATGTCTCCTGCACTGGTAGGGTGGGTTTTTTACCACTAGCGCCACCTAGGAAGCCCCTTCAAATATTTATTAAAGGCAAAAAGGAATGGTGATGTTTAAGCAGTCTCCATACAGATAACCTTGTGGTCCCATCTCCTCCTCTGGATCCTTCTGAAGACCCCACACCTGGTATTTGTAGGTTTTTGGACGCACCTATGGTGACATAGTGGTATATCCCATGTCTAAGCTGAAATCTGAGTCTCTTAGATCTCATTTTTTTTCCTCCAAGAATAAACTCAACATTTTACCATTTATGTCCTTATACAGTGGTTTAAAAATTTTTTTTATTGAGGTGACACTGATTTATAATATTATATGAATTTCATGTGTACAACATATTTGACTTGCACGTACACTAAATGGTGTGTCCTCACCACCAAAAACTGGGTTTCCATCCATCACCATACAGTTAATCCTCTTCATCCATTTCACCCTCTCCACCAACCTTACCCTCCAATAACTCTGTTCTCTTCATCTATGCCTTTGTTTGGTTTGGCTTATTCACTTATTTTGGGGATTTTTTTCCATATGGGGTGAAATCACCTGATATTTTTCTTTCTCCATCTAACTTATTTCACTTAGCATGATACCATCTATGTTGTTGCAAATGGCAGGATTTTATCTTTTTTATGACTGAGTAGTACTCATTACATGTATATTCCATATACATATGGAATATCCCACTATATCATATCCCACTGGGCTTCCCAGGTGGCTCAGTGGTCAAGCACCCATCTGGCAATGAGAAACCACAGGAGACTCAGGTTCGATCCCTGTGTTGGGAAGATTCCCCTGGAGGAGGAAATGTCTACCCATTCCACTGTTCTTTCCTGGAAAATTCCATCACAGAGGAGCCTGGGAGGTTACAGTCCATCACATCTCATAGAGTTGGACACGACTGAGTATGCATGCACACACACACACACACACACACACACACACACACACACACACACACACACACACATTACTATTTAGCTGGCTGTGTTAGTTGGATACCTAAGCTAACTCTGTTAGACTTCCAAACAAACAGGACTTATGAATGTATTCTCAGAATGGAACATGTTTGCCAGGGACTTACTGAATCTTATTTTTCTGCCAAGTACCATGCTGTTTTGATTACTATAACTTTACAGCGTAGTTTGAAATGTGGGAATATTAAACCTTCAGCTTTGGTCTTTTTTCTCCAGGACTGCTTTGCTATTCTGGGTCTTTAGTGATTCCATACAAGTTTTAGAATTTTTCTGTTCTATTTCTGTGAAAAATGTCCTTGGGGTTTTAACAGGGACTGCAGTGAAGCTGTAGATTGCTTTAGGTAATAAGAATATTTTAACAATGTTAATTCTTTCACTCCATAAGCACAGAATATCTTTCCATTTTTTATGTCTTCTTCAATTTCTTTCAACAGTGTCTTACAGTTTTCAGTGTACAGGTCTTTCACTTCCTCGGTTAAATTTAAGTATTTTATTCTCTTTGTTACAATTGTAAATGAGATTTTCTTAAGTTTTCTTTCTGCTGGCTCATCGTTAGCATACAGAAACACAACAGATTTTTGTATGTTGATTTTGTTCCCTGCAAATTTACTGTAATAATTAATTCTAGTAGCTTTTTTTGGTGAAGTTTTCAGGGTTTTCTATTTATAAAATCATGTTATCTTCAAATAGTGACATCATGGGGTTTCATTTTCTTCATTGATAAAATGTGGATAATAGTTATTGCTTCATGGGGTTCTTGCGATTTAAATGATTGACATGTATGAAATCCTCAGAGAAGTGCCCAGAACATAGTTAAACACACATATGACAGTTTCCACTCAGTACACCTAGAGCTGCTACTACCACCACCTGCAGAATAAAAAAAAATAATATTATTCGGCTGAAAGATTGCCATGGACTTGGTGAAGGAGAGGCACATGGTATGATGAGGTCCTTCAATGAGGAAGGGATGTGACCACTTTAAAAAAAATACTTGCTACATCATCACACAACTTTGTCTTCTTTCAAGTGTGTTTGTTGGTTCATCCTAACATTTATGAATATAAATCTTGAGAAGGAAAGGACTGCCATGCACTACTTGTGAACTTGTCCCCAGACAAGAAATATAGCTAAGGGAGTCTAGGCAGTTTATTTATTAAAGACAAAGCAGACAAGGGTGCCAAGACAATTCAGCAGGGGAAAAAACAGCCTTTTCAACAAAAAGGCTGGGACAACTGGATATCAAAAGGCAAAGGAATGAATCTGGACTCCCGACTCACACATACAGGAAAATAAAGAAGGATCGCAGACCTAAATGCAAGGGCCAAAATTATAGAACCCTTGGAAAACACAAATAAGTAAATCTTTGGCACCTTGGAGTAGGAAATAGTTTGTTAAATATGAAACTCAAAGTATAAACAATAAAAGGAAACACAGGAGAATTGAATTTTATCAAAATTAAAAACTTTTGTGCTGCAAATGATACTGTCAGGAAGGTGAAAAGACAACTCACAGGATGGAAGAAAATATTTGAAAGTCATATGTCTGATAAAGGACTTGTCTGAAGAAGCTTTAACAAACCTTTACAATTCAACAATAAAAAGACAAACAATTCAACTTAAAAATGGGCAAAGGATTTGAAGAGACATTTCTCCAAAGATGATAAATGAATGGTCAATAAGCACATGAGAAGACACTCAACACCATTAGTCATTAGGAAAAGGCCAATCAAAACCACAATGTAACACTGTTTCACACCACAAGGAGGACTATGATAATAATAACATTAAAAGGACAATTGTAAATGTTGGTGAGGATCTGGAAAAATCAGAACTCTCCTGGTGAGAATGTAAAATGGTGCAGCCACTTTAGAAAACTGTTTGGCAGCTCCTCAAAGAATTAAACATAGAGTTCTCATGTGCATGCATGCGAGCTCAGTCACTAAGTCGTGTCTGACTCTTTGAGACCCCAAGAGCCTGCCAGGTTCCTCTCTCCATGGGGTTTTCCAAGCAAGAATACTGAAGCGGGTTGCCATTTCCTACTCCAGGGGATCTTCTCGACTCAGGGATGAAACCCATGTCTCTGTGTCTCCTGCAGTGACAGGCAGATTCTTTATCACTGTGCCACCTGGAAAGCCCCACATGGGAAGCATAATGGGGAGAGACCTGATTTTCAGTGTCTGAAGAATTGGATTCCTGTCCAGTCTTGTCATTTCTAAGGTGTGTGACCTTGGACAAACCACATCACTTTCTGGATCTCCGTTCTCTCCTTTAAAAGATCAAAGAGTTTATCTAAAGTTTCTCAAGCAGAGAATTCATGGTATTTGGGGGTGGGAGCATGATTTTTGTGAGACTGTACCCCACAATGAAAGGCATTGAATTTCCCTGACCCCGTCCACCAAATGCCAATCATGTCTCTACCACCCGCCCCATCATTTTGAAATTCACCATCAACATTTCCAAATGCCCTCTCTCTCCCCTACATTTCTCCAGAGTAACATTTGTTTAGCTCCAAATACTCCTTGCCACTGGCCATACTTCCTTCCTTTTTAGTTATTTCTGCCTCCAGAGAACTCTGATCACGCTCATTGCTCATTTCCACTTTCATGATCTATTCTCGGGGGATATAAACATCTTACAGAATCATCTAAATTTTACTACCAGATTGGGAACTAAAGGGTTGACCAAGCAGAGAACCGTGCCATCGGAGGCATCTCTGAACCGGCAGAGCCCATGAGGACTGCAGTCCTGTGGACACCACTGCAGCCATGGTCGTCACGCTGCCGGTCACACTGTCAGCCTGTGCGGGGAGCCGGGGACTCGGACAATTACTGGTTCAGTTCAAATGGGGCACTGTGATGCTTCTGACTTGTTCTAGCTGAATGATTTTGAAAATGCATGGTGTGGTTCTGATTCAAAGTACTTTTAATGAAAAACAATAAGGGAGAATAATGGAAACAAAACACAGCCAACAGCAGAACTAAGATTAGTTCAGAAAGCAGCAAAAACCCTCCCAGTTTCTGCTTCACATTTCTGTTCATATCCCCGTTTTAAATATAGCATGTATTAAATATGATGTGAAGTCATATTTTAATGCCCTCTGTGCGAATTTTGCAATTCTAACAGGAAACACGCCATAAACTAGTCTGGGGGACTCGTCTTTTCCGCACGTCTCCAAGTGTGATTGTGTAGAATGGATGATCAGTCACTCCAGAGACTTTTTTCTCCCTTTTCTCCCAGATTCTACATCTTACAGTTTTTTTTTTCACTCTAAGAGATGACTCCTGCAATCAGAAGGCAAATCTTTGTTCCTTCTGATATATCATCAAAGTTAATTTCTTCCAAACTAATCATGATTCACACATGGCTTTTAAACTAGTGCCAATCCTTAGAAATGTAGATAACCACGTAATGGAGGAGGGCCACTTGTTCAGTGATCCTTGCCAAGTGCCTAACATTCAGTAACACCTGCTGAACAAATAACTGCTAATATGAATTCACCCCTGTTATTTACCAATAAGACAGCCTGTCTAAGGACATAACCAGGTAAGTTATTATGGAGACACTTTGACTGCAGAAGCCCCTCCTGAGCATCTCCCATCCCCGCTCCCTTGGCAGAGGGTCTGCCCCATCCTACTTCTATGTGAATGTTCACAGTCTGGAATGTTCCATTGCCTTTTCCACTTTTGTAGGCCAGGAAGCAAGATGCCAGATGAAACCAAGCCCAGGCCCTGGCTCCTCGCTGGTTGGCAGCAAGGAGAAAAGCTTGTTAGCTGCCAGAGACAGAGCACCCTGGAGAGCCCACCTGATTCTTTTACATTTAGCGTTTCTCCAAAGAGGAAAAAAGCTCCGGCCAGCAGCTATGGTGCCTGCTGGTTACAGAGA
Source organism: Okapia johnstoni (assembly GCA_024291935.2). Taxonomy (NCBI): domain Eukaryota; kingdom Metazoa; phylum Chordata; class Mammalia; order Artiodactyla; family Giraffidae; genus Okapia; species Okapia johnstoni. The sequence goes on from CM044325.1 coordinate 13,205,800, forward strand.
GGAATGCTGACCCCTGGGGAATGGAACCCCCACTCAGGAACACCTGCTCTGAGCTTTATGCTCCGCGGCCTTCTCTCACCTTTCCTTCCAGCAATCCTACAGCCAGCCCTTGTCATCTTGGAGGCTCAGAGTGGTTTAGCAATTTGCCCAAAGTCACAGAGCTGCTAACTAGCAGAGCTGCCAGTTGACCTTAGGCCGAGTCTGGGCTCTTGAAAGTGTTGGCTCATTCATGTTGTATCATGAATATGGCTAATACCACTGTAAGGTGATGGGGAGGTCTTAGAACTCAGATGGCTCCTAAATTTATACCCAAGGCCTAATGTGTTTTTTTTTTTTTTTTAACTTTCTCACGTTAAATGTTCTCTGTATCCTCCATGCCAACACTGGGCTGGCAGAGAAAATCAAGCTCCACACCCTCAAGTATCTGTCTCACACTGAGGAGGTGGTGGGCCTAGACTTGGGCTCAGCTTCCGTCAGAAGTACCATATGCAGCCCCTATGGGGTGACTGTGGGTGGAATTATGGGGTGACTGTGTGACTGAGACACAACACAGCAGGGCCTGTGGGTCAGCAGCATTTCCAGCCCACATGTGCAACACCAGCTTGTGAGAACTCAGAACACAACGGCCCCATGAAAGCCCTCTTGGGAAATGAGGGGCCCAGTGAAGAGTTGGAGCCAATCAGCTTCTTTCCTGCAGGGAGGACCGAGGTTCCAATTAGCTACTACTGCAAAACTAATCATCCTCAAATGTAATAGCTCAAAACAATGGCATTTTGTTATCTCTCACAGTTTCTTAGGTTCAGGATTTCGGAAAAGGAGAGACACTTCTGGCTCGGGGTCTCACACTATGTTGCAGTCAGACAGGGCCTGCCCAGGAATCTCTCTCTCACGGGTCTCTCCAAGGTCTCTCCCTGGAGACTAGTGTGGACTTCCTTACAACATGGCGGCCTCAGGGCAGCTGGACTGCTTACATGGCTGCTGAAGCTTTCAACAGGGAGCATTCCAAGAGCAAAAAGGAAGCTGTGTGGCCTTTCACAGTCACAGAAGTCACACAGCATCACTTCTATCATTCTCTGTTGATCAGAATAAGCCAGCCCAGTTTCCAGGGGAAGGCTTCACTTCTTGATGGAAGGATGCCAAAGGATTTGTGGACATGGTTTAAAACTGTCACATGCAGACTGGGAGAACAAGAGATGTAACTGAGTTGTGGACAGCATGGAGATGTGGCCTTGGGGGCAGGGGGAGGGACGCACTAGACAGACACATTCTCCAAATACATGTTTCCAGAATGGAAGCAGACAGGCACTGGGAGGCCAAAGGAGTCTGAGGGAAAATCTATAAAAGGTTCTGAGCCACATGGGAAAGCCTGCCTAACAAATCAGCTAATGAGGACAAAGCACCTGTCCCTGGAGATTTCCTTCAGATGCAAGCTGACCCAAATTTGAGACCCACTGACTCCAGAGAAAAAAAGCCGAATCAAAGTCACGTTCCTGACATCTGAAGAATAACTATCACCTTGATCACACTCCAAAATCAAGATAAAACTTGCACGAGGTCACAACAGGCTTACAATAAGCGAGACCATGAAGGAACAAAGAAATACATGAAGAGCCTTTTCAACTGCACACCTGGGAATGCAGAGGTGCCACCCTCACTGGGCATGTAACTGGGTTTCCCTGGTTGGCACTGCAGGGCACTCCAGCTCAGACCTGTTTTGCTTGAGAGCATGAAGAGGCAAAGCACACCCAGAATGTTCACAGTGGTTTGTTGTGACCCACACAGTCAAAGGCTTTAGCGTAGTCAATGAAGCAGAAATAGATGTTTTTCTGGAATTCTCTTCCAGAAAAGAAGACTGCCATGACTGCCCACGGAGAAAATCCAAGATCCTTAAATGTGGCTCTAATTCACCACACCACAGACCGCTTCTGATGGCGCCAACTTACTTCCAAGTTATTCCTCCCCTGTCCACCAGAGGGCGCCACGTGGATTTTTTTTTTTTTTTTTTTTTTTTTTTAACCCCCGGTCCTTCAAATGCACCAAATGGCAGATTCTTTACCATCTGAGCCATCTGGGAAGCCCTCAAATCCACCATGCTGTTCACCATGCTGAGTCCTGGATCTTACAGCCTATAGCTCCTTCTGCCCAGAAGGTTCCTTCTCCCCCCCACCCTCCCCTTCCCTTGTCCAGTTAATTCTTCCTTATCTTCCCCATTTCATCTTCAGCATAACACTTTCTCAAGAAGGTCTCAAATTCCTGTCATTCACTTCCACAGCATCCTGCCTCTGGCTTTCCCACACACTACTCACACCAGTAACCAACTCAACACCTATTTTTCCTACTGGGATGTAGGTGTCAACAGAGCAGAGATCACATTTGTCTTGCTTCCTATTGCCATTTTCCATTCTAAGATCCACATTCCCCCTCTCCTATTTTAACATTCTAAAACTGGGATGCATCTTAAAATCAATAGTCCATCATAACTGAATTGCCAGCATTTCCTCTTTCTCAGCAAAACATAAAACAATAGTGGGCCTTACACTTGATGGCATCTTGGTATTTGTCAAAATAAGGTATGTCCCTGTATCTAATGGGCTCAGTGCCCAGCACACAGCAGCCGTCAATAAATACTAAGTGACAAATACACACAGACACACACACATTTCCTGAGGACCTGATATTAGCCTGGTGTTGCTATGGAACAAACACACTTTAAAATCTCCGACCACAGCAGAGATTTAGTATCTCACTCATGGGCTTGCAGGTGGGCTGTATCTTTGTGGCTTCAGCTGGGACTGACCCCAGGCTGTGCCTTGGGTTCAGGTTGGACCCATGTGCCACTTTCCCTTGGACCAGTAGTCTGGTTGTCTCATGGCAGACATTAGAATGAAAGAGACCGAGCCCAAGGGCACAGCACATATCGTCTGTCTGCCAACATTCCACAGTCAGAGCAAGCCCAGCCTCCGCAGGTAGGGAACCTCCTCTGGCCACTGTGCCAGGTCACAGGGTAGAGGGAGGGACCGAAGACCTGCAGAGAAGAATCCACCCACTGCAGGCCCTGTATGGAGCAGAGGTCTGGGAAGGGACACCACACCTCGCATTTCCGCATCACTGAAGGACAGATAACACCCTGGACCAGACAGAACATGGTCCTGCTCACCACACGTGAAGGCCCCTGTGTTAGCAGTGGTGGTCCGAATGGCTCATCCCTCTGCCCAGAGGCCACAAGGACCCTCTTCCTTGATTCCCTTTGCCGTCAGGCTTTATTTGAAGTATTTATTTGAGAGCGTAAGTAAGAAGCAATCACTACCCCTAAATCTTTCTGCAGCTGATTATTTATCCATTGGAAGGCTAGACTCCAGCTCCCAATCTGAGTGGATGACTGGCTAATTTACTTACTAAAAATTTTTTTTAATTGAAATATAGTTGATTTACAGTAATGCGTTAATTACTGCTATACAGCAAAGTGACTCAGTTACACATATATATTCTTTTCGAAAATATTCTTTTCTATTATGGTTTATCATAGGATACTGAATACAGTTCTCTGAGTTCTACAGTAGGACCTTGTTGTTTGTTCGTTGTCTCTATAAAAGCTTATATCTGCTATCCCCAGCCCCCAACTCCATCCCTCCCTCAACCCCTCGCCCTAGGCAATCCTCAGGGTGACTGGCTAACTTAGGTTGGCTGGGCATTAGGACCAGACGGTAGAAGACCTGAGTGCCACCGTGCTAAGGTGCCCGGACAGCAGAAGTGTTGACGGTCTTGGCCAGGACTTGCTGGAAAGCTGGAGGCGTTCTGGCATTCTGATTTCGGTCTCAGAGCTGCTGTGGAGACAGAGTTAATGAGGCCTGCACACCGAGTACAGAAAATGAACATCTCAAAACGCACACTGGGAGGCGGCCCATTAACCACGCATGGCTCAGCCCAGCGGTCTCCCTACCAGGAGGATGCCCACTCGACTGTCCTGATTCCATGAAGGCCCCAAGCGCTTTCACGGCTCCCTTACGTCCCCACCTCCCTCTGATTTTGCACTCTGGTCACTTCTTAGCAGCTCCGCATCCCTCTGTTTGTCTTTCTGCCGTGGCACGTGGCACAGGGCTGTGCTGTGCCTCAGTGTGACTTCCTGAGAGCCGTGTGCACTTGCTAGGGCTGCGGTAACCCAGTGCCACCAACTAGACGGCTTCAACAAGACATTTTCGGTCTTGTGGTTCTGGCAGGCTGGCTCCTGCCAGGGGCCGTCAAGGAGAATCTGTCTCTCTGTCGGCTTCTGGAGGTCTGCTGGAAATCTCTGGTGTCCCCTGGCTTGTCGCTGTATCACCCAAGTTCTGTCTTCCTGTCCCTCTGTCTGTCTGTGTTGCGACGTGCCCTTTCGTTAAGGACATCAGTCACATAGGATTAGAGGCACATCCCCCTGCAGTGTGACCTCATTGTAACTAATTTCAATGCAAGGACTCGATTTCCAAGTAAGGTCACATCCTGGGGTTTAGGACTTCAACATATGAGCTATAGGGAAGAACATAATTTAAGAGACTCCAAGACCACTTCCGTATCCCCTGCATATAGTTCAGGGCCTGGCACGTGGGGGCACACCATCACCTGCCCCCTGACCAAAGTGCCAGAAAGGACAGCTCATGTGCTCTCTCTCTCTCTCTCTCACACGTCCACACACACACGCACATGCCCAGTCCTACAGAAGAAACAGGACAAAGCTGTCACTGTTAGCTTCTGGTGAGGTGCCCAACCTCATGGCCAGCTTTCCAAATTCTTCTCTAAGCATTATTACCAGGATACAGCAAGCGAGATAAAGAAACTGCAACCCAAGTGCCAATACACTCAATTAACTACCCTGGCACTGGTGGTTTCTTCAGAAGAGCTTAACTTGCCAGCATTCTTCACCTGGGGGAAGGTGGGCAGGCCTCATTAGTCTTTCTGACTGAGAGGAGAACATGAATACAAGGAGAGGAAATGCCAGAGAGGAATGCCAGCCTCCTACACAACTCCCCCACCCCTACTCCAAGCTCAAGGGATCAAGGCTGGACAGGTCTGCTCTTCCTGGTCCCAGGACAGTGATACCCAGACAACCATAGCACAGGGTGATGGAGAGCGTTAACTCGTATCTTGGAGGACCTAGGTTCCCAGCTTCATTGCCTACTTGCTGTGTGGTCATGCCACAACTATGGAACCTCTCTGTTCCTAGGGTTCTTCCTCTAGAAAAAATGGGGTCATTTTCTGTTCCTGGGTCCTCCTGTCACAGGGATTTGGAGAGGACTGAGTAAGAAACTGTAGGTAAAATGCTTGGAATGGGGCCTGCCACTTAGCGCTTAATGCGATGGCTATTCTTTTAAACACCTTGTTTGATCTCCGTCCAAAGGACTGACCCTCTCACCATCACCCGAGTCTTCATAAGCTCTCTGTGACTGGAATGATCAGAAGTGGGGCCCACATAAGAGGTGTTCATGGTATCCGTTTTCTATTATGGCATAGCAAATTACTCTGAAACCTACAGGCTTTAAAAAACAAATGTTCATTATCTCACAGTTTCTGTGGCTCCGGAATCCAGGAGTAGCTGAGCTCCGCTTACTACAGTTATAGAAGGCTATAATCGCGGTATCTCCTGGGCTGCAGAGAGCTCAAGGTTGGACCAAGGGAGAGGCCAATTCTGGGCTCACCCTTGTGGCTACTGGAGGCTTCGGTTCCTCACGGGCATTTAGTTGGAGTTCCCTGGCACGTAGGCCTATCCGTGGCACAGCTCACAACATGGCAGCTGCTACATTAGAGTGAGCAAGACGTTACGAAAAACAGACGCAGGGTCTTTTGTGATCTTACATTGGAACTGACATCCCATCACTTCTGCTGCTATTTTCTGTTAAAAGCGAATCACAATTTATCACAACAGCCAAAAGGTGGAAGCAACTCACATGTCCATCAACAGATAAATGGATACACAAAATATGGCACTGACGTACAATGGAGTATGATTCAGCTTTAAGTAAAAAGGCAGAAAATTCTGACACATGCTACAACATGGATAAACCTTGAAGACATTATGTAAGTGAACCAAGCCAGTCACCAAAAGATAAATATACTGTACGATTCCATTTATAGGAGGTATGTAGAATAGTCAAATTCATAAAAACAAAGTAGAATGGCCATTGCTAGGGGTTGGAGGAGGAGGAATGGGGAGCTGTTGTTTAATGGGTATAGAGTTTTAGTTTGGCAAGATGGAAAAGTTCTGGAGATAAGCTGCACAATAAGGTAAAGGTACTTAACACTGTTGAACTATATTTAAAAAATATGGTAAATTTTATGTTATGTGTGGGTGTGTGCATGTTAAGTCATTTCAGTCATGTCCCACTCTTTGTGACCCCATGGACCGTAGCTCCGCTAGGCTCCTCTGTCCATGGGATTCTCCAGGCAAGAACACTGGAGTGGGTTGCCATGCCTTCCTCTAGGGGATCTTCCCGACCCAGGGATCGAACTCTCATCTCCTGCCTTGCAGGAAGATTCTTTGGCAAATGGACCACCTGGAAAGGCCCAGTTATGTGTAGTTTGCCACAACTGGGAGGAAAAAAAGCAAGTCACGAGGTCCAGATCACATGCAAAGGGATGGGATTACACCAAGGCATCAACCCTAGGGGCTGGGGACCACTGAAGGCTGCCTGCCATTGGCAGTCATGCATCCAAAGTTGGAAAGAATCTATCTGCTCAATTAGGACTGAATCCAACATGTTTAAGGCCACCTAGGTGCTGGCCACAGCCAATATGTGCACAGCAGCACCTGCTGACCCTCAGATGCACCCTCTCAGGGAAGCTTCCCAAGCAACACAAAGTCATATGCAAAGACTGCTCCAAAGTCACTGCTTGTGGAATTACCTCGTAATGGTTTACGCTTCCAATCAGTGAAGCCCCAATTAAAATTTGATTCCACCATAGTGTTCTTTGGTCTCCAATACATCCCATCTGGAATTGAAAGGTACAGTAATGACTGCACTTTCAAGGTCCCATTCCCGCCTCCAAGTCTTGGCAGGGTTTGCTGTTGCTTTGCAAGGCCACGTGTAAGGAAAGGAGGTAAATGGGGACGAGAGGAGGAAGAGAGGAGAGGCGCACACAAAGCTGGAGCCTCTCAGTGGAGACATGACCTTTTCACACCCTTATCAAATCAGAGGAAAAGTATTTCAAGCTCCCTATTTCCTGTCTTGGGGTCAGTTTTCTCCATTCCATCAAAATAAGCATCATAAAATATCATTTTATTTTCCCACATCAATTGGAAGCAATGATGCAATTTTTGAGGGCTGGAAGCCCAGGAGAAGCAGCTAGGATGTATTAATATTTTGACTAAAGGACTTCATGTACAGAAGGTGCACAGCACAGTAGCTGGTACAGGGCAGGGATCGATAAACATTAGCTATTATTTAGGTGAAAATAGGTCAAATCCTACACAATATAGTGTCTACTCAAGATGCCTCTGAAATTCTTCAGGAAGACATTTAAAAGCCCGGGATGGGTCAGGTATTCCCCCAGCATGGGCACATTGGTGTTCCTTTCAGCAGCAAAATTAGCAGTCAGTTTGCATTTAGAAGCTGCCTGACAGAGAAAAGCATACCCTTCAATAGTAGAATTATACCCAGAGAACAGGGACATTCATATTGCTAATGGATTATAGTGGTTCACAGATTTTCACATGAATTCAATTTACCTGGAGGGCCTATTAAAGCACAGATTGTTGCTGGACTCACCCCTAGGGTCCATTCGATGGGTCTGGGTACAGCCTGAACTTTGCATTCATAAAGAGTTCCCAAGTGATGCTAATCCTGCTGGTCTGAGAAGTAAACTTTGAGAGTCACTAGTGAGGAGAGGACATAAGGAGGGGAATTTTCTAGGCCAGGACAATCAGAGGCTAACTTTGCCCAAGACCCACCTCCCAGAGCTGCTCTCTGTACAAATTTTGGCAAAGTCCAAGTAGATACAGATTTTGTCTTTTCTCATCTGTGGACCTCAGGCATATGGAATGGATTGATCATAAGCCTTAATGTGTGGCCCACTCTCCCAGTGGTCTAGGCATGACCCATTTGTTCATTCATTCATTTTTAGCAATGTAATAAACACCTACCAAAATTAAAGCTAGGACCTTGAAAGGAACCTCCATCTAACTTCATCCTACCTCCCAACTCCCAATATGAGTTAACCAGGTATCCACCCTTATTTTGTTTTGGTTTTTTTTTTTGCAGTATTATTAAATCTGTAATCAGTGACACAATCATAGAGTGGAGTACTGAATAAAGGTCAAAACAAATAAAATTCTACCAACAAAATAATACGGGTGGATCACAACAACTTAATACTGAGAAAAGTAATGATTGCATATGGATGATACCAGTTTATGACATTAGAAATATATACTATTTAGGATGCCTTAAAATTGACATGCATTTTTAAAATCTTTGTATTTTTTTCTAATCACTGAAGAAATAAATATGTATTAACTGGAAAAGAGTCAATGAATAAGAAAAGATATCCAGTCAGTTTTAACAGGGGAGGATATGACCCCTCTGTGTCCTTCTGGGTTCCCTCAATAGCTCATCTTTCCATCCCCAAATGCATCCTTTGGTTTCCATTCAACAGCTCTGAGAGTCATAGGCAATTCACACAAGAGGAAGCAAAGTAGTAAAGAAACACCCAGGGGAAAATGTTAACTTAGCTCATCATCAGAGAAATGCAAACTAAAGCATTTGGGGAACTATCATTCTATGACTATTAAATCAGCCAAAATAGGGAAAAGAGGACAAGACTGAACTCTTGGGATATTACTGTAAACCTGATACACACAGACAATACTGGCAGCAGTGGAAAATTTTTTAAAAATTTCCCAACAGATATATGATGAGATGCAGTCATGAACTGTGCAGATATCTTACTCCGCTGAATTAATCCTGAAGAAGTAACTCAATGGAAATACCTCGGTGGCCCCCAACAATGCAACAATGTAGAAAACCATAGTAGGCGAGCACTGTCACGGTATGCAATGCCGCGGGGCAAATTACAATTTTGAAGAGAAAAATGTGTATTTGCTATTTAATGCATGAGAAGTATGGAGTACAAAATGGTAGGTGGGTTATGGTTAAAACCATGTGTATGAGAGCTGCGTGGTAAGAGCAGAAATGAACACAGCTGCTGTATTTGGAGGTGGGATGGGAGTTGTTTTCTTCAGTGTTACTGTGGTGCGGTGTCGTAATCACTTTTAAGAACCTGGGAGGCTCCTACCTTGAGAACTCTCACAGCTTTCCTCATCACTGTTGTCTTGACAGTTATTCTGCCCATCACAAATGAAGCTCTTGTCAATGCAGAGGCCATTCTTGCAGTGGTAGCGGGCAGTGGAGCAGAGCAGAGGGTTTGCTGCTGTGAAGGGAGAACAGAACAGATCACCAGGGAGATTAGCCAGTCCCCTTGGGGCGCCCAGAACCTTCTCCATCTAGGGGTGTGTCCTGCTCTGGGAGCAGTGAACCCATCTCGGGTGAGTTGATGACTCAAAGCCTGTCCTGGGAGACTCGTCACGCAATGACTTGGATAGGGCAAGACTCACTCTGCCCCATTCTAAAAGCTCCTTCTTCTGCTGTACCACAGTTTGTTGTTGGTTATCCATTTTAAATCCAGCAGTGTGTACATGACCAATATTATGTGCCAGCCTGGATGGGAGGGAGGATTTGGAGGAGAATGGATACATGCATATGTATGGCTGAATCCCTTCACTGTTCACCTGAAACTATCACAACATTGTTAATCAGCTATACCCCAAAATGTTTTTAGGGTTAAAAAATAAAACTTAGATTAAAAAATAAATTATTTGAAAAAAAAATAGAAGCTTCTTCCAAGGCATCATGCTGGTGCCCTATAACTATACCAACATGGCCGGAAGGCAACGCACAGCCCCAAATGGTCAACCTCGAGGTGGGTCAGCAGCCTCTGAGGGGTCTAGAGCAAAACCAGAATCTCCCAGGAGAGTCAAGAATGGAACGGTCGGTAACATAAGGTCACACAGAGAAGAGCAAAGATGGAAGGAGAAGCTGGGTTGGGGATCCACGAACCTCCGCCACTGACAGAGCAATGACACACGTAATCCAAGGGCTTTGTCGGATCCCACTAGCTCCCTAATTATGGACCTTCCTGGTAAGTCCTTGTGTTTCTACAGCTCACCAAGGTGAGCGCAGTGGTCTACTTTGCAATAAAAAAACCCATTAACCCACTTGGTCAGCCTGAGTGGCCCCCAGATACAGGCACTTTCAGAAACCTCAAAAAAAAAAAAAAGGACAGAAATGGCCTCTCCCTTCAAGGAAGAAGGTGGCAACCAGCCAGTGTGAAGGCAACACAAAATCTCTTAACGAAGCAAATCTCCATGGAAAATCACTATTTCTCCTGCACAATTTATCTTGCTTCACCACTCCCTACAGCACAATTCAAGCAAGGCTCTTTCCAGGGCTCTATTTTCAATAAATGGAGCAGCAAAAGGAGAAATTTCTCCAGCCCCAACTCTGCCATTTATTAGCTGTGTGATCGAAGGCAACTTATTTCACCTCTCTGAGTCTCGATTTCTTTTTCGGTGTACAGTACGGGCTCCATAATTTGAGGGCCCACTGCGAACTGACAGTGTGAGGTCATCTGTTCAAAAATTATTTAAACATTCAAAAAGATAAGTGCTGGGCACAAAACCAAGTCTGGCACGCTTCTGAGCTAAGCACCAATCCTGTGCTGGTCACAGGTCCATGAAGCTGGCCCTGCTACTTACAGCCTTCACTTGAGCACCAATGAATGCTCAAATGAGATGACATGTGAGCAAATGTGCAGCACAGAGTCTGACACGTAGGGGCTCAGGAAACGTTCGACGTGCTCCCCAAGTTATGCCTGCCTTGGTCCCTCAGAGTGTGGTCCTTCCCGAAGGAGCGACATTGGTGATGAGGAAGAGGGGCCCTCCTGGGATCTTGGGTTATGAATTGAGCCAGCACCTGCATTATACATGGTACCAGAGCAGGATGACAGACCCAGCACTGAAGACAGATATGGGCTTAGGAACAAGTCAGCGCCAGCATCTCTGGGTGGTCCTCACTGCCAAGAGGGCAGCTGTCATTTATCTTTCTCATATGCTTCACAGAGCGATTGTCAAGATGCACTACAATCACAGCTGCAGACTGCAAACTTCACAGGGCCCTGCAAACCCGAAGGGCTGTGGAGTTTTTTATTTTTTAACTTGTCAACTCAGAAAGTTTAATCTGAAAGGTCAGAGGAAGCAGAGGGATGGGGAAGCCAGCGCTCTTAGTTTTGAAGATGAGGGTCCAGTGCGAAGGCAAGCAATAGGAGTCTGGCCTGGAAATGGAAGTTTTAATTATTTAAATCACTGTGGGCCAGAGAATGGTTCCACTTGATCATGCTGAAACCAAAGTCTGACTTCAGCCAAAACCAGAAAGGGGAAACCCCAAACCACAAGTCACATTTGGTTTCTGTCCAAGGCAGCCCTCCATACCCTTCAGCATCCCACCATGGCGGCCTCTGGCTTCCCCGGGACCCTGTGAGTCACATCTATGCAGCCAAAGCATCGACAACAATCAGCTCACTCTAATGGACAGCCTCGGAAAAGTGGAAAATCCCACCTTGAATGGAAAGACTTTCAAGAAGGGGCTGCTGCAAACTTACCTGAGTCTCCCCACCCCCAGTAGGGAGGGCTATGCTGAACCAATCTTGAAGATGTTGCTGGCGTCTACTGACTTTTCTTCAGCCTTAGACCCTTTCAACCTCACAAAGTTTTCCAAGGAAAAGAAGTCATATGTGAGCATGTGCATACACATGTACCACATATATGTGTGTATATGTGTAGGTTTGAGTATATGCAGATCACATGCATGCGTGCCAAGTCGCTTCAGTCGTGTCTGACTCTGTGCGACCCTAGGGACTGTAGCTTGCCAGGCTCCTCTGTCCATGGATTTCTCCAGACAAGAATACTGGAGTGGGTTGCCACTTCCTCCTCCAGGGAATCTTCCCAACCCAGGGACTGAACCCACGTCTCTTGTCTCCTGCACTGGTAGGCAGGTTCTTTACCACTAGTGCCACCTGGGAAGCCCTGTTCAGAGGACACCTATCTCCAAATGAATGAAGACTGATTACACCTTAACACACAGCTCTACTGACAAAGAATCCACCAGGACTGAAAACCAGTTTCAATGCATATAATGAATGCATATATTTGGTTTCAATGCATATAACCAAAAGAACCAGGATCAGAATATAGAAAGAACTCTCACAACTCAAAAGAAAAAAGACAAACAACTTAACAGGAAAATGGGCAAAGGACATGACTGGGCAATTCCCATCAGAGCAATGGCAAATGCTCAATAACAACTTGAAAAAATGTTGACAGCAGCCAGAAACGAAAGCACCACTTGAACCGCAGCAGACTTGCCAAACTTCAGGTCTTAAAATTCCAGGTTTTGGTCAGGCTGGGGAGGAAGAGGAAGTCTTAGAGACTGCTCGTGGGAGTGTAAATTTGTAGATCCACCTCGGAGACCAATTTAGTGATACCCAGGTGATGCTTAAGGGGCATATGCCGCATGGCCCAGTCATTTCACTTCCAGCTACACAAATGTTTACTGAAACACTGTTTGTAAAATAAAAATATTAGCAATGACCCAAATATTCACCCACAGGAGAATTAACACCATGTGCTACTTTGTTATAACAGAATTTTACAGCAGGAGATGGCTAACTTTTTCTGTACAGAACCAGATAGTAAATATTCTAGCCTTTAGTAACCTTTGGATCTTGGCCTCTTTCTTAACTACTCAGCTTTGCCACGGTGGTATAAAGTGGCCATAGAAAATTTGTAAATGAAGATAAGGGCTGTGTTCCAATAAAACTTGATTTATGGGTAATAAATACATTTAAAGTTAAGTAACTTTCAGAACAGGGCATAGGACAATTTGAGGCCAACACCTGCTGAACAGCAGTGAAAAATGAATGAACCAATAAACAAGGTCCTATTGTAGAGCACAGGGAACTATGTTCGATATCCCGGGATAAACTATAACAGAAAAGATAAAAAGAATATATATATATGTATAACAGTCACTTTGCTGTACAGCAGAAATTAACACAACACTGTAAATCAACTATACTTCAATTAAAAAAAATACAAAATAAGAAAGGACCAGAATCAAGATGGATCAATCTCACAAATATAATCATGGGGAAGAAATTATAACAAATACTGGCAAGTTATATAAAAATATGCATAGGGTTGTACCACTCAGATGAAATTACCTATGCAAAACAATGCTATCTATTATTCAAGGTACAAAAATACATACTTGTAAGGTCAGTGGACACCTCTGGAGAGAAGGGGAGGACAGGATCAGAGAAGGGTGTACTGAAGACTGGTAATGATATTTGGTAAGAATTTTTAAAAACCTGAAGCAAATAAGGAATATAGCAATATGTTTTTTTTCCATTGAGAAATAACTGACATGCAACATTGTATTAGTTTTGGGTGTACAAGGCAATGATTTGATATTTGTATATATTGCAATAAGTCTAGTTAACATCTGTCACCACACATAGTTACAAAATCCTTTTTGTGATGAGAACTTCAAGGATCTATTCTCTTAGGAATTTTCAAATATATAACGTGGTACTATTAACTATAGTTAATATAGTTACAACATTAGAATGTATTATAATATAGTACTATTAATTATGATAATATAGCCGTGTGTGTGTTAGTTGCTCAGTCGTGTCTGACTCTTTGTGACCCCCATGGACTGCAACCCGCCAGACTCCTCTGTCCACGGAATTCTCGAGGAAAGTATACTGGAGTGGGTTGCCATGCCCTTCTCCAAATATAGTCATAACTATAGGTAATAAGTGGGACTCCCCCGGTGGCTCAGATGGTTAAAAGTCTGCCTGCGATGCAGGAGATCTGGGTTCAATCCCTGGGTTGGTAAGATCCCCTGGAGAAGGGAATGGCAACCCACTCCAGTATTCTTGCCTGGAGAATCAGGAGCCTAGTGGGCTACAGTCCACGGGGTCACAAAGAGTCAGACACGACTGAATGACTAACACGCACTCATAATTAATATGATTTTTAAAATAGGGTGTTGGGAACTCCGGTGTTCATTTAGCTTTTCTTTTCAGTATGTTTGAAAGGGACTACTAAAAGTTTTAAAGAGTAATTTGGCAGAAATGTTTCAGTGATCACTCACTTTCCTTTACTCTTTCCCCACAGTTATCTCTGGCCTACAGATCCCTGTCTTCAGACTCTCGTAGCCCATTTGCTCAGAGGACACAGGTAGATACAGGTCAACAGCCACGCCTGGGATTCCTCCTTATCAGTGCGGCTAAGTCACTTCAGTCGTGTCCGACTCTGTGCGACCCCATAGACGGCAGCCCACCAGGCTCCGCCGGCCCTGGGATTCTCCAGGCAAGAATACTGGAGTGGGTTGCCATTTCCTTCTCCAGTGGATGAAAGGGAAAAGTGAAAGTGAAGTCGCTCAGTCGTGTCCGACTCTTCGAGACCCCATGGACTGCAGCCTACCAGGCTTCTCCGTCCATGGGATTTTCCAGGCAAGAGTACTGGAGTGGGGTGCCATTGCCTTCTCCCTCCTTATCAATGGCTCCTCATAAAACACTATGTCCCCACCTCCAAGGCAGGGCAGAGAAAGAAAGGCAAAGGATGCTAGAAGAACACTCCCTAAACCCAGCAGCAAGCCAGAAAAAGGCCTCCGAACCATCAAAACACACTTCAGGATGTCGGTGCCCTTCAAGTGCTGGCAGCATCCTCAGGAAGGACCCTCAAGCCCTCCCCTCCCCCAGGGCTATTGATTCTCTGTTTATGTAAATTCCAACAAGGTTTGTGTTTCGGTTCCCAAGGACACAGCAAACCAGAAGGGAGACAGGATGCTGCTGCCAACCTGCAGACAAACCGCCAGCAAGAAGTAAAAGCTGACGATCAGGGGAGGGGCCCCCAAAGCTATAAAAAGCCACGCTGGGAATTCCAAAAGCAGAAGAGCCTAAGATAGTTTCAAAAGAGACCAACAAGTTCTAAATGGAGCCAGAGGCAACTCTGTATTACAGCCCAGTCTAAACAATGTGTGTGCTAAGTCGCTTCAGTCGTGTCCAGCTCTTTGTCTATGGACTGTAGCCCGCTAGGCTCCTCTGTCCATGGGATTCTCCAGGCAAGAATACTGGAGTGGTTTGCTGTGCCCTCCTCTAGGGGATCTTTCCCACCCAGGGATTGAACCCGTGTCTCTTACGTCTCCTGAACTGGCAGGCACGCTCTTTACCACTAGTACCACCTGGGAAGCCCAGTCTAAACAGTAGAGCTCCCAAGAACGGTCCCGTGCTGTCACCAGAGAGACACTGATGAAGCCAAGATACACACATCTGAGAGAGAATCCCGTCAAAGACTCACTTACCCAGAGTGAAATCTCTGCAAAGACCCCAGACAACTCAGGTTTCACTCTATTTCTCCAGGGCCTCTGCAGCATTTACCAGGCTTAAGGCAAATTTCAGGGTGTGTGTACGGTGGACCAACTGTATAGGCTCTGGGCAAGGGGGTGGAAAGTGGTCAAGTCTCAGGGGTTCCTGCGATGCCATGGGCCACTCCCCCAGAACTCTGAAACACAACTGCTCGACAGCCCATAAACTAGCCAGGAAATGCTTCCTACTTTGGGAAGTTATGTCTGTGTCTTGTAGCAAAATTTAATGTGCTCCACATGTATGTTTCCTTTGTCCTTGCTAAGGTTTCCCAGTCACTGAAAAAATGTATTATTCTACACGCTTAACTAGCAAGAGGAACACTGCTCTTTACAGTATTCATTTCAATGGGGATGGAGAAAACTGTCTAGAGAGTTAACTTCAAAAACTCAACCGTGACTCCAAAGGTCCCCAGTTCTTCTTACCACAACAAACACAGGGATCTAAGAATCTGTTTCCCAGCCCACAAGACTCAGGAAAGAGAAGCTGTCTCTCCCTGCCAGAGGGAGGGAAGGGTGAGTTAAGGTTAAACTCAGTGGTTAATTAAACTGGCGGCAATTACTTCAACCACATCTGAAGGAAAAGACCCAGGGCTCACTGCAAGTCATCCAAAAGCAACTGAGCGGCTTCAAGACAGGAAATGAAGCCATCTATCTCCAGCAGGATGTAGGAAATATCGCCTTTAATCCATTTAAAGTCTGTGAAGTCGGCCCCTCTCCCACCTCAAAGGGTTCTTGACAAAACACATCAATAAGAACCTCCTCGCCCCCAGCCCCCACGCCCCCCATCTGCTCCGCAGCCCAGGGAGGTGGTGGTGATCACTCACTTCCTCGCCAAGCATCCCAACCTCACTGTCTCCGTGGGGATCTTGTCTTCCCAGCCCCCGTTTCCCTGGGAACCAGGCAACTAGGGGAAATGGAGCTGCCCTGAGACTTCCTCTGTTCCAGGACGGAGGATGTCCGGCCCTAAGCCTCTCTGCCAATAATCCAACCCATTAACAAGCACTGCTTCCTTTGTGGCCTGCAAAATGCTGGCAGCCCTGATCTTCAAAGAGGCAGCTTGTCTGCAGCCAGAGGCAAGTTTGTGCCACCTTTCAGAGCAGCCCCTCGGCCTCCCAAGACACAGCAGGGCCACGTGCAGCAGCATTCCGAGGGAGCCCTCTTTCGAGTCTGCAGGAAGGGAAAGGCTACCACTCAGGTCAAGCAGGAGGAGGCAAAGGTGCCTCAATCCCATCTGCCTTTTCCGCAGCCTCTAAGGACCTGCAATCAACCCGTAATACAGGAGATGCAGGAGACGCGGGTTCGATCCCTGGATGGGGAAATCCCCTGGAGGAGGACATGACAACCTGCTGCAGTATTCTTGCCTGGAGAATCCCATGGTCAGAGGAGCCTGGTGGACTGTAGTCCATAGGGTCGCAAAGAGCTGGATGCAACTTAAGCGACTGAGCATGCAAGGACCTGGAGGATGTGAATTTTCAGAACCCCTCTAGAGGCAGCGCGGTGGCAGTGGCAGACTCTCGCTGTTTGCCTCCTCCTCCTTGCAGAGGCCTCCTGAGCCTGCTACCTCCTGTCCCACCCCCAGCCTGCCTCCCTCCAATTTCAATTTCACTGCTTCGGTCACCACCCTTCTGTGGATGGCTCCCCAGATCCACTCTCCAGGGACAATCCTTTTTCTCCTGACACTTCGTGGACACCTCTGCCTGACTGTCCCCTTCACCTCAAACTCTGCATGGCTGACACTGACATCCTTTCCTCTCTCCCCAACCGCTCCTTTGCTTCTTGGGTCCACTTGTCTAAAAGGACCAAGGGTGGGACGGATTGAGAGAGTAGCACTGAAACATATATTACCATACATAAAATAGATAGCCAGTGGGAATTTGCCGTGTGATGCAGGGAGCTCAACCCAGTGCTCTGTGACAACCCAGAGGGGTGGGGTGGGGTGGGAGGTGGGAGGGAGGTTTAAGAAGGAGAAGACATAGGTATACCTATGGCTGATTCACACTGATGTATGGCAGAAATCAACACAACATTGTAAAGCAATTATCCTCCAATTAAAAATTAATTTTTTTCAAAAGGGACCATCATGTCCCAGCTCCCCAGGCTCCAGCCATGCTTGACCTTCTCCCTCTCCTCACTCTGCACTCAGCTCAGAATCAACTACTCCTCACCGGGAATAAAATACAATCTTAGATTCTTAACTTTTTTCCTTCTAGTTTTATTGAGATATGATTGACATACAGCACTGTATAAGTTTAATCATACAGCATAATGACTTGATTTACATACATCATGAAATGATGATCACACTAAGGTTAGTGAACATCTATCATCTCAAATAAATAAAAAATTAAAGAAATAAAAAAAATTTTTTTCTTGTGATGAGAACTTTCAGGATTTACTCCCTTAACAGCTTTATGTAATAACATATTGCAGTGTTATTATATTTATCATGTTGTACATCACATCCTTAGAACTTATTAACCAGACTGTTAACTTTTCATGACCTGCCGCAGCCTATCCTTCCAAGCATACATTTTTCTGTAATGATTAATAGTGAGGGAATGAAATTCACCTGGGTTCAAATTTCAGCTCTACTACTCACGAGCTACATGACATTAGGAAAATTCTTTAACTTCTTTCAGCCTCAATTTTATCATGTGGACTTCCCAGGTGGCTCAGTGGGTAAAGAACCTGCCTGCCAATGCAGGAGATGTAAGAGATGTGGGTTCGATCCCTGAGTCTGGAAGATCCCCTGGAGAAGGGAATGGCAACCCACTCCAGTATTCTTGCCTGGAGATTCTCCATGGACAGAGGAGCCTGGACGGCTATAGTCCATGGTGTTGCAAAGGGTCAGACGTGACTGAAGCGACGTAGTGTGTGTGCATAGTAGAAACAGGAATAGTGCCTGTGTCTTAAGATTTTGTGAAAATCAAGTGAGATAATACACCCAAATAACAGAATCGCATGTGGCCCATAGCAGATGCTCAATAAATGCTTATAATAGTAATTATTATTGGGGATATGCATTAGTATAGTGGCTAAGAGTTCAGACCCTGGATTTATAACCACCTGGGTTGATGTCACAATTCTGCCACTTACTGTGTGACTTTAGACAAGTTATTTAACCTTTCCGGGTCTCACTTCCTTCTCTATCAAAAGAGAGTCATAGTATTATCAACCTAAAATGAGATCAAACACGTAAAGCATATAAAAATGTGCCACATACATAAGTGCTCAGTCATTGTCAGCCAAGTGGCATCTTATGCCCTGCATGGTCTGCGTACCTCCCTGCCTCTGCCTGGGAATTCAGCCTAAAAGATTTCATGGAACTGCACTGCCAGCTTTTAAATGGTACCCATCCTCCTGGATCCACCTCTTTCAACAACTTGCTCTGGTAAGCCTAGAGGGAAATAACCTCACCTCTGATCAGGGATTCTCACAGCACTCCCAGCTGTCCACCCATATTGTAATTACTTGGGTAAGATGATTTTGGTCTCCCTGGCTTGAGCATCATCTCAACAAAGCCATTTCTACATCCCTCACAGCATCGTGCATGGTGTCTGGCACAGAAATCTCAGAAAGAGAATGCGTCTGAAAGAAGGTAGAAACTGGGGTGAATCCACAATGTGAACCTAAATGTGCCCTCTGGGTGCATATCTGCAACCGCAGAAGAGGGCCAAGACATGCCCATGTTAAGAATATATCCTGACTGCCTGTCTTTTTCTTTAACCCTGTGTTTGATTAGTTGCCTGATCCATTCATTCCACAGACATTTACTCACTATTTCCTGTAAGTTAAGCACTCTAATAGGCACTGGGGATTGAAGAAAGCCCAGTCTGTTCTTAAAGAGCTTACACTCTAGTGGGGAGACAGTCACACCAGTGGGTACCGAAGATAAAGCATGAGAAGTGTAATTTACTCCACGTGCATTTACCACGTGTGGAGACTGAACCAGGTGATACAGTTGGCACTAGGAGTAGAGCTGTGAACCACCAACAATATCATCCAATAGCCATTACAGTGTAGTAGCTATGGCAGAAAATAAATGAAAAGTGGTGGTAAGTGCAGAGGAGAAGAGTGAAGCAGGGGAAGGAGACAGAGCGGGAGGCTGGGGAGGAAAGAAGTTATTTTTACAAGGTGTTTGGGGCAGGTGTCTGATTCAGCGGCATTTGTTTGAAGAAGGCCCAAGAAGGTGTGCCAACGAAAGACGAGCCCAGCCTCGGCAGGCCAGCAATAACTCCCTAAGGAAACAGGTCACACAGGAGCCTTTAAGGGGACCACGCTGATGCAGCTTCGGAGCACGCAGTGGAAATACCCTTCTCTTTCTCTGCTCACCCAGCCCCTCTGATTGATGCAGGCACAGCTCCTTGAGGCTTCACCCATGGAGCTGCTGAGGGGTGAAGAGGAAATGTG
Organism: Okapia johnstoni; assembly: GCA_024291935.2. NCBI lineage: Eukaryota > Metazoa > Chordata > Mammalia > Artiodactyla > Giraffidae > Okapia > Okapia johnstoni. The sequence continues at coordinate 13,225,725 of CM044325.1, forward strand.
GAATCTCATCCGGGTTGACATGAATAAAGCTACAGAAATACACAAGCACTGAGGGGCTCCATGAATAAAAAATACAGATATACTGGCTGGGTGATTCGGCTCTTTAGCGGGACAGTCAAGAATTCGTCAGCAGTGGAAGAAGCACAGTGGGTTTTCTGAGCACAGCTATGCTGAAAACAGCAGCAGAAGATTCTGCTTGAGTGAATTTTCCACTGTGGTCATTCAGACTGGTCTGCCATCTCAGCTCCTGGCAGGAGTCCTCGAGCTCACCAAAAAGGGACCAGGGAGAGCTGTGTTGCCAGCCGATCCAGAGCTTCACCTCCTGCCAAGGATGTCTGAGAATGAGGCAGGAGGAAGAGGCCAAACACAGTGAAAAGGAGAAAGGAAGGAAGTGAAAGGGCAAAATTTCAGCACTGTGATCCTCTAGAAGGGATACTGGTTCTTGCTTAGCCTCACTTCTGCAAAATGAACGCAAATGGTGGAAAAACACATCATCGTAATAAAATTCTTTAAAAATATGACTGTCGAATTATTTGCTGAAGTTAAGACACCACCCAACAAAACCACTCCTTTATCCTTTATTTCTTTTTATAATTTTTGGAAAATTCCAGTTACATATGAAAACAGAGAGTGTATAGGGAACCCCTGTATTTCCATCACCTGGCTTTAATAATTACCAGAATGATCCAAAAATGGGCAGAAGGCCTATATATAAACATTTCTCTAGAGAAGATATACAGGTGGCCAATAGGTACTGAAAAGGTGCTCAACATCACGAACTATTAGATAAATGCAAATCAAAACTCCAACGAGGTACCACCTCACACCAGTCAGAATGGACATCAATAAAAAGTCTACAAGTAACAAATGCTGGAGAGGGTGTGGAGAAAAGGGAACCCTCCTACACTGTTGCTGGGAATGGAAGTTGGTACAGTCACTGTGGAAAACTAAGGAAATTTCTCAGAAAACTAAAAATAGAATTACCGTATGATTCAGCATCTCACCCCTAGGCAGACATCCAGACAAAACTATAATCCAGAAAGATACATGCAGCCTATGTTCACAGCGGCACTATTCACAGCAGTCAAGACACGGAAACAACATAAATGTCCACTGACAGATGAATGGATAAAAGAGATGTGGTGCACATATACAATGGAATACTACTCAGCCATGAAAAAGAACGAAATAATGCCGTCTGCAGCAACATGGATGCAACTAGAGATAATCATACAAAGGGAATGTATGGCAAAACAAACACAATATTGTAAAGTTAAAAAATAGATAAATAAACTAATTTAAAATTAAAAAAAAAATAAAGATCAGGGAACAGTACATCTCTAAGGAAGTGATCTTTAAACTGAGGCCAGAGATTGAGAAGGAGTTAACCAGGAAATAAAAAAAAAAAAGGGAGAAAGATAAATGTCATCTGATATCTCTTACATGTGGAATCTAGAATATGACACAAATGAACCTATCTAAGAAACAGAAACACAATCAGGGACAAAGAAATCAGACTGATGGTTGCCAGGGTCGGGGCGAGGGTGGGAAGTTGGGGGAGAGATGGAGGAGGTGATTGGGGTTAGCAGATGTGGACTTTCATGTATGGAATGAACAAACAGGAAGGTCTTACTGCATAGCAGAGAGAACTGTATTCAATATTATACAATGAGCCATGAGGAAAAAGAATATTTTAAAAAATGTGTATATATGTATAATGATCACTTCTGCTATACAGCAGTAATTAACACAACCATGTAAATCAACTATACTTCAATTTAAAAAAAGGAAAGAAGAAAATTTATTTTCCAGTATCTAAGCAATAAACCCATAATTAAAAAAAAAAAATGTACCAATATGCTGACAATTCTGTTTCAGTCCTACCTCACCCATTACTACCTCCCCCACGGCTTTCCAGAGGAAAGGCTTGAAACATATCCTAGACACCATGTAATTTTACTTTCATATACTCTGGTATATATTTATCAAAGATAAAGACTATTTTAAAAAGTAATAATGTCACCCTCAAACTAAAAAAATTAACAATAACTCCTTAACATCACTAGATTACACAACCACAATTCAAGATTTCCCCAACTATCTCAAGCTTTTTAAAACAGTGGTTTGTTTGAATCAGAGTTGAAACAAGATCCGTATGTTACATTTGGTTGGTTTGTCTCTTAGTCTCTTTGAATCTGTAGGTTCCCCCTTCCTATATTATTTTTTTCTTAGAATTTATTTGTGGATGTAACTGAGTGATGGAGAATGTCGCACATTCCGGATCTGGTGATTTGTCTACCCATGGGGCCACTGACATGTATGTTCCTCTGTCCCTGAATTTTTGTAAACTAGTGGTTAGTGTTAAGAACTGCATGTTTAAGGACTTCCCTGGTGGTCAGTGGTTAAGACTCTTGCTTCCAATGCAGGGGCACAGGTTCAATCCCTGGTCAGGGAACGAGCATCTCGCATGCTGTGAACATGACCAAGAAGAAAAAAATTTTTAAAAAAGTAAAGAGAAAGAATTGCATGTTCGTGTTCCCCCTAAATTCATATGTGGAAACCCTAACCCTTAAATAGATGGAATTAGGAGGCAGGGTCCTTGGGAGGTGCTGAGGGTTAGATGAGGTCAGCCTTACAAGATGAGGAGGAAAATTTCTCTCTCTGTGTGCACAGAAAGCCATGTGAGGGTACAACCAGAAAGAGGGTCCACACCACCAACCCATCCATGCTGGTACACTGATCCTGGACTTCCAGATCCGTGAGAAATAAGTTTCTATCACGTATGCCGTTCAGTGTACGGTATTCTATTATAGCAGCCTGAATTGACCGAGCCAGTTAGAGGCTCAATCAGTTTCAGGCAGGATGTGTGGGGACAAAAACACCATACAGTGGTGCTGGGTGTTCCTTTAGGGTCATCTCAGAAGGCCAATGTCTGGTGGTCTCTTTTCTTGAATGCTGAGACTGTTTTCTGGGAGTCCCCACATCCAAGTCAGGCAGAGCAACCACACAGCACCCTGGCTCTGCCACTGAATGCGCCCAAAGAAAACCCAGACAGAACACTTGGAGCAGTGACTTTTAGATTCTGAAAAGTAAACTGGAGCAGACCAATTCTGGGGAAGAAGACCAAAATTTGAACTAGCACTGAAATGCTGCTAAGTCTACTTTCTTTTTCTCCTCTCAGACTCCCAAGAAATGGGCAAATATCAGAGAGATCACAGAGAGTGAAGAAACTAGGAAAGCAACTCCATAAAGTTGTTTTTGAATTCCGAAGTGGATTCCCAAGCTGGACATGCATGGATCTGGTCCTAATCAACAAACCAGACCAAGATAACAACCCACGGACCACTTCCCAGCTCCCAGACTGACCACTGGAAGGTGCAGACACAGGACAGGTCCAAGCAGCCACTGCAAAAACAGTCTGAAAACAACTGCAACCACAGCCCACAAAGGGCTGCTAGGAACTTGTGGCCTGACCCAACAGGGTCATTTGTCCACTAAAACAAAACCATAAGCCTTCTCCATGGGGTATAAGCAAAACCCAAAGTGTCATACATAATAATCAAAATAGCCAGAATATAATCCAGTTTTTTACTTGGCATATGAAAAGACAGGAAAATTTCAACTCTCATGAAAAAAGATAATCAACAGACACTAACACCAAAATAAGGCAGATGTTGGAAATTTGTGACACTGACTTAAAGCAGCTACTATACAAATACTCTAACAAGTAATCATGAACACTCTCAAAACAAATGGAAAATAAAAAGTCTCAGCAAAGAAACACAAGATATAAAGAAGAACCAGAAGAAAATTTTGGAACTGAAAAAATACAGTAACCAATGATGAAATGTAAGTTGTTACTGCCACTATTTCAAACTGTGGTGCTGGAGAAGACTCTTAAGAGTCCCATGGACTGCAAGGAGATCAAACCAGTCAATCCTAAAGGAAATCAACCCTGAATATTCATTGGAAGGACTGATGCTGAAGCTCCAATACTTTGGCCACCAGATACAAAGAGTGACTCATTGGAAAAGACTCTGATGCCGGGAAAGATTGAAGGCCAAATGAGAAGAGGGTGGCAGAGGATGAGATGGTTAGCTGGCATCACTGACTCAGAAGACATGAGTTTGAGCAAACTCTGGGAGATAGTGGAAGACTGAGGAGCCTGGTGTGCTTAGCGACTTAGCGACTAAACAACAACAATCACTATGGAGGTTCCTCAGAAGACTAAAAATAGAATTACCACGTGTGTGCTGTCATTAGACTGTAGCCTGCCAGGCTCCTCTTTCCATGGAATTCTCCAGGCAAGAATTGGGAGTGGTTTGCCAGGCTCTCCTCCAGGGGATCTTCCTGACCCAGGGATCGAACCTGGGTCTCCCACATTGCAAACAGATTCTTTACCACGGAGCCACCAGGGAAGCCCAGAATTACCATGTGATCCACCAATCCCACTCCTGGGCACATATCCAGACAAAACTATAATTCAAAAATATACGTGCACCTTATGTTCATGGCAGCACTATTTGTAACAACCTAAATGTCCATCAACAGAGGAATGGGTAAAGAAGATGTCGTGCATATATACAATGGAATATTACTCAGCCATAAAAAGAATGGAATAATGTCATTTGTAGCAACATGGATGGACCCAGAAATTATCATACTAAGTGAAGTAAATCAGAAAGATACCACAAGGTATCTCTTACATGTGGAATTTAAAATACGACACAAATGAACCTATCTATGAAACAGAAAGACTCACAGACATAGAGAACAGACTTGTGGTTGCCAAGGAGGAGGGGCTGGGGGAAGGATGGAGTGGGAGGTTGGGATTAGCAGATGTAAGCTATTATATAGTGTGTGGATAAACAACAACGTCCTATTTGTATAGCAAAGAGAACTATATTCAGTATCCTATGATAAATCATGATGGAAACAAATATTTTAAAAAAGAATATATTAATATATATGTATAACTGAATCACTTTGCTATATAGCAGATATTAACATAACATTGTAAATAAACTACATTTCAATTAAAAAAGAGAAATAAAAAAATACAGTAACCGAAATTTAAAAAGTACCCAGTTGTAGGGGCTTTAAAGCAGATTGGGGATGACAGAGGAAAAAGTAAACCTGACAAACTTCAGCCAAAGAGTAGAGTAGTAGAAGCTATCCATCCTGGACAACGAAAAGAAAAATGATTGATTAAAAAATGAACAGAGCTTCAGGGACCTAAAATTGTTAGCAGAATCTCATTAAAAAAAAAAAGAAAGAGGGCTATAAATCAACTACACTTCAATTAAAGAGAGAGAAAGAATAGCTTAAAATATACGAAGTATGGCAATAGACAAAATCCTACAGATTCAGAGAGAACCCTAACAGGATAAACTCAAAGAAATCCACATACCCAGATACATTATCATCTAACTGCTGAAAACTAAAGGCCAAAAAAATCTTCAAAGCAGCTAGAGGAAAACAGCCTGTTCTCTAGAGGAAAACAATTTTAAATAACTGCAACTTTCTCACGGGAAATGAGAGAAGCCAGAGGAAGTGGCACAACATTTTAAAAGGGCTGTAGAGGAAGGAACTGTCCCCAGAATTCTATATGCAGTAAAAAATATCCTTCAGGAAAGCAGGTAAAATGAAGACATTCGCAGATGAAGGCAAACTAAGACCACTTGTTGCCAGCAGTACTGCTTAAAAAGAATTGCTAAAGGAAGTTCTTCAGACAGAAGGAAAATGATACGAGAAAAAAACTTGGAACAACACGAATCAAGGAAGAGCAATCAAAATGGTAAATATCTGGGTAAATATTTATAATAGACGAGGCTTCTCCTCTGGAGTTCTTTAAAATGTATTTGAAAAATAAAAGCAAGAATTAGAACATTGTCTTTTGGGGTTTTTTAAGTATGCAGATGTACTATCTATACAACTATAATATAAAGAGATTCATAGAGTGATAAGGTTTTTACGCTCCTTATCACTCTATGGTGCAATATTGATTCAAAGCCGTCTTGTGAGAAGACTGACTGCTGGTTTCAGAACTTTTCTGCCAGATCCAATCCACTACAAAACTCCCTATCAATTTTTCACCTAATGGCTTTAGTAGCCGCTGAAGATCCACTTCTTCATTAAGGTTATAAAACAGACATCCTCTAATTCTCTCATTCTTCCATTAGCTGATATTCTTCAATTAAAAAAAGAACTTTCCTAAGTCAGCTATTTAATTACTCAGAAACACAATTCATGTATGAAAAGGGAGGACAAATGCTTGATTCTTTCATTTACCAGTTTTCAAGTAGTGAACAGAACCACTCTTCTCAAATGGCAGATAATGGATATAATTTACTCATTAAGACTACTAAAGACCAATATCCAAACATTTAAATGATACAGGGTCTTTAATTATGGCAGAGAGTACACAGGATGGCGCAATCATTTAGAATGTACATACTGTAATGCATCACATCTGCTTTTATTGCCATTGGATTACTCTCTAGAAGGTATGTATACATGACAATGTATAAAAAAATCCACCCGCCACCTTAGATGATAAGATTCCTGTGGACGCTAGGAAATTGAGACCAGGCAGATACTCACAAAAGGACTAAGTAACACATGGGCACACCTCGCTTTATTGAGCTTCATTTTATTATATACTTTGAAGATATTGCATTTTTTTTTAAAACAAGCTGAAGATGTGTGGTAACCCTGCACCGAGCAAGTCTGTGGCCACCATCTTTCCAACAGCATTTGCTCACTCTGCGTTTCTGTGTCACATTTTGGTAACTTAAACTCTTCCTTTATTATATTTGTTATTGGTGATTGGTGATCGGTGATCTTTGATGTTACTATTATAATTTTTTTGTTCTGTGTTTTTAAATTAAGGTAGGTATATAGCTTTTTTTCCCCAGACAGAATGCAAATGCACACTTAAGAGGCTATGGCATAGTGTAGTCATAACTTTTATATGCACTGGGAAACCAAAAAATTCATGTGACTCACTTTATTGCAACATTTGCTTTATTGTTGTGGTCTGGAACCAAGCCTACTGTATCTCAGAGGTATGCCTGTATAAAAGAAGTATGTCTTTAGCCATTCAAAACCAAAGGCAAAATCCTACTAGACATGGTCTTCTCCTTAATCATTCAGTTTTGCTTTAAGCCACTTTGCATTTTTAAAGTCAATTACTCTGGCTAGCCACCACACTCAGCACTTTTCAGATATCATCTCATCTAATCCTCACAATAAACCTGGAAAAAGGCTGTCAGTGTCCCCATTTTAGAGAAAAAGCACTGTGCAAGCAGTTTATGTAAGATGCCTAACTCGTGCTTCCCCAGGGCAGAACACAAATCTGAGGCCAGACCCCAGCTCCAAAGTCATTTTGCTCAGCCAGGCCCCTGGCCCTGTTAATGACATGCACCCTCCTGGCTAAGGTGGGTTTCAGCCACTTCACTACCATTCAACAATCTAGCAGCTCTGCCATAGCTCTGCCACTTGAGACTCAGAAGATGAAATAAGGCAACAGAAGGCACACGGGAGAGTTATAAACTCTGTGTCCTTCTTGGGAGGGTACAGCAAGGATTGTTCCCTGGAAAGACATAAAGAACACAGGAGACAGTCACTCTCCTCTTTGAAGACTTAAAATAGAAGCAACAGAGTAAGAGAAAATCAGTTTATCAAAACAATCACTAAAGTCATTAAAACTTTTGTTTTAAAAAAAATTAATAACATGAGAAAATGGTCACCTCAATAAAGAGGAAATCTCAATTAAGCATATTAGAGAAGATAGATAGATACATAGATGGAAGGGGGGTGACTATCACAATAGCCCACATATTAACAGGGTTTTTTTCTAGGCAGTTTTGCTTTCCTCTTTATACTTTTCTATATTTTGCAACATTTTTTTTGCTGACAAAACAAGAGACTGTATTGGGAAGGACTGCCTGGGCGGAGAGCAGGAGGGTGAGGGAACCCAGTATATTTTGCAACTTTTGCAATAATTGGAAGCAAAAAGGGTTAGTAAAATATGTAAGTGCAGAAAGTAAACATGCGAACCCATCCACAGCTGACTACTATCTAAATTTTTCAGGGGAAAGGAAAGAGAATAAACTGAGCAGTGACCAGAGGAACCAACAGCAGGTACAAAGCAAACTGCTGTGTGAAAGGTGGGGAAGGTACATTTGACAGTCACTGAAGCTGCTGAGTGTGAATCTGGACATAGAGATGCTGACAAGGAAGGGACTGCATGTATCCATACCAAGAAGTAGTGAGATGAGCGTCAACATCAAGACTGCTAAGAGGCAGGTGGGGTAGAGAGAACAGGAGGATGTGTATGTGTGTCTGTCTACTGATGCCGTGGAATATTATACAGCAGGTAAAAAGAGTCAGGGGTGGTCACAAGTTAAGGAAAACTTTAGCTCTCTACTGTTTGGATATTTTTCCAAGAGCACATTCTTTTTTTAAATTGAGGTATAGTTGATTTACAATGTTGTACTAGTTTCTGGTGTACAGCAAAGTGATTCGTGTGTGTGTGTGTATATATATACATATGTTCTTTTTCATATTCTTTTCCATTATGGTTTATTACAAAATATTGAACATAGTTCCCTTTGCTATACAGTAAGATCTTGTTATTTATCTATCTTATATAGAGTAGTTTGTATCTGCTAATACCAAACTCCTAATTTATCTCTCCCCCACCCTCTTTCCCCTTTGGTAACGATGTTTGTTTTCTGTCTGTGAGTCTGTTTCGTAAACAAATTCATTTGTGTCATATTTTAGATGCCCCATATAACTGATAGTGTATGGTATTTGTCTTTCTCTTTCTGGCTGATTTCACTTAGTATGATAGTCTCTGAGTCCATCCATATTTGCTGCAAATGACATTATTTCATTCTTTCCTACTGCAGGGTAATATTCCATTGTGTGCATATACCACATCTCCTTTATCCATTCATCTGTGGATGGACGTGTAGCTGCTTCCATGTTGTGACTGCTGTAAATAATGCTGCTATGAACACTGAGGTGAGTGTATCTTTTCAAATTAGAGTATTCTCCAGATATATGCCCAGGAGTGGGACTGCTGGATCATACGGCAACTTGCAAGAGCATATTCTTAGAACGGAGAAGGACATGGCGACACCCTCCAGTATTCCTGCCTGGAGAATCCCATGGACAGAGGAGCCTGGCGGGTTATAGTCCATGGGGTCGCAAGAGTCGGACACGACTTAACAACTAAAGAGAGAAGAGATTCTTATAGTATGTATACTATTAATACATACACATCTTTTTTTTTAAAACAATTCAAAGTGAGAAGGAAAGCAAGCACCTAAACATGGGGTGATGAGTCGGAGAGTCAATCAGATGAAGGTCTGAATGGGCCTAGAACTGGCTCTGCTCCTGATAAGCCGTGTGACTCTGGATGAATCTACTGACCCCTCTGTGCTTCACATCCTTATCTGTGGATGGAGATCACACGCCCGTGTTCTCAGAGCAATCGTCAGAACTGAAAACAAGCTATGCTCCAGGCCCAGTGCATGTAGCAGAGACCCTGATAAATGGTAGCTGAGCCTCGGTATATACACACAAGGAAGAAGTGGTAACGAGTCGATTCTAGGTAACAACAGAAGAGGCCCTAGGCTGTGGTGTAAGAAGCCCAAAGACGAGAGCGGCCAGGATGGAGGGTCCCCAGCACTTACTGCAGTTCTCTTCGTCACTGCCGTCTGGACAGTCCTCAAACCCATTACACCGGAAGCGGCCGATGATGCAGTGGATGCCGCTGGCACATGGGAAGAAGGTCGGGCCGCATTTCGACTTAGCCTTGGCTGCAGGAGGACAAACAAAATAAACAAGCAGACGTCAGGAGGATAAGTTTTCTGAGCGCTGCAGACCAGAGCCGCTAACTTGGAGGGTGCAACAGGTCCTTTCACATCTACCTTGACATCCCCAGAGTTTCTTACCACCAGCACCCACCTCCAAAACCCAGCCAGGGTGGAAACCCCCATGCATCATCCTCTAGGAAGGAGGTGACTCATCCACTGCTACCAAAGGCCCGAGGAGGCCAGACACAGCCCCTGAGCCAGTGAGGCACAATCAGAATGTGCCAAACAAAGGAATGAACAGGTGAGTAGATGGATGATGGATGGAGTTGCTCTAAGGAGCTAAAGAACCACTCAGAATTCATACCCTGAACTCTCAAAGTAATCATCTACACTTGCTGAGTGTTTACTAACCAGCCAGCGGGCTCAGTGCTTTACATCATCTCATTCAATCCACCCAGCAACCACCCCATAGGCTGGTGAGCAGAAAAGAGTTATTAACCTAAGAGGCCTGAGGCTGCCACCCTGAGAATGGCTTGCTTGCAAAGTTGTCCCTTGCTTGGCTGGCATCTGGGAACTTGCATTTCGGGAAGGTTCGCATCATTTTCTCCTGAGGGTGGCTCACTGTTCATGCAAACCATTCATGCAAACAGTGCATTTATGCTGAACCCCCGCCTTTCTTCTGGGAGTCTGGGACTTTGATACATGTTGGCAGAGGGTCCCTGCATGACCAGACCCCAGTGCCCCAAAAACCTGGGCACTGAGTCTCTCATGAGCTTCCTGGGGAGAAAACATGTCATATACCATGTCACACTTGTTGCTGGGGGAATTCAGTGCCTCCTATGTGACTGCCTTGGGAAAGGACTCTGATAGCCTGGGCTTGGTGTCCTCTGACTTCACTCCTTCACCTGTTCCCTTTGTTGGCTTCACTTTGTCTCCTTTTGCTGTAATAAATCACAGCCGTGAGTATGACTGTGTGCTGAATTCTCTGATTCCTTCTGGCAAATCATAGAAACTGAACGTGGTCACGGAACCCCCTGACAAAGACAGGTCATATCATGTCACAGAAATGCTCTGAAGAGGTGAAATGACCTGCCCAGGGTTACATGGCTCAAAAATCTGATGCTGGTGTGAGACCCTGGCACTCAGAACCCAGAAGCCACGCTCTCAACCAACTCCGCTGTACTGCCCCTCTGCCAGAGGCTGTCACTTCTCACAACAGAAGCCAGACTCCTGCCCAAAGAAATCCTTCTTCCACTCCTGCTGTACAAACAGTTTTAACAGAAACTGCTGTAACTCAGGCTTGATGGAGTGTCCCGCTAACCAAACAGCCCTGTGGGGCCATGCACTTTCCCATTAACAGGGCTGCTGCTGTGGCTTGCGATTACAAGGTGAGATGGGATGTATTGCTGCATCCTGGGTAGCAGGCCCCACCTAGCATCCCTCTTGTCTCCTGTCTAGAGGCAGGACCTATGGTCCTCAGGAAGGAAGGGCCATTTCTTTGGAATATACAAGCAGTAAATTACCTTCACGTTCCTGCCATCAGTAACATGCCAACTTTGGCAGCAGCTGATACACGATCAACAAGGTTTTAAGGCTTGGGATGTGTCTAGGTTTTAAAAACCCACGTGGCTTTGTTTTAGTCTGAAAATACTTTAGAATGGTGAGAGTGTGCTCTTCACAAAGCACGAACTTAGGAGAGTGTCCTGGGTTCAAATTGTGGTTCTATTCTTCACGACCTGGACAAGTTTCTAAAAATTACTGAGCTCAGTTTCCTCATCAGTATGTAAATCTCACTGGGCTCTAGGAAGGACTCAGTGCAATAATCTATATAAAATGCTTAGCCCAGAGCATGCCACAGAGTAGGTGCTCGTTTAATGGTAGAGCTTATGCTATTTATTATCAGCATCAGCATCATCACTAGGCTTACGGGATTTTAAAATTAATCCTTGGGTTGTTAAATTTCTTTTTCTGATAATCAAAGTTTAAGGAGTTCATATCTATGAATTGATATGAAGTGATCTCCAGGATATACTGTTAAGTGAGAAAAGCAAAGTGCAAAATAGTATCTATAGTACTTTATCCACTCCGTATAGCAAAAGTATTCAAGTATTGGCTTATCTTGCAAAAGAAGTATAGGAAGGATGAACCAAAGACTAAAGAGACTCGATCCCTACAGCGGGTGGGTGGTAAAGGGTTGGAAAGGATGGGGAAATGGAGATGGAATGACGTAGCCAGAATGAGAAGGCAACACTTCTCTGGGTCTATTTGTATAGCTCTGACTCTTAGAACCATGATAATATCCTACATACTCAAAAAGTAAATAATTCAAATTGATCAGATATGTGGGCTAGCGGAGGAGAAGTCAAAATGAAATATCAATAGCAACAAATGAACATGACTACATTATATATGAATAAGCAACACACTGAAGGAGGAGGAGGAAGAAAAGAACTAGCCTAAGAAAACATTTTGCTTGGGTTCTACAAGGCTAAAGAAAAAAAGAATTGTTCACTAATACTCTAGTCATATTTGTTTCTCACAGGGGTATGAATCAGCAATTCTGCAACAGCCTTTTGTGTGTACTAGTGTTGAACAAAGAGGTAAGTATATTACAGATAACAAGAGCAAGGTTTCTTACTGTCAGAGGAGGAAATTACAAATAAAGAAAGTGAGAAGACTTTAGGCTTTGGACGGAAACTGAAGGCATCACTGTGAACTCAAGGTTTGTAAAGGTAGATAGATAGAAAGATACATGTGTGTGTGTTAGTGTTCAGTTCAGTTCAGTCGCTCAGTCGTGTCCGACTCTTTGCGACCCCATGGACTGTAGCCTACCGGGCTCCTCGGTCCATGGGATTTTCCAGGCAAGAGTACTGAAGTGGGTTGCCATTTCCTTCTCCAGGGGATCTTTCTGACCCAAGGATCGAACCTGGGTCTCCTGCATTGTAGGCAGACGCTCTACCATCTGAGCCACCAGGGAAGTCCTCAGGAAGGAAGGTAGGAAGTCCTGCCTCCTTAGATACTTTTAAGGCCCAGCCCAGCTCCAAAGGACTAGATTTTACAAGACAAAGAAAAGGAGAACAATTCTACGTGAATTAGGTACCATTCAGTTAACCAGCTCTTTGGCCCTGGCCCTGCACCATCCTCAGGAATCACTACTGAGACTCCTTGCCTTGTCAGTGAGGCTCAGCTACCTTCTCTGTCGGGGAGCAAGCCCTGTTATGATTTATATCTGCACCGGCAGACGCCTGCTCAGGCAACCACAGCGCGGATCACAGGCAACCCGCCGAGCGTCTGGCAGAGGCTCACAGAGAAGCCCGAGGCTGACAACAGCTCCCTGCCTGCGCGGCCCCCTGGGAGGCTCAGGGGAGTCCTGGACAAAGTCTGATTGTCCCCAGCTCGCCCAAATTTCCACAAAGGGAAGATTTCAGCAAGATACTCAGCAGACCCTGGCAGAAGCAGAAGACTCTCTGTGCCTAAAACCGCCTGACAGAGGCCGGCAGGGTGACTCCATCCCACTGAATACTTGAATCCACCGCGCTTCAAGGACCTGCTCCGTGAACTTGCCAAAGCAGCAGCTTTCACCAGCAGCAAGACAGGGCCCGTGGCTCCGCAGGGGGCTGGGTTATTTCCTGATCTGCGCCCTCCTCTTCCTTTTAGAGCCTGACTGTCACAGCTCTGGACTTCACGGATCAGTAAAAAAGAACATTTTAAATCTAGATGGAAGTGGATGAAGGAATAACAAAATTGTCAACTTTTTTTTTTAAGCCAGAAAGGACGTAAACAAATCTGCAATAACCTCTACTCACCATCGCCCTAAAGGAAGAGCTGCGGTAGCATCCAAAATGCAGGAAGACCATAGCCCTCGGACCAGTATTTGGAGATCATGTCATAACGAGAGAGGGGAACCAGGGGATGCCCCGGAGTCACCAGGTTGTGACCCTCTCAGAGCAAAGACGCCCATCCTCCTATGGGTAACATCTGGGGCCCAGCAAAGAGTCACAGAGCTTCACTGGTCGGGGAACTGGATCCCATGTGTGGCAACTGAGAGTCTGCATGATGCAGCTGAAGATCCCGTGTGCCGCGGCAGGATCCGGTGCAGCCAAATAAATAAATATTTTTTTTTTAAAAAAAGCTGTGAGCTCATATTCAAACAGCAGTCGTTTTTGCAAAAAAAAAAAAAAAAAAAAAAGCTCATTTAGAATTTTTAAACTCTTAACCAGGTCTATCCATTTTTTAAGGATTTATACTTTAACCGTGCACAATACAAAACAGAGTTCAAGGGGCCAACATATTTTTTTACTGCCCTCTTTTGGCAAAGAACAAAATATTTCTGAGCATCCTACTAATCTGTCAGGCCCTGAGTCAGTTGTGTGGAGCTTCAACAGCGCTCTCTAACTGATGGGCGGTTTAGCAGGCTGGTCAATGAGCCTCTGCATGCAGTGCCGTGAGTGCTCTGATGGGGGAGCTAGAGGACACCTAATCTCAAACTGGGGAAGAGGCTATGTCAGAAAAGCCTTCGCTAAGCACAGTCAGCCTCAGCGGAGACACAGAGCCCAGGGGCAAACCAATGTGATGCTCAGGCAGTTTAAGGTCTTCGTTATGCATTCCACTAATAGTAATTCACAAACTCTGTCATTCCTCAAAGAACGAGGATACACAGGAGAGAGCTATGCCATGGATGAGACCTCAGGGCTGGGGGACTGCGGAGAGAAGGCTGTTCCAAGTGGAGGGAACCGCATATGCAAAGGCTGGGAGGCAGGAACAGTGTTGTTATTTACTCGCTAAGTCGCTAAGTCATGTCCGACTCTTGTGACCCCATGAACTGTAGCCGCCAGGCTCCTCTGTCCATGGGATTCCCCAGGCAAGAATACTGGAGAGGGTTCCCATTCCCTTCTCCAAGGGATTCCTCCGACCCAGGGATCGAACCCAAGTCTTCTTCACCGGCAGACAGATTCTTTACCACTGAGCCACCTGGGAAGCCCAGGAACAGTGTAGTAACAGAACAAATGCAAGGGGGTCAGAATGAACTTGCTTCTCACGTCAGTAAAAGTACCCAACACTGTTTCTTTAATTTAAAAAATGTAAAACCCTATTTCTCGTAAGGAATATGCTATGAGATAGGTGCCATTCCACTCACATGAAAGGTGTGGGAATTATAAATCCTACAGTAAAGTATAAATTAGAAAAGAAATCAAATTCTAAAATTCATACAATTTGAGTCATTGCACATACTCCATAGCCCCCAAAGTAAATACCCACACGTGTACATCACTAGCTAAAAACTTTACAGAAAGTAATGGATCTGCAGTTGTTGCTATATTCAGTCCCCTGGTTCATTCTGTAAAAAGTCAAACTATGGTTCCTTTTAAAAGTAAAAACTGGCTTCGTGGCTGGGGGTGAGAAAGCAAAAACAGCCTCATAAAAATAACAGACTTTTAAAAAGCAATATATTGTTGGATTCTCTAAGAAGTCTGGGAGGGAGAGAGACAGGCCTTTTATTGTAGTCCAAATGCACATGACAAACAGCCCAGCAAGCCAAACCCAGGCCTGGGGATCCAAGCCTTTGCAGATTCATTATTGCTTGAGCAAAATGCCCTTTACTTGTTCCAGCAGTTCAGCTCCACATGACTACTCGGGTGGACTCCACTGTTTTATTGATCAGATATCGCGATGTGTTATTTCTTAAAATGCCATCTTGGCTGTTTCAGAGATACACACTGGGGAGCGGAGAGAGCAAAAGACCACACACTAACTGGACTACGAATACAGAAAGAAGGGATCTAGTTGAAACAGCTTTTTGAGAAAATTCAAATAGAAATTCTTTCTAAACGTCTCTTTTTTATTGGAGTATAATTGCTTTACAATGCTGTGTTAGTTTCTGCTGTACAACAAAGTGAATCAGCTATATGTGCACATATATCCCCTCTCTATTGAGTCCTCCCCTCCCCCACCCCACCCCTCTAGGTCATCACAGGGCACCAATCTGAGCTCCCTGTGCTATATAGCTATTTCCCAATGTCTGTCTATTTTACACATGGTAGTATACAGATAAACATTTCCTCTTTTATAATAAGAACAGGAGGTATATAGCCTTGGGGATATTCAGGTATGACCTAAACCAAAGCCCTTATGATTAGACAGTGGAAGAGACAAATAGATTCAAGGGATTAGACCTGATAGACAGAGTGCCTGAAGAACTATGGACAGAGGTTCGTAACATTGTACAGCAGGCAGTGATCAAAACCATTCCCAAGAAAAAGAAACGCAAAAAGGTTATCTGAGGAGGCCTTACAAATAACTGAGAAAAGAAGAGAAGCAAAAGGCAAAGGAGAAAAACAAAGATATACTCATCTGAATGCAGAGTTCCAAAGAATAGCAAGGGGAAAAAAGAAAGCCTTCCTCAGTGAACAATGCAAAGAAATAAGGGAAAACAATAGAATGGGAAATACTAGAGATCTCTTCAAGAAAATTAGAAATACCAAGGGAACATTTCATGCAAAGATGGGCACAATAAAGGACAGAAATGGTATAGACCTAACAGAAGCAGAAGATATTAAGAAAAGGTGGCAAGAATACACAGAAAAACTATACAAAATGATCTTAATGACTCAGGTAACCACGATGGTGTGATCACTCACCTAGAGCCAGACATCCTGGAGTGCGAAGTCAAGTGGGCCTTAGGAAGCATCACTACAAACAAAGCTAGTGGAGGTGATGGAATTCCAGTTGAGCTATTTCAAATCCTAAAAGATGATGCTGTGCAAGTGCTGCACTCAATATGTCAGCAAATTTGGAAAACTCAGCAGTGGCCACTGGACTGGAAAGGTCAGTTTTCATTCCAGTCTCAAAGAAGGGTAATGCCAAAGAATGCTCAAACTACCACACAATTGCTCTCATTTCACATGCTAGCAAAGTAATGCTCAAAATTCTCCAAGCTAGGCTTCAAGAGTACATGAACTGAGAACTCCCAGATATTCAAGCTGGATTTAGAAAAGGCAGAGGAACCAGAGATCAAATTGCCAATGGTCGCTGGATCATAGAAGAAGCAAGAGAATTCCAGAAGAAGATCTACTTCTGCTTCACTGACTACACTAAAACCTTTGGCTGTGTAGATCACAACAAATTGTGGAAAATTCTTAAAGAGGTGGGAATAGCAGACCACCTTTCCTGTCTCCGGAGAAACCTATATGCAGGTCAAAAAGCAACAGTTAGAACTGGACGTGGAACAAAAGACTGATTCAAAAGTGGGAAAGAAATACGTCAAGGCTGTATACTGTCACCCTGTTTATTTAACTTATATCCAGAGTACATCATGAGGAATGCTGGGCTGGATGAAGCACAAGCTGGAATCAAGATTGCTGAGAGAAATAACAATAACCTCAGATACACAGATGACACCACCCTTATGGCAGAAAGCAAAGAGGAACAAAAGAGTCTCTTGATGAAAGTAAAAGAGCAGAGTGAAAAAGTTGGCTTAAAGCTCAACATTCACAAAACTAAAATCATGGCATCTGGTGCCATCACTTCATGGCAAATAGATGGGGAAACAACGGAAACAGTGACAGACTGTATTCACTTGGGCTTCAAAATCACTGCAGATGGTGACTGCAGCCATGAAATTAAAAGACTCTTGCTCCTTGGAAGAAAAACTATGACAAACCTAGCCAGTGTATTAAAAAGCAGAGATATTGCTTTGTTGACAAAGGTCCATATAGTCAAAACTATAGTTTTTCCAATAGTCATGTATGGATGTGAGAGTTGGATCATAAAGAAGGTTGAGCGCCAAAGAATTGATGCTTTTGAATTGTGCTGCTGGAGAAGACTCTTGAGAGTCCCTTGGACTGCAAGGAGATCAAACCAGTCAATCCTAAAGGAAATCAACCCTGAATGTTCATTGAAAGGACTGATGCTGAAACTAAAGCTCTAATATTTTGGCCACCTGATGCAAAGAGCCGACTCATTAGAAAAGATCCTGATGCTGGGAAAGATTGAAGGCTGGAGGAGAAGGGGACAACAGAGGATGAGATGGTTGGATGGCATCACTGACTCAATGGACATGAGTTTGAGCAAGCTCCGGGAGTTGGTGAAGGACAGGGAAGCCTGGCGTGCTGCAGTCCATGGGGTCGCAAAGAGTCAGACACGACTAAATGACTGAACAACAACAGCAAAAGAAGTCAGAAGGGCTTAGGGTAGAGAACGCCTGAGTTTCTATCCCAATTCTGCCACATGACAGCTGAGACCGTGGATAAGTTACTTAAAGGTCACCAGTCTCCAAACCCCACCAGTAAAGGAGGCATTAAGACAGCACAGGTTTCAATGTGAGATTCTGCGTGTAGAGCATACAGTCTAATGCAATATCTAGTGGGAATCTGATAATATTCTCCCTTCTCTAACATGGTTCATGGTTCTACAAACAGCTCTTCTTCACATATATGGATGGTCCTGAGAAAAGTCAAATGGAAACCATAGTAATAATTATGCCATCTAAGTCCTTGTGCACATGCGCATGTGTGCTCAGTCATGTCCGACTCAGTGACCCTTTGGATTGCAGCCTGCCAGGCTCCTCTCTGTATGGGATTCTCCAGGCAAGAATACTGCAGTGGGTTGTCATTTCCTCCTCCAGGGGATCTTCCTGACTCAGGGATCAAACTCGTGTCTCCTGAGTCTCTTGCATTGGCATGCGGATTCTTTACCACTGATCCACCAGGGAAGCCCAACTAAGGTCTCACTCTTCAGTTATTGGTTCCACTAACATTAATTCTTAGAGTCTCTTTGTGGCACACATAGGATGTGAAGGTTGCAAAGAGAATCAAACATAACTTCTTCTAGCTAGCAGAAGT
Source organism: Okapia johnstoni (assembly GCA_024291935.2). Lineage (NCBI taxonomy): Eukaryota > Metazoa > Chordata > Mammalia > Artiodactyla > Giraffidae > Okapia > Okapia johnstoni. The sequence continues at coordinate 13,244,392 of CM044325.1, forward strand.
CCCTCACTAAGAACACTAGCCTAGAAGAAGAGGGAGAAAAGGACAATAAACAGATAACTACAATGAGATAAGATAAGAACTATATAAGCTGTATAAGCATTTACCTTTCAACACTCTAATACACAGTTAATGCAGGGTTGCATGTCAGCCTGCCTGGGTTCAAATATTGAATCAAGTGCTTTGGGACCTCTATGTGATGTACTGAAAATATTTCACCTCTCTTTGCCTCCATTTCCTTATCAGGAAACAGTGATATGAACAGTACCTCCCTTGCTGCTAAGGGGATTAAATGAGACAAGACAATAATTGCTTAGAACTTTGTCTGGAACACGCTATTAGCTATGATAGTTCATATTCTATTAGCTACTATCATATATATTACATATTGGCTATTATTATTTGATATTACACTATAAAATACAGTAGTATGTAGTATTTAGACTGTATTGTAGAGTATTTTCATACAACATTAGCGATTGCTATTATTATAATTATTATTATTAGTTTCAAACACTTCTGCCCAGCAGTGCACTCTCAGTCAATACGTGGGTGATGGATACATACTACTATACAGAAAATAAACAAAGGAATACAGCACAAGGAACTATATTCAATATCTTGTAATAACCTAATGAGATATGTAGCAGGAATCTGATAAGGGAAAAGGGAAAAGAATCTGGAAAAGAATATAATGCGTATGAATGTATAACTGAATCACTTTGCTGTACATCTGAAACACTGTGCATCAACTATACTTTAAGAAAAAAATATGTGGGGGATGGCCAGAGTATAAGACAAATTTAGAAAAAGAACACAACCCATGCGACCTAGGGGACCAGGGAGCACAGTACAATGCAGCACTATTTTCTTTGGGTATGAAGAATCATATGGGGGTATGAGAGGGTTAGATAGCATCATTGACTCAATGGACTTGAATTTGACAAACTCTGGGAGACAGTGGAGGACAGAGAAGCCCAGTGCGCTGCAGTCCATGGGGTTGCAAACACAGACACGACTTAGCAACTGAACAACAACATGAACAATCAGAAGTGTGTGGGTGAAAAAGAAGAGGGAAAGGCATTCTAGGCAAAATAAATGATGTGAACTGAGACAGGATGTGGTTTATAGAGAGATGTGGGAGAAGCCAGGGTATCTAGAGCATAGAATATGGCAGAAGGGAAGGCTGAAAGAGACACAGGCAGGAGTTTGGACACCTATCCTGGGAGCCAGCGGACATTTCCATAAAAAAAAGTGAAGTGTCAGATTTGCTTTTTATAAAGAAAATTTTTATGAACTCACAAGAATATTACGAGGCTCTGTAAGTCAAGGAAATAGCCTTCCCACTCCCAAAAAGCCCTGGAGGAACTGAAGAGAGCCAAGTCGATAATGTTCTTTGGGCTTTTAGGGGGAAAAAAGGCACTAAACGTTACGGGAATTCTAATTGCCTGCCGCTGCCCTTTGCATAATCTGATTATTTAAAATGACAGTAAAGAGGCAAAAAAGAAGTTAGCACGTTTGGGATCAGGACATTAGTTTATAACCTAAAGGTTCTATCAGGTTACTTATTTTGGCTATGTATAATGCACGTACATATGTGTATATACATATGTTTTTGTGGAAAGGTGACAGACTGCAAAGTCCAGAGAATCTATAAGCAAGAAACCAAGACATCCCCAACCGATTCTTCTAGAGAAAAACCTTGAGCGGAAAAAACAGCTCAAAAATGATACTAACTAAATGTGGGTCAGATAACTTAGCCCCTGGAGGCTTTTCAATGTTTAGAGGAAAAACTTCCTGACAATGATCAGAGTCCCTGGGATTAAGAACAGATGTGGGAACGGATACAGATAGAAGAGTTTTCACTTTAAAAAGAATACTTAAAAAAAAAAAAAAAAAGTGAGGCGATGTGAGAATCAAAGACAGTTTTGATTAAAAACTGTTTGAATAAAATGAATAAAGAAGAGTCCGTTCTCCATCACCTTCCATCTTGCTGGGCAGTGACAGTCATCTTTGCCAAAAGAAGGTTTTGCTTTTGAGAGCCTTCATCCTCACCTGCCCTCAGGACCCCTGACAAACTGTGAAGTTTCCCTTTTTAAAAGCCCCTCATTGCTGTGCATAGTCTTTACCCTCAGATTTGTGAAGAGAAAGCTTATTACTCATTAGCTTTCCAGAAGTAAGTGTCTGACAGCCCGTCTGACTTGCTCCTCCCCATACATCCACTGTAAGGAGGTCAAACCAGTCCATCCTAAAGGAAATCAACCCTGAATATTCACTGGAAAGACTGATGCCGAAGCTGAAGCTCCAATCCTCTGGCCACCTAATGCGAAGAGCCAACTCATTGGAAAAGATCCTGATGCTGGGAAAGATTGAAGGCAAAAGGAGAAGGGGACAACAGAGGATGAGATGGTTGGATGGCATCACCGACTCAATGGACATGAGTTTGAGTAAGCTCTGGGAGTTGGTGATGGACAGGGAGGCCTGGTGTGCTGCAGTCCATGGGGTTGCAAAGAGTCGGGCACAATTTAGCAACTGAACAACCACAGCAACACATCCACATCCACAGAGCAACCCTGGAACTCAGAGTCTTGTCTCCTTAATTGGTGCAATAATGCTGACAAAGAGCCACATAGAAAGGTCTATGATGTGAGGGTTAAATGTGGTGTGACACCCACAGACAGCAGGACGTTCACTCAGACACAACAGGTATAACGCTTCGTTGGGTGGTGTCAACAGGGCACAACAGGGCACATACTGGGGACTCCCCTGGTGGTCCAGTGGTTAAGACTCCGGGATTCCAATACACGAGGAGTGGGCACGATCCCTGGTGGGGAAACTAAGATCCTACATATCAAGTGGCACAGTCAAAAATTAAAAAAAAAAAAAAAAAGGGGGGGGCACAGACAGGGAGGTGGCCTCTGGCTCCTCTGAAAGGCTGAGCAAGAGAACATTCTCTGTCTGTAATGGTAACCTGAAAGCAACTGTTTCCAAAATAACAGTACTTAACCCACCCAAAATCTTGCTCCAGGAAAGGTTTTCACTGAGGCATCCAGAGGTTTCTATGATGCTTTCAACACCAGTCACAGGAATCACATAATCCCGTGGATATTATCTCCTGGTAGCCCTGGGCTGACTTTAAAGACAGAACATCAATCTTCAGCTTCTTATTTATCTTCCAAGAGCAAGGACACCCAATCCTGATTAACCCAGGAGGCTTTAAAAAAAATAATAATAATACCCAAAATCAAGAGAGCTGGAGTGACTATACTCATCTCAGACAAACAAATAGGATTTAAGATAAAAAGTATTCTTAAAGACAAAGAAATCTGGAAGACATAATGTATGCACCAAAAAACAGAGCCAGAAAATACATGAAGCAAAACCGACAGAACTGAAGGGAGAAACAGACATTTAAATAATGCGAGTTAGAGACTTCAATACTCCATTTTCAATAATGGACAGAATAATGAGGCTGCGGATCGGCGAGGAAAAAGGAGGCACAAACGCCGCTGAAAACCAACCAGACCTCACGCTTCTCCACAGAATTCTCCAGTCGACCATATAGAACACGCTTTTCCTCAGGGGCGCACAAAATGTCCTCCAGGAGCCCCCTGGGGCCACAGCATGGACTCAAAAAGGAATGAAATCACACCATGTGTGTTGTCCAGTCACACTGGAATGACTCAGAGATCAATAACAGAAGGTTTCTTTGGAGGGCGATGAAAATGTTCTAAAATTAGATCTTGGCAATGAGTGCCACAGCTCTCTGAGTACACTAAACACAGAAACAAAACTTCCCAGGAACTCCTGAAATCTGGGAGGGTGGTGGCATCAGAGACGGAAGGGCTGCTGCTTTCCAGGAAGACACGACGTTGGCTAAATTCCTCCCTGGTTCTTCCGCTTGGCTCCCCAGGCAACATGTGGCAATACCAGGGAGGTGGTGGGGGTGAGTACCACAGGCATCTGTCTAGTGGGCAGACCAGGATGTTGCTAAACATCCTACTAATAAAATGCACAGGACAAGTCCCCCACCCCCAACAAATAAATGATTGTGCTCACTCAGTGGTGTCCGACTTTTGCGACCCCATGGACTTATGAGCCCAACAAGCTCCTCTGCCCATGGAGTTTTCCAGGCAAGAATATTGAAGTGGGTACCATTTCCTATTCCAGGGGATCTTCCCAACCCAGGCGTTGAACCCACATCTCTTGGGACTCCTGCATTTGCACGTGGATTTTTTACCACTAGCGCCATCTGGGAAACCCCAGTAAATGACTATCTGGCCCCCAGATGTCAATAGTTTTGAAGTGGAAGAATTCTGTACTAGGGAAAAGTTAATACTCTCGTATTTTTGCCTCTTCTGATTTAAAGACATGAATAATCCTAGATTAATGGTAAAAGAGAAAGAATTAGGAACCAGACCCAGAGCCACATCCTGGTTCCGCCAGCTTCCCAGAACTTGGGCATTACCTAATTCCCTCATCTGTAGAATGGGGTGATGACCTTATAGTGTGGTTGTGAGGATTAAATGAGAAGTTGCCCAGCACCAGCAAGGCTGAGATTTCATTACTCTAATTATTGCTTTTTGCTAAAGCTCCAAAGTGGCTTAGTACCGAGAAATGAGTGACCAGGTTATTTTAAAATAGGGTTCTCTTCTCCAGCAACAATTAGTATGTAAACTGGGGCATTTTATGAGCTAATAAGCAATCAAGACATAACAGTTGACATTCCTCACTACTATAGTATACACTGGCCAAAGCAGGACTAGCTAAATACTCTGTTGCCATAGTAACAAAAAGTTCCTGGGAACCTGACTCATTTTCTTCCCAGTAAATGCTTTCTATTTGTCAAGCTTGACTTTATACACAAGCACACTGCACAGTCGTTAAGTCTTTTCTACTTCCTAGACCTCGTATCTCTACTGTTCAAAAACCAATTTACTCCGGTGGAAACAGTCACCCAAAACTGGACAAGATGACAGCCTGTCATTTGCTGTGGGCCTCTGTAATGGAGCCCATCAGTGGGTAGGAGTGACTTGAGAAGACACAGTAAAACACGCAGTGCCTTCCATCGCCTCCACTGGGCCAGGTACCTGAATGAGATTTCATCATGCTTACCGTAAGTGAAGAAAGATAAGAAAATAACAGTAAATGCTTCCTGTGTGCCTTGGGCTTTCGTGGACTTTACTCCAGGCGCACTCTACCAAAAAACAGCGAGCCAGGGATGATTACCAACACTACTGAGAACACTGAGAATCAGAGAGACTCAGTAATTTACCCAGGGACACACTTTCTGTATATACTTGTTTGCTTCTGTTGTTGTTCAGTCGCTAAGTCATGTCTGACTCTGCAACTCCACGGACTGCAGCATGCCAAGCTTTCCTGTCTTTCACTATCTCCCAGAGTTTGCTCAAACTCATGGCCATTGAGTCGATGATGCCATCCAACCATCTCATCCTCGTCCCATTCTCCTCCTGCTCTCAATCTTTCCCAGCATCAGGGTCTTTTCCAATGAGTCAGTTCTTTGCATCAAGTGGCCAAACTATTGGAAACCCAGCTTCAGCATCAGTCCTTCCAATGAATATTCAGGGTTAATTTCCTCCAGGATTGACTGGTTTAATCTTCTTGGAGTCCAAGGGACTCTCAAGAGTCTTCTCCAGCACTACAATTCAAAAGCACCAATTCTTTGGTGCTCAGCCTTCTTTATGGTCCAACTCTCACATCTGCACATGACTATTGGAAAAACCCTAGCTTTGACTATATGGACCTTTGTCGGCAAAGTGATGTCTCTTATTGTCTGCTTTTGCTCCATCTCAATTCTTAAGTTGAGTTGGCTTAGGAAAGGAAATCAGTTAAAAATGAGGGAAATGGGATGTTATAGGGAAAAGCAGAAGAAAAGAAGGTAGTAGCCAGAATGCATTTGTAGATTATTGAATGATTATGAGCAACAGAGATTTTGGGTGCTCTTTCCTAATAACCCAGACATAAGAGAATCATTCACAAAATGAGAGAGAGTCACAAAATTTGAAGCCAAATTCAACAAAATCCCAGTCCTGCAAAGACTACCCTGCTATCACTCACTCAGGAAGAACAGGCGTGAATGCATCATCCATATTCCTCATGCATTTCTTCACCACGCAATCTTGTGGAGTGATGAAAAGTGATTAAGATTTGGGAATCAGATTCCTTAGGTTCAAATCCCAGCTCTGCCACTTTCTAGCTACAAAATCTGTTGACAAGTTACATAAATTTCTGGGGCCTCAATCCTTTGGCCACTGACTGTGAAGAGCTGACTCATTGGAAAAGACCCTGATGCTGGGAAAGATTGAGGGCAAGAGGAGAAGGAGGCAGCAGAGGATGAGATGGCTGGATGGCATCATTGACTCAATGGACATGAGTTTGAGCAAACTCCAGGAAACAGTGAAGGACAAGAAAACCTGGCGTGCTGCACTCTATGGGGTCGCAAAGAGTTGGACACAACCGAACAACAACAGTTTCCTCCGCTATAAAATGGAGATAATGTGGGTATTCAATGCAAATCCCGTAGAACAATTTTTAGGCTCCTTTATACAAGCTATGACTATTGCTTCTACTTCCATCATAGTTTATTGATAACTAATTATGTGCCAGGTATTATTCTAAGCAGGGATGGACATAGCCCTGCACAAGGCAGGGGCGCTCAAACAAACCAACATGCAAAAGCAGACGGTGCTAACTGCTATGTGGAGATGTAAGACAATGTGATAGGAGTAACTGTGTGGGTAGTTGGGGTCATCAGGGAAGGAATATTTGAGGCAGAGGCAATTGCAGCGAAATCTCAATGATGAGAAGAAGCCAATGGAGCAGGGATGAGGGGAGAGCAGCCCAAGCAGAGAAAACATCTCAAGGTCACACCAAAGACCGGACAGAACCCGGAAGAGGAAGAAGGTTGGCAGGGTCGGCTGGGGCAGAGAGCCACGGTGTAGAGGAGGAGGTGGTGACACGGGGAGAAAGCAGAGAGAGAAAGCCTCATCAGGGAAGTCTCCCTCAGCCTGGCTAAGGAGTTGGGGCTTGAGTCCAAGTGCGATGGGAAGCATTACAAGCAGTGATTTTATCTGATGTAATTTTTTTAAACAAAATTATGTATTTTTGGTTGCGCTGGGTCTTTGTTACTGTGTGTGAGCTTTCTCTAACTGTAGTGAGCCAAAGCTACTCTTTGATGTGGCGGCTTCTCTGGTTAGGGAGCACAGGCTCTAGGCACGTGGGTTTCAGTAGTTGAGGCGTACAGGCTTCAAATGCTCTGCAGCGCGTGAAATCTTCCCGGACGAGGGACCAAACCTGTGTCCCCTGCATTGGCAGGGAGATTCTTAATGACTGTGCCACCAGGGATGTCCCTGATGTATCTCTAAAAGATCACCCAGCTGCCTAGTGGAGAGGGGATGGAGGGCGTTGAAGAAAAGGCAGGGAGACCATCCAAGGTGGTAACCCACCTTGTGGGAGTGGGTAAGATGCTGAGTGGTCCCAAAACCCTCTAGACCAGGATGTCTCAACCTCAGCACTCTTGACACTGGGGCTGGAGAATTCTTTGGAAGGAGGGCTGTCCCATGAACTATAGGATGTTTCAGAGCATCCATGCTCTCCATCCACTAAATGCCAGAAGCACCTCCAGTTATGACAAACAAAAATGCCTCCAGACATTGACCCCAGGAGTCAATATCACCCCTGGCTGAGATCTACTGCTTCAGAGGCAGAGATGCCCAGGCTCACTGATGGACTAGATTAGGGGAAGGGGGCAGCCGATAAAAGAAAGGCCCCAAGAATGACCCCTAAGTTTCTGTCCATAATGAGGTATGATCATCTCACACATTCTGAGGGTTTTCCCTCCATGCCAACAGGCCTGCTCTAGATGTCACTGTCACTCAAACATTCATTCATTCCACAGTGAGCATCACAGTCCACGGAGCATGCTGGTCATACCTAGTGCCAGGGATGCAGCTGTGACTGAAAGAGTCCAATGAGAACGCAGACATAAAAGCAAGTCAAGTCGGTACAGCAGGACTCAGGCATCAGAAGAATCCCTGAGACTGAGCAGAAGCACAAAGGAGGACATGGCCCGTAGTTCCCAGGGGAGCTCCATGGGGGCTCCAATGCTGTGCCTTATGTGGGGACATAGAGGGGAAAGAGCATGTGCAAAGGCACTGGGGTGTGAGCCTGGGAGGAAGGTGGGAGGAAGGAGGGTCAGGCCAGAGACACTTCAGAGTCTCATCTGATTCCATGCGTGACCTGGGAGCTGCCAGAGGGCTGCTGGTATTCACATTCCTTATTATTAATGAATAAAATGAACCCAAAGCGGCATCTATGAGTACTCACTGTATAGCTGGTCACTCCACCTACTAAAGACCCTTCAACCCTGCCTCCAGATGAGAAAACTGAAGCTAAGGAGGTTCAATGACCTGCACAAGATTTCTTGGCTGGCAAGTGGCAGAGCCAGGGTCTGAGCCAAGGCTGGTGGTACTGGAATCCTCTGCCTCCCGTCTTAAGTCAGAGAGCAGTAACGTGACCTAATGTGTGGTTTAGGAAGACCATGGAGGAGATTAGTATTCAGGTATCACTAGTTTGTGGGAGTGGATGAGATCACCAAGGGAGGATGTATTACATGGGAAGGATGGGATCATTTCTGGGAGAATGATAATGCAGAGAAGCAGACCCAGTAGGCTCTCTGCGAGGGAGAAGGAAATGGAGGTGGAACCCCGGGGAGAAAAGGAGGGAAGAAGAGGATGAGGTCAAGGATGCTGAATGCTGCTCGAGGTCAGGTCGGGTTGGATGTTGACACCTGTCAGATCTGACAACTAGGAGATTCCTGGTGACCTTCCCCAGAGCAATTTCCTTACTGTGGCAGATGCAAAAGTCAGATGGCAGAGGGCCAAAGAAACACAATGAAGGAGAAAGACAGAGCCGGGCTGGCAGGACTCTAGCTGGAGACGGAGTTTGGGGCCAGGAGAGACTGAAGATAAGTAAGTCCCAAACCTGAGTGTGAGTCAGAGGGTCAGACTCACCTGGGGAATTAAGACCCACCCCAGGCCCATGAACCAGTCTTTCCACAAGCGGCCTCAGCCCCTAGGAACTCCAATGACCACAGAGGCTAAGGAACCACTGAGCTGGGCAGTGCTCCTCACAGTGCGGTTCCAGGAGCACCTGCAGCTGCTGGGATCCCATCCTAGACCTGCTCACTGGGAGAGTCTCGCATTGATTTTTCAAACAACAAAGTGATAGAACCCCGTATGGTCTGTAAAATTGAGATCTAGTAGGACTTACTTGGGGCAGGGGTGGGCAGGGGTGAGGACTGAATGAGACCATCCAAGCTGAGCACTGGCCACAGTACTTGGTGACCACTTATAAGTTCCAGGGTCTGACCCCGGAGACCCTAAATTATAGGCTCACCTGAAATCTCCACCATCCCACCTAAGCCTAAACTAGCCTAAATCCATTCCTCAATGTGTACGCCCACATGTTAGAAAGTCCTGTATTTTCACAGGGAAGAGAACGTTCTACTTTAAATCACAGACATCTATAGTTGAAGGGGGTGTGGGAATGACCCAGTCGCTTTACAGATGAGAACATTAAAGCCCAGGAAAGCCAGAGTGCTTCTGCCACTCCCCTGGGGCTGTGCTAAGCACGGTAAGTGTCCCTAAGACATGGAATTAAACGGAGCAGTCGCCGAAGCTGCCAGACACCACGTTTCTGCACGTGGAAGTCTTCACTAGCCTCTGCCACTGGTCTTCAAATCCCAGCAAAATATCAGGATCCAATGACTCAGATGATGATAATGAGTGTCTACAGGGTCACAAAGAGTTGGACACGACTGAGCGACTGAACTGAATACAAAGGTTTAGAGAGAGAGAAAGGCAGAGCTTTTCTAGAGGCCACAGCCCTTGGGGCCCAGAGAGAAAGAAGAGGTCCTGGAGGAATATGTACCCTCAGAAGACTGACTCATTAACAAGGAGGAATTAGGATGGAGGACGTGGAAAAGGAGGTGAGGTCAGGCTGTTAAAGCAAATCTATCAGATGACCCCTCTGAACATCTTGAGGGGGAGAGAGAGAGAGAGAGAGAGAGAGAGAGACAGTGTGTGTGCGTGCACGTGCATTTCTGGTGGAAGGAATCCTGTTCCAGCTTAGCAGTCCCATCTGGCTCCCTGGTGACAGACAAGGAACTCTGAGAGAGCAGCAGTGTGAGAGGGATACAGGAAGGCAAGCAAAGATTTTCCCCCCACATCCTTGTAATTAGTCATGGCTCTTTCACTGATTCATTCAAAAATGTGTATCGAACATCCCTCATGTGCCAGGAGCTGACACGGTTTGGCATGGCGATAACAGTGATCGAGATGTATGCAGGGTCTCTCCTAGCTGTCCTGAAACTTCTAACGTCACCTGGAAGACAGTACCTAATACCCTCTACTGTATCTGCTTGTTTATTAGTGTAAGGAAGAGAAGGGATATGGAAACAGGGCATCTATCTAGCCTGGAGAGGAGGACAGGAAGGCTTCTGAGTGGGATGTGGTTATAGGATGAGAGTCGCTGTATTTATCCATCAATCTACCCACTCAGTCCAATCTACCCATCCCTCAGTCCATCCATCCACCCACTGATCCACCCATCCATCCACCCAGTCCTCCATCCATCCATCCATCCATCCATCCATCCATCCATCCATCCACTGATCCATTCATCCATCTATCCATCCATCTTCATTCTTCTTAAACAGCAGCCTCTGTTGGTGTTTTCCAGTTCCACATTTCTATCAAAAAGGAAGCAAAAAAACTGGGTGATGTCAATCCTGTAAATAACTAACATCTCTGGGCAGAAGTCAGAGGGCAGGTTTCTACTTGGAAAGAAAAGAAGGCTCGGAAAAGTAAAGTCACAAGCCTTAAGTCCCACAGGGTCAAGAACAAAGATAGAAGGACTTCTCTGGTGGTCTAGTAGTTAAGAATCTGCCTGCCAATGCCGGAGACACAGGTTCGATCCTTGATCTGGGAAGATCCCACAGGCTATGGGGCAACTCAACCCATGTGCTGCAACCACTGAAGCCCAATTGCCCTCGAGCCTGTGCTCCGCAGCAAGAGAAGCCACCACAATGAGAAGCCTGCACACTAGGGAATGCCCACAGGCAGCAACAAAGACCCGGCATGGAAAGAAAAGAAGAAACAAAAGAAGAAAGAAAGAAAGAACAAAGATAGGTCTGCTGCCTACCCTGCTCAGTTGCAGCCTACCAACCTACCCTAGAAGCTACTCACAGAGGCACTGTTTGGTTTTCTGAATTGTTTGTTTTGTTTTTATATTAATTGGTTGTTTTGTTTTGATACTAGTCATGTCCTCTGCAGCTATACACAGACACGGTAAATACGACCCTGCTCCTCTGTCATTCTCCTAAAGGCCAGCCTTCAATATAACACTTTGAGGAGGACCACTCATGGGTGGGAGAAAAAGCCTGGCAGAATTAGCAAATTAAGTGATGAAACAAATCTGCCTTTGTACTCCCACTGTTTGGAATGAAAAACAAAATATTTTGGAAATGCAGAACATGGAGGGAAAACCTGGCATGAGAACCAGAACATTCAAGAGAAAGCACAGGGAAAGTTCGTCCCACGTGTGTATTGTTTTCATCGTCGTTCACACTTGCCAAGATGTGATTTGCATCAGAGCATTATTACACCATCCACGGTTTATGTTTTCTGAAACACGCGCTGCAGGGCAATGAGAAGCCTGTGGCCTTGATGGACCCCACAGGAACCATATCCCTGGCTCTGAATGTGGCTGAGGCTGATCTCCAGCATCATGGTGACTGTTTTAAAGAAGGTCCCACAACTTCTAGAAGGTGCTCATATGATTCCAGGCAGTGCCTACAGAGACTGTAAAAGCCTGGCTCCTAATGGCACATGGAGGACAGGTCAGTTCTGCTGTCACAAGCCGATGCTCACCAGTCACCACTTATTCTCGGAGCAGCGGCGTCCCTGGCATGAACCATCCTCTGCACGAAAGCACTTTAACCACATCCTCACATCCTCTCATCGACAGGCAGAGGGACTCACTCTCACGTCCAAAGCCTGAGCGGGTCTAAAAACAGGGAATTCAGATGCCCCATGACTACCGTTAAAGAGTTCCAAAAGGCAGATCTGGGCTCATTAGAAGAAATAAATTTCCGAGAATCCCATGCTATGATCATTGAGAGTGAACTTTGTTCTGGAAAAGGATAATTACCATGCTGCCTGTGGAATCACAGATGTCAAGGCCAGGATGAAAAGCAGGGAGGGGGCTTTCTCTGGATCTGGTCCCATGGGATTCAACTCTTGTTGTCTGCTCAACACAGACCCACTGTGAAAATGAAATCTTACACAAAGCCCACCAGACATTTAAAGAGAGAGAGAGATAGGGAGAAGTAGAGCTGCTTTGCTTTCAGAGAGAGAAGGGCCCCAGTCCAAAGGCCCCTTCGCTCCCTGGCTCTCCCCTCTCCCTCTGAGGCACTAACCCCTGGCACTCTGAGAAGCACAGGCTGACACAGTGATGGGAGTCTCAACCCTCGCTAGAGACGAGAAAATGAGACCCAAACCCGAGAGCTGGATCCTCACAAATCCCTATCGGTCTTTATGCAGAGTTTCTAGTCCCTTCACAGGTAAGCTTCTATGACCCAGACAGCCTTTCTCTTCATACGCTTTTTTTTAATCACCCAAGATCTCCTATTGCATATATGTAAAGATGACATTATTAATAATAATGGCTAATTCTTCTCAAGAGCTTAGTAAGCGTCAAGCACAGTCTAAACACTTAACAGGTATAAATACATTTAAAGTTGAGATTAACACATTTACACTACTGATACTATGCATAAAATAGATAACTAATGATGACATGCTATATAGCATAGGGAACTCTACTTAATACATTGTGGAGACCTAAATGGGAAGCAAGTCCAAAAGGGAGTGGATAGATGTATAGCTGATTCATTCTTCTGTACAGCAGAAACGAATAGAACATTGTAAAGCAACTATGCTCCAGTAAAAATTAATTTAAAACTAATAAATAAATAAAATAGATTTAAAAATTATAGCATCAGAGGAATATCTCTCAAAAAAAATTACAAGCCATCCTAGAGATGATAGTTGATGATTGTTCAACACTGTAGATCAGATGTAATCTAACTCGGAAGAGAGAAGAAACATGCTAAGGAGAGCCAACAATGAAACTCCTGGAAAAAACACACAAAAAGTCTACGAGGCCGATGTGTGTGCATGCTCAATCACTCAGTCGTGTCCAGTTCTCTGCGACCTCATGGACTGTAGCCCGCCAGGCTCCTCTGTCCATGGATTTCCCAAGCAAGAATATGCGAGCGGGTTGGTATTTCCTCCTCCTGGGGATCTTCCCAACCCAGGGATCAAACCTACATCTCCTGCATTGGCAGACAGGTTCTTTACGGCTGAGGTGGATTCTATTTGATTATTCCTCATTTTACAGATGAGGAAACTGAGGGACAGAGAACCTCAATAACTTTCCCAAGGTACAGAAGACCCAGGAAAAACCCCAGCAGGTTTGTGCCAGGCCTGTGTGCTCTGAACCTCAACACTTCTGCCTCCCATGCAGAAGTAATAAGAAGTTAGCAAAGAGCAATTATCCATCATCCCGCCTCTCAGAGTCACCCACTGTTAACGAGGATTTAATCTTGTTGGTGTTTCTTGCTGAGATTTCCAAAGGCTGGCCACCTCTTGCTCAAAATTTCATTTCTGGCCCAGATAGAGTCGTTTTCTTTCATGGGTAGAACTGGGAAAGCATGAGCCATCTATCTGCTTTCTTTAGGAGACAAGATGCAAGAAAGCCTCTCAAAAGTAAAACAGAGCACTAACCACGTCACCATCATAGTAGTCAGCGCTCTCTGTTTAGAACATTTTGCTCTTGAGGCCAACACACTAGTTGGGACGCTTCTTATCTGCCGGGGCCTCTCAGGAGGGATGCTCTCTGGATATCCCCCTCTCCCTTGACATGGAAAGAGGCTGACAGGACAGGACTTGTCCTAAGTAACTGCCTCCTTCCTGAGACTGTTAAATAAATCATAGGACAAGAATGTCTCAAAATGTCGTGGGTACAAGACCCATCTGGGCTGCTGGGGAAGATAAAGATGCTGGGGCCTCAATCTCAGAGATTCTGTTTCAGTGGGTTTTGAGTGGTCCCCAAATCTACACAAGCCATGAGTCGGGTGACTCACCATGCATACTTTAGGAGACATTGGTTAAGGTCCGTCCCTAAGAGACCAGGAGCTCCCATGGGAAACAGCTTAAAGCCTCCTTCAACTGTTGTTCAAGAGAAAACTCAATAAAAACTAGCTGCTGAGGTTCCTTTCTTCATTGTTTGTTCTTGTTAGTATTACATGGAGCAGCTTCCTGCTGAGCCATGGAGATAACCCTACAACCTCTCCTTCATTCATCCAGAAAATGTGTTAGTCACGTAGTCCTGATAAGTCTGGTGACTGATGACAGCTGGCAGGCACTGAGGATGGTCCCACCAGGACTTTGGTGCAGGAGAATTTAAAGCATGGAATGTGAGCAAGAACAATAAGGGACGTTTGTTGAACTTACTGAGCAACAAGTATGGTTCCAAGAGCTTTACAGAGGGCTAGTTAATCTTCATAACCTTGTAAAACAGAATTCCTTCTGACCCATTTTACAGATGTGGCACCTGAAGGACAGAGAGGTTAAGTAATTTGCCCAGGGTCACACAGCAGGAAGCGTTATGGCTTGATGTGACCAACTCATCAGGCCCTCGACCACTAGGCACACAGCCAATGTCTCAAGGCCCCACACGATTGCCCCCACCACACACTTCTCTGAACACCCCTGAAAGTAGCTCCTCCTCCCCACCAGCCAGAGCATTACCATGGGCAGACCTGATTAGCCAGCAGCCCATCTCATACCTGCTAGGCTTTTCCCTTCCCTGCAAGAACCTCCACCTCTTACTGGGCTAACTCACCCTTCTCCTTCCAGTCTCAGCTTAGACAGCAGCTTCCCCCAGAACACTCCCTGGATGCCCCAAGTGAGATGGGGGACCCTCCTGCGGGATCCCAGCACCCAGGATACATCCCTTTCCTCAGCGTGTGTCACACTCTGTTCGGTGGAGTGTGACCTCAGTTGACTTCGTCCTCTTCTAGGACAGGAATGTCCTTGTTCACCAACCCCCACCCCCACCTCCTGCCCTGTGCCAGCAAGTGCCGAGTGCACAGTAGGTGCTGTATAAATGTTTGTTCAGCAAATTAGTGAATGCATGAATATGGCTCATCAGTGGCTATGGGGGTCAGGAAAATGCATCACCAGCTCTCCAGGGCCGGAAGCACGACTGATGGGGGCTTCTGCACCCACTCCCCTCACCCCAATCCTGTGGCCATATTCAGGCTAAAGCTGCACCTCTCCAGGGCCATCCTCCGCTGACTGGCAGGGCAGATGTGCAGAGACCTGCCCACCCCTGTGAGGCCTAGGATGCTGCCAAGAGGTGCCTTCTGCTCCAGGACACCTGTGGACCTGGCCAAACCACTGGTGGCCTGCACGGTCTCTTCTTCCTCCTCCTCCTCCCTCCCCCTTTCCTTCCTTCCTTCTATCTCTCCCACCGCAAATGCTCAACATCCATCTCCACCCTCCCTGTCTGGCCCGGCTTCCACCCCCAGGAAGTCTCAGGGACGCTTCATCTTGTCTTGTGTCAGCATCTCAGCAGACCTGGATAACGCAGTGGCAGAGCCCGGGTCCCACCTGCTACTCCAGGCCTGTCCCCAAAGTCAGGGGCAGCCATATAGATCCTTCCTCAAGTCACCACTGGAACCAGCATCCCAGCACAAGGGATGAGGTGACCTGCACGCAAGGGGCAAAATGGAGAAACAGAGCAAAGGCAGTGCCTCCCCTCCATTCCCACCTGAGGTGCTCAGGGGGGCCCTGAGCAATGGCAGGATGGGGAGGGGGCATCCGAGCACCACACTGTCACTGCTGTGCCCCAAAACACGCCCCAACTATGGGCAGCAAGTGACCCCCACCCCCACCCCCTTCCCAGCATCGGACTGGCTGGGGTCCTCAATTCTGGAGAATGGGAATGACCCCAGTCTGGCTCTTACTGTCAGACAGTGAGTAGCAGAGACAGGTCGTGTTCTATATGAGGGCGCTCCGCGCTGGGCGGCCTGGGCACAGAGGGCAGTGGGACTGTCTGGATAAGCATCAAGGGGCAGGCTGTGCTAGGAGCTCAACCGGAAAACCACAAGACACGTGGCGGAGTCATGGTGACAGGCTTGAGCAGACCCGGGCACAAATCCACCACCACAGGCAGGCTCCCCTCTTGTTGGCCACAAGGTACAAAAAGCCAAGAGAAAAAAACATATACCACACTGGGTGACAGCCATCAAGTCACCTGGTCAAGTGGGCTGCCCACCCTGCTCTCTAGGGCACGTGATGCTCTCAATAGCCCACGAATGACTCCTCACCAGAATCACCCACACCTCCAAGAGTGTCCAATCCCTCCCTAAAGAACTTTGTCTTCGCTCAGGAGGTCGGGAAAGATCACGGGCTTTACCACTAGATTCCAAAAGAAATGGAGAGGCCAATAACCCTTGCCCCTGATAAGAAATAGCAGGAATCAAGACGGCATGGGCCCCTGCATATTTAAAGTGCATCGAGGGTTGGAGACACTGATTACCTGCCACCATACCCGCATGCCCCCCAAATGAAGGGCATTGATGATAGATATCAACCCTGAATACTCACTGGAAGGACTGAAGCTGAGGCTGAAGCTCCAATACTTTGGTCACCTGATGCAAAGAGCTGACTCATTAGAAAAGACCCTAATGCTGCGAAAGATTTGAAGGCAGGAGAAGGGGACAACAGAGGATGAGATGGTTGGATGGCATCACTGATTCAATGGACATGAACTTGGGCAAATTCTGGGATATGGTGAGAGACAGGGAGGCCTGGTGTGCTGCAGTTCATGGGGTGGCAAAAAGCTGGACACGACTTAGTGACTGAGCAACAACAACATGCAAATGACACCTTTTCAAAGGAGTCAGAGGCTGTATCCTAATTTAGAGTTAACCTGAAGCTTTTCTGTGCTGTGGGACACAGAACATCTGTTTGTAACCCATTTCAGTCCCTTCTCTTCCAACTATTGAATCTAGAAAACCTGACAGCCTTTTTAGCCCTAAGACATTTCCTACATTTTATGGGCTTCCTCTTCTGGGATCTTAACAAAGGACACAGTCGTAATGATGTCAGAAGCCAAAAGCTCCTGAAATGCTTTTTTATGAGGGTGTACAGTTACCTTCTGACTGCAGAGATTTTCTGCCGCCTTTTTCTCCTACTCTAAACCATCCTGAAGCTAGTCTTTGAATGTTACTAGTAAATGAACCATTCCGGTCACGTATTTGAATTACAAGAATGCACCATATCCTCTTCTTTTAATTATTACTTTTTCATTTGTCTCTAAATTTTTTTTTTAAAAAGCCATTAGGCAACTGCAAACTAGTTGTATCGCAGATGAAAGTGCAAGTCTGCATGAAAAAACAAAAATCAAAAAGACTGCACAGTCACAGCCTCCCTTGGATCAGCAAGATTTGTCTGGATGTGCCAGGAAAAAAAAATTTTTTTTGATGTTCTGTGATTTTGCAGCCATTTAAATTTTATTAGCAATTATGGAGCCTGTTACTGCTGACGACATCTTGCGGCTCTAGCCAAGTCCTGGCGACGAGAGCACCGCCTGAATGACGGGGTCCAGGAAACCTGGCCCCACACATTCAGTGACACAGGAACACAAACCCTCCAGCTCGGGCGCTTCATCGTGATTCTCTCCGTGCAGGCAGGAACAGGCAGCCTGCAGCGGTGGTAATAACAGAGTTTTCTGGAAGTGGCGGGGAGGACTGGTGAGAAGGAGTGAAGCTGATATTTGTGCAAAAGAGTTGATTTGAAACATGACTTTAGCATGACTCCATGTCACTAACTTCTCAGCTGGTGACAGTATTGGTATTTAAATTGGCGGTTCCCGAGAAAGCAGTGGCAGATCCTGAACAGCAGCTGCCATCACCTGGCAGGAACCAAGGGAACCAGCTGTGGCTGGTGGGGGTTCTGGCAGACAGAACTGTTGGCGTCCCCCTGGCACCCTGAGAAGAGGATCATAAGGACACCAGCAGGGATAAGAGGTGGGGGGGAGCCTTAAATAAATAATAAAACTTTTTAAGAACCGAAGCCTTCATGACTTCAGTAATGAAAAAGTTCCTCTAATCCAGGAAGATCTAAATTGGACAAATTCCTCCCAGTCTTTCTTTAGGCTCCAGGACGTCTTACCTCAACAGAACTGACTCAAGATCCCCCAACCAGAGAGTCTCCTGTGGCAGATCCTGGTGAGGAGTAACCAGGACCTCTGGTAGACAGTCTGATTCTTCTCAGCTTCTGGGGGTACAATGGGGACTGGAGATCACTGAAGTTGGCAAAGGCTTCCTTGGTAGTGCAGACAGTAGAGAATCTGCCTGCATTGCAGGAGACCTGGGTTCGATCTCTGGGCCAGGAAGATCTCCTGGAGAAGGGAACGGCTATCCACTCTGGTATTCTTGCCTGGAGAACTCCATGGATAGAGGAGCCTGGTAGGCTACAGTCCATGGGGCCGCAAAAAGTCAGACATGACTGAGCAACTTGCATTTCCCCCATCTTAGGCTTCCATGCAGCACACATCTCAAAACAGGGCATTGCGGGATCTCTGGGTTCTGTGTTCTGAAAATGCTCACTGTGACTAATGTGCTGGCATCCTGAATATTCCCAGTATATCTGAAATAGAACAGCCCACCCTCCTTAGTTTAGAGAACCTGTTAGAAAGTAGAAGCTAGCAAGCATCTTCCAGTCCTTCTTTGATGACTGAAGCAGCCCCAGGGAACCGGGATCAAAAATTCTTTGGCAATCCTGGAGACTCTCCCTTTCAGGGCACATGCATGGCTGAGGAAGGCAGATGACGGGAAAGCATATTTTATTAAGTGCCTGCTATGCACCAGACATCAGCACTCGAACGTCTGACTCTCATATCCCTCCCCCTTTCCAGACCTGCTCCCATTTTACAGATGGAGAAACTAAGGCTCCAGAAGCGAAATGACTAGCCAGGGGCAGAGCTGGGATCTAAGCCAGAAAAGTGACTCCACGCTGACAATAAGAGCACAGCGACTGTTTACTGAGCACTTACTTCACACCAGCAGCAGTTTGAAGACATTTCAAGTTCATTTAATCCTCCTAAAAATGTCACGGGATTTAAGGAAACGGAGGCTGAATACTTTGCCCAGAGTACTTTGCCCAGGGTCCACTGCTCAAACGTGACAAAGCCAGGATTCAACCAAGGTCCTGTGGCCCCAGAACCAGGCCCCTCCCACTCTGCCCTGCTCCCAGCACAGCAAACACCCCAAGGAACGCATATGCATGTGGTACGCTTATCTGTTTGGAAATGTCGGCTCCTTTGGTTGAAATGCTATATGCTAACAAACCAGAGAAAATGAATTCAATTTCACTGAGTCTACGACACCACCAATTATAAGGCATGCCATAGCTTACATACAACTGAGAAAGAAAAAGTACTCTTCCAATTAAACCACGACACGTGTTTTCTTACCCCATTGATTATAAAAGCTGTCTCACATTCAAAGACCTGAAAATGTAAAAAGATGTGTGTCTTAGGATTAAAGAAACATCGAAGAACTTCGAACGAGCAAGATGGTGAAATGAACCGTAGACTACAGACGCAGAGTGGAAACAAGGTTCTCTGAGCACAGAGTATCCTGACACTAAATCTAATTTTCCAAGAAAACCTGATAATCCCAATTTTTATGTGCAAGCTTCCGATTTAGAAACATTGGCAACTAACTCATGCTTTTCATGTCCTTGTACAGGGACAAAAAAGGCTGCCTACAGCCCAATCTGTCTGGGAGTGCTCCCAACTTTCTCCCAGGTGGACTGGAAAACAGAGAGCTATAGGCATCAGTTTAGTTACAGCACCTCCCACCCCAGTGGCTTTTAAAGGCACAGGACCTTCACAGGCCGCCATACACACTAACTAGTGTTTAGAGTAATTTTTTTTTTTTATGATAGAAGTAGCCAAGTAAAGACACCTCACAGAAGTAAGACTACTTCTATAATTGACTCAAAAAATATTTATTTTTTCATGTAAAGCACTCTCCCAGGCTTTCCACCTCCTCCTCTTTTATTGACACGCCTGGTCCTATTCCATGTGTGCATGTGTTTTTTGATCACTCACTGTGTCTGACTCTTTGCGACCCCATGGACTGAAGCCTGACAGGTTCCTCTGTCCATAGGATTTTTCAGGCAAGAATACCAGAGTGGGTTGCCATTTCCTTTTCCAGGGGATCTTCCCGACCCAGGGATCAAACCCATGTCTCCTGCATCAGCATGTGGGCTCTTTACGACTGAGCCACCTGAGAAGCCCTCCTGTTCCACGACCACCAAATACAGAGGGAGGAGTAAAACAATAACATCAAATGACCCCAAGGGGATGCAGTGAAAACTCATCCCACACACAGGGGGCTGAGTGCTCAGGCCTGGTCCTGGGGGCGCTGGCCGCTGCACACTCTGCCTTGTCAATATGTATCTGGTATGGTATGTGACTAATGTCCTGGAATTCCAGAATGGAAACTTATTTGGAAATAGAGTCTGTGCAATATATGTAATCAAGTTAAAATGAAGTCACTCTGGATGAGGGGTGACCCCAAGCCAACGATGAGTGTCCTTTTAAGCAAAGGGAAATATGGACACAGAACACAGGTGCACAGGCAAACACCACGTGATGCTGGAGGCAGAGACGGGAGTGTTTCATCTACAAGTCTAAGATGCCAAGGGATGCCAGCGATGAAACAAGGAAAGACCTGCCCCAAGAACCTCCCGAGAGAACACAGCCCTGTGGACATCTTGATTCTGGACACTCAGCTTTCACACCTGGGAGAGAATAGGCTTCTGTTCTTTCAAGTCATGGGTTTGTGGTATTTTGTTTGAGCAGCCCCAGGCAACTGAAATATCCAGGGAGTTTTGGAGCACTTTTGTATTTCTCCATCTACTGTAAAACTGCTGGCTTCTTCAAACAGCAGGCAGGGCCCTTTTAGAAACGTGAGCATACGGTCAATTCGTGTTAAAGTCAAGTGTAGCCTGACAAGTGGGAAGCTGTCCCTAAGTGGCTGACTGACCCCCTGGGAATTTACACTGCCATCCCAGCATCTGCAGAGCACCGCTGGCACGGAGCACAACGCGCACGTCCAGAGCAGGGAGGGAGGGCCTGGAAGGCCGTGACCTCTATGAGTCCTAGACCTTGGCGGCTGCAGGGAGGCGGTGCGGGTTTCAGCCCAACAGACGGAAGGCAGAGACTTCAGAAGGCTATTGAAGTGGAGCCGCAAAAGGCCGTCATCAAAACCCACTTAGGTGCTTAATTGTGCAGGACTCGGGCAGAGCTGGGAACACTCTGGCAGGTGGGGGCCAAGTTTAGGGGCCGTGTAGACTCGGGTTCCCAGCTGAACGCATGAGAGCTCCGACCAGTCCCCCTCCCTGTGACCCCGTGAGCCTGCCCGGCCCACCTCAGATGCTCAAAGATTTGGTTCTTGTACCAGGGCTTCCGTGTCTGGCTGGCCCCCTGGAGCTCAAAGCTAGAGAGAATTTCATAAGAGCTGATGACTGTGTTTAAGACTCTCTGGAGGCGGAGTCTTGAAGGGGTATCTATGGCTCCTAAGCGAAAGCGGGAAGAGATGGGGTGTGCAACTCTGGGGGAGAGGGGCAGGGGATGGGCTGGACGTTTAGCATGGCAGGGCCAGGAATGTCACTGCAGACTTGGGTTTGAGGATCATGTCATTGGCACTCTTGAGGGAATAATGCCCATTAGCACTTACTGAACGTGTTACCGGGGCCCGGAACCCCAGCTCCGAGCCTCACGTACGTTAGCTCATTTAAGAGTGACAGCAATGCCCTGTGGTCGGCCGTGCTGATCTCCACTCTGTTTCTGACTTGGATTACGGCCTGGACACACCGCCTATTAAACGTTTTAACTATCACCCCTGGTTTATTATCCGCATTATACGGATGAGGAAATTGCTATAGTGGAAGGTAAGTCGGTGCCCAGAGCCTCAGAGGCCATAAACGGAGGCCAAACACTAATGTGTGTGTGTGTGTGCTCAGTCACGTCTGACTCTGTGATCCCATGGACTATAGCTGCCAGGCTTCTCTGTCCATGGAATTTCCCAGGCAAGAATACTGGAGTGGGTTGCCATTTTCTCTTCCAAGGGATCTTCCCGATCTAGGGATGGAACCCACATCTCCAGTATCTCCTGCATTGGCAGGCAGATTCTTTACCACCGAGCCATCCAGGAAGCCCTGGCCTCCAAAGCCCCTGTTTTTAACCATAGGATTTACGGTCTCACATTTGAGAGAAAAGAAACTAAGTGAAGTGGTGGCCATGCCTGAAATGATCTGAGATGTTTCTAAATGAATACACAACAAACAAAAATGACTATGTTAGAAAAGGGGCAACATTAACACACACAGGGCTTGGATTCCTTCTGTACCATGAGTGCTGGAGAGGAATCTAAGTTTTCATTCTGAAGCATTTCAGGGACAGAGAATTAACCACAGCACTATTCTCTAGACTCTTGTTTTCTGAAGATGGAGGTCTTTAGAAGGCTTTTGATATTCAGCATTTAACAAAGGCTTGCCAGCTACACGACCTGGAGGAAAAATGGTTGCCTCAATTGTGTGACAAGGTGGTGTGCCCCAGCAGAAAGAAGAGTGAGGCTCTCAGACAGGCCAGGCAAGTGGCAGGAGGGCTGAAACCAGTAGGCTCACACCTACTGGGCTGGGCAGGCCCCCGGCAGCCCAAATGGCTTGACTTGTCCCTGGGAAGAATGTGCACTGGATGCCTCGGGCTGCAACATCAGAGTCCTACACACTGAGTGGCTCTGAGCAACGGAAATTTATTCTCTCACATTTCTGGGGGCCAGAAGTCCACAGTCAAGGTGTCAGCAGGGCCATGCTCCCCCTGAGACTCATGGTGGACCCTCTCCCCGCCTCCTCTTAGCTCCTGGGGGCAGCTGTCAATTCTTGGCGTTCCTTCTCTTGCAGCGGCATCACTCCCATCTCTGCCTCTGCTGTCACGTGGCCTTCTTCCCTCATATCCTCACTGCACTTCTCACAAGGACATCAGTCACATTGGATTAAAAGCCCACCAGACTCCAGTATGACCTTATCTTAACTAATTACACCCCCATCATCCCAATTTCATATAAGGTCACATTCAGAGGTTCTGGGCACAAGGACTACGACATGTCTTTGGCAGGAACATAATTGAACCTATAATAGTAAGATCTTTACTTTCACACTGTTTAAAAAAAAAAAAAGAAGCAGGATGTCTGTGAATGTCATCCTGTTACACAGCTGTAGGACAACTGTCACTCACTATGTAACACTTTTTTTAAAAAACAAGAGATGGGTAGATGGCTGGGTTAGTTTGCTAGGAGTGTCATAACAAAGGACAACAACTTGGTGGCTTTGATAACAGACACGTATTGTCTCCCAGCTCAGGAGGTCATGAGTTAAATCCTAGTGTCAGGAGGGCTGGTTCCCTCTGACGGCTATGGGGAAGGCTGTTTCAGGCCTCTCTCCTCGGCTTATAAATGGCCACCCTCTCTGTCTGTCTTCCCATCGTCTTCCCTCTGTATGGATCTTGGTATTCAAATTCCACCTTTTTATAAGGGCATATTGGATATGACCTCAATTTAATCTGATGACCTTTATAAAGGTCTTATCTCCAAATAAGGTCATGTTCTTTTTGCTTCTTCATGCTATTTACTATTTTTTTAATATATTTTTTCTTAAAAATTTATTTATAATTTTTGGCTGCACTGGGTCTTTGTTGCTGTGCGTGGGCTTTGTCTAGTTGCAGCAAGTGGGGGCTACTCTGGTTGTGGCGCACAGGCTTCTCATTGCGGTGGCTTCCCTTGTTGATGAGTTCAGGTTCTAGGCATCTTCAGTAGTTGCAGCTTGAGGGCTCTAGAGAGTGGGTGCAGAAGTTGTGGTGTAGGGGCTTAGTTGCTCCGCCTCATGTGGGATCTTAGTTCCTTGATCAGGTATGAGATTGGCATCCCCTGTACTGGAGGCAGACTCTTAAACACTGGACCACCAGGGAAGTCCCTTTTTAATACAGTTTTTAATTGAAGTACAGTTGATATACAGTATTATGTTCAGTTCAGTTCAGTCGCTCAGTCGTGTCCGACTCTTTGCGACCCCATGAACTGCAGCACGCCAGGCCTCTCTGTCCATCACCAACTTCCGGAGTCTACACAAACCCATGTCCATCGAGTTGGTGATGCCATCCAACCATCTCATCCTCTGTCGTCCCCTTCTCCTCCCACCCCCAATCCTACCCAGCATTAGGGTCTTTTCCAATGAGTCAACCCTTCGCGTGAGGTGGCCAAAGTATTGGAGTTTCAGCTTCAACATCAGTCCTTCCAATGAACACCCAGGATTGATCTCTTTTAGGATGGATTGATTGGATCTCCTTGCAGTCCAAGGGACTCTCAAGAGTCTCCTCCAACACCACAGTTCAAAAGCATCAATTCTTTGGCACTCAGCCTTCTCCACCGTCCAACTCTCACATCCATACATGACCACTGGAAAAACCATAGCCTTGACTAGACGGACCTTTGTTGGCAAAGTAATGTCTCTGCTTTTAAATATGCTATCTAGGTTGGTCATAACCTTCCTTCCAAGGAGTAAGCGTCTTTTAATTTCATGGCTGCAGTCACCATCAGCAGTGATTCTGGATCCCCAAAAAATAAAGTCTGACACTGTTTCCACTATTTCCCCATCTATTTCCCATGAAGTGATGGGACCAGATGCCATGATCTTAGTTTTCTGAATGTTGAGCTTTAAGCCAACTTTTTCACTCTCCTCTTTCACCTTCATTAAGAGGCTCTTTAGTTCTTCTTCACTTTCTGCCATAAGGGTGGTGTCATCCGCATATCTGAGGTTATTGATACTTCTCTCGGCAATCTTGATTCCAGCTTGTGTTTCTTCCAGCCCAGCATTTCTCATGATGTACTCTGCATAGAAGTTAAATAAGCAGGGTGACAATATACAGCCTTGACGCACTCCTTTTCCTATTTGGAACCAGTCTGTTGTTCCATGCCCAGTTCTAACTGTTGCTTACTGACCTGCATACAGGTTTCTCAAGAGACAGGTAAGATGGTCTGGTATGCCCATCTCTTTCAGAATTTTCCACAGTTTATTGTGATCCACACAGTCAAAGGCTTTGGCATAGTCAATAAAGCAGAAATAGATGTTTTTCTGGAGCTCTCTTGCTTTTTCGATGATCCAGTGGATATTGGCAATTTGATCTCTGGTTCCTCTGCCTTTTCTAAAACCAGCTTGAACGTCTGGAAGTTCACGGTTCACGTATTGCTGATGCCTGGCTTGGAGAATTTTGAGCATTACTTTACTAGCATGTGAGTTGAGTGCAATTGTGCGGTAGTTTGAGCATTCTTTGGCATTGCCTTTCTTTGGGACTGGAACGAAAACTGACCTTTTCCAGTCCTGTGGCCACTGCTGAGTTTTCCAAATTTGCTGGCATATCGAGTGCAGCACTTTCACAGCATCATCTTTCAGGATTTGAAATATCTCAACTGGAATTCCATCACCTCCACTAGCTTTGTTCGTAGTGATGCTTTCTAAGACCCACTTGACTTCACATTCCAGGATGTCTGGCTCTAGGTGAGTGATCACACCATCGTGATTATCTGGGTCGTGAAGATCTTTTTTGTACAGTTCTTCTGTGTATTCTTGACACCTCTTCTTAATATCTTCTGCTTCTGTTAGGTCCATACCATTTCTGTCCTTTATCGAGCCTATCTTTGCATGAAATGTTCCTTTGGTATCTCTAATTTTCTTGACGAGATCTCTAGTCTTTCTCAATCTGTTGTTTTCCTCTATTTCTTTGCACTGATCGCTGAGGAAGGCTTTCTTATCTCTCCTTGCTATTCTTTGGAACTCTGCATTCAGATGGGAATATCTTTCCTTTTCTCCTTTGCTTTTCACTTCTCTTCTCTTCCCAGCTATCTGTAAGGCCTCCTCAGACAGCCATTTTGCTTTTTTGCATTTCTTTTCCATGGGGATTTTCTTGATCCCTGTCTCCTGTACAATGTCATGAATTCTGTCCATAGTTCATCCGGCACTCTGTCTATCAGGTCTAGTCACTTAAATCTATTTGTCACTTCCACTGTATACTCATAAGGGATTTGATCTAGGTCATACCTGAATGGACTAGTGGTCTTCCCTACTTTCTTCAATTTAAGTCTGAATTTGGCAATAAGCAGTTCATGATCTGAGCCACAGTCTGCTCCCGGTCTTGTTTTTGCTGACTGTATAGAGCTTCTTCATCTTTGGCTGCAAAGAATATAATCAATCTGATTTCGATGTTGACCATCTGGTGATGTCCACGTGTAGAGTCTTCTCTTGTGTTGTTGGAATACGGTGTTTGCTATTAGCAGTGCGTTCTCATGGCAAAACTCTATTAGCCTTTGCCCTGCTTCATTCTGTACTCCAAGGCCAAACTTGCCTGTTACGCCAGGTGTTTCTTGACTTCCTACTTTTGCATTCCAGTCCCCTATAATGAAAAGGACATCTTTTTTGGGTGTTAGTTCTAGAAGGTCTTGTAGGTCTTCATAGTACCGTTCAACTTCAGCTTCTTTGGTGTTACTGGTCAGGGTATAGACTTGGATTACCGTGATATTGAATGGTTTGCCTTGGAAACGAACAGAGATCATTCTATCGTTTTTGAGATTGCATCCAAGTACTGCATTTTGGACTCTTTTGTTGACCATGATGGCTACTCCATTTCTTCTAAGGGATTCTTGCCCACAGTAGTAGATATAATGGTCATCTGAGTATTATGTTACAGGTGTACAATATAGCGATTCACAATTTCTAAAGGTTATACTCCATTTATAGTTATTAGAAAACATTGGTGATATTCCACGTGTTGTACAATATATCCTTGTAGCTTATTTTATACCTAATCATTTGTACATCTTAATCCCCTACCCTTATATTACTGACCCCCACCACCAGAGAAGGAAATGGCAACCCACTCCAGTATTCTTGCCTAGAGAATCCTGTGGACAGAGGAGCCTGGTGGGCTGCTATCTATAGGGTTGCACAGAGTCGGACACAACTGAAGCAACTTAGCATGCATGCATGCATTAGAGAAGGAAATGGCAACCCACTCCAGCATTCTTGCCTTGAGAATCCCAGGGACAGAGGAGGCTGGTGGGCTGCCATCTATGGGGTCGCACAGAGTCGAACACAACTGAAGCGACTTAGCAGCAGCAGCACCCCCACCCCGCTGGTAACCACTAGCTTATTCTGTGAGTCTGCTTCTTCTTTGTTATATTCACTAGTTTGTTGTATTTTTTAGATTCCATATATTAGTGATATCAGAGAGTATTTATCTTTCTCTTAGTTCACTTAGCATAAGGACCTCCAAGTCCATCCATGTTGCTGAAAATGGCAAAGTTTGGTTCTTTTTTATGGCCAGGTCACATTCTGAGCTACCAGGGTTATAGGACTTCAACACATGACCTTGGTGGTGGGGGGTGGGGACACAATTGAACCCACAACAATGTTGTGCCAGCTTTGCTCTTTACACAGCTGAAGAGGAGGACTAGATCCCGCTATAGCTGCATCTCCCAAATCACTGGCGGGCTACCTCCCAGGTCACAGCATGTCAGCTGTCACTACCCCCTTTTCTACGAAAAGACAGAGCAGCCTGAGCGATGAAGAAGCAAGCTGTACCCATCCCATGGAAACTGCCTGATTTCCCGGGACAATCTGCATGCTAGCCAAGCAGGAGGTACTTTGGTAAAACAGCTGAATTACTGCTAGTTTGGCAAGGAGGAGAACAACTCAGAATCCAGTTTTTTCCCCTCCTCTCTGCTTGCCCTGGAGCACCAGGTTTAATAGAAAACATTATATGTGGCACCACCTAGAGTCAGATGATGAGAAAGACCTGAAAAGAAAAGGAAGAGTTTCCGACTGGGCTTTTCTCCCCTTTGACATTTCTTGGTGATCATTATTTCAAACTTGCCTTCTCAACCCCTTCTCCTAGATTTCTGCCATCACACCCGACCCAATAAAAGTCATGCTCAAGAAATGGTTAGGAACACCACAAGCAAAGAAAACTCAAATTCCATTTTTGGACCTACTTTTCTAAATCTCTGGATTTGGAGTTTCATTACAGTTTTATCATTTGGCAAGATTCTTGAATTTATCCCCATCCCCATCCCTGCCAACACACACACACACACACACACACAGGACCTGAGATTTTAAAAGTTGGTACCTGCCTCAAAGAGAGTGATCGATACAATTTTTCAAAAAAGACACTGAACCACCTTGTGACACGGACTCAAGCTCTCTCCCCTGCTCGGTTAGAACACAGAGAGACGGCAGCTGCAACCCCACACCAAGCTGGCAGGACATCTGAAGGCTCTTGATTTCAAGTCACATGTATGTTCTCGAAATTTCGATTTCTGCTTTATTATTATGGCAAGGGGCAGTAATAAAGTACAGTTTCTTCTTTCAGAGATTCACAGACTAACTGCCATTTCAGAAATCATTTACAAGCATACCTCGCCTTATTGCATTTATTGCCCCTTGCAGATACTGAGTTGTTTTTTTTTTTTCCCACAAATTGAAGGTTTGTGGCAACCCCGTGTCAAGCCATTTTCCCAACCATGTTGGTTTACTTTGTGTCTCTTTGTCACATGTTAGGGGTAACATTTTCATTATTATTGTGTTTACTAGGTTGATCTGTTATCAGTGATTCTTGATGTTACTACTGTCACAGTTTTGGGGCTCCATGAACCATGCCCAGGTAAGATGGTGAACTTAACTGATAAATGTTGTGTGTGTTCTGACTGTTCCACAGACCACCTGGCCATTCTCCCATCTCTCTCCCTCTCCCTCACCCTCAGGCTCCCTATTCCCTGAAACACGATATTAAAATTAGGTTAAACGTAACCTTATAATGACCTCTAAGTGTTCAAGTGAAAGGGAGGGTCACAAATCTCTCGCTTTAAACAAAAACCTAGAAATGATGATTATACTTGGTGAGGAAGGAATGCTGAAAAGACCAAAAGCTAGGCCTCTAGTCCTGAACAATTAGCCAAACTGTGGAAAAGTTCTTGAAGGAAATTAAAAGTGCTGTTCCAGTGAACATACAAATGATAAAAAAGCAAAACAGCTTTATTGCTGATATGCAGAAAGTTGTAGTGATCTGGACAGAAGACCCAACCAGCCACAACATTCCCTTTAGCCAAAGCCCAATCCAGAGTCCAATCCTAACTCTCCTCAATTCCATTAAGACTGAGAGAGGTGGGGAAGCTACAGAAGAAAAGTTTGAAGCCAGGAGAGGCTGGTTCCTGAGGTTTAAGGAAAGAAGCTCTCTCCATAACAAAAGTGCAAGGTGAAACAGTAAGTACTGATGTAGAAGCTCCAGTAAGTTATCCAGAAGATCCAGTTCAGATAATGAATAAAGCTGACTATAAAATTTAAATGTAGACAAAACAACCATTTATGAGAAGAGGCCATCTAGGACTTTCATAGCTGCAGAGGAGAAGTCAATGCCTGGCTTCAAAGCTTCACAGACAGGTTAACTCTCTTGTTAGGGGGCTAAAGAGCTGATGACTTTAAGTTTACCATTTACCATTAAAAATTCTAGGGCCCTTAAGAATAATGTTAAATCTACTCTATCTGTGCTCTATCAATGAAACAACAAAGCCTGGATGACAGCACATTTGTTGACAACATTGTTTGGTAACTATTTTAAAACAATTGTTGAGACCTGCTGCTCAGAAATAAAGATTCCTTTCCAAACATTACTGCTCACTGACAATGCATGTGGTGAGTCAAGGGCTCTGCTGGAGATGAACAACGAGATTAATGCGGTTTTCATGCCTGCTAACATCCATTCTGCAGCCCACAGATCAAGGAGTAATTTTGACTTTCAAGTCTTGTTCTTTAAGAAATACAATTCATAAGGCTAAAACTGCCAAAGACAGTGATTCTTCTGATGGATCTGGGAAAAGTAAATTGAAAAACTTCTGGAAGGATTCATCTGTCTAGATTCCATTAAGAGTATTTGGGATTCGTGGGAAAAGGTCAAAATATCAACATTAACAGGAGTTTGGAAGTTGACTCCAACTCTCATGGATGACTTTGAAGGGTTCAAGATTCAGTGGAGGAAGTAAATGCAGATGTGGTGGAAACATCAAGAGATCTAGAAATTAGAAGCGGAGCCTGAAGATGTGACTGAACTTCTGCAATCTTACGATAAAACTGTAATGGGTGAGGAGTTGCTTCTTACAGATGAGCAAAGAAAGTGGTCTCTTGAGATGGAATCTACTCCTGGTGAAGATGCTGTGAAGACTGTTGAATGACAACAAAGGACTTAGGACATTACATAAACTTAGTTGATAAGAAGCAGCAGTAGGGTTTGATAGGACTGACTCCACTTTTAAAAGAAGTTCTGTACATAAAATGCTAGCAACAGCATTGCCACTACAGAGAAATTGCTCATGAAAGAGTCAATCAATGCAGCAAACTTCACTGTTTCTTATTTTAAGAAATTGCCACGACCATCCCAACCTTCAGCAACCACAACCCCGATCAGTCAGCAGCCATCAACACCAAGGGAAGATGTTTCACCAGCAAAAAGATTACAACTCACTGAAGGCTCAGATGATGGTTAGTAGTTTAAAGCAATTTTAATTTTTTAATTAAAATATGTACCTTATTTTTAGACATAATTCTATTGCGTACTTAATAGACTACTGCTGCCGCCGCTGTTCACTTGCTCAGTTGTGTTCGACTCTTTGTGACCCTATAGAATGTAGCCCACTAGGCTCCTCTTTCCATGGGATTTTCCTGGCAAGAATACTAAAGTGTGTTTCCATTTCCCCCTCCAGATCTTCCTGACCCAGGGATCGAACCTGTGTCTCTTGAGTCTCCAGCATTGCAGGTGGATTCCTTACCACTGAGCCACTGGGGAACCCTACAGTATAGTATAAACACAACTTTCATATGCACTGGGAAACTAAAAAATTTGTGTGACTTGCTTTACTGAGATGGTCTAGAAGTGAAACCACACCATCTCCAAGGTATGCTCTCCACAAGAAAACATTATTGATGTTTCTTCAGTTTCTTGAGAAGTAGATCAGTAGTGATAACATACAGTACAATCCTGTTCAGCAGAATAACACGGATCCATGTACAAAAGACTGAATGAACCCACTGGTGGTCTCTGATGGAGAAAGGTTACAAGGAGTTACTCTTGGGAACAGCCGTTGAGTTCTGCATCATCACTCTATGGCTCAGTCTGCTCACCTGGAGATAATAACAGTGGCTTTCTCATCAGGCTTCTGACAATCCATGAGTTACTGTAATGTAAAGTGCCTGGACAGTGCAGCCCAAAGGAAGCTCAAGTAATGGCACGCCATTGCTCTTGTCATAATCAGGGCTTTCACGGAAATTGTATGTTTTTTTAAAACATATCCTTTTATTCCAAGGAAAAGTTATCTGGACAAAACAATCATTTAGGGCATTCCACTAACTAAGAACAGAAATACACTCAGCCTATCCCCAAATGAGCCTCCACTCTCAAAATTCTATAGGTGGAAAATTCAATGACTCAACCTAGTTGGAAATTTATTCTAGCCCATTAATATTTCACAAGGTCAGAAATACAACTAGTAAACAGGGGAATGGGAAAACAATCAACCACTTTAGATAATTCTAAAAAATGAAAATATGTAACTGTTTTCAACTATATTAAATGAGGCAGAAAAACTATTTTTTAAAGATATTTCCCAATGCTGCCAAGACTAAAATAAAGCCAGAAGTCACACATGTTGCCAGTGAGAGAACAAGCTGGTGCAAACCGTTAGCAGAACAAGTGGGCAGTCTGATCGAGAGTTAGAAAAACCTCCTGTCCTTTCACCTAATCATTGCATTTCTGAGAATCAAGCTGAAGAAAATTTCTCAAAATAGGGGGAAAGTCATATAAACCCTCATTTCACAACCATGAACACTATCTCTAAGTGAAAAACCACAAACAACGTGAATGCCAAATAATAGGTAAATAAACTGTATTATACCAAATGAATGGACTGTTTAAGCATTAAAAGTGATAGAGAAATACACTGTAAAAACATAGAAAAATGTTAAAATGTTACCTGGGAAAAAATTAAAATATAAAATTGGATACCTCTGAGAAAAGCCTAAATACAAACTTGTACAATGCTAATAGTGATCTATGAAAGAGGCCAGACTCTCTGTGGGATGCTCTTTTCCTCCTTCCCCATTCCCCCAATTTTTATTATTACCTTTATAATAAAAACGTTTCTTCCTGTCTCACGAAAATCTGTCTTCTGCTGTGGATACAGCATTAACTGCTCTCTGCCTTGTAACCCTCCAGCACACACTTCTCTGGGCCCTTCTCTCACTCTTTGGGAAGGGCAAGGCTACTCCCTAATGAAGTCTATTCTCTTCTAAATGCCAAAGCTATTCCACAGGGCATTAGAGGCGATCCCCTCTCCCAAGTGAGAACACCGGCTGCCCTCACTCTCCTCCCTGTAAGTACCAGGTTGTTCCAAAGAACCAGAGAATGAACCCTGTAACTTCTAAGCAAGACACAGAAGAAGGTGGCATGGATTCTAAATCGACCACTCTTCGGGAGCCCCTGAAAGGATGAGTCAAATGGTACCTACCCTGGAGACCTCGGCCCAGGCCATCCTGGCTCTGGCTGAAACCATTCTGTATTTCTGTCCTCCAGGTGTGGATAAGTTCCTTAACGGACCCGAAACAGTTTGATCAGCAGAAGGAAAAAAGCAAAAAAGACTTAAACACCCGACAATAGGGGAATTATTAGATTACAGTGCATCTACTGGATGGAAGGGTAGGTAACCTATAAAACAACAATTACAGGTGCTACATGTGCGGGAATGTGTCAAAAGGTCTCTAAAGTAAAGTGTAGGAAAAGCCAGTTACTCAATCACATGCCCCATGACAACAACCATACCCTGTGCAGACTGACCAGTAACACTCAAAGTTTACAAGTCACTGACTATACCCAGGCACTGTGCTGTGTGCTTTGCAGCCGTTAAAAAGTGACAACAATGCCACTTAGAAGGCTGATTACTCTCATTTTGAGAGGAGGGAATTGAGGTAGCAGAAGGATTAAGGAATTCTCATTTAATCCTCCCAACGACTAAGCTTTAGACCACACTGGTAGCTCTCCTAAAATCACACAGCACAGTGGAGAGAGGGCTAGGGAGGAGGGTTGGGGTTTGGACAAAGTCCTTCTCCAGGTCTCACACCCTCAGGTTCTGGACTGGAAGGGAATACACAAGGAATCTGAAATGCAAGGAGAATTTGTCTTAGAAAAGGGACTTCTTTTCCTTCCCTCTGTTGTCTAAACTTTTTAGCGGTCTTCTGTTTTTGTACTTTAAAGACTAAAAGAAAAAAAGAGGGGCGATGGAGGAAAGGTTTTGTGAATGCCTGTGTTTATGTGTATGATTTTTTAAATTATGTTTTGATCAAAAGACTAAACAAATGCCAATAAAGTCTCTACTACACTTGAGGGTGAAGAGTAGGAAACAGGGAGAAAAAAAATAATGGAGAATAGCCAAGGTGAGCCTGTTTCAGACCAAACCAAACCTCACCCAGCAGCTGCCCACATCATCTTTTCTTTGAATTTCTCTTTTCACCAGCTCTTCCCATTTATGCATGAATTCTGAAATCATGGAACTGGACTGGCAGAAGACAGAGAATGTCACAGAGAACGTTAAGATCACACAGCTGCAACTGACAAAGCTGGGAATTAAACTTAGGTCTCAACGCTTGATCCTGCATCCTGTCACAAACTTGTCCTGCTCTGAATATTCCTAGTTCAGCTAAACACAATCTGTATTTATGGGAGTTCAAATACACACTGTATTCCAAAAATGATCATTCACATTCAGAATGTTTAATAATGCTCAAAACTGGACAGATTATAGGGTTCACACATACTGTCTCATTTGAAACTCAAATTACAAACATTCAACTTTCAGCAGTTTCGAAGCCAGACTAGAAACAGAAAAAGCTGAAACAGACATCATACATTTTTTTTTAATAACTCTGTAAAAAAAAAAAAATGCATTATGTAGAGTGGTCTATTCAGAAGAAATCAGATGCAACACACGAGATGAACTACATCTCACAAAAAAACATATTCTCCAGCCACCCCCTCCCAAAATTTCTCTGAAGACTAGGGGGAGGCATCAGGGACCCAGGGAGGCCTCTCAGGGGCCGGTCTCAGAGGGGGAACGTCACGAGGAGAGAGAGCCTGGCCCCAGAGGGGGCCCCAAACCCAGGGCTCCTTCCTGTACGTCAACAGGCTAAGCCTCAAATCCTGGTAACAACTATGTGAAAAGTTCAGATAATCATCATCTCCTCATTTCCTCAGCTGGCTTCCAGAAAGACAGCAGATTCAGAGCCAGAACACAGAGTTCTCCTGTGCAAGAGGCCCTTTGGCCCGGCGCCCAAAGCCCAGGAAACAGCCAAGAACCAATGTCCAGCTGTGTGGTCCCCGGGCACCGGACAACCCGGGGCCTCTGCACTGGCCCCCGAGTACTTCCTGCCAGCCAGCGTGCTACAGCCCAGCTCACTCTGCAGCACCCAGTTTTGGCAACAAAGAGAAATAAGGCTCTATGAGCAGGGAGAAAGATCCTACCACTCCCCGGGGGCCCCTCAATTTATACCCCTAGGGCCTTCTTTCTCGGAGATGACCACTGACCCAAATCTCACGCTGATTTGGGGTACAAAATGGGTAAGAGGCTAAAGAAGGGAGACAGGTGGGGAGGACAAGAAAAGACCCCGGGTCTGGTGGTGCCCATCTGAAGATGCTGCCCAGGTGTCGGCAGAGAAAAGGGCATTTGGAAGCAGATTACCATAAAGTCAGTACCAACTCCATGGCGAATACCTGAGGTGATGCTACAGTGGATCTAATCATCAAGAATGCTGCACAATGTGGAAGACGTGCAAGGTGGTTCCAGCCTGGGCCTTGGGGTCAGGTAGCCCTGGGTTCAAATCCAGGTTGGCTGCTTGCTGGTGAGGAGACACCAGAGCTACTCAATCTCTGGGAGTCCCAGCAACCCACGTATGAGAGGAAGGCAGCGAGAGGACCCCAGAGTGGGGGTGAGGAGAGTCTGGTGAAAGGGTCCCCTGTTCCCCAAAAGCTGTGGCTCCCACCACACCAAGACCCCTGCTTCTGCACTAACCACGCTGCTCTGAGAGCGAGTTACAGGTGGAGCGGGCAGGACAGCTGGCCAGAGGCCGGAGCCCCGCGACTGGCAGCACACAGACCGGGGGGAGCTCCCCACTGACACCCCGGGACGGCCCCCCGCCCGCACCCCCAGCACAGGGCAGGCCCACTCACGGCACTCCTTCTCGTCACTCTTGTCGAAGCAGTCGGGCAGCCCGTCGCACTGCCAGGCGCCAGGGATGCACCGCCCGTTGCTGCACATGAAGTTGCCCGGAATGTTGCACTCGTTGGTGAAGTTGTTCCCGGGGAGCAGCTGGCTCTCTGTGGGAGGAAAGGGACAGGGCGGTGAGACGGCGCAGCCAAGGTGCCAAGGACCTGGGCCCCCACAACTCTCCCTCCACACGGGCGTTGTATGTGACATTTCCGGTGGGTGACGGTGCCTCTCTGGGCCTCAGTTTCCTCATCTGTGAAATGGACTTATAATCTGCCCCACCCCCGGGGATTCTGTGAGGCCTACGTGAGGACTGAGCACACAACAGATGCTCACAGACTTCTTGCTTTGTCGAAGACTGGTCGTAAAACGCAAACGTTTTTCTTCTGGTCATCAGCAGTGGCTAAAAAGAAAGTTTTCCAAGACAGAAGTGAACGAGGAACTCTCAGTGCCTCCAACAATGGAAACTGCAGGCTCTTTCCAGGTCTCAGACTCTGCAGCCCTATGATCACAGAATCCTTGAACTCGGGCCAAGTCGACAGGAATACTAGGAGATAATTTCACTATAGGAAATAGGAGCCCCAGCCCACAAAACCGACCTGCCTGGGGTCACATGGGGAAGAAAGGCCAGGCTGAAACTTGAGGGCAGACCTTCTAGCTCCATAAGGCTGCCAAGAGTTCCCAGAGATTTAGCACCAAGGCTCAAGGTTGAGACTCAACTCCACTGAACAAGTCATAGAATGGCAAGCCCCTCATCCCACAGTGCCAACTCTTAGGCTGGAAAGCAAACAGGGAAGGCCAAGGAGAGATGACTTCACCCATCAGCGGATCCTGGGAGCCAACTGTTAAGGGAGCCAAGATCTGATCAATCGGATCCATCTGAGCCACTGTGATCAATAGCTGGGCGATCAGGAGCCATTGGAAATAAAACAGTCCTAGGGGAAAAGGAGTTTTTAAAAAAAGACCAGTTCTTCCAGGACTCCCTCCTGAATCTACAATAGGCATTTATTGAAACTTTATGACCATATTCATCCACTAGATAGATTCTAAAGATGCAGAGATGAAAGTTAGGCTCCATCCTCTAGGCTGGAAAGGCACAAGGGTATACTAACAATTTTAGTGCCCCATACTAAGGGGAAGTTCAGGCTCTTGTGGGGTGGCGGGAGGAGAGAGGGCCCATGAGTCTCTTCCACAGGCTCTCATGCCAGCCCCCTGAGAGCACACCTTCTTTCATGCCATCATCCTCTACCTGATTTCTACCTGGAATGCCCTTTGACCCATGGGGTCTCCCAGGAAATCCCAACACACCTGTTAGCATACAACTTCTTTGTTACTTTACCTCGGAAGTGTTCCCTGACTTCCCCAAGGAG
This sequence comes from Okapia johnstoni, assembly GCA_024291935.2. Classification (NCBI taxonomy): domain Eukaryota; kingdom Metazoa; phylum Chordata; class Mammalia; order Artiodactyla; family Giraffidae; genus Okapia; species Okapia johnstoni. The sequence goes on from CM044325.1 coordinate 13,281,334, forward strand.
AAATGGGCAGTCACCCTGTTGTGTGGCTATGGTACTAAAAACATTTTACAACTGGAACAAGTGGGCAGCAAGTTGGAAAAGACACAGCCGTAGGCAATGGGTACCATGTCCGCCCAGATGCCACGGATAGTCCTCAGAGACCACCTGCTCCACTGCACTGAATTAACAATGTACATGAACACCCTACTGAAAACGAGCTTTCATAATTCACTGAAGAATTCTAGAAGAGCAGCTATAGGGAGGGGCCTCATCCTGCCTTAAGAGCCTGCATTGGACTCCTAAAAACCTTCCTTGTCCCCTCCTCACTCAGTCACCTGCCACGAGGGCCAGTCACCAAGTCCTGCACGCTAGTCTCCACTGCCACAGCCACGACTCCAGCCCAAACCACCACACCCTCTCGCCAGGACCCCTGCCTACAAGTGACCCCTGACTCCCCTCAAGCCCATCTCTCTGGCCAGAGGGACCTTTCCAAAGAGCAAATCGACTGTGACACTTCTTGACTTTAAAAAGCTGTTGAAGGTTTTCCTCAATGTTCTTAAGATAAAGTCAAAATTCAAGGCATTAGAGAAAGGTCACAGGAAAGAGGTGGCATTTGCAGGGTCTGCTGACAGACACAGAAATGAAACGTAAGGGCCCCTCACGCCTACAGAAAGATGGCAGAGATCAGAGCAAGAAGGCTCAACCCAGGGCACGGACAGTAGGGAATGAAAAACCACATGGCTCTGATGGTCTGGAACTGAGAATGTACTGTACCCCTTCTTTCCCCAGTTCTACACCCAAGCCAGATATCACTGATCATGGGGTTCTGTCCACTGAGCCCACCCTCCATATCAGAAGCCCTCTCAAGACTGGGCTTGAGGAAGCCACTGCCAACCCTGAGATGGTCGTGAAACCAGCTGCCCATCTCTGGACAGAGGCACAACATGCCGGAGTGGAGCTCCTAGGAGCCAAGCCTAAGAAGGACAGCCAGGTGCTGGATCCCCTCCACAGACTTGATGCGTAACCCTGAAGACCTACGCATCCAGCTCTTTCCTAATAACTGCTCTGGGCTCCCTCCCCCCCACCACAAACTCCGCAAGCAGGGAACTCTTTGGGGCTCAGAATGTAGCTGCCATTCTGTTTTGTTTGGAAATCACTTATACTTCCTAGTGCAGAGCTAGCTTCTTGAAGGCAAGCCCCTTGGAAGAGTCACCGGGACTGTGAAATCTTGTTCTGATAAACAGATTTCCAGGGCCAGAAAAATTGGCCAGATTAGATTCCAAAGTGCTTGCCCTGATAATCCAAAGCCTGGAGGCACGGGGACTTGATAAATGAGAGGGTGGACTACAGACTAAATACCACGTAGGTTAGACACAGGTGGTCTTGCAGCCATGGGGCTCCCAGAGCTTTAGTGGCAGGACCTCAGATCTCCTGGCCCGGTGTATGAGAACGCCAAGGAGCCATCCTTGTGCGCGTCTCAGCAACTCCATCACGCGTGCAGGGGCTGCAGAGCCTTGTGCTTTATTTATTTATTTATTTTTTTGCCTTGTGCTTTAGAAGTGACAATATCAACAAACACAAAAGGAAAAGGAGAAGACAAGGCCAAGAGAGGTTGAATCATGCTGACTCTGTCTTCAAAAATCTTCCTCAAACCACTTACGGTTGCCAGAGGGGAGGATGGGGGAAAGGGATAGTTAGGGGGATTGGGATGGATAGGTCCACACTGCTATATTTAAAATGAATAACCAACAAGGACCTTACTGTATAGCACAGGGAACTCTGGTCACTGTTATATGGCAGCCTGGATGGGAGGGGAGTCTGGGGGAGAATGGACACATGTATATGCATGGCTGAGTGCCCTTGCTGTCCACCTGAAACTATCACAGCATTGTTAATCAGTTATGTTGTTGTTTAGTTGCAAAGTCGTGTCCGACTCTTTTGCAGCCCCAGGGACTGTATAGCTTGCCAGGCTCCTCTGTCTATGGGGTTTCCCAAGCAAGAAAACTGGCGTGGGTTGCAATTTCTTTCTCCAGGTTAATCGGCTATACTCCATTACAAAATAAAGTTTAAATAAAAAATCTTCCTCAAACCCATCTAATGTGCCTCACTAAACTGGCACCATCCAATCCGAGCCACTGAGACCCAGGGTCTGCTTTACACCAGTGGTTCTCAACAGGGGACACTTTTGCCCCTCCGGGGGACAGATGGCAGTGTCTGGAGACATTGTTGGTTGTGGCTTCTATTGAGTAGAGGTCAGGAATGCACCCCCGTAATACACAGGGCAGCCCCTCACAACAGAGAACCACCTGGCCTGAAATGGCAGAAGAGTGCCGATTTGAGAAATTCTGGCTTAAACCAACCTTTCACTTCTCACTCCCCCCAACTCTCGCCCCAGGTCTTTCTCCTCACAGCAGATGAAGATGTTAAACACTGCTGATGGCTCTTTTGCGCCCTTGTAATAAATCTAAAACTCTTGCCAGGGTTTATAAAACCTGGTGCCCGCCCCACCTCCCCACCCCCACCTCTACAACCTCATTCCAACCATCTCCTCCAACACAAACGTCCTCCCTGCAGTGGTCCTCCGCTCATGTTGTCCACTGACCCCGATTCTCCCACACACCTTGCATCTGGTATTACAGGTTGAATGTCTCCCCCCAGAATTCACATGCTGAGGTCTTAACCCCTGTATCTCAGAATGCCACTGTGTTGGGAGGCAGGGACTTTAAAAGGGTGATTGAGTTAAAATGCTGAGAAAGACTGAAGGCAAAAGGAGAAGGGGACAGCAGAGGATGAGATGGTTAGATAACATCACTGACTCAATGGACATGAATTTGAGCAAACTCTGGGAGATAGCAGATGAAGAGGAGCCTGGGGTGCTGCAGTCCATGGGGTCACAGAGTCAGACACGACTCAGCGACTGAACAACAACAACAAAGTTAAAATGAGGCCGTCTGCGTGGGCTCTAATCCCATCGGTCTGGTGTCCTTGTAAAAAGAGATGAGGACACAGACGCACACAGGGAGGGTCATGGGAAAACTCTGGAAGAAGACAGCAGTCCACATGCCAAGGAGATAGGCCTCAGAAGAAACCAACTCTGCACACTTTGATCTCAGACTTCTGGACTCCAGAGTCAGAGTAAAGAAATGTCTGGTGTTGAAGCCGTTCACCATGTTTCCTTGTCACGGCAGCCCTGGCCAACGGCTACATCTGGCTAATCTCGTTCATTCTTCACTTTGTATCACTGACGCTGAGATTCCTTCACCGACACCCCATCTAAAGCTGGTCCCCCTGTTTCCAGCTCTGGCAGTATCCTGTGTTTTCCTTCACCCCGATGTGTGCTCATCAATGAACCTGTACTATCTCCCCACCAGACTGCACAACCCCAAACGGCACTGCTTTGGTTTGCTCTGAGTCCTGGGCATCTGACATTTAGTAGGTTCTCAACAAATATCTGTGGTTATTCTCAGAAGAAAACCAAATGTCTAGTTACTGATTTATCCCACATCCCTCACACTGTACCTTGGAAAGTTCCATCTACCCCCTGCCTCGTCCCCCAAGAAGGTGAGCAGGATCTGTACATACATAAAAATAAGGGACATGGGGGTGTCTGGATGAGTACAAGTAAATTACTACCCTGCCGGCTTTAAAAGAGGTTAGAAATCTTTTGAGCCCGACAGCAGGACTTTTTAGTGGCTGAAATATTTATCCCATCTCAGTGTCTTGAGACACATTTAGAATCCAAAAAAGACAAGCATTAGCACGAAGTTGGCTAGCTGGGGTTTCTCCTTCTCCTTTTTCTTTTTTCACTAAGCTGAAAAATTAAAGAGTTGCCCATTTTCACTGCAGCAGCACATCACTTACTTAAAATAACTACACCATCTGCACGAAGAACAACAACCAAAAAAACACCCAAGTCCTCCCCCATTGGGCAAAAGGAAAGAAGAAGCTGCTGCTGCAGTTTCTTCCAAAATTTCTGGCACCCACAAATTTTTATTTGATGAGGGGGTGCTGCAAAAACTCAAGACAGCTGCTGCATTCTGTGTCTTCTGGAACAGGCAGCGAGCAATGCTGACTTTTTCAGCTGAGAAACAGGAATTCGCTTGCACGGGTTGGAGCCCTCCACATGCTCCTCCTTCCTTCTGTTGATCTTCCCCCTCTAAGCTCACCCCTTATCGTGACGTCATACAGACTTGGCATCTGCAAACTATCAACAGGCCCTGCTTTCAGATTTCTGCCCAATCACCTTCACTTTTAGCCTTTGCTTCCTGACCATCCGGTCTGCAGGCTCCGTGAAGAACAAAACAAGACTTATACACGTATATGTACAGACACACATACAACTTAGTGTTCCCATTTGCAGATCGCAACCAGACTTTCCCCTAAAACCTCCCTGGAGAATGAACACACCTCTTCCCATTCCCTGGTGCCAACACACATCATGTTACGAGGCCACTGAAGACAACCATCTGCTTTCCCTTTGACTTGCTCCTTCAAATACACATGAACATCTCATGCACGGGCACATGCAAAGCACCAAATGAGCAGGTCCACCATGATTAGTTTCTCAACAGCCCTGAAAAATCCCTGCAGGTCCTTTCGACTCCAGACCACTCCTCGTGGTGGCACTGGTGTCAGATGGAACCAGACACATCTGCCTTGAGCACTTCCCAGAGCCATTTGGTTCTCATCAAACCAACTGCTTCCCGCTAGAGCTGTCTGGGGAGCATCCTAGCTGTCAGCAGGGTGGGAGGATTCACGCGTGAACGTCCGAGCCTGGTGTGAGGACTGGCCTCTGCCTCCAAGTGCAGAAGCTGGACCAGGTCTCCAGCTGTGTCAAGACTGCACAGCAATCTGCCCGCCCTGACAGCTCATTCTAAGAGTCCCAACCTCTGCATAGCCACCTGTTCAAGGAAGATACAGCCCAGGGACACAGGGGAGAAGTTATGAAATGACTCATGGATTCAGCCCAGGGATGATACCCTTGGCATTCATAGGTCCCATTTTTACACAGATTTCATGGGGCTTCCCTTGTGGCTCAGACGGTAAAGAACCTGCCTGCAATGCAGGAGACCTGGGTTCGATCCCTGGGTTGGGAAGATCCCCTGAAGAAGGGAATGGTAACCCATTCCAGGACTCTTGCCTGGAGAATCCCAAGGATAGAGGAGCCTGGGAGGCTACACTCCACGGGATCGCAAAGAGTTGGACACAACTGAGCAACTAACACTTTCACTTTCATATTTACACATAAAGCATATTATATTTACGCTGACCCTGAAGGAAGATGGGGTGTAAATTTCCCACAGGAATGATTTACAGATGGAGTGAGTCACCTGGTCAGTGAGCAAGCCGAGCTGTCCGCCCAGCGTTTGCACTTCACTCTGCATTCCCATTTGCCTCTCTCACGCAATGCAGAGCAGAAGCCACTACAGAGCGAGAAATCCTTTGTTTCCTTCTTAAAATGAGTGAGCAAAGAAAGCCAATGGCTAGTATTAATGGGGCAAGCAAAGAGAAAAGCGAAGAGGTCTAAGCAAAGGACAGCTCTTCACCAGGAAACAGCTTTATAAATTATTTTCATACTGTATTTATAGCCTCATTAAGGGCCCGAAGCTGTTACTTACATTTTTTAGTTATGCTTCATTGCGTTTCATGAGGAAAATTATATCCCAGCGGCATTAACATTGTGGGGATTTGCAGAGCTGGCAGGATGAGGCCCTTGTGAGGTCCAAGGTCCACGGACAGCAACACTGGGGTATGCTGTTCCTCGAGTGGGGTTGATTCTCAAAGGTGAGTTTTGAGCCCCCCCCTCCAGTCCCCAACCCTCAAATGCTCCCTTTAACGGCCCTTAAGAAGTTGATTATTGACTTCTCACTCCAGAAAATCTAACATCTACTGACATTAGCACCTGGCAGGAGTCTAACACCCATTCTCTCTCTCTGTCTTCACAGCAGTTCTCTGAAATAGGCCCCACACCCATCTTGCAAATCAGAAAACAGACTGAAGACAAAACACAGTACAGGGAGCTGCCAATGTTTTAGGTCAGACAGTAAATATTTTAGGCTGTGCAGCACAGAAGGCCAAATTAAAGATATTATACCAGTACTTATAGAAGCGGAGAGAAAACAATATTTTACACAACTTTTATTGATGAAATTCAAAATACTGACATAGCAATCGAGAGCAATTTTTCTGTAGCACAAGTCTACTAAGGAAGAGAACAGAATTCTTCTGGAGGGGAAAGGGGCAAGTGGCTGAGGTTCAAAGTTGGTATCCCCTATCATTAAAAGCTACTGCAAATGTTTACTTTTTCTCAACCACTTTAAAAGGGTAAAAACCATTCTGAGTTCAGGCATGGTGGTGGACTGGCTTTGGCCCCTGGGCCATAGTTTGCATACTCCTAAGCAAGAAAGTAGGTCTGCTTAAAATACCAAAATGGAAGAGGCACGCAATCCAAAGGGCCTTCCTCTCTATGTCATCACATCTCCCACACTCTAAAACAATTCCTTTGGTTTAGTGGCTGCCCTCACCACCACCACAAAGGCAGGGATCTCTGCTGCCCTATGTCCCCGGAAAGTGCCAGGCACCCGGCAGACATGAAGGAAATGCTTGTTGACTGCATGAGCGATGACTCCTAAGGACACTTCTAGTTGTGACACGCTCAGGTTCTGTGACTTTATCTAAACCCTACCTGAACCTATTTATGTGTGCTCAGTCATGTCCAACTCTTTGCAACCTCATGGACTGCAGCCTGCCAGGTTTCTCTGTCCATGGAATTTTCCACACAAAAATACTGGAGCGGGTTGCCATTTCCTACTCCAAGGGATCTTCTCGACCCAAGGATCAAAGCCGTGTCTTTTGTGTCTTCTGCATTGGCAGGCAGATTCTTAACCACTGCACCACTTGGGAAACCCGAATCTATTTATACTTCTGTGCAAAAGCAATGGGTGATGAGATTGGTTCTGTAAAACACTCCTGAGCTCCCAGGAGGGAGGAAGAGAAACAAAGAACTTTTCTGGATGAACTTCTATAGGCACTTGCTCTTTTTTCACACACACCGGGTCTTCACCAAGGGTGACCTGCATGGCAGGCCCAGGTGAGAACCTGGCCCCATGTGCCTTCTGTCTTTTCAGCTTCAATCGACAGCAGCAGCAGGAAGTAAAAATTGGGCAGTGAAGATAAACTGAAGGACAAGAGAGGGGACAACTTTATAATCAATCCATCAGGCTTGAAGATAAGCCAGGCTTCAGAGAGGACCAATCAATCCTGCACTTCAGCGCCTCTCAGAAACAGCCAAAGGGCCAACAAGGGGGGAATTCATCTCCAACTCCAAGGTCAGCACAGCCCCATCTGCCCAGGACAGCTGCAGCCATGCCTATGGTCCTTAGAAACCATTGTGCAGCCTGTACTCTGCTCTGCATAGACATACCCAAGGCGAGTATGGAAAAGTCCCAAAGCAAACCAAGAAATGAGGCCAGAAAAGCAAAATGAGCTTCATTTAGGCCCCAAAGCATACCCTGATGAGCACAGGGTAAGGAAGGATTTCTAAAAGAAGAGTCAAAAAAGCACAGGTCATTCAAAGTGATAAACATGACTGCATTAAAGTGGAAAGCTTGTGGTCATTAAAAGATGCTATAATCGAAGTTAAAAGATAAGCAACTAATTGGAAATGATATCTGCCATATATGTAACTCACAAAGATCCATAGTCAGGATTTTCTTATAAGACTATATATGGAAACACAGACCACCCAACAGAAAACTGGTCAGAACATAGAAATGAACAGTTATGTTTCCAGATGAGAAAACTCAAATAGCAGCTTCAGACAAACTCAACCTCACTTGTCATCAGAGCATGATAAACGAAACAAAGAAGTTCTCTTTCACACTCACCAGACTTGCAAAGATTTGAAGTCTGATATTCTCACATGGCACAATGATGGGTTACATACAACGTGAACTCCCGGCTACAGGTGTGGAGTAACGCAGAAGAGCCATTTTGCAATGCCCAGTGAGGCTGAAGGTGTGCCAAGGCTTTAACCCAGCTGATCCTCTTCTGGTACCTACTCCAGGCCTGGGGCAAGCATGCACAAGACAAGAGCAACAGAACCTTCACGGTGGCACTGTTGAAATACAAAACTGCAAGACACACTGACGTCACCACAACGAGAACGGATGAAGAATCTGGTCCATTCAAAGCTATGGACTATTGCCCAGGGCTGGAATTTAATGAACTGGGGTGGTGCGAATCACCATGGGTCAATCTGAGAAACCTGATGCTTAATGAAAAAAGTGAGTAGCAGAATATACCTTGAATCAAGCTCGAAGAACATGCTACTCTAATAGATACATCCAGATGTGAAGGTATTTTTGAAAATGTGCAGGAAAGGAAGACATCAGATTCAGGATAGTGGTTACCCTCTGTCGAATGGGATCAGAGGGCACCCAATGAACTTCAACTGTAAGATTTCTTGCTTTCAAGCAGTCTGAAGCAAGCACAACAAAATATCAGAGTTTAATGGAGCTGGGTGGAAAGCACACAGGCTTTCTTTGTGTTATTCTCGGTCCTTTTCCCATCCTTTAAAACACGTTTCATTAATAAAATTTATTATAAAGAACAAATATTATGCTAATATTTGAGAAAAGTCTATGAAAGACATATGGAACTGTTTATCACTAGTGTTCCAGCATCAAAAACCTCATCAACTATGAAAGGAGAAGAGATAAAAGGGGCAAGTGCTCACACAGAGGAAAAACATGCAAGGACACCCATCTGAGAGATTCAGTCTGTTACGGACTCTTTTCATTTTCTGAAAGGCAGCAACAGTTGCAGAGCAGAAGTGGATTGCAGAGGAAAAAAATAAACACTTCTCACAAGACAGATTGACCCACCCAACTTACTAAGGCATGACATTCCAAAAATAAAAATAACAAGGGCCAGCCAGGTCAGATATTTTATAAATACTAACTCCCTGAGATGTCAGGGTGGGAAGAAGCCACAGGAAAGCTTGCTTTCTCAGAATAGTCCATGCCATCTGCCTCCTTACTCCCCCCCATCCCCACCATGGGGCTGGCAGAAGGCTGAGCAAACGTGGGCTGAGCTGCGGCGGCCAAGGCTTTGATTTGGTATGCCCCATCACTATTGCCAAATGTCTGATTCTCTTACCACTGTTAACTAGCCGTGTGACTTCAGACAGGTAAGTTACCCTCTCTGAGCTGGAATTTTCCACTCATGAAACTGGGGTGACCCTACTTCCCTATCAGGGTTGCTGAGGGATTAGTGTAGTCCCTAAATCATGTCCGACTCTTTGTGACCCCATGGATTGTAGCCCACCAGTATCCTCTGTCCATGGGATTTCCCAAGCAAGAATACTGGAGTCGGTTGCCATTTCATTCTCCTGAGGATCTTCCCGACCCAGGGATCAAACCCGAGTCTTCTGCATTGCATGTGGATTCTTTACCACTGAGCCACCTGGGAAGGGGTATAATATATACATACACACACACACATATATAATACATTATATATACATATATATAAAATAGAGAGATAAAGTAAATATAATAGCATAGGCGGCATACACTGGGAGTCCAATAACTTCTAGTTCGTGACTCCTTCCTTCCCTCCACCATTTCCCTGACTCTCCTCCTAGAGCGGGTTCCATAGTGTAACTCAGAAAAGGCTGAGCCCCCTTTCTCCCTCTGCCTCCCTAGAAAGGGCACACAGACTAAGCAGGTGGAGCTGGTTGGCTGGCTGAGACCAATGGTCACTTCGGTCCAGAAAAGCAGACTTTGAAGACAGTCACTAGGTTTTAAGAACACAGTTAAGGGGCTCACAATGCAATGCAGGCCATGTATTCTAACACATGATAGTCTCAGTTTCACTATTGCTAAGAAATAATTAACCCTTCACTGATCATTCCTAAAGGCTCTTTAACAGCAGCCAAACTATTATACCCATGAGCCAACCCCTCCAAACCACATGGTTATGAAGTAGGTCAAAAGTGAAAGGCATGTGGGATTTCACCGTTGGAATCTGGGGGTGAAACTCCATCTCCTGGGGTCTCAGGTACCCCGGGTATAAAATAAAGTAGTAACAGATGACGTCCAAGTTCCCGTCCAGCTCTTGACTGCTCACTCTTGCTTCCATGGACACACCCTCGGTCCCTGAGGCAGGCAAACATTTGCCATCTGCCTGTCCTAGATACATTCTCTAGCATTTAAAAATAATACCCAGGGTTTACACAGAGCTCCTCAACTGAAGGACTAAAAACATTCCCGCAAGGCAGGTACTGAAGGCAGTTCCTCCTTTTCAAACACAAAGAGACAAAGACTCAGAGGTCAGCCAGCCTCTCGAAGGGCAGGGCTGGAACTGGCCAGAGAACTCAGGTTCCAGCCCCTGGAGGAGACTTAACTCTTGCCACCACATTTTAGGACTCTAACCTCCTGCATCATCCCCCATGGAGATGGCTAGTGCCACCTCCCTTGCCCCAGGAGAAAATAATCTCTAAAGAGTCACAAACCAGACCTGCCCTATCCCATTCCCTATGGAGTCAAGGGCTCCCTGGTTCCCTGCAATCATCCACAATTTTCCATCACATCTCAGCAAATGAATGACTGTCTGGCTTATCACTTCCTATTAGGTGAGGAACTCTGCCAGGGAAATCAAAAATGCCGGCCTGTTACCGCCAAGCAAGGGGGGAATACATATTAACTGGTGCGTCTTTTTAAATTTTCTTAAGTAGCTTAGTCCATTAAACCCATCCGTCCTGCTTCTACAGTCTGCTCACGTGAGCACCTCCCTCTGTGCTCGGCGCACCGACAGGCCCTCCATCAGGAGAAATTAGCTGACTTCTTGAGCAAATGATGTTTGTACATCCAGCAAGTGCCCGAATTAAGCAGTATTTACGGCTGGAGTCCCGCTTCAGTCTGCGTGTCTGAATGAGCGCTGATTTCAGAGGGAGCCACTCATCTTTGCAAGAGATTTGTCGGATTTGGTAACGACAAGGGGCTGAAACCTTGCAGGTGAACCTGTTCGGATTCTCCACACTGTGAAGGGTAGTTTATGATGGCCCAGAAAACAAAGCGAATTAAAACTGTAAGAGGGATCCATCCCAGAGCTGGTTTCTTTCAGGTCAGCCCTAAAGCCCACAAACTCCAAATTCTAATTCCAGGGGGATGGCTTAAGCCCTCCACACCTCAGTTTCCTCATCTATAAAAGAAGATGGACCAATAGGAGCTTGATAAGCTCCCAGGGGTGATCTAAGAGCTGTTTTGTCCCTCATGGTATTGGACTCATATATAGTCCCAGATCTGAAAACATTTCAGCTCTCATTGTCCATCATTTGGACCAGAAAACCTCCTAAAGAAAAAAAAAAAAAGATACATATACTAAAAATTCAATGGAAGCTTCTGGCATTTTCAGACATTTTATGACAGCATGCAGATTGGGGCCATAGATTAGCCAGAGTTCATTTGTTAAAGGTATTATTATCCACTATTAAAGAATGACTATTATATAAAGACTAGATGTAATGTAGGCAGAGACTATGTCACTACACAAGACATATCATTATAATGTAGTTACATGATTAATAATTAGTGGAAAGGTGATCTCAAGTGCAAAAGAATCCACCTTAAACTGAAGAAGATAGAATCCTACGAGGTGATATGAGATATTAAGAGACGGGAGCTGCTCATTAACAAACTATTTTTTGATAACCTGAAGAGGCCCTACCACATGGCTCTGGTTCAGGTTCACACAGCATTCTGTTAACAGGTGCAGCTCAGCACCAAGACACTGGAAAGAAGTCAAAGGCTTGCTAAACACAGAGACCAGGATCAACCTTTCAACAGGTTCAGCCCCTAGAGTCTGCATGATCTTCACCCTCTGATACCCTCTGGTTCCTGCCCCTTTTGCTTTCCTGGATCTATTTTCACCAAGTCCCCAGGGACCTCCCAAGCCTCCGAACTGATGAATCCAAGAGTTATTTATTAATTTATTTTACTGAAGAATAGTTGATTTACAATGCTGTGTTGGTTTCTGGTGTACAGCAAAGAGATTCAGTGTGAGTAGGTATATATATTATTTTTCATATTCTTTTCCACCATGATTTATGGATATTGAATATAGTTCCCTGTGCCATACAGTAAGACCTTGTTGTTTATCCATTCTATATATGCCAGTACGCATCTGCTAGTTTCACACTCCCAATTCAACCTTCCCCACTCCCTTCCCCTTTGGAAACCACAAATCTGTTCTGTATGTCTGTGAGTCTGTTTTGGTTCATAGATAGGTTCATTTGCATCATAATTTAGATTCCATATATAAGTGATGTAGTATAGTATCTGTCCTTTTCTTTCTGATCATTATCTTACTATGATAATCTCTAGGTACATCCATGTTGCTGCAAATGGCATTATTTCAGTCTTTTTTACAGATTAGTAATATTCTATTGTACATCTGTTGATGGACACTTAGGTTGCTTCCTTGTCTTGGCTATTGAAAATAATGCTGCTATGAACATAAGCATTCATGCAGCCTTTCAAATTATAGTTTTATCCAGATATGTCCCCCAGGAGTGGGATTATTGGATCATATGGCAACTCTATTTTTGGTTTTTGGAGGAATCTCCATACTGTTCTCCATAGTGACTACATCAATTTACATTCCCACCAACAGTGTAGGAGGCTTCCCTTTTTTCCCACACTCTCTCCAGCATTTGTTATCCAAAAGTTGCTTTAAGTCTTTATCTGGCACACAACTAGGCTGCAGTGGATAAATTGGATGGCTCCCTCCTCCTGAAACTCCATTCCCTCAGCCTCACTGACATGATGTTCTCCCATTCCCCCATCCTCCCCACACTCTTGGCTCTCTGATCATTCCTCCTCCATCTCCTTGAAGGCTTGTCTAACTGCACTCACCCCTCTTTCACCTCCAGAGTTGTGTCTCCCATTGCTTGAGTGACAGAGTCATCTTCCCTGGATAAGCTGTCTTGTCTGCCATGAGGGTCAACTTCCAGCTCAGCTCTCTTCCCTTCGACTCCATCCTCCACCCACAACTGCACACTTCCACCCACTACTGCCCAGGACACCCTGTCCCAGGCACCAACTCAGCATGTTTTGAACAGAACTCCGGATTTTTCTTCTCAACCTGCCCCTCCTGCATCACTCGGTATTTCAGTTGGTAGAACGGCCAACCACCCCTCCCCCACTTCCACCCACATCAATCAACCAATGTAAAACATTTTTTACTTTCATCTTTCCTCACCATTCCTAGCACTCACAACTCTAGTTTGAATACTTCTCTCTTGCCTTTATGGCTTTGCATTAATAGCTTCCTCGCTGGCTTTCCAAGATCCAGTCTTGACTTCTAAAAGGCATCCTTCACATAACTGTAGAGCAAACCTGATCACACCCCTCACTGTCATTCCATAGAGGGTAAAGCCACGGCCCTGGGGTCAACACAGGAGGCATGTCCTGGCCAGCCCACCTCTCCTGGGGCCCCTCACATGCAGGTCACTTTACAGCTCCCCCATCAGAACTTTCAACATAACTGACGCAAACGTCTATCTCTTCCCTTATCACAATAGCCATTGTGTGTGTTCCAGTCTTCCCGCAAAACCCCATGAGCAACTTTACACCAAGGGAGGGAAAGTGTCCTAATGTAGCCCAGAGCCAAGGACAGAATGCTGGGAGGCACGAAGTGTGTGGGTGTATAGAAATATGGATGGTTGCCTCTTTGTGCTATCATATTCTGAATAGCCTCTCACTCAACATTTTGTGGATTATTCCTGCAAGTTAAAATTATTCCTCAATCATATGGACAGTCCACATTTGTATGCAGCTTAAGATTTATGGAATGAAGACATGTTTCTTCATGCTCAGATAACAATTTGATCTCAACTCAATTATCTGAAAAATGGGAGTAGGGGAGCAGGATTCCCCAGTAATTTCATTCCTATCATTGTTATTAGGCTCCTTTCTGAGAAGTCCGTGGGCTCAGGGATTTTCTACAGAGCCATCTTCACTTCTAGATTCGCTTGAGCTTAAACGAATAATTCTCCATGGCTCAAAGTAAAAATTCCAATGTAGCCCAATCCTTTGACAGTAATCTCGGCAGGTAAGAGCTGGCCTCCAGGATTCCTGGGCATGAGAACTCTGTCTAGGGCATACACTGTCAGCAACAGCTGACACAGATGTTGGGGACACAAAGAAAACATTCTGTGATGACCCATTCTCTCAAGAGCCTGCTCACAAGAAATCAAGGTTCCTGGGAGAGAAGAATCAGGCCCAGATGCATCCAGGCACTGATAACACCCACAAGAGTCAGGGCCCCTTCTGTTTCTTCTCTGTGCTGGGTTGCAGGCAGCCTCAGGCAAGCCTTCGGGCTTCCATCCAGGGGGAGGTTGATTCCCCTTTCACCACAGTGAATCTCAAACCATCAGCACCCCACACACTTGGCCTCTGTTTGTTTCTTTCCGTATCTAGGGAGCAGTGACAGCTGCACTGAAGACAGTGGCATTGGGGGCTGGGACTCTCACCCAGAGCAGGCAAGGCAGCAAGCCCTCTGCTACTGGAGCAGCGTGGGTGGCCTGGAGAAACGGAGGGGTCTAAGGGGTTCTGTCAAAGGTGTTCCTGCCATCCAAGGCCTTGGGAACACTAGGACCTGGGCCCCCAGCCACCTCTATTCCTGGAAACACTGGCCTCCTTGGAACAAACAACCCAGTCTGTTTATCAGCATGGGAGGTGGCTACCCTCCACGGGCTCTGGATGTGGAGGGAAGAATCCTGGCTCCATGTGAACCTGCCAAGAGAGTTTAGGCAGCAGCACTGATCTAGGAAATGCCAGCAGAATGAAGAAACACCATGAGCCAGAACTGCCAACAGAGCTCGAGAGACGCTCCCTGTCTCTTCTTTTGTCGATTATGGGTCTTTATGCTAAAGACTGGAGCAGCCGCGGTCTTTAAACGAGCCAAGGAATTCAGCTTCTCACTGAACATCCACAGTAATCAGCTCCAACAGGAACCAACCCCTGCCTGGCACCACTCCCTTTCCAGGGCACATCACCATCCACCCCGTGCTGCACCAACGATAATGCAGTTACAGACAGCCGGGACTCTCCAGCTAAGAGGAAAATATGCACCTAATTAGATAAAGACAAAACAGAAAACCAAAACCTTTAATCAGTGCCAAAAAGAAGATGGACTACTTGATCTTTTGTGGAGCTTTATAACCTGGAATGTCCATCAAGATGATTTTTTCCTAAATGTTATTTTTCAGAACAATCCTCTGTGTCCCTATTTACAAAGAACTTAAAAATTCATAAGAAAATCTCAAGCAAACCAAGGGAAAAACAGATACAGGAAATAAACAAGCATGTCACAAAAGATGCAGGTGGCTAATAGAAAAAAAGATGCGCAACCTCAATGGCAATTAAACAAATGCAAATGCAAATGCCATTTTTAAAAATAATCTGATCAGCAAAAGTTAACAAGATGGATAATACTGAGCTGGCGTGGCTGTGCGTGCCTCTGAAGACACTGGCACACTGATACTACTGGTGGGAAAATCAGTTGGTACCAGCTCTCTGGGGCCATTTGGCAGTGCCCAGCACTATTTAATATGAGCTTATCTTTGGACTCACTGGTTTCATTTCTAGGAATCTATCCTTAGGAATGCATGTGTGCTAAGTTGCTTCAGTCGTGCCCAACTCTTTGTGACCCCATGGACTGTAGCCTGCAGGCTCCTCTGTCCATGGAATTCTTCAGGCAAGAATACTGGAGTGGGTGGCCATGACCTTCTCCAGGGGATCTCCCTGACCCGGGGATCGAACCTATGCCTCTTGCACTGCAGGCAGATTCTTTACCGCTGAGCCATCGGGAAAGCCCATTCTTAGGAATATATTAATATAAATGCATAGAGAAATATTCAGAAGGCTGGTTTTCCTTTACATGGTTATTTGCAAAAGCTGAAAACTTTGAAGAACTTAAACATCTACCAAGCAGGAGATGGGTAAATATGATATGGCATACCCACCAAGAACACTGCAGCCTTTAAAAAAAAAAAAACACAGGAGCCAGAATGTACTGACATGGAAGAATATCTACAATATAGGCAGAGGAGAGAAAGCAAGGTGCAGAACAGTATATACAGCATAATCCATTTTTGTTTATCTCTAGAGATGTATGTGGTAACATGCAAGCCCCATTTACATCTGCAGGTCTTAGAACATACACTCTGAAGGGAAAAAAGTGAGATGTCCTTTAAAAATATGGGTTATATTTTCTATTAGTATCTTTTAAAAGAAAAAAAATTTCTTAAAATAGCCCCATAAGTAAATATGCCTGGAGAACTTAATGATATAAGTGTAACTGCTATGATACAGGGGAAGAATTGCACAGCCCTGCTCATTATCAAAATACACCCCTCCACACACACACTCACAGAGAGGATGAGAAAGATTGGCTCCTTCAACTTTCAGAAGCAAAAGCCAAAAGGAAAAGGTCATCCTTCTATTCATGAATTTACAAAATATTTTAAAAGGCAAAAGCATGCCTTAACACTTACGAGGGACAACTTTGGGTAAGAGGACGTTTAAGTAGTTATGAAACTGATAGCCCCAACCTTTGGCCCAAATTAATAGTAGAAAATAAAATCAAATGTTAAAACTAAGGAGGGAATCTAAAAACCTGCAGATGGCTGCTTCTTAATGAGTTATTCTGGAAAATTACCTAAGGGCTGTTTTCTCCTTTACTCCCTAATAGAACAAAAATATATTTGACAAAGAGCTGCGGCCACCCCTCCCGGGCCCCACTCCCACCCAGCCCTTCTCCCCACAGGAGGCCCCCACCCGGTGGCCGGTGAGGGAGCGCCAGGAGCCCTGAGTCTGATTAAGGGATATAAATCTAATTTGTCCTCTGCAAGGAATGTAGCAAGTCTCTCCAAGGCTTGCTGGGCTCAGTGTGAGCCCACAATTATAGCTGCTCTGGACTCCGGCTTCCACACTCCTGCATCTTCCAGGTGGCAGCAAGCCACACTCTCTGCTGGAAGACACAGAGCTCATTCAAGGGCGCCTAGAGCTAAAGCCCTGGAGCCCGGAGCCCGAGGCCGGTGGGGCGTCTGGTCGCCAAGGTTTCCGAGTTGTCCCCGCAACCTCAGTGGATGGAGGGTCATCCCACAACCCTCCTCCTGGAAAAGGGGGCGGAAATTAGATGTTTTTTAAGGTTGAGAAAAAGGAACCAGACACTTATTCTTGCCAGGTTCAAAACCAGGCAAAAGTAACCTATGGGGTTGGAAGCCAGGATGGCGGGGGAACCACGGGGGTTCTGGGGTGCTTGGTGATGGTCCGCTTCTCCACCTGAGCCCTGGATTCCCAGGCGTGTTTGCTTCACGAAAATTCATGAGCTCCGCACTTCACATTTGCGCGCTTTTCAGTCAGTGTGTTAAACTTCTGCAAAAAGTTTATTTAATTAAAAAAAAAAAAACTCTTGAACAGTAGCTGGCTCACAGGCACCATCTCTGACCATTTTCAGTGGACCCTCTCCTCTCTTCCTTTTGCAGTCGGAGCCACCAGCAAACTCACTGGTCAAAGTCAGGCCAGGTTCCTAGGTCCCCAGGCCACAATGGCATGCTCTATTGATGGGTGGGGGGGGGACTGGCAGAGGGAGACGTGCTGAAAGGAATGTCCAGCCTTTATTTTTAATTGATTTGCTCACTTTCCCTTAATATCAAAACAGCCCCACTCCTTTTCTGCAATGACCAAAACGGCATCAGCCCCACCCCGATAAACCCCGAGCACGCAGACTTCTCAGGCCTGGCACGAGGCTCTGCGGGCCCCATCCACTGACCCTGGCTGAAGTGCAAGCCTCCAGGAAGCATCTGCAAAGTCTGAACAACCGCTCCAGCTCTCATTCCAAAAAGAGTCTGACCCCGGGCTGGGACTCACCTCCTGGAAAGCCCATGCCATCTCCAGCTACCTTCAGCCTCTTCCCCTACTCCTCTGTGGGTCTTGCTATCACGGATATTTAGGTTTTCAATGAACTTTCCATACAGTTACTTTACTTTGGAGGTTACCCCTTCTTGTGTTAAATAAAAAGGTTTTTGTTTGTTTGTTTGTTTGTCTTTGACACAAAGAATAATGTAAAGTTTATAGAAAACTATAGGGAGAGAAAAGCAATCCAAAAGGATGTGTATTCCAGGGACCTACAAATTAGGCACCTCAACACTGAGGTCTCTGGGTGGGAACTCTGAATCCACTTTCTCTTTCTCTCTCTCCCTTGCTATAATCGTGCTTTCAAAAAGGCGCTGCCAAGTCACCCCCACCGCTACCCATGTGTTCAGAGAGGATCCTCAGCTGCAGGGTAGAGAGTCTGATTGTAGCTCACCAGTACGGTAGGTGTCACCTCCAGAGGGCACAGCACAGAAGCAGGAGGAGTCAAAGAGAGCCCCTCACTGCCAAAGGGAGTGTCTGATTCTAAGAGCACTCCAGGGGTATGATGAGGCACGCCATACTGCACCCTTCCAGCAACTTCGTCCAAGAGGGCCCATCATCTCCCAGGATGTCATTACAGCATTTTCATGAAAGCCCAAGCTGGTGATTGATACCACCCATGTGTTTCTGCATACAGATTCCACTCCATTGCTGTCAAGCACCTCTCGTCTGTCCGTCTATCTCTCAGATCAGCCTCTTGTGTTCCCACAAAACAAATAGCTTCTGTTCCAGCTACGCCCTGTGCCGCCCACCCACCCCCCAGAATAAACTCAATCTCCTGCCACCTCCCTGACCCCAGGAAAAATCCCAAACTTGTGTAAACACGGGGCAGGCCAGCTCCAAGCTCAGACTCCGAGAGCAGGGAGGCGGTGAGGTGTGGAAGGAGCACCTCAGGCGACACTCACCGGGCCCAAGAATCACAGACCCACAGTTCAGCAACAAGTCACAGATCCAAAGATCACACTGGGAACGCCTGCAGAGAAAGAGCCAACTGAAAGCTTAACAAAAATAGCGTCTTTATTAAGGAAAAAAAAAAACGGGGTGCCAGCAAACCCGGCCTGGCATCAGCTCTTTTCCAGTGCCTTCCAGATCCTAGCAGATAACACAAAACCATGGAACCACAGCCCAGCAGTGTAGGCAAAACTGGCGTGGGCAGTGGGGAGGAAGACCTCAAGTAACCATGACGGTCAACTCCCCAACAGGAGGGAAAATCTCCAACACTCCCTCAGGGCTTATAAACTCGTGAGGAGAGAAGGGGTTATTTTGTAAAACACCATCCCAAGAAACAGTTCTTCAAAGTTCATACTCATAAGCCAGCTGTCAAGAGGCTAAGGGGCCCTGCTAACAAGCACACAATTTCAGGGGAAAAAAATGTCTGTTTTTACCAAACTCCCATCTGAATCAGGCACTTTCCTCAGTGCTGCTTAAAGAACACGAAAGAAGAAAGTTCCGAATCATTTCAAAAACAAACCAATGTTCAGAATGTTCACACAAATAAGTCAGAACAGCATTTCCAGCTCTAAATATAGCAAACATCTATGAGCAAGTCAATAACTTTTCAAAATTAATAAGTAACTTCAGAATTATAATAGAGAACTAAGAATTTAAACACTGTATAAATTTCCATTTTCTGCCCCCAAGCACCAGGGTTTTTTCTTTTTTTTCTTTCTACGTTTTCCATCCACAGTATTTTTTTCCAGTTTCAAAATTCCCAGAGGTTCATATCTTTAAATAGAAATACAGCACTCAGAATTCCTAACCTCTAATGAATACAGAAGGAAGAATTCCTAATCTTAGAATATAGAAGGAAGGCTATCTAACTTAATTAATTAAAATCAATAGTAAGAAACCACCTTCAAGGACACTAGTGACCAAAAAAAAGCAGACCGTAAACTCATGGATTCACGATGTTAGCAACAGGCCACCACTTAACTTCTCTTAGAAGTGATCCCTACATTTACGAAGCACCCACAATGTGTTAAGATCTGCACTGGTGTTTTTACACATTATTTAATCCACACCGCATCTCTATTGAGTGGCTTTTATCCCCATTTTACAGGTGAAGAAACTGAGGCTCAGGATGACAAACTAGTGAATGAGAACTGGGATGCAAATCAGAATCGATCTGCCTCCCCTAAGCTCTCATTTTTTTCTTAAAACCACCACTGTATTCTTAACACAGCAAAAACAAACAACATTATTATGAAGAAAACACGACCTACAATTGCTGTGGTTCTCTCTTCACCCTTTCAAGGTCTTAATTCACGTATTATTGGAATAGTGGAACTTCTGACATACAAATCCACATCAGAAGTGTTAAAAGACCATTCAGATGTGAAAGTCGTCTCCATGGGCAACCACTGCATTCTCATATCTAAACCACCGTAGCCCATGTTTTCCCGGACAATGACATTTTACCACTGCACTGGGTCCACAGAACAACATAATTAAACATTTAATCTCTACCTGTTCCCCACTGAGTGTTCTGTGGCATGGTACACAGACATTCAACTAACTGATTCATTCATTCACTCATAAAGAACTTACTGGGCACCTAAGATAAGCCTATGGGGACCACAAGGTTGGGGCACATTCAAAGCCTACAGCTAACCAGAAGAGAGGCGTGTGCATCTAAACAGCTGTAATGATAAAAGTTGGGATCATAAATGCCACAAGAAAGGAGTAGAAAATGGGATGTCATCAAGGAGGAAGAAATGTATTCCAAGGAAGCATGGTGGAATGCTTCATGGAATAATTCTCAACCAGGCTGATCTTGCAGCACTGAGGTGGGAGGGGTGGGAGTGGAGGGTGTAAACTTGCCTTCCAAAGAAACATTAAGCTAAGCTGAGGCACAAAAGCAAACAGTCAGGAGGAACAAAAGGCAGGAGGCTGAGAAAAGCTTTAAAAGCCACACTACCGGAGTTTGGACTTTACTTTGTACACAGTGAGAAACCAATGACATCAGTTTCAAGCAGGGGAGTGATAGGAGATGGATAACGCTTCAGGTTGGTTAACCTGGCACCCCTACCTAGACAGACACCAGGGTAGGGAAACAGTTAAGAAAATTTGATTTGGAAGCTACTGGCAACTTTTCGGCATCTGTTTGGGAATCAGAGTTGGGTCTGACTTTACTAACTCCAATATATATTTCCCCCCCTCACAAGAAATATTACAAAAAGTTGGTCAAA
Organism: Okapia johnstoni; assembly: GCA_024291935.2. Lineage (NCBI taxonomy): Eukaryota > Metazoa > Chordata > Mammalia > Artiodactyla > Giraffidae > Okapia > Okapia johnstoni. Next base: position 13,302,485 of record CM044325.1, read on the forward strand.
CTTAAAGTAAATAAATATATTGCGTCTCTATTTCCTACAGAAGGAGACAACCCAAGTCATCAATCTTTGGCTCTGGAAAACAGCAGCTGGTATTTTTGGCAGCAGACCCTCTGTGCTAGTTATATGTTTTGCTCAAGCTAATGCTGTGCTTTGTATTTCTTCAGCCTGCATCACTGGAGGAAGGGGCAGGCCATCCCACAGCCTAACAAGCAATAAAAGAAGCTGCACTGGGCTTCAAATGTGAGCACTGCGATAACCCAGACACAAGGACATCGGAGGAGATTATATTCTTCAATCGCCAAAGCTGGTGATGTTCGGCAGGGCTGGGGGCTGGTATTTGCTGAGCACTCTATAAACAATTCAGCACTCTGTAAACAAAACTTCAAAAGATAACAACAGAGAGACAAGCATGGAGGAGAAGCCAACAGTCATAAGTGGTTTATGTGGGCAAAACTGGAAAATCCCTGATACTGGTTAAGATTTCTGGAAAATAACTTCTTTATAAGATAAAAAAAAAAAAAAAAAACTAGCTTTCTGAAAACTGTTTTTCTAGATCTGCCTTTTGAGGTGCTCCTTTCTGTAATAATATTAATAATAATAATAAACTCTTGCAGATGAGTGACTCATAGCATTTTCTGCATATATTAAATTTCTGATACTTTCTGTGAGCAAACCAGTGACAGAACAAATGGCATTTGCATTTCAACAACACCAACTTACTTAGGAGGGTGCAGAGCCAGGGGTGGGAAAGCCTTCCTTACCTGAAGAGTTTCATTTCACCCTTGCAATCCTACTTTACTCCTTTCGACAGAAACCTTGGGCAGGAGGAAAAACCATCTCTATTTTAATGGAAACTAATTTTTCAGATGTGGAAGAGAAAAATAATACAGGACTGTTTTCTGCACTTTTTTCTTAGTCTTCTTTCCGCCAGGTGACCAGAACAGCCAACCAAATCTTGCCAATGGAACTCATCAGATGATATCCGATCCCAAATCAAGAGACCTAAACTGTAGTTTGGAAGTTTCGATTTAAGGAAACAAAAATGTCAGTCTCTGAGCTGAAAAAAGGAGCTTCCTAGAAAGTGATGCCAAGAGAAGGAAATAAACTCTTTGGGGATGTTCTAGGAAGAAAAAGGTGAAGCAGTCACAGATAGGAGCAGGAGAAAGCTGGCGACATAAGAACAGTACAAAATCCATTTCTCTGGGTGCCAGGAAGCAGGATGATGGAGAGAGTGTGGAGCTGGGCCCTGATCTCAGAGTGCTGGACAAAGGAAAGACCTAAAGCAGGGACACCTGGCACAGTTCCAGGGGAAGAAAAGGGAAGGTGGGAAAAGGGTCCATTAAAAGAAATAAAAACCCTATACCAACTCTACTCATAATCAGAGTGTAAGTGACTGCCGTAATCTCCAGAGCTGTAATTCTGCTGTGAAAACATGTTTTTAAAAATAAGGCCTCCGTGGAAATAGAAGCCCAAGCTGGAAGGCCTACAAGGAAAACAAAGCGGCACTTCTTTCTTGCACAGCACAGCTTCCTGCAGAAATACAGCAAACGAGGACAGATTCATTGCTGATGAAGACAAAACAAAGGCCTCGGTTCTTTTAAACGTACTTATTAAGACTTGGCCAGTTACACACAGTTGCAATCTCCCAGCCCATAAATACTTAAGAGAAGTGCACACAGGCACATGCACACACACACAGACACACATACACACAATATATGCACATACACATGTAAGCACACTCAGGCCCATGCACGCATGCACACACATGGAAAATATTCTTTCTCACTGAGCAGGAGTGGGATACCCACAGAACTGTCCATGGATTTACAAACCTAATCTTGCAATAGGAGCATTTAAAGCCTCAGTCCCTGACCACAACCAACTCCCCAGGGAAGAAATTTTTCTCTTACTCTCTCTCTCTTTCTCTCCAGGTTCTGAATTCCTCCTTTTATTTTTCAAGCCTTCCAGAAGTCCCAAGGCCACATAACAATCCCACCCTCTTGAAGAAACCCTGGACTTGGGATGAGCGAGGCTTTCTTTAGAGACAATTCCACACCTCCATCAGTGGTACCCACCACGTCCCATCTGTCTCTCTCAGGCCTCGGGGTGTACACACAAATAGCTTTTGGAAAGAAAAAAGGATTTGACCCAATTTGTTTACCAATTCTGCCTGGTATGTGAGGTCAAGCGTTCGTTACAACTGATAAATAAACTGCCCTCCCCCAACATAAATGGCATTGATGATAATTACCATTTATTGAGTGTTCCCCATGTGCCAGATGCCTTTACAAACATCTGATATTTATAACAGCCTTAATCAAAGGAATCACTAGCTCCATTTCACAAATGAGGAAAGGCCGCACGGGGAGGTGAAACAGTCTGCCCAAGGTCACATGGAGTAATTGAAGATCTAGGATTTATACAGAGCTGGGTCTGCCTACACTTTATCTTCTGCTGGAATGTTCCATCTGGCCCCCCCAAAACCAAACATGACCATAGGGAAGTCCAGTCATCTCTCTCTCTCTCTCTCACACACACACACACACACACACACACACACACACTCCAGCACCTCACAGAACAAGAAGCCTGCATGTCAGTCACAAGATTCTCCTGCAGCTTTCTCCCATCAGAAAATTTACAAGGATTTTACAAAAATCACTAGTCTGCAAAGGCTATGAAGTGACTTCCAGTTTTAAAAACTGACAAGAATATCCCCAGAGCCAATTATTAGGGCTGATACAGCTCATAAAACAGACCATAAAACCCTCTCTATTGGATGAGTCGTGTGGTTTCCTCTTCCAGAGGCCTGTCGGAGGGGAGAGCGCTAGACACACCTCGCCCAGGCCTGTGGTCCACCACACCCAGGAAAGCCTGCAGACTTCGCCTCTTTCCCTCCTGGCCCTTATCAGAGCCTCTCAAGTGTGTGCAAAGGAAACATCATTCACCAGCCTCCTCTACCAGAGGGTGATCTCAGATGGGTCCCAGGAGCCGGTTCTAATCTACTTAAACGATTGAGATCTCCGTCTCCCCAGTTACTCAACCCTACAACGCCGGCCAGCAGATATAATTGCGAAGCAGGTAGGCTAGACTCACCCATCTGCCGATGCGGTGCCAGCACACGTTGCAAATTACAGGGTATAAATTTAGCAGGGTGGGTCTTGACACACATTCCTGCAAATTACATGTTCCCTCGCTAGTAGAAAGTTGCAATAATTACTTCGGGTGCACGCACTACGTCCACTTACTCCGGGCTTTTGGGAGCACTGAGAGCAGCTCAGAGGAATCTACAAAGATTAAAGCTTAAGTGTATAATGCCTGCTGGGGAGGTGGGCCTTTTCAAAAGCTCTTGGAATTGGAATTGTTAACTTTCTCCCCGCAGATGGAGAGTCACTAGGGCCCACTGTGTTGGGCTGAGACACAAATAGGAGATGGAGAGGGGACACTGCACAGGGGTGTTTGTTGGTGGGGGCGGTAGGTAAGAGCAGCACTGGCCTCCCTGAGCTACAGTTGGTGCTCCCCCTGCAAGAAGCAGAAGGGGCATCAGTGCAGCCAGCCAGATGCAGCCAGAAGGGAGGTCTGGATCCCTAGGGCTGAGCTCACTGGAGATTTCACCCTGTGCAACGGAGCACGATCTATGTGCCAGGCATTAAGCTCAGGATACAAAACCTGCACTTGCATAAGATCCTTCACTACTGCCGCCTGAGTGGAGATGAAACTAGCACTCACTCTACAGAGCTGGAAATCGAGGCTCTGAGACTAAACACTTCGACCAAGGTCCCTTGATCAGAGTGGCGGAACCACTGGGTCTGTGTAACTCATGCTCTGAAATTCCAAGGGCTGCAGCATCTGCTGAGGAGCAGGCAGCCCTGGATGTTCACTAGGGCTCTGAGGAAGGAGAAAACATCACATGGCCATTCAGAGCCTCCTATGTCTTGGTCACACAGCACAGTGCCTTCACTGAGGCTGTTCCGTTGAATTCTCAGAACAACTCTGGGACTTGTCCCATCCTCTTAATGGCACCCATGAAGAAATAAAGGTGGGGGAAAGTCAACATCATCCATCTAGTAAGTTGCAGAGCCAAAATTTTAACCCACTTATATATACCCCCAAAATTCAAGGCTTTTCTCTCTAAACTGAGAGCTGAAACTGTGAGTTAACTGTCACTCTGATAACTACGCAGCCTTCACGATTCAGGGACAAAAAGGATTAAATGAGACAAAACAACTGGGGCCAGAGAATATGGGATGGTGCCGCCCACAAGGTCCCAGAGCCCATGCTTCCAGCAAGATGGGGAGCAAGTAGGCTGTTTTTAAAGCCACAGCCACAGTGGACAGTGGCAGCAGGTTTGGTGTTCATTTCTGACTCTGCTTAATTGGCATAACCTCTCTCTCAATGACTATGATGTAACAGGACCATAATCAGGAGTCCCATGCTCTCCAGCCAAAGGGAAACCATGTGACCTAAACTGAACTAACAGATGATCCCTCTGCGGAGTATGACTCTTGAGGAGAGACAAAGACACTGAAAACACTCCATTCCCAGCAAGAAGCGGGACATGCCAGGATCAAATCTCTCCATACCATTCATCTCAGAAAGTCTCAGGCCTCCCAACTGAAGGAGCTTCCACTTTTGTAGGAATGTAACACTGAGAAACACAGGTAATGTGGAAGAAAAGCAACACAGGACTCCCACAACGGCAAATCGGCATGGAGTGTACACAGACACAGAAAAAGGGTATTAGGCTGGAAGGTGGGCAGCTATCCACTCACTCAGATAGAAGACACTGCCTGAGCCAGTTGGATAAGCTAAGATCAGGCTCAGCCATCAGAAGAAGGACTTGTCACAGCCAGATCGCGGTCACGTCACATCTAATATTGACAGGACATTTACTCTTAGTCATCATAATTGGGTGGGTTAATTAAACTTGGAATTCTTGAGCACTCAAGGTTACGACCTCCATCCTGACTTCAGGAAATTGCACATTCTTTGTCTTAATTGGAAATGTGTATGGTTTCACCTAACAAAAATGTGTATGGTAACCTAAGAACACACGCAAGGCTCCTCTAGACCAGAGAGTTAATGAAGAAAGTTGACACAGTTACACAGGAAATGGCTGTCTCTACGTTAATACATTTCTAGCAGGATGACGAACACTACCTCATTACCTAGGTGGTCCCTTTCAGTTCTTTGTTACCAGGAAGTAAGAAGCAATGGAGCAGGTCACCACAGAGGCCCCTGACCTTCTGAGATGCTGTTTTTGAAGTGAGATTTATTGTCTGGCAGCCATGTGAGAGTCTAGGGGGTGGAGGGGAGGCTGATGCTCAATTAGGAAGACCCAGGGTGACCCTGGGTAGCTGCTAAGACAAAAAGCCAGACCTAAGGGGGCAAAAAAGCACCAAGAGGAGATGGTGCTAGCTGAGGGTACCAATGGGGATCTTGAGAACTATCTCAAGGGCTCCTACTCAGGCAAGGCAGTAACAGGATAATGCAATACAAGCTATGCTCTAGTTGTTAACAAAATGAAAAGGATGACACATGAGGCAGTGACCTGTAGAGCTCCTGTATATTCTGCAGGAACCAGGACCAGACAACAGTTTCTGCTCCTGGCCATTTGATACCGGGACATGAACGGGTGTTGAATTTCTGGGAATTTTTCTACTGCACAGAAATGACTACAAATGTGCACAAATAATATGTTGCAAACAGGCTGATGCTAATGACAAACAAAAACTTGGAAACAAGACAACTGTCCCAAATTTGGATGCGTTTAAATAAATTGTGGATCATCTACAGAATTCAATATAGCCATTAAAACTCATGCAGAACTGGTGGCTGGTCATAGATGCATCCTCCCTAGTTGGAGAGCAGCTCAGTTAAGAGGGGTCTTGTGTGGTTTCAAAAAAAAAATCAACTACTATTAGAACAGACATTCTAAGTTAGGAGACAATGGAAAAGCCTACTGTCTTCATAATACAGACTACAGAAAATAAAGCTAATAAAAATGATGGCCAAAGAGTTAGGGTGAAAACAACTGAGGATAAATTAAAATAGGAATGTTTTAAGAAACAGAAAAGTGTTCACCATGTATAAAATGAAGTTTTAAAACTATATATACATACAAACACATATACAACCTGTCAGAAAGGATAATAAATCACTTTTTTCTGAATGGTCGGATTATTGGTGATTTTTATTTTCTTCTTTCTGATTGTATTTTCAACAACAAATAACAATAAGAATAGCAACTGGACTTCCCTGATCGTCCAGTGGTTAAGAATCCACCTGTCAATGCAGAGGACATGGGTTCAGTCCCTGGCCCAGGAAGATCCCACTTGCTGGGGGGCAACTAAGCCCGTGTGCCACAGCTACAGAGCCCGCGCTCGGCAACAAGAAAAGACATCACGGCGAGAAGCCCGTGCGCCACAACTCACCACAACTAGAGAAAGCCCGCACACAGCAACAAAGACCTAGCACAGCCATAAATAAATAAACAGAGCTATTAAAAAAAGAATCCCAATAAATGTGAGTTTTCAGGATTTTTTATTGGAGGCAGAGACCAATATAGAACCAAACTGTCAGAGAGTAAATCAAAGTAGTTTAGCTTTGTCTCTGACAAGACAGTTTTCCCTAATAAATCAATTAAAAGATTTTTTTGATAAAGAAACCATACAGTAACGCGTAAATGAAGCTCATTAATTAAAGAATTCTTCCACAGAAGCTTTCTATAATAAGTGGCATCCCTAATGTGTGACTTGGAAATGGGAACAGACTTTTACATTTCCAGTGTGCCTGCATGACACTCGAACCAGAGAATGTCTCAGACATTCACCTGACCAGTCAGATGAAACAAAGAGCACTTCCCTGGAGTCTGTTTTTTCTCAAGGTGTCATTCCAAGCACACTCTGCTTTTCCAGGCAGTTCCCTGATAGAGCAGGTACCAATGAACAGCTGGGACTCACAGCCTTCAGGTCTGGGTAAACTGGTTCTACCACTTCAACAGCCAACATCGCCTTGGAGTGTAAAGGGCACAGCGGTAAGGATGCCAGGAGAATGTGATGGCCAGGTCCCACTGCCTCACCTCATGCTCTCTGATTCACCACCTCCCCAACCCTGGCTCTGCCCCCCAAACCCTCTGGACCATCACGCCAGCATCCTACCCAATCTCTGGGCCCGCAAGCTCGTACCCCCTTGGTCATTTTCACACAGAGGGCTCGGCACATCATTGTCCCCACTCCATGTCTCCTCACCTCCTCCACCCAAAACTCGACTGGCAGGAAGAGTCACAGCCTGCATGACACAGCTTCCATCCACCTTCCACCTGTATCGTCCAGGACAGACCAAGTTCCAGACTCCCCCACACAATCTGCCATTCTCTAAACATCCTTTTGAATAGGAAACATTTCAAGCATAAAAAGCAGCACATATTTTGACATAATAGATTTTCAGGGACCCAGACCTCAAAACTCACAGATACAAACATTTTGCTCTATTTCATATTTTTCTTTAATGGATAAAACACTACTGAGAGGGATGGTTGAGAGCACCCTCCCATCCATCATCTCATTTTCTTTCCACCTTCTCCAGAAGTAGCTGTAAACCCGGTTGGAATCTTCTTTCCAGGTTTTCTCCTTTACTACACATATATAACAAGGTGTATGAATATAATATACATATGTACATACATATATGCATACACACTGTCTGTAAGTGTAAACATAATTATGTATCTATATATACACACTATATACATACACACTAGACAGACAGACAGTCTTGTTTGTGTGGTTTTAAAATAAACTCAAGTGGCATATACCATACAGATCCTTCCTTTTTCTCATTCTAAATTGCTGGAAAGGCTTACTCACATCAGTGTGTGAAGATCTAGCTCTCTAATTTGAGTTGCCAGAGAAAGTTCCACTTGAGGACAATGCCATCATTTTTTTGTTCAGTCCGCTTAGCTTAGATGGACATTTCACCACTGCAAACAGAGCTACTGAGAACATCCTGGCTGACGTCTCCGCAGGCACAGTCAGGGACCCCATCTTGACAGACAGTGTCTGGTCCAGGGCACACACGGCTCACCCTTCCTAGATGCTGCTGTGCCCAGGGCTCCTGGGGACGAGGTCATCACTATTGCTCATGCGGGACCTTGGCCCCAGGCAACTGAACCAGAGGAGAGCCTCTGATCCAAGACGGGGTTGCCAGGGACCGGCAACACCCTGAAAAGTCAGGCAGGTGGGACACATGCCTCGCTGCAGGGCTTTAGGGCACAGCTGGCCAAAGAGCAGGGAGCTGAGCGGGAAGAGCAGGGGAGGAAGACCAGACTGGGATGGCGTGGAGGGGAACATGGAGGAGGTGCTGGGCAGGATGAGAAGACCCCGAAGCAGCAACCACGTAGGCTTCAAGACAGATGGGGAGAGGAGCAGCCTCCATTCCGGAGAGCCTCCTGGCTTTGGTCGAGGCCCCTAAGGAGTAGCCCTGCTTTAAGCTCCTTTAATCTGGTTGACTTTCATCAGTAAGGATGTCCTTCAAGGATCAGTTAATGTCACCTCCACCGCAAAGCTTTCTTCAATCCGAGTAGTGGAATCGACCACTCACGACATCCCCCTTCTTCAGAGCGTACACTCAGTTCCAGGTTGTACCCTGCCAGGTGATTCCAAGTCTGTCCTTTGCACAAAGCTGTAAGGGCCCCCCAGGCATACACATTCTTCCATCAACATCTCCCCTACAATGCCAAACACAGGGCTTTGCATGCAATCGGTGCTCAATCAGTGTTTCCTGACTCCATAAGAGCTGTGAGCCCCTTAAAAGCAGGGCCCATTTTCAGCCAACATCCCAGCTTCAGTGTCCAGCAGACAGCAGGTCTTCACTGAATGTGGGCTGGCCAAATGACAGAAATGTAGGCCGCCGTGGGCAGATGTGTCTGCCCCAACTACCCTCCCAGGGCTCGTAGCAGTGAGCAAACTTCAAAGTGGAGGTGACCAGGCCAAAGGATAATTTATCTCCCTAAAGATGCTAAGTGTCAGTTAAACGGCTGTATTTAATAGGGCCTGACTTCGATGGGCCGTTTTGAATAAGAGCAATAACTGCTCCAGTAATGAGCCTACTTTAAATTGCTATTACTATTACTACTAGTTACTGACATCTAGAGGAGTCCACAGGCCCCCAGCTTTTCCTTAGAGGATATTTTTCAAGAGAATCCAGGATAATCCTCTCCAGAGGCTCATTCTAGGATTGTTTATTGGGTTCCTCTGTTTGTTTGTTTTTTTTAATCAAGAAACAGGGACGTGAGAGAGAGGAACAGGCTGGTCCACTCTTACACACTGTGGGGCTGCCCTTCTCCAGTGAGCATCCTTGAGGTCACTTGGGTGAGGCAACTTCCTTCAGGAAGACAGGCAGATCCGAAAAGGCAGCAAGGTCCAGTGTCCATCACCAGGTGGCTTCTCTACACATAACCCCGTTAATTAGCTGATAAGCCAGGAGGACACCATGATGAGAGCACAAGATCCAGAGTCAGACACACCCGAACTCAGGTCTCAGCCCTACTCCTTCGGAGCTGTGAACCCCGAGCTCTCTGCACCTCTGCCTCCTGATCTGTCAGACGGGGGTAAGGAAGTCACCACCCATTCATATCAACAGCTGACATTTTTAGAGCACACATTATGGGTCATTCTGCACACTAAGTGCTATGCAGGTACCATTTATCATCCCACAAGGCTAGGACATCACTGTCTGCAGTTGACAGATGAGGAGACTGAGGCTGGGAAAGGAAGCAGACATCCCCAAGGTCGCACAGCGGGCAGATGGAAGAGCTCTGACTTGAGGCAGGTCTGGCTCATCTCAGTCCCAGCAGTGTCTTAGTCTCTAGACCGGAATGTTCAGAGTTTGAGTGACACTTTAGACCCAAAATCAATTTCTGTTATTGTTTTATGAAATATTACTTATATTTGCTGCTCGGATTCCCTCCAGCGTGATCCCTGCCTGCTACCTTCTCAATCAGCCCAGTGTGTGTGCGAGCATGCTAAGTTGCTTCAGTCGTGTCTGACTCTTTGCAACCCCATGGACTGTAGCCCACCAGGCGCCTCTGTCCATGGAATTTTCCAGGCAACAATACTGGAGCAGGTTGCCACACTCTCCTCCAGGGGATCTTCCCCTCCCAGGGATCGAACCCACATCTCTTATGTCTCCTGCATTGGCAGGTGGGTTCTTTACCACTAGCACCGCCTGGGAAGCCCCAGTCATGCCAGGGAGGACATCAATCCTTGATCAAGAAACAGACCTCCATCTGACATTGAAGCCATGCACAGCGGGCTCTCACCGCTGTCATCCAACGTCAATTCAATGGCAGATGCCCTCCTAGGCAGGCAGGGACCCAGGGAATCCTACTGAAGGTCAGACCACTGGACGAACAGGCCATCTCCTCCTCCAGACCCCTAACTAGACCAGAAGTGTTCTGACCCAGAGGCGGGCCCTCTTTACCAGCACTGCATTCATAGCGGGAGGGAGAGAAGAAAACCTTGACTCCACGTGAGTCCTATTTAACACAGGAAACAGTCCTGCTGGGAAGGAGCAAATATTTATGTACGTAATTAACCAAGGAGGTAGACTGTTCTGTCAAAAGTTGAGCAAAACTTGGTGAATAAATAGCCCTGCCCATGAAATAGCCTCTCACAGACCTGGGAGCACAGAGCAGGGTTGATTCAGCTCCTCGGTGCTCAGAAACTAATCCTGTAGCCTGTAGCAAAGGGACCAGATACCTAGATGAACTGGGATTTTTAGGGACCTCAACTCCCCACTCCCTCCCCTTCCTCTGCCAGGGAAAAATTCTCTTTTCTTTGCGTCTCTGGCCAGGACTGTGTACTCAGGGCACAATTAACTGTTACCAGCTGGCTGATGCAAGAGCCTTAGGGGAAACCAGCTCCTCTTTTTTCCCTAATTGTTTGTATGTTCCTAATTTTCTATCATTCCCCATCTCAAATTTTACTTTCAGAAGGACTAGAAGCCAAGCAGTGAGGAGGAATTTCTAACATTTATACTCTGCAATGTTCAGAAAAAAAACAGCATCTTCCTCTGAAAAATAACATTCAGGGCCTCCTGGATAAGCCACAACCATGTAGCGTGTACTGGACTGGGTACCTGGCTCCATACAAGGCTGCAGTCAGCCCATTTCTGTGTCCTGGACCATCCACCACTCCAAACCCCTAGAGAAGGTGTTTACAAGGAAGCTATTCATGGCCAATACCTTTTTTTTAACCCCAATTCCGCTCACTCTTTTAAAAAGAACGCCCAATATCTTGGCAAGCACAGTGGACTGGGCATCAGAAGACCTGTGCACACCCTTCTCAAGCCCCGGGACTTGGTTTTTTTCATCTGTCAAAGGGAGAGGAACCTATAGAAGTATGGATTAGGGGATCGATTTAGTGGGTCACGTGCAGCAACTTTTTAAAGAAATGGAATGGAATAGATTGGAATAAATCATAATGTACCAGACACAGAAAGAATAAGTCTGAATTCAGCTTTGCACAAATGTTCTAGTTTGCGAAGTAAATGTGATTTTGAAGTTTGATCAAGACATCATTCACATGCCAAACTATTCACCTATTTCAAGTGTACAGCTTTTACTATACTCAGAGATAGGCAAGCAGCACCACCATCAATTTTAGAACATTTCATCACCCCAAAAGGAAACCCCATACCCATGAGCAGTCACTCTCCATTTCCTCTCAACTCCCACCCTTACCCGACCTTACCATCAATCTACTTCCTGCTTCATGGCATTCTGGACATTTCACATAAACAGAATCCTACATGTGTTCTTCTGTGTCTGGTTTCTACCACTCAGCATAATGTTTTTAAGGTTCAGTCACACTGTAGCACTTATCAGCATATCATTCCTTTTTATAGCTGAATAATATTCCATTGCATGTAATACATTTATTTATCCCTTCATCCACTGATGAACATTTGGGTTGTTTCCACTTTGGGGCTAGAATGAATAACATTGCTATGAACCGTTTGTGTAAAAATGCTTGTGTGGACATATAAGTATGTTTCTACGGGTAGTTATCAACAAAGATTCAAGCCAGTGAGCTACAGAGTTACTGATAGTGATAACATTCTGTGATTTTTTAAAAAATATCATTTCATGGATTTTCCTTTGGAAAATGAAATAAAGACCATCAAATCAAGGCTGCATTCTTGTTGACGCAGCCACTGAGACTCTACGGCCAAAAATGCTTCAATATGATCCTGGGACTTCCCTGGCAGTCCAGTAGTTCAGACTTAGCGCTTCCACTGCAGGGGGCACAGGTTCGATCCCTTTTTGGAAACTAAGATCCCACATGCTGTGCCACACAGGGTGGGAGGGGCTCCCCCATAAAAGCAATTTGTTCAACATAGCTTCACTATGATTTTGAAGAACCCAACATTTCAGTGAATTTCACTGGAATATGAGCCTTCACTGTCCAAACAGGTTGAAGTAGGGAGCATTTCCATGCTGATGGAAGCTACTGAGCTATCAGAGAAATTCAGTAATGGATAAATGTCCCAGTTTAAGCAGCTTCAAGAGGAATCCAATTCCAAGATGTGAATTCCTGCATCTCAAGGTTCCAGACACAAGAGCACTCATGAAATAAGGTCAGAGGCTACTATAAGCTCCTTCCAACACACATACACACACTATTCAATTTATGATTGCTCCATAGGAAATCTGACTCCTACATCTGCAGCTATAAAAGAGCTGATGTAAGAGAGACAATGGTCAAAAGCAGCTTGCTTCCCCAGCAAACCTGCATTAATAATTTAGCTATTAACAGCCATGTAACCAAAGAAGCTTGACAGGGACAGCTCTGTAGTCACCTGGGAACATCTCCACGGTTGCCTCCTTTTCTGCTTCCAAATCAGAGATTCTGTTGTCTTGAAGCACTTGCCATCCTCAGAGAAAGGGAGCATGACAAATTTGTGAAATCTCAGGAATAAATACAATTCCTATATGCTTTAAATTTATAGCCTTCACGAAGCCTGCAAAATATGATAAACCATTATAGGTTTTTCCCGTCTTCCCTGCCTTGGCCACAATTAATTTTGCCATGTTCGAGTGTAATATGAAATGTAATATATGGAGGCAGGAGATTTAGAGCCCTCGTTGTCTTGCAGTGAATAAGCTTCTGCAGTTTGGGGCCCCGGAGGTAAAAGAAGCAATAATGACAGGCCTCATTTTGGGGGAACCATTTGTGAGCATTTTCTGTTTTGCATCGTTAAGCAAGACAAAAGTGCCCGAAGCAAACCTTGACAGCACTGGGCCAAAGTCACTCAAAATCCAAATGCCAAATGTATTCCACAATTGAGATGCATGGCAGCTCTTATACATACCCCAGAAGAGCATCATATTGCAAAGAAAAGCTGTGCGTTACCAAAAAACAACAGAAATGCTCTGGTTTTATTGATATTCTAAACCTCAAAGGCCTGAAAATGCAGCAAAATTCAGTCAGAAAGGTGCACAAAGGTTTTCCCAAACACTCTGTTCAGAAGAGTAACGGAAGCTATTATTTGTTGAAGACCCACTATGTGTGCATATTGTGTTAGTGTTTTGCCAAGGCTACTGAAGTGAGTAGAGTCGTGCCCCTCCCCCAGAAAGATAAGTTCAAGTTCTAATCTCAAGGACCTGTGAATGTGACCTTATTTGGAAAGATGCTTTTTGCAGGTATAATCAAGTTAAGAAGAGGTCATGGTGGGTCAGCTTGATGCCTGTGCTTGCTCAGTCGTGTCTGACTCTTTGTAATCCCATGAACTGTAGCCCACCAGGCTCCTCCGTCCATGGGATTTTCCAGGCAAGAATACTCGAGTGGGTTGCCATGCCCTTCTCCAGGGGATCTTACCGACCCAGGGATGGAACCCACGTCTCTTGCCTCTCCTGCACTGCAGGCAGATTCTTTACTACTCTACCACCAGGGGTTGGTAGTGGGTCAGAGTGCACCCTATTCCAATGATTGGGGTCCTTATAAAAGGGCAATCTGGACAGAGACACGGGGAAGAAAGCCATATGAAGATGGAGGCAAAGATGGGAGTGGTACGGCTGCAAGCCAAGAGTGCCCAGCGTGGCCGGCGACCACCAGAAGCCAGGAGATGGGCACAGGTGTCTCTCAGAGCCTCCAGAAGGAAGAGACCCTGCTGCCAGCGCTGAATTTGCTCTTCTCGACAACAGAACTGTGGGAGAACACATTCTTACATTCTTGCTGTAAGCCAGGCAGTCTGTGGTCATTTGTTACAGCAACCCTACAGTACAGCTGTCAAGAAAATCCCATCCACTCTGAAAGCTAGCCATTTTCATCTCCCATGTTACATGTGAGAAAACAGGCAGAGAAAGACTAACTAGTTCAAAGTCACATGGCTTCCCAGGTAGCTCAGAGGTAAAGAACTCGCCTGCCAAGGCAGGAGATGCAGGAGACACGAGTTAGATCCCAGGGTCAGGAAGATCCCTTGGAGTAGGAAACCAACTCCAGTATTCCTGCCTGGAAAATTCCATGGACAGAGGAGCCTGGTGGGCTACAGTTCACGGGGTCGCAGAGAGATGGACATGACTGAGCACACATGCACATCAAAGTCACACAGAGAACACGAAGTAGAACCAGGATTGGGGACAGGTTGTCTAACTCTAAATAAATTCCACGCCCTGACTACTAGCTAACTAGGGCCCAATTTAGCTATTGTGTCTGTAGAGAGATTTTCCTGTGAAAAGGTTTTAAGGAGAAGATCCCTTAAGACAGCAGTAATGATAGTATTTTCTTGCTAACATAATACAGCAGTAACAAGAACTGAGCCTCTTCCAAGAGATAGTCAGGCCCACTCCGGCTGCACCAGGAATGGTTCTGGAAGGAGCAAAGATTTTGGTCTTGTCGTGGTGGGTGTGGATCCTTGTGGGCACCAACAAATGTTTGGTATGTGAACATCTCTTCTGCAAAGGGTAACATTCTGCCATGAACTCACCAGTACAACTCTCCTCTCAAATAGGTGTCCCTCCAGATACTGGCATCTGGTCTCAGCCCCTCCCCACTTGGACACACCATAACGGGAATGCCCCCGGAGGATCTAGCACCCCTGCCTCCCCAGAGCCCGACGGGAGCCCGAGTGCTAACAGGAGCAGCTCTGAGCACTGAGGCCCCATCCTCCCCAAAGTCTCCACATTGCAGCAAGGCCACCTCCCAGGAGCTGCAGGAACACTGTCTCCACGGAGCCCCCTCTGTCTCCTCACTCATCTACAAGGAAAAACTCAAAATGCCAGAGGTTAGAAACTCCAGCGACAAATGCAATGGAGAATCGGTGGAATCGGAGAGAGGGAGCTGGAGGGAAGCACCAAATAAACAAAAACAATTCCCGAAACACACTCAGCAGGGATTGCTCGTGGCCCACCTGGGTGTGTGGGTCGTGGGGGAGGGACACAGAGGGACGCCTACAGCCACCCCACCCAATTCCCATCCAACCAAAGCAGTCCGGATCAGGTGTCCAGCTGTGGTGGAACCATGTCCTAAGAGAAAAGATGTCTTGATGCTGAAAGCCTAACCAGAGGATAACATCCACCTTCCAGGCTTAACCTGAGGATGAAGTGAAATAATTGTGCAAAAACACTTGATGCACTGTAGACGGTCATCAAATATTCTTTCTCTTCCCCTTTCTCTGTTGTAATTAGTGTGACGCCCCTTCTAAAATTGCTGGTGAGAGACCTAAATGTCTGGGTAAACCAGCATATCATGTTGTTTTCCCAAAAATAAGGGATCCAATTAGAGCATTTAATGAGCACCAAAAAGACAGATTTCTCATTGAGAAGGGAAAAAAAAAAAAGCTGCATAATTAGCAAACTGTTCCTCCTCTTCCCCTACCCAACAAAATAAATAGGAAAATAACCAAAAAACCAAGAGGACAGCCTCACAAGCCATAAACAAAATGCCTGGACTCTTAAGTATCTCCAGACTACTAGGATTACTGGCACAAAGGCAGCCTCCCTCCAATTCATCTTCAAGGTCAATGGCAGAATGCCTTTCAGCATTAACAATGAAAATGTCCTTCACTGTGGAAGCTGTACTAGGCACTCTCTGTCTATACTGTCCCTTTTAGTTTCCAGAGTAATTCCGTAGGGTGGAGCAGTGGCCCGTGATAGCAAGACGTTTAACAACTCAGCCTCGTTTTGCACTGGCTTCTTCCAGTTCTTTCAGAGAACTCCTTGCCCACTCCCAGCAGTATAGTGGGCTCGCCATCTCCCCCGTGTATGATTAGTTCCCCAGGGCTGCTGTAACTACCACAACATGGGTGGCTTATAGAGATGGAAGTATATTCTCTGGTAATTCTGGAGGGAGGACAAATGTCCAGAATCAAGGCACTGGTAGGGTGGTTCCCTCTGCAGGCTCTGTGGGAGAGGCCACTCCACGCCTCTCTCCTACTTCCTGGTGGCTGCCAGCAATCGACACCTGGTGTTTCTTAGACTGGAGACCCAGCACTGCAATCTTTGCCTTTGTCTTCACACAGCCTTCTTTCTTCTTCTTATAAGATTTTGATTCAGAACCCACTTGGGTATCCAGGATGAGATCTCAAGATCCTAATTACATCCGCAAAGACACTTATTTCAAATAAGGTCACATTCACAGGCTCTGGGTAGACATATCTTTTCAGGGGAGGGGATTCAACTCCCTACGCCCCCTTACAGGAATCTAGGTATCACCATCTGGAAGGTACACTAGCCAATAACAGCACCTCATGCCCACCTCTGCCCCCAGCACTCAGCTCGCCATACAATTCAAACAGATCCATGCAGTTTAAGGCCTAAATACAGGGAGAGGGCTGTGACCAGCATCATCTGATAGAAACACAATGCAGACCACACATGTAGTGTAAATGCTTCTAGTAGCTGCATTACAAAAACAGTAAAAAGGAACAGGTAAAATTCACTTTGATAATATATTTTATTTAACCCAGTACACCCAATATAGGGTAGATATGGTCCTAGTCTTCAAAGAGGCCTTGAATGTGGCCTAATTACTTCAACCCAGAACAGCTAAGGAAGCAAAACTGGTGCTGGAAGGACTGGGGAACTCCAACTCCCAGGTCCTGAGGCCAAGTAAGAAGTGACCTTTCTTGACCTTTCCCAGGAATGGGAAAAGCAGAGTTTCTGACATGCAGCCAAAGTGGGCTTCTAACACCCACCCATAGGCACATCCTGCTTACAGTTACAGCCAGGGCAATGCCAACTTGGTGGGAGATGCTAACATCCTTGGATTTCCAAGGCCATCCTGCCCTGGGACATCCATGCCAATGGTGGCTTTGGCAAGCTGCAGGCCAAGAAAGGGCACCACCGAAACTGACTTCCCTCCCCAAAGGGAGGGGCAAAGGTCACAGGATTAGCACCATCTAAAGGAATATCTCAGTCCATGGGCTGTAGCCCGCAAGGCTCCTCTGTCCATGGGATTCTGCAGGCAAGAATACTGGAGTGAGTTGCCATTTCCTTCTCCAGGATATCTTCCCAACCCAGGGACTGAACCGAGGTCTCCTGCACTACAGGTGGATTCTTTACCACCTGAGCCACTAGGGAAGCCCCAAAGGAACATCAAAGAAGTATATTCTTAAAAAATATGAGGATGTGAAAACAAATGTCTTTAACAGTATGTACACCTGCCAATAGGATCTGAGGTCTCCAGGAGTTACTTTCTGTTCTTAACAATTTTACAAGCCTTCTAGGTGCTAGCCTAGGACACCATTTTTTAATTGAGAATTGTACAAACAAGATCTTCACAACTCAGATAATCACAATGGTGTGATTACTCACCTAGAGCCAGACATCCTGGAATGTGAAGTCAAGTGGGCGTTAAGAAGCATCACTACAAACAAAGCTAGTGGAGTTGATGGAATTCCAGTTGAGCTATTTCAAATCCTAAAAGATAATGCTGTGAAAGTGCTGCACTTAATATACCATCAAATTTGGAAAACTCAGCAGTGGCCACAGGACTGGAAAAGGTCAGTTTTCATTCCAATCCCAAAGAAAGGCAATGCCAAAGAATGCTCAAACTACTGCACAATTGCACTCATCTCACACGTTAGTCAAGTAATGCTCAAAATTCTCCAAGCCAGGCTTCAACAGTATATGAACCGTGAACTTCCATATTGACTATGCCAAAGCCTTTGACTGTATGGATCACAATAAACTGTGGAAAATTCTGAAAGAGATGGGAATACCAGACCACCTGACAATTAGAACTGGACATGGAACAACAGATTGGTTCCTAACAGGAAAAGGAGTACATCAAGGCTGTATATTGTCACCCTGCTTATTTAACTTATATGCAGAGTACATCATGAGAATCGCTGGGCTGGAAGAAGCACAAGCTGGAATCAAGATTGCCAGGAGAAACATCAATAACTTCAGATATGCAGATGACACCACCCTTATGGCAGAAAGTGAAGAACTAAAGAGCCTCTTGATGAAAGTGAAAGAGGAGAGTGAAAAAGTCGGCTTAAAGCTCAACATTTAGAAAACTAAGATCATGGCATCTGGTCCCATCACTTCATGGCAAATAGATGGGGAAACAGTGGAAACAGCAGCTTACTTTATTTTGGGGGGCTCCAAAATCACTGCTGATGGTGACTGCAGCCATGAAATTAAAAGACACTTACTCCTTGGAAGGAAGGGTATGACCAACCTAGATAGCATATTAAAAAGCAAAGACATTACTTTGCCAACAAAGGTCCATCTCGTCAAGGCTATGGTTTTTCCAGTAGTTATGTATGGATGTGAGAGTTGGAGTATAAAGAAAGCTGAGCACCGAAGAACTGACGCTTTTGAACTGTGGTGTTGGAGAAGACTCTTGAGAGTCCCTTGGACTGCAAGGAGAGCCAACCAGTCCATCCTAAAGGAGATCAGTCCTGAGTGTTCACTCGAAGGACTGATGTTGAAGCTGAAACTCCAATACTTTGGCCACCTGATGCGAAGAGCTGACTCATTTGAAAAGACCCTGATGCTGGGAAAGACTGAGGGCAGGAGGAGAAGGGGACGACAGAGGATGAGATGGTTGGATGGCATCACCGACTCAATGGACACAAGTGTGAGCAAACTCCAGGAGGTTGTGAAAAACAGAGAAGCCTGGTGTGCCATAGTCTGTGGGTCACAAAGAGTCAAACATGACTTAGCGACTAAACAACAACAACATTCCATTTAGTGCTCCTAACAATCCACTGAGGCAGTTATTGCCTCCATGTTGCAGATGAAAAAACTGAGACCAGAGAGGTTAAATAACAAAGCCAAAGTCACATAGCTGAGAAACAGAGAGCTGGGGACTGGTCCCAAGTTACTCTGTCTGCAGAGCCCTTGCTCTCGTGGTAAAATCCTCCCTGCCACTGTCTCTGCCTTTTCAATTCCTTCTGTATCTCCCCACAGGGTGACCTAGTGACGATGAAAGTGGAGCAAAAGAGAACAGCCTCTGCAGCTTTAGGTAGACCTTGGGCCCCAGAGAGAAAGATTTTCTACATTTTTTTCCTTTTTCTTTGTATATGAAATTTCTCAACCAGTTTGAAAACCGAGATCTAAATGATAATGCCCTGACTTTTCTGAGGTCAGCAGTGGCTCAAGGTCTTTAATAGCTCCCAAACTGGGGTCCACAGAGGGCTGGGGATACTGAATACTCCCAGGACTAATTCAGAAGGACCAACCAAACTGGTCCATTTGTTTAAATCCTGGGTAATTTGCACCTCAGATATCTTTGTTCTTGGCTGAAATCAAAACACATTAGTGTGGTAATGATAACTACTTCCTTCAAATGGAATCTCTCATAGTTATAAAAACTACAAATTATTAATTGCAATTTGGTAGCAAGCTATTTCAAAACATCTGCTTCGTACTGGAATAGTCTAGAAGACGTCCTTGGCTGAGTTAGACAGAAAGTAAGTAGACTAAGCTTTATCAGCGCCCAAGGCATTCACATTTGGGAAACGGGAAAACGCTCACGTGAGGCCCAAAAGCAGAACCCAAGTTTATCATTAACAAAATACCATTTCTCATCCTGTCATTCTCCCAAACTGTTTAACAAAGTTCACGTTCATTCATTAACCTTCCCAGTGGGAGAGCCAAGTGAACTAGAATTTCCATTATATATATATAAAAACAAACAGTAATTCCATTTCCAAGAAGAGTAACTCAAACCAGCTAACTAACTGGCCAGCAGTTTAGCTCCCTAATAAGAGCACACTCGTCCTTATAAACACAGAGGTGACAAGGAGAGGGAAAATGCCACAAAATCTTGAAAATGGAGTGCAATTAATTCCTCCCCTGTTATTTGATTTTTGGGGGGTCAAAGAGGCCTCAAGTCCCCCAGCAATAAAATGGGGCTAATATCTGCCACCTGATAATGACGATATAGCTATAAATTACTTTGAATTGCCTGGATAATCAGCATTATGCAAACTGATAGTATCATTAGAGAGCTACTAAACACAGCTATAAATCTTATAAAACTACTTCCGTAAAAATTAAGGCTCAATTAAGAGGCTCTGTTTTTTTAAAATTTTCCATCACCTTGTTATTTTGAAGACCAGAACATTCAAAACCAGCTTTGACATTTCTAGAGCAGGGATATGAGACCTTTCTCAAACAGTCTTGATAAAGCTTGATAAACAGTTGGCTAATAGGACCGATCTGAGAGTCAGGTGGAAAACAAGAGCCTAGGAGAGCCCTCGTCAGGGGACAGTCACCAGCTCAAGCAGCTCATCTCATACCCACCACCATACTTCTCTACACTGAGCTATGAGGTCTGGTGTATATTGTAAGTTCTCTTTCAAGCATGATACACAAGAAAGAACTTGAACTAGCTTGACTCAATGTAACTTTGCTTATCCTAATGTCTTCTGAAGAGGCAAATGAATGACAACAACCTAGAACAAAGAGCTCTGACACCCACACTTTCAACACTCATCTAAAGCTCACTAATTTGAAAAGATACGCACACCCCCACATTCACTGTAGCATTATTCTCAACAACCAAGACAAGGAAGCAAACTATGTGTCCACAGATGAACAGATAAAGAAAATCTAATATAGTATATATTGTTACTGTTTTGGTCACTAACTCATGGCTGAGCAACTCTTTAGCAACCCCACGGACCATAGCCCACCAGGCTCCCCCGTCCATGGGATTTCCCAGGCAAGAATACTGGAGTGGATTGCGATTTCCTTCTCTGGGGGATCTTCCTGACCTAAGGATCAAACCTATAGTTAACAGGTGGATTCTCTACCACTGAGTCACCAGAGAAGAAGCTCTAGTAGAAATATATACATCATACAATATTATTCCGCTACAAAAAAGAAATTCTGCCATTGGCAACAACATGGATAGACCTTAAGGGCATTCCGCTAAGTGAAACAAAAGTCTGATAGAGAAAGACAAATATTGTATGACCTCACTTATAAGCAGAGGGAAAAAAAAGAGAAAAAACAGAACTCTAAACAGATTGGTGGCTGCCAGAGGGAGAAGGTTGAGGGTGGGTGAAAAGGGTGAAAGTGGTCAAAAGATACACATTTCTAGTTATAAAATAAATAAATACTGAGGATGTATTGTACAGCACAATGCCTGCAGTTTACAGCCCTGTATTGTATATTTAAAAGTCGTTAAGAGAATAATTCTTAAAAGTTCTCATCGTGAGAGGAAAAACAATTGGTAACTGTGTGGTAATGGGTGTTAACTAGACTTATTGTGATGATCATTTTAAAACATACACCAAAATTGAATCATTATGTTGTACGCCTGAAACTAATATATTATATGTCAATTATATCTTGATAAAAAAATCATAATATTTGCAATAAAAAAGACAAATGATGTTAAGTCAATCAAGCAAGCAAGCAAATTCTGCTAACCCAAGAAGTCCAACTCTAACACCACCCACTGCCTGAGGACTAACCTCTACCCACCCTCAGGAAAGAAGCGCCATTAGACTACAAAGTACCTTGGCAGAGACCCTGGCACCCTTCAACCCATCAACCACAGGACCAACTAACGCACCTACAGATCCCAAAGTCAAAAAGGTCATAGGTTGGTTGACACCGAAACTAGCCAAGACGATAAAGCAGTGAACTAAGGAACTATACAGCCTGGCATTTTCAGGAACATCCTCTGCCCACTCTGGCCTGTGGCCGGACTCTACCACGGGGCTGCCCCATCTGGGACTCCCTGGCCCCACTCAGCTGCAGCACGCTCACGCAGAAAATGACACCTCCTGCATCCTGGTGCCCGAGTGCAGGGACACCAGGCAGAGAGCTAAAGCAATCCTTTAAGTTGAAAGAATCCTTCCTCCCACTAACCCAGGGCACACTAGGACTGTTAAGAGAAATAGCTCTGAGTGTGGGTGTTCATGGAGAAGGAAATGGCAACCCACTCCAGTACTCTTGCCTGGAATATCCCATGGATGGAGGAGTCTGGTAGGCTACAGTCCATAGGGTTGCAAAGAGTCGGACATGACTGAGCTACTTCACCTCACTCACATCACTCGTTTCATACTTTATCACTGGAGAAGGAAATGGCAACCCACTCCAGCATTCTTGCCTGGAGAATCCCATGGACAGAGGAGCCTGGCGGGCCATGGTGCATGGGGTCGCAGAGAGTCAGACACAACTGAAGTGACTAAGCAAGGAAGCAAGTGGGTGTTTAAAATGTAAATGTTTGAATGAGCTGACTTCCAGGCTCAGCTGGTGATCAATCTGCCTTTACACTGTCTTTTCCTGCTCAATCATCTGCTCTAGGTAAACAGTGCCTCCAGCTTTCATTCATTCAGTCACTTCAGTTGTGTCCAACTCTTTGCAACCCCGTGGACTGTAGCCCACCAGGCTCCTCTGTCCATGAGACTTCCCAGGCAAGAATAGTGGAGTAGGTTGCCATGTCCTTCTCCAGGAGATCTTTCCAACCCAGGGATCAAACCCTCGACCTTGCATCTCCTGCATTGCAGGCGGATTTTTTTTTTTTTTTTTTTTAACCACTGAGCCACCTGGGAAGCACCTTCTGCTTAGGTGACACCAAGAGGCTAAGAAACCAACCTATGATCTTCTTGGAATGAAGTCTCATTCATCTCAATAGCATCTCAGATACCTGAAGATGTGTTTTCCAAATGCACTCTGTTGATCTCCTGGAGAGAAGACTGTGTTATTCAACTGAGAATACCCAAGTGCCTAACACAATGCCTGGAACATAGTAAACTTGATGATGAATGAAACAAAATCCATCCACTGGCCTGGGAGAGGGGCAAGGAGTGTACGCACGATATATCACATCTTCATTCCTCAGTGCATCTGTGTCCGTGTTTCCAGGAAACATCCCTCATCCATTCTCCCAGGACCCTCACCCCCTCTCTTCTCTATACAACCTCCTTCAGAGGCTCCCCCAAGCCACTTCCCATCACCTGCTGTGGAGGTGAAACATTCCAGCCCCACCATGTGTAAATCCCAAGATATTTTCATTAAACCTTCCTTTTCCCACCAGGACACTGACTCGCCACATCTCTGGATTCACAGTATTAACCCATACAATTATGTTCTTCTTAATTTCAAATTCAAATTCTACCATGATATGATTCACTAACAAGTTTAAAGAATTACCTGGCATGTTTACTGTCAATATCACCTTATCCTACTCTGATGCCCCCCCAACTGTGAGATCACTCCCATTCCTACTTCAGGGTCTGGACTTCCCTTCGGCACTCAGCACTCCTGGGTAAATGCGAGCCCTCCATTCTGCACCAGTCCAACTCCATCTACTCTGATATCAAAATGGTCCCCTCTTTGCATCCACTGATTCTCCAGCCCTGCCAAGGGCATCTTCTAAGTGGCCATCCTCTTGAGCCTGAGCACCCAAGTCCTTACTTCCTCTACGTTTCTACCACCATTAGCACATCCAAGCAACAGAAAAATTCTTTCTTTTGGTCTCATACGCTTCCACTTTTTCAAAAGCCCCCTGCTGCCCTCTCCTTCCAGGCCAGCTCTCTGGCCCAGCCCAGCTGGAGGATCCATTGTCCCCACTCCCACCAAGAATCAGTGCATCACCTTAAACCTCTCTACCCTACAAAGACGAGAGATCACACTGTTAGCACACTAGTTCATCCATTGTTCATTATTGTTGGGGTTTTTGCTAACTTTCTTTAACCCACCATCTCTTAATTACTTTTTAAATCCTCTCCTCCCAGCAGGCCAATCCATCCACGAGGACTTTGGGGAAAGGAAATGGGGCCTTTGTTTTTTTTTCTCTCGGTCACAAACTATAGGTAACAAAATTGACTTCAGGAAACATGGGAAAACTAAAGTGGAGATAACACAGCTGCTAGAATTTCCATCCTTCTTCCAGAGGCTTCTTGTGCACACTGTTGTCCTCCAGGGAGGACTGGGTACTAAACCATCAGCATCTGAAACACCCCACAGCTTATCCTCTTACTACCTTCTTCTACCAGGATTACACTTTCAAGTTGCAACCATACATGTGATGGCATCTAGAGGCAGTGGTGTGGCCAGAAAGTAACATTCATCAATATAAGCAGCATCTGTAATAAAGCACAGAATAGGCCAAATTCTAGGGTCAAATGAATGGAAGAGAAACTGCAAACCTCCATGACACCCAAGCAGATGCTAGGCTATCAGCCTGGAGACATGGAACATAGACATGAAGGCAGCAGGAAGCCCCTCACATTGAGGTCACCCAAGGATTACAGCCAGATGCCGAGGTGAATCAGTGAAGCAGAGTCCACAGCCTGCTAGGGTCAGGGTCTAAGGCCAGGCAGTCAGGAAAGATAAGCACAGCTCCAAAGCACCTGCTCCACATCTGGGAGCAGGTGTCTCTTACTCCTTAGGAGCTGGCAGCACTACAGAAATGAGTTCAAATATACATAGATAATTAAATTATGAGAAGGTAGAGTGGCAGACACACTCCTTTTTTAATTATGAAAAAAAATTGTTTGTTGTTTCCATTTATTCTCAAATGTGACACAATTAGAGTTCTTGGGACATAGACAAAAATCTTTAATAAATAAATTAGCAGTATGCAATTATTCTTCAATTAGAAAAAAGTAATAAAATAAGTTTATGTTGACTTTATATAATTTATGAATTATTCAAAACTTGTTTTAAATCAAGACATATTTTTCAATTGGTTTTTTAAAAAATTTTTTATTTTGTATTGACAGTGGCAATGTTAGTCGCTCAGTCGTGTCCAACTCTTTGCGACCCCATGGACTGCAGCCTGCCAGGCTCCTCTGTCCATGAAATTTTCTAGGCAAGAATATTGGGGTGAGTTGCCACTCCCTTCTCCAGGGAATCCTCCCTACCCAGGGATGGAACCCAGGTCTCCTGCACTGCAGGCAGATTCTTTAACATCTGAGCCACCAGGGAAGCCCAGTCAATTAACAAACAATGTTGTGACAGTTTCAGGTAGACAGCAAAGGGGCTCATCCATACATAAATATGTGTCCATTCTCCCCCAAACTCCCCTCCCATCCAGGTTGCCAAGACACACTCTTAAGAACGTCAGGTCCCTGCATGGTTCCTGATGTCATGTCC
Source organism: Okapia johnstoni (assembly GCA_024291935.2). Lineage (NCBI taxonomy): Eukaryota > Metazoa > Chordata > Mammalia > Artiodactyla > Giraffidae > Okapia > Okapia johnstoni. The sequence goes on from CM044325.1 coordinate 13,328,058, forward strand.
TTGTGTGATGATTTCCTCCTGAATGTGGACAGGACTGTGACTTGCTTCTAGTACATCAAAAGTAATGGGATGTTATAGAAGACCATAGGTCCCCCCTTTCTCTTGCTGACTTGATGGAACAAGAGGCCGTTTAGGGACCCACATGCCAAGGAACTGAGAGCCACAGCCAGTAAGAAAATGATGCCTCAGTCCAGCAGCCTGCCAGGGAATAGATGCTGCTGACAACAAGATGAGTTTGGAAATGGACCCTTCCCCAGGTGAGCCGCATATGAGACTTCAGCCCCAGCTGACACTTTCACTGGAGCCTTGTAGAGAATCTGGCTAAGCCATGCCCAGATTCCTAACTCAAGAAACTGTGAGAAAATAAACGTGTGCTGTTTAAGACACTATACTGGTAATCATACTGTGACACAGCAATAGAAAACCAATATAGGAAGTCTAGTTAGTGTGCAGGGGGCATTATTCAATAAGTGATAGGAAGAAATAGGTAGCCACATGGAAAAAAATTAATTTGGGCCCTTGATTCATACATGACACTGTAATAAACTCCTCATGGATAAAATATTTAAATATGAAAAATAAAAGGAAAAGATACAAAGTTTTTACATGTAATTTTAGAGTGAGGAAGGCTTAAGTATGATGTGAAAATCTGGAAGAATTTTTTCATCTAGAAAAAAGGATTAATAAATCTGACTAAAGTAAGAAAATACATTCCACAACATATATCACAAAGGGCTAATTTCCTTAATATATAAGTAGCTTTACAAATCAATAAGAAAAGATCATTTTGAAAAGATGCTCACTCATTACAAGAGTAATACAATGAGACGGAGACTATGATAAAATGTTTGATAACGCAGTGAGGTGGAAAGCAGCAGGGGAAACAGCACCCTCATTCACAGCCAGTGGGAGTCAACTGGACAGCCTCTCTGGAGACAGTTAGGCAGTAATGATCAAAATATCAAATGCACTTGGCTCTTCAACAATTCTACTTCATTGGACATTTGAAATAACCTGTGTATGCTGCTGCTAAGTCGCTTCAGTCGTGTCTGACTCTGTGCGACCCCATAGACAGGAGCCCATCAGGCTCCGCCATCCCTGGGATTCTCCAGGCAAGAACAATGGAGTGGGTTGCCATTTCCTTCTCCAGTGCATGAAAGGGAAAAGTGAAAGTGAAGTCATTCAGTCGTGTCCGACTCTTCGCGACCCCATGGACTGCAGCCTACCAGGCTCCTCCATCCATGGGATTTTCCAGGCAAGAGTACTGGAGTGGGTTGCCATTGCCTTCTATGTATAAGGCTATTTAAAATAACATTGTCTGTCACAACAGGGATGTAAATCATCCAACCTACCAAAAGAAGACTGGTTAAGTAATACATGGTGTACCCACATAGTAGAACACACTGAAGACCATCAACCATAAAAATAAATGCAGCAGCTCTTTCTGTTCTGATAGAGAGAGCTCTGAAATATATTTGGCAACAATAATAACCCAAATACAAACAAACAAGAGGTACTTCCAGGAAGGAGACTTGGGGTGACTGGAGACAAAGAGGGAGGGAGACTTTTCATTGTGATTTTTTACACCTTATGAATATTAAACCCCATGGTTACATTTCTTTTTCAAAATAAAACTGAAATCAGTAAGTAGATACAAACTGTAGGACAGCATGCATGCTATGATTTCTATTAAAAAATCAGGTTTAAGCTATATATACACAATATTATATACAGTATATATAATTATAGATAAATATTATATATGGATATCCATCTATATACCTCTGTCTATATATTACATATCAGGGGTCCCCAACGGGTCTGTGGCCTGTTAGGAACCAGGCTGCACAGCAAGAGGTGAGCCATGGGTGAGCGAGCAAAGCTTCATCTGTATTTACAGCCACTCCCCATCGCTAGCATTACCACCTGAGCTCCTCCTTCTATCAAATCAGCAGGGGCATTAGATTCTCATAGAAGCGTGAACCCCCTACTGCGAACTGCAATGTGAGGGATGTAGGTTGTGAGCTCCTTATGAGAGTCATCTCAAAACCATTGCCCCTGCCCCAGTCCATAGAAAAACTGTCTTCCACGAAATCAGTCCCAGATGCCATAAAGGTTGAGGACTGCTGTTATATATCATACGTTATATGTTGTGTAGCCATAAACAGCTATCTCTGAAAGAACACCCAAGAATCTGAGGGCTGGTTTCCTCTGCGCTGGGGAACTAGCATAACTGGTAACTGGTAAACTGCATAGTGAAGCAGCAGTGGGGAGACGGAGACAGAACTACTTTTTCACCATATTTTCCTTAAATTTTGAACTACTATAGTTATTGCCAATTTAAAGACAAATCCTGATGAACATGTCTAAGCCATCATGGTTCCTCTTCTGTTCTTCCTCTTTTAGGACTTCCCCACCACTTTCCAAGTCTCCACTGATGCCCAGAGCTCTCCTCTGAGCTCCAGATACAAAACCCAGGAATTGCGTTCTTCTCACAGATAACTTGGACTCCTGGTCCCCCACACCTGCAGTCCTCAGGAGGTCCCCTGGATCCTGGTAAACAGGGCTACCAGGCAGAAACGCTACCTATTCATCCAGACAGAAATGCAGGGTCTTCCTGGGTTCATTCCCCTCACTGGGGCCCCCTCCCAGTAATGGATGACAAGCCCCTGTGGATTCCACCTCTATACTGTTCTGTAACCCACCCACTTCTTTCCATCTCTGCAGTCACCATCCTAGTGAGGCCACCTTAATTTCTCCCCTGCAAGCTCCCAGCTGCTCTGAGTGCCCACAACATCATCCTCATCTTCTCTCCCTGCTGCTGCTACACTCATCTTTGAAATGTTTCTGTGAGTCTGCTCAGACTGAATGGCTTAAACAATACAAATTTATTTTGTCACACTTCTGGAAACTAGAAGTCCAAGATCAAGGTGTGGGCAGTCTTGGTTTTTCCTGAGACCTCTCTCCTTGGCTTGCAGACGGCCCCTCCTCGCTGAGACCTCACATGGACTTTCCTCTGCATGCCTGCATCCCTGGTCTCTCTGTGGGTCCAAATTCCTTCTTTTAGAAGGGACACTGGTCAGATGGGATGAGGGCCCACCTTAGCCTCATTTTAATTTAATTACCTCTTTAAAGGCCCTCTCTCTCTCTTTAAAGGTACCCATTCTGAGGTACAGGGCCTAGGGTTTCAACACGTGTGTGAATTTGGGAAAGGCAGACTGGCACAATTCAGCCCATAATAATATCCGACATTCACGACACTCCCTCCCATATAAACCTTCTGTATTATGGGTGACCCACTGGCCTTAGAATAATATCTTTCCAACATGTGACACCTGCCTACTTCTGTTCCCCGCCACCCCCAGCTGAGAACAAGGACAGAGAACAGAAGCAGAGAGAGATAAGAGCACAGCTGGGAAGAGACAGGATTAGAGAGATTAAGAAGGATGACACCTTCTGTTATCTCTCTTCTTTTTTTCCAACTACTGACAGATTCGGGGCAAGCGGTGTAACCTCTCTGTAGAATGAAGCTTGGTCCTTGATGACAATGAGCCTTCCTGAACATACATGTCATGACACAGAAAAGATACGACATCTCCAAACAATACTTGGGTCCCCTGGATAGAAAACAGCTGTGCCCCTTCAGCCAAAGCAAGGGTTTCCCCCGAGTCATACTCGGAGAAACATCTGGCTGAATCCAGATCAAAAGCAGACCTAAACTGCAATTGTGTGACCTCCCTCTGAGTCCCAGCTCCTCATTAGGGTGACCCAGATAACAGGCATCAGAGTCCCCACCTCACCTTGAAAGCATGACCTTGGCTGCAGCACCACACAATCCCTCACTCCTGTCTCCACACAGGAGCTGAGACCTGGGGCAGAAAGCTTACTACATCTGAGCCTTGGTTTGTGCATCGGCAAATGAGGTTAATTCTCTTCTAGGTAATTCCTTCTGTATTGGTTCCTAGTTCCGCTTAATAAGTTGCCACAAACTAGGTGGCTTGAGCTTTTCAGGTGGCGCTAGTGGTAAAGAACCTGCCTGCCAATGGAGGAGACATAAAGAGACTCGGGTTCCATCCCGAGGTCAGGAAAATCCCCAGGAGGAGGGCATGGCAACCCCCTCCAGTATTCTTGCCTGGAGAATCCCATGAACAGAGGAGCGGGGTGGGCTACAGTCCAGTCCATAAGGTCTCGAAGAGTCGAACACAACTGAAGTGACTTAAAACGCACGTACAAACAAGAGAAATCTACAATAGCCAAGACACAGAAGCAACCTAAATGTCCATCAGCAGAGGAACTGATAAAGAAGATGTGATACATATATACGATGGAATATTGGCCATAAAAAAGAATGAAATAATGCCACTTGAAATCACATGGATGAACCTAGAGATTATCCTATTAATACTAAGTGAGGTAAGTCAGAGAAAGACAAATACCATATGATATCACTTATACATGGAATCTAAAACATGATACAAATGAATTTATATACAAAACATAAACAGACTCACAGACAAAAGAAACAAACTGGTAACTTACAGTACTAAAGGGGATGAGGGGAGGTAAATTAGGATTTTGGGATTAACATATACACGTTACTATATATAAAACAGTAAACAACAAGGACCTGCTGTATAGCACGGGGAACTCTACTAAATATGTTGTAATAATCTATAATGGAGAAGAATCTGAAAAGAATACATGTGTGTGTGTGTGTGTATGCTTGTGTGTGTGTATGCTTGTGTGTGTATATATAGGCATATATAACTGGATCACTTTGCTGTACACTTGAAACTAACACAGAACATTGCAAATTAACTATACTTCCCCCCAAAACCCAAATCTTCTCTTTCAGTTCTAGTGTCTAGAAGTTATGAAGGTATTGGAAGGGCTACACTCTCTCTGAAGGCTCCAGGGAGATGCTTCTTGGCCTCTCTCCTAGCTTCCAGTGGTGACCAGAAATCCTTGGTGCTCCTTGGCCTATACCAATATCACTCCAGTCTCTGCCTCTGTCTTCACACAGCCATCTCTCTCTGGGTATATCTATTTGTGCATCCCCTCCTCTCAAGGACATCAGCCCTTAGAATGTGAGCCCACTCTAATCCAGTAGGGTATCACCTTTACTATTAGTACATGTGCAAAGACCCCATTGCCAAATCAGAGAAGGCAATGGCACCCCACTCCAGTACTCTTGCCTTGAAAATCCCATGGATGGAGGAGCCTGGTAGGCTATAGTCCATGGGGTCACTAAGAGTCGGACGACTGAGCAACTTCACTTTCACTTTTCACTTTCATGCATTGGAGAAGGAAATGGCAACCCACTCCAGTGTTCTTGCCTGGAGAAACCCAGGGACGGGGGAGCCTGGTGGGCTGCCGTCTATGGGGTCGCACAGAGTCGGACACGACTAAAGCGACTTAGCAGCAGCAGCATTGCCAAATAAGGTCACATCCACAGATACCAGGGGTGAGGACATGAACATATCGTTTTTGGGGGGGACATAATTCAACCCACCCAGAAGATGGTGAGAGGGTTCAAGGGATAAGGATGCCAAGTACTAAGAAGGCTGCCAGGGGCACACAGGGCGCTCACCAAGCCACACAAGGCAGCTGTTTCTCCCACACAGCAGCCAGCCTTTGGGGAAGGCCCAGAAGACCAGGCCCCGCTTCTTCACTCCTCGTAAAAACAAAAACCGCAAGCAAGAAACCAAAAGCCAACATGCCTGCATCCTGAGGGCTGATGTGTCGTTAAAACTTTTAAGACACACCACCAGGGTTTGGGACCAAGTCACTGACGTAAATATTTTATCAGTGGGTCTCTGAGCAAACGTGCACCCACACATGGGCCCCACATGCCTGGGGGCAGGAGGAGGAGGAGGAGGAGCTGGTCTGCCAGTAAGGAGCCCCACAGGCTGCTGGAAAACAGTTTACCCAAGGTGTGCACGCTGCTTCCAACATCTGGCTGCCTTCCAGCTGTGAGAAACATCCAGACGTGAGGCCCTGGAGGCCCCACAGGGAGCACGGAGAGACAGAGCCCAGAGCTGAGGCTGGGTCCTCCTCAGGAGAGCCGGGCAGACGGAGTGGCCAAGGAAGCGATGAATAAATCATGGACACAGCCAGCCCTCCTCACCATGGTGGGACCCAAATGCCCATCACCACGATCAAAGCTGATGCCCACGACTTGAGATCAACTTTGACTGGGCTCATTAAGGCATAAGCTTCTAAGAGTGGGATCTTCTCCACGGCTCATGCTCGAAAATTAGCAGGTAAGTAGCCTGGGATAAGTTGGAGCCCATTAACCCACTAGCCAGATGGAGCTTCCATTAGAAGAGAAAAATGGCTGAAAATCTGAAAACCGTCCTTGGGCAGCCGTTCAAAGACTCCGTTATGAGTTTTCCGGGAGGGCCTTTGAGGGGTTCGGGCCAATGGGAGAGAGGGCAGCCCCACAGATGGCAGGGAGTAAGGCCTGGACCAGGAGGCAGGCCCAGGGTTCGAGTCCTGGCACTCTGCATGTTGGGGATCACCGTTGCTCGAGGGGGAGAAATCAGAGCCCTGGCTGCCACCTGCCGGGTAAGGCACACGACTCCTTGATGCAGGCCTGTGGATAAAATTGTGAAGCTGAGCCGTGGGCAGGTGCACATGCCGACTGCTCTGAGGAAACTGGGAAGCTGCTACGGCCCCATCTGCGTGCTAAGTCACTTCATGCGTGTACAACTCCATGTGACCCTATGGACTGCAGCCCACCAGGCTCCTCTGTCCATGGCATTTTCTAGGCAAGAATCCTGGAGTGGGTTGCCATGCCCTCCTCCAGGGGATTTTCCTGACTCAGGGCTCGAACCCACTTCTCTTACGGCTTCCTGCATTGGCAGGCGGGTTCTTTAGCACTAGCGCCACCTGGGAAACTCCCGGTCCCAACTGCCAGCTGCCCAACGTGAGGCTACGCTTTAGGAATACAAGCGCCTGCCCCAGGCACCAAGTCACAAGACAACCAACAAGGCCCAAGAGGAAACGCAGAGGGCCCCGATGCATCACGACTGTTACTCCACATACAGAAGTCACATTTCAGGTTCCAAACAGCAGGTGGACCCCAACTCTGCGACCTGGCTGTGAGGTGACTTCGGTACGTCCAACATCTGCAGCTTCAGTTTCCTCATCTATAACATGGGGATAACAGTGCCTCTGCCTCCCAGAGATGTTTTATGAGGATTATGTGAGAGAGCTCACGTGACGTACCTCCGGCAGGGGCTAAATGAATGTCAGACCCTCCCTCTCCCTTCCTCTCCCTCCCTATCTCTCAGGAGGCCTCCCCAGGTCCTCTCAACATCGTCAGGGCTCCCTGTCACAGTAAACTCTCCCTAAATCCTAAACACTCATATACTGAACATCAGTTACCGACATCCTCCCACTGCCCCCAGTCTCTGCCTCCAGTTTCCTTCCCCCACAGTCACACCTCGGGACAGCATAGCCGCCACCCACGGTTCCCAAGAGCATGCTGCAAGAACTCCTTGGTCCACTGCAAAGCATTTGGTGGTCAGCGATGAAATCAGAAATTGAAGGAACATTTGCTGCGGTTCTTCTTAGAACTAAACTTACCCCATTTAAAGGACCAGCCTTTGTTCTGAGAATGAGACATTCCTCAACTGTCCAATTAAAATGTGATTTCTATTATAAAATGGCAGTGCTAGAATAAAAAAGTTGATTTTTTTTGTTGGATCAAATAAAAGTAAGTGAGGCAACATGAGAAGTCTAACCTTTCTTGGTTTACTTTTCATTATTTTCCTGGTCCATTAATTCAAGCATGGGAGTCATCCAACAATGCCCATCAGTGGTGCATGGCTGCCTCCACTTCCTCCCAGCTCAATGTCTTACCCATATTTACAAATTCAGCTGCTGCTCTCGCCATTCAGGGGAAACTGCTCACTCCAAGGTCTCCAAATTCAAACCTCTTCCTGAATCTGACAGCCCAAGACAGGCCCTTGTTACTCAGATGTTTCCCAGCCTCCATAAAAAGGCCAACCCCAACCTTTCCAAACAGATTTGATCAAGGTAAAGTCTTCCCAAGGCTGAGCACAAAAGCCTGAGCTCTCACTGGCATCTCTGGTCATCACTATCATCACTACCCCACCAGCAAAGCACAGGCTCTGCTGCTAATAAAGACCAGGGTCCACAGACTAGCTCCCACCCAAGTCTAGACAAGTTGCTTCATTTCTCTGAGCATCAGTCTCCTACTAGATCAAGCCATGATGGTGACAATCCTTATTTCACAGGGATCTTGAGAAGATGTGACAAAAGCATGTGAAAAGCACTTTCCACAGTGCCTGGGACACAGTCAGTGCCATTACCTGGAACATGGCTAAGCAGAAGCAGTCTTTGTAATAGATATGCCTTCTTCCCAGCTCTATCTCCCACTGCTCCTTGAGACTCCTGCAAAACTGTAACCTTGGCAGCTCCCCAGATACACCGTACACCTTCCCACCTCTGGGACTCTGCCCTTGCCAACTTGGAATTCCAGCCTTACTCCCACCCTTTCATCCAAGCTCATATCAGGGACCTCCTTCACAATCCCTGTGTGTCCATCACAGTCAGAAGAGGTGTTGTCCTCCTCTGAACTCAGGCAGCATCCGGTCTGAGCCATTCTCCTAACTGCATCACTCGGCACGATCACATACGCCTTACTCAGACCCATGTACACATCTTCCTTCTCGTGCTAAACACTCAGTTAAGGTCAGGGAAGCTCTGCAAACCCACCAGTACCTGCCATAGGGCCTCACAAGTAGGGGAACAATAAGTAATTGTTCTAAGAAGCCAGTGACCATCCCCAATGGATCAATTTAAAAAAGAGAAGTGGGGACTTCCCTGGTGGTCCAAAGGCTAACACTTTGCACTCCCAATACTGGGGGCCCAGATTCGATCCCTGGTCACGAAACTAGATCCCACATGCTGCAATTAAGACACGCTGCAACTAAAAACCCCATGTGCCAAATCTAAGACCTGGTGCAACCAAATAAATAAATACATAAAAATATTAAAATATATATATATATGGTCATCTCAATAGATGCAGAAAAAAATAAAATAGAGAAGTAGATGTAATGTGATGACCTCCTATGTCTAACGCTGAACTTCTTCCCAAAACGAAAGACAGCAATGCTCATATATGTATAAACACACACATCTATATAAGGGCTGTTCATCACACAAATATGTTCATCCTCAAATCCCAGGCAATACAAATGAATAGTAATTAAAATTTGAATCCAATGGGATTGAAATCCATTGTCCCCACAGGCTGGCCCGTCCACTGTCCACAATTCTGGCTAATGGTCAGTACATGATTCTACTCTGCTCTCCATTAACATTTACAACTTTGCACTCTGATTTCTGTGTTGTTTCGATTATGTCTTCTTCTGGTTTCATCTTTACCATGTTATTTCCCTCCCTTCAGTCAAGTCCCCATTTTGCATGTGGCATTGCTATTTATTTATTTTACAAAGCCAGCCTTTTACTCTCTGCTTTGTTCCCTGTTCCCCTGGGTTTCCGGAACACTAAATGGCCTTTGTATGATGCCCTATGTGTGCAAATAACTCAAGTCCAGAGAGAGTTCAATTTCATTCCATTCTGCTCGCATCCTCCATCTCTCAAATAAATGAAAATTATTTAAACAGACAAGGGAATAACCTGTGTGTCTTCCTCTAAATGTACTTAGAGGAAGGGCATTTCTATTTCAAAATCTTTGAGGCTCTTTTGTTCACCTTAGGAACTCATTTAAAAGGAGGTGCTCCAGAGAACCAGGAAACTTAATGAACCTCCCAGAAGCAAGCTGTTCATTTCCTTGAAGTCAGAGCAGAACCAACATATGGAAAATTATCATCAGTCACTTAGTGTGCATGATGGCCCCACAGGGTGTGTATACCCTCTTTGATATAAAAATGGAAAAAAGGATTCTGTAGAGGCAAAACAGACTGAGATGAGCCATCTGAACTTGCAGCAGACCTACAACATATCCAGAATTCTCAGGACTCTCCTTCCAGAGTCTAACTTAGCACTGACCCTTCAGTATGTCCTAGGTCACGAAGAAGAGTACTCTCTAGAACTTGGAGACAAGCTCAAATGCAAACTCCAAATACTTTGGTATTTCAAAGTCATCAAAGGAAAAAAAAAAGTTCTGAATGTGTTTCAGAAAGGCCAAGAAGGCAAAGAAAAAACATCTCAGGGAGAGAGGAAATGGGAAGAATGATTTTTCAGAGTCAGCGTGAAAATGAGTCAGAAACACCTGATTTCATGATTGGTGACCAGAAATTTCAGGAATGAAAATGCCAGGTGGACCAAGAGTCCTCATTTCTGTTTCAAGACCACCACTGGGATCACAAAGGTCCCTGGTTGAAAACATTCCCATTGCTACTAGAGTAAAACTCAATAGTCTTAACAGAGTCTGCCATACAGGCAAATTGAAGTTCATACCTAAGTGGAAACTCATACATTCACTCAACAACCATTCACTGAGCTTCCACTTCAGTACCAGCACTGGGCTAGGCACTGGGAATTCGAACATAGACAACACCCCCAGCCCTCAAATCCAGCCTCAGAGCATGGATTAGTAAGCATGTGGTGATGCTGCTGAAGTACCAGGCACTGGGCGTAAGTACCTTGCATGCGCGACCTCATCCACTCTCCCCAAGAATGCTATAGTATCTCCTTTTTCCAGGGAAAGAGCCCATGGAGGTACAGAGAGGCTCTGTAACTGGCCTGCTGCTGCTGCTGCTGCTGCTGCTAAGTCGCTTCAGTTGTGTCCGACTTTGTGTGACCCCACGGACGGCAGCCCACCAGGCTCCTCTGTCCCTGGGATTCTCCAGGCAAGAATACTGGAGTGGGTTGCCATTTCCTTCTCCAATGCATGCATGCATGCTAAGTCACTTCAGTCGTGTCCGACTTTGTGTGACCCCACAGATGGCAGCCCACCAGGCTCCTCTGTCCCTGGGATTCTCCAGGCAAGAATACTGGAGTGGGTTGCCACTGGTGACATAATCAGGATCTGAACCCAGACCATGTAATTCAAGAGCCTGCCTGCCTTCCGAGCCATCACTCCCCAACACCTCCACCAGAAGTGGAGTCCAGAAAGTGGCTCCCCACTGCTTTGCTGGTTTTCTCACCAGGGAGCATCCTTAGTTCAGTGATCTCAGCAGCTTTCACAAAGCAAAACACCGACCAGGACAGAGAAGCCCAGAGCTGCCTTGAAGATGCTGAGCCCTAACAGGAGCATCCAGAAGCCATGTAGAAGGCAAACATTCAACCCTCCAGCAGAATTAGACCTGACTCTCCAGCCCGAGGGCTTCCCTGGTGGCTCAGTGGTAAAGAATCCACCTGCTAAGTAGGAGACGCAGGTTCAGTGCCTGAAGATCCCCTGCAGGAGGGCATGGCAACCCACTCCAGTATTCTTGTCTGGAGAATCCCATGGGCAGAGAAGCCTGGTGGACTACAGTCCACGGGGTCGCAAAAGAGCTGGATGAAACTTAGTGACTAAACAATAGTGACAACAACCCAGCCTAAGGCCTGGAGTCCCGACCTGGAAATTCTTGCCACACCACCACTGGGGCAACCAGCTCTTCTCTGCACCTGTGCCCAGTGTCCTCCCAGTTCTCCAGCTACATCCCACTGAGGGGCCTGGAGTTGGGGGTGGGGGGTGTGGCAAGGTGGAGAGGCCTGGCCATAGCCTACCACACTCCCCTCACTAGGAATCAAGGGAAAAGACATGGAAACCACGGTAAGTTACCACTCTGGGCCTTGGGGAAACTAATTAAGAACTCAAGTCTAAATATTGGAAGAAATGTGGGAAAGCAAGTGCTCTCATAAACCACTAATGACAGTACACATGGGTAGGGCCAGTTCAGAGGGTAAGTTGGCAACATCTAGACAGGCAGAGGAGGTGCAAACCCTTTGATCCAAGATTCTACTTTGAGAATATTATGAACTCCTGCTCTGGTGCACAAGGATTTTCACCGCAGTGTGGCTGGTCACGGTCACAACCTAAATGCCTTCTTAAGAGATGACTGAAAGGGAATTGTGCTGGGAAAGTAGGGGTTGAAGCCAAACAGCCAAATTCTGTCATCAGGAAGTGTGTCAGGGTTCAGCAAAGCAAGAATGATTAAAAAAAATCACAGTCTTTGTACCCAACAATGGTTGTTTCCATCTTACTAACGAAAATGATGAAGATCTGGTTGCTGGACTTGGTTGCAAAGGTCACGCTGTTGGTAACATCCCTCTTTAAAGCTGTCAAACGGGCCAATGTCTCTTTTCTGGCCTTAGAGAAAATCAAGAAGAAAAAACCAATACCATAAGTTTTGATGATCTTGAAATTTTATTTTATCGTGAAAACACAATAGTAATAAATTTTCATATGCCAAAAAAAAAGATGAGTGAATAAATTTTATTCTCTTCATACAATGAGATACCCTACAGCAATTTTAAAAATGTGGCAACTGGGATGGGCCTCAGAATTAAAAGAATAAATGAAAAAAGTAAGTTGCAAAAGTACACACAGAATGATGACCTTGTGTATACTTTAAAATACTATGCATTGGAGAGAGATGTACACAAACGTGAGAAAAGATTCAAACGTGGACAGAAAGGCTATATGTCAACGTGAGGATAATTGTGGCCTCTGAGCAGAAGAGAAGGAAATGAGATGAGGGACACTCTTTGATAGTGTCTGTAGCACAGTTTTCTTTAAGAAATCAGAGTCTAAATGGCAAACGTTAAAAACCGGATAGATGTGTGTGATAGGTACATTCGTATTTGTTACATTATTCTTGGTTCATTTATGATGTTTGAGAGATCCCAGAATTTAATGTAATTGAAAAGTATGTATTTCGAAACACCCAGCTAGTCTTACAGTCATTTAGGTTTAAGAACCATTCAAGCATAGGGAATGAGCATAAATAGAATACCACATGTGAAGTTCAACGTGAACAGAAGCAATGGAGAGGCAGTCATTAAGAAGTGAAATTACGGAAAATTATTCAGCCGTGAAAAAAGAAGCAAATCATGCCATTTGGAAAAATGTGGATGGACCTTGGGGGTATTATGCTAAGTGAAATAGGTTCGGACAGAGAAAAACAAATACTATATGAGCTCACCTATATGTGGAAACTTTAAAAGCCCGAACTCACAGAACCCGAAAAGACTAGTGTTTGCCAGAAGCAGAGGGTGGGAGGGGGAAGTGGAGAAAACGAACAGTGGTAAAAAAGGAACAAACTTCCAGTTTTACTCTTAACTCCTGGGTATGTAATATATAGCATGGTTAACAATACTGTATTGTGTATTTGAAAGTTGCTAAGTACTCTTGCCTGGGAAATCCCATAGATGGAGGAGCCTGGTAGGCTGCAGTCCATGGGGTCGCTAAGAGTCGGACACAACTGAGCAACTTCACTTTCACTTTTCCCTTTCATGCACTGGAGAAGGAAATCTCAACCCACTCCAGTGTTCTTGCCTGGAGAATCCCAGGGACGGGGGAGCCTGGTGGGCTGTCATCTGTGGGGTCGCACAGAGTCGGACACGACTGAAGCGACTTAGCAGCAGCAGCAGCAGCAGCAAGGGAGTACAACTTAGAAGTTCTCACCACAAGAAAAAAAACTGTAATTATGTGAAGTGATGCGTCTTACCTAAACTTACTGTACTAATCATTTCACAATAAACATACATGTGAAATTTTGGAAAAAAAGAAGTGAGATTCACTCTGTGTTGGGAATGGACTAAGGGAGGAAAGCTTTCTAGACAGGGAAAATCAGCAGTAGAGTTCTGAAAGGCGAATGAGAAGCTTTCTCTGAAACTCTGTTAACACAGGCATAGCTTCAATCAGCAGTAAGACCAGACAGCAAGCAAGGGTATACACTGCAGACATAAGGCTGCATTTGGCTGTAGGGGAAGGGACAAGCTGGGAAACCCTTCTCAGTCAAGCTGGCGGGAATCATTGGCTAAAAATCCAGCAAGAAATCAGGATCGCTTAGGCTTAGATATCATCTGCCAAGGAAATCAGTGCAAGGGTCATCTGTATCAGTTCACCCCAGTGCCAAGGCAGGCAACAGGTTCCTGAAGAGGGCTGGGTGCCTGGAAGCCTGATGCTGCAGAAAGGGACAGGGAGGGAGGATCCATTATGACAGAGCCCTCCTCCACAGCATCCACGAAGGTCTGCCAACCAGACTAAAGCAGAGCACACAAAAGAACTGATTACTAATGCAGTGTGGTTTCAGCCTTTTTTCCTCCCCTTAGGTAACATTTCCCACCCATCTGAATGGGGGAGGGGTATAATGGCTTACTCTGCACGTAACCCTTGTAAATCATTGCTGGAAAATATGGGGGAGAGTTAGTTTATGGGGAGGGGTGGGTTGAAGTGTCTAGCGGACAAGAAAGTCCAAAGCTAAGCAACAGGCCTTAAAACAAAAAAGCAATAGTAACACCAATGACCAGGTCAGGCACTCAGGGTCCTAAGAATACCTACAGAATTCAACATTTGACTTAAATCAAATCTCTAGCTTTTGGTGAGTGAGGGCAAGCAGGGCCAGATTTGACAGAATTTAGAAAAATGAAGAAATGCTATGTTGTGCCCCAAGTACCAAGGGGAGGACTTAATAAAATACATACTACAAATCTGAATCATTCTGTTTCTTAAGAATTCTCTTTCTACAGAAGAATTCTTCCTTGGAAGCGATGCCATCTGACAGAACTTTCTGTGATGATGAAAAAGTCCAACATCTGAGCTGCCCAATAAAGTAGTCACTAACCACACAGCGTTACTGAGCACTTGCAATATGCCTGCCTGGTATGATGGAATAATTTGATTCTTCATTTTGTTTAATCTTAACTAATTTAAATAGCCACTTGTGGCAAGTGGGTATAATATTGGAGAGCATCTTTTTAAGTGTCTGCATAGTATTCTAGCACACGATAACTCACCCCTTCTAGGAAGCATTAGTTTCCAGCCTTTCACCATTAAAAACAATGCTCACACACACATCATCATAGCTGAGTCTCTGTATACATCCCAAACTATTTCATTAGGATAAAGTCGTAGAAGTGGAATTGTGGAGTCAACGGGTAAGTATGCTTCTGGGCTTTTCCTACATAGCAAGCTCACCCACTTACAGTAACGTAGATGTGTACAGAATTTTACCTATTACCAGCTGTTTTCACATACACGATTCCCGAAGGATCCTCAATGACTACCAGGTAAAATCAGATGGGGCAGGTAAGAGCAGCCCACATGGATCAACAAGGAAATAAGCTGTGAAAAAGCACACTGCTGGTTTGATTGGTTTAGAGAATTTTTATAGCCAACATCAAAAGAATCCACCCAGCCAGTCTGGGATGTTAGACAATTTGTTCTCCTACATCAGTTTAGCGAGGAAAAATGCCAATGCTATATTCACAAGTGGAAAAAGCCAGATATGAAATTATATTCTCTGTATGATTAAAACTACATAAAAATCAAAGAAAATAAACCAATGTGTTAACAGTCTTTAGATCACAGAACTATAAGGTATTTTTTTCTAAATTCTTGCCCTAATTTTTACAATAAACCTGGATAATTATTTAAATAACATTTAGTCATATTAGTGAGCAATAATAAAAGCTAACTGCCTCCCATGTATTATCTCAATTAAAGTATTTCTACTTGGGAGGGTCTATTATTATCCCTATTTATAGATGAAGACACAGTGGCCAGGAAAATGTTGAAGAAACCCGGCCAAAACTGAGGCAGTGAGCTGGGATTTGAACCCAGGCTGGTTCATTTAAAAGCCTGTATTCTTAGTGACCACATCAGTGCATCTCAAACTTTAATTCAAGTCGGAATTGCTCAAGGATCTTGTTCAAATGCAGGTTCTGATTCAGGTGATGCTGATGCTGTTGGCTTGGAGACCCACATTGTGAGTAGCAAAGCTCTTACACCATAATCCCACAATAATACTATCATTTTAAGGAGAAAATCCACTATACTTGACCAGAAAAATGTTTTCTAATAATTTAAATAATATCAATGCTTCCCAAGATATAAAAGCAAAAATAGCCTTTTCTTTTCAATCACTTTTGCAAAGCCTCCTTTTCTATCCGTATGGCAGGCCTTAAACTGCTTTTGTAAATTCCCACCCACAGACGCTGGTGCCAGACTCAGCCCAAGCTTAATCAACCTTCTCATCTCATTAGCAGGGAG
The DNA here is from genome assembly GCA_024291935.2 of Okapia johnstoni. Classification (NCBI taxonomy): domain Eukaryota; kingdom Metazoa; phylum Chordata; class Mammalia; order Artiodactyla; family Giraffidae; genus Okapia; species Okapia johnstoni. The sequence continues at coordinate 13,344,259 of CM044325.1, forward strand.
GATTTTATCCCCAAAGCTTCCATTAGCAAACACTTCCACAAACCCAGGGAGCAGCTGTGTGGAGAAAAGACACCCTAGGGGTGTCCCAAGCAAGCCGCTTGTCTCACCCACCGCTCCTGACTGCAGACACTCATCATCAAGTCACCAGCACATTTTGGTAGCTCAGATGGTAAAGAATCTGCCTGCAATGTAGGAGACCCGGTCCAATCCCTGGGTCAAGAAAATCCCCTGGAGAAGCAAATGACTACCCATTCCAGTATTCTTGCCTGGAGAATCCCATGGACAGAGGAGCCTGGTGGGCTACAGTCCAGGGGTCGCAAAGAGTCAGACACGATTGTCTAACACACCACTATTCCAACAGACCTTTTCTTTGAAATGTTTAAGTTAGGTACTCTCTAAATATTTTAACCTTCCAAAATTTGGCAAGCACTCGCTAATTTTATCCAAGAACCTTCAACATCCTTTAATTATGTCTCCAATTCTTCATGTCTGTTTACATGGGATTATCAAACACTTGTTGTTTAATGAAACCTTTGCCATTTGCAGTCACCCTGTTTATCTATCTTACTACTTAATGCTACGCAATTACTTATCTGATACCGTGAAAGAAGCCTTGGCATATAGGATTTTATTTCCCTAACTTCTCACTCTATATCTCTTGAAGTTTGCTACATCTCCTATGATGAATAGCTGGGTGATTTTTTTCACAAGAGTTACTGACATTTTGCTGTACGCTTGGTCTTATAATTGATGTATCTATCATCCTCCACTTCCCTCTAAGATTATATTGATTGATGCGTTTCCTTCCTCGAATCATTTGTGTGGTCTTGGTAGCAAGTTTTACTTCCTTTTAGATTAGGCCAGAAGATAACCTTAAGTTTCTTATTATGTAACGTTTTTAACACTGATATTTCATGAGACAAAACTGTTTTCAACTCTTTCCTCCCAGTAACTTCTCATATTCGTTAAGTAAACTGTGTAGACTCCCTTCAAGTGGAATTAAGAGGCACAGCAGTTTTCATTCACCTGTCAGAAACCCTTTTTATATGCTACATGCTAGACTCTTAATTGTCTAATTTATCACGTGACTTTAAAATTGCTATAATCCATTTTCCTCTACAAGCCCTCTTTCTTTCTGTCATTTTCTTTTAAGCCACAGGTGTCTCCGGTATAAAGATCTCTGCAGGTCTTTGATGCTGAATGAGACTGTTGCAAAGTCTAGAGCAGAAACAATGTGTCACCAAAAGGCAACATCTCAATTTCATCCTTCCCTCAACTGCTTCTCGTCTTCAAAGTCACAGTCGCTTATCTTGAGCAATCACCTCCATGCCTTCCAGGTAACTTACAGGAGATCCTATTGTGTGACAGACACTAAGCCAAGCCCTGACTCAGGTGCTGGACTATAACAACAAATAAGATGGACGTTAAAGAAACATGCATGACCCCATCCGGCCTCGTGGAATTCGAATCACACAAGAATGGGAGAGTTCTTTCTTCTGCTCAGGATTATTGCTAAATTACACTTCCTGGGTATTTTCAAAAGATCCTGAGATTGCCCCCTCAGTGATAGACAGTGTTCCTTTCCTTGAATATACGGTCCAGCTCCTGATCCACTCCAATTTCCCTGGTATGTTTCTTATTCAAAAAATCAAGCACCCTTAGTATCTTTTCGACATCTGTTAGCTTTTCCTGAATTGTCATTATCATCAACTTGGGCAACACAAATGAACTCTGGGCATGCTAAATCTTCCCCTACTGCATTGCTGCTGCCCTTCATAGGTTCCACAGATGTTTATCGCTTCTCTATAACTTTTACAAGGTTAGTTCAATCTTTAATTACTATAGATTATTCCTGATGTGCGCCTTTCTTCTACAGCAGTTACCGTCCACCCTTTCCAGTCCTGCCATGCCACACCCCTGCCAGCTGAGCTCCCTTCTATCATACCTTTTAATCAGGTTTTATAAAGTCTGCTTTTGAAGCCCCCATTCAGTTCTGTTCTGGTTTCTCTTAGCATCAACCGTTTTTTATAGCTTTGGATTTTTTTCTGATGAAATTTTTACTAATGAAACACCCCCTGCTACTAATCAGTCTTCCATCGTCCCCAAACTCCCCCATCTTTATTTTTATAATAAAAAAACAAGCTAAATTTAGCACTTTCCAAACCAATTGAGAAGGTTTTTTTTTTCACCTGTGGAGCTACAAGTGTCACAAGGGCTCACTTCTCAGCCATGTCCAATTAGTTCTCCTAGAGAACACTGCCCTGATTCAAGGCAGAAGCTGAAGAAAAATGTCCCAGTAAGGCCATCAAAGACAGCACACTTGTGATATCCCCAAAGCTAACCTCACTGGGCCTTATAATAACGAGAACAGATTTTTAATGCAATAAAATTACACACCTTTTATGTTTTCATTTCGCTCTGCCAACAGACACACGAGTGTCCCACACGGAACGCTGGCACCTCGGGTCGGCACGTCTTCTAAATCAAGTTATTCATATGGGCCATGCCCCTCCAGCACCCAGTTCCAGAGGCAGCTAACTGGCTGTGCCCCCTCTCAGCAGCCTCCCTCCAGGCCAGAGACAACCCTTGTCTTCAGTCTCGCCATGTTGCCTGTCGAAAACCACAGCTGGACTTGAGCACCTGCAACTTCATCCAGTTTACAGTCCCCTGGTAGCACAGAGACTCATTAAAGAGAGAGACAGGTTTCAGGAGAGAACTTAGGAGTGTGGGTTTGGAATCCTGAAGCTTATTATGGTCTGCCTGTAGTTGTTAACGCCTTTCAGACCTGCAATGTCATGTCCTCACAAGGCAGGACCTACTGCCCATAAGAGCCCCTTGGTTTGAGGTAACAAAATAGGGCAAATTCTTTCCAGCTATGGTTTCTTTCTGATGCAGTACATTAACATTTCACCTTCCACAACAAATAACATCAGTGACTAGTTCGGAAAAAGTTCTCCTATGTGTGAGCCATGCCAGCTTAACCTCAGAGTGAGAAAGACAAAACTTCGAGTTTTCTTTTTATATGAGGCATTATAATCAGCACTACATTTTTGTCTTAAAAATCTATTTCTAGACTTTATAAACAGTGAGCACTTCTCTTTGGCAGTCAGCACTACTTGAAGGAAGTACTGACCAAAAAGAAATTATTTTTGGTTGGTATTCCAACAACATATTTCCACCAAAGGGGGGAAAACATCTCCATCATGAATACATTCAAAGGCAAGTCTCACAGTGCTGAAATAATTTGTTTATTGTTGCTATTGTTTCTTTTAATAAAGAAAACCTTTACATAAGCCAATTTAAATGCCTATAAAAACAAGTCCTCCATAGGGGGATGAGCAAAATGTCAATTTCAATCTGCTGAGGACAGGCCACTTGAATAAAAACAACTTGAGATGCCTCCTGACCAATAGCTCTCCAACAGATTATTCTATCCAACATAATAAGCAGAATCAATACCGACACCACTCACCAATAACAGAACTCTCTAGCACCATCTAGGAGTACAACTCCTTCTTCCAACACACATGAACTTGAATGTCTACTCAATGCCAATGCTGTAGAGCCAGCAGTCAAGAGCACAGGTTTAAGTTGGGCAGATCTACATGTGAATTCTGAAACCACCTCTTACTGGCTGCAGAGTTGGGAAATTTCTTTAGTCTTCTAGTTTCCCCATCTCTACAATGGCACGGCATACTGTCTACCCTAATGAATGCTGTGAAAATGAAATAGGATTCATCAGCAGACGCATGACAAAAATCACGGTACTGACAGATACCTAATGTTTTTAAAGCTGTTTTTTAAAGAATGAATAGTTACAGAAAAACTAAAAGAAAGATGGCCAAGAAGACACATACCTTTGGTATTGGAACATCTCTGAAACGAGGATGTGCCTAATTTGCCTTTAACACTGTAACATCTGTGAACTCAAGAGGTGCCCAACAGCCAGCAGCACCTTATGACAGCACAGTAAACAGAAGCTGTGATCTGGTCACTCTCAGCGCCTGGGAGAACTTGGTCACAGGCGCTAATGTGTGTCATCATTTCCATCCAGTACTGAGTATTGCTGGAAATGCAGAGGCTGAATTTACCTGCTCTTTAGAAAGCCTTTTAAAATTTTGCACTGAAATGAAAAATTATTGTGTATACAAAAGGCAAGGAAACTACATAAATATGAAAATAGTGAAGCAAGTATCTGTCACTGGAGAATGACTACAATTCCATGCTTTCTTTTCTAGTTAATGAATTATTTATCTTGGGTTGTCCTGGGTCTTCTTCGCTATGCACGGGCTTTCTCCAGTTGCAGCGAGCAAGGGCTCCTCTTCATTGCAGTGCACCAGCTTCTCATTGTGGTGGCCTATCTTGTGGAACACAGGCTCTAGGCCCACAGGCTTCAGTAGTTGCAACATGTGGGCTCAGCAGTTGTGGTCTCTGGGCTCTTGGGCACGTGGGCTTCAGTAGTTGTGGCACATGTGCTTAGTTGCTCTGAGGCATGTGGAATCTTCCCAGACCAGGGACTGAACCCGTGCCCCCTGCTCTGGCAGGCAGATTCTTATCCACTGTATCACAAGGGAAGTCCAGTTCCATATTTTCTTGCAAAGTATGAGCCAAGCACTTTAAAGTCAGGTGCTTGAAGATACATCACATTTTGTTTCTGAGATAGAGGCAAAAAGAGTGCCATTTACAAACTGAAAAAGTGAACTGCAAGTGGAGGTGAGTGGACATGCCAAGTGCTTGGGAATAAATGGAATGTCTAAATGACAGGAGGCAGGTGTGACCAATGCATATTTCTCAAAGCAGAATTGATAAAATACAACATTTTCAAAAAGCAAGTTAAAAAACTACAAATATAGACAAGTATGAGTTCATCAGCTCTATGGGCACACATTCATGTGTGTGTACAAATCCACAAGGACTAGATTGATACATACCAGACAGTTAATAGTAACTTTACAAAGAAATAAGAAACGTAAACAGAGGATAAAGAAAGATGTTAATGTTTTACTATAATGACTTCTATTGTGCTTGAAAGTTTTATAATAAGCATGTATTCAAGGTATTATTTTGATAATGTTTTTAATTCAGGAAGATTATAATGAAATGATACAAGTACAGTTTTGGCATCCTGCCAGGCAGAGAACCCTCCAGTGATTGGTAGCCATTATTATGCTCCTAGACTCCACAAAAGAAATGAGAAATATGACATATACATTTAACATATGATTCTAGCCATTAATGAGTTTACAATCTAGTAGGATTAGAGACTAAAAGAGATAGGATATATACTTAGTTTCTAATGCTACTAGTGAAGAAGAACTAAAGAGCCTCTTGATGAAAGGGAAAGAGGAGAGTGAAAAAGTTGGCTTAAAGCTCAACATTCAGAAAACAAAGATCATGGCATCTGGTCCCATCACTTCATGGCAGATAGATAGGGAAACAGTGGAAACAGCGGCTGACTTTATTTTGGGAGCTCCAAAATCACTGCAGATGGTGATTGCAGCCATGAAATTAAAAGACGCTTACTCCTTGGAAGGAAAGTTATTACCAACCTAGATAGCATATTTCAAAGCAGAGACATTACTTTGCCAACAAAGGTCCATCTAGTCAAGGCTATGATTTTTCCAGTAGTCATGTATGGATGTGAGAGTTGGACCATAAAGAAAGCTGAGCGCCGAAGAATTGATGCTTTTGAACTGTTGTATTGGAGAAGACTCTTGGGAGTCCCTTGGACTGCAAGGAGATCCAACCAGTCCATCCCAAAGGAGATCAGTCCTGGGTGTTCATCGGAAGGACTGATGTTGAAGCTGAAACTCCAATACTTTGGCCACTTGATGCGAGGAGCTGACTCATTTGAAAAGACCCTGATGCTGGGAAAGATTGAGGGCAGGAGGAGAAGGGGACGACAGAGGATGAGATGGCTGGATGGCATCACCGACTCAATGGACATGGGTTTGGGTGGACTCCGGGTGTTGGTGATGGACAGGGAAGCCTGGCGTGCTGTGGTTCACGGGGTCGCAAAGCGTTGGACACGACTGAGTGACTGAACTGAACTGAACTGATATGTGTGTGTGTGTACATATATATAAATATATATATATATATATATATATATATATATATATACATACACTAAGTTATGTGTATATATACACCAAGATATACATATTATACATATATACACATATTTATCATATATATATGTGTGTGCTAACTTGCAATGCAGGAGACCCCGGTTCGATTCCTGGGTCGGGAAGATCCACTGGAGAAGGGATAGGCTACCTACTCCAGTATTCTTGCCTGGAGAATTCCACGGACAGAGGAGCCTGGAGGGCTACAGTCCATGGGGTCACAAAGAGTCGGACAGGACCGAGCGTCTAACACTACACCTTTCAAGGCACTGTACTGTAAGATTAAAAAAATTTTTTGTGTGTGTGTGTTTGTTTTCTATGTATTATTTGTGTGAAAAGTATTATAAACGTATTACAGAACAGTATTACATAGCCGATTCTGTTAGTTGGGTACCTAGGCTAACTTTGTTGAACTTATGAACAAATTGGACTTACAAATGCCCTCTTGGAATGGAACCCATTCCCATGTAGGGGACATACTGTAAAGCTTCGAGAAGAGTTTTCAAGTTACCCAGACACAAAAGGGAAGAAAACAAGACTCACAGGCTCAGGAAGCCAGGGCTCTCGCCTAGAGAAGCCTTTGGGGAGAGGGTGTGATTTGAGGCTCTTGTGTCTGATGGAAGATAAGGGACACTTCTTCCCTCCAAACCCAGTGCTGCTCTCTTGGTACCTCCTTCCTCCCTGCGCCCTCACACACAGAAGAAGACAGCGGCAGACACTGCCCATCGATGATGGTCTTCGAAGAGAGGAGGAAGCTAAAGACTCAATGAAGGCTGGCCACCACCGAACAAAGGAGCCGGACAGCTGGGAGGCAAAGTGTCTTAAAGGAATGCAAGAGTTACTAAGTGACGCAGAGCTTAACTTTCAAAGGACTTCAGAGAAGATAGTAGAAGATGCACATTTCTCCAAAGCTCACTGGCTGCTAGTACAGACAATCCCACCCCCCTACCCCCCGCCCACCTAGAGAAGGAACTCCATTTGTAAAAGCTTTTGATGGGAAGGGGGAAGGAACCATGGGGAGGGAAGGGGAACTGAGAGGAACAATGACCGCTCTGTAGGGTGGAGGCAGGGGGACTTCCAGGGTGAGATTTCAACACGCAGCTCCCAAGGCAAACTCCAGAGCGCTTCTCCTCCAGCCACAGGGATAGTGAACCTCCCAAGTTTAAAAGGTCTTCAGGGAACCAAGTGGCTCTGGTGTCACCACCTGCCTTTTACTTGCTTCCTCAGCCTGTCTCTCCCAAGGGAACGAAATCCACAATCTCCAGCTTCACTTGCTTTCACTATCACACAAGAGCAAGAAGCAGGAACGAAAGGTCAGGGCTGAGGCTATTTCTAGACAAAACCTATTTTCACATTAAACTTGTGGGGTTGCAGAAACAGAAAGCAGAAACCTGATGACTAAGAGACCTTTGGGAGGAGAATACCACCCTGAATCGCTGTATCTGGGAGACACTTTAAGGATGAGCAGTAAGAATGCTCCAGATGTATGGCAAGGTGGGGAATGCTCACACCAGACCCAGGGTTCACCACTGGCCTGCTCAAGCTGGGCTGATTCTGCCCTCAGGGGATACATGGTAACAGCTGGAGACATTGTTGGTTGTCACAACTCAGGGAGGCAGGGAGAAGGAGGCTGCTTCTGGTACCAAGGACTAGTGTGCTGCTAAACATCCTACAATGCAAAGGACAGCCCCCCACAACAAAGAACTCTCCAGTCCCAAGCGAGGCTGAGAGATGCTTCCCCAGATAAACCCATCCCTATAGCCATCTCCAGAAACCCTAACCATCCCATCTAAAATAAATATTTGCCATCCCTCTGACCCGGCAGTTACCCTGTCACACAAGTCTACTTATCGTGTGTGTGTGTGTGTGTGTGTGTGTGTGTGTACGCTTAGTTGCTTATTTGTGTCCAACTCTTTGCGACCCCATAGACTGTAGCCTGCCATGTTCCTCTGTCCATGGGATTCTCCAGGCAAGAACACTGGAGTGGGTAGCCATTCCCTTCTCCAGGGGATCTTCCCAACCCCTGGGTCGAACCCAGGTCTCCTGCATTGCAGGCGGATTCTTTACCAGCTGAGCCACCAAAAGTTTACCTATCCTGTAAGCAATATCAAACATCAAACAGATATGACAGGCAAATCCTGTATCCTCAGAGTACCTGGCTCTTCTCCCAGCAGACGTTTTAAGGGCACTCCTCAAGACCCAAAAAGTAGATTCTTTCACAACAATTACAATAAAAGCAACACACACACAGGAGCAGCCATGTTTAAAAACCTCCCCAACTGTCAGGTAGATGCAGAGGCAAAAACAGCTGCACAGTTAGGATGGCCCATGCATTTCCAAAATATTCCAAAGAGAGAAAGAGGGAAAGAGAACAAACAAGATAACTCCACAACCAAAAATAGGTTTTCCCCCAGGGCTCTCTCAGAGCTAAAATCAGTTCCATAACTCTGAGTTGTCTTTCATTTTTCAATTGTAAAATATCATAAACATGTAAGCAAAGAGGGGAAAGGTAAATATAGAATTTAATGAATGAAAACAAACCCCCATGTAACTATACCTCGGGTCAAGAAATGAAACCATGTCCAGTGGTATCTCCCTGCCAGACATGCCTCTCCCATGCACAGAGCAAAAATATGGGTGCTATTTTGAAAGTTCTATCTTTACTCAAGGACTGGGATTTATTTTTATGTATTTACCACAAATATCAACTGCTGTGACTGCAAAGTGAACAGATTTGGGAAGGGGGGCTGTTTATGGAAACAAACTCATGGATTGTTAATTCACAAAAGCACGTAGGGGGAAAGGCATGGAAGGATGCCCGGAAATAGGGCGGAAAGCCCAGACTGGGGGCCCAGAGAGAAACTCGAGTCACAATCTGGCACCCTGTGTACGGATAATCTCTCATGGACCACAAAATGACTTCCTGTCACACAATATCGCTGGAAAAACTCAACGGAATCACGTGTTTCAAGGGAGAGCAAAGCATCTCACACGTAGGAGACGACGGTCCACAGATACTGGGTTCCCTCTTCTCTCCTGGCTCGTGGAAAAGGGCAAGGTTGAAAAGGCCATGACTTTCGTAGGAGATTATTTGATTAGAAACTCTCCTAATTCCCAGTTCTCTAAACTCTTTCATGAAGAAGACGATACAACCCCACTTTCAAGTTCTTCTGGCGACCTTGACAAGGAGGCACCTAAACCAGTCTTGGAGGCCCTCCCTCTGCTACTGGCTCACATCCCGTGCCTCTCCCTCACTTATCACAAAGGTAAAGGCCTCAGTGGACTGTCAGGAAAAAACACCTCGCACCCCAGCAGGGAGCCTTCATCCATCTCTTTGAAGACGAAAAGCAACAAGGTGTGTTTATTTGTACTTGCTGCACACAGCCTCATCGACTGGCCTAGGCTGCACGAAGCCACTCAGTTCGTTTAAAAATAATAATAATAATAAAACCCACCTGCTCACGTCACTAAGCAGATGGTTCCAGGAGAAAAGGTCAACACCCACACTCCTGGGCACCCACTGGGGAAATCAAGCTTTTTCACTGACAGGTAGAGAAGGTCAGGGAGTTCCTAAAAGGTCAACCAGTAAGGAGGTGAGCCGTCTAAGCCCCTCCTCCAAGGCCTAACCACCATTAGACATCCTTCAGCATCCACGCACTTAAACCCACCGAGCCCACCTCGGCAAGGAAAGCTGGACCTCAAACGGCCTGAGCTTTTCTCACTGGATACATTAAAAAATAGTAACAGTGGAAATCGATGCTTCACTTCCCCAACACAAACAATAAAAATGAAGGAAAAAATACACACACGCGTGCAAAGGTGTCTGAGAAGGCTCCTGAAAAACAGAGGCCCCCAGATTGCTCTTCAAACATCAGTGTCGTTCAAGTCCTACAAAGACCTGAAACTCAGACTAGGGCTCCACTCTGACCCCGAGTTTCTTCACAGACTATCAAAGGGAGAAAGAAATCCAAAGTGCCAAAGCACTGGCATTGATCATCTTTCTTGTTCAAGCAACTTCCCGAAAGAGGATGGAGGTGGAGGATATGGGACAGAAGGACAGGGTCTCTGGCCCACTACGAACTGACCTACCATGCAGGCTTCAGGAGATGTGACCGGCCCTGTTCTCCGGTGACACGTTAGGGCAAAGTGGAATCCCTGCTAGAAGGGTGATACCTAATATAACAGGAAAAATGCACACACTACAACCTGCCTAGAGGTTTCTAAACTAGCAACTCACTGTAAAGGTGAGTCAAAACCACACAAGCCCAAGGAATACAGATAACAGAAAACCACCACTGGGGACAGCTAGGTGTTTAGTGACTACCACCCCCCATTCTCCCTTCCCCACTATGACTGTTGTTCAGTCGTGTCCAACTCTTTGAACCCCATGGATTGTAGCACACCAGGTTTCCCTGTCCTTCACTATCTCCTGGAGTTTGCTCAAACCCACTCTGACTATTTTACTTATTTTAGCCCTATTTTACATGTACACCCATATTAACCAGTGCTGACCAGAGAAAGACAAAATTGACTTTACAGCTATTTTTACAGTGATGAAGACTCAATGAAAGCCACCCAGTACTAACTGGGAGATTCAATAAATAACAGTTTCTACTGGGCCGCAGGCACAAGACCTGGCTTCCCGAATGTCCTGCTTGGGTTTTATCAGGGGACACACCAGGTCAATGCAAATGGAAAGCACGAATCTAGGCAGGTCTTTGTGTCTGAGATGTCCAGGAAACCTCCCAGTTCTAACAGCCTCCAAATAATCACTCGTCCCTACCTGTGACTGCCAACGCCCCCCTGGGAAGCCTCTCCCTGGGGTGGCTGAGTAGTTCAGGAGAAACAGGACACTCTGACCCACACCTGGTTAAAAATCCACAGCAGCCACCAGCATTCCACCCTCCCTGGAAGCCGCAGAAAACCCACAGACATCTAAGCGGGAGTCTCGGAGGAGTGGGGATGATGTCATAGGTCTTAGAGTGGGGGAAGGCTACCCAGAGGATTCTCAGGATGGCCAGGACCAGGGACTCCAAACAAGGAGGAGGGTTTGTCTTTCCAAGTGCACATCTGGCAGGGAGGGGGAGGCCTGGAATTAAGTGAGGCTCAACTTCCCCAACAAACACACCCCCAAAGATACTTCCATCACAAGTAGCTAGAAGTATCTGGGAGAATCGGGCATGAATTAGACATGTAGATGGCACCAACTTCAGGCAAGCCAGCTTCTTGCTGAAGAAAGTTCACGCTGCCCTGCCATCGACTTTCCCGTGCATCAGCTGCCCAGAAATAAACATGGGGGTCCAAGGGCCTGCCGACCCTAGGAGGGGCAGCTGACAGCTGTGACCAGCGGGCAGGGACAGGGGAACAGCTCAGGGCTGGAATTTGGAGCGTGCCCACATCAGCAGAAAAGTTACAGGGAACGTCACGCTGCTCCTGAAGATCTCAGGGTGCACACGTTAAAGGCGATGGCAGGTTCAAAGGGCGGCAGATGAAGCCCGTGCCCTCTCCCAGGGTATCTTGCTAGACAGGGCGTCCACCGTAGGGCGAGTGGGGGTGATCAGATGATTTAAATAAATGTCTTGCTCCCAGAATCAGTGGGAAAGATGAATAATTCCCAGGTCCAGCCCTGCTTCATCTCCCTTTGCCCAAACCAAACACAGTCCCAGGGAGGAATGGAAGGGAAGGGCGATACCACCCGCCCCGCGGTCCAGGTAGGAAACTGAGGCACGGGGGTGCACACAAGAGAACCCAAAGGGGCCCTGGGGAGGCTAACACAGCACCCAGCGCCCCGCGTCTGGGATGCTGCGATCAGGGAAGCGTTCTCTCCTCTCCCCACCCTTCTTCCTTTCTTCTATACAACACACAACACACACACACACACAAACACGCACGAACTCTCCAGCTACGCCCAATCGGGGCAGCTGCCGGGCTCCCCAGAGCCGGACTGCACACAAAGCCCCGCCCGTGCACACACCACACAGCACAAGCCGGCGCGCACGCCCACACAATAGGACGGCGCGCACCCCGCCGCGGCCCCTCGCCGGGGTCCCGGCCAGCCCGGCGCCGGGGTCCGCCCTCTGTGCACACCCGCGCCGGGAGACGCAGCCCGGGCAAGGGGAGGGGGCAAGATCGCAGCCCCGCCGCCGCGCCCCGCGCCCCGCAAAAAGTTCTCCGGACGCCCCCCGACTCACCCGCGGAGCTGCTCAGCAGCAGGCACAGCGGCCCCAGCAGCCACATGGCGCGGCCGCCGCTCCCGCTGCCCGGCGCAGTCGCTGCCCCCGCGGCCTCGGCGACGACCCCGCCCCTCGACGCGCCGGCCCCGCCCCCGCGGTCCCGCCTCCTGCCCGCCCCGCCCTCCTCGGCCCGGCCGGCCCGGCCCCGCTCCGCGAAGTTTTCGCTAGCATCCGGGCCGCGCACCGCCCGCGTCCTGCCCCGGGTGTCCAGGCTCAGAGAGGCCGCCAAGGGAGGGTCCGGCCCTGGCGGCCGGTCACCGCCAACCCCCTCTGGCTGCGAGGATCTAACAGTCCAGGCTCTGTCCTCGCCTTCTCTTTCTCTTTTTCCTCCCACTTCTGTTCCTCCATCCTTCGAGGATGCCGCGCTCACCACATCCTCAAGTCCCAAACTTGAATTCTTTACAGAACTAACTAAAAAATGAGCTTACGCCAAGGAGGGAAAGAAAGAGTTGAAAGAATGGGCCATATGTTATGAGAAAAAACACACGCACACATATACATGTATTATTTTTAGTAGCAATATGGAATACGACGAAGTGCTTCTCAAACTTTTCAGATGCACCCGACGCACCGGGACTCTGCCTCAGTAGGTATAGAGTGGGGCCTGCGATTCGGCTTTTCTAAGAAGCTTTCAGGTGATTTGGAAACTGATGGTGAACCACAAGTGAAGTAGGCACACAGCTTTAGCCTGTGCTTTATTTTCTCTGGATCTTGTCTGCCTAGGCCAAGGGACTTTGGGACCCCAGTTTGCAGAAAAGGAAAGTAAATGTGAAAGTAGAAGCCCAAATGCAAAAAGAACAGCTGCTCCAGTGCAGTTGGGGCTCCAAGACAGCACTGGTGACAATTCTCAGAGGATTAAATGGAGGAAGAATCAATGACGCTTTCCTGCTCCACTTTCCAGCCCCTTCCCTCTCCAGAAAAAAACAAAAGGGCAAGAAAAAAATGCAAGTCATCACCCCAAACTGGAAATATCCATTAACTGAGGAATGGATAAAGAAATGGTGTCCTGTCACTTAATGCAGCAACATGTGCTGCTGCTTTAGTCACCCAGTTGTGTCCATCTCTTGGGACCCAATGGATTGTAGCCCTCCAGGCTCCTCTGTCCATTCAGTTCTCTAGGCAAGAACACTGAAGTGGGTTGACATTTCCTGCTCCAGGGGATCTTTCTGACCCAGGGTTTGAACCCCGGTCTCTCCTGTATTGCAGGCAGATTCTTTACCGCAAGTGGCTCAACATGAATGAATCTCAGAACTGTGCTAGGAGAAAGAATCCAGGCTCCAAGGGTACATTCTGTATGACTCCATTTATAAGACATGAAGGATGAGGACAGGGAGGGAAGCGAAGCTATAGGGACCAAAATCAGCTCAGTAGATACCAGGGTCTGGCCTGGTTAAGAGGGACCTGTGCAAAGGGTCACAAGGGAACGGTGTGGAGCAGTGAGACTGTTCTGCAACTTGATTATGGTGGTGGTGGTGGCTGTTGTATACAATGTATACATAACTTTATGCGTTTGTGAAAACTTAGAGAACTACATCACTAAAACCCACACCTAAAGCAAATGCATTTTACTGTGTATAAACCATATCTCTTTGGAGGAGCTGGGAGGGCATGGGTGCTGGAATTGCTGATAAGGGAAGTTGTGGATGGGATAACCACATTAGATTTGAGATGAACTGGAGAAACCACAGAGGATACTGAGATTCAGTGTCTTTGCATTTTAATTATCTGCTCTAGTCTGGAAATATAAAGGCTAAACTGGATCAGGTCAAAATTTTAAAAATAACAACGACAGTTCAAGGTAATGAAAAAATGTGATGCCAAATGTGTAGGCAAGTTGAGCAAGTTCCATATTACAAAGTACTTTGTTAACTATGGAAAACACAAACAAATTCTCCATGACCCTTAGCGTCTGGGGGTTTTCTTCTGGGGTCCATGAGGACTAGGATGCTCATCTCATGGGCTTCAGAGAATTTTAAAACCAATATTTTATGCAAATTTCAAGAGTGTATGAGTACATACATTTTTCCAGGAAGTGTGTTGGAATGAAGCCTCTGACCTCTGATAATGATACAAAAGAAGGCAAATAATTTCTCCTACAGCTGTTCATTTGCCTCCAAACATTAGGAATATGGAAGGAGGAATGGATCTGACCCAGTACCATCTTTCTTATTTCCCTGTGTTCCTTTGGGCACATGACCAACTCTCTAAGTGCCTGGTTTACTTCCTGCCTTTCTGTCTCTGTCTCAATTTCTCTCTCTCGCTCTCTCTCTCCCCCGCCACTCCCCACACACATGCACACACATTTCTTTTAAATATATGAGTGTCTTTGAGACCATTCCAACTATGTAAAGCCCTCTTTACATTCCGTGTTGCTTTTATACTTCTATTGAATCACTATCAGCCTCTCCACCGTTTAAGCTGTTCAATTCAATTCAGTTGTTCAGTCATGTCTGACTCTTTGTGACCTCCATGGACTGCAGCATGCCAGGCTTCCATGTCCTTCACCAGCTCCCAGAGCTTGCTCAAACTCATGTCCATCGAGTTGGTGATGCCACCCAACCATCTCATCCTCTGTCATCCCCTTCTCTTCCCACCTTCAATCTTTCCCAGTATCAGGGTCTTTTCAAATAAGTCAGTTCTTTGCATCAGGTGGACAAAGTGTTGGAGTTTCAGCTTCAGCATCAGTCTTTCCAATGAATATTCAGGACTCATTTCCTTTAGGATTGACTGGTTTGATCTCCTTGCAGTCCAAGGGACTCTCAAGAGTCTTCTCCAACACCACAGTTCAAAACCATCAATTCTTCGGCGCTCAGCTTTCTTTATGGTCCAACTCCCACATGTATACGTGACTACTGGAAAAACCATAGCTTTGACTAGACGTACCTTTGTCAGCAAAGTAATGTCTCTGCTTTTTAATATGCTATCTAGATTGGTCATGGCTTTTTTTCCAAGGAGCAAACGTCGTTTAATTTCATGGCTGCAATCACCATCTGCAGTGATTTTGGAGCCCCCCAAAATGAAGTCTGTCACTGTTTCCATTGTTTCCCCATCTATTTGCCATGAAGTGATGGGACCGGATGCCATGATCTTAGCTTTTTGAATGTTGAGTTTCTAGCCAGCTTTTTCACTCTCTTTCACTCTCATGAAGAGGCTCTTTAGTTCCTCTTTGCTTTCTGCCATAAGGGTAGTGTCATCTGCATATGTGAGGTTGTTGCTATTTCTCCTGGCAATCTTGATTCCAGCTTGTGCTTCATCCTGCCCAGCATTTCTCATGATGTACTCTGCATATAAATTAAATAAGCAGGGTGACAATATACAGCCTTGACATACTCCTTTCCCTGTTTGGAACAAGTTCATTGTTCCATGTCCGGTTCTAACTGTTGCTTCTTGACCTGCATACAGGTTTCTCAAGAAGCAGGTCAAGTGGTCTGGTATTCTCATCTCTTGAAGAATTTTCCACAGTTTGTTGTGATCCACACAGTCAAAGGCTTTGTTGTAGTTAATAAAGCAGAAGTAGATGTCTTTCTGGAACTCTCTTGCTTTTTCTATGATCCAACAGATGTTGGCAATTTGATCTCTGGTTCCTCTGCCTTTTCTGCCAGTTCTTTGGAATTCTATCAAAAGCACAGGACCCTCAGCTTCCAGGAAATGTAATAGGATCCAGTGCTAATTGTTCAGATCTCAGGGAGCCAATCCCAAGGCTTTTTTTACAGTTGGTTTCATAAAAATATAAATCAGAGTGCTTCATGGCTCTTATTTACCAAAAATGAGACACTCTGATCTTGGATGTATGCTTCAAGCACGGCTTCACGTTGTTAAAGAAGTGAAGAAAGAGTTTTGTCTCACTGTGGTCTTTGGTAGAATGATCTATGGTTCTTGTGCTTTTTCTCATCAACTCCTCACAGCAGTTCCAGCCACATCACACATGAAAATAGCACAAACTAGACTTGAGCTCAGCTTCTTCTTCATTGTTCAATCACTAAGTCATGTTCGACTCTTGGTGACCCCATGAGCTGCAACTTGCCAGGCTTCTCTGTCCTTCACTGTCTCCCAGAGTTTGCTCAAACTCATGTGCATTGAGTCAATGATGCCATCCAACCATCTCATTCTCTGTCGTCCCCTTCTCCTCTTGCCCTCAATCTTTCCCAGCATCAGGGTCTCTTCCAATGAATTGACTCTTCGCATCAGGTGGCCAGAGTATTGAAGCTTCAGCTTCAGCATCATTCCTTCCAATGAATAAGCTTCTTTTTACCGTGCTCCAGTTCTCTTCACTTCCTAGTCTGTGACTTTGGGCAAATGATTAGACTCTCTGAGCTTTAGTTTCGTTATCTGTAAAATGGGAATAATAAGAGACCCTAGATCTTAGGGTTGCTGTCAGGATTCAATGAGCTATGTGAAGTCTTTTGCACAGTACCTTGCACATAATAATTGCTCAAGAAAAAGTAAATGCTGGTGTGGTTGTGGTTATGGTCCGTACTGCAAGGCAGCTGCTGTGGTAGCCCGTCTCCAAGATGGCTCAGACTCAGAGATCCTTGGCTTCTGGTGTTGTGCTTTCTATAGTCCCCTCCCATAATCCCTTCCACACTGGCCTGGCTGACACGTGTGACCAGTAGATATTGCGGAAGTGGCAGAGGGAACCCTCTAAGGCTGGATCACAAAGGACATAGCACTTTCTTCCTTGCTCCCTCCCTTGTTCTGGATGAAGTCAGCCACTGTGTTGTGAGGACACTCAAGAAGTCCTGTGGATAGGCCCACATGGAGAGGGACTGAGCTTCCTGCCAACTTGGAATGAACCATCTTGGCAGCAGAACCTTCAGTCTCAATCAAGCCCTCAGATGACTGTGCCTGGACCAATATCTGACGGGCTATTGTGAGAAATCCTGAGCTGGAACCACCCAGCCACTCCCAAATTCCTGATCTACAGAAACTGTCAGAGATAATAAGTATCTATTGTTGTTTTAAACCACTGACTTCCAGGTGATTCTTTATTTGGCAATAGATAACTATTACTTCTGCTTTTAAAGCCGTCCAGAGGATTGACTCAATGATTCTATAGGACCTTATAAATGACTGCATAATTGGAAAACACTTTGAATTTTGACTGCTGCTTAGTAAGCATTCAAATGTTTGTCTTATTGTTATCATGGTTTATTCTGAAATTATTGTCATTTTCATCACCTTTTTTCCAAAGCACCTAGGCCACATTCAAATTTTAAAAAAAGGTTTTAACTCGAAGAAGAAGAGTAAAGATGTGGGTAGAACTAACAAGCAGAGGAAGAGCCACAGGACACCAGAGAGTCAGAGAGAAACTACTTACAAAATGTTTACTGGAAACTAGTAGACATTCGCTTCATAAAAATCATGCAGAGGGATGGTAGATGGTCTTGCTCCCTTCCTCCCCCAGTTATTTCCTTGGCTCACAGTTTCACTTGGGCACCATCCTTCCTGCCCTATGCTTGCCCTGTCATCCATCTGATTTTCGTTCCTTCTGGGATGTGAAGAAGACAGAAATTCGCTTGAGGATTCAGTCCCAGAAGGCTCATTCTCTTCCACACTGGGGTGGATGCTGGAATCTGCCAGTTGAGAGGCTGCCTGGTAGAAGAAGATGACTGTGTTCTTCCTGAAATGTATGCCCATGTGCACTGTCTCCCCCTCACGCATGACTGTCATGACTCCATAAAGTCAAGTAAGCTACTCCACAAATGCTTTGAAGTAGCTTGACACACCTGGGCCCCTCGGTCCCACCACCTACTAGCTCTGTGAGGCTGAGGAAGTCACTTTACCTCTGACTGTCATTTTCCTGTACAATGGACATAACAGTCGTACCCACCTCCTGGGACTGTTGCGTGAAGCAGGAGGACTCACTGATTCCCTCACTTATTTGACAGTTGTTGCAAGAGAACTGTGTCAAACACTTCTGGACTCTGGTTTGCTGCTGTGAACACACCCTTCCTTGTCCTCACAGAGCTCACAGTCTAACTGGGGAGGCAGACAGACATCAAATTGACATTTAATACAGGGCCCTTTATCATGAGGGCTACGTGAGGCATTCTGCAGTTTCTGACTCACAGTCTTGACTTGTTCAGCCCTTATTTGTATTACTGGCTGAGGGCCTACATTTGAGGGCTAAGTAATACCAGGAAACATGAAGGTTAAAACATCAAATGTCTGCAGTAGGCAACCTCTGAGATGGCCCTCAATGATCCTATTTCCTGGAATTCACACTTTTACGTCATTCCCTCCCTTGAATGATGCTGGATCTAGTGACTCAACTCTAACAAAGAGAATACAGCCAAAGTATTCCAAAACTGTGCTCAGTCACTCAGTCGTGTCTGACTCTTTGCGGTCCTATGAACTATAGTCTCCTCTGTCCACGGGATTCTCCAGGCAAGAATACTGGAGTGGGTTGCCATGCCCTTCTCCAAGATATCTTCCCGACCCAGGGATCAAACCCGAGCCTCTTATGTCTCCTGCGTTGGCAGGTGGGTTCTTTACCACTAGCAACACCTAGATCATACCAACATGTTTTTCTCTCTCTCTCCCTGTCTCCCTCGCCAGCTCCCAATTTCTAAACTGTACTATGTATGGAAAGGTTCAACTGGCAAGGAAGTGGAAAGGCCTCCAGCCACAGCTAGTGAGGTACTAAAACCCTCAATCCAATGAGCCCACCAACAACTGAATCCCACCAACAACTACATGCCTGAACTTGGAAGCAAATCTTTCCCCCAGTCAAGCCTTCAGATGAGATCCAACCCTGGCTGACTGCTTGACTACAACCTCATGAGAGGCCTTAGACAGAGGAACCCAGCTAACTGTGCTAAGATTCCTGACCCAGGAAAACTGGAAGATTATATGTTTCTTGTTTTAAGGCACTAAATTTTGAGATAATCAGTTATAGACCAATAGATAACTAATACAAAAGCCTTACTGTAAACACTGAGTCTGTGAACATTCAGCATTATTGAATCTCATTTACCCATTAGTAAAGGAAGGCAGTAGGAGAGAATCATCATTAATCAAGTGTCTGCATCAAACATTGTATATTTATGATCACATCTATCTTCACAGCAATCTCTGAATCAGATATTATGATGCCTTTTGCACAGATGGGGAAATCTGAGGTGCAGAAGTGACTGGCCCAAAATAACCCACAAAGTAAACCAAGATTTGAAGCCAGATAGTTTTGATGCTAAAGGATTCCCACAATACCATTCTGAACCTTGCTGCCTTCTATAGCAAAACAACATTTTATTCATAAAACTTAGAAGGTGTTAGCAGCTTGAAAGGTATTGTGCTCACTGGGTTTGGGGCTAGACAGGTAAATATGCTCAGCACATCAAATGGAACTTGATTTATTATGCAATACAATTCAACTCCCAGAAAACTTTTCTAGATGTGTCTAATTATAGTAGTTTCCACAACCCCAAAAATGCTGAGTATGAGAGTTCTCCCAGCTAGAAATTAAAGTCATCCCAGAGCTGCCAAATGTATAGATATATTTTTAAATTGTCAGACTAATCTACAGAGAAATACTGCTGGGAATCAGCACAGTTCTTGTAATTCATGTTTAATAAAGTCACTAGCTTGAGGAAAAGAGATCTTCTGACATTTATAAATGAAAAATTTGTACCATCTGAAAGGATGAAAATTTTACCCCTCATTTAGAAAAAACATGCAGCTTGTTATTTATTTTAATGTCTCAGTTTTACTGCCCCTTGAATGAAGTTGTCTACACCCTTAAAAGAGCTATTTTTCATTTGTGATCAGGCCTGGAACCAACGAACAATTATATGAAAAAGAATTTAACCTGAAATTTATTAACCGGGCCTTGTCGCCAGCTTTCGTCACAGACATTTTTTTTTTTCTTTCTCAATTGGAAAGGGGGAAAAAGGTAGATTTATTAAATGTATAAATCTATTCTTGATCTATCAGTTTAAGAAGGGAAACTGTCATTGAATTACATACAATAGATCTGTGGTGTGCAATATGGTAGCCTTTACCCACTTGTAGCCCCAAGTAGCTATACTGAGCACTTGAAATGTGGCTATTATGATAGGAGCTAAGTAAAAAGCCAAACTGAATTTCAGGGACAGTACAAAAAATAATGTAAAAGATCTCAATAATATTTACGCTGACTGTAGGTTGAAATAAGGTATTTAGATGTATCGGTTTAAATAAAATAATATTCAAATTAACTTCACTGGTATCTTACTACTTTAACGTGGAAATTTTAAAATTTCATATGTAGCTTGCATTTGGGGCTCACAACATATTTCTTTTCAAGAGAACTGTTAATAGATGTTTTATCTGATGAATGACCCATGACATGTCTGCTTTCCTGGCATCATTGTTAATGTAAGTTCACTTGAAAATCACTGACTTGAGAGAAACTTTTTTTCTCCCAGTTTCTCCATCTAAACAATTTTGTTCCCAACCTCTCTTAACCTTATATTCTAGTCATCCAAGTCAATTGAGATAAAAGTGATTTTAACATCATTATTTCAATATTACAAACGCACCACAGGGTCAAAAAGAAGGAAAGGGGGGAAATGAATAGAGAAGAAAGGAAGTGTCTTTTTAAACATTATGAACATTTGGCACTTGGGTTCTGAAAAGAACCCAACACTCAGTAAGATTTCCTAAGTAAGATTTCAGTAGGGAAATTTATACAGTAATTAACCAACAAGCCAAAAGTGATAGGAGATATTCACTCAATGATAAATGGGAGACAATGTTTCCAGCATGCCTAGGTCTGGTCTCCTTCCCTAAGTAACAAACTCTTTCATAGACAAACAGGTAAGCAGTAGACTTTAATACAAGTACTGAAAAAAAAATCATCTGGAAGGTAAGTAGATTTACATTTTTAATCTGACATTATTGGAACATTCTTCCTGCACCATGAGAACTCTGCTTTAATAATTTAAGTTGTTTTTCTCTGTTCACCTCAGCCTACTTCTTTTAAACACCTCTTCATTTCAAGTTAGATTCTTTGGGCTTGATTGATTTTAATGTTTAAAAGCTTAATTTTGGGGCGCTGTCTGATTGCCTGATCTGGAGCCGATGCCGTGTGCGTTTGCAGTTCAGTTCTGGGTGGCAGGGGTGTAGAGAAGAGGGATTTTTTGTGTGTGCATCTTTCAGTGAATTCTCATCCCCAGAGTGGAAGAGAAGGGACTGAATGAACAGGGAAGGGAAATTTTTTACAGTTTCTAGGACCCTTGTACCTGCAAGTAATGGAAACACGGTAGAATTACAGTATTGTTTGCTTCTGTTAGGTATTGATCACAGCTCTTTAAAACCAGCTGGCACTTTTACCTTGTTATTCAAGCCGGAAATCTGGGGATAAGCCTGGACTCCTCACTCACTTTTCCCCAACAATGTCAGTCACTGAGATTTGCTAATTCTGCCTACTTAATGCCTCTTGAATACAATTCACCCTTCTCCTACCCTCCTGCCACTCCCTTCATTCAGATCTCCTGCACCTCAACCTGAGTTGCTTCAATCTTCTTCTCACTGGCCTTCTCAGGTTTTGTTTTACTGCCATTCAATCTGCTTAAAACTTCCACGGCTCCCTATTACCCATAGGACAAGCTCAGACTTCTCAGCTGAATATATCGTTCATGAGCTACTACTGGGGCTGTCATGGGGGTTGAGGGCAGAGAGGGGCATAAGGGTGAGACCAGAGGGGTGGGCAAGAGATCTGGGGCATGTTAAGAAGTGTAGTCTTTATCCTTTGCACAACTGAAAGTCACAAACGGTCAGTTTCAAGCTGGGTCATGCAAGAACAGAGGTGCTCTGGTTAAAAGCAAGGGTTCTGGGATCAAACTTAGCTTCAAAGCCTGAACATGCCACTTCAGTTATGTGTCCTTGGGCAAGTTACTTAACCTTTTTAGGCTGGTTTCTTCAACTGTAGAAGGGAGATTAAGACCCCATGAGACGGATGCAATTATGACACTTAAGTGAGGTTGTGCTCAGCTTACTCCCCAGCACATAGTAAGCAATTGACTAATCATAACTAACATTACCACTAATAACTCTAAATCTTCCTACACACCTTCCAAGAAGCACTCCATGAGCCCTCAAAACTGAGTTAAGCCTCATTCCCATGTGTTCTTGTAACGCTTTGTATTTCTCCTTGTTGGTAGGACTTATGAGTCTGTATCTTAGTTGACCATTAATATGTCATTTTCCCCATCAGACCATGAACTCCCTAAGGCTGGGAACTCTGGAAAGAGTTACTTTGAAATTTACTCATTGAACAAATACCTTAGATCACCTCCTACTTTGAGTCACATGATCTTTTTTGTCCTATCTTTATTTCCACCTCACAGTTGAGAAAATAGAGGCTCAGAGAATCAAGCCATAAGTCCGCAGTCCCACAATCAGTGACCATCAGAGCAGTGATCTGCCTCTGGCCTCATATCTCACAGTGGCCGGCTGGGCAGGAGGAAAAGCTGAGAGCGGTAACACCCTCTCAAATGACCTTCCCAGGGCGGGCCGAGTGTCCTCACTCAGCCTCACGAAATGGCCAAGTGAAGGAAGAAAACATTTCATCTGGAAAAACAATAGATAGCCAGAAATCAACCCCAATTCTACCAGAAGTCATAATTCCAGAAAACAGAGCTACCTACACAAACGGCAATATACTCCAAGATACACATAATAAAAGCACATTGGCAATGCCTGCACCCCTGTGGCCAAGCCAGGGAGGGATTGAATTTAAAAGAGAACTAGTGAAGGCAAAAGGAGAAGTGGGAGGCAGAGGAGGAGATGGTTAGATAGCATCGCTGATTTAATGGACATGAATTTGAGCAAACTCCAGTATATAGTGCACCGGGAAGCCTACTGCAGTCCATGGGGTTCCAAAGAGTCAAACACTCCTGAGTGACAGAGCGCACAGCAGGAGGACTTTTACCCACATGAGCCCATCCAAAGAGGTGTGCCTACCCACCCACAAGGTTCAGCTCCCTGCCGCATAGCCAAGAGCCTGATTGTGGTGAAACGCCAGAGTAATTACAATGAAAATTTCCAAGGGGGAAAGATCAGGCCATGGTAATGCTAGAAGCTGTCTTCATAGGCCAGTTGGCTCCACTCTCTCAGCATGGGGCCAATGAAGCCAAAGTGGAGGCTGATACTGTTGTGGGCCAGTTGGCTTTGCCCTGAAGGAAAAAAAAATGTTCTCTGGTCACTGGCTAGAATCTTCATCCTGCTCAGTTGTCCTGCCAGTGCTGGTATCCGGGATCAAAAAGGGATTGGGCAAAGGACTCTGGAGAACCTACTGCCAATCTTGATAACCAGGGCTGACATTCAGGCAGCACACACCAGCACAGAGAGCTGACTGTCGGAATAAAGACCCTGAGTCCCTTGAGTGTCCCTCACATCGTCCCAGGTGCCCAGCTCCTCCCCAAAGCAACAGTGAGAAGTGGCAGAAAAGGAGGAGAAATACAGAAGCCACCCAGCTTCCAGGATTGGGAGAACAGTCTGATGTCACAGAGTTTGCTAAATGTGTAACCAAATGAGGCAATGTTTATCCGTTTGTATATTTCTAGATTTAAATAAACTATCAAATGAGGGCAAAAAATGTCTCAACATGCCTCTTGAATTTGTGTTCCAAAATTAGTCTTCCTGAAAATAGAAAAGCTTTTCCATAAAAACAACAAGTAGATACTTACTGAGAGTTTTCTGGGATTCCCCCGAACAGCAGAGCTTCAGACAAGGATGCAGACCAGGTGGTTTCATGGGAGGTGATCCCAGGAAGCAGGGAGAGAGTGAAGACAGCGGGATGACGGGGGAAAGAAGTCAATAAAAGGAGCATTTGTTGAGCTGGTTGACACTCTGAGCAGCTGAGGCCCACCTCTGGTATGCACCCTCTGGGATCCACGGAGACCACACCTCGAATTATTTCTCTGAATTCAGAAATGAGACATTTATCCATGGACTCCTGCCTTGCGTTGGTTGTATTAACCATCTGAGCTTCCTTATTGTCCCACTTTGGAAAAGCCCCTGAGGCAGCAAAACCAAGAGGCTTAGTGATGCTGGAGGTAGGATCCAGCCAGAGTGTGGGCAAAGTTGCCCATTATAGCCACAGCCCAAATCCCATGGGGGCAAGTGCTGAGGCTTCTGATACGCCGTGTATCTTCCATTCCACAGATGGGTCCTATCCTCTTCATTTTCAGAAGAAGCTGAGACACAGGAAAGGTAAAGGTCACAGAGCTGGGAGATAGCTGAAGACTCAAACCTGTTTTATTCAACTCCTGAGTCAAAGCATTTAACCTTGTCAAAGTATTGCCTATCATGGGACTTCATAAAAGATTTTTTAAAAAGCAGCTATTTGTGGATGCGTGGGAGGGAGGGAGAAGCAATAGCAGGGAAGATTTTATAAACACACTCCCTTCTTTTTATGGAAATAAGGAGATAGTCAGTCAATCTGGCCATAGATTTTTTAAAAACTCTTAAAAATGTCTTCGAATGACTTAAAGACACAGAATGACAGACAACCCCGATACTCAAAGATACTACATATTTAAAAGTACAAGCTGCTTACTGAGCTTCCCAGGTGGCTCAGTGGAAACATACCTGTCTGCTAATGCAAGAGACCCGGGTAGAGAGACCCGGGTAGTGTAGATCCCCTAGAGGAGTGTGCATGGCAACCCATTCCAGTATCCTTGCCTGGAGAATCCCATGGTCAGAGGAGCCTGGCTGGCTACAGTTCATGAGGTGGCAAAGTCAGACACAGCTTAGCAATTTAAGAATAGCAACAAAGTTTCTATTATTCTAGTGAAAGCCCGAAAGCCCAATGGATACTGAGGCTACCAACGCCCCACCCCACAGCACTAGGAAGGCTTTGGACCAATTATTTAGTGTAATTCTTTACATTATCTATGATTCTTCTGGGCTTGGATTTTTTTTAAGAGGTCAAAAGCATGGCCTTCTCTGAAATAAAGC
Source organism: Okapia johnstoni (assembly GCA_024291935.2). Taxonomy (NCBI): domain Eukaryota; kingdom Metazoa; phylum Chordata; class Mammalia; order Artiodactyla; family Giraffidae; genus Okapia; species Okapia johnstoni. The sequence continues at coordinate 13,369,562 of CM044325.1, forward strand.
AAAAATGTTTTGGATAAAGTTATAGGCATGTAACATTTAGATGACAGAGCAGAGCTGATACAGCTAGTGTGCAGCTGGTCTACCTAGAATCAGAGTGGATGAGAATTAAAATTTGGGATGAATTTACCATCTAGGCTCTCATCCTACCAGGAACGTGGGGGTAATGTTATGCATGCAATGTACCAGTCGCCCTCAGAGTTAAGCAAACCCAGAGATCAGGTTCCAGGTACACAGTCTCCAGAAAGGTGAGGGGAAACATTTTACACAGACAATAAAGGCCACTGAAATGATATGGTTCCTCTCAGAGCTCTCTGGGCTCTGTCTCCCAGTATCACACCCTGTGCTCACTGTCTATCTGATTTCGCTGGAAGGTCCTGTGAGTAAATTTCTAGCTTCTGAGGCATGATTGAAACCCAGCTGGTTGCTCCCATTCTCTACCCTTGCGCCCTCCTGTCCAAGTTTTCTTAAACCTGATGTCTGCCCTACTCTAGATGAGTTGGCAATGTTGCATCTGATACTCATCCTTTGAAGACTGTATCTCTGCTTGGTAATTTACAACGAGGAAGTCCCTATCCACACTTTAGAAGAAAAGCTATGACCAAACTAGACAGCATATTAAAAAGCAGAGACATTACTTGCTGACAAAGATCATCTAGTCAAAGCTATGGCTTTTCCAGTAGTCATGTATGGATGTGAGGGTTGGACCATAAAGAAAGCTGAGTGCCAAGTATTGATGCTTTTGAACTGTGGTGTTGGAGAAGACCCTTAAGAGTCTCTTGGACTACAAGGAGATCAAACCAGTCAATCCTAGAGGAAATCAGTCCTAAATATTCACTGGAAGGACTGATGCTGAAGCTGAAGCTCCAATACTTTGGCCACCTGATGAGAAGAACTGATTCATCGGAGAAGACCCTGATGCTGGGAAAGATTGAAGGCAGGAGGAGAAGGGGATGACAGAGGTTGAGATGGTTGGATGGCATCACCGACTCAATGGACATGAGTTTGAGCAAGCTCCAGACATTGGTGATGGACAGGGAGGCCTGGCATGCTGCAGTCCATGCAAAGAGTTGAACATGACTTAGCGACTGAACTGACAAGCATTTTTCTATCAGTGGATGGAAAAGAAACTGAACCATCAGAAAATGCTTCAGAGTTCCAAGATACGCAAAGAGGAAGAGCTATGTAGGGTTGACAGTAAAAGAGATAGTAATTATTTCCGTTATGTGGCATTATGTTAGTCACTACACCATAAGATCAGTCCCAAGGGGAAGTACCACTTAATAAAGCCCAGTCCAGATAGACAAAAAGTAATCTACAAGGTCTTAACTGAAGACTTATAGAAATTAAAAGAATTCTGATTTGTAAAATCTCACACATACCCAACATGCCTCATGATCACTTTTCTTTTCTCCCAGTTTCCCTACATGACACCCTGCCTAGCATTCTCCTCCTGAAATTTCCCAGAAACATTCATTATGGTCATTTGTTTGGCACATATTTGCTCCCTTCCCTTTTCAATTGTTGGGAAAGAGACTTCTCCCCAACACTGATGTTGGCCTGGGCCAGGTGACTTGTTTTGGCCAGTGGAGTATTAGCAGATGTAACTGGAGCAGGGGCTTCCCTGATGGCTCAGTGGGTAAAGAATCCACCTGCGATGCAGGAAACAAATGATACTTGGGTTCAATCCCTGGGTCAGGAAGATCCCCTGGAGTAGGGAATGGCAACCCACTCCAGTACTCTAGCCTGAAAAATCCCATGGACAGAGGAGCCCGGTAGGCTACAGTCCATGGGGGCTCAAAGAGTTGGACACGACTGAGTAACTACACACACACGCCACTGGAGCAGAGGCCTTAAATTTGCTTCTGAGTTTTGCTTGACCTGGTTTGTTCTGGTGATCTAGCATAAGAACGCATCTGGGTATTTTCTGCTCATTCCATACAGGCCCCAGATCAGGGACAATTGAGGCAGATCTGAATCCATTCACAGTTTGGGGCTAAGCCTAGTCAGCCCACAGCCTGAGGCAAAACCACCTATCTAAGTAGCACCACCACCCCTCCCTCACCAAATTGCAGCCACCTATCAGAGGAGAAGAAAAGGAAAGAAACGTGGTAGCGTAAAATCAAAATCTTCATTAAGACGCAGAGGGAAGAAAAAAGGCTGAAACTATTCATGTGTTGATAATTCTTAAGTTGTGAATAACACCTATGATAATAGCTACCATTTATTTGTTCTGTGACAGGCACAGTGTTAAACAGTTTATAAACCTGAATATATTTAATCCACTCCGTACCTAAGAAGTCAGAATAACTATCACCATTTGATGGAAAGAAAACTGATGCTTAGAGAGTTCGCATATCTTGTTAGAAGGTGCCAGAGCTGGGATTAAAACTCAGGTTTAAGCAAATCCAAATAATTATTGAGCAACTTAGGCAGTGAACCAGTCTTAAAATGAAATGCCATTCTTTAGTGTAACAAATTGGCAAAGATTAGAAACACTCTAATACTGAATATTGGCAGGAGAATGGCATCTCATAAAATACAGGTGAGAATGTAAATTGGTGCTAACACCCTGAAAAGCAACCTGGCAATATTTGTCAAGAACCTGAACATTTGCACACCCTTTGAATCAGTAATCCCACTTCTTTGATTATGTTCTAAACATCTATTCAGAGATGTTTATGTATAAGATTCATGTATAAGATTGTTTTTCAAGGCATTTCTGAGTTTGGTAAAAATTTGGAATCAACTGAAATATAAAATAGTTCCAAAATGGTTAAATAGTTGGTATTGCTAGAGGCCAGAACAATATGCAGCCAGTAAAAAAAAATCATAATTTTGTGATGTGAGAGAAGTTTGTGCTATGGTCTGAATATCTGTCACCTTAAAATTCAAAAGCTGAAATCTTAACCCCCAATGTGATGGTATTAGAAGGTGGGTCTTTGGGAGATGATTAGGTCATGAGGGTGGAGCCAGGACAGATGGGATTAGTGCCCTTATGTAAGAGGCTCCAAGAGAGCTCCCTCCTACCTTCCTACAGGTGAGGACACAGCAAAATGATGCCATCTATGAATCAGGAGTCGAGTTCTCACCAGACAACCAGTTTGCAGGCATACTGATCTTGAACTTCTCAGCTTCCAGAAACTTGATAAAGACATTTCTGTTGTTTATAAATCACTCGGTCTCAGGTATTTTGTTACAGGTAGCCCAAATATGGACTGGTTCCAAATAGGAAAAGGAGTACGTCAAGGCTGTATATTGTCACCTTGCTTATTTAACTTATATGCAGAGTACATCATGGGAAACGCTGGGCTGGAGGAAGCACAAGCTGGAGTCAAGACTGCTGGGAGAAATATCAATAACCTCAGCTATGCAGATGACACCACCCTTATGGCAGAAAGTGAAGAAGAATTAAAGAGCCTCTTGATAAAAGTGACAGAGGAGAGTGAAAAAGTTGGCTTAAAGCTCAACATTCAGAAAACTAAGATCATGGCAGCCAGTCCCATCACTTCACAGCAAATAGGTGGGGAATCAGTGGCTGACTTTATTTCAGGGGGCTCCAAAATCACTGCAGATGGTAACCACAGCCATGACATTAAAAGACGCTTACTCCTTGGAAGGAAAGTTTTGACCAACCTAGACAGTATATTAAAAAGCAGAGACATTACTTTGCCAACTAAGGTCTATCTAGTCAAGGCTATAGTTTTTCCAGTAGTCATGTATGGATGTGAGAGTTGGACTATAAAGAAAGCTGAGCACCGAAGAATTGATGCTTTTGAACTGTGGTGTTGGAGAAGACTCTTGAAAGTTCCTTGGACTGCAAGGAGATCCAACCAGTCCATCCTAAAGGAAATCAGTCCTGAATATTCATTAGAAGGACTGATGTTGAAGCTGAAATTCCAATACTTTGGCCACCTGATGTGAAAAACTGACTCATCAGAGAAGACCCTGATTCTGGGAAAGATTGAAGGTGTGAAAAGGGGATGACAGAGGATGAGATAGTTGGATGGCATCACTGACTCAATGGACATGGGTTAGGGTAAACGTGAGTTGGTGATGGACAGGGAGGCCTGGTGTGCTGCAGTCCACGGGGTTGCAAAGAGTCGGACACGACTGAGCGACTGAACTGAACTGAAATATGGACTAAGCTTGTAATACAGTCTAACTAGAAAAAAAAAGCAGGATGTAAAACTGAATACATAATGTGACTCCAGTTTGGAGAGTAACACGCACGTGTGCTTGTATGTAAGGCAATACAGTGGTGAGTAATCACGCATTATTGTTGCATGGTGATTATCATTTTCTGTTGGATTTTTTTGTATTTCCTAAACATGTTTTACATTTACCAAATTTTATACAATAAGAAAATGTTACTTTTGTTCCCAGAAAAGCATATTTCAAATGATTGTTTGGAAAAACCAGGAACTATTTTCCCTGTGGAATGTGAGGACAGACGTTTTTATCTGTTTTGCTCACTGTAGTATACCCAGAGTAGCACCTGGCTCCTAGTTTGTGCTCAGTAAATATTTGTTGAGTGACTGAAAGGCATATCATGCAGCGTGTGTAAATCCACTGTGTATACTCCTAAGCTTATCTATAGATTCAGAACCAGCCACCTCCCAAATAACAATCATTTTAATAGGCTCATGCATTCGCTAGAGAACACTTCAGACAGGACACAGTGGGATGACTTATCTCTCTCTCCATGTCTGGGGCCTCCTTGTTACCTTTCCCAGTAGGATAATTATTGAGACAAAGAAAGGAAAGTGAGGAAAGCATTCCCAGGACCATTTCCCACCCCTTTCAATGTTAACAGAAGTCTTATTGAAAGCAGTTCCTCTATAGGATTTGAACCTGTGACCTACGAAACCTGAAGCAGCCCCACTGCCCAGTCTCCTAGAAAAGCTCTTGTTCTGGTAGGTGGAGTCAGATTGACCCTGGAGATGAGACTAGCTGGAGGTGTCTTCAAATGTTAAAAGCAGGAAGCATCTGGAAACTTCTTCCTATTCAGACTGTCAACCGAAGCATACACAACACACACACACACACACACACACAGTCTCCATCCATCCTGGTCTTCCACAATGGATTCTGCATGAACAGAATGAACCTTTATTTTGTGAAGCCACTAATACTTTGGGATCTATTATTGTACCAGAGTCCACCTTAGCCTGAACTAACACAATATCCAAATACAGAGCTATGTCATTTAATGAGAGGTACCTGAATTGTACAGCAAGGAGATCAAACCAGTCAGTTCTAAAGGAAATCAACCCTGAATATTCACTGGAAGGACTGAAGCTGAAGCTCCAATACTTTGGCTACCTAATGCGAGGAACTGACTCAATGGAAAAGACCCTGATGCTGGGAAAGATTGAGGGCAGGAGAAGAAGGGGACGACAGAGGATGAGATGGTTGGATGGCATCATCAACTGGATGGATGTGAGTTTGAACAAACTCTGGGAGATGGTGGAGGACAGAGGAACCTGGCATGCTGTAGTCCATGAGGTCACAAAGAGTTAGACGTGACTGAGCAACTAAAAAACAACTTGAATTTACCTTGTCTTCTGGTCTCAGTCAGCCTGGAGGCCAGTCTGAGAAATGTCTTTCTGTTCCACACGGGCAATTTGGAAGGCTGGCCTTCCACTCAGCATGGCATTTGAGACATACACGTCTTGGACCAAGGTGTCTACCCTGCCATTCATGAGCCACACGTAAGGCCTTGAATATGTTACAGGATTTTTCTGATCCTGTTTCTCATTTGTAAAATGAGAATGATGATTGCAACACTTGTCTCAGGATTGCTGTGAGAATTAAAAGGGATGAGGTATCTTTTATAAGACACTTTTCAGAGCATAAGCACTTATTCAATGTTAGTTATGGAATTAGTCTTATTAGTTTACAGTGTCCCAATCTCTTGATCTGAAGGCTAGGATAGCGTCAGCTATACACAATTAAAAAAAAAAAAAGTCATCGTATCCAGAGAGGATTTAGCATCCTTTGCATGTGATAGGGGTTAAGGGACAAGAGACAAAAGGAAGGCATTGAACTCCTAAAGCCATAGATAAGAAGCGAGGAGAAAGACCTGCTCTTTTGATGTATTATACATCTACTTATTTATATACACCGCCTGGCTCCACAGGAGAAAAGAGAAGGCAGATTTCATGCCATCTCATAATTTGGAAACAAAAACAGGCACTAAACCAGGGATGGGGATATAAAATAGAAGCAGAAAGTAGCTCAAAAAGAGTCTCACTATGGGAAAATTCCTGCAGACTCTGGCTGAGTGCTAAGCTCTCTAGCTGATGGTGCAGAAGGTCCTGGTTGAGGCTGCCCAGAACAGTTCTTCACTGCTGGTGCTGCCTTTCCCAAGGGAAGGCTAGAAGGCAGCCCCTGGTGAAGGTGAGCTGAGTGACTGTCTGGGTACCGTGGCCACCACTGTGCCATGCAGACTGGGTCACCCCAGAGGTCCAAGATATGACTGCCAGGCTCAGTGGGGGTGGGGGGGGTGCGGCGAGAAGAAGAGACACATCTAATTTTTGTGTTCATCACCATCACTCAAGTTCGGAGGAGAGAATGTCTATCTAAAAATTTCTCTCTGGCTTGCACTTTTTAGGCCATTTAATTTTTTATTGTTGAGCATGAACAATGAAACGGAGCAGTTTCCTGTTTCTCAGCCCCCACTCTCCGCTGCTGGGGAATTTGGGTTTAAACTGCCTAAGAGGAACATTTAAATTCTATAAATTAGCCTCGCTAAAGATGCTTAAGCGTTTATGAAAACATTCCCATTTTATACTCAGCTTTATAAAATCTTCAAGAAAAAAAAATCCCAAACTGCCACAGGAAGCTAAACTGGCATAGAGCGATCTGCTCAGTGCAAACATGCCAACAGCTTTACTGAAGAGGATATGCAACCAGGATTAAGTGTCTGCAGATCATTTATCAGTGACAAAACAAAGGTTCTCAGCCTCTGTACTCCAGTCCGTGGAGACTCCCACAGGCCCAGTAATGCACCTCAGAAGCAACAGACAGTATTAACTCACTTATGCCCACCTAAATGCTGACAAAAGCAATCCCCTTGTGCCAGATCTTGGGTGCCCCAGAGAGGTGTATGTGTTGTGTGTGCTAAGTCACTTCAGTTATGTCCGACTCTGTGTGAACCCATGGACTGTAACCCACCAGGCTCCTCTGTCTATGGGATTCTCCAGGCAAGAATACTGGAGTGGGTTGCTATGCTCTCTTCCAGGGCATCTTCCCGACCCAGGAATCGAACCTGCATCTCATGTCTCCTGCATTGGTAGGCAGGTTCTTAATGACTAGCACCACCTGGGAAGCCTGTCCTAGCAAGGTATTTTTATGTAAAACAGGGTTTGACTTGAGGGAGATCTGGGTTTAAGTTCTGGCTTAGCTACTAACCAGTTAGTGATCTTGGACAATGGACTTAACCACTCTGAGGCTTGGTTTCCTTCTCTGAAAACAAGACAATCATAACTAATTCCCTTGGTATCTTCACTTCTGGGCGAACAACAACAAAAAAAAGGAAACAGAAGTGCAACTCCATTGTGCATGCAGTGAAGTGCAAGTGTTAGTAACTCAGTTGTCTCCAACTCTTTGTGACCCCATGGAGCCTGCCAGGCTCCTCTGTCCATGGAATTCTCCAGGGAAGAATACTGGAGTGAGTACCCATTCCCTCCTCCAGGGGACCTTCCCGACCCAGGGACTGAACCTGGGTGTCCTGTATTGCAGGAGGATCTTTACTGTCTGAGTCAACAGGGACGTCTGTCTTTGTGTTAAATAAATGTGACGCCTGTTCCCCTTCATCACAAAAAGGAGAGGGTGACAAAGAAAGCAAAAGAGAAACTCTGGTTCATTTCCCCTTTATCTCCTGCCCTTATTTTTTGGACTATGCCTGGACCTTTTCTGGTTCTAGGGAAAAGAGATCACAGACAAAATCAAAAGGAGACTAAAGAAATAAATTTGGGCTTGTGATTCTAAAGATGTTGGTTTAAGAAACATTTTGACTCACGACTTTATAAAAATTTCCCCTTAAATGCTTACTTTCACATCTGTGACCTCACCATCCAGAGAGCAGGCCCCTAACCTCTAGACCAACAGATCCTGCTCATGACTCCTTTAACCTCAGGGCAGCAGCCCAGGGGATCAAACACTGGTGTCCTCTGGCTGGTAGACGTAGAGCCTGTTCTGCAGCCTAACTTCTTTGGACACATCCCATACCAGAGCCCTTCAAAGAGGGTATTAGAGCTGACATGGAAGCTCATGTTGACTAATACTTAATAAAACATCCTAATTGTTTCTAGTTTTTTCCACCTAATTCACATCTTTTCTGTCCATCAAAATTAGGTGGTCACCCAAATGGATAAGCATTGTGAAGTTTTATCCTGAGCAGCACTTAGAAAAGGAGAATTTCAAAGGACAAATCCCTTATTTAATAACCATCACTGCCACCGACCTGCTATCACTATTTGCACAGTTTTGCCTTTACTATGACATGTTTATTTTCATTACAATCTCAGTGGACAAGGGTTTAGCAGAGAGGCATTCTCAATTGCAGTGCCTGCTCAGTGATGAGCTAGACCAGTGCTTTCCAGTAGAACTTTCCAAGACTCTGTCCTTTCTACCTGTGTTGTCCAGAATGGTAGCTACTAGCCACAGCACTTGACATATGCCTGGTACAACTGAGGAACTGAATTTTAAATGGAATTTAATTTTAAGTAATTTAGAATGAAACATAATTGCCATGTGGGGCTATTTGCTACTTTATTGGCCAGCACAGCACTAGACACTACCAAATTAGGACTTGTGCGGTCCAGTGGAAATAGAATGTGAATCACATATAGCTTAACCTTCCTTGTAGTCAAACAAAAAAAAAATAGAAAAGAGAAAGAGATGAAATTAATTTCAATAGTACATTTTATTATTACTGACTATTTAAAATACTGTTATTTCCATATATTGAATGTTCAACATATTGAACATTAAAATGCTCCATAAACATTAAAATGTTAATGAGGTATTTGCATTCTTTTTTTTTCATACTAAGTCTTCAAAATTCAGTGTACATTTTATAATTACAACAGATCTTAATTTGGATTAGCCATATTTCAAGAGTTCAACAAAAACTTCTGGCTAATGGCCACCATATTGGACAACCCAAAGCGGATATTAGCAATATGAGGCTAATTTTTCTGTCTGTAACATGGGCATGTTTACAGAAACTATAATCAAAAACACTCTTGTGTTTACCTTAGGGGTGCTGAAGAGTTTTCAACCCAAAGTGTTAAACATAAATACCAAACTTACTATATTCATTTTTAACAAAGTATGCACAGTAATGCAAAATATTTGGTATTTCCTTTCCTTTCTAAAGATGTTTCTTCTTTTGCTTTGACTTAAGTTAATTAACTAATTTCACTGACATGTCAATATTTACTGCTAATTATACAGGAACAATTCTACCACTTGAAGAAATGGAATGCTGTTGTGTATCATAGAATTTGTAAGCTCAGTGTCTGGTAATTTCCATATCAATAATTTCCATTAGTGTAATGGGACACAATAGAAGCTGCTCCAGGATTAAAAATGTGTAATGAAAAAAAGCAATCATAGAGAATCATTTAGCAGCAAAGTAGATAACCTATAAGCCAACGACTTGATCCATGAGTATTAGCTACACTAAATGCAGAATACGATTCAGAAGTGTCCATTAGCAGAAATTCTAACAAATAAGTTACACAAAACTAATCAATATAATTAGCGAACAATCTACAGTGGATCTGGAAGCAATTTCAAAGATTTGCATTTCTCACACTTGAATGCCTTTTCAAGTTGTAGGTTGCAAGCTAGACCTCCTCCCTCATCTTAAGCTCCCTCTTTAATGCTTTTCCTAAACTAGCTTGTTGTGTCATCCTTACCATGTAGTAATGAAAAATGGATAAAGGCTGTCATGGATTTGCTCTCTCCCCAGAACATACGTTGTTGAAACATACTCAACATTTGCTAATGGCTTTGGAGGCAAAAGCTATGATGGCACAGTCTTTGGTTTTGAAGACGGGGGCCATGACAGGGGAACTTGAGAGGGAGGTAACACGGGGAGTGGACTGGGGGGAACAGTTATAAAGACTGGCTGGATACCTTTTAAACGTAGACAGGAAAACTGTTTTGTTATGATTGTCCAGAATGTCAGCCTGGCTCCTGACAGGGAAAGAAGGAACCAAAATACAATTCCTGCGGCCTTGTACTCTGCCAGACTGATCAAAATCATTCCTTCTGTTTTTACAGTTTATGGAGTCTGACTGGGTAGGCCCAATAAGCATTCGCACATCACACAGTGAGCAGACTGGAGAAGGCCATATGCTGATAGAGCTATTATGTACTATTTAACTGGTATGGTGCTTTCAATTATTTCTCTGACCAAAGCACGATTTTTCTTTGCTTAGGAAGGCAAGCAGGAGTGAGCTATGAGCCATACTCGCTTAGGAGACGTTTGTCCTGCCTTCAAGGGGCTTGATCCCAAGATAAGGAGGGAACCCATGTCTTTTCTCTCGTGGCTCTTCACCACAGTGAGGCTGGAAAGGAAGAAGAGGCTGCTGTTTACTGAACACCTACCATGTATCAGTCACCATGCTAAGCACAAGTAGGTATTCCCTAATTTTGCTGACATTTTTTCCCCTCAAAATCACTGCTAGTAGTGAGAAAAGAGCCTCATTTTGAACACAAAGGGGAGAAGATTTTTTGTACATCCCAGTATCAAAATCATAGAATATTAGGATTCCAAGAGAAAGTGTCAGCAGGGACCTTTGATAATTTTTTGTCCCTAGCAAGGAAGTTAATCAAAAGGTGGTAAGGTGGGGCTGTTATTTGCCCCTTTTAATGCTAAGACAATAGTAGTGTTATTGGGTGCCAGGATTGACTCACTTAAAGTGAGATCAGTAAAATCTAGAAACACCATTCTTTCAAAACGGCAAATGGTATTCTGTGTCAAGAGGGACAACTTGAATACTTGTTTGAGGTAATTTCTGGAAGTGGGAAAGAGCCCTTTAGTTATGCATGTAAAAGTAAGCAACACATCTGTCGTAAGAGAAACTATGAAAAGAATTATTATAAAAGTGATGTCAAGGGACTTCCTTGGTTACCTGGTGGCCATGACTCCGTGCCCCGGGTTCGATCCCTGCTAGTGGAGCTGGATCCCACATGCCACAACTAACTGCAACTAAGATCTGGCACAGCCAAATAAATAAAAATTTAAATATATTTTAAATGTTAAGTTAGCTGATAATATTTTTAAAATCTCAACTCATACAAATAAAAAATGAACACGTGTCAAAGATTCTGTTTGTCTTGTTCATTAAGGAACTGTTAAAATGATACAGTGGGCTCAAGGGAGAATTAAAAAAGCAGATGCGTACACATATAGGCTGATATAAATTTGTTTATTAGATGAAAACTGGCTTGATGGAAGCTGGTGGGGACAATTTTCACAACTATTTGCATGTTGGGGTAGGAAGAACTTTAAGCTCTCTGCCCCCTGGTGTATGCGTGCATGGCTGCTTCAGTCGTGTCCAACTCTCTTGAGATTATATGGACTGTAACCTGTCAGGCTTCTCTGTTTATGGGGATTTTCCAGGCAAGAAAACTGGAGTGGGTTGCCATGCCCTCCTCCAGGGGATCTTCCCAACCCAGGGATTGAACCCATATCTCTTATGTCTCCTGCATTGGCAGGTGGGTTCTTTACCACTAGTTCCACCTAGGAAGCCCCTCTATGTATACATCCTGCATAATCCCCTCCCCTGGAGCATAGGCAGGACTGAGAAAACTGTGACTATGATGAATTTCTTATGATTAGGTTACATTAGATGACAAAGGTGAAGTGAAGGGATTTTGCAGGTGTGATTAAATCTCTGAGACTCTGAATTAATAAAAAAGGAAATTAGCCTGAATGGGTCTGACCTAATCAAGTGAACCCTCAAAAGATACCGGACCCTTCCCGAAGGAAGAGATTTGAAGTGTGAAAGATTCTGCTGGCCTTTGAAAAACAAATGGCCAAGTAGCGGAGGCCACATGACAGGAAACGGCAGGCAGCCTCTAGAATCTGAGCACTGACGGCCAGCAAGAAAGCAGGACTGCAAGATGAATCCTGCCAGCCACCAGCAATACTGGAACCCAAGGCCCAGATGAGACCGGGTCAACGCCTGGAAGTCAGACTGATGAGAACTTGGGCAGAAGACCCAGCTGACAGCCTGGACTCCTGACCTTCAGGAAATTCAAGATACTAAACTGATGCTACCGTAAGTTGTTAAATTTGTGGTAGTTTGCTAAGAAGCAAGAGAAACTTCTTACATACATCTACAGAAAAGAATTATTTGCGTTGGCATTGATTAGTTACTACAAAGTAGTAAAACAGCTCAACGTAATGAAGGTACAGAGACCCCACAGAATCAAATAACCTAGAAGATAACACCTTGATGTTTATTGAATGTACCTAGGAATCTGTTTGGTCCCTACTGTGAGAGATGTTTCGTTTGGTAAATTGCTTGCTTCACAAGCAATATTGCTTGCTTTTGTGTTTTATTTAAAGAAAACCTTTTTTCCCTCATGAAGAGATTTAGACTACACTTTAATGTACTTTGGGCATTTGAGGGGGTAAGGGGTGACTAGCTACTGAGAATTGGAATGGAGACCCTAGAAGGCTGCTGAAAGCACCAGCAACTCTGAGCTTCCCCGTGGACCAGTCATCGCTGAGAAAATGGAACTGGGTGAAACCCAACCTGGACTGGGAGGTTGATGCTCTTTGTGAAGTACAAGTCAAGGCTGACTCCATCCAGTCACGCATTTATTCACTCAATAAGCAAATCCAGTGCCTACCTGAGACTAGACAGAGGTATATCGGTGAACAAACACCACCGAGGTCCCAGTCCCACAGGGTCTGCATTTCAAAGGAGGGAAAAATAACCCAGATTTGGAGATCTATACTGAAAAGTTCCAGAATTTGAGAACCATACTGATATTTGACCACTGTGCTCAGCCATGAGGAAACTTCTGAGGTTAAAGGTTGAGCTCATACCTCTTCAGGAAGAGTTTCCGAGAAAATTCAGTTGTTAATGATGCTGGTAAGAGGAGGATCCAAGTACGGAGAATGAGATGCTGCTTAGACAGGCATGAGGTTGGATACACAGGCACCCACTCTGACAAGCATCCACATTCCTAAGGAAATACAGACTTAGTAAGGAATTGCCTTTGTGCTGGGATCAGCCCTTGTTTGCCACATAGAGGAGACCCTGTGCCCTGGGTAAAGAAATACAGAAGATACAATAATGTTCTACTAAGTTACTGCATTTACTTCTGTGGTTAGTAATAATGATACATACAAGTACTTACTATGGTCCAACAACAGTTTACTCTGAGCTAGTCATTTTTCTAAGTACTTTACATATAATATCTTATTTAATGCTCACAATGTGTGTGTGTGTGTGTGTGTGTGTGTGTACACGCGCTCAGTTGCTCAGTCATATCCGACTCTGCGAACCCATTAACTGTAGCCGACCAGGCTCCTTTGCCCATGGAATTTTCCAGGCAAGAGTACTGGAGCAAGTAGCCAATTCCTACTCCAGGGTATCTTCCCGATTCAGGGATTGAATCAGCATCTCTTGTGTCTCCTGCATTGGCAGGCAGATTCTTTACCACTGCGCCACCTGGGAAGCCCTCAATATATACAAGTCCTTGCTATGAGCTAGTCATTTTTCTAAGTACTTCACATATACTAATTCATTTAGTGTTTGCAATAACCCAGTACTACTATTATTCCCAAGTTACAGATGAGGAAATTGAAGCAGAGAAAGACTAAGTGGTATATATCTCCAAAGTCTCACAGCTAGTGAGTATGAGAGCTATCTATGATTCACACCCAGGTGGTCTGGCACCAGAATCCTAGTTCCTAACCCTCACTAAGCACCATTTTCTCAATAAAGGTCCCCTTGGACATAGACAGACGTCATTCTGAAGTACACTCCACCTTGCAGTTTATTTCTGTTACTCCAGTGTTTCAGTATTCTCAACAGCGGTAGCCCATCTTCAGCAGTACTAGAGGAAATGAAGGGATTTTTACATTTTCTTCTGGCCACAGTGTGGGGCCTGCTGATTGTACACCAAATAAAATTAAGAGTTATTTTACCATTCGGGCAAATCTTTCCCCTGCTTTAAACATGCTTCTTTCCTCATTCCCTGAGTCGCATTTCTACTTTGTTTTTGAAGAAGTTTCTCCTCTGAGTGTTCTGTCTTAGAAATATACACCGCTCATCTCCCCACTAGGATTCAACCCCCTAGGCACAAGCTCTGTGGTGGCGAATCCCCTGCAGCTGCCCACAAACAATAAGTAATACAAAGGATGACTGAGGCTTTCAAGTTTCCTGTTTACAAGCTCCATCCAATGGGGATCTCTCAGGGAGAGATGTAAGGCTGGCAACAAATTAACAAGGGTTCAGTTATTTAACAAGGGCAAACAATGGTTCCTCTGACCACTTTTGATTCATTCCATCTCTGGTTTCCATGGAGCATCATAAAAGGATCTATGTGTGTGTCAAGAGAGTGGAGGAAGAGAAGTGGCCCGGAGCTAACAGGGGAAGAAGCATCCGCCCGATCAGTCTCCCCGGAAAGAAAGCATCTCTGATCCTTAGTGTCCAGTTCCTATGTCGTGGGCTGCTCTGTCTGGGTAATGACAATCGAATCTGGTAACACAGCCCTCATTCCAGCAGTCTTTTTCTTCCCTGGAAATCTTTGCTCCTGGGTTCTGGTCACTTTTAGGCTTGGTCTTGCCTCCATCTTTCCCCTTCTATCATCAGCTTTTATTCCCACTAGTTAGTTGGAAAAGCTGTATAGGAAATTAGATGCGCCTGCTGAACTGCCTCTTGGGGGAAACAGCTAAAGAATTTTCTGGAGCTGACTTGGAAAGTTAGGGGTACCGTGGCAGCCATCTGTGGATTTTTGGTCATTCAGAATCCATTCCCTCATCTTTTGACAATTTCATCTCTAACAGAAAGTGGGATCTGTCTTCTTGTCACTCAAAAGCCATTAAAGAACCAAGGTTGGTGGAAAAGAAAGTTTGCTTTATTTTGGATGCCAGCAACTGGTGGGGAGGGTGGACTTCCGTTCAAAGGCTGATTGCCCACCCCCAACATTTAATGGGCAAGAGCTTTTATAGGCTAAAAGAGGTGGCTACATGCAGAAACAACACAATCAGCTCTGACAGTCATCCTGAAACTGGTCATTAGTGGTCTGATCAGCGCCATCTTGATTGTTTTAAGTTAGTCTTGTCCCAGGGTTGGTTTGTTCCCATTTCCTTAAGGCCAGTTCTCAAAATTGTAGCAGCTTATGTCAAGGCTACAGTCTGGTCATCATGTAGTTAACTTCTTCTACCTGGTAAGGGTTTCAGTATCTATAAGACAGCTCACAGGATAAGGTTCAGGATATAGCCCTTGAGAAGGAATTAGAGGCCCTTGATTATGCTTACCATCTTCCCTGATAGCTCAGTTGGTAAAGAACCCACCTGCAATGCAGGAGACCCCGGTTTGATTCCTGGGTTGGGAAGATCGGTTGGAGAAGGGATAGGCTACCCACTCCAGTGTTCTTGGGCTTCCCTTGTGGCTCAGCTGGTAAAGAATCTGCCTGCAATGCGAGAGACCTGGGTTCAATCCCTGGCTGGTTGATTATGCTTAATGACCAAACTATTATTATTTGGTCTCCTTTGACGGTTTGCCTTAGTATCTGCATATTCTCACTTCTCTGAAAGTTTTTCCGCATATTCTCACTTCTCTGAAAGTTTTTCGGCAGACAGAAGGCAGGCAGAGAACCTGGGGGCAGGTGGCAAGGACCATAAGTTCCTGCTCCATTTCACACCAGCCCTTACCCTTCTCGGAGAAGGCAATGGCAACCCACTCCAGTACTCTTGCCTGGAAAATCCCATGGACGGAGGAGCCTGGTAGGCTGCAGTCCATGGGGTCGCTGGGAGTCGGACACGACTGAGCGACTTCCCTTTCACTTTCATGCATCGGAGAAGGAAATGGCAACCCACTCCAGTGTTCTTGCCTGGAGAATTCCAGGGACGGGGGAGCCTGGTGGGCTGTCGTCTATGGGGTCGCAGAGTCCGACACGACTGAAGCGACTTAGCAGCAGCAGCAGCAGCTTACCTTTCTCAGTCAAGTGATTCTATAAAGATTAGAGCCCAGGCTCAGGAATAGAGCATGTGATTTAGGCCTAAGCGAATCAGAGCATTGAATTTCCTTGGCTGCCAATGATTGGCTCACTGGTAATCATGTGACTTAAGTAGAGCCAATTAGGAAGGCAATGAGGAGTTCCCTGAAAATTCTGGGAAGGAGATTTCCACTCTACCTTGCTGCACTTCAGTGAGAGGTGTGAGGTTGGAGACCCTGTAAACATCTCACTATGGATAGGGAGTTCCTGTCTGCAAATATTGTCAAGGCAGGAAAAGAGACTCTGGATCTTGAAGACAGTGCTTGAGCCTTGGAATTAGTCTATCTCTGAAACAAGCCTTGTTTCCAGATGCTCAGTTATGTGATTCAGGAGATTTTCCTTGGGCTCCTACTGTCTTGGGTTGGATTTTGTTGCTTGCAACTTAAAGCGTTGTTTATCTCCCACTAAGAGAAGTTGAGAGGAAGCTCCAAGAATAAGAACAGCTGGAGAGGAGGCAGATCACAGTCCTTCAAGCAGGAAAGCAATTCTCACCCGAGAGTATTTGTCCCTTTACATTTATCATGAGAAGGCAGAATCTATAAAATGTGTTTTTAGAGCCATTAACCTTTCCTTCCCTTCCATCTAATGCTGACATTTTTATGGGGGTGGGGGATTTTTGTAGTTTATTATTCAAGTGATTGCTGGGCCTGCCTTAAAGAGAACATAGACATGGGTTGGGTTCCTCAAAAAGTCACACGTGTCATTTCTTTGGTCACTATGCCTTTTAAATGCTTGTGTTACCATCTGGATTGCATCACTTTTTTTTAGCGGAGGGATGGTATACAAAGACATTTGGTCAGGAGACCCCAAATCACTTGAATCCTGCCCTGGCCTACCAGCTATATCTCCCTGCAGTGCCCCTATGAAGGCAACAAAAAACAGTCTATTTTGAGAGAGAACTTTGGTTCAAAACCTAATGCAAATTCAAGTAAGTAAGGATGGACTTCATGGTCTTTCTCCTTATCATTCGATTTCAATTCTCAGATGTAACCAGTGTGGATTTCTAGTTCCATATTTTCTGACACGGCTGATGTATGTTGGATCAGGTTTTTTATTGTTGTGGTTTGGTTCAGTTTTGATTTTTGGTTTTTGACGTACGTCAGGGAAGGAAAATAAAGCATTGTGTCACTTTTGCTCAGAATACTTGCCCAGTGGCTGCTCAAGTCCTGTGTTAACAAAATTCAACTGAATAAGTTTTAAAAGATCTTACTGGCTTTAATCAGTCATGCTGGAATCGGGCAGCATCCAGTCTAACAGCTGGAAAGGGGTTTTCCAAAGCATTGTACAAGGCAAGAGATTTTTGTAGACCAAAGTGAGTGGGTACAAGGAAGTTGTACTGGGCACTTATTGATTGGTGAAAGCAGAGTTGCTTCCCTTACCTAGAGCGAAAGGAAGTCTTGGAGAAGGTAACTTCTGTCAGGTAACTTGGGTTGAGCAGGAAAGTTCTGATTGGTTGACCTAGACCTCCCTTTTCTGGGAGAGCTAAGCCTTGAAACTTGGTTTTAGTTTTCATTTTTGATGCAGTGCTTAGCATGAGTCACTCAGTCTCGGGCCTCATCTATCTACTTTAACACCTGTCAGGCTGAATCAAGAACTCTGCTTCCAGGCGGGTGGATAAATCTGTGTCCAAGGAGAGAGAAAGTGAAGGGGAGGGAAGAGAGGAATGTAATATTGCCCTGCCATTCTGGCTGCAAGGAAGAGCGAGGAAGAGAGTCTGTACCTATGTTACATGAGCTGTAACCTTATTTCCAGTGAAATGTCACCAGGAGAAAATGTGAGCTAATAAATGTCTTAGAACCAGTCAGACTGATACTTTCCTTCTCAAAGGAGAACAAGGCAGAAGGTAAAAAGAGAATTTCTGAAAGCTTCCTCTTAATAGTTACCATTATTGTGTTAGTTAGGATAATACTGTTGTAACAGCAAATCGTGTCCAGAATTTTAGCAGTTGGTAATGTAATAAAAGTTTATTTCTTGTTCATACAACAATCTAAAGTGAAGACTTTCCACTGACAGACAGCTTTCCTACACTTAAAGATAAAAGAACCCATGTTCTTTCCATCTTGAGACTCCACTTTCAGGCGGTAGTTTTCAACTTTTAACTGCACTTTGTAATTACCTGATGAGCTTCAAAATGCCAATACGTGGGCCCCACCCCAGGAGACTCTGATTTCACTGGTTTTAATAGCAGCTTGGGCATCAAAATGCTTAAAATGCTCCCCAAAGAAGTATACAGTGCAACCAGTATACTGGGCATTACCGCAGGATAGTGGTTTCCAGTGCACGGTCCCCATGCTGGCAGCATCAGCAACATCTGGGACTTGTAAGACTTTCATACTCCCAGATCCCAACCAGATCTGCTGAATAAGAACTCTAAGGATGGGGTGCAATCTATGCTTTAATAGTCTTCCAGTTGATTCTGATGTATATTCAAGTCTGAGAATCACTGCCTTTGAACCCAGGTGGAAGGAAAGAGAGGGAGCTTGAAGCAGTGTTTCTCCACTGCTTCCCAGTCTCTTGGAAATATCTCCAGCCATGGGCTCAGCTCGAGCCAGAGAGGACTGGGAGATGGAACCCTAATTGGGCAGCCTGTGTCTGCCACAGTCACACACTCTTGGGTTTTCTATACTGTCCTTGAATTTCACAGTGATTCCAGATTGAAGGAAAATAAAAGACAATTTTAAATTCTAGGTGTAACACAAATGGTCAGGACTCCCATGTCCTAGGAGTATGAGACTGAACAAAAACTTGTAGGAAGGCACAGGCAAAGAATATATGTTGATGTAGAGTAGAATGGATTCATTTAGATGGAAAAATTAACACATAAAGCTTGCACAAATTTATAAGCAAATTTCTAGGCCTTGTGCATGCATGAGTGTTCAGTCATGTCCAACCCTTTGCGAGCCCATGGACAGTATAGCCCATCAGGATCCTCCGTCCATGGAATTTTCCAGGCAAGAATACTGGAGTGGGCTGCCATTTCCTACTCCAGGGGCCTTCCAGATCAAGGACTGAATCTGTGTCTCTGGCATCTCCTGCATTGGCAGGCAGATTCATTCCCACTGTGCTATCTGGGAAGCCTATCATGCCTTGTAATAGCAATTTTTTCACCAAAGTGATAAAATCTCTTGAGTTCTTTTTCTGACTGGATAGCTCACCTTCTTCCCATTTCTTTTCCCCCAGAAACTCAATAGCGGCTCTGAGGCAGAGATGAAAGATTGTGGATCTGCTGGGAGAAGGTTATTTCCGATGCCAGTCCTGAGAGAATATCCCAATCCAGGACTCCACTATGCTATAATGAAGGAAATAGCGACCTGAATGTCAGACAATTGGGGGTCCATGTCCTGGCTTTGCCAATGCTTTCCTGTGTAGCTTTGGGTGAAACACTTAACTTCTCTAAGCTTTAGTTTCCTCTTCTCTGAAAGACATAAAAAATCCCGGCTCATCGAATTATTGGAACTACTACATGGAGAATAACATAGGTAAGCAGAGGAGCCTGGTAGGCTCCGGTCCAAAGGGTCACAAAGAGTCGGACACGACTGAGCGACTAAGAACAACAAAGCTACTTTAAAAATCTCAGCTGTTTTAATCTCCATTTGGGTTGCCTTGACAGAAAAAATTCAGGCCATTCTTATCCTCAACAAGCCACATGCAGGAGAAACAGATAAGATGCTTTGAAATTGTCTGAGGGTGGCTAAGTACAGCCCATTCTTGTTAAATCTATTTGTAGCAAGAAGCCATTCAGGTCAGTCCTGCTTTTCCAGTCTGCCTCGTTGGCAAAGTGGTAGGCCCGGGGCTTTGACTCTTATGTGTTCCTTGTGGTTTCTATCTGCTCTGGCTTTGGTGGTTTCTTTCATTCAGACTAGATGCCAAAAGGACGATACGATCCAGGGAGCTAAAGAACAGACTGGATATCTGGGGACTTCGTGTTTGCCTGTGACACTTTAAAAAGTGACTCAGTTAGCCAGTGGTACAGAGAAAAGAGAACACATCATCCATTTGAAGGCAGAGGCAACCCTGGCCATCTGAATGCTTGAAATACATATCAGCCTCTTGAAAGCTAAAGGCTGATTTGGGCTCCATGATTCTTTAGAGTTCAAGTGGCCCTCAAGGGAGGGCTTAGGGAGGGGATGACACCAGGAAATTACTGGCACTTACAATTTTGTGCATCTAAAATAAAATGGATAGATTCTAGATGCTTTCAATTCCAGATCTTAGAATCAGTTCAGAGCACATAACAATACAATGACAGATGTAATAAACTCATATAAGTATAGTGTTTTCCAATCTACAGACATTTCATACACTGTAAGAAAGCTGATTTTTTCCATCTCTTGGGAGCACATATATTATCACACTTAGGTGTCTTTGGTGGCATGGAATACAAACCCACTCAGGGTACCAGTTGCATGCGTGAGAGTCCAGTGGCCTCCCTGTACCTTTCTAAGTACTGTGGCCTGGCATCAAACTGGTGTTTTTCTCCCTAGTCTTGCCTGGGGCTACGGTTTGGCAGTCAATTCTTGCTGCCAGGTTTACAACATGGTTGGGATGGTGTGAGCTCTACAGAATTCATGTGAAAGGTAATCCACACTCCCTCTCTGTGGCTGTCCTTAAATTTATAAGGACATTTTCCTTCTAGGAGTCTCTGGATATCGGACCAAGACTGTCACATGCCATTAACACATTTCATTTCTGCAACTTCACTGATTGGAAACCCTGATTCAATATTGCAAACTTGTTTTTGGCCACTGCATCAGCATCTTCCCCAAATGTATTCGAGTTGCCATTGACAGATGGTCTGAGATGGGCCCAGGGAGGCTGATGACAGATATCTTGAGATGGATCTTATTACGTTGACATAGCTGGAGAATGTCCCGTGGGAAATGTCTTTGCAGGCCCGGAGGCTGACAGAGCAAGACGGAAGCCCTTCAAGAGAATTGCCAATAAAGAGACTGAAAATGGGCACTGCCTTCCGGAGGTAATTTGGCAGTACGTATTGAGACTTAAAACATTCATACCCTTTGCCCTATGTTCATCGTCTCAAGTTTTAGCTGAAAGTGCTGTTGAGACGTGTGTGTGAAATTTATGCATAGAGACTTTCACTGCGGCATTAACCATACAAAAAATCTTCTTATCCAAAAACAGTTTAAGCCCTCCCTCTTTCTATAACAGAAAGTACCTCTGTGGGCTTAAAATAAGGGCTATAAAACTAACCCCCGGGAGGAGGGTTCGGGAGGGGGAGCACATGTGAACCCATGGCTGATTCATGTCAATGTATGGCAAAAACTACTACAATATTGTAAAGTAATTAGCCCCCAACTAAAATAAATAAATTTATTAAAAAAAAAAAAAAAGAACAGTCAGTCCATTGAAAAAATAAATAAATAAAAAAATAAAACTAACCCCCAAATTTCACCAAGTTAGCAGACTTTTTTTAAACCTACAGACTATTTGTTAAGAAAATTTAATTTCAGTGTGACTCAATTCATTGGAGAGAGGGAATAAGGGATTTTAAAAAAGCAGTGGGTGAAAATCTCTTAAGCATAAGGAAGCAGCAACAGTAGTAAAAATATTTCTTCGATGGATGCAAATGTGAAATTGAGGATGACAGTACTACCCGAGAGACTGTGGCTGAGGCTCTGACTTGATGTCCATAATGACAATGACCTCAAAGGAAATTTAGGAAGGTATGAAAATTCAGTATTTAAAAATCAATTCTGATTGAATTGGTGCGGAAAACAAATCTACTGCCCTGCAGAAATAATGCCAAACCTTCAGTTGTTTTAATGAAGCCTGCCTCACACAATTCAAATCAGAATATTACTTTCATCAGAGAATCATTTTTGTTCTTCCATGAAATAGCACAGGAAATATATTATGCAGTTACTTGCCAAGGTCAAGAAAACTCATAATCTTGACAAGAAGGGGGAAAAAAAAGAATAATTGTGCCTCCATCTAAACTGGTAGTTTTCAGCTGGGGAGCATTTTGCCCCTTTCAGTTCAGTTCAGTCACTCAGTCATGTCCGACACTTTGCGACCCTATGAACCTCAGCACGCCAGGCCTCCCTGTCCATCACCAGCTCCCTAAGTCCACCCAAACCCATGTCCATCGAGTCGGTGATGCCATCCAGCCATCTCATCCTCTGTTGTTCCCTTCTCCTCCTGCCCTCAATCTTTCCTAGCATCAGGGTCTTTTCCAGAGAGTCAGCTCTTCGCATGAGGTGGCCAAAGTATTGGAATTTCAGCTTCAACATCAGTCCTGCCAATGAATATCCAGGACTGATCTCCTTTAGGATGGACTGGTTGGATCTCCTTGCAGTCCAAGGGACTCTCAAGAGTCTTCTCCAACACCACAGTTCAAAAGCATCAATTCTTTGGCGCTCAGCTTTCTTTATAGTCCAACTCTCACATCCATACATGACCACCATATCCTTGACTAGAAAGACCTTTGTTGGCAAAGTAATGTCTCTGCTTTTTAATATGCTATCTAGGTTGGTCATAACTTTTCTTCCAAGGAGTAAGCGTCTTTTAATTTCATGGCTGCAGTCACCATCTGCAGTGATTTTGGAACCCAGAAAAATAAAGTCAGCCACTGTTTCCAATGTTTCCCCATCTATCTGCCATAACGTGATGGGACCGGATGCCATGATCTTAGTTTTCTGAATGTTGAGTTTTAAGCCAACTTTTTCACTCTCCTCTTTCACTTTCATCAAGAGGCTCTTTAGTTCTTCTTCACTTTCTGCCATAAGGGTGGTGTCATCTGCATATATGAGGTTATTGATATTTCTCCCGGCAATCTTGACTCCAGCTTGTGCTTCCTCTAGCCCAGCGTTTCTCATGATGTACTCTGCATATAAGTTAAATAAACAGGGTGACAATATACAGCCTTAACATACTCCTTTTCCTATTTGGAACCAGTCTGTTGTTCCATACCGGAGAAGGCAATGGCACCCCACTCCAGTACTCTTGCCTGGAAAATCCCATGGATGGAGGAGCCTGGTAGGCTACAGTCCACAGGGTCGCACAGAGTTAGACACGACTGAAGCGACTTAGCAGCAGCAGCTGTTGTTCCATGTCCAGTTCTAACTGTTGCTTCCTGACCTGCATACAGGTTTCTCAAGAGGCAGGTCAGGTGGTCTGGTATTCCCATCTCTTTCAGAATTTTCCACAGTTTGTTGTGATCCACATAGTCAAAGGCTTTGGCATAGTCAGTGAAGCAGAAATAGATGTTTTTCTGGTACTTTCTTGTTTTTTCGGTGATCCAGCAGATGTTGGCAATTTGATCTCTGGTTCCTCTGCCTTTTCTAAAACCAGCTTGAACATCTAGAAGTTCACGGTTCATGTATTGCTGAAGCCTGGCTTGGAGAATTTTGAGCATTAGTTTACTAGCATGTGAGATGAGTACAATTGTGCAGTAGTTTGAGCATTCTTTGGCGTTGCCTTTCTTTGGGATTGGAATGAAAACTGACCTTTTCCAGTCCTGTGGCCACTGCTGAATTTTCCAGATTTGCTGACATATTGAGTGCAGCACTTTCACAGCATCATCTTTCAGGATTTGAAACAGCTCAAATGGAATCCCATCACCTCCACTAGCTTTGTTCGTAGTGATGCTTCCTAAGGCCCACTTGACTTCACATTCCAGGATGTCCGGCTCTAGGTGAATGATCACACCATCATAATTGTCTGGGTCATGAAGAACTTTTTTGTACAAATCTTCTGTGTATTCTTGCCACCTCTTCTTAATATCTTCTGCTTCTGTTAGGTGCCTACCATTTCTGTCCTTTATTGAGCCCATCTTTGCATGAAATAGTCCCTTGGTATCTCTAATTTTCTCGAAGAGATCTCTAGTCTTTCCCATTCTATTGTTTTCCTCTATTTCTTTGCATTTGCCCCTTTAGGGATCATTTAACAAGGTCTGGAGAGATTTTGGCTTGTCACAGTTGAGGATGGGGGTGGGGGTGGGGGTGAGGTGGAGGGAATGCTACTCTGGCCTCTAGTGGGTAGAGGCCAGAAATGCTGCTGAAAAATCTCTAGAGCCCAAGACAGCCTCCTACAGCAAAGCATTGCCTGGTCCAAGATGTCAGTAGTGCCAAGGTTGAGAAACCTTGGTCTAGACAGTGACAAATGATCTGGGAAGAAAAGACCAAGTGCAGAACCCATGCTGTTCTGTTCTCTATTGGAGGCGGTGAGAGTGAGGGCAAGGCTAGGGGATGGATTTTCTTCTCCTCCAGCTCCACCTGTGCCAGGCCTGAGGCCAAGGGGGAAAAGATGGCTCTCAAATTCTGATGGCTAAGGCCTCATATGCATCTTTCATCAGGACTAAATGAAAAAAACTTAAATCTTTACTGGAATTTGTATAGGTAAATCCCCCAGTTTTGCAGACTTTTTTTCTTCTACAAGGAAAAAGGAACAAAACACATGAAAGAAGAAGCTTATTCAAGGAATTTCAAAACCATTTCCTAGGGTCAAGGGCAAATTCTACCCCACCTCCTGTTTTGTTTTCTGGACAATGGGAATTGGGGTCCAGAATATTTAGCCTGAGGTTCAGCCTGACCCTCAACTATCAGAAAAGCATTAAATCACATTCAGAGTAAGCTGTGTTTCTTAGGACAGGAAATTCAACTCATAGCTTTCAGTAAGGTTTCAACATCAAGCACTGATGTGGAAAGGATTTCCTGGGTAACTTCAAGATAACCTGGAATCTCCCATTCCCTGGGCATTTTGACTAATTGGGGTTTTCCTGCAGTTTACATTCTTCAAGATATTCACTGGCAAGATTTACAGGAAGGTCTACTGACAGTATTACAAACTCCAATCCAAATTTCCCTTTATACATTTTATGTCTGTAATGTTGGAATGCCTCAAAATATAGGTGTGACATTTGCTCATAATGAAGAAAAGCAAGTCAAGTGCTTTGTTTTTTATATCTAAATAATACAAAGAAAACATGCATTGGATTGAGAAGCATTTACTGGTCTGCCGAACAGCAGCGGGGTGGGTGGGTGGGGGGCAGCTTTGTGTGTTTGTGACAATTTTAACTTTGAAAGGTTTTTATCTCAACATTTGCATGATTGTCTTGCTAGGAACAAACCGCGTTGAAAGTGTTCGGTTTTGGCTGATTCTACCTAATCTCATTCTGACAGGTTCCCATACGAGCTGAGAACAGCCGGGACTAACTCTTCTCCAACATTATTGCTAATTGGCAGCAGCAAGACAGCCTGTGAGCTCAAGTATGTGAAAGATGGGGGAAAACAAAAACAAAGCCAAACTCTTAAGACTCCAATCAGCTTTAATTAGTCAAGAAAAATCAACAGCCTAAGAATGTACACCTACTGAGATAGTCAGAAGCAGATGGCTATGAAGTGTTTCTAGGTCCAGCTAAGGATCTCATACTCATCACTTATCTACCTGGCTTTTGGGTTTTCCACCTTTATAAACAAGGTGCTAAAAATTGTTGTTTTTTATTTCTACCAGATGTGGCAATGATCCATTTAGAAAATGCAGAAATATCTTAATAGACCTGGTGGTAGGCGGTCATCCTCCCTGTCTCTGTCTCTTTCCCTGAATATACGAAATATTTGATATTCATGTGGTGAATACTCATAACAGCCAGAATCAAAAGTTCATTAATCAGAATCCACCTAACAGGACAGCCCATCAAGGCACTTTTCTTTTTCTGTATGAAAATATCATAGTACAATAGTAAAAACATCATTAGCGGTGCTTCTCCTCAGACCAGGGTTTAAAATCTTCCTCCCTTTAACAAAATGGGCTTCTCTGAAACTTCTTCATGTGCTAAATAGTTTTATAGTGATTGCTGCATAGTATGTGGTGAGGATTCAGGTAAACAATACATGCAAAGCGAACTGCTGGAACTCAATATGTGTTCGTTCCATTCCCTGCCAGCAAACACCACCCACCTCCTGACCGCTGATCGCCATCCACACTGTGAAGTGTTTTGGTTAAATACACTTTTAGGGAAAAGAGTTAAAGGTTTAGAAACTGAACCAATAGTTAGGATTTACATCAAACAAAGGCATCTTTTGTAGCAACTTCCAGGGTTGAACTTATGACAGGTATGGTTTTCTGTTTTCTGCACACAGAGCTCTGACTAATAAGAACTGCAAGTTTTTAATGATGACCCTAAAATGCTGCAGTCCTCAGTCACTCCGGAAAAGGGGAGCTGTGCTCTCCTGTATGAGTTAGGACCTGGTTGCAAGTAGAACCAAGGTCACAATCTAAAAGATTTTCTGCACATACCACAGTCAAGCCAAAAATTCAGTTTAGCCAAGCGTGTTTTGCATCCCAAATGTAGCAGACACAGATGGTTGCCCATCTAACAGCCTGTTCCTCCTTCTTAACTAGCAGGATCCCACATATATTTAGATGTCCATTCCTCCCTCATATCAGTCATAGAAAGCTTACCCTATCCCTGTGTTTAGAAGTAAATTAATCTAATGGTTGCATGGTGACTCCTTTTGGCTTGGGCATGGGCATATGACACAATTGTGACCAATGAAACATGATGATGGATCTTCTGAGGGGCCTTCTGCAAAGATATTTTTCTCACTGATAAAAAGAAACTCCTAGGAACGTTTTTCTAACCTTCTACCACTTTGTATCTGGATGTGATGCCCAGAACTGTGGCAGCCACCTTAGGACTATGAGCGGACCTAGCATAAGGATAAGAGAGTCGAAATATGGTAAGAACTTGGGTCTCTGATTACCCAATTAAGCAACTGGGTTAAACTACCTGGGACTGCTTTACCTCTGGGATTGCTGTTTTATTTATTTTTAAAGATGAAAGTATAATTAACATATAGCATTTTATTAGTTTCAGATGTAAAACGTAATGATTAGATATTTGTATATATTGTAAAATGACAGGTCTATTTAACATTTGTCACATACATAGGTTAAAATTTTTTTCTTGCAATGAGAGCTTTTAAGATCTAGTTCAATATTATTGATCTAGTTCAATATTGTTACCTATAGTCACCATATTGTACATTACACCTTAGATTCTTGTTACTTGATAAAAGAAGTATTGTTTAAATCTGTTAAGTTGATTTTTAATTTTTTGTTGCTTGCTACCCCAAACATCCTGATTGATACACCTCCTAATTAATAGAAATCACAAATGAGACATGCTTTAATAAAACCCAACTTCCTAGCTGTAGCATAATTCCAAAAAATGTTTCAACAAAGGTGTCCCTTGGGTAATATTGATATAGATAGCCAAGAGATCATTTCTAAGGCTCCCAGAACCATATCAAGACAGACTATTTTGCAAGCAGACCACCATTATTTTTTTGTATTTATAAAAAGCAACTCAAAGAACTTGTTTAGAGTAGCTTTTTTTATGCTTCAAAGTCCTTGCTCTTCTAGACATGGAGTCGGACAAGTTTAAAGTGGTTTCATTGTGTGCTCTGCTTATTTGAGTTTGATAGGCTATGTTCTCATGACAGGTCTGTCCCAGCAGTGGCTGTCCAGGATGCTTTGATGTGGGGTGCATTCGGACAACCTAACACTTGGGGGAAAATGTGCTGAAATTGAACAAGATTGCTTTCTGCCCAGCTGTTCTCTAAAGGCTCAGACATTTTTAGCACTGAGCTAAGAAGCTTGTATTTGTTTTGACAGTCTTGGCAAGGAGAACAATGGTGGATTATCCCAGCACTTTACTAACAAATAAGACTGCCTCCAGCAGAGATAAAATATGGGTCTTGACTTGATTGCATTTCATGTCCAAGGGAATTATCTTCTTTTTATTCTGATGCCCTTTCGTTATGCAATGTATCTTTTTCTTTCTTTATCCTAGCCCCACGTGGTCACCCATGGCTTTCATTCTGAGAAGGCAGAGTCCTGAAATCATCAGGAGCAGGGCAGTTTGATTATCATATAAAACATGTATTTTCACTTCTCCAATTTGATTTCTTAGAAACCATTTTTTTTGTTTGTTTGTTTTCGGTTCTCCAGATTTGTATGGCTTGTTCCTTTTCTAATGTTCTGTCTGCTTGCTTTTGCCATTTGCTTCAGTGGCTGTGACTGTTTCAGCATACACATAGAAATCTAAGATTTTACATCACACCTACATTTAAAAGGTCTATCCCAGGTGTTTGCTTCACCCATACAGTGAAGTGCTTTATCCAGGTCAGTTATGTTTTCTTCAAAACAAAGGGACTTTTAAATAGTTTTATGAAAACATTTTTATGTATCGTTTTCTTTCCAAAAGGTTTTAAGAACTAAATATTTTGTAAGTGGTGTAACATATGCAGATAAGGGTACAGCGCAATGTATTTTCACAAAGTGGACACATAGTTGTAACTAGTGTCCCCTCAGGTCCCCCTAGTCATCAACTCTCTGCTCTATCACCACCTGCCAAACTAACAACTGTTCATCACAGAGGAATTTTGCCTCTTTGCTCAATATTATGTTTGTATGATTAAATCACGTTATCGTGTATACTGGTGCTTTCTTAATTTTTACTGCTGCATACTATTCCATTGTGTGAATATGGCACAATTTATGATGATGGACATTTTGTTTGCAGTTGTTTGGGGCTATTACAAATAGTAATACTATCATAATTTTGTGCATGTCTTTGGGTGAATATATACACATAGTGTTTTAGTACTGTATTATGAGGGGCAGAATTGCTGGGGGACAAAGCGCAAACATACTTACCTTTAGCAGATCGTCCCAATTTACATTCCCACCAAAAGGATGTGAAAATCCAGTACTAACTCAAATTGTTTCCACCACTTGGTATAGTTAGCCTTTTAAGTACAGGATTCTGTTAAGTGTGTAGTGGCATCTCATTGTGTTTTTTATTTTGCAAATTCATGATGACTAATGAAATTGCATGGATTTTACCATTATTGGCCAGTTAGGTATTCTCTTCTGTGAATTACCTGGCACAATTTTTGTTCTTTTTCTAATATATATAATATATGTATATATTATATATATTTCTTTTTAATTTGTTGATATTTATCTATTTTGAAAATGAATTCTTTGATGAATATGTATATTATAAATAGATTCTCCCATTCTTTGGATTACCTTTTTACAGTTTCGTGGGATCTTTTGATAGATAGAAATTATGGATGATTTTGAACTTTTTAATTTGAAATAACTATAGACTTTCAGAAACTTTAGACTTGCAAAAGTAAGAGTTCCTGTGTACCCCTCATCCAGCTTTCCTTAAGAGTAACCTATTACATAATCATAATGCAGTTATCAAAGCAGAAAATTAATGTTGTCACCGTACTATTAACTAGTCCACAGACCTTAATCTCATTTTCTACTATCCTTTTCACAGTTCAGGATCCAATCTAGGATTTACACATTGCCTTAAATTGTCATGTCTCCTTGGTCTCTTCTAATCTGTGGCAATTCCTCAGTCTTCCTTAGTCTTTTATGACCTTGACACTTTTGAAGAGTTATTTTGTAGAATGTCCCTCAATTTGGGTTTGTCTGATGTTTTCTTATAGTTATCAACACTATTTTAAGCATTTGTAACTATAAACATGGTATCTTTAGGAAGTTTTGGTTTATTGGGGGGGTTTGTCACTCTTTTTAGCATTTAGTTCTGAACTTTGATAAATATTTACAGGCATGTAACCACTACCACAATTATCATGTGAAACAGTCTCATAGGCCCCCTAATATTCATTCATATACCTTTGTAGTCAGATTTTTCCCCTCACCCCCAACCCCTGGTACCTGCCTATCTGTTTTTAATCCCTGAAGTTTGCAGTTTTGATTTTTCAGAATGCCATATAAATAGCATCATACAGCATGGAGCCTTTTGAGTTTGGCTTCTTTCACTTAGCATCAGGCATTTTAGACAGATTCATTTTGATATATCAGTAGTTTGTTTCCTTTCATTGCTAAGTATATTCTGTTGTGTGGAGGTATCACAATTTGTTTATCTGCTCACCAGCTGGTAGATATTTGAGTTGTTCTGCCTATTACAAATAAAGCCATTATAAAAGTTTCTGTACAAGTCTTTGTGTGGGCACAAGTTTTAATTTCTCTTGGGTGAATACCTGGGCATGGAACTACTGGGTCATATGGTAAGTGTATGTATAACTGTATGAATAAGTAATTGCCAAACAGTTTTTCAAAGTGGTGGTGCCAGTTTGCACTACCACCAGTGATACACAAGAATTCTGGTATCACTACATCCCCAGCAGCACTTGATATTGTCAGGTTTTTTTGCATGGTTGGTTGAGATTATGTATTTGGAGGGGACAAGCATACCATGGATCTGACATTGTGCTTCTCAGTGCAACACATCAGAAGGCACATATATTGTTACATCTTATTATGTGCAGGTTGCTTTTGAACGATTGACTATGGTGGTGTGTGTCAGGATTCTCCAAAGTAAAGTTACTCTTTTTCTCTTTGTAAGTAATAGGTATCCCGTGGGGAGACACTTTGAGACTATGTAAATACTCTGTTCTTCATTATATTTTCACCCACTAATTTTAGCATCCCTTGATGATTCTTGTGTGCAATAATTATTACTACATTGTTTCAGTTCAGTTCAGTTCACTCACTCAGTCGTGTCTGACTCTTTGCGACCCCATGGACTGTAGCACACTAGGCCTCCCTGTCCATCACCAACTCCCGGAGTTTATCCAAACTCATGTCCATTGAGTCAGTGATGCCATCCAACCATCTCATCCTCTGTCCTCCCCTTCTCCTCCTGCCCTCAATCTTTCCCAGCATCAGGGTCTTTTCAAATGAGTCAGCTCTTCGCATCAGGTGGCCAAAGTATTGGAGTTTCAGCTTCGACATCAGTCCTGCCAATGAACACTCAGGACTGATGTCCTTTAGGATGGACCAGTTGGATCTCCTTGCAGTCCAAGGGACTCTCAAGAGTCTTCTCCAACACCACAGCTCAAAAGCATCAATTCTTCAGTGCTCAGCCTTCTTCACCTTCCAACTCTCACATCCATACATGACTACTGGAAAAAACCATAACCTTGACTAGATGGACCTTTATTGGCAAAGTAATGTCTCTGCTTTTTAATATGCTATCTAGGTTGGTAGTAACTTTTCTTCCAAGGAGTAAGCGTCTTTTAATTTCATGGCTGCAGTCACAATCTGCAGTGATTTTGGAACCCAGAAAAATAAAGTCAGCCACTGTTTCCCCATCTATTTGCCATGAAGTGGTGGGACCGGATGCCATAATCTTAGTTTTTTGAATGTTGAGCTTGAAGCCAATTTTTTCACTCTCCTCTTTCACTTTCATCAAGAGGCTCTTTAGTTCTTCTTCACTTTCTGCCATAAGGGTGGTGTAATCTACATATCTGAGGTTATTGATATTTCTCTCAGCAATCTTGATTCCAGCTTGTGCTTCCTCCAGCCCAGCGATTCTCATGATGTACTCTGCATATAAGTTAAACAAGCGGGGTGACAATATACAGCCTTGACATACTCCTTTTCCTATTTGGAACCAGTCTGTTGTTCCATGTCCAGTTCTAACTGTTGCTTCCTGACCTGCATACAGGTTTCTCAAGAGGCGGGTCAGATGGTCTGGTATTCCCATCTCTTTCAGAATTTTCCACAGTTTGTTGTGATCCACATAGTCAAAGGCTTTGGCATAGTCAATAAAGCAGAAATAGACGTGTTCCTGGAACTCTCTTGTTTTTTCGATGATCCAGCAGATGTTGGCAATTTGATCTCTGGTTCCTCTGCCTTTTCTAAAACCAGCTTGAACATCTGGAAGTTCACGGTTCACGTATTGCTGAAGCCTGGCTTGGAGAATTTTGAGCATTACTTTACAGGTGTGTGAGATGAGTGCAATTGTGTGGTTGTTTGAACATTCTTTGGCATTGCCTTTCTTTGGGATTGGAACGAAAACTGACCTTTTTCAGTCCTAGTAGTAATTTTCTGCTTCTGGACTTCCCCCATGGCTCAGCAGTAAAGAATCTGCCTGAAATTCAGGAGATGCATGAGAGATGGATTCAGTCCCTGGGTCAGAGAGATCCTCTGAATGAGGGCATGGCAACCCACTCCAGTATTCTTGCCCGTTAAATCCCAGGGACCGAAGAGCCTGACATGCTACGGTTCATGGGGTCTCAAAGATTCGGACACGACTGAAGTGGCTGAGCACATATGCAATTTTCTACGTCTATAATTCCCTCCAAACTTATTAACTAGAAATTCTACTGTAAGTAGGGACTGTCCTTTTGCTCCCATTTATCTATTCAATTGTATTAATATGGATTCATAGACATTTATTTTATTCTATGAGTTATATTCCTTTTTAAAAAATATTTACTTATTCCTCAAACTGTCACAGATGTAATCAATGGGAACCGTTTCAGGTTGGCTTTTGTGTCTTTTCAGCATCACCCATCATTTTTTTTTCCCTTGGCAATTCCTTCCTTTCTGTTTCCATATGATCTCTGTGCTCACCTTGTACTTTCTCTTTCCTAACATCTCTTTCTAAACTCAATCATTTTCCCAAGGATCTCTTATTCCTTGAATTACACATTGGTATCTAGAATCAAGATCTTGGTGCTAGGGGTGCTCATTGCTACCGAGTGTCATTGCTTTTAGGTCCTCTCAACAAAAAGGAGTAAGCAGTATATGCAGGTATGTATAAATCACACACACTTCTATGCATATGTGTTGGTGTATTCAAAGTCATGAGTTTATGCCGATATATAGATTCTATCAAACACCACAGGGCTCATCTGATCCTCCATACTTCTCTAATTTTTATCGTCTTTCTCTGATAGTGAAAAGCTTGGCTGTCATGACAGACAATGTATAGGTCTGTCATGACATATGATGTATTTGTATACATGACCTACAATGTATATAAATACTTCCTTGTTCAAATGTCACACACACGTAATTTCAGAATTCCTAACCTATGTCCTTTATGAGAAACACATTTGCTTAACTAGAGGACAGCATTTCTACACAGTCCCTTTTGCCTTTAGCTTTATGGAATATAGTCATCATCCTGTTTTCCAAAGTAATTTGTTAGTACTTTTCTTCCCTTCTCTCATCAGTGGGATTATGTTATTCAAGAATTTGTTAGTTTTAATGTATTCATGTTGATCAATCTACCAGGAATCAATTTTTGGTACCTTTTTATTACAATATAACATAAATAGAGAAAAGTATACAAATCATAAGTGTAGAACTTGGTGTATTTTCACAAATTGAAACTTCCTGGTAACCAGCATCTCAGAAGCTCAATCATGCCAGCTTTTAACCACTCTCCACTCATTTCAGTAGCCACCATCTAACTTCAAACACAAGAAAGTCTTTTACATACTTCATATAAATAGAAGGTTGTGCTATGTACTTTTCTGTGTCCTCTTTGTCTCAGCATTGTGTTTGCAAGATTTATCCGTGTTACTGAATGTGACTGTAGTTTGCCTTTTGCCATTGTTGCTTAGTACTCCACTGGGTGAATGGACAACATTTATTTACCGTATTGACATTGACAAGCATTTGAGTAGCTTCAGGTATGACGCTGCATGTGGACTAGGATGACAGCACATGCTTCGCATGTTTTTTGAGGAGCATATGAATGCATTTCTGTTGTATATCATAGCAGTAAAATTTGTTGGGTTATATCAGGGTTGTATATGCTCAACTTCCATAGATACTTTTGGTCTGTGGTCCCATAAGCAATTTACAGGATTATAGTTGATCCACATCCTACCAGTGCTTTGTATCCTCTGCTTTGTAGTTTTACTCATTTTGATGGATGTGATGTCACATTGGAGTTTTTGGTTAGCACTTCTCTGATAGCTGATAAACTTAACCACTTTTTCATACGCTTATTATCCATTTAGCTAATCTCTTTTGTGAAGCGTCCATTTAAGTCTTTGCCATTTTTCCATTGACTGATTGACTTGTATGTTTGGTTACTTTCCTGTTGATTTGTAGGAGTTCTTGATATGTTCTGAATACAAGTCCTCTTTTTGAATTGTGTTACACATATCTTATCCCACTCTGTGGACTTCCTTGGCACTCATTCAATTACGTTTTCAGAAAAAGAAAAGTTCTTCATCTTAACATAGCCCAATTTCCTTTATGTTTAGCACTTTATATGTCCTACTAGAGAAATATTAACTACACCAAGGCACCAAGAGGTTTTCCTACTTTTAGAACCTTTTTGTTTTATCTTTCAGTTTGGGTTGCAGTCATTTAGAATCGCTTTTTATATGTAATGTAAAGTAAGAATCAAGATTGATTTTTCCCTAAAAGATTTCTATTTGCTTTAGAACAATTTATTTTAAACAAATCTGTTTTTCTAGTATATCATAAATTAAGTGACCGTATATGTGTGTAGCAATTTCTGGACTCTAAGTTCTATTATTTTGGTCTATTTGCATATTTTTTGCAATAATTCTATGCTCTCCATAACATTATAAATCTTGATACCTGGTAGTGTTAGTCCTATAGCTCTGTTCTTCCTCAATATTGTTTTGGTTATGCTTAGCACTCTGCATTTCCATATGTATTTTAAAATGAGCTTGTCAATACTCACCAAAGACACATACTCTCACACAGAACAGCAGGGGTTTTGCTTTGGCTTGCACTGATTTTTGTAGGTCAAATTTGGGAACACTGTTATTTTTATAATATTGTACTTTCCAATCTATGAAGATGGTATATTCCTCCATTCATTTAGGTTTCTCACAATTTTTTCCCAATTGGGGAGTTATCTTTTTGTTATTTATTTCTACTTCAATTGCACTGTAGGCCAAGAACATGATTTGGTGGTTTCAATTCTTTTAAATTCATGGGGATTTGCTTTGGTCATGAATATTGTCAGTTTTGGTAAATAGTCCATGTTCACTTGAATAAAATGTATATTCTGCAGTTGTTGAATGTGGTATTCAATATAGATTAAGCTTATTAATTTTGTTGTTCTATTTATTGATAATTTTGTCTACTTTATCATTTAGTGGGGAGTACGTTTACCTATTTCTCCTTTTAGTTCTTTTAACTTCTGTTTAATATATTTTGAGACTATTACATGCATAAAACTTTAGCAGTGTTATGTTGAACAGAGTTGAATTAATTCTAGTGGATTGACTCTTTTATCATCATCAAATATTATTTCTTTAGTAATATGTAGTATGTTTTAAATATTTACTTTGTTATATATAGCTACACTATCTTTGTTTTTCTTAATGTTTATATGGTATATTTTGTTTCATCCTTTTACAGTCAACATTCGTATGTCCTTATATTTAAGGTGCATTTCACATAGTTGAGTTTTTAAAATTCAGTCTGACACTCTTTACATTTTAATTGAAGCATTTGGTCCATTTACACATTAGTATAAATACTGAAAAAATTATATGCTTGGTTTAAATCTACATCTTATAATTTTTCTTCTTTGTTCCACTTCTTTGTTGCCTTCTTTCCAATTATTCAAGTGTGCTTAATCATTTCATTTCCACCCTCTATTATCTTTTTAGATATTACATTCTTTTATCTTTTTTTTTTTGTGGTTGCCCTAAAAATTATATCATACTTTCTTGACTTAAAACAGTTTACTACAAATGAATGCTTTTGCTTCTTCCTAGACAATGCAAGGACTTTAGTAGAATATTTTAACTTGATATATTTCTTTCCACTCGGGTAGGTTTTGGAAGATAGCTTTGAAGATAAACTGCTAGTTTTCTAGGTAAAAATGCAAGGGGAAGACACTCCATGTAGTAAGTAAGAACAGCAAGTCTGGGTGCTGACTGTCCTCTCCCATCTGGGCCGTTCTTTCTTTCTTTGTGAGCCGTGAGCTGACCTCTGTGACTACATCAGCAAACAGACTTGCCCTTTGGCTTTCTATTTCAGGGCCAATGAGAGGCTCTGGCAGGGAGTGCAAGGTAAGAGCCAGCTGAGATACTTCCTTGATCCCTCTAAGCCTACTATGTTTTTGACAGCAGGTACATATTGTACCCCAGCTCCTGTTCCAAGCTCTGACTCCTACCAGGCTCTGCTAGTGTGACTCCTTCCTCCTGTCTCTCAAGACCTTTCCAGGTAACAGCTCCCTGCTATCACTTGTCCCTGGGTGATTCACCGTCTTTGTTGTTTGCTCTAAATCAACTCTTACCTTTCCTAGGGTAAAGTCCGAGGGTAAACTTCCTGCAAGGAAGTATTTTTCCCGTTGTAACCCTTGATGTTGATACATGGAGGAGAGAAAAGTAGAATGTATTTAGAGGAACAGGCATAGTTTAATGTGGTCTGATCATGGGGTTGAGATAAGGGAGGCCCAGAGACAAGCCTGGACGTGAGAATGGGGACTTGTGAGGGTCTGCCAGTCCAGTCTGGATGTCACCCTGTGAGCTATGGGATTCACTGGTAGTTTCTAGAGTTAAAGAGGGACATGGCCAGACCAGCCATTTACAAGGATTACTCAGGTGCAGCAGAATAGAGGAGGGACTGGGAAGGAAGAGGCTGAACATGGAGAGACTGGTCTGGAAGCAGTTGCAATAATATGCCACATTCAGCGGTTGTGCAGTGCAGATAATCACTCCAAACTCTTAACTGTGGTCTGCAAGGCTCTGGTTGATTTGGCCTCTGTCTACCAGTCTGATCTCAGCTATTCATTCCCCTTCACTCACTGCATCTTTGTCAACTGTCCCTTTCTCCCCTGTTCAGTAAACATGTCAGGCTCCTTACGACCTCCGGGACTTTGCAATTGCTGTTCCCCTGTTTGGAGAGATTCCAGACTTCTCATCATTCAGGTCTCAGGTCAATAATATATCCTCAGAGAGGACTTTAGCAGCTACCTTCTTTACAGTGACTTCCTCTGGAAGCCCTACATTACTGGAGGTTTTCTCCCTGTAGGACTTATTACTGTCTGAAACACTTTCTTTATTAGTTGTTGACTAATTATCTGCCTCCCTTCTCTAGAATGTAGATTTCATCAGAGAGGGACTTTGTCTTATTCACCAGTATATCTTTAACTCCTAGAAGACTACCTGGAACATACTAGATGCTCAATCGATATTCCTTGAATGAATGAATTAATGAACTTAGCATTCTGTTTAGCTCCCAAACATTACCCTACCTTCCCATGTATACATTCAATCCTTTATCACCTCCACTCCACCCTTAACTTTCACTTACAAACAAAATAGGAACTTATTTTGGGAAAAGACCATTATTCCTAATGATAAAAGATGACTCCACCAGGGAAGGTTTCCTGTAAGATGTGGAATCTGACAGGGTCTTCAAAGAGAGGCAGGGAGCATGGATGTAAGAAACCAGCTATCAATGAATTCAAGTCTTAGACTATCAAAAAATCAAACAAAAATAAAAAATCCATACCAAAACATTCAAAAAAAATAAAAACACTTAGATGTTGTTAGTTTTCTAGTGCTGTGTAACTAACAGCATCTTAAAACAATACCCACTTACTATCTCACAGTTTTATGGATAAAGAATCTAGGCAAGCACTTCTGAGTTCTGCTCAGTGTACTCCTAGTTTGAAATCAAGGTGTTAGTCATTGGGGCGCTCATCTGAAGGCTTTGGGGAAGATTCCACTTTCAAACTCATTCAAGGTGTTGACAGAATCCAATCCTTGAGGTTGTAGGACTGAGGTCCTTGTTGTTGGCTGTCTGTAAGCTGCTACACATATTCAATCTTATATAGCCCTTCCATCTTCAAGTGAAAAATAGCATGTTAAATCATTTTTGCTTTTTGAATC
Source organism: Okapia johnstoni (assembly GCA_024291935.2). NCBI lineage: Eukaryota > Metazoa > Chordata > Mammalia > Artiodactyla > Giraffidae > Okapia > Okapia johnstoni. The sequence goes on from CM044325.1 coordinate 13,407,520, forward strand.
TCTCTGGCTTTACGTTCTGCCTTCCTCTTCTACCTTGAAGGGCTCATGTGATTATATCAGCCCAACCCAGTTAATCTAGGATAATCTTCCTATTTTATAGCCTACTGATTAGTAACTTTAATTACAATGGCAAAGTCACTTTTCCCATGTAATATAACATGTTCATAGGTGTAATACCAGGAGCAAAGGTCAGGGGGGCCAAAATCCTATCGAGTATAAACAAGAAACGGACAAAACCAGCTCTTAGAAGGGACTGAAGGACCCCAAAGATGGGCCCAGTCTCCAAAAGGATAAAAGGGCAACTGTCTTTTTGATCTTGCAGTCAAGCTCTCCCTTATCTCTCAATACAAACTTTTATGTCCAACTGATTAGAGTCAACCAGGGTCTTAATAATTTTTCAGAGTGATATGTATGAATTGACCTCCTCGCTGGGATGCTTTTCTAAATTCTGCCTGGAGTTCTTGCTAATCCAGGTCTAATGGATCTACTGTAAATGGTTATTTTCTTTCAGCTTCTCAAAATGTGGTCAACAGATGGCTAACTCACAGGGCACCCAATGAATCAGAATTGCTGGTGTGAAGCTTCAGTTTGTATTTCTAGCTCAGTCTCCAAGTAATCCTTAAGCCCTCAAAGTTGAACCACATACTTCTCTTTTTCTCCCCTGTATTGTGGCAAAACTCAGTCATCTCGAGTGTCAAGAGGAGGTCCCAATCCAGTTTCTTAGAGAAATGAAGGGAGTGCTAATGATTTCTAACTCACAGGAAGCCACCTTGACTTCCATGTTAAGGATGAGTAGGAAAGAGAGGGTTAGCAGGAGGGGATGAACACTGATGAGTGAGTGCCTGCTGTGTACAGGGAAGCATTTTCTCCACCTACACAGACAGGCACGTAGATAAGCACAGGGCACAAAGTTCCCTCATCTCATGATTCTTCCTGAGGCTGGCCTGTCTGACTTCATAGATGAAGTTCTTCCCTTTCCTGACAGTCAGAAGAAAGCGTTCTCTCCATCTCCTCTGAATCCCTGCTGCTTCTCAGGAAGCCAAGCCAAGCCCAGTGGCAAATCCAGCCTCAGGAATGTCACAAGCACAGGTGCCTCTGGATTTATTGAACTCCTGCCTTGAAGACAAACCAGCTGGGTTTTATTGCATCCCATTTATCCTGCTTCCTCCATTCCCACTTTACCCACACGTCTTTTACCCAGGGTTTGCAGTAAAACCCAGGGTTTGGCATAGATGTGGGTGCTGGAAAAAACTATCTGGAGGTGCCTGGGAGTGTGCAGATTCAGGGCTGTCAGCTCACTACTGATTTAAGCAGCTGGCCAGCACCTGGGTGATTTTTCTGGATGTGCCAAGCACACATCTAAAGCTGAGAGAGCAGGGAGAGGGTAGTGGGAACAGGGAGGCAGCTAGATGCTGTGGAAAGAGGACTTTGGAGACATTTGGGCCTAACTTTTGAACCCACATCTGCCACTTAATGTATGACCATGGGCAAGCCATTTAACCTCCTTGGGCTTCATTTTTGTTAGCATTATAAGATAAGGGTTTGATCTATTCCTTGCAGATTTGTTTCTGGATTGAAGGAAATAATATTAAAGTATCTGTTGGGGCTTCCTGGTGGCTCAGACAGTAAAGAATCTGTCTGCCATGCAGGAGACCCACGTTTGATCCCTGGGTCAGGAAGATCCCCTGGAGAAGGGAATGGTTACCCATTCCAGTATTCTTGCCTGGAGAATCTCATGGACAGAGGATCCTGGCAGGGTACAGCCCACGGGGTCTCAAAGTGTTGGACATGACTGAGCAGCTATTACACATGCATCCATTGAGATGCCTGTCAGAGTGTAGGTCTTCATTTATATTAGGACCTTTCTTCGAATATGGGAGAGACTTCCATGTAGCTCAAACGGTAAAGAATCTGCCTGCGAGGCAAGAGACCAGGGTTCGATCCCTGGATTTGGAAGTTCCTCTGGAGAAGAGAATGGCAATCCACTCTGGTATTCTTGCCTGGAGAATTCCCTGGACAGAGAAGCCTGGCGGGCTACAGTCTGTGAAGTTGCAAAGAGTCGGACACGACTGAGCGACTAACACAGTCCAGTCCAATATGAAAAGCCTGCTTGGCAAGTTAGTTAACTGCTCAGTGCCTCAGTTTCTTCATTTGTAAAGCAGGGATAATAATAGTTCCTCACAGGTTTGTAGTGAGGCTTAAATAAATTAATATATGCAAAGCTCTTAAGCACATGGCTAAGCACATAAAAAGTTTTCAAGCAGTATGAGTGAGGAATGACATGCCTACATTGTGTTCACAGCTTGTGTGGGAGATGCTAAGGAGAAAGTTGGAAACCAGAGATCCCAAGATAGGCCAGTCCCCCCTAAGGATAAAAAGTAACTACCCTTCTGGTTCTGCAGACAAACCCTCCTTTCCTCTCTGGAATGAAAGGAGGAGGCCCAGCTAACTTCCTTGCAGGGGAGGCCCAGCTAACTTCTTTGTTTTTCTGCATACACTAAGTGTGCAGACAAATTTTATTAACTCCCTATTACTGAATAATAAAATGCCCCCAAATAGAGTAGTTTTAAACAAGCATTTATTATCTGTAGGTTACTGGGGGTCAAGAGTCTAGGAGCAGTTTAGTTAAATGGCTGTGGTTTAAGGTCTCATATTAGGTAGCTAAGGTTCTGGCCAGAGCCATAGTCATCTGAAGGCTTGACTGGGACTAATGGGTCAATTGCTAAGACAGTCATTCATTTGGCGGTTGGCAGGAGGCCTCAATTCCTCACCACGTGGGTCTCTCCAGAGGCTGCTGGCTCATCTTAAATTGTGGCACTGGCTTCCCACAGAGCAAGGTAAGAGAGATGGATGGAAGCTGCAGTGTCTCTGTCTTTCTAGCCTCCACATGAGCACATGATCACTTCTGCAGTGTGCCATTTATTAGAAATCAGTCACCAAGAACAGCACACCCTCAAGGGGAGAAGAGCTGGGCTTTATCTTTTGAGGGAGTATTGTCAAAGAGCTTGGGGATGTATTTTAGTCTTTTCCGTCAGTGGTTGTTCTGCAGACAGTTGTGATTTTGAGGTGCTCATGAGAGGCGGTGAGCTCAGGGTCTTTCTACTCCATCATCTTGGCCACTGTCTCCAAGGACATATTTTAAAACACTGTCCTATCATAGGAATAATCATAGGTGCATGGCAGATTTGGGGGTTGAATCCCAAATGAGCCAGTGTCTTTGTTCTTGGTCCCTTTAATTACCCAGTTTACCCCTCCTGGAAAAAGATTTGACATTTCCAATTTCCAGCAGAGCTGAAAATAAGCCTAGAATTGGAACAGAAAATGGCTGTGATTCAAACTGCCAACTCTTATCGAGTGCCTTCTATACGCCACGTCCTATGTTGTGTGTTAGAAATAAAGAGATGATTAATATAAATCTCTGCTCTAGAACACCTGATGTCTAATGGAAAGACAGAGAGGTAAAGAGGACATCAGAGTAAAATCATATAGATAGTCTTTACCTCACTCCTTATTTTTCATTTCTATATCCTCTTCCTTCCCAGTTCTTAGTACAGATGGTATTTACCCTCTTATTTGCTTCTTTTGCTTGTTTATTACTGTTTTCTTTCCACTGTATCCCCAGGGTTTGCTACATAGACATACTCAGTAATACTTGTCAATGACTAGCTGAGATGTGGCAAGCATGGTGCAGTATGGCAGCAAATAGGAGGTCACTTCCTACCCCAGCCTGGAAGGAAGGCTTCCTAGAGGAAGCAAGCCACCATTGAGATTTGAAGTATGAACAGAAGTCAGCAAGGTAGAGCATGTGTGGATTGTTGCTGTCCATAGGAACAGCATCCCAAAAAAGAGAGAGTCCTGTGCATTCAAGGGGCTGCAAACACTTCTGTGTGCTAGAACGGAGAAAGTGGTGGGGGCTGGGGAGAGTAGTGGAGAGAGAATTGTGGAGGGAGTAATGAAAGATGAGAGTAAAGATACAGTAGAACCAGGTTGGTGAGAACTTACCTCGTGAGAAAATCTGGGGAGTATGGACTTTATCCTAAAAACAATAGGAGAACTATTGAAGATATTGAAATAGGGGTAAGACGAGGTCAGGTGTTTTTAACAGTCTAGCAAAGATTAGAAGGGCCGCCCTTGACCCGTGCCCCGTGGTTTGACCGCAGGCGTCCCAGGAGCCTGAAGTTACATTGTAGAAGTTATTTTAGAATAACTTCTATCTTTCTGCAGAAGGCCCAGCATCCTCCCTGCATCTACCCTGGGGGCAGGGACAAGAGTATGGAACAGCAGCGTCCTCAGGCCCGTGAGGCCAGACCTCACTGGGCTCCTGTCCAGCCGCCCTCATGGCTTGTAGAAACCAAACCCTGCTCCTCCTTGTTCTCTGGCTCCCTTTCAGAAGTGGAGTTGGAGTGGGCGCCCCAAGCCCAATTACCAGAGCATAGAGATCATGAGTTGGCAAACACGATTTTCCCAGCAACAAGAGAAAACGTGCTGCTTCCTAGGATCCCCCCACTGGAATCATCCATGGAATGCGCAGAATGGCAGAAAAGCAGTTTTTTCTTGGAAACATATGGAAAACAGTTTGTTTGCTTGGAGGAAAATCATAGCTTGTTGTTTTTTTTCCCTCTGGAGGAAAATGAAAACTCTCACACATTTAGTCTTTTCCATCCCTTGTTTGTCTTGTGCTTTTGAACCAAAATGCAGGCCTGGGGAGAATGGTGCTTGTTGCTGAACAGGAAATCTTAATTAGAGGGTTGGTTCCACTAGCCAAACTATAGGAATTCCAAACTCAAATTGTCCATTCATGATCTCTAAGGCAAGAATGGACTCATTAAGCCCCAAAGCCAAATGACACATCTTTTGCAGAAAGGAGGGTGGTGTTGGTTATATATGTGTATGTGGGGTGGGGGTGGGTGGGGTGCAGAATGATAGATAATGGTGAAATGTGAAATATCCAAATGTAATCTCCAAAGCAGTCTTGAAATAATCCTCCCTTTGGAGACCTGTTCTTCCTAGTCAAGATGAAAACAAAAGAAAAGAGCCTGTTTTTCATTTGGTTCACTGGTCCGGAAAATGTACCCCAGGATGATGAGGCAGAACTGGGCATTTGAGGTGAATGGAAAGAGCCAGGAGGCATTTGCTAGGGATTTCTTTTGCCCAAGAGCCTCCTACATCTGGTCTTCCCTTCCCAGGAGGTTGCCCTGGAGCCGCCTTCTTCCTGTCTTCAGCATTGATCTTTGAACACCCTCAGATCTTTCCTTGGTAGCATGAGAAACTACACGCAGGACTTCAAGGATACATTCCAAAGGATGATTTATGCTAGGTCATTCACAACCTCCCCCTCCCCAGCAATAATTCTCCCAGAGAGCATTTAGCTGATTTGGAAAATGTATGTCAAATCCCCCAGAGAACAGTGTGCATCTTAATTGTGGATGAATGTAATTCTGATCATTCTCTGAATGCTCAAAGCTTTACAAACTGAGTAACCCAAATGTGCAAAAAGAAAAAAAAAAAAAAACACCTGCTTGCTAGCCTCTGAAGAGAAAGTTGATTACCCTAAGGGGAAACTGGGAGTGGGAGGAGGAGATGGAGTTTGATTCTCTGGATAGGCCATTTGATAAGTCTCGTGGGTATTTCCAGAAGTAGGACTCAAGTGAGCCAAGTTAATCATGCCCGCGTCCTTAAAAACCATCTTACTAAGCACCTAATACGTTCCAAGAGCTTTAATTAATGCTTGTAAAAATTGACGAAAAGCATAGCCAGTGAACCTTGAGCAAAGAAAACACATGAAGTGAGCCCCACGTTCATTCTTGCTTTCTGCCATGGAACATGTTCCAAACAGTGTCATGAGAAAGTAGATGCTAAAAGACAGCCATGGTCTCATTGGCTGAATGCAACAGAGCTGCAGCTGCTGAGATGACCAGAATCGATGGAATAGAGTATCAGAGAAGAAATAAATGAACAGAGAAGTTGCCCCAGAAATCTACATTCATGTCCCCTTCAGGTTTTGGCCAAATACAAAGCTGTACATGTGTAGGCAAGACCCTGCCAGGCTAAGCAGAGAATAGCTGCTGAGAGACGATGAATTTATGGAAATTCTTGAGTTTACCCAGAGATGGGGTTATTAGGTTTCTGGTCAATCTCAGGGTAACTATGTTACTGAACACTCTGGGCATTTAGCTGAGACCCCTGAGTGGCCAATCCAAGGAACCGGAGTACTGGAGCCGAGCACATGGACTATTCTTGACCCACATTAACAAAGCTGAAAAACAAGCCTCAACAGGATCAAAGTGAATGAATTAAATGCTTGCCAAAACAATACTCAACACTCAATAACCAGCATTCTTTAAAGGAAAATGACACAATCCAGACTCGGCATTGCAGCATTCATAATGATCAGTATTCAAAAAAGTTACTAGACATGCAAAGTAGCAAGAAAATGTAACCCATAACCAGGAGAATCAAGTCAATAGGAACAGACCCAGGGATGACACAGATGTAGTCAGTAGTGGACAGTGATTATAAAATAGCCATTACAAATAAGTTCAAGAATTTAAAGGGGGGACTTCCCTGGGAGTTCGAAGTCTAAGACTCCACACTCCCACTGAAGGGGGCCTGGGTTTGATCCTTGATCTGGAAACTAGAGCCCACATGCCACAACTAAGACCCGGTGCAGCCAAATAAATAAATAAAATATTAAAAAAAAAAAGAATTTAAAGGAAAAGATGGACATCTTGCTATAGAAATCTTAATGGAGAAAGAGAGACTTTATAAAGAAACAAATGAAAAGTGCAGAACTGAAAAACACAATTTATAAAATGAAAAATTTCATTAGTTGCACAATGCATAAGAAAAGATTCAGTTCAGTTCAGTTCAGTTGCTCAGTCGCATCCAGTTCTTTGAGACCCCATGGACTGCAGCATGCCAGGCTTCCCTGTCCACCACCAACTCCCAGAGTTTACTCAAACTCACATCCATTGAGTCGGTGATGCTGTCTGACTCAATGGCATCCTCTATCATCCCCTTCTTCTCCCATCTTCAATCTTTCCCAGGATCAGGGTCTTTTACAATGAGTCAGTTCTTCCAATCAGGTGGCCAAAGTATTGGAGTTTCAGCTTCAGCATCAGTCCTTCCAATGAATATTCAGGACTGATTTTCTTTAGGACAGACTGGTTGGATCTCCTTGCAGTTTAAGGGGACTCTCAAGAGTATTCTCCCACACCACAGTTCAAAAGCATCAGTTCTTTGGTGCTCAGCTTTCTTCACAGTCCAACTCTCACATCCATACATGACCACTGGAAAAACCATAGCCTTGACGAGACGGATGTTTGTTGGCAAAGTAATGTCTCTACTTTTTAATTTGCTGTCTAGGTTGTGCATAACTTTTCTTCCAAGGAGTAAGCGTCTTTTAATTTTATGGCTGCAGTCACTATCTGCAGTGATTTTGGAGCCCAGAAAAATAAAGTCAGCCACTGTTACCCCATCTATTTGCCATGAAGTGATGGGATCAGATGCCATGATCTTAGTTTTATGAATGTTGAGCTTTAAGCCAACTTTTTCACTCTCCTCTTTCACTTTCATCAAGAGGCTCTTTAGTTCTTCACTTTCTGCCATAAGGGTGGTGTCATATGCATATCTGAGGTTATTGATATTTCTCCCGGCAATCTTGACTCCAGCTTGTGTTTCATCCAGGCAGCGTTTCCCATGATGTACTCTGCATAAAAGTTAAATAAGCAGGTGACAATATACAGCCTTGACGTACTCCTTTTCTTATTTGGAACCAGTCTGTTGTTCCATGTCCAGTGAACATTGAAGATTAGTGAACTTGAAAACAGATCAACAAAAATTATCTAAAGTATCTAAATTATCTAAACTGTTCATTTTAAAAAATGTACAAAGACTTGGTGACTTGTGGGCAAATATCAAGCAGTATGAGTGTAAGCGGAGTTCCAATAGGAGAAGAGAGAGAAAAAAAAACCAAGAAAAGAAATGAGAGAATTAATGACCAATATTTCCCCAATTAGGTGACAAACTGTCAACATTCAGGTTGAAAAAAACGAACAAGCAAACAAAAAACCTCAATGGAACTTATTCAAGATAAGCACAAAGAAAACCACACCCAGTCATTTCATAGGCAAATAGCTGAACGCCAAAGATAAAGAACATTTTAAAAAGACCCAGAGGAAAGAAAGACAGGTTACATACAAAGGAAGAACAGTAAGAATACTGCTGATTTCTCGTCATCACTCACAAAACCAGACAGATACGGGGTGACATCTTTCAAGTTCTAAAATAAAAAATAAATAAAAACTGAAGTCCCCAGTCAACCTAAAATTCTGTATCTGGCAAAAATAACCTTTAAAAAAACAGAGGCAAATAAAGACATTTTCAGATACGGTGGATTATTCACTAGCATACGTGTACTCTACAAAATATTAAAGGAAGTTCTTGGGCAAAAGGAAAATGATTCCATAAGATATCAGATCTATCGAAAAAGAGTAAAAGAAACAGAAAATATGTTGGGTACAAATATAAATGACATCCTTAAAATTTCCCTAAAAGACATTTGCTTAAAGCAGAAACAGTAGCAAAGTATTGTGAGGTGTATAATGTGTGTAGAGCAGGGTGGAAAGCAACAGTATCATAAGAGATAAGAAGGGACATATAAAAGTACACTCTGTGAGGTTTTCTCTTCCATTGTATGTGAGGTGGCATAAAGTTAATTCATTATCACAGGTAGACTGATAACCAAAATATGCTTAATCTCCAGAGCCATTGCTAAAAATTAAAACAAAGAGGCATAGCTAAAAAGACAAAAGAGAAGAAAACTAGAAAATACTAGAAAACATTTAACTAGTCCAAAAAAAAGGAAGGAAAAGAGGGAAATAAGAAAGAAAGCATGAATGTGGCAAAGAGAAAGCAAATAGCAAGGTGGTAGAAGTAGATCCAACCAAATCATTGATTACATTATACCTAAATAGAACAGACAGTCTAATTAAATGAGCAGCACTGCCAGACTGGATTTCAAAAATGAGGTCCAAGAATACAAGGTTTATGAGGACACATACAACCAACAGAAAAAGAATAGAAAAGGACAACCAAATAATGATTAATTGTGAAAACACAGGAGTAGCCATATTATCAGACAAAGTCAAGAATAATTACAAGGGATAAAGGGGGATATTACATAACAACGAGAAAGTCAATTCATTAAGAAGACATACAATTCCTATGCCTATGTGAAAAATTTCTTAGCTAATTAAAGAGATGTGATATTTTAAAAGGATATAATGCATCATTACCAAGTAGAGTTTATCTCAGCTATATAAAGATTTGTTTAACATTAGAAAGATTCCAAGATTCTAGGCCAATATATAAAAATCAACTGTATTTATGTAAAAGAACAACAAACAGTTGGAAAAGAAAATGAAAAGCCCAATATCACTTACCTTAGCATTAAAAAAATCAAAATACTTAGGGACAAAGATAATGAAAGATTTTTAAGGTTTCTGTGTAGGAAGGTACAAAATCCTCTTGAGAAATATTAAAGGTCTGAATAAATAGACATTCTATGTTCAAGAATGGGAAGATTCAACATTGTTAAGACATCAGTTCCCCTGAATTAATCTTTAGGAATATTACAATTAACCATCCCAGCAGTCTTTCTTGGAGGAGGGTATAAATTGACAAGCTGATTCTAAAATTTATGTGGAAATGCAAAGGTCCTAGAATAGTCAAGCAATCTTTAAAAAGTACATGGTTGGAAGACTTACACCATCTGATTTCAAATCCTTTATAAAGCTACAGTGATCAAGACAATGTGGTGCAAGAATAGAAAAATAAATCAAAACAGGTTAAGGAATCTAGAAATAGATCCAAACATATATGGCCAATTAAGTTTTTATATTTGAACTAAGACTGCTCAATGGAGAAAGAAAAAAAATCTTCTTTTTTAAGGTGCCAAAATAACTGGGTTTTTATATGGGAAAAAAAAAAAACGAATCAACAGTACCTTACAACAAACCCCCGAATTAGTTCATTGTAGATCATAGGCCTAAATTTAAAAGTTAGACTATAAAGCTTATAGAGGAAAAAAAAAAAAAAAAGAATATTGTTCCTAGTTTGAGAAAGGCAATGATTTTTTCTTAGAACAGACACAGAAAGCACTAACCATCAAAGAAAAAAGTAATAAACTGGATCTTATAAAAATTACCATTTAAAAAGTCAATAGGAAATCCATACACTGGAAGAAAAATGTATAAAATTGTGCTCTTTGGAAAAGCGTTAGTTTGAGGACTTTAGGAAACCTCTCCTGGACCCCACAAGCCCCTCTAATCCTATCTACCTTATAAACTCCCAGAGTGAGCTTTTTAAGAAGGAAATCTGACTGTGAAACATCCCTCCTTAACACATTTCTATAGACTCCATTGCCTTTAAGATAAAAGTTCAATTTAATAGGCTTAGAGAGTCCTTAATGATTAGGCCTCCGCTTACCTTTTCAGTCCCTTCTCAGGCTTCTTTACTGTCGCTCCCATATTCCTCAGCCCTTGTCCCAGGAATACTGCATAACAATACATACTGCATCCTTATACATACTGCGTTGTTATACTGCATGACAATACATAACAATACAATACTGCGCAACATAACACCCCCAAATTCAGCATTCCTTTATACTCATGGATCTGAAGCTCAGCTGGAGCAATTCTCCTTCAGGCTGTGGCACTTAGGTTGGGTGATGTAGATGGCTTGGCTGAACTGTCCTACCTCCAGATGCAGTTCTGTGGACTGGCCTGAAGGCCCTGCTCCCTGGACCATCATCCTCCCTGGACCAGCAAAGAAACTGGGGCAAGTGCTTCTTATGGAAGAGGCAGAAATTCATGGAGGCAAGTGGAGCACTCAGTGCCTAAAGCCTAGGCTCCTAAGATGCCTCTTAAGATCAGCACACTGACACGTCTACCAGTTTCATGGCCAAGTCAAAGTCAACCAGAAACAGGTACCCTTCATCCTGTTGAGCCTGCAGAGAGTGAAGTTCAATTTACCCTAATCCCCTATCCCCTATCCTCTGGACCAACTGAACCACTTTCAGCCCCTTTCCAAGATACCACCTGCTCCTCCTCCTGCCCTCAGTCATCCCATGCTTTATAGACCACCAACCCTTCCCCCTCCCCTGACTCCTCCTTGCCCTTCTCTGAGTGCTGGTCAGGCGAGGCACCCCTGCTGTGTCCCTCTCACTTCCCTCTCATGACCCTCACTGCACGGCGCTTGGCGGCTCACAAACTGTGGCCCCTACCCTTTATCTCCTTTAAAGGTGTAGATCTTGTCTGATATGTGAGGTAGGGATGAAGAAAGTTTGTTTCTGTGTACTATCTTTAATTCCTGGAAATTGAACACAGGGTGTTTCATGCATTGGGCCTGAAATCTTTGGAAGGTTTGACATATATTTTTCTTTGGGTTACAGACAGAAACAGCATAATGAATTCCTGTTGCCTTTGCTTGTCCACATCTCTTTGGCCTTTTAAAAGTAATAATGGCTTGCCTTTGGGGAATGACTCCTATGACACTGTACACAGACAGGCTTGTGTCCCTCGTGTCCTATGTGTCCCCTGGGTCAAGGTTGGGTTAATCAAATGTTTTCGCTCAACAATTTGAACCAGGTGGAGGAAACTGATAGGAAAAAAATATGAAAAGGCCTTTCTCCAAGGCAGTTCTTTGATGCACTACTCATTTTCCAGAGTTACTGGATTCCTTGTCCCCAGATTCCCAGGGCTACTGCGGCTTCTACTCTTGATGAAGTTATGTTTAGCTTTTCCTGGGAATCTCTGGGCTAGCATAAATCCTTTCAATAAATGCTAGCATTTCATTTTAATTAAATTAGCCAGAGTCAATTTCTATTACCTATTATTAAAAAAATATTATATTATAGCTCATATTACAATCAGATGCTCAGAACTTCAGTCTCCATTGTGTCTCTCCTTTCTTCCTCTGGTTCACCAGGAAGTGGATAGGGACCGTGCCAGCTCTTATTTAGGGTTAACTGACCTTTGAGCTCTTGTAAAGCTCATTTTGGGAGGCAAATCTCCAGCTAATTTAAGGCTGTCAACAGCTGGGACTCTCTATGTGTAGGCATCATTGCTTTGGCAAGGAGAGAAACTTCCTGCGGCAGCTGGAGTAATAAGTGGCTACTGTGTACCAAGTCTTGCACATTAAAAATATACCCCCATAATTACCATTGCAGAGCAGGTCTTCTGAATATTCTTAGAGCTTGGAGGAAGAAGATAGTCACTAGAAATTACTAGGGTTGGTGAGCTCAAAGATAGGCTGGGAGCCATGGTGTTTCATATTCAGATAAACCCCTCTGATGAAGAGGCTCTCCTGGCTTCATTGATTCATCTATCTATTACCTATCATTTTCCTGTCTACCACCTATCTACCTATCACCTATATATCTATTATCTATCATCTATCTATCCATCTGTTACATCTATCTATCATCTGCCTATCTATATCTACATCTACCTATCTGTCTATCTATCAATCATTAGACTTGGCCACACTTTCACGGGCCCTGGGCATTTTCACATTCTCCATAAGCTCCACAGCATGTAAGATGGGAGTTAGGGTAGTTAGCCCAGCTTGCCAAGTGGAAGGCCTGAGGCACATTTCATTGTGAGCTGATCCTCACTTTGTGATTAAGCGCCCACTTGCTGGATCACACTGGAGAACAAAAGCATCCACCCATTAGTTCCCGTGTGCCACCCATGTAAAAACAAATGATGGAATCCTGTCCTAATTTGAGACAGAAGACACCTCTTGTTGATTCTTAATTATCCTTCTATGCAAATTTTTCTTTTCCTTTCTAATCTGTCATGTGAGAAAAGTTAAATTAGCCTGAACATGTGGGAACAGATTCTACTAATTTTGAGCTCTTCCCTTTCCTTCCCTTAGGCGTTTAATCAGTTCTATTTTTTTTTTTTTTGGAGAAGATTTGTTTGGCAAGTGGAAGAGAAGATAACAAGCCGGGGGATGGGGGAGGTAGGTTTTTAAAGATAAAAGTACGAAAGGAACTGCCATCTGAGTCTCAAATTAGGATGGAAAGCACATTCTCTGCAGCTCTATGTTACCGTAATGGAAAGTTTAAAACAAAGTGGGTTTGATTTGAATCAAGAGGCTGCAATTAAATTTATTTTTCTAAGAAGTGCACTCTCAGTATATGATATAGTCTTAATGCTTGCTATTCACAACTAACTTGGAGAAAAGGGTATATTTCATTATGGATATATTTCATTTCGAAGAGTATGTTTCATTAACGGAAAGGTTTTTGAGAGGCAATAAGGTAGAGTGGGAATTGCTTTAGGCATTCAGAAGACCTGGATTCTTGCTCGTTTCCTGGGCTCTTATCTGCTGGGGTAACTGCATAAATCTCTTACCTCCCTGAGCCACAGTTTCATCTTCCATGAAAGAAGAATCTCTGCCCTGCCCTGCCAAACCTACAGGGCTGCTGAGCTCAATGAGGAAAAGGTGCTTGTAAAAGGGAGCTGGTCATAGGCTTTGCAGGAGGGGTTAACTGGGAGCAGGACCCACTGTTTCCAGCAGCCACCAGCAGCAGCTGTCAAGTATCCAGCTTGACTTGGACACTTAGTGGGAGCTAAGCTGACATTGCTTTTGGAGGGCATTTGGTACATTCTTTATTAAAATTAATATTGGTTGCTGTTGTTTAGTTGCTAAATGTGTCCTACTCTCTTGCGACCCCATAGACTATAACCCACCAGGATCCTCTGTCTGTGGGATTTTCCAGGCAAGAATACAGGAATGAATTGTCATTTCCTTCTCCAGGGAATCTTCCTAACCCAGGGATCGAACCCACATCTCCTGCATTGGCAGGCGGGTTCTTTACCACTGAGCCACCAGGGACCAAAAAGTTCATTCAGGAACTTGAATGAAGTTTTTGGCCAATCCAGTAAAATTATACTTATGTTTACACTTCTAGGTACCTATCCTGCTGAGATATCTGCACAAGTGCATAAGAACTAACCACAGCTGTCATTGACTGTATCTGATGGCTAGTTTCTAGGTACTAGACGGGATTCCCAGGTGACGCTAGTGGTAAAGAACCTACCTGCCAATGGAGGAGACGTAAGAGACATGGGTTCAATCCCTGGGTCAGAAAGATCCCCTGGAGGAGGGCATGGCAACCAATTCCAGTATTCTTGCCTGGAGAATCCCATGGACAGAGGAGCCTGGTGGGCTACAGTCCATGGGATTGTAAAGAATCAGATACTACTGAAGTGACTTTGCATGTTTGCAGGTACTGTATAGGTATTAATTCATTTAATCCTACAGCAACCCTCTAAGGTTATTAACCCCAATTCTTAGATGAGGAAACTGACGCACAGAGAAGTAAAGTAAACTGCCCCGGGTGTCAGAGCTGGTAGGTGGCCATCTTAGTCTTGCTCTTGAGCTGCTATAGCAGAAGACCATAGACTGCATAGCTTATTAACGACAGAAATTTATTTCTCAAGTTTCTGGAGTCTGAAGCCCAATATCAAGGTGCCTGTATGGTCAAGTTGTGTTGAAAGCACTTTTGCTGATTCATAGAGGGCCACCTTCTGGCTGTGTCCTCACCTGGTGGAAGGGGCCACAGAGGGGCCTGTTAGGCCTTATTCATGAGGGTTTATCCTTATGACCTAATCATCTCCGATAGCCCTCACCTCCAAATTCTATCACATTGGAGATTAGGTTTCATCATATGAATTTTGGGGACACAAACAGTCAGTCTATCTCCGTGGCTCACTTGAGATTTGAAGCTGTTCAGTCTGGCTTCAGACATTGTATGTTCAGCTACCACACAGGTATGAATCCAAGTTTTGTAGAGTCTGAAGCTGGTATAATTTTAAAGCAGCTCTTAAAAAAAATTACAAATACAAGTCATGCACAAAAATGAATATTTATTTACAATGAGAAAAGAAATTGCAAAAATTATGAACCCTAAAAGGTGACAAATAACATAAGCATCACTAAATTCAGAAAAGTAACATAATATTTTTATTAATTTACTGCCTGATGCACTCTTATTATGCTTTCTTTCCTACATTTTATTTTTGGCTGCATATTCTTTGATCTTCTTTTTCACATGATGACAATTTTGAAAAAATTTTATAAAGAAAATAAGAAGATAATTTAGTCTTTTCCATAGCATGGTAAATTGAAATTTGTTTTTTTATTATTGATAACTTTGATGCATAAAACATGCCGCTTCTCACAGACATACTCACTGTTTGTACTACTTGTACACATTTATGCCCTGAAAAAACAAAAATTTTGATATAGTCTCTTCTCCATGATTTTCATCAAAAAAGAAAAAAAAATATGGTAACAATATATGCTGCATTGTCAAGTACGTTTCTGACAGATTTTGGTGAGAAACAAAACCCTTTTCAAACCTCTGATGATTGAGAGAACTTTCTGTAGACTAGCTTCTGGCTCTGTGCTTTTCAGACCATTTCTCTTCCACTCCCTACATAATTCTGTCCTGTTATCCATACACATGTTTTTACTGAGTCATGACCTATGGTGTTTGTATCTTGTATCTTGACCCTATGGGTTGGTACTCTGGGTAGTAGGAGTATTTCTGGAAGCTATTCTTACATGGTGCAGCTAGCAACTTTTGACACATCCCTAGATGTGTATACACTAAGTGTGTCCCCTAGAGGAGAAATAGGAGGGAAGGCGGCAGGGTGCAACCTTTGAAAGAATGACGTAAGAGGAAAGGGGACGTACCTGTACTTATGGCTGATTCATGTTGTTGTATGGCAGAAACAAATACAACATTATAAAGCAATTATCCTCCAATTAAAATCAAATAAAAAATTAAATAAATTTTAAAAATCAATAAGCATCAAACCAAACTTACTGAAAAAAAGGACATAGACATAGGACATGACAAAAACTGGTTAGAACGAACTAGATCCAAGATGGTAGAAGATTTAACTTTCAGTAGACCTTGAGCCTCATTGTACACTCATTGTAATACATTAGCAGATTCTGAATGACACACCCACCACGGCCATGACAGTTCTGAGGCTGCGGAGTGTGTTTCTCCCAAGGCCATTGTCACCTTTAGAGACAGATCACGTTTTGTCTATGGAATGTGTATTTCTCTGAATAAATCCACTCCTTACCTATTGCTTTGTCTCTCACTGAATTCTTCTGCGATGAGACATCAAGAATGTGATCTTCATTAAGTCCTGAGGCCATGTGTGTGATTTCAGTTAAAAGACAGTGGGTTCAAGTTCCAATCTGAGTTGCGTGGTTTCAGCAGAGAGTCTGAGTTATGAGGGACCAGAAGCGTCACCATCTTTAGCATTTGCCACATATAACTATATAAGAAGGATGCTCCACGCAGCTTCCTTCTAGTGGTGAAAAACCAAGAGAATCTAAATGGCCATCAGCACAGGACTGATTGGCATGTGGATGGCCGTATAATAGAATCCTTTGCAGGTCCTAGGAGAAATAAGCTAAATGTTCAAATGAGGTGAGGAAAGGCATTCTTCACTTCATGGTGAACTAGGAAACACAAGTTGCAGAACAGTAGTGTCATCCTGTTTGTGTATCTTCAAAAATTTGTATATTTGTAAATGCACAGACACACTTTGTTAGCATAAGTAAGAAATTGTAAGGAGTGACAGCCTCTGGGGAGTTTAGACTGAAAACTGAGGGCGAAGGAGGAAAATTTTCAATTTTCACCTTATGGTTTTCTGTTGTTTAAGTTATTTGATTTTGAGTCTGTGTTAACATACACACTCACTTGCAGATGACAGAATCTCAACTCAAGATATTAAGGGGGAAGGGGAAATTTGTTAATTCATACAACTGTGGCTAAGGACACCTGGCAGTACTGGATCCAGGAGCACAAAAGGTGTCAGTGGGAATGTGACATTCTGCATCTCTTGGCTCACCTTTCCTACTCTTTGGCTTTATCCCGTGGTAGGCTGTCCCTTGGGCTTCCCTTGTAGCTCAGCTGGTAAAGAATCTGCCTGAAATGTGGGAGACCTGGGTTTGATGGGTTGGGAAGATTCCCCTGGAAAAGGGCAAGGCTACCCACTCCAGTATTCTGGACTAGAGAATTCCATGGACTATACATGGGTCATAAAGAGTCAGACACCTGAGCGATTTTCACTTCACTTCAGGCTCTCCCTTTGTAATGGCAAATGCCCTCCAGCCACTCCAAGTTTATGCTTTTTTCAGTGCAGCAGTGTCAGTGGGAAGAAAGAGAATTCCTCTTTCCTAAAGGTTTCAATGAAAGTCTAGAGTTGACTCTCATTGAATCAGGTCTATGCATGTGTTCACCCCTGAACCATTCAGTGGGGCTAGAAAGAAGAACTAGGCTTAAATCACCTTCCAAATTGGAGGGTGGGATCAGTTTCACCCAAACCGCATGGGTGAGCATTGGGAGAGGAAGGAGAAGGGATTCTACCCAGGAAAATTGACGTGCTGTTATCTAAAGACAAAAAGAGAACATCGACAGGCCGGAGCAGCCATCTACCACATGTGCATGCCATTTACAATTTTAATGGGAGAGAATTTCAAAAAAGAAACAGTGCAGATTGTCAGAGGAAAATCTCAGAGCAAGTGGAATATCTTACTGTTTTGCTAGTAAAGCAAAACAGAAATTATTGAAGACAACAATTGAACACAGAATAGAGAAAATTCTCTTTTGCTCTCTTTCCAAAATAAGCTAAAGCTGCATTTGTTTGCTGCAAGAATTAGGCCAATTGAATAATTAGTGGTTAATGTTGAGCTGAATTAAATAAATTATTAGTATATCCATATGATGTGGACTATGCAGCCATTAAAATGATGTAGTAGATGAATATTAATATGAAAAAAATTCCCTGTAGTTACTTTTGGGGAAAATGAGTGTTGCAAAACAATATTAACAACACAATCTCACAGTTTAAAAATGTGCATATATGTATGTATAGTGGAAAGACTCAAAAGTAGTATTTCTCAATTGGCTTTTCTGGGTTAATACGTTATGAATGGCTTTTATTTTATTCTCTTTCCATATTTGTATTTTCTGAGCTTTCTCCAATGAATATTTATTAACTTTTTAAACATAATTTAAATTTTTATCAAAGTTATTGCCTACTTTAAAAAGTCAAACAGTCCTATGAAGCTTATAGTAAAGCTTCCTCCCGTTCACCCCAGTCCTTGTTTTCAGAGGCAACCACTTTTAACCCTTTAGATGCTGCTTCTAGGATTCAGTTCTAAATCACTTGTTTGCATTGCTATTCTTAATTTTCTAGGTTCATATATTATATATTGACTTCCTAATAAGAAAGATGAAGATTTAATTCTAATACAGCATCCTCATCTGTATGGCTTAAATCACCACTTTTATTAAACTCATGTTTGTTGTTCTTATGATTAGGGATCATGTAAATATTGTTCATTGCCGAGCAAAATAATGTATTTACATTTCATTTCCTAAATACCTATTCCTTTTACAGATTTTAATTTGATCCTGAAAACCTTACAAACAAGGGAAGAGCTGTTAAATGAATGAAAAAAAAATTCCATCAATTTAATTGGGGAAAATATTGATGTATCCCAATGCAACCCCAGGTGCCCAAACAATTTTTACCAGCAGAAAAATAAGTCAATTGAACAATAAAACAAGTTTAAGTAGATCTACATGATAAGTTGATAGTAAATATAGCTTGTGTATGTGTATTTATATACATAGGACTTCTCAGGTGGCGCTGGTGGTAAAGAACCGCCTGCCAATGCAGGAGATGTAAGAGACATGGGTTCAATCCCTAGATTGGGAGGATCCCCTGGAGGAGGGCATGAAAACTCACTCTAATGTTCTTGCCTAGAGAATCCCTTGGACAAAGGAGCCTGGCAGGCTATGGTACATAGGGTTGCAAAGAGTCAGACATGACTGAAACAACTTAGCATGCATACACATACATATATAGTATACACATTTTATACATATATATGAAATGTGGGCTTCCCTATGGCTCGAACCCAGGTCTGCTGCATTGCAGATGAATTCTTTACCATCTGAGCCAGCAGGGAAGCCTCAATATATATATATAAAATGCACTTAAGTCTACTCTTCCTCCTTTGGTGAAAAAATATATATATATAATGTGATGCAATATATATGTGTATATATATATATATAGTGTGTGAATAAAATACATACATATAACATGAATTAAAATATATATGTATATAATGTGATGTAATGGAGACTTATTTTATTCACCAAAGGAGGAAGAGTAGATCAAAAAATATGACTGTTACAGGAGTCACTATTTGGAAGGTATGTTCTTAGTGTACCTATTTTCTTCACCAAAGTTTTGGGCTCATGGATGTCTCTCACTCACTTAAATTTGGAGTATATAGAAATGCTTCTAGAGCTAACAGAAGGCTAGAGATGAGAGTGCTTGGAAATACAAGGAAAGAGCAGGCACCCATAATAGACTGAAGTGTTGGTTAAGGTCTTTCTTGTTTGGCATTCCTTGCCTAACAAAGCATTTGGGATCACCAAGCATAGTAAGTATCTCACATTGGTCCGATATGCTAGTCTCTGACTTGCAACTGTTTAATCAATTGAGAAGTGTGTCATTGCCTAACATCATAATGTCAAACTATCACCTCCGGTGGCGTGTGTATTTGGTGTGCTTCTGGGTGAAATTTTGTTGTCTCAAAAGCAAAAATAAAATGAAAGGCAGAAAATGCTTATTGTCTGAAAAGTGGTATAATTTGTCAAGAGATATTATGGAGAGAAAATTTTAATAGTTCTTTTAAGAGGTAATTGTACAATGTTTTTTTCTTGTACTTCAGTTCAGTTCAGTCCCTCAGTCATGTCCGACTTTTTGTGACCCCATGGACTGCAGCACACCAGGCTTCCCTGTCCATCACCAACTCCCAGGGCTTACTCAAACTCATGTCCACTGAGTCAGTGACGCCATCCAACCATCTCATCCTCTGTCGTCCCCTTCTCCTACCACCTTCAATTTTTCCCAGCATCAGGGTCTTTTCCAATGATTTTCTTTTCTTGTACTTAACTGCTTTTAAAAAATTGTTTAAAAATTGTTTGGTGTTCTTCAAATTTCTGAGCTCATGGAATGGCTCTTCTCACATTCAACTGTGTCAAATAAGCCACCATTTTCATTTTTACTCCTAGAGTCACTCTGCTCTTCTCCCACTCTGATCTGGACTGGTTTTCCTCTTTGGCTATACAGCTGGTTTCCTTGTCATCTCTCTTCCATCCTCCTGATAATCCCCTTTCTCTGCCATCCTGTGCTGGGAGAATGATTTGCTGATTCCATTCCTCTTTCTCAATTTACTCCTTCATTTTGATGGAGCACATCCTTCAGTATCTTCTTTCCAATGGTACATTGGAGGTAAATGTTTTAAGACAGGACAGAGCAGCACTTGATGAGAATGACTGATGGGGTTGGACAACACCCGGCCTCTCCTTCCCACCCAATCCTGCCCTCACTGCCGCAGTGAAAATAGTACCCTAGAAAGAGCACTGACTTCAGGATCAGGCAGTCTGGGGACCGGAATCTTAGCTCCAATTTCCGAATGCTTCTATTCTATATGCATTCCTGATTGATGATTCGCCTGGCCACAGAATTTAAGTTGGCAAACATTTTCCTTCTGAATTTGAAAGCATTATTCTGTAGTCTTCCATTATAGTTGTATGCCATTGTAATCACTATTGCTCCTTGACAGCTTTTGGGATCTTCTTTATTTCTGGTGATAGGTAATTTTGGAATGCCAGGCTTTGATGTGAGAATTCCTTCATTAGGCCAGGTTCTTTGAAGGCTTCTTCCATCTGGAAAATTGCTTTCTTGAGTCCTAGAAAATGTTCTAGTACTTCTTCCACTTCATTTTCTCTCTTGATTAACCACCAGACAGAACGCACCATTTTCTCTCATTTTTCATCTCTGTTCTTATGTTTGAGTGTCTGGAGTATGTCTTCAACTATATCATCTCATTTATCAACTGCATTTTTATTTCTGCTCTTACATGTTGAACTTCCAGACCTTCTTTCTTGTTATTTTTCTCTTATTTTGACCCCTTGTTCTTGTTTTATAGTTGTAAAATCTTCTCAATATGGCTGCTAATTGCAAATTTTGTGGAACTGTTGTTTTGCCTCCTGCTTTGAATTATTTGTCTGAGTTAATTTTCCTTTCTTTTTTCCTCCCTTTCCTCCATTTTCCTTCCTTCTTTCCTTCCTGTCTCTCTCTCTTATCTGCCTTCCTCCCTCCCGACCTTTTTTTTCTTTCTTTTGGATTGTTGTTTTAGCCTCTGTCTTCCAGAATCTGTCCCTTAATATCTTTCTAGGAAAGAGGCTCTGAACGGGTGACTGGAAGTCCTCTGCTTGCCATTGTGACTTGTCAGCTGCTGGACTTCATGGTGGGCAGAATGGGTAAGACCTGGCTCTCTCACTGGGACTCCTTCTGTGCATAACATTTTCAAAATATTTTTTTATTTGGCTGCATTGGGTCTTAGTTGTGGCACACAGGATCTTCACTGCATCACGCAGGATCTTTCATGGTGGCCCGGGGGCTTGGCTGCTCTGCAGCATGTGAGATATTAGTTCCCCAATCACTGGCAAGTGAATTCTTAACCGCTGGACCACCAGGGAAGTCCCCTGTACATTATGTTTTAATTTAAGAAAACAACACATTATTTTATAGGAAAAGACAATTACACACCACTTACATCAAACCTCACCTTATTAAGACCAAATGGTTTCGAGAGCACATACATCCGGGGACTGCAGGCTATCTGATTACTCACCCAGAAAATGTCCTGTAAGCAGAGAGCTATGACCAACTTCTGGAGCTCTGGACTCTAAAGAAAAATGAAAATAGGTTCCCTGAGGACATCATAGCCCTGTCACCACTGAAGTTGCCTCATATATCACCATGGCTACAACTTTCTACTCTGAAGCTATTATACCAGCTGAAAGCTAGGTGGTTGTCCTTTTGTGAATTGAAAGTCTGATGAATAAACCTGGTCTTTTTGGCCACAATGATGCAGCACTTACTAGGTTCCAGGCCTTGTGTCAGATGCTTCTAACACAATATTTCATCTCTGCACAATCCAAGGGCTGTCATTGACTTTGTGGTCTTATGATGGCCACCTGGATTTGTGCAGTGTACAACCTGAGCAGCAGTACATGATGGCTCTGACTTAAATCTTCCCATCAAATTCAACAAGGGAGTTACTGTTCAGATGATTTAACAGATGACAAAACTGTGATTCAGAGAGGCCAAGTAATTTGCTGAAGTTCTCCCAGCTGCCAAGTGTTGGAGCTAAGATCCAAGTCTTCAAACTGCCTGGCTTTCAAGCCAATGCTCTTCCTAGGACACTATTTTCACTGTGGTGGAGGGTGGTGGGGTGGGGAGGAGCAAGGAGGGGCAGGATGAGGTGGGATGGAGAGGCTGGGGACTGTCTGGTCCCATCAGCCATTCTCATCAGGTG
This sequence comes from Okapia johnstoni, assembly GCA_024291935.2. NCBI lineage: Eukaryota > Metazoa > Chordata > Mammalia > Artiodactyla > Giraffidae > Okapia > Okapia johnstoni. The sequence continues at coordinate 13,430,032 of CM044325.1, forward strand.
CTGCTCTGCTCTGGAAGCCAGCCTGGAGTGCCTTGCCATGGTGGGAAAGTCCTTCAGAAAGTCTTTGTCTTTTAAACTCTGGCCCCATGATGATTGTCCTGCTCATTATGTGTCTTCTCTCCACCTGGGACAGGCACAGATTCAGGCAGCTTGTGCTGCCAAGCACTCCCCTTGGCAGTCAGACCACTAGAGGGTCTCTGTGTCTTGAAGTCATGAGTCCCTTCAAGAAGACTCGGAAGGCTGTCTGAGGCTGTCAAGAGGGCCATGGGGAGGGACAGAGAGCCATGTTTGGCCGGGGACAGCATCTAGGAAGGACCCTGAGTGTAGTCATGCCTTTCAGGGTGCAGTTTCTCTCCCAAGTCCTCCAATCCATGAACAGCAAAGTAGTTGCCCTTTCTTGGGGGTGGGGGTAGCCCCTTGTGCATGATTGTGTATGCTTGAGCACCTGTATATGTGTGTTGTGTTTACAATACTTGTGCACTCACAGATACCCAAAGATAGAGCTTGGAATAATTGTGATGGGTATTAAAACTCATGAAATCTAACTTCTGTATGAGTGGGATGGTGTATGTGTGCATGTACACACACACACACACACACACACACACACACACACACACACACGGGATTCCATACCCAAGCCTCTTGGCACGTGAGTTTTATTTTGTCTCTGACCTCAAACCCAGGCAGATTCGAAGGTTTTCATTCTTTCTGTTGACCTGTTCTCACACTTTTGGATAGTAACCACCAGTTACATTCTCACAATAGCAAGATAAATATTGGTTATTTTCTTGCTGCTCCGGGCCAGACACTGTGCTCAGTACTTTACATGCATTATCTCATGATCATCCCCTCAGCATGAATGCTCAGTCATTCAGTTGTATCCAACTTATTGTGACCCCACGGACTGTAACCCACCAGCCTCCTCTGTCCATGGGAATTCCCAGGCAAGAATGCTGGATTGGGTTGCCATTCTCTTCTCCAGGGAATCTTCCCAATCCAGGGATTGAACCAGCATCTCCTGTTGTCTCCTGCATTGCAAGTGGATTCTTTACCCTCCTTTCTGGAACCCTATAGAAAAGACATATACCCAATTTACAGATAAGGAAATTGAGACTCAGAGAGAAGTAATGTTTCTAACTGGTTGAACACACATTCAAACCAGATCCAATTCCAAACATGGGCTCATTCCAATGGATTAATTGATTCAACAAATATGCTTTGAGTACCTACAGTGTGCCAGGCACTGGCCAATCAGAATCTTCTAAGAGGGGACTGATTGCTGGTGATTTAGCAGTGAATGAAAGAGAAAAAATCCCTGACTTCATGAAACTGATATTCTATAAGGGAAACAGATAAACAAGTTAAATAGTAAAATATATCAAGTATAGATAATAAGGAGGAAAAAAATAAAATACAGAAAAGAAGAGCAACAGTTTGGAGTGACTGATACTTCTGATACAGTGACCAAGGAGAGCCTCGTGGGGAAGGTGACATTTGTGTAAAGGCTCAAAGGAAGTGAGAAAGCAAACCATGCAGAAATGTATGGGGAAAGAATTCTAGGCAGAGGAAAGAGCCTGTGCAAAAGTCCTGAGGAGGGGGCATGGCAGCTGTGTTTGAAGACTATGGAGAGAACCAGCATAGCTAGAGCGGAGGACATCCGAGGGAGTGCAGTGAATATCATGCTTCTCTTAGTGATGAACTAAAAACCTGTGCGTTACCATCGGAGTACTCTGACCAGGCATTTTCACCACACTCTGCACTACTCTGCACTCCACTTTCCTGGCATCTTTCACTGAAGGCTGCAGAGACTGGAGGCTGGGTGCTGTTTTCAGAGAAGGAGGGAGGGAGCCTCTCGATTTCCACTGCTGTCCACTTCAGCGGGAGGAACGTGCAGGGTTAGCAGGGGGAGGGAAGGTCCTGTGGGGGACAGGAAAACCTCAGCCCCCTCATTGCACTGGTGTTGCCCTCAAGTCACTTGGCAACCAGCCCAGCAGCAGCCGTGCAGGCCCTTGCACAGTTATACCTCTGTAGCTCTGCCTGTCTATTCTTTGTTAGAGCCAAAAGAGACACTCTGTATAATTCTTAAGACCACATATTTAGCTAACCTACTCTGGCCTAAGTGATATTTTATGAGGAATTAATCTAACGGCTGATCATCTCTCACCCTGACAGTTGCTAATGTGTCCTGGGAAGCCCTCACTGCCAAGCCAGGTTCTGTGCTCTTGGCAGGGACTGGGCCTGGATTAGAGACGTGGCTCCAGATGCAAGCTGGGTCTAGGGTTTTGGGAGGCTTTAAGGAAATCAGGGCTGACCCAAAGGAAATCAGGCACGGAGGAAAAATTAAATAAATTGAATTTTTGAGAAAATCTCTTTTTTTTGCCTCTCATGTCTCACTCCCTTTAATTTGAGGGAACCCTATATGCGTTAATTACAGGCAATCAACTCAGTATTTTCCACCCATGAATCAATAAACATTAAAGAATCCAGTTTGGGGATGACTAGTGGCCCTGGATGGCCACAGTTCCAGGAGGTGTGCTTTGCCACCAACTACTTTCTGGAAGTTCTTTGCCCTCAGCTGCCTGTGTGGCACCCTGTGACTCCCATCTCCCTGGTCACAGGGGGATTGGCCACCTTGCTTAAGGACAGCCAATCCTTACTCTAATCACCAACCTATGAGATGGTCTCGGATCCAGCAAAGTCAAGGATGATGAGCCAGATTGTTTCACTGGAAGAACTTGATGTCAAGGCCCAGTTGCAGGAGCTAAAGAAACAGAGAAGCAGAGATAGAGTAGTTGAGGCTTGTTTAGAGGAGGCAGCGAGAACTGGTTATAGCACATGCTGGATTCTGGAGGGCTCCCTCTTCCTTCCACTGTTCTCTCCCCGGTTCCCTCTAATCCTCTTTGCTGTCTTTTCCTCCTCCCATCTTCAAACTCTGCTTCCCTTCATGTAGTCATACATTCCAGTGGCAAAAGGGCAGAAGAGGATGAGGGAGGTCTGCCACCAAATGATCTCAGCTCCAGTCTTCCATCATACTATTTGGAAACTCCAGCAAAAGAAAGCTTCTGTCTCCTGGAGCTCACATATAAAGTCCCAGGGAAGGCCCCTGATTGGTCAGTGTGGATCACATGCCCCTCTCACTTGGCAAATTCCCACGGGCAGGGGGCTGGTTATTTGATTCCTCTGGCTTACGTCATTTGCCTAGAGCAGCAGCCAGGCAGGAAGCCTCCATGGATCACATGAAATGGAAGATGGCCATGATTAAAAGAACCTGTCACTGCCATTACCAGAAAAAGAGGCTGAGTGGTGATGGCTATACCCAGACTGATGTGTCGGCTCTGTGTTTGATAGTCCACCCTGGTCTAGGCACCTGTGGGGAAGGTGATATGGGCACAGCCCTCTTCTGTGTTGGAAAAGATGGCAAACTCAACAGAGACAATGATCAGCACTTCTGAAGCAACTGGAGAACTGGGATTCCTGAAAGTCAAGGGGATGGTCTAGTCATTAACTTGGCTCCATGTCACTTGCCCTACTGATTCGAAAAGGCCCCAGTGCTGTGAGATGATTCTGTGACAGGAAGATCAGACCACTTCTGTATCACCTTGAACAAATTCTTAGGCTGCTGGTCACTTAACAATTTGAGAAAAAGAGGTAGTTGGGGTGGAGGGAAAGAGTACAGGATATCACTGTCTTCTTCTGAAACCATCCAGGAGAGGGCCCAGGTGATCTTGGTGACTCTGGGGCTATGGAAGGTTGTCTGCCAGGGCAGCCTTCCCTGCCTGGGGGACAGGGTGTGGGGAAATGCTTCCATGAAGATGGGCTCAGGGGTTACACAAACCAGGATCTTGTACAGGGAGGTGAAGTGGAGTTTCCCTAGCCTGGATGACCTCATTAGAGCAGATCACTAGCTGTGGACCTAGAATGAAGGCCTGACCTGGAAATGGGAGGCACAGGTCTGTAGCTCCATGGGTTGGGGAAAGAAGGCAGGATGAGTGTGGGGTGGGGCACGAAGAGTAGTTTGGTAAGTTCCACCCTTGGAGTCAGAGTTTAAAAGAACTTAGAGATATACCTTCAAGGCTGTCAGGAGCTGAGATCTAGAGCCGAATGACAGAGGAGGAGCAGGATTCTGAGGAAGAAGGTGGAGCTCAGTATTGAAAACCTTCTTAGGGGAATGATGGAGGAAAATAGACATCTCTGACTCAGGCGAGAGAGCCTGGACTAAGTGACATCTAATTGATAGAAGACAGCAGTACTTGGATATTATTAGGAAGAAGGGCCATGCTATCAGATCTAGGGTGAAATGGAGGAGCCACTCAGAAGTGGGAGAACTGAAAGCCAAGGAGGCTGGAGAGGTCCTCACATGGGGCTGCAGAGTAGATGGGGCTCTGACCTGGAAACTTAAAACAAGAATATCTTTTATGTGCCAAGTTTTATACCTTCAATTAATTAATCAGTGTGTGTTCCTCTTGTACACCCCAGGAGAAAGGTAGCATCATTCTTGGGGCAGTGGCGGGGAGGAGGAGGCCAGACAGGTCTGGGTACCAGGAGTCAGCGTGCAGGCAGGAGGTGACTGGAGGAGAAGACCGTGTATAAAGTTAGGCTCCAAGCCTTACAGAAATGAAGACCCACTGGTCTGCACTGGGTGGTGGTTTAGTTGTTGTGTCCAACTCTTGCGATCCCTTGGACTGTAGCTCGCTAGGCTCCTCTGTCCATGGGATTTTCCAGGCAAGAATACTGGAGTGGTTTGCCCTTTCCTTCTTCAGGGGATCTTCCCAACCCAGGGGTTGAACCCAGGTCTCCTGCACTGCAGGCAGATTCTTTATGGACTGAGCTAAAGTGCAGGGAAGGCCTGCACTTATAGAACACAAATTTAAACATAAAATTATTAAGACTTTCAAGATAGTGACTAAATAACATTAAACCCAAGCATGGGCCTCCTAAGTATAGACTATGGATCTCTGTGTGTCTGCACCGGTGGCAGACCTGGGAAACTGGCCCGACTCAAGCACAGCAGAGGAGAGAGTTTTAGTGCCTGAAAAGCTGTCCCCAGAATTCTGGGGAATGAATTATATTTGAGCTGGAGGCGATGTCCTAGGGACATGGGCTTTGGCAAAAACCAAGGTGACAGAGGACAAAGCTAACCTGTTCTGAATGAGTTCAGGAGAGCAGTTGTTTCTTTCTTTCAGAGAGGAGCAGGGAGAGACGTGCCCGTGAGAAAGGAGAAGCTAGCACACGTGAATGTGTAGGGAAGATTGGCAGAGACAGGTCCCTGGTGTGATGGTGGCAGCGGGAAATTTAAAGCACTGGGATGTGTGACGTTGAATTTGAAGTTCTTCATAAGTCTGTGGTTACAATTATTTTCCGTTTCTCTCCTCCAGCTTACCCTGATTGGGAAAATATATACCCATAGATGCTTAGAAGAAGTGGCATGTGTATATGTGTGTGTGTGTGTGTGTGTGTGTGTGTGTGTGTGTGTGTGTGTGTGTGTTTGCGCATGAGTCGGCTGAGGAAGGAGTTGAGTTTCATATCAGATTCAAAGTGATACAGACTTTGTAGGCACAAACAGAAGTAAGAGTCTTAAGACTATAAATCCCCCAATCCTGAGAACCTGAGGAATTACAGGGAGGGCTTTGAAATTCCATGGGATGCTGAAGCAGGAGAGAGGACGTCCAGGCCCCTCTGATGTAGATCTTCAGGGGCTGTACAAAATGTGGGCCAAACAAATCTTCGTGGTCTAGGATCAAAGTAATCCTGAACTTCTAAGTGGTGGTGATAGTGATGATGGTGGGAGTGGTGGTGATGATGATGAAGGTGATGATATTGACAATGATGGTAATGATCAGGTCAAACACTGTTCAATATAATTCTCATGCCATCCCATCAAGAAGGAACTCTTAATTGCTCTTTTATTAATGAATGTACTGAGGCACAGAGAGCTGAAGTAACTTGTCCAAAGTCACATATATAATAAATAGACAAAGTCTATTCTGATGGACCTTGTTGGAGGGAGGTGAATCTCTTCTTGAGATTTGCCTATCAGGATGGTCTGTGGACACGTCCACCAATACTGTTGTGTGCTGCACAACCCAGGAATGTCATTCCTGTTTTAAACTATGTCATTGTCCCCTGCAGCTGTTCAGTACACAACCTGAGTCACTTCTACAGTAAAGCATTTTCTGGATATCTTGATGATGAAGTAAGCACAGCATAGCTAAATGACTCGTTCAACAGCAAACATGTATGGAGAGCAACTACAGGCTGGAAACTGTGCTGGGCCTTGAGGATCCAGACTGGGCGGTGTGGTTCCTGGGAGAGACTGTCACATGGGGCTGTGTTTTGGTAATTGTCCAAGTTTGGGAGAGGAGATAGAGAGAAGGCAGCATCTCATTCTGTCTGGAGAGGGTGGTCAGAGAGGGTTTCAAGGAGGAGGCCATACTTGTACTGAGCCTTAAAGGATGAAGAGTTCACCAAATGGACCAAGACTGATTGAGGACCCATTTCTTGGCTGAGGAAATAGCACAAACAAAGGCAAAGAATTGTCACTTCATGCCCTGCCTAAGGGGAAAGCAGTTTAGATATCTTAGTTTGCAGTGGTGATAGAGTAGTTCATGTGCATGGTTGAATAGGTAGGTGGGAATTTGGATCCTGAAATGCTTTTCATGTCGTGCTAAGAGGTGAGATCGCCATACTAAGGAAGTGTGCAGTGAGGCCAGGCCTTCATCGCCAGCCTCTAAGAGCTGGATTATGACACTGGAAGTAATGTGAAGGGACACGGAGAGCCTTTTACCAGGAGCCTGAGGGGAGAGGTATCAAACAATGGATTTACCACGTAACTACTTACTAAAGGACCCAAATTTCCTAGGTCTTATGATGAGTTAACAGGGCTTCCCTGACAGCTCAGTTGGTAAAGAATCCACCTGCAACGCAGGAGACCCTGGTTCAATTCCTGGGTCAGAAGGATCCACTGGAGAAGGAATAGCCTACCCACTACAGTATTCTTGGGCTTCCCTGGTGGCTAAGCTGGTAAAGAATCTGCCTGCAGTGGGAGACCTGGGTTTGATCCCTGGATTGGGAAGATGCCCTGGAGAAGGGAAGTGCTACCCACTCCAATATTCTGGCCTGGGGAATTCCATGGACTGTATAGTCCATGGGGTCACAAAGAGTCAGACACAACTGAGTGGCTTTCACTCTCACTCTCACTCTGTCATGATGAGTTAACAAATGGCTACTGGGCAAGTAGAGAATATCAAAGAGTGAGGCTGGCAGGTATCAGGGCTACTGTGGAGTGGTGGGGACCCTGGTGGACTGATGCCTGCATGCCAATTTAAAGCGGGCAGTCATTACTCATCAGTTGTTTCCATGAAGGAATGTAGGCCCAGTTTTGCCAGAGCTGATTCTTCAGGAAAAGCCAGAAATCCAGATTTTTAGATACATTCTTCTGTGCTTTAATGAGAACTATTAATTCAAATACCATAAAAGTGAAACAAAACACAAACATGACCAGGATTTAGCTAGCCACCTAGCACCCCTATCTTCCTATTCATTCATTCATTCACCTATACTTCCATCCACCCATCCAACCAGCCAGCCAAACCACCATCCATCCATCTACCCAATCACTATATCCATCTATTTCTTCCTATCCACTTGTCTACCCACCTATTTGTCCTCCTATCTAATAACCCACCTATCTACCCACCACACACACACACACACACACACACACACACACACACACGCCCATGCACCACCCACTTATTTATCCAATTATCCATCCATTCATTCAAGGAGATCAAAGCAGTCAATCTTCAGGGAAATCAACCCTGAATACTCGTTGGAAGGACAGATGCTGAAGCGGAACCTCCAGTATTTTGATCATCTGATGCGAACAGCTGGACTCGTTGGAAAAGACCCTGATGCTGGGAAAGATTGAGGGCAGAAGGAGAAGAGGGCATCAGAGGATGAGAAGGCTGGATGGCTTCACCGATACAATGGACATGAAACTGGGCAAACTTCAGAAGATGGTGAGGGACAGAGAGGCCTGGTGTGCTGCCATCCATGGGGTCACAAACAGTCGTACACGACTGGGCAACTGAACCACAACAACAACAACACTTGTACATTCAACCACTTATCCACCTACCCATCTATCCATCCATCCATCCATCTCTCTTGCACTGTTAAAGTATACTTCCTCTTAAATCTTCACAGGATAAGACTGAAACATTCATTTGGTTTCACCTGCCCCTGGCCCTTGGGAAGTCCTATTTCCCTCCAAGTTTAAGCAAATGTTAAGTTTGCAACATGGTGCTAATGTGAGCAGCTTTGTACCTTCCTCCTTCTACAGGAGGATTTTCACTTTCGAGTTATGTCCTTGCTGTGCTGCCTGGAATAGAAGGGTATCTTTTCTCCCCTTGGATCTGAGCCTTCACAAGTGTTCCAGAATAAAATTAAACCAAGAAGAGAGTTAGGTTCCCTCCCTTTTCTTGGAAATATCTTGCCACTGGGCCAGGCTCACTGGGAATTAAATAAGACTTCTAAAGGAGATCTGAAACAAATATCTCAGTGGGGGTTCTAGATATCAGTAAATTGATTTATGGGAAATGGATTAGGATTGGCAAATTCTAAATTGCAATACTATGAATGTGCAATATATCTGTGCAAATAACCCTTCATTTTTTCCTTCTGCATATTCAAGTGGAACTCCTCCTTAATGTCTTGCTTCAATCAACTTTCATTTCTTGACCTAAATATCTCTTCCAGCTGGAGGCTGGTGGATTTTATATTCCTGATTTCAGTGGCATATAATTTGGCATGAGCTAAATAGCAAGGCATAACTACATTGAAAAATTCTTTGAGCTTCAGTTTCCTCATCTGTCAAAATGGGACAAAGCTTCCCTATCCCCTTCCTCACATAAATATTCTCAGAGGGGTTACCAAGGTGTCTGGCAACACCACTGGGACTCACCCACCTTCAAATGAATGAAAATTTTGCTGAAATGTCAATGTCCTGGGAGTTCTTCCTATCATCAAATAAGCTTTTATTTTTCATTAATTCAAATGTATCAGATTAAGAAGCCCATGAGGAGATGGAGCACAGAGTGGGTGGTGGTGATGGAGTGTGATGGAGCCAGAGAAAGTTCTGCACAGAAGCTTCAGGAAAGAGAGGCTGATCCTTCAGACCCTGGGAAACCTCAGGGGTGGATTAAACATTGCCAGATAATGTGACGGCAATGGAGGAGGGACACCTTTCCTACCATCTCTGGACCACTTGGTCTGCTGCTCTCTCAACTGGATCTCTTTCCTGTCTGTACGGCATCACAATGTGTCAAACAGAACGGTGTCACAGAGATGGCTGAGCCCTTCTCGTCATCCACGACCCTCAGGCTCCTTGTCTATCAATGCGACAGGATCACTGTGAGGGACTAAACAAGATGAATCAAGCTAGTGTCTGTGTGGAGGTCCTGTGTTCTCCTCCAAGTGGCTGCTTCAGACTGGCCTGCCAAGCTGGGGTTGGGTCTCTCCTGATACCAAGGACTAAAAGGCAGAGTGCTCAGTTGCTGTCTGACTCTTTGTGACCCCATGGACTGTAATTCACTGGGCTTTTCTGTCCATGAAGGCACAGAGGGGTCTGCACAGCTGGGGCCAGGTGTGAGGGCAGAACAGGTGACCTGATGGCTGTATCCACCTGCAGACTTGGGGAGTGAGAGGTGGAACAAAAGTAGCAACCTTTCATGCTTATTTGGTGCCAAGAACTTTAAAAATATTATTTCACGTAATCTTTTAACAACCACCGGAAGTAGGGACTTTCCTGAGTCTCATTTTATAACATGGAAATGGGGGCAAACACAGCGGTGAAGTGATTTCTCCAAAACCCCAAGAAATGGAGTAATCAGGACAAGAGTAGTGGCGACAGAGACCATATGACCCACAAAGCCTTAAACATTTATCGTCCAGTGCTTTAGAGACAAAGTGCGTGGACACAGCTACAGAGCAGAGCTACTGACCCTCTGATGCTCTCTCTCCCCTAACTGTGTTCTATTTCTCGTCAAAGTGCTCATCCTTACCTCATGTTATCTATGTACTGTATACACATATAGATGAGTAGAGTATGCATGCATTTTATGCATGCACACAAAAACACATAAAGTATATACAGAAAGTCCCACACATATGAAACTTCAAGTTACAAGCTTTCAAAGATGTGAACGTGCCTGCCAGTGCCTGTATGCTAGCTGTTGTACTGCACTACTGTACTTTTCAAGGTACTGTACCGTAAGATTAAAAAATGTTCACTTTTTGTGCTTGCTTTTATGTATATTAGTGTGAAAGTACTATAAACCTATTACAGTACAGTACTACATAGCTGGGGCTTCGCTGGTGGCTCAATGGAAAAGAATCCACCTGCCAAGCAGGAAACACGGGTTCAATGGCTGGGTCAGGAAGATCCCCTGGAGAAGGAAATGGCAACCCACTTCAGTATTACTGCCTGGAAATTCCCATGGACAGAGGAGTCTGGTGGGCTAGAGTCCATGGGGTCACAAAAGAGTCAGACACGACTTAGTGACTAAAAAACAGCAATTGTATAGCTGACTGTGTTAGCTGGGTGCCTAGGCTAACTTTGTTGGACTTAATGAACAAATTGGACTTAGGAACATGCTCTCAGAACAGAACTTGTTCATATGTAGGGGACTTAAATACAGTACATATGTATGTGTGTGCATATATACATGTACCTATTTATGGTTTATTACCTTATGTCTACCCTGCCACCTCAATTGTCACTCTGCCCCTTGTACCCCAAAACATCAATCTGCTCAAACCAAGCACTTAAAATGTACTAGTCGACTGAAGGAGTGAAATAATTTTAGTTGCTTTTAATCATTTCTTTTGCTTTCACCTGTTACGGACTGAATGTTGACCTCCTAAGACCCAATGTGATGGTCTTAGGTGGTGGGATTTTTAGGGAGTCTTCATGAATGGGATAAGGGCCCCTTTTCCTAAAAGAGGTTCTAGAAAATTCTCCCACTCTCTCTGCCACGTGAAAACCCAGAAGGGGGCTCTCATCAGAGCCTGACCCTGCTGGCACACTGATCTCCACCTTGCATCCTCCAGAACTCTGAGAAATAAACTTTCGTTGTTTATAAGCCACTCAGTCTATGGTGTTCTGTTTTAGTAGCCTGAACTAGGGCCCCCTGCCTGCTAGCCAGTAAGCACTTAGATTGTACCAGGTTGCTCTGATGAACGTAGGAGTTTTGGATACACATTTGCAAGCATATCAAGGATTGAGAACCCCCTGGCTCCGGGGGGCCCACGCTCACACCTAAATACCAGATGCCCTTTGGCTCCACCCCTCACCCTGGGCCCTGGTTTCCTTCCCTTTCGGATGAGCTCACCCTCCTCATTTCCTCTCCCTGTGGCCTCAGGAGGCAGGTGAATGGGGGCAAACAGCTGCACTGCCAGTGGCACCAAAGGCAGGAAAGTGTGCCATTTCCTCAGGAACACACAGGATAGTGCGGTTCATAAAGGGGAGGAGGGAGGAGGTGGGAGGCTGGCTGGCCGCGGGCTGGCTTCATTTCTCAGGGCCCCTGTGGCCAGCAGAGCACAGTGAAGTCAAGGTGAAGGGGCTTCCTCACAGGCCTCTGACTGAAAGCGTTTGGTGAAGGCGGAGGACCGTCTCTGGGGTGGGTAGCAGGCCAGCTCTGTACCTTTCAGGGAGGCTTACCTTGGCTGCTGTGGTCCCCGGGTTTTCCCGGGAGCTGCTCCCCTATATCTGAGTCACCTGGGATTCCATTTCAGCCCGTGAACCTCAGTCTCCTTTTTCTTGCTGGAGCTGACAGGACTATTACAGTTGGAGCCAGTCCCAAAATTACCCACTCGTCTCTTGGGGCTGCAGAGAAAATGTAGTTTCTCTAGTTGTCCGTATCTACTCAGATTTTTTTCTTTTTTTATAGGCTCCCAGCTGCTGGATAAAATATTTTCTATCCAGTCCTATAAACTTAGTTTAATGCAAGTTTTTAGAAGTCATGGTTTGCCTCTTTAAGTAAAACAAACAAGCAAGTAAACAAAAACCTTCTCAGCCTCTCCTACTGTCCCGCTCCTCTCTGAGATGGTCCTCGGGTGTGGAGAATGACTGTGGCCACACGCATGCAGCAGGGGGAGGTGGCAGCCTCCGCGTCCTTGCCCTGGGCCTACTGAGGGATGGCTGTCCACGCCGGGCCACAGGTGGTGGCCAGGGAAACCTGTGGCTGCTGGCCTGTCCCCCAGCCCATTTCTTGGCTTGGTCAGGCCCTTGGCCTACTCTCTGCCTGCACTGGCCCTATCTTGGTTCTCATCTTGAGTGCCTGCCAGGTTCTCTATCCAGCCCCTGGTTTGCAGAGCCAAGAGCCAAGTCACATCGATTTTGCTTCCCAGGGACTTCCCTCGTGGTCCAGTGGCTAAGACTCGATGCTTCCGATGCAGGGGGCTGGGATTTGATTCCTGGTTAGGGAATGAGATCCTGTATGCCACAAGTAAAGATCCCTTATGCCACAATGGAGACCCAGTGCAGCTAAATAAATAAATTAAAAAATGTTTGCTTTCCATCTGTTGTTTTCATTATGATTCTTCTATGGGGAATTTCAAACCTATGTTGTTTCAATGAATGTCCTCACCAGAAACAAATGTTACACTCCAAAAGCATTTAGCTGAAGAGATCTGAATGAAGGGGCTGAGGAAAGTGTGATCAGGTTCATGGAACCAGAGAGGGGAAGTGTGGCCCCCAGGGATCAGCAATAGTGGGGACGGTTACCACCCCGTGGCTTGAATGGCAGAGACCATTGAGAACTGAACATAGGAGAAAGGGGCTGACTGATGGGAGCAGCATCAGATGCAGGGTTCACTGGACTATAGCCCATGGGCCAAATTTGACCTACCACCTGTTTCAGTAAGTAAAGTTTTAGCGGAACACAGGCATGCTTATTCATTTACATAATATCCACAGCTGCTTTAGGTTGTGATGGCAGGGTTGTGGTGATCAAGACCATATTGCCCACAAAGCCTAAAATACTTATTCTCTGGCTCAAATGTACTGACTCCACCTCCCCCAAATTTCACTCGTTGAAGTCCTAAATCCCACTTCCTCAGAATGTAAATGTAACTGTAACCAGAGAGAGTGCTTTTAAAGAAAGAAGTAAAAATGGTCATTCGGTTAGGTCATTGGATTAGGTCTAATCTAGTATCCAACAAAGGTCCATCTAGTCAAAGCTATGGTTTTTCCAGTACTCATGTATGGATGTGAAAGTTGGACCATAAAGAAGGCTGAGCGCCGAAGAATTGATGCTTTAGAATTGCGGTGCTGGAGAAGACTCTTGAGAGTCCTTTGGATTGCAAGGAGCTCAAACCAATCAATCCTAAAGGAAATCAGTCCTGAATATTCATTGGAAGGACTGATGCCGTAGCTGAAGCTCCAATACTTTGGCCACCTGACGCAAAGAACTGACTCACTGGAAAAGACCCTGACGCTGGGAAAGATTGAAGGCAGGAGGAGAAGAGGACATGACAGAGGATGAGATGGTTGGATGGCATCACTAACCAGATGGACATGAGTTTGAGCAAGTTCCATGGCATGTGGGATCTTAGTTCCTGACCAGGGATCAAACCTGCGTCCGCTGCATTAAGAGGTAAATTATATTCTTAACCATGGGATTCTGGAGAATCCCATGGACAGAGGAGCCTGGTGGGCTACAGTCCATAGGGTTGCAAAGACTCAGACACGACTAAAGCAACTTAGCACACACGCATGCATGCATTTAGAATAGAAAATAACTTTAAAAAACGTGACAGCATGTCTTATTATAGCTAATAAAATGAAAAAGAAAAACCCTTAATAGCACCATCTCATCCTAGTCTATACCCAAACCGCCCCATTGTTTCAGAAATATCTTTCAATACTTAGTCCATTCCAATAAAAAGCCAAAATTCATATATCACAATTATGTTTTGGAAAAATTGGGTTATTTGTCTTGCAGTAGAATCTCTCGCATTTGGGGCTTTATCTGATCACATCTTTATGTTATCGTTTAATTTGCTCCCATGTTCCCTGAATTTCCTGTAAGCTGATCATTAGATTCAAAGGTTCAATTTGATTCAGGCTTCCTGTTCACAGGGGGGTGCCTATTGTATCACATCACAAGAAGAGAATATCTGCTTCACTCACTCTCTGTGATTTGAAAATGACCACTGGGTTCAGACATGTCAGCCTCATCTCTCCACTGTCAAGTTCCCTATCAACCTTTTATCTAATTATGTTGGTGTTTATTGATAATCACTGTCAAATCTATTATTTCATTCCAGTTTGCAAACTGGTGAAGTATTAGGGCTTTTCCAAAAAAAACAGAACCAACAGATTCATTATGGAGATTGGCTCATGAGACCATGGAGGCTGAGAAGTCCCATGTCTTCCCATCTACAAGCTGGACGTCAGGAGAGCCTGCTGTGTCATTCAATCTGAGTCCAAAAGCCTGAGACCCATGGGAGTCTATGGTGTAAATCCCAATCTGAGGGCAAGAGAAAATCAATATCCCAGCTCGAGTAGTTAGGAAGAAGAAGCAATGAATTCTTCCTTCACTGTTTTTTTTTTTTTAAATGGTTATTGTTCTATTCGGGCTCTTAATGAATTGGATGATTATTTTCTTGGGCTACAAAAATGCTTGCTCCTTGGAAGAAAAGTTATGACCAATCTAGACAGCATAGTAAAAAGCAGAGACATTACTTTCCCAGCAAATGTGTGTCTAGTCAAAGCTATGGTTTTTCCAGTAGTTATGTATGGATGTGAGAGTTGGACTATAAAGAAAGCTGAGCACTGAAGCGTTGCTACTTTTGAACTGTGGTGCTGGAGAAGACTCTTGAATCCCTTGGACTGCAAGGAGATCAAATCAGTTAATCCTAAAGGAACTCAGTCCTAAATATTCATTGGAAGGACTGATGCTGAAGCTGAGGCTCCAATACTTTGGCCACCTGACGCAAAGAACTGACTCACTGGAAAAGACCCTGCTGTTGGGAAAGATTGAAGGCAAGAGGGGAAGGGGACACGACAAAGGATGAGATGGTTGGAAGGCATCACTAACTCTATGGACATGAGTTCGAGCAAGTTCTGGGAGTTGACAATGGACAGGAAATCCTAGTGTGCTGCAGTCCACGGGATCGCAAAGAGTCGGACACGACTGAGCAACTGAACTGATGCTTACCTACTCTGGGGAGGTTGATCTGCTTAACTCAGCCTACTGATTCAAATGTTAATCTCATCCAGAAACATCCTCACAGACATACACAGAAATAATGTTTAGCCCAGTCTTTGAGCACCCCATGGCCTTGTCAAGTTGACACATAAAATTAATCATCACAGGTTATTTTCTAAATCTATTATTCCTTCTGCATTTATTAGGTAGAATTCTTTTATTCAATGTCTCTATCACCATCCATCACTATCTAAGGGCTGACAAAATTCCTAACCTCTCTTTATAGAATCCTATACTATATATACTACATTGAACCAAAGAACACATTTCTTAGTACCACCAAGCAGGTGTGACCCACTGGCCTCAAATCAAAGATGCAGTCTTCATGTCCCTCATCACCAAGGGATGACCAGCCTGATAAAAATGGTGGAATGGCTTAGCTAAATGTCAGCTAAAAGGCCAGATCAAGCAGGTTAGGACACTGGTATATGGACTGTAGTCTTTTTCCTTCTAGGTCCCTGACCAATAAGTTGGGCCATTCACCACTGATGAGGAGTTAACATCTGCACACACATTAAGCCAACTGCTAGTAGCTCTGGCCGTCTGAAGGGGTTCTTTCACCATGATTTCTGGGGCATCTCTAAGTGGGGCTTTAATGTGGCAGCAGCCCATTTTTGGCTAGAATCGACATTCTATTCATGCTTCTAGAGCCAAGTCAAGTCCTATTGTATGACTCAGAAGAATGAGAATTTCCTATGAGGTTTGAAGCCAAAAAGCCATAAAGAGCTCCCCTGCTTGTCCAGGCAGTAGTATAAACTTCCCTGACACTTAGGCTATATGACCCAGCAGCACTGATAATAATACCTTGGAAGGAAAGTTATGACCAACCTAGATACCATATTCAAAAGCAGAGACATTACTTTGCCAACAAAGGTCCGTCTAGTCAAGGCTATGGTTTTTCCAGTGGTCGTGTATGGATGTGACGGTTGGACTGTGAAGAAAGCTGAGTGCCGAAGAATTGATGCTTTTGAACTGTGGTGTTGGAGAAGACTCTTGAGAGTCCCTTGGACTGCAAGGAGATCCAACCAGTCCATCCTAAAGGAGATCAGTCCCGGGTGTTCATTGGAAGGACTGATGTTGAAGCTGAAACGCCAATACTCTGGCCACCTCATGCAAAGAGATGACTCATTGGAAAAGACCCTGATGCTGGGAAGGATTGAGGGCAGGAGGAGAAGGGGATGACAGAGGATGAGATGGCTGGATGGCATCACTGACTCAATGGACATGAGTTTGGGTAGACTCCAGGAATTGGTGATGGACAGGGAGGCCTGATGTGCTGCGGTTCATGCGATTGCAAACAGTCAGACACAACTGAGTGACTGAACTGAACTGACTGATGGCCGATAATGATGCCATGGGGTTTTAAATAAACTTCAGTAAGAGAGATGCAGTACAGACTCCCAGGGTTCTGCAACGAGGCCATGCCTTGATTCTTGGCTCTACCCATGACTAATGCCTGACCATGGGACACCAAGTGACTAGGCAACCACAAATGTTCCCTGTGATCTGAGTATTATCGGAGCCAATGAGTCATAAGGTTGTACGGATACAGAAGTAATCTGCTGTACCGTAAAAATGATACATTCAGGATTCAGCCTGACCACATCCAGATGGCTCGAGTGAATGACATGAACAGGTGGTCTAGACTCCCACAGCATCTACCTCTTTTGCTCCAATACATCTCTCAACAGAGGAACAATAGAGGAAGTTTATTGCTTTCCTAGCCATGTAAAAGAGAACTGCTTTTCACCTTCCCATTATTAAGAATGAAGGAAAAAATAATTCACCCTATCAACAGCCACATATCAAATATCAGAGATAGCACAACTGCCAAGGCAGCTGGGCTGCAGTTGCGGCCACCTGATTAAGCTCACAGTCAGTTCCCAGCACCATTCTCCAAGAAGAGTCTGGCTCCTGCAAAGGCTGGAAAAATGAATTGAATAGTGGTTTGATGGGAGCTACTGCCCCTGCATCTTTTAAGTCTTTAATAGTAGCACTCATTTCAGTAATGCTTCTCAAAATGACCTTTTGTTTCTGATTCACTGTCTTGACCAGGACAAAGGATAGCTTCCATGTGGCCCTTCCTATGAAAATGGCTTTTACTGCCCCACCCCCCATCAGTCAGGGAGCCAATGTGAAGGACCTCTTAAAGATATTCATCCCGTTTATGCATTCTAACCAAAGTTATCATTGGGAACCAGAGAAATAAACAAGGGGTTGATCCAGGGACATTCAACCCAAGGTACTATATTACTCCGGCAAAAGGCAATGGGTCTGTTTGGGGAAAGACTGGAAAACTACTTCCAATATATACTCAAATTGGCATTACAGGGTCCTTCTTTAAGGGGACCCAGTCCCTCGCCTATGGCCTAAGGGTTTCTGAATCTGACTTAGATCCACAAGTGGATGAAAGACAGCTATCAGCCTTTTGCTCTCTAGCTATTGGTACTTTTCATTATGAGCAGCACTCTTGCCATCTTCCTAACCACTATGGACATTGAAGTCTACTAGCCAATACCACAGATCCCTGCAGGTCAAGGTGCCTTGAATGCCACTCTGGTCTTCTGCCAATTATAATAATCAGGCCTCTTGCCCTGGTATTAGATGCTGCCACATGTGTTTGTTTTGCCATTTCAGAATCCCACCTTTCCTACTGATATTAGGAAGTCTAGTTCCATGATAACATCCTTTATTGTCAACCTGGCCTGCAAAGATACCAGTGCCCCTCTCACTAGTGAAATCTCTGTCACCTTAGTGAATGAACCATTATCTGTGTCCTCCAGGAGCACATAGTCTGGCACTGAGTTTTCAGTAGTCTTACATCATAAGTCCATTCTACAACTAATGTTTTCCTGAATCTTTTGGCTTCTTCAATATTCTGCCAAGGCAGTTCTGACTTCTGACATTATTACCTCATTTACCGTATGCTATTGTCATGTCCAAATTTCTAGGAACCATTCTAGGTAACAAGACTGGTCTCAAATACTTTGGGTCCCACGTCACAGGTGTGTGCTCTCATACCTTAGCTCCATATTCTGCCCTTTCCCCTCATCTAATATCCTAAAGATCCACTCCCATGTATATTTTTTGAGTCCTATTCGTACAACTCAGCCAGTTCCTAAAATCTCTTTTGGTTGTAGGCAATTTCCTCCTGCAGTAGGGATTATAGTTCTCCACTGAGGCTGTTCTGGGATCTGACCACTAGCACCACCTGGGAAGGCCAATACACCACTGAATGCAGTTTAAGATTTCTTCACAGTTCTTTTTAGTCCTCAGGATCTACCCATTTAAGGACATACTGTCCACATCCTGTTTTACAGAGTCATTTGCAACAACTCTTCTTTGGGTGGCTAAACCACCTATCTAATACGCCATGATTATTATGAGTTTCCATTTTTCTAACTTTTATAAAGTTCTTCTTCATCTATAATTTTATTTTTATTTACATGGCTTCAAAGTTAAAACTATACAACAAATTACATGCAATTAAGTCTCCATTAGGCCCCATCTTTGCCCTTCTATCCTGTTCCTTCTCTCTCCTTAGAGGTCCCCCATTTTTACTGGCTTATTCTTCCATTATTACCTCTTGATAAGATAAGAATATATGTTTCTATATTCATAGTCCCCATTTCTTAAGTAAAATATGACATACTATAAACCCTGTTCTCTAATTTTCTCATCTTAACACTACATCCTGGAAACTATTTCATGTAAGTATGTAGAGAGCCTTCTTACTTAGTTCTTTAGTTGTATGATACTCCATTGGATGGTTGCACCACGATTTATTCAACCAGTGCCCTCGTGATGGACATCTGGATTGTTCCCATCCTCTTACTAATGTAATTACTGGCAGTGGATATCCTCTACTCTGTCCCAGTTTACTTTCTGAGATAGATTCCTGGAAGTGGGATGGGTGTGTTAAAGGTTATGTAAATTTGTAATTTTGCTGGATGGTCCAAATTCCGCCCCCCATGGAGTAGTATCCTTTGCACTTCCACCAGCAATTTATGAGAGGACTTGTTTCCTGAAAGTTGTATTAACAGATTATGTTGTTGGAATATAGATTGTTGCCAATCTGATAGCTGAGAAATGATATCTCAGTAGAGTGTTACCTTGCATTTTTCATACTCAGAGGAAGTTGAGTTCTTATCATATATTTGCACTGGGGTCATTGCATTTCCCCTCTGTAAAACCATTCATAAACTCTGCCCATTTTTCTGTACGGTTTTTGGTGTTTTTCTCCTCAATTTTTAGAAGTTCTGTATGTGTTAGGAGCATTCCCTTTAAGCTACTGCAATCAGTTTTTAAATTTTTCTTGTTACCTGAAGATGCTTTCCTACTTGAATACAACCATGTTTTTCTACACATCAGGCTATTATAAACATTTATTGAAATGTTTTTCTCTTCCACTAGGCAGGTCGAGAACATCGATTCTCTCACCCCAAACACTATCTGTCACTTCTCTCGTTTCTCTGATAGTTTTTCATTTCCCTCCTCCATGGTAGGCTCCTCATCCAGTGATGCAGCTATAAAAATGTAGGATCTGATGCAGAGTCTAACATGAGTCCCTCCAGGGCACAAGAGTTCCCAGGGGAGCAGAAAGAGGATAAGTAGCTCCATTTCTTTTTTCCTTTCTTTCCTTGGAATGAGCACTGAGACTAGAAGGTGTAGCATGGTTGCTATAACTCTGTGTGCCCAGGAGATATCCAAAGAAACTGTGACTTGACTAGGATATGTCCAGAGGTTGGGCCCTGAGCTGGCCTCTTCTGCTGCCTTGATGGTGTATCTTACTGGGCTCCCATCCCCTTGGCCATGGAAATGGGATGTCTTCTCTCCTGATCTCAGGGCAGCTCATGTATTTCAAGAGTTGGGTGTGTTGGCTCAGGTCACAGCTGTGCTTATCATTTCATATGGAAGATGCCAGATTTAGAACCAACACCCATAGGCTATCCTGTAAAAATGAAAGTACCAGCACCAATGGATTTAAATTATAGGATATTTATTGCTACTTCATTTGTAGTGGCCAAAAAAAAAAAAAAAAGCAGAAACACCATCAATGCCTGTCAATAGAGCCAATGAATGATGGTACCTTCAAACAATGGGGCATTGTTTTGCTCCTAAACAATTAGTTAGAGCTGGCCCTGCTGACCTAGAGAGACAGCAGTGGTATCCTCTACTGGAAAAGCTCCTGCAGTGAAATGCGTCCTGTGTGCTCCACTTTTCTTGGTTATTTTAAATGATTGAAAAACCTCCTTTGTTTGTGTCTAGGTATTTGTTTGTATGTTTGAATATTTTGTATATCTTGGACCTCGGTTCCTTCATGTGTAAACTGAGGATAACCCTAGTATTTCCTTTTTAAAAAAAGTCTTTATTGAATTTGTTACAATATTGCTTCTGTTTTCCTTTAATTTTTGTTTGTTTGTTTGTTTTTGGCCCCGAGGCATGTGGGATCTTGGCTCCCTGACCAGGGGTCAGACCTGCACCCTCTGCATTGAAAGGTGGAGTCTTTCTGGACTTTCTGGACTGCCAGAGAAGACCCTAGTACTTCCTTTAAGGTTGTTGTGAGGATTAAACAAGCTAGAGTAGATCACATGGTAAAAAAAAAAACAACGATGCTTACTTTGTAATAAGCATTGAGTAAGGATTTTGCTATTATTATTTGCTGTTATTTTAAATGAACATAGAGAGAGATGCAGACAGATGCCCTAGGCTGTTAGCACAGGTCACAGTGTGGGGGGAAGAGAAAGTTGGAAGAAAGGGAGATAAACTGTGATTTTCACAAACTGTAAATATTATTTATGGTAAAAATTAAAGTGAAAATGAAGAAATTAATATTCTAAGTTATATCTATAATGTTATAAGGAATATGAAAGAACTACATATGCACGTGGAAAAAATAAAAATAGTGACTTAATTAGGTGACTGTGTAGGCAGTTTTTATCTTAGATCCTGTAGCTACGTCAACATTGTTTTTCCTATCAACTATTTAAAAAGAGAAAAAGGCCTCATATAGCCCCTGGTTTCCCTGGTGGCTCAGCTGGTAAAGAATCTGCCTGCAATGCAGGAGACCTGGGTTCAATCCCTGGGTTGGGAAGATCCCCTGGAGAAGAGAATAGCAACCCACTCCAGTATTCTTGCCTGGAGAATCCATGGACAGAGGAGCCTGGTGGGCTATAATCTATGGGGTTGCAAAGAGTTGGATACAACTGAGGGACTAACACACACACATAGCTCCTGACATACAGATGCTCAATAAGTGGTAGCTACCGCTAAAATAATTTCACTATAAGAACTGCTTCTCTAGCAGCTTCCCTTCCAAAACCTTATGGGAGCCCTTAATGAACTCCCCTCTACCTAATGGCTTATCTGCTGTTGATTCCTGTCTGCAGGGTTGTTTCAGTCCTGTGCCACTAAGCCAGCAGAGAACCATGATCAACATGGTTGCCAGTGATGGAGCTGCAAAAGGCAGCAGGGCCTGACCCTCAGGCCCTCCACCTACTCCAGCCTCATCCACACAGGAGACATGAGAGGGAAAGCCTAAGTCACTGTGTGATATAAGACAGAGCCAATTTTCATCCGGGAGCTCCACCCCCTGGGAAGTCACTTTGGAAATAATAAAATCTCAGAGTCAAATCATCTTCTCCCATTTTACCAGAGAGGGAACAGCAAGTTCTAGTGATGCAGATCCACAGAAAAGCAGCCTGAGGAGGAAGAGAGAGGCCTAGCCTGGGGGGTAGAAGAGGGAGTGATGAATATTGGTCAAGGCCTTGGGACCAGCACAGCGGGGAATGCTGCTTGCTCTGTTCATCTTCTTGCCTTCAGTTCTACTGGAAATTTAGACTGGCTGTAACCACGAAGGGACTTTGTCACTGACTGGATTTTTACCTCACTTCTCAGGGAGAAGCCAGGGCATCTCGTTCCCAAAAAATAACCACATACCTCATATTATGACCTGGAAGAGGATATAATGGGAGGGTCTGATGGATCTGGGACACTCAGGGGAAGTGTCTTGGATACTTCTCAGGGACATTCTCAGATTCTCCTGACTTCACTGTCTTTCTTGGATTCTTTTGGTTCCACTGCAACTCGGCCCCTCAGCTGATCGCACTGTCTCGGCCATCACTTCCCTGTAGGCCTGCTGAGGCTGACCAAATGTTCATGGAGTGTCTGGTTCCACCCATCACTTCCAGACTCAGACACTGTACCGCACTGAAGGGCCTTCCAAAAAACTCTCAAAGGGTCCCGAATGATGCAGCCCGAATATGTGTAGGAATTCACTCCGTGTGGGGCAACTGTTGATAAATGGGAAATAAGAATTGGGAAGGGACCTGACAGATAAATTCCCTTTCATTTCTTCCTTCAACTGACTGCTCCAGAGACAGAGTCTCCAAATAGCCTGCTTGGAGACTTCCACAGGGCTGGACCATTCACCCGCAGAGCAAGCTGCTGAGTCTTTTCTCAGCACATCCTGGTCTGCTCAATTATCATCTTACATTGCTTTGCATTTTTGCTGCTTGGTAGCTCAGATGGTAAAGAATCTGCCTGCAATTCAGGAGACACAGGTTTGATCTTTTGGTCAGGAAAATCTCTTGAAGTAGGGCACAGCAACCCACTCCAGTACACTTGCCTGGAGAATTCCATGGACAGAGGATCCTGGTGGGCTACAGTCCGTGGGGTCACAAAAAGTAAGATATTAATGAGCACCTAACACTTTCACTTGCTTTACTTCCCTTTTTCTTCACTCTTACTGCCGCAGGCTCATACATAAGGGTAAAATGAGCAGCTTATAATCCTTACCTTAAGCTCTATGTTCTAGGGTACATTGGCACCCTGAAAGAGGCCTACATGCTAATCCCAGGAACTTGTGACCACGTTACCTTATAAAGTAAAATAGACCTTGTGAATATGATTAAATGAAGCATCTTCAGATGAGGAAATTATCCTGGATTATCCAGTGAGCACAATGGAGCCAAGAGGGTCCCTATCAGAGAGAGAGACAGAAAGGTTAAAGTAAGGAGGTGATGTGGTTATGGAAGCAGAGATCAGAGTGATGTAGCCATGAGCCAAGGCATGCCGGTGCTTGTAGAGGCTGGAAGAGCAAAGGAACTGCCTCCCTTGAAGTCTAAGGATGTAACCCTAGTAACACCTTATGCCCAGAAGACTCCTTTCAGACTTCTGACTGCCAGAACTGTCAGAGAACTAATTTGTTTCATTTACCACTAAGTCTGTGGTAATGGTCACAGCATCCCTAGGAAACTAATGCAGGAACCTTGGCTAAAACCTCTGGTTTTCTGCAAAATCCTATTTTGCATGGCTAAGGCTCGATGTCACATTGTACTTTGCCTTTGAATTCCTCCTGTGAACATATCCTAATCTCTTCTCAGGCAGATACTTTCCCTGGGTGGACTCGGCACAAATTTAATTCTCTGGAAGGCAACTGTTTACCTATATGTTTACATATCTGTAAAGAACAAAAACGGGAAGACTGGAAGAAGATATTAAATAATGGCAGCAGGTGACTTATTTCCTGCTTTCAACTGTTATGGATTTTCCAATTATCTTTAACAAACAGGCATTTCTTTTTACAATAAAAACCATCCTTTTAAGTGATCAGATACGAGAGTCTAAGTATTTACATCATTCTCTGGTACTTGAGCAGTTAACCCAAAGACTAGACCACCATGAGCTAGAAGGATCTGGGAGGGTTTCATGGAGGAGGGAAGAATCTGAGCAAGGCCTGGAAGGATGGGTATTTGAGAGGTAGAGCAGTAAGGGGAAGGGGTATGATGTGAGCCAAGAAAAGAGTGAATCTTCCTAGGTTAATAAATAAACCCATTTGACTTCAGAGGAACATCTTCAGAGACTATAATAACAACACAAAGAAAAAAATGATTTATCCGGCATATACTTTTTGCTGGATACTGTACTAAGTGCTTTGGTAGATTATCTAATTTAATTCTCCCAACAGTCTCATGAGGAAGGTTCTATAAATATCCTAAATGTATAGATATAGAATAGATGTCATTAACTGGTCAGCAAGTGATAGAGTTCAGATTTGAATCCCACAATCACACCAGAGCTTAAGTTTGAGAGGTGGGTTGGAGATGTAGGATGACTAGAACTCTTAAGGTCTTGAAATATCAAGTGTATTTACTTTCTGCAGCTGCATGCTAGGAACAGAGCATTGCATCTTCCCCAAAATTCATATGCTGAAGCCCTAACCCTCAGTGTAATGGCATTGAGAGGCGGGGACTTTGGGAGGTAATTAGGTGATGAGAGTAGGAGCCCTTGTGAACGCCCTTACAAGAACAGAGGCCAGAGAGATGAACTCTCTCTCTATCACATAATTCACAGCAAGATGAGAACCATGTGTAAACCAGGAAGAGGATCCTCACCAGGACCTGACCATGCTGGCAACCTGATCTTAGTCTTTCCACTTTCCAGAACTGTGAGAAATAATTTTCTGTGGTTTAAGCCACCTAGTCTATGGTATTTGGTTAAAGCAGCTTGAGTGAACATATTGCATAACAAATTGCTAAAAACTTAGCAGATTGAAAGGGCACTGCTTATTATATCATAGCTGTGTAGGTCGGAGATCCTGGGGTTTCTGTTTAAAAGTCACAAGGCTGAACTCATGGCCTTGGCCAGATTGGGCTCTTATCCAGATGGTCTGGGGAAAAATCAGCATCCGTGCTCCTTCAGCTGGTGGGATTCATTTCCTTGTGGTTGTGGGACTGAAGTTCTTATTTTCTTGCTGGTTATTGTTGAATCCTCCCCAGGCTTCTGATCTCTGAATTCTCTTCTGCTACTAGCTGAGAGAAAACTCTGCTTTTAACAGGCTTATATAATTAAATTGGGTCCACCTGGGTAATTTCCCTTTTGCTTTATGACATAATTATGGAAGTGTTAGCTCATCCTGTTAACAGGTTCCACCCACACTCAAAGGAGAATGAATTATACAAGGATGAGTGTCACTGGCTCATTTTTAGAATTCTGCCTACCACCACTAGGCTAAGACTTTGGGCTTTTGTTTTGGTCAAAAAGAAGTTTTGTTGAGGGATGCACTTTGCTGAACAGTGGGGTTTAGAAAGATCATGGGGCGTTAGTGTACAGGTGGGACTGAGGTGAGGAAAGAGTAAAGACAGGGAGACCAAAAGAAGCAGAGATGGGATGATGGTGGCCTAGACTGGGGCAGGCTTGGGGGAAGCTGAGAAAAGACACACAGGAAAGAAATGAAGAAGAGAGGCCTGCTGATTATTCTCTAGGACTTTGACCTTTTGGAACATTTCTGCATCCATTACTTCATCTGCCCCTCAGAGGCAGAGGAGCAGCTGCCACCTGTAAGGCAGAGATGCCTGTCAAAAGATTCTCTCTTTTTGACAAATGAAGAAACTGGCAAATCCCTGAACACCCTTGTACTTCAAAGGTCATCCTGTGACTCTGCAGTCCTGGTCACTTGACTCAGCCCCCTTTCTCCTGGAGCTCAGGAGAAGGAAGTTGCGCAGGATGGATTTATAGCCTTATTGTCATGTGTCAACCCTGTTCCTGCCATCTACCCTGCTGGAGCCCATGGCAGTTCCTTCCTAAGTGAAATGTCTGTGGGGATCTGATGGACAGGCATGTGGCTGAGGGTAGGAGAAATTCCATTTATATCTGGAACCCCCAGCAATCTCAGCAATGCTGTGAGGAGGAAGGAAGGGAGGGGAGAGAAAGGAAAGGGGAGCATATTTTCTTTGTTCCGTTGCTCAGTCGTGTCCAACTCTGTGACCCCCAAGGACTGCAGCAGGCCAGGCTTCCCTGTCCTTCACCATCTCCTGGAATTTGCTCAAACTCATGTCCATTGAGTTGGGGATGCCATCCAACCATCTTGTCCTCTGTCACCTGCTTATCCTCTTGCCTTCAATCTTTCCCAGAACTGGGTGGCTAAGGTATTGGAGCTTCAGCTTCAGCATCAGGCCTTCCAATGCATATTAAGGGTTGATTTCCTTTAGGATCGACTGGTTTGATCTCCTTGCAGTCCAAGGGACTCTCAAGAGTCTTCTCTAACACCACAGTTCAAAAGCATCAATTCTTAGGCACAGTGAGGATTTTCTCAGCCTTGTTAGATACAGAGGAGATGGGAGAGAGAGAGCTTTTTATTTTTTAAAGTCATCACTTTGAAAAGGCAATGAAAGTGGAAATGAAAAGAGTAAAACTGGGTGGAGGTTTGCCCGATGATATCTATGTTAGCCCATGACACCTATTGAAGAAACATGAGACATTTTTCTCAGATGGAACAAAAAGGAAAAAAAAAAGTCACTCGTAAGCCCACCTAGTAGAAATAATCCTTTTTAAGATTTTAGAGCCAAAGTTTCCAAGTTTGGTATGTGAATGTGTGTGTCTTACATCAGGTACCTACTGTTCTAGAAATCTGCTTCTGTGATTGATCAATACTTATGATAGCTATCAGGGACAGGTCCCTGGGGCCAGTGAGAGTTGATGTCTCTCCAAGCAGGTTCCTGCAGGGGCTGTTCCCCCTCCCTTACCACATCCCTCCTGACCAGCAGTCAGGAAGCAAGTAAGCCCTGTCTTCCTCTCTCTCCAGGAAAACAGTCCACTTAGCCGGCCCCAGACTGCCTATTCTTCAGAAACAAATCACTCCAACAACAACAAAAATCACTCCATTAAGAAATTCAGCTCAGTAATCTCAGCCTTTAAATGCTTGCTTTTTCTCCAGCCTGCCTGAATAGGAGAAAAGCGGAAAGGAGAATTTTAAATGGCACATATTGATTGGCTTGGCTCACCAAAAGAAGGCACTTTTATCAGCTTTTCAAATTACAATTTATTCAATAGTGAGAAAGTAACTCAATTTGAGAAAGAGCTCTGAAACCCTTAGGAGTTGCTTTCTCACCGGTTGAATTTTGTCATTATCATCGTTCACTCATCATCCTCTGGGAGCCACTGGGCAAAGCACAGTTCTTGGCACCCAGGAAGCAATTCATAAAGGCCATTGAATTAATGAGACTATAACTGGCAGGGAAATTCAAATTCCAGGGACTTGGGAAATTTGATGTGGAGTGAAATGAGATTGCTTGTGAGGTTTATCCCTTTTGAGAAGTACTGGGAGGATCTCAAAGTTTAGAATCAGCTATCTAAGGTTCAAGGCCCCCTTTACCTCTGTGAATGTCATATCTCTGAGTCTTGGCTTCCTTGGGACAGATATCTTTCCTGCACGCTTCTTGTGAGAATTCAGATACTCCTCATCAAATGCATCTATAGGACCAGAACAAAGATGTCAAAATGGTTCTGACATCTGCACCTTGCAGAGTGCTGCTTCTAGATCCTGTTTTAACTGAAGACTGGGGTTTGATTTTCCACGGAGGAGGCAGCTCTATCATGCATGTGTTGTGAGTTAAGTCGTGTCCGACTCTGTGCGACACTATGGACTGTAGCCCGCCAGGTTCCTCTGTCCATGGAATTCTCCAGGCAAGAATGCTGGAGTGGGTTGCAATGTCCTCCTCCAGGGGATCTTCCCAACCCAGGGATCAAACCCATGTCTCTCTTATGTCTCCTGCTTTGGCAGGCGAGTTCTTTACCACTAGTAACACCAAGGAAAGCTGTCTCATGATCCCCTTAAAATAGTTGTTGAATTTTTAAAATAAGTGTTAATTCTCTTTGCTTCCCACTTCTTGCTTGCCTGCAGTTCCATAAACTGCCACTAGGGCTATAGCAGGGGGTCCACTCAAAGTTGCAGTGAAACGCTGGATTGTTGACTTGAGGAGTGCATAATTTTTGTAAATGTTCCCTCTCCCATTTTTCTGTCCTCAAATGACTTTAATTTCTTTACGCAAAATAGAAGAATTTGTTATATTAGTTTCTCAATTATTTCATTGTCAAATTTATGGGGTGCATTTCTGCTTGGGACTGTCAGTTGTAGGTAAGGAAAAGGATAAATGAGAAAATCTTTGCAAGTTTCTGAATTCTTGCATTGGGATCAGTTGATGACATCTTGGGAGAGATTTACTACTAAGTGTCCTGGGATGCTTAATGAGGTTCCAGAAGATAAGTGGTTAATTCAATTCAAACACTGAAATTAAGAACAAAGATCGTAGTGGCATGAAAAACAATTCTTTTTTAAATTTCATGAGATTTTCTTTCACTTTAATTTTCACTCATTCAATTAATTTTGTTTCATTTTATTTCATTTCTTTCACTTATTCATTCTTTTCATTGCATTTTTTTTCCTCTCAAACATTTATTGGGTGTTACATTTTGTTCAGCACTACTCTATTTAGGCCCTGGAGATATACCATATTCCTGGGAACAAAGCAAAGGAGTCTTTGTCTCATGGAGTTCCAGTGGGGGAGACAGACAATTGAACAACAACCAAATACAAAATAATGGCAGGTGGTAATAACTGTTTCAAAGAAACTAAAGCAAAGTAAGAAGTTAGACCATCACGAAGGTAGTATTAGGGCAAAATAGCAGCAGACCAAGTCAGAGCAAGCCTTTGAAGAGATATGGGAGTGAAGGAATGTTATTGGAAATTGAAAGTGAAAGGCCCTGCAGACAGGAGCACACTTTGTGGGTGCGAGGAGCTGGGAGGCCAGTGTGACCGAAGCACATGGAGCAAAGCAGGGGGTAGAGGGAGATATAGCTGGAGATGTGGCAGGGCTCCGAGCATATGGAACCCTAGGGGGTGTGGAGGTGACTTGGGATTCTAGTCGAAGTTAGTTGGGAAATCATGAAAAGGTGTAAAATGGCTGCATTGAATTCCCCACAAATTAATATGTTGAAGCCCTAACTCCCGGTATCTCAGAATGTGATTAGATTTGAAGACAGTGCCTTGATAGAGATGCTTAAACTGAAGTGAGGACATTAGGGTGGGCCCTAACCCAATATGACGGTCCTTGTAAGAAAAGGAAATGTGGACACATAGAGGGATGTCAGAGACGCACATTTATGGACAAAAGACCATATGAAGACACAGTGAGAAGGCAGCCATCCACAAACCCAGGAGAGAGACCTAAGAACAAATTACACCTGCTGACATCTTGGTCTTAGACTTTCAGCCTCCAAAACAATGAAAAAATAAACTCCTGTTGTTTAAGCCACCCATTCTGTAGCATCTTATTATGGCAGCCCTTACAAACACAAAGGATATCGGCTTCCCTGGTGGCTCATTGGTAAAGAGTTTGCCTGACAGTGTAGAAGACATGGGTTCTCTCCCTGATCTGGGAAGATCCCACGTGCTGCGGAGTAACTAAGCCTGTGCACCGCACCGCTCTGTGCTCTAGAGCCCAGGAGCCACAACAACTGAGCCCACGTGCCCCAGAGCTTGTGCTTCACAACAGGAGAAACCACCGCGATGAGAAGCCTGTGCACCACAACTGGAGTAGCCCCTGCTTGCTGCAACTAGAGAGAAGCCCACACAGCAATGAAGACCACGCACAACCAAAACTAAATATAAAAAATATAAAGGCCATCAAACTGTAGATTACTACAATCTGACTTTAATTTTCAAATGATGTCATTCCAGCTGGTATGAGAAGAAGACCATAGTAGGGAAGTGTAGAGTCAAGGAGACTAGTCAAGAGGCTACCGCAGTGATGCAGGTAAAAGGAGTCGATGGGTTGGACCATATTAGTAGTAAAAGAAGTGAAGATAAGTGACCAGAGTAAGGTAGAATTAGCAGGCAGAGCCAACAGGATTTGTGGGAAAGAGGAATTAGAACTGCTGGCAAGATCAGGCTTGTTCGGAATGTCCACCCATGCACTGGCTAAAATTATTCATAGCCTGGCCCCCTCGAGGGTCTGGGTACTGAGACAAGCTCTTTTAAAAAGAGAAAAACAAGGAAGGTCTTAAGACTTTGAAAAGAAAAAAACGACCCCCTGAGACCAGAGCCAAACCAGTTTCAGAAGGAGCAAAAGGCAGAGAGAGGCTACTGAAAGAAAGGAAATCCTATAGGGCAAGTTATTTAAATTTTCTAAATCTCAGAAATTTTATCTACAAAATGAGGGTGGCAATATCTACTTCATGGGCCAGTGTGAGAATTAAATGAAGTATTTATACAAATCTCTCAACATAGATTTGGCTTATAGTAAATGGTCTGTGGTCTTCCCAGGTGGCACTAGTGGTAAAGAAGCCACATGCCAATACAGGAAACATAAAAGATGTATGTTCAATCCCTGGTCTCTGTGTTGGGAAGATCCCCTGGAGGAGGGCATGGCAACCCACTCCAGTATTCTTGCCTGGAGAATCCCATAGGCAGAGGAGCTTGGCGGGCTGCAGTCCATGGGGTTTCAAAGAGTTGGACACTACTGAAGCAAATTAGCATGCTTATTTATGGTCCCTAAATATGATGTATTGGT
Source organism: Okapia johnstoni (assembly GCA_024291935.2). Classification (NCBI taxonomy): domain Eukaryota; kingdom Metazoa; phylum Chordata; class Mammalia; order Artiodactyla; family Giraffidae; genus Okapia; species Okapia johnstoni. Next base: position 13,460,660 of record CM044325.1, read on the forward strand.
TAGCTCATGCTGTGTAACAACTCCCTCCCCCAAACTCAGTGGCTTAAAATATGAAGCATGTATTATTGCTCATGAATCTGTCAGTTTCTTGTTTAAGGAGGCCAGGCAGGACTGAAAGAGATGAGCTCTGTTTTCAAGGAGTGTGTAAACTAGGGAAACAGTGGAGATACACCATAAGTTCACAAAGCTTTGCACAGGTTGTAGAAGCTTGTGAGTGTGGACTAGGATGAGCTGGGGAACCTGAGTTCTCGTTGGACTGTCATTTGGGGCACGTTTCCCCTCTCACTGTGCCTCAGTTTCCTCATATATAAAGGGAGGAGTTGGATCAGACAATTTTGAGTATATTCTCTTGAATACATGTAATACGCCTACCTACCTGTGTCTTAAACAAACAGGGAGTTATCTGTCTTTTACAAATCCAGAGTCAAGCAGTCTGATCTGAGGTGGCAGCTAAATGACATCATATGAATAAGTTCTTTTCAGTCTCTCTGCTCTGCTGTTCTTAGAGGGTAAGCTGGTTTTCTCATGGTGCCAAGGTGGCCACTGCACCTCCAAACATTACATCTTTGTTCTAAGCTGGCAAAGGGAAAAGGCAAAAAGAGAAAACATATTTATACCAGTGGAGTCTCTTCCTTTTTATAAGGGAAGCAAGTTCTTCTTCGGGAGCCTCCTGATGGTTTATACTTATGTCTTATTAGCCAGAACTGAGCTGTATGGTGACAAAGATTCTGAATGGGAATCGGATCAGGCAACTCATGGTGTCGGCTGTAAACACTTACTACAAACTCATATAGTGTGGAGAGGGCATTACTGGGTCAGCCACAAGGAGCTCTGGACAGTCAGCTGGTATCACGGTAGCCTGCAGAAAGGTTGTTCTCCTGGTAACAGTTCTCACGCAATGGCATGGGACTAGAAATTCCAAAAGACAAGGACATTGTTTGCTTGATCTCACTTAGAGCTTCAGGACCTAATCCAAGGCCTGGTACTTGGTAGCTGCTTAACAAACATTTGTGAATGAATGAATTGTCCCCCTCAATGAGGATGGATTTCAGTGGGCTGGGGCACTCAGGGAATGAGGGATCAGGATAATTGGATTTTCTGGCAGCCTGAGGGTGAAGCAGAAAAGCTTATGATTTCAAATTAATTCCAGTAACACTAAGTGCCTTCTACATCCAAGGCTCCAAGGTAAAAAAAAAAAAAAAAAAAAAGAACATCCCATTTGCTATGTATGTGTAATGGTCAGGATCTTGGCAGGAAAGATGGTATGACCAGGGTAGTTCAGGAGGGCTTAATGAGGGACCACTTACAAAGGTGTGGGCCGGGGTATAGGGAGCCAGCCATGGGTGGTGAACTCCCCTGGGGCTGGTGATGATACCAGATAGTTGTTACCAACCTGCTGACAGAGGAAAGGGAGGAAGTGGAAGAAGTGGATTCCAAAAGAAGGAGAGAGATGGCTGGAGCTGGAGGAGTCGGCCTGGACTGGCTGGAGGAGCTGCATCCTTCCATAGAGGAGCACTGCCACCGTCTATGGCTGTAGACTGGGGCCCTGTCTCAGAGGGAGCGGGGGATGCACACACCCTGCCTCTTTCCTTCCACCTACTGCTCACCTGTTGGTGAGCACCATCCCTGAACCGTCCTGGGGACCACATCAGGGGCCCTTTTGATGCAGTGTGCCCTGGGGCACAAAGCAGGGAGGAGAAGAGTGGAGACAGGATCTGGGGTGAGGTAGGTGGAGAAAATCCAGCACAATGTATTAATGTTATATTTGCGTGATTACTCTTTGAGGTTCAATATTACTGTGTCCACTTCTAAATGGTAGAACAGGTGCTCAGAGTAGTTCAGTCTGTCTGAGTACACACAGCTTGTCAGTGGCCAAGCCAGGACTAGAGCTCAGGTCCTGTGACTCTCATTCCAGTGCTTGTAACTGGTTCCACGCAGCCTCCTACCCCAGCCTGCTGGGGAGAAAGCCTGCTCATTCTTTTGCCTTCTGGACTCTTCTTGGAATCAAAGGGACCGGAGTGGGAAAGAACTGCCTTTCTGAATGGGAGAATAAATTCTGCCAAGTGTAGGGTTGGAATTTGGATGCCAGGGAGGGGGGTTTTCTGGTTAAGCCTCTCTAGAGTGGCAGGAGAACTAGGTCAGTGGCCAGCAGGGCTGAGATCCAGGTTCCAGTTTAGTCACTCAGTCGTGTCCGACTCCTTGCAACCCCATGAACTGCAGCACACCAGGCTTCCCTGTCCATCACCAACTCCCGGAGTCCACTCAAACCCATGTCCATTGAGTCGGTGATGCCATCCAACCATCTCATCCTCTGTTGTCCCCTTCTTCTCTTGCCCTCAATCTTTCTCAGCATCAGGGTCTTTTCAAATGAGTCAGCTCTTCGCATTAGGTGGCCAAAGTATTGGAGTTTCAGCTTCAGCATCAGTCCTTCCAACGAATGTTCAGGACTGGTTTCCCAAGGCCCCCACTCATGACTGGAGGCACAAGCAAGTGAGCCTGTGTTATGTGCCAGGCACATAAGTGCTTCACATACATCCTAGCAAACCCTCAAATAATAAAAATAAATTGTTATTCCCCCTCTCTGGCTCCCCAAAAAAGCACAGAGAGGTTAAATTACCTGTTAAAGGTAGACGCAAGACTGGCTGCAAAGGCCACGCTCATCCCTTTACTCCAGTGGTTGACCTTTGGAGGACTGCAACCTGATTTTAACCCACTTGTATCCCAAGATTTTTGTGAAAAAAATAAAACCAGTGTCTAACATCTTAAATTTGTATGATTTCACATAAACCCTGAATTTTTGACTTCTATTTAAAAATTGGAAGGTTGGAGACCCTGGGTCCACACATGGCAACTATTGACTGAAACTGAGGGACAGCTGTCTCCTTCAAATGAAGGATTTGTTCTCTCTGTTGCCACAGTCCCCACCACTCCCTATTGGCCCAACACTGAGGCTGAGAATCAGTTGCCATTTCTCAACTGTCTATACCATTGATTCTCTTACATTCAGTCCACTTTACTTACTTATGTTGCCTGCCTGGCTCTGATAGGCATTTGGGCTTATGTCTCCAAAGTGCCCACTTCAGCAATGGTACAAGATCACCTACTGGAGTAAGAGAAGCAAATATTGGACCTTCTGTTAATAAGTATGATCTCATTCATTTTACCATTTATTTTCATGTTTTATACCGTAATTAATAGAACAGTAGTCATGGCTGTATTTTATAAATAAATTATACATATACATTGGAGGTATTTGCTCAGAATTCATTTTCCTGTTACGCCTCTGAGATACAAAAAGTTTCGATGTCACTGCTCTTTTTTAAAAAAAAAATTATTTATTTTTGGCTGCACTGAGTCTTCGTTGTATCACACAGGCTCATTGGTTATGGAACATGCACCTCATTGCCTCATGGCATGTGGAATCTTCCCTGACCAGGGATCAAACCCATGTCTGCAGCATTGGCAGGCGGATTCCCAACCACTGGACCGCCAGGGAAGTCCCAAAGGAGACCACCGCTCTTCGTCACTACCTTTGTGCTAGCTGTGAGACACTGTGAAAAGTCCTTTGACTTCCTCGTCCTAGATTATATTTTTCCACTGGAAAATGGAGATATTGGTACTGTCTGCCTTGAAGAGTTGTTTCAAAATTCTAGGCCCGCAGCAACCAATAAAGCGCTGAGCACTAGAAGCAGAAAGCCACCCTGGGAGCAGGCACTCGGCACAGCCAGCCACGCGGTGGCTGTTTCTCCTATGTTAAAGTCAACCTGGAAGAGGAACTGGAAGGTTCCCTGTAGGGTGTCCAGCCATAAAGCCTGGGCTGCGGGCTGACCTGGTCTAAACCCCTGCACGGCCACAAGGGTTGATTTCCAAGTTTGTTAGTGCTGTTGATGTGTTCCTGGGGCACACAATGGCTCTGCTCTCATTAATGAGAAGCAGCTGCCCCATTTCTGTTCACCTTCCCCTCATCTCTAGCCTACAGCTGGCATCCCGGGGAGAAATATCCCCATTTCCTTCAACCCCACTGGCTTCCTTTGTCCTTGGGTTCATTGTGGCTTGGGCAGAGTCAAGATTTCAAGGGGGACTCAGAAACACGGGGGAGGGTGTCACGGGAGCACTCACCCCAATGTGGTCACGTCAAAATTCCCTCAACCCAGAAGGAAAGAGGTGACCCTGAGACCAGGCACTTCATAGATTCTCAAGGGCAGCTCTGCCTTTGTGTGAGCTCGGGGTTAGAGGGACCCTGAGAGCTGATTGAGGTTCTGGGACATGATGCTCCAGGAGCTCACTTCCTGCTGTCCAGTCACCAAGGACAGTTGCAGAATGGGGGTATGGAGAGGTACTGTTCGTCAGAACCATTGCCCACTAAGGAGTCGAGGGAGGATGACCAAATGTCTTGCTTTGCCTGGGCTTGAAAGGTTCCCTGGGATGTGGCACTTTCAGTGCTAAAACTGGGACAGCTCAGGGCAAGCTGGAAAGATTGGACATCCCAGATGGAGCCGGAACTCAAACCCTCACCATCTGTCTCCAAAGGACACATGCCTCTGCAGGGCCCCGAGTGAGGACAGTGAGAGCCATTGGGGCGTGTGCAGCATGGCTGGCAGTGAACACCTGGAGAAGGAGAAGAAATAGCCTCGAACGCAGGGACAAGTTCTCTGTGTTGCTTTTTTGGTTTCAGAGAGGGGCGGGAGAGAGGCAAGAGGGTGGCTCCATACCCAGTCTGTTGGCAGGATGAGATTACAGTAGGAAGATGGCCTGAGTCTGTGCAGATCCTAAGAGCTACTGTTTATGAAGCATCTTTCCATTTAAATTTCAGTCGGGCCCTTGGGAGGTAGGTTTTCACAGATGAGGAAGCTAGGGCTTCAAGAGGCTCAGGAGTCTGCTCAATGCCTACTGTAGACCCCTGAGAGCTGCTATAGCAAAATACCATCGAGTGGGAAGCTTATAACCAGCAGATGTGTGTTGTTCACAATTCTAGAGGCTGGACATCAGAGGTCAGGGTGCTAGCACGATGGGAGGAGGGCCCTCTTCTGGGTCACAGGCATCTCATGATATTCTCACATGATGGAAGGAGCAAGGGAGATATGTGGGACCTCTTTCATATGAGTACTAACCCAAGTCACAAGGGCTCTAGTCTCGTGATCAAATCACTTCCCAAAGCCCCCACCTGCCACTGCTACCACCTTCAAGGGTTAGGATTTCAACATACAAATTTTGCAGGGAGGACACAATCAGATCATAGCAGCACCGTCCCCCTTACCCCCGCCCCTGCTGAAAGTGCACTTGACCTCAAGTCTGCTTGCTTCCAGTGTCTGTACATTTACCATCAGGCAACATGGTTTCTCCAGGACTTTCTGAAGACAGCAAATCATTTCAGAAGATTATTATAAAACATGAGCTGGCAGGGGTGGGAAGTAGGTGGTGGGGAGCTTTTGTTAAATCTTTCTGTGCCTTTTGAATATTCCTGAGTTTTCACTATTGGTTCACTGGAGTTAAGGCAGAAGAGAGTAAGCCAAACTTCAGTGTCTTCTATTTCCTACTTTTTAACACCTGGTCAGGAGAGAAGGTCAACACTGTTAAGTGCACCAAGGTGTATTTCAATTATCCACCAGAAGCTCCCCCGTTCCCAACAAACCCAGACAGTCTTCGGCTGCATTTTGCTCAGAAGGTGCAGGAGGTGGAGGCTGCCTGAGCCTTTTCTGAACATTTTGGAGAATAGTGAATGGTGTTAGCACATATGTGCATGCTCTGGGTTTAATTTATCAGTGTTACTGATTGTAAAAAAGAAAGCTAGACTTTACAGCACTGCCTATGGGCAAGCACCAAAATTAGTGTTATTTAAAATACAGTGGAGAAACCAATAGTCATTTAAATAGCTTTAAAAAGAATAAGACTCCATTGGCTGTAAAATACTACCTTCTTGGGAGATCCATTTCAAAGAAGAGATTTTTCCTAGGTCCTGGAAATATATGTTTAGGTGCAGTCTTCTCGTATCTGAGTAAAAGTCATTCATTTAGTCATTTCACAAATATTTACTGAATGTCTCCTATGGGCCAAGACTTCTGCTCGGTGCTGTGAGGATATAAAGAAAGATGAAATTGACTAGGATCTTTCTTTGAAATTGACTAGGATCTTTCCTTCATCAAGTCCCCATGTCATTAAAGGAGATGAGACAGAAAAATTAATTTACTACTAAGTAGAAACGAGGAAAGGGAGAGCATTCCAAGTAGTGGGCAGTGTCCTGAGCAAAGATTCCAGAGGATGGAAAACAATATGGTAAAGAATTCACCTGCAATGCAGGAGACCCAGGTTCAATTCCTGGGTCAGAAATATCCCCTGGAGAAGGGAATGCCAACCCACTCTCGTATTCTTGCCTGGAGAATTGCATGGACGGAGGAGCCTGGTGGGCTACAGTCCATGGGGTTGCAAAGAGTGGGATATGACTGAGTGACTAACACTTTTACTTCACTTTCACCTTCTTGGAAAGCTAGAAAACTATTCTGGCTCACAGAGCACACAGGAAGAGATGAGAGAACACAGAAGGAAAGAAGTACCCGTGATGTCATCAAGAGTTAAATGTTGATAAATCAGAACCCAAAGAATGATACAAACTTGGGGAACTGACAAACAGGAGGCACAGATGACAAGATCAGAGGTTCAGCTGAGAGAGAGCTTGGTAGAGGCTGGAGGAGATGTAATCTGTTTTAAGGCTAGAACGGGAATTCAACCTAGAGGTGGGCTTTGGAGGATGCGAAGAATTTCTTTGGTGGGAGAGAAGGGCTAAGGTCATTTTGAGCAGAGAAGTTGCCCTAAAAGGGTGGGGAGGAAGGAAGGAGGGAGGCCTGGACTGGGGGAGTCCCTGGTTTGGCAAGCACAGAAAGATGCTGCTGTAGCTTTCTCCCTTCTGGATGAGTGGCAGACTGTGTGATGAAGGGCAGCCCAGGTTTTGGAGGCAGACAGATCCAGGTTGGGTTCAACTCCAGCTCTATCTTTGACTCATTTTAGGGCACCTCTGTGCATTTCTCTGGCCTTGGTTTTCTTATTTTCAGAAAGGCCTTAACCAGGTTTCCCTAGTGGGGCTGCTGTGAGAGTTAGAACCTTATGTCAATTAGAGCATCTTGGGCACAAGTCCTAACGAGTTTGCTTCAAGTTGCCTTGCCTTCTCCTTTGTCTCCTCCCCAGGTTGGCTCCCTTCTCAGGAGCCTGGGTCACATTCAGGCACCTGTTGCTCTAAAACTATTAAAATAGCAGGTTATTTTACAGCAAAAATTTTGCAGCAAAATTTTGCAAAGAATTGCAACTCAGGACATGCAATCTATGGTGAACCATAGGCATGTCTGGAGAACAAAGGAAGGGAGCCTGTTTTCTAGGAAAAAGCAGGGGACTAGGAGGGGCTGTTGTGAAGGAAAGTTCATCGGAAAAAAGTAAAAGTTCAGTGTGGTGTTTCTCATTGGCTGGGTTGTTGGCTGAGCAAGGAGAAAGTCTTCTTCGGGAAAGTCTAGTAGTTGCACTTCCTGTTTGGGAGTGCAAGGTTATGCTTCTTCCTATGGGTCATGCAGTTGACCTCGAGTAGCAGGGCATGAGAGCATCCCCTCTGGCCTCCTGACTCTATTTTTAAAATTTTGGCTGTGCTGCTTTGCTGCACGTGGGCTCTTAGTTCCCCAACCAGAGACCGAACCCACGCCCCCTGCAGCGAAAAAGTGGAGTCTTAAACAGGGGACCGCTGGAGATGTCCCCTGACTCCATTTTAAAGGAAGTTCCTGTTTATTAATTAATTAATAATGTTAATTTAATGATATTAATTAATAATGACAATTACAAGTAATAATATTAATAAATCAATTCACACACCAAATGGGGAAAGAGGAGAGGTAAGGCCTTGGAACCTTCTAATGGCTCTCTCCCAACGGTGAGGAAATCTCCCAGAAGCCGCAGCAGGTCACATCTCATTCTGAACCACTCACTGATAAAGGGACTTCCTTTAGACCAGTCAGGCCCTATCCCTGGAGCTAGGAGGCAGGGCATATTCCCAGCCCCTGGAAGGGGCAGGCGGCTGCTGCATCTCTCTTAGTTAGATAGACTACCTGAAACATCCACTTCAGAGACACTGCCAAATCCTCCGCACACAGTAGGTTATCAGGTTGTGGAGGTCACAGATAACTGAGCTTCAGGGGTCTTTCCTTAACTGTGCGTGGGGTCATTAAACCTCTAATTAAAAAAGAGAGGAGAAAGTGAAGTGAGATGCTAAGAGAACCTGAACAGCTCAGAATGTTTAGCATCAAAATCATGTTGTAAACTTCCTTTAAATCTGTATTTCATGACTTTAAAAAAAAGTATGCTAACATATCTCTCATGGAGAAGGAAATGGCAACCCACTCCAGTGTTCTTGCCTGGAGAATCCCGGGGACGGGGGAGCCTGGTGGCTGCCGTCTATGGGGTCACACAGAGTCGGACACGACTGAAGCGATTTAGCAGCAGCAGCAGCATCCAAGGTATAGCCACATACCCCTTTTCATTTCACACTGAGAAGCACTCCGTGTCTTGTAGGACATTCTAGAGTCCTTCCTGTTACCTCCTTGTGCCACCTGGAGATTTCTGTGTTGGGCCCTCAGGGTCCAGCTCCCTGAATACAAATCTTAGCTCCAGCACTTAAAGGCCTCTCTGTGCCTTTTTCCTCATCTGGAAAAATAATAGTACCTAACTCTTCAGATTGTTTTGAGGATTAAAAACTAACTTGGTCTTCTCTCTCTGGCAGCCTGTTGAAGATAGAATTTGTGAATCCTGGGAGACTGGATTCTTCCCACTTCCTGCCATCTCATCAAAGAACAGAACGTAGAATAGGGCCATGGGAAGGTAAGGAATGTGCAACTTAATGAAAAGCATGCATTCCATAATTTAAGGAAATTAGAGTATTATTACTCTCCAGCATAGCAACAAGATATAAATAGATACTAATAAGTAAAATTAGGTTAACTAATGCAAAAAAGCATTGATATAATTCATAATAGGGTTGCATTATAGAATTGTTTGCACCTGGTAAATTCTGTTAATATACATGGACTTTATTTGCTGTATAAATAAATCACACCACTAGCTGTGTGATTTCAGGCAACTCTCTTTACCTTTCTGAGCCTCAAATTCATTGGCTATGAAATGAGACTAACAATTTCTTTCTTGCAATAAAGGACCAGATGAGGTAATGTGTGTAAGGGCTTTGAAAACTGGAAGGCACAATACTTTCCTTAGGTAATTAATAATTATTGTAACTGATAATCATCCACAATAAAAATATATTCAAGGAAAATGTAAAGACTCATTGTTTGAAACACCAATCTTAAAAAAGATCCATAAGTACTAAACTCATGCTCTTCTTTACTATAGCATCTATAAGACATTTGTTTTGCTTTTTAGACACTGACTTTTTTTTTTATTAACATCACTTTTGGATCTCGTGGCCTATTCTTTAGGGACGGAACAGTAATTGACAAACTGTTTCAGACAGAATTCTGGAAGATCCAAGCTCCTGGATTAAGGTAACTCCCTTATAGAATGCATTTTCTGTGTAAACATGAAAACAGGATTAAGCCAAGCACTTCACTGTAGATAAGGAAAATGATGCCATGTGGGCTGAAGTGTTTATAGTCTTACTACAGAAATGGATGCAGTGTTTATACCTATGAGTTCTGCGATCTCAAACCATGGCTCCTTAGCTCCTCACCTCATGTTCACATAGCCATCGAGATGGAGAGTCAGTCATTGTGGGTTAAAAGCAACTAATGTCAGACCCCTGCTGGCCTAGTCTGGCACTGCATAGGGAAACAACCTCCAGTTCATATTAATGAGGAAACGGGCTACAGGGGTAAGAGACCTGAGATGCCAAGGATTCAGTCTTGTCTCACTTCACATGTAGGTGTCGATATTCATCAAAAACTGTGTCAAAATGGGAGCTAGAGGAAAGGTCAGACTTGACTTACAATAGCTCTTAAGAGGCAGCCGGGGATAATGATCTCCATTCAGGGCAGTTTGAGGCTTGAATCTGCCTGTCCCTCCAGCTTGTTCGTCATTGCTAACAGCACTTGGTATAGCGGTTGTTTTTCAATATGCTTTCAAGCTCATTGTTTGTTGCATGCTCTTAACTTCCAAAGGGGCAGAGGTCTTCTCTCCAGCTTTTTCACTTTGCCCCTATAAGGCAAGGAGGAAGAACTCTGAAGGGTCAAGGTCAAAGATGGAGTGCTCAAGGATATATTTAATGGGGCCATTATAATAGGAGGTAGAGTTTACAGGTTTAAAGACTGCCCGGAAGGGGCTTCCCTGCTCTCTCCTCTTCTTCATGAAATTGAGATAAAATGTAGCCTGCCCCTGCGAAGAAAATGGGGTCCGGGGAGAGGATGTACAGGGTCGCCCAGGAATAGAGAGAAAACACAAACAAAAACCTCAGATGAAGAGTGATGGCTTCTGTTTTGAGGAGGAGGCTCGTGATTAGTGCTCCTGGCTGGTAGAAATGAGACACAGCAGGAATGAGGATTTACTTTGGAGGAGCAAAGGCTGGAAAGTGGCCAGGTGGCTGAATCGTGTCTGGCTCAAGTCACAAGCTAGTGTTTCTGGCTACAGGGAACAGGTAAACCCAAGGGAGAAGACCAAGGGATTGGGATTGCAGAGCCACAAGGGATGAGGAAAGGCATTTCACTTTCTCTGTTTTAATGGCCAAAGAGATGAATTTTTCTTCCTCTCGTGGTAGGGAGCTTTGAGGAGCGTTTCCAATGACCGGAAGTCAGGTCCTTAACTCATTTCCTTCGCCCTAGTGACCCCAATGCTTGAAGGTCACAGGAAAAAGATGGGACTGCACCAGGAACCTGGGCATCCTTCAGCCAAGCCCATTAATCCCTTCCTCTTCAGGGTTTGTGCCTCTTCAGTTTGGCTTGAGTGATGCAAATCCACTCTTCCCAGTAAAACGAAATCATCTCATTAGCATCTCAGAGAATATCCTGTGATTGCAGGAAGAAAATCTGTGATTGCCAGTCGAAATACAGAGGTCTTGGTGATTTTCAAAAGAATTGTTGGCTGAGCTGAGCAGGCAGTGAGAAACCCACCTTGATTTTCTGTAGAGTAGTCCTTTACATCAGTGGTCCCCACCAGGGACTGGTTTTGTGGAAGACAGTCTTTCCACAAACCAGGGGTGGGAAGATGGTTTGGGGATGATTCAAGCGCATTACATTTATTGTGCACTCTAGTTCTATTATTATTACATCAGCTCCACCTCGGATCATCAGGCGTTAGATCCTGGAGGCTGGGGACCCCTGCTCTACATGGAAGAATTCTAAGATAGTCAGCTCATCTTCTGTTGATGGACGCTTAGCTCATTGCCACACTTTTGCCATTAAATACAATGCTACATGGACATTCTCATACAAAAACCTCAACATGTGTCATATTTATTCCAGTTAGATTTCTAGACATAAGATTAAATATAGCCGAATTTCCTTTCCAAGCATTTTCCCCCCCGCCCCAAGTCTTTGTTATCCTTCATCAATCAATTTATTATAATAATGCTAATATTAATCACAACTACCTTATTTCTTGAGGAGTTACTATGTGCCAGGCACTATAGTAAACAGTTTCCATGTATATTCTTATTGGTCATCTCATCAACCCAGAAAGGTAGGTTCTATTATTATTCCCATTTTAAAAGTGAGGAAATAGAGGCACAAGGCCTGTAAGTTACTTATTTAAAGTGACTTATAAATGTGAGGCCCAGCCCAGGCGTTCTGCTCTATTATTTCACTCAAAAAGAACCTGTCTTTATTTTAGAAAGAGAAAGCTTGGGTAAAAGGTGCAGTGAACTTGGCCACCACTGCAGGAAAAGGAATCCAACTGGAAGCATATTATTGGACGTATCAGCATCTTGAGTCTTCATTAGCAAATCTCTAGGTTTGGTGTTAGTGCAAGGACCTTAAGCTCAAGGTCACATGAGGATTTCATTCCAGCTGTGCCTACAAAACCTCATTTTTAAAATGCATAATCCAATTGACCCGAGTAGTTGTTTTATTTAATCTCTGCAAAACAATTGGTTGAAGTGATTTTTTTTTTCCCTTAGTTACCTGGCTGTCTTGTTATTCTGTTCTGTCAGGCTAAAAGTCCCTGAAATGAGATGGTGGTAAATCTAGTTCAAGGCCATAGGTGTTGTGCATTCCTAGGAATGAAATCCTTGAAAGACGTGCAATATCATAATTAGAACTGGGGACCACTCAGGCAATTTCGTTTTCCAGGCATGTTTGTGTCCATGAGCTCCTCTGGTGATGTAGCTTTGTCCCTGGGAGAGAAAGGGTCAGAAGCAGCTAAGGAAAGGGGTGAGAAGGAGGAGGCAGAGGAAAGTCCAGCAAGTGGGGATATTTATACCTTATTGCTGAGCAGTGCTCTTGTTACATTCCACTGGATCTAATAATCGCCTAAGAAAATACCACCCTGTGTCTCTTCCTTACTTGGAAGGACATGAACCGTATTAGGAGACAGCCTGTGACCACATGGGGAGTGTCCTGCATGCTTTCTATCTAAGGAATGGCGTCATCACTAAATCATTAGCCTGACGATACACACACACATGTGTACATGACTCATGTCCAGTTGGTTAGGGGTGAGCATTGGTGTCAAAGAGTCACTAAAATTGTATTGAGGTAGAAAACCATACTTTCAAGAAGTCCGTTCAGGGAGATACTTGTGTGGAACTGCAAGGAATGCTCTAACAGCCATTTGGAAGTGGGTGGGACGGACCCCAAAAGAGTAATTTGGAATAACAACAGATGGTCTTTTCTAAAAAGGGGAGTCGGGACTTTTGTCTCTGTGAGTGTGTGGAATGCAGGTGGGAACAGCCTTGACTGCCTGTGCACCACACTCAGAGAAAGGTGCCTGCCGCCCTTTCCTCTAAGTAAATGTTGACCTCATACTTGAAGCACAGGAGTTTGGAAGGGTGCCAAGTCAGTATTCTTCCCAATGTGCTCACATTTTCCTCCGGTGTTGCACACACGCACACACATGCACACACAGAAACACACACACACATTCACTGGTATCTCCCATCTCTGTGCTGTTGCCTGACACACTGATGCCCCCACAAGTGCATTTGAAGGTTCAAGGCTAAAGCGCCCAGGAAGGCATTTGAGAATGGTCCATAGTCAACTCTGTTAGAGGCCAGACACAGATGTGTTTTTTTTAGTGACCTTAATTTCCTAGTGTTGGAAATGGATGTAACTGTTAAGCTGGGAACAAAAGGGCTGTCTTATCCACAAGGCTTACTGAGCAGCTTCGCCCTGATGCTTGCTGTACTGTTATGGTAGGGGTCTCAATTTAGTGGCCGGAGTGGCTTTTACTTGTCCCAACAGTAACCGCAGAATACAGCCTGGAAAAGAGAGCCCACATGAGGGGGAGGGAGAGAACCAGAGAGAGAGAGAGAACTATAAATATGTAGGGAAAGCGAGAGAGGATGATAGCTGAGTTCCAGCTGGTGCCTCTCTGACAAGGAAGCTTGCAGAAGGCCGAATGCTAATGTCTGCTCAGGACCAAGACTCAGAACCCCAGCCTGTGCAGTGCTTCTCTTCGAGATCAAAGAAGGACTCTTGGGGTGTCTCCTAGAATGTCCTAATGTGGACTCTTGGGCCAATAAACAGACTTTCTCTTCCGGGAGAGGGTGGCCAAAGCAAGGCAGAGGTCAGGTTTCCCAAGAGCCGGATGACCTCAGGTAAATCATTTCATCTCTTTGGGCCTCAGTTTTTTCACCAGTTAAATGAGGTCAGCTGGGCTCAGCCCTAAATCAGTGCTTCCTAAAACTGTTAGAGGGAATGCCTTTAAAGAATACCCTACCCTTTCTTGAGGTTCCACAATGCAACTGAATGTATGATAAGGTTTGGGAGGTCCCACAGGAAAGAAACCTGCTCAGCATTGTCTAGCCCACTCTTCCGCTCAACTACTGTCTAGTTGGCCATGGCTTAGGCACATCTGATGTCAGTCTGCTTGGCCTATGACAACACCACGCCGTGAACTGGATGGCTCTTCAAGAGGAATTCCTCCATTTCTCACAGCTCTGCAGGCTGAAGTCTGAGGTCCCAGACAGGTCCTGGTGAGGGCCCTCTAGTGGGCTGCAGAATGCTGACTTCTCCTTGAACACTCACATGAGAGCTCACACTCATGACCTAATTACTCCCTAAAGGAGTAACACCATTACACTGGGGGTTAAGATTTCAACATAGGAATCTGGGGGTAACTGGGATATTATGCCCAAAGCATTTGGGCAAGCGTCACTCTCATGTAGTCTACATGAGTCTAATTCTCCTGGGCAGCCCCCGTTCAGATGCTCCTCCCCACCCCATGCTCACACACCTGCATGGACACGCGCGCGCGCGTGAGCACACACACACACACACACACACACACACACAGGAAGAAGGGTTGGGATTCTCAGAGGAAGCATCTTGCCACTCCCACTGTCACTTCCAGCTTTGTTAAGACCTTACAATGTTAGAGCTAGAAGAGACAGAGAGATCCTCCAAGCCAGCTGACTCTAGCCCTCATTTCACGAGGATTGAGAGAGGGAAGCTGATCTGCCACGTGCTGCACAGCTTGTTAGTGGCAGAGCAGGGATGGCCCTTAGGTTGCCTAGCTCTCTTCCCTCTTCTAAAGGAGGGTACCTTTTGATGCCACCACACGCATCAGGCACTCATGCTGAGGTAGATGTCGCTAAAGGTGTTGCCCAGTTTTCTGCATCAAGATGTAATATCTGAAGTAACTACGGATACAAATGCTATCAAGATGTCAGTCAGCATGTCCACAAATATTTTTGAACTCTATTTTGTGTCAGGCAATCGGTAGTACAGTGGTGAACAATACAAACTTTAAAGAGGCACAGATATGAAAGTGTAGTTGGGTAGGTGTGTAGCCTTTAGGGGAGCTAGAGGCTGATCAGACAAGCCAGCGTGGAGCAAGATGAGGACAGGCTCTATCCACAGCCCTGGTGGAGGGGGGCTCCATTTTGACGAGGGATGGTCATCAAAATACATAGTCGTGAGCTACCACTTATTAAGCCCCTCTGATGTGTCGGGGACTGTCTAAGGCCCATAGGTAGATCCAGCTGCTTATTTAATTCCTCAGACTTTCTTAGAGCCAGTACTAGAACCAAGTCTGTCTGCTTCTAGAATTAAGTCTCAGGAGGAAGCTCATTCCATTTCCTGAGGACAGAGGACCACACAGTGCTCTTTATCCTGGAGCTGTAACACTGGGGTTAAGCGGTTCTTAATGTTATAGTTTCTCCCTAAAAATTTAGGCTGCGCTTTACTTTTCACTTCATTCCGTCACTCCTAGGTCTACCCTCCAGAGACCCTCCTCTTCCTCCACAGATGCCACACACAAAATCAATTACATCCTATTATCTGATGCCAGTTTCGTTTATACCCCAGGAGGGAGAAAAGTATGTTTTTCTGAGTGGAGACTTTATTTTTTCCATTCTGTCCCCTCCCAGCAGGGAATTTCAATATTTCTCCTGAAATCAGACGTTGTGTGTGGGTTTGGAGTGGAGTGGGCGAAGGGATGGCTATGTACCCCACCTTATTTATTTTCTCTTCTGTGGAAGGGTCTCAGCTGTTTTTCCTCCCAAATTGAGTTCTCTTACTCTTGAAGAATGACCCAAGCAAAGAAATTTCCCAAACATCTGAAATCTGAGAATCGGTGCCTGGAATCCATGAGGCTCATAGTTTCCAGATGGGGAGGCCGGAAGAAGGGGAGGCGGAGGAGCAGAGGAAGGGGGGCGGGAGGATGAAAGGCAGGGGAAGCCTGAACTCTGGCTCACTCTGCCTGCCCCATGAGCCAGGCCAGCCTCCCATTTGTTCCGCGGGTCTGCCATCTGAAGGCGTGCCAGGCCCGAAGAAACGCCGCAGTCGTGCTCGACCTCGTGAGACCATTCCAGTGATTACTGGGAAGTAAGTAATCATGAAATTGTCTCTTCTGAGGGCGGAGACTGGCTTCTGGAACGCAATATGAAAGAAAGCCCATGGCCTGGCTATCAAGAGGGGCATAAACACTCCAGATGGATTTTCTCACCATCTCAGAAACAGCAGAAGACCAGACGCTTCTAGAAATCTTGGCTTCTCTATACCACTTAACCAGATGCAAGAGTGGACCCCCAGGTGACCTAATTCTTCCTCCACATGTCTTGTCCTCATGCCAGAGGTGGGGAGAGAGGCTTAAAAGGCAACCTAGCTTTGAGTAAATTAACAGGCAAGTATAGTTTGGCCATAAGTGGACTAGGTACGGCCTCAGGAGGAATGCCCTTTTTTTGATCAGACAGGCCAGTATCTCAGGCCAGACAGGCCAGAGGAAAAAAAGGAGTTCGGGGAAAATAGATCACCCCCACCTGTTAGCAAATGGGAAAGTGGTTTAAGTGCTGAGGAAAAATACCCGTTTTTATTGTTATCAGTGGTTTCTTTACCATCATCTCCACCCACAATCACCACGCTAACACTCACCACCACCACCATCGTCCCTGACCCCCACCCGCCAGCCCACCAAACCAAGGAGCAATCTTACTTGTCTCTCATGGTTCTTCCCACTTGGAACAGGCTCAGTGTGACACTGGGATACAGTCATACAACTGGGTCAAAAGGTCCTAGAAGCCTGAACATGTGGAGAGAAACCAAATACAGAAAAGTTCCTTCCAATTAACACCTGCAGTTTCCAGACGTCCTAATAAAAATGGTGAGGCAGCAAACAGCCATCTTCAAGCCAGAGGACTACACCTGGACTCAGTGTTTTCAAGAGCCAAGCATTCAGGCTCCTCATAACCTGATCTCCTGGCCTGGGACATGTAACTGTTGAACTACTCTCTGGCTTGGGGAGAGAGAGCAGGCAGGGGTGAACGTACCTGTAATGGCATGACTTCAACAGACCATTCATCTCACCCTGAGGTATGAAGGGAAACTGCCTGCCTCCTCAGACTGAGCAGTGCCCAGAATTTATGAACTTCTTCAGAGTATGATGTGAATCTGGGGTCTGAGCCAGGCATTATCATCAGGAAAAGGTGGACAGTTTCCCTCTCCCTCCCCTCTCCTTTTCCTATTGCTGACTGTATTGTTCAGACATGAGCTACAATTTCATCCCTTCTGCTGCTAAGGGTGTTACAGAATACTGGCTGCCATGTCGTCATAAAAAGTATTTAAGTAATAGAAGGAATGAATCAAAGAAAAGAAAGTAGGGGGAAAAACGGTAGCAAATGACAAAACTTATCATCACTACGAGCAAAAAATAGACGGGCAGGTAAAAATGCTTGCCCATGTACCAGGTGGAATGCAGTTGATTAACTTGGGTCATGTCTATCTATAATCAACATGGCATGTGCTTTTACAGTCATGCAGTGTTGAAAGCAGTGCATCTTGGGAGAAGGGATAGTTCCAGTCCCACGCTTATAAATTTATTTTATCTTAGGGTCATCAGATGAGGGCTGAGTTGCCACAAAGTGCTCAATGACCCATGGGAAATGAATCATGTTTCCATTCCAAGGCTTAATATATGCATTACATCACTATTAGAAGCAAGCGACTCTGGTGGATGGCTCTGACGTGGATTAAGGTCAAAAGTGGCCCTGGAGACCAAATTCCCTGATGAGAGTTTGCCACACAGCTCCGTGTGTCCTTTGCTTCTGAATTCTTTCTTTTCCTAGCAACAACTACTAAATACCAGCTTCCCAGGCTGGTTTTATGAGGTTTATTCTTCTTGCAGCAAAGAACTGGAGAAATACAAATGAGACTCGGTTATCACAGGTTAAATTGTGTTATACTCAACTTGCAGAGAGGGTCCAGTTTCCTTTTATTATACCCCAATTTTGCTGTAATGACTGTTGCTTGAAATAAATGAGCAATTGACAGGGGTTAGAGATAACAGGGATGCTTAAGTGATTTTTATGGTAGCAGTATTTGCTGTAACAGAATTTGACCTGTATTCTGATTATTAGTTTTACTCATCACATTGGAAACTTGGCACTTCCTTTGTTCATGCCGTTATATGCAAAGCACTGTAGCATGAAAGTCACTTACAAAGCTATGAAAAGAAACTCTCCAGTCACAAGAAGCTCCTGGAACAATAAAACCTCAGGTAGGGGGATGTTTTGTTTTGTTAAGCTAAATGTTCTGGATAGTTCCAGGTTTATTCCTTTAACCCCTAAAAAGGAAATTTGTTTCATTCTTCTGTACCATTTGTGATAGAAATATTTCTAAAATTTGGTATGGAAATTCTTGCTTTCTTCTGAGCATAATTTAGTTTCAGGGTCATCATTTTGAGTATAATTATATGGTCCTATGATATGAGCATTTAGAAATTGAGATGTGTAAAAGAGCTATTTTTGGCACTAAATGCCACCCTAAAACAGTGGTTTTTTAGCTCTTCAGTCTATTTAAACTTTTTTTTTTTTTTTTGTCTTCTGTATTGCTGTCAGCTCTTTTTCCTTCTTGATTTAGGTTTCTGCTAGATATCTGTTTCCCGCCCTTAAATTTAATCTGCTGTAGGCTGGGAAACCAGACAGCAAACATTTAGAATTATGTGTGAAACAGGAATAAATAGGTTCTGAGTAGGTGCTTTATGGGGAGACAGATGGCCTTTCTCTTACGTGTTTGTTTCATACTATTTATTTCAACTCATCAGAAGCCTTGTTTACTCGCTCCTTAGTTCTCAGTCATTTTTAAATGGGTCCAGCCAAGGTTTCAGACCTTTCCAGTTCTGCCTCAATTACTCACTGTCAAACCACTTGTGTGGGTTTTGTTTAAGAAGTAGGGATAGGTGAAGCTAGCTGAGCCCTAGGAAAGTGAGTTGTGACCGACTCCCTAAACTGGTGTGAAGATCGTGGACCACTTCCATAAGGCAAATTGTATGCTATGGCCAAGATGGCTCAACTCAGTAAATGAACTATGAAACAGACAAGCTCCCTTTACAGTCCCTTTCCAAGAATATGAAGCTGGCCTGATGTCAAGCTGTTGGAGACGCCTTCGAGATGTTTAATTAAATGACAGACTTGGTGCCAGAGATGGCTGACTTTGGGGATTCTAAGACTAAAGCCCAAGAAGCCAAGGCTTTGCCTCCGCTGGTGATTTAATGATTTATGGCCTTGGAATAAAAGCGATAAAGCAAGTCTAGTAATTCCCTCCTTCCTGAAGTGCAGTTTCAGGCCAGAGAGGATTTCACTGTTCTCCTTAGCCTTCCTTCCCTCACTGTACTCTGTATTTCACAAACTGTATAAAACAAGGCCTAAAAAGACAAATTCCTTTGCTCCAAGGCTACACTGCATGTGTTTGTGGGGAGGATGTGCGTGGGTGATGCTGTTCACTAGCATAAGGTAGAATCAGTGCAGCTAGGAGAGGAGAGATTGAGAGCTAGGGTTTTATGTCAATTCACGCTGTGCTGTGCTTAATTGCTCAGTCTTTGCAACTCCACGGACTGTAGCCCACCAGGCTCCTCTGTTCATGGGATTCTCCAGGCAAGAATACTGGAGTGGGTTGCCATGCCCTCCTCCAAAGGATCTTCCCAACCCAGGGACTGAACCCAGGTCTCCACTATTGCAGGCGGATTCGTTACCATCTGAGCCACCAGGGAAGCCCAAGTCAGCTAGATCTGGGTTTAAATCCTGCCTTTTCATTTATCGGGGTGTGTCCTTGGGCATAGCTTTTAACTCTCTGATGCTTGAGCAATAAAATAGAGAATAATATCAGTGCAGTGAGAATTAAATAAGATAATGTAAAAAGCAAAGAGGACAGTACCTGGTCCGGAAAAAGAGCTCACTAAATGGTAGCTATTATTTAACAAAATGCTTTAGCCTAAAGACTGTCACATTGCACGAGGAATGAGCACAGACACTCTGCTCAGCCAGTGATTGACTTCAAGCAGCCTTTCATTTGGTTTCCTTTTCTGTGACATCTTCTTTTCTTGCTAATACTGGCCGCCTGACTTTCTGCCGGGTGTACCCTCCTCTGGTGTCTCATTAAGGCCAGGAGATAGTCCAGACCAGCTGCAATTTCACTCTTTTATGAGTGTGAAGGAAATGGGGCCACCTGTAAGTTGGACCAAGCAAAGATCAATGAGACAAAATAAAGAGTTGTAGCTTTCAGAGAGAAAGACGATAAAATGAGAAAAGGCTGGGGCAGTGGGATGTGGTATTGAGTTGCTGGCACCAGGAAGCAGGGAAGAAAACCTCCAAACACACTGTGGTTTGTTGAAACACTGAGACTCCCAAGTACCACAGTGCTTGGCAGCCCCACCTCACCAGGCAGAAGTGTCCTCAGCAGCTGGGGAGCTTATGAGAGATGGGAGGAAGTGGGCCTAATGGTTACTCCAGCAGACAGAGAGTCTGCTGGCCTAGCTCACTGGGTGACCTTGGGTGACTGACTTCTCTAGAACCCTTACTTGAACAATTCCTCCAAAGTTCATATAGCCCCCAGCTAATAAAGGGGTTTGATGGAGACAAATTTGTTAAAAAAAAATTGTTTAGAGCAGCGCTCATAAACTGCAGCTCCTGCAGACACTCTTGCTGGTAGGTTTTTAAAAATTGAATTTTAATACCTTTAGATAGGACTTGTGCTTTCTAATTCATACATTATCTACTACCTTGAGTTTTCACATTTTGCCTCTTGGTTTTAATGCATCCTTGGCTCCTAGTATTACAAACTGGATGAGAACTGCTTCATTTGTAACTTAATTCTATCTCTTCATCAGTTGTATCAAATGTGTACTTCTAAGCTTCCCCAAAGATGATTTTGCTGGCCTAACTGTAATTTGCTCTATGAAAACTTTTTTTTTTTTTCCTAGAAAATATGGTAAAGATTAAAGTTTGACTACCCCCTTGGGTTAATTCAAATTGTAAAGATTTAACATCATTTGAAAACATCATTCAGGACCAAGCATTCTTTACTTTATAATCTACTTTGCTCAGAAAATTTAATGTAGGCATGGATCATTTCACTTTGAGGAGAAAACGTCTCTTTAAATAACTATGATTTTCAATCTGTCCTTCTGCAACTTCCAGAGACCTTCTAAGTCACTCCAGAGAAGTCAGGGCGAAGGAGCATCCCATCTCTCATAATCAAAACACCATCATCTGCGGCATGATCACGGTTAAGAGTGCAGATCACCGTGGATATTTACACCTAGCAGGGTCCTTTGTGCAAAACTCTGAGAGACAAATGGTATTTCCAGGAATAGTTTATTGATTTCCAAATGCACAGGGGCGCCGAGTCCAAACATCCTGGGATAGCGGTAAATCTCTCTTACAAAATAATTTACAGCATGAAAATGATATACTGCAACATTAACTCAAACGTATAATTCCCTTGAAAGATTGAGTGTTCCCTTGTTTAATGTAAAAGGTGAAAGGGGAAGATGACTGAGGAGGGAATGTGACAGTGTGCAGGAAAACAGGCAGAGGACAATGGCTTCGTTGGTTCTCCCCATCCATGTAGTGTATGAAAGACTCGTCACTGTAGGAAGACTGGTCATTGATACTCCCATGAAGTATAAACCCACTGTCCCCTCAAAGTCATATCAAGCCCAGGATGATATGATCTGGCCCTGTGGCATTTTTGTACCAGTATACCCACAAGTGTTTTAATTAATTTATTTTTATTTTCCTGCTCTGCTACCTGTTCTGCTGTTTCTGGTGGTGCTTGGGCCTTATAGCTCTTGGAATGAGCTGGAGTGGGACTTCCAACACACTGTTGGGTAAGGCAGTATTAATGAGATCTAAAGTCTCCTCTATAGGCCTTTTTTTTCCCCTCAGGGCTAGGCTGAGTCCACTCATAATGAGATCGATTTGTTTCTTAAACAGAAAATTTTAGATGTGCTAGGCACATAGTAAATATGCAACTGATTTTCTTACAGAAAAGCATGTGTCGAACAGTGATTATGTGAGTGTGCCAATTTCAGGTATGGGCAAGAGAATATTGTCTAGGTGGAGGAAAGAGCTTCCTAAGCCCTACCACTCTTACCAGTTATGAATTCTTCAGCCATGCCCTCAGGCCTGACTGGAGTGGTCAGACTCTCAGGTCACCAAAATGGCTGGGTATCCAAATTTCCCGTATCATTAGACATCCTGGAAGAGGGCTGGAGTGTAAATTCCTTCAGGGCTGTCACCTTGGCTCAGCTTTAGGAGCTGACAACCTTTGCCAAGGCACTGCTCTTTCTATAAGCATCTCTTAAGCAAGCACCAAATCTCCAGTTACCTGGTGACACTTGTGATCAGAGCTGGCAGAAACCTCTGCTGTGGTATGTAAGATAATGAGGGAACTGCTCTGCAGTTACCTTAGTTGTTAAACTGAGTGTGTGTGTATGTGTACATATACACATCAGGTATTTGCAGGAACATCTGTATTCACTGGACTTTGAATTGGCACATCCTCACAGGGCACAGACTAGCTAGGTTTACTAGAATATGAAGATTTCCTTTGCAGCAGCAGGCATTTTCAAACAGAGAGCAGAACACTGCCCACTTTCACTATTTCTGAGGAGTTCCACACTCCTAAATGCCTAGAAACACTTTATTTATTGGCTGCGTGCATGCCCAGTAGTGTCTGTACTGAGCCCGGACTGTAGCCTGCCATGGGATTCTGTCCATGGGATTCTCCAGGCAAGAATACTAGAGTGGGCTGCCATTTCCTTCTCCAGATCTTTTCCATCCAGGGATCGAAGCTGTGTCTCTTGTATCTACTGCATTGGCAGGCAGGTGCTTTACCAGTTGAGCCACTGGGGAAGCCCAGCAACCGGCCTAGATGACTTCAATTCCCCCTTCTTCATGAGGGATGGCACCAAAAAGGAAAGGCCTCCTCCCATTGCTGGGGGCAGGCTCAAGTTAGCAACATGTACTTAATGTATCTGCTAAACTGGAAGAATAAGGCTACCCTGATGCCATTTCTGGGCCCAAACTACTGCCACGAAATGTCACTGTGAAAAAGAATCCTTTATGGAATGGTCAGACTGTAGCAGGGGAACCCACAGCCTTTTCTGTGTTTTAGGGATACATAGAGTTAGGAAGGGAGAAGGAAATGGCAACCCACTCCAGTATTCTTGCCTGGAGAATCCGGTGGACAGAGGAGCCTGGAGGGCTGCTGTCCATAGGGTCGCACAGAGTCGGACACGACTGAAGCAACTTAGCATGCATGCATGCATTGGAGAAGGAAATGGCAACCCACTCTAGTATCCTTGCCTGGAGAATCCCAGGGACAGAGGAGCCTGGTGGGCTGCCATCTGTGGGGTCGCACAGAGTTGGACACTGCTGAAGCGACTTGGCGGCAGCAGCAGAGTTAGGAAGAGCCAGGTACAAAAATCTGGCTCCCATACTTCCTAGTTGTGTAACTCAAGACAAATAACTCTTACCTACAAATCTGTATTATCATCTGAGGAATGGGGCCTTGGTGCAGGGTCCTCAATATTTCAAATCATTTCCCTTTTTGGGCTGTCAGAGCAGAGACTCCAGGCACTTCTTGGAATTGCCCTGGATTTAATGACACCAAATCAAAGGTCAAACCTCCTCTTAGCCTCGGATACCCAACCTTTGGAAGGCATCCAGGGATTGCTGTGAGGACCCAATTCATTCTGAAGACAGTCATTATCTGTCTCCCTTGCTGACTTCTCCCTAGGGATGTCTGCAAACCCTGCAGCCAGGCAGGACACAATCTGGAGCAACTCTACTGACCTGGTAGAAGGCAGTCCTCCTCGTGCTGGGGCTTAAGGCCAAGAAGCCTACTCCAGCTTTGGGGAAGCTGGTGCCGCTGCAGGAAGCATCCTAGCTCTTGTGTTGATAGATGCTGCCGGCAGGAACTCAGGAGCCTGGGCAGAAGCTGCTGTGCCGTGTTTAATGCTTCCCTGGTTAAAGTTTTATCAGGTACTGAAGACAGCGGGAGCCCATAAAGCAGATCTGAAATCCTTTCTAGGTAAAAGCCAAAGTGCTTTCCTCGAGGATTATAGAGATATGATAATTTATTGAGACGGGCTGGTATGTATTTTTATATTTCCATTCATATCCATTGCATAAATGCCTGGGTTTCCCAAATATTGATTTAAAGTAATAACCTATGATCAATTATGGAGGAGCCAATAAGCTGTCCATTGCTAAGATAAGGCTACCACTTGGAGATTAAACAATGATTACTGGGGAAAGACAACACAAGCTTCCAAATCCTAGAGTCTTCTTAATCTTCTGATTTTTTAAACCCTTTTTGAGAATGGCCACTGTTCTTCCTTCATCTTTCCTTGGATGTGGCTGGGGGTTGTAATCAGTGTATGCCAAAATCTCCCGTCTTTGTGGGCAGAAAGGTAAAGCACTGAAAATGTCTCCGCCATTTGCTAGCCACCAGTTTGAGAGAAAAAATAGTTTTTTTTTTAAAAAAAAAAAGCCCAAACTACTCTCAGCCCCCAGTATCCAACATGATTTAGTGAGCTGGGGTACTCTTAACCGAGAAGCGTATATGCCTGGTAGCTTCTTGGCATCAAAGAAATAGTCATTTCATAGCATGCACAGGATTGAACAATGATATAAACAGGATTCCGACAGTAAGCACTGTTTCTACCTCAAAACCATCCTGCACACACACATCAGTTGGCCCTAAAGCTTTGTTGACAGGTACACAGGTCACGGGTAGGCAGGAAAAGAGGAAGATCCCCCTGATGCAGGTTCCTTTGGTTCTGCCTCAGAAGCACTAGAAGTCTGGGTCCTGAGTCAGCAGAAACCCCAAGGCTCTTGGATGTATGCAGTTCCAATTGTACTTCTCAGAAGCGAACACCCAAATACCACTAACGGCAGAGGAGGGGGAACACACAGCCCGCTTGCAAATAAAAGTCCTCTGTGAAGTCTCCCGTTTTATCTTTACAGTTTATGTATATGAACATTCTATTTCATAATGTAACTGTATTTGTTTTATCCAAAAATAACATCATTCCCTGACTCCAAAACATTTGTTAAGTCAAAACTGCTGCTGCAGAAGATGCATGTTTTTCAGTTTACAGTTTTGTGTTCCCTAGTTCATCACTGCTTACTTGGGAGTAAAAAAGCTTGGCTGTAAGGAATTGTGGTTTGGGAGAGGGGAGAGGCCAGAGTCCAACCACGGTGAGTCTCCACTCATGGCCCACTCATGGCCTGTAAGAGGGGAGAGGCAGGGGGTGGGAGATGAACTGGAGGTGGGGAGTGCCGGGGCAGGAGGGGTCCCTGGAGTGAAAGGAAGGTCTGTCTGCCAGGGGGTGGAGCTCAATTCACACACCACAGAGGGCCAAGTATCCTCCCCACACTGCACTGAAGCCAAATCAGGCTAAGCTAGGGGAAGGGGAGCAAAACCTACAGTGCAAACTCCCATTTGTGACACACATTCCAGACTTTCATGATGTGACGAGACCCATAAAACCTCAGAATCCACTCAAATAATTCAGGTTCCATCAGATCCTTTAGTGACTATTTTGGAAACCTAGGCAATTTGAGTTCAGAAATATTGATTTCGATTTCAACTTTTAATCAGATTTTTTGGTCCCCCCCCTTTTTTTAAAAAGTCATTTCCTTTCTACCTCTTGAATCTTTTTTTTTAATTTCCACAGGATTGAATTATGAATCTGAAGTCCAGGATAACCTCACATGCTAAAAATATCTTTATATATTTCTAACTTTTAACTCTGTCGGTTTTCAAGCCATCCATCTTATTTCATGAAACCACATTTACACAGATGTATAATTGGACTTGTAGAGACTAATTATACGGGTTGATTCAGCCCTACTTTCCCCCTCATTTATCCCATGCTTCGATATGAATAAAGTGGGGGGTTGTTAGCAGGGAGGGAAACAAATTCTGACTGCCCTTCAAGATGATTTCAGATCCTTCTTAATGAAGTGATACTGTTTGGGTATACACCATTACAGGGACTGGCTTTCCTGAGGAAGTTCAAAGCAGCTGTTGACGGAATGGCCTGAAGGACCCTGAAATTGCTTCCGGTTGAGCACAGGGGCACTTTTCCTTTTCCTACCACGACAAGAGAATGAGAAGCACGGTCAGTAACAGTAAAACTGGTCACTCCTTGGAGAGCTCTGGGCCTGCTGTGGGTCTGGGGATGCATCTGGTGGAAGCACGTTGCTTGCTGGACAGCCTTCACAGGGGTCAGAAGCCGTTGCACACACGCGGTCACATACACACAGGGGAAGGGGGGTCTTCACCAGGGAGGCCGGGCCTTCACGTGTCCTCCTCTTCATCGGCACCGCTACAAAGGAAAGGAGGACCGGGTGAGCTGGGACGTCACAAGACGGGAGGCACAGGCTCTGCTGTCAGACCCCGCTGGATTCCAGCCCTCACCCTCCCACGGCGGGGCACTGTGGCCAGCGGCATGCTTCTGCACCTCTCCATGTTCTGATTTCTTTATTGGACTGCAGAGATAATGATGACAATGAAACCTACTTTCTCAGGTTACTGGGGGAATAAAGAAGGTAATACAGGTAAAATGCCCGTGCCTGGTACACAATAGGTGAATAGCTATTTAAAGGAACACGTGATTTGTCATAGTATTTTTTTACTTTAACTTGACAAAATAAATAGCCGGTAAAAACTGGGAGTCTGACTTCCCCTAAGCCTTAAAGCCAGGGCTTCCTAGGTGGCTCAGTGATAAAGAATCTGCCTGCCAATGTAGGAAGCACAGGAGACCCAGGTTCAATCCCTGGGCTGGGAAGATTCCCTGGAGGATCTGGAATTCCCTGGAGGAGGAAATGGTAACCCACTCCAGTATTCTTGCCAGGATAATCCCATGGACAGAGAAGCTTGGCAGGCTACAGTTGTGGGGTCACAAAGAGTCGGACGTGACTGAGCACACACACAAACCTTAAAGTCACCTATTGTTATAAGAGAAAAGCAAAGAAGTTATCATTTTGCACATCCAGTGGCACTTCTCACTTGGAATAAAACCAAGGTTTCAATTCATGCCACAGGGATAGTCACTGGATTCAGGTGTCACCGCCTCAGAGAAGGTCCTCTATCTCAGTCAGACTCCTTGGTCACTGTCCATCTCCATCTTATTTCTTTCATAGCCCTTATCATGTCCTATAAATCATTTGTTTGCTATTTACGCTTCCCTCTACCCCCGCCAGAGCATAAAAAGAGGAGCAGTACTGTCTATTTTATTGACGACTGTTTATCTGGCACTAGTACTGTGCTACGCATACAGAAGTGTTCAATAAATAGCTGTTCCTAAAAGGGAGTGAGAAATAAAAATGGGAAGGGAGGGAAGGAAGGTGCTGAAAGGAACAGTCATTCAAAGCTGCCTTGATCAGGGCATCTTGGGTGTTGGTGGCATGTCGGGGCCAACAAATGAGTAGTAAGTCTCAGAAGCATGGCTAGAAGCTCAGCTGCTCGAGGTTAGAGTCTTGCTGGCTTGGTCTTTGGAGAGAAAACTGTTGATACAAGTACTAGGGCAAGAAAGAGGTAGGGTCAGTAAAAGCCTTAGAAGGACAGTTAGAAGGACAGAGGTAGCAAATTTGCCTGGTTTCTCCTCCTTCACCACTTCTAGGGGTCACTATCCTGAAAATAAAGAAGGCTGAGCACCGAAGAATTGATGTTTTTGAACTGCGGTGCTGGAGAAGAGTCTTGAGAGTTCCTTGGACAGAAGGAGATTAAACTGGTCAATCCTAAAGGAAATCAACCCTGAATACTGGGAGAACTGGAAGAACTGATGCTGAAGTTGAAGCTTTAATACTTTGGCCACCTGATGTGAAGAGCTGACTCTCTGGAAAAGACTCTGATGCTGAGAAAGATTGAGGGCAAGAGGAGAAGGGGGCGACAGAGTATGAAGGGGTTGGATGGCATCATCATCTCAATGGACATGAGTCTCAGCAAACTCCGGGAAACAGTGAAAGACAAGGAAGCCTGGTGTGCAGAAGTCCATGGGGTCACAAAGAGTCAGACATGACTTAGTTACTGAACCAACAACATCTTGAAAATAATGAGTCAGCTTGACTAAGTGTGCCAGGGCACCAAGCTAAGCGCTCCTCGCCCATTCTTTCTATTACTCCTCACAACAATCCTAGGATGTAGGGACTGCTATTAATATTATTATGTTCCCCATTTGGCAAATGAGGAAAGTGAAGCTCTGAGAGATGTAAAATCCTCGGCCACAGAGTAAGGTCTGTGTCCTTAAAACTTAAGGATTAGTTTTGGCTGGAGAAAGTCTCACGGAGTCAGGCTAGGGTACTTGGAAGGGAGGGAAAATCTCCTTCCTCTGGTCAAGACAGGAGTTAGGAAGAGGAAAGGCCTGGGGTGCCTTAGCTCCCAGCTATGACCTAGAAATTTCCTTTTTTTTTTTTTTTTAACCTCGCAAAGAATTGTCTATGTCTCTATAAAATATGTGCTGTTTTGCATCCACTTGGGAAAGACTGTAAGGGAAAATACCTTTGACAACAGACCTGTAGAACTTCTGCTAAGGGTGAAAGCATTTTAAGATACAGAACCTGAAATTAAGGCAAGTGTACTCTAGGAGCCAAAAGATCCAACCCAGCAACCTTCACTATCCAAACTCTGCCCTATTCTATTCCCTCTTTCTGCCTGTTGTCCAGTCTTGGGAGGAAGGGTGCATGGTAGGAGGGGCTGGTCAGTGGACTGTCATTAAGGAGCAGTGCTTGGTGGCATCTGTCCCAAAGGGAACAAAGGGTCTTTCATGAGAGTGTCTTGGCAGAACCAAGGCACAGTTGGAACTGGCGCCATAGTCTCCCCTCTGGTATTATACCCAAAGCAAACTCAATGTTCTTTTGTCCATTTTCCTTCAAATACGAGAGGTCTAGCATCAGCATGTGCCCTTCCCTTAAACTGTGGCTCACTTTTTAGCATTCTTAACTTGAGATGCATAGTTTAGAGGGTTCATGAACCTACTGAAATTGTATACAAAATTTTGTCTGTGTGTTCCTTGTCAGACAGAGGCCATAATTTTCATTACACTCAAAAAGGGGTCAACAACCTCCCAAAACTAAGTATAATGAAATTATAAATAAATTTAAGTTCCTTTCAAGTGGCCAGGTCCCTTACTGTAAGACATGAGGAGTTGACTTGGGGAAAAGATCAGAAGCCCTGACCGATAAAACCTTTTCTCATTATCCTGAAAGAGATCTGTTATGGGGCCTGAATGACCACACTCACATCACAGTTTAAAAGCATAAGACCTTGGGATTCTGGCACCAACTCTTTTGTGACCCCATGGACTCTAGCCTTTCAGCCTTCTCTTTCCATGGGATCTCCCAGGCAAGAATACTGGAGTGGGTTGCCATTCCCTTTTCCAGAGGATTTTCCTGATCCAGGGATTGAACTCGCGTCTCCTGTATTGGTGGGCAGATTTTTTACCACTGAGCTAGCAGGGAAGTCCACATCACTGGTTAATTTGACTGTATACTCAGTATTAGTCATGACACTAGGCACAAAGTAAGATGAAATCACAGGAGTTGCCCTCATGGACTTTACAGCCCAGTAGGTGAGGGAAGGAGAAGGGGAGGGGAGGGATGAGGGGAAAGAGAAAGAAAAAGAGAGAAAGAGATGGGGGGTAGAAGGAGAGAAATATTTTGTCCAGAATAGTGTCTTCAAATAAAGCATCTTCTTTTTCACAATTAATAACCTGGTTTTTTACAACAATAAAGAAGAAAAAATTATAACTGAATCTATAGCACAGATCTCTGTTCACCTTGTGTGTGATCTCTCCTGGAGGGTCACATAGTATAACTGGTGTGAGATATCATTTAAATGCTCCTTCTTTACTCTGTATATATGACCTGATCTGTGTTCATAGGATTTTATCTTAGTCTGTAGGAGCCTTTAGTTTCCCCAAGGGAAGAAACATCGTCTTCCATCTTCGCCACTTATCATCCTCTACCCCTCACACTGGATTTATAATTGGAGTGATACTCAGAAATTTTTCAAGTGTCTGTTTTGTTACTGCTGTTTTGAGAATAAACTAAGGGTATTAGATAGCCCATTCTGTAGTAGATATTTACCACGAGAGAAGCAGCACTATATAATGGCTTTGAAGTCACCAAACTAAACTAGGTTCAAAATCCCACTCACTCTGGCACTAAAGAGCTGTGGGACTTGGGGTGAGCTGATCACCCTCTCCGGGTCTCAGTTTCCCCGTGGTAACACTGTATATCTTACGGGGTTACTGTGAGAATTCTGTGTGTTTTATGCAGTATAAATACAGTGTTGGCTCCCTTCTCCACCCTGCCTTTCTGCTTATCCAGAAGCAGCACCTGCCTAACTTTCCTTCCACACTGTGCTTCCAGCCTCTGAGATGCTACACTTCAGAGCACGTGTGCTCCTGTCCCCAAATGTCCTTAAAGTTCTGGAGTGCGACAGTGCCTTGGTTTGCTTGCTTAGCGACAGACCTATGGATACCGAATAGAAAGAAAGGCTGAGCTCCCTGCTCCTGACCCTTCTGCCTGACGCAGTCATGCCTGACTCTCTGCGATCCCATGGACTGTAGTCTCCTCATGGAGGCTCCTCTGTCCGTGGGGATTCTCCAGGCAAGGATACTGGAGTGGGTTGCCAGGCCCTCCTCCAGGTTCTACTTGACAGATCTCTAGAAAAGTCAGTCCCTGAAAAACACTGGTGAGGACAGACACTGTGTGAACCCAGCTCACTGGCCTCAATCACAGACTGACCCAGTTAGAGAGTGCTGGTATATCTAAAAGCAGAGGTTTTGAAACTAGGGTACACACACCTTTGTGGTACCTAGTGATCTCCCAGGAGGTTATCTGGTCACGGCTAATTCAAAGGAAATTAATGACCAGATCTGTACCTTCCACATATACTCTTTCTTAAAACTGACCTCTCCCAGAACATGCTTGTGATCTACAGGTTCTGTCTTCAGTCACTCCCACTTTTTACAATCACCTTACCCCCACCTCAGAAAAGAAATGCATATCCCTTATCCTACTGAATCTCACCACAGGACAATTTTAGAAAGCCTTGCTTCTATGAGAGCAGGGTAAGAAATAGTGAAGGATATAATCCCTTATTTCATTCGGGTAGTAAACTCCTGGCAAAGCTGTGTGCCTTTATCTGTCTATCCGCGGATCTAAGAATTCATATTCAGAAGTCAGACGCTTGTCATGAAATGTGTACTAATATGTTCATTTTAATTGAAAAAAAAAATGAAACAAGACTTGGATCTGACAGAAAGCAAAACTGATTTGGCTGGATGGTTTGACTATATAAACCATCTTTGCCCTTGAGATTATACAGTGAATCTTGTCTATAAATTTAATAAGCTGTATCTGTAGTGTCAAAGTTTTGACAAAATGTATATAAAGCAACAAAGTATGTCATAAATAACATCCTTTTCAACGATATAAACTTGATGTATAATTTTAGGAGTTAAAATGGGCAAGAAGACACGTTGATTTTTTTCTAAATTATTTTTGCAGGTGTAAGAACAAGAAGAATAGCGAAAGGAACTGAGAATTTCTAAGTCATGACTGGGCGAGTGATTTGACATCTAACACCTGCTGGGAGTAGCGGTCCAGGTGACAGAATGCGGCTCAGAAGCCCAGCCAGGAGACCGCTGTGTTTCCTCCGCCAGTGGGGTGCACCTCCCCTTCTGTCTTGCTGTGCTTGTGAAACTGAAGGCCTTGTTAGAGGCAGGCCACGAGCCCCTGTCCTATTGAGCCCCTCAATCCCTACTGATAAAGTGATTATGATGGAAGAGTGTTTCCCTGCCTGACAAGCTTTTAGATAGTCCATATAGACAAGCAGCTCAGGTTTTCAGCTTCCATCCCCAGAGATGGATGCTTATACACGGAAGTTAATATTTGAGGTGGGTAAGTACTCTGATCTCTCAAGTTACTTTCTTTTCCTGAGAATATAATACAACTTAATTTGATCTGGTATCACTTACACTGCCGAGTCCTTGGCTATTTATTATTATTGCTGTGGAAATATTTTTCACTCATGATGATGGAGAAATTAAGAGGTATCAACAAGACAGGAAAGCTAGACTCAGCTGGGATTCCAAACGATAGATGTGGTGTTCTTCAAAAATGAAGCCACACAGGAACTGCATGAGGAGCTAACGGGAAGTCTCCATTCACCGTCTAACGCTGCAGCGGCTCACTTCCAGTAAGCATGTGTTCAGCCCAGCTGGGGGATGGGCCAAACACCCAGATCAGAAACACTCCTCCGCCAGCCAGAGCAGAGCCGCCACTCCTGTCTCCCAGGTCACCTGTCCCAATAGCCTGGGATGCAAGCGAGGGGGTTACTGTTCTAGAAGGCATCAGAACTCATATATTTAGCTGCAGCTATGGTTTTTCCAGTAGTCATGTATGGATGTGAGAGTTGGCCTATAAAGAAAGCTGAGAGCTGAAGAATTGATGCTTTTGAACTGTGGTGTTGGAGAAGACTCTTGAGAGTTCTTTGGACTGCAAGGAGATCCAACCAGTCCATCCAAAAGGATATCATTCCTGAATATTCACTGGAAGGACTGATGCTGAAGCTGAAACTCCAATACTTTAGCACCTAATGTGCTGACTCATTAGAAAAGACCCTGATGCTGGGAAAGATTGAGGGCAGGAGGAAAAGGGGATGACAGAGGATGAGATGGTTGGATGGCATCACCGACTCAATGGACATGAGTTTGAGTAAGCTCCGGGAGTTGGTGATGGACAGGGAGGCCTGGCGTGCTGCAGTCCATGGGGTTGCAAAGAGCTGGATACGACTGAGCGACTGAACTGACTGACTGACTGTAGGACTAATACAAATTAGTTTTAAGAGATATAAGTGTAAATTTAAAACAGATACAAATATAAAGCAAAATGTCCTCAGTTTATCCTGGGATAACTGAGAAATACAAGAGAGGACCCCACAGTTCTAGTCCTGGCTTTGCTGTGCAACCTCATCTCCTCACCTGGGTGAATTTTACCTTAGTGAAATTTACAAAATTTCAAACCAGACAAAAGTTAAGCTCCTTTCTGACTTACACACTTGCCGGGCTAGTTAATTAGCTCTCACTTACACTGTTTTTTCTCTTCCTTCCTGTGTACTACCTTCTTGCTCCGTGCTTCTCCAACTCAAGCTGAAGGCTAACCTCAAGAGTTCAAGTTCTTTCACCTCTTTTTCTGGCTGGGCCCAAATTCCAAAGTTGATGAACTGTAGTGCTGGCCCAAGACCTAGGGCAGACCCTAGTACAGTGAGCTCTGGTAACCCAATTCATCGTGGTTCTTGAAGTCTAAAGTGGCACCAGCCTTGTTGCATCTTTCTTCGCAAATTACAGGAAACGGGGAGAAGGGCACTTCTCTCTCTAGATCCCTTTATATTTTATCCCATGACTCTTCTCTCCTTCAATAATAACCACTGTTCGCAGATGGGTGACTTCATGTCCTAGGCATTGAGCTAAGAAATTCATATATACAATCTCACTAAACCCTAATAGTGACTTTAGAATAAGTATTATTATCTCCATCCTACAGATGAAAACACTAAGGCCAAGAGCAGCTACGTGACTTGCTTGAAATACACAGCTTGTAAATGTGAGATTGAGCCTATGAAGATTCCAGGACCCTCAGATATGAAACTGCACTTGTGTAAAAGGAGAGACATAAACCTGATCTTCTGACCCTTGGTAGCCCAGATGGTAAGAGACAGCCATTTAAGAGCTTAAGGTTCAATTCTTACCTGAAAAATGAGACGATAATTATCTACCTGAAAGATGATGCTGTGAAAGTGCTGCACTCAATATGCCAGCAAATTTGGAAAACTCAG
This sequence comes from Okapia johnstoni, assembly GCA_024291935.2. Taxonomy (NCBI): domain Eukaryota; kingdom Metazoa; phylum Chordata; class Mammalia; order Artiodactyla; family Giraffidae; genus Okapia; species Okapia johnstoni. Next base: position 13,494,424 of record CM044325.1, read on the forward strand.
CAGTGGCCACAGGACTGGAAAAGGTCAGTTTTCATTCCAATCCCTAAGAAAAGCAATGCCAAAGAATGCTCAAACTACCGCACAATTGCACTCATCTCACCCGCTAGTAAAGTAATGCAAAATTCTCCAAGCCAGGCTTCAACAATACGTGAACTTCCAGATGTTCAAGCTGGTTTTAGAAAAGGCAGAGGAACCAGAGATCAAATTGCCAACATCCACTGGATCATCAAGAAAGCAAGAGAGTTCCAGAAAAACATCTATTTCTGCTTTATTGACTATGCCAAAGCCTTTGACTGTGTGGATCACAATAAACTGTGGAAAATTCTGAAAGAGATGGGAATACCAGACCATCTGACCTGCCTCCTGAGAAATCTGTATGCAGGTCAGGAAGCAACAGTTAGAACTGGAGCTGGAACAACAGACTGGTTCCAAATAGGGAAAGGAGTACGTCAAAGCTGTATACTGTCACTCTGCTTATTTAACTTATATGCAGAGTATATCATGAGAAACGCTGGGCTGGAAGAAACACAAACTAGAATCAAGATTTGCTGGGAGAAATATCAATAACCTCAGATATGCAGATGACACCACCCTTATGGCAGAAAGTGAAGAAGAACTAATGAGCCTCTTGATGAAAGTGAACGAGGAGAGTGAAAAAGGTGGCTTAAAGCTCAGCGTTCAGGAAACTAAGATCATGGCATCTGGTCCCATCACTTCATGGGAAATAGATGGGGAAACAGTGGAAACAGTGTCAGACTTTATTTTTTTGGGCTCCAAAATCACTGTAGATGGTGATTGCAGCCATGAACTTAAAAGACGCTTACTCCTTGGAAGGAAGGTTATGGCCAACCTAGATAGCATATTTAAAAGCAGAGACATTACTTTGCCAACAAAAGTTCGTCTAGTCAAGGCTATGGTTTTTCCAGTAGTCATGTATGGATGTGAGAGTTGGATGGTGAAGAAAGCTGAGCGCCGAAGAATTGATGCTTTTGAACTGTGGTGTTGGAGAAGACTCTTGAGGGTCCCTTGGACTGCAAGGAGATCCAATCAATCCATCCTAAAGGAGATCAATCCTGGGTGTTCATTGGAAGGACTGATGCTGAAGCTGAAACTCCAATACTTTGGCCACTTCAAGCGAAGAGTTGACTCATTGGAAAAGACCCTAATGCTGGGTAGGATTGGGGGCAGGAGGAGAAGGGGACGACAGAGGATGAGATGGTTGGATGGTATCACCGACTCGATGGACATGGGTTTGGGTATACTCCGGGAGTTGGTGATGGGCAGAGAGGCCTGGCGTGCTGCAATTCATGGGGTCGCAAAGAGTCAGACACAACTGAGCGACTGAACTGAACTGAAGGGTTGTTGTAATGAGTTGGAAGGTACATGCAAGTTCTTTTTTAAGATGAAAAATTTCCAGATAAGGGTAGGATGACTATGGAAGGAGAAGAACATAGACACTGGGTTTGTCTCTCAGCCCTCACAGCTGCCTCTGCCCCTATAGACTGGTGTAGGCACCTCTGAGAGAGGCTTGGGGTTCCAGTGGCCACAGATCCACACACTGACCACAGTGCTAAGTTTGATCTCTATGCACCTTGCAACCTGTACTGTTGGACAGGTGGCTGCCCTTCTTGCACTCCACAGAGGCTGTGTGGGTGGTGGCCCTTTTCTATGGAGGATGGACAGGCACCGGCAGGCCTGTTCAGGCAGTGCCATTTGATAGGGAGACCGCTGAACACAAGTACCGGGCAGGCTTCTTAGCTTTCCAGTGTTCCATCTGTTCTCAGAATCCCCTTCTGTAGGACTGAGTCTTCTGCTACTGCTGCTGCTGGATTTATAATGGAATTAACCCCAACCTTTTTTCTTTTAATTCAAAAAGTAACTTTTTGTTTTTTGCTGATCTGTACTTGCTGGAGCAAACAAGTACTGCTTCTGTAAAAAGGAAAAAAAAAAACCCCATGGTGTTATCCACTCGTGATTAACACATTGAAATATATTCATTTATACCCCTCCTGTGCATGCTAAGTTGCTTCAGTCATGTCCTACTCTTTGCAACCCCCTGGACTTTAGCCCGCCAGGCTCCTCTGTCCATGGGGTTCTCCAGGCAAACAGATGGGAATGGGTGGCCATGCCCTCCTCCAGGGTATCTTCTCGACCCAGGGATCCAATCCACATCTCTTCTGTCTCCTGCATTGGCAGGCGGGTTCTTTACCACTAGCGCCACCTGGGAAGCCCCTATACCCCTCTGATGCATATGTAAAAATATATATTTCAATAGGTTCTTTCATAGTTTACTTTTTTCTTTCAACTATCAATCACAAATACTGTTCCTTATCAAGAAATATAGTTCTATAAGGTTATGATTCATGATTAAGTTATACAGATTATCATACCTAATATTGGACACAAATTATTTCTACCTTTTCACTATTACCTACACACTCTGTGATGCATATTCACACTGGTGAATCTTTAGGTTCACCCTTAATTATTTCCAAAGAAAAAATTCCCTGAAGGGAAACTCCTGGGTCAAAAGAAAAATTACAAAGATAGTACAGAGGGTTTCAATATCTAGTTTCCTCTAATATTATTATCTTACATTAGTGCATTTGTTAGAATGAGTCAACAAACTTGGTGTACTAGTATTAATACTTATATAAACTAGTATTTATACTTTTATAAGTATTATACTTATATAATACTTATTATATAAGTACATATATACTTATATAATATTCAACATAATATTAAAGTATTAATATAAGTATTAATACTTATATAAACATATATCATGTCTATATTTGATACAGATTCCCTTAGCTTTTTCCCTAATGTCCTTTTTCTGTTCCAAATTTCACTCACGATACTACATTATATTTAGTCATCAGGTCTCCTAAGTCTCACTGTGGCTTTGACGGTTTCTTAGACTTTCTTGTTTTTGATGACCTTGACAGTGTTGAGAAGTGCTGGTCAGGTATTTGGCAGAATGTCCCTACCATTTGGGATCTGTCTCAAGTTCTTTTCATGGTTATGGGTCTTAAGAAGGAAAATCATAGAAGTAAAGTACTGTTCTGATCACATCATATCAAGGGCATATGCTATTGATATGACAGTGCTGTTAATGCTGACCTTGATCACCTGGCTGAGCTAGTACTTGTTAAAGGTTTTCCACTGGAAAGTTACTCTTTTTCCCCCTTCACCTACTGTACTCTTTGGAAAGAAGTCATGATGAGTAGCTACACCTAAGCAGTGAGGAGTTATGCTCCCCTAGGATGAAGGCAGAGTATCGAAAATCAATTGAAATTATTCTGAACATGAGATCTGTCTCTTCTTCATTTATTTATTTATGGATCATTTGTTTACATCAGTATGGACTCACAGATACTTATTTTTACATTTGGGTTATAATCCAATGCCACTTTATTTTGTTGCTCAAATTGTTCAGCTTTGGCCTTTGGGAGCTCTTGTATTAGAAATAGTCCAATCCTGTGACCTCTGACATACCCTCATCAATGTGAGGTTTGTTTTGAGGTTTGGGGGGAGCACTTCCTTGCTTTCAGACACTACAAAATACTACAGCCTAATCCTATATATTTCCTGCCCCAATCCAAGAATCAGATATTCCCCCAACAAGCAAAGGATAAGCATTTTTAAAAGTATTTGATCTATTATTGTTAAAATGCCCTCCAGAAATCATCCTGTACTGATTTACAATCATTACTCAAATAGGTATGAGAATGCCCATCTTCCCCACACCCTTGCCAATGTGGGGCAGGCAGTTCCAGTGTCTGTGGGGATGAGATGGTGTGTATTTCTTCTTTCTGCAATAATTTCTATGTTACTATTTGGTTTTCTGCTGAACTTCAAGAGGGAAATGCCATAGGGGCTGATTATTTGGTTTCCTGTTGAACTTCAAGAGGGAAATACCATGTGGGCTGTAAGCTCTTCCTTTTCTCTGGCCTTTCTGTTGGCCTTCCCCAACCTCCCCTCCCTTCCACTACTGCTGACCTCCTGTTGTGAGGGCTAAAAGGAACTCTTTCCAAAGCCTCCATTAGGCCCTGGGCAACTCCAGGGGGTGGGGGTTTAGAAGCAGAAAATAGCTCAAGGGTTTACCTTCCCTGCTTCCCACACCTCCAGGAAATCCACCCGACCCAGTTTCCTCATCTTTTCTTGGCAAGTGCATAATAGAAACCAAATCTCTCTCAAGCAGTTTCCTTCCACAAAAGTCTTAAACATAAGATTTAATAAAATGCTGGACTTCAAATTTCCTGTTGCCTCAGCTGCTGTATCTTACAAGTTACCAAAGGGAGAGGAGAAAAGATCAATAAATAAATACACTCTTGACATTAATCTCTAATCTCTGTATGAAGAGTAGGCTTTTTTCCCCAAGTGTCCCATATTAGTTCTCAGTAGTTTTGAGTCCCAAGATGACCTTAAACTGAGGTCCGGAAGTTGTACAAAGTTGTAAATTGGAAGCACACCAACTCTCAGAATCTACTTCTCATGTCACAGAGGGTTATGAATGTGGATTTAAGAGTTAGGAACACCTAGGTTTGAGTCACAGCTTTGCCATTTACTAGTTGTGGGATTTTGAGTTTAGTGTTCTTACCTGGAAATGGAGGACAACTTAGTACCTACCTAGAGGAGTTACTGGGAGGATGAGCTGAGGATTAATATAGAGAGAGACTTCTGGACCTATAGAGAGAGAGCTGGGCATGGAACCCAGCACCTAGAAAGTGCACAGTACACTGTATAGTTATAGATGAAGAAATCAAAGCTAAGAGAGGCCACAAGCTAAACAGGGAGCTGATGGCGGTGAGATGAACTGAACATGAGTTTCTGGTTCCTGAACATATCATCATATTTGCAAGCTTCATTTTCTCTAAGAATGCCATTTATTAACGAGAGAAGAGCCAATGCCGCTGTCACACATGCATGACAGGCATCATTCTGCCACTTGAATGGGTTCAAGATTGCTTCTCAAGCTTGTTCTCTTGGTGTTTGATAATGGGCTGATGGCTAATAACAATAGTCAACAACTATAATTTATTGAGTGCTTTATGTGTACCAACCACTGTGCTCAAAATCTCCCTATCCCTCTGAGTATGAGCGAGTTCTGTCCACTCCCACCGCATTTCTATCCTGTGGCTGTCCACTCCTCTTCTCCAATGCCAACACCATCTCCTGCTTGAACTGCTGCAGTTGACTTTGGACTGGTTTTCCTATTTATATTCTTACTTCACTACTGTTTGGTTTTCAAACTGCACTCAGACTAATAGTTTGTAAATGTACAACAGATCATGTCACTGCCCACTTAAAAATCCATCAATGGCTTCCTAGAGCCTTAAAATAAAGTCCCTGGCCTATATGGTTTGGCCCCTGCCTACCTCTCTGACCTATTTCATGCCACTTGCCAGCCACACTAGCTCTCTCTTTGCCTCCTCAGATAAGCAGAGCTTGGTCCTGTCTAAGACTTGTGCATTTGCTGTTAGAACTCAAAAGCTCTTCCCATCACAGCTTGGAATGACTGGCTCCTTAACACTTAGGTCTTAGCTCCAATGTTACCTTTTCTGAGACTTCCCCTGACCAAGCAGTCTAGAGTAACAACCCCCACCCCCCGCTGTGCTATTACATTAGATTCTCCTGTTGTCTTCACAGCACTGATCACTATCTAAAATTGTTTTGAGATGTAAAGGTCCTTAACTATTTTGTTCCTTGCTATGTCACTGGTACCTGATAATGTGCCTGGCACCAGTGAAACTTCAACACAGTTATTCTGAGTGAATGGTCAAAACAACCCCATAAAGAATTACTGTTCTAGAAACATTCCAAGTCTCCCCAGGCACGATGTGGGCAACTTGCTGGTCTTAACAGATACTGCCGAGGAATCTCATGGACAGCTTACCTGGAAATGGAGGACAACTTAGTACCTACCTAGAGGAGTTACTGGGAGGATGAGCTGAGGATTAATATAGAGAGAGACAGCTGGACCTATAGAGAGAGAGCTGGGCATGGAACCCAGCACCTAGAAAGTGCACAGTACATTGTATAGTTATAGATGAAGAAATCAAAGCTAAGAGAGGCCACAAGTGAGCCTGGGCTCCACTTCTTTCCTAACTCTCACTGCGATCACCAGGCACAAATAACCACTGGGGGCACCAGGTGTGGATTAAAATGCTGTATCATCAATGATGATTCCTTTTACAAATGGCTATGCCTTACTGGTAAAGAATGTGCGTGTTTGATGGACAAGGAATGCTGTGCCACTGAGGATAAAGCAGAAGCAAGTTCATGTCCAGTCCTTCCCAAGCAAAGAAACCTAAAGAACCCACTAAGCTCCATGAGGAAATGTTCCCATCTTCCTTATAAAACAGCTGCATGTTTGGCAACTTCCAGCCCTCTACAATCCAGCTGTGAGCTGACTCAAGGCAGGCTTGGATTCTAAGACTTCAACTATTTGCCCCTCACCCTAATGGTCTATGGAGGGAGAGTCGTCCAGGCCGAGATGGAAGTAGAGGGGAGTTTATTTACTGCCCCTCTCCTTCCCTTGGATGAAATGTCAGCTGAGGTGTAGATCCAGGAGTGGGAGAGCTGGGTGGTTACTGTGGTTGTAGTGACAGTTGGTACAAAAGCACACAACTAAGAATCAGAGACATGGCTTTACACTTCATCCCAGTTCACACCAAAAGTATGACTGCGAGCAGTGGGGGAGAATGCACACATGTATATGTAGGGCTGAGTCCCTTTGTTTCCACCTGAAACTATCACAATATTGTTAACTGGCTATACGCCAACACAAAATAAAAAGTTTAATAAAAACATTCAATTAAGCCCTGTGATATGCTGTGAAATCAAATGCAAACTTCATATTAAAATCATTTACTAATCCAATTATACTAAAATTATCAGAATTATTACATTTTTCTACTTTTAATGTACAGTTTTCTTCCTATCTGTATTTCAAAATTTACATAGAACATTTTAAAGACTTTTATAAACTCTGATATAAACATTTGAACATTTTTTGTTTTAAATTTATATTATATATTTAAAAATTTCTTGATACTTGAAACAAATTATTTTATTTTATTAAAATATCATTTCTGAAGTAAAAGTCTTTTGAATTGTGAAAAAAAGAAAAGCGGTATGACCTTGAGTGAGAGGCCTCTTTAAAGTTTCCATGTTTGTTTGTAAAATGAGGATAATGATACCTCTAATACTCACTAAATGGATGCTACCATTATTTACTAATGGGCTTCCCTGGTGGCTCAGATAGTAAAGAATCCACCTGCAGTGCAGGAGACCTGGGTTCAATCCCTGGGTTAGGAAGATGCCTTGGAGAAGAGAATGGCAACCCACTTCAGTATTCTTGCCTGAGGAATTCCATGGACAGAGGAGTCTGGCGGGCTACAGTCTATGGGGTCGCAAAGAGTGTGATATGACTGAGCGACTAACACTTTCACTTTTCACATTATTTACTAATAACCTTAACTGTAACCCTCTATAATGGCACCACCACTCCATTTTACAGATGAAAAAAGTGAGAAGTAGAGAAATGAATGACATCCCAAGGGCAGAGCTGGAATACAGCCAGGGCCTGGCCCTTGTTTTCAACCATGGACAGGGGACTCAGTGCTGAGTGAAGGCAGCTATGAGGGGGCATGTGAAGTCAGCTTGGCTGCATTTATTCAGCCAGGTTACTGGTAATGCCTCAATACCAGCAGCAAAGGTACCTTTGCTGACTGCTAAAGATTTTGCCAAGGCTTTGGCAGACTCAAATCCAAACCAGGTACTAGAAAACCACCTCCCTGCCTAGAGGACCCCAAGAGTCTCTTTTTTAAAAAAAAATACAGGCAGATGTTTTCAGTTTTTTCAACCACAGCCAGTCTGTGACTTCCCTATAGCAAGCCAGCTGCAAGTCAGCCATTTCCCTCTGATTCTCACCTTGGTTCTTGTGAGCTTCAGCAAACAGTCATGCAAAAGGGCCCGCCTCTAAGACACCATCCCCTGGACAGAGTCTCTCTGGGTCAGAAATCAGTTTCAATTTCAATTCCACTTGTCTTGAGGTGACAGCACCCAGGTCCTATTTAATTAGGCTGCACAGAAAATATCCTTCAAGGCTTCAGCTGATTTTCACTCCACCCCACTAGAGAAGAAAATCAGTGTTAAGTCGAGATAATGCCCCGCTGTCTGCCTTCAGGAAACTGGTGATGAAGGTGGTCTGAGGGATGTCTGCTCGGCCCGTGCAGCCTGCAGGGGTTCAGGGATTCAGCATGCCTTTACATGGCTGTATTGTAAATGTCAGTCTTCCCTACTTGGACTCCTTGGAGGCCAGATCTGTTGCTCATTCACTGTTTGCCCCGAGTGTTCACCAACATGCCTGGCTCTTATGACAAATCTGGTGATGGGTATACAGTCTCTCTCACAACCTGCCTCAGCCTAGGAGAAGGGAGTCAGCTGGTGAAGGAAGCGGTGGGGAATTCTGGCCTACAAGCAGAAGCTAGGCGCAGCAGGAAAGCAGATCCTTCTCCTAGGATTGCTAAGATCCGCCTGCTAGGAGAACGCCTATAGGAGGTGGTGTGACATGTTAGGATTGCCCACTTTGGGGGAAGACCAGAATTCCCACCCAAGCCCTTCTGAGCTGTGCGACTTTGGTAAAACAACCTCTCTAAGTCTTCATCTCCTTATCTGCGAAATAGGGAGCCATTCATTCACTCACTCTCTCAGTGAACAAATGTTTATTGAGTATTCACTTACATTGGGTTTTGTAACACATGATAGCATTATAGTAGTGAGCAAGACTGACAAAGTCTGGTTTTCATGCAGCTTAACTTCTAGTAAAGAAAGGCAACTAATAAGGGAGTTACACAAATTAATACTTTCAGATGGTAGAAAGTACTATGAGGACAACAAAGCAGGATTCTGAGATAGTGAATGATGGGTGCATGTGTGTTGAGGGGCAAAAGTATCGGGATCCACTGCTCGGAGTCGACGAGTATTAAGTAAGATAACAGATGTAAACGATTTAGCATCCTCACTAACAAGACAGGAGCACTCAACTGAAAGTCAACTGTTGTTATGTTACTTCATCCTGAGGTCAGCTGCTTCTCTCTCAGCTCACAGTGGCTGAGCCCCTGCTACAGGCAGGTGACCGGAGGCAGGGGGGGATCAGATAGGAGCTCAGAGTTGGGCAAAGAATGTAGCCTGTGTGTTATGAGAGAAGGAAGAAGTGGTAAATTCCACCTACAGAGTCAGCAAAGGCTATCACTTAATGTTGACAGATGGACTGGTATGATCCAGGAAGACTACGGGGCCAGAAGAAGGGCGTGCCAGGTGGAGGGAACAGCTTGAAAAAACTCTTGAAGATGCAACACAGCTTGGCATGTTCAGGGAGCTGTGAAAAACTCAGAATGGCTAGAGATCAAGTGCGAGAGGGCACGCTGAGAGGAGAAGCATCTCATCATCAGCTCCTAATGCTTATCTTCATGGGTCTGAAGTCTCTCCTAAGGAGATGCGGGGGGGCGGGCTGTGGACGGGAAAGAACAGGAGATGAGAAGTGTGTCAGAGCTCCATATGGCATCTACCACACTGCTAGCACTCCACTGCAAAACGTGAATAAGGGCTATGTTGAAAATGTGCAGCCTGAGTTCTGCGTGACGCCCCCCCCAGGCAGCACAAACAGATGTTTCGAGGAGGGGGAAAACCAAACACCCAGTGGTAACTCAATATAAATCCCGTGTCAGTGGAAGGCAGGCATCCGGCTGCTCAAATGGAACTGTATCATCAGCGCAAGCCTGAGACTCAGCCCAGATGAGGAATGCAGGTACCAGTGCATGATGCTGGGGGTCTGGAGTGAATGGACTCTTGTTCCCAAGAAGAACCAAGGACTCCCTCTTTGCCAAAGCCAGATACACTTGTCCAAGGGTCTAAGGCCCACCGGGGGAACTTTCTATAAGAGGGCTGTGTAACAGGGAAACAGGGAACTACAAGGAGGTTTCCTGTGCCAAGTTAGTAACTCAGGCACCTCTGCTAGCACGTCTTCTCTGAGTTGAGTGCAGAAATGTTTGTGTAAGGGCACCATTCAGATAGGGGCCTGGTTCCCTGCCTGTTTATTACTGTGTCCTATCCCTGCCCCTGCAGTACACGTTCTTGTCAGGAGTCTTCCCAGGAAATGGAGAAGAAATTAAGAATGTCTCATCTCCATTCCCAATATTCCAAAAGCTTATGATACAGTCAACAGGTCTGGCCTGTAGGAATCTGCCCTTACTGACAGAAAGGCTGCTCGAAGCAGACAGCCAAGGAAGGAGATGAACATCATGTCCAATATGCATTCAGCATCTTACCTGAGGCTCTCCCTGGACTCCAGGTCAGTGCTGTCAGAGACAGAGCACTAATCTGGCCAGAAGAGAGGAAGATGACCCCCCACACGTGAACACAGCAAGCAGGAGAGCCGAGCAAAGTGAGAAAAGAGGAACCGAACACTCCAGGTCTATCATCCTTTCGCCTGCCACTGCCCAGTCACAAGACTGAACAAAGACCACTGCTCTGGCTCAAAGGGCTGCCCTAGGCATTGGAGGAATGACTAGATACCCAACATGACATCATGCAGAAAGCAGCCAAAGCCGTCGTTACATTCAAAAGATCTCCGCATAAGCCATTAAATCTAAAGACCTTATCAAAGTCACTTACCTTAAGTCTAATGTACTCACTCAAGCTGAGCTCCCAGAGTTAAAAATCATAGATATTACAGGACAAGAGTAGGCCACGGGATTACCATAAGCACTTGAGCACAGGTGAGTTTTTGAGTGAGTCAGATGTCATCTCAGAAGCTGATGGGTTGAGATGGATGGTTAAATTTCAGTGGGGAAAAAGAAGTAATACTCCTTAAAGGGCCAGGACTAGGGTATAATAAGTACAGGATGCTAAAGGAAGCAGATAAAGATTATTAAAGACACGTTCTGTCTTCCTCCTAGGTTTTCCTGAAGCCAGCTCTGCTGTGACACTCAAATGACACAACCCTACCACTTCAGACCTGGTTCATCTGTTTTCAAAAGAACCTGTCTATGGCTCAGTCTCAACATATATCAGATGTTGTAAGATTGACTGAAGGCAACTGTTCTCCACTGGCCCAGTCACAGCGCTCAGCTAGCCAGAGCAGACAATTCTTTGACTACCTGATGCAGAGAGCCAACTCACTGGAAAAGACCCTGATGCTGAGAAAGACTGAGGGCATGAGGAGAAGGGGGCGATAGAAGATGAGATGGTTGGATGGCATCACCAATTCAATGAACATGAGTTTGAGCAAACTCCAAGAGATAGTGAAGGACAAGGAAGCCTGGTGTGCTGCAGTCCATGAAGTGAAAGTCGCTCAGTGATGTCCGACTCTTTGCAACCCCGTGGACTATACAGTTCATGCAATTCTCCAGGTCAGAATACTGGAATGGGTAGCCATTTCCTTCTCCAGGGTATCTTCCCAACCCAGGGATTGAACCCTGGTCTCCTGCATTGTAGGTGGAATCTTTACCAACTGAGCCACCAGGGAACCCCAGTCCATGGGGTCTCCACTTACTACCTGGTTCCCCTGGCCTCAGTTTCCTCACCTGTGCAACAGGCTCACAGGTTCTTCATGAATCTAAGAGGCATACGGCACATGGCAAATGCTCATTAAGTGGCTGTTCTTGTCAGGAAATGGTGCGCAAGACAGTACCTGCAACTTTCCCCACGCAGCTCTGCTCCCTTCCTCCTGCCTGGATCAGATGCTCTCTCAGACTCCACATCCAGAGTCCCAGTCAGAATTAAAGTTTACACAGGACAGTAAGCATATCAGTAAGCATGAGAAACTAACAAATGTACACAGATCTCCTGCCTTCCCTACCCGCTCACTACTTAAAACATGCCACATAGTCCTCACCCAGCCCAGCACAGATGGGTCGGAGGGCCAACAAAATTTCAGCTCATCACTTTGGGGAAAAGATGAGAGAATCCCTTTAGGGGTTGTTTCTAAATTAAAAATAAATTTTGCTGTGAGACAATAAGGCCACTCTTCCCTAAAAACTATTTTTACGGCTCTGGGCTAAAATATATACAAAAAAGAAAGAAAAGAATAAACAGATGAGAATTCTGTATATAAGAGTTCAAGAAAAGTCTATGGAACTACTTGACCTATGGGAAGAGAAAGCTCTATTCCTTCTCCCATGGCTTCTCCAATCTCCCTGAAGTCTGATTTCATTTCACTAGCTTTCCTGATCTCCATTACAGATGTCACGGACATATGCTATTGTGTCACCTAAGGTATACAACGCGATGATTTGACACGTGTATACTGTGGCATGTTTCCCATAGTAAGGTTAATTAACACATTCTTTGCCTTGCATAATTAGACTTCGCTATTGTTATTATGATCTAAGTCTGATTTCTGACAGTGCTCAGAATCCAGTGGGATGAAGGACTCTGGTGGCTACTCAGATGCCTCCTCTGGCCCACGGAGGAGGATGGGAAGACCAGTCTCTGGAAATGGCGCTAGATTAACTGCAGGAACCCGGTAACAAAGGCCGGAACCACTGGTCTATAAGGAAGACAACATGGTCACCCACTTAGCTCTGATTCATTTTAAATGGCATGAACAGTCGCAGGGGAACTGTAAAGGGCACTCTTGCTAGGGGTCAAAATGAGACTCTGATGAGCCTCTAGCACAGGAATGTGAAACGCGTCTAGAAGAGGAGAGTAGAATGACTCCATGAATCTGACACAACTCCATACTAAAGGCTTTATTTTCTCGCTTTCATTCCAACTCCCCCACCCCTCCCCTCTGGTAAAGAACAGTAATAGCATTGAAATCCACAGATAATCCTTAAATCTCTGTGGCAGCTCCAGTTCTAAACTCCTCCTTCACACTGACGGTTTTAACAGCTGTTAACAAGTCATAACAAGGCCCTCTCTTGCTCCAGCCTGGCATATCGATATCCTTTCTCTTGCCCTACTCAAATCATACCAGCCTTCAAGTCCACATGTTCCATGACGCTGTGATGACTCTCCAGCCTACATGTGTGTGTGCTCAGTCATATCCAACTTCTTGCGACCCCACAGACTGTAGCCTGCCAGACTCCTCTGTCCATGGGTTTGTCCAGGCAAGTATACTGGAGTGGGTTGACATTTTAGAGGGGATCTTCCCAACCCAGGGATCAAACCCACATCCTGTGCGGCTCCTGCACTGCAGGTGGATTCTTTACAACAGAGCTACCTGGGAAGCCTACAGAGACTCCAGCCTACAGAGACTACTCATCATTCCCCCTCAGACTCTCAGGGTCTGGGTCCTGCCTGTAGGGCCCGGGGGAACTTGGTTCCACTGTTCATGGCGGAGTGGTAGAAATGCAGGATCCTGAGGGTGGGTGGATGAGACCAGGCGAGCTAGAAGCAGCCTAGTTAAGGGAATATGCATGAAAATTGCCATGGAGGCAAGGCACTGAAGGGGCATAGTGGCAGCTGGAGCAGTGAACCATGTCTGTAAACAGGATCATTCATTACAAAGTTCAAACTTCAGAAGGTCCGAGAGGGCAAGGAAGTTGAGTGCAAGGTGAACAGGACTGAAGTGTTCAGGATGGGGGTTGTGAACACGGTGGGCACTGGAAGCCTCTTCAGGAAGTCTAGGCTGTGTGGTTTGGGGCAAAGTGCCTGAAAAGTTCAAGAGTCACAAAGACGGGGATGAAGTACTTAATTTGAAATCCACTTCCCTGGCATTGACCCCCTCCACTACAGGTATCTCTTGTGGTGCTATTAACCTGGTAGGATGCTTGCCTTTTCCTCCTCTGGACAGCTTGCAGCCTCTCAAAGGCATATATTGTGACTTATCACAAATCTGATGAGCAGTTTTGTGTCTAAGAATTGTGAAATGAAGGTAAGAGCTTTGGATTTTTCCTCCATTTCCTGTACCTCAATCACGTTCCCCTTGGTGAAGACAACAGGCATTAGTAGGTTAAGAAAAGCGGGAGGCAGTCTAGACCCCCGCCCTGGGGTGGGGGCAGACCATGGGATGATGGCTGGTGGGCTCTAGTGATGGCAGCATGCTCCTAAGGGCATTGCACACCTCTCACAGGGGTAACACATGCTGCGGAAACATACTTCCAGCTGCCCTGTGCTTGTTATCTCTGTTTTCATTTTGTTTGGGGTTGGTGTTGTTTAAGAACAATGGAAGCTTACCCATCCCATAATTCTCTCCTGATCATAACTCCAGACACGCTGGACAGAGGGAGCCAAGGTGGGAAGGCATCTGGAGCCATGCCTCCAGCTGCCTCCCAGGTGCTCTGGGACCCATCGTCTTGCTTTGCTGGAGCAGAGTCTGGCTGCCTCCTCCAGTCCCCACTGCTTTCCCAGAGGTCAGCCACAAGATCACGTCAGCAACAAGCAGCCATTACAGGTTGCATGCCTGCTGAGAATATCCTTCCAGTGTCAAGACTGTTAAAAGCACTTAAGGAAATCACAAGTGGGAGGTGAGAGAATACTTTGGGGAGAGATGGGATAGGGAGGGCAGAAAGGAAAGCAGCAGCCCACCTCCTGCCTTGGAGGGAAAAACAGGCCAGAAAAAGCAAAACTGGTTCTAAAGAAGGGGCCCTCCTTTGGGAAACGCAGAACACCGCATTTTTCAACCACTCAACTGCTAGGGCCAAAACATTTCAGGGTGCCTGGGAAACCTTTTGCTGATACAGAATAAAACGAAATTTTAAGCAACTTCGTATTTTTTAAAAGTTACTCAACGGCATGTATTATAGTAGGTATTTATATATAGTCTCTCATCCAATTTGGACTGCATCTTTGTGAAGAAGATATTTTGATTCCTCATTTTACAGATGTGTAAACTGATGTTCAGAGAAGTCAGTGGCTTGATCATGTTTGGAGTTCAAGTTTGTCTGACTGCAAAGCCAATGTTCTTCCTACCAAAAAAAAAAGAAATGTGAGTTGTGACTCCTTGCTAGGGCTGCATCATTCTGACCTACCTGTTGTTACTTACTCACTCCTGGGTTAATCAGGTATTAGCGTGTGGTGTGGGGTCTGTAGAGCACAGTGGCCTTTCCTGGGACCCATTTAAAGGAAGAGCAACCCTATCTATCTTAAGTGGGCTAACTGAGTCTCTGATGGAATCTTTCTTCAATCTTCTAGGTGTCAATAACCACCTAGAAGAGAAGGACTGGGTTCTGAGATAAGCAGACAATGTAACCTAGGTCACTTTCCTCTTTGAGTTTAGTATCCTCATCTGTAAAATGGATTCAAGAAAACCTTTATAATTGAGTAGTTGTGAACACTAAATAAGACACCTTATTAGAATCCTTAATATTATATCTGGCACAAGGTAAATACTTAATGACAGCTATTATTGCAATTTGTTTTTATTTCATACAGTTTTGGAAAATACATAGGTTTAGCTTCAATTTGTTCCCATTCAGTAGATACTATTTATTACTGAAAATTTTTTTTTAAATCTTGAGTTTGTTTCATAGCCAAGAACAACTATTACAAAAGAATGGCAGTGGAAGCACAGACAATTTGAGTTCAGGAAATAGAGTCATATTCTCTTCAGGGCTGGTCTTCTCCTTATCTGTTCAGTCATCTTTGCTGTTCAGTCGCTAAGTCCTGTCCAACTCTTCTGCGACCCCATGGACAGTAGCCTGCCAGTCTCTTTATCTATGGGATTTTTCAGGCAAGAATACTGGAGTGGGTTGTCATTTCCTCCTCCAGGGGATCTTCTGGACCCAGAGCTCCAACCTACATCTCCTGCGTTGGCTGGTGGGTTCTTTACCACTAAACCACCAGGGAAGCCCATCAATCACCTTAGAGCAGACTGTTAAGTACAGCTACTTAGAGACTAGAAACTTATGCTATATATATACATATATATATACACACATATACATATATATATATATGGCAGGAACCTTGAGCACTTTAGGAGGCAAAAGACATGAGTAGGATGAATTAATGCAAATGGCTCTGCTTCTAGTTATATAGTCCCCTGAAGGCACATTTACTTGAGGAACTCTCTTAAGATGGGCGGCTCCTCAGGAGGGCAGTTTAGGCTGGTTCCCTGGCTTGCCAGCCAGCTTAATCAAGCAGGGAGCAGTGAACTGAAGGAGAATCAGGCTGATACTGTGTCCTAGCTCCTGCTCCTCACTCTGACCCCAACATGGGCACAAAGACCTAGATTTCTCTGTGGGATTTATTCTCTGGTACTTCTGACTCAAAGCTGGTGGTAAACTGCATCTTCTTCTGCTCCAGGTCCATGGAAACCTGAAGCCACTGCTGCAGGAGACGGCTTCTACCTGCATCCTCATTTCTGCACCCCTTTCAGAAAGGCTTTCCAGGTTGACGCAAGACTAAACCCTGCTGCAGGGCAGAGGTAAACTGTGCTTCATATCACTGCCCCTGAGGAAATGGTGAACAATCTTTCTCTTACTGTTTTACTCCTTTTCTTTTCGAGGATACAGCAAGCCGTTCCAGTTGTTTGAATTTGCAAGAATGGAGACTTTGAGACTCAAGAGATCCAACTCAGAGCTAGAATCGTTTGTGTTTTAACTAAACCCCCAAACAGTATATTTGGTTCTACAGAACTTTCTATAAAATAGACTTTTCAGTGTAGGACAAGTGCAAGTAGCTCTGTGGCATGAAGGAAGGAAGAGCAATAACTTCTTTGAGTACTGCACTGGTCTTAACTGGGCTTATACTGCTATGTAGATTTGGGGAAACTAGTTCTCTCAAGCCTGTCTTTCAGGTATTGACAGAAGAGTCAGGTGATGCATTGTGTAAAAATTAAGGCTCCAGAGACTCAGAGGAAAAAGCATTCCCTATGAAACAGAAAAAGACAGATATTGAAATTTCACAGCCTCATTTTTTTGATAGTAGATTTTCAGCAATAAAATCTAGTGAGATTTAAGATTACTTAGCGACTAGAAAGAAATTTTGTTCCCCAAGCCAAATTTTAGAGTTATGCTTGCCCTTTTTTTGTTAAAGGCAAAACCAAACATTTCGGGACCCCCAATATTTGCATTTTGCATACACGTGTACAAACACGCACGCCCATACCCATTACCCATTCTAAATTCAGTTTGCAATCTCTATTTCTTCTTTAATTTGCCTTGCAATCACTGAGTGGCCAATTTTTATTAACAGGCAACTCCTGAATATCTAAAAGATTTTGCTGGAATAGGTGTGGTATAAAAACATAGGATTTTATAGAAATTTAGGATACTCTTACATTCTGTAAACCACCACATCACCTCCTTTAAAATTCCTAGAACCTTTGAATGGGGATTCACAATATTGGGCCTCACAGGTTATCTTCCAGGTAACCTTTAACTGCTGAGATTCCAAGCCTTGGAAAGGATATGTTTGGTACAGCTATATGTAACAAGATATCACCCTAAGAACCCCCTGCAGACAGCAGGCTAAATGTCTAGCACTGCTTGGCCCATATATTGCTTCAAATATACAGGAGGCCATTTCTTGGACAGCTAAGAGCCCCAGCCTCTCTCCATAAAGGCAACATTCTACTACAATCGGGCATTTCAGATTCTGTGACTATTACCATCCCTTTATTTCATAGACAGACTCTCAGCATAAAGATCAGGTCATTCCCACCAAGTGGAAGGGGGGTTCTGGAAGGGGAAAACATGTACACCCATGGTGGATTCATGTCAATGTATGGCAAAACAAATATAATATTGTAAAGTTAAAAAACAGAAAATAAACTAATTAAAAAAAAAAAAAAGATCAGGTCACATAATTAATTCCAAACTGAGCACATTCTGCTCCCTGGTGGGCCTGTCTCACTATTTACCCTCAATGTCAAAAAGGCTGTGACGGTGTGTGCTGACTGATGAGACTGGCTGGTACCAAGCATATCAACCTTGCTGGCTGTACACACGAGGGCAAGAAGATCTTGGGGGTACCCCCAAACTTGGACCCCTCAATCAGCAAGGCTCTCTCTCTAACAACATCTGACTATAATTTATG
Organism: Okapia johnstoni; assembly: GCA_024291935.2. NCBI lineage: Eukaryota > Metazoa > Chordata > Mammalia > Artiodactyla > Giraffidae > Okapia > Okapia johnstoni. Next base: position 13,512,421 of record CM044325.1, read on the forward strand.
CCCACTGGGGAGGCCCTTCTATCCCTTAGGAAACTTGCTTGCATAGGTTTGCTGATGTTCACAGCACATTACTTCCAATGTGCCCTTCCAGGAAAGAGCCAGACTCCTACTTCAGGCACACAATTCATTCTGACCCAAACATTCTATCTGCTGCATGAATGCAAAAACATATGCACACACACAGGGCGGCCCTCATTTTCTCTGGAGTAATGGGAGCCTGGGCAATACTTTAAGTATTCATTTCCCAACATAAATTAGAATGGAGCATTGAAATCACCAGTGACATCTGCATAGATCCAGAATGTATTCATTATGGTTGGTGCTATTACAATGAAAGGAAATGCATTCATAATGGCAGGACATTTGAAATAATGTGTTGCTGGAGTCCGTGTCCATCAAGCAATAATGAAGAAACAGGAGTGGGTCAAATAAATTAGAAGGAGTAAGAGGGGCTTGTGATGAGGTGGCTTCAAGGGCTCTGGGCAATGTCAGTGAGCTGGCACATCCACTGGGTTCATAGGGAGAAAGTTATGAGAATTTCAAGGTAGCAGAGGCAAGAAGGGCATCAGGCTGACCTTCTGGAGAACTGAGGTCTGAATCCTGGCTCTGTTGTATGCTAGCTTTATGATCCTGGGCAAGTCACGTCAATATGACCTTGGTTATGTCCATACCTGGACTACTCATTTCTAACAAGAGGAGACAGACCTTAAGGACTGCATGAGGAGGAAAGGAGAGACCATATGTTAAGTGCTCAGCTAGAGTCTGGTGTGTAATGAGCATATGTCAACATTAGCTCTCTGTTTTCTTTTTTTGTTATCACTAAATAAATGTTCAACTCTGTGATTTCAGGCATCGTCTAGCTCACCAAATCTCAGTTTCTTCTGCAAAGTGGAGCTAATAACACTGGCTCTTCCTACTGCGTGAGCTTATTACAAAGAGTAAGTGAAATGGAAAGTTTGGCAAGATACTACTGATTGGCTGAATTTAGTCATTCTCAACTTGCTCTCCCTGCTGCTTTCTACTCTGGGGTGAGGAAGGGTTAAATATCTGCATATCAAGCCTGTACTGCAGTGGGGGATGGGGACGTGAAGCCCAGTTCAGGCCTCTGACATAGAAGGATAAGTCTTCTGGTTGTACGTGGGAGGCTGTTTGCTGGAAAAAGTGTTTACTTCTCTGATTAATGCAGTCATGGCCCTTCTTCTGAGCCCTTCTTCATGCTTGAACATGGATATGACACCCAGAGCTGCAGCCCTTTTTCAATCATAAGGCAACAAGCATGAAGGAAAAGCCCAGGGAGTCTCAGAGGAACATGGCAGTACTGTCATCATTAGCCACTGAACCAAAGCCAGCACTCACCTCCCTCCAAACTTATTATGTGAAACAAGTAAACCTCTGTTTGCTTAAGCTACCGATACTAGAGTTTTCTCTTACTCAAAGCTGAACACAATTCTGATACAGTGCATTAAGTACGCTGGAGAATTAAAAGCCCTATATATAAGCACATGATCCTTCCTCTGCCAAGAACTTCATTCCCTTGGACCCATCCGGCTAATTTATCTATATCCTTTAAACTTAGGTTTAGTAATATCTTCTCTAGGAAGCTTTCCAAGACCCTATCCCTTGCATTTCTCCCATCCTCTGGACTTCTCAAAGCACTCCATAACGCCTGGATCAGTACATGTTCCACTGATTTGTAATGAGCCATCTCCTTGTCTCTTTGCTCCACCAGATGCTTTAAATGTCTCAACAGCAAGGATCCCTATTTTACCCACTTAAAAAATTTCGTAGCGCTTGTCATTAATACCTGGCACACAGAAATAACTCATTAAGGATTTAATGAAATACTGAATAAACCAACCAAAGAATGACCTGAAAGGACATGAGAGGTAAATGAGAGCCTGTGTAGTCTCACTGTCCATTCATACTTTTGAGATGCTGCAAATAGCTTTCTAAATCCTGTTATTACTTTTGGGGTATCTGGGTTGGGACAGCCTATGTTAGGTCTAGGCAGTGATTTATTGCTTTAGGTCACTCCACTTGATCCTAGTCTGAGTTCATGACAGTCCCCTATTCCTACCTCCTAAACTCTTTTTTGCTGTGTGTTGACTGAGTCCATACTTACCTACACAAAAAGAATTTGACTTCCTTCTTTGTGGTGATACCCAAAGACATCCTGGGAGTATCGCTATATAGCACCAAAGTAAACGTTCACACCGCCCAGCAGCCCCCTCCGAGGTGTCTGAGTTCTGTCTGCGTGTGACTGGGCTTCTGGGGGCGCCTGCTGACTCTGCCATCCCTGGGTCCTTGCCATCCTCGAACGTACAGTGTGGGGTCTTCACGCTCAGCCTGAGGTATGTGGTTCTTTAGAAGGAGATACATGTAAACTCACGTGTCCTCTCTGTTGATAAAGCTAGCTTGTCTCCATGACTTGTAGAGATCATAGCCTTCTTGAAGCCACATGACTAACCCATTGCAGAATACCCAGAAAAAGAGTAATGCCAGATAATGTAATATTATGATTCAGATTATAAATCAGAAACATGTTCTATTATGAGGCATGTTATATTTTCAAAAAGTCTAAAAGGTGAAGTGGCCTGCTGTGACGGTCACCAGCGGCCAGCCTCAAGTCTGAACTCCCGTTCCCTTCACCTCTAATGCTCACATGCCCATTTTTGCTTGGCTGGCCCCTTTGTTCAGTCAGGTTTCAGCTCAAAAGTGACCTCCTTAGCCCTTCTTTGAACACCTTATCTTTAGCAGCTTCTTCTCCCCAACCCCCTTGTATCAAGTCACCCTTTTTCATTTCCTTTCTAGCACTGCTATCTGAAATTATTTTCTTCATTTAATGGTTTACTAGGTGTTTTTGTCTATCTCTTCTCACTAGAATTAAATTCCACCAGGGAAGGGATTGCATCTGTCTTGTTCATCGTGTATCTTTAGTCATAAGAGCTGTGCCTGGCATTAATAGAGGTGTTTAATAAACATGTGTTGAAAATGAGTAAGAGAGTGGGCAGCGTGTATTCACTCAGGAAATCCACTTTGCTGCCCTTTACTTGAGTTTCCCTTTGGGAGTGAGGATGAGGATGGGGTTGAGGGCCAAGAAGAATCCTTAGGAGGGAGAGGCCGGCTGTGGGAGGCTCCGTGGAGATATGGAAAGAGCCAGAGTTCTGGTTCTGCTACTGTCCTAATTGGAACATGTCCCTTGATCTCGCTGAGCTTCAGTTTTGTCATATGAATGGTAAACTGTTTCAGCAGATCAGGGTAACAGTTAAATGAGACAGCAGCGGCACACAGTGAGGGAGTTTGTTCCCCTCTGCCTGGCCCTTGAGGCTGTAAAAGGAGGAAGCAGTCCAGGAGCCCCAGGAAAGTCGTCTAATGCTTGTCCCTCTTCTAGCAGTCACCTTAGCAACCGCAACAGTCCTTCATGGAGATAATGTCAACCTGCTGTATCATGGAGGCTAGCCCACGGGCCAGTTGTGAAGTCCTGAGGATGTTCTCAAAACACTGAGCATGAGTCTACTTTGCAAGTTTATTAGAAATGTATTCCTTCCTTCTCAACCTTACATCAACCTGTGTTAAACTGGGGCTGACGTTATTCCACAGAGGTAAGCTTATTCATCTGCTTAAAGAGCTATGGGTGCTGATTCTACCACAGCATGTGCTTGCTGTAGTCTCATCAAAATCAGACATTCAAAGCCATCAAAAATTTGTGGTCTCCGGGCCTGCTAGACACACTTCTGGTGACATCTTCTTTGATAGATATTTACTTGTTTAAACATTTAAATCCTTACACTCAATTTATTCTATCCATTCATCTGTTAATTCAACAAGCATTATCTTAGTACCAACTGCATGTTTAACCCTAAGAGTTACCATATCCTCACAGTTACTAAATGGTAAGCACTGTGCCTAACCCTTATGAGCATCAGATCATTCAATCTTCATTTCACCCCATAGGCATTATGATTATACTCATTTTACGGAGAAGAGAGCTGAAACCCAGGAGTTTACATAAATTGCTTACATGGACAATTAATGATGGCCAGAACTTTAACCTAGGTCTTTCTGACACCAACACCAACCCCATTCTGTTTCACAATACTCTAGCAAGTAGGTCTTGAAAAGGCACTTGGTACTTACCAGGGTCCTAGACACTTTCATGAATTAAAAAGAAACAACACTAGACTATGTGACCTTTCTCAGGAACTCTGTCTTACTCTTCTTTGCATTCCCAACCTCTTAAGCAATAATGAGAATGTGACTCCTGTTTTCAAAGATACAGTAGAGCCAAATAGACAAGTATGCATGAAAGACCTTAAGAAGAAGTCCAAGACACAAACTCTACAGGGTACAAAATGTATGTGTATGACTACCACTAGGGGATGGGTTTAACTTTATAACTAAGCAACAAAATGAGGAGACTGGATGAGCCTGGGCATCAGAGATTCCAATGCTTATAGGGACCCCATAGGTAACATGAATGAATGAGGCAAATAAATTGGGCCAGGTGGAGGCTGGTAAACTGCAAAGTACATTCCCCTTCTAAGGAGCCAGCTGGTCAATGTCATGGGTAAATACAGATTTAGTACTGCTAAAAATTCTGAATTATCAAAAGAAGCTGAAAAAAATCTGCTTTTTGATGTGAAATCTTTCAATTTTTGAATGCTGGTCAGTTGAAAAAAATACTTTATGAGGCAAACAAAACCTCCTTGGGCTAGATTTGGCTGGCTGATGACCCATGAGTTTGCAGTTTGGGGATTAGGCTGCATTTCATAATCTTTTCACCATCAAGGACCCCCATGCACCCTCCAAAGGCTTCAGAATTTGAAACTCTTTGTCTAACACACAACATTTTTGAACATTTAATTAGTTTTCTTGTGTGAATTAAATAATCAATAACTGACAAATTAGGTCACCATGGGGTGAAAAAAGTTAACATAATTCTGCTCTGTTGCAGTTAAATGTAAGATTTCTCACTACAATTTTTGAAATATTGAAAATAGTTTACAGACTTTTATTTCTATCTTCATAGATCCTTTTGGGGTCTGAAGAGTCCGGGTAGAAATTAAATACGTAGACTCTTAACATCTGGTGGCAGTAAGGCATAGTGGGGAAAATGTGGGAACTAGGGTCAAACAGAACTGGGTTGAATCCTAGCTCTTCAACTTATTAGCTGAGTGAACTTCAATAAATAATTCAGCATCTTTTACTTATTTGCAAAAGGGAATAATTTGTGATCCATGTTTTTCTCTTACCATCATCTAATTAAAAGAAGCACCCAGATAACAGCCCACTTAATACCATTACGATGATTTAAATAGCTCCAGCTCACAAATGCGCAAAGCAAAAGGCTCCCTGTCGTGAACAGGAGTCATGATGATGTGCATGCTGATGGAGGAGCAGCGCATCTATGACCTTCCATTATACCCTTCATCTGAGGAACTCCAAGTGTGCGATAACAGCCCAGAGAGGCAGAGAAGCAGAGACTTGGTGTGTTTACAAGTCCTGCCAAAAACCATGCGTGCCCTGCCTTAGATGAGCAGATGCCAGAGGGTCTAATCCCTTAGTAACTCATGCTAAATATCAACCAAAAAACTATCATTGTTGCCACCACTAACATAATCGATTAATAACTGAACTCATCAGTATAGTGTTTTACTATTCACAAAATCATTCAATGTACATTTATCATATGTTTCTCACAAGTATCTAGAGTGGCTGGGGAGGTACAAGTCAGCTCCATTTTGTGAATCAGAAAACAGATTCTAAGAAGTTGGAACTCGTTTACGGCCACTAAATCAGCGAGAAATGGAAGTAACTCCAGTGACTTAAAATTCATGTTTTTTTTCATATACCCTGACCTTTAAGAGGCAACAGCAAATGAGAAACAGGGGTGCTGTTAGGAGTCACATGTTGGTTGAGCGCATCTTCTGTTTATCTGTGAAATGCTAACTGTACAATAAATGAAGTTGTTCTGCAATAGACACTAGGTATAGGCACTTAGAGGCACTCTGTTGTCTAACTATTAAAAAAACTGTTAAGAAAAATTAAATTATCATCTTTGATTACATACCAGTTTGCTTCTCTAGGGGAGCATAGCAGAATATTGTTTAATTTTTGCTTACCTTTTTCAATTCACCCTTCAACCCTGTCCCTACCTGGGGGAAGAAAAGTCCCACAAACCACATGACTCCTCACCTCCCACTCCCACCCCCGTTCTGCAGTAACTGATGAGACAGGCACCTAACTCAGGGGTAGCTAATTAACAGACATGAATTGGCTAGATCTTCTCTCAAGATTGTGGTGAAGCAATGTTGAATTCTGCATCAGAAAACTGCTCTATAGCAGGGACCAAAGTGCTGCCAGGACAAGCTGAGATTACAGGGAAAGAGGAGAGACAAAGCAGACAGAGCAGTCTGCCCTGTGGGGTGGAGGGTGAAGCAGGAAGAAGAAAGAGAGAAAGAAAGAACAGAGACTGCGAGAGCAACTTCTGGTCTTCGTCAGTTTCCATGCCTGTGCCCACCAGGCACAGAAACACTTCCCTTGATGGGTCCTGTGAAAAATGTACCGTATCTCTTCCATATCCCACTGTGTCATCTGAACTAGTTGGGGTGGATTTCTGTTCCTTACAATCAGAGTCTCTGGTTAATACAATGAGAAACAGGAGCCATAGTTATAACAGAGAACAGTTAAAAGAGTAGGAAATTGTTAAAAAGAAATTAAATCTCTTTCTTTTAGATGACAGAGAAAGAGAAGAAGAGAACGAACGACTGAAACTTCAAAACTGAAAAACTCTCGATTGTGGCTCCTCAAAATATGCCAAGTTTACTTCCATTATGTCTATGCTCTTTCTAAAACCAGAAGGATAAATGTTGGCCAAGCTCTCTTCTTATAAAATAAAGCATAATGCTGACAAGGGACTTAAATAGTGATATAGTACATGCCTTCCCCTCGTGAACCACAGTTCAAAATTCCCTTGTCACTACCAGAACGTACAATTATGACGCCCATTCTCTAATCTCCATCAATCAATTTACTGTTGCATAGCTCAGTTCAGGTCACTGGTTCAAATGGGTCAACACCTGTGAAATCTTCCCTGATTCCCCAGGAAGAATTAGTCACTTTTTATTCTGCTTCCCACAGCACTTAGCACATCTCTCTATGTGGGTTCTCGTACCGGTATATTATAATCCTTTGCCCATGAGCTTCATTTCTCAGTCGAACTACAAGTGCTTTGAGAGTAGGGCCCATGGCTCATTCTTTAACCCTGTTGTGCCTCACACAGTGTCTGACATACACACTGATGGAATAATTCAAGGCTCATTAGCTTTGCCTCCTGGGAGACTTCCTAGAAACAATAAAGATTTAAAATTTTTTGTAACAAATCAAGTGGTGTTACAACTATGCACACAAATGGTGTTTAACCATTTCAACTGAATCGGCCTATAATTTTAGTTTTTAAAAAGGTACAAAAATCATGTCAGAATTTAAATACCTGCTTGTTAAAAAGTTATACTTCAAAACACTGGCTATAGTGGAAGACAGGAAGGAGGTTAAAAACCTCAAACTATTTAAGTATAACTCTCATCTTTGGTCAACTTAGACGGTACCATTAATTTAACACTGAAATTTCAAAGTTGTCATTTAACTACAATGACCATATGAAAAGAGCACTGAATCCAGCATTTTGGGTGAAGTGGCTAAAAATATCAGGATATAAGAGGGTACCCAGGTTCCTGGAAACAAAGTTTATAGGGCAGGCAGACACTGGTTGATGGCAACTCAGCTTTGATGCAATACTTATGAAGCACAATAAACCAGTCCCCTCTTTAACAGCTGCACTCTACTACGGCAAAGCTGAGGGAGGGGGACAAGAAGCCATCACCAAGTGTGAGCTGATGTTGAAAGGGCTCTGCTGAAGACCATGCTGTCACTTGTTCACTGCATTCTCCACTGTCAAACAAGGAGAGCAGAGACTTCAGGAGTTAAACTATGATCAAGGTATTACTTTTGTTAGTGGAGACCCAATTAATATAGCGGGTCTATATTATATTTTCAAACAAGGAGAGCAGAGACTTCAGGAACTAAACTATAATCAAGGCATTAGTTTTGTTAGTGGAGACCCAATTAATATAGTGCCGAGATTTCTAAAGCTACAGTAGGTGCCTCCTGCCACCTCTCCCACCAAATTAGTGAAAGTGAAAGTCGCTCAGTTGTGTCCAACTCTTTGCAACCCCATGGACTATACAGTCTATGGAAATCTCTAGGCCAGAACACTGGAGTGGGTAGCCTATCCCCTCTCCAGGGGATCTTCCCAACTGAGGGATCGAACCCAGGACTCCCACTTTGCAGGCAGATTCTCTACCAACTGAGCCACCAGGAAAGCCCAAGAATACTGGAGTGGGTAGCCTATCCCTTCTCCAGGGGATCTTCCTGACCCAGGAATTGAACCGGGGTCTCCTGCATTCAGGCAGATTCTTTACCAGCTGAGCTACCAAGGAAGCCCCCCCAACTAAATTAAAGTCATCTGAATTCCAGGGAAGGAGTGATTTAATTTACTTAACTAGTCATTGATGGGGAAGTTGGAACAAAGACCTATCTGCATCCAGAAGAGACAATTTTATCCTAGTCTGCTCATTTCAATGGAGAGCAAAGAGCAAGGAAGGTCCATCCTGCCTGAACCCAGTGATTCAAGAAAGCAAAAGAGAAGAGAGAAAGCCATGGCCATGCTGTCTTTTCAGGGCAGTGATTGTTAACACATTAACCCTGTGCAACTGAGAGGAGAGGTCAAATAATTGCTGGACTCTCACCAATCAGACAAGTTACTCCTCTTCCCAAGGGAAGGAGTGAGTACAGGATAAAAGAGGCTGAAGCATGCCCTTGAGAGGGAGGAAGAGTGGCAGAAATTTCTGATTCTGTGGATATGTGGTAGGTGGTAGGTTGGGGCAGAGGGGATAAGGATTCTTCTGAAACAGACTCCCAGGCTGGCACTGTGAAGGTGCTATCATAACATGAAATATACTGAAGGAAGCATAGAAAGATGCCAGGATACCAAAGATGCTGGAGAAACACTGTCCATAAGGCTACATTAGTCCCATGACCTCAAGGTGCTATGTGTTTCCAAGGACCCCACTTTGGAGATGAAAAAGAAATTCTATTTCCTTTTTGGATTCAAAATGAAGCCAAGGAGAAAGAGGGCTATAAGCAAAGTCAAAGAGGAAAGGCACACAACTCAATGGGCTGAGACCGATGCAAACTGGAGTCATAACTATAACACCTTCTCTCTAAGCCAACCTTCCCTCCCATGAGCACCACTCCCAGTGGTCTGTGATCTCCTAAGACAGAGACTTCAGAGTCTTAGACCCAGAGAGGGACAGAGCTAGAGGGAACCTCGGGGGCCACATCAAACTCAGGCCTTTCATTTTATAAACGTTGAACTCAAGCCCAGAAAGGTTCAATGACTTGCCTGAGTTTACGTAACTAGGTAGCGGCACAGCAAGGCTTGGAAGCCAGTGCTCCTGACTGAGCTCCATCTTCCTCCTTTATTCTCAAATGCAGCCACTAAGTTCTCTCCAGTCTCCATACCCATGTTTCCCCCATCTATTCTTTTCTCTGCGTGGCCACTCTTCTAATCCAAGCCTAGAACTTCAAGCTCTTTTATCTGAATCACTGCAAAAATGTTCTCATCTTGCGAGCCTTTCGGACTCTTCTCTCCCTGTGTCTCTTGCCTCAAAAGTGAGCCCCTGCTCTCCTGGGGTGAGTACACGATTTTGCCACCGCTCTTTTTCCTTTGCCAGCCAGCATGTCCCACACGGGGTCTGCTCTTTAGCCTTGGTCTTGGAATGAAGGAGAAGGAGGCAGAGCTAAAGCTGATCCACAGGGAACATGCAGTATGTGAGAGAAGTAAAGGCTTGTTGTTGCCACTGAGACTTCAGGGGCCTTTTCCATATCCCATGCACTCAGAACAGCGCCTAGCTCAGATTCGGCACCCGAAAGATTTTTTTTTTTAACTGAATGATCTCACTAGTCCTCGCATTAATCTTAACTTTAGATACTATTATCATCTGTATTTGGCAGATGAGAAAACCAAAGCCTAAGGAATTGAAATAGTAGGGCTAAGGTTATATAGCTAGTAGGTGATGAGGTTGGAATTCTGACCCAGAACCTCTGACCCCCAAAGCCTGTATTCTTTACCTAGTGCATCACACTGATTCTTTGGACTCTTAAAGTGACAAAGTATAAAACATGAGTTCAGTTTTCAATGAGTATTTTATCTTAAAGTTGTCTGATTATTTCGTATATTACATCATTTCTCCTTATCCACAGGGGAATTGATTCCAGGATCTCCCTCAGATACCAAAATCCACGATGTACAAGTCCCTTATCTATATATAATGGTAGAGTACACACAGATAACCTCCTCTGCCATTTCCCCGTAGTTGCAGGCAGAGTCCCTCCTGAAGATGTCTTTATTGACTGATGCTGGTTGATTCAGGACAAGAGTTCACTCTTCCTACTTCCAGTTCTCATGCAGTCAGAAGGCTGACTTGCGTACTCCTCACCTTGACTCAACAGCTCCAGAGGCAAAGACTGAATTTTAAACAACTTTCAGGTCTGATGGAGATGTAACTTGTAAAGAAGTGGATCACTTCTCCTTTTTCCCAGATGTCAGCCCTGTCACTCAAAGGCAGGTAGGAAGAGAAACGCCTTCTAGAAAGATTGTTATAAGAGAAGAAAGAGGAAACAGTCAGGCCTCAGCTGGAAAAGCAAGAGTCACTATCTCACGATAATACATGTGAGTTCACACCCTGCTTTTCCAGACAGCAGCCTGTACTACTGCTGGCTCAGACAGGCCGCTGTTCTCCAACTTCATCATCATAAGGCACACAAGTCCGCAGCTAAAAGGGCAGCCACTGACATGAAGGCACCTCTGCAGCCCATCACTTGTCAAGGACAAGGAAAGAGCACCACCCAAATCTCTCCACGGTCCTCAGAGCACAGTTTACTCCATGCAAAGTTCTCACTGCCACCTCCCTACCCTTCTCAGAAGGCTCAAACAGAGCAGACAGGGCATGTCTGCAGCTTTAAATGAAAAGAGCCAAGAAACTAGCCTTGAATACTTAGATTAAAATCCCTCTTTAGAGCAGATGCACACAGCTGAACTTTTATTTTTTAAAATATTTATTTACTAAATCATCTATTTATCTATCTTTCTTGCTGTAAGCCTACATTGAAGATTTGCAAAGGCAGAATAAAGAGTTGGTTAAGAATACAGACTCCACAGCCAGATGGCTTTGGTTCAAACCCTGGCTATGTGACCTTGGGCAAACTATTTAATCTTTCTGTGCTTAATTGTCCTCATCTGGAAAATGGGGACAGCAGCAGCCTCTACCCCTATGGGGCTATCAAAAGGATTACATGAAATCATGACACATAACACTCTTAGAACAGCGCCTGGTATGTGGTGAGCCCTTTTATCAGTGTTTGCTATTATGGCTATTATCTAAGGAATAGCCAAGGGCTCATGAGTGCTAGTCAGTCATTTTCCAAGCCTGGAACATGGCTAAGTATTGCTTGTGTATACAGTTAGCGAATAGTGTAACAGACCTGCTATGTCTCCTACTGAGATGAAGAAAAACCAAGTACAGCTGCCACTGTTCAGAAACTCACAGGCTATTGGTGGATAACAAAAGCCGATTCACAAATAACGGCTGAAGGTAAATGACCTGCACGAGGTGACAGATTGAGAATATAATCCAGTGAATCTAAGGCTTTCCTATTCCAAACCAGATTTCTCTCCACAACTTCGGAAACAGGTTCTGCATAACTATTTATTCAAATTAATTGTGTGCCTATCACTTTCCAGACACCGAGACAATGGTGGTGAAAAAGACAAAGCTTCTGCCCTCATGATATTTACTTCCAGTGGGGGGAAAAATAAGTTACAGATATAATCCATTTTCATGTAGTGACAAGTATAGCAGAAAGCCAAAGCAGGTAAGGAAGCAAGGAAGGGCCGAAGAGGCAACATTTCAGCTGAGGCCTAGATAATGAGAGGGACTGAGCCGTGTGAAGATCTGAGGAGCAACACCCAGGCAGAAGGGAACCCAGGCACGAAGGCCCTGAAGTGAAGGAACGTCCCCTCCGTCTGAAGGACAGTGAGAGAGCTGTGTGGCTGCAGCGAGCACCGGGCTGAGCAGCAGGCATGAGGATGGGGGAACCCCCTCCTGTGTGACTTTACAGGCCCTCTTCCTCCAGGTGATTCTGAAGCAAACTCCAGACATGATATATTTCATCCTGGGGCATTCTAAATAATTAGATGACCTCCTTTGTATCCTAAAGGAACATTCCAGCATCTATGCGAAGAATGGACTGGGGGGTGGTTACAGTGAGGGGAAAGATGAGTAAGAGCGGCCATAGGGAATGACAGTAGAATTACAGAGAAATTATGAATTACAGAGAATTGCAGAGAAATTATGTGGCCCGGACCAGTATGGAGAGTGGGCGGAGGAGAGAAGTCCTTGGATTTGATGTATAGATGAGGGTAAATCTGACAAAATTTACTGATTAATTGTATGTGGAATGTGAAGAAAAGAGAGATATTGAGTATTACTCTTAGGTTACTGGCTTGAGACATGATGATGCCATTTACTGAGAAGGAGAAGTCAAGGGTAGAACATGCTGGAGAGGGAGGAGAAAAGCAACAGCGATGTTTTGAACAAACGCAGCTGTGAGGGCAAAGGCACGGGATGGAGAACAAGAAGGCCTTACTGCAAGTCCTGACTCTTGCCATTTCTAGTTCTAGCTGGGCGACCCCGAACAGATCACTTACTCTCATTGAACCTTCTCATCTATGTAACACGGGGGTAAGCAAACTACATCTCAGGTTTGTTTGAATAAGGGAATAAGATGTCCATGTTGTTGTTTAGTCACCAAGTCGAGTCCAACTCTTTTGTGACCCTGTGGACTGTAGCCCACCAAGCTCCTCGTCTATGGAGTTTTCCGGGTAAGAATACTGGAGTGGGTTGCCATTTCCTTCTCCAGGGGATCTTCCCAAGCCAGGAAGCAAACCCACATCTCCTGTTCAGCAGGCGATTCTTTACCACTGAGCTACCTGTGTATACCGTGTAAATTGTAAAGGTACTGAATCAAAGGTAACCCACTTGTTTGTTACTTCTGATACATGTTGTTTAAATAATTCATATATGAACCTCAGGTTATGTCTTAAATAGTATTATGAAAAGAGTTAACTTCATATCATTTTGCTTGTTTAATGCTCATACTTTTGAAGGGCACAGAGCATCATTTCCATTTCTTATTTGCATTTATTATATACTATTATTCACATATGTTGTCTCACTTAATCCTTAATACAGACAGAATGGGTGCTCTATGGGCCCTAAACTACTGATGAGAAAATTGAAGGACAGAGAAGTTCTATCAAAGACCTGACATCCTAGTCTCACGGCCTTCCTCTCTTTAAGTCAGAATACTGCAATCCTGGTATATAATCCACTTGGCATTAGGGCCAGGTCATACTGGGGAAATTTCTGACACACAGAATACTGAGCACCTCCATGATTACTAGTTAAAAAACAAATAGACAAACACCAAACACGACAACTCCTTAGACCCAGCATGTAACAGCTTGAAAGATACTTCTGTACACATAAATTTTCTCGGTTCCCTTAACCTCTGATTAAGCTTGGCACTATCATATGACAAAAGGATACACTCACTTTATACACTGACCTAAAATTGGAAAAATGGCACTTTTCTGTATTGCTCTGTATTTAGTAACGTTCTTTGTCATTGTCTGTTTCAGTCATTCACTTAACCAATAACTGAGAGTCTACTCTGTACTACATAATATGCTGGGTGCTTGGGATATGTAGGAATTACAACTTTTCTATTGTTAAAGAGTGAAAGGAATTATGTTATTAAGACCAGAAGAACAAAAAACTGATTTATGATAGATAAGTTATTTTTGAAAGGAATCACGGACATCCAAGTTTCATTGTCATGTCAATTAAAAAAATTCCCAGTGACCTTCTCCAGACTTTCTTTTCCCAGGAAGATGTATCAGTTTCCATTATTTGAACCTCTGATAGCTACACTCCCATTTGTATTGGACATAAATTAATAATAGTAGAGAAATGATTCAGAAGAACTAGTTTTTTAAAAATACAACAAGATTTCAACCTAAGAGATGTAGACTCTTACTACATTGTCTTACGTTTCTTATACCCTCTTTCTAGATGGCAATTCATCAGCAACAGTTCTTAATATCCAGTGGACAATGAGCCACATTCCTCCAGTTGAGGAACACTGTTGCTAAAGGGTATTTATGTGATAGGGGATAAAAGATCCTTATGGTCAAGAAGTTTGGGAATGCTGGGTTAAACAAAGTTAAGTAAGTCTTACTATTTACAGGAGTGCTCAAAGCCTTTATTATGCCATGGTACTTGTGGAACTTCAAGAGCTGGGTAAATAAGCAGCATTTGCCAGACTTATTGGACCCTAGAACCCTAGTTTTAAAGACTAAGTCAACAATTCAGATAATCAGTGTTCAGTCTAATATACTCGGAAGCCCAGGACTGGGGCATTTCCATTTATAACTGCACGTGATGAGCATCTTTTCAGTAAGGTGCTGTTTCTTTAAGACTGGGGTGAGTTGAACAGACAGAGAACAGATGTATAGCTCTGAAATGGGGAGGAGAGACCAACTGCTGTAAGTAAGCACCATGCAAAAAGGGACTGTTTTGGCTTTTGATTTCTATGACAGTGTCAACATCTAGCACTGCCTGGCACATAACAGACATTGGATATAATTTATTTTAATAAATGGATAAGTGGGATGAAACCTACAGAAATAAAATGGTTATGTAAATTTCAGAAGGAGTGACTTCGTTGTTTTTCTGTCTTCAGTGATTTCGATTTCCATATCTAGACTTCTAGACAGTGCTTAATTTATTTTCTTAGAACAAAAGACTGAGAATTATTCCAACTGCCTTTTGCATCATGACCCTGCAATAATCTAATAAGAAAGGTTTCACTGCTTTTTGTAGATGAACGCACATTAATGAGATCTCCTTGAAGTAATCCCGCTTCCATTATGTAGACAAAATTACATTTTCCAGCATAATTATTGTGTCAGTCGAGCTCCCAAATTTTGATATTAATTGTTTCATTTGCAAAGGCAACATCAACTTACTAGTTTGTCAAACCTCTGAAAAACTGAAGGGAAACTCATAGTTTTAAGTAGTGATTATCAATCTATGTCTCTCTTGTATTCTATCTTTTACACATTTTCCTACTAGCCAGAAGGACTGGGCAAGTTTTAGTCCTTGTAATAGGCTGTAAGAGAAGAACTAATGGCTTTCTTTAAGATCTGTTTTTAAACTACATACCATTTACATTCTTCAGTCTTTACTTGAGATTCCAGACTGTAAGCTCTTTGAGGGCTACGTGGACCATGAATGCTTTGTTGAAAACTATATTCTGCACACCAAAGAACAACGCCGGGAACAAAGCAGGTGCGCCGTAAGTACTGCATGAACACCATGTTTCTCCTCTCACTGAGACTCACTGTTTTAAAGTAAGATCTTTCTCTCCCTTTCTCTCTCCCTTCCCCACAGTTTCTCCCTCTCTCTCCCCGCCCGCCAACTCTTGGTTTGTTTCTCTCTCGTATCATGTATGTGCATTACACACACATACTCTGGAATACAGGGAGGTCTTGCTATACACTATGGCATTTTTCCCCATGAAAGATACATAAAGCATGGAAGTTTGGTGAAAATCTATCATTAGAGGAGTTTTGGACAGTTACTTTGCACTGTGCAATGTCACCTCCTTGTCCAAGCCTTAACCTGCCCTGAGCCACAGAACAAGTCTGGAAGAAATCCTGACTCACACTTTAGTCATCTGATCAGAGCTGACCTGTGACACAGGGCTAATCTGTGAACCATGAGTCTGACAGATCTCAAACCCATGACAGGACATTCTCCAGCACTGCTTATCTAGTAATTTTTATTTTGTAGCTCATCTTTATTCTACTAGAAAAAAATATTTTACTTTTTATTGTAAACTGTTTATATCTACTTAAACCTGATTTTACTCTAGATTGGGACCATGACATCCCTATAGAGTACTATAGGTTTTACTTTAAAAACACAAATCAATAGGATAATAGGATTCAGTACATTGCTTTACTAGCTCTGTGACCTTGGGTAAAGCACTGAACATGTGTAAGTCTGATATGAGAATAATAACAGCACCATTGTCCCAGGCTGTTGTAAGGATTAAATGAGATAGATGATCCATGTGGAATGCTTAGCTCACGTTCATTATTGCAGTCTCTGAGGAGTTGATAGACTAACAGCCATGATGATCAATGACCTTAGCAAGTTCATCACCTCTGTAAATCTTTTCATTTTCTTTCTAAAAGCCACTCTCCCGGATTCCATCCACAGGAGTAGAAGCTCACAATGGGTATGCCTTGTGGGTCTTGTTTTATCTCCAGGCATGAATTCCTCCTGCAGAGTTTAGATAGCATTTCTGGGTTGCTGCTGGCTGGGTGATGTCATTTAGGGTAGTCATTTATCTGGCTCCCTGCATTTCTTTCTTACAGCCTATATAATTTCCTTTTTCCTTATTTGGTACTTAAAGGTCTTGATTGGCCGGGGACTTGACCCTTCATTTTCATTTATCAAAAATTCCTAACCAGAAGGGGTGAGTGCTGAGTTCCAGGGGCATGCTGAGCTGGGGCGTCTGTGCCTGGCCTTTTTATCTGTGCAGCTTGCTGGTAATTGCTAAGTTTTCCCTCCTGAAACAATTATCCCCCCATTTCTCTCCCCACCTCCACCCCACCCCCCAGTTAATTATCAGTTCTGGAATTAAACTGCTTGCCTCTCCTGCTGTTGTCATGACAACAGTTGGCCTGCACCTGCCACTGGGTGAACAGTGGCTCTTTCAGAAGAGGCGATGGCAGTTGCTGGCTCCACAAAAGCCAGGGAGTAAAGTAATGTTTACCTGTCTGGGGAGAGAAGTTCCTGTTCATTCCACCTTAGGCATTTTCCTGGCAAGTTCCAGGACTTCTGCCTCATACAAACTGCTGTTGGCATTCAATAAAGAAAATGAAAACATTTTCTGATAAAAATGCCAAATCCCTGTTGGCTTGTCACCGTTCCATCCATTAACTTTACTTACTGCCAGCCAAGATGTTGGAAGATACGAATCTTCCATCTCTTGAGAAAGAGAGTATAGTGTGCAGGTTAAAAGCACAGAATTTTAAGCCTGACAGATTTGGGTTCTACTCCTTTCTGTGTGACCACGGCCTAAGACTTTCTTGTAATATCAATTTCTTCATCTGTAAAAAGGGGATGGGAATAACTAAATTTAACAGAGTTTTTTTTTAAAGCATTGAAATAATATATGTAGGTCTGACTTCTACTTTAGGTATAACACATAAGCAGGTATCACTATGACAGCTGCTTAAGTGCTAATCCTGAACAGCCCTGAAAGTCAGGGCAAAGTTGGCAGCTAGGTCTGTTTTAACCAGTCCTTGTCTGAGTGGCAGTACCTGAGAAGCAGGATAAAACGGTACACTGCCCCACAGCATCTGAACCAATGCATTTAGCAGCCAGGGACAGCTGAGCAATGCTTCTTTGCCCACCTTTTCTGTAATTCTGCCCCACAGTATCTGAACCGATGCCTCTAGCAGCCAGGGACAGCTGAGCAATGCTTCTTTGCCCACCTTCTCTGTAATTCTGTCAGCTCCTCCCTCTCTGTACTGTTTTTCTTACGCTCAGTCTCACTTTCCTTTAAATAGAATTGATAGAACCAGGGGGGAAGGAGACATGTACTCACCAAGGAAACAAAACGCTTTTCTGTTTTACAACCACATTACAACCTACAGGGAACAACTGGTAGTGGTGTTAAGGAGTGGGGGAATGAGGCATTTATATAAGGAAGGCTTTTTCTTTCCCAACACCCCTGCTTCTGGCTAAAGAAGTCTTTTTTTTTTTTTTAATGAACCTACAACCACTCACAGTTAGGTCCCAGGTCCAAATAGCACAGGCACAAGAGTACTGTTCCTTGGCAAAGATGTCACCATTTAGGGTACCCCAGCCTTAGCTCAGCCTTTGGCTACCTTCTTCATGTTCTGAAGCTCCCTCCTTGTTGTTCTCATTTTAAAGAAACCTGTATGCAGTGACTCCAAAAGTTCATACCATCTTGAAAAGAAAAAGCCCCAAACAAAAAACACACCAGCTTCTGCTCCCAGCATCTGGTACAGACACCTGCTGTGGGTTTCTGGGTAAAGAGGTGAATGCAGTTCAGCCATACAGAGCTTACAGAACAAGGAAGGCTGCTTAGAAGTTATTGGGGAAAGAGAATTATTCACCTCTTGCCTGCCTCTCACTGAGAGGCAGTAAGAAGGTGCTAGAGACCAGCAGGTTTCTCCTAAAATGAAAAAGACACCACTAATGACACTCGGCTGTGGCCGCCAGGGGTGAGAAGCGGGCAGAACCAAGGACATCAAATTTACTTATTCTTAAAACACAGACTGGAGTTTTGTGACTCCCTAACATCTATCACTGGCTTAGTGCCAGTCCAAAATGTTTATGAAGATTAAACAAGGAAGAAGAGAATCAGGCTCCAACCAGACTATTCACCACCGGATCTAACTCAGGGATACCTGTGACATCAATTTAGTTCTTTGACTAGCTTCTAAGAAACATCTAGAGCCTGAAATCTGTTTGGAAAATGCTGGTGCTTTAGTATTCCTTATCTCCATTAATTTAGAAGGAACCAGGTATCTACTCTCCAAATTTGGTTTTAAATTAGAGGAAGGGGGGAGCTGTGAAACAGGTATAAATAAGATAAAAACAAACAATTTCCTCTTACAACTATATCTCAGTTGCTTGCTTTTCTATAAAAAAGAAACCCAAAAGAAGAATACTTTTAATGCTTCATAAAATACTTGCCCTTTCAGTATAGCTTAAGATGTGCAATTTGATGGAAAAACTGAGGCACAGAAAAAGCAATTTACACATAACAACTCATGAGCTATGACTACAGGAGGAGATCCATACGGTTCAAAAGCCCACCCATTTCTTCTATGAATAGGGAGGGCATTGCTGTAGCCAAGAGGCAAAGCCAACAGGAAGCGGTATAAACCATCTGGTGCCTCAAATGGCACACAAGACCCTGGACAAGGGAGACTCAGCCACTCTTTAGTCCCATCTCCTGCCTCCGGCCAGTCATGCAGTTACTCACCCTTCCCCACACAGCACAGGAGTTTACATCCCTCTGAGCCTTCAGAAATGCTGATCTCTGTGCTTGCATGGCCTTCCTACCCTGTCTGTCTAGAAAAGCTAATCCCTACACCCATCCTTCAAAGCCAACATAAACGTTATTTTTTCTGATTCTCTATTTTGAATTAGTTGTACCTGATTCTACATCCAACATATTTATTGTAGAGAATCATTGTACTGTAGTGGTTAAGAGCCCGCAGTCTCAAATCAGAGTACTTGAATTTGAATACTGGTTCTACCACTTTTCAGCTGAGCGACCTTGTTAGTGAACATATAACCTTTCTGCAACTCGGTTTTCTCATTCATATGAGAAATGAAGATAATGTATTAACCACTTATTAGAACTGTTGTGAGAAGTAAAAAAAAAATATTTAAAATACTTTCTGATACATTGGAAAAGACCCTGATGCTGGGAACGATTGAAGGCGAAAGGAGAAGGGGCAGCAGAGGATGAGATAGTTAGATAGCATCACTGATGTTACTGTTGTTCAGTTGCTAAGTCGTGTCTGACTCTTTGCAAGCCCGTGGACTGCAGCACTGCAATCAGGGTCCTCTGTCCTCCACTATGTCCCAGAGTTTGCTCAAATTCACGTTCATTTAGTTAGTGATGCCATTCAACCATCTCATCCTCTGTCGTCTCCTTTTCCTCCAGTCCTCAATCTTTTCCAGCGTCAACAACATAGCTGGCATTCAATAAATGCTTTTTTATAATAATTTATAATTATAATTACTATATTGCCCTTACATGTGAATTAAAATTGTTTACTTAGTTCTCTCTTTTGAACTTCCCTGGTGGCTCAGATGGTAAAAGCGTCTGCCTACAATGTGGGAGACCTGGGTTCAATCCCTGGGTGGGGAAGATCCCTGGAGAAGGAAATGGCAACCCACTCTAGTACTCTTGCCTGGAAAATCCCATGGATGGAGGAGTCTGATAGGCTACAGTCCATGGGGTCACGAAGAGTCGGACATGACTGAGGGACTTTACTTCTTCACTTCTCTTTTGAACTAGACTTTGAGATCTTCAAATACAGAGCCAAAGTCTTTCTTCATCTTCATATATCTGAGGCCTAGCATGGGGCCTGGCAACAGAGTAGACAACTGAAAATGTTTCTGAACAAACAAATGAAAAAATTCCTCTGCAATTTTACTTGCTAAAGAGATTAGGGAACAGAACTCCTAAAAGTGAATGTTATTCTGATGAGCTCTGAGGTCAAACATATAAACAAGGTAAGCCTGCCAAGCATCATAACTATGCACTGGATGGCAAACCAAAGTTGGTTTAGCATAAAACCACACTATGAAAAGTGATATCCAGGTCTCTTCCTCCTGGGCCTTTTTTTCTTAGCATTATGAAGCCAAAAAAGACAGGCTGCTCCTAGCTAGCATTGCCACTGTGAGGTAGGTAGAATAAGCTAGAGTCACCTTGGCTGAAGGTGTGAATGGATTCTCTGGTTATTGGCGAATATGCACAAAATAAAATAAAGCTGTGGCTCTCACAGGTAAATATATGAAAATCAATTACTTTAGGAAGAAGGCTTGCTTTTATTAAAGATAGGCAGTACAATGCATTGCATGGCTTCATCCTTCATCGGGGTGAGGAGAGGATAAACAATTCACATCAGCAGAGGAAAACAAAGTCAGCTCAGGCTCCATAAGGGGGAAATATGACAGCAAAGACACTCTCTGTGCTGAAGACCAACTTAGATGTTTGAGCCCCATGTGAGGATAATAGGCAATCCTGACAGTTTCACTCCATGTCACAAGTATCAGAGCCATTTTCTTTGGCTTCCACCTGCTGCTGCTGCTGCTGCTGCTAAGTCGCTTCAGTCATGTCCGACTGTGCGACCCCATTGACGGCAGCCCACCAGGCTCCCCGATCCCTGGGATTCTCCAGGCAAGAACACTGGAGCGGGTTGCCATTTCCTTCTCCAATGCATGAAAGTGAAAAGTGAAAGTGAAGTTGCTCAGTCGTGTCCGACTCTTAGCGACCCCATGGACTGCAGCCTACCAGGCTCTTCCATCCATGGGATTTTCCAGGCAAGAGTATTGGAGTGGGGTGCCATCGCCTTCTCCTGGCTTCCACCTAGATGTTCTCAAATGAAGACAATGTAAATACCAAACCACAAATTTACCATCAGAAGATAAAAGATACCTAAGTGTATCACTGACTTAGTGCCCTCTTATCTCTACAGACTAAGTAATTAGGAAGAGAAATGCCAGATCTAAGGACATGCATATGGTTGTTATTTTAGGGCATGGGAGAAAAGAGTACCGAGTATAAAGAACCAAGAAAACTTTTAAAGAAACAAAATTGAGAAATGTAGGGGAAAAAACTCTACCAAATTATAGAATCTATAATCTGCTATAAGCAGATTCTTTTCATTTAATATTTGATATATGACTGTATTACTGCACACACTATATTCCCAAAAACTGGGTGCAGAGTAGGGCAAGAAAGGCTAATATTTACAGGAAAATAAAAACCGGCTACACACAAAAAGGTTAAATGACTTGTCCAAAGTCATACAGTTGGTCCCCTACCAAGAATAGAAGGTAGGTCTGCTGACTCTCCTTGAGCTCCTACTTCCTCAGAACTACTGCTTGTTGGATCACAGAATCAGCTTGGTCAGATTCACACTGATCTCAGCAGGAGCTCTTTGCCTAAATAAGAGCCAGCTCTGAAGATGAAAAATTCTACAGAAATCCTCAGTATGGCTATTACTATTTAAAAAGCCATTTTCCTCTTAGTTAAAAAAAAAAAATCAGAGAATATCTCAATAGCAAATGAAAATGTATTATTGATCTTGCTACTTTCTCCTCTGAACACACGAGTTTAAGGGTCCTTCCCTCTCTGACTTCCTCCCACTACACAACAGCTTTCAAGGCAGCAGAGCCTATTGCCGCCTCCTCTCCTTGAATATATATTACTTCTCAGCAGGCTCCAGCAGGAGTAGAGAAGGAGCCAATCTGTGAAGGAGCAAACACAAGATCTCCCATAATAGCATAGAGAAGACAGAAAATTGTTGCCAAAAGTGTAAATTGCTTTTTTTTTCCTTTGGCTTGGAAAAAAAATCACTCTGGGCTTTAAAGATACCCTCTTAAAAGGTGATTCCACAGTGGTTAATATCCATGTTCTACATATTAGGACTTCTGTTCCTCCACTCCCTCCAAGAATCCTTGTCATCTGTATAACTGTATCATGGATTTGAAGAGGGACTACCGAGAAGCGAGAGGCAGCTGATTCTGCAGGGTCAAAGGAAGGCTTGGTTGCCTGCTCCCAAGGAGTCTAAAAGCACCCCTTTTACTGCTGACCCTCAGAGGGCATTGTGTGAGGATGAGATGAAGAAATAGCTCTTATAGTAACAGAGGCTAAGGAGAGGAAAAGTAGCCTGCAAAAAACAGAGGCCGTAACATTTGAACGTCAGCGCAAGTAAGAACTCCCAGGTTAGAGGAATGAGATCAAAGTGATGCTCTGACAAGGGAGTGTGAATCCTCATGCCTTTCACTCTGGGACACAGAGAGAAGTGGGCTTGCCCCTGGGAGATAGTCCGCATCATGGCTGAGGGCATGGGCTCTGAAACCAGGCTAGATTTCAATCCTAGCTCTGCTTCTACTAGCTGTGTGATTCAGGGCAAGCTAATCTTTCTGCGTGTTCATTTCCTCTTTTACAAGTGGGACAATAGCTCCATAATAAGCTTTACATGAGGGTTAAAAGAGAATATATAAAAATATAAAATATATAAAATATATAAAAATATATAAAAAACACTTGTGCACAGTTTAAAAAATGGTATCTTTGATTATCATTGTTGTTAACTACTAGGGAAAGTACACAACAGAATTCAGAACAAGGAACAGACATGACCAAAAGCACAAATACTTGGCCACCTCAAATGTAACCAGCTTGGGAAGTCAAAAGTGAAAAGAAAAAAGAAGGCAGGGAGACTCTAACTGGCAGGAATGGAGGAAAATATAGATCTATTACAGACAAATATGTTTCAAAAGGACAGGATATTTCCTTTGTTCCGACCACCATAGAGAGTAGTTGGAATCCAGTCCTCCCTGAACTCCTGTGCAGAGTGGGGAAGGAGCTATGTGGTGAGACTAGCAAAGGAGACACAGGTGTGAGACTCTGAGCAGACCTGGAACACAGCGTCTCCAGATTCACGTCTCTTCTTCCAGCCCCCTGCAAGGAGACCCATACTTCCTTCTGTCTTCCTTATACATCAAACTCTCATTTAACACTGTCAGCAACACAGAAGCCTTTGGAACAAAACACTGGCTTACTGAGATGGTAAAGTGTATATCATAAATGTGAGAAATTTCAGATCAAAGGCAATCTTCCCTGAGGTGTTAACTGGAATAAATTGAGCCATATGGTAGTTCAACACAAACTGAATGGAACCAGGTAGGAATTTAAAGGGTAAAAGGAAAATTTGACTCCTCTTCCTGCCATACTGGAACACGCTTTTTTCAAGTGCTCATTTTACCAAATAACTCCCAGTCCAACAGATCCCTACTGACATCCATGGCAGCTTGGCTTGAGGGAGAAAGCTTGAAATCTTGGTTGCTAGTAAAGAAACTATTTGTTGTTGTTGTTTAGTTGCTAACTCGTGTCTGACTCTTTTGCGAACCCATGGACTGCTGCCTGCCAGGCTCCTCTGTCCTGGAATTCTCCAGGCAAGAATACTGGAATGGGTTGCCATTTCCTCCTTCAAGGATCTTCCAGACCCAGGGATCGCACTCACATCTCCTGCATTGGCGGGTGGATTCTTTACCACTGAGCCACCAGGGAAGCCCAAAGAAACTCTAAACACTTCACCACTATCTTGTCAAAATGACAGGAAGGAATCTGCAATTAAATTCTGAAGCCAGTATCTCATACTGAACAGTATCTCTGAAGGGAGTTAATCTCTTCATAAGGTCCCTTCATAAGGTCAACATGACTCTGGCATGTGGTCATAAAGACAAGATGAACATGTCCATCCTAACCAGGCGTTCACAAGACAGAAATGCCATTTCTATATGCAGAATATGTACACTACATTGGCTAAAGTGTTTTCTTTATATTGGTCTTGCCTGAATCCTCTCTCTGGGAAAGAAAATGTCTAGGACTCTGCTTTGTCTGGATTTTAAGGAGCTAGAACTAGTCTTGAGAGAAGAGGTAGAGTTCGTCTAAACCAAAGGTTGCAGATAGTCTGATGAGTTTGTCTAAACCAAAGGTCTGTGTAAAATGGTGAAAACTTGGTCAATAACTAGAGAAGATGTTGATACAGGCTCCCATCATCACGAGCCTGATCTAACTAGTCTCCCAGGCTCTGAAACACCTCCCATTCATTTCCCATTCTGCATGCAGATGAGCATGCAGACAAGACTTCCAAAATGCACATCTATTCAGGTTAATTCATGTTTTAAATTATTTAATGCCCTTCCACTTCAGGAGGCCTATAAGGGCCCTCAGTGAGCTGGACTCTGCTTTCTTTCCTCTACTCTCCTCTTGTCTACAGCTATTACCCAAGTTGTTCCCTGTCCTGCAACAGCCCTGTCTCTGCCTCTCCTCTGACTGCCTCCTCATCCTTCGGACCTCCATTTTCACAAAATCTTTTCTGGTGAGCCTCCCCTTCTTCTCCAAGACTGTCTCAGGAGCCCTTCCTAAAGCAGCCTAAACTTCACTTAATCATAGCACTTCCTCCAGACTATAAGCGCCCAGTCATGTGCTTGTCTCTCCTGCTAGACTTAGGACTCACAAGGGCAGGGACCATGTCTGTATTAGTTTTCACATATGCCCAGTGTGCAGCACAGTGCCTGACACACAGTAGGGTCATGAGAAAAAGAGAGTGGGAGAGAGGAAGGAAGGAAAGAAACGAATCACAACACAAAGGCAGCCTGTTCCCGAGGATGGATGGAGGATGGAATCTGAAGGGATGTGTGGAGGGAGAAAGGAAAAAGAAGGAACTGTATTTGTAAACAAAAACACAGAAGGACCAAATCCTGGCTCCAGTAAGGTAACCTTGGGCAACTCATTTAGCTTCTTTCAATGAGAGCCTTGCATTAGATGAGTGACTTTCAAACTGAGTTCTCAGGAACCCTTAGTTTGTGCAGCAGCCCCTCAGGGTCTATTGTAAGGAACAGAGAAGTTTCACCAGTAGATGTGGCCCCAACTTTAACCAGATAAAAAATGTTTTGTATACACTCTACCCAAGGCCCATCTGAAAAAAAAGCCGTTTCTACTAAAACTAAAGTTTGAACAGCAGTAGCCTGGATGATCTTTCTGACAACTCCCAGCCTTAACAGTCCTGGATCCTATGTGACAGAGGGGGCCCATCTGGACATTGCACTTTTTACTTGTACAAATGCCCCTTGATTGTGTTCACAGCAGAGCTACAGCATTGCCGAGAGCCTGTTCTCGCTGCTGAGCAGAAAGAAGCAAAGGTAAGTAAACTAAAGTCCAGGTTCACTGAGAGGCAGAGGCAACGAAAAAATGCACTTTTAAATCTCATGTGGTGAAACAAAGGCACAAAGAAGCATTTTTTTTCTTCCTAAACAAAGTGTTGTATACCTATGACCTTGGGTTCACTGTATAGGTGTCTTGAGTCAGACACAAGGCTGTTACAGGTCAGAAATAAAGAATATTGGATCCAGAGTCCATTAAAATTAAAAAAAAA
Source organism: Okapia johnstoni (assembly GCA_024291935.2). NCBI lineage: Eukaryota > Metazoa > Chordata > Mammalia > Artiodactyla > Giraffidae > Okapia > Okapia johnstoni. Next base: position 13,538,399 of record CM044325.1, read on the forward strand.
AGCAATCCAATTTCAATCAAGAAAGAACAATGCAAAAGTTTATCTATTCAGTCCACCTGATACCTAATTACCATTTAAATATAGTACCTACTGGTCTTAACAAGGTATTCGGAATGTGCTACAGAATAAAGCAGAGTTACTGTCATTGTACACTTTAAAGCTTATCTTTATCTGAAGGTTACAGACAGGAAATGGCACAGATGGGGAGGGAGATGGGAATCGTACAAAATAAGATCTTCAAAGCCCTGGCTTAAGATGGAGATCCCTTATCTGTGCTGTTCCTTGGCTGGTCATATTTCACGGGGCCTTCAAAGGCCACAAATGTCACTCTACTCCAATTCTGAGAACACACAAGCAACAGTTAAGACTTACCCGGGTCCTTCCTCGTCGCCCTGAAAGAAACAGAAAGAAACAACATAAGAAATCAGGATCAGTAGAGACTGATTGCGATTTTTTTGTCTTCCCTCTTCTCTCCCAGTCTGAAGGCGAAAGCTTGCACATTTATTGTAACAGAGACAAGCTAGTCGACATCTAAGTGCTAAGACAAGGCCTAATATAACCCAATGTTCAAACTGCCGAGCAGAGATGAACTAATAATTTGCCCTTGCAAGCAGAGAAGTGAATGCATAGACCTAGGAGGCCTAAATAATAGCCTTGCCTTTTATTTGTATGGCTGGCAGTATTTAGTTTTGAGCAAACTGCGAGCCCAAAATAGCAGCGGGTCTCAGGCAAAAGCTGACCAGCTCCAAAAGCATCAAGCTGTTCCCCTCAAAGGCTCACTTCAGCCTCGGCCTGGCATCTTTTCCCTCCAAACGTGAACAGAGAAGCTCCAATAGAGAGCACACTGTGCGCACAAGGCTCTAAACTGGGACTCGGGAAACTGGAATTGTAGTCCAAGCTCCGTTATTTATTAGCTATGAGCCCTTGGGCTAGCCAGTTAATTAATCTGGACCTTGATCTTCTTTGTAAAAGGACAGTTCTGGCATTTGATGAGCCACACCATTCTCCAGTCAAAGAATGACATTTCTCTACTTCTCATCCACTCTTTACAAAAGCAATGTGTGATGGTGATTTTTTCAGGTACTGTATTCTGTGAGCCTAAATTTATCAGTGATCACAGTAGATTTCTTTGAGCCTCTTTTTGTGACCAAACAAGATTTTTCAAATGACAGTCAAGCCTTCTCCAAGGGACCTCACTTATCCTTTTGGTGACAGAGTATCTTTGATATCCTCCTCTTTAGTCATTCAGGATTGGTTTCAATGGAGACTGTATCTCTTAGCTGCAGATAACTCCCCAGGAACTTATTTGATTAATGGATAGATCGACTGATTGATCTTATAGGTATAAAGGAGAATGAGCTCTGGAGTCAGACACTTGGTTCAAATCTTGACTCCATTACTTGCTTGCTGTGCTACCCTGGTCAAATTATTTTGCCTTTCTTCACTTCAATTTTCTAATTTGTAACATAGGGGTAAAAACTGTCCTTATAGGGTAAGCATGAAATTAAGTGAAATAATGTGTACAAATGTCAAGCACAGTGCCTAAGACACAGAATGCACTTAATAAAGGTTATTATCAATATCACTAACAATTCAGTATGATTCATTAGGAAGCTCTTACCTGAGGGCACTGAAGATAACAGACAAAAAACCCATGATGATCTATCCTTTTAGGAGCTCCCATTCTGGAGCAGGGGGACTAGATAGAAAGTGCACTATGCCTAAATGTCTTAAGGGTGCTACCAAAGACATACCCGGAATGCTCGGAGAGTCAGAAGAGAATTGATAAACACAACCTCTCCTGCAGAAGGGGGAAAAGGCCCCACAGAGGACATGGCATTTATACCACCCCTTGAGGAATAATAAAGATTTTCCCAGGTTGAGAACAGAAGATAAACAGGGAGGGCACTGGAATAGCAAGAGCAAAGCCACCGCAGTTTATAAAATGCAGGTTTAAGGGATCTTGAGTTCTGTGAAACTCGAGAATGGGGATGTATATGTGCGTGTTTTGGACAAGAGATGTGGGGGTGGCAGTGGTGTGGGCGGGCTGGAGGGGCTGGGAATGCAACAGAGGCAACGGGAGACTGCCAGCGCACAAGCCTCTCAAGGACACCTGCAGTTGGAAAGGTGATTCTGAACAGATTATGCACTGGAGGCTGGATAAAAAAGGACATTTTTAGAAGATTGTTAAGAATCTGTACTATTGCTGAGGGTGCTAATCATCTAATGAGAAGGGGGCAAGTGGTGGAAGGAGGCTATAGGGGTGGTGGAAACCTTCTCTTGTAGTTTGTTTGACTGGCATGTCTTATGGGAACTATAATCTAGTGGAAAAAATCCATATAATTTAAATTTAATATGAGCTACTTAACTATCAATGACATATTTAAACCTCAACACAATTTTCCAATTATCTTTGGGTGTTAAAACATAATTAACTAGGAGAACTGTAAGGAAAAAAGTACCCAAACTTCCTTCCATAATTCAGAAGAAGTCTTCACAATCACCTATCTTGGTACAATGGTTAAGAGACAGGCTTTCTAAGTTAGAAAAACATGGCTTTGAATTCTGGTTCGTAAACTCCAACAGTGAAGCTTTTGGCAATTAACTTTTCCAAGGTTCAGTTTCCTCATCTGCACGTGGAAATCCTAATTCTTAACTCACAGGGTGGCTACATGGATTCATTAAATAAGAAAATGTGTATAAAACATTAAGCAAGTGTCTAGCATAAGTGCCCAACAAATGGTGGTCACTATTGTACTTCTCTGAAATGTTACTTGATAACATTTCTAGGGATAGTGGGAAAGAACAGAGAAGATGGGCTTTGCTTTCCTTCATCTATTTCTACTGCCTGTAAGTAAGTGATTATTTTTTTTAAAAAACAATAATCACTATCACTAAGCATGGGAAAAACAGGGTGAGAGTTTCACTTTTGAAGAAATGAATAAATTAATACAAGAACAAATGCACATACATGTAAGGCAATTTTGAACAGGTCAGCAGACATTCAGAGGATTAGGAATCTTGCTAGTAAAAGGTGAGCCCATTCTCTTCCCACTACTTGAAATGCACATTCCTATTCTGAAAGCTAATTCTCATCCTTAAAGGTCAAGTCTCACTCGGAAAATTTTCCTCAATAGCAGACTGAGTGGTACAAATGAACTTATTTACAGAACAGAAAAAGACTCACAGACATAGAAAACAAACTTATGGTTGCCAAATGCGAAAGGGGTTCAGTTCAGTTCAGTCGCTCAGTCGTGTCCGAATCTTTGCGACCCCATGAACCACAGCATGCTAGGCCTCCCTGTCCATCACCAACTCCCGGAGTCCATTCAAACCCATGTCCATTGAGTCGGTGATGCCATCCAACTATCTCATCCTCTGTCGTCCCCTTCTCCTCCTGCCCTCAATCTTTCCCAGCATCTTTTCAAATGAGTCACCTCTTCACATGAGGTGGCCAGAGTATTGGAGTTTCAGCTCCAACATCAGTCCTTCCAATGGACACCCAGGGCTAATCTCCTTTAGGATGGACTGGTTGGATCTCCTTGCCGTCCAAGGGACTCGAAAGAGTCTTCTCCAATACCACAGTCCGAAAACACCAATTCTTCGGTGCTCAGTTTTCTTTATAGTCCAACTCTCACATCCATACATGACTACTGGAAAAACCATAGCCTTGACTAGATGGAACTTTGTTGGCAAAGTAATGTCTCTGCTTTTTAATATGCTGTCTAGGTTGGTCATAACTTTCCTTCCAAGGAATAAGCGTCTCTTAAGTTCATGGTTGCAATCCCCATCTGCAGTGATTTTGGAGCCCCCAAAAATAAAGTCTGCCACTGTTTCCACTGTTTCCTCATCTATTTCCCATGAAGTGATGGGACCAGATGCCATGATCTTAGTTTGCTGAATGTTGAGCTTTAAGCCAACTTTTTCACTTTCCTCTCTCCCTTTCACCAAGAGGCTCTTTAGCTCTTCTTCACTTTCTGCCATAAGGGTGGTGTTATCTGCATATCTGAGATTATCGATATTTCTCCTGGCAATCTTGATTCCAGCTTGTGCTTCTTCCAGCCCAGTGTTTCTCATGATATACTCTGCATATAAGTTAAATAAGCAGGGTGACAATATACAGCCTTGACGTACTCCTTTTCCTATTTGGAACCAGTCTGTTGTTCCATGTCCAGTTCTAACTGTTGCTTCCTGACCTGCATACAGGTTTCTCAAGAGGCAGGTCAGGTGGTCTGGCATTCCCATCTCTTTCAGAATTTTCCACAGTTTATTGTGATCCACACAGTCAAAGGCTTTGGCATAGTCAATAAAGCAGAAATAGATGTTTTTCTGGAACTCTCTTGCTATTTCAATGATCCAGTGGATGTTGGCAATTTGATCTCTGGTTCCTCTGCCTTTTCTAAAACCAGCTTGAACATCTGGAAGTTCACAGTTCACATATTGTTGAAGCCTGGCTTGGAGAATTTTGAGCATTACTTTACTAGAATGTGAGATGAGTGCAATTGTGCAGTAGTTTGAGCATTCTTTGGCATTGCCTTTCTTTTGGATTGGGATATGCACATCTGAAAAGAATACGTATTCTGTAGTTTGAAGTGTGGTATTCTTTAAATAGCAATTAGGAGTTCAGATAATTTATGTTTTTACTTATTTTTATGTCTAGTTCTATCAACTGCTGAGAGGGGGTGTTACATTTCAAGTATGATTAGGGATTATCTATTTCTTTAATTCTGTCAAATGTTCTTCAGATATTTTGAAGCTCTATCACTAAGCAAATATATATTTATGATTGTTATATCTTCCTGATGAACCAGTCCTTTAATCATTATGAACATTCCCTTTTTCTCTGTTAATGGTCTGTCTTGATATCTGTTTTATCTAATGTTAGTAAAGCAAGTCTAGTGTTATGCTTACTGTTTTTGTGGTTTATCTCTTTCCCTTCATTTACTTTCAATTTGTCTGTATTGTTAACTTACGTCTCTCACAGATAACATGTAACTGTGTCTTGTCATTTATCCGTTCTGATAATCTCCGTCTTTTAACTGAAGTGTAGTGACCATTAACATTTGATGTTATTATTAACATGGTTATATTTAGGTCTGCCGTTGTACGATTTGTTTTCTGTTTTTGTTCTTCTCATTGTCTTTTCTTGCTTTCTTTTGGCCTTTTGAAACATTTCCTTGAATCCCATTGTAATGTATCCATTGGCCTTCCAGCTCTATTATTCTGCATTATTTTTTAGTGGTTTCTGTAAGGATTATAGTATGTATCCTTAAATTTTCATTCTACTTAAAATTAATTTTAAAACACTTCACATAAACTGTGGATAGCTTGAAACTATATAGGTCAATTGACCCTATTTCCATATACTTTATGTTGTAGTTGTCACATGTATATAATTTATATATGTAATAAACACTGCAAGACAGCTATAATTTTAGCTTAAAACTGTGCTTTTAAGGAAATTAAGAAGGAAAAAGATAATTTCACGTCTGTGTGCTTGTGTGTATGTATGTAGAGTTTTAAAGAAAGTTTGTAATAATAGTTGCGTAACTCTAAATTTACTTAAAGTTATTTATATAAACTTAAAGCAGTTAATTTTATGGTATTAAAAATTATACCCCAATAAACCTGATAAAAACAATATGTCTAGGTGTCCTACCTGCCCAAGTGCTATTTGCTTTTTTTTCATGAAGATTATTCTAAAACCAGCAAATTATTTGCCAGAATAATATATAGCCAGCAAAATATATAGCCAGTGTATTTGTTTGATTCCAAGTTAAGGCCTTTTCTTTGAGAGTATGAGTTTGCTCTTTGGAGTGGAATGTCCTATTTCTGGCATAAGCCATACTCATACTGTTTCACTTATAAGGTCCAGTTTCAGTCTCTTTTTAAGTGAGGAGGATAACATTTGAAGAAAGTTGAATGTAGAATCCTTTTTTTATGTAGACTTTTTTGTACCATTTTTAAATTGAAGTATAGTTAATTTACAATGTTCTGTTAGTTTCAGAGGTATTTCAAAGTGATTCAGTTATATAAATATATCAAATTTTTATATATAAGTATGATATATTTATATAACTGAATCACTTTCATATATATATACACACATATGTTTATATATATATATTCTTTTCCAGATTCTTTTCCATTACACATTATTATAAGATATTTAATACAGTTGCCTGTGCTATACAGTCAATCCTTATTTTTTATCTATTTTATATATAATAGTATATATCTGTTCCTGGAGTAGGAAATGACAACCCACTCTGGTATTCTTGCCTGGCAAATCCCTTGGAAAGGGAAGCATGGGCAGGCTGTGGTCCATAGGTCACAAAGAATCAGACACTACTGAAGCAGTTTAGCATGTATGCAAGTATGTATCTGTTAATTCTAAACTTCTAATTTATGCCTCCCCTGGATCATCAAAAAAGCAAGAGAGTTCCAGAAAAACATCTATTTCTGCTTTATTGACTATGCCAAAGCCTTTGACTGTGTGGATCACAATAAACTGTGGAAAATTCTGAAAGAGATGGGAATGCCAGACCACCTGACCTGCCTCTTGAGAAACCTGTATGTAGGTCAGGAAGCAACAGTTAGAACTGGACATGGAACAACAGACTGGTTCCAAATAGGAAAAGGAGTACGTCAAGGCTGTATATTGTCACCCTGCTTATTTAACTTATATGCAGAGTATATCATGAGAAACACTGGGCTGGAAGAAGCACAAGCTGGAATCAAGATTGCCAGGAGAAATATCAATAACCTCAGATACGCAGATGACACCACCCTTATGACAGAAAGTGAAGAAGAACTAAAAAGCCTCTTGATGAAAGTGAGAGAGGAGAGTGAAAAAGTTGGCTTAAAGCTCAACATTCAGCAAACTAAGATCATGGCATCTGGTCCCATCACTTCATGGGAAATAGATGAGGAAACAGTGGAAACAGTGGCAGACTTTATTTTTGGGGGCTCCAAAATCACTGCAGATGGGGATTGCAACCATGAACTTAAGAGACGCTTATTCCTTGGAAGGAAAGTTATGACCAACCTAGACAGCATATTAAAAAGCAGAGACATTACTTTGCCAACAAAGTTCCATCTAGTCAAGGCTATGGTTTTTCCAGTAGTCATGTATGGATGTGAGAGTTGGACTATAAAGAAAGCTGAGCGCCGAAGAATTGGTGCTTTTGAACTGTGGTGTTGGAGAAGACTCTTTAGAGTCCCTTGGACGGCAAGGAGATCCAACCAGTCCATCCTAAAGGAGATCAGCCCTGGGTGTCCATTGGAAGGACTGATGTTGGAGCTGAAACTCCAATACTATGGCCACCTCATGCGAAGAGCTGACTCATTGGAAAAGACCCTGATGCTGGGAAGGATTGTGAGCAGGAAGAGAAGGGGACGACAGAGGATGAGATAGTTGGATGGCATCACCGACTCAATGGACATGAGTTTGGGTAAACTCCGGGAGTTGGTGATGGACAGGGAGGCCTGGTGTGCTGCTATTCGTGGGGCCTCAAAGATTTGGACACGACTGAGCGACTGAACTGACCTGATGCATTCAACAAGAAAGGACATATGACAGGTCATAAAACAAGCCTCAATAAGTGTTAGATGATTGAAATCATTCAGAATAGTTTCTCTGTTGACAATGAAACTAAACTAGAAATAACAAGGTATGTAGGAAAATACCTTATATTTAGAAACTAAACAATATATTCCTAAATAATCAATGAACAAAAAGAAGAAATCACACAGTAAATGAAAAAATATTTCAAACTGAATGATAAAGAAACCACAACATAACCAAGCTGTATGATTCAACAGTGATTAGAGGAAAATGTATTGCTCTAAAAATTTACATAAAAGACAAAAGTAGTAAAATTCACAATCTATGAAGACAGAAAAAAGAATAAGGTAAACTCAAGTAGGAAAAGAGCAGATATAAACAAAATAGAAAACAAAGAGTAAAATTAGCAAATCCAAAAGTTAGTTCTTTAAAAAGACTAATGAAATTAATAAAATTTAAGTTAGGCTGATCAAGGACAAAAGAGGGAAAATCACAAATTATCAGTATCAGAAATGAAAGATGGGGTACCATCCTAGAGACTGCAGACAATTAAAAAATATAAGAAAATATATGAACAACTTTATACTAAAAACTAAAACAACTTAGGTGAAAATGACAAATTCCTTGAAAATTACAACCAATATAAAATTTTAACATTTAAAATCAACGTAAGATGAAAAAGTCTGACCAAGTCTATATCAAAGAAATCGAACTGGCTATCAAAAACCTTCACATAAAGAAACTCTAGGACAGATGATTTTGTTGGTGAATTCTACCACATATTTAAGGAAGAAATAACACCAATCTTACAAAAACTCTTCCAGAAAATAGATGAGGAGGAAATAACTTCTCAGGTTGTTTTCTGAGGCCAGCACTATCCTAATACAAAGCCTGACAATGACATTATAAAAATACAAATTTACAAATGAATATCCCTCTTTGAAGGGGGCTTCCCTGGTGGCTCAGGCAGTAAAGAATGTGCCTGCAATGCAGGAGATCCAGGTTCAATCCCTGGGTCAGGAAGATCCCCTGGAGAAAGGAATGGCTACCCACTCCAGTATTCTTGCCTAGAGAATTCCATGGGCAGAGGAGCACGGTGGGCTACAGTCCATGGGTTCGCAAACAATTGGACATGACTGAGAGACTAACACTTTCACTTCACATCTCTCTTTGAACACAGACATAGAAATCTTTAACAAAATATTAATGAATTGAACTCAGATAATACATAATGACCAGGTGGGAGTTTATCTCAGGAATGCAAGGTTTAGTATTGTAATGCAAGATTCAACATTGTAAAATTAACCAAAGTAATCAGCCATCACACCAGAATAATGGAAGAAATTCACTTAATAATTTCAGTGGATATAAAAAAAAATTCTACTTCTAACCATGTTCATCTGAATTATTGTTCCCCATGTCTAATGTCATTTCTCTTTGATTTCAAGATTTTTTCTTTGTCCTAAGTTTTTAGAAGTTTGATTTTGATGAGTCTAGGTATGGATTTCTTAGGTTTATCTCACGTGGGTTCCTTCAGTTTCTTAAATCTCTGGGTTTTTATTTTTCAACCAAATTTTAGAAATTCTTTTTCCTCCTCTTGCTTAATAGTGACATGTAGGTCAGAGCTTTCTTTATTGTCCCACAGATCTCTGAGATTCAATTCTTTTTCAATCTTTTTTCTTGGTTGTTCAGACTGAGTGTCCATTGACGTGTCTTCAAATTCACTGATTCTTTCCTGTCATTTCCTATTTGCCATTGAGCCAGTACAGTGAATTTTTTATGTCTGTCATTGTATTTTTCAGGTTTAAAATTTCATTTGGTCCTTCTTTATATCTTGTATTAATATTTCTTTCCTGAGATTTTAAAGTATTTTTCATTTGTTTCCAGCATTTGTTACTGCGTATTGAGACATTTTTATAATAGCGACTTTAAAATTCTGGTCTGATAATCCCTAGTATGTGTCTTCCTGGTGTGGCCATTTACTGATTTTCTTTCTCTTTAGAATTGAGATTTCATTGGTTCTTGGTATAAGGAGTAACTATGGACTATATCCTAGACATTATAAGATCCGGTTACTAATTAAATCTTCTATTCTAGCAGACTGTCAACCTGTTTAGGTTCAGAACACATTTCCTAGATCACTTTTATGGCTTAATGTTCACATGTCATCTGAGTTTGTAAAACTTATGCAGTGCCATTCTGGTCGCCTCCTTCAGATGACAGAGCTCCAGTCTATAGTCTCCATTGGTGCTAGTTCAGGAGGAGGGGAACCAACTCATCACTACCAAGTAAAAAGGAAAGGTATGATTCCACCCACCGACTCAGCTGGGGAGGGGCATTGCCTAGTTAATGCAGGGTGTGGGGGGAGGCGTTAAAGCTCCATCTACCGTCCCCAAGGGGAGGGGTGATCTGAAAGTGAATGTGTTAGTCGCTCAATTGAGATCCCATGGACTATAGCCTGCCAGGCTTCTCTGTCCATGGAATTCTCCAGGCAAGAACACTGGAGCGGGTAGCTATTCCTTTCTCCAGAGGATCTTCTTGACCTAGGGATCAAACCCAGGTCTCCTGCATTGCAGGTGGATTCTTTACCATTTGAGCCACCAGAGAACCCCACAGGGATGGTTTGCTATTTCCTGCTATTATTGCAGAGGAGTGGGAGAAGTCAGAGTTCCACCTTCAGGCTCCATAGGAGGTAGGCATCATTTCATTACTGTGAGGGGTAGGTACAAACTTTTACCTAAAGACTCCATGGAGAAAAATGACACCCCATTACTATAGGTGAGGGTGCAAAATAGGTTTTCCTTCACTGGCTCTACTACTGCGGTTATCAGTTGGCGCTGGGAAGGGATGCAGCTTTTTTCATGGTGCCTTCCACACAAGGAAGGCACAGTATTAGGGATTATCAGATCAGAAATTTAAAGTCACTATTATAAACACCATGCTCATTCATCCAGAATAGGCAGAAATGATTAAAGGGTTTCTCTTCAGTTGAACTGCCCTTTTCCAAGTCCTTTGGCTACAGAGCAGGCTTTCTCTTGGAGATGTTCTTTTTGTCTGTGCTCATTAGTATTTCTAGCTTGCAGAACACCCAGGCCAGGATATATAGGAAGCAAGAACCCTGCCTCCGCTCCCCACAAGGAACTCATTGTGGTGTGGCTCCTCACAACCCAAGATCCCTGGTCAGTCTGCCATCTTTTCTCCACTTTTGAGAATCTTCTGGTAGGTGACTCAGTATTTTGTCCAGGAATTTTTGCTGTGATCAGTGGAAGGAGTACAATGAAAATGCATTTACTCCATCCTGTTCAGAATAAGGAGGTGCAATTTGTTTTTAAATGAGAAGATAAGAAGAACTGAAGAGTAGAAGTTGGAAAGATGGCTATATACATAAAATAAATCAAGTACAGTAAACTGTTAAGGGCAGAATCCTGGTGCAAGTATATGGGTGTTATCTATAAAATTCTTTCAACTTTGCTATATATATGAAATTTTTCATAATAAAGTGTTGGGTAGGATTTTCTGATCAAAATAAAAATTCAGGAAAGTTTTAAAAACCCATACAATGCAAAGAGAAGAAAACGATTCCTCTGTTGAGTGAAAGAGAGGTACTGGAAATTTGCTCTGATCAGTAAGTTACTACATTAGCTGGAATAAGCGGCTATTAGATAATAACAGCTTTGTGTAAAAGCTTTAGCCATATGTATGCTACTTCTCATTTTTAATAGCTTACTGTGTACATTGCCTCGTCCTTAGGGCTTATCATCTTTGCACCCCTAAGAGCAATTCCATCGGAGTTAACAAGCATAGTGAAACTGAGCTACTCAAGTAGTTAAAGGACAATTAATGTTGGGGAGGGGCTAAATTCTTTATTTGAAATGAAAATAAAAGAAAGGGAGATCTCTTCAAAATTGAATCTTTATTTCTGAAAAAATAATTGACTCATAGAATAAATGTGAAGGGTCCAATTTGAGCTGAATTGGGGACAGAGTTACGCCAATGATCTCTTAAGGCTGAACCTTTTGTTTGTTTGGACTTTGGACATAAAGTCCACTCCAATATTAAAGAAAAATTTTAAATAAATTTATCTATAAATAAATTTATTATTATTTATAATTAATTTTTTAAAAGACACACAGTGACCACTTCCACAGAGTAAAAGGTCTTAGGAATGCAAAGCGGTCCAGGACACTGATTCTCCTTATTCTTCGCACAGATATAAACAGGACATTTGGCAGATGGTAGGAAAAAGCACAGGCACAGGAACAGGACAGACTGAATCCTGGCTCTTTTCTGCTAACTAAATGACACCCGGTCAGTGTCTACAGTTCTTGGCATCTCAACAGCCCATCTGTAAAATGGAGACAATGAACATTGAAATAAGGATTAAATGAAATGATAAATATAACATGCTCTCTCACCCATCTAGAAACGTATTTAGGCACATGCTTTGTTCATTCTGGGGAGGATGAAATGAAAAGAACAAGTGCTATTTATTCCTTTCACACTCTGATGAAAACTCATCAAGAACTCTAGATAAGCAATGGTCTCTTATGTTTCCTGTCAGGATGACACCAGCAGTGCCTGCCTCCTGGATGTACCCTGGCTGCTTTGCTGGCTGGAATATTCTATGGCTGAGCTCTCCTGGGCCAAGGCAAAATTATTCGTTAAGGCTGAGCTCACTGAGTCAGCAGCTATACTAGAAAGTTCACAGGACTCTCCTAGGTTTTCTTCTAGAAAGGCCTACCCTAAACCTACCTGGCATAAGCTTAACCAGAATTTTCAACATAATGGTATGAAACCTCATCAACAATAGCCTCTCTCCAGTGGCTGAAATATGTTTTACATGTGGGCTTCCCAAGGCGGCGCTAGTGGTAAAGAATCCACCTGCCAATGCAGGGGCCACAAGAGACGTGGGTTCAATCCCTGCGTCTGGAAGATCCCCTGGAGTAGGAAATGGCAACCCACTCTAGTATTCTTGCCTGGAAAGTTCCAAGGACAGAGGAGACTGGCAGGATTCAGTCCATGAGGTCGCAAAGAGTCAGGTGCGACTGAGCACATGCATTTTAAAAAAACAGCCACCTTAACTTTTTTTTCTTTTTTTAGAAATAGATTCTAAATGCCTGAATATGTTGTTTGGTAAAATGTCTTAAGATTCTTTTACTCTTGTTACAAAATAACAATGAATGTAGTGACTAAAACTGTCATTCAACATTTACCTTGAGTCTTTCAGTGATATCTCTAATCCTCACAATGCCTGAGGCCACATGCCCCTCAATCCAATAGTCATGCCCCCAATTTATGCAATTAGCTTCATAGAAAGACCAGCTGGAGGCACTTTTTCACTATTCACAAAATGAGTCCAATCTTGTGACATATTCTTTATGTCACAAAAGAATGCTTTATGCTTTATGCTCACTTCCTGACATATTCTCATTCAGCCCAGTTCTCATCCATATGGTGACTTTATCTATAGGCTCATTTAATAACTGGGAATCTGTCAATTGTCCTCTTCTTTGGCTCTGATTTCTGGCTTCCCTTATTAATAGGGAACAGTATCTGCCCCACTGACTACACTCCTTTAAGTCACAGTGTACACATATTTTGCTAGGCCTAGTTTTTGAGTACAGGCCCTAGCAGCCAATATTTCCAAACTGGTTTACACACCAGTCTAAACACTTATGTCCTGTTGAAGCTTTCAATCCATTCATGTTTAGGGACCAAAATGAGGGAATTTCCAGAATTAACAAACACAGCAGTCAGTTTCTGCCTATTTTTCATGCTACTGGCTTATTACAGGCATTCTCCTTTACCTCCGCCTTTGGCTCAGCTGATTCATTAGAGGTATCAAGTTGTTCCTTGGCTTGGGCCATCTGAGTCATCAATCTATCCATATGGGACTGGATGTCAGCCAGTATCTCAGTCACATGAGCTGTGGCCATCGCTTCCTGGATGTCCACTAAATGAAGGGCCTTCTGCTCCTCATCTGCAATCACCTTTTGAACTTTCTTAAATTCTTGCTGTATAAACACCTTCATCTGGTCCCGGGTTACCTGTAGAACAGAGAGAAGCAAGAATACATTGGACACGCAAAGAAATGGGAGAGTAGGACTATTACCCTAAATGCTAGGTAGCCCTGGCCAAAACACAGACCGTGGGTCCTACCCGATCCCGAAGTTTGGGGAGTATCCTCTGAACAGTGTTTCTCGGATATTGTTGATGAAATTCCTGCTACTCATTTTGCTTTTTTCATTCTTTAGGAAGTGAATCTTTATCCTTCCTTTTACTTTTTTGTTTTTATACCAGTAATACATAATTACTTTTTAAAAATTTAATAGATATTGTTGTTGTCGTTTAGTTGCTCAGTCTTGTCTGACTCTTTGTGACTCCGTGGACTGAAGCCATTCAGGCTCCTCTGTCCATGGGATTTTCCAGCAAGAATACTCGAGTGGGGTTCCATTTCCTTCTCTAGGGGATCTTCCCTACCCAGGGCTTGAACCTGCGTCTCCTATATCGCAGATAGATTCTTTGTGTATATTAAGAAAAAAAAGAGAAATCCTTCTTCTCTCTCTATCCCAATACCATTTTCCTCCTCAGTGGGTAATTACTGTTAACAGTCTGATACATGCCTTTCTGGACATTATGTATGTATGTGTATGTGTGCGCATGTGTGTGTGTGTGTGTGTGTGTGTGTGTGTATAATATATACAGGCCATTATGTGTGTGTGTGTGTGTGTGTATATATATATACATATATAGGCATACTTTGGAGACACACAGGTTCTGCCCTAGACCACCACAGTAAAGTGATTACAATAAAGAGTCACACAATTTTTTGGTTTCCCAGTACATATAAAAGTTATGTTTATATTATACTATAGTCTATTAAGTATGCAAGAACATTATGTCTACAAAACAATATACATACTTTAATTTAAAAAACACTTCATTGCTAAAAAATGCTAACCATCATTTGAGCCTTCAGTGAGTCATAAACTTTTTACAATGGTAACATCAAGATCATTGATCAAAGATCAACAACATAACAGACACAATAATAATGAAAAAGTTTGAAATGCTACAAGAATTACCACAATGTGACACAGGGACAGCAAGTGAGCATACGCTGTTGGGAAAAGAGTACTGCTCAATGTAGGGTTGCCACAAACGTTCAATTTGTAAGACACGGTATCTGCAAAGCACAACAAAGTGAACCAAAGTAAAACAAAGTATTCTGTACGCATATAGACAATTACGTTGTTTTTATGTAAATGATCATGGTGAACGTATGTTCTGTGTCTTGATTTCCTACTTAAAAAGTTAGTATATACAGAGCAACTTCATTCATTGTATTATTTTTAATGCCTGTATGATACAGGTATATACAGATATGGACATCTATATATAGAGAGATAAAAGAATAAATATATCCATTAAATATTTCCCTTAACAGAAATACGAGATATTTCCAAATGTTTGCTTTTATGAACAGGACAGCAATGAACATCAATAGCCATACCTCTTAATAGTTGCATATGAATTTCTTTAGAAACCTTTGGAATCACTGAATCAATTTGTATATATTCTAAAACTACTGACTGATATCGCCAAACTGTCCTCCAAAAAAAAATGCACCAATTCCCACAATGTGTGAAGTAATCATTTTCCTACGCTTTCCCCGATAGTGGATATAATATCAAGTCTTTAAATTTTTATTCTCTGATGAGTGAAAATATATTATTGTTCTATTTTGCAACAACAACTGTGTAGAATAAATAAAATGTGACTAGGCTGCATTCGGCTAGGGCATAAGGCAAACAAAATGAGAAACTACCAAATATGAACTTCTAAATGCCGTATCTTGCCAGCAACTACACGTATTGATGTGTCCTCATAACCATGTTTATTTTATGAGTATTGTTAAACAACTATGCATATTGAAGAGCTGAGGTAGGAAACAGGAAAGAGGCAGAATAGTAGACAAAAGGACAAAAGCCAATAGAGAATTTTAGAGCTGAAACAGAAAGTAGCTGACATCTAAGTGAACCCCCGTCTTTCACAGATAAGGAAACAGACCCAGGTGTAATCTTGTAGGAAACACTGAGCTCTCCAATCTTCTCGCTCCCAGTCTGGTGCTCTGTTCACTATAACAGTCTGTCAGAAGGGAAGTCAAACTGGGAAAACCTAAAAAGGAGACTAGGAAAGAAAAAGACTAAAGGAGAGAGGAAGATGAGGCCATTTTCTATTAGCCTCTTAAAAACTGAAATAGGCTTGATACTTTCAGCAGCTTTTGTAACACTGCCATAAAAACGTCAATGCAAAATAAGGCCTGCGGGACACATATCCATTCACATGGCAAGCGACAAAGTGACAGAAACCCTCATGAATTCACGTACTCTTCCCAGGTCCTCTCCCCAGGGCTAAAGAAAAGGGGAGGGGGAGTGTTAAATGTTATTCCTGTCCCTCCAAGTTCTTTATCAGATTGAGAACTGTGACTTGTGTTTATTTATACAATTCCTTTTTATTTTTAGTGTATATATTTCAAGGGTGTTATGCTTTATGGTAATCATTTATCAGTGAATCTGGATTCCTACCCTTGAAATAAATTTAGTCTTATAAGACCTCTCTTTAGGGACTAAATCTTTAACTAAGGCATAAACTTTTTGAATTCCTAAGAAAAGCTCTTCCAAGTGACTAAAAATGGAGAGCATAATAAAAACTGACTTGTAACCTACTTCACTAGACATCACATATACGTGATTTGAAGTTAAGAAGCTGACATCACAGTCAGGAAAGGTGGGGACTATATTGCAGTAGGTGAATAAACCATGGTTTTTAAAACTTAAATTATCTCTTTTCCTTTACATAGGTTTTTCAACCTTTATTTTATGCAATTAATTTTTATACAGATTAGGCCACAGATTTGAAGGCAGAATACTTTATAAAACCTTTATGCCTTCTTCTCACTCCGATTCGCTACTAATCAACAATAGGTATTCTCCAGCCTAGTTCAAAATGGCAAGAACACACTTATGGGTCATGACATTCATTTAAATTCAGAGCCCTAAGCAGAGACTCCCCAGGGGATCAGGCCATTGGTAGGTTAATCGGTTGAGTACTCTGGAGAAAGGAGCCCTACCAATAGCAGAAATGAAACAGCTTTCAACACTTCCTTTCAGGTTCTATTTCACCCTATCATCAAAACTCCATCTTACTATAAACTTCACAGTTTTCCAGAAGCAGCCGGCCCCTCACATCAGCACTGATAGTTGGGAACCACTGACATCATTTCCGAGTAGGTTTCCTAGAATTTCTGCAGCCTCTATCCTACAGCTTCCCAAAGATGACAGTGATAGTCCCATACTCTTGACTATACTACACGCAAGTTATGTCAAAAGAGAAAGTTCTTCACGAGCAAAGAAGAGAGAAGGCTGGATGTATCACAGAATGATAAGACTGGTGATGTAGAAGTTTCCTTCTTATAGAATCCACTGGTAATTGTCACACCTTTTTAAAGCCACAGAATTTCCCTTGCCCCAAACAAAGTCTTAATGTAGAACCCCGAAGTTTAATAGAGCCCAAAGTAAAACCACTCTGCTTAAAAGAAAAACCTCTCCTTCCTCCCTGAAGTGCTCCCTGGGGCACTGGAGGTGCTCTCCAGGAAAATCGCACCTGAGTGAACTGGGTCCCTTACACAAATGAAACCATAAAGAGAGTTTGCTCTCTTTGGTCAATTGATTAGTTTCTAGGTTGTTAAAACTTTAAAGCCCTAGGTTATATGCAAGTTGATATATCTTTCTTATAGGCATATTCACTGAATAACAAAGCATTTTCTAAAATTACTTAAACACAGCATTGTAATATCAAAGAATCAGCAGCTTATTTGTGAATGGTCAAAACTAACTAGTGAACATCTGATTTTTCTTACTAGAGCTGAGTCCAACTTTCTGGTGAGGAAAAAAAAAAAAGCCCCAGAGAGGTACAGTTACAAAGTATGGTTTAGAAACCAGCTTTCCTCTGGTCTAGTCTGGTGTACCTTCTGCTGTAATGTGTTGCCTCTAAGGATCCCTTTCTGCCTGCTTCAAGTTCTTCATATTTATTTCTTCTTAATTGAGATATTTCTGCTGTTAACAGGTTGTTTCTGTTATTATCCCACTAGGATGTTATTTCCCCAAAGTGGATCTTAGGATGAAGGATGAACATTGGAAGAGTTGTCTCATCCCATGGTACTTTCTATATGCTCTTATAGTTAATATTTCTAAGCCAGACCAGACCCAAGAGGCATGCAGACTGGCACTTTACATATACATAATTAAACCATAAAACCCTGAATTAAGAGCTTGTACTTGAAAACACTACCATTCAATGGGTTTGACATGAGCTGGAAGTCATTAACTCCTCATTAGCTGGCCTGTAGGAAGCCAAGGTTTTATTTACTTTTTATTATAGGCAGATTATAAAAACAACAAACATAGTAGCTAGAAAGCATGGTGGCTTAAGAAAGATTTGTTCCAGAAAAGTGTTGCTGAGATGAACTGAGAAAGATGGAACAGGATCAGGAACAGGAAGCTACACAAAAGCAACCTATCTGAGTCTACCCTGATTGAAGCTTCCAGAAATACTTGTTCTATTAGCCCAATCTCCTGCAAATAACTTTAAAGCAGCCCACTCCAAAAAAAAAAAAAAAAAGGTTCCAGTGGAACTTTTTCTTTTTTTTTTTTCCAGTGGAACTTTTTCAACACTGTAATCTGTCCTCACTCCCACAACACAGTACCCTCTCAGCATGCTGGTGTCCACGGAAACTTCCAGGTAGGAAATCTCAAAGTTAAGGCTGCCAGTATAGCCTGTGGATTTATTCTGGCATTTTTACCTCAAGAGAGCTCCTTGCAAACCTCTGCCAAGCTCCAGTGAGGGCAGACAAGGGAACAGCTTCATCAGCAAGGAGGACAGAGTCCTTTTTCAGTGGATGCCTGGGTCTCCCATTTCCTGTGTCCTTGTGTATGAGAAGAATAGCCAATATTTATGAATAAAACAACTGTCCATTTCTAAGGCTTGGAAAATTATCCAACAGAAACATCCCTTGTGGCTCAGACAGTAAAGAATCTGCCTGCAATGCAGCAGACCCACCTTCAATCTCTGGGTTGGGAAGATGCCCTGGAGAAGGGAATGGCTACCCACTCTAGCATTTATGCCTGGAGAATTTCATGGACAGAGGGGCCTGGCGGGCTACAGTCTACGAAGTGGCAAAGAGCTGGACACAACTGGGTGAATAACACTTTCACTACACTTCACTTTTAGAAGCATAGCAGATAAGAACTACGAAAAAAAACCCAAAACTATGAACCACATTCCATTACCAACATTCTGAGAGATGACAAAAATTTTCCTGACAATGGTTAGAAGCATGGATTGCTTGGATTTTACAATGGGGTATTGAGAAGCATAGTGAAAAGGCTATTAAAATGAATATTTAATCTCCTCCCAAACCATTTTTCTCATCATCAGAAGCCTCTAGACGAAAGTAGTCATTAGTGTCTTTTTTACCTGCTTTCCTCATTTTGTTAAGAGTACCATGGGATCACTGCCTCAGCTATCACTTAGTTATTTCAAGTATCCACTCAATGAAGTAATAATGATATTTACTATTCCAGTTATTATTTGTATTATAAAGACTAGAATAAATATGGCTTCCCTGGTGGCTCAGCGGTAAAGAATCTGCCTGCCAATGTAAGAGATGCAGGTTAAATCCCTGGGTTGAGAAGATCTCCTGGAGAAGGAAATTGCAACCTACTCCAGGATTCTTGCCTTGAGAATTCTGTGGACAGAGGAGCCTGGCGGGCTACAGTTCATGGGGTTGCAAAGAGTTAGACACGACTGAGTGACTAACACACACCAGGATTCTTGCTTGGGAAATTACATGGACAGAGGAGCTTGGCGGGCCACAATCCATGAGGTCACAGTCAGACGCAACTTGGCGACTAAACAACAGCCAAACAAACACATCAAAATGTTGGAGAGTGGTTATGTCCGAATGTTGGAATTAAGAGTACTTTTCTCTTTTTTTACTTTTAAGTTCAAATTTTCTACAATATTGTGTAATACTTTAAATCCTCAGTAAGAGGGTCAAAATCCAAAAATCAAATCAAATCCAAAAATGTATAAAAGGAATTATATACCACGACTTAGGGGGATTTACCCCAGGTATGCAAGGCTGGTTCAACATTTGAAAATCAGTTCATCTAATCTACAATCAACAGGCCAAAGAAGAAAAATCACACAACCATATCAATAGATACAAAAAAAGCACTTGACAAAATCTAATATCCATGTATGATAAAAACTCTCAGCAAACTAGAAATAGAGAAGAACTTTCTCAACTTCATAAAAAAGTGTACTAAAATAATCTACAGTTAATGTCATACTGCGTGGCGAGAAACCAGATTTTTCGAGCTAAGATCAAGAACAAGGCAAGGATGTTTTATCTCACTTCTCCTTTTCAAAAGACAAAAGGAAATAAAAGGTTTACAGGTTGACAATGCAGAAATAAAGCAGCCTCTGTTCACAAATGACATGATTATTTATGCAGAAAATCTGAAAGAATTATCAAAAAAAGCTCCCAAACTAATAGGCAGTTATAACAACGCTGCCAGACATAAAGCTAATATATAAAAGTCAATCACTTTCCTATATATACCATCAATGAACACACGGAATTTGAATTTAAAAACATAATACCATTTAAATTAGCACCCAAAAAGTGAAAGACTTAGGTATAAATCTAACAGAATATGTACAAAATCTGTATACTGCTACTAAATCTATAATGAAAGAAATTAAGAGAAAAAAATAAATGTAAAGACAGTCCATGTTCATAGACAGGAAGACTAAAAATTGTCAAGGTCTAATTAGCTGATTCAGTGAGTGACCTGAAGTGTGAAGTCATTGACTTTTCAGAAATACGAAGCACATCAATGACATATAGACATCATCACAATATAGTGGAAAGATATCTGCTTTAAGACCTTGTATAACTACAGTAACACCAACCTTCACTCTACTGCTCTTATGGCAAAGTAGGAGATGGGGTTAGGAGCAAGGCTGGGTGACCCAGAAGGCATGCCTAACTTAGCCCCACTCTCCCTTGCACCACTAATTTTCTGAAACAAAATTCTAAGTCACAAAGAGCTGTTGAGTGATTTGAAGAAACTCTAGGATTCCAATCCTACCTCCAACTTGTTTTTGGCCAGCTTTTTCTCCTTTCTCATTTCCACTTGGCCCAGAATCCTTGGCTTTCTAATCTTGACCTCAAATCCCACCTTAACCCTTTTGGACTTGGTAACTACATATGCCTTTCAAGTTCTCCTTCTTGGTGTTTAGACCTTAGATTTGCCCTACATAGTCTTCGGCTAGGCTTGTATCTTTGACTTGCAGAATCACATTCTCGTGGATAGGAGCCCCATATTTCAGCTAGAATACTCCAGCCTTCCTCTATTTCTGCCAAAGTGCTTCTTCCTGAGATTACACATTTTGGTACTTGAGCCTAAGTACTCTATCGTTCTTTATCAGCTTCATGTATAAGACCCAGTAATATGCTTCTTCTGAATATCTTCCCTTTCATGGTTTTTCCTCCTCAACATACATAAATACACATGTACACGAGCGCACACATACAGAGTGTTAGAGACTCAGGACTATGTTTTCTAGAGGCTTGGTGCTGGAAAGATGCTAATAAACACTTGAATCTGCTAATCAGCTGTGAAGCGGATAGCAACTGTGTGCTCTAGTCATCTGCGAGACACAGTCACAGCAGACGGACAAGCAGCCCTACAGGAGAGACAGAGAGCTAACCACCACAGTGATGGCATCAGCGCAAGTACTCTCTCCTCCCAGGACTGCCTGTTCATGCTGTTGGATGCTATGGATTTCTTGCCATGAGAACTTGATGTGGAACCTGGTGTCATGGCACTGAACTGGATGCACCAGAGAACAGTTCAAGAGGGGTGCTGGGCTCTCTCTAAATGGTACTGTTGCTTGCTCTTAAGATGCTTCTCTCTGCCTGACCCCAGGGTGGCAACAGAGAAAGCAAACATGAGCTTCTGAGCAACACTTTGCTTGAGTAAACAGAAAAAAATTCTGGGTGCCCCCTGTAGAAATGTGAAAGTAGAAGACTGGGTCCCCTGAGACCTTTAACAAACATGAATATGAGTAACAGCATCTACTCCACCTTGTTTTTAGCTTTATTTCTACCTTAATGTGTAAAAACCAGACAGATGGCTTCTGCCTCAGGAGTTATTGTTTAGGAAGTGGGAGGTAGGAACCGACCCTGAAGTTTCAGTGGCAACTAAACAGAAATTATACTATTTTTAAACCTCTTTAGACTTAAATGTACAAAGAAAGCCTATTTTATCTGTTGAAATTAAAGCAGTTTCAAAACAAGACCCACCCATCACCTCCATTCTGGTTCTCTACGCAAACATCTTTTCTGCAAAGCCACAGCTATCTGCGTACCATGGAGACCACCAAACCAACACAACCCGTGCTACCAGGAATACTCAGGAAAGGGCACTGAGATGCAGGGCTCATGTTTTCTGGGTCTTCTTGCTACAGGGGGTCAGAATGGTAAAGCTGGTGGAGTCTGTGGTGATAGAGAAAGCTTTTAGCATTGGCCCTGCTAACTCTATGCTTCTGAAGCTCAGAAAGGGGTAAGTTGTTTCATTTGTGAAACAGGGCTAATAATATAGCTCTTGTAGTAGCTCTTGTAGACATTTCTGTGATGTTTATACAAAATAATATGTGGAAGAACTTCGTTCTTTCTGGGAACACAGACATATCAGTAGAACTGTTCTGCTGGCCCAGGTAACAGCAATTGTGAACGTTTAAGGGCTTCCCAGGTAGCTCAAATGCTAAAGAATCCGCCTGCGATGTCAGAGACCTGGGTTCAATCCCTGGGTTGGGAAGATACCCTGGAGAAGGGCACGGCAACCCACTCCAGTATTCTTACCTGGAGAATCCCACGGACAGAGGAGCCTGGTGGAAACATTTAATGTGGGTTTTCCCTTTGGTACCCACTGAGCTCTCACAGATAACACAGCTCCAGTTTGTTCTCCCAAAGAAAGAGAGCCCACACCCTTTGGAGTAGATTCTAATTTCCCAAAGGAAAGGACTTCCTTACAGACCCTAGGCATGGAAGAGGACAGATGTCAAGTTAGAGGTTCCTTGCCTCAGTTTCAGTAGATGGTCATGGATTTTCACGGAGCCTTTTCTAGTTTGAAAAGATTAGATACAATCTACTTCCATGACATAGACGCAAACCACAGAAAGCGCAGGAAGGACAGGCTACACTCCGCTCCTCAGCACCTACGCAGAGTCTGAATGTAGAGTCAGCTCCTCAACTTCACAGCTTGCCTCTATCATATTTGCTCTCTTTGGCTGACTGAAACCCTACTACATCTCCTGGAGGAGCTAACAATCTATTAACCTAAGAACCACAGGGCCTGTTAAATAACTACAGTTTCTAAAATCCTTTTTGGGCTGCCAAAAGCCATGAAACCAATCTTCCTCCATCATTTCTTACCTGCCTCTCAAAAGTTTCTGTTTTCAGGGCACTCATTAATAAAAACATCATATGATTAGTCTCAGTTCAGTTCGGTCAGTCACTCATGTCCGACTCTTTGTGATCCCATGGACTGCAGCACGTCAGGCCTCCCTGTTCATCACCAACTCCCGGAGTTTACCCAAACTCATGTCCATTGAGTCAGTGATGCCATCCAACCATCTCATCCTCTGTCGTCCCCTTCTCCTGCCTTCAATCTTTCCCAGCATCAGGGTCTTCTCAAATGAGACAGCTCTTCGCATCAGGTGGCCAAAGTATTGGAGTTTCAGCTCCAACATCAGTCCTTCCAATGAATAGCCAGGGCTGATTTCCTTTAGGACAGACTGATTGGATCTCCTTGCAGTCCAAGGGACTCTCAAGAGTCTTCTCCAACACCACAGTTCAAAAGCATCAACTCTTTGGCGTTCAGCTTTCTTTATATTCCAACTCTCACATCCATACATGACTACTGGAAAAACCATAGCCTTTACTAGATGGACCTTTGTTGGCAAAGTAATGTCTCTGCTTTTTAATATGCTGTCTAGGTTGGTCATAACTTTTCTTCCAAGTACTAAGCGTCTTTTTATTTCATGGCTGCAGTCACCATCTGAAGTGATTTTGGAGCCCCCCAAAAATAAAGTCTGCCACTGTTTCCACTGTTTCCCCATCTATTTGCCATGAAGCGATGGGTCTGGATGCCATGATCTTTGTTTTCTGAATGTTGAGCTTTAAGCCAACTTTTTCACTCTCCTCTCTCACTTTCACCAAGAGGCTCTTTAGTTCTTCCTTGCTTTCTGCCATAAGGGTGGTGTCATCTGCATATCTGAGGTTATTGATATTTCTCCCAGCAAATCTTGATTCCAGCTTGTGTTTCTTCCAGCCCAGTGTTTCTCATGATGTACTCTGCATATAAGTTAAATAAGCAGGGTGACAATATACAGCCTTGACGTACTCCTTTTCCTATTTGGAACCAGTCTGTTGTTCCATGTCCAGTTCTAACTGTTGCTTCCTGACCTACATACAGATTCCTCAAGAGGCAGGTCAGGTGGTCTGGTATGTCCATCTTTTTCAGAATTTTCCACAGGTTATTGTGATCCACACAGTCAAAGACTTTGGCATAGTCAATAAAGCAGAAATAGATGTTTTCCTGGAACTCGCTTGCTTTTTCGATGATCCAGCGGATGTTGGCAATTTGATCTCTGATTCCTCTGTCTTTTCTAAAACCAGCTTGAACATCTGGAAGCTCACGTATTGTTGAAGCCTGGCTTGGAAAATTTTGGGCATTACTTTACTAGCTGGTGAGATGAGTGCAATTGTGCGGTAGTTTGAGCATTCTTTGGCATTGCTTTTCTTAGGGATTGGAATGAAAACTGACCTTTTCCGGTTCTGTGGCCACTGCTGAGTTTTCCAAATTTGCTGGCATATTGAGTGCAGCACTTTCACAGCATTATCTTTTAGGATTTGAAATAGCTCAACTGGAATTCCATCACCTCCACTAGCTTTGTTCATAGTGATGCTTCCTAAGGCCCACTTGACTTCACATTCCAGGATGTCTGGCTCTAGGGCAGTGATCACACCATCGTGATTATCTGGGTCGTGAAGATCTTTTTCGTACAGTTCTTCTGTGTATTCTTGCTACCTCTTCTTAATATACTCTGCTTCTGTTAGGTCCATACCATTTCTGTCCTTTATTGATCCCATCTTTGCATGAAATATCCCTTGGTATCTCTAATTTTCTTGAAGAGATCCCTAGTCTTTCCCATTCTATTGTTTTCCTCTATTTCTTTGCATTGACCACTGAGGAAGACTTTCTTATCTCTCCTTGCTATTCTTTGGAACTCTGCATTCAAATGGGAATATCTTTCCTTTTCTCCTTTGTTTTTTGCTTTTCTTCTTTTCACAGCTATTTGTAAGGCCTCCTCAGACAGCCATTTTGCTTTTTTGCATTTCTTTTTCTTGGGGATGGTCTTGCTCCCTGTCTCCTGTACAATGTCACAAACACCCTCTTCCAACAACACAAGAGAAGACTCTACACATGGTTATCACCAGATGGTCAACATCGAATTCCGATTGATTATATTCTTTGCAGCCAAAAATGGAGAAGCTCTATACAGTCAGCAAAAACAAGACCGGCAGCTGACTGTAGCTCAGATAATGAACTCCTTATTGCCAAATTCAGACTTAAATTGAAGAAAATAGGGAAAACCACTAGACCATTCAGATATGACCTAAATCGAATGCCTAATGATTATACAGTAGAAGTGAGAAATAGATTTAAGGGAGTAGATCTGATAGAGTGCCTGATGAACTATGATTAGTCTCACTTTATATTTAAACTGAAGGTTCAGTCAAGTTCAATGAGGGAGGTAATTAAGTGCCAGTGCTTGGACTAAAATCATCATGCTCCAATGTCTGTGCTCTTTTGCCGTAAAAGTAAAGGAAAGCATGGCATACTCAATTTAACTTTTCCCCTAAAAGTCTGAACAAACCCTGTATTTGTATACTATTCCCAAACCATCTTGTATGAGGAAAAAGTTAATAACCTCCTATAATTACTACTAATTCTGTATAGCAATCACACAAAGGCAATTGATTGCCATCACCAGCCCTGTGGCCTTGGACAAGTCATTAAACCTCTTACATATTTGCTTCTTCAATTGTAAAATGAGGATTATAATGTCTATTTAATCAGATTGACTTGGAATTAAGGTGATATCATAGAATCTGTTGGAGAAGGCAATGGCACCCCACTCCAGTCCTCTTGCCTGGAGAATCCCATGGACGAAGGAGCCTGGTAGGCTGCAGTCCATGGGGTCGCGAAGAGTCGGACACGACTGAGTGACTTCACTTTCACTTTTCACTTTCATGCATTGGAGAAGGAAATGGCAACCCACTCCAGTATTCTTGCCTGGAGAATCCCAAGAAGATCGCACAGAGTCGGACACGACTGAAGCGACTTAGCAGCAGCAGCAGCATAGAATCTGTTTCACCTACTAAAGAAGTAAAACAAAAGCCATGCAACCATGGGATAGTCATCAACTGGATCGTTGGGTTGAATGGCAATTCTCCACACAACTACAGAGACTCAGAGACTTGATGGATTTTGCCCTTTGCCTAAATGCAGGTCTCAACCAGGGGGAGAGACCGGTTTTCAAATTTTACATTCATATATACACACAAGCATCTGTGGGGCTTCCTCATTGGCTCAGCAGTAAAGAGTCTGCCTGCAACGCTGGAAACGTGGGTTCGATCCCTGGTTGAACCAAAAGGAAAAGTGGAGGGAGGGGGACAGGAAAGGAGGCCCTTAAATAAACTCTGGGTGGTTTTTATCACTATTGTCGCAGTGAAGTTTTATATCTAGATACCCAGGCTCCTAAATTAAATGTCAAATACAATCCTGCACTGGAAATGTGAAGTGTGGCTGCTGTGGGGGAGTCCTGACAGCTCCATTGCCTTCTTCACGTTGGCAACGTAATAGGCCCTTTCAGCTCTGGCAGAGAGGATATTATCAAGGCTCCTGTCAGTGCAAAGGAGCTGGAGCAGGAGGAGAAGGACATCACGATGTGTTAATTTTATTAAGCCATTTAAAGCTCAATCCCTTTGATTTCTAACAATGCTCCAGCCCACCAGGCGGCTCAAAGACCATGTCCACCTAGTTTTAAAATGCCCGGAGTCGATTTGTACAGGTGCTTCAGTTAGGAGCTCAGGGGCTCCAAGAGAAAGAGAACAGTCAAAAGGTAAAGCACAAGGGGAAGGGGAAGTAGGGAGGGAACCAGTATCTCAGTGGGTTTTACTTTAAAGTGGGGTATATTTCCTAGTATGTCTCAAATGCCACACTCGATTTCTTTTGTGGCTCTTGGTTTCTTTATTTTTATTTTAATTTGGCACCAGATAGTTATGCTAACTAGAGTTTGCTCCATAACAATAAACCTAATTGCTTCTATGCATTGATTTCTTATTTCTACTGGGAATCTATGGACGAACATTCGCATACTCCCCGAGACAGATATATTTGCCTCGACTTGAATGGGCAATAGACACTGCGTCAACAACCAGCAAGGTCGCCCTGCAAAGCCCACAGAGTCAGCCAGCCAGGCAACAACACCTAAGGGTCTCAACTCTGAGTTTTAACTCAATTTATTTGCATGTCATTATCACTCAAAGAGGTAGCAATGGCCCTTTGAAACCTTCAATCTCTAAGTGTCACTAATCCTGGGAAGTGTTAATTGATGTAAGTGCAGAATCCAGTTAGTTATAAAACAGGTGGCTTATTTTTCTTCACCAGTATCAGAAGGTCTCCTGAACTCTTGGAAGGGGGTGAGGGAGGAATCTACACCCCCCACGAACCCTTGCCTTTCTGCTGGAAACAGTGATGGTTCTCAGACTAGGAGAAGGCTAGCAGCAGCCACCATTTACAGGATGTTGTCCTGAGCATTTTAAATGGATTACCTCATTTAATTTTCCTAACAACTCTATGAAGTATGTACTATTATCCTCTATTTTGCAGCTGAAAAAACAAAAAAAAAACCACCTGAGAAATGGGGAGGTTAAACACAGGATCTGCTCAAGACTGCAGTTATCAAGGCATCTGTCCCAGGGAGCTTTCAGTAACTATAAAGTGTTGCTTCCCCTAACAGAGGCTAACATTAGATCTCTGACCCTCACTCCTGCTAGAAGAGAAAAGGGGAAAGAAAAAGACTATTCACTGCTGACATTTCAAGTGAAGGGCTGAAAAAAAGTGACTCAGACAATAATTTTCTCAACAGCTTTACTGAGATATAATTCACATGTCATGTAATTCAGTGCTTTTTAGTACAGTCACAGAATTGTGTGATCATTACCACAATCAATTTTAGAACATTTTCATCATCACAAAAAGAAATTCCATACCTATTAGCAATCACTATCTCCCCATTCCTCCATCTCCCTCAGCTCCAAGCAACAAATCTATTTTTCTTCTCTAAAAATTTGCCTATTCTGGACATTTCGTATGAATGGAATCATGCAATTATGCAGTATTTGGCCTTTTGTGAATGACTTTCACTCAGCATGTTTCCAAGCATTATCCTTGTTGCAGCATGTGTCAGGACTTGATTTCTTTTTATTGCCAAATAGTACTCCACTGTACGGATATACCACATTTTATTTACCCATGCATTGGTCAGGTTGTTTTCACATTCTGGACAGTGTGAATAATGTTGCTATGAACACTGGTGTGCAGTTTTTGTGTGGATGTATGTTTTCATCTCTCTTGGGTTTATACCCTAGAATGGAATTGCTGGATAACACAGCAACTCTTAGGTTTAACCTTTTGAGTAACTGCCAGATCATTTTCCAAAGTGACTATACCATTTTATATCCCCCCAGAAAGATCAGCTGGTGAAGAATCCGCCTGCAATGCAGGAGACCCAGTTCGATTCCTGGGTCAGGAAAATCCACTGGAGAATGGATAGGCTACCCACTCCAGTATTCTTCGGCTTCCCTTGTGGCTCAGCTGGTAGAGAATCTGCCTGCAATGAGGAAGACCTGGGTTCAATCCCTGGGTTGGGAAGGGCCCGTGGAGAAGGGAAAAGCTACACACTCCAGTATTCTGGCCTGGAGAATTCCATGGACTGTATAGTCCATGGGGTTGCAAAGAGTCGGACACGACTGAGCAACTTTCACTTTCAAGAAAGTCATGAGGATTCTAATTTTTCCACATCCTTGTCAAATGGACAAAACTTCTCTTTATTGGAAAATTAGAGCTGTAGTCCTAAAAGCTGTCAACCTTCTCTAGCTCTGCTGTAACTGCCTGGGTAACCCTGGACAAGAACCTTTATTCCCCTGGCACCTCAGTATTCTCATCTACATAGTGGAGAGACTGGAGCCAACGGCCTTGGACGTCCCACTGTGCTCTGCATTTATTCATTCAGTCCCATGACGGGAGACACCCTAACCAGTGGGGAGACAGATACTGTGAAACAGGTAGCTTGGAGTTGACTACCCAACTGTGTATCTGACTTTGTACTAACTCAGTTTCCATTGTGCCTGAATAACCTTAGACTGTGACTATCATGCTTGCCTCAAAAAAAACAAATAAATAAACTCACAGAATCTGCTTATGCTATTAGGGAGAAAATAGAAATGCCTTATTAGGTAAAGTTTCCATTTGGCAATAAGGGCAGACTGGCATTCAGGACTTGAGCTTTTGAAACTGGGGTTCAAAGATAGAAGTGAATTCAAGTGATAAAATTTATGTGTTTATAAGGAATAATGCCAGGTGATAAAAGCAGGATACAAACTATGTATGTATGTGTGTGTATATACAGCTATATAGTTTTACATATATATGAACACACACACACACAAAGAATTCTAACAGGTATATATACCTTTGTCTCTTGAATGGTGCTGTGGGCAACCCTCTGTTGAAGTTGGGCTGAAGGTCCCTGTCTGGTTCAGAGTTAGCCCTCCACATATGGGATTCCTCCATAACCGTGGTTCTGGGTTCTGCATGCACAAATTCAACCAACTGCAGATTGTGTAGAACTATAGTATTTACTACTGAAGAAAAAATCCTTATATAAGTGGAACCTCGCAGTTCGAACCATGTTGCTCAAAGGTCAACTGTATATAGAATAATAGGACTCTTCTGTCTAAAAGGCCAAGCCCCACAATATTAACCAGCTTTTTCACTGGTGTGTTTCAAAGTTGACAGTATGCATCAGGCTGCATACTAAAAAAGCAGAACTGCGAACTACCAAATTAGATGTTCTGAGTGAGGCTCAAGAATCCTCAATTTTAGAAAAAAGTACTGAAAGCTTACAAACCACTGCAAGCAGCAGCAGACGGGCAGATTTTTTCCCTTTTTCATTATAGCTGTCTGTACTTTCCATATTTTTCTATGAAGAACATGTATTACTTTTATAACTGGAGGATGAGAAAAGGGGAAACTGTTTTGTTTTTATAAAGGCAGGGAGTTGGTGAAAGATGGCAAAGAGCTTGTTTCTCTTTTTTTCACTGCCCAAGTGTCTACATGGGATGAAAAGAGGTCACATTTGCTTCTGGGTGATTTCTATGCCTCAGAGCCCAGACTGGACCTGAAAAAGCACTGGTATGTTTCCTATTTGGTATCATCTAGCCATAAGTTCTCCATTTGGCCAGGGCCAAATGCTCTGGGGCTGTCATGCACCCTTTGCCATCTCCCCATATTTTCTCCAGTCCTGGGACTCTAGAGTTGTGGGGAGCTATGGCTGCAGGATCCAGTATGAGAGGTAAAAGAAGGGTGTGAGGGAAAAGTAGTGAAGAGTCACATTGCTAGACAGGCTATGTGTATAAACATCAATTCATCCATGGGTTCAACAATAGTATGGGTGTGTAACATGAAACAGGATGACTCTGAAGTTAAGTTCTATTCCCATCACTTAACTAGCAAGCTATTTACCACCTGTGAGTCTTAGATGAAACAGGGCAAATAATAATATTTCTTTTCATATGGCTGTTGTAATAGATAATGCATATCTTTTACTATAGGGCTTCCCAGGTGGCTCAGTGGTAAAAGAATCCACCTGCCAATGCAGGAGACAGGGGTTTAATTCCTGGATCTGGAAGCTCTTCTGAAGAAGGGAATGGCAACCCAGATCAGTATTCTTGCCTGGAAATCCCCATGGTTGGGGAGCCTGGTAGGCTACAGTTCATGGAGTCACAAAGAGCTAGACATGACTGAGTACGCACAAGAAGAAGAAAATCTATTACTATGTGCCAGGTACCATGCTTGTAGGGCTTGAGGATACAGAGATAAACACAATTCATGTCTTCCAAGATTACTATTTACAACTTTTTTATTTAAAGTGAAGAACTAGGTCAATAATTCTAATAACCCTCCAACCAAAAAAACACTTTTGAATGAACCAATTTAATAACTGGGGCATCTTAATTATTTGCTTCAGATGGTTGATTAAATACTGCCTCAGTGAATACTTCTATCTTGCAGCAGGACAAGGACTGGTACAAAGCCTGGTTTGACCCAGGTGATAACAAGACACTAACACTAAGAATTCAAGTTCGGTTTGGCTTATATCCATTACCATTTGTACATGCAAAACCTATCATTTTAACGATAGTCTGATTAGCACTGGAGTGAACGTCTGGGCTATGTTCTATGTCAATGACATCAACTATTAAAAAGTATACTAAAAAGTATTTTATAAAGTCCTCTTTCAATTATAAAATCCTCTGTAAATGCTAAATAAAAATAAAACAAGAAAACAATCCTCAGTTCTATTTAATTTCATGTTGCTAGACAATTCTTTGGTTTCACACTTCAGTAAGAATAACTTTAGAGATCCGAGAAAAAAGGAAAAGAACCTGATTATATTCTAGACAGTCTTAGTATGATTAGATCCCATGTTTAATCCCACTCCAGTCAGAGAAAATAATGTGAACCATTGGGCTCGAGTTTAAGATGCTTTTTTGAGGATACCTTCTTAATAAATTAGTATAAATTCTAGATACACAAACATGGTTTAACTGTTTGTTTCAAGCACACCAGCTATAGGAAGCAGTCAATGGTGCATCTTACATGGAAAGGAAAGTAATCAATATATAATGGAGAAAATGGCTATCATTAACTGCATGATGAGAGGTTGGTTACATTGAGCTTAGCATGTTATACTTTTGATTCAATGCTTTCTGGGAGACTGAGCAGAGGGAAGGAAAAGAAGGGAATCGATGTGTTTTTTAAGTTTCAGGTTTCCCCTGGGTAAACTATGAAGATGACTGCATAGTCACTACAAAGGAAAGCTGTGAAGAATTCATGTGCTTTAAATTTCCTATAAATCCAGCCTGGACATACACACACATACAAACCCCTAATTAACTACATCTTTTAGTTTCCCTAAAGTCTAGAATAAATGTAAGAAATCTAGAGACTAAAATCCTGCTGTGTGCAACAGATGTTTCTGAAAAGTGTGGCTGCAAAAAAATGTTTGCAAACTGGATCATGTCAAACACATGAGGATTACTTAATAGACCACTTCCAACTAAACATAATAAAGATTGCTATTAAAAATAATTTCTTTCCACTGTACACAAGTTCTGGATCCCTGGAGGTCTGTTCCCCTTAAAACTAGGCTCATCCTAGCAACATGCAGGCACACAACTTCATGTGGACCTGTGCCTTATTTACCAACCATCACTGGTGCTCTTTCCCATCCTCAGGCTCAATCTTAGCAGCTGGGATTTGATATCTCTTGCTGTTCCTCTGGTCTTAGAACTTAGCCCACTCCTGGACCACGACGCTTTGATCATGTGCCTCATTCCTGACCAGGACTCCTTTCCCTTTATTTGGCTTTGTTACTTCCCTGCTGGACATAACTGTTTAAAGGAGCCCTGCCCTCTCAGGGAGCCTGAGCTGATGACTCAGCTCACCTCCCTTCCCCTCTCTTACTCCTTTGCTGCCTCAGCTCAGTTTGTTTTCTAAGCCTGGACTTTTATGTATTTCATTTTTTTCAAGGTTGAAATCATTTGGACTTATTTACAAGGGCTCTTCTGGCTATTTGCAGAAAAGAATGAAAAAAAACAAAACACAAGAAGGCAGGAAAATAACGAAGTTCCAACACAGTTTCTAGTCCCCCCAGACTCACTGAATCAGAAGCTCTGGGATGGGTCCAGTATGTTATATTTTAATAAGCCCTCCAAGTGATTTTCATGCACACTAAAGTTTAAGAACCACTAATCTGAAGAAAAGAGGGTATCCAATGAATATTTTGGACAAAATGAGGCATCTCATTTAGAAGTCTATATTACTGACACTGAAGAATGTTTTAGACATTCTGTGTCTCAAGCCACAGCTATGGGATAATTTTTATAAAATATCTTAGAAACGTATTTCCACATGAAAAAATGTCTAGAAGGTTACATAGCAAAATGTTAACAGTGGTTAACTTGAGGGAAATTTATTTTAATTTCCTTTATGAATATTTGTATTTTTAATCTATAAGCATATATTATTTTATAATTTTTTAAAAAAAGTTAAATCCAGGCATCTTCCACTTCTCTCGGGCAAAACCGAGATGTAAAAATTAACTCAGTCCCCAGCAGACCTCAGTGTCTGGGCTAATCAAGTTTTGTGAGGCTTTAGGGAATTCCTGAGGAAGTGAGGCAGAGATAGCGCTCAGTGCTCCACGATTCAATCAGTGCTTCTACGTAAAGCTGCCACACCAGGAAATAACAGGTCCCAAAGCCTGAATGATTGTGCCCTTCTTAAATAGGCCAACATAAGAAAGGGATGGTAGGGTTAGGAGGGAAGACAGAACAGACTAAAAATGCCTGGATTCTTTTGGAAGACACCAGTTTATTTCTGGGAAAATTTTCCTTGTTGCAGAAATTATGTATTTAAGTGTCCCATTTTTCATCCCCTCTTTGTGATCTGACAGTCATTCTGCAGTGACGTTGGTTCTTCTTCAAGCTGGCTCCAGGTAAAAAATGGCACACATATATGGTGGACAAGAAAGGGGCTTGACAATAAAACAGGCTGGTGGAAAATTACCCAGGAAGAGACAAAGAGAAGATGAAAGAAAGGTGAGTGTGTATAAACATCCTCAAGATCAAGCGAGGTCCTAACAAACATCCTTTAGCTTGTGATGCACTGTGGGAAAATCCTGAGGCTTCCATGGGTCGCTCTCAGGGGACTGCTCAGTCCGCTCACCTCCGGCAAGCTTCCTGCCAGATGCACTATCTGCATTCACAGAGGATCCCAAAGCGTTCCACCTGTATGCTCATCAGGCACAGAAGCCACTCAGTGTCATCTGTGCACATTCTCTGGCTCTTCACTGCCTATACGAATGTGGGTGTGGCAGAAAGAGGAAATACCTTTGTTTCCTTCAGGATAGCTGTTGTCCCAGAAACCAGAGAAACTTGGTTTAAAAAAAAACAGCTTTCTGCTAGCTTTAATAATTAATCGGCTCACCTTCACGAAAGGAAAACTACTTTAATGTAAGTAGTTTTGAGGGGGTCTTTCTACTTTGAGCTACCCAAATCGACAAAAGTTACTCCAATTTTTTTTTTTTTTGGATCAAGATGCTCTGGAACCCTAACTACACCAGAAGGCAAGAGGTGTTACCGATGTCCCAGGAACTTTCACTGCTGAATAAAACGAAAATTATTTTGTAGACTGGTGACTGCAGCCACCTTTCGAAGAGCCTGTCATTGTCTGTGGCTCTGCCTCATATAGTGTTTCACATTAGAAAACGGAAGTATCATGTGATTATACAGGAGAAAGGAGATGAAACCCAGTGCTTGCAGCATAATAAAAAAGAACACTAACACTGGAATAAGATTTTGAATCTCAGCTCTAAATTACACTCTACTTGGGGCTAATGGACCTATCTCTCTGAACCTCAGTGTTCTTATCAATAAAATGGGAATAAAAGCTAATGTACAAGGTTACTGCAATGATCACAAGTGTGTAAGAGGAGAGGGAGAATGAAAAGTTAGTGCTTTGTTGGCACAGTTTCAGGTTGGGATGATGGATAAAGTTCTGGAGATGGAGATCAGTGATGCTGCATAACAATGTGAATGTACTTAAGGTCATGGAACTGAACACTCCAAAATGGTTAAAATGGCAAATTTCATTTTGTATATTTTACCACAATTTTTTAAGAAGGTATGTAAAACTCCTAGCACAGGGCCTGGCTCTTAGCAGGTGCTCAGGAAATGCTAGTCTAATTCTTCTGATAAAATTTTTTAATTAAAAAAAATGACAATACAAAAAGTCAAATAAAATCATGCTCCTTTCTCTCTCAAATTGTGAGAGGCTCTGACTCTCAGGCGAAGCCAGCTGGCACCAGTACCAGGTAGTGCCACAGCGAGCATCCGGGTAGGAGAAGAGAGGCTGCATGAGTCATAATCCCTCAGGCATGTTCAGTTCCCCGTCCATCCCCAAACCCTGGTATGGCACCTCCCAGAATACCAATCCTAGAGCCCCCCCCCAATATCTTGCAAAGAAAGCTGGGAAGCTTAAACCCTTTCCCAGACCAGACTCCAGGTCATGAGGACAAAGGCATTCACTGTGGCAGCTGGCTCCTGTAAGTGAGAGAGTGACCAGACACTAGTACTGAACACCAACTGCATAGGCCTGAGCTTATTCCAGTCCCCAGCATTAAGCTGATTGTATCTCTGATGCCTTTGGCTGGATTTAATTGACACAGGGACCAGTAGTCTCAAAGGCCCAGTAAAGGAAGATTAAAAATGCACTTGTCTGCAGTTCAGAGAAAACAATTAATGATTATGTGTTGTAAGTCATAAAATAGAGAAGGGGAAAAATAGATGACTTATCTCTAGGCACATTAGAACACTGCTTTTGATGGGCAGGCTTAATTAATCTTGATGCAATGTTCAGATGGACGGTCATTAACATCCCTCGAATTTAGCCCAAGGAGAATGAAATACTTGGGGGTACCAATATCCAATTAAATTCAAAACAATACTTACTTTAGGGTCTGAGCTCTTGAACTTTAACCTTTCCACCAACTCTATCATAGCCGCCTTCAGTCCGCCTGAGTCTTTGCTCTAGAAGAAAGGAGAGTCAGGGGTCATTAGACAGCACTTTGTTACTCTCTAGAACACAAACAGTATTTCATGGGACAATGAAACGGAAGGCATTTTTTTCCTTCCTATCAGCAAGAAGACTAAACAACTAAGGAAAGCTGTGTTGCCCCTTTTCCTCTTCTCTATGGACAGAGACAGTTGGGACATAAATTGTCCAGTGACCTGAGAGAACAATTGGAATGAAAATTAAACACAGTTTGTATAGAATGATTCACTGCTTCATCTCAGGGCTCAACTGCGCTATTATTCCCTGAGGGGCAAAGCTTTGCAAGAGATTTCTATCTGGGATGCCTATTTTATGACCAAGTGATTTTGATTTTAAACTTCTACATCACAAATACAGATGTATGCAATAATAAATATTCTTACAAAAATAAAAACAAACAAAAAAATGCCCCAAGGTTTAACTGGAAATGGCATTTCAGTGTGCTGGTTGAACACAGGTTTTTGAGTCAGACACAGAACGTTTCAAATTTGGGGTCTACGTTAACTAGTTAACTAACCTCAGGCAGGTTATTGACTCTCAAAACCTCCTCCCTTTTCAACAAAATGAAGATTATAAAATGGGTTATTCTGAAGCTTAATTGAAATGGTGTTTGTAAAGGCATGAGTGTAATACGTGGCACATAGTAAGAGTTCAATAAATGTCACCTATGATTATTGTTGTTGTTACTACACTATAATGATTTAGACTAGCACAGTCCAACAGAAATATAAACCAAAAATGCAAGCCACATATATAATTTTAAGTTTTCGAGTAGTCAAAAAAAAAAAAAGGAAATTAATTTGAATACATTTTACTTAACTCAGTATACCCACAATATTATCACTGCAACATGTGATTTCAGCATGAGGTATTTTACACATTTTTTTCATACGAGAGCTCTGGAATCTAGTGTGTATTTCATACAGCCCAATTCAATTTGGACTTACCAAATTTCAAGTACTCTAAAGCCACGTATAGCTAGTGATTACTGCACTGGTTAGCACAGATTGAAAGCATAGACTAAAGCTACAATGCATGGATTCAAGTCCCAAATCTACTACTAGATCTGTGTGACCTTAGGCAAATCACTTAGCCTCTCAGTGCCCCAATTTCTTTATCTATAATATGAAGCTAATAATAGTACCCATTTCAGAGGGCTGTAGTAAGATAAAACAAGCTCATATACATCGAGGTACTTGGAACAGGGCCTGGCACATGGTAAAGCCAATAGATGTATGAGACATATTTATTATTATTGTACGTCTCCCTCACAATATTTAAAATTCCTTAGAGGTAATAACATCTTCATTATATCTTTTTTCTGTATCTGTGTCCAGCATCAATAAGGTGTTTTAAAAAGTACGCTGAACAAATGAATGAATGAATATGCAATCTTAAGATACAAATGCCTTAATAATAATACATGTGTGTAGCACTAGATGAAAAGTCACATGAATTAGTTTGTTTTCTGATCTCAACTCCTCGGGGATAGGATAGGATCTTTACCCTCATTTCACCAGTGATGGAAAAGAGGTATGAGAAAATCAAGTCATTTTTATGGGTAAGGGACAATAAGTAAGTGTAATATAATCAAACATGACAAATGTCTGTTCTTCAAAATTGGCCTCAGAATCAGTGATATTTTCCCAATTTGGGAGAAAATTTTCAATTTCTCCAAAACAGGACATACTTAGTAAGTCTCCATTATATAGATTAAAACAGACTAAAGCCTAAATCCTTTTTCCCCCCTCTACCCTCCATTCTGTCCGAAGTCCACAGTAAGAGTCTGATGTAACTTGACTAAGATGGATATCTGCTTTAGATGTGCTCTCCAGACACAGCTGACATTCCCACCCTAACTGTTGTTCTAAGTTTTAATAATTTGTATTTTTAAGATGATGACTTATCACTTCCCAAATTTCATCACCAATTTAAATCTTTAATCTCTGGTCTCACAGAAGACAGGTGGGAAAAGGAATCTGGAGGTCACATACCAGGAAGTGCGTGAGACCCAAAGTACCTAAAGAAGGGTTAAATTGCCAGACACAATCCTGCTTTTATGAGATGATCAGACAATAACGCCTGTCTGGTGATATCATTCCTCTAACCTGCTTCTCATTGGCTGAACAAGCAGGTCACTTGTCCCTGGAAAGCTCTCTTCCCCCACATACCAGCTGCCAGCACCCATTTTAAGCTCTTCAGCAAGAGCCCTGATATATTATGACTTCCCCACCGCCCTGCCTCCCCCCACAGCTCTAGAGAACAGAAAGGAATGCACTAAACTGTGGCTTAAAACATCCAGAAGAGAAACAGGATGACGAAGGAATCCCTAAGAAGCAGACAGCCTGTTTGCTGGCAGATGTGCCTTGTGAGGGGAGATAAGGGAACCCTTAGCCTTCTTTCATAAAAATCCAGTGGGTCAGCAGAATTCTTCCTCCTTTTCACAAAGCAGCAGCAGCACTGCCTACCAGGCGAGTGACAGAGGAGAGGCAGAGACCCTTCCTTCAGGAAATTCACCCAGACCACTCCCCACCCCACTCTCTTTGAGAATATTCTCAAAGATAATTGGGGTCTATATGGAGCCAGCCTCTAAATGAGTGGTGGAAAAAAACTGTCCCTAATAGCTTTTTTTTTAAAAAAAAAGAAACTACCCTCCCCACCAAATGAGCAGTTGGGAGACTCTCCTCTGACAGCTGCAGGGCTGAGGCAAGAGTGAAAATGGACTACCCTGGCCCCAAAGCCACTGCCTTTTTTTTCTTATACACCCAGGTCCCTTCCTGCACCTCAACAAGCCTTGTACACAGATGCTCAGGCTAGTACACTCAAGTTCTGGGAACATCTCTTTAAAACAGTCACCCTGGGCCACACCTGGAACATAAGAATGCACATATCAAGGGTGAGGTATAATGGTTTGATTCATCTTTTGGAGGATGGGCTCAGAAAAAGCCTCTGCAGGCCCTGAGAGCAGGGTCAGGACATTTCTTTAGGTAATTCTTGGATTCTGGATACTTGGGAGAGTGGTCTAGAAGGTGGGGGTGGTGGGGGTGGTTTAGTCGCTAAGTCATGTCCGACTCTTGCAACACCATGGACTGTAGCCCGCCAGGCTCCTCCGTCCATGGGATTCTCCAGGCAGGAATACTGGAGTGGGCTGCCATTTCCTTCTCCATCAGAAGGGGGCAGGTGTGGGCAAAGGAAGGGCCCTCTAAATCACAGGACGGGGCACAAGGCTGTCTATGTCTAAGGTGGTATTTGAGTATGAGTGTCTCCAAAGCATCGTGTGGTATTGTGTTTTGATAGTTTGCTGAGGGTACTCATCAGTCAAAAGGTAACTGGAATAGGTCATACCTACATGCTTCCCTACTGTGGTGGGACAGAAGAGGTGCCTCTGAAACTTGTGTTCTAACCGAGAAGTCAGAAGAATTCTAACTTTGGAGAAATGTGGATCCATAAATGGCCAGATTCTACTATGTCAGTCCTTGGAGCAAGCACTCTGAGTGGTGATGAAGTGAGCATCTCCTGATGCTGCTCTTCCTCTCCTCCTTCCCCAGTGTGAGCCTATCCTTGTTTATGAACCTCTCTCCTCCCCCAAGAAGAGTGTAGATTAAAACAAGACAAGCGCTCTGTTGTGACACCCACCCCTCAAAATCTGATCCACCTGTGGAGAAGGGGATGCTTCATAAAAGTTAACGCCTAGGGATAAATCATAATAAAGTCAAAGAAAGGACGAAATGCCTACGTTTGAAGGTATTCTTTATTCTCCAAAGCACTTTCCTATGCTCTACCATTGGCATTTCATAATAAAAGTAAAAAGTAGTGTATTCTCACTTTACAGCTGAGAAAAGGCTGGTGGAAATAAAATCAGAAACCCCCAAATCACAGAGTCCATATACTGTTTCACTAGCCTTACAGTAACACAATAACTAAAAGGTAGTATTATTGCCAAGAGCCAACTGATGCAATAAGCCAACACATTGGAAAAGACTCTAATGCTGGGAATGATTGAAGGCAAAAGGAGAGGAAGGTGGCAGAGGATGAGATGGTTAGATAGCATCACCGACTCAATGGACATGAATCTGAGCAAACTCCGGGAGATAGTGGAGGACAGAGGAGCCTGGCCTGCTGCAATCCATGGGGTCGCAAAAGAGTCAGACGCAACTTAGCGACTGAACAACAAGTATATTCTTATCGTACAACAGGAAAAAATGGCTCTGTGGGAAGTTAAATGATATCCCTCAAATTACAGAGCTGGTCAGTAGCAAAATCAGTATCAAAAAGATCCAAATGACAAAGATTTATAACATGTACAAGAGAAGAGGTTGGTATCAGGAACACACGGAAAAATACATAAGGGATTCCTATAAATAAGAAAAAGCCAAATAAGCACAAAAGAAACCCCAACAAAGGATATGAACATAACAGAAATGTGAGATGGCTAAACACATATGAAAAGATGTTAAGAGATGCTCAAACTTACTGGCAATTATGATATCATTTCTTATCCATCATACTTATCCAAATCAAAAAAAGTTTTGATTTGATAACACCAAGTGATGAGAGACTTTGGGGAGGCTGGGGATTTTCATATGCTGCTGATATAACAAAGTTACTTTGAAATCACATGCCAAGCAAGACCATTTTTTACTTTCTTCCCCTGAGAAACACTAACGTGTGTCAAGGAGGTATGCACAAAAATATTTATTGCAGCACTGTTTTTAATAGTAAAAACCTGGAAACATCCTAAGTATCCATCAATTGTGGGTGGCTACATAAACCATGGAATTAACAAATGAGGTCTGATATGAAATAACAAGAATGGAGTAGACTGGTGTGTACATGGCGATGCACAGTGCTGAATTTTACAAAACTTGCCAAACAGGGCATACTATATCATTTATTTAAAGAAATATAAAACTATTCTAAGGGTTACATATGTACGTAAAACATTAGAAAAGCAATGACTTGGGGCGACTGGTGGTGGGAATAGTGGTAGGAAGAGTCTTAGACTTACTTAAATGTATTCCTATTGTCTAATTAGGATTTAATATACAAAAAGGAAAGGGGGGGGTTTGAAGGGAAGACCGACCCAGAGTTTCTGCTTCGAGTGTCTCTCTCCTTGAGTTTGCCTACGTATAAATACCAGGGCACTGTTCCCTTTGCAGCCAACATGAACCAAAGGTATAAGAGAAGATTCTCCACCTAGGATTCATATATCGATTTCAGGGAGTTTGAAACCCCCAAACTATACACAAGATTTGGAAAGTACATGCACTCTTCTGTGAAAAGGGACTCAAGCATTCCTCAAAGTTCCCCCAAAGTTTAATTTTCCTAGTGTAACGGGCACTGCATAAAGAGAAGGGAGACCCAGGCTTCATTCCGACTAATTGCCATGTGAGCTTGGAAAAGTCATTTTATATCTGTTTCTGTTTCTCAGCTTGTAAATGAGGAAAGGGGGCCAAATCAGAACCTACACATTCACAGGCCACAGCCTACACAACTTTTGTTTTTAGAGTGTTGTCTCACACTAGCATGCTAGGAACTTTAAATTAATCGCCAACACTTAAAAACCAGGAGATATGACATAATAAAGGTTGCTAGCTTCTTCTGAAAATCTGAAAGGTCTGACTGTACTGGGTTCTCTTTCCACATGGCAGCAGCTGGCAGAAGCTGAGCAGCAACTACCCACCTCAGGCAAGGCAAGCTCCCTTCAGCACGCCACAGTTACCCTGGGTGGCTTCTCATTTATCTTGCCTTTCTGTTCCCTATAGACATCTGAAGTCGCCCCCCTTAGCAGCAACTCTGAGAGTTTTTTTTACCTCTAAGGGTCTTTGTATTTGAACACCAAGAAAGCTGGCATGTCTCTCCTCAAAGGGATTCAGAATACCTCATAAATACACGTCCATCCAAAACACAGAAATAATACAGTTCACTCTGACGTAAACATTCTTTGAAAGTGGGCAAGTGGTAGAAACAAAGGTGGAATGTGGTAGGTAAAGGGGGCATCAGAACAGGAGGTTTTTCTTGACAACCAGTCTCCATACTTTCAGAGGAGTCAGTCTAGTCTAATGCCTGTTACCAGCTGGGGACCAAAAGAAAAGTCAGTAGAAATGCAAAAATCACTTAGTATCTTAAACTAACTCCTAAAGATTGAATTCTGCATTACAAAGAATCAGAAGATACTAAGTTGCAAAAGAATATTGGCTGCCTGTTTTTTTTCCCTATCCCAGTGGCCTTTCATTGGTACCACGCTTTAAAAAAGAAAAAAAAAAAATCAAGTCAACTTTCTATCATTTTCACAGTTTTTTGGGGGAGAAACAATGGAAAAGGATTGGGAGATACAATGTATAAAAAGTCCTCCTAAGGAATCCAACCATAAAGCAAAGTCCTGACAAAAGGAAATTAAACCGAATTTAGTATCACCACACCATGCCCCAAAATTCTTTTCCATGTTCTTCACATGACTTGATTTTCCAACTCCAAATCCACTCCTATGTTAGGTAACCACCTTTATACAGTTGCTCAGATCCAAAATCATTTTTGGGTCTGAGAAAACCTATCACCAAGTCTTTTCAGACCTAACTCTAAAACACAGGCCAAGTTCAATTACTCTTAACCATTTCTACCTACTTGCTCGAGGTCCAAGAAGCAATACTGTTCCGCTCACCTACCCTACAGTCCCTTCTCCACACAGGCAACAGAGTGAAATTTAAAGGTTAAAATATAAAAGGGTATATATGACTTCCATTCTTCACACACAGGAAGTCAGAGTTTATCATTCAACACAAGTTATACCCTACCAGGGTCCACATAGACCCAAAGGATGGAGAGAAGGACAGCAGTGTGCCTATAATGTCTTTCCCCCACTTGTCCCCATTTCCTACTGGAAAGAAAACACAGGCTATTTTCTAAGCAGAAAGAAAAGGGTATATTGTCCCTGCCTCCTCTCTGCTTCTATAAAAATTTCCCACAGTTCAGAATGTAAAACAGAATTTAAAGAGGACAACCAGCAAGGCTTGTGAACCTAAAATTAGACATACCAGCTGTGTTTTGGTTAGCTAGTGCATAAGGCACCA
Source organism: Okapia johnstoni (assembly GCA_024291935.2). Taxonomy (NCBI): domain Eukaryota; kingdom Metazoa; phylum Chordata; class Mammalia; order Artiodactyla; family Giraffidae; genus Okapia; species Okapia johnstoni. Next base: position 13,581,196 of record CM044325.1, read on the forward strand.
GCAGGACACTGAAATATACAGGAGCCTCTTCTCTGAAGACAGGTTTTTCACCAACCTTTCTACCCACCAGAATAGAGCAGGCAGAAGGAGCAGAAGGAGAGGGGGCTGACCAGTTTCCACCCAAAGAAACTTGGTGTCCGAACTTCTACTTCTATCAGACTAACTGGTCTGGAATTGAACTCAGAATAGAATCATGGATGGCTCCGTAAGTATAGGAAGTCACTAATCGCTGAGGGATTATTATATTCCAGGCACTGTGCTAAGATCTTTACATGTATTATTTGGTTTTCACTACAGCCCTAAAAGAAGAAGTACTTATTATGGCCCTGTTACAAATGACGAAACCAAGATTCAGAGAGAGAGAATGAATTCTCCAGCATGACACAGGTAACAAGTAGCAGAGGCAGGATTCAAACCCACAGAGGGCAAAGCCAATTAAGGCAAGACAGCTTGGTCCTTCATATTCATTCTCCCATTTCTCCTGAGTAAGACACTCCAGTTTTAGCTGGACACACCATGGCCTGAAGAAAAGACTGTTTCCTAGCACCCCCTCTTGCAACTAGATGCTGCCATGGAGCTGAACTCTGACCACTGAAATACAAACAGCAATGTGTGAAACTTCTGGAAGGTTCTCTTAAAATAAAGGGTTCTCTTCCCTTCTTCACGTTTCTGTGCCTGCCATCCTGGAATTCAGCTGTATTGGCTGGACCTCCAGTAGTCATCTTGGTCCATGACAAGCACTATACCCTAGGGATGCCATAGCAGAGATAGAAACAGCCTAGATTCCTAGTAACTTCATGATTCCTCCATACCAGCTTTAGACACCCTACTTCCTTTTATACGAGAGAAATAAAACGTCCGTCTTGTTTGAGCTGCTGTTATTTTGGACTTTCCCAAATTACTTCACTATTTTAGATGCAGTTGAACTTAATGTAAACACTGATGTGGTCAATCCCTATGCAATAGTCTCTTTCCTTGATGCCCTGTGATTATTTGATATTATTATACTTCATATCATACATTTACTGAACATATCATGTACATCTACTCTCCACCAGGCACTGTGCTAGGTGCAGGGAACAGAAAGATGAGTAACATACAGTCCTAACCCTATAAGAAGAATTTATAACAAACACAGGACACAGACACGTTGGGAAGAAATAATATTGATATAATATACGGTGCACAGGCTATTGCTATGGGAACACAGAGGCCAACTGCCTAACACTTGAGTGGTATCTACCCAGTAAAAGCGCACCCTTTGGGGGTGCAAATACCCACCTCCAATACCGCTTCCTCTAAGAAAGCTTTCCTGATTACATGTCTCCAGCTGAAATTAACTTCTTTTCTCTGAGCCCCGACACGTGCATGCTAAGTTGTTTCAGTCGTGTCTGACTTTTGTGGTCTTATGGACTGTGGTCCGTCATGCTCCTCTGTCCATGGGATTCTCCAGGCAAGAATACTGAGCCCCCATGACATACTATTTGTACCTCTTTTCTAACACTGACACACAAATAGGCATGTGAAAAAGAGTATAAGCTTTCCAATGTCAGGAATCTTCTTCTCAGTATCTGTCACACAGCTCATCATAAGTGCTCCAAAATTCATATAAATAAAATTAGTTTAAAATACCAGTTTTTGACAACAAAGCTAACTATATGCTATAGTTTGGATATATTTTCTCTAATATTCTATTGAAGTTAAAAGCAGATTACTCTAGCTGATCAAAAACTAGCTAAACACATCTGAACTGAGTTTAATTTATAAACACACGTTCAACAGGAACAATTTAGCATAACACAATGCACATCAGAGTCATTGCTCATATGGTTACTTGCCATAAATTATGGATTTAACACAGTGTATTTGGAAGCTTTTGCTTGCTTGGTTTTATTTTTTTCATTCTGGATTAATTTCTGACATCTGTAAAGGGCATCGATATTGATTTTTTTATCCTGATATCATGTTGGCTTGATCCCTAGCATAGACACACACACACACACACATACAGGCAGGATTCTCACCTCCACCCCACATATCTGGACTAAAGTATTTGTTTCACCTCTTCTTTGTGCTGCCTCCTCTTCCAAGAGGTCATGAGCATCTGTGCTCCTTCCTGCCACATGACAAGTTTAGCCTCTGGCTCTGGATATTAAAACACACAACAGAAACAAGAGTGTGAAACTGAGCCAGTTATCCCAGCCTGAATTGTAACTTCAAGCAGAAGACACACTGACACCAACAGATCTCTAGCTTCTCAACTGTGGGTCAGACGCATGGGAAGAGAAAAGGTGGATGTGATCAGTGGACAGACAGGGCAACCTCCATGTTGTGGGCTGTGTCAAGGAAAGGTGATTCCACAGGCACATAGCCCTTTATCCCCAGAGTGGCTTCAGAATTACATACCTACTACATCAGCAAACTTACCCTGAAAAGTAAGCATCTAATAGCACAATATGTCTATTAATCCATTCTATTTTGATTGAAAGGGTGGGGAAGGGAAAAAGAGGGCACTTCTTGGGAGAGAGAGCAAGGAAAGTCTGGACCTTTTCTCACAAGAGTCCTCTTGACAGTATGTACCCTTAATTCCATGGTCTTCCTTCTACAAACCAATAACTCCAGTCTAACCATGAGATGAACAGGTGACAAACCCCAAGAGAAAGACATTCTACAAAATACCTGCTATTCCCTAGGATTTTGATTTTAGGCTGAGGTGAGGCCAATCATAGGTATTTTCTAAAGAATCCCACTCCATAGGTGATTCCAAAATGTGGCAACAAGGTGAGAAACACACTGTCTTATTAACCTACTTCCCACTTCTCTTTCATTCCATAATGGCCTTTTTGCTGTCCTTCCAATACCCCAAGGTCACCTCTACCTTTTTTCTTAATTCTTAGATTATAAGTGTCATTTTAATAAAAGGGGGAAGAGTCATACCCTTAACAAAACAAAATTTGATGCCTTTTCCCCTGCACTTAACCCTACAGAAGCCCTCTAGGCTCTCTCTAATGAAGTTCCATCCACCATGAGTGCTGAATCCCCTTTTACCTTCGTCTTAGCTTTTGTCTTCTTGTGTCTTATTCTATACAAATAAATGGGGTTTCCCAGGGGGTGCAGTGGTAAAGAATCCACCTGCCAATGCAGAAGATGCAAGAGATGCTGGTTCAATCCCTGGGTCAGGAAGATCCCTGGAGGAGGAAATGGCAACCCACTCCAGTATTCCTGCCTGGAAATGCCATGGACAGAGGAGTCTGGCAGGCTATAGTTCATGGGGTTGCAAAGAGTCAGACACAACTTGAGTACACACATACAAATAAATAAAACACTGAGTGAATGACTGTGTAGCCAATGCTTTATGGTTTTATTAGAAGATATCCCAAATCCATTCAGTCAGGAATAAAACTATAAATAGGGACATTACCGCAGAAATTCAACCTTTCGCCTCCCTACCAGAGCTGCTTCTTAGGAGCTGACTACACAGGCAGAGCCACTGGCCATCAGGAGATGCAGCAGTGGCATACCCCCACCTCCAGCCCCTCCAGAGTCACAGCTGTTCTGAGCATATGCCTAAATCCTCCCAACCACCCTGCTACTAGTGCCCCCTCGCTGGGTACCCCCTGCAGTTGTTCCCACTGCCACTTAACCAAACATTCTTCTCTCCTAATATCCATCCATCTTAAAGACACATCCAAGGACAAAGGGAGTGGCTTCAAAACCTTCAGATCTGTCCACAGCAAAGCAACGTTAAAAACTCCACAGATGCTTGTAAGCACTTGCTGGGTTCTGTCAATCACTTCTCCCTCTGCCATTTGATAAGACTCTACCTTTTCTTTGGGTGATCTTAGAATGAACTAGATAAGTGCATTTCAAACCATAGGACTTGACCCACTAGTGTGCAATGAAATCAATTTATTGGGAGAATCTAGAATTTTTTTTTGGACAGAAAATAAGAGAAACAGAACAGAATATATCATATGCAGTAAGGTTAATAGTGTTCCATTTGTGTTAGTTACATGTATATGTGTGTGTGTGTGTAAACTAGACTACAATAAACTATATTTCCCCTACTGTAAGTTATGTTCAAAATAAGTTTTTTTAATTGCTGGTCTAGAGTTCTGAATATATGTAACTGCACTTACATTGTTCAACAAAAACAATTCACTAACTATAGCTATGAATGCAAACTCCCAGGGCAACACAATTCTCATATGAAAATATCCATGAACCAGATCAAGCTCCTTTGTCAGACTCCATGACCTATTTTCAGAATCAGAAACTATGGTCACAGTAAGAGAAACCTGCGTATCTGGGATGAGAGGTTCTGAGCCAGATGAGGGGTCATAATATGGGCTGTGTAACTATAGTTCTATGATAAGGCTGGAGCACAGGCTCAACACAAGTTTGGACCCACAGAATCCTTTGGAGACCAAATCCTCTGGAACCAAACTGGAAATACAGCACAGGAGGAAAGGCAGGACTCTAAAAGTCATTTCAGTGATTAAGGGTTAAGCTTCATCCCTTCAAGGTGTTCGCCTTAGTCCTTCTGGCATAGCCTTCAGGATGCCTTTGCCTGGATCCCTTCTTGCTCTACAATCACCCCGGTTTTCTGACCATTCTGGCCTGCCTACTCTAACTTTCCTTTACTCTAGCCCTTGACAACAATTTGATCTTCTACTGCCAATATAAGCCACTCATGGTCCAGTCTGGCATTGAGATCTCGAAATATATATCGTTTAAATTCCTCTTAACTCTAAACTTATACATTTAACAAGACTCCTCCTACAACAAAGACAACAGCTAACATTTAACACTTACAAAGTGTTAAGCATTGTTAAAGTTTTATCACAAACTAGATTATTTTACTCTCACAAAACACTATTTCTTAACTTTATACCCATTTTAGAGATATAAAAACATAGCCAAACTGTTAAGTAACTTGTCCAGGGTCTAAAAGCCAATGGCAGAACTAGGATACTTCTGTCTCTCTCTAAACCCACAATGTTGTTTTATTTTTTCTTTGTATCACTTACTACATGCTTATGTGCCCATCTGTCCTATTCCCTTCCAATACAATGTATACTCTAGCAGAACTATAGACTTTTTCCATCTTGCTATATTCCCAATGCTTAGAAAGCACCCGCCCTTGGCTGATGCTCAGTAAATATTTGGTGAAAGAATAAATGCAGTATAACAAAGATTCTCTTCTCTAGCCATTATCATGCCAAAACACTTTTAATATTCTAAGAGACCTACTCTCTTGTCAATAGGTAAATGTACTCTGTCCTCAAAATAAATGAAACCAGAGGTGAAATGAAACTACTTAATTCTGCAATCAAGCTCTGACCAAGTTCAAATTTTTACTGGGTAAAAATGATCAGCCCCTCATCCTAGCTGGCTTACAGAGCAAATGGTATGCCCTTTGTAAGGGGGGAAAATATGACTCTAGTATCTAGAGTTCTTTTAAACAGAGTGTCTAACATTGAATGAAAAATCATGAGAGATGAGAAGAATCATGAAAATATGGCATTTAATCAAGAATGAGATCTCAAAAGATACAGAGAAATGGATCTTTTTTAAAAAGAGCTAAACAGGTACTCTAGAGTTGAAAAACAATATCATAAATCAATAATTTAATGTCTGCATCTCCTTTCCTGCCCTGCATGTAGAACCATCATACCATCTTTACAGATTCCAGGAGGTTTAAGAGGGAAGGGACATATGTATACCTATGGCTGATTCATGTTGACGTATGGCAGAAACCATCACAATATTGTCAAGTAATTATCCTCCAATTAAAAATGATTTTTAAAAAAAAAAGCTAAAAAAAATTAATGACTGACACTCATTGGAGTATTTGCAGCTGAAATAGGTAAGTAAATAAATAAATAGGGAGGTCTATGGAGTGATTTCCAAGACATACTACTAAGTGAAAGAAAGCAAAACATAAAAGAGAATTTCTACTGCCCCAGAACCCACAATTCAAGTTTCACCATGAGAAAAACATCAGACAAATCCAAGCTGAGGGACAGTCTACCAAATACCTGACTGGCACTCCTCAAAACTATCATGATCAAAACCAAAAAACTATAATATGGCCAGAGGACCCTGGCACTGAAGTCATCAGAGAAAAAACTGGTGAAATTCTAATAAGGATTAGTAGTACTGTTCCAATGTTAACACAAGCAGAGTACAAGAAACAGCTCTATTGATCTGAGTACATTTACTGATCACAAGAAACTGGGATGTGCATTTGATTATAGGCAGAAAGTGACGTTGGGGGGAGGGGGCTGCCACTTCAAGAGAACATGAACCGAGAGCTTCCAGATGTTCAAGCTGGTTTTAGAAAAGGCAGAGGAACCAGAGATCAAACTGCCAACATCCATTGGATCATAGAAAAAGCAAGAAAGTTCCAGAAAAACATCTACTTTTGTTTCACTGACTATGCTAAAGCCTTTGACTATGTGGATCACAACAAACTGTGGAAAATTCTTAAAGAGATGGGAATACCAGACCACCTGACCTGCCTCCTGCAAAACCTGTATGCAGGTCAAGAAGCAAAAGTCAGCACCAGACATGGGACAACGGACTGGTTCCAAACTGGGAAAGGAGTACATCAAGGCTGTATATTATCACCCTGCTTATTTAACTTATATGCAGAGTACATCATGCAAAATGCCAAGCTGGATGAAGCACAAGTTGGAATCAAGATTGCTGGGAGAAATATCAATAACCTCAGATATGCAGGAGACACCACCCTTATGGCAGAAGCGAAGAGTAACTAAAGAGCCTCTTGGTGAAGGCAAAAGAGAAGAGTGAAAAAAGCTGGCTTAAAACTCAACATTCAAAAAATGAAGATCATGGCATCTGGTCCCATCACTTCATGGCAGATAGATGGGGAAACAGTGACAGACTTTATTTTCTTGGGCACCAAAATCACTGAAGATAGTGACTGCAGTGAAGCCTTGCACACTGCAGTCCATGGGGTCGCAGAGTCAGACAGAACTGAGCGACGGAATGAAAACAACAAAGAGCTCCTAAACAAGCTGTACACTGAGGTCTTAGCAGAAGCAAACTCAAATCCTCTTTTGAAGAATCTAGCTTCATGCCAAGGCTTGGGAAACCCCCCAAAAATAATTTTTTAAAGGCAATGAAAAGTTACTTAAATGTAACAAGCACAAAAGGAAATAATGAAACCTGAAAACCACCACCAAAAACAATAGCTAGCAGAGAGAGATCTACAGTCTTCACGTACTGGAAATATCAGTGACAGATTATAAATCAACATGCTTATTGTTCTTAAAGGAATAAAGAGGATAGCAACGGTATGAAAAAAAGATAGCAAGAGGATATGATTCATAAATCTATACTAGCATATTTGAAAATTTAAACAAAATGGACCAACTTCTAGGAAAATGTAACTTATCAAAATTGACTCAAAGGAAAACAGACAACCTAGACAGGCCTATAACCATCAAATAAATTGAATCCATAGTCAAAAATACCATAAAAGAATAACAAAATAAACTCTTTCTCTTTCTCATTTCAGATGCAAATGGCTTCCTTGTCAGTTTTATCAATCATTCTAGGAAGAAATATTCCAATCTTATACAAACACTTCCAGAGCATTAAAATAGGAAGAAAATATATGAGAAGCAATAGATCCTGACTCATACTACGAAGCCAACATAACCTTGATAGCAAAATCTCAAGAGGACATTACAAGAAAGAAAATTTACAAGCCAATTTCTCTCATAAATGTAAATGAAAACTCCTACATAAATTATTAATAAGCTAAATTCAAAAACATAAGGACACTTCATCACAACCAAGTTGAGATTACCCAAGAAATGGCAGATTGTTTTAACTGGAAAATATAATAATAATAATGAAAGGCTGAGAATAAGATTATTTATTTGTACATACCTGTATTTGCAAAAAGAAACACTTGAACAAAAAGTGAAAAAACTCATAAAAGTGGTTATTACCAAAGGTGAAAAAGAGGTTTTTGAGACATATGAACATAATATTGATTTTCAAATTATTAAGTATATCAATTAATGCAATTCATCATATCAGCACAGCAGAAGAGTAAAATCATATGAACATGCAACAGATGCAGAAAAAGCACTTGATAAAATTCAATATCCGTTCAGTACTAAGAAAAACTCTTAAACTTGGACTAGAAAGGAATTTTCTTAATCTGATACAATATGTCTGTGGGAAAAAAGTTATATCACACTTGTGAATTGTTATGAATTATCCCTCAATTAAGAACAAGGCAGAAATACCTACTATCAGTTTTATTCAACATTATATTGGAGGTCCTATCCACAGCATCAGGGCAAGGAGGAAAAAAAAACAAGCATAAGGACTGAAAAGAAACAAAAACTGTCCCTCTTGAAAATAATATGATCATGGGTGTAGAATAAATTTACAGATTTATTATGAAAATAGTAAGACAGTTTAAATGAAAATCAATATATAAAAGTTAATCATATTCCTATATACAATTAGGGAAAATATTAAAAACATTTTTTACAATACTATAAAACTGTAAGTACCCAGGAATGAACTTTCCAGTAATGTATAAGATCTCCAAGAAAAAAAACTGTAAAACTTTATTGTGAGGCAATGTAACAGACCTAAAAAAATGGATCAGATGACTTCATTTTGTAATGGCATTAATTCTCCTTGTATCAGTTTATAATTCCAATACAATACAAAAAAAGTCTTGCAAACTTTTTTTTTTTAATATAGAACTTTATGGTATGATTCTAAGAAATGTAAAAGGCCAAGACTGGTTAAGACACTCTTTTAGAAGAACAAAGTGGACAGATGCTCTACCAGATATTAAGACATGTTGCAAACTTCTGGTAACTAAGAAAACATGTGGCTCATGCAGGAATATACTAACAGATCAATGGTACCAAACAGAAGTGCCAAGAACCACACTGCACACATACGGGCGTTTGACAGATGACTGGCGGCACAGCAAATCAGTGCAGAAAGGAAAGGCTTTCCAACAAATGCTGCGAGAGCAACCGGCTATCTGCACAGGGTGAAGGGTGAAACTGAGCCCCTACCTCCACTACCCAAAGAGTCAATACTAGCTGGAACGAGACACAAAAAGAACTAATGATAAGGGAAGTTACTGATAAAGTTTACCCCTTAAAATGGAGAACTTCTCTGTTCAAGGCACAATTTTTAAAAAAATGAAAACGGGAGTAGAAGAAATCTGTAATCCATAAAAGTCAGTTATATATACATATATATATACACGTGTGTGTGTGTATAAATTCCTGTAAATTAATGAGAAAAAGACAACCCAAAAGAAAAATGAGCAAGACCTGAATGAGTAGTTTGCAAAAGAAAAAGCACAAACGACATTCAAAGTAGCTTTAAATTTTAAACCGCAAGAAGAAACCATGACATATCCACATGACCGACAAAATGAAAAATTCTGTAATAACAAGTGTTGCTGAAGATACTGAGAAAAAGGAACTCTCTTACACTCTTCATGGGAATGCAAATTGGTACAACTTTGGAAAACAGTTGGCAACATCTAATATTATTGAAGATATGCATAGTGTGTGACCCAACAATAGCACTCCTAGGTTGATATTCCATTTAAATGTATGTAGATGTGCAGCAGGAGATATATACAAGAATGTTTATACCAACACTATCTACAATAATCAGAAGCTCCAGAATTTGGAAATCAGATATTCATCCTTGACAGAACAGGTAACTTGAGGCATATTTAGAAAATGGAATTCTACACAACAATGAATATGAACAAACTACAGTCACCCACTGGATGAATCTCACAAACACAATGTTGAAAAAAAGAAACAAATTCCAAAAGAATGGACGATAACAATACAATAGCAATATCAAGTGTGTCAAGTTCAAATAAGTTTAGAAATGCATAAATGTGGTAAAAGTATAAAGATAAGCAAGGAAATTACCACCACAAAAGTCAGGATAATGACTACCTATGGGAAAGGGAGATGGTTATAACTAGGAAATTATAAAAAGGGCATTGGGCTTCAATAGTGCTACTAATAATCTATTTCTTCATCTAGATGGAGGTTACATCAGTATTTGCTTTACAGTTGTTGGACTGTGCATATGTTTTTATACACTTTGAGTGCGCATTTTACAATTTAAAAAAAGAGGAAAAAATCCTAATATAGTGGATTTTGTTATCAAAGTATTTGCTAGCCCAGTGCCAGCAACTGCAAGGTTGCTTAGAGAAACAAAAGATGTCACAATGACAATAAGCTAATGAACTAATTACTTAATGAACTGATCACTCACTTTCCTGCCTGGTTAACTCCAGATGTCTCTCTCACTGATTCTAAGTATCCACAGTATAAATAAAAGGCAAATCATCTTCAAATCCATTCATTCAACAAATATTTATTAATATTTATAATATTTCCATACAGTGTTCCATGGGACCAGCAAGGTTCAAGATAAATAAAGGCCCTGCCCTCCTGAAAAAGATAAAGGCCAGGGGAACTCCCACTCCCATCCGAATTTTGCCTCCACCCTCTCATTCTCTTTTCCAAACAAGTACCAAACATGAAGAACTAAAATGGATCTCAGGAATACACATGAAGTTATCATAAAAACCTAACCTTAGGAGGTCTTTTCACTACAGAGGAACCACATGCTTGGGTTCTTTGGCTAAACTATGGCTTGCCATGTTTTCAAGTAGGCAAAATTACTGCCTTATCAAGAACCTTAAGTCAAGGCACTAGTCTCAACAATGGAGATGCTGTGGGAACTGGCTTAAATGGAGTCAAAATCCCAAAGAATGGCATCCAAAGACCAGAGGCTTGTAATTTCCCAGGCACTGACTGTATCCTAGACTTTGCGTGTACATTTATTTTTCTCAGGTCAGAGTCCAGAATTTTCATCTGATGCTCTAAGAAGTTCAATCAAAAAGGGGCCAAAAACCACTGCTCCCAACAAGTTGAACAGGCCAGCTTTTTAGGGACATGGCGAAAGTGAATGTGGCCACAGGGAGGCCACCTGAGTTGAAACCCACGTGTCCTGACCTCTGGGCCTATGCTCTGAATGACCAATACTTACTCTTAGTTCCTCGAAGGCTTCATCGAGGGTGGAGAGATGGTGGCCATGGTGAGCCCCAATGACCGGGCAGAGCACACAGATGAGCTGCCTGTCTTCCTGGCAATAGGTACTCAAATCGAGCCCATGGTCCGGACACTTCCTCTTGGCCACTCTCTCTGCTTCCATTTCTATTTCGGGGTCAAATTCGCTTTCCGCCTCCGTTTCTCCCTCGGCCTCGGATTCTCCTTCTTCCTGGTTGTCCTCCTCGGCTTCGCTCTCTTGCTCGTCCTCCATTTCTTCCTCACTGTCTTCCTCGCTCTCGTCCTCGCTCTCTTCCTCCGTCTCGCTCTCTTCTTCGGGCTCACTGTCTTCCTCGCACTCGCTCCCTTCCCCCGCCTCGCCTTCTAGGGCCTTCTCCTTCTCCACCGGGGCCTCGACTGCTTCCTCCCCGGCCCCATCCCCGCGGGCTCCCGGGGCCCGGGCCTGGGCGGCGCAGTGAACGTACTCGGCCAGGTGGTGTCTGGGGAACTTCTGCCCGTGCGCCTCCGCGTGGTGGCGGCAGTAGCAGAAGCCGCATTCTCGGCACACTTCCTCGGCCCCCGGAGCCTCGTCGGGCTCGCACTCATCACACGTGCCGTCGTGCGGCAGCTCCTCGAAGGCCGCACCCCCTCCGGAGGCCATGTGGAGGCTCTGCCGCGGCCCGGGCCTCGGGGCTACCGATCTCGCCGTCTAGCCTCGGCGCGGCCTCCTCGCGGCCTCCACCCCAGCCCGGGCCCGTTCCGGGGACTGGCCGCGCCGTGCCCCGCAGCCTCGGGGCCGCTGCCGCCTGCTCCCGGTAGCCCGCGTCCGGCGGAGGAGCGAAGGGCCTTCCCGCCGGCTTGGCAGCTCGGCGTCCGCTGCGCTTCCTCCCGCGGTTGGGGCACTTCCGGCGCGCCCGCCCCGCCCCCCCGTCGGCCCCCGCGCCGCGCCGCTCCGCCCGCTTGGCTTCCCGTTCGGCCTCCCGCTGCCCTCGGCGAGATCGCGGAGCCGCGGGGCCTCCGCGCCGCCCCGGTTCCACTTTGCCTCCCCCCACCCCCAATCAGGCGGCCTCCTTTCACTTCCTGAGTCACTTAAAGTGGCGATGGTCCTTTTCTGCGTTTGCCGCGGGGGCTCAGCATCCCCGGAAGGAGGGGAAAGATGGAAGAGGTGTCCAGTTCACTCTGCTCACTCTGGAGGCGGGAATTGCGCCCCGCCTCCTCCGCTCGCTCTCTGGAGTTGTCAACCTGACTTTTCAGGTCACTAGGCAGGCGTACAGGTGCATTTCAGCCTCCTTCCTTCGAATTTGTTGCTGCCTGTCTCAGCCCCCGCTGCTGCCTGTTCTGCAAGTCGCCAGAACAGAGTGTTGTTTACCAGACTGAACCTGACCCCTTGGGATTTCCAGGGGGAAAGGTTGTGTTTGTTCCTCTAGGCTCAGGGACTCGGAGTCTGGATGAGCAAACAGACATTTTCGATCTAAAGCAATACTATGCTTTGTCTATTTGCAAAGTCTATTTGCATTCTTGCTCTCTTAGGGGCTCCGAAACTCTAGAATGGTAGCCTCTGCGCCTTTTTTTGAGAGCTTGCCTTGAGTTTGGCTGAGATGTCAGTGAAAGTAGGCAAAGAGAGATAGTATTTGTCGAGTCAGAGTTCTAGTATGCAATCATTATCCTTTATGTTAGGAGACCGTCTAGATTCAGATTGGTTCTAGGAGAAAGAAAGGGGACTGTTATTTATTAACCAATACTGAAGAGCCAGGAATCGAGCTGGATCTTTTTTTGGCTCTTTAAAAGCCAAGTTTGGAAAAGCCACTGCCCAAGGACACTGCAGATCCTGGTACTACAACGTACTGGCTTTGCAACTATGGAGAAGTTAATTGATCATTCTGTTTTCCACGTTTAAGTATATATATATTTAAAGTGTGTATATATATATGTGCAAAGTGGAAACAATAGTAATACCTACTCATAGGCCTATTTTGTGGATAAAATGTAAAGGTACCTGCCTTGTGGAAGTATTCACTATATTTTAACTGTTATTGGCACAAATTATAATTAGTGCACATAATGACCCTTAACACATTTTGGCTGGCTGCTGTTGTAAGCCGGAGAAGGCAATGGCACCCCACTCCAGTACTCTTGCCTGGAAAATCCCATGGATGGAGGACCCTGGTAGGCTACAGTCCATGGGGTCGCTAAGAGTTGGACACGGCTGAGCGACTTCACTTTCACTTTTCCCCTTCATGCACTGGAGAAGGAAATGGCAACCCACTCCAGTGTTCTTGCCTGGAGAATCCCATGGACGGCAGAGCCTGGTGGGTTGCCGTCTATGGGGTCGCACAGAGTCGGACACGACTGAAGCGACTTAGCAGCAGCAGCAGCAGCAGCAGCTGTTGTAAGCAACTCTATTGCATGTCTGAATGATTCTCTGGATCACTGCTGTAGATCTTTTTGAGGTCTGAACAAACGGCTTTACAGCCACACTCTCACCTTCATCATCTGCTGATGTTTTCCTTGCAGCACCCTAGAGTTTATTTTTAACTGGAAGTCATTCCTTCTTTTTAGTATTATTTGCCCTCTGAAGGAGACAGGAATTTTCAAATCTAGCAAGCCCTGGGTCCTTTTTTAAAATTAATTTTTTATATTATCTTTTTCTTCTCACATTTTGCTATAATCAGGAAGAAGACTTCAGTCAACAACTTCAACACTTTACCTGGAAATGTACTTAACTAGAATACACGATTAATTAGGCAAATTTTCCACTTTCCACATTATTGCACGTGACAGTGTTGCTAAGCTCTTGCCACTACATAACAAAGACCCTCTTTCTCCAGTTTCCAGTAACATTTTCCTCATTTCCCCCTAAGCCTTTATCTACAGCTTTCTCAAAAGCCATCATGGGGACTTCCCTGGTGGTCCAGTGGTTAAGACTGTGTTTTTATTGCAGGGAGGGTGGGATTGATCCCTGGTGGAAGAGCTAAGATCTTGCATGCCTGTGGTGCAGCCAAAAAAAAAAAAAAAAGCAGGATTCTCATAACAATTTCTTCAAGTTTCTTCAGGCTTATTACGATACTCTCCTCCAAGTCTTTCTGTTTTGAAGTCCTAGCTCACTCTGCTCACAAGATAGCCAGTGAATCCGAGACGAGGTGTTGGGACTACCAAGTGACTTTATTCAGGAGCTGGCTGACAGAGAAGGTGGCAGGGTAACACCTCAAAATAACCATCTTGTCAGGGCCTGAGAAGGCAATGGCACCCCACTCCAGTACTCTTGCCTGCAAAATCCCGTGGACGGAGGAGCCTGGTAGGCTACAGTCCATGGGGTCGCTAAGAGTTGGACACGACTGAGCGACTTCACTTTCACTTTTCCCTTTCATGCACTGGAGAAGGAGATGGCAACCCACTCCAGTATTCTTGCCTGGAGAATCCCAGGGATGGCGGAGCCTGGTGGGCTGCCGTCTGTGGGGTCTCACAGATTCTGACACGACTGAAGCGACTTAGCTGCAGCAGCAGCAGGGCCTGATTGCCAGGTTCTTTTATGGATTAGAGATGGGGGGAGGTGAGGAAACAAAGTAAAAAGACTATTCAATCTTTGCAAACCTCCCCTAGCATGGTGAGCTTCAGGCAGGGGAATGTGTTAGTTTTACTTCCTTACAGTGCTTCACAGGTAGGTGGCTCAGGTTATCTCCCTGGGGCAAGCCATTGTGTTTGCCTACAGTCACAAAAGCAGCAAGATGAGGGTTAAAGTCACAGAAGCAGATCCAGCATAAATTCAAAACTAACCCTTCTTGGTTATAATTCCAGCTTTTCCCTCTATCTAATTCAAAACACAGTCCAACATTTTAGGTTACAGTTTTGTTATGGAGTGAGCATGTGAGTGAGTCGCTCAGTCGTGTCCAACTCTTTTCGACCCCATAGACTGTAGCCCACCAGGCTCCTCTGTCCATGGAATTCTCTTTCAAAATTATGTAATGAAAGTGAAAGTGTTAGTCACTTAGTTTTGTCCAACTCTTTTCGATCCCATGGACTGTAGCCCACCAGGCTCCTCTGTCCATGGAATTCTCCAGACTGAAATACTGGAGTGGGAAGCCATTCCCTTCTCCAGCGGATCTTCCTCACCCAGGGATCGAACCTGGGTCTCCCGCTTTGCAGGCAGATTCTTTACTGTCAAAGCTACCAGGGAAGTCCAAGAATACTAGAGTGGGTAGCCTATCCCTTCTGCAGCCAATCTTCCTGACCCAGGAATTGAACTGGGGTCTCATGCATGGCAGGTGGATTCTTTATTATTATTTATATACTAATAAAATATATGTTAGCTGTCTATTGACTCAAACCATAAAGAATCTGCTGGCAATGAAGGAGACTCCAGTTCAATCCCTGGATCGGGAAGATCCCCTGGAGGAGGGCATGGCAACTCACTCCAGTATTCTTGCCAGGAGAATCCCATGGACAGAGGAACCTGGTGGGCTACAGTCCCTGGGATCGAAAAGAGTTGGACAAAACTAAGTGACTAACACTTTCACTTTCACTACATAATTCTGAAAGAGATGGGAATACCAGACCATTTGACCTGTCTCTTGAAAAACCTGTATGCAGGTCAGGAAGCAACAGTTAGAACTGGACATGGAACAACAGACTGGTTCCAAATAGGAAAAGGAGTACGTCAAGGCTGTATATTGTCACCCTGCTTATTTAACTTATATGCAGAGTACATCATGAGAAACGCTGGGCTGGAAGAAGCACAAGCTGGAATCAAGATTGCTGGGAGAAATATCAATAACCTCAGATATGCAGATGACACCATCCTTGTGGCAGAAAGTGAAGAAGAACTAAAGAGCCTCTTGATGAAAGTGAAAGAGGAGAGTGAAAAAGTTGGCTTTTTAGCTCAACATTCAGAAAACTAAGATCATGGCATCTGGTCCCATCACGTCATGGGAGATAGATGGGGAAACAGTGAAAACACTGTCAGACTTTATTTTTTGGGGCTCCAGAATCACTGCTGATGGTGATTGCAGCCATGAAATTAAAAGACGCTTACTCCTTGGAAGGAAGGTTATGGCCAACCTAGATAGCATATTTAAAAGCAGAGACATTACTTTGCCAACAAAAGTCTGTTTAGTCAAGGCTATGGTTTTTCCAGTGGTCATGTATGGATGTGAGAGTTGGACGGTAAAGAAAGCTGAGCGCCAAAGAATTGATGCTTTTGAACTGTGGTGTTGGAGAAGATTCTTGAGAGTCCCTTGGACGGCAAGGAGATCCAATCAATCCATCCTAAAGGAGATCAATCCTGGGTGTTCATTGGAAGGACTGATGTTGAAGCTGAAACTCCAATACTTTGGCCACCTCATGCAAAGAGCTGATTCATTGGAAAAGACCCTAATGCTGGGTAGGATTGGGGGCAGGAGGAGAAGGGGACGACAGAGGATGAGATGGTTGGATGGCATCACTGACTCAATGGACATGGGTTTGGGTAGACTCTGGGAGTTGGTGATGGACAGAGAGGCCTGGTGTGCTGCAATTCATGGGGTCGCAAAGAGTCGGACACAACTGAGTGACTGAACTGAACTGAGCATAATAAACTACTGCAAACCTTTGGATCATCCTGGGGGTACCACACTTGGCACTGGCATTGTCTTCATGTTGCAGTTAGCAACACCGATAAGGTACCTCCCAGATCCTCAGCAGGCAGTACATGTGGAGAGTGGAGAAAAGAACAGAACAGTTTGTTGAGACTGTCCATGTGGGACTTTTAGAAATACATGGTGTGTTTCTAAAGTACACAAGAATCTCCTAATTATGTAGGTGATGGCTTTTATTAGACATTTGAACCTATACACATGAGGAAGCCTAGGTTCAGAGAGGTGAAGAAACTTGTTACATGTTACCCAGCCATAAGGTAGGTGGACTGGGATTCAAACTCAGATCTACCTGACTCCATCTTACCATATTCACGTGTGGTATGAATAGGTGATACCCCCACCCCCAATTGCCTAACTGCTTCCTAGTAATCTTGCCTGTCTTTACCTTTCAACTCTGAAATCAATTTCTCTCTCTTTCATGTCTTCCAAAGAGACAGTCTGGGTTTAGTAAGATTCACAGCATAGTTCATTTAATTTCAGAAAAACCTCTAGCAGTTGAAAAGACAACAGGGTGGAATTTCTAAGTCCACTGCTTTAGGAAAGGTATTTGCACCCCTCAGCCTATCCCAGTCTTACGTAATGACATTGTCACTTTAGTGACTGATTTCATTCCCCTTCCCCAAGCTCCCGAGATCACCTCAATCTCATCTCATGCTGTTATCATATTAGCCAACATCTTATCTTATTAAAGTCAGTGCAGTGAAATATGATATCCCAACCCTGCCAAAAGAGCAAGAACGAAGTCTGTACTCCTGGGCCTGACTCTTTCTGTTCCTCAGAAGCCTATGGAGATGGATACCAGAATGATTCCTTGGCCCAACACCTTCCTGAACAAGTTCATTTTACCCAGTTCTCATACATATACCCAAGTGGTTCCCTGCTTGTTAGTATTGTAATTCTCCAAATACTTCCATCCCTTCAAAATTAAGTATTTGCAGAGATAACCCCAGGTAAGCTCTGATCAAGATACTTTAATTACATTCCTTTAGTATGTTACCTGCTAAATGGTGTTAAGTAACTCCTATAACCACAGCAGATAATAGAAATGTATCATTTTCATAACCACTATTGCATTCACCTCAAGAATGCAAAAAAAAAAAAAATCCCATTGATACTTCTTTCAGTTTTCTTCAGATACTTTCTACAAAGTGCTTGCTAGTGGAGCCCTTGCCTGGGCTTTAACAGTATGGAAACTAATGCCAAAAGAGTTGTTAAAACAAAAAAATCCAGTCAATTGTGTGTTAATCTCTGACTTCCTTCGCAGTCTCCAAGCCATCTCCCAGATCCCTGAGTAATACTAATTCTTTTTGGCAAAATTATGTTTTTCAAACTTTTAGAAATGCCTTCTTAGGGGTGGTCTTGGCGTTAATCTGAGTGGGCTGTAGAGAATGAGGGCAGACAGTTAATCATCTATAAGATCAGTACTCTTTGGGAGTGAGAAAAATCCATAAATTTGCCTTCCATTATCCAGTTGGAAAGGCAGTCACCTGTGGACAGGGACTAATTAAATACTGTGTGTATTAGCAGGTAATGCACTGCCCTTGTAAATCAGGAATTATGAGAGAATTGCCCTGAGGCTTACTCTCTCCATTTACTTGTTTATTTTGGAGTGTAGATAGGCTAATTAATCATACTACTCAGATCGTAACCTGTCTTTAGTTCATGTAATACATCTTTGTTATTTTATTGCATTTGATTTAATTTTATTTTTCCTTTATCTCCATACCCAACTCCCATTACTCCAACTTTTTTCCACAGAATCTCTAACATATTTAATAAAAGTTCATGAATACACATTTTTAAAGTATTTTATTGTCTTGTTTATTTGTATGTTAAACTTTACATGTATGATGCTCAAGAAAGTTTTCTGTGTCTTTCTTTTTCTCACTGAATGCTGTGATTGGTAAAATCTTGGATATCTACTCCTTGATATTTGGTTGTTCTCTGAATTTCTAATTTTTGTCAATCTTATGGATATAAAGTGATAACTAATTGCAGCATTATATTTACATTTCTTGGGTTACTAATAAAGATAAATAATTCTTTATAAGTTTGTTATGTAATGTCAAAATAAAACAATTTGGTAACAAGTTTGATATCCTTTATTCAAGGGAAAACAGTCCATAACCAGTGGACCACTCTTCTGAGGGATTTTGGGCAAGAGTGAGTTTTACAGAGCGTTAGAAGTGCCAATGCAGAAACGGCATGACTGACTGGTGTTGCATATCTGATCTTATATTTCAAAAGATCAAGGAACAAAGAAATAACTCTACAGTCCAGAGTTGCCTTGGTGTTTGGAGTTGGCTGACTGGATACACTCTGTTTCTGGTCAAGTGGAACATTTTCAGGAACAGGAAATTTCGGTTTGCTGATGAGTGTCAGTCACTCAGTCGTGTCCAACTCTTTGCAATCCTATCGACTATAACCCACCAGGTTCCTCTGTCCATGGGCTTCTCCAGGCAAGAATACTGGAGTGGGTTGCCATTCCCTTCTCCAGGGGATCTTCCCAACCCAGGGATCAAACCCAGGTCTCCTGCATTGCAGACAGATTCTTAACTATCTGAGCCACCAGGGAACATGACAACCCAAACAGGAGCAGCTCCATCTTGAGCCTGGAAATGTATTTCAATAGTGAATACCCCATTTTTACCTTTTGCCTATTTTTGAGTTCTCTGCCATTTTCCTACTGTTTTGCAAAATTTTTTTGTACCTTCTAGTGTTTAACCCCGGTCAGTTTTAAAGTAAATATCTTCTCCCAGTCTGTTACATGTTCAAGAATATTGTATATACTAATGCTGTTTTGAACGGAGATCTTATATTTTGATGTAGTTAAATCCATCCTTCTTAAGTCCTGCTCCACTTCAAGATGATAATATCTTAACTCCAACATCTTCTTCTTTTATCTTTATGATTTTACTTTTCACAATAATCTCCAACTGAAGATCACCTTTGTGTACAGTTTGAGGGATAGATCCAACTTTATTTTTTTTCTGTAGCATAAGACAGTTTTCTCAACATCCTAAGTCAATTATAATCCTACTCATGAATGAAGAAATTTATATTATGGGAGATACCATGATGAAATGACTGGTGAGGTGACTTCCTTTCCTTAAGTAGGCTTCCTAAAATGGTACCTTCTCAAAGAAAAGTTTTAAGGTAGTACATTGCCATAGTCCTTATTCAGACTGTGATGATGAGACATTAGAGGAGTAGAATTGGTTGGAAGAAGAGGTTTTAGTTTAGGGGAAAAAAACAGATAAACCAGAGGGCAACTGACATAGTCAAAAGTGGGAGGGCTATCCTGAAAAGTCTTCAGGAAGCTTCTTCTGATAAGGGTGAAAGGAGGGGTGAAACCAGGCAGTTTCAGACTGGGCCATTCACTCATTCAATAAGTTTTGATTGCTTTCCATGGGTCAGGCACTCTTCTAGACTCTACAGATGCAACCACAAAGCAAGACCCATGGGATTGCTGCTGCCAGTGCACTTGTATTTCTAGCATGAGTTGATGTTCCTACATTTCTGCTTTCGCCTCTACACTGCCACCAAAATAATTCTTCCAATTATTTAAGATTTAAATGAATTGAATAAGATATAAAGCAAATTAAATAAGATACACTGATCTCATGAACATCCATCAGTAGATTTCTATTGGCCACTGCAGTCCTGGCATG
Organism: Okapia johnstoni; assembly: GCA_024291935.2. Classification (NCBI taxonomy): domain Eukaryota; kingdom Metazoa; phylum Chordata; class Mammalia; order Artiodactyla; family Giraffidae; genus Okapia; species Okapia johnstoni. Next base: position 13,601,596 of record CM044325.1, read on the forward strand.
CGATACCCTAGGTCTTCCCTGATTAGACCACATACCTACATTTACAACTTCATCCCTTAGTTACTCCCCTACCTCTACAGGCTGATTCCCAATAAAACAAACCATTATGCTTGCTAAACCTCAGGTAATCCCAGACGTTACAGCAATCCCACTGCCTTCTCATGAGAGGACCACTCAAAAAAGCTCTGACGGCCAACATGAATGCACAAATGTTTGGGGATACAGCTGAAAACTTTTTAACGTCTACTTACTATGTTTAACATTAACTTAAATGTGTCAAATTAAATATTACTGAAATGTTAATAAAATAGAAATATTGATTCGTTTGTCTCTCAAATTTCATGAAATATTTAATTCTAACTCTATACTGACAGCTCTGACAACAGTGTCTGTTTTCACCATCGCTACAGCCATTTTTGAGTCACAGAATGCAGATTTTCAGAACATATCATTTTTTTAGTTCTGTATGTTGTTTGTAAGACAGAACTTTTTGAAGCCGAGTGAAGTGCCACTGGAATCTTTATCACAAGCCACACATATTCATACCCCTTTATATAGCAATAAACATTTCAAAAAGTCTCCGATGGGTGTCTATATGTATTCTCCATTATGCAGCTATGTGCTGTTTTTAAAATGGTCTTTAAAAGGCCAATTCATGATGACATACCCAAACAATTTTGAAGACATATTCAAACTGTGGTTTTGGAGAAGATTGATCAAAGCGGTCAATCCTAAAAGAAATTAACTCTGAATGTTCATTGGAAGGACTAGTGCTGAAGCTGAAGCTCCAATTCTTTGGCCTCCTGATGCTAAGAGCCGACTCACTGGAAAAACCCTGATGCTGGGAAAGATTGAAGGCGGGAGGAGAAGAAGGACGACAAGGATGAGATGGTTGGATGGCATAGTTGACTCAATGGACATGAGTTTGAGCATGCTCCAGGAGATGGTGAAGGACAAGGAAGGCTGGTGTGCTGCAGTCCATGGGTCACAAAGAGTCAAAAGTGACAACAACAACTTCCCAGACAAAAAATAGTACTAAATATACTTTAAATCTCTCCCTCCTTCTCTCTCTCCCCCAATGTCATCTTCCCCAAATGGTAATTTATTTTATTTAAAATAAAGTAACCATCAGGGATATAATGTACAGCATAAGGAATATAGTCAATAATATTGTAAGACCTTTGTATGGTGACAGATGGTAACTAGACTTATCGTGGTGATCATTTCGTACTGCGTAAAAATATTGAATCACTATGTTATATACCTGAAACTAATATAATATTACCAGTCAATTATACTTCAATAAAGTAAAACAGTAAAATAAAGTAAACAGGAGATCACTTCATAAAACAATAGACTTTGGAATAAATGAAATATGACACTTTTCTGAAAAATAAGTTTGGGGGAGATTTTTGCCTTACAGTTGCCCATAGGACGGATTGGTTACTATGGTTCCTAAATCACGCCATGCTTTCCATACTCCGACACCTTTGCACTTGCTTTCCCTCTGTCCATAATGCACTGCCCCATCTCTCACTTCAGCTTCTGCCTGCCCTGCACCCAACAGTGCCTCTGTGACTGTGTTTCATACATCAGAAAGCTGTTACCTATTTCTGCTACTGTGCAGTGGAGTCCTCAAGGTCAGGGGCTGTGTCTGAGGACCCTGGGGTCCTTAGCACCCTTTGTAGCATCTAGTGCCTAGTTCTCTTCCATGAACAAACTTGAAGTCGTTGACTGGGAGTGAATGGTTGAGGAGGTCATCATATGATTTATTATCCCAACTGGGACATCTTGTTTGGAAGTGAAGTGAAGCACTATTGACAATTATGCCAGGACACTAGGCATGGACCAGAACTGTTCTGGGTAAACCGGGAGATAGTCATCCTAATAAGATGACCAGGGAGGTGACCTTGGGTTTCTAGTTTGAAAATAGTTGATCAGTATTTGACTCTTCATTTCTCCAACTTCATTTCTGCTTATCTCTTCTTTCCCATTCCTCTTCCTTATTTTCTCTCTTCGGCTCAGCAAGACTCATACAAACTTGCTGAACCAACATGCTGCACTCTCATCCTTCGCTTCACAAGGTAATTTAAGGATAAGAAGAGCCCATGAATCCTGAGAGGAGTGTACAGTGTGTTGGGGTTGGGTGGAAAGTGCCTTAAATATAGTTCTTGTGAAGTTAACCCTCAAGATTTTTTTCTTTCTTTCCTTAAGTCCTAGTAACTCTGAGTATGCGCTCAACAAGATTAAGGTCTTAAATGAGCCAAATCTGTCTTCTCTGGCTTCGTCCTGAAATCCCCAATGAACTGAAGGCACCTTTAAAATATGAAAGGCAGAGTTGGGCTGAATGGAATCACTGCATCCTGCAAGATAGAAAAACTTGATTTGTTGGGAAAATGCCCTTGTGAGTCAGTGGAAGCTGTGTACCATGATGATTAAAAGAGCAAGAATTTTAGAATGAGACATATCTAGATTTGAATTCTGACTCCATCACTTACTTAGCTGGGTGACTGTGAGCACATTACTTAACCTCTTTAACCTCACTTATCTTATTTGTAAAATAAGGGGTTGCCCCAGACCTACTTTAGAGGCTCACTGTGAGAATTAGATGAGATAATGCATTTAGCACTGTGCCATGCACATAGTAAATACTCAGTGCAAGCTATTACATTGTATACACATCAACTAAAGTTGCAAAAGCACTCATTATGTCTGTATATAAACAGTTATGTCAGGTTTGATGATCAGACAGTAGGCTGAGAATGCAGAAATCTGAGTTCTTACTGTACCTCTGTGCCTGTTGAGCTATGTGGCTCTGAGTAAGTCATTTAACTTTAGTTTTTCAAACTCCTCTGTGAAATGAGTGAACTGAAGATGATTTCTGTTTTAACTACCTATTTCTCTGTGCGTACATGCGTGCAAAGTGTGTACACGACTTCAGTCATGTCCGATTCTTTGCCACACGATGGACTCTAGTCCTCCAAGCTTCTCTGTCCATGGGATTTTCCAGGCAAGAATACTGGAGTGGATTGTCATGCCCTTCTGCAGGGGATCTTCCCAACTCAGGGATGGAACCCATATGTCTTACATCTCCTACATTGGAAGACAGGTTCTTTACCACCAGAATCACCTGGGAAGCCCTTGCTCTGTCTCACACCATCCCAAAACATAGTGGCTTAAACCAATAATGATTCATGGCTTCCTTGGTGGCATAGATGGTAAAGAATCTGCCTGCAATGTGGGAGACCTGGGTTCAATACCTGGATTGGGAAGATCCCCAGAGGAAGGCATGGCAACTCACTCTAGTATTTTTGCCTGGAGAATCCCATGGACAGAGGAGCCCCGAGGGCTACAGTCCATAGGGTTGCAAATAGTCATACCTGACTGAGCAACTAAGTACACACATTGCTCAGGATCTTGGGAATTCTCTGGGCTCAGCTGGGTGGTCCTTCTGCTCTGTGTGGTGTTAGCTGGAGTTGCCCATCCAGTTGCTTTCATCTGGGTGCTCAGCTGGAGCCAGAATATTCCAGAATATTCTCATGTGGTTGGCAGCTGTATTTGTCAGCTTCAATTCAGTTCTACTATATATTACAATTATCTTTTAAGTAGATAAGTTAAGGTTTTAGACAGGAGTTTCAATATCAAACTCTCAAAAATTAATAGAATGAATATACAGAAATATAGGATATAGTAGACCTGAAAAGCACCACAAACCAAGTTAACAAATTAAGATTTATACAATTTCACACAACATTAAGATACAAATTCTATTCAAGTTCCCATAGACTATAAACTTGGAGAAACTGGAAAATATCCAGGGACATAAAACAAGGTGCAAAAATTTCATGGTCTAAATGCATTGAAATCATACAGAGTCTGTTCTCTTATCACTGTGGAATTCTGTTAGAATTCAATATCAAAAGATATTTGAAAATAACTCCCATATTTTCAGGTGCAATGTGACATTTACCAAGAGAGATCTTTGAGTTAGCTATTGAAAGCCTCAATAAAGTTAGAAGACTGGAAAAACACAGAGGGTGATTACAGAGAAAAGTATTTAAGTGAGAAATTAATATCAAAATGAGAAATTAAGATCAAAGATACTTTAAAACCCATGTATTTGGAAATTAAATGACCACTTTTAAATGATGGGTGTGTCTAAGAAGACATAACAAGGAAAACTAGAAAATATTTGTAAAAATGAAAAGAGAATTTACCAGAATTTGTTGCATGCAGCTGAAGCTGCTCAATGCAACTAAATACAATGTGGAACCTTGAATAAGGTATGAAAACAAATAATGGACACTCACATAAAATTTTGTGAAATTTGAACAAAATCTGAACCATAAAGCTTCTTAAAAATAGAAGAGGGAGGCAGAGGAGTTAGTCAAAGTGATGTGATGTGAGAAGGACTCAGTCTGCCATTTCTGGCTTTGAGGATGGAGAAGAAAGGCTATGAGCCAAGGGATGTGGGCAGGCTCTAAAAACTGGAAAAGGCAAGGAAGCAAGTCTTCCCCTGGAATCTTCAGAAAGAAATACAGCCCTGTTGACACCTTGACTTTAGCCAGGAGACCTTCTACAAAGCTTTTCCTCTATATTGTCTTGTAATTGCCGCCAGGGACTCAGCAATTAATGAGAAAGTCATGGCTCTACCCTTATGGAGCTTATGGGGGGCGGTGCATATTCTGTGGGGGAAGTGGAAGTGTTTGTTGCTCAGATGTGTCCAGCTCTTTGCCAACTCATGGACTGTATGTCAACCCACAGACTCCTATATCCATGGGATTCTTCAGGCAAGAAAACAGGAGTGGATAGCCATTCCCTTCTCCAGGGATCTTCCTTACCAAGGGATTGAACCCAAGTCTCTTGCATTGCAGACAGATTCTTTACCATCTGAGCCACCAGGGATGCCCATATTCTGTGGTACCCAGGGTTTTACTGAGATCCTATTTGGTAACAAGCATGGGATTTACCAATGAGAATTAGGAGATGTGAGTCAAGGCAATTACCTGAAACAGAGACTTCTAGAGAGGGAAAGTAGCAGTGGAGTAGGCATTGTTAATTGGAATAAGAGCTGAGACAGGAGATGTTTGGAAGTCCATCTAGGATGGAAGTCTTAAGTTGAGACTGGTCTGGCTCCTCTGTGTGGGTGCTCAGGGAGGAGAGAAACATCAGTTTTGGTAGGAGGGAGCTATGAGAAGGGGACAGGAGACAGGAAAGCCATGCTTTCTATGCACCAAGAGCCAGTGAGCACCAGAAAGCTTAATGCTTAGGACTATATTTTATCAAATCTTAGATACCATCTATTGGAATATGCATCATCATTTCATAAAGCGTGAAGAAAGAAAACATGCTGGGAATTGTTTAGATTCCCTAATCCATGGGAAAATGTGTATCTTTCCCCGCAGTGTCTTCCAGTTTGCTAATCCACTTCCAGTCTTACCCATGATTTAGGTTTCTTATGTTTTAGCTCAGCTTGTTTTAAAATGTCTTAAGTAAATTCCCTTTGGATTTTATTTTGGAAGACTTTCATTGTTCAAAATGTGGTACTATTAACTAGTAGCTCCATAAACATTAACAATGAACTTGGGCTTCCCAGGTGGCTCAGTGAGTAAAGAATCTGCCTGCGATGCAGGATGCAGTTCTATCTCTGGGTTGGGAAGATGCCCTAAAGAAGGAAATGGCAACCCACTCCAGTACTCTTGCCTGGAGAATCCTATGGACATGGGAGCCTGGTGGGCTACAGTCCATGGAGTCGCAAAGGGTCAGACACGAGTGAAGCGGCTCAGCACAGGACAGCACACAGTTTGTGTGCTAGACATTGTGCGAAGTGCATTTACATGCACTACCCTTTTTAATTTCGCATAATCTTCTTACGAACAATTAAGTTTTTATTTGCAGACAAGATAGTCGAGGCTCACAGAGGTTTAGTACCTTGTCCAAGGACACCCAGCTAGCAAATGCCAGAGATGAGACTCGAGTCTCTGACTTCAGTGCTTGCTCTTTTAATGGCTGTTTTTCATGTAAGCAAAAAGGTTGGAGGGAGCCTGTCTTTTCCTTTATAAAAAATTCCTGAACCATAACCTGTTGCATCATATAATTAATGTCTCCTTTTCCTCAGTCTTTCTGAGCTGCTTACCCAGTTAGACCTCCGAGAAGTGCTTTTACCTTCCAGTACTCATTTGTTCTTGTTCTCTCAGAAATCAGTCTCCAGAATTTTAATCATTCTTGGCTCACTTCTCTGACAACCTTACCAAAGACATGTGCTGGAACTGGCAGTCAGAAAAGTGCCCTGAAAACTTAAAAAAACACACACACAAACTTTTACAGTGTATCTGATCTACACAGGAAATTAGAAAACACCACATACTTAACTGGAAAAATACTTGAAATGAAATGAAAAGTGAGGTTTACTGTTATTTAGATTTTGATTAAAAAATGTTTATCCTTTATCTAAGGCTCGGGGACACTGGAAATGAAGAAGCTGGAAGCTTGCTTTATAGAACTTTAATGATCTTCTCTTATTATGTTTTATTACTGTTTCCTAAGCCTGTGGTCAAATACAATAACTTTATTAAAGCTGTGATTCAGTTAGAAAGGGGAATGAATTTTTATGCCACAGGAGCACTGGTGAAAGATGAGGGAAGAGGATAGGGCCATTGGGGGAAAGAAAATTTCCCAAGGAAACTGCTCGTCCCCCCAGTCTATTCTTCCCTCTAGGAGACAGACTTCCTGGATGCACAGCTTAGCAGCCTGGGGGTGCTTAGCTTCTAGTCCATTGGAGGAAGGAAAACAAAACAAAACAGGAAGGAGGCTGAAGTTATTGTTTGGACAGAAGATAAGGCTGCTTGTGTTCTGTGTAAAGTTCTGACGAATGCGTCATGGACTGTGACCAACACTTTGATTTATTCATCATTCACTATGGTCCAAGCACTGCACTATGTTCGTGTCTTTGTTATATCATCTAATCCCTACAAACCTAGACAATATATTAAAAAGCAGTTCAGTTCAGTTGCTCAGTCGTGTCTGACTGTTTGCGACCCCATGAATCGCAGCACACCAGGCCTCCCTGTCCATCACCAACTCCCGGAGTCTACCCAAACCCATGTCCATCGAGTCAGTGATGCCATCCAACCATCTCATCCTCTGTCGTCCCCTTCTCCTCCTGCCCCCAATCCTTCCCAGCATTAGGGTCTTTTCCAATGAGTCAATTCTTCACATGAGGTGGCCAAAGTATTGGAGTTTCAGCTTCAACATCAGTCCTTTCAATGAACACCCAGGACTGATCTCCTTTAGGATGGACTGGTTGGATCTCCTTGCAGTCCAAGGGACTCTCAAGAGTCTTCTCCAACACCACAGTTCAAAAGCACCAATTCTTCGGTGCTCAGCTTTCTTCACCATCCAACTCTCACATCCATACATGACCACGGGAAAAACCATAGCCTTGACTAGACGGACCTTTGCTTTTAAAAAGCAGAGACATTACTTTACCGACAAAGGTCCGTGTAGTCAAAGCTCTGGTTTTTCCAGTAGTCATGTATGGATGTGAGAGTTGGACCATAAAGAAGGCTGAGCGCTGAAAAATTGATTCTTTCGAATTGGGATAATGGAGAAGACCCTTGAGAGTCCTTGGAAAGCAAGGAGATCAAACAAGTCAATCCTAAAGGAAATCAGTCCAGAATATTCAGTGGAATGACATGCTGAAGCTGAAACTCCAATACTTTGGCCACGTGATGCGAAGAGTCGACCCTTTGGAAAAGACCCTGATACTGAGAAAGATTGAGGGCAGGAGGAGTAGAGGGTGACAGAGGATGAGGTGGTTGGATGGCATCACCGACTCAATGGACATGAGTTTCAGCAAACTCTGGGAGACAGTGAAGAACAGTGAAACCTGGAGTCCATGGGGTCGCAAAGAGTCGGGCACGACTTAGCGACTGAACAACTAATCTCCTCAACAGCCCCACAAGGTGCATACTATTATCATTTGCATTTTATAAGGGAGAAAAGAGGCCAAGAGAATAACTTACCTAAGCTTACACGATAAGCGGTGTAGCCAGGACCTGATCAGATATTTTAACTCTAGTCCAGACATGTAATAGGCTGTGATATGACAGGACAGTGTTAAACACCCACTTGTTTTTGCCAGGAGCCATGCACCCTGGAGGCTAGTTAGGCATAGGGGTTGGCGGGGGGGCTCTCATAGAACCAATAACCTCAACACAGACTGAGAAAGGAGGGATTTGGAAGGAAATTGTGACGGGGCCTCCTAACCAATGCACCCCTAGCTCCCTTTGAAGGGAGAGAAATAAAGCAATTTCAGAGTCGGCGGAGGCTGGAGGTCAGGACTAAGCCACCATAGCTAAGCAATGGAGAAATGCAAGCCTGCCATTGCCGAAGTGACAAAATAGAATATCAGGGCACATTCAAAACAACCTCCTGTAATTATTATGGAAATCAACTGTTGCTATTTCTGAGACATTTTTGCCAGCCATGTGAGGGACATAAAACATCATGAACAATTACTGATAAAAGAGAGGTTGAGGAATTGAGACTTGGGGGCGACTGTATGACGTCTGCCAAGTTACTTAACCTCTCTGAGCTCCAGTCCACTTGTTTGTAAAAGGGAGATATTAATAGCCTCTACCTCTTAGCATTCTTGCAAGGATTAAGAGACGATAATGTAGGCAAATCGCTTGCCACCACGCACAGTGCACAGAAAGTGCCGAAAACATGTGAATTCCCCCTTCCGCTCTCCTGTCAATTCCACCTGCTATAAAACTGAGGCCCATCTGTCTTGAGGGAGATGCATCATTTGCCCATGAAAAGGGGGATTTGAATACCAACAAATATGTGTTGAGTGTCCTTCCAGTCCCAGAGTGGGTGCTGGGTGCTAGAGATACCGTAGTGCTCTCTTTGGGCCTGGTTTTTGCAAAAAATCAGGAAGCATTTTCTTTCTTTCTTTCTTTTCTTTTTTTGGCTGTGCTGCACATCATGTGGGATCTTAGTTCCCCAATCAGGGATTGAACTCATTCCCCCAATAGTGGAAGCACAAAGTCTTAACCACTGGAGGGTCAGGGAAGTCCCAGAGAAGTATTTCTGATTCCCAGAATACATTAGGGCTCCTGCCACATACTTCCAGGACATCTTCTACTGCCTCCTTTTTTACTTATTATTTGCAATCCTACTTCCCACCATTCTGTTAAGCCTCCCTGAGAAAGGGACAATTCATGCCTTAAGGAGGAATGTTAGTCAACTAGGGGGAGGGCACCGAGGAATACCAAGCCCCCAGGCAAGCAGAAGAGCTGGGGTGAAGCCTCAGAGTCAGTGTAGAAGGAGGCGTTTCCAAGAGCTGACAGCCAGCAGGGTCCAGTTTGGTTGGAACTCAGAGAGCATGGAATGGTAGGTGTTACGTGAGGTCAGAGCCAGAGGTGGGATTACAGAGTTTTTACAGTCCTGTTGTGGAAGCCAGCTCCTCAGGTGAGGCCCAGAGATAAGTAGCAGCCTTCCCTGATAGCTCAGTTGGTAAAGAATCCTCCTGCAATGCAGGAGACCTGGGTTTGATCCCTGGGTTGGGAAGATCCCCTGGAGATGGGAAAGGCTACCCACTCCAGTATCCTGGCCTGGAGAATTCCATGGACTGTACAGTCTATGGGGTCGCAGAGTCGGACACGACTGAGCAACTTTCACTTTCACTTTCATTGCACTGTTAAGTCTAGACAATAGACCCCAGTGGTAGAATTCTCCGTGTGTGCGTATGTGTGTGTGTGTTTGTATATTCCTACCCTGTCAGTTCCGTCAGGGAAAACAAAGGCTGCTCAATATATTCCAAGATTAAAGGGTTATAATACAGGGAATCAGTTTCATAAAACTGAGGTGAAGTGAGAAGGGACAGTGGAGCAAAGGTCAGAGAAGCAACTGATGAGATTCAGGACACATCACTGCCAAAATATGGCAGCTGGGCATATTGAAAATTTAAACTGAAGGAATTTGGGAAAACAGCAAAGCAGGAAAGGCATCTGACTTCCCCCACTCTTCTTCCTTGAAACAGATCCTAAAACTCCAGGTGGAAGCTACCTTCCCTGTACCAGGAAGTCTTATCTCCTAGGATGGGGAGTTGGGGGCCAAGAAATTCTTACAAGCAAACCCTGATAAACTCACCTTATGTTCCTAGTTACTTCATCACCATTTGCCTCCCCTAGCCCAAACCCCTCTGTCTAATGAATTCTTCACAAGTGTATTGTTCCTTTGTCTAAAAGTTATTAAAACTTTCTGCTCTGGTCAATCCTTCAAGGCTCATTCTCTTGTGAAGGCTCCACGTCCATGTAAAAATTCAATACGTTTTGTGTGCTTTTCTCCTGTGAATCTGTCTTTGTCAGTTTAATTTTCAGACCCAGCCAGGGACCCTAAGAGGGTTGAGGAAAACCTTTCCCTTCTCTACACAGTCTCTGACCATCTTGTCCCGCTGCCTCAGAGCAGGGGATGTTCAAAGGTTTGCCCTCAGATCCCAGTCTATCCACGATCTCAGGGGGAAAAAAAAATGACTTCTTCTCTTCTGCCTTCCTAATACCTCCTTAAGGGCTTTTCCCTGGCCATCCTGTACCTGAAACCAAGCAGAAAAGGGGGTCTGGCTTCTCCTCTCTGAGGTGCAGAGAGCATCAGCAAAGCATCTCATTTTTTGAGAGATGTACTGCGCTTGAGCAAATCTAAGATTTACGCATCACTGAAAAAGGAAAATAGCTGCCAGTTTCAAGGACCCAGTGCTTTCTTGTCATCAACGGTTTGGCACAGCCCCATTTCAAAGAGGTAAAAATGTGTTTGTGTGTTTGGGGCGAGGAACTACCTCTTACAATTGATTTTTTAAAATGATTTAAGGAAAAGGTAATAACCACTGACTGTTGTGGACTCTTACTTTCCTAATGTGTGCCTTAGGGACACTGAGGCAGCACTACAGCAGTCTCACCGACGGAACTGAGGACGCTCTCCGGGTGGCGGCAGAAACGCTTGCCTGGCTCCTGCCATGTGCTGACCGCCTGGATCTGCCTTTCAGTCTCTCTCAGAGTGACTGTGAGGAAACCGCAGATGCCAACGGACCCAGAGAGTTAACTGCCCTTGCCTCCTTCAAGGCCAAACTGAAGGGTCTTTAAAAAACTTTTTACTTTTTGTGAAATACATCACACAAACAAAAGTAGGCAAAACCACTACCGAGTCATGAAACGGACTGCTGCTAGCACCACCAGAATCTCTCCTGGATTCCGTGCCAGTCCAGACTTTCTTTTTTCCTTAAGTTGTTAGTCACTCAGTTGAGTTCCACTCTTTGAAGCCCCATGGACTGTAGCCCACCAGGCTCCTCTGTCCATGTAATTCTCCAGGCAAGAATACCATAGTGGGTTGCCATGCCCTTCTCCAGAGAATTTTCCCGATCCAGGGACTGAACCCCCGTCTCTTGCATTGCAGGCAGATTCTTTACCATCTGAGCCACCAGGGAAGCCTTTTCTCCCTAAAAGAAAGTTGAAAGTGAAAGTTGCTCAGTTGTGTCTGATTCTTTGCGACCGAAAGAACTAAACTGTCCATGGAATTCTCCAGGCTATTATACTGGGGTGGGTAGCTGTTCCCTTCTCCAGGGGATCTTCCCAACCCAGGGATGGAACCCAGGTCTCCTGCCTTGCAGGCAGATTCTTTACCAGCTGAGCTATCAGGGAAGCCCAAGAAAATTGGAGTGGGTAGCCTATCCCTTCTCCAGCGGATCTTCCAACCTAGGAATCAAACCAGGGTCTCCTGAATCACAGGCAGATTCTTTACCAGCTGAGCTACCAGGGAAGTCCTTTTTTGCCTAAAGACAGCCACTATCCCGACTAGCTTCACCTATTTTGAAGTTGTATACAAATAGGGTCACACACAGTACATCCTCTTTTGGGTCTGGCTCCTCTCCCCCAACATCACTTGTGAGATTCATCCGTGTTGTGTGTAGCTATGGTCCAGTCATCCTCATTGCTTTTTAGTATTTCATTTTCTGGTATTTGGGCATTAGAATATAATGTTGAGCATTGGGCAATTTCCATTTGGGTGCTATTGTGAATGGCGCTGCTGTCCTATTTGCAACAACTAGGACATGAAACCAACCTAAATGTTCATTAACAGAGGAATGGATAAAGAAGATGTGGTACATATATACCATGGAATGTAGCTGCTGCTGCTGCTGCTAAGTCGCTTCAGTCGTGTCCGACTCTGTGCGACCCTATAGACGGCAGCCCACCAGGCTCCGCCGTCCCTGGGGTTCTCCAGGCAAGAACACTGGAGTGGGTTGCCATTTCCTTCTCCAATGCATGAAAGTGAAAAGTGAAAGTGAAGTCGCTCAGTCGTGTCCAACTCTTTGCGACCCCATGGACTGTAGCCTACCAGGCTCCTCCGTCCACGGGATTCTCCCGGCAAGAATACTGGAGTGGTTTGCCATAAAAAGGAACAAAATTGGGTCATTTGTAGAGATGTGGATGGACCTAGAGACTGCCACACGAAGTAAAGTAAGGCAGAAAGAGAAAAACAGATATCATATATTAACGTAGATATGCGGAATCTGAAAAAAATGGTTTAGATGATCATATTTACAAAATAGAAGTAGAAACAAAGACATAGAGAAAGAATGTATGGATACCATGCAGAAAAGGGGGTGGTGAGATGAACTGGAAGATTGGGACTGACATACACTACTGGTACTATGCATAAAATAGAAAATTAATGAGAACCTTCCTTATGGTACAGGGAACTCTACTCAGTGCCCTGTGGTGACCTCAAAGGGAAGGAAACCCATAAAAGAGGGAATGTATGTGTATGTACAATTGATTCACTTTGCTGTACAGTAGAAACTTTCACAACATTGTAAAACAACTGTGCGTGCGTGCTAAGTCGTTTCAGTTGTATCCAACTCTGTGTGATCCTATGAACTGTAGCCTAACGGGCTCCTCTGTCCATGGGATTCTCCAGACAAGAATACTGGAATGGGTTACTGTGCCCTCCTCCAGGAATCTTCCCAACCCAGGGATCGAACCTGTACCTCCTGCAACTCCTGCATTGCAGGCAGATTCTTTACCGCTGAGCCACTGAGGAAGCCAAAAGCAATTTTAAAAATATAGCACTACCATCAACATGCTAGTGAGAGGCTTTTGTGAAGCTGTGTGTGCATTTCTCTTGGGTACGTACCTGGGTGTGAAACTGAAGGAGGATCCAGCTTTAATAGAGTGGGCCTGCCTTTAAGCGTGCAACTGAAGCTTCCTTGATTTCATCCCTCAAAGCTCACAATAGCCCTGCTCGAGAACTTTTTCAGAGAAGCTTCCAGCCAAGGACTTGAACCTTGGAAGCATTCTATGGAGAAGAAAGTGACTTTCTTGACAGCAGATGAGAAAAGGATGGAACAGGCACATTCTCTCCAGGCGAAAGAGTTTGGTGCTGGTGAATATACAAGTGCACAGCTGCACCTGGAGAACTTTCTACAGGAAGCGTCTTTGAGGAGGGTCAGTTCTTTCTTTGCCTTAATTCAGCACCTTGTTACCTGGGCAGATCCAAGTTACCAGCTTCAGGAACCTCTATATGCCTTGTTGGATTTTGCATCCATGGCAACGCATGCTTTACATACCATTTTATTTCAGACAACGGGAAATTAAACACTTGATGTGAAGCAATGTCAGGTGGCAGGTTGGAGTGTGGGGGAGGGGGTAAGACTGTGTCTTCAAGTGGCAACTTGTCAGACAGAATGCCTAATGCAATGCACTTAAAAAAAGGTGTGGATAGAAAGACTCCTTGCTTTGTGTCATGCATACGCAATGCCTCTCACTGCCCAGTTCCCTCAGCCTTCCCTGCCCTTGCATGCTGATTACATTACAGAATGTAAACTGTGTACACACACACACACACACACACACACACACACATACACACATACTGTCAAACATCAATTCTTGGATGAAACAGAAAAATTAGAAAAAGAAAAGGCACTGATCTTCAGAATGTAGGACCTTTTGGTGGCTTACTGGTGGGGCAGTACTCACTAAATATTTGGCTAATAAATAAATGAATGAATGCACCCAGGAGCTCTTCAAAAGAAGGGTGACATTGGTGGTCACGTTTCATTTTGTGCACTAGTTTCTCTATTATGACTCTTAATGACTTAAGTCTGTGATTATCTTTATGCCCTAATAAAAGCACTTTTGAACGATTAGGGATTGTTCCTCTGAAGGTGTATTTTAAATTAATTAGGCAGTGTGTTTAACAGCTTCCACTGTCTGTTAACGCCAACATATGAGAGTGGCAGGTGGGGAGGGGCAGTCCTGTTTACAGTGAGGAGGCTGCTCATCACTTCAGTTTGGTTTTGTTTTCTTTCTTTCTTTTGACTTTTTGTTCCCCCCACCCCCAACAACATCAAAAGAGAAGGGGGAACTGGCTGGACAAGAAATCATCTTTGACGATGAACATCATGTCGAAAGAGAGCTTCATGTACGTAAGCTTTACTGGCTCAACAGACAGGAAGCCTTTCTCCTCCCTCTGCACCATGTGAATCAGGAGCAGGAGGTCTCAACGCCTTGCCACTTGCAAGGCAATGTTGCATATGGGGGCAGGTTTTTGTTTTTCTAAACATATACACACCCATAAGTGTGTGAATGCCGAATATTTAGAAAGTCAAGCCTGGCAGGTGGAAATGAGCCCTTTTGACAAATCTCTATTTATTGTGTTATTTCACCGTCAGAGGCTCAAATGCTAACTAGCTTTGTGAATAATCTGTGGATGGGAATGTGATCATTTTTCTAAGTCAGCCAGTAGGTTCAGTTCATTGCACACCCCACCTAAAAATAAATTCTCTGGCTGACTGTGAACATACCGATACTTGCTGCAAGTGAAGCAAACTTATGGGGACCATTAAAGTGCCAGGGCATTGGAAAATAACAGTGAAGTGAATGCTGATTTGCATTTATGTCATAAAATAACTTGTCACCTTCAATTTATCACAGTAATTGGTACCAGAGGAGAATGTATGATGCTTATACTTGGTTCAAAGCCACCTTTCCTCACCTCCCAGCCCCTGCCTCTCCCTATCCTGAAATAGTCACGGGGCACTTCTGAAGATAAATGGTCTTATTCCTTTTCCTATATCATTGGAATTTGGGAAAGGAGATGTATCAATGTATTCAAAGAAATTAAGCCTCAAAATAATCCAATGCAGTATATGCTGTTATTATCCCCATATCGCAGATGAAGAAACTGAGGCACAGAGAAGCAAAATAATTTTCTCAAGATCAAGGTCATATAACCAGTAAGTGGGAAAGTCAGGATTTGTGTGCTGACAGCAGGACCCCAGAGGCTATTGTCTTAATCACTGTGCTATGCTGTCTAGTTTAGACTATATATTTCTAATATAAATATTTGGGGGGCATAAAGACCTGGAAAAAGTATTTTCAAAACTATAAGAGAATGACATACTGAGAATGGCAAAACATACTGAGAATGACACATCTCAACCATTTCAAACCAAGAGAGAGAACTGGCCAGGCATAAGCAAGTTATTCCAACTGAGTTTAGAAAAATAACCAGTGGTTTGTAGTTATTACCAATTCAGTTCAGGCATGACTCTCTTGATTACAGGGGAATGCTTTGAATCCTGTGAAACTATTTCCTCAAGCCAACCAAAGCCACATGTGACAGATGGTTGCATCTTTATTAGGGACATTCTTCAGGTCCCTCTCCTTGTAGCTATTACCAGAGCACCCATATATTTCAGTTCTATGAATTAAAAGTTAGACTTGCCCTACTGATGATTTCTAAAGTATTTCTTAGTTTGAGTCACCCATGTTTCAGAGAGCAGGTGAGTTCAGCTTCATCTGACTGGCCTATGAGCACCCTGAAAGAGCAGGATTTATTCAGGCATTTTGGAGTATGTAAATTGTGCTGCATTTGATGACAGGGAGATCAAGGTTTAAACCCTCCATCACTATAGTGGAACCAGGGCAACTGAGTTTACCCCTCTGAACTTCAATTTCCTCCTCTGTCAAAAGAAGTTGATGATGCTTCCTTGATGAAGACAGTGAGGCAAGTGTGCACATTTAGCTGATATTTGTAGGACACTTTATGGATTATGGCAATAAATTCCAAACTCTGTAGGTGCTTTAATTGTGAGAGTGTTTCTTAAAAAATATGTGGTAAAATAGACACAACATGAAATCTACCATGTCAACCACATTAAATGTGTACTACAGTGGCATTGAGTACATTCACATTGTTGTGCAATAGATACATAAATGTTTTCATCTTTTTTATCTTCCCCAACTGAAACTCCTTTACCCATGAAACAAAAACTCCCCATTTCTCTATTCCTCCAGCCCTTGGCAACCACCATTCTACTTTCTGTCTCCATGAATTTGATTATTTTAGGTACCTCATAGAAGAAAAATCACAAATAATTCCATTTTTATGTCTGGCTTCTCTCACATACTTAGCATAATGTCTTCAAGCTTCATCCATGTTGTAGCATGTGTCAGAACTTCCTGCCTTTTTAAGGCTAAAAAATATTCTGTTGTATGTATATGTCATATTTAGTTTATCTAGTCATCCATCAATAGGTATACAAATATCTGAGACCCTGCTTCTAATTTGGGGGGTTGGGCTTCCCCGGCGGTGCTAGTGGTAAAAAAGATTCTACCAGAAAACTACTAGAGCTAATCAATGAATACAGTAATGTTGCAGGATACAAAATTAACACACAGAAATCCCTTGCATTCCTATACACCAATAATGAGAAAACAGAAAGAGAAATTAAGGAAACAATACCATTCACCATTGCAACAAAAAGAATAAAATACTTAGGAATATTTCTACCTAAAGAAACAAAAGACTTATATATAGAAAACTATAAAACACTGATGAAAGAAATCAAAGAGGACACAAACAGATGGAGAAATATACCGTGTTCATGGATTGGAAGAATTAATATAGTGAAAATGAGTATACTACCCAAAGCAATCTACAGATTCAATGCAATCCCTATCAAACTACCAATGATATTTTTTCACAGAACTAGAACAAATCATTTCACAATTTGTATGGAAGTATAAGAAACCTCGAATAGCCAAAGCAATCTTGAGAAAGAAGAATGGAACTGGAGGAATCAACCTGCCTGACTTCAAGCTCTACTACAAAAGCCACAGTCATCAAGACAGTGTGGTACTGGCACAAGGATAGAAATATAGATCAATGGAACAAAATAGAAAGCCCAGAGATAAACCCACGCACCTATGGGCACCTTATCTTCGACAAAGGAGGCAAGAGTATACAATGGAGAAAAGACAATCTCTTTAACAAGTGGTGCTGGGAAAACTGGTCAACCACTTGTAAAAGAATGAAACTAGAACACTTCCTAACACCATACACAAAAATAAACTCAAAATGGATTAAAGATCTAAATGTAAGACCAGAAACTATAAAACTCCTAGAGGAAAACATAGGCAAAACACTCTCCGACATAAATCACAGCAGGATCCTCCATGACCCACCCCCCAGAATATTGGAAATAAAAGCAAAAATAAACAAATGGGACCTAATCAAAATTAAAAGCTTTTGCACAACAAAGGAAACTATAAGCAAGGTGAAAAGACAGCCTTCAGAATGGGAGAAAATAATAGCAAACGAAGCAACAGACAAACAATTAATCTCAAAAAAATATACAAGCAACTCCTGCAGCTGAATTCCAGAAAAATAAACGACCCAATCAAAAAATGGGCCAAAGAACTAAACAGACATTTCTCCAAAGAAGACATACAGATGGCTAACAAACACATGAAAAGATGCTCAACGTCACTCATTATTAGAGAAATGCAAATCAAAACCACAATGAGGTACCATTACACACCAGTCAGAATGGCCGCTATCCAGAAGTCTACAAGCAATAAATGCTGGGAGAGGGTGTGGAGAAAAGGGAACCCTCTTACACTGTTGGTGGGAATGCAAACTAGTACAGCCACTATGGAGAACAGTGTGGAGATTCCTTAAAAAACTGGGAATAGAACTGCCATATGACCCAGCAATCCCACTGCTAGGCATACACACCGAGGAAACCAGAATTGAAAGAGACGCGTGTACCCCAATGTTCATCGCAGCACTGTTTACAATAGCCAGGACATGGAAGCAACCTAGATGTCCATCGGCAGATGAATGGATAAGGAAGCTGTGGTACATATACACAATGGAATATTACTCAGCCATTAAAAAGAATACATTTGAATCCGTTCTATTGAGATGGATGAAACTGGAGCCCATTATACAGAGTGAAGTGAGCCAGAAAGAAAAGCACCAATACAGTATACTAATGCATGTATATGGAATTTGAAAGATGGTAATGGTAACCCTATATGTGAGACAGAATAAGAGACACAGATGCATAGAAACAGTCCTGTGGACTCTGAGGGAGAAGGTGAGGGTTGGACGTTCTGGGACAATAACACTGAAACATGTATATTGTCATATGTGAATCAGAACACCATTCCATGTTCTATGCATGGGACGGATGCTCAGGGATGGAGCGTTGGGATGACACTGAGGGATGGGAGGGGGAGGGAGGTGGGAGGAGGGTTTGGGAGGGGAGCACATGTGAATCCATGGCTGATTCATGTCGATGTATGGCAAAAACTATACAATATGTAAAGTAATTAGCCCCCAACTAAAATTAAAAAAAAAAAAAAAAAAAAAAAAAAAAAAAACTTATTGGTTAAAAATGTATTTTAAGGACAGAAAGCAAAAACTACAGACAATATTGGTAATTAGACTTTTTACCCCCCCCGTATCTAACTGAAAATTAGCAAATCCTAAAAAAAAAAAAAAAAAAAAAAAAAAAAAAAACTTATAACATGGTTAAAGTAATGACACTCCGATTTTAAGGACAGAAGCAACCAAAAATGTAGCACAGATTAATACTAGTAAAGATAAAACTGCTGTAATCTCTGCCTTTTGGGGGACTTTTACATCCCAGAATATGCAGGAGACCTAAGAGACCCAGGTTTGATCCCTGGGTTGGGGAGATCCCTTGGAGGAAGGCACGGCCACCCACTCCAGTATGCTTGCCTGGAGAATCCCATGGACAGAGGAGCCTGTCCATAGGGTCGCACAGAGTCGACTCAAGGGACTTAGCACACATGTACCCAGAAGTATGATTGCTGGTCACATGGTAATTTCGTGTTTAATTTTTTGAGGTTGGGTGTCCTTTGTATTTATTATTTGGAGCAGAAGAGGTGTTGAGATGTACCTTGGGGTGTTCTCAGGTGCTCCAGCATGACTGTTCCACCATCATTCCCTAAATTAGTTCAAGGACCCACAAAGGAACTCCATAAAACCAAGGGCAGGCTGTTGGGTCATTTAGGCTCTCTGTTGCCTGCCTCCCCCACCATTCCCTCTCTTCCCCGGGCCCCCGCTTACGGGTGACAGGTTACCAGAGCAGGAGAGAGAGTAATCCGAAAGACATTAGTATGCAAACCAGAACGGGGAACAATATGGTTTAAAACTGTTTCCCTACTGTTTTGCTATGGGTGCCTGTGACACTGATCCCACCCCCACACCGCCCCCTCCTCCCTCTGCTGGAAGAGCTCAGGCAGGCACACTGGGGTGTGTTAACCCTTCCCGTACGGGCATCAATGACTTCCTCAAAGCAGTGCCTTCCTCAGCAGCCCTGCCTCCGAGCAGTGAGCTAGCTGAGGAGCTGCCAGTCACTCGATGACTTCAATTGTTCCGATGACTTCAACAGTTCCGTAACTGACAGACACTGAAAAGTCTCATTATCACCCATAACGGGAGCACCTCATCCATACCCCACCTGTCACGGTAGTCAGGTTGGGCCTTCCACGTGTTCTGAAAAGCCAGCTCTGGCATCACACCTTCCACGTGTTCTGAAAAGCCAGCTCTGGCATCACACACAAGGAGAATCCTGCCCTCTGGCTATGCCCCTCCATCTCCAGTCCAGTCCCCAAAGGCAGGTTCCAAGAGAAGATCAGAAGTAGCCAAAAACCAACGCATTATTCTTTTGATATTGCTTTTTAACCTGTTGCTGATCTTAGCAGAGAGATGAGCTTTTCAGAGGGAAAAACTTAGTGCAAATGGCAGGAGGCTTGGGGGCAGCCCTTGAAGCTGTGAAACTGCAGTTGGTCCTGAGATAGACACCTGGAAGAACTGCCTTCCTAAGTCACCCAGACAGAGCTTTCTAGGAAAAATCACTTCTTGCTGCATTGTCAGGGGAGCTGCTCAATGGAAGAAGTTGCTGGAATGGTGTGACAATCATGGGCTTTGGCAGCAGTGGACTGGGGGTTGCATTTGGATGAATCATGTCACTTGGAAAAAGTTACCTCACCTTCCTGGGCCTATTTCCTCATCAATGAAATGAAGAGAATTTTTTGGAAAATCCCCTTTGTTTTCGCCTCTTATTAGTGATGTGGGCTTTGGTAGATCAGCTTTAAATGAGTTGTAAGTTTCCTTATACGCAAAGTGTGGAGAAGGCAATGGCACCCCACTCCAGTACTCTTGCCTGGAAAATCCCATGGACGGAGGAGCCTGGTAGGCTGCAGTCCATGGGATCACTACGAGTCGGACACGACTGAGCGACTTCACTTTCACTTTTCACTTTCATGCATTGGAGAAGGAAATGGCAACCCACTCCAGTGTTCTTGCCTGGAGAATCCCAGGGATGGGGGAGCCTGGTGGGCTGCCGTCTGTGGGTCGCACAAAGTCGGACACGACTGAAGCGACTTAGCAGCAGCAGCAGCATACGCAAAGTGGGTAGAATAACTCCTATCTCCAAAGGAGTATTGTGAAGGTGAGATAAAATATAAGATAAGTAAATGGTCCACGGTAGGTCCTCACAACTGTTAGCTGTAACTATTAATGGGCTTTCCTGGTAGCTCAGCAGGTAAAGAATCCACCTGCAATACAGGAGGCCCCAGTTCAATTCCTGGGTCAGCAAGATCCCCTGGAGAAGGGATAGGCTACTCGGTCTAGTATTCTTGGGCTTCCCTGGTGGCTCAGTCCCTGCAATGCAGAAGACCTGGGTCGGGAAACCTGCATTGGGAGACTGGTGTTGGATCCCTCGGTTGGAAAGATCCCCGGGAGGAGGGCAAGGCAACCCACTCTGATATTCTTCCCTGGAGAATCCCCATGGACAGAGGAATCTGGCGGCCTCAGTCAGTGGGGTCTCAAAGTGTTGGACACAACTGAATGACTAAGCACAAAACAGCATAACTATTAATATTTCAAGATGCCTTCCATCTTTTTGATGAGCTGTTTTTGTTCAGTTGCTAAGTCATGTCTGTCTCTTTGCGACACCATGGACTGCAGCACGCCAGGCTTCTCTTTTCTTTACCATCTCCTGTAGTTTGCTCAGTCTCATGTCCACTGAGTCAGTGAAGCCATTCAACCAGCTCATCCTCTGTTGCCCCCTTCTCCTCCTGCCTTCAATCTTTCCCAGCATCAGGGTCTTTCCCAATAATTTGGCTCTTCACATCAGATGGAGCAAGTATTGGAGCTTCAGCTTCAGCATCAGTCCTATCAATGAACATTCAGGGTTGATTTCATTTAAGATTGACTGGTTTGATCTCCTTGCTGTCCAAAGGATTCTCAAGAGTCTTCTCCAGCACCACAGTTCAAAAATTTTAATTCTTTGGTGCTCAGCCTTCATGCTCCAACTCTCACATTCATGCCATACTACTGGAAAAACCATAGCTTTGACTAGACAGACATTTGTTGGCAAAGTGAGGTCTCTGCTTTTTAATATGCTATCTAGGGAAATGGGGTAAATAATCAGAATGTACATACAGAAAATAAAATCTAGACTCAAGGAGAAAAAATCTCTGTGTTGAGTTTATCACTGCTATTTCTGCTGGGATGTTGAGTCTGATGCAACCTCCCATACCCTAGAAGACAGAAGCTTTTCACAATCTGATTCCCTCTGTCAGCAGACAGTCCAGGTTAAGTGGGACACCTGTGGCTAAATTATCAAGGATCAAGCCATGGCACATCAACTTCTAAGCCTTATGGTTTTGAATAATTTCTTATTCTCTTTGTATTTCTATTCCCAATCTGTATAGTGGGCATGAGACTTGCCTACCTTAGAGGTCATGATCAGATTAAATGAGATGATACCTGTGAAATGCCTAGAGTGGTACCCTTTACAAGGTAAAGTGTTTAATAAACATAAGCCATTATTATTACCCAGAAGCTTTCCTATGCAGCTGCCATAGTTAGAAGGTGGGTAGAGGTGGAGCTGGCCCACACTGGCTTAGGAGAATTCATGGTACACATACATCTCTTCCCAATTCTGTTTTCAATGATAGTACACTGGTAGCTTGATATTGGTGGCAGTGGGAATATTTACACCATGGAAATTAGCAAACATTACAAATCAACCTCTCGCCCCTCTCTCTACACAAACTCAAATGTTAAACATTTACCAACATTCTGCTGGTTACAAGGGAACCTACGATGCCACTAAGTCTGCCTTTCCACAGCTCCAGGGCCAGGTGAGAACAGGAGACCAAGCAGGTCAAAGTTTACTACCCATCTGGTGGGAAGAAGCAGATATTTTTCCTCCCCTGAACCTGCAGTCTTCACATCCATCTACCTCTGTGACAATGCTTTAGGTGCAATATCTATTGTCGGAGAATCTTTCCAGAAATCATTTCCACTCCTCCTACATTTTGAGTATTCTTGGGATCTTTAATCGTAAGCAACAGAAACAAGCTCTGCTAAACCTAAGAAAAAGAGGACTTTCATGGTAGGAAATGGTGCACTGACAGTCTTGAAAGGAAGACTGAAGAAATCATTGGCTTGGAACAGATATGACTTAGGCAGCTGCAGAAAGTTCTGGTAGCAGGAATCCCTCAACTATCTCACCAGTTTGAATAAATAGGCTTTAAGCTTTTTATTTTTTTCTTGCTTAAGGAGCAGAGTTTTAAGAGGGAGAATTCAGGGGACTGAGCTTAGATCGCATATCCACTTGTTGGCTGTATGGGGGCATCTAACTTTAGGACTCAGCAGAATTATCCACAACTGGTTAATTTCCCAGAATAAACCAGATGCTCTCGAAGAAATTCATGCTGTGTGGCCACAACCTTGACAAATGTTCACTCTGTCTTTTTAGTCCTCCTGGTGGGATATGTTTTGCAGTCCCTTTTTGCAAAGAGGCCCACTGAACTTCATGTGCAAGGTCTTTCACAGGATGTGGGGGCAGCAGAGATGAGTGAAAAAAACCCCAGGCCAACTAGACTGCAGAAAATAATAACTTCAAGGAAAGTACTCCCTGCCTTTAGCTTGGATAATCCCAAAGTTTATTGAGTTCATAGGAGTGCATTTCACAGGGTGATTGCCATGTGGCATTCTCTGGGGAAAGACTTAAGAATTTAATGGGTCCTTTTCACCTCCAATTTCTCCTGTTCCTGCCCAGGGTGATGAATGCGATGATGGCTTTGATGACAGCCCCACAAAGTCCCCAGGGATCTATAATCTTGTGATGGCATCCTGGGATGATCTGTTTTCTCCCAGGCCCCTGTGCATTTCTACAGGCACCAACTAAGCACCCAGGAAAGCTTTCTGTAAATCTGTCAGAAGTACTGCTGGGCCTTGCTGTGCCTTTTCTAGTTTGAATTTCTCATGGTGATCGATTTCAGGTGGTTTTTATCCTCTTTGGTTCTTTCTTTTTAAAAAAAAAAAAAAACTCTAGGTGATGACCTCATTTCTTTGACTCTGTTTGGATGATCTTCTATCACTAAGTTTCTGTGGCTTTTCTTTTGAGGAATATGCTGAGAGATTGGTTCAGGAAAGAATAGAAATGAATCCCTAAAGACATATGGAACCTGCTTTTGATAGACTGGGTCATGGGAATGGGGTCAACAAGCAAGCTTCTTGTAACGATTGATGTAATAATAACACAGACAACACTGGATGTCTTTAAAGGGGCTTATTAAACACAGAATATTTAACCATGTAACAACCTTTGAATTGCATAGAAATGGATAGAAAAGGAGTCCCTTAATCTGTCTGTGCTTTACTTCTTTCTTGTGTCCTAGTAGTCAGTCCTAATATTTCCTGTTTCCTTACTATGTGCTAGGTGTTTTTATAAGTGCTTTACGTATGTTAACTCATGAAAGTGTAACTAAGCAGGACCCTATGGGGCCTTCTGGGAACAGAGCCCATCATGTGCTTCATCTGCTTCCTATTGGTAGAAAAACTTTAGCCTCCTAGGCTTTCCTTGACTTCCAAACAGTACATTTAACCAGAGGTGTGAGAAAATGCAAAAAGAAAGGAAAACATTCAAACAAGACAAAATAATAATAGTGTAGCCATTAAACAAAATCAAGGACGTTTATTTCCTCCTCAAAGGCTACAGATTATATTCTGAGCTGTTTTGCAGATACTGAAGCCCCCACCAGGTAGGAGAAATTAACTATATGATGGCCATGGGCATGTAGACCCCAGCCTGGTGGGAACCAGAAGGTTGATGATGTTGATTCCCAATTACCTCACTACCAACCAAGAAGAAGAATGTCCACGAGCTGACCACATACCTCACTACCCTCATTTCTCACCTTGTCTTTAAAAACCTTCCTCTGAAAGCCTTCAGGGAGTACCTTTTAAGCACTAACTACCTGGACTCCTTGCTTGGTGCCCCACAATAAATGCTGTACTGTCCTTCACTGTGACCTGGCATCAATAGATTGGCTTTATTGCACGTGGGCAAGTGAACCCAAGTTTGGGTCCATTATTATTTTGTCAGTAACAAAAGGTGGGCCTTATTATCCCAATTTTTAGATGCGGAAACTGAAGATAAGAGAGTATCAGTAACTCTGCCCAAGGTGACAGAGCAAAAAAAAAAAAAGGGAGCCTGGATTGGAATGAGAGCATCTCCCTATAGAATCCAATCTTTTCCCACCATACTAGAATATATGGCTAAGGAACAAGGGTCATGTTATGCAGCTCCTGCCCTTGGTATCTGGCACTTAGCAGATATTTCTGCAGCCTCAAATCCTGTAACTCTCTTTCTGGGGCCACTCTCTTCAATCATGACCTTCTTATATTTCAAGCTCCTTTTCTCAGGGCCTCAAACACGCCCTTCCTCCTGATTGAAATGCTCTCCACTCCTTCTTTTCCTCTCTAACACTGGCTGACTTCCACTCATTGCTCAATGAGTGCTACATCCCTCAACCTCCAACGTGAGGTTGTCCCCTATTAACACTCTCATAGGGTCATGTACTTTCCTGTCAGCCCATA
The DNA here is from genome assembly GCA_024291935.2 of Okapia johnstoni. NCBI lineage: Eukaryota > Metazoa > Chordata > Mammalia > Artiodactyla > Giraffidae > Okapia > Okapia johnstoni. The sequence continues at coordinate 13,626,871 of CM044325.1, forward strand.
TATTACAGTAATGATTTGCTAAATGTCTGTCTCCTCTACCAGTCTCTATACTCCAGAAGATCATAAACTGTGTCTCTCTAGTTACTGACCTGTCCCCACCATCTAATACTGCCTGACCCAAAGTAAGCAGCCAGGAAATATTTGCAGACTAAGTAGATGCCCATTGTCTGTTGCCAAATAGATGAAAGCTTTGAAGAAAGCAGGGGAACCAAGGATAAGGCTTAGGATGACAACTCCACTGTTTCAGGAGTTTGTACTATTATACCTTATATGCAGGGGATGATACTCATATCACACAAGGAGTGATCAGAACTTACTGTTGGTCTTAGTGCTGGAACACTGGTCCAAGAGACTTCTTGCTGTTCTGAGTGTTAACCTATTAGTGACTGGTTCTAGTGTAGTGTGGGGATTACTCAGAGAAGGTCTGGGGTGCTTGGGAAAGTGGGAGAGGCACTCTGGGAACTCCTGGCAGTAATAAGCATTTATCAACCTTGCTAGAATTATTTCAATAGTCTAACAACCAACATAACTGTACTGATAATAACTACACATATCTGGGCCATGAGTAATCACTTGAAAATAACCCAACAGGGATTTCACATGAAGAACCAACTTCTGAGCTGCTATATCTAGAGGCATGACAATAATTTGTACGGTATGAGTCATGTGCCCAGGATCACAGCATTGGAAAAGATCACATTTAACGTGGAGTTGGGTCAGGACTGTTGTTTTATAAGGAGACTCTGGGTGGGGCTCAACTGTAAAGAGATGGAGGAGAAACGAGCTGTGTAGCCACTTTTTTTGAACATCTTATTTTACTAGCTTGATGCCTTAAGAAGTCAAAGATGCTTAACTTCTTCCTTCAGCAGCAATTTTTTGACTGTTCCCTGTGGCCTGCAGTAGGTTCCCTGACCAGAACCCATGCCCCCTTGGCACTGGGAACGTGGAGTCTTAACCACTGGACTACCAGGGAGTCCCTTCATTAGCATTTGTGGTGTTGCTAATAGAGCACTAGAAATGGGCTTACTGAATGGTGAAGCCAAATGTGCTGAGCCTGGAAATGCAAGGTTGAGAGTCACATGTGATGGCAAAAGCTTTGTTTTCTTCACAAGGCTGGTAGAGTCTAGTCTTTGGTGTCAAGGGGTCTGAGACCAAGTGGCATGACTGAATTTTGCATATTTGAGAGCTGTGGAGGAGGCAGGAAGCTGACTGCAGATGGAAAGTAATTTTGTCTGAAGATCCTTGACCTTTTTTTACCCCTAAATGTAACCTGCGGAGGTACAAGCTCTTTGCCTGCATTGTGGCATCACTTCTGCTGGCTCTGATGCACATGGGAGGTCAGTCTAAGGGCTAGATGTTCCAGAGGCAAGGGCTGCCCCTTTGACACTCTACCACATGCGATTCTTTTTAACAATCCCTGCTCACTCACCTCTCTTTTTACTCCCCATCTTTTCCTTTCTTCTCCCCTTTTCATCACTTTCCTGCCTTACATCTCAAATTTGCTAGTGGCAAACAGAACAGAATTTGCTACTGACTCCTGGGTCACTTGTTTCATGGATTGTTTCAGGTCAAATCCTATTAAAGTAAATGTCTCCACTGTGGGGAAATCTCTCTGAATAACCAAATAGGGCATCTAATCCTCGAGTAAGGGCCAGCTTATTACAAGCAGGATTTGATAGCAGGGTTTAGAAAGAGCTCAGGTGGACTTTGCTTCCAGCAATAAGGCAAACTACATGACCTAAAAACTTCCCTCGGTAACACACCCATAAATGTTTTATAAAATATAACAAACATCTTTTTAAATGCATAGCTGAACTCATAAAAATGTAAGGAAAATTCCCAGTGGGTTCCAAAACAAAGCGAGAATCAAAATCAGAGTGATAGGTGTGAACTGAAATTGGGGCTGCTTGGATGTGTAGGAGTGTGTGTGTGTGTGTGTGTGTGTGTGTGATCTTTGTAATCAGATGATTTGGGTTTAATGTGTCCCGTCTTGGGGATGATGGGGGTGGAATTGGATCTTTCCAAGGCCTTCACAAATCTAAGACCCTCAAAGGGTAAGTATATCCTTCCAGGAAAGGGAGATGTGAGATAGGACTGCTTGTTTTAGCCTGAACTCTGGTTGGGGAAAATAAAACTCTCTGGGAAAACTCTTCCTGTCATCATATATGTTTAGTACTTATATCTACACTACCTTTTAGGACTTCAACTTCCAGGCAGAGTAATTAATATAAAAGTGAGCCAGTTTTGCCTTTAACCCTGGAGTGCCTGACACAAGGAAATAAAAACGTCTTGGGGAGGACACATCTTCAACCTGAACAAAATGGGAGTGTCACAGATAAAAGCCTGGATGAACATAACCTTCGTGGGCTTCCCAGGTGGCGTTAGTGGTAAAGAACCTGCCTGCCAATGCAAGAGACATATGAGATGAGGGTTTGATCCCCAGGTTGGGAAGATCCCCTGGAGGAGGCCATGGTAACCCACTCCAGTACTCTTGTCTGGAGAATCCCATGAACAGAGGAGCCTTGCGGGCTATATTCCCTATCATCGCGGAATTAGACACGACTGAAGCATCTTAGCATGCACACACAAACATCAACTTCAAATCCAGAATTATGAAATACAAAGCTTCTGTGACTCAGATTGCATATTTAGGAAAATAAAAGAAAACAAGAAATCTAAGTAACTTTGAATTTGAGAAAAAACAAAGAAAAAATTTAATTTATTTTTTTATGTCTGTGCTGGCTCTTAACTGTTGTGTACGGTCTCTCTCTAGTTGTGGGGAGTGGGGACTATTCTTTGTTGTGATGCCTGGGCTTCTCATTGCAGTGGCTTCTCTTGTTGCAGAGCATGGACTCCAGGCAGGTGGGCTTTAGTAGTTGTGGATCATGGGCATAGTTGCCCTGTGGGATGTGGGGTCTTCCAGGAACAGGGATTGAACCCATGTCCCAACTTGTTAGCACTTGTTCAGCAAAAAGGAGTTAGTAATACTACTGACACAAGTATTAATAATTTATCTATGATATGAATTTTTACAGTATATAATATGAATTTCTACCTTCCCATGAATCCAATCTCAGGATAACTAATATTTAAGTGTATGTCATATTGCTGAAAAAAGATGGCATCTCTGCTGTAACAAAAGCTTAAACCACCATCATGGGACTCCCTCAACCCTCCAAGACAAACTATGAAGATCAAGCCTCCCTGAAGTCTGGTCAGCAAGACATCTTCAGAAATACAATGACAATCTCTCTTTTTGTAGCTTTCTTTTCTTCGAGACTTCCTTAAAATCAAAGATAAACACAAGGGCAACTTGTAAGACTTCTTTGGCTCCCCTACTCCAGACTAGTTTACCTGGTCCCACAGCACTTTCCTCCGGAAAGATTGAAGGCAGGAGGAGAAGGGGACAACAGAGGATAAGATGGTTGGATGGCACCACTGACTCAATGGACATGAATTTTAGCAAGCTCCAGGAGATGGTGAAGGACAGGGAAACCTGGTGTGCTGCAGTCCATGATGTTGCAAAGAGTTGGACACAACCGAGCAAAACCATTGATCACATTGTTTCTACTGGGTTATTTTCCATCCTCCCCGCTAAACTCTAAGCTTCTTAGAGGCAGGTACCTTATCTATATTGCTCATCATTGATGCCACAGAACTTAGCACATGACCTGAGACTTTTAAGGAGTCTTTGGATAGGGAAAAGAAACTGGAAGTTAGGGGTCAAATTCATTTGTACATAAAAACACAACGTTTTCTAGAGTTGAAAGGGATGCTAGAGAACATCTAGCCTTCCCATTGTTTTTCCAGATGAGGAAAATGAGTTCATCAATTGGTGTGAAAACCCAGGTCTATTAAATTATGGAAATCAGACCCCAGTGCAGTTTTGCCAGTTCCCAGATGATACTGCTTACATTCTGTCATGTTGCCTTCAGGATCATGGCTGGGTAAGTGAAAGAAGCCAGACAAAAAGAACAAATATGTATGATTCCAGTTACATAAAATACCAAGAATAAGCAAGTTTGCAGAGATAGAAAGTAGATTAGAAGTTACCAGAGGCTGGTAGAAAGGAGGACTGGGGATATATGGCTTAATGATGACAGAGCTTGTGTTTGGGCCGATTAAAAATTTTGGAAATAGATAGTGGTATGGTTGTACCACATTGATACTCTATCACTGACTGTACACACTTAAAAATGATTAAAATGGCAAATTTTGTGATGTGTGTAATTTATCAAAACTAAAAAGAAAAAGATAAAGATGATAATGGCTACAATCATCCCCCACTCTCCCTGCTTCTCTAGGCCAGTTATAAGATGGAGACAAAGACTTTAAAAAGCATTGAAAAAAATTATTAAGGGGAAGGTGTAAACAGGCAGAGACAAATGCATGATGTAGGGCCATCAAATTAAAAGTGACACTTCTCTATTTATTAACCCACAATTTCTCAGCAAAGTAAAATCTGTGAGCTGATACTGGAAAAAGGCCAGTTTCATAAGCTATTTAATTTTTTCTGGATAGAGTGTAAAATAACTGTTAAAGCCATAAAGGATACCATATGGCATCAAAGAAGGGAAGAAAAAAAAACTTTTTTGTTGTCGCTGTTATTCAATGAACAATTAGTTCTCTATTCTCCCCCCAAAATTAAGGTGCCATTAAGAGAAAAAATTCAAAAATATCAAGAAGACATAGCCAGAATGGAAAGAAAGTTGAAAAGATAAATAAAATGAGCATTCCTTTAGCTATATTTGGAGGAGTCCTGCAGAGAAAAAAATTCCAGCTAGGCAGCATTGAGACATAGTTTATTAATGCAGTTTCCCCCACAGCAGGACACAGAAAGAGAAATTGGTAAAACAGTCACATTAAAAAATTATGACTCTTACATCCGATCTTTATGAATACACAGAAAAGAAACCGTCCTCTTGAGTCGTCCTTGGGCCATGTTGAGGCAGAGATGCAAAGAATTTTTTTCCCTTTCAAAGCCTCACAACATTTGCACACATGGTAGGAACAAACTGAAAGCTATATCCCATCCACATTTAAGGGATTTTAAAGGTGTTTATGAAAAGACCCTAGGTGAGATTTTGAGCGGTTCTTCCAGTTACGTTTTGCAATATACTTCACTCTTTTGTTTTTAGAAAACACACAAAATTGAAATCTGCCTGTATTCCCTGCGGGGAAAAAATTATAGTAGGTGGTGAACTGGTTATAAATGGAACTTCCCTCGAAACTTGGAGGTGGAAAGGAGCTTGAAAAGTGAAAGTGTTAGTCATTCAGTTGTGTTTGACTCTTTGTGACGCCATGGACTGTAGCCCCGCCAGGCTCTTCTGGCCAAGGGATTCTCCAGGCAAGAATACTGGAGTGGGGACTTCCCTGGTGGTCCAGTGGCTAAGACTCCATGTTCCCTGTGCAGGGGGCCTGGGTTTGATCCCTGTTCAGGCAACTAGATCCCACATGCTGCAACTAAGACCTGGCACAGCCAAATAAATAAATACATATATTTAAAAAAAAAAAGAATACTGGAGTGGGTTGTCATTCCCTTCTCCAGGGGAATCTTCCTGATCCAGGGATTGAACCCAGGTCTCCTGCATTGCAGCAAGACTCTTTACTGGTTGAGCCACCAGGGAAGCTGGAAAGGAGCTTACCAACCACCTAATCCAGTGTTTTGCCTAGGGTAGACTGTGCTGCACTGATGAGTTATTAAATCAGTTTAGAGGGTCAGGACTATCATTGGGAGTAGAGGAAGAGGAGGAATAGAATAAAATTGAATTGAATATAAAAGTGTGTGGTATAGACTGTTTTGTGAAAGTTTTGTTTCAATTGTGTGTTTGTGCGTGTGTGCACATGCGTGCATCCTGGGTTACAACATAAAGTGTATCTTACTTGGCATGGTCCAAGGCAATTGGGTAGCTCAGAAGATGCACAGTTCCACAGCTTACTGCTCCCTGGGGCTGAGAAGCCATTTGAGAAATAGAATCACAGCCTCCTTGTGAAAAAGAGGGGGTTGCATGTGACAACTCATACAAGGGCATGTTATGTTGTTATTCGCTTAGTTGTGTCCGACTCTTTGCGACCCCTGGACTGTAGCCTGCCAGGCTCCTCTGTCCATGGGATTTTCCAGGCAAGAATACTGGAGAGGGTTGCCATTTGGTTCTGGTGAAAAACATTGTGAAGTTGCCAATCTAATCTAACACCCCTTTTTCCAGGTAAGATACCTGGAGTCAGAGAGGGAAAATGACTTTTCCAAGTCCATGACTCATAAATAGCCCTCCTCTCTGGGCTTACAATATCCTTTCCATTTGACTTTAATGATCAAAGCATGCTTGGAGGTGGGTGTCAATTCTTGCCCTGTGGTTTCCATGCCACCTTGGCAGCTGACATTCTATCACTACCTGGAGCAATTCCTGTGCTTTTGGATCAGCTGGAATCCCCTCTCCTTTCATACTCCTGCCAACCTTGCACCACCCAGGATCAGTGGTTCTGTAGGATGGGGCAGGTGTGTGGAGGGATAAATAATCTGTGCCCAGGCTCGGAGAAGGCAATGGCACCCCACTCCAGTACTCTTACCTGGGAAACCCCATGGACGGAGGAGCCTGGTAGGCTGCAGCCCATGGGGTCTCGAAGAGTCAGACACGACTGAGCGACTTCACTTTCACTTTTCACTTTCATGCACTGGAGAAGGAAATGGCAACCCACTCCAGTATTCTTGACTGGAGAATCCCAGAGACGAAGGAGCCTGGTGGGCTGCCATCTATGGGGTCGCACAGAGTCGGAAACGACTGAAGCGACTTAGCAGCAGCAGCAGGCTTGAATGATCCATGGCAATTGGGTAGCTCAGAAGGTGCAGAGTTCCACAGCTTACTGCTCCCTGGGGCTGATGAGCCATTTGAGAAATAGAAGCACAGCCTCCCTGTGAAAAAGAGGGGGTTGCTTGTGACAACTCATACGAGGGCATTCTCAGAAAGGAGGCAACCAGCTGTCAACTGTGGGCTTTAGGTAACTCCTGCCAGACTCTTGCACTCCGGTCTTCCTGAGCCAAAACAGAAGCATGTAGAAACTGTTCTGTGACTGCAGAGATATAGCGGGATTATGAAAGAGGATCCTGTCTGGGACTCAAAATGCCTCTGGTTTTGACTTAAGAGAAGAAAATGATCTACCCCATGAATAAGCAAACATTTATATTACATTTACTCTGTGCCAGGCACTGTTCTGAGAATATCACAAATATTTACTCATTTAATCCAAATAATCAACCTCTAGGCCTTAAGAGGACTCTCCTAGCTGCAGTCCTAGGCAGAAGGTGGAGAAGTGTTGAGAGGTGTTAAAATAATTTGTTTTTCTTCAGGATCTGAAGACAGGAGGGCAAGCACTCTTAATAGAGTTTAGAACTATGTCATTGACGAAGTGCATTAATCAACAGTCAAATCCAGAGTGTAAAGGTCAATTGCCTACTTTCTCTTGGCAGAAGGAATTGGGAGGAGGATTGTTCTTGCAAAGATTCATCACTTTTTGATGCTTTCCAGAAGTGGTGATGGATTTTCAATGAGCCATCTACTCTTGAAAAAATCACCCTCATATATTTGCAGTGCAGCTGCCTTTGGTGCAGGGGCTCTGCTTGGGTCCTGAAACCACCCACTTAAGCTCATATAGAAATCAAACCTGGCCCCTGGCCATAGGATCCAGTGTTTTGTTCAGGATCATATGCTAGAAGAGGGTTCTCAATCATTTAAAAATTAGCTTACTATTAATTTCAAAAACTGGACCTGGGCTGAGAAACTTCTAAATTCGACTTTGATAATGATAATTAGTAGAAATTTACTGAAGTGTAAGAAAGGCAAGAGTTGTTTTTTTTTTTTAAGTGCAATAGGAAGTGAGGTTTTTTAAAATACCTCTCTGTATCCTTATGTTTTCTATGTTAACATTTAAATCCCACAATACTCTGATTGAATCTCCATTTCATAGATGAGAGAACTAAATTAAATGACCTGCTGAAAGTAAATAGGTGAGGGACAGAATTCAGAATATAGTCTGCCTGCAGAACTCATTATTCTTTTACATCATGCTACAGCCTGAAAGGTTTTTTTTTCTTTTTTTTTTCTGTCATCTGAAAAACGATTTGGTCCTAGCAGCATTCACTGACCATGGCAAAATGTTAATTGATCTTTCCATGTCACAGCCTACCGATTATCCACAAGGAATAGCAACAGTTAAAACCTCTTCTCTGTAATTAAGTTTCAGTTCCCTTAACAACTCTACCATGTAATTAAACTTATTTCTCAAACAGGCAGAAACGGTTCACGAAAGAATCTGAGAACCGTTTAAGTTACGCTTAGTTTCTTGCTGTGGGTTAACCATGGTCAAGTCTGGGCTTGGAACTGAAGTTCAGGAGGAATGTGGAGAATGCTGCTGGCCCAGAGTGTACCAGTGCTGAAGTTAAATGGGAGTCAGGGTGTATTTCCTGTGCATCTGTGAAACTTCGAACTTCGCTCTGCCCATGGTTTTTCTCCACCAACATGTAGATTGCTGAATATTTATCCTTTTCTTGGAGCAGCCTCTATTGATTTGGGCAGCAAATCTCACATAGTATTAATCATCAGAAATGGAAAATGTTTCTTTTTGAAAGATGTAACTATCAGAGGTTTCACATTAACAATGTCTTGAAAAAGATTTCCCATTATCACTACTGTCTGCGGCTGTATTATAAAGATGTTTGGCTTACACCACAAAGTTTATGGACTCTTTTTTTGAGTTGTCTTAGCAGAGGCACTGAAACACAAGGATGGCATTAAATGGTTAAATTACACGCTGTGTTGTAATGCACAGTGAGATGGGAAACCCAGAGATTTAATACCATCATGAGTCTATAAAACCCCAGGTTTACAAATGCAAGTCAAATAAAAATCTACTAAAGTAGCCAAAAGTAGCTTTGAGTTAGAGGTCGTTAAATAAAAAGAAGATAATAGGCAAGATCATTTGGACCCACATGTCGTATAAAATGCCAAGATGAAGCACCAATGGACCATTAAAAAAATACATTAATAAACTGCCTCCCTCTCCTCTCCCCATGAGTCAAAACGAAGCTTAATACAAAGATGTTTTCTAAGTTTGAAATCTCCAAGAAGTTAAGGGTCCACATGCCATATACAAAGTACTACACACTTCCCTGGTCTGACAATGGCTGCTCTGAGGGGACCATGCAGTTATTACCTGGGGGGGTGGGACGGGGAGGAAGTCTGGTGGGGGGTATTGACCAGTACAATCTCTTAAAAGAGCTGGATGAGTCCAGATGTTGGAGAGTATGATCTCCTGGATGCAATAGAATTTATGCTGGGAGATTAAAGAGAAGAATTAATTTATGACATTCTCTATCTCTTTGCAATATGTGCTCAACTTATTATCAGTATACGTTGAGATGCACGGTAATTACAATGCTGAAAATCAGGTGTAACACATGACCACAGTAGTTAAGCTCAAGGCGGGGGGCATTTGCCATATTTTAGTCTGCACATCTGGTTCTATCATATTTGCCAAATGATTAATATAGGACTTTATTACAGTGAAATCCTTTTATATCAAAGTTTTATTTGCCAGGAAATAGAATACTTTCCTTCCATGTCTTTCTCCACCATCCCCCACGTTCTCTGCTGAACTCTGAAATTTCCAGCACTAGGATTCATTTGAGTGAGCAGGACAGGGAATTTGTTCTTGCCTTTGTTCAGCTCTCTTAAGTTCTGTGGTCACAACTGGGATATACATGCGTCCTTTGTTGTAAAAGCACATCCACAAGGGAGAAACCCTAAAGCCTATTCAATAACCAGGTAGGATGTCAGATACCGCCACTAGTTAAAACCACAGGAATTAAATTCTAAATTTTAAACTCCCTTTTATTGAAATATAAGTTTGTTTAGTATATTTACACCACACTTTATGCACATATATACATAGAAGGCAAATTCTGTCAAATAAAAAAAAGTTTTTCTTAATAAAAAATTAAAATAAAAACAAAGTAAAGTGCATAAAACCGATTTTTTTTCCTTCTGGTGACCATCCTCATTGTCAAAATTTTGGCCGGTTGGGAAGGGGTAGGGATTAGAAATTTATTCTTTGACTCCGTGCATACAGGCAGTCCTGCATTTGTAGCCTTCAGGCCAAGGCGACAAGCTGTTAAGGAACAAGTCAGACAAACTGCCAGGGTCTGCAGGACTCCCCCCATTCTGTAGGTCCTGCTCCCTTTGTCCTATCGGAGCGGTTCCCTAGCTCTTAACAGTGACCTCACCATCACGGAGCCGGAACAAAGGGAGAACACAGGAAGGGGGCTCCACCAGCCAAAGTCAGAGCCCTGCTCCGGGGCCACCGGCGCGGCGATCGGTAGGAAATTTCAGAATTAGGTCAATGGCTCCAGTAGAAGTTTTCCTTCTCCGGGAAGGGAAGGGGCGGGTGGAGGGGTTGCCAAGGAAGGGGCTGTATCTCCTACCGAGACGGCCACCCGGGGGCCAAACTCCGGCAGCAGCCAGTTTCTTTGGATGCAAACTCCGTGCTGGCATAGGGAAGAGTCCTTTTATAGGCTGGGTGAGCTCATCCTCCCAGAACTTTGAAAGGAAACAGCTTGGGACTGCGAGAAAGGGGCAGGTGGGTGAAGCGGAAGTTTTTGGTCACCTTCGCGCTCGGGTCTCCGGCTGGGCGTTGGCCGGCTGGTCCCCAGGAGGTGGCAGAGGCGACGGCCCTTCCCCCTATCATACATCCCCCAGCCAGGGGTCTCACACTCTCTCTTACTCCGGGGAATGCTAAGTCCCGGGTCGGCGGCCGTACTTAGCCTTACAGTGCAAAATGTGCTTGGCAAGGAAGTCGAGGCGGCGCTGCAGCAGCTGAGCGTGGGGGTCGGCGAGCGTGGCCAGCTCCGGGAAGCGAGGCTCGTGGTGCCGGTAGAGGCGTAGCAGCCGGGCGGCCGCGTCCTGGCCGCGGTGTAGCTCCAGGACGCGCCGCGCCGTCCGCTCTCGGAACACGCACACCGACTGCAGCAGCGGCTCGTTATACTTGTCCCACATGCCCGCCACCCGGTAGCCATGCACCAAGCCCGCCTCGTTGTCCAGAAAGACCAGCGCCCCGCCGGGGCCGCGGTGCAGGTTGCTGGTGGCGCGGTGCATGACCCGCGAGTCCCACTGCAGGCTGAAGAGGTTGCTGACTAGCCGGTCGAAGTTGGCCGTCAGGTAGTCGAAGAGGATCAAGTCGGTCCATTGCACCAGGTCCACCAGCTCCGCCCGGCTGCGGTTGGCCAGCTCGCCCCCGGCGGCGCGCAGGGGGCGCAGACGGCCGTCCTCGGAGCGCCAGGGCGCGGGCACCACTACGTCGGTGAGGTTAGGCAGCCAGCGAGTCAGGCTTACCACGCTGCCCTCGGTCCAGTGCGCGGCACGAAGCTCCTCCTGCACCTGAGCCCACTGCGCGCCCCGAGCCTCCACCCGGGCCAGTGCCAGCGGCGGCACGTGGCGCTGGAGGCCCAGCAAGCGCGCCAGGTAGTAGGACAGGGCCTCGCCCTGGATCTGCTCCGGGTTGATGCCGTAGCGCACGCAGGCGCGGGTGCCGTCGGCGAAGCGGGCCAGTCGGTTGGAGCTGCGCCCGCAGCTCCCGCGCTCCAGGGCCACCCACCCGGGCGCGGCGCGCCGCCTCCAGCCACGCCGCCGCCTGGGCCTCCGAGAAGCCCCGGGGCACCTGCTCCTCCAGGCCGCGGCTCCAGAAGACGCCCCCGTGCACCGCGGCGCGTTCCTCCGGCCGGGGCCGCCCGGTTGGCACGTGCCGCCTGCGCTCACCCGGGGGCTGCCCGGGCGGGCCGTCCGCGCCTGCCGCCAAGGTGAGCAGCGCCCGGAAAGTTTTCAGGGAGCCGCCGCGGGGGTCCCGCGCCAGGGGCGGGGGCAGAGGAAAGCGAGGCGTGGGCTCCCGGCCGCCGCTCCGGGCCAGGTGCCGCGAGAGTCGGTCTTCGGGCGGCCCGGAGGTGGGTAGCTCGGTCCTCGGCGGCAGGAGCCCGCCCCACAGCGCCAACAGCGAGCCCAGCGCCAGCAGCCAGAGCCCGGCGGTGGCGGCGGCGCCCCGCATCCTCCTGCCCATGCTCCGCGGCCGCGCCGGTGCCGCCGCCGCTTCAAGCCGAGGAGCCCCGGCGCCCGGGTCCCGGTGGCGAGGCTGGCCCGGCAGCTCGTTGGCTCCGGGGCTCCGGGCGCCTCAGCTCCATCGCGGCTGCGGGGCTCTGCCCAGCGGTCCGCCCGGCACTGAGAACTCGCCTGGCTGCCGCTTCCCAGCTGCTTTTGTATTTCGCTGTGAGACCCTCCGGCGGGCGCGATTCACAGGCGCCCGGACCACGTGGGAGCGAAGGCGGGGGGAATCCCCCTCCCCCTCCTCCGCCGCCGCTCCCCGCCCCCCACTCCTCCGCCCCCTTCCCCTCCTCTTCCCCTTAAAGCGGCGATGGCTCCTTCCAAGCGGGAGCAGCGGCCCCACACTCAGTCGGCGACTTAGGGGCCGGGAGCTGGAAGCCCGGCTGCAGGCGCCCGCGCAGGGGCGTGGGAGCAGGCGCCACGCAGCCGGAGCCGCGCGGGGTGGGAACGACGCGCCGCCGGTTCTCACGGGGGTTGGAGTGGGCTCGGAGTCCCTCCTGCAAAGTTCAGATTAACCCCCAACCGAGCTCCGGGCGCCGCCCGGCGTGGATAGGGGCGGGTCTTCTTGCTTTGTCCGTTTCCAACGATGTGATTCACCCTGCCTTATGTAAATCCCCGGGGAGCTCTCCGAGCCACAGAGGATGTGACTCCAGCCGGGTTAGAAGAACCATCTGTAGCAAACAACTTTGAACCGACGCCGCCTTTCCCGAGCGCGCTCACTACCCTGGTCCTGTGCGCTTTGAAATGGGTCGCTCGCCCTTTCCTGAGGGACTCTGAGAATTCGACCTCACTGCAGGAACACCTAGGCAGGTTTCATTCAACAAAGCGTCTGTCCTCGGTTCTGGACTCGGAGCAGTAAAATCCACAGATGCGGTCCCCTGCTCACGGAGCTTGCAGTCTAGGGAGATGTTTAGTTGCCATGACAGCCTTACAACCCAAGATCCGAGCTTGTCCAGGGGACGGGGACTTAGAGACCGTTTCTCTTAAGAAATGATACGATTTTGCTCCTGAGGAAACCGGGGGACACAGAAGGGATCGGGCTTGCTCAAGACCAAGAGGTATCAAGTGGAGAAACTAACATTCAAACGGGGGTCTCCAAGTAGCATGCCGCTTGATTTTTCCCTCTATCAGGAAAGTTCCCTATTTTCAATCAGGTGGCCAGCATTCTTATTTTTAAAGGCTCACTGTCATTTAGCTAGTCACTTTATGCCCCACGTGTGATTTTCAATTCAACACATGAAAAAACAACAACCATGCTGTATTTGACTTACTGGTTTAATGGTTTTAAGGGAACAAGTGGTTGGGGAAGAGGGTGGAGGAGCAAAAAATAATAATAATAAAATGAAAAACAAAACCGGCAATCCACATTGTCTTCCAGACACTTTTGGGTTCAGTCCACCAGGAAAGTTCTTGGATAAGAACTGGCTCTTCCCTTAGCTCTGTGCGTGAGTCTCTGTCCCAGATCCAAACCAAGATTCTCAGGTAAGACACAAGAGGGGTGGGGGTGGAATCCCTCTGAAAGCAAGGGTTTGAAATGTTTCCTTTCACATGTTTCTCTTGACTTTTTCCCCCCGCATCAGATGCACATGGGGGTTTTCAACTGTATCAGCGCATCACCTGGTACTGATTATACTGTATTTGCCAAAAAATGAACGTTCTAGAGTTACAGGGCAGGCACCCTAAGGTTTGTGACCAAGTAGAGGCATCTGAAGACCACATCTAGAGACCTCCAGAGCTGCCCCAGTATACCTTGAAGTGTTTCCATATTGACTGAAGTGCGGGGTTTTGGTTGAATCTCTTCTGCACCCATGGTAGCTATATCATGCCTTTATATAGATTTTATCTGATGATGAGATTACTATTGCTGTACTATCTTACTTCATTAGAAGGTACCATCTTCCTGCTCTGTGCAAGCACCTTACCCTCATCTTTCCCTAGAAGGCAGAGGACTGTATCTTAACAACTTGCTGTTTGTCTTACCAGGTGGCATAGTATATTGGACTAAAAAGGTGCTCAGTAAGTTGAGTTTAATTTTTTGTCTTTTGGTTTAACTTCTGAGAATTTTTTTTTTGGAATGCCTTGCTTTCAGCTTGGTTATAAACTATAAGCAAGATCTCCACCTTGTGGGCATAAGTAGAATATCATCTAACTAGAAAGAAGCATACATTTTCAACAGGCTGGTTAATGGCTTAAATCTGAGAATATTACTTGACTACCATGACCCTTGCTGTGTCCTGGGGGCTATGGGGAAATCCAAAGTAGTTAGTGTCACTGTCTTTTTAGCTGTTAACAGAAACTACAACTATAAGGGATAGTTCACTGTAAACTCGATGAGAAGTATGTCTTATCTGTTTTATGGATGCCTGGCACAATGCTTGGCACTTAGTGGACGTTCAGTAACAACTGGCTGAATAAATCATTGGAATGTTAATGAGATAAAGCTCTGCAAGTAGCCTGTAACAAGTCATTAAAAAAAAACTGCTTACCATTAAAAGATACAAAATAAGAGCTTTCATTCATAAAAGGGGGAAAAATTGGTGAAGGATCCACTTGATGGAAAAGAGGAGGAAGCACATGATTTTCAGGCTAGGAGGGCTGACTTCAACCCAGTCCCAGAATCTTCCGATCACATTACTGGTATTGATAAAGAAACTGAAGACTTGAAGCAGTCAGCTAAGACCTTGCACCTTAGAAGACGGACCAACCCTATCACAGCCAGTTGCTCACAGACAGCGGCTGAATGCACTGGGTTCCCCAGCGGGAAGCACTAACAGAAACTTGAACAAATGCATTGAAATGCAGAATTACAGAAAACTGTAGGAATAAAAGAGAAACAAAAAGCAAACCCAAAGCAGAAGGCGATTTAAGTCCATTATGTAAATGATGGTTTTAGGCAGTGTTTGAAAACACTTCTCTGTGTACGTGTAAGAGGAAGACACTCCCATTCTCCTTAACTTCATGGCATGAGGACACCCCCCACTGCCGTCCCCCTCAGGCTCCTTGGGACAGCACAAGGCACTGTCCACCACCATGTGTGACCGCAGGCTGGCCCTTCTGGCACTTTCTTAGGGATGAGGGGAGGTGCTGTTCATCTGTCCCTACACAAGAACCTGTTTTCACTTGGAGAACTTTCCTAACAATCCTCCGAGCTCTCCCTGAGCCTCAGCTTCCAACTGCTTCGCACTTGTCCGCGGTCCTGTTAGAGAATGATTTGGCTCATAAGAGTGCCTCCTGGAGAAGAGAGAAGAGGTGGAGTTGAGGGGTGGGTGAAGGGCAGCAGACTGGGGGTGTGGAGGTTTTCTAAGTCCAGCATTTCCTCTTACTGGCGAGTTATTTCCTATGTCTATGAGTACCAGATTCCACATCTAAGAAATGAGGATGATAAACCCTATCTACCTCGTACGGTTGTTGTGAAGTTCATGTGAGATGTTACTAATAACCATAACAACATTAACATCAAATGCTTATTGAGCACTTATTATGGGCTAGGCACAGCTCTGAGCTCTGCACATGCGTTCTCCTTTCACCATCCCGACAACTAGTCTTGTTCCCACTGTACAGATGGGGAAACCAAAGCTTAGCCAGTAACTGGCCTGAAGTCACATAGCAAGTAATGATGAGGCCAAACTCTTGGGAAATTATAAACTAATAAGAAAATAGCAGATATAAAAAAAATTTAAAGTAAACTCAACTGTATGCAGGTCAAGAAGAAACAGAACTGGACATGGAACAACAGACTGGTTCCAAATCAGGAAAGGAGTACATCAAGGCTGTATATTGTCACCCTGCTTATTTAACTTACATGCAGAGTATGTCATGAGAAATGCTGGACTGGATGAAGCACAAGCTGGAATCAAGATTGCTGGGAGAAATAGCAATAACCTCCGATATGTAGATGACACCACACTTATGGCAGAAAGCGAAGAACTAAAGAGTCTCTTGAAAGTGAAAGAGGAGAGTGAAGTAGTTGGCTTAAAACTCAACATTCAGAAAATGAAGATCATGGCATCTGGTCCCATCACTTCATGGGAAATAGATGGGGAAACAGTGGAAACAGTGACAGACTTCATTTTTCTGGGCTCCAAAATCACTGCAGATGGTGACTGCAGCCATTAAATTAAACGATGCTTGCTCCTTGGAAGAAAAGTTATGACCAACCTGGACAGCATATTAAAAAGCAGAGACATTACTTTGCCAACCAAGTTCCATCTAGTCAAAGCTACGGTTCTTCCAGTAGTTTTTCCCTGATGGGTCAGCAGGTAAAGAATCTGCCTGCAATGCAGGAGACATAGGAGATGCAGTTTCCATCCCTAGGTGGGGAAGATCCCCTGGAGGAGGGCTTGGTAACCCACTCCAGTATTCTTGCCTGGAGTATCCCACGGACAGAGGAGCCTGGCGGGCTCCCTGGTGTCCATAGGGTTGCAAAGAGTGGGACACAACTGAAGCAACTGACCACACACACCAACACATAGTTAATTTGCAATGTGTTAGTTTCAAGTGGACAACAAAGTGATTCAGTTATACATATATATGTATATATTCTTTTTCTGATTTCTTTCCATTATAGGTTATTACAAGATATTGGATATAGTTCCCTGTGCTATATAGTAGGTCCTTGTTGTTGACCTGTTTTATATATAGTAGTGTGTCTGTTAATCCCAAACCCCTAGTTTTTATTAGTCCCTTTTCTTTCTGTTTCTCTACTTTTCTCCTTCTTTTCCTGTTGCTGTCCTGCACCAAGCCTCACTTGAGTCTTAAGAGACATAATGCAGGTGGTGACCCTGCCCAAAGCACCCTCATTAAAGCCCCAGATGAGCATCTTCCCTGAAAAATTTACTCTCTTCCTTCCCTACAGAGTCAGTCCATTTGGTCCAAAGTTCCCAGTGTAACTCTTGTTGAAATCCCAGAGCCTCCAACCAGCCTTAAACAGCTGGCTTTCTCTCACTACTTTTCCTCATTCAATCCTGACCTTTTCTGGGTCTTCTTAGTAGCAAGCCTTTCCGGGGGAAAAATAGCAGCATGCACCCTTCTGGATGCTTCTTCAAAACAGAAGAGAGGGAAAGACCATATCAGGGATAAGTACAATATTCGTTGAAACTGGGTATGACTCCTGTGTTAGCTGTTACTAGCTGTGTGACTTCAGTTACCTTTCAAGTCTTTCTGGGCCACAGTTTCATTATTTGTATTTCCTTCTCTACTCTGTCTCCCCCTATGGTACATTATTTTTCTGCTTGGGGATCATTTTCCTTTTCTTGGTATCTATTTGACCATGATCTGGATCGCCCAAGAAATGCTTAACTGATGTCATCTTTACATATCTGCCTGTTAGGGACAGGTATTATACATACCTGACTCTAGGTAAATCCTGCTGGATAGCTAGAAGGAAGTCTGGAAACATAGTCTTTACAATCAACCTGTCTACATGAATGAGTCCTAGTTGTTGTTTTGGCCGTATCATGGAGCATGTGGGATCTTAGTTCCCTGACCAGAGATCAAACCCACATTCTCTGCAATGGAAGTGCTGAGTCTTAACCGCTGGACCACCAGGCAAGTCTGAGTCCCAGATTTAAGAACACACTTTGTTTCTGGAAAGAAAGTCAAGGTTGACACGAACCCTTAATTTATGTTGAGACTAATAGTTATAGGATTCTCTTTATTTCATGTAGTTCTCTTTTTGACCTGCTTTTGGAAAAGGTTCCTATAGCCACTGGTGTCAGAGACTAGAATCTAGAGTTGGAGCCTTGGTGAATTAATTTAGTAAATTTCGAAGCAGTTGCTGATGCATATCTCAGTCATATATCATCATACCCTAGTTACAGGGTATGATGGTAAATATTCTGGACTGGGCATATGGGGACATGAATTTCTTTCTCTACTATAACTTAGTTCAGCTGACATTTATTGTTCATGTGCTAAAGGCCAAGAACTGAGCAAAAAGTAATGACATCGGATTTTCTCTTGTCTTTAATACCTGCATCAGGGAACAATGGTTGTCTTTTCTTCACCCATCCCCCTTCCCTTCCTGCTTCTTGGCAGGTCTCCATCCTCCTCCCTGTGCCTGGTGCTGGAGGGGAGGCTGAATCCTGATTGGGCTAAATTAATCAAGTCCCTTCCATCCCCTTGCCAGTGTTGGATTTAGGCATAGACAAATGGCAGCCATTCTGGCCAGTGACCCCAGAAGGGAAGTCCACAGTGAGGTTTCTTGGAAAGATGTCTGTGTCATTATAAAAAAACACAGAAAAGATATGGCATTTTCCTTCATGGCTCAGGTCTAGATTTGAGGCCATCATCATGTAACTGCAAGGGGAGCTAAGGGGACGCACTGAGGGGGGCAGAGCAGAAAGAGGGAAGGAAATCCCTGGTGATGTCCTCACATCCTTGGTGATGTCACCAAGCTCCTGAATTAATCCACTCTGGAGCCACCCTGCCTCTGGAGTTCCCTGGAGGTTTAACCCACTCTGTGTTGGGTGTTTTGTACTTTGCAGCCAAAAGATTCCTAGATGATATACCTCTCACATGGGAGTTTGCAAACCAGAAAGAGGGCAGACATATAAACAACTCTCCCACCACACCTGTGCTCCTGGGAAAGCAGTGTGCAGTTGTGTCATGGTGCATGTGCTTGGCAGCCAGGCTGAGTCTTGCACTTACTAGCTGTGTTGTCTTGGGAAAGTCACTTAACCTATTAACTCACCCGATAAAGGGAGGTGAAAACCTCACCTGCCTCGTTATATTATTATGTGGATGAAATGCACATTAAGACTTATTAAGTGCTCAATAACTATTATCAATTGCTCTAGCTATTATGGAAATATTAATAGAAACCTCACAAGAGCTCAGAGGAGGGAGCAACTAGTTCTGCTAGAGAAGAGTTAGGAGGAAGGCTTCACCAAGGAGACAGATGTGAATCTAGGTCTTGAAGGGTAACTGGGGATATTTGCAGGTCAGGGTTTGGGGAGGAGGAACGTTGTGGGTGAACAGGAGGAGCCGTGCTTGAGTTCATTGCTACATTTCAGGAGCTCAGTGTCCTCATCCTTAAAAGCACTTGAGTGTGTTGGATTAGCTTAATCCTCTTTTCATCAAAGAAGCAGATCTCAGGTCCCTTCCCTAGACTGAGAAGCTCCAGATGGGAGATTCTTCGAGGCCCCTTTATCACTCACCTATCATTTTTCACCCCACCCTGGGGAAATTCATTCAACAAACATTTGCCACTGTAGAAGGTGGCTCTAGCTGGCTTTGTTGATTTCTTTGTTCATTGCAGCCCAGACTCTTATCTGCTGTGCAATTAGCAACGCTGTGCTTCTTCAGCTTCCCCAGGCTCCGTGCATCTCATCAGTCAGATAGATGCTGAAGCTTAATTAAGCTTGTAAAGCTTTCTGATTTCCTTAGATGAAAGGTGGCCTGTAAGTACCAGGTTTTATTTTGGTGGCTCCTGCCAAGGGTTATTATAAATAGGACTGAGTGCCACGTGGCTGAGCTCTTAGGGTGATAATGTGTCAAGACCAATCGAGGCTGCCGAGAGCAGAGAATTATCATAATGGTTCCATCATAGGTGGTAGGTGTTAATGGGAGTGACTGTGAAAAAAAAAGTACTGCAGGCAGCGAAGCTGGACCAAAGGTGGCTGCCAGTGAAATATCGGCAGCTCCTGGGATCTCCATCATAATCATTAGCTATATTAGCCTCAGAGCCATTCTTCTAGACCAAGCTCAAATTCAAGTAAAAAATGATGCCTTAACTCCAAATGAAAATATATTCCCTTGCTGCTTTTTAAAATCCATTTACATTAAAAAGATGGCCAGTAGGTAAGTAATTTATAACTGGAGGCTCACTGCAGTGTGGGGGGTATTGTTGGAATAGCGAGCAGCCTAAATGGGAGACTGAGGGACTTCCAGGCCTGACCAGAGTCATCGCTGTTGGACTGAAGAGGGGCTGGAGGAATATGCAGAAACAAGGGGTAACTTAGGGACACTCCCTGGTAGGGGATGGTGAATGGAGAGGCGGCATTATATTTCAACAGGAAGGTGGGTGAGAAAAGAGGTAGAAGTTCTGCAGTCATGCAGCCCTGGTTAAGAATGTGCGAGCTTCCTGGCCTCTGGGGTTTCATTCTCTGAAACCAGTTCTTGGCCTTCGATGGAAGACAGTCAATAATATCTGATGATGGTGATGTTGATGATGATGACAATGGTTTAACCCCATTGTTAGTTGAACTTTCCCTGTTCTTTTGAGATCCAGTTAATCTTGACCCAAATTCTTATTCCATGGCCTGGGAGGGTCCAGAAACATTCCCTCCCTTTCTGAGAGTTCCTGGGCCTCTGTCCCTCAAGCTTGTCTCTCTGTGTCCGTCTCCTGCTTCTGTGCTTGTTGCTTTGACTCCAACACACAGTAGCATGGATGTGAGGTTCACTGCCTTATCCACAGCCCCCACCTCCGAATCCACGTGGGCCAAGAGGTGAGTTTAGTAACTTTGCTGAAGATCTATGGGGGCTTCCAGGGTGGGGCTGGGGTCACCTCATTATGCAAAGCCTTCTTCCAGCCAGCTCTCCTTTCCCTTTCCCTCTCCCCTTTGTGGAGAAACAGGCAAAATTTCCCTCTTCTCTCATGTAAAGCAGGGCTGTTCCCATTCAGGCCTCAGCAGGATCTCAGCTTCTTCCCCCTCAGGTCCAGATTTACCTTGTGATCAGATTGGGAACAGAACTCTGCGGGGCACCACTGAAAGATTCTGGGGATCCTTTCTACATGTGGTGCGATGTATGAGAGCTTTTCATGCACTTATGACCTCTATACTAACTTCCCCTTCTCCACCCCTTGGAAGTATTATTCCTCCATATCATTGATGGGAAAACCAGAGCATCAAGAGAAGACCTGGGAGACTTCTGCTAAGTAACAGAATTCCAAATCTGGTCAGCCCAAAGACAGTCTTGTTGAATTTTTACAATAACCTGCTAGGGAGGGGATTGGGGCTTCCCTTGTAGCTCAGCTGGTGAAGAATCCGCCTACAGTGTGAGAGACCTGGGTTCGATCCCTGGGTTGGGAAGATCCCCTGGAGGAGGGCATGGCAACCCACTCCAGTATTCTTGCCTGGAGAATCCGCGTGGACAGAGGAGCCTGGTGGGTTACTGTCCATGCGGTCGCAAAGAGTCAGACAGGACTGAGGACTAAGCACAGGGAGGGGTAGTAGGGCAGGTGCTAGTGACTGTTGCTATTTTATGAACGAGAAAAACTGAGCCTCGGAGGGTTATGTGATGAGTCCAAGGATGTACAGCTGGTTCCTGGCAGACCTGGAACTTGAACACACTTTGTCTGGCTCCCACATCAGAGCCTTTCCTTGGCATTTCACTCCCATGGCATTCATACCTTGTTTCTTCAGTCTAGTCCACATCTGCAGACTTGGTCACCACCTCTGGGTTTCCACGTGGTTGCATATCCCTGTTGAATGTATGTTACAGTGACCGCTAAAACTCCAGTAAAGATGGCAGGAAAAGGAGCCCAGGGACAGTTCCCCAAAACCTATAATTGATAAAAGTCCCTCTTCCCTTAAATGGTGCTTTCTGTTTCTCTCATTAGCAAGTGTGACAGAAAGGAGGAGGGAAAGAAAAACCAGAGGGTTGTGGAAAAAAGAGAGAGATTATCTTGAAATCATTTTCTTTGCCAGCCTGATTCTGTTAAGAAACAGGATTTAATCAATGAGAGTCAGAGGCAGAAAGAGGGGGTAATCACTGATCATTGGATTATGGGGGACTAGTTATCATAAAACACCTCTGAGATGGCAGAGAAGAAATGGTGAAAAACAAGAAGTTTTCTCTTACTTCTCTGCTCCTATACATGATACCCTTGCTCATACAGGGCAAAACCAAGCCAAGAGACAAAGGTAGGGTGCTTGACCTTGTTGCCTTTCTCCATTGAGAGGGTCACTTAGTTGGGGAGGATAACAGATTTGTTTGGCTGTTTAGGCTCAGAGAGGGTGGCTAGACTACACAGAAGTCTTCCCACCGTGATTTTCTTTCTTTTAAGATGGGAAGTTAATGCTTGCCTCACAGGAGTATTATGAGAATTGAATAAGGGTATGGGATTTAATACATATGGAAGGTGAGACTTTCCAATATAGTTTCTGGCATATAGTAGGCATTCAATAAGTATTAAAAACCACACACTCAGCTGCATGGAAACATGCCTGAGAGGACATACTTAGTGATTAATAGCATGACTGGTTAAGAAAAAATCTGTGTGTAAAAAATCTTTTACTTTTTATCATATATATTTTTTTCTTTATTCTTCCTGATGCATTTGGGAACGTATGCTGTATGTATTAATGGGTGTGTGTGGAGGCTCAAGTTAAAAGTTAAAATCAGATATAGAGTAATGAAGAACGTGATATTCTGATACCCCCATCTTTGTGTGATTGTAAGATTTGTACTCACTACTCTTGAGTCAGTTGCAGTGCCTTTGATGACAAGTGACAGAAATGGACTGGCTAAGTCAAGAAGCAGAAATGGGATTTGATAGAAGGGTGCTGAAGTAGTTCCCAGCATCAGTGAAGGACCTGAAAATTGGGTATTGGAAAGCACCAGAACTCCACAGCGCCAGGTAGGCAAGCAGGAGGTCTTTCCCTCAAAAGTGCAGGTATACCATGTCTCAGCTCCAGTCACCTCCCATTCAAGTGTTTACGGTCCAGGGAGAGGAAATCTAATTGGTCCATTTGAGTACAGCTGTTTCCACCATTTTGGTTCACCTGGCCTTTGCACTGTGACAGGGAAGGTAGTATATAAGAAAGCATATAAAGGTGCAGTTTGGACTTCCCTGATGGTGCAATGGATAAGAATGCACCTGCCAGTGTAGGGGACACCGGTTTGATCCCTGGCAGGGGAAGATTCCACATGCCACAGAGCAACTAATCCTATATGCACAACTACTGAAACATGCATACCCTAGGGCCAGCGAGCTCCAACTACTGAAGCCTGCTCCTTAGAGCCCATGCTCAGCAACAAGAGAAGCCACTGCAATGAGAAGCCCATGCACCGTAACTAGAGAGCAGGCTCGCTTGCTAGAGATAGTCCACACCCAGCAATGAAGACCCAGCACAGCCAAAAATAAATTAAAAAAAAAAAAAGGGTCAGTTCTGAGCTGGACCATGATGCTATAGGTACCTAACCCAATAGTCTGTGCTATTTGATTTTTGAAAAATTATAATCTTGTGTTATTTTTTAAATAATATTGAGAAAACTCTTAACCATTCATAAAATAAGTAGAGCTGCACTGTAAGATCTTAACAGAATGTATTTTGTGCATCTCTTATAAGGAGCCAATACAAATCACAACCAAGCAACATTATACGCCTGGTGATACATCACAGAGTGACACATCAGCTCTGGGTCTGCATAAATGCTGATTATGATGGCAAACACACCCACACAACAGAAACAATACTTTTCTTTTTGACTCCAACTGTTAGCAGATCCAAAATTTCCGTAACTTTGTCTAGCACTGCCTCTTGATTAGGAAGGAAGTTTGAGATCTTTGTTAGGGTAAAAAAAAGTAATAGGGGATTTCTGATTTTTCTATCACTAGCTGTTATTTTATGGTGTTTAGGAGGCATGCAGAGTGGATACAAAGGTATGCAGGGTGTATTCTGTGTGTGTGTGTGTGTGTGTGTGTGTGTGTGTGTGTGTGTGTGTGTGTGTGTATGTGAGAAAGAGAGAGAAAGAGGGAGGGAGCATTTCATTGCTCTGAGGCACAATGATTTAGCCAGTCCTGTCTTGTATGAGGCAAGCTCCAATCCAGATTGCATTTTTGATGCTGACCTTCTGTGTTTCCCAGGGAAGAGGAGCCCACTCATGGGTCCCAAGAAGCTGAGGGAAAAGTGAGAAGCAGGGAGTGTGGCCAGTCCGGGAGGATCTGGGGGAATGCTTTGTGTCCTTGAAGTGCCTCCTGGCAACATCAGCACCACAGTGGCTGTCTTGGCTCTCTCCCCTCCTGGCAGCCCCATAAACATCCTTCCCAGTGTCAGTAAATCTTGTCTTTGGCCATCCACCCCTTCCTAGTAAGTTTTTTCTTTTCTGAGGGTGTTGCTAGGGGAGATCAGGAGAAGCTACTTAATTGAAGGCAGAAACCTCATCTCTAACAAACAGGGATGGATTGATAAGGGATACCATTTACCAAGTCTTGCTAACAAGCCAGGCAGCTCACATATCCTCACTAACCCTTTCAGGTGGGTTTTTATAGACTCTTCTACAGATGAGGAAACCACAGTTCAGAGGGTTTGAGTATGTTGCTCAGTTTGGTACAGCTCTTAAAAGAATTAATGCTTTCATATTGTGGTGCTGGAGAAGACTCTTAAGAGTCCCTTGGACAACAAGGTCAAACCAGTCAATCCTAAAGGAAATCAAACTTGAATATTCATTGGAAGGATAGTTGCTGAAGCTGAAGCTCTAATACTTTGGCCACCTGATGCAAAGAGCCCACTCATTGGAAAAGACCCTGATGCTGGGAAAGATTGAAGGCAAAAGGAGAAGTGGGCAGCAGAGGATGAGTTGGTTGGATGGCATCACCAACTCAATGGACATGAGTTTGAGCAAACTCCAGGAGATAGTGAAGGACAAGGAAGCCTGGTGTGCTGCATTTCATGGGATCACAAAGAGTCAGACACTACTTAGCAACTGAACAACAATAACAACAACTTAAATGGTAGAGCTAGATGCAAATCTGGCCAGTGTGTCTTCAAGGTCACCTGGTCCTGATGCCTCCTCTGTATGGGAAAGCCAGCTCAGGAGCGTCCAAGACCCGGTAGCTTTGTCATCCATCACTGATGACTCTGGGACCAATCACAGAACTGTTGAGCAGTCACAGCTTTTTTTTTTTCTTTTTAGTTTATTCCTTTGTATTTCACTTGTTTATTTATTTATTTTTAATTTTTTGGCTGCACTGCATGGCATGTGGGATGTTAGTTTCCCAATCAGGAATCAAATCCACACCCCCTACACTGGCAGTGAGGACTCAACCACTGGACCACTAGGGAAGTTCAGCAGTCTCAGTCTTAACTACAACAAATTTGGGAATTATGAGATAATATTACTCCCAAAGCCAGCAATGTAATGGCTCTGAGTCTGCTCTTTGGGGCATGGTTGGGAGACCAAGGCTCCATGACTTACCACGACTGCATACCCAGCTGGAGAACCCTCCGAGGACTGCTCTTTCTGAGATGCCCAGGGAAAGCTTTTTTTCTCTCTTCTGCTTGAGACCTGGATATCCTAACCTCTAAAGTTCCTGGGAACAGAACCATTAGACTTCATAGTTTTATTGGAATTAAAAATATTGTGAATTTTGGGCTAACTGCATCTGGCCATAAGGGAAATAAAAATGGCATTGCACTAATTAAACTAGTGGAGAATGAAACAACAGAAATACAACAGCAACAAAAATGGGAGTTGTGGGCTTCAGGATACTCCCCTAGAAGGCAGCTGAATTTAAATTTCCATTATTTTGACTGAATATGGCCCTGAGGAATCTTGTAGGGATGGTTTTTCATGTGATTTCCAGACATTCCATCTCTTGTAGGGTAGTAACTTTGATAAAACTATAGCATGTTTTGTTGGGAAAAAGAAGTATTAAATATATGTAGAACTAGGAAAGGATCCAGGAGGACACAGCTAACTGTTAGCAATATGTTACCTTGGGGAAAGGAAATTTGAAGAGAAAGGACTTTCTTCTTTTTCTTAAAAAAAAAAGTCTATATATTTCTGGTGTGTTTAAATTCATTATGAAAGTGAAAGTGAGAAGTATTAGTTTCTCAGTTGTGTCCAAGTCTTTGTGACCCCATGGACTGTAGCCCACCAAACTCCTTTGTCCATGGGATTCCCAGGCAAGATTACTGGAAGGAGTTGCCATTCCCTTCACCAAGGGATCTTTCCAACCCAGGGATTGAACCCGGGTCTCCTGTATTGCAGGCAGATTTTTTACCATTTGATACTCAGCACAAATATTTTGAACAGACTAGAATGATCAAGGAATTGCTTTACAGTGAATGATTCATGCTTCATGGCACCAGGTTATCAAAAGGCAGATAGGTGACCGTTAAGAAACTGGTCCAAATGGGCCAGGAGTTAATATGGGAATGGGCTGGGACTGGATGGTGGCCATAGAGATGGAAAGGAAGGGAGAAGGACTTGAGAAGCCAGAGGGCATGGTGTGATGGTTGATTTTATGTGTTGACGAGACTGGGCTAAAGCATGCCCCAGATGGCTGGTGAAATATTTCTGGGTGTATCTGTGAGGCTGTTTCTGGAAGCAGTTAGCATTTGAATTGGTAGACTGAGTCAACAAGATCACCCTCACCAAGGCAGGTGGGGGAACTTACTTGCTTAAGCTGGTGCATCCTTCTTCTCCTGCCCTGGGACATTGGTGCTCTTGATTCTTGGGCCTTTGGACTCAGATGAGGACTTACATCATTACCCTCCCTGATTCTCAGGCCTTTGGAGTCAGATTGAATTATACCACTGGCTTTCCTGGTCCTCTAGTTTGCAAAGGACAGATCATGAGGCCTCTTGACCTGCATAACTATGTGAACTAATTCCTATATTAATTATATATTCTTACAGTAATTATATATATATTTATATACACATAAATTTTGTATTTATATAAAATTTAGAAATTTATATAAAAATTTACAAATTTAATATCTATTAGCTATATCTATCTATCTGTTTCTCTGGAGAACCCTGACTAATACACAAGGGTGCTACCTGAATTGGCTAAAAGCTTGCAAAGTGGTACTCTTTGGATGAGGGTGGAGCCTAGATATTGGTGCTGAGCTATGGAGGGACCTAAGGGCGCTAGAATTCTGAGTGCGTGAGTGGATGGGTAGATGGCTGGATAAATGAATGAGTTCCCTCATAGGAGCTCCTTGCTTTCTGGTTTAGGCCAAACTTCTTAAAAAGCCTACTTAGATCCTGAGGTTAGGTAGTAATTTCTCATACTCTTCCCCTGACCTCAGTTATCCTTCCCCAAACCAGGGAGGCTGAAGGCTTTTCTGAGATCTGGACCACCTCTGGATGCCTCATGGGGTCACTTAGGTCTTTTTATGTTCTAATTCCCTGGAGTAGAAAATGGCAACCCACTCCAGTATTCTTGCCTGGAGAATCCCATGGCCAGAGGAGCCTGGCAGATTACAGCCCATGGGATCACAAAGAGTTGGACACGACTGAGTAACTAAGCAAGCATGTTCTAATTATGAGAACCTCCTTTTTGAACTCTCTCACCCTAGGGCTGGGAAGGGAACAGAGTGTGGTGGCTGGGATTCCTTCCAATCTGATGTATAGGAGCATAAGCAGGATCTGATATGTCTGAGAAATAAAGTCTTATGACATTACTTGTGTAGCATGAGCATGAAACTGTTCATATAGACAGAAGTATAAAATCACATGCACATATACTTCAGGTACATGATCACATTTAAGCTTCACAACATCCTGCAAGGCAGTCATTGTTATCATTGTCTGAGAGGGGAGGAAAGCCTGGCTTGGAGGTGGCTTTCAATACTTTGGCCACCTGATGTGAAGAGCCGACTCACTGGAAAAGACCATGATACTGGGAAAGATTGAAGGCAGGAGAAGAAGGGGACAACAGAGGATGAGATGGTTGGATGGCACCATTGACTCAGTGGACATGAGTTTGAGCATGCTCTAGGAGATGGTGAAGGACAGGGAAACCTGGCATACAGCAGTCTGTGGGGTTGCAAAGAGTCGGACACGACTGAGAGACTGGACAACAGCAACACGTCTCACTTCCAGAGGAGAGCTACAGAAATAGCAACCCTCTTCTGCCTCCAGATATTAGCACATCTGGATGGGACATTTGGAAGTGCTGCGTAGCCACGTGCTACCAGTCTGAGAACTAGGCCAGTACTGAAGATGGCAGAGTCAAGATGGAGAGAATCTGGGTCCCTGATGGTGGGGTGAGTCACTAAATAGCCCATCACAGAAACCTCCAGATACTTCTAGTTGACTTCCTGGTGTCCATTCTGGTCTTCTTCCTTGGTCACGTAAAAATCTATTTTGATGGATGTAGCAATGTACCTAATACAAAACACATCTTCCAGACTCCCATGTCAGTGCAAGTAGCTGATAAGATGTTAAGTGGCCCTTTGCCCTGCCCTTTTTTATTTTCCTATTTCCTAGGATGTGAACATGATGGCTAGAGTATAGCAGCCATTATGTGATCATGAAGCTAACTTGAGGATGGAAGCCATGTGCTAAAGATGGACCCAGCACTAAAAGGGTGGGTCCCTGCTGACTGTGGAGCTGCCGTGCCAGCTTTTGACTGTTTATATCCAGGCTTCTTTTATGTGGGAGAAACATAAACTTCTGTTTTATAGAAGCCGCTGTTTTGGGTGTCTTCTGGTATATCCAGCTGAGTCTAATCTCAGCTGCTCAGACTATGTCTTTCTAAATTTCCTGCTGGGTGAGAATTAATTTCCTCAAAGTCTAAACTGTTTGGAGTGGGGGTTGCAATCAATAGCTTCCTAATTGTTTCCTCTTCAAAACCCATACTGTTAACATCTTTACTGTATAGTCACCTATAACATAGGGCTGTATTCTTCAATTCTCCATTATCCTTGAGGTGAGAGGTCTTAATGTTGGGATATCCTCCACTTTCTACATATCTTTCCTGTCTCTGAATCCCATCATCGGGCAGTAAATAACTTCCAGGAAGCCCAAACAAAAAGCAGATTTTCCAGTTAGCTGCTACAGGGGTGGTACAGCATTGGTGGGGAATTCAAGTGGTTTCTTTGGCACTGACCTCAGACTGTCAGAGTAATACCTCCCACCTGAGCAGGGTCTGGCTTTCAATAGCCTCCTGTATGTTCCTTCACCTTCTCCACAGCATGTTCCTCCTCGGTTCCTCCACCCAGACCATGTGGTCTGCCTCCCACACAATCCTCAGGGAGAGGAGCTTTTAATAACTGGCGAGGCAACTATCGACTCAGGTTTTGTTTGTCTGCCACTAAGTTTGCATTTAATAAATGCAGGATTCTTGGTTTAATAGACTGGTCATTGTGTATTATCAAAATGGCAAAGTAATTATTCAGAGCTCTGCTTGAGATAGACCAGAGATGGGACCACAGTAGCCTCCCTCCTTCTTAATTCACAGTGAGCATTGCATTTCTGGCCAGTCAGTATTTATTGAAAGTATAATAGCTATCTTGTTAAACTCAAGTCTGTTAAATCTAAATGAAAGTCAGGGATTTGTACCGGAGGGTGGGGAGCGGTTCAGTCAGTCTATCTTGAGAGCACCCCAAACCACCCGCTTCGTTACTTGCATCTCGCTGTGAGGTTGCCAAAGCCAGCTCGTAAAGCATGGCTGGAATAATAATCCTTCCATATCCAGGGAGAGAACCACCCACCACCCTTAGCCCAGGAAGTTTTCCCTGGGATATAAACCTGTAATGTAATGATAATGACGGCTACCACTTAGCAGGGCCTATCGTATGCTAAGTGCTTTCGAGCCATCATCTCCAGTTCGCACAGCAATCCCGATTTACGGATGAGGATGTTGATGCCTAGAGGGGATAAATAATCTGCCCAAGGTCACACGGTTGTTAACTGGAAGGGCTAACTAGCAGAGTTACTTTTGTTAATTAGCTCCAAAGTTTGGGGATTCAGACTCAGATATTTTGAGTTCTAATGCCCAACCTCTCTTGCTGCAGAGACTCTGAGGGGCTTGAACATGTGTTTTTGTGTTAGCAGAGGGTTCTGTCCCATGCCTCTTGGCTCAGAGCCTAATTGCTGGAGCAGTCAATTTTGCGTCCCACCTACTCTCTTTCTCCATTTAAGTCCCTCAGACTTAACACACTTTTGCGTGGTCATGCACGATGGCCTTTCCCCGCGCTTGCAGTGCTTCCCTGAGGCTGATGTGAGCAGAGGCCGTCTTGACCTGCCTTTGGTTCCATCACTCCCGTTTCCATCCCTGTGTGTGGGACCGCAGGGTTTGTCATCACATTCTAAGGAGAAGGAACAAAATTCTCGAGGAGAAAAGAACTTTTTTTTTTAAGTGCATCTGAGCCACTTTTCTAGATTCTCTGTTAGAGTTTGCCCCTGCCCTACATCGTAAGCCTATCTGAGAGCTCCTTCAGTGGGGGTCTTTGGCTTATAGCTGAGACCCAGCAGCCCTAGTGGAGGGAACATAAGACATGAACAGGCAACTTCTTGGGCACTTCAGTGCAGCTCACAACTTAGGATCTGAGATGCCTGGTAGGACCCATGGCATGATGTTGCTGAGCAACCAGGCCACATGGTTCAAGCCAAGGACCTAATACAAGGACACTCTGTTCAGCTTCACTTGAAGGGAACCATGCCATTTTATTCATGCATTCATTCCACATGTATGTGTTGTGTGTCTCCGTTGCATCAGGCACTGATGTAAAGCATGCGGTCTTTGACTTCGCATAAGATAGTTCTGGAATCCCAAGGGCAGGACGGAGGAAGGAGCACTGACTGGACAGAGTATTGGTAGATCTGGGTTTGAGTTAGGATGACCAGCTCTCCCAGTTTGCCTGGAACTATCCTAGTTTGAGCACTGAAAGTCTGGCATCCTGGAGACCCCTCAGCATCTGTGGGTGGTTGTTTGTCCCAGTTAGAGTGCCAGTTCTGCCATCTACTAGTCAGTCAATAAGGGTATATTTCTTGATGGCCCATTACGTGACTGACAGTGTTCCACTGCTATGAGGACACCTGTGAGCAAAGTCAAGTTCGTGCTCCAGGTACCCTCTTTCAGTGCCAGTAAATAATACAAGCAAGAGCAAATAAGATAATATAAGGCATGTCTATGGGCTTCCCTGGTGGCTCAGTAGTAAAGATTCTGCCTGCAATGCAGGAGCCACGGGGGATGCAGGTGCAATCCCTGGGCTGAGAAGATCCCCTGGAGGAGGGCATGGCCACCCACTCCAGTATTCTTGCCTGGAGAATCCCCATGAGGATCCTGGCAGGCTATAGTCCATAGCATCCCACAGAGTTGGACACAACTGATGCGACTTTGCACACACACATGCAAGGCATGTCTAAGAGATAAACCAGGTACTGTTACCTAGGTTGACTGTATGGTGGGGGAGGGGGCTGTTCTAGGTGGGAAGGTCAGAGATGGCCTCAGTGACAATGAACAGATACAGGCCACCATGTATAGATCTTGAGGGGAAGATTTCCAAATAGAAGGATCGTGAAGGGCAAAGGCCCTAAGATGGGAACAGATATTGCCAGGTTTGAGATCAGAAGGAATGTCAGAGTGGATGGGTATGGGGAGGTGGGAGAGGGAAGGAGGAGGATGGTAGCAGACCAGGGCCAGGTGACAAAGGGCCTTGGGCTATGCATTAGGTATGTGCCCTGGGGGGAATCACTTTCAGAGGAGGAGTCAAAATTTCAGAGAAGTCCCTGGAGCTAGAAAACACACTCCAGAAGGCTGAGTTTAGGTATCCTAGCTTCCCCCACAAACCTGCTGTCTATGTTGTATTTTCTTTCTTGGTAATAATGTCACCATTCACAGAGTTGTCTGGGCTCAGAACTTCAACGTCATCTGGTTCCTGCTTTCCCATCCACCTCTGTTATTCAGTTAGTCTGAATGACCTAAATCATTGCATTCCATGACCTTGCTTAAATGATAGTACTCAGCATATTTGCTCAAGTTGCAAACTTTCCCAGAAGCAGACTCTGAGGTGAAGATTTGTATACAGGAAGTTTTTTGGAGAGTTTTTTGTGTGTTTTGATATGGCGAATTACATTAACTAATCTAGTGTTGAACTAACCTTGCATTCCTGAGGTAAAACCCACTTGCTCATGATGTGTTAAATTATATTTGTATTTTCATTATAGTATATATTATATTTATAATTATATATATATGTGTAATAGTCTCCTAAAATGAGGAAAGATTGACTTAAGAATGGAAGTGATAAAACAAGGGACTACGGTTTTTCATTATAAAACTTCTAGCACTATCTGGAAGCACAGTATGTGAAAATCAATTTTTTAAATACTAAAAAAACCCCAAACCAAAATTCAAACCTGTAGCTTTCCACGACTTGATGCTGGTGTGGGGTTTTTGTCTGCTATGTTTGTTTTTGTTTTGCAGTGACTGGCCTTGGAGAAAAGGCCTTAGGTTGCTGCAGCTGGGCTGGGTAACAGTTGAAAGGAGACAGTAGGTACGTCTAGACTTGAGCCGAGGTAATCGTCGCCGCGTAGAAAGCTGGCTTCTATGTCAGGAACTGTGTTGGCACGTGTCGTTACCTGATTAAATCCAAGAGCTTTTCTCAGTTAACTGTTGTTAACACAACAAACCACCCCAAAACTTAGTGGTTTAAAACAACTGTTTATTTTGCAATAAATAGTAATGCCACAGGCTCCCTTGCCAGAAGCCAGAGAAAGAGATGGAAGGATTAAAGAACACAGAACTTTTCTGCCTGCTTGGCCCTTCCCTTCCTATAACTGAATGCTAAAAGGATGGTTTAAGAGAGGACAATTTGTACCAACTAGGTGCATAGACTCATCTGTTGGTGGTACAAGATACAAAGGGTCATCTCTACAAATGTGATTGGCATTCTACGTTTTGAGCTGGGCACTTATTCTTTGGTTTCACTTGGGGTCATCTATGTGACTGCCGTCATCTGCCTGTGTGGCTCAACCAGGATAGTGAAGTGAAAGTTGCTCAGTCGTGTCCGACTCTTTGTGACCCCATGGACTATACAGTCCATGGAATTCTCCATGCCTGAATACTGGAGTGGGTGGTCCTTCCCTTCTCCAGGGGATCTTCCAAACCCAGGAATCGAACCGAGGTCTCCCTCATTACAGGTGGATTCTTTACCAGCTGAGCCACAAGGGAAGCCCTCAACCAGGATAGAATGGTCTGAGATACTGATTGTCTTGTGGTGACAACATGTGTGAGTGATTATCTGGGGCTCCTGGCTGGGGTGTCTCCAGTCTCTTCCATATGACCTTCCAGCAAGATATCTTAAGTTTCTTCGATGGTTGTAGCAGAACTACAAAAGGACGAGCCTCAATGTGCGAATACTGAGGTTCCATTGGTGACCCATTTGATGATGTCCAGTTGGTCAAAGCATGTTATATGGCAAAGTGATTCAGATGGTAAAGAATCCACCTGCAATGTGGGAGACCTGGGTTCGATCCCTGGGTTGGGAAGATCCCCTGGAGGAGGGCATGGCAACCCACTGCAGTATTCTTGCCTGGAGAATCCCCATGGACAGAGGAGCCTGGTGGGCTATAGTCATGGGGTTGCAAAGAGTTGTACATGACTGAGTGACTAGGCATAGTGTCAGTATGGAAGGAAGATATGCAGGGGCATGGATTCTAGGAGAAGAGATTCGTTGGGGACATTCAATGTGACAATCTGCCTCGGAGTGCTTTGAAGCATACATTTATTATTATGCTTATTTTATAGATGAAGAAACCAAGTTAAATAACTTGCCCAAGGTCCTCTCTCATGTCTGGCAAGAAACTCTTCTCTTTCTGACTCCAAAGCCCACACCTAAACCATTGTAGTGTCTCCAGTGCCCTACCCTGACATTGACTTCTTTTGCATAGCCCATTGTCTGATTATCTGATTGTCATGATGCTAAGTCATCTAGTCTCAGGTCTGCTGCTGGTCTCTTGTGTGTTTGCCCTTGATGGTCCTCCCAGAATACACAGACACACACCGACACATACAAACATATGTGTGCACTCAAAAGCACCATATAAGTGTCATGTTCTGCCTTTGTATATTCCCTTCAACGTACTACGTTGTACTTCCCACTTCCACTTCTTTTATTCGTGAGACCTGGAGAGAATGAATACCCTGCCACATTTGCAGAGACAGCCCTTTGCATCTCGCACCTTTGAACAGATGAGATGAGTCCATGTACCTACTTGATACAAATTGTCCTCTTTTTAATCAACCTTTTGGCAATCAATTACAAGAAGAATATGGCCAAGTGGGCAGAAAAGTTCTGCACTCTTTAATCCATCCATCTCCTTCTCTGGCTTCTGGAAAGGGAGACTGCTATAATACTTCTTTCCCACCACTCAGCAGACTGGTGGAAACATGGGAAGTCACGTCCTCTTGTTGTCATTGCCACCAGAAATCCTGTAGCATCTGACAGACTGAGACAGATGGCCTCTTACTCAGGGAGGCCTGTTTTGTTGACACGGTCCAGCCTGAAGGCCCCAAGCACCATTTCGGTGTTGTTATTGGCAACATGATTGAGAGGGAAGCACGATGGCTTGTCAAGTTGACCTTCACAGGAGTATCAAAGTGAAGCAGGAGATAAAATGTATTTTGTTTTCAACAAGGTTTCCTTTCTGTCCTACGTGATCAACATGTCATAAAAATATGGCTTCTTATTATCTCTCCTTTTAGGGCACTTTGAAACTGTTAGGAGAGATGCAGGCAAAGAGCTGAGTGCTGATCGTTGCTGATAAATGTGATGCTGCTCTTTCTGAGATCATTATCTGTGGTAGGCAGAATAATGCCCTCTCTGCCCCCCTGCCCACAAAAATGTTCCTGTCCTGATTCCTGGAACTTGTGAATATGTTACATTTCATGGCAAAGGGAAGTTAAAGTTGCAGCTAGAAGTAAGATCGCTAATCAGCTGATTTCAAAACAGGAAGAGTATCCCAGATTATCCAGATGGGCCCAGTGTACTCAAAGGGGCCATTAAGTGTGGAGGAAGGAGATTAAAGAGTCATCCATTGAGAAAGACTCAACTGGTCATTGCTGGCTTTGAATGTGAAAGGGGATCACAAGCCTAGGAGTGTGGGCAGCCTCTGGTAGTTGGAAAACACAAGGAAAAGAATTTTCCAGAAGGAATGCAGCCCTATTGCCACCTTGCTTTTAGCAAGTGAGACCCATTTTGATCTCTACAAGTGTCAGATGATCAATATGTATCATTTTAAGCCACCAAGGTTTTGTTAATTCATACAGCAGCAACAGGAAACAAATACACGTTTCATTAGCTCCTTGTATAATGGTCAGTGTTTAAAGAGCATCCTGGTTGCATTTGTGGAAGACTTCAGCATATGTGATAGGAACAGAGTGCAGCATGGTAGGATATTATCCCATTTTTCATGTTTCCATAGGAAACCTGTGAAAGCAACACTGCCCTTATACCAGAGAGACTTATCTGGCTGGTGAGGCTGAATTACAATTACCGAGCACGCTCTGCTCAAGATTTGTGGGCTGGCAATTTGGGCAGGACTCAACTGAGACTGCTCATCTCCATTCTATGTGGTATTAGTTGGGGTTTTTCCTGTGTTTGTGGTCACTTAGCATGTTGATTAGGTGCTGGCTGATGCTGGCTGATGTCATTCACAGGTCCAGCAGTTGGTTGAGGTTTCATCTGGGCCACAGTGTTCATCCACATGGCCTTTCCACTGGAGTAAGCTAGCTTGGGCTTCCTCCCTTGGCAGCTGGGTTCCAAGAGGGAAAATGCAGACATCTTTAGAGGTCTTGGCTCAAAAATTGCACAGGGTCATTCTCCTTTCCATTGGCCAAAAGAAGTCACAAGAGTTGTTAAAATTTACAAGAGAGCAGAGAAGTAGACTGTACCTGTGGATGGTAGCCAATAGTGCAAAGTAGAACATATGCAGGGATGGGAGGCATTTGTAGCTGTTTTTTTCAACCTTCTATGCTCTCCGTGGGGCTTCCAGGTGGCTCAGTGGTAACAAATCCACCTGCCAATGCAGGAGCTGAGGGTTCAGTTCTGGGTTGGAAAGATCCCTTGGAGAAGGAAATGGCAGCCCATTCCAGTGTTCTTGCCCATGGGAAATCCCATGGACAGAGGAGCCTGGTGGACTACAGGCCATGGGGTTGCCAAAGGGCTGGACACAACTCAGTGACTAAAACAGCAATACCCTCTGTGGTTCCTATTTTGGGCTAGGATGCCTCAAGGTGGAATACATTCTTCCTTTTGCTCCTGCCTTTTTCATGCAGCGAGCTCACCAAGGCGAGCTCTGCAGGGACTGGCTTGGAGTTGTTCATCTGCCATGACCAGGCTAAGTGCAATTTGGAGAAGAAGGAGCAGAAAGCTCACTCAGGCTCAGGGCCAATCCCCATACAGCAGTTTGGGTGGCCAGCAGTTCAACTATTTTTAGGACCTCTCTCTGACTCCTCTGTCTATTTCTTAATTGCTTTAGAACTTGGGGTGGGAAGAATGCATGATTAATTAATACCTTAAGAACTTAGTACCTGAAGGAGATAGAGATAACCAGTGACAAGTAGGGGGAAGTTCAGTACAGGCAAAACCGGGGCATTGTTCTACAAGAGATGATACAAACTAAAGTTTAAGTGGCAGATATATGATGGAAAAGGGTTTTGCCATCCGTGTGGACTAACTTTTAAAACGTCCAACAATTAGGATGCTTAAAAAACACCGACAAAATTCTGGAAAGCATGTACTGGTTTTGTGTTTCCATTTAAGTCATTTGTTTTCTGCATGATAGTTGCTATATGGACAGGTCTCCTGAGACAGCAATGGAGTATAATATAAACTGGCAGATAGACATTCAAACATTTCCTATCTTGCTAGTTCATCTTCTTAATAGACAACCCACAGGAATATATATTGAACATACTCATACACTGGTGGCTCAGATGGTAAAGAATCTACCTGTAGTGTGAGTGACCCAGGTTCGATCACTGGGTCAGGAAGATACCCTGGAGCATGGCATGGCACCCCACTCCAGTATTCTTGCCTGGAGAATTCCATGGCCAGAGGAGCTTGGTAGGCTATAGTCCATGGAGTCACAAAGAGTTGTACATGACTGGGCAACTAGCACTTTCACTTTCCATACTCATACACAGACACAGCTTCACGCTTGTTGATGCAATTGATAATGGGACTCTCCGGGCATGGGTGAGACTTTTTTGGTTAACACTTCATCCAGAAGTCATTCTCTTCCTACAAAAATGACAGTGAAAAATCAGAGAGTTAGGTAGATGGTCTTGTTCTACATCAGCGGCAGCAGGATGGAGAGAAGGCACTGGTGTGTGACTGCAGGCAGCTTTCTGGTTAAAGCAGCTGTGAAGGTGGCACTAGTGGTAAAGAACCCAACTGCTAATGCAGGAGACATAAGAGATGCGGGTTCAATCCTTGGATTGGGAAGATCCCCTGGAGGAGGGCATGGCAATCCACTCCAGTGTTCTTGCCTGGAAAATTCCATGGACAGAGGAGCCTGGTGGGCTACAGTCCACAGGGTTGCAGAGTTGGACATGACTGAAGCGACTTAACACACAAAGAAGCAGTGCATCGTGTTGAAATGAGCATGGGTTTTGATTAAAGATGAACCTGGGAGTTTTTACTCTTGGATTTACATATCACTCACTCTGAAACTTTGGAGAGGTAATTTCACCTTCTTTCATCTCCATTTCTTCTATAAAATGGGGCTCATGATACTCAAATTCATATGACTGTTGTAAGGATTAAAGAAAATGCATTTATAATGTCTATCCTTGTGCTTAGGGCATTGTAGGTGTGCCACAGTGATGGCCACTTGAGAACCAAATTTGCAAGACTGGTGGAAGGAGTCATGAGTCAAGCCCTGGCATGGATCTGTGCAATAGCTAGTAGGAACAGGGATGGCTAAGGTGGTAGAGATGTGCTTGAAGAAACCTTAAAGGATTCCGGGTTTTATGAAATGCACTTTCATCGATAGCAACTACATAGCAAGAAACAATATTAGAACTAACATATCACTTTCAGAGGATTCTCAACTAATGGATCTGACCTGAAAAGCATGGACAAGAGTGACTGGGCTAAGCGGATAAGAGGCTGATGTAGAGTAAGACGACAGCAGACTGAACAGAGCTGAGCACACTCAGTCAGCCAGCTCTCTAGGCTGGTTTTGCGCTGTGCCATGTCCATGGCAGAGGCACAGTTTTGGTTCTCACTGGCTACGCCCCTAATCTTTCTTCTCATTGACTTGGCAAGGCTGGTTCCTGTTCTGCAAACCTCAGCTCTAACAGCTCTTGGACTGTTCCAGTGTAACAGGTAAAAGTAAACTGACAAAAATAAAGTAAACTGGCAAACACTCTCCCAGTTGAGCCCCTCAGCTAATCTCTCAACAGCTGGGAAAAACCACTTCCTGGCTCAGCTAGTTCTCCCATAAACTGGATTCCTGGGGCCTTTCCCAGCTCTTCTTTCAGCAACCTGCTATCGAAGCAAAAGGAGGGAGAGATTCAAACGATCTTTCTAGAAATCAACCTTCATATTTCTGACTGCTCTGTTATATCACAGTGATGGCTCCTTGGGGATAGCGACTTGTATGCTAAAAGTAACTGCAGTCTTTGGGGCTGTCCCTGACTTTCTGTCTCCCAGAAGGAAGGGAAGACCACCTCTCCTTCCAAGGCATGGAAGTTCTCTCCTCCTGTTCCTCTGTTGCAGCAGTGGTGAGATCAGACTTTACACACTAGAGCTCAGGTGTGCTGAACCAGAAGGGAACATCCTTGATTTTAATAACTGATCTCTTTCTACTCTGAAGCCCTCGTAAGAGTCGGGAGAAAAACACAAACACATGTGCCAGTGAAAGAGCTCTCAGTCCCTTCCGGTTCAAAAATCATCCCTGGTGGGTAAATATTCTGATGTTCTGTTTCCTTTCAGATCTGTTTTTCTCTTTGCTCTTTCCCAAGAGGACATGTGAGATGAAGGGCAGAGAAGCCATATCCATCCTCAGGGGAGAGGGGAGGAGCCCTTTGTCTGCGTGTGGTCCCCTGAGCCTCTGGCCTCATGGCCTTACAGCTCCATAGCCAAGCCTGATGTGTCTGGGGGATGTTCTCCCAGCCCTCAGAATGCAAGCTCAGCTATCTCCCCTCTGCTGCCTCCAACCCTCCTGGGATTTCACTGGTTCTACTGGTGCTATGACTTGGTGGCATCCACCATCAGGCCCCTAGACCTGGCCAGATCCCTCTGTGGCCTCTGCTACAGGAGTTCCTCACTTGTGCCTTGGTGAGCTCTTGTGGGCAGGTTTCTCAGTCCTTAATTCTCAGCTCCCTTCACCATTCCTCTCACTGGCCCTGGAGAATGTTCCAGGTTTTCTGTGTGCTGTGGTGGAAGAGGAAAGAGTTGAGAGTTTCAACCTGAACATGGTAGATATTGCCAAAAATAATCTCCCCCTATCTCAGTGGGTGAGGATTCCAGGGAGTGGAATATTGTATCCATGAGAGCGGGGGTGGGGCTACCTCTCTCTGGCACTCTGCCCACCCTCCCTTTGAAGGATGCTGGCCTCTGTGACATTTCTCAGTAGCTGACAGTAGCAAAGAGGTCCTGTGAGAAACACCAGCCTCCTTCCTGCCTTTGAGGGCATATAAGGGCTTGAAGCCGCCAACAGCTGTGAGGTACTGAGGGTTATGCCACTGCGTTGTCTGAAATGGAATCTCATTCACAATTCAGTTCATGGTCCAAGAAACAAAAATAATATTTAATGAGGAAAATCTTCTTTGTTTAATTATGGTAAATGTCATGGTCAAATCTGAGTGCTTTGCTTAAGGTCAAATGCTCAGGGCTATCAAAAAGCATTTAAACCAGAGCGGATGGTCTCTTAAAACCCAGGCTAGTTAAAATGAGGCACCATCCTCTCTCAGTGATTTATGTCCCCATTGGAAGCAGTCATGTTGGAGCTAGAGCAATCCTCTTGTGTTTTGTTCTCTTCGGATGTTCTCTTTAGGCTGATGAGGGATTCCTAATGAAATCAATGCCCTGAGGCTCCCAAAGGGTTACCCCCACAGCTCAGGAATCCTGTTTCCATTTGACTAGTGTTTGAGGGAGGTGCAGATGCCCAGACCTCTCTCTTAGAGCTTCTGATTTAATTGGTCTGGGGGAGACCTGGGCACTGATATTTTCTTTAGGGTTCCCAAGTGAAATGTTTCTAATATACGATGGGATTTAGAACAACTGGGTTAAATAGTCAACTTAGTCAAAATGCCAAAAGCTGAGGCTCTGTGTGCCCTGAGCTTTCTGCCATATTGTACTGGCCTTTCTCATAGTTTTCATTCAATCCAAATTTATCTTCTTCCCCACTGCCTCTTATCCTCACAGCCCAGAGCTGCCTCCTGAGACAGCACGTACTGTCAAGCTCCAGAAAGGGCAAGGGTGCAATGCCATGCTCCCCTTGTGCTTGGCAGTGAATGGAGTGGAAACCATCTCTCAGACGTACCTAGATCCTCACCAAATGGCTTAGCCAAGATCAATTCTGAAGGCTCAGGAAAGAGATGAGAATTCAGACTCTTGGTCTGGGTCTCTTTGAGTAGTCTGAAAAGAAGGGACAGCAGAACTTTCCTGAGCGGAGGGGAAATCTGTGTCCTGTTATTTATGCACAGTGCTTCACTGTTCCTTCTTTCTTTCTTGTCATGCAATAGAAATAATGATCTTGGTACTGGACCCTGTGCTGCGCCAGGACGATTAATCACCCACTGAGTCATTTATTTCCTCATACTCTCGTCCACCAGGACCATTATCCTGTAGGTAAACA
Organism: Okapia johnstoni; assembly: GCA_024291935.2. Classification (NCBI taxonomy): domain Eukaryota; kingdom Metazoa; phylum Chordata; class Mammalia; order Artiodactyla; family Giraffidae; genus Okapia; species Okapia johnstoni. The sequence continues at coordinate 13,667,507 of CM044325.1, forward strand.
GAGGTACCAGTAAATCATGGACAGAACACAAGCTGGTGGGAGAATAGTTGATTAAGCGGCTCCATAAGTTACCGTTATAGAGCATCTCTCATCCCAGAGGATCTCCAAGCACCAGACAGACTGATGAATGCGCCACTGCCCAGCCTCTATATATGTCATTTTCTACTCCATTGCCTCGGGGGGCGGGGGAGGTTTATTGCCCTTGTCATAGAGTTACTCTCAAAACTGCAGTCATGGTTTAGATGGGAGATAAAGAAAGGAGCTTTTCACTTCCTTGTCCTTTCAGGGAGTAGAAATCAACGACTCACCAGGAACTCAGCAGCAGAGAGTAATGTATATACCTTCCCTTTGGGGCAACATTTTTTTGGTTCCTGAAGTGCTGCCAATATTTCTAAAGTTGCCAACTTTAGAAGAGCAGGCATTGAGATTGAGGGGTGAACGAGGACAAGATTTAAACTAAGCCGTATAGCACAGGGTGCTCAGCTCTGTACTCTGTGATGACCTAGAGGGGTGGGGTGGGAAGGAGGTCCAAGAAGGAGGGTATATATGTACACATATAGCTGATTCATCTTGTTGTACAGCAGAAACTAACACAACATTGTAAAGCAATTATACTCCAGTGAAACAAATAGAAAACAATTACTTCAGTTCAGTTCAATTATAGTCGCTCAGTTATGTCCAACTCTTTGCGACCCCATGGACTGCAGCACACCAGGCCTCCCTGTCCTTCACCAACTCCCAGAGTTTACTCAGACTCATGTCCATTGAGCCAGTGATGCCATCCAACCATTACTTAAAAACATACATATATATATATGTGTGTGTGTGTGTGTGTGTGTGTGTGTGTGTGTGTGTGTGTGTGTGTGTGTGTGAGACCAGGGTAAAAATGTTTTAGGGTCTGCTAGAATCTTAATCTAGGAGAGAATCACTCTCAGGGAGGATTATTTACTCACAAGACTTTAGAACTATTCATGATAACTCTGCTCTTTAAAACTTAGTAATATATGGGCCCCTTTGAAAGAAGAAAATTTCCACTTTCCTCCCAGGGCCTTCTACAATTATAATGCTTTCAAGCATATTGTTATAGCTCTGATATTTGTAGAAAGCAAAAAACCAAGTTATATTCAAGTGAGTTAAATTCAGTTCAGTAAAATTCAATTCAATACAAGCTAAAACCAAAAAGCCAATGTGATTCAATTTACCAACATTAATTTAATGAGAAGGATGATGTTGTTTTGCTGAAACCAAATTACCTCTCAAATGAGAACATGATATTGACTACTGCCTCATTAGTTCTTTCAAGTTTCATATAATTGTCCTACAGGGTGCCATGCGATGACCCAGTTTTCCACCATTTCTCTCTATTTGAACTGCAATGGAAACTCCCTCTGTGCAGCACACTATTAATTTATTTGGCCTTAATTTGGGGTGAGCATAGCATTTCTGTACTAAGTCTACATATGTGCCACTGGAAAAAACAAGCCCTTTAGGACCCTATGGCATGAATGACTATGTCATGTCATTAGAATGATGCAGAAAATGGTAAAACTAAATTTTAATACTATGATCAAAAGGAAAGCCCCCAATTAAAAAATCCTCATAAAACTTTTAAAATATTCTGCTAGGGGTTTGTGTGAGCCATGGACCCCACGTTAAAATGCATATGTCCAAAGTCAATAGGTTTAGGCCAATATTGGGTTGAAAGCTAGAATCAACAAAAAAATTCTGGGAAAAAAGCAAAAGATGATCAAAAGACAGCATGACAATAAGATTCATCCCTAATCAGAATCTCGGACTTCAGTAAGGAATCTTGTCATAGTCATGATGGAGACTACTCAATGTCCAAGTGTGTGTCTGTTGTCTTCTTTTCTCTTTATTTATTTATTTAGAGGCTAATTTTATTTATTAAAAAAATTTCTTTTTTGTGCTTATAACAATTTTATTTGACATTTTAACACTAGGGATAATTTTCTTCCCTGCATAGTCTTCAAAATATCTTTATTTAAATGAAGTGGCATTTATGTTCAGAGTTTGTCTAGGTTATTCCATAGACATTATTTTTTTTTAGACCACAGTTTTTATTTTTTATTTTTTAAATGTATTTATTTATTTATTTATTTTTTTGCTTTACAATATTGTATTGGTTTTGCCATACATTGACACGAATCCACCATGGGTGTACATGTGCTCCCCATCCAGAACCCCCCTCCCACCTCCCTCCCCATCCCATCCTTCTGGGTCATCCCAGTGCACCAGCCCCATGCAGCCTGTATCATGCATCAAACCTGGACTGGCAATTTGTGTCACATATGATAATTTACATGCTTAAATGCCATTCTCCCATATCATCCCACCCTTGCCCCCTCCCATAGAGTCCAAAGCATTGTTTTATACATCTGTGTCTCTTTTGCTGTCTCACCTACAGTGTTATCATTACCGTCTTTCTAAATTCCATATATATGCGTTAGTATGCTGTGTTGGTGTTTTTCTTTCTGGCTTACTTCACTCTGTATAATAGGCTCCAGTTTCATCCACCTCATTAGAACTGATTTGAATGTATTCTTTTTAATGGCTGAGTAATATTCCATTGTGTATATGTACCACAACTTCCTTATCCATTCGTCTGCTGATGAACATCTAGGTTGCTTCCATGTCCTGGCTATTATAAACAGTACTGCGATGAACATTGGGGTACACGTGTGTCTTTCAATTCTGGGGTTTCCTCTGTGTGTATGCCCAGCAGTGGGATTGCTGGGTTGTATGGCAGTTCTATTTCCAGTTTTTTGAGGAATCTCCACACTATTCTCCATAGTGGCTGTACTAGTTTGCATTCCCACCAACAGTGTAAGAGGGTTCCCTTTTCTCCACACCCTCTCCAGCATTTATTGCTTGTAGACTTTTGGATAGCAGCCATTCTGACTGGCGTGAAATGCACCAGGTCCCAGTTGCAGCTCACTGAATCTTCGATCTTAGTTGTGGTGTGAGAACTCTTCAGTTGCAGCATGTGAACTCTTGGTTGCCGTATGTGGGTTCTAGTTCCCTGACCAGGGGTTGAACCTGAGCTCCCTGCATTGGGAGCACAGAGTCTTAGCCACTGGACCACCAGGGAAATCCATCCCTTCCCGTTTTAGTAAGAGGCTCTGCCTTGACCCGATTCTACAGTTGATCTCAGGGAACTTGGATAATCAGCTGGAGGCCACACTTCCCAGCCTTCCTAGAAGTTCCTTGTGGTCATGTGATCAGACACTCACTAACAGAAATGGGAACTGAGAGGTGCAACTTCCACATCACTTCTTTACAAGGAAACTGCTTGCTTTCCACTCTCTGCTTCTTCACTCTGGCAGGTGCTCGGATGTGATGCTGCTGAATTAGCACCAACCATGCAGCATCACCCTAAGTGGATCCAGAAGAACAAAGTAGAAGGAACTTGGGTCCCAGGATAACCTCAGAGAGTACAGTTGTCAGTCCTTCCTGCTTACTACTATTCTGCCATATCAGAGAGACATAAGCATCTTTGTTGTTTATGCCACTGTATTTTGGCTCTGTTATAGCCTCTGAATCTATACTCTAGCTGATACAGAAAGTGATATCTTAAGATCCTGTTTCATTCATTCAGCCATGTGTGTTCTGTATTATTATGTGCCAGGAATTAGAGAGGAAGGGATTTATTTGAGATTGTGTATTTAGTTAGTGGTAGAGCTGGGGCAAAATGCAGGTCTTCTGCCTTTCAGCCCAGAACTCTTGCCATTTCACGCTTCCTCCTCATCCAGTCCTGTGGCTAATGCTCCAGTCATTGTGATTAATTAGGGGAGGGCCTAGTGTTCCCAGAACTGAGTGTGACCTGGTAGGCTTTATTCTCATGTGGCTGGTTTGACTCTTGTTTGTTTGAGGTTTATTTTTTTAAAGGGAAAAAATAAGAATCGTCCAAAAAAAATTAGAGGCGTTACTAACCCAGAAGAAATGTGTATTCATCACTGCAGGACCAACCCTGTCCCCTGTGTACAGAGGGATATACAGGGAAGCTCACATATTCCAGGGATATGACTTTCCAGCAATAATATTGTTACCGGAAGTCAGAAGCTGGAGTGAATAGACCTAGTGGATATTTATGCCAGGGAAGAAAAGAAATGGCAGTCAGTTTCTATGAGTGTTTCAGAAAAGTCTGAGTGATGAGAAAAGGAGCAGAAAACGTGATCAAACACAACAGCTTCTCTTCTCCCTCCCCTTAAAAATCCTTGTTTATTTCATCATCCTGCTTTGTTTTCCTTGAGGTATGATCATGATCAGAAACTTTCATCTTCATTTCCTTGTTCACACTTTTATGGTCCATCTTTTTTGAAACACGGTATTTCCATGGCTGACTTATTTACCGTTGATTCTCTAGTAACCAGGACAATTAGGCTCTCAAAAGCATTGCTGAGCCAATGAAAGAAGTGAATGAATAAATGAGTGAATGAATAGGAAATATGGCAACACAGAAAATGAGCTACGTAAATCATGAAACACACACGGTTCTGTTTCTTGGTGACAGTATAGAGATCACAGTTTTTCAATAAAGGCAAATCGAGTATTACCTCTGAGAGAAGTGCTATTATTCCAGAATAACCTTCCTGCCTTACTGACCTCAGAATTTTCATTGTTAAATGCGCCTGTGGTGACCATAAGAATGTTCCTTGCAGTCTTCTACTACAGGGAGGTAGAGTGGCTAATGCCACACTTCCCACCACCAGCCAGCAACTGACAGGGCAGGGATACTTAGGTAGACATGTTTCCAGGAGACCCAGGACTCCACTGACAACTGACTTTGGCTTAGAGACCTCCTGACAGCTTTTTTTTTTTTTTTAAGCAGTTCCATGCTGCTTTATATATATATATATATATATATATATATATATATATATATATATATATTTTTTTTTTTTTTTTAATTTGAAAAAAATATTTTTAAAAAGTCTTTATTGAATTTGTTACAATATTGCTTCTGTTTTGTGTTTTGGTTTTCAGACCCCAAGGCATGTGGAATCTTAGCTCCCTGACCAGAAATTGAATCCATACCCCTTGCTCTGGAAGTGTGGAGTCTTAAGGACTGGACCACCAGGGAAGTCCCATCCCTGACAGCTTTGAAGATTCTTCCTTGGATTGCATGGTGGTCTAAGACGTTCTCACCCAACTTCCTTCTCTCTCTTGCTCACTCAGGGCCAGACACACATTGCAGCTGATGGCTCTCCCAGCCTTTCCTGACCTCTGTGTTCCCGCAACAAACCCTTGTGTATGCAATCTCATTTTGAGTCTGATTGTTACAGGCCTTGGGCTAACACAGGCTCTGAGAACAGCGCTGGGGCCTCAGGTGGTGGGAAGGCTGCCTAACCCCCAGGCACCATCCAATTTTGAATTCAAAGCCCACTCTCACAGAGCCACTGTCCAATTTTGCCTGCCACAGCCAGATCCAGCTTAAATTTGGAAATGCTAATGGAAAAGCAGAGCTATAAGGCAAACACTATTTATTAGTCCATACTCTAAATATAGGCACTGACATGAAGAGTAAATATCAGAAAAAGGCTGAGAAGTTTAACAGGGAAAACAAAGACATAAAAATCTCTTTTGAATTCAGCTCCTTTTTTACCATGGGGATGATGTCAACTCTGACAAGCAGTAGCATGTTTATTGAATTTTGGGAGGCAAAAGAAGAGAGACTGGACAGTTTAAATGTGAGTAGCAGCTCTTAGAATGAAGACACTTAAGCATACATACCTGTTGACTTTGTGTAATTGTGGAAGTGGGAGGAAATTGTACAGGGCATGTTAAACTCTAAATTTCATAGTATGCCTTGGAGAAAGACAGTAAATGTGAACATTTGTTACTGAGGGATGGATTTTCCAGTTATGACCTGCCACATTCTCTGGAACACTCTTGGCCTGGAAAGGCGCAGAATTTTTCTCTCTTTTACTAAAGGTGAAGACAATTTTTATCAATTTGTAACATAACAAAGGACAATATATTTATTACTATCTATGGCTGCATAACAAATGATCCCCAAATCTAGTAATTTAACAACAGTTTTTATCTCCTAGTTTCTGTGGTCAGGAACTGGCAAAACTTAGCCAGTACTTTGGCTCAAGGCTGATCACAGTCTGTAATCAAGGTATCATCTAGGCTGGTTCAAAACTGGGAAAGGAGTACATCAAGGCTGTATATTGTCACCCTGCTTATTTAACTTATATGCAGAGTACATCATGCGAAATGCTGGGCTGGATGAATCACAATCTAGAATCAAGATTGCTGGGAGAAATATCAATAACCTCAGATATGCAGATGACACCACCCTTTATGGCAGAAACCAAAGAGGAACTTAAGAGCCTCTTGATGAAAGTGAAAGAGGAGAGTACAAAAGCTGGCTTAAAACTCAACATTCAAAAAACTAAGATCATGGCATCTGGTGCCATCACTTCATGGCAAATAGATGGGGAAGCAGTGGAAATAGTGACAGACTCTATTTTCTTAGGCTCCAAAATCACTGTGGATGGTGACTGCAGCCATGAAATTAAAAGACATTTGCTCCTTGGAAGAAAAGCTATGACAAACCTAGACTGTGTGTTAAAAAGTAGAGACATTACTTTGCCAACAAAGGTCTGTATAGTCAAAGCTATGTTTTTCCAGTAGTCATGTATGGATGTGAGAGCTGGACCATAAGGAGGCTGAGCGCCAAAGAATTGATGCTTTTGAACTGTGGTGTTAGAGAAGACTCTTGAGAATCCCTTGGACTGCAAGGAGATCAAACCACTCAGTCCTAAAGGAAGTCAATCCAGAATATTCATTGGAAGGACTGATGCTAAAGCTGAAGCTCCAATACTTTGGCCACCTGATGTGAAGAGCCAGCTCATTAGAAAAGACCCTGATGCTGTGAAAGATTGAAGGCAGGAGGAGAAGGGGATGACAGAGGATGAGATGGTTGGATGGCATCACCGACTCAATGGATTTGAGTTTGAGCAAGCTCTGGGAGTTGGTGAAGGACAGGAAGCCTGGTGTTCTGCCATCCATGGGGTCGCAAAGATTCGGACATGACTTAGCAACTGAACAACAGCAACTGGGCTGCTGCCATTTTGAAACTTGACTAGGGAAGGATCTACTTCTGTATGGTTGTTGCCAAGATTCAGTTCCTTGTGGGCTGCTGCTTTGAGGATCTTGGTTTCTCAATGGCAGTTGGCTGAAGGACACCTGTCCTGAGTTTCTTGATGGGTGAGCCTCTCCATGGGCCCACTCACAATGTGTGCCATTGAAGCCCATCAGAGTGAGCAAGTGAGAGGGTCAGAGAGAGGATATGAGCACTGCAGGTGGATTCTTTACCACTGAGCCACCTGGGAAGCCCTCTTAAATTTTATGCTTTGTTGCAAAAGTTCACATGAATTGTGTATTCTAGGCTATAATATAGGGCTTCCCTGGTGGCTCAGCTGGTAAAGAATATGCCTGCAATGTGGGAGCCCTGGGTTTGACCCCTGGGTTGGGAAGAACCCCTGGAGAAGGGAATGGCTACCCACTCCAGTATTCCGGCCTGGAGAACTCCATGGACTGTATATAGTCCATGGGATTGCAAAGAGTTGGACACGACTGAGAAACTTTCACATATAGGCTATAATATAGGGGTTTCTTTGAATATAAAAGTATAAAAACTACGTACCATGGAGCACAATTGATTTTCCAAGGTGAGGCACCATGTGGATTTAGTTTGAAGAGCCTTATTAAGAGCTCATAGCACCAATTCCTTTTCCATGGGTCATCTCTGCTGAGTCATGGAGGTCCATGTCCTCCGTGACAGGAAGAAATTAATGACTATCATCTGCTGATAGGAAAAACATGAGAGATTTTGCAATGTCTGTTTATTTTCTGTTTTGTTAGGCATCCAGCCTTTGCTTGCTAATCCTTGTGTGGCCTACGCACCAGCCATGTTAATACCCACTTGCTCTTCCTTGAGCGTAGCAGCTCTTTCTCACCTTGGGTTATGCGGACTTACAATTCTCTTAGCCTGAACTGTCTTTCCCTGCCTTGTCTCCCTTTGTGATTCCTCCTTACCCTTTTATATTCCCCTCAGGAGTCAGGGTTAGTCTTGGAGAAACAGTGACATTTCATCTGAGTTAAAGGCTATATCGGCCCTGCATTTCTGGAGCCATCCTTGTGCTTCCTCATTTGAGTGTTGTGACAAATAAATCTACAGGGTCTATCTATTAATAATATTTGACATTTCCTCTTCTTGATGTGAGCTGCTTAAGGACAGACTCTGACTTTTCTGCTTTACATCTCAGCTGTTGGTATAAAGTATCCATTTTTTGTCATATGTTGTTGTTCAGTTGCTAAGTAGTGTCCAACTCTTTGCAACCCCATGGACTGTGGCATGTCAGGGTCCTCTGTCCTTCGATATCTCCCAGAGTTTGCTCAAATTTATGCCCAATGAGTCAATAATGCTATCTAACTATCTCATTCTCTGCCACCTACTTCTACTTTTGCCTTCAATCTTTTCCAGCATCAGGGTCTTTTCCAATGGATTGGCTCCTCACATCAGGTGGCCAAAGTGTTGGAGCTTCAGCTTCTTCAACAGTCTTTCCAATGAATGTTCAGGGTTATCTTCTTTAGGATTGCAGGTTTGACCTTCCTGCAGTCCAAGAGACTCTCAAGAGTCTGCTTCAGCATCACAATTCGAAAGCATGTATTCTTCAGTGCTTAGCCTCCTTTATGGACCAACTCTCACATCTGTACATGACTACTTGAAAAACCAGAGCTTTGCCTATACAGACCTTTGTTGGCAGAGTGATTTCTTTACTTTTTCATACAGTCTTGGTTTGTCATAGCTCTTATTCCAAGGAGCAAGTGTCTTTTAATTTCATGGCTGCAATTGCTGTCAGCAGTGATTTTGGAGCCCAAGAAGATAAAATCTGCCACTGTACCCATTTTTTCCCCTTCTCTTTGCCATGAAGTGATGGGAGTGGATGCCAGGATCTTAGTTTTTTGAATGTTGAGTTTTAAGCCAGCTTTTTCACTCTCTTCATTCAGCCTCATCAAGAGACTCTTTAGTTCCTCTTCACGCTACCATTAGAGTGGTATCATCTGCATGTCTGAGGTTGTTGATATTTCTCCTGACAATCTTGATTCCAGGTTGTGATTCATCCAGCTTGGTATTTCACATGATATGCTCTATATATCAGTTAAATAAGCAAGATGACAAAATACAGCCTTGATGTATTCCTTTCGCAATTTGAACCAGTCTGTTGTTTCATATCTAGTTTTAACCATTGCTTCTTGACTCACATACAGTTTTCTCAGGAGGCAGATAAGGTGGTCTGGTACTCCCATCTCTTTAAGAATGTTTGACATATAGTAGATGTTTACCAACAGTGGCTGTAGACTAACTCAATAGTTCTTAGACTTTTTAGTCTTTTATAACATCTCTTTATACTCTTAAAATATATTGAGATCTTTTAAGAGCTTTTGTTTATATGGATTATATCTTTTGATACTTACCAAATTAGAAGCTAAAACTAAATAATGGTAAGTTGCTGTAGTCGTGTTTGACCCTTTGAGACTCTGGACTTCAGCCTGTCACACTCCTTGTCCATGAGATTCTCCAGGCAACGCTACTGAAGTGGATTACCATGCCCTCCTCTAGGGGATCTTCCCAACCCAGGGGTCCAACCTGCATCTCCTGGCAGCTCCTGCATTGCAGGTGGATTCTTTATGCTGGGCCACCAGGGAAGCCCAGCTAAATAATAAAATCTACTAAAAATTTTATTAATTCACTTAAAAATAGCCACAGACCTATTGCATGTTAACTAAATAGCATGTAATTTTCCTCGATCTTATATTTTAAAAGCCTGAATCTTTGGAGGAACTTCAGTATCTTAAAGCAGAGATAAAAGATTTGGGAGAAAATGTCATGAGAGCAAAGCATATTTTCTCCTTCAGAAGTTCTTCTCCAGGAACAGTTGGCCTGGGCTTAGGAAGTGGAAAGATTGTTGGTGTTTGTGGAGCCTTAGATAAGAGCTAAGCCCAGGGATGGGAAAGAGTGGCTGTATACACCAAAGCCACCAAGCTTCATTCGCTGGGACCATATAAGACAGTCCTCCAGACTGACTGAGAGAGAGAAAAGGAGAGGGAAGCTATGTGTGATGTGTCTCAGCAGGTGGCACCTTAGATAGCCTTCCAGTTTTCTATGCTCCGGTGGGCCTGGGAGCAGGAGGATGATTCCAGGCACCCAAAGGTGTCAAGCAAGTTCTGGCAAAAGCCCCAGACAAGGAGGAAGGTTCTATCCAGTGGGGATCTGTGTTGCTGACTGCTGTGACTACCAGCTTGTTTTATGAAAAAAATCAAAGATGGATATTTTTGTAGATTTTGTGATGGTTAGATGATAGGGATGAGATGAACCCTCCACAGCTTAGCTCTTTTTAACCTCCTCAGAACTAGGTCACAACCACCGGGAAAAGGGCAGAAGAAATTGGGACAATGGAGGTAAATATCTGCCATTCAAATCTAAACACAGCTCAAGATAAAAATTAACCTGGGTTAAAGAAAGTACAATTATATTTCTCTATTATATGAATTTCTGGACAGAGGTTTGTCTTTGTTACCACCATTTTATTGATGAGGAAGCTGAAACTTTGAGACAGCAAGACACTCACCCAAGGATTAACAGCTGAGTGACTTGGCTGGGATTCAAACACTAGAGTCCTGGTTCCTAAACATGGATTGTTTTGTCTCCCAGAGGACTCAGCTCAAGGCTGGAGGTATTCAGTGTCCAAGGCCACAAGACCATTTGGGGTGGACGTAGACATGGGACTGTATCTGTTGGCTTCTCAGCCTGTGCCCTTTTCTAAGACAATGAGACTCTGTATTTTGAAGGAATGTGGTGACTTCCTACAGTGAGTTCTGTTATATGTGAATTTCTGTGGACTTCTCCAAAGGCCATGAGAAAAATCTGTTGATCAGGCCTGAATTTTTTAATCCTTTCTTTGCAGACTACTAATTTTGACATCTTAGGAAAGTGATTTAACCTTTCACCTACTTTTTTTTTTTTCTGTGAATGAGACTGAAGTATTTTTCTTCCCACTGCTTCAGTGTGTGCTGTGCATAGTGACTTGCTTCCAGAGATTCAGTATCAAAAGGGGAAAAAGAGGAATTTTGTAGAAACTTGACGCTGTCTCATCCAGGTGATCAAGGTCACCATCATCAGTGATAAGTCAAGTTGAGAAAGGAACTCTTTCTATGTCGTGCGAGAAGGGCCCTTGATCTCTGTGGTTTCTTTCTGCAAACCCATAACCCCAATTTAGTCATGATAAAAGTACCAGAAAAATCTCAATATTGATCTACAGAATACCAGATTCATTTTAAGGTCACCAAAAACAAAGAAACTATGAGAAACTTTCTCAGCCAAGAGGAGCCTAAAGAGAAATGATGGCTAAAAATAACATCCCTGGATGGGATCCTAGAATTTAAAAAAAAAAAAGGACATTAGGGAAAAATTCAGGAAGTCTGAATAAAGTATGGACTTTAATTAATAATAACATATCCATATTAAGTCATTAACTGTAACAAAGATACCATACTGAAGTAAGATGTTGATAATGAGAAATTGGGTGTGGGGCATATGGGAACTCTTTATATGCTCTTTGCTGCTGCTGCTGCTAAGTCGCTTCAGTCGTGTCCGACTCTGTGCAACCCCATAGACGGCGGCCCACCAGGCTCCCCTGTCCTTGGGATTCTCCAGCAAACATGCTCTTTGCAATTTTCTGCAAATCTGAAACTATTTTGAATTTTAACAGTTTATGTAAAAAAGGAAAAAAGAGAGGATATTGGTAAATGAGAAAATAACAATGGCAGTAACAAGGAGGTGTCCTTGAATATGCTTTACTTTATTATAAGGAAACTAATTCTCAAAGTTAATTTTCATTGTGGTTAAAATATCCATAACAAAATTTATCATCTTATCCATTTTTAAGTGTACATTTCAATGGCATTAAATACATTCAGAATGTTGTGCAACCATCGCCACCATCCATCTCCAGAACTCGTTTCCTCTTGTAAAACTGAAACTCTATGCCCATTAAACAGTTACTCTCCGTTTCTTCCTCCTCTAGCTCCTGGCAACCACCGTTCTTTTTGACTCTTGATTTTGACTCATCTAAGTACCTCATTTAAGTGTAAGCATACTCATATTTGTCTTTTTGTTCTGGCTTATTTCACTTAGTCTAACATCCTCAAAGTTCACCCTTGTTGTATCATATGTCAAAATTTCCTTTCTTTTTAAAGGCTGGAAAATACTCCATTGTGTGTATAATTGACCTACTATATCCACAGGTTTCACATTCATAGATTCAATTAACCGTGGATCAAAAATATTCAAGAAAAATTCCAGAAATTTCCAAAGCAAATCTTTAATTGCCACACTGACAACTATTTATGCAGCATTTACATTGTGTTAGGTATTATAAGTCTTCTTGAGGTAACCTAAAGTATTCAGGAGGATGGGTGCAGGTTATATGCAAATATACTTTTGTATATTCAAACTTACTTGTAATTATTTAGTAACAAAGTACTAGTGACGTACCTGGAGGTCAAGAAACTCCAGTTTCAACGACTGGGGCAGATGGTGTCTATAAAATGCTTTTTGGGAACTCAGGCTTCTTGATTCAGATTGTCAAGTGGTGCTTGAGGTTCTTTCCTGGATTCAGTCTTTATCTAGTACTCGGTGGGTCTCTGGTGGCTGAGATGGTAAAGAATCTGCCTGCAATGCAGGAGACCTGGGTTGGGAAGATCCCCTGGAGAAGGGACTGGCAACCCGCCTCCAGTATTCTTCCCTGGAAAATTCCATGGACAGAGGAGCCTGGCAGGCTACAGTCCATCAGGTCGCAAAGAGTCGGACAGACCTGAGTGACTAACACTAGTACTCAATGGGAGTTGTATCTGGACTTAGCAGATCATTAGTGCCATAGGAAGACATACAATTTTTAAAAACGTATTTTGCTCAACATATCCAAACTTATAATTTCAACATATAATCAATAGAAAAATATTAATGTGATCCCTTACTTTTTAATATACTAAGTCTGAAATCAGTGTGCATTTTGCACTCACAGTACATCTCAGTTTGCAAAGGTCAAATTTCTAGTGCTCAGTAGCCACATGTACAGTTCTGTACTATGAATATCATTTAGTGAAAGAAAGGGCACCGACTCATACAAAATCATAATCTCTGAATTTTTAAAATGAAATTTAAGTGAAGAAGGAATGAATTAGCTGCCCTTGTTTTCCTCTGCCTTCATTGTGAATGTCTTGGCAAACCTTGCCCGTTCATAGATGCTGTTTCCCAGTTAGGCACTTGAGGTGGGTGAGTTGCACGGTGGTGTCTGGGACAGCCATGCCCAACCTGTGTTGATTCTTCTCTTCACTGAGCAGACATCCTTGAGAACCTACATACTAAGCCCTGTTAGATGCATAACAAACAGTGACAGTCAAAGCCAGCTGGGTCCCCCGTGGCTCCAGTCTACACAATTGAAAGGGTAATTACAAAGGAGCTGAGTGCTTGGTGGTGTGAGCTAAGGGTGGGGCGGGTGCAGGCAATGAGGGAGTGTGCTGTCTGTGGAGAATTTAAGAACAGTCATAAAACAGATGGAAAGTTGGTCTGTTTTTCTTTGTTGTTTTGTTTTGTTTTTGGCTGTGCAGTATGTGGAATCTTAGTTCCCTGACCAGGGATCAAACTCGTGACTCCTGCCATGGAAGCACAGTGTCTTAAGCTCTGGACTTCCAGGGAAGTCTCCATGGTCTTCTTTTTATTATCACCATGAGCCTGCAATTCTAAACCATGTCAGTGATGAAACGCTCCTCACAGGAAGGCTTTTAAGTACCCAGATTCCCATGTCCCCATCTGGTCCACTAAATCAGGATCTCCAGGTGGGTGGCTCAAGCCTTTGAATGTTTAAGGAGCTCCCTGGATGCTGTGAAGTGAATTGCTGTTGTTGCTGTTTAGTCACTAAGTTGTGTCTGACTCATTTGCTACCCCATGGATTGCAGCCTGCCAGTCTTCTCTGTCCATGGGATTTCCCAGGCAAGAGCACTGGAGTTGATTGTCATTTCCTTCTCCAGGAGACCTTCCTGACCCGGGGATCAAACCCACATCTCCTGCATTGTCAGGCAGGTTCTTTACCACTGAGCCACCAGGGAGCCCTTATGCAGTGATTTATATCCCCCAACAATCCATGTGTTAAAACCTTCATCTGCCACCCAGTGTGATGGTATATGGAGATGGGGCCTCTGGGTGGGAATGAGGTTTAGATGAGGGCATAAGAGTGAGGCCCTCATGATGGAACTAGTGCCCTTATAAGAAAGGACCCCACAGAGCTTGCAAGATAATGACCCTCCAAGACCTAACTGGAGAAGCTGCAGAATGAAACCCATCTTGCTGGCACCTTGGCCTTGGACTTCCCAGCCTCCAGAATTGAGAAGAAATAAATATCTGTTGTTTAAGCCCATCAGTCTATGGCATTTTGTTATGGTAGCCTGAGGTGATGAAGATACCAGGTCTAGACCAGGAATAATAGGTAGGGTTCTTATGCCATGCTGGCTGGGAAGAACTTTGAGTGCTCAAAGGAAGTAAGGTCTGTCTCATTTAATAGTGATGTTTACCAAGGATGGCAAGGTGGTGGCATGGAATGAGGGGACTGGGGGAAGTTTTTTTGCCACAAGTGTCATGTATTTTGTTGTTGTTGTTTTTCAGTCACTAAGTCATGTCTGACTCTTTGTAACCCCACGGACTGTGGCATGCCAGGCCTCCCTGTCCTTCACTATCTCCCAGAATTTGCTCCAGTTCATGTCCATTGAATCGGTGATGCCATCCAACCATCTCATCCTCTGTTGCCCTCTTCTCCATGTATTTGCCATCCTCTAATTCTGTAAAGCTTTAACAGCATCTGTTATTTCCTTGAGTCCTCTTTTTTTCATTCCTGGCATTGTAGTTTTGACAACAATGTTAGCAAACCCTCAGAGAACTTGACACCCTTCCCCTTGACTCATGTATGCTCCTTGGATTTCAAAAACAGATGCTGAAGAGCCAAGAGTTCTTATCTACATGTACCCTTTTGGTTTATCTTGATTTTTTTCTGTTTCTTTTCTTCAGAGTTCTGGAACAAGCTTGGGAGTGATTCATTAGTCAAGTGTTCTAACTTTAAAACAAAAGAATCTCTGGCATTAGAAATAAAAGAAGACAATTAAAATGTAATATCATCGAATTCCTTACCTTTTTCATTCATTCAGCTGTTATTTTTGAGCATCTTCTAGGAGTGGGTCTCCATACTACTGTGCCCAAGGGACGCTTCAAGTTAAACAGGAGAGCTCGATTTCATACCAAGTAATTACATTATGTTAGGGTCATAATGGGAATTCCAAGGGAGCACAAAAGAAAGCCCATTTCTGTCTTGAAGGAGGTGGTTGAGGGTTTCCTAGAGTGTTAATCATGCTTCTTCCCCTGTGGATTCAGCAATTCATTGAACAAATAAATACTGAGCTCCTTCTATGCGCCAAGCTCTGCTCTCGGCATTTGGGAAACATCAGTGAACAAAACAAAGACTCCTGTTCTTATCAAGCTTATGTTGTAACAGAGGGACCAAATAGATGGAAGTATCAGATAGAGACCAGCATTTCAGATTTAGTAGCTGGTAAAACACTATGGGAGATTGTGGTTTGGGCTTATGGCTGGGGTTAGTTGCTCCTTGTTTCTGCCCAAGTTCCCTTCCTTACCACCCTCTTCAGGGGAGACTGAACCTGCCTCATCCTGCACAGCCTCAGTTACAACCCTAAGAAAGGAGGCCATGGCCTTGAGCATGTGTGCTTTCTGCAGGGATGGAGCAAGATCAGGTTAGCCTGAAAGAGAGGATTGTTCCTCATCTTGGCATTCAGATGAGCTACTACTTCTCACTAGGAGAGAGTATAGGGCTTGGGAGTGGGGTTGGGGGTGGGGGTGTGGGATGGAGACAAGATCAGATGTTCCTGATTTAGGAAGGAAGGCAAAGAGAGAAGAGTGCCTCTTTTACTTTAGATCTGGAAAAAGGGATAAGGAATTTGATGATAAGAAATTGTTCACCAGACAAATAGGAAAGGGGATTTTAGTTCAAGGAACGAATGCCATATGCTGAAACATAGGCTCTGTCAATAAAGCCCCTGTAATGTTGGTATTTTTGCCTCCGTGGTATGGGTGAGGAACCTCCATTGGGTATCTCTTGTGCTCTCGGGCCCACTGTTTATTCCAGCCATTGCTGCAGCGACCAGCTTGACATAAGGTATCACCTACCTGACCACATCTCATCTAGGCTGCATTGCAGTTCTCTCACTTTCTACTATTGAGGAGGAAAAACTATTCCACTGCACCCTGATGGAGAATCCCCGGGACGGCGGAGCCTGGTGGGCCACCGTCTATGGGGTCACACAGAGTCGGACACGACTGAAGCGACTTAGACTTAGGCACCCTTAGAACTGTCTCTGGGGGCCTGCAGATCAAAGCAACAAAAGCCGATTAATAAGAGGACAAGTTTATTGGCCTGTGGAAGCTAGCAAAAGAAGTAGTTACTTGTTAAATGTTTAAAGTTCAAGGCTTATATACCTAACTTGGTAGGGGAGCGGGCAGGAGGAGAAAAGCGAAGAACAAAAAGACTTCTTTAGGAAAGGCACATGAGTTTTTAAGAGAAATGAGTGGGACGTAGGAAAGTTTGTGACAATGTTTGTTTATGCAGGTGTGGATGGTCTTTTCATCTTTTTACAGCCATGAAACTCCCCAGAGAGGGAATTTATGGCAGCCTCAGTTCTCGGAAATTGTTGACTAAAGTCACGTGAGGGGAACTTAGAGAAGGCTTCTTTCTGCATCTGTTGATTCTCAATTGCCTTTAACTCAAAATAATCCTTACACCAGAGTGGCCTATTTTAGGGTGGCAGGATTCTAATCCCCTTCACTGTCTCAGGACCCTCTGACAGCTGCATGGGAAGTCTGCACGTGGGAAGTCAGAAACCATCTGCCACTCACACGCGTGTGAGTGGGTGTGAATGGTGGAGCCCATTGATGACTGTCTACTCTTTTGTCCCTTGGGCATTCCACATAGCCCTCAGAAGTTCCCTCTACCACTGGACCCAGGTGCTCACTGTGCTGGCTAACTCTAGAAGACCCCCTTGGGAATGGCTTTTTTTCTTTTCCTGTTGTACTTATGTTACTTTCCAATCTTTTTCTTAGGTCGTTTCTCAAAAATACCTACATTAAAGCCCTAGGCCAGGCTCTGCTTTCTGGGGGAACCCAATCTAAGATAGAAACTGCAGTTCATAAAGGGTACTGATGTTGCCAAGATGTCACAGATAATATGTGGTAGAAAAGTAATTCAAACCTAGGCTTCACTAAAAAGCAAGTCCTTTTTTCCTCCATCTCTGCATGTTTTCAGGTGTTAAACTATACTTGCATTCACTGCTTGAATCTCCTGGGCTAACAGTTAAAATAAAGTAGGAGTGGAAGACAATGATATTTTGTAGGGTTTGAAGCTATGAAATTTACATCTGGTTTCTTTGGAATTTCAAGAGTCTTTGCCACCAACAGTTACATTTGGAAAATTTTTCAAAATACTGGTTTTGGAATGGTTTTCTTAAAATTATTTGATTTGAAATCTATTTCATGTGGTTTTCATAGTATGTAAGTGGTTTTCTAAGACAGTGCAAGCCTGTTTGGTTTCAAACCATCTTTTGAAAACAGATCACTAAGGCAAAATATTTTTGTAACATTTTAATACTATTTAAAAATTAAAGAATTTTTAATCCAAACAATTTAAAACTCTTTAGAAACCTATTTGTCTGAGTACCAAGATTTCTGGATGAGTTTCACACTATTTAACGTCAAAACATTTAGTCAAAATCGTCTGGATCTGAGACAGATTTCGAAGCTGTATACTTTCAAAGTGGCTCATCTAGATAACATCCAACAATATATGAACCATTTTATTGTCTCAAAACATTGGTTTCCCATCATATAAATATGAGCCCCAGCAATAACTTCACAGTATTGCAAAATCAGCTACATATTTTTTTTAATTAAAACATCTGTGCCATGCAGAAATGGATTGAAAAGTTTTCTTTATCATTAGTATGCAAACTTTTTTTTGCAAAACTTTCAGCCCTGCCCCCTCTTTCCCTCCCAGAGGGTTATGACGGTGGATTGCACATCACCGAATGGAGCGAGCACTTTGTGGGTTCACCTGGCGCTTGCTGTTTTACTAGTATTGTCCCTTGTAATGCTCACAACAATGCCCTGAGGTGTGTATTATTATTATGACACTCAGGATGAAGAAAGGTTTTAAATAATTTGCCTAACGTCTTAAAGTTACTGAGGGCAGAACACGTTTCAGGCCTCATCAGTTTGGTTCCATGCCTCAAGTTCTTAACCATGGTACTTTCTGCCTCATGCCCAGTATTCATAACTTTAACTTACTGAACCAGTTTATCTTCCCTGTATATTTCCCCTCTTTCTAGTCTCTGTTCCGGTAGATTACAACCAAAGAATTTCCATGTCCCTGCAATCAGTTGTCAGATATATTATGAGTAATTTACCATCCATAACAAATGCTTATATTAGTGAATCAATTTACAGTGAGACACTACAATGGATTCGGGATAATCTATAAAGTAATATCACTCCCATGCGTTTCTATTCATATATGATTCTCGAGGAGGGACAATGGGGAAAAGGTAGTGTTAGAGAAAGAAATGCCATAATCCGGATGAAAATAGCATCTTCCAGGATGAGAGTGGTCAATGGACAAGAACTGAGCACTCTCTTTAGCTGTGATGGCCTTCCCAGGTGGCCTAGAGGTAAAGAATCTGCCTGCCAGTGCAGGAGGTGCAAGAGTCACAGGTTTGATCCCTGGTCCCTGGGTTGGGAACATTCCCTGGAGGAGGGCATGGCAACCCACTCCAGTATTCTTGCCTAGAGAATCCCATGGACAGAGGAGCCTGGTTGGTTATAGTCCGTGGGGTCACAAAGAGTCAGACACTCCTGAGCACACTCACACAAACACACCCCTCTATGTTTAGACCAGAACCAACAGGAAGCAATTTAGAGGCTACCTGAGGGACAAAATGTGGAAGAGTGAGAATTAGGAGTTGGGGGAAGGGAAGGGACACCTCTGTATAATAGCAGAAAGAGTACCTTCTTTCTGAGAGAGATCGCCTCGTAAATAGAGGGTTATGGGGAAAAATAAAATATTTCTCCTGCTCCTGGTAGGATGACTGCACTGACTCCGAAATTGCTGTTTGTTTCTGGCAGTGTGAGTAGCTGGGTTTGATGTCAACAGTTAAGAGCTAGATGGTAAGGAGAATTATGAGGTGTATTTCTGACAAATGTCAGAAGATAGCAAAGACATTCTGGAATAATCTGTGGGCCTTAGGGTGGCAGAGGGCAGGGGTGGGTCTCACTGGAGCTCCCCCCAAGCCCCCACCCACCCTAAATGAGCTCCCTTTGGGGATATTGACTGCTGGCCAATGGATGCTCTAAAACAAGGATCCTGGAACAAGACCAGTTTCTTTGGATGAGGGTAGGGTTATGCCAAAGGTTGTTGGAAAAATTTATGGGAGAGACTAACAGGAAGTGCTTTGATAGACCTGAAGGCCAGAAAGGAATGGTAGTGTGCTCATGGGCCACGCCCTGAAAGCCTTAGAGACAGGCCATTTCAGGGAAGGGTTTGTTTTCTCTTGAATCCATTACATTTGGCCCTTGTAGATCAGAAAAAAATGCCCTGGCTCCCAAATCAGGCCTTAATTAAAATAATTTGTCATGGATAGATATGTCTTAACTGCTGGTTAGGGCTTATCAACCAGAATAAGCCATTTTGCCTCTGACTTCATTTAAACCTGTTCAAGTAAGTGAAGAATGAAGACAATTATACAAATAGTTTAGTCTTCAAATATAGTTTTCCCTGAAAAATTCACTTAATTAAAGCGAAGGTTTTTTTTTTACTTGAATTTTCCTCGAATTGCTTTTGAGTTATGTTAATAAAACTTCTGTCGGTTGGAGGAAGTACTGCTGAGGGGAGGAGGAGTGGGGATGGGTGATCAAGATTCCTGTGTAGCAGGAAAAATTACAATTTAACAAATATAATGGCTGGCTGCATGTCTGCATTCCAGGGCACGAGCTGATTGCCTTTGTTTTTGTTTTCACTATACTGATAATTAATTTCACCTTAGAAGCAGGCAATTCTTTTATGAAAGAAATTAGCTTGATAAGCATTGGCGGACTTTTTGAATTGGGAAAGGTAACACTCCCCACAACCTGCCTGTGGCTGAATTTGGATGGGCAGTTGAAAATTGTTCTGGAGATAAAGTCATCATAGTTAGGGTTTGGGAAGCTGATAACTGGAGCAGAGTGGAGAAGATCTCCTGGGAGAGGAGGACCCAAGGGTGGAGGAGAGAGGAATCCATCCTAGAGGAATTCCCCGCCACAGAGAATGACCAGTTTTAGGGGAGAAATGCCCATTGTTAACTTTTGACAATGTGTGATTGTATGTATGTTCTAATCTATGAAAGAAAACAAAGTCAAACAATATGAAAGGATCTAGGATAAATCTTAAAATGTTGATTTGGGTCCAGTACTTCTTAGCAGTGTGGTCTTGGGCAGGTGAGTTTCTTAACCTTTCTGTGCTTCCATTTTCCTAACTACAGATGTAGATCAGTGATGGTGCTCACTTGACAGAGTTGTTGAGAAAATAAACTGAGGTCACATCTGCAAATGGTTAAGAACTTTATTTGATCTTTAATAAGCACTTTTTTTTCCCTCCAGTAGTCATGTATGGATGTGAGAGTTGGACTATAAAAAAAGCTAAGTGCCAAAGAATTGATGCTTTTGAACTGTGGTGTTGGAGAAGACTCTTGAGAGTCCCTTGGACTGCAAGGAGATCCAACCAGTCCATCCTAAAGGAGATCAGTCCTGGGTGTTCATTGGAAGGACTGATGTTGAAGCTGAAACTTGAATACTTTGGCCACCTGATGGGAAGAGCTGACTCATTTGAAAAGACCCTGATGCTGGGAAAGATTGAGGGCAGGAGGAGAAGGGGACAACAGAGGATGAGATGGTTGGATGGCATCACCGACTCAATGGACATGGGTTTGGGTGGACTCTGGGAGTTGGTGATGGACAGGGAGGCCTGGCATGCTGCATTCTATGGGGTCACCAAGAGTCGGACTTGACTGAGTGACTGAACCGAACTGAACTGAAACACTTTATAAGCATCCTATTGGTACTTTCCTGATGGTCCAGTGGTTAAGAATCCACCTTACAGTGCGGGGGACACAGTGGACACAGGTTCAACCTCTGGTTAGGGAACTAAGATCCCACTTGCTGTGGTGCTGCCACAACTAGAGATGCACTATATGTATATATATATATATATATGTACATGTAGTGTGTATGTGTGTGTATGTGTGTGCATGCATGCTCAGTCATGTCCAACTCTTTGTGACCCCATGGATGGTAGCCCACCAGACTCCTCTGTCCATGGGATTTTCCAGGCAAGAATACTGGAGTGAGTTGCCATTTCCTACTGCAGGGGATCTTCCCAACCCAGGGATCGAACCCACATCTCTTGCATCTCCTGCATTGGCGAGCAGATTCTTTACCACTACCACCACCTGGGAAGCCCATACTTACAGTTATTAAATACTTCAAAGGCAGTTCTCTTAACTCTACATTTTCTACCAGCTACTGCTCCATTTCTTTGATTCCTTTGCAGCAACATTTGTTCGAGAATTATTTATCTTCTGTCTCTAATTCCTTTCCTCACACTGTCTCTTGAACCAATGTTTCTCAGCTTTTCTTTTTCCATTTTTGTCCCCCTAAGGAACCTTTCTTGCCTTTTTTAAAAAAATTGCTTTCTCCTACCCATGACATCTGAAAAATCCCATGGACAGAGGAGCCTGGAGGGCTACAGCCCAAAGAGTTGGACACAACTTGGTGATTCAGCACCCATGACATTTAATACTGCAGATGTTCTATAGAGTTGTTTATGTACTGCATGTTTATCTATATTTTATACATGAAATTTTTTTAAACAAAAATATTTTTCCATCCCCCAAGACTTCGTTTCCCCTCCCTTGAGAAAGCTGTCGTCCCCACTGAAAACACGTGTCTTGAATCTACCCCAGCCTTTCTTCTCCCCCACTAAGCAATAGTTCCTGCTCAAGGTCAGGTTACTGACCTCCATGTTGCTAAAGTGTGTTAGTCGCTTGGTGGTGTCCGACTCTTTGGGACCCCATAGACTGTATCCCACCAGGCTCCTCTGTCCATGGAATTCCCCAGGCAAGAATACTGGAGAGGGTTGCCATGTCCTTCTTCAGGGGATCTTCCTGACCCAGGGATCAAACCTAAGTCTTGTTGCTGGCCAAAATCTTGACCTTCTCTGCCCACCGAAGCTGAATGAAAAATACAGAGACACAGTTTGGAGGAAATAGAAATGTGGCTTTTATTCTCAGCCGGCAGAAAGGGGAACCCGGTAGGCTCCTGCCTCAAGAACTGTGCCCCCCTCCATGAGGAGTCTAGGGGCTTACATAGGGCAAGGGCTTGCAGTCAGGTCATGAGGAACAAAGGTGGTAGGATCTTGATTGCTTCCTCTTGCATTGTTTCAAAGACAATCATAAACGGGCATCAGTAACCCAGTAATTGAGTCTGGCAGTTTTGTATTTCTGTGGCCTTCTTTCCGATATGTAACTACAAGGGGAAGGGTGTTGTAAGGGTAAACACCAGATAGGGGATGTATTTAGCAAAGAGTCAAAGGAAAAAAATGTGAATTGTGGATCCTGCAGAGTTAGTGGATAGAAAAACAAACTTAGTTACAGACATGTAGAATTAGGAGCAGTTAAAGTAAAACAGCTAAGAATGTTCAGGCCCTGCTCACTGTTCTCTTTATCTTCTTTGTTCTCAGGAAAAGGAAAGAGAAAAAACTCATTCCTCTTTTTTCCTTTTCACTGCAACAGTCTCCTGTACTGCAGACAGAATCTTTACTGTCTGAGCCACCAGGGAAGCCCCCATGTTCCTAATCTGTGGTCAATTCTCAGTCCTTATCTTACTAGACTTCCCACCAGCATTTGCCATGGTTGATCACTCCGTATTCCTTGATATACTTTCTTCTTCACTGGCTTCTGGCACATCCCGCTCTCTTGGTTTTTGTTGCTCCTTCTCAGTTCCTTGCTTGTTTCTCTCTTCTTGCCTTCCTCTTAATACTGAGGACCCCAGGGCTTAGTCCTTGATCCTCTTTCTTAACTATACTCAATCCCTGTGTGATCTCATCAAACATCCTGGCTTTAAGTTCAAGTATGTGCTCATGATTCCTTACTTTGTGTCTCCAGCAAACGTCTCTCCAGGACTCCAGGCTCATATAATAACTGCTTACTTGGTCCCTCTACTCCAGTGTTTAATGGACCTCCCCCTACTAATATATCCAAGATTTAACTTTTGAAATTCTTTCTCCAAACTGCTCTATACAAGATCTTCTCTATTTTTCTCACACTTCACCGATCCATTAGAAAATTCTGATACCAAAATAAATCCAGAATGCTCCTTGGTATTTACCCAAATGAACTGAAATAAACCCACATCCACACAAAAACCAGCATGGGGGTGCTTACAGTAGCTTTATTTGTAATTGCAAAAACTTGGAAGCAACCAAGGTGTCCTTCAGGAGGTGAATGGATAAGTAAACTGTGGTACATACAGACAATGGAACATTATTTAGCACTAAAAATAAATGAGCTCTTAAACCATAAAAAGTTATGGAGGAAGCATAAAAGGATATTACTTAAGTGAGAGAAGCCCATCTGAAAAGGCTACAGACTGTGATTCCCACTGTATGGCATTCCGGAAAAGGGGAAACTATGGAGACAGTGAAAAGATCACTGCTTGCCAGGGGTTGGGGAGAGAGAAGGGTGGATTGGCAGAGCACAGAGGATTTTTAGGGCAGTGTCAAGGATGACACTACAATGGTGGGTGTGTGTCATTACATATTTGTCAAAACCCATGAAACGTACAATACCAAGAGTAAACTCTGATGTAAACTATGGACTTTGGGTGATAATGACTGATGTTGAAGCTGAAACTCCAATCCTTTGGCCACCTGATGTGAAGAACTGACTCATTGGAAAAGACCCTGATGCTGGGAAAGATTGAAGGCAGGAGGAGAAGTGGACAACAGAGGATGATATGGTTGGATGGCATCACCGACTCGATGGACGTGAGTTTGAGTAAACTCCAGGAGTTGGTGATGGACAAGGAGGCCTGGTGTGCCGCAGTCCATAGGGTCACAAAGAGTCGGACACGACTGAGCGACTGAACTGAACTGATGCATCAGTGCAAGTTCATGGTTATAACAAACTGTATCCATGGGGTGCAGGATATTAACAGAGAGAGAGGCTATTCATGTTGGAAAGTGGGCAGGGAATAAATGGAAATTCTCTGTGTTTTCTGCTTAATTTTGCTGTGAACCTAAAACTGCTCTAAAAAAGTCTATTAAAAAATTCAGAATCTGCTACCAGTTTGGTGAGAACTACCATCTTAGTCTGTCTCCTGAATGACAATAATCACCTTCCAGCTGGGCTCCCGGAAGGCCTTGTCTCACTCTAGTCTATGCTTTGCCTAGCGGCCTGAGGGTTCTTGCTAGAACACAGGTCATATCATGTTACTCTCTTGCTCAACACCTTCCAACGGCTGCCATCTGACTCAGAGAAAAACCCGGACTCTTGCTGGCGGCTTTCTAGGCCTTCCTCTCTAACCCCCTTTCTTCTCCCCTCCCTCTTGTTCACTGTGCTCCAGTCACACTGGCTTCCATGCTGTTCCGCAGACACGCCAGGCTCTTGCCTCATGGCCTTTGTACCAGCTGTGCCCCTGAAGGCCTCTTCTTCCTGTACCCTCAGGACTCCCTCCCTCACTCTGCAAGCCTCTGCTCAAATGTTGCCTTTTCAACGGGACTTTACTGTCTACTTATTAAAAACTGTAGTGCTTCTGTCCCCTGCATTCTGAGCTCTTTTACCGGCTCTATTTTTTTCATAGCATGTCATTATTTAGTATACTATATTGTTTACTTACTTTTTAATTTGTTGTGTGGATGAAGAATGTCACCTGCCATTTCAGTAAACAAAAGCTGTTGTGGCCATCAAGCCATCAGCCACTGTAGCCCCTCTCCCCTAACCAAGTATGCACCCTGAGGGGATTCCGGAGGGAGAAAAAAGGATACTGGCCCTAGATAGCTAAGGTGCATATCAAAGGAATAATTTCAGTAAGCCCAGCCTCTTGCATTTTCCTCTACATGGAAAAGCAGTAAATTCATTCATTTGAGATGTCTGACTTTTTCTTTAATTAGCAGTAATCTTTTGATGTTTGACTTCCTGATTGGTTTTGTTTGCAGAAACTTCAGTATATCCTGGCTTCTTCCTTAACTCTTTGGAACAGTCCCTCTGAGCTATCTGAGAAGCTGTAACCCTTACTTAGGTTTATCTCAGGTGGTGCTAGTGGTAAAGGATCCACCTGCCATTGTAGGAGACGTTAAGAGATGTGAGTTCTACCCCTGGGTCAGGAAGATCCCCTGGAGGAGGGCACAACAACCCACTCTAGTATTCTTGCCTGGAGAATCCCATGGACAGAGGAGCCAGGTGGGCTACAGTCCATAGGGTCTCACAGAGTCAGACACGACTGAGCAACTTAGCACTCACTCACTCATCCCTTGCTTAAGTCCTCAGCAAGTCGGCTGGTTAAAACATAATTCTCAACTTTTAGGCTGTGCATTTGTTTTTCAGTGGACAGTTTTTTATTTGGTCACCCACTGACAAAATAAAAGGTCCATGAAGACAGTTAATGTCTGTCTGTTCTGTTTGCTGCTATATCCCAAGTCCCTAGAACAGTGCGCACATGTTTGCTCCGTTGTGTCTGACTCTTTTCAACCCCATGGACTGTAGCCCACCAGACTCCTCTGTCCATGGGATTCTCCAGGCAAGAATACTGGAGTGGGTTGCCATTTCCTCCTCCAGAGGATCTTCCCGACCCAGGGATCGAACCCACATCTCCTGCGTCTCCTGCATTGGCAGGTGGATTCTTTACCACTGAGCCACCTGGGAATCTCCTCCCTAGAATGGTGTGTGGCATATATTAGGTGCTCAGTCAGAAGTTGTTGAATAAATGAGAGTCTCCCTACTGCCTCTGACTCCAGGTCCTTCTGCAGTATATGCTTCCAAGGATGGTCTAGGCATTTAGAAGCAAATAATTATATTGGGTTGACCAAAAAGTTTGTTTGGGCTTTTCCATAACATCTTATGGAAAACCTAAATGAAAATTTTGGTCAGCCCAATAAATTAAGGCAGTTCTTGTATTTTACTATGCTGTAATTCTGTTGATTATACACTTCAGTGAAAGTCTGCTACATACAATTTTAACAGTACTTGGAAGGACTGAAGTAATGGGGTGTTCAGTGAATAGCAGGTAGGATGAAGAGAAGATGAGAAAAAGGATGTGAGTCAGGAAATGAAGAGAAATAATTCCACAGAAACACCAACTCAGTAAGAATGATCAGAAGAAACATCTGGTTCCAAAGACTCCTTGGTGTCATTAGAATAATAGTGTGTATTGTTATTGCCTGTTCATATACTCTGCTAGTTGAGTGAAAACTGAAAGAGCGTCCATCCCTCTAAGGCTGGAAGCCTTGCTGATATCTAGACAGCAGTTGTCTTGATGAAAATGGAAGAATTTCTCTGATTCTTCATTTTATTTGGCTGATGTAAGTATAACCAGGGATACGCTCTCTAATAACTGTTCTCTAGGCTTCAATTTTCTTCTTTTCTTCTATTGCTTTTATGCGATGATCTCAGTTCTGGTGTGCTTAGTTGCTCAGTCATGTCTGACTCTTTGCAACCCCATGGACTGTAGCCCTCCAAGCTCCTCTGTCCATGGGATTTCCCAGGCAAGAATACTGGAGTGGGTTGCCATTTCCTATGCAAGGGGATCTTCCCAACCCAGGGATCAAACCCACGTCTCTTGCATCTCCTGCATTGGCAGGCGATTTCTCAGTTCTGGTAGCTGGGACCAAAGGTGTAGGGGGAAGAAAATGGGTCATTGTGGGATTGGGTAAAATTTTGCAGGATCCAATCCTTGTGATCCAGAGACCACCTCCACTCTCCTCCCCTGATGCAGTGACTGAAAACACTAGGACTCAGACTCTAAGGCAGAGCTGGCCTTCTCAGCTGATTTTACAGCAGTGTGAGTATGTTTCCTTCTGGCTGAAATGCTTCAGATTGCAGGTCTGGAACATGTATTAGTGGAGTAATGTCTGGGGAGAAAAAGACGATAACACGGAAACACTGACTGCTATGGCAACAGTTGAAATAATAAACAACATTTTTTTCCCCTAGGAAAATCATAGAGTTTGGCCTTGTGGTAACTTTAGGAAGAGAAATAAGTTATACCCAAGTTGTATCTTGTGTTTGGCTAGGTTTTTTCCCCTGGGCTGAACAGATTTGCTAAGTGCCTTATTGGGCAAATGGAGGATGTTATACGTCATTTAAAAGTCATATGTCTTTCTAGAAATTTTTTTAAACAAAAGAAACTCAGAATGTATGAATTGAAAAGTCAAAGTTTCCCCTCCCCCTTCTCATTCTTCCTCTTTTGGGGTAACCACTGCACTAGGGATTGTAAAGTTTCTCTACATATGCAAGTATATTACTAACTGGTTTGGGTTTTTTGGTTTGTTTGTTAATTAAGTGGGTGAAACTTGGTAGGGTGCAGTCATCAATTAGTATAATTCCCCCCTCGCATTTCTTGCTTTGAACAAACTCAAATGATTTCCCTTCTCAGCATCTCAGATGGTCTCATAGATTTCTGACGACTGGCAAGTATTCAACAGTCCAGGCCAGCATAAATTGAAACTTTATAATCTCTCATCTAATTCAGAGTTTCTTTCCCCACCACCCTCCTAGGATGCCTGGCCCCAGCTCAGTGCTGGCCTGCTGAGTGAGGAGGAGTGGCTGTGATGTGATCCAATCTTTGACCCTTCCTGCCCCCCCATGTCGTTTGTGGCCTTTGTCTCCTTCAGTATGGGGAAGAGGGAATTAGGAAAAAAAAAAAGGAGGGCGGTCTTATTTGACGGGTACTGTTGTAACCTGTGTGGTTGATGCCCAAATGTCAGATCTTCAGCGACCCCACGCCTTTTACTCCACAGGGAAACCAATCTCTTTTATACCATTTGATGAGTTATAGCTCCCCAAACTTGCACCGCAAGAATTCATGCTTTCAAATTGTGGTGTTGGAGAAGACTCTTGAAAGTCCCTTGGACTGCAAGGAAATCAAACCACTCAATCCTAAAGGAAATAAACCCTGAATATTCATTGGAAGGACTGATGCTGAAGCTGAAGCTCCAGTACTTTGGCCACCTGATACGAAGAGCTGACTCATCATCAAAGACTCTGATGCTGGGAAAGATTGAGGGCAGGAGGAGAAGGGGATGACAGAGGAGGAGATGATTGGATGGCATCACTGACTCGATGGACATGAGTTTGAGCAAGCTCCGGGAGGTGGTGAAGGAGACGGAAGCCTGGCGTGCTGCAGTCCATGGGGTTCCAAAGAGTCAGACATGGCTGAACGACTGGACAACAACAGAAACTTGCACCCTTCCTTGTGTGCCGTCCTTCCCCAGTCATTATGAAAGTATATTTGTCGAGGTAGGCTGACAGAACATGCTTTATTTGTTTTTATTTAGCTTGATTCGTGCTTTAAAAATATTTAGACATAGGATATGTGGGCCTCCCTTTGTCCTCTTGGTCTGGGACCTGGAAATATTAGGAGTGGTCATGGTTCAGCCTATAGGAAACTCATGCCTCCATGACACGCTCAACCTTGGAAGCACAGACGGGTTCTGCTGATGCCTTCTCGCCTTTCTCCAGCCTCACAGACAGCCTTGGCCAGCCTTGCACCTTTCTGCCCTTTCAAGCTAGTGTCTCTCTCCGTGTCCATACCCCCAACCTCCAAGCGCTACCTTTCAGATTCTTCCAGAACCCTTTCGCCTTATGCTTTAGGTAGCAGTACCTTGTAGTGAGCTTGTGAGCTGTTCCCAGTGTACATTAGGCTGAAGGGTGAGATGTGGCTGCTTCTCCTGGCAGACAGACACTCCCAGACTCCATGAATGGTTCTCTCGGGGAGCATCTCCCTCAGTCTGAAGGGAAAGGAGGAAAAACACGACTTTGCTCTCTACTCTCATGGATTCCTTTCAGAAGATATTCTCTCCTGAAGCTCAGCCTTTTCTTATATGACCTGGAGATGGGTGAGCAGGATCCATAGGGAAGGGCACCTCCTGGTAAGACCTGTGTGGATGTGTCTAGAACTTCTTTTTAGAACATGTGTGTCTTTATCACCCAGGTGTTTTCAGCCTTGGGCTTTAGCAGAATACAGAGACAACGGGAAAAGCCTCACCTGGTAATCTTTCAGACATGCATGTCTACTCATTTGTTAATTATTTATTGAGACCTAAACTTGCCTCCTTCATTTGGATGGGTTTTAGACATTCCCTTAACAGCTACATAATATTTCTTGTGGTGCATGTGGCTGTACCATAATTTATTTAGCCATTCTCATATTGACAGTTATTTAGGTAGGTTATTTGATATAGCAAGAAAGACTGCAGTGAATCATCCTTTAATATATATCCTGTGCCCTTTTATAAATATTCTTAGAAGTGTGATTGCTCATCTACAGGGTCCACAGATTTTACATTTTGGTAGGAAGCACATTTTGTTTTAATAGGTGGAGTCAAATTATCCTTCAAAAAGTTTCAGCAATTTACAGTCTTACTAAAGTATCTTCCGCTAAACCCTTGCCTACACTGAATAGTGTCACTCTAATCAGTGACAAATTCTATCTCTTTGCTATTTTAATTTGGTTTTCCCAGATCACTAATGAGGATGAATACCTTGTATATACTTACTAGCCATTCGTAATTCTGTGAATTATGTTTGTATCTTTTGATGACTTTTTAAAATAATTTTTTAAAAGTCTTTATTGAACTTCTAACAATATTGCTTCTCTTTTATATTTTTGGTTTTTCCATCCTGAGGCATGTGGCATCTTAGCTCCCTTAATAGGGACTGAACCCATACCCCTTGCATTGGAAGCAAAGTCTTAACCACTGGACCACCAGGAAAGTCCCTAGATGACTTTTTTAATGTTTAGGATTCTATGTTTCAGTCATAACTGCTTGGCCTTAACACATGTTGCAAATATTTTTTCTCTATCTGTTATTCTCAAGATGCTTTAATCATAAATAGACAGATTCTTGAGGCCAAAGGATTCTTTTTGTTGACTTGAGTTATTACCTCCAAAAAAACAGAGTAATGAATTATATATGAGTCAACAAATTTACTATAACAAATTATCCCCAAATTTCTGTAGCTTCATTCAATGAAAGTTTATTTTTCAGTTTTGCAACACCCCAGCATGGGTGTTCCGGATCAGCTCTTT
Organism: Okapia johnstoni; assembly: GCA_024291935.2. Taxonomy (NCBI): domain Eukaryota; kingdom Metazoa; phylum Chordata; class Mammalia; order Artiodactyla; family Giraffidae; genus Okapia; species Okapia johnstoni. Next base: position 13,698,045 of record CM044325.1, read on the forward strand.
TCCAAGTGACTCATGGATCCAGGATCCTTCTACTTTGGGCTCTGCCCTAAATTCTTGAAGTTTTCTCCATTTCAGCTGGCAGATGGGGAAGGAAAGAGCAGACAATTTCACGGGATGTTTTATAGGCCAGGCTTGCAAGTGCCTGGCCTATGCATCACTTCCTCCCTTATTCCTTTGGCCAGAGCATAATCATATTATAGAGAAGACTAGAAGTGAGGTCTAGGTCTGAGCCTGCAGAAGCCTCTGCTACAGTAAATGGAGCAGACTGACCTCTCAGCAAATACATTTCTTCGCAACTCATTGTGTTACTGAAGAAAGTCTAGTGACTCTTGAAAGGAGAGCATAGGGTTCTCCTTACCAAACAGCTTTCCACACACAGTGTGCTGTCTGAATGTCAAGCATCATGAGTTCAATGACATCTTACATCTCTTCCTAATGAAACACAATTTGAAGTCTTCTTCAAAGGGGATATGGAGTCTTCTGAATTCTTTTATAAGAGGAAAAAAAGTTCTCTCTCTTTCAATCCTAAAATATTTCTGGAGATTTCCTTGCCCTTCTCAGACTCAGAGGCTTTGAGTCGGGGGATTGGTGGAAGGGCTGGGAATAGGCATCTCCAGTAAGGGCAGGGAGGCAGTTGGCTGAGAGCTCATAAGGCAAGCTAGAGCTGGGGTGGAATTGAAATAAGTAAGTTTCTGGGTTGGGGAATCAGTGTGAGGGTTGCTGAGTGGTGAGCTTTGGGAATGTAACTTTTGTAAGGGGTGACCTTAATAACACATTAGGGCAGGGGGAGGAAAAGGCAAGAGCAGTCTGGAGCATGGATTTCTGATCCAGGTTTACAATGGGAAGGAGAGGGGCAAATGCTAAGACCGGTGATGGAAGCAGCATTCAGAATTGTTCCCCAAGAGTGACAGCAGAGATTTCCAGACAAAACATTTTATCATCTTCAGCAGGCTTGAGCCCAGGACAGCCCTTCCACACCTTGGCCGTTGTGATATTCTCTAAACCCAAGCCTTTATGTCACTTGGAAGCAGTGCTTTACTACCTGGACCACCTTCAGGGGTTATCCTAGGGTGCTATTTGGTGCTCTGGCTCTGAAGATACTTGGCTAGTTGGAGAAGTACTATGTGGACGTTCATAACTAGAATGAGAGTGAATGCCCTCTGGCCTTATGACCAATGATCGCATTGCATTAGATGTGCTGTTGAGGCCAGCAAGAGTCATAGCCTGTTTCTTTAAAGGGGTAATTAGTTCCAGGACCAATCAAAAGGAGACAGCAACTTCTCCCCAAACTCCTCAGGTTCCAGGAATGTTCCTAACCTTGGGCAAGTTACTTTCTCTCCCTGGGACTGTTTTACCATCTGAAAATATGGGGTAGAGTCTGTGGGGGTGATTCCTCTTCCAGCTCTGACTTTCTTAGAAGCTAAACACAAGATGTAAAAACCAGAGTTTGCAGGAAAAAGGGGGTTCTGTCCCAAAGTGATCAGTGTGGTCTTCCCATGGGTGAGTTCATACATAACCTAGTAGTCTTTGTGATGCCCTAGACTGCTCAAGGGCTTTAAAGTCTTCCTCAGCACTCACACTGGAAGACAGAGCTGTCCCAGGGGGATGCTTAGTGCTCTGTTCAGGTGGCCTCACTGCCTGGTACCCCTCCACCTCCCAATCCTAGCACATCACTGATTTCTTTCTTGTGGCCTCTCCCTGTTTGAGTCATCCTTTCAAATAGGTCCATGTTGATGGTGCCCTGGCTTTAAATTTTGGCTTCTTATCACGGGGTCTCCCATTCTTTCTGAAACAATACACTGAAGGTCATGGATAAGTCCTCACTAGTCTTGCAAAGACTTAGAATCCCAGGTGTCCCCATGGAGAGAGAAATTGGATAGTTGTACATCACAGCATTTGTCCTGATTTTTCTGTTTCACCAAACTTCAGAGGCTGGCAGATGATGGTCAAATAATGTTTAGCTCTGAGAGTCCAAGAATCAACTCTGAGAGAAGGTGATGTGAGTTAATGGCCTTTCCATTGGCTAGCGATTTAGTAGAAGTAAAACATGCACATTGTAGGTACCGAGGCTACCTTGGAAAATTCATTTGCCACGTATTTTGCTAAGATGAGAGGAGCTTGACAATCAGATATACATGGGTAGCAGTCAACAGGATCTCAGAACCAGACAGGAAGAGATCCTAGCTGATGTTCTGCTCCAGCCTTGAGCTACTGTTCCTTGAAGTTGGTTTTTCAATGTATTTATTTACTTATTTATTGTTTTTTGACTGTGCTGCGCACAGCATGTGGAATCTTAGTTCCCTGACCAGGGACTGAACCCATGCTCCCTGCAGTGGAAGTATGGTATCTTAACCACGGGACCACAGGGAAGTCTCAAAAATAATCAGTATTTTCATGTCTAGGATATTCCTATCATTACAAAAAAAAAAAAATCAAGATGCACTATTTGGGGCCTTATATGGGGCTGGGAGTAATCATGATGATTGACAGAACACGGAGCCTATTTTTCCTTATGCCACCCAGCCCCTTCTAAGTCAACAATCAGGAAAGGCTAGTTTTGTGGAGGGAAGTGTAGTATTGGCTGATTAACTTCTGCAGCATGGCTAGAACATGCTGATACCACTCTCCACTCTAACCAGACCTTAATTTCCTCCACTTTGTAAGGGCACATCTGGAAAAGAAAAATGAATCTACCAACCCAGAGAGACAATTGTGGGAGAGAAGCTCCGACGTGGCTAGAGAGAATTTTCTAGAAGAACTTTCTTATCTAGGGAACCTACCCTGGGCTATGGTTAGATGAAGCACAAGCTGGAATCAAGATTGCTGGGAGAAATATCAATAACCTCAGAGATGCAGATGGGCTCCAAAATCACTGCAGATGGTGACTGCGGCCATGAAATTAAAAGATGCTTACTCCTTGGAAGAAAAGTTATGACCAACCTAGACAGTATATTAAAAAGCAGAGACATTACTTTGCCAACAAAGGTCCATCTAGTCAAGGCTATGGTTTTTCCAGTGGTCATGATGGATGTGAGAGTTGAACTGTAAAGAAAGCTGAGCGCAGAAGAATTGATGCGTTTGAACTGTGGTGTTGGAGAAGACTCTTGAGAATCCCTTGGACTGCAAGGAGATCCAACCAGTCCATCCTAGAGGAAATCAGTCCTGAATATTCATTGGAAGGACTGATGTTGAAGCTGAAACTCCAATACTTTGGCCACCTGATGTGAAGAACTGACTTATTTGAAAAGACCCTGATGCTGGGAAAGATGGAAGGCTGGAGGAGAAGGGGACGACAGAGGATGAGATGGTTGGATGGCATCACTGACTCAATGGACATGAGTTTGAGTGAGCTCTGGGAGTTGGTGATGGACAGGGAGGCCTGGCGTGCTACAGTCCATGGGGTCGCAAAGAGTCAGACACAACTGAGCAACTGAACTGAACTGAACTGAACCCTGGGCTATGGGGTTGATGAGAGCAGGGTCCATGTCTTAGCATCATTTCTGGTGCACACTGGGTGGCCGCATAGGGAATGAACAGGTGAATCCAGGGCTGCCTCCCCAGTGTCCATGATGAATGCTCCTGGGGCTTCTAAATCTTAATCTCTAAACTCTAAAACTTACCCCATTTCTCTAAATCATTCTCTAAATCTAAAACTCTAAATCTTACCCCATGTCTTACTATTTGCATTGAACATGGTGTTTGAGATCTAGCCTGATTCCTAGATATAGATTATGGTTTCTGACTGCTGTGTAATATTTCATTATATATTTATACCAAACTCTCTAGAGATGGATATCTAGGTTGCCTCCAGCAACTAATCAACTCCCAGCCACCCCCAGGCTCACAGTATGTCCTCATGCTTGTCTTCTTCCGAAACGCCATCTGACTTTGGTTGTTTAGTGTTTACTTGAATGGTTTCAATCGCAGAGTCCATTGCTTTCTTAACTAGCGCGTTAAGTTCCTTTCGAGCAGATAATCACAGTCTCTACCTGTTAGGGTGCTTTTGGGTATAGATGAGATTATGTGTTATGAAGTGCTTAGCACATTATCTGGCAAGCAGAAAATTCTCAATAGATAGTATAAGCCCTCCAGAGCCTAGAACACATTAGGATTTTAATAAATACCAATTACAATAATGACTGTTTAATCACCTCTGGTGATCTGGGGTCTCCTTCTTCATAAAGCTTGGTCCCAGAACACTTAAAAGATGAGGTGTTCAGGAGGCAGTAATTACGAGAGTCACCATTAATCCTCCCAAATTATCCCCCTTTTACAGATGATAAAACTAAAACTCAGAGAGGTTTTGCATCTTGCTTAGGATCATTCAGCATCGTTTGCGGCAGAACTGGGGCTGAAACCCTGGTCTAACTCCAAAGTTTTTACTTTTAACCACTCTGTTATATCACCACCTCTGGGGAAGCACGCTTAGATTATTACTATTTCAGCAACAGTAGCTTTTATTTTCTCTGTGTGTGGATAACAAAGAATTTAAACTTCAGTTAATGCTTACTGAGACCTCACAAGTGCCAGGCCCTGCCAGGACCATGTTTAAAGGACATTTCTGTAAATTACTGAAAGATGCTCCCTGGGTGGATACAGCAGTGATCACATGGCTTGGTGAGTAGAAGCTGGGCTGGATTCTGGCCTCTGCTTGTCCCCTACCCTGGCGCCTGTGTGCAGTACACAAACTGCCCAAGTGTGTGTATCATACCCCTGGGAATGTAGCACGTATTTCCTCAATGCCATGTCATTGAACCTTCTTCTCCACAACAGTCCTATGGGGCAAACACATTTCCACTGGACAGATGAAGAGACCAAGGTTCAGAGTTGCAACATTTTAAGGTGACAAGATTTTAAGGTATACAGATCCAGCGTTCAAATGGGAGTCCTTTGGCATCAGATCCACAGACTGGCAAGTATAAAGCAGTGTGATGGAGTGGCCTTCCATGCGGGGAAGCAAAAGAGATTCAGGAATCACTGGGCAGAACCTGCCAAGTTTGACAACTACTGCTGAGCCGATCCTCATGCTTTGATGTAGCTGCCTCCCCAGTGAGTGATGGATGTGGTCCCCCATTGGAACTCCAGAGGAGACAAAGTTCCAGACAGGCTGAAACCGTCTGGGGAGAGATCACCAGTGAGCTTAGCGCTGCGGAATGTGAATACTTGAAGGCTGTTATGAGCTCCTGGAATAGGCTTCAGGTTTCAGGGCCCATACGGCTTTTACTGCACAAAGGATTAGGAAATATATTTACCTGTAGATACAGAGTAGCACATGCTCAACCGAGGGCCAAGAGATCCGGCCAGTGGCTCAGTGGAGAGGGACAGGCTTCTGGGTAGTGAGGTTACGATGAGGACCCCAGAGAAAGTCACACTGGGCTTGCCCTCTGGCACTTATGAGTCAACCTCTCAGAGCTTTGGTGGCTTCATCTCCTCCCTTATTCCTTGATGATTTTTCTCGTCCTTTGGAGACTGAGCTTATGATCTCCCTGAAGATACACCTATGTCCCAAGGTCAAATCAGGACCTCTGATTTTTGAACGTTTTATGAAATCATTATCTCAGAATGAAGTCTACCCTCCCATTTTCATGGTAGCATTATTCACGATAGCCAGGATATGGAAGCAACTTCAGGACCTGTTGACTGCTGAACGGAAAAAGAGAATGTAAGATATATAAAAATAAGTAAGTGAAGTGTATGAAAAATGAAGTGAAAGTGAAAGTCACTCAGTCGTGTCTGACTCTTTGTGACCCCATGGACTATTCAGTGCACGGAATTCTCCGGGCCAGAATACTGGAGTGAGTAGCTGTTCACTTCTCCAGGGGATCTTCCCAATCCAGGGATCAAACCCAGGTCTCCCACATTGCAGGCGGATTCTTTTTTACCAGCTGAGCCACCAGGGAAGCCCAAGAATACTGGAGTGGGTAGCCTACCCCTTCTCCAGGGGATCTTCCCAACCCAGGAATTGAATCAGGGTCTCCTGCATTGCAGGCAGATTCTTTACCAGCTGAGCTACCAGAAAAGCCAAATAAACTGTATATAAATGTGATATTCGTATATATATTCATGTATATATATCTGAATGTTTACTATTCAGTCTTTAAAAGAAGAGGAAATTTTGTCATTTGCAACAGCATGAATGAATCTGGAGGGCATTAAGCTAAGTGAAATAAGTCGGACAAGGAAAGACAAATAACTCACAGTATCACTGATATGTGGTATCTTAAAAAAAAAAAAAATTGCCAAACTTTAGAGTAGAGAGGGGCTGGGGGTGGGAGGAATAGGGAGGGGTTGGTTAAAGGGTACAACTTTCAGCTATAGGATGAATAAGGTCTGAGGATCTTAGGACAGTGTATAGGACGGTGACTAGAGTTGATAACACCACTGCATGATTGAAATGTGCTTAGATATTCTCTCTCACACACACAAATGATAAATATGTGAGGTGCTGGGTGTATTAATTAACTCTGGGGTGGGAATCCTTTGCAATGTATGTGTATATCAAATCATCACGTGGTACACTTTAAATATCTTCCAATTTTGTCCGTTATATGGGCTTTCCTGGTGGCTCAGTGGTAAAGAATCTACCTGCTAATACCGGAGACCAGGATTTGATCCCTAGGTTGGGAAGATCCCCTGGAGAAGGAAATGGCAATCCAATCCTGTATTCTTGCCTGGGAAATCCCGTGGACAGAGGAGCTTGGTGGGCTACAGTCCACGGGGTCACAAAGAGTTGGACACAACTGAGCGACTGAGCACACACGGCCATCTAGGTGAAGCTGTCAGGAGTTGGGTGGTGGGCCAGGGGAGAATGTTGTTCTAAAGCATCCAGGATTTTTCTGCCAATGAAGGAGATGTATGTTTGGATGGGCTGTTCTCAAGATACTCTGCAGGTATTCCTTCCTTCTGAAACTGGGGACTCCTCCATCATACACACACACACACACACACACACACACACACACACACACACACACACACACACTGTTCTGGGTGCTGGAAATGTCATAATAATTCCTACTTCAAGGGAGTTTATTTACATTTAAAGGGAGACAGACTAACAAACAAGTGTTTATAATACTAATAAGAGCTAAAGTAGGCACTAGAGCACTGGAGGAATCAGAGAAGACTTCCTGGAGGAAGTAATATCTAAGCTGAGTCCCAAAGGATGAGTAAAAGGTGGAATGGGAAGCGAGTTCCAGGTGCAAGGCACAGTCTGTGCAAAGATCCAGAGCAAAACCAGCAAAACCAGGAGGTTTGAGGAACAGAAAGATTGGGAAACAAAAGACCCCACAGGGCTGGTTTGTCTGTTTTGCTACAGTCACGCTTTTGGACTTTACTGTGGGGGCACCAGGAGGGCTGGAAGGAATTTGAACAAGGGTTAATGCTCTCTGAAGTTGAAAAAGATTGCTTTGGCCTGATGCAGAAGGCAGGGAGGGTGGGGCAGAGATTGCTCGAGGGGAGATTTGTTAGAAGGCTCTTCAGATGCGGGATTATTTAAGGAAACCTAAAAGCCCAAGTCTAACTGTGCCCATTAGGAGAAAAGCCTTTCTCCTTCCACCCTGGAGGAGCTACCTTTGGAATCTTTGGAATCTCTATGATCTTGGAGGCCAGTGAGAGCCTCTGTCCTCCAGGCTCCCCCTGTACAGTGGGAGTGCTCCAAAGTGCCCCCGTTCCTTCCCTTTCCGAGAATCTTTCCTCCCAGCATTCCTGCAGCCTCCAGACTGATCACGAGTATTTCTTCCTATGCCCTTCAGTTTCCCCTCTGACTCTCCTCTGATCTTCTCTTGACCTCCCTGGGGCAGACACAGAGATAAATCTGTTGGATTCTTGGCAGGAGAGTTCAGTCTGGTTCCCAGCTCTGGCCTGACACATTCCCTAGCTCAGCGGGGCAGAGGCAGCCCCTTCGCTCTGGGCTGGGACCCGGCAGAGGGGCAGGGAAGGAACTCGGATTGTCAGAAGGTCTTTCTGTGATTCCAAGACAGAGAGAGGAACAGATTCTGGTCCCTTCCATCAGTAGCATGGTGCCCTGTCTCATGGTTCTCAACCCAGACTGCAGACTAGAATCGCCTTCTGGGGACTTAAAAAAAAAAATTGCCTAGTTCCTCAAAGATTCTGATTTAACTGTCATGGGACAAATCCAGGCATCTGTAGTTTTAAAAGCTGCTGGGCTAATTCTAACATGGAGGCAGGATGGGGAACCACAGCTCTCTTAGCATCCCATTTCAGAGATAAGCTGACACTTAGGTGGAGTGTCAGCTCTGGCTATTTTTTTTTTTTTTTTTACTGAGCTTACCTTGGGCAAATCATAGCCTCTTTGAGCCTCATCTGTTCCCTCCTCTGTACAGGGGGGTTAATAGTACCTACCTCTTAAGAGAGTTGTGAACCTGCCAAGTCAGTCATTTGCATTGCCTGTTACATAGTCAGTGCCTGGCTGTAGCACTCATGGGTTATTTCTCTTTTTATAATGCCTTCCAGTTAGGTGCTGCCCTGTCCTTTTTCTTTTTTCATGCCCAAGAACTTTAGTGTGAGTTGGATGACCAGATTTCTAACATTCAACTGTGAGAGCAGATGTACTAAATAAAGGAGAAAGGTATAGGGTTAACATTTTTGCAAAATGATTGCAGAAAATAAGTTTGTCTCCAGGGTGCCCGCCCCCATTTCTTCTCCCTGGTCCCTAAGGCTTTTTGGACAGGATTTGAGGCCCCTGGAGGCCTCAGTCCCAAGCATCATCCCCAAAGAGGATGGAGAGAGAATTCTTCTGTAAAATTTTCCTTTCATAAGTGGTTTCACCACCATTACAAAGTAAGACTTTCCATAGCTTTCCTGCCAAAGTATGTTCCGTTGGTCTCTAGATGTAGCCTGTGTGGTCTTTTCCTATGGGTGGACTCTCAGAGATGCCACCCATTTTATCTTCCTTTTGCTGTGATGAAGGGGGGTAATGCTAAATAGCATGGCTGGGGCAAGAGTGAGTCCTCCCAGGCACAATTCAGCAAAGAACCCTGTCACCTTGCTGCCATTGTCACAGCCGTGTTTTGCTGGGCACAGCAGAAATGTCAGTGGAAGAGAGAAAGTTCAGTGCAAACGCATCACCACTCCAGGAAAAACAGTTCACAACAGGTTCTTCATAATAAGAAGAGACATGTCTTTCTCAAAAGATTTGAGACTCAGAGATTGGCAGTGGTGCTCAGGAACAGCTGAACCTTAGTTCCAAAAAGATGCTCAGAGATCCAAGTGACAACTGTTGGGAGGAGCCCACGCCTTCCCAGTGGTTGTGATAGAATTGTAACTCAAAGGGCATTGCCTTGCCTTTCCATAGAAACTGGCTGTCCATTAAGATGGAAAACAAACAGTGCTTTCAAATCTGAGCCCTAAATGGATTAATCTAAAAAGTCTAACAGCAGTTCAGTTTCTGAAAGTCAAGCTATTTTAATAAGCAGTATATTATCCCAAAGAATTTTTCAGTGCAATGACAGCACCTGGATCTCCTAGACACTGACTTCATAATTCAATAAGAATTTGCTGTCCCAATGAGCATCTGTTTCTTCTGCTTTACCACACATACATCATAGGGACAGATCTTCCAAATTGCAGACATTGACTGGTGCTGAAATTACTTCTCACACAGGCAACTCTACATAACGTGATCCAGGGTGAATACCTGGACAGATTTAATTGTGTGTCTTATAAACTGAATGACCAATTCACTCCACAGAGAAGCTTTATTGCAAAATTAAAAACTGGATTAATACCAAGCTGTTAATTCCCATAGCTTGGTATTAATTATTAATGATTATAAAAAAATAATGTTGATTCAATAATATTTATTTATATACTTTATTATGACATCAATTTTAATTTTTATTGCTTTCATAAAACTTATTTTAACAATGGTTAATCACTTCTGCTAAGTCAACCTGGCAGTACAGTTAATGAGGTAAAATATGTCAAGTGCTTAGCAATGCCTGACATTAAAATAAGCTGTCAAGAAATGATGGTTCTCATTTTATCAAGGGAAGATTACAATTTTTTCAAAAGGTAAAGACATTTTAGAAATTACTGATCTGATTACTTAGAAATCTCAGTATCCATGAAGTTCAGGTCTAGATATTCACTGACACTGTTATTTTGATTGGTTTGCCCTTTCTCAAATGACTAATAGTATTAACAGCGACTACTGCAGTTATTGGCTTCCCAAGTGGCACTAGTAGTAAAGAATTGGCCTGCCGATGCAGGAGATGAAAGAGATGCAGTTTTGATACCTGGTTCGGGAATATTCCCTCGAGTAGGAAATGGCAACCTGCTCCAGTATTTTTGCCTGGGGAATCGCATGGACAGAGGAGCAGGGCAGGTTATAGTCCACAGAGCCGCAAAGAATCAGACATGACTGAGTGACTGAGCACATTAACAACAACTGCAACTATTATTGTTCTAAATAATAGACTGAAACTCCAAGTAGTAAAGATGGCCATAATTGTAGTTGGCATCATTTATTTCTGCTTCCTCAGTGTCCTAGCCCCCTGATATTGGAAATATCTAGATTATCCTTTGGAAAATTATCCCTCCCAAATGGCTTTGGTCTTGGTTCAGACGTCAAATTATACACCTTCTTTTGGAAGGTGACCCAAAGATGATGGGACTGATTCATCCTTACAGCAACACCTTGAAGATACCATGCAATGACACCTGTGACTTAACTGGGGACTCTTCTATCTCCTGCTTCCTGGTTCCTTCCAAAGCTTGGCCATTCAGCCTTACCCTTTGATTTTTGTCAACTGTCTATCTCAGAGCTACTCAATATATTTTCTTTTCTTTTTTCATAAGTTAGCAAAGTGATTTGCTTTGCTTGGTAATCAAAAATCCCCAAATAATAAGAATTTTCTGGGCAAGAATACTTGTTGATTGCCTCAAGTGGGTTGCCATTTCCTTTTCCAGGGAATCTTCCCGATCCAGGGATCGAACCTGGGTCTCCCACATTGCAGGCAGACGCTTTACCCTCTGAGCCACCAGGGAGGCCCCGATAATAAGATAATACTAGTAATAGAAGTTCTGATTGTCATTATTATTTTTTGTCAAAGTCATAGTAGTAATAGCTACTGTTTACCTGCTATGCATTATGTTCTGGGCACTATTTAAAGCATTATCTTACTGCACCCTCATCAGTTCTGTGAGGGAGTGAATATACACTGCTCTCACCCCCATTTGCAGGTGAGAAAACTATAGGTCAGAGAGATCAAGTAATTTGCCCATAACCAGCGAGCCTATAGCCAATGCAGCATCTTCAACCAGGGCACTGACAGCTTCAATCACTATACTACTTTTCTATTACGTGACTCAGATGGGATGTATCCGGCAATGTGCTAATCACTTTGTATCAATTAACTCTTAGTTTTCACAATCCTGTCTCAGTATGGGTTCTGCTTGAAGCTGTACAGATGAAGAAGCAGGGGCTCAGATGAGTTCAATGCTTCAGTCACTCAGCTACTAATATTGCAGGTCAAAACCAGCCAGCAAGGAAGGTCTGAGCCTGTTGGCAGAGGTATGAAGAAAAGAAAGCGGCAGGTCTGTCCAGACTTAACCTCACTCACTGTTAACAGAACAAAAGAACCTTTAAAAGATGTCGAGAACCAGGCTGCATTCGGAGGATTCCCAGGAGGCTTCAGCAGAAAGGGAAAACTTCCTTGTACTTAGATAACTTTGAAATTCTCATTTCTAGACCAGTTTGTTGTTTTTTTCTTCTTTGAAATTCCAGGCCTGATTAGGTCATGCTCTGGCCTTGAGTCGGCCAAGAGCCATGGTTTAAATCACTGTGATCCTGATGACCCACATGAACATCTTAAAAGGATAAATCTATTCATTTTACTGAGAGAATGGAAAGTAAAGCAACCCCTGCCCTCTCCAGGAGAGCTTGCTTGCCAAGTTGGTTTCATAACATACTTTTACAGTTGATTTATCTTTTCTGAAAAATGATATTTAAAAACTAAAAAAATAAAGAAGCCCTCAGTGGTGCTTGTGCCAAAACCAGTGGTGAAAGCCAAGAACGTCATCGTGGACCCTATTACCAGAAATGGCAGGTTGATGTGTTTCCACACATAGGAACAAAGGCCACCAAATTCCACTGAACCTGGAGAAACTTGAGTGGCTGTATTTTCAGGGCTGTGTCAGAAAATGAATGATGTAGAAGGCACTCATGTGGCTGCCGTTTAGCCTCCACCACCACCACCAAATCCCAAAATCCCACCAGTATTTATGGCCCTCACCCCCAAACTTCTAGGTCTACAGGTTGCAGCTTTGAAATTTGTGCCCAGAAGGTGCGTGTGTGCTAACTTGCTTCAGTCGTGTCCAACTCTGTGACCTTATGGCATGTAGCCTACCAGGCTCCTCTGTACATGAGATTCTCCAGCAAGAATACTGGAGTAGGTTGCCATGCCCTCCTCCAAGGGGAGGGACCCAGGGACCAAACGCACGTTTCTTACGTCTCCTGTATTGGGAGGCAGGTTCTTTACCACTAGCGCCACCTGGGAAGCCTGTGCCCAGGAGGTAGATAGGGACATTTTGAGAGCATTATCTGTCTGGGATGACTTTCTAGAGGATGCTTATGGGGATGGTGTAGAAATCTAATCAAGGTGGTGACAGAAAAACAAGTAATTTCTCCTTTCCTTTTGTAGCAGTTATTTCTAAACCATACCAACTTTTTCATAATGTTCAGAAGAATGGAAGGATGATATTGTCATTGGACTACACAAAGGCACACCTGCCAGCAGATGAGGGTCATTGAACACCGTCTTGGAAACTGGATACCACTTAAGACTGGCCTCTATGTAAGCCTTAAGGACAAAAGTCCTTAACACGGTCCACAGGGACCAGCTTGACTCACCAACTTCCACTGCTTTTTGCTCTCTGGGCTCCTTTTTACACTGGTCTTTTTTTATTTCCTCGCATGCACCACGTCTGCCTTCTGTCCCAGTCTGCCTTCGCATGCTGTTGCTCCCTCCCCTGGAATGCCAATGTATCCCTTTGCTTCATCACTTCCTCTTCATCCTTTTAAGCTCAGCTCCAACAACACATTCCCCAGGAAGGCTTCCCAAATCCCCTAGACAAGGTCTGGTCTTCTGGTCCCATGTACCTTATTGGTAATAATTGAGCTGTCAATTAATTAATCAATCATTCATTAATACTTACAGAAGTTTATGGTCTGACTTGTGCTCTCTGGGTCACCAGCAAGGGAGCTCATTTCACAAAGTCAGACCCAGATTTCAGGTTTCTTCACTCAGAATCCTGGGTTCATACTCTTCATAACTGCTTTTTAATCCCTATTTCTAGGGGGAGAAAAATGGCTGTTATTGTACCTTGTCCTTATACAAGGCTCTTTTCATTAGTTAAAAATAGAATCATGCTGATTTTCCAGACTGAGCATCTAGCCTATATTTATGCTTCCAGGCCCCCTGCATTAACCACAAGAAAGCACTTTCATTAGAGTTCGTTATTTTCTTCCCTTACTCATTTGATTCTTATTTGTCAGCAGAGTTTTAAAAGTTACCAGCAACACTGTCACACGTTTTCTTTGGAGATCAAGCTCTGCTGCTGGAATCCATTGAGGGGAAGAGTTAGAAAAGAGAATTGTCTACTTTTCCCGGGCATTGAGGTTTGGCATACTGGATGGGCTACTTGGAGCAGAACTCTTAGTCCCCTGCTCTTTTTTTCACTCACACACATGCGTGCACATACACACACACACACTCCTTTGATTTATTTGCTAGGATGATGTAAATGGAAATTACAGAATCATACGAGCACGTGTGCGCGTGTGTCTGTGTGTATGCAGGCGTATGCTTGAGGCCAGTAGGGATGTCTGAGCTGAGCCTAAAATGGAATTTAAATATGTCTGTAGAAGGCTCTCCCACCCCTCACTGGGAGGGAAGGGGGATGGGAGGGCCCCGTGAAGTCAGACGCAGGCTGTGCTTTAGTTCTGTGGAAAGGGGAAGAATGAGGAACTGTTTGTATAACAGACTCCATGACCCTTGAGGGCACAAGCAGGTCCTTTCGAAGGTCAGAGTGACCCTGTGTTACTCTGAATGGGGGAGGGAGGCCATCATATCACTTTGGAGTGGACTAAACTTGGAAGCCCAGCAGCTTGGGAGTATGTGGACATTGGCATTGAACTAGTGTCAGCAGCAGCTCCGAGGCCACATGGTGAGTTCTAAGGGAGCTCTAGACACTCTAGGTGTGTGGGTGGGTGGGGAAGAGAAAAACCCAGTGGCTGCAACTGGATGCATTGTATCTGTGATAGTTGATTGATTTATGATCACCTGGGAGACATGCCCAGGGGTCACTGGGACAAGAGGCTGAGATCTCATGGGGGCTAAGATCCTACGGAAGAAAGAGCCAGGGATGTGTGGGAATGGCAATAATAGTGAGCTTCACCTAGTTACACACCAGAGAGGCTGAGAATCTCTGATTTGTATAGAATAATCCACAGAAGTTAGAGGCTAAGAGAGACCTTAGGTCGTATAGATCGACCCTTCACTGTACTGAGGAGGAAGAAGAACCCAGAGAGAAAGCCAAGTTTTCCAAGGGCAGACAGCTAGGATAGAGATCTGAGTTCTGGCCTTGTGGTCTCCTGGTACCTAAAGGAGTTTGAAGTACTTAGGTAGATCACTGATCCATCCCTAAGATGACTGAGACTTGGGGGGAGGATGGACTGATGCTAAGAGACAAGCTGGCCTCCAGGTGGGGTGGCTCTACCTCTTGTGGCTGGAGGGACAGGAGAAAGGCAGCATGCCTGAAATGTCTTCCCCGGGTGGCACACCCTGAATTCACGAATGCCCTCCTCCAAGGTCATTCCTTTGGCTTATAAGCTTGTGCTTAGCAAAGATGCTTTATTGGAAGAGTAGGACCCCATGAGTAAGCATGGGAGGGGTTGAAGAAGGGGTTAGCAGAGATGGCAGGCCTGCGCGAGGCCTGGGAGGAGAGGTCCATAGAGAGGCAAAAGATGCTAAAACAGGGAAGGGGTGGAAGCGAAGGACAATGACAAAATGGGTCACTTCCCATTTTCACTGGGCCCCAAGCCCATTTCCCATGCTCCCTCCAGGAGGGTTTCAAGTGGCCCACTGAGCATCAGCCATGTGCTAGAAAATCCCCTTGCCCTAGTTTAGTGGTGTCCTAGTCTGACCTCATGCTTAGATTCTTAAGCCTTGTTTCGCTTAAGAGAGAGAGGGAGGAGGAGAGGAGAGAGGAAAACAACATGACAAAAAGAGGGAATAGAGGAGGAGAACAGAGGAGGGAAGATGTACTGAGACCCAGAAAAAGAGCAGGCATGGGCCATAATTGCTTCCAAGGTGTAAGGAACCACAGACACCCACTTTCAAGACCTTCTGGGGCCACTGTTTCATAGCATCCAGCTGTCTGGGTGCAGGTGGGCCTCTCACCTGGCTCCCATTAGAGCTCCTTGCCTCTGGAAACGGCATGATTTATAGGCCCCTCTGGGCTCGTGGCCAGACAGCCACCCCTCACCCATCTCATCTCTGCTGACCCCAAGTTGCCCTTCTTCTTGCACATGGTCCAGCAGGTGGATTTGAATTTCTAATGACTGGACACCTGTGTTTCCCTGAGGCTCGTGCCATGGTGATGGAGAACAGACTCAGACTGTACCCAGGAGGAAGAGCACAGCCGAGGAAATATGAGAGACAGAGTTGTTGGAGGCATGAAATAGAACTGCAAGTGTGCACCTTGTTAGGTTTCATTAACTGTTTACATTTCCCTGGCTGCATTCCGCTGGTCACCGGCCCAGAAACACTATTGGAAACACAAACCTTAAATAAGATCAGATTTGCCAATGAAATATGATAAGAAGAAAAGGGTCCAGAGTGAAATCACAGGTAAGTGGGCCCAGTCCACCAGAGGGACATTCAGGAGGATCCTGGTTTCAGTGCAGCTCTGATCCAGCCTGACTTATGACTGGCCTGAGGCTCTGGGAGCCCCGCTGTGAAAGAGACGGGGTAAAGTAGGTTTGCAGAGCCTAAGAGAGACATGCACAGACTTGGATTTATGGGTGGGGGGGAGATCCCTCCCAACCTCTAAGTCCTTTGGAGAGTAGCATAGTTTCCCTGATGACAGTTCTGTTGCAGCTCATGGAAACTTAAGATTGAAAGTTAAAGGCCCGTGGTCAAGCCAGCAGTGCAGAAGGAATGGAAGACTTTGTTACAAGTCCCACCCCTGCCAAATGCACCACAATTCATGCTGCTCATCGCCAAGCTGCTTAGCAGAGAGTAACCCCTTCATTCCTAGGAAGCTTGGTTTGAAAACGCTCTCAGTCAAGTCAGGCTAAGTCCTTGGTGCCAGTTTTCATGGGTCAGCAGCTCCCTGCTGTAATTGCTGCTTTAGTGGAAGTTCAGTTCAGTTCAGTTCAGTTGCTCAGTCGTATCCGACTCTTTGTGACCCCACAGACTGCAGCACGCCAGGCTTCCCTGTCCATACCAACTCCCAGAGCTTGCTCAAACTCATGTCCATTGAGTTGGTGATGCCACCCAACCATCTGATTCTCTGTTGTCCCCTTCTCCTCCTGCCTTCAATCTTTCCCAGCATCAGGGTCTTTTCCAATGAGTCAGTTCTTTGCATCAGGTGGCCAAAGTATTGAAGCTTCAGCATCAGTCCTTCCAATGAATATTCAGAACTGATTTCCTTTAGGATTGACTGGTTTGATCTTCTTGCAGTCCAAGGGACTCTCAAGAGTCTTCTCCAACACCACAGTTCAAAAGCATCAGTTCTTCAGTGCTTAGCTTCCTTTATGGTTCAACTCTCACATGCCATACATGACTACTGGAAAAACCATAGCTTTGACTAGATGGACTTTTGTCAGCAAAGTAATGTCTCTGCTTTTTAATATGCTGTCTAGGTTTGTCATAGCTTTTCTTGCAAGGAGCAAGCATCTTTAAATTTCATGGCTGCAGTCACCATTTGCAATGATTTTTGAGCCCAAGAAAGTCTGTCACTGTTTCCATTGTTTCCCCATCTATTTGCCATGAAGTGATGGGACCAGATGCCATGATCTTAGTTTTCTGAATGTTGAGTTTTAAGCCAGCTTTTTCACTCTCCTCTTTCACTTTCATCAAGAGGCTCTTTAGTTTCTCTTCGCTTTCTGCCATAGGGGTGGTGTCATCTGCATATCTGAGGTTACCCTTCATGAATCTCTGTCAGAGCCTGTTGGGAGAACCTTTCCCCTATCAGTGATCTCACCTATGATCTTAGAGGAAGTAACTCCTGCTCTTACTCCTCTAATTTGTTGTACATAGACCAGCACCACTGTCATCACTGGGATAAGTGGCATCATTTGGGTCCTTATTGGAAATGCTAAATCTTAGGTCCCTGTCCCAGTCCTCCTGGATCAAAATAGAGCATGCTGGGGCTCAGCACTGGGTCTGGTTGCCTGCAGGTTGGAAATGCAGAGGTGGCAGTAGTTATACTGGCTTTGGTATGCAGCAGTTTAGGCTGTTGTAGTGTGTAACTTCTAACTTATGTCTCTACTACTTTGACCATTCTGTTCATGGGCCCATCATGCGAATACCGGCTAATGTAAACTGGCTGAGTCATTTCTGTCTTCTTGGATGTTTGATGCCTATCCAATGGTAGATGCTTTCTTATCTGGCATGATCACATTTTCTAGTCATCCTTGGTGCCCACTCCTATGTACCCACTCCTATATGCCCACCCACATGCCTCCAATCATGCAGTCCTTTTCATTACAGGCTCCTGATCATCCAGTGAGGTCACTTGCCACAGTCCACAATCTTGATATATTCTCACCTCAGGTCACTTCTTCCTCACAGAGCAGAGAATTAGGTGCACCACCCAAAGCTCCACCCATTGCAAACATTTTCCCTCAGCTCTGTCATTCAGGTCCATTCTATGATGCCTACAAGATGCCCACCATCCATTTTTCAGCTTGAATGCATATTCCAAAGTGTCCCATTTGTAACCCAAGCATGGGATTTTTCTCCTTCAGGTAGTTGTATTGGGAATTCCCCCTGAATGTCTGTCATAGGTGAATGCTGAGAGAGAGATACTGAGCAGTCATGGAGGATGGCATGGGAGTCTGGGGTCTATGTCCATGAAGCTTGATTGTGCCCTCTGGTCCTGCTTGGGATCCATTTGGGATGTACCATTTCCATCTTAGAATGACCTGCTATGGTCCTGTGTAATTTTTATGACTTGGAGAAAAAGGAAGTCACTCAGTTGTGTCCGATTCTTTGTGACCTCATGGACAATAGCCCACCAGGCTCCTCTGTCCATGGGATTTCCCAGGCTAGAATACTGGAGTGGGTTGCCATTTTCTTCTCCAGGGGATCTTCCCAACCCACGGATTGAAACTGGATCTCCTGCATTTCAGGCAGATTCTTTACCATCTGAGCCACCAGAGAAGCCTCTGGTGATAGAACTCAGCTCAAAATTAGCTGATAATCCAGGATCAAATGTTCTTGTCCACCAGGGCCCAGTAATAATCTATATGTTCCTCAGAAAGCAAATGCTGCAACTGACATGGCCTTGGTCCAGACCCCAGAAGCTTATGTTGTGATTCTTGCACTGGAGTTTGCTATAAGACCCTTACTGCATCTTTCCCCACCACTGACACTTCCAACACCAGATAGTCTCCCAGATCATATCCTCCACGTGGCAGAGCATCTTGGGTTCTGAGTCCAGAGCCTAGATGAACTATAGATTCCTTTCTTGCAAAGGAAGCAAAGCAGGCTATATTTCAGACTTCCTGAGATCCAGGCTGGAGTAGTATTGCTAGATGTGGAGTGTGCTGCCTCCAAAACCCATCCCAAAGAGCCCAAGAGACATTATACTTCTTCATTCTAAGGGATGAAGAATTCAGCAATTTGTCTTTTACCTTGGACAGTATTTCTCAGCCTGTCCCTGATCTTTGGACCCAGAAAACTTTACCAATGTGCCATACCCCTGCATCTTCCTCGGGTTTATCTTACCATCTGCAGTGAGTTGTTTCATCAATGCCTCAAGTGTGCTAGCCAGCTTTTATAATGCTTGCTCTGTCATTGATGGAATGGATCAATGTGATATTCTGCAGAATGTCTAGATGGTCCAGATTTCTTTTGACTATATCATGACAAGATGAGAATTAACATAGTCCTAGGACAATACTGTAAAAGTATATTATTGACCATTCCATGTGAATGTAAATTGTTTCTAATTCTCTTCTCTTGTTGGGATAGGAAAGAACTCATTGGCTGCATACCATTTACCCAAGTTCATGTTAATCTGCTCTAGCAAAGGTACTAAGACAACCACTATTGAAACTACTTGTTTGAGTATGTGATAGATGACAGTCACGCTAGAGTATCCATCTGGCTTCTTCAGGGGCCTGACTGGTGAATTAAATTGAGATGTGGAAACAGACCACCATGACTGCATCGTTAAGATCCTTAGAGGTGGTACTAAACATCACCATTCTCCAGGAATGTGATCTTGTTTTTGATTCATTATCTTGGGGAACTGAAATTTCAGAGGGGAGGACAATTTCAGGGGCTTTTACTCAGTCTATTATCATGATTATCAATATTAAGGTAAAACAAAGATTTCATGTAAGAATTCAACAGCTGAGTATATCAATCCCAATCAAATATTTGGAGCCCAGAAAAATGATCACTGGATGGGTGATCCACAGACCCACTATAAGCTGGCATTTGGCCAAGAGTCAACTTATTAACCTGCTGACGTATACCTCAAACAGGTGGCTCTGATGTTATTTCAGGTCTCCAGAGCTTAGACTCTGTGTCCAGTAACCCTCAACATGTATGAGTATTTTTCTTTCCCCAGTCCACAGTCATCTGAGTAAGAGGTAATAAGTATTTTTAGGGAAGTATCAAAGGAATCGTTATAACATATACTTGCCATCGTGTTGCTCTTTATTTCCTTTTGGGGACCCATCCACCTCTGTAGCCAACAGGTTTTGGGTATGAAAACTGGCTCATGTTCAAGAATTGAGTCAGAGTCACAACTTCTGTTGAGGTGATCACCCTCAGCCTCTTGCTCATTTACTCTTGCCTCTTTTGATTGTATATATTAAGCAGCACCCTCCATTTCTGCCTGTTCTTTTGTCTCTAAGGAATACCATGTTGTATTAACTATATCCACAACTCCTTGAGGGTCAAGGCCCCTTGGTTGCCCCTCCAATCTTATTGATTGTGGTGGCAATTGTGGGGTCCCCTCATTTCTGGTGATTAATAACTATCCTCTGGACTTTATTGCTTTGAGGCCTTATCATTCCCATTGCTATTAGTAAGTGAAGTTTTGTGACATATTTCTTATAATCAACCTTAGCCTATAGAGAAAACTCACCACTGAATGTCTTAGTGATGCTAATATTCATCCCATCAGCATGTTGTTGATGGCCATTGTGAATAGTGCCTTCTCTAGGTCCTTCCAGGGAAATAAATTTCTGATGCATCTTCTGTCCTCATGTAATATATCCAATTCAAAATGCCTATTTCCCCGAGCCATTTAATCCCACTGGTTTCCCCGGTGCCTCAGGCATTACTACTTGGTCAGCATGGGCTATAGTTTTCTCCATATTTTTAAGAGTTTTTTTTTGTTTTTGTTTCTAGTCACTAAGTTATGTCTGGCTCTGCCACCTCACGGACAGTAGCCCTCCAGGCTCCTCTGTCCATGAGGTTTCCCAGGCAAGAATACTGGAGTGGGTTGCCATTTCCTTCTCCAGGGGATCTTCCCAACCCTGGGATCAGACCTGTATCAGCTGCATTAGCAGGGGAATTCTTTACCACTGAGCTACCTGGAAAGACCTTTTTAGAGGTACCTACTAGCAATGGCACCCCACTCCAGTATTCTTGCCTGGAGAATCCTATGGATGGAGGAGCCTGGTGGGCTACAGTCCATGGGGTCGCTAAGAGTCGGACACGACTGAGCAACTTCACTTTCACTTTTCCCTTTCATGCACTGGAGAAGGAAATGGCAGCCCACTCCAGTGTTCTTGCCTGGAGAATCCCAGGGACGGCAGAGCCTCGTGGGCTGCCGTCTATGGGGTCGCACAGAGTCGGACACGACTGAAGCGACTTAGCAGCAGCAGCAGCACTAGCAAATTTGCCCATGCCCTAGGGTTGTTGCCAAGGCATTAAATCCATGTTCCTAAAGAGTACTCCCAATTAAATGAACTTTTGCTTATCTATTCTTCTGTTCTGTACTCCTTGATCAAGCACCCTCAAAATCCAATCCCATGGGTACTCCTCTGGCTCCTGCTGGTACATGCTACTTAATTCTTGCAGCTCCATTGGCATTTGTCTCTTTCTTTCCTCATCATGTTCTAAGCTGGGATTAGGGTGGAACTTAATCCTGTTTTCTGGCCTGGTAGCCAGGACAGGACTGAGTGAAAAATCCTAAGGAGGACTCTTGACTTCTTGCAGTGGGAACACCCATCCTATTTCTTCCCATAGAACAGAGCTCTGGCTCTTAACAGGAACAGATGAGCCATCTCTGAAGGCTCAGGGGATTCAGGGAACTCAGTGGAACCACATACTTTGAGAGTATCCATACAGATGAGTCAATCTCAGGTTCAAGAGTTCAAGTTTTTCCAGGCAGGACGCTGATCATAGCATAGTAGACCAATCATGACTAAAGCATTCCACTCTCTTTGAAGCCTATAAATATCAGAACCTGAGTTTGTTTCTCAGTTTAATCCAATCTCCTACTGCAGGAACTACCAAAGAGGACCACTGGCTTTCACACTTAGTATTTAAATTTGTTAATTATACTTAGTTTCTCATTATCCCTCTGCAAGGTATCAAATCAACTTAGTAACCAGCTGATTCCATTGTCCTTAAATATGCTGTTCCTCCATAATGAATAAAAGCCTGAATCTTCATCCCAGCCCAGGCATTCTCCTCTATCAGGAAGTACTTCCAAGTACTGGGAAATGTTTAGCAGTCGGGTTGCCACCTTGTGCCAGGGTTATCTATACCTCAAATACCATTGGGGAATGGGGCTTTCCTTGCCAGCTGTGTGATCTAGAACCACAACCCCCCTCTTATCACCTCTTGTTTTTTATTATTCCCGGTACTGGTTGTACTGGTTGATCCCAATACAATATTGGTTGTATTGGTGTCTATGAAACAGACGCCAAGCAAAGTTAGAAGTGCCAGATAGAATTCTTGGTGGTAGCACCTCCCTTGTAGTCCAGTGGTTGGGAATCTGCCTGCCAGTGCAGGGGACCCGGGTTCAATTCCTGGTCCAGGAGGATTCCACAGGCCCTGGGGCAGCTGGGCCCATGTGCTGCAACTACTAAACCCCTGCTATAGAGTCCTCACCTCAATAAAAGAAGCCGCCACAATGAGAAGCTTGCTCATAGCAACTGGAGAGTAGTGTCTGCTTGCTGCAACTAGACAAAGCCCGTGTACAGCAATGAAGACCCAGCACAACCAAAAATATGTACATTGAAAAAAAAAATAATTTTTGGTGGTAAAGTCTATGAAACATAAAAGGGAGAGAAGCAGGATTAGGCAGGGAGAGACTTCAGACTGCTAGGTAGGTCTGACCTGGTGAAAAGCAAGGGGAAACACAGGAGGATGGGGTAGGAGACCTTCAGACTGGTATAGCGTTGGTCGGCGTGGTGGGGAACACTAGAGTAGAAATGGCCTGCATTTGAGTAAAAATGGTCAGGCCCCCATACCCTCATTATTCCAACTGGGAATAACGTGGCTTGAGTTTGAATGCTGCAATTAGATCATTTCTGGGTGGGCTTCAGAGGGTCCATTCATATCCTGAAATTATAAGCGAAAATCAGTGTGTGTGTACTTTTCTAGGATCCATAGCTTTCCACTAAATTTTCAAAGAATTCCCCGATGCCCCAAAGGTAATGCCACACTGGTGTGAATTCACTTGATCATCCGAGCATGTTCTCCCGGTCCCTGCCGTATCCCGTCTCTTCTAGAGAGTGGATTATGTCCTTGTGTGCTGGCCACACTGGACTGCTTTGCACTCCTCGTGTGCTCTAAGCTCATCCCTAGCTCAGAGCCTTTACACTAGCTCTTCCCTGTGCCTGGAATGCCCTTTCCTTGGAGGCTCTCCTGATGTTTTACTCTAGGCTTCAGCGTCCATGTCACCTTCTCAGAGATGCCTGCTCTGATTCCACAAACTAAAGTACGTTCCTCCATCACTCCTAGCATACTTCTCGGTTTTGTTTCTAGCATAGCACTCTCCCATCTGATCTGCTCTTCTTTGTTTGTTATATATCTTTGCCCAGTAGGATGTAAGCTCCCTGAAGACAGGAATCATTCTGTCTTGTTCACCATGCTGTCCCCATAGCCTAGAATGTGGCTGACACACAGGAGACACTCAAAATATTTTCTTAAAATTGAAGTATACTTGATTTATAATGTTGTGTGAATGTCTGCTGTCTAGCAAAGTAATTCAGTTATACATACATGCTTTTTCATATTCTTTTCCATTTTGCTTTTTCACAGGATATTGAATATAGTTCCCTGTGCTATACAGTAGAACTTTGCTGTTGATTCATTCTATATGTACCAGTTTGCATCTGCCAATCCCCAGCTCCCAGTCCATTCCTCCCCTACCCCCCATCCCCTTGGCAACCATAAGTCTATTCTCTATATCTGTGAGTGTGTTTCTGTTTCGTAGGTAAGTTCTTTTGTGTCATATTTTAGATTCCACATGTAAGGATATCATATGGCACTGGGAAGGATTGGGGGCAGGAAGAGAAGGGGACGACAGAGGATGAGATGGCTGGATGGCATCACCCACTCGATGGACATGAGTTTGGGTAAACTCTGGGAGTTGGTGATAGACAGGGAGGCCTGGTGTGCTGCAGTCCATGGGGTTGCAAAGAATCAGACATGACTGAACGACTGAACTGAACTGATAATGGCATTTGTCTTTCTGTTTCTGACTTCTTTCACTGTTATGATAATCTGTAGGTCCATCCATGTTGCTGCAAATGGCATTATTTTATTCTTTCAAAATGTTTTCTTAAAGAATAAATGCTTGTCTTCTCTATCCATTAAAATATTTTCCCATGTGTCCTTTTCCTACATTTTTGTAGCTACTTTATAAAATGTAGATATAATTATTAATAATCCAGACATCCAAAAAAATTCCAGACTATAACAGAACCCTATGTACTAGCCTCAAAGAGAGACAGATGTTAACATTTGGCTCAGCTGCTTCAATTTCTCTTCTACTTGTTTAATATTTAAGCTAAACTTTCATATATCACATTTTGTGACACCCTTTCTTTTTCTTGGCTGTGCTGGGTCTTTGGATTCTTCATTGCCGTGTGTGAGCTTTCTCTAGTTGCAGTGGGTGGGAGCCACTCTCCAGCTGCAGAAGGCAGGCTTCTCACTGCAGCGGCTTCTCTTGTCACAGAGCACAGGCTCTAGTTCGCAGGCTTCAGCCGTTGCAGCTCGCGAGCCGTGGGCTCTGAGTGTGGGCTCAGTAGTTGGGGTGCATGGCCCTAGTTGCTCCACAGCACGTGGGATCCTAGTTTCCGGGCCAGGGATGGAACCATTGTCCCCTGCATTGTAAGGTGGATTCTTAACCACTGGACGAGGAGGGAATCCTGACACCCCTTCTTTTGAATGGTAACTACTGCCTTTAAGGTGCTGTATGTCATTTCCATGGGGTCGCAAGAGTCGGACACGACTTAGCGACTACCACCACCACCACCATGTCATTTCTACCTATTTTTAATAGTTTAACGGTAAGTTTGTATTCACAAGTAACATGTGCTGTTTTTAACTGAAGTGTAGTTGATTTATAAAACTGTGTTAGTTTCAGGTACAGCAGTGTGATTTCCAAATATGTGTGTATATATATCCTTTTAAAAAATTATTTGCCATTATAGGTTATTATAAAATAGTGAATATAGTTCCCTATGTTATGCAGTAAATCCTTATTATCTATTTTACATATGGTAGTATGTATCTGTTAATTACATACACCTAATCTATCCCTCCCTGCCTTTCCCTTTGGTGACTGTAAGTTTGTTTTCTATGTCCATGAGTCTGTTTCTGTTCTGGAAATAAAATCATTTGTACCATTTTTTAGATCCCACATATAAGTGATAAAATATTTGTCTTTTTCTATCTGATTTACTTCACTTAGTCTGATAACCTCTAGGTCCATCCATGTTGCTGCAAGTGGCATTATTTCATTCTTTTTATGGCTGAGTAATATTCCATCAAATATATATATATTTCCATCAAATATTCCATTTATATATATAAATATATATATATAATATTATATATAAGTATATCATATATATCAAATATAAAATACATCACATATAAAATATATATTATAAATTATAAATAAATATATATTATATATATTATATTACATGTATAATCTTATATATTATATATTTCTATATTATAAATATATAGTTTTATATAATATATAATATATAATATAATATATCATTGGATAAAATTATATAATGTATGTATAATATATATTATATAAAATAATAAAAATATAATATATATAATTATTATATACATTATATTTTATAATGTAAATAATATTATGTATAATATATTATATATAATTATTTATATTATATATTATATTGTATAAATTATATATAAATTATAATATATATAATATTTTATAATATAAAAATATATTTATAATATATTAATAATATAATATAATATTATAGTATAATTAATATATATAATATGTTAGTATATAATATATTATATATTAATTATAGTAATCATATATAATATATTATATATTAAATATAATATGTTAAATATATTAATTATACTATATAATATATATAATATATATTACATACATGTATTATATCATATATATCATATAAATTATATATAATTAATATAATATTATATATAATTAATATACAGTTACACAATTATATAATTATTATTATATATACTATATATTATTATATATAATTATCAATATAATTATAATATGATATAATTAATACTATAATATATACATAATATATTATGTATATCTAATATATATGATATATATCTGATATATGATGTATATATAATATATATGATATATATTATGTATATTATATAATATATAATTATATATTATATAATACATATTATATATATAATAAATATGTTATATAATATATGTAATAATATAGTATAATATTATAATATTTATATTGTTACATATATTATATGACATATTTATTATATATAAATATATGTATATAATATTATATATATTATATTTGTATATTATAATATATTATATATTATGGAAATACATGTGGAATCTAAAATATATGGAAATGACATATATACATAGCATATAATAATTTATATATTATATATATTATATATATAATTATATATTATATATATAAATAGCATCCCAGTTGGTGCCAGTGTTAAAGAACCTGGCTGCTAATACAGGAGACATTAAGAGAGGCTGGTTCAGTCTCTGAGTCGGGAAGATCCCCTGGAGGAGGAAATTGCAACCCACTCCAGTATTCTTGCCTGGAGAACCCCATGAACAGAGAAGCCTGGCCTGCTACAGTCATGCGATTGCAAAGAGTTGGACATGACTGAAGCGACTGTGTGTGCTAGTCGCTCAGCTGTGTCCAACTCTTCGTGACCCCATGATTAATGTAGCTTACCAGACTCCTCTGTTCATTTGGGTCATATGGGAACTCTATTTTTAGATTTTTGAGGAATCTCCATGCTATTTTCCACAGTGACTATACTGATTTACATTCCCACCAGCTTGTAGGAAGTTTCTCTTTTCTCCACACCCTCTCCAGCATTTATTATTTGTAGACTTTTTGATGATGGCCATTCTGTCAGGTGTGAGGTGATACATTACTATAGTTTTGATTTACATTTCTCTAATAATTAACGATGATGAGCACTTTTCATGTGCCTGTTAGTCATCCATACAACACATGCGATCTTTATATGTCCTAAGATTCTATAGAAATATGTGCATCAGTTCAGTTCACTTGCTCAGTCGTGTCCGACTCTTTATGACCCCATGAATCGCAGCACGCCAGGCCTCCCTGTCCATCACCAACTCCCGGAGTTTACCCAAACCCATGTCCATCAAGTCGGTGATACCATCCAACCATCTCATCCTCTGTTGTCCCCTTCTTCTCCTGCCCCCAATCCTACCCAGCATTAGGGTCTTTTCCAATGAGTCAACTCTTCGCATGAGGTGGCCAAAGTATTGGAGTTTCAGCTTCAACATCAGTCCTTCCAATGAACACCCAGGACTGATCTCCTTTAGGATGGACTGGTTGGATCTTCTTGTAGTCTAACGGACTCTCAAGAGTCTTCTCCAACACCACAGTTCAAAAGCATCAATTCTTCGGTGCTCAGCTTTCTTCACCGTCCAACTCTCACATCCATACATGGCCACTGGAAAAACTATAGCCTTGACTAGACAGACCTTTGTTGGCAAAATAATGTCTCTGCTTTTAAATATGCTATCTAGGTTGGTGGTAACCTTCCTTCCAAGGAGTAAGCGTCTTTTAATTTCATGGCTGCAATCACCATCAGCAGTGATTTTGGAGCCCAAAAAAATAAAGTCTGACAGTGTTTCCACTGTTTCCCCATCTATTTCCCATGAAGTGATGGGACCAGATGCCATGATCTTAGTTTTCTGAACGTTGAGCTTTAAACCAACTTTTTCACTCTTCTCTTTCACTTTCATCAAGAGGCTCTTTAGTTCTTCTTCACTTTCTGCCATCTATTTAGAGCTATTTAAATATTTAACACTATTGTTGGGGCATAGACTGAGCTCTGGAGTCATCCAAACTGTGGACTTTTTGCTATACCAGAGAATACAGTTCCTTATTGTTTAAGCCAGGTAAGTTGCGTTTGCTGTTATGCACTGCTGAAAGCCTCTTTCCTGTGATAGTCTCACTCTATTAACATTTCTCACCATTGGGTCCTTAAACTCTAGCAGTTTTCACTTGGCTGTAGATTTACCAACTGTATAGACACTTTTTGTTTCTTCTAAAGATCATCCAATTTGGAGATCTTTAGTATTAGTCATTTCTTGCCGTGGAACAAATTTAGCAGTGCCAAGCAACACAATTTGTTATCTTGCCTAGCTTCTGAAGGTTGGGGATCTGGGGGCAGCTTATCTGGGTGGTTCTGGCTAAGGGGACTCTTGCTAGGTTGCAGGCAAGTTGCCGCTGAGGGCTGCAGCCACCCAAAGGGCCCCAGAAGGAAGGATGTGCTCCCAAGCTCCTTTGGGGGACTGTTGTCAGGAAGCTTTGGTTCTTTTCCATGTGAGCTTTACTTCTCCCAGAGTGAGTGATCTGACAGAGAGAGTGACAGAGACAGAGAGAGACAGAGACAGAGAGAGAGTCTGAGAGAGAGGAGAGTGGTCCTGCACAGCTCACCACCAGGCATCTGTCCACACCTATGCAGTTAGCAACAGGGATAACCCTCACTTTGCTCCCTTATTTTTCTCCCTAATCACTGACCCATCCTTTTTATCTCCTCGGTGCCTCTCAAGCCACTTCTCTCCATCCCGTTGCATACTGGATATTGTTGCAGAGGTGAACCTGGGGCACCAATCATCCAGTCACTGACCCTCAAGTTGTTTCCCATGACCCCCGCAGAATCAAGTTCATGGTTTTCAAGGCCTGCCTGCACCTGTAGCCTCCAAGTACACGGTCCTTCTCATCTCTTGTCCTCTACTCTCCCTTCCCTCTGTGTTTCTTCAGCTCCGCAGTTCAATGTTGCCTTCTCCGGTTAACTTTTCTGACCTTCAGACCCCTGCTTCATGCCTCTGGAATGTTCTGTCTTTTAGCGGGATCTTTCGTTGTGGTACAGACTCTCTAGATGTGTTGCGTGGACTCAGTAGTTGCAGCGTAGACTTTATTGCTCTGCGGCATGTGGGATCTTAGTTCCCCTGACCAGGGATTGAACCCATGTCCCCTGCATTGCAAGGTGGATTCTTAACCACTGGGATACCAACGAAGTCCCCTTCCCTACAGTCTTTACAAATGTCAGAATACTTTTTATTTAGCACCTGGATTGGGTCCACTCAGGTCAGACCTCTCAATTTGTCTTTGAACAAATGCACACTCTGCCCCTAGACCTCCAACTGGAAGCATAACTGTACAAGGCGATATATTTTTCAGACACACATTGGCTTCAAATCAATATAGGAACATAACCTAACTTCCATCACCAGAGCTGTGAAAAATAGTACCTATTTCAAAATGAAACTCTAAGATTAGATGTTCGTAACAGTCAGGCCTGACTAAACTACCATTATGCAGGCCAGCCTCATTTTAATCTCACCAGAATGATAAGGCAGCTCTCACCTCCCTTTTACTGATGAGTAAAGTAAAACTGCTGCTTTCCTGGTGGCTCATATGGTAAAGAATCTGCCTGCAATGGAGGAGCCACAGGAGATGCAGTTTCAATCCCTGGGTCAGCAAGATCCCCTGGAGGAGGAAATGGCAACCCATTCCAGTATTCTTGGTTGGAGAATCCCATAGGCAGAGGAGCCTAGTCGGCTACAGTTCATGGGGTCAAAAGGAGTCAGACACGACTGAGTGACTGACACTTTTCACTTTCTTTCTCAGAGGGGCCAATGGACTTGCCCAGGTTCACCCAGCCAGTAGGTAGGAGAGCCTTGGTTCACCCTGGGACCTGGTGCCTTTTTCATGCCACCATACCCTGCTGCCTTCCCTTGGAATTTTTCCATGTTTTGGTCCTTTACGCACCCAAAATGGCTCAACTATATGTCAAAACAGCACAACTGTATGTAACTCTTGAGTTAGTCATTTGGACTGGGGTCCCAGTTTTTGCCAGAGTTCTTTATAAAGCTTTGCAGCTCGTGGCATAGCAGAAATTTTGATTTAAATTGAAGTTTATAAATACACATATGAAAATCAAGAACTGGTTTCCCCAAGAGATTCAGGAGTGCAATGACCATGAAGGAAGGAAGCGCACCCTCTTTCAGCAATTTCCATGAAGAATGACATAGAGAAAGAAGAATGTGGCCAAAGAAAGAACCACAGACTCACCTACCCACTTGCCCAGCTCCCAGTGGAAAGGGAGTGGGGCTGAGCCAGCCCTGGAGGCACAGAATCATCTCTTGTTGTGTAGGTGAACAGCCAGGATTCATTAGGGCTGGAGACTTCCATGGCGGGGCCAGTTAGAGCAGGCTCTGGTGGAAGAGCCCTTTGTCTTTCCCCAGACCTACCCTTCTCCATCTCTGGCCCTGGGTGACTTGAACTTTGTGTTTCGTACAGCTGATGAAAACCAAACATGGTGACCAGCAAGCAGTCTGGAATGCCTCTCGTCGGCTTACAGACGGGTCTCACCCTAGCTATTCCCTCTGGCTTGCCCTTGATGGTCTCTGCTCAAGCTGCTGATCTGAAAAAGTTACAGCTTGGAGACTGGGGAGCTGTTGGTATTCACAAGACAGCCTCCGCTGCGGTTTCTTTCCGTGTATTCACATGCAATCAGCCTCCAACGGCAGTGAAAAAGGTTCAGGTTTTTTAGAGTGCCTCATCCTTTCATGTGAAAATTAGTGGGGATTGTGACTTGTAATTAAATGGGTGGCCCGACTCCATCTATTACAGCCAATTGTTGATTTCTGAGTGCTCATTATCCGAAGATAATTCTTAATTCCAGGTATCGGTCCCTGTTTCCCAGCATGGCACTTTGCCTCTTTCACATCCAGCCTTTCTAGTGATTTATTCCTCCCAGAAGTGGGTGTCGAAAGTGAGGGCAGGAGGGGAGAGAACCATAATAAAAATAGTTAATGTTTCCTGAGTACTTAGTGTATTTTAGACACTGTTCTGAGCTCTTTACTCCAACCCCATGGGGGCAGGTACCATTATTCTCCTCACTTAACAGATGAGAAAACTGCAGCCATCATAGGTGAAATAACCTACCCAGGTGTACACAAGTAGCTAGTGGTCCACGTGGATTCAGCACTAGGCAGTGTGATCCAGAGCAAGTGCTCTTAAGACAAAAATAGAAAAAAAAAAAGGGGGGGGGTGGGGAGGGTCCTAAGAATATCCATTGTGCAGTTTATAGCTTAGACTCAATCACTGTATGTACCAAACCACTTTCCCCAAACCCAACAAATATTTGGTGAATTTTTTGTTAATTTGTGAAGATCAGTGATTCTAAAAAATCTAGGTGTTTGCATATCCCTATGAGACTTTGAAGAAGGCCCTAACTTCCTCTTGCTCCAAAAACTGCATGAAAAATTTGCATATCATTTCCAGAGGTTCAAAGGCCCTGTGAAAAGTCCTCCCAGTAGACCCCATGGAACCTGGGTCAAGAATCCTAATTTAGAACAACGCTAAACTCTATCAATACGAAAAACTGAGTTAATGGAAAGAGAGGAAGCTAAACTTGCATAGGAAAACTGAAATTTATGTAGGGTTGTATGACCTCAGACAAACTACCCACCTTTTTTGTGTCATAGTTATCGCTTCCCTCTTCCTCTGCCAGTCCAAGTTCGTTGTCAAGTTCAACAAGGTAATATCTGATCACTGCTTTCAGTTCCCCAGAAGAACATGTCCCATTCCTTTTTGAGAATTCCTTTCCAGGTTCCCTAGTTCTAGGAAGTTTGCAAACCCAAATTAGTGCCATTATTCCTGTGGGCATACCAAAAATAGATAGATGTGACCTCCTGTTTCCAGTCCCCTAAGCCTGGAGCAGCAAAGACCTGGCAATAGAGACTTCTTTAGGGAGCAGCCAGTCACATGCATCACCTGGTGCCCCACCCTGGTGGGCTAAATTGCTGTAGGGATAAAACTGCTGGGTAGACTCAGGGAGGGTTTAGGGGTGTGTGTGTGTGTGTGTGTGTGTGTGTGTGTGTGTGTGTGTGTGTGTGTGTAGGTGAAGGGAGACAAGGGAAGAAGGAAGTGGCATTGTCAGCTAATGGGAGAAACAGATTCCTAAGAGGCTGTAATACTACTGAGGAAGGAGGTAGAAACCTCCCTCCCACCCCCCCACCCACCCCCAGGGTGACATGATTGGAGATTCATCCCTCAGCACTGAAACTCCAAGAAGAGACGAGCAGAATAAGGGAAGAGGCTGGGCCCCTCTCAGTCCACATATTTCTTGTTCTCAAAGTCTGAAGACTTCGCCGATCACACATGTGCTGGAAAGCTCCTTGAAGGTCAGAGGGGAGTGATGCTAACTAATGCCAAGCTACCCATATGCCTTTTCAGTAAAATCCATCTAGGCTAAGAGATGCATGCATACACACACATGGGATGATCCTGAGATATACCAAATATGGACTGTGAACCAGGCAAATCAAAATGATTGGCTAAAGAAAACCCTGGAAGAAATACCCCATAAAAGTCATTCAAACTGCCACAAGGACACGACTCAGTGACTCTCTCTCAGAGTCCCCTCGTGTGTCTATCCACACCTACTGTACTTGTTTTCTCTCTTAATAAACACTTTACTTATCTCGCCAGTTTCTATCTTTGTGGAAATTATTTTCTGCAAAGCCAAAGGGCCAGGGCCTTTGTCACTGACCACTGATCTAGGAGCTAGGATCTGGTACTTTCTCCGCCACTCCCTGGTCTCAATCTCTGGCTGGGAACCCAAGCCCCGCTCCAAATCGTTGCAGACTGAGGCCACCGGAGATCATATCCTATGGTTACTTGGAAACCATGTCAACTCCTCCCTACTCCCATCATCAAAGGACTAGGTCTGGTTGACCAGCAAGAAAGTAAACCTCTCCTCTTCTAACCTCCTACCCAGCTGCCCTTTGGCACTTCCCCCACCCTCCCCTTTAAGGTTATTTTTGGTGCCTGTTTTAACAAATTTCACTTTAATAGAGAAATTGAGGGTGAGGAAGAAGGCCCATACTATGGGATTTCCATGGGGTCAGTCTCAGACAGATAATACAGACAATGATTTATATTTATTGAGCATTTAGAACCAGCTCAACCTCGTGCTAAGGGCCTTATGTATATAATCTCATTAAATTCTCCAAACAGTCCACAAAGTAGTTTTGGTTATTATTTTCATTTTACATGAGACAGTTGAGATTCAGAGAGCTAGTGGTGAATGGAAGATTTGACCGCTAGGTTCTTACTCCCAGTCTTTTGGCTGCAGTGGGCCCCAGAAGCAGAGCTGAGTTTTAGGGATTGCCCTGAGTGGAGTACCAATGGCAGGGCTCCTGCCCTTCCAGGCTGTCCTGAGTCCCAGGACTCTACCTTCCCCGAGTTCCTCCCATTGTTTTCCCTTCAACTTCCACTGCTTGCTCCTCGCTCCAGACCTTGTTCAGTAGTCCAGACCTTCTCTCTAGGCAGGCCTTGGCCTCCTCTATCCCCATTCTGGACACCAGGGAGGCTTTTCTTCTCGGATTTTGCTTTGGGCCCCATACCTTCTGCTCCTAAACAGTCAGAGTCTTACATTAACTATCGAATAAAATCCAAGCACCATGACTACATGCTTTCTCTTTACCTTCTCTCTCCAAACTGTACAGAGTGTTTATCCTCTTGAGTTGGCTTTTGTTCTGAGATATGTGTGTGTGTGTTTGTATCAGTCAGTTCAGTCGCTCAGTTGTGTCCAACTCTTTGCGACCCCATGGACTGCAGCACGCCAGGCTTCCCTGTCCATCACCAACTCCTGGAGCTTGCTAAAACTCATGTCCATTGCGTTGGTGATGCCATCCAGCCATCTCATCCTCTGGCATCACCTTCTCCTCCCGCCTTCAATCTTTCCCACCATCAGGGTCTTTTCCAATGAGATTATATATGTGTGTGTGTGTGTGTGTGTGTGTGTGTGTGTGTGTGTGTGTGTGTATAATCTCAAAACTGTTTAACATTCATTTTAATATTTATTTATTTTATTTATTTGGCTGCACCGGGTGTTAGTTGTGGCATGCGGGATCCCTAGTTATGGGCATTTGAACTCTTAGTTGAAGCTAGTTCCCTGATCAAGGCTCAAGCCCAGGCCCCCTGCCTTGAGAGCTTGGAGTCTTAGCCACTGGACCACCAGGGAAGTCCCTAAAATTCATTTTTTTTAATTTATTTATTTTTAGTTGGAGGATAATTGCTTTACAATATTGTGTTGGTTTCTGCTATACATCAGCCTGAATCAGCCATAGGTATACATATGTCCCGTCCCTCTTGAACCGCCCTCCTACTTCCCACCCCATTCCAACCCTCCAGGTTGTCACAGAGCATTGAGTTTGAGCTCCCTGCATCATACAGCAAATTCCCACCAGCTATCTATTTTACATATGGAATTGTATATGTTTCAAAGCTACTCTCCCTATTTGACCCATCTTCTCCTTCACTGTGTCCATAAGTCTGTTTTTTATGTCTCCATTGCTGCCCTGCAAATAGGTTCATCAGTACCATCTTTCTAGATTCCATATATATGTGTGTGTGTGTGTCTAAAATTCATTTTAACGGTTTACATTGCCATAGGTCCTTTGAAGAAAGGATAAATATAAAGTATCCTTTAATTAAACATGTAAATACTCATTTATTTCCCAGTGGCACTAGATGAACACAGCCCTTTTTCTTAGAAAGGCCTCCCCACTCCCTCCATAGATTGAGATCCTGCCTCTTTCAGGTCCCAGATCAAGCTTCCCCAGTTCTGGGAAGCCTCCCAGTGCTCTAGGCCCAAATGATCACTTCTCCCAACCTTGGTTCTTCATCTGACCTCACAAACTGGGGTCAAGCACATCCGGATTCCCTGAGTTAGACCTGGGTTGTCAGTCCTGCTCTGCCAGTTCCAGCCAAGTGACCTTGAACAAGTCATTTAATCTCTGAGTCTTGGTTTCGGCATCCATACTACGGGGACAGTGCCATCTACTGTACACGGTGACTATAATGGCTAAATAAAACACTGCATACACAGAATGTTAAGAAACAGTGTGCCTGCTGGCTGGGATTGTAGCTTCTGGACCCAAGCTGCTTGGGTCTGCCATTTACTTGGATGAGCTATTGAATTCTCATGCCCCAGTATCCCTCTCTGTAAGACTGAGATGACAGGTGTATTATGAGGAATAAATGAGTTGATACATGTAAGGTACTCAGATGCCTGGCATAGAGAAATTGATCAAGAATGTCAGCTGTTATCTTGTAATACATCCTTCGTCCTCACTTCAACATCTCATTTGCTATCTCCATACCTAGACTGAACACCCTCACTACGGGGACAATCCTATGTGTTCTTTTATCCCTGAGCCCACTGCTCTGCCTGTGTGCAGGAGCTCTTTAAGCTGCTGAACTCACCATAATGGGCGTTGTGGGACCATGCAGAATACCCCCAGCAGCCTATAGGGGCAAAGGATAAAGTTTCCAGACTGTGAGCGCCGGGAGCAAACGCTGGGCAGGAAGGAGACTGAGGATACAGGTGGACGGGGAGGCAGGTTAGCTGCTTTTCTTCCCCCATCTCCAGCTCACCCCCTCCCCCAAGGCCAGGCGTTTAATCTGGCCGACTCAGTGTGTGCAGCCAAGGCAGGCACTGGACCTCCCATCCGGGCTGGAGGTGGGGGTGGGGCTTCAGACCTCACCTGAGGTGGGGGAAGGGGGGCGCAGCCCCGTCTACCTCCGCCCCCCATTCAGGGTCCTGCTGGCTTCTCCCCTGCCCTCATCGCCTAGGGGAGCCCAGCCGGACCTGGGCGGGCCTCCGTGCCCCGCAGCTTCCCTTCCAGCCACAGGCCGGAGCCTCCCCGCGTGGCCACACCTCCCCGGGCTCCGCAAGGGTTAAGGCGGCCGCGGAGAGGAGAGGTTTGGGCTGACGTCGCGCCGGCTGAAGGTGGTTCCCCTCGGACGAGGATGGGAGAGCCTGGCGAGCTGAAACCCGAGCTCCCGCTCAGCTGGGGCTTGGGGAGGTCCGCGTAGGAGCCGCCTGCCCGCCGGCCACCCTCGTTCCCTCCCCAGCAGTCTCTCCGGGCACCGCCGCGGGAACGATGGAGCTGGGCTGGTGGCCGCAGCTGGGGCTTACTTTCCTGCAGCTCCTTCTCATCTCGTCCTTGCCAAGAGGTACTGTGAGTCGCATTCAGGACCCCCCAGGAGGGTTAGTTAGGGGGCAGGAGCGGAGTGTCCCAAGAGAGGGTGCTTGTGTGTCTGTGGGTGGTGGTGGTGAGCTTTCTTCTAGTGGGATCTTGGGGGCTTGGCTGGTGGTGCTGAAGTGTCCCTCTTTCTTCCTAAGAACGTGACACCGTTTTTCTGCCATCCCAACTTGTGGGACTGAACTGGGACTGAACGTACCAGCTTCAGTTTTATGTGCTTTTTCCCCCCAGCTTTTTAAAGCACAAAATTATCGCTGGGGTTGTACCCAGGCTCAGGTACCCCCTCTGACATGCAAAAGCCAAATCTCTACTTGGAAAAAGCCCCCTCCCAGGTGAGCTGGGAGGAAAGAGGTGAATAAGAGCAGGGCTTGCAATGAGGGTGTTTGTCCCGAAGCATCTTGTTGAGGAAATCTCACACTGCAACCGTTCAGAACAGATTGCCAGCAAGGGAGAGGTGCTCACTCAGCATATATACACTTCCTTTCTGATAAGGATGAGAAAGAAGAAGAAAAAGCCGGGGTGAAGAGTGCAAGTTGATTTGGGGGATGCACAGAGTTTATTTAGAGAGAACTGTGGCTTCTGTGTTTTTCACATGTCATTTTCTGAGCCACAAACCCCACGTCAGATGGGCTCCTGGGGCAAGTGAGGTTGAAACAAGACCCAAAGCTCTTGGGAGCCTCTTGACCCAGCAGAAGCAAGGGGAGAGCAGGCTTGTCCTGTGACTGCTGCTGGGCAATCAGGGAAGGTGGACTTTTCAGGAGCACCTGTCCCACTATGGCTAGAGAGGCCAGGTGTCAGGAGGCAAGGTGAGACCTCAGGAGGTAAAGTGCACAGGTGATAAAATAGGGCAGCTTTGTGGGGGAGCAGGGAGTGTATGAGCCTTTGCTACTCCCCTCTGTGGGGGTGACCTGCCACCTGTGCTGGTGACCTGTCACCTTTGCTTTACTTAAGAAGTGGGTGCTTTGTTGCTGCATGTAGCTGGCAAGCACCCAACAATGAAACAGAGTAAGTTGGGTGGTGAGGGTGTAGAAAGCCATCGGCTACTGTAGAAGGGAAGCTGGACCTCAGCACATATCCCTTCAAGGTGAATGAACAAAACCGAGACACATGAAAAGCACACCCCCGCCCATCCATTTTAGTCAATACTTTCCATCTACCTGTAGCCTGCCAGCACCAGGTGAAATATTCCTTGGTGACTGACTCTCAAGCTGGAGAGTGTTTCATTTGAATTTTGCCTTATTGGTGTCTGGAACAGCCCAATGATGTAGGGAGAAGGAGCCCGGGAGGGTGGAGTCTGATAATCCTTTAACCCAGCCACTTGCCCGAGGTTTAGTTGGTGACGTTTCCTTACGGCTTGTCCCTGTTCCACCTCTGCCTCTTGGAGCCAACCTTCCAGGGCACAGTGGCCCCGGCCCAACTCCAGAGGAGCATGCATCCTTCTACAGTGCCAGGGCTCCCAGGTTTAGTCTTCTTGTCCCTGCATCTCTTTTTCTAATGTGGCAGGTGAGATGGCTGAAACCCATAAAAGCTAAAAACTAAAGCTCAGCTGCCCCTTTTTCCTTGCCCAGGACCTGAAAAACCCGTTTATCCCTGACCTGAGAATCTCTTGTACCTTTTACTCAGGAAAGAAAGCTGACTCTGGTAATGCCAATGCAGGAGACAGGAGTTCAGTCCTTGGGTGGGGGAGATCCTCTGGAGAAGGAAATGGCAACCCAGCCCAGTATTCTTGCCTGGTGAATTGCATGGACAGAGGAGCCTGGCGGGCTACAGTCCATGGGGTCATAAAGAGTCAGACACGACTTAGAAACTAAAACAAAACCACCAACCAAAAAAAAAACCACACAGAAAAGAGCGTCAGGGAGGGTGCATGGTGTCTGGGCAGCCGAGCAGCTGACTGAGCCGGAGAGCAAGGCTATTTCATTGTCTGTCAAACATTCACGTTTAAAGGGAGCACAGAGGGATGGAGTGGAGAAGTGAAATATTTCAAGTTGTGAGCAAGTGAGTCCACTCCCTGCTGGAATTCTGAATCTGGCCCCCGTCAAGGAAAGCTTAGCAGCATATTTCCTCTAATTACTTTTCTAAAAAGAGCATTTGATGAAATGTAAACATCCACTGGGGTGGCACGGCAGACGGTTGTTGCTCATCGACTCGGGACACGTGTCTGAGGATGAGAATCCAAACATCAGGCCAAGTGATAACCCAACACAAACAGCACGTGAGGGGAGAAACCCAATTCCACTGACTTCACCAAATAGCAGTAGCTCTGCCAGCAGGATCCAGCCTAAAAGGAACAACTCATTGAAAAGATGTGACTCTGGGGAATGAAGCCTTCACATGAATAACTTCACAAGTGTTGCTTCCAACAGACATTAGCTGGTGGGGAATGAGCATCCAGGCAACCGGGGAGGATAATTTGAAGCCCAGATATGCAGTGGGCAGGAGCAGCCAGTGCAGAAAGGGAATGTGGAAAGAAAGCAAGGGGGAAGGAGTGGCAAGAAAAATTAGATGTTGGTTTATAATGGGATGTGTTAGCAAATTCCAAGGAGAGAGCTATGAAAATTGGGCCTTCTTGGCAGGGCTAGATTTTTGTGGGGACTATGAAGAGGGTGTTCCCTTGATATATACTCTTAGAACTCCTGGCTTTTCCAACAGGGAAATAATTTGATGGTGGGATCATGGGTTTCAGGAGCTAGGAGTGACTGGAGAGATCATTTAGTCAGAGTACCTCAAAGGCAGAGGACAAGGAGAGTAAGCATCTGAGCATTTATGATGGGCTCAGCGTTTAAACCAAAGCAGGGTAGGTGCTGTTATTCCCCAGATGGGGTTTAGAGAGGGTCTGTGACCTGTTCAAAGATACACAGGCACGGTTCCTGGAAAAGTGAAACGTTTGATATAGCAATTCCACCTCTGGGAATAGACACAAAATAAATGAAAGCAGAAACTCCAGCAAATATTTGTACACCTATGTCCACTGCAGCACTATTGCCAGTAGCCAAAAGGTAGATACAACCCACATGTGGGTAACCAGAATGTGGGTCTATACATACAATGGAATACTATTCAGCCTTAAAAAAGGAGTGAAGTTCTGATTAAAATGACACCATGGATGAGCCTTGAAAACATGATGCTTATGTGGGTAACCTGTAGATTCCAATGTGTGCCAAGAGGAGTCAAATTCATAAAGGCAGGAATACAGTTAAAAAGGGATGGGAAGTGTTCTGCATTAAAATGAACACCATGGATGGGCACAAAAAAGATGATGGTAGTATTATTGCCTGGTGAATGCCCAGGAGATGTAAAGGACAGAGGTTCAGTCCCTGGGCTGGAAGCTGGAGAAGGAAATGGCAACCCACTCCAGTATTATTGCCTGGTGAATCCCATGGACAGAGGAGCCTGGCAGGCTACAGTCCATGGGGTCGCAAAGAGTTGGACACAACTGAAGTGACTTAGCACAGTACAGCAATAATGATAAAAAGAAAACACAAGAAGATTAGTGAAGCCTGGGGTGAGCCCAGACTGTCAGATTCCTGAGCTCAAGCTCACCTGGTACCTGGCTGACAAACTCACACAGCTAACAGCCTCCTACACTGATGCGCATGTAATCGAGGCATGGTTTCAGGACACACATGGCGGGAGAGGGTCCTAGCTCTCTCCCATGTGGGTGGCGCTCTTGTGCCATGGGGTGACTCTGGCAAAGAGGGAAACTATAGCATGGAAGGACTGGCAGCCTTTGGGTCAAAGGTCTGCAGAAGTATTTAGTAGGGTATAGTGCTTAAAAAGGTTTTGAACCTGAATGCTTTGAGGTAAGCTAGGCCCCCTGTCTGGTCTGACACCCCACTGCTCAGTTCACACATGTGTTATCTGCTAGCCCCTGCTTGTATTTGCCTCGTTGACCTCTGTTCCTGGGAGGGATGGGGGAGAAATGGGATGTGAAAGAGAGAAACTAGAAAGCTGGTTGCTGAGTAGGGAGAAGCACAAGTGAGCATTTTGCAGCAGACAGGAACATAAATATATTTTCACTTGTGTGTGTTGTGGAACACAGTCTCACCTCTGTGACCACCAGTAAAATGTTTAATGAATGCACTTGAGGGTGAGCTGTTGGTAGAAGTTGAGGGTGAGGTTGGGTGTTATATCTGGGTCAGTCAACTGGGGACAAAGCACCTTTGCACCCAGAGGCAGAGATGACCTGGAGCATGTAAGTCCCTTAGACATATCCGGAAGCCTTAGGGAGGGCTTTGGAATGCTTCTGGCAGGGACTGTGGATTTGACTTAAATTTATCTGCATCTGGGTTACCCTGGCTAGACAGCAACGGCTGAGATTATGGCGTCTCATGGTGTCTGGAGGGCCTAATGATTGGCCTTAAGTCAGAAAATTATTTCCATCTGCCCTCTTAGGGGTGGCCAATCCAAGAGCAAGAGAAAACCTCTCTACCTGCCTTCCCTGAGCCCAGTTCTAGAAGCTGCAATTGATTTGGGAGGAGGGGTGCGCATTTCAGTAATAAATGAGGGAAAGTGATACCCCGCTCCTCCCCTCACGTGGGAGGACCTGTCACCCCCACTTTGTGGATATTTGAAAGTCACAGGAGCCCAGATCCCTCTCCTCTTATTTTATTTTAACGGGGAGGGAAAACCAGTGTTTACATTTTCCAATTCCTGAATTCCAGGGCAGAGGACCCCGAGGCCAGCTGGAGCTTTGAAAGCTACCAGATCAGTGGCAGAAAGTCTATCAGATTCCAAGCCTGGTCTGTGTTTAAGGAGTTCTGTTTGTCAGTCATCCCCAAATCTGGGCCAAAGTATTAGATTTATAATGGAGAGAAAGAAGTAAAATGCAGGAAAAGTCAAACTTCATATCTATGAACAAAACCACTCAGGGAAGGTAGAGAATTAGAGTTGGCTGGAGATATTTCTCTTAACCAATGGGACTTTCTGCTACTCACTGCCCAACACTGTTCCTTTCCTTGTTCTCAGTTGTCATTTGTGATACAGACACAGAGCCTGTGTGGGTTGAGAGTGGAATAAGCAGGGTTGCACATCAGATATTTCACCTGCAGTGGTGGAAACACCAGTAGTGGAAGCCTCATACCTAAGGGACCAGATCCCAAATAATCTACTGGTATTTGTGGTAAATACCAGGCATTCTCCTATATGCTTGACATGTATTCATGTAATCTTCACAACACATCTAGAAGGTAAGTAGTTATTATCCCTAGTTTACATACTGA
Source organism: Okapia johnstoni (assembly GCA_024291935.2). Classification (NCBI taxonomy): domain Eukaryota; kingdom Metazoa; phylum Chordata; class Mammalia; order Artiodactyla; family Giraffidae; genus Okapia; species Okapia johnstoni. The sequence goes on from CM044325.1 coordinate 13,739,321, forward strand.
AAGAGAGGTACAGTACTTGCCCAGGTAACAGAGCTGGACGTCAGTGTTTTGAACCCAGTCTGACCCTATAATGCATGCACCGAAGCAGTAACACTGCTGTAGTCAGTAGCGAGTCCAGCTATGGTAGATCTTCTGTCTGTATTTTGGCCAAATCATAAGGACCACGGTGTTAGTAAAGAGTTCTGGTTGTCCTGTGGATATTCCAAGAGCTGATATTCCCCGGCCCTTGAGTCAGCAAGGTCACATGCTAGCCACTGTGGAGGCAGAATGGATGTAAGAGAGGAGGGAGAGACTTCAGCAGCCCCCGTGGGACCACGTGGAACCCAAGAGGAGCCATTTTCTAGAGGAAACATGAATGTTAAGCAGATCGCAAATCCCACTCATTTCTGGGTAGCTGTCCACAGGCACGTGCATCTCATTATGATTAGACGTGGGAAGTGAGAATTTCTTTGTCTCATGGTCAGACTTTATAATCAAAATCACATTTCTGCTTGTGGAGCGACAGAGTTAAGGATGAGACATGCTTCATGCCTGGCCCTGAGACTGTGGAGCACTAGTATTTTATGGATTTATTCTGTCAAGATCGTCAATGTGTGAATTCTTAGGTGATGGAATAGGAGTAGCCGGCCTGGCATGAATAAGGGGAGGCATTTTTCTTTCTTCTTTTTTTTGGCATAACACAGCTGATGGATATTGCAGGGGATGGAGATGCAGCCTCCCTCCATTAATACTGAGATGGATTTTAACCAGTTCATTTCAACCTTGAATGAGGATCTGCTGTCTTTTGGGTCTTTTGTTGAGTGGTTAAGAAAGCCCAAATGAAGACACATGTTTCTGTCACCCTTCTGCCTCTGGAGCTGGGGACATGCCTTTATTCCTGCAGCGTAGGCATCTTTATCACTGCCCTCTCTGAGACTCTGGCTGTCTCAGAGGGCTGAGTTAGTGGTTTGGCAGTGAGTGTCGCTAAGTAGAAGTCTGGTCAGTTGGTTTGGTGATTCCTTTATATCGTGCGACCCCACTTTGGAAGTCAGTAGTGAGGGTGGAGAACACCTAGGATGCCCAGGACAAGTTGCCTGAGCTTAGCTTCTAGCTGGTAGCATCTACTCCCATATTTTCTAATATTCCACTTGGCTTACCTGGGGTGCAAGCAGAAGGGAGGGCTTGGCTGGTATAAAGAATTTTTATTGCCTTACTTCTTGTTTGGCTTTCTGCCTCCTACTGGGTGGTTGACTGCCTGCTTCTAAGTGATGTTCAGCCTCCTTTCTGTGCAAACCTGGCTCCCCTGGCCAATTCACTGGTAGAACAGAACAAGTGAATATTCGAGCCTTCATGGAAATGAGATACAAACTGTAATACACAAAAAAGCAGAATATATTTGGCAGTAATGGACCCAATTGGGGCTTTCCTGGTGGCTCAGTGGTAAAGAATCCACCTGCCAATGCAGGAGACTCAAGTTTGATCCCTGGGTCAGGAAGATCCCCTGGAGGAGGAAATGGCAACCCACTTCAGTATTCTAGCCTAGGAAATCCCGTGGACAGAGGAGCCTAGCAGGCTATAGGTCTTGGGGTCGCAAAGAGTCAGACACGACTGAGCGACTAAACAACAACAGAAGTGAACCCAATGGACTCCCTGTAAAATAGACTCCAAAGGGTCATAGCAGGAGGCATTTCTAACAGTAGTCTTTGTCACAAATAACCTGACCCTGGAAATCACATATGCCTGAGATGTCCGCATTCATTTAGTTACTCAGCAAGCTATCTGGAGATAGCATGATGAATGAGACCAGTCCTTTTCCTAAAGACACTTGTAATCTGTTGAGAGAGCTTATGGTCTAGCCTGGTATTTTCCAAAGTAGGTTTCATGAGATACTAATATTAAAGGATATTCAGCAGAAATAATAAAACCTAGGATGTCATGGTGAAATAAGTTTGGGGAATGTGGGAATTAACTTGGTACAAAGAATATTATAGACTCGGCAAAGCCCTACAATAAAGCAAGCTGTTACTAGCATTTAAAAAGTTGTTCAGCTGCAGAACCTCTTTTCATGTCATACCTTATACCATCAGCGGATTTAGCGCTCTGTGGAATACAGTTTGGAAAACTCGGGTCTCTTGCCCATAATGAATAAAACATTGAAGAATATATATCTCACCACTATGGAGGACAAAGTAAGAAGGGAATTGAAAATCTACAAAACTGGAGCATCTCTTTGGACTTCTGCTGAAAGACAGACAGGAAGTCTGTTGTCCTGCTCACTTCACACTTGCTGAGATGTTGAAAGAACCATAGAGGTGATCCTGGCCCTGTCGTGATAAAAGTCCTCACCAGCGTCGACCTGCGTAGTTCACCAAGAAAGCTTATTTCTGGTCTACAAGGTGCTCACAGTAATGCGATTATCCTGGGATCATTGGGCGGAATGAGGTGTGACTCTGATTAAGGTGCACGTGGTGATGAGGCAGTCCCAGGGAGCGATAAGAGCTGTGACTTGACTTCCCCACTAGGTTGTAACCTTGGTGACAGTTCCACTGTCTCCCCTTCAAAAATGAGGAGAATATTTGAACATCCTTCTAGTTCCTGGGAACATTGAGTTCAAGATCCAAGTCCATTCATTACCAGTTAACTTCCCCCCACCTCAACACACATGCTGGTTTGCCTCCAACCTTTTCTTATGTGTCCTCCTGTCTGCTAGTTTGGATATAGCTCAGGCACCATGATCCTGATTTCTACAACCTGGAAGCGGTCTGGGCTGTTTACACTGGTGCTGTATCCCACAGAGACAGCACGTGAGTTTGAGCTGTTCATCAACCCCTTGTTTGCCATTTCTGGGAACAGCTTTATTCCTCCCTTTCCTAAATATTGTTCTTGTTGTCATGCAACACGGTTTCTCCTTTAGCCCTTGCTTTGCCTGCCTCCTGTCTCTGCCCAGACTTGTTTCAGATTGGATGACTACAGTGGCAATGGATAAGGAATGAAGCAGCTATTCCTTTTAAGGGTTTTCTGCCCAACCCATAACCTTCCCAGCAAAGATTTAGCTCTTCCTGGCCATTTTATGTATTTCATTTTTGATGCCGATATCTTAATATGGATGTGTTCAAGTTTGAATATACATGCACACAGAAAAAAAGAAGTATAGCAACGGTTGTTGTTGTTCAGTTGCTCAGTTGTGTCTGACTCTTTGCGACCCCATGGACTGCAGCACACCAGGCTTCCTTGTCCTTCACTGTCTCCTGGAGTTTGCTAAAACTCACGTCCATTGAGTCGATGATGCCATCCAACCATCTTATCTTCTGTTGTCCCCTTCTCCTCCTGCCTTCAATCTTTCCCAGCATCAGGATCTTTTCCAATGTGTCAGCTCGGAGCACCAGGTGGCCAAAGTATTGGAGCTTCAGCTTTAGCATCAGTCCTTCCGATGAATATTCAGGATTGATTTCCTTTAGGAAATAGATATGGTTATGTATACGCTTATGTGTGTATATGGATGGATATGTATAAACATATGGTTATGTATACGCTTATGTGTGTATATGGATGGATATGTATAAACATGCGGTGTAGAGTATTATGGTTTAAAACATGGGCCAGAGTTGGAATCCTGCCTCCATCATTTATGGCTCTTTTCTTGGAAAATAACTTAACCTCTTTCATGTGGCCTTACCACCTTTCAACCTGTACACTGAGAATAATAGTGTCTTTATCTGAGTTTGAGAAGGGAATGGCGACCCACTTCAGTATTCCTGCCTGGAGAATTCCATGGACAGAGGAACCTGGAGGGCTACAGTCCATGGCATTGCAAAGAGTTGGACGTGACTGAGCGACTAACACACACAAATGAGATAACCTGTTTATTTCTAAATTATCATTGGGATATAGTTGATTTATTATTGTTATTTTATTTATTTATTTTCAATTGGAGTATAATTGCTTTACAATGTTGTGTTAGTTTCTGCTGTATAACAGCATGAATCAGCTGTGTGTATACTGAAGTCCCGTCCCTCTTGAGCCTCCCTCCACCTTCCCCATCCCACCCCTCTAGGTCCTCACAGAGCACTGAGCTGAGCTCCCTGTGCTATACAGCAGCTTCTGAAATAGTACTGAGCCATAAAAAGGAATAAAATTGGGTCATTTGTAGTGATGTAGAAGAACCTAGAGTCTGTCATACAGAGTGAAGTTAAATCAGAAAGAGAAAACCAAGTATACTTGATTTATAATGTGTTAGCTTCAGGTGTGCAGCAAAATGAATCTGCTGTACATACATATATCTCCACTCTTTTTTAGATTCTTTTCCCATATAGGCCATTACAGAGTACTGACTAGAGTTCCCTGTGATATAGAGTAGGTCCTTTTTAGTTATCTGTTTTATAGATAGTAGTGTCTATGTGTCAATCCCAATCTTTGATTTGTCCCTCCCTTCCAATTTACCCTTCCTTCTCCTTACCCTTCAGTGACCATAAGTTTATTTTCTACATCTGTAACTCTATTTTGTAGATAAGTTCATTTGTAACCTTGTTTTTAGATTCTACATATAAGTGATATCATATGATATTTGTCTTTCTCTGTCTGGCTTACTTCACTCAGTGTGACAGTCTCTAGGTGGTCCACTGGTTAAGACTGAGCTTCCACTGCAGGGGGTGAGGGTTCGATCCCTGCTTGGGGAACTAAGATCCTGCATGCCGCATGGCACGACCAGAAAAAAGAGAAAGAGAGATAGCCTATTCAGTATAATGCTTTGCAAAAAGGAGTACTCAGGAAATCAAAGTCATCTTCTGCTCCTCTCTTTTCAACTATTTTTCCCACTAGCACAGAAGGAATTAAGAAGAATTGGGTATTCTATCTTTAGTAGGCTGGAATTTACATGGTCCTTTTCAGGCTCACTTCATCTTGGTGCACAGTCCTATCCTAGTCATCTGTGACTGTGTCAGAAAAAAAAAAATTCCTGACGATTCACCGTATGTTTATTTCTCTGAGACTTGTTTTCTCCCCTTGCTTTTATCACGCATCTGCCTTCCAACCTTAGGGTGAAATTCCTGCCACATGCCTAAGTTTGTCCATGTGCTGGATTCTTGCAGGGGTTTGAGGGGCTGGTGTCTTGCAGAGTGGGTGATTCTGGGTCAGTGATGTCTCCCAAACATAAGATGATGCCCATGGCCACCTGTTGTGATTCAAGGGTAGAGCCAGCCAGGAATCCTCAGGCCAAAAGAAGTTCCCCTTCATCTTGTTCAAGCTTGTAGAGCTGGGGGAGGCAGCTATAATGAGGACTAGCCTGCATGAAACCGCTGCCAGCTTAGGGCTTAGTGAACCATAGGACATACCATTATAAATGCATCACCCTCTCAGCCTGACATCTGCTCTTGGCCATCTGCCTTTGGTAGAAGGAAAATCTGGCTTCTGCTTGGCATCAGTGAACCTGAACGTGAAGACCATAACACTGACTCTGGAGGCTCCTGGCAAAGGGATAGATGTGGTTGACCAAGGCCCCCATAGAGCCCTGGCAGACTCTGGCTCAGAAAGAAGGTTTTAAACATGTGAAGGATTGGGGAACAGGTGGGATTGTTTGTATAATTCTTATATCTGAGGAAATCCAGATTAGATTTTTAGGGTAAGCATAAGTTTTATTGTTTTCTTAAGGAAATATTTTTTCTTGTATTACTTTTTAAAAATATTTATATATTTTTGTCTGTGTCACGCAGCTTGTGGGATCTTAGTTACCTGACAAGGGATTGAACCTGCGTCTTCTGCAGTGAATGCTCAGAGTCCTAACCACTGGACTGTCAGGGAATTCCCAAGTTTTCTTGTTTCTTAATTTATACATTCTAATGCTTTGCTTGATATAATATTTGCTGAGTTCTGTTGCCAGGTACTTTTAGATGCATTATTAAAAAATTTTAGTAGCCAATGCTAATTAAAAAAATAAGATCTATTCAGCTCATATTCCAGTGTTGGAAATAACCCAGAAGCAGCTGTCCTTCTGTGCTAGGGATTTCTAGCACAGTTGTTGAGGATAATGGCAACTTGGGACCCTTCCAAGATGCTCAAGTTTGGGTTTTATTCCCTTTGGCTATAGACGTAGAATTTCTATTCCTAGAAGAGGAGCAGCAGGAGGTGAGGTATGTCCTATTTAAATAGGTGTCTGAAGAGGAGGTATTAGAGAGAAAAGATTAGGAAGTCTAAAAGCAAGGGGGAGGAACTCAGAATGCCGTGATAGAAACAAGAACAGACTGCTTGAAAATGCCATGTATGTGTGGGCCTCTGGGGGAGACACTTACTCACCCCTTTTGTTCCCTTAGCCATCTGTATCTGAGCCATACGTGTGATGGCTTTTTTAAAAAATTTTTTTAGAATATAGTTGATTTACAACCTGAAACTAACACAATATTGTAAATCAACTATACTTCATTAGAGTATATTAGAATGTACAGCAAAGTGAGTCATATATATATATATACACACACATTCTTTTTCAGATCTTTTCCCATATAGGTTATTACAGAACGCTGAGTAGAGTTCCTTGTGCTGTACAGTAAGCCCTTGTTAATTATCTGTGTTATGTACAGTAGTGTGTATACATTAATCCCAGTCTCCTAATTTATCACTCCCCTCCATGTTTCCTCTTTGGTAACCATAGATTTGATTTCCAGATCTGGGAGTCTGTTTCTGTTCTGTAAGAAAACTTCACTTATATCATTTTTTATTTGATTCAACAAATAAGTGATATATATTTTTTTCTTTCTCTGTCTGACTTACTTCACTTAGTATAAAAATTTCTAGGTCCATCCATGTTGCTGCAAATGGCATTATTTCATTCTTTTTTATGGCTGAGTAATATTCTAACATATATATGCACTGTGTCTTCTTTATCTGTTGATGTGTTTTAATTCTACAGAGAATAGCGGTAATGTCTCAACAAACTTGCAATTTTTCTTCCAAAGCACTTCATGCTCATTGCCTCTTTAACTGCAGTGACATTAACAACCCCATCAATCTACATCCATTCTCCTGAGATTCGGGGAAAATGCCACAGCAAGATGTCTTGTTTGTGATTGTCCAGTAGCATAAAAGAGAGGCAGATTCAGTATTAAAATTTGAGTAATCTGATTCCCAAGTGTGTTCACTTCACCAGTGATGCATTCTTGATCTGTAAAGTCAAAGTTGTGAACTCTCTAGAATCAAAGTATTGTGTTGAAAAGAATAAGACTTTGGCCCTAGAAAGAGCTGGCATCTTCACCTGAAAGCTGTGCCACCTAGGACAATTTATTTCCCTTTCTGTTCCTGAGTGTCCTCATCTGTTAAATGAAGAAAATGATCCTTACTTTGAGGGGTGGCTCTGAGGATTCAGTGAACTGGTTTGTTTCAAAGGCTCAGATACATTCTTGTGGGGGCTGGGACCCAGGGAGAGGGGCGATGAATGAGCCGTGACAGAGTGGAGCTTAATAAAGGATGAAGAGGGGAAGAAAGTGACAAATTGATTTTTGCTTCCCTTTCCTCCCCAATGTACTAATGCCTGCAAACTCGATTTCTAGGGAGTCTATTAAAAGATTTATTTCTCCTGATACCCAAAGGGGGTGATGAAGGTGTTGACTTTCCAACTATCATTATCTTATTACCAAGAGGAGCTGTGAGAAGGGGAAGACCAAGGTCAACTGAGGGTGGGAATCCAGCCAGGCTGGGACTGAGAGTCACTTGGTGGTGGGATGGTTTCCAAAGTCTCAGGAGGAGGTACTGAGTCATCGAGAGCCCTAGCAACTGTTCCATCGCCCCTGACTCACAGCATTTCTGTCTGGGATTTGCCTGGCATCTGACATCAGCCCCATGGAGTGGGCGGTCAGACCTTCAGGTGGTTAGGAATGTGCTGTGTCAGAAATCAATTCGGGGAGTTCAGAGAGCCTGAGAGGAGGTAGGGGAGTGAGTCGGATGAGAGGGCAGCCCAAGCTGCCTAAGTGTAGGACTCTGATTCCTACATCTTTTTTTCTCCCTCTGGTCTTAGGTTTATAACATGAAGGACAGCAAAACACTCAGTAGAGATTTTCATTAAATGTGGTTAGAGGGGAGGGCTGTGGGGTTGGGTGGAGACAAAGGCATATTCTAACATCAAGGAGGAGCGAGCCCTTGATGAAAGCACCTTTCTTTGCCACCTTCTGGGGTGGCCTCAGCCTGGGCCTTTGGTCTGACAACTGACATTATATATGGAACAGGCTGGCTCAGGTTTTCATCAAGAATTCTCTGACATTTTTCAGATTTACCTTAACAGTTACTGTGTCAAGTTATTTCCTTGTAACCTGGTGTTGAAACCATGCTACTCAGAGATGACGCTGCGGGGACTCCATTGCCCCTCTGCCCTTCTGTGGAGTTAAGCCCTGGTTGTTTGAGGGATTAAGTGTTCTCCATCATGTCAGCAGGAGAAATATATCAGTGTTGGAGAGCCTTAACGCTAGCTGCCAGGCTGTGAAAATAATGCCAGGCCATGAGGACAGCCAACTTTCTCTCACGCATTCATTCATTTTTCTCACCACGTCTATAAAAACGGAACCTGGGCTTCCCTGGTGGCTCAGTGGTAAGGAATCCGCCTGCCAATGCTGGAGACACGGGTTCAATCCCTGATCTGGGAAGATCCCACATGCTGTGGAGCAACTAAGCCCGTGTGTTGCAACCACTGAACCTGTGCTTTAGAACCTGGGGGCCACAACTACTGAAGCCCTCATGCCCTAGAGCCTGTGCTGCCGTGAGAGACCACCACCATGAGAAGCCCGTGCACAGCAGCTGGGTGTGGCCCCTGCTCACCACAATGAGAGAAAAGCCTGGGCAGCAACGAAGACCCCGCACAACCAAAAATAAATCAATAAATAAAATTTTAAAAGAAATAAAAGCCGAACCTGTGCCAATCAGTCAGCATTTTTCTCATTGCCTTGGTATTTGCATGAATAAAACAGAACTGAGAAGTTAAGTGTCTTATGTTTTCCAATGTGAATTCAGGAAAAAGCAGAGCTGGACCATTATAACTGAAATCCCCACTCAGGCGGGCTGTCCCAAGCATGGGAGCTGAGGAAGAGCTTGGGCAAAGCCCATGATACCAAAGTATTGGGTGGGCCAAATAATTTGTTCACGTTTTTCCACAAGATTTTATGAACTTTTGGCCAACCCAGTACTCTGCAACTCTCTTGATATATGTTTACCCTGATTTAAAAAAGAGGAAAGAGAAGCACTTGTCCACACAAAATAACGACGCAGCAGTTTAAAATCACTTCTCAAGACTACTCAAGGTCAAGAGAAAATGTCCATGACTGAAGTAAATAAAGCAGTTTCTAAAGAAAACAAAAAGCATAATAGGTTACCAGTTTTGAGAGGTTAAGAAGACTGTGTACACATTTTTTAGCTTCTATGTGTGAATACATACATTAATTAAAAGATGACAATTGAAGGATAAGTTATTTCTGAATACTTTTTCTTTATGTATAATTTTATTTTTTTTTTGATGCTTTCACAAGAAATCTTTTTTATTAAAGTATAGGGTCTTTTATGGGTTTCTCTGGTGGCTCAGATGGCAAAGAATCTGCTTGCAATCCAGGAGACCCAGTTTCAATCTCTGGGTCAGGAAGACCTCTCTGGAGAAGGGAATGGCAACCCACTCCAGTATTCTTGCCTATAGAATTCCATGGAGAGACGAGCCTAGTGGGCTATAGTCCCTGAGGTCACAAAGAGTCTGACATGACTGAGCGACTAACACTTTCACTTTTCATAGAGTGTTTTATAAAAAAATAAATAAATACTTTACGCAATGGAAGAGTTGAGATGAATGAATGTATAATGTGCCTGGAACTTTGTGAGTTTAATTTTGCTATGTGATTATGGGCACGTGCTTGACTGTTTGGTGCCTTGGTTGATTCCAGGGTGGGTGCTCTGTGAGTTCTTGATGCTTAATTTGTACTTATTTCCTAGGAAGCACTGGCAGGATAAAACTTACTTGTGGTTTAATAAGACTGTTCTTTTTTTTTTTTTTGTAAATTAAGTTTTATTGAAACACTGTCATGCCCATCTGTTTATATATTATCTGTGGTTTTCTATTGAGTAGTTGCCACAGAGACTATATGGCCCACAAACTAACATGACATTGGAAAGCAACCATCCTCCAACAAAAATTAATAAAAAATTAAAAAGATAAAGTTAAAATGCCAAGAAAAATGTATCTGCCTCTTTATAAAAACCATTTACTGATCCCTAGGTGAGACAACAAATAAGGCTTTGTTTCTTAAATATGGACAGCAAAGTAACCTTTGTTCACCTACAGCAGCCCAAAAAACTGGAGGTTGTCCTGCCTATTTTGCCCTCAGCAGCAGGCTTGCTCACGTCCTCCCTAAACCTGAAATTCTGCAGGCCTCCTTTTCTTCTCAGAATTCCCTGAAAAAATGTCTTTGGAGTTTCTCTTTGCTTATTTCCTACTTAGCTCTTTTCCTCACTGATAAAGTGAAGAGGTCAGAGTAACTCATTTTAACTTACAAGAAAATATTACCCATTTTGCTGGATCATTTTTAAAATTAAATTGCATGAACAATATAAAAGCACTTTAGCTAAACAAATATTAAAATGCTTTAGCATACATGCAGGGAAACCTTCAGTTGCTTTTCCGCTGTTGATGTTTCTTTACATCCTAGTTTTTGTAACTGTCTTTTAGCATCATATTGGAATTCCCTGAAATTTGTACATGCGCGCATGCATGCTCAGTTGCTCTTTGCGATCCTGTGGACTGTAGCCCATCAGAATCCTCTGTCCATGAAATTTTCAAGGCAGGAATACTGGAGTAGGTTGCCATTTCCTCCTCCAGGAGATCTGAAGCCAAATGACTGGTGTGTCCTTTGTCACAAATGGAGGAGGAAAAGTCCAGGAGATTGTTTTTGTCTGCTTATTGTATTTTCAGATCTCTTCGGGTGATCAACTTTAAATATTTCTCATAGAATATTTCTTAATAAACTTACTTGTTTATTTCTTACATATATGTTTTGGGGCAGTTTCCTGTCTCTTTTCTAGCCAGTTGAGAAGTAAGGGTGATGGACTTACCAGACCAGAGGGGCCGAGTCAATAACACCGTTAACACTGTCTCTTCCTCCCTCACTTCCATATTCCTGGGAAGTGATCTTATCTTGGCAAATGATAGACTTGCATTTGTTATTTTATTTAACCCGCCTTAACCCTGTAGTCCTGTGGATGTAGTGCTAATATCCCTCCATGACTGTCCGTTTGTTCTCTTCACGTTGTGTGTTTCCTCGTCACAGTGAGTGATTCTGTGTTTGTGAGGTCCTTTATCCAAAGTCTACTGCTCTATGAAGCTGTGAGTTCATCCAACATCTGCTCCTCTATGAAACTCCATGGGGATGGTGTCTGTTCTCCTCTCCATTGTATCCTAGCGCTCAGCCTCCTACCTGGGACGTGGCGGACGCTCAGTAAACACTTGTGGGATGAAAGAATGAACTCATCAGTTCACCCACAGTCTTGGCACTGTGCTCAGTGGGATAACTGAGGACCAGAGTGGTTAAATGACTGGCCATGGGCTAACCTTTCTTTTGAGAAGACACAGTGTGTTAAGTTCCCTGTGGATGATGTAACATTACCACAAACTTAGTGACTTAAAACAGTGAAGTTGTATTTTTGTACAGTTCTGGAGCTCAGTGGTCTGCAGTGAGCCTTAGGAGGCCAAAATCAGGGTGATGGCAGGCCTGCGTTCTTTGGATACTAGGGGAGAAGCTGTTTCCTTTCCCCGTCCAGCTTCTGCAGGCTGGCTGTGTTCTTTCAGTTGTGGTCCCTTCTTACATCTCGAAAGCACTCTGATCTGTCTAGTGCTGCTGTTGTCACACCTCTATTCCGACTCTGACCCTCCTGCCTCCCGTTTATAAAGATCCTTGAGATTACATTTGCCCTACCTGGACAAGCCCCCATTCTCTCTCCATTTCAGGATCCTTAAATTTGTCACATTGGCAAAATTCCTTTTGTCATGGGAGGTCACATTTTCATTGGTCCTGGAGGTTAAGATATGGACATCTTTGGGGCTGTTTTTCTGTCTTCCAGACAGACTGCTTGGGAAGGAGCCAGCTGGCTGACTTGGCAGACAGTATAGAAATGGACTTCCCTGGGGTCATTCCCTTTGGCTAAGATGATACAGTATTCTGGACCGTACCTATAAAATTAATGTATGTGCTAGGGAGGGCAGAGGTGGACTTGTTCATTGAAATAAAGAGAAATGCCAGTGAAGGCATTTTAGGGAATTAATTTCTTGGGTAAAGGGAGGCTCGCAGTATTCCATGGCTGGACTAGCCTGCTGCTTTAGGAAAAACAGGCTCCACCCTCTACTGCAGTGGAGCAAACCTGCTTGGCTTTCCACATTTAAGTACAAGACTTACAAAAGTTGCAAGTAATTTTTATTCTGTCAGTGTCCCCCAGGAGTCATCAATATTTGTAAATTCCTAGAAAACCTTGAAGGATGGAGTACTTGCCCTCAGATGAGCAAAGGGAGGGGTAAGACATGAGCCACACCCCACAGGCATGTCAGATATTCAGAGTTGAGAAATCATACGGCTGGACAAGGCGGGGGCTGGCGCCAAGGAATTGGGACCCAAGTTAGATAACCTGGGCCAGTTGTTCTACACCCTTCGTCATGGGAGGGAAACTGCCCCTGTTTGATATCAGCAAATTATTGAGCAGAACAAGCTCTCCTGGCTCATCACTCTGAGCTGGACCCACTTGATGAAAATCCTTGACTGTTGAAGCTCTAGAGTGGAGGCTGATTCATTCAACAGGGATTTATCCAGTGTCTCTTGCATGCCAGGCCTGTCCCTATCTATGGTGGACAAGTCAGGTGAGGTTCCTGCCAGCTTATGGTCAGGTGAGGGAGACAGATTACATACCAGTCAGCGGAAACACAGAAACGGATTATACATTGTGGTAAAGGCTGCGAAAGCAAGCAACTGGGATGCTCTGATAGAGAATACTATGGAAGGATGAGCAGAGGCACAAACTTCAGATGAGAAAGTCAGTAAGGACCGTTCTCAACAGGTGTCGTTTCCACCGAAGCCCAATGCTTTGATAGAGGCAGTGGGGAAAGCAAGTGTGAAGGCCCTAGGATGAGCAAGACCTTTGTGGCTTTGAGAAATAGAAGGTGGAAACAGTCACCAAGGAAAGGCTGTAGGACTCAGGAGAGAGCAACTCTCAAAAGCCTTGGGAACCATACCAGAGCATTTAAGGTTTGCTCCAAATGCAGCTGGAAACAACAGAAACATTTTATGTAAGGGGTTGATATGTGGTATATTCAAAAAATGAGATCCTTGAGAAATATGGAGTTATAGTATCTTGCTTCTTAAGCTGATAACTATTGAATGTTCATTATATACTAAGCACTATGTTAAACTGTTTATATACATTGTCTTATCCTGTCCTTTCAGCTAGCTCCTGAGTTTTATAAAACGAATTCATTTCATTGGACGGTAAACTGAGGCTGAGGAAACTAACTTAGCCAGGATCATACACCCCGCAAGTAGCAGAGGTGGGATTCCAAACCCAGATCTGTCTGACTCTGATGCTTAAGCCTTTAAACATTTTGATTTCTCTCACTATTTTTAACAGGAAAAGTATAATAAAAATAACACAAAATTTGCTACATTAGCCATTTTAAGCATACAATTTGGTGGCACAATATTTACCCTTTTGTGTCTGGCCTCTTAGTATGTTTGCAAGGTTTGTCCATATCGTAATTTGTATCATCAGCATCTTGTTCCTTTTCATGGCTGAACAATATTCCACATCCAAAAAGTTGTGTGCATATACCACTTCTTGCTTATTCACTCATCTCTTGGTGGAACTTGGGTTGTTTCTACCCTTGGTCTGTTGTGAATAATGCTGCAAGTATCCGATTCAGTCTCTAATTTTGATTTTGGGGGTGTATACCTAGGAGTAGAATTACTGAACTGCACGGTAATTCAATGTTTAGCTTTTGAAGGAACTGTCAAATTGGTTTCCACAGAAGCTGCATCATTTTGCAATCCCATGAGCAATATTCGAGGATTCCGGTTTCTCTACATCTTTGTCAACTCTTGTTATTTTCTTTTTTTTTTTTTTTTGGAATTATAGCTGTGCTAGTATGTGTAAGGTATTATCTCGTTGTGGCTCTGATTTTCAGTTCCCTAGTGACCTGTGATATTGAGCATCATTTCATGTGTTTATTGGCCGTTTGTATATTTTCTTTGGAGAAATGTCTATTCATGTCATTTGCCCATTTTTAAATTGGGTTGTTTGTTTTTTTGTGGTTGAGTTGAAGGGGTCTTCTATATATTTTGGATATTAAATCCTTATGAGATATATGATTTGCAAAAGTTCCCCCCATTTTTAAGTTGTCCTTTCACTTAAGAATGCACTTTGTTGCACAGAAGTTTTTAGTTTCGATGAATCCGATTTATCTGTTTATCTTTTGTTGTTTTTTTGTGTAATGCCTAAGAATCCAAAATCATATCAAGTCTAGGATCATGGAGACTTACTCCTATGTTTTCTTCTACTTTCCTTCACTTTTAACCATTAAGCTCTCTTCTAGATTTTAAAAAGTATTCACTTCATCTCACCAAAATCAGAAACATGAGAAGCTCAGCTAAGTAAGTTTTAGTGTCTGTCCTAGAGGAGGTCACAGAATAGTTCAGGAAACAAAATTCCAGTGGTGACAGTATCATAGTGATCGATGCCAGTTGTTCCCAAATGCCAGTATGAGGGTCTTTGCTGCCCCACCAGTGTTTGTGGAAAAGAAATGAGGATTTTTTTTCATAGAGCTACATGTATTCATTCTAAGAAACTGTCCTTTATCATGCAAGTGGTTCCTTTCTATGATGCTAGAATGTTCTTATGACCGGAGGCTGAGAGAAAATGGTGAGGGTTTTTCTATATGGCTCTACTTGGCAAATTAAGAATGATCTGCTCTTTGTCAGACTTCCAAATTTAGGGAAGGAAAACAGAAAACTAAGCTATGAAATGTAAGAGGTTAGAAGCCGCAACAGATTTTAGAGTTGGTTTACATGGGTCTACAGAGTTTGATGAGGATCCTGGCCTGGGGTTTTTAGGGAAGTCTTCACAGGGAAGCCAGATTCACTTTCTTCCTCAAATATCTGACCTATTTCTGCTTCAATCATCATCTTAGTGCAAAATTTTTTAGGACTAGAGAGTTGGGGCAGGAGGAAGAGGAAATCAAACTGAGGTCTGTTTCTTAGCCTGGATTCCTCTGGGCAACCTCCAACTGATTACTCTTACAGTTTTTGCCGGATGGTTTTTCTTTTTCATTTACCTAAGATATATTTTAGGAAAAAAGATAGAAATTCTATCCAGAAAGGAGTACTGTTTTCTCATGGGAAAGAACACTCAGTAGTATTGGGGGATTGAATGAAGTCCTGCCAATGAGTTCACTCTTGTAAAACATTGAAATTCTCCCAAACATACTAATTAAGATACTTGTCTTTTCTGCTGGTTTTAGCTTTGAAGATACCATAAAAATGGCTTGCTGCAAAATCTAGGAGCCAAGTTTGGAGGAAATGACATGGTCTGTACTTGGCATTCAGCCTTGTACTTGATAGACCTAGCCTAGAGCATGGTCACCAGACTCTTTTGATGGCCCAAATGCCTGGACTGTGCTCTACAGTTGTGCAGTTGGATGGTTCCTTCTGGAATTGTGCAGTGCGCAACCTGTGTAGCTGTAAGCAGTGGTCTGATATACCCTAGCAAAAATAGAAATAAACATAGACACTCAGGAAATGTATGCTTTTTGTTATTTATGTGTATGTGTGTTAATCCACTTAGATTCTATATTGATAAAACATGATTTCTTTTTTATTAAAAATAGAAATGAATAGCACCTTTGAAATTTGAAATAACAAATTTCACCTGTCCCCGACTGGATGGTTTTGAACATCCTTCCGGCAGTTGTAGGGCAAGGTGCTTCTTGGCAGTAGAGTACTTCTGGGTCTTGCCTCTTCCTGCTAGGCCCTCCATCCTCACTTACTGCGTTCCGTTTCAGAGTACACAGTCATTAATGAAGCCTGCCCTGGAGCCGAGTGGAACATCATGTGTCGGGAGTGCTGTGAATACGATCAGATTAAATGTGAGTGCCCTGGAAAGAAGGAAGTGGTGGGTTATACCATCCCGTGCTGCAGGAACGAGGAGAATGAATGTGACTCCTGCCTGATTCACCCAGGTGAGTGTGCGCTGGGAGACCTCGGGTCGCCTCTGTGTTTTCTGAGGTCACTGATGGAAGCAGGCAGAACCCTTGAATTCTGACAGGTAGAATTGTGACAGGTAGGGGTTGTGATGCCATGCTGATTAATAGTGGCATAACTCCACCCACTCTAACTACAGGCAGAGGGATTGGAGGAGTTAGTGCCCTTTTCAGTGCCAAACTTACAAAGCTGTGAATTCATCTATGTATGCATTCATTGAACAAACAGGCTGAGTAGCCCCTGTATACTATGGCAAGTACTGGGAGCACAGTGCTTTAGAAAAAGAGACATTCCTGGCATTTCTAGAACTTGCAGCCTGGTAGGGGAGATGAAGAGTAAATAGGTAGCTGTAATGTATCATGGGAGGTGCTGTGATAGAGAACACGGGTGCCATGGGAGCCTGGGTGGGGATGAGGGTAGGTGACTTATTAGAGGAGGTGATATGTGTGCTGAAGGTGGAAGCAGCAAACTGAAGAGCATGAAAGGAATCTAGTAGAGAAGACAGGCCATAGAGGATAGCTTGTGCTAAGGCTCTGTGGCAAGAGAAAGCATGGTTTAGGGAACTGCAAGTAGCTCAGTCTTGTTGGAGGGTGTGAGTGTGTGTGTGTATGATGAGGAAGATGGAAAGAGATAAAAGATTAAGGAGAGAACAGGCGTGAGATGCTGAAGGGCTCTGCAGGCTGTACTATGATGTTTAAGCTATATCCTGAAGATAGTTTATGTAACACTTGGAGATCTTTTAGTAAAGAGGTGAAAGCTGATTTTCTTTTCAGCCACAGTATGGAGAAAAGATTGGAGGAAGGGCATGGTTAGAGGTAGGTGAAGCATAATGGAGACCTTGAGGAACAGAAACCCTGTGGATGGGGAGAGGTGGAGGGATCCGAGAGCGATTAGAGTGGAGCTGATGGCAGTTTGGAGTTGGTGGGAAGGAAAGGGAAGAGCAGAAGTCAAGGACAATGCTTGGACATTTGGGAGAGAGATATTTGGGAACTGGTCCCAGTAGTATGTATTCTTGCCAGGAAAATCCCATGGACAGAGGAGCTCGGTGGGCTACAGTTCACGGGGTCACAAAGAATTGGACACGACTGAGCACGCATGCACCACCACACCACCCCGTGATATGAGAGCATCCTAGATGAGATGAGGGCTTCCCAGGTCATGGTGCCCATTCCTTAGCCTTTACATCAAGCTAGACTTGCCTTCCCCCAAGCCCCCACTTCCCTTGCCCCCACCATAGAGGAGACAGTGTTTTCCCTCTTCGCTGACGTGCCTGTCTGCCAAGAGCAGTGTGGACACTGAGTTTCACTCTTAATGTGTTTCTTGTGTGATTAGCAACTCACTGAATGATTTCTTGGTGCTTTCATATCTGCTGCCTTGTGAGTCCTTTTCCCTTCTAGGCCTGATCAAACAGAGGATGTAGAGAATTTCAAATACACTTTCCTTACACTGAAGACTAAAAGGATGTCAAAAGTAGGCTTTGGGAACTTCTCTCATTTCTGCCTCGCCCTTCTTTTACAAACACAGAGGATGATGCTCATTACTACCAGGAACTTTCTTTTGAGGAAAGTTGTATAAGAGGAGAGAAAACGGGGCTCAAGTATATAGGTGTTACGTCTAAACCATTTTCCTTCTTCGAAGAGAGTAATGCTGAGCTTTAAAATAGAAATGACCTCAGCGTGACCCTTGCACAGTTGATCCAGAAAAGAAACCCACTGTTCCAATTCCCTGATGGTGAGTAGGGTTTGCAGAGAAATAGTTGAGCAGTGCCTCTAGATTTTCTAAGGAAAATCTGAGAGCTAAGTCAGGGTCTCCTGACTAGGGGTCCTTGGCAGAGGTACAGAAGTCTGAACAACTTTCAATATTTTCAAAAGGCTAACAATTACTGTTATTGTGGCAGCGGGGGCGGGGGGGTGGCTTTGGCTTTTTGAGATGGCATGAGGTCATGGGGTAAGTAAGGGAACTTCGTAGGCAGTGTTGTGTGCTTCATATAGCATCTTATAGAAGGCCGTCAACATCTGCCATAGCTGCACCCAACAACTTATTACATCAATACAGGAGGCACCCACCTTGACTGATGCTAGGAAGGGTCTTCCCAACTGAGTAGTGAAGAGCTCTTCCACATTAACCATATGGGTGCCCAGAAAGGAAGAGCTAGAGAAAGATTTTTTAAAAATTTTATTTTCAAAAATAGTGAACTGATGTTCCAGCAGTCCCTATCAGTGATCGAAGAGGTTTCTCTGTGTGTGTGTGAGTGTCATTATGAACTCAGGCATTTTTATTTACGTATGTGGTTTAATCCACGTCAGTCATTATTTATTTTAATGCACACATCCCATCTTATGATACCGGGTTCCCCTTTGTGTCCGTCTGAGTTCTTCTGGCATGACCACACTGATTTTGAAGACTTCTTGATTTCTTCTTGTCTGTTTTTTGTCCCAGATCTGGAATCAGCCGTTTCTCCAAGGAACTCTGGTCTGAGACCATGATCTGGTCACCTGAGGCGTTCCTTGCTGTTGGACTGTCATTGCTACAGGGTTTTGTTTGTTTTCTTAAGTGTCTAGAACTGGGAAACGTGCATTTTTAAAATGTTTTTACTGCTACTCAAGTTCAAATGTAACATTCCAAGGTTGTTAATTAACTTCTTGGATTTTGTATTTGTATGTCTTTTCTTTCGTGGTGAAAATCCTGTGTCCTAATAATATTAAACCAATCATTTACTCGCTTTTTCTTAAATTTGTACAAAGCCACACTAGAGTATTATAGGTGTTAGTAATAAGAGCACTGATGCTTATGGTTTTTATTCACCTTAGAATATATCTCATTAGGTTATAGAATCAAAACACTGTGTTTTAAAGTGAATTGTAGTTCTTTTATCTATGGTGTTATGCCACCTACTTGAAACCTACTCGCTTGATATGTAGGTAGGTTTATATTTGACAATATAAGCAAATCTGTGTATGCATTTATGTGTCTTTCCCCTTCTTGCACAAAAAACAGCGTGCCATAAACACTGCTGACTACCTTGCTTTTTTCTCTGTTAACAATATATGCTGGACGTCGCTCACTGACAGTATAAAGCCATTTTTTTCCACTTCTTCTTACAGTTGAATGTAACTGCATTGTGCATCATAAACTGTGGATTACCATAGTTTATGAGTATGTGGATTGTTTCTAGCTTTTTCCTGTTACAAATACTACTGTAGTGAATAGCCTCAGGCATATATCAGCTAGTATTTTTGCAGCATATCTCTGGGATAGATTCCTGGAAGAAGGATTGCTGAGTCAAAGGGAGGTGCATATGTCATTTTTCCAGCCTTTGCCAAATTCTCTTCCACGCATTTGGCGTTCACAGCAGCCATCCATGAGAGTATTCTTTTCCCAAAGTCTTGCAACAGAATGTGTCATTTTGGAATTTTGTCAGTCTCAAAGGTGAGAAGCAGGAACTCTGCCTGGTTTTAGAATTTCTATCCCTTCTGTCATCATGATGGACAACCATTCTTTCTCCTATGATGGCAGTAATTGCACGAGGATCAATGTCCAGGGGCCTGGTGGTGGTGTTGGGTGTGTGTGCTCAGTCATGTCCAACTTTTTGTGACCCCATGGATGCACATTCCTCTGTCCATGGGGATTTTCCAGGGAAGGATACTGGAGTGGGTTGCTATTCCCTTTTCCAAGGGATCTTCCTGACCCAGGGATCGAACCCGCGTCTCTGGTATCTCCTGCATTGGCAGGTAGATTCTTTTCCACTGTGCCACCTGGGAGGCCCGGTGGTGGGGATGGTAGTCCTGACGTCCAGCAGCACCGGGGCCCTCACTGGAGCAAGTTGGCTGTGTCTTTTAGTGCATTTCTAGGCTGTTAGCTCTGACCTTGGTTCTCTTACCATTCGGGCAATTCTGTGAGCTGCTTAGTGTCTTTTTAACATAACCTTGTTAATCTTAATCATCGAACTGGTTTTTGTGGCTTGCCCCTAATGGCCTGGAGAGAGAGAGAGCAGACAGGGTCATCGAAGGCAGATGGAGTCCGTTGACCTCCTCGGTGGCACAGCGGGGAGGGAATCAGATGGGAATGTGACACATGGGTGAAGATGGCCTTTAAAAGACACAGTGGTCCCCCTGGGACCCAGTTATGGGCCATATGAGCTCTGATGAGTCATATTAGCAATTCTTTTCTGGTTGGAATAAGCCAGCCCTGGAAGAAGGGAGCAAAGTCAGAATGGTATGCAGAGAGAGTACGAGTCTCCCTCTTACAGACGTCACACGGGTATACACGGCGTATATGCACTGTGGGCCAATGAAAACCTAACTTGAGCCAAAGAGAAAAGTATGCTATCAGCTCAAGGAAATGCTGGTTATCTCAAACAGTTCAGAAGCCTGGATTAGCAGTTCATTCATCTCTCCAGCTGTCCACCTATCCATTTATTCATTCACTCAAATCTCATATAATATTTCTGGAACACTTACTACATGCCAGATACTATATTAAGTGTGGGGGGATATAATGTTGAATAAGATGCAGTCCCTGACTTCAGTCTATATAGGAAAACAGATAATAGGCAGTTAAAACTGAGCATGCCAAATGCTATGGTGGGGATAAGCCAAGTAAATGGAAGTACGGGAATGCGGAATAATAATAGTAGTTCATATTTGGGGGGTACTTGCTATGTGCCAGGCCGTCTGTGGGTGCGAGATTAATTTTTAAATCAACTTTATGAGGTAAGTACATTTCTTAACCCCAGGTTTACAGAGGAGAACCCTGAGGCACAGAGAACTTAAGCAGTTTGCTCCAGGACACATAACTGGACAATGAATCAGGGAGCCAGAACTTAGTGCTCTGTTTTAACAAGCGGGGTTGGATTATCCCTACCTTTCCTCAATATCCCCCCACCTCTCAGGAGGCCGTGTTTTAAAAATAACCCTTGACTGAGGTCTGCTCAGTCCACTCCGGTGTGGTCTCCCGATGGAGGGGGAGCCTGACACCTTCCAAGGTGAGCCCATAACAGGCACTAAGGTTGCTTCTAACAGCACACTCTGGCTATAGGAGTATATGACATAGAAGGATATTTAATGGAATGGGAAAATGTTTACTATTTTTATTAAATCAAAAAGTAAAACAGAATGTGCAATGTATAATATAAGCCTAGTTTTTAAAAAATGTTTGTATATATCCAGAGGGAGAGTATTACAGATAATTTTCTCTGGATGATGGAATTTTAAGTGTTTTCAATTGAATTCTTTTTGCTTGTTTGAATCTTCTTAATATTCTATAATCAATATGTAATACTTTTATATATAGAAAAAAATACCCTATATTGATGTATTCTGCCTTTGACTACAGGTTGTTTCATTTTGCATTAAAGCATCAGCCACAAATGAACAAAAGCCAGACAAGAAAGGCCCTGTGTTGCATGTTTCCATTTATGTGAAATGACTGGTAGATTACTAGTTGCCAGGGATCAGGGACAGGGTGAGGGAGTGACTGCTAATAAGTATTGGGTCCTTTGTGGGGGAGGTGATGAAATATCCTAAATTTAGATAGTGGTGATGGTTACCCAACTCTGTGAATATACTAAAACCCACTGAATTGTACACTTTAAAAGAGTAAATTTTATGGCATCTGAATTATCTCAATGTTGACTTTTTAAAAAATTATGAATTAGAACCAAAATGTGAAATCAATCTGGAAGGTTATTACTAAATATTTTCAATATCTCATAATACTTTTCAGGTTACTGATGATACATAAGATAGGGCATCCTTGTAAAAAATGTGAAAAATTTACAATCAGCAAGAGGTTTCTCCTTCAGCACAGACAGCAATGTAATTTAGATTTGGTTTTAATGTAATAGTCAGCATTTGCTGTCAGTCTTATATTTGGAGGTATTTTCATCAATATTATTTGCTTTGTAAAACATAATGATTAAAAGTAAGTTTAAATAGCATTGTATTTTATTGAAAATTGAAGTTCATAATTATGACCAGAAGCAAAATTTTTTTAAAACAAGCCATCAGCCACTAACCTGGAAGATGGTTCAGACCATCCCCTAAACTCCTCGGTCTGATTGCTGGTGACTCTAGCATCTTCCTAGGGATGAGCATTTTTTCCTAAGGGCACCTTTCTGAGTCCAGATGCTCTTAGGTGAGACAAGATCCTGGCAAAATCCACAGTTTCTCGTGCAGCCCATCAGAACCTGCATGTGCTTAATCGAACACCCTTCTGCTTGGAAATGTTTCAGGTTGCACCATCTTTGAAAACTGCAAGACGTGCCGAAATGGCTCCTGGGGGGGTACCCTGGACGACTTCTATGTGAAGGGCATCTACTGTGCCGAGTGCCGCGCGGGCTGGTATGGAGGAGACTGCATGCGTGAGTAGTCCCTGACCTAGCTCCATCTCTAGTGCAGGCTCCTTTAAAGTCTCACCTTGCCGTGGACTAAGGTTTATCTTGTTGGACTCTTTTAGTTCTGGAAATCTTGTGGCCAGAAGGCTTTCTAGGTAAGACTATAAGAAACAAAGTTGTGTTTCCTTCTGCTGGGTGTGGATTGTGGACATCTGTTTGGAATTGGCCTTGGGAGGTTTCTGTCTCCTCTTAAATCTTCCCCTCTCTCCTGAATGAAGCCAAGGCATTCTGCACACAAGCATGCCTCGTGTCCATTCCAGAAGCAACTGCGTGCTGTCATTGGTCAGCAGGCAGTGAATAAGGCTTCAAAAATGCTAAGTCTGTAGTGCATTTTAAATATGAATTCCTATTGGAAAACTCCCTGTATCCTGAGTTCAATTCTTGGGACCCACATCAAATTGTCAGCATGCCACTTGTCCCAGGAAAGGGATTCTTTCTGGATTCTGCTTGATCTCCAAGAACTGCTTAATCTTTGTTAGTGCTCCCCTCTGTGTCAATAATCCTTTGAAAATGGAGTGGAAATCTAAACTCGGTCTCAGTTTAAGATTCCCCCGTGCAGCAACCCAGTGGTGAATATCACTCTGAGAAGGATCTGGAGCAATGTATAAACTGTTATTATTTTGTTAAGCCTATTTTACATGTTCCCCATTTAAATTAGAAGCATTCAGGATGGTTTTAGAGTCTCATTAATTTTATTCTTACGAACGATATTTCCAGTCCACAGAAATAGAGGATGGAGTGTTATTGGTATTTCTTGCCTGATCAAACATGTAGCAAAAACGCAAGAGTCTGGGGCAAAGGGTAAGGAAATACCTAAGACACCTAAGTCTGTATGATTTATGGGTCTGTGTGATTTCAGACCCCTTGTTCTCACCTACCTCCTACTGGTGAACTCTTCCTGTAGCTCTGTCTTCTCTGCAAAGCAGCATATGAAGTCTCAAATGATAGCAGAATAGAAGGGAAGCTGAGGATTGAGAGTACCAAAATTTTGGGAGAGCCACCTGATGAATGAGGAAATGTGCCAGTTATCAAAAAGTTAAAGCATGCCCAAGCATGGCCGAGGACCCAGTGGAAGCTGGAACTAATATGTAGGTGATGCGGCCTGGACAGGTGGGTGATGCTCACCAGCAGCATGGTAGCAGAGGTGAATAAAAGCAGTCATATGGTTGATCTAAGAGTTGGCAGAGATATGACTGTCCAGGGGTCCAGGGTGGGCAGGACATAAAACCAAAATGAACCTGGTAAAGAAAATAGAGACTAGAGGTGTCGATCGATGAGATGGAAAAGCAGGCTTAGTGGTAATAAAGCCACAGAACATGTAGATGAAAGAGGTATTGTGGTCAAAGAGTAGAATTTCTAAGTTAAAGCTTTCACGGGTAGTGGCGATAGTGTGTTCATATGTATTAGTCAGTTTTGGCTGCATAAGAGTCAACCTCAAAAGGACAGATGTGTATTTTTCTCTATCATGGGTCCGTGAGTTGGCTGGGGTTTAACTGCTGTCAGCTGAGTTGGCCTGGGTTGAACTCTAGAGTTTGGAGCTCAGACCACAGCGGCAGTTTGGGGTGTGATCTGCTTCGAGTGTGTCACAGAAGCACAAGCGGTCAAGCCAAACACACGACCACATTCATGGCCTCTGCTCTGGCAACCCACTCCAGTACTCTTGCCTGGAAAATCCCATGGACGGAGGAGTCTGGTAGGCTGCAGTCCATGGGGTCACTAGGAGTCGGACACGACTGAGCGACTTCACTTTCACTTTTCACTTTCATGCATTGGAGAAGGAAATGGAAACCCACTCCAGAATTCTTGCCTGGAGAATCCCAGGGATGGGGGAGCCTGGTGGGCTGCCGTCTATGGGGTCGCACAGAGTCAGACATGACTGAAGTGACTTAGCAGCAGCAGCAGCAGCTCTCATCACATTCACTCATGTTCTAAGGAAGTCACTTGGCTGAGCCACAAATCAGTCAAGTATAAGAGTATATTCCATTTCAAAGGAAAGGATACAAATATTTCCTAAACAATACTCTAAACACAGTGAGTGAGTTTGTTTAGAGGACAGGGCAGAGAAGGGGAAGAATATTTGCATGCAGGAAGTCAAAGACAGAGGACTGCATTTTCCCAAAGAAATCCTGTAGGTATATCTTTCCAAATAGTACCTGTTGGTTGAGTCTTACGTTTAGCCTCGGTATAACAGCTGACTGTGTAGGTCTGATTGGTCTGGGTTGGTGATGCTTTCCATGTGTAGGATCAAACTTTCTCAAGGATAGCAGAATTGGCTTAGGGAAATGGGTCATCACCACTAGGCGGCAAAGTGAAGCATGCATGCCCCCATTCATTAAAAAGAAATAATGAATAAATCTACCCATCCATTCAAAAACAGTGAAGGACAGAGAAGCCTGGCGTGCTACAGCTCACGGGGCTACTAAGAGTTGGACACAACTTAGCGACTGAACAATAAACAATCCATTCAAAAAATGTTTCTTGAAAGAATGCTTCTATGTGCAAAGATGAGCAAGACAGATGTAGTCACTGCCATTTTAGAACCTGAAATTTAGAGAAGAGAGACAGAAAGAATATGGTCAATGTTATGAAATAAACAAAGCAATGATCATACTCCTATTCCATTCTGTGTTGGTTCAGTTCAGTTCAGATTAGTCACTCAGTCATGTCTGACTCTTTGTGACCCCATTGACTGCAGCACACCAGGCCTCCCTGTCCATCACCAACTCCCGGAGCTTGCTCAAACTCACATCCATCGAGTTGGTGATGCCATCCAACCATCTCATCCTCTGTCATACCCTTCTCCTGCCTTTAATCTTTCCCAACATCAAGGTCTTTTCTAATGAGTCAATTCTTCCCATCAGGTGGCCAAAGTACTGGAGTTTCAGCTTCAGCATCAGTCCTTCCAATGAATATTCAAGACTGATTTCCTTTAGGATTGACCTGTTTGATCTCCTTGCAGTCCAAGGGACTCTCAGTTATGCTTGTTCAATTCCATGGTGAAAGCCTCATTCCATGCTGCTGCTGCTGCTGCTAAGTTGCGTCAGTCATGTCCGACTCTGTGCGACCCCATAGACGGCAGCCCACCAGGCTCTTCCATTCCTGGGATTCTCCAGGCAAGAATACTGGAGTGGGTTGCCATTTCCTTCTGCAATGCATGAAAGTGTAGTCGCTCAGTCGTGTCTGACTCTTCACTACCGCACCAGGCTCCTCTGTCCATGGGATTCTCCAGGCAAGAGTACTGGAGTGGGGCCTCATTCCATACAGTGTATGTTTACCTGATCACAGCCACATACACAAAGGAAGCATTTCTTATGGATCACTAGGCAGGTCACCAGGGTAAACAAGGAACTCTGTGAATTTACAATACATTCGTGGAAACAGAACTTGACCATAAGAAGACATCAATATGATGTTATTAGGTTTTCATCACCACAGGTCATACTGGCACTAAATAAATGTAAGGGGAATTCACAGGCAGAAGTAATTCATTTCAGTATTTGTTGAATGTCTGCCCGGTGCTGGGCAGGATGCTGCCTGCCTCTGTTAAGGGGCAGCTGAACACTTGGGTGGTCTGGGCATGGCTGAGTCAGTGCTGAAGCCGTGTGGCAGTGCAAGCATTTGCCCAGTAGATGGCGCCCAAGTGATCCTCTCAGATCATTTAATTCTGGAGAAGGAGGGCTTCTTGCTGAACTCCATTGTAGAGCCCCGGCACTTTTTCCTGAGTGCCCTGTAGAACCTCAGAAGAAAGGAGGCTGAGTGCCAGGCAAATGCCGGAAAGGATCACACTTGTTTATATTTTAATTATAGACCTTTCAGTACCGAGCAGACGTGGTAGCACCTTTATTTACTCACTGTCCTTGACAATGCTCATCACAGATGGTTTTAACCCAACTCGTTACGGTCTTAACATCCATTATGTGATCGATTCATTCATAATCATCGACAAGTTACATTAAGCAAGAGAACTGGAGAAGGGCTGGAGGTCACTGAGCCCAGGGGAAAACTTTCTTCACATTTTCCTGGGCAGGAAAGATTGGTTTAGTAATCGCAGAATATTCAGAGGAGTGATTCCTTCTTTCTTCTTTCTTCAACTTTTTATTTTGATAAGTTTTAAATACACAGAGTTGAAAGAATACTACATTCATTCTTTACCTGGATTCACCAGTTATTATAATTTTCCCACATTTGTCTTCTCTCTCTTCTTCTCTACTGTGAACTCATGAATTTTCATTTTTTTCCCCTTAATACTATTGTCCTTTTTTTTGATGCTTAAATTGTCCCAGAATTGGCCACCAAAGTCCCTTTAAGATGAGTTCACTGCATCATTCTGTGAGTACTTCCTTGCTTCTTGGCACCGCCCCCACCACCCCCAGTGTTTCAGGTTTACCTTGATTGTTCAGGTACAAGTCCTGGAACCAGCCATTTCTCCAATCCTGGTTCCTTTTGTGGGGAATGATATTTAGGAACTGTGATCTGGCGCTGGCAATGAGAGGCACTGATCTCTAAAGTTAAAATCAAGGCGTCCTTTCAAAGCTTCTTAAACTGGAAAGTTGAGTTCTTAAGTGGAACCACTCTGCAGACTTCCAGAGTGAAGTTTATTTAACTTGGCCCTCAGACCAAGTTCCTAAGGCCCTAAATGAGATGAGCATGAGAAGGCCCGAGAGCCACCGGATGCCACACTTCTAGGTAGCACTGAAGTGATGCCAACACTTCCGGCCCCGAAGGGTCTCAGGGAGGTAGGAAGGTTAGGAGAGCCACCTAGATGAGAGAGGGTTTATGGGGAGAGTTTAATAGGCCCGTAATACTTTTTATTTCCTTAGTCATATTGTAGATGGACACAGCGGAGCGGAGGAACGGGCCATCAGTGGTGACCAAAAATGTGGGGTTGGAATATCAGAGAGGAGCATGATTTGCGCTGGCTGGTCCTTGAGCCACAACCAGGAATGGTTGAGAGTAAATGAGAAGAGAAGGAGAGAGAGGGAGAGACGGAGGGAGGAAAAGAGGGAGAGAAAGAGAAAGAAGGAAGGACGGAAGGGCGGGGAGAAAAGGCCCACAAAGCTGTGTGTCACTGGTTTACTAATCTCTGGAGCTGTACTGCTGGGGAAGAAGAGAGTTGCCTGGGTGGCGTTACTCAACACTGGCTCACGGAAGTCTGGGCTTTTGTGTCCTGACGCCTCCAGGAAAGGAGCAGTGCTTAACCGGGTACAAATCGAGGATGGTATTATGTGGTGGTTAATAGCTGGGCTTGAAACCAGGCTTTTAATCTGTAGGACCTGGAATTTAATCTGTTTCATGACTCCTTCTGTGACTTTGGCAACATTACCCAATCTTTGTAAATCTCAGCTTCCTCATTTACAAAGTGGGGGAAATAACAGTGCCCCATCAGAGGCTTTAATGAAGGATTAATGTGAGGGTTAAATGAAGTGCTATCTATGAAATTCCTTAATAGGGAGTCTGGCACATAGTAAGCGCTTGATAAATGGTAGCTGCTGCTATTCATATTATTACTAAATCAGAGCCTTGAAGGGCGCTCTTTCTCTTTTCTTTGTTGGGAAGGAAATCAATGTGAGGCCACAGAGGAAAAATAACAAAACCGAACTCCCTAAGAAACAAGAGGATATACGCTGGCCATAAGGAGATTAGGGCTTCCCAGGTAGCCCCAGTGATAAAGAATCCATCTGCCAGTGCAGAAGATGCAAGACACGTGGGTTCGATCCCTGGGTCGGGAAGATCCCCTGGAGCAGGAAATGGCAACCCACTCCAGTATTCTTGCCCAGAGGATTCCATGGATAGGGGAGCCTAGCGGGCTACAGTCCATGGTGTCACAAAGAGTTGGACATGACTGAGCACAGCACATGAGGAGGCTACTCTCCAGGACAAGTGTGGTATGTGTGGTGAATAGCTTTTATACTTTATGTGCTGAAGTTCTTGATCCTAGAGAATTAATGTTTGAGCCTTTGCACAAGGTTTTATGTTATTAAGGAACTCATTGATTATTGCTCAACTTCTGGCATAGGTGGAGAGGGACATGAAAAAGGCCTTTCTTCCAGTTCAAACAGCAAGAAAGCACTCTGTAAATCAAAGAAAATTCAAAATTTACTTTAAAGCCATCACGTACCTATGAACACAGAATCTAAAGAATCTAAACTCCATAGGAAAGAGCTCTTCCTAGGAGAACAGGTGATCCAGGACGCATCTTACCTGAGGCCAGCTACTGAGGGCAGGGCAGGGCAGGTGAAGACCTGCCTGAGAAGGAGGAGGAGCCAACCAGATTGCGATGAACCCATGGGCTGGCCTATTGAACTTACGTCTAAAAAAGACCCCCAAACAAAGATTACCCTTTCCACTGAGAATTCTCATTAGTGAAATTTTGCTGAGCAAGCAGAGGCTGGGGGTGATGCTGGAAAGCAGAAGATCTTAGAATGTTGTCATTTTCCACCTTCAAAAATTTGTCATCTCAAGGTCTCATGGTCTCACAGGCTCAAAGATTCCTGGTCTTACAGTCATGGAAGTGCAGGAAGTTGGGCAGTGGGAGTGTTGAAAATCAAAAATAAGTTTTCTAAGGTTCCCACTGCTTGACTTTCAAGATACTTCTAGAGGGATTATGGCCTCAGTCCTGCCCCAAACCAGCTTGCTTCCTGATTTGATCCAATTGATCAGTACTTCATTTTACCTGCCTAATAGAGGAAAAGATATTACCAAACAAAAGAAAATATATCTTTTCTGTTGTGAATAAGGAAGAAGAGAATAGGACCAATAGTCAAGAGAAAGATCAGTCAAGAGAGACAAACCACATAGGATCAAATATTAGAATTTTCAGACAAGGAGTTTTAAATAATTTTAAAATGAATATATTAAAGGATCTACAGGAAAAGGTAATTATAATGGATGAAGAGATGAGAAAATTGAGAATAGATTTAGAAAGCATTGATAAGAACCAAAAGGAAATCCCAGAACTGAACACATTATAATATTTAAAATTAAAATATCATCAGAGAGGATTAACAGCTGATTGATCACAATGGAAGACAAGATCAGGGAATTTAAATACAGGTTGGTAGAAATCAACCAAACTGAAGCACAGAGAAAAAAGAAAATATTTAGATGTCTAATATTTTATGCTGCTCTAGCCCAGTCTTTGACTTTTCAACTGGATCGTCAGGGTTTTCTCAGTGTATGCTTTTTTTGTGAAAACTGTGATGAATCTGGGGGAGAAAACCTTTTTGCAACAAAGTGGTAGATAGTATTTTTGCTGGACAACTGTCTCAACTGAATGGATAGATCATTTGGTACCGGATTGGGACGAGGCTTCAAAAATGGTTTGATTGGGCAGGAAGAGGCTTGATTTAACTTGGCAGAGTCATTCATTCAGTTAATTAATTAAGCACCTATTTCATGCGTATAAAGGTGTAAGCAGGACAGACAAAGGTCCCTGCTTTCACGAAACTGCGTCATAGAGGAGACACACACTTAAGCAACCATTGTAAAGTATTAGATTGATTGGAATTATAGGCCAGATCACAGAGTAAGCCATGAAGTCATTTCTAGAGACCTACTGAAGATGCCAGCCCCTGGTAAAAGCTATCACTTAGCACTTATTATGAACCAGACAATGCTCTGAGTACCTTCATGTACAAACCATTCATCCTCATCACAGCCTTTTACAGGTGAGGGCATCGAGGCACAGAGAGGTTGAGTCACTCTACTGCTTGCTGTCCTGCAGCTGTTAAGTGGCAGAGCCAAGATGCCAATTCAGAAGCTGGGCCCCAGAGTCCAGTCCCTCTTCCTCTGTACAAAGCCACTTCCTGAAGTGAGAGGCCCTTGAGGTCCTCACTCCAAGTGCCTGTCTGAGGGCTGAGCAGGTCAGGGTAGGATGAACCAAATCACATGGAAGGTATCAGCTTCCTTCTTGCTCCCGGTCTGGTGCGTGGGTCATTCCCATGTCATCATCCAGGCTTTTGTTCTGCCATCCTTGTCTAGGCTCCTGGGCCTAAAGGCTTTAGAGCTTTAGCCAGTGATGTAAAGAGCCTCTTAGGAGACCTGGAGCAGTGGATCAGAACCTGGGCAGTCACCTGTGCTTCTTTTGCCAAATTTGTGTCTCAGATTCAGACGAGACTTGAGAAATGACAGTGTTAGTTGCCATTTATCGTTTATGTGTGCCAGGCACTTTGCTGAATGCTTCACATACAGTAACTATCTCATTTAATCCTTAAATAATAAATCAGCAACAACAACATGGTTGTAGGTACTCCTGTTACTTCCTAATGAGGGATGATCAGCTTGGAAAATCTGAAGAACTTGTCTGGGGTCACACAGCTAGGAAGAGTCTGAACTGAGATTCACTGCTTCTCAGAAGCGCCTCTGCCTCCTTTCTCCCCCAGCTAGAGATAAGGACACTTGTCAGAATGCTGGGGGTGTTCACTGCTACTGGGAAGCTTCCAGCTCTCATTCTAGTTTGGAAATTCATGAAGATTTCCTTTCAGCTCTGTTGAAGCAGAGCCTATCCAGCTCTCTCCTGTTTGGGTCTGTAGCAAGGGGGAAGGATAGGGGAGGGCGCAGGGTTGGAGATGAGTCCAGGATTTGAGATCCCAAGGGCCAGTCTGGGGTGGCTGGCAAAATTCCCTACACACACGCACACACGCACGCATGCACACACACGCACACCTCTTGCCCTGCAGCCAGACGTGGTCAGGGAATCCGAGCACGTCGTCCAGGCCCTTGCCACTCCCATCTTTCAGACCCAGGACCACCTGCTTGGTTGGCCAGCCGCACTTCCTTGGCGGGGACACTTGGCTGTGTTCAGTGTTCTGCCCTAGACAGAGGGTGCAGTGAGTCTGCCCTGCACCCGGCTCCTCAGGCTCCCTGTGGGGGTGGGAGTGAGACGGTGACTGAAGGAGCCCTTTGGTGTGGGGAGGGCATGGGGTGCCTTCTCCTTTTCCCGGTGCCCACTAACTGCGCCCCCCCCACCCCCCGCCCAAGCATGAGAAGTGGCCTCTGTGTCTCTGACTGCTTGGAACTTGTGCCGCCTCTTGAGGCCGACTGTGCCCTCCGCTCCAGAGTGAGAAGGAAAGCATCAAGAAGGACACGGCTGTCGCGTGTGGTCGGGAATCCTGGCTATTTCTGAAGGACAGCCCCTGGTCTCCAGGAACCAGTGGTCTCGCATCTCCCGTGGCCAGGGGCCTGCGCCCCGGTGGGGGTGGGACTCCGAGTACTCCCCAGGCAGCCTGAGACCCTGGGGCTGGCCAAAGCCTGCCGGCTCCCCCGGATCTGAGAGGGGGAGAGATGATCTGAGAGTGACACTGCTGTCTGATTCCAGGGAGGAAACCAGAAGCTGGCTGGCAGCATCTGCTGCCGGTTCTAACTTGGGGTCCCAGCGGGAGGTTTGCTGCGGAGCTGGGACTTAACACCTTGCAGCGGGGAGCTGCCAGTCCCGGGGTGGGGGGTGGGGTGGGCGGAGGCTGTGCAGGAAGGTTTCTTTTTTTGTCTCTCACACCCAATGTATCACTTCCATAGCCGGGCAGCAGATGGGCGGATGGGGGCGATGAGGAGTGTGAGGTGTGCAGGAAGAAGGCACGTGCATTTCCAATACGTGGAGAGGGAGGGGGACGGGCAAAGATTCAGTGTATTTGGGAATGGGGGTGGGAAATCCTGCTGCTTCAAAACAGAGTGAGAGAAGGCTGGATCAGGAAACCCTAAGTCAGGTTAAATGTAGTAGCAGAGATCCAGCGCTGGTATTAGACAGATTCAAGTTCAAGTCCCTGATCTGCCACCAATTAGCAACAGCTAGCATGTGCTGGTTTTTCTGCTAAGGGCCTTCTGTGTGCATAATCTGATTCACGTCTCACAAAACGAATGGGGTAGGTGCCAGTTTTATTCCCATTTGGCTCAGGTCTGGTGCGGTTCTGAGAGATGCTGTATCTCACCCAAGGCCACACAGCCAGTGACTCTAAGGTTGAGACTCAAACTACTGACAGGTGACCCTGACGTCCCATCGCAACCACTGCTCTACAGTTAGAACTGTCATCTGCCACCTTCCAACCTCCTGGCTGTCTGGCCATGGGGACACCTAACTTCTCCCATCCTTAGGGTTCCTCGTCTGGGGGATGGGGAGATAAATGTCATTCTCCCAGCTTTCTTTTTTTAACTTTTTATTTTATATTGGAGTATAGCCAATTAACAATGTTGAGATAGTTCAGGTGCATAGTAGAGCAGCTCAGCCATACGTGTACCTGTGTCCATTCTCCCCCAGACTCCCCTCCCATCCAGGCTGCCACATACCACTGAGCAGAGTTTCCTGTGTATACAGTAGGACCTTGTTGTTTTCCATTTTAAATATAGCAGTGTGTATTGTATTCCCTTAGGAACTATCTATAAATGTGCAAAATGTAAAGTTAAGGCGTGTGTGCTGCATACTTAGTCGCTTCAGTCGTGTCTGACTCTCTGCGACCCTATGGACCATGGCCTGCCAGGCTCCTCTGTCCATGTGTGATTAGTAAATACTCTACCAGGACCCTGGCTGTCCCTTCTGGGCCAGGCCTATTTTTCTCCTCACTCCTTTCTCTCCTATCCACCCCCTCCCCATGGATGAACTAAACCAGTCTCTCCACCTACCTCAGCTATCTCCCAGCTTTCTTGTGAGGATTAAACCAGAGAATGTGTGTAAGCCTTTTAGCCAGTCCCTGGCCTGTCACAGTGCCTTTGTTCATTCATTCAACAACTCTATTGAGCACATGTTCTCTGCCATTTTCCATTCTAGGTGTACAAGCTAGAGGAGTGCTAGCTCTACCAAAGGGAGGAAGCAAATAAGTTAGAAAATTTCCAGTAGTGATATGCATTAGGAAGAAAACAAAATCAAGTCATGGCAGTGACCGTAGAAATATGAAGGTCCATTTTAGCTGGGTGGTCCAGGAAGGCCTCTTTGAAGAAGAAGCAGTTGGGCTTAATTACCAAAAGAAGAAGAAGTGGAAGAGGATGAACCTTCTGGGTTAAGGGAGCAGTGGGTGCGAGGCCTGGAGTTGGGACAGGAAGGGGACCGTGTGGCTGGCTCAGAGTGAGGACTGGGTGAGTGGTGGTGGAGACTGGACAGAGGGCAGGGCCGTGGATGCTGTGGGGGGCGGCGGCGAGGCACAGGACACAGTCTTTGGAGGGTCGAGTCGAGAGAGTAATGTGATTTAATTCATTCATTTTGGCAGCTATGTGGGGAATGGAAAGTTGGGAGAAAAGAATGGTTGCGAGGAGACTGGGATCACAGAGAGAGAGGATGGAGGCCGGGCCAAATCAAGAGCCTCACATGGAAAGTGGAGAGAGATGCTTCCCATGCTGAAATAGTAGCGATAAACATCCTAATGATGAGATGACTTGGGCAACCTAGCAGTTTTGCAAAGGTCACAGGCCTCAGACCTCACAGCTTGTCGAAAACAGAGTTTGGGCTGTATTCCTAACACTGTAGGAATATTACCACCATCATCTTGCTATGAGGCAGCATCCACTGATGTTCATGCTTTTCTTTTGAGCATGGGAATTTATTTGGGGATGTTATTAAAGATAACTGAAGGTCTGGAGTTAAAGATGTCAAACTGGGTTCTGTGTAGAATAGGGTTAAATAAACTTTTCCTATAAAAGGGCAGGTAGTAAATAGTTATATTTTTGTGGATTCTACTATCTTGTTTTGAAACTACTCAAGTCTGTCATTGTGGCTGGAAACCAACCTTAAACAATGCATTAAAAATGTATGTGGCTCTGTTCTGATAAAACTTCATTTAAAATGTAGGCAGTGAGCTGGATTTGGCCCATGGATCTAGTTTGCCAACTCTGGAAGAAAATATAGTGTATTTACATGACCAAGATAATTTTTTTCCTTACAACACAAATTCAAGACATTTCCCCCAAACTCTTGTAAAACAAAGGTACAGACCTCTGCTTATCTTAACACTAGAAGATGTGATATAATTGAATGAAGACTCTGTTCAGTAGTTTTCAAATCTTGGGGATTCCTTGGAACTAACTCAGGAAACCAAGGTGATAGTGAGGATGGAGGGATTGGAGTCCCAGCTTCTACTTCAACCAGGACCCCCTCTTGGGTTCATTTTTAAAAATTAAATTGGTGGTCTTCATAAGAGTTTGTTTGGGGAAAACAAAAGGTCTTGTGAGCTAGAAAAAAAATTGAAAATCACTAATCCAGTTGGACTGGTTGGAGTTCATGTCCCACTTCTGGCATTTGCATTAGAGAGGTGCTTCTCAGGTGGCTCAGATGATAAAGAATCTCCCTGCAATGTGGAAGACCCAGGTTCCACCCCTGGGTCGGAAAGATCCCCTGGAGAATGGAATGGTTACCCACTCCAGTATTCTGGCCTGGAGAATTCCATGGACAGAGACCTGGTGGGCTACAGTCTATAGAATTGTAGAGTCAAACACAACTGAGCAGCTAATGCTTTCGCTATTACATAATTGCTCATAGAACAAATTAACACATACATTTTCTAATTGGATGGAGGCAGGTAAAAAGGGGTTGCTTTGAGATTAAATGTGTGGAGTACAGGGTGTGCAGGGTACACAGAGCAAAGGGGCTTACTTAAATTTAGATGCTGAACAAAGGCCACAATGTCCCAGGTAGAGCTGCTGGGAGGGCCTACTTTCTGAGCCTTGTAAGGTGGCGGCAGCAGGCTGGCGTGTGGCAGTCTTGGAGAGGCAGGATCAGAGTGGCTTGAACTTCACATTCAGATATAGCTAGGTTTAAAATCTCTGTTCTGTCACTTAATAGCTGGACAAATTATTTAATCTCTGGTTATCCATTTTTCCATCTGGAAAACTAGAATGATGCTATTTCCCTTCTCAAGCTGTTGGTATAAATTAATTAATAATTCATTGCCAGTTGCCAAGCATATCGCCAGGGGCTTGAGAAATGGAAATATTCTTCTCCATTCTGTTCTCAGGGGTATGGGGTGAGATCAGAGGCTTCGAGACATTTTACCATCTCTTTCCTGTTGACTCCAATTTCCATACCTCAATCTTCTCTTCTCAGGATGTGGCCAGGTTCTACGTGTTCCAAAGGGTCAGATTTTGTTGGAGAGCTACCCCCTGAATGCTCACTGTGAATGGACCATCCACGCCAAAGCTGGATTTATCATCCAACTAAGGTAAGGGGCTGGGGTCAGAATTATGGCACCTGAGGTTTAAGGAAGTGCAGGAACAAAACCAAAGGTCCTGGATCCTAGTAATCAGGGCTAACCATCTATATTTCATTCTTGAAAGCAGAAAATGTATAGTAAGCCTTTCCCTTTACCTCTTAGTGATTTTGTGGGATAAGGCCTGGGTAAGACTACCACCAATTAAATGCTTGTCATTCACTGACTGAAGGTAGTGGGGCTCAGGTGACGATAACCCAAGGAAGACACCAATGTGGCAAAGCACGGTGCTGAGAGCCATCTGCCCACCCATAAGCTTGACCAGGTCACCTGTTCACTGAGTACTGGCTGGATTCTATGGAAGGGGAGGAAATATGGCCCCGTCTAACCTTCAGGGGCTGTGTACTCTAGATCGGGGTTTATGCTTGTCACAGCTTCTTTCCTTGCTGCTCTCAGAAACCAACCACTACCTCCACAACCAATAAACCGATTCTTTCATTTGTGTGGAAGATAAGCCGTTCATCTTATAGAGCACTGGGGTCCACACAGATGTTTAATTTATGCCATGGACCCAGTTCTATCGTAACGAGAGATAAATAACACAGGTGCGTCCTATTTTGTGAGAACTGTTCACTGCTGCATCCAAGAACCTGGAACAGGACAGTGGTACACACTGCAGGTGCTCGATAGACCCTTCCTGCATAAATAAAGTTGAAAGAACTTCTCCCTGCCTCCAGTGTTTCTCCTCTCTCCTGGCAGATACCTCTACTCTTCTTCTTTATGAAAGCAGAGTGGCCCACTCAGCCCGGGACTTTTAGGGACGTTGTCCACCTAGCTCTTCCCTTTTCTAACTCATGGAGATGGTGGCGGTGATAGAAATCTCTAATCTTCTAGAGCACAGGCTTCCAATAGGTGTTTTCTGGGCAGATTGATGAACTCAGAGGTTGCCACATGTCAGCTGGCTCCTCGATGACACTCTGTCGTGCAGGAGGGGCAACACTGTACCCCACATTGAGAGGGTCCGGAACTCAGGTCCCTTTCCCAGCCCTCCTCATCAAAGCCACCCTTTAGTTGCTGGTTGTCTTGCTCCCTGAGGTCCTGGGGTTAGGATTAAGGTTCAGTAAATGAACCGAGGAAGTTCAAGGAGCAAGTGAGAGGCTACCCCATTCTGCTGAATGGGCTCTAGGCTGGATCTTCCAGTGTGATAAGGACAGTGTTAGATGCCACAGGCTAATTTTTCAGCAACTCAGGGACCAGGACAAATGGTCCCCTCAGAGACCTCTGAAGAGCTTCTTCAAGACCCAGGATGAAAAGAAATCGGCTCCCCTTCCCCAACTCCGCCAACCAAAACTCCAAAATGTTGGAGGGGTTGAGAAGCACATCGCCTGCCCAGGAAAGGGTCCTTGGAAGGCATGGAAATATATAGGTTTCTTCCCTGCAAACCTGAACCTGCTGGCCAGGGATAATTATAAGGCTAGAAATACTCTGCAACCTAGTGTTCAGCCCCAAAGCTGGTTGTCATCCCTGTTGTTCCCTTTTCCATTGCCTACCACAGAATCTATTTACTCAGCTGTAAAATAATCTCAAGTCTATCCACCGTCTGTACTGCCAGAATTCTACTTTGAACTGCCACCGTCTCTTACCCGGATTCTCTTGTGGCCTACCTGGCTTCCCTGCCTCCACTCTCGCTGGCTCTGCCATCTCCTCTCTTCAGAGTGACTGGAGTGACCCTCTAAAATCCTCTCTCAAATTATTATTCTGTTGGTGAAAACTTCCAGTGGTTTATCTCAAGCTTGGAATAAAACCCAAACTCCTCACCATACAAAATATCTCCTGCTCTCCTCTCTGACCTTCGTTCATACCATTTTCCCAGGTACGCACCACCTTGCGGCATAGCATTCCTACCTCCTTTCACTTCCTCAGATATGCTCATGACTACCTCAGGGCCTTTGTACTTACAGATTCTCCTGCCTGGACCGCTCTTCCCCATGGC
This sequence comes from Okapia johnstoni, assembly GCA_024291935.2. Classification (NCBI taxonomy): domain Eukaryota; kingdom Metazoa; phylum Chordata; class Mammalia; order Artiodactyla; family Giraffidae; genus Okapia; species Okapia johnstoni. The sequence goes on from CM044325.1 coordinate 13,777,058, forward strand.
CTGCACATGGCTGGCTCCATTTCATCAGTTAAGTGTCTACCCAGATATGTCTTTGACCATGTATGTAGAAAGCTTACCCTCCCAGTCACCCTCAGTGTTCTTACCTGCTCTCTTTTTCTTAGGACTTAACACTCTCTAGAATTCCCTCGTTTTCTGGTTTCCTTGCTTATTGTCTGTCCCTTAAATCAGAACTCATGAGGGCAGGCACTGTGTCTACTAGAAATGTTGCTGTACTTTCAGCACCTGGAACAGCGTCTGTCACAGAGCAGACCTGCCATAGATGCGTTGAATGAGTGAACACGTGAATGAATATAAATGCAGGTTGCAGTGTCTCGTGTTTCAGTTTCAGAAAAAGCTGTGATCTCAGTTTGGTGGTGGACTTGCCCCCCCCCATCCTCCCCCTTTTCAGATTAAGATACCAAAGCCCAGAGAAGCAAGTGATTGCTCAAGGCTGGCAGTGAGTTGGTGGTGGCCAGATCCTTACTACTATAGCATGTTGCACACATTATGATGAGTAGGACTTACACTCCCTTACAAAAGGTTTTGTGATAAAAATTTCTGAAAAATAAACACTAGTCATACTCAGTGATCATTTCTTTTTTTTGTTTAAATAAGATCTTTAAGAGCATTACAATATCCTGATTGTTCTCTAATTCTAGCACTTGAAGTTTTTACCCAAGGTGATAGAAGTGGCACTGGTCCAAACTTTTCAGGTGGTAATTCTGAGTTCTTCTGTCTATTCCCACTTCTCTAGAACGTGAGGAAGAAGATACAGATGTACATTTTGTGAACTTGATACTCAGGCATTCCCTTGGGAATCTTCTGAAAAGTTATCTTTTCCTCTCTTGCCTTGGTGTGTGTCTCCCTCTTTTCTTACCTCTTGGAAATGGGAGCTTAGAGTTTTATCTTCTGCTTTTTTGATCCACTGCACCCCAATATTTCCAAACCCAAGATCCCTTTGAGGTAATCAAAGATATGTCTCTTTCAATTCTGAAATTTTGATATGATGCTACTTTTTCTACTCTTTGGGGGCAAGAGTTATTGTTACCAAGAGGGTAATTATCTTCTGATCCTTCCATCAGACAGAAGAGTAGGCATGCAGAGAGTTTTTTTCCTTTACTTGGTCTTTAAGATGACATATACTCTATCACTGTCCAATTGTAAAATTGAAGTATCCACTCTGTCACCTACTCAACAACATTTGTTTATTGTTTCTACGTGTCAGGCACTGCATTATGCACTAAGCAAACAGTGATGGAATAGGACAGATGCCACACCCTGCCCTTAAGGAATTTGCAGTCTAAGGGAGCAGATAGGCATGCATGTGTGCACACACACACTCACGAAGTCAAGGAGATAAATATGAGAAATTAAAATGTCTATACACATTCTGAAGAAAACAAGGGCTCCCCTTTAGAAAGAGTTGTCGAGGAAGCCTCTTTAAGGAGAGAATATTTTAGCTGAGCTCTGAATTTAGGAAGGAACCAGCCGTGCAGCCTGGGAGGAGAAGTGCCCCTGAACAAGGAGCCGGTGTGTGCAGAGGTTCTCTGAATGGACTATGGTGCCCCCTGCACCTGGCACGTGCATCCACACGCCTGCACACAGTACACCTGCCTACACACATGGAAAGAAATGCACCTGCTCTCAAGCCCTCCAGGACCACGGTTCTGTCAGTTCAGGACAATAGCTCCTCTCTTCCGGAGGCCTGCTTATCATCTGGCCTTGAACTTGCCTGGGTGTGGGGGTGGAAGGATTCTTTGGGGCCTCACCTGTTTCCTGCTGTCACCCTCTCCTCCTTCAGGATTGTCATGTTGAGCCTGGAGTTTGATTACATGTGCCAATATGACTACGTTGAGGTCCGCGACGGGGACAGCAGCGACAGCCAGATCATCAAGCGTTTCTGTGGCAACGAGCGGCCAGCTCCCATCCGAAGCACGGGCTCCTCACTCCACATCCTCTTCCACTCAGATGGCTCCAAGAACTTCGACGGCTTCCATGCCATCTTTGAGGAGATCACAGGTAAAGGCCAGAGAGAGAAAGGTCGAATTTTATTTTATTTTAAAGTTTATTTTTTGGCCATGCCCCGTGGCATGTGGGATCTTAGTTCCCTGACCAGGGATTGAATCCATGCCCCATCCAGTGGAAGCACAGATTCTTAACCACTGAACCTCCAGAGAAGTTCCCAAATGTCACTTTTTATGGCTGCGCTCTAGATAAAATTCCTTTCTGTGTAGCCCTTTCCTTCCTGCCCAGCCTTGTTAAAACCCCACCTGCTGGCTTCTCAGAAACAATCTGCACATTGAGAAGGTAGAGAGAGATGGCCAGGGGTATTTCAGAAACGCTCACCAGAACCAGAGCTAGGAATTCTTACTTCTGTAAAGCTGCTGTAGCACAGATAGATCAGATCACTTGTCTATGGTTGCACAGCTCTGGAGATGAAACTAGGAATCTGTACAGTGTGGCTCTGGAGCTCCTATTAGGGGCTCTCATGGTTAAGAAAGTTAGCTTTGGTCCCTGGCAAATTAAACCATGTGGCTTGGACAAGTTCTACTGCTCTGGGCCTGGGTTTCCTAATCAGTGAATAAGGGCGTAACCCTAGATCCTGCTCCATTAAGGAGTCTCTGGGAGACAGAACAGACAAAGAGCTGAGCACAGTGTCTGATGCAGAGAAAACCCTCAGTAGCCGCCCTGCCCCAGGCATGCCATGAACTTCCTTTGTCATCTTTCAAATAACTGTTCAAAGTCTGACACTACCCAGGAAACGCCACTCACTTTATGAGGAGCTCTGCGTCTGACTTCACCTCCTGTCTTGTTCATATGAGGAAGTAGGATTTGGCCAAAATGAACAATGGGCTCAGTGCTAAGGAATCACCCCAGATCTTTCTTACTCCTTGGAGATGAGATTGCATCAGGTTTTACAAAATAAACCCCAGCTTGAAGTATTTATTTTTGAAATAAATAACTGAATTTAAGAAATTGCAATGGCCTTTTGACCATTCAGGCTCCCTTATGGAGCCAGGCCCAGAGCAGGTTCCTGATACGGATGTCTCAGGAACGGAGGTGGGCGGAGGTGGAATCAACCTTTCTTTACCCTCACCCGTTCAGCAAGACCAGCAGACACCCCACCCTCTCCGCCTCGTCCTCTTGAGAACGTTCCTGCCCGAGCCTCCAGCGGTTGCTCCTGTGAGCTGTGTGCTGGCTCCCTCCCAGGACGTGTGTCTCCTATGCCGACTTGCAGGGCCTGGGAGCTCTAGAGGCTCTGCTGCTGTGCTGTGGTTGGCCTGCGGCTCAGTCCTTGCCCCTCAGTGCCACCCTGCCAGTCGAGGCTGAGATCCATCTGGGGGTGTTCATGGCAGTCAGAAGTTGGGGGCAGCGGCGGCTCATCAGCTTGTGACCCTGTGACTGAGGGAAGGGTCAAGAGGGTCTCTTCCTCACTCTCTCCTGGAGAACTCTGGTCTGTGTGATCAAATAGACAGAGCTCTTCCTGTTCCTCAGGCACCTGGTGTGACCTGCCTGCACTCTTTATTCCCTGCCTAAAGCCCCCTCCCAACTCCTGCAGGTCATGTCCCATCCCCGGAGGCCCTGGCAGATTTCTCCTCCCCTGTTAAGCCTTTTCCCTTGTTCCAATGGGCTGTGACTTTGCCCTTTTCTGAATGTCTTCTAGCACTTTCTTTCTTTTCTGACACTCACCGAATCACACTTCAGGTTATAGTCACTGCCGACTCTTCTTCACAAAGTTTTGTCCTGGTGAGCAGGCTCTCATGTTCGCCTTTGTATCTCGCCAGCACCTTCCACAGAGCAAGTGCTCGATCCAGGCTTGCTGCACCTGGCCCAGCCATGTATTTCTCAGTTCAGTTCAGTTCAGTTGCTCAGTCATGTCCGACTCTTTGTGACCCCATGAACCACAGCACGCCAGGCCTCCCTGTCCATCACCAACTCCCAGAGTCCACCCAAACCCACGTCCATCGAATCAATGGTGCCATCCAACCATCTTATCCTCTGTCGTCCCCTTCTCCTCCTGCCCTCAATCTTTCCCAAAATCAGGGTCTTTTCCAATGAGTCAGCTCTTTGCATCAGGTGGCCAAAGTATTGGAGTTTCAGCTTCAACATCAATCCTTCCAATGAACACTCAGGACTGATCTCCTTTAGGATGAACTGGTTGGATCTCCTTGCAGTCCAAGGGACTCTCAAGAGTCTTCTCCAACACCACAGTTCAAAAGCATCAATTCTTTGGCACTCAGCTTTCTTTATAGTCCAACTCTCACATCCATACATGAACACTGGAAAAACCATAGCCTTGACTAGATGGACCTTTGTTGGCAAAGTAATGTCTCTGCTTTTTAATATGCTGTCTAGGTTGGTCATAACTTTCCTTCCAAGGAATAAGCGTCTTTTAGTTTCATGGCTGCAGTCACCATCTGCAGTGATTTTGGAGCCCAGAAAAATAAAGTCAGCCACTGTTTCCACTGTTTCCCCATCTATCTGCCATGAAGTGATGGGACCGGATGCCATGATCTTAGTTTTCTGAATGTTGAGCTTTAAGCCAACTTTTTCACTCTCCTCTTTCCCTTTCATCAAGAGACTCTTTAGTTCTTCACTTTCTGCCATAAGGGTGGTGTCATCTGCATATCTGAGATTATTGATATTTCTCCCGGCAATCTTGATTCCAGCCTGTGCTTCCTCCAGCCCAGTGTTTCTCATGATGTACTCTGCATATAAGTTAAATAAGTAGGGTGACAATATACAGCCTTGATGTGCTCCTTTTCCTAGTTGGAACCAGTCTGTTGTTCCATGTCCAGTTCTAACTGTTGCTTCCTGACCTGCATACAGGTTTCTCAAGAGGCAGGTCAGATGGTCTGGTATGCCCATCTCTTTCAGAATTTTCCACAATTTGTTGTGATCCACACGGTAAAAGGCTTTGGCATAGTCAATAAAGCAGAGGTAGATGTTTTTCTGGAACTCTCTTGCTTTTTCGATGATCCAGCGGATGTTGGCAATTTGATCTCTGGTTCCTCTGCCTTATCTAAAACCAGCTTGAACATCTGGAAGTTCACTGTTCACGTATTGTTGAAGCCTGGCTTGGAGAATTTTAAGAATTACTTTACTAGTATGTGAGATGAGTACAATTGTGCGGTAGTTTGAGCATTCTTTGACATTGCCTTTCTTTGGGATTGGAATGAAAACTGACCCTTTCCAATCCTGTGGCCACTGCTGAATTTTCCATATTTGCTGGCATATTGAGTGCAGCACTTTCACAGCATCATCTTTCAGGATTTGAAATAGCTCAACTGGAATTCCATCACCTTCACTAGCTTTGTTCGTAGTGATGCTTCCTAAGGCCTGCTTGACTTCACATTCTAGGATGTCTGGCTCTAGGTGAGTGATCACACCATCGTGATTATCTGGGTTGTGAAGATCTTTTTTGTACAGTTCTTCTGTGTATTGTTTCCACCTCTTCTTAATACCTTCTGCTTCTGTTAGGTCCATACCGTTTCTGTCCTTTATTGAGCCCATCTTTACATGAAATGTTCCCTTGTTATCTCTAATTTTCTTGAAGAGATCTCTAGTCTTTCCCATTCTATTGTTTTCCTCTATTTCTTTGCATTGATCGCTGAGGAAGGTTTTCTTATCTCTCCTTGCTATTCTTTGGAACTCTGCATTCACATGGGTATATCTTTCCTTTTCTCCTTTGCTTTTTTCATCCCTTCTTTTCACAGCCATTTGTAAGGCATCCTCAGACAGCCATTTTGCTTTTTTGCATTTCTTTTTCTTGGGGATGGTCTTGATTCCTGTCTTCTGTACAATGTCACGAATCTCCATCCATAGTTCATCAGGCACTCTGTCTATCAGATCTAGTCCCTTAAATCTATTTCTCACTTCTACTGCCAGAATGTGGTCCACTATAGAAGGGAATGGCAAGCCACTTCAGTATTCTTGCCTTCAGAACCCCATGAACAGTATGAAAAGGCAAAAAGATAGGACACTGAAAGAAGAACTCCCCAGGTCAGTAGGTCCCCAATATGCTACTGGAGATCAGTGGAGAAATAACTCCAGAAAGAATGAGGGATGGAGCCAAAGCAAAAACAACACCCAGTTGTGAATGGGATAGGTGATAGAAGCAAGATTCGATGCTGTAAAGAGTAATATTGCATAGGAACCTGGAATGTTAGGTCCATGAATCAGGGCAAATTGGAAGTGGTCAAACAGGAGATAACAAGAGTGAACATCGACATTCTAGGAATCAGTGAACTAAGATGGACTGGAATGGGTGAATTTAACTCAGATGACCATTATATCTACTACTGTGGGCAGGAATCCCTTAGAAGAAATGGAGTAGCCATCATAGTCAACAAAAGAGTCTGAAATGCAGTACTTGGATGCAATCTCAAAAACAACAGAATGATCTCTGTTCATTTCCAAGGCAAACCATTCAATAACACGGTAATCCAAGTCTATGCCCCGACCAGTAATGCTGAAGAAGCTGAAGTTGAATGGTTCTATGAAGACCTACAAGATCTTCTAGAACTAACACCCAAAAAAGATGTCCTTTTCATTATACAGGACTGGAATGCAAAAGTAGGAAGTCAGGAAACACCTGGCGTAACAGGCAAATTTGGCCTTGGAGTACAGAATGAAGCAGGGCAAAGGCTAATAGAGTTCTGCCAAGAGAATGCACTGGTCATAGCAAACACCCTCTTCCAACAACACAAGAGAAGACTCTACACATGGACATCACCAGATGGTCAACACCGAAATCAGATTGATTATATTCTTTGCAGCCAAAGATGAAGAAGCTCTATATAGTCAGCAAAAACAAGACCAGGAGCTGACTGTGGCTCAGATCATGTATTTCTATACCAGGGTAAATGAAGGTAGGGTTAGTGGGTAATAAGCAGACTAGTGTTTCCCAAAGTGTTCTCTGTAGAAAAATGGTCCCTAGGACACTGTGAAATGCAGTCTCTCAGATCAAATAAGCCTGTGATAGGTAGAATGTTATGTGCATTCTTAAAAATTCACAATGCACATTAGAATGTAGAATGTTCTGAGAAGTTCTGCAGTGGGGAAACCTGTTATCATTTAACACCAGTAGCATTTCCCCACCATATCTGAGACCATTAACTCTCAACATCTCAAGGGGCTACTGTTTACAGAATGCATGTTTGGAAATTCTTGAGTACCCTTTCACCAGTGTCATGAAGTTGTCTTCTGGTTCCTTTCCCCCAGTACCCCAGATGCTGAGCTTCTTTGAAAAAAAGATGATGTATTACCCAAGGCTGCTCTCTCCCCATAGGGGCCCCTATAGGAGGGGTGAAGTTTGCTTTTGCTTTAATTATGCGGTGCACTTGTGTGTGTTGTCCTAGACCAGAGGTGTCTGGAGCAGACTTCCAGGGCCTTGGGAAACATCAAATAACATCAGCAACATTTGATTAGTGAGTAGCTGTTTTAGGCAATCTTGAAACAGTGGTAACATGATTTCAATAAAAGGAGTTTAAAAATGGCAGGAAGACTTTAAAAGACAAGTGAGAGGCTGTGGTCAGGACTCCAGGCTTGCATAAAGACACTCACTGCACAGAGGCACTGAGAGAAATTGCCTCCTCTCTTACAGCGTGTTCCTCATCCCCTTGTTTCCATGACGGCACTTGCCTCCTTGACAGCACCGGATCTTACAAGTGTGCCTGCCTGGCGGGCTACACCGGGAAGCACTGTGAAAATCGTGAGTTTGCCTGCAGAGTGGGAGTGAAGGTGTCACACGGGGCTGGCATGGGGAGGGTCTGGGGAGCTTGCTGGGGGTGGTGTTCCCTGGTGTCAACATGGTCTGTCCAAGATGGCAGGTAATATGGACTCGCCCATTGAGTGGTCGCAAGAGGGCTGGGCTGCCTCTGAGTCAGAATGTCTGGAACCACCCCGGTTTGCCCTCACCTGCTGCAAATGCCTCTAAGAAAGGTCTTATATTAGGAAGATATACCTTCAGTGACCTCAAGTAGTATCCAGAGCTCAAACACACTGAGAAAGGGCCAACAGTAGAAAGCCACCATCATACACTCTACTGAGGCCCAGAGTCTGAACTCCCTCTCCATCCCATGGTCTGAATTTTGGAGTCATGCTCCATGGCACCATTCATTGTGTTTCTGTGCAGTCTGAAGCCCCGCGTTGAGGATGGTAAAGATGTAGGATAACTATGAGCCCCAGATTCCCAGGGACAGTCCTAGTTTATACGTTTTGTCTATGTCTAGTTATTAATAGCATACTCTTTCCTACTTGAGTGTCCTGAGTGGATGACAAAGTACAATCATCAACTATCTGACCAGGTCACATGAGTCACAGACAGAGCAGCATTTTATTGAGGGACTACTATGAACTGAGATCTATGGGAATGCAGAAGAAAGCATATCTTGCTGTTCTCTGAAGGAGCTTATCCCGACTTGTGAGCTCAGCTCTGTGCTTCTCTGGTAGTTCTTGAGCAGGTCTGAGAGGCCATGGGGCTGTGGGGATGGTATAGCCCAGAGGAGTCATAGAGGAAAGAAGTCTGCCAGCCATGGCATTCCACATATCATTCTCTAGAAGTGTTCCCCTTGCCACTCGAGTCCCCACCATCTCCTGCCTGAGCCATATCCTGGCTGTCCCATTGGGTCACCCACTCTCTCCAGTTCTTGCAGACAGAAGTCAAAAGCCGAACCATAGTAGTATTACCAAACCAAATTTGGATCCACTCCCTGAAGGGTTTCAGCAAAACATTTTTTAAAGTCCAGGTGAAAGAGGGAGGTTTCAGGGTATGAATTCAGCTTGTGCATAATTCTCTGATTGGCTGATGGTGCGGTAACAGGGTTAGGGTCAGAGGGGTTAACATTGTCAATCCTTAGGTGCCAGTAGGTCTGGGGGCACATGCCCATGATCATCAAGTTTTGTTCATTTGGTGGTGATTTTAGCATCTATAAAACAACTCAGGAAATGTGCATCAGATACTATTATCTAGATACTTCAGAGAGGAGCTCCAGCAGCGAATGTGGGAGAGGAGTCTGTCTCGGGAAGAACCCAAAGGGTCCTGCTCGGCTACAGTCGTCCTCAGTAACCTGGGGTCAATCAAACAGCAGAAATAAGAGGAAATAAACTCAAATGACTTACTCCAAAGCAGGTAGGAGTTTCTTATTCATGTTTTCGAAAGGCAGAACATGACTCTTCTGTGCTATTGGACTCAAGCTTTTGCCAGAGGAGAGAAACTAGAGCATGTATCTGATATAGCAAATCCATTGCCCTTGGGAAGGGTACACACGGGCCAATGCATATGGCAGCATCAGGTAGCACCCAGCCCAGTGGCTTGGTGCCCAGGACTGTGCCATTGGCAGAGAGGAACTTAAACACTATGACCAGAAATCAACGATCAAGGGTCTTTGGTAATCAAGATCCTGTCTATGTATGACAAGTGGTCCTAAAGGAAGTTTGAGACCTAAAACAGGTGTCCCACACTGCAGCTGTCACATGGATGAAATGAGCAGAACAGAAGGAGTCCACATTTGGGAAAAAGCAAAGGAGGGCAGCTAATGACCTAGGGAGGGTCCCCCCAAAGCAGATCCTGACATGGGAACGTGTGTATAGATGATGTGTTAAGGACACGTCCCCCAGGAGAAGCTGGTAAGGGAGTGGGGAGCTGGACTGGAAGAGAAGGAAGCCAAGCAAAGGCGTGATTTAGGGCAAAATCCCAGCCTGAGTGTTAACAGGCAGTGGAATCTGGAAAGGAAAGTACATCTCAGAGTGTGTCCTGGCTTTAACACAAGGCAGCTGGGCTTTCATATCCCATGTGCGATTGGTGATTGGCTAAGGACTGCCTTGGGCAAGTGGGACATGCTTAACTTTCTGTGAGTGTGCCAGGGTGGTTCCAGTAACACTCGAGCAGTGGAGGAGCTGGTTGGTGCAGGCCATTGGAAGTAAAACAGAGTAGATTGGGTGGGGCAGGGGAGGTAAGGGGCATCCAAGGGCAGAGCCCCAGCATCCTCTGCTGCTGTCACTTCTAACTGGGATTCTCAGGTTACTTTGGGGTCATCCTATATATAAGAGACCTGGTTTGACAGCATTCTGTAAAGTTCATGCATTTTTCAGTTAATTTCATGAATTTTCCTTGCAAACAACACAGACTGAAGCCAGTGTCGGTAGTGTGTCTTTGAGTGTACATTTCATTCTACTTAAAACACCCGTTGCTTTGGGTGTCACAGCTGACCTAAGTGTGATTATGCCGGATCCTTAGAAAATTATGTTCTGTTTTGTGGTTCTTGTCTCGTTCATGTTCTCTGTGAGGCGTACAAGGCAGAGAAAAGAAGTGTTGCTTTCCCTTTGTTTCAAGAATTTGTAGATGGAGTGAGTCTGGAGTCTTGACAATGGCAGATCGTGAGTGCTACCCTTTAGATGCTGAGGGGGAACAAAAAAAGGAAGCCCTAAATTCTTGACAAAAGAACTTTACTATGTTAGGGCTTTGATTAACAAAGGTGAAATTGGAGAAAAGTAAAACATTACCAACTTAGTCAAAATACCTGTAAGAAGCTGAGTCAAACTGGGGAAGGGGAGTGGAGCAGGGGGAAGGAAATTGGTCCAGAAGTTTTGACTAAAATATTTATGAGTAGCTTTTGAGCGAAAAACAGACTTCTAGGCATTATACTCTATCCAGAAAAAAAAAAAAAGAACAAAACAAATAAACATGACGAAAAAGTGTAAACTATGTCATTATGAGCTGATTCATAACTTGATTCATGAACTGTCTCAAATCACTTTTGGTCTCAAGTCACTTTTGGTTTCAAAACAGCATACATGGACAAGAGAATTCTTTCTAGCTACTTTTCAAAACGTTGTTCAAAAACCATAATTCTCTTATTCTTCTGTAGTTGAGACTGGAGGAAGATACTGGTGGTGGATACCTGATAAGCCATTTGTTGGCAGCAATGTGGTGGTGGTGGTTTAATCCCTAAGTCATGTCTGACTCCTGGGAAGGTAGATGAAAAAAGAACATTACTTTCCCTGGCCAATCCTGGTTCCCAGGGTTAGCAACTTGATGAGGATCCCTCTCAACTTTTTTCTAAGGCGTGCAAACCTCAGTTGTCCATATGTCATTACTTTAAACCAGTGGTTCTCATCTGGGGGTGATTTTGTCCCCTGCTCCCACCCCAGGGGACTTTTGGAAACTGGAAACTTTGTTGGTTGTTGTAATAGCAGGAGGGGAAGGTGACACTGGGATTTGGTGCGTAGAGGCCAGGGATGCTGCAAAACACCCTAAGATACACAGGACAGCCCCACAACAAACAGCTGTCTGGCCCACGGGTCAGTAGTGCCAAGACTGAGAAACCCAGTTTTAGGCAAAAGTGAATTTAAAGCATACATACTATTTTTCAACTTTTTGCTTTCAGTGTTCGTATCGTAGACATTTTCCCAGGTCAGTTCATGTTGGTCTCCCTCTTGGGAGAAAGAAATGATTGCTGGAGGACTCCATTGTATGAATGTCTATCCAATCGTATAATCATTCCATCGCTTAAGATGGACTATTATGAAAAAGGCTGAGATGAATAGCCTCACATGTTTCTTTGTTCACATGCAAAGGTATTTTGTAAAATAAATTCCTAGATGTTGAACTGTTAGTCCAAAGGTTACCCTTATTTAAACTTTGGAGAGCTGTTGCCAAAGTTGTCACCAAAAAAGTCACTTTACCAGCTTATAAGACAAACCATTATAAACGCAAGTCCTCAAAATAAGAATTAGAATATACATGTCAGCAGCTCGGTCTATCCTTGTCAAGTTGGAAATGGATTTATTTTCAAAGGAATTCTTTGAGTCTGAGGGGGGATGTTTTCTTCAGATTTTGTGTGGTAGTAGATAAACAACCTGGAGAAGAAAATGGCAACCCACTGCAATATTCTTGCCTGGGAAATCCCATGGACAGAGGAGCCGGGTGGACTACAGTCCATGGGGTCATGAAAGACTTGGACAAGACTTGGACACGACTTAATGACTAAACAAGCAAGCAAGATGAACAAGAAGATACAATCAACACAGTTTCCTGTTGAGTCAGTGAGAGGGTGCAAGAGCCCTGAGGGTAGTCTTCACTGACTGCAACCCTGCCTTCTCCTCAAATTGTTTTCCAAGGAAGAACCACCTTCTCCTGCTCCCAGATGACCTCCTCTGAGAACAAAAACAGGGGAGTGGCCCCTCCTTAGCTCTGGGGCCAAGCTAACCTCCTGCCAGCACCCTCTGCAACCTCAACCTCCCTGGGCCACCATGTAAGAAACTGAGGCCCCTTTTTTTCCCCTCTGAAGTTTCCTGTTTCTTTGTATGGAACAGAAGGACAAAGTAAGTTCTCCAGTAAATGGTTGGAATCTTGTTTTGAAAAAGTGGAGAGCGAGGGGTTCACTGCCCGCTCCAGTTTCCATGTTGCCTTTGTTCCTCTGGCCCAGTTGACGGTGCCGAGGTCTCCCCCCTGCATCCTAATGAAGGGCAATGAAATGGGCTAAATCTTGGGGCACAATGCTCACCCTGCGGGCTCAGACGAGCCTTTGAACAACACAAATCGGCTTCCACCAATTAAAGAGAAATGGTGTCTCTGGATTCATTGGGGTTCTGGGGCGTCAGAAGGTTTCCCACTAGCCTGTCCCAAGGACTGGGAAGAAAAGAGCCTAGGATAAGAGGCACACTTTATACTTCAGCTTCAAAGGGCCAACCCATGTTTCTCATCAAAATTAGTGACTGGGAACTTTGGGGTTTTCCGGGAGACCTTAATAGTGATGAATGTGCTGAGACCCCCTGTGGGTCACAGTCACCTCTCCCATCACAGGTAAATAATGTGCTGCAGACTTGCTGGAATTAATGCATATTGTTCTAAGATCTCTTAGGGGAGGCATTGTAAAAATGGAATTTTGTACTGGCTTCTTTAGAGTTCTAAAGGTCTGTTTCATCCTTAACATGTAGAAGACGGGTGAGAATACCTTTGTCCACACTGAGATGACACAACTTGGGGTGGAGAGCTTGGACTCTGTTCAGAAAGACTTTGGTTTGGTTCTAAATCTGCAATTTACCAGCCTGGTAAATCTTGAGCAAGTAATTTACCTCTTAGGAGTCTCAGTTTCCCCACTTATAAATTCCAGGAAAATCTTATCGAGTTCTTCTTAGGGGTGATGGCAGGAAGGGAATGAGATGATCCATTTAAGGTACTTGTGTATTGATACAGATAGTGATAGAATTATACTGAATTTAATAGAAGCAGTTATTCTTATTACTACTTCTGGGCCCATGTAGCCATTTAAAAGTTTGGCAGAAAGCAGGGATGTTCTAGCTAAGTGGTTAGGGCATCAGCACTCGTTTCTACAAACTAGATGATCATGACAAACCTTTCTCAGACTCTCAAGGTTTAAGAAAATGCTCCCAAGAGTTTCTGAGTTTTCTCTGTGAACTGTTCCTCCTGAATCATTGCCAGATGCTAAGGACTGCTACCATTACACCAGCATCCAGGCAAGAAAGATTGGATTTTAAAAGACAGGTAGATACTGCCAATGCCATTGTCATAAAGAAACCCTGGATCCCAGGAGTAGACATGCACAGTGGCATGATGGATGGGGAGTCTCTGTAGCCAGAACAGCCAGGATAGGGGGCTGTTGGAGATGATAAGTGAAGTAGTAGCGGTGGGGACTGGATTGGGAAACTCCGGGGCAGGTTGCCCCAAGCATCATGTTACCTGGTCAGCCTCCCTGTTTCTCATGGTTCTTTTTTAATGGTCACTCGTTAACATGAAGTGGACTCTATGTCAGTCCCCTGTGGTTATACAGGACACCAAGACTCCAGAGCATCCCTTGCATATTAAATTAGAGCAACAGGGCAGAAAAGAGAATTCATGGTCTGGCTGGAGAGGACATGAGGGGTATAAGGAAAACTTCATAAAAAATGCAGTTCCTGGGGATCCACTGTTATTACCCACCAGCACTCGGTAACCTAGAGCTTTCAGAGATGCAAGAAGCTCTGGGAGGATGCTTAGCTAGTAGTCTGCTTCCTTCTTATACTTCCTATACCTGAGCCTCCCATCTGCTAACATGAAGGTGAATCTCTGCCACCCTTCTTAGCGTGTTTGGAGGGATGCTGTCTCATTTGGATTTAGATCTGGAAAGCCAAAGTGGTCACTGAACACAGTAGAAGCTGCCCTTTCAAACTATCTAATATTTGCTTGTTTCTATAATTCAGGGGAAAATTTTCCTTATCATTTGAATCATTTTTGGGGGGGTAAATCTGAGTCTGCATAGACCAAATGACATGTTAGCCTTAACTCTGCTGGGCTCCATGAATCTGTGGCCTTTTAATCAAGACATTGCCTCTTCTCATTCAGAGTAAGATGATTAGGATTGGTATACATGGGTGCGTTTTGCTGGTCAGCAATAGTTTTAGTGATGGATGGCATTCTAGCCAAATAATAAGAGGACAGATCAAGCCTCATAAACAGCTCTTTCGCCTGACTGACTCCGAGAGCTTGGGACAGAGTGCTCACCAGTGTGAAATGGGCCAGGTTCACCACTGTTTTACTAAGACTTTGCTTCCATTTGCCTGCTCCTTGTGGGGACCCTCTTGGCTTTTGCTTTGATGGACAAGTTCTCTGAGGCAGGACTTCATGCAGGGGTAGGATTTATTTTGGTTTGGGGTTAAGAGATAACTCGTTAGAGCTGGGATGGACTATATGCCCATGGAGGGAAGTGGTGGGAAGATAAGAAAAATAGAAGAACTTGAGAGCAAAGCCAAATTACCTTCTGATGGAAGCAAACTTCCCTGCTATTGCAGACCCCGAGACCGACTCCAGCCACTTGACAAAGGCTACAGTGTTCCCATTTTCCTCAAAAACTCCTGCCTTGTGGGGCATTCACCACCTGTCCCTCACCCTGCTTCAGAAGATGAAAGCTTCTTTTCTGCAAAACACAAGGCATGTTTATTGATATTCAAGTATTAAAAACTACAATGGTAGTTATTCTCTGCATCCTCAATATAGACCAAGCTCTGTGCTCTATGTGACACTGTCTCATTTAATTGTCACGACATCCCCCTGGGGTAGGTACTATGATCCTGCCCACTTTGCAGATTCATCCAACCAGACATTTTTGAGTGTCTGTTAGGCACCAGGCACTGGTAAGGTAAGGCAGGGCTCTTTGGTATATTTTCCTGCTTCATTTGGCAGAACTGTACAACAGTTCTAGTTTTAGCCTTTTTCTGGCACACAGGAGAGTGGTCATGCCATGCATGTCCTGGATACTACTTCTTCTAGAAAGGTGTTTGGTAATAATGGTGATGGTGACGATGAGAGTTATTAAGTGGGCAGGATCTCAGTAGTCACATGTCCTCTGAAGCTCAGGACTCCTCTGTAAGGTCATCCTCTTCATCCCCAAGGCTAAACAGAATTGCCTTGTTTGGGCCGTTTTCATTGTGAACATACTTTACATTTGAAAAGTTGGCGATGAATGCTGCTGGGGGACATTTCCCCTAGTAGTTTAGTGTTATTACCTACCCGTCCAGCCCCATCCCCTGGAACTGACTCAGAAACATTCTGAGATTTGTGGGAGCCCTCAGAAGACTTAATGAGCACGTCCGCCAGGTAGAAGACAACTAAGTTTCTATAGTTACATAAGTTACCCATCAACTCTCCCAAATGAGGATGTTGATTTTGAACAAAAGCAAAGTGACCAGGACTTTCTGAGGATTTTTTGAAGCAGACCCGTCTCTTAGTCACAGGGAGTTTCAGCTGTCTAAAGAAATAGGCCATCTAAACACCAGAAAAGTGGTATCCGAAAGACACAGTGTACCAGGAGCCAAGGACAATACTGATTAAGATCAAGTAGCTAATTGTAAGCCTCAGCCTCCAAATTGCTGCCAGATGAACAAATAGCAGTGTGTGCAGTCCAAGTATAATTTCACATGGGTACTGTCTCATTCACAACCTTGGAAGGCTGGAAAACATCAGGGGGCAGAGTTCCATCAGCTGGACAGGGATAAAAAGAGTTTTCAGTGGAGGAGTTATATCACCAGTTGGTGTCATTGTTCCTGGTTGGGGAAGACATTTTGGAGGTAAAAGATGTTGGGTCCAGAGGCACCAGACTCAGATACAAGCTGAACAGGAAGAAGTGAGAAAGGGATTCAAGCCTGTCCGAAGGCTGTCTCTGGGTGTTGGTCTCATATTAAGTCAGGTTTCCAGGATGAATGAAGGCCCAGTGAGGAAGTTAATGCCTTATATATAAATAATGTATATATTTTAGAAAACATGAATTTTTGTCCAACTAAAAACTTTGTGACATTTTGATTCCACTTGTTTGACTTAGTATGAATAGAATGCTAGATTTCTAATTAAAAAAACAGATATGCAATAAGCAGCAAAAGTTTACTGTATAGCACAGGGAACTATAGTCAGTATCTTGTAATAACCTATAATGGAAAATAATTTAAAAGTAAAATATTGTATATGTAATACTGAGTTACCTTGCTGTGCACCTGAAACATTAAAAGTCAACTGTACTTCAATAAAATATATATATTAAGAAAATAAAAAAGAGAGTTAATGCCTTTTCCAAACAGAACTGAAATTGTCACAAATTGTTCCTTTGAATTTGGCAACAAGTGATAACGGGTGGATAGCAGAGTATTTGAAGAGCTGAGGCTAACACCCCAGCTCACACCGCTAGCTAGATAATGGAGTCCTGAATGTTGTTGACTTTGGATCTGTGTCCCTTGCTGGAACTCTCAAAATACTCTTATGGCTCTAACAGCTCCTGTTAAAGAGACAGAGTGGTCCCGTTAGTGTTTTGCTCAGGTGGCTCTCTCATTACCCTAAATGTATCATTAACATAAAATTTGAGAAAAGAAATGTGAGATTTTTTAGGTGCAGTTGTGTCAAACACATCAAACCATGTCTGTAAGCCATCAGCTCCGCAGGTGGCGCTAGTGGTAAAGAATCTGCTTGCCATTGCAGGAGATGCAAGAGACGCGGGTTCGATCCCTGGGTTGGGAAGATCTCCTGGAAGACGAAAATGGCAAACCACTCAAGTGTTCTTGCCTGGAGAATCCCATGGACAAAGGAGCCGGAAGGGCTATAGTCCATGGGGCCGCGAAGTGTCAGACACAACTGAGTGACTGAGCACACACACTCACAGGGTATATAATTAAAGTAAAAGAGTTTAGAAGCGGGACAAGAACAAGCGAAGGAGGACACTATATGGGATGAGAGAGTAAGTTCAACATTTGCATCAGATGAAATGATCAGCCTCAGAAAGTCTGCGATTCTGAGTTTCCTGGCAGCAAAGGCAAAAGGAGAAAGGCCTTCACTGGCATGGCTCTCATTGTGTATTAACAGAAAGCAAATACAAGTTCATTTGCAGATGCAAATATTGTTTGTGTCATTTTAATTCCTAATTCTTCCCTCTCCTTATCTAAAGGTGGGTGCTGGAGAAATGCTTTTCACTTCAGCTTTGTAAATAACAGAAATTTAACCTTTTTTATACCAAACATCGGAGAAGGCACTGGCGACCCACTCCAGTACTCTTGCCTGGAAAATCCCATGGATGGAGGAGCCTGGTAGGCTGCAGTCCATGGGGTCACTAAGAGCCAGACACGACTGAACAACTTCACTTTCACTTTTCACTTTCATGCACTGGAGAGGGAAATGGCAACCCACTCCAGTGTTCTTGCCTGGAGAATCCCAGGGACAGGGGAGCCCTGTGGGCTGCCGTATATGGGGTCGTACAGAGTCGGACACGACTGACGCGACTTAGCAGCAGCAGCATACCAAACGTGTATAAAAACTGGATTCTTCCACCTTCCTGGGGGAAAAAAAAAGTAGCGAGACTTTATTATGCTAACACCAATACTGTTGACCCACTGACCTCCAGCCCCAGGCTCTTGCAGCTCTGCCTAAGGGCTTTCTCTGGCTCTCAGAGTCCATTGACTCATATATGAGCAAAGACTGGAGTGCTGAGGAATTAATGTTCATCTCATCATCCTTCAACAAATGGTTGATGGTGGTCTGTGGGTAATAACTAATATTCATTGCTCTCTGGGTGGTATGCCTCTGAGGCATAGCCTACACTCTCTCCCAGAGTTTCCCAATGGCATTGAAACTCCATTGCCCCCAGTAGTAACTTTCTTAATAATGCAAACTTCTGTGTCTTACTTCCCCACACTACTTTTGGCCCTTCCTGGGATCACCACCTACATAAGCTACTTACATTCAAACCTGTCTCTCCTAGCCTGCTTCTAGAAGAACTAAAATGCTTTGTGAAGACATTTCTCTGAGGAGCTAACTTAATCCAGTTATAGAGCTCAAGTCAGCTAGATTAGCATTTGGTTGTTTCTTTAAAATATTGGGTAAGACTTTGATCAATGCTAAGTAACATATATTTCAGGACTGCATTGTCTAAAGGATGCTCAAACTATGATTGTATTATTGGTTTAAAAAGATACAATGTTAGATACAAGAATTGATCTCTCTCTCTTTTCTTTGTCTCTATCTCTCTCACACACACATTGTTCTTGGTGTGAAAGAGCCAGCCCAGTCCTTTGTGAGATGGGGTGGTACAAGTGAGTGGAGATGCCGGTAATGTTTCTAGAGAGAACCTATAATGTCTCCCAAAGAACTTAAAATCTGAAGGATTTGGTCATCCTCTGCCATCTACCATTTTTCAGACACGTGTTAAAAAGTGGCTGCTCCCATTGTAAGGAAGCATCACTGGGCCTGTGCTAATTGCATCCTCTTTCCTAACTGTGCCCTTGATCAACTGGTCTCACTGCGTTAACTGTAACACGTGCCCTGGTTAAATGGTAATCCCTGTGTCAACACATCTGTCCAGTATCACAAGGAGAACACACATGTGATAAAATATATTCCAACAAATCACAAATGATTATTCTTAGCATGAGCTTCTAAAATAGAACCTGGTTCCATTTCATCCAGGTTTCTGCCTGTAGATAAGAGGTTATCTTTCAGGCAACACAAAGGCTAAGTGAGTTGTGTTAACCCAGTTAATCGTACCTGATGGAATCTTTGGTGCAACCCAGACTACCATCAATTACTGTGGTTGACTAGTATTTTCTGAGATCCCCCTACACCTCTTTAAATTATTTAAGGCCCCAGTGATTACCTTTATTCTTTGGTTAGACGTTCCTATGTTCTAATATAATTTTATAAGCAAAGTTAGACACTAGTCATTTAGGATGAAATGGTGCTAATGAAAAAAATTATATATGTGTGTCTCCATTCCCCTGAAGACTTGGGGGTTAAGCCTTTGGAAGGCCTCAAACCATTTTTAAATAAGTGCTTACATAAGCACTTATTTTAATGAGGCAGGGGAGGGCCTTGGGTTATCTGGGTTTAAATGAAAAATTTCCGTGTTAAAGTTATAGAAGCACATCTGCCAATACCTGATTCCGCTGGGCACAGAGGAGGCACTCATTAAATAGAGGATGTAAGAAAAGTCATCAGTGATACCAACAGTCAACAGCACTTCACAAGCCTTTACAGAAAGACACACTGGGCTTCCAGAGAGAAAAGTGGTGGTTGAATTCTTTGGTTCCTAGTGGCTTTTTTCTATGTGTTGTCTCCAAATTTGAACTTACAGCTTTGACAAGAAAGGAAAAGACGAATACTCGTGAATCTGGTGTATCACATTGAAATTCTAGATTCATTCATAAAAAGGTATTTTATGAGCAAGGATATATTGGTGGAGAGTGATATAATGGAACAAGTGGTCTGCTTTCTTGCCACAGCTGGATCTGCCCTCTGAATTTTGTGATCATTAGGGTGATGGGAATGATCATTCTTTAGGGAGAATGATTCCTCTCCCTAAATTAGGAATGAAGAGTGTGAACTTCCTTTTGTTATAGTCAGTGTAGTTGATCTGACCAGAGGGCACAAAGAAGATGGTTTTATTTGTGTGCACCAAAAAGCTTCTTCTCCTTATAATGTCTCTACAGTATCCTGATATACTTCTTGATGTCTTTGTCATCATATCCATTTTTTATGGTCATGGTCCATAAAACCTTCTGGACCTGGTCATTGTAGCTATTATACCTTATACTGAGTATGCATCTTAGTGGACCAATCAGGGGAGAAAAGGATATAACTTTATTTGCTTTAAATCAACTTAAGTCCAGCTCTAAGACCCACAATTCAGGCCTATGGGAAGTTCAGTCATTGCTGGGGCCATCTCTGTACTGCAGGGTTGCAAAAGGTCCCTGGCTTTACATAGACAGCAGCAAATCAGTAGGGAGAATCCTTGGATGGTGTATTCTGGGTCCATACTGTTCAGCTTGGGGAAATCCATGTCTTAAAGCTCCAGTTCCCTTCAGGTCAAAACAGCCTTGCTGATGGAGCTTGGGGGTGGGATGCTGGAGTCTGAGAATATCTGTGGAGGCTGGAGACCCTCTGATGAGATGTGGCCTTTCTAGTTGCCCTGCCAGTCATCCTCCCCAAGATCTCCTAGGAGTGCAGAAAGCCAAACAAGCCCCATGCCAGGGGCTGAGGTAACCACCTCTCGGGCTTCTCATCACTCCCAGGAGTGCCGCCATGGGGAGGCACGAAGGGTTCAGATGCCCAGGGCTAAGAAAACAGCAGAACTCCCCAGACTAGGTCCTGAGCAACATTTGGGTCCACCTGTTTATTAAAGGGAGTACTCTCAGGATCAACCACCAAGGACGTGGCAGAAGGAAAATGGGAAAGAGGAAGAAACCAAGCATGAGTGATTTTAGCTGAACTCCCAGACTCAGCTGCATCCTGTAGGGCACTGGGAAGAGTAAATCACACCTTGAAGAACAGGAGCTGGGCTTTTGTACTTCCACACCCATTAGTCACTGCCTACAGGCAGCCCTGCGGTGAGCATGAAGGGGCCAAAGACCTAGGCATTTTTCAGCTCTTCGTATGGGCAAGATGGTGCCCATGCCCAAGGGCAGTCTGTGAAGGTGGCAGGTGCCAGCTCTCAGCGGCAAAGCACAAGGATAAGAGGAGACCTCGGTGGGGCACCAACGGTGATCACTACAAGAGCCATGCAAAGCTGTCGCATCTCCTCTGTAAAGTGGTATCACAATGAACTGCCTAATACTGCTGTCCTGGAGAACAAAAGAGGACAAGGGAGAGAAGGTCGTTTTAAAAATGTTTATCTGAAATGGTGTCGCAGAGAAGTGCATCCTGAGTACTGCCTTTGCTCACAAGGTAGCATGTAAAGGCATGCTAAACTTAATGTGTTTATATCCCTTGGCTGAGTCCCCAAAGTAACAGGACAAGGTGCTATTTATGACTAAATATGGAATATTTTACTTAGCAAAGCAGGAGTCTGATGCTCCTTCACACCAGTGATGCAGATGTTTTAAATTCTCATTTGGCTTTGTGTGAAAACATCCACTCCACCGAGGAGAAATGAAATCAAAAGCTCTTGAAACATCAAATAGGAAAGAATCATGAGTCTGTTCAGTGGGGAGATACAGGGGTTTCTAAACAGAGAACCCACAGGGAGAAAAGAGAGATAGCTTTGAAATCTAACCCTAGGGAGATGCTCTGATGAGATGCAGATGGTCTATGAACCCAACAGGTAGAGGTCTAAACCGGGAGAGAAAAGGATGGATGAGGAAGTCTTAGAATTCTCTTCAAAAGCATCAGAGGAGAAGGTATAGCTTTGAAAAGTACAGGAAATAAATGAGGGAAGAGTGAATAATACCCAGTAGATGTTTGATGTAAGAATATAATTTTAAGGCTTCATTACACAGGATTAAAATAGATGAATGTACAGAGACCATGCTTGGTACCCGGAAGTCTGAATCAACACATTGGACCCAGATCTGGAAACCCATTGCATTACCAAGAGACCAAAAAGTATTGCTTTGTACTTGAAAAGATCCAATAATTAGATTCCTTTATGGATTTTTCTTTAAGGTGTATGCATTTGGGGAATTGATTTTTAAAGGCAGTTGGATGCTTTGTAAATAAAGGCAAACCAGGAAAGTAGAGACTATGTGTAGTTTAAATTGCTACTCAAAACCAGACCAACCAGAAAAGTGTTATTATCTTGCTTTATAGACAAGGAAAACAAGACCTGGAAAGATTAATTTTCCCAGGCCTTAGTTTATTAAGTGGAAGAATGAGTACATTTTAGCTTTTATCTTTTCCACCCACAAACAGACATTTGTTGAATACCTGTATATTTGAACTTATAGCTATCTGATCCTGGAGGCCACTATTTTTCCACCAGAGTCTAGTGACAAAACATTTAAATCTGAGTTCATGGAACGTTGGATTACACTATGGTTATGCAGGATGGTAAAGAGATTTGCAGGGGGCAGAGAAGGTCTGGGAACACGTACAATAAAGGCATGAAGACTTGATGCTCGATTATAGGCTTAGCGGGGGATAGCCAAACCATTTCCCTGACACTTTAAAAAATAATAGCAATAGGACAACAACAAAATTGTAAAAAACAAATTTTATGGCTACATTTTCTGATTATGAAACTTGAAAAAAAAGAGTAGAAAGAAGCAAGAAGTATTCTCAGTGTTACAAACCAGAGATAATGACTGTAATTATTTTAAAGTATGCTTTTCCAGTCCTTTTCCCCCTTTGGCTGCTGAAATTTTCTTTCTTTGGTTTTGATTTTGAACAGCTTTATATGCTATGTCTGTGTGTGATTTTCTTCATACTTATCTGGCTTGGGACCTTGTAAATCTGTAGGTCAATGTCTTTCATCAGAAAAACTTCAGTTGTTATCGCTGTACATATTGGTTTTGCTTCATTTTCTCTCTTTTCTTCTGGGATGCCAGTTACATGTATTTATTAACCTTCTCACCATATTCTTACATTTTTATGTACATTTTTCATGTTTTTGCTTCTTAGGCTTCATTTGAATCTTTTCTTTGAAGTTATCTTTCAGTTTGTTGGTACCCTTTAGTTGTATCTGATTTGCTATTAAACTCATCCACTGAATTTTTTACTTTATGTCACTATAACTTTTGTGTCTCTCCTTGGTTTACTTTTTAAGGTGAAAGTTTTCTTCCAAAGTCCTCAATTTTATATTTTATTTTCTTGAATATTTTCAGTCTATTTATTTTTAAGTCGTGTCAGACAACTCCATTATCGGAATCCTTTATGAATCTATTTCTAACGTCTACATTTCTCGTGAATTTCAGCCACATGGTCTCACCTTCCATTGAACCTTCCCTTGGAAGCATCCTGCTCAACCCTGGTCATATTTCATGAGCATAACTTAAAACCAAATGAAAGAGAAGTAGACCTACAAGAAAAGTAGGCATGTGTCTTGATTTCAGACATGTCATGTGTGTTATAAAGGAATATGCATTTAAGAATTATAGAAATGTAGCAGAATTCCTCTGCGTTGGGCAGATGTTTTTAGATATCCTGAGTATGTTGCCCTTTAAATCTTCCTTTAAACCCTTTTCAATGACATGAAGAACCTGGATTGTCATAAGGCTTTATTACCTGGAAGGGCTTGAGAACTCTCCAAGGTTCCTGCCAGTTAAACCCACATGAAATGTAATAGAAATAGGACCCATCTTGCACATAGGAGATCATGAAGTGGAAGCCTAATGGACCGTGAAGGTACTTACTTCTAAGAGGAGAAAAATCCGATGATTAGGCTTACAGTAAAAGTGATTTCTTGTATTCTAACTGAGGCTGACATGGCTAGAGGCTAGTTCATTTTCTTTCCATATTCCAGGACAGGTCTTAATTCAGTCTTTCTTGACCGTGATCTCTAGCAAGCAAAGTTCAAAATGAATGAGGAACTACACTTGAATTACACAAATCATAGCCCTTTGATAGTCTAACTGGTCACAGATTGAAGTCTCTACCGGCACCAGACAGCTGGTGGGTGGGGACTGTGACCAAGGCAAGAACGTGATCCTGTCTAAGCAGAGAGCTCCTCCCGCATCAGCTGATTCTTGCCATGTGAGAATATAGGCCCAGGGTTTCCAGAGCTAAATTTTTTCCGAAGCTGGTAACACAGATTTTTATGAGACATTGTCTGATTTTTATGTTGATGGTGAATTCCATTCTCTAAAACTTGTAGGTATGACATCTTGTTTGAGATGATTGAAGTCTGTGGGCTCCTCCTTGTTGTTTCTGGCCTACATATTCTGTGTTGAATCAGTCTGTACTATAAGAAGGTGACCCTGTCAATGAAGCAATATGGAAGGCTCTTTCTGCCTCTTCATTCCATATCATCCAGGGATTCCTGGAAGTATAAGCACTGGGATTTTTCTGAGTCCACTTGAAGCTTCAAAAAGTACAGTGCCTTCTCTATGCCATTTTGGTATTTTTAAACAACTCACTTGGTGAGATCCCTTTTTGACATTTAAAATGGGGCTTTGGCATCAACCACCAGGGAGATTGCTCAGAATGCATAGTCCAAAGCACACAGTGTCACTGAGATCATCTGTCATGTGAGCTCTGAGCAGTCTTAGAAATAGGCAGACCGGGAGCTTGACCAGTTTTAGCAACTTTGCCAAATTGCACATAGGAACATTTATTAATTTTTAGTTCTGAAATATTGTAGAAATGTTACATGAATGGATATTCATTTATTCCCTGGAGGCAAGCAAGTAAGTTGTTTGAAAGGTAACTGGGACACTTAAGGGAAGAAAAGAATGTCCAATGCATAACTGTGTTGTGTGGAGACTGTTTTATGGTGTGCTCAGTTGTGTCTGACTCTTTGCTACCTCGCCAGGCACCTCTGTCCATGGGATTTTTCAGGCAAGAATGATGGAGTGGGTGGCCATTTCCTGCTCCAGGGGATCTTCCTGGATGAGAGATCAAACCTGTGTTTCCTGCATTGGCAGACAGATTCTTTACCACTGAGCCCCCTGGGAAGCCCCTGTGTTATAGGGATGAGGCCGTATCTTAGAAAAATGATTAAAAAGAGACTAGGGAGCCTGATAGAGTGATTGGTATCTAAACTCAGTAATTAAAGGTTGAATTCTAAAGGGACATACTCTGTATCCTTAGGCAAGTAATAATATTCAGTATTGTACCATAATCCATTTGAGAAAAATATGTTGTCTAGCTGATCGAATATTTCCAGGATATATCTAATATCCTGTTTGGTGCTCAGGATAGCTGTTGATGCCAATTTTACTCTAAGTAGCTGTGCAGCCTGAATGAGAGAATAGAGATCTTCTATAATGAGTATTGTTAAATGTTTAGATGGAAAGTTCTATTTGGAGATTAAAGAAATTTGTTGTATCTCTGAATTTACATTGCCTCTAGTGTTTTTTAATGACAACTTTTAACACACCCAATGTTCTGGCAGATGAAATAGAAAATCTAAATTCATAAATGTACTCTCATTTTTAATCTATTCTACTATCTGGGTACAACACAAAATAGGAAACTGAATAGTTTGATTTAATTGCCCAAGTTTTAGGGAATGAAGGAGATGATAGGACAATACTGAAAACCAATAATCCTTGCATACTGATCATAAAATCTAGGCAAAATGTTTATTTTGTCCAGGCCTGTCCAGCTTTCACAATTTGGGAAGCAAATGAATGTGATTACATGAGGGCCTGTTGTGGTGGCAAATTTATATATGTATATATATATATATATATATATATATGGTATGAAATAGTTCTTAATTTAAGAATAAATTGTTAAAACAAGAGGTATGTCTAATGCATGCATTTTTCTGTTACGCGTTTTCTCTTGGTAATTCCTTTGAGTACCATTGTTAGCAGGCTCCATATCACTGCATTTTTAATTCATTGAGACGTGAAAAGATTCAGTCCTAAAATGGAATGCTTCAGACCCTTAATAACTCTCCTTTTCTTTTCTTTTCACTTTCAGTCCTTGAAGAAAGAAACTGCTCAGACCCTGGGGGCCCAGTCAATGGGTACAAGAAAATTACAGGAGGCCCTGGGCTTATCCATGGGCGCGATGCAAAAATCGGCACCGTCCTGACCTTCTTTTGTAACAGCTCCTATGTTCTCAGTGGTAATGAGATGAGAACTTGCCAGAAGAATGGAGAGTGGTCAGGGAAACAGCCAATCTGCATAAAAGGTAACTGGCAAATATTTCTGAAGTCTGTAGAGATAAGTGGAGTTGCTGGACATTTTGGTAGCTCCCATACCTGTTTTTGAAGCCCTGGTAAAAAAATTGCCGTTCTCTTTTACGTTCTCACTGAAACCATATATTATTCTTATTTTGAAAACAGTCCATAAAACATATGCTGCTTTTTTGGACTGCCAAAGGACCAGTTTATCCTCATCACAATGTCTTGATGTGATCAAGAAGAGTGATGTAGTTATCAGAACAGTTTAGAGAGATGACAAGGCTGAGTTTTTTTATATGTAACCCCAAGGATAGAACTGAAACAATTAATATGCATTTATATGGCTACATTTATCTACTCTCTGTGTAACATTAAATCAATGCAAGAAATAAAAGACACAATAGACACATCATCCCTGCCAGCCTGTGTGGAGGGAGGTTTGAAATGTTAAAATGTTTAAAAGCAACTTTAAAAGACAATAAACCCTGGAATGTTCAAAGGAGAGTTACAGTTCTCCTGTAGCAGGGAGGACTGGAGGCCCTCTGGGAAGCAGGAAGGATTTACGAGATAGAGAGGAGGTGGGACGATATTCCAGTTGGAAGACAAAGAAAAAGTGGTATAGGCAGAAGTGAAAGAATCATGGTAAGTAAAAATGAGTCAATCGGGGAATCTGGGAGGTAAATTTTAAAGGGTAGTTTGAGACCAGAACAAATGGGACATTGCATAAGAAAGTTTGGACCTGACTCCATGACAGTAGGCATATATAGTTTCTTTGAGATATATATATATATATATATATATATATATATATATATATGCAATTTTATTTATCTATCTACTTTTTGTTTATGTTTGGCTGTGCTGGGTCGTTGTTGCTGAGCAGGCTTTTCTCCGGTTGTGGAGAGTGGAGGCTGCTCTTTGTCACAGTGGCTCCTCTTGTTGTGCAGGACGGGCTCTAGGGTGGGTAGGCTCAGTAGGTGAGGTTTCCAGGCTCAAGAGCACAGGTTTCTGGGATCAATAGTTGCGGCACACAGGCTTGGTTGCTCCATGGTATGTGAATCTTCCAGGAACAGGAATCACACCCGTGTCTCCTGCATTGGTGGACAGATCCTTACCACTTCCCACCAGGGAAGCCCCATAGTTTCTTATCAAGTTGATTCACTTGTTGCTCCAGGTCAACAACAGCTCTCTTTTTGGTGGCAGGACTGAGCAAGTAACACACACACACACACACACACACACAACTATCTATCTGTTTCCTGAGAAGAAAAGCATATCCTTGGCCTAGATTATCCAGATAATTGCTTCAGTCCTCCACTTTTCCTTCTGAGTGTTTGTCAACAACCTGAATCATGGGAAAAGGAATGAAAGAACAAGTTTGTGAAAGGAAGACTTTAGACTTTAGCCAGAAGTGACCTTCATTCCCAGCAGCACAGACTATGATTCTTGATTTCATTAGGTATGGAAATGGTGTTACCTATGTCCTTGGAGATTTTTTGTCAACCCTTCTATTACAAATTAATACAACTAGAGTTCCCTAGGTTGCTAATTAGACAAATGTTGGCTGCTTGATTGGGAAAGTGTGATGGGAGGGATTCCTTTTCACTTGTGAAGAAAGAGAGACTTCAGCAAAATTAAACCAGGCTTTGAGTTGCCCTCAAAGGATCATTAGAAGCCTTAATTGCAGAGAAAGGACCTGGAGGAATCAGTTACTCAAGACTTATTGTTGGTTGACACTGCTGTTCAGTTTTAAATGAGAACCTTGTGATTTCCTATCTTGGGCTATATTTCAGAACCTTGTCCTTGGCTTTTATTCCATATTGATCTAATTTGCTAATACTATTTATGTGAACGGATAATTCCAATCTATTAACTACTATTGATCTGAACTCATGGCTCAGAGGTTAAAGCGTCTGCCTGCAATGTGAGAGACCTGGGTTCGATCCCTGGGTTGGGAAGATCCCCTGGAGAAGGAAATGGTAACCCACTCCAGTATTCTTGCCTGGAGAATCTCATGGACGGAGGAGTCTGGAGGGCTACAGTCCACGGAGTCGCAAAGAGTCGGACATGACTGAGCGACTTCACTTTCTTTTTCTTTAACTACTATTGCTGCATGTCACTGGGCTTCCCTGGTGGCTCAGACAGGAAAGAATCTGCCCTGCAAGGCAGGAGACACAGGTTTGATCCCTGGGTTGGGAAGATCCCCTGGAGGAGGGCATGGCAACCCACTCCAGTATTCTTGCCTGGAGAATTCCATGGACAGAAGAGCCTGGTGGGCTACAGTCTATGGGGTCACAAAGAGTCGGACACAACTGAGCGACTAATCCTTCCACACTTTCATATCACCTGGGTGGAGCAGGTCTGCAGACGTGTTTATTCTACTTGGGTTCTTCAAAGGGGGCTGCCATTTTATTAATAAATGAAACTCAGCATGCTCTGTGTTTTAAAAATTCATTTATTTATTTTGGGCCGTGCTGGGTCTTAGTTGCGCTCATGGGCTTCTCATTGGGGTGGCTTTGCTTGTTACAGAGTACAGTCTCTAGAGTGTGGAGTCAGTAGTTGTGGCTCACAGGCTTAGTTGCCCTGCGGCATGTGGTAACTTCCTGGACAAGGGATCAGACCTGGCTGTCCTTCACTGGCAGGTGGATCGTTCACCACTGGACCACCAGGGAAGTCTCTCAGCATGCTCTTTTGCTAGGCAAGCTGTTCATGCTTGGCTGACACGTCTCACCTCTGAGAGCCTGGGAGATGTGCACTGGTGTCCAGAGAGGGTGGTCAGGTATGAATCTGAATTCATGGTGTGAACAGTTAGTATGGAAAGGGATTATGCAGCTTTATCTTTTTTTTTTCTAGCCTGCCGAGAACCAAAGATCTCAGACCTGGTGAGACGGAAAGTTCTTCCAATGCAGGTTCAGTCAAGGTGAGGTTGAAACACCTGAACTCTGCTTTAAAGGCGAATGAACATTCCTTTCTCCACCCCCTTTCCCTACTTGTGTTTGGCCAAAGACAGTCTGAGGTTTCTTAGGGACACTCCGTGCTGACTTGCCAGGAAAGAAAAGGGCTTGTTAGATGGAGGCTTATTAGCTAGCTGCCTTTAGCCAAGAGGTAGCAACTGTTGGAAGATGTACAGGTTTCACTGGATCGTGGGAAAGTCAATGGCTGGTGGGAAGCCAGACTTTAAGATGGTCTTTAAGGAGCTGGATTTTAATACCTGAGTCCTCTTAAAATGATTGCGTATTTATTATGCAGTTTTTAGGAACATGGCATTCCTACCAAATGCAGTCAGCTATGGCTTAGGAAGATATTCTTGGTAGTGACCAATAAGATAAGGCAGCCTGGTGGAGCTAGGAACCAGAGATGAATGACTAGCCCCTGGTGAAGGATGTGAGGCCACGGAGGCAGGGCAGTGGGGGGCCCACCTAGTCTTTCTCCTGAAAAGACAGAGGTGGGGACCCCTGGTGGCAAGCTTCGGAAGCTGCTTCCACTAGATTTCAATGAGGCTTAATGCCTGGCTTCCTTCAGTTGCCTGTTCAGTTTTTACCTGGCAGAGAGACCCTCCATGACCATCCTTTATAAAAGATAGCAACCTTACCTCCACTGAGCTGACTTCTTTACCCAATATTCTCTGACCTTTACAGAGATCTGCAGTTTTCACCTTGGCATCCATTTTCATCTATTGTCCTACTGACATTATATTTATTTGTTCAATTTCTGTCTCCTCACAACCACCAAAAAATTGTGAAAGTTACATGTGCAAGAACATTTTCTGTTTAGTTCATGCTGAACTTCTAGTGCCTAGAATAGCACCTGCCGCATAGTGGACACCCCCAAAATAGTGAATGAGTGAATGACTGGATTGGACGGATGGGTTCAAAAGCTGTTTCTGTCATCTCTCTTTAGTGCTGGCTATTCTTGGGCAAATTCCTAAACTTGCAGAGCCTTTAGTTTCCTCTTTTCAAAAATCAGGGTAGTCACACTAATGTTTGCCTCTAGGAATTATTAAGGATTAAATGCAAGGCAAATATCTTCCTGGAAGATTTGCTGCTGGAGCAAGGATATGATGGTCTTCAGCAGACAGGCTCACCCAGGAACCCCCAAAGGCAATGCAAAGCTTCAGTGGCCAAAACCTGAGCTTGTTTGCAAATACAAAAGTTCCCTGAGCTACAGACCTGGTTCTAAATATGAGCTAAAGATTTGTTGAATGGAATCAATGTAGGTGGAATATTTGCTCTGAGCAAAGCATTGTATGGACACATGGAACAGATTTCTTACAATGGTATTGGATTGGTGTGGTAGGGACACCAGGGTAAGAATCATGACTGCCCAGTGCTATCGGGGGTCCTGTCTTAGCTTCCTGTGTGCCCTTCAGCGTCCCCACCTACCTCTCTGGGCTTCCTTCCTCTGTGCATTAAACAGGGATGAAAACATTGATTCCTAAAGGAAATCTAACGTGTCAGTTAATAGTCATCATGCACTGATATAAAATGAGCATGCGCTGCGTAGTGTGCATACCTCTCTCCCGAGAACCCCAGAGTGGCCTCTGGGGCTTCAACTTCAGGGCTCATTTAAAAGGCCTATTCACGTTTGCACACAACACTTCTTATTTCTCCTAATCAATGTGCTCTGAGAGAAGGTTCTATTCTCTGAGGTGGACTAATTATATCCGTTAATTGCTAAATCAAGCTACTGTATCAACACAGTTTAGTTCGAGTCAATTCCTTATATTGCTCCATTATGATAATGGTTAGAGCAGAGCAGTCGCTTGGATTTCTTTCCTTGACATTAACTTCTTTTCTTGTTTAATTTCACAATTAATTTGTGTGTGTGCATGTATAGCGTACCTTTGGATAGCAGCCATTATGTCAGATATTACGCTCTTTGGTTAAAACCCTGGGTAGCTGGAGGCATGCCAGAAATGGAAATGGAGGAATAAATAGAAGGTTGAAGGGTGCCAGAAAATCTGCTCGGTGGTAGAAGAGATGTGTGTGTGTGCGAGAGAGACAGAGACTGAGAGAAGTAAGGGGAGAAAGGGAGAGCGGGTCACACACACAGAAGATGAGGTAGCTGTTGTTTTCTTCCTTCGTAACTGAACATCTTTGTGGAGCTTGGCGCAGATACTAAGAGGGCTGTAATGACTGTCTCCTGCCCTCCTCTCTCTCCCCGGGCCCCTCTGCCGGGATGCAGGGAGACGCCATTACACCAGCTATACTCATCAGCCTTCAGCAAGCAGAAACTGCAGGACGCCCCTACCAAGAAGCCAGTCCTTCCTTTCGGAGAGCTGCCGCCTGGGTACCAACATCTGCACACCCAGCTCCAGTACGAGTGCATCTCACCCTTCTACCGCCGCCTGGGCAGCAGCCGGAGGACGTGTCTGAGGACTGGGAAGTGGAGTGGGCGTGCCCCGTCCTGCATCCCTAGTGAGTCAAGGCTTGTCCTTGCGCTAAAGCAGCTTGCATCTCCCATGGCTACCTATGAAAAGCCCCTGACCATGTTGAAAACTTTTGGGGAAAAAAATCCTTGTCCAAAGAATAGTCCTCTAATACTTTCCCCCAGCTTGGTGAAGTCTGAAATTCCACAGTTAGAGTTTCCTTCCTTTAGCTTAAACCTATTACTTAAACTTATCAGGAGAGATGATTAAATCTTGGATGAATTTTTGAGGAAGAGGGGGCATACTTTCTTGTGGATGATTTTATCATATTTACTTGGAGAAAAGGGACAGAACAGTCATTAAACACCAAGTGGGGAAGGGATTAAAAGTGCCAGAAACTTCTAGTTATGTCATATTGGTTACCTGAGCCCCAGTTTTCATCCTCATCACCCAATGGTATTAATTATGTTATTGTTAGTAAGTAATGAGGTATCAGTTACTTACAGATTATAATAATGATTACTGAGATAATACATGGAAATGTCTGGAATGGGCTTTTGCACATACTAAGCTA
This sequence comes from Okapia johnstoni, assembly GCA_024291935.2. NCBI lineage: Eukaryota > Metazoa > Chordata > Mammalia > Artiodactyla > Giraffidae > Okapia > Okapia johnstoni. The sequence goes on from CM044325.1 coordinate 13,809,039, forward strand.
CTACCCCATCCTTTTTGTCAGAGGAGAAGAGTATGGCTTAGTTCAAGGTGGTCATCTTTATTGCAATAGTCATGATGTTTTGAGTCTGTTTATATACATCATCTCATCCACTCTCTGCAAGAACCTAGGAGACAGTTGTGATTACTGTATCCATTTTGCAGGCAGGAAGACTGAGGACCTAAGAGATTAGGCAACTTACCCAGTAAGTGCCTGGGATGGTAAGACTCCCAATTATAACCCTCAACTTTATAGCCAAGCATGTTAAGGTGGTTGATTAGTATTTAAAGAGAGAAAAAAAAAAAAAAAACAGGTTAGATGCTCTGTGGTCTTGACATCTATAGGGTCCACCTTTCCAGATATGTGCTCTGTTGGTTGATTGACACATTCCCCTCTGGATGGTAAGGTCTGAGTTTATCTCACTGAGCTGGTGCTTTCTCCATAGTCTGTGGAAAAACCGAGAACGTCTCTACTCCGAAGACCCAGGGCACACACTGGCCATGGCAGGCTGCCATCTACAGGAGGGCCGGCGGGGTGCACGGGGGCAGTCCGCACAAGGATGCCTGGTTTCTGGTCTGCAGCGGTGCCCTGGTCAATGAACGCACCGTGGTGGTGGCTGCCCACTGCGTCACCGACCTGGGGAGGGTCACCGTGATCAAGACGGCAGATCTCAAAGTCGTCCTGGGGAAATTCTACAGGGATGACGACCGAGATGAGAAGAGCATCCAGAGCTTGCGGGTGAGAGTGGGCTGCAGCCTGGAAGTCCGGTTTCTTCCTCGGCAGCTCCCAGCACTGGGAGAGCAGCTATTCTGTCAATCTGTTACCTTGGCATCCAGTTCAGAGCCTGGAAATACTAGTCATATGCATGCTCAGTTGCTCAGTACTGTTGGACTCTTTGTGACCCCATGGACTGTAGTCCACCAGGCGCCTCTGTCCATGGAATTCTCCAGGCAAGCATACTGGAGTGGGTTGCCATGCCCTGCTGCAGGGGATCTTCCTGACCCAGAGACTGAACCCATGTCTTTTGCATCTCCTGCATTGGCAAGCAGATTCTTTACCAACTGCGCCACCTAGATGCCTAATCTTTCATTATTGGCAGATACTAGAAAGGGGCATCTAGAAATACTATGGAGTCTTTCCCCCCAAAAAAATTTTTTTTAAATAAAATAATAACAAATATCTTCTATCATTGGGATCATTGAAAGGTAACCAACCACCTATTATGTTTAGGACATGGTGCTAGGTAGACTGTGAGGACATAGAGACTCCTAATAAATTTCTAATATTATTTTCTTTCCCTGCCTACCTCTCTCCCTCTATACCATCCACCCACTTATGTAATCTAGCTCATCCATCTGTCCATCCAGCCATCCATTGTTGAGTTCCCACAGCATGCCATTCACTAGGAATACACACAGAACTGAACAAGGCATGATTTTTGCCCTGAAGAGTCCACAGGCTAGGGGAAGAGACAGACCATTATATTGTGACTAATCCAGCACAATAGAATCCCTGGGTAAATGAGCTCAGATATAGAACAAGTCTATAAAAATGTTACAGCGTATCACAGATGTAAGCTCCAGAGGGCCCCATCAAAGAGAGTGATGAGCAAGAATGGGGACAATCAGGGGAGGCTTGGTGGAAAAGTCTTGTGGACCACCCTAGGTGTAGCTCTTATCTTACTGCCTTGAGGGTAAATGAAATGTTTCCAGTGGACCAGAGGTTGCCAGCTGGTAATCTGTAGAGGTTTGTGTGTTGATAGTGCTAATGTATATTTTTTAATCAGTTATTTGCCAACATTTAAAAACCAGGAGGTTTCAGCCAGAGGTCTGGAGTCTATTCTCTGACAAAATGAGCATCTCTGCATGGCAGTGGTCAGCTGAGCAAAGTGGTGTGCCTCTTTGCTGGGGTGTGTACTCCCGTTCTCCGAAGCTACACTTGTCCACTCCACTTATATAAAAACCACCTGCCAGCCCTCGTAGGCATTTCAGCTTGCAACCCTGGAAACAGAGCAATTGCTTTCTATGATCCATTGAGCGAAGTGTGTCTGAATAACTGTAGCTGGCTCTCAGACATTTTCTCCCGATAATTAGCCCCGGGGCTTGCCTGTTGCCATCACTGTGGGGTCGGCTGCTCACCACTGCTGTCCGTTCTTTGCCTTCGTAGATTTCTGCAATCATCCTCCATCCCAACTACGACCCCATCCTGCTGGATACGGACATCGCCATCTTGAAGCTCCTGGACAAGGCTCGCATCAGCACCCGCGTCCAGCCCATCTGCCTGGCGGCCCCTCGGGACCTCAGCACCTCCTTCCAGGAGTCCCGCATCACCGTGGCCGGCTGGAACGTCCTGGTGGATGCCAGGAGCCCCGGCTACAAGGACGACGCGCTGCGCTCGGGGGTGGTGAGGGTGGCGGACTCGCTGCTGTGTGAGGAGCAGCACGAGGAGCAGGGCATCCCGGTGAGCGTCACGGACAACATGTTCTGTGCCGGCCGGGACCCCACGGCCCCTTCCAACATTTGCACAGCTGAGACGGGGGGCATCGCGGCTGTGTCCTTCCCGGGCCAGGCGTCCCCGGAGCCCCGTTGGCACCTGGTGGGGCTGGTCAGCTGGAGCTATGACAAGACGTGCAGCCACAGCCTCTCCACCGCCTTCACCAAAGTGCTGCCTTTTAAAGACTGGATCGAGAGAAACATGAAGTGAGCTGCAGGCCCCGGGAGGAGCGTTTCTATGCAGCCTTTCGTGTAGGTGTCAGCCGGGGTGGTATGAACCGGAAGTGGGATTCTGCCCATGAATTTGGCTGTGCCCGGGCTTCTGATTTCAAAACCAGTGGAGGGCGAGTCGAGCTTACTTTCTGGTAGGCCACTGCCTCCCTGACTGCTGGGGTCTTCTGGAAGATTCCCACGCTGTTTACAAGAACTCAGTTTCTTCCAAAGAGCCTATGTGCGTGGCAGAGAAATTCACTCCATTCAACCAACCCAGTGACCTTTCCCGCCCGCCTTTTAGTGCTGCAGATGCCATGGTCAGCTCTGGTCGAGAGAAGGTTGACCGGATTCATCCAGTCTCTTCCAAGGCTCCAACCAGACCGACTTCCAAAGAGCCACTGACAGCCCAGCCCCGGACAGCGAGCCTGGCTGTGCCATTGGCCATATCACAGAGTGGCCCTTTTCCTTCCCAGTCGCCTGTACATACTTTAATAAAACCAGGGTTGGCTTCTGACCCATGGAACACATGTCCTATGGCTCTGATTCCTGCCTGCAGCTTTTTTGAGCTACATGTGTTGGGACTGGTGGCTGGGGGCAGCCTTTTAACAGATCATCATTCCCCAAAAATGCATATAGCAAAGCCAGTGCCATCTTTTCAATGCCAGTGCTTGCAGTTTGCTGTTCATAGCGTAGGGGAGAGGGGGGGTGGGCACCATTAGATAAGGCACAAGCAGAGGAAAATACCAGGGCCTTGACAATTTCTAGTGACCCATCTGGTTCTCATGTTCTACTTTCAGGCATAAAACTCTGCTTTGAACCTCCAGAAATCTCTAGGACATATTTTAATAGCATCTGAATTGGAATCATCTATTTATTTATACACGATTGAGAACCCGCTACTTCATTCTTCTCTATAACTTACACAACTTTCCTTTCAAGCCCTGCGCCTGACTCTCACTGCATAGCAGAGGGGAAAAAAAAAAAGAATCCAATCTAGTCCCTGAAGTGGTCTTTTCAGGAACATTCTCTTTTGGGGTGACTCTTTCCTTTATCCTTTCTCCCCAGCTTTCACCAGTTTCCTCCTGTCCCAGATGGTGCCATGGAGGTGTAAGTGACTTTGAGCCCTGGGACACTGGAGGCCTCCTGAGTTTCTCCAGGGTCTTGGGTGTGTGTGGTATTACTTTCTCATTCCTGGGTGTTCGGGGGACATTGGGTGCTCAGGTCTGTAACAAGTGTAACTTGTGCGGAGTTCTCTCTGCTTCCCTGGGACTCTGCAGTCCTCTCCGCTCACTTGGCTGCTCTTTGGGTCTGGCTTGCACTGATACTCCTGAGATCTGGAGGGACTCCATCTTGACACTGGTTTGGGTAACTCAGCCTCCTGGCCACAGTGGCAGCCTTCTTGGGAGGCTCCCCAGCTGGACTTTCAGTGACCTCCTCTTCCTCCCCTGAAGGCTTGTGGAACTTCTCGATCTTTTCTGTACCTCCTGAGGCCTGAAAGCCCAAGGTTGGTGCCGATACCTGGGAGACAGTCATATCCTACAGACCCCAACAGAAACTCTTCCCTCCCTTATCAGAGAGAACTTTGACCCCAAGGACTTGAGCCCCAAGGCAGGATGCCACATCTATCCCCCAACCTGTCCCCATCTCTGTGTCTTTGTCTCATTCCCTGAGCCAGCAGCGAATTTCTGGTACTTTCTCTCTTGGTTAGGCTTTTTTGAGGCTTTCCATAAGTCAGGCTCCCCACCCCCGCCTTTCATTCACTCCCTCCATCCTCACGGCTTAATCTAAGATCAATGTATTGGTGATCAACTTCTGAGGAACAACCATCCCACACGTAGTAGGTTAAACAGGACTGTTGGGATTTGACAAATATTTATCAGGTTGCTCAAAAGTTTTCTTTTTTGTTGTTGCTTTTAAGCCTAGAAAGTTTGGATCTCAAGAGGTGTAATGGTAGTCAGATCAAAAAGATCTAAATTCCTGTCTTTCTACTTATTTTAAGTGATCTTGGGCAAGTCACCTAATGTCACCTGTGTCTGTTCGTCATTTATTAGGTTGGCATGCTGAAGTCTGTCTTTTGCAGTAGCTGTGATGATTCAGTGAGCTACTGTGTAAAGCAGTGAACATAGTACCTGGCATACAGTTTAGTGCCTCTAACCCCTGGCAGGGGCAGGACTGTCCAGCTGGCCACAGGCCCATAAGGCCTTCATATCTACCACTTCTCACCTGGCCGTCCATGCTCACCCCTTCCGTTCTTTCACGCTGGTCTGACTCTTCACCTGCATTATCTCATTCCCTAGTTTCTTGACACTCTCTTTACTCTTTATATCATTTTCTGTCTTTGCCTCACCGCTCAGATTTGGTTCTCGTCACATCATCTCTGCTATGACTTTGTTCCCTTTAGAAGCTGAGTCCGGCCCCCAGGCCGGGTGACACCGCCTGTGGCTGCTTAGTTAATAGCCTCATGGCCACTCGCCACTCTCCCTACATCTCCCTGCCCCAGTACTGCTCTCACTACGAGCACTCAACCACACTTGTTCAACTCACACTAATCAGGATGAGGGAGTCAGATACAAGCCTGTCCCTGGGCCATACCTGGCATTGGAGGAATCTCATCCATCTCTCTCTGTCACATGGTCCTTAGATCTTAGGGATAGAATGCCAAGGATGAGGCATCTCATCTTAGCTGGAAATCTGGAGTGTATATCAGTCAGGGATTTTTCAGAACTTTTAACCGCCATGTAGCATAAGGAATTACGATGACTGCAGACAATTATGGGCACTGGTGGCAAAGTCTCCTGGAGGTTGTGGCCTTTGCATTCGATGTTGGACCTGAATTCAAGTGGGCAGCAGTTGTGAAGGAAAGTTGGATGTGAAACTGGAAAAGTAAGGATGAGCTGGAACCCACAAGACATCAAGACTCATGTCTGTCTCTGCTGTTCCCAACTTCCATGATTTGAGTGACCTGCACCCCCACACACCTGGTCCAGGGGGCTCGGAGAAGCTGGAAAAGGATTTCCAGCAGGTATGGGAGGGGCTGTGGGCCAGGGTGCTGTCCTGCCCTGGAAAGGTGAACGAGCCAATCAGTGACGTTGTGTATGAACTGCCAAGGTGCCCGATGCTCTTACCAACTTCCGGAGCGTGGAGACGGCCGTAGCTTTACTCTCCTTTTCAAATCTCATGTTAAGTTTCTCTGGTGCCCACTCTAACCTGGAGCCATACAGGGAAGGCAACTCTGCAAACGTAGTTGCAGCCCCCTTCTAAGTCAACACAGAACAAAAGTCATCACAAGTCATTGCATGAAATAATAATGTGGTTGTTGACTGGGGATGCCTTTGTGGAGAGCTGGTGAAGGCGTCTGTTTCATCCAGGTTAGTTTGGCTCTAATTTCTTTTGTAGTGGTGTTTGGTTTGGTTTTGTTTTGTTTTAGACACAAGCAGCCCCCAACATCTGACATTCTATCAACAAAGCCTTGGTGCCTAGGAGCTGGCCTGGCACTCACTTCAAAGCTATGGTATTCTCCTGCTGAAGATCGATTATTTCACAGCATGCTGGTATCAGTCAAGATTCTTCTGTGACTGTGATGGATCAAGGCAGACACAAGGCTGCTTAATATCTTGTCAGTGAAGAGGCAAAAGCAAGGTCATTATACAAACCAAAAAATACCAATGATCCCCTTCTCCTGGTTGAGGGCAGTGACTGTCTTTACTTGCTTACCAATTACAGTGTTGGCCTCTATTTTTCCTTCCTCCTAGGTAAGACTTATAAAGATAACCAATTACATAATTACCTCCATTTAACTGATAGCATCCAATCCACAACAAAGCCCCACTTCCCTGAGACTTCCTCAAAACCACCTAATAGAAGCCCAAATCTTAGGATAAGTTCTTTCTAAAACTCTCTTATTTTTTTTTTTATAATTATTTTGGTTGTTCTGGGTCTTTGTTGCAGCTTGGGAGCTTTCTCTAGTTGTCATGTGACACGTGAGATCTTAGTTCCCTGACCAGGAATGGAACCCAGGTCCCCTGCATTGGGAGGTGGTTTCTTAACCGGATTCTTAACCACTGGACCACCAGGGAATTCCCTCTAATACTCTCTTGATGATGTACATTCTCTTTCATTTTGAAGAGCAATAAATCCATCCTGTTCAACTAGGATTAGCCAGGCTTAGCATCAAGTGAACTTTCAACAATTACTGAATAGTCACCCACAGTGCTTTCTCTTACTTAAACTCCAGCAGGAATTGAGAGGAAGGGGCAATCCAGATAAGCAAGTGTTTTTATTCACAGGGTAGTTAGAACTTCAATTGAGTCTTGAGTGTAGGTGGAAAGGAAGTAGGGTATTGTAAGTACAGACAAAGCTTGGAAAGTACATAAGATTAAACATGGAGGGGGGCTGGCTTAGAGAAGGGCCAATTCTCTTTTTTTTTAATTAATTAATTTATATTTGGCTACACTTGGTCTTTGTTGCTGTGCACAGACTTTTCTGTAGTTGCAACGAGCTGGGGCTACTCTTCATTTTGGTCATGGCCGTCTCATTGTGGTGGCTTCTCTTGCTGCAGAGCATGGGCTCTAGGCACCTGGGCTTCGGTAGTTGCAGCACGTGGGCTCAGTTTTATAGTTGCAGCTTGTAGACTTTAGAGAGCAGCCTCAGTAGTTGTGACGCATGGGCTTAGTTGCTCCGTGGCACGTAGAATCTTCCAGGACCGGGGATCAAACCTGTGTCCCTTGCACTGGCAGGTGGGTTCTTATCCACTGTGCCACCAGGGAAGTTTGAAAAGAGTCAATTCTTTCCTTATCATGAATCCTTTATTGCAATGACAGGCCAGGTTGGCCAGCCAAGGCCAGTCAAGGTAAGGCCAGTTGGTGGTAGATCTCAAAAGCTAGGATCAACAATTTGGCTTCTTATTGCCTATTTGCAAACATTCAAGCCCATGTTGGTGTCTCCAGGAGAATGAAAGGACAGAAGTGGAATTCTAGAAAGACCCGTGAGGCTGGCTGTGCTAGATAGAGGCAATGGTTAAAAGGCCCAGCCTGAGTTCAAATCCCAGCTCTGTCACTTACATGCTGTGACCCTGAGCATGACATTCAATCTCTACCCTACTGTGGTTCCATCCACAAATGGGAGTGAAATGAGATGGGGATTCAGGGAGTTGTGTGTCTGTGACTGAAGTATGTGGGACAGCATCTGCCGTGTGCTTATTCTCTCAGTCATGTCTAACTCTTTGTGACCCCGTGGACTGTAGCCTGCCAGGCACCTCTGTCCATGGGGATTCTCCAGGCAAGACCACATCTGACCTACTGCACTCTGTAGATATTGGCCACTATTATGATGGTGGTTGTTTCATTGCTGTTCTTCAAAGAGGAGGAGACTGGAGATGGAGAAACCAGTTATGAGCGACCTTATGAGGGGTGGAGAGAGGAGGAGAGGATTTAGAATGCTGCTGAGGTACAAGCATGTGGAAAGAAGTTTGGCAGTCTGTGGAATGAGGTTGAAAACAGGAAAGTGTGGGCAGATATAAATGGGGTTACAGGTTAAAAGAACCAACAGGGTTGAGAGCAAAAAGCAATGGGGCTAGAGACTTCCCTGGTGGCCTAGCATCTAAGACTCCATGCTCCCAATGCAGGGGGCCCAGGTGTCATCCTTGGTCAGGGAACTAGATTCCATATGCCCTCAACTAAAGATCCTGTGTGCAACAGTCAAAAATAAAGAAAAGCAATGGGATTATGTAAGTGGGAGTACTCTGCATAAATTTCTAAGAAAAAGTGTTAGAGCTTGTACCAGTTTTTTACACATTTCCCTGTCTTCATGTGTGTGTGTATGTGTGTGGTGGGTAGTTGGGGGGGCATACAGGATGCACTTAATAAAAAGGATCAGGTACAGCTGGACAAGTAGGAAATTTGCAACCCTCTCACTGAGTCCTCACCAGCATAATACTTGTTGTTCTTTGGAGTTATGGCTGTGGAGTTTGAATATGAATCTTTATAGTTCTTTGGGATTTTCATGCCTCCAAATTCATCATCTACTCATAACTTAATAGGCCATCCACATTTGCTTCCTCTATCGGAATATTAGTCAATAAAATCTCTTCCATCATGAATTCAATCAGAGATTGTGAGTTTATTGATTTTTCTACCTATCATTCATCCATCCACAAAATTTGAGTGTTAAGGATTGAAATACTAAAGATGGACAACATAGGCTTGGTGCTTGCCCTTAATCGGATAGTCCCAGAAATACATGAATAATCAGAAATCACGATGAATACTAGGAAGAAAATACAGAGTATTGTAAAATTGCAGAACAAAGGTCACTGATTTAACCTGGATGGGGCAGGATAAAAGGTTTGCCTCCCAGAGGAGATGATGACTGATCTGGGAAGAAGTTGACTGTCGGATGGAGGGTGGGGAGAGGGAAGAACAGGCAGTGATGAGCGTGTGCAGAGATGTTGAGAGAAGGGTGTTTGGCATATATAGAGAACTTCCAGAGAACCAGCAAAGCTTCAGAGGAAAGCATGAGGAAGGGAGAGGTGTGACAGGAGGCTGGAAATGGAGTTCCGGTGTGTATGGCACCACCCCGGGAGCTGAGAGCACCACACTCTATATGTCAAACTCCATGAACTCCGAGAATGTGCGCTAGGAACTATTAGTGAGGCCATCAACTCATCACCTGTAGCCTTTGGCTTTGACCTTGTGTTTTTCTGTTATCCTTCCAACCTTCATGAATGAAGACCTTGAGTCTCCCAGCAATGACACAATTGCATAATGTTCTAAAAAAGATCTTAAATGAGGATGAGGTGAGTTAAAAAAAAAGACTGAAAGTCAATGCAAGAGGCAAAGAAGTAAGACCCTTATAGCTTCACTCCTGCCTTATTTTTTTCCCTTTCTTTAGTATCCTGTGAAAATGTTGAGTGAAATACTTTTAGGATCCCTAGGGCTTGGGGAAGTTTATCTTTTTAGGGCTGTTGGAAAGACAAGAACATTTTGGAGTGATTTGGTAGCCACTTGTGGTCTCTTTTTGCTTTTCTTGGCAGGAGGACCTGCTTTCCCTGGCAAGCCTCTGCCCGGATGTGCTGTTGAGGCCCAGCATTTTAAGAAGACTGTCTCAATGGCTGAGGTTTTTAGGGATCACTTCACGTTTGTATTCCAGTTCACCAAGTGTTTATCCAGAGGCTTGTGGACCAGGCATGATAGAGAGTTTCGTCAACAAAGAAATAAAAAAGTCCGTAGATAAAATTAGGGAATAGCTTTCTTGGGTGACAAATAATATTAGAGATTGAATTTTCAGAGGAAACAAAAAACAGTGTTATGTTTCTGAACTTATGGTTTCTAGGAAAAGATAACTCCAAACAAAAGATAAAGAAAGAGTGTTATTAAACTTTGTTTCGAAAGGGGGACAGGATGTTACAAATAAAACAGTATCTAGGTGCTAATAAATAAAACCTCCAAGTGAATTGGGACTCTCCTAATTTGCTGTTATTCCCCAAAGGCATAGTTTAGCCTCTGATTTAAAAAATATCGCTGAATCTATAACCTCAACTTAGAAGCCAATTACCTGGTTGCTATCTCTCTTTTCCTCTTGATGAAGAAAATAACTTTATGAGAAAAATATTTTGGGATTTGATAACAAAGCCCCCCTCAGAATTACCAAGTTATTTCATAAAAAAAAGTGAACACAGAAAATAGAACCAGAATCACATCACTGGATTTCTGGGGTCACAGAAGCCTAGCTTGGGTCCTTGATTTGATCCTTTAGCCAAATCATTTAGCATTTAACCCCAGCAAGCTGTATCAAGTAACAAAATCCTCTCCCGAAGGTTAAAAAAAACCCTCCCTCCGTCACTTTGCCCATCATAAAGATGTCACTGCTGAATGCCATCCTAGCAGAACAAAGGGAAAGATGTATAAGTGGCATTCTTTGCCATGATTGGAAGAAATGGGTGGGGGGAGATAGAAATGAAAATACCAGCAATAACTCTCAAGAAGTGTTTCTACTTTACACCAGGATCAAGCTACTAAAAAAGAGACAGTTACTCTAATTCAAAATTGTGTGGTTTTTATGGTGGACATAAAGAATTTGTACCAATCCTGACATTTTGCCTCAAGTTATCTCCTAGAAGATGCTGACACATAGGAATGATGAACCAGGGACTCACAATTCATCTTTTCCCACTGTGTCCTTTCGTCTTTCATCGGTGCTGAGTAAATGGAGTGAATTCACACTCCTTCCATTAGAATTCATCAGGCAATAAGTGTAGCTAACAAATGCTTCAGTCTTCCTGAGCCTTCTACTTAATGAGGTGGTTTCTGCCTGAAGAATGGATTATATTTAGACCAAGTTCTCAGTCTGAATTGAGATTTCTCTGAAGTGACATCTCTTTTCTCATCAGCATAGAGAGTCAGGTAAAAATAGAACTCCCTTACTTCCTTTTGCTAATGCGTGTTAACAAGAAAAGAGTGAATGAACATAACTTGCATCTTACTGCTCTGAACACCTGTGGGAGGGGTAATTCTCTTTATCTTCTATTCAGTGACCACAGTGGACAAACAGCTATAGGCAGGCTCGCTGTAGCTGTACCGCGTGGTTGGGTCTGAAGCACCACCTCCATTATCACTTCAGAGTGATGACAGCATGATGGCCAGGAGGCTGACATAATAAAGATGACAATAGCCATCACTGTGTGCCAGAAACCGTGACATCACCTCCTTTAGTTCTCCTCCAAGCACAGGGGATGGGGTCATTACTAGTCCCATCAATGCCCAGAAGGTTGAGTGACTCACTCATGTTCATTCAAAATGGAAAGAGGGGGAGATGGATTCCATTTGAAACTCACAACTCCAAACATGATTGAGATTAATGGTTCCCAGGTCAGTGTAATTCTGAAAGCGAAAGTCCCTCAGTCTTGTCTGACTCTTTGCGACCCCATGGACTATATAGTCCATGGAATTCTCCAGGCCGGAATACTTCTCCAGGGGATCTTCCCAACCCAGGGATCAAACCCAAGTCTCCCCCATTGCAGGTGGATTCTTTATCAGCTGAGCCACAAGGGAAGCCCAAGCATACTGGAGTGGGTAGTCTATCCCTTCTCCAGTGGATCTTCCCAACCCAGGAATCGAACTGTGATCTCCTGCATTGCAGGCGGATTCTTTATCAGCTGAGCCACAAGGAAAGCCCAAGCATACTGGAGTGGGTAGCCTATCCCATCTCCAGTGGATCTTTCTGACCCAGGAATTGAACCAGGATCTCTTGCATTCCAGGCAGATTCTTTACCAACTGAGACATCAGGGAAGCCAATTCTGAAGGTCATGTTATAACTTCTATGGTGGCCACCGTCACTTTCTTAGGATGATGACCCGTGGCTGCTGCTGTGAAGATTTTCCTCCTACGAGTTACCACCCTGAAGTCCCTTCTCTTTCTAAAACCTTTTCGTTTTCAAGTTAGTTTCAGGCTTCTCTAATTGTCTCTCTTCGATGCTTTCAGCTTCAGAGCCAATGCTGTGTGAGAATATTACTGTTCCTCTAAAATAGAACTGTGTACAAGAATTTTCATTCATGGTTTTCATTCATCCTAAAAATAGCTTGCAGTTCTGAAAAATTAGCATACTCATTTTAATTGTCTTGATGAAGGGGCCTCCAACATCCTCTCTGTTTTATTTCTTTCTTAAAGACCTTACGGTGTCTATCTTGCAGTCTTAGTGATCGGACCAAAGTTTCAAAAGACAGATCCAGACATGCTGCTGTTTCTCTGGGTCACTTTCTTCTTATAAACTCTGGACATTGAAACATTTCTCCTCTGTTGTCATCATGATGGGGAATGGGCTTATTTAATGGCCTTTTATGGAAAAGCAGTGTAGGATTTTTTTCTTTCTTTTCTATATTAGGAGTCCCCCTCCCATCCTGTGTAGCATCAGAGATGCAATAACCAATCTCAGGTGACCCGAAGGAAAACCAAGACAGGGAATGAATTCCTTAGAAGAACAGATAAGAGAAGGCAAAGTCTTTATCCCTTCTTTGGTCCAACTAAGCTCCTAAAAGCACTGGAGAAGAACACTGAGAATTATAGGATTTAGGATTGGAAACTTTGAGGCCATCTGGTGATTTCTTCCATGGTATTAAACGTACCATCTTCTCATTTCTAGCCAATGGTCTGACTGGGTCCTCCCTGCCAGAAGATCCTCCGTGATGGAGAGAGTGTTGCATGGGGGCAACCGGTTCCAGTAGTGATGTCATTATTACTATAGGTTGCATAGAAGAGAGGTTAAAAGCAGGATTCCGCAGAAAGACTGCCTGTACTCAAACACCAGTTTTGCCCCCGCTTCATCCATGGGTCCTGTAGGTTTATTCTCTGTCTCCATCCTGCTCTGTTCCTTGGGAGGCTGAACTATAAGAACTGAGCTACAACTACTGCATATGGGTTATGCCACTGTGCTCCCTTGCCCTCTGCTTTCAGCTGTAGTCAACAGGGAGGCCCGCGGGGGAGAGGACAGGAGGGAAGTGGGGGTGAAGTTATTTGTTCCCAGACCCCTTTCCAGCAGGGTTGCCATGGCTACAAAGTCTCAGTCTGCGTCAGGTGGAACCGGTGTGCCCTTTGGGTTCAGGCTTAGGGTGGGTAATGATGCCCCACTGTTACAGTCTATGGGTCTGCCCTTTGGTTTCAGGCTTAGGGTGGGTAATGATGCCCCACTGTTACAGTCTGTGGGCTCTGCCCTTTGGGTTCAGGCTTAGGGTGGGTAATGATGCCCCACTGTTACAGTCTATGGGCTCTGCTTTATGCCTTAGAGTTTCCCCACATCCTTCTCTTACCCTTCTAAATTGTCTCTTTATTAAACTTTGCACAACTTCCTTAATTTGAATATGCCAACTTTTTCTAGCTGAGCTCTTGACTGACAAAACCACTCACTATCTGTGTAATGTTGGTCAAATTCTATAACCACTCTTGGACTGTTTTCTCCTCTGTAAATTGGGGGTAATAATAATAATATATGCTGAAGAAGGACATCTTAAGAATCAAATGAGATGATTTATAAAGATACTTGGAATACACAGTAAGGACTCAGTAAATGCTAGAGTAAAACTATTAATACAACTACCATGAAGTCTCAACCTGAACACTACCTTAATGCAACTATGGTAAGTTGCTTCTCATACCTTGACTTAGGTTTTAAGTCAACAATCAATAAAGCAAAAAAGAAAACATAATTCCTCAGAGTCAAAATTAACCTTGAACATCCCTTAAGACGATGCAGTCAATTTTTTGGTATTCAGTCCTGCAGAGTTTTTATTCATGCCAAGTTTGATAACCTGTGGGTGAGACTTAAGAAAGGTGAATCTGACATGCAAATGTCAGAGAATCCCACCCCTTCTGTTTCTGCGATAACCATGGAATCCCTAGAGCAGACTGAGAGATGCTAGAAAATTCGAAACTGTTCCTGCTGGCTTATAGGGTTGACCTCATTCTGTTCTCACATCAGAGCTTTATCGACTTAATGTTGGCTGGGAGATTTGTAGTTTGTTGTGAAGACAGAAAGGAGTTAATGGGGGTCACACTTTAGGTGGCTTTAGGGGAAGCTAGATTTTAAAGTGGGCTCAGTGGGAAATTAAATGGGGTGCATATTGTTGCTCCCATATGTCTGAGATGACCCTTAGATAATCATTCAGGGTGTGCCAGCCTCAGAGCTAAGCGTTTCCTCCATGTTAGTTATCTGGTTTAACCTCATGACAACTACAAGGTAGAACTATTATGTTTTCTGGTTTTCAGATGAGAGAGCTGAACACCTAAAGTGCCCAGTCTAAGACTATATAGTCTTATTGATGCGAGGGGCAGTATTTAACGTGTGTCTGCCTCACTTAGCTCTGAGTTTAGATCCAGGACTGAGGCAGAGAGAGCCTGGCTTACCCTCCAGTGTTCCATGTATGTGCAAACTGAGAATTAAACTCCATGTTTGACAGCTTTCGTAATTGTCCACAACAGCACACACGTGTTTGCCTGAATAGATGTTTATGTGCCTTGTGTTTGATGAGAAGAGAGTCAGCCTGATATCTTGCTTTCTCCCCCCACGCCCCCAAAAGACTAAACACACCAACTTGCTTCAAGTGTTCCTCAGGGCCATGTTTCTGGACCCCTTTCCATCTGTTGAACCATCTCTAGTCCAGTGGTTCCTGATGCTGGCTGGCATAAGATAAATCACCTGAGGAAGTTAAAGAAAAAAACCCCCAAACTGAGTCAGGACCCTGTTCCAAATCTCTGGCATGTGGCCTGAGCATGATTGTTTGTCAAAAGCTCTCTCAGTACATTTTAATCAGCAGCCAATATGGGAAAGCACTGCTCCAATTTGCTGCTAAAAAATTGAAGAATTAGTGGGAATGTTGGCAGGGCCCTCTGGAGCGAGGAAAAAAAATCGGTTCCTTCTAGCTAATGATTATTATCCAGAATTATCTGTGGCATGTTCCACATGATTTAATAGGCCTCATCTCCAAGGGCAGTTGAATGCAAATGTCTCTCACTGTAGCATGAGATGTGAAGGTTCCCGAACAAAGCCATTTGCAGGGAAGGTGCAAAGTGGAGCCACTTCTTCCATGTAATCTGGCCATGCTTGTTGACTCACCAGAATTCTCTCTAATCCTGAGCACTGAAAATATAATTAAGACTGCTTTTGATTGGATGGTTTAAAATGTAAAACCAACACCATCCCCCTTCTTTCTCTGTCCTTTTACTTCCTCTGTGTTTCTGTGCCACCAGGTGTATTGCCCTTGGCAGTGAGGGCTGAGGAATGGTGTGGCTCAGTCCTCCTCACCTGCAGGTACTGAGGGATTCAGACAGAGGAGTTCCTCCATGCTCCTTGTAAAGGGGGTGCAGTAGTGCTGCTGGGATCGGCAACATCTAGAGAGATGGCAGCACCTTTGTTCTCCAGCTGCCACCTCAGCAGAAAGGGCAGTAAAATCTCTAAGTTATAAAGAGAAAATGAGACTGTACATATTCTGCACCTGACAACTTCACATACAAAGTCACATGTCCACTCTTGACGGGACTCGAAAGGCAGAATCAAACATCACACGAGGCTCAGGAAGGTAGTTTTTCATCTACAAATGATTATAAATCACAACTAAATTTTTTAAAAAGAAAATTAGAGGTGCTATGAAGGGTCCTATGATAGGTAAGATATAGGTCTGGTTAATCTAACGGGCTCACAGGAAAGAGAGAGTGAGAGGGAAGGGACGAGATGGGGGAAGGTTTGGATGAAGGAAGACTTTCCAATTCAGATTTGGAGAAGGGAGGTGAAAGGAGGAGGTGAACAGAAACGTTTAAAAACTTCTATTTAGTTCTTCCCTCTTTTTCTTGTCATTTCTCTCATCTGCCTATTCACTCTTGGATATCGGGCTCAGAAAACTATCCTCCAAGGACGCTTAGATTAAACTGAACACTTTTTGAAGGTTTACTGGGTGCCAGACTCTAGTTTAAGAACTCTGCGTGTCTTTTACGTTTCATTTAGATCTCTTAGCTCTGTGCGGTTGGGAATGGTACTCCCGTTTTGTAGAAGGAATGAGGAACAGTTGAGGAATTTCCTCCCAGATTATTCCACTGGAAGGTGAAGAATTCAAGCTCTCAGATATCAGCGTCAGACATTTAACCACGAAGCCGCCCTGCTGGGGCTCCATCTCCCCTGGCACGGTCCCCGGGAGGAACTCCCGAGTTCCCACGTGCCCAGCTGCATATGGTCTTCGGAAAGGTGTCAGCACAACCACCGTGCTGGAGAGCGCCTCTCCCGAGGAATCAGGCCAGGCACGCGGCGACTCAGGACACTACCCGCGTCCCAGACCCCGCCGGGAGAAACCTGGCAAGTTCCAAGGGGTAGGTTTGCACCGCGGACATCTCTCGGGCGCGTTGTCACTCTGCAAATCTCTCTCTCAAGAAAGCCTGTTTAATTCTCACCGCGGCCCTACAAAGGGAGTTGTTTTGGCTCCGTTTCTTAGAAGAGGAAAGTGAGGCGTGCCCTCCCCAGCGGCCGCTACGTCGGCAGGTGGTGGAGCAGTAGGTGTCTGCTGCTCGTCCCGGAGATAATAAAATCTGCACGGATTTTGCCATTATTATGCAAAGCCGGCGGGGAGGCTCAGACCCTCCTTTGACCGAGCCCATCTGTCTCCGCGCGCCGCCCCCGGGGCACAGAAGCCGACAGCTAGCGGAGCAGAGTGGGTGGAAATCCGTCCCCGCCACTTGCCTCACCATCTCTCCGCTTCTTCACCGCCAGCGCCCCCGAGGCCGACCTCCCTTGGCTTAAAAGAAAAAAAAAAAAAAAAAACCCTACCGCCTCCCCCGTACCCTCCCGCCGCCCCAGGGAGCTGCATTAATATTAATCCCGATGCATAATTGAAGGCCGGAGATTTATTCCGGCCGAGGCGGGGGAGGGTGCGCAGCTCGGCTGTATTTCGGCCGCGGCCACTCATGTGTTTCGGCTGCTTGGGTTTCGCGCAGGCCTGGTACCCAGGACGTGGGAGGATGGGGTGGGTGTGCCGCCGGTGAGGATGAGCTTGGGAATGAAGTGAGCCCGAGCGGGTGTGCCAAGGAGTGAGGCGGGGTGCCAGGGGCTGCTCCAGGGAGGCAGGGACGGAGGGGCACCACAGGTCTCCGCGACGTGGCCTGCGCTTTGCGCAGCGAGGAGTGACCCGGGGCCACGCGGGCTTGAGGGGAAACAATAGCGACTCCTTAGATCCTGGGCTCCTGCCACGGGCAGCCCGGGCTTTCCCGGGAGACCAGCCGGGCTTCTTTTCTTATTTGGCTAATTTATGGCGAGAGGCTGGGGGCGGAGGGATGGCACAGGAGGGACCGCGTCTGGAGACGGGGGGCGAGGGGGTGGCAGTTAAAGGAGTCTCCCGAGGCGGCGGCCCTGGTGATGTCAGCTCTCGACGAAAATAGAGAGGGATCGCCTGCAAATCTCCAGCTCCGGCGGGGCTAAACCTTGCAATCCCTCCCCGGCCGGCGCCGAGCCAGGGCGCAGGGGCCTCCACCGCCTCCCCTGGCGCGCACACACACACCGTACACGCGCGCACGCACGCACCCACTGCCTTGCACACCCACGGCACACACTCGCCGCCCTCCCCTCTGCCACCGTCCTCCGAGCCCGCGCTCCGCCACTCAGCAAGCCCCGCAGTAAACACAGGTAGCCGCGGCTGCACGCCGTCCAGCGCCCCCTCCTGCAGCCCGGGGGCGGCGCTCTCTCGGGGAAGCCACCCTCCAAGCGCCCCCACCCCCCGCCCTCCATCCAGAGCACCCCAGCCAAGCAACACCGAGGCCGGCGGAGGGAGCGCGGGACGCGCGCGGTGGAGAGCGGAGACGCGGATTAGCGCCGGCTGGAGCCTCCTGCGCGCGTTGAGGCGCTAAAGGGCTTACCCAGGAGGGGGGTGGAAGGGCGGGGAGAGGCTCCCCCATTAAATACCGCGCTCGGCTGGACTCGTGCGCTCACCCCGGCACCCGCTCACTCCTCGCCCGCAGCTGCCGGATTGTGCCGAAGAGGAGGGGGCGTTACCCCAGGACATGGCATCCACGGAAGGGTGAGGGGGGCTTTGCTCGCTACCGGCAGGCAAAGGGGATGGAGGGGCGCGCGCGCGGAGTGGTGGTTCCTATCCCGGATGAGAACCGAGAGACGCTGGCGCCCGGCCTCTGGGACCGTGACGGAGCGGTGGCTGGGCTGGGGGTGGGATGGTGGAGAGGATATTGATTTTCTTTCGCGAAGCTTGCTGCTTAACCCTTTGAAGATTCGAGAGACAGAGGATTGTTTCATTTTAATTAAAAAAGGTTTCGGTGGAGGCGTGCAAAAGAGTGACGAAGAGTCCTCTTGAGGTTACTTTTGAGATTTGCAAACAATAAGGGATTGGGCACAGTAAGAGCGACAGACGCTGCCCAGGGAAGCAGCGCAAGAAGCTCGGCGCCGGCTGGAAGGTGGGGACCAGCCGGGAATGAATGAACTGGGACCCGGGCCGGGGCGGGGCGAAGCCCAGCGCGCGCAGCCTTGAATGTCAGATTTGCAGAGTCGCAGAGCAGATACCCGGCCTGCTCTGAACTCTCCTTGTCCCTGGATGGCGGAATCTCCCTAGCCAATTTGAAGGAAGCATGGGAAAGATTTGGGTGCTTCCCGAGAAGAGGCGGGAAAATAAGTGGCTTCGGGCAAGGACAGGAGGGACAGGAGAGGCAGGAGTGCCCAAATTCCAGCGTGGGTAACGTTGATTTCCTCTGATTCTGCCCGCTGTCTTGGAGTTGTCTCCTGCCTCCTGAGGCAGCAGTTGGTTGGAGAATGCTCCCGGTGATAATAAGGGCAGCGTCTTTAGCAGGAGGGAGATTTAGCTGCAAGAAACCCTTGAGTACTCCTATGTCAAAGGAAGGGTCCAAAACTAGGTCCCTGGATCAGTATTCCCCAGGGAAGTCTCTCGGCTTGGTAGAGTCTGAGTAGGAATGAAAGGACTGGTTGGGGAGCTCGGCCCTTTGGTTCATTCACAAAAGTGCACTAGCCTCTTGCAAGGCATCACTGGATCCATATTAAGTGGCAAGCAAGTACCAGCGGCTCCTCTGAGCACAGGTGGAGCATCCTTGGTGCAGGAGTTTTCCAGGGCTTCTGTCTAACAAATTTTACCAACTCTGCAAGCTTGTTTTGGGAAATGGATCTCTAAGTAGGAATATAGAGCAGCCCCAAAGTTAGATCTCTAAACTTCAACCTCCAAGGAAAGATAAATATTTCTGAAACTGTCTGCTCTGTGTCCAGGAGAAGGAACCCATCTTTTTTCTGGCCCTGGAGTCCTTCTGGCCCCTGGAGTCCTTCCAAAGGGGGTGGGGGGTGGGGCAGCTGGTATCTTGTGGTAGCATGAGATTTCTCCTCTCTTTTTGTCCTAACAGTTCAGCTGTGTGGACCTTTTTGACTCTTTCTTCTCCAAACCAATGCTCCGGAAAGAGGTTTGTGTACAAGGAGGGCAGTACATTGTTCTAACACAGATCTCTAGAATTCAATATTAATATGCCTCATCCTCAGTGTCTTTTTGCCTATTTAATTAGTCATTCATATTAGAAAAGATACAAAGGCAATACTGGCTGCTTTCAGGTCCCTTCTAGATTTGCCCCTGCTTGTAAGGGCTAGGTTGGACAACATCTGTGAAAGACATTGATGATGGCAGTGTTTCAAGTCCTGCATCCTTATTTCGATGGCCAGATAGTAAAGGGAGAGGTTAAGACAACAAGAATCCCCCAATTAAGTGGTGTTTATCTAACCTTTGTCCTAAATGAGAGCTGCCAAATGATTTGACTCTGTAAGTATAGAGCAGAAGGGATTTACATTCTATTAGTAAGGTATTATGCCCCGTGCATAATACCTTGTCATAAAATGACACCTTGTCACCGTGCATAAAATCTTGTCAAGAAAAGATTGGCCAAAGGCATTTGTATTTAGGGAAGAACTGAGAAAATTTGAAAGGCTGGGAAACAAATAGAGAAAGAACTCTGACCCATTGTCATTTCAGAGCAGTACTGATGCGCAGGCGACACTCTCAGAAACCCTGGTCTTTCCTTTTTTCTTCTCTTCCTTTCTTCCATCTTTTCACCAGGTGCATTGACTCAGTACTTGTTGGGTAGACCGCACGTGGTGGGCACTCTGGGTGTGTGGGGGCTCCAAAGATGTAAGACTTTGATTAGTAGATTGTCCATATGGTTTAGTGAGATTCTCTTGCCTCTTCTGATACCTTTAGTCAATTACCTTGTAAAGGGAGGTTCACAGAGAATCCGCAGACTGGTTGCCTTTGTTGGCCCCTGTCAAGCTGTTTCCTTGAAACATACATTGCTGAGAAGGAAACAAAAAATAGCAACAGAGTTTTATGCTTTCAGTACATGTATTTTCTGTTCGCTCATGTATTTTCTGTTTGCTTTATCCCGAATGTTTGGGGAATAGAACTGTGTGGCAGACTGACCATTCTGGTCACCATTTATCTGGTGATGTAGTTACAGTCAACAACACAGGCAGATTACTAGTTTTGAAAGAATTATTAGAAGCCATCGTGACATCTTATGTTTGTTTAGCACTTCACTTTCAAGGCTCATTTGTGTCATCATCACATTTGATTCTTCCAGTAACTGTGAAGTAGGCGGTCCAGTGAGGATGAACTTTAAGGGTAAAATGATATAGACTGTATAGTCATCTTTCTGGGAAGATTCCAGGACTTGACCCAACTTTGGAGTTACCATCTGGAAATATAAGTTATCATGGAAGAATGTGCTAGGCATGTCTGGCACAGGATATTACCAGCTTTCTTTCGAAACTTTGGCATACACTGTGAAAATTGCCTTTTGGAGTATTCTTATTATCAGCTTGTGCACTTGATCATTGCCTTTGCAAAGCATACTCAAACGCGATCTGGTTATGTGAGGTTTCTGATTGTTTGGAATTGGGATTATTAGCATCCAGCTTCTAGAAGACTCTACGAGGACTCTTTGGTAGTTCCCAGACCCTGAGGGGTATTTTCCTGCAAAGCAGCATCTAATTTGATAGCTGAGGATTCTGTCTTTCTGAGTCCTCAGACATGGCTAAGAATTACGGTTTTGGTCCCTGATCCAAATTGGAAAGAGATTATTAGTATTAGGCTGGCTAGTGTCCAATATACACTGAATTATGTCGGAGGACTCAGATGCGTAGTGGCAGGCATTTCACAAATACATACTAGGGTTTGGAGACAGCTAGATCACCAAGTATGTCAGGGACCCAATGTGATCTGTCTTCTGATCAGCTTCCAGGAGCCAAGAGGTCAGAGCAAAAGCCAAGTGCAAGGGCTTGGGTTTCAATTTGACTTTGAAGCCAGCAAAACAGAAAGCTGCTGACAGCAGAAAAACCCGGCGAGAGGGACCACTGGATTTATTATTTCAAGCAAACAAAAGCGAAACATAACAATTGCCTTCTCCTGCCTCCCCTTGGGAGTGAAGTTGAGGTCAGCGGGAGGAAGAGCCCACAGAATAGACTTATTGAAAAGGGAACGGAGGGCATGGGTTTAGGGTCCAGAGGGGGTTGCATGTTGCCTGCCTCATGCAGTTTTAATTTCTCATTTTCAAGAATATAAAAATCAGCCTCCCTGGGTAAAATACAGATGCATGAAACTCAAATGAGAAAGCCATTTCACGTTTACTAAGATCGCCTCTTGTGAGTGATTGAAAGCTTAATTCTCATGAAACAATTTCTAAAACCAAATGAAGCCTGTGACATGGAAAAAGCCAAGATGTTAAAAACCAGAAACAGTTCTGCCAGTCAGTATCAATGGCCACTTCTTTTCTACTCTGATGCAACATAATTAGGGGCTGTCTCCCCTGGCTTTGGATTTAAGGGAATTGTCAGATAAGGAAAAGTCTTTAAGAGATGGCAGTGCTTGAGCTGCAGAAACAGGCAATATTTAACAGCAAGGTGTGAGATTTCTGGGTCAGTGTGCCATAAATCATACAAATCCAGGATTGCAAAACTGACAGTTTGAAGCTCAACAAAGGTTGATTTCAGTGAAAATCTTGCCTCCCTACCCTCCTCCACGGCTGTATCACACAATGCCCAGATGTCTGGGTTTCCCCTCTTTTAAAGGCAAACTAAATTGTTTTTCTTGCTGATTTTTCGACTTGCTTCCCTCTTTGAAGCAACTGCATCTCCTCATTTCAATCACTTGCTATACTTATTTTAATCAAACCAGACACCCGTCATTTCAAATCTAGTAATAATAGACAAAGGAGTCACTGTCAAGATGAAATTTTAGTTTTGTTTGCATTTTCAGAACTTGTCCTAGAAGTTTGAAAAAGCAAACAAATGCCACACACCGCCTTGCCTGCTCTTTTCTCTCCCATACCCTTAACAGCTTGTTGGGGGCCAGCAGAATGTTTCACAGCAAGGGTTTTAGGATCCAGATTATGGCAAATCTCTTTATTTACCAGATCATGAGCCTGCTCTCTCTTCCCTCTGTCTGCCCCTCACCCCTCACCGCACCAAGCGGCCAAGTCCTTGGAGTGAATTAATTAAAGGAGTGTTTAAAAATATCTCATTGCTCCATCTCCACGTGCTCCATCATTGATTGGAGGCAGATGGGTTACAGATTTGTCAGTAGAATAGAAAAGGACCAGCATCTCATTATAAATCTGGTTGGCATCAGATGATGGCAGAAAAGACAATAGGCCAGCAATATGAAAGGGGAATAAAGGCAGGGGTAGATCCTTAAACTTCGAAAAAAGATACCTCATTTTCTTAGTGCTTGTTTTTTTTTTTTTTTTTTAATTTAAATGGTTGTTTTCCAATGGTATTGATATTTATTTACTTATCTTTCATTCGTGGATCTATTTAATTTCTCATGGCTGTCTGCTGAACGGCCGTCTAGTGTTCTTGGCAGTCTCAGCAGCTGCTTCGGATTATGGACTCATTGAGCAGGGACTGTCCTTTAAAAATGGAATGAACTCTATTTTGGTGGCTGGATTTGTCCGTCTGGGTCCCAGTAGAATAGGTGGTAGTCTGTGTTAAAGACCTTGGATGAAGTCTCTTGGGGGCAAGGAGAGGGACAATGCCCCCCCACCCCCTTATACAGCCTGTATATTAGAGGCTTCATTTAAACCAAGAGGACCTTCTTCTGTTACATTTTGTCAAGAGTGCCATCTGTCATTCGGTCTTTGTAATCTGGCATGGAACTTCCCATCACGTGCCCCTGCCACCCCGGCTTCCCAGCCCCTGTGCTTGAAGGATCCCGGAGATGTTGGCCAAGGTGGAAGTGGGGTGTCTGCCTCCCAAGCTCTGCTCTTCCCACAGCAGCAGATTCAGGGTATCGGATGCCCGTGGACCGTAGGTGGCCCTCAGACATATATGTTTTGGGTCACACAGAGTTCTGAAAACCTTTGAATAGTTTGCTTAGACTTAACAATGTTTCACCTAAAAAAAGCAATGTTGATTCTGGTTTCTCCCAAATGTTGGGAAATCTGATAATAAAGGACCAGCCCTTTGTCTTGGTATCAATTATTGAAATGCTTAACAGCCCTACAGTTGTTTAAGCACTTTGCATGTATTAATTGATTTAATCCCCACAACAATGTGATTCAAAAGGACTATTATTATCCCCATTTTGCAGGTGTGAAAACTGAGGCATAGAAAGATTAAGCAACTTGCTGTTGGTTTTACAGCTAGTGAGTGGCAAAGCCAGGTTTTAAACCCCGACAGCATGGCTCTGGAACCCATGATTCTAACCATTAGGCTACACTGCTTGGTCCCACAGGGGTGGATGGTGGGAAGAGTCAGCTGGGGATGAAGAGTGGCTGTCCCCTGAAACAGGGTATGTGCTTTCCAGGTTGGACACAGTCTTTTCTGAGACCGGTTGCTCATGTTACCTGCTTGACCCCTTACCCCTCTAAGGCAGCCACTGAGAGAATGAGAGCTTGGATTCCCTGTTCTCAGGGTATGCCAGTGTCTAGCAGTTGTGGCTACTTTTTCTTGTTAACCCCTTCAAAACACTCTCTTCTTCTTTTTTCCTTTAACTTTGTTCTTAATGAAGAGTTCCTTTGTAATTATAGGTTGTCTGGACACCAATTGCATTGTCTTATCAGATGCAGTGCTTTGAGACAGCCCAGTGCACGGCCACATGGGTTCAATCCTTTGGAATATCGAGTCTTGAGAATACACTTCTTAGTGGAAAATGTAGTGGAGCATTTAGCAGGCCCTGGAATTTATTCTTTCTTATGTGATTTTCAAGCGTGGCTGGTTAGGGCTGTGACTTCACTTACCCGTTTCCTAAAACAGCTACTTTTCTTATCTCTTTAGGAGTGTGGCTGATGTCTTTGGTTTGCTTCTTTTTTTTGTTTTGCAACATATGCAGACAGTGATGACTGGGGGTGCCTTTTAAATTGAGGAAGAATCATTCAGAGAGTGTGTGTATTCAGTCAATTGGTCGTGTCCAACTCTTTGCGACCCTACGGGGTGTAGCCTGCCGTGCTCCTCTGTCCATGGGGTTCTCCATGCAAAAATACTGCAGTGGGTTGCCATGCCCTCCTCCAGGGGATCTTCCTGATCCAGGGATCGAACCTGTGTCTCGCTGCATTGGCAGGAGGATTCTTTTACCACCACTGAACCACCTGGGAAGACCCTCAGAGAATGTATTTCTGTGCATTTTTAAGAGTGGCACAGTTTGCTGATTGTCCAGTAGGTGGCAGTAAATGTCAGTACTTTGTCCAGACTGGCTGTTTGACTTCCTTTGGTCCTTAGGGAATCTCAATTTCCACAGTATCCCATTCTCTTTTGATTAAAAAATGTCTCCATCAAATATATTTTTTTGGTATTTGTGAGATGATTCTTATATGTGTGTATGTGCTCAGTCGTGTCCAACTCTTTTGCGACCCCTTGGTCTGTAGCCCACCAGGCTCTTCTGCCCATGGAATTTTCCAGGCAAGAATACTGGAGTGGGTTGCCATTTCCTCCTCCAAGGAATAGTCTCAACACAGGGATTGAACCCTTGTCTCTTGCATCTTCTGCATTGGCTTACCACTAGCACCACTTGGGAAGCCCTGTTTATAGATATCACCATAAACAGATACAAATAGGACCATTTGTTTGAACTTGGAATTCCAAGTCTATGTGACTGTACATATATGATTTCATTAAGTCCTTGAAAAACTCTTATGAAATATTACACTCATTTTGAAGATGGGGAAACAGAGATATTTTGCTTTTACGCTGTAATTGGGTACCTGTTTTTTGTCATCTACTTCTACTGTGTTCTATAGTATCCACATTTTGCAATTAATTCACATTTCTTTAAAATTTCGCAAGCTTTGAAACAGTACAGGGCACGACCACATGGCTATAGTCCTTTGCTCACTTGTTTGGTTTTGCTGTAATCATTTTGATCAAAGGAAGCAAGATAGCCAAGTGTCCTTGCAAGAAGAGATAATCAAGAATTTAAGAGGCAATGCACAAGAAGGACAGCAACGGTGACAAAAAGAAGTGAACTTACCTTTGAATGGAGGTGTGACGTTCAGAAGAAAATACTGCCGTTGAAACAAAGTGGGAATAAGGTTAGGCAGCTGATGATGACGGTTAGGCCTGAGCTTGTAGACGTTAATCTAGAGAATTTCAAATAGAAGAAGTGATTGCAGTGCACGAAGGAAGATAAGGTAAAGGAAACCAGATAAAAGAAGAAAAGCATTCTTCTCAATTAGGTATCAGGCAAAATTGTATTTTTGTTTGTAGACCAAATTGCAGTTTTGTTTTTATGTCTTGTATTTAGTCGCTCAGTCATGTTTGACTGTTTGCAACCCCGTGGATTGTAGCCCACTAGGCTCCTCTGCCCGTGGAATTTTCCAGGAAAGAATACTGCAATGGATTGCCATTTCTTCTGCCAGGGGATCTTCCCGACCTGGGGATCAAACCCTTGTCTCCCACATCTCCTGCACTTGCAGGAGAATTCTTTATCACTGAGTGATCTGGGAAGCTCTTGTTTTTAATCTCAGTCTTCATGTAGAAGGACGGTTATGATCTGATAACCAGCTTTGTTAGAGAAGTAGACCAAAGTCCATGTGAACAAAGCAAAATTGGGTTAATATGTCTAGAAGTGAAATGGATGAATATCAACTGACAACACTTCGACATGCTAAAGGGACTGATGATTTCTGGGTGATGGGCTCAGCTGTTACTTTTTATACTTATATGCAACATAGGGTCTCAAAAGTGTCAAAAGGAAATATTGGACTAATTTCTAAGAAGAGAATAGAGTGTAATGAAATTATAGACTGAATCTGTTCCCCTATTGTTTTCCTGGGATTCAAAGTCATCAATCAGCTGCTGCTGCTGCTGCTAAGTCGCTTCAGTTGTGTCCGACTCTGTGCGACCCCATAGACGGCAGCCCACCAGGCTCCCCCGTCCCTGGGATTCTCCAGGCAAGAACACTGGAGTGGGTTGCCATTTCCTTCTCCAATGCATGAAAGTGAAAAGTGAAAGTGAAGTCGCTCAGTCGTGTCCGACTCCTAGCGACCCCATGGACTGCAGCCTACCAGGTTTCTCCGTCCCTGGGATTCTCCAGGCAAGAGTACTGGAGTGGGGGTGCCGTTGGCTTCTCGGCAGACATTAGTAAAACCATCAAAGCATAGAAGCACTGCAGGGATCATTGATTTTTCCATCATGATTAATTACTAACATTTCAATGAAGAACTATTCATTTGCAGGCATTTCTCTCTTAGTCTGAGAAGATTCAAATTTGGAGTCTTTTCAAGACATTAATACATTGAGGTTGAGGACCTGTTGCTGTTCTCTCCTGGGAAATACTTTGGGATGGAGACTTGTGTGCAGGAAATTTGTTGAGGGAACCTCTCAGAATAAATCCTGGTGGAAGAAAGAAGGGAGCAAGGGTGAGCAGAGGGAGAAGTTGAAATAGTCCAGCAAAGTGCCTGTCCCATTCTTCAGGAAGTCCTGGTGCAGAAAGGTCCTGAATGGACAGGAAAGAGACCTCTACCACTACATCAGTCCGCCCCTGGATTGGGTTGTGCTCAGCAGTGGGCCTGGCCCTGGGTGAAGACACAGCAAGGTCTTAGACAGAAATAGAGTTGGTAAGTGTTGTCACTTATCAACATTCCCAGCAGCTGGGGGGATACATGCCCCAGTCCTGAAGCTGAGGGCATGGAGGTCAGAGGAAATCACCACAGCATCCACGGTTAGCTCCAAATTCAAATGTTTGGGAGAGGTTCCGTTGCTTTCCATCTGAATATCCAGGCTCCACAAAGCTGTCATCTGTAATAAGATACTGTCCCTTAAAAGGAGGGTGCCGTTGGGCCACAGGGAGGCAGGTGGATTCTGGTGGGCAAGGCTGGGGAGAATTAGCAGGCATCACTGCCTCAGTTATAGTTGTGACCCACACAGCCCCCAGAGACGGAGGACCTAACCCTTCGCATCACTCAGACCTTCCAAAGGTATCTGGTCCGACAGGAGGCTGGTTATCTCAAATTGATGCCCAAGAAAGGGAAGCCAGTTCTAGTGAATGGAAGGGGCCAGAAAGATCAACAGATAAATATCCCAGGAACCAGTCTAGCGGTTACTGATATTTCCAGCGTTCACAGCAGCTGTTTCTATATTCCTGCTAGTGTTGTTTCTCATGGAGTCCTTGCCTTGGGAAAGGGGAGGCAGTGAACTGGGTCATCCCTTTCTGGAATATCCACTGCCTTGTTCTGTTGATTCAAGAAGTCATGCATTCTGTCAACCTCCGGCCCAAAGTGCTTGTATGTTGACTTTTCTCTGCTCTGTTCCCTTGGTAAATATTCAGATGTGTTCAGAGACGAAAGAGCACTTTTGTATGTAATCCAAGGCCTTGCAAATTATGCCTCTGTGGGTATTTCCACTTGTTTTCTCACAGCAGGTGAGACCTGGTCTGCTTTGAGACCAGGACATTGGTAATCAATGTGTTTGTTTTTATTAGCATGACAATTCAATTCAAATGGCTCAATTATAGAGTAACAGAAGGTAAAGCGACCAACATTGAAACCTTCCTTTCCTTATCTGTTTTTAAGAGTTATACGTCTCTTGTTTACAATGGCAGATAGATATTGTGTATGTTTCCAGCAAATGCTTAAGGCAACACTGATTGTTTTCAATCTACATTTAGAAACTACATTTTGCACATGGACTATATCAGCCGAATAAAAGGGTATGAAGAATTCACTACCCACTGTCAAATGGATTATGTTAAACAATTAAAAGGAAAACTTTTTGTCCTCTGGGTCGGTGGCTCTTTTCCCATAATGAAAAATGTGGCCTTATTAAAAACAAACAAACAAAACCCCAAACTTCTAGCATTACAGAGTAGCATAAAGATGTAAAAGACTGGATCTCAGCCCAATACTCACTTCTTTTGGGTCTGTCTTTTGAGACCCGCATCAATGTAAACATCCAATTCTTAATATGCAAATTGCATTATCCTATCCAGATTTCTTCAACTTGCTTTTCACTTCATACCTCTAATTATATATGCATGTGATAGATATATATATATATATAAAATCTGTATATCTGGTAATAGCTTGCTGTCCACTGTGTGGTTATATAATAATTGATTTAAGCAGTCCTTGATTGATAGATATTTAGGTCATCTCCAAGTCTTTGTTATTATAATTATTATAACAATTTTGAGTGAAATATGAGTTGGAAGAAGGGAATGAGGCAGGACCACTGAGATCGGTTAGAAGATGACATCTGGGTGGAAAATACTGGCCTATATTAGGTTATAGAGATACATGTGCATTGCCAGATTCCAAGGATATTTAGAAGGACTCAGTGACCAAGCACGTGCAGTGAGCTGAGGAAAGAATCCTAGGGAGCTCTCATGTGTCTCAGTTGAGTTCAGTTGCTCAGTCGAGTCCAACTCTTTGCGACCTCATGGACTGCAGCATGCCAGGCCTCCCTGTCCATCACCAACTACTGGCGTTTACTCAAACTCAGTTCCACTGAGTCAGTGATGCCATCCAACCATCTCATCCTCTGTTCTCCCCTTCTCTTCCTGCCTTCAATCTTCCCCAGCATCAGGGTCTTTTCAAATGAGTCACTTCTTCGCATCAGGTGGCCAAAGTATTGGAGTTTCAGCTTCAGCGTCAGTCCTTCCAATGAGTATTCAGGACTGATTTCCTTTAGGATGAACTGGTTGGATCTCCTTGCAGTCCGAGGGACTCTCAAGAGTCTTCTCCAACACCACAGTTCAAGAGCATCAACTCTTCGGCACTCAGCTTTCTTTATAGTCCAACTGTCACATCTCATGTGTCTAGATGGACACAAGTGCTTTAGGGTACTTAGGATGTTGAGAAGTAAGGAGGGGAATCAGGAGAGAATTAAGGATCTTGGAGTGGCTGACACTGCTTCATGCTACAGTGACATCAAATAATGTAAGTCCTGAAAAGGGGTCATTTTCAAGGCAGTTGCTGAGCAGAGCTAGAGTCAGCAAGATAATGGCTACTGTTGGCATGTTATTGTGAGTTGGGAATGGCTGGAGAGAAAGTGAATGTAATTTTTTTTTTCAAGAGTGGTCATCAAGGGGAGGATGAGAGAGCAGGGCTACATTTTGGTTTACTTGCTTTAGTGTCAGGATGGGTGTGAGGTAAGCGTGCTCAAAAGGTTGGCTAAGTGATGCTGAGGTCTTGAGTACCCTTTGTGAGAGAAGCTGATGAAGAAAAGGAGTAGAACCAGAGGGCAATTCATCACTTGGTCTGGAGGTTCCTACAGGAGGGGCAGGGCAGCGCTCTGAGTACTTGGTCAGAGCTTCCTGCAGTCTTCCTGCTTCATCCCACGATGCAGGGAAGAGCTCAGAGCAGAGGGCGAGGAAAAGCTCACATGCTTAGACTGCTAGGCCCATGCAGACCCTGGTGCTAGACCAGGGTGCTAGACTGCTAGACCCTGGTGACCCTTTGAGTGACAGAGAGGGCAGCTGGCTGGAGTTGGATATATTTTAGTAGTGATTGTTATTCACTTTTTTGTTTCACTATCCATAGCCTTTCTAAGTCTCCCTAGCTGGACCTCTTCTATTTTTCTTCCTAATCCTTCATTTGTGCTCTTATGTAGCTCCTAAAACTTCCTCGGACTCATTCTCGATCCCCATTCTGTTGGCTCTGCATTCTCTTCGGCTCCCTTTTGGACACTTGCATACCACGTGTATACTGATAACTCCCAAGTGTGTGTTTCTATCTCACACCTTTCCTCCAAGCTCCAGTTTCCTATATCCTTCACTCTAATGGACATCTCCATGTGGGCAATGCACGGACATCTCAAAATGACCAACAGTGGAACTGTTGGTTATTTTCCCTGCAGACTCACCCCTACTCCTTCCCAAGTTTCTCTAGAGAGTCAAAGCTAGAAAGGTAAGTATTGGCCCTGTTTTTTTCTCTTCCATCAGTCCCAACCTACAAGCTTTCTGAGTTCTATCTCCAAAATGTACCTAAGTCTGGCCTTTTCTCTCCATGGTCATGCTTTACACTAGCCCAGGTAAGTCATCTCTCCTGTGGAAGCTTCCCAACCTCCTAACTTTCATTTCCTCAAACACCTTCCAGCCTTGCCCACCTTAGGGCCCATTCCCTTTGCCTGGACCACTTCCTACCCTCCACATACCACCATTCTCCAGTTGGCCGTCACCCTCTTAGCGGAAACATCCTTTAGTTCTTAGCTGGAGCAGTGTTTCCCAGAGAGCTCTTCTCTCATCCTGCCGCTGAAAATAGGTCTCCCATTCTTAGTCCTACATCATTCCTCCTTTTCTCCCTTATTCATGGCATCAGTTACAATTTTATTTATCTTCTTATGTCTGTCTACCTCCATCACCAGAATGTAAGCACTCTGATGGCTGGTTCATCATGGCATCTCCCAGGATCCTAACACTGTGCACTCAATACACATTTATTAATTGAATATTCACCCACCTCAGCCTGGGGATGTAGGGAAGTCTTCTCTAGAGAGATGACATTTGGGCTGGGCCTTTTCCAGGAACTTTGTCCCCATCACATTTATCACAGTGCTTCATTATCACAGGAGTGTGCTAAGTGTTTTCTTGTCTGTCTGATCCATCACAATCCTGAGATCTCTCTGAGGATGAGGACTACATTCATTTCTTTGTGCCCCAACTCATCATTATCACAATGCATGTTGGTGTAACTGAATTGTCTGATTTGGGAAGGAGACATGCAAGGGCATAGAGAGGATGGTTTTAAGGGAGGAACAGCACCAAAGTTGAAAACAAAACAAAACAACAAACCCTGCTCTTTTGCTTGTTAGGACAAGTCCTCCTTTTTAGGTCCTGGCGGTCAGTTGAACTTCTCTGCCGAGCAGTCAATAACCAGCCTTTTCACTGCAAAGGTTGACAGGGTTCAAGTAGGTTACAAGAATAATTGGGCAGCAGTTCATCTTGTGAAGCCAAAAATGTATTTGTCATAGTTAATTATGTTCCCATGCTGTTGTCTGGGAAAGATTACAAACTCCTGTAGCTTCTGTTATTTTAAAATGCAATAAAATGGAATCAGATAAGAGTTTTTGAGTCCACTCCTCCCTCTTCCCCCTGTCTTTCTCAAGACTTCTGGCTTTCTCTGAGTGATGTCTTTCTGTTCCTTTTCCTCTTTCCTTCTGAAGGAAAACAAGGAGAAGTCAGCGTTCATTTGATATTCAAAGAAGGATTTAAGTAAAAAATGATGTGTAAATTACATCAGTGAATAAATCCAGGGCTCAACAGTACAATTGCTTGTGAAACTGGTCTAGAAAAAGGTCCCAGTAGCTGACAACTTCGTTGTTAATATTGATGCTTTTTAACTTTTAAAGAGATTCTGAATGTATTTAATCATTCCCAATAGAGTTCTCTTCTTTGACTTCTTATTGTGGTTGGAAAAGGAAGAGCCCTGGGTCTAAAAATAAATACATCTTGCTGTTGGTATATGTTTTCTGGTAATGTTGCAGGAAGGGGGACCCCTTCCAGGGCCTGAAACTGGGCTCTTGTCTAACACTCGGAAATGAATTGTCCTAGGAGACACATCTGCTGACAAAGCAAGAGAGTTTATTGGGAAAGGGCACCCGGGTGGAGAGCAGCAGGGTAAGGGAACCCAGGAGAACAGCTCTGCCACATGGCTTGCAGTCTCGGGTTTTATGGTGATGGGATTAGTTTCCCGGTTGTCTTTAGCCAGTCATTCTGACTCAGGAGTCCCTGGTGGTGCATGCCTTGTTCAGCCAAGATGGATACCAGAGAGAAGGATTCTGGGAGGTGGTCAGACATGTGGTGTCTCCTTTTGACCTTTCCCGAACTCTTCCGGTTGGTGGAGGCTTATTAATTCTGTGTTCCTTACCAGAACCTCCTGTCATAAAACAACTCATGCAAATGGTTACTATGGTGCCTGGCCAGGGTGGGCGGTTTCAATCAGTGTGCTTCCCCGAACAGTAACGTAAAGAAAAGTGTGCGATATTCCTATATTTCTTGAAGTGAAGTTCTTTGCTGGGGTTTTCTAGGGCTGGGACGGACATGTTGAGGGCTGTTTTTTTGTGTCCTGGTGGGATAAGAAAATAAAAACTCTGCTCGCTCGGCATGCTCTTTTCTCCATCCTCAGGGAGAATTCTGTGATGGGATGAAGGGCCCATTTATGGAACCCCTTCCTGAGCCTTATGAGAAAGTCTTCAGCTGGAACCACCCTCATCATCCTTAATAGCAAATGCTAGATTCTTCCTAGATTCAGAGCCGGGGCAGTCAGACTGCTGTTTTTGAGTTGAAAGTAGAATCAAAGTAGAGATGCTGTGTTTTCTAGTCTCCTCTGACATAGAAGTCGTTGTTAGCTGGAGCACTCACGGATCATGTTTTTACTTTCTTTGCTTTTGCTCTCCCTCTGAAGACTCTCAGTGGGTTTCTGCAGATCTCCACACACAATTCCTACGTGTAAGTAATGTTCAGCAAGCAGAAAAATCTACCCAGTTTGCCCAGAAGGGAGCGCTGTGGGGCCTCCTGCAGGCCAGCTGCAGGGCAAGGGTGGTTTTCCTGCTGCCCTGAATCAAGAGCCAGAAGGCACTACCTCCCTCCCCAGGCCAGCACCAGCTGTTGCCACGGTTTTTGAGAAGGGAAGCCCTACTGCTTTGACTGTTTATATTCCAAGTGACCTGGGATTGTTAAAATACCTGGAGACCAGAGCTCTGGAGCACAAGGCTATACCTGGGACAACAGGACTGAGGTTGAGAACAAGTTGACAGCCATCACCATTGACAGTCTGGTCCTGGGTCGTCATCCTAGTCCTCCTGGCTTCTCCCTGAAAGTCACCAGTGGGCTTCGAGCAAGATTTGCTGGTTCCAGAGCCTGGGTAGGTCCAATCCGGTTTGGTCGGGTTCTTGGCAGACATTTTAAAAGTGAAGGGGCAATCATGGGGAGGAAGAGAAGGTTTGTAATGAGAGAGGAAAAAGACGAGGGATTGAGAAGTACGTTTTGAAAGGACTGGAAAGGCCCCAGAATAAACATGGCAAGAGTGGAAGCGTGAAAGCATATATTCCTCTCTTCCAAATGACTAACCAGCCACCCCAGAAGTCCAGCTTGTGTTCCAACCCAATTGGAAGCAGAAAATAGAATTCAAACAGGTGTGAAAGTGCTGTGTTTTTGTTGCTGGGCTCACTCCCTTAGGAGGAGACCATAGAGGAAGGAGGAGGGCCTTGTGTCCATATGCTGTTTGAAAGAGGACGTTGCTCTCCACCTTTGAGCTAAGCTGCCCAGGCCAGTTAGCAAGATGGAGGTCCTCCTGAGTTTTCAAGCAGCAGGAAAATCAGGCTTCTGCGCAGCTGTGAGTTTAGCATCTGGTCAAGGGGGCATTTTAAATTAACTTTTGAGTTTCTCATGTCATCGACTCATAAGGTCTTTACAGAATATATACATGAAAACAGTCAAAAAGATCACTGGGGGGTGAGCTTTACTGCAAGAATTTCTGAGTCCTCCTTTGAGAGGTTCTTAGATTATTTGAGTTTATTGATTATAAACATAGAAACGCAGGGAAGCAGAGCTGACCTCCTGGGCATGGGATGGGCAGTAACACAGGGCTCAGAAGGGACCTGTCCTTGGTTTAATGCTCTGTAGTCACGTTCTTTAAATTCTTAATAACAGAGTCCTGGGGTTTTAATTTTTGCACTAAGCCCCGCAATTCACATGGCCAGTCCCGCAGGGAAGCCACGCAGAAACAGGCCTACATGGAATACTGCTGTTCATGGTGACAGTGACCATGAAGAGGATGATAACCTTGAGAATATCTGATCTCTTGCAGTGCCCTAGACTGTTTCATAATGAGATACTTGGCATAAAACAGCTTCTGGGACTAGTGTTGTAGTGGTTGGAAGGATTTTCTATTGCACGGCTTACTAACAGTAAAACTCCAGGGACGTTAACTAGCCTCTCTGAGACTCAGTTTATTTATCTGTTAAATAGGGACGATATCACCCACCTGATAGGGTTTGGAAAGGATTAAGGCAGAATGTGAACCTGGGACATGGAGGACACCCTGTAATGATGATTATTTTTCTATATCTTGGAATAGCCTTTACCGTGTTGCTTTAAGCCTGCTGAACCTAGGTGGGATTATCTGTCAGTCTCCCTACTTTGCAAGTTAGGTTGCCAATACTCATACGCACGGGTGCGTGTTTGCTAATTCTTTCTTGAGAACCATAGGTGATAAGATTAGATAGTTGGTCCTAGACTTCTTTGATCTTATGGTGGTATTTGCACTAGTGATGGTTTGTTTGAAAGTTTTTCTCTTTTTGTGCTTTTAACCCTTGAACTGTTTTTACTCATAACACACCTGGCTCAGAACACGTGGTGCCCTTTCTACCACACTGTCCGATACCAGCTGGGTGTCCTACCATTCAATTCAGTTCTTGCAGCATCTACCTGGGAGTTAGCATCAGATTCTGTAATATAAGAGCTCAGTCCCACGAGGCTGCCCTACTGCAGATGCCGGTTGAAAGCCCAGGTTGTATTTTGATTGATAGGCTGGACATTCAGGAAGTTCCCATAACCCCCTCCTCAGGTTTGCTAATGTGTAAGAATGACCCACAGAACTCAGGGAAACACTTTAGTTTAGTTATGTTTCCAGAAAGTGAAAGTCGCTCAGTCGTGTCTGACTCTTTGTGACCCCATGGACTATACAGTCCATGGAATTCTCCAGGCCAGAATACTGGAGTGGGTAGCCTTTCCCTTTTCCAGGGGATCTTCCCAACCCAGGGCTCGAACTGGGGTCTCCTGTGTTGCAGGCGGATTCTTTACCAGCTGTGCTACCAGGGAAGCCCCCTATGTGTCCAAGTTTATTGTAAAGGATACAACTCAAGAACAGCCAATGGAAGAGATGATAGGCAAGGTATGGAAAAGGGAGTCTGGTCGCCTCTCTGGACACACCTTGATGTGTTTACATCCTGGTAGCTCTAGAAGCTTCCTTTAGAGATTTCTATGGGAGTTTCATGGTGTTGGCATGATTGATGACATCACCGGCCATTGGTTATTAACTCAATCTCCAGCTCCTTTCTCCTCCCCAGGGTCTGGGTGGGAGGAGGGGCTGAAGTTTCCAACCCTCTAATGCTTTGGTCTTACTGGTGACAGCCGCCAGCCTGAGGCTGTATTTTTGCAGATGGAAAGAACTAAGTATCCTTTCTACGCTGCATAGGAATAGATGATTGAACAAGCTGCATCCAACTGCAAGGCGTCATCTACATGCAGGCGTTGAGCACCAGCTCTGCTTCTCCTGTTCTTAACTTTCTTGTCTCGAGACCCAACCCTGACCCCAACCCGGGCCACCTCCCTGCCTCCAGCTGTAGTCATCTGGATTTTGTGCCCCAAGTCTAAGAAGGTGACATCTACCTAACAACCAAATAGGGAGAATCATCCCATTTGTCTTTATTATCTGGGCAGGTCAAAATTAAGGTGTCAGGACCAAGTCACTCAGAGTTCTTGCTTTCCTTTCCTATGTGACCAAGGAGATGTCTGTGAGGAGCTGAGTCTGTTGGACAGCTCTCGACTTCCTTAAGGATGAAGGGGGTCCACGTGGGAGGACGGGAGGTCAGGGAGCAGGGGGAGTAGTATGGCCATGCTCAAGGTCTGCATGGGTGGGATTGCTCCTTCCAAGCTAGAAAGAGGAGGTGCAGCTGAAAATTTCTATTTTGCAAGTAACTTGCAGGCTGATCACCCAATAAACTCACAAATGGAGTCTCTCAGCTGGTGGCCCAGCCGTGGGCAGGCTCTGCAGGGCCACTGTCCCTCCTTCCTATCCAGGAGGCTCTGAATGGCCTCTCTTCTCATCTCACGTGTTTCACAGCCCCGTGGAGCTGAGTAGGAGGCTAAGCTTCTGCTGCTTAGGGTAAGAGTCTGCCTTTATTTAGATCTCTTAAGATTAGGTAACTCACATCATCTCCCTGAGGGAGAGGAAGGGGCATTGCCTTTTATTACCCTACAAACAGTGGACCCCAAATATCTATTTCAGCAGGCTTTACTTAAGTCACAGTGTGGAGGTGCTCTGAACTTAATATCCTCTGGACGACTCACCCAGGGTAGCACTTCAAGTTTGGGCTGTGTTTCCTTAGCCAAACTCGGATCTTGTTTTTGTTTCCCCCTCTTCAAAAGAGAGAGTGGTCAGGGCATGCGAAATTGCCTTGGCAAGGAATGCTGAATCGGCTTCTGTGTCACGATAAGGATAATAAGGTGTTTCTTGTTGTTGTCACCATGGACTCAGAATGTTCCAGAACATTTGGCTCAGCTCCCTCATTAGCCAGAGGTCCACAGTCCAAATGAGCAGAGAGACCTGGGTTTTAGTCCTTGCTCTGCTACTGGCTTCTGGACCAGAAATCGGTCCATTAAATCTCACAATACCCTGAGTACTGTGAGTTTGAAAGATTGGGAGGAAGAAGGAAATGAAAGTTGAAGACTGTCTCAGGCATATTCTAAGCTTGTCTTCTTCCCTGCTAGTGTGTGAGCTTTAGAAGCTGTGTTGCTCACTTCACCTGTGTTTGTCCCTTCACCTTGGGCCTCTGCTGGCTCTTCTGGGGCCCCTGGGACCATTACTGTCCCTTGGATGCTGCTGCTCTGTCTGCAGTCTTGCTGGGAGGTGAGGTGGCAAAGCCTAACTTCCTTTAGCTCCCCGTCCTTTAATGCCCCCAGAGCCTCTCACATACAAGGGGGTTGTGGATATGTAGACTTTATTGAAGATATGAGAATATCCAGAGGGGATAATGATTTTTTAAAAAAAGATAACGTTTTAATGATTTTAAAAAAGGTAACATCTAAAAATCTAAAAATATTATTTAAAATTTAAAAATGTTAAAATATTTAAAAAATACTATTTTTTAAAAATACTATTTTTAAAAATTATTATTCTCCAGCTGCCACATCATGACCAGCAGTTTAACTGTGCAGCAGAAATGGGACCCAGAGCTGTGTCTCCAAACCCCGGGGCCATTTGGCTCTTATCATTCCCACTAACTAGATCAGAATCTACAGGTTCGAGTTTTCCTGGAATTCCACCCTGTTCTTGTCTGGTGGGATGGCGGCCCTCCAGCCGGTGAGCGGTGATTGAGAGTGTGGCCATGGGGTGAGCTCTCCAGGGTAGAGAGGAAGGGATCCGCCCGCCTGGCCTGGCCTGCCATTTTCTGCTGAGTCACTTGGGCATTTTCTAGGCCAGAAAGTTCATGCCTCTTTGGCTAACGTTAAGGGAATTTTAATATTTAATCAGGAGAATTATATGAGCTATTTGCACACGCATGTAGTTGAAAAGCATTCTTTCTCTCCAGCAGGTTCAGGTGGCCAGATTTGCACTTTCAATGTACAAGGGACAGTCAGGCAGGAACAGGACAGCGTGGCAGGTCTCTGGTGCCCGAGCAGTGGGCTGAGGCTTTGGAGACCCGGAGCTGTGTCTCTGACCCCTCCACACCTGGCTGAGGGCACGTTTGGGCACAGAGTGTGGATCTCAGCCTTCACTGTGACATCATGGGCAAAGCTGGATGCCCCCACTGCCTGCAGGAGGGGAGGTGGGGGAAAGGATCACGGTGGGGTGGGGGACCTGGTACAAGGCAGGGGAGTTTACGTTTCAAGACTCCTGGGGTTAAGGTTGGGATTTGTTCAGGATCTGGGGCAGGATTTGGTGACAGAAAGGCAGTAAACTTGCAAATTGCTGAGGATAGAAGGGCTCCATTGAACAAAGACATCTTCTCCCTTCACACGTGAACTGGTGGATGCTGGGTCATGGTTATAAAAGGGGCTCAAATGTCTGGAACCTCCTCTAGTCATTCCCATGAGATTAAAACCTCGGAGACAGAAGAGGAAAATTGTGCAAGAAATGGACAGGATGATAAAGGGAGTCTGTATTTTCTCCTCTATTTAAAAAACTTGAACATTTTTAGGCAAAGAATTCTTTAAAATGTCTTTTTAATATCTGCATGCCATTTTAAGATGCATGTTCTATTGACACCTATAATTTCATTTGGTTATATTTCATATATGGAGGAGGCCACAGATTACTAGAAATCAGTCTTGAACATTCATTGGAAAGACTGATGCTGAAGCTGAAACTCCAATACTTTGGCCACCTGATGCAAAGAACGAACTCATTAGAAAAGACCCTGATGCTGGGAAAGATTGAAGGCGGGAGGAGGAGGGGACAACAGAGGATGAGATGGTTGGATGGCATCACTGACTCAATGGACATGAGTTTGAGCAAGCTCCGGGAGTTGGTGATGGACAGGGAAGCCTGGCATATATGGGGTCGCAAAGGGTCGGACAGGACTGAGCAACTGAACTGAACTGAACAGATTACTATAGAGAATGCTCAAAGCTTGGAGGAAAACTGATCAATGACTTTGTTCAAATTTGTGAAACATCCTTCGCATCTTGTCTGAATGCCTCTTCCTGATGACCAAGTATTAATTTGATGAAAGGCTTAGCAGTGAATACCAGTTTGGAAATTACTTTTGCCATCTCTGATCAGGACATTAAGGTAGCAAAAAGAATTGGAAGAAAGAATGCAGATGCTGTGGGTCACCTGCAGCCATCTGGCTTAAAAGTGACCAGAGAAGGGACTCCTGTGTTAACTGCAGGATGGAGGCAATATCAGGGGCTGGGCTGGCCTCTGCCTTCAGCATGAGAGCTTTAGGAGTTAGTCTTCTGGACTATCACCTGGACCTCTGGCTCAAGCTGCAGTAAAATAGGTGCTGTTCATTGATCTAACAGATGCATGTAGAGGGGCTGACCCTCTGCTTAGGTGTTAAGGATGACCCTCTGTAGGGATTCCCTGGTGGCTCAGATAGTAAAGAGTCTGCCTGCACCGTGGGAGACCTGGGTTCAGTCTCTGGGTTGGGAAGATCCCCTGGAGAAGGAAATGACAACCCACTTCAGTATCTTGCCTGGAAAATCGCATGGACAGAGGAGCCTGGCAGGATATAGTCCATGGGGTTGCAAAGAGTCAGACACAACTGAGCAACTTCACTTTTCTGTGAGTCAGATACGGCCATCTGGGGGGGCCCAGCCACCTGGTGCCTGGAGAGAATGCGTTTTGGTCTCCTGCTACCTGCTGTCCTCACAGTCTGGCCAGAACCTTAGTGCAGGACCCCTGGCACCTAGAAGGAGAGACAGGTGCTCGAGTATCGTACTGGTTGTTTTCCAGATGAGCAACTTGGCTTCTCAGAGCTTCAGATTCCTCTTCTGTCCCTACTATAAAGTAGAGATAATAGCCTCTACCTTGCAGGGCTGTAATGAAAGTCATCTTCCATTTGACTGGTCCTGAAACAAGTAGGTGCTTGGGAAAAAAGGTGGCTGTTATAAAACACATTACCAGGACTTCCCTTCTGGCTCAGTGGTAAAGAAGCTGCCTGCCAGTGCAGGAGACACGAGTTTGATCCCTGGGTCGGAAAGATCCCACATGCCTTAGAGCAACTAAGCCCATGAGCCACAACAACTGAGCCCGCATGCCCTGGAGCCCATGCCCTGCAACAAGAGAAGCCACTGCAGTGAGAAGCCTGCACGCTACCATGAAGAGTAGTCCCCACTCACTGCAGCTAGAGAAAAGCTCGCACAGTAATGAATACCCAGCACAGCCCAAATTAAATGATAACTACATAAGTGTAAAAAATAAAGCATATTCCCAGGTAAGCACGGTAGTGCTTAAACCTCTCTGGAACACCTGAAACTGAACCTTCAAAATGTATAAAACCTTTATTCAAACTGTACTAATTCTACATTTATGCACATCGCCCCTCCAAGCACACATGTACACCTCGTCGCTGCTGAAAATCTGCCAGAAAAAGAGATCTGAGGATGCCAGGCCTGGACGGATGCTGTGGTGGACCCAGGGCATCGCTTCCAGGTGGTTTTCCCAAGCCCTTCCACTGCCACCGAGAAGAGTCTGGAAACCCTGGAAGCCTTTATTTTGACAGGCAAAATCTGGGCCTTGGAGCTCGAGCTCTCTCACTTGTCTCACTCAACAAGCATAAATACTGTTGGACCCCGGGGATTTCTAATGCTGCCCGCTATATGCAATAGTCTATATGCAGTTGCCCAGCAGGACCCCTGCCCCAGAGCAGCAGAGGCAGGCTTCCTCGGCCCGCTGCTGGTGACATCCCCCGCCCTGGACACAGGGGGGCGCTGTGGCCCCACGTTTTTTCAAAGACAATTGAGGCGCTCCCTGGGTTTCCTGACTGAGCGTTGGAAGATCCCAGTCCTTTGTACTTCCATGATTTCATTTTCTCTGTCTTTTCCTATGTGGAAATCAGTGGAAGGATGGCAGCGACCTAAAATCACACTCATAGAAAATATGCGTGGCTTCTCCAACTAGGAAACGTCAGAAACTTGCCAGCAATTATCTTTTCATTGTAACAAATATGTATTCCACACACCCTGTGAGAATAGTCTTCAACACACACACACACACACAAAACAGGACATTTATAAGTAATTTTTATTTATTCACCAAAATAGGATATCAGTCTGCAATCTGTTTTCTGTTTTTTCACTTTATAATAGCCCCAGAGAACTTTTTCAGTCTTTCCCACACTATTTATTTTTTTTCCAAAATGACTTTATTCAGCTATCTGGGGCCATCAAATTTGAGGTGTGAAGCCCTGAAGTATCAGGGTTGAAAATGAAAAAAGAGGCACCTTAATGAAAAGCCCTAACTGAAGTGAAGAGAGGCTTAAAATGATGACATTTTGGTTATTCACAGAGCAGCGTCTGAGCAGTATTTACTTGCATGGTGGGTCAAAAGCTGTTCATTTTCCCTAGAACTAAAGGAATGGTTACAATCCTTAAATTCCCTGAGAGACCTTCTTCCCCAAACCTGTCCCCATTTTCCTATGGACTGGTTGACAGTCCGATGGGCCAGTTCTCCAGCCACAAAGGTGGAGTTTAGTGCTATATCTAGCTAGGAAGAGATTGTTTGAGGGAGGGGAAGGTGCCTACAAGGTAGAAATGGTAGCCCAGGCCTTGTTGTCAGGCTGCTGTTGTCGTGCAGTCGCTGAATCGTGTCCGACTCTTTGAGA
This sequence comes from Okapia johnstoni, assembly GCA_024291935.2. Taxonomy (NCBI): domain Eukaryota; kingdom Metazoa; phylum Chordata; class Mammalia; order Artiodactyla; family Giraffidae; genus Okapia; species Okapia johnstoni. Next base: position 13,850,739 of record CM044325.1, read on the forward strand.
CCGCGTGGATTGCAGCATGCCAGGCTTCCCTGTCCTCCACTACCTCCCAGAGTTTGCTCAAGTTCATGTCCATTGAGTCGGTGATGCTATCCAACCATCTCATCCTCTGCTGTCCCTTCTCCTTTTCCCTTCAATCTTTCCCATCATCAGGGTCTTTTCCAATGAGTTGGTTCTTTGCATCAGGTGGCCAAAGTATTGGCGCTTCAGCATCAGTCCTCCCAATGACTATTTAGAGTTGATATCCTTTAGAATTGGCTGGTTTGATTTCCTTGCAGTCCCAGGAACCCTCAAGAGTCTTCTCCAGCATTACATTTTGAAAACATCAATTCTTCAGTGCTCAGCCTTTTTTATGGCCCAGCTCTCACATCCACATATGACTACTGGAAAAATCATAGTTTTTACTGTACAGACCTTTGTCAGCAAAGTGATGTCTCTGGTTTTTAATACTCTGTCTAACTTTGTCACAGCTTTTTTTTCCAAGAAGCAAACGTCTTCTAATTTCAAGGTTGCAGTCATAGCCCGTAGTGATCTAGGAGCCGAAGAAAAGAAAATCTGTCACTGCCTCTACTTTTCCCCTTCTATTTGTCATGAAGTGATGGGACCAGATGCCATGATCTTAGTCTTTTTAATGTTGAATTTTAAGCCAGCTTTTTCACTCTCCTCTTTCATCCTCATCAGACTAGCATGGGTTCAAATCCCAGCTCTGTTTTTTCCTGCCCAGTTGAGTGATCTGGAGCCAGTTACTTAATTGCTTGGAATCTCTTTTGTAAAGTGTGGTAATGAAACTCCTCTTGCAGGATTGTCATTAGTATCAAGTCAAATAACATATATATGTGTGTATGTATATATATGCACATTAACTGGCAGACAATAAGCATTTTGATCAGGTGGTAAATATTTTAGACTTGATGGACATGAGTTTGAGCAAGCTCCGGGAGTTGGTGATGAACAAGGAAGCCTGGCATGCTGCAATCCATGAGGTAGGAAAGAGTTGGACACGACTGAGCGACTGAACTGAACTGAGGTCATACACAGTCTGTGTGGCAACTCTTCACCAATACAGTATGTGAGTGAAGCAGAGAGGATGTGTTCCAATAAGGGTTTATCTAGAAAAACAGATGGCGGGGTGGATTTGACATAGACAGTCGCTGCTGACCCTGCTCTAGGTCAGTGCTGTCTGCTAGAACCTTAGTATGAGCCTCCTCTGTAATATTAAATGTTCTCATAGTCACAGAAAGTAAAGAGAAACAGGTGACATTCATTTTAGTAAAATATTTCATTTGCTTCAAATTATTCAAACTGTTCTTGCTTCCACATGCAATCGGTAGGAAAGATCATTCATGAGGTATTTTACTTTAATGTTTGGTAATATTTTTAAATGTCTGCTGTGTATTTTAAACTCACGGCCCCTCTCATTTCATACTAGTCAGATTTCAAGTGCTCCATCCCTACATTGAACTGCACAGCTTTGGACAGTACTTCTCAAACTGCCATCATAACCATTTAGTGGGCCAAGAAATTCATTTGTTAGAAAAAAGTCAAATTAAGAAAATGAAATAGAGGAGGGTAGGATCTGTCAGATCACATTCCATATTGAAAGGATACAGATTGTTTCCTGCAGTTTTGTGTGTACTTGACCATGTATCTATGTGTGTGCATGTGTGTGTGTGATGCATGTAAATGTGTGCTGGGTCATGATGAGAAACATCAGATGTATTTCTACCTGTGGGCTGTTGTCAAACATGCTTGATGTTCACTATTTTACACACTATAGTCAAGCTTTTTTTTTTTAAACTGGGCTGAGATGTTTAGCTTCTTCCTCACTTAGGCCATGCAGGCACTGTGCCAGAGCTGTGTGTTGACCACATGACTGGTATAGAACCAGTCAAACTGGTTACCAAGTGTCATGCCAACCCTTTCAAAAGCACAAATCAAAATTCTCAACTTTAAACTTTACTATCGCTGTACTTAATTTCAAAGAATCCTCCTTTTACAGATAGTAAACTGAAACCCAGAGTGGTGCAATGCGTAATCAAGATCCCAAACATGAGCCAGGTTTTGGGGTGACAATGAGACACTCTGTGTGTCCAGCTTGGGGACAGCTCCTGTCTCACGTGTTGGGGCTCCACCTGTGCACGCGGATGGGCGCCTGGGCCAACTCACCCAGTGACAAGTGTCACGAGTCCCTGAGGCTTGGAGCTTTGGGATTTATGAAGCACAAGTTAAAGGGATGTTGCTTAAAAGTATTTCCTTCTCTTCTTGATTCTTTCACTGATTCTTCCACACGTTTTTCTGAGCAACCCCCCACGACCCCAAAGTGAAGTAAGTTGATGCTCTGCCCTCAAACAACTCAGCTTTTATCTTTCTATAATAATATGTATGTCTAATATTTTTCAGAAGGTACTGGAGAAGAGCATGTTGTTGTGTCTGGCTCCTAATTCCATAAAAGTTGAAGATAGGAAACTGATAAAACTAGTTTTCCCTTCTCTTTAGCTATGTGATGAAAGATATTTTAAATAATGTGTATAATAAAAATTATTTAGGGTCCATTTTCCTGAAGTATATTCTGAGTTTATCCCACTCTCAGTTGGGTTCAGTTTTCTTCCTTTCTCGCAGGACTGGTGTGTAGACACAATACAGACTTTGGATTCAGGTTGACTTGGGCACAGATCCTGCCTACATGACTTCTAGGCTGTGAGGCTTAGCCATGGTCCATAAGACTCAGCTTCTTCAACTGTAAAATAAGGGTAATAATTTTGGCCTGTCAAGTTTGTGGTAAAGATTCGTTGGGGAAATATATGTTAAGATTAAAAAAACTGTGTGGGAAAAATTCTTTTACATATGAATTTTCCATATGAATATGTTTTCATAATACAGCTGAGTACCAAAATGCTATATTTTTTCACTTCCTCTTCCTTCCAGGAGGGTGCAGTATAGAGCCAAGAAATGTTTTTGTGGCATTTTATTTTAATGTCCTGATATTTAATGACTTACAGACTGCATTTTAAGGTATCTTTTCTCCACCTGTTCACATTTCACTCTCACACATATACAGTTTCCGTCAGGAATTCAACGTTTGAGAAGAAATGGTCTTACGTTTTAGATACTTAAAAAAAACCCAACAAATAAGGGCCTTCAGCTGTTGCCATGACAACCAAACCCTCTCCAGCCAGTCATCCAGAGTGAATTATTAAAGAGCTCTGTCCAGAGAGTCTTTTTAAGGGGAAGGTTACATGGCTCTAATAGTGAGAGATGGTTGCTGTACTGGAAAGTGGGCTATGGGCTTGCTTTCTCACTTCACCCACAGGGAAAGACTCAAACGAGCCAACCATTTGCACGTGGTCCTCTTCAGCGGCTGAAGAGTCTGTTTTCCCAGAATTTCAGGTTGCTTAAAAGACTGAGTGTCTCTCTGAGTCATTTTTTCAGAAGCAGGATGCGTAAACAAGCACTTTTTCTCATTCCCGGAAAGAGTTGACCTGTTCCTGCTCAGATAATCCTTCCTATAAATTAAGATGTCCGTCTACAGTGATTGGTTGATCAGGAACAAGCTGTCATACCAATTCCATGAGAGAGTGGAGGAGGCTGCTGGAAGATGAGGAAGTCAGAGAGTGTAGGATTGCAACTTATTGAGGTATAAATGGCCGTCCCCATTTTTATTGTAAAGTAAGAAATGCCACATGTTAGTCATAGATAACCTTCTCAAACAAAGTGATATGAAGGCAACTTACTTAAATTTTCCGAGCCTCCGTTTCCACATAGGTAATATAGGTTTCACCAGATCTTTTAGGGGTGGTTGTGAGGACAAATGCATAGAAAATGTAGAGCGAAGTTCCTGGCACACAGTACGCATTCACTGTGCTAATCGTTGTGCTTAAAATGGTTGATTCCCATGCCACACGTCATTATCTCCCTAACATTGTTGAATCTCCTGAAATCTATTAGGATATTCAAAATAAAACATCTTAAAGGTGACTATATTTTCAAAAATAAGAATTGGTTTCCTTTGTTTTTCTTTCAGAAGAAAATGCTTGAACCTGCCATCCAAGTAATACTATTTTGATGGCTTTTCTTCAGTATTGAGTTTTGCTGTATACTCACATCTTTGAATTTCATTGCAATGGTGTCTGAGGTTGTCAGTGTCTGAAAGTACATAGAAAATATATGCATTTTAAAAAGACAGGTTCCTCTGTGTGTATGTGTGCGCGCTCAGTCGTGTCCAGCTCTTTGTGACCCCACGGACTGTAGCCCGCCAGGCTCCTCTGTCCACGGAATTTTCCTTTCCTGACACAGTAGGAGAGTGACAGATGAGAAGGCAGGATAGGCCTAAGAATTTAGGTATCCCACTGACGAGAAAAACCTGGTGACATGGAGAAACCATGGCAAGGAAGATGGTGAGGCTCAGAGACAGTACTTTCCAAAGGATGATTTTGCTTGCTGCTTTGTGTCTCCTCTGCCTAAATTCTTTTAAAAATAATTTTATTTATTTATTTATTGGCTGTGCTGGGTCTTCATTGCAACTCGGGTTTCTCTCTAGTTGTGGCAAGAGGGACCTACTTTCTAGTTGCAGTGTGTGGGCTTCTCGTTGCCCTGCTTTCTCTTGTGGAGCATGGGCTCTGGTGAACATGGGCTTCAGTAGTTGTGGCATGAGGGCTCAGTAGTTATGGCTCCTAGGTTCTAGAGCACTGGCTCAATAGCTGTGGCGCATGGACTTAGTTGCTCTCAGGCATGGGGATCTTCCTGGACCAGGGACCAAACCCATGTTTCCTGCATTGTCAGATGGATTCTTTCCCACTGAGCTACCAGGGAAGCCCCCAATTTCTAACTCTGATGAGTCAAATTCCTGTAGTGTCAAAAAAAAATTACTATATGAGTTTGGTTAGAAGATGCTAAGGAGAATCAGGCAGAGAGAAATGAAACTAAGCCCTGTATCTTTGAAGGAACCCATCTTGGGGAAAGGTCAAGAGAGCAGATGGGCTTGCCTGCTTCCTTGTAGAACTGGTGTTCTGAGATAGCTTACAGGTCTCAGACAGTGTATCTTTAAGGAATTCCAAAAAGACCATTTCTCTGGCAACCATGCCCCTCTTCAGGAACTTCTGCCTGGGAAGAATGGGAGACACAGTATTGCAAAATTTGGAGGCTTTAGAATCAACAGACTAGCTTGGAGAGATTACCTAACCTCTCAGAGCCTCAGTTTGCTCATCTGAAAAAAGGGAGATACTGTTTTTCTTGTAAGGTTGTGAAGAGGATAAATGAGAAACAATCTGTGATGTGCTCCTCATGTCATATACCTTCAGCATCTGTTATTCCTCTTCTGAGTATCGAAAAAGTTGTCCATTTTTCTAATTCATAAAGAGGAGGGCAGAGATGGTTTGACCTGGGAGATTTACTGGTCTTTCTAAGTTACACTTAGAGGCGAGGGGGAGAGCTTTTGTTTTTTGAATATTTCTATTTCACTCTGAGGCCCAATCACATATAGTATGATCTTATCATCATTCATCATGTGGGTAAATTTTTATTATCATATATCTTTAGTTTATCCTTGTATAAGCAACAAGTTTCTGGGAAGTTTAACCAAGTGCCTCTCTATGAGTTGGGCCATATGTAGGCAGGTGGTTACCTATTTAGTACACAATAGGGTAGGAAAACTATACTGCCCTGAGACTCTGACTGCAGGCTTCTGGGCTTTGGCAATCACCTTGACCCCTCTAACCTTTATTCTTTCTTTCATATGTAAAATATAAGGTTGATGATTGGATTTCTAAAATTCTTTTCAGTTCAGTTCAGTTGCTCAGTCATGTCCGACTCTTGAAACCCCATGGACTGCAGCATGCCAGGCTTCTCTGTCCATCACCAACTCCCGGAGCTCACTCAAACTCATGTCCATTGAGTCGGTGATGCCATCCAACCATCTCATCCTCTGTCGTCCACTTTTCCTCCTGCCTTCAAACTTTCGCAGCATCAGGGTTTCTTCAAAAGAGTCAGCTCTTCACATCAGGTGGCCAAAGTATTGGAGTTTCAGCTTCAACATCAATCCTTCCAATGAACACCCAGGATTGATCTCCTTTAGGATGGACTGGTTGGATCTCCTTGCAGTCCAAGGGACTCTCAAGAGTCTTCTTCAACACCACAGTTCAAAAGCATCAATTCTTCAGCGCTCAGCTTCCTTTATAGTTCAACTCTCACATTCATACATGCACTGGAAAAACTATAGTCAAATTCTATGGTTGAAGTTCTTTTATTTGTATAATTGTCTAATAGCACAAACAGATCAATGGCCAAACTTCTGTGATGATATTTTTCATCCCTGAAGTTGGTGAATCTTCTGAAGCTTTGGAGGTTGGAACACTGATGAGTATGCTACAGTGCAAGTATGGATAGGTAACTCAGCAAGTGAGTAAGCCTCAGTGATGAATGGATGTTCTCTAATCCACTAGGCCTAAAACTGGAACAGTCTGAGACTCATTTAGAATTCAGGATTCTTGGATCCTCCACATGCTTGTCGTTTTGAATTATGGCCATATGCTGAGCAGATGGCCTCTGGGCTGGCCTTCCTTGTTTGAGCAGGAAGAGGTCATCTTCATTTATCTGTACATTCTATTTCTAAAACTCATGGGATTTTAAGGATGAGATCAGAATTAAGACATACTAGAATCAAGCCATATGGATGATAACACTCATCTTCCATATTCCGTGTGGGATCTGAGTTCATCCAGAGTTTGGCAAATGCTTGTCTTTATGTACTTACAGTTAAAATATTTCTAGAATTATGATATTTCACAAAGTCATTCTCAGCTCTCACTAACCAATCGTCCAATGCCTGGTCCAAATTGCATTTGGCAGGACAACTTCTATTACTACTTAGTTTTTTGTTCTTGGATTCTGTGAGATACCCATGCCTCACACTATCACACTCTCCCTTTTTGTTGTGTGTGAGTGCATTTCTCTTTCAAGTAACCAACAGAGTCCAGACCAGAACAGTGGAGGAAGATGACAGGCCATTGCTAAACTTTATTGGGTTGTGGCCGTACTGCTTCTCAACTGTCTCCTTTATTCTGTTAACTATCAGTGCTCCAGACTTACCACTAGAATGTCTGCTGACCCTTCAGCACTAAGAAGCCCCAGGACAGGATCTGGAGAGAGATTTCCACAAAACGCATCATGATTGAGGTGGTATCGTGGTAGCTGCTCCTGAAAGCCCTAGCATTGCCCCCAGGAATCCATCTGGGCACCATTCAGCAGACATTGATCAGGCACCCACTGTGCATGAAGCCTTGTGATACTAGCTGGAAATATAAACGTGGATAAGATAGGGTGCTTGCCCTTGAGTGGTTTTCACCATACTAAGCAATAGCTTATCCAGAATATGCCCTATGCCAGGCATTGTTTTAAATGCTTCATGTGTGTTAGCTCATGTGACCTTCAGAATGACTTCCCAGGGTCAGTATTACTATTTTCAACCCTGTTTTCTAGGTAGGGAAATGGAGATGCAGAGAGAATGGGCATCTTGCTCAGTTACAAAGCGAATGAGTAACAGAACCAGAATCCAAACCCAGACAGTTGACTTGAGTCTGGACTCCCACCCTGGCACATTCTACTAATACTTTCCTTTTCTCTGATAACCTCAGTAACATCTTCATCTGCCTAATCTTTGTAGCCTTTTTATTAGTAACCATTATTAACAATCATTTGTCAGATAACATCATTATAAAAATAACATTGCTCAAAACAAAGCAAAACAAATTTCAACCCAAAATATCACAAAGCAAGAAAGCAAGCAACCAAAAAAAAAAAAAACCCACAATCATTTTAATTTATGTCCTTTTAACCTGTGTTTCGGAGAAGGCAATGGCACCCCACTCCAGTACTCTTGCCTGGAAAATCCCATGGACGGAGGAGCCTGGTAGGCTGCAGTCCATGGGGTCGCTAAGAGTCGGACATGACTGAGCAACTTCACTTTCACTTTTCACTTTCATGCATTGGAGAAGGAAATGGCAACCCACTCCAGTGTTCTTGCCTGGAGAATCCCAGGGACGGGAGAGCCTGGTGGGCTGCCGTCTATGGGGTCGCGCAGAGTCGGACATGACTAAAGCAACTTAGCAGCAACCTGTGTTTGTTATTTTTTTTTAAAATCAACATTTTAAAGTCTGAATCTTTCATTGAGCACTATGACAGGTTTGTTTTTTCCCCACTATATTCTTCATCAACATAACTTTAATGACTCAGTCAGTTTTCGAGTTTTCAAATCATACTTATACTGTACTATTGACTTAATCACTTATTGTTGGACATTACTTCTTACATGTCACTGTCGCAGAGCACATGATCATGCACACCTTTGTATATACATTTTTTCATATATGTTTAACAATTTCCTTAGATGGTTGTCTGTTGGATTTTAACTTTTGTTGTGTTTGGGTGAGGAAAGCAGAACCAGACTTTGGAATCAGGTTCCAAAGAAGCACTTAAGTTCTTTTTATTCCTGGAGAGCTGAGAAATAGTAATACCATAAATGTTTGAAGCATGATCTAAATCATCTTTTACTTTTTAGGTAAACAATTTTAAACTTAGGATTTGTTCTCTTGAAAATATAGAGAATCTTGAGGACTGGATTCATGATTCTGCCAAAGATTAGCTAGATCACGATGTAACTGGTCTGATTGTCACTCTTCCTCCCTCTCGAAGAATCACAGTGAAATGCTGGCAAATCAAACACACAAGGATCAGGAACACATCAGTTTAACAGGAGTTCTGTGGGAATGAAAATGTAGAGAGGCTGACAGACCAGGATGGAACACACAGCGTGAATAAATAACAAGTAAAAGTCCATCAAGCAATGGGTGGTTCAATAAATAGGGGTCAACCACAGGCTTTGGAGGTACATAGGGTTGAATTGGAAGCCTGACTCCACGTCTTACTTGCTGTGTGATCTTGCACAAGTTGTTCCATCTTTCTGAACCTCAGTATCTTCACCTGTAAAATGGGTATGTAATAGTTATCTACTTCCAAGAGTTGTTGCGAGGATTTAACCAGATCATGTAAATAAACATTATATATATGTAAAGTAAACATTCCAGTAGTCATGTGTGGATGTGAGAGTTGGACTATAAAGAAAGCTGAGCGCTGAAGAATTGATGCTTTTGAACTGTGGTACTGGAGAAGACTCTTGAGAGTCCCTTGGGCTGCAAGGAGATCCAACCAGTTCATTCTAAAGGAGATCAGTCCTGAATATTCATTGGAAGGACTGATGCTGAAGCTGAAACTCCAATACTTTGGCCACCTGATGCAAAGAACGGACTTATTGGAAAAGACCCTGATGCTGGGAAAGAGTGAAGGTGTGAGAAGAAGGGGTCGACAGAGGATGAGATGGTTGGATGGCATCACCGACTTAATGGACATGAGTTTGAGTGAGCTCCGGGAGTTGGTAATGGTCAGGGAGGCCTGGCGTGCTGCAGTCCATGATGTTGCAGAGTCAGACATGACTGAGCGACTGAACTGAACTGAACTGTAAGTAAACATCTAACTGCTGTTGGCTGACTGCTTTGCACAGGGCAGTAGACTATGGCAAGTTCATCATTATCAGTATCACTCAATGGAAGGGACTGTGTGATCAGAGGTCAGTACTCACACTGTTGCGGGGCATGAAAGCCATCAGGGACATTTGCTTTTCTGGGAATGACAACAAATGAAAGTGTGCCATGTGACATCTGTGGGAAAGGAATGTTACTCTTTATTTTCCGAAAGTACAAAGTAGGATCAGCTTGGAATTTCCCATCTGCTTTCTGAGGGCAAATGAGGGTAGTTAAGAGGCCTTGGGTAGCAGGATGGGCGTGAGTGCACAGGCTTATGGCTTGTACTTTAACATTTCTTTGATGTTTTTAGAAATCTGCATTTGGAGATCACTCTGCCTTATGCTTCTTTGGGTACTCTTGGTAGAACCCCAACTCAAAGGGAAAAAAAAGGGAGCTTTATTGGTTAAGGTCACGAGGGTGTCTAGGGAGTCAGTGATGGATCAGGACCAAGGGCACAGACATCATCAGGGTCATCCTGTTCCCTCCCAGCTCTTGGTTGGTCTTTCCTGGGTTGTCTCATTTCAGGTAGTGATTTGAGGCTCCTGAGAGCTCAAAGCTTACAGCATCCTCACCGTCGATGATCTTAGTAATAAAAAGTGCTTCTTTCCTGATGCTTCAAGGAAAAGGCCCGTGGAACAGCCTCATTAGCTGGACTCTCAGTCCCACCCATTCCTGGTCTGACTGGTATAGGAAAGGTCATCTGATTGGATCACTTGGTTCACTCTTAGGAGCAGATGGAAAGGGGTGGAAGAGTAAAAAGAAAGGAAAAAAAAAGAAAAGAAGGGGAAAAAAGGAAGGAAGGAAAAGAAATATATATAGCTACTAAAAACTCCTAAAAATCTCATGGTTTTGTGGCTTACACCTTAGCTCTGCAATACTTAATTTACTAAGCTTATGAAGAATTTTTTCTCCCTTTTCCACCTCCACTTCCACGTATGTGTGATTGCTAAGTCAGGTGTGGCCTTCTGACGCCTGAAGCTTCGGCAGTCACTGTGTGCATCCTGCTTCTTTAAGCTCAGGGTGCCATTAGTGGCATAACAGCCACCCTGTGCCGCTTAACTTCTCCCTACAGATTCTAAAAATACCCAGAGGCTCTCAAAACAAAAGGTGAGGCCATGGCGTGCGCAGGCGTCACCGTCGGCCAGCTCCCTAAATGCCTTAGCGCTGTCCTTGGAAAGACAGCCTCTGGGTCCCTCAGCTCTATTCTTCATTCTTAATTTTCCACTTTGGCTCACCTATACCGCTACTTAACACAGAGGAGCAAAAGGGGGTTATTGACAGAACACGAATGACTGGAAGAAAGGGAAAGAGAAACAAATCCCCAACTAATTCACACTGTCATTTTGCAGTTCGCTTTTAGACCGGAACTAAGATGTGTCAAGAGATCAGTCCAGGGAGCAGCAAAGATTAGCTGGGATTTAAAATAAATCTCTTTAACCTGAGGTCGTCTAGAATAACTCTCCCGTGTGTGTCCATGAAGACACCCGAGGACCCTATTCGGAGAAGGTTAGTGCTCACAAACCATCTGGGTCACTACCTGGATGATTTTTTCAAAGGAAAGCAAAACCCAGTCCCTTTTCTGTGAAATTCTTGGGTAGAGTTGATTCATCCAGGGTATTGAGGTTTTCCTGTTTCAAGGAGGTGTCCCATTTTGTGGGGCTGAGGCGCTAAGAATACTGGCATCACATGTTTTGGGAAGCTGCCTGGTGCTGTTTGATCAAATCAATGAGCACTGGGTTGTTTTTGGAACTTGGCCAAGGGATTAAATGATAAAATCAGATGGGTTATGAAAATATGTGAGTCATTACTGATCAGACCTTTTATAGATTTCCTGGAAGAATCAGATGTCTCTTGAACATAATGAACCTGAGCCCAATAGAAGCATGAGAGTAAGGGCTTTTGCTGTTTGTGCTTACATGTTATAATAGATGTCATGAGTGATGCTCATGCAAAGGAGAAAAAAAAAAAAACCAAACACAGCTTTTTACCAACTCTATGGATGTCCAGACTACATCAAGCATTTGTTTTAGCTCTTGGGAATTGCCATGCGATTAGTAGATTGCCCAGAAGTTGTTTTCAGAACAACCTTTCAGTTGGCTGATTTATGGCAGAATGCTGGGATTTAAATTAAAAAGTTCATCCTTGTTGGTAAGCATGAGTAAGTAAGTTCTTGGGACAGAATGTACTTAGCATTGTTTCCATCCTCACGTGAGTGAAGGAAGCGTAGGTACCTTGGACATATGCTTCTCATTGGAAAATGCGATCAAATGTCTCTTTCTGAACTGGTTCTCATCAGAAGTCCTTGGCATCTTCTCAAGACTCAAGACTCCTCAGCTCCCCAGTTGCTAAGTGGTCTCTCCCTAGGAAAGTGTCAGAGGCAGGGGCTTCTTGCTCTTTGTGGGTGGGAGTTTGCTCATTCAGGATGTCCTGTCTGCCTACTTTAAAAAATCTGCGTCGCTTATTTAAATGGAATTGCCTAAATGTGATGAAGGTTTTTTTTAATAGTTTTGTGCATCTGGGCAGCCTAATAAGAACGTTAGTAACAACAATAGCATCAGGAACGACAACTAACTAACGTTGCTGCAGTACCTCCTTTATGCCAGACACTGGTCTCTGTGTTACAAATTTTAATGCACTTAATCCACAAACAATGGGGTTTCAGCTTACTATCTTCTCCTTTCAGAGCTATCATTAGCCAGGATGCCTACACACTTTCCAAGACTGCCAGCTTTTAATGGCATCCATGCAGATTTGACTTTCAATAGAATTTAACTGACGAGAGCCACGTGTTCTGTGTTTGTTTGGACACATGTATCTTTCATATTCTTGTTAGTCTGTGAGCAGTAAGTTCAAAGCACACTATTTATTAATCCAGTCCAGAGCTTCAGTTCCAGGCAAAGGCTCATTTTGTTCCCTCTGCCATTCTTGCTTCCAGCACTTTGGAAAGGTTCTCATTGTATGCTAAATAGTTAAATTTCATGAGAAAGAAGAGCTGCAGACTTTCAGAGTTGCTCATAAAGACACAAATTGCTGATGCAAATGGGAAGGGTGAGTGTTTTCCGACATGAGGATTTTGACAAATCAGTTCAGGTTTATGACAATTTTAAACTTCTTCAGATCAGTCATTAATGTTCATTTCTGGCGTTTCCTCTGCTTTTGTAGGCTATGTATGATACAGAGCTGCGAGTTGCTCTAAGATTTCTGTGTTCCCAGGAGGCAGGGTCCCCTGAGTGTCCGGTGTATCATCATCCAAACAACGTTTCAGAATAATCGGTCCCCAAAGTATTATAGTGCAAAGGCATCAGGCTGCTTCCATTGTGCCTGTGTTTTAGGATCTGGGGATTCTGTCCTTTCCAAAATTCCATATTGCTTTTCTTTTCAGAATGTGAAATCCTACACTGAGAATTCACTTTTGAGGAAGGAGAGAGTGGTATTGCTGATTCTGTTTCCAAGTTTGAAACCAATGGACTGGGCTTGTATTGAGGGGCACTAATCTGGTTTGGTGTAGAAGGAAATGGCAACCCACTCCAGTGTTCTTGCCTGGAGAATTCCAGGGACGGGGAGCCTGATGGGCTGCCATCTATGGGGTCGCACAGAGTTGGGCACGGCTGAAGCGACTTAGCAGCAGCAGCAGCAGCAGCAGCTTTATTCTGGCTGAAAGGAACTTCCAAGTGCCAGGCTGGTCCCATTTGCCATGTGCACGTGTTCTCATTTAGAAATGCCTATTTTGTGAAATGGATTGTGAATCTGAGTTTCTTAAAAAAAAAAAAATACTGGAATGCAGGAGAGGGGTGTTTGCAATTATCTAGATGGTTTAAGTCATGGAAGTGTCTAAGACAAGAGATATAGGCCCCAAAGAAAAGAAAACAAGCAAAATAAACAAAACAAATAAGCTACTCTAATTTTTTAGGGTCTAAATAATCTGGATTTGATCACTGTGACAGGCAAAATCAAGGACAATGGCAGAATCTGCATGAATTTGCTTATGTAGGCCTGTCTTTTAGGGTTACTTTGCAGGGACTTAAGAGGTTTTTTTTCTTCTTACCTACTTGATATTTTTTCACCTTATGAGTCTTCCTTGGAAATGGAATGAATGAAGAGAGCATGATGGGCCTTGGCTATCAGGAAGATTCAAGCTTAAAAAATTCCAGTGTGCCCACTCAGCTGTCTGGTAACCTTTCTGAGCCCCAGTTACCTCCTTTGAATACGGAGTTGATCATCGCTCCTCTTTGGTCAGATGGAATGATGAATATAGAGCATCTGGTACATAGTGTGTGTTCTGTGATATTTGTCTGGTTCACTTTGCATCTTACTCTCTGAGTTGAGGACAAACCAGAGGATGCTTTGTTAGAGAGAGCCAATCCAATTTTGGCTGAAATAAGAAGGTCAACAAAGAAAGGGAAGCCTACAGTCTCTCATGATAACATGCTTTTCATGCTATATCCCAACTCTACTGCTGACTTGCTGTGTGACCTTTAGAAATTGTTTAGCCTCTCTGATCTTTGATTCCCCGATCAGTGACTTGGGAATTATAATCACAGTTCCTTCCTCCTAGGGCTGTGGAGAGGATTAAACAAGCTAATGCAGGCAGACTGTTTACCTCTGGGCCCTATACCTAGTTATAGGGAGCTGTGCCTCTGTCCTTTACCTCTCTGGTTGCCAGCCATCTTGACCCTCATGAAGATATGGATCTCCCTGGCTTGCCTATTCCTCCTAGTGTGTGTCAAACCTGCTGCACTTCAGGAAGCTCACCTGTGCCTATGAAGTGGTACTTCACCTCCAGGGGATCCAAACCTTTCCTGGGCAGTGGCCATCAACCTGTGGGTACTGAGTAGATCTGTTGAGTAGTGATGCTGAGAATGTAAATCAGAGAGGGAAAGAGGAGAGAGAGACACACCTCAAAGCACGTGTAAGTGATCTGCCCTTTTTTCTCTTCCAGTTCTATTGAGATATAACTAACGTGCAGACCTGTGTAAGTTTAATGTGTATGGCATAATGGTTTGAGTGACATACATCATGAAATGATGATCACAATAAATGTTGTGAACATCCATCATCTCACGTGAATATAAAATAAAATAAAGGGAAAAAATGTTTCCTTATGATGAGAACTCTTAGGATGTATTCTCTTACTAACTTCCATATATGACATACAATAGTGTTAATTATATTCATCGTTTGTACACTGCCTCCCTAGTGCTTATTTATTTTCTAACTGGAAATGTGTGCCTGTTGACTGCCTTCATCCAGTTCTCCTGCCCCCAATCCTCATTTCTGATCTCTTTTTTCTATGAATTTGGTTGTTTTTTTTTTTTTTTTTTTGAAGTATGATTGACCTATAACACTATACCTTAGTGATTCAACATTTCTATACATTTAAAACTGAAGTGGTGTGTCTTTCTAGAGAAGATCCAGGTTTCTAAACTTAATCATTGCCAGGTTTTATTGTTGTGCACAATTTTAAACAGATTTAATGTCAAGTCAAAATGAATACTTGTTTACATATATAGGAGGAAATAATGTAGTCTGATTACAATGACAAAGATAAACACATTCATTTATAAACTGAGAATGTCACTGGTTTTGGTCCTTTTGTCATTTGTATATTTTTTGTTTTTTTCAACACCAAATTCTGTAAAAATTTTAGATAATTTTAGACTTAAAGAAGAACTGTAAAAATAATACAGAGAGTTCCCGTATGCCCCTCACTCTGCTTCCTGTAATGGTAACATTTTACATAACCACAGGACATTGATTAAAACTAAGAAATCAACCTTGCTCCAATACTGTTAGAACTTACGTGGATTTCCCCAGGTTTTCCAGGAACGTCCTCTCTGTTCTGCGATCCAATCCAGGATCCCATGTTGCATTTAGTCCCGTCTCCTCCCACCAGTGACAGTTTCTCGGTCTTTCCTTGTCTTTTATGACCTTGCCACTTTTGAAGAGGTCTGATCAGTTATTTTGTAGAATGCCTCTCAAGTTGAAATTGCCTAATAATTTCTTCATTTCCAGATTTTTAGTTGACTGTTCTATGTATACTTGACTACTCAGGCTGAGAAACCATTCACAGATAAATGTTTCAAGGTCTGATAAATTATCTAGTTGCTTCTGAGAATAGCCTGATTAGGTGTTATAAATCCTAGAGGTTAAGAGTATGGACTGTGGAGCCAGAGAGCCTGGGTTTTGTTCCTGGCTCTGTGACTTACCTGCTGTGTGACCTCATGAATGTTACTTGACCTCTCTGTGTCATCATCTACAAGATGGGGATAATATTGGGACTTCTTTGGGTTGTGGTGAAGACTCAGTTATAGCACTAGGTGCATCAAATGGTACCTTGCATGTAGTCATCACTCGGTATGTCTTAGCTGTTACCATTGCTGTCCTCTGCAACCCTGCCCCATGGAAGTTCAGGACTAATGATTTCCTGTTGTCACTTTTCAGGTCTGCAAAGTCATGTGTGGTTCTTGCCAGAGTGATGACTTGGAAGCAAAGCCCTGGGGTTTTTGGATATAGGCCACATGTCCCATCTAGAAAACTCGTTTCAACAGGAGGATTGAATCTCGGCTGCCAGAACCATGTAGAAGTTCAGTCTCCAGTATGTGCTGGCTGTGCTCGGCTCTTAGGGTACACTTGTCTCATCTCCCACCCTCAGCCCCTGCAACAGCCCTGGGATCTGCTCAGAGCTCTCCCCAGGAGTCCTTTCTCTGTTCTGCCTTCTTCCATGCCTCTCACCTTGGCGCCTTCTCTTCACCTTGTTCCTCTGACTTGGTGTGAGGCAGCAAGGCATAATGGTTACACACACCACTTCCATAGGAACATTGGCTGGGTTTACTTCCCTGGCCATCACTTCAATGTTACTTAGATCTCTGTGCTTCAGTTTCTTTGTCTCTGAAAAGGGCAAGTGATAGTAACAATTATTATAATGAAATTGACTTTATTCTCTGTGATGCACCATTTACATGTTACCTCTATTATTACAACTGTATGTCAGAACTATTAATATGCTCCCATTTTGCAGACGAGGAAGCTGAGAAACAGAGAATTTAACTAGCTTGCCCCAGATCACAGAGCTAAGAGATGGAGGAGTCTAGATTCAAACCCCACCTGGTCTCAGAGCTCACATTTCTGTTCACTCCATGTTCTTCGCTACATGGAGTCTTGGGTGGGGTAGGAGGGTGTTCTGTAAATAATTTACAGGGGGTTAAATTATTCTCAGGGGGTTAAATAATTTACATGAGCACTTATCAATGTGCCTGGCTTGGGGTTAATGTTCAGTCAGTTTTAACTATTATTAATCCCATGATCTGACTTCTGCTTCCTCTGGCTCGTGGTTTATATGATTCTGGGTTTATCAATCACTGACCTGGCTCCCTGCACCATGAGCAATGGACACCTCGCCCAGTCCCCAGACCAGTGTACCCCTGCTGCCCATGTGGTATTAGTCCCACAAGCCCCCCACCCAGCAGATGGGTTCACCCACAGCCCTTCACCTTGATACAGTCAAGCCTGCACTCCTCTGTTTGTAATCGACTCACTTTCTAGTGTCTTTACCTCTTTTCCATTTAGTTTCACCTTGCACCTCTGACCTTTGGTTCCGCTTCTCTGGCCCTGTTTCTGCCTTCTTCCTCTCACCCACAGCTGGCCTCATGCCTTCTCTGGACCAGCTGCTTCCTGTCCCCAGGCTCAACCCTTGGGGCCTGTCGTGTGGGACAGTCTGAGACAGATCCTCATGACCGGTGTCCCTGCTGGGTTTGCCCAAGTCGTGAAGGAACTCTGCCCTGTGGTGGAAACAGCAGCACCTGTTTGTGGGCCTTGAGGTCGAAAGAAGGTGTTCAAGGAGTTGTTGTTTGGTCGCTAAGTCATGCCCAGCTCTTTGCGACTCTATGAACTGTAGTGTGGTCAAGAATGCTGGAGTGGGTTGCCATTTCTTTCTCCAGGGCATCTTCCCAACCCAGGGATCGAACCCATGTCTCCTACATTGGCAGGCAGATTCATTACCGCTAAGCCACCAGAAGGACAACTGTGGGAGGGGCAGGGAGCAGGAGCTGGGCAGTGTTTTGTTCCTTGGTCCCAGGAAGCTCTTTTCCTCAAACCTCAGAGTGTTTAAGGATCATCTGGAGATTCTGTTTCACGGGGTCGGACAGGGCCTGAGACTCTGCATTTCTGTCTTCTAGGTGATGGTTGCTGGAGTACCCATTGATAAATAAGAGGTCGAGCACAGTAATTCAGTCAGTGGGATTCCTGACAGTTCGATAAAGAATTCAAGCTACAAAAGCAATGTCTTGAGCATCAGTGCAGATATTGCCTCCTCCTAAAGATGTTACATGAGGTCATGGTCTGCTTTGGCACAGGTTTTGAGGCATCCCTCATCTTCTGGTGCCAAAGAAAATGAGGCCACAGGTTCAAAATCAGCCTCTCAGGGAGCAGTCAGCTTCTTAATTCAGTAGTCATTGACCACCAAGGTCATATTCAAGGGCAAGAAAAATCCACTGTGGCCAAGGGATGGGGTTCTGAGGGCCCAGCTGGACCACAGTAGAAACTTCTCCAAGTCAGCAGGAAGGGAGTGAATGTGGGTTATGGTGGAGTTGGTGCCCCATCCAGGGGCTAAGGGGAGGCCATAGATAGGAGGTGAATGAAATGGTAGAAGGCCAGGGAATGGGACCTGTTCTGGAAGTGTCCAGGTGGAGGGGACGTGCTCAGGATGGATGAAGCCAAGCTGTTCTCACTCAGGCTGGCCACCAGGCTTAAAGGACCAGAGCCAATACAGGTGAACCAACTCATTCCATCGCCTGAGCAAGACTCTTCTACCACTGGGGAAGGGGGGAATGGAGACTCAACATGGAGGCCTCTTCTCCTCACCTGTGGTTTTTCCCCTCGGCCACCTGCCTCCAGTGAGACAGCTGCTCAGATGGAATGGAAAGAGATGTTACCTCTCCCTGCATGGCCGTCCTCCTCCCCTCTCCCCTGCCCAGCCCTTCTCTTCCCTCTCTGCTCCTGTAACACCTCCTCTGTTGTTTGGGCTTCTCTTCCAACCTGTAAATCCCCTCTCTTGGGCTGCTGAGTTTAGGGACTCCAGGCTGCTTCTCTCATGGCCGGTGGGGCATAGCTACCCCCATACCAGCATCATCCTCATTCCCTTGAAAGCTGAAGTCACTGCCGCAGTTATTTCAGGAGAGTCTTGGCTGCTTTCTTGAGGAGACTTAGCCCAGCCTGGACTATAGGCGGGGGGCCACCAAAGGCAGGTAGGAAGGCTCAGTGCCTTGGTCTATCATTGCCTCTCCCCCATCATGTCCACTAACGATTCTTGATTTCCATAACCAGATGAGCTCATTATTCCTATATGGGCTGTTCCCTCCGTTTCTAGCTATAGATACTTATCATATTCTGATTTTTGTTAGCATTCATTATGTATTTGAGTTACTACCAATATCATTCGACCCCAGCCCCCATCTCATCACATACACATCCTGCCGACAAGTATGACAATCAGTTCTCAGATGATGGGGCCTAGCCCTGTTGAGCCTGCAATGGGTAGTATAGAAGGCAGTTCATGAAAATTCAGAATAAATATATCAGATGCTGATATGGAAATGCCAGGCTCCTTTCATGCTCTTAGATATGGCCCATATCATGCTCTGGGGGGGTTTGAGGGATCTGGTGTTAGGGACAGTGCTGTGACAGGGATCCACAAAGCCATGTTCATAAATGAAAGACCATAAGTTTCCATCCATAACTTCCCTTCTCCTACTTCCCACAAGTGCCTACAGGCAACCTCCGTGTCCTTAGCCACAGCACAAAGTGTCCTGAAGCTGCGAGCTGGCCAAGACCCTCAGGGAACTTCCTGGGAATGTCCAGCCAGTCCTTTCCTACAGAATCAAGTGATCAAAATCCAGCCCAGAGTCCAGCAGGCTATGGGGATGGAGAGCAGCTTATCTGGACTCTTCCACCTGTCCTGGGGCTCCCAACCTCAGCCAGAGACTTTTGGGGTACACTCTGGGTTGAGAGCACCCCAGGTCTCTGGTCCCACTGTCTCCCAGACCGTGGAGCTCCTTTATCCCCAAAAGCCTTGTGTCTTTATTTCCAGCCTCCAGCCTGGGTTTCCTTTCATTCTTTGCGTACCTGTGTTGCTTCAGCTTGGGTGAGTCAGGGACATGCAAGGCTTCTGATTAGGAATCTGGAGTCTTATAAACAGATTCTGAGGATGGGGCAACTACAGCACAATCAGACCTTGTGGGCGATGCTGAAATATAACTTTTATGCTACAAAGTATCTGACTCCCTCCACCCCCACCACCACTGTCTCGAGTTCCATGACAAATCTCCTGAGCCCCCAGTCTCTGGAAAGGCATGGGGGAGAAAAATCCACTTTAGGAGGTGTTATTTCTGCTGCGCCCACACTGTCAGCACCAGAGCAGGACTTGACGCTGGTGCTTTAAGACCAGTAAGGGGTGTGGGGAGGGAAGGCAAGCGACAGGTGTGTATGCTGTCTCTCTTCCAGACTTGTGCTTCTCTATCCAGGTGGCGCTAGTGGAAAAGAATCCACCTGCTAATGCAAGAGATGCAAGAGACCCAGGTTCGATCCCTGGGTTGGGAAGATTCCCTGGAGTAGAAAATGGCAACCTACTCCAATATTCTTGCCTGGGAAATACCATGGACAGAGGAGCCTGGTGGGCTACAGTCCCTGGGGTTGCAAAGAGTCGGACATAACTGAGCACCAAACATGTATGCATGTATCATCTTAAAGTGTTCTCTGCAGGTGGTGAATCTGAAGTAGAGTAGGATTAAAATCAGGTGAGACATGTATAAATGGAATAATAAAAAGGCACAGGAAACGTCAGCCTTGTCTGCAGTGACCTCTGCCATGACAAGTGTCAGGGCTCTGCATGTAACCATGCATCTCCGAGTGGTTTTAGATGAGATCTTTGGCCTCACGTGCTGCCTTCCACAAAATGGCAAGCCCCAGGGCAGGTTGGCACACTTTGGGGGCCAAAGATGAGGCAGGCACTTCTCACTCTGGCCTGAATCTGCTCCAACTGACTGTTTATGTCCAGGCGTCAGTGCCTTCTATGTTTTAGTCGGAGGCAACCAAGCAGGCCTGTAGAGTTAGAAAAAATAAAATAGGACAGGAGTGAAAATAACCAACTTAAAATAGGTAATAATCCTGGCTGCACGTTAAGGCAGGTGTTTATAAGAGAGGAAAAAGCAAGGCTGTGTGACCTTGACAGATTACACAACCGGTCCTTCCTTTCTTTGTCTGTAGAATGGGCATCAAAATGCCTAGCATACATTGGGACTTCTCTGGAGGTCCAGTGGCTAAGACTCTGCAAGGGGCCCAGGTTCAATCCCTGGTCAGGGAACTAAGATCCCACATGCCACAATTAAGACCTGGTACAGCTAAATAAATACAAAAAATACCTATCATACAAAGTTAACAATAATAAATAGTAATGACAGCCATAATTAATTGAGCCTGACTGTGGGTCAAGCATTATTTGAAGGTCTTCACATTACAAAGGTGGGACTATGATTATCCTCATTTTGCAGATGAAGAAAAAGAAACCCAGAGAGGTTTAGGAAGTGGTAGAGCTGGACTCAAACCTGTACTGTTAATAATAAAACCACACGTGGTAAGAATCCAGGGCAATGAGACAGCTTTATTCAAAGCATGAAACATGTCCCAGTGAAATGAAAGACGATTTAGATGACTGTGCACTGGTGACAAATGAAGGAACGTTTCATCACATGGTGAGAAACTTACTCCTTTTCTGAATCTCTTCCAATCTTTCTGATTATGACAAAGTTAAAACCTTGGTCAGGTGCTGCTAGGCCCTTATCACTGTCCCTTTTAAACAAAGAGAGCAGGAGGCCGAGGCTTCAGCATACATCCAGCTTGCATTCAATAAAGATATTTGTTGTCACATTTGTTTTCATGCCTACCTTCCATTGATGACAAGGGTTACTGGGTTTTCATTGATAGTAGGCATGTAAAAATCCCTCTGAAGATACATGGATTTAAGTACAAAGAGTCCATCAGCACTAAACATTATTAAGTCAATTCTAGTAGAGGTGGTATTCAGATAAGGCAAAAATAGCCAAGGCTCATTCAGGTGGAGAGCAACTGTAGTATGGACTGGTATTTTCGTCTGTTTCTAGCCAAGTGCCTCATCTTCGTCTCTTTTCCCAAAATAGTCACCAGGCTTGAACTGGTTCCTGGTAAAACCCAGATGGCTCAGGGATAAGTCCCCATCTCTAGGTGCTCACCACTTCTCAGCACTGCATGAGGCACCCTGAGTTACAGGAACCTCCATGAGGGGAAAAAACAATCATCTCCAACCTCAAGGATCTGGTAAAGCTCTGCTGTATGATTTTGCCCTTAGACAAGCATCATTTGAGAGGTAAGTAGCCCAGGTTTTCTAGAATAGCATCAGTTAGGAAGGTCCCTCTAGGAGTGATAAGCCCTGTATGACTTGGCTTTCACCAGGTTTTGCTTCAATAACAACAACGCCCAAATCTCTGTGGCTTACAACCACGGAAGTTTGTTTCTTGTATCTGTTACATGTTGGTTGCAGGTCAACTGCAGTTAGCCACCGTGTTTCCTCCATAAGGGACCCAGGCTGAAGACACAGCCCTCACCTGGGTCATGCCATTCTCGCAGGAGAGGGAAAAAGCAGTGACAGACTCACCTGAAAGTTCCTGAGGCTTTTGCTAGGAAGAAAAATGCATTGCTTCTATTCTGTTTCGGTTTGGGCAGACTCCGGAGTGGTATCCCGAACGAGGATTCCAACATGAGTAGTTTATTTGGGAGGGGCAGGAAACACCAGGAGGGAGGGCTGGAGTGGAAGGGCAGCCAGGAGAGGGTGGGTTATCAAGCCCCCCACTGCTGTGGGCGACTCTGGTTTAACCCACGGGAAATCGTCGAGACGGGGCAAATTACGTGCCCTGCTAGCCCTAGAGTCATGTGTCCTGGCATCCTCTCCAGGAGTGGGGGAGCTGATGTATTTACACATTCAAACCTGCCAGTCATTGGTTGAGGGCTGCTCCTTGCAGGAGTGTTTAATTCCCCAGCGTTTCTGGCCCTTACGGGGCCAGAGTAGCCTTTTAGCTTCTGAGAAAGCTCTCAGGCAAAGAGATCCAGATATTGGGATACAGATTGGGAGTTACTGGAACACATTAGAGTGATAAATGAGTGCTAGCGGTGAGGCACAGAAAATGCCTGAGACATCTCTCGTTCCACTGACCAAAGTGGAAAGGCAAAACGTAGAACCAGGGATGGGGACAAATGGTCCCCCCACAGAGGTCCAACGGTTATCTGAGGTCTCAAGCACAATGTCAGCAGTCCCTGAGCCCTGATGTATGGAGCACAGTAAACTCTTGAGTCAAGAGCGTGAACGATGCTTAACTGAGAACTGCTAGGTAGACTAGGGGCTTCCCTGGTGGCTCAGATGGTACAGAATCTGCCTGCAATGCAGGACACTGGGCTTGATCCCTGGGTTGGGAAGATCCTCTGAAAAGGGGAATGGCCACCCACTCCAGTATTCTTGCCTGGAGAATCCCATGAACAGAGAAGCCTGGTGGGCTACAGACCATGGGGTCGCAAAGAGTTGGACATGACTGAGCGACTAACACTTTCACTTTTTGGTAGACTAGACTGTGTTGACCTTGACAGAATTGACATTTGGGGCTGGGTTATTCTCTGCCATGGAGGTGGTATTCTATGCACTGTAGGATGTGTAGAAGCATCCCTGGCCTCGACCCATGAGATGACAGTAACACCTTCCCACCTCCAGTCAGGACAACCAAAAATGTCTCCAGATTGCCACATGTCCCCTGGGGAGTGAAATTGCCCCCACAGAGAACCACTGATGTAGATCATGCATGCATTGCTAATTCCCTGAGAACTGGAATAAATTACTAATTCCCAAATAATTAAATTATAGGTGCCTGGGCAGAGGAGCTCACAACCTAGTGGAGGAGACAAATATAAACTCTAAGGACAAGCTACTCTGTGTTGCAGCACTTTGCAATATGTAAAGGAAGGAGAACTAGTTCAGGAATGGAAAGAATGCATTCTTTGAAGAGTGGGGATGGGCAAGGAAGGCTATATAGCGGCAGAGACAGCTGAGTAAGGTTTTGAAGGATGAAGAGGAGTTTTCCAGATGAGTGATACCATGTGTAGAAGTTAAATATAATCTTTGATGATGGTGGAGACTTGGGAATGCTATAATAATTGATGCTGGAAATGCTGACTTCAGAGCCTTCTCACACTCAGGCCAGATTGCAGGACTGTAGTTGAATCAGCTTTACCTTGTGATAACAAAGCATTCTGAGTGCATATGGACCTGGGTTCCAGCCCTCCTCTGTCCGTCTACCAGCTGTGAACTTCTCTGACTCCCTCCTCATTTTCTCATCTGTAAAATGGGTATAATACCTACCTTATGGAACTGTCTTGAGGACTAAATCATGCTATGTCTCTAAACTCTCAGCCCTCTACCTGTCATGTAGTATGAGAGGAATAAATGACAGTTAATTATTACTACAAATATTATGAAATAGGCTGAATTTGCATAATAATAGCTAACTTTTATTGAGAGTGTATTCTACTCAAGGGCCTGTCTGTATTAACCTTTGAGCACAATAGGTATTGTGATTGCTATCTCCACTTTACATAGGAAGAGGCCAAGGCACAGAGTAATTTGTACGGTGGGAGAATGGTACTCAAATGCCAGCAGACCTCTGAACAAGCAGTCTCTCTGCTGGATGGTTTAGTACTTACCCCTTCTCCTTAACTTTTTGAAAAGAAATCAAGGGCTTGGTTACAAAGTTATTTTCACCCAAATTTTAGAGCCAGTGTAGAAACTTTTGAATAAACGAACTTTTCTCACTGGTGACTGAAGGTCCTTAATGCAGTTATAGAATATTAATAAGAAGATGAGTGAGCAGAGACTTATTTTTAACCACGGTATCTGAGCTGGCCTCTCAGTGAGAGTCTACTGGGGTAGATGATGAATCACCCAATGCTGACCCCTTCCAGAAATGTCTGTGAGAGGAACACAAAGGGAAACTTTCAGCTGCTTAACCCTCCCCCCAGCTCCCACCCCCGCCCCACCCCCAGGCTATTAAAAGAAAATGCTGAAAATGTCTTTGTCAGCCTCCTGGATACCAGGTCCAGAACAGGAGCGGGGTTGTCTTCTCTCCCTTTGTGACAGGGACACATATGGTGTTCTTGGTGTTACAGGGAGCAGATTGTGTTCCAAGGACTGCTTTTAAATCCAGCCTCCCTCTGTATGCCAGCGATGGAAATAAGCATAGGGTCCCAGTGTCTGGGGGAATACCCTTCTTCTGCTATACCCTTGTTTCTGGCTAAGCTCTCATCTTTGATGGCCTCTCCTTGTAGGAACAGAAAAGACAGCTCAGTGAGGGCATGGACCTGGTCTGCCATACGTAGTTCTGTGTCCTGAACCCATTGGAGGAGCTCCAACAAGAAAGAGCCAGTGAATGAAAGGTGTGGATGCTCCTTCTGTCCCAATACTACCTATCACGTGCCTAGACTACACCTGAGTTTCTTCCATCTTGGGCTCAGGTCCAGACTCTAATCCTTGCCAGCCACATGTTCTGGAGTAAATTACTTCCCCTGTTTATGCCCCGTCAGTAAGGTGGCATGCGTGCATGCTCAGTCATGTCTGGCTCTTTGCGACCCCATGGACTGTAGCCAGCCAGGCTCCTCTGTCCATGGAATTTTCCAGGCAAGAATACTGGAATGGTTGCCATTTCCTTCTCCAGGGGATCTTCTTGACCCAGGGATTGAACTTGTGTCTCCTGCATCGACAGGCAGACTCCTTACTGCTGGCACCATCTGGGAAGCCCGTCGGTAAGGTGGAGCGAATAATAATTCCATGCAGAAGGAGGCTGGAAGAAGTCAGTCTAAAGTACCTGGCTCGTAGAAAGTACGCTTGGTAGTAGTTCTTCTGCTTATCATTTCGAGATGGAGCTGGATCCATTGGAGGTGTCCCTTGGGTGGGGGAGAGGGAATGGCATCCTAGAGTTCCCCAATCCTTCCTTGGAGGGATAGTAAGGTGCCCTCAGGTTCCGTATTCCAAATGATGTTTGAAACCCTCTGGTGAGCCCGTGTTTTCCAAATGACAAAAACCGAGGCAGCCCAGAGAAAGAGACATCTGCAGCAGCTTTGCTCTCGTTAGCTGTGGCCCAGGCTCCAGCTGGCCCCCCTTCCTCGCTGCCAAGCAGCACCTGTTGTCTGCCTCCTACTCACCTCCTCCCACCATCCGTGGGTCGGTGGCAACCCCAGAACGTTCTGGGGCAGAATGTGAATGCCACTCGGACTGTGCCTGACTAGGTGATTAGCTGGTTGTTTTCTCTGCACGACACCCCCTAAAATGTTTTTACTCTCCATGCCTCACCCACACCCACTCCTGCCTCCTCTACTTTCTATTCTTTCTTTAATATGCATGCTTCACACTGCCCCTTCTCTAGAGAGACAGTCAGCCCCTCCAGGGAGAGGCAGGGTCATGTAGTGGGTCCGGGCTCGGGCTCAGGAGTCCAAACTTGGAGGGTGTGGATCCCAGCTCTGCCATGGAGCTGCTGCGTGAACTTGGGCAAGTTACTCAGCTTCTGTGCCTTCTCCTGGTCTATACATGAGAATGATAGTAGTGCCTACCTGACAGGGTCTTTGAGAGACTTAAATAAGCCAAGCTCATGTAAAGCACATAGAATGTGCTTTTGACACATGGTGAGTCTTCAGTGAAGCTTAGCTAATATCAAGATCTTACAGTGACAAGTGGTAGCCAAAGAGGATGGCGATGCTGCAACCATAAGAGCTTGCATGTAGTCAGGCTGCCAAGAGGATCTGGGATAGAAAATCCAGTTGGCTGAGGATTTGCCATGGATTCTTTTAAAGACATTTTCCTTTCTTTATTTATTTGACTGTGTTGAGTCTTGGTTGTGGTGCATGGGCTTAGTCGCCCTGTGGCAAGTAGAATCTTCCCGGACCCGGAATCAGACTCCCTGCATCGCAAGGTGGATTCTTTACCACTGGGCCACCAGGGAATTCCTTGCCATGGATTCTAATGGCAACTCTCAATAGTGAAATTGTTCAAAGGACCTTAAGGACTCATGAAGTGAAAGTATTAATTACTCAGCTGTGTCTGACTCTTTGCGACCCCATGGACTATATAGCCTGCCAGGCCCCTCTGTCCTTGGGATTCTCCAGGCAAGAATACTGGAGTGGGTTGCCATTCTCTTCTCCAGGAGATCTTCCTGACCCAGGGATCGAACCCGGGTCTCCTGCATTGCAGGCAGATTCTTTACTGTCTGAGCCACCAGGGAAGCCCAAGGGCTCATAAAGGCAATGGCTATTGTGCTTTTGTAACCTGATGTATCCCTCTGTCCATGGATGACTGCTTAAATAACATATTAATAAGGTGTTTAGTGATGACTTGGAAAAACTGTACCTTGTACTGAAATCATCATCTGTGATTGCATCTTGAAGAACTTAAGCACCCAGATGTGAGACACAGTCCTTAATGAGGTCATCCGCATTCAATCCCAGACTCTTTCTAGAGGTTTGAATTTTAGCATTTTCAGCAATCATTGCTGAAGGAATTGGTCCAGATAAAAACCTATGCATCTCAGCTCTGCTGTTTACCTGGTGATAACTGTATTTCCCTGTGCAAGCAAGTGCCCGGTACGTGAATGATTTCATTAAGACTGTGCTTTCAGTTAACCCTGCTGCAAAAGCTTTTCAGTCCAAAGATTTAAGAGCAAAGGTGTTTAAGTGGTGTTGCTCTGTGACCTGAACTTGGTGTGATGGGAAAGCCAGCAGGCTTGGTTTTCATGTTGGAAAGACACTTTCTGATATTGCTAAATACATAAGGTATTGGGTTCACTGCTGTACTCTGGGACCCTGTTAGCATTTCTTGCCGTTCTTGCAACACAAAGTGTAGGTGTTCCAAAGGCCTCCAGCTCCTCCTGTCACTTTTCCTCTTCAATTCCCTCCATAATTGGGACGAAATGGCTGTTGTTCATTTGCTAAGTATATCAGTTGAGTGTTTGTTATCAGTTTTGGGCTCAGTTTTAGGGTTTACTAGAATTGGGATGGTACTCAAATACTCTATTCTTTTATACATTGATTTGTGTTTTCAGAAGCCCATAAAGATGTTTTAAAAAGTCTAATGAAGAAGAAACTGCATGTAGCCATAATTCAGGAAATCAAAAAGAAGAGATCAGTGTGGAAAGGTTGGATTTTGAGCGAGGACTCTCTGTATGTGTTTGACACTGTGGTTGCTACCAAGTTGTGAAAAACCTGATGATTTTCATTTTTTAACATTAATTTAAATGATTTAGTCTGTTCGTATTTTGGCTCATTTCTCCTCACTGCTGTAAACTAATTTCTTAAAGTTAATTTGTTCATGATTTCATTTTTTTATAAAGAATATTAATATTATGATTATAAAAGTTTTATATGCTTATTATAATCAATGGTTAAAATTTTTTTAAGTATAAATAAGGGGGCAGAATCACCTGCAATTCCTTCAACCAGAGATAATCACTATTAAAATGTGCCTTTTTCTAGTCATAATGCAGGATAATATTTGGGACCATGTCTTATATCTTTAGTCTTATATCTGTTTTTTAGATTACCCCCCCATTATTGTTTTTTAAGAAAAGGAACTCAAATCATTATACTGTAAATTCCTGTTCTGAAGTCCCCTCTACTCCTAGCGACTATTCTTAAGTCGATTCTGGTCTTGTGTGAGCTGTGTGGAGGGCCTGCTCTATGTCCAGCTGCATGGACAGACGCTAGGTTGCCCAGTGGAAACATGGATAAGAAATTACATCTTTCAATGGCTCTGTCACACTTCACTACTGCTGTGGCATTGTTTGCTTAATCTTTCAGAGAGAATGAACTGAGTTGTTTCTAATTTTCTTATTATCTAAATAGTGCTACAAATAATCATCTTTGTCTGAGTTGAATTTACTTTTCTTGGACATTGTTCTCAAGATGGGGTTGCCAGGCCCATGAATATAAACAGACTTATAGTACTTGTTACCTCTTTTTTTTTTTTTTTGCTTTGTACCTTAGTTTATTTTTATTTTTATTTATTTTTTTATTTACTTTAGCTGGGGGCTAATTACTTTACAATATTGTAGTAGTTTTTGACATACATCGACATGAATCAGCCATGGGTTCACATGTGCTCCCCCTCCCAAACCCTCCTCCCACCTCCCTCCCCCTCCCATCCCTCTGGGTCGTCCCAACGCTCCATCCCTGAGCATCCGTCCCATGCATAGAACATGCAATGGTGTTCCGCTTCACATATGACAATATACATGTTTCAATGTTATTGTCCCAGAACGTCCCACCCTCACCTTCTCCCTCAGAGTCCACAGGACTGTTCTATGCATCTGTGTCTCTTACTCTGTCTCACATATAGGGTTACCATTACCATCTTTCAAATTCCATATACATGTATTAGTATACTGTATTGGTGCTTTTCTCTCTGGCTCACTTCACTCTGTATAATGGGCTCCAGTTTCATCCATCTCAATAGAACCGATTCAAATGTATTTTTTTTAATGGCTGAGTAATAGTCCATTGTGTATATGTACCACAGCTTCCTTATCCATTCGTCTGCCGATGGACATCTAGGTTGCTTCCATGTCCTGGCTATTGTAAACAGTGCTGCGATGAACATTGGGGTACACGCGTCTCTTTCAATTCTGGTTTCCTCGGTGTGTATGCCTAGCAGTGGGATTGCTGGGTCATATGGCAGTTCTATTCCCAGTTTTTTAAGGAATCTCCACACTGTTCTCCATAGTGGCTGTACTAGTTTGCATTCCCACCAACAGTGTAAGAGGGTTCCCTTTTCTCCACACCCTCTCCAGCATTTATTGCTTGTAGACTTTTGGATAGCAGCCATTCTGACTGGTGTGTAATGGTACCTCATTGTGGTTTTGATTTGCATTTCTCTAATAATGAGTGATGTTGAGCATCTTTTCATGTGTTTGTTAGCCATCTATATGTCTTCTTTGGAGAAGTGTCTGTTTAGTTCTTTGGCCCATTTTTTTTGATTGGGTCGTTTATTTTTCTGGAATTCAGCTGCAGGAGTTGCTTGTATATTTTTGAGATTAATTGTTTGTCTGTTGCTTCGTTTGCTATTATTTTCTCCCATTCTGAAGGCTGTCTTTTCACCTTGCTCCTAGTTTCCTTTGTTGTGCAAAAGCTTTTAATTTTAATTAGGTCCCATTTGTTTATTTTTGCTTTTATTTCCAATATCCTGGGGGGTGGGTCATGGAGGATCCTGCTGTGATTTATGTCGGAGAGTGTTTTGCCTATGTTTTCCTCTAGGAGTTTTATAGTTTCTGGTCTTACATTTAGATCTTTAATCCATTTTGAGTTTATTTTTGTGTATGGTGTTAGGAAGTGTTCTAGTTTCATTCTTTTACAAGTGGTTGACCAGTTTTCCCAGCACCACTTGTTAAAGAGATTGTCTTTTCTCCATTGTATACTCTTGCCTCCTTTGTCGAAGCTAAGGTGCCCATAGGTGCGTGGGTTTATCTCTGGGCTTTCTATTTTGTTCCATTGATCTATATTTCTATCCTTGTGCCAGTACCACACTGTCTTGATGACTGTGGCTTTGTAGTAGAGCTTGAAGTCAGGCAGGTTGATTCCTCCAGTTCCATTCTTCTTTCTCAAGATTGCTTTGGCTATTTGAGGTTTCTTATACTTCCATACAAATTGTGAAATGATTTGTTCTAGTTCTGTGAACTTGTTACCTCTTTACAGTATTACTTAATCCAATTAATACTGCCACCTATGATGTCCAAATGTACTTGATTGCACAAAGCCCACTCCTGTCCAATTTAAGTCATTGTATTTGCTGGGCTTCTCTGGTGACTCAGTGGAGAACCTGCCTGCCAATGCAGGAGACCCGGGTTCGATCCCTGGGTCAGGGAGATCCCCTGGAGAAGAGAATGGCAACCCACTCCAGTATTCTTGCTTGGGAAATCCGATGGACAGAGGAACCTGGCAGGCCATGGGTCTCAAAAAGGTCAGACACGACTGAGTGACTACACAACAACAACAGTTTATATTGCTGCCTTAATAGGGATCTAAAATTAAGTGAAACAGATTTGAATTTACTTTTTGAAACTCTTACCTGTTTATCACCAGAGGTACATATAATGCTTGACAAAAAAGTGAAATGAGTTTGTTAATTATTGCCTAAACAATACTTTAAAACATATAATGTATTATTAAGAAGTTAGTTTCTATTAAGTAATAAAATTAACATAATGACTTAATGTTTGGGAAAAGTTCTGAAAGAGAAGACTTGCTTCCATTTTGATTTTCCCTGATTTTTCTTTATCTTCTCACCAAATTCTCAGAAATTTTACCACTCTCAATGCCACTCACCTACTTGCCCTAAATGTTTCAAGCAAGCCTAAACAATAAGAGAAAAATGATATTCTAGACCTTCAGAACCAATTTCCTTTCACGTAGTGGAGAAGGGTCCTCGGATTTCCTTGCCTGGGAAAGAAAAGATGCCATGTGTTCTTGACCCAAAATAGCTGTCTTAGAATGCACCCCCTCTCTGCTCAAATCTGAACCAAACACATTCTGCCCAGAACTCCAGGTGAGCCCTAGTTACTGCCTTAAGTCTTAATCTTAGCAAACACACAGCCATAACATTTGGCTAGAGAAGCACGTAAACATGAGTGGATTCTCTCCAAATGAACCTTTCTACTCTCCAAGGACACCAGTGGGGTGGAAGATCTTATCCCTGTACATTTATAAGACAAAGCAACACTAGCCCCTAATATCCTTGTTAAAAATCAATTAGTAATATTGTATGGGTTGATTATAAGTTTGTGAGTATGAATTTGGAAAAAAAGTTACAGGCTCCCTCACTTTGGTCTACTTGATGGCAGTGAACCATCAAGTTGAATTCAAGAACATCCAAAGTGTAAACTGAGTACAAGGCTGTGGAAGCTTTAGAATCACTGGCTGGATGTCTTACAACTCACTCGGAAGACTAAAACAACTGCTGCGGGTAGTCGGCCATGCATTTCACATGATTATTTTAATTAACATCTAAAGAGAAAAAGCAATTCTATAGTGGGCAGTGCTATGACCATCCCCTGCCACTCTCTGTCTGGGAATACCAAGCAGAGTTACCTTACCATATCCAGTGAGACAGTCAGCCAAGGTGCTGAGTCTCAGTCTGTAACTGACGTCGCTCATTCCAGAGTCATGTGTTGACCAATCCCCGCTGATCGGCAGCACCCATGCAGTCAGACAAGATGGTCAGCAGGCAGGACCCATGGGTGCTGCCCTCCTAGTGAGCCTCTGAACGCCACCAGGTGCTGATCACTGGAAATGGTGCTAGTTACGGGAGAACAGAAAAGGGGCCGTGGAGATGAAGAGGGTGGAAATGGCAACAGGAGTGCATTGAAGGCCAAAAGGAGGAGCAGGAGGGCAGCCCACCGTGGTTGGTATCATCACACACTCTCTGGATACTAGTTGTTTTTCATCCTAAGAATAAAGTCTATGCTTTGAAGTTTTCTTCCAATGAGTGGGACGATTGTGACTTCCCAATGGCTGAGAGAGCCTGCTGCAAGGCAGAAATCCTCTGAAGGCTTGTGTTTTGTCTTTGACATTCAAGCACATTTTACATCACCTTCTATCATATCTCTGTGTTTATTTCTGTATGTTATATTATTTTAAATTACCATTTAAATGATTCTAATATGCAATCATTTATGAGTTTCCATTGATTTCAAAACACCGCATGGGTGGGGAGGGAACTACATTAATTAAAAGACACATTCCGTTTTCAGAAATATTGAAATATGGAGACAAGGTGTACCTTAGAATGAAGACATTCAGCAAATTCTGAGTGAAATTACTGCTCCTGGAAGCTGCGTCATGTTTCTGGTGGGGCTGGGTCTGTCTTCTGGTATATGTTTGTGTACATGTGGGGGTAGACAAGTACGTTGGTATCTAATGCACAACCTTAGATGTGTTGTGGGGTGGGGGTGGAGAGTGTGTTGGGTTTGGGCTGAGAGGTGTGAGGAATTGCCCAGTGCCCATTCTGGATTCTTTTCCGACATCCCTTAGGACAGAGTTACTAGACCTTGGCAATATTGGCATTTGGAGCCAGTTAACCCTGTTGTGGGAGATGTTTAGCAGCATGCCTGGCCTCTATCCATGAAGAGCATCCCTTGTCCCTGGTTGTAACAACCAAAAATGTCTACAGATGCTACAAAATTGCACCTGCTTAGGAGCAGCTGCGTTAGGGCCAAAGAGAAGCTCCCAAAGCAGTAGACAAATACAGAGCCTTTGGCATTTCTGTTCTTGGGAAAGAGTATTGTGATCAAGAACAAAGTTTCTGAAGTTAGGCTGAGATTTTCAAGACCCACTTACTCTGTCACTTTGGGCAGATAACTGCACTTTTGGGGGCCTCAGTTTCTTTACCTGTCAAATGGGGATAAGAGTAGCACCTACCTCTGTGACCTCCCGGGATTGTTGTGGGTATAAAATGCTTGGAAGGACACCTGGAGTAAGTGCTTTGGACATATTAGCTACCATTACTATCAATGTTATTATTGTTGCTATTATTATCGAGGGTCCTTTGGCCACCCCCACCGGATGGGATAATCACTGGCCATCTCTCGCCTGCAGGCTCCCGCCTCCGGATCGTGTTGATAGGGCTTCTCACTCCCTGATCAAGCTTTTCACTTTTCCTCCTTAGATCCATCCTCTCTCACCCCCTGAATTCTCATTGACTTCTGCAGCGCTGTTTACCATCACATTAGCCCACTCACTCCCAGCCTAATCCTTGGAGTGAAATGTGTGCGTTATGTTTATTACAAAATAAAAGCAACTCGCATTCCCTCTCCTACCCTCTCTCTTCTCTCTCCCTCTCTCTCTGTCTCAGGTTTGGTGCAGCTCACTCTGAGATATTTTTATAAATCTAGATGGAGATGATACTATTAGAAAGAGAAAGAGGAAAAGTCATGCCAGTCCTTTGGAGAAGCAAGCTGGAACCTGGCTGTTTCCTCAGCCATTGGAATGGCTTCGAGAAGGACAACCTTGGCACCAAGACAGGATACAAATGCCTCATCTCTGTGACCTCTGAGGATCGGCTAAGGCAAGAGTGGATAAAGAGCTAACCTGCCCCGCCTGCCAGCCAAAAATAGGCCGACTGCGTCACAGGGCTTTCGGTCATTAAAACTTTCCTCTGCAGAAGGCTGTGGTTCCATCTGGAAAGGGGCCAGGGATGGGTTAAGGTAATTCCTTTACAACCCTGACATTCCTCTCTCTGCATCAGAGGCAGGCTTGGAAATTGAGTAGTGCTACACGGACGTGTAAATTCATAACCAGGAATGATGTATAAGCAGCTAGCCGAGGGAACATGTGCAATGAGGCTACTTATAGATTAACTATTCTTTGTCTTTACTCTAAATAATGGAGACCTATTTTTTCGATCAATCAATTTATTTTTTTAACTTTTGTTTCTCATTCTAAAAGTTAATTCATGTTTGTTGTTGAAAGTTTGAACATAAAAAAATCAATAAGAAATTAAAATCTATCCATCATCTTACCATTACAGCCACTGGGAACCTTTTGTGCCTTTTTTTTTCCTTCTTTGCATCTTGATGTAATGTACAGTTTTCCTAAAATTGTGATCATATGCAGTTTTCTGTCTTTTCATTTTAAAAGTACACACAAAGTACTCACAATGATACTGTATCTCAGATTCAATTCAAGTGTTAGTCGTCCAGTCGTGTCCAACTCTTTGCGACTCCATGGACTGTAGTCCTCCAGGCTCCTCTGTCCATGGAATTCTCCAGGCAAGAATACTGGATTAGGTTGCCATTCCCTTCTCCAGGGGATCTTCTGACCCAGAGACTGAACCTGGGTACTATATCTCATGAGGTCATTAAATACATTACTTGAGAACCAGATGGATTTTGGCTTGTTAACCTCCTCTTGACTGGGCTGAGTGTACATGTTGGTAGGAAGAGTCTCTGGTCTGGAGTGTTCTTCACACTCCACAGTCCCAGGAGGAACTGATGTGCCATCTGTGGGAGCAGAGACATGCTGGTCATTCAGGGAGGTGGGGAAGGAATGGGAGGCTGCCCAGCTGCCCTGGAGAAAGCGTGGCACAGGGAGTGAAGCATGGGCCCCCAAGGAAAGCACTTCTGGGTTGTATTCTGCCTATGCCACCAATCAGTTGCCTGACTTTGATTAACCCATCTCACCCTCTAAACCTCAGTATTTCCATCTATAAAGTGGAACTAATGATTGTGTCTATTTCCTTGGATTACTGGGGATAGTACCTGACACTGTGGGTACACAGAGTGATTATTAGTATGCTATCATGATTAATCCCTCAGATGAAGACTGGGTCAGCTGACTGCATCCTATGAGGACAGTGGGTAGATGAGTTCACCTTGTAAGAAAATGTCTAAAAGCAAATAAAAATGGGGATAGGATTTAGTATGTTCTCCCAGAGGGAAGGTGCAGTCAAAATGTAGGGTGGTCCAAAGAATGGAATTAGGACTCCTTCCATTATGCTTTTGAGGCCATTAGTGGAGGATGCTTCCAATGCCTGCTAAGGGGTCACCCACCCCAGAGTCTGGGTCTAGATCAGAGAGAGTTTCCAACTCCAGCTGAGCATCTTTCTAATCAGGCTTGATGGAGCAGCTAAGAGTAGTTAATACATCATCATCATCAGTTTTGTTGCTGCAGCCAAGGTTGTTAGGACCGGGAATTGACACATTGGGATGAAATCTTATCTCCCAGTGCTTTTGTGGAAGGATCCCCAGGTAATGGAGGTTCAGGTCTGGCTCCAGTCAGGAGCAAGAAAGCATCTGAGATGGTTGGAGAGACCTGGCTTTGAATACTACTTCTGCAGTGGCTTTAGGACTTTGGGTAAGTTTCATAGCCTCAGTCACTCTTTACCTTCTCACTTGATCCAGGTTAAACATTTGTACCTTGTGGGTTGATGCTGAGAATTAAAAGAGATAAAGTCTAGGACATGCCTAGCACCATGCTGGACTTGCTATAAATACTAAAAAAATGTCCATATCATCTTCTACCCCCAACACTCAGCAAGATAAAACAAGGAATAAGAGAGTCTCTTGGTTTCTCCATCTGTAAATAAGAAGGGTTAATAAAAATTAACTGCTCACTCAGCCTCTAGGGTTTGGGAAATGTTTGTCTTGTCCTCCGATTGTCAGTCCTAAACATCAGTAGTGAGTTTCCAGTATTTGCTGGCACATCCCGGAAGATAACCATTGAGTGTATACCATGTGCCAGGCACTGAACTCAGCCTTTTGCATGGGTCATCCCATTCAGGGATTATATTCCATAAAGAAGAAAAACAGAGTCTCAGAGACATTATTAAGAGACTCATTCCAAGTTTCTTAGCTCGTAAGTGGTGGAGGTGAGATTTGTGCCTAAACGCTTGGACAGCAAATAGATCAAACCAGTCCATCCTAAAGGAAATCAACCCTGAATATTCATTGGAAGGACTGATGCTGAAGCTCCAATACTTTGGCCACCTGATGTGAAGAGCTGACTCATTGGAAAAGACCAGATGCTGGGAAAGATCGAAGGCAGGAGGAGAAAGGGGTGGCAGAGGATGACATGGTTAAATAGCCTTATTGACTCAATGGGTGTGATTTGAACAAACTCTGGGAGATAGTGAATAACAGGGAAGCCTGGCATGCTGCAATCCATGAGGTCACAAAGAGTCAGATACAACGTAGTGACTGAACAACCCTTTACCTCTGTAGACCATTTTCACAACTAAAGATTTCTGACCCTGTTGGCAAAGATAAGTACAAACAGACTAGAATGGCCATTTCAGCAGCTAAATTGAAGCCCCCCTGAGCCCAAGGACTGTGGGTTATCCACTCTGTCCCCTCCCAGGCAGGCATGCAGCAAATAGGAACTTGTGGACGAATGTATGGAAAATCTAAGCATCTGAGTCAGCTTCCTTTAAATGCATATGTCCCGTGAACAGCAAGTGCTGTTCACGTAACTAGACACATGACTAGCTAGACACGTTCATGTAGCTAGACACGTAACTCCACTATAAGAGAGACCAGGACTTTCTCAGGTCCCTGGGTGACTGCTTGGAGTGAAGGAGACTGAAAATCTGGAGGGGAAGAATGTTCCCTCAATTTTCGTTTCCCCACAAAAGGAAGGGAGGAGAGGACCAGAGATGAAGAAGACAGCTTCATAGGTTTCAAAACAGAAAACCATCTGAATTATTGATTTCCAAGCCCTGGACATTAGCTGGACAAAGTTTGGTGGTTAGCAGCATACGTAAAGAATCTGTGTTTCTAAGGACTTATAGAAAACTGCCACTCCATCCATCATTTAATTTCTTGTTCCCGGGGAATGTTGGCCTTTGATTCCCTTTGTGCTTTTGTTTCCTTCCTGATTCTTCTTTTTAAAATTTTATTTTTGTTTTATGTATTTGTTCTTTTTTTAAAATTTTTGACTGTGCTGGGTCTTCGTTGCCGCGTGCGGGCTTTCTCTAGTTGTGATGAATGGGAGCTACTCTTCATTGTGGTGTGCAGGCTTTTCATTGCAGTGGCTTCTCTTGTTGCAGAGCTCAGTCTCTAGAGTGTGGGCTTTGGTAGATACAGCGCACAGGCTTAGTTATCCCACCACATGTGAAATCTTCCCGGACCAGGGATCAAATCCATGTCCTCTGCACTGGCAGGTGGATTCTTAACCACTGGACCACCATGGAAGACTCTGATTCTCCCTTTTAATGTGGCCTTGGTTTTTATCTTTATTTTCATCCGTATAGTACACACCGTAATTCTGGCCTCATTCCTGACTCTCTAGGGGCCCCCATTCACATCCTAACTTCCCATTTTGCTCCCTGTTGCTCCCAGATTCACTTCCCATATTGTTCTGCCTGTTCCTGAACCTTGCCTTTCCCAGCCCACCCCTGGGCATTTTCCCTCCGCTGCTTCTTCCTGATGCATGTCTCCACTTCTCTGTCCCTCTGCAGTGTCTACCTACAGCCTTCCAGGCTCAGCCCATATCCTCCTCCTCTGTGACTCTGTCCCAAACTGTTTCATCTATCCCTTTGTCACTCTGGTTGCACTGATGCATGTGTGCATCTGTTCCTTTGGCAGTTAACCATGTGCTTCCTCTCTCCCCTCCATCCTTTCTCCTCATCTATTCAGGAAGTCTTTAAAGGTATGTCTTATTACGGAGACCCCACTACATACCAGGCACTTTGCTGAGAGCTGAGGGACAGCCAAGAGGAATATCGGGTTTGCTCATCAAAAGATACTTGAAGGGAGACACCCCAGAAATAAGTGTCCATTGGCCTGACTCATGGCTGGAAGTTCTTTCACCAACCACAGGGGAAGCCAAGACAGGCTTGTCTCTGCTTTTGACTTCCCTCATCTCTTCTCTGCAGAAGCAGATGCCTGGGGAATGCTTTAGTGTTAGCCTGGGTTCACAGTCCTGTTCCTAGCGAGGTTGTGCCCATCAGTCCCAGAATCCACCCGCTATGTGAATTCAGCCTCTTCCACAGGGCAACGTGTGGATGCTGTTGGTGGGTTGGGCACTTTCTCTGAATGAGGGCAACCTCAGCTCAACCCAAGTGTAGCCCAGACCATCACAGGGAGTACGGTCCTTGGCAGGGTCAGAATGGAAAGCTGGCTTCAGAGGGAGAGGCCCCTTCTGCCACTTCTGCATGTCCTAAAGCTCACTTCACCCAGCTTCTTTGTTGTCATTTTTTTAGGGATAAATGAGTGTGATAATTCATTTAATAAGCATTTGCCGAGCACACCATTCTCTGATGCCCTAGTTCCTCCCTGGCAGAAAGATAAATATGACTGTCTCTGCTCTAAGTGAGTCGACATCTAAGAAAGAAGGTATATGCAAATTACTCAAAGAAAGATGGCAAATATGGGCACTCCTCAGTATTGTGTCCTTGATAGATATTGCTAATCAAGCATAGAGCTCACTCATTTTGAATCTGGATTCAGCTTCAGAATCCTTCTCAATATACTGTTCAAGGCAGCCACTGTTATTGAGTTGGGTATAGGGCAAGAGTCAACTAGCTTGTGATCCATGCTTATCTTTGTTGTTCAGTAACTAAGTTGTGTCCAACTCTTTGCAACCCCATGGACTGCAGCACACCAGACTTCCCTGACCTTCACTGTCTCCAAGAGTTTGCTAAAACTCATGTCCATTGAGTCGGTGATGCCATCCAACCATCTCATCCTTTGTTGGCCCTTCCTGCCCTCAGTCTTTCTCAGCATCTTTCCCAGGGTTTTTTTTCAATGAGACGGCTCTTCTCATCAGATGGCCAAAGTATTGGAGCTTCAGCTTCAGCATCAGTCCTTCCAGTGAATATTCAGGACTGATTTCCTTTAAGATTGACTGGTTGGATCTCCTTGCTGTCTAAGGGACTCTCAAGAGTCTTTTCCAATACCACAGTTCAAAAGCATTCTAATCTTTAAGGCAGTCTAAAGGCCACTGAGATAGGGGAGGGGACTCATTGTATTGAGTTACTGCGTCTGTCTGTTTAGTGGAAGTGCTCAGAAGTAACACTGCTTTTGAGGAAACCCCCTAAGATCACTCCTCATGACATCTTCATGCTTCCCCTGCTCCCTCATGGCTCCTTTCTGCCTGTGTTTTAAAGGTTTCTTCTTCCTCTCTTTCCCCACAGAAGTAGTTGTGAGATTCAGCTCTTATCCTTTTTAAGGTCTTTGTTTTCGCCTGTTCTGCCACTTGGAGAGTTAATTGAAGTGGTCAACTCCCAAATCTGTATCTTCAGGTACACGTTTTTTTCCAAAGTCTCCCCTTCTTCCTTTGGCATTGGAGCACCAGGATAACCTGAGCCTACTTTATCATCCCTACTCCCTCCCCAGCCCCTACTCCTTGCCTCCAGAACCTCTGCTGGGAGCATCTGGGTCCACTCACGTGGAGTCAGCTATGGGGTGTCCTGCCCCCAAGCCTCTCTTCTCTGCTCTGTCACATCCTAGCCAGCATCTGAGTCTTAACTGAACTGTCACTTCACCTGGAAAGTCATCCCCAACTTCTTTATGATTTCCAAAGAGAACCAGGGGCCGAGATTCTTACTATCTTACTCTTTCATTCAGCAAATAGCTACTAACTGCCTCCTAAGGATCTGCAGTGAATACGATGCGAACCTGCCCTCAAGGAGCCTGGAGTCTGGTCACACATCTGCTGCTAGTTTTTCTTGTTCATATGTCACACCTCTGCCATTAGACCAAACCCCTTGTGGCCACTGTGTCCCCACAGTCCTGTGTATGTACCAGATGCTCCACATTCCTAGAGTGGGCTGAAAGGTGGCCTCTCTCAAGTTTGATGACTATGTAGTCCTTAGGGCAGCTCAGAAAGGGCGGAGGGCTGGAGAAGAAGGAACTTGGAACATGGTGGCTGGACCCCAGAGCATTGGGAGCTGGGGTAGGGATGGACGCCTCAAATGGAAAGCAATTGTGGTTAAAACGCGTTAAGGACATGGTCTGGGTTTGCATTCCAGCTTTTCTGCTTGATAACTAAGAAACTTTGGCAAGTAACTTAACACATTATTGACCAGGGGATTTTCACAGAAACCTTGGCTGACAATTTGTTATGTAAGTGAATATTGTTACATCTCCAATCAATAACATTTGGGTAACAAATGTTACATCTCTAGTCAATAAGTTGTTAATTTCTCTGTGCCTCCGTTTTTTCATCTGCACAATGGGTCTTAAAATGTCACCCTTAGAGAGTGGTTATGAGGTTTAAATAAGTCAGTGGGTTTAAATGAAAATAAAGCGCTGAATACAATGCTTGGTCTACACATTGGCTATTACTTAGACTTTCCTGACAGTGGGATTTA
Source organism: Okapia johnstoni (assembly GCA_024291935.2). Lineage (NCBI taxonomy): Eukaryota > Metazoa > Chordata > Mammalia > Artiodactyla > Giraffidae > Okapia > Okapia johnstoni. The sequence continues at coordinate 13,891,218 of CM044325.1, forward strand.
CTGGGGATTTTTAAAATAACTTTCTGTAAACAAAGTGCATATTATTTACGTAATCTGAAAAACAGACAATAACACTATTTTTCTAAGAGACAAGGAAGGAGTCTGGTGGGTAAGGGGGTCACAGTCATCTCTGCTAGCTCCTGCTCCTTGCCCCACCTGTAGGTTGCTCGGTGCACACGTGTCGGGGAGGTAAGTTTCAATCCCACCACCCTGCCTGTTCTCTTTGGTCCCTCGTTGTCCTAAGAGTTTCACAGTGTGAGGCTCCAACCTTCCTGGATGCTGTCATGGTTTGCTCCCGAGAGTCGTTTGTTCTCATAACTTGCATGGAGAACAGAAATGAAATCACCCAAGGGTTCCCCTGCAGAGAGGATTTGCCGAGCAGTGCAGTAGCAGGGTTTTCTCAGGACTGGGCAGAGGTCTCTGAAAGTGGGAAGGTATATGCAGTGCTGAGCAGAGGAAGGAGGGAGGGGCAGCCTGCGTTTGCAAAAGCAGTAGCCAAGACCACACGTTTTATGAAGTGTTTTATGGTGAAGCTGTAATTGGAACCCTGGTATTTATCAAGAATTATGAGGTGTGATGGTCTTAATGCTGAGAGTCCAATGGGGACCTGAGAGAAACTGGCCGGGGGAAACAGAGAAGTAGGCATCGTGGAGTGGGTTGCTTGGATTCCTCACTCTGCTTAAATCTGCCTATTTATTATTTTTAAAATTATTGTTATTCAATTTTTACTCTGGGACATTCAAAACTCAACTTAGAGGCAAACCAGAGATATTTGACAGTTACCTGCTGTCTTTCTGAAACACGGTTGCTAAGCCTCATTGAATGGTTCGATCCTCTTACTACCTTCTAGAGACAAAAAGTACCTCTGGGTCACTTCCAGCTCAGAGGGCAGGGCAATGGGATCCAGTTAGAGTGCTCAGGACCCAGAAGCCCTTGCCATATAGAGAGAGGGCGGTTGTCAGGCCCGTGATTGATCCTGTTCATCTTTGCCCTAGCTTAACGTCTTAGTCCCCCGAGCTGAGGGACGGGCTTCCCAAGTGGCTCAGTGGTAAAGAGTCTGCCTGCCAATGCAGGAGGCTCGGGTTTGATCCCTGGGTCGGGAAGATCCCCTGGAGAAGGAAATGGCTGCCCATTCCAGTAATCTTTCCTGGAGATTTCCATGGCCAGAGGAGCTTGGTGGGCCTACAGTCCAGGGGGTCACAAAAAGTCAGATACTACCGAGCACGCACACACAAGCTGAGGGAAGGGGCTCCCATTTCTTTGGAAATTCAGAACCTGCAGGCTGCCTGAAGAAGGGATGTGGTCTCCTCTTTGTCTTGTTTACCTCGTGAGGGATGGCGGCCACGACTCAGGCTTTTGGAGCCACGCTGTGTCCAGAGCAACAATCTTCAGTGGTTGGAGAAGGAACAGAAGTTGTTCACCAGGGTCCATGAGTAAAAGGTTTCAGGGGTCTTGGGTTGTAAGGATGTTTCTGTTTGTGCATTTTCAGGGGAAAATGCCTTCAATCACATCAAACATGTACTCAACCAAATTTGCCTGTCTGTATGACGGTGAGGAAATCCTCCTTGCTGTTTTCAGAATTTACCACCTCACTCCTGCCTCCGGGCCTTGGCACTTACTATTTTTACTCTCAGAATACATTTCCCAGGGTTTCCACATGGTCATCCTGACTTTCTTCAAGTCACTGATGAAATGTGCCCTCCTGACCCGCTTATATAAAATAGTCCTCCATCACTCTCTGTCCCATTGCATCACTCCATTGTTTTTCCACAGTACTTTGTGGTACTTACACTGTATGACATTATTTGTGTGTGATCTCTCTCTGTGTGAGCCTCTGTGGTGTTCACTGCTCTTTCTGTGGTGTGTAGAATAGTGCCAAGACCAGAGTAGATGCTCAGGAATGGATGAGCAGATGCTCAGTACCATCTGAATGGATGAGTGAATGAACAAATTAATGTCTTTGATTATATTTGGGTTTCAGATGTAAAATGTATTTTTTAAATGATAGAAGATGGAAATCTGAGTTCTTTTTTTATATAAATTTATTTATTTTAATTGGAGGCTAATTACTTTACAATATTGTATTGGTTTTGCCATACATTGACATGAATCCGCCACGGGTGTACATGTGTTCCCCATCCTGAACGCCCCTCCCACCTCCCTCTGGAAAACATGTATATTATCATATGTGAAATTAATCGCCAGTCTAGTTTCGATGCATGATACAGAGTGCTCGGGGCTGGTGCACTGGGATGAGTTCTTTTTTAAAAATTTTTATTGAAATGTAGTTGATCTACAATTTTGTGCTGGTTTCAGTTTCAGATGCAAAGAAAAGCAGTTCAGTTACACACACATATTTAAAATATATGTATCCTTTTTTTTTTAATATTCTCTTCCATTATAGGTTATTATAAGACATTGAGTATAGTTCCCTGTACTATACAGTAGGTCCCCATTGGCCATCCATTCTATACACAGTAGTGTGGATATCCCAGTCCTAAACTCCTAATTTGTCCCTCTCCTGCTCCCTGAACAACCACAAGTCTGCCTTCCATGTCCATGAGTCTATATCTCTGTCCCCAAAATAAATTCACCTGCATCACTTTTCTAAACTCCACACGCAAGCAATACCACACAATCCGTCCCTAGCTGTCTGTCCCACCCCCGCCTCCAGCACTCAGCACACACACACCACATCCTCTCCATCCATCCATCTATCCGTCCGTCCATAGACACCCAGGCTGCCTTCATGTGCTGGCCACTGCAGACCGTGCCACTATGAACACTGGGGTCTGAGTTATTAGTAGGGCTGCTTTTCAGCCACGTACCTTGTGTCTCAAGCATTTCATCTGCTATGAGGTACACGTGGGCACTGCAATGGATGTGTGTGTGGTTATATGTGTCTCAAAATGAAGTGGTCAGATCTTGGTACACAGATATTATTATTATTATTAATTGTTATATTCTGGGGCACAGATAATGGGTTTCCCTCCTTTGAAAATGGGGTACTGACATTGTAGACACAGCAGCATGGTTTTTGTAACTTACCTGAGCCCTTACAATCTGTCAGAGCAGGACAAAGATGAAAGTCTCATTTGCAAGCTGCAGCCCCATCCTAGAATCATTATTACCACATTCTGGGGGAGATGTCCCAGGGGTTGAACCAAAGTGACCGGGACCAGTTTGGGGCTAGTATTTTCTCATACATGAACTCCTGTGAATGGGATACAACGGCCTCTCTTAGTGACCAAGGGGAAGTGGAACTAAGACTAGGAAAGGAGATACTGCATTTTCCTCTAATTTTATTTTTAAAAAATAAAAAAAAGTTAAAATATTTATTTACTTATCTTTGGCTGTGCTAGGCCTCTGTTGCTGCGTGAGGGCTTTCTCTAGTTGCAGCGAATGGGGGCTACTCTTCTTATCTGTGCGTGGACTTCTCCTTGTGGTGGTTTCTCAGGAGCATGGGCTCTAGGCACGTGGGCTTCAGAAATTGTGGTGCACGGGCTTAGTTGCCCCACGGCAAGTGGAATCTTCCTGGACCAGGGATTGCACCCATGTCCCCGGCAGTTGGCAGGTGGATTCTTAACCACTGGACTACCAGGGAAGGCCCATTTTCTTCTCATTTTAAAGAAGAAAATAAAAGGTACGCACTTTTCCAGGAAGTATATTCCTTCTGGTCTCTTCTGGACAGATTATTTGTTTTGTTTTACGGGCATAAACCTCAGAATCATTTTGGACAGAAGGTTGTCTTTTGTCAGTATCTGTATGGGGTGAGCTTGGAAGTAAATTCAGCACACAGGCTTATGACCTCCCTGATAACTCCTCTCTAAAGGACAGCTTCTAAGTTTTGTGTTTTAAAAAGGTAATACTTTCCTGTATTAAAAAAATATTCTGTCCTCTTCCAGGCATTTTAGAAGGCTTATTCACCATTCTTCAAAATAAAGTTTAACTATAGAGCAAGACACATGTATAGCATTGTTTCAAAAGTCAAAACCTAAAAAAAAAGCCTACCAAAAATATGTATACACACACTCACCTCTGAAACCCTCTTCCATTCCCAGAGTTAACCCCTGAGAGCGTTTTTTACTTCTCTTTCCAGAATTTTTCTCCATGCATTATAATTGTACATATGAGTATACCATTTTTATATATTTATATCCTGTGTATTTTTCCAAATAGTGATACATCATTCTTTAAAACAGATGCAGTCTTTCATTGCATCAAAGTGTATCAGAATTTATTCAGCCAACCCATATTGATGGAGTTTAGGTTATTCCTCAGATTTTACTATTATAAACAATTCTGCAAAGACTATACATCTTTGTGCATAGGCATGCACACTTCTCTAGGACAGATATTAAGAAAAAAATTTCCAGGGGATCAAAGAGCATTGCATACTTTTAATTTTGATAGAAACTACAACATTAACCCTCCTTCCACTGCGCCTTACCAATATAGACCCCCATGTTTAATTTTTTACATCCTTTCCAACACTAGATGTTATAATTTTAAACTATTTTGTCAATTTGATGTGCAAAAATTGCTCTTTTCCTTTGCTATGCTCTGATTTCCAAGGTATTTGAGAATCTGTCTGTCGCTTGTGATGCTCCCAGCATTGGTGGGTTTTTAAAATTATTTTCAAACATTTTCATTAATAAGACTATCCCAGAAATGCCTCTCTTCCAGGCAATTGGTAGTTAAAATATTGAAATCTTTTGCAAAAACAACCAGCTTTTACCGTATGTGTGTTGATAGTGATATGAAAGTGACTTGGAGGGATAAAGCATTTTCTAATCTGGAAATCAGTATGGAATCACAGCTTCTGGTTATGTTATGTGTTCTCAATAACTCTGAAAACACAGAATCTATGGAAAGAAATATGTTGGTGTACATAGTTGGGTTATAATCATACTTTTAAAGCTAATATTAGAGGAGTGAGGCCACCTCTGCCACTAATGTGGCCCATGACTAGTTAATAAACTGGGAGATGAAACAAAAAAAAACAAATAAACATTGAAATACTTTCATACTTGTTGGTAGAGTGCCCTGACCTTTAGTTCCTATTCCCTCACCCCCTGCCATGAACTTACCTGGGAGGCAGCAATGAAGTTAATATGCAGGCTAGAGGTGCAGGGGACCTTTAAGACCCTGCTTTGTCACAGTGCCAGCCTCTGTGCAGATGGTTTGGTGCCCCGATGTACTGTTTAAACAATATTTAGACAATTCTCTCCCCTACTTGCAACCACGTGCGCTCCACCTGTGTTTTAAGACATTTGGCAATTTCTGGCTTCTGAGAGAGCTGCTGGAACATACAGCCGGAACATACAGCCAGCAGTTTTTGTCCCTGTTTTGTTTGCCAGTTTTCCAGGATTACGCTTGCATAATTTCCTTGTGCCCTTAGCCTGCACACCATAATCCCAGAGGGCACACCAGGGAAATAAGATGGCCCTTATGTAACTTGTTATGTAAGAGTCCAGAGATCCGAGTCTCTCTGGAGAGTGTCTGCCACCTTTTCCAAGAGGTCTGAAAGTTCATTTGGGCAGGGGTTTATGTTGTCTCTTTCAGTCAATTGAATTCTTTCAAAAGCATTGTGTTATTTCAGAAATGGCTGACGGGAAGGGAGAAAGAAGAAAGGACAGTATATTCTGTGTCGGATGCTTAGTGGAAGTTATCGTATCTAATTTAATCTTCTCTGCAATCCTCTTTCCTTCTAAACAGACCCAGCCTTTCAGGAACAAAAGCGAGTAGCTGAGACTCGTGGCTGGAGATACCAGCTCTGGGCTATGCAGTCAGACCCAGGTTCTGTGTATAGAATGAGCCTGTGTGTGTGTGGGATGTGTGTGTGTGTGTGTGTGTGTGTATGTGATGGGGCATGAGTAAATCAGAATCATGCTAGACCGCTCTGTTTCATGACCTATTCTCTTGAAGCCAAACTTTGCCTACCAACATAAAGCTGATAGGAAGCTCAGACCCTTCTGAACACTTTCAGTGCCTTGGGGGCCAGGCTGAGGCCAGCTTTTTGATCTCTGTGCCATAGATACCCTCCTTGGGCCTGGCTGTGCTCAGATGGACTGGAGGCTGGCACTTTGGCTCCCTAATGCCCATCTCCGTCCTCTTTACCTCAGAGCTATGGCAGATCCCAAAGCAGCAGGTCCCATGTAACATGCTTGCCTGTCACAAGCTGGGTCTCCCTGCTTCTTCTGCCTCTGATCAGGGAAGTGACGTGGAGAGGAGACCATACCAGGGTGAATGTTTGCAATGACCAAGCTCATCAAGCCTCAAAGAAAAAGCTTAACCAAAGCCTGAGGAAATGGGGTTCTGGTTGTTTAACTTTTAGGGTCATTAGGAGATGAAAATAGAGGGGTTTCTCAGCAAGTATATTTTTGGTAATTCTCTCTTAGTTTTAATCCTTACATTGAGAAAGTAATAAAAACACATGGAAAAACATTCAAATTGTGCTAAAGAGTGCCTGCCTCTCACATGAGATACCTATTTACATATTTTTCTCCTAACAGGCCACCTCTATTAACAGTGCACCATGATCCACCAACAATATTATCTGTAATCTTTGTGTATTAGGTTGGTGCAAACACAATTGTGGTTTCGGATCATGAATTTTAAATCATTATAACTAGGCTCAAACACATCTTTATTAATCAAAATAGGAACCATTACAATCAACATATTTTTGCCAAAAAGAAATTGTTTATTTATGTAGCATTAAAATCTGTGCTTTAGAATTCAAGGAACTCTTGGAAAGCATTTTCTGTCTCTTGCTGATTGTGGAAATGTTTTCCCTGCAAAAGGTTGTCAAGATGGTTGAAGAAGTGGTAATTGGTTGGCAAGTGGTCAGGTGAATATGGTGGATGAGTCAAAACTTGGTAGTTCAATTTTTGAAGCATTGGTTGTGCGACATGCGATTGAGTGTTGTCATGGAGAAGAACTGGGCCCATTCTGCTGACATTTTTCAGTGCATCGCATTGATTTGCTGAGCATACTTCTCAGATATAATGGTTTTGCTGGGATTCAGAAAGCTGTAGTGGATTGGATGGGCAGCAGACCACCAAACACTGACCATGACCTCTTTTGGTGCAAGTTTGGTTTTGGGAGGTGCTTTGGAGCTTCTTCTTGGTCCAGCCACTGAGCTCGTCATTGCTGGTTGTCGTATAAAGTCCACTTGTCATTGCACGTCACAAACCGATCGAGAAATGGTTCATTGTTGTTGTGTAGAATAAGAGAAGATGACACTTCAGTATGATGATTTTTTTTCTTTGATCTGTGGTTAGCTCATGAGGCACTCACTTATCGAGCTTTTTCACCTTTCCAATTTGCTTCAAATGGCAAGCAACCATAGAATGATTGATGCTGAGTTCTTTGGCAACTTCTCACTTAGTTGTAAGAGGATCAGCTTAGATGATGGCTCTCGGTTGGTTGTTGTCAACTTTGGATGGCTGGCCACTACGCTCCTCATCTTCAAGGTTCTTGCCTTCTTTGCAAAACTTCTTGAACCACCACTGTACTGTATGTTGGTGAGCAGTTCCTGGACCAAATGTGTTGTTGATATTGTGAGTGTTGATGTTGTGAGTTGCCTACGCTGCTATATAACCCATTTTGATTTCGAATAAGAAAATTGCTTGAATTTACTTTTTTGTCTAACATCATTCCCATAGTCTATAAGAAATATATAATAAACAGCAAGTAATAAGTCCTTAACCAAAAAAACATAGAGCAGGAAATGTGCATTAAAATGATGTATAACACAACCACATTTATTTAAGAAGGTTTTCCAATATCAAATGGGAAATTTCAGCAATGCAAAAACCATGATTACTTTTGCAGCAACCTAATATATAATAACAAGTGTGTATATTTTCTGTCTATCTAATCATTTATCATCAGATAGAATAGAATAGAATCATGATTCTCTTCCAACCTATGCTTAACTCTTGTGGTTGAAAGTTATTTAGAATTCTCAAATTTATTTTCTCATCTTGGTTTGTTGGGGGTCACTACACCCCTGACAGAAGGTCTTATGTGTCCCCTGGGATGCCTGTCTGAGGTCCAGTACTCATTCTAAAGTCCTCCAGCTGATGAAAGTGTAGCGCTGAATCAAGCAGCAAGCAGAGACCTCTCTGAGGTGGGGTTGCCATACCCTGCCCCATACTCCTCCTTGTGTCTGTCTTTCTCTTCAGAGAATATAAGGAGATGCTGTAGAAGGGGGTGATAATTTTTCTCCTAGTCTTCTAGGTTCTTGGATGGTAGCCTGTGTAATAAAAAGGCAGATTAACAGGAGGAAAGCAAATTTAATTACTTATGCATATACGTACAGGAACTCCACAAAGATCTGAGGCCCAAAGGCAGCCAGGCAATCGAGACATATATATCATTCCAAGCTTAGAAAAGGGATAGGGGTTTAGGGCTTCAAGAGGAGAAAGGCAATTCATAGGAAGAGAAGAAGAGCAGATATTTGGTAGATAAATGTTTGCCCTGCCATGCTGGTAAGTCTATCAGATGAAAAAGTTACGTCTGGTAATAGTTTTCTTCCAGAAATACAGACCTCCTTTCTAAATTCTTTTAGACAGTTAAGAGGAAGGTAAAAAGGTCTTCCCAGGTGGCACAGTGGTAAAGAATCTGCCTGCCAATGCAGGGGGTGCAGGAGATGTGGGTTCAGTCCCTGGATTGGGAAGATACCCTGGAATGGGAAATGGCAACCCACTCCAGTATTCTTGCCTGGAAAATTCCATGGACAGAGGAGCCTGGTGGGCTCTAGTCCATAGGGTCGCAAAGAGTCAGACATGACTGAAAGACTGATCACGCTCAAAAAGCTTTACTGAGACTGCTGGATCTTAATTGACTTCAACTCAAGACGATCCTTAAGCCAAAAAGGCATATTTTGGGGTTGGCATGTTCTGCTCCCCTTCAATGCCCTGTGGGTGGATGGATCCAGTTGGGTGAGATTTCATGGAATCCCTGCTTCAGCAAAAGCAAAGCCCTCTTTGACTCATCCTTTGCTAGAGAAGTATCCTAATTTATAATCCTTTCTCCCTGCATGGAGACTACCTGTTTACCTATGTTGATTGCTAGATAACCATATGCTCTAACAGAAGGAGGTCAGTTTTCTCCGCAGCAAATTTTTTCCCCCTTTAAGTATGGCAAGAGTAAAGGCTTGAGAAAAAGCCTTTAAAAAGTAAAACTTTTTACTACAACAGCCTCTGAATTACCACCTGAGAAACCAGTACTCTACTGGGCCTTGTCACAAGTGGAAAACAGGATGATCCCCAAAGAACTACTCTCTAGAGAGCAGAGATACAGTTAGGCAGATTCCTTTTTCAGAGAAAGGAGAATAACCTGTTGGTTGTGTTCCTGTTCTAATCTGGTCTTCTGGAGAACTCTACGTCTGGTTCCCTCATCTCATAGAGCCCCATGTAGACCTGGGTCCTAGCCTCTGCCATCTGCTACTCAATAGCTATGTAACTTTGGGCAGGTAAGTCTCCATGGGCAAAATAATTGTCTATTGTTTTAGTTGCGAGTGATAGATGCCTGACTTAATCTGACTTTAATACGTGAGTGTATTGGCTTATTAGCTGAAAAGTCCAGGGGTAGCTTCAGGCAGCGTTGGATCCAGAAGCTAAAATCCTATCATTAGGACTTGTTCTAATGTACTAGTACATTTTAAAATAGAAGTAGAATCAAATCATAAGTATTCATTGATTTTGGATCCAAACTGAATAATGTAGTGACTTCGTATCAATACAGCTCTTGGCACATTCTTGAGTCAGTGGAAAGACCTTCTTCTGTACCAGTATGTTTTTATAACCCAGGAGAACTGCCTGCTGTTGGGGTGACTCAGGTATCTGTTTTACACAAAGATTACTGAACACCTCTTGATGCTTTTGAAAACAGTGAATAAAGTGAATAGTTACTCATTGCCTTACTTACTTCCCTCTTTGTCACTGTTTCTGTTGGCTTAGCATGCTGGTAGCCATCCAAACAGCTGGTTTCCAATTTGGCTATATACTGATGAAAGGTTGCCCCTCATATCCCCCATCAACATTTACAGAGACCCGTGTGTACTAAGAGGGTTAAATTGTGGTGCTGGAGAAGACTCTTGAGAGTCCCTTGGACTGCAAGGAGATCAAACCAGTCAATCCTAAAGGAAACTAACCCTGAATATTCATTGGAAGGACTGGTGCTGAAGTTCAATACTTTGGCCATCTGATGCAAAGAGCTGACTCATTGGAAAGACTGAAGGCAATAGGAAAAGGGGGCAGCAGAGGATAAGATGGGTAGATAGCATCACTGACTCAATAGACCTGAATCTGAGCAAACTCTGGGAGATAGTGAAGGACAAGAAAGCCTAGTGTACTGCAGCCCATGGGGTCACAAAGAATCAAACATGATTCAGTGACTGAATGACAACAAAAGAAGGTCATACCCTTTGGGCAAAGTCTTCATGATTAGCAAAGCCCTCTGTGGGGTTTGGTTAACCAATAAACAGCCCCACAGTGATCCAAGAGATGGATATTGTAGAACCACAGCTCTGTAGCTTCTCTTTTTTTCCACAAATTTATTTCTGATGGTCATTACTCAGGCTTATAAATCAGTTAATTTACATAAATCAACAAAAATAAAATTTTCATGAATCAAAAACAAGCCATAGAATTCTCTGGTCTCAAGTATTACAGGGACCTCAGTAAACACAATGGAACATTTGGGATTTGGTTTATCATTCCTCTAAGGCAAGGGTCAGCAAACTTTTTCTGTAAAGATCAGATGGTAAATATTTTATGCTTTGTGATCCATTTGGTGGGCTATGATTTGCTGACTCCTGCTCTAAATTCTAGTTAGTTACAAAAAGCAGAGCAAAAGATGGAGTATTTGCATGGGCTGCCCAGTTTCTCAAATGCAGTCTTTAAAAACTCAAGCTTTAGAGTTGGACACATGTACGTTTAGCTCTGTGGTCCTGCTGCTTTGTGGGTGAATTTAGGCATGTTAGTTTTCTTGCCTATAAAATGGGAATAATAACAGTCTTCCCTCAATGACTCATGATGATTAAGCAAAGAAAGTCACTTGCCCCAGAGTTGGTGTGCTAAATGATAGTAGTATAACTTGCACTGTTATCAATAACCAAGACCAATGGGTAAAAGGAACTATTTGGTAGCATGCAGTTGAGAAATTGACCTATCTGGTTACCTTCAAAGGAAATTAGGTGGGGAATGCCAAGAAACCTATTTTCATCATCATCTTCTAAGAGAGGAATCTGAGACTAGATCAGATTTGCTTTGCACTGTTGCTAGGAGGCTAGTGCTAACTCATGACAGACCATGTTCCTTTCTCTGACAAATGAGTCCTTACATCATTCAGAGGAAAATCTCCAATTAAAAATCTCTTTTCTGAACACTTTCTTCAGTCATAGAGTTAAGGCAAGTGGCCTGCTTTGGGTCTGAATCATCAACATGGTCTGAGAACAGGTGGGAGGAGGGACTACCGCCATGGGAGCTCTGGGACCTTGCTAATTACTTCCCAGTGACTTCATCATGCTGCCTTGATTTTGCAACCCTTGTTGCCATGGCTGAAGCTTGAAAGAATTTGGCCTGAAGCCACCTATATCCTCAACATACCGAGGAATATAGCTTTCAATAACTAAATTTTATATTTATTTCAGAATTATGAGCTATGAGGTTGAAGTTGGGTGTGTTGGTTAAGACTGGAGAATGAAAAGTTTACTTCCGAATGGCAAAGTAAAAGAAAGTGCAAAATAGTAATCTCTTTTTCTTACACACACACACACACACACACACACACACACACACACGCACACACACACACACACATCACATCACATCACATCACATCACACCATACGCTACTTGGAACAATTGGAAGTCATTTCTATGATCCAGTAACTAAAGAAATATCTAAGAATGTTATTCTCATCTGAAAGTTCCAGGTTCTTGCAGCTGCTATTTTTATGATAAAAAAGGAAGAGGTTTGGAGTAAACACAGATCAGCCTGCGATTTCCAGCTCTGTCCTTTCCTAGCTATTTGACAGCAGGCAAATTACCAAATCTTGTTTCCTCATCTGTAAAATAACTTAACAATCACTTCTCACATCGTACAAAACGTCTTTCTTAAAAGATGCTGCAAGTAACTGCTGTCCAGCCGGACTTTACAGAACTGGAGTTCAAATTACCAAATCTGCACACCCTGCCCCTCACTGTAGACTTGTTAAAAAAAAAAAAAAAAGGCTGAAGTCATTCTCAGCATTTTAGCACATATTGAGTCATTGCTCTAGAGGGTTCTAATCCTGGGGCCATGATAACAAGGAGACCTGCTGAAAAGACAATGTAAAACCTACTCCACCCTCCATAGCCTGCTGGCCTGACATTAGTTGTTCTTCTTTGCATTGTCTCTACTTGCTCTCAGGGAAGGTGAGGGCACAGGTCACTTGCTTTTCATTCTTGTCCCTTGGGAAACCTTGCTCCAAGTTGTAAATTATGTGACACCTTTAGTAACAACATGATTCACTCTGAACCATACTCCTGGCCAATAAATATTCATTCCTTGCTTGGAGATTTCGTTTATGCACACAGGGAAAGTCCTCATCTATACAGAGCCACGGGGGACAGGATTGCTAACTTAACAGGAGCCAGGCAGGTGTATAAATGAAGTCAGGAGGTGGTTGATGCTCCTGTTAACATTTCTTTCAGGAAAAACAGCAGTGTACGTCTTTGTTGTATCTGACACTTGGCCTTGGCATCAGGGAGCAAAAGGGACGGGTGGAAACTGTGGCAGAGTAGAAAATTTGTGTCTGTCTAAAGGACAATCACTTCTCAGTTCTAGTTACCACTCAGGAATTAAGTTGGAGGATACCTAGATTTTTCTAATACTCTAAGAGATGAGAGAAATCTGAATTTTGACATGAAATCTATTAGCTTTTAAACATTGTTCAATAATTGAAATTTTAAAAAGTGGTAACAACAACTGTGTGTTACTCTTATGTTTATAAGCCCTTCCATAGACTGAAAGGGAGAATTGGTGGGGAACAAATGAAGTTGGGGGAGAGATGGTTATGTGGACTAATACCTCAAAAAGTGATGTATGGCATTTCTTGCAACACTCTCCAAGTGGAAAATCTTGTCTGTTTCATTTAAGTTTTATCACATTCCTCAGACTTTACTTACGAAGGCAGGAAAGTGGTCAAACACCTTTGGTATTTTAGATCCAAACAAAGAGCAATGATGTTTAGTTAAGAAAAATGTAAATGGTTAACAATTTGCTGGCATTTATCTCTGCAAATTAAAAGAGATTTTTAGGATTAGTTCTCAACTTGTTACCTTTAGCATTGCTAAAATTACTTCTGACTGAACTTAGCTGAAAATAAAAGGAATATTTGCCTAAAGGAGTGAATGGGTTCTGTGACCTGTCTCCATTATTTTTGGTGTAAATACAGAAGAATATTTTCTTAGTGGCTGAGAAAGACCTCTTTGGAAGTACTTGTTATACTGTGTAGGGATGGGGAAGAGACCCACTAAAAGGAGCATGCTTGAAGAACAACAGCTGGGCAGCTGTTGGACAATCCATCAGGCTTGTGTTTTGCTCAATGGACTATGGTAACTGAGAGAGAGGAATTTGGAGGAGTATGAGGAGGAAGGACAAAGATGCTTACAAAGAACTTTTATTATATGTTTGCTGATGGTGTGTGATGTAAAACCTCTTCTCCCCCTACTCGGTATTGCACTGTGAAGTTAGATCTGTTCTCAAGTAAGGGACAATGGGCCAAGTGTCAGTAGAATGTGACCTTAGGGCACATGGGCTGGGTAGAGGAAGGAGGCGAAATTGCCCATGGCAAGAAAGCCTGCCACTTCTGTATTAACTCGAAGCCCTAGGATGTCCTGGAGTCCAGGGAACTGATTTCAAGGAACACTGTAGATCTTATCAAACCCCTATTATCATATTTTATCCTAGCACTTGATTTGATCTGCTGGTTTTCACTGAACACCTAGTAGGGGCCTGGCATTGTGCATGCCATTGTATAGTGGATTTAAGGAAAGATAAGACATGATCCTTGTTTTGATGTCATGATTTAAGAGCCAACCAGATAAGTCCTTGATGTGGAAATAAAGCACACTCAGAAATAAATGAAAGATTTTAGCAGTTTGAGCAAAGATTGAACCTTTCTTCCCAAGCACCTGGGATGAAGAGCTTTCACTTCAGTTGTTGTGGAGTGAAATGGTGATGATGGTCCAATGGCCAACATACTGGACCACTTTCAGGGATATTGGAAGAGCTGTGACTGGAATGATTCAAGAGTGCATAAAAAGTCAAGGTATGAGTACTTTCAGTAATTAGAGGCCCTAGTTGCTTTTGGCAAGGTCATCAGATGTTAGTTTGAGCTTCCAGTCGACTTCAAGGCTGAGGAGTTTTGTATATTCTTTCCTTGCGCTTTGTTCATGCTTCTCTGCAAATCCATACCCATTGGAAGAGCCTCCTATTTAGTGCCCGACCTGGGGAAGCTCCTGCCACTTGGTGACAAAATCACCTCCTAGATCCTAAAGACTTGGGTTCCCCTGGTACCTGCAAATCATTATTCTCTCAATGAAATCTTGTGTGCTTAGTCATTCAGTCATGTCCAACTCTTTTGGCCCCATGGACTGTAGCTCACCAGGCTCCTCTGTCCATGGGGATTCTCCAGTCAACACTGGAGTGGGCTACCATGCCCTCCTCCAGGGGGTCTTCCCAATTCAGGGATCGAACCTAGGTCTCCTGCATTACAGGCAGATTCTTAACCAGCTAAGCTACCAGGGAAGCCCCAGTGAAATCTGAATGAGCACCTAATAAATATTGGGTCCAGGAGTAGATATAGGCCCTTCCCTCGAAGAGTTTAAATACTAATAGGGAAGACATTCAGACATTAAGGAGGCAATCTGAATGTGATAAAGTATGAAGTGCAGGCTGTTACAGGCATGAAAAGTAGATTGGGACTCAAGAAAGGATTATTCAAAGAAACAATGTCAAAGAGTCAATTAAGATTTCAGGTTTAATATAAGAAGTAATATAGTCCTAGAACACCATGAACTACATCTAACTATTAAAAGTGGAGGGGAGGAATGGATCATAAAAAAGGATGTATTCCACTTGGGGGCTTTGCCAAATTTATGTAGACCACTGTGAACCAACCTGTCTCAGTAAGTTACCAGTTTGAGAAATGCACATTCTTCTCTTAAGAAGGAATTTTCTTGGTGATTGAATGGCTCTGTTTATCACTTGTAAAATAAACATATAAGACTAGTTAAGAGGAGATTGGGCAGTCAATCTGGTGGAATTAACAGGGACTGAATATCTAGTTGACAGATTCAGTTCAGTTCAGTCGTTCAGTCGTGTCTGACTCTTTGCAACCCCATGGACTGCAGCCCACCAGGCTTCCCTGTTCATCACCAACTCCCAGAGCTTCCTCAAACTCATGTCCATCAAGTCGGTGATGCCATCCAACCATCTCGTCTTCTGTCGTCCCCTTCTCCTCCTGCCTTCAATTTTTCCCAGCATCAGGGTCTTTTCCAATGAGTCAGTTCTTCACATCAGGTGGCAAAAGTTTTGGAGTTTCAGCTTCAGCATCAGTCCTTCCAATGAATATTCAGGACTGATTTCCTTTAGGATTAACTGGTTTGATCTCCTTGCAGTCACTTGCAACTCCTTGAAGTTGACAGATTAATAGCCATATATTTAGCAGCTCATTAGAAGGAAAAACACAAGTCATCTAGGAGGCCCTGAAATGCTTCCTTTGGTGTATTAACCTAAAATAATGAAACAGGCAGTTATTTTTTACAAGCAAGACAGGTTTACTTAGGAGAAGTGAAGAACTGAAATTTGGGACATGCAACTATAATGAAACATGTATAAATCTGGTAAAAAAAAAAAAAAGAGGAGACATTTATAGAGGAGAAGAGGAAGTTGGGAGGGACTGCTATAAACAAAAAGTCCATCAGAGGAAACTTTGAGTTCAAACTCTAGTGGCTTCTCGTTGGCTGAGTTGTGAGTCTCTCATTGGCTGAACTGTTGCCAGGAAAGCAGAAATCTTCCTTATTCCTGATCAGGGTAGTGTCTCTCCCTGCTGGAGATGCAAGGTATGTCTCTTCCTGTTGGTTTGTGCATGAGAGGTCTCCTTTCTGGTCCCCTAACTCCACTGTAGAGAGTTTCCTTTCATTAATTTTCACAGGTGATGGGTACCATTTAGAGACAGGATGTTGACCAGTCTTTGAAACACGCTAATGGTTAAGGAAAGATGGCGCTTTAGCCTCTGTTTATCTGGAGCTTCCCTCACTAGTGGAAGAAGGGAGGAAGGGTGATGTCGAAGAATTCTGCCTACATCACAGGAAGGGAGACTGAGAGGCAAGCCCCCTGCGTCTCTAAACAGACCTCTAGAAGGAGAGGAGTGAATATTGAACAGAAACTCCCAGTGTCTGCCACCTTGCCTCTTAAGCTTACTATAAACATCAAATAAGACACTTAGCCTATGGTCTGGGACTATTACTTTTCTATTGTTGCTATAACAAATTACTACAAATTAAGTGTTTTAAAGGCCTCCCAGGTGGTGCTAGTGGTAAAGAACCTGCCTGCCAATGCAGAAGATGTAAGAGACATGTGTTCGATTCCTGAGTCGGGAAGATCCCCTGGAGGAGGGCATGGCAACCCACTCTAGCATTCTTGCCTGGAGAATTCCATGGACAGAGGAGCCTGGCAGGCTATGGTCCACAGGGTCACAAAGAGTCGGACATGACTGAAGCAACTTAGCATACATGCACAGCCTAAAATCAAGATGTCAGCAAGACCGTGTTTCTTTCTGAAGGCTGTAAAGAAGAGCTTGGTTTTTTGCCTTTACCAGCTTCCAGCAGCTGTCCACGCATCCCTTGACTCATGGCCAGCGATGTTAGACCAAGTCTTTCTTACATTGCCATTTCTCTAGTTCTCTCTCTTTGCTGCCTCCTTCTACTTATAAGAGCACTTGTGATGATATGTGTCTCACTTGGATAATCCAGAATAAACTCCATCTCAAGGTCAATTAATGAGTAACCTTAATTCCCCTTTGCCATGTAACTGACATTCTCATGGGTCCTAGATTAGGTCATGGACATTTTGGGAGAGTGGGCATGATTCTGTATCTGTACTATTATGCTGGTACACAATAAAAGTCAATCAATGGTCCCTGCTTATTATCAGTACTCCTGATCTGTTCTTTCTCAAGTGTAAGATTAGCTACTGGCCTTCATTCTTCAAATGCAGGACCGAAGCCTCAGCTCTGGTAAACTTTAGAAAGCCTGCCCTTGACTGTCTCAGGGGGCAGGGATGTGGCCAGATCCCACCTGGAGGGCTGTGTCTGGCCTAGGAGGTACATTTTAAGTGAATGTAAGTGGTTTGAAGTGCTGCAACCAGGGTGGTCAGGAACTTAAGGAAGGAAAATTATGGGGAAGCTGTTGGGTAGAGAAGGAATTAGGCTTCAGGTATTACAAGTGTGTCATGATTAAGAACATGCACCTTACATATGTAGAGCTGGGTTCCCATCCCAGTTCAGTCGCTCACCAGCTGCCCGGCTTTGGGCAAATGACCTCCCCTCTCTGATCTCCAGTTTTTTGTCTATGAAAAGGAAGAATAATAGTATCTATGTCGTGAAAGTGTTTGGAGTGGTCAGTGAGATAATGCATGTGAAATGTCTAGTATGTTGCCTGGTGCTAGCTATTATTATTATTAACTAATTCCATGGGGTAGAAAAATAACCAGTGAGTAGAAGCCACAGGGAAAATTTAGTCTTATTGTAAAGGAGGAGCTTTGTAATAGTGAAAGCTGTCTAGTGGCAAGACGGTGAGATGTGTGAAATCATAAGCTCCCCTTCATCACACCAGTTCAGATTTCGACTGGACATCAGCCTGTGGATCGACAACAGCAAAGCCACCTGGATGCTTTCTAAAAAGTCCAGAGGTCTAGGACTCACACGATGTGCTAAACTGGGATGGTCAGGGATGGGGCTTAGAGATCTGTGTTTTTTTTTTTTTTTTTTAAATAGCACCCAGGAGCATTGATTGTCCAGGACAGGTGACAAGATGATGGGTTCCCTGAGCTCACATTGCCTTTTTCCTCCACTAGGGTCATACACTTCTCTCTGCATTCCTTCTCCGGGAGCTAGACTTGCATGTCCCTGAGTTGCTAGTGCCTGGGCAGAGATGGAAATATTTTTGTGTCCCTCACTCTGCAGACATCTCTAGAGAGGATGTAGCCAAAGGACCCTAGACTCAAAGGCAAAGTACAACACAGGACTTCATTCTGCTGCAAGACCACCTGGTTCAAGTCCCAGCTTAGCTGCTTCTGAACTTGGGCGAGCTTCAAAATCTGCATGTCTGAGACGGAATAACTCCTTCCCAGTAGAGGATGTCATAAAGAAATAAGTTAATAGAAGTGAAAATATTTTGTAAACAATGCAAATGTTAAGTTGTTATTATTTTTAATTTATTTATTTTGGCTGCACTGAGTCTTCATTGCTACTGGTGGGCTTTCCTTAGCTGTGGCGAGCCGAGGGCTACCCTCTAGTTGTGGCTCTCAGGCTCTAGGGTGCGGTTCAATAGTTGTGGCTGCATGGGTTTAGTTGCTCTGCGGCATGTGGGATACTCCTGGACCAGGTATCGAACCCATGTCCCTGGCCTTGGCAGGCAGATTCTTAACCGCTGGACTACCAGGGAAGGCTTTATTAAGTTATTATTAACTTATGTGTTTGTAAATTCAATGGATAAAATGTTGGTTATTATTTATAATTCAAAAGAAGAATGAAAAGAGAAGAGCCTACAAGGAACATTCTTTTGGAAGAAAAACTGTGTGAGAGTACTTTGCAGTTATGGGCATGCAGAGGCAGATAAAGACCAGGAATTTCTTTCCTGGGGCCCTTGAGACCACTCTTGGGTTAACCTGGGCTACCCAGAAACCCCATCAATTTTGTCTCATCTGAAGAAGACCTTTGCTGCTGTTGCTGCTGTTCAGTCACTCAGTTGTGTCCAACTCTTTGCGGCCCCATGAACCCCAGACCACCAGGCTCCTCTGTCCATAGGATTCTCCAGGCAGGAATACTGGAGAGGGTTGCCATTTTCCTTCTCCAGAGGATCTTCTTAAAGTGTTTTTTCAAGTCTAAAGTGCAAACAAAAAAGCACATAGACTTTAAATCTCCAGCTTAGTTAATTTTCGTAAATTGAACACGCATATGAAACTAGCCTCCAAATAAAAAAGAAAAGTAGAAAAAGAAAATCGGTAGCCTTAAGAAACCCCGCTGAGGCTGCAGAGTTTTTAACACAGTGACTTCAGAACAGACTGGGGCAAAATTCACATCCAGTGTTCTGGCCTCCCCTCCTTTTATTCAGCTTCTGGATGTCGTTCTGTCCAGAACCTGTGTCTAAGGATTTTCCCCCAGCAAGTCCTGTTCTTTGGGAGAGAGCCCAGAAGATCCTTCACACTGAGGTGTCGGCGAATGCCGTTCCTTGAATTTCTAGCTTTCATCTGGTCTCCTGCAGGGATATAAATGGACAGGTCTCTCTTGAGGAGGACTTTCAAGGCCTATGGGAGCCAGGAGTGGGTGATTTTGAAGAGCGATGAAAAAACCTTAAAGAAGTCCTAAAGCGTCACCCCGCAAAAGCACAATGTGGCCTTTTGATTCCCTGCCCTTGGAGACCTGATCATTTACATGGTCATGATGGTGACTTCCCCTCTTGCTTATTCCTGACACCACGTTTTGAGATTGGCTGCCTGGAGAGAAAAGGTCTGTGGACAGACAGACCACTCTGTTCACAGAAGACTGCATTGAAGAAAAGCAATGGTAAGGTGTGACCAAAATGCCCAGAAAGTCTTAGCTACCGGATGCCTCACCCAGTTTCGACTGGTGCCTGAAGGCTGGGCAGCTCGTTAAGCTCTTAGTCAACATATCAGCCACTTCCATGTCTGGGGGACGGATTGGGAAGGCCCAGTTTGGGAAGCTTCTGGGGCCAAAGGAGGAACTTCCCAGGCCTCCGGGCCAAATCCAGAGCTCTGTTAATCAAGGGAGTGCCTCGAAGTCAGAGTCCCATTGGGAAAGGGATAAATGTCCAGGCTCTTTGGTTGAAGGATCACATTTTCGAGAATCCAGATTAAGGGATGTTGATCTTGGCAATGGAGTCCTGAAAAATGGAATATTTCCTGCCATATCAGTAAACAAGGATACCATAGTCACCATCAATTGCAGCCACCACTAATGGTGAGGTGGTGAACCCTGAGGAAACTCAGGAAAGAAAGAATACCTGCTATGTAGCAGCCATCAGACTGCAGCCACTCCCTACTGTAAGTCCTGGAAAAACTCAGGATGTGAAAAATGCCAGAAACCAGCCCCAGATAGCTGAGGTACATGTCAAAGGAATGATTTCACTGACCCCAGACTCTTGCATCTTCCCAAACATAGAAAAGCTCTTGTTGTTTGGTTGCTAAGTTATGTTGGACTCTTTGTGATCCCTCGGAGTGCAGCACACCAGGTTCCTCTGTCCTCCAGTAACTCCCAGAGTTTGCTTAAATTCATGTTCATTGAGTCATTAATGCTATCTAACCATCTTATCCTCTTCTGCCCCATTCTCCTCCTGCCCTCAATCTTTCCCAGCATCAGGGTCTTTTCCAATGAGCCAGCTCTTTGCATCAGTTGGCCAAAGTATTGGAGCTTCAGCGTAGTATCAGTCCTTCCAAAGGGTAGTCAGTCCTTCCAATGAATATTCCAATGATTTCCTTTAGGATTGACTGGTTTGATCTCCTTGCTGTCCAAGGGACTCTAAAGAGTCTTCTCCAGCAACACAGTTCAAAAGCATCAACTTGAAAGATGCTAAATTTCTTAATTTGGGATATCTGGCTTCCTTTAATTAATATTAATCTTTTGATGTTCAGACTACCTGCCCTTTGTTGCAAAACTTCTGTACAAGCTGGCTCCTCCCCTCATCTCAGCATTGCTCTCAGGGTTACTTGAGGTGCTGTCTCCCGGCCTTAAGTTCTAAAAATTCCCACCAAATAAAAATAACTCTCAACTTTGAGCTTCTGAATATTTTTTAAGTCCACAGTCCTAAGCTATCTTCCTGCATCCTCATCAGTTTTTCCTGAAGGCCTCATTAGCTGAGGTTCATGGCTCCACATTCCCCGAGAGTGCTGGGAGCAGTGAGGCCACCACGCTTGGGCAGGGCAACTGGATCAAAACCACCAGCAAGGAAGGGTCAGCCCTTGGGTGGTTCTGACCTGCCCTTCCTACCTTCCACTGGTTTTTCTAATGTATTTGTTCTCTTTTCTCTCCTCCTCACAGATTTCTTAGTCTTTTAGAACGCTACCATCTAGAATGGAGTATCACACAGAACCTGTGACTAGAACATATTTTTTATCTAGTCACCCATTCATTCATTCATTTCTAAACATACAATGATTGAGTGTCTACTATAAGCCAGGAACCACACTGAGTGTGGGGAAGACAGAATCAAGTAAGTCAAGATCTTGCCTTAAAGAATTCTATTCTAGTGGGGAAAAAGACAAGTAAATTGTGATAAGTACCTTGAGAGAGGTAAGCTGCAGGAAGAACATCCAAAAAGCAAACTCGGGAGTCAACAAAGATTTCCCAAGGGAAGTCATAGCTGAATTGAATTTTGAAGAGGAAATAAAGATTAGCCTACAAAGGCTGGGTCAGAGGGTGTGGGGAAGAGGACACTTTAGCAGAAGAGACAGTTTGCTTCAAGGCAAACTAATTGGGGCCAGGTTCCCTGTGGCTCAAACCTGGAGCCCATGCCCCATGAATTGCCTCCTTTTATTGAACTAATATGAAGTTTTCAAATTTATTTTCATGTTGTTCAGTGAACCAGAGCCAGAGGGAATGGCATTTACTTCAGAATCGACACACCTCTGGGAATTGGGCTGGCCAGTGTATTCCTAGGCTATGGCTCAATCTTTATTTTTAGAAGGAGTTCCCAGTTTGGGAAGCTAAAACACCTCCACCCCAGTCTGTCACTTGGGCCTGGAGATTTGCTGTTCCTTGGTGTCTTACTTCAGTCTTGGGTGATGAAACTTTCTGGAGATGGGCGATCTTATTGGGTCAAGGCTGACTCAAGTCTCTACCCTGGGGAGGACCTCACAAAAGTCCAGAGGTTTTATACTTAAGGGTGTTCTCCTGATGCTCTTCCAGAGGTGGTCCGGGCCAATTCACAGTGTGGAGCTTACAGCCCTGGGAACTTCCCAGGCTCCCACCCACTTGGGCCTCCTTCTCGTACTTTTCTTTTTGTAAAAAGCACAAATACCATTTGTTGCTAAAGTGACTTACTAAAACTCACTGATAGCTAAGCTATCTGAGTGGTCATTTTGTACCATTTTAGGCATTTAAGACAAGGAAAGGGAGCTAAAATTGAAGGTTAATTTTATGTTAAAAACTGTTGATGCTTTCATAAGTACCATCTATTTTCTTCAGCTCCAAAATCACAGTGGACGGTGACTGCTGCCATGAAATTAAAAGATGCTTGCTCCTCGCAAGAAAAGCTATGACAAACCTGGACAGTCTGTTAAAAAGCAGAGACATCACTTTGCCAACAAGGTCCATATAGTCAAAGCCATGGTTTTTTCAGTAGTCATGTACAGATGTGAGAGTTGGATCATAAAGAAGACTGAGTGCCAAAGAATTGATGCTTTCAAACTGTGGTGTTGGAGAAGATTCTTGGGAGTCCCTTGGACAGCAAGGAGATCAAACCAGTCAATCCTAAAGGAAATCAACCCTGAATACTCACTGGAAGGACTAATGCTGAAGCTGAAGCTCCAATACTTGGGCCACCTGATGCGAAGAGCTGGCTCATTGGAAAAGACCCTGATGCTGGGAAAGATTGAGGGCAGGAGAAGAAGGGGACAACAGAGCATGAGACGGTTGGATGGTATTACCGATTCAATGGACATGAGTTTGAGCAAACTCTGGGAGATAGTGGAGGAGAGGGAAGCCTGGTGTGCTACAGTCCATGGGGTCACAAAGAGTCAGACAGGACTTAGCAACTGAATAACAACAAAACATCTGACTGAAGGTTCTATAATGACCCAGTGAGTTGAACGTTATTGTTCTAGAGATGAAATGAATACCTTGTCCCAGCCATAACTGGAAAAGGTAGATTTTAACCAAGAATCCGATGGCCATGTAATCATGTAGCTGCATTCTGCCAAGGTCCCTTCTGTTAGCTGCTTGTGTTTTTGACTTTCGATTCTCAGCAGAACGAGTGTCATTTTATTTATTCCTTCATGGTTTTTCCTCCTAGTACTTCTTTTTTTTTTTAATTAAAAAAATTTTTAATTTATTTTTTATTGGCTTATAAGGGCTTTACAGTGTTGTTAGTTTCTGCTGTACAACAAAGTGAATCAGCTGTAGGTATACATGTATCCACTCCCTCTTGAGCCTCTCTGCCACCCCAACCCCTACCCATCCTAGCCCTCTAGGTCATCACAGACCACCAAGCTGAATTCCCTGTTCAATACAGCTGCTTCCCATTAGTTATATATTTTACATATGGTAATGAACTGTGGTGTTGGAGAAGACTCTTGAGAGTCCCTTGGACTGCAAGGAGATCCAGTCAATCCATCCTAAAGGAGATCAGTCCTGGGTGTTCGTTGGAAGGACTGATGTTGAAGCTGAAGCTCCGATACTTTGGCCACCTCATGCGAAGAGTTGACTCACTGGAAAAGACCCTAATGATGGGTGGGACTGGGGGCAGGAGGAGAAGGGGATGACAGAGGATGAGATGGTTGCATGGCATCACTGACTCGATGGGCATGGGTTTGGGTAAACTCCGGGAGTTGGTGATGGACAGGGAGGCCTGGCGTGCTGCAATTCATGGGGTCGCAAAGAGTCGGACACGACTGAGTGACTGAACTGAACTGAATGTGTATGTGTGTGTGTGTGTGTGTGTGTGTGTGTGTGTGTATAAATATAAATTTATGTGTATGTGTGCTTAGTCGCTCAGTCATGTCTGACTCTTTGCAACTCCATGGACTGCAGCCCACCAGGCTCCTCTGTCCATGGGGATTCTCCAGGCAAGAATACTGGAGTGGGTTGCCTCTGCTATTCTCTCAATTCATCCCACTCTCCCCTTCCCCTCACTGTGTCCTCAAGTCCATTCTCTATGTCTGCATCTCTATTCCTGCCTTGCAAATAAGTTCATCTGTACCATTTTTCTAGATTCTATATATATGCATTAATATACAATATTTGTTTTTCTCTTGCTGCCTTATTTCATTGTGTATAACAGCCTCTAGATTCATCCACGTCACTATAACTAACTCAAATTAGTTCCTTTTTGTGGCTGAGTGGTGAAGAAGAACTAAAGAGCCTCTTGATAAAAGTGAAAGAGAAGAGTGAAAAAGTTGGCTTAAAGCTCAACGTTCAGGAAACTAAGATCATGGCATCTGGTTCCATCATTTCATGGGAAATAGATGGGGAAACAGTGGAAACAGTGTCAGACTTTATTTTTTGGGGCTCCAAAATCACCACTGATGGTGATTGCAGCCATGAAATTAAAAGACGCTTACTCCTTGGAAGGAAGGTTATGACCAACCTAGATAGCATATTTAAAAGCAGAGACAATACTTTGCCAACAAAGGTCCGTCTAGTCAAGGCTATGGTTTTTCCAGTGGTCATGTATGGATGTGAGAGTTGGACGGTGAAGAAAGCTGAGCACCGAAGAATTGATGCTTTTGAACTGTGGTGTTGGAGAAGACTCTTGAGAGTCCCTTGGACCGCAAGGAGATCCAACCAGTCCATCCTAAAGGAGATCAGTCCTGGGTGTTCATTGGAAGGACTGATGTTTAAGCTGAAACTCCAATACTTTGGCCACCTCATGCGAAGAGTTGACTCATTAGAAAAGACCCTAATGCTGGGAATAATTGGGGGCAGGAGGAGAAGGGGACGACAGAGGATGAGATGGCTGGATGGCATCACCGACTCGATGGACATGGGTTTGGGTAAACTCCGGGAGTTGGTGATGGAGAGCGAGGCCTGGCGTGCTGCGATTCATGGGGTCTCAAAGAGTCGGACACGACTGAGCAACTGAACTGAACTGAATATTCCATTGTATATATATATATATCTCCTACTACTTCCTGTGTGAGAACACCTGAAGGCCCAACTGATTTGTCATCAGCCAGTTTGGGCTCCTTGGCCTGGAAAGTGATAAAAAAAAAAGCATTCACTTTTTTTATCTTGAATGTTTTTGTGAGTGCCTTCTGTCCAAATCCACAGGATTTGACTGTGAATGAGATAGGTGACCTTTCAGTGATTCAGTGGTGAATTTGGCAATTGGCTGGTCAAATGCGAGTTCACCTGATGGACTATATTCCCACAACATTGATCTGCCCCTTTTAGAAGTATAGACTAAGAATTGGTCAGACATGAGAGGGTATTAAGATGATTCCTGTGTCTGAATTATACACTGAATTTGACCCCAAACTCAACGTTAGTAGCTCTAGAAAAACATGCTTATGTAGCAGAGATAGGAAAGGAGAAAATGGAGGTAAAGACATTAAGCAATGATTGTTGTTATCACGGGTTTGTCTCTTTTCTGTAAGTCACCCATAAGGTCTAAGCTCATTCAGTCCTGAATAGAATAGAATGGAGGCTGCCTGTCTGGAACTGAAGGCTATTAATTACCACCTTGCTCCCCAGGAGAATTAGAGAATCACAGAATTTTAGAATGATTAAGAATTTCTAATACAAACCTCTTACTTTACAAATTAAGAGCCTGGGACCTAAAATATAAAAATCTGCCAAAATTGATACCTAAACCCCACTGGTATTTCATTTTAAGAGTGTGTTTTTATCATTTCATGGTGTTTTACTCTTCTGTCTGCTGGTTATGGTCAAGTAAATTTACATCCCTCTGATACTATTTCTGACACAGCCAGTTAGTAGCACCCTGGAGTTAGAACCCAGACCTCCTGACTTCCCATCTCACGTTGACTACTAGGTCCAATCCCATCATGATTTGGGATAATTGTAAACTGTTCTCCTTAACCAGACCCTCCGATAGTCAAGAAGAAGCTTAAGATGTATCATTTGTGAAGTCTGGTGTTCACTGGCAGGGCTTTTCCAGCAAGTATGTAATCTAGGAAATGGACACAGTGAACAGAAGGGACTGAAGGAGATTTGGAGGCTGTGAACCTCTAGGTTTCATTTATTTTCAGGATCAATGAGGACACAGCATCTGTCAGAGAGATTCTGACTTCTTGGTTATTGAGCATTCTTGACATAGTTAAACTCGGTCTTACAGGATCTAGAATGGGTGAAGGGAGTGGTTCTTGGAGATTCCCAACTGTTTGAGAGTTCCAGTACCTTTCCCTACAGGGGTGGTGTATTTTAGGGAGCCAGGGAATTCCCAGATATGGGACAATCACAACTGTAACCACCGTTTTGTGGTGTTCAGAGCTGACAGCACTGGTATTTCTGGCATTCTTCTCCAAAGACCTTGGCCACCTTGGGGGAAAGCCCCTTCAACAAACACTATTTCTGTTCTTGAGGGTCTAACCTAGTGTCTCCCATTAGGGCAGTTTCTGGACACTGTCTTTTCTGTGCCTCTGAGGTCTTTGGTTTGGGCAGCAGAGGGTGGGAGGGGTGATGTTCATGGCAGATCTCACATCATCCAGATAAAAACACACCAGTTGCTTTTAGGTTCCCTGGGGAACATTCTGTTGTCACCTCATTGAACCAGCGTAGGAGGAAAAAGGGAATTCAGTGCCAGTTAAGTTGACACAGAAGCGTGCAGGCAGGAAATCTGTATCCAACACCACATCTAATGCGTCTATCGTTAGAGGCTCTTGGCAGAGCAAGGGAAAACAAATGCAAATGAAAAACAGGTTCTGAGAACTGTTTAAAACTTGGTACCAGCCCCATTACATGCTCCCTTTGGATTCACAGAGGATGTTCTGCACGTTAAGCTGAGCTTGCCTTTGAAACAGAACTCACGTGGATTTGCACGAGAAAGAACAGGCCAGTAACTGACTGCAAAATTAACAGCTGTTTAAATAGTTCACTGGAGGAGCTAAGGCAGAAGGAAGTTGTAGGCTCATTGTTCAAGTCTGGATTATCCAAGAAGCTTTCTCACCACATGGCCTTACTTTGTTGGGCAGTGGAGAGAGATCTGGTGGAACTGGCTTATGGAACATTCCAGTACTCTGTTAAGGAATTGCATTGCTAAATCTTCCATCCAGAAGGTACTCAAGTAAAAATAGAGGTGATGACAGTTTGGGGAGAGTATCAGGCTTGATGGATTTTGTAGAACCAAGCCATCACATTTGGGCTTTCAGAGTCCTTATTGCTTGGTTCCCTCTGCATAGCCACAAGTTGTAGGAATGGAGTGTTAATATAAGGATAAGTGTGCACACTTGAATTAACTTACTGTGTTTATCCAACGGACTTACCCAGATCAGGCCTTGGCCTTCCTGTTCATCGCCAGGGTAGCAAATCTGCAGGCTGCTGTGACCTCAGGCCTTCCTCCTGGGTCCAACTCACATTTCTCTGGAATTCATTTCTCTTGAAGCCGAGACAGTCATTGAAATCCACCATATTCATGATAATGGGATGCAGCATTACTGCCTCGACTTTCGTTTGAACCTGTGCCTGTGCTAAAAATCAACATGTGGACACCAGAATTGGCATCTGGTGGGAACTTCAGGCACTAGTTTGGACAAATACATTCCTAAATTGTGTATATTTCATTTATTTTGCTAAGCTCTGGACAAACTGCATTCTTAATTTAGGAGACCCCTCATTCCTCCAGGTTTCTGGTCAAATGCCCTTTATCACAGAAGCTCTCCTTTCCTGACCAGCTGATGCAAAATAACTCTGTCTTCATGTCACCCTCTTCCTGGCATAGTATCTCCACTTGAAATATATTTATTCGTTTATTTGTTCTCCCACTAAAACGTACATCCTGTGAGAGCAAGGGCTTTGTCTCTTTTGTCTGTTGTGTTATTTTAGCACCTGTAACAGCATGGGGCCTGTAATATATGCCCAATAGGAACTTGTGGAATAAATGCAGAATGGTGAGAGGGTTGCTAGGTGGTCTGCTGCCAGCTACTGTAGAGGACCTGGTTCCCAGGAGGAAGCACAGTACCCTGTATAGCTGCTTTCTGCTTCATAGTTTCTTTGACCAAACATTTATCAAGTGCTCGGGGCCAGATGTTAAAGAACACAGTCCTGCTCTCAGGGTTCAAAGAGTGGTAGAGGATGTAGATGTTTAAATTAAATCCATCCTTTAAGATCCAGCTCTGGTATCCGTCCCTCCTGGGAACCTTTCTTGAACTCTCTCCTTCCCCAAAGCTAGGTTAGGCACCATGCTTACCAGGTCCCATAGCATCCTGTACAGGATCTTATCATGGCCCGTATGCAAGGAGACAAATACCAGACCCTGTGCTTTGTGTTCTGCATACGAGCTCCTTAAGGGCAAGGATTATACCTTACTCATTACTGACTGTCGCGTCTGACACACAGAGTTCAGTAAATACCAGGTATCCTTGTTATCACTGCTGTTACTAGGTGCCTTCAGTAACCAGCATCCGCATAGCTGTGGATGTGTGTAAAATCATCTGAAAAAATGTATCTGTTCCAGGGATGTAATGTACGCCATGATAAATATAACAACACTGCTGTATGTTATGTATGAAAGTTGTTGAGAGTAAATCCTAAAGGTTCTCATCACAAGGAAAAATTTGTTTTCTATTTCTTTAATTTTGGTACATGTGTGAGATGATGGATGTTTTCTAAACTTACTGTGATAATCATTTCATGTTGTATATAAATCAAATCATTATGCTGCTTACCTTAAACTTATACAGTGCTGTGTGTCATTTATATCTCAGTAAAACTAGAAGGAAAAAAACCTTACAACTATAGGAAGGAATAAAAATGATTGCTGTTGTTCAGCTGCTAAGTCGTGTCCTACTCTTTGCTACCCCATGGACTGGAGTATGCCAGGCCTTCCTGTCCCTTACTATTTCCCTGAGTTTGCTCAAGTTCATGTCCATTGAATCGGTGATGCTATCCAACCCTAAAGATGATTAGAAATGGTAAATATAAAATAAAAACGAAGCAATATATCTCTTCTTCTGAGGATATATAAGGCTTAGAAGCAGTTCTGTACTGTGCTGTACCATATTGTTTAATGTTATGTTCTGTAATATTCTCCATATCAAGCTCTCTTTGTGTTCTGGGGGGGGTGTAGGGGTCACTTAGACTTGTCGAGGATTTTTACAAAGAGTTCTTAGGGGACTCCCTGTATCCCCAGAGGCAAGCCGAGGCCCTGATGCACTTTAACAATGATTTTCTACATGCAGATGTTAGAAGCTCCTGTGAGCCTGGAGCATGTGTTTAATTCCAAGAGGGCAAGTCACAGGCATCCTCTCAATAAATACTTGTGGGTTCATGAGATTTTGATGCTGCCACTTTGATGTGGCTGTTTTGATTCTGGGCTTCAGGGATGTTTTGCCATGGCTTAAAAGACAAATTGTTAAACAAACAGAGATTTTGTGTGACTCAGAAGGGTGGCCAACAGGCATCCAACTACACTGCTTGATGGGGTGTGGATGTTAACCTAATATTTGTGTGTTTTTACTTGGTCATGACTGTCTTGATGCCTGACGCTTTCATGACGTTGTATGGATCTTGCCAGAATGTCTGGTTTAAGTACTTGATAGTCTCACTGAAATACCAACCATGATTCTAACGTCAGTGGCAGGAGGGCTTCGAATGAAACAGAAGGCAGGGATTATGCTCTTGAGACGCTCGTAGAGTATTTTGCCAAGGGCTGGCTAACGAATGCATTCACCATTTCAGAACACGTACGGCCGCCATTCTTTATTGGCAATTTCCTGGTTTAGCTTCAGATTATTGGCTGGAGAAGTGTTTAAAAATATAAAAAGATCCTAATGCAAGCATGGAAATATGGTCCATCCATGTTAAAAAGATCGTTTTGATCATTTTCCCTGCTGTGCTATAAAAAGAACTTTTCCGTCTGTTTTATTTGGTGATGGGGGGAAATGGTCTTTACTGCTTGCTGGTCAGACAGCCCTTGTCTGCTTGCAGTGAACTTCCTGTCCTGTTTTCTTTAGACTACCTGAATGATCATTAATATCTGACACACATGCCAGATAGTCGGGGGGTTCCCCGAAACTAACTAGATGAGGAAAAAATTAGGCCACTGTAGGAAGACTAAGATGCTTATATTTTGACTTATGTTTTCATCTGAGTGTTCTACCAGACCTTGCTACAGTATTCCTAATTTTAAAATATTTTAGAAGCAAGTACATTAAGCAGCTTGTTAAGAAAAATTAAGTCATTGTATTGAGCCCCTGGTATTGACTCTGAGAGTCCAGAAGCTAAGCTTGGTGTCTTGAAAGAAAGAAAGAGAAGTCACTCAGTCGTGTCCCGCTCTTTGCAACCCCATGGACTGTAGCCTACCAGGCTCCTCCCTCCATGGGATTTTCCAGGCAAGAGTACTGGAGTGGGTTGCCATTTCCTTCTCCAAAGATTGTTTCTACCTAATTTTGACCAGGGGACTTTTCACGAGTTAGGCAAACATGATAACCACTACACTATGGAAACTATATAGCTATATGTCCCTAATGGTGTCTTGAATGGTGGTGCAACTGGATGGGTCCCCTAAGTTAAATGTCACACTTGTCATGAATATTCCCTGGAGAAAGGAACCATGTGTGCTGGCTGCCTAACATACATCATCATGTTTAACTTCCACAAGGTAGGCCTCAAGCCTTTCTTTCCTTTTTTTTTTTTTTTTTTTTTAGAAAATATTTATTTATTTATGGATATGTCAGGTGTTAGTTATGGCACGAGGACTCTTCCTTGCAGCCACACAGGCTTCTCTCCAGTTGTGGTCTGCAGGCTCCAGAGTGCCTGGGCTCTGTAGTTTGCAGCACACAGGCTCTCTAGTTGAGACCCTGGGCTCAGTAGTTTTGGTATGTGGACTTAGTTGCCTCATAGCACGTGGGATCTTAGTTCCCCAACCAGGGATCAAACCCATTCTCCCTGCACTGAAAGGCAGATTATTAATTAATGGACCACCAGGGAAGTCCTGAGCCCTTCTTTCTGTAAACCACACAGCTAGCAAGTGATAGAGTCATGATTTGAACCCAGGCTCTCTGATTCAAAAATCCACACTATTTCAAGTATAACCAGTGATTTCAAACCACTGGTCTACAGGTTGGTGTTGGCTCCAAAGGAATGTCTCTCCAGTCTGTGGTGGAACTATCTGGGTAAGGCTGACACCTGTCTGTCTTGAAGAAAGGCATGTGTGCTAAGTTGAATCAGTCATGTCCAGCTCTTTGCAACCCCCTGTGGACCACAGGCCACCAGGCTCCTCTGACCATGGGATTCTCCAGGCAAGAATACTGGATTGGGTTGCCATGCCCTCCTCCAGGGGATCTTCCCAACCCAGGGATTGAAACGGCATATCTTAGGGTTTACCTGCATCGGCAGGCAGGTTCTTTACCACTAGCACCACCTGGAAATAGTTGTTTATTCAGAGACTGTGACTTGTCTTTCAAAGTGTTAAAGACCTTTTTTTGGTTTGTCACATGATCGTAGTTGTAAATTACAGCTAACAGTAATCTCCTAAGATGTCAAAGTAAAAATCATTGGCCTCCCTGTGTTGGTCCCCAAGCTTAAACTTGAAATCTTATTGGCCCAGGAAATGACATAGCTGGAAAAAAAGAGACAATCTACTCATTGTCCTGGCAGGGTCTCTGATGGCTGACTTAGCAGAGTTGGGTTCACATGGGGTTTTTCTGGAAGAGGACTGGGGTGCATCTGCAGTTGGAGGTGATCACAGGCTGCTTAGAGAGATGCCCCTTTGACACTGAGAAGCATGACTCTTGGGCAGCTCAGAGGAGTCCCGATAATGCAAGTGACCTTTTAAAAACCACAATGGAATCAATTTTTTTTAAACTAGAAAAATCATCTTTTCCAAAAGAGAGGTAGAACTTGGACTACTAGCATGTCTGAGTTTTCCGTGTCCAGGTTGGGGAATGCTGGAACTCAGAGGCATTTAATTTAGCAGTGACTCAGGCTGTTACTTTCCTGACCTTAGATTATTAAAAAGTCATCTTTTTGCTCTTGATACAAGGATGAAAGGGCTCAGATTTTGGAGCCAGACATATCTGGGCAAATCACTTTCTGTAAAATGAGGCAAGGACACTTGCCTTGGAGAGTTACCATGGGACTCTTGGAAGAAACTTCGATTGCCTGTGTGATGCCTTTCCTGCAATGATTCAAGATAATAGGGATAAAAACACTTAGCTCGTTGGCATTTGTGTTCTGGTGTCCTGCTTACAGGTGAACTATCATTCAGGGCACCCTGAGTTTCTTTGACTTTTTACTTCCCTGCCAGTGATTCCAAAGTCCCTGCTCTGCC
Source organism: Okapia johnstoni (assembly GCA_024291935.2). NCBI lineage: Eukaryota > Metazoa > Chordata > Mammalia > Artiodactyla > Giraffidae > Okapia > Okapia johnstoni. Next base: position 13,923,686 of record CM044325.1, read on the forward strand.
CGGGGAGGCTGTTTTGCCTCCTACATCCTGAGCCCCTCAAACTGCAGAGGGGCGGTGCCCAGCAGACTCTAACCACTGCCTTCACTTCTGTTTCAGTGCCAACAACATGCCCAAGCAGGTGGAAGTACGGATGCACGACAGCCACCTGAGCGCGGAGGAGCCGAAGCCACGGCATCTGGGACTGCGCTTTGTGCGACAAGCTGGGGAAGAATCTCCTGCTCACCCTGACCGTGTTCGGTAGGAGACAGGCGGCCCTACCTGTCCCTCCGCCCCGGTCTCTCCTGGCTCTGTGTGAAAGCTGGTTCTGGCAGTGGGCACTCTAACCCAGAAAGCAAGCCACACGTGCCACCTAACTCCACCTTTGCCCTGGCACAGCTGCCTCAGTGAGACTGTTTTCCCTTTCACCCACCCCAGCCATGTATTCCTCCTTGGGGTCCTAGTGGATCTCAGATTCCAGTGAGCATGAACAGTTTTTGTGGGTATATGAGCATGCAGATTCCTGGGTCCTGCTCATAGAGACTGTGCTGTGGGCCATTTGCTTGAGAGTTGGAATCTGCATCTTAAACCTTCTGTGCATGTGTGGGTGTGTGTGCACTCAGTCGCTTCAGTCGTGTCCAGCCCTTTGTCATCCTATGGACCGTAGCTCGCCAGGCTCCTCTGTCCACGGGATTTTCCAGGCAAGAATACTGGAGTGGGTTGCCACGCCCTCCTCCAGGGGATCTTCCCCACCCAGGGATCCAACCCACATCTCCTGCATCTCCTGCATCATGGGTGGATTCTTTACCACTAAGCCACCAGGGAAGCCTCTTAAACCTTCTAGGTGATTCCAAAGCAGATGGTCAGTATACCACATTTAGAGAAGTACCTGCATCCTGATAAAGGCAACAGTTGCCAAAACCTCACCAACAGGACTCCAAAGTTTCACCTTCTCCATACACCTCATTAACTTAGATTCAGTTAGCCCAGTAGCTAACAAGGTCAGTGTGGAAGAGGCTTGTCCTGAAGCTTTGACCTGCTCCAACTCCACCTCGAAAGCCTTGCTCCTCTGCTTCAGGTCTCATCCAGGCACTGGTTGTCCTTTTGTGTGACCATTGATATAAACTTGGCCTTGGGTTTTCAACCAGAATTTATTGAAAATGGAGGAAATTGCAGTTTTTTGTACTGAAACCACATCATTTCATGCCTTCCCCTTTGAGTCAGTCCTCTTGGATGTCAGTGGACTACAGTCAGGAGTGGACATTTGCCCCAGCTCAGTTCACTTAATAGAAGAAAACCACAAGTGTGGTAGGGTTTTCCAAGGGTTACCCTCCACAGAAGGGATGAAACTTCATTCATCCTAAGTTTTAAAAAATTGTGCTCTTCACTTGTGGAAGAAAAAAATATCAGATTTCCAGCCGTGTTACTTACTCTCTTTGCATCTCTGGAGTTAACCCCATAGCCACATACCTAGGATCCCCCTGCCTCCCTCCCCAGCTCTAGTCATGTTTATGACCCCATTTGTGGTTTCCACAAGGGTGGCTTATGTTAGCCACCAGTTTGGAGTGAGCCAAGGTTTTGTTGTGGAATCCTTGAATATGCAAAGCGAAAGGCTCCTGGTAGCATCTCTGCCTGAATTGTTTCCTCCTAAATTTTATATTTTTAGATACCCTCCTTGGTCTCCCTGAAGATCAGAAAGCCTCAAGATTATGTATTAGGACATAAAAGTCAAAGACAAAGCTTCTTGAGGATGAGCCATAGGGAAATGACTGGAAGTCAAAGAAAATAGTATAAAAAAGTAAACTAGTGCCAGTTTGGTCACTTAAATGTACCTTTTGTCTGATATTCAGTTAAAAAGATAAGAAATATATTAGACACCATGGCATGTACCCAGCCTAGGCTGGGAAGAGAAGCATATCTGACGTTGTGGATTATTTCTACTGACAATCTTTGACTCTGCAAGTGGATGATATCCTAAAGAAATTGGGATCAAGTTGCCAGGTTATATTTCCCACAAAGCCTTCAGAAGGCTCTTCTTGACTCTTCCAGTGTGGCCTTTTAGAAGAGTTGGAGATAGAAAATATTTTCTCACAAGTCAACAAAATTAACTTCACTTTTCTAATGGTATTTTTGTCATGTGTTAGTCATCATCTGATAATAGACAAGTACAAGAAAAGTCAACGTTATTGAACTATATCCCTAGAGCTATTCATTTGATGAGGGCAAAAAATAGATTCATACTTTTTCTCCTTCCTTATAGGTGTCATCCTGGGGGCAGTATGTGGAGGACTTCTTCGCTTGGCATCTCCTATCCACCCAGATGTGGTTATGTTAATAGCCTTCCCAGGGGATATACTCATGAGGATGTTAAAAATGCTCATTCTCCCTCTCATCATCTCCAGTTTAATCACAGGTAAGACCACCTCTCTGGCACTGGGTCGAAGTGGGTCATACTCCTGCTGCAGCTTTTGGACTGACCGTAAAATCCCTATTTGGTTGAATCAATGTGTCTGATCATCATCTGTGTCATTTCACTTCAGAGTCTTGGTTTTCCTATCATTAAAACAGAAATAAGCAACCCTAAAAAAAAAAAGAGTTTGCCATCTATAGGTTGGTCCATCTGTCTGTATAGCAACAAAAGATAAAAAGGAAATAGCCACATGTTAAAAGTGCTCATCTCTAGAGATTTTAATTTTTAATGTACACTTTTCTCATTTTCTAAATTGTATTTGTTCAGAAACTGACAAATGAAGATAACACATAGAAAAAGAAGTTTTTTCTTTAATATTTAATTGAGTGTAGAAGGAAGTGGTTATTGAAAATTAATGAAATACTAGATGTGAAACTCTTGGAGTGTTTCAGAAGAAAGATACCCTTAATGTATAGTTCATGTCTACCTGTTTTTTGGCTCAAAGAGTTGTTTCATTTGAAAGGATTTTTTTCCCCCTCCCTGGGCTTACACAGGTAGTTTCTTCCTTACCAAATATTACTCAAATGTTGTTGAAATTGTTGAACTTTAGAGACTAAGCTCTGGGTTAGGAATGAAGAACTGGGTTTTGGTTTGTATCTGGGGGACCAACAGGCTGGGCGACCTTGAGAAATCTGTTCTAGACCATCTACCTTATGAATGTAGTGAAGCTCTGGTAACTCCAAGAGATTCAGCTGTTACAGTCTCATAGCTGGTTGACCAATGAATCCAGTGAGGGAAAGAGCTGGCACTCAGTGTCAGGAAGGTCTTAGCATTCAGCCTCAGACTGAGTAAAGCTCTATTTTACTTTAAATGCTCCTTTTGAAACCAGAGAAATTTGTTTTCCATGCCTGTTTAATAGATCGTACATTAGCCAACCTGGTAAGGAAGTTTCATTTCCATTAGCTAGAGTTAGACTTCAGATTGTAAGGACAAATAGGTCATATATGGGTCAGCTTCATTCAGAAAAGTTAATGTCAATAATAGCTTCCTCCCCCATGGCAAAAAAGACTGATCCCCAGTAAAAGTTGCATGTCTCAGTCTAGTAAAAGCAGAAACTGAAATCAGGAAGTAGAAAAACTGAAGAAACTACTGGAAAAAAACCCAGTGAAGGCTGGAGTTTTTGTGACTTGCTTGGAATTTCTGCTAACCATCACAGAAACTTCTGAGATATAGTTGAAGCTTCCACCCATGCTGGCGGTTTCATGCGTGTGTTCTCACATCCCTACACAAGGTCAGAAAACGTGGTCTCCGTCAGGTTTCACTTGGGAGGAGTGATAGGGCTGTGCTAGAACCACTTCCACTTTCCCAGACTTTGGATTTTGTGACCCGTAATGTATTCAAAAGAGATTGTGAATACATAGGGCTACCAACATTTTGTTTCCCTAAGTGAGGACCTTCGAACAAACAAACAAAAAAACCTAACATGTACCAGCATCACCACTTCATAAGGAAAGGATTTCTTAATACCTAATAAGTGGGAAGGACATAATCTCAGAATCAAAAATTGAATAGAGCATTCAACTTTCACTATCACAGGCTGAAGAAAAATGTTGTCACCAACCAGTTTATAAACCCTGTACCAGATGTTCTCCAACTCTTCCCAGTTCCCTGTGTGCGTGTGATCAGTCACTCAGTCGTGTCTGACTCTTGTGACCCCCATGGACTGCAGCCCACCAAGCTCCTCTGTCCATGGGATTTTCCAGGCAAGAATGCTGGAGTGGGTTGCCATTTCCTCCAAGGGATCTTCCCGACACAGGGATCGAATTGTGTCTCTTGCGTCTCCTGCACTGGCAGGCAGATTCTTTACCACTAGCACCACCCTCTAGAATCTCAAAAATATCCTTGGAAAATTGAATCGAAAACTGTGGTATTGACCAAATATTCAGTTGAAGAAGGTTTAACTAACCATTAATACATTTGAGTAATACAAAGCCAAGGGTTGGTTATAGGTATGTGTGCCAAGTAGCTTCAGTTGTGTCTGACTCTGCGACCCCATGGACTGTAGGCCGTCAGGCTCCTCTGTCCGTTTGGATTCTCCAAGCAAGAATACTGGAGTGGGTTGCCATTTTCTCCTCCAGGGGATCTTCCCAACCTTAGGATCAAACCCAGGTCCCCTGCATTGCGGGTGGATTCTTTACCACTGAGCACCTGGGGAAGCTATAGGTATGCAGACAGGGGCAAGTAACAGGAAGATAATGGAACTAATCTTTCTGGGTTTCTTTTTCTATCCAGGGTTGTCAGGCCTGGATGCTAAAGCCAGTGGCCGCTTAGGCACGAGAGCCATGGTTTACTACATGTCCACGACCATCATTGCTGCGGTGCTGGGGGTCATCCTTGTCCTGGCCATCCACCCAGGGAACCCCAAACTCAAGAAGCAACTGGGGCCTGGGAAGAAGAACGATGAAGTGTCCAGCTTAGATGCCTTTTTGGACCTTATTCGGAATCTCTTCCCTGAAAACCTTGTTCAAGCCTGTTTTCAGCAGGTAACTCCGAGTTCCGATAGTCTTGCTTCTCCAAACTCCTAAGTTATGAAGGTGATAACTTTGAGACTATTTCAGCAAATCAGCTGTAGGCAGTAATTTTTTTCATATTTATGTCTCTGCCTAAGTGTTGTGGGGGGTCCTCTGGGGCAGAATTTTCGGATAGGAGTCGCTTAATCTTTTTTTTTTTTTTTTAAGTTCCATTTCTTTTGGAGTACTTTTAATAGCATTTATCTCTGGAATCTGTCTTCTCCTTTTTCCTGTTTGTCTCTTTTTTCTTCTTTTTGGTTCTTGTCTCTGTATCATCCACAGGCACATTTTGTCACCCTTGCCCACAACCCTCCAGAGTACCCCATGGTTCTTGATCTTAGCAAAGTAGCAAAACCACATGTGGTCCATTTCAAAATGCTTATTTATGTTCTATAGAATCAGAATCTCCAGAATGGGCCCAGTAATTGGGTATTCATCAAAGGTATTTGAGAATATTTGTCAAAGTAATACATGAGGATTGTAGAAATTTAAAGAAATTTATAGATGCACATAAAGTAAAAATTCAAGTCCCAATGTCCCTTCCCTAGGCTACTCGTGTTTCCTCGTGTATATATATATATATATATATATATATATATATATATATATATATATATATGTATACACACATATACATGTATATATATATATGTTACATACATGTTGCATATGTGTGCATAAAGTAAAAATAAATCAATCTGGTAGTATTACATCATCCATACAGTGTTACATTCTACTTTCTTGTTTAACAGTGTTTTAGTGTCATCTCTCTTTTTCCGTTGTTGCGTGGTATTTCTAAAGGATAAATTCTAGAAGCAAAACAGGCCCTGCCAAAGAGTTGATGTTTTGAATTTGCTGAGGTTATAAAAAATGGTCCTACAAAATTTGTAGCAATATATACTCCTACCAACTGCATACAGGCATATCTGTTTTTGAACACACAATTTTTGAAACCTGTTGATTCTGCTGGGTATGTTACCAGACAGAGTCCTTAGATTCTAGAAATTGATAAGAGGTCAAACAAGAAATTCAGGCAAGGCTTTATTTGACCTCAGGCTGCAGCTGGAGTGAGAACAAGTAACATCTTCTCTTGCTCTGTCCCTGAATGTGTGTGTGTATGTGGGGGGAGGTTGGGGGGGTGCAGGGGTGCAGGACAAGCTGGTCCTTTAAATTGGGTGAGGGTAGGGTAGTCCAGGGGTTAGCCCAGTAGGGTGCCTTGGGTGGTTTGTTCACTCCCTTGCTGGTGCTGTGTGCAGGGGTTGTGCCTGGTACCCTGCTTTTGTTCGAGAAACCTCAGAAGTGGCAGTTGGGTTTTGGGTCTTTTTGCATTATGTTGTTCATAATTTGCCTCAACTGTGCATGCATGCAGTTGTCTTTAGTCCCTAATAGCTTCTTTTTACTGTTGGTTAAGGAGACATTTGCCCCGGTGCAAGCATGGCAGCAAAGGGTCCCAGGTCCTGGGTCCCAGATCCTAGCCTCTCTCAAGTAAATCCCCTGAGTCAGCTGCCCAGATCCCCCTCAACAGACAACCAGCCGGTTGTCTAGACCCAAGGTTAGTTTAGGTTAGAATACACCTCAGTTCCCATTAGCCCTGATTGGAAGTAAACTAGAACCAAGGAACCTCCTTGAGCCATTTCCAGTGACTCACAGGAGAATAAATTTAGGAAACAGGTTACAGAGAAGAGAAGTCTGCATTCTCAGCTGCCCTCAAGTTGCCATTGCCACTCACTGCTGAGCCAGTGTACTCTGGGTAAATCTGGAATATGGTCTCTGCTTTCCAAGGCCACTTTGGATGCACTTGTCGCAAGGAGCTATATTAAAGGAAACATCTCAGGCAGGATAAGTTGAGTGAGGAGTGACTAGAAACTGGCTAGAGGACTTCCCTGATGGTGCAGTGGACGGGAGTCCGCCGGCCAGTGCAGGGGACATGGGTGCGGTCCCTGGTCGGGGAAGATTCCACTTGCCACGGAGTGGCTGAGCCTGTGCGCCATGACTGCTGAGTCCACGTGCTGCAACTACTGAAGCCTGTATAACCTAGAGCCTGTGCTTCGCAACAAGAGAAGCCACTGCCATGAGAAGCTCTCACGCCCCAAAGAAGAGGAGCCTCCACTTACCGCAACTAGAGAAAGCAATGAAGACCCAGTGAAGCCATAAATAAATACATTTAAGAAAAATAAAAGCATTCTTTGTACTGCCAGCAGTCATAGATTAAAAAAAAAAGGAATGAAACAAGCTAGGGAAGGGCTGCTTCCGGGTACCCGCTAATGCCCCTGTCCCTCAGCCAGCATGTTTAGAGAGACGAGCTTGCTGGCTTTGGGGCGATGGACACAACCAGCTGCCAAGTCTATTCTTAAGGTTTTGGAAAGAGCTCTCTGGAGCTGGAGCAGCTGGAGACTGAGCCGGTAGGAGACCGGGGGTGGGAGTAGTATCGGAGGGAGGGGAAAGGGACAGATTTGGGCTTCCCTCCGGTGCCTGATCACAACCATGCTCGCTGCAAGAAGGAGCCCCTTTCATCTGAGTGAGTGAGGCAGGACTGAGAAGCAGGCAGGCCCCCGGAGCTGTGGATGTGAGCTAGAGGAGAGTTCTGTGGTGTCAGCCATGCTCACCCTCCCTGAGCTGTCTGGTCGATGGGCAATCTCTGCATGTTGCTTGCCCCGGGCAAAGAGCACTGGGGGGTGGGGGGGGAGCAGTACCAGGATAGAGGATCAGGCCATTCCCTGCCCCACCCGGCCCTGGACCCACCCTTCCACTGGCAAAATTCATATGAGAAGTGAGCCCTTAGTCCTCCAACGAAGCCCAAGGACGTGATCCCTTTGGGTTAGGACTACTGGAAAAAAAAAAATCATGTGGAATATTTTACCTCAAGCTGAGGGAGGGTGCAGATTTCGTAAGCCAGTCTCCGGGCAGCCCAGAGGAAAGGGAGCTTAACCCAGGTGCAATCCCATGGGTTTAGGAGGGTCTTGAAGAGGGTTGGAAGACAGGGAATGCTTATATGGTGACATGGCATTGCCAGAAAGAAAGGCGGAGAACCCCCTCTGGATGGCAGCATCCCTAGGGCCTGGCGTCCAACTCAAGCCACTCACCTGTGCTCTTTGGAAGCTGCGTTTTGGAGTCAAATAGAACTCCTTTTGAATCCTGCTTTAGTAACTACTAGCTCTCTGTCCTAGGGTTAGTTACTCACCCTGTGAGTCTTGAGGGGCTCCTGTTGACATAAGAGGTAGACAGATGTCGCATGAACATGGAGCACCTGGCCACCCACCTGATCCTGGAGGCCTCCATTCATTCAGGATGATGGCTGTGGTGGCGCTAGTGGTAAAGAATCTGCCTGCCAATGCAGGAGACTCAAGAGACACAGGTTCGATCCCTGGATCGAGAAGATCCCCTGGAGAAGGAAATAGCAACCCACTCCAGTAATCTTGCCTGGAGAATCCCGTGGACAGAGGAGCCTGGCAGGCTACAGTCCATGGGGCTGCAAAGAGTTGGACACGACTGACGTGACTGAGCACACACATGGCCACTGCTCCTTTGAGCTTTAGCTTTTTTAGCCTTCTGAGAATAGGCCTGTATTTGGCTATGATCCCCACTTTGTCCCCGGGCACATGACTCTGTTGTCCGTGGAGGCTTCCCTTCAGATCCCCCCCGCATTCTCTCTTTGGGCCAATGTTGCCCAGGCCAAGGGGGCCGTGAGCTGCCTGCTCCCATTCAGCTGGGCTGCCCCTCTCCCTGCACAAGTGTGCATATGGCCAGGTTGGTGCACAGAGCACTGCCTTGCTCCAGGGAGGGTATGCTGAACTTCCCTCTCAGGTTAGGAGAGCTGATCTGTTCAGCCTTGCTTACCCTTGGGCTCAGCTGCTAGAGGATTGTGTCCATATAGTTTAGCAGGCAGCACTAGTGGTGAAAGAATCCAGGGGTGGTCAGTGCATCTGAGCTGAAGTCCTAATAACTCTATGACATCTGACGAGTCACTTGACTTCCCCATGCCTCTTCTTCCATACCTATTCAGGCTTCAGCTATCTGTCGCCTACTACGTGCCGGCACTGACATTCTAGGATTCTGCACAGCTTCTATTTTCATGCCCAGGGAGGTAGTGATTCTCTGGGCTCAGATGCTGAGTTTTCACAGCACGCAGAGTGCCTGGCACCTTTGAAAATAGGATGGCTGCCGCAGATGTCGAGCAACAGCCTGAGAGCTTCTTAGGGGACTGTTGGCCAGAGATGCTTGGGGAACATGGAGCAAGTCTTGGCATCATTGCCCGGAAGGAGAGGCTGTCTTCCCACCTCACAGCTCCTGCTGTGGTGGCTGCTGGTGGCTGGCACATCTGGCAGCCAGATGGAAATCCCCAGCAGAGCCAGGCTCTGTGAGGAGCCCGGGTGAAAGTGGGTCTGTGAAGACTGCATGTGTCGGAAACCAGACAGAGAGAAGCAAATCGTGTGGGTCATGGGGTGCTGATCTGACCCCCACCAAGACCCTCACCCTCCTGTTCCTTTGAGGGTAACTGGGACTGAGAGTTGAGATGAAGGGCAAGGGAGAAGGCAGGAGCAATACCACGTGGGGATGTAGGGACTGGAGTCAGAGGAGAAGGGACTGACACTCACGGGGCACTTCCCCCGACTTTCTGCCTGGTGTGGGCCAGTCACTTTCTCTGACTCTCCATTTCATGAGGTTACACATCCAAGTCTTTCATTTCTTTCTCTTCCAGCCACCCTTGTGTGAGTCCCAGGACTGTGTAGGCATGGGAGCTGTCCCACCCCAGTCCTCACAGTCTGTAAACAAAGGCAGTGCTTTTAGAAATGGAAAGTGTTGGCATTGGTGCTGAAAGGAGCTTCTCAAAAGGAGAAGCTTTTGTTTTAACTTTCTGGGATTCCAGGGAGCCCTTTCCCCAAGTGTGGAACCTTCTGAGCATGCCATCACAGGGGTTCTTGGACTTTGCAGTTGGACCAGTTTGGATCCTGTTTGGATCCCTTACGGACCATTCACTGATTATCTAAGTGTGGACAGATGGCTCTGTGTGTCAAGATTCATCTATAAAGTGGGCATGGAATTGGCCTTTCTCTTGTAGATCATTGTGAGGATTCAATGCGATTGTGCACATGGGCCCAGCTGTACGTGCCTTGTGCTTTGTCATGTGAGCTGCTGTCATCATTAAAGGTGAGCTGCTCCGTAGGAAAAAACCCACAGAGGGTAGAGACTCCCGTCATGGGGGGGACTCCAGTTTAATCAGCTTAGTCCCCACCCACCCCCTGGGTCCATTCTCCCCACCATAACCCAGTCCACTGCTAGAATGATGTCCCCAAGCCAAGACAGACGGGCATTTGGTCATAAGGTACGAGAAATGGGAAATCTAAGTAGAAGAAATATGCTGATCCATGCAGAGTGAGCTTGCTAAGGATTTGAATGAGAGCTCTTTAGAAAAGATTGAGCTCACTTTGTCATCTAGGAGATCAAATGCCCTTGTCTCTTTGGTAGGGATGTCAGATAAACAACAGATAATGTTACAGGGTTATGTCCCAAATATTACACTGGGTATACTTGTATTTAAAAAATGCATTCTTTATCTGAAATTCAGATGTTATCTGGGAGTCCTTTCTTTTTTTTCTAAATTTGGTAACGGTACTCCTTACTCATCCAGAATGGTTGTCTCAGCAAGATTGCCCACCACTAAAAAGTGTCTTTTTCTTTGAACCTAGCAGGAAGTGAGAGTGAGAGAAGAGATAAGCAGACCAGGTTGCCAGGCAACAGAATATCAATAAGTACTGTTGACAATCAGTGGGAGGCAAGAGGAGGAAGGAGTAAGTGGGAGAGTTCCTCTGAGGAGGAGGGTTTGCAAATACCCTCCGAATCCAACCTTGAGTGGCTCTTCTTTGCCACTGTCCAGATATCTGTGACCTTTCAGGCATTCCCAACTCCCCTTGTCCACACACGACCTACGGTCAACATGGCCCCATCATTTTGTACTGTGGCCATGAGTAATGGGGTCAGGGCTCTGGAGTGAATCATTCAGAAGACTTTTTGTGGTCATTTCCAGCGTCTTGGTGGATTCTGGAAAGTCACATGACCTTTGGCTATATTGGGGAGTTTCAACACCATTCACGACTCGCTCAGCCTCAGTGACCAAGTCTAAGAGGGCTTTGTTCAAATGAAACACTGGCTGTTCCAGTGAGTGAGTTCAATGAGGCAGTGTTTACAGAGGGGAATGACAGGCTGACCATGGGTTTCTAAGTGCAGATTGAGGCCCTGGAAAGCTAAGGGAAGTTAGACTGTTGAGAAACTTCCCATTTACAAATCATGGCTGAAATAAGGTTCTTTCCGTGGTCTTCCAAGGCAGAGATAGTGGCTTTTTTTTTTTTTTTTTTTTTTTTTGGCTTTGGTTTGTTTTTTGGCTTTGGAAAGTCCCAAGGATCAAGCATTGCAATAGTGAAGATAAAAATTCTGGTTCCAGCCTCCCACTTCTTTAAAGACTCATTTCTCTACTCCCCAAACCTCCAGACTACTCCGGGCTCCACTTCAATTCAATCCCAACCACTCAAGTCAACTCCTATGAGAGACTGCTCCTTTCAGCATCTCTCTCTCTTATACTCACGGAGACGGACAGTTTCTGCTGACCCTGCCAGGGATGCTATTTTATTCTAGTTCTTTGGGACCTTGAGACTTGGGCATTTTCTCTTAAAATTTCCAAATGGAATTAACCACGTGACACTAGCTATTCTCAGCCATGATATTCACAGATTATTACTCACCACACACCTAGAAAACTCCTCTCTGTGGGCTTGAGATGAGCCTAAATTTGATTTCCTCTGTTACTGCAGAACTAGGTCACTCTAATTCTAGGTCACGCTAATTCTCATTAAGCCTTTGCATTTATGGCCAAAACTGACTTGTAAGTCACTAGTTAAAATTTCTGGCTAAGAGCTGAAAAGGGGAAATATTAAATATCATGGATTAAAAATTTCAGTGCAAGTGCTAGATTCTTTTTGCTGAAGAAGAGAGGGTCCAGCAAAGGATAGTTGAGCAATCTGGGTTGATGTGTACTTGGTATGAGGAGTGAATGGTTTTGGTAACTACAGAAAAGGTAAATTCAGAAGTTTGGACAGAAAGAATTTTCCCCTAAGAGGATCAAATCATAATGCTATAATTTACCTTGATATGGCTCAAGACTGTGGGCATAAATGGACACTATAGGAAACTGGATATAATAGGGAGGGGTTAGAAATAAAGTCTGCCAAACTGGGACAGAGTGGGTGTAGGGAAGAGGAGGGAGAGAGAGGGAAGAGTGGATGGCTCATACTGCAGGGCAGAAAAAAGTCAGATGGGCAAGCAAGGGCCCATTGCCAAGGGAACAATCACATTGATTTATAGTCCATGCAAGTCATTAGCATTGGACCACCAAGACTGGCAATCACAGATTGGTAATTGAGGGGCACATGATGACTGGTTATCAGAAATCCAGGGATACCCCCCCCACAGGCAGTATGGGGACATCTGCTAGCCATGGAGTGCACCCCAGACACTGGGAGAGTCTGGGTGAGACTCCAGGGTGAGATGCTGAGGAAGAGGGGTGGAGGGAGTGATGGCAGAGGGAATTTTCTGGGGAGAGAAAAGCTGTGTCTTGCCTTGGAGGAACTAACGTATCAGGCAGATTTCCAGGACAGATACTCAGAGAATGAGGCAAAGGCAACACAGAAATAAGACCCAAGGTTGGCTGTTGGTCTTGGTCCAGAACTCAGTGCAGTTTGACACTGACATCAAGAGGTGGGGACAGGGTCCTCAGACCCTCCTGACCTGGGATCAGATCGACCTTGGGAGCTGGGGTGCTGCTGCACTTAGATGGAAGTCAAGTGACATCAAGTAAAAGGAGCAGAGGGCCAAGGGGCTAGGAAATAACAAAGAGTATATTCTAGTTTTATGATCCTGGAAAAAAAAAAAGCACGCACAATAAAAAAGAAAGCATTCTAACCGTTTGGACCATGGAAAAAATGATGATGAATTAATAAATAACAGGTTAAATCCAAACAAACTGGGTCATCTGGGGTTTTCCAGCTGTTTTGGATTTCTCATTGCTTTCCCTTTGATTTTTCAAGATTTCTTCCTCCTTCTCAAATTAGCAATAGAAAAATAATTTCATGTTTAGGATTTTCCTAGAGTGAAACATATACCAACCACGCATTAATTTGGGATAACACCAAACTAATATAGTTGTAACCCTGGCAAAGACTGAATTGGCTAATTGGTCTCTACTCTTCTAATATTGGCTCCAAAGTTGGCATGATAATCCCCAAGTCCCAACAAGCCTTCCTTCGTTAATCTATGTACTAATGGAATCTGCTTACACATGACTTCATAAGTGAGGGGGAGAGAGAGAGAAGAGAGTACTTTTTAGTTTGGAATGAAAATGAATTCATTTTCTCCAAGGAACTAACCTGCTTACAGTTCAACTTGCTCATGTGGAAAATATTCAGGGAAGCCATAATTATGCAGGGGAAAGGTATTTTCAGTGCGGGACACAATGCTTTTGTCTTTTAATGCTTAATTCATCGGGTAGCCGATAGTGAGAATGTGGCTGCGTACACAGGGGGCGGTTATGAGCAAGAAGAAAACACACATCTTATCATTTGTCCTTTTGTGTCCTGTGATTCACCCAACAGGTCTGATAGGGTTTTTCATTGCTTTTGGCATTGCCATGGGGAAGATGGGGGAGCAGGCCAAGTTGATGGTGGAATTCTTCAACATTTTGAATGAAATTGTAATGAAGTTAGTGATCATGATCATGTGGTAAGTGGACATGTTCTTACATCATTATGGTGGGGGTGTGAGGTGGTCTTGGGGTCTCCAAAGGACCCTAGACCCTCCTAGCAGGAAAGAGTGAGCAGAGATAAACCAAGGAAAAACTTCTCTGGAAATGCTTTGAAAAAAAGGAATGAAAAATCTTTTTTGGAATGTTCCATAGAAAATGAGCAGGAAAACTATATAGCCTGTGGGCCAGATCTTATCTGCTGTTTGTTTTGTGTGGCTTGTGAGTTAAGAATGGGTTCTATGTTTTTGGCTCAGACGGTAAAGCGTCTGCCTACAATGCCAGGAGACTCGAGTTCAATTCCTGGGTCAGGAAGATCTCCTGGAGAAGGAAATGGCAACCCACTCCAGTATTCTTGCATGGAAAGTCCCATGGATGGAGGACCTCATACGCTACAGTCCATGGGGTCGCAAAGAGTCGGACATGACTGAGTGACTTCACTTTCTTTCTATGTTTTTATTTTGCTGGGAAAAAAAACCAAGAATAGTAATATTCACAACACGTGGATATGCAAAATTCATATTCAGTGCCCATAAATAGTTTTGCTGGGACCTAGCCTACCTATTTGCTCTTGTATTGTCTAGGGTTGCTTTTGTGCTAAAAGACAGAGTTGAGTAGTTGTGACCAAGACTGTGTAGGCTGCAAAGCCTAAAAAGTTTACTGTTTGACCCCTTACATAAAAAGTTCACCCATCTCTGCCCTGGAGGAAAAGAACACACACACATACACACACACAAAACCCAAAAAACCCAAAACCAGACAAACTGGAAATATCAGTCAGTAACCATGAATCTGAGCAATATCAGGATACACTACACTAAGAAAGGGCCAAGATCCCAGGGATGTGGCATGACCCAGGTGTGTGGAAGAATCACTTCTCCAGTATTCTGGTGTCCAAAATGAAATGTCTCTTATATCTGGCTTCTCATGACTCATACAGAAAATAGATAAACAAATAAAAGAGGCAGTTCTCAGGCCATGCAAGAAAAAGTGCCGTCACACAGGATTAAATGCTCTTGGAAATCTGGTTCCACCCTCTAGTTTTACAGCAGAGAAAGCTGTGGCCCAGAGACACTGAATCTTGATTCTCTTAACATTGTCATTATCACCATGATCTTTATGGCTTTCCTTTTATCTGCCAAGAGTCATGAGAGTGCTTCATACCTCTCAAGTGTAATCCCCATAACCCTGAAAAGATGATGTTATGGTTCCCATTTGACAGAAAAGGCAATGGGAAAAGGTTCATGGAGGTGAATTAACTTACCTAAGATGATATAGCCAGGAGAAGAAGAGCTGGTGTTTATATTGATATCAAAGCCTGGTGTGTACGTGGGTGGGGGGTTTGTTGTTGTTTGAACCATGTGAGTGGTATTGTCTCCACTTCATCTCATGTGTGTTTATGGTCAGTGGTTCTGAAATCTAGAGTAGCCAGGAGAGCATAAGCTTCTTCTCCTTCACAAGGGATCTGTGTCACCTCCAGTTACTGGAAATTTCTCATGTCCGGTATCTACCAGATAGAACGATTTTTACATGTATTCATTTCAGATCCCCACAATGGTCCTGTATGCCTACCTGGGAATAAAGTAAAACTACTCTTGACCAAACAACACGTGGGTTCTGTTTGCCATGGGAATTCTGGGTTACAGATTCTCTCACTCTGCCTGCTCCAGTCCCCCACATCTGCCTCCCCAATCCTCCTCCACTTCCCTTCACCTGCAATTCCACCTGTTTCGTCTCTTCTTCCTTTTCTTGGCCCTTACTTCCTACCTTACAAGGGCAAAATCTGTTCTCAACTTGTATTTTATGACCAAGCACAGTGATGTGCCTGTAGTAAATTCCTACTAAAACTTTAGGAACAAGTGGGCTATCTGAAAGCCCCAGGGTCTCAGATCAAGATGTTCCTCATGATTTCATGAATCATATTGAATAGTTCTGGTCTGTTCTGATCATTGCTTTATTGACTTTGGAAACACAGAAAAGATTCTCGTACAATAGTGTGTTCTTTTCAAGAATTGTATTGATTCTTCAACTTCCCAGGCAATGCTAGATTTCTAAATGTTTCTTTTGTGTGAAGATTTAAAGTCACACACAATGTCATGCTGTAAAAATATTTTAAAATATCTTTTAAGGACTTCTCTGGTGGTCCAGTGGTTAAGGCACCGTGCTTCCAATGCAGAGGGCATAGGTACGATCCCTGGTTGGGGAACTAAGATCCCACATGTGCACGGCCAGAAAAAAAAATAGTCTTTTGAATCCATTCTGAGCTTGCTGAGAGTTTAATAAATGGTAATATGCAAAGCAGAACAGACCTCTTAGTTTTAAACATTAAAGATCTGCCTTTACTTCCTAGAATTCCTAGGAGAGTGAGCACCCTTACTGTAAATATGCAGCTCAGTTTTCTTTACTATGATGCCAATGAGGTGGGTTATATATGAAAATTCCTTCCTTCATTCATGCCAATGTCATTTCCACTGAGCCCTTGAAGCAGAAGGAATCTTCTAGGAAATCAAATGAGTCATGGGATAAAGTGTAGCCTCCCTTCTCCCCAGGGATGAAGTGGGTGTGAATCAAAATGTTTCCTCTTCACTGAAACCAGAACTCCTAAAGATTTAGCATCATATCCCAGGAGATGAAGAGCAATTGTGAGTCAGGAGCAAGGCCTATGGAATGGTTTCTGACAGCTGTTTGGTTACCGCATCCAGCCCAGCAGTCTGGAGGGTGTCATATGATGTGAGATGTCAATCCTACATATTTACTTCATTCTTCAGCTGCCTTGCCAGCAGTTGATAATGATGTGTATAAGAAGGTTCTGGATAAAACAGCCAACCACATCTTAACTGACTTAAATCATCAGAGTTCTTTTGTAGTCTTCTCTATGTGATAGTAAGAATAGTAATGATAGTTAAAAAACAAACTAGTGCTGCCATATGACCCTACAATCCCCCTCCTGGCCATACACCCCCCCAAAAACATGATCTGATAGGATACATGAACCCCAGTGTTCATTGCAGCACTGTTTACAGTAGCCAAGACATGGAAGCAGCCTAAATGTCCATTGACAGATGAATGAGCAAAGACGATATAGTACATATACACAATGGAATATTAGCCATTAAGGAGAATGAAATAATGCCATATGTAGTAATATGGATGGATCTAGGGATTGTCATGCTGAGTGAAGTAAGTCAGACAGAAAAGGAGAAATATCATATGACATCCCTTATATGTGAAATCTAAAAAGAAATGATACAATTGAACCTATTTACAAAACAGAAACAGACTCACAGCCTTAGAGAGTGAACTTATGGTTCCCAGGGGGAAGAATGGGAACAAGATATGGTTAGAGACTTTGGGATAGACATGTACACATTGTTGTATTTAAAATGAATAACCAACAAGGTCCTACTGTATACACAGGGAACTCTTTTCAATGTTATGTGGCAGCCTGGATGGGAGGGGAGTTTGCAGGAGAATGGATACACGTATATATATGGTAGAGTCCCTTTGCAGTCTATCTGAAACTGTCACAACATTGTTAATCGGCTATACTCTGATGTAAAATAAAAAGTTTTTTAAAAATTTTAGAAAAGAGTAGTAATAATAGCACAAAGCATGATTGAGGAGATTGCTATTAATCTAACAATACTAGCGTGGGATGTGTTAGTCACTCAGCTGTGTCCAATTCTTTGTGACCATGTGGACTGTAGCCCACCAGGCTCCTTTGTCTATGGGATTTCTCAGGCAAGAATAATGGAGTGGGTTACCATTTCCTTCTCCAGGGGATCTTCCAACCCAGGGATGGAACCCGTGTCTTCTGCATTACAAGCAGATTCTTTACTGTCTGAGCCACTAGGATATTAAATTATAACAGAATTATTAAATTCTTGCTATATGTTCAGCACTTTTTCGATTACTCTCCTGTATATATTATTGAGAAGGTAATAATTATTATAATTATTATTTTAGGTCATAACTAAGATTTTCCAAATTCCTGCTACATGCCTAATACTGTTTCCATATTTTACATGCATTGACTCTTTTATTTGTCACAGTAAGACATAGTGAAAGTGCTGCACTCAATATGCCACCAAATCTGGAAAACTCAGCAGTGGCCACAGGACTGGAAAAGGTCAGTTTTCATTCCAATCCCAAAGAAAGGCAATGCCAAAGAATGTTCAAACTATCACACAATTGCACTCATCTCACAGGCTAGCAAAGTAATGCTCAAAATTCTCGAAGCCAGGCTTTAACAGTACATGAACCGTGAAATTCCAGACATTCAAGCTGAATTTAGAAAAGGCAGAGGAACCAGGGATCAAATTGCCAACATCTGCTGGATCATCGAAAAAGTGAGAGAGTTCAAGAGAAATGTCTAATTCTGCTTTATTGACTACACCAAAGTCTTTGACTGTGTGGATCACAATAAACTGTGGAAAATCCTTAAAGAGAGAGGAGTACCAGACCACCTGACCTGCCTCCTGAGAAATCTGTATGCAGGTCAAGAAGCAGCAGTTAAAACTGGACATGGAACAACAGACTGGTTCCAAATCAGGAAAGGAGTATGTCAAGGCCGTATGTTGTCACCCTGCTTATTTAACTTATATGCAGAGTACATCATGAGAAATGCCGGGCTGGATGAAGCACAAGCTGGAATCAAGATTGCCAGGAGAAATATCAATAACCTCAGATATGCAGATGACACCCCCCTTATGGCAGAAAGCGAAGAAGAACTGAAGAGCCTCTTGATGAAAGTGAAAGAGGAGAGGCAAAAAGTTGGCTTTAAAACTCAACATTCAGAAAACTAAGATCATGGCATCTGGTCCCATCACTTCATGGCAAATGGATAGGGAAACAATGGAAACAGTGAGAGACTTTATTTTTTTGGGCTCCAAAATCACTGCAGATGGTGACTGCAGCCATGAAATTAAAAGATGCTTGCTCCTTAGAAGAAAAGCTATGACCATCCTAGACAGCTTATTAAAAAGCAGAGACATTACTTTACCAACAAAAGTCCATCTAGTCAAAGCTATCGTTTTTCCAGTAGTCATGTATGGATGTGAGAGTTGGACTGTAAAGAAAGCTGAGTGCCAAAGAATTAATGCTTTTGAACTGTGGTGTTGGAGAAGACTCTTGAGAGTCCCTTGGCCTGCAAGGAGATCCAAACAGTCCATCCTAAATGAAATCAGTCCTGAATATTCATTGGAAGGACTGATGCTGAAGCTGAAACTCCAATAATTTGGCCACCTGATGCAAAGAACTGACTCATTTGAAGAGACCCTGATGCTGGGAAGGATTGAAGGCAGGAGGAGAAGGGGACAACAGAGGATGAGATGATTGGATGGCATCACAGATGTGAGGGATGTGAGTTTGAGTAGGCTCCGGGAGTTGGAGATGGACAGGGAAGCCTAGCGTGCTGCAGTCCATGGGGTCACAAAGAGTCGGACATGACGAGGGGACTGAACTGAACTGAAGACCTAGCAAAAATAGGTACTTTGGTAAGCCCCATTTTCCAGATGAGAAAACCATGCACAATGGTTAGCTTGCCTAGTGTTGCACGGCCTTAGTAATGGGAATCATAGAGAAGTGTGATTAAACTCAACTTCTATCTGAACCTGGGATCCCCCTCTTATGAGCTGAGTGATGTTAGGCAAGTTAGATACACTCTATACTCCTCATCTTGACCTGTGAGATGGACTGATCATGGAATCCACATCATAGGGTTGCTGTGAGAATTGAGTGAAATTGTGACGAATAGTTGTGGAGCAGTTCCTGTGTGCTGGGACCTGTCTAAGCACTTTAGATGAACTAGTATTGTCATTAGGGCTTCCTGGTGGCTCAGTGGGCTTCCCTTGTGGCTCAGCTGGTAAAGAATCTGCCTGCAAGGCGGGAGACCTGGGTTCGATCCCTGAGTTGGGAAGATCCCTTGGAGAAGGGAAAGGCTACCCACTCTAGTGTTCTGGCCTGGAGAATTCCATGGACTGTATAGTCTCAGCTCAGTTCACTGTATAGTCTATAGAGTCACAAAGAGTCGGGCATGACTGAGCTACTTTCTCTTAACTGGCGTCCCAGCAGTAAGAATCTGTCCACAGGAGGCATAGGGGATGCGGGTCCAATTCCTGGATCAGGAAGATCCTCTGGAGGAGGGCATGGCAACCCACTCCAGTATTCTTGCCTGAAGAATCTCAGGGACAGAGGAGCCTGGTGGGCTACAGTCCATGGAGTCACAAAGAGTTAGACATGACTGAAGTGACTTAGTACGCTTGTAGGCACAATATTGTTATTATGTTGTAATTACCATTATTATCAATTCAATCCGTAACCTTTGTTTCTCTGTGCTCATGAATTCCTTAAGAAGCCTGCAAATCCCTCTGCATCACCTAAAAGAAAGAAAGAAACTCTTAATTTCAGTGTGATTTTCATATCCTCATTTTTTGCAGAGTGCTTTAAAACATTTTTTTTTCAAAATCTGCAAAACATATAGAAAGTAAAACTTATCATAGTCTCACTACCATCGAAACATAAAGTAAGAAGTGAAATCTCTCCTCACTGTTTCAAATCTCCCTATCAGTTAACCCACTACCACCACCATCCATCCACCTCCAACCCACCCATCCATCCATTCATTCTTTCACTTCCAAAATACTTTTGAGCATGTCTTCTCTGCCAACAACAATGTTAGGCACTAGTGATATAATTGAGCCTGGAAGCTCCATGAACTGACTTTCACTCTATCCTGATAAAAAGTTCTAACCCCCATATGGTAACTCTCAGCAAAAGTGACTTTTTGGATAGCCAGAACCTCTCCCGAAGTAAAATGGGAAAATGGAGATTTGTGTTTCTTCCTTACCCTGAATACGGACAGCACCTTGGGTAATTTTTGGAATGTTTATCTTTATTGACAAGCTCTTCCAAATCTTGAGTTCTCTTGAAATCTGCCCCAAACTGGCAGACCAGTGTTGTTATTGGCAATGTGTGAGACAGAACCGGAGTGACTTCAGGGCAGGACTGAGAAAGTACCTCCACTTACCTCTATTCACTCCAAGCATCTGGCCCACCATCTGTCCTGTCCTTGAAAGTCCCCAGTTAATCATTTTAGTGGGCTAAAACTAGAAGCCTTGAATAAGTTGCAGCTAAATAAAGGAAATGGTTTCCAAAGACTAACCAAGGAATATCTGTATTTCAGCCATTGCAGATCAGATTTTATCTCTGAAAACACTGATCTCTAAACACATCAGAATGACCTGGGGAACTTGTTTGAGGTATAAATGCCCCAAGGCTAGCTCTAGGAAATTCTAACTCAGTTGGTATGTGGTGGGTCCAGGGAATCCATGTTGTTTCAGGCAGGCCAGGTGATTTGGAAGCAGGAGTGTGCAGTTACACAGACTGAGATCAGGGTATATTAGTGCTGTGGATGAGCCTGTTTGTGGAGTAGAGAGCAGACCTTGGTGAGAACCTTAACATAACAAGAACTGAGGTGTGTAGTTGGCAGAGGAAGGAATGAGTGATGCAACAGCAAGAAAAAGATGCCACAGGCCAGTTCTGGATGAATCAATGGCTTTGAAAATGCTGCTCAGAGCTGAGGATACAGTCAGTTTCAGGGCAGCATGGGAGCCTTTCCCTCCCCCAACTCTGTAGTCATACCTTTCTGATTTAGAAACTGCTGGGCATCACTTGGCTTTAGAAACCTCGCAAGAGTTCTGAGCCTCTTCATGCACTTTGGTTTACGGCTTTGGTTGTTTGCTTCATCACTTTAAGTGGTGATCTTGAGCCCTTGTTCATAAAATCATCTGTAGTTGGGTGGCAGTAGCCTGTGAGATACCTTGAAAGTGAAAGTGAAAGTCACTCAGTCGTGTCTGACGTTTTGTGACCCCACGGACTGTAGCCTGCCAGGCTCCTCTGTCCTTGGAATTCTCCAGGCCAGAATACTGGAGTGGGTAGCCATCCCCCTTCTCCAGGGGATCTTCCCAACCCAGAGATTGAACCCAGGTCTCCCGCGTTGCAGGCTGATTCTTTACCTCCTGAGCCACCAAGGAAGCCTTACAAAGGCTCTTTAACTCAGACTTGACTCATTCAGCATGGTGATGAGGGGACATGGGATAGATGTGTGAAAACAGAACATACAAGGGAGCATTAGGGGGATTCCCCCAGGCTCAGTGGGTAAAGAATCTGCTACCAGTGCAGGAGACACAGGAGCTGTGGGTTCAGTCCCTGGGTTGGGAAGATCCCCTGAAGGAGGAAATAGGAACCCATTCTAGTATTCTCACCTGAAAAATCCCATGGACAGAGAAGCCTGGCAGGCTACAGTTCACAGGGTCAAAAAGAGTCCGATATGATTGAGTGGTTAAGCACACACACCTATGTCAGCAATCAGAGAACTAATGGTCTTAACAGGGATTGGTGGGGGGCAGGACTTCTGATAGTGTGTACATATATGCAATTTCAAAAATATAATCACGGACTTCCCTAGTGGACCAGTAATTAGGATTTTGCCTTCCAATGCCAGAGGTGCAGATTTGATCTCTAGTCGGAGAGCTAAGGTCCCACATGCCTTGCGGCCAAAAAGCCAAGGCATAAAACAGAAGTAGTATTGTGACACATTCAGTAAAGACTTACAAAAAAAAAAAAAATCCACATCAAAAAAAAAAAAACCCTAATTCTCAACAGCAATCCCATGAGGTTGTAGTTAGCCTCTCTAAGCCTTGACTTGCACATCTGTAAAATGGAAATAAGTCACCAGCCAAGGTCGTAGAGCTGGTAAATGGCTGCAGAAGCTCCATGTCTCGTGTCGTGCATATGACTCTCATCTACTCCTCATGGCTTTGCTTTAACCCAGGAAGTGCTTGCTTGCTCCAAACACAACTGATAGGAATAAAACCCACCAAATCTGCTCACTGTCCTTCTCTTTTTTCTGACTCCCCTCCCCAAACTGGGAGCCTGACTTCATTTGCCCCACAGTCTTTCTTTCAAATATATTCATAATTCTTAATAAGGTAGCAGTGTTCCCACAGACATGTTCATTTGAGTCAGAAGTGTCACAGACTGAACAATTTCATGCTCCAACACTAGCAGGTTAAGCACTAAAAAAGGGGTGTTGCCAAACATGTGAGAAGTATACCCAAGGTGAGAGAGAGAGAACATGGTTGGCTGAATGAAGAGTGAGGACAACAGTAGATTGTTTCCAAGCATACTATAAAATAATAATAATATAGAAATAGAAGATAAGTTTATTTTAGGATAGACTGGTAGGTGGCAAATTGTTTGCTTCTGTACAAAAAGCTACAACTGCTCCTTCAAGGAAGTGGTTTGGTGGGTAGAGGTGAGAACCCCCAGTGGTCGAGTTTCACAGATCGGAGATGATTCTCCTCCTCCTCTTTCCTGGTTTCATGATCTTGGGCCAGTTATTTAACTTTTCCAAACCTCAATTTCCTCATTTGCCAAACAGCCATAATGAGACCTTGGTTTTAGGGTTGTGGTAAGAATTAAATGTGTGGATCTCTCCCCATAATGCTTGAAATATGATGAGTGGCAGCCAGCATTCTTGCTGGAGTAAGTATGGAAAGAAACACTTTCAAACTTGGAAGTGATAAAATCACGCCTCTCTGAACATTCTCCTTGGCTCCTACGATTTTCTTGTTCAGGCAGCTCTCTCTCTTTCTCTGTATCTTCTAGATTCCTTCCAAGCCAAAAACAAAGCACATGTTACAAACACCAGTGTTCATAAATTGATGAAACTCGAATGAGTTTTCTGGGAAGCTCTAGACTTATTCTCAGTTTTCAAGAAAGGAGATATGGAATAGAGAAATCAAACAAGATTATTAAAGATGTAGCCTGGGTGTCTCTCAACTTTTACCATGGTGCTTATTTAAGAGGTGGTGAAACTTGTCTCCTCTAGCCCTAAAAGATTACCTGAGCAACAAAGTTTATCTTGAAATTTTTCATCAGAGCAGGAGCCACTGGGTCCATAGGAAAGATTTCAGATAATGTGGCTAGTCAGAAGCAAAATATAGTGTGTGCTGAGTCTCCTGGTCGTCTTTTGTAAACACTCTTTGTACAGAGATGTGGAGGGTTTTCCTCGGGGGGTGGTTCCTGGGAGGGCCCAGATTTTACATTCTGAATCCCATCACCAGCTCTTCCACGCCTTTTCTTTTCTATTTTTCAGGTACTCCCCCCTGGGTATTGCCTGCCTAATCTGTGGGAAGATCATTGCAATCAAGGACTTAGAAGTGGTTGCTAGGCAACTGGGGATGTACATGATTACGGTGATTGTCGGCCTCATCATCCATGGAGGGATCTTCCTCCCCCTGATCTACTTTCTAGTGACCAGGAAAAACCCTTTCTCCTTTTTTGCTGGCATTTTCCAAGCTTGGATCACTGCCCTGGGTACTGCTTCCAGGTAGAGAACACAAGAAATCACCGTTTCTCTCTGCTCGCTCCTTTAACTTCTTTGCCACTCCTTTTTCAAAACCTTCCCGTCACAACATTCAGTGAGAATACTTTTCACATATTATTGAAATATTTCTGAAAAAGTAGAACAGTGTAGATTCTTGGCTCCTTTTAGGAACTTTTGATTTTTCTGATGAGCTTTTTGCTGGTATGCCGCTGTCCTAGAACTATGATCTCATATAACATTTCCCGGGTGAATGCATACTGTTCATCTCTAGGCATCATTTGCCACATATAGCATTAAGGAAAAGTGTTAGTTGCTCAGTCATGTCTGATTCTTTGCGACCCCATGGACTATAGCATGCCAGTCTCCTCTATCCATGGTATTCTCTAGGCAAGAATATTGGAGTGGGTAGCCATTCCCTTCTTTAAGAGATCTTCCCAACAGAGGGATCAAACCCGAGTTTCCCGCATTGCAGGCAGATTCTTTATGATCTGAGCCACCAGGGAAGCACGTATAGCATTAGTTTAGCTTTAAATGTTTTCCAAAAGGGTTTAACAGGATGCTATTTTATTTAAGAAATTCTCTCACCTTTGATTTGAAAAATGCTATTACAGCATATCACTCTATTGAGTAATTTTTCAAGAATAAGAGAAAAAGATTTTGCAGGGTGAATGGTAGGTTAGATGAGATTTTTCAAGCAAACCGGATATCAGACAAGTCTTTGCACCTGTAATGGACTATTCAGTCCCATTGATTTTGAGGAAAGTCAGGTTGGTATTGATTTGACTTGACATTGACTAAGAGTTGGTTCCTTCTTCGTTACCTAGTTCCAGTGCCTCAGAAGCCAGCGAGGACTCCAGAGATATGCAGACAAAAAAAGCAAAAACTCTTCTTCCTTGGATACCATTTTGGACTGAATTTAGCAAAAACAAACCAACAAATCAACAAAAATAAGTACATAAGAAACACCAAGCAATGCAGAATTTCCAAGACTAAAAGTTTTATGCTCTCAGCCTGCAATATTTGCTTTTATTTCTGCACGTGTCCTTGGTTCGCGAAACAAAGACTACAAAGCCATAAAGGCCATAAAGCAGGTGGCAGGGAGACAAACAAACTCTGCAACCCACAGCTCAGTGTTACCTCTGGAGTCACAGGTTGGCAGGTTCTCGTTACAGAGCCCATGACCATGCTCTGCCAGGGAGGCGGCTACTCTGTGACACAGGGAAACTGCTGCTTCTAAACTACTGAGCAGGCCATCAGGTTTTTCTTGAGTTACATAATAGGCCCATAGTGGTGATACCTAGGAAGCCAAATTATATTTCCATCTTACAAATCAATGAGAAGTTTGGACTAGCAGAATGTAAGGTTTCAGAAAAAGTGAAAATATATACAATCTGGGAGATCTAGATTTTGCATTTGGTTTCCCAAGATGAAGGAAAGCACTCCAAAATTTCCTTTTTCCTTCTTGGTCTGTAAATTTCTATGGCTAAAGAGTTCTATCCATAAAGATCCTGTCTTTTTAGTGAAAAAGTCAACTTTTTTCAAAAATAAAAACCAATCAGGTTTAGTTTTATTTTTGTTTTCTGGTTATGAGCATGATGTTTTCTCATTATGAACAATTTCAGACAGTTGAATAAAAGTTTGGAGAAAAAACAGGCATCACCACTGATACCTAGTAGTAATGTTTTAGTTAATCTTTACAGTTATGTACATTTCCATTTCCTATTATGTGCAGATATTGTACATTGCTAAAGCGGGTTGAGAAGATCCCTTGCAGAAGGAAATAGCAACCCACTCCAGTATTCTTGCCTGGGAAATCCCATGGACAGAGGAGCCCGGCAGGCTACAGTCCATGGGGTTGCACAAAAGTAGGACCACAACTTAGTGATTAAACCAAAAACAACAAAATTTTCACTGGTCAACATATCATAAGAGTTATGTTATATCTATTAATATAGCTCTTACTATAACTATATTTCTATTACTACTATTTTTAAACTTCATAATAATATACTGTATGTACTATAATACAACCCCATCCCAAATGTACATTTAAGCCTTGTATATTGAATAGGGCTGTGACACGCATCCTTGTAAATACATCTCTGCAAGGATGTCTGAAGATCACCTCAGGATAAATTTCGAGTTTCTGAATCTGGTGGTAAGCACATTGATGGTTTTGAAGCATATCACCAGATTACTATTTGGAAAAGTATGTTAGTTTATGTCCCTACTAACTGGGGACATAAAAGCAGTCATTTTAACACTTTCCAAACCTATTGGTGAAAGTGATCTCAGTGAATTTGCGTTACTCTGATTACTAGGGAGGGAAAACATCTTTTTGTGTTCTTTTTGACCATCCTTCCCTCCCCTCCCCTGCCCTGTGAATTGTTTGTGAGCTTAATTTCCTATTGGGGTATTTATCCTTTCCTGATTGGTTTTCAGCTCTCTTCATGTATAAAAATATCAACTCATGTATCATATGTTGCAAATAATGCCCCTCTTCACTTGATATTTGTCTTAAAAACTTACCATGCTTTGTATCACTAGCAGGTTTTAATTTGTGGAGCTTCCCCAGTGGCTCAGTGATAAAAAGAATCTCCCTGCAGTACAGGAAACACAGGCTTGATCCCTGCGTCGGGAAGATCCCCTGGAGAAGGGCATGGCAACCCACTCCAGTATTCTTGCCTGGAAAATTCCACGGACAGAGGAGCCTGGCGGGCTACAGTCGATAGTGTTGCAAAGAGTTGGACATGACTGAAGCGACTGAGCACAAAGTCATCAATATTTTCCTTTAGTATTTAAAATTTTGACTTTGCTTAGGAATATCTTTTCCACCAAAGATTGTAAAATATTCCTTTAAATTTTCTTCCAATGCCATTATGGTTTTGATATCTACCACAAAATATTTTTATCTTTTCTTTTGAATGACTAGACAATTATCCTAGTCCCTTTATATGACAAAGGTAAATCTTAAAATCACAGGGAAAACCCAAAATTATATTTAAGTCAAAAACAAGTTCTTGGGTTATCTGACCAAGACCACAAACATTAGACTCGTTTGTCCCCCTTACCCTGTATTTCGTTTGAAAAAAGAATATAGTTTTAATCTTTGGTTAAAATGTGGCTTTTGCCTGGATGTGGAATTTCTTTTATTTTCTTTTTAAAGTCACTGTGGCAGGAGTCATGTACTGAGAATTAACTCAGGGTTTCTTTCCCATTATGACCACAAGGGAAAAGCCCCAGGGACAGCCAGTTAAATACACTTCTACCTCCTCGGACCTTGGCCTGAATGGGACGTAGAGGGGAGGGTTGGCCCCATTTTCTCAATAGGCACAGGGGCTGGTGTCAGGGCAACCGGATTGGGGTGGGGGGGCCTGGGACACATCTCTCTGCATCCCTCTGACTTCAGTGCCTGCTGTTAAAACTAATCTGGATTAAAAAAAAGAAAAATCTCGAATACCAGACAGTTATAATCAGCAACATTTGAAGAATGTCATGACCATGGAGGCAGGAGCCAAAAAAACCAATGTCAGAATGTCAGCCTGTCAATACAAAAAAGAGTTAAAATTCTCAAATCTCAATTTGGACTCATGGGGTATATATGAATTTTTATGACACAAAGCGTATCCCCTAGTGGCAGTAAGAATATTTTCATGCCTCACCAATTGTGTTCCTCAGTCCGTTGAATTGTCTAAAGACCCTTTGATGACAGTGTGGGGACATGAATGCAGTAATAATAGTGGATATATTCCAGTCATCCCAGCAGTGTCCTTAGATTCATACCAGTGAGAATCTAGCTGCCCACCACAGCTATGCTGCCATTTCAGACCAGTCATGGTGTCCTGGTGACCTCAAAGGGTCTTAGGAAGGGGCTGGGGGTGTAGGAGAGGAATAAAGGACACTAAGTGGTATTAGTTGCTCCATTGTATTCGACTCTTTGTGACCCCATGGACTGTAGCCCACCAGGCTTCTCTGTCCATGGAATTCTCTACGCAAAAATACTGGAGTGGGTTGCTGTTCCCTTTCTGGGGGATCTTCCCCACCTAGGGATCCAACCTAGGTCTGCATTGCTGCATTATTGTCTCATCTGAGCAAGCCAGGTACAACGACACCCCCGCATGTAAATGGGGCCAGACCCCAACCTTTTCCCTGGGTTCCTAGGGGTTTTTTTATGAGATGTTGAATCTAAAACCAAAGAGGAGGCAAATCGCAAAGACTAAGATGACTCTGGCTTCTCTAAGGTTGTTAAAGGCTATAAAGGCAAGAGAGAAAAATGTGCTGTCCACATTAGGGGTTTCTCTCAAGTCAGTTTGCTAAAGTTTGAATAAGGACAAAGAATGGGTCACAAGGTATTCCCATGGCAGTTGGACTGTTCTGCGTTGCTTTCCATATTCGTTCAACTTTGAAGCAAATCCACTTGCTCTCTCATTGCCTCTATCCACATGGAAATAAATAGTCTGGCTTTCAGCAACCCATACTCTTGTAGGTCTCCTGTTTTAGAAGACACCAAACATGTCAGGAGTTCTGGCCATATGAGATTGATTCATATGATCATGAATTTGCATCCCACGCCTGGGAGGAGTGGGGCTGAAGTCAATCCACATTGGATCTTTGATTAGCTACAGAGCTTTTCTGCCCTGTGTCCTAGGAGAGACTCTAGAGTTGGCAATGACCATTTATCAGGGAGTTGGAATGTCTGTGAGGATCCCCAGGGAATTGCTAGACACTTGGGTTCTTGCTGAATGGTGCTTACCATATTTGTCCAGCTTTCTCAAAATTAGCAGGCCAGCTCAGGGCAATTCCCAGGGGCTGGGTACAACCCATGTAGTTAATCTTGTTGGAAACAGTGTTTCTACCATAAAATTATGGGTCATTCAAAAATTCCTCATTCTGTCTTACTATTGGTAGCTGATCCTTTTCTGATACCTTTTTTTTGCAGCCCAATTAATGTGGGCAGTCGCACAGGTTTCGAATATTTAATCCAAGATGGAAACAGGGACCAAAGGGAAAGGAGAACTTGAAGCTCTGAGTAGATCTCAAAAACTAAAACCAACAAAAATATTTTGCTGCCTAATTAGCATCTTAATAAGATTGAATTTGAGCCTCCAAATCAAGGTTTTTTTGTTTGTTTCTGTTTTTTGTTTTGCTTTATTGCTAGAATTAAAATTTATTTGGATTTAAAACATTTTTTACTGGAGTACAGAACTCTATTCAATACTGTATAATGGCCTATATGGCAAATCGATGGGTTTTAATTTACTTCCAGATGCTACTTTTTTCAAGTCACGTTGTTTGATTGGAACAAAGAACAAAAGCTTTGTGGTGGCATTTCAGATTGTGCTCTGTCCTGCTTCTCTAAAGTGGACATAACTCTCATCTCTCTTGTTGTCCCTTAGTGCTGGAACTTTGCCTGTCACCTTCCGCTGCTTGGAAGAAAATCTGGGGATTGATAAGCGTGTGACTCGATTTGTCCTGCCAGTTGGAGCAACCATTAACATGGATGGTACGGCCCTTTATGAAGCGGTGGCTGCCATCTTTATAGCCCAAATGAATGGCGTCATCCTAGACGGAGGCCAGATTGTGACCGTAAGGTGAGTGAAGTGGGTGGGATGAAGCACTGAAACAATCCTTTACCCTTTTGTCCTTTCCACTCTAATTCCATTTCACAGAGGCCACTTCAGTTTCAGTTATCCAGGTAGAAGAATGGTGAAAGAAATAAAAAGAGAAGGAATTATCGGCAAGCTCAAAGGGAAGATTGGAAGAGGAATTAAGCAGGCTCACACTAATGTCTTCTGATTGTATTGACTATGTGAAATTGCTTCAGAAATTCGATATTAATTAACTTTTAACCATCTTGTGATGTTCCAAGGCAGTTCCTTCCATGTTTATATAATAGATGAAGAAGCACAGGCTTCGGGAGCTTGGTAGTCTGTCCGAAGCTGTAATACTGTCAGTAATGAGCCAGAAGGGCTGTCACTGGGACCAGCATCAACTGACTCTGGATCCAGTTTTGCTTAAAATATGCTCCCTTCAGCATTCCAGGGAATGACAGCATAAATGATAAAGTACTTGGAGAAAGAGATTCCTCAATACAGCACATAACATTTTATTACAAATAAATAGTAACTTTTTTGTTTTTGCTAAAGCCATTTTACCTATGTATTATCATTTTTAAA
This sequence comes from Okapia johnstoni, assembly GCA_024291935.2. Classification (NCBI taxonomy): domain Eukaryota; kingdom Metazoa; phylum Chordata; class Mammalia; order Artiodactyla; family Giraffidae; genus Okapia; species Okapia johnstoni. The sequence continues at coordinate 13,953,996 of CM044325.1, forward strand.
AATTCAGAAAGAATACTTTTCCAATATGTCATTAAAAACATATTGCTTCTCTGCAGACTTAAAGATCACACCTACTTGTGTGTATTAATTTATCTAATCCTAACAACCATCCTAGGAGGTATGTACTTGTCCCAGTCAGCTCAGGCTGTGTTACAAAATACCACAGACTATTTGGCTCAAACAGAAGATGTTTATTTCTTATAGTTCTGGAGGGTGGGAAGTCTAAGATTAAGGTGCCAGTGGGTTCAGCTCCTGAAGAATGTCCTCTTCCAGACTTGCAAATGACCAGCTTCTAGATGCTCACTCACATGGCCTTACCTTGGTACCTGGAGAGAGACAGCAAGTTCTCTTATGTCTCCTCTTATGAGGGCACTGATCCCACCATGCGAACTCTGCCTTCATGACCAAGGCTCTGTCTCCAACTACCATCACATTGGAGATTAAACTGAACTGAAGTCACTCAGTCGTGTCCGACTCTCTGTGACCCCATGGACTGTAGCCTACGAGGCTCCTCCATCCATGGAATTTTCCAGGCAAGAGTACTGGAGTGGGGTGCCATTTCCTTCTCCAGGGGATCTTCCCAACCCAGGGATGGAACCTGGGTCTCCCGCATTGCAAGCAGACGCTTTTACCATTCGAGCCACCAGGGAAGCTCACTACACTGGAGATTAGGGCTTCAACAAATGAATTTTGGGAGAACACACCTCAATCTATAGCAGTACTATAAAGGAGCCTCAATTTTAAATAATGGGACAATAATCACATATTCTAGGGTGGTTGAGAGCACTGTGCCTGATATGTAGTCACCTGTCAATAAATCTTAGCTACTAGTATTATTACTATTATTGATGCTTAATCAAATACAGTACTCTTAGCATATGACAGAAAAAAGTGACAGTGATATAGTGAGTAACATGATGTTACTCAGTGGAAAACATGCTTTACGTCAGATTATCAATCCTTCTAACTCATGTCCTAACAGCCTATGTATAGGACTGCCAACCTCCCTTGCTTTAAAATTCAAAGACAAACCAATCTCCCTCGCTTTAAAATTCAAAAACAAATGGACATTAAAAAATGTCTCTGAAGTCTCCCCGTTGATGAAGCAACCATGCTTCCCATCAAGCTCACGTCATTAGATGAGAACTTACAGATCAGACCAGGTGATTGAGATTGTGCTTGAATTATTTAAATTTATCCTTTACTTTAATAATGATAGTACTGACAATTTTCACTGGACAAAGGATAAAGTTGGCCAAATATATTTAATACCGGTACCCCTGGCAAGTTCAACCAAATCCACTATGCTTGTAGACATCACAAGGGCTGTCTCTGGGAGACACCCCCCATGGAGTATATGTAGTTCATATACTCCATATGTAGTATATGTAGTTAGGTAGTTCCCTACATAGTATATGTAGTTCCAATTTAGTCAGAGAAATATGGCCAAGTCTAGCTTCATTGCTGTGCTTCCAAGTACATTTCTCATCTTGTCATTCCCCTGCATGTAGAACAGTGGCTAGGAATTCTCAGCAAATCCGTTAAGTCTTAGAGTTTTCAATGTGAGGAGGGATCAAGATACATAAAAAGGCAGTGTGGCATTGGAATCGAGCAGTCGAGTGCTCAGATCCCAGCAGACCATGTTCAAGCTGAGTGACCCTAAGTTTCTCCACCCATCCAGTTGGTGATACAATCAGATGTCCCTTGCAGGGTTACTGTGAGGTCCTGCTGCAATTAATGTGTGTGTGGTATCTTGTACAACATCCAAGAACCAGCCAGAGGAGTGAGCCAGAGCAACGGAAGGACGTAAAAAGCGGGAAGGGATAAAGAGAGGGAAGATCTCGGCCCAAGGGGCTATTGCAGGACTTAGAATTACACAGACACTCCGCCTATGTTCGGGTCAGGGAATAACTGAGATGAAAAAAAAAAAAAAACCACTGAGATGGAGGAACAGAAAGAGAACCAACTTCCATGAAGATTTCTTTATAGAAGTTTGTCTCACACAACCAAGGGGTAATAAGACAACATGGCCACAGTACCCAGGGATGTGTAAGAGTGACTCATAGAACAGAAGCAACTGAGGTTGTAAACAGAACAGCCTCAGCCAAGACCGTTGGAACCTGGGAAGTTCCCCTTCCCTGGTGTGTTCTATTCATCTTGGGGAAATGGCTGAGAATTCCCACCTGCCAGCTCTCGGGACTTTAGGGAAGTTTTCATCGCAAAGCAGCCTCATCCTGCCCAGATTTCCCAATGAGAATAAAAATTCACATGTATTGGGGGGAGGGGAATTTTCAGTGTGCCAGCCTCTTCTAAGTGCTTTATTTCTGAGCTCCTACCAACTCCATGAGTGAGACCCCATTGTTATCTCTTGTTTTACAGATAAGGGAATCAAGGCACAAATAGGTTATGTAAGTTGCCCAAAGTCACGTGCTTAGTAAGTGGCAGAATTGGGATTTGAAGCTAGGTCATTCAACTCGAGAACTTTCTCTGATAACCGCTACTAATTACTATCTCCTATGACCTAAGTGGATGCCCTGCACCCCCTAAAAATGGAGCTCTCTAAACCCTCCATATTGCTGGGGCAGGGTAAAAGCAAAGATGGGTTCTAATCCCACCTAGGGGGAGTATCGGTTTTGTGATAAGCCTGAGTGGGGGAAGGATGGCAATATGGAAAAACCAGTGCAAACCACAAAACTTCCTGGGAACTTTCTTTCCTCATGTGTAAGATTAGGTAAATTCAGGTTCCTTTTGACTGTAATACCAGGGTTCTGTACATGGTCACAGCAACTGGCAAACCAGTTTGGGAGTCTGATTCTTTGTTTGAAGCAGAAGACCTACTGTAAAAACTCTATAAAAACTGTAAAAAGCAGCAACAAGAACAACAACAACAAGCAACTTTACATAACCGCAGAGAAAGCAGCCCCCTTTTTCTTTTCAGCAGTCAGAAAAGCAAGTTGGGAATCCATATTTTCATAAGCTGTCCGTTCAGAAATGACAGCTTTTATAAATAGCATCCAGAATAGAGGGCGAAAAAGTCACTGTCCTTTGCTGGACCACAGAGGCCCTCTGCTGTCTAGATGGGGTGCTTGAACCCTACATTAAACTTGTTTCCGGAGACAACTTCAAAATGGCACTGGGTATGCCCTTGGTTTTCCTTGGAAAGCAAGGAATGAGATGTTTCAGGAGGAAGGTCTCCCATTGTTTTATCATCACTTCTTGGCACCCTCTTTCTGAACAGTGTGTTTTCCAGCCCATGGTGAAACGTCCAGGCATCTAAAGCTTAACGTCATTTGGAATTCTGTCAGTTTGTTTCCCCAATGTCCACTCAATTGAGTCTGGATATTTGCTATTCTGAGTTCTCATGTTAATGTTGGCAATGACCTCCTCAGACTCTTGCCACTTAGTCTAGAAGTCTCTGTTTCTCACAGAGACATAAAGGCGTAAGTAGAAATGAATGCAGTGATGTTCCTGTGGAAGGATTAAGGGTGATTTGTTTTTCTTCTTTAGTATTTCCTTGCCTGCGTTTAGAGCCATGCTTACCTTATTTGAGCCCTGTGATATATTTGGCAAATTGCATGTCATGATGGGGGCAAGACTCTGATCCATGAATTTGTAAGCTTCTATCAGGCTGAGCAAAATCCAAATAGACCCTATTTCCTGGGTCTTGGTACTCCATATTTCTCTATTCCTTGGGAGGAAAAAGGGATTTTATGATTGCTGGGAAAATTAGAGCTTAAAATTGCCTGCCAGTGATGGTTTTGGCAAGGCTACTTTCTCTTGCTTTGACCTGACCTTTTCTGTTCTCACAGCCTCACAGCCACACTGGCCAGCGTTGGTGCAGCCAGTATTCCCAGTGCTGGGCTGGTCACCATGCTCCTTATTCTGACGGCTGTAGGCCTGCCGACCGAGGACATCAGCCTGCTGGTGGCTGTGGACTGGCTGCTGTAAGTGTCTATGTGTGTGGTTCTGCTGGGAATGTGAATACCACCGCCCAGGGGTGGACAAGATGCAAGGTTGCGCCAAGATCTTCACCAGTCCCCATGACAACTTGCTCATTTCCTCCCTCCTTTCTTCCCCCTAACATTTACTGAGTGCCTCTTTGGGAACCAGAGAAGAAAAAAATGTTTGAGAGCTTCAGAGTCTAGTGGAGGAAGCAAACTAATTAAAATACAAAGTTAAAAGCAAAGCTACAAGGGACCAATTACTGTTGAAGCATGAAGGGGATCTCAAAACTGAGTGAACTGATATACTGAGTGAACAAAGCACAAAGGAATATATACTGTATGATTCCATTTATGTGGTGCTCTAGGAAAGATAATATGATCTCTAGCAGTAAAAAGAGATCATGGTTGCCTGGGCCCAGAAATAGAGGCATGAGGATTAACTGTGAAGGGCACAAAGAAGGCTTTAGGAGTGATAGAAATGTTCCATAGACACAGGTATGCACAGGTGTTCACATAAGTGGAAACTCATCAAAACAAACCCACACTTAAAATGGGTACATTTTATTGTATGTAAATTATACTTCAATAATGTATATTTCTAAATTGCACACACATAGAATAATAGTAATAGAGATAGACACCCATCCCACACTAGGTTGGAAAGACAGAGTGGAGAAATCAGAAAACAAGGGAAATGGCTACTGAATATTCTGTGCCAGCTACACTGAGTCCTTCACAGCTTTCTTTAACAACCCTGAAGACTTGGTGTTACCACTTCCGTTGTATAAATAAGAAAACTGAGGTTTAGGGAGAATGAATAGAGATTCGACCCTAGGTGTGCTTGGGTTTGGAGGCCACCACATTCATAATCATGGCCATATTCAAGTTTCTAAAGGTAGTGATAACTAAGCTGGATCCTAACAGGTAGGTAGAAGTTACCCAGGTACACATGGAGTGGGGAATAGGACATTCTGGTCAAGGCAAGCCTGCACAAAGGCACAGAGGCAACAGAGACTTCTGAGTGGTTTGGTACTGTTGGAGCACAGAGTGTAAGGTAGGGAGTGGTGAAAGGTGACGTAGGTAGACAACCATGAGGCCGTGCAGAGATGCTTGAACTTGACAGTGTACACGTAGCCCAGCTCGCTTTCCCAGTGAAGGGCATTATCCTAGTGTGAGACTCACTATCTGTTCCCAAAGGTGGGTCAGTCTATCCAGATGGCCCCCAGGAGGGGGCTGGCATATTCTTGCCAAGGTGTTACTAGGGCTCTGATGTTCTATGGAATGTACACTGACACTTCCAGTCCAGTCCTGGCACTCCATGACAGGGGCCAGCCCTTGGCTTCAGAGTCAGAGGCTCGGAATGATGAGTGCAGAGATCCAAAGTGCTCACACTTAATTTTGTAAAATTGCCCTAAGTGCCAGTAGCGATTTTTCTGACGTTTATTGGCACAGATTTTAAGAGCCAGAAGCCACATTTTACGGACTTGAGTTCCTCCATGCTAAAAGAAGTTCCACTTCTCTGCAAGCACCCTTCCAAAGAGAGGAACATGCAAGTGGCCGAAGGGAAGAAGGACATCTTGGAAGGTTAGAAGGAAGCCTGATCTTTCCAAAAAACTTGCCTGTTCTTGAGGTTTAGTTAGAAATGAGAAGTGGACAGAATCTGTTCAACCCAGGAGGGGTCTTCCTGACTGGTTCTCCTGTCTCCAGAGAAATGCCCTGGCAATGCCTTTCATGGGCTATGACTCTTATCTGTCCCTGCCCGTCTCTTTCAACGGGGGTAGCAGGGGCCTTAGTGCTAGTTTGATGGTTCTCTGTGCCCTGTGTTGGCCCCAAGGGGCAGGCTTTCTCGTGATGTTCATTCAAACAAGGCAGTTATAGGGGCAGCTGAGATTGGTTGGTGGGGTTTGGTGGAAGGATTTGGAGGAAACAGGATAAGAGAGACTAAGGGGTGCAGTCAGTTTTGGTCAGGAGGAGGACAAAGTGGAAATAAAGATGTTGGCAACTGTTGGGGACAGAGCACACAGCAGGAGCTCAATAAATGCATGCTAAAGTGACACACAGAGCTGCTTGGTGATAACCAGGGGCCTTTCCACACATGAAGAATGACAGAAAAAGCTATTAAAGTCCCAGCTGCTTCCCTTGTGACTTTAGCCTCCTCTACCTCTTTGACCTTTGAACTTTTGTTAGGGTCCTTTGCCTGCTCCAGCTACATCGCCTACTCTCTTCTTGGACTTGTTGCCAAGGCCTGAAATCCACCATTAGAGATTCATCTCTTTAGCAATGATTAGTATAGATGCTGCCCCCCCATTATAATGCAAATTCATTTAAGTGGAATAATGCACTTGTTTTATCAGGAATGAAGAAAAGGAGCTGATATTTGGTGGGTACCACTGTGCTGTTTACATCAGTCTACAGTTAATCCATAAAGAGCACAGTGGTGTGTTTCACAGATGAAGAAACTGAGCGTCAAAAGGCACAGGGTAGCTTGTGTGGCCAGGTCAGGACCCTTCATACCACCCCACACGGTTTTCTAGTTGGTACCCAGGAGGAGGCGCAAAGGGGTCCAGAATCAGGTTGGGAAAAACAAGCTGATTCGGGGCACCCCTGGTTCTACATACTAACCAGAGAATTTTTGGTCTGACTTGTTTTCTTTTTCCCCTCTCCCAGGATTAAAGCAAAACAAAGCAAGGAGGTTAAGTGGGGACAAACAGGGTACAGTGAAGGTCTCAGCCACTCCTAGACTTCAAGTCCTCCGGCCTCCTTGGATCAGCCACTGTGGGCTGGTCTTCCTGGCAGTCATCTTCTTCCAAGCCTCTTAGAGGAGAGTCAGCTCAGGAAACAGGCACGACCCTGCCTCCTCCTGACCTAAACGTCAGTGAACGGGAGCTCACAGGCTCACACCTGTGCCCAGAGCAAGGTGTCCTCATTCCGGAGGTGCAACATGCTCGCAGGAGGGAGTTGGCTGAACAGCAGCAAAAACATGATGATCCGTTTGGATTAACTCAATTGATGAAATTGCATATGAGAAAACGTCATTGCAGGCTGCAACTGCAAAGGGTAGAGTGATTGAAGAACTCGCTTCTAGTTCTGGGGTCTGATCTCAGAGGGAAAGAGGCTCTGTGATCAATGGGAGAAAGGCAGAGGTGGGAGCCCCGGGTCTGAACTCTGCACCTACTCACGATGGGACTGGGGGCTAGTTACTTACTTTCTGGATTCAACTGTGTCATGCAGACAATGGGAACAGTAAACCTGCCAGCTTGAAAGCACAGGCTAGACCCCGTGCCCTTGAATGCCCCTCTAGTTTTAAGACCCAGACTAGGATTCTGCTGGTGATGGATGTTTGTATACAAACAAGCATGAACATTCCTTTTCAGAAGCAAAGAAAAAGGGAGGGTAGAGGATCCTGGGAAAGTGTGTGTAAGGGTCTGTAGCTAGGTCAGATCTGCTTTGAATTAGTAACGGTTCCACATTCTTTCTCACCAGCAAGAGGAGTTCTGGAAACACACTCTTGGTCATGGGCTCTATGGCTGTTGGATGCCCTTCAGTGTGTGAGTGGGACAGGGGGGTGAGTTGAGAGAGGGGTGCAGGAGACTCTGGTTTTTCCCTGGTGATGTAGTCTGTGCAGGAGACAAAAAAAATAGCAGGACATTTCTTTTCCTCCCCAGGTTTGTGAGGTTTGTAAGCTTTCATAACTCTAGCAATTTTTCAATTTAGAACCAAACAAAGCCCACAGTGACATTTAATGTGCCATGCTGTTTGCCAACTGCTGGAGGTCAGCCAGCCACATTACTGCCTGCCAGGCCCTGGATGATTTTCAATGAGCAGGCTTAGCTGCTCTGTAAATGTCATGGTGAAAACCAAGATTCTGGACCCTGCAAGTGTCTGAGTTCTAGAACACCGGATGGGAGGGGCTGATAAAATCAGAACCTCCCCCAGGGTCCAAGAAGCCCTTTGCTTCAGGAGTCCTTGGCAGATATTTATGAGTCCTTGCTGACATCCCCCCTCTCTCTGAAGGCATCAGGATGGAAGGAAAACCGGGGGCTCAGTACCAGGCTTGCTTGCTTAGTCACTCAGTCATGTCCGACTCTTTGCGACCCCGTGGACTGTAGCCCGCCAGGCTCCTCAGTCCATGTGATTTTCCAGGCAAAAATACTGGAGTGGGTTGCCATTTCCTCCTTCAGAGAAATCTGTACCTGGCTGTGATCAATTAATTGTAAACACCACTGCACTCGGACCAGCCAGGGACCAACCCAGGGACTGAACCCATGTCTCATTACATCTCCTACATTGCATGTGGGTTCTTCACCACCAGTGCCACCCAGGAAGCCAGTACCAGGGAAAGGTGATAAATAACTGAGTCAGATCACAGGTGGGACAAGGAAAGCCAGGTGGACCTATGGTCCACTTATCACATAGGACTGCTGGTGAGATTGTTTCTGGGGACGTATTTGCTCATTGGGGATATAGTTGAGTTCTTTCCTTATAAGGAAGCCTAAGGGGGCCTCCACCCTGCAGGGGATACCCTGAAGCCCCCCCCCCCCATTAACCTCCCAGAGGGAATAGAGCTTTGGTTCTCAAACTTGAGTGTGCACTCAACCTACTGGAGATTCAGGAGATCTAGGGAGGGACCCAACAATGGCTTATCTAACAAGTTCCCAGAGGATGCTGATGACCAGTCCAGGGACCTCACTTCCAGAAGCAATGGAGCAGAGGTAGAGAAGGGGGAGCAGGAGTTCCCGACTGTGGTATATGAACATCTCTACTCTTTTCTGAGTGCCAGTTGACATTGAGTGAATCCATTCAATGACAGGAGATCAAGAGGACACCAGACTCTAATAACTAATGTTCAGTGTCAGACGTTCTACACGTGTCACATGGACTTGTTTAAAAAGTTGCAGCAAATTATGAGGCAGCTAGTAATACTATCCCTGTTTTACAGTTAAGAAAACTGAGGCTTAGAGCAAAGAAATATACCCCAGTTTAGTAGGTCTTAAAGGGCTGACCTGGAATTTGAACCCAGACCATCTGGCTATTCCTTGGATGTCCCAGGCTTGCCCATCTGCATTTTCATTATCTTATTTAAGATATGCACACATGCATATTTACACACACATAACTGAGATAACCCCCATTCTGTGTCTGGTGGTAAAGAAAACCACTTCCTATGCCTACCATATCTCTGAAGATTCTAGGGGTTAATGTTTAAGCCTTTTGCTTCAATCTCCCACTTCCACTGACTTCTCCTCTTTTCTACATCTTACCTCATCTTTCATTCTTTGTCATCCTGTAGCATGCCAGCCTTACCCTTTTTGAGAAAGTCCTTCTCTCCCCTGCCAAAGTGCTCCTGACTCAACGTAGTGTAATTCCCCATTGAGGGAGTGGGGTGGAGGTGGGTCACATTTTAATGCATCACAAAAGAAATATATATATATACTCATGGAAAGATGAGAGGAGGGGCCAATCTCAGAAGTGCTATAAAATGAGAAAGAAAAATCTCCTTTTACTTGAAGCTGCATCTTGAAAAGGAGCAGAATATGAAACTCCCCAAAATGCCGGTTAGCATGTGGCTTATTTTAAGCTGAAAGTGGTCAGGACCCATCAGACTAAGGACAAAATTTTCACCTCCTCCCGACTGAAAGGATTTAGAAGGAAGCCTATACCAGGAAGAACTCTATTACCAGAGAGAACTTTTTCACTGGAGAGGCTTATCTGTATGGCCGGGCAAACATTTGTTTACCAAATATTTGCTCTTCCTGTGAGTTGTCTTCCTCTCCTTTCAAGCCCCAGCCACTTGTCCCCCTCCTTCCCTCAGCATGGCATGTAAGCCTCAATTACCTGACTGCCTTTGAGTCTCCTGTTTTATTAAGGCTCAGGCATATACAAAATTACATTTTCCCATTAATCTCTTATGTAGATTTAATTATTAGACCAGCCAAAGAATCTAGAAGGGAAGAAGGGAATTTTTTTTCTTCCCCTGTAATCTCAAGTCTTGTTTCTCTTGTGTCAGAATAATAATTTATGGAAAGTAAAAACTTAATAATAAGCATCTATTTCTTTTCGAAACGTCCTTTGGTGTACCCTACCCCTGGGAATCTCCTCCTACACCTGTTTAGTTCCAGTCTCTGCCTACCTGGCTGGTCCTCCTCACTCTCCACCTCTGTGTCTTTCCTCAGTTCTCAGGACACTGGTCTCATTTTCCTCTGCAGGGGAATCTGGGCTGTGTCTCCCTCTTCCTTCTTCTAGATCTCACCTGCTGTGCTAACTTTTTACCACTAAAGTAGCCAACCGGAGGTTTGGTGAAGGCAGTTCTCTTTCTAGAGTTAATCTGCTTCCACTTCTTAAACAAGGATCCATCCCCACCCTGCCTCCTTCACATACCCGCTTACCTCCTTTCCAACCCTTCTCCCCTCCTGCCCGTGTCATAAACGAATACAACATGGTGTCCACTCTGAAAGGGCTTATAGTCTGGTAATGGGGACAGATGTGGTCAGAAAACCCCAACAGAGGCAGGTACAGAGGAGGAACGTGTAAGACGTGATGAAGGAATAAGAGAGGAAGTGATTTGCTCCCCTCTGTGCTTGGACCAATGATGATGGTGGTGATGCAGTTAAGGTTGAGCACTGAATTTCGGTCAAGTGCTCTGGGAAGCCTTTTACAGGCAGTTTGGTCCAGGACCTATCAGAGGTTGAGCACTTCTGTGGGTTAGTGGTTGTTATCTTCTCAACACACTTGGGAGTGGATATTACTTTCCATATTTTACAAATGACAAAACTGAGCGGAAAAACTAAACAACCTTCTCTGCTGGAGCCAGGATTGCAATCCAGGCGCGAATCCAAAATTCAGTGTTTCCGTGGTTCCTTCTTCCCTTCCCTAATCCCATGTGGTCTGAGCCTCAGATGCCCAGAATAGTGCCAGCCTTCTCACGATCTGGGACCTCAGGGGACCCCTCGGCCACACTATGCACCCTGCATTCTGAGAGGCAGACACAGTGGTTTGTTTCTATGAGTAGTAGACTGGCTCATATGAAATTTCCGATAGTTGGCCTTTCTGAAAGAAAGTGAAAGTCGCTCAGTCTGACTCTTTGTGACCCCGTGGACAGGGGTTTTACAGTCCATGGAATTTCTCCAGCTGGCCACAAGGGAACAGGAATACTGGAGTGGGTAGATAACAATGGAAGTTTCATGCTTTCACTCCAGTACAAGGTACCTCTCTTCTGCCTGCCTCTACCATTCTGTCTCCTCAGCTTCTCAGTCAGTCATCTTGAATAAGTTGGTTCTACACAGCGTTCCCCCCTTCATTACCTCTCATTTAAGCTTCTTCCAATGGAGAGCTGGCTTCTGGCCCTGCCTGTGTATTGAAGCTACCCTTTCCGGGTTGATCATGGCCTCCTCATTGCTGAAACCAAGAGGCACTTCTTTTCCTTATCTTACCCAGCCTCCAGGCAGTCATGGGCATTGTGCTTCCCCCACCCTCTTCTAAATTCCTGCCACCTTTGCAGGCTCTTATTCCTTTGCCCATTCCTTAACTATTTTGTCTTCCTCGGGGTTCTGGACTAGATTATCTGCTTGTTTCACTCTACTTTCTCTCCAAGGATGAGCTGAACCTGCCTTGGCACTCACCCATGGCTTCATTAGGTGTTGACTCTTCGTTCACTACCTGCAGCTCAGATATCTCTCCTGACCTTTGGTCCATATTCCCAGTCATTTGCAGGACATTTCCCCTTGGCTGGGTCACAGTCCTCACACTCAGCATATTTACACTGACACCAGAATCTTTTTCCTTCCAACCAGTTATGCCCCCTACATATGGCAGCCTTGTCCTTTGGTTGCCCAAACCAGAAATTTGAGAGGAATTCTCGACTCGTTTTTTCTTTTCCATAATCAATCAGTCCTCAAGTCCTGTAATTCTGTTTCCTGGTTGTTTTTGTTAAGTCGCTAAGTCATGTCCAACTCTTTGCGACCGCATGGACTGCAACACACCAGGCTTCCCTGTCCTTCACTGTCTCCTAGAGTTTGCTCAGATTCATGTCCACTGAGTCAGTGATGCTATCTAACTCTCTCTCAGGTTCATCTTTCTCTGTATCTACCACGTCTTTACTAAGCAGGTTTTTCTCTTTCAGTCTTGCCATTCTTTATAATGAAACAAGGTGTGACGCTTCCCTTCCATGGCTCCCCGTCACACTTGGGATAAAATCCTAACTCTTGCACTTGACTGATAAGGCCATACATGATTTGGTCAGTCCTTTCCTTCTGCTCCCACTGTACTCATTACCCATCCTGAATGCTCCTGAGAGCACCTACCTCTTAGATTTCACACGTATTAGTTCTCTCTTCTCTCTAGCTCATTATTTCAGATTCACCCTTAGTGCCTGACTCAAGACACTTCTATTCAAGCCATTGATGGGACCCCAGTGTAAATAAAGTGCCCTGCCTACAAAACCCAAGAACATCCAGTACTTATTCCTATTAGAATACTTATCTTATTCTAGTGGAGGATACAGAGAAGTAAAGAGAGTGCAAGTTTTTACAGAAAAGAGAGCATAGGAAGGATCTTTTCTTGTTCTTTACTGCTTAGACACTTGGTATAGTGCACACACTAAAATGCTCCTTATGTATTTGTTGAATGAATCAATAAACTATTGGGTTGGTCAAAAAGTTATTCAGATCTTTCTGTAAGGTAGTATGGAAAAACCCAAATGAACTTTTTGGCCAACCCAATAACAAAGAGCTCAGCAAGTATTAGAGTCCACATTCTTATTTTATGTCCACTTAACCATTTTCAAACTTACCCATTTTCAGATCAGGGCTGTCTGGCTTCTGAGTGCTTTGTGTCATATGGTGGGCAGTAGATTCTAGAGTCACATTGCCTGTGTCCAGATTTGGTTCTGTGACTCTATGAGGGTGTGTAACTTTGAGAAGCCACTTAATCTCTTTCAACTTCAGTGTTTCCATCTCTTAAATTTGGATAATAGTACTTCTTATATTGTTATGGTGAGGATTAAATAAGGTAATATCTATAAAGTATATTCCTATTCATATAAATGTGAGGAGTCATCACATTTCAACATCATCATCAGGCTTCCCTGGTTGCATGGGGTGGCAACGAGTTGGACACAACTTAGCAACTAAACAACAACAACTGTCATCATCACCACCACCATTGCTTTGATTCCTCTTTTTGCCAATAAGACAGATTCTTCTGGGCCATGAGATGAGTGGGTATTCAGAGCATTCTTCCTGAAGGCTTTAGTTCTCTTTGGAAACAATTGACCAAGAGTGTTGGTCGCACAGTTCAGAGCATAACCAAGAGGGATGGGAAGTAGAGTTGAAAAACAAAAAGCAGACTACAACTCTCTGAGGAACAAATAACTCAGCTGGTTAGTTGGGAGTGCTGCCTTAGAAACTGGCCTATAAATAGGGTTGATGTTTTAAGGGGAGATAGGAACTTAACCAGGCATGTTTGGATGGTCTGCCTAGGAGCTGCCCAAAGAATATATGAATTGACTTAATAAGATTAATAGTAGCAGTGAAAATGTTATTCACTCAGTTGTGTCTGACTCTTTGTAACCCCCTGGATGGTAGCCCTCCAGTCTCCTCTGTCTATGGATTTCTCCAGGCAAGAATACTGGAGTGGGTTGCCACTCCCTTCTCCAGAAGATCTTCCAGAGCCAGGGATTGAACCCAGGTCTCCTGCATTGCAGGCAGATTCTTCACCATCTGAGCCACCAGGGAAGCCCAATGATGATGGTAACTCACATTTATGTGAACAGGAATATACCTAATAGATACTACCTTATTTAATCCTCACCATAATTCTATTAGAAATAAAAGTGTACATCATGCAATAATTAATGTTTTGTGAGTTCTCATTAAATGTCTGGAACTATTCTAAGAATTTTGTTATTTTATTTAATCTTCACAACAACCCTTCTGTAGGGAACATCTTTTTTATTATTATTTCCATTTTATAGATGAGACAACCAAGGCTCACAAACATGTATGATCAGGGTTGTCCAACAGGTAAAGGGAGAAGCTGGCATTTGAGTCCAAGTCAGCTTGCCTCCAGAGTATTTTCCTTTCTTTCTTTCTTTTTGGTTGCTCTGGGTCTTTGTTGCTGCACACAGGCTTTCTCTAGTTGCAGGGAGTGGGGGTTACTATTCACTTAATTGCATGAATTTCTCATCCCATGGCTTCTCTTGTTGCAGAGCACAGGCTCTAGGCATGCAGTCTTCAGCAGTTGTGGCTCATGGGCTCTAGACCCTGGGACTCAGTAGTTGTGGCTCATGGGCTTAGTTTCTTGGGTGCATGTGGGATCTTCCTAGACCAGGGATCTAACTTGTATCCCTTGCGTTGGCAGGTGAATTCTTATCCACTGTGTCACCAGGGAAGTCCCAGGCTTTTTCTTACTACATATTCCTTCTCATCTCCTTATATTGGGGCTTCTTAGTGATCTCCACGTCAAGTGCCTGAGTCTGTAGATGACCTCAAGACTCAGTCTTGGTTCATGTTAAGACTATCACTCTGAGGTAGATTCTCTAAAGCAGAAGAGAGGGCAAGAACCTTCTCAGATACAGAGATGTCCCTGAGAGTTGAAGCTGGCTGTGATCTGTATTTTTTTCATGGACAGTATCTTCCTGCTCGAAACCAGAAGGACAGCTGGCTCCCAAGCTCCTTGCAAGAGAACCAAGCCAGACTCTTTCTACTAAAACTTCATGATGACCGGGCTTCCCCGGTAACAGAGCTGGTAAAGAATCCACCTGCAATGCAGGAGACCAGGGTTCGATTCCTGGGTTGGGAGGATCCCCTAGAGAAGGGATAGGCTACCCACTCCAGTATTCTTGGGCTTCCCTGGTGGCTCAGATGGCAAAGAATCTGCCTGCAATGCAGGAGATGTGGGTTTGATCCTTGGGTTGGGAAGATCCCCTGGAGAAGGGAACAGCTACCCACTCCAGTATTCTGGCCTGGAGAATTCCATGGACAGAGGGGCCTGGCAGGCTACAGTCCATGGGGTTGCAAAGAGTCGGACATGGTTGAGTGACTTTCACTTTAAAGGAGAAATGGATTTGATCAGAGCAGGTAGAATTTATTTTAGGCTCTTGTTCCAAGAACCAATTAAGGTTTCCACTTTGCCTTAAACCAATTCTGGTGTCCTCCTTTTTTTTTTTAAATTTTGAATTGAATGCTAGACTGCTGTGCTAAGATGTCTCAGCAGCACTTTTACTTAAACTCCATTTTTCTTTGTGATTTTCCAGCATCCTTCTTTTTAGAACTTTAAGTATCTCACAAATCTGGTCAAAAGGACTCTTCACACTGTTTTTAACTTATGGGTGAGAGGTTACAACTTATTCTTAAGAACTTAATTAGTTTTCCTGATGCTGACATTTTGAGAGGGAGTGTTACGAGCCATCCTATTTTTTCCAAGTCAGAACTTGAGAAACAGATTTGAGGAAGGATTTTTCTCAGCCCTTCCTGGTTCAAGAGGCCCTCTGGAAGATTTTTTTTTTTAGATTAACAGAAAGAGCAAGAGAAAGTTTTTTTTTTTTCAGGGCACATAGTCACTACACATATTAGTCAGGGAGGAAATTGTGACTGGGTGTCTTAGCCAATAGCTGTGTCTGTGTGTATGTGTGTGTTGTGCAGAGACTGGGGTTCATGGGGGGATACAGGGCTGTTTTTATCCTTACAAAAAAGATGAAATTCAAGAGGACTTGCTGGACATAACTAGGAATGGCTGCTGTCTGGGTAGTAATTCTGAGATTTGGACAATCACCAAGTCGTGTCCAACTCAGAACCTGTGGCCTGCAGCATGGTAGTTTGCCCAAGTTACATTGGATTTCCCATCATATATGAATGGCTCAGATGGGTGCCTGCAATGCAGGAGAGTCCTGGATCTGGACTACATGACTGAAGAATAATAACAGAAAGAGTGTTAGCATGCATGCAGAACATGTGAAGCAAAATGAAAGAAAGAGGATTCAAACTTGATTACTGGTGCTGCACACCTTTCAGTTCAGTTCGGTTCGGTCGCTCAGTCGTGTCCGACTCTTTGCAACCCTATGGACTGCAGCATGCCAGGCTTCCCTGTCCATCACCAACTTCTGGAGCCTACTCAGACTCGTGTCCACTGAGTCGGTGATGCCATCCAATCATCTCATTCTCTGTCGCCCTCTTCTCCTTCTGCCTTCAATCTTTCCTAGCATCAGGGTCTTTTCCAATAAGTCAGCTCTTCGCATCATGTAATCAAAGTATTGGAACTCCAGCATCAGTCCTTCCAATGAGTATTCAGGGTTGATTTCCTTTAGGGTTGACTGGTTTGATCTCCTTGCATCCAAGGAACTCTCAAGAGTCTTCCCCAGCACCACAGTTCAAAAGCATCATTTCTTCAGCACTCTGCCTTCTTTATGGTCCACCTCTCATGACTACATGACTACTGGACATTACTTCCCTCTAACTCTTCCTCCTTCCTGCCTCCTTTCTTTTCTGCTATTGTTTATTGGGCTTACCATTTCATTAGACATTTTGCTAAGCAATTTATATACATTGTTTCATTTAATTTTCATACAAGCTTATGAGAGAAGTACGATTGTTGTCTCCAGTTGACAAACAAGGAAATCAAGGCTCATGAAAGTGAAGTCACTTGGTCCCGACCTGGAAGAATGAAAGGTAGAGCTAGAACTCAACCCCAGGGCTCTCCAGTCCAGACCTTAACCTCTCAATGCTCACATAATACTGCTTCCTCACTAAGCGTGTTCTGTTCTTTGTCTCCAGGGACAGAATGAGAACGTCTGTCAATGTTGTGGGTGACTCTTTTGGGGCAGGGATTGTCTATCACCTCTCCAAGTCTGAGCTGGACACCATTGACTCCCAGCACCGACTGCATGAAG
Organism: Okapia johnstoni; assembly: GCA_024291935.2. Classification (NCBI taxonomy): domain Eukaryota; kingdom Metazoa; phylum Chordata; class Mammalia; order Artiodactyla; family Giraffidae; genus Okapia; species Okapia johnstoni. The sequence continues at coordinate 13,970,823 of CM044325.1, forward strand.
ATATCGAAATGACCAAGACTCAGTCCATTTATGATGACTTGAAGAACCATAGGGAGAGCAACTCAAACCAGTGTGTCTATGCCGCACACAACTCAGTCATAGTAGATGAGTGCAAGGTACCTTTCCCATTCATGGATATTGAGACCTGTATATAATAGTGCATGCTCAGTTTCTTAAACACAAAAGCCCTGCATGTCTTATTGTCACATTTATTTTTCTAAAGAATCACGTAACTCAAGCTTCTATGAGTCCCAGATCATCTAACTCTGTGTCTAACATGGCAGGAAACCAACAAGTCTAACAGTGAAAGAGTCAGACAGCTGCTTGTTTTGTCTATGTGATATGAAACAATCATTCTGATTCTCCTGTCCACCCACTCTGCAAATTTGATCAGTTTTCTTTGAATATTATGCTCAAGAATTTGTGGTTTCTAGAGCTTTGCTGGTTTTCAAATATTCTGTTCCTCAAGTGAAACATCAAGAGAAATGTCCAAAATCACTTGATTTACATAACACAAGTGTTCCTCCTTGCTGTATATCATGTATTGGTTAAAAAAGAAAAAGGAAAACATGCCCACATAACTTTGCAAAGCTATCATCCTCTTAATTATTTTCGTGGGAGCATGAGTTTTGACCTGGAAGTCACTTTGCTCCAAGAATAGGGAAGCAATTGTCTCCTTCAGGAAAATTATCCATAAATGTCTTTTAAAAAACACTACATGTCACACATTGTCTGGCAGCACCATTATTCGTGAAGCACCGATGTTCTGGACTCGTTTCCAAGCTGTTGGATGCTAAGTCTTAAAGCTCAGTGGGCTCCGTCTAGCCTTCATTGTAACTAACTTGACATTGTCAAAGACTGAGTGTCATGACCAGAGTGAAGCAAACTTGGAGAAACCCCAGCAGGTGAGCAGGGTCAACTCTGGAGGATCTAGACAGCAGCTGAGGACAATCTGAACCCAACACAGATTTCTGATACCTTTTTGACTCCTGTTGATCTCATTTAATAATTAATTTCTCCCTGTGTTTCTGGGTCATTCCAAATATATACCAGACAACTAAGGATGACATAGAAGCAATTCTCTTTATTGGACTCTAACATAGTCCAGTAGCTCATCCCCTCTGTATCAACTACATTGTGCGTAATGAAAATTAGGGAGGGACCCCACTCATCAAGAGGCAATTGCATAAATTAATTAACTCTGTGAAAACAATTAAAACTGTTAGAAATTAAGATGGACCTAAATTGTAAACTCCATTCTCCTGGAAAGTCAGTGTTTTCCACATCTAAATGAATATGCTGGATTATTCTCCATCAAAATGTAAGTTTTGGTCAACAAGAGTCAGCATTTCACGGAATAGCTTTATGCTCTATTATATTTAACAAGTATTTATTGTGTGCCTTGTGGGGTTTAATTGAACACCCCCATTTTATTCCTATGACTTTCTATATTTTGATTATTAATCACATTTTACTGAGTGCCCATAACCTGCAAAGCCCTGAATTAGGCACTGGAGTACAGCAAAATGAATGTACAATTACATAGCAAAGATACAGCTTGATCCCAATGGCTGCCATACAAGAAATACAGTAGTATGAACCAAAATAAAATCACCATGTGTATTTTTTAATTTTGCAGTTATATGTTGGAAGGATCTTAGTGGTTAATTACCTTTGGAGTGACCCTTTTGGAGCGTCTCAGCAGGCTTCTTAACAATATTGTACAGGACAAGTTTTCAAGAAGATGTGTAGGCATGGGGATAGCTTTAGATTTCAGACTTCCTGGATTTTTTTTCCCCTTGAAGGACATCAAGCATATAAAGACAAATTCATCTCATTTTTTTAGCTAACAATTCAACCGCTAAAGGGAAGTGTTGGTCAGCTCTCCCTATCACTGTGAAATAAGCCCATGAGAAAAGAGACTGTATTCCTATGTATCACTGCTGTGCCCTAAAGCAGTACCAGGCATGCAACGGGCTCTGCAGAAATATTTACTGAGTGTATCCTTTTAGCATCCTGACCCTATGCTTTAATTCAGATAACCTTTTTTTTTTTTAATTTTGCTGGGCAGTTCCATAGAGATAGGCTTAGTCTCTATAGGTAATTGACCACTGAACCAACCACCTGCAAACTCATTGGTGAATTAGTGTTTAGATAATCAAATAGCGAAACTGAGCAGGACATGAAAATACTGAAACAACCATATTGGTTTAATAATTATTCAGCTGTTTTCATTTTTTTGGTTAAGTGATCGAGTTCAGCTCTGTGAAGATCGTGAGGTCAGACAATTGACTCTTCTTGCTCTAGACCAATCAGCTGGGTTGACCCCCATGCACAAAGGAGGCAGCCAGAGCTACAGAGATGAATTCGCAGGCTTTCCCGGAATATCTGAGTTACATTTACTCCTGCCTTTGAAACTCTTCCTGGTCTGTTTTGTTTCACTGGTTTAAAAACTGAGCTGGGGACATCAGTGCTCACTGCCAGTCCTCTACCCTCTGGCTTTTCTATTTCCCAGGTGTTGGAAAAGAGCCGGGTGGAATGGATGGGGGGATGGAGTCCCCACTTCCTTTAATCCAGTCAGAAAAAGGGAATGCCCCCCCAAAAGTGCTATCCCAGCTACTTTAGAGACAGAAGTCCGAATATTTGAAAACAATCCCCCCCCACCCAGGTTCTGTCTGGTTTTCCAAAGGCACCACACTGAGATTTATAATGTTGCACAGCTATTGATCTGGTTCATCGCTAAAAGCCAAATAGGCACATCCAAGGTCATGGTGAACAGGGAGCTTGCTCCAGGCAGACAGTTTGTCCCTGGCAAGTCTTTCCTGAAAGTTCACTGAAGGGGAAACAAATTTGCTGCTGCTCTGGTCACAACTTTAACCATTTTAAGCATTGTTATGTCATGTTGGTCTCTGTAGTTCCAGACTCTGGCCTTGTAACCGTAGTTTGAAGTTATGCAGTGTTTTTTATTTTAACCAGAATAACTGCATGTGATGCTTGCATTTGCTTCTTGCATGGTCTTTTTCTTTTTTTAATGGGGGCTCCATGGGGACTGGTGGAAGGAGTAGTTTTTGTTTTCATTTGCTTGGTTCCTGAAAGGCATTTGGTTTTCTGCTCCTAGCATGTTGTGTGCGTGCATAGTGCATGCGTCTCCCTTCCACTTGGGTAAGAAGAAGGTCAGATTTCTTTCAATCATTGCTACCGTTTGTCATGTCTCCATGTCCTAACGCTTCCATAAATCCAGTCTCTCCATTATGTGGAATATCAGTCGTGGGTTTAAGTTTGCACATGACGTTGAGGACAGACAGATGGAAGGTAAGCTAGGAAAACGACTTAGATGTGAAGGGGAAAACCTCCCATTTTGTGTAAGGGTTCAGTTCGCTTAGAGCCAGGGAAGCATAATCTGGACAGTCTGGTGATTACAGTTGATTAATAAATTTCTGCATTGAAATAATTTAGATTTACCAATCCTTGGCTTTTAATTCCCTTCTTTTCTTCTTTCAATGTTTAAAGCCTGGACAGCTTATATGGTGGAGCCAGACCACCACGACTTCTGATTTTAAAATTGGACATATGTAAAATTCACCTGAGCTCATTGAAACTGAACCTTTCACGTGCATGAGTAGAAATAGATGCTGGTTCTGTATTTTTTGTTTCTCTGCGGTTGTCTGGAGTAGCACAGGGCGCTATGTTTTAAGGACGGCGTTATTGTGTGGTGAGTCTATGGGTAATTAGACCCCCTCACAACCCTAAAAGCATCATACAAGTAATTTATTCCCCAACTTGCAAAGTCTCTCTAGTGCTTCAGATACCTCCCCAAGGCAAATATGCATTTTTAAAGTGTGCAAATCATTGTTGAAAACCAAGACCAGCTTTAAATCAATTTGGAAAGAACAGTGCTTAACATTAATATTTAAGTTGCATAGTAGAACCTGGGTCTGGTGCTCCTCCACATAACCCCCAGGGTGGTTTTCTGGTTCATGGCCCGTAAGCTGGATGTTGATGATAATTATTTTCAGGTAACTCTGGCAGCCAATGGAAAGTCAGCCGACTGCAGTGTTGAGGAAGAACCTTGGAAACATGAAAAATAAGGATATGACTCTCAGCAAATTCTTGAATAAACTCCCCAGTGTATCTTATGGTAAAAGAGGATATAAACAAGCTTTCTTTAAAAAGAAAAAAATACATCTATTTCTGTGTTTACTTAATCTATTAGCAGAGGCTTAGAGGATCTGTTGTGAATCAGTGACAGGCACGGTGCTGTGTGTCATTGCCAAATAATGCTTCGTAAATATCTCATTTTCTCACTTGTATTATTGTTTGAATGGATGCTGCTGGAGGAATCAGTTTGAATTGAAGATGCGTTCTTGCCAGCTTCCCTTTTCTCTCAAGATGCAGAAGCGTGGGTGCTCTTTTTTCCAGGAGACACAGCTAAAGGCATGTGGCACGTTCTGGGGATTCGGAATAATGAGCAGACACTTGGTGTGTTACTCTTTCCAGCATTCTCCAGCCTCACTTTGTAGCACACGAGAGATTCTGTTAGAGCCTGTGTGAGAAAATCCCCTTCAATGTCTTAGAGCGTTTGCCCTTGTGTTGGTGAAAAGAAAGTACCCATCTTAGGGAACTCTGACAATTTCTCTTCTGTATATTCTCTAAGTTGAATGACTAAATGTTTCAAGGAGAGTCACATTTGGAGCCATATCTTAAAAGCAGCCTATTATGGAACCCACTGAATCTCTGCTCTACCCCACCTAGTCTATGGGAATAATTGTTGAATTTCAAAGTATGTTTCATAACTTGCTCTAAATTCAGTAACAGATTAGGATGTAACTTACATAGAATTGCTGTATGTATTGACAGCACTTAAGAGAGCACGGTCAACACAAATTTTAACCAGATTCAAATTTGTTTGTGATTGGGTTACATCACCTGGTATAGTGAAATCAAGTGAGATTATTTGATCTATGTTTCACTGTCTTTGTTTTGTCCATAAAATTCTTATTTGGGTTTCTACCTTGAAAAAAGACATTCTTCATCCCCAAATTATTTCTGTCATATTCTCATCAGACTAAAAGATTTAATCATTTTACTGTCCTCACAGATGGAAAACAGTTATGTTGGCTGCGCCTCTTTTAATACTAATCTCATGATAAAAGCAAAACCAAAACACGATTAGTTATCTAATACATAGAAAGCTTTTTGTTATATTTTATCAAAGCACCTAAAACCAATTACAGGACATAGTTGAAAACAGAACCCATCTTCCTCCCCAGTCTTCTCTGTGTAAAGGACCAGAAAACAAACACATGTGCAAAATCCTATAAAGGTGATATTTCTACGGCAAAGTCAAGGCAGCCTTGACCCATAGAGTAGGAAAAAAGGGTGGCTTTACGGAACTTCACAGAAGGAATCTTTTCCAAGCTGTGGAAGTTTGAGGGGATACATAATATAATACTGGAGTAACTCGGCAGTGCCTTGCATGCTATAGGCATCTCCAAGCTACATTTTTAAGTGTCTGTACTATCATTTTCTATTGAATAACCCACAGTATTTTCGTAAGGTAACTGGCTTTGGGAGTTTGCTAAGGATTACTTGAACACGCATCACTGAGAAATAAAGCACGCTTGACGCTAAGGAATGTGTAGGACCTTGGTCCAAGGTGGGAGTAGGGTGGTCATCTGAGGCCAGCAGATGTGTGCCGAGATATTCATGAATAGTTGTAGAATCCAAGTTTTCACAGGAGAAGGTGTTTATGGACATCACATGCCCTTCATTACCTACTCCTTGTGACCTTACTCTTCTACACAGGGAAACTTTGGAACACACAATAGACATGAGATTCTAGTAGTTTTGTCTCTTAAGCCCTAGTTTGTTGTTGTTTTTTTTTTAAATAACAATCACTGTTGAGCAGTATTAAGTAGCTCTTTGCTTTTTAAAGAAAATAATGCATTGGTCTTCAATTTCATTAGATGGATGGTTAAGAGGGTGGCCAAGGGCTTGCTGAAATGTAGCAGTGGCAAATGCATCCTTTATAGTAGATGTCATGGGTTGTAAGGATGGTTTTTGGATTTAACTGTGAAACTGTTAAGGAGTCTCTTTAAGTTGTGCTTCCGAGGGCATCTTTTATGGTGAGGAGAAGGATGTAGATGTGCATCTAGGAATTTGTGGTTTTGTTGTTTAAGGCCAGCTTAGCACTTGGACATACTGACAGGCTGCTCAAAGGAGTGATCTCAAGATTGTCTTCCAAAGATTCTGCCTAAAAGTCTTCCATGATTGCTTGTCTTCAGTTTTTTTCTAGTTATTGAGTTAGCCTCTACATGTATAAGGGGACAGTGTATTCAGAAGAAACTAGGTGCTCAGCTTAACAAAGTGGGTTTTTCTAGTTTGAAACTGTATGCAGTAAGTTTCATGAGAATATCCTTAGGAAATCGGTTTATTTGGAAGTTCAACAAATCAGTTAAAAATAAGCAATTTCTCAAGTTCAGGAGTAGCTTGAAAACCCAGGGTGTATGTAGAACTGACCTGTGACTGTATCCTCTGGTTTTTCAGGCCTCTCTCATTCTTCTCATGCCATGCCCATTGGGGTTTCCTTGTCCAGCATATGTGCCATAAACAGGACAAGTAGATCCAGAACATACCTCTAACAATCATTTTCTAAACAGGATATTATAACTTGTCAGTTGTATGCATAGATTTATTTTAATAAGTCCAACATAAATATGAATGCTTGTAACACTCCATTCATGTTTGATCACGCATAAATGTTACACTTGTACACAGACATGGCAGGCTAGATAAACACACTGCATCCTGTACGTTCTGTTAAGTCAGGGCTTTGGCAACATAGTTTTTTATGGATTCATTTACTATATTTGGAATCAGAATCGTTTTAGGAGAAAACCAAGTAGACTTTTATTCTCTCCTTCCTCATTTATGTCCTTTGAAAAACCCAAGTGGAGTCATCATTTGATGACTTTATCTTAGACCTTTGGGGATGTGCCTCCCATGAAAAGAGCACCAGAAATTCAAGGCAATCATCTAAAAATCACTCATATCTTCAATATAAAACTTTAGATGATAAGTTCTGAATCAAGTAGCTATCAGATTTGATTCTTACTGTTGGGGGTGGAAACACAACCTATAGCCTGCAGAAGTTACCATATTCCATAAGATATAAATATTTACTTCTCTTTAACTACTCATCAGCTTGGTGTTCAGGAAAGTCTAAAGAAAGGTTGCCAAAATGCCTGGTTTTGGGATTTGAACTGGTGGAAGCTAAGAAAGGCTTAGGGGAAATTCAGTTTATGGGGAGATGTCCTCTTGGTCGGTAAGGTCAGGAATCCCAACAGCTGGTTAATTAGAACGTCTCAGATCGTTTCCACTCATGCGCAGAGACATATGTCATTTGTGAGTGTATATCTAGTCAAGAAGCCCCTTTGGGGTCAGGTAGAAAATCCCATGGACAGAAGGAGCCTGGCAGACTACACAGTCCTTGGAGTTGCAAGAGAGTTAGACACGACTTAGTGATTAAGTAAAAACAATCACCTACTGGATGCCCAGAGGGAAACCCAATCCTGCCATGTTTTTGCAAATAACACACTTCCATTTGTTCCCAATAGCAAAGGCATGGTACCGTATTTCACTTTTGTCTGAATCCAGGGTTCTCTTTGTGCTATATTTTCCATACAAAGAATGTTAGAGAATTAAGGCAGTCATCTAGAGCATGCAGATCTTCATGATCTGAACCAAGTAGCTGTTAGAAATTCAACAGTGAATTCAAATAGGTACCTACATGTTCAGGGAGAATTCTCTATCGTTCAGATTCTTGATAGACAAGCCTCAGCAGCTCTTGCCTGATGACTAAACGCTTGGCATTTACACCCGATGGAGGTGGCCATCCCCACTTCTTTGCTCTTCAGTGCTTGGGGCCATACAGTCGCACGGGTTGCTGGTTGGTCTTTGCTTATTCTCCAAATAAATTCATTCCAAGCCAAGAAAAGGGACCAAATGGGATTTTTCAATTATATAATACTTGCTTTTTGAATACAATATGATGATCTAGGAGCCTGAAAAGATTAAGTTAAAAGCAAAAGGCCCAAAGGAATTTTGAAGTGAGAGTTTTATAAATCTAGTTGTCAAAGAAGATAAGTGGTCTCAGTATCTGGTAATTTTGTCTAAAACCAAGAAGGGCCACTGAGCACCAACCCAGACAGGTTGCACTATTGGCAGGTTGGTCTCCTGGGATGAAGTGAGTGCAAAGCTATTCAGACATCAGTTGCTTTTGATTTTTTTCTGAAAAGAAAATTCAACTTCCGCTCTTCCTTTTCCTCTCTTCTTATTCTAGTGATCATTGATGCTCAGTTTAGTAAATGGCCATCCAAGTTAGCGCAAAGGCTGGTTTTAGAACAGATGACAGAGAATCTTAATTGAGTAGTATCTAATTTCATAGCACAGCTAATTTAGGAAATAACAGAGATGAGGAGAAATAATGCAGTTGGGAAGAGAAACATTTGACTTAGACTCTGCCCATTTTTATTCATACAACTTTCACTAGTCACTTTACACATGAGCACCATTGGAAAAAAAAAGGAAAGGCTAGATTAAATTATTAAAATGCCCATCCATCCCTAAGAAACCACCATATAATGATCTCTGCTTTAACTTCTTTTTCTTAAGAGGCTTACTATTATGTGTGCATGCTAAGTCACTTCAGTTGTGTCCGACTCTTTGCAACCCTATGGACCATAGCCCACCAGGCTCCTCTGTCCATGGGATTCTCCAGGCAAGAATACTGGAGTGGGTTGCCATGCCCTCCTCCAGGGGATCTTCCCAACTCAGGGATTGAACCCGCGTCTCTTATGTCTCCTGCATTGGCAGGCAGGTTCTTTACCACTAGCGCCTCCTGGGATACTTACTTACTACTATAACACATTACTTATTTATATTGTAAGTCAGAGGAGTCCACAATAATGAATAATCAATTTGGATTTTTCTCATCCCCTTGGGAGAAATTAAGTTCAAGCCTCTCTCTTCATTTGATGTCTTACAACAAGCTTGGAAGATGGCCATGTTCATCCACAGTTTGGTGTTTGGGAATGCAAACCAACCTCCTTTTATAAAACTGTCCTTTACTTAAGGCGCTGTCCTAGTAATTCAGCTCAGGGAAAAAGGCTGCCCTAGTCATCATTAGGGGCCAGGATGAATCTGTGGCCTCCCTCAAACTCTTGCATCATTCCTGCTGTAGCAACAGAGCCCATGCTGAATACTCAAAACACACAGTTTCCTCCAGACGGTCCTAATTGCCAACCCAGTATGGGAATTTGGGAGCCTTTGGCAAATCAACTTGAACACTCTTATGAAATTTGGTGCAAGACTTACACAATAACAGCAGCTGTCTATAAATACCTTTCTTTCCACCAGTACTCAGACACGCACATCCATGTACAGGGTGGGATCGGGCCAAGTCCTTTCTCTGGAAAGGTTTGCAGAGATGTTCGATTGAGTTCCTTTTCAAATTTTCCTCTTGGTTTGTTTTCACTATGATCATCACATCACAGGCGGAGAAGGTCTGTCTTACAAGAGTGGACTTGTATTGGTAATTTTAGATCTTCTTCTATGCGTAGAGTTTCTAGAGTGAATAAAATGCATGGTCTGTCTGCAGGGGGTGTGTGACCAGCCATGGCCTTTGAACAATCTCTTGAACATTCCAGTATCACTGCAATGGGCTGCTGTTTGCATCCTTGTTCTTTGTCCAAACTTCTGCTAAATATGGAATAGGATTTGTATTACTGTGCCATGAACACTTTCATTAACAAAGACCTCAGCTCTATAAACACGGGGCAGAGAGATGTACAGCTAGTACTGAAAAGATAGAGTTAGTTTTTGTTTGTTTAAATTTTTCATGCAGAAGACCTAACTTTAGAGCATCCATAAAAATATATTTCTTAACTGACCCATATAAGAACATATGAAAAAGTAAGAGAAGCCCCCGTCTTATTTCATTCACTCTAAATGATATCATGAGTAATTACTGATCAGCTTGCCTATGTCCAGCCTTGCCTCACCTTCTTACCTCTGGAGCATGTATCCATTTTTATATATTTTAAAGTCCTTCTGATTGTTATACAGGGCCCTTTGGGGCTGAGGATAAAACCTGCTACTGAACAGATCCCTGTACCTTGCAGAGTCAGCACTTGAGCTAGAGCCCAGGTAATAACAGGTCTCCAGTTTCTCCGGAGACACCCCTCATCCCTGGGTAAATGTTGGAACATAACTTATGACCATGACCATTGTCACCTTTCCCTGGGACGTGGGGATGATGCAGTGGGAGCCTCACTCCTTCTGGCAACCATGTAAGCTGCCTAAAAACAGTCTGTTGCCTTTGGTAAGAGAGAAATGCACACACTAGCCAAGGAAGTTAGTTTAGTGTATCTCTGAGGTTTCACCCCCATGGAGCGAGTTCTCTGAGATGTATGATCAGAAAGCTGGTACTCTGGTTTCTTACTTCTCCAGGACAGTTCTTCTCTTTACTCGGAACTCATCCTTTGGCAGCCAGATCTTTCCATAAATGACCTTCACTCCTTTCCTTCCTCCTTCCCCCAGGAAATCTCAGCATTACATTTCCATGTTGCACAGGACAGATCAGGTTATCTGGTCACTCCAGAGATTTGTATATAAAAAAATACTCTTGTGAGGATTTTTGTATATTGTTTTTCTATTTGTTTTCTGTGGCTTGAGGAGAGAGCTGGCAAACTGTGAATCCAATTTGATCTTGCTGCCAGCAGACATATTTTGGCTTCCTGGTAAAAATCTATGTTACCAGGGACAATATATTGCCCTCTGATCAGTATTGAACCCTCCAAAATTCAGATTCCTCCAATCCAACCTTACATTCTTTTTTAAACAAATCCCTGGGCTTCTTTGATGTTATTTATAAAAAGCATGAGAAAATGTAGTTAGAGTCCTGAATATTATATGTTTAATATTGATTTAGCCTTTAACGATGTTATAGGTTTGTATCTATTCTTCATAAACCATAAAGAACTCAGCGTAGACTGAATGGATCTATTTAGTATCTGTAATTTTGCAGACAGATATTTTCTTATGGTATTTTCTATATAACCACATATGTAGAATTACAACGAATTCAAGCACAAGACATTTCTACAGCAATTTAGAGCTGTCATTGTTTCCTGAGCATATGGTCACATTTGAAAAATGTAAAAATACAGTCCTTTGCGATGCAATGAACAAAATGACCATTAAGAACAAAGAGTCAGTTAAATCTTTTAGCTGGTTAGGATATAAATAATATTTAAACAGTTAGGCTTTTTAACTCAAGGAATGGTGCTGACTCTTTATTTTTGACACCATGTCTTGTTTTTCCACCTAAGCGCTCTAATTTTGCTTTTCTCCAAGAACATGAAAAATAACGTGATGGTAGTGGAATCATCTCTATTCAAAACCTCCCATGCCTTCCTAATAGTCTATATGAAAACTGGCTTAGGAAAACTTTGGATAGCAGAGATCGAGGGTGAGTGTGAGGAAGCCAATCAGTACAGATTTGTTGCAGTTCATTCTTGCCAAGCAAATTGGTAGTAAATGTCACATTGTTATGTGAATTGAGCACATATTTCTAAGGTTAAAAAAAAACCACATTAGTACCAGCTATGAAGCAATACTCTATCAATGGGGCCTAGAGTCTCACTGAAATTATTTAGAAACAGCCCAGGTAGATTCTGTCCTCAGGTGAGTAACAATCTATGTAAATTTCTCCAAAAGGCAAATCAGTAATCACTGCAAAGACAAGGAAGGGTTTTCCTTCCGCCAAAAACACTTTCTGATAATATGATTGTAGGGCTAGTATTTTTGCTATGTTTTAGGAAATAGTTACATAGAAAGTGTACTGGTGTGTATTTAAATCCACTCCTCATTAAGCAATCAGATTAGATGTGCCCTCAACTGGCAACAATTGTATCTGTGATTTTCAAGTACAGATAGCTGTCAAGCACGAAGTTCTTGTGTATACACAGTAACACTTGGTTCACGCATGAAGAAAAGTGCCTATGCACTTTGTGTAGCTATAATGTAGATATCTATGTGTAATTTCAGTGAAATGGTATATAGATGTATTGTAATTTAATTTAAATGTTATTTTTGGCTGTTTATCTAAGTGCAGTAGACAAGTTGATTGATGTTTTGAAAATCCTTCTTTTCCTTCTTAGATAGCTAGTGGTGAATCATTTCTCCTCTTTCTTAAAGTGACTTGGGAATGTATATCAGTAAAGAACTTATCTGTGAATCCTTTGTACTGATGATTGGTTGAAAGTCTGTGTGTATCCAGTATCTTTGTAAATATGTGATTCAGGGCAAGGGGGTGTTGGATGTGTGTCATGATTTTTAGTCAAAGGTCATCTGATGTCTTTGTAGTGCCCAGTGAATACATTTGTGGAACTTTTGATTATCTAGGCCTAGGTAGATTTAGAATAAGGACATTTATCTGCAGCCAAGACATTTATATTTGCTTGATGAATTGAGCTCAAAGAGACAAAAGGTTCGTCTGCTGAGCATGAGCATGTTAGCATTATGTCTGTAGGTAAAGGTCTGCTTCTTTGGTTGCCAAATACCGATCATCATGCTCATGACTTAAAGGTTGTGAAGAGCCTTGTCCCCCTGGGTTTCTTGAGTTGGGGTACAGGAAAGACATTCACTAGTTGCCATGCAGGTAAAATCCCACAAAAGCACACTTCTGGTAATAAAGTGCACAGTTGTCTCTAGAAAGATAGAGCATGAGAAGCACAAGAATGGTCAGTATACTCTTGGGGGGATTGCAAAAAAAACAACTAGTGAAGCACAGATCCCGCATATGTGAAGGGAGTAGGACCTCTAGCTACTAGGCTCTGTGTGCATGTTTCAAGTCTTTGAATATAAGGTTAGCTAATGCAATTATATACTTGCCTCCCCAAACACACATTCTGTCTAATTATCACTAAGTTGAATGCTATGAGGTCTATAGCTCCTGTAACCCCCTTTTCCTTCTTTAAGGACAGAGAAAAATGACCATGTGCATCTAGGAACACTGAGTGCCCCTCTCTTTTCACAAGAAGTGTGAAGTTTAAGAGACCCTCTGAGGGCACAGAGCATGTTAATTTTCAGTGTCTACTCCAATGACTGGAGTGAAAGGATGTAAGTGTGAACAGGCACTTTTTTTTTTTCTTGAAAATGTGGCTTCTTCAACTTGTGTCATATTCAGGATGGAAACCTTACTGAAAGAAATCTAGCCTTTAGGTAGAATTCCCTTTGAAGATTCTTGTGTGTGTCCAGGATGAAAGATAAGAGTAACTGTTTTCCTCACATTCACAATCCCCATTGATCTAAAGTCATGTAACATAGAGCATCTATAGCACATTGGGTTTAATGAACGAAAAAATATAAAAATTTCAACTAATTTTGGGGTTGTTTCTTACATATGGTACTAGAAAATGCCTTGTTGGCAAAGCATATTTTGGGTATTTGAAGTATTTTGCTTTCACCTTTATCTTTCTTACAATGTGGACTGATTACTGTAACATTACATGTGTAAAATAACTGGATATTCTTTATATACTGGAAATAATCTTTAAATCCAATATTTCACTAAATGTTTTAACTTTTATGTATATATCTCTCATTAATAAATGTGGATTCCAATTTCTCTTGGCTGTTGACTCTCCTTCAATTCCGATTTTAAACTGGTGTTCATTACATAGTAAGTGTCTCCAGTGTTCCTTTTGGAGAAATTTGTGAATTGAAACCTACAATGTCTAAATGAATATTTTCTAGGAAGCCTAAATATACAGTGGAGTCACATCTTATGCTTTAAAGTTATGAGTTGGACTAAAAATGGTGTATAATCAAAATTATGCTCATGAATCAGCCAGTATGGGTTATCTCCCACATCTCAGGAGCTTAAAGCAACCAAGATTGATTTCTTATTCATATGACATGTCCATCACCATTTGTCTGGAGAACTCTGGTCCACACCATCCTCACTGAAGGAGTCTGAGAGAGACTTCCTCCTTGTGCTTCTGCACTTATCAAATGCAAGAAAAAGGGAACAGAGCAGATCTTACACTGACTCCTAAAGCGCCCTTCCAAATGCTGTATGCCTCACTTCTGCTCATTTATCAATGGCCAGAACAAGTCACATGTCTCGACCCAACTTCAAGGAAACAGGAAAGTGCAACCTGAGCTGGTGTCCAGGAATAAAACTGGAAAGAGCTGATGAACAGCTCTAATGGCTATTAGGCCATAAAAAAAAAATACCCTTAAATTATTCACAAAGGATAGTATGCAAACATGTAGTCTTTCAGTAAATCCAACACAGTGTTTTTCTCTAGTATTGGAAAAACCAATGCTATGGAAGTCAATGACGAGCATTTAATGTTACATTGTAGAAATAAAATGCGTGGTCTTCAAGAGTAGGGTCACATTCAGCAGAATGAGATTCTCATCCAGTGAAAGGTATACATACAGGAATGGAGCCCCATCGAGAAGATGACAGCTTTTCTTTCCACACGTCAGGGCACCCACAGATTTAATAGGATAGTTTGGATTAGTTGAATTGTTGTCTCTCATTCTTTTGGGGGAGGATAAGGAGGCAAATATTTGATTTTTAAATAAGTACCTAAATGTGATACATCACAGTTCTTTTCACCAATGCCAGCAATTTATTTAAATTGTTGATGAAAATGGACACTTCCTTTGAAAAGACACTTTTCTTTATTCTCCTTGAATCAAGTGTACATCACATCCATATTCAAATGTTATTAAAATCTTATTTACAGAAAATATGCTCATCAGTAAATTTCTGGGCTGCCATTATGTTTTAAAGTAGCACAGAGCCACCAGTTAGAGTTCAGGTAAGCTTAACGCTTTAATATGGATACAATTTGATCCTTATCAACCACTCTTCATAAGAAACATGACTTTGCTTGTTCAGGGAGTATAATCCCCATGTTTTAATTTCTTGCCCTTTCTTCTGGAACAGAGGTGTTTAATCCGCCCACAGTGGTTATAAGGCCACTTATTATGCAGCTTTCATTTATTGAAAGAAGAAGAAGCAGAAGAAAAATAAGAAGAATTATTTGGGGGCTGAGAATGGAGGGAAGGATTATCGGCTAGGAACCAGCAAGCAGGAGTTCTGATCTTTGCACAGTCACTAAAGGGTTGTGCAAATGTGGTCAGTCCCTTAGCAATTTGGAAGTCATTTTGACATATGTAAAATTAGGGGTTTGAAGTAGATAGAAACTTTTGAACTCTGAAATTTGAATTCTATCAGCTGGGTAAGTCATCATGACTACAGATAATTTTGTTTTTTAATCTGATTATTTTAGCATAATGTCTCATATATACAAAAGGATATATGTAATCTATATCTAAGTTACAATGCCACATATAGAATCCTATGACTTGATAAGCCAGTGTAGGAACTAAAGCATCACCCATCATTTCACTTGACCTTTGTACTCCTTCCTTATTCCATTCAGCTGCTTTACTCCCCAGGGGAAACTGCTACTGGAAATTTTGTTTATCATACCTCTACTTTTAGAAATAGTTTTTTTTTTATCTCACACATATGCATGACTCCACAAGCTCTGCTTATTTCTGAGCTTTATAAAAAGGGCATTGCATTGCATGTAGTCTTTTCCAATACGTCTCTTTTCTTCTTAACATGTTTCTCAGCTTATTCATGCTGTTACAAGTAGCTGTGGTTCATTTTCACGTCTGTGTAATTACATAGTATGTGAAATGTGCCATATTTTGGTTACTCACTTTCCTGCCAATGTATATTTGCCTCATTTCCAGTTATTTTCTGATGTCAAATCATGCTGCTATGAATGTTTTTGTATGTTTCCTGGGCATACAACCTAGAGAGGCTTTGATACATGTGCTTCTAGATATAATAAAATAATGTGTGTTTTTGTGTGTCTCTGTGTGTCTGTGTATCTCCGTGTATGTGTGCACACATGACTGAAAAGTTCCTCGTCAAATCTTCCATTTATTTGTCCATGGCTCCTTCAGTGGGCTCACTTGTGAACCACTGTTGGAACCCTTGGTGATTCATACACTGCTGGCTGTTTAATGGAGTCCATCTCACTGGCAGGAACACTGAGGTGGACAAAACCAGAGCATTTTAATTTTTTAATTTTTGGCCACATGTGGGATCTTAATTCCTCAACCAGGGATGGAACCTACATTCCCTGCACAGGAAGGCAGAGTCTTGACCACTGGACCACCAGGGAAGTCCCTTTTATATGGCATGTGTGTGTGTGTGTGCACACGCGTGCGTGTGTGTGGCCGTACTGCGTGACATGTGAAACTTCCCTGACCAGAGATTGAACCTATGCCCCCTGAAGTGGAAGCACAGAGTCTTAACCTCTGGACAGCCGGTGAAGTCCAAAATGAGCATGTTTAAAAGGGGAATTTAAATTTAAAGCTGAAGGCTTCTTTCCTCAGGCTCACGAGATACGGACGGCCTTTGAGCACTGCTCTGACAGTAGCTGGAGAGGGCCCGCTCAGCCTTTGGCCTCTTCTTTAAGCAATAATGTGCTACACCCAGCAACTCCACCCAACATCAGCAGGTTGCTTGCTATGATGCAAACAGTGGTTTGAAGGAAGAAACTACAGGAAGTCACAAGAAATGTCTCTACCTACCCCAAGAACCACTAATAGCCCAATTAGCCACACTCTGTACCCCCACAGTGGAAGACTGTAGAGCCATAAAGGGCTCTGCGGCTACCACCTATGGCTCTGAACCTTCTGGGCATCTCTCCTTCCAGGCACAGTGACATAAACAGGAAGCCAGGACTCGGTACTTCAAAGAACCACAGGTAACGGAGGTTTAGGCACCTCCAAGGAAGTGTTCATGAGGTGCTCTCCCTGCTCGTCACCGCTCAGCCCAGACAGGAAGGCATGGGTGGAGATGCCCACACAGTTGATGTGGGCCCCGCCAGAATAAAAGACTGTGGAGTCCCCAGCAAATAATACTTTCCTTCCTGGTAATTTTTGAAGTTCCGTTCATTCATCTTACTGACGCGGTCAGAGGCCATCTTTAATTCCCATGTCATGGTAAGAAAAACCGAGCCACAGAGGCTGAAATTCAGGAGTGTTAGTTGACCTCCACAGCCTGTTCGAAAACAATCTAAAGATAACAAAAGCCATCCAATATAAATACTCTTCTTACCCGCAAACATTTAAAAGCATTGATTTTAGAACTTCCCTGGTGGTCCAGTGGTTAAGTGCAGAGGACACAGTTTCAATCCCTGATCTGGGAAGATTCCACATGTCTGGGGGCAACCAAGCCTGTGTGGCACAACTATGGAAGCCCATGCGCCCTAGAGCCCATTCTCCATGACAAGAGAGGCCACTGCAATGAGAAGCACTCACGCCACAACCAGAGAACCTGCGCACAGCAACGAAGGCCCAGTGCAGCCAAAATAAATAAATAGATAAAATTTAAAAAATAAAAGCAGTGACTTTAAATTCTTCTGAATTCCATAAGCAGACAAATAAAACATGATTGCATTTCCCCTGTCGCTCTTGATTGGGTCAGAATGAATATGCAAAACCCCAACATCTATTTTTGTCTGTGATTTAAGGTGATCAGATTTCAGCCTTCCAAATACTGTCTGGAAAAATCTAGAGGCCACTAGTGAAGGAAAAAAGACAAATATAGAACTGCTGTCATCTATGGTACACTCCTTTTGTTGCCTGAGCTGACTCTCCTGGAATTCTCCAATGGCTTCTGTCACTTCTCAGATGTTTTCCAGGCCTGGATAATGTATTGCTCACAGAAGGAGGGGCCAAAGAATTTCCAAACTGCCTTCATCTGAGTGAAAAGTTCAACTGGAACCCAGCTTCTCTTTTCCAGTTGCTTACTCTGCTGGTCCCAAACTTTCCTCACCTCTTTGTGAGGAGGACAGAAATCATTTCAAACTGTAAGGTTAGAGAAGACCGCAGGGGCAAATATTTGAAGTTTAGCCATGTCTTTTTGCATATGGGAGGCTCCCTGGTGTCTCAGATGGTAAAGAATCTGCCTGCAATGGGGGAGACCTGGGTTCTATCCCTGCGTTGGGAAGATCCCCCGGAGAAACGAGTGGCTACTCACTCCAGTATTCTTGCCTGGAGAATTCTATGACAGAGGAACCTGGCAGACTACAGTCCATGGGGTCGCAAAGAGTCAGACATGATTGAGTGACTAACACTTTCACTTTCTTTCGCAGTTGAGGAAATCAGTACCATAATTAAAATGAATTAGAGGTAATACAGTGGCAAACCAAGGTTAAATCCTGATTCTGTAACTTTTCCAGCTATGGATCATTAGAGCGTTTATGTAGCCTCGCTTTCCTCATCTGTGAAATGGGGCTAATCATGCCTATGCTACATAAAGCAGTTAACACAGAACTTGGCACATACACATTAAGGGTTCAATCAATGATAGTTATCATCAGCATCACTGTTACCATCCTTAGCACTATCAGTCACAACTTCTTAGTGACTAAGTTGGAAGAAGTCTGGCTTTCTCTTTCCCAATTTGGCCTCTTTTTCAGCCATACCACATGGACACTAGTCTGTAAAACAGAGCTCAGCTGGTGTTCCAAAAATCTGGGCTTAATTGTTGGACCATGACCTCGCCTGACCCGGCCTGGGATAATCTCTACTTCTAGATGAGCTTTATGAACATCACGAGCCTTTTAGTCTCTTGTTCCTGGTGCCCCTCTACACTTTCTTCTGCTGCTCGCCAAAGCTCTGATTCTTGGCAATGAGGGAAGGCACTGGATTTCTTCAGGGACAGGAATTGAATCTCAGCCCTACCCAAGTGGCCTCTCACTGGGATAAAGCCTGAGCTTGCTCTTCCAACAGGAAGGGGAACATGACATCCAGAAATGAAGCAATCCTTTTCTTCACATAGAAGTCCCTCAGGGAGTCCCAAACTTGCAGTGTTGCGTGTAGTAGTAGAGACAAATGTCATGAGAAAAGTTGTTGCTGTGGAATGTGGCCAATACAGCAGGTCCCTCAGAGCCCCTTGGCTGAGTCTATTCCTGGCAATTTCCCTTCCCATCATCCTTTTCTCCATTGCCTTGTCTTCTTTCAAGAAAGATGTTCACTTTCTCCCCCAACAGTGTCAAGAACAGAACTTGGGAGAAACTTTGTGGAACCTTTTGGTTTGGGGAGCTCATCTGTTGCTGTGTTAGAATCATCTCAAAATGGCACCCCTCTTCAGTCTGCAGCTGCTTCAAGGCATGGCCATACTCTGATGAAAGTGAAGTCGCTCAGTCGCATCTGACTCTTTGCGATCCCATGGACTGTAGCCTGCCAGGCTCCTGCATCCATGAGATTTTCCGGGCAAGAATACTGGGGTGGGTTGCCATTTCCTTCTCCAGGGGATCTTCCCAGCCCAGGGATCGAACCTGGGTCTCCCACATTGCAGGCAGACTCTTTACCGTCTGAGCCACCAGGGAATCAGTGAGGAGCCTGATAGTTATTATTAATAGTAGCTATTATCATAGATGGTATCCCTAGAAGCAGAACCTGAGACACGATTCAAGTTCACAGGGTGTGTTTGAGGGCGTACTTCTCAGGAAACCCTATGAGAATAGGAGAGTAGTGGAAGAGGGAAGGAAAAGAACTGAGCAAGAAGATAGCTTCAGGGAATGTCTAACTTTGTGTTGTCCCCACTTGAGGAAAGGAAACTTGTCTTTGGCACCCATATCAGTCAGTCACTGACTGTGGGCCATGTAGGGGAGGTGTGGGCAGAACCTACAGGGTAGGCAGCTCTCATCTGCAGAGAGCCATTCACTAGAGAAGAAGCAGCCGTGAGCTGTTAGCTGTCAACACAGCAGTTACGAGATGAGTGGGCGAACCTGAGAAGGGCATCTGGGCAGAATACCTATGGCATCTTCTCCAGTTTCCCTTCCACACATGACAGGCTCTTGTACACCTTGGGTGTTTGTCTTCTCACAACAATTCTGTGAGGCAGGCACTATCATCCTCCCTGCTTTACAGGTAATGTAAACCGAGATTCAGAAACTTACAGACCTAAGAAGAAGCTGGTTCGGGGCTTCCCTGGTGGCTCAGTGATGAAGAATCACCTGCTAATGCAGGAGACGGGTTTAACCCCTGATCCGGGAAATCCCACATGCCGTGGGACAACTAAGCCCATGCACCACAACTACCGAGCCTGTGCTCTAGAGCCCAGGATGCTCAACTATTAATACTGAAGCCTGCAAGCCATAGAGCCCATGCTCTACAACAAGAAAAGCCTCTGCAGTGAGAAGCCTGCGAACCGCAGCTAGAGAGTAGCCCCCGCTTGCCACAACTAGAGAAAAGCCCATGCAGCAACAAAGACACAGCACAGCCAAAATTAATTAAAAAATAAGAAGCTGGCCTGGAGGTCTTTCTGGTTTCAATATCTCCCACTATACTGGCTCCATTTCCCCAAATAACCCAGCAGAGTACATTGTCACATTATTGACTGTTTTAATGGCATTTAAACCTCTGGGCTGAGTGCAATAGTCCTCGATGTCTCATTTGGAAGTCCAATTATGCAACAAAACTTTAGGGTATTCATTCAAAGAGGATTGATTGGTCATGCTTATCATCCCATAAGGTCCTGCATCATCTACTTAACTGCTCCAAGGAATCATAAAACCCATGTTTGGTAAAGAGAAGATCTCAAAAGATACCTGTAGCCCTAAGGTGCACCTGTCCTTAGCTGGCCCAGGTTGTTAGAACATTTTCTCTTCCTTGAAACATTTGCCAAGTCAACAGGCCAATGAGTGTCATCCAGAGTGTCAACTCTGATCAACTGAGAGTGAGGGGGATTCCCAGCTGCCATCTGTGCTCACTAGGGAAGAATCCTGTTGATTATCAATGATTGCAAGCGAAGAGGTTGTATTTTATGTTTGTCTTATATCTCCCATCTTTCACTGTAGCAGTCAGGATGAGTTGCAGAGCAGTGACAAATAACACCCAGGTCTTGGTGGTCTCAGCATGATAAGTTTGTTACTGGCTCAACCATAGCTGAGGTTGCAGAGGTCTGCAGAGGTCACTCCATTCACTGCAGTTACTCACGATCCCTCGATGATCAACCAGCTACTATCGCGTAACAGAGAGGAAAGAGCTCCAGGAAGGTCCTCAACATGAACAGTGAAATGTCACTTTGGCTTCCAACTTATTGGCCAGAAGGATCACAGGGTCCCACCCAGCCCCGAGGGAGAAGGCAATGCAATCTCACTGCATTCTCAGGATGGAGGAGATGGAGAAACATTTGTTGACCAGTACTAACAAATTATTATGGCCCACTTCTCTCGTCACCTAATATTGGTTGCACTTTGTTTTCCAAATGCAAAATGTGTTTACCACTTGGCCAGTGGAGACCATATCAAAGTCTCACCCAATTTATGGCACCAAGCTCAAAGCCCAGGATCTTGGGGTGATGCGTGGACATTTCTACATATGGTTTGAATGTGGCTACTGTTGGCCTAGAAACCAATAAACAAACAAATAAACAAAAATCCAAGTTTTCTGCCACTCCTAATCTCACCTTCATACCCCTCCTACCAACATAGTCCCATAGTGAAATAGGGTCAATTTAGTCACCTTGAAAAGTGAAAGTGTTAGTTGCTGTAACAACTAACGTCTGACTCTCTGTGACTCCATAGACTGTAGCCCACCAGGCTCCTCTGTCCATGGAATTCTCTAGGCAAGAATACTGGAGTGAGTGTCCGTTCCCTTCTCTAGGGGATCTTCCTGACCCAGGAATCGAACCTGGGTCTCCTGCTTTGCAGGCAGATTCCTTATCGTCTAAACAAGCAGGGAAGCCCCATAGTCACCTTAAATATTTCTATCTGGACAGGAGACAAATGGAAGACCTAGAGTCACAGCATTTCAGAAATCCTGATGGGAAGACATTAGAGGCCCCCATACTATGGATGAAGCAACAGTTAGAACTGGACATGGAACAACAGACTGGTTCCAAATAGGAAAAGGAGTACATCAAGGCTGTATATTGTCACCCTGCTTATTTAACTTATATGCAGAGTACATCATAAGAAACTCTGGGCTGGAAGAAGCACAAGCTGGAATCAAGATTTCCGGGAGAAATATCAATAACCTCAGATATTCAGATGACACCACCCTTATGGCAGAAAGTGAAGAGGAACTAAAAAGCCTCTTGAATAAAGTGAAAGAGGAGAGTGAAAAAGCTGGCTTAAAACTCAACATTCAGAAAACTAAGATCATGGCATTTGATCCCATCACTTGATGGGAAATAGATGGGAAAACAGTGGAAACAGTGTCAGACTTTATTTTGGGGGGCTCCAAAATTACTGCAGATGGTGATGGCAGCCATGAAATTAAAAGATGCTTACTCCTTGGAAGGAAAGTTATGATCAACCTAGATAGCATATTTAAAAGCAGAGACATTATTTTGCCAACAAAGGTCCATCTAGTCAAGGCTATGGTTTTTCCAGTAGTCATGTATGGATGTGACAGTTGGATGGTGAAGAAAGCTGAGCACCGAAGAACTGATGCTTTTGAACTGTGGTGTTGGAGAAGACTCTTGAGAGTCCTTTGGACTGCAAGGAGATCCAACCAGTCAGTCCTAAAGGAGATCAGTCCTGGGTGTTGAAGCTGAAACTCCAATACTTTGGCCACTTCATGCAAAAAGTTGGCTCATTGGAAAAGACCCTGATGCTGGGAAGGATTGGGGGCAGGAGGATAAGGGGATGACAGAGGATGAGATGGCTTGATGGCATCACCGACTTGATGGACATGAGTCTGGGTAAACTCCGGGAGTTGGTGACGGATAGGGAGGCCTGGCGTGCTGTGATTCATGGGGTTGCAAAGAGTCAGACACGACTGAGCGACTGAACTGAACTGAACTGATACTATGGATAAGAGAAATTTCTTGATTAAGTTTTGATCTGGCTCCCTGGAAGCCAGTCCATTTCCTGCCCCCCACCAATGACCCTTAATTCCACCTCCTAGTAAGTCCTTCTTTTTTCATTATACTTTATTGAGGCACATGAAGAGGATACTTAGAAATAATTTCTGCTGTAGCAACATTCTCTACCTTTCGTTCATAGAAAGACTATGCTGGATGGCACATTAGTTCCTGCAGAGGTTTTCACAATAGACGTGATGACCATGTACTTGAATTGACTTTGTTTCTGAGGCTGAGATGAACTTTAGGGCACAAAACATCTCTCTATTTTATTTTTGTTTGGGGTTGAAAAGTGCTGACCTCTTCCAGCTCTACATGTTTTCACGTTTCTAGAATCTCTCCTTCCCTCTGGGGAGGTAATGAAAGTATTTGACTTGGTTACTGTGCCATTTGTCAGGGTCTCTCAGTGGCTCTGGTGGCAGAGTCTGTCTGGGACCTGGGATGGGCATAAAGCATACAGTGGGCAGTACGGTTTTGTTATCTGGGGCCACGGAGAATTTGCAGTTTTTTTGTTTGTACTACTAACGGCTGCCTGATATATTAGGCAAATTTATTTCCTGCTCTGGGTTTCAGCTTAAATGTTTCCTCTCTGGGGCAGCCTCATTTGGAAACAAAATCATTTGTGATTCGGTAACTATCTGAAGATGAAGTATGTTTAACTGTCCTGAAGAAAAGGGAACTCAGTTGTTCCCTGTGGAAGCCAAAAAAGTCTTCCAAAGGCACAATGGAGGAGAGACAGCAGAGATAAAGGCAGTCTTGGCTGCGTTAAAGTAAGCTGTTTTTTGAAGATTGAGGCCAGAGTTTCACAATCACAAAAAATTATATTTTATATGCACCAATTTCAAATGAGAAAAGAGATTTTTTTAAAAAATAAATTTATTTATTTTAGTTGGGGGCCAATTACTTTACAATATTGTAGTGGTTTTCACCACACATTGACATGAATCAGCCATGGGTCCACACATGCTCCCCATCCCGAACCCTCCTCCCACCCCCCCATCCCATCCCCCTGGGCCATCCCACCCCCCCAGCCCTGAGCATCTGTCCCATGCATTGAATCCGGAATGGTGTTCTGCTTCACACATGATAATATACATGTTTCAATGCTGTTGTCCCAGAACGTCCCACCCTCACCTTCTCCCTCAGAGTCCATAAGACTGTTCTATGCATCTGTGTCTCTTATTCTGTCTCGCACATAGGGTTACTGTTACCATCTTTCAAATTCCATATATATGCATTAGTATACTGTATTGGTGTTTTTCTTTCTGGCTTACTTCACTCTGTATAATGGGCTCCAGTTTCATCCATCTCAATAGAACCGATTCAAATGTATTTTTTTAATGGCTGAGTAATATTCCATTGTGTATATGTACCACAGCTTCCTTATCCATTCATCTGCTGATGGACATCTAGGTTGCTTCCATGTCCTGGCTATTGTAAACAGTGCTGTGATGAACATTGGGGTACACGCGTCTCTTTCAATTCTGGTTTACTCAGTGTGTATGCCCAGCAGTGGGATTGCTGGGTCATATGGCAGTTCTATTTCCAGTTTTTTAAGGAATCTCCACACTGTTCTCCATAGTGGCTGTACTAGTTTGCATTCCCACCAACAGTGTAAGAGGGTTCCCTTTTCTCCACACCCTCTCCAGCATTTATTGCTTGTAGACTTTTGGATAGCAGCCATTCTGACTGGTGTGAAATGGTACCTCATTGTGGTTTTGATTTGCATTTCTCTAATAATGAGTGATGTTGAGCATCTTTTCATGTGTTTGTTAGCCATCTGTATGTCTTCTTTGGAGAAGTGTCTGTTTAGTTCTTTGGCCCATTTTTTGATTGGGTTGTTTATTTTTCTGGAATTCAGCTGGAGGAGTTGCTTATATATTTTTGAGATTAATTGTTTGTCTGTTGCTTCGTTTGCTATTATTTTCTCCCATTCTGAAGGCTGTCTTTTCACCTTGCTTATAGTTTCCTTTGTTGTGCAAAAGCTTTTAATTTTAATTAGGTCCCATTTGTTTATTTTTGCTTTTATTTCCAATATCCTGGGGGGTGGGTCATGGAGGATCCTGCTGTGATTTATGTCAGAGAGTGTTTTGCCTATGTTTTCCTCTAGGAGTTTTATAGTTTCTGGTCTTACGCCTAGAACAAATCATTTCACAATTTGTATGGAAATATAAGAAACCTTGAATAGCCAAAGCAATCTTGAGAAAGAAGAATGGAACTGGAGGAATCAACCTGCCTGACTTCAAGCTCTACTACAAAGCCACAGTCATCAAGACAGTATGGTACTGGCACAAAGATAGAAATATAGATCAATGGAACAAAATAGAAAGCCCAGAGATAAACCCACACACCTATGGACACCTTATTTTCGACAAAGGAGGCAAGAATATACAATGGAGAAAAGACAATCTCTTTAACAAGTGGTGCTGGGAAAACTGGTCAACCACTTGTAAAAGAATGAAATGAGATTTTTTTTAAAAACCAGGTATGCTATTGGAAACAAAAATTATGAATTGGCTAATTAAAAATATCGTTAATTAACAGTACTATTGTTATACCTTTATTTCTGCCCCAGTGGAATGGGCGTCTCTGATTGATGGAAGTCAGAAGGAAAGTCTGTCCTTTCTCCAGCTGGATTCTTGCTTTGGGGAATGATCCTGCTGCCTAGTGAGGCACATGGGCAGTTTCTTGTTTAAAACGTATTGAACCTGTATTAAGTAGCAGACACTGATCTATGGAATGGATATCTTTATCTAATCCTCACAACAACTCTATGGCAGAGGTGTCTTCACTAACCCCATTTAACAGATGAAGAAACTGAGGCCCAAATGTGTTAAATAAGGTGTCCTCAGGCATAATGTCCACTGGGCTTCCCAGGTGGCACAGTGGTAAAGAATCTGCCTGCTAACGCAGGAGACACAAGACACATGTGTTCAATTCCTGGGTCAGGAAGATCCTCTGGAGGAGGAAATGGCAATCTGCTCTAGTATCCTTACCTGGAAAACTCCATGGACAGAGGAGCCTGGCAGGTTACAATCCAAGGGGTCACAGAGTCAGACACGACTAAGCACACTCACACATAATGTCCATTAGGAGGAAAGGATACCCATTTTTCTATTCTTGCCTTGGATAGTTGGAGGCTGGAAGAATGCTGCCACCCTAACTTCCATCACCATCGCCGCCACTGGCCATTGCTACCATATTCCTACAGTCATCATTCTCTCTTTGTGTCTCTCTTGTCTGTGTGTCATTTACTTAAGATTCAAAGTCCAAGACAGGAGTGTCCTTTTAGCCAAGCTTGCCTAGCGCAAGTTTAAGTCACACTTTTGCATTTCTCACCCACACTCTGTCCACGTGGTGCCTCAAGACCTAGGGCTTTCCTGGGTTCTGCTGGACCTCTTCTCAGAGACCCTTGCTCCGCACGCTCCTTGGGTTAGAGCTTCCTACACGGCCTGAATCAGGAATCCCTTATCACTTACTTTGAGTCTTCCAAAATCTGTTGAAATCTCTTTTTCTGCTTAAGTGTCTCCTTTCATTCTTTTTGTGTGGGTTGGTCTAAACTTTTGATGCATTTACTATCATTTGAGTAAGCTTTTTTTTTTTTGGCTGTGCTTGGTCTTTGTTGCTGTGCTGGGGATTTTTCTAGTTGCAGCAAGAGGGGGCTACTCTCCAGTTTCAGTGCCAGGGCTTCTCATTGTAGGGCTTCTCTTGTTGCAGAGCACGGGCTCTAGGGCACATGGGCTTCAGTAGTTACAGTACCTGGGCTTAGGAGTTGCGACGCAAGGGTTTAATTGCTCAAAGGCATATAGGGTCTTCCCAGACCAGGGTTCGAACCCATGTCGCTTCATTGTCAGATGGATTCTTAACCACAGGACTACCAGGGAAAGTCCTTGTGTAAGCATTAAGAAAATCACATAGATGACTATATTCAATCTGCTGAGAAAGTCTGAGTTGGACTATCTGTTCTCAAATGGGAACAATAGTGAGTGTTGTGTCCCTTCCCAGCTGGAAGTGCCTGGCTAGTACTTAGCCACACCCCGCCCATGCCCACATCCTTTGTTTATAGACATCACTGTATAAAAGAAACTCTTCTATACACCATTAGTCCTCTCGCTAGCTAGGTCCACTTTGACATCTCGGTGGCATTCTGCTAACTCTTCAGCAGCTGGCCTGGGGAATATATTCACAGCTTAATTCTAAGTTATGACTTGGATTGAAAATAACTAGACATCGTATTCTCATTCAAATATTGGAGGAAAAAACCTCCAATAGCAGCCAGTGAATTAGGTCCCTTCTTTTCTGCCATGTAAGACGTGTCTCTTGCTATGCTTCCCAGGTGCATTTGATCAACACGCATGAGTGAGTACCTACTGTGTGCCAGGCATTGTTCCAAGTGCAGAGGACACTGCAGGGAACAGGAAGCTTATTGTGAAGGTTGTAATACAGCTACTGGATTCAAAAAACTTCCATATTCGCAGCAATACAGTAGGGGGAGGCTGCCCAGGCACCGTGGACTGATTTAACTTTCGTTTCAAGCTGGTGTGTGTGTGTGTTGCGGGGGGAGGGGGGGTGTTTCCTCCCGGAGCGGGCAATGTGAGATGTGCTCTTCATTTGCTCTTAATTCCCATCTGTCATCTTATCTCCTCCATTAATGCTGTCCATCTCTGGGGTCTCCTCCCTTCCTCCTTGCATTTGTCACCCCTTCCCACAGACATAATCACATCTCTGTGATTTCAGCTCTCTTTGCTTCCCTCAGTTTGCCCAGCCTGCTGTGTTAAGTGTCAATTACTTTTCTCCCACTTCAACTTATACTTTCTCCACAGACAACGGTAGGCTCCGTGTCTGCATCCTCTGGGTTCCCTAGGGGTGAGCCCTGGGCACTGGGAACTGAAGGGCTGGAGGAAAAATTTGGTGAAAGTTTGCCACCCTGGGTGGTGGCTGCCCTTCCCCTGGATTGTGCAGTGCTAAGTCACTTCAGTCATGTCCAACTCTGTGCGACTCCGTGGATCGGAGCCCACCAGGCTCCTCTGTCCATGGTATTTTCCAAGCAAGAATACTGGAGTGGGTTGCCATTTCCTTCTCCAGATGATCTTCCCAACCCAGGGGTCAAACAGGCTTTTCCTGCATTGGCAGGTGAGTTCTTTACCAGTAGCACCACCAATTAAGCATATTTCATCACCTCTAGGATTAATTTCTTTCAGAAATCCCCTGTTCTGACCTAAATAACACATATTTCCTTCCATTCATTTTGACACTCCCCCTAGCAGAATTAATAGCTGGACTAAATATGCTTCTAGAGCATTCACACCCACCTGGCCTCTGAGGTCATTTTTCAGGCACCTTACTCTTATTGGACGGTAGAGAATATCTTATCCGAATCATGTTTCCCTAAATTCTGAAGGCATGAGGGAATGTCAGTTCATCCAGTCCCACTGATGTTATTTGATATTTAACTCATTCATGTGATTTGTTAATAAACTGGAGGATACTTTGGGGGACAGAAAATATTTCCAGCAAAAGAAAGTCTTCTAGGGATAGACTTTTCCGGAAAACAGATATTTGGTTGTCTATTTACCTTTCCATAGTGATGGAGTAGACCATTAATTTTGTAGTTTTAAAAAACATTTTATGAGGGGCTGCATCCCCATAGCACGTGGGATCTTCTTCTCCAACTGGAGACCAAACCTTTGCCTCTGCACTGGAAGGTGGATTCTTAACCACTGGAACACTGAGGGTGTTCCAAATTTTGTGTTTTTAACATTAACTCTAAGAAAGACAAAACACCAAATAAGCCAGTCTCTTCTTTGAAAGAAGAATCTTTAAAAGAATCTCTAGATTCTTTTGGCAAATTCATTTAGTCTAAAGAATAATTCCAAACCAAAATCAGGAGCCACAAACTGGTATGGGATTGACTTTTTCCTCAAACACCAAACTGACAGGTATATGTGCTGCATTTGGAACCAACTAATAGGCATAGACTGAGTCCCAGATGATTCTGAAATTCATTTACTAGCTGGTCAATGCAGATGCCAGCATCTTTAAGAGCTGTAAAGAGAATAATTCCTGCTAAAAATATGGGTAGATTCATTGAGCGAGGAATTCCGCTCAATGTTATGAAGCAGCCTGGATGGGAGGGGGGTTTAGGGGAGAATGGACACAAGTATATGTATGGCTGAGTCCCTTTACTATTTGCCTGAAACTATCACAACATTGTTCATCAGCTATACTCCAATATAAAATAAAAAGTTTAAAAAAAAAGATGGTTCCAGCAGTATATGTAGGAGTTAAGGAAAATAGGGAGTTAAGGAAAATTGCCAATATCTGTTGGATCATCGAAAAAGCAAGAGAGTTCCAGGAAAAAAATCTACTTTGGCTTTATTGACTATGTCAAAGCCTCTGACTGTGTGGATCACAAAAAACTGTGGAAAATTCTTAGAGATGGGAATTTCAGACCACTGGACCTGCATTCTGAGAAAATCTGTATGCAGGTCAAGAAGCAACAGTTAGAACTGGACATGGAACAACAGACTAGTTCCAAATAGAAAAAGGAGTACGTCAAGGCTGTATATTGTCACCCTGCTTATTTAACTTATATGCAGAGTACATCATGAGAAATGCTGGACTAGATGAAACACAAGCTGGAATCAAGATTTCTGGGAGAAATATCAATAACCTCAGATATGCAGATGACACCATCCTTATGGCAGAAAGCAGAGAAAAACTAAAGAGCCTCTTGATGAAAGTGAAAGAGGAGAGTGAAAAAGTTGGCTTAAAACTCAACATTCAGAAA
This sequence comes from Okapia johnstoni, assembly GCA_024291935.2. Lineage (NCBI taxonomy): Eukaryota > Metazoa > Chordata > Mammalia > Artiodactyla > Giraffidae > Okapia > Okapia johnstoni. The sequence goes on from CM044325.1 coordinate 14,000,597, forward strand.
ACTAAGATCATGGCATCTGGTCCCATTATTTCATGGCAAATAGATGGGGAAACAGTGAAAACAGTGACAGACTTTATTTTTGGGGGGCTCCAAAATCACTGCAAACAGTGACTGCAGCCATGAAATTAAAAGACGCTTGCTCCTTGGGAGAAAGCTATGACCAACTTAGACAGCATATTAAAAACCAGAGACATTACTTTACCAACAAAGGTCCGTCTAGTCAAAGCTATGATTTTTTAGTAATCATGTATGGATGTGAGAGTTGGACTATAAAGAAAGTTGAGCGCTGAAGAATTGATGCTTTTGAACTGTGGTGTTGGAGAAGACTCTTGAGAGTCCCTTGGCCTGAAAGGAGATCCAACCAGTCCATCCTAAATGAAATCATTCCTGAATATTCATTGGAAGGACTGATGCTGAAGCTGAAACTCCAATATTTTGGCCACCTGATGCGAAGAACTGACTCATTGGAAAAGACCCTGATGCTAGGAAAGATTGAAAGTGGGAGGGCAAGGGGACAACAGAGGATGAGATGGTTGCATGGCATCACCAACTCAATGGACACAAGTTTGCATGAGATCCGGGAGTTGGTGATGGACAGGGAGGCCTGGCGTGCTTCAGTCCATGGGGTCGCAAAGAGTCAGATATGACTGAGCAACTGAACTGAACTGAAGGGAAATAGGCTCTGGCTCCAGGCTGCTCATGTTGGCATCCTGGCTCTGCCACTTACTGATTGAGCAACTATGCTCCCATGCCTTCGTTTCCGCATCTGCAGAATGATAATAATAAGGTACTAGATCTCGCATGGTTGTGAGTCTTATTTCAGTTTTCTTATTTTAGCACACATTTGTGCTCTGTGCAGACACTGTTCTGAGACCTTCAAGATGTTAATTTGTTTAGTTCTGATAACTCTGTAAGCTATATTCTAAGACCTGTTTAGCCCCAGAGAGGTTAAATAACTTGTTAACACATAGCACATAAATTTTTTAAATTAAATTAAAATTTCAAATTGAAACATTGTTGATTTACAATGTTAATTAGTCTTAGGTGTACAACAAAGTGATTCGATATTTTTATAGGCTTTGCTTCATTTAAAGTTATTATAAAATATTAGTTATATTCCTTGGGCTGTACATTATATATTTGTGTCTTATTTATTTTATACCTAGTAATTTGTACTTCTTAATCTTTCCCCTATTTTGCCCCTCCTCCAACCCTTCCTCCCACTGATAACCATTAGCTTGTTCTCTGTATCTGAGAGTCTGTTTCTGTTTAGTTATAATCAATCATTTATTTTTGAGAGTCCACATATCAATGAAAGTATACAGTACTTTTCTCTGCCTGACTTACTTCATTAAGCATAATACCCTCCATGCTGTTGCAAATGGTAAAATTTCATTCGTTTTTATGGTTGAGTAATATTCACACATGTGCTTGTGCACGCGTTCACACACACACACACACACACACACACAACATCTTCTTTATCCTGTCATCTGTTGATGGATACTTAAGTTGCTTCCATCGTACCACGTGTTTTAAGTAGTGTGTCAGGTAGAGAGTAAACACCTAGTCAGTGCCAGCCTTTGTAGGTAGATACCCTCCTATACAGCCCTCTGTCACAGCAGGTCCTCTGCCACAGTTATCTGTGTACCACAGACAAAGATGTGAAGCCCAGCACACAACACATGCCCAGTACATAGGAGGAGGTATTCGGTACTATGACTAAACGGCAATTAATTAATATTTCCTTCTCCTTTAAGCATCTTTGAATCCTTTTCAAAACACAAGGGAGTGATTTAAAAGAAAATGTGGACCATCAGCTGTACTCTGACCCTTGGTCCCATCACCCAGGCAATCCAGTTTCATTTCCACTCCACACAGCCTTAGTGCATAGACTCCCACCTTCATCATCTTTTTGGTTTTACTTTGAGGATTCAAGGACTGAAGTCAGGTGCTAGGCTCCTCTGTCCATGGTATTTTCCAGGCAAAGATACTGGAGTGGGTTGCCATTTCCTCTTCCAAGGGATCTTCCCAACCCAGGGAGAGAACCCGCCTCTCTTAAGTCTCCCACATTGGCAGGTGGGTTCTTTACGAGGTTCGGTTCAGTTCAGTTCAGTCGTTCAGTCATGTCTGACTCTTTGCAACCCCATGGACTATAGCATGCCAGGCATCCTTGTCCATCACCAACTCCCAGAGCTCATGCAAACTCAAGTTCATTGAGTCAGTGATGCCATGCAACCATCTCATCCTCTGTTGTCCCCTTCTCTTCCCACCTTCAAACTTTTCCAGCATCAGGGTCTTTTCCAATGAGTCAGTTCTTCACATCAGGTGGCCAAAGTATTGGAGTTTCAGCTTCATTCCTTCCAGTGAATATTCAGGACTGATTTCCTTTAAGATGGACTGGTTGGGTCTCCTTGCAGTCCAAGGGACTCTCAAGAATCTTCTTCAACACCACAGTTCAAAAGCATCAATCCTTTGGTGCTCAGCTTTCTTTGTAGTCCAACTCTCACATCCATACATGACTACTGGAAAAGCCATAGCTTTGACTAGATAGACCTGTGTTGGTAAAGTAATGTCTCTGCTGTTTAGTATGCTGTTTAGGTTGGTCATAGCTTTCTTCCAAGGAGCAAGCATCTTATAATTTCATGGCTACAGTCACCAACTGCAGTAATTTTGAAGCCCCCCCCCAAAAAGTTTGTCACTGTTTCCGCGTCTATCTGCCATGAGGTGATGGGACCAGATGCCATGATCTTAGTTTTCTGAATGTTGAGTTTTAAGCAAACTTTTTCACTCTCCTCTTTCACTTTCATCAAGAGGCTTTTTAGTTCTTCGCTTTCTGCCATAAGGATAATGTCATCTGCATATCTGAGGTTATTGATATTTCTCTCAGCAATCTTGATTCCAGCTTGTGCTTCATCTAGCCCAGGATTTCTCATGATGTACTCTGCATATAAGTTAAATAAGCAGGGTGACAATATACAGCCTTGACATACTCCTTTTCCAATTTGGAACCAGTCTGTTGTTCCATGTTCAGTTCTACCTGTTGCGTCTTGACCCGCATACAGATTTTTGGTATTCCCATCTCTTTAAGAATTTTCCACAGTTTTTTGTGATCCTCACAAAGGCTTTGGCATAGTCAATAAAGCAGAAGTAGATGTTTTTCTTGAACTCACTTGCTTTTTCGATGATCCATCGGATGTTGGCAATTTGATCTCTGGTTCCTCTGCCTTTTCTAAATCCAGCTTGAACATCTGGAAGTTCACGGTTAACATACTGTTGAAGCCTGGCTTGGAGAATTTTGAGCATTACTTTACTAGTGTATGAGATGAGTGCAATTGTACGGTAGTTTGAGCATTCTTTGGCATTACCATCTTAGGGATTGGAATGAAAATTGACCTTTTCCAGTCCTGTGGCCTCTGCTGAGTTTTCCAAATTTGTTGGCATATTGAGTGCAGCACTTTCACAGCATCATCTTTGAGGATTTGAAATAGCTCAACTGGAATTCCATCACCTCCTCCAGCTTTGTTCATAGGGATGCTTCCTGAGGCCCACTTGACTTCACATTTTAGGATGTCTGGCTCTAGGTGAGTGATCACACCATCGTGGTTATCTGTGTTGTGAAGATCTTTTTTGTATAGTTCTTCTGTGTATTCTTGCCACCTCTTCTTAATATCTTCTGCTTCTGTTAGGTCCATACCATTTCTGTCCTTTATTGTGCCCATCTTTGCATGAAATGTTCCCTTGGTTTTTCTAATTTTCTTGAAGAGATTTCTAGTCTTTCCCATTCTATTTTTTTCCTCTATTTCTTTGCATTGATCACTGAGGAAGGCTTTCTTATCTCTCCCTGATATTCTTTGGAACTCTGCATTCAGATGGGTATATCTTTCCTCTTCTCCTTTGCCTTTCACTTCTCTTCTTTTCTCAGCTATTTGTAAGGCCTCGTCAGACAACCATTTAGCCATTTTGCATTTCTTTTTCTTGGGGATGATCTTGATGCCTGTCTTCTGTACAATGTCACAAACCTCCGTCCATAGTTCTTCAGGCACTCTATCAGATCTAATCCCTTGAATCTATTTCTCACTTTCACTGTATAACTGTAAGGGATTCGATTTAGGTCATACCTGAATGGTCTAGTGATTTTCCCTACTTTCTTCAATTTAAGTCTGAATTTGGCAATAAGGAGTTCATGATCTGAGCCATAGTTAGCTCCCAGTTTTGTTTTTGATGACTGTATAGAGCTTCTCCATCTTTGGCTGCAAAGAATATAATCAACCTGATATCTGTATTGACCATCTGTGATGTCCATGTGTAGAGTCTTCTCTTACGTTGTTGGAAGAGGGTGTTTGCTATGACCTGGTGGCTGGACTCAATTTCCACGTGGAACACAGGGATGTTTGGACGTGTCCACTAGGGGGCGCATGATCAACAGGTCAGAAAAGGCCGTCAAGGAGGTTGGACTTAACAGGGAAAATACTCAGTTTTTGAGAAGACTGAAACTAGATGGGAGAATTTTGGTTGATCTCATCCTTGGCTTGCCAGATGAACACCCAGGATTTTTCTTAGCTTTTTCATGAATTTCTAAACTTTGCCAAAGAGGAAAGAGGTGTAAAACAGGGGGTCAGAAAGTCTGCCTGCTGAGAGAAGTCCCAGCCTGTTGCTGTCCTAAGACAGAGCCCCAGATCACCAATGTTTCTGTAACCTGTCCAGACCTTCCGAAGGTGCCAGACCCCAGAGCCCAGTGAACGTGGCTTTGGGAGCGCAAGGCAAGAGCAGCCAAGTGTGGCCAATTCAATCTGTCCTGGGAGTGCAGCCGGCGAACCTCACCGAGAATGAGGGGAGAGATGCTGTCCTTCTTGAGACTTTTTGAGGCCAATTACACCTATTCTTGGGTTTCCCAGGTAACTCAGACAGTGAAGAATCTGCCTGCCAAAGCAGGAGACTTGAGTTCAATCCGTGGGTCAGGAAGATCCCCTGGAGCAGGAAATGACTACCCACTCCAGTATTTTTGCCTGGGAAATCCCATGGACAGAGGAACCTGGTGGGCTACATTCCATGGGGTCACAAGGACTTGTGACTGAGGGAGCGCGCACACACACACACACACACACACACCTATTCTGATTTCTGTGAGTGCTAAATGCCAACAGTCCTTAATAAATAAGTACCAACTTTTTTCTTTCAGAACAATTGTTCAAGTCTTGCTCTTCTTTGTCTTCTTCTGATTCTATTTTTATCCTTCTGACTGCTTTTCCTGACATTTCTTTCTTCATTTCTTAATGAGACTTAAAGAAACTTGGGAGGAGTAGAAAATTAAAAACGCAGCTCTTCCTGAACTCCAGTAACCTTGCCTGTGTTGAAATTGCCCTTAAGCCTTTAGAGATGAAAACCTGTCTCCCCACTTCTGCATGGAAGACTTTCCAAGGTGTGGGCCTGTGATCTCTGGAGCTCGGTCCCTGGGTCCCTGGAATTTCAACCTGTCTCTTCTCTCTCCTCAGGTAGGAGCCCCCTGAAGCTTGGCTCTGGCAGGGCCTCTGTGTAGTAAGATTTTATGAATAATATGCTTTGATAATTCCACCCTTCCTTAGAAAACAGGAGGGGAAACTCTTTTCCAATCCAATGTCTATTTGGGCATCTCAGGGTGGGAGGTTCTTAGGACCCCAATTCCTACAAGGGTTTGGGAGGGGCTGAAAAATTCTGGAATACCTCTGACTTCCCCTGCATCCTGGTTCACATCCTATCAGGGTCCCTACTGTGGACTCACACAATGAAAACATGGAAGATGTCAAGAAAGAGACAGGAAATGCATGTTCAACTAAAATATCCCATCCATTTTACATGCTTTATTTTATTTAATCCCCCAGCAGTCTTTCTGGTGGTCATTACTATTCCCAAGTTACAGATGAGGCAATGAGGCACAGAGCCATTCAATGACTTGTGAAGGGCATAAAGGCAGTAAGTGGCAGGGGGTGGATTTGAACTCAGTTTTATTTTATTTTATATTTTGGCTGCACTATACAGCTTGTGGGATCTTAGTTTCCCAACCAGAGAATGGACCCCACATCCTCTGCAGTGAAACTGTGGAATCCTAACCACTACTGTGCATACTGAGTCGCTTCATTCATGTCCAATTCTGTGTGGCCCTATGGACTGTAGCGTGCCAGGCTCCTCTGTCCATGGGATTCTCCAGGCAAGAATACTGGAGTGGGTTGGCATGCCCTCCTCCAGGGGATCTTCCCGACCCAGGGATTGAACGGACCTCTCTTAAGTCTACCTGCATTGACAGGTGGGTTCTTTACCACTAGTGCCACTTGGGAAGTTACCACCAGGAAATTCCCTGTCTCATTTTAAAGACAATCATTTTCTAACTAAACTTCAGCTGCCTTTCTTGAGATTTTTACCACTCCTCTTCAAGGACTTAGGAAGAAGGAAGTGGTTTGGACTAGACTCCTGGAAAACAGTAGTCATCACATGATGAAGCAAGCAGTCTGGAGACCTGAGGAGGCGGGATTGAGGAGGCGGGTGATGGGGAGCCGTGATGGGCAAACTACTGGTGATGAAGACCAGATGTCAACACAGGCTCAGGAGGAGGCTGGAGGCTGAGGTGCCAGTCATTGGGCAAGAAGGATGGCTCAGCCAGACTGCTTGCCCCCTTGACCCTTTCCCCCAGGCATCATAGTAAAAATCACCTTTACACGTGACTGACTCCTTCACTTTTCAATAAGGACAGCTTCCATGAGTTTGTTTATGGTTCCCTAAATTAATTCTATTACCACTATGGCCAAAATGGTAAATGTATCTTCACTTACTCATCCCCAAACCCTTCCTGTGGTTTCCAAACCCCTCCTTTGGCCCCACCAGGCACAGAGAGTGAGGGCGTACTGACCTGGTTTGTGATACTTGGAGACCATCTCTTAAAAAACTTTGACAAGTTCAGTTTACCAAAAGTCTGCCAATAGGCAATAAAGTAGGTTAAGTCAGAGACTTTGGATGGAGTTTGGCTCCATTTCAGGCCCCACCACTTCCTACTTGTGTAGCTGGAGGCCATCATTAACTTCTCAGTACCTGCCAGTGCCTCACTCGTTCAAATGGGGTAAGAATTCCCCTTTATGGGTAGTAGGGAATTCTCATGAGTGTATGGTCAGTTGCTAAGTCATGTCTGACTCTTTGCAGCCCCATGGACTGTAGTTCCCATGCTCCTGTAGGCTCCTCTGTCCATGGGATTTCCCAGACAATAACACTGGAGTGGGTTGCCATTTCTTTCTCCAGGGGATCTTCCCAACCCAGGGATCTAGCCCACGTCTCCTGCATTGCAGGCAGCTTGTTTAACACTGAGCCACCTGGGAAGCCCCACTGCAGGTGGTTTCTTTACCGCTGAACCACCGGGGAAACCCAGCGAAGACTAACAGATGTGTAAACCCAGGTATCCATAAGTGAACAGCAGATGGTAACTTTTGAGGCTGTTATGAAGCTGGGCCTTCTGTTGTGTGTTGGAGATACAAAACTAAATCCTGCCCTCAAGAGACTCACTTGTCTCATGAAAGAGAGGCCCACAGGCAAATGAAGAAAATGGCAGCGTAAGACCTGCTTCAATGACATGTGGACAAGGTGGAAAGGTGCTCTGAGGGGAAGAAAGATCTCCATTCAGGTGGGGGTGGGTGAGACTACTTCCTGGAGGTCAGGATCAAAGCCGTGGGTGGGGTTCCAGCTCTGGTTAATTTGCAACCACAGCTTGAACAGACAAGATTTCATCAAAGAACAGCAGCTACCCTGTTTCCTGGACTGCTTGCTTTTCAGTCTTACTTTAAAGGAGAGCCTTGGATTCTGAAATATTCTGGGTCCAGATACCCTCAGTTAATAGTCACTCACATTTAAAAACTCACTGATTCATGTTGATGTGTGGCAGAAACCATCACAATATTGTAATCATCCTCCAATTAAAAATTAAATTAGAAAAAAACTGGTTAGAGTTTGGAAAACTGGAGGGGGTGATGAAGAAAGAGATTAAGTACCTAGAGTGTGTCTGTGGGAGATGAATTAATATTCAGATAAGAATTAATATTTTTAAGGACCTGATATATGCCAAGCACTGCCATGTACCAATTATCTCCTGCAACCCTCATAGCAACCCTGTGAAGGTTTTGTGGTCTTTTTTTTACAGATGAGAAAGCCAAGACTAAAAGCATTTAAACTGTGTGAGCAGGGTTGCGCAGTGGTGAAGTGGTAGAGTCAGTATTAAAACTCAGATTTGTCTAATTCTAGAGCTCATGCTCTTTCTCCTGTCCTAGGCATCTCCCTAACTATATTTACATAGGATCCGGCTCCTTCCTTTTCCAATGAATAGCAATTATGAAGTTGTTTGTGGCTTTTTAAAAGAATGCTATTGCCAACACAGTCAAAATGGGGTGTGTATCTTATGCATAAACAGGAGAGGTGGCCTTGAGCACAAGAATCTTTAACACATCTTTCATAGGTTGATTGTACTAAAGGCCCTGGTCATTGGCCTCCTCGAAGCTACGCTTTTTGTGATAGGACTTTGCAGCAGTTCCCATGAGGAGGTAGCATCTACTTCCCGGCCTCCAAATCTGGGCTGGTTTTGTCTTGCTCTGGTGAATAGTATAATAGTGTTAGGACATAGGAGAAGTTCTTGGTCTCAAGAAGTGTTGTGGGCATCTTCCCTCACCTGGAACCCTGCCAGACCTGGACTGGGTATTTGGAGGTGTGTGAGGGTCACACAGAAAGAGACTCCAATGGTCCCACCCACCCTAGATGAAGCCATAGTCAACTTCTAGCTGACCTGTTTGTTAAGTACAACCATGAGCAGTCCAGTCATGCTCAGCTGAGCCCTGGCCAGATCCCAGAAGCACCTGGTCAATGGGTGGACTCATGAGAAATAACCAATATTTGTTATTTTAAATTGCTCTGCTTTGGAGTGGTTTTAAAATGCATCAGTAGTTAGCTGCTATAACTGAAAAATAACCTTTTATAATTAGAGGTCAACAAAGCCAAGGCGTTTATTATTTCCTTTATTAATCAGTACTCTAGTTTGGATTGATTGTTCCTGAGACATGCTGTACAGCTGTCATCTCAGGGTCTCCCTTTATTACCTCTTCAGGAATTCCTTTTACTTTGCTTTCTGAATCTCATGTTTCCCCCTTTCTTAGTAACTCCCTTGGTTTAATGGAGTATATCCTTTAGGAGAAGCCTGGGAATGGATGACTAGGTTTGGAGATAATGCAGATATGAAATGTTTTCACTCTACTCTTACAGTTAATTTGTGGTTTGGCTGCATTAGAATTCTAGCTCGAAAACATTTCTCTTAGAATTTTTATGGCACTTGTTTCATAGTCCTCCCTCTTTCAAGGTGGCTGTTGAGAAGTCTAAATTTATTCTCTCAATCCTCTTTATGATATACACTTTCCTCCTCAGAAACTTATAAGATAATCTCTTTGCCTTGACTATTGTGAATTTTTAAAATGGCATGTCTTATTGTGTATCTGTTTTCGTCCTTCGTGCTAAGCACTCAGTCCTTTTAGTCTAGATATTCACATTCTTTAATTCTGAGGAATTTTCTTTATTTACTTCTTGGATGATTCCTTCTTCATATTCTCTGTTTTCTCTTTTTGTAATCCCTATTATTTGGATGTTAGATGTCCTAGAATTTTCTCTGCTTTTCTTTTCTCCTCTGTTTCCATTGCTTTGTCTTCACTCTGTTTTCTGGGATATTTCTTCAATTTTATTTTCCAAGCTTGCTGTTGAGTTGTTTGTTTTTTTTTAATTTGTGCTTTCAATTTGAATTTTAAAAAGCTTCCTTTTTTAGGGGTTCACTAAATTTTCCTTTTTTACCATAGCATTGTGTTCTTCTTTCATAGATGGAATTATCTCTTATTTTCTTACTGAGACTATTACTGCTACATATTTTTAAAGTTTTCTTTTCCATGAATTGACTCATGGGTCAGAGGGAGCCACAGCAAGGTAAGAGCCCTGTGTGCCTGGAGAGGTTTGAGATCTTCATTGTAGATTGCTTTGCTGGGCTATAGCCTTGAGAAGCTATCCTGTTGCTATCTTTTGGTTTGCTCTGAAGTTTATCAGATTCCCCAGGAAGACTGAGTTTTGTCTGGAGCATATTGTATATGCTTGGCTACCAGCATTTTGGGAGCCAAGTTGGGGGAAAATATCTAGGAAGGCTCAACATTCTTTATATACGGTTTCACTTTACAGAATGATACTTTTAATGTCAAATGTGTATGCCTTGTTGCTCCACAGCCAGACTCTCTTTTTTGCCCTCTTCAGAGAATAATCTTCCCATCTTTTGCTGGAATGGAGAAAGAACAGACAGCCAACTACTTTGTCATTTAGCCATCTCCCTAATTTGAGCCCTGCCTTCTCCACCATGTCCAGAAACAGCTAATGCTGCCAAATCTTATGACTTTGAGAGTTCTGCTGCACAAATCTGGTTGCTTCTCAACTTCCCCCCTGCTGGCTTGGGATTCAGCTTTTCCAAATTTGCTCACTTATCAATGAACCATCACTTTTCAGCTTCAAATTTTTGCTGTTATTGACTCTTCCTCCATCCTCTTTGGCCCCATGGGTTTATGTCTTTTTGCAATATCTCTTCATTGTCTTTTTAGAGCCTTGCATGAGGGAAGGAAGTTGAGCATGTTCTCTGTCCTTTCTTTAACTAGAAGGCCAAGGGTAGTTCTTGGTTTTTAAAGAACTAACGCTTCACAGTATCTCATTTAATTTGAAATGTGTGGACCATACACTGTTAATGGAAAATTATACTTTCTCCAAAAGAAGAGTTTTAAGTGATAGAAATTAATTTTTCTTTTTAGAAAAAAAAGAATGTGAAGCTTCAGTCACCTCATAAACTTTTAGCTTTGTGCATCTAAATTACCCAAACAACCAGATAATCACAGCTCTGCCCCCCTAGACCTCCTACCCCTTTAAATCAGAGGCTCCTGAGTCCATTTCCCTTCTAACCCACTAACCCTTTTAATAGTAGCCTTTTAATATGTTCCAATAAGTGCTTCCAGCTGAGCAATATACATATCATGCTTTACTCATTATTATTGGTCCATTAAAAAAATATACAAAAATCAGAGCGAGGGTGTGCTGTGAAAAATCAAAGTATTTAACAATGGCCATCATGCATGCATGAACAATGAGCTATTCTTGGAAGTTTATAAAAAGACATTCCTATGACGTAAGGTGAATGTTATTCTTAAGTACATTTTGCTTTCTAGAGAAATCAGTGATTTCTTTCTCCTACTCCCCTGCTGTGTACTGGCATATTGAGTGAATGGAGGCTATGAATTGATTCTAGTTGTCATGGTCTTGATGTAAATTTCTTGAGAGGTTCTGCTAGAGAAATCTCTGCCAGGCTAGAACCTGCAAAATACAGACATGAAGGTATCTTTTGCCCCACCTTATTTTTCACCTGATGCTAATTTAAAGGAAGCCCTCAGGAGACACAAAAAATTTGTAGTTTTTCAGGAAAAATTACACCTGAAGCCCTCAGCTTTGCAAAACTATCAGCTTTGCTCTCCTAAGCTCTGCAAAATAATAAAATGCTGGCCCCTTTCTTTTACAAATAATACTCAGTTTAAGACCCAGCCCAGGCCACCTGGCAAGCTACAGGTAGGAATGGCATGGAGTTACGTCCTTGTTTCAAGTGGCAGGGGACAGATCCTATTCCCTGAGCACAGGTAATGTGGCAGGGGTATTGCATCCAAGGATGAAAGTTTTAGACCTCCCCTCTTCCTTTCTTAAGAACACAGAGGTATATCCAAGTGAGGGGATGACAACAATAATGAAAGGGAAGATCGTATGTAATTCCAAAACAGAGTAGAAAACAATCTCCTATTTCAGCCTACTTGATGGAAAAATCACTGCAGATGGTGACTGCAGCCATGAAATTAAAAGACCCTTACTCCTTGGAAGAAAAGCAATGACAAACCTAGACAGCATATTAAAAAGCAGAGATGTTACTTTGCCAACAAAGTTCCATCTGGTCAAAGCTGTGGTTTTTCCAGCAGTCATGTATGGATGTGAGAGCTGAATCATAAAGAAGGCTCAGTGCTGAGGAATTGATACTTTTGAACTGTGGTGTTGGAGAAGACTCTTGAGAGTCCTTGGACTGTAAGGAGATTAAACCAGTCCATCCTAAAGGAAATCAATCCTGAATATTCATTGGAAAGGCTGATGCTGAAGCTGAATCACCAATACTTTGGCCACCTGATGCAAAGAGCCAACTCATTAGAAAAGACCCTGATGCTGAGATAGATTGAGGGCAGGAAGAGAAGGGGACAACAGAGGATGAGATGGTTGGATGGCATCATCGACTCAATGGACATGAGTTTGAGAAAGCTCCGGGAGATGGTGAAGAACAAGGCCTGGCATGCTGCAGTCCATGCAGTACAAAGAGTCGGATGCGACTGAGCAACTGAACAAAATTTCAGCCTACTTGATGGGAATGTATAGAAGGGGTCGAAAACCTTCTCTAGCTGTGCGACTTGTATGACTGTCTAGGACCCCCAAAGAGAATGTGGGGTAGCTTGAGCTGGGTCTGGCTTTCTTGAATCTGCCCCTGTCGTGGTTTGCTGCATTGAAGTTAAAGAGCCTGCATGAGCCTGTCTGGGTCTGCAGCAGCCCAGCAGAGCTCTAGCTAGCGGGGGTACTTGGACAATAGCGGCAATAACAAGAGTGTGGCTTGAAAATAAAAAGAACACCAGACTGCTAACTATGGAGCTGACTGAGGATACCCACAGAAGAGAAAGGAAACTTTCAAAGACCAGGATGGGGAGGGGATTGTGAGGGTGGATGGGGAACAGTCGAGTTTGCGAATGAGCAGAAAGCCAGCAACTCTCCTTTAAATACTGATATATTCTTCAGAATCCACTCTTGGGTGTGAGCCCAGCCCTGATTCACATGGGACTGTTTTTTTTTTTCCTTCTCTTTCTTCTCTTCCTCCTTCTTCATATTTGGGCTGGGGAACACTGTCAGTTGTAATCAGTTTAGGCAACAAATTACTTTTTCTGGGGACCTAAGGAAGGAGGTCCCAGTTTATAGAACTGCTTATTTTTATAGATTCAATTTCTTCTATTACAAGCAGCCTTTGGAAGTTTTAGGACCAATGGAGTCTCCTGAACTTATAAATAAAGACTGCTAATGACTTGCCAAGCAGGAGATAAAGCCATTATTCTCTTATTTGGCCATATAACTGCTTATCTGGTGATGAGTCCAAGGTGGGAAGCCCTATAACCTTTTGAGGGATTCTCCAGCCACTTAACCCTGAGTAGTAACTGCTTTGGATGGAGATCACTGGCTTGAAAAAATATATACAAACAGCCATAAAAATCCTCCAACAAGATCCGCACTGGCTCCCCACCCCACTATCCCTACTTGTGCCAGTCTGTTGGCTACTGTCTGTGCTCCTTCATTTCTATCAGCTTCTCCTTTTATTACAAAAGGTCAGAAGGCACTTCCATATTGTTTTGGGACAACACTATCAGGGTCTAGGACATGGAACATCATAAATGGTCGGTCATGCACATGTAACATGACTTTTCACCGCCTTTCAGGGGAAAGAATAGGCAGCCATTAACACATAAAAGCAGCTGAAGCTCCTCCTCTCACAATTCTGGTTTTAGGACAGGACAGAATGCCTTCAGAACCTCAGAAATAAAACAATGCTATCTCCCCTGGTCCTCTATGAGATTTGGGTGAGTGAGCCTGCATGGGGGCTTAGTGGCTCTGAGATGAAGACTTGCAAGGAGAACCTCCTCGCCTCTTCCTGATGAGCTGTTGGGACCCAGACTTTGCTGGCTAAGAACCTGAAAGATCACAGCACAAAGGGTTAAGGTGGAAGAAGTACAGGTGTTTATTATGAATCAGCGTAAACCCTTTTATGCCTCTGGCCAGGTAACCAAAAAAAAAAAAAAATCACTGATCATAGGACCTCCAGGGTTTCATATTTCAAAAACACAGATAAATAGCTTACTATAGATAAATAGCTTCACCGTTTGGGTATTTCCGAGAAGCATTTGAAAATTTTCCAAGGAGTTTGTAGAAGGGGATGTGTAACCAGTACACCCCCATCCCCAACGCCACTAGAAAGAAATGCCCAGGGATTGGGCTGCTGGAAGGGCAATATGGACCCATTCAGATTTCCTCCCAGGGACCATTCCCTCTTAGCCCTGGGGGATGTCCTTAGCAGGTGGCTGTTCCCTGGCAGGTGGAGTGGAGGGGAAGGTTGAGGATCAGGAAGGTGGATGTGTGGCTTTTGTTAGAAGCCGCCCATCACACACCTCAGGGAGGTGAGATGCTTCTCGGTGGGGACAAGAACAGTCAAATTCTTGCCGATATTAACTGGGCCCTCATTTCAGAAAGCAATGCTGTTTTTATAAACTGGATCTGACTTTAAAAAATAAAACACAAAAAACTCCCAAAAAAGGAATAGAAAATTTTATGCTACAAAAAAAGATCCCCAATGAAACAATCAGTAGCACATTGCATCTGTGAAGTGTCCCAGTTCCCTGTAATGGTTGTTTCTCCAATGGTGGTTTATTTCCAAGGTCATGAAGTGGGTGCTACACCCCAATCTTCATATCCACATTCTGCAGGTTCCGTGTCTCGTCTGCCGTCATGAACTGGTCTGGGGTCTCTGGCGACCCCTTGTTCACCAAATGCACCATCTCCTGAGACTTGCTAGCTTCTCCATTGAGTCCACTGGGCTTTCTCTCCTCCATGGTTCCATTCCCATTGTTGATCACCAGCTTTTTCTTCTGCCCACACCTAAGAATTGAAAAAAATTGGAAGAGAAATGGGTACCATGATTCTGTCATCACTGTCACAGTTAATGCCACCATCACTACGGTTTATGATCATCTGAGTATATTTCATCCTACTGACTTTTAACAATCAGCACTTTTCAAAGCAAAGTTCTTGAACCAGTAGCCAAAGCATCAATTGCAAACTTGTTAGAAATGCAAATTCTCAGGCCGACCTCAGACATCCCGAATCAGAAAACTCGAGGAGCGGGGACCAGGGTCTGGGATTTAGCAAACCCTCAGGGACTACCTGAAGTGAGTCTGAGAATCAGTGGTCACAGCTATGGGAAGCCAGTGCTCACTGTATCCACCATCACAGCTAAAGAAATCTTGGGCTCAGAATATTCCATCACTTGCCCCAGGTTATTCAATGACGTACTAAGAGAATTGGGACTCAAACCCCGGTGTGCCTGATTCCCAAGTTCTAACTCTCCTTCCATCATATCATGTAAGGGAAATGTTTGCCTCTGTTAAACTCTTGCTGTTTCTGCAGGCTTAGATAAACCATCATCGGAACGACTGTAAATCATTCTGATTTGTGTATTCAAGAAAGTCCCATTACTTCCTCTTCCAGTCAACACTTTGTTGGCGTTGTCAGGGTTATTATTGCAAACATCAAGAAGACTGAGGCAATGCTTTTCTAGAAGTATAGTGTTAGTATTAGTTGCTCAGTCATGTCTGACTCCTTACGACTCCACGGACTCTAGCCCAACATGCTCCTCTGTCGGTGGAATTCTCCAGGCAAGAATGCTGGAGTGGGTTGCCGATCCCTTCTCTAGGGGATCTTCCTGACCCAGGCGCTGAACCCTGCATCGCAGGCAGAACCTTTACCATCTGAGCCACCAGGGAAGATATAAGGCCACGTTGATTTTTCCCTTATCGTTGGTTAATTGCCACAAAACCTTAGATATGGGAAGTTTACCTACAAAAGGCAAATCGTTCACTATTTAAGATTTCTCAATAACATTACTCAAATGCAGAAGGTCTTCTATAGAAGAGCATGACCTTGATCTTGTTGCTGGGTCAGAGCATTGCCTTATCCCTGCCCCAGCCTGAAGCAACACTTCCTCTTTCCTGTAACATGATCACTGCCACAATCAAGAAGTCACATGCTGCTTAAACAAAAGCAAAGGTGCAAACCCTCACAACTACAAGTGGAGTGGGAGTGAGGGGACATGTACTTTTATTGGATACTTCCTGAATGTCAGGCACTTTACATGTAATTTCGTGTAATCTTTACAATAATCTCACAAAGCAGCTGTTATTCCCATTATACCGCAATTGAAACTGAGGCTCAGGGAGGTTTAGTAACTAGCTTGAGGTCACACAGCCAGTAAGAGGGACAGAGTCAATATTCAAATGTAGGCTTTTATGACCAGAAGTCTGGGCTCTGCCGCCCTTGCTTTATTCATGCTGTTAACCATCTGGAGATCTGGAATAAGTATGAAGTTGGAATTGTTCACTTTGCCGCTGGATATTTGGAGTTGTAGAGACAAAGCTTCTATTATTCATGATCATGGGCCATTCCCTCTGGAACTGCCAAGGCCATAAACTTTAATCACTTGTTTGGGGAAGTAGAAATTATACCTCCTGAATAGGAGGTTGATCCTGTATCCTCTGGCATGACTCTTGATGAGGGTGGGAGGAAGGACACTTGACCTCTGCTGGTCCGTAGGGCTGGGCATATGGATGCAATCCACATAGATAAGAGGAGGGGCTTGGAAGGCCTGGTTTGAGGGCCTTACCACTGTGTGACCTCAAGCAACTCACTTAACTTCTCTGAGCCTCAGCTTTCTTATCTGTAACACCAGGCTGTTAAGAATACCAGTGTCACAGGACTGTGAAAATCCCTTGAAACAGAGGCTGGCACTGGATACATGAGTTTATCATCGTTTTATCTGTTGCTCTTCTGAACAATGTAGAGTAAGGAAATCGAGGCCTTGGATAAGCACTTAGAACAGTATCCAAAACAGAGTGAATGTTCAAGGAGCACTTGCTGTAATTGTTAGTATAACCAGAGCCATGTAAAATGTTTGGTTTGTTTCTTCTGCTATCTCCACTCCCCTTGTTATATTTACGATGAAGATAATGTAAAAGGCCAAAGGTGGAGGCTGCTTGTGTTTTTTTCAAAGTACCAAGGATTATCTCCTTTGTCTTTGCTTTTGCAGTTTTTTGTTTAAATTTAATTTTGTTGTAGTACAGTTGATTTACAACATAGTGTTAATTTCTGCTGTACAGCAAAGTGATTCAGTTATACATGTTCATGCATACTAAGTCACTTCAGTCATGTCTGACTCTTCGACCCCATGGACTGTAGCCCACCAGGCTCCTCGGTCCACGGGATTTTCCAGTCAAGAGTACTGGAGTGGGTTGCCATGCCCTTTTCCAGGAGATCTTCTCGACCCAGAGACTGAACCTGCATCGACAAATGGATTCTTTACCACTAGCCCCACCTGGAAAACCATCAGTTATACTCACATACCACCCTTATGGCAGAAAGTGAAGAACTAAAGAACCTCTTGATGAAAGTGAAAAAGGAGAGTGAAAAAGTTGGCTTAAAACTTAACATTCAGAAAACAGATCATGGCATCCGGTCGCATCGCTTCATGGCAAATAGATGGAGAAACAGTGGCAAACCTTATTTTTTGGGGCTCCAAAATTACTGCAGATGGTGACTGCAACCATGAAATTAAAAGACGCTTACTCCTTGGAAGGAAAGTTATGATCAACCTTGTGAAGTCGCTCAGTCAGCCGTGTCCGACTTTTTGCGACCCCACGGACTGCAGCCTATCACGCTCCTCCATCCATGGGATTTTCCAGCAAGAGTACTGGAGTGGGTTGCCATTTCCTTCTCCAGAGGATCTTCCCAACCCAGGGAAGATGACCAACCTAGACAGCACATTAAAAAGCAGAGACATTACTTTGCCAACAAAGGTCCATCTATGGTTTTTCCAGTAGTCATGTATGGATGTGAGAGTTGGACCATAAAGAAAGCTGAGGGCTGAAGAATTGATGCTTTTGAACTGTGGTGTTGGAGAAGACTCTTAAGAGTCCCTTGGACTGCAAGGAGATCCAAACAGTCCATCCTAAGGGAAATCAGTCCTGAATATTCATTGGAAGGACTGATGCTGAAGCTGAAACTCCAATATTTTGGCCACCTGATGCAAATAACTGACTCATTGGAAAAGACCCTGATGCTGGGAAAGATTGAAGGTGGGAGGAGAAGGGGATGACAGAGGATGAGATGGTTGGATGGCATCACCGACTCAATGGACATGAGTGTGAGGAAACTCCAGGAGTTGGTGATAAACAGGGAGGCCTGGGGTGCTACAGTCCATGGGGTCGCAGAGTCGGACACGACTGAGTGACTGAACTGAACTGAACTGATACACATACATACATATATTCTTTTTCATGTTCTTTTCCATTATGGTTTATCCCAGGATATTAAATATAGTTGCCTATGCTCTAGAGTAGGACCTTGTCATTTATCCATTTTGTATATAATATGGGGTTGGCAAAAATGTTTGTTTGTTTTTTCCCATAACATCTTACAGAAAAACCTGAATGACCTTTTTGGTCAGCCCAATAGTTTGCATTAGATGGTCTTTGGAGAAAAGGCATCTTATTAAAGTAATTTCCATTCATCCACCAAACGGGTACTTGAGAAGTTGGATGAAACAGTGCGGGAAAGTGATTTATAATCATAAAATAAATGTTTGTGCAAGGGGGTGAGGTGGGGATTAACGTTATTACCCTAAATGAAGCTGATTTTGAAAGTGGGTAACATTAGACCTGCAGGGCGGAGGAATGTTGTGCTTGGGTTTGGTCCTGCCCCCATTTCCCTCTGGATTTATGTGTCTCTGTTTTCTGTCTGAGTTCTTTCAGGAGGGCAGGGTGATGCTCATAAATAACTCAGCCCAATATTTGGTGCTCCAGGCAATTCATAAGTACTTTTAAAAAGCAAGCTCTAATTTTTTTTCTTTCTTATTAGTTACAGGAATTTAAAAAGAAACATTAGAGCTGAAGGGACTTCAGAGGTGATCCAGCCTATCTCTTTGCTGAGTGCAAGAAGTCAAGCATATCACCCAAAGCTACCCCGCTAGTTATAGCAGGAACTACAGTCTAGTATTTACAACTTAAGACTTTCTGACTCTAAAGGTCAGAGATCTTTACTGAACCATGTCTTGCCTGTATCTCCTTTCCCCTTCAATCTCAGGCATCAGCTGTGGACGCAAGTGACTTCACGATGAGGAAGTTGCCAGACTGAAGCCTGGCCAGGAGTGGGTGGGCAGGCTGTGTGGGGTTTAGAGGCCAGGAAACCTATTCTTTAGGGCATGGAGGAGTTTATCTTAAAAGTTAAGGGGTAAGGTAACCTAACAACCGGTCTTGGGACTACCCTGGTGCTCCAGTAGTTGGGACTCTGAGCTTCCAAAGCAGGGATTTCAGGTTCAATCCCTGATTGGGGAACCAAGATCCCACATGTTTTTGTTTAGTCGCTCAGTCATGTCCAACTCTTTGCGACCCTGTGGACTGTAGCCCCCCAGGCTCCTCTGTTCATGGGATTTCCCAAGCAATAATACTGGGGTAGGTTGCCATTTCCAACTCCGGGGGATCTTCCCAACCCAGGAATCGAACCTGCGTTTTCAGCTGGGCAGGTGGATTCTTTACCACTGAGACAACTGGGAAGCAAGATCCCACATGCCGTGGCCAAAAAATAAAAACAAATAAATAATTCTATATGTAAGCATCTGTATTGATATTATGTTCATCCCGATGTCATCAGTTCTAATCCATTACCACAGGGATCATTCTGGCCTCCTCCCCTTCCTTAGAAACAACATCAATAGCAAAAAAAACCCCCAAACAAACCAGAAAACAAGACTGATCTTATGTCCCATCTACCTGACAGTCCTGAAAGACATTTAGAGATCTGTTTTTCAGTGTGTCGGAATTTTGCCGTTCCATCCAGTAGACACCAGCCATAGGATATAAACTAATTTAAATGAAATAAAATAAAAAATTCACTTCTTAAGTTGAACTAGCCACGTTATGAGTGCTCAGCAGCCACAAGTGGTTAATGGTTGTATATGAGCACAAACATGGAACACTTCTGTCATCACAGAAAGTTCTACCAGACAGCTCTGTTGTAGAGGGCAGAAGGAGTTTGGGTGAGCTTAGATTACAGTGAACTAGGCTGCGGCTTAAAAGAAGGAAGATATTTCTAAGTCATGGAGATTTATGGAGGGGACACACCAGGCAGAGGGTGCATGACTGCCCTCTGGGGTGTAGAGACAGGATGATTATTCCCACGACAGCAAAAGCAGGCAAAGGCCTTTTCTGCACAATTGATACAGAAACATTCCTTAATCATTTCTCTTCTGTGAAGCTTTCTCTCTCCTCTTCACACAAATCCGATCGATTCTTTAAAGAGGAAGGCATCTAACTTCTTCTCTTCAGTCTCATCCAATATCTACCAACCCAACTGACTCTTAAAACATTTGTCGGCTCTTACAGAGAGTGAATAAAGTTCTGATTTCCACTGGGAAGGTGCAATTCAAGGACTCTGATTATAAAAAGAACAGCAGGAAAGGTAATGATGTGGGCTATGACAGAGATGGGGAAAGTGAGAGAAATTACAGGACCCCTAAATTGGCATCTTTAAGACAATGGAACTCACAGATCACTTCCTCATGGAAGCCCATGTTTAATTCTCCAACCTCAACTTTAGTAGTTAATGATTTTCCACTTCTATCTTTTAATCATAATCCACGTAACAAGGCCTGGCCCAGAGTATGTTGGCAATAAACAATAGCTGACTCAGATTGAACAGGCCAATAATGCCACAAAACCTCAAGATTCTTGCAGAGAAGGCATGGTACCCTTTTTGTTTTCATCTCTTCCTCCTCTGTAATGCTGACAGTCACAGCCACCCCTCAAAAGACATTTGCTGAATAAGTGAATGCCTGGTATAGGCCTCTCATCTTCAAACAAACTTTCTTTGATGAAAATAGGATTCTGTATCCCTCTAGAATGCCACGCTCCAAGTAGAAAGGCCTCCGCCTTTTGAAAGGATTAGAAATGGGCTGGTGGCTTTAGAATCACAGTGCATATCCCAAGGCCTCTGCAGCCGTTAATCAGTCTTTAGCTCTGTGGCAAATCTGTTTTCGATTATCAAATCAGGACATGGTAATTCAGAGCATCCGAGCAGCTACTTTCCCGGTGAGACGCTCGCTCTACCGGATCCTGAGTGTCCCTGGTTGCCAGTTGCCAGGGTGACCGCTGGTATTGGGAGGAGGGGGTAGGGAAACAAGGGGGCCTGTTTATGCTGCTGACATGATGGGAAGTGACACATGAGCTAACCAGTCACACTGCAGGAACTCCAGCTGCTCGGGGGACAGCTGAGACGCTTCTCTGCGTTCTCCCCCACTTAGAGAGCATCTGAGGCCAACGTTTCTATGGCAACATGTACAGAGCTTATGGGCTGTATATGTGAGCAGAAGTGGTACACTTTAGGGCCTGGAATAAAAGGACTGATTTCCAACAATAGGAAATTCATATTTAATTGAGCAAAAGTCATCTATGAAAAAAACACAGAGGCTGAAGGAAAGTATAAAGGCTCTTTGTAAGGGCTCCCTAAGTCATATTATTTAAATTCAACTAAAAAAAAAAATCTCTTTCCATTTAGTCATGGGAGATTTTTAGGAGGTCTTTCAGATTTCTTTTCCTAGTTTTTGTTCCTTATGCAATTGGCTAAATTTTGTTTTGTTTTACAGATAGCAACACATCTATTTGACTTTAAAAGCATTTTCATTAATTGTATGAATGTAAAATGACATTATTTGATTTCCTCCAAAAAGGAAAGATACTGTATGAGCCATACATGGCAATGGAATTAGCTGTTCCTTGGCTTTCCAAAAGCCAACAACAAAGATTCTAGAATTTTCTCCAGGTCTTTTCCCAAATGTAGGGGCATTTTCTGACCTGTTTGATGATCTAATGATACAGTAAATGTGGCCCCACTTGGAGATACAGTCTTTTGCTGTATAAGAAGAAACCTCAAGGGACATTTACAAAAAGTTTGATGTTCCTCTGCATTTTCTTGGAGAAAAATTGTGCATCTTTAGAGTATCTTGAAATTTAGAGCTATATTTCTGGAGTACTCGTGTGAAAGTTCATTTTCTCTGATGCTAGAATTACTGTTTTCCTTTGCTTCATTTTAAAGGCAGCATTATTTCTAGAGGCTGGCCACAGCTCAATCAGGTATATGCAGGCATATCATTCCAAAACAATAGGCCTTGGTTGAGGGAGGGAGAGAAGAGTGTCTGGTGATATGAAAACAACCCACATGCCAGTTCTAGAGAGGTGACTGTCTTTTTTCAGACTTTCCATGGAAAATTCTTCATTGTCTCCTATACCTCGGTCTCAGGGAGCTCTTCCTAGGCTATAACCTGAATCCTTTTGATGACAGCTTTCAGAAAGCAGAAAATAGTGTCATTACAAAAAAAAAAAAAAAAATCACAAACCCAATGCCTGCTTTAGGTAAGGGTGCTAGAGGTTTCTAGGGGCCTCAGACAGGCTAAAGGGCCAACCCTTGAATCTCTATACAGCATTTTTGTGCACTGTGAAGACACTTGATAAATATTTGTTCAATGAATCAAAGTGAAAGTGTTAGTCACTGAGTCCTGTCTGACTCTTTGTGACCAGATGGATTGTAACCCACCAGACTCCTCTATCCATGGAAATTTCCCAGCAAGAATATTGGAGTGAGTTGCCATGCCCTCCTCCAGGGGATCTTCCTGACCCAGGGATTGAACCCGGGTCTCCTGCATTGCATTGCAGGCAGACTCTTCACCATCTCAGCCACCAGGGAAGCCCAATGAATCAATGAATGAGTATACTATTTCATGTCTTACTGGTGAAAGATTGCACAACTTTCATCACATACCCCAAAATTAAGACCCACAAAAGACCCATTTAAAAGCAGATGTCCAAAGAATCACAGTCTCCCTTCTCTAAAGAATATACCAGAGCAGAGCTTCTTAAACTGTACTGTCCACATGAACTCCTGGGGTCTTATCAAAACACAGACTCTGATACAGGGGGCTGGGGTAGGGCTTGAGATGTAGCATTTCTGACAAGCTTCCAGGGTGCAGAGGCTGCTGGTTGCAGGGGCTAATACTCTGAGTAGCAAGGACATATTGCCTATGGCTTTTTTTTAATTGAAGTATAGTTGACTCACAATATTCTATTAGTCTCACATATACAAGGTAGTAATTCAACATTTCTATAGATTACACTCCATATAAAGTTAATACAAAATATTGGCTATATTCCCTGTGTTGTGCAATATATCCTTATAGCTTGTATTTTATACTTAGTAGTTTTATAGCCTAAGTTTAAATGATGCCCTTTCAAAGTTCAGGCCTTGAGGAGCATCGCCTTACCTTCTCCTACTGTTGACAGCGATGCAAACCGCGAGAATCAAAGCCAAGGCCAGGAGAGATGCCAAGATGATCAGCCATTCTGGTGGGAAGCCAAAGACATGCATGAGCTTGGGGGATGCACTTTATAAATTGACCTGGTCCAAACAAGAGCTATAGTCAGCTCTACACATGGGTCCAACCAAAGGTCTAGCCAATAGCCAGCTAAGAGTGGAAGAACCATTTTGCTATAGGTCTTTGTCTAACAGGCCTGTTTATCATACCTTATGATCAGTCAAGATTTCCAAGTTCCCCCAGGAGAAACATATTTCCAAAAAGCATAGAATGAACTGTAAGAACTTGTAGATGCCTTTGGTGTGATATCATTAAATAAATCAAAAGAATGTTCCTTAAGAGTATATTCCTTTTCTATACGAGAGCATTCGCATTGTATTTTAATAAGGAACAAAAATGGAGATCATATACTAGCAGGTGGCAGAAATGACATCCCTGCGCAGAGGTCAGGAGGGTCATTTGGCAAAACTTGTCAAAATCTTTCAAAATGTACAGCCCTTGATCCATTAGTTATACTTCTAGGAATATAGGACCTCAGACTTGGCTATAAATATATTTCTTACTGTGCTATTTATAATAGTAAAGTTGGAAACCATCTACTATCCAACAATAAGGGATTGGTTAAATGAATTAGGGTCCATCCATTGTATTGTGTACTAAGATACAGGGGAAGAGTATTTAATGACATTGCAAAGCTGTGACCAGCCAGTTAGGAATCAGAGTACTAAACAGTGTGTCAAATTACATGTTTGAATAGAAATCAGATAGAAAAATAACAGAAAGGACACATGTGAAAATGGTTACCATGGTACTCTGGGTGGTGAAGTAGATAACGAAGGAATTATATTTTTATCCTTTTGTTCAGCAGTATTTTTTAAAATGCCTCCAATAATTAGTGTATCACTTGTAAACCAATAAAATGTTACACACGTTTTTAAAACCAAGCTGTAGTAGGATTAAAATATAACTTGACAATCTGAATAAATTCAATAGCAAAGTAGATTGTATATCCATGCAATGAACTGAAGCTGAAGGAACAAGAAATATGGGAAGTCATTCACTGGCTAATCTTCTTTGAGAATCTTCATCTTCCTCTGATTCCCTGCTCGGTACTGACCCCTCCCTGGTTAGATGAGTTTGGGGAGGGAGGTTGAGTCAGGAGATGTGGAGGCCGACAGGAAGGTATCATCTCTGTTCTTTCCCCATGGGTCTAGGCCTAAGATGCTCCACACTCACTCTCACTAGAGCTGGGGAAAATCCCACTGCCTGATTATAACAAACTGCACCCCACCCACCCCCTTAGTCCACTCCCCTGACTCCACATGCTCTGCTCAGGTAAGCCAAGCAAGGGGACACAGGTCACACCAAGCTCTTCCCTCTTCCTAAGGGAGACTCAGCTTGAGATCTCTGTAGAGCAGAGAATTAAAAGAATAATTTACAACTCTAGGAAAAACCTTCCTTAATTGTAATCCCACTTTACAAATGTCCAGTTTGGAGCCGAAGTCAAAGAAAGAATTTGCCTCAAATGCCTTAAATCTTGATGCTCAAGGGAGCCAGGTGGCCCAGCCCTCTCACCATATTCTGAAACTTTCTTCTCTCTGAATCAGTAAAGATTGTCCCTCAAAAAAAAAGAAGTTTGGAGACCAGAATATTTTCACTCCACCCAACACACATGACTCTTGTATTTCCCCATCATCTGCAATGTGAGGAGAAAGTTACACATCCACCCTCAAACCCAGAAATATAGAGGGAACTGGCCTGAAGTTCCTGTCCCCTGGGTAACCAAGAGTTTCTTATGATAGGGCCAAACTCTACACGCTGCGTTTTCAGCGATAGTCCAAGTACTATGCAGTGTTTAAGAGGCTATAAATAAATCAGTATAGCCCTGGATTCAAGTCCTACCTCTGTTTCTCACCAGTAATATCTGCTGAGTCAAGTCATCCCTTGCCAGGTCTGTTTTCTCACTCACAAGATGGGGGTGATAATAGAATCTGCTTCATCATCATTTTACAGAGGTTTAAAGAAGTGAACAAAAATGGTAATTGTGTGCAGTTAATGTAATAGGGAAGAACCTTTGTTTCTATTACAGCTAATCATTAAAGAAATGTTATCTATAAGCTTAAATCACACATAATGGCCCATCTCTGAGAACCCTGCCTTCCACGGAATGAGTATTAAGCTAAAATATCTTGATTTAGTTCATAGGAAGCATCCTGACAAGCCCCACCTGTGAATGACTTCAGGAAGGAAGAAATTAACATATCTTCTTCGGAGCCTGATGGAAACCAGGAAAAGTTTGATTTCACTTCTGTCCCTGTTAGTATAAAAGAAGCCTGAATTCTAACTCAGGCAAGATGGTTCTTTGGGACACCAGTCCACAATCTTTGTCTGCTGGCTTTCCAAATAAAGTCACTAATCCTTGCTCCAACAACTCATCTCTTGATTTATTGGCCTGTTGTACAGCGAGCAGTACAATCTTGCACTCGGTAACATTGCAATTCTCTATTTTTTATTTAAGATCTTGCTACCCTAGACCAGCAACATCACCGTGGGAGCTTGCTGGTAATACACAGCCTCAGGTTTCATCCCAAACCTCGGAATCTTCAGTTTAACAAGATCCCCAGGGGATTCAAATGCTTCAGGTAGTTCAAAGCAAATCTAAAAATTACGTCCAACATCTTCAATAGTCATAAACATTAAAAAAAAAAAAAAAAGGATTCAGGATAGGGTGGGGTGGGCAATGTCTCTTCTCTTTGAGAAAAATCACCCTAAGGAGAGCGCTTGCTAATGAGAGTGCCTGCTAATATGTCTATATTCCCAAAACATGCACATCTTAGAAGACAACATTCTCTGCTGCTACAAAACCAAAAAAGGAAACAAAGAATCCAAACTGGAAGGAAGCAGGAAGAATCACAAGATAAAGAATTTACAAGTCAGAGAGGGAGGTTCATCACAATGAGGGAGGAATCATGTTTTAAATGAAACTGCGGAGGCATTTTGTGAAGAGACTCACCCAAATGAAAGCTTTGGGGTGTGTGTGTGTATGTGTGTGTGTGTTGTGCTTCCTCCACTGTTTCAAAACAAAATGTGAAAAATTCCCACTAAAATGAACTCTTTTCCCCTACCCAATGGGAACCCACTGCAGAATCCTGAAGGGTTCCCAGGGAAGAAAAAACACCAGGAAGTCTGTTTGGCTAATCAATGAATGAAGATGTTGTTGTTGTCGGTCAGTTGCTCAGTCGTGTCTGACTCTTTGTGACCCCAAGAAGACGGGCAAAACTTAAATAGCCTTTTCTCAGAGTCAAATTTTTGCCTGTGCGTGGTGGACTCTGAAATTTTGATGGCTGTGGTGATTTTGAGTAGAATGGCTCCTATTTATGCAATTCAACATACTAGTTAAACTCAAAATGGAGCAAAACAAATTCTACTGGACATCTGGCTGTTTCAGCAGGCCATTTTGACAGTGTCTTCTATCAATCAGAAGGAATCCAAGGGGCTTCTTCTAGCTGCTTCCCAGAGGCCTTGGTCATTATTGGCAAGTGGTCGCCTGAACAGGTCATGGGATACTCGCCATCTAAACTAGAGATCTTTGCCTTGAAAACCACCTATGAGGTACAGCCACTCTTCGCTGGTCTGTCTCTGACTCACAGCAGCCTTTGATATTTGAACGGGAGGCCATCAATGGGTCATCATCTCTTTATTTTGATTTTAATAAAAAGTGCTCCCAGCAAGGAAAGATCTGGGTGTGTGTACAACCAGATGAAACCTCCCATTTGAACAATACACACCTGCTCAGGAGGCAAACATAAGAGACTAACCCCCGCCCACCTGGATTCTCACTTCAAGAAAGAGCTGGAGAAGACGGAGGAGACCCAGCAGGCCTGGTCTTGCACCCTAGAGCTCTGCGGATCCAGTATGGATAGAGCTGGTTGGGGAAGTAAATTCTGCAAAGAAGGATGCTTGACAATGCAGTTGGGAGGTGAGATCCAATCTGAGACACGTGCACAGGTGGCTCGCACTGTGAGGACAAAGTCTAAACAGTGCTTCTCAAACTTTAAAGCACATACAAACTACATAGTGTGGGCAGGGCGGGGTAGGCCTGGATAAAATGCAGTTCTTGATTCAGTGGTCCGGGAAGTCTGCATTTCCAGCCAGCTCTTAGGTGATGTCCCTGCTGCTGGTCCAGGGACTATGCTTGGAATGGCTGAAATCACTTGATTTTAAAGATCACCCCCCCAAAAAGACACCAAAAACTAAAGAGCACCTCCTTATAGTAATAGCTCCATATGATTTTCAAAACACTTTCATATTTTTAATACAGCATGGTCTTCAAAAGAGCTCTAGGAGGTAACAGAAGCCTGTGTCCTGATCTACTTTTTTACTAATAAATTGAAACTGGAAAAGGTTAAATGCCTCACCCAAGGCCCCCAGATACCCTGGGACTTCTGTCTTTATTTTAGAAGCATTTCTATTGTGCCCCTACATCCCTGTGCTCTTACGGGATAGGTTATTACTGAAGCCACCATGGAAATATCCATTTCCATATTTGCTTTAAGTGTGTGACCCTCCAAGCTTGGAGGCAACCCTACTCCCAGCTGGGAAGGAAGGGAAGGACAATAGTTCACATGGGGTTACTTGGCCGGCATGGGGTCACCTGGGCTGGCAATAATCAGGGAGACCACAGTGAGACAGCACCGGCAGAACCTTTCAGTAGCCCCAGCATCACTGATCACAAGTCAACCTGCCTTATGGCAGACTTGCTGCCTGAAGTGATTATTTCTAGAGGCATGATTGTTACAGTAATTATGGCAGTAATGATGGTCATTATAGGGTATTTCTCCAGATCATGCTTCTGAGAGGCAACACAAGATCCCTGGGCTTGAAACCTGGCTCCACCATTCAACTCCACCAAGTCAACTCAGCCATGCTGCTTAGCCTCTCTGAGCCTTAGTTTCCTCATTTGTAATACTGGGATAATACAATTACTGACATAATTAAATGAGCTCATAAAAAATGAAATATAGGGAATCACCGATACCTGACTGTTGATCTACAGAAATGGTGGTTTCAGATGATCCAACCTAACACATGTAAAGTGTTCAGAAGGATGCTACCAGCACACGGTAAATCCTCAGTAAAGGCTAGTTATTATGCCATGTGTGGTGGGCAGGGGAGTTATGCTAAAGACTTTACAGTATACATCATTTAGTCTTTAAAACAATGTGTGCATGTGTATGCATGCTCAGTCACTTCCGACTCTTTGTGACCCCGTGGACTGTATCCATGGGATTTTCTTGGCAAGAATACTGGAGTGGATTGCCATTTCCTCCTCCAGGGGATCTTCCTGACCCAGGGATTGAACCTGAGTCTCCTGTGTCTCCTGCATTGCAGGCAGATTCTTTACCCACTGAGCCACTGGGAATACCCCTTTAAAACAATGCCCTGTGACAATTATTATCATCCAAATTTTTTTGGTTAGGAAATCAAATCTCAGATCCTTTAAACAAGGTCCCTCGTTGGCATGTGAAGGAGCTGGAATCAAACCCAGGCCATTCTTTCTCCAAAATCTATGTTCTTAATCACTCTGGTAAAATGCAGTGCTAAGCTGAGCACCTGCTTGAATTCTTCCTGATTTTTTCAGATGGAAGAATTTTCTCAAAAGCAGTCATTCTCAGAGTGGAGTGTGTCTGAGCAGAATCAGCATCACCAGAGAAATCACTAGAAATACAAATGCTCAGGCTTCACTCCACTCCTACCAAAGCAGAAATGTTTAAGGATAGGGCCCAGCAGGGTAGTTTAATAAGTTCTCTCCATGACTGTGATGCACACAAAGGATGTATAAGAACCACTTTGGGGGAGACACTGACTCATACGTCATTAATAATTAGCAGGTTCCATGATGGTAACAGTAAATGACTAAAAGCAGCTCAAGCTCACCTGCTGATTCAGATGCATGAGTTGTATAGAACCTTCCACTGGGGTCACGGGATGAGCCGTAGTCTCCTGTAAGGAGCAACAGAGGAAGGTTCAGTACCATGTGTTCAGTTACATTACCATCTGGGCTTCCTCACCTGTGCGTTTTCATACAGCCCATTGCAAAGTCTTTTAAAGGTAACCAAAAATAATGGCAAAGGAGTTCTGAATGGGTCCATGATATGAATTATTGTTCATTGCTTCATCCACTGATGAGTGGGTTAGAGCTTCAATCAAAATTTTAAAAACTGGGACAGCACAGACCAGTAAGGATGACCATACGAAGTGTGGCTTCAGTAGAAACTCCCCAATTGTAAGTCTACCAAAAATACTATGATGTCTTGGCAAGTTTGAGGTTGGGATTTGATACTGTGTCTTTGACATAACGATTATATGCTTTGAATTATGATAGATGTGATCATTGGGAACGCATGTACTCTGTGGCTTAGGGCATGGGACATCTAAAGAGATTTCTCTGAGGCAGGAAATTGAGAAATGTTTTGTTTGTTCAATAAAGTATTTTGGGGTTGAATCAGTAAGGATTCAAAGAGAACAACAATTAAGGGTGTTTTCATTCTTAACATTTAGCAAAAAGACTGAGAAAAAATATATATGGGAAGAAACTAGCCTTATCTGAGTATTCTGGAAGAAAATCAAGGGTGATAGATCATTTAATCCCTGGAGAACTATGGAAAATCTGTCTGTACCACTGTAGAATGCAGAAGGAATCAGGGTATGTAAATACCGATTTTGTAGAAAGCATTTTATTTACTAACAAATAGACTATGTAATCCTTTGAGGCTACTGTAACTATTAAAATGCCATTTAAAATTTAAATTCACTCGGCTGCATAACGGGCCCTGTTTTGCCAAGAGAAACCAGGCAATGCCCTAAAATTCACATCTCTGGGAGAATACTGACCCTGTTACTTGGGATTTTTAATAACTGAGGGCAGAACCACGCCGGATGAAGCACCTGCAGGGGTAAAGGGGCTCTGTCATGCCAATACTGGCGAGGTCAGGATTTTTTAAAACTGTTTTCCTTGAAGCCCTGAGATGGGCAGCCCAAGCATGTGGGCTCTAGGATAGAGGCCAAGCACGTGGCATTCTGTCCCACAACAGTCACAGCATCACAGCTGTCATCTGTTTTATATATTGGGTTCTCATGAGATTTATTGTTCATTTGAGGGGGCATGGGGTAGGAAAAGACCCGTGCTACTATATATATATATATATATATATATATGTTTAAAATAATGGATCTTTAATATTCCTTAATGGTTGAATGGAAAGAACACTTAAATATCCGGCGCCAGGAAGAGAGAGTTCAATTTAGTTTCTTAGCCAGGGTAAGTATTTTGCAGTTCCCTTTTCTTCAATGTTAGTTTCTTACTGCAAACAGAGAAACAAAAGTAGAAGTGGGAAGGATGGCTAGGTTCACCTGTAACTTAACTGAATAAGTCATCTTCGATCAGCTCTTTGCTCTCACAAGAGAAAGGGTATCAAGTCACAATGTAGATTAAATTATAAAGTTTTAAGTGTACACCATAATTAGAAGAGGTATCCATAAGCCCTTCACCAAAAATAAAATTCACCAATCCATCACCAATAAAAGAGAATAATTTCAGAGCAAAGACATTAGTATAGGGAAATTATTCACAAGTTGGGTAAAACCTTATATAAGTAGCATATATTAGCTGAATCAAATGAAACTGATACTTGACTACTTTCACTTACAAAAATGTCGATTTCATATGGTTCAGCTAAGTATATCACAAGGTCAGGAATAAGACAAAGAAAGAAATTCTGCCATAACAACCAAGTCACGAAAAATAAATGGAAATTACACAAGTAAATAAAAGCATTATTCATCTAAAGTAAATCTACTGCATTAGAATGATGACCTGTGATGAAAGCCATTTCCATGACACAAATCAATCTAATTATAGTCTACACAGAGAAGACATTCTTTACTATATGAAAGTATGTGTTGTATCTTCCTATTGAGAAAGCAAACAGATATATCAAATGGCCAAATTACCTGGTAAAGTAAGATCAGCCTTAGAGGTGGAATCTCCAACAATAGTAACTTCAGTAACTCCAGGGGACCCAGTCTTAGTAGGGGTCACTGGGGTGAGGGTTGTGTATTCATTTGTGTCTGGAGAATGAGTGTAACCTTCCACTGAAGTAGCTGCATCTTCAGGAAGATTTCCACTTCTTCTGCCATCGTTCCTATCTGTGTGGAGGTGGAATCGATGGTAAACCCACATTTGTAAGACCACCACTCAAAACATGCTTGTCTTCAGCATGTGCAATTGCTGCAAAAACTTTCCACTTGTTATTTGTGAACAGGGAGCAAAAGACGGTGCAGTTTGTCACCCTATTGAACAGAATCAATATTTTGCAGTCAATACCATCTGGACATCATTCAGTGGAAGAGAGTGGCGATCCTAATATCTAGAAGAGATATTCGTTGCAATATCTGCCTGGATTATTCAAATATGGTTTATGCCTCCAGAATTGTTACCTTGAAACTTGGGTACTACACAATCTTGAGTTCTTACTCAATTGAACCCACTGCTGATGAAGAGGAAAAAACATGTTACTGAATTGAAAGGTAAAATTAGGCTGTGCAGTTGGAATAGCAAATGCAAAGTTTCAAAGATGTGAGGCTTTGATTATTCTTTCCTTTCCTTGCACTGATTCTTGGTCACCTGTACCATGGATTTGTGGTCCAGAGGATAAATGGCAAAATAATATTATTAATGCAAGGAAAATAGAGAGTGCTATAATTCAGATTTTTCCACCCAATCACACACCAGTAATCTGTTAAACAAAGCCACTGACTCTAGGGTTTAAGAAACCCAAACTTGAAGATTGAGAAAATATAATTTGTATTTAATATACAATGGCTTCTAAGAGATCTACAAAGCAGAGAAGTCAGAGAACCGTCACCAGCCACACCTTCTGATCAGGAGTTAACAGCATGACAACAGCCAACAGATGCACCTCCACCAAAGACACTGAAAAAGCACCCATGGTTTACTGATTTTTTTTTCAATAGCTGAAGCCACATGGGCTTTACAGTCCTTACTGATAGATGTTGGAGTAGCAGTCGTTGAGTGGCCTTTGTCTTCTAAGCCGCCACGTGATGGAGAGAAGCTCTGAGTATCACTCTGCTCTGTTTCAATGAGGGATGAGTCCAGTATTAATTTGGGGCCATGAGAAATCCTCTGTTATCTGCTGACAGGGAGGATCTGACACAGTCAGATGGGTAGGTACATAGGAATACCAAGGTGTTTGCATGCCAATCTCCTCTGATTGAAAGAAATGCACAACAGAATTCTGCTTTGCCCCTTAGCTGTCTTTGTTTTTCTGTATAATCAACAAGGTGCAGTGCCAAGATAAAATCTAAGCCGAAACTTTGTCCACCCTGGATCATCCTGACCCAATTATAGCATTTCTTCCTGTCACTCAGGAAAAAACACAGAGACAAAGAAAAAGGAACACTTGAATCCCTGTGCTCCTATCAGCCATTAACAGCAACTGCACTGTGTGTCAAGAGCTGTGACTATAGGGAAAAGAAGCACCAGCA
Organism: Okapia johnstoni; assembly: GCA_024291935.2. Classification (NCBI taxonomy): domain Eukaryota; kingdom Metazoa; phylum Chordata; class Mammalia; order Artiodactyla; family Giraffidae; genus Okapia; species Okapia johnstoni. The sequence continues at coordinate 14,033,490 of CM044325.1, forward strand.
GACCCGTAACCACAAAAGAGGAAGAAGCTCACCTAGAATAACCTGCTCAAGTAACTCAGATCAAATTTACACAAGGAAACACTTAAGTCACTATCATACTCCGTGATTAGCTTTTTGATCTCATTTGTGAATGAGGATTCTCATCAATGCACTGAAAGGCCAGGAAACGCTTGTCTGGGCAAATACAGGGCCCTCACTGATACATATCAATTTCTGGTTGAACCATCGCCCATATCTGAAATGGTTTTCATTGTTTTGAGTTAATTTATTTTGTGTTCTTCTAAGAAAGGGACTGACCTCTGAGTTACAGGTGCAAGCACAGCATAAAGCGCACCACTAAACCATATCCACTACCCAGTAAATATCATAGCCAGGAGAAAGACAGTCAACGAATCCCAAACCCAACAACAGAACAAGAGTCAACAGGGACATAAAGCAGGACTATAAGACCCCTCACCAGCAGGCGCCGTTTTTAGGCGTATCTGCATCTCCTCTGATGCCTGGCTGCTGGGTTATTTGCATTCTTGACAAAGAACACATCCTTGCTGATTCTTCCCTCTGCCTGAGAGGGCTCACATGAAAAGACTCTGCCCAGTATGTGTACCAAGCAGTGAAATGAGGCTCTCTTAATTCTGGATTTCTTTAATATTCTGTCAAGAAATTATGAATGACTTTATGTTGATCTCCGAGATAGCCCTGCACCTGTGGTGGATGTTAAGGCAACAAGAAGTTTCGCATTGTTTCTGCCAGATGTTTAGTGATAGGAAGAGAAATGAGCAAATGCTCCTCTTTTGTTCCCAGGGCCCTGCCACCAGTGTCAACTGTCAAAAAAATGTCTTGCTCCTCCTCTACGAGCTAATGTGATTCCCCTACTCTCTGTGATTATTTAGCCCCAAAATATCTTTTTACAACCACTGAAAAATGCTACTCCTCTTCTGCCTTGATTGAAAGATGGAAGGAACTGGTCAATTAAAACAGAGATACCACTACCCTAGCTGTGGTCTTGAATTTCACTAACATAACTACTCAGAGCAGGAAAATCAAGTGGAATGGAGTCCCACATCCTTTTCCTTTTTAACATAAAGTCATTGACTCTGGAAAGCAGCACAAATGAAGGTATAATCAGATTTAATTAACCACCCAGAATAAAGACAAGGAGGACAGATTTGATACTTTGAGTTGAGCTGAACCACGCAGCACTGAATGAGCTATACCACCACCAAGCCCTGCATCAGGGCCAAGGAGAGCAAGAGCTGAAGCAAGAATACAGGTCAAGAGGCTGAGTGTCTTTATCCTTACGAGATGTCATTGAGAGACGTCCTGTCCTGTCCAAGTCTCCCACCGAACTCGTGTTTGGATCTGCAGAAGGCTGAAGCGTTGTACTAGGGCTGGTGTCTATATCTGAAGGAATTAAATCAGTGTTATTGCTTGATTTTCTACTGCTATCTGAAGGTCATTTATGGTCTAGAGGTAAATAATTCTTATATTCAAACCTGCATGAGAGGAAAGAAAGCACATACTGATTCACGTCTCCAGAATTGAAATAAATGATCATTTCTCCAAAAGGGCCTCCCAAGAAGTAACTAGCTTTCATTTAAAGGCTGAGTTGTATGAAAGCTACAATCTTTGTTGTTTTTTGCTGAGTCTGGAAGGATGCTAAATGAGTACACGATGGGCCTCCTAAACGTTGCAGGGAGACAGAAATATAACCCGCGTGTGACTTGTCCTGTTATATACAAATGATCTATACGTGCGTGCCTGCTCAGTTGCTTCCATCTTGTGCGACCCTATGGACCATAGCCCACTAGGCTCCTCTGTCCATGGGATTCTCCAGGCAAGTATACTGGAGTGGGTTGCCATGCCCTCCTCCAGGGGATCTTCCTGACTCAGGGATCGAACCCACGTCTCTTGTGTCTACTGAACTGGCAGGTGCATTCTTTACTGCTGAGACACTGGGTAAGCCAGTGATCTGACATGTGGATATAAGACAAAGTGCACTGGTTCAGGCACCATTTTGTCACATCCTCTTGACTTGGCAAAAAAAAATGTTGTTACAGTCCTCTTCCCTCATTTTCTCCTCTTTTGCTTCATGAACTGAAAGTACAAACAAAATCATCATCCCATACTATCTAGAGGGAGACCACAGGGATTTCTAGGGCAAAGAATAAGAAGCATTGGATATCAATGAATCCTTCTTCCCATACACACATGTAGATGTCTTTCGAATGTAACGTGTATAATGTTGAACTATACAGAAATTTCACTGAAATATTTATAGAAGCTGTTTCTAATAACTATCACAAATCAATTCTGCTGAAATAACAAGTCCCGAGTGAAATAGAGGCCACACAAGCCATAAACACCATCACTATGCTGATTCTTGGATTCAAAGTCCACCCACACTGCTGCCTCTGGGGAGATTTAATCTGTTCCAAATGACTCTAGAGGGAAACACTGGAATATTAGGGACTCACATCTACACTGTAGCCTTTCCATTGCACATCAGGGTCTTTATAGAACAAAATGTGGCTGACTCTATTATTTTAAAATAATAGTAGTAGTAGTAATCGCTAAAAAAGAGAAAAGTCTAGCTAATCCAAATCAAAAAACCCCAAATGGATATTCTCCCAGAAAAAGTCCAGCCTGCTGATGGTTCTAGACACTGTTGTTCAGGTAGAATCTTTTAAGAGGCATGACACCATTCTATTGTTGAAGCCAATTATAGCGTTCTTGACATCATCAATTTGATGAAAACCCTTTCTGTTCATCAATATGAAGACAATATTGATTCTGAAGCTCTTTTACTGGCTTGCTTTTCCACAGTGGGTATCATCAGAGCCTCCAGCCACCATGTGCATAAAATGCGTGCTTGGGTCTACACGCGGCACGTCAGCCGCACAACATAAAGGCCCCAACGTCACCATTAACACTCATCTTTCTTTGTGACATATGGATCCACTCACTCTGCCAAATTCATTCCTTGGCTTTCTTTCCTTTAAACCTCTCCTTACATGTGTTTCTTTCCTAAAAAAAAAAAAAAATTCCTCTACTCCCTTTCTCTGACTAACCAGATTTTTTCCCCATTTTTCAAAAACCAGATCCAATCTACCTTTCTCTGAGGTTCTCCAAGGGATCCTCAGAGTTTCTTTTGTGTTTATTGCTAGCAATGTTCATTTGACATCTATTACTTACTCTCTTTTACTATTAGATCTATTTTGAAGCTGTTTTCTTTTCCTAGCTAACTTTTAAGTTGCTTCAGTCATGTCTAATTCTTTGCGACCCTATGGACTGTAGCCTACCAGACTCTTCTGTCCATGGGATTCTCCAGGCAAGAATACAAAGTGGGTTGCCATTTCCTCCTCCAGAGGATCTTTCTGATCAAACTCGCATCTCATACCTCTTGCATTGGCAGGTGGGTTCTTTACCATTAGCGCCACCTGGGAAGCTCTACCTTAAGAGCATGGACTATGAATTAACTGCACATTGTGTGTCTCCATAAAGCACTGAACATAAAGTACAATTACATTAGCAGATATTTAATACAGTTATACTTTAAGGGATATATGATCACTAATATTTGGGCACAACATAGTTAGGATGTTCTGGAGAAATGGGACCATAGAAACTATTGGATTCATTTTGGAGATAACTTTGCTTACCTCAATACTGAGAGACATTATATTGCATTTTGAGAACTCACTTCAATAAGTCTTGTGCAGTGCATACCCTTGGGAGTTTGGATCCAAAAAATATATTTGAAACTATGACTGAAAATTCATATCACCATATTTGTTCTCTTGGTTGATCTCCCTTTATGGAATGTTACATGTCTGTGATCAAAACATCTTGTTAAATTTTTAAAAATTAATAAAATTGCATAATTCTATTCATGGATTTAGTATGAAACATGGATTCTTCCCCTTGGTAAACACTGGGAAAAGAGGGGCACAACTTGCTACCAATTCTTACAAATTCTCTCAGGAAAGTTGTCACCTGGCTCTGATAAAGAATACATTTCTTTTAAATTTAAAATTTTGTCAAATACAATAATAACCTTCCACTGTTGCAGAGCTCCAGCTAGTCTTTTTCTCAGTCACTCTTGTTTAATTCTGCTTTTGAATTGCATATGGGTAAATTGTGTTTACTCACTAAGTCATGTTCAACTCACCATGACCCCCATGGACTGTAGCCCACCAGGTTCCTCTGCCCAAGGGATTTTCCAGGCAAGTGTACTGGAGTGGGTTGCCATTTCCTTCTCCAATAGGTAAATAAGAATGCTAGTTGAGAAAACAATGACTCTATCCTGTATAAAAGCTGTCCATGCTTTACATTCACAAACATTTATGGAGGGCTAAGGGTGGTGCAAATCCTAAATCACTGAGTAGTGTATTTTATCTCTAAATTTCCAAGAGTAATTCACACAATTTTCTGGAGTCTTTTAGTTACTTGTTTGGAAATTTTGACCTCTAACATTTCTCTACCAAAGACAAGTTTTATCGTGGGTCTATAATGGAAATAGTCACTGATTTATCACTTCATTCTTTTAAAAACCCTGCACTTAGAAGTAAATGGAAAAGAAATCTTGAGACTGCTCCTCTTCAGAGAAAATGACTTCCATTCCCACCATTTTGGGACTAAGCCTTCTTTACTCTCCTGCCAAATTCTCCACTCTTGCCCAAGACTTCAGATTCAGATGTATATGCATATCAGTCTTACTAAGAAAACTAATTTTGGAAGAAACAAAGTTCTTCAAGAAAGCAGACTGGTCTAAAGCCAAAGGGATACTTCTAGGAAAATAGCCATTTGGTGGCTTTCTAAAATATAATATATAAAAGAGCTCAGAGATTATTACCCATCCTTCCTTTTGTTTGATGACCTCGCCCCATTGGATGTGAGACTGGGTCGAAGAAGTAAGTCCAGGAACTGTCCTCTTGGCTCTGCGTTGTCACTCTTTGATGTGGATGGCTGACATGCGTTGAGGCTGTCGTGACTATGCAGTTTAAGCAATTTTCAAAGTGTTAGTTGACATCTGGCCAGGGATACGCTGATTTTTTTTTTTAAGACTATATTCTCTAATCAAGACAATGAAACCGTCTTCTGGGTCTAGAGGGCTGGGAAGTTGCATAAATGCAGAATGTTTTAGCAGGTACAGTTTCATTCGTGCTCATTTTCCCTAGCAATCAGCATGTGAACTAGAGGACGCAAAAGCACTAATAACTTCTCTAGTGGGTAGATGAGAAGTTATAGATATAGTAAAGATGGAGGAGAAACAGTTCTTCACCCACACCATGTTGCCACCATCCCTGGAAGGAGGAAGTGCAGGAGTCCAAACACATGAGATCATTCCTAGACAACCACATCCCGGTGAAATGCACATGAGGCCAGTAGTGATGTAGAGAAGGAGTCAGGTAACAGCTTCCTCACCCCTAGATAGACAGGAAAGTCAACACCATTCATCTCAAAAGCATGAATGGACTCCATTAGAAGCATTACCACCCAACAATGAGATTTATGGCACAAGTGACATAAGAATGCAGCACGTGCTTTGGCTTCATTCTGAGCCAATGAAGACACAGAGGTAGAAAAGATGACAATAGTGGCCTCTTGGCAACAATCACACCATATAGCCAGTCACTGAATCCACCACTCTGCCAGCTATGAATTCAGAAGCTGCCACACACCGGAAGAAAATCATGTGTTATATCCTATATTGCAAAGGAAAACACAGGAATGTTTCTCACTGCTATCAAGTAAGGATATGGAATTCACATTCCTTTATAAGACAGGATGCATTTCAAGGCTTCTGTCACACATGCATAGGAGCTGGCAGAGTGAAGTTATCAGGCAATGCATAGAAATGATGACAAGATTTGACCCCAATCTCCCCAATTCCACAGTTCAAGTATAGAGGTGTTGCTTTTTTTTTAATTTAAGAAGAAACTATTGTATATTCAAGGAGAAATCTCCAAATAAACATGACAAAGGGCCAAATGACACCAGACAGGTGTTTGTCTCAAAATGTCTGGTACCATTTCTTCAACTACTGAGGTTTTTCTGACCAAAAGCCTTCTAACAAGCCCCGTATTTCACAGAACTGTGTTGTAAAGCCTGGACCCACATCATGGAGATGATTCCCTTACAAAAGAAAAGGTAGTATTTTACACGATCTGAGTCTCTTCTGCAGTCTCCCCAGGGGATGCCCACGTTAGATCCGAAGGTGACACACGCAAGGACATATTCTGTGTGTCTCCCTTCTGTGCTGTATCCATTTCTGTTCAGGGGATTTATTATGAGCACTTAAGGGTTGGCTCTGTGTTGACTGCATGGTCATTGATTAAGGGACTGTAACATCTTGTGACAATTCTTTCCAATCCTTCTTGTTCACTCTCCTCAATGTCCAGCATTTAACACCCAAGGAAATTTTCACCCAAGTCTGCCTGTGAAACCATGCATTACCAGCTGTCCCTGCTGTTGAATGAGAGTCTTCTTTTGGCGTTTGGGGATATTCCCCAGGCCTTCCATTCTCAAGCCACTGTTCCTTCTGGGGAGCTGTTTCTTCTGCTCTACTAGTAGAGGGTGACTGGGCTGTGAGAAGAATGTCAATGGTGAGCTGTTATTGTTCAATTACTTTCCTTACCAACACATAGCTTTCTACCTTAAACGCATATACAGGTGGGACAGGAGGCAGAAAGGGAGAGCAAGAAAGAGAGAGACCACTGATGACTCTGAAAGGGATATTAGAAATCAGATGGCCCAATCCTTTAGTCTTTCAGGTGAGAAAACTGGAGCCCAAAGAAGTTTTGATTTGCTCAAAATCACATAGCCAGATCAGCACAAAGTTATAACCAAACCACAGTCTATGAATTCCTAGTACTATTCTTATTTTACTAGAGTTTACGGCCTCACATATCCTGTCTGAAAGAACTGTTCATTCAAAAAATTAACCTCTTGTCTTCAGTCATTTGAGGGGGAGGAGTACATTATATAACAATCTATGATGAGATCAGCCTAGTAGGAAGCCTTCTCAAATAGTGGTCACATGACTCAACATCTCACACGCTGGAAATGTACCAGCAGTGCATTTGCCCAGCATGAAAGATGCTGGATGATTGAGATGCTATTCCACTGACATATTACGACGTTACGTCTATGGAGCATCTAAAATTGTCAAAATCACGTTTTAACAAATCTAATTCAGTGGAAGAAAACTCTTCTAGCCAGTGTTTGACATTATCTAAAACCTTTTTAGCCAGGGTTTGGCATTATAAGAGTGTGTGACAGGCTTAAAATTTCAAGCACTCAATGTTGTAATTGTCTAGTTTTAAAAAGGGCAAAATGAATGAAATAAAATTGTATCAGGGTGCCTTTGGGAAGAATCAGAAAGTCACTGACATGTTCATCCATTTTGACTAACAATGAAGGTCTGTTCATCAAGAAAATGAGAGTGTTAAATACTGTACATCAACTATACCTCAAAAAAAAAAAAAAAAGAAAGAAAAAGTATAAACTTGCCAGGCTGAAGTACAGTTTGCAACTTGTAAAATTAGTTTATTTCATTATTTTAGAAAATAATATGTGTGACTTGACAACAGCAAAGACATTTTAAAAAAAAAGAATAAAACTTACTGCCCTCATTTGATGCTTGCATTGGCCAAAACATTCCTGAAGTTAACTGGTTATCCAGAGGGAGGGGGAAAAAAAATAAAAATCCTAAGTTTTACCTCCCCCTGATGAAATCACTACCTCCTGACAAATAAGGAAGTTAGAAACAGCACTGGATGTAATTACCAAAAAAAAAAAAAAAAAGAAAGAAAATTTAACCCAAATATAAAGTCAAAAATAAAGACTGCTTAAAGTCAAAAAGAAAAGAAAAGAAAAAAATGCACCCACTATTCTCTCTCTCTCCACCACTATCTTTATAAACACAATGATCCTTTAAATAGCCAGTAACCCTCTGTTGTCTTCAATATATGGGTTAGGAGACTATAGGATTTCCATTGCAAATACAAAGATTGACTCTCTTCTAGAAGCTGTAGATGTTTTTTTTTGATAAAGCCTAGAAATCGCCAGCCAGAATCACTTGATGTTTTGCAAGTCTCCATAAAAGAATCACTGTAGCAGCAACCACTTTCTGTTAGGTTTTGTTATGTCCTGTTTTTCAGCTACCCTCCAGTAATCATGCCCCTCCCCCACTATTTTTTGACAGTAGGCTCATTAATGACCAGCCTCTTAAATAGTTTTCTGCTTTTTAGGTACAAACTGTCTTATTTCTAAAATTTCTAAAATAAACTATTAGGACCCAAAGGGACTGGTACAGAATCCCATACTGAAGAGATTTCTGTTTATTTCTTTCTTCTATCATTAGACTCTTTGTTAACTCAGCCTATAATCCTCATGCACATATCAAATCTATTGCAGTCAATAATGAGATGCAGGCCTGTTGGGCATATTTGGTACAATGCTCTGTGCTGTGCTTGGTAGCTTCCAACTCTTTGTGATCCCAAGGACCGTAGCCCACCAGGCTCCTCTGTCCATGGGAATTCTCCAGGCAAGGATATTGGAGTACTGGAGTGGATTGCCATTTCCTTCTTCAGGGAATCTTTCCAACTCAGGAATTGAACCCAGGTCTCCTGCATTGTGGGTGGATACTTTACTGTCTGAGCCACCAGGGAAGGTCACAATGCTCAGGATATAGTAATCTATTCAGTCCTAGATGATGTCTGAAAGTTTCTTTGGTTGTCTGAAGACATCTTCAAACCATGGATTCCCAAACTCCTTTGGCTTTTACTGATTGTTTCTTACATTTTTTGCTTTTGGAGTGTTTAAGGTTATAAGAACCATGGTTGAACCATAATTTCTATAATGCTACGAGCTGTTATCCTAAATTAAAGCTTCTTTTATACCGAATATCATAGGCATCTCTCCGAGAGAGAGACAAAAAAAGAAGCGAATACACTTACTTCTTTTTTTGTCCTATCCTCATAGGCCAGTAGGAAGACTTGAAATTGCTTTAGGAAACCTGAGATGTTTGCACATAAGTAAAAATAACAGCATCAAAGCCTTCCCCCAAATTACCCTGAGCTTAAAAACAGAAAAAGAACAGTCAAGGAATTCAAATATAGTCCATCTGAGTGACTGTCTTTCCTCCCAAGAGTACAAGGGAGGTATTTCTACAATAGGGTGAAAAACAGAATGTGAAAAAGAAGCTGGATTTATCAAAGATCTTTACAGAAAGCAAAGAGTTCCAAAGATCCTTGCACTTGTCACACTTTCTTTCCACGTGCTACTACTAAGCACCAGTCTCCTTCAGACATTTCCATAAAAACACACCAACTACCCAAATGGAATCTCTGGGAATCTTTAACACAAAAACCATATCTTAGATATTTTTAAACATTTTGGCCTTTTGGGCGACTTGACAAGTTAGTATTTTTATTCCAATTTCTAAGAAACCATGTGCAGATCTGGCAGCTTTTCATGCTCTGGGGATAAAAGAAATTACTGTGTGGAAATAGAAGATATAGCCAATGTCTTTTCCCTGCTCCCTGGAGTGATTTCACTACTCAACTAAACCAGAACTGCTGATTACCATCCTTCTTACTTGTGCTTGTAGAATGCTGGGTCTCCTCTTCATCATGATACCCATGGTGACTGACAGAAGAGTGTGGTTCCTGGGTCCAGCTTTCTCCATAGGCACTGCTGCTACTTCTGTCCACATCTGTCGTGATGATGGTTGTATACATTGTGACTTTTTATCAACCAGCTTTTGATGGGTCTGTCTTTTTTTTTTTTCATTAAAGTACATTCCATCTAATGGTTCAATGCCTAAGTAGTTCCTCTGAGCATCAACTCATAATACTTTTGCGTGACTTCACTAATCTCTCCCAAGAGAAAACCAATGTGCATAGAATTTCTTAATGATTACCTGTTATGCCACTACGACCACTTTGTCAAGGGCAGCACCGCAAACCATTTTAACATGTTCATTTTTATAATGAAACAACTTAAAATATCTTATGCCCAGATGATATAACTGACAAATGACTCAAGCTGAATCGAGTATCCTCATGAAAGTTCACTAAGAATTTGTGATGAGATATTAACTAAATTTCCCCACTGTGTCCTGATGATTGACATTTGCAGCACCAAAGACTTTGAGGGGAAAAAAAATCTTTAAGTATGTGTAACCCATTACCAGTCATCCTTGTGGTTGTCTCAAGTGATGCTTCTGGATTCGAATGGTCTGGGCTCCTTTGGATCCAATTCTGGTTCTGTTGTGGGTGGGTAAAAACCCATGGTGTGGTTGAAACTGTGACAATGATGATTCAAGTAATTAGGAGAACATTATTTCTTGAGCCTTCACCATTTGTTTTGTACATTTCTCCCTTCTGTAGTCTATAGAGGCATTCATCTATACCAGGCTGTATAGATGGTTGAGTAGAAATGAAGGGACAGCGGAGAGTGACTTCAGCTTGACTCAGCCATACTGTTAAGTATCTCAGTGTCCTTCACATTCTGTCAGAGAACACGTGGAGGTCAGAACAGGAGATCTTCTGGAGAAAGCAGCCAAAGAAGCTGCAGCATGAGGAAGGACAGCTTTGAAAACACCAGCCCTCCACCAAGGAGAACCAAAGACGTCAACGCTTTACATGTCCATGCAGTCTGTAACAACCCTCTGCACTTGAAAACCCAAGGAATCTCTAACGCCGACAGGTGCGCTTACATGTAGATGCTCAAGCTGAAGAGTAGATGTTTGAAAGTTATGCCATGATGACTACTTTACTTCGTTAGTAGCATTATGGGGTAAGAAACACCCTGAGCAGCCAGAGCTTTCCTACTGATGTTTCAAAGGAAGAATATCTACCTAGAACAGCCATGTGATGAGCTATGTATTTCTGAATATTTATCAAACATCTCAGAAATTCTCATCAAATACAGAGCATTTCATGAGCAAGCCATTCATAGCCAATGAAAAGAAAATCAAGATGCGTACATTCAGTAGGAAACACCATAGGTAACCAACCACCACTGCAGCAGCTTCCCTAAAATAAAAAGAAGCAGACATCCACCACTGCCCTGATATTGTCACCCCCAAACATGACAGGGCTGGAAGAAGAGATGCACATGACAGAAGAATCATGACAAAATCAGAATCAGCGTCTTTTGGAAAGGTTATTTGCAAATCCATCCTAATTCTTTCAAACTTTATTTTGATACCCAAATAATACAAAACTCTTTTCGGAATGATAATACTATTGGATTCTATTTCACAAGTTAATAAAATCGGGTAAAATCATTAACTACATTCTCAATTAGTATGAAAAACTGGCAGTTATCATACTTCAATAGAAGGAAGTAGGCAATCTGCTCCATTAAGTGCATAGGTGCCAAGAAGAAAAGTGAGCTGAAATGGAAAAATATGCTGCAGAGATGAAATGGTATCAAGGGACGTTTCCCCCTGGAGTCTAAGCGTATAATTTATTTTCAGGTTGATCTGTTTGGCTTGCCATTCAAGAGGGTTTAGTTTCTCAAGTATCAAGACCACATCTTTCCCAATGCTCAACCTAGAAGATATGGCTATATCCTGAGCCCAACAGACAGTACAATAATAAAGCTCCAGTGTTTTGAGGGTATTTGGTTTTCTTCCTGAAGTTACTAACGAGAGCTCCCTTGTTAGTTTCTAAGCTCTGCAGGGGTGTCCAGCTAAGGAATATAGCTTAGATATAAAGCATATAGTTCATCTCAAGTATTTGTTGTATTGATGTCATATACTCAAATGCCTTCAGGTCTAAGCTATTCTTTTGGATCCCTTCCTCCTGGGATGCTGTACTTTTGGGGATGAAGGTCTCAGGTTCAAATAGGACAGACTGGACTTCAGTGACCTGAAAGAGCTCATTTAGCACCCCAAAGGCCCATCTTCTCTTCAAAAAAAAAAAGGCAGAGCAGTGATGGAGTCAGTTTCAGGAATCTCATCTCGTTCAGCAGTATCTTAGCTCATGACAGGTAAGTATAGGAAACTCAGTTATCTGGCAGAGTATTAGACCAATCTTTGATTTTTTTAAAGGAACTTTCAGCTCAATTTCCATCTCTATTCTCAAAAAAGTTTTATAACTGTCACAAACTTGGATACTATGATGCGATGGCTTCACTATTCTTCTTTAATAATTGGCACTGTTATGTTATAGCTCAGCTTTAACACATAAATAAACAAAACAGGAAGGATTTACATGAAGAATTAATAATTTTATAAAAGATTTTCCCCATGTTTCCTCCAAAGATATTTTGGCTTCCATTAAAAAAAATCTGTTTCTTCCTTCATAATCTCATCAAGGCATAACTAACCTGGGATCACAGGCTTATGCTCATTTCTCATATTAACTATTTCCCAAGAAAGATACCATCGGGCATCACTCCGATTAATCGATAAGCCTGGCATAGATGGTGCTATAGGAATCGATTATTCTTACTGGTGCTGGAGATAAAATCTTCATCATCATCATTGCCTGATCCAGAATAACTGGGATGTCTGTCTCTTTCATCTTCATTTTCTTCAGTTGGCTCCCAGCCTGCTGAGATGATACTTGAATCCGTACCTGTTGTGGTGACTTGCATTAGTGGCTGAGCTGAATGCCAAGTGACCCGTTTCACAAAGGGAGAAAAACAGGCACAGAACGTATATCGAATTCCCAAGATTATAAGAAAGAAGTGAGAGATGTGACTTCTATACTCCAAATTGTTATATTCTGGTCTCAAGTTAATGTATAGATCTAAAGACAATTGAGTATGATCTCTACAACGGAATACTCTTTTCAAGGAAGTTAAAAGAATAAATATAGACATAACCTCACCGAAGAAGTAAAAGAGAAAAAGGCCGATAAACTCCTCTGTGCTTTCAGATGCATTTATTATTAAGCATACGCCATGAAAGCTAGGCTGTCAAGAATAAAATAAAAAAGTTTCACACATGCCTATTTGTTTTGTTAAGCCACCTTCAGTAATACCTTGGAATCTAAACACATGTCAATCATTCCTAAAAATCCCTCAGTTGTATTCACAATTTGTTATTCATCCAGCTATTAGGTTTGATCTTCCCTACCATTTGATTACTGTAACTCTGAACGCAAATGAAAGCTACACTGCAGTTCCCGGCATTATTTTAGCATACAACCAGAAAACTGATGAGAAGCCCTCACTCTGCAACCAAAAGTAGCCCCCGCTTGCCGGAGCTAGAGAAAGCCTGTGCGAAACAAGGAAGACTCAGTGCAGCTAAATAGATACATACATAAATAAAAATAAAAAGGTGATAATCGGAACTATCCACCAATGAGCTTTTACAAAGAGTATTATATCCCTCACCATCAGAAAAATCATTTTGCAGAGACATTGTGTATGAGATTAGACGATTAGAAAGGTTGACTGAACAAGACATTGGTCCTCTCCACACCTGACGCTGATGCCGGGAAAGGCTGAGGGCAGAAGGAGAAGAGGGCGTCAGAGGATGAGATGGCTGGATGGCAGCACCAGTGCAACGGACGTGAACTTGGGCAAACTCTGGGAGATGGTGAGGGACAGAGAGGCCTGGTGTGCTGCAGTCCGTGGGCTTGCAAAGGGTCGGACACAACTGGACGACTGAACAATCGCCACATGTAACAGTCTGTGATTCTAAAATCCAGCTCTTCAGAGTTCTAGCCCTTCGCCTTCTACACTCTATCCTGGTCAACCAATATAATCCTCCAAGAATTTAGGGTGTGATACGTGTGCCTGCAGTCCAGAGACACAGCCCCAACAATATCAGACAGGTGGCAGGACAGCTGAGCTGAAAGCTCGAAAGAGATGCCATTCCACTCTTCTCCAGTTAAGAGTCCAAATTCCCAAATAGCATTGCCCACGGTTACTTGTACATCAATGTTAGATTTTGCAAAGCAGAACAGAACATTTTGAGATTCAGTTTTTGAAAATAGAATAATCAATCAGGAAAGACAAACTGAAGTGACCCAAAGATCTCACTAACAAGACAAGAAGCAAGAGCCTTGAAACTTCCAAAGACTGCCATTTCTGTAGCCATGATGTGTATCAGAAGAATAGTCGAAAATAGTGCTACGTGCTAAGTCACTTCAGTAGTGTCCAACTCTTTTGTAACCCTATGGACTGTAGCACACCAAGCTCCTCTCTCCATGGGATTTCCCAGGCAAGAATACTGGACTGGGTTGCCATTTCCTTCCCCAGGGGATCTTCCCGACCCAGAGATCAAACCCACATCTCTTATGTCTCCGGTAATGGCAAGCAAGTTCTTTACCACCAGGCCAGAAAATAGTAGATACAAAAACTGAGAAAAGTTCAAGCAGGAGGCTGAAACCATTATTAAACCCCCAAATACAATAGTAAGGAGAATTAGATTTCTTTTTTCTAGCTATCAAGAAAGCCCAGAAGTGGCCCAAGGAGAAGTACTGACAAGCCTTTTTCCTTCACAACATTTGTCTGATGAAGATAAACCTTGTAAACATTTAAAAAATACCATTTTTTAAATTCTGCAGTCAGTCTCTCCCCCACCCCTCCAACGTTATCTTAATCACTATCATATGCAATCATAACATAATATCAGTACTATTTTCCTTATAGGAATATTTGTCAAAATAAAAAATACAGTTGATTTAGTCTAATAAGCTAAGCAAATGTAAAGGATCTTTTTTATAACTCTTTTTCTGAATTAAAAAAGTTCTAATTATTTTGAAATATGGTCATATCCTCCATTAACAAAAGTTAGTAAATGAAGATATGCTAACAATATCCCATTGTTACAGACTTGGAATCTTTTCCCACAAGAACTCTTCAGTCAAAACACTTTATAGCTACTTAGAATGAATAGTCAAACATCCAGGGAGCTTGTTAGAAGCCTAGATTTTGACATCAAGCGCAGGTCACTTCCTACATTTTACAGTTGAGATAGCAGATGTCCAAACAATTGTCTGGGGCCTACACTTCCCATCTGTAAATCAGTATTTTCCTCTGTTGTTATTATCAGCGGAAACTAGGAGTATGCATTTTCTAATAGACTTCTTTTAAGAGGACGTGTTCTGATTGAATCTCTTAATCAAAGATCTGAAGGAAAAATAATTCTGATTCTAGCTGCATGTTGCCAGAAGGAAAACAAGTAGAACGTTGAGCAGAATCCAGTCATGTCCCCAGATCCATTGGCCTCTCTATTAAACGAAATGATGCCAGATTCTGTTCTCCCTAAGGATGGTGACAGAGCATCAATAGGAAATTTTGACATGATAATGGGGTCCTTTCCCTCAATACTGAAAGGCTTGGCATTCAAGACAACAGAGAAGCAAGAGACCTAACAATTTACCTGTCACTGCTGTTGTTGTCTGATCCTGAGTCTTAGGCTGTGAACTACCAAACCAAGACCATATCCAATTATATTGCTCCTGAGCTGCTGCATGGCGGTTTGAGTACAAAGTTGAAGAAACCGGATCAATTATGAAAATATCATTTAGTGAGGTCTTTCCAGAAAAACTTAATTCCCAGTCCTCTCTATATAAAATATATGTATATATTATAGGATGAAGATTAGAAAAGATTGAGGCCTGATTTTATCTTTCCAGGCTCCCCAAATCTCTTAGAATCTTAGGACAACATCAGAAATGCAAATTCAGTATGCTTATCCACACAGTGTTACTCATTCTTCAAACTAAGCCCCCTGAGTACAGGCTCAGAACAAAATCAAGTAGCAACTTAATAACCCGTGATGGAAAAGAGATTTTATATCTACTTGATTAGGTGACCCAGCCATGAACTGGAAGCCTTCTATGTAGCATTTCATAAAGTTGTTTTCATTCATTTATTTTTGAAGTATCTTTAGAGGTGCTTGCTTGTATCTTTTGGATTTTTCTGTCATTTTACCTGAGGAAGCTTGTAATGACAACTAGCATTTCCAAGTTCCGCCCACATTCATTAATCTCAAGTCAAGCTTTATACTTGAGCAGGAACTTTGCAAAGGGTGTGTATTCCAAGTGTTGAAATCAGATAAAGATTTCTCAAGAATCCATCTATCACTTTCTGTCACTTTTAATTCTCACACAGAATGTGTTTTCAGGAAGGAAACAAAAACTTCCCAAGTTAGAGAAATTCTGGATTTTTTTCAGATTAGAGGAAGCATAATTGCCATTTTGCAGTTTTGAAATCTCCCACTTGATTCTCAAGTTGGACTTGAGTCCAGACAGTTTCCCTGAAGAATGGCAAAAATCATCAGGATAAACCTCTAAGCCAGTTGAAATTTTTAAAAATCATTTTGAGTCATATGCCTCTTTGAAAATCTAATATAAGTTATAGCTGCTCTCCTCAAAAAAGGGAGCCTATACATACAGGTTTTCAAAGTTTTGCGTATTTTTTTCTGGTGGCTCTTGAATACCTTACAACTTATTATTGAGCCTACTGGAAGCCCATGAACTCTAGGTTAAAAGCTTTAACTCTATACATATTCAATGTCAACTCCTTACACAATATGTTCTGTGCTACAAAGGACACATATGCATAAAAGGGACTAGAGAGATAGGAGCTAATTTTACGCTGGATGCCCCAGCTAAACCTGGGCATCTTCCTAGAAAACCTGCAGACAACCCATTCCTACCTCAGAAACTTTATTAAAGATACAGAACTCTGGCCACCCTCTCCCTCTAGTACATCCGGTAGAAACCAACAGGAAGTAAACATACAAGAGCAGGACAGAAATAGGCATTATTTCTGTCTTCCGAAAAAAGAGGTGTATGAGAGTTGGAGAAACTGTGAACAGCTCTCGCCTAGCTAGCAGAGTTTTCAATCTTCCCCACACAAGTAGACCATGCTAGACCAAAAATAATAATAAATATGTTATTGTATTATATGTTATTATACATACAATAAATATACCTGTATGTGTAATTATACCCAGAAGACAAGGAGATAAGAGTGTTACAAGGCAAGAGTCTGCTTCCTGAATTAGTTTAAGTTTCTGAATTCCAAAGGATTCCAGATCACCAATAGCAAAAAGGCTGATGACATACCTCCAGGAAGGCGCTTCCAAAACCAACATTTATAATAAAAGGCTTGCTGGAAGTCAAACGCTTCCCAGATGGTCTTTCTCACTGGCTCTCCCTATTGCCACCCACCAAGGACCCTTAAGGATGGAATCAGCCATGCAAGCCAAAGCACTTCTCTGTGCTCAGCCAGCCTTCCTCTTGACCTCTGCCCTCCTGCATCCATTAGGAGGGATTTGTTATCACTCCCTCCCGCTAAGTCCCAACTCTCAGTCCGAAAGCTATGATGCTTGGGGATTCTCCTCATTCGGCTTGGAAAATATGGTCTGTTCAGGAACTTATCAGTGCTAATGTTTTCGAGTCTGCCACTTGAACAGGCTACAATCAAGTTTCCATCTGCTTGTTTTCTTTGACACCTTTCTTCGTGTGAGCTAATTTATTCAGCATTGCCATACTGGATCCTGCAACACTTTCGCGACTCTCAGGTCAGCTCTGGACTTACTCCGCTAGACATATAAGTCTCCTCCTACACTAGTGAAACTTAGCTAAGTGTTCTGGAAAGAGAAAAGCACAATTCTTTTCTCAACCCAAATGCTAAACTATGTTTTAGTTAAGTAAACATACTTAACCAAATCATTCCCTTGATTTCTGTATAGGATACAGGCTCCATGAAGGGAGGTCCACCTCTGAGTCCCCAGTAACAAGAGCAATGTCTGGCTCAGAGAAGTCCTCAAATACTGGTTGAATGCAAGATGAGGTTACTAATCCTTACTTTTCCTCAATATTACCTTCTAATGGTGTTTACCACTGGGTCCCAAGCATTAGAATAACTTGATACATAGTAGGACTTCAAAAATATGTTTGCTGACTAAGGCAGGAAAGCTATGGTCCTTAAAGGATGTGCCATGAATGTTTATAAAATGTCCTCATTGCCTTTTCTGAAGCACATGTGAAATACTATTTTCTATAGGCTGTTAGCAGCTTAAATGTTAGTTTCATCTGGTTCCCACAAAATACATTTTTGTCTCGATTTTCTTCTTTAGTGGGAAATGGTACTTTAAGACTGCCTTGATCTGCTTCTTGCTGAGACCACTAATTGTTGCTTTTGCTGAAACTGCATTCCCTGAACATCTTCTAAGTGGTTACTTTAGAAAGGCAGGGAACTCAGGAAGCAGCAAGTAACTAGCAGTCTCACCTGCTTGGTTTGCAGAAGCTTCTCTCCAGCAGGGTTGTCCAAACTTGGAGGGATAGGATGGGGAGGGAGGTAAGAGGGGGATTCAGGATGGAGGGGACATGTGTTATACTTATGGCCGATTCATGTTGATGTATGGCAAAAAAAAATCACAATATTGTAAGGCAATTATCCTCCAATTAAAACAAATTTTAAAAAAGGATTGCTCATAGGATTACACACAATACCGCAATGCAGTCTCCAGAGAGCCAATAGCGTAGGAAATCATGGAAAATTTGAAAATATCTGCCCTGCCATTTGAAATGCTTCAAAGAATCTGCGGAGAATGATCGGATCCCAGCTTTATCTGTGCCCCTCCCTCGGCAAGCTGCTAACAGAAATTTAAAACACCATCAAGAAAGTGACCTTATGTTAAATCACAGTGCTCTGACAAACTGCCCTGGTTTCTGAAGAATAGAAAAGGGCCCCGTCTTGAGCACTGGCAAACCAGGACATTTCTGCCATACTCTCTGGAGACCAGAATTCCACCCTCCGAGAGCCGCAGCCAGAAGAAAAGATCCGCACCATACTAGGAAAGCTGCTCAAGAGGCAGAAGGCCTGTTTGAGTTTGAATAATCCTCCACAGAAGGAACGCAGCCAATCTGGAAACCTGTTTTAAAACAAACCATAGGGGAAAAAGCAAAGAAGGAAGCAGAGAAGACCAGAGGAAGACGTAAACACTTTCCAATGAAAGTGAAACACCGGGGCCAAACCCCAAAGAAACTGAATGCAGAGCTTAAATAGCTGCACTCTAGCAGTCCCAAAGATGTGAGTTACCCACATAACCAAGCGAGTATGAAGAGTCTTCCCCAACCGGCTGGGATATAAAACTCATAAGTAGATTTAATTTGATCAGATAACTCCTTCAGATACACTCCCTTAGGCCAAAACCAAAGGAATTGTTCAGTAACTCACGAGTGGAGAGTATGACTAATTATTACCCAATTAACAATATGAATATAAATCAAGTTAAAACCTAAATGTATAAAATGAACCTGAAAAAAAAAGTAGCAGATGAAATGGTACGCATATTTTATGATCTCAACTTTATGGAAACAGTTTTATCCATAAATGGGTAAGAACAAGAAGGGAACATGCCAAAATTAAACTAGTTTGTGTTATCAGATCTCAACTGTCACCATTTCTCTGGGACAAGAGAACAAGGGACGTTCTTCTGAAAAATTTCCAGTACAGTACTTCTTAGAGATGGAAAAATAAAATTTTTTTTTGTTAAGCAGTAGCAGTCAATGACATAGCACACTGACAACTGCAGGAGGCCACCTCCCCAAAAATCATGTCACCACCTTCTAGAGACAGACGCCATCAACACGAGTTCATGTCCCTCAGATAGACCAGAGACATCCCTGTGAACGAATCGCTATTGGAAAGCACAGTGACTCATTCTCCTTACTGGTATCCGAGGTATTCTCTGGCTTGCTGGAGACCCAGGGGCTACCTTGGTCTGGGGGTGGGTACGCAGTTGGGAGGTGTGTGTGGAAGATGCTGTAGCCTCCTGAAGTGCTTCTCTCACTGGGGGAGCCACTGCTCATCTCATCATCAGGAGGGCTGCTGGGGCTGACGTCGCTGGGGTTGATGTCCTCGGGGTTAGTTCTGTACTCGCCTTTCTTGCTATAACGGGTGCCATCGCGGTTTACAATAGCTGGAAGACAGAGGAGCCACTTTTAGAACCTGACAGCTGATGTATTCTGACTATAGGAAAGACGGTGGCTTATCTTATAAGATGGTGACTTCAGGGTTATTTTCCTTTTTTTATTAAGCAAAACAGCAGCTAACTACGTCTCTAGTGGGGAAGACAGAGTAAGTGATGCACTAAGACAGTGAACCCTCCCTGCCCACTCACACACCCTGGAACTGGGAAGGTGGGGGAGAGGGTCTATTTGGATGTCCCCAGGTGTGAATCCCAGCTTTGTGTGCCTCTAGACAAGGTAGGCAGCCCTCTGAGCTTCAGTTTCATCATTTGTAAAATGGGAATGAGACTATCTTCTGTTATGAGCGCTATATGATACATTGTATGGAAAGTACTTAGCCTAGTATTCAAAATAGAGCTGGTGCTCAATAAACGATAATTCTCCTGCCTGGTCCCTACCCTTCCTTCTCAAGTACATGTAATATTTGTTGCTATTAATTCCGTCTATTTCGAGAAAGGATTTGAAATAGGAGACAAAGAGGCAATCTGTCTCATTAGGGAATACAAGACATAACTCCTTTATTAGTATTTCACTTTATCGAGCTTCACAGATGCTGTGTTTTCCACATGGAACTTTTGTGGAAACTCTTGGTTGTCAGATAATGGTGAGCATTTTTTAGCAATAAAATATTTTTAATTAAGGCATGTACATTTGTTTTTTTTTTTTTTAAATAATGCTATTGCACACTTGGATTATACTATAGTGTAAATGTAACTTCTATATGTGCTGGGAAATTCCCCCAAATTTATCGAAATGTTCACTTTATTGCAGTGGTCTGGAACCATACCTCTGAGGTATGCAAACTCATGAAGAATTAGATTTTCTTTCTAAGGGGCAAATGTTTCCAGTTTAAATGAACCCCCAGTCATGGCTAACAAAGCAGCATGCTGAAATATTGACAGAGGCTCTGCCATCTGTGAAATTCAACTTGAAGTGAGGACATAGGAGTGACTATAAAGATTAAAATCTTTGGTTTAAACGAGAAAATGACTAGAATGACATGAAGAGAAAGAGCGAACTTAGCTGCAATGATTTCCTACTATGTGGCATGGGCAGGACTAAAGATTCCTTCTGTTTGTCTATCTTGTTCAAGTGGAACTATTAATAAAATATAAATTTAAAAAAATCCAAAGTCTCAATCACCCTAATAATCTCACAGATGGAGATCTGATGAAGAAATAGGACCACACTTGAACAGGTCTGGACATAGAGAGAGAGATCTGTTGGGACCAAGGAAATGGGGCATTTATTGAGCATCTACTATGGGCCAGGCATGGATCACATTATCTTTTTTAAGTTTCATGACAAATCTTATATGTTGACTCATTACTCAAATGAGAAAATTGAGGCTCCGATTATCCAGATTGTAAAGAACTTGCATTTCAAACCAGGCCTGACGCAGACAGAGCACTTCACAGTCGCCGGCCCCCTCTTCTTTCTGTCAGGTACAGGCCGGGGGCAATTTCCTGCCTGTGGGGAGCTGGAACCGTGTGGTCCAGGAATGATTTTTGTCCCCCCGCCACCACGACCACTCCTGTCACCTTGCACACTGAGGGGTCTGGCTTTTAGGAGGTAGAAATCCAGCCTCCTCATCCCTGTGATACTTCTCAAAACACGAGGCTCAGAGGCAATCAGATCAAGGTTAACAAGTTGACCTATTTGAAAGTTCTGGCTGAAATACTGTGTTTTCTGCAGTGTCAACTTCTCAGGATAATCAGGAGGATTTTAGGTCGACATAGCGTAAATAACATTGAAACACATATCAGGAAATTTGCACCCTTATTATCATTTTTAAATACTCCAGTCGACTCAAACAGAAAATGTGGGAGGCCAGAATGTCCCTACCTCTAACACTTACGAATCCCTGCCTCTGAGAAGGGGAACGTGGCTCAGACTCGGAACCTTCAACAGCTAGAATTTAAGAACATTTTTTAATTTTTCTTACATTTATATTTATTTCTGAGGTTACCTTTTACTTATGACCAGAGGTGCTGGCTTTCCATTTGGAGTTATTTTAATGCTTTTTAAGTAGAAAATAATGGGTCAAATAAATGAAAAATATCAAGTAAATGACAGTGCTGTGTCCACAGAGATGCCAAAAAATGTGAAAGCAGTTCTCAGGTGACTGATGTTTCAGGAACAATGAATGTATTGGGGTGAACCATACAGCAATAAAGGGACAGTAAATTGTAGCCCTGTCTTTAGCCTTAGGGAAATGAATCCTATTTCATTCAAATATGAAACATAATAAATGCACCTGATCTTTTCCCCAAGAATGGGAAAACTCAATCAAGGTTAGAAGAGATACATACTTATGGTAATTGGTCCTTCAAAGGCATTGGGCAGGTCTGTGACTGATGTACAGTCTTCTCCAGGTGGAGCTATGAAGTAGAAAAGAAAAAAAGACATGAGAACTCTAAAAAACAGAAGCAGGATTGATGTCCATTTCTTTTAGTTAGGATGACTTTTGCTATAACTTATCCCAATCATTTTCTTAAACTTGACCAAGTTACTTAGGAACTTCTCTCACCTTGGTGATGCATTTTTCACTTTTATTTTACTTCATACATCTTTGGAAGTTCCCCAAGCCAACAAATCCACTCATTAACAAATGTATATATTCTATACCAAGCATTATAGAAGGCTGGTTGATACAATGGTAATAAGATAGACATGGTCCTTCTTTATTGAGGCATACATTAGAAGCTATTTTTTAAATTTGTTATATAAAATTAACATGGGAAAACACTGAAAAAAATGCTAAAGAAATGTGTGAACTATAACGAAGA
The DNA here is from genome assembly GCA_024291935.2 of Okapia johnstoni. NCBI lineage: Eukaryota > Metazoa > Chordata > Mammalia > Artiodactyla > Giraffidae > Okapia > Okapia johnstoni. The sequence continues at coordinate 14,056,237 of CM044325.1, forward strand.
AATCACATGCAACCCAAATAATCTACAGAAACAGTGGAAAAACATGGCTGACAAATGCAATCAAATGCTTATCAACAAGAACGGCATGAGACTCTAAAGACTATAATAATCCACATAGAATTTACTTGGTAGGAATATTTTTTTAAAAAACCAATCTTTTGTCTTTTTATTAATCTATTAGTTAACGTATTTAACTAATCCCCTAAGTGCCTACTCTGAATAAAATACTTCTCACTGTACAGCTTCTGAGGTTGTCCACCTTTGGTCCAGGTGCCCAGAATATTTTCTGAGGCTTCTGTTTTGGCTTATGTCACCACAGACACTTCTGACTTCCTTTTCTTCTTTCTTCCATTTATCTTCTACTTCCTCCCTTCTTTGGGAATAATGATTTCTGACTCTCCATTGGGCCTGCCTGATCACCCGCAGATGTTGTGAGAGCAGCTCTTTGAGAAGCACTGTCTAATGCCCTTTGAAAGCAAACTCTGCAAGCTTCCCCCTGCCGGCCATCCCTTGAGTACTGTAGGAAGCCTGTAGAATGCTTTAACCAAAAGTTCCATCCCTGCCCAAATGCTCTATTCCGTAATTGGACCTTGGTTAAGCTCTAAAAACTCAGAGAGCTTTAAACTAGCTTTGCTGTTACAGGAAGGCTGGATTCAGTTGTGTGTTACAGTTTTTATACTCCTGTGTATGTGCACGCGTGCTTTAACTGATGAAATGGAAAACTGACTTCTTAGGTTAGTTTCTTCTAGAATTGCTTCTTGGCAAAGAGGAAAGAACAAAGAAATGGATGGATGGTTGGTAGATGGATGGATGGATGGATGGATGGATGGATAGATGAATGGATGGGTGAATGGATGGATGGATGGGGATGGATGGATGGGTAAATGGGATGGATGGGTGAATGGGATGGATGGATGGATGGATGGATGGATGGATGGATGGATGGATGATGAATGGATGGATGGATGGATGGATGGATGGATGGATGGATGGATGGATGGATGGATGATGGATGGATGGATAAATGGATGGATGGATGGATGGATGGAAGGAAGGATGGATGGATGGATGGATGGATGGATGGATGGATGGATGATGGATGGATGGATGGATGGAATGGATGGATGGAAGGAAGGATGGACAGAGGGAGGCAGGTAGGCAAACTGCTATTACAAGGAAACCTATTATCACAAGTATTTTAAATGTCCTGCCATAAATCACTGGGTATTTATGACTTGGACAAATATACAAGTCTAACAAAGCAGGGTTGGCTTGCTCCCCAGTTCCTAGGAGCATCTTTTCTCACATATAAAGGGCATGATGCCCTTTACTTGCCTATCCTTTGCCATCATAATGGAAACACCTGGCAGCCTAGATGTCCACTCACCAGATGGCCTCTATCTCACATATAAAGGGCATCATGCCCACTTGCCCTTTACTTGCCTATCCTTTGCCATCATAATGGAAACACCTGGCAGCCTTATACACTCAACCAGAGAAAAGCAGATTTTAAAAATAGCCATTCTTGCAAGGCTTGATAAAAAGATTTCTCAGAAAACAGACTCTTCAAAGAGAAAGTCACCTCCTTGGTAAGGTTATTTCTCATAATCCAGTCGAAGCTAGCCCCTCACCACCCTCAACACCCATCACCACTGCATAGCTGTTCTCATGTCTTCTCCTGGCTCACCACTAGCTGAAATTGTATTGTTCATTTTACTTGATGGCTCTTCATAGCTCATCTCCCATCCCCTACCCCCTGCCACCCAGCCACCTTCATAGAAATATGGAAACTCCATAAGATGAGCAGTAACTTTATCTTTCTTGGCCAGAACATTTATGTGTGATGGGGCTAGAGAGGCACTCAAATATTTGTTGAATGAATGGAAAAAAAAAAACACCAATATAATTTTCTTACAGTCCATTTTTCCGGTAAACATATTTAAGATATTAACAACCCCCCCACAAATGGTCTGCAAATACAAACAAGTCAAGAAACATTCTTATCAACCCTGAATGACAATGCCTAAGAATTAATGAAAGGAAGTTTCAGGCCTATCAGTTCTTTTATTCATTTTAAGCATTTACTAAGCACATATGACAGATCACAATATAAACAAGGAGCAAAAGATGAACATTTCTGTCTGCTTTTGAGGAATCTGCAGGTCATGGGAGACAATAATAATATTTCTTTAGACTTTTACTGTTTTCAAAAAGTTCCCAATGATTCCCTCATTTGAAAATCAGGACAAACAGCCAACCTGGGAGATCCTGCAAAGTATCTACAGGATCTATTTTGGGGACACCACCAGAAACTGACCTGACCAGTGAGATGTTTCTGATTTAACTGTTACATTACACAGACCCAGAAGCAGGCCTTGGATTATGACTTCTTAATGTCAAGGATGGAATAACCTCCCCCAAATTCAAAGACAATTGCAGGTAACAGTAGTGCACTGGAAATTTCCAGGAATAAAGTTGAAAGAGAATGAAGCATGATGTCAAAACCAATAAGGCAGTTTTGCAAATGATTAGTGCATTTGTTGGAATGGAGTCCCTTCATGCTCCAATTCACCCTAACTTTTATAAAGAATATCAAATCTGGCAGGCATACTAAGACGGATGCTGACCCAAATGTGCAATACATTCATGTTCCCCTGTCAGATACAGGGCCTCACTGGACAGCCTTTCATTTTTTTTAATGAGCATCACACTGCTGAGAGAATCAAGCCTGTGGAGTTTCCCTGAACTGAAGGAGTTGTTAGAAAGACTCGGAGGTGAGCCTCCTGATACATTGTGTCTCATAAACCTTGCCTCCACTACACCAAAATAGCCAAGGGAAATGCTAATTACTCAGTCTAGCCAATCACTCAGTGGCAGATGGACAGACAGCTTCCTGAGTGCCCAGTACATACTTGTTGAATAAATGAGTGAATGAATAAACAGATGAATGTAGAATCTTCCCCTAAATTTCTCCTTTCCAAAGAGAAATGGGCATTTTACTGAAAGTAAACTTCAAAAATGAACTAATTCAGGTCAGTTTTCTGTTTTAACACAGAAGTCACCAGTGCTGGGCCTGACCACTGAGAAAAGAGGCAATAAACATCATGAAGCCTTTCCAGGGTCTGCCGTATTTCCATTTGTCAACCACAGGCCATGTTTTACAAAAATACTGCTGACATTTTAAGCTTATAGAAGGCATCTGCTAAGATGGAGCTGGCTTTGGTCCCCGTGGCCAGTATGCAAGGAGGATCACATTACTGGGCCCTGACTACCTGCTAAGCTGTCTCAGGCTAAGATGGATTCAAGGATCTTTCCAACGTGATACTTGGCACAGAGCAGAAGGTTATCAAGATCTGTCACCCACTTAACACCCCCATCATCATCCAGTTCTAATTCAGGACATTTAGGATGTATTTCTCCTTAGATAAACTTTCTTCCCTAGCTCCTAATTTTTCATCTCATGACTTCAACAAGATTAACTCTGAAGACAAGAAAGATGGTCTCTGGCTCCTTCTCACTCTACTCTGCCCAGCACAGTACTGAATGTGTGTCATCGATCACTAAATACTCTTCTTTAAAACATATAGAAAATTGATAAAAGCACTCTAACATATTGAGTAAATTTGGATATGAGAAAATGAAACCCATCATTTTGAACTTTCCTGCTTTACTGCAGCTACTTTGGCAGGCAATACCCCCCAGGACTTCTCAAACTTTTCAGTGGAACTAACCTCCCCAGAGTAGAGGAAGGTTCATCAGTACTGTTCACTCCCTTATTTGAAGATGAGCCCAACCCTATGGGCAAAAAGAAAGGCAGGGAGAAAAGTCTCAGTGGTAACTGGCCTGTGCGTGCCTGCTAAGTTGCTTTAGTCACATCCGACTCTTTGTGACCCTATAGACTGCAGTCCACCAGGCTCCTCTGTCCACGGAATTCTCCAGGCAAGAACACTGGAGTGGGTTGCTGTTCCCTCCTCCAGGGCATCTTCCCCACCCAGGGATCGAACCTGCATCTCTTATGTCTCCTTGCCATTGTCAGCACATGCCCTGATGCTCCCACGGACCTGGCTGTGCACTGCTGTCCACCACGCCATGGCTTCCTTCCCTCGCTTCCATCAGGGCTCTCCCACACCCACCTCTTCATGGGCACTCTCTCTGATTATCTTCTCAGAAAAAAAGCACCCCTAGCACTCTGTAGCCCATTGCTCTGCTTTCTTTTCTACAACACTTGTCACTGTCTGACTTCACGTAAGTGATTTCATATGTATTTGTTTACTGTTGGCCTCTCCAACATAGCAGGTAAGCACCCTGGAGACAGGACAGGACTCTTTTTTACTACTGATGAAACATGCAGCAAGCATCTGTTACGTGAATGGAGGTTGCATGAATCCCCACTGAAGCTGAGACTGTCAGCCATGCTGCCGAAGGCTGGCCGGCCAAAAGCCACCCAGGACTTAAAGCCGACCCACTTGGGACCAACCTGAGGCGTTGAAGCAGTATGTGTCATACTGGGAGGTGTTGGATGTGAGGATGTACACCCCTGTGTTGTTCGCAGCACAGATGGCATTGGGGTGGATCCGGGGAATCACCACATGCCCGTCTATGAACCCATACCTGCAAAAGAAAACCAGAGGTCATCCACCTGCAACAATGTAATTAGGGCCTTCATAAAATCCCATCCAACGGCCTTTCACGCAGGGCAATACTTCCTTCAGCTCACCCCTAGGCATGTCAGAGTTTTCAACAACTGAGTTACACGAAAGTCAAAAACAACAGCCGAGGGACATGAAAGGGACCAACAAGGCTGATGGAGACAAAGTGATTTTCTTGGAGCTCTATAAAATTTTTTTAAAAAATCGATCCATTGCCAATGAAATCTGTGATCAGCAATCAGTTTGAACGAGCAGAGGGAAGCCAAAGTCATAAACAAAATGACCCCTTTACCATGTGAGATCCACTCTGGCCCGCCACTACCTTCCTATTTGCCAGAAAATACGGAAAATGACTGGCTCCCATCAGATGGGAACTAGGTGGCTTTTCATCTGTCCATAAATTGCAAACCTGCCTTATTTCCCATACCCTTCTCTTCTTTCCTGGAATCACCTTTTTCTGCGATTCCCTTATTCCAGACCTCATTGCCCTAAACATGTGAAAGTCGCTCAGTCGTGTCCGATTCTTTGCGAACTCATGGACTGTAGCCCACTAGGCTCTTCTGTCCATGGAATTCTACAAGCAAGAATACTGGAGTGGGTTGCCATTTCCTTCTCCAGGGGATTTTCCCACCCCGGGATTAAACCTGGGTCTCCTGCATTGCAGGCAGATTCTTTACCAACTGAGCCACCTTATTAATTAATATATGCCAGATACAATGCCTCTTGTCCCATGAACATCTCAGGCATGATTTCGATGCCAGTGGAAGTAAACTGACGGTCATTAAAATGGGAGTACTAATGACTAATGGGCTTCCCTCATAGCTCAGTTGGTAAAAATCCGCCTGCAATGCAGGAGACCCTGGTTCAATTCCTGGGTTAGGAAGATTCCCTGGAGAAGGGAAAGGCTACCCACTCCAGTATTCTGGCCTGGAGAATTCCTTGGACTGTATAGTCCGTGGGGTTGCAAAGAGTTGGACATAATTGAGCGACTTTCACCACTAATGATTAAGTAGATAGCAATGCCTCATTAGCTCAGGAATTTTCCAGAAGCAACAGTCAGAGAAGCGCTTAAACTCCTCCATCCCATCATGGTGCTTCTGGGAGCGTGCTGGAGGAACACGTGTATCCTTTTCAGATACAACATACAGTACCCAGCCTCTGACTAGCATCCTGGTGGTTGAATACTTACCGCACGATTTCTCTCAAATCTAAAATGCTTCAAAAAATGAGGTGTGGGCTGAGAAAATACCATTTGCAAGGGAAAAGGTGGTGGCAAGGGAAGAGTAGAGCACTAAATCCAACAGGTTTTTGAAAATGCAATGCTGGCTAAAATGCACAGCCCAAATCCCTTCAATCTTTCCTGCCAGGGGCAACAGAATGTACTGTATCGCCCTTGCAAGACCCACAGAAATAGCTGTGAGTCTGAAATTTCTAAGTACATTGAACTCATCATGTCTAAATTGCAAAAGCTGACATGACTAATTCCTCATCTGCATGGCCAGACTGGTTTCTCCAAAGACTCTTGAGCTTGGTGGGGTGAGGGGCACAATTAAATATTAATGCATTTCCATGTATCTGAGGATCCCAACTAATCAGGGTGGGGCAGACTGAAGAGAGTAGCTGCTGAGGTTTTCCCATCACCTGTGAGACTCTCCCATCTGTCCTATGGCAGGTATCTGATTCATAGCTACTTGAGTGAAATTACGGAAATATATTTTGCAACACTTAGAACCAGCTATGGGTGGAACAATAGATTTCTTTGGCACAGTTTTTCTTTGCCTTTTTTAAATAATAAAACTCCTAGTGAGCCCACTCCCTGTTTTACTCCCATCACATTCTGCTCGTCTGTATAACACTGACATTCTAGAAGTTATAATACCCTCTGTAAATTATTCCTAAGTTTTTACCACATTGTGTTGACTGTAGGTTTTTACGTGTCACCTTGTCCATCAGTTAGGGATATTAAAATTTCTATGTTTGTATACTACATGAGTCGACTTAGCACACATGCACACATACTACACCAGTAGGTTGCTGTTCCCAAGAAGAAAAGAAATACTCAGCAAATCCATCCATGCAGCAGACTTTCATCTCTCTTTTGCTCTCAGTTCTTTGGGAGGGCTGGGTCATTAAATCTTGCCCTGGGCTCAGAAGCTGGCCTGGAGTCTAGATTCCTCCCCATCCAAGTGATGTGGTCCAGGACAGGCTGCAGAACTAAGTCTCGGTTGCTTACTCTGCAAAGTGGAGTCATACAACCAACTCCTGGTGCAGTCTGAGGATTAAGACAGGGATACGCATAGATGAGCTGGGGTCTGTGCTATGCTCAGCCACTAAGTTGTGTTCAATTCTTTTTGACCCCATGGACTGTAGCCTGCAGGCTCCTCTGTTCATAGGATTCTCCAGGCAAGAATACCGGAGCGGGTTGCCATTTCTTCCTCTAGGGGATCTTCCCAACACAGGGATCAAACTTGTGTCCCCTATATTGGCAGGCATAGTCTTTACCACTGAATCACCTGGGAAGCCCTTTGTCCAGCATTTAAGGGCTGGACAATTGGCCACTGGGCACAGTAAGAACTTCCTTTGTTCCCAGCATATAAGAACATTTCTGTATTTCATAAGTTTGCCTTGCTTGCATTTCACAATCAAAATTCAGCTTACGAAATCCACTTTCTTAGGCCACTGGCCTAGTCAGGGCCATATTTAAATAATTAGCCTTAGGAATAGAATAAATGGACCTGCTAATTAACTTTCCTGTATTGCAGCCTACACCTCAAGTTCAGAAGCTACCTGAGCTATCTGCCCCTTTTATATTCTCCCAGACCCTGCTGGAACACACGCAGATGTCTGTACACATTTGCTCTTCGCTTCAGAGCAAAGCTGCTCAACAGAACTTTCTGTGAAATAGAAACATTCTATAATCTCAGTTGTCTGATAAAGTAGCTGCCAGGCATTTGTGGCTAATTAGGCACTTGAAACATAGTGCCACCAAGAGCCAAAGTTTTGATTTTATTTAATTTCAATTAGGTGTCAATAGCCAAGCATGACTAGGGGCCACCATATTAGAAAAATTGAAAAGATGGTTCATTTTCCTCATCAGCCTAAGAGTCTCAGTTCCCACCCAGACTACAGGTGCCTTACCCAAGGACGGGATAGATGCACTTAACTTACAATTGAATGGTTTCCAAAAAGAGTTCTGCAGTTTAACTTTTTAAAAAGCACCCTGTGTTTGTATGTGAGAGTATTAATGAGAAAAGAGAACCGTGTTACCTAACGTCACATTGCAAAAGTGCAGAGGGGTGGCTGCGGGCTGGGGTGGAAACTTCGGACTGCAGTTGTCCAGATTCCCTAGGGTTCTTCTCATGAAAACAAACCAAACCCAAACACCTCACCATGGCGGTCACCACTGCTCGCTCTTACTGTGCACCACTTACCACCAGGCTGTAAAAAAAATTCAGAAAATAAGGGCCATGCCTGCTGTGAGGGCTGCCCAAGTGGCTCAGTAGTAGAGTCCACCTGCCAACCCAGGAGATGCAAGAGATGCAGGTTCAAGCCCTGTGCAGGAAAAATCCCCTGGGGTAGGAAATGGCTACCCACTCCAGTATTCTTGCCTGGAAAATTCCATGGTCAGAGGAGCCTGGCAGCCTACAGTCCATGGGGTCGAAAAGAGTCAGACACGACTAAGCAGCTGAGGGTGCACACACAGGCGAGCCTGCTGTGAACCTCCTGGAGCAGAAGGACCTGAGGACAGCTCCCTGAGCACTGTGAGATCCAGTAGGAGGGGCTCAGGAGGCCTCCCTCAGCCCCGCTCACTGCTTTGCAATCACTTGTAATAATATACATCTTAATAATTTTCATACCCTTTTCTCTCAAATCAGAGCAACACAGAAGAGAAACAAAATCAAAAGAGAGAGAAAGAATTTGAAAAACTTGCTTCAGCCAAGTCTGCACGGTCCAGACTCCACCAGGCACATATTTGTCTTAAACACTGTTATTTGGTTTTTCGATTTCTTGTGGTTCTGACAAAGGGTATTGCCGGCTTCTTCAAAGCCCAGAGAGCGCGCTGTTGACAGGAGCTTCAGACAAGTGGATTCCAACCTACGACCTTTAAAGCCTCCCCTGGGAAACCCCGCTGTGACTCACAAAGGTGTCTTTAGCTGGCCTTAAATTTTACTAGTCATACTGGTTCCAGATTGACTTGCCCAAGTTCATGGGTGGGGCCGACTCTTCAGGCAACCAGCCATTCAGCTGTCAGAGAGGACGCTTCCGGGTCTAAGCCCCGCCCCCTGGACCCAGGCCGCTTGCCTTCCGCAGTGGGCTTAGTCGGGGGGTAGGCGGGTGCTGGTCCCTTACCTGCAGGTCTCAAACCCTATGCTCCAGGCCGCCTCCATTTGGGCCATGGTGGGCAGCGTGCTATTGAAGGCCTCGCAGAGGTCGGCAGCCTCAGTCTTGGAGATGCTGTAGCGACCATTCTTCTCCACGTGGAATACGCCTGCATATCGGCAGGTTATATTCAGATCTGTGGAATGAAAAGGAAAGGTTAGATTGTTCTGCATCCATAATTTGGAACGGGTAAGAAGTTTGTTTTAGAGCAGCCTCATTGCAAAGCCAAATAATCTTCCCTACTGACCAGAGCCTTCCACCTTCATTGCAGCATGTCAAAGCATCGCTGCCTCATGCTTAAATCTGAGGTAAGACGCAGGAAAGTAGCATCACTTGTACATTCTGTCCAGGTGGCGCTAGTGATAAAGAACCCACCTGCCAACGCAGGAGACATAAGAGATGTGAGTTCGATCAGTAGGTTGGGAATATCTCCTGGAGGAAGAAACGGCAACACACTCCAGTATTCTTGCCTGGGAAATGCCATGGACAGAGGAGCCTGGCTGGCTACAGTCCATGGGACCACAGAGAGAAACGACCGAGCACATCACTGAGAAAACTGATGCTCATAAAAGTGAGCTGCCCAAGGAAGTGAGGATTGCTGTCCAGAGCCTGTAGCTGCCTTCCTGAATCCCAGCTGTTCTGTTTTAGCAATATATTTCCGAGCTGATATCCACAGTGGGGATGCCTGTGACTGCAGTGTCCCTGGGTACCCAGCTTCTTTGGGGTTCTCTGTGGCATCATCTTTCAAGAACCCTGAGAGGTGACTTATAGGTAAGTTATATACATATTATCCACAGGTGAAGAAACTGGAGCTGAGAAAAATGAAATGACTTCCCGAAGTCACCCAGCAATTAAGTGGCAGAGCTGGAATTCCATCTCAGGTCTGTTTAACACCAAAACCTACACTCTGATCCACTTATTCCTGTGTGCCCAGGAATCCTTTCATATCATTAGAGCAAGTCTTCACTCTGGAGGGATACACCTAAACAACTGTGACCTATTGACAAAGATAGGGTCAGTGTTAATGGAACTGTAAGGACAACTGCTCTTTCCTTTCTGAGCAGGAAGTAGCTTCCAACCACGTGAAAACAGTGTCGGACGAAGTGCAAACCGAGATGATAAGAGAACTGTGAAGCCTCTCCACAGTCTTTCTCGATTCTGAAAGTAGTAAAAGAAGAAATGGAGCTTTGAAAAGACATAAGGCAGTATCAAGTGATTGTCTTTTCTTTGTATCATCAGCATGTAGGTGCTTTTAAAAAATTGTCAGAACTAGGTGAAATGGAGCAAACGTGCTTGGGGGATTTCCTTTCTGGTCTGATGGTGTCCTTCGGAAGCCACTCACACAACGCTTGGCTGATGAGGCTAGAGGAGCACAGAGGAGGGAAACGGACAAGGCGCTTTTGAAATACTGTTTGTTTTTACTGACATTTTCAGCTTTGGCTTCGGTTGGCCAATCTTTGCCAAGAGAAACTGTTGTGCTGAGTGACTGTCCTTCCGGAGGCCCTCTGTGTGTAGCTTACAAAAGAGAAACAAAGCCTCCCAATCAGCTTCCTGGAGGTGAGACTGTTAGGAGAAATCTCAGCAGATGCCAGCAGAGGCCGTGCATGGCTATCAGCACGCAGCCGGGTGGCTGCTGTCACTCCTAGCTTAAATATAAAGTCTGAGGCATGGACGGTGGCTTGGAGCTAAATGGCCATTTCTGTGTTATTAACATGAATTTGAGTTTGCCACCTGGCATGTAGAATATGCAAATACGAAAGGAACCATTCAGATTGAGACTTGTGAATAAAATCTCTTGAGTTCCACGAGGAGCAACCAACATCCCTTGATAGACATCACACACGTGCATGTGTGAAGGTGTCTCCACGTGTGCGTGAGAATAGTGTGTGTCGTGTGTGCTTGTGGTCAGCCAAGACAGGAAAGCACAGATAAAATCTAGCTTCAGCCTTCCTAGAAAAGCGAAGATTAAACAGGGCGTGCAGTAGATCTCAGAAAAGGGGCTGCTGGATGAATGAAGAAATTCTATGCAATGTGAGGATTCCACAGCTTATATTCATCTTAGTCTCATACATAAAAAAGGTTCCATCCTAGCCCTGATGGCATTCAGCCATCTGGGAATTCCAAAGACGGTTCCAAAACCTTTATTTCAGGTCAAGAGTATTCACAGTTCCTCCCCCATGGGTCCCTTGTGCCTTAAAAAGGACCAAGCCTTTCAGGGTTGTGTATCCGTTAAGTCTTCCAAATGTATGAAGACTTTCCAGCACTTCCTTAACACTTACACAAGCAGAAATTACTACCCCCAAAGGGTATTAGTAATACTATGCTGTTAACACATATTGTGCACTTATGAGGTATAGGCCAGATACTCTTCTACGCATTTGACAAGTATTAACTCATTTTATCCATAAAACCCCACTATATGGTAGGTAATATTATTGTCCCCACTTTCCAGATACAGAAACTGAGGCACAGAGACGGGAAGAAATGTGCCCAGGTTCATAGAACTCGTAACGATGGAGCCAGGATTCAAACCCAGCCAGTCTGGGCACCAAGAGACCACAGGCTTAAAAACCACAAGGCCACTACTCCTAAACCCAATTTACAAAACATTTTATGCACTCTCAACCTCCCCCATGTAGAGCCAGAAATACTCCCAAGCTTTAAGTTAGAGCAAGGCTGAGGCATGAGTAGCCACAGACCACAGATCACAGGACAGCCACCCGTGAGCATGGCAAAGGCCACACTGCCAACACCTGTAGAGAGGCAGGACTTCCCCGATATCTGGGCATCACTCTGATAAACAGAGATCTCTGTGATCGAGGAGCTGCCGTGACTCAAGGGCCTAATAGTAAATGGCCAAATGCATCTCTTCAACAAGCCCGTCTAGCTGGACATGAATCAAGAATGCTTTCTGCTGGGCCCTCTAATCTCCAGTAAATCATGAAATAAAGGAGTGATCCCATCTTCCTCCCTCTGAGAGATCTGATGGGCAACATTAATGGTTGGAGGCCACTTCCAGATTCAGGGTGGCGTCTTTCTGGAGGGAGAGTGTTTGTTATGATGGGGTTGCCAGGAGGACAGAGGAGTCATGGGCCTGGCACCCTGGGATCTCACTGCCCATATGGGAAGAGCTCTACCAGTGGCCTCTCAGGAAGACCACAAAAAACGTGCTCACCAAGTGACCTGTGTAATCCACTCTCTGGCACCAACTCACATTGAAGCCTTGTAGTTCCACTTAGAGGAGATATACCCAAGATATACCCTGGCTTCAAGTCCTGACATTGCTACTAGCTCTGGGTTACACAGATAGATAGTTCCTTAACCTCTCTGACACTCAGCCTTCTCCTTGATGGGATGACAATGCCATCAGGGTTTGTGAGACAGTGAAATGAGACAAAGCATGTCAAACACTCTATATGATGTCTGGCACTTAATTAGAGCCAATGGGTGTTTTATACTCATTAGGTGGGTGATCTACTTCAGCTAAATTAATTCTCACAAAAGTGCTATGGAATAGGCACTACTGCCAAGCCCATTCTAGAGAGAAAGAAACTGAGGTACAAGCAGATTAAATAGTGTGTCCAAAGTCACCCAAGTAGGGGAGTCAGGGTTCCAACTCCTGTGCTATGCTGCCAGTTCCGCAGAGTTCTAGGTAAATTTGTTTTTGGATAAACCAAAGCTGACCCATAACACCATTAATCTTGCCTATATTTTTCACTAAGACTCACATCAAGAAAAACAGATCTTTCTAGTAAAATCACCCCAGCACATTTCAAAATCTTGTCTAGGGCCTGAGATGAGTAGCTTCTTGGTTTGCTGCAGTTGCTTCACAAGTGGAAGAAAATCACAGCCTCTTCTGAGAGTACCACACTGTGTAATCTTTACCCAACTTGCCATTGTCTGAGGGTCTCCAGACTTTCCTAGGAGGTGAGTAGCGTGGGGGAAAGGATATCACACAGCTAACTAGTAGGCCTGAGGGACAAGAAGTTTTCATGAGCGGGTCTTCAGGGGTCTATAAACCTGTGAAATTACTTACATGCAAGATTCTGTGTGTATGTATCTATGTATCTGTATGCATGTGCATGCAAGTGTGTACACGTGTGTAGATGTTTCACTGAGGATAGCATCCCTGGGTTTCCATTAGCTTCTCAAAGGTAAAGAATTATAAGAAATTATAATCTTTAAAGTGAAAGCGTTAGTCACTCAGTCGTGTCCAACTCTTTGCGACTCCATGGACTATAGCCCACCAAGCTTCTCTTTCCATGGGATTCTCCAGGCAAGAATACTGGAGTGGGTTGCCATGCTCTCCTCCAGTGGATCTTCCTTTAAGGTTTCCTCATTAATTAGAAATTCCAGGATTCTGGAATTTTGGAACTTCCTTGTGGGCTTCCTGAGAGCAGTGACTGCGACTCTCCCCAGGACCTTGTGGAGTACCACAGAGGTAGGCACACATGGACCAAATGAATGAAGGAAGGAAATGCTCCTCACTTCCCCAGGACAAACAGACTGTGTGAGGTACAAACAAAACACGTCTCAGGTCCACTCCCTGCATCGTGTCTAAAAGAATCAGCAGCTGGCCCTGGTTGAGAATCCCCCAGTAGATACTTCAAATGTCTTGAAACATTTGCTTCTGAGAACTTTTGCTGTTTTCCCTGAAAGCAAGTGTTGCAGAGACCAACTTTCAGCTCTGTAACCAGTGTTGTCTGTCTGGACTTCACAGTCGTCCTCTCCAAGATGAGCATGGCCTTTTTGCATCCTGTCATAGAGCCTCTTCTGAGGCCGGATCTCTTGAGAGCAGACGCACACAGTGCACCCCACGCAGACCCCAGGAGACCATCTGCAGTCACGCTGTGCCCAGAGATTCCGTTCTCCGAGCCAGACTTCTCCAGATGGCCCCAAATGAATTAGTGTGTTTTCCAACTGGCGCCACCTAGATGGGCCTGGCCCCTTCCGTCACCTCCTCAGAAAGGGTGAGGCAGCATTAAGGCAGAATGAGATTTTTTTCCTGATTTGGTCCCACCAGAGTAGGCTGTGAGTCTGGGGAAGTTGGTCTTCTTGAAGACCGGGAGAAGGCCAGGTCCTGCGACTGAGTGATTCATGCACTTTCAATGGCCATAATAACTGCAAACATTCATCCAGCACCTAACTGGACCCATATGAGGTTTTTAGTATTTTACACCAAAAAAATACATTTGATTCTCACAGCAGTGGTAGTATATGGCAGGCACTTCTATTATCCCCATTTGATACAGAAGGTAACTGATTCTTTGAGAAGACAGGAATGACCTGAGCCAGGGGCTAGCAGACTAGATTTCCGATTGGACAGTCTGGCTGATCACACTGCAGTGTTAAGTGTGCGGCACCTCATGCATGGGACAGATGCTAAGCGACAGGAAATCCTCTTCTTCTCCACGTGATTTTTAAGGTGCAGAGAGGTGAGAATTAAAAGAGGGCTCTGCAGAGAGGAATTTGAGCTTATTAAATATTAATAAGCTCAACTATGATTTTAAGATCACAGGTCTCTTGATTCTGGACCAAAGGCTTAAAAGGGTAGGGCCCTTCTCCTAAGAGTTTGGGAAGATGTCAGTGGGAAAATCTGCACTAATGGAATTTACACCCTTCTCCCCGAGGCAAAGAGGCCAAGGAGGTCCCTGTGTTTGCTGACTTTCCCCAACAGAAGGCTGGCTTCCTCTTTCTCATCCTACCTGTCCTCTTCCTGTTCCCGTCATCCCCTTGAAGATCAAAGACTCCAACCCCAGCTGCAGCCTCAGGCCTCTTCTGCCCTTTACAGTCTGAGGACTCTGGCGGAGGTCAGGCAGGGCAGGATGAAGACAGGTTGGCCTAGGACTGTGATGCCAGACCATAGGCTGTCCCTGTGACATTTTGAGATGTCTGTGACCAGCCTACAAATTTCAACAGACCAGGCCATTTCAGCTGGGGCATGACACTCCATTCAGTCCATCTAGCTCCTGGAGTCAATCACATGCAAGCCAAAAGCACCTGTGGGTTCTCCACATTTTTCACCTTTATACTGTTTATCATGAGTTAGCCAGGATCCTCTTTCTATCTTCTGATTTGCTGAGCTCATGTCTGGAAAAGGTTATGCAACTCACAAATCTAATGGAACTGATTCTGATCAGAACTAGGGAGAGAAAAGGTCAATTTTTTTTTAAAGCACTGTTGCTAATTGGATCACCTGTGTTTAAAGCCAGGCGGGATAACAGGGAGCAGCTAACCAAATTCTCATGAGACACAAGGGAAAACAAAAATCCACAATGACTGAGCATGGCTCCCCAGCCAGTTGTGAGAGGAGCAGGACCTCCGGGGTCCATAATTGCTAGATTCCTGACCTTCTGTCCAGCGCTCTGACTACTGAACTTGCTTTTATAAGAGGCCTGAGCAAGCCGTTCCAATAAAGCCGCAGTCCACGGTCTTAATGGGACATGAAGAAACCATTCTATTCTTCATTGTGATTGTTTAATGTCTTCAAAGCCCAGAAGTTTCCATCCAGGAGTCTTCCTGGCAATTATAGCCCCTGCTGCCACCCAGGTCTGCCAGTCCAGAAGGCTGGCAGCATTCCTGCTGCCCCACATCTCTCGCCCCCATCCCCTGATGCCCATGTGATGGGCGCCTGATGAAAGGGTCTATTGTTCAGCATCCCCTTCTGAACCAGGCCAAAATCATGCTCAGTGGCCGAATCGCCTTTGGCTGCCCCGGGCAGACCATGAGTCTTGAGTGACTCAGTCTCTCCCGGAATTGCCCTGGAGGCGGGTGAGGGTTTAATGAGCAGAGAAAATACTCATACACCATCATCCCCAGAGAATTTCCTCCAGAATGTGTCCTGGGTGGCTTTCAACTGAGCTATTCATCTCTTGGCACTCAAAAGGGAAATGCACCCCAATTTCTTGGCGCCCGGCTCTATCCCCTGGCCTCTCAGCCTCTTGTCCAAGGAGCCTGTCATGGCAGCCAACTCTGAACCAACAAGGACCTATCACATCCGCTCTGTCAGAGGAGAGTCCAAGGGCTCTCAGCCACTACCCTGACCCTTCAGTCTAGGCCTCCAAAGGACCAAGCCCATGAAGCTCTTAGCTTGTTTGTACAGAGTCGAAAGAAAGAGCCCCTACCCCTGCCTCCTGGTGGAAGGATGGGAACTGCGGGAGAGGAGAGGGTGGGAAGGTCTGTTTAGGCCCCCACTCCTGATCCTGGATCCAACAGTCTTTCTGGCCAAGGAGAGTGTGTCCCAGAACTGTCACCTCAGCACCCAGTTCTGTGAGGCTAAGTGGTTTTTGATGAGCGAGTCTCCGGGAAGACAGCTGAGGGAGAGAAACCACAGCGTGTACCCCTACCTGTTGCCATGGCGACCAGAAAATGCTCGGCTCTGGGCCTGAGACCTTTGTTTTCTTCTGTTTTCTTCTTTTTTGGATCATATCTGTTTAACAGACTGACTAACACAAACCCAGGATGTGGTTAAAAACAAATGAAAAAGTATCTCAGGAGCCCACATGGGGTTTTTCCTGTTGCAAGTAGAAAAAAAAAAGAGGTCCTACTTTGTTTCATAGCTATATACACTTTGTGGGGAGGGCTAGTTACAGTTACATCACCTATCTAGTTCAGGTACAGCTCTGGCTCAGGTCTGGAGCTGGATCTTTGAGGAGCTGGCTGGTTTTATTTTGAGGGGAGTATTTCACAAGGGGCTTCCCTGGTAGCTCAGCTGGTAAAGAATCCGCCTACAATGCAGGAGACCCCGGTTTGATTCCTGGGTCGGGAAGATCCCCTGGAGAAGGGCTAGGCTGTCCACTCCAGTATTCTTGGGCTTCCCTGATGGCTCATACAGTAAAGAACAGCCTGCAGTACAGGAGACCTGGGTTCAATCCCTTGGGTTGGGAAGATCCCCTGGAGGAGGGCATGTCAACCCATGCCAGTATTCTTGCCTGGAGAACCCCATGGACAGATTGTGCCTGGCAGGATTCATTCCATGGGGTTGCAAAGAGTCAGACACGACTGAGCGATTAAGCACAGCACAGCATAGCGCAGCATACTTCATGAGAGCTGAAGTGGGCTGAGACTTTCACTCACAGATAATAGCTGCTTTTCAGGGTGGTTAGTGAGTCACTGACACGCAGATGACCTGTAGGGCCCCATCTGGGAGAAGGGCGAAGGGGTTCTAGCCTAAATCTTGTTCATTGTGAGCTGTGTGACCTTGAATAAATCACTCTCAATCTCTGGTTCACGCCTAAACTTCCTGCCTCCCAGGATGAAGGGAGGAATTAGGAAATGCTTGAGCTAGTAGGATAAAGCAGGGAGGAGCCAGATGCACACATGGGGTGGCATGAACATCTCAGAACACTTTTCAAAAATCTAATATTGATTAAGACGCATATAGGCTTCAACCCCAGCAGAACAGGTGGATCAAAGCACAAGCAGGTGTCAGTAATATCACTATGGTGGGGTATTCCATCTCCAATTATGAAGCATTTCCACATCCAAAAGCAGCCCTGTGAGGCCCATCAGGTAGGCACTATGGCCCCATTTTACAGATGAAGAAACTAAGGGGCAAGAGATTCAGAGACTCCTAAGTCTTACAGAATTTGAATAAAACCCAGACCTCAACTCAGATTTTCAAGGTATTCTGATTTTCCCCATTATCCATGGTTCTGCCCTTTCCATCTTGGGTGTCAGCCAGAGAAGGAGAAAAGTGGCAGCATTCAGAGAGAAGGGTGATGGTTTTCATACTTCACTTTCTCCCAACGATGTCTTAGGCAGAAACACAATATTTAAGAATGGAGGAAAGCAGAGCTGCTTCCGTGGGAGCTGGTGTGAAGGTGAAGGGGCAGACCTAAGACCCTGGATCCAACAGTGGCTCATTCTTGCCCAGCCCCCACCCCACCCCACCAAGGTCCTGATACCCTCCACAATGCTTTAAGAAGCTGCATGGAACACTCAGGAAACCATTGCAGTAGGGGCCCATAATAGCAATGATAACCACTGCTTGGCAAAGCATGCTATGTGCCAGGGGCTCCAAAGCATCCTAAGAGGGTTAGTTACCCCCTATGACAGCTGTGAAAGCAGAGGGTCAGAGTGCTAAGTCATTAGTACAAGGCTCTGCAGCTCAAAGGCTGCAGCCCAAGTGAAATGCATTGTATAAAATGCTTTATAAGTGATTCAAGCTTAGTAATTAAAAAAAAAATGCTCGCATCAGTCTCAAGAATAAAAATGGCTTGCAATGTAAAGTTCTCCTTAAAGGTTGGCCCTGGTTCACCCTGTGGAGAGAAGATAGCTAAGTATGCCTTTCCAAATCTAATCTACCATGATGGGAGCTGATCAGCAATGGACTCAAGAGGATTGACAGATCCAGAAACTGAGGTGAAGCTGCTGTCCTCCAAGGTAGAGCCATCCAGGGTGAGGGGAACAGAAGGCCAGTACTACTTCCCACAGAGCCCAGCAGGACTGCCCAGTCTGGGGTATCTCCAACTTGGATTTGAATTCCTTGACCATATCTCTTCCAGCATCCTTTCAAGGGATGAATATTTCTGAATTTTGGTGCTTGGAATACAGACTCTTATGATATCCAAAAAGAAGAAAATAATTTGTCCAAGTTTGCACTGCTAATGAGTCAGGCAGCCTGGCACCTTTACACGGATTGAGATGGAACAAGAACCAGGCCTTCAGGTTGCTCCTTTCCTCTTCAAATACAACAGCACTGAACTGATGCAGCTACAAAAGCATGTATTGATAACAACAAGTATTAAAGCGACCAAGGAGAATTTTAGATTTCCACTGATTTTGAATTAGGAGGGCTTGGAAATCATCAGGTCGTGTTTTTGTGACTCAGCCATTCTCTCTTCTCATAGATTATGTTTCTCTCTCTCTCCTTCTGTCAGATGCTAAAGTGAAGAGCAGTGTGTTTGTACCCATGTGAATCAGCCTCCTTTGCAGTTCAAGAACCTGACCATTATTCATTCTCCAGATGCTTTTGGAATATTACTCAGCCATAAAAAGGAACAAAATTGAGTCCATTGTAGAGGTGGATGGACCTAGAATCTGTCACACAGAGTGAAGTAAGTCAGAAAGATAAAAACAAATATCATATATTAATACATATATATGGGATCTAAAAAAAATGGTACAGATGAACTTATTTGCAGGGCAGGAATAGAGACACAGGCATAGAGAAAGAACATATGGACACAGAGGAGAAGGGAAGGGTAGGATGAATTGAGAGATTAGAATTGGCATATATACACTACAATGTGTAAAATAAATAGCTGTTGGGAAGCTGCTATATAACACAAGGAGCTCAGCTCTGTGCTCTGTGATGACCTAGATGGCTGGGATTGGGGGCGGAGTGGGTAGAGGGAAGTCCAAGAGGGAGGGAATATATGTATACATGTAACTGATTCACTTAGTTGTACAACAGAAACTAACACAACATTGTAAAGAAATTACACTCCAATCCCCCCCCCAAAATAAAAGTATGGGAAAAAGAATTTACCAAAAAAAAAAAATGATTAATACAAATGTTTCAAAACAGAAACCCTACAAAGGGAGACATTGAATCATGGGGATGTTTTTAAAAATCTGGGCCAGAAGATTTCTAGGATCAGTAAGTTCCAATTGCTCTGTGAGCTAAGAGCTTGTAATTCATACCTCTTCCTGAGCTTTCAATCTCTGAAATCTCATCTGTAACCACAGATGCCAGATGCAAATGCCAGGCTCCAGAGAACTCATTCCTGACAAGCTTTTAAATCCGACTCAAGCCACAGAGTTTGGACCAAAATCTTTACCATTTCATGTGTAGCTGGAGTGGGCCAAACATAACTTCCCACTCTTAAGGAACATGGTTCACACAAAAAAGCCAGGAGGCTTGGAAATAGAGAAGGTTACAAATGACCCTTCTGCCAAGCTGTCAAAGAAAATAAGATCTGGATTTTCCTTCAAATAAATGGTCATTGGACATGGAAAGAGACCACACCTGGGTGAAGGCCTAAACTCCTTTCACCACGGACATTTGAAGGGCATTCTAGAAGTGCTAAGATGAGGATGACAAGAACTCGTCCTATGAAATCTGTGCCTCTCCGGTCACTATTGGTCTCCCTAGGGCATGGTGCAAGGCATACATTCAAAGCACCTTCTAGAAGATACGATCCTGGGAGCTGAGGACACACAAGGTCCCTGCCCTGAAAGAGCTTATGCTCTAGTGTGGGGAAACAAGACAGTCCTACAGGGAAATGCTTAGAATATAAATAAGGCAATTTGGGGTAGTGATAGTACTACACAAAAATAAAAGATAAACAGGGTGCCTCTTCTGGCAGTCTGTGTGGTCTGAGGCTCACTTTTCTATGAAGCTGTTGGGTATATTTTCCTTATTTATTATGGGGCTCTTGGTGAGATCATATACCTGACAAAAGAAAATACCTATACACAAACAATGAGAGATTAAATCATATTTGGAATTCATCTTTGCCTTCCAGGGTCCATGACGAGATGTCCCTAGAATGCGGACTTAGGATAAACACGGGAGACTTGGAAGGCAAACACCAAGGCAACTGAATAAGCCAGCTTCAGTGTCCACTTGAGCCATAAGCTGGGTACAGAGTTGATGGAAGTGGGCTGCAGACACCCATTCTGGGTCTTTGCCTGAACTTGAAGGAGGCAAATCAGAGCGGCAGAGCAGCCCATCAGACTGCAACTGTGATAAGTCCACGCACCAGCCCTGAAGGCTTACAAGGATCTCCCAGCATCTTCAGCCTCTCGGAGTTTACAGTTACTAACGTGATGGAGCAATCACCCCCACGGTACTGTAAGATGGTACAGCAGCCAACCTCATAGTCTTTCACATTAGAGACGTGGGTCCAAAGCCCAGCTTGGGGTCCTGTGGAATGTTGGGCACACCATGTTTTCTTAACCCTTCAGCCTCATTTCTTCCTTAGTAAGGAAAAGGCAGTAACCCCCTCATGGGATGCTTCTAAGCGTAAATAAAGACATCCACCTGAAACAGGTAGCAAAGGACCTGATGCTTAGTAGAGTGGCTGGGATTTGATTAATATTAGACAATCATCTCAAAGATTGAAGTGTATTTAAGGCTAAGAGCCTCCTGCTCTGACAGTTCTTGATAAACTGGCCAGCCATTCACTGTATCACCGGTAACAGCCACTCAAGACTCCCAGTTAGGAGTCAGGAGCCTGATTATTCAGATACACGAGCCCCCACTCTATACAATATGTGCAATTGACAGATAGGAAGGAAAGAAAGAAGGAAGAGGGAAAGACAGAAAGGAAGGAAGGAAGGAAGAAATCATCAGATAGATGAATGGAGTGATGGATAGACAGACACTATTTATAAAACACTATTCTTGGATGAAGTCTGCCTCAAGTGATGCTAACCCATAGTCTCAAAATGGGTTCCATTGGGACCATTCCTTGTTCATCTTTATATCCGTGATGTCTGATTCATAGTATGGTGCCCAATAGATGTTTCTTTAGTTTTGTGGGAAAGGCATTAGAGTCCAGTGACCTGGGATCTTGAGTTTGACTTGTTACTAATAAGCCATCAGCACTCATCAGTAAGGCTTCAGTTTCTTTATCAGACCTGGGAAGAAGTTGGCTTTGGTAGTCTCTAGGTCCCTTGGCCAACCTAACGCTCTGCCTTTAGAAGGACAAGTCTGTGTTTCTTTTAAACGTGTTCTCTAAACCCGAGTGGCTCCCTCTTGCCTGCAGGGTTGTGGTATTTCCCTCTGGAACCAAGGCGGCGGTGGTGTGATGGCTGCGTCAAGCAGGCTGGAGCAGCCGACAAAAAGAAATAATAGACAAAACAAGACTGTTACCAGCATCCTGCTCTCTGATTACACCAACAAAACGCCTTCCAGCCCACAGAGACTAGAACCCGCCCCATCGAAGTTGGAGGCAGAGAATGGTTTCAATTAAGAAAAGCACAGCAGGATCGCGGATCCCCTTAGAGAGACTACTCCTAGATTATTACAAACAGCCCCAGTGCTCCCTGTAGCAAATTTCAGCATTGCGGGCCAACTCCGACCATTCTTTAGTTGTGAGACAATCCTGCAGGGAGGTGCTTTCGAGCCGATCCCACCTGCACCGCTGGACGTCGAGACGCCCACTCTCAATTGACTCCCTGATCTCTGGTGGTCTCGGGGGTCCCTCTGCCGGTGCAGAGAGCAAAGGGGGAGGTTCGCTCCACCTGTTTTCCCAAAGATGACTCTCAGTAGTACTAAATTGTTTCGGACCATTCATTTTCAAGGAGCCAGAAAAACCCAGATTCTCAGGAAAAGGAGACGCCTTGAAGCTCTAAGGCCTCCAGTTCTGGAGATTGGGAGGACAGGATGGGCCCCATAAGACTAAGTGGGAACGCTGGTGTGGTATTAGAGGGAGAGGACTGAATTCCAGCTCTGCCACACAAGAGCAGAGCCTTCTTAGGCAGGTTGCTTCATCTTTACGAGTCTCAGTTTCCCAGCCTATAAAATGGCTCTGAGGAAATGCAGTCATTCATTTATTGAATGGACATTTGCTGCAAACCTCAAAGAGAGGTTTATGGGAGTCAGATAATAAACTCACGGGAAAGCATCAGCGTTGAGTTTGGTTCACAACAAGTGTTCAGTAAATGTCAATCTTTTTCCTTCTCCCACAGGAAGATTAAAAAAAAACACCCTGGATGAGCAGCCCCAGCTCTCCCAGATGCCAAGGGGACACCCGGGTTCTGATTTATAACATATTTACCCTGCGAACAATTGTTTGTGTTTTGATAGTCTTGTTTCAGCCCAAACAGCAGTCTGCAACCACACTCTTAAGAAACTAAAAGCAAACCGAGAACCTGACACAAAGGCGAACACGCCTATTAAAAGACGCAGACGTTTTAGTCACTTCTGAGGGGCAGCTGGGAGGGGCCGGATCTTCCTTTCTTTAGAGGCGAACAGAACTAAGCAGTTAAAGGTAATTAAAGGTATTTGGGGGAGATAAGAGGACTGAACTTCCCACTATGATTGAGGGGTGGGCACTTGATGTATTCAAAAGCTGGTCCCCCAGCCCCAACCCCTCCACAACCAGGAAACTCCAAGCCTGGGCTTCTGGGGAAGAAGTGGGCCCTGGGGAACTTCAAAATTCCCAGAATGAGAAGGAAGCTACTGCATTAAATTGCCCCTAAGGGCCTTTCTACACTCTGAGACCAGGAAACAGCACTGTAAAGGAGCACTTCTCCCCAAGAGGGAGGGAAATACCATCTCCTCCTCCAGCCTCATGCCAACTGTCAGCACGGAAGGCAGGAAGAGGCAGATCCTGCTGAGACAAGCAGCCTTGGAGACTGCCTGTCATCGAGCAAGTAAAGACAGGCCTGGAGCGCACCGGCCGCCTTGCTTTCACCAGCTTCTGCAACAGACAAGCTTCCCGGAACATCCCCGGCTGCCGCATCTGCCAGGCAACAGTTGTTCCAGTAAGCATGTGGGTGTCAGCTCAGCACTTTGGTGTCCCCTCCCCACCAAATTAAATGAGATCTTACTGGCTAATATTTTGCCTAGAAATGGAATGAACATCTTCCAAAGGCAGCTGGAAGCATTTCTCAAGTGCAGCAGGAACAAAGTTTGGGCTGAATGAGGAAGGGAGAGGTCCCGGGTCTAATACTACAGTGATGACACTGAGGATGCTTGCTCCCTGTCAGTTACTCCACACATGATCTGGTAGTCCTTACACAACCCTGCGCCTAGGTATTATTACTCTGCCTTAAAGATAAGAAAATTGAGGTTCAGAGTGTTGGCCAATTGCCACGTAATTGATGAGGGGCAGGACTCGAACCCAGGGTTCTGGGTGGCTCAGCGGTCAAGATTCCACCTGCAGTGCAGGAGCCACAGGAGACGCAGGTTCGATCCCTGGGTTGGGAAGATCCCCTGGAAGAGGGCACGGCAACCCACTCCAGTATTCTCACCTGGAGAATTCCATGAACAGAGAAGCCTGCTAGGCTACAGTCCATAGGGTCGCAAAGAGTCGGACACAACTGAAGCGACTTGGCACGCATGCATGACTCAATCCCAGACTTAACTCCAGGCCCCACAGTGTTTTCTGAGAGCCTGGGATACCAGACTCATACCCCACTCGTGAATCCCTGACCTGGGTGCTTAGCCCAGAGACTGAACTAACATAGTCAGTACTACTAACTACAAGGATGACGAGTAAACATTCTCTAATGTACCCTTTAGAAGAAGACAGAAAACCTGACTTTGAGAGACTATTTCCTGATGGCCTATTTGAAGAGATGCCTGTTTCTAAATGTCTTCCAAGGGGTCTGGAAAGCTCATTTGGAGAAGAAACCGAATGAGTTTCCCAAAGGTTTTAACAATGCAAACAATGCAGAATACAGAAGTAGCTGTTGACTTTAGCCTTCCGGGCAATACAAATAACAGGAAGCTCAAACAGATAATAGGGTACCTTTCCTCTACCCTGAGAAACAGTCCTTAAGGAAGGCCGGAGATTATCTGATGATGTTTGTCTGAAAGGAAACAGAGCTGACCCAAACAAGTTTCAAAAGAGAGCCATGGGGAGCCCCACCCTCTGTCCCCAGTAAGAAGAATCTAGAATATCCAAGGCTTGCCTCCCCAAACCTTGCTCCATCTCTTCTCTCCCTCAGCAGAACATGTTTCCTCCTTGTCTTTCACAGCCATCCTGAACATCGCACATATTCAGCCTCCGTTTTGTACCTTTGCAGGAAACCATGGAAGAGACTCTATCTAGGTGATGACGGCCAAGAGGAATGGAAACTGGGGTGGTGCACAGTCACAAAGGGAGGAGAAAAGATGTGGTCAGCTTGCTGACCCTCATTTGCTTTCTAAGCAAATTTGTCTCTTACTCCAACAAATAGATGATACATACGTGGATGGATAGGTACATAGACCAACAGATAGATACAGATGATAGACATATATGATAGATACATGGATGGACGAACAGACAGATACATAATAGATACATGGATACATACATACGTAGTTGTTTTTTTTAACTGAATTTGGACATCACAGACTGAATCCACCAGGGTAAGCCACAATCTCACAAATCCAACCAAATAGTAAAGTGGATACAGGCTTTCAGAAAAGAGAAGACCAATTCCAAGTCTATTCATTCAACAAGGTTTTATCCAGTGCCTCCATGGGCACTGTGCTAGGCACTGAGACCAGGGCATTGAAAAAGGTCAGCAAGGTCATTGTCCCGATGTAGACTATGGTCCAGGGAAGAAGACAAACACTCAACAAGGCAACCACACAGCACAGTAAATGTTGTAAGAGAAGTGCAAGGTGCTGAATGCTTAGTTTAAAGGGAAGCCTTTCCTCCCCAAGGCCTCTGCTGTCCTCAAGAGATACCTCCCCGAGGCATTGTCATTTCAGCTGAGAACTGAAGGATAGACAGGGAACTAGCAGGCCAGGCTCAGCAGGCCTCGCAGTCAGGAAATTCATCCTCAGAATAAAGCGTAAATCATTTCAGTTTGATAGAATCCATTTCCTCTAGCTCTTTCATCATTAGATTTTGAGAAGCAAGGCCCCCTTCCTGTGTCAGAAACCATCACATTCTTGAGGTCCACATTAAACATCCCCTGGGTTTCTCTTCCCTGGATTCAGTCCTTATAAATGTTTTAATGATACTTAAGTGATAAAAAGGAATGGAAAACAAATTTAAAAATTCTGAGTTTTCCTCCATGCTGTTAGATTCATGAGCCCACTGCACGGAGGCAGGACACTGGCCCAGAAAACCCACCTGTCCATCTTTGGACTTATCAAAATGTTACGATGTTGGGCCCTTGAGCTTTGGACTCAGAGAAACAATTAATATTTGGAAGGAGTTTTTCTGCTTATGAAAGAGCAATTATTCATACAAAATTCAATAGTCAATTTAGATTCCCTGAGCAAGTCTGATCCATGGGGAGTCAACACAGTGTGGTTGCAGGAACATTAACTCTGAGAGGGGAGAAGTTAGGGTTCAAATCCTGAATCTGCATTAATTCTGTGATCCTGGGAAAGTCGTTAAACGTCTCTCCTCTACAGGAGTGTAATAACGCTAACCGGGAAGTTGATGTGAGTGCTGGATTAGATAATGGAGCTGAACACACTTCACACACATTAAAACACTCCAGGAGTGTAGTTTTTGAAAAAGGAAGCCGGCCTTCTCCCTTGGGGTTCATCATTTCATAATTTACAGGAAGAGATGCTCTTCCCAGGTCGCAGTAATTCTTTTTAAATGGATCACTACAGACTCGTGGTCCTCAGCAAAGTGTAGCTCCAGCAGCGCTGAGATGAGCTGCAATGATGAGTTTCTAATAATAAAGTGCCCAAGTGTGCAAAAGATGGACTATCTTTTGTAAATTATAACAGATTTAAGGTTATTCCCTGATATGCTTTTACTGGAGAGAGAAAAAGATAAAGTTACAGCTATCGTGATTGAGTATAAACCCAGACCATCCAAGCCTCCAACTGCAGAGTGCCCCCCCATGTGAACTCTTGTCAGTGAGGTGTGTCTTCCCAGGAGAAGCGTGAGGGTGTGACTTAGAAAACACAAGAACTTGCCTCTTTTTTTTTGCCTACATAGAATTGCAAATCAAACTCTACCAGCCGTGTCGACTCCCTTAGAGCCTTATTGATTATAAGAGACATTGCTACCAATGCAATAAAATTCTTCTAATTGAAAGTGCTGCTGGGAACAGGAGGCCATCAACTCCTAACTCATTCGGGTGGATCATGACTGGTCTAAGTCGAACACTGTGGTCAGAGTTCTCCTTGCCAGTGATCGGGTTAGTGCGGGTCTCCTGAGGAATGGCACCCCATTCTTCCAATGAGAAGAAAAGCGAAGTTGCTCAGTCATGTCTGACTCTTTGCCACTCCATGGACGGTAGCCCACCAGGCTTCTCCATCCATGGGATTTTCCAAGCAAGAATACTGGAGTGGGTTGCCATTTCCTCCTCCAAGGGAAGTCAATTAAGGACTTCTGGAAAATCCCTCCTTCCATTTTTTTAGAAGAGATATTTATAAATAAGTATTCCTTCTTCTGGTGGTAGACACTGCTTTTTGTTTTGTTTTTCCATAGGATGTCTGGAGCTGTGAGAGTCAATTTGGGACCATGAAGGAGGCTAAACTATAGGAAGACACTATGAGGGGCAGAGTGGAAAGCTGGAAGAAAACTGGATCTTTGATAACATCATTGAGCTTCTGGAATCATCCTGTTTCCATACTTCTTGCTGTGCTAGACAACAGTTTATGAGGGCTGATTATTCTGTTACTTACAGTGATACCAGCTGACATGCACTGATGTGGGTATACCAAGAAATATGTGACAGATAACAATTACATGGGCTGACACATCATGGCTTGATGCATAGATGGGCTGTGGCTTTTGTTCAATTATGACAGCTATAACTCCATCCTTATCTCTCCAACCCAAGAAAGCACATTTGAACAAAAGGAAAAGGATGCTATCATCATCACTGGGAGGGGGAATAACCTGAATCTATTCTTGTTTAGAAGACACAGTTGTTTATAACTGACCATCTGGATGGCTGGTGCCTATATTCTGCTAATTGATAAATACTATTAGCATTGTGCATGTGTGTGTGTGCACATGTCCAACTCTTTGCAACCCCACGGACTGTAGCCCTCCAGACTCTGCTGTCCATGGAATTTTCCAGGCAAGAATACTGGAATGGGTTGCAATTTCCTACTCCAGGGGATCTTCCTGACCTATGGATCCAACCTGCGTCTACTGCATTGTCAAGCAGATTCTTGATCACTGTGCCACCTGGGAAGCCCAGCCTTTGCTTTTATCTGAAAGCATTCTAAGTGATGCTTTGTGGGAGTTTTTTTGTTTTTGCTTTTTCCTTACCACATCTATCTCACCCTTCCGATAGAGTCCACTCTGGTCATCTCCAAGTATTTACCACCAACAAAAGATAAAAAAGTGAGGCCCCTGTAGTCAAATAGTTGGACATCTGAATCCTCCTGCCTGGACCCAGCTGATGCACCTGCATGGCTGCTGGAAGACATCCTACAAACCAACCCTTAAGTACACATCAATTAGATCCTGGCCTCAAACTCTTGCTACCAAAGTGTTCAAAACAAGACCAAGAAACTTCCAATAAAATGGACCAAATTTGACCCTAAACCAAGGCTTAATGCTCAAGATACCTACGTAAATTATGAATTTTTCCCCCGTGGGAAAATGATACTTTTTGTTTCCCAGAGTTTGGGTTCCTTCATTTCCCCAACATGTGCTTCTAAAAGTTTGAGTCAGCTTGGAGGTTCTCATGGTTCTCTTCCCACCACTGTCTATTGCAGGGCAGGTGGGACAAACCTATTGCTTTCAGAATTTTGAGGAATAAAACTTTCTTTTTTGGCCCTCTTATTCAGAGGACCCCATGTGAGGCAGCCAGAACAGGAGCTGCCATGGCTAGAGTTGTGATGAGGAGCTCTGACCCCACCTACCAAACTGTACGCTGGACTTGAGAGCTGGTGGGATTGAGGAGTCCAACAGGTAGCCCCACCCCCTACATGGGGCTTTAGGGATCCTGCAAACACAGTCACTGCTATTCATTGAGAAGTCTTCTCTGATGCTCCAATTCAGGCGCGGTCTCCCTGTTACATGCTCTCACAAGCTCCTGTACTTCTCCTTCTGAGCTCTGACCACAAGTGTAATTAAACACGGGTGTAATGAGTTGTTTACAGCGTCTTCCCAGCTCGAGCAGAAGTCCCATCACAGCAGAAACTGTGCCTCTCTTGTTTAAGGTTGTATTCCTGGTGCCTGGCAGAGTGCCTGGCATATATTGGTATTCAGTAAATGTATGTTGAGTAAACAAATGCACCATTTGAAAATCACTGACTGCTCAGAGAGGCTAGGTAAGAGCTAGGCCAGGTGATGCTGGGCCTTTTGGTTTCCAAAGGTTCACTGAGTCATAAAGGATCAAAACAAAGACCAGGTATGCATGCATGAGGTACTACACAGGAAACCAGACCCGAGAACAGCGAAGGCCCCAGCAGAGTATAAACACCTGCACTCTTTCCCACTGTGTCACACACGCACACACAAAACCCAAAACCCAGGACTATTTTCTCTTCCTCTCTGTCCCTTCAAATCTTCTAGCCCTGGTCAGCCATATGTCCTCCTGTTTAGCGCCCTTTCCTATCATCTCAAAGGATGAAATGGAAAGGGTACTGGATGGACGGTCAGAAATCAGAGTTTTGACTCTAACCGGTTGTGTGACCTTGAGCAAGTCATGTGCAGTCTTTGAGATGGCCTTCCCATAGTCATCCAAAAGAAAGAGGTGGACTCTCTAATTTCCAGCACCTTTCCCCATCCTGACACACCATCATCATTGGCTTTGTGTCACCAGATCCTGAAAATTTCTCACTTAGGGCCCTTTCTCCTCTTTTTCCTCTTTGGATCCTTAATTCAGTGCTGCTATAGGATGCAGCTCAGCCTTGCACCTTCTAAGCCCGAGCAAAGCATCTGAAAACCCTCCCTCATTTGCCTCCAGCACTTTTACTGAGTCACTGCAGTAGGGGTATTGTGACACAACTTGGCAGGGCACCGCAATCCCCTGCAGGCTGGCTGCCTCTGCCCGCCTCCGGAAACGGCAGGATCAAGAACTTGAGCACATACCAAGGGCCCTAGATAAGCACTGCCCTGGAGAGGAGGGCAGCACGTAGGAGACGGGTGAGCATTCCGAAGACTACAATTTCAATGACTGGGGTCAACCAGCAACAGGAGACAGAGATAGAGGGGAAAGTGACTTCAGGTAATAATAGAACCTTGTAGTTTCTACATCACATGTTTCTGCCTACCAGCACAAAATACTTTTACACCAGCAGGTAAAGGTGGAGAGGTCTAGGGGAGGCAGACAGATTATTACCGCCATGCCATTTCACACAGTGTACTGAAACATTAGACAGATAAAGCCAGCAGCCCAGGGTCACACAATTAGGCTTTGGGAATTAGAGCAGTGTCCTAATCTCACCCAGGGGCTATTTCCAGTAGACTCCTGATGGAGCCTTTGTTTATCCCTTGGTTCTACCTTATCTTACCTGCCCAGGCAGTGAGCTTGCTTTTTTCCCTTGGGGATGAACAGGGGGAAACTGGAGCGGCTCAGAGTGGGCTGACCAGCCTGAGTTCAGAATCCAGCCTTCTTGACTTGGATGCTCCAGCAGGGCCAGCCTGTGGAATGCTACTACTGTTTGTATCTGGGAGGCAAGGAAGAGCCCCCACCCCCCACCCCCACCCCCGTGGCAGCTGAGAATGCAGAGGCTCCAGGGCTGATAAAAGTTGTAATTAACATGCACATACAACCCTTTCATCTTCAAAGGCTTTAACTAACATGAGTTAGCTATGCCTCCTATCATCCCCATGGCTGAGGAATCATTTTTGTCTTCTCAGTTGACAGATGAAGAAGTTGATGCGAGAAGCTACCCTTGGCCATGAGGTCTGGCCCTTGTTCAAACAGAGATTTCTGGCTCCAAGCACCTTACTTCACAGTGTTGATGGGAAAACAGAATGTGAATGAATCAGAAGAGAAGGCTCAGGGAACCAACTCCTCTGGGAAAGAGGCTGCATTTATACCATTCTGGAAGGAGACTGAGTCTATGGTATGGCTATTTAACCAGATTAAGTGGGCTAAACTCCCAGCGTTACACACACTATCATAAAGGTACGCTAGAAAAGCCCACTGCTCTATTGTGGTGATGTCTGTGTGATACAGGAGGGTCAAATCCTCCACACTGTGCCCATAACAGACATCATTAATTGACCACAGCACTCTCTGTGGGCTTCCCAAGTGGCACTAGTGGTAAAGAACCCACCTGTCAATGCAGGAGACATAAGAGACGTGGGTTTGATCTCTGTGCTGGGAAGGTAAAGAGTCTGCCTGCAATGCAGGAGACCCAGGTTCAATCCCTGGTTCAGGAAGATCCCCTGGAGAAGGAGATGGCAACCCACTCCAGGATTCTTGCAGAGGAAATCCCATGGACAGGGGAGTCTGGCAGGCTACAGTCCATGGGGTCGCAAGAGTCGGGCACGACTTAGCGACTAAACCACCACCACCAATATTCTTGCCTGGAAAATTCCATGAAGAGAGGAGCCTGGTGGCCTGCAATCCATAAATTCCGTGGTCAGAGGAGCCTGGCAGACTGCAGTCCATAGGGTTGCAAAGAGATTCGGACATGACTGAAGCGACTCAGCACGCATGCATGCAATCTTTGTGGCTGAGCAAAGGTTTGGCTTCTTAGCACAGCCTCTCAGGCAGCCTCAAGTCATCAGTGGGAAACAATACAGGAGGTGAAATCTGTTTGCTATTGCTGCCCTGCTGTAGAGCCTGTTTGCGATTCTCTTAAACTGCCAAAAGTTGCCAAAGTTTTTATCTCAACCAATGTTGGAGCTGACCTTTTTCTGAACTCTGTCTAGCACTGCCTAAAGAGGGTGTCATGAGAACTTCTAAGTCTCTGGAATGGAATCTCATAGATGGTGCCACTTGATCACTTGGAATCTGTCCAACATCACCCTTCACTGTTCTTCAACATGGTGTCTCTTAATTAAAGGGCATGGAGCCCCTTACTGACCCCCAATCAAGTCATACTTATTTCCCCAACTTTAAACTTTCAGTTCATTCTTTACACTTTCCTAAGTCACTCTCCTTTCTCTGTTTATCTTCTTACTCACGGATGGCACCCCTCTCCAGTACTCTTGCCTGGAAAACCCCATGGATGGAGGAGTCTGGTAGGCTGCAGTCCATGGGGTCGCTGAGAGTCGGACACGACTGAGCGACTTCACTTTCACTTTTCACCTTCATGCACTGGAGAAGGAAATGGCAACCCACTCCAGTGTTCTTGCCTGGAGAATCCCAGGGACAGGGGAGCCTGGTGGGCTGCCGTCTTTGGGGTCGCACAGAGTCGGACACGACTGAAGCGACTTAGCAGCAGCAGCAGCAGCATGCTCAATTCATCCTCAAATTTTTACTGCTTCCATGAAACCATCCTACATAACTGCCACACACAGAAATATCTGCTCTCTTATATACTTTCTTCACTTGTTTAGTTCTTCTTTCACCAAACAGTAAATTCTCTGAGGACAGAAACTAGATCTGCTTCCCTCACTTCTTTCCACAAAGCCAATCACATAATAGTTTTTTAGTGCATCTATTGAATCGGTGGGTTTATCCCCATTTTACACCCAGAGAAACAGAGGCAACTAATAAAGGAAGAATCTTGTGCCCACAGTCATCCTGTAACTAAGATGGAAAAACATGCTGAGGCTCCGCTGGCCACATGTGGTTCTCACTTCTCTTAGAAGGCAGTGTCGGGGGATTGACTGGAGATACAGATGACTGGACCGTATCCAGCATTACCGAGAGCAGTGCCAATGACAGGAGAACTGAATCCATTCATAAGTATTTCAACTTCTGGTCAGTGGATTCTAGATGGATATGAAACAGGGCACACCCAGGATGCACTGTGACCTGACAAGGGTTTTCAGTGACCAATAGAAGATCAGAATCCCAACAGAGCATTTAGTCTCTGACCTACCACCTTGAAGTGAAGGGTTAGTCGCTCAGTCATGTCTGACTCTTTGAGACCCCATAGACTGTAGCCTGCCAGGCTCCTCCATCCATTGAATTCTCCATGCAAGAATAGTGGAGCAGGCTGCCATTTCCTTCTCTAGGGGATCTTCCCGACCCAGGGATTGAACCCGGGTCTCCTGCATTGCAGGCAGATTCTTTACCATATGAGACACCAGGAAAACCCAACTTATCGCCTGGACAAACTCCTAAGTAATGTAGTCTTTCTAACTTCCTTCCCCACTTCCTGCCCTCACTGAGCAGGAAGAGTTTCTCTGGTTCCACAGAAAAGAAATAAATATCTTAGTAGGAGTCTGGAAGTTTCTCCACAGAAGAAGCAACTTACCGTCTCAAAAGACTACCTGTGCCACCTTGGTATATATTTATTTCTTTGTTTTGTTTTGAGATTCCTACGGCAATCCTAGTTCTTTTCCCTAGGATGATACAGCTCATCCTCTAAGCACTGCTTTGGCTGAATACTGTGGTTCATTTTGCAACCAACATGTTACAGGGATCCCTTGAGGAAAGCTGAGAAATCCAATGTGTTCATGGAGCTTTGAGAGTGAAGGACCCAATCTTTTCTCTTCTTCAGGGGTTGACTTCTCTAGCCTCTCGAAGCAATGCTTGTTCAAAGAATATTGCATCTGGAAATGAAGTGAAAGTCGCTCAGTCGTGTCCGACTCTTTGCAACCCCATGGACTATACAGTCCATGGAATTCTCTAGGCCAGAATACTGGAGTGGGTAGCGATTCCCTTCTCCAGGGAATCTTCCCAGCCCAGGGATTGAATCCAGGCCTCCTGCATTGCAGGCAGGTTCTTTACCAGCTGAGCCAGAAGGGAACCCCTATTGCATCTGGATCCTGTGGTTAATCCCAGGACTGGCTTTGGGCAGTTTTAGCTGTGGGACTGACACCTGTTGCTAAGTTATCTGGCTTAGACTTCATCTGCTCACCTGCAAGTGGTCAGAAGGATCTGGCGGAGTCCTCTGAGCAGAGCACCTTGGCCCAGGAGTCCATCCGGCCAATTGAAGTTTAGAGTGTAACTCGGTCCATATGCTTGTTGTTTCTAGTATGGATTAATAATTCACTTCTGATATTTAACACAAACCAAGCATCACTTTTGTGTGTTGGGGGGCAGTCAGAGGGGGGAGGGACTGCACTATAGTTGTGTTATTCTTTGCATTAACTTTTATGAGGATTAGGTGTTCACAGGCCTGCAGAATGGTGGGTTTACAGAATGTGAGGCTGGGAAAGGACTGCACAGATCAACTAGAATCCTGCTGTCTCATCTGACACACGGAAAACTGGAGGCAAACTGGAGTAAAATGATTGGCTCCGCATCACACAGTGAATCAGTTACAGAGAGGTGCTAAAGAATTATAGTCATTTCTATTCTTGAGGCGCCTTCTGTGTGCTAGATCCGAGCTCCAGACACTATGTGCTGAACGTTGTTCTAGACACTTAATGTGTGCAACCACTGGGGCTCATGCTGCTCTAATGGAGCCGGGAGGAGAATCAACCTGTTTCACAGCCCTTCCTCCTTCCACATAGCCCTCCTCCAAAGCCAACCTTCTCATTCCCATCCCACCACATGGAACAACTGGTTCGGTATAGAACCATTGGAGGAAGAACTCCTCCCTTTTTTCCTTTTAACAGTGACCAAAAAGCCCACCTCTTTTCTCTGAGTATCACTGGAACATGATTTTGAGGCTTGGGTTCCGTGTACATGAAGTCAGATTTGGCAGTGCTGGGGCTGAGAGGCAGACAGACCTCTAGGAAATTAAGATCCCTGGTCTACTGGACAAAACCCAGTGAGCTCTAAACCTCTCCTGCCTTGCCTGATATGTCAAACTCGAAGAAAGACACACTCAAATTAAAGAGAATGCAGTGTAAAGTGATGTCAAGAAGATGTGAGGATCAGTGTAGGAAGCATGAGAAAAAAAAAAATAACAGGTTTCTATAGATCAGAAAGATTAAAAAAAAGATGAAAAAAATTAGCCAGAACCTATAAAAATCACAGAAGGTAAATGATGGCTTTGCTAGCCAAATCTAGAAATTTCATTCATTCAGTCCAGCATTTATTGAACATATACTATAATTGAGAAACTGACAGATGGGAACCTTAAGGATACAAAATTGTACATAATTTACATAAAACATAAGCTTTACCCTAAGGCGCTTATAGACTCACCTGTGAAAGAGAACAGAGACCATAATATAGCTCAGCAGAATCCTTTGAATTTTTTAGACAGAAATACGCTTGTGGGGTTTTCATGAATTATCAGGGAGAAACAACTAGTAGACAAAAGGGCAAAGCAAAAGTCACTTGAGGAAGTCTAGAACAAAGGTCTCCAGACCCCGGGCCATGGACCAGTTTCGGTCTGCAGCCTGTTAGGAATCAGGCTGCATAGCAGGAGGTGAGCAGTGGATAAAACTGAAACCATCTCCCCACCCCGTCCATGGAAAAATTGTCGTCCATGAGACTGGCTCCTAGTGCCAAAAAGATTGGGGACTGCTGGTCTAGAAGGATGAATCTGACCTCTAAGGTTGACCTTGGGAACATAACTAGTTCCATCACAGAGAATCCACTACAAAGATGAAGTTCTGGGCAGGAGATTTTTATGGCAGTATTACTTGTCTCTCGAAACTCTGCTTTATGTCCATGTGACCAGCTCTCTTGTGGCTACCTGTATTCTTGTCCTCCCCTTGTAGGGAAATATGGCCCTGAAACTCACTGGTGGCTGAAGGGCTGACTCAGTGACGTCAGCTGGTCTGCTACAGGCTATAAGATGACGCTCAGCTCTGTTGGAATCTGCTTCATGAACTGGACACATGTAGCAATGGCAACATTTGTAACTGGCGCACAGTATTTACATAATTTAATACTTTTGGAGCCAGCACCCTGGCTAGAAATGATCTTTCAAGACAGAGGCAAGAGGCCAGGTCTGAGCTGCATGGAACTATTCATTTCTCCCTGGCATCTCAAGTTCCATAATGGTGAACACTTGTGAAGAGGCCTTATCATCCCCACTCTAATATCTTGGTGGGTTCTCTTTGAGAGAGGAAGTAGAAGATGCTACCTAGATCCACTACTGATGTGTGTGGTTTCTTCTAGAAGGCACTGCAGACCTACTCAAGTGCAGAAAGATGTACTGAAATTGAAACCGATGGGGCTCTGTGATGAGTTGCTGCTCCCAGAACAAAGGCCCAGCTGCCTACCTGCAGGTTGAGTCAGAGGTCTCCAGGGGCCTTTGCTTCCTCCCTTCCGGGAGGGCACCCAGAAGAAATGCTACCTGCCCTCTCCCA
The DNA here is from genome assembly GCA_024291935.2 of Okapia johnstoni. Taxonomy (NCBI): domain Eukaryota; kingdom Metazoa; phylum Chordata; class Mammalia; order Artiodactyla; family Giraffidae; genus Okapia; species Okapia johnstoni. Next base: position 14,092,151 of record CM044325.1, read on the forward strand.
TGCAAAGGTAACCTGCTGGGACAAACAGCAGCCAAGCCACAGGTTTGCACTGGAGCTGGGAAGAAGCGAATAAGTAAATGTCTAGTTTGGGCCCGATTCCATGTGCCCAGGGTGAGCATGGCCTGCTGCTTGATGCTCTTCGCTGTCAGTCTATCCTTCTGTCTCCAATTCTAGCTGGTAGAGGGAAGGTCCTGGCATTAAGGACCCTTAAGCTGAGGGCAAATATTTTTACTGCTGTTCGATTGGCTCCTTTCCCAACTTTATCTTGTCATGAGCCAAGGTCCCAGATGATGGAGCCACCAGTCAGCAACCTTCACCCATCATCCAGGGGACAAGTACTGAAGTGATACTGAACAAATGACTCAATTCACCACCCCCTTGAATCCTACTCCTTCCTTAACTCCCCCTACTCCACATCCTGTATGGAAGTAAGCAGAACTTCTATCCAGGATCCAGAATGAATGAGCTGCAGAGTAGGAATGGGAAGATGTTTCCATGACAACTTCTTTCTCCTTCATATATGCAGCTCCAGCCCCCTCCTCTGACATCATGCACATAAAGGGAGAGAAAATCCAGCTCTGTGGATGTTATGATCCTGCCCAGCACTGTACTAGCAGGTATGAAGACAACCAGCAAGCATACTAGCAGGTATCCTTGTTTGGGTTTCTGGGTACCCTGATGTCTTGATATACTAAGGAAGGCACAGCAATGCAGTCAGCAAGGGCATGAACCCTGTAGCTAGACCACCTGGACTTGAAACCCAGCTCTACTACTTACCAGCTCTGTGGTCTTGGGAAAGTTACTCAAATTCTCTATGCCTCTGTTTTTTCATATGTAAAAGAGGGATAATACAAGCACGCCTTCCTAAGGTTAGTGCATGGATTAAACATGTTAGTAGAGGGAACAGGATGATGTCAGCATGTGGTCAGGACTCTGTGTTTGCTATTATTACTAACAGTAGTGACAGTATCTCCAATATATACAACTAACTGCAAAGAAACAAACCCAAAAGGTACAGGGGCTCTAACTCTCCAGAAAGGTTGAGGGTTAGAAATATGAATTTTCAGGCACAGATCAGGGAGACTCACCATGACACCATGGCAAAGTCTCAAAATTACTGGTCTCTGTGAATTCTCTCTCTCCCTAGAATTTTGCAATTAACATTCACTCTCAAAAGCTGAAGACTCGGGAAAGATTTTGGGGACCTGGGTTTTGCAAATCACCTCCTTGGTGACTCAGCCCCTCCCCACCCACCTGGGACCTATCTGCCCACACTTGCTCTTAAGAGAGACTCTTGCCTCAAGAGGACACACCCAGGCAGCCAATACACCCCCAAACTCAGGGAGATCTGGGTTTGTGAGGTTCTGGACCCCCATGACACTCACCCCTCATCCTGCCCCCAAGTTTCACGGGGTGGATGAGCCATGGATGGGTAGGCAGGACCTGCCTCGTTCGTGGTCAGCTTCACACGTGGCAAGCTCCGTAGAGACAAAGCACCATTGGCCTCCATATCAGATGTCAGGCTTTGCTGGAGACCTTTAGTAGCTGCAGGAGACCCACAGAGAAGGCAAGGATCTTCTGGGAAGTACTTCCACTTTTCTGCCAGCTGCTAACACCTTCCAGAAATTGGAGGGGGGTGGTGTTGGAGGGGTTGGAAGGGAGAGTGTGGGTCTCTCACCCAAGAACTCCAACGTCAGATTAGCACCTCCAAAATAAGCCAGAGTTCCAAGCGGGCCACTGCCCAGGAGTGTTTTATTTTGAGGTTTCAATGTGGGACTGGGTGTCATCATCCGGCCTAGCTCCCACTCTCTTCTTGGCCCGAGAAGTGAGTCATCCTGTCCTTAGACAGACGTCCCAAGTCACGGCAAGCAGCCACCAAAGCCACAAACAGCTGGGTGATCTCTCTACTTGGGCAGACCAAAAACGAGTCCTGTGGTGGGCAGCTGTCCAGGCAAGCACTCATCTCAGCCTTGTCCTGAAGGCAGTCCTCACCACCATCATCATACACAGATAAAGGCCTCTGCATCTTAGGTAGACTGTGCAGCATGTTTTCGTATACCTGGATGTAGTAATTTCTATATTCTAAATATTCATTTCAGTTCAACAGTAACAAATAACAAATATGGGCCAGGACTGGGTTCTGACACTACAAAAATGAATGCGATTCCATCCCTGATGTCAGGGGGGCTCCCCACAACACTGCAGAAGAGAGATAAGAGAAGATCTATCTGGTCTGGGGTTTTCCGCCAATGAGAAGTGTGAAAGTCATGAGCACCTCTTGGCCCCAGAAGATAAATATGCTTATTGATCTTAATTTTCCTGTGCAGTTTTTAGGCTAACTAACTGGGGACCTACGGGGACCAGATATCTCCTCATCAGAGACGAGGTTGGCCAGCATTCAGTGACGTCAGGGATTCTCAGCTGGGGGTGACTTTATCACCACCCCCATTTGGCCATGTCTGGAGGCAATATAGGCTGTCATACCTGGCAGGGTCGGGGTTGGGGGGCGGCGGTGGCAGGCGTGTGCTATCAGAATCTAGAGTGTGAATAAACCAGAGATGCACCATCAGCTGTTATCCAGGAAACCTTCCACTCAACCACAAGCTACTCGAGAGCAAGGACTGTGCCCTGCTGACCATGAGCTCTCAAGACCTAACCGCTTGGTGTACCAAACAGGCAGCAAGCGCGTGAGCTTTTGCTGATATATTGTCCGGTTAATGAGCTTGCTTGAGAGTGGGTAAACGAATGGCAGGGAAACAGAAATACACACGGCCCGAGCTCATTCCCTCTTCTTCAGATGCTCCAATCTTCTCTTGTGCACATGGCCCCCTCCTCTTCCCCATCACTGAGTCCCCAGCCCTCCTGGCTGTGCCTCAGCTCAGCAAGGCTGTCAGTCCTGTGGTCCTAGTTGGCCAGGCTGTCACTCCGTGGTACAGTGCTCCACTCCACACGTAGAACCTTAAGGTTCTTGGATAGAGTCCTGCATCTCTCACATTTAATTCCCCTGTGATATCCAGTACGGTGTGGAACCCACAGAAGACACCTTATACAAGCTTAACGACTGACTAGCAATACCACATTATGGGTAGACACATGTGTTCAGATACTTACACACCTATGGGCACACCCACCATGTATATGTCCACACCTAGCAAGCAAAAACCCAGTATGTCATTTTTCCTGGGGCTTCACATATTGGGATGATCAAGAAAGAGAGAGCAGAAGGGCACAAATGTTCCTTTCCAAAGTATAAATTTTCTGAACCAGATAGTAATTTAATTGGATAGTAATTTAATTAGGCTCATTCATGAGCTGTAGAGATGTGATTTTCACTTATGCAAAAATCCATGCAAGTTTCTGACTTTTAATCACACAAAGTCATGCACGTATTTGTACAAAAAATCTATATTAAGTAGAAATATATATTGGACTTCAACTGGTAGAATATATGCATGTTTGAAATCCTGACCTTCCTGGAAAATCCAGAGTTCCCAACCACTGCGTCCATGCCAAGCCAGATCCCACAACCACACACTTAAGAAAACACCCCTTCTTTATTTGGGCAGATTGGGCTGGCTTCCCAAATCCTTGCTGGGCAGCTTCGAGGGAGCACACTTTTTAAGAAAAATACCAACTTGCTAAGGGATTAAGAGTGGCGTTCCAATTTAAGGTTGGAGGCATCAGCCTTCCCTGGTGAGTCTAGAGAACACTGGTGTGTTTCCCATTGAAGCAAAGACACAAAGGAAGTTGAGTCATCAGCATCATCTGGCTGTGCAACCCCTCAGACATTCTATCTGAAGCAAAAAAGATCCCCTTTGAGAACTCCACTTGGTCTGGCGGGATTTGCCACCTGCTTCAGTTCATTCTTTCACAAGACCCACTTCCCTTTCAGTCTCTGGGTAGAGTCAACTAAAAAGGAGGTGTGGGGAAACACAAGGGTAGCCTGTAACTCAGCCCCCATCCCAGCCAGGATGGGTGGCCGGGGGAGGCCCGCTTCCCTCCCACAACCTCCTCTTCATCAGGGACTCCCCACCTGGAACCGTCTGACACTCAAGGCCAAGCTGAAATCTCACTTGAGTGGCCACGTGTCACCTCGCACCCCACATTGACTTTCTGTTCAAGATCCTTGCCTTTTCTAGAGAACCGTTATCAGCTCATCACCGGGGTCCTCGACATTCCCCCTCACTGGGGCACACACAGCCAGCTAAACGCTGAGAGTTTCCACTGAGCATGTAACGAGGGGGCTTCCTGGGTCATTGCACCTAGAATGCTTGCAGGGTCAGAGCTTCTGCAAGGCCTCCCTTTTCTTCGTATCCAGGCAGAAAGCCTTGCCCTGACTTGTCTCTTAGACAAGGAACAGCCTCTCCCTTTTTTCCAAGCCTGCAAATGAGAGCATGTCTAGAAGGGCAGCTGGACTCTGATAAGGGAATTGACTAATTTTAGTAACAAATAGCTAGGTTGGCATCTCTCGACAGCTGTGGCCAGGACTGGAGAGAGACAGGCCAGGGCAGAACAAGACAGCCAAGAGTTCTCAGCCTGCCGGGGAAGAGGAAAGCCGCTCATCCCAGGCTTCATGTTTGCTGGCCTCACACAATTTAGCTGTGTGAAAAAGATTGCTAAACATACACAGGGCTGTTGTGAAGCTTATATAGGATAACCTGTTCAAAGCCCATGGCTGAATGCCTCGTGTGAAGTTGTGTGCATGTGTGCTCAGCTGTGTCCGACTCTTTGTGACCTCATGAACTGTGTAGCCCTCCAGGGTCCTCTGGCCATGGAATTTTCCAGGCAAGAAGACTGGAGTGGGTTGCCGTTTCCTCCTCCAGGGGATCTTTCTGAGCCAGGGATCGAACCCACATCTCCTGCATCTCCTGCCTTGCAGGCGGATTCTTTGCTATTGAGCCACCAGGGTCAGTGCTCGGTAAATGGTATTTCCTGCAGATCTAGGACCCTACTTTGTAGAGGAACCGAGTGTCAGGCTTTTAAAGCTGGGATGCTGCTAACTGAGAGGGATCCAGCAACACTCCAGGAGACACTGGATAGGACAGAGGGTCTACCCCAAGCAGCCACTTTGCTTGATAAGAAGAAATTTATCATCTTTATTCTTACATTAAACTCAAACTGGATATGTTGTGGAGGAAAACATAAAGTTGTATTGAGCAATGTTTTAAGACAGCAATTTAAGGTGTGAAATAAACGTTGCTACCTCTGTAGACCACACATTCCCCACTCACTGTAAGTAGTGGAGGTGGGGCTCAGTCCTGGAGGATCAAGGTATTTCAGAAACCTGAGGTTTGGAAAGCGTCCTGTGCTAACACTCGGCCTGAGAGAGGGGAAGTCACCTTTCTCTCTTTGGGGATCTATTTCCTCCTTGGGAAAAAGAAAGGGTTTTTCTAAATGATCTTTGGAGTCTCCATCTCTGAGTCTACAATAGTGAGTCAAGAAATATTTCTTGAATGAGTGGAAAGGGATCTGTCATAAACTAAGAATTTCACGCTGCCCAGCAGCCTCTCCAAATTGCATGGGCCAATTTGGAAAAAGAACGGAAACTTCTTCTACTGGCTGCAAGACTCAAACACACCTACTTGGCACTGTGCCTTTGCAGGAAGGAAGATGTCCATTGTGTATTTGGGGAACAACTGAATTAATTGATGCTAACCAACCTCCGAGGGGAATGGAGGTTTGCTTTGTTGCTGCTTCACCTGGGAAAACACAGCCAAAAGTCTAACTCCCAGAAAGAGGGGTCTCTAATGCTCAGAGGGATCAGAAGGGTGCCAGCCACCCCCAAAGCCCCAGAGCTCTCAGATGCAGCCCTCTTTCTAAACACCAGGGGCACAATCCTCTAGCAAGGACATCTCACCCACAGAGGAAAGGAGGCAGACAGGTACGGAGGGCTCCCTTCACTGCCCTTTACCCAGGGCCACTTCCTTCCTTCCACATGTGAAACCTAGTTCAAGATATCTGTTCTCCACCTTCAAAAGTTTGGGTCCAATGCTGCTTAACTGTATTTGGCCATGTCTCTACTTCTTGCTTTTCAGTATGAGATCAGACACTTTCTTCCTCCCCAAAGCCTTGCCACTTGCCCAAATGTCCACATTGTCCTCTGGAGCCCACCACTTTCGCTGGTGGAGCAGCAGAAGAGTCTCCCCGCCTCCTCTTTGTTCTTCTCTCTGCCTGCCCAGCCCGAGCCCACTGTTAAGTCACATCTCCTTTCCAAGTCTCAGTTCCTTCCAAACAGCTTTACAAGCGCATGAAAGCCTGGGCCCAGGCAGTTATTGCTACTGGCATTTTTTTTTGCGCTTCCTCCAAATGACTCTGCCCAAAGGGACCACGGAAACCCAGAGCAGGATGAGCCTGCCCATCTGGGGGGAATGGAGGAACTTCAAGGGTCAGGATAGTGCCAAATATCGGGGGATGGGGTCCTTTAGAAGAACTTGGGCTACGGGATGAAGGAGTCAGGAGTCAGAATCTTCAGAAGCAAAGCAGAGGGGCCCCGGGGAGGTAACACATGAATAGACTTCCCTACAAGCAAGGGAGACACCAGCCTGGTTCAAGCTCTTCCCTGAGGCCAGGCTCACATCTCTCCCTGAAATCTTCCCCTACTCTCTCCCATCCCAAGTATTTCTGCCTTTCAAGAGTTCCTTGGAGCTCCAGTTCCCTTTAAAAGCCTCCTCTAAAGCCTCTGGTCCATCACCTCCTTCCACAAAATCCTTTCTGGGTTTGTCCATGTCATACATACAGCTTAACCAGTTCTAACTAAGCAACAGGCAAAGAAGCTTGGTTCACAGGACCAGCAGTCTTCTGACTGTGTGAACACAGGCAAGTCACTTAACCTCTTTGAGCTTCGGTTTGTTGCCCTCCTGTAAAACAGGGCTAACGGCGGGACACTTCTCAGTGGGCCACTGTTGAGGGTAAAACGAGATAACACATGTAAAGAATTTAGCACAGTGCCTGGTCCAGCCCAAATGTATCATAAATGGTGGCTGGTGCTGTCATTCTGATTACTGTTAATTATTATTATTAATTATTATTTTTCTGATTCAGTAATCTAAATCCTAGACACTCACTTATCCTCAGTCTAAAGTATCCCGGTAGGACTGTGTCTCTTACTTTCCTGGTACCCCCATAGCTGGGTTTAATAAACACTTGCTGAGTAGAATTAACCACAGGTTGAGCTGTTTTAATGACCCAGCTGGCACTTCTTAAAAGAAAAATTAATTTTGCTAGTGATAAGCAAATCAGCCATGTAATTATCTGTACATATAAAGACAAAGAAAAGGAATGCTTGGAGTTCAGCCTCGCCAAAATACCTCACACACAGCCACCTCCTCGACAGCCCCCGAGAGGCACAGACCCTGTGGGGCTGGGATACCAGCTCCGGGATCCCTGATGCCACCCAGGAGCCTGCTTCCCTGTCCTGCTCCCAGGCTGCCAGGCACCGGGAGCCACATGACTGTCTGAATTTCCCCTAACTGATTGGCAGACTGCAGGAGGTTGCCAGGATGGAATAGCTGGCCGAGTCATTGCCTCTTCCACTCACACTCCCTGCCCCAGGCTGGCACCTCGTGGCGACCCAGAACCTTGCCACAGAGAAGGTTCAAGTTCCCACAAGCGTTAAGATTCCTAGTGATTGGAGCCAATTGTAAGAGCTTTGGAACCTAGGTGAAATGGGGGAGCCACAGGAACTCAGAATCCCTTTCTGGGAAGCTCGCTGCCACCAACTCTCAGATGTGGCAACAGTGCCCACCTCTATGGCCACCTCACCAACACCCCGGTCGCTACCCCAGCCCCTGTCCCTGTCCTGCGCAGCCTGGCTTCAAGCGCCCTTGGGCACAGGAGCCTGTTAATCCAGACACAGGCTGCGCGCACCCAGGAGTACAGTTCCTTTCTGCCTTGTGCTCCACCGGCTCCAACCACCCCACCCCAAGCCGCGCGCCAACAGCCTGCCCAGCAAACTTTTCTGTGCTCTTTCTCTTTGCCATTCCACAAAACGGTGCTTCCCACCGACAGGCTCTCCAAGAGCTTAGCGCAAATCCTCGCCCGGTCCTCCTTCGCCAAATCCCAGCCGCTCGCCGCCCACTTGACCCTGGCACCCCCAGGGCCAACGAAGCCCGAAGCCCGAGCGCCTGCCTGCCGGCTGGGTCCGGGCCACTCCCTCCCGTCCGAGCGGGCACTCACCGATCTGCGCCAGGCTCAGCTGCACGAGGCAGAGTCCCCAAGCTGCGCACCACCAAAACGTGTCCATGGCGTCGGAGCGACCGACAGAGCGAGCGGAGTGGAGCCGGAGGGGCCGGGCGCTGGGCGGGGGCCGGCGGAGCACTGGGCAAGCAGGGCGCCCGAACCTGTCGGAGGCTGGGGTCCCGCTGGCAATGAGGGCGCCTCGGAAGTTGGGTGCAGTTTTTATTCGAGGGTTGAGAGAGTGACCTAAGAGGGAGGGAGCGAGGGAGGACACACCCAAGCGAGGGGGCTGTGACTAAGCAGCCGGCAGAAGTTTAAAGACGTACCAGCTCTCCTTAGCCCTGGCCCCCCCCGCCCCCGCCCCGTTCTCCCCCGAGATAATAAATCGGGGTGCCTGGGCGCGCACCCCAGAGGGCCGAGGGGTCCCCGTGCACCCAGGACGCACCGACTTTTCTCTCCTGGCGGCTGGGAGCGCAGCCTCTGGACGCAGGAAGGAATGACTGAATCCTGAAACTTCTCCTCTTTGGGTTCGGTCTCTGGCCTCTCCCCTCCGCGAAGTTTCTCTTTTGACTCTGGCTGAGGAACTCTTCTCTGTGGGTTTCACAGGCAGCTGAATATTCTGAGAGAGGGGCTGGGACAGTGGAAGTGTGTTTTTCCCCTGCCCATGGTCGGGAGCTTGCGATTCTTCCAGGGGAGGGAGGAAGAGCTCATCGTCCTTCCCTTGAAAGAGGAGTTCATTAACACGTTTCGGGTGGATTTTTGATTCTTACCAGGACTGCTCAGGGAAAGCTAACGGTAGCCAGCCATGGGGCTGGTATTTGGCTCTACTGACCTGTGCATCATCTTCCGGTCCCAGGCTGGCACCTGGCTCCATCCATCCATTCCTCCTTGGCTTACTCACACTTTCACTCATCCTCCCAAACACCCACGGATTCCTCTATCTACCCATTTTATCTTACATCTCTCCAGGGCTCACACATCTATCTACCCTCCTGTCCATCCAGTATGCACTCCCATGCACCCGGCCTCCTGTCCAGCCATGTATCCAACCACATAGCCTTTCGTCTACCCATCCATCAAGCACATTTTCTTCCAACCACCCTCCCATACAACTTCTCATCCATCTATTCTTAATCTTTTCACATCTCTTTGTAAATCCACATCCATCTGTATACTATTCTCCCCTCTATCCATCCATACCCACACATCTGTTCATACGTGTATTCACACATCATCCATCCATCCATCCATCCATCATCTGCATATCCATTCATCATTTTATCCCACCTCTCACCCACCCACACATCGATCGCTTCTTTCTTGCTCCCATTTATATTCCTATCTACGTGAACATTAATCCACTTTCCCCCATCTCTTCTACTCAGCAAATCTCAGAAAAGGGAGGAGATTGTCGTATTCCTCGGTGGAGGCATTTTGGAGTTTGAAAAATCATATTTTGCATTATAATTCCACATCTATCTGTAACATTGTGATGCAATATTTGAAAAGCAAATGCAGCATTTATGGCTAACTTGGACTACTGAAAGTAAATCTGAATGGAATTCTTGCCTGGTGAGACACACAGAATATGATAGAGGTTACCAGAAACTGTGACAAGACCCTGAAGGAGCCTTGCCAGCATTTCTAAGGCAGAGTAATCCCATTTTGATTTTGGAGAGCAATTGGAACATTTGATCAGATGAAAAGGTTGAAGGGGGACAGCAAGATATGAGGTTAGGGGGTAAGCAGGGGCCAGTTTGTAAATTATACTAGGAATTTTGAACTTGATCTCCAAGAAACAGGAAGTCAGTGCAAGTTTACTATTGCTGTTGCTGTTTTTGTACTAAAATACACCTCATAGAAAATTTAACATTTTAGCCATCAGATAGCATTTCATGCAGTCACAAAATTGTGCAGCCATCACCACTGCTTTAGTTCAGGCTGCCATAACAAAGTACTATAGACTGGGTAGCTTAAACAACCGATTTATTTCTCACAGTTCTGGAGGCTGAGAAGTCCACGATCAGGATGCCAGTATGGTTCGGTTCTGGTGAGAACTCTCTTCTGGTTTGCAGAGAGTCATCTTCTCTGTCCTGTCCTATCCTCACAAGAGGGAGAGAAGGGGATGGAGGGGGAGAGAGAGGACAAGCTCTCTTGCGGGTCTCTGCTTATAAAGGCACTAATCCCATTCACGCGAGCTCTGCTCACATGACCTAAACTACCTCTCAAAAGCCCCACCTCCTAATACCCTCACGCTGGGAGTTAAGATTTCAACATATGAACTTGCAGGGGAGACAAACATTTAGAACAAATGCTATGTAGTTCAGTGTGAGTTTTGAGTTAGGAAGAGCCTGCTTGACTAGGGGCTGCTCCTCTTGCATTTTCAGGGAGAGTATTTGGGGCTGAAAGATCACTGGACTTACTGTTCCCCAGCTGCTCAGTGGCTGACATTGCACGTCTCAAGGGGTGGCCGGTCTGAAACAAAGAGCCCCACTTGACCAGCAGGCACGCTGATAAATGCTACAGTAGTAACTGAGTTGGCCGAGCCATCTGTGACCAAGAGGACACTTTCCTGCAGCAACTGGGGGCAAACTGGCTTCCAGGCAGATCTTCAGGCTCTAATCACGTGAGAAACCAGCCCTGGTGAGTTTCACGGAAAGAACACTGGACAAGGAATGACCTTGGCCGTCTTGTGTCACCTCCAGGGTTTTCAGCTTTTTTTCTTGTTTTGTTTTGGAGGAGAGAGGAAAAGTGGAATAGGTATTTGTAGTCACTAGAAACACTGGAAACAATGTTTGTCTTTCTGTTCCATGGAACTAGGTATTTCCTTGGAGATGCCTCAGAAACACACACAGAGGTCGAAGCAAAGGCTTAGGTGTGGGCTAGGCACCCCCCCAGGAGTCCCCATCCCAGCCACAGAGCTCCCTCTGGCATCAATGTTATACACTAGACTGCTGAATGAGATTTCATTTTGACAAAGAATTGTACTTCAGGCAAATATTAGAAACCACTAGACTGGGTCATCTTGAACCCTGGTCCCTTCTGCACTTCTGCAGTAAACAATCAGCAAAGGAAGAAACGGGTCTGAAAGTGTTTTGCAAACTGTAGAGGGGCATGCAAATTCTCAGGCATCGTAATTAGGATTCTTCTCCCAGGGGAGATCTTTTGCCAGCCTGCTTCCCGATAATTCAGTGCAGGACTGAGGTTGTTTGCCCCCATGCCACAAATGACTCATTTCAAACTGACCTGGTAACTTACTGAGTCAGGGCCACCCCTTGGGAATTCCTGGATCACCTCTCAGAGAGAACCCCACCCCCTTTCCACCCCCAATGCCCCTCCCCTACTCTGCCCACACTACTGGCCTCACCAGGACTTTCCTTGCTCTTCTCTGAGCCTCTGTAAAGCTTAAATCCTCAAAATTGCTGTTTTTAGGTGGTCAATGTCTATTGCAGGGAATACTTTTCTAAGCCAAACTATGAGATATGGGAAAGTGAAAAAGAGAGCTTGAATTGATCTGGGTTGACGTGAGATTACACTATTTGGGAAGAATCCAGGATGCAATCAGCAGCCTTGGATAAGGAAACCCCAGTTTGAGCCTCGGCTCTCCCGCTTACCAGTCGGCGACTTTATTTGGATCTCTTAACCTCTGGGGGTTTTGGTTATCCTGTCCACAAATAACACAAATTCTCATCCCGTCGACGTTAGTAAGAATGTTATCACAGTTATGAGTAGTAAGTGAAATAAGGCATCAGGACTCTTTCCTGGGATCCCTGCCTCATGGTGGGAAACTATGACCCACCAGCCTCTAAGCTATCTAGGGAGAGGACCATGTCTGCCTTGGGTCCCAGTACTAACTCAGTTCCAGATGCCTGGTAATTGCTGTCTCTAGTGTTGGTACTGCGCTTAGTAAATAAACACGACATAAATGCAAAAATACTATCATTCTTTTTCCTCCCAACACACTTTATAGGGTGACTTCAGGAATCACATGATCCAATAGGTAGAAGCATTTAAACAACCTGACACTTTCGAGACATAGGCAGGCAGCAGTGTCATTCTGGGTGACCACTTTCAACAGACCCAGGAGAGCCAGAGCATAGTTCCCTCTGGCAGACTAGACTTTGTTTATTTTTCTTCCTAAAATATTGGGGCCTGCTGGTAATTATTACTGACTAATAATAAATTGTGTTGTTCTTGAGCAAAGCAAAGTCAGATCTAAACCAAATGTTAGCAGGCCTGTGCGGAGTAAGGCTGGAGATGGAAACCGAATGAGGGGATTTGAGGATTATGAGCATAGCAGGCCTCTGGGCTCTTTTAAAGGGGTGACATGCAGTTCTTTTCTCCCAGAGATGGAGCAATTTGGCAAAGTAAAGAAAAAGTGCCATTCTGGCTCGGCTTTCACTCAAAACATAAATCCATTCTTGGATCACCCTCCCAGTGTGAATTCCACACATTCCCATGAGCAGCAATGAAAAAGCTCTTGTGCAATAATTACTAGTGAAGTCCAAGTATACTGGTCATTTGGGATGCAGTCTTCAAGATCAATAGATGAAGTCGCATGACTAATTGGTCTTGAGTTAACCAAGTGTGACTATGGAGCTGAGCCTTTAGGATTACTAAGGCTTTCAAAATATGGCAACCGAAGTAGCCAATGCATCCTGAAAATGAAGGGGACAGGGTGCCTCTGGAGTATAGGTAGCTCCATGTCAGTTGCAAAATGAGGTTTACACAGGCCTTTGGAAGTTAAAATGGTGTGCCATTGGACCAAATCCCTCAGCTGGATAGAAACTAATTTAGAAATGTGAATTGTCAAAGATGAGATTTGAATGAATGGTATGTGACCTCATGTAGTAGCCTCATTAGGAGGAAGACAAGTGAGAGTGTATATGGTATGCACAATTATTTAAAAGAAATATAATTATATTCCTTTTAAGTATGGAGTAACTAAAATTCTTATCTATTATTCATCTTCTCTCCATATCATACAGATTGTTAGTTAAACATCTCTGGAAAGTCTTTAAGGGGTCTTCATTCATGGACATTTAAACATGATGTATGTTGGTCATACCCATAATCGAAATGTAATGGTGGCTGATATCCTTGGGGTAATCTGAACATTGTTCTCTTCATCCATTTGCGATGTGACCATGTGACTATTAGGTGCAGAGCAGAATTTAAACATTTTTGATTCTATCATAATTAATCATCACCACCAATCACCACCATTGTCACTATCACCCCCCCACCCCACTGTTATGTGATCACCACCACCACTACATCACCATTATCACTACCATACCCATACCACCATCATCAATGCCACTACCACCACAACCTCATTATCATAAACCTCGTAGCTAACCACCAGTGCTTAGTATACCCTAAACGGTATCCATTTAGTTATCCTAACAACCCTATGAAAAGTTCATTCCTATTTTACAGAGAAGGAAGCCGAGGTTCAGGAATGTTAGGTGACTAATCCAAGGTCAAATCTTCATTTTACTTAAAAGAAGCCTCTTTTGCCATTAAGAGATATAGAGATAGAAAAAGTTTATCTCATTCTAATTCTTGATCTATTAATGGCAAAAACAGAAAGACTAAACTAGTGTAGTCTTAATTAGTTTTCACGAAATTTTATTTCAGTCAGTTCCTTTTAGGAAGGAAGGTTTCCTTCAGAAGCTTTTGTGAGAGTTGGGGAGGTAGAGAGGAGTTTCAGTTCAGTTCAGTTCTGTGGCTCAGTCGTGTCCGACTCTTTACGACCCCATGAACTGCAGCACACCAGGCCTTCCTGTCCATCACCAACTCCTCGGAGTTTATCCAAACTCATGTCCATTGAGTTGGAGAGGAGTTTACTAAAGTAAAATATAGAGAATATTAATTCTCACAGCTCACTGAAAAATTAGGCTCTTAGAATGAGGCAATTTTATTAATTTTAAACTTTATTGAAGCATAGCTGATTTACAATATTGTGTTAATTACTGCTGTATAGCAAAATGACTCAGCTATTCATATACACATTTTTCATTTTCTTTTCCATTATGATATATCATGGGATAATGAATATAGTTCCCTGTGGCATACAGTAGAACATTATTGTTTAAGAATGAGGCAACATTAAGTACATAAACTAAGGTTTTGCTTACTTACTAGAAAATTCTAGATTTGCATAGGACTTCCAGATGTACAAGCTGGGTTTCAAAGGGGCTGAGGAACCAGAGATCAAATTACCAACATTCATTGGATCATGGAGAAAGCAAGGGTGTTCCAGAAAAACCAACTACCGTCTATAATGGAGGAGACACAGGAGACTCGGGTTCAATCCCTGAGTCGGGAAGTTCCCCTGCAGGAAGGCAAGGCAACCCACTGTAGTATTCTTGCTGGGAAAATCCCATGGACAGGGGAGCCTGGTGGGTTATACAGTCCATGGTGTCGCAAAGAGTCAGGCACAACTGAAACGACTGAGCACCCATGCACTGCTTCACTGATTGCACTAAAGCCTTTGACTGTGTGGATCACAACAAACTGGAAAATTCTTAAAGAGATAAGAGTATCAGGCCATCTTATCTCTCTCCTGAGAAACCAGTAAGTGAGTCAAGAAGCAACAGTTAGAACCAGACATGGGACAAAGGGACTGGTTCAAAACTGGGAAAGGAGTACATCAAGGCTGTGTATTGTCACCCTGCCTATTTAACTTATATGCAGAGTACATCATGCAAAATGCCAGGCTGGATGAAGCACAAGCTGGAACTAAGATTGCTGGCAGAAATGTCAACAAACTCAGTTATGCAGAAAGTGAAGAGGAACTAAAGAGCTTCTTGATGAGGGTGAAATAGGAGAGTAAAAAAGCTGGCTTAAAACTCACCATTCAAAAAACTAAGATCATGGCAACTGGCCCCATCACTTAATGGCAAATAGAATGGGAAAAAGTGAAAACAGTGACAGATTTCATTTTCCTGGGCTCCAAAATCACTGTGGACAGTGACTGCTGCCATGAAATTAAAATTTCCTTCCATGTTCCTTGGAAGGAAAACCATGACAAAGCTAGATAGCATATTAAAAAGTAGAGATATCATTTTGCCAACAAAGGTCCATATAGTCAAAGCTATGGTTTTTCCAGTAATCATGTATGGATGTGAGAGTTGAACCATAAAGAAGGCTGAATGCTGAAGAATTTACACTTTTGAATTGTGGTGCTGGAGCAGACTCTTGAGAATCCCTTGGACAGCAAGAAGATCAAACCAGTCAATCCTAAAGGAAATCAGTCTTGAATATTCATTGGAAGGACTGTTGCTGAAACTGAAGCTCCAATACTTTGGCCATCTGAATCAAAGAGCTAACTCATTGGAAAAGACCTTGAAGCTGGGAAAGATTGAAGTCAAGAGGAGAAGGGGTGGCAGAGGATGAGCTGGTTAGATAGCATCACCGACTCAGTGGACATGAATTTGAGCAACCTCCGGGAGATAGTGGAGGAGAGAAAAGCCTGTGTGGTGCAGTTCATGGGGTCACAATGAGTCAGATACGACTTAGCAACTGAACAACAACAAATGCCTTCATTCCTTAGAATATCATTATGAGATAGCTGTATGTCCTTCCTAGAAATAAACACCATTCTCTGTTTATAGTACCTGCAGGTTTCTTCAGTGATCATACTCCTCATAAGACACTTTTTGGTTTGCTGGCCCAACTCACAAGTTATAATTCTTTCTCTCAACGTTGTATCTAGACCCTTAAAGGCAGCCTCCCATGGCAGCCATAATCTTACAATGTGACCCCTACCAGCCATGCCCATGACTGACTGGACCAGGTGCCAGACACCTGATGCCAGTCATAGTCTCTCTTCTAGAAACTCGGGCTTGGAGTAGGGCTGAACCTGTGAACACATACTTGGAAGCTGTGGGGTAGCCACGTGCCTCCATGTGGATGGAGAAACAAAAAGAAAGGAGAAGCAGGCAAAAGCTGAGAGCAAGGCAGAAAAACTTCAGTTCTGACACTTTTTTGTTCCTTGTTGTAGTCCGTTCTTGACACCTGACTGCATCCTTACCCGTGACTTGTGTGATGTGTCCTGACATCCTTTCAGAAATCCCCTTTCTTCTGTTTGTGTTAGTGCCGGCCGGTTTCTGTTGCAACCAAGAAGACTTGATAAATATAGGAGGGTGGCTATCTGTTTTACAAAAGACTAAACAGGGGGTTTGGATCAAACTGGTCAATCCTGAAGGAAATCAACCCTGAATGTTCATTGGGAGGACTGATGCTAAAGCTCAAGCTCCAATACTTTGGCCACCTGAAGGGAAGAACTGACTATTGGAAAAGATTCTGATGCTGGGAAAGATTGAGTGCAAGAGAAGAAGGGGGACAACAGAGGACAGAGACGTTTGGATGGCATCACCATCTCAATGGGCATGAGTTTGAGCAAATTCTGGGAGAGAGTGAAAGACAAACCTGGCGTGCTGCAGTCCGTGGGGTTGCAACGTGTTGGACACAATTTAGCAACTGAACAACAACAATAACAAAACAGGGGCTTAAATGGCTGAGATGTGTCTCCTATTGGGCCTTCAACTCAGGATTTATGACTCTAAATCTCAGGGTTTCTGATTCTAAGTTCCATGCCCTTTTCATAATCTGGCCTCACCTACAACCCCCATCATCCAATTATCCTGAGAGAGTACAATTAATTCTTCTCACTGTTAGAGATTCTAGACATCTCTGATGAGTTGCCCACATTTGCACAGAACTCCAAATGAGTGGCAGGTCTTCTGAGTCCTATTTTCCCAGACCTTTTCCAAAAAGCCCCTTTCTGCCTGAACATGCCTCACAGTCTACTGCAAAGGCAAAACATTTCAGCTGGCAGATGGTAACATCTGTTTCTCTTCAAAACACCCAAAGGGTAAAACTTCTGGGCTACAATGCAGAGGAGTGAGGCTCCAGCCAAGTCTCCAGCCAGGCTCCTACAGGAAAGAGAATAGGGGCTTCCCTGGTGGCTCGGTGGTAAAGAATCTGCCTGCCAATGCGAGAGACGTGGGTTTGATCCCTAGGTCAGGAAGATCCCCTGGAGAATGGCAATCCACCACTATTCTTACCTGGGAAACCCCACGAACTGAGGAGCCTGGCGGGTTACAGTCCACGAGGTTGCAAAAAGAGTCAGACAAGACTTAGCAACTAAACAGCAACAGCAAACAGCTTGGAAACATGAGGGAGTCCCAAGCCCATTTATCGCCTGCTGCTGCTCCTCTGCCACAGGACACTGCTGCTTTGGAAGGCATTGGGTGGGTGAGAAAGACTCGAACTAAATTTCACTGGGAGAGGATGTAGTAAGGGAGAGGGTAGGAGAGAGAAAAGAGCAGGAATCTGAAGTGTGTGTATGTGAAGTGGAAGGGGGAAAAAGGCACAGATATGAATCCACCAGGATATGGAGGGAAATATAAGCCTTCTAACTCTCAATCAATCAGAAATTTAAGAGATTTCTACTAGAGGCATTAGATGGACTAAACATGGAGGAAAAACTCAAAATGAACCAGACCTAGTCTCTCTCATCAAAAAGATTATAGTCCATATTAGGGTTGGCAGATTAACTGCCTTCCTTACTTTCAGAAATGTTTACTAAGTACCTCCATGCACCAGGAACTACTCAGGACTGGAAATACAACAGGATTTTCTTATCATTGAGGAGGTGAGTGGAGAATGCAAGGTAAGTTCAATAAGGTCAATAGGAAGTTCTCCCTGAAGAGGTGACATATGAGCCAAACTTGCAAAAATACCAGAAAAAAGTTTTCAAAAAAGTGAGCACAGAAAATATAAAGGTTTGAGATGAGAATATTCTCAGTGTGTTTGAGGAACAGAAAGACCAGTGTGGCTAGAGTGGAGTGAATGAGAAATAAGTGGTTAGGAAATGAGATTCTAGAGGAGGGTAAGTTCTAACTTCTATGTGACCTGGCAGGCTGTGGTAAAAAAAATTTGGATTTTATGCTGATTGTAGTAGGATGACTTTTGGTGGATTTCCCTTCATTTTTTCTGCTCCAATTAACTGGTAATGATGGCTTAAATCATCATGTTGAGAAAGAATCTGAGGTCTTACAGATCAATGGGTAAGAGTTCAGTGATGCATTAATAGTATTTCTCAAGTCTCTAGGATGGGGCAAAGGTAATGCTAATAATAAGTATGTGTCATCTCTGATGAGGATGGAATACTAAGTTGTATTAATCAGGATAGTGTGGGTTATGCTGCAGTAACAGCATCACTGAAATGTCATTGGCTTAAATTTTTAAGAAATTTCACACAAAGTTAGTACAAAGCATAATTTTGAAATCCTTGAAACAGAGTAAGCAAAGTTATCTAGACAACCTGCAGACTGGGAGAAAATATTTGCCAAAGGATGTGATTGACAAAGGATTAATTTCTAAAATACACAAACAGCTCATACAACTCAACAACAATAATAACAATAAAAAAATCCAAACAACTCAATCAAAAAATGGCAGAAGACCTAAACAAACACTTCTCCAAAGAAGACATACAGATAATCAATAGGCACACGAAAATATGCTTGGCCTCAATAATGATTAGGGAAATGCAAATCAAAACTACCATGAGGTACCATCTCACACTTTCAGAATGGTCATCCATTTCTGGAGAGTGTGGAGAAAAGGGAACCCTCCTACACTGTTGGTAGAAATGTAAATTTGTGCAGTCACTATGATAAACAGTATGGAAGCTCATCAAAAAGTAAAAATATAACCACCATATTCCCAATTAGACATACCAAGGGAGTATGTCATGCAAAGATGGGCACAATAAAGGACAGAAATGGTATAGACCTAACAGAAGCAGAAGATATTAAGAAGAGGTAGCAAGAATACACAGAAGAACTGTACAAAAAAATCTTAAAGACCCAGATATCCACAATGGTGTGATCACTCACCTAGAGCCAGACATCCTGGAGTGCAAAGTCAAATGGGCCTTAGGAAGAATCACTATGAACAAAGCTAGTGGAGGTGATGGAATTACAGCTGAGCTATTACAAATCCTAAAAGATGATGCTGTGAAAGTGCTGTACTCAATATGCCAGCAAATTTGGAAAACTCAGCAGTGGCCACAGGACTGGAAAAGGTCAGTTTTCATTCCAACCTCAAAGAAGGGCAATGCCAAAGAATGTTCAAACTACCGCACAATTGCACTCATCTCACACACTAGCAAAGCAATGCTCAAAATTCTCCAAGCCAGGCTTCAACAGCATGTGAGCCAAGAACTTCCTGATGTTCCAGCTGGATTTAGAAAAGGCAGAGAAACCAGAGATCAAATTGCCAACATCCATTTGATCATAGAAAAAGCAAGAAAATTCTGGAAAAACATCTACTTCTGCTTCATTGAGTAGTATGCTAAAACCTTCGACTGTGTGGATCACAACAAACTGGAAAATTCTTAAAGAGATGGGAATACTAGCCCACCTTACCTGCCTCCTGAGAAATCTGTACGCAGGTCAAGAAGCAACAGTTAGAACCGGACATGGAACAACGGACTGGTTCTAAATTGGGAAAGCAGTATGTCAAGGATGTACGCTGTCACCTTGCTTATTTAACGTATATGCAGAGTACATCATGAGAAATGCTGGGCTGGATGAAGCACAAGCTGGAATCAAGATTACGGGGAGAAATATCAATAACCTCAGACATGCAGATGACACCACCCTTATGGCAGAAAGCAAAGAGGAACTAAAGAGCCTCTTGATGAAAGTGAAAGAGGAGAGTGAAAAAGCTGGCTTAAAACTCAACCTTCAGAAAACTAAGATCATGGAATCCGGTCCCATCACTTCATGGCAAATAGATGGGGAAACAATGGAAACAGTGAGAGACTTTTATTTTGGGGGGCTCCCAAATCACTGCAGATGGTAACTGCAGCCATGAAATTGAAATATGCTTGCTCCTTAGAAGAAAAGCTATGACCAAACTAGACAGCATATTAAAAGGCAGAGATGTTAATTTGCCAACAAAGATCCGTCTAGTCAAAGCTACGGTTTTTCCAGTAGTCACGTGTGGATGTGACAGTTGGACCATAAAGAAGGCTGAGTGCTAAAGAATTGATGCTTTTGAACTGTGGTGTTGGAGAAGACTCTTGAGAGTCCCTTGGGCTGCAATGAGTCCAACCAGTTTGACATCCAACCAGGCAATCCTAAAGGAAATCAGTCCTGAATATTCATTGGAAGGACTGATGCTGAAGCTGAAGTTCCAATACTTTGGCCACCTGATGTGAAGAACTGACTCATTGGAAAAGACCCTGATACTAGGAAAGACTGACAGCAGAAGGAGAAGGGGATGACAGAGGATAAGATGGTTGGATGGCATCACCAACTCGATGGACCTGAGTTCGAGCAAGCACCTGGAGTTGGTGATGGACAGGGAAGCCTGGCGTGCTGCAGTCCATGGGGCTGCAAAGAGTCAACTGATATAATCAAAAGTGCCTAGTCTCACTTTTGGGCATATATTTGGAGAAAACTATAATTCAAACAGATACATGCACCCCAGTGTTCATAGCAGTATTATTTGCAATATCCAAGACATGGAAGCAGCCTAAAAGCCCATCTGAAGATGAATGGATAAAGATGGATAAAGAATTTTAAAAGACAATTTAAAATTGTCTCCACTACATGTCTGTATATGCATTATAAAATATATACACACACAATGGAGTACTACTCGGTCATAAAAAAGAATGAAATTATGTCATTTGCAGCAACATGAATGGACCTAGAGATTATCATACAAAGTAAACTAAGTCAGAAAAGGAAATACAAGTACCATATGATAATCACTTATATGTAGAATCTAAAACATGACACAGATGAGCTTACTTATAAAACAGAAACAGACCCACAGACATAGAAAACAAATTGATGGTTATCAAAGGGGAAGAGGGGTGAAAGAGGGATTAGCAGATACAAACTGCTACATATAAAATAGGTAAATTAGAAGCTATTTACTTACATATATCACTTTGCTGTACCCCAGAAACTAACATAATATTATAAATCAACTACACTTTAATAAAAAAGAAAGTAGACTATACAAATATCAATATTTACCAAATAAGTAAGGTCTTGTTTTCAACACATTTGTTACACATCCCAAAAGAGTACAATTTCTCTCTGTGTATATTTTTGTATAAAAAGAGAACTAGAAGTATATGGGGTGAGATTATTGGTGACCTTTTTCCAAATAAGGCAATGAGAGTTTAATGGAAGGATACATATGGCACAAAAGGAAGATGGAAATATTTTTAAAAAAACTTTTAATTATGCTGCTGCTGCTGCTAAGTCACTTCAGTCGTGGTTGACCCTGTGCGACCCCATAGACAGTAGCCCACCAGGCTCTCCCGTCCCTGGGATTCTCCAGGCAAGAACACTGGAGTGGGTTGCCATTTCCTTCTCCAATGCATGAAAGTGAAAAGTGTAAGTGAAGCCGCTCAGTCGTGTCTGACTCTCAGCGACCCCATGGACTACAGCCTACCAGGCTCTGCCATCCATGGGATTTTCCAGGCAAGAGTACTGGAGTGGGGTGCCGTTGCCTTCTCCATTTAATTATGAAGAATTTCAGTTATAAAAATAGATAAACAGGTAGTGAGGAAAGTATAATGAATACCCATCACCCAGCTTCAGCAATTGTCAACTCATGGTTCATTTTATCTGTCTGCACTTCCTACTTCCTTCCTCACCACTGGAGTATTTTGAAGCAAATCCCAGACATCATGTCTTTTTATCTGTAAATATTTCAACATGTGACTCTAAAAAATACGAACTCTTTAAAATAACATAGCCACAATGCTATTATTACATTATGGGTTATTTA
Organism: Okapia johnstoni; assembly: GCA_024291935.2. Classification (NCBI taxonomy): domain Eukaryota; kingdom Metazoa; phylum Chordata; class Mammalia; order Artiodactyla; family Giraffidae; genus Okapia; species Okapia johnstoni. The sequence continues at coordinate 14,114,162 of CM044325.1, forward strand.
AAATTGTCTCCACTACATGTTTGTATATGCATTATAAAATATATACATTACTTTGGAATCAAACAACAGTCATACTTTAAAAACATATTTCTGTGATGACCTAAGTGTTTGTGAAAGTGTTAGTTGCTCAGTCATGTCAGACTCTTGGCGACCCCGTGGACTGTAGCCCTTCAGGCTCCTCTGTCCATGTGGTTCTCCGGACAAGAATACTGGAGTGAGTTGCCATTTCCTTCTCCAGGGGATCTTCCCAACGCAGGGATAGAACCCAGGTCTCGAACCCAGGTCTCCCGCATTGCAGGCAGATTCTTTACCATCTGAGCCACCAGGGAAGTCCCACAAATGGGAAGGAAATCCAAAAAAGAGAGGATATATGTATACCTATAGCTGATTCACTTTGCTGTACAGTAGAAACTGTCACAACATTGTAAAGCAATCATATGCCAATAAAAATTATTTTAAAAACATATTAAGATGCATTAAACATGACTGGTATCTTCAAAGATGCACATACACAAACACACACATATACACACAAACATACACTGAGTGGCTTCCCCTCAAGTAGGAAATGCCTGGTCCTGAGGGCAGTCTCTACCACACCCTGGGTGGATCTGTTCTGCCTGCAGTAGAATACCTGCCCATCCCCATCCCAGTCTGTGGGATGGGGCTGTGGCTGGGGGGATCTGGCTCAGGCTTATAACTGCTGAGTGGTCCAGACAGGTGGCCTCTGGAAAGGGATGCAGGTGAGGGTGTCAAACCTGAGAAGCAAGAGGCAGGACCACTGGGTGACTTCCTTGGAGAAGGTCCAGGCAGCCCCTCTGGTGCCAGCCAGCTGATGACCCAGTATCTACCACCTAAACTTTCACAGCCTTATCAGTCACTCCTGTGACCTGGGTCAATGAATTGAGAACATCAGTCTTCCTGGCAAGTGTGGCCCAGGTGGATGTGGACAAGGGCATGAGAACTCTGAATACTCAAGAAAAACCAGAGGGAAAATCCGGAAAGAGACTGTACCTAAGACATGGTTGGCTTTTGTTCCAGTTTTACTGAATCTGACTTCTCAGTAGCAACCAGTTTCCCTTTCCCAGGCCAGATGGGGCCATGCCAATCAGTGATGGCTGGCACTAGCAAGGCCTGGCTTGCCCTTATTCAGGGTGGAAAACTTTCTTTATTCTGGCTTAGCCTTGTGGAGGAGGGGGATCCCCAGGACAGGGGATCATGCATCTCCACCGACAAATCAACCAACAGCGGCATTTCCATCGCCTCATCTCGTGGAGATACTCCCCAGGACTGTGATCCCCTCCACGTTGTATTCACGGAGCCCCTGTGCTGGGCACAGGTGGGTGACACCTCTGGGATGCACAGGGAGGGTGAGGATTCTATCAATTTCTCAGGTACGTTTCCTATTTCTCTCTCTTTCTATGTCTTTTAAGCTTTGATTTCCTCTGACTTGTCTCCCTTTCACTTTCCCCCTGCCCTCCTCACATCGTCACTGTTCATCATCTCCCCTGTTTCCCTTCATTCCTGCCCCTTGACTGGCTCCCTTTCCTATCAACTGCATTTATGTCTTTTCTTAAAACTTCACCCTTGCTCCCACCACTTTGGTCGGCCCATCTGCCAGTGCCTCAGCTGGGTTTTGTCCCTTTCTCTTTCCCCACCCACAGAGTGTCAGCTCCTGGCCACCTGATTTAGATCTTTCATGTGTTTCCATTCTCATCACACGCAATCTGGAAACTCACCTTCAGAGCAAAGCGTGGCTTTGGGGTGCAGCCCTCAGGACATCCCTGTTTTACACCTCTCTTCCCTCAGGAGGCAGGGATGGTCTTCTCTGGTCCTTTGCTGAGGAGAAAGAATGGCAGGGTGTTAGCTCATAGGGTAAACATGGAGGGCACAGAAAATGCTCCTCAGTCCCCATCTCCACAGGAAGAGAGATGGAGGACCAAGAAAGTTCCATTTATGTTATGGGGTAGGCACTGGGACAAGGGAGACCTCACTGAATTCTGTGCTATAGGAGTGACATTGCCACCTAAAGGTAAAGAATCTGAGGATCAGAGAGGTTAAGTAACTTGCCTGTAGTCACACAGCAGTGGAGCCAGTGATAGAACCTGATCTCATGTCAAAGCCCTTGTTCATTCCACCACAATAAGGGCCTCTGTGGACTGAGGAAACTGGGTAACTAGACTGCCTTTTTCTGTTTCAACATTCAAGAAAGTCTCTTATCATCCAACACCTCATCATTTGTTTCTCTCCTTCCTGCCCTTTACTCTTCTGCATCGCATTTCCTCTAGAAAAGTTTATGGTTGTGAATGTCTCACCTCCTCTCCCGTCCTGCCCCATGCCTTTCTCCACCCACGTTTCAGTGACATCACCAGCGCCCTGGGCAAGACCGCAAAACCTCCCCGCTAGTGGAGCTTCGAGATTCTAGTTGTCTGGAGCCAGGGCCAAAGTCGCCCTTCCCTGTGGGATGCTTACAGAGAAATTGTGCTCAGGATTTCAGCATCTGCCTTAAGTTCGAAGGACACTTGGCAGCAGGCTAATACATACAGGTTGGCTGGGAGCTCATGAAGAGCCACGTTAAGCTCTCCCCAGAATTCCCAGGGACCCTTCTCCCCATTAACAAACACGCTGATGCACGAGCCCGCCTGCAGTGCCCCATGCAGCTCTGTTCTGCTCTTACTGACATGGTAGTGCCTCTGCAACGTTGAAAATAATTTGGGAAAAGGAAAAAAGATTCACCTAAATCCCACTTGGTATTAAAAATTAGTTTTGTTTTTGATACATCTTTTCAGTTTTTTATTTCATGTGGTCAGAATTTTTTTCCTATACTGTTTGTCATCATGGTGTACACACCATTTGATTTTCTGCTTTGTTCCCTTAGCACTGTATTCTTTAGTGTTTTTATTTTTTTAGACTTTTTATTTTTTATTGGAGTATATCCAATTAACAGTGTTGTGATTATATTCAAGTGAACTGTGAAGGGACTCAGCCATACATACACGTGTATCCGTTCTCCCCCAACACCCGCCTCCCATCCAGGCTGCCACATAACATTGAGCAGAGTTCCTAGTGCTCATTTTTTGATACAAGTTCCAGAATTACTATTTCCTAGCATTTCATTGATTAGATGTAGCATAATTTATTAAACTATTACCCTGCTGATGTACATGTAAGTTGCTTCCTCTGGTTGCAGTTACATAAAACATTCTAATGGAGATTTTATGCCTGTTGCTTTTTGCTTCCATCAAATTATTTCCTCAGAAAATTTATCAGGAATGGGAATTAGTACTTGCTAGCCACGTGACCTTGGGCAAACTACTTAATTTCTCTAAGCCTCAATTTCCTCAAATGTAAAACAAAGCTAATATAATGTTTAATCCATAGGGTTGTGGTGAAGACTGAATAAAATGAGGTAACATATATTCCATACATCGTAGCTAGTACTGGGCTTCCCGGGTGGCTCAGATGGTAAGGAAACTGCCTGCAATGCAGGAGACCCTGGTTTGATCCCTGGGTTGGGAAGATTCCCTGGAGAAGGGCAGGGAACCTCACTCCAATATTCTTGCCTGGAGAAGTCCATGGTCAGAGGGGCCTGATGGGCTACAGTCCATGGGGTTGCAAAGAGCTGGACATGACTAAGTGACTAACACTAGCTAGTACTGGTATTACTGCTGCTGTAACCTCTTTTGACACTATTTTTTTTTTCTGTACTTTTAGACTCAGCTGACTCAGTATCATGTGGCTGAAACCCATAATATTTTCTTAGAGGCAAACACAACCTGGTTTGCAATCATCCAACAGGTCAAATCATTTTAGAACTTCTTACTTCATATGTACCTCTCAACCCTGCCACCTACTCCTTACCCACATCTCCTGTCTGTTCTGAATCTGAGACTTTAGTCAAATCTCAGTCCTTACTTGATTTTTTTTAAGGCCTTTGTAGGCGTCCCAGGTGGTCCTAGTGGCATCTGCCTGCCAATGCATGAGACATAAGAGAAGCAGTTTCCATCCCTGGGTTGGGAAGATCCCCCTGGAGGAGGGCATGGCAACCCACTCCAGTGTTCTTGCCTGGAGAATCCCCATGGACAGAGGAGACTGGTGGGCTATGCTCCATAGGGTCTCAAAGATTTGGACACGACTGAAGGGACCTAGCAGCAGCAGCAAAGGCCTTTGTGGGCCCTTGACCCTCTTAATTTTGGAAACCATACTGCAGATCACATCGGGCATATTAAAACATCCCTGTCCCTCCATATCCTGCAGGAAATACAAGATAAGAGCAGTAGATATGATGTGAAGTTTTGTATTAAATTAAATACTTAATAATTTTGATTTTGTGGTTTGGGTTAAGGTTTAGTGGTCCAATGAACAATGCCTTTCACCCACAGACTTAGAGAATGAACTTATGGTTGACAAGAGGGAAGAATGGGGAAGGGATAGTTAGGGAGTTTGGGGTGGACGTGTATACTCTGCTACATTTAAAATGAATAACCAACAAAATCCTACTGTATAGCACATGGAACTCTGCTCGGTGTTATGTGGCAGCCTGGATGAGAGGGGAGTTTGGGGAAGATTAAACACATGTACATGTATGACTGAGTCCCTTTGCTGTCCATCTGAAACTATCACAACATTGCTAGTTGGCCGTACTCCAATATGAAATACAGCGTTTAAAAGCAAAAAAAAAAAAATCATCTTCCTTCCTGAGTTCAGAACCAAAGAAGAAATACATTCAGTAGACAGATGGAGATCAAGTCAACAGCTTTATTACTAGGAAAACCTGAAGAAACAAAAATGTTCTAAATATGCAGCCAGAGAGAGCTTTCTAATCCTGCCGCCTGAAAGGAACTTGCAGCATCTCTCCAGAAAACCTTCAGGCTACCCTCACTTGCCACAGAGTGGATGAAAGCCCAAAATGGCCCCTCGCCCACAGGGTCTGAAAGAAGAGAAGAGGGAGGAGCTGAGTGGAGAATATTCAAGTTTTCTCCAAACTCACTGGCAAAAGAGAGAGAGGGTAAAGGATGGTCAGAGAGGCCAGGAGTATTTTTAGCTGACATTCCTTCATGTGAAAATACTGAACAACTTGCAGCAACGTAGGTGGACCTAGAGATTAGTTGACTAGGCAGCCAGCAATGTCTGTTGTGCTTTTTTTTGGTGGTTATGATTTTAAAGAACTGATTCCCTTCTATTTTTCTGTTCTCATCTCTGAACCTCAATTTCCTCATCTACCCTCTACACCCACAAGGCTGCAAGGCTGCTGTGATGATCCAGTGAGATATCTGGTAAACTACAAAGCGTTGTGTAAATCTTGCATCTGATGAGCGTGATGATCACAGATGTGAACTTTTCTTACCACCACTGAGGGGCAACTCATCACAGACTTGAGCAGTTATTTGCAAAGTTAGGGTAGTCCTTATAAGTCTGGAAAGTGGAAACATCTCACCATTGGGATGAAAGTTCCTCTTTGGTCTCCAAATAGAATGAAAACAAAGGAAATAAAAATTTAAAGCAAATTAAACCAATGAACATATGAAAGGATGCAGTGTCACTAATCACTAAGGAAATGCAAATCAAAATAACAGTGAGATGTCACCTTAAACCCACTAAAATGGTCACCATAACAAGTGTTGGCAAGGATGTGGAGACATTGCAATCCTTATACACTGTTGATGGGAAGGAAAAATAATGCAACCATTATGGAAAATGGTGTGGTGGGTCCTCAAAGAATTTAAAATAGAATTACCGTATGAACTAGAGATTCTACTCCTGGTTGTATAAACAGAAGAATTGAAAGCAGGATCTTGAAGAGATATTTGCACACCCGAGTTCATAGCCACATCATTTACAATAGCTGAAAAGTGGAAGCAGTCCAAAAGTCCACTTGATGAACGGATACGCAAAATGAGGTATGTACATACAATGAAACGTTTTTTCAGTCTTAAGAAGAAAGGAAGGCTGTCATATGCTACGATATGAATGAATTCTCAAGACATGATGCTGAGTGAAATAAACCAGTCACAAAAAGACAAATACTGTGTGATTCCGCTTATGTGAGGTAACTAGAGTAGTCAACTTGATAGAAACAGGGTAGAATGGTGGTTGCCAGGGGCTGGAGGGAGGGGAAAAGGGGCAGCTGTTGTTTAGTAGGTAAAGAGTTTAAGTTTTGCAAGATGGAAAAAGTTCTGGAGACTGGTTATTTAATAATGTAAAGGCACTTCTTGCCTGGGAAATCCCATGGACACGGGAGCCTGATGGGCTACAGTCCATGGGGTCACAAGAGTCAGACATGACTTAGCAACTAACAACAACAACAAAAGCACTAAATGCCATTGAGCTGAATATTTATAAATCATCAAGATGATAAAACTTATGTTAAACATTTTTTACCATGATAAAATTTTTTAAATTAAAGTTTGCAGTGCTGGATAGTACAGAGTGAAACAGGCACTCACCCTCATCACATGAACAGTTGATGGGACTTCAAAAGGACTTATTTTTTGTGGATGGTGGTTTGGTAACATCTATCAAAATGAATGGCAAAAGAGGCAGGAGAGGCAGAGGAACATTATCAGGGAGGTGGTCTTTGGGACCTAAAATATGGGCCTTTGTATAATAGAACCAGGTGGGACCCAAGAACAGGAGTTGAGTCAGTGTCCAGAGACTGCCCACCCTCTGCCTAGTGGGTAATTTTTGCAGCCAACATTAGGGAACAGAGTTAACCATCACTTCTCAGTTGGTGACCCATTCCCCTGTAAAGTCCTCTACTTGTCTTCCTTCTCCTGGTCATCAGATAAAGGTTTTCTTACTTGCTGATCATTTTGATAGAAGTGTCATCTACCTATGCCTGAGATTTTATTAAGCCCATCCATATCAGCTTCCCTTGTAGCTCAGTCGGTTAAGACTCTGCCTGCAATGCAAGAGACCCGGATTCAATTCCTTGGGTGGGAAGATCCCCTGGAGAAGGAAATGGCAACCCACTCCAGTATTCTTGCCCAGGAAATCCTACGGACAGAGGAGCCTGGCAGGCTACTGTCCATCGGGTCGCAAGAGTCAGACATGAGTTAGCGACTAAACCACCAACCATCCATTTCAGGCACGGTCGGTTAACCAGCAAATAATCTCAACATTTTAGTGGCTTAACACAATAAGACAATATCTTATACAAGCTTCAATGCAGATGTTCTTGGTGGAACAGCATTCCTGGGCAGTTCTCCTCCAAGTGGTGACTCAGAGTTCCAGGTTTCTTGTATCTGGTGGCATTGCTATGGCTTGAGGCAGTAGTCCCCAACCTTTTTTGGCCCCAGGGACTGGTTTCATGGGAGACAGTTTTTCCACAGACCAGGAGGGTCGGTGGGGGTGCTGGTTTCAGGGTGATTCTTATAAGAAGCATGCAACCTAGATCTCTTGCATATGCAATTCACAGTAGGGTTTGTATTCCTATGAGAATCCATTGCTTCTGCTGATTTGACAGGAGGAGCTCAGGCAGTAAAGCAAGAGAAGGGGAGCGGCTGCAAATACAGATGAAGCTTTGCTCTCTCGCCCGTTTGCTGCTTACCCCTTGCTATGCGGTCCAGTTCCTAACAGGTCTGTGGCCCAGGAGTGTGGAACCCTGCCTTAAGGCCCCTGCAGAGTCTTCTACAGGAGCCCCTGCATTCAGCCAGACAGCAAGATATGAGAGAGGGCAAGGAAACTGCATGGGTCATTTCAGGCGCCAGGCTTGGAAGTAGCAAACACCATTGCCACTTTCTGCCAAGAGGCAGAGGTTCAAGGCAGGGCAAATCCAGAAGCAGTTTGACCAGAGCTCCATGACTGTTTCTCAGTTCTTCTCTTTTCTCCTCTGCTCTGTGTTGGCACTGCCCTCAAGGTGGCCATCCTCATGGCTACAAGATGGCTGCCAGCTGAATCCAGATTGTTCATGTTGAAAAGGAGAGAGAAAAAAGACATTTCTCTTTTTCAAAAAGCCCTGAGCAAATCTCTCCTCACATCTCACTGATATGAAGTGGCTTAGGACTGCCCAATCCTGAAACAGTCAATGACAGAGGAACTACTATGAATGGGATAAAGTCATTGCGTAATCAACACTCAAGGTACACAGTCAACAACAGTGACTCCTGGTGGGTTTGGACCAGACTATGGAAAAGCTTCAATCTCAGCCTCAGGAATCTGTATGTAAAATAAAAGACATGGGGAATCATTGACTGTTCTTCCAGCAAGGGAGTAGTCAGATCTAAGTTCAGGGCCTAATTATTTGGATGTGTTGATTGGAAATAACCAAGCAGAGGGGAGTGGACTGGAAGAACCATGTGCCCCTTGCCGCCATGGTCTTCTTCTCCCTGCATCAAAAGTGGCTTCCAGGAGAGCAGTAGCTCTACTCATTCACAGCAGGTGGACGTGACTGATGAGGTATGAAGCCAGTGGGAGTGGAAAGGAGAGTTTTGATGGAAGAAACATTCCAGAAAGAACCAACATGATGATAGTAAACAGGGAAAGAAAACTTTTCAATGACTCTGCAGTTGTAAATTTGGATGATTTTAATGTGTAGGGCCATAAATAGAAATATGGTCATCCAGGAGAGTCAGTGAGGGGATTTTGAGTCTGTAAATCACATGCATGATTTATATAAAATCATCCATTACAAAACAAAATAATGTTAATATAAAAACAAAATGAATATAAAATATAAAACAGAAACAAAAGATATAAAAACAAAACAATGTTAAACATTGTTTAACACAATATAAAAACAAAACAAATATGTTAATAATATAACAAAATAATGTGAACAGTTTATTTAAATATAAAAACGAAATAAATACAAAATACATAAACAAAATATAAAACAAAATAACGTTAATAATAAAACAAGGATAATTAATAATAAAATTAGCATGTATTGAGCAAGTTAATATGTGTCAATGTTTCCTAAGGTACTTATTTAGCTAATAATTGCCTAGATGCCTATTGTTGTTCTGATATATATATATATGCATTCACTCATTCCTTACAACAATCCTATTTTTATCCCCATTCAGTAGAGGAAGAACCTGAGGACCATAGTGGTAAAAGTACACAATTGAAGATCATGTAACTGGTAAGTAGATAAGGGAGGATCAAACCCACGCCATCTGACTCCAGACACTCTTCTTGCAGTCATTACACGAGCATCCATTTAAGCATCTACTATGTGATGGTAGATGAGAATAGAGAATACCCATGGACCGAGGAATCTGGCAGGCTGCAGTCCATGGGGTCGCAGAGTCAGACACGGCTGAGCTACACTGCACACATGTGGTGGTACTCTACCTACAGTCTCTTTAGTCCTTGAGAGTCAACCCATAAACTGGATTTCGTAGATGAGGACGCTGAGGCACAGCAAGGGTAAGAGACTTGCCCACAGCAACACAGCTAGGAAGTGGCAGAGGTGGGATTCAAACTGCAGCTGGCGTAGCTCTAAAACATGTGTTCTTTCCATGATGCCATGAAAAAGAGAAAGGTATCCTGGGACTGGGTTTCCCTGGTGGCTCAGATGGTAAAGAATCTTCCTGTGATGTGGGACTCCCAGATTCAATCCTTCAGTAGAGAAGATCTTCCAGAGAAGGAAATGGCTACCAAATCCAGCATTTGTGCCTGGAGAATCCCAAGGACAGAGGAGCCTGGCAGGCTATAATCCGTGGGGTTGCAAAGAGTTGGACACAACTAAAACAACTTAACACATAGCACATATCCTAGGACCGCCCCTATCTTATCAATGACATTTTAAACTTCTGCTTTGGGGACCAAATATCACACATCTAGGGTGTGAGTACAAGACCTGGTACACAGATGTCCAGGACCAATAGAATTGTGAAGTCTCTGGAAATCTCTGCATAGAAAGAAAATCCTGAAGCTATGCTGGGAGGATCCTGACCAATGGAGGCATGAAGTTCAAGGAAGTTGAAGGGTGGGATCAGACAGTCCTGAGTCCCATTGCATTTGCTGGGCAGCCTTGGGCGGCCAAGAGGAGCTACCTCACGCCCGAGGTCAGGGGCGGTGGCTGAGAGGAGCTACCGCAAGTCAGAGGTAAGGGGCGACGTCTGTGCTTTGTTGGGGCAGCGACTGTGCTTTGTTGGAGCAGCGGCTGCGCTTTGTTGGAGCAGCCGTGAAGAGAGGACCCATGTCCAAGGTAAGAGAAACCCAGGTAAGATGGTGGGCACTGAGAGAAGGGGTCAGGGGGCAGACAGGTTGAAACTACAGTCACAGGCAACTAGCCAATCTGATCACATGGACCACAGCCTTGTCTAACTCAATGAAACTAAGCCATGCTGTGTGGGGCCACCCAAGACAGACAGGTCATGGTGGAGAGGTCTGACAGAATGTAGTCCACTGGAGAAGGAAATGGCAGACCACTTCAGTATTCTTGCCTTGAGAACCCCATGAACAGTATGAAAAGGCAAAAAGATAGGACACTGAAAGATGAACTCCCCAGGTTGGTAGGTGCCCGATATGCTAGTGGAGAAATAACTCCAGAAAGAATGAAGGGATGGAGCCAAAGCAAAAACAACACCCAGTGTGAATAGGACTGGCGATAGAAGCAAGCTTCGATGCTGTAAAGAGCAATATTGCGTAGGAACCTGGAATGTTAGGTCCATGAATCAGGGCAAATTGGAAGTAGTCAAACAGGAGATGGCAAGAGTGAACATCGACATTCTAGGAATCAGTGAACTAAGATGGACTGGAATGGGTGAATTTAACTCAGATGACTATTATATCTACTACTGTGGGCAGGAATCCCTTAGAAGAAATGGAGTAGCCATCATGGTCAACAAAAGAGTCTGAAATGCAGTACTTGGATGCAATCTCAAAAATGACAGAATGATCTCTGTTTGTTTCCAAGGCAAACCATTCAATATCACGGTAATTCAAGTCTATGCCCCGACCAGTAACACTGAAGAAGCTGAAGTTGAACAGTTCTATGAAGACCTACAAGACCTTCTAGAACTGACACCCAAAAAAGATGTCCTTTTCATTATAGGGGACTGGAATGCAAAAGTAGGAAGTCAAGAAACACCTGGAGTAACAGGCAAATTTGGTCTTGGAGTACAGAATGAAGCAGGGTAAAGGCTAATAAAGTTCTGCCAAGAGAACGCACTGGTCATAGCAAACACCCTCTTCCAACAACACAAGAGAAGACTCTACACGTGGACATCACCAGATGGTCAACACCGAAATCAGATTGATTACATTCTTTGCAACCAAAGATGGAGAAGCTCTATACAGTCAGCAAAAACAAGACCGGGAGCTGACTGTGGATCAGGTCATGAATCCTTATTGCCAAATTCAGACTGAAATTGAAGAAAGTGGAGAAAACCACTGGACCATTTAGGTATGACCTAAATCAAATCCCTTATGACTATACAGTAGAAGTGAGAAATAGATTTAAAGGACTAGATCTGATAGACAGAATACCTGATGAACTATAGATGGAGGTTTGTGACATTGCACAGGAGACAGGTATCAAGACCATCCCCAAGAAAAAGAAATGCAAAAAAGCAAAATGGCTGTCTGAGGAGGCCTTACAAATAGCTGTGAAAAGACGGGAAGTGAAAAGCAAAGGAGAAAAGGAAAGATATACCCATTTGAATGCAGAGTTCCAAAGAATAGCAAGGAGAGATAAGAAAGCCTTCCTCAGCGATCAATGCAAAGAAATAGAGGAAAACAATAGAATGGGAAAGACTAGAGATCTCTTCAAGAAAATTAGAGATACCAAGGGAATATTTCATGCAAAGATGGGCTCAATAAAGGACAGAAATGGTAGGGACCTAACAGAAGCAGAAGATATTAAGAAGAGGTGGCAAGAATACACTAAAGAACTATACAAAAAAGTTCTTCATGAAAACCTAAAGGAGCTAGTGGAGTTTTACCTTGTAATTGATGTTAAGTTTTCTTGGCCCCAGAATCTGATGAAGTGTCTGAAAAGTTACTTATTTTAACTTCATCTGGCCTCCAAAGACTACATGCTAACCCTGTCAGTTTCCATTCATGCCAATGTAATTTAAGTCCTAATGTATTAGCAGCCACACATCTCCAAAATATTAACTTAGACCCTACAGACCAGGAATACTAGAAAAATTAAGAAACACTGATAATTTTTTTTTAAAGAAAAAAGCTATATTATGGGCACTGTTTGAACTCTGACTGTAAAACGCTAAAGAGATACTTATATTTTTCCTAATGTTCCTCAAAATATTTTGAAATCTTTTGCCAAGTATGTTTAAAAAAAATAAAAATAAAAAAACTCAAAAAAAAAAAAAGTTCTTCATGATCAAGACAATCACAATGGTGTGATCACTCACCTAGAGCCAGACATCCTGGAATGTGAAGTCAAGTGGGCCTTAGGAAGCATCACTATGAACAAAGCTAGTGGAGGTGATGGAATTCCAGTTGAGCTATTTCAAATCCTCAAAGGTGATGCTGTGAAAGTGCTGCACTCGATATGCCAGCAAATTTGGAAAACTCAGCAGTGGCCACAGGACTGGAAACGGTCAGCATCACTTTACTAGCGTGTGAGATGAGTGCAATTGTGCAGTAGTTTGAGCATTCTTTGGCATTGCCTTTCTTTGGGATTGGAACGAAAACTGACCTTTTCCAGTCCTGTGGCCACTGCTGAGTTTTCCAAATTTGCTGGCATATCGAGTGCAGCACTTTCACAGCATCACCTTTGAGGATTTGAAATAGCTCAACTGGAATTCCATCACCTCCACTAGCTTTGTTCATAGTGATGCTTCCTAAGGCCCACTTGACTTCACATTCCAGGATGTCTGGCTCTAGGTGAGTGATCACACCATCGTGATTATCTGGGTCGTGAAGATCTTTTTGTACAGTTCTTCAGTGTATTCTTGCCACCTCTTCTTAATGTCTTCTGCTTCTGTTAGGTCCCTACCATTAGTAGCAATGTTGCTATGATTGTTGTTATTGCTATTATTTCTGCAAGAGAATGTGGAAGGCAAACAGCCCATGCCTCCGGGAGAAGGATTCTGCAGCTTATCTTTTACAATATTCCTACCCCTTTGAAGCCTCCATGCAGCAGCTGCCTTGGCCTCCAAGTTTCACAGGCAGGATCTCCACCAACCTAATTGACCAAAGCCAGCTGCTGCTCCTGGAAGAAAGGAAGAGGGGAGGAGGAGGGTGGGGAAAAGGAGGTGGGAGGGCCTGCCTACTCAAGAACCCTTCCCTAGGCCCTTCCTAGATCCCACCAGCTGGCCCCAGCACCGGCTCGGGCCGCACTTCCTGCCCAGTCATGTGGTTTGTATTTCAAAATGTAACCAGCAGCTGTTGGCAGCTTGTTCCAGCTATGAATACCATGACCAAGAAATGAGGGAGCTGTGAGGTCAGTGCTGGCCCTGGAGCAGCTGCTTCCCTCTCCACATGGGTGGGAAGTGAGCAGATGGAGGGAACCCAGCCCTGAGAACCACCGCACAGGGCGCTGGCTACCCTGGGGGGTGGCTCTCAGATCTTCCAGATGGAGACCCCCCAACTCAGCCCGTCGGGGCTCAGACTCTGGCTTACTCACCAAGAAGCAGCAACTTCCCCTCAGCAGCCATTGCTCCCAGAGAGTTCTGGAATCTGGGGCGTCTCCAGGTGCTTAGTCATGGAACATTAGAGCTGGCAAAGCCCTTAATCCAACCGTCCCGTTTTATAGGCAAGGAAACTGAGGCCCAGAGGGGTGAACTGACTAGTCTAAGATAGCCCTATGAGTCAGCTCAGGGCTGGGGCAGGAGCTCTGGCTGAAAACAGCGAGCCTGGGGCTTTTCCATTACTCAAAACCACAGAGCCCGCCCTGTCACCCTTACCTAAAAAGGGCTGGATCCTGGGATCCAGTTGGGACCTGAGACCCCAACCCAAGTGCCCTATACCTTTGAAAGAAACTCTTGCTGAACACAGATGGTGGGCAAACATACTGGCAAAGAAAAATGTATTTTGACAGGGAAACGCGCTCACCCTCCAGTGTAAAATGAAGAAGAATCGAATTCCTCAAGCAGAATTCCTCCTACGGTCTCATTTGGATGAGCAGCACCTGCACATATATGTAGATTCACAGAAAAAAGACTGGAAGGAAAAGTAAAACAGACTTACTTCTGGGAGGCAGGGTTGTGAATGTTTTTTGTTTGTCTCTTGTCTTATCCATATTTTTCTATTTTCTTACTGTGAGAGTTTATTTCTATTGCAACAATATTAAAAGGATACACAATAAACAGCCAAGTGCCCAGGTCCCCGGCCATCCACACTCAGTCAGGCTTGGCTTGTGGAAGATTCCAGAACAGGCTGCACCTATTGCACAAGGTGGGGCTGGTTTCTTCTAAGGGGAAGACTAAGCAAGCTCGGGCCTGAGGGCAGCAGGCATGGTGTGGCTTTGCTGTAGCTGGAGCAGCAGCTCCAGCTCAGGGCACCCCTGGGTTCTCTGGTGTGCACCAGGGAGGAAGGGCCGGCTCCAGACCCCAGCCTCTCAGCTGGCTCCACAGAGCACATGCCCAAGGCCTCACGTGTGGAAAATGACCTGGCCTTTGTTTGGCTCTTCCCCACTCTCCAGAGCCAGACAAAGGCCAGCTGGCCTCTGGGAAACTCTCCCAGTCTCAGCCACACCTTCCAGAAAACCTCATGGCAGTTTCATCTTGCAGACATGTATCTCTCACTCACATTATGTTGCCACTTGCCCACTACAACACCAATATCCTGAAGACCAAGCCACCTTTCTGGGTTAGCCCGTGAGGGCTACCTGCCAGGGAGCCCTCCCAACCTCCTTCTTGCTGAGTACCACCCAGGAAGTGGTAGGTCTCATCATCAGTGCCACAGAGCTCAGAGACCATTTTGTTTAGACAGAACACTGTCCCTATGCCACATGCCAAGTCAGGACTATGGTGCTAGCCCAGGTCCCTGGCTGGGGCCCCCTACCTCCTTGTTATTGTTGTTCAGTCCCTAAGTCATGTCCAATTCTTTGAGATCCCATGGACTGCAGCCAGCCAGGCTTCCCCATCCTTCACTATCTCCCAGAGTGTGCTCAAACTCATGTGCATTGAGTCGGTGATGCCATCCAACCATCTCATCCTCTGTGGTCCCCTTCTCCTCCTGCCTTCAGTCTTTCCCAGCATCTGTCGTCCCCTTCTCCTCCTGCCCTCAGTCTTTCCCAGCATCTGTTGTCACCTTCTCCTCCTGCCCTCAGTCTTTCCCAGCATCTGTTGTCACCTTCTCCTCCTGCCCTCAGTCTTTCCCAGCATCTGTCATCCCCTTCTCCTCCTGCCCTCAGTCTTTCCCAGCATCTGTCGTCCCCTTCTCCTCCTGCCCTCAGTCTTTCCCAGCATCTGTCGTCCCCTTCTCCTCCTGCCCTCAGTCTTTCCCAGCATCTGTCATCCCCTTCTCCTCCTGCCCTCAGTCTTTCCCAGCATCTGTCGTCCCCTTCTCCTCCTGCCCTCAGTCTTTCCCAGCATCTGCCGTCCCCTTCTCCTCCTGCCCTCAGTCTTTCCCAGCATCCAGGTCTTCCAATGAGTCAGCTCTTCGCATCAGGTGGTCAAAGTATTGGAGCTTCAGCTTCAGCATCAGTCCTTAGATATCAGCTAATTGGTGTTTCCCCAAAGGGCCCAAGTACCAGAGGAAATGCCCTCATACACTGAAGGGGCACCTGTCCCATAAAGGGTGGGTCTTTCCACATCTCCATACGGTGGTGACAAATGCAGAGGGGACCCAAACAACCAAGTCTGAGAGCATGGGCTCAGCCTGTTTCCTGGGTCTGTTAAGAAGTTCCCAGAGTCTCAGCAGTGCTGAGAGGATTCACTCTCAGCCTCTCTACATCTGGGGTCAGCACACTGCCCTGGGGTACCCGGCACACTGCTTGTTTTTGTGTGGCCCTCAAGCCAAGAATGGTTTCTACACCTTCAAATGGATGGAAAAAATAGAAGAGTACTATTTCATAATAGATGAAAATTATATGAAATTCAAATTGCAGTGTTCATAAATAAAGCTTTATGGGAACACAGCCATGCACTTTTATTTGCGTCTTTCCTGTGACTGCTTTTGAGCTCCGATGGCAGAGATTGAGTAGTTACAACACAGAACAGATGGCCCACAAAGACTGTTTACTATCTGACCCTGACCCTAAAAAGAAAAAGGTTTGCCAATCCCTGATCTGAACAGTGTGGTACACAGAAGAATGTGGACAAGTATTCCTCTCTCTTCCCATCATCTTTTTAATACTCCCCACCAGGTACCTCTGGTCCTGTCTGAAAGACAAAGAATATTGCTGTTTTTGGCAGGATGATGGAGGGGGGACCCTTCTCACTGTGGATCATCAGGCTTGAAGTTGGAAGATCAAGTTACAGAGACTGGATCTTCATTCTGCCACCAACTGGCTATGTGACCTGGGGAAAGTCACTTCACCTCTCTGAGCCTCAGTTTCCCTCACCTGTAAAATGGGATAATGATAATAGCTGATGCTTACATTAATGCTTGCTGTATGTCAGAGGCTGCTTCATGGTGCCAATCACATCAGTACTTATTTAATTCTGACAGTTCTATGAATAGGTACAATCGTCACCCCATTTGTGGGCAAAGAGAGAGCTGAGGCAATGGGAGGGTAGCTGAGTGACCCAGGTTCTGCAACCAATCAGAAGTGGGACCCAGAAACTGTGTGTGGGAGCCAAACAGCTGCATCACTTGGGTGCTCCAATAACTCTTATAAGCCTTCAGGCTTCACAGCCATCCTGGGAGATGCAGCTGAGATAAGGAACCTGTATGCTTTTCTCAACAAGTTCTAAGATGACATAAATGTTTATCTTGAAAGAAAACGAAGGAAAAAACATTTCCAGATCTCTCACCAATGGTGGCATGTCAGAGACCGTGGGAGCACCCTGGATGGAAGGAGATGTTTGCCTGCCTGGGTGGTTCTGGCTCCTACCTCCACTGGGAGGAAGCAACCGGCTCTGCTCCCCAAGCCAGAGCGCTGAGCTATTGAGACCTGTTCCCAGCCCATCCCTGATTGATAAACAGGAGTCACCTTTCTCCTCGGGTGATGGGGACGCTGCGGCACCTTTCTCACCCTGACTTGGGTCTCCACCCAGCCACTCCTCCCTGCCCCAATTTGGCAGGATCTTGGAGGAGGCACAGCCCCGGTTTCTCAGCCGTGAGTGCTACAGAGGACTCACCTTTTCTGTGGAAGTCTCCCCAGCTCTCCTTCCCACCTGGTCCCCAGCCCTCCCTCTGACCTCTCACTCCTGCATTAGCAATGGGGCAGGGAGGAGTGGCAAGGGCTGGGCAGGCTGTGTCTTGCCTTTTTGTCTAATTGATCCACGTGAAGGCTCTGGCTTGGCTGGGAGGGTGGGGAGCTGGCACTAAAAATGCAGCACGTGTGCTAAAGGGTTAATCACTTGAGCTCCACAGTTGAAATTCCTCCACCACTTCCTGGCTGTGGGACCTTGAGCAACTTACTTAACCTTTCTGGGCTTCTGTTTTCTAAGGAGCAAAACGGGAGATTTGATGACCTGCAAAGAGCTTGTGACAGTGCCTGGCATGTACAAAGTGCTCAACAAACATGGGCTATGGTTATTTCTTTCTCTCTCAGCAACTTCTTCAGGATAAGGTACCTCAAGGATGCGACAAAGGTTTTCCCCACATGCTTTCAGAGTGGCTTGTACCATAATGCATCCCTGATTCATCCGGTATATGTAGAGGACTTACTGTTGCCAGGCACTGTTTAGATCTGCAGAATGCAAGGGGCTTCCTTCGTGGCTCAGATGTTAAAGAATCTGCCTGCAATGCAGGAGACCCGGGTTCGATCCCTAGGTCAGGAAGATCCCATGGAGAAGGGGATGGCAACCCCCTCCAGTATTCTTGCCTGGAGAATCCCATGGACAGAGGAACCTGGCGGGCTGCAGTGCATGGGGCCTCAAAGAGTTGGACATGACTGAGCGACTAAGCACACACACAGTGAGAGGGGAGGGAGGAGGAAGATAGGCATGGGTCATACACTGTAGCGGGCATTGATGCTTTGAGACCCATGGGCCCTGGAGAGGGATCCTCTAAGGCTGATGAACCTCAGACAGGGGAGGAGACAGGGGGCAGAGAAGACCTGTCAGAGGAGATAAACTTGAACTGAGTCCTGAGTCATGAGAAGGCCTCACAGGAGCCGGGTGAGCATTGCAGACCAGGGAACGGTGTTGAGAGGCACAGCTCAGCACGCCCCATCCACACAGCTATCTCCGTGAGCCTCTGTGGAGACCCAGCTTAGAGCCTGATCTTAAGGACCAGGCGTGCTCCAGGCAGAAGTGTGAAAGTTCCATTAATGACTAACAGTAAGGCCGTGGCTGCCAGGCGTGGACAGGACAGGGGAGATACCCAGAGCAATGGCTGGGAGAGAAGGGAGGGAAAGGGAAAGTGCCAGGGGACCTGAACCCTGCTCACGGCCTTGGAGGCTCAGCAGGAATTGAGAGCAAAAAGGGACCGAAGAGAAGAAGGCCAACTTTCTCAGGCCCCATGTGAAGGGAAGAGAACCAGCTGGGTTGATGGGGAGAACAGGGAGAACTCATCCAGGGAGGGGCCATCCTGGCAGGCTGAGGCCAGGAAAGCCATACTGGAGCCTCTGACCGTGGGCTGTCTCCCTGCAGGAGTGGGAGGGGACCAGGCAGTGGGGCCCTATCAACCCTCCTGGTGGACACCATGACCGACTGTGACCCCAGTGTATCTGTCCTCCTTTTCCAATCCTCTGGCTCACCTGAGCCAGGCTTTCAGCTCAGCCCTGTTCAACACAGGCACTCATGGGCATCCACACCTGACCTGGACAGGAGAGAAGCAGATACTCTGTGCCTTGGGCCAGTGTCTGCCCCTAACCTGCAGTGTGGCCCTGGGCAAGAGTCCACCCTCTCTGCTTTCTGTTTCCTTATCCTTATGATGAGACCACACACTTGTTTTCCCTCCAGGTTTGCTGGGAGGAATTAGTATGATGTGAAAAAACACTCAAATGGTTTATGTCGGAATGGTTGTGTTTTTGAGGTCTTCTCTGAAGGTGAGTGTTGGGGAGGGGAATCCGGTTCCCTGTTGCATCAAATACAGAGCACGTCAGGCCTCCTGGCAGGTGGTTCTGCCCCAAATGGGGAGAATTGGGGGGAGGGGAGTGATTCAAGCATTCAGCAGGTCCCCTTATCTGCTCCAGCCTTGTGGTCACCTGAAACTGCCAGAGTGGTTGAGAGCTCCAAAAACAAATACAAAACCAATGAAGTCTACAATATGGCGCCTGCTTCCTGCACCTACCCCAGCCCCCAAGACAAGCTGCTGGAATCACCTCTCCTGTAGCTACTCTGGCTTCTTCCTGATGAACACAAGTCCACTTCAGCCTGATGAGGCAGAGTTTTAAGCCAAAAGCTACATTTCTCACGACTCTAGCATCTAGAGTAGCTATGGGACACAGCTTTAGCCTAAAAGATCAGAAGGTGCTGGACTGAGACTTTGGAAACCTCCCAACAGGTTCCTCTGGCATTTTGCCATCTGATCTTCCTCTACATACTGCCTGGAATGGGGAACCACTGCCTAGAATTTTAAAAGCCATTTTGCAACTACGAAGACGCAATCCATATGCTGAGAATGACTGAGCAAAAGCCCTGATGGCATCTTTGAGCTGCCATGCAACCCTGGACCACCTGCTTCTGGAAATATTAAGTTCTTAGTTATTAAACCCACTGTTTCCCCCCTCCCTGGGGAGAGGTTAAGGTGAGGAGATGGAGTCAGTTATTTGCAGTCAAGCACAATTATAAACAATACATGCTTTCCTCCAAAGACTAGGTCATTACTACCTTGAGTATCCTCTAAGATCCCACAAAAGACTTATCACACTGCACTGTAAGAGTCAGTTATTCACACACAGTCCCTATCAGATGCAAGCTCAGAGAAGGCAGAGTGCATATTCTGTGTTGATACAGCTGCATCCCCATGGCATGACAGTTTCTGGCAAACATTAGCTTCTCCATGTGCTTTTCTTGAATCAATGAATAGAAGAACACTTTAAAATCTAATTCCAGGAGATGTAGCTAACTTGTCTTAGACCCAACAACCATCGTCTCTGGCCAATTTTGAAACCTCTGTTGGCACATCTTTGGAAAAGTCCGGTTTTAGCATGGTTTGCCTAAAATACCCCCAAGCTTTGTAAATAACTCTCTCAGCTCCCAAAGAACCACTGCCTTTTCCTAACCACCCACAGCCCATCATGGCTGCCCTTAACTTGCCACTACATGACCCAGAAGGCAGCTCACACAAACTCTCTGGCACATTCCGATGCCAAGTGCTTATCATAACTGAGAAAGGGCACATCCCACAACATATGGAGAGCTTGCTTGAATATACATAAATGTGTGTAGGGAAACATTCACAGGCATAGTTGTCAGGTCATCTTCCTCTCCTAAACATCTCAGATATATTTAGACTTGTAAAATTACTTTCTTCAAAACCTCTGGAAGGTTCTAACAGTCTCCTCCTCCTCTTTCCTTTATTGGGACTTTCTCCCCAAAACCTGCTATTTTCACCATGTCCTCAAAACATTCACGCTTTTTCTGTATTCAAGTTATCCAACTAAGGGATCCAACTATATGGCTTCTTTATTCGCCTTTTTTTTGGGAAAAGCATGGGAAGTCCATATATAACTAGTGGGAATGCAAAGTTCATGTGTTTCCTACAAATTTGCAGTTCATTTGTTCAAGATATTTGATGACAGTCCCTTGAAGAAAATCACAATGATGCCGCTAGACTGCCTGCTAAAGCCCTCTCAGGTTCTTCTTTCTGGGTTCACACCCTCCCATGAAGTTTGAAGAGGGCCACACAATCTCTCACTCTTCTTCCTCATCCACCTGCTGAATGGGGTGGACTCTAAGGATCTAGAGGAGGATGGAGCCACAAGACGGAAGGAGCTGGGTCTCTTGAGTGGCTGCATGTATCAGAGATCTGCAGATCTTGCACTAGGCTGTTTCAAGAATAAGAAATAAATATTGTGGTACCAGTGCTTTGGAAGTGTATCTGCTATAGCATCCAGCATTATTTCAGATTGTTCTTTACTAATCTATAGCCTTTTTTACTCTCTTTATTCTAAAATGCTATCCCAGTTTGATTTGCATTAGTTATTTACAATCCGTGACTGTACTGAATGTGGGCCTTTAGATCAATGGTTCCCAAACGTGGCTGCTCAACAGAAGTAACTGAGAAGCTTTGAAAATCTTCCAGGGCTTAGGCCCCACCCCCAGAGGTTGTGATTCAGTTGGTCAGTGGTGGAACTTGTCTTTGCTATTTTGAAAGAGCATCCCAGGTGATACTGAGGGCAACCAGAATTAAAAGCCATCATTCTAGGGCAAATGTTCTCCACATTGAGCATGCACCAGAACACGTAAGAGACTTGTTCAAATACATATTTCTGGCTCCCATCCCCAGAGTTTCTGATTCATTTGGGTCCCGGGTCCAGTCTGGGAATTTTCATTTGTAATACATTCCTAAATGAGGCTGATGCTGCTGTTTCTGGGACCACACTCTGAGAACTCTTGGTCCAGACTCTTTAAATTCCCTTAATAACAACAATCACTTGTGTCATCCCTAGAAAATGCTAACCACTCAATAATTGAGTATATAATTGAGTTGAAATGAAGATGTATGTGCTGTGCTTAGTCACTCAGTCATGTCTGACTCTTTGTGACCCCATGGAGCCTGCCAGGCTCCTCTGTCCATGGGGATTCTCCAGGCAAGAATACTGAAGTGGGTTGCCACACCCTCCTCCAGGGGATCTTCCCAACCCAGGGATCGAACCTAGGTCTCTTTCATTGCAGGCAGATTCTTTACCATCTGAGCCACCAGAGAAGCCCATCAATACTGAACTGGGTAGCATAGCCTATCCCTTCTCCAGGGGATCTTCCCAACTCAGGAACCGGACCAGGGTCTCCTGCATTGCAGGAGGATTCTTTACCAGCTGAGCTATCAGGGAAGCCCAAAGATGTGTAGGCCTTTATACTTGATGACTCGTCTTACTTTGTTTTTCAATAGATTCAGATTGAGTTTGCTTAGTTGTGCAATTCAATCAAGACACTCTGTAGGAACAGGAAGAGGGGAGAATGTTTGGGTGAGAAAGAATTGAATACTTGGCTTTGAGCTGGCATGTGGAAGCAAATATTTACCTAGTATCATGTATAATCATAGCACTGTGTTGACCTCTCCCTCTTTTATCTTTAGAGAAGGGAGATTTCCAAGAGAGAGAGGGACTTCTAGACTGACTGTAAGCAGTAGATCTCAATGAGATGGAGGCAGGAAGGTCTCTCAGTGAGCTAAAATAACACACACATGCACACACACACATAGGATTTACAGGGAAAGTGGGAGAATTGGATTTGATATCTCAAGGAGGCACAAAATAAATGATGGAATGAAGTCATAAAGTCCTTGTTTCCAGGTATTGATGCCCCTGTGTATTTTCCTCCTATTGAATGTGAGCTGGACCTAGTCATTTGCTTCAGTGAATAGAATATAGTAAAAGTGATGGCTGTCACGTCTAAGATTAGATTACAAAGATTCTGGCTTCTGTCTTGCGGGCTTTATCTCGCTGTCTGTTTACTTGTCCTGGTGGAGTCCAGCTGCTGAGCTGTGAGCTGCTCTCTGATGAGGTCCACATGGCAAGAAACTGATGTCTCCGGGCAACAGCCAGCCGGGACCTGAAGCCTGCCAACAGTCGTGTGAGTGAGTGATTCCTCCTCTAGTCAAGACGTGAGAAGATGACATCCCTGGCTTTATCTTGATTGCACCTTGTGAGCAACCCTAAGTCAGAGGTACCCCACTAAGCCATGCTTATATTCTGGACCCGTCAAGAAACTGGGATACAATGTTTGTTGTTTTAAAATAAGTATAGGGATAACTTGTAATAGATAGCTAATTTGGAATAGACAGCTAATAATTTGTGATAGCTACCCAGTCAGCTCTTTCTGGACGATAGGGTATATGGAAACACTAGTGAATTCTGTATTTGAGCCCCAGGTTATATGTTTGTTCTTATAAAATGAATTCCGTACTTGGAATCAATATTGTGTGGAACACCATGGTAATAGATAAAGCTCTTTACATATTCCTAAATGATAGTGCTGCCAAAACCACTATGGGTACAGAAAACAAATTCTAGAAATGAAATGGGTACCTTTTCCCATGAGGACAAAACCTGGCCTTCTCCATAATAAAGGGGGTCCAATGCAATTATCCTGCAGCCAGGTGGCTGTCAGTTCGTGAGGAATGGTCCCACTTTAGAGGCTTATATCAGCTTCCTTTGTCTTGACAGGGTGGTCTTAGCAATGGTGATAGCTCAAGCAGCTTTAGTAAGGGAACATCTATGTTGTTGGACCCATTATGCCAGCCACCCCTGCTGCCATGACCGCTCTGGCTATGGAGCAAGCACAGGGTCACCTGGAAAAATGACTGACATTCCTCGAACAGACTGTCTTGTCCATTTGCTTGTTTGGAACTTTGTCTGCAGTAAATGCCCTTGGTGAGTATATTCACAGGACACAGATGTCTTTACCCTTTGTACCCATTCCCAGAGATCCACCTACATGCCTCTCCCCAGACCTCCTTATCACCAGTCTTCCAGTCTGGCAAGAGCCAATGTCTCTGCACTGCCAAAAGTTATAGCTGCTTGGATTTTCCATCACCACTATCTTTTAGGGCCACCCCTGAGCAAGTCTATAAGGAGTGGCATTTGCTTCTTGTTGGTGCCAGGATACAGTGTAGATCCACCTATACACCTGGCCTGTCATCACCTTTTCTTCTTTAGCCATGAGAAACTTCTGTGGAGCCATAAGTATGGCTGCAAGGAGAAAGAGTACGTGCCATGGGGGTCTGAGCCATTTGCTTAGACAAGGCATTGTGTCTTCCAGACCACTGAGGCTTCCTGCTTTTCTTTCTGCATTCTCAGTTGGATGTTCACTTTTAATTTCTTCTTTTGTCTGTGAACACTCTTTAGGGTCTCCCGAGGTAGCCAGTCTGCACTACAACCCAAATAATCACCATTGTCACCAGAGCAGCTAAGAAGCACAGCCACTGACCTCAAATCAAAATCCCCTCCCCGTGTGTTCCAGTCCATCCCCTGCCACAACCGGTAATGATTTAAGTAATTGTGAGGACACTGCAAGCCACAATAATAAGTTCCCCCCCAGCCTCAGCACACATACACACACACATACATTTGATACTTATACGTGTACTTAATAAATGTGTCAGCAGCCCGATCCCAGAATCTCATTTTGATGGGCTGTTTCTGGTACTATTTACTCTAAGTGTCCTGGCAGGAAACAAAGGACACTCTAACAAAGGGGACTGAAGAGAATGGAATGAGGGCACTATAGACAAATGTGTGGCTGGGGTAGTGAAGCTCTCTGGGGTTGGCAAGTAAAGAAGCTGCCACCACCCCTAGATCTAAAGAGGAGAAGAATGGACTAGTTCCCAGATCCCAGTGGGGTCTCTCTGGCTGTAAGGGGGAGCTGGCTTCAGTTGGGAGCACAGCCATTGCCAACCTGAGGCCTGGCAGGGAGGTAGCTGGGGAAATAATCACCCTGACCACTCTCTCCTTTCCGCTCTCCTTGAACTTGTCTGCCGTTGGCCACTGATGAGAAGTCAGAAGGCAAGAGAGACACGGATGCAGCTGGTAAAGATCGGCCTCCAGGGTCACAGAGCATGGGGAGAAGGGTGGCAGTGGACCTGGAGGGGCACGCAGAGGGCACTCGGCACACTTCTGGTCCCACCGCAGAGGAGCTATTCCTTCCAAGAAGGTAGGCAGGGAGCTGGCTTAAAGGTTAGGAGGCTCCTGCCATCTCTGCCAAGTCCTAGGTTTCCTCATCTGTTAAAGGACACATCAGATTAGCTTCCATACTTACCAAGCTACTTACTTACCAGTACCTGCAGGACTGAGGGCACAGGCCGGAGAGCATTAGGGATGGATAAAGCCACGGGGTGATGTGGATCAGGATTTTTGCTTGAAGATTTCAAAATAATCATTTCTTTAAAAATCCAGCATGAAACAGAATACAATGTCCCAATAAGTTGTTGAAATAAAATGAATTTCGGGAGGTTACATTGAAGTGACACCCCCATTTGTTGCTGGGGGCCATGCGTCACTCTCAGTGGCCACTGAGTGGGGTTTGGTGGAGAAACTTGGGAAGCACCAGATGATTCCAGAAAGCTCCTCCACATCTGACATCCAGAGCTTCTTAGATTAAACTTCTCCGGGCTCCTGAGTTTCATTCCCTGAGAACCTGGATTCATTTTTCAAATAGCCCCAAATAGTAAAGTTCTCCTTGGTATGAAGGTAAGAAGCTCTCTCAAAAGTGTATCTGAGTCTCTGAGACACCTCAAAACATCACCCCTCACAGCCACACTCAGAACTATCTGGGAGGAATGCGGTGTTGCTCTTGGTTGACCTCCTCATGATGGGCTGTACCCTGGAGGGCTGCTGGCTTCCCAGAGGGTTGAGGACTAGGCCAAAAATGCATGCAGAGTGAAAGCAAAAGGATGCCGACAGCTGGGAGTATCAAAGAGGGGTTAAGAAAGGGGAGAAGTAGGGATAAGAGGTGAGAGCAGAGGAGAGCTTGGCAGTGGGTAGAGGGGGTGTGAAAGGAACCACGGAGGTGCGGGGGACTTATCTTAGGATTCGTACTGAATTTCACTGTTGTGGCAATAAAGCAAAAGCAAATAGACCCAACTCCGTCTGGGCTACCCTTCTTTACTGGCTCTGTATCAGGCACTGTGCTAAGAAATAATAAAGACAGTCAGATCCAGAGAGATGAGTCCGAGGACTTGGGTGGCACTTACATTCTAGGTGCAGGGAGAAAAACGAAAAGCAAGGAAGCAGGCTGACTCACCAGTTCAGACACTGATGGGTGCTGAGGATAAAGGAGGCTGCAGGAACGGCAGGAGCTGGCAAACTCTCCCTGGCAAGGGCCAGGTGGTAAACAGCTTCAGCCTTATGGACCGCATGTCCTCTGTTGCTGCCACACATACACAGTCCTCAACTCTGGTGACGTAACACAGAGGCAGCCGTAGGCAACCTATGAATAAATAGGTGTGAACGGATTTGACCCTTGGACTATAACTTGCCATGCTCTTGGATAGGACAAGCTTGGCGAAGGAGCTAGGTGGGAGGCAGATAGAGGATGTTAAGCCAGGCACCCTGAGAACCTGAACGATGAGCAAGGACCAGTCAAGGGTGGCCTGGGGGAAGAGCATTCCAGATGGAGGGACGAACACGTGTAAACACCTTGGAATAAAGGACACAGAATGTTCCAGGGATGAAATGAAGGCCCCTGCATCTGGAGTATATTAAACAAGAGTGGAAAAAAGTATGAGGTGATGTCACCAAGAAAGGGTGCCACTGAGTCTGGAGTTTTTCTACTTATGACAGGAAGCTACTGGAAGGTTTTAAACAAAGTGATGAGTAGAGAGTCCTGTTTGTTGTCAGAGAGAGGAAGGAAAAGAGCAATTCCTATTACAAAGCACCTGGCCATGGCTTGACTCATAGAGGTAGCTAATACCTTCTCGGAGTTGGTTGCTAAAGCAATGTGCCTCCAAAGGGTCATCAAATCCTAAAATAGAAAGGATTTTAGGTTTCCCTATAGCTCAGACAGTAAAGAATCTGCCTTCAATGCAGGAGACCTAGGGTCGATCCCTGGGTCAGGAAGATCCCCTGGAGAAGGAAATGGCAACCCACTCCGGTATTCTTGCCTGGAGAATCCCATGAAGAGAAGAGCCTTGTGGGCTACAGTCCATGGAGTCGCAAAGAGGCAGACACTATGTACGGAGTGACTAACACACACATAGACACAAGCTGGCATGTCTCCCATGTTTTACAGGTAAGTGCATTGAAACCCGGAGAGATTAGTTGCTTCGCTCAAGATCACTCAGTAAGTTGGCTGCAGAGCTGGGACTGGAACCCAAAGGAGAAGGAAGCTTGGCCTAATAACAAAGCAGTCGTTGCAGGGATGGCAGCATGATTCTGGATCCAGTACAGTGATGTCCCTTGGCCACATAAGTGCACCCAGCCTCACAGGGACTCAATGTGAGGGTTCCAGGGAGAAAAGCCTGGGAAGAAAAGAGTTCCGGGGGCAAGGGACCGAACAGTGGCCTTGAGTGGACAGAGGAAATCTTGGGCATGCCCATTTTCACAGTGGCTGTTGGCTGAAGAACCATGAGTGTGGGACTCCACTGGAAGAGGCCAGAGGCAGACAGGAGGACAATGGCAGGCACCAAAAGGAAACAAGGGCTTCTTTCTGAGAACATCTGATAGAGCCCCAAGAAAGGTCAGAAACACTCAAGTGACACTTCAGGGAAAGTTGAAGCATGTAATAGCAGGTGAGACCAATGAAACGTGATTTACTGCTGTCAGCAGCATCCCATTTTTGCCACCCTGTCTGGTGTGCTCTTGGGAAACACAAGTCACATTTCAGAGTTACCTGAGAATATATGGACCCAGATCCTAGTCCATTCAGCAAACATACCAGCACCAAATTAAGTATCTACCTACTGCTTCCAACACATTGGTTTTTCTTGGAGCTGGTACAACCACTATCAATGACCCCAGATCTGTGCCAAAGGCAAGCTTTGGCAACCTAGTACACGGCTCTGGGCAGGATGGTGAGAGATGGAAGGTCACACCTCTCATGTGGAATACAGCACAGCTGGGGAGCAGTGGGTGGAGGGTGTGGGTTCAGGATATTGAATTCAGATCTCAGGAGACAGAGCTCCTTCCCAAGCAGGGAAGTGGGTCTCATCAGGTCAAGACAGGGCAGCAGTCAGCCCTCCTCTCCTTCCTGGGCGAGGGCCTCAGTCCCGCCTCTTGTACGGCAGTTACTTTTCTATTTTTAGGGGTAAAAAGTGCTATGAAATGTACTTTCCAATTTTAGGGCTCTCTCCCAGGCTCTATTTCTAGTGACCAACTGGAAAAAAATCTCTCATTCTGCATGTACATATTTGAAATCTGGCCAGTAGTTTCAGAGTCCACCCCTTGGAGAGGGTTTTATAAGAGAGAATCGGTTCCAAACAATGTCTTCAGGAGAATGTGAGCCTGCATTTTGCAGAGAAGACATGAATCTCCATGGCATCAACCCTGCTACCTTCAGCCATGGGGAAATTTGAAAAGTGTTTTGTTTCAAAGATTCATCAACAGCCTTGTGGCTTTCTGCTGAGGAAGATACTGAGATTTAGGGATGTATAAGTAAGAAAAGTCAAAGTTCCAAAGAAAAAGAGCCACAATCCTTTCATCACTTTCTCTCAATGGGTTCCATTTCCACAGGAATTATGGACCAGGATCAGGGAGGGGCTTGGTGCTTTACTGTGAACAAAACTGCACATGAGGTGAGCTGAGTGGGCCTGAATTAGCTTCACTAGATAGGAGCTAAGTGCAGAAGAGAACCATGCAAACCAACATCAATTGAAACATCAGGTGATCCTCACAGTGGGACTGTGACCAGTGCAGAGAAAGGGGGTCATTGGTCCATTGGTCCAATATGATAATAACGAAGCTGGCTGCATTTGACATGGCTGGGGAATGCTTTTGGAGGGGCTAAGGCCTGACATTTTAAACTGTAACACCTATGTTTGCTCCTTGGAAGAAAAGCAATGACAAACTTAGATAGCATATTAAAAGCAGAGACATCACTTTGCTGACAAAGGTCTGTATAGTCAAAGCTATGGTTTTTCCAGTAGTCATGTATGGATGTGAGAGTTGGACCATAAAGAAGGCTGAGTGTCAAAGAAATGATGCTTTTGAACTGTGGTGTTGGAGAAGACTCTTGAAAGTACTTGGGCTGCAAGGAGATCAAATCAGTCAATCCTAAAGGAAATCAATCCCGAATATTCATTGGAAGGATTGACACTAAAGCTGAAGCTCCAGTACTTTGGCCACCTGATTCGAAGAGCTGACCTGATGCTGGGAAAGATTGAAGGCAGGAGGAGAAGAGGACAACAGAGGATGAGATGGTTGGATGGCATCACTGACTCAATGGACATGAGTTTGAGCAAGCTCTGGAAGATGGTGAAGGACAGGGAAGCCTGGCGTGCTGCAGTCCATGGAGTCGCAGAGTCGGACAGAACTGAGCAACTGAACAACAACTCTTTTGCAACCCCATGGACTATAGCCTTCCAGGCTTCTCTGTCCATGGGATTTTCCAGGCAAGAATACTAGAGTGGGTTTCCATTCCTTTCTTCAGAGGATCTTCCTAACCCAGGGATTTAAACAGCATCTCTTGCACTGCAGGCAGATTCTTTACTACTGAGCCACCAGGGAAGCACAGACACTCATGCATGGGTGTGCGCTAAGTCACTTCAGTTCATGTCTGACTCTGTGACCCTCTGGACTGTAGCCTGCCGGGCTCCTCTGTCCATGGGATTCTCCAGGCAAGAATACTGGAGTGGGTTGCCATGCCCTCCTCTAGGGGATCTTCCTGACCCAGGGATCGAACCCACATCTCTTACGTCCCCTGCGTTGGCAGGCAGGATCTTTTCAGTGCCACCTGAAAAGCCCACAAACACTCATATAAGACCTTAATTTGGCAGAAAGCCACTGAGGATGCAGACTTAAGGAAGCCAAATTTTGGCAGCATTCTAACAGAGACACCAATTTCCATACACAGCAGTGGTGGAGCCTCGGTACCCAGTTCCCCATGTACTCAGAACAAGCAACTCCGTCTGGCAGCTGTGATGTCTGTGTTTAAGGTTGACGCGACTTGGGGATTCACTGGGGCAGCCCCAGAGAGGTGGTTTGGACATATTTTCTCTACGGGGAGAACTCGACTCTCTGTTTTGCCTACAAAATCCACAGTTGCTCTTCACTTCCTGTTCTGCCTGAGCTACTAAGAACAGGCTCTGTGTTTCCAGCCAAGAACCATAACTGCTCCACATGGAGCCAAACACGAGAGCCACAGCACTCTTAGAAATAAACAGGAGATGCCAAGGAAATTTCACACCGTATTGGGTACTTTAGGCTAAATCCTTTTTTGCCCTTTTTGGTTGTCAGGGGCATTTTGGTGGAAATGTTTGAAAATCCCTGGCCTCAGGAATAAGCCTGGATAAAAAAAGAAAGAAAGAAATGAAGATAGGAAGGAGGCAGGACAAAGGGACAAGAAGGCACAGAGAGCAAGACAAGCCAAAGAAATATTTGTGCACATAACTGCCTGCCTTAAAAAGGCGGAGACAGGGCTTCCCTGGTGGTCCAGTGGTTAAGAATTCACCTGCCAGTGCAGGGGACACAGGTTCAATCCCTGGTCCAGGAAGATCCCACATGCCATGGAGCAAATAAGCCCCTGCACCACAACTATTGAGCCACGAGCCCACTCTAGAGGGCTCTAGAGCCCACGAGCTGCAACCAGTGAGCCAAAGAACTACAGCTACTGAAGCCTGCCTGCCTAGAGCCTGCACACCTCAACAAAGTGTAGCCCCTACTTGCCACATCTAGAGAAAGCCTGTGTGCAGCAGGGAAGACCCAGTGCAGTAAAAAATAAAGAAACAAATAAATTCTTATTTATAAAAGAAAAAGACTGAGACATGCATCATCTCACGCGACCCTTGTGTCAACTTTGTGATGGTCCCATCTTACAGATATGAAAGTTGAGGCTGCAGGAGAGACGATGGGACTTGTGCAAGCATATGCAGTGGAAGGCAGCAGGGGCTAGCGTTGAAGCCAAGTTGTCTCTCCAAGTCCTGTGCTCCTCCAACTCATCCCACAGTGGGTACCTTCTCTGTGTTCCTGTTGAGTAAAGAAGGGGAAGCCCAGAAAGCAAGAACCAGAGGGCATCTTTCCCACCTCCCTATCCAACTACCCAATATACTTCCCCCTAAAACTTATTCCCACCACCCCGTCCAGGCCGGGGGACCCAGCGGGGCAGTATAACAGGGGGTTTCAGCTGGGCCCACAGCTTATGGTGTTGAAACCCTTCCACTGGGCGGCAGGCGCTGTCCACAGCCAGGTGAAAACAACCAGGAGCACTGTTGGCTTTGGTTCAGCAGCTTCTTGTCTTCCTCCCTTGCCCAGCCCTCTCATTACTCAGCGTCACAATGGCCAGGGCCTCACAAACACACTGGGCTTTGTCTGCAGAGACACAGGTCAATGGAGCCTAGAAATGGGAGTGGAGCTGCTGAGAAAACAGCACCTCCTTTGGGGATCATGTGAACCCCACATGGCCTGTGTTTGCAGGGCAACCTGAGGCTAGGCTGGGGGACAGCTGAGGGGATAGCCAAGCTTATGAGGGGTCTGCACTCAGAGCTTCTGCCCACGGGGAGTTAGAGCCCAATACTGCTTGTGAGTAGAAACGAGAAGAAGGAAAGGCGATGATGGTGGGTGATGCTCCCAAAGAGTCCAGAACTTAATTGCTAATAATCTAACTGCCATTTACTGAGCACTAACTATATGCCAGGCATTGCTGAGCATTTTACATACTTGTTCTATCTTCACTAAACCCCCAAGACAAGTACTATTCTTATCCCTGTCTTTCAGATGAAGACCCTGAGGGTTAAGGCATTTGACCAAAGTCACACCAGTAGAGAAGGCAGAACACAGACATGAGAACAGGTCTTAAAGATGACAAAAGCCAAATTTGATTAAGTCTTTGTTAAATACTCAGCCTTTTGAGTTCTACATGGCTTACAAAATGAACAGACCTTCAGGAACAGGGCAGAGTGGTGAATTTAAAGTCTTTTGTCTCTCCATAGTTGTCCAGTGTGGGCTCCAATTCAGCCTGGATTCCCCAGGGGAGCTACTGACAAGTCTCCACGGTGTTCATTAAACGCCCATTGGGAGCACTGCCCAGCCCTGTCCAGGACCTGCAGGCTTGCCAAGCCTGTCAGCAGATTAACGACATTCAAAGTAGATAAATACAAGATAAATACAAGAAACCTGTTTGGATTGTCTTTATTTCCTTATCCCTATGATGCCAAGTCAGGATGGGTTAGTACTAGATCAGTGCTTCTTTTCAAAGTTGGGTCATGGTCTCCTCACCCCCCAAACCCTTAATCACTTGCTGGAGATGGTGCAGTCTTTTCGTCACTGTATATGAGTTTCTGTCCATACTCTGTTCTACCCCATTCCCATCCTGAGGATTATGTTTCTCACTTACAGAGGAGGAGTAAAAGAGATACGAGAAAATATCCTGCTCCTTTGTTAAAAAGAATGCCAACTCAGAACCACCTTCCTTAGTATCAGTACAGCTCTTTGTCACTCAGCCAAGGCAGGAAGAGGCAGTGAGAGATGAATTTCACATATAATACATGCAAGAAGCCTCGTTTATGGATCTTTGAATAAATGGTTCTGTGGAGCCAGGACTTAAAACTAGCTCACTGGGGTTACAACTATGTGGCCAAAGCAGACATTGCTAGTCAATCACAGCACTCCTCTGAATCAGGATCTGGACTCTCAACCGCCTCAAGAGAGTGTTCTAGGCAGCCATTGCCAATCAATCAGAGCACATAAGATAAAACTATTTTTAAATGTGAACCAGTCTGTGGGCTCTTCATGCCCCATCTTATAAAAGCATTTGTCTCTCCTTAACATAACCTAACACAGTGTGATCCGGATAGCCCTCAATGTTTGTTGAACACAGAGTGAATGAAATAATGGATTAATGTAACTATTCAGACAGACGTGACTCAGTCATCTTCTGGGTACCCTATCTTCGCCCTTCTCTTTTACCAAGGTACTGGAATCTCCTGGGTACCAGATTTGTGCTTTGTTCACATGTTCTTCCCAGGTTGCTTTAGCTTTATAAGTTTCTACACTGATCCTGAAGCTGGGAAGCTGTACCCTCAACCAAAAAAGTCAAACAAGAATTCATCGACCCTAAGTCAGAAGACCCATTAGAATAACAGAACCTGGTGGATTTTCTCAGCCTCTGATGACTAATGTCATTGTTTCCAGACCAAGTTTCTCTGCCTGACTTGTTCATCCCTCAAGATGAATTCTCTTCTCGGAGGTATCTTATGCAAATAGACTTCTGATGGACCTGCCTCATCAGCTTCCCAGTTTCCTAGTCACAGCTGAATTCCAACAGTGGACACAGCTTATTCCTAGTCTATCAACCTCCCTCTCTGCCCCTATATGTGGGAAACAGTGTGTAGCAGCTAGTTATTGCTATGTAACAGAACTCTTCAATATTTAATGGCTTAAAATAACAAACATTCCTTATTTCTCACAAGTCTACAGGTCAGCTGGGTGATTTTGCTGGTCTGTGTTGGGCTTGGTTAATGTTGGCTGGACTCACTTACATGCCTCTGACCAGTTTGTTAGGTGACTGGGATAGTTCAACTAGGATGGCTGTGGCTGGAAGACCTAGCTCTCTTTCAGATGTCTCTGACTTACTTCCAACAGACTTGCCTGGCATAGTCTCATGATAAGGACCATGGTCAAATAGAGACAAACAGAAATGTAGCATTTGGACAAGAAGAGGATGTACCTTTCACTAGTGGGATACATTTGAAACGGTGCCTGGTATGTGATCCTGACCCCTTATAAGAGGGGAAAAGTTTCAAATCAGCGACAATCATACTTCAGATGAATATCTTGAATACAAAGGCCTCCAACAAAATATTTTCTGGTGGTCAACAGGCTTTGGCCTTGCCCAGTCTACCAAGTTTTCATCAAGGAATTCTGCTGTTGAAACAAAAATCAAGGCTTCCCTGGATAGTCCAAGCTGCTTTTAAGGTCCACAGAAGGTCTCCTTTTCGTCTTGAAAGTACTTCTTTTGTAGCCACACTGACATAGACACTGGCTTCCTGTCATTCCCCATATTTTAGCTCCTGTATCAAGCTTGGCTAGCTCAAGGTGGGCATTCCCACACTTGCTTAGATTTCTACAGCAGCTGTCGTCATCTGGTGGTTTTGATGCTATAGGTGTCAAGAGTGGGAGTAAGGATTCATTTTTGGTTCTTCCGATGTGGTTTCAGAAAACATTCAGAAAGTCCAAACTGATCATGTCTTCCTAACAGTTTAATTCCCTTCACTCTCATTATGGAATAGTTGAGTCCTGTTGAGGATTAAATCATCTTCATGGGCTGGGCTGAAAGGCTCTGAGAGGATGATTAAATGCAGCAAGACTGCAAGTTGGCAATCTCTCTTTGAATATCATCTCAAATGGAGAAATCTGAAAAAAAGCAGTTCTTGCTTTGACTTTTTGTTGAGGTCTTTGCTTTGAGGATGAGAAGCAAGATGTTTAAATCTTCTACTCCTTGTGTGAGCAAGCACATGCCAAAACCCTATTCCTTATATCATCTACCCACAAAAAGAATCTGAGCTAGTTCTCATCACCTTTCCCATTAATCCTGGATATCAATTCATAATTCTTCTCTACTCAACATTCCGGGTAATCACTCCAATTGATCAGAGCTGATAACTAAGATGAAAAAGATTTACCACCTGAATAAGGATGGACCAAAGATTTCAAGGTAGAAATGAGTAAAACAGGCTATTATGAGTTGAATTTTGTCTACCCCCCCCCCCACAATTCATACATTGAAGTCCTGCTCCTTGAATTGTGACTTCCTTTTGAAACAGGGTTATTGCAGATGTAATTAGTTAACATGAGATTATACAGTTAAAAATGAGGTTATGCTGAGGTATATGACCTAAGCCAATAAGACTGGTGTCCTTATAAAAAAGAAATTTGGACATAGATGCATTTGGGAGAATATCAGAAGATCATGAAGACAGAACTGTATAAGCCAAGGAACGTCAAAGACTCCCAGCAAACCTCCAGAAACCAAGGAAGAGGCATGAAACAGACTATTCCAGTTTTCAGAGAGAACCATGTTGCCAACACCTTGATCTCAGATCCCAGTCTCCAGAACCATGAGACGATACACTTGTGTTATTTAGACAACTCAGTTTGCGGTGCTTTGTTACAGAAGACCCAGAAAACCAATACAAGATCAGAGAGAATCTTGCCTATGGAGCACAGATTATTTCTAAGAGATTCAAAGAGACAGGAAATTTTAAAACAGAAAGGAACTTGGAGACCAAATAGACAATTTTTCTTCTCCCAGCCACAAATCCCTTTTGCAAGTAAAGAAACCAAAGCCCAGAGAAATTATAGGATGTAACTAAAGTCACAGAGCCAGCTGGTCAGAGCCAAGATTTCACATTAGGTCTTTTGATTGTCACTTTCTCAGGTGGCTCAGTGGATAGCCACCTGCAATGCAGGAGACACAGGTTCAATCCCTGGGTTGGGAAGATCCCCTGAAGAAGGAGATGGCAACCCACTCCAGTATTCTTGCCTGGAGAATCCCAAGAACAGAGGAACCGGGTGGGCTACAATCCATGGGGTCGCAAAGAGTCGGACACGACTGAAGCAGCTAAGTATGTCCCCATGCCCAATTTCCAGGCACACTTTGGTCATTTGCGTACATCTGTATCTCTTCTAATTTACCATGAGACCTTGAAAGCAGGGTCTATATGCCTGGAATCTGGCATGTTTTCCACATAAAACAAACCCTCAGTAATATTTGTCAGTAATAGTTCATATATCCAGGGTCTTCCCTAGGGTAATCTCCATGTTGACCCAAGAAATGTTGCTTTTCCAAAAGCAATTCCAGTGCTAGAGAGAGAAGATGAAGGCTCAGATGTGTCCAGGCTCAAATGTGTCAAGCTGTGGACAGCAGCTCCCAATGGCCTATAAGTGATCAAGCCTTGTTCACAGTCAGTCTGGGCCAAGTAGCCTTCTCCTGACAACATGGTGCTGAGTGAAGTGGGCCATAAAGACCTTCCAGCCGCCCATAAGCTCTTAGCCAGCTCCCTTCAGCAGCTACAAATTTATATCTCTTTCCTAGCTGAAGGTCTCACATGCTTCCTAGAGACAGAGACCATCTTATTTTTTCTCTACATCTTCCATTTTGCCCAGGGCCCAGGATTCAGCTCATAGCATGGCAGATACCCAATGAATGTGTGTCAGCATGGACCAGCCAGCCTCCTATGCCATCTCACCTGTCTGTTGAGCACAAGAAGAGGAAAATTTACAAGATGTTATTTTGCTAAAAATATACCTCTAAGGGGAATCTCCTTTCCAAAGCTGGAAGAGCATTGAAAGAAATCATCTACATGACACTTTTCAACACTTAACATGTCTGTTTGACTTTAGAGAACAAAAATTCATTCAGTTTAGTCTCTGTAGGAAAATCTCCCACAAGGCACATTTATGATGTAAATTTTACATTGTGCTTATTTCACCGTAATAAACAAATGCTTGCAAAAACTAAATTTAGTCGATTCTAAAAATCATGATTATTTTGAGTATATTAAATTAATCAAATATGTTAGATATATTTAGGAGCTAACTTCATATTTGTCACATCTCACTTCCATAATTTTGGTATTTTTATGGTTGATGTGGGTTGTGAGGAACAGAGTATAATTTGTTTTTCACTGAACTGATGGGAAATCAGGATTGGCTTATATGAGCTTTGTTCATGACAGCTGTTCAAGACCTGCTTGGATCAAAAGGAGTGAGTTGCTAAAGTTCATCTGGTCTGGCTACATAAATTGTAGCCAAGGCTATGGTTTTTCCCTTGGTCATGTATGGATGTGAGAGTTGGACGGTGAAGAAAGCTGAGCGCCGAAGAATTGATGCTTTTGAACTGTGGTGTTGGAGAAGACTCTTGAGAGTTCCTTGGACTGCAAGGAGATCCAACCAGTCCATCCTAAAGGAGGACAGTCCTGGGTGTTCATTGGAAGGATTGATGTTGAAGCTGAAACTCCAATACTTTGGCCACCTCATGCGAAGAGTTGACTCACTGGAAAAGACCCTGATGCTGGGAAGGATTGGGGGCAGGAGGAGAAGGGGACGACAGAGCATGAGATGGTTGGATGGCATCACTGACTCGATGGACATGGGTTTGGGTAAACTCCGGGAGTTGGTGATGGACAGGGAGGCCTGGCGTGCTTCGATTCACAGGGTTGCAAAGAGTCGGATACGACTGAGCGACTGAACTGAACTGAACATAAACTGTGGGGCTCAAGTATGAAAGGAAAAGGCAGCAGGGAAGTCAGTCTTCAATTTCCACTGCCTGCCACCTCAATCCACAGTGCTCCCCTCAAAGGATTATAACCCCGAGCACACACTGGGTACACTGAATGCGAATGAATGAGAGGCCCCCACCCAGTCAAATGCACTGTGGCACTGCCAGCCTCAGGAAGGGACAGCACTTCCATGCTCCTCCCCAAGATACCATGGGGTACCGCCCAGCCACTACCCTTCCTGCATCTGCTTCTACAGGAAGCATACAGTGAGTTGGGACAGTGAGCTGAGCTCCATTGTCCCAACAGACTTCACTCAGAAAACACAAGCTCAAAGACAAATTAAGACTTGTAAGATGGCAGTGTTAGGACATTAAACCCCAAGCAAGTGCTTCTGAGAATGAATTTTGGTCGATGGCACCAGTCACTCAGCCACGAATCCAGCCCCACCAGGGACAATTGCATCGGGGCTCAGTTTTTCCTATGGGCCTTAATAGATGTGTTGGTCTCATGTTGAGAGTTTAATGCTGGGTTGAATGCTACATAAGAGCTAAACTAGATTGTAAGATCTTTGAAGGTCAGAGATTCTCTGATTTCTCTTTCTCCCAAAGCACTTAGAAGCTTTTGACACACAATGCACTAACCAACAGCACATAAATAGCATAGTATAAGTCACAAACTGAGACGCTGGAGATAAAATATTCTGGGGCACATGTGGGGATTGAATTACAATTTTCGTCACAGCAAGGTGACTGTGGAGCCCACATTCCCGACTAAGGAGCCCATGAGCATGGGAAGTAGAAGGGTATAAGTTATCACTTAAAGGTGCAACATGGGAAAGGGGTTTGGGGAGGAAGTTTTCTGAGAAAGACACTGTTTGCTGGCTCTGAGCCTTAGCTCACATTATTGATACATACACATCATAAAGCAATTTTGATTCTCTGGGGAGAATTAGGCAATGATGTGCACTTGGAAACTATAAGGAAAATGGAGACACGCCTTAAATGTTGTGGTTAAAAGCTGGAAACCACAACCTCTCAGCTCCTTACTATTGAGACTTCTTAATAGCAAAATTCCTTCCTGACTCCATGCATAATTGCCTGCAAGAGGGAGCAGGAGATGAGGTCCCTCCATCCTGCAAGGCTCAGATGCTGATCGGATTGATTCACAGGCTCCCTGCTGTTTGAAACTGTCCTGCCAAGTGGCTGCTGGGAAAAGTCACGAAGCCAGTGGATGGAAATAGCCCAGCCTGCTGGGAGAAAGAGGATCTCCAGCGCTCTCTTCTCACCCTGTAACAAATACCGGCGAAGCATTTTTGCATCTCTGCCAGTTGCTATGGAGACCCTGAGGGGAACACATGTAAATATTCTGCTTGTGAGAGACATGCTAAGGTCCTCCAACACAACGTGCTTTCTCTTCTCGACTTTTCTCTTTCTGGCTGAGAGCTTCAGTTTGCAGCTACATCAGCAAGCTCTGTGGTTTCAGGCCTCAGCCTCATGAGACTCCTGTTTAAGGAACTCGTCTACCAGGAGCCAGAAGGAAACACCCCTTGTCTGGGGTGAGATCTTCATTTGAAACACTTTTCTGCTACATCTATGTTAGCAGAAAGTTCCTCCACCTTCTCACCTGTAAAGTGGGAGAAATAAAGCCCTCCTCGTGGGTGGAAGACTGAGAATGGACACAAGCTTTGTAAAGATGAAAGTACTAGGTACGTCTAGCAGCATGAATTACGGAATTACCGTAATTACCGGATATTTCTAAAGGCTTGTCAAATGCAAACATGGTCTCATTTAGGCATTGGCATGTACAAACGGGGCCGGCTCATCATCAGAGCTAGCGGTTAGAAGGCACTGCTCCTTCTCAAAGCTTGGTGTGGATGTTCCCTTCTATCACTCAGTCTTGCTGAGGACAGGCTAGTTCAGAGGAGGAATCTAGGTCTTGGGGCCTGGCTCCTGGCACATCTCCTTGCAACTCTCCAGGGCCTCCGTGGTGATGAACAGCCTCATCTCACAGCCTTTCATCCACGCGAGAGCAGCTCAGCTGCCAATTTCTTCCGTCCTTTGAGAAAACCCAGGTGTTTTCTTACAACACAAATACACGCCCAAGGCTCAGAAAAGCCGGCAGATCCAGCAGCAGGATCCAAGCCCGCAGATCCTCCTCCTCAGAGAGGCACCGAGGACCAGAGAGTAGGTGTGGACAAGCTCTGGTTTGAATTCCAAAAGCAGCCCCTTGAATTCCAGCTCCTGCGTGGGAGGAGGGGTGGGGCCTAGGACGAGGGCGTTGTCCTCAATGACCGTCTGCTGCCGCCCACACCCCTGTGTCTCAGCAGTGTCTGTTCCCTGCTATCTCCTTGGTAACCCCACCCTGTGCTGTGGTGATGAGAGGAAACAGCTCAAACAGAATCAGTCAGCGGTGGGGAGCTAGGCTTGCTGCTTCTTCTACCGAGCTCTCTCTCCATTCCAGAGTTCTAGATGCTGGTTCCTGATTCAAGTCCCATGGAACAGCAGGCATATTCTGGCCTTCAAAAGCAGTAGCCTGGTCCACGTGTGTCTTGTGCTCCCCAGTCAATGAGGAGGATCCCGGACAGGCTGAACCTGCGGGCTCCAACCATCTCAGCCCAAATGCTGCAGGCTGCTGGGGAGCGGAACTCGCCAGGCAGGACTGTGAGGGGAGGGTGGCCGGCCAGGGGCAGAGGGGAGCATGGACAGGAAGCTGGGAGCAGGGCAGAGGTGAGCCGGCTGAAGAATGCCCCAAATTATTTTCCCTTGGCACTCCACACCCCAAATCTCCCATCTTAAAGAAAAATATAATGTGTGTGTAGATAGATAAAATATAAATACATATAAAATAATGATGTATAATATATATGTGTGTATATAAAATATATATAATATACATGATTATTAGAACTTCCATGAAGTTGAGGAGGGGGGATTAATAGTATCTTGCGGGTTTTTT
This sequence comes from Okapia johnstoni, assembly GCA_024291935.2. Classification (NCBI taxonomy): domain Eukaryota; kingdom Metazoa; phylum Chordata; class Mammalia; order Artiodactyla; family Giraffidae; genus Okapia; species Okapia johnstoni. The sequence goes on from CM044325.1 coordinate 14,154,125, forward strand.
TGTTGTGTGTGTGTTTGTGTTTGCTTTGCTGGGAAAGGAAGGAGAATTAAAAGGAAGGTGTGACAAAGGGAAATTATGATACTGATGATATCAAATAGGAATGAGCCAAGAATTCATTTATTCATTCAGGAAATATTGAGTGAGCGTCCACTACATACCAGGTCCTGTTTTAGATGTTGGGGATATGGCAGTAAATAAAACAGGCAGAAATTCCTGACTTCAAAGAGCTTACGTTCAAGTGGGAGAGGCAGGAAGTAAAAATGACAGATGTGTTTTTTCAAATGACAAAATTACAACAAAACACGATGAATACGTAAAACGTATCATACGCACACACAGACATAAAGCAGAGTGAGGACCAGGAACCTGGCCAGAAGCTGCAATTCAGGAGGAAAAACCAAGGGAGTCCTCACTACAGAATCAGTTCTGAGTCAAGTTGTGGCAGGAGAGGACTTGAGCTGGGCTGGTATCTGGGCAAAGAGCATCCTGAGACCAATCAGGAGGCCGCCTGTGGCTGGAGCCGAGTGAGGGTGGTTGGGTGGGGGGTGGAGAGGGCGTGAGGCTGGGGTGTGATGTGTCAGATCAGGTGGGGCTTTGGGGGCTGCTGAAAGGTTTAGGCTTTTCCTCCAAGTGAGATGAGGAGACATGGGAAGGTCTTCAGCAGAGAAGTGGTGTGATTTGCTTTCTGTTTAAGGATCGCTGTGGCTGCTTCACGGGGAATTAGATGGAGGGTGGAGAAGGGTTGATACTCTGAATCTGAAATCTGGTCTCACTCTATTAAAAAGTGGAACTGACAAATGTTGGGGAGGTTCGAGATAAGTGCCCAAACTTCCTCTTACGTGATCAGGAGGACGGAGAGAAGCTGCAAATAGGATGCTTTGGGTGTGATCAGGAGGACGGAGAGAAGCTGCAAATAGGATGCTTTGGGTGTGATCAGGAGGACGGAGAGAAGCTGCAAATAGGATGCTTTGGGTGTGATTCAGTGTTAATGAAAGGTGTCCCCACGCAACCTAAAATCATCTCGGCTATCACCAGTAGATTATCTCCCATCCCTTGGAAAATGTGGTCTAGAGAGAAACCAACGTTCCCCCGTATGTGGATGCTGTAATTTATCCAGCCCCTGGGGGTTCTTGGCAGGAAGCTGCTATTCAGATAATGACTTAGAGATACTAAGTCTGACCCCACCCTACCCCCTTAACTCCATATCTTGGACTAAAATTCAAAAAGTAAAACATTGTATTCAAGTGCAGTGGGGTCACCGAGTGATTCACACACACTCAGACATGCCAGTGCATGCAGCTACTTTGTTTTCCATAACTCATCAAATCTTCCTTGTATCTCCCTGACCCCATGTAATGTGCAGGAAAAGACTAGACTTACATGGTCAGCAGGAATATCTTGGCCTCTTCTGGCATCCCTGAGGTTAGCACCTAGGTCTTTGGTTGGTGGCGGTGTCACTACCATGTGGCTATGGGTGTGGGAATCAGCATGGTGACCTCTGGTCTTGAGGGGCATCCCTGTGTTTAGGTGTAAGGCCCTCTGCTAGTGTCCCCTAGGTGTCCCCAGTCTAGTTTGTTTGTTGATGAGCAACGGACAAACTTACCCATGGGACGTTGACACTGCCATTGCCTCTGGCAATCAAATCACTTGATCTCAAGGGCCTCCACTTTCCAACTTCAGGTCTCTTGAGTTTCCAGTGACCCACCTTGAACCTCACTGACCTTCACCAGGGCACCTGGGCATACAGGGAAACATCACATTGCTGTTTACCAAGGTCCCTCCATTCGCTGATAATACACTGCCCTACTCCAGCCACGTTAGTCGTGGTGCCAGACACAGGATGGGATTCTCCTGGTTGTGTTCAGCCTCTTCTAGTCTGTGTGTGGGAAAGTAGGTCACTCACTCTAAGATTTTTTAGTCCCTCCATACCTTTCTGAACGTTTTCTTAGTTGTCTCCCCATAAAAGCGTTGACCCCAAGAAAGAGGCAAGCAAGACGTGATGTGTGAGGGTCTTGTCTCCACTTCTCTTCTCATTCCTGTGCTCTATGGGACATGAGTATGTCCTTTCCCCCTCTTCTTTTTGAGTAAGAATGTACCATCACGATATCTTTTTCCTTGATAAAATGGTGTCAGTTCCACCCACTTTCCTGGGGCCATGATGGTTGTGTCAAGGGCACCCTCAATCAGTTCAGTCACTCAGTCGTGTCCAACTCTTTGTGACCCCATGGACTGCAGCTTCCCTGTCTATCACCAACTCCCGGAGTTTGCTCAAACTCGGGAAGCCAATACTGAGACAGAATTAACACTGCAAGTGTTTTGAGTGACACTTGTGAAGATAAAAGAGAGAGAAAGTAGGATTGGACAGGGAGAGCCTCAGACCATGATGCAGATCTGAGTCATTTTGGCCAACCCAATGAGGGATTTCAGAGCAAAGGTTGCTCATCAGAGGAGTCCCATGTTGAAGAGAATCAGCCAGGTCTGGTACCTGCTCTGTGCTCAATCATTGGCTAGGGGACTGCCCCAGGAAGAGTGTGACCCTCGCTACAAAGGTGCAGTGGATCTTAAGGCATCGATAGCTGGAGGCTGTAAGCTAACAGCATCATTTACAGTGAACAGCAAGTTCTTTCTGGAAGGGAGACCCAGATGAACACCTCTAATACTGCCACAGCAGAGGAAAGGTTGCTAGAGAGATGACTGATGGGGCAAATAATGAAATTCAAATCAGATTGATATTTTCTACATGTTTTACCTATTACCCAAGTCATCACTGAGCACAATCTTAGCCCACATCCTCTTCGCTGCAGGTGAGGTTTAATCCACTGTGACCACAGCACAAAGCAAGTCACACAGATTTGACTGTTCTCGAACCTTTCCTAAGAACCTCTTTACACAACACAGTGCTGGCCTAATGCTTTAAAACCATGAGCATGGCCCTTACAGGGCCCTCTGCTTTTAATCTAAGAGGGTTTTTGTAAATTAAAAAACCACGCCCATTTTAATTCAACAGTTGGTACCAGCACGTGCCAAGTCGTTGCTCTAAACCCAAGTCCTCTGCTAAGACAATGATCTGCGTGCTGCCAAGGAAATTTCAGTGGTTTGTCGATAGCAAACTAACAGTGATAGAGAGCTACAAATCTCTAACAAGGAAAGCTCCTATGAGTCAGAAGCCAATCACCTAACTGTCTGTTCACCAGATTTCCTTCCTGTGAGTCACTTTAAAATGCTTGACTTCTTCTTTCTTAGTTTTCAGCCCTTTTCTTGTTTAATCAATGACAGTTGAATACATATTAGAATTCCTGGAAGTGCTAATAGATGCAATTGGCCCTCTCTCCTAGACAGTCTATGGAAAGGAAGTGGTAGAGAGGAGATGAAAGGATGTGGGAAAGAAGTCTAAATGTGACGAGAGCGGGGAAGCAAAAAAGACTGGAGGAGAAACCAAAAGACTAGAAATTTCTTGCTATCCCAGGAGTCAAAATATTGCTTGGTTTAGTTATAATTTATCACAGTGATGGCCAGTTTCCTGGAAGTAATGTTGTCGGAAAAACTGTACAACTCGGGTTGAATTTGAATTTCAAATGAGTCAATTTTTAGCATAAACATGTCCAGTGAAATAATTCAGACATGCTTATATTGAATTTATTTCTTTGTCTGAAATTCAGATTGAACTCAGCATCCTGTCTTTTATTTGCTAAATCTGGCAACCCAATCCAGGAGACATTTCCGTCTCGTCACGTTGGGCTGATGAGGGTGATAGCTACTTGTTGAAAGGGAAATGGAGAGTACAGACCATGGTCCTACTTTCTAGCAGAAAGATTCAGATGATTTGGACTTGAAATCCTTCCCTCTGGGTTAGCCTCTGCCTTCCCAGCTCTGCTCAACACTGAGCACTTCAAACTGACCATTGGTTCAAACCCACCTTCAGGTCACTGAAACTGGACTTGCTGTTTTGGACTTGGTTATCTTCTATGGCTAAAGGTAAGCTTGGATCGCACAGCCTATTGAACCTTCTTCTTGCCTTAATCACCACCGTGTCTGTCTGGTCAATAGGATTGAGCTTTTGCCTTGGCTTCTGCCTGTACCTAAGGTCCTGAACTTCAAACTATTCAGTTGTGGTTTTGAGATCCTGCCTAGACCATGGGTTACTCTAAGCCCATGCCTTGGGTGTGTCTTCAAGCCAAACACATCACCTGGGACCACACTGCTGACTCCAAGCCTCGCCCTCTTGTAGTACACGGATTGCCAAACATTTCCTGTACAGGGCCAGATAGAACATATTTTTACTTTGTAAACCTCGAGTCTCTTTCTTTACTCAATTCTGCTATTGTAGCAGCGGCAGCATGAACAAATATGTGTTCCCATAAAGTTTTATTTATAAAGACAGGTCCATGGGGCAGATTTGGCATATGGATCATAGTTTGCTGACCCCTGTTCTAGAAAATCCTGTAATCTTGCTCTTCCTGCCCCTAGAGTCTCCACTTATATGTAGATGCTGACCTATTAGCTCATGGGAGCCTTTTCTACCAGACAGGACTGTGCTCGATGCTCCAGACTCGAGTCCTGTTTTATAGTCTTGGTGCCCTAGTCTTGGGCCTGGCAGTTCCCAGCTTTGTTCTCTTTCCCTCTGTCAGCCTCTGGGGTCCCAGCATGTCTAGAGGATGAGTGCACACAAGTGAGCCAACGTCTGATTTTGTTTCCACACGGCAGCCAGGATCTACTTTCCTTCTTTCCATTAATACTATATTAGTTCAAGATTTTGTTGCCAACACCTTAGATGGGTTCTGTCTTCTCTTTGGACGTCTGCCTCCAAAATCTTCATTGCACATCACTGCTGCATGAAAGGCAGTGAGACTACCTGCCAGTGCTAGGGAAGGTTTTGTCTTACAAAACCATGGATTTAGAGAAAACCCTTCTCTTCTTTGATGATTAAAAAATCCTGGCAGAACCAAGTAAAGGCAGCCAGCGCACAGTTTCAGGACTACACATTTAGTGCTTCAGGGTGAAGAAAAATCAACATTATGAATAATATTGATGCTGTTATTAACAGTGACAATATGGCCTTACTACAGAATGATAGCACAAAACGAACGTTATAGCAACTCCATATGTGTATGACCAAATCCACTTCTTCACAAGGGGAGGACTTTGGGACCTAATTCATAAATTTCAAAAGTAAGACTTTTAAATTAGGAAAAGACAATTTTGAAAGAAGAACATTATTTTCAAATAATGCTAATTGACACAAGCTGCTGCTCTGGGTGAGTTTGACCACCTTGTTCTACACATTTTTTTTTTTACTTTATGGGATAAGTATTTCTTTCAAAAGTTGAGTACAATTGAAGATTTTGTAAGCCAAATCCTATTTAAAATAGAGCTTATTCTTTAATTTTGGAGTCTTTCTTCCCTCTTAAAAAAATGTTTTCTGTTTATTGTCTTTCATCATAATAAATCATCAATAACCATTATATCTCAAAATTGAAGCTCTCTATACTTGCTTGAGAAGAGTATTTTTTGAGTTATCTGAACTCCTTCAGACCAGTCAATTGTTTTCATTTTTAGGACTTTGGAATAAATCTAAAACTATCATATCTTTACATTTGCTAGTTCTTGGTTTGATTATAGCTGATTGCATGAGATGTGTGCTCAACAAATACTAATTGAGGTAAATGTTTCTGTAATAATTGTGATTAATCATCAAAACTTTATTAACATGAACTTTTAAATAGATATATCTTTCTATAATTGTTATATAAAAACTGTATATTTTTAAGCATAGAATTTGATGAATCTTGACATATGAATTAATTTGTCATGAAATTTCACTACCATCAAAATAATGAACATGTTCATTACTTTTAAATATTTCCTCATGCCCCTTTTAAACCTCTTCTTCCTGTTCCTCCCTATATGTTCCCTTCCTCCAATTCACTGATCTATTTTCTGTGTTTTATAGAATTTTATATAAATGGAACCATTCACTATGCACTCTTTCTTGTCTGACTTCTTTCATTCACCAAAATTGTTTTGTATATTCCTTCATGTTGAAATGTGTATCAACAATTCACTTAGTTTCATCACTGAATGATATTTCAGTTTGTCTGAAAATAATTTGTTTATCCATTTACCTGTTGATGGAAATCTGGATTGTTTCCAGTTTGGGGCTGTTAAAAATAAAGCTGTGATGAACATTCATAAATAGGTCTTTATATGATTATATGGGCTTCCAGGTAGCACAATGGTAAAGAATACACTTGCCAATGCAGGAGGTTACTGGTTCAATCCTTGAGTCAGGATATCCTCTGGAGTAGGAGACGGCGACCCATTCCAGTATTCTTGCCTGGAGAATTCCATGGACAGAGGAGCAAAGAGTTGGATGGGGTTGCGAAGAGTTGGATGCAACTGAGCACAACAGCATATGATTATATGCTTTCACTTACCATGGACAAATACTTAGAAATAAAATGGCTGATCATATATCAGATCTGTCTAAACTTTAAAAAAAAAACAGTTCAACTGCTTTCCAAAGTATTTTGGAAACCCCCACCAGTCATAGATGAGAGTTCTAGCTTTCTATATTCTTACCAACACTTGGTATAGTCATTAAAAAAGAAATTAACCATTCTCGTATGAATGTGGTAGTATTTCATTCTAATTCAATTTGCATTGTCCTGATGACTAATGGGGCTTCCCTGGTAGCTCAGTCAGTAAAGAATCTGCCTGCAGTGCTGGAGCCCAGGGTTCAATCCCTGGGTCAGGAAGATCCCTTGGAGAAAGAAATGGCAACACACTCCAGTATTCTTGTCTGGGAAATCCTATGGACAGAGGAGCCTGGCAGGCTACAGTCCATGGGGTTGCAAGAGTCAGACATGACTTAGCGACTAAACCACTACCAATGACTAATAATGTTGAGTATCTTTTCATGTTATTATCTGACATTTGATATTATTCAGATTTAAATTTTTTGTCTATTTGACGGGCTTTGACATCTGATTTTGTGTGTGTGTGTGTGTGAAATGTCTGTTCAGAGACTTTGCCCATTTTTTAAATTGGGTTTTTTTTTTTGTTTCCTTATAATGAGTTTGAGAATTCTTTAAATATTTTGTATCCAAATCTTATTGCAAATATATAATTTACAAATAATTTCTTCCAGTCTTTATCTTTTTATCAAGGCCTTTAATGAAGAAAAAGTTTTATTTTTTATAAAGCGCAATTTCTCCATTTTTCCTTTTATGTATAATGCATTTGGTGTCATCTAAGAACTCTGCCTAGTGTTAGATTCAAAAAGATTTCTTTTATATTTTTTCTAAAAAGTTTTAGAGTTTATGTTTTACATTAAAAATTCACAATCCATTTATCCATTTTCAGTAAATTGTCAGATAAATTATGAGACTTAAGTCGATTCCTTTTTTTTTTTGCTTATGAATGTCCAACTGTTCCTCCCTACCTGATTAAAAAAAAAACAAAACTACCCTTGCTTCATTGAATTGCTTTGTATCTTTGTCAAAATTCAGCTGAGCCTCTCTGTACAGGTCTACTTATGGGCTCTGTTTTCTGTCTCATTCATCTCTATGTCTGTCCTTCCAGCAATATCACAGAGTCTTCATTACTGTAGCCAGATAATAACTCTTGAAATGGAGTAGAACTACTCCTGCCACTTATTTTTCTTTTTAAAAAGTTATTTTTAACTGCTTTAGTTCCTTTGCCCTTCCATATAAATCTTAGAATAATCTTATCTATATTTACAAAAATTTGGGAGAAATTTTGACAGAAAATGTGTTAAACCTTAATATCAGTTTGGAGAGAATTAACATCTTAACTATGTTGAATTTTCCAGTCCACAAATACAGCATCCATGTCTATTTATTTAGGTCTCCTTTGATTCATTTCATCAGAATTTTGTGCTTTTCAGCATACAAGTCTTGTACATGGTTCATTAAGTTTACATCCAAGTGCTTAATTTTTTGAACAATTGTAAATATTTTATATTTAAAATTTTTATATCAACATATTCATTGTTAGTATATAGAAATATGGGCTTCCCTGATAGCTCAGTTGGTAAAGAATCCGCCTGCAATGCAGGAGACCACGGTTCAATTCCTGGGTTGGGGGGATCTGTGGAGAAGGGATAGGCTACCCACTCCAGTATTCTTGGGTTCCCTTGTGGCTCAGCTGGTAAAGAATCCACCTGTAGTGCAATAGACCTGGGTTTGATCCCTGGGTTGGGAAGATCCCCTGGAGAAGAGAAAGGCTAACCACTCCAGTATTCTGGCCTGGAGAATTCCATGGACTTAAACCTTAATATTGATTTGGAGAGCATTAACATCTTAACTATGTTGAATTTTCCAGTCTACAAATACAACATCCATGTCTATTTATTTAGGTCTCCTTCTATTCCTTTCATCATCATTTTGTGCTTTTCAGTGTACAAGTCTTGTACATGGTTTGTTAAGTTTACATCCAAGTGCTTAATTTTTTTGAACAATTGTAAATGGTTTTATATTTTAAAGTTTGATATCAACATAGTCATTGTTAGTATATAGAAATACAATTGACTTTTATATGCTTATTTGGTATCCAGTCATCTTGCTGAACATACTTCTTGATTCTAAGAGGTTTTTGTGTATTTCCTGGTATCTTCTGCATAGACATGCCCAACCTAGCTTTTTTTAAACATCACCCTGGTGGTGAGGTATGGGGGAGATAGGGTTGCAGTGTTGGGGTAGCTGTAAGCCTGGTGGAGGTGGAATTTGTGTTCCCCAGCAGGTCTTTGCTGGAATGAGTAGGAGTGGGCCATAGCTTTTTCTGTGCTGTTTGGCTAGAGGAGAGCTGTTACTACCTAAAAGTTCTTGATCTTACTAGGCTACTGTCTCCTACAGCTATGGCTACGGAGAGCAGACTTTTGTTGTTGTTGTTATACTGGGTCTACATTGCTGTGTGCGAACTTTTCTCTAGTAGCAGAGGCAGCTCTCTAGTTGTGGCGTGTGGGCTTCTCGTTGTGGTGGCTTCTCTTGTTGTGGAGCACTGGGTCTAGAGTGTGCAAGTTTTGATAGTTGTGGTGCATGGGCCTAGTTGCCCTGTGAAAAGTGGGATCTTCCCAGACCAGGGATTGAACTCATGTGCCCTGCACTAGCAGGCAGGTTCTTAACCACTGAGCCACCGGGGAAGTCTGAGAGCAGACTTTAATTGTGACTTTTTTTTTTCTGCGCCTGTTGGCATTCACAGTTTGCTAGCTTATATATCAACTCCAAGGATATATGAGGCAAAAAGAAAACCCAGGGAATTCACCAACTTTCTGTTCTCTGGGTCCCAATCTATCTTCTTCCCTTCTCTTTTCAGAGGCTCCTTATGCTTGTTTTATATGTGATATCCAGGGTCTTCATCACACTTAATGGAAGAAATAGTAAAACTTGTATCTATTCTACCTTCCCATTAGTAGAATCACTCATTTGTTTTGTTGCGATTATCCTCAACTTTTATTGTGAAAATATGTTAAAGCAGTTAATATTTCTGTTTCTGATTTAAAAGAATTACACAGTACTCCCATTGTAAAAGCAGTCACTGGAGTTCCATGCTGGTCCAGTGGTTAGGACTCTGAGCTTTCACTGCCGTGGCCTAGATTTAGTCTCTGGCTGGGGAAATAAGATCCCCCCAAGCTGTGAAGCACAGCCAAACAAAAGCAGATAGTCACTTAGTTTACTATTTTTTTTCCCCAGATGAAATCTTTTAAATGGGTTTTGTTAAAGTGGTACTTAGCAGAGTGGGCAACATGGCAAGGTAGGAAGACCCTACTTCCCACAGGCACATAAATATTACAACAATTGATAGAGCAACTGTTGATAAGAAAGATCTGAAGACTAGCAGGAAAGATCTGCTACAAATAAAGACATAAAGAAGGAACTACAAGACAGGTAGAAAGGGCAAAGAAGCAGTATAATCAAGACCCATATGCCTAGGTAGGTGACCCACAAACAGGAGGATAAAAACAATGGCAGGATTCTCCCCAAGGAGTGAGAGGCCCGAGCTCCACATCCAGCTCCCCAGCCTGGGATCCTGCAACGGAAAGATGAGTCCCCAGAACCTTCGGTGTTAATGGCCAGCAGGGCTTACTTTGGGCTTCCCTGGTAGCTCAGCTGGTAAAGAACCTGCCTGTAATTCAGGAGACCCCGGTTTGATCCCTGGGTCAGAAAGAGCCCCTGGAGAAGGGATAGGCTACCCACTCCAGTATTCTTGGGCTTCCCTGGTGGCTCAGATGGTAAAGAATCCACCTACAATGTGGAGACCTGGGTTCAATCCCTGGTTGGGAAGATCCCCTGGAGGAGGGCCTGGCAACCCATTCCAGTATTCTTGCCTGGAGAATCCCCATGGACAGAGAAGCCTGGTGGGCAACAGTCCATGGGATGGCAAAGAGTCGGACATGACTGAGCAATTAAGCACAGCACAGCACAGGGGCTTACTTTGGGGGAAGTCAATGTGCTGTAGGAAAAAGATTCCACTCTAAAATGGCACATGCAAAATCTCACATGCTCCAAGACCTAGGGCAGATGCAGTCATTTGAAAGGAGTTTATTGGTCAGACCCACCTGCTGATCTTGGACAGCCTCCAGGAGAGGCAGGAGGCAACTGGAACTCACCCTGGGGACATAGGTTCTGGAAGCAGCCATTTTTGAGAGCTCATACCACCCCAAGGATGATGGTGGAAAGAACAAAGTTCTCAGACAACCTAACCTTACACCTAAGGGAGCTAGAAAAAGAACAAACAGAACCCAAAGTTAGTAGAAAGAGAGAAATAATAAATATTGTTGTTGTTATTTAGTTCTTAAGTTGTGTCCAACTCTTTTGCAACTCCATGGACTGTAGCCTGCGAGGCTCCTCTGTCCATGGGATTTCCCAGGCAAGAATACTGGAGTGGGTTGTCATTTCCTTCTCCAGGGGATCTTCCCGACCCAGAGATCAAACCACGCGTCCTGGATTGGCAAGCAGATTCTTTACCACTGAACCACCAGGAAACCCCGTAGTAAAGATTTGACTAGAAATAAATGAAATAGAGACAAACTGAAGAATAAAAATCACGTGATCATTTCAATAGATGTGAAAAACTTTTTGACAAAATTCAGCAACTATTTATGATTTAAATAAAAACTCTCAACAAAGTGGTTATAGAGGACATATACCTCAACATAATATAGGCTATATATGACAAGCCCAGCTAACATTATGTTCGATGGTGAAAAGCTGAAAGCATTTCCTTTAAGATCAGGACCAAGACAATGATGCCCATTCTCATCACTTTTATTCAACATATTATTGGAAGTCCTAGCTATGGCAATCAGTAAAGAAAAAGAAGTAAAAGATGTTCAAATTGGAAAGGATTAAGTAAACTGTCGTTGTCTGCAGATAACATGATACAATACACAGAAAAGCCTAAAAATGTCACCAAAAAACTACTAGAACTCATTAATGAAATCAGTAAAGTTGCAGGATACAAAAGTAATATGCAGAAATCTGTTGCATTTCTATACACTAACAATAAAACATAAGAGATTAGGAAAACAATCCCATTTCTCATCACATCAAAAAGAATAAAAAGGAAATAGAAGACTTCTACTTGGAAAGCACTGATGAAAGAAATAGTAGATGACAAAAACATGGAAAGATATACCATGCCCATGGGTTTAAAGAATTAATTTTATTAAAGTGATCATACTACCCAAAGTAATCACAGATTCAATGCAATCCTTATCAAAATACCAATGGCGTTTTTTCGTAGAACTGGAACAAACAATTCTAAAATTTGTATGGAAATACAAAAGACCCCAAAAAATCAAAACAATCTTGAGAAAGAAGAAAGTGGGAGGCATCATGCTCCCTGATTTCAGACTGTACTATAAGCAAGGTTGGGGAGATGGTGAAGGACAGGGAAGCCTGGTGTGCTGCAGTCCATGGGGTCGCAAAGAGTCAGACATGACTGAGTGACTGAGTAACAACAGCAAATGAAACTAGAGTAATCAAAATAGCATTGTCTTGGCATACACACAAAAAATGGACACACAGATCAATGGAACAGAATAGCAAGCCCAGAAATGAGTCTACACTTATATGGCAATTAATCTATGACAAAGGAGGTAAAAATATACAATGGGGGAAAGACAGCCTCTTCAATTAAGCGTGTTCAGAGAGCTGGACAGCTCCATGCAAAAAAAAAATCCAAACTAGATAACTGTCTCAAACCATGCACAAAAATAAATTTAAAATGGATTGAAGACTTAAACGTAAGACCTAAAATCACAAAAATTCTAGAAAAAAACATAGACAGTATGCTCTTTGACCAATATTGGTCTTTGTCATATATTTTTGAATCTGTCTGCTCAAGCAATCATAATAAAGGAAAAATAAACAAATGACGCTGTGCATAAGTGCTAAGTCGCTTTAGTGTCCAACTCTTTGTGACTCTGTGGACCATAGCCCACCAGGCTCCTCTGTCCATGGGATTCTTCAGGCAAGAATACTGGAGTGAGTTGCCATACCCTCCTCCAGGGGCTCTTCCCAATCCAGGGATCGAACCCATGTATCTTAAGGCTCCTGCATTGGCAGGTGGGTTCTTTACCACTTGCACCACCTGGGAAGCCCAAACAAACAGCACTACATCAAACTAAAATGCTTTTGCACAGTGAAGGAAATGATCAACAAATTGAAACAGCCACCTACTGAATAGGATAAGATATTTGCAAATGATAAATCAAATAAGGAGTTAATATCCAGTTAGAACTGGACATGGAACAACAGACTGGTTCCAAATAGGAAAAGGAGTACGTCAAGGCTGTATATTGTCACTCTGCTTATTTAACTTATATGCAGAGTACATCATGAGAAACGCTGGGCTGGAAGAAGCACAAGCTGGAATCAAGATTGCCAGGAGAAATATCAATAACCTCAGATATGCAGATGACACCGCCCTTATGGCAGAAAGTGAAGAAGAACTAAAGAGCCTCTTGATGAAAGTGAAAGAGGAGAGTGAAAAAGTTGGCTTAAAGCTGAACATTCAGAAAACAGCTGAACATTCAGAAAACTAAGATCATGGCATCCGGTCCCATCACTTCATGGGAAATAGATGGGGAAACAGTGGAAACAGTTGCTAACTTTATTTTTCTGGGCTCCAAAATCACTGCAGATGGTGATTGTAGCCATGAAATTAAAAGATGCTTGCTCCTTGGAAAGAAAGTTATGACCAAACTAGACAGCATATTAAAAAGCAGAGACATTACTTTGCCAGCAAAGGTCCGTCTAGTCAAGGCTATGGTTTTTCCAGTAGTCATGTATGGATGTGAGAGTTGGACTATAAAGAAAGCTGACTGCCAAAGAATTGATGCTTTTGAACTGTGATGTTAGATAAGACACTTGAGAGTCCCTTGGACTGCAAGGAGATCCAACCAGTCCATCCTAAAGGGGATCAGTCCTGGATGTTCATTGGAAGGACTGATGTTGAAGCTGAAATTCCAATACTTTGGCCACCTCATGCGAAAAGCTGACTCATTTGAAAAGACCCTGATGCTAGGAAAGGTTGAGGGCAGGAGGAGAAGGGGACGACAGAGGATGAGATGGTTGGATGGCATCACTGACTCGATGGACATGGGTTTGGGTGGACTCTGGGAGTTGGTGATGGACAGGGAGGCCTGGTGTGCTGTGGTTCATGGGGTCGCAAAGAGTCGGACATGACTGAGTGATTGAACTGAACTGATCCAAAATATACAAAGAACTCCCACAACTCAACATGAAAAAAACCAAACAACCTGATTTTAAAAGTGGGCAAAAGATCTCAATGTACATTTTTCTGAATAAGACAGACAGATGGCCAATGGGCACATGAAAAGGTGCTCAACATCACTAACTAGGAGGGAAATGCAAATCTAAACCACAGTGAGGTATCACCTTGAACTTGTCAGAATGACTCTTATCAAAAAAACAACAAATAACAGGTATCGGCAAGGATGTAGAGAAAAGAGAACCCTTATCCCTGTTGGTGGAAATAAAAATTAGTGCAAGCACTACAGAGAACAGTATGAAAATTCCTTAAAAAATTAAAAATAGAACTATCATTTGATCCAGCAACTCCACTCCTGGATATAGAGCTAAAGAAGAAGAAAACTTTAATTAGAAAAGATACATGTACCCCTATATTCACTGCAGCATTATTTACAATTGCCAAGATATGGAAGCAACCTAAGTGCTCATCAATAGGTGAATGGGTTAAGAAAATGTGGTGTATGTACGTACAGTGGAATATTACCTAGTGATAAACAATAACGAAATCTTACCACTTGTGCAAACATAGATAGACCTAGAGGGTATTATGAAAATAAATCAAACAGAGAAAGACAGATACGGTATGATTTCACTTATACATGGAATCTAAAAACCAAACAAATGAGCAAACATAACAAAACAGAAACAGTCATCGATACAGAGAACAAATAGGTAGTCACCAGAGGGAAGGGGTTTGTGGGGGAGAAGAGAAATAGGTGAGGGGGATTAAGAGCTGCAAACTTCCTCTTGAAGAATAAATGAGTCACACGTATGAAATGTATGGTGTGGGAAATATAGTCAGTCATTAGGTAATATCTTTGTATGGTGACAGATTGTAACTAGACATCATGGTAATTATTTTGAAAGGAGAATTTAGAAATATAGAACCACTATATCGTGTAACAGGAATTAATACAGTGTTGTAGGACAATTATACTTCAAAACCAAACAAACAAAATCATAGAAAAAGAGATCTGATTTTTAGTAACCAGAGGCAAGAGTTGGGGAGAAGGGAATTAGGATGAAGGTAGTCACGATTAATACAAGTAACATTGCCATATGTTATACATGAAAGTTGAGAGTAAATCCTAAGAGTTCTCATCAAAAGGAAGGAATTTTTTTTCACTTCTTTAATTTTGTATCTATATGAGATGCTGATGCTCACTAAATTTATTGTGACAGTTGTTTCAAGATGTATGTCATTCCAATCATTATGCCCTACACCTTGACTTTATATGTGTTGCATGTCAGTTACATGTCAATAAAACTGGAAGAAAAAAAGTTTTACTTACCCATGTCCAGAAAAAATTTCCTTCAATGATAGTGCAATGTATTCTATGAGGTAGTTTGTTGTTGTTCAGTTGCTAAGGCTTGTCTGACTCTTTGCGACTGCATGGACTGCAGCACACCAGGTTTCCTTGTCCTTCACCATCTCCCAGAGTTTGCTTAAACTCATGTCCATTGAGTCGGTGATGCCATCCAACCATCTCATCCTCCCTCATCCCCTTCTTCTCCCGCCTTCAATTCTTCCAAGCATCAGGGTCATTTCCAATGAGTCAGCTCTTCGCCTAAGGTGGCCAAAGTATTGGAGCTTTAGCATCAGTTGAAGCTGAAGCATCAGTCCTTCCAATGAATATTTCATAACTGCATAATCACTCCCTAGAGATGATTCTTTGTAAGACAGTTGTTCAGATGGTAGCTCATCCCTATAAGTATTGTGGTTCAGCTGCAGGTTCTAGATGAATTTACAGTTGAGGAAAGAGAAAGAGATGCCTCTATCCAGACACTAAGTTACTCCATAGTGGAGAACCAGCCCCAGTGGCCTTTCCAGGGGAACCAGCCACTGGGTGCTGTGTCATCTACAGTATTTAGTGGGCTCTTGCTCATTTATTTCAACCTCAGAGCTCACCAGTCCAACCCTACTCCAGCCATTTCTACCCAATTTTCACCAATAGAGGCAGATTGTATACTGGTTAAATTCTGAAGTCAGAGAGATTCAAATTTGAATTGTACAATTGTTCTCACTCCCACTCTTGAGGCTTAAGTTGGACGAGACCCCTGTTACTAAGCATCAATAGGGAGAGAGACAGAGACATAAGGGAACAAGAAGAGAGGAGTGTTTTCTCTCTAACAAAGGATGCTGAGCACAAAACACAAAAGCCCACCACACAAGGTCAGGAAGGAAAGTGTTAGGTTGCATCTGAGATGCAGAGCTTGCAGGTTAAGGAGCAAGTTAGCTGGTAGGGGGGCGTTTCCCAGGACAGGACTAGTAGGCAGCCTACATAACAAGGAGACCATTGAGATGCGGGGAGAAGCAGAAGGCCTGCAAACATGCTCAGGAAAAAATTTTACACGCAGGACCCAAGCATAGCAGCATCCCTCTTGTGCTCAGCTTGGTCTGTGTTGTCAGAGAAAGCACCACCTATGTAAGTTCACATCTGGTGGTGCTGATGTATTAATAGAATAAACAAAAAGAGCTGGAGTAGGTCAGCAAGTCCTGGACTGACGGGCTTTACTGAGGTCAGGTATAGAGTTCTGGCTAGAATGAAAGCAGGGGGTTGGTGTTCAAACATAAAGGTAAGCAGGTAAACAGAGTCATAGAAGAATAACACATTCTCTGGAGGAGCCAGATAAAGGCTAGAGACTGAACTTGTAGAATCAGGTTGGATGGGATTCAAATAGAAGCAGGTTTAGAACAGCAAGGTAGGGTCATGGTGAAATTGTTCAAATATCAAAGGGTACTATTTGTTAGGGTCTGAGGGCAAGAGGGAGCAGAGATGTGGTGTGAGCTGGTGGGACAGTTTTAAGGACGAGGAAAAGGGTAGAAAAATGATACATCTTTTTGGATGGAGATAGAAGCCATTGCCCTACTCTAACAGGGGAAAACTTTAGGTTGGCTTTCTTACCCTGACTTACCATAGAAGCATTTCCCTACTCTTTCCAGGAACAAAAGGACTTAAGGAAGGCAAACAGATGTATGGGTTTCTGGAAAATAGGATTACTCATCCCCATTGACCAGGCAAAACATTGGTTGCAAGCTATCAAAGAATATGAAAACAGGAAAATGGTTACCTGGCCAGGTTGCCATGGAGAGAAGGGGTGGCTCAGGTCCTTCTAATAGGAACTGAGATAGCAGAGGTCTATAGTATTGGTTTCATTCTCTAGGTCCATAAAAGCAAGATGACAAGAAAAAGTGTCAACCCACAAGGAAGTGTCACCTCCTTGGGACCTTCATATCATCTCTCTCATGGAGATGGCATGATACATGTTTCCTCCAAGTAGGGGCCCAGTAGTGAGCCACCTTCCTTGGTGGCTCAGACAGTAAAGTATCTGCCTACAGTGCAGGAGATCTGGGTTCAATCCCTGAGTCGGGAAGATCCTTGGAGAAAGGAATGGAAACCCACTCCATTATTCTTGCCTGGAAAATTCCATGGACAAAGGAGCCTGGCAGGCTACAGTCCATGGGGCCGCAAAAAGTTGAACACAACTGATCAACTAACACTTACAGTGACTTTAGACCTCAGGGGCAAGGTCACAAAGACCTCCTCAGATATTACATCAGATGATGGAAGAGGGGACAGGCAAGTTGAGAACAGCTGTTGGGTAGACAGCTAGTAGTGTCTGTGGCTGAGGCAGTTGGGTTGTTCCTTTGGTTTGCCTCTCTCATAGAGGCAAAGTCACATCATTTGAAAGGCATTTTAGGAGATACGATCTGCCTTCATGAGATCATGGGTATTGCTGCTGTCCTAGTTCCCAGGAAAGCAATTCCATTTGAAAATTCTGCTGGGACTCCCCAAAGAATATTTCCTAAGTTACATGTAAAAGTAAGTCATTAGAAAATGCGACTTGCTTTTATTTTTATTTAACCTGTAGTTCTTCAAACCTCACCCTCTGGGCTAATAGCCCACAAAGATCTCATAGCACTTACTAAAATTCATAATGATTTGAATATATCTGTTTACTTATCTGCCTCTCCCATCACTTTTACTGTAAGAGTCATCTGCTTTGTTTTCCATTCTTTCTGGGACACAGTAGTAAGACCAGGACACAGTAGTCATTCAGTAAAACTCTATTGAATAACTAAAGGAGCAAAGGAACATTTTGGATGAAAGAACTATGAGGGAAATCTTTGGAGTAGAAAAGGCACCTAGTACTATCAATGTCTTCGCTAATTTTTGTTGAGCACAAAAGGTTATTTTTAATGCTTGCCTGATATCTTATACAGAACAGTATGGGAAGAAGTTCAAGAAAGGTACCCTTTCTGTTGACTTAGTGTTTGTATGTGGAGTTTAGCTGGGACTTCCTAGGTGGTGCTAGTGGTAAAGAATTTGCCTGCCAATGCAGGAGACAAGAGTCGCCAGTTCAATTCCTAGGTCAGGAAGATCCCCTGGAGGAGGGCATGGCAACACACTTCAGTATTCTTTCCTGGAGAATCCCAAGGACAGAGCAGCCCGTCAAGAGTCAGACATGACTGAAGCAACTGAGCATGCACACATGTGGAGTTTACACCAAACAGTTACAGCAGTTACAACAGACAGAAAGTGAATTGTAATTCAAATTTTCTGTTCCAGAATCTTGGCAAGGGTAAGAGAGGGTCTGTCTTTTCATTTCTCCAGAGATCTCAAACTCCCCCATTTTCACTGCCGTGTGCCAAGTTCCCAGAGCTGACTGAGAGGGAAGTAGGTGGGCATCCAGCTGCATAAACACCGCCCTCATTTTTCAGGTAATGGGCTCCTTGGACCACTTTCCCTCTCAAGTCAAAAAACAGATAGTAGAGTCTCTGGTGACTGTGCGAGCCAGGAGGGGAGGATGAGAGGTCTTCAGAGAGGCGCCAGCTAGAGGAGACCTCAGGAGAGCATGGGGTAGCTATGTCTGTCCTGCTCCTTTCCCGCAAAGAGGAAAAAAGAAGACAAACAAAAGATCAAGCTGTGAGTGGGAGGGAGTGGGTAGGGAAGTCAAGTTTATGTTAGAGTCATTGAAAAGAAGGGCCGCGCAAGTGAGGAAATGCTGGAAGACTGGAAAGTGAAACGGGCAGTGGAAAGTTGAGGTCAATAAACACCACCCCTGCTGCTATTGTTTTTCCAATTTTCCTCCCCTCAGGAGGTGCTTTTGTTGGCTGGGACTCCCTCAGACGAGTCTTAAGGAGCCAGGATGGTGACAGTAAAGCCAAGGAGGGGAGAAAACTGGGAAGCATTTCAAAAGCTGCTTTCCCATACTCTTCTTCATTTCCCTTGTAAACCAGTTTTAGAAATCATGACCATCTAGGCAAAGAGGTTCTGACTGGAGTCTGCCACGACCCCAGACAGCCATTTCTTCTCTTTGTTCAAACTTTCAAATCCTGTAAGGTTTTTTGTAAACTTTCTACAGGGGCCCTGCTCCTCTACGATTCATTATAAGGAGAATGGAAAACATGAGAGACTTTCAGCTAATGGGTAAAACGTGTAGGACAACTCCTCTCCCAGCCCCTGCTGCCTCGGAGGCCACCTTCTTCCCAGCCCCCAGGGTCCTCTCTCACACCTATAACACATCAGCCATGTGGCACCAGGCGAAAGGGGACCAATTCCTCCAGCATGAGACTATCGCCTTCCTGCAGCAGAAGCAGGGACTGGGCAGGGCTGACCTCAGAGGGCCATTCCTCAGACCGCGACTTCTCTTTTCCGGCGATATCCTCTCCCTAGGTGACCTCATCCAGTCTCATGGCTTTAAGCATGAACACCCACATCTCCAGTCCCAGCTTCCCCCTCGGGCTCTGGCTTCGTTATCTCCAAGGGCCTCCTTACAATCTCTACTGAGATGTCTAACTGACATCTCCAACTAGACATGTGCAAACAGCATTTTGGAACCTTCCACCCACACCCGTTCCACCCAAGTGTCAGTTGACAGAAACTCTGTTCTTCCAGCTGCAGAGGCCAAAAACCCTGACCTCTCTCTCTCTCTCAACCCACTTCCAAATGCTGAGCCATGTCTGTCTCTACCATGAAATACACCTAGTTACTGCCTCCGCTGGCGCTCCAAGGCACAGGGTCTCCCGCCTTTATCATTGTCATGACTTCCTGGCCTCCTTGTTTTCTCTGTTACCCCGCTTCTGTGTGTTCACCCTCTATAGCCTGAGTGATTCTTAAGTCAGATCATGTGACTCTTTGCACTCAAAACCCTCCAGCGGCTCTGTTTCACTTGGAGGGAAACCCAAAGCTCTCACAGTGGCCTAATGTTCTCTGCCTCTGCCTCTTGCTGCTCTGGTCCTCGTTCACTCCCCTCCTGCTGCACTGGCCTCCCGACTGCCCCTCAAACACAGCAACTGTCCCCACCTCAGTCTCCCCCAGCCTGGAGCACTCTCCTCCCCATCACCTGCACGGCCACCTCTCTTCTTTTTCAGGTCTCTCTCTCCTTTGGTGTGAGGCCTTGGGTGTGACTTTCTCTGACCACTCTCTGCTGCTGCTTCTGCTTCTGCTGCTAAGTCGCTTCAGTCGTGTCCGACTCTGTGTGACCTCATAGACGGCAGCCCACCAGGCTCCTCCGTCCCTGGGATTCTCCAGACAAGAACACTGGAGTGGGTTGCCATTTCCTTCTCCAATGCATGCATGCGAAGTCACTTCAGTCATGTCCGACTCTGTGCGACCCCACGGACAGCACCCCACCAGGCTCCTCCATCCCCGGGATTCTCCAGGCAAGAATACTGGAGTAGGTTGCCATTTCCTTCTCCGCCCTCTCTAGGACAGCAAAAGTTACCCCTGGCCCCTCTGTCCCACATCCCCTGACCTGTTTCTCTTCATGGCATTTTCTCATTTGGGGGTATATTTTAAGTTGCACGAGAACAAAGATCTTTTCTCTCGTGTTGACTGCTCTATCTGCTGTGCTGAGAATAATGCCTGATGTTTAGCAGTTGCTTAATAAATGTCAAGTGAACTTCTGATCCACTTTGACTCTCTGGCCACAGAAGGACTATTGTTCTTGGATATAGCATTTCAGTTTTCTTCACCATAAAAGGGAGGAGGATGAGGTGTGATGGTTTCATTGAAGGGTAGAGTTTTTTTTTTTAATGACTTTACAAGAAGGTCATTAAAAAAAATCTTCAGAAATCCATTAAATTTGTTCCATTGTGACTGATTCATTTGATGAGAACAAGTTTCCATGCAATGGGGGAACTGGAATGGGGTAGTGGTGTCAGAAACAGAGGAGAAATATTTTTATTATTTATTAAGATGAAGATTACCCCTCTCATTTCATTTTTTAGATAAAATGTTTTTTGAGTAGAACATACACAGAAAAATGCACAAGCTTTAAATAAGCTATTGATGAATTTTTTCAAAGTAAACACATCCATGGACTCACCTCCCAGGTCAAGAAATAGAACATTACCAGGACCAGAGTCCTCCTTACACCTCTTCACACGGTTACTTCCTTCTTGTTCCTTAAAGGGACCATTCTCCTGCCTTATAACATTGTAGGTGAATTTTGCTTGGTTTCAAACCTTATATAAATGGAATCAGACAATATGCATTCTTTTGCAACTAGCTTCTTTCATTCTACCTTATATTTGTGAGAGTCATCAGTGTCGTGTGTAGCAATGGTTAATTTGATTTTCCTTGTGTACCATATTCTACTCTATGAATATGTCACAGTGTATTTATCTGTTCTACTCTTGATGGGCATGTTGTTGTTTTTTTCTCTCTTGAGGCTAGTATGAATAATGCTTCAGTGAACGTTTCTGTGCCTGTCTCTGACCAATATAAGCCTTCATTCCCGTCAGATGTATACCCAGGAATAGACTTGACAAGTTTTGAACATATTATGTTTAGGTTTAGTAGATCTGCCAAACTTTCCCTAGTGGCTGTATCTCTCTAAATTCCCACTAGTAATATATGTGTCCTAGTTGCTCACATCCACACAATCACTTGGTATTCTTCTTTTAATTATTTTCACTCTTGTGGGTGGTTAGTGATATTATAGTATGAGATTACAGTATATTTCCTTGAAGACTAGCTGAATACCTTTTCATATGTTCATTGGCCATTCTATTGTTGTGAAAGGCTTGTTCAGGTCTTTCGTTCATTTATTTTCTATTGCGTAGTACTCCCCTTCTGTTGTAAATGTTCTTTATATATTCTGAATTGAGCCCTTTATCAGTTACATGTATTGTGAATATCTTTTCTCATTCTGTGTCTGGACTCTTTTTTAAAACCTTCTTAATGGTATCTTTTGATGAATCAAAATTTTTAATTTTTTTATGAATCAATGTTTTTAATTTTGATAAACTTCACTATATAAACATTCTTCCTTATGGTTAGTGCTTTTTGTGTCCTATTTAAGAATACTTGCCTACCTCAAGGTCAAGATTCTTGACCTGTGTTATCTTCTAAAAGATTTCATATTATGTCTATAGACCACATAGAATTGGTTTTTTTTTTTTTTTTTTTTTGCTCTGGTATAAAGCAAACCTAGGTATTTTAAAAAGCAGAGACATTACTTTGCCAGCAAAGGTCCATCTAGTCAAAGCTATGGTTTTTCCAGTAGTCCTGTAGGGATTTGAGAGTTGGACCATAAAGAAGGTTGAGCGCTGAAGAATTGATGCTTTCGAACTGTGGTGTTGGAGAAGACTCTTGAGAGTTCCTTGGACTGCAAGGTGACAAAACCAGGCAATCCTAAAGGAAATAAATCCTAGATATTCATTGGAAGGACTGATGCTGAAGCTGAAGTTTCAATACTTTGACCACCTGATGCGAAGAACTAACTCATTGGGAAAGACCCTGATGCTGGGAAGATTGAGGGCAGGAGGAGAAGGGGACGACAGAGGATGAGATGGTTGGATGGCATCACTGACTCAACGGACGTGGGTTCGAGCAGTCTCCGGGGGTTGGTGATGAACAGGGAAGCCTGGTGTGTTGCAGTCCATGGGGTCACAAAGAATCAGACATGACTGAGCAACTGAACAACAACATAAAGCAGGGGCTGGGTTTGATTCTTATTTTTCCATTTGGCTATCTATTTGATCCAGCACCACTTATTGATAAGGTTGTTTTTGATAAGTTTGTACCAATGCCTTGAAGTGCCACCTTTTTCACAAATCAAGTGCCTATATATGCGTGGATCTGTTTCTAGGCTCTACTTTGTTCCACTGGTTTATTTGCCTATTGTTGTGCTAATGCTACACTGTCTTAATTACTGTCACTTTCTAATAAATCTGTGTATCTGGTCCAGTAAGCCATCCAGCTTTGTTCTTCTTTGAGGTGGCCTTTGCTATTCTTCACTCTTGGCATCACTACTCTACTTTTATATGGACTAGAAAACATCTTTAAAAGTAAAATATCTTCCCATTTTGGTGGGCCCTCATATCATCCAAGCACCAGCTTTGAGTTATGTCATAAAGCCCATAGTGTAGTGTGTTAGTCGCTCAGTTGTGTCTGACTCTTTTTGATCCCATGGACTGCAGCGTGCCAGGCTCCTCTGTCCCTGGGATTCTTCAGGCAAGAATACTGGAGTGGGCAGCCATTCCCTTCTCCAGGGGATCTTCCCAACCCAGGGATCGAACCTAGGTCTCCTGGATTTCAGGCAGATTCTTTACCATCTGAGGCTCCAGGGTAGCCCTTACCAAACCTCAGTCCATGAGTTGCCTCCAGCCTTGTGCTCCAAACAGTATTTGTGCGTGTGTGTGTGTGGTAGCAATACACTCAGTCCCCTGCTAGTTTCTACTACCAATAAAACCTCTGTTATTTCTAGCAATAAATTATATTGTGTTCTTACTGTTATGTCAGGCATTGTAAGTGCTTTGCACACAGTATCCATTTAATCCTTCCTAACACCCAAGGAAGTAAGTACCCTTTTACTGCCCCCTATGGTATGGACCTAACAGAAGCAGAAGATATTAAGAAGAGGTGGCAAGAATACACAGAAGAACTGTGCAAAAAAGATCTTCATGACCCAGATAATCATGATGGTGTGATCACTCACCTAGAGCCAGACATCCTGGAATGTGAAATCAAGTGGGCCTTAGAAAGCATCACTACGAACAAAGCTAGTGGAGGTGATGGAATTCCAGTTGAGCTATTTCAAATCCTGAAAGATGATGCTGTGAAAGTGCTGCACTCAATATGCCAGCAAATCTGGAAAACTCAGCAGTGGCCACAGGACTGGAAAAGGTCAGTTTTCATTCCAATCCCAAAGAAAGGCAATGCCAAAGAAGCTCAAACTACCATACAATTGCACTCATCTCCCACGCTAGCAAAGTAATGCTCAAAATTCTCCAAGCCAGGCTTCAGCAATATGTACACCGTGAACTTCCAGATGTTCAAGCTGGTTTTAGAAAAGGCAGAGGAACCAGAGATCAAATTGCCAGCATCCGCTGGATCATCGAAAAAGCAAGAGAGTTCCAGAAAAACATCTATTTCTGCTTTATTGACTATGCCAAAGCCTTCGACTGTGTGGATCACAATAAACTGTGGAAAATTCTTAAAAAGTTGGAAATACCAGACCATCTGACCTGTCTCTTGAAAAACCTGTATGCAGGTCAGGAAGCAACAGTTAGAACTGGACATGGAACAACGGACTGGTTCCAAATAGGAAAAGGAGTACGTCAAGGCTGTATATTGTCACCCTGCTTATTTAACATATATGCAGAGTACATCATGAGAAATGCTGGGCAGGAAGAAACATAAGCTGGAATCAAGATTGCCAGGAGAAATATCAATAACCTCATATATGCAGATGATACCACCCTTATGGCAGAAAGCGAAGAAGAATTAGGGAGCCTCTTGATGAAAGTGAAAGAACAGAGAGAAAAAGTTGGCTTAAAGCTCAACATTCAGAAAACTAAGATCATGGCATCTGGTCCCATCACTTCATGGGAAATAGACAGGGAAACAGTGCAAACAGTGTCAGACTTTATTTTTTGGGGCTTCAAAATCACTGCAGATGGTGATTGCAGCCATGAAATTAAAAGACGCTTACTCCTTGGAAGGAAGGTTATGACCAACCTAGATAGCATGTTTAAAAGCAGAGACATTACTTTGCCAACAAAAGTCAGTCTAGTCAAGGCTATGGTTTTTTCTAGTAGTCATGTATGGATGTGAGAGTTGGACGGTGGGTCACAAAGAGTCGGACACAACTGAGCGACTGAACTGAATTGAAAGAGTTATACCAACTGTTCAAAGATCCTTCTTTCCCCACTCACTGTTCCTTCTCTGTCAGCTTCAATGCCTCCATAGAACCTAGCTTTTCTGAGCTTGAAGGATCTGAGAGATATTTGATATGACAAATGAGGAAATTCATGCTCAGAGAGGGCTGAAACAGCTGGACTAGAACATAGGTTTCTTGCTGTTACAGTCCCACTGTTTATTGTGCCCGCAAACAGACTTCTCTCCATTTCTGTTTAAATCTCTGTAAAGACTTGTCTATGATGTTAGCTGTTTCTACTTCCTCATCTCTCTTTCTCTCCTTGACCCACTGTGAAACTACTAAAATTGCTTGCATCGAGACCATTGCTACTTTTACACTGTCTGGCCTATGGCTTCTTCTGTCTCTCATGTTACTAGACCTCATCTTTCTTGCGACATTCTCTTCTTTCACCTATATCACTACATTCCCTCAGAGTTTCTTCTCTTTGGCTATTAATTCTTAATTACCCTCAGCTGGATCCACCCTCTCTCAACCTAAATTTCATATTTTAAAGTACCCAGGTTTGCTCCTTGGCATATATTTCCATCCACACTCTTTCTGTAAGTGACTGCACCAGCCCTACCATCCTAAATACAATGTATGTCCTAAAGTTTGCCAAGCTAGTTGTTCCAACCTTGACTTCTCTCCCAAGTTCTAGACTTTAACCTCTTGCTTGACATCTCCATTTGGATGTTGTCTTAATTGGGTCCTCTATAAAACAGAGCCCAAGGCAAGGATTAGCATAATAAGTTTAACTGGGAGATGCAAGTCCAGGGTACTGGGTGTAGGAGAAAAAGGGAAAGGAGGCCAAGGAAGGTGTGGATAGAATACAATGAGCTGCTCTTCCAACCTGGCTTTCACCTCCCAGAGAGCTGCCAAGAGACCCAGCAGTCACTCGGAAGCTGTGTTCACTCAGCATACGGCACTTCTCTGGGAGAATTGCTTGAAGATATTGTACCTTAGAGTAGCCCATGGGAGAAGGAAAAAGGAAGACTCTAATCTGCCTGCCTCCCTTTTGGCTCCCATTTCCCCCTTGTTCAAGGTTCACCCTTAGGGAAATAATTCTATACTTCCAGTTTCAGAATCCAAACCATCGTTGCTGTGCTGACAAGCCAACTCGTGGTGTGATATTCCATTCATGTTTGAACATGGAAGAGTGACCCAGAGTTGCTGGAGCCCTGGCAGGGGGAGACAGAGAGGGACAAAGAAAGGGGCTGAACAATGTTTGTGGCCCAGAGCAGATGTCTACTAGACATATCAAAATTAACATGACTCACCATTCAGAAAACTAAGATCATGGCATCCAGTCCCATCACTTCATGGCAAATAGATAGGGAAACAATGAAAGCAGCGAGAGACTTTATTTTTTTCGGCTCCAAGATCACTGCAGATGGTGACTGCAGCCATGAAATTAAAAGACGCTTTCTTCTTGGAAGAAAAGCTATGACCAACCTAGACAGCATATTAAAAAGCAGAGACATTACTTTACCAACAAAGGTCTGTCTAGTCAAAGCTATGGTTTTTCCAGTGGTCATGTACGGATGTGAGAGTTGGGCTATAAAGAAAGCTGAGCGCTGAAGAATTGGTGCTTTTGAACTGTGGTGTTGGAGAAGACTCTTGAGAGTCCCTTGGACTGCAAGGAGATCCAACCAGTCCATCCTAAAGGAAATCAGTTCTGAATATTCATTGGAAGGACTGAGGCTGAAGCTGAAACTCCAATACTTTTGGCTACCTGATGCGAAGAACTGACTCATTTGAAAAGACCCTGATGCTGAGAAAGATTGAAGGCAGGAGGAGAAGGGGACAACAGAGGATGAGATGGTTGGATGGCATCACCGACATGATGGACCTGAGTTTGAGTAAGCTCTGGGAGTTGGTGATGGACAGGGAGGCCTGGTGTGCTACAGTCCATGGGGTCGCAAAGAGTCAGACGTGACTGAGTGACTGAACTGAACTGAACTGAAACAGAACTCTTGATTTCTTTCTGCCAACCAACCTGTTTCCGTCTTCCCTCACAGTCTTGTTCATCTTGGAAAATGGCACCATTGACTCCACTGCTAAACTTTAGTCAAGGATACCGTCACCTCATGCATAGGCCACTGAAATGGCCTGTGAACTGGTCCTCTCACTCTCACTTTCATTTCCTTTCAGTGTATTCTTCATATCACAAGAGTGATTTTTATAAATGTAATGCAGTAGTGCTCTTCTCAGCTCTGGAGCTCTGTTCCATCACTTACTCTCAGATCAAAGGCCTCCCTTCACTCCCCTATTAAAAGGGGCTGTCTATATCCCCTTGCTTTACGCAACCTTAGTTCTTACCACATTCTGAAATCATCTCACTGGATATGTGTTCTATATTGCCTGTCTTCCCCACTATAATATAAGCTCCATTCAAGTACAGAGCCTGCCGTCTGTCTCCCTGTATCCACAGCGCCTAGAATAGTCTTTGATACATGAAGGGGCACCGTAAATGTTTGCTGAATGAATGAGTGACAGGATGAACAGTAGCTGAGCTGAGAGCCTAACTCTGTGTCACAAGCATGTATCTGTTTGCCTGACTTTGCATCGCGTTAGGTCTTCCTACAACTAAAAATTCTTCTAGAGCAGGGAATGTAGTAAGGTTTAAGGGCATTAGTTAGGTCCTAGAAGAGTTCAGGATGAATTTAGGAATCAGTTAGCATATTTTATCCTGTCTCTGTTTATTAAAATTAAATTTTTATTTTGAGATCATTGTAGATGCACATCCAGTTTTAAGAAACAATGCAGATACCATTACCAGTCTGCCCCATGGTACATTGTAAAAATCATGGTACAATATCACAACCAGGATACTGACAGATGTGGTCAACGTACAGAAGATTTCTGTCACCATAAGCATTCCTCAAGGTATATTTTTATAGTCTCAGCTGCTTCTCTCCTGCTCTCACCTCCTAAACCCCTAGAAACTCCTAACTTGTTCTCCATTTTGACCATTTGATCATTTTAGGAATATCATACAAAGGGAATCATACAGTATATAATCTTTTGAGATTGGCATTTTTCACTCAGCATAATTCTTTGGCGATTCATGCAGGTTGTTGCTTGTACAAATAATTCATAGTTTACTCCTTTTTTTCCTTGCTATGTACTATTCCATGGTGTGGATGGACCTCAGTTTGCTTAACCAGTCACCCCCTGAAGAACGTCAGGTTATTTTGAGTTTGGGGCTACTACCAATAAAATTGCTAAATTTGAGTACAGGTTTTTGTGTGAACATGAACTTTTCATTTCACTTGGATAAATGGCCAAGAATGCAATCTCTGGATGGCAGTTGCTTTAGCAGCATCTAAATAATGTCCCTCAAAAAAAAGAAAAAGAAAGAACGTCCCTCTATTTTTCCAAGTGTGGTGAGGATGCAGAGAAACTAGATCACTCACACATTGCTGATAGGAATACAAAATGGTACCACCACTCTGGAAAGCAGTTTGACAGTTTCTTTTAAAAAATAAGCAACTACCATACCACCCAGAGATTGAATTACAGCAGATTTGGGATTCACCAGCATCCTTTCCACTACCCCATTCTTCAAAAAGGCTGATGCTCTGTCCCTCGTTTGGCTCAGGCGGGGATTAATGATAAAAACCAACTGCTGTCTAGATGCAGCAGCTCATGAAGCATTGAAGAAATGATACGAAGAAAGGAAACTCACATTTTCTGGACTCCCCAGTCCATTTAAAATAACTCCAGAAATGATGAATTGTTCCTTGAGTCTCTAGGGGAGCAGTCTGTGGCCGGATTTCAGTTGAGACCTTGATAAGCCATAGGAAACCGCATACATAGGCCAAATCAGATGAGTGGGGGACACCTTGACACAACCTTTATGAAGGCCGGTTGGAGAGAGGCTGCAGACAGAAGCGGCAACAGCAGAAATGTGTGTTTCTGTGCATACTACCTTGCCTGAGCCCAATGTGGATTAAAGGCTGCTTCTAAGAGAGGAAAAGTTAGATCTAATATTTAGGACTGGGGCTATTCTGGAATTCTCTTTCTTTGGGGGCTTGACAAGCCAAAACCATACAGCAGAGAGAGCAGCCTGTGTTTAGTTCTTCTCAGGATTACCACCACATCTTATCTTCCACCCTCCCTCTCCTCCTCGACCTCATCCTTGTCTTCTCCCCTTCTCAAAGCCATGTTTTCTAACACCTTAACTGTTTCTGTTTTGGTTAACACATACTTACAAGGGATAAAGCGTTAAAATGTGGGATTTTGGATAGAGAGTAACAGAGATCGAGCCTGTCACCCAGGCTACTGTGCGAACAGGACCCTCACGGGGCAGGGGGCGGTTTACTGCATGACAGCTCTGTCTTGCGTAGGTTATTTCCAAGAATTGCTACTGACGTTTAGGAAATGGAATTACTATGTGCCAGAGACTGGGTGAGGAGCAGACCATATACTATGTCAACAAAAGTGCAGGACAGGCAATATTAATTCCCTTTTAACAATTAGGAAGTTAAAGCCACCAGTGGCAGATGGTTAAATAAGTGAAGTTGAACAATTTGAAAACAGCTGTCCTAGGCCTGTCTGGTCTCCTTTACTACACAAAAATGATTAAAGCATTAAGTTTCTAGTTTTGCTTTTATCTTTGGTCAGCATGTCCATTTTGGCAAATGACAAGGTAAGAATAGAAAGTTCCACTTTCCCCCCATGAATCAGTTACTCCCTCAGACTTTCACATCATGAGACTGTGGCATCACCACCGTCTAGGTGCTCAAATAGAAAGATTCAAGACTTGGTCTGTATGTCTCTCTTACCCTGACTCCTCTTTACAATTTACCAGCGAGTTCTGCCAATTCTATCTCCAAAATGCATCCCAAGTCCATATGCTTGTGTCCGGTTCCACCAGAGCCTCTAAGTCCAGGCCACCACCAACCACTGCCCCAACAACATCCATAGTGCCTTCCTGTGCACACCCCCTTCCCCTGCAATCTATCTCCATAGAGATGTGTATATTCTTCTTAAGATGTGAATTGGATCTTGTCCCTTTCTTATTAGGTGCTTCCCTGCTAGCTCAGTTGGTAAAGAATCTGTCTGCAATGCAGAAGACCCCAGTTTGATTCCTGGGTCAGGAAGATCCTCTGGAGAAGGGATAGGCTACCCACTCCAGTATTCTTGGGCTTCCCCTGTGGCTCAGTTGGTAAAAAATCTCCCTGCAATGTGGGAGACCTAGGTTCAATCCCTGGGTTGGGAAGATTCCCTGGAGAAGGAAACAGCTACCCACTCAAGTATTCTGGCCTGGAGAATTCCATGGACTCTGTAGTCCATGGGGTCACAAAGAGTTGGACACGACTGAGCGACTTTTACTTTCCTTTCTTACTAAATATTCTTCCAGCTATATATGATGCCACTTTCCAGTCCTCTCACTAAGCTCCATCCAGAATAGATTAAGCTCTTCCACACTTTACCCGCAGCAGCATCCTATCCCCCCACTCTTCCTGTGTCTCTCATCTCCTCAAACATTTCCACTGAATCTGCAGTACACATCTTCCCTCTGTTAAATCTCCCTCTCAAAGTCTTAGACTGGTGCCTGGCATACAGCAAGCACTCAGTTAGTGATAGGTCTTGTTTCTGTGTTGATCATTATTGTTCTAGTAAATACTCTAAAGATGCATGCCTAGGTGCCTAGATCACCAGAGTAGGAAAGATAAACACCATTAATATCTGAGGCCCTCAGAGCTTCTAAGAGAGGAAGATTAGATACTTCTAGAGGAAAAAAAATATATATATATATGGGCTTATAAATCCTCTTTTCTGCCTTTAAAAAAATATCATTAACTATTCTTATCATAAACGTAATAACCAAGTGCCTAATGATAGCATGTTTTACAACAGCGATGTAACACATATTTTGAAAAAATAGAAGAGCATTTCTGATATTTTTTAAAGCAGTGTCTAGATTTGCCTGATGAATTTTCCTAAGTAAGTTTCACTCTGGCTCTTACAGTCCCCCAGCATGTTCTTTTTCTATGAACTTAGCAATAAGTACTTAAAACAAAATTTTCCTCTTTTTAATTTTCCCATACCCTTGCTAACAATCTAGGAAATGACTTCCAAAAACATAAAAGGAAAGAGAAGAGTGGGAATAATTAGGGTCGAACCACCTATGAACTGGATGATTAGACTTTGTCCAATATAGAGCTGCTTTTGAAGAAAGAAAAAGTGACAGTATAAAGAACTCATATGCAAGAAGTGGTGAGGCTGGACTTTCCTTGAACAAATGGTGCCTCTAGTTTAGGCACGAAAATTCCCATTACATGTAATATTTTATGTGCAGTGCCAAAGGCCTGCTTCAGTAACGGACCAACAGTTTGACAGAATATTATAAAGCTATTCAAGTAACACTGGGAAATAAATTTTCAAACATGGGGAAAACCTTGTTATATTAAGCGATTAAAGGAACCCTATGAATGCCATGTACGAAAATCCACCAGTGTACTAGCTACACTGATTAAACTTTTACTTTACTCCAGGCTTCATTCCCAAGTGATAGCAAATAGGACAGGCATGGAAGTGAGTTGACTCCTAAACTCAACCCGATCTAAAACCCAGAATTGGAAACACACCTAATTAGTAATCCTGTATGTTGTTGCAGGCTTTTTTTTGTTCCTCTGTACTTGGCAAATGTTCTAACACTTTTTTTTTAAATTTATTTTCTTTCTTTTTTAAGTTATATTTTATTGGAGTATAGCTGCTTTATAATGTTGTGTTAGTTTCTACTGTACAGCAAAATGAATCGGCCACACTTATATCCCCTCCCTTTTGGATTTCCTTCCCATTCAGGTCACCGCAGATCACCGAGTAGAGTTCCCTGTGCTATACAATAGGTGCTCGTTCGTTATCAATTTCATGCGTAGTATCAATAGTATATATGTGTCAATCCCAATTCCTCCTTCGTAACCATACCTTTGTTCTCTACATTTGTGACTCTATTTCTGCTTTGTAAATAAGATCATAAGGGAACTCTTTCTAACACTTTCTAAAACACACTTTGTTCTCTTTTATAGTTTCCCTGGAAACTTCTAAAGGGCAGCTGCTATGGGCTTACATCATCTCCCCTTTCCCCCCACAAATGTGCAAATAAAGAACCACCTCTGTGTCTTTAATTTATAACAGGCTAAACTTTCCCCTGTAAACTGATACTTTGGCCAGAAGCCTGTGGGTGGGATGGGTGCTGTGTTTTTTCAGTCGTAGCTTCTTTTGGCTGATAAACTAGCACTTAAGTGTTTCCCTTTTCCAAACCCCCAAATGACAAGTGTCTTTGTGGTGAGGTGGCAGCCCAACCGTCCTTGCCGACGTGAACGGTCCTGGGGACACTTATTTTTAGTTTGCTGCCTAAGCAAGAACTAGGCTGGGTAACCAGGGCCCTTAGGGGTGCAAACTCCCAGAATCCAGAGCATGGAGCTTTTAAAGGGAAGCCAGGTGAAGTAAAAGACGGTTTCAGGAAGGCCTAAGCGCCTGTTCTCCAAGTGGGCCATAAAGACACGCCAGAGATCTTGTCTTGGGTGATGTTTAGATGGTTTAATTTTATCAAGGTTGCTATAAAACAGAAACACATTGACTCCATTTAGATGAATGTAAATCCAGGCAGCCTCGGGAACTAATTATAGCAGTGAGGCTGAGGATATAAAGCAAGGACTGTGGTAGACATCTGCCCTATGGCCTGCTTAGCATTCCCGTTCTCCCTTCTAACAGAGCCCGAAGCAAGTGTCTCACCTTCGGTGGGTGGAGCAGTTGCCATGTCACCGAGCAAGGCCAGTTTACTCTCCAGGGAAAAAAAATCAACCCTAGTGAAGGGACACAGGGACCCCAAACCAATGGAGGGTTGTTTAGTCTCTCCCACTTAGATCGCCGAGTTTCCTGTCCCGTACAAAGCCAGATTCTTTAGATTTTTGCTTCATTCTGTGAGCTACTCTGTAGTCTTCTAAAATGTATGTAGGTGTGGCATGATGTATATATGTGTGTATTTTCAAATTTTTTTCTTAAAGGAGCTAAAGTTGGTTTCTTTTGCTTGGAACCAAAGAACTGTCCCCCTTCCCCAAAATGAGAGCCCTGACATGTTTCACTGTATATGCAAATCTCTGGCTGGCTCTGCACAGAAGGGCAATTCCTCCTCATATCTGTACTCCCCTCCCCATCTTGGCTCAAGTATTTTCAATTTAGGGAAAAATGAGTCCTCCTCCTTAAACAGGAACTGTGACAGGCTGGGTTTTATGAGAGCATTGGTGATTGTTTTATCCTTCCTTTTTCCGGGAATGCAAGCTTCTTACTATTTCCTAACCAGGGGCAGTTAAGCAAATGCAGTCTCGAAAAGACTCTTTAGGCAAGAGGGAACGAGGGCCTGCCCACCATCAGAGTCTGGTGTGTTGCTGCTTCAGAACCTGGTTTTGCTCATCCTGTGGTTTTCTGAACTGGAAACCAGGCTCTGGCATTGACCTCTCAGAGACTAAATACTCCTAGCAGAAACACCTCTGACTCCATGGATAGAAATATTGAGGGCATCAGAAAATAATGCCCTCAGACTCATGCAAGGCCAGAGGTGTGGGATGAAATATGGTGGGAGGGACCTTCCTTAGGAGGTAGGGCTCCATATACTCAGAAAGTAGGCGAGGAGAAGGAATGTTGTGATAAACATTTAGTGAGGTAAAAAATGCTCCTGACATGCCATTCATTGACAAGAGCCTATAAAACTGTACTACCAGTTTTATACACAATGCCTGTGTGTGTGTGTGTGTGTGCACATGCATATGTGTATATGCATAGAGAACCAGAGACAGGAGGGGAGGGTAGAGTGAGAAAGACATCTGGTCTCTTAGTAATAGGATTACGGGTGATTTTAATTCCCTTCTTAAAGCCTCTCCACATTTAAAATTTTTTCAACAATGATTATGTGTTACTTTCAAATTGGAAAAAATCCTTAATGTAACTTGGAAACAAAAGGAAAGCAATGCCCTCATTAGCACGAGGCTCTGTCTAAGCAGTGCAGGAGCCCCACCCACCCCAGTGAAATCTGGCTCATCAGAGTCATGTGCGGAGATTGTATCAACCTACATGGCCACAGGATAGACACTCTACAACTACCACTGCTATCGCTGCTATTACTTTGCCCAGCACGAACAAGATCTCCCATCTCCATAGTATGTGTTTGTTTTTCGAGGTATCTCTTACCTCATTTTATGCACCACATAATCTAGTAAGGTAGGAAGGGCCAGTAACATTGGTCCATCTTATGAATGAGGGAACTGAAGTACCTGCCAGTATGTCATGTTAGATCTTATAGTATTATTACTGATAACAACAATAGTGGTCTTAGATGTCAAATTATCAGACCTCTGTCCCCAAATCTCTTTAGAGCACAACAAAAACAACAATAGTTCATATTTATTTTGTGCCCCTGGGCTTCCCTGGTGGCTCAGATGTAAAGAATCAGCCTGAAATGCAGGAGACCCAGGTTTGATCCCTGAGCTGGGAAGACCCCTGCGAAAAGGGAATGGCTACCCACTCCAGTATTCTTGCCTAGAGAATTCCATGGACAGAGGAGCCTGGTGGGCTATAGTCCATGGGGTCTCAAAGAGAGACCCCATGGACCCCTCTGAGCAACTAACACTTTCACTTTATTGAGTGCCCCTAATGGCTTCAAATTTATTGAAGTAGATGCAGTTGTTCTTATTTCAAAGTTAAAGAAAACCTGGGGCCCAGAAAGATTAAGCAATCTGTCTACAAATACATAATTAGTAAATGGTTGAGTCAGCTTGTGAACTCAAGCAGTCTGACTCCAAAATCATGAACTGGACTAGAATGTCATATGTCTACTATTCCATTTTTGAAGAAAATTTCCATTAGGGTAAATTGGCCAAACCCTTCAACTTCGTTCTGTTCTAATCTGACCCCCATTTGGAATGCATCTTAGTCTAAAAGTAAACATCTCATATCCACTGGGGCAGAAGTGGCTCTTCACTAATATTTGCAGCTCGGAGTGAAAATGTGGAAGAGCTCAAAAGAGATGGTATCCAAGAACATTTTATAGACCAAGATGGCTTAAAGAACTTGTGTAAACACTCAGCTCAAAAACTAACAAAGCTCCCAGCAGTGATGGGTGACCTCAGGCAGATGTATCAGGCCAACAGAAGTAGTAGCCTGGAAAATGGGAAGGATCAGTTCACCCTGAAATCAAGCTGGGCTTCCTTCTGCCCTTTTGGTCTCCATAGCACTGCAGACACCAAAATGCGGCAGAAAACCCAGGAGTCTGGGCTAGCAAAATATTATTTTCAAAGCAGTATCTGGCAGTTGGGGAGGGAAGGCAGACTTGAGACAAACACGAGATCAAAAGTCTGGTAAGACTTGGTATCATTCAAATACACCCACGGACATTTTAAAGTTGTTTTGCTCACTAAGTCAGCCTGGGACAAGGTGATGAACTCAAGGAAGCTGGTCATGGTCAGCCTCCACCATCTTTCAGTGCTCTTCCTGCCCTTAGAATGTCTTCTCCTTCACATATTCACTGTCTTCAATCACTATCCATCATCAGACCTGGGACCTCCCAGTTGTTCCCCGCACAACTCTGTCCTGCCAGGCCAAACTCTGACTGTCTTTTATTAAGAGGGGCTCTTAAAGTGTATTTCCACCATAGCTGTTCAGTTTTTCAAAGTATTAGTGACTAAACCAAACTGATAAACTAATTCATGATTTATGCTGAATGATAATGACTTAGTAAGTTAGTATGCTTAGAGAACTTGTGAAATTTACCCTAACAATAACTAATGAAATTTTGCTGGCATTCTGGGAGGCTGGTGTGGTAAGCTAAGATCAGATTTGACTGCTTAGTCGTGTCCAACTCTTTGTGACCCCATGGACTGTAGCCCACCAGATTCCTCTGTCCATGGAATTTTCCAGGCAAGAATACTGGAGTGAGTAACCATTTCCTACTCCAGTGCATCTTCCTGACCCAGGGATCAAACCCACATCTCTTACATCGCCTGCCACTGGTAAGTGGGTTCTTTACCATTAGCGCCATCTGGGAAGCCCGTGGTAGGGATGCTGAGTGTTTATTTTTATTCAATTCTCCTCTCCTTTTAAGTAGGACCTACCACCTGTGTTTGATGATGGACCAAGGTGTTTAACTGACAGTGAATGATCTTACAGCAGACTCTTTCTCTGTGGTGGCAACTGTGAAGTCATTTGTTGAAATGGAAGTGTCCTAAGTTCCAATCAACCTGGAACCCTGGGGCACAGGTGTCTTAGAGAATCATCCAGACCTACAATGGACTTTGGGACTTTGGGTGAAACTTTGGGTGACTTCCTTTATATTATTCTACTAACCTTTTGGTGTTATTTGTTATAGTAGCATAGTTCAGCACATCCTGACTACTATAACTAGTAACTTTTACACCTCAAATCATAACCTATAATCTGGTTCTTCTCTACTGTTAAGAGAGATATGTGCCACTTATTAGCTATGGCTTTGGACAAGCTATTATACCTCCCCAGAAGGAGTCTCAGTGTTCTCTGTAGGACAGGATGGCTGGTCTCTTTCAGATATGAGTCTGCCTAAATGGTAATCCCAAATTATACGGTACCTGCTCCCTAAAGGTAACTATTGTATGCTAAGACAAGGCAATTCATCCCCAAACAGAGGTGCTAAACCTGTCAAGCACTTTCTTACTTGTATCTCTGAACAGGAAGGTCAAGACCACAGGTTGCCAGTACATAAGCATGTTTAGGGCTTCCTAGGTAGCGCTAGTGGAAAAGAACCTGCCTGCCAATGCAGGTAGATTTGAGACTCGGGTTTGATCCCTGGGTTGGGAAGATCCCCTGGAGTAGGAAATGGCAACTCACTCCAGCATTCTTGCCCGGAGAATCTCATGGACAGAAGAGGCTGGTGGGCTCCAGTCCATAGATCACACAGAGTCAGACACAACTGAAGCAACTTAGCACGCACAAGCACATTTTAGGAGGTTTGAGAGTGTAGCAAGAAGCCATGCAAGGTCTCATTACTCTTTAATATTGGCCATTTTAATACCCCTCAGCTATCAACATTTGTCAGATTAGAGCTGGTTCCATCTGAGAATTACATAGCTTTTTGCAAAGTTTATCTGGAAATTAAATTGGGAATTCCCAGTTCATGTCTGAAGACCAGAGGCCACATCATCTAACACAGTGGTTCTGTGCTTTTAACACAGCACCTCTTCAATGCAAAAAATTTCCCTGGATGTGCATATATGTATAACTATTAGAGCCTGTTGAACTAAAAATACACTATTTTAAAACTGTTTTAGTCTATTTTTGTTCATATATTTGGAAAATAGCACATATATTATTTAAAATATTTGGACATATTATATATGCAGCCCATAGGCAATGTTGGGCACATGGGTATGTTTGCAGGCTCCTTGCAGTAACTCTGAGGTTCCCCAGGGGCTATTCACACCCACAGGCTGGGAATAATACATTCAAGGAATCTAGGAGAATATTGCAACCTATATTTGGTTCTTGCTTCCTCCCTTTCCCCCTCAAACTCTAAGTCTCTGGGAAGCAGATACTAACACAGAATTAGGGGGCACGAGGTTTTGTGAGGACTAACACCTGTCAAAGGAAAGATGAGGTAGCAGAAATGGCCACGAGGAGGCCACTTGACCATGGTCTAGGCTCTGTTAGCCCCAAACGTTGCTCCAAAGCAAGATCGCCTGTTGGGGCTTATCCCTATCAGATGGAAATGGCCACAACTTTATCCCTTGACCTTGCTCAGTTATGAGCTAGGGCCACTTTGAGTAGAATGTGACTTGAGTTTAAATTTGCTAAGAGGTGAGGTTGTCACCTAGTTATCCTCCCGGCAACTGGGCAGCGAGTCCTTTCTGGGAAGGGGGATCTGAGTAGTTTATCTCCATTTGCCACACCCTAAATTTCCCCCTATTTCTATAGGCAATTTTGTCCCTCAAGGTTAAATGTGAAGACAATATAACTTTATAAATGACAATGTGAATTACCCTCGGGACATGAGCCATCTCTAAACAAAATCAGAAGGAAAATTATAACCATATGTAAGCATAACTGCATTAGCTAAAGGGTAAGGTGTTTCCAGGATTGGGGGTTGCATTTAGTTTAAGTAGAATCTCCTTCTGCAGAGGAAGTTAATTGTAAGTCTGAAATAAGATCAGAGAAGTGTTTGCTGCAAGAGTCTGATCATACTCTGCGTTGAACATGACTCTTCATGAATACATTGGCTGTTTACTGTAGGGAAGTCACTGTGTTGGGAAAAATGAAGCAGTAATTGCAAGGCAGGAAATTACCAGGGAAGGCGCCTTCTCTTAGGAGGAAGAAGAAGTCTATTACAATGTCAGTCCCTTCACTTAGCCTGGGCTGTGAGGGAGTGATTACTATGTGTTCTGAAAAACAGACTGGGATGGATCCAGTTAGTAGGAAATATTTACAAGATCAAACCTGAATAGAGGAACCATGTCCTGTTAATCCGGTTTGAAACAGTGAGCCAGTCAATCTCCAAAGATGCATCTTGCAGAAGCTGCCAAGGTGGTTTCCAAGTGGGAGTTTACACAGACCAAGGAGAGCAGAGGGGGAGAACAAATGGAAGGGAAACTTTGGAGGGTGGGACTATCTCCTACTCTTGCCTCCAGTCCTACCTCAAAAGAAGGGTCCCATCTTTATCGTGACATGTTAGGGTTTTGTGTAAGGTTACCTTTAGGAAAAAGTTCCTTAATGAAAATAAATGAATCAGATAATCACAGTTTCCTAGGTCTCACATGAAGCCTACTGAAATAGAATCTCACATGAATTTGCCTTTCCAAAAATGCTGCTCAAAGAACTTTATGATAAAAAATGGAGAGACAGATGACAAATGAGACAGAGAGATATTATTAACAGATGATAGATGAAGGCTTGATAGATAATATACATTTATCAATATACTAATATGCAATGCATATTATAACATATACACAAAAATAAAAAATATAAAGGCGTAAGATAAAACTAAACATAATAGAGGCTCCAGTATCTTCTTGCACCCAGGGGATTATCTTGATTTCCCCTGATGTAGGCAAATCTTACATGGGAGCATTCTTACAGTCTTACCTGTGATAGAAATGTTTGGGAAATAATCAGATAACCTACCATGACTTACAGATGTAAACCCATCCCAATTTTTTTTTTAATGGAGTCTGAGCCACTGAGATAGTGGCACCCTCCATCCCAGTCTATTCTTCCTTCTGCATCAGCACTAGGGACTCAGGAAAGTGGACAATGGTTGTAGGTGATTACAATGAAGTGGGCAAAGGGCACATGTCTTCTTCCAAACCAGATGGATTCTTCCTCCCTCTTCCCTTCAAGCACAGATGAAATCCAACTTAAGCAAAGTTGAGATTTCAAAACAGTTCTATTCTATCACCCACTTTTAGAACAGTGAGTGGAATTGGTGACACTTGTGTTGATCAAAGGTCCTATAACTCAACTCTGAAAGTCAACCATAAATATATAGTCACTGTTGTCTGGGAGAATAACTCAAGAAGAACCAGTGGTTCATCCCTGAACCAGATGGGTGGATATTAACAGAGAGGCGATTTGAAGACCCATGCAAGCAAAGGCCAAGCTCATCGGCAGCCCGGGGACTCGGGAAGGTCTGAGACAGGTACCAGATGCGTTTGTGTCACTTCTGTGACTCAGCTTCTATTTCAGCCACCGGTAAATAAAGGACTGTTTCCAGGTATGCTATATTTGGTTAAGCTCTAAACTTGGACATTAAGTATAGCCCTAAGGTGACCAAGGCAACAATGCTCTACACCACAACTATTTCACACATGTTGGATTGAAAAGAAATTAAAATTAGAAGCATTAAAAAAAATGAAATTAAGCCTGTGGGTTTCCCGCACAACCTGCAAATCTCCCTTTACTGTCGGCACGGCACCAGAGTTCTGCTTCTGTTTTGACAGCTCTTTCCGCTTGGAGTCCCAGTTTCGGTGCTATTTCCCCAATGTGCTTTCCCACTTGCTGTTCATTCACAGTCTGTCTCCCCTCCACTCCTTTCCCTCCAAATTTCCACCTGCCAATCTACCTCTCCTACCCCACCCTCACACACATGTACAGGCTTTGCCCCAAAGCCTCCCCAGTGAGCAATATCTTTTTCTGGGGATAGTAAGCACTGACTCATCGACTCCTTCTTACCACAGTTTCCAAAACACAGTCTTACTTCACCCTTGTCTCTACCCAGATCTCCGTAGGTCTGGGCCACCGTGTGCATAAACAGACTCTTAATAGTGGGGTTCCCTTGTCATCTTCCCCACCCCCTCTCACTCTCTATCCATTTTCTGATGCCTACCCCTTAAAATTTCTGAAGAAAGCAGAGTCCTTATGCTCTAGTTCAGTTCTAGCCTGAACTAGAACTCTTCAGGCTCCATTGTTTGCTGCATCTCAGAATATTTTTACTCTTGGTCAACAAAGGAAAATACTTTTCTGTTGTTAAAATAAGACTCAGAGATCCTTAGAGAAATGGCACAGTAAAAATAGAAGAGACCACAGTCAATTCCATTTTAGCTTCACCACCTGGGCAGGAACAATAGAACCTACAGACAAGCCAAGATTTTCTGTGAATTGGGTAGCCAAGTGCATTTGATTCTATTCTCCCAGCCCCAGTGAGAAGCAACAAAGCAGCAGAGATTTCCATGTAGCTAGCTGGATGAAAGTTCTCACGTTTTTCTGTTAACTATAAGTATATGTATCCCTTTAACAGATCCATACAAGGCAGCACCTTTAAGACACGGATTTGAGAGTGACATGTGATAGATGAGAAAGATACTCTTAAGCAAAATCAATCAGATTGTCCTCTTCACTATCCCCAAGTTCCTACTAAACCAACTCGAGTGTCCCTACCTCCTGACACTCCCTTTTCTCTGAATCTATTCTTTAGATCCCTCCCCAGCTGACAAGTCAGCCTGCTGGTGACTCAGAATTAGTTCAGAATATTCCCTCACACCCAGACCTCTCTGATCAAGACCAAGCCTGTTCCCTACTGATTCTGACAGTGACCCCAGCATGCCCTCAGGTTTCAATTCTCCCAGGTCGGGTCTGGTGTGGCGGGAAGCTTGTATAGCAGCCTGTGCCTTTAAAACTCCCCAGAACCGATGGAGTAGCTGTGCACCAGCTTCCATGGAGGAATGTACTGAGAAATTCTTCAGTCTACCACACCTTCATATTCCAGAAAAGGAAGTGCCTGCTCAGATTTTGGAATTTCTTCAGCTCTTGGCTTAGAGTTTAAAGAAAATGCTACCTATCGCCTTTAGTAAGGGATTCCTCTGCCTGTCCATGATGAGACCACTGATATAAGACAAACCAAACAAAAAAAGAAGTGTGTGCGAAACTGTCCCCTATAAATGAAATGAGATGTTTCACCAGAAATGATGCTGGTGGGACTATTGTTGGGGTATAGCCCCTAGAGGTGGCCTGCTTGCCTAGTTACTAGGTCTTGAAGAAGAATTTGCATTCCATGTGGCTTCCAGATGGTGCACTGCAGGACATCTAATGTCCTTTGTGAAACATGTTCAGTCGTATTTAGGAATTAGCTTCCAACTTGGGAGAGTTTCCCAGGATTGAAGAAGCCTGTTTTAGGGTTGATCTATGAATATGTCACAAGCCCATTGTTAAGTAATCAATTAAATATTTGAATTAAATGATTCAAATAACCATAGGCAGCTCAGGCCCTCTTCTGATGTCTTCCTTCCAGAACATATGAAGGAAGCAGAGTTTAAGGAATCAGGACTTCTGGGATCCAATTGCCCTTTGCATCTCAAGACATTTGTCAGATAAAGAGTATTTTTGCTGTTAAATAAGGCTCAAAGCTATGACAAACCTAGATAGTGTATTAAAAAGCAGAGATATCACTTTGCCAACAAAGGCCCTTATAGTCAAAGCTATGGTTTTTTCAACTGCCATGCACAGATGTGAGAGTTGGACCACAAAGAAAGCTGAGCAATGAAGAGTAGATGCTTTCGAACTGTGGTGCTGGAGAAGACTCTTGAAAGTCCCTTGTACAGCAAAGAAATCAAACCAGTCAATGATAAAGGAAATCAACCCTGAATATTCATTGGAAGGACTGACGCTAAAGTTGAAGCACCAATACTTTGGCCACCTGATGTAAAGAGCCGACTCATTGGAAAAGACCCTGATGCTGGGAAAGATTGAGGGCAGGCGGAGAAGGGAGCAACAGAGGATGAGATGATTGGATGGCATTACTGACTCAATGGACATGAATTTGAGCAAACTCCAGGAGACAGTGAAGGCCAGGGAAGCCTGGTGTGATGCAGTCCATAGAATCACAACAAGTTGATGACTGAGCAACTAAACAACAACAACAACAAATATGTGCTCCTGATAAGCAAGAACTAAGCCAGATAAGGGGGCTGGAGTGATGGCAGGGATTGGCCAGGTGGTGAAGGCACGACCACAGACGACAGCCTGGAGGAAGAACCCCCACAGGCTCGCTGGTGGTTGATAAGTCACAACTGAAACCAAAGAAATTAACGAAGTAGGAGTTCAAGGGTTGGGCTGAGGTTAGAAGGCAAGGCTGGGACTTCACCTAGAGACAGGCTCCTGCTGACAATGGCCTCCCCCGAGTGCCACCGCTTCCAAGGGAAGCTGGAGATGGTCCTACTGAGGGTCAGCTGAATCCAGAGCACTTGGCATGTTCCTCTTTGTGTTACTTTATAATCAGGAAAAAAAAAAAATCAAACATCATGTTCTGAAGCGAACCTTTCAGACAGTGAGATATGGGGGAAGAAGGCCTGACTTTAGTTTGACTCCAGTGTTTTCATTAACTACGTATAGAACATTAGACAAGTCAAAGCTCCCGAGGCCTCAATTTTTTATTTTATTTGAGTGTGGAGTGAAAGTTGCTCAGTCGTGTCCGACTCTTTGTGACCCCATGGACTATACAGTCCACGGAATTCTCCAGGCCAGAATAATGGAATGGGTAGCTGTTCTCTTCTCCAGGGGATTTTCCCAACTCAGGGATCAAACCCAGGTCTTCTGAATCGCAGGTGGATTTTTTGAGGCCTCAATTTCTCTTCATCAAATGAGAAGGTTATGCCAAACACTGCCTAAAGATTCTTCCAGGTTTAGAAATGACAAAGCCACTTCTACCATATATGTATGCACATGTGCACAGGCACACCCACACACACGATGGCGGGAGTGATGCAATTCTCCAAGAAGGTCAGAATACTATCCTTGCTAGGGGTCTCCTCTCTCCTGAGTCTGGCTCTGAGAGGGGCACGCTTCCTCAAAAACCACAGCTGCTAAAACGGCTCCAAAGGAGTTATACTTGATTCCTGTTTCCTAACATCCTGAATGTGAGGCCCAATAGAACTGATAATGGGGCACTTCCCCCAAGTTACAAACCACAAACTGAAAGTGAAAAAACCATGCTACCCAAGGACTTAGCCAGTGGTGGATAACTGGGGCCAGAAAAAACAAGCCTGACCTCGGACAGGCCTGTTCACTGCTAGGGAATATGCAGTGGTGGCTCAGCTAGGATTTCCTTTTTTCCAAGACAAACCAAGTTGGCTCTGATGAAACTGGTTGTGGCTAAATTCCCCTCCTTTACTCATATCATTATTCCCAAATTGCAGTGTGCTCCATCATCGAGGGACTTGGGGAAGTCTCTGAAATTATTAAATCATCCTAAGTGCTATGCATTTATCCGCCTCTCCATCAAGTGACCACTGCCTGTACATGACAGGCCCTGTGCCAGGCATCAGGAATACCACAGCAAACAGGACTGACATGACCTGTGCCTGCATGGGACTTACAGTCTGATGTGGGAGATGGAAAGCATACAAATAATATATAACTGCAATGAGTGATGGAACAAAAGAAGCGGAGTGCAATAATGGAGAATCAGGAGAGGGGCAATGGGAGTATATTTGCAGAGAGTAAGTAGAGAAGGTCTCTCCATGAAGGGGACACAAAAGCAGAGACTAGTCCTATCACCATCTTTCTTTCTCAAGTTAGCTTTGGCTATTTGGGCTTTTTTGTGTTTCCATGCTCAGCCATAAAAAGGAATGATATTGGGTCATGTATAGAGGCGTGGATGGGCCTAGAGTCTGTCATATAGAGTGAAGTAAGTCAGAAAGAGAAAAACAAATATCGTATATTAACGCATATATGTGGAATCTAGAAAAGTGGTACAGATGAATCTATTTGCAGGCAGGAACAGAGACGCAGATGTAGAGAACCGATGGGTGGACACAGAGCCGGGGAGGAGGGTGGGATGAACTGGGAGTTTGGGATTGACATACGTGCACTGCCATGTGTAAAACGGATAGCTCGTGGGAACCTGCTGTATAGGTGCTCAGCTCGGTGCTCTGTGGTGACCTAGATGGGTGGGATGGGGGGGCGGCTTGGGAGAGAGGTAGATCCAAAAGGGTGGGAGTATATGTAATATACATAGTGGATTCACTTCATTGCACTGCAGAAAATGCTGCTGAGTAGGGATAGAGTGATGGGGGATAAAAAGGTTTTATCTCTGAGATAAAGTATGATATCTCTGGTCGAAGAGGTAAGATAGAAGGTCAGAGGTGATAACCAGAAAGAGTGGTGTTGATAGATTCCAAAGGTTGTATTCCCTCTGGTGATGACAGTGAAAAGAAAAGTGGGTGACTGAGGTAGGTAGAAGGGTGGCCATTGGTCATGAGGGAGTCGAGGAACCTAGAAATAGGAACAGACAGCTGGCCATCTGAGAGTTGAGTCGCTGCGACTAATAATCGAATTTGACTTAGAGGAAGACAGAGGTTTAAATCCTCAGAAAACAAGGTATGACCAGCACTGAAGGCAGCAATAC
This sequence comes from Okapia johnstoni, assembly GCA_024291935.2. Taxonomy (NCBI): domain Eukaryota; kingdom Metazoa; phylum Chordata; class Mammalia; order Artiodactyla; family Giraffidae; genus Okapia; species Okapia johnstoni. Next base: position 14,198,942 of record CM044325.1, read on the forward strand.
TGAGAGACAGGAAAAGAGAGAAAGAGACAGACAGAGAAAGAGAGAGAAAGAGAAAAAATAGCAAGAACAACAGGACACTTCCTCCCCTCTTCAGTGTAACATATGGGGTGTATTAGTGAACAAAGGCTCTGGTTAGGAGACTTGGAGTGAGTGGTGGACTCACAGGCTGCCAGTCCCAACAGGATAACAAGTGTTCAGAGAAGAGGTCACGCCACCCTCAATCCCCACCTGCACACACTAAAGCCTGTTACACTATCTGAGGTTCAACCCTGCATGGTCAAAGCTTCTTCACTCCCGTCTCCCCATCCCCCAGTTCCAGGGCAGAGGAAGGGTGTTCAAAAGTTTGGAAACTAAAAATAACCAGAGAGCAAAACAATTAAATATCCTAAACAAAAGGCCCCACTTAGCGCCAGTGTGGATTAGGTGGAAGCTGCTTTTATAAAATCCACATTATTTTGAGAGCATTCCCTCAGCCCGCCAGCATTCATGGTTCAAAACAGATTTCTCTCTGCTGCAAGTGAAAGGAAATCTTTCTGCTATTCCCTCCACTGACGCTTCTCCTTTGCTAGCCCCTATTTCCTTGAACCTTGTCTCCACTCTGCTCCCAAGTTTGGGTCCACTTATTATTATTATTTTTAATATAAGAAGCCTGTGTTATTTAAAAAAAATTTTTATTTTGGTTGTAGCACACAGCATATGGTATCTTAGTTCCTTGACCAGGGAGGAAACCTGCGCCCCTGCAGTGGAAGTGCAGAGTTTTAACCACTGGACCGCCAGGGAAGTCCCAGCTTGGGTCTACTTTGACCTTGGCCCTTTCAACTTGGCACATGGTCTTGGTCTCTTTCAAATCTGACTCAGGCTGAGACTGGACCCCAGGTCCCTGTTGCCCTTTTTCTGGTCCCTCTTCATCCCCACCCCATCATGGGCTGTCTCAGCAGTCTGGTCAGGGTTGATGAGACATCTGAAGCGCAGAAGTAAGGCAGGGCCAACACCAGTGTCAGAAAAGGAAAACTCTCAGTGTCGATTCATCCTCCAAATCCAGAGCTCTGAGCCTTCAAGAAAATTTTCTGAGTGAACCGTATAGAGAGAGAATTTGACACATCGTGTCATATTCTGAAGATCCTACAGTTGAAAATGTGCAATTGAATTACAATGTCCATGTTTTATTAAACGATAGCAACCCCTATCCTAATTTTAGTCAACTTAATCATAAACATAAACAAAAATTTTTAATTTTGGAGGAAAAACTTAGATATTTGTTGTGCATCAAAAATGCTAATTGGGGGATTGAAAAGGGTTCTAAGAAGCTGTGTAATGCTGGAAAATAACTTAGTCTTTCTGTGCTGTGGTTGGTCTGTAACGTGTGCCAGTTAAATGTTGGACCTCTTGGGTCCCCTTTAGGCTCGGCGTTGTGTGTCATTGTAGCCTGTGTTTCAGAAGCTGTTGTCATCTGCTTTTCAGGGCCACTAACAGCAGGCAGTGTCTCCCCAGTTACTCTCAAGAGTCATCAGGAAGTGCCCCACAAGTATATGTTCGGTCAGCTTCCACAGGTCAGATGCCACTCTTTTCTTTCCTTTTCTGGGCCTCCCTTCCATTCACCCTGTCCACCGGTATTCCCTGAGTTGCTGGTTCTTTGGGGTATAAAGTCCACCACCCATCACCACCATTACAGCCATGGTGTATGAATGTCCTCATGATGCCAAAACTCTCTCAGTATTTGTACACCCCTGTGTTGAGACCTGAAGCAAGACTGCCAGACTCCACCTCTGACATCTCAACCCTGGGAGCACTTGGTGAGAGGCTACGTCAAGCTCCTGTGAAAACTTCAGAGGCACCACTCAAATTGTGGACAGTGTGTCAGTCTCCTCTATTTCCACAAAGATTAACACTAGTTGGCTGAACACCCAAGACCCACAAAATATAGGACTGATCTAATCGGTCTTTGGAAATCATTGAGACAAACCCATTATCTGAGAAGCCATGACAAGTTATAATTAGAAGCCTAATGAGTCACAGCTCATGGGAGTTAGCTCAGGAGCTCTCATAAAATGACACACCAGTTTGACGTCTGTTGAGGCTCATTCCAGGCATCAGAATTCAGCCTCATACAAGGACTGAGGGAATATATTAGGGACAAGTAATATACACGCATACACGGAGCACAAGGACTTCATGTCAGGCCCAGCCTGACCATGAAGACAGATCATCAGGCACAGGAAGTACAAAGGAAGTGATAAGAACTGTTACTAGAAAAAAAAAAAATTCCCTTCACCACACAGAGTTTCTCTTTAATTTTTCTTAAGGTGGTAAGGTTGCTGATTTAAGCCCTTCACATACTTTCCTAGCAGTGAATTGACTAGTCAACTAAAGCAAACATGGCTGTGCATCCTTCCAGGCCAAGTGGATTCAGAAAGAAGATGAACTGTAAAGTTCCACCTACCTTACCAACTTGCTGGTTAAGTGACCATGAACAAGACTGCAACTTTGTAAACCTGAGACCCCTTATTTATCAAATGAAGTTTTAATGAGGATTAAAAAACAATAATATCTTGTAATGCAAAGCATCTGGCTCAGGATCCCATATACAATGGATGTTCAATCTATTATGTCAATTTCTTTCCTTCCCAGCAGAAGTCATCAGATGACACTAGCTTCAGGTCTTCTTCCAGACACAGAACACATCCTTCAAAGTGTTAGTGCCATTTCAGCTCATCAGACACCTCGTCTCAGGAAAGCCATTAGAAACCCCCAAAGTACTATATTTTTCTCCTGGTAAGTAGCTCACTTCCCACAACTTCCCACCACGTTATATTAAGTGAGCCCAACAAATGAGTCACACTACTTACAGAAGCAAATTTGGGAGCCACACCCAAAACACAGGCATTTTGACTTTTCACAAGAAGCTGGCAGTATCACCAAAAAGAAGCCTCAGGGGACCCACAGTTAGGAAACCCCCAATTCCCAGGCTACCTCTGAATTCATATGCATTTTTTTGTGGAGGGTGTGAATTTCTAACTACAATATTTAACGACAGCTGAGAGTCACTGAACAACGTTCAGATTTCTGCTGAATTTTCTGCTTTGTAGGCGGGTGGTGTGAGGGGTACAGGGGAATATATCAAGATGGCCTAATCACTTTTTAAATGGGCAATACCAAATTAAATTTAAAGCAACATCCTAGTCATTGGGTCCTTATATACTACATTTGGTAGATTAGAAGGTGATTGCTTACTTTTTGAAAACATCTAGCATTGCATTTAAAGTAGGATTTTGATGTTCAACAAAAATTTCAAGAACTCATCCACTGTATGACAGTACAATAAGTTGTATAAAAGTAGAAAGAAAAGAAAGGAAGCTTATGATTTGCCAAGGTCATAGGTGATGAATAAATTTGCACTTGGGATGTAAATACTCCAAGCTTGTAGAAAACATGGTTATGGTGATTGGATTTAAATTACTGGCCTTAATTTCTATCCAAGGAATTAACATCAAATTGGTGCAGAACTATTGAAAGCCCTCTCAAAATCCAGAGCACATGGGCCTCCTTCACATGAGGTGAAGACAACCTCACAACATCAAAAGCAGTGAACTGAAAAACTATGTGAGTAAATAAGCTACTAAAGGAGTCATAAGGGCACCATAAACAAAAAAGTTATCCTCCTAGCAGCCGGACCTACTAGAATAATCTAACAGAGACAATAAAATAAGTATCTTCAAAAAATTAAGACGTTTTAAGAAATGGGAGGAAGAAACATGATCCATAATGAAAGACAAGGATAGTAAAATAAGATGCGCTTGACAAAGAACAGAAAGGAAAGGATGTGATTAAAATAGACTACATTTGAGTAGTCTAAACAGAAGAAATAGAACACTACAGAAAGCTGCTGAGAAGAATTCTGCTGTGGTTCAGTCACTCAGTCGTGTCTGACTCTTTGCGACCCCATGGACTGCAGCACGCCAGGCTTCCCTGTCCTTCACTGTCTCCCAGAGTTTGCTCAAAGCATGTCCATTGAGGCGGTGATGCCATCCAACCATCTCATCCTCTGTTGCCTGCTTCTGCTCCTGCCCTCAATCTTTGCCAGAATCAGGGTCTTTTCCAATGAGTTGGCTCTTTGCATCAGGTGGCCAAAGTATTGGAGCTTCAGCTTCAGCATCAGTCCTTCCAATGAATATTTAGGGTTGCTCTCCTTTAGTACTGACTGGTTGGATCTCCTTGCCGTCCAAGGGACTCGAGCCTCTCCTCCAGCATCACAGTTCAAAAACATCAATTCTTTAGTGCTCAGCCTTCTTTACAGTCCAACTGTCACATCCATACATGACCACTAGGAAAACCATAGCTTTGACTAAACAGACCTTGGTCGGCAAAGTGATGTCTCTGCTTTTAATGCACTATCTAGGTTTGTCATTGCTTTTCTTCCAAGAAGCAAGTGTCTTAATTTCATGGCTGTAGTCACTGTCCCCAGTGATTCTGGAGCCCAAGAAAACAAAGTCTGTCACTGTTTCCATTTTTCCCTCATCTATTTGCCATGAAGTGATGGGACTGGATGCCAAGATCTTAGTTTTTTGAATGCTGAGTTTTAAGCCAGCTTTTTCACTCTCCTCTTTCACCTTCATCAAAAGGCTCTTTAGTTCTTCTTCGCTTTCTGCCATAAGGGTGGTGTCATCTGCATATCTGAGGTTATTGATATTTCTCCCGGCGATCTTGATTCCAGCTTGTGCTTCCTCCAGCCTAGCGTTTCTCATGATGTACTCTGCATATAAGTTAAATAAGCAGGGTGACAATATACAGCTTTGAAGTACTCCTTTTCCTACTTGGAACCAGTCTGTTGTTCCATGTCCAGTTCTAACTGTTGTTTCTTGACTTGCATATAGATTTCTTAGGAGGCAAGTGAGGTGGTCTGGTATTCCCATCTCTTTAAGAATTTTCCTTGGTTTACTGTGATCCCCACAGTCAAAGGCTTTAGCATAGTTAATGAAGACAGAACAAGTACAGAAGAGTCCTAGACAGTATAAATAAAAACAAATAAGTGGTTTTTGAGGAAAATGAAAAACACCAAAGTCAATGAAAAACAACCAGAAAGAAAAAAGATTGTTGTCATGTTGTGGATGTTGTTTAGTTGTTAAGTCATGTCTGACTCTTTTGTGATCCCATGGACTGTAGCCCACCAGGCTCTTCTGTCCATGAGATTTCCCAGGCAAGAATACTGGAGTGTATTGCCATTTTCTTCTCCAGGGGATCTTCTATCTTCCTGACCCGGGCATTGAACCTGCATCTCCTGCATTGGCAGGCAGATTCTTTACCACCGAGCCACCAGGAAGGCCCTAAAGAAAAAGATCACCTGAAAAATAATGGGCAATAAAAGTGACTGAATACTTTTTATCAACAACAATACATGCCATAGAACAATGAAACCATTATCTCTGATGTACCGAGGCAACAGTTTTGTCATTTTAATATTCTAAACCAAGGTACGTTTTCATTCAATAATAACATATAGTTTATTCACACAAAGAAAGCTCACAATGGAGAGAACCTCATAACACATTCTTCATAGAAAACAAACAGAAACAAAAGATGTTTTTCTTTTAGAGAGGAGGAAAAGTAAATGCACACTTCAGTTCATAGTAATAGTATATAAAACACTGGAACATTACCCACGGAATAAATACAGTTGGTTATCTGTGGAGGAAGGAAGGAACTGAATTGATGAGGGTAAAAGTGAGAGCAAAATTTCTCACTGATTATACCACTGATTACCCTGTTTAACATTTTTGTTTAATGGGCAAATTACTAAACACAAAACCTACCAAGACTGAATCATGAAGAAACAGAAAATCTGAACAGACCTATAACTAGGAAGGAGATTGAATTATTAACTAAAACATTTTCAACAAAAAAAGTTCAGGACCAGATGGTTTCATTGGTAAATTCTACCAAACACCGAGAGAAGAATTAATGTTAATGTTTCTCAAACTCTTCCAAAAAAATGGAAAAGGAAGAAACACCTCCAAACTCATTCTTTGTGGCCAGCATTAGTCTGATATCAAAGCTAGACAAAACACTATAAGAAAAAAAAGCTACAGGCCAACACCACTGAGGAATGTTGGTACCCAAATTCTCCACAAAACATGAAGAAACAGAATTCAACATTATGTGTTAAAGATTTTACACTAGGATCAAATAGGGTTTATTTCCAGAGATAAGGATGGTATAGCACATGAAAAGTAATCACTATCACAACAACAGAATGAATTAAAAAGTCACACATGACACCTCAAATGATGATCACAACAGAATGAATTAAAAAGTCACACATGATCACCTCAAATGATGTAGAAAAGAACCTTTGAAAAAATTCAGCACCCTCTCATGATACAGAAAAAATTCCCAACCCAGTAGGAATAGAAAAAAAACCGCTTTAACACAAGAGCTGCATGTAACAATTCCACAGCTAACGTATTAAATGGTGAAAGATTAAGTTTTTCTTGTAAGGTCAGTAACAAGACAAGGATGCCCACTTTTGCCACTTCTATTCAACATAATACTACAAGTCCTAGCTAGAGCAATTGGACAAGGAAAAGAAATAAAAGGCATACAAAATGGGAAAGAAGAAGTAAAATTATCTCTATTTGCAGATGACATGATCTTTTATGTAAAAACCCTAAAAATCACACACACACACACACAGATACACATACACACACACACACATACACACAACTGTTAAAACTAACAACAAATTCAGCAAAGTTGCAGGATATAAAATCAACATACATTTCTGGTTGCCAAGACGGCAGAGTACGAAGACACTGAGCTCACCTAATCGCATGGGCCCACCAAGTTACAGCTATTTACAGAGCAACTACCAATGAAAATGACCTGTGGAAAAAGACTAGCAGAAAAGATCTTCCACAACTAAGAATATAAAGGAATCACAGTGAGATGAGTAGGAGGGGTAGAGACACTATATAGTCAAGACCCATACTCCCGGACAGGCAACCGACAAATCGGAGGTTAATTACAATTGCAGAGGTTCTCCTCAAGGAGTGAAAGGTCTGAGTCCCATATTGAACTCCCCGGCCCAGGGCTCCTGCACCAGGAAGATAAGGCTTTGAAAGCCAGTGGGGATTACTTTCAGTAGAGCCACAGGGATGTGGGAAGCAGACTGTACTCTTAAAGGGCACACACAAAATCTCACATGCTCTGAGACCAAGGGCAGAAGTAATTTGAAAGGGGCCTGGGTCAGACCCCCTTGTTGATCTTGGAGAGCCCCAAGAAGAGGTAGGGGCCATTGGGACTTGCACAGGTGACACAGATACTGGCAGCGGCCATTTTTCAGAGTTCATTCTAACACAAGGACACTTGTGCTGGTAAGCACCATTTTGGAATACTTTCTCTAGCTTATTAACACTAGGACCTGGCCCTGCCCACCAGCTGGTAGGCACCAGTCCTGGGACACCTCAGGCAAAGCAGTTAGCCAGGTAGGGACAGACTTATTCATCACAGACCAGCTGCCATAGGACCCCCTGAACCCCCAACTACCATGGGGACATGGATCACTAACCAGTGAGCTGACCCCAGCTCCAGGACACCCTGAACCCCACAGTCAGCCATATCAGAAATTGGCCCTGCATACCAACAGGCTGATACTAGCTTCAGAACACCCGTCCTGGCACTCAGTGACCCCAGGACCTGCCTCTGCATACCAGTGGGCCAGAACTAGCCTCAAGATCCCTAGAGCTTCACAGCCCTGCCCACCAATGGACGAGCACCAGGACCAGGACTCCCCAGGTCATGTAGCCAGCTGTGCCAGGACCTGGCCCTACTCATTAGAAGTAGGGAGCCTCACATCAGGCAGGGACTAGTAACCAGCCAGACCAGGAGCCAGTCACATCTTTACCAGCATGCTCACAGTAGTCAGTCCTCCTCAACAGAAGGGCCATGCAGCCCACAGGGAGGACTCTCAGTGTGTATAGCTCTGGTGACCAAAGAGAGTACACCAATGGGCCCTATAACACATCTACATAAAGTCACTTATCCAAGATTATGAGGTATAACCAACCTACCAAATATTAATACATAGAAATAAAAACAGAATTAGGCAAAATGAGGCAACAGAGGCCTATGTTCCAAATCAAGGAACAAGATAAAATTTCAGAAGAACTAAATGAAGTGGAGATAAGCAATCTACCCAACAGAGTTCAAGGTAGTAATAATAAAGATGCTTTATAAACTTGGGAGAAGAATGGAAGAACCCAGTGACAAGTTTAACAAAAAGCAAATGTAAAAAAGAACCAGACAGAGCTGAGGCACACAGCCATAATATAAAAATACAGTAGAAAGAATTAACAGCAGGTTATATAATATAGAGGCACAAATCAGCAAACTGGGAGCAAAAGTAGTGGAAATCACTCAAAATGAATAGAAATAAGAAAAAAGACTTTTTAAAAATTTAAACAGAAAAAAAAATCTGAACAGTTTAAGAGACCCTTGGGACAACATCAAGCATACTAACATTCACATTATAGGAGTCCCAGAAGGAGAAGAGAGAATGGGGCAGAGAACAAATTTGAAGACATAATAGCTGAAAACTTCCCTAACCAGGGAAAGGAAACAAATACCTAGGTCTAGGAAGCACAGAGAGTCCCAAACAGTATAAACCCAAAGAGTACTATACCGAGACTCATTGTAGTTAAGATGACAAAAATTAAAGATAATATTAAAAGCAGTCAGGGAAAAGCAACTAATTATGCACAAGGGAACTCCCTTAGGTCTATCATTAGACTTTTCAGCAGAAACTCTGCAGGCCAGAAGGGAGTGCCACAATATATTTAAAGTGATGAAAGAAAAAAACCTGCAACTAAAATTATTCTACCCGGCAAAGCTATTATTCATCTTTAATGGAAAGACAGAGTTTTACAGTCAAGCAAAATCTAAAAGAGTTCAGCACCACCAAATCAGCTTTACAAGAAGAGTTGAAGGGATTTCTCTAGGCAGAAGAGAAAAAGTCACAACTAGATATATAAAAATTACGAAAGAAAAAATCTCATTGGTAAAGGCAAATATACAGTAAAGGTAGTAGATGAGCCACTTATAAAGCTAGCAGGCAGGTTAAAAAGCAAAAGTAGTAAATATCATCTATATCCACAATAAGTAGTTAAGGAATACACACACACACACATACACACACACACACACACACACATACACACACACACACACATGCATAAAGTATGTAAAATGTGACATCAGAAACATTAAATGGGGGATGAGGGGAGTGAAAATGCAAGGTTGTTGAAATGTATTGAAACTTAAGAGATCAGAAACTTAAAACACACACACCTCATGGTAACACAAACTGGAAATCTATCATAGATACACAGACAAAAAAGAGAAAGGAATCCAAATACAACACTAAAGATACTAATAAAATCACAAGTGAAAAGAGCAAAAGAAGAAGAAACAGAAAAGAACTACAAAAACCATTCCAAAACAATTAACAAAATGGCAAGAATTATATACCTATCAATAATAAATTTAAATGTAAATGAACTAAATGCTACAATCAAAAGGGATAGAGTGGCTGAGTAAGACCCATCTATACAGTGTCTACAAAAAAGTCACTTCAGATCTAGAGACACACAAAGACTGAAAGTGATGATGTGGAAAAAGGTATTGCATGCAAATGGAAACATAAAAAGAAAGAGAGATGGCAAACTTATATCAGACAAAACAGACTTTAAAATAAAAACTGTAGCAAGAGACAAAGACATTACATAATTATCAAGGGATCAATCCAAGAAGATAAAACAATTAAAAACATTTATGCACCCAAGATAGAACCTTCTTAATACATGAAGCAAATATTTACAGACATAAAAGAAGAAACTGACATTAATACAATAATAATATGGGACTTTAACACCCACTCATATCAATGGACAGATCATCCAGACATAAAATCACTGACCTTAAACAACACATTAGACCAATGAACTTAGTCGACATAGATTATTCCATCCCAAAACAGCAGAATACACATTCTTTTCAAGTGCACATGGAACATTCCCTGTCCTTCACTATCTCCTGGACTTTGCTCAGACTCATGTCCATTGAGTCAATGATACCATTCAATCATCTCATCCCCTGTTGCCCCTTCTTCTTCTGCCTTCAATTTTTCCCAGCATCAGGGTCTTTTCCAAGGAGTCAGCTCTTTGCATCAGGTATCCAAAGTGTTGCAGCTTCAGCTTCAGTCCTTCTAATGAGTATTCAGTGTTGATTTCCTTTAGAATTGACTGATTTGATCTCCTTGCTGTCCAGCGGACTCTCAAGAGTCTTCTCCAACACCACAGTTCAAAAGCATCAATTCTTTGGCACTCTACCTTCTTTATGGTCCAACTCTCACATCCATACATAACTAATGGAAAGACCATAGCCTTGACTGTACAGATCTATGTTGGCAAGGTGATGTCTTTGCTTTTTAATACACTGTCCAGATTTGTCATAGTTTTCGTGCCAAGAGGCAGTCGTCTTCTAATTTCATGGCTGCAGTCACCATCCGCAGTGATTTTAGAGCCCAAGAAGAGGAAATCTGTCACTGCTTCCAACTTTCCCCCCACTATTTGCTATGAAGTGATGGGACCAGATGCCACAATCTTATTTTTTTAATATTGAGTTTTAAACTGACTTTTTCACTCTTCCCTTTCACCCTCATCAAGAAGCTCTTTAGTTCCTCTCCACTTTCTGCCATTAGGGTGGTGTCATTTGCATATCTGAGGTTGTTGATATTTCTCCTGGCAATCTTGATTCCAGCTTGTAACTCATCCAGCCTGGCATTTCCCATGATGTGTTCTGCATATAAGCTAAATAAACAGGGTGACAGTATACCACCTTGTTATACTCCTTTCTCAATTTTGAACTGTCTGTTGTTCCATGTAAGGTTCTAACTGTTGCTTCTTGATCCACATACAGGTTTCTCAGGAGTGCTAAGTCATGTGCGTTAGGCCACAAAACCCTCAGTAAATTTAAGAAAATTGGAAACCACGTCAAGCATCTTTTCTGACCACAAAACTGTGAGAGTAGAAATCAACTACAGGAAAAAAAAAAACTTCAAAAAACACAAACACATAGAAGCCAAACCAAATGCTACTAAACAATTAAAGGGTCGTTGAACAAATCAAAGAAGAAATTTAGAAAAATACCTAGAGACAAAAATAAAAAAACACAACGATACACAATCTGTGGGGCACAACAAAAAATCTAAAAGGAAACTTCACAGTGATGCAAGCTTGCCTCGGGAAACAAGAAAATGTTCAAATAAAATAAATGAGTGAAGAACAAGTGGAAAAAATTAAGCGGGAATCAGTGATTTAAGACAAATCACGATCGTGACACATCTGAGATCCAGCTTCAGGAGGTGCTGCCAACACATGGAGGTCAGCGAGGCTTTGTGCCAGCAGAAGTGTGACTTGGAGCAACAGGCTGAGGAGAATGGTCCAGGTACCAATTCTACCGGCTCAGAAAACGACCAACAGCCCATGCCCATCTGCAGATTTGACTGAACAGCACTTGAGGCTACATGGAGAGGGTTTTGCTTTTCTCTCTCTCTTTTTTTTTTTCTAAGAAAAAATAATCTTCAGGAAAATATTCTTCTGATAACTTTCATCACTGGGCTTAATAAATTGATCTTAAAATTGCAAATAGAAAAGTAATAAGGATTTCCAGATTTGGGCAGAGAACCCATAATGTGAACTTTTCGTTATAATAAACATGAAGAGAATAATACCCAGCAATTTCAGATTGGAGGTTACTTGGGATGGGATAGAGTGATAAAGAACCTGTCTACACAAGACTTCAGCTGGCTTGGTTTTAAAGTGTTCTGTGGAAGGATAATCCTGCACACTTATTTTGATGTTTGAAATATATCATAATAAATTTCCATTTGTTTAGGATTAAGTTACATGCATAAAAGCACAAAAATCTTAGCTGGCCAGATTGGTGAATTTTTATATAGGTGTACCCCAGTGTAATCCACTCATATCAAAATATAGAACATTTTCAACTCCAAAAAAGGAGAAAAATACCCCCAAATCACTCACAAAAATCAGTTTCATTTCTATACACTAAAAAACATTCAAAAGAAAAGAAAATACTTTCATCTACAATAGCATTGAAAACAATAAAATACTTAGGAATAAACTTCACCAAGGAGGCCAAAGATTTATACACTGAAAATTACAAAATGTTACTGAAAGAAACTAAAGACACAAGTAAGTAAAAAGACAGTGTTCACAGATTAGAAGACTTAACATTGTTAAGATGTCAATACTATCCAAACTAATCTATAGATGCAATGAAATCACTCTTAAAACCCCAATGATATATTTTCCAGAAGTAGAAAAATCCATCTTAAAATTCCTATGGAATCACAAAGGACCCTAGAGAGCTGAAACAAATTTGGAAAAGAATAATGCTAGAGGCCTCACAATTCCTGATTTCAAACTCAGTAATCAACAGTGTGGCTCAGGCATACAGACAGTCGGCCAATTTAATAGAATAGAAATATGTCAGATGACTTTTGACAAGGGTGCCCAGACCATACAGGGGGAGAACAGTGTTTTCAACACACAGTACTGGGAAAACTAGGTTTCCACATGCAAAAGAATGAAGTTGCACCTTTTCTTACATCACCTATTAAAAAAACTCAAAATGATATATGACCTAACTATAATAAATGTAAGAGCAAACTATAAAGCTCTTACAAAACATAGAAGAAAAACTTTGTGACATTGGGTTTGGCAATGATTTCTTAGATACAACACTACAGGCACAGACAACAAAGGAAAAAAAATAAATTGGACTACATCCAAATGCAGCCATGAAATTAAAAGACGCTTACTCCTTGGAAAGAAAGTTATGACCAACCTAGACAGCATATTAAAAAGCAGAGACATTACTTTGTCAACAAAGGTCTGTCTAGTCAAGGCTATGGTTTTTCCAGTGGTCATGTATGGATGTAAGAGTTGGACTATAAAGAAAGCTGAGTGCCAAAGAATTAACGCTTTTGAACTGTGGTGTTGGAGAAGACTCTTGAGAGTCCCTTGGACTGCAAGGAGATCCAACCAGTCCATCCTAAAGATCGGTCCTGGGTGTTCATTGGAAGGACTGATGTTGAAGCTGAAACTCCAATACTTTGGCCACCTGATGTGAAGAGCTGACTCATTTGAAAATCTTTCCCTGATGCTGGGAAAGATTGAGGGCAGGAGGAGAAGGGAACGACAGAGGATGAGACTATTGGATGGCATCATCAACTCAATGGACAAGGGTTTGGGTAGACTCCAGGAGTTGGTGATGGACAGGGAGACCTGGTGTGCTGTGGTTCATGGGGTCGCAAAGAGTCAGACACGACTGAGCAACTGAACTGAACTGAACTGACATCCAAATTTAAAACTTCTGTGCATCAAAGGACACAGAGTGAGAAGGCAACCTGCAGAATGGGAGACAATATTTGTAAATCATATACCAGATAAGGGATTAAGATGCAGAATATAGAAAAAAAGTCTACAATTCAATAACAAAAACTCAATTAAAAGAAAAAGGAGAGGACTTGAATAGATATTTCTCTAAAGAAGATACAAAAATGGCCAATAAGTACATGAAAGGATGTTCAAAATCACTAGTATCATTGGGCAAATGCAAATTAAAACCACAATGAGATACCATTTCACATCCACTAGGATGCTACTACAAAATTAAAACAAAATAGAAAATAACAACTGTTGGCAAGGATATGGAGACATTGCAACCCTGTGGGTAGGAATGCAAAATGGTGCAGCCACTCTGGAATCCGTCATGGCAGTTCCTCAAAAAGTTAAACACAGAATTACCATATGATCTAGTGATTTCACTTCTGGGTACATACCTTAAACAATTGAAAGCAGAGGCTCAAGAAGATATTGGTACCCCCATGTTTATAGCAACATTATCAACAGTCAAAAGATGGAAGCAATGTGATCATGGATGAATGAATTGATAATAAAAAGGTGATATAATATGCAATAGAATACTATTCAGTCTTTCAAAGGAAGGAAAATCTGACACACACTACAACATGGATGAACCTTGGAGACATTATGCTGAGTGAAATGTCAGTCACAAAAGGACAAATGCTATATGAATCCACTTATATGAGATATTTTGAGTATTCAAAATGCACAGAGACATAAAGCAGAATGATGGTTGCAAAGAGCTGGAGAAAGAGCGGGGAACAGGGAGTTGTTTAATCAGTACAGAGTTTCAGTTTTGCACAATGAAAAGCATTCTGAAGATGGATGATGGTGATGGTTGCACAACAATGAGAATGTACTTAATATCACTGAACAGTACACTTAAAATGGTTAAAATGGTAATTTTTATGTTATGTGTATTTTACCATCATTTGAAAAATTATCCAAGTATACTCCACAGAAAAGTGATTAAAAGGTCAAAATAAAGTATTTATATCCATATGAAAAATTTGTTTGCTTTTATTGAAAAGCATTTAATAAAAACATCTTTGAAAACTTACAGCATGGCACAAGAAACAGATGTTCATTGTAGAAAAAATTTTAAAATATGGGCAAACAAAATAAGAAAACATATTTAAAAATCACCCATAATTTACCATCCAAAGATAACTATGGCTAACTTTTTGGTGTATATCCTTTAAATACATATATCATATGCATATGTATATGCTTGATACATATGTGTATTTATATATATATTTATTTATATATGTGTTAAATAGAGAGATAACAAAAATTTTATTTATCATAAGATATTCATTTACAAAATGAAAAGATATCATAGGATCTACCAACACTGGTCCTGACACTCTATTTGTAATCACAGTAATGTAATATTGCCTACATTTATACTGACATCCACACATATTCATAAACAATATTACCAGTGAGAATTGTTGTCTGTGGACACAGATAGGATTGAACAGATGAGAGTGCCCCTTTCTATCACTGTACACAGTGAGGCTGTTTTATCCCCCATTTTACTATGAACACTTTCAAACAAACAGAAAAGTTGAAATAATTTCCTAGTGAACACTGTGTATCCACCACCTAGGTTCTACCATTGACGTTTTGTTATGCTTAGTTTATCCCATGTATGTCTATTCTTTCCATCCATCAATCTATCTTATTTTGTAAACTGCAGATGCCAAAACATTGTTGTTGTTGTTCAGTCACTCAGTCGTGTCTGACTCTTTGCGACCCCACAGACCGCAGCACGCCAGGCTCTCTGTCCCTCACCATCTCCCAGAGTTTGCCCAAGTTCCTGTTTATTGTATTGGTGATGCAATCTCATCCTCTGAAGCCCTCTTCTCCTTCTACCCTCAATCTTTCCTAGCATCAGGGACTTTTCCAATGAGTTGTCTGTTAGCACAGGATGATCAAAATACTGTAGTTTCGGTTTCAACATCAGTCCTTCTAATGAATATTCAGGGTTGATTTCCCTTAATACTGATTGGTTTGATCTCCTTGCTGTTCAAGAGACTTTCAGGAGTCTTCTCCAACACCACAGTTCGAAGGCATCAATTCTTTGGCGTTCTGCCTTCTCTACAGTCCAGCTCCCACCCTAAATATTTCACCATGCATATTTTTACCTTGTTACTTTAAGATGAAATTTATACACAATGAAATGCACAACTCTAACAAGGACATTCATTGAGATTTGACAAATGCATACAACTGTTTAATCCAAACCTACCAGGCTGTAGTATATTAACATCACCCCAGAAAATTTCCTCATGCCTCGTCCCAATTATCTCTGTCCACACTCCCCTGGGGCAACAAATGCTCTGATCTTTTTTCATGAAATTTCCAGAATTTCATGCAAGTGGGATCATGCTTCCACTCAGCATAATTAACTGCCTTATTCATGAGCTCAGATAGAAGAATTTGGGAACAATTGACTTCCTTCTGGTCTCCAGTGTGATGAGTCACTCATTTGCTGCTGCCACCACCCTGCTGGCCACTTGATGTAGCCACTTGATGTAGCGATCCCTTCTTTAATTGCCATTACCTTCCTCTTTTGCAGGTTATTTCCCTCCTGGCCTCAAATTTCCCCAGGTAGGGGCTCATGTGCATTTCCTTATGCAGTTCATGCTAGTGGACACACAAAGGTGAATCTGGGGGCAAATTTAACAAACTGGCAGGAGAACCTATTCTGGACTCTTCTGGAGTAGCCTGGTAGAGTAGGGTATTTTATTCACTGCTAAATTCGTGCAAACACTAGCAGCTAGTTTTGTGTGGTCTTGCCACAGTCTGTGAAATTGATGATAATGCCAGGCCACTATTCACTGGGGTCAGAGGAAAATGGAAATCATAGGTTAGGTATTTATGAAATACATGCAGAAAACAGACACTGCCCAATCCTACCAGAGAGTACACAGGGAGAAGTCAAAATAGTCTTGCACTGTGGTTTTTGTCATCACTCAGTATAAATCTATGACCATCTTATTTTGTACTTACTTTACAATAAATCTTGTAGGCAACAATGAGGCAATTTTTTTCAAAACTAAACTGAAAGATACATGTAGTGAACAATTAAATACTATGCTTCTGTGTCTCAAGAGAATCGATAAGTGTAACATACACAAATATGTTTGGCATTTACTATCAAATCCCTCAGTCAGTTCAGTTCAGTCACTCAGTGTAGTCCGACTCTTTGCGACCCCATAAACCACAGCACGCCAGGCCTCCCTGTCCATCACCAACTCCCGGAGTCTACCCAAACCCATGTCCGCTGAGTCAGTGATGCCATCCAATAATCTCATCCTCTGTCGTCCCCTTCTCCTCCTGCCCTCAATCTTTCCCAGCATCAGGGTCTTTTCAAATGAGTCAGCTCTTCACATCAGGTGGCCAAAGTATTGGAGTTTCAGCTTCAATATCAGACCTTCCAATGAACACTCAGGACTAATCTCCTTTAGGATGGACTGGTTGGATCTCCTTGCAGTCCAAGGGACTCTCAAGAGTCTTTTCCAACACCACAGTTCAAAAGCATCAATTCTTCTGCGCTCAGTTTTCTTTAGGACCAACTCTCACATCCATACATGACTACTGGAAAAACCATAGCCTTGACTAGACGGATCTTTGTTGACAATCCTCACTACTAAGGGTAATCTCCCTTTTAATTAGGGTGTCATAGCGATATCACAATTACTTGAAAACCAAAAGGTACAAATCTGCTGCAGAAGAAACATTGTCACCTACTTAATCATAAGTGGATATTTTTAAAATTTTTAATTGGAGGATAATTGCTTTACAATGCTGCGTTGGTTTCTGCCATACAACAAAGTGACTCAGTTGTAACTATATATTCCCTTCCTCTTGAGCTAAATGGATATTTAAAGAATGTGTCTGTAGATAATGACTGCAGCTATAGAATGTACATTTACACATCACTTTATGAAGCATGGCTTTTCCACTTAAGCCGATAGAATATTTTTCTAAATTAATTTCACTTATTTTTACTTTCAGATTTCTTGTGCACATTCAAATAATTCCAATTTTACCCACCCCTGTCACTTGATGCTTCATATAGAAAATCAGTTGCTTTCTGATATTAATTTGCTTTTTGAAATCCAAATTTCCTGGTGGCTCAGCTGGTAAAGAATCAGCCTGCAATGCTGGAGACCTGGGTTCAATCCCTGGGTTGGGAAGATCCCCTGGAGAAGGGAATGGTTACCCACTCCAGTATTCTGGCCTGGAGAATTCCACGGACTGTATAGTCAATGAGGTCGCAAAGAGTCGGACATGACTGAGTGACTTGCACTTTCAAGGAAAGTTTTGGAAGTTTATCCTGTTCATAGTGAAACACTTGAGGTTTTTTTGAACGTTATTATAAATTCAAGTGAAATGTTTGCCAGTGATGACAAATTTATTTGCTTTTCCATTAATATAAAAGCAAATTTTGGGGAAGCATAGTCATATAGTAAAAACAGTGTTCTTATTAAATAAAAACAGCCTATAGAGTCAAATTGCAACTTATGGGTAAACACATAAGCCATAATTTTATACAAACAAGTCACAATATTTTACCATTCAAAAAAAAGAAGCTAGAGCTGTCAAACTATATGTACACACACACAAAAACTAAACTACCAAATTTTGTGACGTTTCATGCTGAAAATGAAAAAAAACCTCAAACATTGGCACAGTAATATGAGCTTTACTTCCTTGCTGCTCATAAGCAATCAGATGTAAAACATTTTTAAGTCTTTCAATTTTTATTTTGTTGATCAACCTGTGTGTGCTGTGTGCGCTCAGTCGCTAAGTCATGTCTGATTCCTTGCGACCCCACGGACTGTAGCCTGCCAGGCTTCTCTGTCCATGGGATTTTCCAGGCAAGAACACTGGAGTGGAGTGCCATTTCCTCCTCTGGGGGATCTTCTCCATCCATGGACTGAACCCACGTCGCCTGCCTGCAGGTCCTGCATAACACTGGCAGACATATTCTTTACCACTTGAGCTACCTGGCAAGCCCAAAAGAGAACAGGATTTAGCTCTTTTTAAAAGAGCTATAAATATTGGAAAGCAAATGGAATGAGTCCTCCAAAATGTGGATGTTGAAAACAAACCCCGTAATATTACAGAATTAAGAAGTAGGATCTTTTGATGGGGATTAAGACTATTGTCCAAAAATGTATCAAACTTCTGTTTATTCATTTAGAAATGAGAGCTCTAAAACTTGGTTGAATTTCATTTAAAATCAGTTGGAAATCTTGAAAGTAAGCAATAAATGGAAAGCTCTCAAAGTGCAGCTTTTGGAATTTTGGGGGAACTGCCATGAATAAGGGAAAGCTTGCCAACGGGGAGACATTGAAATATCTTATTAAAAGAAAGATGGAACTAAACAAGTAAAAGAATAGTAAGCATTCAAACAGTATATGAGATTTCATTTGGAAAACTGATAATTGAGTTTGGAGTATCTCAACATGTAGGAAGAATAATTTGATGGAGCATCTATTTTTTATTGGATAATTTGATAATGTGTGCTGCAGTAAAGTAAAAGTAAAAAATCATATGGTTTTTCACCATTTAAATTTGATGAAGCATTAAAAATAATAATAAATACAGGCAAAGTTTTTTAAAAAAATATTTATTGTTATTTACTTATATATTTATTTGGCTGCACCAGGTCTTAGCTGCAGCATGTGGGATCTAGTTGCCTGACCAGGGATTGAACTCAGGCCCCCTGTATTGGGAGTGAGGAATCTTAGCTACTGGACCATCAGGGAAGTCCTAATACAAGCAATCTTTATGGTAAATTTTGTCTTTAAAAATATTTGTCAAAAAAAGTTACTTCAAAGTGAAGTTGAAAGATAGTATCTAAAGTATTCAAGCTGAAATATTTAGCTATTTCAATATAGAAAAATAGTTTTGAGAATATCCTTCATCCAACATAAATCATCCCAATCTTACCAGCATCTGTAACTTATTTTCTCAATTAAACATTTTTTTTTTACTACAAATAAGAGTCAATTAAATACATCAAGAATTTTAATTAGCCAGAAATTACAATTTGACAATCTCAGAAATTTTAAGGACAAAAATCCACACAAAAATAGAAATATACTAAAAAATTCTTTGGAAAAATACTAGTGACACCCTTTAGAGTAAAAAATGGCTAATGAACAGGCGGAGCATAGATGATTTTTAGGGCAGTGAAAATACTCTGCCTGATACTGTAATGATGAATACATGTTGTTACACAGTTGTCCAAACACATAGAATGTACATGACCAAGAATGAACCCGAATATAAACTATAGACGAGGTGGTAACAGTGTGTCAGCTCAATAAATGTACCACTCTGGTGGCAGATGTTGTCAATGGGGGAATTGTGTGCATGTGCGGGGGCAGGAGGGGTAAGGACAGTCTCTTCACTTTCTGCTCAGTTTTGCTGTGAATATTACTCAGTCATGAAAAAGAATGAAAAATTTGCCATCTACTACAACATAATACCCTCCAGGATCAGAGAAAGACAAACCCTCCGTGTTTTTGATTATATGTGAAATCTAAAAAGTTAAAACGAATGAATAAAACAAAACAGAAATACTCACAGACAGAGAACAAAGTAGTGGTTACCAGGGGGGAGAGAAGGGAGCAGGAAGGGCAAGACAGAGGAAGGGTGTCAAGAGGTACAAGCTATTAGGTATAAAATAAATAAAATACAAAGATATAATGTTCAGTACAGGGAATATAATCAATATTTTATAATAATTTTAAATGGAGTATAATCTATAAAAGTATCAAATCACTACGTTACACACTTGAGAGTAATATAATGTTATAAATCAAATATACTTCAACAAAAATTTATATTTTAAAGGATAAAAACTACTAAGAAACTGAAGAACAAGGATGAGTACCAGGATTAACTATTCTACTTGCTATTTTTTTTAATGGTCATATAATCAATATCTATACATTTAAAGTTTTTGCATATATATATGTTACATTCAGTTTATTAGAAATAATATTTGAAAATATTTTTGAATAAAACAGGAGTTTTTTGTCATTCTGTCAACGTAACAAAACCTTTCTCAGTCAACAAATACTTCAAAAATATATAACAAATTACTTTAGCACTCCTTTCTCCTCTGTAAAATGTGTTGCCACCATACTTTTGAGGGTAGTTAAAAGAATGCCTCGTGTTCTGAAAGCAGTTCTAAAAAGTGAGTCCCCACGATGTTTTCAGCAGAGGCAGTGGGACAGCCATGGCACTTCTGAAGGAAGACACCTGATGAAGGACAACAGTTGTGTTGAATCAGTTCAGTTCAGTCGCTCACTCATGTCTGACTCTTTGCGACCCTGTGAACTGCAGCACGCCAGGCCTCTCTGTCCATCACCAACTCCCAGAGTCTACCCAAACCCATATCCATCGAGTTGGTGATGCCATTCAGCCATCTCATCCTCTGTTGTCCCCTTCTCCTCCTGCCCCCAATCCTACCCAGCATTAGGGTCTTTTCCAATGAGTCAACTCTTCGTATGAGGTGGCCAAAGTATTGGAGTTTCAGCCTCAACATCAGTCCTTCCAATGAACACCCAGGATTGATCTCTTTTAGGATGGATTGATTGGATCTCCTTGCAGTCCAAGGGACTCTCAAGAGTCTTCTCCAACACCACAGTTCAAAAGCATCAGTTCTGCGGTGCTCAGCTTTCTTCACCATTCAACTCTCACATCCATACATGACCACTGGAAAAACCATAGCCTTGACAAGACGGACTTTTTTTGGCAAAGTAATGTCTCTGCTTTTAAATATGCTAGCTAGGTTGGCCATAACCTTCCTTCCAAGGAGTAAGCGTCTTTTAATTTCATGGCTGCAATCACCATCAGCAGTGATTTTGGTGCCCCCCAAAATGAAGTCTGACACTGTTTCCACCGTTTCCCCATCTATTTCCCATGAAGTGATGGGACCAGATGCCGTGATCTTAGTTTTCTGAACTCAGCAGTAGCCACAGGACTGGAAAAGGTCAGTTTTCGTTCCAATTCCAAAGAAAGGCAATGCCAAAGAATGCTCAAACTACCGCATAATTGCACTCATCTCACACGCTAGTAAAGTAATGCTCAAAATTCTCCAAGCCAGGCTTCAGCAATACGTGAACCATGAACTTCCAGATGTTCAAGCTGGTTTTAGAAAAGGCAGAGGAACCAGAGATCAAATTGCCAATATGCACTGGATCATCGAAAAAGCAAGAGAGTCCCAGAAAAACATCTATTTCTGCTTTATTGACTATGCCAAAGCCTTTGACTACGTGGATCACAATAAACTGTGGAAAATTCTGAAAGAGATGGGAATACCAGACCATCTGACCTGTCTCTTGAGAAACCTATATGCAGGTCAGGAAGCAACAGTTAGAACTGGACATGGAACAACAGACTGGTTCCAAATAGGAAAAGGAGTACATCAAGGCTGTATATTGTCACCCTGCTTATTTAACTTATATGCAGAGTACATCATGAGAAACGCTGGGCTGGAAGAAACACAAGCTGCAATCAAGATTGTCAGGAAAAATATCAATAACCTCAGATATGTGGATGACACCACCCTTATGGCAGAAAGTGAAGAAGAACTAAAGAGCCTCTTGTGTTGAATATCCAGCATAAAAAAAAAAGAAAAACTCAGTTCCATTGACTCAGTTCTCCTGTCTGTAAAAGGAAAGCTTGTTTTATAGTAGATCCTACAAACCAGAGTGTAGGAATCAGCTGGAATGTTTTAAACACTGAACCCAAATCTCCCTGAGTGATGAAGAAAATGCAGAAAGCTGCATTTTCAAAGGCTCCCAGGAGATGCTGATATGGCTGCCTATTACATATCTGAGTGACTTTCTGTGGATCCATAAATATTTGCTCTACAGTGTCTTGGAAGAGCCAGGACATTGCTGCCGTTCAGCTCTACTGAGCCCCTGCTCTGTGTGAGATGTTTTACCAACTACACTTTGTCCTGCCCTTATGCTGCTCAAGGTAAGGTGGTAGGAGATTTGCCTGTGGACAGCCGCCCTTTCCTCCTGAAGCTTCCACTCCTCAAAGCTTTCCCTGGGGAGGAAGATTTGTCTCGACTTCACTGCAGTAGCTGCAGGACAGACAGAAGTCACTCCTGACCACCTCAGTGGCTGTTCTCACAGAGGTGTTGTGTTCCTCATTTGCAAATTGAGCAATGAAACCTGAGACATTCCATCACTAGACATGGTCCAGCTGTTGCATGTAGGTGCATGTTCATTTTTCTTCTTCTCTTGACCCTTAAACATTGGTATATAGTCATTGTTTTTTCTCTTGATCCTGAAACATTTATTGTAGTTTCTTCTCCTGGCAGTCTAGGGATTAAGGCTTCACCTTCTAACGTAAGGGGTGTGGGTTCGATCCCTGGTTAAGGAGCAAAGATCCCACATGTCTGTGGCCAAAGAAAACAAAACAAGGGCTTCCCTGTGGCTCAGCTGGTAAAGAATCCGCCTGCCATGCGGGAGACCTGGGTTTGATGCCTGGGTTGGGAAGATCCCCTGGAGGAGGGCATGGCAACCCACTCCAGTATTCTTGCTTGGAGAATCCCCATGGACAGAGGAGCCTGGCAGGCTATAGTCTATGGAGTTGCAAAGAGTCAGACATGACTGAGCAACTTTCACTTCTTGTTCTAAACTGGTTATATAGGCTTGATACAGAGAAGTGAGAAGACACGGAAAAGTAAAATCCAATAAAAATAATCTAAAATATTATCTTCAAGAGAAAATTAGTCATTATGAATATTCTGGTTTGTATATTCTTCTACTGTTAATTGCATTTATACGTTTTGTTTTAGATAAAAGTGGAATTATATTACAGTGTTGATTTTGTAAAAATAAACGTCGTGAATGTGTACAAGGAGTGTTTCTTCAACTGCCCTTTCTGTTGCCACTTCTCCTGGAGATTAAAGTCTCAAAGTGGATGTATTAATTTAGCAGAGGGAGAGTTAAGATGTCTCATTAAAACTTGAACTCCCTCTGTCATAGCTTATTTATATAAGTAGCTTTCTTAAATGGAGAAGGAAATGGCAACCACCCTAGTATTTTTGCCTGAAGAATCCCATGGACAGAGGAGCCTAGCAGGCCACAGTCCACGGGGTTACAAGAGTCAGATACGACTTAAAAGACTAAATGACAATGACGAGCTTTCTTAAAATCAGTGGCTCTCACTAACAAGACATCCACATTGATGTCCCACAGCCGTTGAAATGGCTACTCCTTCCTTATGTGTGTGTGTATGTGTATATATTATATATGTAATATATAATATTTTCCTAATATTGGTAATTTGTGTGGGCTTTTTCCTTTGGTAAATCTTGCTAGGGGATTAAAGATATTATTAATCTTTTAAAAATGATTTATTTTATTCATTTTCCTTACTGTCTATTTTATTGGTTTCTGCTCTCAAGTATTTCCTTTCTGTTACTCCTTTTGGCTTTAATTGACTCTTTCCTCCCTTCCTTATATTTTGCACATACAACAAACATTGGCTGAGATGTGTCAGCTGCTCTGAAGGGCAAGATTAAAAAATTAAACTTCATTTATAATTTCTATGAACCCAAAAAAAGAAAAAAAAATCAAAGCACAACCATCCGTGTCACATTGAACTTGGAAGGAAGTATCAATAAAATATGCTTTGAACAAAAGCTGCTGGAATACGGAAAAATCTTTCCTAGCCAAGGATTGCCTTTGAGGTTCACTCCAAAACCAGGCAACCACTCGAGAGAGTTGGTCCATAAGTTTGAGTGTCTAAAGTGCAGCAATTCCAGTTCATGAGCACTAACATAATTTGTGAAAACAATGCACGCATCACTGGCATCAAACTCAAAGCTTAACAAGATCTCTCTTCTCCTGGAGTGTCTCGTTGGCTGATTTGTCTCAGTCATGAAGTTGGAAGAGACAGTCAGGGAGGATTCGTTGGAGCAGCACCCAGAACCGGGTGATTTAATCATTTCTCACATTTCTCTCTTCTTGGTAGCTAATTAACAAACATTCCTTTCTCTCCCTTATCTCTTTTGAGGTCATATCAGCAATTATCTGCCCTCCAGTTTATGCAAAAACTACCTGAATAACTCACAATGCAGAAGAACTTACCTGCTTTCTTCCATTTCCTTTTGCCCAAGAATGATTAATAATGAAATATTTTGAACACACAGAAAAATAGAGAGGTCAATAAAACCACCCAGATTTAACAGCTGGTAATGCTCCACTGCACATACTTAATACATACTTAAAAGCTTTTCAGTCATCCTTGCCACATTTACAAGAATATTTGGCCTTTTGCTATAACATGTCTTAGGCACACATCTTTGTGCATAAATCTCTACATCTCTCTCTGAAGCAGCTGCAGAGCTGTCAGCTCCATGGTCTTTATTGTTGCAGTATGGCCAACTCCACAGGGCAAGGGTGAGACACAGCGGTGCGGTGGTTGCAGTATAGTTTGGGGTCCGTGCAGATCTGAGTTCCAAACCCTGTCAACTAGCCGAGTGAATGTGGACAAATGTCTGCACCTAGTTTCTCATTTGTAAAACAGTAATAACGATACCTCCTTGTAGAGATGTTGGTGATGTAATCAGAAGAGTACGCAGCACAGCACACAGTTAAGTGGTTATCAGCTTATCTGTTGTATATGTACTGAACAATCCTTATAAAGCTTGCGTCCATATCCAACTGAGACTATATTTACCAGGAACCAGGCAACCACTGTTCAGATAATTAAAAGTTCCTTACCTGCAGACTAATACATATCACCTTAGTATGTGAGGCCAGATACAGCCCAGTGAAATGGCAGTCTTTTCCTGTAATAGTTGGAGGTGGCTTTTTCCCGTGCTTTTGATTTCAATAACAAAATTGAATTTTATAGTTTTATAGCACTTACTTTGATGTAAAGCCAAATTAGCCCATAAGATAAGGCAGCAGATTATAAAAGCAAGGTGTCTTATGATCATGGACATTATTTAGTTGTCTTTTTTAAAGTTTATTTTTTAATTGAAGGGTAAATGCTTTACATTTGGTTGTTTCTATTTCTATAAGCATCTCCTTTTTGTATCCTTAGGTTTCTTTACTATTTGTCATTAAAACAAACTACCCTTAAAAAAAAACCCTACATTTTTAAATTCAGTTTCTCAACCGTGGCTGAGGCTCAAAGGCACCTGTTATCCATCCCCAGGTCCCCACCCAAGACACACTGGGACTCTCTGGGAGTGATGGGGGTGGGGAGAATAAGATGGATGGGATTAACATTCCATTCAAGTCAGGCTGTTGTAGACCCAGAATTGAGAATCGCACTGGGTTAATTGATCTCACTGGTTAGTTGAAATGGTACCTATCTGAAAGGCAGTATTAGATTTTGGAATTAATCAGGAAAATCCTCCTATTTTTTTCCTTCAATAGCTTAGCAAGGATGCTGCTATCCCAAGTCTTCTGTTGCAACTTACGTCCTCCATAGGAATGAAGGGTATGCACGGTCCACCCAGGCACAGTGTAAATCAAAACACATGTCAACCTCTGGAACAAAAGTGTTCGGACCATCTAACTGGATTCCACCAGAATGAGTCTGTGCAACACCACGCTGAAGTAATTGAAAACCAACCCCTCTTTAGGATAGCCAAAACATACAAAATATTGGATTTAACTCAATTTTCAAAAATAAATTGCTTCTAATTGCATAATGCACACATCATCATCTCCTTCTGCACACCAAATGTCAGAACCTGGCCTGAGAGTACATTGGTTTCCAGCCCTGAATGTATTGCCTATTCCTGCCGAAGCTCACCTTTCCTCTCCCTCTTCTTTATTCCTATGAGCTGCATGCTCTGAGGTAATTGGGCAGAAAAGTACATCTGAAGATGGAGACCATTAAGAAATCACGCTTCTCTTTGTTTTACAGTCTCCATGGCAAGAGCAAAATAAAAGAAAACCGTGTTTCAAAGCAACAACAATAAAGGAAGTAGCGTCTCTCTCAGGCAGGCAAACCTCAGAAACTAAACTGCCCAGTGTCAGAGGAGGCCGTGTGCCCTGCCCCACACGGAGATGCATGACTCCCTACGGGGCTGGCCTTATGTAGACACACAAACTCCAGAGATCCAGAACCCACTGCTAGAAGGTGCTGACTTTTATACTGTCTCTGGGGATTGGGTTGCTAAGCTTCTCTTTCAACTGACTTCCAGATATCATATGTGAAATCTCTGGGGCTTTCCAGGCCACCTAATTCAAAGTAATCAGGAACCTGAGTAGGGTCAGAATGCTGGCTGACCTCTTTCAACAAACAGGGACCTAGACTTTGGGCTGCTGAGACAGCCAGTTCTATAGCTCTGGACAGGAGTCAGCAGATAACGTTTTCTAATGCTTCAGGCAGGCAACTCAAAAGCTTGGCCCTCTCCCTCTAAGAAATTGAGATCACCAGACTTTTTAGTAATGTAGTAGTATACTCCCTCAGTGTAGTCTCATTCTTATTGTGTCCCCTTGGCCGTGTATTCAAGTCCTTTGACCCATATCAATTGCAGCAAGTTGCTTCCCCTTTAATAAAGGCTGAGTATCTAATCATGAATTTTCTGAACCATCTAACCCAATGACAGTATTCTCCCTGGTTAGCTTCCAAGAGTCCCCACCCCCTCTCCACTCTACCCTAGAAGTGGAAAAATAGGCATGGAGAGAATGGTGAAAGCAGTAGTTTCTAACAGTTTGCTTGCTTTTTTTTTAAAGGGAGGAAATTCCCTTTGTGGATTTACTTAGAGCAAAAATGCTATCTCGGCTTTGGACTTGCCCCTACATTCATTAATGTTGGTACTTTTTATTTAGTTTTGTAGGTTCCCTTTGCTTAAAAACCCAGGGGAAAAAACCCAACTCTTTAATTTACTCACATCCTGCTGGGCTTTCTCAGGCTAATCATTTTCACACCAGTATTAACTGCAACATCCTAGTTAGAAGGAAAGGGGGAGACAGGTCTATTGGAGGTGGCCAGACCTCAGAGGGAAGGAGGTCCGTGCCTCTTGCCGGAAGCCAACACCAGGGCCACCCTCAGCTATTTCAGAAGGTCAGTCCTAAAAGAAAACACTACACTTATTTCCCAACCTGCAGGGCTCAGGGAGGCATAAAGATTCAATTAAGTAAATTAACTGACAACATGTAACTGCCAGTTCCTGAGGACCCAAGAGATAAACAGTAAGTTATCCTCACCCTTCAGATGACTGAAGAATCTATCTTGATGCAACAAAAACAATTACTTTACAATATTGTGATGGTTTTTGCCATACATCAGTATGAATTGGCCATAGGTATACATGTGTCCACCCATTCTGAACCTCCCTCCCACCTCCCTCCCCATGTGATCCCTCCAGGTTGTCACAGAGCACTGTGGGCTTTGGGTGCCCTGCCGCATACAGCAAACTCGTACTGGTCATCTATTTTACATACGGTAGTGTATACATTTCAATGCTATTCACTCAAATCACCCCACCCTCTCCTTCTCCCACTGAGTCCAAAAGTCTGTTTTAAATAAATAAAAATTTGTTAAAAGAGCAGGAAAAAATAAAGGAAGCGTGTGCTCTGCAGACTTGGAGATGAGCTCTCCTCCTCATCCTGGGGGTGACCCTGTGTCCCTGGCTCTGGGAGACCACTTGACCAGCAAGGTTGACAGCTGCCCCCCACTCTGCTCCCCCCTACACAAAATCATAACCTTTGTAACCATGGCAACTTAGGCCTGTGGACTAGTTTTATCTAAAGGGTGACTTTTCTTTCTTTCCTATCATGGCAGTTCACACTACCTCATCCTGATCTTTAGACTGATGTTCAGTCACAATGAAATGGATGTTAAGGGTGGTCAAGAAGGAGCCAATGGGGGAAGGAGGCAGAAGAGGCAGTCAAGAGGGGCCCTACTCTGTCTGGTTGATAAGGACAGTTAGGATCTTGGGGGAGGGATGGTGAGAATATTAAGTTGGTACTGTGTGAGAGAGGATTATATAATAAAAGATGCCCATTTTACTGCCTGGCTGCCCAACTGAATAGGTTTATGAACCACTTTTCTTTTTTAAGTCCTGGCTGGAAAATCCCCTTCCCCCTCCTCCTGTGCAGCCCCCCTTGGTCCCCATAAAGTCATCAGTTCCCATTAGAGTCCCAGGGCCCCCTAAGTAGGGGCATTCCGGCCCCTGGCTATTTGTAATTTCGTTCTCTGAAATCCTTGTGTCTCCTCCCGAGTTTGCACACTGACTCGGGCATTATATTCTTAAACTATAAAGTCGTCCCTGTTATGCCCATTCAGAAAGCCTAAGCAAATAAGACTAGTTCATCTGAGAAATAGCCAGCTTGCTAGATGGAAATCTGATCCTCTTACTGCCCACAAACCATGGACCACTAAAAAGATGCCTCAGTTGGCAGAGCTCAAATGCTTGACCTCCCTCTATCCCTAACAGCCATGTGACTTTGGGAAAAGTTCTGTCTTTTCTTCGGATTTATCTTGCCCTGTGTCACACAGCAGTGGTGGAGTTGAGGTAGGAACTCGGAGTCTGGCTCTAAGGTAAGTGCTTGTAACCACCACAGATACAGGATAACAGGCAGATCAGAGGTCTCAACTTCCTCTTCACATGCTTAGGTAAGAGAGGAAGTGTGAAGATGACAGTTTACCTGAAAGTCAACAGCATGAACAAAGAGCCAAGACAGAAGTTAGCCAGTGCCTGCTCTACCTACCACCTGCCAGATTTCCCTGCATTATTTAGTGTACACATCACCATAGACAAAGAAGCACTTCATGGCAATGGTGTAAATTAGGATGATCCTGGCAGTAAAGCCTAAAATCATTTAAAAAAACAAAATGAAACATCAATCAGCTTGGGATCTCTTTGCCACCTATCAGTGCACTAAAACAGTCAAATGATATTGAATGAGGGAACACAAGAGGCCAGATCAAAGAGAGCCACTTTCAAGACTAGTTTAGAAAAATAAGGTGTCTCTAGCGGTCTTTCAAACAAAGCCACCGAGGTTCTGACCTCCCTTTTCTGGACTCCCAGCTTTAGGTTCCTCAAAAGCAAGTGCTTTTCACTGAGCCCAGCACCAATCCAGCAAGATCTTTGCAGGGGAAAAGACAACATGCTTGACCATTTTTTAAAAGAGGTACAATAAGAACCCCAAACCCTACAAAACTCTCTACCAGGAAAGTTTTTGCCAGTTCACTGCAGAATGATACTGATGAGAATTTGTAATACTATCTTGATTCTAAGCTTATAGCACTACGGCCCGAGATCCTGAATTCAGCCTCTTTTCAATGCTTAATGACTATAGAACAGTTTCATTAAAATGAGTGTTGTTTGATTCTGTGCCCTTCAGGCTTTTTCCATCATTAATCCTTTTGGAGCAGGGCGGGGCTGGGCTGGAAACAACACATAACTCTGGTTGCAGCTGTCCTTATGCAACATAGCACATTCACGAGTTACACATGACCTTTTGAGGGAAACCAACACAACTATGCTGTTTATGCAGCTTTAGGCTGTTAGTGGTTATTGATATGTACTACCATCAACTTGCAAAGTATATTGATACTTTCTTTGACCTTATCAACCAAATGGCTGTGTGGCATGCATGCTGTCATGCTGAATGAAATACCTCTTCCCCTGAGCTAAAAGCACACTGTATTAAGAAGCTGTAGATTCTTTACTACCATGTCATTGATTTACCTACTGGACTTTGTTAACCCAGGAGAGCTATGAATCACCCTTCTTACCTTTCCATTTAATAAAATAGGTTTCCTTTTGATACAATCTCTTCTTTATTTAGATTTATTTGTTCTGAATCCTGAGGCATTCTTATGGCATTATTTCTTACCAAAGACAGCTCTCCCTCAGTGTTTGTTTAACGATAATTTTTATTTCAAGCTCTTCCTGACTGGTATGTTTGCCCTCTCTCAAGGCTTTATATTGCTAGGAATACTTGAGTCACACGTTGTCAGACTGCCAGCCCGCATCAATCACAGGCGAGGGTCACTCATATAGGTCACAGGATGGTGTTAGAATTTGAGCTCAGAGACAATCTTTTTTCTTTCTTTCCTCTCTTCGTATTCATTAATTTTAATTCCCAGGCATGCAACAGGTCATTCATTCATTCATTCAACCACTAGTTGAGGAATTACTACGTGTCAGGCATTTTTGTTGGGTGCGGGAGATAGAGTTGAACAAACATGGTCTGCTTTTAGGAAGCTCACAATATGGCAAATAAGAAAGGTCATGATTAGATAAAGGCCTAAGGAAAGATCCACAAGGCATTTGTAAGTGTGCAGAGGGCTGTTTGACTCTATCTAGAAGATTCCAGAATACATCGCAGAGCCAAGAAGTGATGCTTGACCTGAACCTTACTTTAAAAGGCAAGTAGTGGTCATTTCGGGGGAGGCCAAACAACAGATGGATCCATGTGGATGCAGCAGAGGGACATGATTAAGGGAGAGGCTGGAGAGTCATGGCCAGGTCAGGAAGGGCTCTGTTTCTTGAAAGTCAGATTCTGTGCCCATTAGCTCCATCTGGCATTGCTTCTTGGCCCCCGGGACAGCATACAAACTACACAGAGGCTAGTCAGGAGTTAGTGCCAGTTCAGGGCATCAGCCTACCCCTTCAAGAGAGCTACAGCAGTGACCTTAGGCTCAGCGGTGCTTGTTCTGTAGTCTGGTCTGCAGAAGGTTACAGGGTGGTGATCATCCTGGAAGCCTCCCTAGAACAGGATCTCTTTGCATAAGGTCATGAAATGAGGGATCCAGGTGGCAAAGAGCAATGTAAACGGCACTTGTAGATAGAAAGACAGTGGGTGCCCAGGGGCAGAGACACGAGTCAGTAAGCCTCACATGTGACATGTCAGATAGACAGGGGTAGGAGAAGAGGTGTGGGCATGCTGTGTGCTAAGTTGCTTCAGTCATGTCCGACTCCACAACCCCATGGACTGTAGCCTACCAGGCTCCTCTGTCCATTGGATTCTCCAGACAAGAATACTGGAGCGGGTTGCCATGCCTTCCTCCGAATATCTTCCCAACCCAGGGATGGAACCTGGGTCTCTTATGTCTCCTGCATTGGTAGGCGCGTTCTCTACCACTAGCACTGCCTGGGAAGCCCAGGGGAGGAGGTAGGGGACATGAAAGGGGTCAGATCTGCTGGCTCCCTTTGTTCTATGAGCACGCTGCTGCAAAGACTAATACAGGTTTCCAAGTCAGAGCAGCTAAGGTAGAAGAAAACAAGAGTAAATGGTTTTGGCAGACACAAAGCACTACTAGAAAATTAGTAAAACAAATCTCATGGTTTGCTTGCTTCTCTTTCCAACCTCTGTTCTCCACATCCAACAGCAGCCTGCCTGTCATATCAAGTATATTTGAAATTATACATTCATAGAGCTTAAGGAAGCTTTTAGATAGCAATGTCATTACTTAAAAAAAAAAAAAAACTCAAGTAATGCCCTAATCATCTCCTATTTTTTCTTCTATCTGTAGCATAGCTCATATGCACTAATGTATTTAATGCTCGTCAGAAGACTTGGAAATTGCTCAGGAAAATGATCTGACTTCTAATGAACCCTGAAAGATCACCCCCCCTCCATCCCCGGGCACTGGCTTTTTAAATTTTCCATGAGAAATTCTGGGTAAAATGATTGAATAAATACTAGAATTTTATGAGTCTATGCAACTTTAGGTTTACCTGATTTCATGCATTGGCCTCTCTGCTCCACAACCCATAAATTTTTCCCCTATATATATATGCTTTATGATGGATATTTCAAGAATTTAAAACTTTCACTCAAGCTAAGGTTCCTTAACTCTCATGAGTAATTTCACTGGCCAGGATGTGTTACAGGGACAAAAGCAGTTTCAAAATTGCTGGCTCATCCTGTTGCCTGCAAATTACTCTCAGTCTAGCAAAGAAAAAGGTTTTAGTGTTCTGACTGTTGCCAAAGACACTTAGGATAGTATGTAATTCCCCAATTCTCTCCCCAACTCTGTCCCAATTGGCCCATATTTTCTATTGCACAGTTATAAGAAGACAGGGGCTTCCCAGGTGGTGCTGGTGGTAAAAGAATCCACCTGCCAATGCAGGGAGACGTGAGAGGCAGGTTGGATCCCTGGGTTGGGAAGATCCCCTGGAGTAGGAAATGGCAACCCACTCCAGTATTGTCTGGAAAATTTCATGGACAGAAGAACCTGGAGGGCTACAGCTCATGGGATTGCAAAGAGTCGTACACGACTGAACGTGCACACACACACACAAACACACACAAGAAGACAGGTTCTGGGTACTGCACAATGAATATAGGTTTAGTCTGTTTAATGCAATAGGAGTATTTCTACTAATACATGTATCAATGAGGATCTTGCAAGCACCATTTAAAATTATCTGAAGGGTATTTTTTAGGTGACTTTCTGGTGTTCGTAAAGCAAAAGTCCTTTTGAAAAGATGACATCATTCCCCACTTACTGTGTTCTAATTTCAGGTTTTCAAAAATTAATTTCAAAAAAGGATAGAGGCTACTGTTCTCTTACATTTGTTGAACAGCCTACACACCAACACAAGAGCCAATCGAGCTTTGCTGCTAAGGTTTACTAAACAAAGACATGAAAATATGGGCTATAGGCGATAGAACTTACCCATGAGTCAGTAGCTAGCCAAAGATCTTAGTTCCAACTAATTAGCCCACAGCCTTTCATATCTAGTTCTGCTTTTTCAGTATTTTCTAAGAGTCTGATTTCTAGCCAGGAACTGAGAAAGTGGGGTAGATTCTACTTCTGTAGGATCCACGAGGGTTCCTGCCAAGATTCCCTGTGTTAACAGTGGTAGGAAAAGTGGCTGAACCCCAGGATCCTAAACATGAGAACTCATTCTCCTCGGCCTCCATGCTTTCTTCTCTCTCCACTAGAAGATTCTAAAGGGACATAATACATGAGCAGAGAACAAGGCGAGGCAAAGGCAGAAATGACTGTTAATGGGACTCCTGCTGCAAATCCTGACATGATGGATCCTGGTGAGCTGGCTTGAACTGTAAACACTCTTGCCAGAGGAATGGTTCTTAAATCTGGTCACACATCACAATCACACGGGGAGGTATGGTTTTGCTCTACAGTTTCAAGTCTCATCTCAGACTTATCTCCAGGGGTGGGGCCCTGGACTCTGTACTTTAAAAAGCATGGCGTACTGGCATGTCTTCTCCCGTCCCCAGCATTCTTGGTATTAGGGAACCACTGATTTGAGTTGTAAAGTGTAGGGTCAGTGGTGTCCTGAAGATGGCTTGTACCAGCTCCCCAAGGCCAACTGTTTATAATTTTCAGGAACTTTTGCAAACACTTATCAAAAGTTAGATTATATAAGCTTACTATTAAATGTGTGTGTGTGCTCAGTCATATCTGACTCTTTGCAATCCCATGGATGCCATGGGACTTCCCAGGCAAGAATACTGGAGTGAGTTGCCATTTCATACACCAGGGGATCTTCCCACCCCAGAGAGTGAACCAGTGTCTCTTGGGTCTCCTGCATTGGCAGGTGGACTTTTTTTTTTTTTTTATTTTAAACACTGAGCCACCAGTAAATTATATCAAAACCACAGCTAATATGCAAAGTTCATTATGTCCTAATCACTTACTACATTTAACTGTTCCCTATGTTCTTGAGGTTTTTACATCTGTTGTATATACACTGGTGAGAAATGCAATAAAATGGTGCAGAGCCATGCATCTCTTCCCAACTCCACTGTCAGTGACAACACATTGGTAGCTTGAGATTAGAACATTTTATCGTGGAGATCAGTAAACGCTAAAAAACTGGAAATTGATATATTGCTGTCTCTAGACTTAAGAAAGTGATGGAAAAATGTAAATAATGCAGATTAAACTTAAAAATATGTCATGCTTGTAGCTGGTACATTGTGAATAGCACAAAATTTGAGGAAATGTTAATAAGTATTCAAAAGTTGTCCGATTTTAGAAAATATGTTACTTTCTTTATTGACGAACAAATTCCAAAATATGACATCTTTGTTTTAACTATCATCTTAATTCTTTTTTTTTTTGGCCATGCCATGCGGCATGTGAGATCACACATACTCCCTGCAGTGGAAGCATGGAGTTTTAACCACTGGACCAAGAGGGAAGTCCTTCACCTCACTCTTTCATGTTAAGAAAAATATCAGCCAACATTCATGTTGGGAACCACTTACTCATCAACTGCATTCAACGAAAGCATTCGTTGAGAATCAGTGAGCTATATAAAATTCACAATAAAGAGTACTGTATGTTCTGTGTGTGAACTGCATACTTTTATTGAATTCTTACTGTATTTATATATGTACTG
Source organism: Okapia johnstoni (assembly GCA_024291935.2). NCBI lineage: Eukaryota > Metazoa > Chordata > Mammalia > Artiodactyla > Giraffidae > Okapia > Okapia johnstoni. The sequence continues at coordinate 14,233,799 of CM044325.1, forward strand.
TATTTGAAGCACAAGCTGGAATCAAGATTTCTGGGAGAAATAACAATAACCTCAGATATGCAGATGATACCACTCTTACGGCAGAAAGCGAAGAGGAACTAAAGAGCCTCTTGATGAAAGTGAAAAAGTTGGCTTAAAGCTCAACATTCAAAAAATGAAGATCATGGCATCCGGTCCCATCACTTCATGGCAAATAGATGGGGAAACACTGCAAACAATGACAGACTTTATTTTCGTGGGCTCCAAAATCACTACAGATGGTGACTGCAGCCATGAAATTAAAAGACATTTGCTCCTTGGAATAAAAACTATGATCCACCTAGACAGCACATTAAAAAGCCAAGACGTTACTTTGCCGACAAAGGTCTGTCTAGTCAAAGCTATGGTTTTTCCAGTATTCATGTATGGATATGAGAGTTGGACTATAAAGAAAGCTGAGCAATGAAGAATTGATGCTTTTGAACTGTGGTGCTGGAGAAGACTCTTGAGAGTCCCTTGGACTGCAAGGAGATCCAACCAGTCCATCCTAAAGGAGATCAGTCCTGAATATTCATTGGAAGGACTGATGCTGAAGCTGAAACTCCAATACTTTGGCCACCTGATGTGAAAAACCGACTCATTAGAAAAGACCCTGATGCTGGGAAAGATTGAAGGCAGGAGAAAGCAACGACAGAGAATGAGATGGTTGGATGGCATCACTGACTTGGATATGAATTTGAGCAAGCTCCGGGAGTTGGTGATGGACACGGAAGCCTGGCGTGCTGCATTCCACAGGGTCACAAAGAGTCAGACACGACTGAGCGACTGAACTGAACTGCATTTGTATTTAATGGCACTGTATATTCTATTAAATTTGCAAATTGTATATATTATCTTTTGTGTATCAGTAAAATTTCTAATAGACTCACTTTTGATTATATGTATATACATTTGTTTTCCAGAGAGCTGGCTGTTCAAACATTTACCAGTGCACTGTGGCCTAAGTCAAGAACAAAAACAGGCTGAACGGCTTCTGTGCCTTCTATCCTGCAGGTCCACGCCCTTATCTCAGCCCTTCAGTTTACCATTCCCCAGCCAAGAAGTACACAGTGAATTGTACAAGAACACAAGTCAAAAGGAAAAGAGATTTTCCCGAAGATGCAAAGCAGATAACTGAATCTGCCTAATTCAGCCCTTCCTACGGAGGCTGTCTTCCAAGTAGGGACAGCTTTAGGCTGACCTGACCACACCTGCCATGTGGAAAAATAAGGGAGAATTCTAACTGATGGCAGGGAGTATGGACACCATGGCCTAACAAATGTCCTTCCCCTTGAATCCACATCAATGTCTCCTTGGGAGCAGAGGACAGGTGGGTAGAGGTGTCGAAGTAGTAAACCAGGAGTTTGATCTTTTTGTCAAATTTGGGACACATTTGGTACACAAGGGTCAGTGAGTATTTCCACCTTTCACCAAGCAAAGTGTACACGAACATCATGACTTCTTACACATTGTCACTGCTTATGGTTTAAACATATCTTTCTAAAGGTGAAATAAAATGCTATTATCAAACCAAGCCGGCGCTAGTGGTAAAGAACCCGTCTGCCAATGCAGGAGACGTAAGAGATGTGGGGTTCCATCCCTGGGTCGGGAAGATCCCCTGGAGGAGGGAGTAGCAACCTACTCCAGTATTCTTGTTTGGAGAATCGCCATGGACAGAGGGCTGTAACTGGAGGGTTACAGTCCATGGGGTCACAAAGAATCGTACACGACTAAAGCGACTTAGCATGTAGCACTCATGCATCAAAAAGATGTACAGAAATTTTTAAAATTCTGTTGCTTGGTAATCTTATTGTTTTGAAACTTCAGGCCAATGCCAATAGCTAACACTCACCACTAAGAAGTTTCCTTCAGTGCTGCGGGAAACTGCAATGAAACTTTAAAGTTTTCTTTTAACAAAATTTGTCCCTAATCAAATCAGATTTCTGACTGTCCATGTTACTTGTGTGTCCTAGTCCATGAATCTATTCAATACATGAGTACTTTTCCATTTGTCACAATCTTATCCCCCCTCTAACTTCGTAATTTTTCTTTAAATACAAAGAAGCAAAAGTCCACCAAATATCTGTTATTTTTATCTGAGTACCAGGTGGCAGAAACTTCTGCTAAAGTAATCCAATTAAAGTGTAATTTTTCAATTATGAAAAAAACACAACTGATGCAGATAAGGGGTCTTCAGGTAAACTGCTTTTGAAAGTCTTGTTGATACTGAAAATATAAAAGGACAAAAAGACCTTTCTGACCTCCTAATAAAAGATGAGTCAATGCTACCATCACAAAAATGTTCACATATTTACCCACCATAAAAGGGAAACTGGCCTCAGAACATCTTAGAGAAAACACAATGTTATGGGCTAGTCTTGACAGATGGTAATAGTTTTACTTAATCGGTATGTTCTTGAAACCTAGGTACAGAACTGCTCCAACAAGATTCCCCAGGTCCTTAAAACAGGAATGTGTTTGGTAAGGGTCAGACTGACACACTGAGGGATGGCGAGGGATGAAGAGTGGGAGGGACTCAATCAGCCCGACACCCTCCAAGATATGACCCTTGTGTCATCTGACAAATTAATAACTGCACTGATGATGGTAAGGATGAAGGGAGGAGAGGCGATACACTTCAAGGAAAAACACATTCAAGATACACCTGCCAAACAAGCTGGGGAAAATCAAGGAGCTATTTCTACATAGCAAGCTCTGGTATCTGCACAGAAAGAACATGTATTTTCAACCACAAAGACATTCATTAACTTAAAAAAATTATTAGACATTTCTTTTTCCATAGCCTGTTATCTCATAGCAAAACTAAAGAATTATTTTGGTCCTCAGCTAATAACTTGCCCTCTAATTAAGAACCCGACGTGTTTTTCTGGTGGACCCTTAATTATTAATTCATACCATCTACCACCACTCATGAATCAGAGGGTTAAAGGAATACATCATTCATTACTGTTAAAATCCAGAGGACAGTAAGATTGCTGTGGCTTTAGCTACAGATTTATTTCTGTAATATTCTTATTTCTATAGTCCTGTAGCAGGGGCTACTGAGAAGTTCAACAAGTGTTTTCACTACGTTAACAGGCATTTTCCCAACTCATAAGTCTTTAACGTGCTAACCTCCAGGATTTACTACTAAATTGATATTTTTTGAAAGAGGAATCTCTTACGAGGCTCTGGGACCAAGCTGCCTGTCTTGAATCCTGTCACTGAAGTTACTCAACATGTCTTTAGTGAAATGCTGATAATATGAATATTGACCTTACGAGATCGTGATGAAACTTAACAATATTTACATTTAAAAACTGAGAACAATGACTGAAACACAATAAGCTAGCTATTACAATAGCTCAGGGTGAGCATATGCACAGTTTGAAGAAAAGGTCTCTTACTTAACGGGAATAAAATTAACTAGGTAATTAGAATATTATATTGAAGTATCTACCTAGAAAATGGGCTTGCCCTGTGGCTCCGCTGGTAAAGAATCCACCTGCAATGCGGGAGACCTGGATTCGATCCCTGGGTTGGGAAGATCCCCTGGAGAAGGGAACAGCTACTCACTCCAGTATTCTGGCCTGGAGAATTCCATAGACTGTATTGTCCATGGAGTCACAAAGAGTCGGACACCACTGAGAGACTTTCAGTTCACTTCACTTCACCTAGAAAATAAGCGTCCTGTAAAGAATTTCTCAAATGATACTTTTAAAACATTTGTTTATTTTTACCAGTTTTTCCATTTTTAAGGCTTTTTAGGAAGCCATTTCTCCTAATACTTTCCAAAGCTGTGATGACTCATATACTCTCAGCTGAAAGGAATAATGACTCTAAGTTTTCTCTAAAAAAATGACTAAAATTGAAAAACTTAAAAAGAGTTTGCTCTCAAGAGCAGCTACATTTATAAACCTTAGCATCCATTTCCATTCTAAAGTTGCATGAAAGCACAGCATAAACAGAATACCTTGGAACTCTTATTTTGATTAGTATTTAATTAACAGTTGAGATAAAGTATATTCTTGCCAATTCATCAATAATAGATAATAATTTAATCTTGGTGTCAAAATGAAATACCCACAAATAGTATGTTATTTAATAAGTAATGAAACCTTACTGAGAGCTGTGTAACATGGGAAAAGCTACATGGTGCTGGAAGATGAATAGAGCTGGCCTCAACTTTGCTAACATTCATTATGAACTAATACACTGAAAGAACAAACTAACTTGATATTTAGCATTAGAAATACCAAACTGTAAAAGTGAAACTTGATTTTTACCTGCTCCTATAGTTTTTCTGTCTGCTGGATAACAACTACTGCAAATGGAAAATGGTATCTGAATACAGAACTATCCCAGCTGCAATAACACAACCTAGAAGGTTATATACTGCAGTGTGGGGAGCTTGAATTTTGGCACTGCAAAGACCTAGGGTCAAATCCCAGTTGTGGCATTTCTGAGCTGTGTGCCACAAACAACATAATTCCTGAGTTTGTTTCCCTAGTCTGCTTTGCGACGATGGTCATAAAGCAGCATATACCTACCTCACAAAACTAAGAAGATTAAACAAGATAAATAACCATAAATGTGATTCATTTTCCCTCTTATTTCTTCATTCTGTAGGTGAGAGAATACTGAGGCACAGAAATGAGGTTTTTTACCAACAGCACAGTAATTTACAGATAAAGTTGAAACTAGGCTTAAAATATTCTTGATTTAAGGATGCAAACGTGGGAAATGATGTACTAAAGACCAGTAGCTCTGCCGAGAAGGATGGTAATTTATTAAGTACTACCTTCCCTGGTGGCTCAAACAGTAAAGAATCCTCCTGCAATGCAGGAGACCTGGGTTGGATCCCTGGGTTGGGAAGATCCCCTGGGAAAGGAAATGGCAACCCACTGCAGTATTCTTGCCTGGAGAATCCCCATGGACAGAGGAGTCTGGCAGGCTGCAGTCCATGGGGTCACAAAGAGTCTGACATGACTGAGTGACTAAGCACACATACACACACCTTATAGCTAAAATGCCATTAGAAGTGTAGAATGAGTGTAATTCATGTGATTAAAAATTTAACACATTTATATAATATTTTATGCTTTATAAAGTGCTATGACTAATATAACTTAATCTGACCACAGTAGCCTTGTCTTTTAAAGATCCATTTTTTTTTAACTAAAAAATTTGGAGTGATAATTTCATAAACTAAGAAATCTCAGAAAAAATACTCCAGGTGTGAATAAAGAAAAATGAGGAATAAGCAATGACTTTGCTAATAGTTTCTCAACTTTTAATAAAAGCCCAAGTTTCTCTTAACTGTATATATCATACATATGTTAGAGGTTTAGAAAGTAGCTATTAACACTTTGCTAGGAAGGAAAAGGCTGCTTGGATTTGTTGCAAAAAATTTAGGTAAGGAACTTCCCTGGTTGTCCAGTGGCTAAAACTCCAAGTCCCCAGTGCAGGGTTCAAACCCTGGTCAGGGAACCAGATCCCACATGCCGCAATTAAGAGTTTGCATGTCGCGACTACAGATACTGCCTGTTGCAATGAAGATCAAAGATCCCATGTGCTGCAGCTGACACTGGCACTGACAAATAAATTAAAGACAAAAACAAAAACAAAAAACTGGTAAGTGATAAAATGTCAAAGTAAATTTTATATGATCAAAGAAGTAAAAGACTGCTACTAATAGAGGCTAATGGTTTTTCAAAATACATCTTTATACCTTAAATTTCAATTAAACAGCGTCTTCAATATTACAAGTAGCCAAACCACACTTTCCTTAAAACCCAGCTGTCCCCTTCTCTTGAAATCAATACAGATGCTAGAAAACAAATTTTAAAAATCCACAAAAGTATTTTAAATGATTTTTATAGAAGATTGCTGCATTTCCCACTTATAAAAACTCAAAATGTCTCCTGAAATATAGCATTTGCTGTACATAACTTATCAGAATCTTAACCATTTGTACACTGGTGATGAGGGCCATGAAAGGTTCAGTTTTGGACTGGGAAACTGCATCATTGTTACTGCATTACCTGACAGCACACACCTACCCTACATATTCATAATGCTGTTATTGTTTAGTCACTAAGTCATGTCCAGCTTTGCGACCCATGGACTGCAGCACACCAGCCTTCCCTGTCTCCTGGAGCTTGCTCAAACTCATGTCCCTTGAGTCAGTGATGCCATCCAACCATCTCATCCTCTGTCAGCCCCTTCTCCTCCTGCCTTCAATCCTTCCCAGCATCAGGGTCTTTTCCAATGAGTTGGCTCTTGCATCAGGTGGCCAAAATATTGGAGCTTTAGCATCAGCTCTTACAACGAACATTCAGGGTTGATTCCCTTTAGGAAATATTCATAACATCCCACCGCAAATGAACACGTCGAATATTCTTAAGTTCTCTGTTCGTTAAAGCCCCTGACCTGGCAGAGAATCTAATCAATGGATCTTATATGTTGTAGCCAGATTAACTTGAAAGTGATTCTGCACTGTTACTTTCTTTTCTAAAACGTCAACAAGTTTCCTATTAATAGTGTCACATTTAAAATAATGGTTAATTCTTACCTGCAACGCACTTCATTCTTTTATTTCCTCACTTCACCTGACCATGATGCAATGTGTAATGAGGACGAATTTTCCTTGAAAACTAAGAATTGTTATTTTTCTCTCACACTCTCGTACGATATATTAACTCACAGCACCATCTATCTTTGAATAAAGGTTAGGAAACTAGTTTTACTTTTAGCATAATGCCCAAATATCTGGCCTTTATAATTTAGTGTGAAATTAAGTCCAAAATGCCAAAAGAAAAAAAAAATCTAAATGCAGAAGTTCCATTTGACATGTACACTCAGACCAGTACATATCAATTTCTTAGCAATGGTTCAGAGGAGTCTGGCCAGCAGCATACTAAAGATTTTAATCTGCCACGAGATAGTCAGTGAGCAAACCATGCCTGACAATGTTAAGTACAAGTTGCACTCAGGGAGAAGCAGGGCCATTTTGACTTATCAATTCTAATATTCACTGATATTTTCACGCCCAAGTGTGAACTAGAATGTGTGCTGCCTTTTCCTTAGCAGTCTTCCCAATATTTTGGTCATTTCCCTTATTTAAATTAAAAAGGAAAAAAAAAACAGGTATAAAGTTTCATTTTCACATCCTGTCAGTACTACAAATAAATGTAAATTGAAAATGTGAAAGATAGCCTGCTCGTATGGCACACAGTTCATTTTCTGTAACCATCCCAATCAGGGACACCATACCCCCTTCTCAAATAAGTGTTCTTCTCTGACCCTTCCATAAACCTGGGCAGTATAGATGTATTAGAGAAAACACTTTTAGTCAGAATGAATGAGCATCTATACCAACAGTTGAGAACTCAAGCCATGAGAAGCAACTGATTATAGGAAAAGCTTGGCTGTGATGTCCATAAAGAACTAAAATGTATGAATTTATGGAGCATCTCTCCTGTGGAAGGCAGGACAGCTCTGAAAGGCAGGCGGGGGCCAAGTATCATCACCCACTTCACCTACCATGAAACAGACGTGACTACAGATCAAGAGTGTCAGTCCACTGGCAAAGCAGAACTCCAGGCCAAGGGTGACTTATGGCTGCCTCATGCTCTATTCCTCAGACATAAAAATTAGAAAAAAAAAAATGAAACAATTTCAGTTAAAATGAACTGAAAATAATGTGACTTATGAAAGTTATTTTGAAAATAACATTTGGTTACAATTTTTTGTATAACTGTTGATATGACAAAAGTTTTGAAAACTATTTTTAAAGAATGGCTTGTTAAAACTGAGTAACTGGATTAAGCATCTTAGCAACTGATACATTGGGGCTCTAATTATTTTAGAAAGCTCTTTTGTTATAGCATAAGTAGCTCATCAGGTCACAGCATACAGTTTATAACACAAGTAACTGGTAGTCACTTGCTAATTAAATCCATCCAATTCCAGTTATAGTTAGTTTGTCCACTGTAGCAGAGCTGTTAAAAGAAGTTCTTCTAACCTTTACGATAAGTAGTTAAATTTTCATATTACCAATGGAATAAAAAGGATAGTTCTCACTTGCTTGACAGGTCTTCTCTTCTACTCTTTCTGAAGTTTTACATTCCACATCCATTATTTTCCTAATGTCATATTAGGTGACCCCAGAACAACAAGAGTTTGAACTGTGCACGTCCACTTAACACATGGAATTTTTTCAGTAAGTACCTACTATAGTACTACCCAATTCCCATTTGGTTGAATTCCAGGGATATGAGGATCGACTGTAAACTTAAACACAGATTTTCAACTGCATGGGCCACCATTACCTACCTTGAGTTGTTCAAGGGTTAACTGTAATTTTAAATTCCTTCCCTCCTTCTAGAGGATCTCGTTGAAGCTGTTCCAGGGAAATTACTCATCTATTTCAAGGTACTAAACTTCTGTGCCCTAACATTTAAAATACAATAGAAATTTTTATATATTCTTATATTTTATTGTACAACATAAACTTGATTAAAATGTATTAACAACACATTGTGTGCAAATCAACACTAAATTAAAATGTTTGGCAGGAAATAGCATGATTTATTTTAATATAGTCCAACTCAGTACGAAGGTGAGCGAGCAGTTTATTTCTGAAGTTTTAGATATTTTAACCATAATTTTATCAAAACAAATATTTTGGTCTCTTTCTTCATCTTTAATTTTTTAAAAAATTCTTCTTCTTTAAGTTCACAGTGTCATGGAAGTGTAAAATAAGACTGATAAAAACCACTTTAAAACATATGGCTTTATATACATAAAAAATTCAATAATGTTGCCACAACCCCTAATGCAGTGTGATTCTTATTTATTTACTAGTATCCAGAATAAACTTCTGTACATATTAAATTGTTCAAGTATATCTAGAGCAGTGCTTGTAAAAGTGAGGTCCCACTGCTACAATAATGGGTATCTCTTTGAAGACCACTCCTAATTCCAACACAATTAAGGTAGAGTTCTAAAATTTTTTGATTTTACAGTTTATCATACATCCTCAAATATCCTAAAATGCTCCACTGAGCCAAACATCTAATTTAATTTACATCTAGTTTAACATCTCTGTAGTACAGCACCAGTGGTTAAATTAAAAACGCATCTTACTAACCAAATGTTTTCATTCTTCTATTAGTTACAGTTTGTTATTTATTTCCATAACATCAAACCCAAATGAAAATGAAGACAGCTCAGGTCAAACCCTTTCACCTTAAATAAATACACATTTCATCCACTTCACACTTAAATACCTAACTGTTTTCCTACAGTGTATGTTTCTCAGTAACAGCAATACAACTAACTAAGCCAAAGACCAACTTCTTATCTTTGAGGATCAGGCAAGTCGGAGAGGATTCTCCAGGTTTGCTTTAAAACTTTCCAGAAACCTGGTGGCCAGTTCATCGTCTACCACGCGGCTGTCACTGGACATGGTGACCGTTATGAGCTGACGCTGCTGCAGCTGGGCATTCCCCTCTTCATCCTGAGTGAGCTTCAGCACAGGTCTGAATCTCCCTACAGCCAAAATGCAGGCCTGAGGAGGGTTGATCACGGCAGTAAATTCATCGATGCCAAACATCCCCAGGTTGGAAATACTAGGGGGAAACAAAAAGCTCTGAAGGTAGTATGTCTTTAACCAAAGAACCCTTTCCCTAAATCATACATTTTTACTTTACTGAAAAACTGTGCCCAGTTACTCAAAGACCAAAGACAAAGAATACCATTTACTGTAGTATCAAAAAGAAACCAAACAACAACACACAAATACTGTATCTAATATAAACATATATTCAGCATTGAACTGTAAACCCCAGGCAGAGAAATATGGCAAGAAAAAGAAACAGAAAAAAAAAAAGAAACAGAAGAGTATAAGGGCTAGAAAAAAGAAATAAAACTTCGTTTGCAGGTGAACTATGTACAAAGAAAATCTAAGCATCTACAGATAAACGAGTAAGATAAGTGAATTCAGCTAAACTACTAGACAAGTCAATGTAAAAATTTATATCTATATACAAGTTGTTTTCATTAGAAAAAATTACAATAATACCATTTATAATAGTATGCTGCTGCTGCTGCTAAGTCGCTCCAGTCGTGTCCGACTCTGTGCGACTCCATAGACGGCAGCCCACCAGGCTCCGCCGTCCCTGGGATTCTCCAGGCAAGAACACTGGAGTGGGTTGCCATTTCCTTCTCCAATGCATGAAAGTGAAAAGTGAAAGTGAAGTCGCTCAGTCGTGTCCGACTCCTAGCGACCCCATGGACTGCAGCCTACCAGGCTCCTCCGTCCACGGGATTTTCCAGGCAAGTGTACTGGAGTAGGGTGCCATTGCCTTCTCCATTATAATAGTATAAAAAAATCTAAATCTAATAAAACATATATATGATCCCTAAACAAAAAATTACAAAATACAGCTGAAAGAAATCAAAGAACTAAGTAAACAATGGTTTATACCATGTTCATTCACTAGAAGACTCAGTGCTATAAGGATGTCAATTTTCCTTAAATTTAAATCGATCAAACAATTCAATGCAATCCCAACAAAAATCCCAGCAAGATTAGTGCACGTGTGTATGAAAAAAGACAAGCTGATTTAAAATTTTATTTGGAAATACAAAGCCAGGAAAGACAATCTTGATGGTGAACAAAATTGCAAGACTTTCACTGTCATAGATCAAAAATTATAGTTAGCTTGTATTAAGCAAGCAAAGGACAAGCAGACCAACTGAAAAGGAGAGAGAATACAGAAAAGAACCAAACACACATGGTTACCTTCTCAACGCTATAGAGTAGTAATGGTTTCAATAACTGAGATTTAGTCAATTAATTATCTACATGAGGAAAAAAAGAGAACTTTGACCTTTACCTCTATATCACAGACAAAATCTGATTTCAGATAGATAGTAATCTACATGTGAGAAATTATAAGGCTCTGAAGATAACACAGAAGAATAAAACTGCATGACTCTGGGACAGACAATAATTCCTAGCAGAAATTTAAAAAAAAGAGTACTAACAACATAGAAGAACACTGATAAATAGGATTTTCTTAACTCAGAACTTCTGTTCATTAAAAAACACCATCAGGAAAGTTTCAAAGGCAAGGTACAAAGTGGGAAAATTATTTGAAATAATATATATCCTAAAAAGTCTGTGTATCGGGAAAAAGAAACTCCTATAAAACATTTTAAAAAACAGACACAAACTTCAGCAGGTGTTTCACCTGATAAGTAACCAGATACCCAAATGGCTGACAGATAAATGAAGACAGTATTCAACATCATTAATTTTCATTTCCCTTGGGCTTCCCAGGTGGTGTCAGTGGTAAAGAACCTGCCTGCCAAAGCAGGAGATGTATGAGACACAGGTTCAATCCCTGGGTCGGGAAGATCCCCTGGAAGAGGGCATGGCAACCCACTCCAGTATTCTTGCCTGGAGAATCCCTTGGACAGAGGAGCCTGGTGGGCTACAAGCCCAAGACTCACTAAAACCTAATAATACCAAGAGTTAACAAGAATATGAAGCAACAGAAATTCTCATACACTGTTGATGGAAGCAAAAAATGGTAGAACTATTTTGAAAAGCTATCTGGCAGAATCTATTAAAGATACAAACCCAGCAATTCTACTTTCAGGTTTATAAAAAAAAAAAAATACATACATATAGTCACCATAAGACACTGACAAGAATGTTCACGGCACCAGCATTTGTACGAGCACTAAACTGTAAACAACACAAAGGCCCACCAACAGTGAAACGGACACTAGCGCATTTATACAGCGCACTACGAGATGCTCCAGTGCAATAGTAAGTGAGTGACTTGCACACAACATAGTTCATCTCAGACATTAATGCTGAATGAAAGAAGTCAGACACTGAAGAATATGTATTTACATCAAGATCAAAGTTGGCAGAACAAAAACGTTGGTAATAACTTTCAGAACTGTGGTTACCCTCTAGGGGGTCAGAATTAGGAGGGATAAAGGGAGGCTTATGACATGGAGGTAATGTTCATAATCTCGCTTTGGTCGGTTACACAGATTTCTTCACTTTGTGAAACATTCCAGCGACATTCAGTGTACTTTACTGTATGTAAGTTACAGTTAAGAATAGAGCTGATGATAACTCAAGAGTCAGAGTGTTAATATTTTACCCCATGGGACCTTAAAATAAATCACAAGTAGAAAAGAAATAGTTGAGGTTTATAAACCTACTTACTGTATGTCAGAACCTGAATGTCATTCTGTGAACACCTGAACGGGCTAACCAGCTAACCCTAATGGCTTTCTACTAGCTTTGATACGAAAGCCTAACTAGTCTGAAGAACATTTTCACATATTCTCTTGTCTAAAGTACGATATTTAGCTTAAATTTTTAAAAAAGTTTCAGAAAATAAATAAAACAGGTTGACAAGGACTTTATAAATCCTACGTCTGTTTGATACTACCAATAATTAAGAGTTTAAATTTTACCTAAAAGATCCTCCTTGATATTCTTCAGGTAACAATTTTCCATCTCTGGCTTTCTTTGATAGAGTCTGAGAAAAATATAAACAGAGCATGATAACCAACACTACATTATATAGCCGATTTTGTCACTGTAAATATTTTTATAGGGTACACTCTCATCTTTGATAGGCCTTGACTTTATAAGAGTATACATACATATGCATGTACATATACATTTTAAAATTATATATACATATATAATTTTCTCTAACACACTTAAAAATGAGTAAGTTAGAGCACAGTTAATCCAAGAAGCTATAAATCTGTGCATCAAAACTCTAGAAAAATCATTTCCCTTTAAAAACTGTTCAAATACTGGAATTATCTTGTATACTATGCAGAATGTTTCAGTGTTCTTTATATATACAATGCAATTTTCTGCTTTGTCTATAAACTTTTTTTCTTGCAAGACAAAGTATTAGAAGAGCCCTTTTTATTAATCTAGTACCTTTTAACTAAATTATTCAATGGCAACAATCTCACAACCAGCACATTGATTTTCCTCTTTCAGCATTTGCTTCTCTTTTACCCATAACAGACTAATTTCAAATAGTTGTTAAAAAAAACCCAGAATTTTATATTTACTTCACAATATTATAAGCAGCTTTATTTAGTGTTGTTACTCTTTATAACTGATTTTTTTAATGTCTGTTTAACATTCTAAAGATTGCATCTGCCACAATTCAGTCATTTTCCTAGTGGTGTAATTTGATTAATTTGTTTCTTTTGAATTATTTCATATGATTTCTCAGAAGTGGAATTACAAAGCCCTAGAAAATGGACTTTTTGTTGTTGTTTTTGATACTATAGCTAAAGCATTTCCTGAATGAGTTAGTCTACGTTGCTACAAGGGATGTAAAAATGTAGTCACTTCATATCACCCTAAAGCTGATGTCTAAAAACTTACAGAGGGAAAGACAGATAATACTCTGAGAGCAGAAAGCAGTTGAATTTTCCTCTACTTGTATTTGCAATTAACCATACTTCTCTTAATTTTTATTCTTCAATGCTTCAAAAGCAAGGGGACAGAGATTGAATCATTACATATGAATAATAAAGAAGTATTTTAGAGAGTAGAGATAAATAAAGTTATTGTCATTGTGTAGATGATACAAATCTTGGGCTTATTCAATATGATGTATTACATAGCTAACAGGTACATTTACAATTACACTGATAACTATTTAATTTTAAATCATAGATGATTTAATTTCTGAAAAATAAAACATTCTTTAAAAATCTAAAAATGATCTCAACACATCATTGTGACTTGCTGCCAAATGCATCAATTACAGATTTATATTATTAGCATACAGTTACTTACAAAACTATATAGACCCAGAATGAAAAATTAAGAGATGAATTTAGACTTGTACTTGGAATATCAAAAGTAGAGAGAATAATTTACAAATGCATTTTTTCCTGCCTTAAGCAATATAACTTCACATGCTCTGAACAAGCACATATCATATGAACTTTAAAAGCTTTTCTCTAAAGGCAGATGATCACAACACATCCTGATGAGTTATCAGGCTAAAAGAAATAAAGAACATTTATTATTAAAAAAAAAAAATCAGACTTCAAGCATACATAATATACTTTAAAAAAATCTCTATAAATCCAAAACATATCAGTAGGATATTCATGTCAATTAACTCAAGAGAGCGCGTTGAGTAAGGATAGATTCTGATGAGGATCACTGGTTCTAAAAGTAACTAATCCTCATTGGGATTTCCTGGTAATGTGAACTTAAACATCAAAGCACGTGTTCCCTGAACCATCCAGTTGACAGGACATAATACAAGCTAACTAGCAACTATTTCTAAAATTACCTCGTGTGTGCACGCTAATTCGCTTCAGTCATGTCCGATTCTTTGTGACCCTATGGATCGTAGCCCACCAGGCTCCTCTGTCCATGCAGATTCTCCTGGCAAGAATACTGGAATGGGTTGCCATGCCCTCCTTCAGGGGATCTTCCCAACTCAGAGATTGAACCCATGTCTCCTGCATTGCAGGTGGATTCTTTACTGCTAAGCCACCAGGGAAGCCCAAAATGTATCACATGCCTTATTAATTCATTCAAAAAATTTACTGGCTACTAATGAGGTAAACTTTGCTTCTGTCTCTTAAAACTACTATAATTAATGAAGAATAGCATGGAATTTAAGGCTTGTTACTATATTACTTTATTTAGGAAATATAAACCTGAACTTTGCTGAGGCATGCCGTTAGTCCCACACATTGACAACCTTGCAATTCTTAAGCATCAAGAAGTACTTAGAGCAGGAGTTCTTAACTTGGAGTCGAGGGATAGATATTCACAGTCTAACAAATTCCTTGAAAAACTACTTCCAACAGAATAGTTTTTATTGAAAACTTTCTTTTAAATAAATTCACTGAGCAACTATTATCTTCTAAGCACCATCCAGAATTAGATATATGGCAATGAACAAGACAGTCAACATCAGTGTCAGGAACATAGAGGGGTAGACAAATAAATAAACAAGGTAAATTCAAAGACTTATAAACCATACGAAGACAATAAACAGGGTAATTGTTTATTCAGGAACCTACTTTAGCTATGGAAGCCACAGAAGGCCTAAGAAAGTGGCATTTGACCTGAGAAATGCCTGGGTCTAAACAAACAACTTCTAGTGCTTCCTAGATGCAACACTGTGGGCAAATTTCTTAAAAGTGCTAAATCTCAGTTTCTTCAATTTGAAGTTAAGGTTCCAACTATGATGTAAAGCTATTAAGACTGAGTGAAGCGTTTAGCCTACTGTGTGGTACATTATAAGATAAGATAAGGAAGTGAAAGTTGCTTAGTTGTGTCCGACTCTTAGAGACCCCATGGACTGTACAGTCCATGGAATTCTTCAGGCCAGAATACTGGAGTGGGTAGCCTATCCCTTCTCCAAGGGATCTTCCTGGCCCAGGAATCAAACCGGGGTCTCCTGCACTGCAGGCAGATTCTTTACCAACTGAGCTATGAGGGAAGCCCTAGTGGGGTGGTTAATCACCGACCCTGAAGCAGGAGAGAGGCAGGCAGAATGGGAAGCTCAGACAGATAGCCAGAGGGAACAGACCCAGGAGCTGCTGGGAGTTACAGGAAATGCTCAAGGACCACCAGAGGCCCTGGGACATTCCGAAGGGCTGGGAGGGCCCTTCCCACTGCTGGCAGGAGGGTGACACTGCTTCCTCACCACCTCAACTTAGCTTCTTTTAGGATACAAGGAACAGCGAATGCTAACATAGCTGATATAAGAATCATATTATAGGACTAAAATTGATAAACTAGTTGGAATCAAAGAAACCTCTCTGTAACAGTTAATTTTTAACTCTATAGCTAAAGGAAATTCTAACTCTACTGTTTAATCTCATATGAATGTCACAAAAACACTAAAATTACATGTATTTCACTGCTGCTGAAAACTGTTCATGAAAAAAAGGTGTGCAGCACCTAAGTAATCCAACTTTTATTACTTTAACTTTTGAATACCACCCTTCAATTTAAAAAAACCTTCCTTTTTTATATATAAAAACACGCTGCAAATCTTTCCAAAGAGGAGGGAAGAAAGATTTAAGTATGCAAATTCCACTGAGGTCACCTTTAATTATATTTAACTCTAAGATCCAAGACTATGCATTTGAAATTAGATTACTTTCCATTCATTGGGGTTTCACCGGTAAGCTCAGCTGGTAAAGAATCCGCCTGCAATGCAGGAGACCCTCGGTCAAGTCCTGGGTTGGGAAGATCTGCTGGAGAAGGGATAGGCTACCCATTCCAGTATTCCTGGGCTTCCCTGGTGGCTCAGCTGATAAAGAATCTGTCTGCAATGCAGGAGACCTGGGTTCCATTACTGGGTTGGGAAGATCCCCCGGAGAAGGGAAAGGCTACCCACTCTAGTATTCTGGCCTGGAGAATTCCATGGACTATAATAGTCCATGGGGTTGCAAAGAGTTGGACATGACTGAGCAACTTTCACTTTCCATTCATTTATTTGTCTGGGGTAAGTAGGTCTACATATTTACAAAGCTCCATAAAGAAGTCTTATATTCTACTTTTTAATCCCCCTTATAGCTTGTTTTACATATATATATATATGTAAAACATATATATATATGTTTCCATTGATATATATATTTCCACTGATAAATGGAAAAAGAATCACTTATCTAAATGAATCTGAAATTTTCAAAGGTAACACTTCAAGACCTGGGATACTTCTGCCAAAAATTACCCTTGGAAATTAATCGAGGCTGTCAAAGCTGACTTATTGTGTATGTTCCTGCCTATTCAATGCAGTAATTTTGGTGAGAGCTAATTCTTCCATATTAGAGCCCAGGGGAAAAAACAAAAATTTTGCTTCTGGAATACTAAGTAGTTTTAGTGGTCTCAACCCTAGAGAGGAAATGAATAAACTTTTAAGAATGAAGTGCTGTGAAAAGTGAGCACTTTAATAAAAATATAGTTTCAGCTTTAACTTTAAAATCTATCTAAAATATCATATTTAGGGTCAAATTATGGACTTTGGGAAATAAAGCAGTCATCTATAGCTTGAATGCAGTTGGCCCTAAATATGCATGTTATTTCTGAACATTTGAATGCAAAATAATCTTAAAATTGGTTGTATGTGGCTCAAAACTTAAAAACATATATACATAATTGATAATCATTTCAAAATAACAAAAATCTCTCTTTCTCTCTCTCTCTCACACACACACATATCTATCTCACAGTGCGACCAGATCATGTCTAATCTTTCCCAGAAAGTAAATTCCAACATTTTGCAAGTATAGTATTGCTTAAGACCTACCTTTACAGAGTCAGCAATCTCTTGTAGACCCTTAGCAGCAGCATCTTTTATGACTGGTGTAATTAGACCTCTATCTGTTGCCACAGCCACTGAAATGTCAATACAGGGCAGTTGCTTTGCACTCTCTCCATCCCAGCTTGCATTAACACTAGGCATTTGCTAGAAAGCACAAGTAGAAAAAACATGTTATTCAAGAAGGAGCTTTAGACTAGGTTATTAGAGAAAAATAACTAATGTTACACATTTTTGAAAGTGAATATAGCTAGACTGAAGGAAAGAAAGAAAAATTTGATTTAAAAAAAGTGGTTTGGACCTCTAAATAACTTTTATGTTTGGGAAGAATAAACACACTATCTTTTTTGAAGCAAGCTTAAGGAAATTCTGATGATATATACGTGTTTTGATCTCTTTATATCATGATTAAGAAAAAGGCTTTTTTCCTTAAACCTAATTGCTAGGGAGTATTTAATGTGTGTGAGCCTTCCTGCCTCATATGATGACTGACATGACTTGGAGGAGAAGAGAAGAAGGTAGAGGGGTAGTGACATTCAACCACATTATTCCTGTGGCAAAGCAAACCTGACTTCATAGTGTAGCCCTGGGTGATATTAGCAGACCCTTAATAAATGACTTCCCTATTTAAGAGAGATTTCCTAGGCTTCATTAACATATGCTATATACTGTATATGGGGCTTTGCTGGTGGCTCAGTGGTAAAGAATCTGTCTGCTAATGCAGGAGACATGGTTTGATCCCTGGGTCAGAAAGATCCCCTGGAGAAGGAAATGGTAACGTGGCAACCCACTCCAGTATTCTTGCCTGGGAAATCCCATGGACACAGGAGTCTGGCAGTCCATTGGGTCACAAAGAGCTACACATGACTTAGCAACTAAAACAGCAACATATACTATATATGAGCATGTACATATTTAATATACATACAACTACACTGGATGAAAAAAACAGAAGAAATCACCAAATTACACACTGGAAACTGTGTATTGATAATGTTGTCAACTATCACAACAGAAAATGATGCTAAAAAATGGAAATCAACAACTAATTTCTTTTCAAAAATTCATCGCTTTCTGCCAAGTTAGATCCAAGCCTCCCAGCATGTCATTTAAGAACAGCAATCCACAACTTGATTCCACTCAATCTCTCTAATTTTACTCCTGACCACTCTCCTAAGATGAATTTTCCCTTAGGTTTCTCACAGTTATGCTACACTGATTTCCATTTCATCACTGTTCCGCTACTCATTTCACTTCTCCATCTTTCAAGGCTCAACTCTTTTATTCAACAATGTCACTATGTCCAAATAATAAAGTCCCAACTCCCAGAGGATTTTAAATTCTTCATAGATAATAATGAAATGAAAGAAGAAAATAAATCAAAACAAACCCTCACAAATGAAGAATGTCTGGCCCCAAAAATTAGAGACTACTTTAGAAGCCAAAATTATCTGGGCTTTACTACTTACTTTAAGTGTAACAGCTGCTGCCTTGATGATAAAATCATTTACTGATACTTTAATGTCATCTGAAAGAAAAATAAGCATATGATAGTTAATATTCAAAATAAAACTTTAAAGTGAACAATTACGATTTCAAACTTAAATTATGAACTGTACTGACAAACAACGGTAAAAAAATATATTACGGGTCTTTGTTTGCTTAGTCATAAGGTTTCCTTGAGTAGAAAAATTTGCATTATATGAGGTCTTGGATAAATAATATTAACCATGAATGTAAATGTTTACTCCTAGTCCTGATTACAATTCTTTTAAATTGCTCAGATATCATACAAAAGTACTTGAAAGATACATGACAACTTAATAGAAAAAAAAAGAATCAAGTCCTGTGTCTCTAAAAAGACAAATGGTCTGTCCACAGCACATACAGTCAGGAAGTTTACAAGACGATTCATTTTCTTCCAAATCCTTTTCACATGTCCATATCCTGTGTACTCTTAAAATACACTGATTAGAACAATCACCTTAAAAAAACAAGCATATATATATATGTATATATATATAGACACACACACACATATACACACACAAGGGAGGGGATTTTCAGAAATTTCTTTTTACTAACAAGGCATGTAATGAAAAAATTTAAAATTACTACATTAAATAAGAGCTGGTTTTTAACTTAACCAAAGAGGATATAGTAAATGCCAAAGATGAAGCAATGTTGGCATGGATCCTAATGCAATGAATGATATGAGGTCTCTCACTAGTTTCATGGTGAATTCAATTAAGTCAATATTATTCCAGTATACATAACGATTTTAAGATAAAGCTGGGGTTCCCTCCCTTCCCAAAGGGCTGATCATAACAAAAGCATTGGGTTTATACCTCTGCTTTATCAGTGTGTATGAAAGTGTTGGAAAATGGAAACTGTATTTGATTCTTTATTGCATGGGCTTCTAGAAAAAAAGACTTTAAGATCAGTATCTAGTCATGGTATGTGGAGGATATACAAATCCAGTTACTATAGTATCATGGAATTTTACATGAACAACAGTTCATTCCAAAGGCATGCTAAGATTTCAGAAAGGGATTAGATGTATTGCCATAAACTGAGGTACTGCCAAACTGTCACAGTAACTGTCAGCTACTTTTCTAATACACAGCTCTTATAATTCAGATTTCCAGTAATACAGACATCTTTGTTTAAAACTCCTTTAGGAGCAGAAAAATAAATGGATTTCCAGTGCTGAGAGACTTTTATGAACTCACTGTGCTTGTCTCTCACGTATCTCAGCATCCTTCTCACTTTACCTACTATTCATAGGTGTCCCCAGTGAAGACTTCCCAAATCACCTACCAGCTGATCATCTCCACATCTAGGGCCCTAGTCTGCAGTCCTCACCTAATTCCCCACCCTCATCATACTCCTATATTTGACTACTTTCTTCATCTTGAAACACATTCTCCTTCTGGTATCTATGTTACAGACTCTCCCGGTTTTATTTCACAATCTGCTCACTCTCTTTCAGTCAGATCCCATTAATATGACAATGATTCCTTCAAATTCTATCTTAAGTCCTTCCGTATCTGGAGTTTCAGTCTCAAGTACACACTTTCTCACATGACATTTTCACTTATATTTCTGATAGGCATCCCAAATCTAGTATGTGGAAAGAAGACATTCTCCCCAAATTCCTTTCAAACATATAGAAAGGAGACCATTGCTAATATTTTATTAAGAACAGAGTAGGACATAACTGTGGAAAATTCTTAAAGAGATGGGAATACCACACCACCTGACCTGCCTCTTGAGAAATCTGTATGCAGGTCAAGAAGCAAGTTAGAACTGGACATGGGACAACAGACTGGTTCCAAATAGGAAAAGGAGTACGTCAAGGCTGTATACTGTCACCCTGCTTATTCAACTTATTTGCAGAGTACATCATGAGAAATTCCAGGCTGGATGAAACAAAAGCTGGAATCAAGACTGCCGGGAGAAATATCAATAAGCTCATATATGCAGATGATACCACCCTTAGGGCAGGAAGTGAAGAACTAAAAAGCCTCTTGATGAAAGTGAAAGAGGAGAGTGAAAGAGTTGGCTTAAAACTCAACATTCAGAAAACTAAGATCATGGCATCTGGTCCCATCACTTCATGGCAAATAGATGGGGAAACAATGGAAACAGTTAGAGACTTCATTTTTGGGGGCTCCAAATCACTGCAGACAGTGGCTGCAGCCATGAAATTAAGACGCTTGCTCCTTGGAAGAAAAGCTATGACCAACCTAGACAGCATATTAAAAAGCAGAGACATTACTTTGCCAATAAACATCCATCTAGTCAAAGCTATGGTTTTTCCAGTAGTCATGTATGGATGTGAGAGTTGGACTATAAAGAAAGCTGAGTGCTGAAGAATTGATGCTTTTGAACTGTGGTATTGAAGAAGACTCTTGAGAGTCCCTTGGACTGCAAGGAGATCGAACCAGTCCATCCAAAAGGAAATCCGTCCTGAATATTCATTGGAAGGACTGATGTTGAAGCTGAAACTCCAATACTTTGGCCACCTGATGGGAAGAACTGACATTGGAAAAGACCATGATGCTGGGAAAGATTGAAGGCAGGAGGAGAAGGGGAAGACAGAGGATGAGATGGTTGGATGGCATCACCGACTCAATGAACATGAGTTTGAGTAAACTCCGGGAGTTGGTGATGGACAGGGAGGCCTGGCGTGCTGCAGTCAATGGGGTTGCAAAGAGTCGGACACGACTGAGCAACTGAACTGAACTGAGTAGGACATACATTGTGAGGGAATATCAAATACTCTCATTTGCATATTGTTACAAAACAAAGTATGAAACATGCTTACAGAATGTTATAGACTATAACCTCACATAAGAGGAGTGGAGATGCATGAATAATGTGGGCTCTTTGAAGACTCAACAGAAAGTCCCTAATTGAAAGGACATACCAAATCTGGGCAATGCAGATACTATATGAATCCATACCTCCACTGAAATAGTACTGCTTCCTGTCTCATGAGAGGATGGAGCTAGGAAAACTATTTCCACAATAACCTCTACGTCATACAAAACTAAACAAGTTTGATTTGAGATCAAGGGGAGCTTCCAGGATTAACTTTCTGACTATTAATCACTCTGCCTAAAATAGCTTTCCATTTGGTTCCTCGGACTGTTAGAATCTGTCAGGTTTGAAAGTCTATACCTAAACTGATTTACCAGTCCTGCTTTCATTTAGAATGTAGAAAGCCATAAGAGAAAGTCGTGCCCATCTAAATACAGTGAGAGAAAAAGCAAGATAAACTACAAAATCATAACTTTCTTGAGCCCATTAGGGAACTGAAGTTATATCTAAGCTTTAGAATTATGTCTAACATTTATAATTAGAGTTCAAAGGAGAAAAAATATGAAGTAGAAGATATAGTTACAAATAACTGTATCTAGAAGTTTTCGAAATTTAGACACAAACCACAAAACAGATAAGCTAAGAGAAATCCAGACAGGATAAATGCAATAGGTCAAAAAAAAGGGAAAAAAAAGCTTTAAGCACCTAACAGTCATACTGCTAAAACATCATATATATATATACACATATGTATGAGAACAAAGAAAAAGAATGGCAGCCAATATTCTGCAAGTCAGAAGATAATGGAATGATACCTTTAAAATTACTGAAAAAACAGAAACAAAACAAAAAAAACCCATACCCATTTACTTAAAATTCTACACCGAGCAAAAATATCTTTAAAAAATGAAGGAGATACACCCATGAGAATGACTACTGTCAAAACACAGAAAATAACATCAGTTTATACTAAAAAGTTTATGTCTCTCAACAACCTTAGTTTTAGGAGATTTGGGAGAGGAACAATACAAATTTAACACCATGAAAGTACATTTTAAATATGAACTAAAAATTAAATTGTATAGAGAAGAGTGATATCTTAAGATATCTTTAAAATATTCTTATATCAGTTTTGGATATTTTTACTTTCTAAAATGTTAAGAATTGCTTCTTCAGATATCATTCCAAAAAGTATGATGTATTCAATACTACGGAATCAATTTATTTCTTATAGGAAAAGGGAATTCTTTTCTAATACTAAAATACGCCCAGATGATGAAATTGAAGTAAGAAGATACACAATGTACATTTTATAAACAAAGGATAGCATAACAGTTTAGCATGACATTAAATAAACTCAATTTTACTAACCTCTGACCAGATTTTGCCTAGCTTTTAGGACAGCTCCAAGGTCACAGTCAGTAGTAGCATATGCATGAGGTATAGTACTTTTAGATTCAGTTAATCTCTTGGCAATAACCCTTCTAATATTGCTAGCAGGGATTTCAGTGAATGTGCCCTGCAAAGAATGATAACGTGTCCATTAAATCATAAACAGAACGGAAAAACACAAGCAAATAAACTGTATAACTGAAATCTGGTCTCAATGACCTAACTTAAGAAAACAAAGATTAACACAGTAAAAATATTATTAAAAATTCTTAGTATAAGAAAGAACTAGGCTCTTTTCTTTAGAGGGGCAACTAAGCCCACACACCACAACCAGACAGCCCGTGTGTTGCAAACTAGAGAAACCCACACAGGCTGCAACCAGAGAAAGCCTGTGCGTCACAACAGAGAGCCCTTGCGCGGTAACGAAGACACAGCACAGCCAAAAATGGCTGTCAGGAATAAAGATCACACTTTCTTTAAAAAAAAAAAAAAAAAAAAAAAAGGAAACATACCAAATCATAAATAATCCCCTAATGAGTGTGCTTACTGAGATATTACCTATAAGCCTGTAAGTAGCTTTTGTTACAAACGTCACTTCTTAAAACTCAAAGCAATCAATATATCAACAAATCAACTACAGGGAATTCTTACTTATTAAAATGGCATACATGAGAAAAAGATAATTCAAAATACTAGAAATCTCCCAAATTATTTCTATTTTGGTTTGTAATTAAGAATAAAACAAATCATGAGATCTGTGATTTTGATTTTCAACAAACTCATAAAGTATGAATGTTATAGATAAGAAGGTCTTCCTATAACTTTACTGTCGCTTTTCAATTCTGTTCCTTGAATCTCTAACAAAAACATGATGGGCCTTAAATTATGGCTAATTCCTTTTTTGTCCTTCATTCTGGGGCAGGATTACCATCACTTAGGATAACAAAAAAATGTAACAAGTACAGGTGACTTTTTTTACAAATGCTTTCTAAGAGAATCAAACAGTTTATGCTAGCAAAACACTTGATCAAATAAAATAAATGGTGTTTATATACTGAAAGAATTTTAAAGTTTATCTGCCAAATTTGAATAATTTATTTTTTAAAGAAGTAAGATCTGATTACTCATAAACTGTTGTGTATGTAGACATGAATCATTAATATACATTTCAAAAATCTGTTTCTCATTAAACTTGTACTGTTTTTAATTCTTTGACAATATTACATTTGGATATATTTCTCCATCAGATAAGGCACTGTAGGTTTATTTTTTCAGTGCCCATTCAACTTTAAACAAACATGATTATCCTGCATTTCTTCTGATGGGAAGCAAATGACATAAAAGGTACTAAGAAAGGGAGACAGAGAGGTAAAACAGAGTAATTTGAAAACAAAAAAGGGAATGTATCCAAGAGGGAAAGAATCATTACCTATACAATCTCTATAGGTTTTTCACTGTAAGACTATCAACACTATTAGTCAAAAATAAAACACATCCACAAAAGGGAGCTGGTGTCAGCTATTGATAACTAGTACCACACCCAAGGAAAAAAGACATGAAAAGTATCATTATTAAAGGGCAGATACATGGCATGTACACTGGAACCTATGGCAAATTTAAATTGAATCATAATTCTATTTGGAAGTTAGCACTGTATAAACAAATTTTGTTTACTGAAATGTGCAAAACAGAGTATTTCTGTCTTTATCACTTTGAGCTACTACTAGTAGCTCATAACGGACTAGTAAAAGAACCCATAAAACATAAGAGTAATGGTTCTTATTTTTTCTCTCAGTTAAATCTGAAAAATAAAAATCTATTCAGATGACATTACCTCTACATTAGGTTGTCCAGGAGTGGACACAGGAGGGATCATTGGCCGGGGATAAGATGGTGTGGCTGCAGCCTGTGGGGGCGAAGGTGCTGTGGGAGTGGTTGGCAGGGCTGGGGTGGGTCTGGATTCAGTGATCTTGCCCGTCTGTTTCAACTGGACCAGTTTGAGAGCATCCCTGGAGATAAGAAGGGAGTTGGATTATCATGATTAGCAACCAGGAATATAAGAACGTTCAGAAAATGGAGGCTACATGTGAAGGGAAGATAAAGGAAATGAGTATTTTTTCCGGGAGGGAGGTGTCTTTTGGCAGATGAGCAATTCATAAAATAAGCCATAATCTCATTCTTAGTACTTGTGAAATAATTTTCACATAGCATTCAGAGAGTGTTAAGCTTACTGTATTTATGACTTTCATTAGGATATTTACTAAAGCATTGGTGCAAATTTGACTGTTTATGGCCAGGAAATCATACCACTTAAAATTATGCCCAAATGTTATCAGCACAATCTAATGTAATAAACCTAACCCATAAAAGCATTTAGAATGAAAAAATAACTAAACAAGTAACAGACTTGCCTTTGTATTATTCTTCAAAACAAAGGTGTCTTTGTTTATTAAAAGGATATAATTATATTACCATGTCAAGCTCTCAATCCATTCTAAGTTATAGTGGCATAAAGTCATGTATTTCCTTATACTAAACAGCTTTTTTGAAAATTTTAACCTGACAATTCAAAAGTACTTAAAAATGTCTTACATTAAAAATGCTTTAAACCTAAATTTTTTTAAATAAAAGAGATTTTACATAATCTAAAAATGATTTCAGGGTGACACAAATCCAAAGGCAAATTATATTTCCGAAATTTCTTAAATGCAGTTAGTGATCTGATATTATCACATGGTAGGAAGAGTGCTAACTCTGAGACAGCCCAATATTGCTGTTCCTGGTGTATACACCCCACATCATCTCTTGAGTGTAGCTGGGTCTGTGAACATGATGGATGTCACTCCCATGATTAGGTTGCCTTTGAGGACAAAGTGATGGATTTTGTAGACATATCCATTAGGTCCTAAATCAGTGACACTGAGTTAATCAAAAGGCAACCTATCCAAGGTTCAGACATATCAGGTAAATTCTTTAAAAGGCAGAGAAAATTGCTAAAAGAAGAAATATGATTGGAGAAAAATTCTTTTCCTTGCCTTGGAGAAACAAACAGGCATTTAGGAACTGTCTATGGAGATGACCACATGGAAAAGATCTGAAGGAGGCCTCCAGGAGGTGAGAGCAATCCCTGGATGAGAGCTAGCAAATAAACAAGGGTACGAGTTCTACTACCCAAGGACCTGAATCCTGCTAACAACCACGTGAGCCTGGAAGAGGGCTCCAACCTGCAGATGAGACCCTACTCCTGGCTGACACCTTGATTTCAGTCTTGTGAGACCATGGGTCGGAATATCAGCCATGCTGGGCCAGGATTTCTGATCCATAGCACTGTCAGGACAGTAAATGGGTGTTGTTTTAAACAGCTACTAAGTTTGCTGCAGTTTGTCATGCAGCAATAGAAAAGTGACACAGATAGGAATGCTCTAGCCTGGGAGACACCATGGGAGGGATCTCCCAAAGAGTACACGCACGTTTTTAAGGAAGGAGAGTCCATGCTTTTTATATCAGGTCCAGAAAGGGATGCATGAACTTAACATTAAGTGCAAGTAACTTGGTTCAAAGTTAAAGAGTTGACATTTAAGATAAGAGGTCAGACTGATGAAGAAATCTCAAATCATCCTCGACCTTTAGGTTAGGAAAGAGGGAATAGAAGTGGAAAAATCAGCCTCTTGTGTACGTATTGTGGTTATGATAATTGCATAATCTTATACCACCCATGTGAGAGGATATTACTCCCAGTTTATAAATAAGTAAGTAGGTTCAAAGAGGTTGTAGCACAGGGAACTCTACTGTAATGGACTATGTGGGAGAGGAGTCTAAAAAAGATTAGATATGTGTATATGTCTAACTTCACCTTGCTGTACACCTGAAACTAACATAACATTGTAAATCTACTATACTCCAATAAACAGTAAAACAAAAAAACAAACAGGTTCCATCCCATTTCTAAGTTAGTACTTGTCAAGCACCTACTATTATCCTAGGTGTTGAAAATACATGGACACGTCCCACCAAGGAGTGTTCTTCTATAGGAGGGTCACACATTAATCAAGTAAACAAATGAACCGATAGTCAGTGAAGAAAATAAAGCAGAGTAATGAGGCTGAAAGTCATGGGTGAGAGGAGGTGTTACTTTAAAACAAGGTGGCAGGGAAGGCCTGAAGACATGTTATTTCTGTGAAGGACATGAAGGAACAAGTCTCAAGAATAGCTGGGAAAAGCATGTTTCGAGGCAAAGAACAGCCAAGTGCAAAGGCAGGGAAATTAGGGCTTCTAAGAACAGACAAAGCCCAGTGTAGAAGGAATGCAACGAACACAGCGGAGAGGCTTTATAGATGAAGCTGAAGAGGTAGGCAGCTAGGAGCCGCCAGGGCTGGGACCAAACCTTGGTATGACCAACTCCAAAGCCTCCCTATTTTCTACTGCTTTTCTAATACCTATGCAGAGCATGTCAACTAAACTAAGGCAGAGTCAGAACAAATTTTTCTCGTAAGAAAAGACTAGAATAGAATGAAATAAGTCTACCTCAGACTGACAGCAATTCTTGGACTGAGGAGCCTGCGGGCTACAGACCATAGGGTTGTAGAGTCAGACATGACTGAGTGACTGAGCATGCATGCGTGCTGGGACTGAATGAAGAAATGTTTTACCTACCTCGTCTATATATGGAGCTAAAAGTAGGACTTCCTGACAAAAGGCCCTTCTCCCATCACACAAAATTAGCAGGAACATAACGGGAAGCAATGTTGGTGCTCCAAGGTTGAGCCACACCATGGTGGTGATGACAGAAAGACTGAGTGTCCCAAGGAATGAGCTTACGTACTCTCAAGGCTTTTGACCACAAGCTTACTCCTGTTTAGAAGTTAACTTTTGATTTACCCTGATAGTTTAGTTGGTAAAAAATCCACCTGCAATGCAGGAGACCCCGGTTCAATTCCTGGGTCAGGAAGATCCGCTGAAGAAGGGATAGGTTACCCACTCCAGTATTCTTGGGCTGCCCTCGTGGCTCAGCTGGTAAAGCCTGCAATGTGGGAGACCTGGGTTCCATCCCTGGGTTGGGAAGATCCCCTGGAGAAGGGAACAGGTACCCACTCCAGTATCCTGGCCTGGAAAATTCCACAGACTATATAGTCCATGGGGTCGCAAAGAGTCGGACACGACTAAGCGACTTTCACTCACTTTAACTTACTTATGATATTTATAACCAGATGTGCCATTTTTTCAGTTAATTGTGACAATTTATATGTGAAATAAATGACTGCCCTATATTCGCTAGGGATATATGTTATCAGCCAAAACTTTGGCCACATAGATAAAAGTGTAAGCACTGATATAAAATAAGACCTTTTATTGATTTAAAAAAATGCCTTTAACAAAAGATATTTTGCTTTTAAGAGTTCTTACAAGTCACAGTCTAACATTACTAGTCCCTTTTCATCACCTAAGGTAATTAAATATATCTAACAAAATATATTATTAATCTGGGTTTTAATTTAAAGTTCAGCATCAGAATGGCATATACAAAACATATTGACTTTCTCATTCAGGGATCACTAGTGCACCCTCAGTAATCAGTTAAAAACAAATAAAGTAACAACAACAACAACACGAATACTTGAAACTAAAAAAAATGTAAAATAATGCCTAAATACATCTACTTAAAAAAGAGTTGGTCAGATTAAATAGATATACTTTTATTTCACTATCAGCATAACTATTACTTACTATTTTCATCAAGAAAAAGCAGTTTAAGTTCATCTCTAAGAGTCATTAATCATAAACAAGTAGCAGAAAATCAATTCTGGCCGCAGACTCACAGTAAACTTCTGTTGCTAATTTTATACTTATATACCTCATAAAGGATGAATGTTAATCATTGGTTAGTAACAGCCAATAATTCAGTTTCTGCCATGCAGAGAATTACTTTAATGATTTCTGTCCATTAAATAATCAGTCTAAGCTTGAAGAATTAGGTGGACATTAAAAAAGATTAAGAGAAAAACCGAAACATCACCCACTTCTGCAGAAAGGTAGAGGAAGCTTTGGGCATTCACTAAGGTAGAACCTTCTCTACCAGACCCCTTAATTCATCTGGGTGTGCTAAGAATTAGTTCTAAAAAAAAATATCACTGAAAACATATGACATGACTATCATGCCTACTATACTGTATCTGTGACATGAACACAAGCATTAGCTACAACTATGATTTAAGACACATATACACCAAAGAAGCCAGGCTGCAGGCCAAGAATGTAAGTGTGTTCTGCCTCCAACAGCATCCTTGGCACTTGTTTTCTTAAAATTATGTTACATGTATAGGCAAAGTCAAGTCTATGTGCTTTTGCACACTATATATTCTGAGCAATGTTTGCTTAACGCAACACTAAAATAGTAACTATGACACTTTGATTTTCTTCATGAAGACAGTGGATCAGAAGTAACTCCCTCTTTTCTCTTCTACTTGAATTTTTAGTTGACAAAGTAAGGAGAAAGCATGCTCCTCACTATTTCAACAATGTGTACTAAGGTATTTGGGGGGCAGCTTATGCCAAAGCATGCAATTTCTCAGTCTTACCAGAAGATAACCTTTCTGTAGATGACATGAAGACAAAATTTTTTCCAAAGCTCACTTCAGTGTTTAACTCAAACTATAGGCATCTTTACTGGTATACGAGCATGTTTTAAGGATCTATTTCTCTCATAAAATCCTTTGTAATATGTCACAGTTTGAAGACTGAAGGTTTTGACTCTCTTATGTTAGAGAGTTAAAGAATAAAGGCAGGGAAAGGATCAGATAATATGACAAAGATGGCAAAGATATCAAAAACATAACTCTGCAATACTGCTTCCTTAAGGTACCCAATAAAATAACACCATTCTGTCCTCCTTAGGAAATGTCAGACCTACTATGATGACTTTCAACTTGGGTTTAAAAAAGATCTTTATTCATCATTTATGTATTAAGCACATACGGAGAGAAGGGAAAGAGGAAGAAAACTCTACTTCTTTATCCCACTGCTCTCACACCATTGATCTGCCCTCTAAAAGGTCACTAATCACCAACTTTAAGAGCCTTTTCTCAGATTCCTTCCTCTTTGACTGACATCCATCTCCTAGATACCCTCCAACACAGAAATTTGTGCCTTTTAAAATGTTTCCCTATTGATTATCTCAGTCATAACTTTATCACTTTATTATGAAACCTACATCTCTAGTCCCGAACTATCTCCTGAGACACATCTTCACCTCAACGACCCTGATACCTGCAATCTGGCTTGTTTGCACTGACAATAAACTTCAAACCAAACACATTATTCATCAGTTACTCCATCATGACAAATGATTTCGCCAGTCCCTTATTTCTATTTATAGGGCCAAAACATCACCTGGCCCAGGATCCTAAGTACACTCCGTTGAGTCGCTGCTCTCCTGCTCCATTTGTAAGAGATTTCTGGATTTTCTCTTCATAATGCTGTCTCCATCATTTACATTCTCATCCATGTTCAGGTACTCATTCTCTCCTATCTGGACTACTTTATGAGCTTATTAACTTATCTCCTTACCTCAAGTCTTCTTCTGCTTCAATTTATCTTTTACAAATTTGCAAAATTGATTTTTCTATGGTACATCTATTATTATTTGGCATTTCATCAAGTCTTCAATAATTAATAAATTAATACAGACTCTGTATCTTCTTCAGATATACAGGTAAGTGTATCATGTTACAAAGAAAGCTGTTTTGATCCATTTTTACAGAGTTCTTATGCCTATTTGATTAATCTTTGTCTTCCCCACTAGACTAATTTTCAATAGAGCAGGTGCCACCTATTTTAATACATTCTTGAAAGACACAAAACTTAAAATTAATTTAAAATATGATATAGTCCCAATGAAAATATCATAGTCTTCCTGCCCAACCCTGCCAGTGGGGCTAGATAAATTATTTAAAATCCATTTGGAAGAATATAAAAAAAAAACAAGAAAACTGGCTTACTGAAAAATAAGAGAAAGGATAGCACTATCATATTTTATTTAACTTATATGCAGAGTACATCATGTAAAATGCTGGGCTGGATGAAGCACAAGCTGGAATCAAGACTGCCGGGAGAAATATCAATAATCTCAGATATGCAGATGACACCACCCTTATGGCAGAAAGTGAAGAAGAACTAAAGAGCCTCTTGATAAAAGTGCAAGAGGAGAGTGAAAAGGCTGGCTTCCAACTCAACATTCAAAAAATGAAGATCATGGCATCCAGTCCCATCACTTTATGGCAAATAGATGGGGAAACAATGCAAACAGTGACAGACTTTATTTTTGGAGGCTCCAAAATCATTGCAGATGGTGACTGCAGCCATGAAATTAAAAAACACTTACTCCTTGGAAGGAAAGTTATGACCAAGTTAGACAGCATATTAAAAAGCAGAGACATTACTTTGCCAACAAAGGTCTGTCTAGTCAAAGCTATGGTTTTTCCAGTAGTCATGTATGGATGTGAGAGCTGGACTATAAAGAAAGCTGAGCGCCAAAGAACTGATGCTTTTGAACCGTGGTGCTGGAGAAGACTCTTGAGAGTCCCTTGGACTGCAAGGAGATCCAACTAGTCCATCCTAAAGGAAATCAGTCCTGAATATTCATTGGAAGGACTGATGCTGAAGCTGAAACTCCAATACTTCGGCCACCTGATGTGAAGAACCGACTCACTGGAAAAGACCCTGATGCTGGGAAAAATTGAAGGCAGGAGGAGAAGGGAACGACAGAGGATGAGATGGTTGGATGGATCACCGACTCAATGGACCTGAGTCTGAGCTAGCTCCGGGAGTTGGTGATGGACAGGGAAGCCTGGTGTGGTGCAGTCCTTGGGGTCGCAAAGAGTCAGACACAACTGAGCAGCTGAACTGAACTGATCAGATTTTAAAGCATACTGTAAAATATTTCTAATCAGGAGTGTGGTTCAAAAAACAAATAAGGTACTAATTCATGGATAGACTGAATGGAATAGAAAAGAAAAATGGAAAATAGAAAAGAAAATCTAAAATGAGATGGAAATTGCTTTGATCATACACATGTGATTGCATCATTAGCTCATACGAACTTAAAACAATAAGATTCACCACTCTGCACACTAATTTTCTCCATTTATCATCATTTCTAAGGTTCTGGCTTAGTTATCAAATTAGAACTGTTCTTCAGTAATGCTGCAATTATTAAAAAAAAACCTTTGCATAAAATACAATTTTATGCTGACAAAAGCAATTAAAAGTACAAAAGAACAGTGGATTTCCTTTTAAATCTTACACTGAGTAAGTCCTTCTTTAAACACTTTCAGAAATAGATGGTCATGGTAAATTCTGGAACTGGGAACTACAGAAAGCGCACACATACTCTTTAGTGAATATCCCTCGAGGACCAGTGGCCGAGCCCTGGTTAGCATCCAGTGCGTGCTTTTCCAGAATATTGCGGGCAGCTGGACTTACACGGAATCTAAGAAGAAAATATAAAATTAAAGGAACCAATTAACACTTACATTTGATTCCAAATATCAACAGCTTTGCTGATAATTAGAAAAATAAAAGCTTATATAATGAAGCTAAAACAACTCCTATAGATAGTGACAGTCAAATAAGTTAATCTGTACTAATCTGGTTTATTTTACTAATAAGACATTTTCATACAAATTTAATTACTATTCTAAAATATTAAAAGAAACTATATTGTTCCTTCAAGTAGTTTTTATTATAGTAAGATATGCGTAAAATTTACCATTTGAAGCATTTTTAGGTGTTTTTGAGTGGATTAAGTACACTAACAACGCTGTGCATCCATCACCACCATCCATCTCCAGAATCTTATCATCCTCCCAAAATGAAACTCCACACCAATCAGTAACTCTCCATTCCTTCCTCCCACCAGCCCCTGGCAACCATCACGTTATTGTCTTTACTAATTTGACTACTCTAAGTAACTCGTTAAGTGAAATCATTCATTATTTGTCTTTTTGTGATTGGTTTATTTTACCCACATATCTTCAAGATTCATCCATATTACGTGTCAGTATTTCTTCCCTTGTTAAGACCAGCATTCCATTGTGTGTGTGTATATATATGTGTGCATACAATATATATACACACATATATATTGTATATCGAGCTCTAATACCTGTCAGAAACTCAAATGCAGGGTAGTTAGAAAAGAAAAGTTATAAAATTCTAATTCCATTTTATATCAGTTATACATTTGAAATTGGAATTCACATTGCAGTAATTAGGATTCCATAAATAGGAATACAAGATGAAGTTTGGTACACTCAAATCCATTCTGGAATCTTAAAACCTAACTCAGGAATTAAATGCTGACACTGAATATTTGCTTTGCTCTCCACAGGATGTATAGGGCCTTCATAGTACTTGTAATATTTAGGTACTCAATACTATTTGTCTGTGGAATAAACGATGATGGTAAAATAATCATTCCTAGATCTCAGTTTCCTAAGGGAAGAAAGGGAAGATCAGCAACTTCTTACTTAATCTACAAAGATGTTTTAAATAGGATAATGATTAAAATATTTCAAAAGTTGCATAATCTTTTTTTAAAAAAACAAACAAAACACAAACATTATTCAAATAAGTGTTCCTTGTGGCTCAGATGGTAAAGAATCTGCCTGCAATGTAGGAGACCTGGGTTCAATCCCTGACTCAGGAAGATTCCCTGGAGAAGGAAATGGCTACCCACTCCAGTACTCTTGCCTGGAGAATCCCATGGACAGAGGAGCCTGGTGGGCTACAGTCCATGGGGTCACAAAAGAGCCAGACATGACTGAGCAACTAATACTTACCATGTTCACATTTAGATCACAAAATAGATTAAAGAATGTACCATTTTGGAGAAGGGAATGGCAACCCACTCCATCCAGTATTCTTGCCTGGAGAATTCCATGGGCAGAGGAGCATGGCAGGGTACAGTCCATGGGGTCTCAAAGAATTGGACACGACTGAGTGAATTTCACTGTCATTTATTCAAGTAAACGTACTCACTGCAGTTTTCCTGGTGCGTGTTCCTTCTTGACAGGGGTAGAAATCTGTGGTTCTGGTGAGGGGGGAGGCACTGATGGTTTTGCAGCTGGTGGTGGAGGACCTATATCTTTAGGAATTTCAACATGTTTCCAATCTTCTCCTTCTTCAACTAGCAAACCAATCAGTGAACCCAACCGTATATTTTTAGATCCTTCCGCCACCTATATTTCAAAAAGAAAATAATTGCAGAGAAAGATTCATGACTTCGTGAAGCAGTTTATTCTCTGGATAATTCTGTACCTGTTAGAAATCTCTCTTAAAATGAGCTAAAACCTACATCTGAGCTAGCCTACCTCCTCCCTTCCACTCACCATGTTCCTTGCCTATGTTCCCTCACTTACCCCTTCCTTCACCACTCTCCTCCTTTGTTACTAATGCTAACTCCTGAAATTAAAACAAAAACAGAGAATCTCTCCTCTTTCTGACAGGCTTCAAACACATAAGAGCTACCATTACCATCTTCCTTTTGAAGTCACTCAGTATGAAACTAAAGTAAGAGTTGTAGTTACATATCTTAACTACTTGTCTTTCCCAGATAGTTTCCACAATGGCCTACGAATTCCAACACCTCATAAGGGATTAATTCCTTCAAATAAGTCACATGCACCAAAATTAAAGTAAAATCTTTTCAGTAAACTTAATCTCTGGAAAAAATCTCCCATTGTATGGATGGAATTGGTTCATTATGGTTAACTTCTCCAGCAGATCTTCCCAACCCAGAGATCGAACCTAGGTCTCCTGCACTGCAGGCAGATTCTTTATCATCTGAGCCACCAGGGAAGTCCATAGTAAGTGTCCTTTCCACATTTCTTTTTCCCTTGTATGTATAATTACAAAATCCAAGACACAGAGTAAAACCTTATGAATTTTCTGTAAGTATATGAGAAACATGGTGGTGTCTTAGCTAACCATTCTTTCATCAGTTTAGTTCAGTTCAGTTCAGTCGCTCAGTCGTGTCCAACTCTTTGCGACCCCATGAATTGCAGCACGACAGGCCTCCTTGTCCATCACCAACTCTGGGAGTTTACCCAAACTCATGTCTATCAAGTCAGTGATGCCATCCAGCCATCTCATCCTCTGTCGTCCCCTTCTCCTCCCGCCCCCAATCCTTCCCAGCATCAGGGTCTCTTCCAATGAGTCAACTCTTCGCATGAGGTGGCCAAAGTATTGGAGTTTCAGCTTCAACATCAGTCCTTCCAATGAACACCCAGGGCTGATCTCCTTTAGGATGGACTGGTTGGATCTCCTTGAAGTCCAAGGGACTCTCAAGAGTCTTCTCCAACACCACAGTTCAAAAGCATCAATTCTTTGGTGCTCAGCTTTCTTCACAGTCCAACTCTCACATCCATACATGACTACTGGAAAAACCACAGCCTTGACTAGACGGACCTTTGTTGGCAAAGTAATGTCTTTGCTTTTCAATATGCTGTCTAGGTTGGTCATAACTTTCCTTCCAAGGAGTAAGCGTCTTTTCGTTTCATGGCTGCAATCACCATCTGCAGTGATTTTGGAGCCCAAAAAAATAAAGTCTGACACTGTTTCCACTGTTTCCCCATCTATTTCCCATGAAGTGATGGGATCAGATGCCATGAACTTAATTTTCTGAATGTTGAGCTTATTTAAGCCAACTTTTTCACTCTCCTCTCTCCCTTTCATCAAGAGGCTTTTTAGTTCCTCGTCACTTTCTGCCATATAGATAATGTCAATTAAATGCATAAATAAAGACAAGATGATTTTTTAATGCAAACATATTTAAAGCATTTTGGCAGGATTAATTTATAAAGAAAAGGTTGATTCTTATTTAATTATTAAAAGAAGTCCCTGGAGAACCTTCAGATGATATTGTAAGTTCAGTACTGGAAGAAAATGTCATTCCTTTAAAATTTTCTATTATTCTCTTTCAATTACTTTAAATAAGGTTCATTAGAGACATACTTTAATGAATAATATACTGTAGGATGTTCACTAATATAGTAATTATAAGCAAAAGTGTAACAGAATGGGGTTGACATTTCTAAGTAACACTAATTTTCATGCTTATTAGTATGTGCACTATTAAAATAATAAGTTTTGAGAGTTAGGAAGCTTCGTAAACTTACTAATTACTGATGGAGCAAAATACATATAAAAAACTGGTATATAAAACTAAATAAAGATGTTTAATGAATAGCAGCTGAGGAAAAATGATAAACAATCCAAGAACAATTTGTTTGTTTGTCACATACTAACATGGTTTACTTCTTTGGACTGCTCATTTTTTTTAACTATGCCAAAAGGATGAGTTAAGATTACTAATAGGTTAACATTTTTTCTTCTTTTAAAAATGTCTCTTCGCTTGTTTGCTGCTGCTGCTGCTAAGTCACTTCAGCCGCGTCCGACTCTGTGCGATCCCGTGGACGGCAGCCCACCAGGCTCCCCGTCCCTGGGATTCTCCAGGCAAGAATACTGGAGTGGGTTGCCATTTCTTTCTCCAGTGCATGAAAGGGAAAAGTGAAAGAACATACAGTAAGTTGAAAAAAAAATTGTTGTTACAAATGGCAAGATTTCATTCTTTTTTATGGCCAAATAGTATTCCACTGTGTATTTATACTCTAGTTTCTTTACCCATTCACTCACTGATAGACACTTAGGTAGTTTCTGTATCTTGGCTGTTGTAAATAATCCTGGAATAAACATGGGAGTGCAGATATCTTTTTGAGTTAGTGTTTTCTTTTTCTTTGGGTAAATATCAGAAGTGGAATTGCTGGATCATATGATAGTTCTATTTTTAAATTTTAGGAACCTCCATACTGCTTCCCGTAGTAGCTGCACCACAACAGTTTACAGTCCCACCAACAGTATACAGGAGTTTCCTTTTCTCCACATCCTCACCAACACTTGTTTCCTATCTTTTTGATAACAGCTATTCTAACAGTTGTGAGGTAATACCTCATTGTGGTTAGGTTTGCATTTCTCTGATGATTAATGATGTTGAGCATCTTTTCATGTAACTGTTGGCCATCTGCATGTCTTCTTTGGAAAAAATGTCTATTCAGATCTTCTGCCCATTTTTAAATTGGATTGCTTTTTTTTTTCTATTGAGTTGTATGACTTCTTTATGTATTTTGGATATCAGCCCCTTATCAGATATATGACTTACATATATTTTCTCCCATTCAATAGGTGGCCTTTGCATTTTGCTGATGGTTTCCTTTGCTGTAGAGAGCTTTTCTGTTTGATAATAGTCCCACTTGTTTATTTTTGCTTTTGTTGCTTTCACTTTTTTGTGTCAAAAAATCATAGCTGAGACCTATGTTAAGGACTTTACCAAGACAGGGTTAGGGTTAGGGTTATTTTTAAAACAAAAAATATACTCAACATGGATCAAGCAAGAACTACAGGGAAGTGCCCCTCATTGCTAAAGGTTGGAAATTCATACAAAAAGGCCCAGCCCTGAGGCTGGCAGCTGCTGCTGCTAAGTCGCATCAGTTGTGTCCAACTCTGTGTTACCCCATAGATGGCAGCCCACCAGGCTCCTCCGTCCCTCAGATTCTCCAGGCAAGAATACTGGAGTGGGTTGCCATTGCCTTCTCCGGAGGCTGGCAGCACTAGAGTGTAAATAGCAGCATGTGAGACACTGAGGTGGTGAGGCCTATGACAAACTATTTCTCGATATACATATACATACAGAGTCTGAATTCTATCCGTAGGCCCAGACCCCTAGTATGAGTTCTCTTTACCAGAGACATCCCCACAAGCTGAAATGTATTATCTGCAAAAGTGCTAAAAGACAGTCCCTTTAATAAGCTCACCAGTCTATCCAAGGATATGAGATACTGAAGACACAATATATCTACAGCAGTATTTCCCAGGACAGAAATTGTTTGAGGGGGTTCATTCCATTAAAGGTGCTCATAAATACTGTCTGTTTTGATTCTGACATTAAAAAATAATCAGTAAGTTAAGAAATTATTTAAATAGTTTTCTTCTTTAAAACAGAACAGCTTGAGAGTTGCTAAGTGAGGACTGAAGAAGCACACACCATGTTTAGTAGAAATGAGCTGAGTCACATGACTGACTTAAAAGTTGGTTTAAAACCAGCCCAGATTTTCCCATCATAGTTTGAACCATTATACAGTTTGAAATTTTTGTTCTTTAATATATATATATATATATTTAACTTATATGCACAATGAACAGTGGTTTAAAGGAAGATACGTAAGAAACAATGAAGCAGAAAACAAATCAACGACAAGCTAAAATGCAGAGGGGAGAAGAAACACTTAAGTCCTTGAATACCGGTTTGCCTGGCGCTCAAGTGCTGGGCACTGTTCTTGCACAGTATTAAGTTATTTAATTCTCTTAAAAACTTTTTCAAGGGCTATTATTATTCCCACATATAGATAAGGAAACTGAGGCCGAAGAAAGAAAGGCTAAATAACTTGCTCAAGATCACAGGGCTAGTAAGTCAGGAGTCAAATGTAGTGAGACACTAGATATGATCAGTACCGTGTCTGTAAATTATATTCACATGATCAAGACTATCACATAGCACAAGACAGTGCTATTTTTTACAAGGAAGCTTAAGGAAGAAGATTAGATGATAAATGATTTAGTTTTTAGTTCATGGGAAACAGACTCATTCACTACTTTAATGTCATTTATCCATTTCAATATTAAAAAATTTAGAACTGAGACTATTTCCCATTTAGAAGAATTTGCTGTGAGCTTTGAGAAGATATTTTCTCAATTAAAAATACAGTCTATGAAGAAGAATCAACTGCAAGGTCTCACAACTTCAAATTTCAACCGATAATTTTCAAACTACAAAAGGTAATTTTGAAAAAGATTGCAAGCAATTTAATAAAAAATAAAAGAGGGTAGGAGGGAACCTAACAATAAAACAAAACCTTAGTGAAAAAAATCCATTCTTTAGAAAACACCAGTGACACAGGACTGGAGTGAGATATAGCGAAGAAATTGATTGAATTAGAGGAACAGTACCAAAAGTAATTATGATCTGTTGTTTTTGTAATAGGTTTCCCAGGTGGGACGAGTGTAAAGAATCCACCTGCCAATGCAGGAGATGCAAGAGACACAGGTTCAATCTCTGGGTTGGGAAGATCCCCTGCAGTAGGAAATGGCAACCTGCTCCAGTCCTCTTGCCTGGAAAATGCCATGGACAAAGAAGCCTGGCAGGCCACACAATCTATGGGGCCACAGAGAGTTGGACACGACTGAGCACTCTTTATGCAATATTCAGATGATCAATAAAGGAATTTTAAAAATCTGTTTTAATATATACAGATGTTAAAATTTAGAAAGAATTCTATTTTTGAAAATTGTTTTGAAGAGTAACAGCCTACCAACAAAATAAAAATCTATCAATGACTGTATTGTCAGTCAATAAACTAAAATTTTAAAAAATTATGTTTAAATACATCCTAACATCTTACATCCTCTTTACCCTCAAAAGCATCCTGACTTGTATGACAAATTATAGAGTAACTCTAAATATATTTGAAGCCAATCTTAAACTCTCCAAAAAAAGTCATCTTAATATTCTATTTTATTGTTATTTAATCACTAAGTCATGTTCAACTCTTCGTGACCCCATAGACTGTAGCCCTCCAGGCTCCTCTGTCCATGGGATTTCCTAGGCAAGAATACTGGAGTGGGTTGCCATCTCCTTCTCCAGGGAAACTTTACGATCCAGGGATCGAACCTGTGTCTCCTGCATTAGCAGGAAGATTCTTTACCAATGAGCCATCAGAGAATCCCCTCCATTTTATTACTTCACCATTTAAAACATCTGCTATCTAATTTGCTGAATAATAAATTTAAGACTAAACTTATGAACTGATACAAGTGTAACAGTTTAAGGTTTTTACATGACAATTTACTAGTGTGATTAAATGAGAATTTAACAACTCTCCCATTAGCTTAATTGGAAATAAATCATAAAATTATCTATACTGGCAGCAGTTATTCTTTATTAATATTATTAAGCATCTAAGCTTTTTTTCTGGCTCTAAATGAGCCACCAGGACTATCCTGGTGGCTCTGACAGTAAAGCGTCCGCTTACAATGCAGGAGACCTGGGTTCAATCCCTGAGTTGGGAAGATCTCCTAGAGAAGGAAATGGCAACCCATTTCCCATCAAGAATAAGAATTCAATATTCTTGCCTGGAAAATCCCATAGACAAAGGAGCCTGGTAGGCTACAACCCATGGGGTTGCAAAGAGTCGGACACGACTGAGCGACTTTACTTTTCAAGCTTTTTTTCTGGCTCTAACTGAAATACAATAATTAATATTTTAGATTTAAAATGGAACTCAGATGTAAAAATTATGAGTACTAAGAAAAGAATAAACTTGGGGTGGAGGAGAAAATAAAAAACTCTCGAAGACTATGGAAATAAATCCCTATGAAGAGCAAAACAGGTTATAATTCCTAATCTTTCAAATATGTGGGCAAACTAAAAATTGGAGTTTTATATCATCACCTGCCTTTTAATAAGCTCAATTAACCAACTCCTTGATTCTGAAAGTAAGATTCTCTTACATGTATTCCTATAAAAATCATTTTATTATGGGTGCTAATATGAGAATTATTCCAGAATGAAAGATAAAGGTGTAACTTGCAAATGGGAAGGTTAAGAATGGAGGGGGGTAAAAGGCTTTAAAAGTATCATAATACACCTTAACTTTCCCTCCATTTTTCCCCCTATAAAATTGCACATACCGTGATATGAATATACTCCCATTCCTATTATCCAATAAAGCCACAGAGCTCTAAAACACATACATACAGCCTTTGGCAAGGAAACAGCTATTTGTACAACTAAAGATGTTTTCAATCATACCGCCTCACACCACCTTTTCAGAGCTTTGGGGCTCAGATGAATAGGTACTCCTGACCTAAGACATCATTATTAATCTGAAATGTATTACTAAGCACCTGAGTGAAAAATGCTATCAATTCTGGAAGACTTTCATAGCCAAACAATCCAGAACTGAGGCCAAAGACACAGCTTGACAAAAGCACACACAGCTGGGCTTATTACATGTGCTAATTCAAACAACATTTTTCCTTTTCAAAATGCTGCAT
Source organism: Okapia johnstoni (assembly GCA_024291935.2). NCBI lineage: Eukaryota > Metazoa > Chordata > Mammalia > Artiodactyla > Giraffidae > Okapia > Okapia johnstoni. Next base: position 14,275,072 of record CM044325.1, read on the forward strand.
AAATTAGTGAAAGAAACTATTTTTGGTACAAACATTTACTTTTTTCTAGTTATAAATAGTCTTCCATTCATATTTCCTCCTAGGAAGTATTTTCAACAATGTGTTGTAACATGGCTATCAATAGGGAAGACAGCAATTGAAAGGAATTTTGACAAATTAGAATGCAAAAAATAAAATATTAAGTATGACATTCCAAAGTACAGTCTCTGGATAGAATGTACAAAAAGAAGGCATTATATCCATGGTCAAAGTGGAGGTGAGCTGGTGGCTCAAAAGTGAGACCACATCAAGGGACTACTAAGAGATGTGCAGCGTGTCTGTACAAATCACGCTACAGAGGCACGAATGGATGCTTAATGTCTAGTCACAAAAACCAACACAAATTATGAGATAAATATGCAGGCTGAAATGGGGGTATGGTCATCAAGACTGAATGAATAAGTGTAATAAAAATGGGAACAGTGATGTTTACCAACACTTGGTGGGTGATAGGCCTTGTAATGAGCATATATGCGTTATCTCAATCTCTACTATTACCCCATAACCTAGGGTATTACAGCTACCTCCACTTTACTAGGAACGCTAAAGAATTTGCCAGTCATGACATAACTAATAACTGGAAGAACTGATCATCTACATGAATCAGGTAACAGTGTGATTCCAGAGCCTACAATCTTAGCTGCTATACCATACTATCCATTAATTGTTCTAGAAGGTAAGAAACAAACACACTCTATCAGTGAGTATACCATGTAACCGCAGATAGGCTTTATGCATTTTATTTCACTTACTTTTCACATAAACTCTAATATTCCATTATAAAAAATGCCTATTATAGAAAATTAAGAATATAGAGAAAAACAGAAAAAAAAGAGAATCATTTAGTTCTACTACCCAAAGACAAACCTCAAATTTTTATAACACATCATTCTAATCATGTCTATATTTATATTTTAATTTAAAGTTCTGTAAGACTGTAATCACCATCTATACATAATTATAAAAGCATTTTTCCAAAATTTTTTGAATTTTCGTTAACATAATGAAATCACATTTTTTCCTAGGAATTATTTTTTAATGGCTACATGATATCTCCTTCTGTTAATTAAGTAACCTCTCTTGTATTGCTACACATTTTTGTTGAAGGGTTATACTAACTTCAGCATGTGATAATACAACTAAAGTTTTCCAAGTAACAGCTTCATATTTTTAGTTATAAAGCAAAGACTGTTCAGAGAAGTTTTCAAAATTACTACAGTATATTAAAACTTAGATCTAAAAGGAAATGACCTTGGTTTTACTAGACCCACAGCATATTTTCTTTTGCTCATGTAACAGAAGATATGCTATCAAAAGATATGACTGTCAACAACATGCAAGAATGTGAAATATTCCATACACATATCTTTTTAGGGCTTCCCAGGTAGCGCAGTGGTAAAGAATCTACCTGCCCATGCAGGAGAGACATGGGTTTGATCCCTAGGTCGGGAAAATCCCCTGGAAGAGGAAATGGCAACCCACTCCAGTATTCTTGCCTGGGAAATCCCACGGACAGAGGAGCCTGGCGGACTATAGTCCATGGGGTCACAAAGAGTCAGACACGACTGAGCACATAATCACAGGTACATTTTTATGCAATTATATTTTAAACAATTGTAAAAATATAAAGGATGAATACAATTGTAAGGATGAGGAAGTACCAGGAAACTTAGTGTGGCTATGAAACCCACATGCAAGACTCTGCACAGGACAACTTCAAATAATCTTGTCTAGCGAAAGGAGATGAGCTAACTTTATACACTTTTCAGGCCTGGGAGTCCTGAGGATAGATGAAGACAAGATTTCTCGTTTTCATGAGATTATAGTAAAACATTTCTTTAAAAAAGAATTTATCAACTGTAAGCTCAAGCTTTAACTATTGTTCTCTTTGTCTTTAAATTTCACCTTGAAGACTTCTCTCATCCCTCAGGTCAGAATACTTCTCATTTTCCACTACAGAACCCAAAATACTGGCACCTTTATCATAGTTGAAATAGTTCTATGTTGTCTGATCATCACTGATTATTATTAGACCTTAACACTGAAATATTTTAAACATGTGAATTTAAAATGTATTATGTAGATACAATACAACACACAACCGCAATAACATAAACAAAGAGGTACAAATAAACACTAACTCAATTTCAAAGAACCTGACAGTTAAGAAACCTTCATCTTGTTGAAGACAATCAAAATAAAAACTTACCACTATTTTGGCCAAGATGCCATCATCACTTGCATCTAAGGTAACCACAGCTTTGTCAGTCTCTATTTCACATAAGGCATCTCCAGCACTCACAGCTTCACCTACAAAACAAGACTGGGTTTGTTTTGATTTTTACATATGAATATTAGTTATGTGAGTTGGTAGGTGTAAAGTGTTTAAAACATGATAATAAGTATCAAAATACTCAACAGCTGTTTCTGGGCTGTGGAATGACAACTAATTCTTATATTGTGTGTATGTTTCTGTGTGTTTCTGTTTATGTGTATATGTATGCTTTGTCACATTTTCCAAAGGCCCAATAATGACATAAGTTATATCTCTTTTAATAAAAAAGTGATTACAGATTATTGAGCAAATATTAAATCACATTTTATGGAGAATAGTAGGGGATGCATATCCTCCTCTGAACAAATCAATTCCAGACCCAACAGTCCTTTCTTTTGAATATATTTTGACTATTATTCCTTAAGAAAACAGTTTTACAATTAATAGCACCTCTTAACATCTTAAGCAAGTTCAGAAACCCTGCTGGCACAGAGCAGAAATGAATAAAAACATATGAAGCATGATGAGAGAAAATCAAAGACACAGCCAAGGTCAAATAAGAAACGTTTCTGTGCAACAGATATGGTATGGATATTCAAAATTACTCAGCAGAATCTGACCTGCTGGCTTCTGGATCTAAAAGCAGGTGGTACAGAGGAAGGGTGATGTATAGCGGTTTTCTTTGGCTCAAAGGGAACTAAAAGCAGGGAACGATTCACATCAATTCTTTCCTTAAGGCTAGGGCTGGATCATGGCTCTACTTACAAAAGGAGACTGACAAGACAAGGAACCCAAACCTCTGACTAGAACTATGGCTTTAAAGCAGAACTGTGGGTCTAATAAGGTACTAATAAGGGAACAAAAACTACCTAAAGATCAGGAACAGAGTCAAGCCGCCCTCTGGTTCCATTAGTGCATCTGCCAGTATACCAAATATCAACAAAATCTAGCAAAATCCCTAGATTGAGGGGTGAGGAAGGGGAAACTCAGGGAACAGGTGGGAAGACATTGAAATTAAAACAAAAACATTCCCCTCAAAAGTAAATGGCAAAACAAAGTTCCAAAACATGAAGAAATTTAATGCCAAAAAAGAAAACCACAGAAATCATGAATTGACTCAGAAATTCACTTCAGATGCAATGTTTAGTGCAACCCACCAAAGATTTTAAAATAAGTATCTTAAGGATGTTCAGAAACAGAAATGAAGGTATAAGATCCATCACAAGAACAAGAGATTAAAAAGAAAAATAATGTACAGAAACAAAATATTATCAGGTTGAAAGGGAAAAACAAAAACTAAACTGGAAATTTGAGAAATGAAGAATACAGTGAATGAAATTTTATAAAAAAAAAAATAACAGTCAATGGATATATTCTACAGGTGAGGTAGTGAAAGAATGATTTAGTAAATTAAAGATAGCTTCAGTGAACTACCTGGAACTTAATATGAGCAGACAAAAAGTTAAGTAGAGAAGAGCAGTTAAGGACATAAATTGAGGCTGCAACATTTGTCCAAAGGAGTTCCAAGGGAAGAGATGGGAGCAAATAGTGGAGAAACAGTAACTGAAGAGATAACTGCTGAGAATTTCCTAGAACTGAAAAGAGATCCGTATCTTCAAAATGAAAGAGTACTGAATGAGTTTACAGTGTGGTGATCTACGATGTATTGACTAGAAGGGGACACAGGGAGTCTGGGAACTTGCTGGAAACACCCTGCACTGTGACTAGGTGTTGGAAACCTGGATACACGTGCATATAAAACTTAACTGAGTTTACACTTTGTGCAGGTAATACCTTGATAAAAACAACTACCGCATACACATGACTCCACATGGTAGATACACTGTATAGAAGTTGCATACAGTCAACAATAGAAACACAATCTTAAACACTATCAGAGGGAAAAAAAATAGATTACCTCAATGGAATGACAGACTGAGAGCACACTTCTCAGCAGCCGCAATAGAGGTCAGAAGACAATGGAGTAATATCTTCAAAAAGCTGAGGAAAAATAACTGTCTAGAATTTTACATACAGCCAAACCACCATTCAAGAATGAAGGAAAAGTATTCTTTAGATACATAAAGGCTAAGAAAATTGACCACTTCTTGATGAGCTACTACAAAATGCAGTTTATCAAAGAGAAAAGTAGACAGAGGGGACTCATGGCCTATGCAAAACAAGTTAGCACAGGAAACGATCAAGTGTTAACTATTCATCATTTAAAAGGTAATTTCTGAGCGATTAAAAGTTTACAACTCAAACACTAAAAAAATAGTAAGATGGATAAGGTTATTTTTGGCTTGATAAAACATACAGAACTTTGATATAGACAGGAGAAAAAAATACCAGATAACTCTACATTCCACTGGCAAAACATAATTAAATATGTATCCTAAAAACTTAATGGTGTATGCCAAAAAATATAAAAATGGAAATACAACCTACAGCATTCATAAAAGCAGGAAATATAGAAAATAAAATTTATTATCTAATTAAAGGCAGATGCATGAAAAGAAAAAAAACAAAGAATAAAAACAGAAAACACAAAAATGGCAGAAATTCAAACATACCAGTAACTGCAATTAATATAAATGGATTAAAATCACCTATTGAAAGTAAGAGATTATCAAAACAAATAAAAAAAATAAAATCTGGGAAAATGTTGCTTATAAGAAACAGACCTAAAACAAAAATAGAATAAAAGGAGAGAGAAAATACAAAACACAGAAACACACCCCCTTGCATACACACCAAAAATAGCTGGCACAGCAATATGAATAGGCATACTCAATCAAAGAACACGAAGGAAAATCTAACACGCTGCAACAACAAATATGCTCCAGAAGTTCACTGTACCAAAACTCCCTCACTGTATACCAAGATTTTCACATAGATGGTTATAATATACCTCAGTTAAAATAGTTCAGAACAACCAATACAAACTATTTTAATGAAATAAACTATCTGTTAGATATTTATTGAACACCTAATAGGCTCTCTCTGTCTAACCCCAGAGAGATTTTCCTACTTAACCAGCATTTATTGAAAATATATTACAGCACTGAGGATTCAACAGTGAGGGGAAAATAAAAAACAAAACGGTTAAGATTTCTGACCTCACGAAGCTTCCTTACTATCTTGTGACAAATTAAGTGGAAATTACAGTGGGATTAGGTGAAGTCAGGATGCTATGGCAACATTCAGGAGGGTACAGTGGGATTAGGTGAAGTCAGGATGCTATGGCAACATTCAGGAGGGGCATCTAATTCAGTTTTTGGTAGGTGGGAGAAGACTTTCTTTAAAAAAAAAAAAAAAATCTGAGCCTGAAAAGACGAGGAGGAGGCAATCTAGTAAAGGGGCAAGTGATCCAGGCAGAAAGCACAGCATACCCAAAGGCCCCAAGGCAAAAGAGAACAGGAAACTTCAAAGCATCTGGCTAATAGTACCTGAGAGAAGTGACGAGAGATGAGGCTGGTGAAGTAAGCAGGAATCAGACTCAAAAAGGAATCTTGTCTGTCACTCAGAGAAAGCTACTGTGCCAGATTATACAAGCTCACATTACTTCTTCATCTGACACATCGCAAAGGGAAAGGAATCACACCCTAATACGTTTCTGCTGTAATCATGGAAAAAACAACTGAAAGAGGCAACCTAGCAGTTAAATCCTTCTTTTAGACACCTAGGAAAGAAATTCTGCCCATAGGAAAACTATAAAATAGTGTTTTGTCATTTGTGCTTGCCTGTTTCAAATTCCAAACACCCTTTGAGAATCGTTCACAAATTGTATCTCAGCCATAGATCAACCTAGATCATTTTGTTCCTATTCCTGAATCCCTAGAGTAGTTGTAATTAATCACAAGTTGCACTATGAAATGTTATGTCCCTGCTATTAATTATTTTTTTAAAATGGGTTTTCCTCTATATATCAAACTATGAACTTCACAATAGGAATAGGATGCACCTCAGGTGTTTCACCCTCTGCCTCATTCCCAAGACTCCAGGGTAGTGCCTCATACATAATGAGTGTGAGATTAAAACATTTCAGGAAAAAATTGAAGTAATATCACAATTCCTCATTTCCTTATAAAGTATACATCAAACTGTCCTTTAAACAAAGCTGAACTGTTTCTTTCAGTTCCACATTTGATTTGTAGCATGTTTCTGACATTTAAAAACTTATGTATCCTGTCTCCTTTTAATTTTAATTAAATGTACACCCATTCACAAAAAACAGACACACATATTAGCTATATGAGAGTCCTGAGAGGGAGATAAAATGTAAAGAAACACAGAGAGAAGCATCTAATTATGTGGTGAACTTTCCCCAGGAACCACAGCAAAGTTTAAAACATTGTATTATGTAAGGCACATCACCCCTAATATCACACAACTAAGGTTCTACATACACATCAATAATCAAAGATAAAGTGAATGCCAAAGAAAAATTTTGAGCCATGAGGATTCCAAATATACTCAGTTTCAGCCTTGGTCAACAATTTAGTGCCATAACTTGGAGAGCCTGCAAGGCACAGGAGTTACAAGGAGCTCTTCCAACACAGACACAGGTTTATTCCAAGCCCTGACACTTACTGGTTGGTAATTTTGACCAAGTTACTTATTACTCTCTCTCTGACTCTAAGGAAGATTTTGAATGTACAGCCATTAGGAAAAAAAAGTCATGAAACTGCCAATGTTAACTCTTCACATATCTCTTCAAAAAACACTTCACAACATCTTTAGATTAAAAAGCTAGAAATGTTATGAATGACCGTTGAGAACCAAGATTCACTCTAGTTCCCTACTGCATGTGTATCATTTCAGACAGATCATTCAACACACATTTAGTACATAAGGCATCTATCAGGAAGCACGGCACGTAAACACAACAGTAAGATGTGGCTCTGTCCACAAGGAGTTCAGAGTCTAGAGCAGAAGCCTGAGAGGTTAGTACGGAGCATCACGGCCGGCGTGAGGCGACAGACGGCTCCTCAGCTGCCGCGAGGAGGAGGGCTGACGGGCTGCAGAAGCAGACAGCGGCCTCGCCTTGTTCCTGCGGGTCAGCAGCCGAGGTGGAGCGGGCCCGGAGCGAGAGTGCGGGCCCCAGGAGGGGCCAGAGCAGAGGCCCGCCCGGGGGCCGCTCCCCAGCACCGAAGCCAGCATCGTCATCATGCTGAGCCTTTGTCCGGGTGGGCGGCTGAGGACTGGAGTACACGCAGGCATCCCTTTCTCTTTCAGATTCTGGGTGTGTCCAGACCAGACAGTTAATGGTGATCTGTATCAACTAAGCACATTCTATGACTTCCGCAAAATAATTCTGTTCTGCCCAATGTTAAGAATAAAAGTCTTTACTGTGTGTGGTGATAGCGGTGGGAGCCCGAGTAAGTCACGTCTAAATGAACATTAAAGAAAACACCTCCTCTTAGTGTTAAATTGAACCATGATGACAACTATGATGAGAGACAAAAATAATTGTTTATCAACACAAATATTTACTAGCTGCCCCTATGTGAATGACACTGCGCAAGGCCTGATGGTAAACAATAGACAGACCTGCTTCAAGAAGTTTCTAGTCTGACTGAGTAAGAAGACTAACAAGCAGGCCAAGAAGTCCCATCCAGTCAGTGCCCACGCAGCGTAGGATAGAGAAGGGGCCCCTAGTCAGGGTTTGCCAACTCTTTCCATCACACATGAAAAGATACCATTTGTATGCCCCGCAACCCCGGGGCATATAGCTCCTAGGCCATCTGAAGTCCTACTCTGAGGGCTGAAGGCATGAGTAGTTGTTTGAGAAGGAAACTGCTGGGCAAAGTTAACCTCCCTTACAGTACCCTTTGGCTCTTACATTTTACTGCAATGCCCATCACACATGTGGCTAGTGGCTATTACACTGGGCACTGCAGACACAGAATACTTCCATCACCATAGAAAGCTCTACTGAATAACAATCTGTAATTCCACTCACCAACTCTAGAATTCTGACATAATAGAAATATTAACAATAAATGTGAAATACTATTCATAATGATGAAATGTCATTCAGCAATAAAAGGAATGAATTGCTGATACATGCTACAACATGGATGAACTGCAAAATCACGCTAAGTCAAAGAAGCCAGTCACAAAAGGCTTCATAAAACATGATTCTATTTACATTAAATGCCCAGAGAAGGCAAATTTTTAGAGACAAAAGCAGATCAAGATAGTGATAAGAGAAAGAAGTGATTGTAATCAAGCATTAGGGATTTTTGGGGGGTGATAGAAATGTTCTAAAATTGGATTTTGATGATGGTTTCAGAACTCTATATATTCACTAAAAATCACTGAATTGTGCATTTAAAATAGGTGAAGACTACAGTGTGTTTATTATACCTCAAAAGCTGTTAAAACAGTAGTATACTGAAACAACACTGAAGTTATTTGTGAAACACACATTTAAAAAATTTTCCATTTAGCATCCAAACATGTATACAAATCCCCAGAAAAAACAGAAACCAAAGCCATCTACAATAAAAGCCAGAGACCCATTTAACTTTCCAGTAGCATTCTGTAATAACAATTCAGTGATCAACTCATCCAAGACAGTTTTATTTCTGAATTCTATACACTATGTTAGTTAGGTACAGTCTAAGGTTTGCTCAAAAATTGTTTGAAATATTCAAGATTCCCAGTCACATGACAGAAGGAAAGCCCACATAAAATGACAGTTTCTGACAGATAACAAACACCAAGAGCGGCAGCAGTAACATGGCTGATGAAGCAAGTTACGTGGGTTCCAGATGTGGCCAAGTATCTCACAAAATTGTTAGTATCTCAGCCTAGTTTTGTTCCAGTGTTTCAGGATATGCTCTTAAATATATCAAGAAAGAAAACAATGCTTTTCATACCCTTAAATATGCTCTCACAATAGGAGGGAACACAAGAATATTTTCTTTTTGTTGTTTTAACAGATGTGACCTTCCAGTTTAGTTCCATTCAGTCGCTCAGTCATGTCCAACTCTTTGCGATCCCATGATTTGATCTTTAAATTGATGAAAAAATAATCTATATACACTTTAAATAAAAATATCTGATGCACATTTCCCCCATCAAATAACAAGCTTGTAATAAAAATGTGGAATTGCAGTACAATTCATCTTTCAGCAGATTTTGAAATTGTACATGTTACCTAGCACTTTTGAACTGTTTTCTGTACTAACTTAATGATGCATATTCTTTACTTAATCCTCAGACTGAAATTAAGTATTGTAATATTCATTATGAAACTACTTTTCTAACACTCACTAGATCAACAAAGATGGGAATAATTTATATGCGCTATTACTGCATGTTTCCATGTGATGACAGTGGTTATCAGGAGGCTGTGACCACTTGGCTGTACAAGAGCGAATGGAAGTCCCTCACCCACTCCCTTCCTGTGAAATGTGCACTCTGCTTGCTTTCCCAGCCCTAGAAGCTGCCCACGGACATAGACATGAGATAGAATTCTGGTGCTGAGATCACCTGGACAGTGTGTGTGACTGAGCCCAGTCAAGACCTCTGTATACTTTTAAGATTCTTGCTGGTGGTGTGGGGTTCAACCTGGCCTGTGGCCTCTCATGAAAATCCCCTTGCTTATTAAACTTGCCATATTATCAAACTGGAGCCTCTTTCTTCCATTTCTCCCTACCCTCCATGTATGAGGCCGATTTCAGATTACACTCAGGAAACTCCTGAGGAGGTTATGAAACACTATGACTTCAAAAAAGAAAAGGAAGCTGAGTTATCACACAATTCTGAAGTCAAGGATTTATCTTAGATATCATCTAGTTCAACTCACTCCCAGATATTTCATGGCAGAGTGGGAACCCCAAAGGACAAATCCAGGCCAGAGTTTTTTCCATTGCACCCTTATTGCCCTGGCTTACCACACACACACACGCATGTAACAGTTGTGAATTAGAGTCTCTGATTTTCAAGAAATGTTAGTTTGTAAGACCCAACTGCCATCATTAACCTTAGCTTAAAAATAAACTAGATTCAAAATTAGATACATTATTCTTTTTCATGAAAAAAATTTCAATCCTCTTAAATGTCTGAAAGTTTAAACTCAGTGTCTTAAATAACAGTAACCATACAATAAAGATCTCAAGATAAAATTTTTTTAAAATGTAGCTAGTGAGAAAAAAGTATATAAAAAGTTTTCTTACAGAATATAAATGTTTTTGACACATAATAATAGAACCAAGTTGTGTATCAAGCATTAAACACACTAAGCCATATATAATCCTACCCATGTGTACAATACATAAAGAACTAAATTATGCTTACACACACCAAAAAAAATTCACAAAGGTGATGAACTTAAAAAAGAAGCCAGTGAATTATGGAGAACCAAGGATTTAGACTTCTCTCTATTCCTTATGTGTACTGGTAAACATTTCTCCTCAGTTGGTAGAACACAGAATTTTAAAAGCAACCATAAAGGAAACAGCCTCCAAGGGCTTCAAGTACATCCTGGCTTGTCCTATATGAAAATAGCACGTGTAATCAAAATAAAAAAAGAACAGAATGATGAAACCATTTGTCTCTTGGCTCTTCATCATACTCACCATATTCTAATGGCCATGAATAACTTATCAGACTGCCAGTGAGCTGAAACACCAAGAGATAAATGTAGTCCAAAGAACCCTCTTATCTATTAATACTTGCCTCTCAGGTCTCAAAGTGTGAAGAAATTTAATCTTTTTATAATAATCTTAAAAGGCTGGTCTGTGTCTGAATCATTATTTAATGACACCAACACTCTGTCATGCTGAATATGCAAATAGCCAAAGCTCTGTAATTCATCAGGAAAAAAGAAACTTAAAAATAGATTCCAACTGACTGCATTATTAATAAAGGTGGAACTTTCTTAGATACTGATAATTATTTTAAAAGGTGGCAGCAACCCTGCAGAGCCAATGGCTCAAAATGCTTCCTAATGAAGCGCTGGTTCTTTCATTTACATGACGTTTGTCTTTCTCAAATTCTAGAAAAGTCTGTCAGTTTTGTTTTTTTTTTTGGTTATTACCTCTTCTGCATTCTCTCTTTTTGTCCTTGTGGAATTCTTCCTATTGGGTTAGTAGAGGATTCTCATTCTATTCTTCATGTCTCAGCTTCTCTTTTATATTTTCTACTACTTTATCTTACTGCTGCATGCAGACTAATTTTCTCAGGTTGGACTTCATGAAACCTTTGGTCAGTCACGTCTATACTTTAACCCAAACCTGAGTTTTACATTTTCTAATTTTGGAAACAATATTTTTCATTCCTAGAAGTTCTACTTGTCCTTTTCAAATCTGTCTGGACTGTGTTTGTCTTTTTTCATAGTTTCAATTCCTTCTCTTACAAGTTTCATCATTTCAAACATATGTTTTGATATATGCAGTAATTCCAACTAACTAAATTTCTTGGAGGTCTAATTCTGCTGCTTGTTATATCTAATAACTTTTGCTCCTAAAAGGCAGCTTCCATGTCAATTACTAAATTTGGAATTGTGAATTTGTAGTTAAAGTGGAACTTTATCTGGGAATCTTGTGTGAACTGGCTTAGAGACTATGTTTTCCAGAATAATGGCATCTGCCAAGGAACCCAGGAAGATTATCAGTCCAGGACTGCTTCACCTCTACTTGTGTGTTCCCAGAAAATGCAAATACTACAAATCTGAACCCCCAAAGCCTCATGAGAAGAGGCCTATGAAAGAACATTTTTTAATTCCAAGTCAACAAATATATTTGTGTGTTAGCATATGGCATTAGAGGGCTTCCTAGGTGGCTCGGTGGTAAGGAATTTTCCTGCAATGCAGGAGACCTGGGTTCTATCGCTGGATTGGGAAGATGCCCTGAAGAAGGAACCGGCAATCCACTCCAGTAGGCTTGCATGGGAAATCTCATGGGCAGTGGAGCCTAGCAGGCTACAGTCCATGGGGTCACAAAAGAGCCTCCTTGTGTCATCCTCCCATCTCCTATACTGGCCCAATCCACAGATCCAAACTGCTGCTGCAAGGCCCATTCTATCATTTGTCTTTTTGCCCTTCTAGCACCCCAGTCTGCCCCTTATCCACAAGAACTGGGCACTTTTCTCTTGTACTTCCAAGCTTGTACTTCCACTTGCAGCCTTCTTCCCAACCCCAACACTTGTCGTCACTGCCATGAATGGCTCATTTCCTAGAAGCACAGCATAGCCCTGTCATACTCTGAACTCCTATCCACTGCCTAACCTCTCTCTATACCACTTCAGAAGCACTAGGCTGGACCATTCAATACTAGCATTTATCTGGATGACATCTGTGCTCACTGAATCACAAAGAGACCCTGGAAGTCCTTTCAGGGCTACTCTCTGGGGTCAGTCCTCCCAGACCATGTCCTTCATTCTCAGCTCACTCTTTCCTCTTCTCTTTACATGTTTAATGCTTGATTTATCATTTCTCAATCTGAGGCATAATAATGGCTATGGGGCACTCATTTGGTCAATATCTCTATACATCTGTTCAATAAACCCTAATGGAAATTCAACTCCCCAAAAGTTTAATATGTTGCAGAAGGAGTAAAGCACAGGGAGATGGCTAAAAGAAGCCATCCCACAGTCAATACCTGGTACATGGCAATGACAACAGAAAGGAAAAAGGAAAAGAAAGCAGCTGCCAGAAAAATAAAAAGTCTCCTTCTCCAACTTCCTCCACAGTAATTTTTCCTCTGTTCTTTTGTACCATGAGCACTGTAGTATCCTCATTTCTTTGGCCTCCTTATACTAGTCTTATTTTTTTAAGCACCATACTAAGTATTTAAAATCTGGCAAAATAATTATTTACAATTATGTAATTGTAAATTATTTACAATTATGTACATAAACAACCTACGTGATCATCAACAGACAAATGGATAAAGATGTGAGATACATACATAAATACATTATTTAATGGAATACTACTCAGTCAGAAAAAAAATGAAATTTTGCTATTTGCAACAGCTTGGATGGACCTTGAGGGTATTATGCTAAATGAAATAATTCAAAGAAAGATAAATACTGTATGATTTCACTCATATGTAGAATATAACAAACAAAACAAATAAATCAACAAATCAAGACAAACACACAGCCACAGACAACAGAATAGTGGTTATCTGGTAATCAGGGGAAAGGGCAGGGGAAGGAGGAGAGGGCAAAATGGGTAAAGAGGATCAACCACATGGTGACAGATGGAAACTTAAGTCTTTGGTGGTGAGCACACTGAAGCATATAGAGAAGAAATATGAGTTTGTATACATGAAATGCACAATGTTATAAGCCAATGTTACTTCAGTAAACAAATTTATAAAAATCTGGTAAAATGGTTGCCATAAGTAAGAGATTAATACAGCTTAGGTAGTATTATAACAAATATTCTCTTACTAACAAGATTCAAAATTCACACAGAGCTTATAAAAAGCTGAAGAAAGAGTAGTTTCTCACTCCAAATTATATCCCAAAGGCTACAGACTGTACAACTTTAGAAAAGATTAGTACAAAAATCTCAGAAATGATGAAGAGAGTGATAAACCAACTTAGAAACTTTTACAACTGTCAATTGACTCATGAACAGATTTACTCATCCTCCCACCAGACGTATTTTGAAGTTAATGCCAGACATACTATCATTTCATACATAAGTATTTCAACTCATATCTCTTAGAGATAAGATTTTTAAAATGATTATCACAGTATCATTAAACCTCTAAAATGATTAATGCCTTAATCTCATTAAACATGTAATTTTCAAATGTCCCCAAATGTTTTAGTTACTTGAGTCATAAACAAAATAAGGTCCCTACATTGGAACTGGATTATGCTGATATACTCCTCATGGTGTCACTGAATATATCCTCCATATTTCCTGGAAATTGGTGTTAGAACTATAAGCTTGATCACATTTGGCTCAAGTTTCTAGCAAGACAATCTTATAGTTGGTGGGGTGTACTAGTTGGTTTTCTCTCTTTTTGTGATAATAGCACACCATTGATGATCACCGGCAATATCCCTTAATTCATCAGAGTTTGCAAAATTGTGATACAGTGACATTCTATCATTCTTCCATCTCTTAAGAATGGGGATATATGACACTAATTAGAAATTTCTTTGCACCAACTACTTGGTTACTCTGAGCTACAATTCGTATAAGAAAGTCAAAGACAATACTTAACTCTTTCACTTATTGTCAGTTTCCAAAATGAGTTACTTTACTGGCATCCCTTAAAGGAGACCAACCACTAATGTTTTTCTTTAGTATTACTGAAAACTTTAAATTCAAATATATTTAATGTGTTTCAAAATACACCATAGATACTATTCTTACTGATCCTCAAATCGGCCCATTTTTGAGTCCTGAGTCTGTTAAGATGCCCTCAGGAGTTTTGGGGGAACTTAGCTTGAAACGTTTCCCCAGCGGCTCAGACAGTAAAGAGTCTGTCTACAGTGTAGGAGAATCAGGTTCAATCCCTGGGTCGGGAAGATCCCCTGAAAAAGGAAATGGCAACCTACTCCAGTATTCTTCCCTGAAAAATCTCATGGACAGAGAAGCCTGGTAGGTTACAGTCCATGGAGTCACAAAGAGTCAGAGACGACTGAGCGACTTCACTTTCAGGAGATTTTGATAACTGCTTTGCTTTCTAAATTGACAATATGTTCAAGCAGGAGACCCCAGTTTGATTCCTGGGTAGGGACGATTCACTGGAGAAGGTATAGGCTACCCACTCCAGCATTCTTGGACTTCCCTGGTGGCTCAGCTGGTAAAGAATCTGCCTGCCCATGCAGGAGACCTGGGTTCAATTCCTGGGTTGGGAAGATTCCCCAGAGAAGGGAACTCTAGAGTTCCCTTCCATGGAGAATTCCATGGACTGTACAGTCCATGGGGTAGCAAAGAGTCAGACATGACTGAGTGACTTTTACTTTCACGTTCCAAGCTTATCTTGTACATTGCCTGCCACAGACCTGGAAGCAGCTATTTTCCAAGAAGCTTTGGTTAACTTTAGCAGGAAATGGTATTTAGAGACTACAGTCTCACTGTTAGGGGTGTTCATTGCTAGCAGTTTTGTTGTTTCTCCAAGCCCTGCCACGGAAAAGAGCTAGAAAATTAACCATCACAGGATCTTTCCGTAACCCTAGCTATCTTTCATCTGTTTTCCTTTAAAACACACCCAAAGGCTGGGTTCCCAATAATATCAGCTTAATCACTCATCTACTTTATCCCATAAAACACATTTTAAAAAAACCTTAGAGTAACAAGACAACCAACATAACCACTATAATACTCTAAACAGTTTATATTTTTAGAGATGTCATTGTCTTTCAATTACAATTTAGTAGGTATATATAGTCAAGTTTACTGATATTTGAAATAGCCCCTCTCTGCACGATTGTTGTATCAGTTAGTCAAAATATAATTAGGCCCTTCTGCTTCATCTGGTTTCCATGGTTAGGAGTCTTTTAAAATTAAATTGTGTTAAAATTATGCAAAATATGTATATGTTCTAAAGTTAAGGAGACAAACAAGATACATTCAAAGAAATCTAGCTTCTACTTTCTCTCTCCACTCACCACACTGTTTCCTCAACTGCACTACAGACAACCACTTTTTTTTTGTTAAATTTTTTGTTTTAAAATTTCCAAATATTAGTACTCCCATCTCTTTCTTCAGTGAATGATACATACTATACCTACCAGTTTCCACCTTGCTTTTCTGCCCTGAAGATCACACTACAATAGTGTACACAGATACTCTTCATTCCTTTTATAGTTGTGGATATAGTATATGTTATTCATCAAACTCTGTGTTGACCCCAGCTGGACTGTTTCTACCTTTTGCTATTACAAACACTGCTGTAATAAATAGCCTCATATGTGTGTTTTTTCTTATTTTTGCCTTGAGATAGGATCTGTAGAAATAGAATTGCCTGGCCAAAGGGTAAATATAAATGTAATTTTTCTAGGTATTGACAAATTTTCTTCCCTAGCAGCATCATCAACTTAATGGACATGAGTTTGAGCAAACTCCAGGAGACAGAGAAGGACAGGGAAGCCTGGTATGCTGTAGTCCATGGCGGTCGCAAAGAGTCAGGCATGACTGAGCCACTAAACAACAGGGCTTATACCATTTTGCATTTCTTCCAGCTGGGTTTGAGAGTGCCTGATTCCTCCCATTCCCTCTAGTCTCATCAACAGAATAACTTATCAAACTTTTAAATTTCTGTCAAAATGATTGGTAAGAAATGAGAAATCACTGTGTTATTAGTTTGTATATTTATTAGTACAAAATATTAAGTAGCTTTTCATGTGTTTAAAGGCAATTTGTAGCTCTTTTTCTGCAAATCATCTACTCCTATATCTTGCCCATTTTCTTGCTGAGCTGACAGTTTTCTTATTCTCTACTTTTTAGAAATATTAACCCTCTGTGGTTAAAAACTGCACACACCATTCTCCAATTTGTCATTTTTTTACTCTATTTATTATGTTTTCAGCTATATTAAAGTTATTATTTTTACCATCAAATTATCTGTATCTCCTTTATTATTGGAGTTTGAGTTGTAGTTAGGGTATTTATCTACTTCCAGAGGAATTCACCAGCTTCTTTTTCCTAGTACTTGTCCGCTTTCATTTTTGTACATTAAGTGACTGAGTCATTTGTAATTTATCATTGGCACAGTACAAAGACTAAATCTCGTATCATCTTCCTTCACTATTTAAACACTAAATAATGGTGAGCATCTGTGTCTATTTCCTCATTTTCTATTCAGTTCTAGTAGTATGTCTTTTTAAGTACCAATACCACAGTTTTAATTACAAAGGCTTAATAACATGTTTCAAAATCTAGTAGGTTTACAACTCTCCTCTGCTGCTCTTCTATAATAAGTTTTTTTTTTTTAGTATTTTTACTTATGTGTTCTTTCCAATGAAGTTTATAATCAGATTGCCTAGCTACAGGAAAACACACATACACAGTCATTATAAAGTCACAAACTAACTTTAGGGAATTGACAATTTTATGATGTTGAAACTAAACTATTAATAACTACAACTTGCAAAAAGGCCTTAAAATAGTTGATCATTCTCTGCTTGTGAAAAGATACAGGCTAACCCCAGAAAACCTTTGCTACATTACCATGAGAAATTTTTACTTAAACAATAAAGGTTAACAAGCATAAGAACTGATCATGTATATCATGTATTGTGTAACCCAGCAGATTAGGAAAAAACAAAAATGATCAAATAACACAGGTATTGGTAATACACTACTCACCCTCCTTTTTCAGCCATTTCACAATGTTCCCTTCTTCCATTGTAGGAGACAGTGATGGCATTAGTATCTTAATAGGATCAGCTGAAATTGAAAAAAGGAAAGATTAAACACAAAAAGTAATGCACCTCATAAGGCATCAACAAAAAGTTCAAGTAAATTAATATGAAATTCAATTTGAGGAAAAAAATATTCCAGTCTGAAAGATACTCAACTGGTCAAACTAAGTGTTCAGTAATCTTTTCCAGAATATTTTCAACTCCTTTCTCATCATTCCCCCAAGTCCTCTATGCATATTTTCAAGCCAGGTGCTTACAAGATTTAAAAAAAAAATGTTGATTTATGTTTCATCTTTTTCTCCTTCTCCTTTTGTCAGTACAAAAAAATACTTACAGGTAAAACGACCAAAGGAAAAGACAAACAAAAAGGAAATAAACTGGTTTCTGATAACCTACAACACAATAATTAAGGTCAGACTTACAACAGAATAATCAAGATTAAACTTTAAGAAACTGTGTTTTTACTTTCATCTAATATCATATACTATTCAAGAATCAAGGGTTCTTGCTGCAAAGTGGGAAAAGGAGAGGTCTGTTTTGTTGAGGATGATCTGGCAAGTGAACTTATGTAGTTAAATTAATCTGAGATTGTGTTCTATACCACAACTCGATTAAGGATCCAAAAAGATAGACTCAAGCCAGTGTGACTTCTCAATAAAGCAGAGCTACTTTTCCCTTACGTATCAAAAGAGAAAGACACTTTATATAATTTTCCAGATGTGCTTCCCAAGAGTTCCCCTGTCCAGGACCAGAGCACACAGTTGTTAGATTACAACAGCAGCAGCCATAGTAACAAATGGCAACCCACTCCAGGATTCTTGCCTGGAGAATTCCATGGACAGAGGAGACTGGTGGGCTACAATCCATGGGGTCACAAAAGAGTCAGACACGACTGACTGACTAACTTCCACTTTTCACTTTTTTCATAGTAACAAACCAAACTGCTTTCCCTGAAATCTTCCATAAAACTTCTTCTCCCCTTAGATTATTCAACTCTCTGACATAAAAAAGCAAAACATATCATATCTAGCATATTTCAAGTGCGGCAAAGAGTAGAACAGGACTTTTTCTCCCTATTGATATTTTGGGGTTAGAAATACGGAAATTTAATACTAATGTTAAATGAAGTTAAATATTTTCTTTGGGAAACAAATAATTTTAATGTAATTTCAAATGGGGAGTTCCCATGGCTTCATGGTAAAGGAGTTCCATCTCTGAAATATTTGGAAGGAAGCTTCTGTCCTCTCTCCACTTTTCATTCACTCCCTCTAAAGGCCTGGGAAAAGGACCCAAACAAATACACCTGCCTCAGTCTTTTCCTCATTTTAAGACCTGGCTGCCTATAGGGAGCCTGCATTTTCCCTTCAGTTCTTCTATGCACTAGGCATAAATGGACGTGCCCTTCAAAGCAGAGAGCAAGTCCAACTCTCTCTGTTCCTGCCAGCAGGCCCAGTGGGTGCTAGAAAGTTACTCAGGATGTGTAGTTTATATACACAAACTCTCTCTCTCAAACAAAAGCCCAAAGTCTACACAGGGGTGTACTGAGGAGTCCAGCTGTAGACGGTTATAGACTTAAGTCACATTTTCCAATGGAACAAAATCATCAGCGTTAAAACTGTTAACTCTGATCTCCACCCATCTGACTTTTTGCCTCTTTCTCAACTGGTACGAAACTATAAGGATACAAATGTAGAATCATCACTCTTAATAATACCCCAACAATGACAGAGCCCAAACCAAATTCTAAGTCAACATGTCCATTTCATCAATGAGAAAAATATAGCCTCTGATTGAGGGAACTGAGTTCTGCCTAACTCTAAAGGCTGTATTCTCCTACACTGTATTACCACTCTTCATTGATGATCCTTATCAATATGGACCATCAATTAATTAATCATTGGTTATTTATAGACTATTCACTCAGAAACTCAAACGTAGCAAATCCATATGAGTATTCTTAATGTGTCTAATCAAATAGCCTAACAATCCCTCTCTATTAAAAGTTCAAGCCTGACATTATGAGAGGGAATACTTCACAATCACATACATAGCAAATTTACACATCAAACAGAGTTTCAATACAAGGAGGCAAACTAAATGAACAGCAATGATTCTACGTCCAGATTCAGATGTATGACAAACACGAACTCGATTTTCTCAAAACAAAGTCTCTCTTCAATATTTTTATACCTTGATTCTAGGTGCCATGATACAACTAATATTTATTTTATGATTCTCTATTATAATCTCTCACCTATGAGACTATCACATTTTCCATTATTACTGACATTAAGTACTTTATTATGAAAATTTCACATTTTATGAATTCCCACATTAAGAACCACAAAAATTTTCATATTTTAAAAATAAAACATCATTCCTCATACAGCCACCCTTCATGGGTGAACTGGAATTGCTTCTCTGAATAATGACAATAAAATAAAAAAATTCTATTAACAGATCACTATCCTTCTCTGAAATGAAGGTGACAAAAAAACAAAGACATTCTGGACATTGCCATTATTCAGTACCATCTCCTGATTGATTATACTGACTTATGGAGAGTAAAACGTGCAATGTTTTCTGATTAATCTAACCAGTCTATCCTCAGACTCTCATGCTAGAAAATCATTTTAAAAAGGAAGTATTAGTTTATTAATGAAAATTAATATATCATTCTATATCCTCATTCTCCCTGAATATTATACACATCTTTTCCAAATACATTTTTTCCAGTGGGAAGGTAATTATATAATCATATCAGTTTTGAATGAAGGGCTGCACATAACTAATATCTGACCTTTATGGCTGCCGTCATTCTTTTGAAGATAGTATGGGCTTTTGTAAACTCCTTGAATTTTAACCTATACAAAACTTTGCTTAATTTCATTAGAAGTTATATATCATTTCCCTTCTCATTTCAATAAGCAGTACATTCTACCTTTCTCCTAGCAAACTGAGGAGGCCTTGAAATGGGCGCCAACTACAGTTCTTATTCATAACTGGGCACAACTATAGTAATAATAGAGGAAATGTGGTTTTTTATTCCCCTGGTCATACAGGTTATTTCAATTAGTACTCAAAAAATACCCCAGATTTTGTTAAGACTTTAACCTTTTTGTAATCATTTTAGTGTTGTTTCTTTTTATTAAGCTAAAAAGTATATCTATTGGCTTATAAGTCTGCCCTTCTGTAGCAGCTAAAGACAATATTTAAAATATTTTAAGGTAACTAGAGTAATGTACATTTCCAGTTCATATTTAAATATACTGATTTTAGAGTCTCATCAATCCATCACAACTGTTTTAATCTCTTTTCTGCCTCAATAAAATGACACTGTCATTTTTTAGTATATAGTTTATATTTTTAGTATACACTTTTTCTTACTATATTGCTGCTTTACCTTCTTCATCATGCATATGAGCAATAGATCACTCACTGAATCTATAGGAGTTTTTCCAAACAACTCCTAATTTCTTCAAATCTGATCTTCCAATCTTCTAAAGCATAATTCAGTTTTCAACTTCATATATAGTGCATTAATCTAAATTCTTATTCTCTAAAGCATGTCTTTAATTTTAAAACACTCACAGATGAGCAAAACCTATTAAAAAAAGTTTTAAATTGAAGATCTACACATCAATTCTAAAAGGCCTCTAGATTTTTTAAAAAAAGATTACTATAAGCAAACTCTTAAAATACAAAGGCAGAACAAATAGCTTGGTGGCTAATGTGAAGCAGATCTAAGCTCCATTACTCTAACAATTAAGGAAATTCTACAATTTACATATGGTACTGCTTGAGGGTCATGCTCTGGTCCATTAATATGACTATAATCCAAACACAAAAATCATGAAATGAAGATAGACAAATGGAAGAAATAAACTACCCAGTACTTTATTAGCACAGTTCTTTGTTCCTTACATTAATTTGCTTATTTCCTAATAGAAAAGCTTTTCATTTAATCACTTCTCTTTCCAATGCAAGAACTCATTACATAAAATTGACCTTTAAAATTTCTGCTTAAATAAAGCAATTCTGCCACCTGCAGGCTGGATGAAATAAGGCCATATGAAGTACAAGTAATTTCAAAATCAGTACAAGGGCACAAAGTAATATTAACATTGGAGTTTTGAATAAAGAAAGGTAAAGATGTCACATGGGTCTTTGTTCAAATACTTATTTTGATATAAGAATAGATTGAAAATGTCAATGAGCAACAACAGAAAACATACGCATAAAGGTTTGTGTGAACATAGTATTTAAAGTAACAAACATAATGAAAGATGTCCCTCAAACAGTACACATGGCGTAAGTAAAGGACAGGGAAGCAGTGCTGCAGGCCATGGGGCTGGAAAGAATCAGACACAACTTAGCAACTGCACACACACACACGCACACACACACACGGCATAATGCAATTTCTATCTATTTAGCTTGTATGTACATAAAGACTGAAAGGATTCACTCCAAAATGACAACAGTACCTGTCTCTAGTCGATGGCTTTATTATATGTGTTTTTTGTTTCTTTGTTTCTTGTTAATTTTAGACATAAACCCACAAGAACAGGGAGAAAAGAAAGAAAAATAGAAAACACTTCTGGAAGCAGAAAAGTGAATAATGTAGATAGTAATAATTGATTTTAGTCAATAACTGACTAAACTGACAAATAATTGACTAAGAGAGTCTAAGAAAGCTGAATGTGAAACCAGAACTGGAAAAAACTGAGAAAATCAATCTGATTTATATGAGAATTTCCCAAAGGTCCAAGAACTGGCAGTACTGAGGACATTTGGAAATATTGGCCCCTTTTTTTTAATTAGTTTATTTATCTATTTTTTAACTTTACAATATTGTATTTGTTTTGCCATACACTGACATGAATCCACCATGGGTGTACATGTTTTCCCCTTCTAGAACCCCCCTCCCACATCCCTCCCCATCCCACCCCTCTGGGTCATACCAGTGCACCAGCCCCGAGCACCCTGTATCATGCATCGAACCTGGACTGGTGATTCATTTCACATATGATTATTTACATGCTTCAGTGCCATTCTCCCATATTGTCCCACCCTCGCCCTCTCCCATAGAGTCCATAATGCTGTTCTATTTATTTGTGTCTCTTTTGATGTCTCGCACACAGGATTATCTTTACCAGTTAACTAAACACCATATATATGTGTTAGTATACTGTATTGGTGTTTTTCTTTCTGGCTTACTTCACTCTGTATAATAGGCTCCAGTTTCATCCACCTCATTAGAACTGATTCGAATGTATTCTTTTTAATGGCTGAGTAATATTCCATTGTGTATATGTACCACAGCTTCCTTATCCATTTGTCTCCTGATGGGCATCTAGGCTGCTTCCATGTCCTGGCTATTATACACAGTGCTGTGATGAACACTGGGGTACACATGTCTCTTTCAATTCTGGTTTCCTCAGTGTGTATGCCCAGCAGTGGGATTGCTGGGTCATATGGCAGTTCTATTTTCAGTTTTTTGAGGAATCTCCACACTGTTCTCCATGGT
Organism: Okapia johnstoni; assembly: GCA_024291935.2. Taxonomy (NCBI): domain Eukaryota; kingdom Metazoa; phylum Chordata; class Mammalia; order Artiodactyla; family Giraffidae; genus Okapia; species Okapia johnstoni. Next base: position 14,298,264 of record CM044325.1, read on the forward strand.
GGCTGTACTAGTTTGCATTCCCAACAACAGTGTAAAAGGGTTCCCTTTTCTCAATACTGGCCCTTTGAAGACTTGGGTGAATAATATTTAAGTGCTGAGTAACACCACAATCCTTCAGCAGAAGACTGAAGGTTGTTTCCTCTGTAGAGGTAAAAGAGAAGACCTTTGGGAGACAGGTTGAACCTACACACCTAGAGAAGTACAGAAATTACAAAAGTACGTTAACTGAAAACTCAGCTGATGTGACTGACGATACCAGAAACTGAGCTGAGTAGCTATTAGAAGGTGTGGGACAAACAGGCAAGTTAAAGAGAAAAACTAAAGAAAAAAGTCTAAAGGACAAGATTTGAAAAAAGGTAGAAAGAAAGGTCAGTTCAGTTCAGTTGCTCAGTCGTGTCCAACTCTTTGCGATCCATGGAATGCAGCATGCCAGATTCCCTGTCCATCACCAACTCCCAGAGCTCATGCTAACTCATGTCCAGGGAGTCGGTGATGCCATCCAACCATCTCATCCTCTGTCGTCCACTTCTCTTCCTGCCTTCAATCTTTCCCAGCATCAGGGTCTTTACCAATGAATCAGTTCTTCACATCAGGTGGCCAAAGTATTAAGAGTTTCAGCTTCAGCATCACTCCTTCCAATGAATATTCAGGACTGATTTCCTTTAGGATGGACTGGTTGGATCTCCCTGCAGTCCAAGGGACTCTCAAGAGTCTTCTCTGACACCACATTTCAAAAACATCAATTCTTCGGTGTTCAGCTTTCTTTATAGTCCAACTCTCACATTCACACATGACCACTGGAAAAAGCACAGCTTTGAACAGACGGACCTTTGTTGGCAAAGTAATGTCTCGGCTTTTTAATATGCTATCTAGGTTGGTCATAGCTTTTCTTCCAAGAAGCAAGCATCTTTTAATATCAGGGCTGCAGTCACCATCTGCAGTGATTTTGGAGCCCAAGAAAATAAAGTCTGTCACTGGTTCCATTGTTTCCCCATCTATTTGCCATGAAGTGATGGGACTGGATGCCATGATCTTAGTTTTCTGAATGTTGAGTTTTAAGCCAGCTTTTTCCCTCTCCTCTTTCACTTTCATCAAGAGGCTCTTTAATTCCTCTTTACTTTCTGCCATAAGGGTGGTGTCATCTCCATATCTGAGATTATTGATATTTCTCCCAGCAATCTTGATTCTAGCTTGTGCTTCATTAAGCCTGGCATTTTGCATGATGTACTCTGCATATAAGTTAAATAAGCAGGGTGACAATATACAGCCTTAATGTACTCCTTTCCCAATTTGGAACCAGTCTGTTCTTCCATGTCCAGTTCTAACTGTTCCTTCTTGACCTGCATACAGATGTCTCAAGAGGCAAGTCAGGTGGTCCAGCATTCCCATCTCTTTAAGAATTTTCCAGTTTGTTGTGATCCACTCAGTCAAAGGCTTTGGCATAGTCAATAAAGAAGTAGATTTTTTCTGGAACTCTTGCTTTTTCGATGATCCAACGGACATTGGCAATTTGATCTCTGGTTCCTCTGCCTTTTCTAAATCCAGCTTGAACATCTGGAAGTTCATGGTTTACATACTGTTGAAGCCTGGCTTGGAGAATTTTGAGCATTACTTTGCTAGCATTGAAATAGCTCAATAGCTATTGAATAGCCCTGCTGAAAGACCTTAATAGCTATTGAATAGCGTTGAGGTAAGTCTGACCAGGAATGCAAAAAGCTGAAGTTGAACGGTTCTATGATGACCTATAAGACCTTCTAGAACTAACACCCCAAAAAGATGTCCTTTTCATCATAGGGGACTCGAATGCAAAAGTAGGAAGTCAAGAGATACCTGGAATAACAGGCAAATTTGGCCTTGGAGTACAAAACAAAGCAGCTCAAAGGCTAACAGAGTTTTGCCAAGAGAACACACTGGTCATAGCAAACACCCTCTTCCAACAACACAAGAGAAGACTCTACACATGGACATCACCAGATGGCCAATAGCGAAATCAGATTGATAATATTCTTCGCAGCCAAGATGGAGAAGCTCTATACAGTCAGCAAAAACAAGACTGGGAGCTGACTGTGGCTCAGATCATGAACTCCTTATTGCCAAATTCAGACTTAGATTGAAGAAAGTAGGGAAAACCACTAGATCATTCAGGTATGATCTAAATCAAATCCCTATGATTATACAGTCAGTTCAGCTCAGTTCAGCCGCGCAGTCGTGTCCCACTCTTTGCGACTCCACGAACTGCAACACACCAGGCCTCCCTGTCCATCATCAACTCCCGGAGTTTACCCAAACCCATGTCCATCGAGTTGATGATGCTATCCAACCATCTCATCCTCTGTTGTCCTCTTCTCCTGCCCCCAATCATTCCCAGCATCAGGGTCTTTTCCAATGAGTCAGCTCTTCGCATGAGGTGGCCAAAATATTGGAGTTTCAGCTTCAACATCAGTCCTTCCAATGAACACCCAGGACTGATCTCCTTTAGGATGGACTGGTTGGATCTCCCTGAAGACCAAGGGACTCTCAACAGTCTTCTCCGACACCACAATTCAAAAGCATCAATTCTGCGGTGCTCAGCTTTCTTCACCGTCCAACTCTCACATCCATACATGACTGCTGGAAAAACCACAGCCTTGACTAGACGGACCTTTGTTGACAAAGTGATGTCTCCGCTTTTTAATATGTTATCTAGGTTGATCATAACTTTGCTTCCAAGGAGAAAGCGTCTTTTCATTTCATGGCTGCAATCACCATCTGCAGTGATTTGGGAGCCCAGAAAAATAAAGTCTGCCACTGTTTCCACTGTTCCCCCATCTATTTGCCATGAAGTGATGGGAGTGGATGCCATGATCTTAGTTTTCTGAATGTTGAGCTTTAAGCCAACTTTTTCACTCTCCTCCTTCACTTTCATCAAGAGGCTCTTTAGTTCTTCTTCACTTTCTGCCATAAGGGTGGTGCATCTGCGTATCTGAGGTCATTGATATTTCTCCCGGCAGTCTTGATTCGAGCTTGTGCTTCCTCCAGCCCAGTATTTCTCATGATGTACTCTGCATATACGTTAAATAAGCAGGGTGACAATATACAGCCTGATGTACTCCTTTTCCTATTTGGAACCAGTCTGTTGTTCCATGTCCAGTTCTAACTGTTGCTTCCTGACCTGCATACAGGTTTCTCAAGAGGCAGGTCAGGTGGTCTGGTATTCCCATCTCTTTTAGAATTTTCCACAGTTTGTTGTGATCCACACAGTCAAAGGCTTTGGCATAGTCAATAAAGCAGAAATAGATGTTTTTCTGGAACTCTCTTGCTTTTTTGATGATCCAACAGATGTTGGCAATTTGATCTCTGGTTCCTCTGCCTTTTCTAAAACCAGATTGAACATCTGGAAGTTCACGGTCCATGTATTGCTGAAGCCTGGCTTGGAGAATTTTGAGCATTACTTTGCTAGCGTGGGAGATGAGTGCAATTATGCGGTAGTTTGAGCATTCTTTGGCATTGCCTTTCTTTGGGATTGGAATGAAAACTGTCCTTTTCCAGTCCTGTGGCCACTGCTGAGTTTTCCAAATTTGCTGGCATATTGAGTGCAGCACTTTCACAGCATCATCTTTTAGGATTTTAATAGCTCAACTGGAATTCCATCACCTCCATTAGCTTTGTTTGTAGTGATGCTTCCTAAGGCCCACTTGACTTCCCATTCCAGGATGTCTGGCTCTAGGTGAGTGATCACACCATTGTGGTTATCTGGGTCATGAAGATCTTTTTTGTATAGTTCTTCTGTGTATTCTTGCCACCCCTTCTTAATATCTTCTGCTTCTGTTAGGTCCCTACCATTTCTGTCCTTTATTGTACCCATCTTTGAATGAAATGTTCCCTTGGTATCTCTAATTTTCTTGAAGAGATCTCTAGTCTTTACCATTCTATTATTTTCCTCTATTTCTTTGCACTGATCACTGAGGAAGGCTTTCTTATCTCTCTTTGCTGTTCTTGGGAACTCTGCATTCAAATGGGTATATCTTTCCTTTCTCCTTTGCTTTCCACTTCTCTTCTTTTCACAGCTATTTGTAAGGCCTCCTCAGACAGCCATTTTGCTTTTTTGCATTTCTTTTTCTTGGGGATGGTCTTGTCCTATCTCCTGTACAATGTCATGAACCTCTGTCCATAGTTCATCAGGCGCTCTGTCTATCAGATCTAGTCCCTTAAATCTATTTCTCACTTCCACTATATAATCATAAGGGATTTGATTTAGGTCATACCTGAATGGTCTAGTGGTTTCCCCCACTTTTTTCAATTTCAATCTGAATTTGGCAATAAGGAGTTTATGATCTGAGCCACAGTCAGCCCCCAATCTTGTTTTTGCTGACTGTATAGAGTTTCTTCATCTTTGGCTGCAAAAATATTATACAGTGGAAGTGACATATAGATTCAAGGGATTAGACCTGATAGAGTGCCTAAAGAACTATGGAGGGAGTGGTTTTGTGACATTGTACAACAGGCAGTGATTAAGACCATCTCCAAGAAAAAGAAATGCAAAAAGGCTAAATGGTTGTCTGACAAAGCCTTACAAACAGCTGAGAAAAGAAGAGAAGCTAAAGGCAATGGAGAAAAGGAAAGATATACCCATTTAAATGCAGAGTTCCAAAGAATAGCAAGGAGAGATAAGAAAGCCTTCCTCAGTGATCTGTGCAAAAAAATAGAGGAAAATAATAGAATGGGAAAGACTACAGATCTCTTCAAGAAAATCAGAGATACCAAGGGAACATTTCATGCAAAGATGGGTACAATAAAGGACAGAAATGGTATGGACCTAACAGAAGCAGAAGATATTAAGAGGTGGCAAGAATACACAGAAGAACTATACAAAAAAAGATCTTCATGACCCAGATAACCACGATGGTGTGATCACTCACCTAGAGCCAGACATCCTGGAATGCGAAGTCAAGTGGGCCTTAGGAAGCATCATTACGAACAAAGCTAGTGGAGGTGATGGAATTCCAGTTGAGCTATTTCAAATCCTAAAAGATGATGCTGTGAAAGTGTTGCACTCAATATGCCAGCAAATTTGGAAAACTCAGCAGTGGCCACAGGACTGGAAAAGGACAGTTTTCATTCCAATCCCAAAGAAAGGCGATGCCAAAAATGCTCAAACTATTGCACAATTGCACTCATCTCACATGGTAGCTAAGAAAGGTAACAGTCATAATATGGGATGATACACGACAGTTCTCAGTTAAGCATACTTGGTTGGTGTAAACACTAAACATAGATTTAATTAAGAATTGCAAAATAACTACACTGGGAGAACAGGGGAGGTAAAACAGGGGGATGACTGATTAGAAGTCATCCATAGATAATATATAACATAGAGAGATGAGCAAATGCCACAGGACAGTTAGGAGACAAAACTTGTTGCTTCTAAGGAGGAAGATGACTAGGGGAGTAGGAAAGGATGGGTCAGAGATCCAGTGTTGCCATAAGCCTTTTAGTATCATTTGCCTATTGAAACTATACATATGCACTACTATATTAAAATAAGCTATTTTTTAATAAAATGATTAATTAAAACATGCAGCAGCTGTGCTTGGTTGCTCAGTCATGTGACTCTTTGAGACCCCCATGGACGGCAGCCCGCCAGGCTCCTCTGTCTATGGGATTCTCCCGGGAAGAATACTGGAGTGGGTTGCCATGCACTTCTCCAGGGGATCTTCCCAGCCCAGGGAAGGAACCCAGGTCTACCACATTGCAGGCGGATTACTTACCGTCTGAGCCATGAGGGAAGCCCAAATAAAATGATTAATTAGAAAAAAAAAAAAAACTGCAACAAGCAGCAGCATACCGGTGTGATTTTGAGAAGCACTGGAGCCAGAATGCCTAGGTTCAAGCTATCAACCCTCCACCTTCAAGTTACCCAGTCACTCTGTGCCTTGCTTACCTCTTCTATAAAATAAAGAGGTCTAAATAAGGTTACATATGTCATTACAATGGGACCTGGCAAAAAGTTAAGTCTCAAAAAATGTTAGCTGTTAACAGACAACACAGAGATGGTTAAGAGGATGAACTCTGAAGGCATGCAGTTGACTAGATATATGATGATATCCTGGGCTTCACAGGTGGTTAGTGGTAAAAAATCTACCTGTCAGTGCACAGACACAAGAGCCATGGGTTCCATCTCTGGGTCGGGAAGATTCCCTGGAGGAGGGCATGGCAACCCACTCCAGTATACTTGCCTGGAGAGCCCCATGGACAGAGGAGCCTGGTGGTCTACAGTCCATAGGGTTGCAAAGAATTGGACATGACTGAAGTGGCATTTAACAAATGCTTACAGAGCTCCTGCTGTCCTAGCCCTCAACCCATAGAAGACCAGAATCTTGACCTCAAAGGATTATAGTTTGAATGGGAAGTCAAGACAAATATACAAGCACTGCTGCTGCTGCTGCTGCTGCTAAGTCGCTTCAGTCGTGTCCGACTCTGTGCAACCCCATAGACGGCAGCCCACCAGGCTCCCCCGTTCCTGGGATTCTCCAGGCAAGAATACTGGAGTGGGTTGCCATTTCCTTCTCCAATGCATGAAAGTGAAAAGTGAAAGTGAAGTTGCTCAGTCGTGTCCAACTCCTAGCGACTTCATGGACTGCAGCCTACCAGGCTCCTCTGTCCATGAGATTTTCCAGGCAAGAGTGCTGGAGTGGGGTGCCATTGCCTTCTCTCATACAAGCACTAGAGGGTAGTAGATAACCATGCCATCAGAATGTCAAAGAGCTGAGAGACGAGATTCTAGCTGATCAGGAAAGGAAATCTTGATCTGTGTGCTAGTACCACTTCACCCTCATTAGAATGGCTATTATCAAAAACACAGAAAACAAGTGTTGGCAAGATGTGGAGAAATTAAAAGCCCTTGTGAACTACCAGAGGGAAAGTAAAACAATGCAGCTTCTGTGGAAAAACAACCCAATGGTTCCTCAAAACATTAAACATTGAATGATCATTTATTTGATGAGGCAATCTCACTTCTGGCTAAATACCCAAAAGAAATGAAAGCAGGAACAAGAATAGGTGTTTGCACAACCATGTTCACAGGAGCACTATTCCCAGTAGCCAAAAAGTGCAAACCACCCAAGTATCCACTGATACATGAATGAATAAACAAAATGTGGTATATACAGCCAATAAAATGTGATTCGGCCTCCAAAACGGATGAAATTCAGATACCTGCAATAACATGGATGAAACTTGAAGACATTATACTAAGTGAAATAAACCATATACAAAAAGACAAATATTTTATGATTCTATTTTTAATGAGGTATCTACCTAGAACAGGCAAATTCAGAGAGGAGGTAGAACAGTGGTTACCAAGGGCTGGATGGAGAGGGAATGGAGAGTTACTGTTTAATGGGTACAGAGTTTCAGTTTGGGATGATGAAAAAGTTTTGGAGACCACAGTAATGGCCATATAACAGTGTAAACACTCTCAATGCCCTGGAACTATACATTTAAAAATAGTTAAAATAGTAAATTTGATATATTTTGTTACAATTAAAAAATAACATTTAATTTAAAAAAAATCTGCCAGGCAAATAAAAAATGGTGAAGGACCAACAGAGATATTCCAGGACAGGGAAACCTCATATGTAAACAAAGAGGAAGGAAACATAGCTTAGTCTGGCTAAAGAGTAGGACATAATGAAAATGAAAAGTGGGTCAAGGAAGTTCAAAAAAGTATGCTGGGACTACTACCTAATAGTACATAGCCACAGTACCTTCCAGTACACTTTAGTACATGGTTAATGGGTTTGCATTATATAAATAGCAATGAAAAGGCATGAAAATATTTTGAGTAAAAGAAATAAACACAATAAAAATACTGAACTTGTTTGCAGTGCCATAGGCATGGCTATGTTCACAAGGATATAACCGACAAAAAAGAAAAGAAAAACTGCATGTGCTTTGAGATGGTCACAACCATGAAGCTAAAATAATGGGATTTTAAATACAAAGTGAAGATATCCATGAACGTGTTACCTGTTCTCCTTTACTGACTTAGAATACTTGCCCTGAGACTGAAAAAGCATGTAAAGGACCAGATCCTTCTAAGAAAAGTAAGGAAGGTAAGAGGACCCAGTTGCCGAGGAGGAACAATTTTCCTGGTTGATCAGAGAAGCCTTTCTCTGACAAAGTGAGCAGAACCAAATGGAAGAAGCCATGCAAATCTCTGACAGAACGGCCTCTAAACAGAGGAAAGCGCAAGCACAACAATGAGCCGAGAGCATACTTGGTATGTTCAGAATTCACCAAGGGAGCCGGTGTGCTAGAGTGGACTCAGTGTCAGGGGAGGCATGGTCAGAGCTGAAGTCCTAGAGGTGGAGGGTTTGTATCATATTGGGCCTTGTAAACCACAGTAAGGACTTCAGATTTTCTTGAGATTAATGAGAAGCTCTTGGAGGGTTTTCAGCAGAAGAGTAACAAGACCTGGTTTATAATTTAAACGTTGACACTCTGAAAGCTGCAGGGAGAACAGTATGTACCGGGCCAAGAAGGGTGTGGCAGGGACATCTACTGGGACACTCCTGCAATAAACCAGATTAGAGGTGCTAGTAGCCTGGTCAGGCTAGCTGGTGGAACAGTGGTGAGGAGTGGTCAAATTACATTTAAAAGGTAGAGCCAGTGAGAATTTCTGGTAGTTCAGATGTGGCATGGCAAAATTAGGAATTAAGGATGACTTGATTTAGGAGTACCAGTTAAAAAAAAAGCAAAACAAAACAGAAATCCAAATTAGATGCCTCTTCTCCAAAAACATTCTTCTTCCTATAAAAAGTGCCCTAAAAGCCTACATAGCCTTGATTCTTATTCAGCTATTGAAATGTAGACAGAAAAATCCTGTTAAAAATCAGGTCAGTTATGAAGAGCCTGTGCTTGCTCTTGGCAAAGCATTGGCAAGGGAAACAGTCCAAGGAAACCTCGTTTGGTTCTTCCAAGTGTAGAAACTACACTCACTCTCTTCCCCTCTTAGCATGAGACCTGCCATATACATACACATGAGCCAGTACTTGATGGCATCAGTGTTAAACCTGAGGTATAAGTGTACTGACTAATGGGTGTAAGTCAGGCGGGCCTGCGAGGTGTCTCCCATCTGCCCTTCCAGATCTATTCGTCAACCCTCCCCCACACTACTAAACAGGCTACACTAATAGGCTTCCTTGCTTTGGCCTCCAGTTGGGTTCCACCAATAGGCAGCATAAGGAGACCGAAAAGGAGAGAGGAGAGTGAGGTCAGGTTATTTCCTCAGCTCCCTCCTTATGGGGTCGCCTGACCTGGCTGGATCCTTTAACTGAAGGGCACAGCTCCATCAGAGATCACAAAGGCTCCCCACTTCCCAGTCCATGAAGTGTTCCTTGTCCATGCCTCTTCAAGCTGAGGGTAATCACAGAACCTTACTCAAAAAGCCCCTTAGTACCGTGCCATCTCTATACCCTAAGTTCACAAATATGGTCACTTATTCCCTGGTGGCACAGATGGTAAAGCGTCTGCCTGCAATGTGGGAGACCTGGGTTCGATCCCTGGGTCAGAAAGATCCCCTGGAGAAGGAAATGGCAACCCACTCCAGTACTCTTGCCTGGAAAATTTCATGGATGGAGGAGCCTGGTAGGCTATAGTCCATGGGGTCGGACATGACTGAGCAACTTCACTTATTAAACTCCACTCAAATTACCCATTTTTGGAGTGTTATCCATGCCCTGACAGGACCATATAAGAAGATTTAGGAGGGTGGCATTAAGTAATAAGAAAAATTTCAAACCACAGGCAGGTCACTTCATTTGAACAAACAGCAGGAGCAGAGAAGGGCTTTCCTGGTGGCTCCCATGGTAAAGAATCTGCCTGCAATATAGGAGACCCTGGTTTGATTCCTGGATTGGAAGATCCCCTGCAGAAGGGATAGGGTACCCACCCCAGTATTCTTGGGTTTCACTGGGGGCTCAGTCAGTAAAGAATCCGCCAGCAATGTGGGGGACCTGGGTTCGATCCCTGGGTCATGAAGATGCCCAGGAGAAGGGCACGGCAACCCATTCCAGTATTCTTGCCTAACACCTTTCTTGTTCTCAGATATGGTAAATACCCTTGCAAAGTAGCACAATTATTTTCTATGGGAAGTAATCAAAATGTTCATGGTAACAGGTTGGAGACCAGGTGGCATTATAAATTACAAGGAGATCTACAAGTTCCCTGGAATCACATATAAAATTTTGCATTTTTCTGAAGAAGTGATAGAGTTTTTCAGTTTTCAAATAGATTTATGCCCCCCTAAAAAAATCAGTGCTAAGAGATTCCCAAAGAAATGCTCCTGAATTATAAATTTACCAACCTTAATTCTTCCCTAGAAATGTTTTGCTAATACAAGACAGACCATGATTGCAGGAAAATATCTAGTAGACCACCAGCTACAGTAAATGGACTGCTTACCAAGTACAAAAAATAAAGAGGCACGATACATTCCACTTTGTTTACAGAACCTATTAACTCCTTCAAACACTTAGTACCCACCCAGTGATTTGAGCTTCCCTGGTGGCTCAGACGGTAAAGCATCTGCCTACAATGCAGGAGACCCAGGTTCAATCCCTGGGTCGGGAAGATCTCCTGGAGAAGGAAATGGCACCCACTCCAGTATTCTTGCCTGGAAAATCCCATGGATGGAGGAACCTGGTAGGCTACAGTCCACGGGCTCACAAAGAGTCGGACACGACTGAGTGACTTCACTTTCAGTGATTTGAAGGTATGTCAGTATGGCTGAAGAACCATTTCCTGAGTGAAATAAACCAAACACTTCAGAAGAGGTTTCAGCTTGCAGCACTGGTCTTCCTGGTATTAAACTAGAAAATTTAAATTCTACATGAATCCCATTTAATTTTGCAATCTTGGAACAAAGGCAAAAAGAAATCACCACTCCAGAGTGTAGTGGAAGAATGAACATATGACTAATATGTTCATTTGGGGATTTACACATTTTGTCATAAAGGCAAATTGATGCTCAAGACAACAATAATGTATATTCAAGAGTGGATCATCTTAGAAACTTACAGAGAGGGCACTGATATATACTTTAACTCTTGAATGGTCCTAATATCCTTTATACACAGTCTAGAATGTTAGTATCTTAAGTCATTTAAAATAACTTAAGACATCACAGGAGAAGGCAATGGCAACCCACTCCAGTACTCTTGCCTGGAAAATCCCATGGACGCAGGAGCCTGGTAGGCTGCAGTCCATGGGGTCGTGAAGAGTCAGACACGACTGAGCGACTTCATTTTCACTTTTCACTTTCATGCATTGGAGAAGGAAACGGCAACCCACTCCAGTGTTCTTGCCTGGAGAATCCCAGGGATGGGGGAGCCTGGTAGGCTGCCGTCTATGGGGTCGCACAGAGTTGGACACGACTGAAGCAACTTAGCAGCAGCAGTAGCAAGACATCACAACTGTTACTGAAATAACATTTCACAATGTAGATATTATTCAAATGCCTCACCTATTGAAAAAACAAAAAAGCAGGTGTTTGCTAAAACATACAGAGTGAACAAAACTTCAGCACACTGACTGTTCTGCTGATGTCTACAGTCAAGTTATTACCTGGCACTGAAGAAGGCTGTGCTTAGGGAAAGAACTGGCTTTGGAGTCAGGCAGCCTGGGTTGAAACTAGATTTCTATCACCAGAGCATAGCATTAGCTGTCATAAGTACTGAGTGAATTCACATAAAGGGCTGAGAAAGGGGAATGGTAAGCTCTCAATAAATGCTACGTATTATTTCCAAACCCACTTTACCAATTTTTCTGGCTGGCAGAGACCCGATTCTGTTTGGCTATAACCCTTTCTTATAAACACGTGCCCTGAGTTGATGAGCCCAATGCCTAGTGTCCTAGTCCATTCAGACTGCTGTGAGAAAATACCTGAGACTGGTGGCTTAAAAACAACATTTATTTCTCACGATTCTGAAGGCTGGAGAGTCCAAGATCATGATGCTGGCCAATTTGGTATAGTGGCTGAGAAGGGCCCACTTCCTGGAGCACCGAGAGCATCTTCTCGTGGTGTCTTCACGTGGTGGAAGGGGTGAGGCAGCTCTTTGGAGCCTCTTTTATAAGGGCACCCCATTCATGAGGGCACCCCTCACTCTGACCCAGGCCCCTGCCAAAGGCCCCCACCTCCTAATACCCTCTCATTGCCCATCAGGTTACAGTGTATGAATTTGGGGAGGACACAAATATTCAGTCTGTAGTTCCCAACTTCATGATTAGTCAAAGTCAGTCTACTCCAAGATATCCAACAAGCAAGGCTCTCTTTTCTTCCTCTGTATATTCTCATGTGCATAGTTCCAAAGTAGTCATTCACTTACTAACCTTGGACAAACAACTACACCTCATGGACTATCTCTTCATCCATAAAACACAACTAACCTTTGCATGGTTCTTATGATTAGAAGTGATAGAGGTAAAGAATCTTTTTTTTTCAGGCCGCACTGTGTGGCCTGTAGGATCTTAGTTCTCCGACCAGGGGTCGAACCTGTGTCCCCTGCATTGGTGTGCAGACTGTTAACCACCAAACCACCAGGGAAGTTTGAAAAGAATCTAAAACGAAGCCTGGCAAATAGTGAATGTTCAGTATGTAATGGCTCCTTGGAATATCACATTTCTATATTGTGAATGAAAAGTTTTAAAGCAATGCGTACTAAGTACTTCCCGATAATCCAAATCTTACCAGATTCTCCTGCTGCTGCTTCTACTAAGGTCTCATTCATCCCCTTTTTATTTTCCTTAGATGACCACAGATCTTAACTACTGAGTAGGCTATTCTGCCTTGTTTAATTGATCATCCATTTTCTCTAGTCAATACTTAACCCCAAAACAATTAAAATGAAGGACTTCACTACTCTATTCTAATCAAGTAGTCAGAATAACAGACAGCAGTGATTCCCAACAAACACTTCCCTTTTAAAGAAAATGTCCAAACTGCTGTCTTTGATGGAATCAACCCTGTGTTCTATACCACAACTGACCTACATTGGGTCATCAGCTTCTCTGCCCGGGGCATCTGGAATTAGATCACAAAAATGGTGGTGTGTGCTTGAACCAAACTGAAAGAGCAACGAATGTAAGGAACGGCATCAGCATGAAGGCAAGGCAAGTTGACACGACAGAAAAAGAAAAACCATGAGTAAGTAGATTGGCAAGTCTGTGGAGAAAACCAACATAAATCAGAGAAAGACAGCAGACAATAGGAGCCCTACAAGAAATGGATATGGCCCAGACACTCTGGTGGTGTACCCTTCTAAGAAATCCTATCTTTATTTCAGCAAGTCTGTATGTCTTGTTCCCATGGTTAAAGAACTCAAAGAACAGTAATAGTCTTCATCAATATCAGTGTAGAAAGATTTAATTAGAGCCAGGCCTAAAACAGTATTTACACTCTGGCAAAAATAACTGTCAAAATTAATAAACAGAAACTTCAATTAAATAGAGTTGGGAGACTAGAAGGGGGACCTCAAACACCCTGTGATAACGGCAAAGCCCAACAGGGAGAAGACTGATTCCTCTTCTTTCCTGGCGAGGACTCAGCCAATGAAAAGCCATGGACTCTTTGCTTACTGTAGCCTCCCACCTTCCTCTGCCCCTCTGTATTAAGTGTTCTCCTCCCTGAGCTTGTAGGGATTAGCATGTGGCTCCCCATGGTTGCAGACCCCAAACTGCTCTTCTCCGCAGATCCCAAATAAACCCATCTTTGCTTAAGAAATGTCTGGTAGTCTGTTACAGGTCAACATGCCAAACCACTGAGTCTTAACAAAGAAGTCCTCTCCTTGTTATAGAACCACCACCAAAAACTCAGACGCTTAGAGGAAACAGGAGAAAGAAGTGGATTAGCAGCACCCTGTGAGTTTCTTCAGGTCCAGTCGTGCTTTTCATATTAAATCTACAATAAATTTCTTCCTTTACACACACACACACACACACATGCACGCACTGCTCTCTCCCATTTTCCTAAACTATCTCTCATTTTCTGCTTTCCACGGAGATAAGAGTACAAGAAAAGAACAACTAGAGGTGATGACAAATTTCAAAGGACACTCAGTCTTGCTGGCTGAGAGGTAACAGAGAAGAGAAAATGGTCAACTACACAGTATATAATTTCCTACCTGAAGAGAACAGTCATTACTCAGTCTCAATCGTCTGTCACCATATAGGTCCTAACTTCAAATTTTCAAAGGAAGACAAACATTTAGACTGTTTATCTAAAGTTCCTAGTTTTTAAATGTTGTCAATAAATTTAATTTTCTCCTAAAATGACACAGACTGGTTCACTGGCTGCAAACGTGCAATACTGTAGACCTGTTTTTTTTTATGTAACTTCCGAGATTTTTAGCTTCCCCAGATATGTTTATTTAACATCTATATATGCAAGGCCTATAGTCAGATATTGGGCAAAGCACTACAAAGACTGAACCTCATTTATTTTCCTCCTCTCATGTTATTGTAGAATAAGGGATTCATTCAACATGTTATTCCTCAGAGACAACTTAAAACCAACAGTATTAACATCTTATTAATTATTAATTAATTCCAAACTAAGCCATTTTCTCTGAAAGGGCAGCCTGGAAACTCTTCAAAGTTAAATGCCTAGGGTGTGATGAAAAATGGTTTACAAATGCTTTGCCACTTCTGTAAATATCATAGCTAGCCTTTGGGCCTTGATGTCTGCTACTCTTTCAGCCTGGAAGGGCTGCCGCCTCCAGAAGCCTTCCTATGTTCTCCCTTATCATCCTGAACTTAGCCCCTCAGAGTTCACTACACACACTACTGAAACCATGCCGTTGTTGTTTACCTCCCCATACTTAAAGGATAAAGCCTATATAGAACACAGGATTCCATCTCCAGAAGCATGACTAGATGGGCCATGTGCCTGAATACAATGAATCTGCTCCTTCAGCAGGCCAACCACTTTCTTAGCAGCTACCAGGTACCTTGCAACTAGGGCTCGTTTCTTCACTCAATAATAGTACGGTGAAGAAGTCTCTACCCTCTCAGTACACATTGCATTGAAGTTCAGAGAATGAAACGATTAAGGGTTAAACACAGAGTAAAAAAATACATGGCTCCTTTTCAGTTCATTACCATTATAGTTGTGTGGCTTTGGGAGTACCACTTAATTTCTCTGAGCCTTAGTATCTTCTGTCCAATAAAAACGCAGATAATGCCAACTTTACTAGGTGGTTGTGAGAAGTGAATAAGGAATTCTAAGAAGGGCTAAGCACATGGCATATGCTATAATTCATATATATGCTGCCAAAAATACCTTTTAAAGAAACCAATACTCCAAGTGACTTCACAAATGATTTTTAAATCCTTGACAGTTAAGTCAAAGAGGAAATAATTCAATAATTGTGTCAAATTCATAGTCTATAGACTACCAAATAGTTGTTTAGTTTTATGAAACTACAATTTCTATCAAGCTCGAGAAAAACCAATAAACACCTCATAATCCATGCTTTGTAAAGCAAATAGTTCAAGGATTGTCATGTATATTTATCATGGCAAAACAAAAACCTGTATGTGAAAAGTCAGAAGACAAATTTTAGCTTAGCATTAGGAAGAAAATCTAAGACTTCCAGATAACCTACAGCTATCCAATAACATAGTCATCAGCTTCCCTGTAGACAGACTAATGCCTGTGCTCCACCACCCCCAAGATGTTGTAACCCCAGAACCTATGAATATGTTATGTTACATGGCAAGAGGGAATTAAGGCTGAAAAAGAGATTAGAACTGCTAAACAGCTGACCTTTTTTTCAAAAAAATTTAAATGACTTTAGCATATTTTTTTATTCATTTATTTTTTGGCCACACTGCACAGAATGTGGGATCTTAGTTCCCTGACCAGGGATCGAACCCACACCCCATGCAGTGGAAGCGTCGTCTAAACCACCGGTGCGTGTGCATGTGTGGATGCTAAGTCGCTTCAGTTGTATCCAGCTCTTTGTGATCCTATGGACTGTAGCCCACCAGGCTCCTCTATCCGTGGGACTCTCCAGGCAAGAATGCTGGAATGGGTTGCCATGACCTCCTCCAGAGGATCTTTTCGACCCAGGGATAGAACCCATGTTTTCTGCAGCTCCTGTATTGCACGTGGATTCTTTACCGCTGAGCCATGGGGGAAGTCCTTTAACCACTGGCTCACCAGGTAAACTCCTGAGGACCACCCACCACTGAACAGCTGATCTTGAAACAGGGAAATAAGATCACTGAGGCAGGCCCAATATAATCACCAGGGTCCTGTATACATCAAAGAGGGAGGCGCTAGGAAGCTAACACAGCTTTCCTAGGATTCTTTACAGATGAAGTTCAAGCAGATAGACAAGTTGTTCACAGTGTGTTGGAGGGTAGGTAAAATGTCATGATGCCTCAGATAAGGACTGTCAAGTAGGGTCTAAGCAAAACCCCTGAAATGGCATGCACATTTTTGAGTATGCAACACTTGCTCCCTTTCTCAGTAGAGAGAGTTTAAAATGTTCAAAGATTCTCAAAAGGAACTGTTTAATAAGAACATTCTTTCTCAGTTATTCCTAACAGTGAGCTTTTAACATTTCATGATTTTCTAAGAGAGCAAGTCTCAAAATGTAGCCCATCAAACAACAAACGTTGATGTTTTGTACATGAAAATTCACCAAAGGTTGTTTGTAAAATGTAGATTGCTGAGTTCCACCCCAGACAGAATCTCTGGCAGCTGTAGGAAAGTTCATTATTTAACAAACTGGGGGAAGAGAAGACAGGGAATGCTATGAAACATTAGGCTGAAGAAGTTAAAATTGTTCTCTTAAATCTTAAAATCTCAATGCACTCACCATGCCATTAACTTCATGTAACATTTTTTTTTCTGGGCCTCAAGTAGCTCAGAATATGTAGGCAAATGCCTACGCCAAATTTTTTATATTACAATTCATCATATGGAGAAATTGAATGGTCAGCAGGTAATAATTATACATCACGCTCAGTATGCACTCGCCCCTCTTGTAAAGAAAAATAATGCCTGGCACACTACACTGGAAACTATTAAATACTAGGAGAATTGTGTTGTGTTTAATGACAACTTTCTACAATAAATTTTGCGAAGAAAAAGGAATTTCAAGGACTACCCAAGTTCCACAAGGGTTAATTCACAACTCACTGCAGTTGCCCAGCAACAGTGAGACCTGAGAGGAATTCAAGATGAAGCACTCTGCTTTGGATAACAGGCATAGTTCACAGCACATCCCAGGAAAAATTTAAATAACCCTAGATTCTTACATCTCCCCATCCATAGAAAAACACTAAGATAATAAACATTAAAATCATTAACATGACATATCTGTTATGATCGGCAGTAATCTTTGCTAAGATACACGCTTGACTGCATGCATTTCCTAGCCAAAAACATTTATATGCAATCTGGCTTACTCCCCCACCCCCACCTCTGCAGAGCAGTTCCTCAGAGCTGAGTGGCTGTCTCCCGGGCTATAAAACTCAGTAAGACCTCGAATAAAACTTAAACTCACAACTCTTACGTTGTGTCTTTAAGTCGACACCTTCGTAAGATTCACCCCCCTAAATTTTCACTCTTTCAAGTTCATGTTTTGCTTAAAACATTCTTCTGGACCTATGTCTGATGATGTCTAGACACTTACAAATGGGGTCCTTCACCAGTCCTGGCATAGCGCAATCCCAGTGGCCTCGAAGGCCTCCGAACTGAGACGGGTCAGGAGAATGAATAAAAGCAGCTAACGATGACGTCTGAATGTCAGCAAACTTGGGCAATTAGTCAACTCTAAAGACACCTGAAATATGACTGGGAAGGGGCCTGAGACAGGCCTCACAACCCAAATTCCAAGGCAAGGTCACGAAGAAGCCAGGCAGCCAGGAATGGAGTCAAGTTCTCCTAGCTTCCAAGAAAGCCCTTTGCGGCATGCACTAGACCACGTCAGCAGGCCCTCTCCCAGAAAAAAGGATTAGGGAACGGTGACCTCCGGGCGTCTCCACACCGAGATGCAGGCCCTCGAACAAAAAGCCCCTGCCCCAGGCCCACTGCTCAGGTACACAGAAGCTGAGCGAGCCCCGGCCACTCACCCCGCAGCCACTGCGTACTGTGAAACCATCTCCAACTAGCTCCACGGCCGACAGACCACCTAGCAGCCCCCTTAACCAGCTCTGCGCTTCTGCGACTGCCAAAGCCCAGAAGGCAACGCAGCAGCCGCGGGTCACAGCCTAGCCTCCAGGAGGCCGCCATCTTCCCGGCCTTCTCCTGGGCTGCCCTCAGCACAGCCTGATCGCCCAGTCATCAAGGCCCGCCCATGCCCCGCCTCCCACCAGGGGACACGCCCCCCTAGAGGCCAGCGCGCCTCTGAGTCAAGTTCTAGCCCCGCCTCCAAACTAGTTGGCCCCGCCTCCCGGCCCGGAGGCTGCGCGGTTGGGTCAGTGAGGCCCTCCCAGACCCGCCGTTCATCTTGTCCGCCCGCCCCCAGGCTGCCCTCAGAGCCGCCTGATTGCAGTTCGGGCCTCGTCGCGTTGGCCTAGGCGGAGCGCCAGGAGCAGAACCGTGCGAAGGTTGCAAGGCGCGAGTACCGCTAGTCCCGGCCATGTCTGGCTCTCACGCTCCAGAGGGAGACTGTTGCTCACGGCAGTGCCGCGCGCAGGTAGGGGCGGGGCCGCCGGTGCCCTCTATTCCCAGGAGGCGAGGCGGCGGCGGAAGCGGGGCGCCGGCCGGGTGGGGCTTCGCGCCGCACCGGACGCGACCACCGTGCGCTGCCGCTTGCCCCCCGCGGGTGGACCTGAGGCCTCGGCCTACGCGGCGAGCTCTGCTCCAGCGCTGCGGTTTTTTCGGCGGCAAGGGCTGGGCACCAAACGTTGAAAAGGGAAAAATAACTGAGGGGGAGCATTGGGCGTTTTTAATGTGTGTTTCAAAACAATTTAACATAAAGACAGACCTTCGGGGAAACGAGAAACTCTGGAATGGAATTGGAGCTAGGACCGTCCTCTACAGCTGTTTTCCTGCGACCTGGCCACCATCCATCCCTTCGTTTGCCGCTCAGTAGGCAGTGGGAAGACGTCCGCGGAGCCATCTCTTCGGACTGTAGCCAGCACTTTTACTTTGCGCAGTTGCGCTTTGATACCTGGGTTTAGGTTGATTATGGAATGATCTTAAAAAGGATTTTTCCTTAAGCAGAAGAGGAAAATCCACCCTTGGGCTGCGCATCCCTTTTCATTCAGGAACACCCACGTGCTCAGGGTGATTAAGGGCTTGGCCTTGGGTATGGAGGAGATCTAGAGGCATGAACAAGTACAACGTGAGAAGCCTTGCTTAATGAAGAGGCAGAGAGGGAAATTCCCCCCGCCCCTAAACTCGCCCCTTTATTTCTCCTGTTATTATCTCTTGGGGCTGAAGGTCCCAATTAAAAAGTAGTAACGTGGCAGGTTTTATTGGGAAATTCTTGGCATCCACTATTGTATGAATAAGTTTCGTAACAGATTAGCAAAGTCTCTTATTTTCTTCTTCCCACGTACTGCTGCTGCTAAGTCGCTTCAGTCGTGTCCGACTCTGTGCGACCCCGTGGACTGCAGCCCGCCAGGCTCCTCTGTCC
Source organism: Okapia johnstoni (assembly GCA_024291935.2). Lineage (NCBI taxonomy): Eukaryota > Metazoa > Chordata > Mammalia > Artiodactyla > Giraffidae > Okapia > Okapia johnstoni. The sequence continues at coordinate 14,317,895 of CM044325.1, forward strand.
ATGGGATTCTCCAGGCAAGAGTACTGGAGTGGGGTGCCATTGCCTTCTTCCCGCGTACTACAGTTTGTTTATTCCTCATTTCACTGCCATTTAAAAACTTGCACACTGTCTGCCTCTACAAGGGTTAGGTCAGTACCTGCTGGAGTTACTGACTTTCAACACACCCTGAAAGGAGTAGAGCGGAGATCAGGAATGAGATACTCGAGGAAAAACTGGCAGAGCAGGCTGTCAGACAGTTGTTTTCAAGAGAACGTTTTTTGAGTCTTAATTTCTTGCATTTTTCTCCTGTCTAGAAAAGCACTAAAAGAATTGATGGAGACGTCTGTTCTTCGTGACTAGCATCAACCTTCTGGTGATTAAAATCAACCCTTGGCCAAAATGTGGGCTTGATTTCGTGTAACTCCCCTTCACTAAAATAATTTACCTACTGACCTCCCTTCTCACCACTTTGGATCAGTTCCTCAGAACTAAGAGGCTGTCTCCCTGCCTGTAGTCCTCATTTTGCCCCCAATTAAACTTAACTTTGAGGTTGTGCCTTTTTTTTCAGTCAACATAGCTTTTTAAAAACTATCCCCTGGAGTATAAATTCCGTTAATACAATGACTTTGTTTTGTTCATGGCTGAATTCCCAGAAGTGTTTCATGCATGGTAGACAGGCAAGGAATGCTTAAAACTGGTATCACTATCCACTTAGCAACTCAGCCAACTAAAAACTTAGAATTCCTTGAAGCCTCTTTTTTTTAAGTTTTCTTACCCAAAGCCTGTCCTTTTTAACTTCTTTATCTTCCAAATCCATCTCCACAATCACACTTTAAAATTTCTTTTTGAAACTATTTTGCACAGCCTTTTGGTCTAGTCTGGTCTTTTGCTTCCTTAGTCATCCTTCAGCCTTTTCTCTTTAGTACCCCTATAGAAATGTTTCAAAAACAAGATGTGATCCAATCATCTTCTACTTAAAATGAGTCAGCAGTTATCAACCATATGTAACATAAAGTCCAAACTCCAGTGCATGGCATGAAAGATCCTTACAGTCTTTATCCCTGCCTGCTTCCATTCCACAGAATCTAATTCTAGTTGCAGGTACTTAGAGTTCTCTCTGACTGAAATGCCCTTTCTCCTCTTCACATACCTGCATACTCTGCCACATCCTTTATTAAAACTTAGCTCAGCATCCCTTCCTCTGTGGTCTTTCCCAACTCCTGCTCCCTCCCACCAGTAGCTTCTACTCCCATAATGCCCTGGACCATCTTGTTATATATTGTTTTGTGATTTCACAACTTTTACTCGAGTCTGAGCCCTCAGGGGTAAGGATTTCATCTTACTCATGTTTATTTCTTTGGGGCCTTCAGTAAAGGTTTGTTAAGTGAATAAGAAGGATATTCAATACGCACACAAAACAGGTACAAAGGGCAATTGCCATGACACAGAGTTTGAGGAAGTTCCACTTTTGCCTGAGAAGATGAGAGAAGGAATCATGGGGGAAGTGGATGTGAAGGCTGATAAGCAAGAATTTGACAGCTAGAATTGGGATAATTGGAGATGCAACATGAGCAAAGAGAAAAAGAGGTATTCTTGGCTGTCAAGATAATGTGTCTTAGTCATCTATTGCTGCATAGCAAGTATTCCAAAACTTAGGCATAACACAACACCACTGTCTCACACAGTTTATGACAATTAAGAATGCAAGAGAATTTAGCTCAGGGTTCTGGCTTAAAGTTTCTCATGAGATGTCAGTCAAGCTGTCAACTAGAGCAGCAGGCATTCAAACCTTGACTGCAGCTGGGATGTGCTTCGAAGCTCACAAAGTTACTTGCAGGCCTCTGTTCCTCCCATTTTATTGGCCCAAGCCTCAGTTCTTCCCTGTATGATCTGCATAGGTAATACCATATAACATGGCAGCTGGTGATCCAGAGGAGAGCGCAGAAGACAGAAGCTGTAGTCTTTAGTAACCTGATAGCAGAAGTGACATACTATCACTTCTCAGTCTGTCTTCATGCAGACCAGCCCCATACAATTTGGGATGGAACTCTACACCAGTATGTGGAAACCGGGAAGCTGGGATCATCATTAAGGGCCATCCTGGAGGTTGATTACTACATAGGTGGGCTAAAACTGAGAGATTTATGTAAAAAAAATGGAAAGAAAATATTTGAAAGTTAAATTGGAGCAAGAAAGCAGAAGGGCTTAAATAACAGACCCAGGACATGGAATTTGAGCATTAAATGATTAGAGGAAGGGAGTTTAAGTGATCAAAGTCGTGTATTATATTAGTACTAAAAATAGAGTGAAGGGTAGGCTGGAGGGAAACAGAGAAGTGGTAGGCAAAGAGGGCAAATAAAAGATAATGTTCATCCTTGCCAAATATGAGTCCATGAGAGCTTTACACTCTACTATTATAAAGTAAGAAAAGCTAGGATGATGGGAAAGTGAATTCCACAAAATTAACTGCATTCAATTTAAAGGACTGCCTTTTATTCTGATATTATCCTTCCTACTCTTACGTTAAACATGGACTTTCTTCTGTGAAGAATGTGATAATAGATGATTATAACTAATGTCCTAACTTGGCAATCTTACGTCAGTCCCTAAAATTTAAAGAACAACAGCAACGAGAGCTACTGGTCTTGAGATTCGGAAGTCTAGGAATCACTCATCCGGATTATTAATATAAGGAACTCGATACACAGAAAGAGGCACTGACTTGCCATAGGGCACTCAGCTAGTGGATATCAGAGTTAAAGCCAGGCTCCTTGTGTTACCGAGTCCAAGCTTGCTGTTTACCACACAATAGGCCAATGAATCGAGAGACAAGGTGTTGAGGCAAGGAAGAGACTTTAATTGGGGAGCCAGCAGCCTGACAATATGGCATGCTAGCACCTCAAAATAACCATCTTACTGGGGTCTGGATGCCAGGTTCTTTTATAGTTTACAGAGAAAGAAGCAAGGAGGAACTAAAGTAGAAAGGCAGAATGGAGAGGGAGATGCAGTGGGGAAGTGAAGTGAATGGGTCTTCAGTCTTGCAAAAATCTCCAAGGGAATGTCCAGCCTTCAGAAGGACTGTGTTAATCTTTTCAATGAGAGGCTTTAACAGTAGGTGAATCGTGAACTTCCAGATGTTCAAGCTGGATTTAGAAAAGGCAGAGGAACACAAGATCAAATTGCCAACATCTGTTGGATCGTGGAAAAGGCAAGAGAGTTCCAGAAAAACATCTACTACTTCTTTATTGACTATGTTAAAGCATTTGACTGTGTGGATCACAACAAACTGTGAAGAATTCTTCAAGAGATGGAAATACCAGACAGCCTTACCTGCCTCCTGAGAAATCTATATGCAGGTCAGGAAGCAACAGTTAGAACTGGACATGGAACACTAGACTGGTTCCAAATAGAGGAAGGAGTACGTCAAGGCTGTATATTGTCACACTGCTTATTTAACGTATATGCAGAGTACATCATGTGAAATGCTGGGCTGGATTAAGCAGAAGCTGGAATAAAGATTGCCAGGAAAAATATCAATAACCTCAGATATGCATATGATACCACCCTTATGGCAGAAAGTGAAGAGGAACTAAAGAACCTCTTAATAAAAGTGAAAGAGGAGAGTGAAAAGGTTGGCTTAAAACTCAACATTCAAAAAACGAAGATCATGACTTCTGGTCCCATCACTTCATGGCAAATAGATGGGAAAACAATGAGAGCCTTTATATTCTTTGGCTCCAAAATCACTGCAGATGGTGACTGCAGTGCTGAAATTAAAAGACACTTGCTCCTGGAAGAAAAGCTATGACAAACCTAGACAGCATGTTAAAAAGCAGAGACATTACTTTGCCGACAAAGGTCCGTCTAGTCAAAGCTATGGTTTTTCCAGTAGTCATGTATGAATGTGAGAGTTGGACCATAAAGAAGGCTGAGCATGAAGAATTGATGCTTTTGAACTGTGGTGTTGGAGAAGACTCTTGACAGTCCCTTGGATTCCATGATCAAACCAGTCCATCCAGTCCTGAATATTTATTGGAAGGACTGATGCTGAAGCTGAAACTCTAATACTTTGGCCACCTGATACGAAGTACTGACTTATTGGAAAAGACCTTGATGCTGGGAAAGATTGAAGGCAGGAGGAGAAGGGGATGATAGAGGATGAGATGGTTGGATGGCATCACCAACTTAATGGACATGAGTTTGCGTAAGCTCCAGGGCTCGGTGATGGACAGGGAGGCCTGGTGTGCTGCAGTCCATGGGTTCGCAAAGAGTCGGACACGACTGAGCGACTGGACTGAACTGAACTGATAGAGATTCAACTTATTGCTGTAGCAGATATTGTCCAGTTTCTCTTTATTATTTATTTGTTAATCCAGGATTCCTGATTATTTTCCTGTATATGTGTTTTGAATTCTCTTTGGTACACACAATTGTACCATCTTTTTGATTCCCTCATTAGTTGATGGGCTAAAATGCCTTTGACAGGTGTTCGTTTTATGATTGTAAGAGAGTCCCCCCCCCCCACCGCCACCAGGAAAACCTCTGAGAAATACATACCTCTATTATGTTTAAGTTGAAAGAAAAGATGGAGGAGATTAGAGCCATGGCTGGTTGTGAGCAGGTATCTCAGTGACATTCAAGGCTGATTTCCTTAAAATAACTGTCGTGGTCTAGGCTTGGGTTGGAAAAGAATTTCCTGACATGAGACAGAATGAGAGGGAAATAAAGTTTATTAGAGTGGGAGACGCTGTTAGAACAGCCGGCCAGGTCAAGGGAGAACCAGCTTTGAACAGGGTCCTTAGTCCACTTTTATACCCAGGGTACAAGGAGTGGGATAGGGATCTTCTGGGTCATTTGCTGATTGGATGAGGCATGTATACTGGGTGGGGCGAAGAGAAGGCAAACACCTCCCTATGGGGCAGGAGGGGAGACAGGTTATACTGCTCTGGAGGACCTGAAATCCATTAATAGTTAAAACATGGAGGAGGGAAGGACAATAAGGGTCTGGTTTTTCTGTTCCTGCAGTCCAAGATCTTCCTTGGTTTTATCTGCTTTTTCGTCCTTGGGTCACAACAATAACTAGATTGAAAAACTGGGGAAATGAAGTATTAATTGAAAAACTATTTAGGCCTTAGTTTTTAATATATACAAAATGACCCAGAGGGATGGGGTAGGGAGGGAGATGAGAGGGGGGTTTAGGACGGAGGGGGCACATGTACACCCATGGCTGATTCATGTCGATGTATGGCCAAAACCACCACAATATTGTAAAATAATTAGCCTCCAATTAAATAAATTAATTTAAAACATATATATATATATTTACAAAATACTGTTAAATGTTGCCCCCTAACTGTATGGAAGCTCTACTGTAAGAAGTTGATTGCACCCTATCTTTAGATATATCTTTCAAAATCCTTATTCTAAGTGAAAAATCAGACTTAACAATAACAAACAAGTAATATAGTTGACATTCAGGGGAAAGCTAAATACTAACTAAATCTTTTTTTTCTTGTCAATTCTTATTAAAATATGAATTCTGATTTTCACTTTTCTTACCATTCTGGGCAACTTAAATGACTGCATTTTTAGTAAATATACCTCTCTTGGTTCCTGCTGCTAAGTGATTATTTTTTTGAAATTGTAATTTTGTGGGTTTGAATGAAGCTCTACTAACAAAACTGCCTTATTGTTATTCCTGTAACAGGAAGCTGGCTAATGGTTCTAATACCTCAGTACTGAAAAGACAAAAGAGAAACGGGAGGCCCTTAATAACAGGCTATTTCCTATAATGTTTGCAACTTACTGTCCAAATTGATGGTTTTAAGGATTGAAAACTGCAGGAGTCTTCTCATTGGCTGCATTATAATATGTGATTAAAATATCATTTATATACCTAAAAAAGGAAATAGCAAATTATACAAGGCATCAGTAATTTTGACTAGACTTAAAAAGGAGAAATATAAGACAAACCAACATAGCTTTATTATTCATTTTAATTCAGGAATTTTTCATTTATTAAAGTGGAAAGGAAATGAACATTGTGACACACACTGTGCTGCCTGCTTTGTACCCATTATCAGTTCAGTTCAGTTGCTCAGTCGTCTCCAACTCTTTGCGACCCCATGGACTGCAGCACACCAGGCCTCCCTGTCCATCACCAACTCCTGGAGCTTACTCAAACTCATGTCCATCGAGTCGGTGATGCCATCCAACCATCTCATCCTCTGTCGTTCCCTTCTCCTCCTGCCTTCAATCTTTCCCAGCATCAGGGTCTTTTCCAGTGAGTCAGTTCTTTGCATCAGGTGGCCAAAGTATTGGAGTTTCAGCTTCAGCATCAGTCCTTCCAATGAACACCCAGGACTGATTTCCTTTAGGATGGACTGGGTGGATCTCCTTGCAGTCCAAGGGACTCTCAAGAGTCTTCTCCAACACCACAGTTCAAAAGCATTAATTCTTCAGCGCTCGGCTTTCTTTATAGTCCAACTCTCACATCCATACATGACTACTGGAAAAACCATAGCTTTGATACCTTATGGTAAACGATGTCGGATTCGTGATCTCCGAAGATTTAGCTTCGGGACCAGGGACCAGGCTGATCAGTCAAGAGCTTTTGTGTAGCAGAGTTTTATTAAAGTAAGAAAAGGGACAGAGGAAGCTTCTGACACAGACATCAGAAGAGGGCCAGAGTGCCCCCCTCACTAGTGTTAGCAAGGGAGTTATATACTTTATAAATCAAAGAATGTCTCAAGGTTGTAAAGATCTTACTAGACCCACTTCCATAATTTACATTTGAAGATAACAGGATTAGCCAGAACGTTTTCAGGAAGGGGAAACTGTCCTCAAGTAGGATACATTGTTGTTATAGACATTGTTGTTATATAATCCCTAGTACAGAGTTTAAACTGAGCAGGCTTAAAGGAAAAAAAAAATTTTTATGTGACTAAGACTAAGGAATGTAGACAGAAAAAAGAAAAAACCCAAAGTTTGTCCTTTCCTCCTTGAGAATTCCAGACCCCTCTTTCCTCGGGGACCCCCTGGACTTCTTATCAATCTGCCTAGGAATTGACTCTCTTGGTTTTTGACTAGACAGACTTTTGTTGACAAAGTAATGTCTCTGCTTTTTAATATGCTATCTAGGTTGGTCATAGCTTTTCTTCCAAGGAGCAAGCGTCTGTTAATTTCATGGCTGCAGTCACGATCTGCAGTGATTTTGGAGCCCAAGAAAATAGTCTCTCACTGTTTCCATTGTTTCCCCCATCTATTTGCCATGAAGTGATGGGGCCGGATGCTATGATATGAGTTTTCTGAATGTTGAGTTTTAAGCCAACTTTTTCACTCACCTCTTTCACTTTCATCAAGAGGCTTTTAGTTCCTCGTTGCTTTCTGCCATAAGGGTGGTGTCATCTGCATATCTGAAGTTATTGATATTTCTCCCAGTAATCTTGTTTCCAGCTTATGCTTCACCCAGCCTGACATTTCACATGACGTATTCTGCATATAAGTTAAATAAGCAGGGTGACAATATACAGCCTTGATGTACTCCTTTTCCTATTTGGAACCAGTCTGTTGTTCCACGTCCAGTTCTAACTGTTGCTTCTTGACTTGCATACAGATTTCTCAAGAGGCAGATAAGGTGGTCTGGTATTCCCATCTCTTTAAGAATTTTCCATAGTTTGTTGTGATCTATGCAGTCAAAGGCTTTGGCATAGTCAATAAAGCAGAAGTAGATGTTTTTCTGGAACTCTCTTGCTTTTTCGATGATCCAGCAGATGTTGGCAATTTGATCCCTGGTTCCTCTGCCTTTTCTAAATCCAGCTTGAACATCTGGAAGTTCACGGTTCACGTATTGCTGAAGCCTGGCTTGGAGAATTTTGAGCATTACTTTGCTAGTGTGTGAGATGAGTGCAATTGTGTGATAGTTTGAACATTCTTTGGCATTGTCTTTCTTTGGGATCGGATATATCCATTAATCCTCAGCATGTTCTCATTTAAAGGATGAGTAAGCTGAGGAATGGGCTTCCCTGGTGGCTCAGTGGTAAAGAATCCATCTGCCAGTGCAGGAGACACCGGTTCGATCTCTGGGTAGGGAAGAGCCCCCGGAGAAGGGAATGGCAGCCTACTCCAGTATTCTTGCCTGGAGAATCCCATGGACAGAGGAGCCTGGTAGGCTACAGTCCATGGGGTCACAAAAGAGCCAGACATGACTGAGCAACTAAACAACAACAAAACTGAGGCCCGAGGTCATATAAGCAATTAACCCTTAAGCCTGTGCTGAATCAGAACTTTAAAAAATGTCAACTTTCCCATATCCTTAATTTTATATTCTTAAGTCTGCTCCATCAAATTATCATTAGCAATACTTATCTAAAATAAAATACGTATGTAAAATATTAACAGTGAATATGGGAAAATACCATAATTTCAGATGTCCATGTAAGTAGCTGAAAATGTAGTCTGTTCAATAACAACCCCTCTTTGGACTCAGAGATGTTTTTTCCCCTTTACCCAGTGCTGAGATCTCTATAGGCAGGTTTGCTGACTGTGCTTTCTGCACAGTGCATCTTTCTTGTTCGCTTTAATCTGGAGAGTATAGTCCCTTGGGGTCCCATGTGTATGAAGGGATTTTCTATTGGATGCCACGTTTTGAGCACACCTTAGTTTTATCTTGTGCTTCTAGTGACTTGCATACCTATCAAAATTGAAGCACTAGGTCACCAGAGTTTTGCAAATGCCTTCAAGGAAGTTATAAGAGCTCACTTCTCGAGAGGGTGTGGAGAAAAGGGAACCCTCTTACACTGTTGGTGGGAATGCAAACTAGTACAGCCACTATGGAGAACAGTGTGGAGATTCCTTAAAAAACTGGGAATAGAACTGCCATATGACCCAGCAATCCCACTGCTAGGCATACACACTGAGGAAACCAGAATTGAAAGAGACGCGTGTACCCCAATGTTCATCGCAGCACTGTTTACAATAGCCAGGACATGGAAGCAACCTAGATGTCCATCGGCAGACGAATGGATAAGGAAGCTGTGGTACATATACACAATGGAATATTACTCAGCCATTAAAAAGAATATATTTGAATCAGTTCTATTGAGATGGATGAAACTGGAGCCCATTATACAGAGTGAAGTGAGCCAGAAAGAAAAGCACCAATACAGTATACTAATGCATGTATATGGAATTTGAAAGATGGTAATGGTAACCCTATATGTGAGACAGAATAAGAGACATAGATGCATAGAACAGTCCTGTGGACTCTGAGGGAGAAGGTGAGGGTTGGACGTTCTGGGACAATAACATTGAATCATGTATATTGTCATATGTGAAGCGGAACACCATTGCATGTTCTATGCATAGGACGGATGCTCAGGGATGGAGCGTTGGGATGACACAGAGGGATGGGAGGGGGAGGGAGGTGGGAGGAGGGTTCAGGAGGGGGAGCACATGTGAACCCATGGCTGATTCATGTCGATGTATGGCAAAAACTACTACAATATTGTAAAGTAATGAGCCCCCAACTAAAATAAATAAATAAATAAAGAAAGAAAGAAAGAAAGAAAGAAAGAAAGAAATTCAGTAAATATAAAAAAAAAAAAAAAAGAGCTCACTTCTCTTCCAGGTAGACTCACTCATTTCTTCAGTGGCCCCTGTGAAACCTTCTTTTCCAGCCAGCTAAGCAATATATTTTGAAATATTTTTTAAAATAATTTATCCAGCTGTTTTAGTTGTTTTCAAGGTAAGGGTTGTAAATCATTACTGCCAAAGTGGAATTCATGGTATTTCTTTATTATTGTTCATTTTAGCTTTACCAAAGAGGGGGAAGTGCTTTCTCTTTCTAAACAAATAATCACCAGACATATATAAAAGTGGGGCTTTTATTTCAGCTAGATTTACTGTGCTGATAATTTCACCATCTATATAAATGCAGAATCATCATGTTGTACATCTGAAACATAATGTTATATGTCAATTATATCTCATATTATTACTTATATAACATCTTAAACAGTAAGATGTTATCCCAACATATATCTTCATAGAATGTGGCCTAGAAAATATTAATTATGATTGCTTCTGAGTGCTTTTTATGTCATTTTCTTGACTTATATTCCATAATGAGTATACATCGCTTTTGTAATAATAGAAAACAGTATAATTACTATGGAAAAAGGACTTTTTTTTTAGAAAAAAAGATAAAATTGAACCAACACAGAGAAGATGGACAAATAACTATCATAGTATATATCATGTATATCATGTTTTAATGAGGTGTTTTGAATGAGATGTTTTGTTTAAAGAAATCTTCTGGGTAGACTGAAATGTGCCTCTTTCAGCACTAGATTCTATTTTATTTCAACCATTTCAGTAAGACACTTTGTAATATAATTTGGCATTTCCCCACCTCATTGTTATAACTTGTTCCATAGTATTGGACTGTGTGGCCCTTGACTGAATGATTCTAGGTTGCCAAACAATATGGTAGATCCACTTTCCAAACATTAAAAACAAAGTATATTTTGTAATAATTTTCTCCCTCACAGTACCCTCTCTGTGGTAGATTTTCTTAAACTTCCTTAAATTGGTTTTTTACTAGAGATATCTAGTACATATTATAGTAAGTATATATTATATAGTATATATTATAGTATGTAAGTATATATTATATATGTTATAGTAAGATATCAAGTAACTTACTGTAATAGTTACTTGATAAAATAATGTCTATTTAGAAATCATTATCTTCTTTTTAAGGACAAGGAACATCCAAGATACCTGATCCCAGAGCTTTGCAAGCAGTTCTACCATTTGGGCTGGGTCACTGGGACCGGAGGAGGAATTAGCTTGAAGCATGGGTAAGTTCCTGGCTGATTCTCCATGTAAGTAGACCACCAAGAGCCTAACGTGTATTATGTCAAAGAACAGCTGATGATCAGTTTCTTATGGTACTCAAGGTATTTAGTTTCTAAATAGAGAAACAGGTGTTTGCATAACCAAATGGAGTAAGTGTACTCCAGATGTTGCATATATAATAAATACCTGTGGACTTAAGAACCACAATTTGTAATCCAAATAATTTGGTCCTCAGTCTTTGGAGTACCAAAGTTAACTAACATGCTGCTGGATATGTTCATGTCTGGAACTGTAAAGAATCCCCTTTGGGTAGACAGGATTTGTTTCAAAAGTTCAGATACATATTTCAGAGTCACTTAGATACTGATTGTTAACCATCCAAAAATGCTAAAAATTACATTTTGAGTAAAAAAAGGCAATATGCCTTTCTAACTACATGTATCGTTATTAATGGACTTAATACCTGCAGGTCCATGTTGCTTACAGGACAAAACAAGAGGTATTTGACTTGAACTAGAAGGAATAAATAATATTTAATTGTTCATTAGATTTATTCAGTGTCATTCCTTTAAGAGGATGAAAAAATAAGTAACGTACTTACAATGAAAATAAAAGTTGTAGAATCTCATTCCCTTAAGTGTTTCTGGAACAGGATTAATATTTTTCCTCCTGAAATGTTTTAGGAATATTAATTGTCTGGAGGCTGAATATTAAATTGAGTAACTTGATTTATTTCTTTATCCTAATTCACTTTCTTTAACAAAATTGGACTACTACAATATTTATGTGATATTGAATATATAGAGTAACACGTCCAAGGAGGCTGCATTGTTTAGAAAAGAATGAAATGTAAAATGTAATCAGTAAAGATTTTTTTTTTTTTGGCCTTGCAACATGCAGTATCTTAGTTCCCCAACTAGTAATTGAACTCTCACCCCTTGCATTGGAAGCACAGCTTCTGAATCACTGAACCACCAGGGGAGTTTCCATAATCAGAATATTTTGGACAAAAGGGACTTTGTGGCATACCACAAGATGATACCATTGAAACTTCATCTGCTTCAAATTACCAAGAAACTCATGAAATATAATTAAATTGTGGGAAACGGCAGGAGAGGGCTTACTCAACAGCTGTCAGAGTTCACATGTAGGGAGGCTCTTGGTCTGGAAAGGTCCTGTTCCGTGTAGTACATGGTACCTCCATTACATGGGTCCTCTTACCGTCAACCCAGTGCTAGTGTGTCAATCAGTATTTCACAGGTTTTCAGAGTATTTTGCCAAAACTTTCAAGTTGACCTGTTCACAACAAAGCCCTGTAACAACATTTGTTTTTATTATGAGTGAGTGAGTGAGTGAAGTCGCTCAGTCGTGTCCGACTCTTTGCGACCCCATGGACTGTAGCCTACCAGGCTCCTCAGTCCATGAAATTTTCCAAGCAAGGGTACTAGAGTGGGTTGCCATTTCCATCTCCATGTGATCTTCCCAACCCAGGGATCAAATCTGGGTCTCCTGCATTGCAGGCAGTGCTTTACCATCTGAGCCATCAGGGAAGCCTGTTTGTATTCTAGTTGTTTCATTTTTTCATTTAGGAGTTGAGTCCTAGTAATTTTGTTTTTGAGCTGTATTATTTATAATAAATCATATTCTAAACCTTGCCTTTAGTAACCTGCTTTTTAATTGCATTGGCAGAAATACTAGTTTGTACATGTACGAATAAGGGCTTCCCAGCTGGCACAGTGGTGAAGAATCCACTTGCCAGTGCATAAGATTCAGGTTCGATCCTTGGGTCGAGAAGATCCCCTGGAGTAGGAAATGGCAACCCATTCTAGTATTTCTTGCCTGAAAATTCCACAGACAGAAGAGCCTGGCAGACTGCAGTCCACAAATTCCATGCACAGAGAAGCCTGGCAGGTCCATAGAGCCACAAAGAGTTGGACATGACTGAGCGCGCGCACACACACACACACACAGGCAGTGCAGTGATAAAAAAAAATCTGCCTGCCAATTCAGGAGACACAGTAGATATGGGTTAGGTCCCTGGGTCAGGAAGATCCCCACTATTAGGAAATGGCAACCCACTCCAGTATTCTTGCCTGGAAAATTCCATGGACAGAGGAGCCTGGTGGGCTACCGTCCACGGGATCACAGAGTCGGACGCAACTAAATACATACATACACACGTACATATGTAAGAAACAGAACTTTCTACCAAACTGAATTAAAATAACTTCCAATTGGCTCTTTAAAAAAAAAATAGCAAAATTACAAATAGAATGTAAGCAAGGGGCCATTGCAGATCTCAAGAGGAAATTTTTTTTTTATCATAAAGATATAAAAGACTATGTAATTAAAATGTAGAACCATTCACTAAAATTGTGTGTGGTTATGCTAAAGCACTGAGGGGCACATTTTAAAATTAATTGCCTTTGTAGCATTGCAGTCAATTTGTAGGGAAGTTGCATTGTATTTGTAAAATGCTTGTTATCAGATTCTTAATTGGTGAGGAGCGCCGCCTGGAGGTCACAGGTGAAAACAGCCACTATTGTATGTCACTGCATTTGCTGCTGCTGCTGCTAAGTCGCTACAGTCGTGTCCGACTCTGTGCGACCCCATAGATGGCAGCCCACCAGGCTCCGCTGTCCCTGGGATTCTCCAGGCAAGAATACTGGAGTGGGTTGCCATTGCCTTCTCCAGTGCATGAAAGGGAAAAGTGAAAGTGAAGTCGCTCAGTCGTGTCCAACTCTTAGCGACCCCATGGACTGCAGCCCACCAGGCTCCTCCATCCATGGGATTTTCCAGGCAAGAGTACTGGAGTGGGGTGCCATTGCCTTCTCCGCACTGCATTTGGGATCTTACTAAATTTGTGCTTTATAGAGTAAAATGGGTAATTTGTAGTAAAATGTTGAATTTTCTCCCTAATATTTAAATGAGTTTATAGACCCATATCAATAATTTTATCAATGATATTAATATTCTCATGTTAGTGAAAGTTTTTTTCTGATGCTTCAGAGCACTTATATTTGGAATGAAGCACAAACCCAATAGATTATGTTTCCATAGTAAGTGTGGCGATAAGCCCTTTGGAGAAAATGAAATTATTTACATTTCCAAGGTTTGGCTGCTATCAGTCCATTTTATATGCTCCTGATGTATGGTGCCAAACCAGAAAAGACAGCTTAAGACACAGATGAGTGTTAAATCAGAAGGAAGAAATGGAGGACCAAGAAAATAACAATAGTCAAGGCTATTCCAGGATACTTAGCAGCCATTGTGTTTAGGTTGGGCTCATACCTTTCACATTTAACATTTCCTGTTTTCACAGCATAATGTTTCTATGTGTCAGAAACACTAATCCTGTTGTATGCTACTAGAATTAAAATGACTAAACCCATATTGTAGACAAGATAACTGAAGCATAGTAAGATTTAAAGGACTTTTTAAGTAAATAAGAGTAGAAGGAGTACATGTACATGTATTATGAACCCTTACTTTTTGTCCCCCTGCTCACCACATAGTGAAAGAGCAGGGAGTGTGGAGAAAATAAATTCCCAAACGTAATACCTTGAAACTCCACATGCTTTCTGTTTGCGGCTTACAGTCCCAAGAAATACTTTACTTTTAGTCTTTAGCATGTGTTCTTCCCAAAATAAAAGCTCTATCATCTTTGTATTTTTATCTGGATATCTCCTTCCTTGTAGGTATAAATATATTTTTTTTCTAAAATCTATTTAGCTAATTGTTTAATCAAAATTGACCAAAGTCTCAACTGATTTCTATTTTACAAAGGTAGTAATAAAAACAGATTTAGCATACCAGGGAATTCCCTGGCAGTCCAGTGGTTAGGATTCCATGCTTTCACTACTGAGGGCTTATTTACAGCAGACTGTTGTAAACTTTATCTGGGTCTCTTCGCAGGGCTGCAAAATATCTTCCTGCATGAGAAGACCTACAAGTCCACTTACCAGCAGAGGTGATTGGACTATGTACCACACATGATTCCAGAGTCTCTTTCATGTTCTTCATGTTACATGAGGACAAAAGATTTGGATCTCTGGTATTTATAAGGAGTCCTTTTTAACAATATGATCCCTATGCATTGCCACTGGTTCCAGAGGAATGCCACTCTATGATTTTCTTAGCCAACAAAGTTCTAAAGCAGTAACTACTTTGTGAAAATGAATGCCTGAACAAAGCTTACTGTGCTTTGGATTTTACTCCCTTTATCAGGCATTTTGGGTTTCCCTGGTGACTCAAATAGTAAAGAGAGCCTGCAATGCTGAAGACCTGGGTCTGATCCCTGGGTCAAGAAGATTCCCCTGGAGAAGGGAATGGCTACCCACTCCAGTATTCTTGTCTGGAGAATTACATGGACAGAGGAGCCTGGTAGACTACAGTTTCATGGAATCACAAAGAGTCAGACACGACTGAGCAACTAACACTTTCACTTTCATATCCGGCATTTATTTTCTAGACCTTAATTTTTGAGTAGACCTTAAAGGAACTTCCTTACATTTTGTCAGTTCCAAGACTATAGCTTTACTTGTAACCCCAGCTTCAGAAGCTTGATGCAGTATAGCCAGTCATCCTCATTTTCTGTGGGAAACAGTTGATATTTTTTTAACTCTTTATTTTATATTGGAGTATAGCCAATTAACAATGTTGTAATAGTTTCAGGTGGATAGCAGATAGACTCATCCATACATATACACGTATCCAGTCTCCTTCAAACCCCCCTCCCATCCAGGCTGCCACATTGCATTGGGCCGAGTTCCATGTGCTATACAGTAGGTTCTTGTTGGTTATCCATTTCAAATACAGTAGTGTGTACATGCAGAGAAGGCAATGGCACCCCACTCCAGTACTCTTGCCCAGAAAATCCCATGGACAGAGGAGCCTGGTGGGCTGCAGTCCATGGGGTTGGGCTAAGAGTCGGACACGACTGAGCGACTTCACTTTCACTTTTCACTTTTATGTATTGGAGAAAGAAATGGCAACCCACTCCAGTGTTCTTGCCTGGAGAATCCCAGGGACGGGGGAGCCTGGTGGGCTGCCCTCTGTGGGGTCGCACAGAGTCAGACACGACTGAAGCGACTTAACAGCAGCAGCAGCAGTGTGTACATGTCCAAACTCCCTAACTGTCCCTTCCCCCATCCTTCCCCCCGGCAACCGTAAGTTTGTTCTCTAAGTCTGTGAGTCTCTTTTGTGTGTTCATGCTAATTTGCTTCAGTCCTATCTGATCCTTTGCAGCCCTGTGGGCTGTAGCCCCTCAGGCTCCTCTATCCATGGGATTCTCTAGGTAAGAATACTGGAGTGGGTTGCCATGCCCTCCTCCAGGGGATCTTCCCTACCCGGGGATTGAACCCTGGTCTCATACATCTTCTGCATTGGCAGGTGGGCTCTTTACCTCTAGCGCCACCTGGGAAGCCCTGGGAGTCTCCTTCAGAAACAGTGAATATTTATTTAGTGTCCCTAGTCCATGCCTCAGTGGCAGAAGCTGGAGCATGCAGGTGCTGATAATTTCCTTCGTTTGCATTATGTGGCAGCTCTTTAACACCCTCTGGCAGCAACTGAAACTGATACACGAGCCAGAGGACCTTTGTTGAGGGTGGAGAGAATTTAGAGAAGATTCTGAAATTAATTTCCAAATCAAATTTGAAAGCCCCTTGTGGTAATGCTGTAGCATCCTCCCTTATAATGTCTGTATAACAGAGATCTCCAGATGTAACCATGCCTTTTACATTTTTGACTTTCTGCCATTGTTTTAGCTTTGTTACCATGTGTTTTCACAAGATAGAAGTGTTTTTCAACTAGGAAGCATCCTGTTCCACCCAAAAAGTAGCCCAGGGTTAAAGCTGTAATTTAACCAGCCATCCAGCAGAGGTCTCTGAACTTCATGTTTTGTAATAAGAGTCTTTCAAACAATAAAATTAAACCTGATTCCTTGCAAGACTTTGAGTGAGCATATTTTCCTCTGATTGGATTTTAGAATTACTGTGTTCCATGTCTAGCAAGATCAATTCTGCTTATTGATCCTTAAAGATGCTAAAGACTTGTGTTTTCAGATTTGTATTTATCCTAACTAGATGAAAGCTTGGTTATCATTAATTTTGCACCATAAAAAGAAATAAAGAACTTTATATAAAAATGTAGAAGACAGAGCAACTATCAACATTTTACTGTGTCATCAGTGTTATAAAGACATTAAGTAGCTTGCTGCTCTTGCTACATAGCCTATTCCATTGATTGAATAAAGCTGCTATTTGTATGACTTGATTTATAAAGATGATATTTGTATGACTTGATTTATAAAGATGATTAACGATTGGACTGCAAGGATACACTTTTCTTTTTGCAAAAGTAGAACATTTGAGTTAAATAAACACCAATGTCTATATTTTGTATCAGCAGCAATGAAATCTACATCGCTCCTTCAGGAGTGCAAAAGGAACGGATTCAGGTATGGAAAGGGATCCTTAAACCTAAATGTCTGCTCTTCTCTGCCTGATCATTGTTTTGTGAAACGGAATTAATATTAAAAGAAATGTTAGTTTTGAAGGGAAATTATATTGTGATAATTTAAATAACTAATCAACAAACATTTGTTAAGTAACTACTAAATTTTTTTTAAGGTGGTAATGATCCTGCATGTCACCAAGTGTCCTAAATTTTCTTTCAGCCTCTAGAGGGCAAAAGTGAATAGTGCAGTCTTAAGTCATAATAAAAAATGATTATAACCTTGCAGGATTATAACACCATCTTTATCAGGCTAATAGGGTAATTAGATTGGACCAAATGGGCCAAGTTGACTCATATTTAATAATGGCAAAGCTCTTCCAGAGTTATAAAACTTCGTTTCAAAATTTTGAAAAGACCCCTGCTCTTCCAGAGTTATAAAACTTCGTTTCAAAATTTTGAAAAGACCCCTTCTGTATTAACACTAGAATGATCCCCAGAATAGAGTTAAAACAACTACATAATACTTAATTGTATCTAAGGCATAATGCTTCATTAATAAAGAATTTATATTGTAGTTTATAGTAAACCCTGGCAGATGAAAGTAACAAGTCAGAAATATGTGTGTATTACTAGGAAAAACCTGTGGATCTACATAATTACTTAGATCTTAAAAACTAATGTGCCTCATCAAGATTAGCATTTCTGAGTACCAGGTAAGATTCCCAAGGAATAAGAAAATTTTATTCTCTATTTTTCCTCTTATATTATGAAATATGAAAAAAAATTATAATACCCATCCTAAAATAGTGATTATATAGTCTCTCTGAAATACAGTTGTGAAATTACATGGCAAAACAGAGAAGTTAAATCAATGAAGCCATATAACCTCATACTCGCATATTAAATTTTCTGTATCAGCTTTTTTCTTCACATTCTAAAGGTGGATTTTTTTAACTCTTTTGAGATTATTTTGGTTAGTAGAAAACATTTTTTTATCTCTCAAAATGGCTACACATTTTTGAGGAAGAAACTATAATTATATAAATATTTAAAATGAGTTACACGTATATTAACACTCTGTATATACACTATATAAAACAAGAAAGAAGACATTTCTCATTGATATTTTATGAACCTTTTTCTTTTCTTTTTCCTTCTCTAAATAGCCTGAAGACATGTTTGTTTGTGACATCAGTGAAAAGGACATAAGTGGACCTCCACCGTCTAAGAATCTTAAAAAAAGCCAGTGTACTCCTCTTTTCATGAACGCTTACACAATGAGAGGTCGGTAGAAGATGTACTTAACATAAAGACTATGTGCAGAGTAGGCTCCCCTAAATGGGCTTCCCTGCTTGGCTCAGTGATGAAGAATCCTCCTGCTTATGCAGGAGATACAAGTTCAATCCGTGGGTAGGGAAGATCCCCTGGAGAGGGAAATGGCAACCCACTCCAGTATTCTTCCCTGGGAAATCCCATGGACTATAGTCCTGGCAGGCTATAATCCATTGGACTGTAAGAGTCAAACATGACTTAGTGACTAAATAAAATACCCCCTAAATAATGGCAATTATTGTTGTAATTCAAATTTCTTAAATACCTGCTATGTGCAAGAATTCTAAATGTGTAAACTGATTCAGTCCTCACATCAGCCTCTGTGGAAGGTCCATTAGTACTTCATTTTATACATGCGAGGACAGAGGCTCTGGGAAGATTTTCCCAAAATAAACAGCTAGTGAGTATTGGGGCCAGAATTCCAATCTAGATGAGTATGACTCCACTAGATTGTCACAGTAACCAACTAACTATTATATATACAATCCAGTTCCTACTCTTAGCTTAGGGTTATACCTCTGCGAACTTGTAGCAGAAGTTAATCAAACTACAAAGGAGGGAAAATCATGGTCTTTTCTTCACTTCAGTGGGAGTGGTCCTCTCTTTTTTGAAAAATTTACTCTATGACAAAAGTACGACTCATTTTATTAGTAATTCCCACAAATTGTGGTAGAAAACTAACCCAGAAAGGCTGAACCTAAAGGACCCTGTAAAAATAAGAAAGTATAACTGAGGTAATGACTGAGCCGTTGCACCGAAGTCATAAAGACCACGCTTCAGCGTAGCCCCTGAATGAAATCGGTATACAGTGAATAATCATGCTATGTTCTGTTGCCAGACATCACCAGCTACTATTGGCAGAGTGAAACTTCAGCAGCCGATTCTGCCAGCCTGAAGAATCTTTCCTAGCAAAAAAGCTAAATAAACTTCCAGTTGCAAAAATGGCCATTACTGAGTTTTATAGCATACAAATTCTTTTTTAGGTAAACCCATTGCACCTGTATCTTAAAATCCCAATCATCCCTTACATCACCAAGATGTGGCCTACACTATAAAGCCTATCTTGATCAAGGGTCAGACTGACCTGGGTTCAAATCCAAATTTTCAACTACTGTCTAAAGTTGGACAGTGTAGTTAAATATACTGTGGATAAGTTATTTAACAATCTCTGAGCCTCAAAGTCTTGACTGTTAAATGAGAGAGATGGTTCTTGTGATGATACAAAGAGAAAACATCTTTAAAGGAGACATACGAATCCCTAATTGAGTGGTCATAGTATTATGATAATAATCTCCATTATAATAGCTGTACTTCAGACCATCTGAAAAATGTTTTTGAGCATGTATAAAATATTGCGCACATTGTCCACTTGCTGGATAAAGTTTAATGTTTCTTCTTTTCGCTTTCTGACTCTTCTATTAGTATTTCTCTTTCCTACCTCCCTTCCTCCTCTCCTACCCACTGCCAACTTATTATTCCATGCCAAAAAAAAACAAGTCCATAACCATATATAAATGTGTGTGTGTGTGTGTGTGTGTATATATATATATAAACTCTTTAAAAAGGGTAATTTACTTTTCACTGAGCATGTGACTATAATCTTCCCCCCAACCCCCACCCCAGGAGCAGGCGCTGTGATCCATACCCACTCTAAAGCTGCTGTCATGGCCACCCTTGTCTTCCCAGGAAAGGAATTTAAAATTACACATCAAGAGATGATCAAAGGAATAAAGAAATGTACCTCAGGAGGGTATTACAGGTATTTCCACCCCCCCCTTTTTTTTTTGCTTAAATAATTTGAACAGCATTTCCCCTTCGTGTGATAAACGGGATCCTGATCTTTGTATGTATTTAATGCAATGTTATGGATCTATGTTAGTTAATACCCCACTTAATATTATACTTCCGGATCTATTCTCAGTGACACAAATCAGATGCCTCCCTTCCTTCTCCCCATTCCCAACACAGCCTTGGTAAATTATTGCCAATATGAATAACGAAATGTTTGTTGGAGTGAAAAGAAAAGGCCTTGGCTGAGATTTCTGTAGAGATGGAAAGATTGTGTTCCTCTATTGAAACAACCCAAAAATAAGCGCTCCTCACCTTCACTTTGTTCTCAGGAAGTTTCAGCTCTGACTAAAGTTTATGCTTCATTTGGATTTCATGTAGTATTTCTGTAAAATTTTCATTTTTTAAAAAATGTATAATTATTTTAATTTAGATCTCTATATGCTTATAATTTTTAGTGTGGAAAGGGGCATAGATAATATATAACAGAGCCCCTTTAGACAAAATCAGCTAAATCTACCAGCCCACAAAAATGTAGCCATTATTCATCAATCTAGAATATAGTGACATGAAGAAACATGTTCCTGGGACTCAGGGACAGGCTCAGCATTTCATCTGAATGTTTGGGCATTCTTGTTCATGAACCTTCACCCTTCTTAATTTCCTAAAGGGGCTGAATCCACTTTGTCTTGTTGAGAGGAAAAGGGTGCCAGTTTCACTAAAGTGTTCTTACAGTGGTATGTTACTGTTACTGCACGTAATAGACAGTACGTGTTTAAACTAGTGTGCCGAGAAGTTCATTTGACCTGATTTTAGTTAATATTTATTGTGCACCTAAAGCATTCCTCAGCACTGAGAAACACCTACTTACAGAAGTTAAATATTTAAATTATGAAAGTGTACATTCTAAAGCATAGCCGCATACAGCCTTTTCCACATCTGGGTCTTGAAGGAGAGGCATTTGTGTGCTATCAATTTCATCGGCATTTGATTGCTTCAGTGAAGAAATAAAAATAGGTCAGAAGAACATGAAACGGTGGGTAGAGGAGCGGAGCACAGCAGAGAGCCTTTGGAATTTGTGGAAACAAGAATGACGCAAATGCAAAGATGCCATTTGTTATGCATCACAGTATATATACTTTTTGTATATTACGTTGAATGTTTTGGAACTTAAAGAGTACAAAGTTTTTTGAGATGTTTTTGCAATTCTGTTTGAGCCTGGCTGGGAAATCAGTAACAGGATCATTATCACAGTTTGTGGGCAGTGGTACTTCATCGGGTTTTGGGTAGAATCCTAAGTATCTGGTCAAAAGAAGGGGCAAAAAAAACTGGATAAAGTAGGGAAAAGGATGGAATTTTTACATTCTCTACTCTACTTTTTAAAAATTTTAAGTGCATCTTAAAAATAATGATAACTTTCAAATGCCTAATTCTTACTGGGGAGGTGACCATGTTAAATGTAATTGTTCTCCCTTTTGAAGGTGAATGCCTATGGAAGGGTGAAAAGAACGCTCTTTGGTTGGAGGACTACCCCTGGCTCTGCTCCAGTAAAAGGAGTAGATTGGACTGGATTAGCTTTCAGGTCTTCTTTTACTGTGGAATTATTTTGCACCTGGAGCTATTTCTGACTGTTTGGTGTGTGGTAGAGGAAAATATAAGTTTGTGGTTTTCATGGCCAATACTAGGAAAGACTTGCAACTTAGCAATTTTTCCTTCCATGTTTAAGGATACTTTATAATTACCTCTGTTTTATTTCAGTGAAATAATGGGCAACCTCATTCTGTTAATGATAATGATTGGCCAAGTTCTTTATCACATGACCGCTATTTATTCTGTACCTTCCCTAAAGTAGTAATTTCTGATAGTTTATTGATAGAACTTATTTTGGTTAAATGTAGCCATTACAGAGGGGGTGAAAAAGCAGATGATACATTAACAAGGCAAGAGAAGTTCATGTTTAAAGGAAAATATGTCTGAGTTTTGATTGGTTGTAAATGACCTCAGAAATAGTTGTAACTTTACCAGTGACAAATTATTTGTTTAAGTATTATTACAGCAACAAAAAATGAAAAATGCATATTTTGATTTCATCACATGTACTTACTAAAAATAAGGTAAAAATAAGTTCTAACATCACAGATTTGAGAACTTTCTAAAAATGTTATCATACCCTTAATAGTTCTCTCCAAAGGTTTTTGCTATCCCAGGACCATAAACCACACATGTATTTATTTATTTGCCTATTCAATACACTTTGGGGTCCTGCAGAGACAGAATAAAATGATTTCGTACTGTTGGGAAATTCCTGCTTTAAGTAGTTCAGTTGTTAGTCCTTCCTATGTTCAAAACATGATTCTGTATGCTTCACGGAAATACTTGTATGATCTTGATAATTTCTTTGTTAGGTTTTGGTATCCTGTACAAATTTCTGCCGCTTCTACTTAGGATTAGAACAATGCCTGCCAGAATCCCAAGGCATCTTTTGATATAGTTGTTCATGCAGGATACACAGACTAACATGCAACATCTTGTTCATAATTTGGAGTGGCTTCTTTGACATAAAAAGAATGTCTAACTTATTATTTGAAAAGGTTATGAGTTTTATATATGAATCAGTTCAGTTCAATTCAGTTGCTCAGTTGTGTCCGACTCTTTGTGACCCCATGAACCACAGCATGCCAGGCCTCCCTGTCTATCACCAACTCCCGGAGTTTACCCAAACTCATGTCCATTGAGTCGGTGATGCCATCCAACCTTCTCATCCTCTGTCGTCCCCTTCTCCTCCTGCCCTCAATCTTTCCTAGCATCAGGATCTTTTCAAATGAGTCAGCTCTTCGCATGAGGTGGCCAAAGTATTGGAGTTTCAGCTTCAACATCAGCCCTTCCAATAAACATCCAGGACTGATCTCCTTTAGGATGGACTGGTTGGATCTCCTTGCAGTCCAAGGGACTCTCAAGAGTCTTCTCCAACACCACAGTTCAAACGCATCAACTCTTCAGCCCTCAGCTTTCTTTATAGTCCAACTCTGACATCCATACATGTTTTAAAAAGGAGAACAAACGGCATGTTTTGTCTTACAGATATGACGATATGTTAGTAGTACCTATTATTGAGAATACACCTGAGGAGAAAGACCTCAAAGAGCGCATGGCTCAGGCAATGAATGATTACCCAGACTCCTGCGCAGTGCTAGTCAGACGGCATGGCATCTACGTCTGGGGAGAGACGTGGGAGAAGGCTAAAACCATGTAAGTGTAAACCAGAGAACACTGGGTCCAGTCACCACACTTTAAAGAAGTATGACTTTTTTGGTGTGTCACTGGTCAAATTGGTTTAATCTGAATTTAAACCAATTTGATAGTTTATCATTATTATTTCTAGATATTTTATTTATATTCTATATTATTTTGTTAAGAAATAATTTTCAGATCAGCTATTATTTGGCAAGGCACTGTGGTCTTTGATATAAAGAAGGAGCAACAGCTCTTGTTCTCTCAGTTGAGGGCTAGAATGATTTGCTACATTTATTTACAAAAATGGCACATAATAAAAAATTTAAATTTAGTTAAGTAGTATATTTTAAACTCTCTTTTATTTCCTGAGAAGTATATAGTATGGTGGCATGGTATGGTATGATTCCTTTTTTTAATAATGTTAGAGACAAAATAAGAAACTCTGCATAGAATTGAGGAGAGGAAAAAAATTACTAGGAACGGGGTTCACTTGATGCAGAGGAAAAATGTGATTATTAGAAGGGGTGAACTCTGACTAAACACTTTTAATGCTTTTTGCTTTTTATTTTTCTAAACAGGTGTGAATGTTATGACTATTTGTTTGATGTTGCTGTATCAATGAAGCAAGTAGGGCTGGACCCTACACAGCTTCCCACTGGGGAAAATGAAATTGTATAAGTCAAGTGGATGTTTACTATATAGAGAGATAAAGTTTATCTTAATTATTACATAAATGACAAGACTGTTTTTTAAAAATGAATTGAAAATGTCTATGAAACTATTGATTTGTCACTAAACACTGCAGATCTTCTGACACTGGGTGATATTTGCTTACGTTCTTATAATTTTAAATGACAATGCAATGGAATAAAAATTTTATAATGAATGTGTTTTGGGTTTTTTGGCTGCACTGTCCTGCATATGGGGTCCTAGTTCACCAATCAGGGATCGAACCCATGCCCCCTCGAGTGGAAGCGAGGAATCTGAACCACACAAGAAGTCCCATGAATGTTTTTTATGTTTATTTCTAACCCCCTTAATGGCAAACTATTTCCCTTTGAATTAATCTTTTTTTGTATATACTCCCAGAGAATTCCTATTACTCTTTAAAGTTGTTGGTGATAATAGAACCCATTGGAAAATTTCCACGAAATTAAAGAAAGAGCATTTTCTTATTTTAATATTGGTAACATAAATTTACATGAAAAGTTAAGACCAGATGTGCCACTCAATGCTAATGTCAAATCAGTTTTATAGATTTCCTCTTTATGCTGTGCAGATTTCCCTATATTGTGACACAGAGCAGTCATGTTATAGTGGGATCAGTTGTAAAGTTCAAGTGATATTCACTCAAACTCTCCTGATGAAATAAACTGTGACCAACCCAGAGATGTAATCAGAAAATGCTTTTTTTTAATGCAGCCAAAAGCAGCAGCATCTTGATCATAAGATTTTATTTGGTTAATACTATTATTTAATTGGGAGAGAAAATAATACACCATCTCCAAAATCATCATCTCATCCACCAGCCCCCTCAGTTGATCATCTTCAACCATTCGAATTCCTTTACCTCAGTTCTTTCTCTCCAGCAAGTCTTTAGCCTCATCTAGACTTCCAGTCCCTTGATCCTACCGTTTATCATTGTCCGTGACTCCTTTCATATCCTTGCTTCCTTCCTTATGAAGCATGGATGATGACATTTGCTCCACATTATTGGAAACATCCTAACCCGGTGTATCTTGTCCCCTCCATCATCCCTGTCAAAACCCTCGGTGTTTGAGACCCACTTTCTTGGCACCTGTACCCAAGCAGCAAGGCCTGATGGGAAGAAGTGCACAAGTATGTTGGCTGATCTCACTTCAGATTTTTGACCACACCTCTCAAGTGGGCACTTGTTGCTGCCAAACAAACCTTTAATTCCCTGGAGGTAGTGTAGTTGCTGAGGCGTATTCAACTCTTTTGTGACCCCGTGGACGGAAGCCCGTCAGACTCCTCTTTCCATGGGATTTCCCAGGCAAGACTACTGGAGCAGGTTGCCATTTACTACTCCAGGGATCCTCCTGACCCAGGGATCGAACCCTCATCTCCTGTGTCTCCTGCATTGCAGGCAGATACTTTCACCACTAAACCACCTGGGATGCCCTGTAATTCCCTAGTAAGTTCACTTTCTCTCTCTGGTGACTTGTTTCTCACGGTGTTACTTATCTGACATCAAATACCCAACCTTCCCACATCACCTCTCAGATGATAACCTCCTCAGACTTTTAGAGATAAATAGATTCAAAGAACTAACTGATCTCCCCATTTCACATTTCTGCCAGCCTTCCTGCCTCCAGCCTTCTTTGCCACTTTCCTTCTACTGAATTCTAAGGTCAGTTCTTCCACTTATGCCTTGGGTCCCAGCACCTGCTGACCTCAAGGGCTTTGCCGCTGCAAAGATCCCCACATTTTACTCCATTTCTTTCTTGCATTGTCAATTTTTACCTTCTTGCATTGGTATAAAAGTGTGCTGTGATACCTTTCATCTCAAACACACAAACTTTGCCTTCAATCATTTGGCTAACTCCAGCACCTTTACTGGTAGCTCAGCTGGTAAAGAATCCACCTGCAATGCATGAGACTCCAGTTCGATTCCTGGGTCGGGAAGATCCCCTGGAGAAGGGATAGGCTACCTACTGCAGTATTCTTGCCTGGAGGATCCTTAAGGACAAAGGAGCCTGGTGGGCTGCAGTCCATGGGGTCGCAAAGAGTTGGGACATGACTGAGCAACTAAGCATATGCACAGCACCTTTCCAACAGAGCTTTTTGAAAGTGTTATTCACTTTTCTGTCAACCTCTGTTTTCTCACTTGCTCCTTGACCCACCCACTCCAATCCAGTTGCACCACAGCCACTGAAACAGCTTTATTTACCAAGAGTAAGAAATCCCCCCAATACTCATCCTTTCTAAAGCTTCATTTGCTTGTTTTGCTCTAAGTGAAACCTGTCTCTCCCCTGGGGACACAATTTCCCCTGAAGCTCTCAGCGACTGTTTTCACTTCCGCTCTTACCCCAGTGTTGCAAGGAGTGAATTCTGTTTGAACACTCAATGTCCTTCCCCTCCTCCTGTTCCACTGTACTTTGCAATCCATCAATCACAGTTCATTCCAGCTCTCTTCTGACTCCAGACCCATATTTGTGCGCCTTAATGTGGCTGCAGGAAAACACAACTGTGCCGAGGTCAAGTGGGCCCTTAATACTGCCCATGAATTTTAATTTATTAACAGTGGTCTGTCTCTTCATTCCCCTCCTCCCCTTGACAACTATTTCTCTCTTCACACTTGAAACACCTCCCTGCATATTCATTCTTGGTTGATGACCTTGAGTGCTATTTCACTGGAAGAAAAAAAATTAGAAGCTAGCAGCAGAGAACTTGCTTCCCCCTGCCCACATGTACTTGGGATGAACTGTCTGTGCCTCCACTAAGGCCGGCCTCTTTAAGCAGTAGATCTCCCAGTTTCAAAACCAGAATTTCCTGGTGTCTGCCCAACTCATTGGTAACTCCATCCTTCCAGTAACTCAGGCAGATAATTGCGGCATCCTGCTTGAGTTTATTTGCAGGTTTCCATCCAGCTAATCAGCAAATCCCATCAGCTTTACCTTGAGAACTACACTTCTCACCATTCAGTTATTAATACCTCCTGGCCCAAGCCCCAGCATTCCTCACCTGTGTGCTTAGTGTCTCAGTTATGTCTGACTCTTTGCAACCCTATGGACTGTAACCCACCAGGCTCCTCTGTCCATGGAATCTTCCAGGCAAGAATACTGGAGTGCATTGCCATTTCCTTCTCCAGGGGATCTTCCCCACCCAGGGATCGAACCCGTGTCTCCTGTGTCTCCTGCATTGCAGGCAGATTCTTTACCCGCCGCTAAATTATAGCAATTGCCTCCTAACAAATTTCCTTACTTTGGACTTTGCTCCTCACCTCTTCCCTGGCCCCCACAGCATCTGCTCAACATGGGAGCACCTGTGAGGTGCTCCTCAGCTCAAAACCCGGGCTTCCTGTCTCACAGTGAAGGCTCCACTCCCGTTTTGCCCCATTCAGTCACCCTCTTCCTCACTTACTCTGCGGCAGCCACTCTGGCCTCCTTCTGAGTCTTTAAAGTTGCCAGGCACTTTCACACGTGTTCTTCCCTCTTTAAATGCTCTTTCTCCAGCCGCCTGCATCGCTCATTCCCTCTGCTCATTCAAGGTTTCACAAGTCACCTCTGCACTGTTACTCTATTTTTATTTCTTTCTTTAATCCCTGCCAGCTCTAGCCTCGGAGCCGCTGTCCTTGCTGCCTGCCCTTCCTGGGATGCCCTTCCCACGTGCAGCTCCCCGGCTATCTCCTGAAGGTCTTCCTTGTATGCACTCCTCCTCCAACTGCCAGCAATGGACAACTAGGAGGGCTAGTTCTCCCAACACTATAGGGAAGATTCCATTTGCTAAGGTTGAATCTTTGAGTAGGGCTTCAGCAAGGTCCTTCGTCCTAGCGTCCTTCATATCAATTGAACAAGGTTCGGAAGCAAAGGAAATCTTCATTATTAATGGAATAATGGACAGGCTCCGGGTCTAGAGCCTGATTACTCTTATTTTAAATTGCAACCCTGCCCTCCACACCTGGAGCTCTCTCTCCTGCTATTCTTTGTTGTTGTTCAGTCACCAAGTCGTGCCCAACTCTTTGAGACTGAAAAAGCCCTGCTTGGGCTTGCCTGGTAGCTCAGCCGATAAAGAATCTGCCTGCAATGCAGGAGACCCCAATTCGATTCCTAGGTGGGGAAGTTCCCCCAGAGAAAGAATACACTGCTCACTCCAGTATTCTTGGGCTTCCATGGTGGCTCAGACGATAAAGAATCCACTTGCAATGTGGGAGACCTGGGTTCAATCCCTGGGTTGGAAAGATCCCCTGGAGGAGGGCATGGCAACCCACTCCAGTATTCTTGCCTGGAGAATCCCCATGGACAGAGGAGCCTGGTGGGCTACAGTCCATGCGGTCACAAAGAGTTGGACGTGACTGAGTGACTAAGCACAGCTTATTTAGTTTTCTTTTAAGTACTCAGAATCAGCTAGCATACTATAATTTATCTTTTTCCCCCTCATAGATTGTGGATCCCATGAGGACAAGGATTTTCCCGTTTTGTTCACAGGTGTAGCCCTAGTCCCTTGAACAGTATCTAGTGTGGAGTTGGTACTCAATACGTATCTGCTCAATGAAAGACCACTTTTGTGCCAAACTGGTGGTCAGTTCTTTAAATTTTATGTGAATTTACAATAACTTCACTGGTGATGACTCCCTCCTTGAAACATTTCTCTCTAGGCTTCCATGACCCCAGACTCATGTGATTTTCTACCTACCTCATTGGTCACTTCTGTGGTTCTTGAATATTTCTGTCAGATGTCTAAATGCTGGAGGGCCTCGGGGTTCTCTGCCCTTCACAGTGTTCTCCACCTATACTTTTTTCTCAGGAAATCTCATTCGGCACCATAGCTTTGAAATATTACCTATAGGCTGATGACTCACAGTATTTTATCTCTAGCCCAGATGTCTGCCTTACATTCCAGATTTATCTCTCCAACTCCTACACTTCACACCTTGGATGTTTAATAGGCCTCTTAAGCCTTCCATGGCCCAAAGCAGTGCCATTGAATTTTTTTCTATGTGAGCCATTGTCCCACCCCCACCTCCAAACAGTTTCTGGATAGTTACACCAAAAGCTCTTTGAGACAGACCTGTCTTGTTCACTGCAACCAAGAAAAATGCCTGACCATTGTAAGCACTCCATATATATTTGTGCTCTTGGTTCTTGGTGAAGATTCTTCCACTGGGGAAAAATAGTTTTGGTCACTTCTGTTTAACTTCATTTTCCTCATTTTTAAAATGGAGCTAAAGAGCGAGATGAAGTATGTGAAGGAACAAAACACAGGGCTCAACCCATAGGAAAGGGTTAGCCAAAAAGTTCATTCAGGTTTTTCTGTAACATTGTATGGAAAATCTCAAATGAACTTTTTGGCCAACCCAATAGATATCTATTACCCTCATTTTAAAAAATATTTATTTCATTGACTGTGTTGGGTCTTAGTTGTGGCACATGGCACCTTTAGTTGCGGCATGTGGGATCTAGTTTCCTGATCAGTGATCAAACCCAGGCCCCTGCATTGGGAACACCAGGGAAGTCCCAAATTACCCTCCTTTCTATAAGACACTTCATCCTTGGAAGGAAAGCTATGACAAACCTAGACAGCATATTAGAAAACAGAGACATCAGTTTGTCGACAAATGTCCATATAGTCAAAGCTATGGTTTTTCCAGTAGCCATGTACAGATGTGAGAGTTGGACCATACAGAAGGCTGAGCGCCAAAGAATTGATGCTTTTGAACTGTGGTACTGGAGAAGACTCTGGAGAGTCCCTTGGACAGAAAGGAAATCAAACCAGTCAATCCTAAAGGAAATCAACCCTGAATATTCATTGGAAGGACTAATGCTGAAGCTGAAGCTCCAATACTTTCTCCACCTAATGCAAAGAGCTGACTCATTGGGAAAGACTCTATTGCTGTGAAAGATTGAGGGCAGGAGGAGAAAAGGGCAAGAGGATGAGGCAGTTGGATGGCATCACCAACTCAATGGACATGAGTTTGAGCAAACTCTGGGAAGCAGTGAAGGACAAGGAAGTCTGGCATGCTGCAGTCCATGGAATCTCAAAGAGTCAGATATGAGCCACTTACAACAACTATAAGTCTCATTTAATTCTCCTTAGAGGATTTTGAAGTATTATCCCATTTTTTTACATGGCAAAATTGAGCTCAGATAGGAATAATAAATACGTAGAATTTAAGAGAAAAAATATAAACTTCTTAATGGCAATGCCTGTCATATACTAGGAATACATTCAAACTATAAAGATCTTTCTCTAAACACCCCTCACTTAGTTACCCTCAAGGCAGTTGTAATGAAGTAAGTCCTTTAAACTCTACTGAAGTACGGCACGTCTCTGATCATGTTCCTCTTCACACTCTCCACCTCCAGACATGCAGAAAAGATGCGTGAAACTGCATTCGGAGGTCGAGGGGTAGGGGGGCACGGGTAGCTGGTGGAAGTCTGTATCTCCAAGTTAGTTGTTTTTAGTATTGTTTCTAAAGAAGAATATGATCCCTGCAAAGTGATTGCAGGGGCTGAAGTCCAAAGGTGATACACACACAGTGAAGGAAGAGCTTATTCTCAGCACCTGGCATATGGGTACTCAGTGACTATTTGTGGAGGGGAGCAACAGGCATTCTTCACATGCCCTTGTGACTGTTTTTCTCTCAGTTATCCCCACTTCTTTAAATAAGGAGGGGAAAGGTGGGTTATGAATGAAAGATTAAACTGGTAAGAGATCTAGATCAAACACTTTTATTTCACTAAGTGCAGGACATTCCATTCACTCCCAGATTGAATAAGGGATTAACATTTTAGTCAAGAGTATATTATTTGTTTCTCAAATGATTTTAGAGTCTTATGGTTCCACCCAGCTCTCTTTTGTAAGAAGCAACTCAAAATACTATAGTTCCCCAGAGAATGCCCCAACAATCATAATGGTAAAGTCATAACCTTAGGAAGAGTTTCATCTTATATTTCAACTGGCTCAAATGCTTCCCTTTTGATGAAGAAAACTGCCATGTTTCATCAGGAATTTCGATCAGGGTAGTCAGATATGGGACTTATAACACTGACATCACTTTCAAGAAGCAGTAAGAATTCTCCCACCAAAGTTCTTCAAAACAGGACTACAAGAGAAAGAGAATTTGGTTTTCATCTCACTGACCTGTAACCACTGAGTCATCACACTTCTGATGATTATTGCTGAAATAAGTATCCTTTTGTGGTTATAAGTTATAAGCAGTGTTCATCTCTTTATCTGTCAGAGTTGTCTCTAATCATGTAATTTTATTATTTGAAAGTATATTTTCTGAAAATTACATAAACCTGACTAAAGAAAAATTTGGGGGCTTCCCAGGTGGCGCTAGTGGTAAAGAACTTGCCTGCTGATATAGGAGACATAAGAGACGCGGGTTCCATCTCTGGGTTGGGAAGATCCCCCTGGAAGAGGGCATGGCAACCCACTCCAGTATTCTTGCCTGGAGAATCCCATGGACAGAGGAGCCTGGCAGGCTATGTACATTTCATAGGATCGCAAAGAGTTGAACATGACGGAAGCTACGACAAAGAAAAAATACAGTTTTCCTCTATTTATTTTCTCCTTGTTTAAAACTCTGTAACTTTTAATTATTGAAATTTTAGAAGCTAGAGAATAAGCAAGGTGATTAAATACTGTATTAATCTCCTCTATGATTGCTCTTGAAACTTTATTATGTAGAAGTAAACGTCGTGGGGATAAAATTAATTTCTTCAAGTCATTAGAACACTGTGCAGTCCAGGCCAGTTGTAATAATCACAGCAGTCTTTTTGGAACTCTAAAAAGTCACAGAGCTCCATTTTCTAGGAGCTCAAGCACTATGGTGCATGCATGCTCAGTCGCTCAGTCGTGTCCAGCTCTTTGCAGCCCCATAGACTGTAGCCTGCCAGGCTCCTCTGTTCATGAGATTCTCCAGGGAAGAATACTGGAGAGGGTTGCCATGACCTCCTCCAGGGAATCTTCCCCACCCAGGGATGGAACTCGAGTCTCCTGCGGCTCCTGCATTGCTGGCAGATTCTTTGCTGCTGAGCCACCAAGGAAGCCCCAAGCACTACACTAAGGAACTTTAAATATACTATGCCCAATTCTTATAATAACCTTTGAAGGTATTATTACCCCCATTTAATAGATGAACAGAGTTAAATTCAGAGGTTAAATTACCCAAGTGAAAAAATTACCAAGACCACCCAGCAAGCCCTTTGCACTTTCCCACATCAGATCAATTTTATCTCATCGATATGATACTAATTACTTTTATGAGTGTAAAGAGAGTTTTCCTGTTTAAACATAGGTGGTTTCTGAGATAGGCATTAGGGACTTAGGAAAAGAAGCATTTTTGTCTTTACTGACCTAATAGTACCCAAAATTTCTTTGGGGACCATTTATTAATCATGCATTGGGTTTCCATTTACTATACAACTTGATGATTAAGTTTTATCCTTTAAAATATAAACTACTCTCTTCTATTATTCTACTTATACTTTTACTAAGTATCTTTTACTTTCATACTTGATATTATTTTTTATTCCAATGAGAGCTACATCTTTGCAAACAAAGCCAAGAAATTCGTGTGTTTTTGGTTTTTTTTTTTTTTTTTTGGTTTACTGCAGAGCTGCACATTAGGTTTAAAGGTCAATGAGTAAAGTGAAACTCTGCAACAGTCAAAATTACCTAAAAAATCCTTTAAATCATCCGTATAGTCCTATACATGTGATTTGTGCATGTAACACAGCTTCTTTCATTTTTTTCAATAATAAGTGTTTATCTATGGCCCTCAATCACACTTTTTTCCTTTCTCAAGAATATTGATCAAGCCATCACCAACCATTTATCTACTACTTGAACAATGTGTCTTAAAATTACAAGTGTTTCCATTGGTTTCACAAATATTCATTCTTGGTTTCAGGTTTCATTGCTTCCATCACTTTTAATGTAAGTAAGGAAAAGGGGGGATTGCCCTGGTACATGATCCTGTTAAGTCAACTTTAACATGATTGAACACCACAGTAACTGGAACTCACTAGCTAGCTAAGATTTGTTCTCTTCCCTTACGCATGGTGAAACTTTCCAATCAATAAACTTTTCTTTCTCATATTCCAAATATGTATTATTTTATGAAAACTGGGTGAAAACCAAAATACCCTATCCCAAGGAAATACAATATATTACCGTAGCAAGTATGCTCTTGAAGCAGGCAGTTGTGTTGGTGTCAAATATAAGTAGAAGCACTGATGACCATCTGTAAGCTTATCAGTTTGATGTAAATGATCTAAAAGAGGCCACAAAAAGATACCATGGACAAGAGAATGCAATAGACTTGCCCAGAGCACTGAGTGCTCCTGCCAAAATGGGGAACTGCTGACTCTCAAATGATATTGGTGCAAACCTAGGATAGTAAGTACATGTCAAGAGATATTGAATGAATGACTCTGGGCCTCCCAGCAATATTAAAGCAGATGGGAATTAGGAGTTAGATGAAATGTCTGTCTCATCTCCTCCCAATTCCACAAGGAAAGAATTGAGCCTGGGAAGAATGAATGTTATGTTAGTCTTTTTTTTTAAATTAATTAATTGATTATTTATTATTTTTGGCTGTGCTGGGTCTTCACTGCTGCACGAGGGCTTTCTCTAGTTGCAGTGAGTAGAATCTACTCTTTGCTGCTGGACGTGGGCTTCTCATTGCAGTGGCTTCTTTTGATGTGGAACACAGGCTCTAGGCTTGCAGGCTCAGTAGTTTTGGCTCACGGTCTTAGCTGCCCCAACATATGTAGAATCCTCTTCGACCAATGATCGAACCCATGTCCCCTACCTTGGCAGGTGGATTCTTAACCATTGGGCCACCAGGGAAGTCCAGCCATGTTAGCTTTTATATCATGGACATAGTTGGTCATGGTGATTAATGGAGTAGTACTGGGAAAGTCTTAAATCCCTGTCTGGAACAAAATTGAAAGGGGGAGTTATAAATAAATCAGTATTATATTATGTGCTGTGTGTTCTAAGTCACTTCATTTCATGTCCAATTCTTTACGACCCTATTGATTGTAGCCTGCCAGGCTCCTCTGTCCATGGGATTCTCTAGGCAAGAATATTGGAGTGGTTTGCCATTTCCTTCTCCAGAAGAATCTTCCTGACCCAGAGATCGAACCCACATCTCTTATGTCTCCTACATTAGCAAGCAGGTTCTTTACCACTAGCGCCACCTGGGAAGACTGTATTATATTACATCGCAAAGGAAGAGATTCGGAAGGATTATAAAATCTTGTGGAGGCAATAAAGCTTATCTAATATTTCATTATTAAATGTCTAATTTTTACGAGCTTTCCCATTAGCAAACTATGAATCATTTTATTCATTAATAACAATTGCATAAAATCTTAAAGTTAAGCAAACACTTTCACTCTTGTCATCTCAGCAATCCTGTGATTGCAGCATTTTCACCATCTGCCAAAGAATACAAGCTTCTGGCAAACCATGGCCATGTCCTGTGGATCACTATTCCTGTGCCCACACGTACTAAGACAATCAAAAATGTTTGTTTCTTGAAGAATCCCCCTATTGCAAATGAAAACACAGATTCCAAAAGGTTAACTTGTCCAAGCCCTGTGAGTGGTAGAGCTTGGAATTTGTCCTAGGCTTTTGGCTCTGAATTCTGTGACATTTGTCCAACCTGGATAAACAACTATCTCTCAGCAAATGTAGATATATACATTTGATTTTTAATTGTTCAAGATAATGTACATAGGGACATTTTCAGATTGACTTGTCAGTTTTCTTTTTTTAAAAAAATCTTTTTTAAAACTGAATAGCTATTTACAATGGAGGCTTCCCAGGCGGTGAAATGGTAAAAAAAAAAAAAAAAATCTGCCTGCCCATGCAGGAGATGTGGGTTCAATTCCTGAGCTGATAAGATCCCCTGGAGAAGGAAATGGCAACCCACTCCAGTATTCTTGCCCAGCGAATCACATGGACAGAGGAGCCTGGTGAACTACAGCCCATGGGGTCTCAAAGGGTCGGACACAACTGAGCAATTGACCATGTAGTTATTAATATTTACAATGTTGTGTTAGTTCAAGTGTACAGCACTGTAATTCATTTATACATATATAGGACATCATTAAAACAGCAATTACGTCCCTATCTTCCTCTGCAGTTCTTAAGAATGAACTTAGATGAGTTGATCAGACTGCATGTTTACTCTTTTCATTTTTTTCTAGTAGTTCTTCATGGACATGAGGATCCTGATAACCTCTGTCTCACATAACCTAGATATGTGTTCATTTTTTTAAAATCTCAACCTTTAAGGCCTTGCAGCTAAATGACACTTTCCAATGACACTTTCAGAGCCATTCATTTTACAGAATGTCAGGTGGAATTCTGCCCTTTCAGTTCCTTTCCTTTTTAGCAATTTTAATTGCATGGCATCTGTAACTAATGATTGATCTTATCACAAAATGGAATGAACAAACTCATTTCAATTTATATTTATCAATGTCACATCCGCAATCATGTGTGCTTTTTATAGAAAGTCTCTAAAAAAGACTTCTTTCCTTCATTTTCCTAAATTTCAGAACCTACCATAATTTCCTCTGCTGCCTCCTTTTATCCGGAATCCAGATTGAATTCTTACTTCAAGTGCTGATTTCCCTTCCCAGCCAAGAATGCCTATTAATACTTTGATGTGTCTTGTGAGGGTTAATACTTTTTCCCCAGGTAACTTCATAAGAATTACCACTTATCACTTAAAATGATTCTGATTCACCAAACTCACAAGTTAAGTGTGATTTTAACCCAGGCCTTAACTCCCTCTAGCTGTTCATCTTCAATCATGCAGTGCCATTCGCATATTCTTCAGGCATTTTTCCTATTTACTTAAGAAACAAATCACTACCTATGGTTCCAATACAAAATAAAAACTTTACCTTTAACCAAATCCATGGCATATTAAAATATATATTCACTCATAATCTTTTTTAATGCTTTCACATCCTGGGACTGAGGTTTTCCCTCTGGTTTTCTTGTTTTTCTATTCCTCTTGCCCATCCTTCTTAATGTGTGTGTGCACGCTAAGTTGCTTCCGTTGTTGTGTTCGACTCTTTGCGACCCTATGGACTGCAGCCTCCCAGGATCCTCTGTCCATGGGATTCTCCAGGCAAGAATACTGGAGTGGGTTGCCATGCCCTCTTCCAGGGGATCTTCCCGACCCATGGATCGAACCCGACTCTCTTGCATCTCCTGCATTGGCAGGCAGGTTCTTTACACCCTAGCGCCACCTGAGAAAAACATCCTTCTTAATAGGGCAGATTTTATTCTTTATTACTTTTTTCTTGTTTCTCATCCTTTTCATTCTTTGAACATATATCTTTTCTTTTGTGCTTTTAACCTTCTGTCCTGACTTATACTTCTTTCTTGACATCTATATTCTCAGCATATGTATTAGTGTTTTTAATATTTTTACATTGACTTTGAGAAGAATCACTTAGCTTTCTTCTGTTGTCTTGGCTGACATTTATTAGGGATCTTTTAACTCCTAGTTTCAGCTACTCTTCCTTTTATTCTCAGTACTTCTTCAGTACTCAGGTATTGGCACTTATGTAGTGGTAAGCCATCACTTGAACTTTCTGCCCAGTTTCCTTGATTCATTGGACACAGTTCCACACTCTGACCATTCCACGAAATTTTGGAATGACTTATCAGTCACCATGCCCTAGCTGCCTTTGGCTATAGGCTTCAACACGTGACCAGGTCTGGCCAGTCATGGACACCATCCCCCAGCCCACAGTGGTGGTTTCAGTATGAGGTTCCTGACTCAAGGAACGCTGCCAGGGTGCATCTTCCCTGCCTCATAGAAGAAAGGCATCTTTGATTGAAGAGAGTGAAACCAACACACAAAGAGAAGCACTAAAAGCAGATACAGAAATGGAAAGTTCTAATGGAGAACTATCTACTGAAACTGTGAGTTTCAGTACCTCATTTCAGCCATGCCTTTGGATTCACCTCAACTTTAAAGTCAGAAGGAATGAGCAAGTTTGTTTTTTATTTATTTTTTTAACCTGAGTTATTTTGAGATGAGTTCTTTCCTAACAGAGTCTTTCTTAACTGATACAAAACCTAAGAATAGATGCTATGCAGTTGTATGAAATAAAAAGACTAACTCACATTAATGTGAATGGGACCAGAGTTTTTCATGCACATTCCTTTCTACAGAACTCGTAAACAGAGAAATGATGTTGGTATATTGCTATAACATGAAATTTGTGTTGGTTTGTACACAGCTTTTTTTTTTTTCATTACACTGTTTAAAACAACCAGGGAAAGCTCTCATAATTAATGAGAAAACTTTAGAATTATATGAAAGCTTCAGGAGGAAAGCTGAAAATGGACACATGCTCATTCTTTATCGCAAAAAAAGGCAGAGGGGAGCTGATTTAGTAGCTTCACAAGCCCTCAGTGTTTCTACCTGTTAAACTGTGTTTAACACTGTTAACACTGTTAAACTGTGTTTCTACCTGTATGAAAACTGTGTTTAACACTGTTAAACAGTGTTTCTACCTGTATAAAAAATGGGTTAATGAAGAAGGCTTTAGACTGGATCAGATTTCTAAATTTGATGAAAATAGAGTCAGAGGCAAATGCTCTCTAAGGCCTACATCTCAAAGAAGAGCAACCCTATGGGATTATAAGGAAGTAAACAGTTAACTAACAGTGATGCTTGGGGCAAATACTGGGGAGAGCTAACTGCCAGCATTTTTATTAGTAGCAGTATTGCTTTTATTGGTGTTCTGGTTACATGGTATGATAAATTTTAGTGGTCTGCTTCAGCCTTGTTGATTCTATATGCTTTATTATATTCAACACAGCATAGAGCATAAATATGGTATTAGAAGATTTATATTTCATTTATATATACCCACACTCATTCTGAAAAGGGTTGAGGACCATACAAAAGTTTAAATAATAAGACAATTTGGAGGGACAGAAAGGGAAATGAAGAAATAGAAACACAGGCATTATCATCAAAGGACAATGTTAAGGCTCAAACAAAATGAAATTGTAAGGCCCCATGTTAATGTATACACTCTTTGGATTTTGTGTAAAATCAGTGGCAATTCCATAACCATTTATTATTATTCATCTCACACAACCCAAATGGCTATGTTGGTTTAGATTGAAAAATGAGAATATAAACTTAGTAGAATTAAATATTTGTACCCACTCGATTAACTAGGGATATGGTAGATTTTTAGATCCATAAGAACAGGATTTTTGTTTGTATTTCACTCTTGGATCTCCAGGACTTTGGTGTGTAATGGGTATTCCATAAGTATCTGCCAAGTGAAAGTAATTAAAAACAAAACATTTTATTTCCTTAGGTTCTGAATTAGTTCTTAATTTATTTTTTCTTTTAAGACCATTTTTATTCTAAAATTAGATATAGAAAATGAAATAAAAATATATAGCTTAATGAATTATTACAAGGTGAACACTCATGAAATCCTACCCAAGTCAAGAAATAGAACTTTACCAAGCATCTCAGATACAGTCCACAGAATTCTCCAGGCCAGAATACTCGAGTGGGTAGCCTTTTCCTTCTCTAGGGGATCTTCCCAACCCAGGGATCGAACCCAGGTGTCCTGCATTGCAGGCATATTCTCAATATTCTTGGGCTTCCCTTGTGGCTCAGCTGGTAAAGAATTCACCTGCAATGCAGGAGACCTGGGTTTGATCCCTGGGGTTGGGAAGATCCCCTGGAGAAGGGAACGGCTACCTACTCCAGTATTCTGGCCTGGAGAATTCCATGGACTGTATAGTCCATGGAGTAGCAAAGAATTGGACACGACTGAGAGACTTTCACTTTCAAGCACCTCAGAAGCGTCTCCTGTGTCCCATCCCAGCTACAACATTTCCATCCCACCAAATGTATCTGTTATCCTGACTTTAACAGTAATTGTTTCTATGCATTTTAAAATAATATATTACCCAAGTGTACACCCCGGAGGAGGCAATGGCACCCCACTCCAGTACTCTTGCCTGGAAAATCCCATGGATGGAGAAGCCTGGTAGGCTCCAGTCCATGGGGTCACTAAGAGTCGGACATGACTGAGCGACTTCACTTTAACTTTTCCCTTTCATGCACTGGAGAAGGAAATGGCAACCCACTCCAGTATTCTTGCCTGGAGAATCCCAGGGACGGCAGAGCCTGGTGGGCTGCTGTCTATGGGGTTGCACAGAGTCGGACACGACTGAAGCGACTTAGCAGTAGCAGCAACAGCAGCAGCAAGTGTACACCCTAGACCCTAAAGTGTTCCCCATTAAAAAAAACATTGTCATAGCCTTTAAATTTCCTTGAATCCAAATGTTATTCCTTTTTCCATCCCTTATCTTTACAATTTGTCTGTTGAAGAACTCAGGCCATTTCCAAGATTGAATTTTGCTGCTTTCGTACTCATGACGCATGATCCTCAGACCTCAGTATTTCTTATGATCTTATTTTTATCTTTATTTACTTACTGATATTTTAACTCAAGCTCATGTTTGTTTGCAATGTACATATACATTTACCATAATAGAAAAATTCAAGCTGTACAAAGGACTGTCTCTGTAGAGCATTTCCT
The DNA here is from genome assembly GCA_024291935.2 of Okapia johnstoni. Classification (NCBI taxonomy): domain Eukaryota; kingdom Metazoa; phylum Chordata; class Mammalia; order Artiodactyla; family Giraffidae; genus Okapia; species Okapia johnstoni. Next base: position 14,357,851 of record CM044325.1, read on the forward strand.
CTTCCCTCTCTGCTCTCATGGTCACCTATATCCTCACTTTGGAGCCAATCACTGATACCATTTTCTTGTGCAGTCCTCCACAAATAGTCTGTGCAAATGGAAGAATATATCTACATCCATCTGTATTAGGCACAGGGATACAACACCTGGATCCCTTTTCGTGCAAGGGGTTGTGGCCCTAGAAGTGCTGTCAGCAGATAGTCCTTAGCTGTCAGCCTATCCAGAGGTTGCCACCCAAAGCCTTGCCCTCCCCAGGGCAGCCCACATCCAGTGTTTGAGGCTACAGGAATGTAAAGGTCTGGCCATTTCAGCCTGGTGCTGGTTACGTCTGAAGGGCCAATTCTTTCTCAGGGTTAGCTGAGGTCAGCAGGCCTGGATTACAGCTTGGCTTCTCCCTTCATTCAGTCATGCTTCTGCCCTCTGTCTACCACAGAGAGAGTCACCAACACTCCCAGTTTTCCAAGGACTGAGGAGAGTTCTCAGGATGCTGTATTTTCAGGGCTAAAACCAAAAATGTTCTAGGAAAACCAGGATGAATTGGTCACCTTAACCATGTGTGTTGACCCCACCACCTAATAAGCATCCTGTACACTAAACTTGGGCTCAGAATCTGCTTCCTGGGGTACTCAGCGAGGGACAGCAGTTAGAGTGATCTGAGAAAATAGGTATAAGATGGAGTTTTACAGCTGAATCTCTTACCCCCAGGTTGGTATTGCAGACCCTATTGATCAATAGGTGGAGAAAATACCCTCTGACACAAGGGGACAGTTGAATTGTGAACTTTCACTGATGGTTAAGATTGTACACTAAGGAAGAGAAAACCCTGGCACACTCAGTATATCAGGCATTTGAAAATTATGGAGGAAATGGTCACCATAGTGACAATGGGATTGGGTGGCTACTGTGATTATTGCTTCAGTAAAAGATAACAAGAGCCTGACAGTGATTAACAGGCAATTGAAAGCCAACAGTGAAAGCCAGAGGGTTTCCCTGGTAGCCAGGAGATGCTCCTCTCCTGCAGTAGCAAAGTAAAGAAAGCTGAAGAACAGGTCTGGGTTTTAATGATCAGAGTATCTGACATTCAAAGAATGTTCAATGTGAAAATAAGGCCAGTCTGCCATGACAAGATCAAGGGTCTTGCTAGGAAAGAATGGGACCATGACACAGTCAATGGAATGATCAGTATTCGTGTTCCTGAAAATCTTTAATTTCCAGATTCCCTGAATTTTCTGAGCCTGCAGGAGTGATTAGGAGCTGGCAGCCCTCCTTTGCCTTTCCCCACTCAAGGCAGCCTCCCACAGGATCTGTTCATACTCCCCTCTTGGCCACAAGGCACATAAGTAGGGTTAAGTCACAGAATAACCCAGTCAGGGTTTGTGTTAGGCCAGGAAAGAGAGGAAACAGACCCCCAAGGAGCTGCAACACCCAGCTACAGATACTCAAAGGAGCCAGGGGAGTTTTGTGGGAATGAATTCCAACGGGACTTGACAAAGAAAGCTGGTATGTAAGACTGGTTATGGGAGACTTGGTTTATTTTCAGAGGGGAAAGAGGTCTATTTAAATGCTTAACCACTCTTGGACACAGGGTCTGAAAGACCCAAAGTATCATGGCCTCCCTGTTACAGTGGGTTCAGAAGCAGCCAGGCTACAAACAGATTGTTGATCTGGTTCTGGCTGACTATGAGCTCATTGTATATTTCCGATGTATGGTTGGAATAGACATGGTTGGGAGGTGATGCAACCCTCACTTGGGATTTTTGGCCTGTGGAGTAAAAATTTCCTATCATAGTACAGGAGACCAAGAGAAGCCTTTAAAAGTGCTAATACCTCCATCCTGCTCCCAGCCAAGATACTAAATAAGAAACAAATTTGTATCCTCTGAGAGATGACAGAAATTAATGCCACCTTTAAGGATATAAAGGAGTTGGTAGAGATCCCCATTTCATCTCCATCTAATTTACCCACTGGGACCCGTGTAGAAATCAGTCAGATGTCCTGGAGAATGGCAATAGACTACCATAAACTCAACTACTGCCTCTGTGACAGATATGGCGTTTTTGCTAGAGGAGATTAACATGGCCTCAGATACATGTTGTAGAGCCGGCAATTTCTAGATCAGAAAAGAGGATCACAAGCAGTTCACCTTTATGTGACACAGGCAATATTCCACCACCCCCGCGCCCAGGGCTGTATTAGTGCTGTCTCAAAATAGTGTCCAAAGAGATTTGGACTTTCTGTATATCTCACAGATCATTGTATTGGCCCACTACATTGATGACATTATGCTAAATGAGCTAGGTGAGCAAGAACTAGCTAACATCTGCTCCAGTGGTACGAGATAAGTCTTATGAAGATTCAGGAGCTTAACACATGAGGAAAAATGCTAAATATCTGATAGTCAAAGGCATGCTAGGATATTCCATCCAAAATGAAAGACAAATTGTTACATCTTATACATCCCACTGGGAAGAAGGAAACTCAATGCTTCATAGATCTCCTTGGGTTCTGGAGGCAAAATATTCCACACTTGGGAATACTGCTGCAGCATATACACTGGTGGTCTTGGAAGGCTGCCACCTCTGAGTGACACCCAGCGCAGGAAAGAATTCTCTAGCAGTTACAGCTTGTGGTGGAAGCAGCTTTGCTACTTGGGGGCCATAGGACCCACAAGACCCTGTGATATTTGAGAATCAGTTGTGGAAAAAGCTATCATGTGTAGTTTACACCAAGTCCCAATGGAAGAATCACTATGCAGGTCCCAGGCTTCTGCAATGAAGGATTATTTGCCTTTTGAAAAACCAATATACCCCTGAGCCTATGAAACACCAAGGATGACGGTAATTTTACGTGTCAACTTGATTAGGCTATGGTGCTGGTCAAACACCAGTCTAAATGTTGCTGTAAAGGTATTTTTAGATGTGATTAACATTTAAATCAGTAGACTTTGAGTAAAGCAGATTACCTTCCATATAAGAGTGAGCCTCATCCAATCAGTTGAAGGCCTTAAGGGAAAAGACTGATATACTTTAATGAGAAATTCTGCCTCCAGACAGCTTTGGATTGCAACACTGACTTTATATGGTACCTCCAGCTGACTGGCCTGCACTGCAAAGATCCCGCTTTCTAAATTTTTTTAACTTACTTTTAGTTTTTGGCCAAGTCACCCAGCATGTAGGATCTTAGTTCCCTGACCAAGGATGAAACCCACACCCCCTGCAGTAGAAGCAGAAGAGTTTTAACCACTAGACCACCAGGGAAGTCCCTGCACCATAGGTTTTGGACTTGCCAGCCCCACAATTGTGTGAGCCAATTCCTTAAATAAATCTCTCTCTCTATCTCCAAATGTATGTGTGTATATATATATATGTGTTTGTATGTATACATCTGTGTGTGAATGTGTGTGTATACACACACACACACATTCTATTGGTTCTTTGTCTCTGAAGAACCCTGACTAATACTCCAAGTGACCATGCATCCAGAACATCCAACGTCATCATGAGCTAGGTTTTGTCAGACCTACCAAGTCATCACTTAGGTGGATCCACAATTCCTGAGATGGCAGTGGTCCACTTGGAATGAAGCATGAATTGGGCCAGAGGTCACAAAGCAGTGACTCAGGTCACTGAGCAGAGAGCTCAGGATTTTACCCATTCATTGTTGCACAAACACTTCTCCTTTATTTCATGTGTATGGTCACATGGTGAGTTCCTTAATCAGCTGACAGAGGAGGAAAAGCCTGGGCTTTATTTATGGATGGTTAACTTAGTATGTGCTTGCAAGCCAGAAACTGCCACAAACTAAACTATATTCCCACCCAGGCTGATCTAGAAAAACAGTAGTGAGGCAAAATGCTTCCAGAGAGGTGAGTGTCAGGCGATGAATCTGGTCACCCACTTTGCATGGACCAAAGAAGTGGCTCAAGGTTAAAATATATATAGACTCACTGGCAATGGCAAATGACCATGCTGGCTGCTCATGGGTCTGGAAGCAGAAAGATTGGAAAATTGGGATTGAATTGGTCTGAGGTAGAAGCATGAGGAGAGATCTATGACAGCAGCACAAAATGTGAAGATCTTTGAATCACACGTTGATGCCAACCACAGAGCACATACTGTAGAGCTGGTGAGAGACAGTGAAGTGGACAGGATGATTTAGTCAGTAGATGTCATCCAGCCTCTAAGTCTCTCTGATAGCACCTTCCACAAGTTATCTGATTAATTATTTCAGACTAAACAAGCCTTCAGCAGATCACATCCGTCATAACTAGGGACAGCCACCAACTCTGGCACTCAAAGCCAAGTTTTACGGTAGTATTTGAGGACTCACAGAAGTAGGAGCCACCCAAGAGTCAGATCTGGAGGCCCTGATAGGATGACTATTCATGGCTATGAGCTCATTGTTCTTCCATGCCTAGACTTGACCTGGCATTAAGTCTCCTTGGGCACTCAACACAAAGATGCGTTTATCCAATGAGTGTGGTGATATTGTTACCCTTAAATGACTACCAGTGGCTTCTACCAGCAATCTTTCTTCATCTGTGTCTACTTGGAAAGGACTCCACCCAGTAGCTGCATTGGGGTCCTCCCAAAGGAGCCCAAACCCACATTATTGAAAGGAACCAAGCTTCTATTCTCCTCTGCAGAAAGTCTATAATCCACTATGGTAACACCGCTGCCTCCAATGGTAAACAATTGGAGGTAAACCATTGGAGAGAGTCCAACTGGTGTGACTGCCCCAGAAAATCGTTCAAACCCTCAATGATTCCACCAAATTCTTACTGCCATTTCATAGCAACAGGAGGAAACGGCCGAAAATATTCAGTAGGTAGCTGGAGATATGCATCTGAACATCAGGAAAGAGAGTATCTGAGAATTTTCAGCAGATCAGTGAATTCTTACATCCATTCATCCATTCATTTATTCAATAGTATTTATTGAACATTTACTGTGTGTCAAGCACTCTGAAGTATGCTCAACATTTTCCAGTGAATAAGACAGATCTGGCCTCTATTATACCTATATTTAGACTCTGATGGGATCGTGAAAGTGTTCACTGCAGCCATGAGTATAGATGACCCTTCCAAGGGTGTGGAGAAATGCTTGAGTGGCTACAGGGCACATTCTAGAGTTTAAAAGAGAAAAGAGAAACTAGCAAAGGAAATCGAAAAAGAGGAAGTAGATAGAAAACCAGAAGAGCATAGCATTTTGTTTAAGACATGAGAATGGCAAAGGGAGAGAAAAGGTAAAATATCTCCTGCTAAGATGGTATTTAAAACATGGAATCTAGTCTCAGAAATATGTAACTTTGAGTCCTACCTCCACCATTTATTGGTGATATGACTTTGACTGGGAGGTATGAGATCAGTTATGACGAGTGTCAAGTATACTGCTTAACAAACAGAAGTTTGGTTTTTTATTTTGCTTTTGGGGGGCATCTTTGAATTTCACAAAAAGAAGAATTGGTGCCTTCTAGGAAATTTGCCTAAAGTCCTTAAACTTCAAAATTCAGTATGCTCTTCCTCATAAACCCTTCCAGTGTCTATGTACTTCAGAGTGTGAATCTTCCACTATGGCCCTTTTGATCAGACATGGGAAGAAGAGCAATAAAGAGGACACTTGTAATAACTATTTAGGGCCCCCATTCGGTGCTCAGATGCCTCAGCCTTTTAACTTTGGGGATGAGCTCAGTCACACAACTGGAAATTTAAGCAAAGAATATCTCACAACTCAGAACTTGTGGCTAAACTGGACTCGCATAGTCAGTGTAGCATATGAATAAACCAAGCATCAGACTCACCTCAATTTAGAAGGCTACAAGACATTTTTTTTTCCCCCTTACTTGGACATTGGAGGTAGGGATAGTAGCAGGGAACCAAAAAGAGAAATATCAGAGGCAAGTGTAGAAAGAACCAACAAACTGGGATCCAAAAGAGGAGATAGCCAAGCTTGGGGAAGACTGAGAAATAGAAGGCAGGTATCAGAGGATCAAGGAGAAGACCTTAAACAGCAGGCGTAGACCATTCATTGGAGAAGTTTGGTAGTGAAAAGACAGAGACAGAGAATACTGGCTGTGCTGCTGTCAAATGCAACCTGAACTTAGGTCAATTACACCAAGTTCTGTTTGATGAGTTGGCTTCTCAAGCAAGCAATCTGTCTGTTTCCCAGGGCTTGGCTTTCTCATGTTCAAGAAACAGAGAGGATCATAATCTCTGCTGAGATGTCAGTGGAAAAACTCTACTTTCTAGTATGCCCAGCCTGCAGATAATGATCTTGACTAGAAGATTACAAGGCAGTTAAAAGTAGTTAAGGTGCCAGGTCAGAGTGTCCTCATTCCAACTGGGGAAAGATCATTCTTTCGATGCGTTAGCTTAGGCAAATAAACAGTCACTAAAAGTCTCTGCAGTGACAGCAGATTTCATGTCAGGTCCTACTCTGGAATGCAGGTGTAGCAGCATCTGGGTCATCAGTGTGGATTTGGCTCCTAAATCACGGACAGGCCAGGATTAACTCTAGGATAAGATCATTTTCTTGAAGAAGGGAGAGTCAGTAATGTAGGATGAACACTGTGGTTTGGCTCCCATCCCAAATCTATTCTAGAGCATCTTCCACTACGCTGTAATTTGTCCTAACTCTGACTTTAATGAACTGGCAGAGAATTGAAGTTCCATTTCTGCTCCTCTCACTTCCAACTCCTGCCCTTTTTTTTGCTGGAGTGGCTACCAGCCCATGTCTCCATGGCTGGATTTACCAGAGGGTCTGCCTTTGACCTGCTGTGTGTGCATATGTGCCAGTCAGGGTGGTGACAGGGGTTGCCAGAATATTCGCCCCAGTGCTCAGAAAGCAAGGTGACCAAATGTTTATGATGATGTCTGGCTGATGGGTTTTAAAACCCTTTAAGGCTTGAGATTCAAATTTTAATCTACACACTAGCCTCATGGCCATACAAAGAAACTTCAAGGGGTGTCCTTTCCAGGGCTGCCTTCTGAGTACAATGGTACCTGACATAGGTCATTGGCTGCCATGCGAAAAAGGAGCCTCTCAAAGGTATAAGATGGGACCTTCCTACAGATTTCCACTATTGGATTTAATTATTTTGCAGATTATTAAGATAATGTTCTATTTTATGGATAGTATTTTCTGCTCTGTATACAAACATGTAGGAAAAGTATGTCTTCCAGAATTCACCAGTTTTGGTTTTTTGTTTGCTGGTTTTTTATTTTTAACTGGAGGATAATTGCTTTACACTGTTGTGTTCATTTCTGCCATACAGCATTGCAAATCAGCCATAGTATATATATGTGTGTGTGTGTATATATATAATATATATATATATATATCCCCTTCCTCTTGAGCCTCCCTCCCACTCCCTACCCCCCATCCTGCCTCTCTAGGTCATCCCAGAGTGCCAGGCTGAGCTCCCCGTGTTATATAGCACCTTCCTAGCAGCTCTCTATTTCACACATGGTGGTGTATATATGTCAATGCTACTTTCTCAATTCATCCCACCGACTCTTTCCCCTCTGTGTCCACAGGTCTGTTCTCTATGTCTGTGTCTCCATTCCTTTCCTACAAATAGGTTCATCTGTATTGTTTTCCATTTTTCTAGATTCCATACATATGCTTTAATGTATTATATTTGTTTTTCTCTTTCTGACTTACTTCACTCTGTGTAACAGTCTCTAGGTTCATCCACCTCACTACAACTGACTCAACTTCATTCATTTTTATGGTTGAGCAATGGAACATTGTATACATATACCACAACTTGTTGGATTAAATTTAAGTAAAAACATTCTAACATCAGGTTGCTGGATGATGAGGACAGGAATTAAAACAAAGAATTATGGCTTTATTTTTGTTTACTCATTTGTTCAACGTGTATTTGTTGAGAACCTGCTATGTGCTGGGCACTGTGCTAAATGCTGCACATGCAGAAGGAGCAAAAACACTCAGGTTCCTACCCTCATGGAGCTGGAAGGAATTAGTTAGAGCATAGCACAAGGAAACAGAAGAGTACAATGCTTCTAAAGAGGGCTCTGGTCTGTGAGAATATATGATAAAGAAGCTTGATCTGGTTTGGTGGCCTTGATGGTAGAGGGAAGGAACAGCTTAAAGTCTAAAGGCCAAGAACAAAGAGACCACTAATAGCTCATCATATGTGGTAGCCATGGCCAAGTCTTAGGTATGAGGACTCTCCTCTCTTCCTTTCAAGTTGTTTCATATTTCTTTCTGGATGGAAAAGAAAAACTAGAAAATATCCACATAGGTTTAGGTGATGCCGTTGGATAAAGAAGTTATTCAATAAGAGAACATGATTTCTTGATGTACTAAGTTCAAGGCAGACTAGGCTAGTTGCTACTTCCTAAACAAAAAGCCAATTAGTAGAATCTTAGAAGCTGACTAAATTCAATCTTTTCTAACTATAAAAGCAGGAAATTTATGTGAATTGGGCTAACTATATAGAGACTTCAGATAAGGAACTTCAATGTGCAACATTGAGGAACACACTGACTTTAAACCACATAATGAGGAACCATGCCCATACATTATTTTTGTAGGACAAAGAGTCATGAAACCTCTGTGAAAACAAAAAAATGTGAAAGAAAGATCCCTAGGCTAAGTGTCATCAGACTTTGATTTTAACACCAGCAAGGCCATTAACATTTCCTCTGTGACTTGGTATACATTGCTTTCTGTCTCTGAAGCAATAGTTCCTCATTTGTGAAAGTGTTGGGTTTGACCTGTGATATTTAAGGTCCCATCCCTTCAAGGCTCTTCTTATTCCTTGCTCCTGTAAGATGGCCAAACTCAGAATAACAAATTTCTGTATTCCCCAGCTCAGCATACAATTGTCTCCCATTTCTGATCCCTGTCTTTCCATTGCATGTGTTAGGTTCCACTTGGACCCAGACCGGAATAGATTTACCTGTGTTGGTCACATGATTTGTGAGTTAAGAGCTCAGATCTGGATCTCAGTTAATTAGCATTAACCAGTTACTACCCCTGTGACCTGGATAACTTATGTCAACTTTGTGAGACTCTATTTGCCCATCTGTAAAATGGGAATGACAATCATCCCCTCTCAGAGTTGTCATGTACATGGCATGAAATAAATGATAGTAGATAACTTTGTGGTTATGTGCTAAAATGCTAAACTCAAGACTCCTGGGTTCGAATCACATGTCTGCCACTTGCCAGCCTTGAGCAATTGGTCAGGTTACTTAACTTTCCCTGCATTTCACTTTCAAATCTGTAAAATGGATTTAGTAATTACAGTAGTGAGCATCAAACTAATAATCCAAGTATGCACATGGAACAGTACATGACTCTTAGAACTCAATACAAGTTAGCAATTATTATTATTAAGTGGTAGCTAACACCGGAATCAGATTGATTATATTCTTTGCGGCCAAAGATGGAGAAGCTCTATACAGTCAGCAAAAACAAGACCGGGAGCAGACTGTGGCTCAGATCATGAACTGCTTATTGCCAAATTCAGACTTAAATTGAAGAAAAGTAGGGAAAACCACTAGTCCATTCAGGTATGACCTAGATAAAATCCCTTATGAGTATAGAGTGGAAGTGACAAATAGATTTAAGGGACTAGACCTGATAGACAGAGTGCCTGATGAACTATGGACAGAGGTTGGTGACATTGTACAGGAGACAGGGATCAAGAAAATCCCCATGGAAAAGAAATGCAAAAAAGCAAAATGGCTGTCTGAGGAGGCCTTACAGATAGCTGGGAAGAGAAGAGAAGCAAAAAGCAAAGGAGAAAAGGAAAGATATTCCCATCTGAACGCAGAGTTCCAAAGAATAGCAAGGAGAGATAAGAAAGCCATCCTCAGCGATCAGTGCAAAGAAATAGAGGAAAACAACAGATTGGGAAAGACTAGAGATCTCTTCAAGAAAATTAGACATACCAAAGGAACATTTCATGCAAAGATAGGCTCGATAAAGGACAGAAATGGTATGGACCTAACAGAAGCAGAAGATATTAAGAAGAGGTGGCGAGAATACACAGAAGAACTGTACAAAAAAGATCTTCACGACCCAGATAATCACGATGGTGTGATCACTCACCTAGAGCCAGACATCCTGGAATGTGAGTCAAGTGGGCCTTAGGAAGCATCACTACAAACAAAGCTAGTGGAGGTGATGGAATTCCAGTTGAGCTATTTCAAATTCTAAAAGATGATGCTGTGAAAGTGCTGCACTCGATATGCCAGCAAATTTGGAAAACTCAGCAGTGGCCACAGGACTGGAAAAGGTCAGTTTTCGTTCCAATCCCAAAGAAAGGCAATGCCAAAGAATGCTCAAACTACCACACAATTGCACTCATCTCACATGCTAGTAAAGTAATGCTCAACATTCTCCAAGCCAGGCTTCAGCAATATGTGAACCGTGAACTTCCAGATGTTCAAGCTGGTTTTAGAAAAGGCAGAGGAACCAGAGATCAAATTGCCAATATCCGCTGGATCATTGAAAAAGCAAGAGAGCTCCAGAAAAACATCTATTTCTGCTTTATTGACTATGCCAAAGTCTTTGACTGTGTGGATCACAATAAACTGTGGAAAATTCTGAAAGAAATGGGAATACCAGACCATCTGACCTGTCTCTTGAGAAACCTATATGCAGGTCAGGAAGCAACAGTTAGAACTGGACATGGAACAACAGACTGGTTCCAAATAGGAAAAGGAGTACGTCAAGGCTGTATATTGTCACCCTGCTTATTTAACTTATATGCAGAGTACATCATGAGAAACGCTGCGCTGGAAGAAACACAAGCTGGAATCAAGATTGCCGGGAGAAATATCAATAACCTCAGATATGCGGATGACACCACCCTTATGGCAGAAAGTGAAGAAGAACTAAAGAGCCTCTTGATGAAGGTGAAAGAGGAGAGTGAAAAAGTTGGCTTAAAGCTCAACGTTCAGAAAACTAAGATCATGGCATCTGGTCCCATCACTTCATGGGAAATAGATGGGGAAACAGTGGAAACCGTGTCAGACTTTATTTTTTTGGGCTCCAGAATCACTGCTGATGGTGATTGCAGCCATGAAATTAAAAGACGCCTACTCCTTGGAAGGAAGGTTATGGCCAACCTAGATAGCATATTTAAAAGCAGAGACATTACTTTGCCAACAAAAGTCCGTCTAGTCAAGGCTATGGTTTTTCCAGTGGTCATGTATGGATGTGAGAGTTGGACGGTGAAGAAAGCTGAGCGCTGAAGAATTGATGCTTTTGAACTGTGGTGTTGGAGAAGACTCTTGAGAGTCCCTTGGATTGCAAGGAGATCCAATCAATCCATCCTAAAGGAGATCAATCCTGGGTGTTCATTGGAAGGTCTGATGTTGAAGCTGAAACTCCAATATTTTGGCCACCTCATGCGAAGGTTTGACTCATTGGAAAAGACCCTAATACTGGGTAGGATTGAGGGCGGGAGGAAAGGGGGACGACAGAGGATGAGATGGTTGGATGGCATCACCGACTGGATGGACATGGGTTTGGGTGGACTCCGAGAGTTGGTGATGGACAGAGAGGTCTGGCGTGCTGCAGTTCATGGGGTCGCAAAGAGTCGGACACGACTGAGCGACTGAACTGAACTGAACTGAATAGTTTTTCTACTAGAGTGCATACTATATATCAAAAATGCAAACATCCAGCAGGAAATCATTGAGGGCATTACCCAAAGAATCAGAAAAATAATTGACGTCTCTACTAGTTAACCCAAACACAAATTAATTACTGTGCATTTTTGTTTTAACCCTTGATAAAAATAGAGATAGTATGGCTTAGCCCTTGGATACTGAATCCAAAGGAATCAGAAAGGAAATGCTTTCTGAAGTCCAGGTTGGCTACTGGCACATCATCTCCGCCCCACTGACCAGCGTGACCAAGGGTCGGAAGCCCAATCCTCGCGGCGCTCAGCGCTGGGCAAGTGGTAAACACACAGGATTTAGACCTGTCAAGAGTGAGGTCGTAATTCAGGGGTTTGACTCTGTCAAATGGTGCTGACAAAGACTCGCTGTTTTCCCTGACAGTACAGAATCAGATTACTGCACATACAAGTGTCTCACACCTGGAAAAGATGAAATTACACTGAGCTTAATCCTCCGAAACCAGATCAACAATAAGTCGCTTAAACATTTAGGAGAGCAGTTGTCTCCTGGCAAAGAAAATATTGCAAGGCAGTTGGGCAGTCTTCACTAATTAGAAGGGCCTGGCCTTGTCAGTTGAAAAACCTCTCCGATCCTTTATTCGCTTTATTAATTATACCTTGAGACGTCTGAACACAGTCTCTGGGGACTTAGGTCTTGCGTACTCATTCTAGTTGGCTGAGGAAATCAGTCCTTTGGTGAGGTTACATAAGTGAAACAAAGCAGACTGATACCAGATACTTCACTAAAAATAGACAAATAAACTCATCCCTTTCAGCAAAATTAAGCTTTGCTCCAATTAAGGTCAATGAAGATTATATCCATGCCGAACGTGTCAGTGAACACATATTCAGGGTTGTAACCAAAACCAAAGACAGACAGGAGTTTCATAACCTTTGTCTCTGGGTTTAAGTAGCCAGAAAGCCAGGGTTTGGAAAGGTGTTTAAACCGAAGACTCCTAGTGAACTCTGGTGCACAGCATCCCCCTCAACACCTCTAAACACCCGGGCTCTCCCAGGGGCCCCACCTGCAGGGCAGCTCTGTCCTCACACCAAGTGGACAGAAAACAGCCATCTCCCCACGCTGTCTTCAACCTGCAGCTCCAGCTCATGCAGCCAAGTTCTCCCCTCTGTTCCCTCCCACAAGGAGATAACTTAGTTTGGAGTTTTAATGAAAATTAAACTATGAAACATATATCTCAATTGATTGTCCTACACTATGCAAAACAATGTAATGATGAAGGGTGGGAGTTGATCAACCAAAATTTAAAACTTTCATTTTAAAAACCAGATAATATATGCAAAAAGCCCCACTAAAAACAAGAAACATATAACCAAAAAAATGCCAAGGACACCACAATTATACAAAAAAAGCAGTTTTCATCTTTCTTCTCTCCCCAGCTACCTACTTTTCTCTGCTGTTTTAGAATTGCTTTCAATTCGTCTGTAAGTATTTAATACATATTCAAGTCATATATATAGTATATACATATATACTATATGTACATATATATATAATACACATATATACTATATATATGAATATATATATATATATAACCTTCAACACACATGCACATACAAATGGTAACAAACCTAACTCGCTGCTCTGTACCTTATTTTGTTTTGTTTTTGTTTTATACTGTATGTTGGGGATTCACATCAATACATACAGGACAGCCTTGCTCTTTTCAAAGACATCAAAGAATTGTATGGTATGGATGCATCATAATGGACTTAACCAGTTCCTTAGTGAAGGATATTTAGGTTTTTTTCTCCCAATCTTTTGCTTTTATACACAATATGGTAAGATATGTGCCTTGTATGCACAACATGATATCCATGTGTAAATATACCTGCAGAAGAAATTCCTTGGAGTGGAACAGTCAGCTGAAAAAATATACACATGTGTAATTTGGGTAGATGCTGACCAATTATCATCACAGAAGTTGAGAAGTTGTGCCAATTTATCCTCCTACCAACAATGAATGAGACAGGCTATTTCCCCAAACCCTGGAAGGGCCAGTGCGTTACCAAATTTTTTGATTTTTGCCAAACCAAAATGACGATTATATCTTACTCGATTTCATGTGCCTTTTTCTTATTACTGGACAGAGCACCTTTACAGATGTTTAGATGTCTTTTCCTGAAACTGTCTATTCATGTCCTTTGTCTCATGGGGCGTTGGTCTGCTTTTTTTCCTTATTTTTTTTCATCGAGGTATAATTGACACATAACATTAGTTTCAGGCGTACCACATCATGACTCGATATTTGTGTATATGACAAAATGATCATCACAATAAGTCTAGTTAACATGCGTCACCCCACATAGTCCTCTGATTTGTAAACACGCTCAGTACATTAAGGAAAATTGGGCTATGCAGCGCAAATATTTTATCCTAGTTTGTTGTTTGATTTTTTTAGTTTGTGTCATCTTTTTCCCAAGCGTATTATTTTTTTCTTCTTTTGTGTAATCGAATTTAGCAAGTTTTTCTTTCATTTTGAATGGGTGGAAGTGGGGAGAGGCCATCAATATTTAACTGACCAAAGTCAAAACTGACCAAAAGTCAAACTCCTCCAAATACCCTACATGTCTGTTATCTTTGCTTCCTTCTCAAGCCCCATCTCTGTAGACTCTCCCCACACACATAAAGTTCCAGCCAAATAAGCTAATTGCATTTCCCAAAACAAGTCTTCATATCTGTTTCATTTTTTTTATATATATATACATAGAGATGATGAATAGGCTCTTCTTTCTATTTGGAAAGCGTTTCTCAATCCCGTATTCCAAATTTATCTGATGGGCAAATTCTGGTTTCATACAAAGCAATTCAGATATCATCTGCTTTGTGAAGAATTCCCTGCCTGTTTCATCTTTCCCGTGTGCGATTAGTTATGTAGCATTTTCTACAAACCACTCTGGTACTGATCATATGGTTCATTTCATATCCTAGATAGTTAGCGTGGGCTCTGGAACCAGGCTGTCTGGGTTGGCATCCTGGTTTGACTACTTATTTCCTTTTTGCAGCTGACCTTGAGCAAATTATTTCACTTCTCTGTGCTCTAATGTCTTTATCTGTAAAGTGGGGATAACAAAAATGCATCATAGAATTGCTTTAAGAATTAAATAGTACAGCATTTGCTGAAGTGTTAAATAGACCTGTGTTGAGAACAGTATCTGACACAAAGAAAATGTTACTATATAAATGAAAGCACACTGAACCCAGTCCCAGTCTAAGAAACAGAGAGAAAACCTCCAGGAAGCCATTGTGCTATCATTTATCTGCTTCCCTGTCTTCTTTCCTAGACTGAATGCCTTGAAGGAAAGGGCCAGATATTGTTCTCTACACAACTTTGACTCCCAAGTACCCAATATGTGGTGGCTTCATTGAATGAACAAATGAATGAATACATATTTTCCTGTCCAAGTTTCTCACTTTAGTTGAAATATAACATCAATATATAAAATAAATTTAAGAAAACCCTCAAAATAAAAATAAAGATATAGAAGTTGTCCATAACACAAGCAAGTACAAAGTCCTTATACCTGTAATTGTTAAAGAAATAGTCAAGGAGACCAGTGGAGCTGAACAACAAAAAATACTTCTTGAGGATATTCTTTTTAAAGATTTAAATTCGAGAAAGAACAAGGATTGTTGAGACAATTAAATGTATCCCACGCAGGGGAAATGACCCATATACAGGGCCACTTTAGGATCCTCTTAAGTCCTAGGCAGCTCCACACATGTCTTATCAAACCTTCAAAGAGACCTATGTCTACCATAACTTGGGGGAAAAAAATTGAAAGACATTTTCCAATTTGGCTTTTGAAATCTGCTGTGAGTAGCTCCTTTGAGTCCCACTTGGTTATGATTTCTGAGTCATCATTGGGTACCCATGAGAAATTTTAAGTAGTAAAATCTAATATACAAATTATTTTTCATTGTAATGAGATATTTGATATCAAATTTAATTATTAAATTTGATATATAATTTGCAGTAATGTCACTAAACATTTTAAAGGTTTGATTTCACAATTTCCATATTTTGGAAGCAAAACATTCCTTTCTTTTTTTTTTCCTAGTCTTAGGTATTTTAATCAGCTCTTGAAATGTTCCTGGGCCCCAGCCTAGGCACTATGCCTATGGTGCCCAATGGGCAAAACAGCCCAGCTTGTTCACAGGCCTGGAGGCAAGTGCAATCAAGTTTTATGCTGAATATGACAAACTTATTTTCTCTGTTGAAGCCAAGTATTTATGTGGAGGATTAATTGGATACATACTTCCTAAGGGAACTAGCTGTTTTTGTAAGTAAAGGCCTGTTGCAAAAAGAACAAAAAACCTCTTTCGGCTGGGAGGTGGGGGTAAGCGAGACACATTGCTTTTCTCATCATCTGCCAGGAACACCGTGCCCTCATTTCACGTCAAAGTCTATTAACACTCAGTACCAGATACAAGATCTGGAATTGAAATTATTATCTTCCATCACAGAGTCGATTCTTATGCCTTTTCCGGGACAAATTCCCATAGCTTTTCCAGGTTCTTTGGAGCAATTTAGACCCTTTTCTCTTTTTCATCCCCTTTGTGGCACATGTTGTATATCACATCCCTTGGTATGGAGGAGCGGTCCCGTCTTTGAACGATGCACAGAAAAAGGTAAAAAAATAGACTGAGGCTAAAAACTTCCTTGAGCCTTAACCAGGCTGTGGGGAAAGAACACTGGAATGGAATATCCAGCTGGAATGAACATCATTTTTACAGGTGGTGGTATGAATGACTCCACTATAAAGGAATCAGGGTTGGCATTTTGCACAACTCTAGGGGCAGCTTGCACGTAAGGTCACAGTGCCCCCCTGGAGTTGGGCAACTTTGTGGGTCTGAAAGCAATGGGTCACAGGCCTTTAATTTCCAGGGAAACAAGAAGCAAAATGGCCCAGGAGAAGAGAGAATATTCTACCAAGTTGCATGCATGTTTCAAACATTCCAGAGCTGCAGTTGATTTCATGCCCAACTCTTGCTACACCTAAGATTTGCATACGGTACTGGGGAGGTTTGGGGGGAAAACCAGGATTCCACCACTGAACCCAAGCCAAACAGTCAATGACTGGAACCTGGGAAAACTGCTCTTTTCAATTTTAATCTAGTTTCCCTTTCCCAATAGTATTTAAAGGACAAATGTGTTCTGTTCCACAGCCCTGGAACTTACTATTCATGGTTAAGTCATTACCTGTGAGGACTTTATAAGGGTTATTGGAAGTTTAGCTTTACAGTAAATGTACTATAATTTACACAGTAAAATGCAGTCCCTTGCTTAATTACTTACCTCACCTATTGGGAGTTTTTCTCATTTCTCAGGTCAAGGTTTTTACTTAGGGCCATAACTATAGAGTTGACATTGCTATGAAACACTTTTGAAACCCTCAGAATAAGACTTCTTGACAACACCTAAGAGCAACTCTCCAAAACAATGAATGGTGTTTCACAATCTGAGTGGGTGTACTTCATCTGCCTAATATGTAAATAAAGGAGTGGCGAGTTAACAGCTCAATACTGGAGGGACTTCTCAAGAAAGCTCAGCTACTAGAAATCAAGGGCAACTTGACTCAGATCCTGTGACCCCGTGGAATTCAGGCTCAGCAAGTTCAGTGGGCCCAGACCAAGGAGAGGATAAAAGGCCCCTTTCTCTCTCTGGGGTTCACCCACGTCCATAGAGATGAGACACCAGGAGGTGGGCTCCAGAGCTGATTCTGAATCGTCTGTTATTTCTATTCCCTGGGACCAATGATAAACTTCTGTCATGTCCTGTGGTTCACATCAGAGTGAAAGCCCCATAGACCAGCATGACCCCAAAGGAGTAGAAGCCCCCAGGCCCAGCCAAACAAAGGAAAACAGGGACCATGGAAGAGGAAAAATAGTATTTGTAAATATTAATGGAATCACTGTAGCAATTAAAATTCAATCATCAATAGCTAGCACTTGTCCACACTTATTTAAACACAGAAATCCAGATTCCAGCAAATTCTGCCCACCTTTTAAGCTCTTCTGGGAGCCCCCAGGGGATGTTCCATAGGCATCTGCACACAGTTCTGTTGTTTTCCATCCAGTCTCTCTATTGCTGTCCAGTTCCTAAGATTCCCTGCATAGGCTCCATGCAAACCTGACATCTTGGCCAAGGCCGTGTCTCATGGCACTGCCAGAGTTCCTAACCTAAAAGGGGCCAAACTGTCAGTATTTTTTTACCTGGGCAGCAAAGCATCTGAGGTGTCACACAGTCCTTATGAAAACAGCTCCTTCTTGCCTCTTTCTGGGAGGGTTCAGATAAGAGACCCAAGGGATCAGACTGGTTCATTTGGGAACTGATACCTGAAACTGGTGTACTTTTTTTCTCTTCACCTTCTCCCTTTTCCTACACTTTACCCTCCCCCAGCCCTCCCTCACTCACTCTATTTTGGTGTATCATAATGAACCCCAATAATCTACATTTTAATGAGTCCCCAAGGAGGCCAGATACCACCTTCTGAGAAGCAACACTGTGTTTATTAAAAGGCTGTATAGCCTGGTGGCTGAAGCCATGAGTCACACTTAGATCTGAATACAGGCTCTACCACTTACTATGTCCTTAAGCAAGTGGCTTAATGTCTTTACGGCCCAGTCTCCTCAATTACTAAATGGAGATAATAATAAAACTTAGCTCATAGGGTTGTGGTTAGAATTCCACGAGATCATTCATTTATATCTTCCTTGTATAAATACTTTATTGAGGGACTATAATGTTTGAAGCAGTTTTAGATGTTGGAGATACAGCAGAGAACAAAATATCCAATCCTTTATTCTCATGGAGCTTAAATTCCATCTGGGAAGTAAACAATAAGCACAAATAATATAATGCTGGACAGAGATGAATTCTATAAAGCATAAAGCCTGATTAAGGTATGGACAGTGACAGGGAAACTATTTGATATAGGACAGTCAGGAAAGGCTTCTTTGAGGAGATGGCATATGAGTGAAGACCTAATTATAAAATATTTAGCATAATTCAAGCATAGAGTGTTCCATAAACGGAACCTTTAATAATATTACTTTCTAGGTTCTTATCTTCAAGATCCTCATAGAATATATGCCTGAAAATGCGGTAGATACTTCATTTTATTAAAAAAAAATACATCTATGCAACAACATTAAAAAAAAAAAAAAAAACTCATTTCACAAACAAAACCACACATTTTAATTATTGTATCTCATTCATTCTTAGTCTCTCATCCCTGGTTACCTTTCTACTGGGTACCAGAACTGAGTGCTTTGACCACTGGTATATTAGCCCTCAGGGCTTCCCAGGTGGCACAATGGTAAATAATCCACCTGTCAATGCAGGAGATCCCTGGGTCAGGAAGATGCCTTGGATCAGGAAATGGCAACCCACTCCAGTATTCTTGCCTGGAAAATTCATGGACAGAGGAGCCTGGTGGGCTACAGTCCATGGGGTTATGAAGAGTCAGACATGACTGAGCAACTGAGCACTCATGCACATTACCCTGCGAATGTCTGTCAGTACTTGAGAGGAGTAGCAATACACTTTCTAGAATGGATCCACTGTTAGCTCTTATGGAATCTGGACTACAGATGAGGAAGGAAGTATGGAAGGGGCTGCTGCTGCTGCTAAGTCACTTCAGTCATGTCCGATTCTGTGCGACCCCATAGACGGCAGCCCATCAGGCTCCCCCATCCCTGGGATTCCCCAGGCAAGAACACTGGACTGGGTTGCCGTTTCCTCCTCCAATGCATGAAAGTGAAAAGTGAAAGTGCAGTTGCTCAGTCATGTCCGACTCTTCGCGACCCCATGGACTGCAGCCTACCAGGCTCCTCTGTCCATGGGATTTTCCAGGCAAGAGTACTAGAGTGGGATGCCATTGCCTTCTCCAGTATGGAAAGGGAGTGAAGCACATTTAGTAGACAGCACTGTACATCACTCAAGAGTATCATTCTATTGATGGTGTGTGAGCCAGCATGAATGGTATCACTGAAGAATCATCTCAGACTACTTGGAAGCCATTGAAACCTGGTTTGGCTGTAGAACAGACTTTTTCAAAATGTGTTTCTGGAAACATCTGTTCTATGGAGTTTCATGTTCAAAATCTTTGGGAAACACTGCAAGCTAAATTTTGCTCCTGGAGATTCACAAGACATATTAACAGATTAGATTAAAGGTCTTGAGGGGTTCTTCAGTAAAGATATTTTATTATCCCTAATTGACCCCAAATTCTCTGATCACAGAACCCCTTTCTCAATACTTATTAATTTGTACTTTTTAATACTTATTTTGGGCTTTCCTGATAGCTCAGTTGGTGAAGAATCCACCTGCAATGCAGGAGACCCCAATTTGATTCCTGGGTTGGAAAGATCCGCTGGAGGAGGGATAGGCTACTCACTTCTTGGTGGCTCAGCTGGTAAAGAATTTGCCCATAATGCAGGAGACCTGGGTTCCATCCCTGGGTTGGGGAGATCCCCTGGAGAAGGGAACAGCTACCCACTCAAGTATTCTGGCCTGGAGAATTCCATGGACTGTATAGCCCATGGGGTCACAAAGAGTCAGACATGACTGAGCAACTTTCACTTGGACTTCCCTCATAGCTCAGTTGGTAAAGAATCTGCCTGCAATGCAGGAGACCCGGGTTTGATTTCTGGGCTGGGAAGGTCCCCTGGAGTAGGCAATAGCAACTCACTCCAGTATTCTTGCCTGGAGAATCCCATGGGCAGAGGAGACTGGTGGGCTACAATCCATGGTGTCGCAAGAGTCTGACATGACTTAGTGACTAAACCACCAATACTTATCAATCTGCACTTTTTGAAATGTTACTACAAAGGCTAAATTTTAATCAGCTCATCACAACTCAGACTTCCAGAATCTTAGAAATGGCACAGGAGTAAGTAACTGGTAAATATGGAGTGTGACTCCGTATAGGTGTCACAACAGGTGAAGCTGCTATCAAATGTACATTCAACTTATAGTCAAATTTTTATGTACAAATGAGTGCTCTTGCTTCAGGTATCAGAGAGGCACCAATATATTTGGAACTCTAGGTTTTTTTGGACTCATTTTCAGAATCTAAAAGTTTGGGGGTAGAAAGTAATCTTCCCCTGTGTTCCAATTTGTATTCTTGAATGAGAGGGAGGGATGGAGTTATAGCCAGCTTGCTGGGAATTGCACATAACCTGCAGCTTCTTTTATGGGTGCTGAGGGGCACACCCTTTGGAGTGTGTCATGCATGTAAATATTTTCTGTCATGTCTGTTATCTGATGAAATAAGGTAAAGAAATGCTGAACCAACATAAATCCCATATTTTATGTATGAGAACATGGAGGCCTGAAGGGGCAAATAACACGCCTGGATCACTCAGCTAGAAGAAAACTCAGTAGAACTAAGACACAAGTGTCTTGTTTTCTGGCTCTGAACAGCGTGGCCTTATTTGAAGTATGTCTCATGTCATGTTCCCTGGAGGCAGAGCCTGAGATGGGAATTCTAGTAAAGAGATTCATTGGAAGAATATTATAGACCCCACTCGATCGAGGATCCTTCTGTGTCAACCAATAAAAAAATCAATTTTGGGGTAGAATATGCTTTCTCTTAAACCCAAAGAGGCCTATTCTTAATTGTATAAAACACAAAGTACAAACATTTGACTTTGATTTTAGATAGGATAATCCAGCATGCCCAGATCACTGGATCCCTAAAAACTTCACCATACTAGCAAGTCACTGAATGTTTGTAGTGTTTTTCTCCTACCTCCTACTCCTTGAAGCACATGAATGTTGCCAAGGCATCCAGAGAATATGCCACCTCTCATCACTCATATGGGCTTCCCAGGTGTCACAGTGGTAAAGAATCTGCCTGCCAATGCAGGAGACTCAGGTTCAATCCCTGGATCACGGAGATCCTCTGGAGGAGGAAACAGCAACCCATTCCAATATTCTTGCCTGGAGAATCCCATGGACAGAGGAGCCTGGCAGACTACAGTTCATGGGGTCACAAAAGTGCTGGACATGACTGAGCGACTAACAGTTTCACTTTCATCACTGACAAAATGATATCACATAGTGGATCAAGTCCCAATATTATTCTGCATAACTGTCAGATTGTTTCAATCTCTTTGGACTACACTCTGAACAGAGAGGAGGGCCATGGACATAGCCCTGCGTCTATAAAGTCCTGCTGTCCTTGCCATTAGGTTCTGTGCTTGCCCTTCAGCTCTCTTTGCCCTCTGGCTGCAAAGAAGTACCGTCTCTAAGTGCCATCGAAGAGGACCTCAGCTTTAAGTCACTGATTAACGCATGTGAGCCTTGCATTTTCTCTCTTCACTGAATCAATAGCACTTAGCAGCAGACTCCCAATTGTGCAGTGTTTGATTTAGCTCCATACTTCTCATATACCTGGGCCATTATTTCCTATATCCCCCTGCTCACCAAAAGTGCAATTCTTAGCCACTGCACCGCTGTAGCAAGCCAGAAGCTACCAATACCCTACCTACTGACAGGAGGGATCCTCATTGTCATGCGGTCTGTGACTGATACACCTCCGAAATTCTTAGAGTCTATTTCCCACAGCTGTGATTGGTACCATCTTAGGTAGAATCCCCTAAAAGCAGAGCCTAAGGTAGGATTTTTCATTGAAAAAGTGCTCACAGGAGAAGAGAAGTGAGGGAAGCAGAGTGGGGCAAGAGGAAAAAAGAGAAGTAAGGATATGTTCTCAGATGAAAACTACCATCAGTCTGGCCCCACAGAAAGCTCTGAAGCAGGAATTCCACCACATAGTTGGTTTTCCCTCGAGGCAGGGATGTCAGCCTTTTGTATCTCTCTCTTCGTCATTGGCTACTGACTGCTGTCAGGGTGTCTCACCTATGGGGTTGGCCACTCTTGGTCAGCAGAAAATGCTCTGAGGCTGGGGTGGCTTTACCCACAGCACCTGGGGGATGCACCCACCAGCCAGATGATGGGGAAACAGACAAGGCACTGATGGTGACCACTCCAGATAACTTCTGTAATCACTCCTAGTCTCGAGGAGTAACAGTTGATAGTAGCAGATAGCCAGAAAGTTATTTGGATCCAACCTGGTAAATCAGCTTAATACACAATATAGTACTGTTGTTGTTGTTGCTGTTTTTAAATACAAATAACATTTTTTAAAGGTGATAATAACGCTCTATACAAAAAATTTCCTGTTTTCTTTTGTGGTTTATAAACTACTCTGCATCCAAGGTCCATAAAGGACTCCAAATACTTTCTATCAAATGGTATTATCATTAGAGTAAGTGTCTAAGTGATCACTCTGATGTTGAAAGCACTTACTTGGAGGCATAAACACAAGAATGTGTGAATGAAAATCAGGTTACTCTCATTATATAAAAATAGATTATAAAATGGACAATTTACACTAGAAATACACATGGCCAAAAAAAGATTTTAAATGCCATTCAGCTTCCCTAGAGATTAAAAACACATTTGGTAAATCAAAGAGTTATCTTTCCTTTGCCTATCACGTGAGGATGAAGTGAGATAAATACTCTTCAAGTATCTAGGGTGGAAGTGTGAATGGGCACAGGCTTTTTGGAAGATAATTTGACAATATGTATCGAAATTCTGGGGAAAAAATTGGTATCTCCCTCTCCCAACCTAATAATTCCACGTCTAAGAACTGATTACAAGGAAATAATCAGTGAACCAAAAAAAAACTATGTTCAAAGACATTCAAATGGTATTGTTTTATGTTAGTGAAAAATTGAAAACAGTTGAAAACTTAGATGTCCAAAAATTACGGAATGAGTACACAAATTCTGGAACATTTAGATGATGAACTATTGCACATCAGGATGGCCTGAGTTTAAATTCCAATTCTTTCTTTCCCTAGCTCTATAACCCTGGGAGAGTTAATTAACATTAATCACTTTTCTTAAAAGGGAGATTATAACAGGTCCTATCTCAAAGGGTTGCTATGTGAAGTGCTTAAAACAGTGCCCAGCTCATAGAAGAGCTATTATTATTGTCTAGGAGGTACAAATAAAGGTATATTAATGTCTTGTGTAAATATTTATGTATTAAATAAGTGAAAAAGTGGGATACAAAGTACATATAATATGGTGCCAGGTTTTTTATGATTAGATATTCATAGATCAAAGCCTGGAAAAAAATAAACCATTAAACCACAAACATTTTGCTCTCAGGACTCCTTTATCCTTTTGAAAATTATCACAGAGAACTTTTGCTTGTGTGAGTTATAGCTATGGATAGTTACTATATTCAAAAATTAAAATTTGAAAATTTAAAAACATAGGTATGAAGCTGCATATAAGCTTTTAGAGTGATGAT
Source organism: Okapia johnstoni (assembly GCA_024291935.2). Classification (NCBI taxonomy): domain Eukaryota; kingdom Metazoa; phylum Chordata; class Mammalia; order Artiodactyla; family Giraffidae; genus Okapia; species Okapia johnstoni. The sequence goes on from CM044325.1 coordinate 14,381,871, forward strand.
ACACTCACATGTCCTGTAACTTCAGGAAAGCTCCACTGTACACCCAAGAGAGAATAAGAGTAAACCAAACAAACAATGGCTTGGTATTAATAGTAAAAGAATTCTGGCTCTGTGGACCTCCTAAAAGAATCTCAGGGGGCCCCAAAGGGTCTTCGGACCATGCTTTGAGAACATTGCATTAAATCAATGTTAGTATAAATCATTTTATACATTTTTCTTTGTCTTCTGTATTTTTCAACCTTTCTACCATGAGCATATATTATATTATAATCACAAAATGTAAGAATAATTTTTAAATGTATTTAGTTATAGTTATGCCAAGTGAATACACATTCAGTTAGATCAGAGATTCTTCTGCCTAAATGATCATCCTTCATTTTCCTGAATTCCAAGAAGCATGTTCCTCAATTTTGCAAGACATCCAAGAACACAGGAACCAGTGGTTCTACCTAATTGAACTTATTTAGGATGCTTTTCTTATATCCAAAATCTATTTAATAAAATGTTGAAACTCTCAGGAGGAAGCCAGGTCAGACCAGGAGAGTGACTGATGGCAAATTTTCTGCTTATGCACAGAATAGGGGTACTACCCCTTACGAGCAATTTAGCCACAGAGGCAAAGATGCCTGTTCCCAGTGTCTTCATGCATTGTGATCCTTCATCATGTTCACTCCTGTGTTCTCAGGGCCTAGGACAGCATCTGATGCACAGCAGGCATTCAACATTTGTTAAATGAGCAAAAGCTGCCAGGAAACTGGCAAGAGTACTATAATAATGTTTTCCATGCCGCGCACTTGGTATATATGTTCTCATCGCAACCACCTATATCTCACTGATGTGGAACTTTTATCATCCCTGATTTCCAGACAAGAATACAGAAGTTTAGCGAGTTGTAGTCACTTGCTCAAGGACACCCAGCCAGGAAACAGCAGAGCACAGATTGGAACTCAGGTTTGTCTGAGGGCAGAGCCCATGTTCCTGACTCTATAAGAGTACCACCTTTTTAACAGGCTGCTATGATTTCTGGGGTTTCTGAGGACTGTAGCCCACCAGGCTCCTCTGTCCATGCAACTCTTCAGGCAAGAATACTGGAGTGAGTAGCCACTACTTTCTCCAAGGGATCTTCCCAACCCAGGGATCGAACCATCAAACTCGGGTCTCCTGCACTGCAGGCAGATTCTTTACCATCTGAGCCACCAGGGAAGCCCTCTGAGAAGACCACTGGCCCAGAAAATGCTTGGAAAGATCGCCTGGAACCCTGATAGTAAAATCCCACCCTTAGAAATTCCTGCTTCTACTGAAGCCTGTAACACTTAATTTTCTGAGTATAGGTTACAAGGTGTGTGGGGATGAAGGAGGCAGGAGGAGGGAAGGAGGAGACTGTAGTAAGTTGAGAAGGGGAACTGGAGAAGTTCGGAGGTGTGGAGAAGCCATAGCAACATGAAGCTGGAGGAATTGAAGACACAAATAATTATCTCTCCCTCCCAGGTGTCCTGGCAACTGAAATTGGGGGACTGATAGAAGGCAAATCTCTCTTAATGAGCTAAGCTGATACCAGAGCTCCCTGGAAACCATGTCTGAGAAGGATGGAGGAAGCAGATGGGCTCAGTCTTCCTAAAATCGGTCAAAGTCCCTGCAAAATCCTTCTCACTCAAGATGGCTGCTCTCATTCACCCAACATCTCAGCAGAAGCCCCCGTTGTACAACATCCATTCAGCTTCCATTGAATGAAAGCAAGACAGAGTCTCAGGAACACGACAAAAAATGTCTGCTGGTGAAAAGGAACATTTTCCATAAAGAACTAGGGAGGTGGGGAGGAAGTGGAAATATGAGCCAGGACAACAGCTGGAAAAGATAAGAAGAACCTGACCAACAAATCAACAGAGAGATTGGAAAGGTTTTTTTCAGGTACTGCAGGAGGAAAATGGGCTTATCTGGTGCACAGCGTTTACTGAGTGTATATTAGATTGCTACATGAGAGCCAATACCTATAGGGTATATGCCTGGAATGTTATGTTGGCCCTACAGCCTGACCTTTGCATGTCCAATGCCCTCTGCCTGGAAAGCCTTTCCACTCTTCACCTGGCTATATCAAATTCACCCTTTAAGACTCAACTCAGAGACAATGCCCTCCAGACAGCCTCCTATGATTCCTAACACCCCTTAAATCTACAGCCAAGTATGGGTTATGTTGATCCAAATAATCTGTACCTGTCTAAACTGACATTCTTTGAGGGGCTGTGTGATTTTTTTTTTTTTTTTGGCTGTGTTGCACAGCTTGTGGGATCTTAGTTCTGTGACTAGGGATTGAACCCGGGCACTCAGCAGTGAAAGGCAGAGTCCTAACCACTGGATCCCCATGAAATTCCTGCTGTGTCTTATTCTTATTTCTCTCTCCAATGCCTGGCACTTAGTAATAGCTCAATAAGTATATGTTGCATTAATTTGATTCTCCACACCCCACACCACTGACTAATTAAATAAATTTAAGTAACAGACAACTCTTACTGGACTAAAAACACAGTCTGGGGATCAGATCTGAGTTCTGATCCTGGCCTCACAGCTTTCAAGACCTATAGCCTTAGGCAAGTTTCTCAGCCTCTCAGAGCTTTAGTTTCCTCACTTCTGAGTGGAGTTAAAATCTTCCATCTCAAAGAACTGTTGAAAGGATTCAATGCACAAGTCCCTGGCACAGTTCCTGGCACATAGTGGATATCTAGTAACTATTAGCTCCCTGTATTAGTCGCTCAGTCATGTCTGACTCTTTACCACCCCATGGGCTGTAGCCCCACTAGGTTCCTCCAGGCAAGAATACTGGAGTCGAAGCCATTCCCTTCTCCAGAGGATCTTCCTGACCCAGGGATTGAACCTGGGCCCCCTGCATTGCAGGCAGATTCTTCACCATCTGACCCACCAGGGAAGCCTATTAGTTCCCTGTAGTAATAAATTATTGGGAAAAGTCAAGCAAAGATTGGCAGGACCAGGGACCTGCCTGGGCCTTGATAAGGAATAAAGCCTACTGCCCTCTGGGGGTGTCTTGAGTAACTTGGGCCACGGGCCATATGCTCAACTCTCAGCTGGAGTCCTCAGTGGTCCCTGAAGTGGGGTGTGGGGAACCTGTTCCAAGACAGAGCTGAGGTGGGCACTTCTCCTTCTGAGGTGGGCACACAGCAGGGAGGCTAATGAGAGGGGACTTCTGTCAAAAGAACCTAAAGGTGGATAAGGGACTGAGACAACCCTGAATAACAACAGGAGTGGCTGTAGGAGGCAGTCCCCGGGGTTAGGTTTACCTCACCACTATCCTAAGTCCACTCCATCTCCAGCCTGGGAGAGCAACACAACAGCGAAAGTCAGTTCATAGGCCAAGGAAAGGAAAAGGTGGGATGCGGAGGACCGTGGAAGGATCTAGGGATCCAGGGGCCCATGGGTGTGGAGCTTCTGTGTGATTAGAGAGGGCCCCAAAAGAGAGAGTTTCCCTGCCGGGCAAGGAGGGGAGACACCCTTCAACTGGTGACTCAGTCAGAATCTATTCCTGGGCTCTGAGGCATCACAGTGGTCAACCTGAGATCAAAGGAAAGAGTACTTCTATGTGTCCTGGACTTATCATTAATTACCAGTGAAATGTTGAAGTTAATGGTCTGTGCCTTTCTCCCCTTCCGATGTTAAGAACAAAGCTGGGGCATTTGGCAGAGACTCCGATATCTATTCTCTCCTTCTTCCTAAGCAGAAGACCACTCTCCATATTTTAGCTGAACATGCAGCTACCCAGAACAAGACTGTTTCCCAGACTCCCTTGCAGCTAAGACTGGCTGTGAGGTTAAGTTCTGGCCCATAGGATAGGTGCAAAAGCCAATGTACAACTTCCAAGAAAGGTTCTTAAAAGTAGGGGGTGTGCCCTTCTCCTTCTAATTGGCTTGGAATGTAGATATGATGTTTGGGGCTGGAGCAGCCATATGGACTATAAGGTAAGATCTTCATGTTGAAGATAAACGAGCAGCAGCTAGAAGAATTCTATGTCTGAAAACTGTGTAATTGCCATACTAGGTGACAATGCATACCTTAAGAGGGAAATAAAAAAAACTTCTATCGCTTTGGGTTTTTTGTCACAGTTGAGCTTAATTTTAACTGATACAAGGGCCTCCTTGATAGTTTCAAAAGCCAAAATCTTCCATTTCCCTGGGAAAAATTACCATGCAAGTTAATGATATTGAGTAACATCTGTTGAGGGTTTACTATGTTTAGACTTTATCCTAAGCACTTTGAGTGCCTTAGTTCATTTAATCCTCACAATAATCCCATGAAATGAGTGCTATGTTATTCTTGCTTTGTAGATGAGGAAACAGGAATGAGGCAGGTTAACTGACTTACTCAAGTTCACAGAGCAAGTAGCAGAACTGGTATCTGAACCCAGATACTGGGCTCAAATGCAAACTCTTAACCATTGTAGTAGCTAAAATTTAATTATATCAGAGTCCAAATCATAATGCTTTTGGTGTTCCCTTTCTTGGTTTCTATCACCCAGAGTTCTTTCTGTCTTTCATTACTTTCAAAATGGAGAAATAAATGCATTACCCAACAAAGTAGTTTGGGAGGAGCTTTCTTGAAACATAGGACCCATAATAGAAATGACAGTGTAGAGGTAAACTGATAAAAATGGGTCATCTTATCAATTGGGTACCCCTACTCTAAAGTGGCGGTGTTCAAACTTTCTAAGTGGCATAACCCTATCAGTGTAACACACAGTCTGGAGACACAGAATCCCTTGTGTGTCTGTGTGAAACTCACATGCCCTGCTGTACGATCAGATTCCTATAGTGGGTACTGGGGTGATCTGCCCAGAGTCCCTCTTTAGAGCTGATTCCTCCAGCTTCTAGAAGTTCCTAGAAGAAAGCAGGTTAGTTGCTGAAGGCTCACAGCTGCATTCCTCTCTGGAAACAGCCCTTGGCTGAAGGAAACTGCTCATCCAAGGTCATGCCCTTCTACTGTGCAGCTGGCAGCCAGTGACTGAGGGGGCTACAAAGACCCAACTCCTTTGCCTTAACTCAGAACTCCTCTGAGGGTCGCCCCAGCTCCAAAGCTCCCTGTACCAGGGCTGCAGCCTCTGTCACATGTGCATTCAAGTCAGCTCCCCCAGGTGTATCACCTGAGACCACTCCCCAACAAACTCACACACAGCTTTATATTTCATAATCTGTTTCCAGAGACTCAATCAAAGACAATTAAGTGCATCATCAGATAGACTTCCAAATTAAAACTCAATCAAGGGTGAAGTGAAAATAAATACAAAAAGCTGTAACATCTATTTACCTCCAGCAGTTGTCTTGTGCTATGTCTACACACTTTAGAGATAATTTCCAAAGTTTATAATTTAATGTATTATTCACATTAATCCCAGCCCAAGGATAGGAATAGAGGTCTGATAGGAAGACTGGGAGAAGATGGAGGAAGAAAAAGGAATCCTTCCCTGATTCTTCCCACCCAGTTCAGATTCTCCTGGCACAGACACTCATAGCCCCATTTTCTGCCCCTTTGGGATATTCATCACACTTGTGGAAATTTGTTTAACAACTGTCTTCTCAGAAGACTAGGGATCCATGAGGTCACGTTCTGTGTATGTCTTGTTCATCGCTATATACATAATACCTAATAGTTCCTGATATTCAGTAGATGCTCAATAAATATTTGTCTATTGGGAGGGAAAAGATGAGAGAAAAAGGGAGAGGCAGAAAAAGAGAGGGGGTCAGGGACGGGGAGAAGCTTAATCAGGACCTGTTCACCTCTCATTCTCAGTGATCAGTGCTACGCACAGGCTTTCCCAGCTGTTTCAGTCCACAGGTCCTAAGGACTGCCTTGAACTTGGGGGGCCCTTCACTGGGAATATGGAAGGAATATGTATCCATTAGTTCATCCAATAGATCTCATTATAACCTACTGTGTATCAAGCCACCTGCTCTGCTTTGGGGATGTAAAGGTGAGTGAGCCTAGACAAGGTGTCTGAGCTTGTGCAGCTTGGAGCCTGGGAGCAGACATTAGTCAAACAAAAGCACAGAAATTCACTGACAAATTAGAGTAAGTACTCTAGAAGAAAGAAGAGGTATGCCCTAAATATGAAACCATCTGGTGTACATTTCGGGGGGTGGGGTTGGGGGTGGGGTGAAGATGGCAGGGAAGTTTGGTCAGACATGGCTTTCCCATCAGAGGAGGTGATGCTTGACCTACAGCTGAGCAGTCTGGTTAGCTGGGCCAGTGTTTCTCAACCTTTGGACTATTGACATAGGAGCCAGATAATTCTTTCTTTCTGGGGGTGGGGGATGGCTGTCCTGTGCACCTCACAACCTTTAGTAGTAATGACCTCTACTCACTAGAGGTTAATAGCACCAGCCCCAACATATTGGTTGTGATAATCTCAATATCTCTGGACATTGCCAAATGTCCTCAGGAGGACAAAATCACTTCCAGCTGAGAACTGAACAACGGGAATAGTCTAGGTGTTTGGGGAAGGGAGAGGGCAGAAAGGGGAAAGGCAAGTCAGGTGGAAGGAGCCACACCTCCAAAGACCCCACGGTGAGAAAGCATTGTGGTTGGAGGGATTGGTAGATGGGGCCAGGCCCTGAAACCTGAGAAAGAAGGAAATGAGTTGTCTACCCCTTGGAAAAGAAAACAGAAAATTGCAGAGAAAGAGAAGGTGGGAGCCTACCAGGCTACTGACAGGATCTCATGACTCTAATCACTGGGATCCAAATATTAAGAAATAAGCCTCTATAAATCCAGAGCCCTGAGACAATGTTAATTGAGCTGGGTTAGCACATGTAGCCCATGAGCCCAGCTCGCAGGGTTGACGAGGGGATGACTGATGAACCGAGTGGGGCAAGAGGACGTGCCAAGGTCTCCATTTAATAAATCAGCTGACACTCCCCGACATTTGCATTGCTAATGGTGGTTCCTAAACCCCAGGTGTTGCTGCAGAAACTTGTCCGATGTTGCCTCCCCACCTGTAACTCCCAAGGGAGTTGGCAAGGGGTACAGGGTTCTGGGTGGTGCGATCTGAAACACATTTTAAAATCAGCCTGGAGCTGGTGGACAACATGTCCAAAAGATCTGGCCGCACACGTGTAGGCATGGTGTCCAATCGAGCACCTCAAAGCTGGGGTCACAAGGTCCCTGAGGAGAAGTTCCCTGGAATGAGGCATCAGATGCCCCTTCTCGGGCTACTGAGCTCCCAGGCATTCCACCATGAATTCATTTGCTAACCAGCGAGGACCTTCAATAACTGAAAGTTAACCACTTGGGATCTCCGTTTCTTCTAGTCAATGCTGAAAATTTTCTTTTCTCTGTTTTTTTGGGAATGGAGGGTTGGACATGGGAGGCTGAATATCAGGGTCATGTAAGGAGTTTTTTTCAACGTGTATCCCACGCTCCATTAGCCCTAAGACTCCCGTATGCACTCAGGGAGGTGTGTCCTTCAGGATCAGTGTTGCCATTTTTCCTCTTGCCTCAAACTCCAACATAATTTGATATGACATTGTCCCTGATCCTGTTTTCTTTTTAAATTTTGGAATTTTTTCCCTTGTGAATTTTTTTGCATTATTATTATTTTCTTTTTAAAATACTGCATTAGGAGATTTCCCTGAATGTCCAGTGGTTAGGGCTCTGTACTTCCCATACAGGTGTCATGGGTTCGATCCCTGGTCAGGGAACTAAGAGCCCACATGCCACACACATGCCCTCCTCCCAAATTAAATTAAACATTTAAAAAGAAAAGATACTAGAAAAGAAAAAATATTGCATTCAAATATTATTTAATCTTGATGACTGAAAACTTTAGGGCGCCTTAAATTTTTTAAATTTTATTTTATATTTAATTGTGGTAAAACACATCTAACATAAAATTAATGATCCTAATTATATTTTAGTGGGTAGTACAGTGGTATTAAGTACCTTCACTTTGTTGTGGAACCATCACCACCATTCATCCTCCCAAACTGAAACACTATAGTCACTAAAGAGTAACTCCCCATTCCCTCCTCCCCCAGCCCCTGGCCACCACCAATATACTTTCCTTCTCTATAAATTTGCAACTCTAGATGCTTCGTATAAGTAGAAGCTTACAACATTTGCCTTTTGGTGACTAGCTTATTTCACTTAACACAATGTCCTCAAGCTTCACCTATATTGTGGCATGTGTAAGAATTGCCATCCTTTTTAAGATTGAGTAATACTTCATTGTATGTATATACCACATTTTGCCTATCCATTCATCCATCCATGGATACTTGAGTTTCTTCCATCTTTTAGTTATTGGGAATGTTGTTATTCAGTCACTAAGTTGTGTCCGCCTCTTTGCAACCCCATGGACTGCAGCACGCCAGGCTTTCCTGTCCTTCACTGTCTCCTGGAGTTTGCTCAAATTCATGTTCATTGAGTCGGTGATGCTATCTAACCATTTCATCCTCTGCCATCCCCTTTTCCTTTTGCCTTCAGTCTTTCCCATCAGGGTCTTTTCCAGTGAGCTAGCTCCAGGTGGCCAAAGTATTGGAGCTTCAGCTTCTGCATCAGTCCTTCCAACAGATATTCAGGGCTGATTTCCTTTAGGATTGACTACTATACACATGGGTGTGAAAGTGTCTGTTTGAGATCCTGCTTTCCATTCTTTTCAGCACCTAGAAGTGGAATTGCTGAATCCTTGATAATTTTATTTTTAGTTTCTTGAGGAAATGTCATATTGTTTTCCATAGTGCCTACACCGTTTTACATTCCTATCAACAGAGCACAAGGGTTCCAATTTCTCATCCTTGCCAACAATTTTCTTTCTTTTCTCTTCATTTTGTTTCATTCTGTTCCTTCCCTTTCCCTTTCCTTTTCCCTTTCCTTTCCTTTTCTTTTGGTAGTAGCTATCCTAATGATTTCTGTAATTTTAGTTTCAGTGTGTCTGCCCTCTGATGCCCTCTCGCAACACTTACCGTCTTACTTGGGTTTCTCTTACCTTGGACGTGGGGTATTTCTTCACGGCTGCTCCAGCAAAGTGCAGCTGTTGCTCCTTACCTTGGACAATGGGTTTCTACTCACGACGGCCTCTCCTGATCTTGAATGTGGAGTAACTCCTCTCGGCCCTCCTGTGCCCACGCAGCCCCTGCTCCTTGGGCCTTGGCTAATTCCTCTCGCCGCCGCCGCCCGCCCCCAGTCCCCGGCCCGGCCTGGCCTAGCCCCTGTCGGCCGCCGCCCTCGGCCCCCGCCTAGCCCCTGTCGTCCGCCGCCCCCGGCCCCCGGCCCCGCCTAGCCCCTGTCGGCCGCCACCTCCGGCTCCCGGCCCGGCCTAGCCCCTGTCGGCCGCCGCCCCCGGCCCCCGGCCCCGCCTAGCCCCTGTCGGCCGCCGCCCCAGGCCCCGCCTAGCCCCTGTCGTCCGCCGCCCCCGCCCCCGGCCCCCGCCTAGCCCCTGTCGGCCGCCGCCCCCGGCCCCCGGCCCGGCCTAGCCCCTGTCGGCCGCCGCCCCCGACCCCCGGCCCGGCCTAGCCCCTGTCGGCCGCCGCCCCCGGCCCCGCCTAGCCCCTGTCGGCCGCCGCCCCCGGCCCCCGGCCCGGCCTAGCCCCTGTCGGCCGCCGCCCCCGGCCCCGCCTAGCCCCTGTCGTCCGCCGCCCCCGGCCCCCGGCCCGGCCTAGCCCCTGTCGGCCGCCGCCCCCGGCCCCCGGCCCGGCCTAGCCCCTGTCGGCCGCCGCCCCCGGCTCCCGGCCCGGCCTAGCCCCTCTCGGCCGCCGCCCCCGGCTCCCGGCCCGGCCTAGCCCCTCTCGGCCGCCGCCCCCGGCTCCCAGCCCCCGGCCCTGCCTAGCTCCTCTCGGCCACGTTTCTGCGCCGAGCCGTCGCAGCCGCCTCGCTTCTGCGCCAGCCGTCGCAGCCGCCTCGCTTCTGCGCCGAGCCGTCGCAGCGGCCTCGCTTCTGCGCCGAGCCGTCGCAGCCGCCTCGCTTCTGCGCCGAGCCGTCGCAGCCGCCTCGCTTCTGCGCCTAGCCGTCGCAAGACTGGAAAAGGTCAGTTTTCGTTCCAATACCAAAGAAAGGCAATGCCAAAGAATGCTCAAACTACCGAGCAATTGCACTCATCTCACACGCTAGTAAAGTAATGCTCAACATTCTCCAAGCCAGGCTTCAGCAATATGTGAACCGTGAACTTCCAGATGTTCAAGCTGGTTTTAGAAAAGGCAGAGGAACCAGAGATCAAATTGCCAATATCCGCTGGATCATCGAAAAAGCAAGAGAGTTCCAGAAAAACATCTATTTCTGCTTTATTGACTATGCCAAAGCCTTTGACTGTGTGGATCACAATAAACTGTGGAAAATTCTGAAAGAGATGGGAATACCAGACCATCTGACCTGTCTCTTGAGAAACCTGTATGCAGGTCAGGAAGCAACAGTTAGAACTGGACATGGAACAACAGACTGGTTCCAAATAGGAAAAGGAGTACGTCAAGGCTGTATATTGTCACCCTGCTTATTTAACTTATATGCAGAGTACATCATGAGAAACGCTGAGCTGGAAGAAACACAAGCTGGAATCAAGATTGCCAGGAGAAATATCAATAACCTCAGATATGCGGATGACACCACCCTTATGGCAGAAAGTGAAGAAGAACTAAAGAGCCTCTTGATGAAGGTGAAAGAGGAGAGTGAAAAAGTTGGCCTAAATCTCAACGTTCAGAAGACTAAGATCATGGCATCTGGTCCCATCACTTCATGGCAAATAGATGGGGAAACAGTGGAAACAGTGTCAGACTTTATTTTTTGGGGCTCCAGAATCACTGCAGATGGTGACTGCAGCCATGAAATTAAAAGACAATTACTCCTTGGAAGGAAGGTTATGGCCAACCTAGATAGCATATTTAAAAGCAGAGACATTACTTTGCCAACAAAAGTCCGTCTAGTCAAGGCTATGGTTTTTCCAGTGGTCATATATGGATGTGAGAGTTGGACGGTGAAGAAAGCTGAGCGCCGAAGAATTGATGCTTTTGAACTGTGGTGTTGGAGAAGACTCTTGAGAGTCCCCTGGACTGCAAGGAGATCCAACCAGTCCATCCTAAAGGAGATCAGTCCTGGGTGTTCATTGGAAGGACTGATGTTGAAGCTGAAACTCCAATACTTTGGCCACCTCATGCGAAGGGTTGACTCTTTGGAAAAGACCCTAATGCTGGGTAGGATTGGGGGCGGGAGGAGAAGGGCACTACAGAGGATGAGATGGTTGGATGGCATCACCGACTCGATGGACATGGGTTTGGGTAGACTCCGGGAGTTGGTGATGGACAGAGAGGCCTGGCATGCTGCAATTCATGGGGTCGCAAAGAGTCGGACATGACTGAGCGACTGAACTGAACTGATCCTAATGATTTGAGGTGGGTGTGAGGTGGTTCATGCAGGCATGCTAAGTCACTTCAGTCATGTCCAACTCTTTGTGACCCCATGGACTGTAGCCCACCAGGCTTCCCTGTCCATCACCAACCCCTGGAGCTTGCTCAAACTCTTGTCCATCTAGTCGGTGATGCCATCCAACCATCTCATCCTCTGTTGTCCCCTACTCCTCCTGCCTTCAATATTTCCCAGCATCAGGGTCTTTTCTAAAAAGTCAGTTCTTCTCATCAGGTGGCCAAAGTATTGGAGCTTCAGCTTCAACATCAGTCCTTCCAATGAATATTCGGGACTGATTTCCTTGAAGATTGACTGCTTTGATCTCCTTGAAGTCCAAGGAACTCTCAAGAGCCTTCTCCAGCACCACAGTTCAAAAGCATCAATTCTTCTGCTGTCAGCTTTTTTATAGTCCAACTCTCACATCCATACATGACTACTGGAAAAACCATAGCTTTGACTCTAAGGACCAAGGATACCATGTTGCATTTAGGGTATAGCTGTTTTTCTTTGTTTGCATTTCTGCTGTTTTGCCTGAAGAATGTTTTTAAGAGGGAAATTTGGAAGCCTTTAGATAGGAACGATTCTACATTCTGCCAGTATCTTTCACTACTCCCTATTGTCTAGTGCCAGCTTCAGACATCTGCAATTACTGCCTGCCCCTGGAGACATGTGAATCTGTAAACCTTTGCTTAGGTGTCAGGTTAATCCTTCCCCCTCCAAGAAGCCTTAATTCAGTGACTAATTCTTTGGGGTCTGCAGAAATCCTCTATTAAAATTCAAATACTGTCAGCTATAAAACCTATTCACAGTTAAATATCTTAGAAGTTAATTGATAGGGAGGAAAGCCTTACTGGTTTATTGTTAGAAAAAAAGTGCCAGGAGATAAGAAGGTGGTAGGGAGATAGGCAGGCACCTCTGAGAAGGCTGGCCAGGCTTTGACACTGGATTCATCCATCTTATGTCATGGGCTGGGCCCTGCCTGAGATAGGCCCTGATTCTTACTGCTCAGTTATTTGACAGCTCCTGTCCACCACCTCTCAGCTCCCTGGCAGTGTGGGTCTGTGAGCCTCCTAGAACCCATTAAGTTGCTGACTTGGGCCATTCTCCTGGCTCTACCTCATTCCTTTCCAGAATGTGGGTAACTCAGGTCCCTGGTGGGAACCTGATGGGAAACAGAGACTGGAAGAATCTCTGCCACTAATTTACTGAGGAGCTTCTCTGCCCAGAGCAATGCAAAGTGCTAAATTGGTATTTGAAAGTGAAGAGCTGACATTTAAACACAGCAGAAGCAGTATTTTCAACCTATTTTTTTACTCAAAAATAGACCACAGGCTATGAGCAATCAACCAGCCTATTTTCTTCCCCACATTTTTACATATCTGAATGTGCTTATACAAAATTTCATATAGGGACTTCCCTGGTGGTCTAGTGGTTAAGAATCCGCCAGTCAATGCAGGGGACACAGGTTCGATCCCTTTTCCAGGGAGATTCCACATGCTGCAGAACAACTAAGCCCATGTGTCACAACTACTGAGCCCTAGCAGCCAGAGTCTGTACTCTGCAACAAGAGAAGCCATCACAGTGAGAAGCCATGCATCACATCTAGAAAGGAGCCCCTTCTCCCCGCAACTAGAGAAAGTTCGTGTGCAGCAGTGAAGAACCCATGTGCCACAATGAAGACCCAGTGCAGCCAAAAATATATGAATAAATAAACAAATAATAAATAAAGAACTTAAAAGACCACACTTATGGACGGCTGACACCGTGGGCACTTTAGTCAACTTTAACAACCACCTGCTTGTTCTTTCAGACAAGAATCATAATTTTCTCCCCTTGCCAAATGAGAAAAGTGGAAAGTTTAGCTCAGAGTCCAAAAGATGCACCAGCTATGACACAGCAAAAACAACAACAAAAAAAAGGTGTAAAACTGGCCTTGAAATCGTGGAATGGAGTGGTTAAGAGCACGAACCCTGAAAGTGTGCACATTTTGACCACCGTTGCCCATTTTCTCACCCCTGCAAATCCCACCTCTGGCAACAACCAATTTGTTCTCTATTTTCTATGAGTTCATTTATTTGAGATTCCACATATAAGTGAGATCATACAGTATTTGTCTTTCTCTGCCTGACTTATTTCATTTTAGCATAATGCCCTCAAGAATCATCCATGTTGTCCCATATGGCAAGAGTTCCTTCTTTTTATGGCTGAATAATATTCCATTGCATATACATACCTCATTTTCTTATCCATTCATTCATCAGTGGACACTTAGGTCGCTTCCATATCTTGGCTCTTGTGAATAGTGCTTAAATAAACATGAGGAGTGCAGATAACTCTTCAGTGTACAGCATGGCGACTACAGCTAACAATGCTATATTGTATATTTGAACTATTAAACTTTTAGTTACACACAAAATTGTAACTATGTGAGGTGATGTATGTGTTAACCAACCTTACTGTGGCGATCACTTCACAATATATACATATACCAAATCATCACCTCGTATACCTTAGACCAGGTACATTGTTAAATATCGATTATGTCTCAACAAAGCTGAAAAAAAAATGTTACCTGGTGTTCAAATCCTGCCTGCCTCCACCTTGAAGTAGTTATGTGATGTGGGAGGAGTCTGTTAAATTCTGCATCTCAGTTACCTCCTATATGAGGATAATAATAGTACCTTACTGTGATATTATAAAGACTAAAGGGGAGGGAGCACATAGTCCCTTGTAGTCTTTACAAATATGTGGGAGATAAAACCTTAGAAATACAGACTCTCTGAGTCTGAATCTCTGGCTCTTTGGGCAAGAACTGACTGAAAGAAGCACCTTTCCTCTAGCCCCATTTTACAGATAAGAAAACTAAAGCCGTGGAAATGGAAGGTTTTTTGGTTTCAGTTTAGGAAATTAAATTAGGAAAAATAAAATTTAAGAGGTCAAAGGAAAGTATCTGAAATAAAAACACAGAGACAAAACAGCAGGGCCAGGCTAAATAGAAGCTAGACAGAGCATCCATGAAAATGGGAAGGCTGAGAAGGTTAACAAAACAGTGAACTCATTTCTGACAGGTAACCAGAAAGAACAAGCCGTGTTGTCATACTCTTCAGAGGCTGGCCGGGCAGCTGCCAACATGCCAACAGCAGCCCCCCGTATTGCTCCTCCCTGAGCACTGCTGTGAGGCTCTAGGCTCTAACCCTGCTCGGCCATGTCTGGGGGCTGTTCCCATCAAGCCCCTTGGGAAGATTCGCTTTGTGCTCCCTTTTTTCCAGCTCCCTGAGCACTGCTGTGAGGCTCTAGGCTCTAACCCTGCTCAGCCATGTCTGGGGGCTGATCCCATCAAGCCCCTCGGGAAGATTCGCTTTGTGCTCCCTTTTTTCCAGTTGGCTCCCTGTTGCTGCAGTTGGCCTCGGCCACACCCTCCCCTGCAGAGGGATGAAGTGTTCAGAACAAAGTGAGCCCCTTTCCTGAAAGCTGAGGGCTGGGCAATCAGCGTATGCTGTAGCACATCCTGGATCCTTCCAGAAACATGGTTCCTCTTCTCCAGTCATCCCTGTACACCTTCACTTAGGTTACACACACGCAGGTGCCTGCACACACACACACACATACACACATGCTTGCGCACAGCAAAAGAGGAAGGAACAAAGACTTCCAGCCTCCACTACTCGTCAAGCGATTCCATCTGAACTGACCAAGTTCACTCAGGGACCTGCAGGATGGCTCAGAGTCAGATGGTGGCAGAATAAGACAGATAAGAAAGCAAAGGGGTGGACTGGCGGGAGGGCTCCAGGGTTTGTTATCTCTGGCGCCTTTGAACATTTTCCCTCAGTTATGAAGCAGCGTCTGTGTTATCTAACCCCCACCCCCACCCCAGCTCAAATGAAGTGGGTGGAGCAGGTCCATCCACCCATTCTCCTCCCACGAAGATGAAGTCACCTCCTGAGTTCTTTCCTGTGTGTCTGAGTATAGCTGGCAGGCGGTTTGATCTCCTGTCTCCCTCTCCTGCAGGTGTCCTCTGCGTGGCCCCAGGTGAGATGCCACACGCCTGTGGGTAAAATGTACAGCTCCTACCTGTTGGGAGGAGAGCCCAGCTCCAGCTAACCTCGGCAGGTCCCAAACCAGATCGTCCCAGCTGGCCTTCCCTTTGTATTTCTTCATCCTACTCAAGACAGGCAATTTATTAAATGTGCCATTTGATGAGATGGAACCTTCATGCTTTGGAGGCGTGTTGCTTTAGATACACTCACATGGCAGAGAAACAAATCATCCCTTACCTTTAGAGATGGCTGGAATACACGGTATAGTCAGGACAGCACAGTAGATTGGGAAGAGTAATTATCATTTGAAGAAAAATTGAGGAGATATACCTTGTTTTTTGAGTTTAAAATTTACCTCACATGGTATAAAATGCATCCTTTTTAGGGTATAGTTTTATGAGTTTTGACAAATGTATACGTACATGGACCCACCACCTCAATTAAGATCTAGAATAGAGACTTCCCAGGTGGTCCAGTGGTTAAGACTTCATCTCCCAATGCAGAGGGTGTGAGTTCAACCCCTGGTTGGGAAGCTAAGATCCCACATGTCTTGCAGCCAAAAAGGCAAAATATAAAATAGAAGCAATATTGTAACAACTGCAACAAAAGCTTTAAAAATAGTCCACATTAAAAATATATATATACAGAGAGAACGGTTCTATAGACCCAGGAAGTTTCCTTGTGCCCTTTTTTGGGGGTTGAATTGTATTCCTGCAAAATTCATATGGTGAACTCATAACTCTCAGTACCTCAGGATATGGCCTTATTCAGAGAGAGTCTTCACAGAGGAAATCAAGTTAAAATGAGGTCCATTAGAGTGGGCCCTAATCCAATACGACTGGTGTAAAAAGGAGATATTTGGACACACATGTATGCATGCACAGGATGCCATGTGAGCATGAAGGTGTCCACCTACAGATCAAGGAGACAGGCCTTGAACAGGGCCTTTCCTCAGAGCCCTCAGCAGGAGCCCACATTGCCAACAGTTTGATTTCAGACTTTGAGAACCATTAGAGAATTTTTATCACTTAAACCATCCAATTTGAAGCACTTTGTTATAGCAACCCTTTGTATTAGTTTGTTATCGGTAAACTAATACAGCCCCTTTACAGTCCATCAGCTGCCCCTACCTCGGCCCCTCGGATGTAGTCCTTGGCAGGCACTGATCTGATTTTTGTGTCTATAGTTTTGCTTTTTTTCAGAATGTTGTGTAAGTGAGATTATATAGTATGTAGCCTTTTGAGTTTATTTTCATTCAGTACAGTGCTTTTAAGATTTATCCACATTCCTTTTTCTTTTGCATTCTTCTTTTTAATTTAATTTATTCATTAATTGGAGGCTAATTACTTTACAATATTGTAGTGGTTTTTGCCATGCATTGACATGACTCAGCCATGGGTGTACATGTGTTCCCCATCCTGAACTCCCCTCCCACCTTCCTCCCCATCCCATCCCTCTGGGTCATCCCAGTGCACAAGCCCTGAGCACCCTGTCTCATGCATCACCTGGACTGGTGATCTCTTTTTTTTAATTGCTGAGGAAGATTCCATTTTATGGATGTACCACAGTTTTATTTATCCATTTACCAGCTGAAGGATATTTAGTTTATTTCAAGGTTTTAGGTATTGTGACTAAATTGTCCATTAATATTCACATACAACACTTTTTTTGCATGTGGAGCATTTCTCTTGGATAAATACCTAATGGTGGGATTCCTGAGTCACATGATAAGCATAGGTTTACATTTGTATGAAGTTACCCAATTTGTTTTCAAAGTGGCTGTTCTATCTTTGTATTCTTTCCAGCAATATATGAATATTTTAAGTGGTGTTTCACATCTTCCCCACTGCACTTGGTCTGTTTTTGTTTTTGCCAATAGTATCTATATATAGATATTTCATTGTGGTTCTACTTCCATTTTCCTAATGACTAAAGATGTTCAACATCTTTTTTGTGGTCATTTGCCATCTATATAACTTTTTTCTGTGAAGTATCTAATTAAATATTTTCCCCATTTTTAATTGTTTTTTTAATATTTGAATTTGAGACGATAAAAATCCTTTATCAAATAAATATGTGCTTTGCAAATATTTTCTTCCAGACTATGACCTTTTTATTTTCTTAACAGTATCTTTTGTAGAGCAGCAACTTTAAGTTTGGATGTAGTCCAATTTATCAAAAAATTTAATGGATCATGCTTTTGATATCATATTTAAGAAATCTTTACCCAAGATCACAAAGTTCAGAATACCAGCTTTTCATGTTGACTGAGCAGCTGATTCTCATCTTAGATGGCTCACTCATTCTTTCTCAGCCTTATTTTCACTCTGTGAAATGTGGAGACTGAAATAATAGTATTTTTCAAACTATTAGACAGCAAGGGTAACCCACTTTTAACTGAGATCATACATGGTACCCCAGCATATAAAATAGAAGTATTCTTGGGGTCTTGTCTTCCTGGGGTCTTATAAGCCATGTTTCCTACCTTTCATGTGTACACAGACCACTCGATGCCCTTATGCAAATGAAGAAGCTGATTTGTAGGTCTGGAATAAAGATGAGGCTCCATAGTTCTAACAAACTGCAGGGGATGGCTGATGCTGGTCCAGGGACCTCACTTTGAGTGGCAAAGCTCCAGAGTTCTCTCAAGGACAAAATGTAAAGTCTACTTTTGTCAACGTAAGACTTTGAATTTCTGCAGTGGATTTCTTCCAAAGAGAGAATAATTTTTCCACTTCAATAATTCTCTTTTTCTCCTATGTACCCCATTATTACCCCCAGTTAGCTGATGGGTACACCGAGGCCCAGATTTGAGCCAAGTTCTCTGGAATGTGGCAGGATTAGTAGAGAAGAATGCTGCCAGCAGCTGGGGACATGCACCATCATGAACTGTATAGCAGACTGAGTGTAATACTGAGAATTTGTTATGTTTTATCAGAAACTCAAGCTGGCTTAAGGAAGAGGGGGACGTTTTTTGGCCCATGTAACTAAAATGTCTGAGGTTATGCTGGCTGCAGATACAGTTGGATGTAGAGGTTTGAATGCTATCATACAAATAATGGCTCTGAAAATTTTAGTTCTGTGCTCCTCTGAATTGTTTTCACTCCCAGGCAGGCTCTTCACATACCATGATAAGAAGACCACTGGGTGATCTAGGCCCACATTTGATCAGCTGAGAACCACAAGCAGAAAGGCAAGTCCCCTTTTCCAACAGTTTTATCAAAAATTTTACATTTGAACTTCACTGGCTTAGCTCAAGCCACGGGCCTGCCTATCTATGTAATAATGACTGTGACCAATGAGCCTGTGGGATGCTGTGAGCTGATGGACCAGGCCTAAATGATGCTTATAGCCTGGGGATGAAGTCAGCTTCACCTGAACCACATAGACTTAAAGTCCAGAAAGAAATTTCCTGAAATAAAGGGTAATATTGTTTGCTTAATGGACAAGCAACAGTGTCTGCTATAGTCATTATGAATTCATATATGTGAAAACCTATGTTTTTGATTTTGATTTTGAAGGGGGAAGAGGAAACAAGAATCTGTAACTCTGGCCACTCAGGAAACCTTCTCATGTGTCTTAAATCCCTCAGCTCTTCCTTGGCACTCAATCTGTTTCAAGCTCCTTGGACTCCCTTTCTCCAATTTCACTGCAGCCCCCAACCTCCAACACCCAAGATTTTCATGCTGTCTTTTCCAGTCTGACAAACGTATTTCAAGGCTAAACATTTGTATTCCTATTATCTCAGAGTTCCTTGGAGTCGAAGTGAGAATTGCAAGAGAGGACAATACTTGATAGAAAATAATCGTATACTAAAGGTGGAATTTCAGGCAGTGGGGGATTCTATCCCCCAGGACTGAAGGATCTCCTTTGTCCTGCCAAATCATCCGTCTGGTTTTACTGACCTACAAATTTGGCCAAGGTCACAGCCTTCGAGCCCTAAAGTAATCCCCTCTTTCTGGAGGTGGCAATAGAAACAGGTAGAGTCAGGGCTGGGCTGATTCAAGGCGATATCAGGATTCTCTTGGGAGGAACTCTTAAATAGGAGTGCAGGTGGCAAACCTTGCCTATTGACAGTGTGAAAAGCCTGTAAATTGAGACCTCAGGAGGGGAACATTCTTGCTTTCTCTCTGCCAGGCAGAAGAGGCTGGTTGGGGCCTGGCAGTCATCAACTTCAGTCATTCAAGTGGTGAGAAACACCCCTCAACTGTCAGTCTGCAGGCAGGTCCACACGGCTCCCCAGCAGGAGGATGATGGCTCTGGCTACGAAAGAGCCAGTTCTGGCCAAAGATGAGAACTTTTTGTTTTTTTTTTGTGTGTGTAGGATCAAGTTGATGTTCTGTAATGTCGGGTTAGTCTGATCGGGCATTTTATTGAATGACACAAATTCCAGTTTCAGTAACAGTACCCCACTGTCAACAGTGGATGTAAATAGATTGTCTTATAAAGTGAGAACATACGTGCACAGTGTCCCAGCCTCCCCCTCCCGCCTATGTGAGCTATGAGACCACACTTGGCACCCGCAGGCACCCCTCCCTCCTGCACCCAGCACACACAATGACCCCCTTTATGCGCTGCCTGCCAGCTTCCATGGGAAGGGCACTCCGAGTGTGCAGAGTCTGACTACAGTACCACTGTACCTAGTAATCATTAACCCGAAATGGCATTTATGACGGTGAGAAGTGGTGTGTGCTGCGCTCCCTTCATCCCTCCAGCAAACAGAATGTACTGACTCTAAACAGGTAGGACCAGTTGCTGCTAGGCCCTCGGAGACATCGTGTTCTGCGGTGGAATTAGCCGTGCATAATGGGCCCATTCAAGCTGGCGGCAGGAGCTTTCCTCTCTGGGCCACACAAATCCAGGAGCTGGGCCTGGACCCCAGGGGCTGGAGGGCAGGTTTAGGTTTCTACATGGGCTTTGTTCACTCACTGGAAGAGAAAGCTCCAAAGCCAAGCTCGATACCCTGGGAATGGGGCTTGAAGCTTCAAACAGATTCCCTCAGGAGTCAGGGGCTGAATGGTCCCTTTGAGCTGCTTCAGATCTGATATAAGGTTCGATCACCTCAGGGCCTTTTCATGTAATGATTGGTAAGGGGAGGGAAAGCCATGCTTGAAGAGCAGCTGAGGTTGACGTGAGGAAAAAGACCCAGAGGAGTTTTATCCTGCCAAATCATCCATCCGGTTTTACTGGACCTACAAAACTGTCAGGTTAGTCAACTACCTAACCAGAGGAGTTAGGTAGTTGACTCAAAACACACAGCCAGCTTGGCTCAGACCTGGAGGCAACACACACACAGGCCTCCTAATTCTCGCTTTGGCCCCTTTGAGGGAGATTCTGTTCCCGCCAAGGCTCCTCAGACAAGGAGCCAGGCGTCACTCTTTCCTCGAGCCCTTGCTACTTATTTTATTTGGGTGGAAGAGGAGAAGTAGGGGTGTGGCAAACTCAGAGCAGGCAGGTTCCAGTCTGGGTTCTGGGCCCAGTAGTTGTATGATGGTAGGTCCATCCCTTCATGTCTTTGAACCTCCGTTTCCTCACCTGCAAAGAGAAAGCCAGGAGAGAGGACCTCCAGAGTCATCCAGAGCACTAATGTTCAGTAGAGAGCATTCAGCCACAGGCCTGGGGAAGCCTCGGGTGATGGGAATGGTCCTGTGGGATGAAGTTGCTGAAAGGGAAAAGGAGAACTTAAAAATGACATCACTTTGAAATTTTTATCTTCCTACCATTGATTCACTCGAGTCCTCAATGATAAAGTGCTAATTAGAGTCTTAGAGTCCTGGGACTTCTCTGGTGATCCAGTGGCTAACACTCCAAGCTCCTAATGCAGGGGGCTTGTGTTCAATCCCTGGTCAGGGAATTAGATCCCAAATCCACCTGCAATGCAGGAGACAAAAGAGACATGGGTTCAATCCCTAGGTGGGAAAGATCCCCTGGAGTAGGAAATGGCAACCCACTCTAGTATTCTTGCCTGGAAAAGTCCATGCACAGAGGAGCCTAGTGGGCAACAGTCCATGGGGTCGCAAAGAGTCAGACGCAACAGAGCACTCATGCACACTTTAGCAGCTAGAGCTTGCATGCCAGAACTACAGGTCCCACATGCTGCAATCAAGACTGAAGATTCCGCTTACTGCAACTAAGATCCAGGGCAACCTTATAAATTTAAAAAAAAAAAAAATTTAGAGTCCTTTTTCTTTCATTCTTTTCCTTGTCAAATGTAGTGTCTTGGCCAAGGTTACAGGGAGAATTGGTAACAGATCTCCCGCTTCCGGTCTGGAAAGCTTTCCTGTGACCATGTGACTGCCTGGTTTCAGTAGCTAGTGACTAGACCATCCCTCGGCAACTGTGGCAACAGCAGGCAGCACGACATCAGTGATGGAGCTCAGACCCTGTGCTATACACATTACCTACATCGGTTCATTCCTTTCTTTAAATTAAAAACTTAAAACAAACAAACCTTTGTCTCATGTAAATGTTTTGTTCTTTGCAATCATTCTCTGTGCTTTTTCAGTCTTTTAACCTTCTTGAGTCTAAGTCCAAGATTTCTCTGGGTAAATGTCACATTGCACTTGAAAATATGTGGGTTATTTTCAAGTTTCTTTTGATATTGATTTCTAACATAATTACACAGTTATAAGAGAACAGATTTTGTATGATTTCAATACCTTTAGACCATGAAATTTTTGTACCTTGTTTTACATCCCTGGATATGTTCCAGTATCTCCTGGTTTATAGTCTATAGGAACTTGAATAGAATTTGTACCCTGCTGGTGGGTGAAAATTGTATAAATCTTAATTATGTTGAATTGGTTCACAGTGTTTTTCAGGTCTACTGTATCCTTCTACCTTTCTATTTATTCTACTAATTTTTGAGATTTTGACACCGAAAAATCCAACTAAAAATCTTAATTTATTGACTTAAAAAATAATTGTAATATATAGTAGAACCATATGTAACTTTGTTCTGTATTTTCCAAGTCTCCTGTAAATGTGTTATCATACTTCCATAATTTAAAAACTTTTTAAAAATGAAAAACTTTTAAAAAAACCTACTATAAGTGTACTTGAACCTAATACAATGGTATATGTCAATTATATCTCAATTAAAAAATCAACAACCTATGACAGGTGTTCTTTTACCAGTTTCATATAAAGATATGGAGAGTAAAGCTTAGAAGATGATTTGTCTCAAGTCACAAGGTTTAAAATTGAAACCCAAGCAGTTTGGCTGCTGAAATTGCTTACCTAGTCATGGCACAATGTTGTCTTGATATGAGCTTTTATTCAGAGTTATGGAAATATTCCATAAAGATGGATTTAAAGTGCTCTCAGCATTCCCGATTAAAAAACCAGTTAGTGAATCAGGCACTCTCTTTATGGGCTGTGTGCCGTCCTTGGTACACTGGGACAAGGGCCTGGGGACAGAGCCCCAGTTGTTCTCCTCTTAGTCTCTCCAGCTCCTGAAAAAGGGTTTCTTCTCCATGTACAGCGTTGCCAGCCTTGCTAACACCCTGGACCTGGCCAGTGGCTGATCTCATACGGAGTCAGTTTGCCTAGAATCTTCCAAAAAGGAAGAAAACATTGTAATCATTCTCTTTCTCCTGCTACTAAAGCCAACATCAGTCCCAAGGCCCTGGAACCTCTAGCCCCATAAAGATCCTGTTTCAGTGTCTTCATGTGATGGTTGGGTGGGGAGAGGGGGTTGGATGGAGCAACTGGAGTAATCAGTCACTTTCAAAATGAACAGAGCCTCTTGACATGCTTTTCTCTTATCTTGTCCTGGCCTGGAAAAATTCATTTCTGATACAATCCTTGAAATTGAAAATGGGCAGTGTGCCTTTTTCCCAAATGGACAGGACAAATCTGGCCCGAAAAGCAATTGGCATTCTGTCCCAGACCCCTGGAGGGAGGCAGAGAGAGACCGAGGTACCCAGTGTGTTGCCAGAGGCCTCCTTCACTCTGGGTTATCATGACATCAGGTCACAGAATATGCCTCCTGGTGACCTTCAGTTCTAGGAAAAATGTTTGGCTTTATCAAACTAGAACTGGCTGACCTCAGGAGAGAATGTCCCTGGGACCCCTTGGCCCTTGCTGTAGGCCTGAGCTGGACTCACTTCAGTCTCACAAGCAGCTGACTCTCAAGGTGACTGGGCTTGTGGGGTCAAAGTTCCCAAAACACAGCCTATGAGGGTTCCGACTTGTCTTAGACTGTGGGATTCCCCGGTGGCACAGTGGTAAAGTATCCGCCTGTCAATGCGGGAGACACAAGAGGGTTCAATCCCTGGGTCCTGGAGTAGGAATGGCAACCTGTTCCAGTATTCTTGCCTGGAAAATCCCATGTACAGAGAAGACTATTGGGCTACAGTTCACAGGGTGGAGTGCATGTGTGCTAAGCTGCTTCACTAGTGTGGGTTGCCATGCCCGCCTCCAGGGGATCTTCCCAATCCAGTGATCACACCCGAGTCTCTTATGTCTCTTGCATTGGCAGGAAGTTTTTTTTTTTTTTTTTTCAATCACTAGTGCCACCTGGGAATCCCTACAGGGTGAAGTAGGAAATCCGCTCCAGTGTTCTTGCCTATAAAATTCCATGGACAGAGGAGCCTAGCAGGCAGATTCTGTCCTCACCAGGCACCACAGTCAAATGCCCCTTCTTCTTTTGTTTTTCTTGGCCACGTCACACAGCATGTGGGATCTTAGTTCCCCACCCAGGGATTGAACCCACACCCCTTGTGTTGGAAGCACAGAGTCTTAATCACTGAACTACCAGGGAAGTCCCTGAAATGCCTCTTCTCCAGGGAAGTTCTTCCATCACCCTCAGTCTGGGTTACATCCCCTGTGATTCTCCACTGTAGCTCTTATAATTCCCTGTACAATTATGCGTTTAATACAAGTCCCTTCTCCAAAGCTGTCAGCTCCACAGAGAAGATGAATGTCTGATGGATCCATCAGTACTCAGAGATAGTGCATGTTCAGGTCCAGACCACCGCAATAAAGCAGGCATCACAACAAAGCTAGCCACATGAAAGTTTTGGTTTCCCAGTGCAAATAGAAATTCTGTTTATACTATATTGCAGTCTATTAAGTGTGCAATATAGCCTTATGTCTAAGAAAAGCACTGTACCTACCTTAATTTAAAAATAATTTATTTCCCCAAACTGCTAACCATCTGAGCCTTCAGCAAATTGTAACAGTAACATTAAAGATCACTGATCACAGATCACCATAATAAATATGATAATAATGAAAAAGTTTTAAATTCTGAAAGAATTACCCAAATGTGACCCAGGGACATGAAGTGAGCAAATGGTGTTGGAAAAATGGTACTAATAGACTTGCTCAATTCAGAGTTGCCATAAACCTTCAATCTGTAATAAAACACAGTATCTGCAAAGTACAATAAAGTGAAGTACGATAAAACAAGGTATGCCTGTTCAGTGCTGGCACTTAGTAAGCATTCATTAAATATTTGTCGAATAAAGGAGGTAGAGGATATTACATCAAAAATCGATAAGAAAATATTGAAACTAGAAATGATCTTACATGTTTATTTCAACCCTGGAAAGGGAGGCTAGGGCTGAAAAGTGACTTGTCAAGGTCACAGGGCTGGGTGATGAGAGTGCTAAAATAGAATCCAAGACTCTGCTTCAGTTCACTCCTTGAGGGGGTTACTTTTCATGTCTGCTCCTAACGAAAGCTCTTCTGTGGAGTGTTCCCATCCCTCTGCTCCAAATACAGCTGTCATCTGTTCACTTCTCTGCATCCCTATGACCATACTCTAGGCGAACCCACCATCATCTCTTGCCTGGAATTTCAGGAGCTTCCCAAGAAGTCTCTCAATTCCTCCCCTCCCCTATTCACTCCCTCAACACACAGGAACTTCAGTGATTTTTTTGTTTTTAATGTACGCATCACAACATGTCATTCCTCTGCTCCAGTCCCCTCAGTGATGTCCCATATGTAACCAGTCACTTCTTATCTAGGCCTCTGAGCCCTGCATCCTCTGGTCCTTGCCTCCCTCTCCTCTCCTCATCACTCTTCCTTTCACCAGCCACTTTCTGCCCCTGCTGGCCTCTTTCTTCTGTTGCTCAAATACTTCAGGTTTGCAGTTTCTTCTGCCTGGAATACTTTCTGCACATCTGTTTATCCATCATTTCACACAGTCTCACCTCTGACCATCCTGTGTGAAGTAACTTCTCCTGCACTTCCACAGCATACTCTATCACATTTGCTACCTTCGCAACATAAATCACTCTCTCAAATTATCTTAAAAAAAAACTGATTTGTTTTCTGGTATACCCTAATGTAACTCCCATGAGAGTGAGAACTGTCTTATATCACTGTATAAGACACTAGCACCTCAATCAACATCTATATATGTTCATTGAATTTGTTGAATGAATTAGTACTTGCAATCACTTCTATTTAATTGGAGTTACTTTCATGGATTTGTTTCTGAAAGTGGTGACAAAGAATTAACTCATCGAAAACCCTAGAGTGTTTATGGAGAAAAGGAAGACACTGGGATAAGCCAAACATTTCCAAAACAATATCAGAATCGCCAGAAGGCTGGTAAAAATAGAGCTTGTTTGGAGCCATTCAGCATCCAGGGCTGAGTCAGGAAGTTGCTGGGCTTCCCAGGTGGCACTAGTGGTAAAGAACTCACCTGCCAATGCAGGAGTTTGATCCCTGGTCAGGAAGATCCCCTGAAAGAGGGCCTGGCAATCCACTCCCGTATTCTTGCCTGGAGAATCCCATGAACAGAGAAGCCTGGCAGGCTAGAGTCCATAGGGTCACAAATAGCTGGACAAGTCTGAAGCAACTTAGCACGCAAGAGAAACGTACCACATACATAAGATTGTAGGACTGTAGGAATCCATTTATTTGACATGCTGGGAAAAGGTGAAAATGTAGGGACAAATATCAGAACATGGTCACTAAGGATGAGGATGGGGAGAAGGAGTTGAATGTGAAGGGGAACAGGGGAACTTTTTGAAGCAATGGATATTTTGTGTATTTTAGATTGTAATGGTGGCTACCTGACTGTTTATTACATTTGTTGAAACTCATGGAAATGTGTACTTCAAAAGGGTGAATTTCACAGTATGTAAATTATATTTCAATATATCTGAGCAAAGGAAAAATAAAGAGAGGTAAGAGAGGAATTGTAGACATTAAAAAAGAGGCAAGCCTCTCAAGGAGTTTCACTGAAAATGAGAGATGAAATGGGACATTTGCTGGCAGGGGAAGTAAAGTCAATGTGAAGTGAAGCTTTAAAATTTTATTTTACAATCATTTTTTGACAACGGAACAAGAGCACTGAGTTTGTTCATTGATGAGAATAGTACAATAGTGAAAGAAGAGAATTAAAGGAACAGAATCCCTGAATTGTTGAGCCCAGGTGGACATGCTGGTTTCAGAAAGGAGCATGGGCAATATTCTTTACAATGGGAAAGTAAAAGTGAAAGTATTAGTCACTCGTCGTGTCCGACTCTTTGTGACCCATGGACTGTAGCCAGCCAGGCTCCTCTGTCCATAGAATTCTCCAGGCAAGAATACAGGAGTGGGTAGCCATTTCCTTCTCCAGGGGATCATCCCCACCCAGGGGTTGAACTTGTGTCTCCTGCATTGCAGGCAGATTCTTTACCCTCTGTGCCACCAGGGAAGCCCTTATAACAAGAAGGAGAGCCCAATATGTGGGTCTCAATGCCAGCAGTTGGTAGATGCTGTGGTGGGCATCTGGGCATTTTCTTCTGATTGCTTTTGTTTTCTCTGTGAGTAGAAATCAAAGTCAACAGCTGAGAGAGCTTTCACTATTAATGACTACCAGCTCACCTAAATCGGGCTATTTCTTCTGATCTTCTCTAAACTACAAGCAGCAATACACCGTGCCTTGCATTTGACTATCGCCAAGTAATACTCCAAGTGTAGCCAACAAATCAGCTAATTGGACCACGTGCTGCTGTTGCGAAGTCGCTTCAGTCGTGTCTGACTCTGTGCGACCCCATAGACGGCAGCCCACCAGGCTCCCCCGTCCCTGGGATTCTCCAGGCAAGAATACTGGAGTGGGTTGCCATTTCCTTCTCCAATGCATGAAAGTGAAAAGTGAAAGTGAAGTCGCTCAGTCATGTCCGACTCCTAGCGGTCCATGGACTGCAGCCTACCAGGCTCCTCCGTCCATGGTATTTTCCAGGCAAGAGTACTGGAGTGGGGTGCCATTGTCTTCTCCGATTGGACCACCTAGTGTTAAGCATTTCCATTTTTTTTGTTGTTGTTGATTTGTTTTTTATTTAAACTGACCAGAAACTTTGAGGGCAGATATTCCCAGCTGGAGTTCATCTTCACCTTCAGTTTTGTAGCTCTTGTCCATCTGTCTTCTTCCCTGTCTTTTATTTGGGCATTGTTTGCTCAACTAAATGAAGTACAAACTGTCAACACAAGTCCAACCCAGAGATCTCTGGCCCTTGAATCCATCCAGCATCCTGTCTCTTTAGATGCCGTTTATTACACTAATGCCTTTCTCAGTATCTCAGTATCTAAATTAACCTTGATTTCCCTCTCCTCTTAAAACCTTTTTTTCCCTCTTTAGCCAGTATTCCCACCTCAGTAAGTGCCACAGTCGTTGGAATTCTCTTTCTTTCTTCCCTTTATCTCCACCCCCTTTCGCTTCCATCTTTGGGCTATCAGCAAGTTCTTTTTGTCCTTTCTTCAATCTTAAGGAACAGACTGCTTCTTTTCATCTCTATTTCCTCAATCTAGACTATGACTAACATCTTTTACTTGGACTACTGAAATGACTTCCTTAATTTTCTCTGCTTAAGCCCCTGCATGCATGGACTCTATTATTCGTTATGGCACACAAATTTTTATCTGACCTGAATCTTGCCTATTTCTCAAACCTCATTTCATGCACTCTCCACTTGCTTACTCTTGTCTGGCTGCACTGATCTTTCATTTCTTTGAATATCACATGCTCTTTCTGGCTCAGACTATTTTCTCTGCCCCTTTGCCTAGAAGCTCCTCCATCTGCTCCTCAAACACCTGGCTCTCTCTCACCTTTAAGATCTCTGCATAGTTGCCACCACCTCAGTAATGCCTTCCCTGACTACTTTGTTTAAAAGTTATTCCCTAATCCCTTATAAAAGTCATTGATTTTATAAGTCTAATCTCTTTTGTTTTCCCTTCTGTTCCTAAAATCTTTTCTAGTTTATTTCTCCATTAGACTGAATGTACAAATGGATAATAGCCACACCACATGTAAAAATAGAACTTTGACTCACAACCTACAGCAAAGTGCCCAGTAAACCAGTCCACTTATCTGTAATAACAACCCAGGAAGCCAGCCTGCTTTAAATCAGACTTGCAGGAAGCCAGATTTCTATCTCCAATGACAGTGTAGAGAGCTAAAAAATATTTCTGTGACAATTGGCCCCAAAAATCGGCCCCCAAGAGTTGATTAATAACTCTAATTTGTAGGTTCCTTCCAACTTAGGACTAAATCAAAGGAAGTCAAATATGCATCCCTAATTGATTATACAGGATGCCCTGCGTCTATGGGGTCGCACAGAGTCAAACACGACTGAAGCGACTTAGCAGCAGCAGCTTCTAATTTGGGTGCCTATAGCTTCCCTATGCTAACAGCCTCCAATCAGGCCATACATGAAGTCTTCCTTTCTTTTCACTCTAAAGCTTTCCCACTCCCCTATCAGCCTTTGAGTTTCCACCAAAATGCATCTGCCTGCCTCCCTACCTGCCTGCTAAGATGTTTCAGTCATGTCCAACTCTGTGCGACACTATAGACCATAGCTGCCAGGCTCCTCTGTCCATGGGATTCTCCAGGTAAGAATACTGGGGTGGGTTGCCCTGCCCTCCTCCAGAGGATCTTCCCGACCCAGGGATTGAACCTGCGTCTCTTGTATCTCCTGAATTGACAGGCAGGTTTGAAGTGAAAGTCGCTCAATCGTATCCGACTCTTTGCGACCCCAAGGACTGTATGTTTCATTGAACTCTCCAAGCCAGAATTCTCCTCATTTAGTTGAACTGGAGTGGGTAACCTTTCCCTTCTCCAGGGGATCTTCCCAACCCAGGATTCGAACCCAGGTCTCCAACATTGCAGGCAGATTCTTTACCAGCTGAGCCACCAGGGCCACCTGCAAAGCCCAAAATGCAGCTGACTCCCTTGCTATGGCAAGCTCAGAATAAATATCCTTTGCTTTTTTTCATTTGATCTATAAAAAGAAATGGACTGTGCCTTGCTTATGATTGTATCATCAAGGTAACAATATCTACTCGATAAATACTTGGTGAATAAGTGAATGAATTAACAAATGGAAATCTAAAATCATTAGCTGGATAGTCAATCTTTCCCCATTCTGGCTTCAAACTTATTCCTTGCCATACCCACTCTTACATCTTCCAAGCTTAATTTCTCAACCAAATCACATACATTCTTTTCTATAACACAAGTGAAGTTTTTTCTTCTCCATGAAATCTTTTTTCTTGATTACCCAAGCCTTTGCTTACTTTCCCTTCTCTGAATTAAAACAGCACAAACCAGCCCATTTGGCTTTTAATTTCTTTTAGTTCAGAAGATGTCTATTCTTCTGAGATTGATAGTTGAATTTTCTGGTACCTTTCATGGTATCTAGCACAAGCCATAATACAAAAAATAATGATAGTAACAGTTTAATCTTGTAATAATGCTGAGAGTTATATACTGCTACTATCCTCATTTTACATATGAGGAAACTGAGGCACAGAGATTCTCTTGCCTAAACTAACAAATTAGTAAAAGGTAGAGCTGAGGTTTGAATTCAGTTCTGCCTAAATTATACTGAATATATGTCAGAGCTACATTCTATATGAATTACTTTCCACATACTGTACACATACTAGGTCCTCAATAAATGTTTCTGAAATTGATGAAATAACCAAATTGAAAATTTCCATAAACAAAATAGAAAAGGGAACAGAACTCTTTTGGATGTCCAAAAGGTTAAATGCAGCAAAGGTCATGGTGACTGGATGAGATGAAGTAGTGACCCCACGTCTTGCATTCTAACCCCAGCCTCATGCTGTGATTCTAAGACAAGTTTTTTCTTCTCCAGGGTTTCTTCACCCATCTCATACTACATTGGCACTTCCACCTCCCTTGAAACTGTTTCCCAAGATGGAACCAAACAGTGACTGTAGAATATTTGGTGATAGCATTAACCATTCTTTCCTTGGTGAACACGTTAAGATCAATTCAACCATCCTTTCTGAGGAATGGTGCTGGATGCTAAGGAGAATGCTATCAGCAAGCAGGAAACTGCACGTGCCTTTTAGCAGTTTGTGATAAGCAAACATGGAATTGAATTCAATGAGTTCATAGACCTTCCTCCACCTGCTACATCAAAGTTGGAATGAATTGCTATTTCATATGATACAGATTTATGTTTAATTTCAAATGTAAATTGAGTAGAAGAATTGGAAAGATCTTTTTGACTGGCTAGACACAAGGTGTTATAATACTACTATACACGCAAAATTGTCAAGAACCTATTTGAGAAAAGATTTGAAAACATTTGCATTTTCCAGGTAGCTCAGTGGGTAAAAAACCCACCTGCAATGTAGGAGATGCAAGAGATGTGGGTTCGATCCCTGGGTCAGGAAGATCTTCCTGGAGGAAGGCATGGCAACTCACTCCAATATTCTTGCCTGGAGAATCCCATGGGCAAAGGAGCCTGGCAGGCTATGGTCCACAAGGTCACAAAGAGTTGAACATGACTGAAGCCACTGAGCATGCATGCACGCAAAAGTAGTACTGGTTTAAGCAGATATAAATGTAGTCTTTGTTTAGGGATGTTTCTTTGAAGGAGTCCGGGTTACATCATACCTCTCCTGGAAGCATGGAAAATTATGATGTGTGATAAGTATAATCAATGGAATGCAAAGCACCTGGTACAAGAAAATTCCCCAGGGACAGCTAACTCTGGACAATGGTCCTCACTCTCTTAGCCTTAATGCATCTGTAGCAAGCCTTGCTTTATATGATGTTTTGAAGAAATGGGTGGATGTGTCATCATTGAATCACTGAGAACTATAGTCTCAGCATGATCTCAACTATGAAAATATAGGTAAATACATTGCATATACAGGTATTTGCATACACATATCAAATTAAGAAAAAAAATCCCAGAATTCTAGCATATGTAATACATATATATTCTTTTCAGATTCTTTTCCATTATAGGTTATTACAAGACATTAATATAGCTCCCTGTTCTATACAGTAAATCCTTATTGTTTATCTAGTCTATATATAGTGGTATGTACCTATTAATCCCATACTGGGTACGTGTAATTTTCGTTTTCCTTCTTCAGACTGTTTTGTATTTTATGACTTTTCTATAATGAGTACAAATTACTTTTAACATTAAAAAATGTGTTTAGTATATTTAAATATATTGCAAAGGAAAGGGGCAATTTCCTTATAAGAGTAGCTCCTAAGAAATATTCTCTTATTCATAAGGTTTTTTAATTGGTAGATTAAAAGTATATTCTATGAGACACCCAATATACTCGTTTCATTTAACACCTGACCAACAGCTCCCAGTTTAAGACATACTGAAAAGCTGATAGTAGATATTTATTAAAAAGGAGTAGAAGTTACCACTTATGATTAGAAATATTGTTACAGAGTTTTGCAGTGCAGAACAATCTCTCCTGTGTGTCTATTGATTTTTCCTCTTTTTCTGTCTCTTTCTGTCTCTCCTATAGCCCTGCAGTTGGGGGTAAGGAGGAGCCAGCAAGGACCTGAAACTCCTCTGCACACATTTCAGTAATAGTCCGTGAGTGAGAGCAGATACAGTAATGATTGCTTACACAAAAGGACCTTACCCAGAAATTGTTAGAAACTGTCAGACCTGGAGGGGGTGTCATGGGGAAGGACTTTTGATATTAAGCTGACCTGAAGTCCCAAAATTTTATCCCATTGTTATTAAGTAATAAAAGATGTGTTAGCAAATTGTGTAATCAATGTCTGGTATAAGTTCAGGATTAGTCTAAGTGACAGTTACTGATGGTAAAAGGAAGCAAGAGAAGCCCTAATTATAATTAATATAGTCACTGAAACCTAGACTTTTAAAATAAACTTAGAAACCTTCCATCCCAAATCTTTTATCTACAGATGAATAAAGTCAAATTCCCTTGAAACACAAGGAGATCAAATCAGTCAATCGTAAAGGAAATCAGTCCTGAATATTCATTGGAAGGACTGATGCTGAAGCTGAATCTCCAATACTTTGGTCACCTGATGTGAAGAACTGACTCATTGGAAAAGACCCTGATGCTGGGAAAGATTGAAGGCAGGAGGAGAAAGGGATGACAGAAGATGAGATGGTTGAATGGCATCACTGACTCAGTGGACATGAGTTTGAGTAAGCTCTGGGAGCTGGTGATGGACAGGGAAGCCTGGCGAGCTGCAGTCCATAGGGTCGCCGAGTCGGACACAACTGAGCGACTGAACTGAACTGACTGAAAGGTCGAAGAAAATGCAGACAAGTTATATTTTAGCTGAAGTCATGCAACTGATTTTTGCAGAGCTGGCTCTGGTACTGAGATTTTGAATATTCCAGTCTTTTAGACATTTAGCACTGCCTTCTATCCTAAAGTTAATATTTCTTATAAAAAAGATTGGCATCACAGGTATAATTTTTAATTATTTTTCTGTTGACATTTATTTATAGCCAATAATTGCTGTTTTACTTTAAAAAACATATAGTCTGTGGGAGGGGAGTGATGGAAAATTACTGGCTCTAATATGAATTTCACTTAATATATTCAATTCCCTATGTTGTTTAGATCATAACATCCCATGGACCAAGGTACTCAATGTCATCTAGAAGCAGAACAATCAGCTTATCAAGTTTTGTTTCCACTGATTCATGAATTCAAATTCCACTTGAAATTCAAATTTACAAACTGTTAACCTCATCATCACAAACAGGTTTGTGTTTAGAGTTTGGGGAAAACAGTGACTGTTTTATTTGGCATGAGATTAAGAGAGGTGAGGAGAAGAGATTTGTTGTTTTCTTTGGCGGAATTTAAGAGTGTTCTTTTCGAGAGTTCAGTGGTAATGAATGGAATTATTTGCTACGCTTTAGAGCCTCATCTGAGGGAAATTCTAAGAGTTCTCTATTTTTACTTTTCTGAGCTTGATACTGATATAACTCTCCATTGGCCAAACTTAGGAAAGAAATGGAACAGGGGCAGCAGAGAGAGAGAGAGGGAGTGTGTGTGTGTGTGTGTATGTGTGTGTTATAGGGGTAGGGGTAGTGGTTTCAGTTTTATTGCTTTCTCCTTTCAGCCATGTGCCTTTTCTTTGGCATTACCAGGTTTGGAAATTTTTCTTTTCTTTCTTTCTTTCTTCCTATTTTTTTGGTGGAGTGGAAACAGAAGAAGTCATTTCCTCTTGGTTTGGCTCTGAAAACAGTCCTGGTAGAGGCTCGGTATAGTTCTTGGAATCCTGGGCTCTAAAATACCTATTTAACACCTTTGCCATGCTCTTGTGGTTACTGATTAGGTTTAAAAGTAAAGCAGGTCAGGAAGAAGAACCTGATGGGAAAAGCCTTGGCCACCTGACTAGTCTCACACCTCTTGGTCAAAGTGCCCACTTTCTCTGGCACCAAGTGGCATGTTGGGTTGCCAGTGTTAAGAAAATGCTCTCACCTTTCTACTTGTTTTGACTCACGGGTATTCCTAGAACATCTTATGATGAGGCAAATAAAAATAGCCACCATTGTAACCCAGTATAGAAAAAAAACAAAACTTTTTTCTTACCACCCAATGAGGAGTTTATGTGTGATTTTTCTAGCTTTCGAGTACTTTCCACATTTTTCTTCCTAGCTACTGGGGCACAGAAGTCTAGTTCTGTCAGTAATATACAAAGTTAAACTCCATGGGTGGGGGTTTCCAGGGGACTAGACCATACTTAGAAATCAAATCCAAGAATCATATTGATATAGAAGTCTTGAGAGGGACCCAACAGTTGACTGACTCCAATGGGAAAAAACCAAACTGAGGCTGCTGAGATAAATGGCCCACTTAAGGTCACATGATTTTTCAAGGCAAAGCAAGACTTCAGCTAGACTTTTCATGGTTCTTGTTTCATGCTATAATCACAGTGTATAGATTTGGGGAGAACACTAATACCATTTCTGTAAAAACTCAAATATTTTGCTGACACTTCCGGGTTGACCAGAACTCTATATTGCTCTCTCAACTTATTTGTTAGTCAATAACCTGGAAGCACTGATGCAGATCAGGGTAACTCAGGTGAACCAATTTAATCTGAAGACCTTAAAAAAATCATTCTGCAGAAGTAGAGACAAATCAAATGATTGAGCTTCCACCACAAGTTCTAACACGTCAGCTTATCTGTGTTTTCCCTGGTTGAAATGTCCTGTCACCAAAGACTGCTTTCTCTTGGTTGGAGAGCTAATCAAAGCCTGTTGAGCAGTGAGCAGTTAGGAAGAGCTCACGTGGTCAACATCTCGGGGGCTGGGTTATACATACCCCGGAAACCTCTTCCAGCAGGCATCTCAGGAGATTATGTGTGGACAAATCCTTTATGGGAAATTGTTAATCTCTTTCAGTTTCCTAATGTGCTGGTGCAAGCGTAGACAGGGAATAGATCTTTGATTGCAGAGTCCCCAGCAGTTGGCACAGCAGGCTTGTAGTAAACTTGTTGAAAGAATGAATAAGCCACTGATTTCACCACACCCTACACATATAGCAGTCAGGCAAAGAATGATAGAGGTGAGGGGACAGAACACTTTTAAAAAGAAAATAATCTCTTCTGATTCAGAATGAAGGGAAAAAGGGCTACTTACAGAATAAGCAGAGATTCTAGCCCCTTGTTTAGGAATTCAAGTAGGCTTTCCTTTAAATCCTTCCTTAGATTTCACTGATGATCCCTCTGAGTCTTGGTGTCTTCATCTGAAAATTGAGATTGATACAGCACCTACCTCCTGGAGTTGCTGTAAGAATTCAGTAGGGGAATCTATACAAAGCACTCCGACTATCTTGGGTTTATAGCAAATACTAACTAAACATTATTATATAAACTTTCTGTCCTAACAATCTTGTGTATAAACTAGGAATAGTTCCTACCTCATAGTTTTAATGTACAAAGTACTGAAAACATAAGCTAATATTTGAATGCCTTCTATAAACATTATTTAAGGCACTTTCATTAATTACTAATTCATTGTAACAACCTGATGAATCATATGCTGTTATTATCCTCATTCTGCAGATTAGAAAATTGAAGTTCAGGTGAGATAAGCACCTGCTCAAACACAGATAGATAATAGTGGAGCCAGGATTGGATCCCAAGTAATTAACTCAAGAATATCAATCATAGAGCTCTGCTGCTTCTCACAAACACAGGTAAAGCATTTAGCAGTGTCTAGCATGTATTATAGTACATGCTGATTTATTACATCTCAATACATGTTGCTGAATAAATGTTGATGGATATAGCTTTTTTTTTTTTTTCTAGTTAACTGAATGACTTAATGTGCTTATTTACATTTTAATTGTAAAACGGTATGACTATGGCAGCATTGAACTTCCCAGGTGGCGCTACTGGTAAAAGAATCTGCCTGCTAATGCAGGAGACAGAAGAGACATGAGTTCTATCCCTTTTGATCCTTGGGTCAGGAAGATCCCCTGGAGGAGGAAATGGCACCTCACTCCAGTATTATTTCCAGGAGAATCCCACTAACAGAGGAGCCTGGTGGGCTACAGTCCATGGGATTGCAAAGGGTCAGACATGACTAAGCATCTGAGACACAATTGTAGCATCAGGAAATACTATAGCTTTGTCTCTGGGCTGCCCCCGTGGCTCAGGGGTAAAGAACCCACCTGCAATGCAGGAGACGCAGGGCATGTGGTTCGATCCTTGGATTGGGAAGATCTCCTGGAGAAGGGCATGACAACCCATTCAAGTTTTCTTACCTGGAAAATCCCATGGACAGAGGAGCCTCTCGGGCTACAGTCCATAGGGTCACAAAGAGTCAGACACTACTAAAGTGACTGAGCATACTTTATCTCTAGTTTTGGAGAGAAAAGCACTTGTTTTACAAAACAAAACAAAAAAAACCCCCCTCACTCTTAATGATTATGGTAGAATCACATTATGTGTGATTTAACCCATAAGAATTCAACTATTCATACTGGCAAAAATATTAAAATACTTTGTGACATTGCAGAAGGAAATTTTGCATATAAAATTTTTATTAGGTACTGTAAGATACTGAATGCATTATACATTTATATGTAAATACTAATTACAGAATCATAAGTACAAAACCAAGTACATGGTACTTTGGGGGAATTGGAAAGTATTTTCAAGGGGAATTTTGAATACTTGTGACTTTCAACTTGCATATTACCTTTGGAAAATTACTTCTGTGGAGAGTGAGGATTCTCTTAATCCACACATGCCTAGTATCAATCATGAGTAGAAGTGAATGGAGAGTGAGGAGACCAGCAGCAGCTCTTCCCTCTAGTAACAGTAGTAAGTCATTGATAAACATTTAGTTCTCTCTGTGTGCCAGGACCTGTGTTAAGCACTGAACATGGATAATCTCATTCAATGCTCACAAAGATCCTATAAGGTAGATACAAGTCAGATCATCCTTCTTTAACAGATGAGGTACAGAGGTAAGAAAGGTACCATTATGGAAAGCCTATTACACAGCATACCTTATCTCTAATTTTCATCAACCTTTCAACGTCGGTAATTATCCTCCTTTTATAGGCAAAAAAATAGAGGCTCATGGGGTTAGGTAAATTGCCCAAGGTCACACAGCTGGTAAGTGACTGAGGGCGGATTGGAGCCCAAAGCTTATGCTCATCGTACCGCAGAGTGCTCCCTGGGGAGGAAGCAGCTCTCTGGGAGAAGATGCCTCCTCATCTGCTATCAGTTATCTGGGGAGCACAGCGCAACACTGGCTTTACCAGCAATAATGATGATAACTTGATCTCCTTCACTTTGTCTCCTTGCCTGTCTCTTTGTTGGTGCCACGTGGGATTTTAAGATAATTGTAAAAGTTTGTAGATTGCTTTGACCTCTTTGAAAAGAAGACACCAAGTGAACTCCTCACTGACGATGGCTTTGACCCTAGTGCAAGACATTGTTTATTTGCCTGAAGTTCTGGAAGTTAGTACACAATGAGGAGGTGGTTTGTATTTCGCTATTCTTCTAGGTTAGCTTGCTTTCTGCTCAAAAAGCCCTAAGGCAGACAGAGAAAGGGCTTCCCAGGTAGATTAGCTGGTAAAGAATCCACCAGAGATGCAGGAGAGCCTGGTTCAATTCCTGGGAATGGGAAGTTTCCCTGGAGAAGGGATAGGCTACCCACTCCAGTATTCTTGGGCTTCCCTGGTGGTTCAGATGGTAAAGAATCTGCCTGCAATGTGGGTGACCTGGGTTTGATCCCTGGGTTGGAAAGAACCCCTTTAGAAGGAAATGACAACCTAATCTGGTATCATTGCCTGGAGAATCCCCATGGGATTCCTCTTTTCTTTCTCAATAGCAGTTCCTACAAACTGGTTACAAAAGCTGGAATGTGTCTATTTTTCCCCCTGTCCCTCATGTCCTGTTCCTCAACAAAAGTCTTCTGTCCTTCCACTTAGTGTCATCCTATGGTTCAGGACATCATCATGTCTTACCTGGAGGGTGACTAATTTTTCCTGGTTTGCCTGAGACTTTTCAGGTTCTAGTGCTGCAAGTTCCACCCCCATCAAATCCCTCTGCTTGAGTCTAACCAGGATGGTTGATCTCTCCACTAACCCAGTCTTCTCTAGGAGTCTCCTAACAAGTCTCCCATGTCCCTAGTTTGCTGGTCTGTAATTCTTTCTCCACCCAGTAGCCAGCAGCAATCCCTTGACATCAAGTGTTATAGTGTCATCCTCTCTACTTAAAGATCTACCTTCTGAAGAAAATTCAAACTCCTTACCCTGACTTACAAAACACTGCATGATTTGGTCCTTTGCTATTTCTCCAACCTCCTCCTCCTTCACTGTCATGTTGCTGTCATTTCCTCAATCATGCCAAACTCTTCTGCTCCCCAG
This sequence comes from Okapia johnstoni, assembly GCA_024291935.2. NCBI lineage: Eukaryota > Metazoa > Chordata > Mammalia > Artiodactyla > Giraffidae > Okapia > Okapia johnstoni. Next base: position 14,420,408 of record CM044325.1, read on the forward strand.
CTGTGTCCTTTGCCTGGAATGTCCTTTCTCCAGCTCTCTGTGTGTCTACAATTTGTCATTACGTAGATAGATGTGTGTATTTGGTTAATGTCTTCCTCTGAGAATGAAAGATCCTTGACTCCCCAGTTCCTAACTTAATCCTCAGTGCCTAGCACCGAGGCTGACACCTAATAAAGTCACGCAGAATATTCACAGAATGAATTAGTGAATGAACCAAAGAATAGATGAATGAATATAGGTTTGTTAATGGGCTGTGCTACTGAGATTCCATGATCTGAAAGGCCAGGGTTGCCAGGACATAAGTTTGGAAACAGAAGCCAGAGCATGAAGAGGTTCATAGTTTGTGCCAAGGAGTTGGGACATTGTCCCAAGTACAATGGAGGAATTTCTGAGGGCTTTTGAGCCAGGCAATGACATAATCCCATACACATTTAGAAAAACTCAGGGTTGGACAGGTGAGTAGGGGACCACTCAACACAAAGCCCTTTAATCGTGGATCAGTTCAGTTGCTCAGTCACGTCCGACTCTGTGCAACCCCATGGACTGCAGGACGCCAGGCTTCCCTGTCCATCACCAACTCCCAGAGCTTACTCAGACTCATGTTCATTTAATCGGTGATGCCATCCAACCATCTCATCCTCTGTCATCCCCTTCTCATCCTGCCTTCTGTCTTTCCTAGCATCAGAGTCTTTTCAGATGAGTCAGTTCTTTCACATCAGGTGGCCAAAGTATTGGAGTTTCAGCTTCAGCATCAGTCCTTCCAAAGAATATTCAGGACTGATTTCCTTTAGGATGGACAGGTTGGATCCCCTTGAAATCCATGGGACTCTCAAGAGTCTTCTCCAACACCACAGTTCAAAAGCATCAATTCTTACGCTCTCAGCTTTCTTTATAGTCCAACTCTCACATCCATACATGACTACTGGGAAAAACCATAGCTTTGACTATACAGACCTTTGTTGGCAAAGTAATGTCTCTGTTTTTTAATATGCTGTCTAGGTTGGTCATAGCTTTTCTTCCAAGGAGCAAGCATCTTTTATTTTCATGGTTCAGTCACCATCTGCAGTGATTTGGGAGCCCCCCAAAATAAAGTCTGTCACTGTTTCCATTGTTTCCCCATCTATTTTCCATGAAGTGATGGGACAGGATGCCATGATCTTAGTTTTCTGAATGTTGAGCTTTAAGCCAACTTTTTCACTCTCCTCTTTCACTTTCATCAAGAGGCTCTTTAGTTCTTCGCTTTCTGCCATAAGGGTGGTGTCATCTGCATATCTGAGGTTATTGATATTTCTCCCAGCAATCTTGATTCCAGATTGATAGCTGCAGAGATTAGGGCGTGTGTTTGCAAGGGAGCTTGTAGAGCCAACTGAGTATTACTGTTTCCTTGCTTAATTTTCTGGAAACAAATAGCAAATTATGAATCAAAGACTTCTACAGCTCTGGCCCATAACTAATTGTGTTTTTAAAATGTGTGCAATCACAAATCAGAGATTATATAAAAGGCCTAATTGATGTGGAGATTGCCTTCCTATAGCAAGTTACTGGTGCCATTTTTCTAAGGTTGACTTTCATATGTATTGCATTGGACTCACTCTAAGGGCAGCAATGGCCTCTGTCTACTCTGAGGACCTTGTAGTCAGAGTTCATTATATGAAAAGGGGGCAGAAAAGCAGTCTCAGGGAATGAGCAAGCGTTTCCAACCACAGTAAATATGGAAGAGTTGGAGGACTGTCACAGAAATAGCACTGAATTAAAGACAAAGAAGCCTAGCTCATGACGCTTGAGTTGGAATCAAATAGCTCAGAATTCTAAGAAATCAACTGAAATTGTTTAAAAGCTATGCAGTCTTAAAGAGGTGATAAGAGTTTTCCCAAACTTGCTTTCTTTCTCTGTTAAAAGTACATGGGCTATTCTGTGATCTCCTAGTCATAAGTTATTTTTCCCTCTTTTGCTTTATTTTAAAATGTGTGTAGTAAGTTACCACTTTTTATTTTTTTACATAATAACCAGGATGCTCATGGCAGGACACCATCCTCCCTCCTTTCCATCTTCCATCTCCATCTGCTCATCAGCATTTCAAAACCAATATATCTCACAATGGACTTCCCCTATGGCTCAGCAGATAAAGAATCTGCCTGCAATGCAAGGGATGCAGGACATACGGGTTCAATCATTTTGCTGGGAAGATCCCATGGAGGAGAAAATGGCAACCCACTCTAGTATTCTTGCCTGGAGAATCCCATCGACAGAGGAGCCTGGCGGGCTACAGTCCATGGGATGGCAAAGAGTTGGACACTACTGAGCATGCACATATCTCACACTGACCCTACTTACCACTCTCTCTCTGAAACCTGTTCCTCACTTCATTAAAGATACTGCCACTGAACCATCATTTTCAACACTCACCTCTGAAAACTGCCCCATGCATCCCGGTAGTTGCCAAGATGCTTTGAATCCACCTCTACAATGTCTTTCACCCTCCTGGCTTCTCTCCACTGCCTTTATCTAAGCCCATTATATACTTTCAATACTTCATTATGGAAAGTCTCAAATGCATACAAAATAAACAAAGTGAAAGTCTATGCAACCATCACTCAGTCTCCACAGTTACCAATATTATGCTATCTCCCATTCCCTGATCAATTAGTATTATTATTTTATAACTATTTTCTAAGTAAAGCAAAATTTACACAGTCCAAATCTTTGCTGTACAAATTTGTCAAATGAAGACAACCATTTAACACAGGAGTCAATTATGATGCAGAATATTTTTGTCTCCCAGTTTCTTTGTCTCTACTCAATCTCTCCCCTCTCCCAAAGTCACCACTGTTGTAACTTATTGTTCTTAGATTAGTTTGGCTGTTTTAGAAATGTATATAAATGGAATCATACACTCTGTACTCATCTGTGGCAGCTTTTTCCACTGAGGATAATGTCTGTAAGATTCTTCCACTTAGTTTCATTCATCAGTAGTTCATTTTTAAATAGCAATGAGTAGCAGTCCATTGGATGAATAAATGTGCTTATCCATTCTACTACTGTGGATATTTATTTGGGTTGTGTCTATCTTAGGCCACTGTGAATAAAACTGCTATGAACATTTTTGTACAACCTTTTGGTGGACCTATGTCTTCATTTCTATTTGATAATCCTAAATGTAAAATTTCTGAGTCTTCACATTAGTTTTTCTCTGAATGGCTGCAGAATTCTCCTAGCTACCATGCCTGCCACCTGCTGTCAGCCTCACTTTCCAGCATCAAGCCACATACATACGTTTTCCCAGAGTGGAACTCTCCGTTGTCAAAATCTACTCAGGAAGTCTCCCATTGTCTTCAGAGTGAAGTCAAGCCTGCCTGGTTAGACGTTTGAGACCTCTCACAACTCAGTCTCAGATTTCTTTCCCCATGTTTGTTTCCTGTGTCTTCCTGATGCTCTCTGGGAGCTGACAACCTAGTCTCATTGATCTTAGTGTCCTGTAGGACGGCTGCCTCGACGGCATCACCTTATTTAACTCACGGCAGTCCCGGATGTCAGTGGCCTGGAGCATGTTTGCCAGATGGAGCTCATACCTCTAACTGCAGACCCAGGAGCATGGTTTCAACGTCGCTGCCACTCTCACTTCAGCTTCATAGAAGGTAGGACATCAAACCAGGTGAAATTTCTCTGATGCTAAGGGAATTTTACCAAACCTGCCAAGTACAGAAATTCCATGCGGCTCATGCCACTGATCTACCACCAGTAGGAGGCTGAGTGGGGCAACGGCAGGAGCTCAGGAATCAGAGTTGGTTGTCTCAGGCTCTAGTCTTCCTTCTACCATTCACTGTGTATCCTTGCATAGGTTCATCCCCTGAGCTTCCCTTGCCCCGTAGGGACACTGGGATGAGGGGTGAGAGGTGACCTTGATGATCACTAACATCAAACTTAAAGTCGCTATGTTCAGTTTTAAGTAACAAACTAGTTTTGCCGTTTCCTTTTGGCTGGCAGGCCCTTTTTCCTCCTTCTGTTCTCTTCCCTGTGCATTCAGTTCATCCTAAGGACAACCCATCATTGCTCCTTGTCCTAAACTATCAATGCCAGCAGCCAGGGCACAGTTGCAATGCCAATTTCCTGCCAGCAAGACCTCACCCGATGGTACTAAGAGTTGGTGTCCAGCTACATATTTGCCTGAAGCAAGGATATCTGTTGCTATAGGGCCCTCCATGGAGGATAGAATAGCTACCTAACACAAATAGTTACAAAACTGACAAGACTCAGACTGCACTTTTCCACATGGAAATAAAATCTTTATCCCCATCTTGGAGATACTATTCACTTTCTAGCTCTATGACTTAATTTTTCTCTGCCTCTATTTGCTCATCTGTAAAATGAGAATGATGAAATGTCTATCTTGAAAAGGTTTTCAAAAAATAAATTAAAAGATGTAAAACACTTAGAATTATGTCAAGGATTAGCAAAATTTCAGTAAATATTAGATAATGTCATTATCATCATTAATGTCATTAGCAGCATCTTACAGGTTGCAGATAACCTTGAGGAATGTGGATTCCACACTACAGTCTTCAAGGCTTAAGGTGTTTACCAAGTTCACTAAATTATTTCCTTTTCTCCCCCTTAAACACAGATTCAAAATGGAAACAGTGTTTCTAAGTGCAAGCAGCCTTTGTTCTCTTTTTTTTGGAAATGGGATTTTTTTAAACTGGAAAGCTCATTTCTTTGAGTCTCCCATCCCCTAGGTCTCATCCATTGGTGTCTTCCATGGCAACAGTGGAGGTGAGCAATGGACTCCTGGTACCATCTTGGGAAGCAAGGAAGGGACCTGACAAAGTCTTGGATGGCAGAACCTACCTCTCATGTCTGTGCCCTTCACCATAAGTGAAGAAAGGAGAAGAGAAGAACAAGGTGGCCACAAACAAAAGCTGGAATTGTTTGAGAAATGGACCCTTTTCAGAAGCTTTCAAAGCCACCCTTTCACAAAGCCTGGCAGGGATACAGTATCGAGCCTGGGTGTCAGCCAAGCATGGCCTTAATTTATTATTGCCAAACTGTTTGTTGTGTCTATTTGCCAAGACTTACTAATTGAACTTTTGTTGGTCTGGCTGCCCTTCCAGAGAACTGGAGCTTTTGTTATCTGCTCCAAAAGTCCTTCCATGGAATGTGCCAAAAACTTCACCCGAGTGATGGCTGGTTGCCCTCTTCTGTTCAGGTTGCTTTTTTTTTTCCAGGAATGTTGTTGTTGATGTTGCTGTTGTTTGTTTTCGCTGTGTTATGTATTGTTTGTTCAGTTCCAACCCAAAGTAGGTGTTCGGACTGAACTAGAAGGAAGCTCACTGACCCATGGTGAGATCAGAGAGATTCCCAAAAAGGCCTGCATGGAGACTTCCTTCCTGGATTTTCCCATCACGCACTCTCTCTGAGCTTCTGCCACACAGGGAAGGGAAGTTTTAGACCAGTGGATCTCAAAGTGGGGTCCCAAGGGCAGCATCGGTCACCTCTAGGAATGTCAGAATGGAAATTCTCATATCCTACTCCAGAGCTACCAAATTAGGAAACTGTATTTTCACAAGCGTTTGTGATTCTGATGTACACTAAACTGTGAAGCCAGTGCTAGCATTTGCAGCCTCGACATTGTTGACAATTTGGGCTCAATGATTCTACCGGGAGGGCTGTCCAGTGTGTGGTAGGATGTTTAACAGCACTCCTGGCTTCCAACCACTAGATTCCACCCAACAATTGTTGAGACAACCAACAACATCTCTAGTCTTTGCCAAGTGTTCTAGGGTCAAACAGGTAATATCACCCCTGGTTGAGATGACAAGCAAACTGCTTGCTGTTTCTCTGCACTGTATTGACAAACAGCTGCAGCCTTGTCTGGGAGGCTATTAACACACCGCCGTGATGAGCCCCAAAAGATAGAACCACCTAATAGCAGATCTTGTTTTTCAGTCCTGATAAACCTTTCCTTTGAATCCACCCTCAGGCAAGAGCACGTGACTGACTTTCTGAGCTAGTTCTCTTGCTCAGCTGCTTGGTGTATTCAAGACAAAACACCTTCAGATTTAGGCTCTTCTCATCCTCTTATCTGTTTGTTACCCTAGAGCAGAAGAGACAGAGGGACTGGGTTCAGAGGTTCCGTGATATACTTACCATTCAGAGTGACAAGAATGGGACTAATCTTCCTAAATGTCCCTCTCACCTTCAAAATAGAAGATTTCCTTATGCATTTCTGGGCAAGCATTTCCCAGTTCCTTCTACAGCGTTTCTACCATTGGATTCTTAATATTGTTGTATTGGTGACTTGCATTTGAAGGATACCCAAATCAGGGAATTTGCTATAGGCTTTATTCCCACCACTGTCATTTCAGAGTTTTGATAATGTTTCCACTTGAGGAAGCTGGACTTGGCCAAAATCAGCTTGAACTGACTCAGCCAAAACTAAAGTCAACAGCTCATACAAACGCAAACTAAAGTCATAATTTGTTGGCTCCTTAGGTTGAGTTCTATTGAGCACCTGCTATATACCAACATTGTGCTAGTGCTAGATCCTCAGAATGTGGAGAGAGAAACATAGCACCTCTGTCTGGAGGGAGCTCATTGTTGGACAAAAGTAGAAGCCATTTCAAACAGAACGCGGAGTTCTTGACGTCAGAGGGACGCACAAGGCATCCTGACAGCCTGCTTCACTGTTGAATCCTCAGTGTCTGACACATAGGAGGGGCTTAATAAATATTTGTTGAATGACCTTAGAGAGGAATCATTTTACACAGACTAGGAAGGCTAAAAAGTAAGTCTAGTTCAAGAAAGTGCTACTTAGGTTTTCAAGGAAAACGCAAGAGTGAGCCATGCAGAGAGGAGAGGGAAAGGTCTTTCAGACAGAGAATGTAGCAGGTTCAAGGACAGTGAATGGGAGTATGAATCAAAGTCTTGAGTGGACTTCACAAGGTCTGAATGAATTGTCTGAAGAAGTAATTTTCCAGATGTCCATTGCTACATAACAAATTACCCCCAAATTTAGAGGCTTAAAACAATCATTTTGCTTTCACTGTAATTTTATCAGTAAAGGGTATGGAATGGCTTGGCTGGATGGTAAGTCTCTCATTCATTTGGCATCAGCTGGGCCATCTGGAGCTGATGGTCCCCCTCCAAGATGGCTTCTTCATCAACATCTTGGTGCCCTGTATTTCTCAATTTCTCTCCCTCTTCACATGGTATCTCATTTTCCACAGCCATTCCATATGGTCTGGGCTGCTCATGACATGGCAAGTTCAGGATACTTGGGCTTCTACCATGGCAGTCAGCTTTCCCCAGAGCAAATATTCCAAGAGTGAATATTTCAAGAGGCCCAAGTGAAAGCTGCAAATCTTCTTACAATCTGGCTTTGGAGGTTCCAAAACATACTTTCGCTGTATTTTAATGAGCAAGCAAATCACTATAGCCAGCCCAGATTCAAGGGAAGGGGAGAAATAGCCCCTTTCCTTAGTAGGGGAGTGGCTTGGCTATAGCAGGAAAGAAATTTTATAGGCACCATCTTGAAGAAAAGCTTCCTCAGTGGGTCCCAGGGGTTGAAGAATTTGGAACTGAGAGAAATGAGCCTGAAGGACTTGGAGAAGCAAGCTACACAGTAATTACCCTGAGCTCTGTGAGAAGCCACGGGAAGGCTGAAGCAGTGGCATGGAGGCAAGACTGTGGAATGATGGATTTCATTTCAGAATCATCCATCTCTGACAGTTATGAAGAACAGGGTGGAGCGGGATGGGATGGGAGGCAGGGAGGCGAAGAGAACTATGATCAGAACTCTAGCCTTAAAGAGCAAAAGTGATCTGGGCATGGAGGGATAAAGGCTGGGCATTGGACACGGGTGTCATACAGTGAGACTTTGAGGAAACTTAAAGTTCTCTGAGGGCTGCTGACACCCTTCCCCACACAACCAAAAAATCTCCTTTCAAAATGAGAGGAGAAAGGCATCGTTTTCCATTCCAGGAACTGAATGGGGGGTAAATGGCAGCTGGCAACTGAGCTTGTCCTGAGAGGCTTAATGGTCACACTTTTTTCAGGTTGGGTATGAGCTGCCACTGAGGAAAACAAACAGAATTGGTGTGAAAACTATTAGAAAAGGTCCTCAGAACAAAGGCTCCATTTGGCAGCTGTTGCTCAGAGCTCAGTGAAATAAACAAAAGAGTTTGTTGAGCAAACATGAAAGCAGCCTAATTGATGCAATTAAGGTGAAATTAAATAAAGGAAGGTTTTAGCCCAAAGTTCAAGGAAAATTTTTCACAAGGTTGTCACTGAAATAGTCATTTGGGGCTTTTAAATAAAGAGAAGCACAGGATGTGGGAAATTGGCCCATTTGACCCTTAGGAGCAGACCAAACCAAGTGTGCCAATGTGGACTCCACGTGTCAGGCCCAAGATTGGCCCTGGCTGGCCAATCTTGGGATGGGTAAGGTGGGAGGTTGGCGTTAAGTAGGCTCAGGGGAGGAGGGGACAGAGGCAGAAACAAAGGAACAATTCAGCAAGACCAGAATTATGCTGGTCATCACATTACTCCATTTTGTTCACTTTTTGCCACTATTATCTGAGGTCATCTTGTTCATCACACATTACTTGTTTACTCCCTGTCCTCTCCAACCAAATATACACACTCGCACACAAACACACACGTGTGAACACACACTATGGCATTCTGCGTCTCCTTGGAATGTAGCTTTGGAGATGCCTATCTGGCTGGGTTAAGACTCCCCCAAATACTGAAACCCAAAAGCAAACCTCTGTACCTGACACGTGTGCCAAAGCACCGCCCTGACACCTCAACACTGTCCCACAGGAAATGTATACCTGAAACCAACTCAAACTAGTACATTTATTTAACAAACAATTACATAGCCCTTACTGTAGGCCAGGTACAATTGCAAGTGTTTTACAAGTATTAATCCAATGCTCATAAAGATCCTATGAGGTAAGGATACTCTTTTCATTTCAGAGAGGAGGAACGGCAACAGAAAGGTCAAGGAGCTTGTCCAAGCCAGGATAAGGGGAGCAAAGGTCCCCAATCCCTATCAGCCATCCTCTACCCCTTCACTAGGCCCCTTTGAGGGAGCTAGATGGTGAAGTACTGATTGCTAAGTACTAAGCTCATCCTTCTGCCTAAATGGTGGAAAACAGGAGAGACACCTAGAAAGGCTGAAAGCACATACTGATCAACAGTGAACTGACAATGATTAAAGTGTGGGCTTCTCAGAGTAAAGGATGAATGCATTGAAAGGAAGTCCCAGTCCTTTCTTTACAAGTAAATGTATGAAATTTTAAAAATCTGATCAGAGGAAAATTAGGAGCTTAAAAAAACAGGTAAAATATATGGGTAAAAGGAAAAGATACAACTTCATGAAGTTAAAAAACAATTTTAGGAATAATTCTATCGGGGCTGGTGCACCGGGATGACCCAGAGGGATGGGATGGGGAGGGAGGTGGGAAGGGGGTTCTGGAAGGGGAACACATGTACACCCATGGTGGATTCATGTCAATGTATGGCAAAACCAATACAATATTGTAAAGTAAAAAAATAGATAAATAAATAAATTTTAAAAAGAAAAAAAAGAAATAATTCTAGTTTGATCCCTCCATTTCACAAATGATGAAAGACCTAGATCAACAGTTGTTCAAATTTAATGTTCATTAAAAATGCCCAAGGAGCTTGTTAAAAATGTACATACTGGATGTTATTCCTAAACCCCTACTAGAGATCACAAATTAGTTACATGATTCATGAATTCTGGCATGAAGTTCTGGAATCTGTCTTTTGCTGGCAGATTTAAAGACAGGAGTTGGTCTTTAGATGACTCAGATGCAAGTGGTCCAGGGATCACACTTTGAAATACACCTAGAAGCAGACCAACCAAGAGATGAAGGACTTCATTCAAGCCTCATACCTACTCAGTGGCAGGTCGCTGCAACTTTGCAAAGCAGTCTATATAACAAGTTATCTTTTAAACACTTTTTACAGATCAAAGTCATTTCAGTAGTCTTGAACATCATCTATATTATGTATAATTTGGTTAGCATATCATTATTTAATACTTTTTTCCCTATTTATGATTTAAAAGTAAGCTCAAAACATAAGATATTGAACTTCAAGGAAACTTCCTTTTTTTTTTTGCCTCTTAATGATAAGCAGTAAAAAGGTGAGATAGAAATCATTAACACACATCTTAAAGACTTGTTCTCTGACCTATTTCTTCTCTCATAGAATCAGTATGATAGAGAAAACATTTATTTTCAGAAGTGGGGCAAACAGAAAATAATAGCCCCAAACTCAAGTATTATAATTTACTTTTAGGACTTAATTGGGCTTCCCTGATAACTCAACTGGTAAAGAATCTGCCTGCAATGTGGGAGGCCTGGGTTTGACCCCTGGGTTGGGAAGATCCCTTGGAGAAGGGAGAGGCTACCCACTCCAGTATTCTGGCCTGGAGAATTCCATGGACTGTATAGTCCATGGGGTCACAAAGAGTCGGACACGACTAAGCGATTTACACTCACTCAGGACTTAATTGAACCATTTTTAATTTTTAACACGTTTACTGAGGTACAATTTATATACCATAAAATGTATTTTCGTTAGTGAATGTTGCAATGTATTTCCGTAAATTCACAGAATTGTCTACCATGATCCAATTTAAAATATTTCAATCAGCCAAAAGTTCTCTTGTACTTATTTGCAGTCAATCCTTGCTCCCAACCACAGCTGCAAGTAACCACTGACCCTTGTGTCTCTATAACTTTTCCTTTTGTAGAAATTTCCTATTAATGGACTCATAATATGTAGTCCTTGTATCTGGCTCCTTTCACTTGGAATAATATTTTTGAGATACACCCATGATGTTTCCTGTGCTGTACTTGTTTTCATCGCTAGTAGGATTCTACTGTATGAATACAACACTAGTTATCAATGCACCAATTGATGAGCACTGAATTTTTTTTTTTTTTGCTATTACAAAAAAATGCTGCTTGATCTCACTTGTGTGTGGAATCTAAAAAAGGAGAAAGCACGGAAGCAGAGAGTAGAATAGTGGTTATCAAGGTTGGGGAGTTAGGGGAAATGGGGAGATGTTGGTCAAAGGGTACAAAATTAGCAGTTGTGTTCAATGAATAAGTCTAGAGATTTAATGTACATGATGACTATGGTTAAGAATACTGTTTAAATACCGGAAATTTTATGAGAGTAGATTTCAAGTGCTTTCATCTCACACACACACAGCTTTCTTCACCTTCCAACTCTCACATCCATACATGACCACTGGAAAAACCGTAGCCTTGACTAGACAGACTTTTGTTGGCAAAGTAATGTCTCTGCTTTTAAATATGCTATCTAGGTTGGTCATAACCTTCACTAGCTTAGTCGTGTCCAAATCTTTGTGACCCCATGGAATACAGCACACCAGGCTTTCCTGTCCATCACCAACTCCCAGAGTTTACCCAAACTCATGTCCATTGAGTTGGTGATGCCATCCAACCATCTCATCCTCTGTCATCCCCTTTTCCTCCTGCCTTCAATCTTTCCCAGCATCAGGGTCTTTTCAAATGAGTCAGTTCTTCACATCAGGTGGCCAAGTATTGGAGATTCAGCTTCAGCATCAGTCCCTCCAATGAATATTCAGGACTGATTTCCTTTGGGATGGACTGGTTGGATCTCCTTGCAGTCCAAGGGACTCTCAAGAGTCTTCTCCAACACCACAGTTCAAAAGCATCAATTCTTCGGCCCTCAGCTTTCTTTATAGTCCATATCTCACATCCATACATGACTATTGCAAAAACCATAGCTTTGACTAGATGACCTTTGTCGGCAAAGTAATTAGTGGAATAAAATGATGAATAAGGTGTAACTTTGCCCTCTAAATGTTTAAATCTAGCTGAACAGTAGTTCTCAACTTTGGGCAATTTTGTCCCCAAGGGGACATTTGGCAATGTCTGTAGACATTTTTGGTTGTCACAACTAGGGGGTCTGTGCTACTGGCATCTAGTGGGTAGAGGCTAGGGATTCTGCTAAACACTTTACAGTGTACAGGATAACATCTACAACAAAGAATTATGTGGCCCCAAATGCCGAAAGTGCTGAGGTTTAGAACCCATGTTGTAGAGGATGTAAGTGGTATTTAGCTATAATGAAAAGCTTCAGTCAGTAATTTCTGTGCTATGGAAATTACTGCACTGTGGCTGAAGTTAATCAACACTTGAGCAGTTACCACATCTCTGGCATGTTTGTTTGTCTGTCTTTCTCCCTAGGATGTGAACCTCGTGAGTGTGAGATCCACCCAAGTCTTTATGGTGGTTAAAAGCAGAGCATCTGGAGTCAGACAGACTTGGATTTCAACCCTATTTCTACCTTCACTAGACATGTGACTTTGGGCTAGTGTACTTGACCTCCCCACACCTCAATTTTCTCTGTTGTGTAATATGAACAATGTACCTATCTCATAGGATTGTTGTGACAAATAAACTAATCAAGGAAGCCAGTTGATATAGTCTTAGCACATGTAGTCATCATTTTATTATTGTTATTGTTATCTGCAGCACCTAGCCCAGTGCCCTGTAAATATGTGCAAACAAATGAATGAGTAATTGAGTCGTTTCTCACCTTCTTTGCCTCCACAATGGAGCACTAGCTCTATGAAGTAATCCTCATTGGGATGAGAAGTGTCATCCTGGACCAAGGCATAGCTTCCATAGAGGAGGTCTCCTGTGTCTGCAGGAAAATGGAGGCTGACCTCAGTCACACCCTTGAGACTCCTACTAACCTGATATGAAGTGACCATGAGGGGAGTCAGCGAGGGTCCTGCCCCAAGGAGCCCATGATGCTATTCACCATGTCCTACTCTGGATCATCTTCCCCAGTTCTGTTCAGAGAAGCAGTTCCTTCTTCTTAACGGCTGTCACCTGCCACAACACTCTCCACCCATCCTGAGTCTTAGGCACTTCCTCCACACTAGGAACCTCTCCCAGACAGTCTCATTACCTATTAGGCAACTTCTTTTGATCAATTTTAAAGGCCTTTGGACCCCTCCCTATGTACCTCACCTCCTGTCCCCATCTACTTCTAAGTGACCTGGCAAAGACCACATCCGTGAATCAGTTTGATAACTCTTAAAAAGGGTGGGTGTGAGCAAAGCTTTGACAACCTGATTTCTCACCATGTTTGCTTTTGAGGGAGGAGTTCACAGTGAAAGAAAGGATCACTTCAAGCCTCTAAAGAGCCCCTTGGTATCTGAAGCAGGATTCATATGGTGCCTGGGAACCGCTAACCAACCAGAAAGACACAGCTTAGAAGCAGAAAGAGGTCACATTCATTTGACATAGAGTGCATGGCTCCATTTTACTCTCTGGTTCCTAATATGCTTCAGGTTGGCAAGCATCTCAGGGTACAAACAAAATCTGGAACCATTCTCCTTATTGAAATGTATTATTCATTCATTGATTGATGCCCTTAATCCTCAAAAAAAAAAAAGTAATTATTGGCTTTATGGAGTTTCTTTATATGGTTACATAAACACATCCCCTCCCTGATGACAGTATACAACAGAGATCAAGGCAATGTAAGATCAAAGTGATTTGGACCCAGAAGAAATACAGGTACAAACATCAGAAAACATTAGGGACAGAGTATTGACCTTATTTTTTAAAAATCATGAAACTTACTTTTCATTTTCTTTATTTTAATATTAGGGACTTATAATAAATATTCTTACTTTGTTGAAATTCAAACATTACAAAGAAAACCATAAAAGCTAACATTCGTGAATGCTGACTGTGTGCTGGATGTTTTTCTAAATCCTTTATGTACTAATTCATTCACTCATTTAAGAAATCCTTCTTAACCATGTAATCCTTGGCCAGGCATTGTTCTAAGTTCTGGGCATAGAGCAACAAATAAAGCCCTCAAATATCCTTGCCTTCATGGACCTTACACTCCTTGGGGAAGTCAATAAGCAACTAAATACTCAGATTATATAGTATATTAGGACTTCCCTGTAGCTCAGATGGTAAAGAATCTGCCTGCAATGCAGGAGACCTGGGTTCAATCCCTGGGTCAGGAAGATCCCCTGGAGTAGGGAATAGCAATCCACTCCAGTATTCTTGCCTGGAGGATCCCATGGACAGAGGAGCTTGCCAGGCTACAGTCCATGGGGTTGCAAAGAGTTGGACACAACTGAGCAACTAACACTATTGCTATATAGTACATTGCACAGCTGAAGTAAAGCTGGGCAATGGGGTAGAGAGAGTTGGGTATAGGGTACTGCAATTTTCAATCAGGCATTTAGTGAATGTCTCACTGAGAATCTGTCATTTGGCCAAAAGCTTGAAGGAAAGCTCACATTTAATACGACAGGGTTGCTATTGAGTGTTTTGTTTCATTTTTACTAAAACTTGTACCAACCTCCTGAGCCACCAGTAAATCTATGTGAAACTCTACATTTTGTAAATGACTGAACCATGGTCAGGTACAAGTGAGCTAAGACTAAAGTCACCCATGTATTCACTGGTCTCATTTTGTGGTGGATCCAAGTGCTGTTGATTTTTCATGCTACTTAGGGGAACGAGTGGTGTGCTTCTGAGGGTACACTGGTATCATAGACATCTAGAGGGGTTTTCTCTGGACTATCCTTCCCCAGATGAATCATATGCTTTTCTTTCTTTTTTAATTGCCCTATTTCCAAGAATTGGAATTTCTTACTGATAGAATTGATCTGAATGCTATCTGAATCAGACCCTCCATGTGTGAAAAAAAGAACACAGGGACCAGGCCTTCTAAGAATTCTGCGGAGTCTCAGCCCCTGAACCTGTTACCTGATCATAACTTGGCTTCTGCCATTTTGTCCAGCATAAACATAGGCTGTTGTTTTCCAAGTTCTTCCAGATACCTTCCCCAAGTCTCTCAGCTATCTCCTCTCCAACACCACCTCACTGCCCCACCAAAGCCAAATCAGCTTTGAAAGATATAATATCAGCCATGCATCATGTTAGTTTGATTTTTCAATCTAAGGACCTCCTCTCCCTTAAAGCTAACAATGTTTTAAGACTTATTTCTAATTTTGCTAATGGAATTTTAATCACCAAGGAGCCAAGAAACAAGTGAGAAAAGTACTTGAGACAAGTGTCCCTTGGGAAGCTTTGAAATTCCTTCCATGTGATGGATCACACAAGTATCTTGCCTTCTCTGATTTGCGAGATGTGATAGTCTCCCTATAATGATACATAGGAAGGCCAAAAGTACCCTGATCCTTTGTGTGTGAGCTGGGCAGAATAGAAGTGCCGAAAGTGCCCTTGTCCATAAAGGACCTGAATGGTACTTTGCCAAATTCACTTCTTGGTTTCTCCTACAGCTCTGTACATCAGGGTCAAGTTCAGTTCTTCTCCAACTTTCCACCAATAAGAATTCTTTAAATGTTTCCCCATTCTCCATATTTAAAAGATTTTCTGTCAAACGTTTATTTAATAATAGTGATATTACAAACTCCTGGCACGGAGTAAATACTCAAGAAATAACCCAATATCATGGCTGACTCTTTTTGTTTTTCCAGCACCTTTATATTTGGGAATTACCCTATCCTATGTGATAGGTGGTAAATATATATACATATATTTACAAGTGATATATATATCTATGGCAGGGTGTCCCATGGCAGGGTGACCACATGACACAGGCTGTCCAACTGAGCATTTGCTTACTCTGGCCCAGTAATTGGTTTGGAAGATGTCATTTAACTCAAGGCAGGCCAATCAGAATGATCCCTAGAAACTCACTGAAACTATTAGGATACAGATAGTCTTTCTTTCCTAGAGTTACTAGTTGTAAGGATCATGCAAGTCAAAAGTTGCCAGTGGTCATCTTTGCTACCATATCAGAATCTACCTGAGAATAAAACCAACGAACTACACAGATGAATGAAGAAAGGGAAATGATGACCAAATGCCTCAGTTTTCCCAAGACAGAGGAGTTTCCCAAGACAGAAAACTTTCATTGTCCTCGACTAAACCAGAATGGTCAGTCACCATGGGATGGAGCCCTGATGGTATCATTTGAACACTCGAATTTTGATGGGTCTGAAGACAGCTTATCTTCGTACTGCTTAGTCATAAGAACAAATAAATTAACTTCTTTGCTTTAGTAGGTTGAATTAGGTTTCTATCATTTGCAGTTTCCTGTTCCCTAAATAAAGAGATATTTCTACTAACCTGTGCTGTTTTATTACAGCTTCCAATAGATAACAGCCACAAAAGTTCAACAATTATCATTATTTTTAAATTTATGGAACCCTAAGAATTCAGAGTACCCAAGCTGGGAACCACTGAAGTGATATCACCTTCTTTTATAGATGCTGATTCTGAGTTTTATTCTACTGTTAATTCTTAAAGCTTAAACTCCATACCCACTTCCCTATGAAAAGAAGAAAGGAAAGAAGAAAGAAGTAAATTTTCCTCAAACATGTTTGGGAATAGAAGACCAAAGAAGCATTTTTGGAAGAAGGACCTTGGAAATGGAAATGGACTGGTATTTCAACCTTTTCTTCAGAATAGACATTTATAGACTATTAATCAAACATTTAGCAAATGTAACTACGCGCAAGGTGCTGTACCTAAGGTAAATAGGCAAATGGAAGCCCAGAGTCCTGAGGCATCCAGCTCAAAGCAAATTAGTCACAGAGGGATTTGGGGAATGCAAACTCCACCCCTGCATTACCACCATGTTATTGCTCTTCTGTCTTTCTTATTACTGCTGATCACGGCTTCTTATCTGGCTATTTTCCTAGGGAGAGCAAATAGTTCAACTTATATGAGCCATGATAATCATCACCCACAAGGAGGAACATAACAGAAGAAAGAACATCTAAGAGAAGTTAGAATAAAAACAAACAAGTCAACAAAATGGTATGTTAGATTATAGAGAGTCATTGTTGTTGTTCAGTTGCTAAGTCATGTCCACCTCTCTGCAACCCCATGGACTGCAGCACACAAGGCTTCCCTGTCCACCATCTCCCAGAGTTTGCTCACATTCATGTCCACTGAGTCGGTGATGCCATCCAACCACCTCATCCTCTGTTATCCCCTTCTCCTTTTGTCTTCAATCTTTCCCAGCATCAGGGTCTTTTCCAAAGAGTTGGCTCTTGGCATCAGGTCACCAAAGTACTGGAGCTTCAGCTTCAGCATCAGTCCTTCCAATGAATATTCAGGATTGATTTCCTTTAGGATTGATTGCTTTGATCTTCTTGCTGTCCAAGGGACTCTCAAGTCCTCTCCAGCTCCTTGAGGAGATTCATTTGTTTGCTAGATCAACTGACACTCTTAAGGCGTCAGAAGATTTCCCCTGCACTAATGTCTGTCCCCCATTTTGTGGATCCCTGATGAGTGCAAAGCAGCGAGTTCATCACTGTGGGGAAATCCAAAAGGAATAGAATGTGTTTGCATGTCACCTGAGTAGCTCCGTGTTGGCTACCTACCCTTCCCTTTGTCATCTCCTCACCTCTCTACTCATGTTCTCTGCATTTCCTAAGTGAACCGCTGCTGCTGTTTAGTCACTAAGTCGTGTCTGACCAGTTGCTAAAACTGAACAATGAATTTCCTAGGTCTTTGATCCTGGATAATTTATTTAAATTTTCGGTATCTCAATTTCCTCATCAACAAAATGGAGATAATAGTGCTCACCTCATAAGGTTTCTTGGGAGATGTGGGCTCAATCCCTGGGTCAGAAAGATCCCCTGGAGAAGGAAATGGCAACCCGCTCCAGTATACTTGTCAGGGAATCCCATAGACAGACGAGCCTGGTGGCTACATTCCATGGGGTCATAAAAGTTGAACACAACTTAGCAACTAAACAATAAAGGTATAAAGTGGTCAGAATATTGCCAAGGGCTTAAGAAAGACTCTTCCCTTGTGGTCTAGGGGCTAAGATTCCATACTCCCAATGCTGGGAGCCCAGGTTCAATGCCTGGTCAGGAAATTAGATCCCACCTGCCTCAACTGAAAATCCAAAGTACTGCAACTAAGACCCAGTGCAGCCAAATAAATAATTTTTAAAAAGCACTGATTGAATATATGTAATAAGTTTTTGCTTTTTCTGCCATTTTTGCCCAGTCCTCTTCAGACAAGGGATCATTTTGCTTGAGCAAGTAGAAATAAGAACTCACAGTATATTTTAAAATATCCTCTTGCTACTTCTATAGAATTTAAGGCTTGATATTTAGATTCCTCTTGTGCTCTGGATGTATTAATATTCAAAAGGAGATCAAAACAGAAGGTAGGGTGCTTGTGTCTTGGGGGAATTTCCTCCAATCAGTAAAGTCCTAGCCAATCGAATACCAATTGTTTCCGGTGATCTCTTCTTCAGAAACATGACATTAAGTAAATAATTTAGAGAGAAGAAACCCTCTTGTCTTGGTGTATATGCATCAGTGATGCAGCATTTCTGCTGGGGTATTTCTGCCCCTGGGATCTAACACTTTGTCTTTTCTGCCTCTTGGAAATTCTAATATCTTAAAAGCTAGCTCTGGTCTTCTGTCTTCTTGGACATTTGCCAAGCTAATTTCCCAACACTGAAGAGTGTTATGGAAGTTAAACTGCATGAAAAGGAATAATAATTTTGTTCTACCTATTAATATAAGGTTTAGGGTCAGTACTGCCTTTGTAAATTTGTGTGGTTTTCTTGGGCAGCTGCCAAATAGTTTTCCTAGCTACCGGGACTTTATCTTCACATTACCACATCAGTTAGCATTTTATTCAGTTTAGTTAATTTGGCTGAGGGAATTGTGCCAAAAATTGCTATTAGGAAGCTAATCCTATTCACCCCAAAGCAGCTAAAGGATTCTCAAAGTGATTTTCTCTGATTTTTTTTTAATTAAATTGTTTTAAACTTTAAAAAATCTCTTTTTTTCCTCCTATTGAAGCAAGACAAAGAAACAAGTTACAAAGAGGTTATGTCATTCAGCTATAGTTGATGAGGGAGGCAGAACTGAGTTGACTGTAGCTCTCTCCATTTCTCAGATTGTAAGATCTGAATTTAAGGTAAAAAAAAATAATGAGACAAATAAAGAGTTGAGATTGGAAGGTCTGTAAGGTCTATCCTGGTTGCAAAGCAGACAGGAGTAAATGTCATTTTCTGATGCTGCAATATGACATATACAAGCAAGGGAACATGGGGTCCCTTTGGATTATCCTAGATGCACCCTCTGTGAGGGAAGGAGATCATCACAGTCTGACACTGGAAAAATTAACCCTAATGTGCTTTTAAAATAAAAAAAAGTTTATTGAAGTATAGTTGATATACCTTATTAGTTTCCAATGTACAACATAGAGATTCAGTATTTTTTGCAAATTAAAGCCTTTGACTGTGTGGATCACAATAAACTGTGGAAAATTCTGAAAGAGATGGGACTACCAGACCACCTGATCTGCCTCTTGAGAAACCTGTATGCAGGTCAGGAAGCAACAGTTAGAACTGGACATGGAAAAACAGGCTGGTTCCAAATAGGAAAAGGAGTACGTCAAGCCTGTGTATTGTCACCTTGCTTATTTAACTTATATGCAGAGTACATCATGAGAAATGGAGGAAGCACAAGCTGGAGTCAAGATTGCTGGGAGAAATATCAATAACCTCAGATATGCAGATGACACCACCCTTATGGCAGAAAGTGAAGAAGAACTAAAGAGCCTCTTAATGAAAGTGAAAGAGGAGAGTGAAAAAGTTGGCTTAAAGCTCAACATTCAGAAAACTAAGATCATGGCATCTGGTCCCATCACTTCATGGCAGATAGATGGGGAAACAGTGGCTGACTTTATTTTTCTGGGCTCCAAAATCACTGCAGATGGTGATTACAGCCTTGAAATGAAAAGATGCTTACTCCTTGGAAGGAAAGTTATGACCAACTTAGCATATTAAAAAGCAGAGACATTACTTTGCCAACAAAGGTCCGTCAAATCAAGGCTATGGTTTTCCCAGTAGTCATGTGTAGATGTGAGAGTTGGACTATAAAGAAAGCTGAGCGCCAAAGAATTGATGCTTTTGAACTGTGGTGTTGGAGAAGACTCTTGACAGTCCCTTGGACTGTGAGGAGATCCAATCAGTCCATCCTAAAGGAGATCAGTCCTGGGTGTTCATTGGAAGGACTGATGTTGAAGCTGAAACTCCAATACTTTGGCCACCTTTGGAAAAGACCCTAATGCTGGGAAAGATTGAGGGCAGGAGGAGAAGGGGATGACAGAGGATGAGATGGTTGGATGGCATCATCAATTCGGTGGACATGTGTTTGGGTGGACTCTGGAAGTTGGTGATGGACAGGGAGGCCTGGCGTGCTGCGGTTCATGGGGTTGCAAAGATTCAGAGATGACTGAGCGCTGAACTGAACTGAACTGATAGGTTATTATGGGCTTCCCTGGTGGCTCAGTGGTAAAGAATCTGCCTGCCAAGCAGGAAATGCCTAGGTCGGAAATATCTATATCCTGGAGGAGGAAATGGCAACCCACTCCATTATTCTTGCCTGGGAAATCTGATGGACAGAGGAGCCTGGCAGTCTTTACAGTCCACGTGGTTGCAAAGAATTGGACACTACTTAGCAACTAAAAACAAAATATAGGTTATTACAAAATAATGACATTCCCTGTGTTTTGAAGTATATTCATATTGCTTATCCATTTGATACATTAAAATATATATCTGTTAATCCCATACCCCTAATTTGTCCCTCTCTCCCTTTCTTCTCCCATTTGTTAGCCACAAATCTGTTTTCTATATCTGTGAGTCTGTTTTTGCTTTATGTATACATTCATTTGGTGGTTTTATTTAATTTTTTTGGGTTCCACATATAAGTTATATAGTATTTGTCTTTGACTGACTTCACTAAGCATAATACTTTCTAGGTTCAACCACATTGCTGCAAGTGGCAAGTAATCATTCTTTTTTATAACTGAGCAGTAGTTATGATATCTATATATCATATATATCATATCTTTATATATCTCATATCTTCATAGTTAAGAAAATATGTATATGTCACATCATCTTAACCATATTGTTTGTTGATGAGCACTTGAGTTGCTTCTGTGTCTTAGCTACTTGGCTATGTATCTTTTTGAATTAGTGTTTTCATTTTTTCCAGATAGATACCCAGGAGTGGCATTTCTGGATCATATTGTAGTTCTATTTTTAGTTTTTTGAGGAACTTCCGTACTGTTTCCCATAGTGGCTGCCCCAATAGTGTGCAGGGGTATCCCTTTCTTCATATCCTCTCCAATCTTTGTTATTTGTGCTTTTTGTGACGGCCAGTCTGAAATGTATGAGGTTGTATATCATTGTTTCGATTTGCATCTCTCTGATAATTAGTGATATGGAGCATCTTTTCACGTGCCTGTTAACCACCTATGTATCTTACTTAGAAGATGTCTATTCGGGTCTTATGCCCATATTTTGATTGGGTTACTTTCTGTTGCTGTTATTGTGTTGTTTGAGCTGTTTGAACATTCTGGATATTAATTCCTTGTCTGTAACGTCATTTGCAAATATTTTCCCCCATTCTGTCGATTGTCTTTTCATATTGTACATGGTTTCCTTTGCTAAGCAAAAGTTTTTAAGTAGGTTCTATTTGCTTATTTTTGCTTTGATTTCTTTTGCCTTCAAAGACTGATTCCCCCCAAAAATATTACTACAATTTATGTCAAAGAGTGTTCTGCTTGTGTTATCTTCCAAGAGTTTTAAGGATTCAGGTCTTACTTTTAGGTCTCTATCCTCCTGTGAGTTTAGAGTTTATTTTTATATATGGTGTGAGTAAATTCTAACCTCACTATTTTTTTAACACATAGCTGTCCAGCTTTCCTAGCACCTCTTACTGAAGAGACTGCTTTTCTCCATTGTATATTCTTGCCTCTTTTGTCATAGATTAATTGGCCATAGATGTGAGGATTTATTTCTGGGCTCTCTACTTCGTTCTGTTGATCTACGTGTCTATTTTTGTGCCAGTATAATGTTATTTTGGAGAAGGAAATGGCAACCCACTCCAATATTCTTGCCTGGAGAATCCCATGGACAGAGGAGCCTGGCAGGCTATAGTCCATGGGGTTGCAAGAGTCGGACACGATTTAGCTACTAAACCACCAACATCATGTTATTTTGATAACTATAGTCTGAATAACTATAGTCTGAAGTCTGATAGGGTTATACTTCCAGCTTTACACTTTCCAATCTCTTTTCTTAAGACTACTTTGGCAACTCAAGGTCTTTTGTGGTTCCACATGAATTATTAGGATTATTTGCCTGAGGTGCTTTAAACACCAACACCAAGTCCTTTAATATTTATCCATCTTCAGAAGCTAAGTGTGTTGTGTTGTCACTTGGTTGTGTCCCACCCTTTGCAACCCCATGAACTGTAGTCTGCCAGGCTTCTCTGTCCATGAAATTCTCCAGGTAAGAATACTAGAGTGGGTTGCCATGACCTTCTCCATGGGATCTTCACAACGTAAGGATCAAACCTGGGTCTCCTGCATTGCAGGCAGATTCTTTACCATCTGAACCACTAAAACAAAATAATAAAGACTATTGAGCTTCAGAAGTAAACTGGAGTTGTGTGAGATTCCTTGGACCTGCCAATGAGAAGCTGTTCTTAATTTGAATGATTAGATAAGTATGACCAAGGGGTTCTGAGATGCTGCAGTCAATAGCTTCAAGCGTTGTGCAGAAGTTTTCTCACCAGCATGAAGCGATAATGTTATGCCAATTAAGGTGACTCAATTTCTCTACATCATGGTACCTTCCTTTCTTCCCTTCTGAGAGGAGACTTTCCTTTTCTGTAACTTATTCATCCCCAATTCTTTCTGTACTAAAAAATTGTCCAAGAGGTTCTCTTAATATTTGTTTCCATTCCAAATCAACACGTATTTGCTTTCAAGTCTGAGAGTGCATTGATTTTCCTAAAACTGAGTGGGAAATTAAGCTAATCTTTGGAACCACCACTATCCGTAGATGAGTTACAGTGAGAAATTGTTATCCCCATTTTGCCTACCAGGTATCATTCTGAGAAACGGGTAAGAATAGCTAAACTGAATTCTCATGGAGAGCCAATATGTGTCCTAGAGCATGGGCTATTTCGCAGATTGACCTGGATTTATTACAAAATGTATAGCTTTCAGCAAGCAATTGAGCATCTTTTGGCCTCAGTTTCCTCATCTGTAAAATGGATATCATAATAACAATAATAATAATACCTGCTTCAGAGGATAAATGGGGCTTCCTTAGTGACTCAGGGGTAAAGAATCCACCTGCAATGCAGGAACTCAGGAGACATGGATTCAATCCCTGGTTGGGAAGATCCCCTGAAGGAGGTCATGGCAACCCACTCCAGTATTCTTGCTGGAGAATCCCATGGACAGAGGAGCCTGGCAGGCTACAGTTCATGGGGTTGCAAAGAGTTGGACACAACTGAAGTGACTTAACATGCACACACGCATAGCATAAATGAGATGATAAGTGGAGATCATGGATATAAAGCAGTGAGGGAAAGTAGCTATCACAGTGTAATCACTCATTCTTCCTGAGGTGATCAGGTGGGGAAGGAGTAGAAGTATTAATAGCTCCATTTTACAGGAGTGGAGTGCATGTGTTAGAGATAAGTGATTTCCTTCAACCAGCCAATTTCATTCCAGATCATGAGCAAGAGCTCACATCTCCAGATTCTTTAGCCTTTTTTCTTTGGCTTGGAGCCAAAACTTGAATAAGGCTTTATCCTCCTGCTAATGACAGCCCCCTCCCAAGTCCCCAAGGGCCCAACTCAACTGCTTTTCAACTCTGAAATCAGATCACATTTCCCATTTCCATTTTCTAAATATCCATGGAGCCAATTTCTGTTGTTATTTTTGCAGGGAATTGGCAAGATCTGATTTTAAACAATTCTGCTGTGATGGAAAGGACAATGGCCGAAGGACTCGGGAGCCCGGGTTTCCTTCTGAGAGGCAGCATAGCGGAGTGTCTAGAAGCTTGGATTTGGCCTTATGCCATGTGTCCTATTTTTCCCAAGACATCTTACTGTATGGATGTATCCCCAGAGTAATTCTTATTAGCACTTTTTTTAATTCTCCAAACTGTCCCAATTGGGGACTACACATGCAGTCACCCTAACTCTAGAGTCAAGACTGCCTAGACTCAAATCCCATACTGACTACATACCATTTTTATAGCAAGTCACTCCATTGTGCCTCAGTTTCCTCTGCTGTAAAAAGGAGATAATGATAACAAAAGGACCTACCCTTGGGATTGTGAGATTTCAATGTGTTGATACTTATAAAATGCTCAGAGTAGCACCTGTCACATATTGTGTGCTATGTCAGGGTGAGCTATTATTAATCTCTTACTAGCAAAACCAGTGGACACCCAGCCCCATTTAAAAATGTGTTAAATGAGAATTATGACATCTGGCCTCCTCATTTTACAGAGTTTTCTGGAGATCAGAAGGAATACTGCGATAAAAACATATTAAGCAATTTATGATTTAAAGCATTATTGTTATTCTGGGAATATGACTAATACAAGAGTCAATGAAGTATGAAGAAAAAGCACCAAACATCATCAGAGCTATAGCTCCATTTTCCTTTTCTTTTTTTCAAATTACTCTTTAAATTTTTAAATGACTGGACATTTAAAAATTCAGTTCATCTCCATATCTCACTCTCGTACCTCTCTCATCCCCTAGACAATCCTGCCACTGTCTTAATCTTTTTATAGGTATGTATTATTGCAAAATAAATAGTTGTAGTTTTGTGTTTTTATGCTAATTGGCTATATATATGGATTTATTTCTTAGTATTTTCACTAAACACTATTCTTGAGGTTCAGCCATGTTTTCATATGAATGTGTGATCTTTTGCATACTGTGATTTCTTAATATCCTATAGTGTGTGCCATGTTTTATCAGTGATGGACTCTGTGGTACTGTTAGATGATGGTTAGCATTTTTTAGCAATACCTTATTTTTTAATTAAGGTATACATGTTTTTAGACATAATGCTGTTGCACACTTAATACACTACAGTTCAGTGTAAACATAACTTTTGTATGTACTGGGAAACCAAAAAAATTCATGTGATTCACTTTCCTGATATATTCACTTTATTGCAGTGATCTGGAGCCAAACCTGCAATATCTCTGAGATATGCCATGTATAAATACCTTTTCAACTTTAGATATTATGAAAATCTTTATTTTTCCTGTCATTTGTCAAGTAAATTTGTCCATAATGTCCTTCATTGAAAAGAGATCTTTATTTTTGCTCATGAAATCTTTTCCTATCCTTAGATCACAAAGATGTTTCGCTTTGTTCCCTGACATTTGGTATTTTATCTTTCACATTTAAATGCTTTATTCATCTGAAACCTCTTTAGGTAGCGATCCTGTTTTATTTTTCTCCAAAAGGTGAAGCACGTTCCTATACTCCTTCTACTAAACAATCTGGCCTTTCTTCCATAGAACTTCGATGCCTTTCTATGCCATATATGATGCTCCATACAAACATGGGTCTGACTCTTGCCTCTCTGGATGTCTCATAGATCTATTTGCACATTTTTTAACAATTCCAAACTGTATTTTATTACTATCACCCTGTGATGCGTCTCAATGACTGGTAAGGCAATCCTTCCCTTATATTCTTTTCTAAAGTTGACTTAGTGAATCTCTCTTCCTCCAAAGACATTTTAAAAACCGTTTTTTGAGACTTCCTTCTGGTCCAGTGGTAAAGACTTCACTCTTTCAGGGCAGGGGCTCAGGTTCAATCCTGGTTGGGGAACTAAGATCCTGCATGCCACACTGTGCGGCCAAAGCAAATGAACAAAACACCTGTTTTCAACATCCTCCAAAAGCCCGACTGATATCTGATCACGTTAAATGTGTGGATTAATCTGGGAATAATTGTTACCATTATAATCTCAAAACACCCACTGAAGAGTGTGAAATATCTCAAATCGCCACATATTCAGGTCAGGTTTTATGTTTTTCTATAAAATTTAAAATGTTTCTCCATGAAAATCACATGTATTCCAGGTTCATTTATAGATAACCTATAATCTTTGTTGCTTTGGAGCATGTAACAATTCGGTTGAGTCTTGGGTTCTAATGTTACTCTGTCACTGATTATGCTCTATGAGTTTAGGCAAGCCATTCCACTGCTCCCTGGTGTCAATTTCCTTACTTATTAAAAGATCGAATTGAAGTTGATGGTCCCTATGCTTATCACAGATAACAATAACAATGACCAATCCAGATTAAAATCTCAAAATGTTAAAGTTTGGGGAAAAAAAAATCTCAAAATCTGCCAGCCCTTGCAGAGAGAGGTGACTATGTGTACGGTGCTTAGCATGCCTGGTACACAGTAGGTGCTCAATATATGTTAACAACTACTGTTATCATGCATACTTAAAACTGAAGAAGCAGACATTCTTGAGAGGTGGCTGGTTTGGGACATAACACGTGCTAAAATCTTCAGGTGAAACCCTTTGCAAGCAATGTTATGTCCTACCTTGATCAGCACCTACAGCCTCCAAAAATTTGCATCAGCTCAAAAATGCCTGTCAATGGACTGGTTATCTTGCCTGCTGGAGCTTATGCCAGGCTCCCAAACACAAGAGGCCACGGACAACATCACTATGTGCACATCTGCTAGAGTTACCATCAGGTCTGGCCGCGTGCATTTGCTCTTGTAGAACATCACTTTTCCTAGAAGTCCAATGTGTTCCTGGATACCACTGGCTGATAGTGGAGTCAGATAACAGCCTGGGAAGGCAGCCGACACTCACAGGACAGGAAGTGGGTGCCATCCAGCCAGCTGGGTGAGAGTCAATGCCTCTCTCAGATTGCACAGGAAGATTAAGGTGGGGATAATGGAAATCTCCAGAAAAGTGATGTTTCTCTCTCCAGCAACCAGGGCAGGTAGGCTTGAAGCCCATGAAGGCCCAGCCTATAGCCAGATATGAGGAGAGAATGTGAAGAGAATCTCCTGATGAGTTTGTCTGCTTCCAGGTTGTAGCCCATTTGTCAAGACCCTTCCAACTGCAAATGACAGGACCCCAATTCAAACCAGCTTAGTAAAGACTAGCTTAAACTGGGCTGAATAGACACAGAAATGTTATTAGCTTAAGTAACCCCTGGACAGATTTAATAGAGTCAGATCCAGAATATTAGAATTATTTCATCAGTCTTTCTCTCCTCTCTTCCCCTCCCACCCCTCTTCCCCCATATCTCTACCCTACCCCATTCTTCAGTTAAGCTCTCTCTGAAGGAAGCAAATATGGCTACTGGTAGCCCCAAGTTTATGTCTTCCTTAGGATGGAGTCCCTCATTCAGCATCCATATCAGTTCCTGCATGGGCAGAAAATAGAAAGCTGTTGTTGTTTAGTCGTTAAGTTGTGTCCAACTCTTTATGACCCCATGGACTGCAGCATGCCTTCCCTGTCCTCCACTGTCTCCTGGAGTTTATTGAAATTCGTGTCCATTGAGTCACTGATGCTGTTTAACCACCTCATCCTCTGTCACTGCCTTCTCCTTTTGCCTTCAATGTTTCCTAGCATCAAGGTCTTTTCCAAAGAGTTGGCTCTTCCCATCAGGTGGCCAAAGTACTGGAGCTTCAGCTTCAACATCAGTCCTTCCAATGAATATTCAGGGCTGATTTCCTTCAGGATTGACTGGCTTGATCTCCTTACTGTCCAAGGAATTCTCAAGACTCTTCTCCAGCACCACAGTTCGAAAGCATCATTTCTTTGGTGGTCAGTCTTCTTTATGATCCAACTCACATCTGTACATGACTACTGGAAAAACCATAACTTTGACTATATTGACCTTTGTCGGAAAAAGTGATACCTTTGCTTTTTAATACACTGTCTAGGTTTTTCATAGCTTTTCTTCTAAGGAACAAGGGTTTTTAATTTCGTGGCTGCATTCACCATCTGCAGTAATTTTGGAGCCCAAGAAAATGAAGTCTGTCACTGTTTCCACTGTTTCCCCATCTATTTGTCATGAAGTGATGGGACTGGATGCCATGATCTTAATTTTTTGAATGTTGAGTTTTAAGCCAACTTTTTCTCTCTGCACTTTTGTCCTCATCAAGAGACTCTTTAGTTCCTTTTTGCTTTCTGCCATTAGGGTGGTGCCATCTGCATATCTGATATTTCTCCCAGCAAACTTGATTCCAGCTTGTGCTTCATCCAGCCTGACATTTCTCATGATGTGCTCTGCATATGTTAAATAAGCAGGATGACAATACATAGCCTTCATGTACTCCTTTCCTGATTTGCAACCAGTCTGTTGTTCCATGTCTGGTTCTTATTGTTACTTCTTGAGCTGGGGCATACAGGTTTCTCAGGAGACAGGTGAAGTGATTTGGTATTCCCATCTTTTTAAGAATTTTCCACATCATTTTGTATCTTTCTCCTTACCTTCTCAAACTCCGGGAACAAGAGCTCTGTGCCTTGGCAGGATTGAGAGCTGGTGAACTCAGGTGGTATTGGTGACCTCCACTCTTCAGTAATTGAATGCTCTTCTAACTCTCTAGCATTGGTGTCTTTATTTCAGACTGTAAACTTTAGTGTGAGTGCTTAAACCAGCAGAAAGCCAAGTTCATTTTTTAAAATTCAACAACTATTTATTAGGGACCTACCAGGTGTCAAGCACCTCCTTCCTGACTAGTTTTCCAAGAGTAGCCCTTGCCTTCTTCTTGGCAGCCACGGCTTCCCATAGGCTTACCCATGCCCTGCATCACTTCAGAAATATGAGTCACGCAGACAGTGAAGGCGATGGTATGTCCTGGGCGTTGTGCATCACAGCAGCCATGCTGGCAACTCTTACTCTTCATTTCTAGTGAATAAGAGATAATTAAAAACCATTGAATACATCAATTTAAAACTTAGACTTTGGTTCCAGATCCAGCTCAGCTAGTTGCCTGTAGTGCCATTCAGGGCTTTCAGCTTCTTTATTCTCACTTGGAAAACAGGAATCTTGGAGCCTCTGAGGATTATTGGGAAGATTAAATAAAATAACATGTATGCAAGGAGCTCTAAGCACCATAGTTGGCACCCAGAAAGGACTTGATAAATGTTAGCAATTATGATCCTCATGATTGATATATATTTGACAAAATAAATATGCTGGGGGTCTTTCGTGATCATAAGTAATTCAAGACAGCATTATAATCATCTCCTTTGATAGAAGGAGCCTGTCTGTTCACTGCTGCATCCATAGGCTAGCCCAGGGTCAAGCATGTAATAGGTGGTGGATAATGTTTGTTGAGTGAATTTATCATGTCTTCTGTTTTCATAGGTGTTTACACATTTCATCACACCTGGACTTGAATTCAGTTCTAGAGGTAATTGTGACAGAGAGAAAACAAGAAGAGCCTAGTGCTGATGGAGGTATTGCTAGACTTTGGCCCTGTGCTTTGTAAGCATGGTATCACGTAACATTCAGTACAGCCTTTGAGCCCCATATTATGGGTAAGACTGAGGCCCCAAGAGGCTGTTACTTGCTTAAGATCCCCCAGCTAACAAGTGGGTGAACTAGCTTGTCATGGAATAGGCATAGTATTCACCATTCAGTAAACACTCATTCAATTCTAACTGCATCCAGCCAGAGCTAAGGACTGGGGTTCAGAGGGCAGAGAACAGACATCTCCTTAGGGTGCAGGCAAACAGTTCATTTTTCTTTATCAAGTTGTTCTGATATTACTTCATATGGAAACATTTTCTGCTCAAACCTGAAAGTGAAAAAAAAAAAAAGAAGCAGCAGCAGCTCGTGCTCTTTGCACAACATCGGGGGGTCCATGAGTAAAACCAGTATCATGATTACACAGTGGAGGAAACCCCAAACAAGTGAGGCATTTCGGCCAAGACCACTCAGTGTGTTGTGACACGATCAAGACTAAGGTAAGGGGCCCTGACTCTCAGCGCAGAGGAATAGAGAGGTGAGTAAGAACACAGGCACTGGGATCAGGCTGGCTGGGTTTGAGTTCTGCCTCCACTTAGAAGCTTGAGTGAGTCACTAAAGCCTGAAATTTAGTTTCCTCATATGTAAAGTGGGATAATAAAAGTAAGTCATTCACAGCCTGGATGAATCTTACAAGCATTATGGTAAGTGAAAGAAGTCAGAACAAAAAGCTAAATATATGATTCCATTTATACAACATTTTGGAAAACAACAAAAAACAGATCAGTAGATGCTTGTGGGGGTGAGGGGACAGGATTGACCATTAAGGGACGTAGACTCGCTCTTTGGAGTAATGGAAATACTTGATATTTTGGTTATGATGTGGCTATGTCTATGTCTATATTTGTGGAAATTCATCAAATTATACACCTAAAATGTGACCCCTTCTGTATTTGAATTGTAGCTCTATAAAACTGACTTGAGAAAAATCAATAGTTCATGGGTTCTTGTGTGTGCACGTGTGCTAAGTCACTTCAGTCGTGCCCCACTTTTTGCAACCCTATGGACCATAGCCCTGGGTCCTCTGTCCATAAGATTCTGTAGGCAAGAATACTGAATTCGGTTGCCTTGCTCTCCTCCAGGGGATCTTCCCGACCCAAGGATCAAACCTGCATCTCTATGTCTCCTGCTTTGGCAGACAGGTTCTTTACTACCAGGGCCACCTGGGAAGCCCTCATGGGTTCTTATTACCATTAAATTAACTAATAAGGCACTTGGAACATCACCTAGGAGACAGTTAGCCCAGGTGAGCGTTTGCTCTTCTTGCCAAGTCAGCTCATTCAAGTGTGCACATCTCTGAAAACCAAAAAGGATTCTGCAAAACTCTGGATAAAAAAAAGGAAATTTCTTCATGCATTCCTAAATTTTGATATTTATCATTTAATAGAAGATGATGCAGGAAATGTTAAATTCACTGAAATAATTGCAAATCTTCTAATGTACCATGAAAAGACCAGCTCATATCAAAGTGAAAGATAGAGACAGGTAATGGGTTAAAATGGCAATTTAACCTATGGTATCTTCATGTCCAACTCTTTGCGACTCCATGGCCTGTAGCCCATCAGGCTCCTCTTCCTCTGTCCATGGGATTCTCCAAGCAAGAATACTGGAGTACGTTGCCATTCCTTTGTCCAGAGGATCTTTCCGACCCAGGGATCAAACCCAGGTTTCCTGCACTGCAGGCAGATTCTTTACTGTCTGAGCCACCAGGGAAGCCCATAATATCTTCTGGCTGTGCATAAATAGATACTCATTTTAAGAGGGTGGGAAAAAAACAACTTGGTCCACTCAAATACGCAGGCTATTCTCTCCCTTTTCCTAGAATCAACCTAAAGTTGCTTGATTTCTGAGATTGTTTTTGTCTCCAAACTCTGATGTTAGCTATTCCAGGTACATAAATCTGACCCAGACACCATAGTGGAATGGGCTTGGACTGTTGCCCTATTCAAGTACAATTGTTCTACAGCCTCATATGTTTGAGCTTTAGGGACATGGGGTTGAATCCTACCTCTTCCACCAACTGCTGACCTGAGGCAAGATTCCTATGTCCCCAGGCTTTAGTTTTCTCATCTGTCAATTCAAGAAGTAAGACTAGATGATAAGCTAAATCTTTCACATCCCAACTTCTAGAATTCTACAACCCTTGGGATGAAGAGGCAGACATGTTTTGATCAACTTTCAATATCTACCAGGTATAAACATTCTCTGGGCCAGAATTTCTTATGCATAAAATGGAATAATAATATCCACTTCAACAGGCTTTTGTTGAGTGAATGAAACTTTGTGTAAAAAAGCTCCTTATAGTTTCTGGTCCAAAGATTTAATCTTTTTTCCTCTCTTCTTCTATTCTTTCTTTTTCCCTCCCTTTACTACTTGTATAATGGGGCTTTCCTGGTAGTTTAACTGGAAAAGAATCCACCTGCAATGCAAGAGACCCCAGTTCGATTCCTTGGTTGGGAAGATCCCCTGGAGAAGGGAATGGCTACCCACTCCAGTATTCTGGCCTGGAGAATTCCATGGACAGAGGAGCCTGGCAGGCTATAGTCCATGGGGTTGCAAAGAGTCAGACACAACTGAATGCTTTTCACACATATTAACATAACAGATTTCTATAGAATTTTAAGAACTCACATTCTTGCTCCCTTTATTTAGAAAGCACATGTAGTTTTGAACCTGTATATTTGTCTGTCACAAGTACTGATGTGTGGTAAAAGTACTGGCTATTCATTAGAAGAAAGTTTAAATAAATTTGTAATTATTACAAAGGTAAAATAGCTCAGAATGGTAAAACTGACCTCTTGCTTTTTCAGATATATCAGTAGATCAAAATTTTCTTCAATGGGTAAAATTATCATTTACTTCACTCATTCATTGATTCATTCGACAGTCAAATTTTGATCCACTCTATGTGCCAAGCATAGTGCTAGGTCATACAGATACAAAATGAATCAGATGTTGTCATTAAGCTCAAAAATCATCCAGGTAATTGGAAGGAGGCACAGGGGTTATGAGAGAAGTCCGTTCAGGGCACATTAAAGGTCCAAAGAAGGATGTGATGGATTCTTCCAGGGGGTGGTCAGGAAAGCTGCACAGAGGAGTGGAGGCTGAACTTGAATCATAAAAGATGAGGAGGTATTCACTAGATAGAAGCAGTAAAGAAGGGAACTGCGTGCAAAAGGAGCAGTGTGTGCAAATACCTGGGTGCGTAGAGTAGTTCTGCATAATCTGGAAACGCAAGTGGGTCAGGGTGGTAAGAGTGGAGGGTACAGTGTGGAGGATCCAGTGAGAGAAGGAGCTGGAAGTCCTAGACATGTTTTCTTTAAGCCAACGCAGATCTACTCAGAAAGGGAGGACATCAGATACTGCACAGTTGTTGGTGACAACAGAAGAGAAACTCAACTATGGCCCAACTCAACTGCCAACCCCTGACCTTGACAGGTCATAACTCTGTTGCATCTGATGAATCTGGACGTGGTTTTCCAGGCACTCAATACCAATTGGATTGATTTCTCTCTATGACAGATCATCGTCTTTAGAGACAGCAATAGGTGGAAGCCATTTGTTCGAATTCCAACACTGTAGTGGAGTTTTTCTTAGAAATGGGGTCTGAGTTTTTACTCTCTGCAAGTTAGTTGCTCAAGTGGAAGGATAGGAGTTACAGATTAAAAAATAGATTTTTTTAACAAGGCAATGATCCACAATGTTCTGGTGAGATGAGGTGAATTGTCAATAAGGAAACCAAAAGTTGTCTAACACCTAAATTGTACTAGCTGCTTTCTAACTTTGTCAACACTCTGCATACTCCAAAACATACACATCCCACTTGACTACGTTGCCTCTGAAGGGTCTTCTCGTAGAACCTTGGGTAGGTCTTAGCATTTGACTTCTAAGGAGCAAAAATAAAAGGAAGGTAGTGAGAAGAAAGTGGTCTCCTTCTCTTCTTACATATTGAGGCCACTGACAAATACCCACGGCTCCATGTTGAGATTTAAGTGAGGAATAAAGTCTGGGCTTTGGTGCTAATGAAAGAGCAGTGCTAGACTATCCTAAATATATAAAACTAAGAGAAGCACCTTCGATGTTTTGACTCCTAATCTTTCGTGGAAAGAAGGAGGGGAAAAAAAAAGTAAACTTACAGATACAGCAATGTGCTGGAACAAAGGTAGACAGGAAGGAAACTAGCAAAAAGAGCAAAAAAATGTCATCTCTCCCATATTACAAAAAATTCTTCCCGCTTTCAGTGTCTGTGTTGCTTTCTTTTTCTTGCCTTTGCTCTTTCATTCCTCCTTATGATCCTTTCTTCCATTATACCTGCCCTTCATGCCTCTCTCTCTTTTTTTTATCTCTTGCTCTTACTTCTGTCAGTCTCTTTTTTAAAGTTCAAATTGAAATACCAGAGTTAATCCCTGAGAAGCGGCTCTGTTTTCCCTGCCACTGCGTTGCACAACTTGTGGTGTGGCTTTGTGCCACCATCACCTATGCAGCGAGATTTTACGTGGCCAAGGAACATCTTGTACAATGCCACTTTTTATCAAAACCAAATAGCATAACAATGCATACAGGGCTCCGTTCACATCAACCTCATAAGATTTCACTATGATAAAAACAATGAGGCTGAAATAGAAAATCCATCTCTGTTTGAAAAGAAATAGCCCTGGTGTCTCTCCCAGGCCCCCCTCAGAAGCCCCGCTGCTCCTTCATTCTCTCTCCTCCCCACCCTCTTGTCATCAAGTGCTTCTTTTGGCCTCCAGCTGTTCAGGTTTCACCAGTCTGGTGACCTATTAGGATGAGGTTGCACCATCCTGGGGTGGGGCTGGAGGGGAGGGAGGGAAAAGGCTTAAGCTGAAAGTCCCACTGAAGCTGGATTTTACTCCCCGACTATCATGGTCCCCATAATCCTGGCTGGGCAGGAAGGTCTTAGGGACGAGTATTCTCACTGTGGAGATCAGAATGAAGGAAGAGAGAGGAACATCTCCAGATGTAAGTAAGTTACAGCTGCTAGTTCAAGAGGTGCCTGGCCTTGCTTGTCAGCTTAGAGATGTCCTTAGCCAGAAAACTCAGAGAGGAACAGGCATCAGGAAGACACTGCCTGGACAGCCCAAGATCAATGGTGTAGACATGTCACAGGCTTGGGATTAGGGAGGCAGGGTGAAGGATGCCCTTTCCCCTTCATGACCCCCTGCAAAATACTTTCTAACAATAGGGCTAAAAAGGACTGAGACCTCTCTTTGTCTTGACACAATCCTAACCTTAATCAGGATTAAGAGTCATACGGTCCCCAACAGGAAGGCGTTATGCTCTCTCCCTGAGCATGGAAGCAAGACCTTCAATGCTGGGTAGGTAGGAGAGAGGATGGAAACAGAGGTGACTTGCTAAAGCCACAGAGAAGGATAATTCCTCAGCTGAAAAGTCCTCACTCTCCCTCCTACAAAGTAGACTCAAGACTGAGCCTTCTCCCTATCTAGTTTGTGGACATCATTCATTCATTCACTCATTCATTTATGTCAGAAATAGTCATTAGATTTCTACTGTATATTAGCAGTGTTCTAAGGCTCTGGGGGTAATGAAATTTACACAAGACAAAGCCCTTGTTTTCACACAGAGGAAAAGGCATAAAATAAATATAAAAGTAAGATAAAAACATAAATTCAGCTAGTGATAAGTGCTATGAAGTCCTTTTTTTCTCTCAAAAACAAGATATGGGAAATCAATGAGCATAGGAAATAGGTGGCCACTTTAAATTTAGGTGGACAGGTTGGCTTCTCTGAAGAGGTAACATTGAAATGAGACCCAAGTAGGGAGAAAGAGGCAGGGGAAGAGCATCTCAGCCATAGAAAATAGCAGGTGCAAAGGCTCAGAGGTAGGTGCAGGTCTGACAGGTTGGAGAAATACAAAGAAGTCTCATTGAGTCTAGAATGAGAGACAGGGATATGGAGGGTGCACCAAGAGGTCATGGAGGCAGGACCCACCTCCAGCCTACTTCCTGCTGCCTTCCTCCCCCAGCTACCAAGCCCATCCACAGTGCCCCACCCCTTACTAAGTGCCTGGGTACATCCAATTCAAGACTATCTGGGGCTGGATTGGAAAGTGATTCCTGCTGTGAGGAGGACCTTTTGAGAGCTCCACATGGCCTCCCCAGGCGAAAGCCAGCTTTCCTCCTCCCCACTGCAGCACCAAACACAGAGATTAATGAACGATTTCTCCAAGTGTCAGCCCTTGGGTGTGAGACTTAAACTCTTAATTCCAAACCATTACAACATGGGTATCCGATTGCTGCTGATGACTTCAAATGGTTTGCTTGTGAGTGCCAGGCATTTTTTGTCAATGAAGGATTTCTCTCCCGGATTTGGTTTTGTGTGAGTCTGATGTCTGCCAAAACTCAGGGTCATAGTGTGAGAGAGAGGTCCTTCTCCGCCACCTGGTCAGGGAGCCCCTGGGCTTGACACAAGGACCCACTGGACAATCAAAAAATCTAGTCCCTGGAAAAGTGTGTCTAGGTCTGTGTTTTCAAACTTCAAAAAAAAAAAATATTTTAAAAATAATTGACCTTTTAATATAAGTGAAATCTCACCAGGAACCCCAACACATTAAACCAAAAAAAGTGTTGAAGAAGTGTACCTTCTCAGCTCCTCCTTTCCATCTGTGACTGTCCCTGAAGCAACTGTTGGAATATTATGTGTAAAAAAAAAAAAAAAGTACAGGCTTAGCTGTCAAAAGCCTCAAAGAAAAGAAGTTTGCATTAACTCCCTCAGTTACTCATCCTCGGGCACTTTTATCTTAATTTAATTTTTAAAAATCATTTGTGTACCTAGTTTTTTAAAAGTCAGTCTTAAAATGGAAAATGGCAATTTCCACTCTACTTCTTCTTACCCTTGAGTTGTTCTCCCCAAAGGCAATGACTTTTAACCTTTTTAGCTGTTTCTTTGGAATTTACCTCTTTATCTTGAAATTACATGCTTATACTGCTGATTCTTGACTTTTCAATCTCAGACATTTATCTTTTGACTTTCAATGATGAAAGATAAGCATCCAACACTTTTCTTTAGCTCCTCCCATATCCCTCCACAACACGCACACTTGCCCTCACATAGAACTGCACCAGTTCATTCACATAGAACTGCACCAGTTTTTCCTTAATCTAATATCAACTATTTACTTGATTACATCTATAAAAATATTGTTCACAGATGAGTCACATAATGTACCACAATTTATATTTTTTCTCTTGTATATTTCTTCCTATAGTTACCTATTGACTTATTTTTCCTTTGTGGTTTTGTGTACCTAACATTAATTAATCTCACAAATTCTCACATAGAATTTAAAACTTCTCTCAGTGAAATCAAAATCATCTAAAAGATTCAATTTTCTTTTGTTGGGAATACATCTCTTACCGACACCCTTGGTCCTCCTCCCTTCTGGATTGGTTTTTTTCAGTCTGCTGTACTGCTAGTATTTCAGTCTTTCTTTCATCATCATCCCAAGAACCCTCTGGGTCTTTCCTGTAGCTCAAATGGTAAAGAATCTGATTGCAACACAGGAGACCTGGTTTCGATCCCTGGGTCCGGAAGATCCTCTAGAGAAGGGAATGGCAATCTACTCCAGTATTCTTGCCTGGAGAACCCCATGGACAGAGAAGCCTGGTGGGCCACAGTCTGTGGAACCGGACACGACTAAGCAACTAACACTATCACTACAAGAATCCTCTGAACCTCCCTTCTCAACTGGATCCCTGGATCCCAGATTCTATGTCTTGATTTACTCCCCCTTTTCAGTGAAACACATCCTTCTGTAGCTTCCCAAAGAAATATGCTTGGGAAGTGACTTTTTTGAGAACATGTATACCTGAAAATATTTTTATTATATGCTTACACAATTTATAGTTGGCAGATCAATCGTTTTCCTTGCTGTAAATTTAATGGCACTTGTTAAATCCATGTATTTTGCTCTTTGCACAAAAGCTGAAGAATAGGTGTGTATATAACTCCACATATGAGGCATGATCCTCCACCTTTCTTGTGAAAGGATTCCTGGAGACATAAATATCTGACTCTGGGTACATGACATGCCATCTGTCGCAAGACAAGGCAAGAGATAATTAACCCTGTCCTTCATCCATTTTCACTTCGCAAACACTTGTGGAAAAGTGCCTGCACTGTGTGCCGTGTACTGTGCTCAATGCTGGGACTTGTTTTGGTTTGGGATGATTAATTCATGTGTATTTATTTTGACAGGTTCACATGGAGGCCTCAGGCCATATAGCAACACTAAGACTTTTCTTTCAAGCTATTCTCCTCAACTAGGTCAGCTTCCCTTACTTTAGTCAGCAGACGCCAAACTCAATAGATGCGTCTGCCAAGAGTAGGGCACAGCAACGAACACTGGACTCTTGCAGGTGTCACTGGGCAAACGGCATAGAAGACCTATTGTCTAGAGTTGAGGGCCTCTGAGGGCTCAGGAAAAGCTTACCTCACCTGTCACACAAAGAATGTACCAGAACCTCTGTGCTCCAAGGGAAGTCAGTGGAGCTCCCAGAAAACGGCCCACTCCCCCCTCGTGAGACCAACTGGAGGGGACCTCAGAGCAGGAAAACAGTACAGAAGATAGTATTACAGCAATAGCAACAATGACAACTATGATAATAATTGTTTTTATTTTGCTAATAAAGCCAGAAGGAAATACTGCTTTCACGTAGCTATTTGGGACACTAACCCTGTGCTAGGGACTCAGTAACATTAAGATAGAACGCTCACTTCTGCTTTGCTTCCCAGAGGTATTTTTCATTATCAGTAAGTAAAACTACAAGAAAGGGATCCAACCAAAATAAGAGCCATTGTGCTTAAAAAATACACTCCTTTCTGACCCAACAACAGTACTCTAGAATTTATCCCTAGGAAATAATAAATGAGATGAAGTATCACTGTTAGAAACTATGATATAGCGAAAGATGTGAGAAAAAATAAAATCTTAAAGATATTTACTGAAATACTGCTAGAAAGTTAATACTGTTCAAAATAGCCTACATATTTCCCCAATTAAAAATTGGGGCAGTGCTTTCACTCAGTGAAATACCATTCAGCCATTAAAAATTATGTAAGAGTAACGTGTCCCTTGATGTAGAAAGATATTTATGATACATACTATGTTTATATATGTATATGTGCATGAATACATATGTGTGTGTATATAACTACATGTATTTCAAAAATATTGATAAAGAATATATCAGGAGTTAAGAGCAGTTATCTCTAGGTTGGTGGAGTAAAGGTTGGTTGGGCTTTTTTTTTTTCTTTCTTTCTTTCTTTTTTTGGCTTACCTCTATTTTCCACAATGCTTTGCTCTGCAATTAAAAAAAAAATCCACCAAAAGGCATTTTGAGTATCTAGGCTAAAAAAGAAAGAAAGGGCTTCATCAAACCAAGGGTAAACCTTGAGAGACGCTTTCCCCAGAGGCACAATTTCCCAGCAGCCTCCTCTCTGCGTCCCTCACGCCTGCAGTCTATAGTTTCTGTAGCACAGGCTTGAGCACACCTGGCTGCAGGTGGCCCAGAGGTTAACTGTTGGCTGTGGCCGCAAGGGTCCCAGCCACCCACGTAAGTTGGTGAGTCAGGGCTTGTTTTGTGCTGTTGCAAGAAGCATCCAAGCATCAAGCCGGGAGGTCACAGAGAGGTCGTCTCCCATCAGGAGCCCTTACAGAGGTGCTGATCTGGTAGACAAAGCCTTTCCTTAGGGCAGATTCTGGAAACCACCCCACAGTCCCCAGCTGCATTTCACATGCCTTCCAATTAGCTTATGGGTTAGGTACAGCCGAGTTCACATCCTTGAAACGTGGCACTATCTGCCCAAAATTAACTGCTCGTTCTCAGAGCAAGACATTGACCATCACTCTCAGCTATAGATAACTTACTATGCACCAGACACCTTGCTAAACTTTCTATACACATTGTTTCCCACTCGTTATCATTCCTCATGCCATATGTTATTATATCTGTCTTCTCAACAGTGGAAACTGAACTCTGTGATTTGTCTGCCCTTCCCATGAAGCAACAGAACCAGGATTTGAATTAGGTCTGTGGACTTCTTATACAAAAAGCTGCTTTTCCACCATTCTGGCTTTTGGTTGGGAGCTCTCATTCTGGCAACAACCATATACTGCCTTGTGGGTGACCCTATTGTTTTTAGCCATGTCAGGAGCTACGTGTCCCTTCCTTTGGGTCCCACAGAGTGCCCAGCAATGGACTAGAGCATCGTGGATGAGAGAAACTGAAGTTTCGGGCTAGTGAAATCAGGTTTAGGGAAAATCGTAACTTCTAATCTTCCGCCTTGCTCCGTTCTCTGCTCCATCATCTCTCAGCAATCTTGGAGTGGGAGTTGTGTTCCTAAATGCCTGTGGTCATATTAAACATTCTTCCAAAGCTTGAGGTCATTCTTGGGCAGCAGCGGAGGAGGGCACCAAAATCTCCTGTGGCCGTTTCCTAATCTACCTGTTCTGCCTTATCACCCATGTTTCTCCACCTCAGTCTTCAAACCCAAGCTGTCTTTTGTTCTTCATCATTCCCACATCTCAGGCTGTGTCCCCACTGTGTCTGCCACCTAGATTGCCTGACACTGAGGAGATAATAAAGAGTTGTTGAGTAAGTGAATGCACCATGAGTGGATGAATGAATGCCTTCCCCTTCATCTAGTTAAGTCCTGCCCTTCCTCCAAGGTTGGGCTCCAGTCCCACCACCTCTGTGAAGCCTTTCCTCCGTTGCCCTGGGCCTCAGAACGAGCGCTTCACTCAGAATACTTGGAACAGGTGCAATCATGGCGCTGGTGTGACTCAGCGTGTGCTGTCTCATACATATAAGGTGTTTGTGCATTCTGCTTTAGTGAATATATGGTGCTATTCAATGATTTTGGAGCCAGAGAGACTTGGCTTCCAGTTTCAGTTCCACCTGTGTGACCCTGAAAACTTGGCTTAATCTCTCAGGCTCAGTTTCTTAATCTATTAAAAAGGGACAATGCCCACCTTCTAAGTTGTCATGAAAGGGAAACTAAGAAATGCCCTTTCTCAAAATGCCAATGCCAAAGAGTCAAATGACAAAATAATATGTAGAGTATGATCTCATTCTCTTAAAAGTAGGCATTTCTTTTTGTAGACTTACTTGCAAGTGTCTTGTGAGAGAATGTATGTGTAAAGTCTGAAAGAACACACACTGAACTACTAACACATACAGTTAATCCCGTCATGACCGAATGGTATAATAGTATTTGTTCATACCATGTAATATAGTATAATAGTTATTTGTGCAAATATTTATTTCCCTCCCAACAAATAGGAACAATCTGAAAGGCAGAAACTGATTTTACCCATTAGGATGCTAAATTATGCAGTGGTAACCACCTCAAAATCTCAGATGCTGAAACAGCAAGGTTATTTTTTTGCTTCTGTTGCATGTCCACTGTGGGCTTGGCTGGCTCTAAACATCAAAATCTCTAAGGGATGCAAGCTGCCAGACCACTGCCATCTTGAACATTACCAGGTAGCACATGAAGGGAAAAGAGAGAGGGACAAAGTGTTTGCTCAGACTTCTTGGCTACTCTGAACTTAAGGAGGCAGAAAGATGCAATCTTCCATGTGTCTGGAAGGAGCTAGCATCCAGAGTATCTGAGGAGTACTCAGCTGATTCACCTGCTGACAACTTCCTGTGTCTAAACCTGGGATGATGCTTGGTACACTGTGGTCACTCAGGTAGTACAGAAGATAATGCAATGCAGTAGAATTCAGGTGCTCTTTGAGGCTCTGGAGAAAAATACAAAAATGGATAAGACAGCCAATTTAATAAAAGATTAGTGAGAGAAAATATACATGCTCAAGCAATTACAGTGGGTATGGTGACACACATAATAATATATAATATATATACGGCATATATAATATATATTATATATATTACAATATATATAATATAACATATAATAAAATTATAACACCTTATGAAAGTATATTAGTTTTCCATGGCTGCTATAACAACACCTTTAGCAGCTTAAAATAGCACAGATGTGTTAGTTTACAGTTCTGTAGGTCAGACTTCTAACACAGGTCACACTAAACTAAAACCAAGGTGTTGGCAGGATGCATTCCTCTCTGGACAACCTTGAATTCATTTCCTGCTTATTCAGTTTGCTGACAGAATTTAGTTCCTTGGGGTTGCAGGACTGCCATACCATCTTTTGTTGGCTGTCATCTGAGGACTGTTTTCAGTTTCCAGAGGCTACTACATTCTTGGGCTCATGGGCCCCTTCCTCCATCTTCAAAGCCAGCAAAGTGGTGGGTCTAGACCTTCTTGTTTCATGTCTCTACATCGCACTTTCTTGATTTTCTCTTCTACCTTTTTTTAAACTTTTTGTCTTACATTGGAGTATAGTTGATTAACATGTTATGATAGTTTCAGATGTACAGCAGAGTGATTCAGTTATACCTGTGTGTGTGCATGCTCAGTCACTTCAGTCATGTATAACTCTGTGTGACACCATGGACTGTAGCCTGCCAGGCTCCTCCTTCAGTGGGATTCTCCAGGCAAGAATACTGGAGTGGGTTGCCAGCCCTCCTCCAGGGGATCTTCCCTATCTTCCAGAGATCAAACCAGCGTCTCCTGCATCACAGGTGGATTCTTTGCCCACCGAGCCACCTGGATAGCCCCCTAGTTATACCTATACATACATCTGTTCTTTTTCAGATTCTGTTTCCATTTAGGTTGTTACATAATATTGAGCAGTGTTCTCTGTGCTCTACAGGAGGTCCTTGTTGGTCATCCATTTTAAATAGAGCAGTATGTACATGTCCAACCCAAACTCCCTAACTATCCCTTACACTCACTCTTCTCTTCCTTACGCTTTTAAAGATACAGTGATCAGATGCGGACGACCCAGATAACTCAGGACAATCACCACATCTCAACGTCTTTAATCATAACTGTATCTGCAGAGTCCCTTTTGCCATGCAAGGTGTCTTTTTCAGTGGTTCCAAGGAACAGGGCATGGGTGTCTTTGGAGGACTACTTTTCTTCTTCCCACAGGGAGTTTTAAAAACTATATATCCATAAATATAAATGGTATATATATGCATATGTACATGTGTATATATTTAATTATACCTTAATATATTTTGTGGTGGTGGATTCCAGGCTGAGGGTCAAGCACACACAAGGAGAACAGTGAGTCTGTGCCTGTTGTGTTCAAGGAACCAAAAGTGGGTGCCTGTAGTGAAGGAGTGAAGCTTCGGGAGACACAAGGCAGGACAGGAGGGTGAAGCAGACTTGACTGGCTGTCATGCTAGAAAAAGCACACGGGGGCTGTGAAATCAGACAGACCTGGGTTTGAGGCTCAGCTCTACCACTTAGCTGTTTGATAATGAGCAAAGTGACTTAACCTCTGTGAACCTCAACTCCTAAACTGTGAAAAGAAGCTGCTAACAATAACGCCTATTTTATAGGGTTGTTCAGAGGCTTATTTATGATAACATTTAAGGTGTTTAAAATTTAATGAAGGGTACCATTGTTAATATTACCAGCCATGTCTTTCCTGGCTGTGGTTGGGTCACCTGCCCTGAAGGGCAGAGTCTGGGGGAACCAGATAGGTGGGCTGCAGGAGAATTCTTCCCAGCCTCCTCTCCTACCTCTAAAGCCAACCCCATGGATTGCATGGATGACTTTCCCACTCACCAGATGCCCTTACTGTACCTTAAGGAGAGAGTCTGCTTCTACAAAAACTCTCTGTATGCTCTGAACTTGCCCTGATACTGTGGTTAACCATGATGAACAAAAGGATGGTACCAAGACCAGACCTCAAAGAAGATCATGTTCCCATGTCCTCAAAGGGGTCTTAGGCACCTCTTCAATGTCCAGATGCTTTTACCAATTCATTCTTCTATGATCCAAGGCAGTGAGCTTGATGTGTCCAGATCTTCTTTTCTCAGTCTAAAAATTCTGGGCCCTAAATATAGATGTGGATGTCACAGATAATTGAACTCTGGTCAAATGTTCAGAACCCACCTTCAGAGAAGTGAGGAAGGAATAAATGGTCTTTTGTGTATGTATGCATGTGTATGTAAAGAGAGCAAATGTGCTTTGCAGAATTACTGATTTTGATA
Organism: Okapia johnstoni; assembly: GCA_024291935.2. Classification (NCBI taxonomy): domain Eukaryota; kingdom Metazoa; phylum Chordata; class Mammalia; order Artiodactyla; family Giraffidae; genus Okapia; species Okapia johnstoni. The sequence continues at coordinate 14,464,028 of CM044325.1, forward strand.
CACTTTGTAATTCTAAGCTAAAAAGCAAGTGAAAGAGGGAAAACACATGTAGCAGAATTAACAGCGAGTGCCCAATTCTGAATTTTTTCTGCAAAGTTATAGCTCATATGTGGTTGTGGTGGTGGTTTGCTAAAAGAACAGAACAGGGTTTTGAGCCCAAACCGCCCCAGATGACGCAGGTGGCAGGTGAGAGCAAAGCCACACCCTCTGCCCCACGGTGAATGATGACTTTTTTCATCCTAATGTAATAAGTAATCATTTTAGAAGGTACAGGTTACTAAACAAGAAAAAATTTATGTACTGACCTACCTCCTAGATAAATCACAATATTTTACAATATCCTTTCCATTTTATTTCCACACAAATCTTTTCAATTTTACCAAAATAGAATGATTTTCATATGCTATCTTGAGAACATGAATATTTATTAAGCACCTGTATGTCACCTCCTGAACCCTAGTTTCCTGCTCTGTAACTCAAAGGTACTTGTCAACTAGTACTACAAATATAAACATAGTCAACACATGTTAACAATGATCATATCATAAACAAGAATCATAACTATTAGTGTCTTGCTTAATCATTACAGAAACTCTGCCAAATTATTACAGAAAAAAACAGAGGCTTGGAGAATTGTTCTGTAATCAACCTTTATAACTTGAAAGGGGTGAATTTACAAAAACCCAAATTTATTTGATCCACAACCCAAAGTCAGTGCTTCCCTAAAAGATGAAAAAGAAGAGAGAGCAAATATTCCAAAGGAGATATTTTTTAGTCTAAGTTGGTGATGGACAGAGAGGCCTGGCGTGCTGCAATTCATGGGGTCACAAAGAGTCGGACACGACTGAGCGACTGAACTGAACTGAACTGAAGACAGTTTGCTTCAGAATCTTCTTTCATCAGCCACACTAATTCATAGCCAATTTTTTCCACCCAGATTAATTGCTCCAAATCTTCCATTCGGAGAAGGATCTGCAAGAAAATCACTATACAAGACGGCTTTTCCAAACTGTAGTCACCTCCACTTTTGCCTGGTTCTCTTGACTTCTAGCTTTGGTCAATTCCTTTTTGATATTAATAACTTCAGCACAAATAAGAGATCTTCCAGCACCACTCAGTTCCTCCTCAACCCCTTATAAATGCTGTGGAATTAACAATTGAACCCTTGCACCTCCCGAGCTCCTCATTGGAGCACAAAGTTGAGAACAGATTTAAATGAAACTCAACTATCATTGTCATCCATCTGCAGTTTATTTGATTTCATTTGTTGGGTTCCCACAGGCCTCCTGGCTAGAAAGACTTGGGCAGGTGTCACCCTTGCTTCCCTGCTTCACACACAGATACACATGCATGTGTGCATGAGCACACACAAAGACACACACACAAATGCACACACTGAGCCACTGTGAGTCATGTGCCAGAGTCTCCCAAAATCTGGCACCTCACGCTGGGCTGGAGAAGGCACTGGCAACCCACTCTGGTACTGTTGCCTGGAAAATCCCATGGACGGAGGAGCCTGGTGGGCTGCAGTCCATGGGGTCGCGAAGAGTCGGACACGACTAAGCGATTTCACTTTCACTTTTCAGTTTCATGCATTGGAGAAGGAAATGGCAACCCACTCCAGTGTTCTTGCCTGGAGAATCCCAGGGACGGGGGAGCCTGGTGGGCTGCCATCTATGGGGTCGCACAGAGTCGGACACAACTGAAGCAACTTAGCAGCAGCAGCAGCACGCTGGGCTGGTCCAGATCATGCCAGGTAGAGGTTGGCTTGACACACAGTTTGGCTGTCTGAGGGATGTAGATTCAGGTGGAATTAATTAAGGTTAAGGGAGACCTGGTTTCCAGCTCCTAATTAATGTGTTGCACCTGCATCCAAGTGTGTTGCTCCTCTTAGACCAAGACCAAGTCCAAGCAAGACAAGGGGCATGAGGCTGCACCAGGACGAAATTCATGTTTACATCGCCTGTGGGGCTGTGTGAGGAACTTCTGCCCAGAGAGCTCCATTGCTAACATGGTTTGTGTACTGATGCTGACAGATGCCTGGAATTCTACCATTAGAACTTCATCCCTGTGGATGAAAGCTTCGGAGTAGCAGAATATCATCTGTTAAAATGCACATACTGGGACTTCCCTTGCAGTCCAGTGGTTAAGACTTCACACTCCCAATGCAGGGAGCACAGGTTCAATCCCTGACAGGGGAACTAAGATCCCCACATGCCCGTGCGGTGTGGCCTAAATAAATAAATAAAATAAGATGCACATACCTGTGGGGGAATAACGTAAGGCTTATTAACCAGTAATGCATTCATGTAAATTATTGCATTGGATGGCCTCATTATTTAACATGGCCCTTGGGGCATCAGGACACAGAAGTTTGAACGGGAGGCTTTACCAGGATAACTGGAATGAGGAGTTAGACAGTAAGAGAGCATTGGACCCTGGGGAGGAAGGTATGAGAGTAGGGCTGACATCATAAACTTGATTTCCACCGGCTGGTGGGGTGACTGAGCTGCAGACACTGCTGGGTGACCTTTGGCAGATCCGTGGCCTGACTTGGTGACTAAGCCACACCCTGAAGGTGATTGAGGTGACCTACAGCTCCAGGCAGCTGGGTGAAGAATTAATTAATGACCATGAAAGGGACCTGAAAACACCAGGTTCTTTGACATGCGAGGCATGATTATTAAGTCATTAGGAGGACTGGCTAATTATTATTTCAAAAGTTGCTAGTGGAAGGGGCAACCACCTGTTGCACTCCATGGGAAAAACTTTGAGAAGGCTATGGGATGGGAAGATGGAAGGGATACAGGTGTAGCCCTCACCACTTGCTCTCAGCTTATGATGGAAAACTGGTCTTTCTGCATCCAGAGTAACCAACTTGTGGTACCATGTTGGTATGTATTAGGATGTATGAGGACCAGCAGTCTGCAGTGAGTTTTCTAGACTTCTGGTTTGGCTGTTGGTCTTTTCACCACCATCCTCCCTGGCAATTAGTTCTCCCAGGAATTAGGAATACCAAGCACTAACAGGAGGAACTCATCCTGGAAACTCACACCCACCATCCTTTTTTGGATGGCCCAGGTGGTAGGTGTGACCAAGTACTCCAGAGACCAGATAGGGAGGTGGAGCCCAAGAAAGGTGAGGTTAAACTCAGCCACTAAAGAGATGTAGGATCCTGTGCAAGTTATTTCGTTAAACTTCTGCGCTTCACCTTCTTCATCTACAAAATGGGGTCGAAAGCCCCATCTTAACTTCCCTTCTCTGAGGACTGGTATTAAGACCAAATGAGACAACAGATACAAAAGTTCTTCATGCAGCATAAAATGTTAGTAGGATACCATCTTTGTAACTGATCTTTAATATCAATGTCTGAAACCGTACCTATTTATTCCAGAAGCTTTATCAAACTTTACTTGGAGATTGAGAAGTCTTTAAGTTTGACATGATGAATGAATGAAGAAGAAGATGCCTCAGGGGTATCATGTGAAGTTATATTTGATCCATTGACTCTCACCCAACAGTCTGCCGTGAGCACCTAAAATTTTGAGCACTTATCGGTGTTTTCATTAAAGGATTTTCCCTCTTGAAGGTTCACCTTTAAAATGCCTACTTAATAGCCAACATGACAACAAGATGGAGGAGGAGTGGGAGAATCCATGTTTATCTACTGATGCATTCATGTTTAGTCATGTCCGACTCTTTGAGACCTTGTGGACTGCAGCCTGCCAGGCTCCTCTGTCCATGCGATTCTCCAGGCAAGAAAACTAGAGTGAGTCTTTAGATTGGAGCCTTTGTTCATATTTTCTCTCCAAATCCTCACAGGAGTCTGGTACGTTATTATCAATATTTCCTTTCTAGAATTATTTTCTTTTTAGAATTCCTTTCTATTATTTCCTTTTAGTAGAATAAACTAAGATCTAGAAGCTTAAATGATAGATCCAATATGTGGAGACAGGACTCAGATGCAGGTCCTGAGACCCTAAGTCTGTGCTTTTCCACTACATCCTCATGCCTGCACTTCACATTTTACCTGGAGAGAATACTTTTTTCTAATTTCAATTTTCCCAGCCCTAAAGATTTTATCTGTCCTCCTCTTAGAGAATGACTGGGACATTGGGAATGTTCTGTAAGTAGCTATCTCCTTTCTTCTCCTTTCCCTTTTAGTAGGTCATGTCCAATCTGTTCAGTGGAGGAATAATAATAGTAGTTGACATCCATGAAACATTACTATGTGCTGGGTGTTTTGTCACCACAATCTTTAAGATAGGTCTCATATCCTCAGTCTATAGAGACATAGACCAAGGCTTCCAGAGTATAAACAGCTTGCCCAAGATCAAAACAGCTTACCAGGTGGGACTCATGTTAAAGAACTCACCTGCTGATGCAGGAGGTGTAAGAGATGCATGTTTGATCCCTAGGCCAGGAAGATCCCCTGAAGAAGAAAATGGAAACCCACTCCAGTATTCTTGCCTGGAGAATCCCATGGACAGAAGAGCCTGGCAGGCTGCAGTCCATGGGGTCACAAAGAGTCAGACACGAGCACGCAACAAACAGGAGGGCCAGGATTCAAGCCCAGTCTGCCAGTCCCTAAAGCCCATGTAAGAGGCATTGTCATCAGTACACAAAAGCTATCAATTGTTATCTTTTTTCTTCTTTTTTTTTAACTATCTATTCTCAAATTTCTATGAAAGCTAAATCCTTATAAGCCACTTTTACTTATAAATACTTCTATCCATATTTTAGTGGGGCCCATGAGCAAGACTTTCTCTATGTTATACACCTAGAAGCAGCATTTCTGTTTCCTCTAGTGAAGGGCATTTTCATCTTTACTAGGTAAAGTGGTATCAACTGAGATAGCTACCCTGAGAGACTGTGAAAAAAAAAAGAGAAAAAAATTGCTTGCTCTACTTTCTAGTCAAAAGTTAGCTTTGTGAAAGTTTTTATTTTTTCCAGTCTAGTAGAGTAAAATGGAGTCTCAGTGTGGTTTTTGTCTGTATTTTCCTGATGACTGATAAGATTGAGTGACTTTTCATGGATTTTGGCCTCTTCAGTAAAACCCCTATGCATAGTTTCTGATTTTACTGTTGGATCATCCATTTTCTTGATTTGTGCAAGCTTTTTATATATGAGATAATCTGGCTACCAATTCTTTGTGGATTACATGTGTAGCATATATTTTTTTCTCATTTTGTGGCTGGCATTTCACTCTATTATGCCCTTCAGTGAACATATTTTACTTTTAATATATTATATTAATAGATTTTAAAAGGTTTTTCTGTTTGTGTCTTATTTAAGACATTCTCCGCTACTCTGAAATTACATAATCTTATTTATATATTATCTTTAAGATTTTTTAAATACTTAAACACAGCAACGTTTTTAATGTTCTCATTAATTTTAGTAATTCATTAGTAAACGCTTGTGGGTTTTCTGGGAGACAAAGATTTTGGTGGTGTTGTTTAGTCGCTAAATTGTGTCCAGCTCTTTTTCGACTCCATGGACTGTAGCCCACCAGGCTCCTCTGTCTGTGAGTTTCCCAGGCAAGAATACTGTAGTGGGTTGCCATTTCCTTCTCCAGGGGATCTTTGCAATCCAGAGATTGAGCCTGTGTCTCCCACATCTCCTGCTTGGCAGGCAGGTTCTTTACTGCTGAGTCACCAGGGAAGCCCAGACAATCATATCATTGACTAGTAGTAATATTTGTGTTTCTGTCTTTCAATACTTATATATACATATATTTTAATTTGTTTTTCCTGATCTACCATCTTGTAAGGACCTCCAGCAGAAGGTTCATTAGAAGTGGTGATGATGGGCTGCCTTGTCTTGTTCTTGATTTTACCATTATATAGGATCTAGGTTGTAGATTTAATTTGATAAACTTTATTTTTTAGGATAAAGAATTTGCTTGTAGACTAGATTTAATAAGATATTTTTCCATGACTATGTGTTAAATTTTACCTATTCTTGTTCAGTATCTATTAAAGATGTAAGTTCTTTTTTAATCTTTTTATGTGGTGAGTTGTATTGTTTTCCTAATGTTAAATCAGCTTTGCATTCATGGTATAGAGTCATGGCATTTTTATTCAGGGAGAAGGAAATGGCAACCCACTCCAGTATTCTTGCCTGGAGAATCCCAGGGACAGCGGAGCCCGGTGGGATGCCGTCTATGGGGTTGCACAGAGTCGGACACGACTGAAGCGACTTGGCAGCAGCAGCAGCAGCATTTTTATTCATGTGATTTACTAAAATACTGCCTCCACACTGAGTGAAATTAGTTGTACTCCTCTTTCTCATACTGTATGTGCCTGGTTTTGGTATTAATGGTTATACCAGCTTCATAAAATCAGTTGATGAGTATTACCTCTTAGCCTATCCTCTAAAAGAGTTTACACAAGAATTAAAATGATGGATTCCTTGAATACATTTAATAGAATTTCTTGTAAAACCATCTGTATCAAATTTCTTTTTATTTGGGGGTAAAATTTTAACTCCTGATTTGTTATCATTAATGGTCACAGAGCAGTTCAGATCTGTAATTTCTGCATAAATGGTTTGTTGATCTGTATTGTTCGGTATTTATAATTTTGGTCCATTGTGTCTACAATTTCAACTTTGTCTTATCATCATCGTAGCTTTTGCTGCATCTCAGTTTGATCCTCTTTTGTTATTTCTAACTTTTTTTAAGGTCTTCTTCCTTATTTTTTTTTAATCCCTGATGTCTTTTCTAATTCCTGGATTCTTTGAAGTTTACTACAGCGATTTTAGCTATTAATTTCTTTATATTTATCCTGCTTGTAATTTATTGAGATTGAACTCTCTGAATCTAATTGGTTTATTTCTTAAAATACGGAAAAATTTTAACTCTCAATATCTTCTTAATATTGCTCTCTACAAATCTTTCTATTCTCTTGTACTGCAACTCTAGTTAGATATGTTAGCTTTTCCCAATGTATCACTAACCCAGTTTCCCCTTTCATCCTTTGTGTCTCTATACTTTTTTCATATTTTCCACATCTTGATCTCTGTAGGCTATTTACAACTTACTGACCAGAGATGTACTAATATGTCCTTTGTTACCCAAACCTTGTTGACCAGAGACATTTCAATATTCACCTACATAGTAAATTGCCAACCAAAGGCATTAGTTTCTGAAAAAATCCCTCAGTCAATAATGTGTTAAGACAATTTCTTTAGATCTGTCTTTAATTCTATAAGGATTTTGACTCGTTGCTGTCATCTTAATTTCTAGAAGTTCTATTTTATAATTATCCAAATCTGCCTGCTCATCACATTCATTCATCACATTTAAAAATATTTTAATTAATTTTTTTGGTTGCTTTACAATGTTGTGTTAGTTTCTGCTGTACAGCCAAGTGAATCAGTTATACAAACATATATATCCACTCTTTTTTAGATTTCCTTCCCATTTAGGTCACTGCACAGCATTGAGTAGAGTTCACTGTGCTATACAGTAGGTTTTCATTAGTTATCTATTTTATATATGTAGTGTGTTTAAGTCAATCCCAATTTCCCAATTTATCACACCCCCCTTCCCTTCTTAGTATCCATAAGTTTCTTCTCTGTATCTGTGACTCTATTTCTGCTTTGCAAATAAGTTTGTCTCTACCATCCATCATGCTTTTAATATTTAATTTTTACTCGGTATGAGCCAAGTATGGGCCTGTTTCTCATTTATTGTGGCTTGTTTTCTCATGTATATTGGAAGTTTTACTTGTGCGATATTAAAACATTACCTATGGGTGTTCTTTGTGCTCGGGTTTAAATGACGATCCACCACAGAAGATTAGTATTTTCTCCTGCCAGTTACTCGAGAGAATGAACTCAGGAACTACTTTTGATATTTGGATCGAAGTGTTTTTATAAACACACAGGTAGTATGAATTTGAATCCAAATCCATATGATGACTTACTTATGAATAGAAACTCTTGGAGGAAGCAATTTTTCTCTTTACTCAGAGTCATAGCTGAAACACACCTTGCTCCTTGCCAACCTGCTTACTGGGTAGATATTGTTTTCCTAGATATTGTTTCTCTGAGGGAGCAGCCCTCTTGGGGTCCTGATTTTATATAGGAATCTCTATTCTGACTCCTACTCTGAGCAGTCTCAATTCTTGTCTTCCTCCTCATGTGTTACAAGGATAGTTGTCAAGAACAAACAAAACACTTTAGGTTAAAAGTTCTTGGAGAAGCTGCCAGATTTAGTGCTTAACTGTCTAGGACTGTATTGCAACTTTGGATTTAACCTCCGAGGGGTTCTTTTCTTGAAAAATCTGCTAGATTGCTTTAAATTTTTTTACTTTACCTTTTATCCAGCATTTCTCATTTTTCCCCTCTCTCTTTTTTTTTCCTTTTTTTTTTCATCAGAAGGATTTTACACTATCCAGTCCTCTATATTTCTGGAAATAGAAATCTCCGTAACATATTCCCATCTCCTTCTCAGATGGAGGACCCTCACTTATCCTTAAATTCTCACTGAGATGTCTTCTCTTCTGGGTAACATTCACTGTCTCTCTCTCTCTCTCTCTCCCTCCAAAAGCAGAATAAATGAGCCCATTGTCTGTGTTCTCAAATACTTGGAACATACGTCTAATAAAGATCTCCCACATTTTTTATTATAGTGATTTGCTTATCTGCTTCCTCCTACTGTTCTGCAAGATCCTGGCAGAGGATCTTGTGTTCGGTATTTAACACAATGCCGGACACAAAATAAACACTTGAATAGATATTTATTTGAGTGTGAATAAAGAAATAAATAAAACATCTTTATTTACCAAATGAAGTCCAAACTCATTAGCATATCATTCAGGTACCTCCACAATCTAACTGCGACCCACGCTTCCAGCCTTATTATTCAATTAATGCATTATTAATGAGTGCATCGATTCTCTATTAACTCACTCATTCATACATTTATTCATTATCCAAGTACTTTTTGAGTGCCTATTATAGGCAAGACTCCATGCCTAGAAGTGGGAATATCTTCATGATCTCAGTCTTTGTGGAATATGTTAGCAAAGGGGAGCAAATATTAACAAGTAATTACGTGATACTTAATTACATTGTGATAAATGTTATGAAGGAGAGTTAGGAGCCCTACAAGATAATGAAATGTGATGTGCACGTGGGAAGAGCATCCCAGGTAGGAAGGCTCTGAAACAAGAAGAGCACCTGGTGAATATATCCCACTGCTACCTCTCACCAACTCTGCAAAAACAGCAAAGGGCCAATCCTTGTTCCCTGAACAGCTCCACAGTGATATCTGGGCTCAACTTTTTCCCTCTGCCTGATCTGTCCTTATTACTCATTTATCCCCCTCCACCTCTATCTGTCAACATATAAGGATCCTACTCCTTTCCCAAAGGTTTTGTCCCTGAGGTCTCCCGTGGTCTGGAAATGATTTTACTGCTCCTTGTTCCCACTTGGTATCTCCAATTATGGTGTTTATCTTATGATTCAGTTATCTATGTATGCAAACTACGTGAGGGCAAGCAATATGTTTTATTCAGCTTGATGGGTTTGTGCTTGGTAAAATCTCAATTTGGCCACAGTTTACTTCTGTGGCAAGGTTATAACCAGATTGTGCCAGACCAGAAACCGCAATAACGTCAGAAAAGAACTTCAAACTGGTTTACCAAGAGAAGAGTTTTTTTAAAAACTAACGATGCCAAACCACAAGTTCACAGCGTTTTGGACAGGTAGCCAAGACCAAGACCTTTTCAAGCTTCCTTAGCCCTATGAGCCCACTGATATGGCATGAAATAAAAAACCCCAAACTATGTAACTTGATTTGGTCATGTTGGATAACACCAACTATCCAGCTCTGCAGGCAAGGAGTTAGTGTGAAATGGTTAACTTTTTCCTACTCCTTCCATAAGGAATAGATCCCAAGTGCTATCTGCCCCAACCATGCTGGGTTGGAGGACAAGATATCTTGGGTGGGTGTACACTTAGGTAAAATCAAAGCAAAATTTAAAATGAAGACCAACACACCATGTTTTTAAATATTTAAAATTTGTAAATTATAATCATACACAGTTAATTAAAATATGTTCTATCTTCCTACCTTGACAAATAAACCCTGAGAACAACATAGAAGACTAGGTTCAAATTTGGAATTCTCCAGCACTGTGCAACGTGGTGCTCTAGAAAAACCAGTCCCGACTATTTTCCAGGAACCCTCCTCCCCCTGACTCCACCCTACACCAAGTATCTTGCATACACATAAATGTAGATATCCTAGCCCACGCATTCAAGCTGCACCATACTTCTCACAAAGTGGTGCCCATTGACTAACTCTCCCAGAGGCAGAGCTTATCCTCAGGAACAATCCGTACTAGGGAAGAAGGCTGGGCAATCCCCAGAAGCAAGTTCAGGACCTCTTGAACAGGGAATTGTTGGGTCTAGAAGCATGGTCTTGAAGGAAGGATATGGGCTTCAGGTGAGCTCCTTCCTTTGATCTCATGGACCAGGTGTCCTAGCCAGACAAGAGCCAGAGTAAAGTAGGGTAGGGCCAGAGGGTAGGGCCTGGGTCAGGAACCCCTCTTACTTGCAACTAAGGGTCAGTAGCATAGAAAGTGACTACAGTCTAGATACTAACAGTGGTAACAAAGAGGAAGGCAGTTTCCAACACTTCACACTTGGATACACTGGTAAAACCATGACCAGTGTATCTCAAAATATCTTCTATATTTACATTAACACCTCAGATGAACTCATTCAGTTTTATGAATTTCAATATCACCCCTATGCAAACCAAAGCTGTTATTGCCATCATATCTACACTATAAGAATTGATACGGGAAGTAGAAGGACATTGAAACTAGAAGAAAAGTTGGATCTACTTTAAAGAATGAAGAGAAATGAAAACTAAAACTAAAGCTCAATAAGTATAAATAGTAAAACAGTATTAGTGATAAAATTAAATCCTAAAAAAAATCATTTAACCCAAAATAAGGCACGACAAGGGAAAAGAGAAAAAGAGGAACAAAGAACACATGACATAAATATAAATCACAGGATAGGAGATTTAAATGTATCAAATTGATAATGATATTAAACATAACTGGTCTAATCACTTGACTTAAAATGCAGAGTCTTTCAAAATAGATAAGAAGGTAAGACACAATTAAACTATGTCTAAAGAAACATAATTTAAATAAAAAGTCACAGGTAAATTAAAAGCAAAATGCCAGAAAGTGGTACATCATGAAGCACCAAGCAAAAAATATCTGGAATGGCTATATTTTTATCAAACAAAAGAGAATTTGCAATAAGGAATATTCAGTCAGTTCAGTGGCTCAGTCATGTCCGACTCTTTGTGACCCCATGGACTGCAGCACGCCAAGGCTTCCCTGTCCATCACCAGCTCCCGGAGCCTACTCAAACTCACGACCATTGTGTCAGTGATGCCATCCAACCATCTCATCCTCTGTCATCCCCTTCTCCTCCCCACTTCAATCTTTCCCAGCATCAGGGTCTTTTCCAATGAATTGGTTCTTCACATGAGGTGGCCAAAGTATTGGAGTTTCAGCTTCAGCATCAGTCCCTCCAATGAATATTCAGGACTGATTTCCTTTAGGATGAACTGGTTCACTCTCCTTGCAGTCCAAGGGACTCTCAAGAGTCTTCTCCAACACCACAGTTCAAAAGCATCAATTCTTCCGCTCTCAGCTTTGTTTATAGTCCAACTCTCACATCCATACATGACCAATGGAAAAACCATAGTTTTTACCACATGGACCTTTGTTGGCAAAATAATGTCTCTGCTTTTTAATATGCTGTCTAGGTTGGCCATAGCTTTTCTTCCAAGGAGCAGGCATCAATTTCATGGCTGCAGTCACCATCAGCAGTGATTTTGGAGCCTCAAAAATTGAAGTCTCTCACCATTTTCATTGTTTCCTCCATCTATTTGCCATGAAGTGATGGGACCAGATGCCATAATCTTAGTTTTCTGAATGTTGAGCTTTAAGTCAACTTTTTCACTATCTTCTTTCACTTTCATCAAAAGGCTGTTTAGTTCTTCACTTTTGCCATAAGTGTGGTGTCACCTCCATATCTGAGATTATTGATATTTCTCCCAGTAATCTTGATTCCAGCTTGTGCTTCCTCCAGCCCAGCGTTTCTCATGATGTACTCTGCATATAAGTTAAATAAGCAGGGTGACAATATACAGCCTTGACGTACTCCTTTCCCTATTTGGAACCAGTCTGTTGTTCCATGTCCAGTTCTAACTGTTGCTTCTTGACCTGCATACAGATTTCTCAGGAGGCAGGTCAGTTGTCTGGTATTCCCATCTCTTTAAGAATTTTCCACAGTTTGCTGTGATCCACACAGTCAAAGGCTTTGGCATCAATAAAGTAAAAGTAGATGTTTTTCTGGAACTCTCTTGCTTTTTTGATGATCCAAAGCATGTTGACAATTTGATCTCTGGTTCCTCTGCTTTTTCTAAATCCAGGTTGAACATCTGGAATTTCTCAGTTCACGTACTGTTGAAGCCTGGCTTGGAGAATTTTGAGCATTACTTTGCTAGCATGTGAGATGAGTGCTTAAACAATGATTGTTTGGAGGAAAGGTTATTTGTCAATGAAGACAACTTTAATGAGTTTCTTGAAGAGGTCCTGAGCCCTCCATTCAAACAGACAATACTCCTGACGCCACCATTAATTGAAGTTCTTCAGGTGACTGATAGTTGGACTTAAATACATGCAAAGTTGCAAGAATGCAGTAACTCTGAGCAGCTTCATGAAAAAGAAGAGTCAATGAAGGAAGTCCTCTAACAGAAAAAGAAAATCTAGGACATGCTATCACCTCAACAGCTGATTCTGATTCATCTGTAGCAGTCACAGTACTAGAAGCAGACAGTTGTGGTTCAGCTGCATGCTTGCAACAAGGGGATCTTGATGTTTCTCAAAAGCTGTTTGCAAAGTCTCAGCAACCTAAGTCAGAAAAGGAATCTGAATTTATAAAAGACAAAAGTGCTGTTTATGCAAATGGAAAAAAAAAGATAATTTAAAAGAACCAGTAATAACTGAAGAGAAAGAATTGGATGTAAATCACCCACTTCCATTACTGAACAAAACTGCAGTTCACAATATACCTGATTTTGACCACATAAAGGAAACCAATATGCAAGATGGTAGTAATCAGGAAGCTTCCATAAGCCTCTTATCCCTATCCATCAGAGGGCAGACAGAATGAAAACCACAATCACAGAAAACTAACCAAACTGATCATATGGACCACAGCCTTGTCTAGCCCAATGAAACTATGAGCCATGCTGTGTAGGGCCACCCAAGTTGGATGGGTCATGGCAGAGAGTTCTGACAAAACGTGATCCACTGGAGAAGGGAATGGCAAACCACTTCAGTACTCTTGCCTTGAGAACCCCATGAACAGTATGAAAAGGAATATTACCAGGCACAAATAGGAATTATTTTATAAAACTCATCAAATCATCAGAAAGTGAAAGTTACTTATTTGTGTCCAAGTCTGCAACCCCATGGACTATACAGTCCATGGAATTCTCCAAGCCAGAATACTGGAGTGGGTAGCTGTTCCCTTCTCCAGGGGATCTTCCCAACCCAGGGATGGAACCCAGGTCTCCAGCATTACAGGGAGATTCTTTACCAGCTGAGCCACGAGGGAAGACTAAGAATACTGGAGTGGGTAGCCTATCCCTTCTCCAGTGGATTTTCCCAACCCAGGAATTGAACCGGGGTCTCCTGCATTACAGGTGGATTCTTTACCAGCTGAGCTAGCAGGGAAGCCCTAAATCATCAGAGTTCAGTTCAGTTCAGTCCAGTCACTCAGTCATGTCTAACTCTTTGTGACCCCATGCACTGTATGTAGCAAGTCAGGCTTACTTGTCCATCACCAACTCCCGGAGCTTGCTCAAACTCATGTCCATCTAGTCAGTGATGTCATCCAACCATCTTATCCTCTGTTGTCCCCTTCTCTTTCTGCCTTCAATCTTTCCCAGCATCAGGGTCTTTTCCAATGAGTCAGTTGTTCTTCGCATCAGGTGGCCAAAGTACTGGAGTTTCAGCTTTAGCATCGGTCTTTCCAGTGAACATTCAGGATGATTAAGGCCTAAATAATGCTGTCAAGCTAACCTGAACTAACTGGGATTTATAGAACAATAGAAGAATATACTTTTTTTCTAATATTCATGAAACATTCACTAGACCACATTCCTGGTCAGAAATTTGCTTCATTTATTTTAAAGCATTGAAATCATACAGAGGTTGTTTTTGAACAAAATGGACTTAAATTGAAAATCATAATAAAAATATATGGATAATGCCAAGTTTGGAAATAAAGCATTTGGAAATTTTAAAATATATTTTAAATAATTCATGGGCCAGATAAGCTATCATAAAAGAAATTGGAAAATGTTTAACTGAGTAAAAATGACAACAGAATATATTAAGACCTGTAAGATATAGTTAAAGTAATGTTTAAAATGAAATTTTGGTGGCTCAGAAGATAAAGAATCTGCCTGCAATGCAGGATACCTGGGTTTGATCCCTGGGTGGGAAAGATAGCCCTGGAGAAGAGAATGGCAACCCACTCCAGCATTCTTGCCTGGAAAATTCCATGGACAGAGGAGCCTAGCGGGCTACAGTCCATGGGGTTCCAAAGAGTGAGACTTGATTGAGCGACTAACACTTTCACTTTCACTAAAATGAAATTTACGTTATTAAATGTTTACATAAAAAGGAGAAAGATCCAAAGCTATTTGTCTAAGTTTTCAAATTAAGAAGCTAGAGAATAAGAGTAAATTAAACCCAAAATAGCAAGAAGGAAGGAAATAATAATGATAAGAGAGAAATCAATGAAATGGAAAAATGACAAACAATAGAGAACATCATGAAACCAAAATCTGAGTCTTGGAAAAGATTAAGAAATTTGGCAAATCTGTACTGATCAAGGCAAAAGAGAAAAAGTATAGATTATCAATATCAAGAACGCAAGATGAATATCACTGCAAGTCCTACAGACATTAAAATTATAACAAGTTCATATAATAACCAAATCTAAAGCTACCAAAAGTATCTTAAGAAGATATTTTAAAATCTTTATAGTCCTCTAACTGTCAAATAAAATTACTTTATAATTTAAAATGTACCCACATGTAAAATTCTGGCCCAGATGGCTTCATTGCTGTATTCCAACATTTAACTAAGAAAGTGTATCAACCAAAAAGCATGTTTCAGAAGGGCTTCCCTGGTGGCTCAGAGGGTAAAGAAGTTGCCTGTGATGCGGGAGACCCAGGTTCACTCCCTGGCTGGAGAAGGAAATGGAAACCCACTCCAGTATTCTTGCCTGAGAAATTCCATGGACAGAGGAACCTGGTGGGCTACAGTCCATGGGGTCACAAAGAGTCAACAAGACTGAGTGACTAACACATTGATTCATAAACATGTTTCAGAAAACAGATGAGGAGAAACTACTTCTCAATTCATTTTATGAAGCCAGCATTACCGTAATTTCAAACACAGATATTTCAAAGAGGAAAAGAGAGCAAAAGCAACAGATAAGTATTTCTCGTGAATATAGATGGAAAATCCTCAACAAAATTCTAGCGGATTGAATTCAGCAATATATAAAAAGGATAGTATATTATGACTATATGTGATTTATTCCAGAAAAAAAAAAAAAACACGATGCTGTAGAAATGTGTCCATTTGCATAGAAGTACACTGGCAAAGAGACTGGAGGAAAATATCAGGCCACAAAGAGTATCTCTTAAAGGGGAAATTATATAAATGTGTACAAACAGAAAAGAATCTCAGTGACTTCCATAAGTTTGATGGAACCATCTGATTCAAGACCAGAACAATGACTTTCCATATAAAAATAACTATTGGAAAGACATTGTTGAGCTCAACAATAAGATGTACTAGAAACACAACAAATGTAAAGTTATGAGTGTGGTTAAAGTCAAAGATGCACTTGGCTCTGGCTCCTGAAGCACAGAGTAACAGCTGAGAGTCTTTTCCTGGGAGGTAAAAGGAGCAAAAAGTTTCATCTAATAAGTATCACAGAACTGCATAATCCACAGATGGTTGAATTCAAGGATACAGAACTTGGGATAAAGAAAGTCAACTATAGAATTAAATGTGGATTTTCTACTGTGTAGGAAATCAGTGCTCCTAACCCCTGAGTTGTTCACGGTCAACTGTAGTTAGAAATATTGAATATAAAAAATAAATACAGTCTCAAAGGAAAGAAATGCAAAAGATAGAATCAACTCTACACAAAGAGATTATCAGTTCACTATAATGTGCTGGGAAGCTCATCGAAAACATAGCATAAAGAGACAAAGATCTGAAAAATTGAGAGGAGATAAGAGACATGAAAGATAGGTTGTCAAGCCCCCAAAGAGGAGAGAGAAAGAGGTAATATTAGAGAAGCAATATTTGAAAGAATAAGAGCTAAGAATTTTCTATGATTGGAGAAGAAACTGAATCTTCACATTTGAGATTTGAATGTCAAGCAGGATAAATAAAGATAAATCTACCCTTTAGGCAAAATGTGGTAAAATTGTATAACATTAATGATAACTAAAAATATTAAAAGCTGCTGAAAAAGAAAAACAGTCTACAGCAATACTCTCTTCAGCAATATCGATTTCCAGAAACAATAGGGTAATTTCTTCACACTAATAAGGAAAAATACCACTACTTTAAAATTTTATAAACAGTTAACAATTATTTGAGTGAAAGCAAAATTAAGACATTTTTAGACACAAAAGTACCAAGAGAAACTACCTCACCGACCTCAAGAACTATTAAAAGATATGTTTCATCAAGAAGAAAAGCAAACCCATAGAAAGAAGGGCATTGACAAACACAAAACTTATAAAATATGCCAATAAATTTAATTAACTAATAACTTTTAGTTTAAAATTGTATTTTGCTTATTTTAGAAGGTAAAAATAAAACTTCACACAACACAAACAAGATGAGGAATATGCAGTGGATAAACTTAAGGCATGCTAAGTTCTGAGTCTTGTGTATGAAAAAGTAGACATATAAGGCATTGATTAACTTTGGACCGTCAGAAAAAATTTACAGTTGTGTATGTATGGCGAGTTGCAATTCTATTCAACAAAGTTTTTGCTTCTTGTGAGGTTTCCCTGCCTTTAAAATAATAATACTTCTCTGAATTACTGACTTTAGGCTTGGTCATTGGACTTCTTTGGCCATTGCAATGTATTTGGTAATAATACATATTACTTCCAGAACCTTTCAGAACCAGTTTCAGAATCATTGTGTTCCATGACTTTTTTTTCCCTCTGCTTTCAAACTGGCATTGCCAGATAAATTGCAGGCTAACCCATTAAATTTGATTTTCAGAAAAATAACAAACAAGTTTTAGTATATGTCCCATACAATATTTCTGACATGCTTACACTAAAAAATTACTCATTGCTATCTGAAAGTCAAATTTAACTGACATAAATATCCATCCCCAAAATTAACTCAAGTTGTGTCACAGAACTAAATGTAAAATACAAAACTGCAAAACTCCTTGAAGATAACATAGAAGAAAACCTAGACAACCTTGGGTGTGGCATGACTTTTTAAACACAAGATCAAGGACCTGATTTGTGAAAGAAATAATTAATAAGTTGGACTTCATTAAAATTTAAAACTTCTGCTCTGGAAAAGATAAAAAAAAAAACAGTGTCAAGAGACTGCAAAGACAAGACACACGTTGGGAGAAAACTTTTGCAAAAAACATTTCTGATAAAGGACTGTTATCCAAAATATACATAGAACTCTTAACAATAGAACAAATAATAACCTGATTTTAAAGTAAATCAAAGATCTTAACAAGCATCTCACCAAAGAAGATACACAAATAACAACTAAACATATGAAAAGATGCTCTACATAATATGACATTAGGGAAATGCAAATCAAAATGAGATACCACTACGTATCTATTGGAAGGCCAATATCCAGAACACTGACAACACCAGATGCTAACGAGGCTATGGAGCAACAGGGATTTGTATACATACAGCTGATCTACATTATCATACAGCAGAAACTAACAGAACATTGTGAAGCAATTATACTCCAATAAAAAATTTTTGAAAAAACGTTGGCCAAGATTAAAGTGAGGGAGAGGAATGAATAGCAAGAGATTTTTAAGGTCGTGAAAATGCTCTGTCTGATAATGAATATCATGAATATGTGTTATTATACTTTTGTCCAAACCCATAGAATGTACAGCACCAAGAGTGAATCTGAAGGTAAATGATAGACTTTGAGTGATTATGATGCATCACTGTAGGCTCATCAGATGTAACAAATGTACCACTCTGGAGGGGGTTGTTGATAACGGGGGAAGCTGTACATGTGTAGGGGCAGGAAGTATATGGGAAATCTCTGTACTTCCCTCTCAATTTTGCTGTGAACCTAAAACTGCTCTAAAAATATTGTCTTTTTTAAAAAAAAAAAATAAAGCAAAGCATGTACTGATTATAGATACATAGATACTTGCAAAGTTATACCCCCAAATGGTTCCTATCCAGCATGTTCTTTAAAATGCTTAAAAATCAATAAGAAAAGTAATCAATGCAATGAAGTATGTTCATGTAAATGAACTGGCAATTCACAGGAAAGAAAACTTGAATAATAGTAAATTTAGAGAAGAGCTAACACCTATCCTACTCAAACTCTTCCAGAGAATTGCAGAAGATGGTAAACTTCCCAACTCATTCTATGAGGCCACCATCACCCTAATTCCAAAACCAGACAAAGATGTCACAAAAAAAGAAAACTACAGGCCAATATCACTGATGAACATAGATGCAAAAATCCTTAATAAAATTCTAGCAAACAGAATCCAACATCATATTAAAAAGATCATACATCATGACCAAGTGGGCTTTATCCCAGGAATGCAAGGTTTCTTTTAACATCCGCAAATCAAATCAATGTAATTCACCACATTAACAAATTGAAAAGATAAGAACAATATGATTATCTCAATAGATGCAGAAAAAGCCTTTGACAAAATTCAACATCCATTTATGATAAAAAACTCTCCAGAAAGCAGGAATAGAAGGAACATACCTCAACATAATAAAAGCTATATATGAGACAAACCCACAGCAAACATTATCCTCAATGGTGAAAACTGAAAGCATTTCCCCTAAAGTCAGGAACAAGGCAAGGATGCCCACTTTCACCACTACTATTCAACATAGTTTTGGAAGTTTTGGCCACAGCAATCAGAGCGGAAAAAGAAATAAAAGGAATACAGATAGGAAAAAGAAGAAGTAAAACTCTCACTGTTTGCAGATGACATGATCCTCTACATAGAAAACCCTAAAGATTCTACCAGAAAACTACTAGAGCTAATCAATGAATATAGTAAAGTTGCAGGATACAAAAATTAACACACAGAAATCCCTTGCATTCCTATACACCAATAATGAGAAAACAGAAAGAGAATTAAGGAAACAATACCATTCACCATTGCAACAAAAAGAATAAAATACTTAGGAATATTTCTAACTAAAGAAACAAAAGACTTATATATAGAAAACTATAAAACACTGATGAAAGAAATCAAAGAGGACACAAACAGATGGAGAAATATACCGTGTTCATGGATTGGAAGAATTAATATAGTGAAAATGAGTATACAGACTACCCAAAGCAATCTATAGATTCAATGCAATCCCTATCAAGCTACCAATGGTATTTTTCACAGAACTAGAACAAATCATTTCACAATTTGTATGGAAAGTATAAGAAACCTCGAATAGCCAAAGCAATCTTGAGAAAGAAGAATGGAACTGGAGGAATCAACCTGCCTGACTTCAAGCTCTACTACAAAGCCACAGTCATCAAGACAGTGTGGTACTGGCACAAGGATAGAAATATAGATCAATGGAACAAAATAGAAAGCCCAGAGATAAACCCACGCACCTATGGGCACCTTATCTTCGACAAAGGAGGCAAGAGTATACAATGGAGAAAAGACAGTCTCTTTAACAAGTGGTGCTGGGGAAAACTGGTCAACCACTTGTAAAAGAATGAAACTAGAACACTTCCTAACACCATACACAAAAATAAACTCAAAATGGATTAAAGATCTAAACGTAAGACCAGAAACTATAAAACTCCTAGAGGAAAACATAGGCAAAACACTCTCCGACATAAATCACAGCAGGATCCTCCATGACCCACCCCCCAGAATATTGGAAATAAAAGCAAAAATAAACAAATGGGACCTAATTAAAAATTAAAAGCTTTTGCACAACAAAGGAAACTATAAGCAAGGTGAAAAGACAGCCTTCAGAATGGGAGAAAATACTAGCAAACGAAGCAACAGACAAACAATTAATCTCAAAAATATACAAGCAACTCCTGCAGCTGAATTCCAGAAAAATAAACGACCCAATCAAAAAATGGGCCAAAGAACTAAACAGACATTTCTCCAAAGAAGACATACAGATGGCTAACAAAACACATGAAAAGATGCTCAACATCACTCATTATTAGAGAAATGCAAATCAAAACCACAATGAGGTACCATTACACACCAGTCAGAATGGCTGCTATCCAAAAGTCTACAAGCAATAAATGCTGGAGAGGGTGTGGAGAAAAGGGAACCCTCTTACACTGTTGGTGGGAATGCAAACTAGTACAGCCACTATGGAGAACAGTGTGGAGATTCCTTAAAAAACTGGGAATAGAACTGCCATATGACCCAGCAATCCCACTGCTAGGCATATACACCGAGGAAACCAGAATTGAAAGAGATGCGTGTACCCCAATGTTCATCGCAGCACTGTTTACAATAGCCAGGACATGGAAGCAACCTAGATGTCCATCGGCAGACGAATGGATAAGGAAGCAGTGGTACATATACACAATGGAATATTACTCAGCCATTAAAAAGAATACATTTGAATCCGTTCTGTTGAGATGGATGAAACTGGAGCCCATTATACAGAGTGAAGTGATCCAGAAAGAAAAGCACCAATACAGTATACTAATGCATGTATATGGAATTTGAAAGATGGTAATGGTAACCCTATATGTGAGACAGAATAAGAGACACAGATGCATAGAACAGTCCTGTGGACTCTGAGGGAGAAGGTGAGGGTTGGACGTTCTGGGACAATAACACTGAAACATGTGTATTGTCATGTGTGAGGCAGAGCACCATTCCATGTTCTGTGCATGGGATGGATGCTCGGGGATGGAGCGCGTTGGGATGACACAGAGGGATGGGGGGGGGGGGGGGGAGGAGGTGGGAGGGGGGTTTTTGGGAGGGGGAGCACGTGTGAATCCATGGCTGGTTCATGTCGATGTATGGCAGGAACTACTACAGTATTGTAAAGTAGTTGGCCCCCAACTAAAATAAAATAAAAAAATAAAATAAAAAAAAAATAAAAAAAAAAAAAAAAAAAAAGAAGCAAATACTAAAAAAAAAAAAAAAAAAAAAAAAAAAAACAAACAAAAAAAAATAAAATGCTTAAAAATCAATAAGAAAAGTAATCAATGCAATGAAGTATGTTCATGTAAATGAACTGGCAATTCACAGGAAAGAAAACTTGAATAATAGTAAACGTATGGTTTTTCCAGTAGTCATGTATGGATGTGAGAATTGGACAGTGAAGAAAGCTGAACACCACAGAATTGATGCTTTTGAACTGTGGTGTTGGAGAAGACTCTTGAGAGTCCCTTGGACTGCAAGAAGATCCAACCAGTCCATCCTAAAGGAGATCAGCCCTGGGTGTTCATTGGAATGACTGATGTTGAAGCTGAAACTCCAATACTTTGGCCACCTCATGCGAAGAGTTGACTCATTGGAAAAGACCCTGGTGCTGGGAAGGATTGGAGGCAGGAGGAGAAGGGGACGACAGAGGATGAGATGGCTGGATGGCATCACCGACTCAATAGACATGGGTTTGGGTGGACTCCGGGAGTTGGTGATGGACAGGGAGGCCTGGCGTGCTGTGATTCATGGGGTTGCAAGGAGTCGGACACGACTGAGCGACTGAACTGAACTGAACTGAACTGAACTGAAACATATGAAAATGTGCTCGACCTCATCAACATTTGTGGAATGCAAATTATAACAAAAATGAGATATAGTTTCACATCCCTCACATACATGAAAATTCAAAATTACGGCAGTGCCAAGTATTAATGAGAACATGGAACAATGGTAACTTTCATGCCTGTTGGTGGGAGGGTAAAATTGATACCACTGCTTGAGAAAACACATTTTGGCATCATCTGGGAGCACAGAAGATATTTGTGTTCTCCAATACAACATTCTAGAGAAATTTTAACACACGAGTGCAAGAAAACATGTGCAAGAATACTTATTGCAGCTTTTACATGGGAGCAAAACCTTGGAAATGGTTTAAATATCTATCAGAAGGATGGATAAACTGTGATACATTTACATAATGAAATATCATTCGGCACTTTAAATGAAGCTGAGAGAGTAGCACATATATATATATATATATTGGTAAAATATCAATAACAGAATGATACAGACAGCATAAAGCCATCTGTATAAAATTTTAAATTGTGCAAAATTTGCTACTTACAGCTTAGAGATGGATACATAGATAGCAAAAGTGTTAAATTCAGCATGAGCTTTAAGGAGAGTGGTTATCTTTCAGAAGGGAAATAAGCTAATAGAGTAGGAGGCAGGCACCCAGGGGATTCCATTTGCATCTGTCAATGTGATTCTTTATTTCTCAAAAAGAAAAAAGCCTATATGTTTCTTTATATTTGAAATATTTCACAATGATTTAAAAATTCAGAAGGAAAAGTAAAGTCAAGGAGTTGACAGTGCTTCTCTCTGAGTATATGAATTTATTTTACTGTTGTTTTAGGATTTCTCCTTTTCATTGTTGTTCAAAGAAGGAAGTTCTTTTTTTTCCTGAATATTAAATAATTAAGCTTTTCTGCTACCTGAATATTTTGGATGTGTATATGAGTGTATATATGTGTGTGTATGTGTGATATATCATATGTATATATGTGTGTATGTATGATACTGCATATATTTCTTAACAGTAACAATGACAACACAATTGGAGACATTTTTTTTCTCCATCAGTTTTCTAGAATGCTTGGTGGAAAAGGATTTTTCTGGACCATGCAGATGGTAACCTCACAAAGGTAGTGGCGTGTGAGGAATGGCCCCACCCATGCTGTTTCCAGGGTTTAGATGAGAACCAGTTTCTGGCTATTTCACCATCTCAGGAGAGGTGAGAGGTGTTGCTCTAGAGACACTCAGTCAGCACCGCTTCTACCTGAGAGGCCCTGCCCTGCCTTGAAATTGTTTCTGAAACTAGTGAGATCAGCAGCTTTTCACGAAACCATGAGTCATCTCTATCGGTGAAGATTTCCAGGTGCCTGAGGAGTGCCTTGAAGTGCTGGCTTCACCAGGCGTGCTAGAATCGCCAACCCTTCCCCAACACCTAGTGCCACATCCGGCCCATTGCCCACAGTCATGAGGTCACAACAGCCAAAGAAAATCTCTTGGGCTTCAGGTGAAGACTATAAAAGTAATGCAATCCCAATAAAAATTCCAGTCGGATTGTTTTTCAGGAACTTTATCATGTAACACTGTTCACAACTAATTAAGACATTACTAGTTTTAAGACACATTAGAGGACCAGTAATGGAAACTGTATGGTATTCAACAGAAACAGACAAATCAGTCAGTGGAAGAGAATAAAGTAGTGTCATATAAAGACAGATAGACAGTCTCAAAGATTTATTGAGACACTTGCTTAATAAATGACACTGAGAAACTAGAAAATTGACTATTATAGGGGGAAAAAAACTGAAGCTAGATTACTAACCCCATTAATAAGGGTAGGTTTTAGACAGATTAAAACCTCAGATAAGCAGATGACACCACCCTTATGGCAGAAAGTGAAGAGGAACTAAAGAGCCTCTTGATGAAACTGAAAGAGGAGAGTAAAAAAGTTGGCTTAAAACTCAACATTCAGAAAGCTAAGATCATGGCATCTGGTCCCATCACTTCATGGCAAATAGATGTGGAAACAGTGACACTTTATTTTTGGGGGCTCCCAAATCACTGCAAATGGTGACTGCAGCCATGAAATTAAAAGACACTTACTCCTTGGAAGAAAAGTTATGACCAACCTAGACAGCATATTAAAAAGCAGAGACATTACTTTGTTAACAAAGGTCCGTCTAGACAAGGGTATGGTTTTTCCAGTAGTCATGTATGGATGTGAGAGTTGGACTATAAACAAAACTGAGAGCGGAAGAATTGATGCTTTTGAACTGTGGTGTTGGAGAAGATTCTTGAGAGTCCCTTGGACTGCAAAGAAATCCAACCAGTCCATCCAAAAGGAAATCAGTCCTGAATATTCATTGGAAAGACTGATGCTGAAGCTGAAACTCCAATATTTTGGCCATCTGATGTGAAGAACCGACTCATTGGAAAAGACTCTGATGCTGGGAAAGATTGAAAGCGGGAGAAGGGGGTGACAGAGGATGAGATGGTTGGATGGCATCACCAACTCAATGGACATGAGTTTGAGTAAACTCTGGGAGTTGGTGATGGACAGGGAGACCTGGTATGCTGCAGTCCATGGGGTCACAAAGAGTCAGACACGACTGAGTGACTGAACTGAACTGAAAAACCTAAATGTGAGCACTAAAACTATAAAGTTAATAGAATAAACTGTAGAATATGGAGAAAATTTAAAACACTATTACACCTATGCTAACCACTCCAGTATTCTTGGGCTTCCCTTGTGGCTCCACTGGTAAAGAATCAGCCTGCAATGTGGGAGACCTGGGTTCAATCCCTGGGTTGGGAAGATCCCCTGGAGCAGGGAAAGGCTACCCACTTCAGTATTCTGGCCTGGAGAAGTCTATGGACTGTATAGTCCATGGGGTCACAAAGAGTCCCACATGACTGAGTGACTTTCACTTTCACTTCGCTTTCATACCCAATGTAAAAAAACAAAAAATTGAATGAGGTATATAATCAAACATAATTTACATAAAATAGAGATAATACACATAGTGTTAGTTGCTCAGTTGTGTCTGACTCTACGATCCAATTGACTGTAGCCTCTGTCCATTGATTTCTCCAGGCAAGGATACTAAAGTGAGTTGCCATCTCCTTCTCCAGGGGATCTTTCCAACCCAAGGATCAAACCCAGGTGTCCTGCATTGAGGGCAGATTCTTCACCGTCTGAGCCACCAGGGAAGCCCCACTATATAATCAAACATAAGTTACATAAAATTGAAATAGTACACATACAATATATATTTGAAGAACATGTATTTTTTAAAAAAAAATAAATGTGGACCACAACAACAAACACATAGATACAATAGAATGGTTGTTCATGAAAGTGGGTATGAAAAAAAAAAGACAATAAATACATAAGCCAAGTAAAAAGGAAACCCTCAAGAGGTCACTAACAATTATGTCCCATAAACTGAAGAGTGTGATTAACTCTACAACTGAAGATACACTTGCCCTGTAAGAGCTCATACTCTCATAGGGAAAAAGATGCTACAAACATTAAAGAAACTGTATATGTATTAAGGAATTCACGTGCCATCTGGCAAAGGAGAGATACTCATTATACAGATGCTCCTATTTAAGCCAGGCAAACTGTAATAAAAGCCATCATGTAGGATATATTACAGCATAATACAGAGTGACTAACATCTATTTTTTCTTATGGACAAAAGATCCTAGGTGTCTTCTTCTGGAGGTGTATGAATGGAACAGTTTATTCAATAAAAATCTAAGCACAAATTACCTGAGGCAACACATCACAGATGCATGGCTGGGAACCGATGGAAATGCATTAGGGTATTGCCATCTTCATCAGCACTTTGGCTAATAAGTGACAGAAATGTGAGCCTATCTATCTTTTGTAGTATCGATAAACTGTTTATCACTTACGTTTGTCTAAGTTTTTAGATTTTATGACTTTGTAGAAGAAAAAAGTACCAACAAAGAAAATGAAACTTTCCTTTGCGCTCTTTTCTCTCCCATCTCTAGAATTTCTCCCCCATCATCTTTTAATACTTTTCCTACTTTAATTAAATAAGAATAATCCTAAAGATTTGCTGGACTTCCCTGGTAGCTCAGACACTAAAGAATCTGCCAGCAGTACAAGAGACCCAGGTTCAATCTCTGGAGTGGGAAGATCCCCTAAGAGAAGGGAATGGCTACCCACTTCAGTATTCTTGCCTGGAGAATTTCTTGGACAGAGGAGCTTGGTGGCCTATAATCTGTGGGGTCACAAAGAGTTGGACACAACTGAGTGATTTTCACTTCACTCACTTCATTCACAATCCTAAAGGAAATCAACCTCGAATATTCATTGGAAGGCTGTTGCTGAAGCTCCAATACTTTGGACACATACTGTGAAGAGCTGAATCATTGGAAAAGACATTGATGATAGGAAAGATTCAAGGCAAAAGGAGAGGGAGGCAGCAGAGGATAAGATGGTTAGATAGCATCATCAACTCAATGGACATGAATGTGAACAAACTCTAGGAGATAGAGAAGGACAGGGAAGCCTGGCATGCTGCAGTCCATGGGGTCGAAAGAGTTAGACATGACTTAGTGACTGAACAACAATAACAACTTTATTTAAATGGTAAAAAGGTTGAAATAACAAAAATGCCCCCGAAATAAAGGAATAGTTAAGCCAAAGATGGTTCCCATTTGATAGCCTATTATAGGCTCATGAAAATTATATTAAAGTAGAAGAGGAAGAATGAGCACTAAGGAGGGGATGAGGCGTTGTGGCTGGAAACTCAGGTCCACAAGCAGAGCTCAATTTCTGGCTGGAATCTCTGGTGATTTGTCTCATCTGCATTGCAAGCAGTGTTTAACAAATTCCACACCTCTACCAATCCTTTAGGAATTCAGAATGGATTTTGCTGACAGTGGGAGGTCATGCAGGAAAAAATATATACAATAAAATATTTTTTCAAAACTGGATGAGGGCATAGAGATTTGTAGAGGCATCATAAGCAATTCTGGCATAACACTACTTAATTTCATCTATGTTAATTGAGTGTAAGATACTCCATTATTTTATGTATCATTAAGTGAGCAAAACACTGTCAATTTGACTATAACATAATTGTGTCCTTAAAAAAACAATACAGCAGTCTGGTAAGCTGGGGTGTATGTCCCAACCCTTCTACTTCCAGCTATGCATCTGTGAACACGTGAACTAACCTCTCTAAGCCTCAGTGTCAGCATTTGTAATAAGAAAACAGTAATAGGATCCACTGAGAAGTCTGTGTAGAGATTAAACGAGAAGAAGACACAGTGTTTAGTATGGTGTCTAGAACATAATGAAACAATGGACTGGTTCCAAATTGGGAAAGGAGTATGTCGAGGCTGAATATTGTCACCCTGCTTATTTAACTTATACACAGAGTACATCATAAGAAATGCTGGGCTGGATGAAACACGAGCTGGAATTAAGATTGCTGGGAGAAATATCAATAACCTCAGATATGCAGATGAGACCACCCTTATGTAAAAAAGCAAAGAGGAACTAAAGAGCCTCTTGATGAAAGTGAAAGAAGAGAGTGAAAAAGCTGGCTTAAAACTCAACATTCAGAAAACTAAGATCATGGCATCCGGTCCCATCACTTCACGGCAAATAGATGGGGAAAAAATGGAAATAGTGACAGACTTTACTTTCTTGGGCTCCAAAATCACTACAGATGGTGACTGCAGCCATGAAATTGATGCTTGCTCCTTGGAAGAAGAGCTATGACAAACCTAGACAGCATATTAAAAAGCAGAAACATTACTTTGCCTACAAAGGTCCGTCTAGTCAAAGCTATGGTTTTTCCAGCAGTCATGTATGGATGTGAGAGTTGGACCATGAAGAAAGCTGAGCACCGAAGAATTTATGCTTTTGAACTGTGGTGTTGGAGAAGACTCTTGAGAGTCCCTTGGATTGCAAGGAGATCAAACCAATCAATCATAAAGAAAATCAGCCCTGAATATTCATTGGAAGGACTGATGCTAAAGCTGAAACTCCGATAGTTTGACCACTTGATGCAAACAACTGACTCATTGACCCTGATGCTGGGAAATATTGAAGGCAGGAGGAGAAGGGGACAACAGAGGATGAGATGGTTGGATGGCATCACCAACTCAATGGACACGAATTTGAGCAAGCTCTGGGAGTTGGTGATGAACAGGGAAACCTGACATGCTGCAGTTCATGGGGTTGAAAAGAGTAGGACATGATGAGCAACTGAACTGAACTGAACTAGTACATAATGGCCATTGATACTTAAAATATATTAGAAATTTTAGGATGAATGAAAAGTTTGTAAGAATATAGAATGTGCTCACAGGGTTAGCATGCTCAGTTGTGTCTGATTCTTTGTGACCCCATGGACTATAGCCAGCCAGGCTCTTCTGTCCATGGAATTCTTCAGCAAGAATACTGGAGTAGGTTACCTTCTCCAGAGGATCTTCCTGACCCAGGGATTGAACTCAGGTCTCCTGCATTGCTGGCAGATTCTTTACCATCTAAGCCACCAGAGAATCCCCAAAAGTTGGTAATAATATAGTATGTGCTCGTAGTATAATGTAATGAAAAAGCAAGAGATAACATTACTATAATCTCAACTATATTTGTTAAAAGTAATGTATAGGAAAAATATTGCAAAGAAATATATCAAAATTTTCACATATGTGTTAACATATATAACACACATTTGGAAGGTAAAACTATGGATTATTTTTTCTTTTTTTTTCTTTTTGTATCTTCCTGGCTTCCTAACTTCTCTATAAAATTAATTTTCGTGGGAAAAAGGTATTTGATTACTTTTATGATTTATTCCTAGACGCTTTTTTCATACTTGGGTACCACCATTGACTGAGGAAACAAATGCACCCTCAATGTGGCTACAAAGCATCAGTCTTACCACTTCTTATTCTAGCCTGAGGACATTGCTAATTAAACAAAGCCTCCTGTGATTCTCGCCCTGAATTCTATTAATACCTGATATTTACAATCCTTATAACAATAGTCCAGCTCTTTCCTTCTAATCAATTGAAATAGCACAAACTGGTAAAGACTATCTTTGGTCTCATGCATTATTCCTCCCCAGGATATTTATACCTTAACTATTAGCATATTTGATCACTAGATCAAAACTTCAGGCTAAAGACAAAAAAGAAAAAATCAAGGTGGAATTTTAGGAGGCCAATTTTGGGGAAAGGAGATTTGGAAAGAAGGACCTTTCAACCACCACACCTTCATTTTCTTTTACCAAAAGACTATAGGCTTACCAGCAGAGTTTCATGTCCTTAAACCTCTGGCAGGATTCCAGATTTTCCTAAGCAGTCCTATTATTGAATGTTTTACCACTTGTGCTGGTCAGGCACTGTGCTCCAACCTTGGTTTTAGCTCTAAGATCCTGTGAACTCATCCCTTTTTATAATCCAGGCACCTGGCTCTTGGCAGATGCTAAATCAATTGATAGCCCAGTGATAAATTTCTTCTAGCAAAAAGAAGACTTATTCCCTTCCTAGCAAAGCCATAAATTTCCCCTCGCTCTCAGACTTTGTGCCTCACCTCTTCCGACCTCTTCTACCAGGATGGCACAGCCACTCTGCCTGACGCGTGAACTAGACTAGTCCTCCCAGACGTGTCCTGGAGCCAGTTTTGCAGGAGATGAGAACAGGTGGTCAGGGCCATGCCATGCCCATGCTGTGGAAAGCCACTGGAAATGACTGGTGAATGAGTCATATGGCTGTGTCACTGTTTGTTTACAGGGACCAAAGCTATATTCGTTCCAAGCCTGTAGATTCAAAGAAAAAAAAAATCTCAGGAAAAAACCAAAGGCTCATATTATTCCAAATTACCTGCAAAAGGCAGAATGATAGGTGGTCTGCAGGTGGAGATTAGACAGCTCTTGAAATTCCACTGAAAGGCTGTAGGCACCTGTCCCGAGGTCTCTTGGGTAGCTGGCAGGGAGATGTTTCCCTATGAAAAGACTGAAGAAGAGATATTGTCTTTGATGCGCCCAGAGAGGGGGTTCTTGGACGGCCTTTGGAATGGTCAGTTGGTGTAGCAGAGAAAACTTATGACTTGGTTTCAGAAGTCTTGAGTCTCTTAATTTCCCTGAGTGTCAGTTTTGTCATCTGTAAGCTCGTGGCAGTAATTCCAGGGTGTTGAGATAATTCAGAGTTTACATGAATCTCCTGGCGTATAGGAGGTGCTCAGTGAATGTTTCATTCCTTATCCAGTCTCTTTCCAGTTTATTCAAGTGTGGAAATTGAGGCTAGGAGAGATTCTATGATTTGCCAAAGGTCTCCCACATCAATGGTGAATGAATGACAGACCTCCATTTTCTGTCTGGAAAGTGGGAGGACTGGGACTGGAGTCTAGTTAGTCTCCTGTTTTAAAATAAAGGGATTTCCCTGGTGGTCTAGTGGTTGAAACTCTGTGTTTCTAATGCAGGGGTTTGTGTTTGATCCCTGGTTGGGAAACTAAGAGCCCAGATGCCATGCAG
Source organism: Okapia johnstoni (assembly GCA_024291935.2). NCBI lineage: Eukaryota > Metazoa > Chordata > Mammalia > Artiodactyla > Giraffidae > Okapia > Okapia johnstoni. Next base: position 14,494,618 of record CM044325.1, read on the forward strand.
TGTGGAAAATGAAGTAAAATAAAATTACTTACCAAAATGAAATCTAATGCATTTTCTGAAAATTCTTTTTGCCTTCTTGCCAATCAATGCCAACTGGTGGGGGCCTAGTCAGAACTGAAGTTGAGGAGAGGAGCATGAGTTCTTAAGGCTGAGAGAGGAGAAAATCCAACAGGAAGAGCTCACTGAGAAAAGCCCTTAGTTCTGTGCTGCTATCATCCTCCTCAGCCAGCGACCCAGGTAGAGGCAGCACATGAGAGGGTCTAGCCCAGCATCGTCACATGTGGGTGCCCCCTGCAGTCACCTGGCACTGCTGACCCAGGACCCTGGTACTGTAACAGCAACAAACATACAACGAGAACTCCCACTTACTGACTGCTTCCCGTGTAGCCAGTCACAGGCCAAACAAGGTTGTTGTAAAGATGTAATAAGACAACGTATCTACAACACTGGCCAGAGCAAGTGGTCTACAGTAAGTGTTCGATTAATGGTAGCTTTGGGCACTTTATATATAGCCCCCTTTCATCTTTGTAATGACTTAACAAATTGCTTATTATCAAAGTCTCTAGGCTTTCCTGGTGGCTCAGACGGTAAAGAATCTGCTTGCAATGTGGGAGACTCAGGTATGATCCCTGGTTTGGGAAGATCCCCTGGAGAAGGGAATGGCAATCCACTCCAGCATTCGTGCCTGGAAAATTCCACAGACAGAGGAGCCTTGTGGGCTACAGTCTGTGGGATTGGAAAGAGTCGGACATGACTGAGTGACTAATACTACCATTGAGGATACTGAGGCTTAGTGGATAAAGGAACTTGGTCACTGACAAAAAGTTGACCATCAGTAGAAATCAGGATTTAAAGCAGATATATTTGAGTCCAAAGCCTGTGCTTTTAATCATTAGGACATAGTAGTTCATAGGTGAGCTAGTGAAACTTGTGAGTCACTGGATAGTCTCAGTGTAATGTTGCCAGATTCCCTCTTTCCCAGGGGAAATTGTATGAAGCCCTAAACAGCACAGCAGGAGGTCAGCAAATGCCAGGCCGTCTGGCTCCCTACTCTGCCTTGCAGGAGCCTCTCTGAGACTGAAGACGGGTGGCTCAGAAGGAGAGAACTGAACTGGGTTTTTATAGGAGAAGCCTTAGAGGCTTCCTGATCTCAAGGTCAGTAGACTGGTTTGTTTGTTCCAGTTTGATTTGGTTTGATTTTGCTTTGGAACACTTTGCTCAAATGAAATTTTATAGGAAAGTCTGAAGTGTGAAGTCAACAAAAGTGAAACCACTCTGTTGAAAATGAATGGGAGGGCCAGAGCCTCACCTCCTCCAAGGAACTCTGACACATGCACCTCTTAATGTGAGAAATGAGGCCATGTATCTGGGAACCAAAGGACCATGCCATCTGTACATGGATGGAGACAATATGGGCAGAGCAAAGTGCATGGGGCTTTGAAATCAGGTAGACCTAGGTTCACATTACATCTCTCTTCTGTAACCTATGTGTGATTTGAGCAGGGAAAATCATCCTTCCGAGCATGTTTTGTCCTGTGTAAAACAGAGCCCTGATCCCAACCTGAGAAGGTTGTTAAGAGAAAACGGAATAATCGGTGAAAATGGTCTCAAACAGTAAAAGACACAGAGAAGAAAGGAAACAACTGCTAGCTCTTGGATCACCAATCTGAGGTTTTCTTCTTTTATTTTTCATGAAAGGAAGAAGAGATTTTTATGGGTTAAAACGAGTAAAGAAAATATACCTTTAAAAAAGCATATTTAATCACAAAACCTGAAAAAAATGCACATCCTCAGACTTCCCTAGTGGTCCAGTAGCCAAGACTTCCCAACACAGGGCACCCAGGTTTGATCCTTGGTCAGGGAACTTGATTCTGAGTGCCGCACCAAGAGTTCACATGCTGCAACTGAGAGATCCAGAATGCCTCAACTAAAAATCCGGCATGCCTCAATGAAGATCGAAGACCCAGTGTGCCACCACTAAGACCCAGTGCGGCCAAATAAATAAATAAATAATATTTTTAAAATGCACATCCTTGCCTTCATTCAACATTTACCATGTGCCCAGAACTGTGTGGTCCCAAGATGGAACAAGGAATATGACTAGCATCTGCCCTGGAAGATCTTACAGTCCGGTGTATGTACAACCCCCCCCCCCCCACACACACACACACAGGAAAAATTTCCAAACTCATCCCAGTGTGGCAAATGATGACAGTGCAGCAGCTTGAAGTCCTAAATCCTGGGAATCCCTCCTCTAGTTCCTGTCAGAGCAGGAAAAACACCAAAACAGTGAACCAGACCATCACCCTCCCAATTTAGATATAGTAGAATTCCAAGACTTTATGTACCAGAACAAAGACATTTTTCTACTATTCTTCATCCAGTGAGACCAAAAAGGTAAATATTTTAGATAAAATATAGTGACCGTGCAACTCTTCATTGCATTTATTGAGTGCTCACTCTATGCAATGTGCAGACATTACACAGATTATCTTTGGGCTCCAAACCACTTGTAAACAGGGAGTTTTGTGTTCCCAGAGACAGAGCAAAGGACTAGACTTCTCAGCTCTTCCCAGACTGAAATAATTTTTTTGTCTCCAAAGAATTCCTTTCAGTATTTGGCTTGGTGTAGCCAAAAAATAACTAAAATTATAAAAATAATATAAAATAATTCCATCTATGCAACCTATCTATTCTTTTTTACTGAATAGCTCATCCGTTAATAAAGATTACATGTAAGATTTTACAGTGTGAAATCATGTTTTCACCAAAATCCTCCAGCCTCCCAAGTTCAAGCCCTGAATTCATCTATCTTTTTATTAGTCTAGAAGCCTGGAATGACGTCTACCAAATGTCTACATGATTATTTGGAGTGGTGGGATTTGAGTTTTTTTTTTAATTTCTTCATGTTTTTCCATACTTCTTTTTTCAAATAGTGATCAGATATAACTTAAATCCCACTGTTCTGTGAAGACTTTGCTGACTATCAGAACCAGAAATTACTTCTTTCTTCTCCATCATCCATACCCCTTACTCTGTAGCACTCACACGTCATATGCATACTCTCTGAGACTGATGTTATTTGTAGACAGGCAATGCATTCCTGCTGTAGCAGCTCCCTGGAAATCCAATCTGTGGTTCCACCATTAGCATCACAGGGATCAATCAACCTCAAGAAAAGGTGATATCTATCATGAGTTTTGAGTTTCAAATTACACTCAGTGCCCCAGGAAGCTGTTTATTTTTGCATTTTTGGCAAAACTTGACTTCCTGTTTCTAAGAAAGCCTACTCGACAAAAGAAGGGACTTTGCTCAGCTATTTAAATTTCAGGACGTTCTTCCTCTAGCAGCTTAAGGTTTCATGCAATAGAAATGTCATGGCTTGGGAGCTACGTTCAAGTCCCAATTCTACTACCCGGGCAAATTGTTTAATCATACTAAGTCTCCACTTCCTCCTCCCAAGGGAAAGATGGTAACAATGCTATTTACCTACTTCAGAGAGTTAAATGAGATCATATAAGTAAAGTGCATGGTACTCTGCCTATCAGAGTAAGCACTCCATAAATATCAGCCCTCACTGTTACCCTTAAGTCATATTCCCAGGGGCTGCGTTCCCAGGTGAAGATATAGTTCTTAGATCCTGTAGGGCAGCTTTCCCTGGAGTTGACCACATATGTCCAAGGATCCAGGCTCTGCTGCTTTTGTCTCGACTCCCCTCCCACCTCCACAGCCTTACAAAACCATCAGAGATAACTTCACGTTTACTTAGTTCACCAGTGCTTCCCAGGGCAGAATCATAAATATTTAAATATATTTCAGACTACATTCAAACTTACTTTCATAAATTCTTGGAACTTTCTATTTGGGACAACCCCAGACATGATCTAGTCCAACCTGTTGACTTACAAATGAAGAAACCAAAGCAAGAGCATTTAACAAACTTGCCTAAAGGCCCATGGCTAGTTAGTAATGGAGCCATGCCTGGAACCCAGGTCCCATCTTCCTGCATGTCCCTGTTACGGATTGCTCTGCCATGTAATATGCTGGCTAATTGGCTGTCTCCCCCAGAAAGTATAAGTACCAGCTTAGAACACCTGCTTGCTCATGAGGAAGCTGAGGTTTAGAGGTTACGTCATTGGTCACCGAGGTCACCCAGCTTGTCAGTGAAGGAATGAGATTTGGAACTTGGATTGTTCCCATTCAGAAGCCTGTACTTTTTATTCTACTAGCCTGTTTTCCAGTCTCAATGACTTAAAGATATCTCCTTTCTCAAGAAAGAATGAACATCAATGGTGGATGCAGAACAGTGGTGTAGAACAGGAAGTCAAGTGGGCTCATACACTAACCTGCTATGTGAACTTGGACCAGTCCTTTGACCTTGTCTTGTACTGTGTCTTGAGCAGCAAGACAGCCTCTAGTGCAGTGCATGGCACCTGGGCTCTGATCCATATGGAGCTGAAAATTGTTGACTGTGGGAAGCCCTTTTCCCCCAGTACCACATAGCCACATTCTTTACTTCTTATTTTCCCTCTCACAGGACACCTCAGTGGAGAGTCTATCACAGGCCCGGAATCCTGTGTCTCCCTCCCCACTCAGGTGAGGCGTGTCCTCAGGTCAAAATGAAGATATGCTTTTGTTTTCACAGCTTCAGCAGGGATCACCAGCTCTATCAAGTGTGAATACACTGTTTGTTTTCCTTTTTCTCTCTCTGTTTGCCATTGGAAAAGTCCATTAGTGCTGAATGACAAGACTAAATAGTCAAGGGGAGAACAGTTGATGTGTTAATAACTCTTAGGTAAATACCATTTGTTATTGTCACCACTGAGACTTTCAGATAGATGGCACCATTCCGGGCCCTGGACTGGAACTGTCGTCTTGTCAGCTCTCCGTCTTTCAGCAACCTGGAAAGACAGGTTTGGAGAGGGAAGGAGCCTGAAAGGGATTGGTGAGCAAGAGGAAGGGAAGGTATGGGTAAGAAACAAGGACTCTGAAAGTGATACAGAGAGTGAGAGAGAGGAGGGTAGGCTCATATACATGCCCACACGTGCGTCAGCACACACACACGCACACACACAGTGAAGCTGAGGTGCGACGTCAGAGGGCTGGTGATTAATGGAGTTTTTACCAGATTTCATAATCTCATATTCCTTCCTTCCCAGTGCTAGGGATCTCTGCATTTATCACATTTGAGCAGCTCTGACTTGGTTCCTCTGGTTCCACATCTGCTCCTCTACTGACATCCAGGATGTGCAATTTTTCCTACCGGACCTGTCTGGGACCCAGAGCGGAGGTAATGTTGAAAAACCAGTATAAGATTCAAAGGATCAGCATAAGAAGGTCACGTGGCATCACCATGGAGGTCAGGAGACAAAAACTTTGTAAAGGATACCTCCATGTTGCGGGGGATGGTGGAAGCCACAATCAGGAAAGCTCACGTTTGCATGAAAAGATTCATGAACAGAAAAACTGGAAAACTGGCTTCTGCTCTTAGTTAAGAGCCTGGGTGACCACCTTGGGTCTGTACATTAAGCTCTCTGCACTTTTATTATGGTGTGTGTGCTTGCATGCTCAGTTGCTCCGTCATGTCCAATACTTTGCAATCCCATGGACTGTAGCCTGCCAGGCTCCTTTTTCCATGGGATTTTCTAGGCAAGAATACTGCAGTGGGTTGCCATTTCCTCCTCCGGGGTTTCTGATGGCAGTTTGAACCAAATGATCTTCCAGCTCCACGCATCTCTGGGACTGAGATCTTAAGGCAGATCACACACTGAATACTCTTTGAATCATCATCTCTGGCTAGGGATGATCAAGTATGACTTTAACACAAGGTAAAATGGCTTGAAAACAACCTTGTTGGTTAGATATCACTGTGTTCCCAGACTAAAGACCTTAAACTCTTAGAGCTGTCACAAATTTAGTAATAATTCTTTTACATTGTTTAGTGGTTAATTCTTTTCATAGCACTCTCCAAGAGAGACAATAGAGCATCAGGATTGAGACACCAAGTCTGGACTCAGCCAGTGTGTACGTGCACGCTAAGTGGCTTCAGCTGTGTCCCACTCTTCACGACCCTATGAACTGCAGCTTGTCAGGTTCTTCTGTCCATGGGATTCTCCTGGCAAGAAAACTGGAGAGGATTGCCATTTCCTACTCCAGGGGATCTTTCTGACCCAGGGATCAAACTGGTGTCTCTTACATCTACTTGTATTAGCAGGTGGGTTCTTTACCACTCAGGCAGAGGTTCAAATCTCAGCTCTGCCACACACAAGCAGGGTGAAGTCAGATAAGATTCTTTGCCTCTCTAAGCCTCAGTTTCCTCAACTGCAAGATGGAAATAACAGTGAACCTATCTCATGGGCAAAGATTTAAAGAAACAAATAAACAAATGCAAAGTGTTTAGCACATTGCCTAACTGTATAAACCCTCCATAAATATTAGATTCTGTCCACTCCATTCCCACAACACTGCTGGGAATTAAGTGTGTATTTCCATTTAGGAGAGTAAGAAACTAAAGAATAGACAAGTTAAATGACATGACCACAGTCTCCAGCCAGTTAGAGTTGAAGCCAGAACCAGAAAGAAAATAACCTCTTCATCCCTCATATCATCACAAAGTCGCTAAACTGAGCTTTCAAGAGCCTAAGCTTTGAGGGTGAGAAGGTAAAGAGAGGAGGGTAAGGGCTAAGGATTTTATCTTGGGGAACACATGTCGTTAGAAGGATGGAAAGAGTAAGAACTGAAGAATGAGGAAAGCAGGAGAAGAAAACTGTTGCAGCAAAGGAAATGGATCTTTTCCAAAGTAGAGAGGGAGGTCAGCAATATCAAAAATCATGAAGTCAAAAGAAAGGTCTTGGAATTTGAAAACAAAAAAAAAAGTCCTTCATTTATTCAACAAATATTCATTGAGCCAGACACATATGTTAGGCACATCATGGGAAATAGATGGGGAAACAGTGGAAACAGTGTCACACTTTATTTTGGGGGGCACCTCAAAATGAAACCAAGTCCCCAACGTATGGATGAGTTTGACTATGATCTTCAGGGTGCATTTTCAGTGACTTAATATGAACAGAGACCCGATTATGGGTTAACAGAAGAGAATTGAGGCATAAGGAAATAGAGAGTCTATAGGTCAACTGGGCTTCCCTAGTGGCTCAACAGTTAAGAATCTGCCTGCTAAGGCAAGAAACACAGGTTCAATTCCTGGATCATGAAGATCCCCTGGAGAAGGAAATGGCAACCCACTCCAGTATTCTTGCCTGGGAAATCCTGTGGACAGAGGAGCCTGGCAGGCTACAGTGTGTGGGGTCGCAATTTAGTGACTAAACCACCACCACCATCAGTCAACTACTCAATCAAGAAGTTGGTCTTGAAAAGTAGGAAGAAAATGGTATTCATGGCATTTATAGCTGATAGTGGGCAATACCAGCTATTCCTATTTTGGACATTTCGTTTCCCTTCCCATTTCAGTGATATCTCCTCAATACCAAAAATTTTCAACCAGAGAGCCACATTTTTGGAACATTCACATTAATAACTATAAAGTATTTGTGGGATTTGTAGATAAGCATACTCAATTCCTCCCACTCCAAGGCTCCACTGACAGCATGGAACTTGTTTGCACTCGTAGATAACTGTCACCATTCCAGCAAACACAGAGATATTTGCTTTGGATCTTTATTTTTTGTTCTCTAGAATTCAGGGTCACCTCTGGTTTCTAAGGCTTAGTGGATCTTATTTCACTGTTGATTAGTTTTGCTCACTACCCTTTCCCCTTTCCACCCTTACCCCATCCTCCCAAGTCAGATTCTAGAGCAGTGCTGTCCATTGGGACTTTCTTTGATTATGGAAATGTTCTCTATCTGTTTATCTAATAGAGAAACCTTTAACCATATGTGACTACACATATGGTAGTGCAATTAACAAGCTACATTTTCATTCATATAATTTTAACTAACTTAAATGTTAATCACCACATGTGGCTAGCACCTATAGTTTTGGACAGACAGATATTTCTAAAGAGTTAAAATTCAGGAGAGTTGCTGTTTCCCAAAGAGGAGACACTATGCAAGCTCTTCACGATTACCGAGAAATGTGTCAGTGCAAATAATTCCCAAGGCAATGAGGGAATTTCTCCTCTATGAAAAAAAATGGAATTTATATTAGGTGGGCTGAGTTTGATGTGCTTGAATATTATCAGCATACTAATTTGGCCTGAAAATGAAAATACTGCTTCTTGTAGCTCAGAGAGGTCATCTCAAATCATCATTTCCCTAACAGTGTTCCAAAGGGTGCTGATTTCATGAAGTCTTCTTTGATGAAAAAGTTCCATTGTCAAATAGGCTTGGAGAATTGGGAACACTTTTTTACCTCTCTTACAGATTCACAATGCATGTCGTAACACAAAGGCTCTGGAAAATCCTACAGTAAATAACTCTATAATACATCATTTGACTCAGTACTATTTCTTCAATGTCTTTAACCATGAAACTGTGTGTGTGTGTGTGTGTGTGTGTGTGTGTGTGTATGTAAAACATTAGTGTTCCGACACACTAGAGAAATGTTAGGGTTATGAGTATGGACTTTGGGGGAATTCCCTGGTGGTCCAGTGGTAAAGACTCGGTGCTTTCACTGCCACAGCCCCTGTTAAGTCCCTGGTCAGGGAACTAAGATCCTGCAAGTTGCCTGGTACAGCCCAAAAAAAAAAGAATGTGGACTTTTGGAAAAAGAGAGCTGGGTGAAACAATGCCAGTTCTACCAGTTACTACTAACTGTGTGACCTTAAGAAAGGCATTTAACCTTTCTGACCTTCATTTCCTTCATTTGAAAATTGGAGACAATATTTATATATAACAGGACGCATTTAGATTAAATGCAATCATGTATACAAAGAACACATCCCATTTCCTGGGATCAACTGGTTCTTCCCCAAGTTATTTTCATTGTGACTTATGAACTTAAGTGACCGAAGGACTGAAGACTTCACGCCCCCAGGAGAAATACGCTATGAACTGGTAGAATGCATGTCCTTCCTGGAAATATTTTTAAGTGAGGTATTGGAAAGCCGGATGTGACGGTGATCTTTTCTGTCTCCCTTTGTTCATCCTTCACTAAGAAAGTACACTCAGCATTGAATGGCTTCCTGCAATTTATTCTTAACAGAACAGCTAGAAGAACCCTTTCAAACCAGCAATGGAGCATGGCATTCCTCTCTGGCTCCCCATCTCTCTCAAACTAGAGCCTTCAGCATGGCCTCCTAGCTCTCTAACATTATCTCCTACTATTGCTGAGTCTATCTTGCAAACAGACTACCCTCCTTTTCTTTGGACATCTCAGGAACAGGTGTCAAGGGCCTCAGGAACAGGTGTCAAGAACCTCAGGAAGTTTGCATTTGCTGGTACCTCCAATAGGGTACCATCCCCCCACCCCCACCCCCGCCACCAGCTATCCACACGGTTCCTTTCCTTCCATCTTTCTTAACCCTGCCAAAACTTGCAATCACAATAGTATTTCTTATACCCCAAATTTTAGCATCATATTTAAACACTCACAATCTTCATCGTTTAAGACAGGTTCAAGGTTCATGGCTGGCTTCTTATATACCAGGTAATTCTCACAGTTGCCAGTGAGGTGACAGAATTCTCACACGACATAGGTTGATTTGCAGAACCAAATAACCTGTTTTGGTTTTATTTCAGCGCAGGTAGGAAGGCAAAGTAAAGAATCTCACAGTAAAATGTTCATCTGACAGATAGTAAGTCCTTGAAGTTTTGGCTGTTGTGCTCTTCGTCCAGTAAAGAAACAATTTACATCACGATTATGGATATGGGCTCCCAATCTGAGACGTCTTCCAGAAGACATTTATTCATTAACTCATCATATAGTTACTAAGGACCTATCTCATGTAGGTACTGAAAAAACAGTATTGCTAAGATATCATCCCTGCCCTCACAGAGCTTACAGTTTAGCAAGAGAAGAGTCTGAAAAAGAACAAACACATTTCAAAGAAAAACTCACTGCCCTGGTCTGCTCAGCTCAGGAAGCAACTTCCAGAAGTTGTAGGCACGTCACTGGGAGTCAGGGCTTTGCTCATTTCATCAAGTCAGTTATCTAGAGGCCCCAGATGATCTGAATCTAGTAAAGTCTTAGCAATATATTTTCTTCCTCAGGTTCCCATGAAAAAATAAAAGAGCCCAAGCCTATGGTGTAAGAAGGAGGCCACGTGTAGTGACCATAGGAGTGTTGGCTCAGATGAGAGCTTCTCAAGTGAGAGGCTGTGAGTTGTCAAAAGAAGGGGGCTTCACCTGCTGCTGGCTTCTCGCTGAGATTTTGCTCTCCCTTGCAATACTGGGGTGGGAAAGATTCTGTTCACACCCCAAGTTGGCATGGCTTAATTACCTTGAGTTCTCCAAGTCACGAGTAGCACATAGAAAATGCATCAAACTCTAGCCAAGACAATAGAGAGATATGCTGAGAACTTAATACGCCAACCTATTTAAGTAGGAACCAGGTGCCAAGAAACCGTCCCTTTCAACAAATAACACGATCTGCTAATTATCTGCAGTATTCCAGTCAGTATGCCCCGGACTCACTACCTAGCAGGGATTGCTGTTCAACAGAGAAGGTGAAGAAAGAGCCAAAACCAATTTGGAGGAACACGAGAAACTTAGTTTTGAGGAAGGGAGAGCTCAGAGAACGATCCAGGCAGCTTAGATGATGAACAGGCCAAGCCAGAAGACAGCAGAGAGCAAATTAGCAGATGTCTCTTAATAACTATACACAGACATGCAAACATTCACATGTTTACATTAATTCAAATATCTGGAAGTTTAATCTGTTCTGTGGGAAGTACGGTCAACTGCTGGGAAAGCCTCAGTTCTACAGCCTTGCTTGGAGAGCAAGGTTTGTCTTTCTTGTGGGAATGTCTCAGATTTGAGCTGCTCATCATCCTTATAATGAGAGCCATTATGGCCAGTGACCTTGGAGCACAGCTTAGTGAGATGAATGACCTTCTGAAGGTACAACTGAGTTGTTTTTCTTTCTGCCTGGCTTGGTCACCTCCAGAGGTGCTACTCAGCATTGTCAAATTACAGATACTGAGGAGAGTCTCTAACTCCTTCCTGACCATAGCTCCTGAACTGAGTTTTCTGTTTTTCTCTTCCATCCTTCCTTTCTTTAGCCTTTTTTGTTTGTTTGTTTTAACATTCCTCTAGATCCAAATCTAGGCAAGACATCACTCACTTTGGAGTGAGTTAAAATGAGACAGGAAGGTTATCCAAAAGAGGAAAGAGTATAAGAAGCAATATCTGCAAATATATCTCCCTGGAACGTGTTTCCTTCTACAATATAATTTTTTCTCTTTTTGTCATTCTACTGAAAATGTGTTGTATTGTTAGCTCTTGTTTAAGTTATCTGATTCTATATCGCATCTGGGGTTCTAAAAGGAAGTCCCTCTAGTGATTTCAACCCACTGTCCCAACATTTTAAAAATGAAAAATAGGTTGACTCTAAAGTCTTCACTCCAGGGATTTTGTTGTTGTTGTTCTGAGAGTAAATCACCATCTTCATCTTGACTGGCTAAACCAGTGGTTCTCAGTCAAGGGCAATCCAGCCACCTGCCCAACCTGGGGGACATTTGGCAATGTCTAGAGACATTTTTGGTTGTCACAACTTTGACGACCACAGTGCTATTGGCATATAGTAGGTAGAGGTCATAGATATGCTAAACATCTCAAAACACACATGACAACCAAAATAATACACAACGAAGAAAAATTTCAGCCAAAAATGTCAATTGTGCCAATTTTGAAACCACAGACGATGGAAATACAAGAGAAAACTCATCATCTCCTTTTCCCACTTATTTTTTAATCAATTAATATAAAAATAACCAAGGCCAGACCTTCTCTTAAATAATCAAAAGTGAGTAGAGGCGGCAATTGAAGTGTTTCACCAATGAGTCAAGAAGGAGGAGGGAAGATAGACTTCACACCAGGTAAATCATTCCTGAATGAGTATAAAGCCCCCTGCACCATTATTCTTCTCTGATTTAAACAGGAAAGTTATGTGATTATGCAGTGATTACAGTCCAGCCTGGACTGTGGAAGTCCTCAGTCTCCACTCACTCACTCCTGAAGGTCAAGGTAAACATCCCAGCATCCTTCTGGTTCATCCCATCAATCTGAGACCCTGAAGTTCATCCCAGCGACCACATCCACCTCACTTGAGGAGGCCACGTGAATGCTTACATGTGGAGGACACGTCACCTTTTCCTAAATCATTTTGCATATAAAAACATTTAATGCCCTCTGATTATTTTTCTTTCTCTTAGCAAGAAGCACAAGACTCTGTCCTTCTTGCAGCAGAAAAGAGCTTCACAATAGAGTCAAAAACAAATCACAACCAGACACAGCGTCATATTTCACAGAAAACTGTGTACGTTTGTTCCCCATATAGGACATACTTCAAAAGTAACAAAATAATTTTATCAACCGTCATGTTCCTTCTTCCTGTTAGAAGTAGATGTACTTTTTTCCCCCTCGTGGTACATAAATATCAGAAAAAAGTAGTCTTTGAAATATTTACGTCCGGGAACTTCATGGCTGGTTATCATTTGGGGGAGGGGGGGTGTTTAGCTTTGTGTTCAAGGCGTCAGCAGCTTCAGTTCTCATTTTCCCTCCATCCACGTGCATTCTTGCCAAATTTATATACCAGTCTTCGTCCATCCACACGTTCCAGAATTTCTCTTTTGTAGTAATATCTGTAACAAAAGACACTGGGTAAGGGGGCTGGTCTAATTAAGACAGCTGGGGGCTGTCTTAATTAAATGGTCATGTGGCCTTATCATGTTTGGAGACGTGAAACTCCTAACCTCATGGCTCGGCTGAGTTTTTCGTACGTCATGCTGCTGTTGTTTTTCTTTTTCCCCCATAGCTGGGCCACAGCCTCTGATTTCAAGAACCTGAAGATGCCCTCAGACCGGTCTTCCCACTTGATTAACCCTGGATTCTTGTCTGGATTCAGCAGGATGTCGCGGATGAATTCCCATAAGTGAGTCCCTCGCGGATCTGAGGCCAAGTGGAAAAGAGTTAATTCGCAGCTTGCTGCTGCCGCTGCTGCTAAGTCACTTCAGTCGTGTCTGACTCTATGCGACCCCATAGACGGCAGCCCACCAGGCTCCCCCCGTCCCTGGGATTCTCCAGGCGAGAACACTGGAGTGAGTTGCCATTTCCTTCTCCAGTGCATGAAAGTGAAAAGTGAAAGTGAAGTCGCTCAGTCGTGTCCGACTCTTAGCGACCCCATGGACTGCAGCCTACCAGGCTCCTCCGTCCATGGGATTTTCCAGGCAAGAGTACTGGAGTGGGGTGCCATCGCCTTCTCCAAATTCGCAGCTTAAGTCACAGCAAAGAACAGCTGGAGGAAGCCTAGAGCTGAAACATCTTCCATCAAGAGATACTCAGTACCTTGCTACCCACCTATGACACCACATCGCAGCATCCGCAGTCTTGAGTATTTAAGAATGAACTAGCACAATTTTTTAATTTTACAAATCAGAAAGCTGAAGCATGGAGAAATTAACTGACTTGACCAAGGTCACACAGCAAATTAGTGGCAAAGCCAAGACAAAAGAATAGGTCTTACCTAGAGAACAGATCTGTGATTGTCAAGGGGAAGGGGTTGGAAGATGGATGGAGTGGGAGGTTGGGGTTAGCAGATGCAAGCTATTATAGATAAAATGAATAAACAACAAGGTCCTACTCGATGGCACAGGGAACTATATATTCAAATCCTATAAATAAACCATAATGGAGAAAGTATTTTTAAAAAGGATGCAGAGGGAGGGGATACATATATATGTGTGTGTGTATATATATATGTATATGTATGTATGACTGATTCCCATTGATGTACAGCAGAAACCACCACAATATTATAAAGCAATATCCTCCAGTAAAAAATAAATAAAATAATAAAAAAGAACGTGTGTGTGTGTGAATATATGTATATGTATAACTGAATCACCTTGCTGTACAGCAGAAATTAACACAACATTGTAAATAAACTTCAATCAAAAAAAATTAAAAAATCAGTCCTAGATGACCTAGGCTAGTGGGAGTATCTTCAAAATATGGTTGACAGATTGCTGGGGATTCATTTCAGTTTGTTACTTCCCAGGAGAGCAATGCTCAACCACTTTTATTTATTAATAGAACCTCAACCAATTAGACAGCTGCAACCCAACAGTTGTGTGTCAGCCAAATGCACAGGGTTCTAGAACTCTTAGGCCTAGAATATATTGTGGTGGGGTCTCACAGGGGTTGAGGGAGTCAATCTGAAAATAAAACAGCAACTGTAATGTCATTAGCAACCAAATTCAATTCTATCCCCATTGGATTTGTAACACACAACTCCCTCCCCAAGCCCCAGTTAGAGAGGCTGTGTTCATTCAGTCCTCCGGGATGACCTGGAATAGCAGATAGCAAAGATGTTCAACCCCTACAATTTCCAGATTACACCACTTTGATCTCTTATCCCATCAACTCTTCACATCTCTGATATTTCATACACTTTCATAAGATTTCATTATTGGGGGAAATACAGCTCCACAAAAGCACTGCTGACGCTTAAGAATAAACAATATTTCTTGAAACTAACTCAACAAAAGAAAGAAGCCAACATTCAGCAAAAGAAAAAAGAATACACCTCAGCTGTTTCTTCCCACCTTCCTCCTCATCCCACCCCTTTTTTTTTTTCCTGGAGAATGGGAAATAGCCCACCCCATGCCTATAAGAAGTTATCATTCACAGAGGTCTCAGTGCTAGAACAAATAGAACAGAGTGAGGAGGAACTATCCATTGAAACTGTACTTGGAGAAACCACTGCAGAGGGGGCTGCTTGGCCAGCAAGTGATGCCTCTCTTTTCACACCGCACCCATTCTGAGGTGAAGAAATGCAGGCAGCAGGCGGAGGCAGTGTTTGCCTTAAAACTGGTGGCCTCCAGTAGCCCTCCGCTTGAATGAAAGGAAGGGCCAGGAGGCAACTGAAAGCCAGCCAACTCACTGTGTTTTTTGGTGTGGGGCTTTGTCGGGTGGTCTTGCTCCTTTTTCATATCAGGTGACTCTGCTAAAGAGAAAAAAAATGAGAACTGCTTCATTTCTCTATTTCCTACAATTATCATCTTTATTCATCCATTCATTTCACCAGTATTTATTGAGCACCTACTACATGCCTGGCACTGTTCAGGTAGTTGGTCATGACCAAAGCAGAGCAGAGATGAGAAGTGCTCCAGAGAAAAAATTTCAGGGTAAGAAAAAAAGGGTAGACGTGTGGGAATGGGAATAATTTGCAGTTAAATATAAGGTGGTCACAGAAGAACTGATAAAGGGACCAGAAGGGTGTGAGGGAGACAGTCACACAGAGAACTTGTGGAACAGCCTTCCATGCCTGAGAATAGTAAGTGCAAAGACCCTGAGGTTGATGTGCACAGAACAGAAGGAAGCCAGTGTGGCTGTGAGCAAGGGGCAGAGGGGAGCCAGTGACGTTCAGATCACTAAGGCCTTATAGGATATTTTGAGGATTTTAGCTTTTATTCTGTGAGAGATAAGAAGCCATTGAAGGATTTAGGTCATCAAACAGTTTTTTTTTTTTTTTTTTAATGAAATACCAAAATGTAAACATTTAAAACAAAGAAAGATGACTTTTAAGCCAAAGGAGTGCCTTTTTTGGCATGCAAAGTTACATTTTAATCAGCCTGACAAAGGTGCCATTGACTGGCTTGAGCTCAGCACAGAGGGCCACAGTGGACTGTGGAAACACAAATTAGTTTAACAAATGACTCATTATGGTGACCCTTGAGATTATCAACATGAGAAAATGACAGAGGCAAATTTGTGAAATAAAACTTGTTAAAAAGAAAACTAAATGACTTGGCAGTGTGTGTGTCTGTGTATATGCCTGTGTTTCTCTCTGTGTGCCTCTGTGTGTGTGTGTGTGTATTTATGTCAGTGGGCATGTCCAGTATCAGGAGAACTAAAGCAGATCTTACCAAAAAGAAAAAAGAATCCCACTGTCAAAAATCTGCCGACTTGAATACAGAGCTGATCCTAAGTGGTAGCCAATCCCGATAAGAAATTGGGCCAGTATATCACATCTCTTCTGTGGGCATTACATCAGAGTTCCCTAACTTAGGGTTTGCTGACCCACGTGTGGCTTTCAGGAGCGTTTTAATCAGACCGACACTGCTGGCAAAGGAAAAGGATCCAAGCATTCGAGATTGTCAAGAGTGGTCCATTATTTAATAAGGTTTGAACACCATTAGCTCCTAATGAAAATGGTAAAGACTAGCTCTTGTTTCTTTAGCACTTACTATGTACCAGGCACTGTGGTCAGTACTTCACATCAAGCACCTTATGTGATTGACACAATAACGCTATGAGGAAAGTACTAGCAGGATCCAGAGGTTTTACTCATAACCACTATTCTATGCCATTTACAAAGATGGTGCCACATAACATTTCATAAATGCCTTCCCTGCCAAGAATCAGGTTCAGTTCTGCAACACTCTAGTCAGTGAGGAGAAGTCATTTCAATTTGATGATTCTGTATTTCCCAACATGCATAGACGCATTCACCTATCTGAGCACCTAGACTGTCACAACTCAGAGCTCCCAGCAGCTTGAAAGTCATGGTGGGATGGATGAAAGAGTTTTAATAAGATCTGGTTAGAAGAGAAACCTCTTTTTCTGGTGGTTAAACGCACCGCCACCCTTCACTACCCGCCCCCCACTCCCTCCCCATTACAACAATGTCAGCAGGAGGGTTTGCACCTGACTCAGATTTCTCTGAAACCTGGAAAAACAAATTCACAGAAAATGCAAGGAGACTCCACTCTCCTTCTCTGTAGGTTTCTCAGTGAGGTTGCAACATCCCATCAGGATGTGACAATATTGCGACAGGTTGGCACCCACCCCGGTTTCCAAGTGATGCATCACTCTGACAGGGCCACGTTGTTCTGCAGACAAAGAGTGGCATTTACCCAGCAGGCCACAAGCAAAGCTTATTTTCAAATGGCATCCAGGAGTGGTGCAGGGCCATTATTTCAGAGCCAGGGTTGAAGTCAGAAAAACCCAAGTGTAAGCGTCTCTCAGCTTATTGGCCTCAATCCTTACTTAGGGGTTGCAAGAACATGTAATGCAAGAATCAATTACTTTGGGAGATTAAAGTACCTTTATGAATAAACTGGAAACCTTGGACCCTCTCCTGCACATATGTGTGTGTACACTCATAAAATTCTGTAACAATTTCAGGAGTTTGTGGGTCATTTAGCTGTCCATGGATTCCGTATTAAGAACCCCCAGAGCTACACCAAGAGGAAATGTTCTCTTTGAGATGTCAATCTAGACTTCCATCCATCTTAAAGAAGAACCTCAGCCAAAAAAAAAGCCCTCAGTAAAAATGTGTCCATCACTGTATGGGAAGAATATGCAGCCAAAGGCAAAAAAACCCTCGAATTTCTTCCAGCCTCTTCTTCCAGTCCCCAGTGCGTGGGGAGCAAGCTGTAGAATCACCGACCTGCCTCAGCACTAAAATCTTTTGATCTGAAACTTCACCTTAATATGATGGCCTCTCCCCCTGGCTCTTCCCCTGGCCCTCAAATAAAAGTCAGAACCTTTGAAGTTAGCCGTGTGGTTAAGTGACTCATCCTTATAAAATAATAGCTTGCTCTGAGGAAGTTGTCCAGCTTGGCTTTCTCCTGCTCTGCTTCCAGGCACCTCAGGCCAAGGTCCAGTCCAGACTGGGGCAGCACCAAGGCACAAGTTTATGAAGAGTTCCAGAGCATGACTTCAGCTAAGCTGCTTCGCAAGAAGCAAAGATTAGAAGCATTTGCATATGATTCAGCTGTGAGCCATTTCTTTACGGGATATACAAATTTCAGTGTTATAATAGACCATGCCACCCTCGCTCTAGGCTCAGCGAGTCAGTGAATAAACACATCAAGCCTGAGTTGGCATGATTGGCTTAAGGACTATCGGGCAGATCAGGAACACTGGCGGCAGCCATTTTAAGAAATGAGCAGATGACAGAGAAATCAAAACACGGCCGCTTCCCCGCCTGTGTTTATCAGCAAGGGCATCAGTTTATGTGTGGCCTCACCTCAGTGTGGCTTGTAACTTGCATTGAAACACATAAAGATATTTAAGTGCCCTCCATTTCATGGGAGCTGGAAATCTGAAGACGCAGAGGTATGACAGGTCTTTGTGGCAGGGCTGGGGGGTTGCGGCAGGGTGGGGAGGGGGTCGGGGGGTCCTGGTCCCATTCAGTAGAGACTAAACTATTCTGAAAGGGATTGATCCTTACAAGGCTGTAATTAACTATTCTACCTGGAGGGCTTGTTACCCCAAAGAATTTACCAACCCAGACACTAAATTGATTAAGTGATCGTTCTGATAGAGCTCCTGAATGGCTTATCTCTTTTTTCAGTCTGTGTTACAATTTCAGGATAGGAATCTAGGGTAAAGAGATTAAGAATCAATGAAGGGACTTCCTGGCGGTTCAGTGGTTATGACTCGGTGTTTCCACTGCAGGGAGGGTGGGTTCAATCCCTGGGCAGGGAACTAAGATCCCCACATGCCCGATACCAGAAAAAAAGAAAGGAAATTTCATGAACTGAATAAAAGTGAAAATACAACGTATCAACTTTTTTAAAAACTTAAAAAAAAAAGAATCAAGGGGCGTGAAGGAGAGTGGATTTATAAAGCTCATTTTAAGAAGGACTATTCAAAAGCAGAATAAGTGAACTCAGAAGGCAGTGAGTTCCCTGTTACCTTCAGGGGATCTACCCCACCCAGGGATCAAATTCATGTCTCCCCTGTCTCCTGCATTGCAGGTGAATTCTTTATCCCTGAGCCACCAGGGAAGCCCACAAACATGAAAACAGACATTGATTCCTATTGATTCTGAGGTTCTAGCAGGTAAGTCAGGATGCAAAAGAGAGCAGGGTAGCCTGGCTGTGAGGGCAGCAGAGCTGTGATTACTGCTTTTGGTTTCCCAGGTGCCTTGAGATCTAACCACCCCTGAGGCTCAGGAAGTGGTTGTTTCAACTTCATTCTCAGTTGGAATCTTCTGTCCTAAGCCAAACACTCAGGACAAGGGAGGCGAAACCTTAGGAAGTGTGGCAGCAAGTCAGAGGGTGACAGGGGTAGTTTCTTCAGCTCTGAAAACCTTAGTCTTGACTGAGTGGCAACAAAATTTTACCCTGACTGGCTCAATTCCCCCAGAATGGCAAATCCACTGCAGAACGTTTCCAGTGTTTGATCTAGTTCCCTAATTTCAGCAAATATTTAGAGTGACACATAATGCGGGGGGAGGGGAAGGTCAAAAAATGAATTGGCCTTCGCTCTTCACCTCAATTCCAGAAGCATTTACCCTGGCTCCCAGCCCTGTCTCATTCAAGGGGCTTGAACTGAACAAAACCTCAAACCGAAAGCTTTCGTTTTTCAGTTCTCAAAAACACACTCAACAAAAGCCCAAAAAAAAAAGGAGAGAGAGAGAGAAGGGGTTGTTGTTTGACTCTTGCCTTTCACAAACACTCTTTTTAAATCTCAGTTCTGAAGCTGCCCCAAATTAAGTTCCAGGAAAAGATAAAGTCACTTGTAATAGGTCTAAGCTCTATTTTACAGAGCCAGAGCCACAAGTTCACAATGAGATCAAGAGTTGGCATGAAACCATCTCTTCACCTTCCCAGTGTGCTCATTCCTACCAATGGACCTATTTGTAAGTGGGTGAAGAGGAATAATCTGAAAGCCCCTCTCCCAGACTCCCAACAGGCCAACCCTCTCAGTGTGACTTTGACTGAGTCATGGATAGCCTCTAGACACACCCAATCTTGAACACAGCTAATATGAACATAACTCATAACATGCAGGTGGTCTGACTAATTAGAGTCCTGATGAGCCTTCAAGCACAGACTTTAAAACTGACCCATGATTCCCAAGGTTCTAGAAGTTTTCAGCAGCTGTACCTTCAACCCAGAGACCATCTTCCTAAGTTCACTGACCTCTGGATTCCAGTGTGAGACATTCTTTTCCTAAAGCCAAAGACAGCTTGTTGAAAATTAAATAGAGACTTCTCCCCTAATATACCCACTTATTAATAATTTTATCAGATAATTTCACAAAAGCAAGTTTTTATTGAAAAGAGAGTTTTCTTGTCACAAGAGAGTGATACAGGAGGAAAATACTTATCCTAGAGGCATCTTTGCTGATCATTTTCAGTAGATAAATATGGACTCAAAAGCAGTTCTTTTATAAACCTTTCCCAGACCTTCATTGGGAAGGACTCCAGCAAAGCTGGAAATGTAGAGCATTGGTAATTCTCGTTAATTCTCAGTAAGCACTTGTATGAGGTATACTCACCCTTGGGTGTCAGGACAACTTACCAATGGAAAGGTGACCAGTGTTTGTCATGGAGATCTGGGCCCGGCAGAAAGTTTTGCTGTCCAGCAAATCTGTGGCAGTGAAAACATAAGGGACATTAAGATCCCTCTCCTTACAACATTAAATTTTGGCTTTTAGAAAAGCAGAATCAGAATGTAAAGGGGGTCTTAAGTGTTGGGGAGTTAGTTACCTACTGTGCTACCATAGTTGGTGTCGTATAAATAGTTTTCTTCTTTCCAGGTGTTCATGATGGAAGGGTCTACAAAGGACAGAAAATGGAAATGTCAGCAGTCACCTTCCCCAGGTGGGGAGTTTGCCTTTTCTTACTCACTGTTCATTATCAAAAAGGTGTGGGACAAGAAGGTGGTTTTCAGAGAAAAGAGATCAGATTCTACTTCAGTCACATGTTGATTTACAATAATGTTAGCCCAGTTTTTCTTCCAGCGCCCTGGGGGAGATGGACTTTGTTACAGCCTCATCCAGGTGTTCTACACCTGTTGCATTTTGAGGGACATGAGAGCAGTTGCAACAGTGGGATCCTATCCTAGACCAGTGCTTTCCTGGGGATGTTTCCAGTCTGCACTTAGGGGTGGGGGAGTTCAGGGGCCTGGCATTGTCATACATTCTACTGTACCGTCACCAGAACACTTTTATACTAGTTTAAAAAAATGGCAAGGACAAATAGTTTCATGATGAATGAGCATCTTTTCCTAGTAATATCTTCCTGGGAGAATTAATTATGTTTCTTTCATAAAAAGTCTGCTCAGTCTTATCATAGAATCTTTATTGCTAAAATCCAGAGTGAAACTCTTCTTAAGTTGGGTAACAGCTCCCTCCCTCCAGGACATCTCCAATAGTCTTAAGGAGTGGACATAAAATTTTCAAAATAAAACTGAAGAGAAGAAGAGGAGATTGTAACTGAATCAAATAAACAGCTTTTAAGAGTAGAACCTCATTAGAATGGATAAAGAAGATGCAGTACATATATACAATGGAATATTACTCAGCCATTAAAAAGAATGAAACAGTGCCACTTGCAGTAACACAGATGGTCCTAGAGAGTGTCATACTGAGTGAAGCAAGTCAGACAGAGAAGGAGAAATATCGTATGATATCCCTTATATGTGGAATTTGAAATTAACTTACAAAACAGAGACTCACAAACTTAGAAAATGAACTTATGGTTGCCAGGAGTGGATGGGATAGTTAGAGAGTTTGGGATGGTCATGTACACATCGCTGTATTTAAAATGGATAGTTAACAAGGACTTATTGTATAGCACATGGAACTCCTCTCAATGTTACTTTGCAGCCTGGATGGGAGTAGGGTCTGGGAGAGAAGGGACTCATGTGTATGTATGGCTGAGTCCCTTAACTGTCCACCTGAAACTATCACATTGTTCATCAGCTGTATCCCAATACCAAATAAAAAGTTAAAAAAAAAAAGAGTAGGGCCTCATTGTCTCATCTTGGAAAAGAAGTTCTTTCTTTCTTCAGAGTGCCGGGTAAGCACATCTCTTGACTCTTAAGATTTCAGACTCAAAGGAAACTCCCCTCCACCTACCCCAGAAGTAGCCCAACTCCTACACCACCCCAACATCTGGGCTGATCTCCAACAGAAGATCTCTTTTTTTCCTGGCTGGCCAAGAGCTGAGCGATCTGGCAGGAGCCGTCACCTCATCCCCACCAGGAACTTCCTGCTCGCCCCTCCTCACAGATGGAGATGCCCTCAGCTCCCTCCTGCCCAGGGTCTGAATTTCAGGTCTGGGGTGGTAAGCCACTGGCCGAGTTTCATTTTGTTTTTATAGCATAAATGGTATAAAACCTGACTCACTGGCTAAGTCCTCTTGTTTACGACATGGGGATTTAGCTGGTATTTGAACTAATAGCTACGTGCTTGGGCACCCCAAGCCCAATGTCTCGGGGTTACACCCTGTCTCCTCGTTGGGTTACCTCGTACACCTGTTGTTGTCTCTGAAAACAAACTGAACCAAAAGAGGTTTGGGGGTGTTGGCCCCTATATGAGCCTCCTCTCCCCTCCTCCCGGGGTGGACCTTCTTCCCCACCCTTCAGCTCAGCTTTCCTGAACTGGCAACACAAGAATGTCTGGATGGTCGAGGAGGAATTGTCAAGTACTTGGGACCTCTCCGGTACCACTGCCTGGCTCTTCCACTGGGGCTATCTGTCTGGTCAATAGTCGGGGTTAGAGGTGAGGGGGCACCATTCTCTTGGCTAAGTTCTATTCCTGCCTCTAAGGCAGTCAGGCCCATAAAGCACAAACCATCTGGGTAACTCAATCCCTAGTCTCTCAGGGGGAAGGGCAGGGCTAGAAAACCTAATTAACATGCTTAGCAGCTATTGTTTTTTCTTTAATAATGGTAGACCGGCCCCCTTATACAAGAGTAAATAACTGCATGGGGCCAGTTTCTGCCCTTAGTGACTCACAAATCACCCCAGGTCAAATTCTGTCCTTGGTGACTGGCACGCAAGCCTCAGGGAGGCCTGCGGCAGACTCTGTGGTTGGCCCACGTGGCCTGCATTCTTGCTGATGTGGGCATGAGGAGAGACCCTGGAGCAGGGGCAGCTCCTGTGGACTTGGGGGGACTTGCAGAGTTCTCCCTAAACTAAGAGGTCATAAAAGGGCAATATGCCAGGAAACTCTGATTGATACCAGGCTCTGGGGCACAACTTCTAGAGGCAGTTACTGTTCTCTGCAGGTCCCCTGGGAGGGAGGTGGGGAGACAGAAAGTCCCCAGGAGAGAGAGTTCAGGACAGAGAGAGGAGGGATGATCAGGCAGAAAGAGGAGAACAAAATGAATGTAACAGCTTTGGGACCGCAGACTCTACTCGGAGCTCAGAACAGCAGCCTTTGTTTGAAAGTGCTCTTAAGGCAGGAGTCAGTTCCACAGCTGCTTTGGATATCCCTACAGAAACTCCAAGGCCCCCAGTCTCTCCCCAAGTCCAGTCTCTTGGGGTAACACCTTCTCTCCTCGCTGGGTCACCTCGTACACCTGTTGTTCTGTCGTAGAGTAACTACAACACCAGTCCGGAGCTTCCTCCTCTTTATGAAACACACTCCCTCCAAAGGAGAAGGGGGAGAGGAGACACTGATGCTTCCTCTTCTCTCCTCTTGCTTCTCCTGACTCGGCCAAGTCCAACCCCCTGACTCTCTGCAGTGAGGAAGATGCCCGCTCTGACTCTGCATTTTTCTTGGCTCCTGGATCAGAGCCTGGATGCTCCCCCTGACCAACCACGGGAAGCGGAGACGTGTGGGAGGATTTAGACTCACCACCAGTCTAGAAGTCAGAAACAGTTGGCAGTCATGGTCCCAAGGACAAGGAATGAGATTCATGGCAGGGTGGGTGGCCCATTGGAGACAGCCAGGGAAGAGGCATCCCTGGATCTCCTGCCAAAATACCGGCTCCATCTTGCTCCCACACCCTCCCTCACGCTCCCTCCCAACTTGTGCTCCCCAGGCCTTGGCTTCCCAGGTTGGCTCCCCTTCTCTGCCACGACTCACCGGTTTGTTCAGTTTTGACAATGACATTGTGCGTGGACTGGAACAGGTCACTGCTGCACTGGCCTGTGAAGGGCAGATTGGGAAAGTCAGAGCGGGCCCACACGGAGCCAAAATGTGTTGCTTGGCTAAGGACGAAGCTGGCTTCATGGAAGAGTTTCTGCCAAGCCCACTGCCTGATCATTAGCCTTTGCTTCTGAGAGGGGGCTTCCCTCTCTGCATCTGTAATCTCAAGCCTGGGGTCCTTGGCCCAGAAAATTAGTAGCTGGGGCACCCACCTCAGATGGAATTATTTGGCCTTGCAAAGAGAAGACATCCAATATAAGGGAACTAGAACTTTAGATGTTAGAAGACCAGTTTCTCCACTAACAGCTACAAGTCACTTCAGCTTTCTTGGTCTTGGTTTCCTCAACTGTAAATTTAGGGGATTAAACTAGATAAAGTCATTAGATGGCCTCTAAGGTGCTTTCCCATACTAAGATCTGACACAACAAGCAAACAAAAACACAAAGCCATCTTAATTCCTTTTTGATCTTAAATGTAACCCCTTTTGGTTAGAGCCAATCTGTGAGATGTGTCTGGGTACGTGCAGTGATTCTTCTCTTATGTATGCCTTACAACTTCTCTTCAGATGTATCATATATGAAAGCACATGCATGCATGTGTGTGAACGTAGCTTCAGATGTGTCCAGCCCTATGGATTGTAGCCCACCAGGCTCCTCTGTCTGCGGGATTCTCCAGGCAAGAATACTGGAGTGGGTTGCCATTTCCTCCTCCAGGGGATCTTCCTGATGCAGGGATCGAACCTGTGTCTCTAATGTCTCCTGCACTGAAAGGCAGGTTCTTTACCACTAGTGCCACTTGGAAAGCCCCATTAAAGCACATATATACATGCAAATTCATTTTGTATGTTTGTCCTCCCCAGCCAGATTACAAATATCTCAGGAGCAGAGGTCACGCTTTAACGTCTCTGACCTTCAGTTTTCCCAGATGAAAACTTCCCCTATCAAATGGGCGCGATGTTTATTTTCTCATAAGGTCACCAAATGAATCCATTTACTTGGAGTCCTTGTATAAATAAATACTCAATAAATGTAAGTTAGTAGAATGTCTACAAAAAGGCAAACGACAAAAACAAAGGTGAGAAATCTGGCCGGGAGGCAGTCAGAGGCACCGGCAGTATGCAGTGGGACCAGACAAGTCATGAGAGGCCACAGATGGAAGGCCAGAGCTGGGAAGTCAAGGGTGACCACATCCCCTCCCATGCCTCCCTGTCTTAAGCTTCAATCAGAGCAAAGCTTTAAAGGAGTGGATTTAATTGGAGGTGGGGAGGTAAATATTTTTAATTCTTCAAGTATAAGTCTGCTCTTTCTGAAGACTCCTGGGTGTTATTTTTAGAGCCTTGTTTGGTTTGGTTCTAGTAAAAGAAAAATGAGCAACCACCTCTGAGGTGGGCGGGAAGCAGGGAGTGCCCTGGAGCTGAATGAGGTCATCTCAAACGGCCACCACTGCTGCCAGCTCAGCGGCCAGACATTGGGTCTCTTCAGTGTTGATGGCAGCTGTCGGGATCTGAATCTGGTCCATAGCCCTGGAGCTCATGCTTCCCACAGCCCCACCTCCACGTCCAAACACAGGTTCTGCTTGGGTAGACGTGCCCATACCAAAGTAGACAGGCCAGCCCACTATTCATACGTATTACTGCTTCCCAAAAGGGTTCTCAGAGGAGCTAGTTTTTTAAATAATCGTTATCAGAAGAACTTTAGGCCCACGTCAAGGGCATTCTGCAAGATAGTTGTCTCCCCTACCAAGCCTTCCAAGGCAGTGTAGCATGCGTGCGTGTGTGAACCAACTATCACTGATGGATAGCCTTTGAATGCTTCCTGTCTATGTGCTGGGTGAGGCATCAGAAGAGACATCTGGGGCTCTAGGATATCCCCAATCCCAGAAGTCACTGCAGTAAACATCCCAAACC
Source organism: Okapia johnstoni (assembly GCA_024291935.2). Taxonomy (NCBI): domain Eukaryota; kingdom Metazoa; phylum Chordata; class Mammalia; order Artiodactyla; family Giraffidae; genus Okapia; species Okapia johnstoni. The sequence continues at coordinate 14,520,541 of CM044325.1, forward strand.
TGTCCAGACCATTAGTTCTAACCATTTCTTTGACTTAGGACCTTTTAAGAATCTGTTGTAATAACATAAGCTTTCTCTCCTCCCCCAAAATAAACTAGATCTAATTTCACCTATTTTTTTTTTTTACCATACTTGTGTCCCATTGTAAGAACCTAAGTATAGAAATATTTTTTAAAATAGCCATGGCGATCTTAACCACCAAGTGATTGGGAATGAAACAATCAAACCCCGTTTGTAAGAGAAAGAAGTGGTTTTCTGAGAGTACCAAATATTATGTGAATACCCAGCTAACCCTTATCTCCTTGGGAATTAACCATAAGGAAAGAATTACATTACCCTAGATTTGTATGGGATTTGGCACACGTTGTACCCTAGGCTTCAAGCCTGTCCCATCTCACCTCCCTTTCTTGGGAAACAATAATTTGGAGGCGAGACCATCTTCAGATGTCCCTAAACAGGAACCCTGCCAGTCGTGGAGTCTCTGCCCTTCCCAGCTGACTCCCAGCAGGGAAGAGAGAGTGAAAGAGAGTCACCATTCCACTTGAGATGCTGCAGGTTGCTGTAAAGGAGCTGCCCCGCCGTCCCCGCTGCCCGGGTGAACTCCTGCAGACTCATGCTGCAGAGGTGCTCGCCATTGATATCAAACTCCTGGAAAGGGATGCAGCTGGCGTCCAGCTGGTTGGTGTCCAGGAGGTGCTGGAGCCACTCCCACACCTGGTACTTGGTCCAGTACTGAGGATGGATTTCATGCCACTGGCCTCCAAAAAACCCACTGGAAACTGCAAAAGAGGAGGCAGCCCTGTGAGTGACCTGTGTTTGTTTCCGAGCATGATTCCAGACAGGAAGGTGCACCGCCAGAAGTTACAGAGATTGCAGCCGAGGTTTGCATGCATGAGCAGAGTTTGGATGGGCTTTGGAGAGGAGGCTCTGGGAAACGCAATTCCTTCCCTAGTTGTGGTGGGAGCCAGTGATTCAGCCTCCCTACATCTTCCTGTTGTTCCTCATATACTTACCCCTGGGCTCTGGATAAGGACACAAGACATGAAATGCTTAGAGATCATGAGCTTCTTCCCCATCTCCCACAGAATACCATGAAAGCTAATGCACTGCTACAGTTTCAGCAACGTATTGGCTTCCTGTCCACACCCACATAGTTCACGTGGCTTTGTTCCCTCTCTCTCTCACACACGCCATATATACACACATACCCCCAATTCAGACCATTTTCAACCAGAAGCCTGAGACTTGGGTTCTCTTCGTTATGATGCCTTTGTTTTCCCCAGAGTGGTCCAGATGATTCATCTGCTTGATGTGCTGATGCCCCCCTGCCCAGTACTGGTTATTACAACCATTATGACATCACTTCCCTACCCAGTTACCTTCAGCAACTTTGCTTTATCCATTGAAATTAGGTCCAAAACTTCCAAGCCAGGTACTGAGGCTCTTCACTATTCCTCAAGTGACCTTTTGTCTTTTTCCTATATTGTCCTTTAGGCCAGTTTAAGGTCTACCTATGGCTCCCTGTTGGATTCCTGCCCAACTCACTGACTCCGACCACCCATAAAGTCATCACAGACTCCCACCGACCGACTGCTGAGGGCTGCCACCTCTAAATCTCCAGGAGACATACCTCCCATTTCTCCTCATGACTTCTGTCCTGTTTTGGCTTTTTTGATGGGTCTTTAACTATGGTCCTATTCTTCTTTATAAATTGTATGCTCAATTTACCCATCCTTGTATCCATCTTACCCATCCTTGTATCTCCCATAAAAACTACTCAGAGATTTTGCCATTATAGGTACTTTCTCTCTATTTCTTCAGTAAATTTGTTGCTGAAGAAGAAATAACATTGGAGCCTGAAAGAGCCTGTAAGATTCATTGATAAGATGGCTAATTCAAGTACCAGTGAAGAAGAGTTCCTTCAAGCCAATAAATATTACTGAGCTTACTATGGACTAACCATCTATGTATGTGACTCTCATACTCCCTTAACAGAACATCACTAAATCAACCCAGGGTCCTGGAGGGATGCAGAAGAGAGAGCCAGCTTCTGTTGGCATGTGACCAGGCTGTGAGCTCTTACAATCCCTTCTAAAGCAGGGACCAAGGGAGGGAGGGCTCTCTTGGAGAAGGCGAGGGGTAGGGACGAGGGGAAGACCCTATTATAGCCCCCCAAGCTGAAGAAGGGGAAATCTAACTGAGAATGACACACAGATATTCCCACAAACTCAAGGATGGACCAATAAAGGAAAATGTAGTGCGAGAAAACAGTCCCTAACTTTTTCTTCAAGGTCCTGCTAGATCAGTACTTCTCTAAACTCTAAGGAGATTATGAATCACCAGGGAATGTTTTTCAAATGCAGATTCTGATTCCATAGACTTGGGGTGAGGCCTGAGATTCTGCATTCCTGGTGAGTGTCCCAGGGATGGGGATGATGATGATGATTGTTGGTGGACACAGTTTGCGTGGCAAGGAGACACGGAACTCCAAAAGGTCTGATCCCCATAATACCCACAGCCTGGCCCTCAACACTCTCAGAGGAGAAGCTGAAGGGGGAATGCTTCCAACTCAGTCCTGTTTTTGCTCACCCTCTTGGACTTCATCCACTGCTCCCAGACTTAAGGATTGCTAAGAGCAGGAGGTCAAGATCACCGTGGGCATGAAGGTACTGTCCTGGGTCATACCTGCCACGCACATTAGGTGCCTTACTCCTCATACCTCATAACCACACAAAAGCAGGCCTAAACCCTCAGCTGGGGTCCTAAAGGGGAAGGCAACAGTGAAGGGGGAAGGGACAGGATTGAAAGAATCTAGTCCCCAAATTTAAATACATAGAAATATTTCCAAATATATTAACACACTGAGCCTAGATGGAATGTCTCTCATTCCTCCCACTTTTCTCGGTGTGTCACCAATACAGCTGTTGAAGGGTGGACTATATTTTTTGCAGCTCCCCAAGTCTCTGTTCTTTTATTTTTAAATTAATTGTTTTGCTAATTGTGCAACTCTGAGTTTGCAAACAAGAGACAACAACTCTCAATAACCCCACACCAGGCCTACAGCACTTTCTTCTCTCAATGTCACATGATTCAGATGAGAGGCGGGTTCCTGATACTGCAGCCTATTAGAACTTGGCAGAACCAGAGAATTTTGTCTCAAGTTGAATAGGGCAGACTCCCCACCGGCCTCCAGAAGTTTGGGGAGAAGCATTGAAAAGCCTGAGTTCAGCTCCTCTGTGGCATTCAACTGGTCTCCCCAGCCCCATCAATCAAGACCAGGAGCTTCTGGAAGTGAGAATATAACAGTGGTGTGTGGATTCCACTCCCTGCAGAGCAAACAAGAGGAATGCTGCCGTAATGGAGGGTCCTAGGGCTTGGGATGCAAAAGACCTTCCAGCCTGAAGGTTTTTCCCTGTTTAGAATTATCCTTCAAGGTCCCCACAGGGAAGCTCATGCCCAGAAAAGACAGCAGTTAGGGAGGACAAGCGATAAAATAAGACAAGGTCTCCCCTTCCTGTTTTCCATGCTTGTGCGGCTGGGGATTCCAAACTGAAAGATGGAGCTGCCCAGGAATCGGCCGCTTCTTGGAGAATGCAGCCCTTCCATTAGCATCCCACGCCTGCCTCCCAGACACTGTTCACCAAGAGCCACTTCCATGTTGTTCAAGGGAAGAAAGAGCAGCAGAGTCTCTGGGGAGGAAATTAGCAGCAGGCAGAGGGTGGGAGAAGGCCCAGACCTCCTTTCTCCCGCTGCGGTCCAGTGCATAGCAGTCTGCCCCAACTGACTGCCTTCACAACGAGGTGCACGGCCCTCATTAGCAACGACTGTATTCAGTCTGGCTTCTACAGAAAGCCGTGGGCTGGATCCACCAAACCCTCTGTAGGCCCCAGAGTTAAGCCCTCCCTCTTCTAATCCACCAATCCTAGATTAAAGCACCCCAGGCAAGCACATGGTCTCCTAACAAATCTACCCACCCTGTACAGAGGGAAGTCACCGGAAGATGAAACAGAAGAATGAAGCTGCTCTAACTCTCTTCTCCTTAACGTCCATGCTTCCATGCGACACACACACACACACACACACACACACACACACACACACACACACACACACACATGAGTTTTCTCTCCTATCCCATCTTCATATCCCAGCCAACACTATTAAAATGGCGTTACTTTGGGGTATCTCTTCTCTCACCCTCTCTGTCAGCTTGCCAACCTGGAACTTTGAATATTGAGAGGAGACCATGGAATATCTCGAGTGGGCTTCTGGCTGGGGCCCTGGGGACCTGTGGGGATCTCCTGCCTGGAGAGTTTTCTCCAGTCCCTCTAGCTCCCACATCCCCTGTATTTCCCACAGGCCTCCTGGCTCTCACACCCCTTGTATGCTTCATGAAGTTGGGGAATGAAGTCTAATCAGAGCAAAGGAAGAAGCTGGAAGAAGCTGCATGGGGAGGGACATGCACAGCCCCCTTACCATTGCACGTGGGGTAGCTGTCTGTCCAGGCCGGCTGCTGGTGGAGAAGATTGTTGCTGGGGTTGAGATTCATTACACCACTTGCTTCCAGAATCATGATCTGTAAGGGGATCAAACAGGCTGTTCAGTCAGTGCCTCTGGGACAAACCTCATTTCAGAGTATGGATCACAGAGCAAATTTAGGAAGAAAGAAAGAACGTGTCCTCCCGTCCACTGGCTGCCAAGCATGTTGCCACAGCCCTTTCAGTAAAAGCAAAACTGACTGGCAATTAAAAATTTCCAGGTTCAATATTCACATGCATGAGGCAAGTTTTTACAGCCACCCATTCATAAATGAATAATCTCTGATCAGGAATGAAACAGGAGGAAAATGTAATACCCACTCACCGGGTGAGTCTGGCTAGCAGCCAACTTTTTCTTTTTTTCTACAAAAGTGAAAATGTCAGAGAGATTTTGTTTGAAGTGGAATTGCCATTCGGTAAAATCCCAAATGGGTAGCAGAACAGACCCAGCACCTGTGTGGGAACCCTGACTTGAAATCAGACGTGTACGAGTTCTGACACACCTGAGCAGCCCACACCTCGGCATCCAGTAAGTTTCCTCAGCCAGGATATCTGCCAAGAGATGGGCTGGTCTCAGGGGACCTCAGCCATATTTGACCTAGAGCTTTTCAAGTACTTGGCTCTGTGATAATGCTATAAATCAATTGGTTTCTCCAACAAGACACTGACCCTTCCCTTCCTTCTTCGTAAAAAGTTCAGTCTGACATTCCCTTTCCTTTTGGTTGTCACCATTCAGTCACTTAGTCAATATCTGACTCTGCGCCCCTTGGACTTCAGCACGCTAGGCCTCCTTGTCCTTCACCATCTCCCGGAGTTTCCTCAAACTCATGTCCATTGAGTCGATGATGCCATCCACCTGCAAGCTTCACAGCTGACCTGAACGGGACTTCCTCAGTATGAGGCTCATTTTCTCAGTAAAGGATCAAAGAGAAGAGCCTTTCTTCCATGAGCCTGTTTTTGGAGTTTTTTGAACCATATGAAAATTTTACGCTTTAGAAATATTCACCTCAGTCCTCCAGCACTTACAATGTTCTTACCCTCATGCCATACTCAAAGCCTCAGAAGTATGTTCAGTCATTCAAAGGATGAGCAGCCTGTTTCCAGAAGGTGACTGAGCCTTACCCAGGACCTCTAAGGGTAACCTGCTCTTTCTAAATGTTGGAGTGGGGAGAAGCTAGCGTTACAGTAGGAGATCATGGAAAATTCTCTGCCTGTTTGGGGGAAAATTTGCATCTTCATGTGTCACCAATATCCCCAGGATGGAAACTGCCCAACCAGAGCCATTCCACTCCCTCAAAACCCCTTCCTCTAATTTAACTACTGTCCTTTGGGTCAATGTAGGGCTTAAGAGTGGAGAAAAGGAGTCTGGAAAAGGAATAAAAATTCATTCATGTATTCATTCATTCAACAGATATTTATTAGCCTTGCAATGGGTTGGGCACAGTTCTAGGAACAGGGAGTAGAGCAGTGATTAAGAGTTGAATTAGGCTAAACAGGAACATTTATGATGATTATTAACATCATCATCCTGGTTGTCTGGCAAATAATTAGGCCTGAATCCAGCCTGAGTAGAAGGTGGGAGAAGGCAAGATGGAGTGGGAATGATGAGCTCTGTAACAGACCTCAGAGAGGGGAGGTAGCAGAGCTGAGTTATACGTGGTGGTGCCATAGAGATGAGTTTTGACGTCAGAAAGAGCTGGGGTTTATCCCAAGTTCCACCACTTAATACCAACTAAGGTTTGTACTAAGTCAAACAAGTTATTAGCCTCTCTGAACCCTAGTTTCCTTTTATGTAAAATACAGACCACTATACCCACTGTATGTATTGGTTGGGGTTTAAGTGAGTCTCCATACCGCGAGCACTTGGCACCAAATAGGACATTACTGCATAGCAAGTATGTTATGATGAGGAGGGGCACTATGCCACTGGACAACCTGAACCAGCAGTAACCGTGGGCCTCAGTTTCCCCGGGGGGAAATTGAAGGGCTAGTAAATTGCTTTTGAAGTTCATTTCCAGAAATGTCTTGGATTCTCACTCTCAGAGAAAACCAACCCAAGTCAAACCTTCTTTTCTTTTCCCATCAAGGTTTCTAGAGCAATAGCCCTAAGCTAAGAAATCAGATGGGGGACTTGAAGGCAAAAGAAAGCTTCCAAGTCCCCAGCGAGGTGGCTGGGAGAGGGAGAGGGCATGGCACCAGCTACTGTTTGCTCAAGGCTAGGCTTGTTCCTTGCCAGCATTTGCTCAACTACAAGCAGTAGAAAGGTTACTGTTTAACCCTGAAAGGGCTGAAGCTCAGAGCCCAGTCCATGTGCCCTCCAGGCTTGGGGGGATGGGGGGATGTGCAGGGGAAGCTTCCCTGAAATTCTTTCACAAGGGTTTGCCTGCAGGGCTGTTTCAAAGTGGTTATTTCACTGGAAGCCAGATCTGCTGGGGCCAACTATGACCTACTTCCTCAGCCGGCTGGCTCAGGGCTTCTCTTCACCAATTCCCCAAAATCTAGAAGGCAGAGTGGGGTGAGGACCGAGCACCCAGCTTTGGAGCTGAGGAGAGGTAGGCTCAGATCCTAGCTCTCCTGCTCCCCGTGGGTGAACTTGAACAAGTTCAAGTCTGTCCAACCTGAATCTTTGTGATCTTCACTTTCCCCACTTGTAAAATGGCAACAACCCAAACTCAAAGGACTGTGGGCATCAAATGAGCTTGTGCAGGAACACGTGGGCCAGACTTCCTCTTATGACCAAATGCCCCACGAGCCCCTCTCCCCCAGGCAGACATCATTTCTCGCCATGAAGCATCCAGAACTACTGTCAACCAGAGAGAAGTCCTGAGGACTACAAGATCACAGCTGCCTCATTGCCATCTGGGCCCCCAGGAGGCTGAGCGCACTCCCTGCTGGCACCCCCTTTCCAAGGAATAGCAGCCAGCACAATGAGGGGCCCTTTTTTACAGGTCCCAGTAAATGGTTAGCACCCATAAAAGAGTTTATGTGACTTACTCCTTAGTGAGTCAGAGTTCACTGAGCTCACCCAGGCTGCTGAGGAGAGAAGGTCAGTGTTCTCAACCCAGCTTGGGGCGGCAGGGACCATGCCTTCAGGGTGGGCACAGAAGGCCCCTGGGGCCAGCATGGCTGAAGGCCTTTCACCAAGTTCTACCCCTCTTGCAGGCCCAGCTTTTCAGGTGTAAAATGAGGACATTTTCCCCCCAGCAGTATCACAAGACTGTTGAGAAGATCAAATGCGATAATAGATAATAAATGTGCCTTGAGAGTGGTAAGAAAAAGCATTATTATACCCAACTCACCCACACTCCCATATACAAATGTAGACTTTCTATGGTACATGGTGATTACCTTGTGCTGTGCTTAGTCACTCAGTCGTGTCCGACTCTTTGAGACCCCATGGACTGTAGTCCTCCAGGCTCCTCTGTCCATGGGATTCTCCAAGTAAGAATACTGGATTGGGTTGCCATGCCCTCCTCCAGGGGATCTTCCCAACCCAAAGATCAAACCCAGGTCTCCCACCATGCAGGTGGATTCTTTACAATCTTTACCATCTTTCCCCACCAGAGAAACCCAAGAATACTGGAGTGGGTAGCTTATCCCTTCTCCAGGGGAACTTTCTGACCCAGGAATCGAACTGGGTTCTCCTTCATTGCAGGCAGATTCTTTAACAGCTGAGCTACCAGGGAAGCCCAAGTGATTACCTGATGGGGTATGAAAAGCAATCCTTTTAATTTAGAAGTATTTAGTGCTTCTCTTTAATCTTTTTACTTTACCTTCAGCATAACTTTTATTATTTTCTTTAAAAAAAGTATCAATTATGGGAGGTTGAGACTTTGAGGGCTGTGTTGGAACCCAGACTCCCCATCTTTGTCTTTGAGCTATGTGACCTTGAGTGTGTTACTCCTTCCAAGCTCAACATCTTCACTGATTCCAAAGAGGGAGTCAGGGGACCATGGATGTCCTCCAAGCTTAAGGGCTATTTGAAAGGATAAGTAATGTCATGAAGTTAAAGGTCCCTGGGCTTCCCTGGTAGCTCAGATGGTAAAGAATCCACCTGCAATGTGGGAGACCTGGGTTCAATCCCTGGGTTGGGAAGATCCCCTGGAGGAGGGCATGGCAACCCACCCCAGTATTCTTGCCTGGAGAACCACATGGACAGAGGAGCCTGGCGGGCTACAGTCCATGGGGTCACAAAGAGCCCAACATAACTGAACTACTAAGCACAGCACACAGTACAGCACCAGCATACATGCTCTTTTAATATGTTTCTTTTCCTTTTCTTAAACATCAGTTCTCAAGGTATTTCTCTAACACATTTTACTTCTTCCAAGATTGGAAGCAGTAAATTCAGAGCCTAGGGAAAAACAGTTCCACCCTTTGAGCTAAAAGCAAGCTGGAGAAGGATCCACTTCACCTCATTTCCAGCTAGAGAGAGAATTCTAGGGTGAAAAGCAGTTTCTCAGCCTTGGGGTGACTGGCATTTTGGTCCAGGATGGTACTTGTTGGGAGGGCTATCTTGTACACTGCAGGATGCCTAGCTGCATCTCTAGCCTCTTCCCACTAGATTATAGCAGCACTCATGCACCACCCCTGGAAAAAAAGTCCCGGAGCCAGATCACACCTAGTCATGAGCACCAGTCAAATCAGAGCCTGTAGAAACAACAGCTCAGATTTTGTTCTTGCTGGTATAGTGACTTTGGACTAGCCTTTCTGAGCTGCTATATCCTCTCCTGGGAAACTGCCACCTAGGCTTGCTGGAGAACTGAAGGAGATTCAGGACTACGGGGCCCCTGGCACAATGCCTCATCATACCCATACCCAGTGACTGCCTCCTAGGTGGAAGTTTATGAAAATGCACTGACTACTGGACCCCCTTTGTCTATTCTCACATAGTATGTATTCTGGGAACACAGCATAAATTGTTACTTGGGGTATTGAAAAATGCACATCAAAAAAAGAAAAAAGTAAATTTTAATTCAAACCGAAAGATTGAAATGCACTGTAAGATATACAAGGTTTTTCCACCTGCATTCTCTTCACTGATTTCTCCACATTCACCCAAGACGTCACCCTTTGCACCACAATTCTAAGACTGACACTTTGGATGACAGAAGTCTGCTCTTTGTTTCAAGAGGAGGAGCCATGGGTGGGATTCAGTCGATTACAGTAGATGGCCCCTCACGCCATCCTTCCAGCCGGACACTCTTTTACCATAGGCAGCAACTCCCTGGGCCACTAGGGTTTGGCCAATCTGAACTCAATTTGGCAGAGAGACAGCACTGTGCTCTGCTGGGGTGGCCAGAACCACTCTTTATTCCCCACTTGGTTAAGGGGCCCCTTGGGATTAAACACAAGCACCCACAGTGCCCTAAGTTGCTATGGACTCAGACTACTTCTGGGCCACTCACATATAGAGATGACCCACCACCTCTGTACCCAGCCTACCATACCTTCATCAAGGGTGGATTCCCTTCCAGCACCAGCTAGACCACCATGCCCAGGGAAAATCAGTAGATCGGGGAGGGGACCAGCAGAACACCTAGCTTGACCCTAAAGTTTAAGAATCTCACATTTTTAACTGTTGCTCAGCAGCTCAATTGGGAATGGGTGAGACTAACCACGAGACAGAATCTCACTCACATCTGGGTTGAAAAGACATACTCAAGGTGTGAGGAGCTTCAAACCCAGCCCAACGTTGCTATGCTTCTGGAGGGCTGTTCTCATGGTGACTCAGATGGTGAGGATTGAAATCTTGATTCTGCTCCTTGGCAGGCTGTGTTGACCCCAGGGAAGTACCATCCTGTTTAAAGTTTCACTTTCCCCATGACAAAATTGGGAGAAATGGAGTTGATGTGCGGATCAAGTGAGAATGTTTGTAAAATTCTCACATAGTATGTCACATTCGGCAAGTACCCAGGAAATGCTAGCCGCCACTGTGGGGTCTGCCCAGAAGTCTCTCTCTGAACTGTGTTGGTTGGCTTGGGCAATATTCTTAGGGTTGAGGTAGACTCTTCAGAAGCAGAATGGTGCAATGGTGGGAAGCACCAGGCTGTGGAGTCAAATGGTCATTGTTCAATGCCTGGTTTTGCCAACTGACTAATGACTTGGACAAGTGATTCAACTTCTTTGGGTCTCAGTTTCCTCATTGATAGAATGGGGATGATATGAAAACGGTTGTTGAAAGACAAAATGAGGTAATACCTGTAGAATGCTTGGTACATATTGTACATATCACAATATACATATTAAGTACTTGGTGAATATGAGCTAGTAAGTGATAGTCGCTCAGTCGTGTCTGACTCTTTGCAACCCCATGGACTGCAGCCCTCCAGGCTCCTCTGTCCATGGAATTCTCCAGGCAAGAATACTGGAGTGGATTGCCATTCCCTTCTCCAGGGGATCTCCCTGACCCAGGGATTGAACCCAGGTCTCCTGCATTGCAGGTAGATTCTTGACCATCTGAGCCACCAGGGAAGTCCCTAATTATTATTATCTTTTATTTATTGTGTTGTGACTTATCATTTCATTGAGTCTCCAAGGTGGAAATTGAGGGCTAAGTTCATTTCAAGCAAGGCTTCTAACTTCTACCATCTACATAATGTTCAGCAGTCCCAGTGAGCTGTCACACTCTAGCCTAGGGCTGGACTCGGGCCTCCCCAGCCCCATCCTGCTCTGCTGGGTGACACACCATTAGGTTGAGTGACGGACAGCATCTCTGAGCCCCTGCTCACAGAAGCTGTGCTCTGCCTCTCTGCCCGCTTCCTGCTCCCCTTCGTCCCACCAGACGCATGCTGCCTGAGGCTGCCAGCAGCAGTAGGAGGGCACACCTCTGCAGGCCCTGGGTTACTGCCCCAACGTTTTGCTCCCACACACCATGGCTGGTTTGCAGGTGCACAGGAGAGCAGTTCGTCTAAGATGGGAGCTCCTGGTGGAAGACAGCCTGCGGATCTCTATCCTACAGGCTCTCTTAGCACATGAATTGCTCAATTAGTAGAAGAAAGGGGTCTGGGATTTGAGCTCATAAGGACAGAAAAGTGAGCAGAAGGAGGTTCCCTTGGGACTTTGGCAAAGGACCAGAGCCATGCCTTCCGGAGCCCAGGAGGCTCTGCCCAGTCTCGGGACTCCTAACAAGGCCAAGCCCTGCTCCACTGGTCTCTCTTAAACACTCAGAGAGGACCTGCCAGCAGAGACAAACAGCCCAGCTTGGGCTCGCTCTTCTAGAGCAAGTTGTGTCTTCTGCTCTGTGGTGGGGCTACTGAGAGATAAAACTAAGTGCTGTATTAATAATAATAATAGTGGCTATATACTATAGTAGCTAGGGCTTATTGAACATTTAAAATGTGCTGCCTCTTTGCTCATAGTTTTAAATCCATTATCTCAATCAGTACTCACAATTGCTCTGTAAGGCATTATGTCATTTAGCAGATGGTTCATCTGTGGCTCCAAGAGGTTATGTCACTTGTTCAAGCTCACACAGTTTTGAAAGAACTGAAACTAGCAGAGAATTCAAACTCCAAGTGTCTAGCAACAAACCCCGGGCACTTTCTGCTAAGATGGGGGTGTTTTGCCAAAGAAGAAAGATGCTCTCAGCCAATCCTCAGCCCCACCCCATCCTACACACGGTCACAGCATTCTCCTGTGCCACCTGGGGCCTCACACCTTTACCAGGTTTCTCCTAGATTCCAAAGTTCTCTGCTTCATTCAATCATGCAGGGACCTTGACTGAAACATGTTTCTTTTTTGTCAGAGCAACCTGAAGTCATCTCTCTTCTCAATATATTCAAGAGTTCTTTTTAGAATGAAAGGGGAGAAATCTGTCATCATTTTTCCATGCCTACAATATACTCAGGTAGGAATGTTTAGAACCAGTTTTATCTATGATATTCTTTTAGCCATTAAAATAGATTTATGTGTGCTAAGTCGCTTCAGTTGTGTCCAACTCTTTGTGATCCTACGGACTGTAGCCCGCCAGGCTCCTCTGTCTCTAGGATTCTCCAGGCAAGTATACTGGAGTGGGTTGCTGTGCCCTCCTCCAGGGGATCTTCCCAACCAAGGGATCAAACTCGGGTATCATAAAAGGAGTATTTATATATTCATGCAAATATATATTAATATATACATGTAGATACATGAATATATTTGCATACACATATGAATATTCCTTGTATGATTCAATAAAATGACTTTTAGTTTATATTTTAGAAATAAACCAATCCACAATGCTTTGTGCTTCATCTGAATTAGAACTGAATTAGTTCAAAAAGTAGGGTTTTCTTCTGTTGGGAGGGTGAAGATACACTGGAAGCCACCAGGGCCATAGAGCAGATCATAAGCAGGGCTTTGCTTGCATTCCCTGTTCCCAGCCCTAGGGGACTGAGAGTCAAAGCCACAGTCTGCCTTCTTCCCAGATCCTTGATTCAATCAACCATATCCTTCCCAAACTGCCTCAGAATACCGCCTCATGTGGTATTTTTACTCCTCAAGCACAAGGAGCAATTAGGCATTTTAAATAATCGCTTTTATAATGACAGCACTATCCAGACCATTCTCGGTCCTTAATCGAAGTTACCAGCAGGTGAATTCACAGCATTTGCCCGAAGGATGTTGCAACAGCTTACTGACTTCCTGTTTCAATATGACTGTCATTTCAAAAGAACTACTCCCAATGAGGAGAAAAGAAAATTCAAGTACATGTGAAATCTAACTGAATGTAACAAAGATGATAATTCATGTTTTCCAAATGAATCAAAATGTGAATCAAGCTTGGGGAATGTATTTGATCCTCTCGGAATTACATCACAGGTAGTTTCATACCCTCATAATGTGTTTCAAGACAGACATTTTATGCTCCCAGGGGCAACATCGGAAGCATTATTCCTGGGTTTTCAAGTGTTTTCATGAGCAATGATGCCATAGTGGGAACCCAAGAGTCGATTCATTATAGATACACTTTACTGACTATAAGCCAGTTGAAAATATATATCTTATGCTGATTTTTATCAGTCTCAGCGCCAGATTCAGACAAGAAACAGACACTGACAGGGGACAGGAACCAAAACTGATCAAGAAACAAGATTCCCTTACATGACCTAAGGGGCCTTTATCAATCGTGTTCAGCTATGACAAACCAAGAATAGGGCAAGCTTTGAAACCTGATTGTCACAGAGTCTTTTCAGACCTCAAGAGAAACTATGGTTTTCTCCTCCCCAAACTGCACACTCACCAGGTTTTGCACATATTTTTTGGGTCCCAGACCCTCCAAAGACCATCCACTGACCCCTACAAATCTATTGACACCGTAGATCTTTAAAACAAAATCTCTGTTGCACTCATGTAGGATTGAAATGAAAAGAAAACTTGTGGTGGAGTCAGGGTCAGAAGAAAGTCTACCCTGACCTCTGAGAGAAGCCCTGAGAGTTTTTATTCTTGCTCTTACTTGACATGAGTGTTGCACAGTTTTCCTACAATGGCAGCAGAAAAGGCCTCCCTGTCCCTCTCTATCAGCAGCTGAAGTAGGAACCATGCTGCATCCAGGACAGTCATTCTGGACCTCTGTTTGGCAATGTAGTAAAAAATTCACCATCTACCCCACCATCCTGAACCTTGTTATCTCTCTCCTGACCAATCCTTGATCTCTCTTCTTAAACAAGGTAACCATAAAGAACATATAGCAAAAAATAAAAGCAAAAACAAACAAACAAAAAACCCAGCCTACTTTTACAACCGAAGTATCCATAGGTCTTTAGAAAGGCATAGGTATGGGAACTGGGAGATTACTTTTACAATGCTTGTTTTCCTACTTGGCTGAAGAGGCCACATGGTTGGTCTACAGGCCACTTGTATCATCAGCACCCAAGAAGAAGTTAAACTTGGAGTTTCCTGAGGTCCCACCCAGACCTGTGAATCAGAATCTATGCTTTTAAAACCCCGTCTTCACCAATCCTTAAGCACTCTTGCCATTAAGAACTTCTGGTTAAAGACTCATCTACTTGAGTTCCCACAAGTTCCCACAACAAGATAACGAACTCCAGCAGATATTGGCTGTAAAATAAACATCCATAAACACCAGAAAGTCCTCGTAAAGTCAGAGGCAACACATTTCAATCAGAAGAACTCAAGCTTCAGTTCATCTGCAGAGATTCTCTCCTTGTCTTATTGCCTAACTTGAAGTAAAGCAGTTCCTAACATCCAGTACCACCGAATTGTTCAATGCAACAGTGCTCAGCAACTTAACAAGTGTGAGTCTGTGAAGGCCAAACAAAGTCCTCAGAACACAGCATTTGTAGAGGATTTTTGTAATGATTATTTCCATCAAGGGGATTTCATAGCTGGCTGAGTCACCCCTTATTCCATCCCACCCCCACCACAGCTCTTCCAAAGATTACTTAACCACCCTGGCTTTTAGACCTCATACCAAAGAAAACTGGTATCTTAGCTTTCAATGGAGAGAAACAATCATCAAGAAATGTTTGTCCTACTAGTATAGATTTTGATCCCTTCCAATGAATAGATATTCATTGGTTAGCTACTAGATGTTGGCACTGTGCTAGGTGCTGGGGGCATAAGAGTGAACAAAACACAGAAGCTGCCCTGATCAATTGGACTGTCCAGCAAGGGCACCACTTCTGAAAACGATGTAATAGCTTTTTCCAAGGTCATCTGGCCTCATTGGCCATCTCCTGCCAGGGTTACAGTAGAACAAGAGCAGAAAGAGCCAGGAGACTTGCTTTGGCATTTGGAAATGACCAAGCTTGGAAAGAACTTCAACTCCCTTCAAAAACAGGGTTAGGGCACAAATAGAGATGCAGATGTAGAGAATAGACTTGTGGACACAGTGGAGGAAGGAGAGGATAGGACGAATTGAGAGAGTAGCATTGACATATACATATATATGCTACTGTGTGTAAAATAAATAGCTAGTGGGAACCTGCTGTATAGCACAGGGAGCTCAGTTTGGTGCTCTGTGATGACCTAGATGGGAGGGATGGGGGATTGGGAGGGAGGCTCAAGAGGGCGGGAATATATATCTACATATAACTGGTTCACTTCATTGTACAGCAGAAACCAACACAACATTGTAAAGCAATTATCCTCCAATTAAAAATAAATAAATTAATTAATTAAAAAAACAAAAACAAAACAGGACTGGTCCTCCTTTCTCCAGCAACCCCAAGCCCTTGCCTTCACAGGAAACCCTCACCAAGACCTGGAGTTGGCAGCCATGAGTTTCACAAAGCAGCCTCAGCCAAAACCAATCTCCACACAGGACAGAATAAAGCAGCTGGTTGTCTGGATGGCTGCATGTCTCTCTCGAGACAATAGCGTGTTTATGTGTCAGAGGGTTAGGGGCAGGTTAACATAAAACCCACCATAAACAGAGCTGTTAATTCAGTTGCTGGCAGGGGCTTCTGTTATCTTCTGAATACCTCCCAGAGGGTATAAGCCCTACCTTTTCATTTGAGTTGGCAGCAGAGTTATTTTTTTGCACCTGTTTCTTTGCTCCAATAACAATGCAGTTAAGCATTGATTTGTTGGAAAATAAACAGAAAAAAGCAAAGAAAGGCATCTGCCCAAACAGCCTGAGCTGGTTTGACGGCGCGTCCATGCCAATTTGTTTTTCCTATAAAAACCAAAGAAAAACCTGTGCTTTCAGTTTGAATGCTACCCTCCCACTCCCTAAGAAGAAAAGGTGGTATCGAAGAGACCAGCCAGAGCTGGCAGGGCCCAGGAGCCAGAAGACACTGTACTTTTCCATTGGCTGGCTCTACGAGGGCGCTGAGGGGTATCTGAGATCTGCAGAATGACATGGCCAGCCTCCAGCCAGCCCAGGTTAAGATCCTGAATCAGATTAACAAGGCCAGAGAAGGGGCTGCCAGGGTATGATCATAACCCAAACCACACTCTTCCAAATGGTTGACTTCCAAAAGTCAGTAAGTTCGGGGAGTAGATGTGGTCTCTGTGTTACCTCCCCAGGCAGAGACTCAGCGTGGCTCTCCCAAAGGCTTCTTTCATCCAGTCCTGAGCGATGAGCATAATTTGAAAACCCCCAGTCCCTGGACCATAGCTTTCCCAATGGGGAAAGGAGGTTAGCCATACCTACCTCCAAGGCAAGCTGTGTAGACTCACTCATGTCCTGCCAAGTGACTTGAGATCCCAGGTCTCCTGTCAAAAGGACCTAAGATGTTCACTGTATGATGCCCGTATTAATTCAAGCATCACCGAGCTCTCATTTCCCAACAATTTGTCAATATCACATGATGTGCTCAAACCAGAAAGGGCTACAAAGAGCTAAACAAATCACTCAAATGGAGATCATGACAACACTAATTAAGCGGTGGCATCATCACCCAGCCTTCAACACACACTGTCAGGCGAAGCCTCTTAATATCTCTTTTTTAAGCCTTGAGCGGAAAACCTGGGACATGCAGGCAATGCGTGATGTTCCCTGAGATTACCACCTCCCCACAGCTTTCTCTCAGCCATTGGGCTTTCATTATCACCAGACCACTGGCTTAATGGGGAGGGGAGGTCACAGCAGTGGGGGGAAGCCTCTGAAACACCTCTTCTCAAGGAGCATTAAGAACAGGGTGTTCTGACAGAAGAGGGATATGGCTGGCTGAGCATTCCCAAGCATTCTTGTCATAAGCAGGGCAGGGAGTGGACTGCCTCGGAACCAAATTGGGCAGCCAGAAAAAAAAAAGATTTAACAACACCCTCAGTTGACTGAAAAATAAATAAGACCCAGGATGCAGGAATGTGGGAAGGGTGGAGGGAGGTTAAGAGGCTGGAATCGGAGCCAGGGAGGGTTGGGATGGACCGGGACAATGGATTTGACCAGGTCGAGATTAAAGTTTCTTCCCAGAGAAAAACTGAGATGCCCCAGCCAGGGAAAGATCAACAGCCACCAATTTGGGATCTCACAGATGGTATAATTACAAAACAGAAGTCAAAACTATGACAAGGAAGACAGTTTATATTTATTGAGTGTTTATGATGTGCTAGGCATTGAGCTAGGCTTTACAGGAATCGTTTCATTCACTCCTTGCAATAGCCCCAGATGTGGATACTAATATTATCTCCATTTTTACAGAAAAGGAGGCACAGAGAACCTGAGTAACTTACTCAAATACACAAAGCTAACAAATGGTTGGATGTATTATAATAAATGTATTGGGGTGTGGAGGGAAAGTGCCATATAACTTTTCATAGCTTTGAAAATGGACCCTTGTATTTCCAAAGACAAGGTGGATGTCTTTTAGGATTGCACACTTTTATTTTTGAAGCTGAGCTCCTTTAAGTACAGCTGTATAATTTTTTTCCCCAAATGTGAGCATGAAGCATACTAAGCATCCTTGTGCCCTAAGTTGGAAGTTATCTTAGTGTCCATCTGGGTGGATGCTACCGAAACACCCGTTCATGTCCATCCAAACCCATCTGTCAAAACTTCAGCCTGGCTTCCAGTTGAAAGCCCCAGATTGACTCAGAGATTGGGCTTGGCTGCTTGAAGTCACCTCAGACTTATTACCCATGATAAAAGAGCGGTAATAATCACAATTGAAAAATTAAGGGGAAACTATGCCTCCTTTGGAAAAGCATCTGACGACTAAGCCATCACACACGGGTCCTGATGTCAGACCCATGGTGTCGTGGACCTCACACCGATGAGGGGAGGGCTCTGGGATCCTGCATTCCATCCCTCTGAGAAGTCTGGGAAAGTTCTCCCCGACCTCCGTCACACCCATGACCCTGCAACTGTTTGTAAAAACGTAGCCATAAAACAGACAGGACTTCACTAGACTCATTCCAGCAACATCTTTGCAACTTAAGAAACAAATAATACATGAATTTTCTCATGCATTAGAGCATTGCCTCTTTAGAAGAAGCAGGGTTTTCTCTTTGTACAGACAATCATTAAACAACGATAGACAAGAAAGTTGTGTTCTTTTCTAGAGCCTTGCTACAAGACCTATAGACTCTAGGCATACTGGGTCTCATTTTCCCTTCCAGAACACACTTCATTCTGCCTCCTCTAGCTCCCTAACCTGTAGAGTAAGCCCTCTGGAAAATAACACATGAAAATACTCCTCGGCAAGGCAAGCGACTTCCAATCAGAAAGGTTTTCCCAGGGACCGAATCCCTTCCAGCTGATTATTCAGGTATTCCTCCCCTTGCTTCAGTGGACATCTTTGACACTCAAAATGTTCGAATCAAAACAGCCAAGGTCAGCTAGATGAGCATGATAAGAAGGAGCTAGGGCTCTCCCTGCAGCTTCCCAGAATCAGGAGTTGTCACACATTTGAATAATTTCATCATATCCAAGGGAGCCCAGCTACAAGACTGGCAGGACTCAGTGCAAAAGGAAAATCCAGAGCCCCTTGTGCCAAATGTGTTAAGAACTTCAAGACAGCAACAACAGAGCGTTAAACCAAGCACAGGTGCTTTCTAAGTGTTTGACCCTGTATGACCGTGGTGGCTGTATTCCGCTGACCCCAGCCCTGTCCCGGGAGTCAGTCCCAACTCTTGCCTTTACCTATGCCCTTGCTCTATCGTCATGGACTTTGCTGTCTAAAGCTCCTAAAGTAGTTAGGAGAATCAAACAAAATATGACATGGAACATGCCTGTAATAGCAACTGGCTTATGGCAGCACTCAACAAAGGTTATCTGTTATTAGCATGATTATTATTATTGTTATTATCTTCCTGATGCCAAGGTCCCTTGACAACTCCAAAGTTACCCATAGGCAAGAACAATGGGTGGGAAGCAAACACACCCCACTCTGACAGAAACTATTTATTTTATTGCTGCTGTTCATTTCATTAGCCATGTGTGAGAGAGTGCTATAAGTTAGGGACTCTAAGCCTGCTCTTTATACTGTGAACCCATCTCGCAATCCACTGAGGATTATGGACTCCTCAAAATAACACTTTTGAAATGACAAAGTAAAATACTAAGATTAGAAAGGAAGTTTATATTGAAATACAATTTTCAAAATACTTTTAGAAATAAATGTGTGATAACATAAAAATATATGTGCTTCTTTGTTGATGTTTAGCTGCTCAGTCGTGTCCAACTCTTTGCAAGCCCATGGACTGCAGCACGCCAGGCTTCCCTGTCCTTTACCATCCGAGTTTGCCAAAACTCATGTCCATTGAGTCGGCGATGCCATGTGCTTCTTTATTAGTACATTAAACAAGAATAGCTAGTGCAGGTTCAATAACTTCCATGATATCAAAGGAGTGATGAATATTGATATTTTAAGACATCTATAACAAGTGCAATGTGATATAAAAATATCTGTAATTGCTCTGCGTGACAGTTACAACTATTGCTACTGAGGAGTTCAGTATGCTACACTTGTACTGAAATTGAATTGAATTCACATTGAATATTGAATTTTAAATTACTGAAAATAAAAATGTTATTCGTTTTCACATCCAAGTCCACAAAGCCTCTGATTTCTCCCCATGGATACTAACAGATCCTTGGATCCCAGGTTAGAAACCTTTCCTGTTTTGTAGCAAGGACTGCTTGTTTAATTCAAAGAGCCTCTAGCTACCAATTCTACATGACCAGAAACCTCATTTGAACAGTTTACAGGAGGCAGACCCCATAGTGCCTTGCCAAAATAAGTAGGGATTTTTTCCAAAGCCTCTAGAATACCCAGGGTAGTCAATGCCTTAGCTGCCATGGCCAGTTAAGTATCTGGAGACACTCAAGAATTTAAGGGGTGGGCAAGGTATATAAAGTTGTGATCAGTCATGTGGCCTGCCGGGAAGGAGATCAGTTTCTTCTGGAGACCTCTACATGTCAGGCATCAAGACAGGATAAAAAAAACGTGCTATGTACTGATCCCAAGTCTTCCTTGAGGCTCCCATGGGTGGTGGTTTGCAGCCAGCTTAACACAAGGCTCCACTAAGAGATTCCCCCTTCACACGGCTCATCCTGCCTCCCTGCTGCCCACTCTCCCCACTGAAAACCTCGTTGCCTTTCTTACCCAAGGTCACAGTGCAGAATCAACGTCAATCATTTTGACAATCAAAATCCCAGAATTATCCAGCCACTCCTCCTCAAGAGAGACTCACTGAAAACACCCAAATTGAGGACGGATCCTCCAATTCCATTCCACAACTACTAATTGTTCACTCATAAGCATGGGTCCATATGCTTTCAGATTCTTTGTCTAATTTAATCCTTATAACAGCCTGTGCAGATGTTATTACCCCCATTTTCCAGATGAGGAAACTTATATTCTGGAACTTAGATAATTCACCCAGTGTCACTCAGCTGCTCAGTGACAGAGTTGAATGCGAACCCAGGTGTTCTGACTTTAACCTCGTATTCTTGCTACCACATTCCAACTGCTTCCAGGCACCAAAAACCCATAGCCTCCTGCCTCTTGAGATACACAAGCAGCCAAAGTCTACACTTCACCCATGTTCCTCAAGCCACAGCCTCCGGTCAAGGGAGTTAGAAAGGCATGCGAGGTGTCCTCTGATTTTCTCAATGGACATAATTGAGACAGAGGCTGAATTGAGGCCAAATCTAAAGTCCAGTTGTGAAGAAAACAAGCCTTGTGAGTAGTTACCATGGAGACAAGGCTGAAATAATCTTCACCTTTCAGGCCCCACTTACCTCCTCTAATAGAATATATAATTAGTCCTTATGAGAGAATTTTTTTAAAGGTTCCTCAGAGGGACCCCCCAAAAACCTCTTTGAGACAGTCATATGCTCCAAGCCCCATTGTCATATATAAAAGTAGGCCTCTTTCATAGTCCAACAAAGACTTGATAGACTTTTGGAAGAAGTCTGCATCAGGTCAAGAAAGGGATGGCAGGTGAGCTAAAATTTCTCAAATCCACAATTGTACCAATAAAAGTCTAGCCCCAAAGACCATTTATGTTGTGTCTATGATATAGAGTGAGGGGTATGTGGCTGAATAGGAACTTTTAAATTCACCACAATCACAACATCAAAAAAAAAAGTGTGCATCTGGACAAGGACCCACAAAAGTAAAAATAAGTAGTTATTATAATAGTGGGGTTCGTGAGGTAGTAATCGAAATATTATAGTAGGCCTTTTGGCTCCTTTTGATTTGGGACTTGGTTTTCATCAGAGGCACGTTTGGAATGTATGAAGCATATTTAAAATGCTGGTCATATTTAAAATAAATAGATGGATACCCTTAATGATAACGAAGATGCTGCTGAAAAAGGACAGGAAGGAAACTCTTAGGGCCAGGGTGTGGGGGAAAATTGGAAGAGAAGACATAATATGAATCCAATGAACCAGAACAAGGGGCTCAGCCCTGTAAAACAGACCAAAGACAGAGTGTGGTTAGGTGCTAGTGAAATCAATTTTCAAAGGAGTATTTTACAGGGTATCTCTTTTAAAACAAGGCCAATTAAAGCTCTGGGAGCCTCTTTAAATGGGCCATCCTGCTTGACTCTATTACAAGCTCTGATTTTTCCAGACTCAGGCCGAGGGCCTCTGGAAAGACTGGCATCTCCAGGTGGGCTGCCCAGTGGCTGGGCCAGCATGTTCCTCTTCTGATGACCCCTCAGGTCTTCCTCTATAGGAGGTGAGTCCACACCCATCCAGTCTACCCAGTAATTCATGGACAATCAGTCAAGTGAGCTGACCAGCACCACACAATCTGAGTGGCCTCCATGGGGGCCTAAACATCCACTTTTCAGCCAGCTGCTTTGGGGTTTTACAGCAGAGGGCATTAGAGTGCCTACTCGGGTACACCAGAGGCTTCCAACGGTCACAAAACAGTCAGCTTCATCTGCTTCTATACTCACACTGACTTCGGATAAATGAGACAATTGATAAAGATGGGATATTGTCATGGGAACTGACTCAAGCACCCCTAGGAAGGTCTCCCGGTATCCAGTCTGCAGTACCTCCACCAGGCATATCCCTGGGTCAAAATTCTGAAGACCCCAAGGAAGCCATATAAGGGCTCCCACTGGTCTTCTTTCCTGTCTCATCCTTAGGAGGGCATCTCCCATCCCATTCTCAGCTTTCACAGCCTCAAGTTAAACCTGCTGTCCTCTAGACGTAGCTAGCTTTCCCCAGTCATCAGATTCTGAGGACTGAAATGTATCTTAAGGATGATCCGGTTCAAAATGAGGAATCCAAAGCTCAGACAGGTGGAGTATGTTGCTGTGGGCACACAGCTTTGTTGGGACTACAAAGCCAGGTCCCCTGATAGCCAGTCCAGGACTGTCCTGCACCCTGCCTTGTCCACACCGTGCTCCCATCACACAAAAACATGAGTCTGGAATTCTTCAAGGAGAATTCGTAAAGAACTTTTTTTTCCCCCTCTGAAGTCCAATAATTCTTTAATCAAATAACTCTGAAGGATCCATGAAAACGTCTACTCTGGCACATCTTAGCTTCCTGACATCAAAGCCACTTGGCTTGAATATATGTTCCATCTTAACATGAGCTGCTGTGGGGACCCATTCTCCCTCATTACAATCTTTGTTTGCTGTACAGCTTAACAGCCTGGACCTTTAAAGCCCTGTCTGATTTAAATAAACATAACAGTCACATATATCTAATAAGAGCACAATTGCTGCTCCTCAAAACAAATCATATGATTTAAAATCCTATTATGAAAAATTAGATAAGAAAATAATAAATAAAGTTTATTATCTTCCCTGTCGCTTCAGTTATTGCGCAACAGATTTAAGAGAACCCCACCATGACACGGCTGCCTTCCTGCCTCAGTCTTCAGAGACCATCCCCCGCGCACTGCCGGGTGCCTCTCCCCGGCTACGAGCTTAGCACGGTTGGTTACCCAGTAACACAACCAGGGCGAGAAGCCAGGTCTCCAACACCAAAGCTGCATGGAGCGAAGCCTCCCAACTGGGGCCTCTCCCACAACAGAAATGATTGTCACTTCAGTTCTACCAGAGAGGGATCTTAACAAGAGAAATGGTCTGAAACGGCAGAAAAAGGTATCACCGAAAATCAGGTTCCGACTTTGTATTTGATTCCTTCAAACCGTGGCATTGCTTCTCAAGTGTGTTAGCAGTTTCTACCATGGCGTTCTCGGTATCCACCCCACCCCATCTCCCAGAGGTCTTTGAAAATCCCATCTGTTCCAAAGGACTTGGGGAGGACTCCAACTGGAGGAAGCGAGGCAGAGACTGAATCACTTTTGAATGATTCGTGTAAACCTCTATGACTGCGCCTGATGCTTGAACATTAAACAGGGTTCCTACACTGAGTTTTCAAAAAGCAAGATGGTCTAAAGAACACAATTCAGGGCTAACCTTAATTTAGGGGTGGGGAGTAGGTGGGAATGAGGAAGAAATAAAACATTACAAGAATCCACCACACTAAATTCTACTTCCTAGAAGTGAACTTTGACCCACAGCACACACATTCTGGCCTAGGACCTGATAGGAGTTCCTTCCAGTTTCTGGTTAGCTAACTGAATGCAGCAAATGAGTAAATATTTTAGCCTCTCAGTTTCCATTTTGTCTCGGCCTTAGAAATTATCAAAAAGGTACTGAAAGAGGATCTGAATAAAGTCAGTAAACTAAAGGGAGTACAAATGTGGAATCATGAGTGTGAACATAGGACTTCTCAGAGGTCCAGAAAGGCCCAAGGCATTTCCATCTGGGGGCAGCCACAGTATATTTTTTTAAAAAAGGAAGAAAAAAAAATTCAAAAGGGTATTGTTTGAATTTAACAAATAGATGCTTTTTAACTCAAAAGAAAAAATATAATTGAATTTGAGATTTTTCATACATACGAGGCCTGGATCTAATGCATCACACTCCCCACAATCACCCTAAAATGTTTCCGAATAATGCCACCATCTTGAACAGTAACGCAAGACAACTGAAAGCGCAGTTGTTCTCTCAAAGTTACTTTCTTCTAAAGTGCCTCTCTAAAATAGTTTGGAAATATGGAGGATTATCTCCATTATATTTATTATTTTTCAAATGTGATCACACATTTTCAAACAACCTTCATTTCACGTTCCACTGTCTTTTAAAGCCTGTCCACATAAGCCATTAGTGATCGTGCAGAAATAATGTAATCCTACACGATTTCAGATTATAAAAAGATGAAATTGATGAGTTATTTCATAGTCTCGGGACTCAGGTTCTCAAAAAGAAGATAAATGGAGCCTTCTACAAAATCCAAACGCAGCTATTAAAGTCTTTCTCCTTTTTTTAGAATTAAAGATTATTCACTTTTATAGGGCTACATAAAGTCATTCTTAAAATCTCTTAAGAGCCTTTCCTGGTAGCATCCCTTACCCCTAAAATTCTTCCTAGTAACACAACTTCATCTCTCCTGTTGGAAATCAACTCTTCCCTTGACCTCAGTGGAATTAGTGCATGACCACTCATGAGCCCCAACTACACTTTTATGTAGTGAAAAGCTCTATCTAAACACATCCTCACAGCCATGCCTACAGAACAAACTCCTGAATTAGACCTGCCATTGAAAAATTCTCCGGTCCAAACACTCACTCACTTTATCCCTGTTACTAAGGTCAGTGTGGCGAGACACCTGTGAACTTAGACCCAGAAGCTTACACTTCATCTTAACAAGATTGTGCTCCCACAATCCTAGCAGTGTCCTAAATCTTGGCAAAGACGGATGGTGAAAATGTCACTTTCCTGACTCCGCATCATCATTTACCAACAAGAAGATTATCTCCCCACTGTTTCCAGTTCTGTCCACATGGAGGCCAATACTTCTCCATTGTGTCCAAACAAAATCAAAAGAACCCCTGTCTTAGAAGACATTTGGTGCTGCTGACTCATGTCTGCCTGTCTTGTCACAGTATCGCATCATGGAACAAAGGGCTAGTCTGTCCCCTTGAGATATGGCAAAACTCTTTGCCAAAATTGTTTTTGTTTTCTGGACAGAGATGTGCAACGCTCCCCAATACCCTTGCCTACCCACACTTCCTGAACACTTTTTCTAATTTGAGTGCATACACCTTTGTCTGTTTCCAGCCATTTTCCAACACCAGAATATACTGAAGATGAATCTGCCCTTCCCTAAAACTAATGGAATGAATCAGGAAAATCACCAACAGAAGACATCTCTAGAAAATGAGAATGTGTGTTATGAGCCCCAACAGCAATTTAGACAACCAGTTCTTCACTGAGAAGAACCTGTCCCCAGCTTTCAGAATTTCACAATTCAATCCAGGGAAATGGCTTTGTCACAAAAAGAGAGGGAAACCAGGGGACTTTTAAATTCAGTGATTGGAAGCCCAAACTCCACACAGGGAGTTCAGATAGCATTCAAAGTCAGCCTGCCGCCCTCCAAAATCAAATTCTAAGACGACCCAGTGAGGTGAACACAGCTGAAGTGCATTCACTTCCTGCCAGCTGCCTCCGGGAGTCTCTTTTATTTTCCTCTGTCTGATTCAAGGCAGGTTTCTCTTTCCACTCAGGTATTTGAATTCCAGACTCCAAAGAAGGTTTAAAAATAAGGACTTACCTCATCTACCTAAAGATTCTGGGTGGGAAATCCAATAGCTGTGGCGAATGGAGGGAAGACTGCTAGAAGCACTCACGCCAGCTTGTACGGGGACAGGGAACCAGGAGTGTTATCACGTCTGAGCCTTCATCAGAGTGAAGATCAATGCACATGACAATAATTTTAAATCATTTTGTAGGATGTTAAGCAATAAGCCACCAACCGGGAATTCCCTAAGTCACTTCCCCCTCTTCTGATTGGCTGCCGGGCCCTTTAAAAAAATAAAATAAAGGATTACAAACATTTGCTCATTTGCATTTGGCCAACTCACACGTTAGTGTTCAAACAAAACAGGTCTAACCAGGTTATGCCTGTGTCTCGAGAACAGAGAGACAACCTGTTAATGGATGAGGAATTGATTTGGTGGTGACTGTTCTTTTCAGCTTAGAGGCTGTTTCAGGTGAAAAACACCAGGCTTGCTCCCCAAAGACACCACCAGGAGGGGAGAATGTAAAAGCAATGTGAGCAGAAGCTCAAATCTGGAGGAGATGGTGGTATAGGGGATTCAGGAGCTCTCTTAAACCTCTGTCTTCATGTACTAAGTTGTGTTCTGTCCACTCTGCTTCAACATCAAGATCTTTTTCCTGGCTGCACAGACACCAGGTTTTTATGCGGCTCCTGGCCAGGTTGCCAGAAACATAAATTCTCTCTCCAGGCACCATGATTACCTCCTTGACATGGACCCTTGGTAATTTCAGTGGACTTTGAAAAGCCCATCCCCCTGGCCCCAGGTATGAGCTTTGGAAAATTTGAAGGAAGGGTCCTGGGAGGGAGAGTCTACCCTGAGTTGAAAAAGTAGAAGAGTCAGCTGTCAACAACGCAAAGGCCTGACTATCTGGATGTCTGCTTAGCCAGATTCTTCCTCTTGACACTTCCATGGTCTTTTGTTTTTTAACTATATATCAACCCTCCCTATAGGAGCTCGAGAGAGAAAAACCAAGATACTGAAACTAGAAATACAGCAACACACTTTGGGCAAGAAGATGGAATTTGAGGGAGGATCCATGGATTTCAAATATCCACACAATTCCCCCCCCCCTGTGTAAAGATGGTGGGAGGGTAGGTTTCTGATCAGCAAACCTGAAGTTTGAAGGTTTTCGGAACACTGGGCTCTGAAAATCTTTCTATCTCCCTGGCTTTCACTAAAACATTCCCCCTGGCCAAGGGCCTGCTTCACTGGCTCACAGACGCCCTTCCTCCAATACAGGTGAATGTCAGCTCCTTGGCAAGGAAAAATACTATGAACTTTCTCCCTTGGGTCTCCTTGGACACTGGCCTGGCATGAGCTAAGCGTCTAAGCGGATTTCTTTAACTCACCAGGCCTCCCCTCTATGAGAGGGGAAAGGGAATTTGAGTTTTGGCAAACAGACAAAGATTTTCTGATCAAAACCAAGAAGTTCCTTGTGCAAAAAAGGAAAGTCTGTACATGGGCAATGACTGAATAGAACAAAAAGTAAGCTGTTGCCCAACAGGAGGTGGACTAGTGAGTGGACGGTAGCACTCCTTTTCTGCTGGTTGTCCTATGTGGGCACCGTGTTTGCTGAGGTTCTGGAAGGTGTAAAAGACTTGGTGGGAGGGTAGGTCCAGGAAGATCTCAGAACTCAAGCAGGTCCTGAAGGTTTTGAAGGTTTTGGAAGTACACTTTAAGGGGGCTCTGAAAAACTCTTCTATCTCCCTGGCTTTCACTAAACATTCCCACCATTCCCTACCTTCAACCTGCGTGTTTCCCAAAGGCCTTGTTAAAACA
Organism: Okapia johnstoni; assembly: GCA_024291935.2. Taxonomy (NCBI): domain Eukaryota; kingdom Metazoa; phylum Chordata; class Mammalia; order Artiodactyla; family Giraffidae; genus Okapia; species Okapia johnstoni. The sequence continues at coordinate 14,548,349 of CM044325.1, forward strand.
CAAATATCTGATAAACACAGTAAATGTCATTAGTGCCTATTATCACATTAGCCTTAATTAGTCTATCAGCTCCAGATCTGAGAGCAGGGCCCTCAGGGAACAGACTGGGTTTTGCTTGAAGGATGAATCAGGAACAATCTGAACTAGCAGCTCCACCCACTTCAGGGGGGTGCTGTGTGTGTGTGTGTGTGTGTGTGTTCGTGGGAAGGGGTGGTGGGGTGTTATGAGTACCAGTGTAACTCCGAGAAGCAAACTTGATCTTCTTTACAGTTTTGCCTGAGATTAACCTGAGACAGCAGGGCATATGTGGGAGGTAGGGGGTGTGTGATCAAGAAGTGGTTAACTTCAAAATCAACTCCAAAAGTATGTGATTCTCAGGTCCAGTCCCAGCCACCTTTAATTGCAGGCTCTTTTGTTAATATTTCTAGTTGAAGAGTTCCAGTTACATCTCCAATGTCTTCATCCACTTCCCCTGCTCATTTTCTATCAGAGGACTACTCCATTAAGGCACTCCTGAGAAGAGTCATTTGAGGATGGAAATGATGAAAGGGGAAGGAAAGATGCCACCCCGTTCTCATAAACCACTTTGTTTGTGGAGTCTTTATGTACATATACAAAGTACCTAACAATGTGTCTGGTCCTTAATGGGTTCTTATTAAGTATTGTTTCTTTTCTTTACTTGAGACTTAGCTAAACCTCCCTTAAAAGCAAAAATCTTCCTCCTCCACCCACCCCCCCCCCAAAAAGCTAGATTTTTAGGTCTGCTACATCCCTTCAGAGTATGAGGTGTTTTACCCTGTGGTTAACTTCAATATGACACCACTTACATCAAATTCGACAGATGGATGGTTACAAAGATAGACAGACAGATGGATCAATGGATATCACATCCATAGAGAAATTCCTTCAAAGTATGAGGTCTTTTACTCTGTGGTGAAAGAGACAGCACTTATATCAAATTAGATTGATGGGTAGATAGATAGAGATAACAGAATGGATGGAAGTCTTGATTTTTACATCAAGACAAGCTTGATTTGTACAATCAGGCTACAAGGGCTTCCTTGTAGCTCAGTCGGTAAAGAATCTGCCTGAAGTGCAGGAGACCTGGGTTCGATCTCTAGGTCAGGAAGATCCCCTGGAGAAGGGGATGGCAACCCACTCCAGTATTCTTGCCTGGAGAATCCCATGGACAGAGGAACCTGGCGGGCTGCAGTCCATGGGGCTGCAGAGTCGGACATGACTGAGAGACTAAGCACACACACAATGAGAGGGGAGGGAGGAAGAAGACAGGCATGGGTCATACACTGTAGCGGGGTTGATGCTTTGAGACCCATGGGCCCTGGAGAGGGATCCTCTAAGGCTGGTGAACCTCAGACAGGGGAGGAGACAGGGGGCAGAGAAGACCTGTCGGAGGAGATAAACTTGAACTGAGCCCTGAGTCATGAGAAGGCCTCGCAGGAGCCAGGTGAACATTGCAGACCAGGGAACGGTGTTGAGAGGCACAGCTCAGCACGCCCCATCCACACAGCTATCTCCGTGAGCCTCTGTGGAGACCCCGCTTAGAGCCTGATTTAAGGACCAGGCGTGCTCCAGGCAGAAGTATGAAAGTTCCTTTTAGCGACTAACAGTAAGGCCATGGCTGCCAGGCGTGGACAGGGCAGGGGAGATACCCAGAGCCATGGCTGGGAGAGAAGGGAGGGAAAGGGAAAGTGCCAGGGGACCTGAACCCTGCTCACAGCCTTGGAGGCTCAGCAGGAACTGAGAGCAAAAGGGACGGAAGAGAAGAAGGCCAACTCTCTCAGGCCTCATGTGAAGGGAAGAGAACCAGCTGGGTTGATGGGGAGAAGAGGGAGAACTCGTCCAGGGAGGGGCCATCCTGGCAGGCTGAGGCCAGGAAAGTCATCCCTTGTAGCTCAGTCAGTAAAGAATCTGCCTGCAGTGCAGAAGACCCGAGTTCGATCCCTGGGTTGGGAAGATCCCCTGGAGAAGGAAATGGCAACCCACTTCAGTATCCTTGCCTGGAAAATCTCATGGACAGAGGGAGCCTGGTGGGCTGCAGTCCATGGGGTCACAAAGAATTGGGCATGATTGAGCGACTAACACTTACTTACTTGATTTTTAACTGAAAATGCCAGAAGTTGGATTTGATGATGAGACCTTCAACTGCAAGAGCATTAAACATATCAAGCATGTCGTTCATGGTTAAGTTTAAAAGTGTAACCACAAAACCATCAAACATACCAGAGCCTGTTTATGAACACATTGTTAATTTCTCAAAAGTCATAACCTTCTCGAGGAGAAATCAGGCAAGAGTCTCATTATTCCGTCAGAGTTCTAACCCCAGTATAGTTCCCATTTGCTCTCTGCTCCCAGGATCTCCTGGAGACTGATACAGACAAAGGGAGGCAGTGAGGTGATGAGAAAAGCTGACTGCCTGGGTTTGAAGGATGTGAAGACATAAAACAGAGAGGCAAAGCGGCCTGCCCTCAGGTCAAGATCGAGATAATACCAAGAACTGGAACCAACTCTGCAAACTCAATTACTCCGAAGAGAAATCTTCCTGGTTTCAAGGCCGTAACACTGTCTCAGACCTGTGCAAGGACACAGAGGCCTTGGGTTAAGTTGCAATGCTAGTTCCCAAAAACCAAAGAGTGGGGCAGAGCAACCAAGCCAGATTGTGTGCAGTGACCTGGGGACCCTGAGTTCAGTTGAAATGTCTACCAGAAGATCCACATCTCAGAATCAATGAACCCCAGGGATCTTAATTCCTACACCAAGGCCAAGACAAAGAATCTCTCTGAGCCAAGTATCAAGCCCTAAGGGGTCGAGTCTTAATACCAATACAGGCTGCGGTTACAAGGTTAATGAGAGCACGGTGCTTGCTGTGAAAAAAAAAGAATGCTGGCTTACTTTACACAGCACCTTTTAACTAGAGGCCCTATATTTATTTTTGAAAGCAAATGTGTGTTTATATATGTTTCTGTCTATCATTCCCTCTTGATGACATGGAATTACCTCCAGGGCAGAATGCGGCAATTATTTAGTGAGAGCCACACAAGAATATTGCTCTAGAATTGACAGGAACAAGAAACTCTGGTGAGAGGAGGGGGCTGATGTAAAGAATTATCTGGCTAGGGGGCTGGCTAAAATTAAATAAGGAACTAGGATTAATAAATATCATCTTGCCTCACACCTTACTCCCTCCTAAGAGCTGTGCTTCCAAAATCTTTCCATCTTTCTTAGATCCGATTCCCAAGGGTCTACAAATCCTCTGGGGAGCAGCTTCCTGGGCTTTGAAGGTAGCACTTGAGTTCCATTTGGAAGGTCTGACACTGACAGCTGTCTTAACAGCTATGCAAGCACTTTTTGACCATGTCGTTTGCAGTCACACTTGTGCCTACACACTGAGAATATTCTCTGCCAATGGAACATCCTGCTTGCCTGCTGAGGTGGGGATAAACTTCGTGCTGGAGTAGGGGTGGGTGGTTCACCATTTCTGGAAAAAAAATGACCCACTGCATCCACAAATACACCTCAGGCATCTGGACGCATCACCAATGCACCAAAAATAAGTGTTCTGAACTCTCCTCTCATATTTTAATTATTCTCCAAGATTCTTGGAGAATCGTGATTCTTACCTTGTTAAATGCACCCCTGACCCGTTCCTTCTGCTTCACCTATATCTTATTACTCTCTTTCTGACCTTATCTCTCCTCCCAGACAACTTTACATGGTGCCCTGACTTAACACCAACTCCACTGTCGGCATAAGCACTTTGCTTCTTGAATCAAACTGCTTTGAGCATCTAAACAACATTTCCATCAGGGTCTTCAGGAAGGCTCGTTTCTCCGTCTCACAACAGGAGAACAGATGAGGCAAAAGTTGGCCACTTCCAGGCCACCTTCTTGCAGCCTATATTTTCTTTTTTGTGTGGACAAGAGCTTCTTACAATTATAGAGGTTACTTTAATGTATTATTTAAGTGTGAGAATTTCCTCCACTATCATGGAACCCCCAACTTTAAAACAGAATAAGGAGATGCTGCTGCAGATGCATCAGAGGTGAGGCACGGCAGCCTGCCCAGATCGGTCACCCTTCCCTGCCCCCGCAGGCACTCAGCCTTTTCTGACCCATGTGTCCTTGCTCTAAACTAATGCAGCATCAGGATCGCCCATACAACTCAGGGGCTCCTGCCCACACCGACCAAATCGACACCTCCAAAGGTGAGTGACAGCTGAGACAATAATTAATATCGCATTCATCACCATCTATTGATATTTTGTGGGCTCCCATATTATTCCACTAACGATAAATCAGAAGACTAGGTTCCTACTGTCCAAGAAGTTCATCGTAATGGGACTGAACTTGAGTGAAGTTCTCAGTCCCTTATCTCTTTCAGCCAGGGGCCATGAGAGACAGCAAACTCTCAGACCCAAGTAGAAAATATGTAAAATCACAATCTAAATGTCTAATGACCGGGTAGAACCTGTGGTGTTGCAAGATGAGGGTGCTCGGAACCTATTCCCTCATCCTCAAGAAAAAAAAAAAAGAAAACTCAGCTTTCTCAGGAGCAGTGAGACCAGTGAAGACAACAGGGGTGTTGGGGTCAGACAGACCAGGGTGACCTTGTCATAGTTGCTTACACTTGAGCTCTCAACTTTCCCATCTGCTTATTGGGTACAGATACACTCTCAGTGAGTTACTTAGATGTTTAAATTAGAAACGTACAGACAACTAGCGGAGCGTCTGGCATTTGGTGGGCTCTCAGGAAATGCTTACTCTCTCCTCGAAGTACGGAGCTTAAATCTCAGTAGATCCCCTTAGGAATGTATGAAATTACAGAAGGGTGCTGTTGTTGTTCAGTTGCTAAGTTGTGTCTGACTCTACGATCCCATGGACTGCAACATGCCGGTCCTCTCCGTCCCTCACCACCTGCCGCCATCTCCCGGAGTTTGCCCAAGTTCATACCCATTGAATCGGTGACGCTATCCAACCATCTCATCCTCTGCCACCCTTCATGGATCACTGCCTTGTCGTGACGAAGGGGTGTGTGTAACTCAATAAAGCTAAAAGCCATGCCATGCAGGGCCACCCAAGACAGACAGGTCATAGTGAAGAGTTCTGATGAAACGTGGTCCACTGGAGGAAGGAACGGCAAACCACTCCTGTATTCTCACTACAAGAACCCCATCAACAGTGTTAAATGACAGAAAGATATGACACCGAAGGATGAACCCCTCAGGTTGAAAGGTGCCCAATATGCTACTGGGAAAGAACAGAGGGCAATTACTAATAGCTCCAGAAAGAACAAAGCTGCTGGGCCAAAGCGAAAACAATGCTCTGTTGTAGATGTGTCTGGTGGTGAAAGTAAAGCCCAGTGTTGTAAAGAACTATAGTGCATAGGAACCTGAAATGTTAGGTTCATGAATCAAGGTAAATTGGACGTGGTCAAGCAGGAAATGGCAAGAGTGAACATAAGGGTGATGAGAGAACTAATTCTCCACTTTGTCTAAAAGACAAAGTAGGGAAGGGGAGGAGTGACGCTGGACAAGTTACAGGAAAATAGAAGCATAATAATGACTCTTCACATTTATTCATTTTTAACCATGTCCCACTCACTAGACTAAGAATTTAACTTGCATCACCTCATTTAATCCTCACAAAACTCCATCAGAAAGATACTAATACTCTTCTTACATTGCAGAGGAGGGAACTGAGCCTCCTAAGCCTGAGAAGTAACTTGGCCAAGGCCATACAATAAAGCAAGTTGCTGGAGCTCAGGCGAAGCCAGTGTCATTCCAAAACAAGTCAACCACAACCATCTTCAAAAAAGAGAAGCTTAACAGTGTGTTGAATATTGGATTATAGAAAGCCGCTCAATCATGTCCAACTCTTTGCGACCCCGTGGATTATACAGTCTATGGAATTCTCCAGGCCAGATTACCGGAGTGGGTAGCCGTTCCCTTCTCCAGAGGATCTTCCCAACCCAAGGATCAAGCCCAGGTCTCCCGCATTGCAGGGGAGTTCTTTACCATCTGAGCTACTAGGGAAGCCCATAATATCTTACAGGGACAGGGAAAGCCAAGCTCAATTCTGGAAGGCAATTGGAGATGTGAATGTTTCTTGGAAGAGTGAGATTGTAAAGTTGAAACAGATTTGGATCTTCTAGGACAGTCTTCATCCCCTCTCCTTCCATACCAAATATTTAAAAAGCCAAATGCCCAGAATAATAATTGAGGGGAAACCCACTGGAAAAAGCTGTGACTTGGTCTTGCCTGGGAATTCATGAGTCTCTTGACACAAAGGTCACCCTGCCACCCACCTGGCCTAATAGCCCTAGGCAGGCCAAGTCCCACAGTCTCTAAATCCAAAAATGGCAGAAGAATAGTCAAGAGTTGGAGTGATGACCAAAGTATTACTAATGATGGTTGAGGGAAGCAGTGGAACCTCATTAGAGGTGGGGGTTGTCATCAGTTTCTCAGTTCCATTCTTCATAAGCAACTGAGAGTGTCTCAAGAAAATGTAAAATATTAATCAACCATATTCTGCTCCTGAATGTCTTCCAGAGAGAAACTAGCAATTCTGGACTTGCTCATGCTTCTGGAAAGAATGCACCTAGAAACCTCCTGGAAATGATATCTGATCGTTGACAAGCACAACCGCTGAGACTATACAAATAACCTCGTTTGCATATATAAATTATTCGTTTAATCCATTCAAAACATATGCACCTGCACGTTGGTAGAATGTCAAGAAAGAAGCCCTTGGAATTATTTATGAATAATTCCATATTCGGGGGAAATCCAAATAAAATCTCCCCACATGTATCATGGCATGTCTATGATTTTTCTCCCCTTTTTCACCCCGCCTGCCCCGCAACTCCATTCTTAGTAACCACATGTTGAGTGCAGGGTTTGGAATTAGTCAATTTGTCTTCCTGGAGAAGGACAGTATACCAAATGCCTATTTTGAGACCTGGTTTCTTTTATGACTGTGCGCCAGGAAAGTTTTATGAGAATTCTGATTTAAGGTTGGAGGTTAATAGCTCTGAAATTCTGAGAACCAAAAGATAATTGTGTAGGTGGGTATACAGTAAAATTGAAACAAGGAACTCCTCTGTAAATTGAACCAAAAATCTGCAGAGTCGGTTCATCTGAAAACTTCTCTCAGGAGGACAGCCCCAAGCGAAAGAGACCGGCCACAATCTGCCCATTTCCTTACAGTGGAAAGCATGGAGGCCTTCGAACTCTGTTCTGCTGGAAAGAATGGGAGATGGAGGGCAGGGGACAGAGCAACCTGACCAGGTGAGCATCCAAAAAGAGCATGGTCAGCTTGCCATAGACATTCTCCATCAACACCAAAACCAGATGGTTCAGGGACTTTCTCCATCAGCACCAAAAGACTTCAGAGTCTGACCAAGGTTTATCATCCTCAAAGTTCACCCGTTCGTGGTTCTCCAGGAATTGCCAGACTCTCTAGAGCAGAAAACCTCAGGGAGTCCAACCTTAGCTCTCACAATCGTATGTGGTTGTGGTGGAGGAAGGGAGCCCTTGGCAAATTTCTGATTTTTGCCAATCCATTTTCTTTTCAGTTGGCAGGTCACCTTAACTTGGATGCTGAATGCACAGCTGGGAAAAATAGGCTTGTTAGAGGATGGGTCAAGGCTCTGTGAACATAAGCCTTGGCTGGGGGTAACATTCTTTAAACAACCAGGTAAGACGAGCCTGGGAAGCCATAGCACTATGCCGCTATGGACTCAATTGCTAGGCATCAAGACCCACCATGGGTCACGCCCAACCCATGGCCTGACCCCCAGTGGACAACTCTCTGTTCTAACCCCTCTCCACTCCTCAGACCTGTTGGCAGCAAGCAGTAGGTGGTAGGGCAGAGTTGCTGGGAAAGAGGGTAAGCTGAGACCAAAAAGGAAAGAGACAGACAGAGAGCAGTTACTGTGCACTTCATTCTGAAGCCCTTAGAGAAACTGACTTGCCCCCCCCCAAAACTCACCTTGGCAATTTTCCTTACCATTCTAGTCACAACTGACCCAGAATCGTATTTACACACCACCATTCTTCATTTGCCGCCTTCTCAAAAAGCAACTAGATCATTCTCCTGCTCAAAAATCTTTACCAGGATTCCCCTGGTGATCCAGTTGTTAAGAATCTGCCTGCCAATACAGGGGACACAGGTTTAGTCCTGGGAAGATCCCATATTCTACTGAGCAACTAAACCTAGGCACCCCAACTACGAGTTCACCCGTCTGGATCCCATGATTCACAATGAGAAGCCCATGCTCCCCAGCTTGAGGACAGACCCTGCTCACCACAGCTAGAGAAAGCCCCCGTACAGCAGAGAAGACCCAGGACAGACAAAAAAAAAGTCTTTACCAGTTTCTCCATTCCCTGAAGCTGTGTCCCTCAAAGGAGGACAAGATGATTTTTAAGCACAAACAATAATTTCTATTTTAACAATTATATATTTTCATGTGAAAACTAACTTAGTAAAGTAAAAGAGAGTCAGTGCAAGTCAAAATGAAAGTTATTAAGCAAATAATATAAACAGGTACATAGACACAGCAAAAAATAGAGATAATAAAATCTGAGTGATTAAAATTTGGAAAATAAAGGCTCAAAGGCAGACAGTCCCAACTTTCTGAGGGCATACCATTACCGGTCCCCATCACTTGGCCACCTATGTCCTCAGTTCCATAGTCTCCAGCTGCACCTCTGATATACATCCCAGACATGATGGACCCACATGGCTTCTTCACATGTGCCACGTGCTTCTCTGTTTCCTGCCAACCCACCACGTGGCCCTGTCTGCATCTTTGCCCAGTGGAACCCAACCCATTTTCTCCACTCAGTCTTCCCCAATTGCTTCATTAGAATCTGTGTTCCCAAATGGTTTGTTTGTACTTGGAGCCATTCAGTAGTCAACAGATGTTTACCGAGTTTCTGCCATGGGCCAGGCACTGTATCAGGAAATGGGGATTTAGCCACAGGAGAAAAAAAATAGATAAAAATTCCCGCTATCATGGAACACAGATTCTAATGAAGCAAGACTTCAGTACATTTCCTAGTCTGCCATGTGGGGCCATTTGGGGTTCTGCATTTCCCCAGCCAGCCTGGGTAACCCACGCAGACAGGGTCTACGTTGCCTATCCCCAGAAAGGCTTAACACACTTCTCTGAAGTATCAGGGCGCTGAGTCGGTGAAACTCCAGAGCTGGGGCTCGGGTGTCTAGCAACAGTGGCATAACTCACACACCCTGTGTGTCTATGGTGCTTTAGAAACTGTTTCCTCTGTGTATCTCCTTAAGATGCTCCCAATATCCCTGGGACGCATGATGCATACAAGATGGTTGAAATGATACACCTCCCCACTTGGCTTGGCATCTATCCCGAGGTCATTCAGTGACTGCATGGTGGACAGGGGTCTGAGGTCACATGCATGGTTCCCAGCAGGTCCTCTGGGTCCTGCACACTCTCCTCCAGCCTCAGGGGAGGCACCTCTAGGCACAGACATCTCTAATTCCCTATGGGAATCAAACCCACAGAAGGAGCACCATCCCGGGTCAAGACTCTGTAGTGACCTCAGGAAAGAGGAGGGTGCCCAAGAACACTGTTGGGAGAGAAAGTAGCCGCAGCTGTCTTCCCAGAAAGAAGCAGTGCAACGCTATTCCTGCTGCTCTCTCTCTGCATCACCCTCCTCTCCTCTCTCTCAGTCCAACTCTTTTTCAGAATCACTGCCCGATCTTGTCAGGGAGGCAGCATACAGAGAACTCAACTCATGCCAGACTTCCCTGATTTTAGCGATGAATGCCCCACCTCCCAGGGAACACCATGGTCCAGGAAACTTCTGGCAAACCAAGAAGGTTGGTCAATCCACCCGTGTGTCACAAAGACTGTGCTCCAGTCTGATCTCCTCTAACAGCTGTGGGTCTTTGGGCACTTCCCTACCATCTCTGAGTCCCCATGCTCTCATTGGCAAATGGAGATATACCATCCCAGCACTGGAGAGGATTAAAGAGTTATTATATGTTTAGGGAGCACACCAGTACACCATAAATGGTGGCTGGTATTAATACCTTTGGAGGCTGGACTGAGACCTGGAGTTGAACCCAAGGTCCTGTGAGCTGGTCTCTTGGACTACAAGGAGATCCAACCAGTCAATCCTAAAGGAAATCAGTCCTGAATATTCATTGGAAGGACTGATGCTGAAGCTGAAACTCCAATACTTTGGCCACCTGATGCGAAGAGCTGACTCATTTGAAAAGACTCTGATGCTGGGAAAGATTGAAGGCGGGAAAAGAAGGGGACGACAGAGGATGAGATGGTTGGATGGCATCACCGACTCAATGGACATGAGTTTGAGTAAACTCCGGGAGTTGGTGATGGACAGGGAGGCCTGGCGTGCTGCAGTCCATGGGGTCACAGTCGGACACTACTGAGTGACTGAACTGAACTGATGAGCTGGTTAATGCTTGCCGAGTGGTTCTTTTAGAGGTGGCCGTGCCAAGGATCATGTGGCCACAAGGACATAGTCTCACCAGGGCCTCTGACTGGCAAGAAACAAGAGATTTGCTAGCAAAGTGCTGTAAATCAATGCCCCAATCCACCCACTTCTGGCCTTATTATTTTTATTAAGTACGTATTGTATACCAGAAACTAAGTACTTTATTTACATACAATTTCTTATTTAATCCTCACAACAGCCCCTCAAGGTAATATTATAATCCCCCATTTTAATGATGAGGAACCTGAGGCTGAGGGGGGTTTAGTAATTTGCCTGAGGTCACACTGCTGGGAAGGACAGACAGAAACCAGGACTGCCTGACCTCAGAGCCTCCATACCTAACCACCTCTAACCTTATGTGAAAAACATCCTCTCGGTGGGAGCTGATCACTTTCCTCCCCTACAATAGAAGAAACTGGGCAATCCAATCAGCCTCCCAGGTGAGCCCTTGCTTGCTGGAAGGTGATGGTTTATCCTGCAACCCTGCTGGGTTTTCCAGAACCCTGAGTAAATATTTACATAATCTCGTTACATTGATCCCCAGCTTGAGACTGCAGAAAACATAGAACCAACTTATGTTGGCAGACCTTTGTTGTTTGGATGTATTGTTTTTCAGGCCATGGCAGTCTTATAGGTAGACTCATTCCTGTAGACTGTCTAGTACAGAGGACAGGGCTCTTGACTTGGAAACAGACTGAGGTTTTCATCCCAACTTCACCGCTGATGAGCTATGCCACTTTTGACAACTTGAGGCTCAGTATTCCCATCTGTAAAATGGGCATAAAGTTTGTCCCAGTATCATCATCATCACCCCTTCATGGAGAATTTACAGATATGCTAAACACTTATTTGTATCTTTGCATTAAATCCTCTCAAAAGCTCTTTGATGCAGTTACTATTTTTATCTCTGTTTTACAGTTGAGGAAATAGAGCCTCAGAGAAGTTAGGAAATTTGACCAAAGTAATAGATCTAGTAAGAGGCAGAGCAGGGTCTGAAACCCAGATGGCTCGACACAAGATTTTTGCCCTCTACCCCTCTGCCTCATCCCTCCATGTACTGCCTCTTGTAATAAGCACTGTAAAGATTTCAATGAGATGAGACATGTGAACATGCCCACCTCAAAGGTCACTCTGTGATAGCATCCTCTGGTCCACAAATCTCAGCCTGCACTCCTTACCAGTGCCTGGAGAGTCAAGAGAGGGGCTCAGGGTGGAAGTACCCTCTTCACGGGGGCACCTCTTCCTTCCTAATTGGACTGCCCTCCAAGGTGGTAGCGAGCAATGGGCCAGCCGGATCGGCACCTGTGAGCCTGACAGTGACTCAGGAATGGAGAGGACCAAGGAAAGAGCCTCTCAATGCAGAACAAAGCCAGGCAGCAACCTGGGCCGAGGCTAATTACAGGCTGGAGAGGCGGCACGAAGACCGAGGACTGGCTGGTTTACACACTGATGAATCACAGCCTCAGAGCCTTTGAGGTCTAGAAGCTCTACCAGGCCACTGGGGACCCAACTAGAATTTCTAAAACAGAAGCCCAGACATCCTACCCCTCATCCCAACTACCTCACCTCATACCCTCATGCCTTGCCGGCCTTCATAAGCCCATGCCTAAGCCTCCCAGGATGGCTCTGTCCAGCCCAAAATTCTCAAAGAGAGCTGGGGGAGAGTGTACCATTGGAGTGTGGTAGAATTGTCAAATATACAAAAATCGGCCACCTGGTTAAAAAAATGGAAGCCAGGCAGGCTCTTCATGTTGTCCTGCAAAAGGGTAAAAAAGGTCATTTTCCATCAATATAAAAAAAAAAAACCAAAAACCTCTCACTACCATATCCAGAGATATGGGTGAGTCCTGCCAGGTCATGATAGAAGTTCTCCTCAGCAGTGGTGTTTAGGGTCAGAGAGACCTCTGTTTGTGTTCCAGATCTGTCACTTGTGGCTGTGTGACCTTGGCCAAGTGACTTGACCTCTCTGAGCCTCTACTTCCTCATTTATTAGATGTGCACCATCACAGTACTAACTCTGTAGGATAATTAAAGGAATTCAATTAGGCAATTCATGTAAAGGGCTACTTTTGTCAGTTACTTGATTCATTATTCCTGTCATTCTGAATTCTGCCTCTTCTTCCTCCAGTCCTCAAGTTCCCGTCTCACACAGTTTTCACTGATCACCACATCCCCATAGTCCACTGGACTTAACTCCCTGTCCCTGCTTAAAGGAATTTTAGAATGAGGCCAGTTGAATGGGTAACCCAGCCCAAGCTGGCTGTATTTGGTTAACACAAGTGGGCGCCATGTTGTCAGTAACTAGGTCTGGGTCTGAAACTTTCCAGTGGCTGCTTGCTTAGGTTTTAAAGGCTGGCAAGGCCACCGTCTACCCATCCCCACTCTCACCCTTCTCTTCTTTCCATAACACTGACTATGTCACCTGCACACAGGAGGTCATGGGCTCTTTCCATGGAAATGCTCTTTGGTTACCTGGTGATTTGCATCTTGTAACACCAAAAGCCTGGAATGCAACCAGGACACGTGACCAGTCACAGCCTGACAATGACAAAGTCACACTTTTTTTTTTAAACTCACACCTCAACCTGTCCACATCTTCCTCCTCTCTCTCACTACCATCTCTGCAAACACAACAAAGATCTATGTGTCAGAACTTTCTAGAATAACAAAACCAATAAAAATAATATTATTTTGTGTCAAGCACAGTGCTTAAAGTAGATGACTCTGTTACTTCAAGATTTTATGTTTGGAAATGTTAAGACTCCATTGAACCCTCAAAGCAAGCTTTCCAGATAGTCATGGGCCTGGTTCCTACCATTTCCTTGGGTAACCATTTCTCAGATGGCCCCTGCCCACTGCTGTCATGTGGCACTTGGCTTGTCAGGCAGAGGAGCAGTGGAATAAAGCTGGTTGGTGGCCCACATGGCCAGTGCAAGGTGGGGCGGGGGAGGGTCCAAGAGTTTTAAAAGCGTCAGTCGAACTGTTACTGTTAACACCCACTATTGGTTCAAGCATGTGGAGGGAGGAACACTGTTTGTGGGAGGGTATGTTTGTATAATCTTTACAGAGGACAATTTGGTGTTATCTACCAAAATGTGAACGCTCATGTCCTCTGACCCGGCAACCCCATTCCTCAGAATTTCTTGCATTGGCATATGCACAAAAGACCACAGAAATACATGATGAAAATTTGGAAACGATATTAATGTTCACCAACAAGAGAAAGCTAAAACAAACTATGGCGATTTCCTGGATGGTCTAGTGGCTAAGGCTCGGTGCTCCCCATGCAAGGGGCCCAGGTTTGATCCCTGGTCAGGGAACTAGATCCCGCATACAGCCAAATAAATAAATAAAAATATTGTAAAAACCAAATAAACTGTGGCCCGTCTATACCATGAAGTCTGATTAGGAAGATAGTGTTAGGTCTCTATGTTGTTGTTGTTCTTTGGTCACTAAGTCGTGTCCGACTCTTTGCGACCCCATGGACTGTACACTCTGACATTAAAAAATACAGTGAAAAAAGCCAAAAAACAAGACTTACAAACCTGTTGTGTTTTTTTGGTTTAAATATTTGTACTTTGTGTATGACTGGGAGAGAATACAATGACCATGTTAATAGTTGCTGCTGGGGGTGGGGGTGGGATGGGGAGGAAATTTCCCATTCTTCCTTGTTTACATTTTGTGACAGGTATATATTTATCTATTTATAGCTATATGATGAAAATATCCCAAAGCAGTAGATCCCTCCATTTTCCTCCCTGACATCTTTTTTGCAGAATCCTCCAGCAGTGCATAATAAACCAAAATAAACATTTATCCAGAGCTTTGCTGTTTACAAAGCACTTTCACAGATAAAATAACATACCGAAATCTTACACCATCCCTGTGAGACTGTCTCCATTTTACAGGTGAGAACACAGAAACGCAGAGAGGAAAAGTGGTTCTGCCCCATATCTAAGGGCTGGTGGTTGGTAGAGCAGGAGGAGAAGCCCAGGTTTCCCTGTTTCAGTGCCAGGCACCCTCCTAGCTCTCCCAGCCACTGCCGGCAGTGCTCCTTCCAAGGCCAGGATCAAATGATGCTGCCTCAGATCTTCTCTGGTCCAAGGTAAAAACCAGGATACCCAGGCATGGCTAAGAAAGCTGAGGGGAGAGAAAAGAAGAGCAGAGTGGGCAAAGGTGAGGAGCTTGGTGGAGAACAGAGACTCAAAAGGGGTTGAGAAGGACAAGAGCATGTCAGAATGTTTAGTAATTCAATGTGTAGGCCATCAGGGCTTCCCAGATGGTGCTAGTGGTAAAGAATCCGCCTGCCAAAGCAAGAGACGTAAGAGACATGGGTTTGATCCCTGGGTGGGGAAGATCCCCTGGAGGAGGGCACGGTAACCCACTCCAGTATCCTTATCTGGAGAATCCCCATGGACAGGGGAGCCTGGTGGGCTACAGTCCATAGGGTTGCAAAGAGTCAAACATAACTGAAGCGACTTAGCATGCAAGCATGCATGCATCAGGAAGCCAGCAAGACCCTAACATGTGCCTCCTTCCCATAACTGCTCCATTGGCTGGGGGCTGAGTTATTTGTTGCCATCTTGCTCTCAGCTGCATGAGAGCAGAGCCTCAGCCTCCATATTGTAGTGGGATGGCTCCCACCTAAGATATGTCACAGGAACTTCTGCCCAGAAGGCCCTTAGGGATCTGTCCTCAGAGCCTCCAGTGGAAGAAGCCATCCCAGAGGCCTTTCTATAATGCTCATATGCTGGTTTAACACGCTCCTGTGGCTCCCATGCCCTTTGGAGTAAAGTTTAACCTCCATCATCTGATTCACCAGGTCTTTTGTGATCTGGCTCCTACTTCTTCAAGCTCATCTCCAGTTATTTCCCACTGGACATTCTTATGACCAACCTAGACAGCATATTAAAAAGCAGAGACATTACTTTGCCAACAAAGGTCCAGACTAGTCAAAGCTATGGTTTTTCCAGTGGTCATGTACGGATGTGAGAGTTGGACTATAAAGAAAGCTGAGTGCCGAAGAATTGATGCTTTTGAACTGTGGTGTTGGAGAAGACTCCTGAGAGTCCCTTGGACTGCAAGGAGATCCAACCAGTCCATCCTAAAGGAAATCAACCCTGAATATTCATTGGAAGGACTGATGCTGAAGCTGAAACTCCAATACTTTGGCCACCTGATGCGAAGAACTGACTCATTTGAAAAGACCCTAATGCTGGGAAAGATTGAAGGCAGGAGGAGAATGGAAGGACAGAGGATGAGTTTGTTGGATTGCATCACTGACTTGATGGACATGAGTTTGAGTAAGCTCTGGGAGTTGGTGATGGACAGGGAAACCTAGCGTGTTGCATTCCATGGGGTTGCAAAGAGTCAGACACAACTGAGTGACTGAACTGAACTGATTCTACATACTGGCTCCAGTCAGCCCCCCAAACCAGCTGGCCACACTCCTCTGCTCTCTCCGTCCCTGCCTTCTCCGATCTATCTCATATGCTGAACCATCTGCCAGGGAATACTCACTGCTCCTGTTTCTCCAGGCCAACTGCTACGCAAGCTTCAGATCTCAGCCCAAACAGAGAATCATCTGGGGAGATTCGCTGATAGATGGCCCTGACATCATCCCCTCCCCCATCACCCCCGAGTAGTTGCCTCTCTCTTCTTGGGTCTTCCTCCCTCTAGGACTACACTGCTTTGCAATGGCTTCGTCACTTGTCTCTCTCCTTGACTAGACGAGCACAGAGGCAGGTGTGCTATAGGAATCCCTGAGAACATAGTTAATGAATGAGGGATGACATGGTGTGGTGGTTGCCAGTCTGATACCCACCATAGGTGACAGGTATCAGACCTCAGCGATGGAACTTTGCCTCGCAGCCCTGGCAGGTGTCACAGGAATCTTGCTGCCTTCATCCACAGGGCCAGTTCATCTCTGCCTTTGTCTGGCAAATCTAAAGCTTTGAATAAGGTATGTTACAAAGGGCAGTAACTACTGGGAGATGTGCTGTGAGAAATTTCTGGCAGGTTCTAACCACCATTCCTTAGTGGGGGAAACAGGACACCCTCAGGTGTGCAAAGCGCTAATAGAAGCAGAGGACTGTGACCAGGCTCAGGAGGTCCGGAGTCCATTCCCCTGCCTCCTGGCCAGATTGGCTCAGTGGCAGACAAGAGGGTGCCTCCTTGGATTATCAGTAGGAGAGTATTTTATTAATATTCTTAGCTGTGTAGTAATGATTCCACGAAAGATAAGCCCTCACAGGGAGGATGGCATCACAACCTCCCAGTACTCGGGACACGGAAGCAGGTCTCCACATCATGAGGTCTGGGTGCATCCCTCAGGCCAGCGTGAGTTCCCAGGGTGAGGAGAAGGAAAGCAAGCAGGCTCTCTCAAGAGAGGGCAAAGAAAATGCTCTAGGATCAGACCTTGGGTGCACAGAATCTTTGGGGTCACAATCAGTCACCTGCCGTTTACAATCAACCCAGCCCTGCCCTGGGCACACAAGGTCCTGGCCACCCAGCATCTCACTGGCTCCTCACAACCCCTCCAGGCTTGGGAAGAAGCTGGGCTGAGCAGCCTTTGGCTCTGGCTCCCAGAGGTCTCAGTCCTAAGCAAAGAGCTGGGAATTAAGGAACCAAGACATTGGGTTGCCAGTCCGAAGCCCTCTGCATTTGACAGAAGAGAGAGATGGAACAGCCCAGCCCACATGCCAAACTGTCCACAGGCCCCACTGTCCACACTTGCAGTAACTATCTGGGCACCTACTATGTTCCAGGCACTGACTGTTCCACGCTGTCAGAAAACTAAGAATAGAAAAACAACTAAAACAGATTTTTAAAATGTAAACCCTGCCCTCATGGAGCTTACATTCTCATACTGTAGCTTCTATTAGTGGCTACAAGGGTCATGCTTTTATTTTTTATTGGAGTATAATTGCCTTACAATGTCATATTAGTTTCTGCTGTACAATGAAGTAAATCAGCTCTATGTATACATATATCTCCTCCCTCCCACCCCACACCATCCCACCCACCAGGTCATCATAAAGCACCAAGCTGAGTTTCCTGTGCTTTATAGCGGGTTTCTGCTACCTATCTATGTCACATATGGTAGTGTATAAATGTCAATCCATAATTCAAAAGCACACATGTACCCCAGTGTTCATTGCAGCACTATTTACAACAGCCAGGACATGGAAGCAACCTAGATGTCCATGGATGGATAATAGATAAAGAAGATGTGGTATGTGAATGCAGTGGAATATTACTCAGCCACTAAATGGAATGAAATAGAGTCATTTGTAGAGACATGGATGGTCCAAGAATCTGTTATACAGAGTGAAGTATGTCAGAAAGAGAAAAACAAATGTATATTAATGCACATATGTAGAATCTTAAAAAATGGTACAGATGAACCTATTTCCAGGGCAGGAATAGAGATGCAGACATAGAAAATGGACATATGACATGATTTTAGATGATATGAGGGTCTAGAATTCAACAGCACTGGGTCACATCATGAGAAAAGTGTACCTTTTAAATTCTTTTTTCTTTTCACACACTTTAAAGGAGGTCTCAGTCTGCTGCTAGCCCCTTTTAACAAAAAGGTGGCAGGAGCTAGTGAGAAGTTTATCCCATTGTTGGGTTTTCACCCTATTTAGTAAAGGGCTTCCCTGATGGCTCAGAAGGTAAAGAATTTGCCTGTAATGTAGGAAACTCAGGTTCAATCCCTGGGTCAGGAAGATCCCCTGGAGAAGGCAATGGCAACCCACTCCAGTATTCTTGCCTAAAGAATTTCATGGACAGAGGAGCCTGGTGGGCTACAGTGTATGGGGTTGCAAAGAGTCGGACACAACTGAGGGACTAACACTTCAGTAAGAGTTAACATATATCTGCGGCCAGTGATGTTCATTTTCCATCGAAGGTAGATAGAGGCGCTTTCTAAATAAATGTAAGTTCTCTGATCAGGGAGTCATTTTAAAGAAGGCTGTAAGAGGCTACCCATAGGACAGCTGACCATAGCAAAGCATTGGGTTTGGGGAGCCTTGAACTAGGCGCTGTGACTGAAAGCACTTCTGCATCTCGAGACTGAGACACGCTCATGTTGCCTTTTGGGGGGGGTTTCAAAGAACCAGTCGGGGTAGCTTCACTGCTTCATGCTTAAATGAATCCCACACCCGTCTCCCTCACTCCTGCACACTCCGGTCTCCACTGGGCTGGCCCCATGCTGTCTCCAGCAGAGAGGCCACAGCAGCTGAGTCTGGAGCCAGACAGCAAACACCCTGCCCGCCCGCCCTCTGCCGCCAGTAATCTCTCTGCCTTATCTCAATCCCCACACTTTCACTGAGGGCAAAGGTCACTCTCAGGAAGCTCCCTCCTCATCAATGGGCCTTCTTCCCAGAAGCTGGGCTCCTCCTGCTCTGAATGAGAGAGAACTGCCTGCAGCCCCCACCGAATCCCGTTTATCTCTCGATCCACGGCTCCGTGCTGACTCAGTGTCAGAGGCACCCGAGGAGACTTACCAGAATGTAAGGGCCTTGGGCCCTGCGCAGACTCGCTGAGTCAGAGCCATTGCAAGATGGGGCCTGGAAGACTGCATTCTGTGACCCTGCCAACCGTGTTTGTGAAAACATGTAACTCAGATTGGGACTTGAGCCCACATGCTTTTAACTGAGTTCACACACCTGGTTTCAGGACTCAAGGAAGCTCGGGTTCTTAATGTCTCATCACAGAAAGAGTTCATTGAGAGACAAATTGATAAGTAAGAAAAGGATTTATTTAGAGAGAAACATACTCCACAGACAGAGTGAGGGTGATCTCAGAAGGATAGAGGCCTTGGGAGAAACAGACTCCACAGAGTACGGGCCATGCCAGAAGGCAAGAGTGGCCTTGAAATATGGTGTGGTTAGTTTTTATAGGCTGGGTAATTTCATAGGCTAATCTGTGGGAGGAGTTTTTCAACAATTTGGGGGAAGAGGCTGGGATTTCCAGGAATTGGGCCACTGCCCACTTTTTGGTCTTTATGGTTGGCCTTGGAACTGTCTTGGCACTAATGGGTGTGTCATTTAGCTTGCTGATGTGTTACCATGAGCATATACTGAGGGCCCAAGGTCTAGTGGAAGTCGACTCTTCTGCCATCTTGGACCCATCTGGACCCATCTTGGACCCAGTTTATGTCGTGTCCTAAGGCCATGTCATTCTTTCAAAGCTGTGCCCTGCCCCCTTTCCTCCTGTTTCATTTGAATCACGGGTCAGGAAGTTCTTGGTGTGAAAGGCTTGCTCTGTAGGCTTCCTCTGTGGCCAAAGAATGACCCACCGTTGTGTTATCAAGGCAGCAAGTGCGGGTGCTTGGACTTTGGAGTTGAGCAAACCTGGATTCAAATCACCACAAGGAAGTGGCTGAGCTGCCTCAGGCAAGTGGCTTAACCACTCTGAGCCTCAGTCACCTTGGCTAGAAAAGGGGGTAACTGGCTCCTATGCATCCTCTGGTTGTTGGAGGGTTCTGTGACCTGGTGTATATAAAGTGCATGATTCAGGGACTGAATCAGAGTAGGAGCTAACGGAGTACTGGCCTGCGTTGCTAGGATTGTTTGTAACCTTGGCCACCTAAAGGGACTCAGAAAGGTCGGCAAGAGGGGAGAAGGAAGGAGAGGAGTGAGAGGAAGAAGCACAGCCCAAACAACCCACACCATCTAGATATTATCCACCCCTTTCCCTTCAAATCCCTGGCATCCCTGAAGCCAAAGGCCAGGATTCTCAGCCATCCCCCTGGACGTGGGGCCGAAGTTACCATGAGATCCACAGACGCAAGGCAGAACTTCCCCAGGAGCAATGAACTGAATGGATGGTGGACAACCAAGAAGGGCAACCTAGGACCCCCGTATTATGGGTGAGGGGGTCAGGAAGGCTCTGCCTCTTCACCGAAAGAGTGGATGCTCCTGTTGCCTCTACTTCTTTTCTTCACTTGTTTGAGGTACAAACAGGAAATCCACATGGAGACCAGCACTCTCATTCATTCCTTGCTCCCCTCTTTCAGCAGATCCTCACTGAGGGTCTGCAGGGTGTCCACATAGAGAATCCACCACAGGAAAAGTGTCTTCTGCTTCACCTGCCTTGTTTTGCAGATGAGAAACCTGGAACTCTGGAAGGTGAAGTGATGTAGCCACGATCACTGCCAGCGAGTGGCAGCCCTGGCACCCTGGCTTATACCACTTCTTCCCACTCTGCTTCCTGCCCGCTTGAAGCGCAGGCCAACAGTGTCCTGAGGACGCTTTTCTCTCAGCCTCCATCTCTGGCATAATGTCCAGAGCATGGAAATTCTACGCCAGTGGAATGAATGAACTGTTTGAAGGCTAATCTCCTACTAGGAGTAGAGAGTATAACACAGTGAGGGCAGCGCTTCTCAAACTCCAGTGTGCACGTGAATCACCTGGGGATCATGTTCAAATGCAGGTGCCAGACACTGATCCGGGGAGTTCAGGATGAGCTGGGGGTTCGGTGTTCCTAGCAGGCTGCCCTCCCCAGACCATAACTAACTGTATAGAGCACCCTCTGGAGCCAGACTGCCTGGATTTGAAGCCCAACTCTGCTACTTAACAGCTGCGCAGCCTTGAGCCAGTTACTGTGCCTGGGTTTTCTCACCTGCCAAGGAGGATGGGTGACAATAAGAGGACTTGCTTTATAGAGTCAGTGGGAAAGTTAATGAGTTAATATGTGTTAAGCACTTTGCCCAGAGCCTGGCACATATTAGGTGCTCAAAAAACGTTGGTTGTTATCACAAGGTACAAGGAGAACCTTCTTTATAGTAGGGCAACCCCCTCTCCCTACTTCTCCTGGCCCCACCCCCAGGGGACTCAGCATATTCTTCTGCAGCGTCCAACCAGCCTTGGTCCAAACCACTCTTGAACAGCCCTGATTCCAAAAAGGCTAAATCCGTCTCACCGAGATGATGGTCTGAGCAGCGCAGGGCCTCTTCCCCACCCCACCTGCCACCCCCAACCTGGCTGTCACACAGCTGTGTGAGTGGGATGGATGAGAAGGTGCCACAGGCAGAAGGAACAGAATTCTGCCTTGCAGAACTCGAGTTCCAGCTGGCAGGCATTTAGGTCTGTTTTCTCTAAAAGCCTCTCAGATCTTTCAGGAGGCAAAGAGCTTTTATCTGCAAGATCCTGAAGAGCCAGGAGGTAATAAAGATCCATGCAGTCACTGCTGAATCCCGCTGATATCATCAGAAAGAAGGCAGGCATGCCTATCAGGGAGTTTTCAGGAGACATAAATTAACAGTCCTTTGGGGCTGGCAGGTCAGCAAGGTCTTAAGAAAGAACTAGAAAAAACTCAGAACCAGGTGCCCAAAGTTTGGCTTCTTTTTTTTCCTGGTTGGAAGATTGTTTTTCTCTACTCTCAGCAACCCACCCCATGCCCTCCTGCCCTACAAACTGCAACATTCCTGCCCCCCTGTAATGTGTGCCTCCCACCGTATTATTCATACTGAGGCATGAATGGCTGTCAATGAAGTCTGAATGAAGTCTGAAACTTTTGTTTTTCCCAAGATCCACATCTTTAGCTAAGCGGAAAACACCCTACTAAGAACATCTTAGACATCAGTCATGGGGAAAGGGCAGTTGGGTAGAAACTGATGTGGTTTCAAGGTCGGGAAACCCTAAGTTAGAATCCCGGTCCTAACATTTACCAGCTTGGACGAGTCATTGAGTTCCTCATCTGTAATATAGGGCCGGCACCTCCCGTGCAAAGCAACATGGGATTAGAGATAATGTATAGGATGCACCAAGGGTAATCCCAGACACTGGCAACCCCTCAATTGGTGGTTGTGCTTCTGACCACCTTGGAGCATCCTCCCTGACCTCCCCAGGCTGGGCTGAGCCTACCCCTCGGTCCCAGCCTGTCTCCTCCTCCACTTGCATTCAGCAGCTAGACTACTGGAGGCATTCATTCCTCTGTGTGTATCCCTCCCCTGCTCTCCACGGTGAGCTCATTGAGGGCAGGGACCTCGGCTGGTTTATCTCGGATCTTTGTGTCCTGCACAGGGCTGGCATCATAAAGGGGCCCATCTGAATTCCAGACCCTGACCTTAGAGATAAAGGGAGCCCTCCTGGGTGCCTGCCCTCATTCGTCCTTGGGACTGAGGCTTGGCTAAAGGAACAGGGTCTAGTGGGAAGGCGCCGTGGCCACCCCCAGACCCTCAGTCCCTGGGCTCTACCGCCCCTCCAGAACTGGCATGTGGTTTCTCTCTAGTGAACAATCTCGGTTTGATCCCGGCTCCCCGGCATGGGAGAGGTCCTGGCGTGTGCAGGCAGGGAAGCTCTAAGCTCTGGGTTGGGCATTGGCTCCATTGTTTCATTCTCTCTCTCTTATCTCGTTAGTTAGTGATTAACTGCTCTTTGAAGGTTTCCCAGCCTCCAAAGCTCCCCCAGGAGCACAGGTGGCCCCTGGGTTGGAGCAGGAGAGCCTGACTCAGGGCCCAGTTCTCTCTGCTAGATGGAGAGAAACCAGAGGCACAGCCTTGTGAGGGTGCTGGGATTGGCGCTGTGCTAACTGTCAGGGTTTGGTGGGAAGGGCACCGAAGGCGTGTCCACAAGTGCTGGTTCCTTGGAAGAGAGAGAGAGAGAGAGAAAAGAGTGTGTGTGTGTGTGTGCGTGTGTGTGTACGCACACCGGTATGGAGGAGGAGAGGTGTGCACAGGAGAGGTGTCTGGAGGGAGACAACCAGGACCTGGGAGAGAGAGGCTTCACTCTCACCACCCCTGCTTCCGCCCATCCCCAGGACCTTTCTGCACAAACTGTGATCCGTGCAGCTTCATCAGATAAAAGCTACATTAACAGACAGCCCGCATAAGCCAGAGGGGGCTGGAGGGCTTCCTTGGTGGCTAAGATGGTAAAGAATCTGCCTGCAATGCGGGAGACCTGGATTCGATCTCTGGGTTGGGAAGATCCCCTGGAGAAGGGCATGGTAACCCACTCCAGTATTCTTGCCTGGAAAATTCCATGGACAGAAGAGCCTGGCGGGCTACAGTCTATGGGGTTGCAAAGAGTCAGATACGACTGAACGACTAACACTCTCACTTTCCCGTAAGCTGGAACAAACACCTCCCACCTTTCTCCAGCAGACCCTCCCTGAGGTGGGCCACCAAGGAGACCAGGTAGAAGCAGATGGCTTGGAGGAGTATCGTCTAGAACTCTCCAGGAGACAAAAAGACCTTTCCATTCAGAATGTGAGTCTCTCCTCCATCTTTTCTTTTCTTTAACACCATGATTTTTTATTTAAGGTTTGGACTTCCATAGAGAGACTTTCAGGAGACCTATGAATGCCAACCCCCAATACACACAATCAGCAAACAACTGGGGGAGTAGGCATCGAAGTACAGTTTTCTGGGAATGGACTTCTATATTCAGCCAAAGTGATATAACCACGTCTCACCCTAAAACCCCTGAGTTACTTCCTGTTTATTCCATTGCTTTTACAGGAGAGGAGAGGGTAGCAAACCCTTATGACATAAGTGGCCCTTTCTGCCCTATGTCACCCTCTTCTTTGGCTCTGGGCAGGGATCGTGGCATTTGGGCCCCTCTAGCTCCTTCTCTGCCCAGGCCCCTGGCCTTTGCCCTTGCTGTTCCCTCTCTCTGCCTTGAGATTTCCTCCAACACTTCTACAGCTGCCCCTTCTCATAGTTCAAGTTCAGCTCCAATGTCTCACCCTCAGAGCTGAATCTGCATCACCCACAATTCTCCCCCAGTTCCCCACAGCACCCTGTTTATGTTTTCACTGCATGAGCTAGGTCTTGCTTTGCTTGTTTATTTAGTCTTAATTTACTGTCTAGAATGTAAGCTCTCTAAGGGCAAAATTTTGTGGGGCTCCTGCCATAGCTCCAGTGACTGGCAGAGCAGTTAGGATTCAAAACATTTATAGGAAAAATCAATGTGTGTGGAGCTCTGTTTGGGTTCTCAGAGGGGTTGGTTTTAAACTCCCAAGTTTAAAAAAACTAAGACACAGATCCAGAGAACGGACTTGTGGAACAAGGGGTAGGGTGTAGGGTGAAAGCGAAGAGTATGGATTAGGAAATTTGGATTGACATATATACACCACCATGTATGAAAATAGATAGCTAGTGGGAAGCTGCTGTATAGCACAGGGAACTCAACTCTGTACTCCGTGATAACCTGGAGGGGTGGGACGGGGGAGCGATGGGAGGGAGATCCAGAAAGGAGGGGATATATGTATCAGTTCAGTTCAGTTGCTCAGTTGTGTCCAATCCTTTGCGACCCTATGGACTGCAGCACGCGAGGCTTCCCTGTCCATCACCAACTCCCGGAGCTTGCTCAAACTCATGTCCATCGAGTGGGTGATGCCAATCAACCATCTCATCCTCTATCCTCCCCTTCTCCTCCTGCCTTCAATCTTTCCCAGCATCAGGGTCTTTTCCAGTAAGTCAGTTCTTCGCATCAGATGGCCAAAGTATTGGAACTTCAGCTTCAGCATCAGTCCTTCCAATGAATATTCAGGGTTGATTTCCTTTAGGATTGACTGGCTTGATTGACTGGATATATGTATACATATAGCTGATTCACTTCATTGTATAGCAGAAAATAGCACAATGCTGTAAAGCAACAATATCCCAATAAATAAAAATATATATATATATAAAACTAGGGCTCTAAATCAGAATTCAACAGAATATAGCCCTTGAGCCACATCCCGTCCACTATCATTGTACTGTCTTCAACATAAAATGTTCTTTACATTTTTAAACGATCAAAAAAAAATAAAAAGGAGAATAAGATTCAATAGCACGTGAAAAACATATACAGTTCAAATTTCAGTGCCCATCACTGAAATTATACTGGGACACAGCCACAGTTATACATTTATATATTCTCTGAGACTGCCCTCACGTTGTAACAGCAAAGCTGAGTAGTTGTAACAGAGATGGTCTGGCCAGCCAAGTCCAAAATATTTACTGCCTGGGCCTTTACAGAAGAAGTTTACCAACTCCTGATAGAGGTAGAGGTGGAATCCAGTTACATATGGGAAAGGGTGAAGGAAGGGGAAAAAGATAAAAATAAAAGAGTAGAGAGAAAGGAAAAGATAAACAGTAAGGAGAAAAGCCAGAGAAGGCACTGGCGACCCACTCCAGTACTCTTGCCTGGAAAATCGCATGGAAGGAGGAGCCTGGTGAGCTCCAGTCCATGGGGTCGCTAAGAGTTGAACACGACTGAGCAACTTCACTTTCACTTTTCACTTTCATGCATTGGAGAAGCAAATGGCAACCCAGTCCAATGTTCTTGCCTGGAGAATCCCAGGGACGGGGGAGCCTGGTGGGCTGCCGTCTATGGGGTCACGCAGAGTCGGACACGACTGACGTGACTTAGCAGCAGCAGCAGCAAGGAGAAAAGCAAAGCATTTTATTGAGCACCTACTACATACCACGCACTGTGTTTAGTGCTTTACTTACTTTATTTCTTGCATGAAAGTGAAAGTGAAATTTGCTCAGCCGTGTCCAACTCTTTGTGACACCATGGACTATAAAATCCATGGAATTCTCCAGGCCAGAATACTGGAGTGGGTAGCCTTTCCCTTCTCCAGGAGATCTTCCCAACCCAGGGATCAAACCCAAGTCTCCCTCATTGCAGGTAGATTCTTTACCAGCTGAGCCACAAGGGAAGCCCAAGAATACTGGAGTGGGTAGCCTGTCCCTTCTCCAGCGGATCTTCCTGACCCAGGGATTGAACCTGGGTCTCCTGCATTGCAGGCAGATTCTTTACCAACTGAGCTACACACATGTGTACCAAGTCACTTCAGTTGTGTCTGACTCTTTGCTACTCCATGGACTGTAGCCCACCAGGCTCCACTGTCCTTTGGATTCTCCAGGCAAGAATATTGGAGTGGATTGCCACACCCTCCTCCAGGGAATCTTTCTGACTCAGGGATCAAACCCATGTCTCTTATGTCTCCTGCATTGGCAGGTGGGTTCTTTACCACTAGCGCCACCTAGGAAGCCCTACTTTATTTCTTAGCTCCAAACAAAACTTCAAGTAGAGGCATAATCTTTGGTCAGAAAGCCTTCATCTTCAAACTCTATGCTTCTTCTGAGCACCTATTGCCTGACCGCCCAGCCCTCTCTCTGTCATGAAGACACCCAGTCCTGCCCCTTCCTCATAACATTTCCTGTTCCAGACATTTCTCTCTGCAGAGATCAAAACTTGCTTGCCCTCTTATTCTCTTTAAGTCCTGCCGTCTGCTAAGCGATAGCAGAAGTGAAATTTTTTGTCTGTATTACTTATACTCTCATCCATGCTGTCTAACGTGGTAGATGGCACATAGTAGGAATCTAGTAAATATTTGCTAAGTGACTAAATTACACAATCAACCACACAGAGCCTGAGTTCAATTAACCACCATGCCCTAGAGCAGAGGACCCCAGTGTGGGGCTCTTCCGAGAGGAAGATGCTTGGCAACAGACAGATCCTTCCTGACAATGTTGTTGTGTTACAACCCACCAAAGACCACTCCATAGACACCTGAGGGCTTGCAGCCTGCTCCCCCTCCTTCCTGCCCTACTGCTCTTACTGTGCAGCTGCCCACCTCTAGTCCTCAAAGGTCCTCCCGTCCATTCTGCTTGTCCTGTCACTGTTCTAGGCTCTTGGCTGATCCAGGGGAAAACAAGTCATAGGATGAGAGTTGGCTAGAATGGATAAGTGACAAGAGAAGTGGGAGTGGATTATATTTGGAAATTGCCCTTCCCCTGTGTCTGCGTCAAGACAGGAGTAGAAGGAACCAGCCAGGAGGTTCCATCAGAAACCAATCCCAGGTGACCTCCCCATGTGATAAGAGATGACAACTCATCTATCTAGTATTTCCTGTGAGAGGTGATGACTCTCGCTTTGGTGGCTGGTTTGTGAAAGAAGACAAGTCTCCTTGTAAAAGAGAAGAAAATTCATAAGCACTAACTCTGGGAATACAAAGAGAGAAGGGGAAGGTCAGGGTACAGGGAGAGAATAATTTCAGAAGAAGTATGACTGATACATTAATGATGCCAGCCAGGAAAGATGTGTGCACTGCGGGCTAACGTATTCCATGGGTTTTTGATGACACCATCAGCCGAAGGCTCTCCATTTCCTTGTGTCTCCTCCATATTTGGCTTCTGGGGGTAGCTACCAATAATTCCTTGGGGAATCCCAAGATTGGAAGTTGTGCAAAGACCCTAGGTCACAAAGTCCCTCTTCTCAGGCAACAGCAAGAACTGGAGGAAGAAAACCAGATGGCAGCTAAAGAAAAGAATAAGGTAGATCAATCCTGGAAAACCATAGTAGAAAAAAGTTGGACTGAGTGGATTGCTCTGACTTTCAGATGTGACCCACCATTTCTAAGGTAGAGCAAGAACCTCTCTAAGAATTTCCCCACCTGCACCTTCAGTTTGCCAAGGGCCATTGTCTTTTCCAGGGTGAGTGGCCATTTTTGCACCAGCAAAATACAGCTTACTGTCTTTTTCATTTAAATAAAAGTGACTTTATTGAAGCGAGTCCAGAGTTGAAAGAAATATATATTCATACAACTTAATTCACTGCTAAAAAACATAGAAAGTGAAAGTGAAAGTCACTCAGTCGTGTCCAACTCTTTGCAACCCCATGGACTATACAGTCCATGAAATTCTCCAGGCCAGAATACTCGAGTGGGTAGACTTTCCCTTCTCCAGGGCATCTTCATAATCCAGGGATTGAACCCAGGTCTCCCACATTGCAGGTGGATTCTTTACACACGGGAAGCCCCCAAAACATATAAGGGAGCCAATTTTAAAATGAGCATCATTAGAGGATTCCCTGATGGTCAATGGTTATGACTCCATGCTCTCACTGCTAAAGGCCCGGGTCCATTCTCTGGTCAGGGAACTAAGATCTCACAAGCTGTGCACTGCAGCCTAAATAAATAAATAAAAATTGTATGTGTCCTTGACCAGAAATGTAAAGCCAAAAGCTTAACTTAAAAAAAAAAAAAAAGGGAGGGAGCATCCTTAAAGGCAGGAGAGGAGGTTCAACCTCACTGATCATCAGAGAAGCATAAACCAACACAGAAGAGGCCGCTCACATCCTTCGAACTGGCAAAGCTAAAATGTCTGACGATAACAAATGTTGGCCAGGAGGTAACAAGGAAGGAGTTCTAAGCCACTGCTAGTTCAGGACTGGGGATTGTTGTAAACACTTCGGAGAGCTATTTCCCAATTCTAGTCAAGAAGAAGATACACACGCCCGTGATCTGGTAAATCCACGTCCAGACATGATTGCTGGGAAACTTTAGCACATAGTCACAAGATGATAGGACAAAGAGATTCATTGCATCACTATTTGTAAAATGAATGACTGGAAAACCCTAGATGTGCTTCAGTGGGGAAATGGATGAATAAATTGCAACAGCATCCACATTCATTGTTTCATTTATTCTTTCATTCATTTTGCATTTCACAAATTTGCAAGAGTTTTTATTAATATGCATAAAAATCACCTGGGAAGCTTGTTTAAAAGGCAGAATTCCTGGCCTCATCCTCAGAGTCTGAGTCTTAGATCTGGGAGAGGTTCAAGGAGGGCAGATTCTTTACCACTGAATCGGCTGGAGGAGAGATTTTCACACAAGTACTATGTGTGATGCTAATGCATGTGGTCTTTGAGTCCCTGTGTATCTGATCATTCATCCTGAGGTTAGATTTAAAGCTGAATTACAAAACTAGGTGGACTACACGTGGACCCTGGTTGTTCATCACATACTAGGTAAAGAGTCCTGCATTGCCTGGGTTGGGAGGATCAGAAGGAAAGGGTTTAGGTGGAATTTTTCCTCTATAGAATTCAGTCCTCTCCTGTGAAAGAAGAAAGCCAAACCAGAGGATGGCTCCATTTCCCCTTCCATTCTTCACTTCAGTGATTCTGTCTCTAGAGGGGCGCATTTCTGAGTAAGTAAGCACAGTTTTCCAGAGGAGCCCACAGCACTACCTCTACATTCAACAGCATTCCTTAACCAGAATTCTGTTATTGCCACTTCTGGCTCCTTAAATCCCCATGTGGTCCCCATGCACTCCCAAAGCATCTTCATCAAAGAAGCACTGAGTTATGTTTAGAGACTATTTCCCGGTTGAAATGCAGACAGTTGGATTCTAGCGGCTTGAAAAGTCAATACGTACATGGCAGATATCAAAACTGTAAAACCCAGAATATCTGATTAATTATTTGACAGTTGTTAAACTGGATAGGGTTCAGGCAAAGGTTGGCCAAATTTCCTACATGTACTTCCCTGCCTCTGTGGACAAGGAAAAATAATATTGACTAAAGGTTCAAATAAAACCTTGATTCCGTGCTCTTTTCTCGTGAATTTTGGTCATTGTGGAGGCCCTGATCTGACCTAAAATCTTTGCCTTTGGGTCTTTTCTAACTTTTGAATTGCATTATTAAGTGCTGATGAGGTACAGGATAGGGCTTCCCAGCTGATTCAGTGGTAAAGAATCTGCCTGCAATGCAGAAGACCTGGGTTTGATCCCTGGGTTGGAAAGATCCCCTAGAGGAGGAAATGACAATCCACTCCAGTATTCTTGCCAGGAAAATCCCATGGACAGAGGAGCCTGGCGGGCTATAGTCCATGAGGTTGCAAAGTCAGACATGACTGAAGCGATTGAGCAGACAAGGTACAGGCTGGAGCAAGGTGGCTTTTGTAGCTCCAAGAAAAACTCAGTTAACACATATATGTGGGTAGACCTGGGTCCAGGTGGAAGATCAGAAGATGTACTTGTCCTGGCCTGACTGCCCTCAGATCCTTTGCCCTCTCAGCACCCCTCCCTTTCTGCTCTCTTTCCTGGGTCTAATACCTGAGGGTGCAGTAGTTTCTCAGGCTCCTACGTCAGCCAGCTTCGCTTGGATCAGCCAGAGGGGGCGCCAGCAGGAGACAGGAGGGAGGAAGTGAGAAGCCAGGATATTTCTTCCCTGCTCTCTGCCCTGGGCATGTTTCCAGAGGCCACCTCATTTCCTCCATGGCTCCAGCTCCCTGCAGACCAGCCCATCAGGGGTTCTGGTAACACTGCCTCCTCCCTTTCTTTCTTCAGCCTATATGTACCAGTCAACTTCTGCTCTTACTGACGTATATTCACCTTACCATCTTCTATTTGGCTTCAAAGATCTTCCAACATCGGGGTGACCCATTCCCTACATTATATTCTCTCCATTGAACACCTGAGTTTCTATTTTCCTGGTTAGATCTTAACTAATACAGGAGATAACTAGCCTCTCCTTTCCACCTAGTCAATTTTATAATTCTTTGTCTCCCACGTGCATCGAGGAGTTTGTCCTTTTCACAGCCTGTTCATCTCTCTTAAGTCCACAGAATCCCTGAGATGTGGACAGGGCAGGGACTCATTTTACAGAAGAGAGAACAGACCTAGAGATGCTATGGTGATATGTCAAAGTTGCACAGCTAGTGAACTACAGAGCAGAAGCTAGAATCCAGGTATCTTATGAGCTGGTGTTAATTTCCCTATGGCTCTCAGGCCCTTGTCTCTCTCTCCAACTCTTACCACCAGAAGACAATCTTTAGGAGTCAAAATAAGGATTCATTTGGGTCTCATTTGCACTTGATGAAAAGGTGCTGTAACTATGCAAACTGCACACCCAAAAGAGTTCAAGGGAGTATTCATTTCTATTTTGGTCTTTATAAGAATATTTTGCATTTATGTCATCCAGGCTCTGTCAGCATTCTGTAAATCCTGGAACAGTGTTTCTCAAAGTCAGAATTATATGGGGAGGTGGGGTGTTTCTTATAAAAGCTCAGATTCCTGCCCTCCCACTGAAATAGAAAATCTGGGGGAAAGTGCTGGGAAAGTGTATTTTCATCTAATATTCCAGATGATGCTGATGAAAAGTAAGTTTCAAGGGGCTGCTGTTCCATGAGACAGAAAAAAAGTTGTCTTGTCCACAGAGAAGAAGGAGGAATCAGTAAGGCAAGGACAGGACTCATTTGTGGCCAATCTAATAAAGACCCAGTCCCTCAAGCTTCCATCCTGGCTGAGAGACACCACTTATAACACCCTACAGTGTGTCCGACTTAGTCTCAGACACTTCCTGGGTATGGTTCCAATTACTCTTCACAGCAACCCTATGAAGTAGCTGTCCTGGTTCCTATTTTCCACATGAGAAATCTGAACATAGGTTAAATAACTGCCACTGGGTCACCCAACTATGACGCAAATTCCAATCAAGTTCTGCCCAATTCCCAAGTTGGGCCCTTATCTGTCCATGTCACCCTTCCCAGAATGGAGCCTGCTTCATCTCCAAATGATCATGGGAACAATTATACAATGAACTGGCTCTGTAGGGGGCATAGGATACTCTCCATGGGGTCTGGGTTTCTTACTGCTTGTTCCTGAATGAGGCCTCAGTGTAGCTGCAAAGAAGGCAGATGGATGGCATCCAACCCCCCT
Source organism: Okapia johnstoni (assembly GCA_024291935.2). Taxonomy (NCBI): domain Eukaryota; kingdom Metazoa; phylum Chordata; class Mammalia; order Artiodactyla; family Giraffidae; genus Okapia; species Okapia johnstoni. The sequence goes on from CM044325.1 coordinate 14,580,313, forward strand.
TTCACACCTGCCCTTCTAAACCACCAAGTTATAGGAAGGGACTCTGGCAGTTGACATGCCCAGTGGTCTCTTGATTTTCCTTCTCAAGTTTTCCCAGAGGCTCTTCTACCCCCTGAACTTGTCTCAGAAGCTTCTGGTTTTGGCCCAAATCAGTAGGAAACCAAGCAGAAAGCCTAAAGCAGCAGATGTCTGCATTAATCTATCCACAGAGGCCCCTGGTGAAGCAGCCCAACTGTTGTTCTTATCACAAATGTTTAAAAAATTAATAACATGAATGGGCAAGTGTGCAAGCACAGGATACTTGACATCTGGATAATCTTACATCATCTGAGCTGCTTTTTTTTCTTTCCTAATACATTGTTTTACATGTCTGGTCACCATTCTGTTGACATAGCTAGTTGGATCAGGCAGGCTAACAAAACTGCCAGATGGGGACTGAGTGAGGCAGAGCAGGGCTGGGGGATTCCCAGATCAGGATGATCATGCAAAGAGTGCAAAGAGGGCTTCTGACCCATAAGAAAATGTCTGATGCTCCCCCACAGCTTCAGTGTTCTCTTTTTATCCTTCCAAGAGCTGTTGTACCACAGCCTACCTCCTCAATTTTATATATACATATCAGTAGACATTTTTTATGTATGTGAAGCTGTTCTGGAAACAGGACAGCTTAGCTTTGGAAAGCAAAGGTCTGAGTTCAAATCCAAGTCCAATCACTTGCTAACTATATCCTCTTGGACATGTTCAATAAATTCTCTGAGCCTCAGTTTATTCATCAGTACAATGAAGACAATAAAAGCATATTAAACTTTTACAACTGCTGAAGGAAAAACATTTTTTGAAATTGTTTATGAAGCAGTTATCATAGCACTTAATTCAACAAATATTTCTTGAGTACCTTCTACATGTCAGACACTGTTCAAGGCCCTAGAAACAATTATAGTAAACAAAAAACATAGTCCCTGCCCTCATAGCGCTTATAAACTAGTGGCAGAGACAGACAATAAACAAGCAGATATATTTACAATATACTATAGCTTGACAATTAGCTTCCCTGGTAGCTCAGCTGGTAAAGAATCTGCCTGCAATGTGGGAGACCCCGATTTGATTCCTGGGTCAGAAAGATCCCCTGGAGGAGGGCATGGCAATCCACTCCAGTACACTTGCCTGGAGAATCCCATGAACAGAGGAACCTGGCAGGCTATAGTCCTTGGGGTCACAAAGAGTTGGATACGACTGAGTGACTAAGCACAGCACATAGCTTGGCAATAAGGGCTGTGAGGGAAAATAAAGCAGGAGGGAGTGGTAAGAGAGTGGCGGAGGGGAGAGCCAATGCTGTTATTGATGAGGTGGTCAGAGAAGATCTCTCTGCAGAAGTGACGTCTGATAGGACGTGTGAATGAGATGAGAGAACAGACAAATGGGTATCTGGGGCAAGAGCATTCCAGACAGACTGAAGAGCAAGTGCAAAGATACTGAAGTTTGAGCATGTTTCCTTATTTAGGACCAGCCCAGAGGCAAGTATGGCTTGTGAACCATGGAGAAGGTGAGAAGAAGCCAAAAAGCAAAAAATAACTGATACATAGGTAGCTAAGCAGCTAGGTAGGTAGATAAGACTTAATTCATTCACTTTTCATAATATCATCCTATCTTGGGTGGAATAATGCTAGGTACTAAGATAGACATAAAGATGAACAAGGCAGAGAATTTATCACTGATGATCCTTGAACCATTAGTCTAGTAGGGGATAAAATATCTAAATAATGAGAAAAGGAAATAATAGCTGTCATAAAAGAAGTGTGGTAAGAAGTATAGGAGCCTGAAAGGGAGAGTCTTTGTCTCCCATAGTCTCTCTCACCACCAGAAACTTGGAGCAATTAATGAAAGAAAAGACAGTTACATAAAGACATAAAACAATGGTGTTCACTGTTCCCAAAGAGATAAAAAATGAACCTAAGCCATTTCGGCATTAACTAGAATAAAATCACTATAAATTTGAGAAAAGAATCAAATAGAAATCTCAGAATGCTAATATTTAAAAACTCAATAACCAAAATAAAAAAACTCAACAGATGGGATTAATAGCAAATTCAATACAGGTAGATATAGAGAGCATTAGTGAACAGAAAGGTAGATCAGAAGAAATTACCCAGAAGGAAGCAGAAAGAGACAAAATCATAGACAGTACAAACATGAGAAGAATATAGTGAGCAGAAAACGTTTTTAAGGAATACTAGAAGTTAGAAAAAGAATAGCAGAATAATGGCCTAAAAATATGGAAGGAAGGGGAAAAAAGAGTAAAAATTAATGAAATGGAAAAATTAGAATAAAGTGAGAGAAAAAGGTCAAAAGTTGGTTCTTTGAAATGACCGATAAAATTGATAAAATTTTGCTGGGACAGATCAAGACAAAAAAGGGAAAAGGCACAAATCAATAGCATCAGCATTGAAAAAGAGAACACCATTATCTATGCTGGAGACATTAGCAAGACATTAAGAGGAGATAATGAACAACTCTATGTGAATAAATTTGAAATGAGCTAGACAAAATCCTAGGAAAACACTACTTACCAAAACTAATGAAAGAAGAAATTTAAAAATCTGAATAATTGTGGAACTATTTAAATGATTGGTTTTTAATTAAAGATAAACTTATGAATAAAATGTCTCTGATGGTTTCAAGCAAACTTGATGAACTATTTAAGGAAGGTCTAGTGCAAATTATATACAAACTCTTCCAGAAAATAAAAAAAAGTGAGAACACTCTCCATTTTACTTCGTGAGGTTAATCTTGATTAAAAAAAACAACAACAATAAGAATAGTATGAGAAAGAAAATTACTGGCCGGTTTTACTCATGAGCATGTGAAAAAATCCTAAATGAAATATTAACAAGCTGAAGCCAGCAATGTATACGTAAAAAGGAAACAAATCCTGCCCACCTTTTGCTTATTCTTGGGTGCTAGAGTAAATGTTGCTTTAGTATCAGAAAACCAATATAATTTGCCACCTTAACAGATGAAAGAGGAATGGGAACAACCCAAGTTCTGGTCAGCAGAAGATGTGGTATGTATATACAATGGAATTCTACTTAGCCATAAAAAAGGAATGAAATATCGCATTTGCAGCAACATGGATGGACCTAGAGAATATTACACTTAGCGAAGTAAGTCAGACAGAGAAAGACAAATACTTTATGCTATCATTTATATGTGGAATCTAAAAAAAATAATACAAATGAATCAATATACAAAACAGAAACAGACTCAGACATAGAAAAGAAACTTATGGTCACCAAAGTGGGAAGGGAGGGAAGGAGAGACAAGTTAAGAGTACAAGATTAACAAATACAAACTACTAAACATGAAATACATAAGCAACAAGGATTTACAGTATGACATAGGGAACTATATTCAGTATCTTGGAATAACTTATAACGAAATATAATCTGAAATATATATAACTGAATCACTTTTCTGTATACCTGAAGCTAACACAATATTGTAAATCAACTATACTTCAATTTAAAAAAAGGGAGAGGGGAATCATATAGTCATCTCAATATATGCAGATAAAAGCATTCACTAAAATTCAGCATCCATTCGTTATTAAAAATCTTAGAAACTAGAAAAAGGGGACCACTGAACTAATCTGGTAAGGAGTATCTACAAAACTCTTTGATATGAACACTATATCAACTAATATATTTAAAAATGAAAAAGTAATGAAACTTGGAAAATAATCTTCTGAAGGTTGTGAAGAAGCAAGGATGCTTATTATCATGACATTTCCTGGAGTCTTACCCAGCAAAGCAAGAAAAAGAAATAAAAGACATAAAGAAGAGATAAAATTGTTATTATTTGTGGATTACATTATCACCTATATTGAAAATTCATGGGAATCTGCACATCAGTTTTAGACTTTAAGAAATTTAGTTCCTCAAGGTCACCAGATATAAAGTCAACCCAGAAAAATGAATTAAATTTCTATTCACTGACCACAATTTTTTGTAAATTGGAAAATTTTTTAAATATAACATTTACGTTAGCATTAAAAAATATCAAAAATCTAAAAATCTAACAAAGCATGTGCAAGACCTTTGTGCAAAATGTCCATTATTGAGAGAAGTTAAACAAGACCTGGGTTAAAGGAGAGAAATTTTGTTACTGAATTGGAACACTCAAAATTTTAAATGTCAGTTCTTCCTAAATTGAGCTATGGCTTCAGTAAAAAATCCCAACAGGATTTTAAAGAGCTTAACAAATACTTCCTAAACTTATACGGAATTGCCAAAGTCCAAGACTAGTCGGACACGACTGAGCGACTGAACTGAACTGAACTGCAGACTAGTCAAGACCTCCTGGAAGAGGAAGCCCAGGGTTGAAGGACTTGCTCCACCAGGTATTGAGTCTTACTGCCACAGCGGAGTAATTCAGACTGTCATTTTCATTCTAGGAAATGGAGGGAGGAAGACACCATTAGTGTTTTTTTAATATCTAGGTGTTCCCCCTTTCCAGGCACCTTGCAGACAGCACTTCAGGGCCCCTTACAGGTAAAACTCTCTGGTTCTGGCAAATGAGCTGCAAGAGGAAGTGAATGATGGATGATGTTTTCATGCTGAGTCAGTGAAAAACTCAACAGGAAACCTCAGTGTCTCTTCTCTGGGTGGAGAGTGCTCTCAGTGAAGCAGCCACTTCACGTCATGTAGATGGCTGCCCTGATGCACCTCCTGCATCACCTGTGACCTGCTAGTGAAGGAGTCATAACTTCAGTATGTTAAGCCATGAGATGTTGGGCTTGTCTGTTGCCAAAACAGAGCACAGCCCTTCTTATCTTATCCAACATACAGACAGACCAGTGGAACACAAGAGCACCCAGAAACTGTCTACGTGTAGACAACTGATTTTTCAACACAAAGTGAAAATGCAGAGTAGTAAAGAAAGAATGACCTTGGAACAACTGGATATCCATTTGGGGAAAAAAGAGAACTTGTCCTTACCTCACACTATACACAGAAATCAATTCCAGGTGAATTCCCAAACTTTTTTGAAAGGCTATACTGTACAAAGCTTTTAGAAGAAAATATGGGTGGATTTTTTCATAACTCATGAATAGATTTTCTAAATAAGAAACAACCAATTATGAATGAAAAGATAGTTAAATTGTGTTCTATTCGATTTCACAAGAAAAAAAAAAGTTTTGCTTAAAAAGAAAATAGCCAAAGGGAATGCCTAAATGCTAATAATAGCATGACTACATTATGGGCTGAATTTATTTTCCTGTTTTCCTTACCTCGTTTTTTCAAATATTCTATGATGAATATAGATCTCTTCTGTAATAAAGGAGTAAAAAACCCATAAGAAGTTGTTAGGTTTTTGTGTATGTTTAAAATCAAGAAGAGGCAATCCAAAATTTGAGGATATAAAATAAAAGCTTTCCAGACCTTACTCTTACTTGTTTGTTAACCAAAAGGGAAGAAATCCTAATGGTGGCATATCAGGCAATGAGCAGGTGGGTGCAGGTGGGTCACTGCGGCCTTATGGCTCTGTTTAGCTACTAGAACATTATCCAGGCACCTGATACCACATTTTTTTACTTTATGGTTTTATTTTATATTGGAGTATAGTTGATACACAATGTTCTGTTCGATTCAGGTGTACAGCAAAGTGATTAGGTTATACATATACATGTCTCTATTCTTTTTCAGATTCTTTTCCCATTTATGGTTACCAAAGGAGAATGTAGGAGGGAAGGATAAATTAGGAGTTTAGAATTAATATGTATACACTTTGCTGTTGTTGTTCCTTAGTCACTAAGTCATGTCCGATTCTTCTGAGACCCCAAGGACAATAGCCTGCCAGGTTCCTCTGTCCATGGGATTTCCGAGGAGTGGGTTTTCATTTCTTTCTCCAGGGGATCCTCCTGACCCAAGGATCAAACCTGGGCCTCCTGCATCTCTCCAGTGGCAGACGGACTCTTTACCACTGAGCCTCCTGGGAAACCCATATATATATATATACACTACATATAAAACAACCAACAAGGACCTACTGTAGAGCACAGGGAATTCTACTCAGTATTCTGTTATCACTGTTTAAAAGCCTTTCTGTTGCAGGTTCACAATCTCTATTCCTGAAGGGAGCTCCCTTGAGAAGCCTCCTTCTTTCTTATGCTTCCATTTCTGTTCTCCTTTCTCTGATAGGAAATATGTTTTGACCTGAGCGTCTTTCATGGACTTTATCAGCCCTGAGGATGCAAGGTCTCTGGCCTCGCCCCAGGTGGCTGTCCATCTGGCCTCCCAGTGCCGGGCACTGGAACCTCTCTCTCCTTTCGGTCATGCCACTCCAGGCTCTTTGTAAAATCTTTGTTAGACACAGCCTGACTCTGACCAGCCTGAACATAAAGGCCTTTTAAGATCTAAAACATAGGTAAGGATACTTACTTTTACTCTTGGTTTTTATAGTTTTATTGGCTCTCACTTATTCATTGAACATTTATTGGGCATGGGCAGTAAATTCATCACAGAGCACAGCCCCTGAAGCCCTGGGATTTCACTTCCTAAATTCTGAGGCTTGGCAAAACACAAAATGGGGATGTGGAGGATGAAGGTCATTCCAGAGACAAAGAGCCACTGACATGCGGAAATGGCAGGGCCCTCGGGATAAATGGGCTTTACCTGGGTTCAGAGATTCTAAAGTGCCTCACAATGCTCACGAAGAAGTTTCTGGAATAAGGGCAGCAGCTCGTTGGAAGGGCATTAATAGCAACCACCTTTATCAGCATCACTGGTATTTATGGGACACCTACTGTGCTGCAGAAACTATGCCACACACTTTACACACATCATCTCATTTAAAATTCACGGCAGCCCTGGGACATATGGGGCTTACCTGGTGACTCAGCAGTAAAGGATCAGCCTGCCAGTGCAGGAGACATGGGTTCAATCCCTGGGTCTGGAATATCCCCTGAAGAAGGAAACTGCTACCCACCCCAGTATTCTTGCCTGGGAAATCCCGTGGACAGAGGAGCCTGGAGGGCTACAGGCCATGGGGTCACAAAGCAACTAAACAACAACAACAATTGGGATGAATATTATATTATCTTCTTTTTGAAGATGAGGAAGTTGAGCCTCAGAAGAGGTTAGGTAATTTGCCCACGGTCCCATAGTTCCAAGGCGGTGGTATTAAGCCAGGAATCCACATCTGTCAAACTCTTTTTCTGACAATAACTCTAGCTCTGGGCACTGTTATTCATCTACATTTTAATAAGATATTTTAATTTCACACTCTTTGAGGGAAAAGAGGAACCTTGACTTCTGAAGGCCTTTTGTATCTGGCATCAGTTTCTTTAGGACAGCGTCCTGTATTTGAGACATTGTCCCCTGGGAGGTGGGGACAGAGCAGTCTTGGTGTCAACAGGCTGTCAAGAGACCCAAATGAGATCACGCGTGCAACACGCTTGGCTCAGAACATGCACAGAGGAGGCCCTCAGTGGCCTTCATCATTATGTTGATTCCTCAGGCCCCAGGACTGCCAGCTATCCTTGCCTTTGCATGTAGTGGGAAAAACCTCCAAACACACAGATTCTAGTTATTTCTTGGATTTTGGTGCCAACAACTATCTTCAGGAGCATCCCTCATCAACCCAGGCATCCACATTCTGAGTGTCCCAGAGGCGTGATGTTTCATCACCAAGTCCCTAAGCCCTGAGCCAGCCCACTATCACTGAACCTCCATGTCACAACAGGAAAATGATGAGATACTGACTGGTGCTCAGGTAAGAAACTCCAATAGTTTCTGTATCAGATCCTATAAAAGACAATATCATGAAGCAAAACATGGAGGCTTAGAGATCAAACCCAGAGACAAGCAGAGTGGGAACGTTGGTTTGCTCCTTCCAGGTGTCTGACCTGGGGCAATTACTCAACTTCTCCTCTGAGCCTCTATAACAAGTAGATAGTAATTACCCCACAGCTTTGTTAAGGAGGTCACTATACAATATAATGACGTCAAGTGCTTAACACAGAGCCTGGTCCATAGGAAGGAATGAACAAATAATTGCTCATTATTATTTTATTACTGTTAAATGCAAAAAAAAAAAAAAAAAAAACCCCAAAATCCTACTGTGAGATTTGTTTTTCAGGTCCATAAATAACTATCTTAAACGACTTATCTCCCCTCCTGGATCAGTCAGTCTGCTCTTTGATGTCTTTGAACAAGTCAGTCTGTGGCTGGAATCTTGTTCAGTGCTGTGTGCCTGGCATGCAGAAGTGCAGGGGCTTGGCAGGTGGGAGGACAGCAGACTTAAACAGCAATTTTAGCTAAGTGTACAAGAAGGGACATTCGAAAAGTCTATTTAAAAGGTTAAAATAAAAAGTAATTTGGCAAGCAGGTAGACCAGGAGAACTCGAGGCCTGTTTCCCTAATGGCACGAGAAGGGGTCTGGACTGTATGCTGCTGTCTTGCATCTCTGACATTCCTAAATAAAGCAGCCTGATTCTGCAAAGATCATCCTAGCTGCCGGTGTGTGCACTTGGCAACTTCTAGTCCCTCATGGCACAGGAAAACTTGGCATCTGATGCTCTTCTCTGGGAGAAGGGCTCACACAAGCCCAGCCCACTGCTAGGGTGTAGCTTCACTCCCCACTAAGCCTGGAGACCTGCATTTGATCCCTGGATTGGGAAGATCCCCCGGAGAAGGGAAAGGCTACCCACTCCAGTATTCTGGCCTGGAGAATTCCATGGACTGTATAGCCTATAGGGTCACAAAGAATCAGACACGACTGAATGACTTTCAAAAAAAAAGCCTCCCTAGGAGCCACCCAGTTCCAACATCTCCCAGTTCCCACCATATGCCTCCTCAGAAGACAAAATTCCAACCAGAGTTCCCAGAACTTGCAAAGAGGAGAAATCTCTGAACAAAGGGCTTGTCTGTTTCCAGCATAAACTGCCTAAGGTGTTCAGAAGAAAATGTCCTTCTTTACTCCACAGCTTTAGAGAATCATTCTTTTTTTATATGTTCAGGGCAGAAAAAGCTATCAACATATTGTAACTTGGCTTCTTCTCCAGAGTGAAAATTTGCTCTGGGATTAAGGAAACATCGCCACCTGGTGGAATGATATTAAAATAACCAGACAAAGACAGATCAGCTGCTGTATGCTGTGCTTAGTCATGTCCGACTCTTTGTGACCCCATGGACTGTAGCCCACCAGACTCCTCTGTCCATGGGGACTCTCCAGGCAAGAATACTGGAGCGGGTTGCCATGCTCTCCCCCAGGGGATCTTTCCAACCCAGGGATCAAACCCAGGTCTCTTACGTCTCCTCCATTACAGGCAGATTCCACTAGCGCCCCCTGGGAAGCCACAACTTACCCCACGTGTTCTGTTAGTCGCCCAGTTGTATCCGACTCATTGCGATCCCATGGACTGTAACCCACCCAAAACGACTTGCCAACTGAGACTAACACAGTCAGGATCATTTTCATCCTTCATGTCCCCTCTTACTTCTTACCAACTTTATGGAGGCAGAAGAGGAAAACCACAGGAGCTGCACCTGGTATGAAGAGAAGGCAGCTCAGGCATCACAGGGAAGTCTGGGATCTGAGAACTCTGCTTTATGTTTCTGACTCAGAAGTTATTGATTGTAATGGGGCTAGATTAATCAGCTCTTTCTCTTAACTGGGCCAGGAACAAATATAAGCCATAACAGTGGGGGATGTTTTCATGTCTGCTCGGAATATTTGCTTCCTGAAGACAGTATGTTCAGTGAGGTGAGTATAGAAAACCTCATTATTTATACAAAGTGTGAAAACCCGTCATTGTGCAAATTGAACCACCTTACTATAGGCAAGAGGCTTCCCTGGTGGCTCAGCGGTTAAAGAAATTCATCTGCCGATGCAGGAGATGGGGATTTGATCTCTGGGTTGGGAAGATCCCCTGGAGTAGTAAACGGCAACTCACTCCAGTATTCTTGCCTGGGAAATCCCATGGACAGAGAAGCCTGGCGGGTTACAGTCCATAGGGTCACAAAAGAGTTGGACACAACTTAGGGACTGAGCATAACAACAACAACATTATAGGCACAACTATTTCCTTCTCTTATATTTCCCCATCACCTTTCAGTTCACTATGGGCACATACACATCATTCAACCTGTTTAAATGATTTAATCTTCACAAACAGTTTTCATTCCAATCCCAAAGAAAGTCATTGCCAAAGAATGCTCAAACTACCGCACAGTTGCACTCATTTCACACTCTAGTAAAGTAATGCTCAAAATTCTCCAAGCCAGTCTTCAACAATACGTGAACTGTGAACTTCCAGATGTTCAAGCTGGTTTTAGAAAAGGCAGAGGAACCAGAGATTAAATTGCCAACATCCGTTGGATACCAAAAAAGCAAGAGAGTTCCAAAAAAACATCTATTTCTGCTTTATTGACTATGCCAAAGCCTTTGACTGTGTGGATCACAATAAATTGTGAAAAATTCTGAAAGAGATGGGCATACCAGACCACCTGACCTGCCTCTTGAGAAATCTGCATGCAGGTCAGGAAGCAACAGTTAGAACTGGACATGGAACAACAGACTGGTTCCAAATCGGGAAAGAAGTCCATCAAGGCTGTATATTGTCACCCTGCTTATTTAACTTATATGCAGAGTACATCATGAGAAATGCTGGGCTGGAGGAAGCACAAACTGGAATCAAGATTGCCAGAAGAAATATCAATAACCTCAGATATGGAGATGACACCACCCTTATGGCAGAAAGTGAAGAAGAACTAAAGAGCCTCTTGATGAAAGTGAAAGAGGAGAGTGAAAAAGTTGACTTAAAGCTCAACATTCAGAAAACTAAGATCATAACATCCAGACCCATCACTTCATGGCAAATAGATGGGGTAACAGTGGGAACAGTGGCTGATTTTATTTTTCTGGGCTCCAAAATCACTGCAGATGGTGATTGCAGCCATGAAATTAAAAGGCGCTTACTCCTTGGAAGGAAAGTTATGACCAACCTAGACAGCATATTAAAAAGCAGAGACATTATTTTGCCAACAAAGGTCTGTCTAGTCAAGGCTATGGTTTTTCCAGTAGTCATGTATGGATGTGAGAGTTGGACTATAAAGAAAGCTGAGCGCCGAAGAATTGATGCTTTTGAACTGTGGTGTTGGAGAAGACTCTTGAGAGTCCCTTGGACTGCAAGGAGATCCAACCAGTCCATCCTAAAGGGGATCAGTCCTGGGTGTTCATTGGAAGGACTGATGTTGAAGCTGAAACTCCAATACTTTGACCACCTCATGCAAAGAGCTGACTCATTTGAAAAGACCCTGATGCTGGGAAAGATCGAAGGCAGGATGAGAAGGGGACAACAGAGGATGAGATGGTTGGATGGCATCACCAGCTCAATGGATATGAGTTTGGGTGGACTCTGGGAGTTGGTGATGGACAGGGAGGCCTGGCGTCCATGGGGGCGCAAAGAGTCAGACACAACTGAGCGACTAAACTGAACTGAATCTTCACAAGCACCCTATGGTTGGCATGATTAGTCATTCCTGAGGAGAAAACAGAGGTTCAGAGAAGTTAAGTGATTTTCCAGTGGCCACACAGCTACCAATGGCAGCACTAGGACTTGAAAGAAAGGAGGAAACAATATTTAACCTACAGTGGGGCAGGAGAGGTACACGTGCTTCCAACACTGCTGTCCATGGCTCCTCCACTTGGCAAGTGGCAAGACAGCATTCGTCTGGCCTCACCACTGCAGGGGCACCCAGTCTTCATATGGCTACCACCACATCCTATTGTTATTTACTTGACTGTGGAGCACACTGCAAAATCCTAGGACATATGTTTTCATTTAAAACTGACTTTGAGGGACTTCCCTGGAGGTCTGGTGGCTAAGATTCCATAGTCCCAATACAGGGTTCGATCCCTGGTCACGCAACTAGATCCCACATGCCGCAACTAAGAGTTCACATGCCACAATAAAAGATCCTGTGTGCCACAACTAGGACCCAGTGTAGCCAAATAAATAAATAAACATTTAAAAGAACTTTGAGAAATTTTGCCAAATGTCACAGTCTCTCCTCTGAATGAGTGACATAGCAGAACCACTCACCATCCCTTAGGCTGCCAACTGGGGTCCATGGGACTGTCAGGAGGGCTTTTTGTCCATTCGCCACCTAAACCATTTCAAGTAACCCTGTTGTAAGTCTCTGACAATGAGGGTTCTTTATGCCTTATAAATACAGTCTCTCCTCGACTGTGTTGCCTTCTCTAAACGTTGGGACCCAAAGCCCAGTCCTCAAAGCACTTGTGTTCTGTGTCTAGTCTCCCTCTCTAAGTGGGATAATCTCACCACATGCCTTTAAATGCCACCTATACACTGATAATCTCTAAATTTATACCCACAAGCCCAGCCTCTCCCGCTATATTCCAGACTCAGGTATGCAGCTGTCTACTCAACACTGCAATGTCTAAGGAATCAAAACAAGCATGTCCACATCCAAACTTTCAGTTGCCTTCAACCCCTCCACTCTCCTTTCACAATCTTTTCCATTGCAACAAATGGAAATCCCATGTTTCTCAGTTTCTCAATCCGAAACCTCTGGAGTCTTCCCTGGATTCCCCTCTTCCTCTCAGAACCCATGTCTCATCTGTCTTCACAGAACATCGAAAATCTGCTACTTCTCACCACCTTCACTGCTATGCAGCCACCTTCACCTGGATTATTGCGATGGCTTTGTACCTGGTCTCCCTACACAGCAACTAGAGTTGTCCTTTTAAAATGTGCATCAGAACTAACATTGCTCTAAATACCTTCCAAGGTATTTCCACCTTTCTCTCGTGGTTGCTACACAATCTAGTTTCCTCTCTAACCTGTCCTCCAACCACCGCTCCCTTGCTGCCACCATCTGCTAGAAATGTAGGGAAATAGGAGCAGGGGCTTCATTTTATCCCATGAAGCATGTAGCCCAGTGCCTAGACAAAATCTATAACATACAAAATACTGAGTAAATAGAGGTGGAAACACAAATGCCTTGTCCCTCTGTCTGGTTCATTCATTAACACCATCAGTCCAGAGCCTGACTACAGGGAAGAGTACCCCCTGCTCACCGCAGCTAGAGAAAGCCCACACACAGCAACAAAGAGCCCATATACTTCAAAAAAGACCCGGGGCAACCATAAATAAATAAATTTCAATTAAAAAGTAGGTTACGGGGCCAGATGTGGCCCACAGACCATGGTTTACTGATCCCTGATCAAGAAAATGCAATGGAATATTACTCAGCCACTAAAAAGAGTGAAATAATGCCTTTTGAAACAACATGGATGAACCTAGAGATTGTCGTGCTGAGTGAACCAAGCCAAACAAAGGAGAAATACCGTATGACATCCCTTATATGCAGAATCTAAAAAGAAATGATACAAATGAACTTACAAAGCAGAAACAGATTCACAGAGGGGAAGAATGGGGGAAAAGGATAGTTAGGTAGTTTGGGATCAACAGGTACACACTATTGTATTTGAAATGGATAACAAATAAGGTCCCACTATACAGCACAGAGAACTCTGCTCAGTGTTATGTGGCAACCTGGATGGGAGAGGAGTTTGAGGGAAAATGGATACATGTATATGCATGGCTGAGTCCCTTTGCTGTCCTCTTGAAACTACCATGATATTGTCAATTGTCTGTTATTTATAAAGTAAAAATATTTTTAAAAGACTTTTTAAGAAGGGATGGAGACCTTGGTTGAGGAAAGAATCTAAAGAACTTGTTTGGAAATCAGCGATTTTTAGAAGATGGCTGCTCATGTTTACAGATTCTGTCGACTTCAGCTGCAGTATTTCCCAGTCTCCAGCCACCCCCTCCATGCTCACTTCAGACTGCCCCCCACAATCTGAATCAGTTCTGGCCAATCTATCCTGTTGGGCTTCCCTGGTGGCTCAGATGGTAAAGAATCCACCTGCAATGCAGGAGACCTGGGTTTGATCCCTGGGTTGGAAAGGTCCCCTGGAGGAGGGCATGGCAACCCATTCCAGTATTCTTGCCTGGGGAATCCCAACGGACAGAGAAGCCTTGGTGGGCTACAGATGATGGGGTCACAAAGAGTTGGACAGGACTGAAAGACTAAGCACAGAGCACAATCTATCCTGTTACAGTTTGTCCTGAATTCAGTGGGTTTTGTACACTGACAGACTCTCTTGGTTTGTCTCAAGTCTGAAGTCAAGGGGAGAGTCTGTCAGCAATCAAGGACCTCTCTTCAGTCCTGAAAGGCAGGTTTTTCTTCCAATTACAGAACTTGTCCCTAAACATGTGCTAAGTGCATACTTATACCAACCCTAGCTTGTCTACTTGATTAATATATTGTGTAGCGTTCAATACACTGCTCCCTTAAATCTGTTTGCACATTTTATCCTTGTTTCAAAAAAATCTGAACAAAGGCTAGCATATCCTTGAACTCCTGGCAAAATTTAAATGTTAATAAAATAGTATACCCATAAAAAATGGATAGAGAAATGTTAAGCATGCAGATTAAATTTTTAATTGTGTCCATAACCAATACATTATGAATAACAAAAAATTGAGGAAATATTCTTGCAATGTTTAAAAACTGTCATCCAATTCAGTAAAGTTACCTATGTCATTGACCAATGATTGATGGCGCAACATAACAGCCATGCTGTTTCCCTTTCTATTTACTTGTTACATAAAGGAAAAATCAACACACATTAATGTAGGAACCGCACTTGTTCATCAACTGAAACAATAGATCAGCTACATTCTGGGTACAAGAGCCCAGAGGAAAAAATCAACAAAGGCATTTTAGGGAAATTCATTGGCTATAAGAAATTTGGCTTCCCTGGTGGCTCAGATGGCAAAGAATCTGCCTGTCATGCAGAAGACCCAGGTTCAATCCCTGGGTCAGGAAGATCCCCTGGAGAAGGGAATGGCAACCCGCTCCAGTAATCTTGCCTGGAAAATCCCAAGGACAGAGGAGCCTGGCAGGCTACAGTTGATGGGGTCACAAAAGAGTTGGACCCAACTGAGTAACTAACACACACTCATAAGAAATTTACAATAAAGAGTATTATATCATTTGCAGTTTGTAAATTGTGTTTGCTCATTGTTTATGTCAATAAGCATTTATCAACACACCACTGAACACCAGTTCTTCTGTACTTTAAACTATTTTGTTAAAGCCTGGGCCTGGTAACATACAGTTTTACAACTTTTGAGAATAAGTCATGTACCATATGGCAGCTCAGAAAAGGTCCCTGAGGTACACAGCCCATCTGCCCAAGGCATCCATAAGGAACTGGCTAATCTAGAAGCCATGAGTTCTGTAGGGTCCTGTACTCTCTTAGTTGAACCCCAAACATTCCAATGGAAACATACGTTCTCAAGTTCCTACACACTCCTGGGAAAATCCTCTTCTCAAACCAAAATTGAATACGTGTTCTGAAAATGTCTGTTACACATGAAAACTAAGAATATTATAGGAAAATTAGGTCTTATGGTCATATTCTTGGACTGCATAGCTTCTGGCCCTATGACAAAGGTGTTCACTCTTGAGATAGTTTTAAAACATTGACCGATCAATCCATGTAGATCAATTATTTAAGAGAATACTTGGACTTCAAAAAAAAATAAAATAATTTCAAATGTATTACTGTTGTTCCTGAGGAAGACAATTTCTGGCCAGGACGGAGGATCAGGCCAGTCTAAGAGAAGTGGTAAGTCTATTTAGAAAGAGTACATCCCAGTTCCAGGATCATTAAAGCTATTTCTGGGTATAGTGTAGTCAAACAGTCAGGAGTTGTAGCTCTGGAATTATGACCCTAAGAACTGTGGAGATTCCAGAGCTTCTATAACTGCCTTATAATTTTGTTTGGGGACTCTGTCTACATTCCTATGGCCTGTCTCAGGATGTGTGTGCTCTTAAAGGCAGTGACTATGTTCTCCTCTTATCCCCCAAATGACAGATTGCACAGCATAGTGTAGGAGCTCTAACACTGCATGATGGAGACAGGGACTCCTTGTAACTGCTGGTGATAACTTAGCATCCTCAACCACTGCACTGGGACAGGGAGGATGCGGGGTCCCAGCTCACACTGGCACGGAGGGAAAAATAGCTTTCAGGCATCAGAAAGAACACAGGCCTTGTCCACAGAAGAGCTGGATTCAGAGCCTGGCTCTGCTGTGTGACCCTGGAAAAACTTCTTCCCAAATACCTCCACCTCTCCACCAGGACGGTTAATACAAGCAACCGTCCCCTAGGCTGTGATGTCTGGTTCAGCCTTCTCTTGGCTCTCCCAGAGTCCACTCCCATCCCCTCCAGTGCAGCGTTCTCACAATAACCAGAAGGAGTTTTGACACAACAAATCTCAACTCATTCCATGGCTCTTCATTGTCTGCCTGTGTCCTCAAAGATAATGTGTAGATTCCTTTTCAGAACACACGCACCCTTCACCATCTGTTCCCTGCACTGGTCCCCAGAGTGCTTTTGGCCACACCATTTACACCATTCCATTCTTTGCTCTGGGCACACTGGCCTCTCAGTAACCTATCCCTTCTCCAGTGGATCTTCTCGACCTTGGAATCGAACTGGGGTCTCCTGCATTGCAGGCGGATTCTTTACCAGCTGAGCTACCAGGGAAGACCCTGCTCCTCACTTACTCAAGTCCATCCTAGTCTCCAAGTCTTGCCTGGGCTCTTCCCTCCCCGTCTCCCATCCTCACACCTCATTTCATCCAGTTCACTCTTACCAGCTTATAGAACTCATGCACTGCCTCCGGAAAACCAGCTCTGGTTCTCCAGACACACCATCTCACGTGTCTTCTTCATGGCCCTTATCTCAAACACATTGAATGAACTACTTGTAAAAGTATATGTTTGTTGTCTGTCTTCCTCAGACAGACTAGAAGCTTGAAGCAGTCAGGGACATGTGTGTGTGTCCTGCACCATCACCACTCCCCACTATTCTCATCAGCTAGCCAACAGTGGGTTCTCAGTAGATGTCTTGAATGAACAGCTGGAGGAGCTTTATTCTTTGAAATTGTTTCCTCATTTACAAATGGCAATAACGCCCATTTCATAGGACTGTCACGTGTATGAAGTTAGATAATTCATAATAAAGCTCTCCCATGGTGTCCTGTATATAAGAGACACTTAATAAATGTTTGTTGAGTGAGTATAAGCACTACAGCTTCTAAAATAGCACTTCTTTAAGTGGGCCCAGGAAGCAGACTAGGCTAGTAATTAGCACTTGTGAAGATTTCTTTATTAGGTGATTAATACAACTTAAATCTTGGTTATTGAGACTAAGCTATTATTAAGACAAGTGCTGTTGATTGGCACTTGCTTGGCATGGCCTGTGGCTCCATGCCAGACCAGGACACTCGTAATATTGTCCTGGGTGACGGGCTCACCAAGAGCTAGGAGATAGACAGAAAGGCGGCTGTTTAATGGTTGGGAAGTGCAAGGAGAATCCTGGTGTACACACAGAGGCATGAGAATGCTTCCAGGTTGGTGACTTCAAAATTCAGCCCAAGACTCGGCAACCCACTCCAGTAGTCTTGCCTAGAGAATCCCACGGACAGAGGAGCGTGGTGGGCTACAGTCCGTGGGGTTGCAAAGAGTTGGACATGACTTAGCAATTAAACAACAGCAACAAATACTAAAAGAAAAAAGAGGTTAATTTGTTAAAATACAGTCCAAGACTCAAAAAATGTGTCTTTCATTCTTTCTTGGGAAATTCATAGATTGTGAGTTCAAACAAAGCAAATGAGTAAATCCAAGAAACAGAAAGACAAGAAGTTCAGGACACAGGTGATCCTACACCGGAAATGGAAGATTGGTATATCGGGAAGATGGAAGGAGGAGAGGCTGGGAGAGCCAGCAGGAATGGACTCCAGAGCTGGGTGGAGGGGACTGCGAGAAGGGTCTGTAGAGGAAAAGGTAGAGCTGACAGACTCTCTGGTGGGAGGATTTTGTTGAGAGATGAATAGGAGAAAAGAATTGGGGGGAAAGTTGGTGGTTAGAAAGACAATCAAAGGAAAAATGAGGTAATTGTGAACTCCAGGGTGAGGGCGGTGGATGAGGACTAGCAAATATGTGCTCCTAACACATAATGTAGCTCAACTGTGGAAAAAAGGAGGCGATGTGGAAAACAGTGCTTGATGGATTTATTTCTATTTTTCTGTCTTTCCCAACTGGAAAAAAAAAAAAAAAAAAACTTGTCCATTTTTGCATTTTATATTGCAGGAAAATAATATCAACTTTTTAAAATTTTTTATTGGAGTAGAGTTGATTTACAATGTTGTCTTAGTTTCTGCTGTACAGCAAAGTGGATCAGTTACACATAGATATATATCCACTCCTTTTTAGACTCTTTTCCTAGATAGTCCATCACAGATCATTGAGTAGAGTTCCCTGTGCTATACAGCAGGTTCTTATTAGTTATCTATTTTATATATAGTAGTGCATATATGTTAGTCCCAATCTCATGATTAAAATCAACTTTCCAAAACCTAAAACAGAACATCAGACTTGAACAGGAAGAGGAATTGGAAAGCGTGGCCTGGAGAGAATCTGTAGAAGGGAAAGGAGATTGCCTTTCAGTGATGAATTTCCACATGGTGATGGATTAGTGCATGAGGATATGTTTGGTCCAGAAGAGCCTCTTCCTTTCCCCCACATTTCCATCTACCGACATCCCAACCTGGCATCCTTCTACCATTCAGGTCCCCCAAATTACAGGGCCTAGAGTCCTCTCCATGCCACCCCCTCACCATCCCAGCACTGAGTCAGTGGGTAATGTGTGTGTGTGTGGTTCCTTCATTTCTGACATGTTGCCGTCAATAGGAGTCACAGAGACTTGGTGCCCATGTAATTCTCCTTTACAGCACCCGGTACAGGGCATGGGGAATTAGGTACTAAAAATACCTAATGAAGATGCCAAGGAAAGGTAATAAACCTGAAAAGTTAAATCAGTGAGCTGCCAAGTCTCCCAGACCTGGGTTGAATTCTAGTTCCATACCTACGAGCTGCTGGCTGCAGGACCCTGGGCAAGGACTGCCTTCTCTGGGTTAACTTATCTATAAAGAGGAGAGTAAAAGAGCCTCCATTACAGGAATGTTGTGTAGATTAATTGAGATGATGCTGAGTGACTGATGTTGTAAATGTCCAATAAATGCCAACAATTTTAATTATCTGCACTATTTGTGGTATGAATATAGGGAAGTCCCCACAACTGATTGGTCTTGTCATGCATGCCATTGATACATTCCACGTTGGCAAATATTTTTAACTAATAATTATTTTTTATTTTCAGCATTTTAGTTAATGGTACTAACATAACAGGCTTACAAAAACAGCAACCACAACAACAAAAAACAGCAAGCTCCTTCCTGTTCATCTCCCAAGTCCTATTCCCAGAAGCAAACAGTTTTGCCTTTATTAGTTTTTCTTTTGATATTTATGTCCATTTTCCTAAATAATGTTCTTGTGCCAGTATTCTTTAACATGTCAATTTTAAAATAATGGTCAATAAACAGTTAGCTCTCTTATACCTTATTGTCCCTGCCCCTTCCTCCAAACTTCAGGTTAAACCAACAACCATCATCTGCATTTTAATGACTACACATGTATTTATTTTTCACCCGTTAGTCAAGTAATACATCATGATTGCATTTCCTCTCTTGAAAGGTTTTTTGTTGTTATTTTCCAAGAATTAAGCATTGCCTTCTTTACTTTTCATTTGCTTGATTTTCTTTGTACTTTTCATTCTTTTTCACAAATGTTCCAACATATTTGTTACACACATTTTAAATACTACTTCTGAATGCTTAAGCTGATCAGATATTCCTTTTGTTCCCTCCCCTGGTGCTGTCCTCCTGGAGCTGTCCATCCTTGCCAGCTTCTCATGTAATCAGGACCCCTTGGCTGTTCCCTGTACTGTGTGCTGTGAATACAGGGAAGTCCTGTTTCTCAGAACCCATTTCTTCCTCTTTTTTGATTCATGTCCTTGTTCTGATGGAGTATGTTTTCTAACACTTTGTGAGACTGTGTGCATAGGAGGCAAAATTTTCATCTTTATTTGTCTGATAGTATTCTAATTCCTCCCTCACATCAGGCTGTTGGTTGAACTGGATATAGAATTCCAGGTAAAAATAATTTTTCTCTTAGAAATTTAAGGAATTGCTCCCTCCCAGTATCAGATATTTCTATAGAGAAAGCTGATGCCATTCTAAGTTTATTGTATGTGATCTATTTCTAACTCTGGAAGTCTTTAAGACCCTCTTGTCCTAAAATTTCCTAAGGATGGATTTCAACGTGGTTTTTTCCAAAATTTTTATCCATTTTCCTGGGCATAGGGTGAGTCTTTTCAGTCTGGAACCCTACAGCCTTTTGTTCTAGACTCTTTTCTTAAAATGTTTCTCTTTTCTTTTTCTCTGTTCTCCTTCTGAAACTTCTTTTGGTC
Source organism: Okapia johnstoni (assembly GCA_024291935.2). Taxonomy (NCBI): domain Eukaryota; kingdom Metazoa; phylum Chordata; class Mammalia; order Artiodactyla; family Giraffidae; genus Okapia; species Okapia johnstoni. The sequence goes on from CM044325.1 coordinate 14,600,781, forward strand.
ATTCACGACCTCCTGGGTTGTTTTTGAAATCTAAAGTTTTATTGCTTAAACATGATCTTCTAACCGGTTTTTGTTTTTATTTTGTCATTTATGTTTTAGATTTCTAGGAATTCTTTCCTCTTCTCTGATTAATGTTTCCATGGCAACTTGTACTTGTTTCAGAGATATTTGGGTTGGCCAAAAGTTCATCTGTATGATGGTACAGAAACCCGAACGAACTTTTTGGCCAACCCAATATATCTTTCCAAAGGACAATGATTATATGAAGGCTTTTATTTTAAAACTTATTTTCTTTTCCTTGGCATTTCTCTGCTCTTTACATTACCAGTTTCTTTTACCTTTCAGGTTATTTTATTCTGTCACTGATGTTGAAAGTTTCATCAAAAGTAATCCTTTCTTCCCATAATTAAGACCAAGTTACTGTGACAATTGATTAGAAGTTCTGTATTAAAGGTCAGGCTTAACTGGTGGCTACCCTGAAAACTGATTCAATAGTGAGCTGCTCTTTTACTGGGGGCGCTCTCAAAAATAAGGATCTGGGTATTCTCTTGGATGACTCAGTTTCTCTGGAAAGAAATCTCCCAGTCTTCTACCTGGGGGCAGGCTGCAGGTGCTGATCTAAGCCTGGCTGTGAGCATCCTAGAAGAAGCCAAGATCTCGGGAATAGTCTTTCCTTTCTTCCTCATTTTCAGGATGGGATTTCACCTTGAACTCCACCATCTCTAGGTCTCCCAGTGCAGAGCAAGGGGACAGGCTGTAAAGTCTCCTGACTATTTGGCATGGGGAGAAAAAAAAGACCTTGACATCCAAATTCTCTATCTTCTGATTTTCAACCAGAATTTATTTATTTATTGCTACTTATCATAGCACCTGTTACCTCTAAGCCTCAGCCTTTCTATGGTGTCTGACCAGTAAAGAAGCTTCTTTCTCCATTGGTTACCCCACCTGCATTCCTCATTCCCTTGAAACCACTTAGGTTTTTGCTTCCTCTGCTCTGGTAAGTCAATTTCCACTTCTCCAAATGTTTTCCATATTCTAAAATTTGTTGAATTATCTTCCCCAACGATATCTCCTCTTCCCCCTTTCTCTTTGTTTTACTTTTTAAGTTGCAGTATAATTCATATAATAAAAAATTCACTTAAACCACTGTAAAGTGTACAGTCTGATGGCGACTAGTACATTCACACTGGTGTGCAGCCATCAGCCCTCTCTCTAGTTCCAAAACATTTCATCACCCCTAGAGGAAAGCCTGTGCCCATTAAGTAGTCACTACCTACTCCTCCTTCCTCCTAGCCATGACCAACCTGCTTTCCATCTCTATGGATTCACTTGTTTGGAATATTTTTAAACAAACAGAATCAAACAGTACGTGGTATTTTGTGACTGGTCTTTTTCACTTAGCATAACATTTTCAAGGCTTCTTGTTGTAGCTTATAAGAGCATTATATTCCTTTCTATTCCTTCATTCCTTTAGTCTTTTTTATATTTCTTTTAATAATATCCCATTGTACATATTCAACAATTGATGGATATATTTCTACTGTTTTATTTATTTCCCATCAGATGGGGATGAGAATTGGGAAATGTAGATGATAAATGTGAGTGGTGCCGTGTTTAGACAAAAGAATGCTCCTAAGCATGATGCAAGTTCCATTCTATCAACCAGACATAAGCTTGGCTTTCATTTTCACCCCTTGTTTAAAAACTAAGCTCTGTGACCAGTCCTTGTTAGAATGACCATCAAAAGGTTGTAGTCCATCCCATCAGAGTCACAGGCAGAAACGCTTTCCTCTTCCCTGGCCTAGGATCTCTCAGCCAGCTGAGGAAATTCCCAAAAACGTGTTTGGGAAGGCCGTCCCAAATTGTTTGGGGTTGCATGGCTGTTTGATGATTAGATCAGTGTGTCTTAACTCCAAGAATTTTTAGAAGTAAATATAAGACTGATAAAGTATTTCAGATCCATAGAATAATATTTCTGCATACAAGAATGCATAGACAGTTAACATTTGGTTTGTTGTTTAGTCACTAAGTCATATCCGACTCTTTTGAGACTCCATGGACTGTAGCCCGCCAGTCTCCTCTGTCCATGGGATTTCCCAGGCAAGAATACTAGAGTCGGTTGTCATCTCTTTCTCCAGGGGATCACATAAGAACATATACTCTCATTCTACAGAATCATATACTCCATTCTCTAGAACTGGAGCCAGGTAATTCCAAAACATGGGCAACACCCCAGTTGGAAAATTAATGCAAAGTGATAAGTGTATATTCTTAGGTGTCATGGCTCATTTTCAGAATATTTTAGGTGGATATAAAATAGCCTATAGAGAAAGAAAATTAAAATAAAAGGTTATGAGTTGCTACTGTAATGTAATTTGCCATAGAGATTAATTCCCAAGTCAATATCTAGAACAACAGCATTCAGTGTGCTTACATTGAAGTGTCAACCTCAGACTCTTGAATTTCTTAAAAATATAAAGTCAGAACCACTCCTGGAAAAAGTGGGGCATACTTCCCTAATGACAAGTCGATCAGGTAATGGAAAAAAAAAAAAAAAACCACAAGCACTGAGAAAAAAGAGTTCAAGGCAAATTCTTATTTCAACTTGGCCTTATACTTTGGCACCAATGGGCAACACTGACCTTCCTTTGTTCTGATTTCCTCTGCCAGCTTTCTCAGGATTCTGTGCCAGGGGGGATTTCAGCCCTTCCTGGGAGACTTCTCAGATCACATGAGAAGCAGAGGCCGCAGGGCTGGAGGCAGATTCCCTGAGCAAATGGATTCCCTGCGCCCCTGCCTGACCAGATGAGGGCATTAGACCCAGATTTGCACCAGTACACGAGTTTGCTTCCTATCACATCTGCCCTCTCTCAGGACAGGAAAGTCATGGACACATCTTAGTCAAGTCCAGAAAGGGCCACACTGGAGATTTCTAGTTCTCTGATCACCCTCTTCACAGGTTGAGAGGCAGATTCCTTGAGATGAGTACCAAGTAGCCACTGGAGGAGGTATGGCAGAGCTCCGGTCCATCTCCTGTGCAGGCAAGCACAGCAAGGCTTGACAGAAACATCGACAGGTACACAAGAGTAGGACACAGCAGCAAAACATCAACAAGGCAGAGAGGCTGGGAAGGGAGACACAGCAAAACAAGTTAGTCCGAATATTTGTCAGGTGGATAAAGGAAGAGTTCTTAGGAAAGACAAATGCAAGTATTGATGATGTTATTCCAGAAGAAATTGCAAAAAAAGGCTGCCTCTCTGGTCCAATTCGTCATCCCCAATGTGACTATTTGTCAGGTGGATAAAGGAAGAGTTCTTAGGAAAGACAAATGCAAGTATTGATGATGTTATTCCAGAAGAAATTGCAAAAAAAGGCTTCCTCTCTGGTCCAATTCATCACCCCCAATGTGACTATCCCTGTAACCATCATCATCCCATCACCATTATCCCGTCATCACCATCATCATTAATACAAATAAACAATGAATGGGGCTTCCCTGGTGGCTTAGTGGTAAAGAACTCACCTGCCAATGCAGGAGACATGAGTTCGATCCCCAACTCTGGGAAAATCCCACATGCTGTGGAGCAATTAAGCCCACGGGCCACAACTACTAAGTTTACATACCGCAATTACTGAAGCCCACACGCCCTAGAGCCTGTACCCCACAACAAGAGAAGCCGTCACAATGAGCGTGCCGCAACTAAAGAGTAGCCCCCACTCGACGCAACTATAGAAAAAGGTGAACAATGAAAACCCAGCACAGCCAAAAAAATAAATAAATAATAACTGAATGAGTGATGGCCTGTACACTGCACTGATCACACCCGACACGATCATCCATGTCAGGATTATCACAGCATCCCCACCGGCACCATCATCAGCACCACAACCCTTGGATAAAAAATGTAGTTATACGCATCGTGCTGTGGTACTCTGTAAAAAGAGCAAGAAAAAACTAGACCCAGGCCAGTCCTCTAGGACTGCATTATCACTATTGTTACTATCAGCTAAAATGAATCTGATGTTTGCCATGTCCCAGACACTGCGTAAGGATCAAACCTTACAAAACCCTATGAGGTATTAATGCCTCATCCTACTGAGAAGATAGATTTAGAGAGGTTAAGTGGTGTGTCCAAGATCCCATGTCTAAGGAGTGGTGGAGCCACCGAATTTGGCCCTGAATTTGAACCCAGGGTTTCCAGCTTTACCACCCTATGCTGTATATTGCCTCCTACAGCCTTCCCAGTGGTCTTCAAATTGGGGTACATACAAAAAAGACTCACTGAGAGCGGCAGAAAAACATTAGAACTGCTATTCAATTTTAGTTGTCATTTCATCATTTAGTTTATATCTTATATGTGTTCCATAACATACTTAATTTACCACCATAATAGGGTATCTGTACAGTTTATAAATAAATAATTCATCTCTGGATACATGCTGAATTTTTTACTGATAGAAGTATGTAGTCAAAAAAGCTTAGAGATCACCCATTTGAACAAAACTATCATGGGCTAATTAGCCACATAGCTAGGTAAACAGAAAATTAAATCACCTGGACCTGAGCGTACCTCTGAGGAAATGCAGCCAGTGTGTACAATTCTGAATGATGATAATAATTGTATCCTGCAGAATTAAGTTTGATTTCAACAAGTGACTAAAAATGAGGACATATCCTCTTTAATGGCTCCTCTTTGTTTATCATACAAACTGAGCTTCTATTACTAATGTACCTGTTTTAGAAACAATAAACATGGATTAGTTGTCTAATAAATGCTTTAATTAAATAGATATAGGATTAGTTGTCTAATAAATATTTTAATTAAAGAGATATCATTTCACACCTTTCTAAGTCTTCTTTGAAAATGTCCCCAATTTTTCTTCACTTAAAAAGTAGATGTATACTTTTAAAAGGAATGTTTATCTTTCAGAGACAGATAGTACAATTCTTGGATGTAAAATGACACATGCTTCAAAATAATCTGGAGTCAGGGAGTGAATGGGAATCAGAAGAGACAGAATCGGCCAAGAGCTGATCACTATTGAAACTTGGAGATAGATATCTAGGGTGTATGAGATCTGCCAACTTCTGTGTATGTTTTAGTTTCATAATAAATAGTTTAAATGTGTTTTTTTAAGTTACAACTTGATTTTTTTCTATTGAGCACTGTCAGATTTAACATCTCTATACAGTCCATGAAATTCTCCAGGCCAGAATACTGGAGTGAGTAGCCTTTCCCTTCTCCAGGGGAATCTTCTCAACCCAGGGATCAAACCCAGGTCTCCTGCATAGCAGGAAGATTCTTTATCAACTGTGCTATCAGGGAAGCCCACTTTAAAAAGAGTTACAACTTGATTTTTTTCTGTTGAGCACTGGCAGAGTCAACATCTCAGTTGAGAAAGGAGAAGAATGATCAAGTGTTGGATTTCACAGAAATTATTTTATGCCCTTTCATGTCTTCATGAAATCATGATTTTTTTCTAGTAAATGTGCATTCACTGTTTGCTATTGTGCTAGAATCAACCTCACAGGAGGATACAATTAAGAGGGGGAAAAGTGGCAAAAAAAAAAAAATCATTGCATTAGCTGTGTGGGGAAAAATGTCAGAAAAGAAACAAACTTCATTATCATTGAAAGGAGTCCTTGGAAACGGAAAGAGACTCACAGACTTTAGTATAATGAATTTATGATTGCCAGGAGTACGGGATATTTAGGGAGTTTGGGAAGATCATATACACACTGCTATATTCAAAATAGATAACCAACAAGCAAAATATTGAAGTTTGAAAAAAAACATGGAATTCAAACCCACTTGTTATGTGCCAGACTGTTGGTGGGAGGGGCCTTCCAGAGTTCAGACTCCAAGCCCTCTTCAATCCTTCGTGTTCTGAGTAAGAGTCCCTTCCACAGAGTTCAGGCCCTCTTCAATCCTTCGTGTTCTGAGTAAGAGTTTCCACACGGAGGGCTCATTCCAATTATACCCCAAGATAGTATCAGAGTGATAGGTAAAAATAGGCTTGGCTTTCTGGCCCGGTAGCCAAAGCACACAGTGCTGCAGGGAGAGAACGGCTTGATTGGGATCTCTCGCGGCTGTGACGTCTTATTGGAGAGCCTCTGAGGGCATCTGGGGCCCTGTCATCAGATTGTGCTACCGAGAAAGCTGGGGGGGAGAAGCACAGACATGCTTGTTGTGACACAGGCTTTCCCGGGAAGAGAGAAAAGGTGGACCCATCCGGTCCACCTCCCCAAGACATTTGAGACAGAACCAAAGAGGCTATGGAGGAGCCAGGATGACGTGAGAAAGGTGAGGTTGTTGGGCCCAAATGGTGGACTGTACAGTGGCCGAGCCCCGGAGTCACAAAAATTCAGAGATGGGAGAGGATGAAAATGTCACTAGTGTCACCTCCACCCAGGTGAAGAAGCTAGGAATGATATGGAGTGGAGGGGAGCTTTAGACTCTCCATAATCTCTATCAACAAACCTTCAGGTTGCCCAGAAATAAATACACAATCCAAAGAGAAAACAGGGCTTGTTCTGCACATGCTGCTTCGGGGAACACCTTTCGCCCCTTCTGAAGAGATCAACATCCCGAAGCACCTCCCATCAAGGAATTTTGCAAGCACCCTTGCCCATCCCACCCTCCCAGACAGTTAATGCTTGAACGGACCCTACAAATGGTCAACATCCTTAGAGAACAGGACCTCACAGTCTCAGAGAAAGCCTGCCTTGGGTCTGAATGGCACCATCTGAAAAGATTTCCTGGCCATTTGGTAATAGATATCATGAACCTAAAACTGTTCTCATTTCTCTTAACCCAGTCATTAATTTCTCGGATCTGCACAAAGGAAGCTATCCTCAATATGATAAAAGTTCTGCATAGCATTCTTTAAGACAACAATTGACTGGAAACTATGGAGGGATAATAATAGACATTACATCCACTCAATTGGATAATATTCAGCCATTAAAATATGTTCATATAGAGAATGGAGCAATATGAAAAGATGCTTACAAGGTACAAGTGTTAAGAAATCAGGATGCTGAATTCCGTACTCATTGGGGTCAATCTATTTATTTTTAAGAAGATTTATTCACAAAAATGACTAGAAATGATCCCACTTATATAAGGCACCTGGAATAGTCCAATTCACAGATATAGAACTAGTGGTTATCAGGGCTGAGGAAGGGGATAATAGGGAGTTGGGGGTTAGGGGGTACAAAGTTTCAGTTTGGGTTAAAGAAAAGTTCTGAAGATGGATGGTGGTGGTAGTTGCATAATAAGGTGAATATACTTAATGCCACTGAACTGTACACTTAAAAATGGTTAGAAAGGTAAATTTTATATGTGTATTTTACCACAATTTTTAAAGACACAAAAATATGCCTAGAAGGAAGCAAAAAATTAAGAGAAGCTGTATTTGAGTGGGAGAACTTTGCATGGTTTTTTCCCCTCATTTAGAGTTTTTTCTATTCTTTAAATGCATATGAGGAATATATCTAGTTGACCATGGAAAAATCCAATATACCTTATTTAAAAAAAGATGTACCTAACATCTTTCTACAGAGCTTTTCAAGGCAATAATAATAATACACTTTCCTCAGGTTTAATGTATTGCGTTGACTGAGTGCCCATTTTACAGAGGAGGAAACTGAGGCTTGTCGAGGTGGGTAACTTCTCAGATCACCAAGTGTGTTGGCGAAAATGGTTTTGATGGTAATGACCTTTGCAACCTCAAGCCATTGACAGTGAATGTGACCAACACACGGTCACTAGGTCTAGACACTCGTTTTGTCCTCAGACCTAAGCTCCTCTAAGCCATACAGAAAAAAACCCATCCATTGTTTTGGAATTCCAGCTAGCCTCCACCTGCCTTAACTTTTCAGCTTTCATGAGAAAGAAACAACTGGTTTGAAAAAAAAAAAAAAACTCTTGGATTTAATCCAAAACAGACAACCTCTTGATGGATCCCATAGCTAGCTAACAAATTTCAGTAAACTTCCTCCACCCTCTGCTTCTCAGGATTAGGACCCTGAGGCCTGAAAACTGAATCATTAAGGACTTAGTTATGCTCAGGAGGAGGGACACCCTGAGGTAGGAAATTTAGACTCATCTATGTCGGAACCGTTTTTTACAACAAGGTCTATTAGCTATTTAATATTATAATTTCAATCATTTTCATCAATTAGAATATTGAGTTACCTGGAGCAGCTATTTCTCCCACATTCTGGTTGTTTTTCGTTTTTAAAAAAAAGGTAATAGACTATCCAGTGGACTTACACCAAAGGGTCTGAAAGCTTCAACGAAGAAGGTGAATTTCACTCTATGTTCTAGGCATCTCTTTACTTAGTCTCACTTCACTCTGTTTCCCATTCACTCCAATTCACAGCTAACTTTAATTTCCCCTGATAGCCAGCTCCATGACCTTTGCAATCCTGGAAATGAAAATTCTGGCAGTTCATGTCAAGCACAAGAAATATTCATGAGCCCTTTGCTAAATCCACTGAAACAAAGGAAAGCAATTCTGGTATCCAGCAACCAGTAATTAAGGAACAACGCCTCATTAGTAATAGAGAGAATATGGGGCAATGAGAGGTCTCAGCCAGAACTCCTGCCGAGCCTAGAGAACCAGCTTGGTTGGTGGAGGAGACAAACAGATACCAGTGAGTCAGTCAAGTTTAGCGTACACTGAACACCATTGATCCAGAGGGTATTCTGTGAATCAACACCAAATTGTCCTCTGAATCTCCAAGTGCTGTGGAAGTCACAACAATATAAGAGGATGCCTGGAAGACAAGACACGATAAAGAATCCATAGCCAAAGTTTTAAACAGGCATAGGAGTGGGCTTCATCTCAAATGTCAGCTTTGATTTACAGAGGCTGCACAGAACACGGCACCAAGAAGGATCTGGGGCTCCTGTCCCAATGAGCAGGTAAAGTGGTGTCTGTGCTAAGGTGTGGGGAGGAGGCAACGTCAGTGACTGTGCCAGGCATCTGCCAGCTGTAGCCCCAACTCTTGTGAAAATTACTTTTCTGAAAAAAAAAAAAAAGAAGCTGCCCAGGCAACACCAGCCACCGGCAAAATCAAGAGGAAGATGAAATTTGCTTTTAACAAACCAGCTTCCCTCTGACATTTCCCTTCTCCCAGTCTCCAAGCACCCAGATAACTTTCTGTTCTTTCACTAATATGTCAGACTCTCCATTTTCTTCAGGGAGCTCATGGCAAACAGTTTAAAGGACTCACATTTCAAAAGAAATCAAAATGTCCTTCGAAGCAGCTGAGAGGGAATTGGGACCACGTCAGCAGGAGGAGTCGGGAGGAAGAATTCTGCTTACTCCTGTCTGTGATGATGGCTCCAATAGAAGGAAATCCCTCAATCTGAAGAAAGGAGGAATTCATGTTTCCACTGCCTGATCCTACCAGCCCTAACTCTGACTTTCTTCCTCTGTTACAACCAAAAACACAAAGATCTCTCTCACAAAATCTGGAGGCACTGAGTGGAGAATCCCATAATCCAGAGAAGCCTAAGTAGAAGCATCACACTGGACCCAGAGAGAAGTCAGTTGTGTCTGATTCTTTGCAACCCTATGGACTGTAGCCCATCAGGCTCCTCTGTCCATGGGATTCTCCAGGAAAAAATACTGGAGTGGGTTGCCGTGCCCTCCTCCAGGGGATCTTCCCAACCCAGGGATCAAACCCGCATCTCTTATGTATTCTGCATTGGCAGGAGGGTTCTTTACCACTAGCATCACCTGGGAAGCTAGATAGAAGTCAGTTCAGTTCAGTTCAGTCACTCAGTTGTGTCCAACTCTTTGCGACCCCATGGACTGCAGCACACCAGGCCTCCCTGTCCATCACCAACCCCAGGAGTTTACTCAAACTCATGTCCATTGAGTCAGTGATGCCATCCAACCATCTCATCCTCTGTCCTCCCCTTCTCCTCCCATCTTCAATCTTTCCCTGCATCAGGGTCTTTTCAAATGAGTCAGTTCTTCACATCAGGTGGACAAAGTATTGGAGTTTCAGCTTCAACATCAGTCCTTCCAATGAATATTTAGGACTGATTTCCTTTAGGATGGATTGGTTGGATCTCCTTGCAGTCCAAAGAACTCTCAAGAGCCTTCTCCAACACCACAGTTAGAAGCATCAATTCTTCAGCGCTCAGCTTTCTTTACAGTCCAACTCTCACAAGCAGTCTTTTTTTCTGGGTTTATTGCCTTCCTCCAAGAAGTTATAGCTAATTCATCTAAACAGTCCTTTCTCTCCCCTCCACCAGACCTGGGTTCCTGGTGTCAGTAAAGATGGAAAGACATAGGAGACTCAAAGAATGGAATAAGAATAAACTCTGTAGCCAAAACATAGATAACAGCCATCCAAAGGTTTTCCACTTATGTTTCAGTTGACTTCATCCCACATAGAGAGATACCCCTCAAAACCTCTCTTCTTCCTCAAAGTGCCAAGGATGGTTATTTCAGAGCAGCTGGCACTGGGTCTCTGGCAGCCCTATTCAGGTCTCAGAAGCCACTGGGGATGGAAGAAGGGAGACGCAGCCAGAGGCCATCTTTCTTCCTTCATCAGGGTGAAAGATTGGACAAAAGGCAGAAGAATTTAAACAAGATTTTCTCCTTTTCATGTCTTGGGTAGCACCAAGTCAGGTCCCAAGTTGAGACTCAAGCTCATAGCTATGTAAACTAGATCCAGGTAGCAGAGTGAACTCATGGGGGGAGAGCACCATCTCTGGTCTTGCCACGCATGCTCACTCTACTCAGGAAACTGAGCCAAGGGTCCTGGATGGTACTTTACACCTCCCATTCTGAACCAAAGGAGTTTAGAGGCTGCCCTTACAAACCTCTAGGTCCCTGGATCTACCTCTCTGCTCTCCAAGATAAGCTAAGACATCTAGTAAGTGATAAATAAATGGGTGAACCAATAGTTGATTCTGGGTTTTTTGGGCTGTGTGGTCCACCCAGGGTTAGACCTTTCTGAGTAAGTCCCCAGCTGGTGAGGATAAAAGGCTGTTCCCCTCAACAGTTCCGTGGAGGTAGCTGATCTTATCAAGCCTTATAGCTAAGTCAGCCTCACCTAGGGACGCTCTGTAACCCCTGAGCCGATCCTAGTCCACCCAGTCAGGACATGTTTCCTCTACTGGGCCATCAAACCCAGCCCTGCCCTTCCCAGCCTGGTTACCCCTTCATCCCTATACCCCCTGGCACATACTCAGCATGGGTGAATTGCAAGGACTTTAGGTCAGGTCAACTCTAGTATAAATCATAGCTCAGTCATTTTTGGGCTGAAAAACTCACCAGGTTACTTAACCCCTCTGTGTCTCAAACTGTAATAGAAGGATGGTATTCTATTAATTCCACTAACGACAGGACTGCCAGGATGCTCAACGCCAGGGCACTCTGCAAAGTGGCCTATGCATATGGCACCCCCTGGAGTTGTGCTTGGTTAACTGCATGTAGCAGCCCTGCAGCGGAGACAGGGGTCTCATCTGTCCTATCCCTTAATCTGCCATAAATGCCCAGAATAGCGCCTGACTTAAAGTAGGAACTCGGTAAGTGTATGAATAAGACCTTTGTAAGGACTCCATCACTGATTCAGTGGACATGAGATTGAGCAAACTCTGGGAGATTGTGAAGAACAAGGAAGCCTGGTGTTCTGTAGTCCATGGGGTCTCAAAGAGTCAGACATGACTGAGCAACTGAACAACAAAGGACTCCAATAAATGATTTATGTGAAGACCATGGTTTTGGAATAGATGCTCAGTAAATGGAAGTAGTGATTACTGTTCTTGGATGATGTTACTGAGTGTAAAAAAAAAAGTAAAAGCCTCCAGGCCTGGCTTTTACAAATTCATGGGGTGCTGGGTATAAATGTGGAGGGCCATTCTCCATCAAGCCCTCAGCTCCTGATGAAAGTTGCTTTTCTTACATCCTTCCACGCGGTTGCTGGAGACTTTGCCCTGTTCTCCTGCTTGGCCTGGTCTGTCCTCTTCCTACCCCCAGCCCAGCACTGGCCCAAGCCTGACCCCTAAACCACTGCAGGACACCATACCTGCCATCTGGCTGCCACGAGGATTGCTATCTCACCTTCGGGTAAAAGTCAGGACTTTCCTCTCCTTTGGCTCTTCTTGGCTCTTTCATTTGGCATCAGGACCACTATTCAGTAGCCAGTCCTACTCAAAGGCCACGACTCCTTCTTGGAAACAGCACAGAGCTGAAAACAAGGGGCCCAAACATCTCTGCCAAGAGGGACATTGCACAACACCAGCACCATGTTCCGGGTGAAGGGAACCCAGTTTTAGAGAGGAGGGCATGCATTCTCCCCTAATCTTAGTGGTGGTGGAGGGGTGGGGGCGGGGGTGATGGATGTTTAAGTGCCTCTCATTCAAAGGGCCATTTTGGTTTTGTAAGTCAGATGACTCTGGCTTCACCCTAGATGTGCCTCTCCATATCACTATCACCACACCCACGGGGATAATCTTTTTTCAAGGGACAATAGGTGGCTGCCACCCTTGTATAATATGAACAATATCAGGAAGGAATCCACCCCAGAAATATGACCTCCCTGGATGACTGGAATTCCACCATTAATGATTCACTCCTTTGGGTTGAGCACACCCACTGTCTGCCTGTGCTGGAAAACACAAATTCTCCTGGGAGAGGTAACACATTAAGTTCCTAACAGCTGGAGTGAATAACTTCATCATGCTCCTATCAGGACTAATATCCTCCTGATAGGAGAGATATGGAGGTGCCGGGCCCCTAGGGTTGGGACGGGTCTTATAGGAATCAGAGAAGAGGGAAGGTTTTGCGGTCAAACTTTGTTCTCATCACCAGGTGTCCTGGAGCAGGCCTGCCTGCTCCACCAAGTCAGCTAGCCCTGGAGCTGTTGATTTTCATGAGCTGCTCACCAAAGGATTCAGAGACAACATACACAAGGGACTAACTCTGTATCCCTACATGTAACTAGTATTCAACACATGTGGGTCTGTCCTATCCCTACCATGAATGGAAAGATGTATTTGCCTTGGGAAGAGAGGGTTGGTCCATGCCTGCCCCTCATCTTCTGAGAAAGACAGGTCAAAGAAATCAGGTTTCCCCTCTACTCCCTATTAGAACGAGGGCCTTCCTCTGCCCCACCAACCCATCTGGCCCGTGGATATTTCACTGCTATTGTGGGAGAGAGAGGGGGTTGAGTATAGGTGTTTGTTCAGTTCAGTTCAGTGGCTCAGTTGTGTCTGACTCTCTGTGACTCCATGGACTGCAGCATGCCAGGCATCCCTGTCCATCACCAACTCCCGGAGTTTACTCAAACTCATGTCCCTTGAGTAGGTGAACTGCTCAATGGGGACCTGGTTTCTTGGTCCCAAGACTGTGAGAGTTGGAAGAGCCGCTTGCTTGGTATTGATTCTGTTGTCCTTCTCAGCTCTGTGAATTCTCTCCTGTAGACCAGGCCCTGCTGGGCCTCAAGAGGCTGAGCTCCAAGGACTGCATTGCCACCCTCCTTTGCCCTCTGCCTTCAAGTTAGTTGGCCAATGGGAGGTACCAGAGGAGATTGGGAAGCATGAGGAGAGGGACACAAGCGATTAATTTCCCCCACTCCCTCCCTGCTGGCCAGGGTTGTGGCAATAGCTGAACCCCCAAGCTACGGTCATAGATCCCATGAGGCAGCCCCTCTTACATGGTTGCAGTGCCCACAGGGATCATCTACCCAAGAGTAGCTGAGGAAATCAGATTCAGAGAGGTTAAGCCACTTACCAAAAATCACATCACTCCCATGTCTGCATCCATCCCTCTTGATTATGATGCTTCTTCCAAGAGAACCCTGGATTTTCTTAAAACACCAGTTCATAACATCACCTGACTACCCCTTTCCCTTATTCATTACAATCCAGTTCCAAAATTGAAATTCAGGGAAAGGTGTTTTGCATGTGTCCTTAGTCGCGTCTGACTCTTTGCGACTGTCTGAACTGTAGCCTGACAGGCTCCTCCGTTCATGGGATTTTTCGAGCAAGAATACTGGAATGGGTTGCCATTTTCTCCTTCAGGGGAGAGGTGAGGATATTGACCAAGTGGAGGGTTCAAGACAATCCGTCTGGTTTGCTCTGAGAAATGGCTTTGAGCCAATAGAGGAGCTGGTGTCCAGGGGGCTGTTAGCAAAGTCTAGCCCTCAGTATCTTCCTTTTCCCATTTCTACCTCCCACTATAGAATACTATCTGGACTCATCCTAGCAGAGCATATTAGAGGTTTTCAATTCATTATATCATTTGCGCTGCTCAAAAACCCTGAGGTAAGAAAAGATTACTATCACCATTTTAAGATGAGGAAATATCAGCGCAGGGAGGTTGTTACTTGTCCAAATTTCCACAGCTAGTAAAAGGAGGAAACAAGCTCCAGGCCAAGCCTTCTCGTACCAGGATTAGTTCACCTCTCCCTGCCCCTATCCTTGTAGAGAGGAATGTGAGGGATGTGAATTAGAGGAAGCCAAAGTAGCCTTGGCATTGACCCAGCCGGCTCCGAACCACAACCTCAGCCTCCACCACTGAGTTCCGTGGATGACTTAATTACTCTTTAACACCAGCCAAGATGGCTGCCAAGCTTAAGACACAGGAGGTTGTTCTATGCCTCTGGTGCCCACGGGCATCCTGGGAATGGCAGGCAGGCTTTGGTGGCAGGGTCTGGGAGGAGAGCAGGGCTCCCTTCTGACAACAGAAAGCTGCAAGGCACACGGACTGGCCACAGGACAGAGTTGGGGCAACTATGCTAACTCAAGGAGCTTACAGTGTGGTGACCAATACTGTAGAATCCCATTTGTGCTATATGTCCAGAGGATACAGGGAAAGAAAAAGATAGGGAAATAGAGGCGACAGGTAAATTCCACTTTACAACTCCTTTAGCACTCAGACTGGTTAATATGAAGGGTGGTGTTTGGGTTCAAACCCCAGCAACATCATTTTCCAGTTCTTACCTGAGTCTGTCTCCAAATCTTCATAGGGTTGCTGGGAAGACCTGAGATGCTGTATGTCGACATAGCTCTGAGCACTTACTATATTCCAGGTACTCAGTACTAGATATTGATTGCACCTTTCGTCTTAAGGGCTCTGCGAGGTGGAAACTCTTCTATCCCTATTTTATGATGAGTACAGTGTCTCAGAGAAGGTGAATAATTTGCCCAAGACACACAGACAAAAAGTGCTGGGGCTGGGGTGATGAATGTCAGCTAGTTGCAACAATTCTAACTCTAGCCTATGAGATCCTTGAAAGCAGACATCAGAACTTTGATTTAGTTTTTTTAACTGTGAAATATTTCCAAAAGAGATAAGTAGTGTAATATTACAAATGCTTGGGTAGCAAACACTCAGGCTAAGACATAAAATGTTAAAACTGAAGTCTCTGTACATATCCCTAATCCTTTACCTCCTCACCCTTCCCAGAGAGAATGAGTCATTCATTCATCCAGCAGTGTTTATTAACTACTTGCTCCATGCCATGACTGGCTTCTAGATGTTGAATTGTTTTCAGCATTTTCCTGAATTAGGAATTCATCATTTCTATCCCTGTTCTATACTTTTACCATAATTCAGGTATGTGTGTGTGTGTGTGTGTGTGTGTGTGTGTGCGAGTCACTCAGTCGTGTCTGACTCTTTGCAACCCCATGGACTATAGCCTGCCAGGCTCCTCTGTCCATGAAATTCTCCAGGCAAGAATACTGGAGTGTGTTGCCATGCCCTTCTCCAGGGGATCTTCCCAAACCAGGGATCAAACCCAGGTCTCCTGCATAGCAGACAGATTCTTTACTGTTTGAGCTACCCAGGAAGCTCAATTCAGTTACCGTTAGCAATATTTGATATTTGTTTCATGGTTTGAAACTTTGTATAAATAGTAAAGCATTTCTAAATCGTGCAGAGATATGAGTTCAGTTCAGTTGCTCAGTTGTGTCCGACTCTTTGCAACCCCATGGACTGCAGCACGCCAGGCCTCCCTGTCCATCACTAACTCCCGGAGTTTACTCAAACTCATGTCCATTTAGTCCATGATGCCATCCAACTTTTTGAGATGAAAGAAAGAGACAGAAACAGAGAGGGAGCATCCAATATACTAATCATACATATCATAGCAGTAACAATAAATACATTAAGCTGAAGTGGAAAAATATACTCCTTCTTAAGAAAAGAAAAAATAGGAGCATCTCACTTTATCTTGAGTAATCTCACTTCAAATGACTCAAGACCATCTCCAAGAAAAAGAAATGCAAAAAGGCAAAATGGTTGTCTGAGGAGGCCTTACAAATAGCTGAAAAAAGAAGAGAAGCTAAAGGCAAAGGAGAAAAGGAAAGATATGCCCATTTGGATGCAGAGTTCCAAAGAATAGCAAGGAGAGATAAGAAAGCCTTCCTCAGTGATCAATGCAAAGAAATAGAGGAAAATAATAGAATGGGAAAGACTAGAGCTCTCTTCAAGAAAATTAGAGATACCAAGGGAATATTTCATGCAAAGATGGGCTCAATAAAGGACAGGAATGGTATGGACTTAACAGAAGCAGAAGATATTAAGAAGAGGTGGCAAGAATACACAGAAGAACTATACAAAAAAGATCTTCATGACCCAGATAACCACAATGGTGTGATCACTCACCTAGAGCCAGACATCCTGGAATGTGAAGTCAAGTGGGCCTTAGGAAGCATCACTATGAACAAAACTAGTGGAGGTCATGGAATTCCAGTTGAGCTATTTCAAATCCTCAAAGATGATACTATGAAAGTGCTGCACTCAATATGCCAGCAAATTTGGAAAACTCAGCAGTGGCCACAGGACTGGAAAAGGTCAGTTTTCATTCCAATCCCAAAGAAAGGCAATGCCAAAGAATGTTCAAACTACCACACAATTGCATTCATCTCACTTACTAGCAAAGTAATGCTCAAAATCCTCCAAGCAAGGTTTCAACAGTACATGAACCGTGAACTTCCAGATGTTCAAGCTGGATTTAGAAAATGCAGAGGAACCAGAGATCAGATTGCCAACATCCATTGGATCATCATAAAAGCAAGGGAGTTCCAGGAAAACATCTAATTCTCCTTTATTGACTATGCCAAAGACTTTGACTGTGTGGATCACAACAAACTATGGAAAATTCTTAAAGAGATGGGAATACCAGACCACCTGACCTGCCTCTTGAGAAATCTGTATGCAGGTCAAGAAACAACAGTTAGAACTGGACATGGAACAACAGACTGGTTCCAAATCGGGGAAAGAGTGCGTCAAGGCTGTATATTGTCACTCTGCTTATTTAACTTATATACAGAGTACATCACACAAAATGCTGTGCTAGGTGAAGCACAAGCTGGAATCAAGACTGCTGGGAGAAATAAAAATAACCTGAGATATGCAGATGACACCACCCTTATGGCAGAAAGTGAAGAAGAACTAAAGAGCCTCTTGACGAAAGTGAAAGAGGAGAGTGAAAAAGTTGGCTTAAAACTCAACATTCAGAAAACAAAGATCATGGCATCTGGTCCCATCACTTCGTGGCAAACAGACGGGAAAACAATGGAAACAGTGGCAGACTTTATTTTGGGGGGCTCCAAAATCACTGCAGATGGTGACTGAAGCCATGAAGTTAAAGGACGCTTGCTCCTTGGAAGAAAAGCTATGACCAACCTAGACAGCAGACATTATTCTGCCAACAAAGGTCCATCTAGTCAAAGCTATGGTTTTTCCAGTAGTCACGTATGGGTGTGAGAGTTGGACTATAAAGCTGAGTGTAGAAGAATTGATGCTTTTGAACTGTGGTATTGGAGAAGACTCTTGAGAGTCCCTTGGACTGCAAGGAGATCAAACCAGTCCATCCCAAAGGAGATCAGTCCTGAATATTCATTGGAAGGGCTGATGCTAAAGCTGAAACTCCAATACTTTGGCCACCGATGTGAAGAACTGACTCATTTGAAGAGACCCTGGTGCTGGGAAACATTGAATGCAGGAGGAGTAGGGGACAACAGAAGATGAGATGGTTGGATGGCATCACCAACTCAATGGACATGAGTTTGAGTAAGCTCTGGTAGTTGGTAATGGACAGGGAAGCCTGGTGTGTTGCAGTCCATGGGGTCACAGTGTCGGACCTGACTGAGCGACTGAACTGAACTGACAGGGGTTATGGAAGCTGATACTGCAATCCATTCTAGCCAAAATCCAAACTAAGATCAAATTGAAAAGAGAGACTGATAATCATACAGCATTACATTAGTAAAGTGTGTTGTCATTTTTTAGGTATTTTCAGAAACATTACTCTTGGGATTATAACATGTTAGAAGGAAGAGATTGCAGGAATCCCCCAGTCCACAGAGTTTCAGAGTTCAGTTTACCAGTAGAATACATTTTTTCCAAACTAAGTCTTACCTCGAATGGCTCTAGCTTAAAATGAAAGTGGACGAACTTTCCTGGTGGTTCAGTGGTTAAGACTTTTTGCCTTCCAATGCAGGGGATACGGGTTCAGTCAGGGAGCTAGGATTCCACATGTCTCAGGGCAAAACCAAAACATAAAACAGAAGCAATAGTGCAACAGATCAATACAGACTTTAAAAATGGTCCACATCAAAAAAAATTTTTAATAAACAAATAAAATGAGGCTAGAAAGTCCAGAAGATTTCCCCCAACTCAGCCTTTTCCTCACCTCCTCAGATCCTTGACATAACTATGGAGACCTAGAGCTCCAGAGAGAGGCCCTGTATACCACTTTATTTTACAGATAGAGAGACCAACGTGACCCACGAGGGGGAATAGCACCCACTGGTTCTCTGCTATATGCCTAACATGCATTCCTCATTCAATCCTGCCAGCAGAGGTGCAAAAAACATAAATAGCTGAAGACCATACAGTTGCTTTTTTTTTTTTAGGTGCATTTTGAAAGTCCACAAGAGTGGACTTTTAAATAAAATAAGAGAGTTTAGATTTAAAGTCAATCTTGGGATGCCACGCCCAGCAGCTCTAGATTTGGAGTCAAACACCCCATTGCAGCCTCACTTGTCTTCACTACAGTCTAGCTGGACAGATCCTTCTGAGTTTACCTTGCAAAAATTGGTTTGGTCCAAAGACATTTTTGTGACCTTATTGGATGCAGCTGGGTAAAGATGTGACCACCCTGAAGGCCAAAATAGGCCAGGCCCTTGGAAAAGGTGTGATATGAATAATCTGCCAAAAACCCCCTTCTACCCTCCCTTGGGGAGCCCAGTCCACTTCCTCCCAGCCCCCTGCTCTATATCCCCAAGACCCTCTTGCTGATCTGTGGGATTCACTGATACCAGTTTTCCTCTGTCTTTCCCCTGTGTATGGCATCAGTCCAATTCTCCCACACCTTGAACCCTGCTCCCTGAAAGAACTCAAGTGTCCAAGACTATTTATTGCCTTAACTTATTTAAAACATGAATATTCTTGAGGTAGCACACGAAAAGTAATATTAATGGTGGAAATTTTAGGTGCCAGGTTAGGTCAGTGAGAGAGATACTCATGGAGAAGGAAGTCATCTGATTCCCCAAGAATGTCACACAGATAACTAGAGTCTAGTTCCAAATCCTTTCATATGCAATGTATTTATCTTGGTATTTGAGGAGCCCTGGAATCTTTGTCTTCAAGCCCTTTCAAAGAGGAAAAGGAATATTGAAAGGCAGGCTCACCCTGATTTTGAAGTCAAGCACTTCCTTTTTTTACCACCCTAATGATAGCAAGCATTCATCAGATTTCCATGTCCTCCTACTGTATATTCCTTAGCCTACTTTGCAGCTAGGCTGGGGCCACGGGACTAGCTCTGGCCACTGATCATGGGCCTAACTGACATGTGCCACTCCTGAGGAAGCTGATAGTGGATGATATGTGGCCTCCATTTCTCTCTTCCCCTGTCTCAATGTCTTAAAGGTCATTTGTTATAGATAGTATATCTAGAAGAAAGAGGAGGGCTAACCAGCCTGCATCAGATACTTAGTGAGTGAGAAATTAATGTTTAATATATTAAGCCATCAGAATGTTAAGAATTAACCACAGCACTCAGCTAGCTATACTTCAATACAAAATATTTTTTGTATTAATAAATAAAATAAAAATTAAAATATTTCTTTAAAAAACTTAGCATTATTTGTTACTGCAGCACAGCAAAGCCTATTTTGACTAATACACCAAGTAAAATGACATATGAACACTGTTTGTGCCGAATAGAATTGTTGCCGCTAACTCCCCACTCCCTGTAACTCAGGAGCTGGAAAAGAGAAATAAGCATTTCCCAGAAACTCTTGAAGATATGGTTCTAGAAGCAAATTAGGTTCCCCCAATAATGCCTTCGTGTGAAGCAGCAATATGACTGAAATATGAGTGATTAGGCATTTCAGCCACTGGATTCCACATTCCAGTGTCCGATCACCAGCCACATGGATGCCAGAACCACTTGTGGTAAAAGTAGCTGGGGCATCAGCTTTCTAAACTCTGGATCATAGCTATTGCAGGATGACTTTGAAATAATGTAGTGGTACCCACCAGACTTCCACTCCTCTAGCCTTTACAACAGTTCTATAAGCTCTTAATCCCCTGAATTGAATCCATTTCTGCTTAAAATTCTCAGTCTATTTCCTTCACTGAACTCTGACTGAATTTATGTTACTTTAAACGTTTGAATCCCATCAAAACAAAAGATAACAGAGCAGCAAGGAAAATGATGTAGAGCATCCCAAAGGCTTAGACCAGGGAAAAAGTAGATTCTCCAAGATCTCAGAAGTTTGGAGTTTGTGGTAGGATGAATTTTCACAAAACCAGGACTTCATTTTAAAAATATTGCAGCAAATGATTTAATGCAAATCCTTCACATTGTAATTGAAAATGCAAAGGATACAATCTACCAAAACTGAATGATGAAGATATAGAAAATCTGAGTAAACCAACAGTGAGTAAGAAGATTATATTAGTTATCAAAAAGTCCCATCAAATGAAAGCCAGAACCTGATGAATTTACTGGTGAATTCTATCAAACATTTAAAGAATTAATACTAGTCCTTCTCAAACCATTCCAGAAAACTAAAGAGGAGGAAACACTTTCATTTTTTGATTTGTTTTACAAGACCAGATTGCCCTGATGCCAAAGCCAGACACAGACTTTGTAAGAAATGAAAATTAAGAGTCTAAGATCACTATGAATATAAATGCAAAAATTATCAACAAAATACCAGCACACAGAAATCAAACAGCACTATAATCAAGTTGGATTTATACCTGGGATGCAAGAATGATTCAACAAATGCAAATCAGTAAATATGATACCTCACACTAACAGAATGAAGAATAAAATAATACAATCATGTCAATAGACACAGAAAAAGCATTTGACAAATTCAAAATCTCATGACTAAAAAAATTCCTAACAAATTAGATAGAGAAGAAATGTACCTCAACATAATAAAGGCCATATGTAGCAAGCCCACAGTTAACATCATACTAAACAGTGAAAAGATGCAAGTTTTTCCCCTAAGATCCAGAACAAATCACAGATGACCACTCTTGCCACTTCCATTCAACATAGCCCTGGAAGTCCTAACCAGAGCAATGAGGCAAAAAAAAGAAATAAAATGTATCCAAATCAGAAAGGAAGAAGTAAAACTTTCTCTGTTTGCAGATGGCATGATCTCATACATACAATATATGTATACCTATGGCTGATTCATGTTGAGGTTTGACAGAAAACAAAATTCTGTAAAGCAATTATCCTTCAATTAAAAAATAAATAAATTTTAAAAAGAAAACCCTAATGACTCCACCAAAAAAAAAACCTGTTAGAATTAATAAATTCAGTAAAATTGAAGTATACAAAAGCAATATACAGGAAGTTGCCTGGTGGTTTAGTGGTCAGGATTTGGCACTTCCACTGCCATAATCCCGATTCAGTGCCTGGTCAGGGAATGGAGACTCCACAAGCTACATGGCACATCTATCCCAAAAAAAGCAATTTTACAAAATCAATTGCATTTCTGTACACCAAAAATGAACTACCAGAAAGAGAAATTAAGGAAATAATCCCATTTACAATAACACAGTTCAGTTCAGTTCAGTCGCTCAGTCGCGTCCGACTCTTTGCAACCCCATGAACCGCAGCACACCAGGCCTCCCTGTCCATCACCAACTCCCAGAGCCTACCCAAACTCATGTCCATTGAGTCGGTGATGCCATCCAACCATCTCATCCTCTGTCATCCCCTTCTCCTCCTGTCCTCAATCTTTCCCAGCATCAGGGTCTTTTCAAATGAGTCAGCTCTTCGCATCAGGTGGCCAAAATACTAAAGTTTCAGCTTCAACATCAGTCCTTCCGATGAACACCCAGGACTGATCTCCTTTAGGATGGACTGGTTGGATCTCCTTGCAGTCCAAGGGACTCTGAAGAGTCTTCTCCAACATCACAGTTCAAAAGCATCAATTCTTCGGAGCTCAGCTTTCTCTATAGTCCAACTCTCACATCCATACACGACTACTGGAAAAACCATAGCTTTGACTAGATGGACCTATGTTGGCAAAGAAATGTCTCTGCTTTTTAATATGCTGTCTAGGTTGGCCATAACTCTCCTTCCAAGGAGTAAGCGTCTTTTAATTTCATGGCTGCAGTCACCATCTGCAGTGATTTTGGAGCCCCAAAAATAAAATCAGCCACTGTTTCCACTGTTTCCCCATCTATTTGCCATGAAGTGATGGGACCGGATGCCATAATCTTAGTTTTCTGGATGTTGAGCTTTAAGCCAAGTTTTTCACTCTCCTCTTTCACTTTCATCAAGAGGCTCTTTAGTTCTTCTTCACTTTCTGCCATAAGGGTGGTGTCATCTGCATATCTGAGGTTATTGATATTTATCCCAGCAATCTTGATTCCAGCTTGTGCTTCCTCCAGCCCAGCGTTTCTCATGATGTATTCTGCATATAAGTTAAATAAGCAGAGTGACAATATACAGCCTTGATGTACTCCTTTTCCTAAACAACAAATTTAACCAAGGAATAGGAATAAATTTAACCAAGGAGGTAAAGCACCTGTACACTAGAAACTGCAAGACACTGATAAAAGAAACTGAGAAAGACAGAAGTGGAAATATCTTTTATGTTCATGGATTGGAAGAATTGATGGTGTTGATATGTCCATACTACCCAAAGCAATATACAGAGTCAATGCAATCCTTATGAAAATTCCATTGATATTTTCCACAGAAAGAGAAGGAACAATTCTAAAATTTTCATAGAACTTCCAAAGACCCGAAAGAGCCAATGCAATCTTGAGAAAAAACAAAGCCTAAAGCATCACACTTTCTGATTTCAAATTATAAGCTGCAGTAATCAAAACAGTATGGTACTGGCATAAAAACAGACACATACACCAGCAGAACACAACAGAGAGTCCAGATATATACCCACACATATATAGTCAACTAATCTTTGACCAGGGCACCAAAAATACACAGTTGGAATAGGATGGACTCTTCAGGAAATGGTATTGAGAAAACCATATATCCACATGAAGAAGAATGCAAATAAACTCCTGTTATATACCACTCACAAAAATTAATTCAAAATAGATTAAAAGCTTGAATGTAAGACCTGAAACCATAAAACCCCTAGATGAGCTCATAGAGGAAAACTCCTCAACATTGGCATTGGCAATGATTTCCTGGATAGGATACCAAATGTTCAGGCAACAAAAGCAAAAACAAACAAGTGAGACTACGGCAAAGTAAAAAGCTTCTGCATAGTAAAGGGAACAATCAGCAAAATGAAATGGCAACACATGGAATTGGAGGAAATACTTGCAAATCATATATCTAATAGGGTTGATATCCAAAATATATAAGAAACTCCTATCACTTAATAGGGGGAAAAGGAACAGAACAAAACAACAAATCACATACATATATACACACACATACATGCACACACACATATACACAGATACACTGATTTTAAAAATGCACAAAGATAACCCTGTATGCGAGACAGCAAAAGAGACACAGATGTATAGAACAGTATTATGGACTCTATGGGAGAGGGCGAGGGTGGGATGATACGGGAAAATGGCATTGAAGCATGTAAATTATCATATGTGAAACGAATCGCCAGCCCAGGTTCAATGCATGATACAGGGTGCTCGGGGCTGGTGCACCGGGATGACTCGGGGGGATGGGATGAGGAGGGAAGTGGAAGGGGTGTTCTGGAAGGGGAACACATGTACACCCATGGTGGATTCATGTCAATGTATTGCAAAACAAATACAACATTGTAAAGTTAAAAAATAGATAAATAAACAAAAAAAAATGCACAAAGGGCCTGAATAGACATTTTTCCAAAGAAGACATGGCCAACAGGTATATAAACCAGTGCATGACATTGCTAATTATCAGGATAATGCAAATCAAAACCACAAAGATATATATCACCTCACAACAGTTAGAATGGCTTTTATCAAGAAGACAAAAGATGTGTTGGAAAGGATGTGAGGAAAAGGAAACCCTTGTGCACTGTGGTTGAAGATGTTAACTGCTATAGCAATTATGAAAAAATACAAAGATTCCTCGAAAAATTAAAAATAGAACTATCATATGATCCAGCATTCCTACTTCTGGGGATATACATAAAGGAAATGAAATCAGAATCTCAAAAAATATCTGCACTCCCCTATTCATTGTAGCATTACTCACAATAGCCAAGATAAGAAAACAATGTTAAGTGTTTAATCAATGGATGAATGGATTAAAAAAATATAAAATGCATATACAATGGAATATTATTCAACCATGAGAAAGAAGGAAATCCTACCCATTTGCAACAACATGGATTTACCTAGAGAACATTATGTTAAGTGAGATTAGTCATACAGAGAAAAATAATGTATGATCTCACTTTAAAAAAAAAGAAGTCAGACATAGAAACTTATAAGAATGATGGTTACCAGGGGCCTGATTGCAGGGGGACGTGGCAGGGATGGGAAGAGGTTGGTCAGAGGTTACAAGCCTTCAGTTATACAGTGAATAAGCCCTGGGGATCTAATATACTATGACTCTAATAACTATAGCAGGGTAACTATAGTTAGTAAGACTGTGCTGTGTATTTGAAGTTGCTAAGAAAGTAGATCTTAAGATCTTGTAGCTCACCACAAAAAAATTACCACATGAGATGATGGATGTATTACCTAACAATATTATGATAAGTTGCTAAGAAAGTAGGTCTTAAGATCTTGTAGATCACCACAAAAAAAAATTACCATATGAAATGATGGATGTATTACCTAACAATATTATGATAAGTTGCTAAGAAAGTAGGTCTTAAGATCTTACAGATCACCATAAAAAAAAATTACCATATGAGATGATGGATGATAACTCTTTCACAAACTATACATACATATGTCAAATCATCGCATCGTACACTTTAAATACATACAATTTTATTTGTCAGTTATACCTCAATAAAGCTGAAAAAAATTTGAGGTCCTCTGAGACTCTGACCATAGTTCCTTCCATCACATCAGGACACCTCTGAGTTCTGAACCACTGGGGACCCACCTGGGTGTTCTAGAGGACAGGTGTGCAACTGCCAGCTGCTTGGAGCAGAGGAAGTTCTGCCACATGCTGAGAGCATTTAAGATTGTGAAAGACATGCTGGAAATGAAATCTAATGAGTGGTATTCGCTTTTATGGCAGGATTTATAAAGATACACAGTACTCATAAAGAGCAGCCATTGCCAACGAAAAGCTTGTTAAGTGCCTACAGATTTTATTTCAGACCTAACAACCAGATTTCCTCACATGTCTCCAGTAACGACGCCCCGTGTGACCTTGGGCCTCTAAGCTTAAACATCTTGTGCCTCATTTTCTCTCTGTAAAAGGGAGATAATGACACTAGCTGCTGGATCATGTTGGCAACATGCTTGGAGATCTCCAGATCAAAGGGTCTCTGCCTGGACCAAACAAGTTGATGACAGCGCTTACTATCATTAGTGTTGTTATTATTGTTATTGTTTGGGGTGGCCATGTTGCAGCCCAGGAAGCAGTCATGACTCTCAGGCTGATTCAGCACCAGGGCAGAATGAGGATGCATTTTAGTTTTGCAGAAGCCATTGACAGAAGAGCCATTTCATTGACATCTCATGATAGCACATTCCTAAGGCTCCCCAAACAGTAACCCCATGTGGCCCCTCAAAGTAGGACCACACCTACAGCATTTCCCAGAGGTAAATACTTGTCTTTGGAGAAGGAAACAAGTAAGGAAGACCCCATCATTTCTTGGGTTATATGATCCTGTCATCACACAGTCAGCTAAGGAGCCCTATACCAGATCCCATGATAAGTGGAACTTGGGATGAATGTCAGCTCCCAAGAGCCTTGGCCAACACTTTTGTGCAGTGTACACACTACACAACTATACATGGCAATCCTGGATCTGTTGATGCCTCAGGATTCCATTGAGGCCTTTCACTAACTGCAGAGAGTTAATGGAAAGCATCCTCCCCATCCCACCAACTGATACTTGCTTTATATGATATTGGCCATCCTTGAAACTTTTAATGTTAACAAAATGGTACCTTAAAAAGCTTGATAATCATTGTGTATATGTAACATAGAAATAAATAAAAGGAGATTTTTTTTTTGGAGATATCAGTCAGTTCAGTTTAGTCGCTCAGTCATGTCCTACTCTTTGCAACCCCACGGACTACAGCCTGCCAGGCTTCCCTGTTCATACCAACTCCCGGAGCATGCTCAAACTCAAGTCCATCGAGTTGGTGATGCCATCCAACCATCTCATCCTCTGTCATTCCCTTCTCCTCTTGCCCTCAATCTTTCCCAGCATCAGGTTCTTTTCCAATGAGTCAGTGTTTCACATCAGATGGCCAAAGCATTGGAGTTTCAGCTTTAGCATCAGTCCTTCCAATGAATATTCAGGATTGATTTCCTTTAGGATGGACTGGCTTGATCTCCTTGCAGTCCAAGGGACTCTCAAGAGTCTTCTCCAAAACCACAGTTCAAAAGCATCCGTTCTTTGATGCTCAGCTTTCTTTATGGTCCAACTCTCATATCCATACACAACGACTGGAAAAACCATAGTTTTGACTAGACTTTTGTCAGCAAAGTAATGTCTCTGCTTTTTAATATGCTGTCTAGGTTGGTCATAGCTTTTCTTCCACAGAGCAAGCGTCTTTTAATTTCATGGCTACAGTCACCATCTGCAGTGATTTTGGAGCCTAAGAAAATAGTCTGTCACTGTTTTCATTGTTTCCCCATCTATTTGCCATGAAGTGATGGGACCAGATGCCATGATCTTCATTTTTTGAATGTTGAGTTTTAAGCCAGCTTTTTCACTCTCCTCTTTTACTTACATCAAGATTCACTTTTGGAGATATGCAAAGGCTCAGATCTGGAAAACATATTTTACTATGTCATGGTAGTTTATGAAGTATGTATAGTTGATAACAAATTTTCAGTCAACATGAACTCGAAACTGCAGAAATTTCTTTCTTCCCCCTTTTTCTCTAATTGAATGTGCTTTCTGCCTGGGATCCTTATTCTGATCAATGTAAAATTATTAGTCTAGTTACTTTAAAGTAAACTAAGTCAAAATCAGTGTTTTTAACCACCCTTGCAGCTCAGAGTGTGGGTGGGTGTGTGTGATAAGAATGTCACCCAGTGTACAGTGTAAGAAGGAAGTTACCTCTGCTTAGTTAAGTCTGCTTCTGCTTGGTCTCATGCTGGCTTCTGGTTTCAAATGTAACTCATGTCATCTGGTCCTTATACCCAAGGCTTGCAAATTCTCTGAGATGCAACTGTTTCCTCATCAGATATCTGAAGTATCAGATCAGCCTCCATCCTCAGCCCTGGGGTCCACACATATTCAGGCAAGGAGCTCTTATAGGCCTCCCAACTCTCATTTCTTATTTTCTCTGTCTTCCTCTCCCCTCTCTTTCTTTCTCCTTCCCTTCCCTCCATATCCTTCCCTTCCCTCCCTTCCCACCTCTCTTTCCTCCTCCTCTTTCTCCTCCGTCTCTATACACCAATCTGATGCCATTGAGACATTCAGATGTCCAATCCTCAGAACTCCGAGGCTTTGCGAAAATCGGAAGATTATGTCTACACTTTTTTCCCTCCACTAGATATACCACCATCTCTATTCTATGGCCGTCTTTCTGTTATGAACAGAAAACTTATCTGAAGCTTGAAGACTCCTTAGACTGCTCATTGAGAAGTTGGACACAGGCCATCTTCACTTCAAGGCAGATCCTCTTATGTCCCCTGGCCAAGATTCATCTCTCAGAGTGGAGAGAGGCACAGGGTGGGCCACTCACACTCACATCCAACCCTCTGACTTCACTTCTACCTCTCTTCTTCTCCAAATATCAGAGGTCAGTGGTGAGGGAAGGAATCGACTGATTACATCCACTTCCGAAATCTTCCATCTAAACCCTCAGCACATGGACTTAAAACTAAGTACGCACCACCTTAGTTTGGAAGTTCCACCGTGGCTTGAATGTGAAACAGCCTTCAGGATGTGAACAGGTTGAGTATGGGAGTAAGCACAACACATGCATTAACGTGTCAGATGTTATCCTGCCACAAGCTAGGTGGGGGGTCGGCGGGGAGCTGAAGCTAGGACACCACTGGTGCTCTATGAATGAGAAAATTCTAGACCAGAATGAGAGCCAAGCAATGGAACCAGGACAACAAGCAGGATGGGAAGGCAATGTAAAGATATTTATCAAAAGTTCTTTTAAGAAAAAAAAAGTGTCTCTTACAGCTCAGTAATTTCATTTCTCAGGGGTTATCTTAAGGTAACTAGGCAAGTACACAATGATTATCTACAAAGATGTTCCATGCAGAACTGTTTACACTGAAAAGAAATTGGAAATCATCTACATGTTCAACAATAGGCAATAGATATGTAAACAGCTATGTTCTTACAAAGAAATATTATGTAACCACTAAAAACTGATGTTGTTGTTCAATTGCTAAGTCATATCTGGCTTTTAGTGACATCGTGGATGCAAAGAATGATGATCTAGACTATATTTTTTGGAGTAGATATTGAGATACCTGGTTAAGTGAAAAAAACAGATTACATAGCAAAATTGACAGCATAATCTCATTTTTAATATATTATATATATTCTGGTGGAAGATGCTCTCTGTTTTACTTATCTTTATTTTCTACGAAGAACAAGTATTACTGACTTAATAAAAGAAAATAATGGGGAAAAATGGTTGTATTCAGAAGATAAGCTATGTGTTTAAAGGAAACAGGGAAAATTACTTGCGGGCAAAACAAAGAGTTGCCAATTCTGAAAAACTGTCGACAAGTTCAGAGTGCTCCCTTAGGAGGACAGCTCTTCTGTGGTCCTGCCCTTCTCAAAAGGCACCAATCTGGCTCTTCACTGCAAACAACGGAGACCACTGGAGCCAGTTTCAGCAAAAAGAGTGCTTGTTAAATGATATTGGGACTTCCACTTTTAGGAAAGTAGAGTTTATGCATTTATTCTTATTCCTCCCACTAAGTACAAACAAAACTCATAGACATTATGTATATAAGAATCATAAGAAAATTCTGAAAGTTGGGGAAAGGAAGGCAGACAGTCTGGGAACTAAGGAATGACATGGTGGTAAGTTTTCTGAGTTTTCTTTTTGTCTCATATATCCGAGAATGGGAGCTGAAGAAACTTGTAACCAAGAAATGTAAATAAGCAGGGACATAAATAAGCCATAATAAAAACCTCTTCTTTGTAGCCAAGAACCAGGAAAGGATGGCAAGAGAGAAAACTTTTAGACAATAACTGCTCTATTCCAGCCAAACATAATCAAAAATAAAAAATAAAAATGGTGCCTACTCACACCCAGGCCAGCAAAGGCAAAAATGAGGAACCTACACCTACGCCTTCACCGGGCTGTAATGAGGGTCCCCAACACTTCTGCCCACATGGTGTCAGAGAAGCCCAAGTAAGGATTTGAGGTCTTCATCCTACCAAATGGTAAAAAGCACCTGACTCACTAGGTAGGTGTCAGTGGAGCCACCACGGTGAGCATGAACCTCCACCTCCACCTACAATTATCAACCCACCCTGTCCCCTCCCCACCGGGGTGGTATTGGAAGCCTAGGGAAGAGTCAGGACTTTGTCACTACCCAGAGATAATCAGGTCACCTCCCTTCACTGTGACATCAGTGGAGGATGGGCGGTAAGAAGTAACAAGACATTCCTACCCCTCCCAGCCAGGGTGGTATCAGAAAAGGCCTAGTGGGGAACCAGAACTCCCACCTCCACCCTAATAATGAGAAATCCCTACCCCACTCAGCTGTCAACAGAGGCCAAGTGGGGGCTTGCATTTCTACTCCCCACTGGCAGGAGCAGGGCAGCGCCTCCCCCTTCCTCTAACAGAGAAGAGTCCAAAAATGTCAGTACAACAGAAGATGTGAATAGGATCCAGAGTATCACAACATTATAACAAAAATGCCCAGTTTCAAAAGACTATAACTCTTCATCCTAAGAACCAAGAAAATTTCAACTTGAATGTACAATCAATAAAGGCCAGCACCAAAATGATAGAGACATTAGAATTAGCTGACAAGGGTCTTCAAGCAGATATCATACACACAATTCAATGTAAAATTGTGGACATGCCTGAAACAATTGGGAAAAAGGAAGTTTCATCAAAGAATTGGAAAGTTTCAGCAAATAAATAGAAGATACTAAAAAGAACTAAGTGGAATTTCAGAACTGAAAAATATAGTAACTGAAGTTAAAAGCTCAGTGGATAAGCTCAACAGTGGAATGGAGGGCACAAGAAAAAGAACCAGTAAACCTGAAGACAGAATGATAGAAATAACCCAGCATGAAAAACAGAAAGAAATAGATGAGAATGAGAAAATAAATAGAACCCCAGGGGCCCGTGAAACAAAAATCTAACATTCCTGTCTTCAGAGTCCCAGAAGCAGAGGAGAAAAGGGCAGGAATGGAAAAGCATTCAAAGAGATAATGGCTGAAAGTCTCCCAAATTTGGCAAAAGACATAAACCTCAGATTCAAGAAGCTGAGCAGCAAGCCCCAACCAGAATAAACCCCAAAAATGACATTCCAGGCCCATCATAGTTCAACTTCTGAAAACTAAAGGCAAATTTAAAAATATTTAAAGCAGCTAAAAGAAACAACACCCTGCCAATAAAAGGAAAAACAATTTATATCACAGTGGATTTCTCATCAGAAACTGTAGTCACCAGAAGGGAGTGGCACCATATTATTCAAGTGTGGAAAGGAAAGATCTGTCCAGTCAGAATCCAGCAGAAATATCCTTCAAGACTGAATGAGAAATCAAGACATTCTCAGATGAAGGACATGGAGAGAATCTGTCACTGGCAGATCTATCCAAAGCTAATGGCTGGAAGAAGTTCTCTAAACAGAATGAAAAGTACAGAAGAAGGAATCCTGAGACAATAGGAAGGAAGAAAGAACATAGGGAGAGCAAAATTGGGGGCTAAATACAACAGTCCTTCTGCCCTTCAGTTTTTTAAAATTGCGCTTGCTGGTGGAAGCAAAAATTATAACATTATCTGATGTGGTCCTAAATGTATCTGGAGGAAATATACAAGGCAATTTTATTATAAGTAGGGGAGGGTAAAGGGACCTACAGGGAGGTAAGTTGCTGTGCTTCATTTGAACTGATGAATGTCAATGCCAGTAGATTCTGATGTTATGTACATATATTATAATATCTAGAGCAGCCACTAAATAAGCTATCAAAGAGACATAGTCGAAAACATGACAGGCAAGTCAAAATGCAATTCTAAAAAAAAAAATATTCAGATAACCCTAAGGAAGGCAAATAAAACAGAGAAATAAACAAAAAACAGAGAACAGAAAAGAAGAAACAAATTGGTATATTTAAAGATTATGATACCCAAAACTACACTAAGTATAAATGATCTAAATATAGAGGTTAAACAAGAAAAATCATCAGAGTGGATTTTAAAACATGGCTCAACTCTATGCTATGTTACTTTAAATACAATTATATAGGTAGGTTGAAAGTCAAAAAAGATGGGAGAGGATGTGTCAGGCAAACTTTAATCAAAAGAAAGCAGGTGGCTATATTAAAATCTGATAAAGTAAACTTCAGTAAAGAAAATTACTAGAGGCAGTGAAGAACATTACACAATGATTTTAAAAGTGTCAATTCCCAAGAAAGACATAGCAGTCCTGAAAGGGTATGCACCAATCAGCAGAGCTGCAAACTATGTGAAGCAAATCACCAATAAAACTT
This sequence comes from Okapia johnstoni, assembly GCA_024291935.2. Classification (NCBI taxonomy): domain Eukaryota; kingdom Metazoa; phylum Chordata; class Mammalia; order Artiodactyla; family Giraffidae; genus Okapia; species Okapia johnstoni. The sequence continues at coordinate 14,633,075 of CM044325.1, forward strand.
GAAAGGAGAACTAGACAAATCCACAATGGTAGTTGGAGACATCAGCACCACCACACCCCAGCAATCAATAGAACAAGTGGACAGAATATCAAAAATATAGACAAACCCCACAACACTATTAACCAAGGAAATCTACCCAACATTTAGAGAACCGTACACCCAGCAGCAACAGAATGCATTTTCAAGCACTCACAGAACATATACTAAGAGAGATCATGTCCTGGGTTATTAGCAAATTTAAAGGACATTGAGGAGCTCACAAATCTCCTGGAGGGAGGCTCAGAGAATCAGACTTAGAAGTTCTGCCACCAAGAACAACAAGAACACCACTCCAGGCCCTCGGTAGCCCGCCTCTGCAGAGATACCTCCACCACCACCACTTGACTGGGCCACACACCCGGCCACAGGTGACTCTGCCAGGACCTCAGCCATTGCTGCCCCTGAAAATAGATCCCTGGCACTGCCATCTTCCTCATATGATCCCCTTCAAGATCAACGTCTACTGTGGGGGTGTCTTACTGAAGGAGCCTAAGTCATGACAACCCATTCATTTGCAAAGGGGGAGCATGGGCAGATTAAGAAAGCAGGCATCTAGCCCTGCACTGGGGAATTAAGACTCAGAACGATGAGCCAGGCTAAGAAAGGAAGCCAAAAAAAGCTAGATGCCAAACAAGGGATATGCCCCCCACAGGATGAATGGCACCCAGAGGCCTCTCCTAGCAGCCGCACCCCACCCTCTGCTCCTGGCCCAGAGTCTGGGCTCCTAGTGATGAGAAGGCCTGGGCTCTCCTGGAGGACTTAGCTGCTTTTCCAGCCTCCCTCATACACACCCCTAGATCCAGACTCCATTTCTCACCCATGAGCACTCTTGGGTGGAATAAGTCACCAGTTAAAATGAACTCATTGCAAACTTCACATTATCTCATTCTCCAATCTTGCTTGAGTGAATTCTTATCTTCAGGTCGGGGTTGTTTTTCACTAGAAATGAATCAAATTCAGGCATAGAACCAGCCATCTGTCAGGAGGAGCAGGTAAGGGCGGAACACACGCATATACACACACATTCACTCATGACAGAGCTGTTCCTGTCAAGCTTCAAGAGACAAGTGACTCACTGACACTCTGCTTACACTCTGCCCCAGACACGCTGCACCAGACCCCCAGGGTCTCACATTTAAGAGATCACAGGCGCACAGCGGGCACGGAGAAAACAGCAATTAGCCTCATTCCCCTTGTCACCCAGATTGTCCAAGTTCTCACCCATGCTGAAATTTTCAGGCTTCAGGACGAACAAAGGGAAAGGTGGGTAAGGAAAGAAGTGGGAGGTTACATGGATAGTGGCTAAGAATTTCAGTGTCAGAGTGACCTGGGCTCAAATCCTAGCTTGGCCACTTCTGACTGTATGCCTTTGAGCAGATTAATCTCTGCACACTCAGATTGTTCAACCGTAAAAACAGGATAATCACGCCTTCCTCTCGAAATTGTTAAGAGGATTAAAATGAGATGCTTTTTGTAAAGTGTTTGGCACACAGTATGTGCTCAATAAATCACTGCTGCTCATGTTATTATTAAGGTAGAGTTTTTGTTGTAGTCGTTTTTTAAGCAGAGACTACTGAACACAGAAAGAATGCTACTATATTTGCACCTTTGTAAAAGTGGATGGACCTAGAGGTTATCATACTAAGTGAAGTAAGTCAAACAGAGAAAGACAAATATATGACATTGCTTATATATGGACTCTAAAAAAAATGATACAGATGAACTTATTTGCAGAACAGAAATAGACGCACAGACATAGAAAACACTTAAGGCTACCAACGAGGACAGCAGGAGGTGGGGTGGGGATAAATTAGGAGTTTAGACTTAACATATACGCCCTATGTAGTATAAGACAGACAAACAAGGGCTTACTGTATAGCACAGGGAACTATTCTCATATTTTTGTAATAAACTATAAGGGTAATGAATCTAAAAAAACATAGATATGTGTGTACGCATAACTGAATTACTTTGCTGTACGAATGAAACTAACACAAAATTGCAAATCAACTATACTTCAATAAAAATTTTTTAAAATAAAAATAATTTTTTTACGTGAGAGGATTGAATTAAAGAAAAATCCAGAGTATCCCTTCCCTGAAACAGAAACCCCAGTTGTGTAGTTGTACTATGACACAGCATGGAGCCCTGTGCCAGAACGCTGATGCCCTGTGGCCAATCTCTCCAGGGCCAGAGTGGGCTGCTGGTCTTGGTTGGCCGGAGACACCCAAGGGTTCACCAGCCCCCTAAGACAGGATTTAGACCTGGATCCAAGGTCTGGGGACACAGGGGTGACCTGCAGAGAAAGGTGTGTCCTGAAACAAGGCAAGGAAGCACAGGAGACCCACTTCCTGTAAATGGAGCTCCCCTCTCATTGAAGGAGGGTGGGGCAGGGCTTGGTAGACCCGAGAGCCCAACTGAGTAAGCCAGTCAGGGCCAAGTTAAATAAACATCAAGTCCATGGAAGCCTATATGCAGAAAAAAGTAAGAGCTGTTTCAAATTTGCTCTGAAACTCCACCCACCAGGAACAACTGTTTCCTCAAAATGAAGTAAAGGGAAAGCATTTCCCAGTGTATATCCCCCCATGGGAACACTTCTCGAGGCAGCTGCCAATCAGAAGCCAGGTCACGAGGCACAAAGACCACAGCATCTGCTTCCAGAAAGTTCTGCCAAGTGGTATCTGGGCCCAAGTGCACGGTTCAAATCCCAGCTCCACAGTGACTAGCTGTGTGACCCTAGGCAAGTTGCTGAACTGATCTGAGCCAGTTTCCCATCTGCGAAAACAGGGAGGGTAGTAAGTCAACCATATAGGAGTGTTGTGAGGATCAAATGAGATAAGGTCTGCTGAGTTCTTGCAACAGTGTCCGGAACTTATTAAACCCTTGAAACATAGTGTTAGTTGTAATTATTGTTAATATTGTGTCAGTGCCACTCTCCTCCCAACATGGTGCCTAGGAAACCGCCCTTTCCGATTATTGTAGGACCTAGGAAATAAGGAGAAGGAGATACTGGAGAAGGAAATGGCAACCCACTCCAGTATTCTTGCCTGGAGAATCCCAGGGATGGCGGAGCCTGGTGAGCTGCCATCTATGGGGTCGCACAGAGTTGGACACAACTGAAGCGACTTAGCAGCAGGAAATAAGGACGAAATCCACAAGGAAGTGAAAGAATGAACTGAAAACACACAGATGACCTCATTTCTCAGAGTCACCAGGACACATTCGGGAAGGTTCAAGCAAAAGCAAAACAGTAGTTGCCTCTGAAGCTGGGCTTCCCTGGTGGCTCAGACGGTAAAGAATCTGCCTGAAACACAGGAGACTCAGGTTCGATCCCTGGGTTGGGAAGATCCCCTGGAGAAGGAAATGGCGACCCACTCCAATATTAGTGCCTGGAGAATTCCATAGACTGACGAGCCTGGTAGGCTACAGTCTATGGGGTCACAAAGAGTTAGACATGACTGAGCGACTAATACTTCCACACTCAAGCCGGACAGACCTTGGTTCAAAGTCCAGCTTCAACACTTAACTCTGTGACATTGGGCATGTTGCTTAACTTCTCTGACCTTCTGAATCCTCACTTTCAAAATAGGTATGAAAAGTAAGACCCCCTTTGCAAATTACTCCTGGAAACTAAATAATGCACAAATGTACCCAAAGAGGGTTGGCACAGTGCCTAGCACATAGCTGGTGCCAGCAAAAATTGGTTCCTTTTCCCTTGCTTCCTGTAGAAAACTGCAGCTTCTGGCTTAAATGACATGGCTATGAATACAACCTCCAAAGTAATTTTTCTAAAAAGTCTTCCCTATTCTCCAGGTCATCTTTTCTCTCCTCCCATCTGAATTACTAAGCAGCATCTGGTAAAACAGCTAACCCACTATTGATGGCTTACTGTCTAGCTTTGTTGATAGCTGTGTGACATGGGACACGTTTTTTCATTTCTCTGCGCTTCGGTATCCTCATTATAAACTAGAGATAAAAATCTACAACAGCTAGTTTGCTGATTTAATTCTATAGTTCAATTACATATTATGTATAAAAGGGACTTAACTTTTACACAGAAAGGTGAAGTCCAGCACTTGGCACATCCATGCAGGTACTCCACATTTTACATCCGTTATGCCATTTCATCCTCAAAATAATCCTATATCCCTAGTATATCCCTGAAAGTAAGGCTCAGAGAGGTTATGCCACTAACCCAAAGTCACACAGCTAGCTAGCTTTAAATGGTGGTCTTCAGACTCAGGCTTTTAGTCAGCCACATAGAGGAAAGGGCTTGGCTGCCCTCTGTGGAGAGCAACTCCAGCAGACGCCAATGCAGGCTGGGAAGCTTGACCACAGCTCTCTCCCTGCCATTGCGAGGGCGGTCCCTTGGTCTCAGGGAGCCCCACACAAGGAGGGGTCCCTATTTCTCCAGCAGTCAGTGGACATGGTTCATGTTCAGAAGCCAGGTGCCTGCCAGTTTCACAAGGAGATTGCTGGCAGGCCCCGCGGTCTCTGTTACTAGAGACTGAATTGCCAGTGAAAGAAGCCCATTGTGTGTCCTCTGAATAAAGAATACCCCATTTAGAGAAAGAATTCAACTGGTTTTTCACAGAGAAAGAAGACAGACAGGCCTGGTGAACAGAGAGAACAAAGTCCATCATTCACCAGATTTTTACTTAACATCAAAGCCAGGTGACCAACCAGGTGAAAGGCCACCCAGGGCCACCCAGCATGGAGCCCACTGAGGCCACTTTGGTGTGCGAGGAGAAAAATTGGTGGTTGAGTAGAACGAACGCAGAGGCCCACGCCCAGCTTCCTCACTGTCCACCTTGGCCAACTTAACTCCTGGCCCTCCTAGATGATTCGGGGTTAGAGTGCTGGCCCCAAGCTCTGCCATATTGGTTCAGTGGTAAGACTTGGGTGCCCTGGATGGTCTACATGCAGCTGGTTCTCAAATGTAATCACACGTTGAAATCACCTGGAGAGGTTTTTAAACTACTGATACTTGGCCCCGCTGGCAGAGATTATGATTTTATTGGTACGGGGCACTGCCCAGGTACTGGGAATTTTTCAAAGCTTCTCAGAGTGATTTTAAAGTACAGCCAAAATTGAGAACCAGTGAGCCCCAGGGGCAGAAACTGTTTTGTCCAGAGTTGTATCTGGAGCTAAGCACAGGGCCTGCTGTACACTCAGTGCCCAATAAATATTTGTGGGATGAATGAGTCCATGGACTGCTCCAACACATTTGAGAGAAGCCATCCAGTTCCAGCTTCAGTGATGGTAGCTCTGTATCACTCTATCATCTATTGGGATTTGGCACAAGTTTTCTTTAACAAAAAAAGAAAGTTTGTCTGCTTAAAAAAAAAAAAAAGTCCACTGAACCATAAAATCACTGAGATTCTTTCCAACTCCAAAGCACACCGATTCCAAGACCATAAATCCCCTCTTGCCCTTTGAGAGCAGTCATGTTTTTCAGATAAATTATCAGGGCAGGCAAGTCCTGGGCAGGATCCCTCTGAAGGCTGGTCTGCTGAAGTCGAAGACTTTTGTCTCCCATGCTGACCCCTTCCTTCCTCAGCGGGCCCCCCGGGGGTCCATGTGCCCCAGCCTTCCATTCTTATTCTTCTCTCACTTTAAGTTCCTTCTCTGAGTAAACTCAGCCACTCCTAAAGCTTTAACTCTCATTTATAAATTGGTGACTCCAGATCAGTACCTTGAGCCCTGCCCTGTCATTCTGAGCTCCAGACTCGGCCATCCAAGTGGCTACTGAGTATCGCCACCTCGATTCCCTTAGGCACTTCAATTTCAAGCTGTCCCAGAAGTGAACTCATTGCCTTCCCCACCCAAACCTGCTCCTCCTCCTGCCTCCCTTATCTTGATGAACAGCATCACCTCCACCCGGTTACCCAAACCAGGAAACTGGAATCATCTTCGACCTCTCCCTCTCGCTTGCCAGGATCATGCCCCACCCCAGGAATTTTATCTCTAAAACAGCCATTGACTTTACCTTTCTATTAGAAAGGTAAATTAGAAATCCTTCTAATTTCTTTATCTTCCACATCACTTTCAGAGTATCTTTCTAAAATCCAGATCCAAAGATGTCACTAGGAATAAAGGTCTGGTTAGTGAGGCAGACAAACTAGGAAATCTACACCACGGAGAAGGCCACATTCCAGTTTCTCCCCATCATCTCCCTCTCACCCATACATCCTGACCACGTTGGCTGACCTGAGACACTAATAAATAATAACACATTTGCTGGGACTTCCCTGGCGGTCCAGTGGTTAGGACTTCACACTTCCAAAGCCAGCGGTGCAAGCTCAATCCCTGGTCAGGGGGCTAAGATCCCACCTGCTGCACAGCGTAGTCAAAAAGAAAGAAAGAAAGAAAGAATAATAACACATTTGCCACTTATGGTGCCTCTCCTTTATGTTAGGTCCAGACCTGGGGCCTGAATGTATAATATCTCTCCCTCCTTGCCTTGCTCTCCCCACTGAAATGCCCTGGCCCTCTCAAACACTAACTTATTCTTCAAGGCTTAGCTAGAACTGGCTTTCAAAGCTTTGCCTCATCTCTCATAAGGCATGCCTGATCAAGGGCTTCCTCTATAGAAGACAACAAATACTTGAATAGATTTGCTATATGCTAAGCAGTTTTCTAAGCACCTTACATATTTTAAACTAATTTAATTCTCACAACAACCAGTGACACATGACTGTGTGTCCCCATTTGGCCAATGAGTAAACTGAGGTACAGAGAGATGAAGTCCAGGAGCCAGGGCTTGAACTCCCTCGGATGAGGCTCTCAGTCACTACCTCCTAAGAATCTATATCCGGATACCCATTTTACTTGCCGTAAGAAAACCCTCACATTTTTCAGAGGACTCTTTTTCTTCAAACAAAATTCCACCCTGACAGCTAAACTGTTTCATAGAGAATAGGGGCTGAGGGTGGTCAGTGAAGATACTGCAGCTCTGACTTCCCCATCCTAGCATCAATATTTGAGAAAACACTGAAGAACCCCCAGAGCTCCAAAGAGAAGCATCTGAAAAGCACTATCCTAAGATATCTTTTATTTACCATTCTATGGTTTATTGGCAAGATGCCCTCCATATCCAAAAGTAGTTGTGAGATTGCAGGACTGTGTCCAGATCAGCAATGAAGTTTCTGTGATAAAACATTTAAGGAGCAGCTTAATGAACAGTCCCAGACCATTTTCAGGTGGCTAAAGCTTATACCATTAAAAACCCAGTCAATAGATTCCAACTTTATATTTTGGGGTAGAATATGCAAAGTATAATATAATCTTTCAGTAACTTAGGGCTTTCCTTTTGAATGCTGGACAGTGTAAATATCCCGTGTGACATATCCTGTGTCCAACTACTTTCCCACATTCCAAACAAGTGCATCTATGAGCACCCAGTTGTGTGTTTTATACTTTTTCTGTTCCTATCACCGTAAGAGGATCAAGTGTCATTTTTCCTTTCACGTGTTTATCTCCAACAGCTTCTTCCTCACCCCTCCTAATGTGTTCTAACAGCTATGGATTTTCTAAAATTCAAACTTGTTATAATCATGCCCAAAGTAGGAACATATATCTGGAAAAAAATAAGAACAAAGAAGTTTTCCTTGTATTAAAATGATCTTTTAGTACAGGGACTTTGCTACTTTTCTAGTGAGTTTTTGTGAGATATTTTCTCATCCTCTTCATTCATTTAATATGTACTAAGCCTGTGTTAGGTACCAAAAAACTGCGCTGGATGCTGAGGACAAAAAATGGATGAAGCATAGTCCCTGGCATCAAGGACTGGCCTGTTTAGAAAGAGAGACAAGCAAATAGAAATAATGAGAATGGCATGGTATAAGCCCTGTGACAATGATGTCTACAAAGCTCATAAAAGCACTTCACTCTGCCTTGGGGAGTGGAAGCAGTCAGGGAAGTCTTCCCAGAAGAGGTGGCATATGAACCAATTTCTGAAACATTTATTATTAAGAGATCAACCAGCAGCAAAGACAAAGAAAATAGACTGAGGAGAGGGCATGGTAAACAAATGCAAAGACAAAGAAGGATGAGAAAACCCAGCGGGTCTTGGAGCTCCAAAGAGTTCAGTCAGGCTGAAGCATGCATATGTTTGTAGGAAGCAAAGAGAATAGCAGCTGAATGGGGGGAAAAAGCTTGGCGAGTAAATTGCTCATATATTTTAAATGCTTGAAGGAAAGATAATGCAAACTTCTCAAGGCAGATTAATAATTGACTTTATCACACCCATATGTATTCAATGAGCCAAGTCAATTTGCTGCAGGGGAAAAAAAGAAATACTAACACCGGGCAACTCCCACTGGCCAGACACTGCTGTAGTGTTTCACACGTATAATCTCATCAAATTATCCCAACAACCCTATGAGGTGGGAGCAAATATTACATATAAACATGAAGAAACAAGCCAAGGAGAGGTTAAGTAACTTTCCAAGGACTCAGCATAAGAAAGCAGTAGTCTACTGCACCCATGGAAGCCTTAGCATTTTGGTTTCCTTGGAGTTGAAGCAGGTAAGCTGAGGGGGAAGCAAGGCTGAGAGTCTGAAGGAGAGAAGCAGATGGGAGGAGAGAGAGAAAGATTGAGGGAGTGAGAGTAGGGGAGGAAGGCAGGGGTGGACCTGGAGGAGGAAAGGCCTTGTGGCTGTAGTTCCATGTGGGAGACCCTCTGAGCGATGGTCCAAGGCTGGTGGCCCAATCATGGCAGAGTAGATGGATCCCAGGATTCCTGTGGGTGGGGCCCAGCTACACAGGTAAGGGAAGAGGTGACCAGCAGCCTCAGCAGTGGGCTGGAACAAACCTTCCACCCATGCCTGGAGATGTCAGAGCAGATGGGAATCAAGGATTTTGGGCTGGGAGGAGAGCAGCCAAGGCAGACCCCTCATTTGATAGTTGATGAAACTAGGGGAGGCTAAGTGATATGTCCACAGATACCCAATGCTCGTGTACGTGCCTTTTCTTTCTTTGCTTCCCATCTGGTAAGGAAAGAGACAGGACTAAAATCCAAGTCTCCTGATCTTCTGGAATCCAAACAGCCATTCACCATCCCTTCATTCCCACTGGGTCATTTGCTCAGCCAACATCTGGAAACTAGAAATCAAAGTGGGCTCACCTGAAGAAAAGGATAGAGTTTCAATGGGAAGAGCAAAGGAGCTTAGAAGACATTGTTAGTTAGCATAGTAAACCTTGGCCAGCTTCCTGAGAAACAGGCGTCTGTCTCAGTTACGCCCATGCCATGCGAGGTGAATCCCAATGTTCTTTCTCATTCTTTTCTTGAACAATATAAACGTTCCCTGAGCAAAGGGAAGGCAGACTTAGGGAAAATAAAAAAAAGTAAGTGGTGAAAGGCTGAAAGTCAGAAAAGAACTTTTGTAAAGAAATTTCACAATATTTGGTCAGTGAATGAATAGCTACCAGGGAATCCTAAAAATGTTCTTTATACTGCACTCTACAACAACAGCCACTCTGATGATTTTCTAACGTATATTCTAGTATTGCCTTGCTAGCTGTTAAAATTTGTTTGGCAAAGAGACACTGTCCCAGACTGTTCCTGCTTTCCTGACTCATATTCCTGGCAGCCCCTGGACTGCCCCATGAACCAGCAACTAAAGGGTGCTGTCCTAGCAAGGAGGCCACCAGACTCTCCAGGGTAAGTTCTGATTGGTCAAAACTTGTGCGAGTACTCTTTGTTAAATAATTAAATATTTCCCTCACTTATAAAAAGAAAAAAAAACTCTGCACTTCAGTTTGACTAAGTTACGCAAAATGAATGCTATACTATGCAGTCTTTCCATCAACTGGGTGCATATAACTCTTGAGAATCCACTAAGGGTCAAACCCTGTCATAGAAAACAATAGAGACTAAAACCTATCATGGGTTTGTTTAGGTTTCATGGAGCTTTTAGCCTAGTAGGGAAAGTTCTATGCGCAACTTCACACCATCATCAAATAAGATGACCTACATGCTCCCTGATCCTGTGGTTCTCAACAGAAGATGGTGCAGTGCCCCTAAGAGGTTTTGGAAACCAGGATAGGTATTTTCCATAGTTGCAGTAACTGAAAGTTATGACTGGCTTTTACTGGGAATGCAATGGACAACCCTGCAAAAAAGAATGGCTTTTCTACCCCCTAAAGCCCTGAGATTTGAAAGAGAAAAAACTATATGCCATCAACCTTGAACCAGTTTCAGACAGAATCGTCTGCATGTTGAACCACAGCCTACTAGAGTTTTATACGATGCTTATCACTGGGGCCAAAAAGAATTTCAGGAGCAAAGTTCTGATTACAGAATCCTTCTCTATGGTGGGACAAAGTGTGGCATATACCCAGAGACCCTTCACCCAGAGTCAGGCACGGAGTTCTGTATTCTGAACACAGTAGCTGAAGGAGCACAAAGAAGAAAAGTGTTTACCGAAAACTATGTTACCACCTGCCAAAGACTGTTTTAAATACTGAACTTCAGCCTAGTACATAAAGAGTTAAGCCCCTTGCTTATTCCTTTAAAAAAAAAAAGAGGGGGAGGGCAGTGTAGCCCCCTAATCCTTGTGGTTTCATTCCTTACCAGCCAGAAAGCATTGTCTGAACCCACACACTTCTCTCTAAAGCTTTCTCTACAGCCCCTCTGTTGCAGAAACAGAGGTATTATTTTCACCCTTGGCATTCCCTTAAAGTAAAGCAAAGATCTCTTGTCCTCCACCACAGGGCTGGGAGCTGACAAAAAAAAAAGGTAGTGAAGAAATCAATAGTCTAGAAGGCTAATCCATCATCATTCAGTCAAAACTGCAAAGCCTGTTCCTGACCTTACTCCTGATTCCCACAACGCAACTGTTGGGGCTGTACCTTAAAGAGTAGACACATAATAGATGGATGGGAAATATCTGCTGAGTGAATGAATAAAGTGACCAAAATAAAGTACAATGGGTCACAATGAGACCCTGACACTGCTTTAGGGCACCAAGAAGTCAATTCCATGTGAGGTTCAGAGGCTGGAATCTAAAACTCTGGCCTGTCTCCTATTAGATATTCAACAGAACTTTACTGAATAATAATGGTAATAACGGCTAACATATGCGGCAAGTACTGTGCTAAACGCTGTACCCAGCTCATTTTAGTTAATCTTCACATAGACGCTGACTAGCAGGACTCGTCGTTATCACTGTTGCCCAAATAAAGGAGAGTCAGGTCATAAGAAGTTCAGCTACATGCCCAAGATCACACACCTAAAAAGGAAAGGAGCAGGTTACCAGTCTTGATCTCTTGTCTTCTGAGTTTAGCCACCTGGCACTCCAGAGGGGGGGAAGGTGAGTCACTGACTTCCCATTTGTTGGAGCCCATAGGATTTTTTTTTTACATTTTTTCTTTTTTTTTAATTAACTTATTTATTTTAATTGGAGGATAATTACTTTACAATGCTGTGATGGTTTCTGCCATATATATGAATTGGCATAGGTCGATTTCATGTGTCCCTTCCGTCCTGAACCCCCCTCCCTCTCCCCTCCCCACCCAATCCCTCCAGGCTGTCACCAAGCACCGGCTCTGGGTGCCCTGCTTCATACATCAGACTCACACTGGATTCTAATATGTTCCCCTGGGCAGTCTTGAGAGGCTGTCTTCGAGAAATAGGGGTTGAAGAAGCTTCTTCTGAAACCTGGAGCATCACCACCAAATACTTAAGGAGCCCTGTGCCAGGCACTGTGCCAAAAACTCATGAACTTAAATGTGTATAAAGAGTTCCAAAAGCTTTAAACCTATAGAAATCAGACTGGCCTGAGTGAGGAAGCAGGGTCAGAGATGGATTCACTGATGAGGTAGCGTTTGACAGCCTTGGGAGGAGATGGGGACTTGGACAACGAGGAGAGGTATGGAGGGAAGACCACAATATCACTTCCTACTAAAAGAAGGAAGAGTCATTTGTCTTGAAGTAAGAATTTGATCCTTCTGGCAATTTATTCCTGCTGTTCAGACCCAGGGGCCAGGTCTAAACATACTAAAAGTAATCAACACAGCCCAGAACCAGATTTTGGGAGGAATTCTTAATAACGCACTCCCAGGGTGATAGGAAAAAGCCTGGGGCTGGTCACCACAATGAGAGGAGTTTTGCTCATGCCAAGAACCCAAGGGGCAAGAGTGGGGGTGCACAGGTGCTCGGATCAAAAGAGGCTACTCCTCTGCCCCTTTGAATTTAGAGGATTACACAATAGAAGTGTATACATCTCTCCAGAGGGTCAGCTTTCACAGGATCCTTTAATCGTTCCAAATTGGCACTGAGTCCCATCTTACTTATTCATGTGTGTTCTAGAGTTTCGCCCTTGAAGTTCCCAGGCAAACCTGGGGCTCTGTTCAAGATGAGTCACTAAGGAGCTCTAAGGGGTTTCCCTGAAGGGCAGGACTGAGTCAGTCCTCAAAGGATGCTGAGAACAGCTAGCTGTAGGGTGTTTATCCTTGAGTCAGCACAGCCTGAGAAATTTTAGGGGTCATGAAGGGAAGGGGGCATAAATACCCAATGAAGGTGCCTAAATCAAAGCGTTGGCATTTTGGATGTGCTCCATTAATAGTAATGTATGGATAAGATTCCCCCCTCACCCCACGCCAAGGATATCCTTAGATAAGTAGGGTTAGCATTATCCTTGGTTTTTTATAGTAATGAAGAATTTGCAAAGACTAGATCTGTAAACTCTGCTGCCGTGCATATTGTCTAATATCAGTCTCTGATACAGAAAACAGAAACCCAAAATGAACTAGCTTTTAAACGAAAGAAATTATTGGTTTGTCTAACTGAAATCTCTAAAGGGAGTGCAGGCATGGCTGGATCCAGGGGCTCAACCAGTCATCAGGATTTGATTTCTCTCTGGGTCAGTTCTGCTTCCTTGTGTGAGGATTTCACTCTTGAGCAGTCTCCTATCACATGATGGACCCTTAGCAGCTCCAGATTTACACTTTTCTGGCTTCAAATCTAGGAGAAAGAAATTATTTCCAATAGCTTCAAGAAAGATCCTGATGTTAAGTCTCTTCTCAGCCTATTGGCCAAGTCCCAAAAGCAAATATTTAAAAAAATCGCTTCCACTATAGTAATGGTCTCAGCTAGACTCAACAGGAGAGAAATAGACCTCATGTCTCTATGGGCGAATGTCAGTGTTGCATTATAAAAAGAGAATGTGCACTTAGATTTCATGTTGAGCCAACTGAAAAAAAATATAGTCTGCGGGGCACGGAACTGGTGTGCACATCAAAATTTGAGAAGCCCAGCACAACACCAATGTTAGGCTCACTACTTATTTGATACTTTGCTTTCCAAAGTTCCAAGTGTATACCTCAATCAAAGAAATAATACATCGTTTGTATCATATAAATAATAAGAAATATAGGATATTTTCTAAAGTAGTGTCCTATTTTCACTCATCTGGTCAACCAGTGAACAGTCAAAGAGCTTCTATTATGGTCAAGGCATGGTCACAGATGCTAAGAATAGAGTGATAAACAGGATAAGATGGGCCCCGATTTTGTAAGGCATCCTCCACTCTTTAAAGTGTCAAGGATCCAGAACCTCTTCATGGAAGTCCCAAAGGGCCCTAGGGGTCTCCCAGCTTAGCCCCCTGGAATTCTCCAATAAATCTGAGAAGGGCTCTGCCTTCCTTTGAAATTCTTTGCTGGGCTAGCCTTAGTCCCCGAAGAGGATTTTGGTCAAAAAAGGACCCAAATCATCTCATGGTGTAGACATCTGAGAGAAAGTGATCGGCAGAAGCCAATCCTGATGCAAGGTTACCCTGGAGTCTTTCCTGGCCTCTGAGAAGACAGACGCTGTAACAGACACCACCTCCCCACGACCACCACATCGCCACCGTCCTAAGTGTTCTCACCTGGGAGCTGCTTGCCCTTGGGCAAAGGCAGGCTCCTGAAAGCAACGACTAGGTCAGGACTCGTCCAGATGCATATAATCCACCCCCATGCAAAATTTGTAAGAAACAAAATGTATCAGTTTTCATAACTTAAAGGTCCAAGGGCACCTGGATTATTCAGGAACGCTAGACCCTGGAGTTCAAACACTGCCTCCCTACCTTCAGATGGCTTTCTCTCTCTCTCTCCATCCATCCATCCAGCTCCATCACTTTCCAACTCTCAGGTTTATTCCTGTTCGCACTTTAGCCTTCTTCCCCATCCCAGATGTGGCTTCCTCCATGTAGTCAGGAAAAGAAGCCCCAAGAAGCACAAAGTGTATTGTCTTTACTGTTCCTCATCCCAGAGGAACAGAGACCCTCCCTGTCTCAGGACCCATACCTATGCCTAATGAGAACTCTGATTGGCCCTGATTGGGGCATATGCCTGCCCCCCGCCCAGCCTGGGGAAGGGCAGAGCCACCATTGGAGCAAGGGAGGGGAGACTTTACCTAAGGAAAACTGAGTAGCTGTTATCCCAGGAAGAGAAAAGAAATGCTGGCCAGGCAAAAATAACGAGAATCCCCACATTACCCATCAACCACTTGGGCCTGGGCCAAAGGCAAGGACCTGAGGGCTGAGTGTATGTCCTCCTGGGACCAAGATTTCATTGCAAATGGCAGTTTCATGAACCCCTCCTCCTATACCTCTTCCCAATGTGTACATCCCACCCAGCTTGCTGACTTAATCCAAATGCCACCACCTCTGCGAGGCCTCACGTCATTGCACCATATCAAGAGAGATCACCCCACCCACAGTTATCAAACACTTCAGTTCAGTTCAGTTCAGTCACTCAGTCATGTCTGACTCTTTGTGACCCCATGGACTGCAGCATGCCAGGCTTCCCTGTCCATCACCAGCTCCCGGAGCTTGCTCAACCTCATATCTGTCAAGTCGGTGATACCATCCAACCATCTCATCCTCTGTCATCCCCTTCTCCTCCTGACTTCAATTTTTCCCAACATCAGGGTCTTTTCTAAGGACTCAGTTCTTTGCATCAGGTGGCCAAAGTATCGGAGCTTCAGCTTCAACATCAGTGCTTCCAATGAATATTCAGGACTAATTTCCTTTAGGATTGACCGGTTTGATCTCCTTGCAGTTCAACGGACTCTCAAGAGTCTTATCTCACACCACAGTCTTCTCCAGCACCACACTACATACCAAGTACTATGCTAATCTCCCCTAATCCTCACATCTCCATGAGATAACCACTATTATTGCCCCTATATTAGTTTGCTAGGGCTGCCACAACAAAGTACCCCAAACCATGTAGCTTAAACAATAGAAATGTATTATCTCACAGTTCTGGAGACTAGAGGTCTAAAATCAAGATGTTAAGTTGGTTTCTTCTGAGGGCTACTAGGAAGAATCTGACCCATATCTCTCCCCTAGGCTGTGGTAGCCCCAGGATTCCTTGGCATGTAGATAGCACTCTCCTTGTGTCTCCACATCGTCTTCCCCACAACCTGTCTGTCTTTGTGCCCCAATTTCTCCTTTACATAAGAACATCAGTCATACTGGCTTAGGACTCACTGTTATAACCTCATCTCAACTTGATCATCAGCAAAGATTTGTTGTTGTTTGGTTTTTTTTTTTTTCAAATAAGGTCGCATTCACAAGTACTGGGGGCTAGGACTTTAACATCCTTGTGGACATAGTTCAATCCATAAAATAGCCTCCCATTTTTACATGAGGAAACTGAGTCTTGGAGGATTGTGTGCCAGAGTTATACACCTGTGAAGGCAGCCTCTGCGCAAAGGTTTGGGATCTGAACAACTCCACTCACTCCACTCTGTCTCTTTTCTCATCCTTCTCCAGAAATCTCATCCCTCTTCAACATTGTTTACCTTGTAACCACTATTCCCTGGATTTGTGTGTAATTTTGCACACCCTTCCAGACTCTAAGCTCCTTAACAATAGGAGTTTATCATATTTATTTCTGTTGGCCCAGCCAACCTACCAAGACTTAATCTTTATCACTCAGATAATAGAGATGGACATCAAGGTGAGGATCTAAACTGAGCACTGTTCTTCATAGATCATTTCATTGATGAACCAGGTAAGTCTTGACAAGTTCATTTTTTAAAGCTTTTTCATTGGTCTGTCTGACTTCATTCTTTCAGCAAATTTTTAATAAGCCCCTCCTATGAGTCAGGCACAGTGCTAGGCACTGAGGAAACAGATAAATCAGACTAAGTCCACACCCTTTGAGAGCTAAGCACCTGATGGACAAGACAGATAAGTCAATAAATCACTGTAGTACAATGTCTCCGAAATACAAGCTGTCTTGATGTCAGGAGTTCTTAGAAAAGCAATGAAGGCAGGCAAGCTTGGACTTGTACAACTTCTAAGAAGTTGGAAAAGAGACCCTACAAATCAGAGACTATCTTAAAACACCGAATTTTAGTATAAGAGAAAACCAACAGATAATCTCCGTCCTCCTGTTGCTGCAGAGGGCCACACTGGACAAACAGTGTATAAGAAACTGCCCAGAAGCTAGCTTTAGTCTAAGCCAGTAAACCAGAGAAAAACCTCACATGGGTTCCAAATCTAGGCAGACCTAGGTTTAAATCCAGGCTCTGCTACCCCTGTTGTTGTTCAGTCGCTAAGTTGTGTCCGACTCTTTGCGACTCCATGAACTCATGTCCATTGAGTCCATGATGCTATCTCACCGTCTCATCCTCCGCCACCCCCTTCTCCTTTTGCTTTCAATCTTTCCCAGCATCAGGGCCTGCTCTTTTTAAATATACATAACATAAAATTTCCCATTTTGACCATTTTAGATGTACAGCTCAGTGGCATTGAGCCTGTTCACATTGTTTTGCAACCATTACCACCATCCATCTCTAGAACTTTTTCATCTTCCCAAACTGAAACTCAGCACCCGTTAAATAAGAATTCCTCCTTCACACCTCTGTTTACCACCCCTGGCCACCACTGTTCTACTTTCTGTTTTTATGAATCTGACAATTTTAAGTACTACATATGAGTAGAATCCTACTGTATTTGTCCTTTTGTGACTAGTTGATTTCGCTTAGCATGATATCCTCAAGGTTCATCTTCATGTTTCATGGTTGTAGCGTGTGTCTGAATTTCACTCCCTGGCCATTTCCTTTCAAGTTCAAGTCCATCTCTTGTTCCTTCCCTCAATTTCTGTCACCCTCTCCTCAAAATGGAAACATGGAGACACAATAATGTACAAGGCAGTGACTACATTAAAATACACACACAGAAGTTTTTCTCCTGATTACAAATGTATTCTTTCCTATGCCACATTTGCTGATGGCTCCCAATTCTGAAGTCTTCATCATCACCCACTGCCCTTTTGAGGAGGGATGTGTTTCCCGCAGAAAATGGTTTTGTTTAGCTTTGCATCCCATTGGGTGTGGCAGGGCTGAAGCAACAGGCTGCTTCTAAACAACGTTTACTGCAATCGACACCATTGCATAGCCGTAAATCTGCGTTCACCCAGTCACCTATCTTTCTCTGAATCCGAAGTTGAAAACACTCTCCTGCTCTTCTCAGCTGGGTCGTAAATTTTTCCTTAATCCTAGTCACTCAAAAGGAAAGTTTTATGTGGGTTTTGAAGTCACTCCTTTGTGCTAATAAGTTTGGCCTGTCCTGCCCCATCACCACCCCTCCACCAAATCCCCAGCCCCAACCCCAAGCCCAACCAGTGACCTCTCAGTCACCCGTTCCCAGGCTCGGCTCTGGGAGGCTCACTCCAGGCGGCGGAGAGGTGCCCTATCCAAGTTGCTACCATCAAAAAGGTCTGCAATGGCATTTGTAGCACTGGAAAACTAGAAATAACCAAAACATCAAACACAAGGATATTGGTTAAATAAATTATAGCACACACATTAGACAGACTAGGATGGAAGTCATTAACATAATGCTAAAAATAAAAGATATGCAAAAGCTTTTAAGTTTAATTAGATCCCATCTGTTTATTTCTGCTTTTGTTTCTTTGGCTTTAGGAGACAGATCTAAAAAAATCATTGCTACAATATATGTCAAAGAGTGTTCTGCACATGTTCTCTTTTAAGAGTTTTATGGTTTCAGGTCTTATTTTGAGTTCATTTTTATATACAGTTTGAGAAGATGTTCTGATTTCATTCCTTTACATGTAGCTGTGCATTTTTCTAAGAACCACTTGTTGAAGGACTGTGTTTTCTCTATTGTATATTCTTTCCTCCTTTGTCATAGACTAATTGACCATAAGTGGGTGGGTATATTTCTGTCTATTCTGTTCCACTGATTCATGTGTCTGTTTTTGTGCCAGAGCTATGCTGTTTGAATTACTGTACTTTGTAATATAGTCTGAAGTCAGAAAGTGTGGTTCCTCCAGCTTTGTTTTTTTATCTCAAGATTGCTTTGGCAATTCCAGATCTTTTGTGGTTCCATATACATTTGGGGACTACTTGTTCTAATTCTGTGAAAAATGTCATGAGTATTTTGATAGGAATTACATTAAATCTGTAGATTGCTTTAGGTAGTACGGACATTTTAACAGTATTAATTCTTCTAATCCATGAACACAGATATTTTTCCATTTCTTTGGATCATTGTCAATTTCCTTCACCAATGTTTTATACTTTTCAGAGTATAGGTCTTTCATTTCCTTGGTTAAGTTTATTCCTAGGTATTTTATTCTTTCTAATGTGATTTTAAATAGAATTGTTTTCTTGCTTTCTCTTTCTGATAATTCATTATTAGTGCATAGAAAAGCAACAGATATTTATATAGTAATCTTATACACTGTTGGTGGCAATGTGAATTGGTACAGTCACTATGGAAAACAGTATGGAGGTTTCTCAACAAACAAAAACTAGAATTACCATATGAGGCAGCAATCCCACTTCTAGAAATATATCTGAAGAAAGTGAAAACACTAATTCATAAAGATATGTTCACTCTAATATTCATAGCAGCATCATTTATAACAGCCAAGATATGGAAGCAACCTAAGTTTTCATCAACAGATGGATGGATAATAAGATGTGATGTGTACATACAATGGAATATTAGTCATTAAAAATGAAATTCTGCCATTTGCAACAATGTGGATGGACTTAGAGGGTATTATGCTTAACAAAGTAAGTCAGACCGAGAAAGATGAATACTCTGTTATCATTTATATGTAGACTCTAAACAATAAAATGATTGTATGTAACAAGACAGACTCACATAGAGAGCAAACTAGTGGTTATTAGTGGGGAGAAGGATGACAGAGGGGCAAGTTAGGGATATAGGAGTAAGAGACACATATTTTTTACTATGTATAAAATAAATAATCCATAAGGATACATTGAACAGTACAGAGAAATAGCTTATTAATGGGTTAGCCCAAAGGTTCATTTGTATTTTTCCATCACCTTACAGAAAACCCAAGTGAACATTTTGACCCACCCAATATTTTGCAATAACTTTAAATGGAGTATAGTCTATAAAAATATTGAATCACTATGTTATACACCTGAAACTGACATAATACTATGAATGATACTTCAACTTGAAAAGAACAATAAAACATGGAAAGATATTCAGAATAATCCTCGTGTGTGTGTGTGTGTGTGTCCCTTAACTACAGAATTACTTAACTGTGGGATTACCATAACATTTCCTTTTTATGGATTTGCCTGCACTTTCTGCAAAGAATACATATTACTTTCTACATTTGGCCCCTAGACCTGTCATGACAAATGGCCACAAGCTTCCTGGCTTACCACAATAGCAATCTATTTTCTCACAGTTCCAGGGGTCAGAAGTCTGAAATTAACTGTCGGCAGAACCACATTTCTTCCAAAGGCTCCCTGGAAGGTAGGCTTCTTCCAGCTTCAAGTGGCCGTTGATGTTTCTCGTCTTGAGTCCACATCAACCCACTCTCTGCCTCCATCTCCTCGCCCTCACCTCTTCTGTGTGTCTGGCCCTAGAAGCCTTCTCTCTTATAAGGATACATGTGATCACACTCAGACAATCCAGGATAAACTCTTACTGTCAAGGTCCTGAATGGAATCACATCTTATTCACTCTTAACCATATAAGGTAATAGTCACAGCTTCTAGGAATTACAATGTGGACATATTTGGGAGGAGCTACCTTCCAGTCCACTACACTTTATAATCAACAAAAAGAAATCTTATGCTTTCCTTTTAGATACTTGGTGTTGGAGAAGACTCTTGCGAGTCCCTTGGACTGCAAGGAGATCAAAGCAGTCAATTAACACAATTTTAAAAATTGCATTAAAAAAATAAACATCAACCTCAAACTAAACACAATAGGGTACAAACAAAGTTCAAAGTATGAGGCAGCATGAAGCAGTGACCAAACGCTTCTCCACACACGTCCAGGAAATTACTGCCACAGCACTGAGAAATTAGTGATGACAGATCTGACTTTTAAAAAGAAATTGGTAATCTGGGTTTGCCTATACATTTTCTGATTTTCAAATAAGGCAACTAATTCACAGTAAGAAACAAAACACCACCTCAAACACAAGCAACAAGAATGTGTGTGTGTGCAAACCAAACAATAACATTGCTGTAGGCCCCACTGGCCCATGCACTCCATCTTGTGAGGAGAACTCTGTCTTCAGAAGGAAAAGTGGTGGGGTAGATCACTCCCCTGTATCTCTTACATCTGTGGGGCCCTCTAGGAATCTCCATCTCCTAAACAGTAGGAAATGTTAATAGAAGGGCCATCAAAGGTCCATATAGTCAAAGTTATGGTTTTTCCAGTAGACATGTATGGATCTGAGAGTTGAACCGTTAAACCATAAAAAAGGCTGAGTGCTCAAGAATTGATGCTTTTGAACACTGGTGCTGGAGAAGACTCTCAAGAGTCCCTTGGACAGCAAAGAGATCAAACCAGTAGATCTTAAAGGAAATCAACTCTGAATATTCATTGGAAGGACTGATGTTGAAGCTGAAACTCTAATACTCTGGCCACCTAATGCGAACAGCCCGCTCATTAGAAAAGACCCTGACCCTGGGAAAGATTGAAGGCAGGAGGAGAAGGGGATGACAGAGGATGAGATGGTTGGATGGCATCACCGACTCAATTGACATGAGTTTGAGCTCCATGAGCTGGTGATGGACAAGGAAGTCTGGCATGCTGCAGTCCATGGGGGCAGAAAGAGTCGGACACAACTGGGCGACTAAACTGAACTGAACGCACTCACTAATTTATGCATTCCTTTAGCCCAGAACCCAGTGCCTGATTCATGATGGACACAAAGTAAATATTTGTTGAGGGGATGAATAAACAGCCTAGAGTAGGAACTACATCCAGGATGAGAAATCATAGATGATTTCTTTCCTTTTATTTTTTCCTTTGTTATTTTTTCTTACTATAATTTTCAGATGCCATTAAAAGCTATTTCTGTCTTTCTTTACCCATATTCAAATAGCTGTACCTCTAAATTTAGGATGCTAAGACCTTCCTATAGCCCCATATTATAGTACAGAAGGAGGGGAGTCAAGTTTTATTGTCTTGAGCTCCATCTTAAGAGGCTGAACAAGTGAAGAGCTTGCATCCCTTCCATCCCCTCTTATAACAGTTTCTCTTCAGCAGCCACCCCAAAGCAACGTGGAGCCAGAGACTGACATGTTCAGAAAGGCTCTCTCCTATCATTTTGCCCTTCTGCCTCCTGGTACAGGGAACCCTGATGGGATCCACATCCACAGACTTGGCACTGAGAGTGGGTATAGTACCTAGTCTTCTACCTGAGAATGCCTTTAGTCCTACGTACCACTTAAACCCATTTGAGCTAATAACATTGAACCTCTGCAGAGTCTAGCTCAAGAATAGTAAATAGTTGTGCCTATGCTCTGCCCCATCACCCCAAGCACCCTCCCTCCCCAACTCCACTACCCCCCCCCACACACACACAGAAAACATTGCTAATAGGTTGAGGCACTCTTTACACACTGCATTGGATCCTTCTAAACACAACTCCCCAGGCAGTCATAGCCATCAGGCCAATCTGGCATGCGAGATAAAAGCCATTTTTCATCCCTCATCTAGTCTATGCTGGAAAATATATCTTTATCATCAACAAACATTTATTGACTTCCTAATGTACACAAAGGCTTACAATCTAGATATGAATTCAGGAAAGCCTCAAAGAAAAAGAGATACAAGACAATGCCAGATAGCCCGTGCTAAAGGCCAAACACATGATGGATTGACTTGCTGTAGGAACTTAGATGTTGCTGGAGACACATGAGAGCTTCAAGAAGGCTACTGGAGAAAATTAGACTGTAAGGAATCATTGAAGGAAAAATGGGATCTAGGTAAGTGAAAAAACATGGAGAGAAAAATTCCAGCTTCAAGAAAAATGTGATCAAGAGCTCAGGGACAGATAGGAATACATGGAGTACTTTTGGGAAATGGAGAACAAACCCACTTAGCTAATACCAAGTCATTTAGGTGACATTCAATTCAAATGCCACTTCCTGGGTGAGGTCTTTCTGGATTACACCAGTGAAAACAGGAATTTTTTTTTCTTCAGGGACCTCCAGACTGTGAGTTCTATAGGACAGGGAACTTGCTTATTCACCTCAGTGTTCCCAGTTACTAAAAGAGAGTCTGGCACACAGTAGTTGCTCAGAAAATATTTACTGGATAAATGAATGAACCAAGGGTTCCTGTAGGGGAAGTTATAGGTGCTCAATATGGAGAAATATATGGATTTGATTGTTACTGCATCTGAATATCAAACTAAGGACTTGGGCCTATGGAAAAGTATTCCAAAGTGTTTCTCATCTAATCCCATCAAATGTATTAGGTCAAAACAGGATTTTTTTTTTTTGACCTGGACCATTTTTAAAGTTTTTGTTGAATTTATTACAGTTTTTCTTCTGTTTTATGCTTTGGCTGTTTGGCCCCAACATATATGGGATCTTAGCTCTCCGATCAGGGATCGAACCTGCCTGCCCTGCATTGAAGGGTGAAGTCTTAACCACTGGACCACCAGAGAAGCCCCCAAAACAAGAATTCTAGACTGAATGCATTTTTGGATCACTGGGTTAGACAAAGTTGACCATGTTTATTTTCTGCAATTCTTTCTTTCACATCTACTATATCTTTCCAGGTGGCGCTAGTGGTGAAGAACCCGCCTGCCAATACAACTAGATTAGATGCGATTCAATCCTTGGGTCAGGAGGATCCCCTGGAGGAGGATACGGCAACCCACTCCAGTATTCTTGGCTGGAGAATCCCATGGAAAGAGGAGCCTGGCAAGCTGCAGTCCATAGGATTGCATAGAGTCGGACAAGACTGAAGCAACTTGGCACGCACAAACAGTATCTCTGTGGATATTCAAATATTCTCCAAGCATTATCCCATAGCACTCTTCTTTCATTTTCTCTTCTTTATTTTTTTCATTAAATGCAGTATACTGAATTTAGTGTTTACATTAACGTGAAGACAATTTGGAAAATTGAGCTGTGGAATCTTTAGAGATGCTGGAATGGGAGGTTTCTGCACATGCAATGATATTTTAGGAGGATCAGTGTGGTAGAATGGATTAGGAAAGGAGAGAGGCTTAAAAGAGGGAGCCTCACTTGGGGATGATAGCAGGAATCATCCTCTCAAACATATGCCACAAATAGGATGTGCCAGACACGAGAGAGCAAGCACAAAGAAATAAACAAAACAAAGTCTACCCCACCTGGACAGGGTGCCCATATGTTATGGTTTGTCCAGGGCAGTCCCAACTTTTGTCTGTTGTCCCCATACAATTAATAAATAGTACCATGTTTATTCAGGGCTTCCCTGGTGGCTTCCCTGCAGGTAATGAATCTGCCTGCAATGCAGGAGACCTGGGTTTGATCCCTGGGTGAGGAAGTCCCTCTGCAAAAGCAAAGGGCAACCCACTCCAGTATTATTGCCATGTTTATTCTCAAAATTGCCATGGTTTGGATAGTAAACTAATGGCCACTCAATTCATGGAGCTCACATTATGGAAGAGACCATGAGGTGAGCCCATGTGGCACCTTTGTATAAATCAGAATCCCTTTCTGGGTGGACGCAACTTGAATAAAGGCAGTTTTGTGGGAAGATGCAGGCTCTCCCAGGACACTCAGAAGGCAGGGCTCGGGCTGGGTGTTTGTCTCCTCCCGCTTACTGCATACAGGGGGTTTTGTAAGCTAGGTATGGATTCAAGAACGATTTAAAAAAAAAAAAAGCACAGGGTGATGCCTAGCCCAGCCCTCGTGGGCAGCGAGCCACCTGCACAACCACCAGTTGGTATCCTGGAGATAATCAGTAAACAAATAAATATACAAGTAAATGCAGTGTTAAGTATTGGAAAGTCCTGTGAAGAAAACTTACATGAAGCAAGGGGATCAAGAGTGAAGGGCAGCCCTAGCGCATACTCCAGTGGGCACCACCGGCGTAGTAGCCTGTGGATAGGGCGCCCCCTGGGGTTGAGCAACTTGGCCACCCAGACATGAGGCACTTTGTTAGAAAGGATGGTCAGGAAGTCCTCTCTGTGGAGGTGGTGGGTCATTTGTCACTGACTGTAAAAGAAGAGGGATAGACAGGAGAGAAACGTCACAGTGGCATGGAGTCAGTGTGACATGGTGGCCAGCCTTGGGAAGGACTCTGAGGAATGAGTGTTAAAGATGACTTCAGGCTTCCATGCCTGAGGAACTAGGAAAACGCTGGCACCGCTCAAATCAGCCCAGTTTCCTGAGCCTGCCACGAGTGGGTGGTGCAGGGAACACCCCAGGGAAAGAGGCGCAGTCCCTTCTCTTGGGGAGTTGACTGTCTTCTTCAGAATTTCCCAACCTGTCTGGTGGAACACTAGCTGGGTATGCTATTAGGTGTTACTAGAAAAAGTTGCTCAAGTTTGAGAAAGACTGGGTTAGGCAAAATTAAAGAGTTTTCTTTATTATACAGATTCTCAGAGATTTTAATATACCCTCGCGTGCTTCGTGAATCCAAAGCAGGAAATATGGATAGTAACCTGTCCTGAGTTAGCTGCCCGGAGACATTTTTCTTCGCAAGGTGTTACTGGGATACCAGTGTTCCCCTGGGAGGATGGGGGCAGGAGCAGGAACTGTGCTGTATACAAATGCCGAACAGGCCAGAATAGAAGGCAGAGTCAGATTAGGGTTCAGGAGGAGGGGAGAGACAGAGCTGTCAGAGATAAGGGATCCCCGCCCAGGAGGACAGAGACCCCACATCTGTTGGGGCCCACAGTTGCCATGGCGCAATGGCAACCTCTGAGTCAGGCCCCCTCAGGGCCAAGATTAGCCTCTGACTGATGGGCTAAAAGCAGTTGTGTAACCTCCTTGGGCCTCCACTTACCCTTCTATAAAATGGGGATAAAGATATTGCCCTCCCTCTCCTGGGTGGCACGAGGCGCTGGTAATTACTATTTGGCCAGGTGCTGAGGTGCTGATGAGCTCTGTCTGACACATTTCTTCGTGCCTCCTCCAGACGCCGTGCCTC
Organism: Okapia johnstoni; assembly: GCA_024291935.2. Taxonomy (NCBI): domain Eukaryota; kingdom Metazoa; phylum Chordata; class Mammalia; order Artiodactyla; family Giraffidae; genus Okapia; species Okapia johnstoni. The sequence continues at coordinate 14,658,520 of CM044325.1, forward strand.
ACCTCCCCAGACACAGCCCTGCTGCTAGCTCAGACCTCAACCACATCAGGCAAGGCAGCAGGTGTCTCTCTTCTTCGAAGCTCCCGTCAAAACAGGAGACTCGCCTGACCTTCAGCTCCCACCTGGGCATTGTGGAGGTGGGAGGGCCACCTCCCGGCTGCCATTCTGGGGCCCTGCTGCACGTGGGAGGCTGTTCGGGGCCAGGGCACCCCGAGGGGGTGTCGCCGTCCTGGAGGCAGCCATGCTGTATCCTTGTCGCTGAGGAGCTCAGCCAACTGGGGCCTTCGCAGGGCCAAGCAATGACCACATCGGAGGACCAGAGCCCAGCCCAGCCTGGTGGGACAAACGAGCAGAGGTGGGTGCCGCATGTCTAAGGGTGCAGGGAGAGGAAGGGGCACCTTATGGGAGAGAAGACAGCCCATGAGCAGGGCTAGCCTTGCTCCAATCCTTCCACCAAGGGTGAGGAAAAGGGCGTGCTGAGAAAATTCGGAGGTTCCTGTATATCCACCAAGCCTGCAAACCAGACTCTATCACCATGCCTCGGGGGTAGGACAAGCATCCTCATGAAGCACGGGTGGCCTTTTGTAGTTACTTTTTGCTCTTTAGTCTAAGCCGTGAGATTCATTTTTACCCAATTTCATCCAGATAGGAAATGTTGGGGAGTCAGAAAAGCAGCACTTGGCACCCCTAGGTCAAGGCTGTAGTCACTTGAAACAGCTCTGCAGGTGACTAAAATAATGCCTGGCCCTGAGTAGAAGGATGGAAAAGGAGTGGTTGTTGGATCTCCCTGGGTAATTTTGAAATATCAGTGTGCATCTGCAGGATGGGATCATAATAAGATTAAGTTCCTTCAGTTGGCTGGTATCAGGCTCATTCCTGTGTGCTGGGCATTCTCCTGTGATCCAGCGGTTCATTGTGATGTGCATCATGCTTATTCATACCGACATGCCTTCTGCTCAGCAGAAAAGCATCCCATTGGATAGTAGGCTCTTACTTCCATCCACAGCTAAATTCAGCTGCTCTAAAATGTGTAAGAGAGAGCTGAGACCCAAGCAGATGGCAGTCCCCATCTCTAGGCCCATGGCATTGAATGCCAGTTGAAAATCAAGATCTCTTAATTCTTGGAAATGGAAGGGGGGGCACACAGGGTCTAGTCCCAGGGGAGGGACTAAATTAAGGAATGACATCAGGGGCCTGTCTAGCTCAATTTCTAGCCCCCACCTTCTTTAAAAGCCATCAGTGTCTTTAGCCCCAGCATATTACCAAATGACTTGTCAATGTCAGAGGAGCCATGCAAAGAATATTCAGCACGTCATTAACCTCATTCCAACATGTAATTAGCCTAAAAAGCCTCTTCGCTGCCTCCATTCAGCGTTACATCATAAAGAATCAGATATTTTCAGGACACCATGAAGACTTTAAAGAGTTAATTATGGCTCAATGGAGCCCATCCCCGACAGCCTAAGATCCAGGAATTAAACTGTTTATTTTCAAGTGTCAGTCCTCCAGACAGCATTCACAGTCACTTCCTCTGAGGAACCTGAGACTGACATTGGTTTGGAAGTAGAGCCACCAAAGCATGCAGTGGTGAGTTGGAGGAGGTAATTGAATTCAGGCCTTCCTCCTACTTTGGGCCATGTGTTTTCAGAGATATCATCTGTACAGTCTCAGAGAGAAAAGAGAACCAAGGCGAGCTGGAATTCTACTTACACTCCTAGTTCCATGGGGCGAATCCAGCTAAAGCCATTTGTAATCTCTGAGCTGGAGAGACCAACAGTGTGTCCAGAGTTCAAAGGGAGTTCAGTCCTAATCTGGATGTTACCATCTAAGCCAATCTAACCATGCAGGCTCTGAGGACATTATTATCAGTCAAGTGTAATTATAGATAAAATAGTTTTATTAATCAGCTTCTTAAGGAGACTGTGTTTACCTGATGGCTGCGCATGGCGTGGGAGGATCTGTGCTGTGTGTGGTGGGTCGCTGGGGAGGACAGGGTGTCTAGGGGAGGGCATAGAAGATATAAGAGAGGGTGTGGTTGGGAGTTGTGTCTAAGACTGTACATGACAGATGGGAGTACAAGTGGTAGAATTTTGCCTGTTCTCCCCTTTTTGCTGAATCTGTCATACCTCTTTCCCCCCCCAAAAATGGACCTTTCTATTTTTCTATTTAGCTAAGGTCTCTGGAGCTCCTGATAGCTATCCAACAGCTACCAGGTTTCCCTGATAGCTCAGTTTGTAAAGAATCTGCCTGCAATGCAGGAGACCCCAGTTCGATTCCTGAATCAGGAAGATCCTCTGGAGAAGGGATAGGCTACCCACTTCAGTGTTCCTGGGCTTCCCTTGTGGCTCAGTTGGTAAAGAATCCACCTGCAATGCAGGAGACCTGGGTTTGATCCCTGGGCTGGGAAGATCCCCTGGAGAAGGGAAGGGCTACCCACTCCAGTATTCTGACCTGGAGAATTCCATGGACTGTATAGTCCATGGGGTCGCAAACAGTCGGACACGGCTGAGCGACTTTCACTTTCATGGAGCTCCTTATTGCCTATTGTACCTGCAAGTGCCCTCTTTAGCCACTGTCTGCCACATTTTCAAATCTTACATCTAGACATATCTTGGCTTGTCTTCAACATCTATCACCTTAAACTAGTTTGTAAGTTGCAAGGGCTCCTGAAAGAGTACTGCTCCTTCTGAATATTGTGTGGCCTGACTGGGGTCAACTCTACTCACCTCTGGTCAGAATAAATGAACTCCTCAAAGCCCAATACTAAATGGATCCTCCAGAAAGCCTTCAATTCTGATTTAAACTTGATTAAACATCAGTGGTTTCCTACAGGAAATCAACCCTGAATATTCACTGGAAGGACTGTTGCTGAAACTGAAAGTCCAATACTTTGGCCACCTGATAGAAGAGCCAATTCATTGTAAAAGACACTGATGCTTGGAAAGATTGAAGGCAAAAGGAGAAGGGGGCAGTAGAGGATGAGATGGTTAGATAGCATCATTGACTCAATGGACATGAATTTGAGCAAACTCTGGGAGATAGTGAAGGACAGAGGAGCCTGGCATGCTGCAGACCATGGGGTTGCAAAGAGGTGGGTATGACTTAGCAACTAAACAACAATAACAAACATCAGTGGTCAGATGGGTGTAAGGTAACACTTCAAGGCTAGGTTCCCCACGACAGCAAGGGCTGAGCACCTATCCCCATGTGGACCAGGCCCAGAGCCAGCCTGGTCATCTCCACCCTTCCCCCCAGTCTACTTGCAGCCTTAAATACTTGGATGGCCTCTCTTAGCACAGCCATGTTCTGCTGGTCGATTGTGCAACTCACCGCTTGTTTTGGCTGGAACACTTGACCCCAGCTGGTTATTTCCTCCCTCAGATGGCCTTGTGCAAAATCTGCCATCTGCCTTAATGCTGCCTGAACTTTACAGCTGCAGCCTGGGGTGGATACAAACACCAAATCAAAGAGACCCTGTGCCTGTTTCCCTCCCATAAAGGCAGGTGGCATCCATTCTTTGCTAGGTACTGCAGAAGGTGAACTTGCCAAAGCCCACCCACAGGGCTTGTGCAGAAAGATGGGAGAGTGAGCCATGGCCAAGTGGCAGAACTGTTGGCCACTCTATAAAATGAGTTGTTGGGATTCTTGGAGCTTCTTTGTTCCCAGAAGGGTGCATGGGAGCTCAGGACAAAGAAGTTTGGGTCAGGGAATGAACATCTTATAAAAGTATAAGATGTATAAAGAAGTGTAAGTGTAAAAGTATATCTTATAACATCTTATAAAAGTATTGCTCTAGTTAAGATAATTAATAACCATTGGCCAGATATGCTAGCCTTCACCTAACTCCCAAGGTTAGTACACTTTTGATAGACACCAGGTAAGAGACTGAAAATGAACAAATGGATGGATGAATATCAACTAAGTGCCAGGTGCACACACCTGTATTATTTCAATCAATCTAGTGAATAGCTAACATTATTCTCATTTTCCTGATTAGGAAATTGAGGGGTGGATAAATTTAATAACAACAGCAGCAGCAGCAAAAATAATAATATAGTAAGAAGTATAACCATCATTTATTGAGTATTTAATAAATGCCAGGCATTGAGCTAAGTACTTCTTGTTTTATATTATTTCATTTAATCCTTACCGAAACTCTATGAAGTAACAATTCATTTATACAGGTTTTTAGATGAGGAAACTGTGTCTTGGGGAGATAATTATCACTGGCTACAGAGTGATAGCAACAAGCTTTGAACCTCCATCCATCAGATTCAAAACCTACTGCCCTTTCTTGTTCTTGTTTTCCCTCTGCTACCTTCTTATCTGGCTTTTGCTTTTAGCAACACCACAGTTGTCTGTTTAGTTACTGTATCATTTAAAACTGTTCAGCCAATTTGCACAGCAAAGGAAACCATAAACAAAATGAAAAGACAACCTACAGATTGGGAGAAAATATTTGCAAATGATGCAGCCAACAAGGGATTAATCTCCAAAATATACAAACAGCTCATGCAGCTCAATATCAAAAAAACAAACAACCCTATCAAATAATGGGAAGAAGACCTAAAGAGACATTTCTCCAAAGAAGACATACAGATGGCCAAGAGGCACATGAAAAGACTCTCAACATCACTAATTATTAGAGAAAAGTAAATCAAAACTACAATGAGATATCACCTCACACCAGTCAGAATGTGTGTTCTTAGTCACTCAGTCATGTCCAACTCTTTGTGACCCCATGGGCTATAGCCTGCCTGTCTCCTCTGTCCATGGGGATTCTCCAGGCAAAAACAAGAGAGTGGGTTGCCATGCCCTCCTCCAGGGGATCTTCCCAACACAGGGACTGAACCCAGGTTTCCCTCACTGCAGGTGCATTCTTTACTGTCTGAGCCACCAGGGAAGCCCATGAATACTGGAGTGGGTAGCCTATCCCTTCTCCAGAGGATCTTCCCAACCCAGGAATCGAACTGGGGTCTCATGCATTGCAAGCGGATTTTTTTTACCAGCTGAGCTACCAGGGAAGCTCTCACTCAGAATAGCCATCATCAAAAAGTCCACAAACAATAAATGCTGGAGAGGGTGTGAAGAAAAGAGAACACTCCTACACTCTTGGTGGGAATGCAAATGGTACAGTCAACTATGTTTGGAGGTTCCTTTAAAAGCCAAAAATAGAGCTATGATATGATCTAGCAATTCCACACCTGGACATACACTTAGAGAAAAACATAATTTGAAAAGATACACGCACCGCAATGTTTATTGCAGCACCATTTACAACAGCCAAGACATGGAAGCAATCTAAATGTCCATCAACTGAGGAATGGACAAAGGAGATGTGGTACATGTATATAATGGAATGTTGTTGTTGTTTAGTCACTAAGTCGTGTCTGACTCTTTGAGATGTGTGTCTGACTGTAGCCCACCAGGCTCCTCTGTCCACGGGATTTATCAGGCAAGAATACTAGAATGGGTTGCCATTTTCTTCTCCAAAGGATATTCCCAACTCCGGGATCAAACCCACGTCTCCAGCATTGGCAGGCAGATTCTTTATTGCTGAGCCATCAGGGAAGCCCAGTGGAATATTACTCAGCCATAAAAAAGAATGAAATATTGCCATTTGCAGCAGCATGAATGGACCTAAAGATTATCATACTATGTGAAGTAAGTCAGACAGAGAATGACAGATATCAGATGATATTGCTTATACGGGGAATGTAAAAAAAATGATACAAAGAAATTTATTTACAAAGCAGAAACAGACTTAGAAAACAAACTTAATGGTTAACAAAGGGAAAGGGAGGAGATAAATTAGGAGTTTGGGATTAACCTATACACACTACTATATATAAAATAGATAACCAACAAGGACTATAGTATAGCAAAAGGAACTCTACTCAATATTCTGCAATAACCTGAAGGGGGAAATAATTGAAAATGAATAGATATATCTGTATATATAACTGATTCACTTTTCTGTTCACCTGAAACTAACATAGCACTGTAAATCAACTATACTCCAAAACAAAATAAAAATTAAAAAAGGAAAAGAAATAAAATGTCCAGCCAAGTCCCATATTTCATATTGGTTCTTTGGAACCAAAGGATAACCATTGACTCAGAATGAAACTGAATCCTACATACCTGCTTTTGTACTTTGAGAGGAATTAAAACATCATTTCATAAAGAGATGACGGCAAGTGATGTCCAGGACCAAAGAAGACACTTGTCTTCTCTTTAACTCCAACAGCTCAGTGATAACTTCCCCAAATGTGGACCCTAGACAAACACCTTGGGGAGTGACAAATGCCTCACTGGAACCTCCCCAGGTTTGCAAGTTCAAGGCACAAACCACTCAACATTGATGTGAAACTCTCAGTGAGGCCAGGCAGCTTCCCAAAGTTGAAGGCTCACCCCTCAGATTTCTAAGTACTCATAAGTACTAGAATTGTTGGATTTCAGTTAGAATATGATGACACATTCCAGAATAAGGTGATAAATCAGAGAAGTTCATAGCAGTGAAAGACTGAAATTTTGTAAAACACAGTGCCTGAGTTCTTACACCATCCTGTGTTTACAACCGAGATAACTCATTTCTCTAAATGAGTCGCCAACAAAACCAAACTCAGGAAATTTCAGTGTGCAGTCCAGACCTTTGTACTTTTCAATGGCAAATTAAATTGTGGGAGATAGTAGAAGATTGCAAGGAAACAACTTAAGGAAGCAATATTAGTTCAAAATGAGTGGAAGAAGAAAACCCAGCAGGAACCTTCATAAGAAATACAGTGTAATCCTGGAAAAACTCATGGACAGAGTAAGAGAAAAATCAAAGTTGTTGACCAAGCATCATTGCTGACCCACAAAAATCTAACCCTGAAGAGCAGACAAGATCTGAGGTCTCCTCAAACTCAAAACCCCTCATCAACTAGCCAGAGACCACTGCTAGTTCATAGTGGTTTATGTCCCAGGTTCCTCCAGGACTGCCATGTGGTGGCATGTGTTAGACTCGAGCCAGCCTTCCACGAGCTCCTGGGCTATCCCTTGCTCATTCTCTCTGCACACCTCAAGTTTGCTCTTGTTTGAAAGGGCCTGTCCTTCTGGCCATCCCAGACACCACAGAGCATGGTGGGCCATGGCCCGAACTCTGAATCAGGCTATGGGACCCTGGCTCTGCTTCTTGTTAGCTGTATGACCTTGAGAAAATTCCTGAAGCTCTCTGAGCCTCAGTTTCCCCTTCTGTAAAGTGGGGATAATAACAGGCCCAACTCTTATAGTTGTTATACTTGGCACATAATGAGCAAGCATTTTTATCAAGTCATTCCAATTTTTTATAACCCAACTCAAATGCCACATCCCACAAGAAGCATTTTCTGACTGTTTCAGCCCTTATTGACCTCCTCTTCCTGAAGTCCTACAGTCTCTAACTCAAAATTTGACTTGGACTTCTATACTCGCTCTAAATATCTCTTTGAATTCTCTGCTAAAGTGTTTGTTACTTGAAGGATGCAACTAGATCTTGCTTTTTTTTTTTAAATATTCCTGAAAATACTGGCCTATTTATATTTTTTAATTACTATATTTACCAAGTTCACATTTTAACATTTCTGAAATCAGGATAAGCTTTACCATCTACCTATACATTTAAGATAATGTTTTCTGCCCACAAAGTTTAGCTAAATCAGTGTTGTCTATTATAATCAACAGCATCTTAGAAATAAGATTTGCTTGACTAATAAGAGTAGATCTACATGGATCCACAATAGATTTCCCCTAGCATCTTCCCTCACGCCAGCCTCCATCCTCACAACCGCCATCGCCCCCAGTCCCTTGACCATAGACACGCTTTTTGATGGCAACTGACAGAAGAGTTCAGTACAGAGACACGGATATCAGAGTGAAGACATACAATATCAAACTACATGTGTGATCATTCCTACTGCCAGATGAGGAAACTGAAGTTCAGATAAATTTAGCCAGCAAGTGTCAATTCACCTGTAGGAAGATTAAGTCTTCAATGATTGACTGAATGATCATCTAATGATAGGCTGTCATTAATGTGGTTCCTGAATTAACGAAGTGAATGAGCCATAGCTGAAGGGACTGGTCCATTCAATACCAGTCAATGGCAGCACTGTCAGCACCACACCATCCTCCAACCAACATCATGAACTGGCCACAGGAGTCAATGGCAGCCATTCTTTGAATTGTCGCCCCCAGAAATTCTCTCAGGAAGCAAGCTCATGCCCGCCAGGGGACTGATGTTTGGTAGGAAAACAGCTAATGAACATACTCTTTAAGAATTCTTCCTTTGAGAAGGCCTCCCTTAGCTCGACCTCTCAGACTCATTTAATGTATAGCCATTATGGCTTCAGATTCAATTGGGCTCACCTAAAACATAGCACTGAGCTAGGTGGCACTAACAGTAAAGAACTCGCCTATCAATGCAGGAGCAGTAAGAGATGCAGGATCAATCCCTGGGTCGGAAAGATCCTCTAGAGGAGGGCATGAAAACCCACTCCAGTATTCTTGCTTGTAGAATCCCATGGACAGAGGAGCCTGGCAGTCTACAGTCCATGGGGTCACAAAGAGTCAGACATGGCTAAAACAACTCAGCATGCTCCAGTATCTCTACAGAAAGAGAGGAGACTAAAAATACAGTCATGCAATTGTGTCTGCTGTTTCATAAACGTTACCATAGTTCAACCTTAAAATGACAAAATCAGTATACCTACCCTCATTTTCATTATGCTTCAGCCAGCCATTGTCTTTGCTATTGTTTAACCTCCACAATGCCTTCTGTGGTGGAAATCACACAAAGATCCATTTCTTCCATGAGGCTCATAGCCATGGAAGGATTATCAAGGGAGCTACCTCACTGCTGCTCTCTGCTGAGTTGGGGTTCTTGGCCAGGAGAATAGACAGCGTGAATAGCTAAAGGATGAGCTGGATATAGGAGACTGGGGAAAGACACCCAAAGAGGAAATAAAGCAAATACACAACCAGCAACAAGAGTTGCTTCAGCACTTATTTGTGCTTAAGTCCATCCTGGATGTTTCCGTGGACAACAGGTTTATAATCCTTATCCTTGATTTTGATCCCAGCAACCTCAGATGCCTAAGAAATTGATATCAGGACTTCCCTGGTAGTCCAGTGGTTAAGAATCCTCCTTCCAATGCAGAGGATGCAGGTTTGATCACTGGTCGGGGAACTAAGATCCCATATGCTGCAGGGCAACTAAGCCTGCATTCTGCAACAAGAGAAACCACAACAAAGACTAAACACAGCCAAAAAAAAAAATGTGTCTCCACAACTTAGATTCTGCCTCCTCCAGAGGCACCAAATGATGGCCTGATGGCGAAGCTTGTGACTCCGGTGTGAACTGTGTGTGCATGCTAAGTCACTCAGTTGTGACCGACTCAGACTCAGTTTGTGACCGCATGGACTGTAGCCCACCAAGCTCCTCTTGGGATTCTCCCACATACCTAGACTCAAATCCTGCTTCATGTTCTACCAGCTGTGTGATATTGAGCAAGTCCCTTGAACTTTCTATGCCTGTTTCCTCATTAGTAAATTTTAGATAATAATAATGGTACCTTCCTCACAGGAGTGATGCAAAGATTAAACGATTTAATACATGGAGCATGCCTAGGCAATGTCTGGCAACTAGTAAATGCCAGATAGATGGTAGCGATTGTGATTATTCATTGCAGAAGGGCAACATTATCCTACTTGGTGTGGTAATCCTCAAAGGTGGGTGATCTCAAATCAACATCTACATTTCTCTCCATAGACCACAGGAGTCACCATTCAGTGAGAACTTAATGTGTACCAGGAATCAGAGTAGGTATGTCCATGTGAAGAAACTGAAGCCTTACAGTCTGATGCTTCATCTAATGGCTCCCAGGTGGCAGGTGCCAGGAGCTTGTTATCATACATATCCACAAACAGAAAACTCTCATTCTTAAATATTTAAACCAATAGAGCACAGAAAACGTAATTTCTCCAACAGACTCTTTTCTAAAAAAAAAAAAAATGGTTTTAAGATAATAGAGACAGAGATCCTAATCCATAGCTCATATATTTTATCTTCACCCTGAAAATCTGTTCCTGCTAATGGCCTCATCTCTGAATTTATCTAAATGTATTTTTTAACTCCCTTTTGTTTTCAGCCTGTGCTGCCCCTTGGGTGATGAGGGTGACAGATTGAAGGAGAGAAAAATGACTAAAGAAATGCTGGCTCAGGTTAACCAGAGGCACGGTCTAGGAGAAGGGAACCCATTACATCTAGTGAAAGGAACTGTGTAGGAACCTCCAGACTTATGTCAGGAGGCTTGCCTTTTAATTCACTCCCATGATACATGCATGTATTGAACATCTTCTTTGTCCCAAGAACCATACTAGACACCAGAGAATCAAGGAGGTATCAGAATTTCTACTCTACTCTGAGAGACAGACTGTGCTTGCAACAGTCATGAGACTCAGGGATCTTAAACCAACCGAGAGGAAAGGACCCTGTCTGAGACCAGAGCCAAAGGAGAAAGGCCAACTTGAACTCTCGTGTCTACACTGTGGTTTTAACAGTGGGCAGCCTTGAGTTCAACCCAGGCTTGGCCACTGCCCAGCTAGGTGACACCCAACAAGCCTGGCAACTCTGATTCTTCATCCTTTAAAAGAAGGTAGTCATATCTACTTCCCAGGATTACAGTGAAATATAACCATGGGACAACAGGGGAGCAGTTCTAGAAAATTCTTGGCATGTGGTAGATACTCTATGTGTGGTTCCCTCCTCCTGTCCCCACACAACCACCCCAGGAGCACCCAGGGACCGGTTAGCGTGGTGGTTAAGAGTATAGGCTCTGGAGGCAGAAAATACCGCTCTGCCACTTACTAGCTGTGTGACCATGGGCAACTTACTTCACTTCTCTATGCCTCAGTTCCTTTATCTGTAAAATGGGGATAATAAGTAGCATCCTCATCAGAGAGTTATGAGAATTTAAAGTAATGAATGCATGAAAAGATAAGGCACATGAAAGTCATCAAGTGTCTATTTGAGCAAACATCAATTACAATCTGGCATCACCAAACTGCAAGTGATTAGGAGTTTAGGAGCACTCCACCAACAAGAGCCAGGGGAGTGACTTTTTTTTCCTTCTATTTTCTGGTCATACCATTTGGCATGAGGGATCTTAGTTCCCCAACCAGGGATCCAACCTGTGCCCCCTGCAGTGGAAGCACCCTGTCTTAACTACGCATTGGACTGCCAGGGAAGTCCCGGGAATGGCTTTTATAGTGCAGACATGGAAGAAAGCAAGGAAATTATTTGATTGGCTATAGCTTAAGCAGTTGCTTTATCTGGGAAATCCTAGTTGGCTGTCTGTCATCGGTTGTTTTTAATTTCTTTTTTTTGAACCTGAGTGCATTTACAATCAACTTTGGCTTAGGTGTCAGTTTGCTTGTATAGGCTAACTGGGCATTAAAGGCACCACAGTCAAACAGCCTCCTTGTTTAATTCCTTTAACAAATGTTAACAGGCTAGCACATAGACAGGTCTTCTGTGGTGGCTCCTAGGTAAAGAGTCTGCCTGCAATGCAGGAGACATAGGAGACATGAGTTCTATCCATGGGTCGTGAAGATCCCCTGGAGGAGAGCATGGCAACCCACTCCAGTATTCCTGCCTGGAGAATCCCTTGGACAGAGAGGAGCCTGGTGGGCTACAGTCCTTAGGATGGCAAAGAGTCAAACACAACTGAACACATGGACACACAGCACGTAGATAACAGAGTTCATTCTAGGGCTCTCACCATTCTCAGTTTTTAATTCATTTAATTCACCCAACACCCTACAAGGGATGCATTCTTTTCCCCCCACTTTACACATGAGGGAACTAGGATGTAAGGAATTTAAGGAAGTTTCCTAGACTCACTCAGCCAGAAAATGGCAAAGTCGGAATTCAAACCTATAAAGTCTCTCTGCAGAATCTGGGCTTAGGAATTTCGCTGGCAGTCCAGTGGTTAAGACTTCACCTTCCAATGCAGGGGGTATGGGTTCGATCCCTGGTGGGGGAACTAAGATCCCACATGCCATATGGCCAAAAATCCAAAACATAAAACAGAAGCAATATTGTAACAATTTCAATTAAAAAAAAAACTTTAAAAATGATCCACATCAAAAAATCTTAAAAAAAAAAATAGAATCCAGGCTTAGTCACTCTGTGGCTCTTGTAAGCCTAATTCATGCTCCCTGTATTTCTATGTGGTTGAGACAGCAGAGGGAGGATGGGCTGGAAAGTCTAAAATGCCTCACTCCTTCGGTCCTCCTCTGACATTCGAATACAGGTTTTATGAGCTTAGTGCTTGATATCCTTCAAGATCTCCACTCCAATCAAATTTAGGTTCATTGTGATAGTTAGACTTAATTAGAGTCAAATTCCTCTTTTATTTTGGTTTTATCTTAATCACCCCTTTTATTCACTAGCCCAGAAGCCTGTAATTTCCCACATGGGCACCCAGATATGCTGTATTACACACTCAGGACCAGGAGACAAACAGTTTGCTGTCATGCATGTTTACTGCCAGAAACTTTTCACTCTGAAATAGCTGAGCCAAGACAGCACAGAAACAAATGTAATTTCTCCAAAGACTCTTTTCTAAAAGCAATATCATAATATGATGTTTTCCATGAAACTCTCTCCGCTAAGAAGAACATATGTGTGCATATATAAACATAAGAAGACTTTCTGAGACTAGTGACAAGATGGGAAAGTACCCAACAGTGGGAAACAGTGTGTATGACCAACCAGATCCCCTAGACACAGAGGAGAAAGAGGCAAATCACAGAATTTTAAAGCTTAAAAGGAATCTCAATGACCACCTAATCCCATTCTCTGCAAACTGTTTTCAAGTTTGGATTCTTTTGTTCAAGAGAAATCTTATCCTGAAGATTGATATAAAAGCCGAGATGCTCTTACTGAATCAGGGAGGAGCCGCCTGGAGCCTAACCCACTCTGATCCCATTCTCTCACCCTCTCCCCTCCCCCAGCACCTCTTATGATGGCTCCAGGGAACCCCAGGGTTCCTCAGAGCACAGTTTGTAAATCGCTATTCTAACCCAGCCTCCTCCTTTTACCATCAGGGGATATGAAGCCCAGAGAAGCTACCTGACTTGCCTGAGGTTACACAGCAAGTCAGAATCTTCAGCAATCCTCTTATCTTCCTTCAACAGTTTTTCCGTGATGACACTTGAGTCCTCTAATGAACTGCCTTTTGTTTTCCCAGACTGTATGTGTGTTTGTATTTGTGTGTTTGCATCCATGCCTGGTGTTCCCAAGAAAACCTAACAAACCAGTCCCTGCTTTCACTCTAAAGCTTAGAGTCTGCAGTTTGGACATAGGTCTCGGCTGCCCAGGAGAGCTGGAAGCACATGGAAAAAGGTAGGGGGCCGTCAGTGCCATCCTGCAGGTGACCGGGGACTTCTGTTTTTGGCCTAAGCTGGGTCCAGTTTCTGCTCTTACAGGGATGCAGGTAGTTCTCACAAAGACACCTGAGGGCTGGCATCCAAGTCAGACCCCAGCCTAGTAGCTGTGGTCACCTGACTGAGCCCCTAAACCTCGTTTCTCCATCTGTAAAGGGAAGGTAAGCGAGAAAACTACCACATGGCACGTTATGTCCCAAGAGGTTAGAAGTTGAGTAAGTTAATGTGTCTGATGGCTGGTTACGCTTTGGGTGAAAGAGTAGAAACAAGGTCCCAACGTTGGTTCTACAAACTGGTTGTTCCCTTCAATCTGCTGGGAAGGCATGAGTTTAGAGGAAGTGGTGGAGCAGGGCTTTCTGATTAACGTGCTCTGTCAAAGAAAACACTATAATCAGAACAAAACAAAGAGCTCACGCAGTGCTTCACTCGCAGGACCTCATATGAGGGTAGGTCCTGTTATTCGCATTAGAGCAAATTGAGTTATTAGCTAACTAGTTAAACGGTTCAAGGTGACATGACTAGAAAATGAGGAACCTAGATTTGAATTCAGTCATCTAACTGCAAAAAAAAAAAATCGTCTGGCTGCAAAGTCTGTGTTCTTAACCACTGCCCTATCCTACCCTTCCACCTTACTGCTGGGGTGGGGGAGGGGTAGGATGACAGGGTGTACAGGAGAATGACTCCGCTGGGGCTGCAGAGATGGGCACCAGGGCTAGATTCCAGTTTCCTCTCCAGCTTGCCCAAAAGAGAGTTCCCAGCAAACGCAGGACCCAGCAAAGCTCCCAGAGAAGAGAATTCTCAGCTTGTTTACTGACTCCCCGGGGTGGGGAGCGAGGGAGCCGGGGTGGGGGGTGAGCTGGGCACAAAAGCAGGATAAAGGTAAACTTTCTGTGTGTGAGAACCGTTCCCCCTCCAAGGAGCCGTGTCACACTGTATGTCACCGTCATCAAAGGGGTTGTGCATAAACCTGAAAAACCAAACGGACCTGTCTGTAGGTGTTACTTATATCACAAGGCTACGGGTGCCTTTATTTCCACTGTGCGCCGGTGCTGGGAGTGCCTGCCTTCTCTTGCCTTGAAAACCTCCTCTTTGGACCCAGCACCGCCGTCCTCACGTAAGCACCTTTTCTTTGCTCTTTTGGATAAATCGTAAGGGGCGTCAGGGCTTAGTGGCTCTGGTAGGGGGCCTGGGTCTGTGGGTCCGTCCCAGCTCCAGATGGCCAGGCCTCCTGCCACGTCCATCAGTCACAGTACCTCCCCGAAGCTGTTTGACTGGGATTTAACTGCTGGCCTGAGAGAGACGTTTTTGCTTCCTCGGGCTGTGTAGCCACCCAACTCCATCAAGGCAGCCCCTGCTCCCTCTGGGTCACTTGATTAAACCAAGGGGAACACACTGAGAGAGAATGCGTACGGGCACACCATTCTCTACCCTTCTTCACGCTAACCTGAGGAAGGGAAGCTGGATTTTACACCAAAAAAATTTCCAGCTTCAAGAAAAGCCCACCACCTCCTGCCTAAGTGCCTCCTTTTCCCATTGGCCTGCTCATGGAGCACCCCCCCCACCCCCCACCTTGAAACAGAAAAAAATTAGTTGCCTTATTACAGTTTGGGGCATTTTTTCAGGAGATTGTTTGAACATAATAGCTTAAAGGAAACCCGTTCTGCACTCTCACACCTCCTCAGTATAGAATGCTCCCAGAAAAGCAATGGTTAGGGTTTTTCCACTGTATTCTCAGACCTTTTCAGACTCTGCACAATGTGAGGTTCTTGAGCCTTCGCCCCCTGCTGGCAGACTGGTGTAGCACATGCTCCCTTCTCCCGCTGGAGTTAAGGACCCACGCTCATTCTGATGTGCTGAGAATTTTACAAATTGGAAAGGCTGTCAGAGGTCATTAGGGACAATGACCCCTAATTGTCTTTACAGAGGAGGAAACTAAGGTCTAGCAAGGTAAAGTGATTCAGGGAGACAGCTTCATGTTTTAGTCTAAAGACCCAGCAAAACAGGCCGTTTGCCCTTCTGAGTGAAAGCTTAATTCTTTTGCCCTCATGTTCTCTGTGAGAGGCATTTTGGTGATTCAAAGTGTTCTTGGTAAGAGTTTTCACAGATTGGTTGTCTGCTTTTCTCAGAAGTCACCTAAGTAGCAACCTTTTAGAATACTGATGACAATTGATTCCCCCATGCCCTGCTGGGACAGTAATGGACATAGGTGTTATGCCTGCCCATCTGTATGTATTGCCTAATTTTATTACATCTTTTGGTTATCCTGAGTATTGCATGTTAAAATCTCCATTTGAGAGATGAGCTCAGAGAGGGTCATGGATTTTGACACAACACACCTTATATGAAACAAAAATCAAGAATAAAAACTAAAATTTCAGCAGGCTGAGTAGTAAGAAATGTGTCCCACATCCCTTTCCTTGTGGGTGGCAGCGGAAGGATTTAAATCCCAATGGATTTAATCCAGCTTCCCAGGTAGCTCAGTGGGTAAAGAATCCACCTGCAATGCAGGAGCTGCAGGGGATGCAGGTTCCATCCCCAAGTTGGGAAGATCCCCTGGAGAATGGCATGGAAACCCACTCCAATATTCTTGCCTGGAGAATCTCATGGACAGAGAAGCTTGGCAAGCTCCAGTCCACAGCATTGCAGAGTTTGGACATGACTGAAGCAACTGAGCACAGACACATAGGTTTAACCCAAACCCAATGATCCTTGTATGGGAGCCCATGGTTAACTATTCGGCACAACTCCTATGAGTCTTTGTGGCACCTTTAGGAAAACAACTAAAAAACGAACAAACTAGCAAACTTCTGATACAAGCCAAAGGCAGATGAGGAATCACTTGGCAAGACATCAGCAAAGCAGCCTCATAGCTGTTCTGGTTTTTCCCAGAAGAGCAAACACTCAAGCACTCAACCACAATCCTTTAGCAGAAAGCATTGAAATAGTTCAACCAATGGGTTTTCCTCCATGTGTCTTTTCTGAGGGAGGTCCAAAAGGTAGGAAGTGGACCCTGCCTTCCCCGTAGGGCTCGGGACCTGGTGGGCATTGGGGTATCACTGGGACTTTAGAGGAGGAAAAGCATTATTCTTCCCAGCGAGATGGCCCCAATGGTGGGATCAAGGACAGTCCTCCCTAGCCCCCTTTTCCACGGTTTACACCTTCACAGCCCGTTCTGCGCAGTGATGCTTTGGTGCATAAACAGCCAATGTGTAGGTGCTTAATTGGGTAAATTTTTGATCACATGCCCGGAGTGAAGTTGATGATCTCTGCCAGGGTCAGGAAGGAATTTTCCTCGTCTGGCAGACTGGCCAAGGCTGGGTGGTTTGTGCCTTCCGCTCTCTCTGGAAGGCTGAACAGAGGTGCCATGGACACCACACCTGTGACTGCCGCCTCTGACTCGTGTGAGGGCAAGAAGCCCACAGGCCTGTCTCTCTGACTGTGTGGACCCTCCTGGTGTACCCTTGGTGAGTGAACCAACTCTCAGAAGGGTTAGGAAGCCCCTGGAGGCACCAGGGACCTGAGCGTCCATGCCATTCCCAAAGGTCCAGCCAGCCTTTCTCGTACACGGAAGAGAATCCACTTGATTCTCTCCTCTTGTGCTGAAAGTGCTGGATTCTTTCCTACTTACTAGGCAGCTAAAGTGCTGACTACACTTTGGGGAGACTGAATTCCACCACCATGGGTCTATAGACAGGTAGTGAGCAAGGATCCAGAATACTTAAGGGGTCTGGCTAACCCAGGCAAAGAATGTCCAGAGGTCACAGCTGGAAGTGGGTATGGGAGGAAAAGGAAAAGAGAAAATTAGGGGAATTTTTTAGAGCTAAAATTTCATCTCTGTATGATTGAATTGTACTCCAATTTGGTGAGTGTACTTGACTGCAATATCCAACTATAGCCATCATATATGCCTATGTGTATGCGTGCACGTGTGTGGCTGTGTCAGCCAAATCGGGTGGGTTCCTGAAGAAAATCACGCGGCTAGGGTATGTGTTAGTGTCCATCTCATTGCTGTGTTCATGCAGCCGACAAAGTATTGAGGCTCTAAGAAAAGCAAGAGGCAGAATCATGACAATGCTCCTTCTATGAAGACAAGTCAACCAGCCTCTCAAAAAACAAAAATGTGGGGTTACAACAGCAAGCCTAGGACCCTCCCTAGGCTTCCCCTACTTGTCCTGCTGCTGACTCTAAGTCTAACCCAATGCTTCTCAACCTTTTTTTTCCATTATCACCCCCTTTTTAGATCATTTCTTTTTTTTTTAAGAATTTTTTAATGTGGACAATTTTTAAAAGTCTGTATTGAACTGGTTGCAATATTGCTTCTGTCTTATGTTTTGGTTTTTTGGCCGCATATGGGATCTTAGCTCCCCAGCCAGGGATTGAACCCACTCTCCCTTGCATTGGAAGGTGAAGTCTTAACCACTGAACTACCAGGGAAGTCCCCTAGATCACTGTTTCTTAATCTTACCCCCTCCATGAAATGTTAATATCACAGATTTACCATTCATCATTTATGTACTGTGGGCTTTGTAGGGTCATAAAGTGTTATGATGGCTAAGATTTTTTTGACCCTCAAGACCAATTTTTTTTTACCAATTTTTTCCCTCTGTGATCACTGTCCCCCCATGGGAATACATATTCTAACTTCGGGCCTAAAACTATATATCACTGGGCCTCAATGTCCTCCCTGAGAAGAGGGAACCCAAAAGCTGTTGTTGCCCACCACCCTCTTCCGCCTACATAAAAGAAATCTGAAGAGCTAAAATGTTCAGTTATTGCAAGGAGTGTAGAAGGCCTAAGAAGCTGGGCTGCTGAATACAAAGTAGCCATTATTCCTGAACTTTCACACCTAGGGCCTGCTGGTTAAGTGGCCAAGGTCTTTTGTGGCGAGTCCAAGAGTTAACAATATCCCCTCCTCCCACTGCAATAGAAAAAAGAAAGCTGCTGCCTTTTATAAAAAACATTTTTCCACAAAGCAAAAAATAATTACAGAAGAAAAACAGCACATCGTATACCGGAAACAGCCCTTTAAGAAAACTTAATGGATATAATTTGCCATAGAAGGAACCCCCAAAGGGAATCAGATACAGACATCACCAAGTACAGCCCTGAAGAGATGACAGTGCCAGCGAGTAGGCTGGTGCAAAGAGAAAAAAAAGAAATCTTTCTAAGATGTAAATATTGTACTGCTCAAAAAGATTCCTAATTTTTCCACAATCAAATTCAATTTACCGAATGACTTTTGAGAGCTTCGTCAGGCAGAGATGAAGAAGCACATTCCTACTGTTTCATCGTATATCTGGAGGATTTCTAATTAACACTGGAGACCTGGGAACTGTTCTCCACGTGGAGGCCACCTCTCCTTTCTCCAAGCCCACCCATGAAAGTCATGTCAGAGGTCTGCCACCCTCTTCTCCCACTTTCTGAGCCTCCGACCCAGAGGGGTAGGGGGTATTGTTACCTTGAACCATCACTTAGGAGAAATTTTCCGGGGTCAAGTCCAGAAAGCAGAAAGGGCTTGGGCTCCCACCAGGCCTATTCCTCCCTCATAACCTCCCACCCCCACCCCTCCTCATCCAGCCACCTGCTCAGGGATATAAAACCAGTCAATCTGTGGGAAAATCAGAGTCCAGACCCAGGCAGCCTTGACCTCTGTTTGATACGGCTCCCAGGGGGAGATCCAGGAACATGATAATCTGCTGGGCACATTAACCCTCTCCGGGCCTCAGGAAGGAGACTTCCTAGTGAGGTCTGGCAACTTTCCAGTGATGCCCAGAGAGGGTGCCTACATGTGAGAATCTGAATTCAGTTATTTCTCTGTCTGAAGCAGAGTTCTCGTGCATATCTGATAGTGATGATCGTGACAGATTTGCAAACATCCCCAAAGAATTGATCTCTGGTTCTGGAATAACATAGTCCCTGACCCTGTCGGGATCAAGATTCTGTTTGTCCTGGTAGTGAGCCTGGGATGTGTCTATGAGCAGATGAGGCTGTGAGTGTTTGTAGAAAGGAAAGCAGATGGGTTGAAAATTGGAAAAAACTTAATTCCCTACATTGTAGGGTGTGTGACTTTGACAAAGTTACACAGATTTCTTGGGCCTTAATTTTCACAACTGTAAAATGTCTGGATGCAGGAAAAGATTGGACTGACAGTAATTTCCAACATGCCAGACCACTCATGATACGTGATATAAATCCAGTCAGGGGTAGCAGACATTTTCTTAAAGCACTAGATAGTAAATATTTTAGGATTTGAAGGCCTAAAGGCAAAATCAAGTACATTATGTACGTATTATATAACCATTTAATATGTAACCATTTAAAAATGTAAAATCAATTTCAGCTGTGAGCCATTCAAAAACAGGTGGTGGACTAGACTGTGCCTGTGTGTTGTGCCTAGACCCTCTGATCTAGGCGATGCACGGATGACTAATTTTTATTTCAAAGCTTATGTCTTCATTTTTACATATATTAAATGAATACTGGCTTTGCATTTACACTAGTGATATAAAGTTTTCCTTTTAGGTAAATGTAGTTACGTTAAACAATAAGGGAGGTGATTTTTTTTAACAAATTAAGTAAGTTATCATGGGGCAGGAGAACAACTAAAGTTTGGGAAACACTGGACTAGATGATTTATAAGTTCCTGACCATCTTAAAATTCCATGCACTTAATAACTCAAGACCTGTAATCTAGTCTTTGCTTCCCGGCTGTGTGATCTTGAGCTGCCGTTTCCTCTTTGCTGAAGGGGTAGAACCAAGTATCTCGTCAATATTATTGCAATAATAATAAGAGAATTTGGGTGAACAGATTTTTCTAATTCACTAAGAATGAATTCTTTTTTTTTTTTCTGAGTTGTGGGAATATGGAAAACAACAAAGGGAAATTTGAAAGAGGAGACTAGTGTAGGCAAGAATGCTTGCCCATTCTTTTCTATCCCCTCTCCAACCTCAATCAGACATTTTTTCCCAAAGCTTCCCACTCGCTGGTGTGTACAGCAACTAGGATCATGATTTCTTAAACAGACCAACCTGAGTTGTCACTCAAACTCCATCACCTGCCACCTGGGTGGTATGAGGTATGTCATCTGGAATCTCAGAGCTCCCATCCCTCATCTATAAGACAAAACGCCTACCAGACCCTGACTCAGAGTGGTTGCTCTAGGGACACCACGAATAATAAACTGCTCAGCCCAGGGCACTCAGTGAAGCAAGTGTGTTACAGTGATCACAAGTCCCCTGTCTCCTATCCAAAACCCTGGGGTGGGACGTGCTGCAGAATTCAGAATTCTTCAAGTATCAGGAAGCGACCCAGAGTATATACTGCAGAGCACAGATTACTCCTCTCAAGGTATTGCCTGCTTGGACTGCTTAAATGCATCAATATTTTCTGCAGTGTATCATACGAATATTCAAGTAGAACAAATGAAACTATAGCTATAGGTATAAAACTGTATAGCACACTATAGTTATATATGTTTAATAAATGTATGAGTTAGTTCAATACATATATAGAAGCATAGATATAATTATATATAAAAGTTTTATAACAATCAATTCAGGACTGTTTTTGCTGGGAAATAAGTTGGCACCAAACACACACAAATATACTTTCAGTTTCAGAGCTTTTAGGTTTCAGAATTGTGGATTAGTGTGTGTGGGCATATTCACTTATAATAATTCTTTCCCTGTTTTCAGAACTATATTTTTAGACATTATAATCCAGAGTTCTGGGGCCAGGTGAGAGAAAACAGGAAAAGTAAAGAACAAGGAATTATTGCACAATTAAAGCCTTCATCCTCAAATCCCAGCTTTGCCACTTAGTGGCCATGTTGCCTGGGCAATTGTCTCAACCTCTCTGCCTCAGTTTTCTCATCTATAAAATGGGGATGTACATGCAAACCTCACAGGATGTGGCAAGGATTAAATATGTCACCATGGAAGGCACTTAGAGGAGTGCCTGGCTCCTGGGAGGCTGCATGTTTGTGTTTGCTGTCATAATTAAAAGCCAAGTGTAGGGACTTCCCTGGCAGTCCAGTGGTTAAGACTCTATGCTTCTACTACATGGGGCATGGGTTCAATCCCCAGGTGGGGAACTAAGATCCCTTATGCCAGTGATACAGTCAAAAAAAAAAAAAACAAGTGTTGCTCTGCTGGGGGCTTCTGCAATGTGGCTTGCCGCCTCCTCACAGCCTCTTCTGCTATTA
Organism: Okapia johnstoni; assembly: GCA_024291935.2. Classification (NCBI taxonomy): domain Eukaryota; kingdom Metazoa; phylum Chordata; class Mammalia; order Artiodactyla; family Giraffidae; genus Okapia; species Okapia johnstoni. The sequence continues at coordinate 14,680,194 of CM044325.1, forward strand.
CAGGGTGATGTTGGACTCAGTGACACACAGCACCTTCCTGCCCAACACATCCTTCTGCGACCCCCTGATGTCGTGGACTGACCTGTTCAGCAATGAAGAGTATTACCCTGCCTTTGAGCATCAGACAGGTGTGTATGACTGGAGAAGCCCATCTGAGCTGGGACAGGCTGGGGCAGGAGGTGGTGCTGGCCTCAGGTGGGCGGCAAGGCCACAATGGCCTGAAAAGGCCAGGTCTCACCAGTGTTCAGGACGGAGGGTTGCCGGAGTCCAGGGCAGGAGGAAGAGCCACTTCTGCACAGAAGAAAGCCCTGGAATCCTCACTACAACCTCTTCCCGGCTCTGTGGCCTTGGGAAACTCCACTAACCTCTCTGAGCTTATTTTGCTAATGGGTAAAAAGGCGATAACACCAATCTCCTGGAGCAATTAATTTAAACAAAATAGTAGAAACCCTTAGGCTGAAGCCTAGTACATTGTGATTGCTTGAGCATCCTGGCTTAGCCAACATTTGCTAAATACTTACTAGCCATGCCCCAGACCCTGTACCAAACACCCATCTCATCCTTACAGAAACCCTACGAGAAATTAGTAATTATTATTCCCATTTTATAGATGAAGAAACTGAGGCACAGAGCGGTTTCGTGACCTGCCCAAGGTCTAACAGTTAACTAAGTCTCCTGCATATCGACTTGAGCTCTGTGCCCTTAACTATCCTACATGGTCATCTTACAAATGATGTAATGCTGTGGTTATCGGTATTAATATTATAGCTATTCTCTGAACTTTTATTTCCTTATCACTAGAGCAGGGATGATGAGTTCTATAAGGATCAAGAGAGCCAAACTGTGAGATATATAGCCTGGCAACCAAGGAAGTGCTCAGTAAACAGGGGTCTCCTCATTGTCCCCCCAGGCCACCCTCCCCACATTTCCTCCTCTCCTAGCCCAGTTCTCTCCACCTAAGTAGGAAGCACGGGGCCTTGTGAAGGCCATAAGCCAAAGCGAGGCCAGCTGAGCTTTGCCCCAGAAACCCTCTGAAGGCCTCTGTCCCCAGGTGCCAGGTGACTGCACATCACGGCAAGCCTGGCTGACTGCTAGCACAGCAGGTACATGCCCCACAGTGGGGGTGATGCCAGCGCCGATGCAGCCCTCAGGCCTCAGCAGCCAGCCTTGACCCTGTGTGTTCCGGCCCAGAGGGGCTCACACTCAGGGTCAGAAAGCAGGTGGCCTCCAGGAGAGGGTGAGTCTCTGAGGACACTGTGAATTGCCCCCCTCAAGGAGTCCCTGCCTCCAGGCCAGAAACCAGCACTACACAGACAGACCTGAGGCACATGCTTACACAGACCAATTCCACACCCCTCCTAATCCTACACGTGTCACACAAGTACCTGTCACATGGTTCACTCTCACCAGGGTCCAGATAATTGCATGGGGACCCGATTCATCCAGCTGCACAGGACAGTTCTTCTTCAAGCCTAAAGAGTGCCTTGTTCCCAGAGACATGAGAAATGTACTCAATTGCTCCCTACCCTCTCACCCTGTATTTGGTGACGAGGCTAAATCTGAAGGAGGAAAACGGAGGTTTCCGAGTCCTTGTCTCTTCCCTGTGTGTTCCGTGATGGTGGAACCCAGCCCCACCCACACATAACCCAGACCTGCCATCCTGGGAGCCCCCTCTTCCTGCCTCTTCTACCAGGTGGTGTCAGAGGGAGATGGGAGAGGGGAGCCTCAGGTGCCTACCCCATGCAGTGTTCCAGGAGCTTCTGTAGTTGTCAAGAGCTCAGACTTTGGAGCCAGGTGTGGCCAAGAGTGGCCCAGCTTCCTGCCATTACCAAGGGAGGGGCCAGGTTTGGGACTTGCCCTCTGGCACTCTGGATTTCAGAAGGAGCTGAGTGTCTCAGAGCTTATAAAGGTCAAGTTTGGGTATGAAACAGTCCCCAGTGAGGACCAGGCTCCTTGGGTCTCTACTGGTAGGAGGAATGCCCTGCAGGGCCTTCTGTCTTTTTGTCTCCCAGGAGGTGACACATGGGTCTGAGTGTCTGCAAAAACCTTCTGAGAGGGATGTATCAGGAGATAGCCAAGTTCTCCTCCAGACACTGCTCTGCTAACTTGCCACCTTAGTGGCCATCTCTTCTGAGGTCCTTGCCTACCTCCTAGGAAATTCCAGCTTGAAGTTAGTGTTGTCCAAATGGCAGCTTCCTGTTTGGGTCCAAGGTCATGGGGCTGGTGCTGGCACTGACTGGCCCCATGACCTTGGCCAGGTTTTCCCTAACATCTCTGAGATATGTTTTCCTCGGCTAACAAAGCATCTGCCTCTCGGTGTTGGGAGGATTGACTGAGATTCTGCATATAATGTGTTGATCAAAGTGCTGGGCACTTGGTAGGTCGTCACTGCAGCCAAGATACCACATGGAAAAACAGCCTTCTCTCTCCTCGCCTCACTTTTCAATATTGAACAAAAGTGACATGGTCTCTATCTCAACCTACCCAATTCACAATTGTTGGCAGCTTAGACACTTTGAGACAAAAAGGAGAAAGAGAGAGAGAAATGGTATGCATGCTGGATAAATGATGTCTATGAACAAAAAGTACAGAGAGGAATAAGCAACATGGTCAGGAGAACCAGATGTTTACTGCCTCTTAAATGGCTCTAGCAGAGGCAGCCAAACCTGCACCCTCTGTGTGTTAAGAGCTCAGGACCTGGCCTCTCTTAAAACCAGCACTTAGAGGCTGCCCTGCAGGCTGGCGAGTGGATGGTCGCAGATTGCAAAATGCTCTAGGACGCCATGAGTTCACCTTGACTTTCTCTTCAGCTCTTTTAAAATAAAGAATTACAGATACTGGAAAATTTATCCAAGGTGGATAGTGGGGAGCTGTGTATATTTCACTAGCAGGTTATATTTTTAAAAGGTGATTTCTCCAATCAAGTTCCAGTAGCCAAGCATCTGATAAGTCACAGAATATCCTGACTCACCCCTACTTTCTGGAAGTCTATCCTGACCCTCCACACACCCACACACCCCTCCCCTGATGGCCAAGGTGGCCAGACCAATGTGCAGTGCACCTTGGCTTTGGGATCTTGCTTATACTTTGCAGCAAAGCTTTCTAAGTTGGGGCAGCTCTAGGGGTTCTTGGGAGGTCCCTTGGGGAACTGGAGTGACAGCTGAGAAGGACAAGCTTTAGACCCCCCTCTCCACCCCCACCTTCACTTTGATTCCAAAGACAGTGCAGCATAGTGGTTACCAAGGCTTGGCTGCAGGAGCTAGGTTATACCTATATGACCTCCTCCTTGGGCTTCCCTTGTGGCTCAGCTGGTAAAGAATCCACCTGCAATGTGGGAGACCTGGGTTCGATCCCTAGGATGGGAAGATCCCCTGGAGAAGGGGATGGCTACCCACTCCAGTATTCTGGCCTGGAGAATTCCATGGACTGTGTAGTCCATAGGGTCGCAAAGAGTCAGACACGATTGAGTGACTTTCACTTTCACTTTGCTCGGCCACTTAATCGTTGTGTGACCTCAAGAAGGGCTTCCACCGTTCTCTGCCTTTCTTTCTTCATTTACTTTGTAAAATAGGCTACATGATCTAGGGCCTCGCGTTGAGGATGGAATGAGAAAACTCAAGAGTATAGCAGAGTAACTGGCATGTACTAAGTGCTCAACAAATATGTTAGCTATAGGAGATTTTATGGCTTCCCTGGTGACTCAGCAGTAAAGAATGCACCTGCAACACAGGAGGTACAGCAGACTCGGGTTCAGTCCCTGTGTTGGGAAGATCCCCTGAACGAGGGCATGGAAACCCATTCCAGTATTCTTGCCCCGGGAAATCCCATAGACAGAGGAGCCTGGCAGGCTACACTCCATGGGGCTACAAGCAGTCAGATACGACTGAAGCGACTAAGCACAAGCACAAGCAGATTTTATCTGAAGGAAAACAAATTTTTTTTAAAGGTGCAAAATGCTGATCTTGGGTATTAACATCCAGATAATCAGAGAGAGAGGTATCTGGGTTCCAGGGGGGCTTTTCTTAAGTAAGATTCCTCTTCCAGGTATAGATGTTTGAGATCAAACACAAAGAGAGTCTAGGAATTTCTAAATCCAAACCAAATAGTGAAATATGAAATCATCAGAAAGCCTAAGGTGAGCCCCGTGGCGGTGGTCACACCCCAGGACAGTACCAAGGAGAGATCTCACTGTTGGCCACCTCCAGCCTCTCCCACACACATCTGAGCCTTTGGGCAGCTGTGGCCTGGGACCATTTAGGGCCTGATGCTCTCTGTCGTTTCCAACCACACGCTCATGGCCTCGGCTTTTGGATGGTACCCAGCCGGCCTTCTCATCTCTTCCCCATCCAAGTTCTTATACTGCTCCAGGCTCTTTTTTTTTTTTTTCCATCTCATGGTCTAAATCACCCCACAGGCTTAGAAGGAAAGTCAAGAAAGACTATTGGATGGGGCTAGACCAACTCTGGAGGGAAACCTGGAAGCAGTATATCATTTCAGGTCCCTCCTCGTAAAGTCCTTCCTTTCAGTGACAAACCACAATTGACGGTGCCCTGTGCTACCTAGTTCATTCACTGGCCCTCTTCAGTGCTGCTCCAGGCAAAAGACTTTCCCAACTTCCGATGCTAATAAATCATGCTAATTACAGTCCAGGCTTGCTAACTCAGGTCTCCTCTGACCCAGACTGTCTGCCTCCCTCTCACTGGGTCCTTGGGTTCCTTTGTTCTGCGTGTCCCTCAGTTAGACTGAGGCCCTGGTGGAGACAGCCTTATTTCCCTGAGAACAAATGTCGTCCCCAAATCATAACTAATTACAAGTGACACAGGGAATTGTTGATCTGAATTGTCATCCAGATCACTGGGCTAAGTTCTTTATATGCATCATTTCTCTTCCATTTCACAGCAAGCTTCCTAAAAGGTAGACACTATTAGAATTCCTGTTTTAGAGATGAAGGAAGCTGAAGTCCAGAGAGGTTAGGAAACTTTACTAGGATTGCACAGCTAACAAGTGGAGGAAATGCAATTAACATAGTGGTATGGGGTGACCCCAATATTAACAAGTACATGTTAATATTTAACATTAATGGTATTGAATGAGCACTTACTCTCTGCCTATCCTGTTCCAAGCACTTTCAATGCAATGATTCGCTTAATCTTTGTAACAGCATGGAGAGGTGGATCCTATTATGCCTGTTTTGCTCACAAGTTCTAGGAGGCAGGCCCCCTAAGTGTAAGATCACATACACTTTCAGCTTTAAGAGAGAATTCAAATAACAAGCTCCAGAACAGTAATTTTTCAAGGAGCCTTTAGTACCTTCCCCTTACCTCCCAGCACAGCAGCACTGCTTTTTTCCAGATAAATCTCAATTTGAAGAAAATACTATTAAGCTAAAAATAAAAAATAAAAATTCCACCTCTACCAATTCCAAATTCCCAGTCCATCCCTCTCCATCCCCAAACTATTACATTTAGAATGGATAAACAACAAGATCATACTGTATGCACAAGGAACTATGTCCAATCTCCGGAGATAAACCAAGATGGAAAAGAATATTTTTAAAAGAATGTGTATATATGCAAAACTGAGTCACTTTGGGCTTCCTTATGGCTGATGGTAAAGAATGTGCCTGTAATGAGGGAGACCTGGGTTCCATCCCTGGGTCAGGAAGAGCCCCTGGAGAAGGGAATGGCAACCCACTCCAGTATTCTTGCCTGGAGAATTCCATGAACAGAGGTTATAGGCCATGGGATCAGGAAGAGTTGGACACAATGAGCAACTAACACTCTCACTTTCGTGGATTAGCATAGCATTGTAAATCAACTATACTTCAATAAAAATAAATAAAATCTTAGCATGCCCACTCTAAACAATAGTCTGGAAGGAGACAACTGTCCAGAAGCTTGTGAAGTTCTCCCTCAAAAGTGACCACCGGGAGGGAGCCAGCCTGTGGAAGAGTTTTAACTGCCCCTCGGAGTGATTTTTAAAAACTAAGTAAATCAGCACTTAAAAATTGTGAGATTTCACATAACAATCTGGGCCTGGCAACACAGGGCCTACCTTCCTGCCTAGCAACAGCCAACTAGCAGAGCTGGGCCACAACTGTCCACTTAGCATGAACTTGCCCATTCTCACTGTCCCCATTGGGGGCCACTTTTGGGTGTGGACATCACCTGCTGACCCTGTGGGGATCTGAGTGCACTAGCCCAGCTCTAAAAACTTAAGCCCTCCCTCTGAATTTGAATGCATCCCAGGTTATAGCATCGTCACCCCAGAATTGCTGAAAACTCCCTTTAGCCCCATAAGTCTTCTTCCCAGTGCAGCTAACCCTCTAAACAAGTGTCCTGACCTAGTTCCAACTTCAAAGGAGCTGGCCAAGCCTGCTGTGTAATCATGGCCTGGGGACCTTTGGATTAAGTCTACCAGACATGGGATGTCATCTGTCCCCAACTGGTAAACATAAGCAGAAGTGCCTCATGGCACAGTTTCTCTATAAAGTCTAGATAATTTTGTGAATAGTAGCCATGTTGAGGAAAACACTTTACATTTCCAGACAGTACAACCTGTTGAAGATAATATATTCTCTGGGCGAATTACCCTGTCTTTTATTTTCTCTGAGTTCATTTCTTCCAAGTAGTAAAACGGTCTTCATGTCATTCAGTGTTATCATCAGTCCCTCTATCCTTCCTCTGATTTTTCAAACCTAGGTTACATATGTGCATTATATATATAAATATATATGTGAAACATAAAATATATAAATATACATACACACACTGTACTATATAAGTATTTATATAAACTACATATATTTTAATTTAATTATATTTATATATATGTGCATGCATGCTCAGTTACTCAGTTGTGTCTGACTCTGAGATTCCATGGACTGTAGCCCACCAGGCTCCTCTGTCCATGGAATTTTCCAGGCCAGAATACTGGAGGGAGTTCTCATTTCCTATTCCAGGGGATCTTCCCCACCCAGGGATGGAACCCTCATCTCTTGCTTCTCCTGCATTGACAGGAATATTCTTGACCACGGCACCACCTGGGAAGCCCCTTCTATGTATATACCTTTATCCAAATTGTTTAGCCTGTGTGTCCAGTTTGGCCCCTGTCAACCAAGAAGAGGGAGGCAAATATGATGCAAACTTCCCACCTGCAAAGATGGAAGAGTTGTTCTTGCCTGGAGAATCCCAGCGACGGAGAAGCCTGGTAGGCTGCAGTCCATGGGGTCTCGAAGAGTCCGACACGACTGAGCGACTTCACTTTCACTTTTCACTTGCATGCATTGGAGAAGGAAATGGCAACCCACTCCAGTGTTCTTGCCTGGAGAATCCCAGGGACGGCAGAGCCTGGCGGGCTGCCGTCTATGGGGTCGCACAGAGTCGGGCACGACTGAGCGACTTAGCAGCAGCAGCAGCAACTCCCTTACTGACCAGCCATGCGGCCTTAGTAGAGTCAGATAACCTCCTAGGCCTTCGGTTTCCTCCCTGTGAAGCGATGATAACAGCTAGCGGGCCCCAGGCTGGTCATTTCACTCCCCAAGCGCCCGCAGGGGGCTAAGCCGGCTCCCAGCCCACTCAGGGTGAACAGAGCAGAGCTGGCCCCGCCCACCTGGGGGGACGGGGAGGGAGGTGACAGGAGGACCCCCGAGTCCAGGTGAGGAGGGCTGGCCTCCCTCAGAGGAGCAGTGAGCTGGGGTCTCGAGAATGAGCAGGAACTGGAAGACAGGTTGATGCCATCTTAAGTGACCAGACGTGCCTGTGAAAAGACCTGGGGCCGGAGGCAGTGCTGAGGGAGGGGTCGGGACGGACGGAGTGAGGAGAAGGAAGCAGGCCTTCCTCACCGCTGTGAGGACAGGATGGCCCAAACACCCCACGACCAGAAGTCTTCCCACCATGTTGGCTCTTCGCCCTCCACAGGGCCGAGAACAGCCACCTCTCTCTCCACTCTGGGGGCCGTGGGAGGCACTCAGCCGGTGAGGAGAGCCGCCATGTTGGCCGCGGCCCTGGCCTCCCTCCAGGGGCGGCAGCCGCGCACAAAGCCTCCTCCGTGGGGAGCCCAGCGGAAGGATGCGGAGCCAGCGGTGCCTTCCCAGTGTCCATGACACTTCTCTGAATCCTTCAGGCCTCGCTGGCCTCCAGAAACAACACGGCCGGCCGTGGCCATATCCCGGAGCCAAAGAAAACACGGGGGTGGAGGCGAGGAGCGGGGAGGGGCCTGGAGACTCGGCGAACACTTTCCATGTAAAGAAAGAGAGTGTCCTCCAAGGGCCGCGCCCAGATAGGTACCCCCAGCGGGCTTCAGCTCAGGACTGGGGCGGAAGAGTTTCAAGGTTCATAAACGTCTCTCATGGGAACACCAGGGAGGTGTAGCCCCGGGTTTACTCCAGCCAGAACTCAGCACATGGAAACACAAGCCAGATGGGAAAAGGCCGTCAGATTTTCCCAGGAGCCCCTGGAGCCCCACCGCACCCACCCCACGACTGATAGGGGTTCCTCCTTATCCAGCAACATCAGCCTCCGCCATCCTGGCCAGATATCAACTCTGACTGAAAACTTAACTAAACAAACCTAAGATCTGGGATCCTTTGCTGTAGTGCTTACACCCAGACAAACATCTGGAACATAAAATAAAATAAAAAATAATAACTATTAAGGGACTAAAAATAACTGCAGGCATGCATACTTGGGGCAAATGGCTGAAAGTGAAAGTCGTTCAATCCTATCTGACTCTTTGTGACCCTATGGACTGCAGCCCAAGGCCACCAGGCTCCTCTGTCCATGGAATTTTTTAGGCAAGAAAACCAGTGGGTAGCCATTCCCTTCTCTAGGGGATCTTCCCGACCCAGGGATCAAAGCCGTGTCTCCTGCATTGTAGGCAGATGCTTTACTGCCTGAGCCACCAGGGAAACCCTAAATGATGAACAATAATATACAAAAAGGCCAAAACCCAACCACCACTTCTGAGGCAGCAGAGCAGAAGCAGGGCACCGCATGTGATCCCTGGGCTCAGCTCCTCCAAGGGGATGGGCAGACCACCTAAACCACCCCTCCAGCCTGACCCAGCAATTCGCCCCCTCCCTCACCCTACTTAAGAGACCAGGTTGACCCTCCTCCGGCATCTAGCAGGGACACCTGTTTCTTGTTCTCATTCCGTCGTGCTGCAGCACAAGTCATAAGAAAGCCTTGCCTGAATTCCTGGCCTGGCCCCTTATCAATTTCTATTGATTAAAGAGTCCAAGGACCGAGTCTATAACAAACCTAATGTTCAAGTTTGATCTCAATCCACTTCATGGTAGGAAAAGAGATTTCTGGAAGGGCTCTGAGTTAGAGGGAGCCTCAGTTTCTTCCTATTACCCATGTGGAAGGATTTAAGAAAGCAAAGCTGGTGTAGGTCAGGGCACATAGCAGCCTGACCAAAACAAATGGGTGCTTAGGGGCAGAGAAGCCATCTCTTGCTTGATGTTAGAATTGCCACAGTTCATGTGGGGATAGTGGCAGCAAATGCAGCATTTAAAGGGAGAATCATCACAGCCTCGCTGCCGTTTACTGTGGGGTCTAACTCGTGAGAGACACTGTCATCCACACAGCCTGAGCCAGTCACCTCTGCCTGACTCTGCCTGCTCCTTTCTCCTCGGCCCTCTCCTTCTCTCTGGCTCCCCTCCGGCCTCCAGTTCTCCTTCTGTGTTTCATCTCTTCTCTGTACTGACCTCTGAGCATGATAGAATGGGAAGAGCACTGGCTTTCGAGTTAAGACTGGGGTTCATATCCCAACTCTGCCCACCACTGGCTGTGGGACATTCAGTACATCCTCTGTGACCCTCAGGTTCCTCATCTGTGACCTCCTTGGGGTCAGGAACCAAACCTCCTATTCATCACGAATCCTTAGCTCACAATTTGTTGTTTCACACCTAGTAGGTGTTCAGTGATAATCTTTGTTGTTGTTAAGTTGCAAAGTCATGTCCATTTCTTTGCAACCCCATGGACTGCAGCACACCAGGCTTCCCTGTCCTTCACTGTCTCCTGGAGTTAATTCAAACTCTTGTCCATTGAGTCGATGATGCCATCCAACCATCTTATTCTCTGTCACCCGCCTTCTGCTCCTGCCCTCACTCTTTCCCAGCATCAGGGTCTTTTCCATGAGTCAGCTTGTCACCTCAGGTAGCCAAAGTATTGGAGCTTCAGCTTTAACATCAGTCCTTCCAATGAATATTCAGGGTTGATTTCCTTTAGGATTGACTGGTTTGATCTCCTTGCTGTTATGGGACTCTCAAGAGTCTTCTCCAGCACCACAGTTCAAAAACATCAATTCTTTCGTGCTCAGCCTTCTTTATGGTCCAACTCTCACATTTGTACATGACTACTGGATAACCACCATAGCTTTGACTATATGGATGTTTGTCAGCAAAGGTGCTTAATGATAATCTTAATAATAGCATTAAAAAATCTTCTAGACTCTTTTCTAAGTACTTTTGTATGTATTAACTCATTTAATCCACAGAACGACCATATGATATAGGGGCTATCATTATCCCCATTTTACTGATGAGAAAACTGAAGCTTTTTGAATGAAGGAACAAATGAATGAATGAGTACCATGGTAATTGCAAGATTTGTCAAAGTGCCTGACCAAGAACCTGGTCCCTCACCTCTTCCACCCCTGATCTGTCAACCTTTTAGTTTCTCCTGGCATTGGGACAGTCTGTTGAGCACCCATCTCTGCCCCTGGGTCAGGCACAGCCACCTCTCAGCCTCTTGGACAGGATGGTACCCACCTCTGTCTGGGGGCATAGGGGGCTTCAATGAAAGAGTGAAGGGGATCTGGCCTTGGGATAGAAATTCCTCAAAAAACCACCAAAAACACAAGAATGGCAATACAACCATCACTTCCACCTCCCCCAACCCCTAGAGAAGCCTGCTCTGGTGATCCATGGTCTGCCAAACACTTGGGCAACATCTCAACAACCCAAGACGGCCAGAGACAACACACAAACCAGTAGCCAGTGTGAGGCAGTGTCCATAAAAGCAGAGGGAATCAAATCAGCTTCAAATGGTGCCTGGAACACCACAGGTATTTAATAAGTATTGATCGATAAATTTCTATGTGCCATATAGTCTATATACATTAACCACAAACTCCAGAACAGCCTTGTGAGTGGAGCAGATTATCCCCATTTTGCAGATAAGGAAACTGAGACTTAAATATCTGTGGACCTTGACCAAGTAGAAAGTCATGGAACTGAGATTAAAACCCAGGCTTGTCAGGCTCTAAAGTCTGTACTCTTGATGTCATGTTGTCTGAAACCAAATACCTGAAGGGCCTTTTTCTTTCCTTCTCCCCTAGTGACTCCTCTTCAAGGTGCTCCCAAGCCATAATCAGGTTTCTCACCCCTCTCATTCTCTCTTCTGCCAATAAGTCTACACACAGGATGCTTCTCGTTTTCACCGCAGGATAGAAGGTTACTAGGGTCCCAGGAAAACACCGCAGGACTGGAGGCCCCTTTGACTCACTGGACAGAGGATGAGGATGTTAACAAAACCAGAGCCTCCTTTGGAAGGCTTCTAATCCTCTCCCAGCTGTCATCCCTCACTTGTCTCTTCCTGGTGCAGCTTGCGACTCCTACTGGACGTCCGTCCACCCCGAGTACTGGACGAAGCGCCACGTCTGGGAATGGCTCCAGTTCTGCTGCGACCAGTACAAGCTGGATGCCAACTGCATCTCTTTCTGCCATTTCAACATCAGCGGCCTGCAGCTGTGCAGCATGACGCAGGAGGAGTTCATGGAGGCAGCAGGCGTCTGCGGGGAGTATCTGTACTTTATCCTCCAGAGCATCCGCTCACAAGGTCAGTGTCCAGAGTGCGGGGCCTGAAGGACAGGGGCTCGGAATTGGGACCAAATGACTTCTGAGGTCCTGCCCAACTCCACTCACATGGTGATATTTTATTAACTGCAACTGTTAACCCAGATCCTCTACTAACCAGACCTTTCCATACCTAGAATCTCTAGCACACTAGAAACAGAGATTGGAGGTAAAATAGTACTAAGAAAGCAAGTTGAGTCCATTTTAAAAAAAAATAAAGAAGAAAAAAGAAAACTAAAACATCTTCAGGGTTGCCCAGGAACCAGGCTGATACAACAAAATATTATGTTCATAAAGACTAGTAGCCATAAAAAGTGGACAGAAAGAGACTTCGGCTTAACCTTTCATTAAGCAGCAGAATAAAATTAACTAGACCCTTTACCTTCCCTGTTTCCAGGGAGGCTCAACCAATTGCAATTTACTTTCATCACATTCCTAATAGTCAAGGATCAAATGGCCACAAGGTGGCGCCAGTATCTTTATTTAACACATAACATGCCCTGAAAGGGGGGCTTCCCTGATAGCTCAGTTGGTAAAGAATCTGCCTGCAATGGGGGAGACCCTGGTTCGATCCCTGGGTCGGGAAGATCCCCTGGAGAAGGGATAGATTACCCATTCCAGTATTATTGGGCTTCCCTTGTGGGACTCAGATGGTAAAGAATCCACCCGCAATGTGGGAGACCCCAGTTCGATTCCTGGGTCGGGAAGATGCCCTGGAGAAGGGAAAGGCTACCCACTTCAGTATCCTGGCCTGGAGAATTCCATGGACTGTATAGTCCATGGGGTCACAATGAGTCAGACATAACTGACTGAGTGACTTGCACTTCATGCCCTGAAAGGGGCTTCCCAGGTGGTGCTAGTGATAAAGAACACTCTTGCCTATACAGGAGACATAAGATATGGGAGTTCAATCCTTGGATTGGGAAGATTCCCTGGAGGATGGCATGGGAAGCCACTCCAGTATTCTTGCCTGGAGAATCGCATGGATATAGGAGCCTGGTGGGCTACAGTCCATGGGGCTGAGCAGAGTCAGACACAACTGAAGAGACTTAGCGTGCACACACATGCCCTGAAAGAGTAGAATGTATATGGACAGGTTTTTTAAATCTGGAAGGACTTTTTGAGAACATATAATTCTGTTTCACAGATAAAGGGACTCAGGTCTCAAGTGGTTAAGCAACTTCTCCAGGGTCACACAGAAAACAAAGCTGATTCGTGGAAAGTCAGTACAAAGCAAGGGCTGTGAGATCAGAAAGACCTTTGTTCCTACCCTGGCTCTAATACCTCAGAGCCACAGGACCTCTGGCACATGGTTAAACCTCTGTGAATCTCCATTGTCTCACCTCTAGGGTAGGGTAATGATACACACATCCTCAGCCTTCTTGACAGGATTCAGTGAAACATTACCTGACACAAGCAGGTAAGGAAGCAAATACAGTGAATGACACCTGCTTTTGTCATAATGAATATAACCAAGAAGAAAAAATAATTTAATAAATAAAGGAAACACATTTCGGCCCAATTTAAGGAGATAGTTCTAAAAGCACCTTCTTTTGTTTCAAGTCCCTTCACTGTTCACCTGAAACTATAACAACATTGTTAATTGGTTATACTCCAATACAAACTGATTTTGGTGTTTAAAAAATATATAAATTAAATTAAAAAAAATAAAAAGTCTGTTTCAAAGTTATCATAGGTAGGAAGCTCCCCATCACTGGAGGTAATCAAGCAACCTAATGGTCCCTTGCTTGATAGGGATTCCTATTTGGGAAGAAACCCAAAGAGGACCTTCCAGCTCTAAGATTCTTTGCCCCCACTTTGATCTCCCCCATCATGAGTGCCTAAGAGCACAAAAGCCCAGGATGGGGGCCCTCAGGCACTGCTTGGCTTCTGCCCTAGGAACTATAGCCTCTTGAGGGCAAGGAAGGGACAAACAGACCTGCTGTCCCTTGATTTCCAGTCCGTACTTGACTATTGCCAGTGCCAGTGACCTACCAGGATCAGTGGTCTGCACGGAGTGGGCCTTCCTGGAAACAAGGCAAATCTGAGCAAATCAGAGTCTCAGGGATGAGGTAGGCTCTGTTTGGAACCCTCCCAAGGGATCAGCCTTGCACAAGAATCCCAGGGCCACAGAGAAGAGTATCCCATCCTAGGAGAAGATGCAGCTTGACACTGCCAGCCTCAGTCAAAGGTCAAGTCAATCACGTTTGTCTCCAGGCCCCTGCAGGTCCTGTGCTGGGACCTCCCCCTGGGGCCCTTCTGTTCCAGGCAATTATTACATCAAAACATACCTATCCCTGGTCCCATCACCTCAAGGTCTGTGCAAAATGGATAAGTGAAAAACCAGCTGGTTTTTAAACAGGCCACAAGTTGCCTCTCTTGTTCTAAAGGATCTTAGGAGCCACAAAGCCACCCCCAGTGATGGACTTTGAGGCAGTATGCAGGCCAGGGCAGTTATTGTGTTGAGCAGTGAGATTACTCCATCAGCCTGCTCTGTTCTCAGATCTCTATTTAATGTTCTTTGGGTGGGAATGTGTAAAGTGTATTGAAATGCAGGTGCTGTGACCAAAGTTTCCAGTGTCCCAATCTGCCCAGGACACAGTGTCTCCACCTGTTATCCTGTTTTTCATTCTCAAAAGAGTCCCTGTTTGGACTATAAGTTATATGTTAAACTGGTTATTACCTAGGTTAGGCCTTGCATGCATATATGCGTGCTAAATCACTTAAGCCGTGTCTGACTCTGTGCGACCCTGTACACTGTAGCCTGCCAGGTTCCTTTGTTCATGGGATTCTCCAGACAAGAATACAGGAGTGGGTTGCATGCTCTCCACCAGGGCATCTTCCCGACCCAGGTTTCGAGCTCACATCTCATGTCTCCTGCATTGGCAGACGGGTTCCTTACATCTAGCACCACCTGAGAAGGCTGGTTTAGGCCTTATATGACCCATAGATTAGGGCTCTGACAGAAAAGGACACAGACCAAGTTTTGGCAGGGAGAGGAGTCAAAGGGGGTCTCTATGCCCAGTGTGTGGTCTGGCTCCACAGGTACTGCAGTGGGATTTAACGGCCCAGAATCAGAGGGATCCTGGTCCCTGAGGGTGGGGTTGGCGGGAAGGGAGGAGGAAGGAGGCAGCTCCCCAGTGCAGGAGAGGAAGATCCCCCGGCAACCCCGCCTGTTCTTGGGAAGAAGGGACAGTGTATGGCTGACCAGAACCAGCCATTCCGAGAACCGGCGGCCCTAGGAGTCAGCAGTCACAGCTGTGCCCTGTTCCCATCTTCTCAGTAAACGGAAACTGGCCCTCACGTTGGATGCTACGTTAGAAAATGGATGTCCTCCAGCCTGTGGTGCTGCGTGAAAACGTGATCTCAAAGTCCTGATCCAACCCCAACCCACCCCACCCTTCAGAGGAGAACACAGTCTTCAGACTCCTCTTTGAATCCTCATGTCGGGTTTCTTAACGCCTCCTGTGTCATTCTCGTGTCCGTTCTTGACCAGCATGTCTCAAGCGTTCAAATCCCCGAAGGATTAGAGGTCACATCCCAGATCATAGACAGACCCAACAGGGTGGTCAGGGTGGTTTTGTCACATGTTGCCAGGAAGGAACACAAGCCTGGAGGCTGGGTGACTGGCAAGTCTGCACAAGGGTCAATGACTCAGACAAGTGAAGAGCTCAGGCCTCCCAACCCCAAGCCAGGACTCACTCCCAATAGCCACTCAAAAAATTCTGGAAGCTGCTGGGAGGCCTGGCCTAGGGCTTTCCTGGGGTGACCTTTAAAAACAAAGAGGTTGGGGGATTCTCTGGTGGTCCAGTAGTTAGGACTTGGTGCTTTCACTGCTGGGGCTCTGGTTTGATCCCTGGTTGGTGAAGTAAGAGCACAGAAGCTGTGCAGCAGCCAAAAAAACACCAAGGAGGTTGTATCTCTCAGGAGTGGCTTCAGGGTGGCCCTATAAGGGTCAGGGGCTCTCCAAGTTTCCTTCTGAAATAAAACTACCCCACAGAGGATAAAATCACTCCCCTTCTCCCCAGCACCTCCCCTTCTGGCCTGGCCACGGAAACCAGGGTTGTATGCCATGGTTAATGGATTTCTTTTTCTTTCCCAGGTTACTCCTTTTTTAATGATCCTGACGAGACCAAGGCCACCCTCAAAGACTGTAAGTAACCAAGTTCAGGCTGCTGTGCCATGGCTGTTGAGGTACACATGGGCTTCATGGTTCTTGTAGGACCTCACTCAAAGGCTGATAGCCTGAAACGGTGGGAGACAAAGAGAAGGTGGCGGGAGAAACGTGGTGGCCAGAGCATGGGGCTTGGGTCTGTGGCTTCTTTATCCTCCCCCAGACTCAATTTCTTTTTCTATAAAATGGTCGGACCCTCGATGGGTCATGATGAGTTCAACTAACAGTGCGAATAAAGTGCCTAACCTACACCAGCAGCATAATTGCTCCAAACACTGGTACCCGTTAACAGTAAAAATCATAATTACAAATTACCAACCATTAGAGGCCTTGTGGTTGATAATGTCTAAAAATCGGAGCTCATTAGCAGATCATATTTATAATTATAAGGCAATGGAGAATCTCAAATGGCCTTGTTGACTCTGAAAACTAACCCTCATGGTTTCACTTCTGCAGATGGAGAAGGTTTAAGAAAGGGAACTTTGGAGCTTTCATTTTTTAAAGCTGATGATGATGATTGCTCTTGGTTACTGAGACCCACGCAAAAGTCCTGGCCTGGGGGCCTGACCAACCAGGACAAAGTGGCATCCATCTGGGGGCTTCAAGCAATGTTCCCATCCATCTTCAATAACTGTAAGATTAAATTAATAGCTATGGTGGCCGTTTGTGAAACCCTTACTACATGCCCAGCATGCTGTCAGGCCAAATATCCTATGTACATTGTTATTTCAGTTCAGTTCAGTCTCTCAGTTGTGTCCAACTCTTTGCAACCCCATGGACTGCAGCATGCCAGGCTTCCCTGTCCATCACCAGCTCCCAGAGGTTGCTCAAATTCATGTCCATCAAGTCAGTGATGCCATTCAATCATCTCATCCTCTGTCATCCCCTTCTCCTCCCACCTTCAATCTTTCCCAGCATCAGGGTCTTTTCCAGTGAGTCAGTTCTTCCCATCAGGTGGCCAAAGTACTGGAGCTTCAGCTTCTGCACCAGTCTTTCCAATGAATATTCATGACTGACTTCCTTTAGGACTGACTGGTTTGATCTCCTTGCAGTCAGTCCAAGAGACTCTCCAGAGTCTTCTCCAACACCACAATCCTCATCATAACTTCACTACTTATTTTTATTTTTTAATTTTTATTGGAGAATAGTAGCTTTACAGTGCTATGTTAGTTTCTACTGTACCACAAAGTGAATCATCTATATATAAACATATACCCCCTCTTTTATTTTGGATTTCCTTCCCATTTAGGTCACCACAGAGCACTGACCAGGGTTCCCTGAGCTATAAGATAGCTTCTCATTAGTTATTTATTTTATACATAGTATCAATAGTGTATATATGTCAATCCCAATCTCCCAATTCATCCCATCCCCGGCTTTCCTCCTTTGGTGTCCATGTGTTTGATCTCTACATCTGTGTCTCTATTTCTGTTTTGCAAATAAGATCATCTCTACTAGTTTTCTAGATTCTACATGTATGTGTTAATATACGACATTTGTTCTTCTTTCTGACTTACTTCACTCTGAATGATAGTCTCTTGGCCTATCCACATCTCTACCGATGAGTAACTTCACTAGGTAGTAGCATTATCCCCATTTGCTGCTGAGGAAACTGGAAGTGCTGGAACTCACAAGTCACAAGTCATTGCAGAACTGAGATTCCAACCCGTCTCCTCAAGGTCTGTGCTCTTATATGCTGCACTCTGCACCACATGCCCACAGGTGCACACACATGCACGCACGCGTGCCCCCAGACCCTTGTGCTCACTCTGCTGTCCACTCAGTTGAGACCCGGGACTCAGGATTCCTCTGGGTCTGGACCCAGCGCCGCAATGATTCAGAGAACAAGGGATTTTTGACTTACACCCAACAAGCTAGGAAACCGTCAGAAGGGGCCCAAGGGATGCAACCCAGCCCTTCTCCACTTGTTCTCTCCTCTCCCCCACCCTGCCCCACCCCCGCCTCAGAAGAGCCAGTGAACCAAGCCTGCAGGCCCAGCCTTGCTGCCGGGCACCTCCTGTGCTGGCCCGAGATGCAGGCTCTGTGACTGGACTGCAGGCCTCTTGGGGACGTGTGCGTGACAAGCTCAGTATAGACACTGCCCCTCCAGGCTCTATCCCAGCTTCTGGAGGACAGTGAGCATGATTTCAGTCAACGACAGGGAACATATCCTTTGGCCACACTTTACCAGTCTCCAGTTTCAAGGCAAGCAAACCTCTCCAAATCCCACAAACAGCAGAGAGCCTGGGCCCTGTTCCCATTGGCCCATGTCAGGCACACCCCCGCCACGGGGACACATTCAAGATGAAGGTCACTGTGAGTCAGGGAGAGCGACCCTCAGATGCTGCGGACCTCCGCAGAGAAGCTTGGGGTGGGGCGGGGTTCACCGTGCTGCTGCCACCGCTGCCGCCTTGGGGAGCTTTGGATGTGGGAACCTCCCTCAGCGTGGCCACCCAGTCATGGCTTCAGTCCCTCTATCCCCACCCCCAGCCCCACCCCCAGCCAAGCGGGGCCTCCAACCTAGCTGACCCTTGACTACCGTCAAATCCACCGCTGAGAAGTAGGAATGGATAGAGCAGAACTGTTTATCTCTGGCAAGACCCACAGGTGGAAACGCCCACTGTCCCACCCACCCCGCCTCTTGCTGATCAACCCTGTGTCCATCCCATCCAGCCACATAGCTTCCATCCAAAGCACGCAGGAGAAATCTTAAGAATTAAAAAGGTGACTCTCTTCCACCTGTTCTTGCCATTTGGGCATTTCAGTGAAAGCTGTTGTCTAGTCCCCAGTTAATAGTTCACCTTTGTTTATCTTGACCGCTCCATTTGTTTCCTCTCTTCCTGAAAGATTAAAGTAAAACAAAGGCCAGGTCTGCTCTGCAGGCGACGCCGCAGAGCATGGCACCGGACCTGAGAGGAGGGCGAAACCCTTTCTCTGTCTTGATCAACTGGCCACCAGCCCTGCTCACCTACATTCACCTCTCTCCTCCTGGCAGCATCTCCACTGTCAGCTGATCTCTCCTGACCGTTCGCTGTGGTTTGGCCTGTGCGCTCAGGCCTGTTTTCCCACAGTGATACAGTCCAAGGCTGTAGCATAGGAAATAGCAGAGGGGATGCCGAAGGGACCCCGAACACTGAAGTCACGTGCTCATGTCATTGTTCGTTCCAGTGAACCATGCGCTGCAGTTACTTGAGCTGAGAGCTCCGATGCCAGAAAATTAGACGTGATCTCAGCTCCACCGTTAGGCAGGCTCCCCAAATGTCTCCAGGGCTTGCTCTGTCCTGCTCAGCTGTCTTCTTGTCCAAGAGCTTTCTCTGTTGGCTCTTGTGATGATTGCAGTGTCGCTCAGCCCCTTCACCACCGCCTCTATCCTTCCCCACTACTACTTCATCTTTCTCCACCACGTTTATCACCAATATGGGTTTGTTCACTGGCTGTTCTCTCCCACTTGGGTCTAAGTCCCCTGAGAGGAGAGACTGGGACCTGTTTCATGTGGTCCCTCAGGAGCCTGTGAGCGAGGAACCTCCAGCGAGACACCTCTGTCTTCTTATATGTCAAGTGGGGAGAGTAAGAAACATGCATCATAAGGTTGGGTGAGATTGAGTGACCACCGGCCGCAGCAAATGTTCAACAAACTTGAATGACTGTTCATTAAGTATCTGTTGAATGCTTGCCATGAGAGACACGCTGAAGCAGTAGTTACAAACATCCGCTTTGGAACAGAACTGCTTTAGGCCCAAGTCCTGGCTCCACCTCTCTGGATGAAACTCTTAAACTCTCTGGGCTTCAGTTGCTCCTCAATAAAGGGAAAAAGCAATAATACCTCAAGGGGTCTTGGCAAAGGTGAAATGAGATACTGTCTGTGAAGCCCTCACCAAGCACTTGGCATTTAGTAAGCACTCATCTGCTTGCAATGCAGGCACCCAGGTTCGATCCCTGGGTCAGGAAGATCCGCTAGAGAAGAGAATGGCAACCCACTCCAGTATCCTTGCCTGGTGAACCCCATGGACAGAGGAGCTTAGCTGGCTACAGTTCATGGGGCTACAGTTCATGGGGTCACAGAGAGTCGGACACAACTGAGCGACTAACACTTTCCGCTTTCCATGAATGTCAGCTGTCAGTTCAGGTGACCAACGGTCGAGGTGGACCTTTACAGTAGAGGGATAGTGGGACCAGTGCTGGACACTGAGGAACACACAGATGCTGTGGGACAGAGAAGGGTAGGTTCCAAGAAGACTTCCTGAAGAGTTTTGTGAGAACGGAGTTGGTTGGGTCGAAGGGGGAGGCAGGGAGCCTGTGCAAAGGCCCTGAGGCAGGAGAAAGTGAAGCCCTATTGGGGCTGTCTGACCCAAGAGGAGGGAAGGAGTTGAGAAGCAGCAAGAGATAAACCTGGAGAACCAAGTGGAGGTCTGGGTGTGAAAGGCCTGACTAACATGGCAGCCTCTGCCCGGGAGACCACAGGGCACCACTGCAAGCTGTCACCCCACGGAGTGAGTCACCCATGGGCACTGAGACCAGCCACCCTGGGCAGTGGTGTGGTGCACAGGACACCACTCCCTCCCTGGACAGCATACTTATTTTGTCATTCAGGAGTTATAGCATCGCCTCCCTGCAGCAGGGATGGTGAGAATAGTGCAGTACAGTACATGGTTGCTCCCCAGCATTTATTGAGCACCTACTGTATGCCCCCCACTGTGTTATGTTCTGGGGATACACATGGGAACACAAATCCCTGCCCTCTAGTGGGGAGAGTCAGCCAGTGAACAAAATAAATATATAATAAGTTCCATGGGAACACATATGGTGTCAAAAAATAGAACTAGGATGTGGAGTGTTGAGTAGAGTGAGTGTGTGCACTTCCGGCTCAGGCAGTCAGAGAGGGCCTCCCTGAAACGGTGACTTTGAGCAAAGATGGAGATGAGGGCATGAGCCCGCGGACACCCAAGGGAAGAGCACTCGGGGCCAAGGGAGCAAGTGCCCTGAGGGAGGAGGTGCCTGGGAGTTTCAGAAAGAGCTGGGAGGCCACTGTGGCTGGAGTGGAGGGAGCAAGGTGATGTGGGGGTGGGGAGGGGTGGTCTGCTGCCACCTTTTAGATTTTAATCATACACACTTTGTTGTTTTTTAATTTTTTATTTTATTTTTGCGGCTCAAACAACACTTGTTATTTACATACAAACAAGCAATTTGGGCAGAGCTCCGCTTGGGAGGCTCGCACACCATGCAAGGCATCCAAGTCCTGCGTTTGAGGAGGGGTAGGGGAGGCCCTGGAGAAGGGAGGTGGGGATGGGAGGGGGAAGGGAGGCGAGAGGGGAGAGGTGGAGGATCCTCTTCCAAGACTCCATTTGCAGGGCTGGCAGTTGGACCCAGCTGTGACCTGGGCTGTGATGTCTTCCTGCCAGCCTTAGGAGTCTCAGGGTGTGAATTCTGGGCTCCGTTCATGGCCCATATTGGGGGTGTGGGGACCGCAGACTATACCTGTTGACAGGAGAAGGACCACCCTCTGCTAGAAGCCTCTGTGGACATTTAGTTGTGGCTTCTAAATGGAAGGCCAGATTTTTTATTTTATATTGGAGGATAGTTGATAAACAGTGTTGTGTTCAGCAAAGTGATTCAGTTATACCTATGCATGTATCTTTTCTTTTTCAAATTCTTTTCCCATTTAGGTTGTTACATAATTATGAAACTATACCCCTGTCTCAGACTGCTACAGCCTGAGTTCTAATCTAACCCTGCATTGATTTCATGCTTTGCTTTTTGCTCTTCATAAGCTTTAGTCTCTTTGCTTTTCCCTGTGTCCCTTCTGGTCTGTTCTCCACACGCTAGCCGGAGGAATCTTCTTAAAGTGTGGATCTTGTCAAAGTCCTAGGTCTTCACTTGTTGAATAAAATCCCTCGCCCTTACCAGGTGTCCACGTGACTTTCCAGCAGCCCGCTGCCTCTGAGGCAACACCTCCTGCCACCCCTAGCACCCCGCAGTCCCCTTGGCTTTGCACTGCTGCTCCTTCCCTCTGAAACCCTCTCCCACTTCCTGACATTAGCATGAATGTGTCCCCTCCAGGAGACCCGTCCTGGCCACCCCATCTAGATGCAGCAGGTGCTTTCGCCTGCCTCCATTCTCTATCTAATGCCTCCTTCCTTTATAACACTTACAACAGAGGTGATTTGTGTTTCACTTGTATTTTCCTTGCCCTATAGTCCTCAGCCTCTACATGAGCAAGGACCAAGTCTGCCTTGTTCACTTTCTGTTTCCAGCTCAGAGCCTGAAATCTGACACACAGTTGGGCCCCAGTGTTGAATACAAATTCTCCTGGAAACTACTAATTATCCCCAGAACAGCCAGCACCAGCTGTCTCCTACAAGGAAGGTGTCCAATTAATAGCTGCTCATTTGGTGTGACTTGAGGTCAGAATGTGGCCTCTAGACTTCTTCCTGCAGCTGTAAATCACTCTGTTGCAGATGCTGATTCCAGTTGCTTGAAAACAAGTGGCATCAAAAGTCAAGACTGTCACAGTCATAGTCGAACAAGTAAGTGTACTGATGTCATTTGTCATTGCTAATTTCCTGAAACCATTCATGAAACAACGTCATCTACTTCAGTAAGCTTTGAGACCCAGTGTTTGAGCAGGACTAGTTATTTCCCAAACAACACAGCAGAGAAACTGATGATTACTTTTATAAGTGTTATCAAATTTTTCTTTTCCCTTGGAAATGGAACTAGGAAAATTAATTAGAATTAATTAATTAATTAGAATTAATTAATGAGAATTAATTAATTAGGAGAATTAGCCAGATTGCATTTCTAAAGAGAGGTTTGTTTCTCCTGGTCTACTATGGATCCTTCTCTCAAAGGTACTCCAGGATAATAGCAATTCTGTTACCTTTCCCAGCACTGAGACAGATCTACACAGTATAGGGTCAATCCTGCTGGGCTTGGGTCTAACCATTTAACACATATTAAATCATGATCCTCTAACCTGTGCTTTGAGATAGGTACTGTTACTAACCCATTTGAGAGAGACAATAACTAGAGATATTTGGTTACAGAGCAAGAAGAGGTAAATTCAGGACCCAAACCCAGACTCCAGAGTCAGTTTTAACTGTGATACAATGGAACGAGAGAAATACCAGTTTTTCATGAAAAACACAACTGTAGGATTGGTTGTAGCTATGGGGCCTCAGTAGAACCTTACTGCTTGTCAGAAAGAAGAATGAAGGCATCATTCGACTGTCATGTCATTAATTCCAAACTTCGTGAACCAGTGTTGCTGGTCGCCATAAATTTGGTGTCTCTGTGAGTGTTTTGTAATTATTTTAGCAGAAGAGAACATTTCACAGCTCAATAAGGCTCCAAGTAGAGCGCTCGGTCATAAATTTGGGACATAACTCCGGGACATAACTCCATGAAGGAGCATTTCTCATGGTTTCATAAGAAGTTGTATGACTCAAAAATTTTTTTTAATTTTTCACTTTTTTTTGCTTCCCTAAAGGCCTCCAGAGTTCTCATCTATGGGAATTTGTGCGAGACCTGCTTCTATCTCCTGAGGAAAACTGTGGCATTCTGGAATGGGAAGATAGGGAACAAGGTATTTTTCGGGTGGTTAAATCAGAAGCCCTGGCGAAGATGTGGGGACAAAGGAAGAAAAATGACAGAATGACGTATGAAAAGCTGAGCAGAGCTCTGAGGTAAGTGAGCAGCACAAAATGTCGTGAGCCTGCCGGCACAGTTATAGCAACTGGTCGGCCGTAGGAAACGGGGCTTCCCAGCTAGCGCTAGTGGTAAAGAACCCGCCTGCCAATGTAGGGGACGTAAGAGATGCGGGTCGATCCCGGGGTCGGGAAGATCCCCTGGAGGAGGGCATGGTGACCCATCCCAGTATTCTTACCTTGAGAATCCCATGGACAGAGGAGCCTGGCGGGCTACAGTCCATAGGGTTGCAGAAGAGTCAGGCCCGACTGAAGCAACAGCACACACATAGAAAATTACACAGCTCTTTTTACTTGATAACCAAAAGGTCGTGGGACTACACTCTAGGTCTGAGTTTCAGGGGGGATTAGGGTTTGTAAACTGACACGCCATCCTTGCCATTCCCGGAAGTGTTCCCCGGGGATCACTCTGAGGCCATCTCACACACACACACACACACACACATATTTTGAGCTGCATGTGGTGAGGTTCCGTCTTCAAGATGTCTGGGAAAGGTTTAAGTGTAAGGTGATAAGAGGGTGTGAAAATACCAGGGTAACCAAAGCCTGGCCTCGTCACATGAGAGGAATGAGGGGGCGCTTGTGTTCTGTTGTTTTCCCGTGGTGTGACCTCTTCTGCTGTCTTCGCAGGTACTACTATAAAACCGGAATTTTGGAACGGGTTGACCGAAGATTAGTGTACAAATTCGGAAAAAATGCACATGGGTGGCAGGAAGACAAGCTATGATCTGCTCCATCATCCAGCTCATTTAATGGATTTCTGTCTTTTCAAACAATAGATTGCAATAGACATTGGAAAGTCCTTTTGAAAAAAAAAAAAAAAAAACACCTGCCAACGTGCTGATAAAATTTCTCCACATCTCAGCTTACGTTTGGATTCAGAGTTGTTGTTGTATATTTGGGGGTAATGGCCACAACCCTTAAGCAGTTCTTTTTTTTTTAACCCAAGGGGAGGAGGGAATGACCTTTTGTGGTACCCTGATTAAACATCACTTCCCTAGTGAAGAGTTGCAGAACCACGATGCCCAGTGGCATCAGTGCTGCTCAGAGAAAAAGGATCCAATTCTGCCATTTAGAGGCTCATCCAGTGCTCCCACTCCAAAAGCTCCAAAGTTTTCACATAGGGAACTGTGGCAGCTCACAAAGCAAAAAAAAAAAAAAGAAAAAGTGGTTAGTTTGTAGTTAACCTAGTAGGAGGGAGTGAGATGTGATAAGATAAACAGACAGATTTTAAATTGTTAAAGTCAAATTCCATAGTAAAGTTTCTTAATTAGTAAAGGAGCTAACCCATCAAGCTGATACATAATTGGCTTTAGCATAGTAAATTTTCTTAACCAGAATATCTTTTTAGCTGCTCAGCAAAACCCCCATGGCCATCCATTCAGGCTAACACACTTAAAATTAGGCACATTCTTAATTCTTGCTGAATTGATTCCCCCTCTTCTCCAGGGTAGGGAGCATCAGATGTGCAAAGAGTTAATCAACGACACTTGCATCAATTTCCAAGCCACTGCTGTTTCTATGGTTCAACCTCTCAACACAATAAAATCATAATTTACTGATCCTGTCTGTGGGCAAGACATTAAACCTTTATAGAGCCAGGAATTTCCTGACGGCTCTGTAATAGCCAATTAAACTGTGAGTCTCTCGTTTTGTTTTCCTACCTGACGGGTACGCAAGCTCTAAAACGCATTATTTCCTTGACAAAAATAGTGATGGTGGATTTACACCGGTGAATGTTCACGGGTTAAAGTCTGCACTGACGTTTTCTCATCAGTCACTGGTAGGTGAGCCATTAGTGACTCCAGCTAGGTGGACTGCCCCCAGGACCCCGTCCCCAGAGCAGGAAGCTTCATGTGACAAGGCACTGAACCACAAGATGGACTGAGGGCCTCCAACTTAAGAGTTTCACGTCAAAAGTAACTTGTTTTTAAAAAATGTGAATGACTGTAAAATAATCTATTTTTTGGATTCATGTGTTTCCCAGGTGGATACAGTTTATAAACAATGTGAATAAAATATTTAACATGTTACATTGTCTCTGGATTGTTCAGTTTAGAGAGGCCAACTCAGCAAACATTGCTCAGACGCTAATTTGTGTCCAACTCTTTGTGACTCCATGAACTGCAGCATGCCAGGCTTCCCTGTCCTTCACCATCTCCTGGAATTTGCTCAAACTCATGTCCACAGAGTCGGTGATGCCATCCAACCATTTCATCCTCTGTCACCCCCTTCTCCTCTTGCCCTCAATCTTTCCCAGCATCAGGGTCTTTTCCAATGAGTTGGCTATTCGCATCAGGTAGCCAAAGTATTGGAGTTTCAGCTTCAGCATCAGTCCATCCAATGAATATTCAGGGTTGATTTCCTTTAGGATTGACTGGTTTGATCTCCTTGCTGTCTAAATGATTCTCAAGAGTCTTCTCCAGCACCACAGTTCAAAAGCATCAGTTCTTGGGTGCTCAGCCTTCTTTATCGTTCAACGGTTCAACTCTCAGATCCATACATGTCTACTGGAAAAACCATAACTTTGACTATATGGACCTTTGATGGCCCCTCTATTAATATTTCCTACTGTTTAGGAGATGGAGATTCCTAGAGGACCCCACAGATGTAAGAGATACAGGGGAGTGATCTACCCCACCACCTTTCCTTCTGAAGACAGAGTTCTCCTCACAAGATGGAGTGCATGGACCAGTGGGGCCTACAGTAGTGTTATTGTTTGGTTTGCACACACACACATTTTTGTTGCTTGTGTTTGAGGTGGTGTTTTGTTTCTTACTGTGAATTAGTTGCCTTACTTGAAAATCAGGAACTGTATAGGCAAACTCAGATTACCAATTTCTTTTTAAAAGTCAGATCTGCGATCACTAATTTCTCAGTGCTGTGGCAGTAATTTCCTGGACGTGTGTGGAGAAGCGTTTGGTCACTGCTTCATGCTGCCTCATACTCTGAACTTTGTTTGTACCCTGTTGTGTTTAATTTGAGGTTTCTTATTTTTTTAATACAAGTTTTAAAGGTTATACTCCATTTACAGTTATTAAAAAATACTGACTATATTCTCCGTGTTGTACAATACATCCTTGTACCGTATTTTACACCCAATAGTTTGTGCTTCCCATTCCTCCACCCCTATTTTGTCCCTCCGCGACTAGCAACCACTAGTCTGTTCTCTCAGTCTACAAGTCCGCTTCTTGTTACGTTCACTAGTTATATTCACTAGTTATTTGTATTATTTAGATTCCACAAGTAAGTGATATCATACAATATTTGTCGTTCTCTGACTTATTTCACTAAGCATAATGATCTCCAGGGCCATCCATGTTGCTGCTAATGGCAAAATTTCCTTCTTTTTATGGCTGAGTAATATTCCGTTGTATATATGCACCACATCTTTATCCATTCTTCTGTCAATGGATGCTTAGGTTGTTTCCATATCTTGGCAATTGTAAACAATGCTGCTTTAAACACTGAGGCGCACGCATCTTTTTGAACTAGTGTTTTTGTGTTTTTCAGATATATATGTAGGAGTGGAATTGCTGGGTTACATGGTAGTTTTCTTATTTTTTGTTTTTTTGTTTTTTTTTGAAACTCCATACCGTTTTCATGGTGGCTGCACCAATTCACATTTTGTTTGTTTGTTCGTTTGTTTTTTCATATAACCAGAATACTTTTACATTTTGAAATTGGGACCCCTGTCCTAGCCAGGTGAAGAGGGAAGTACCATGTTGATGCACTGGATCAAAGCTCACAGTCCAGTTGAAAGAAGAGACTGTCCAGGAAATTGGCAATTATCTAACAGGAAGGGAGCTGGGAGCTTTCAGGCTACAAGCTTGGCAGTGAAAAAGCAGAACCAAGCAGCTCCAGGGAATGGCAGGGACTGAGGTGGGGGCCGGGCAGGCAGCAGTGGACTGTACACACTCACCACCTAAGAGATGCTGTCCCCCCAACCGGAGGTGGGCCTCAGGCAATTCAAAGAACAAAAAAATGAATCCTTCTGCTACTCAGTAAGTTCTCCTTCTGTAAAACCATTAAAGTAGCACTGTCTCTGTATGAGTTTCCAAGGCTGCCCAAAAGAAGTTACCAAATTCAGTGACTTAAAACTACAGAAATTCATTCCCTCACAATTTTGGAGGCTGAGCCCAAAATTAAGGCATCGGCAGGGCCACGTGCCCTCCATAAGCTCTAAGGAAGACCCCTTCCTTGCCCCTTCCAGCTTCTAGAGTTTCCAGGGGTTCCTTCACTTGTAGCTGTAAAAACGCAATCTCTGCCTCCATCTACATAGGAGTTGCCCATTCTCCTCTCCTTCAGTCTCTTAAAAGCTGACCTTGGAGTTTAGGACCCAGTCCAGGATGAACTCACCTGGCCATGCCATGCATGAGTGCTCAGTCATGTCCAACTCTTTGTGACTCCATGGACAGTAGCCCACCAGGCTCCTCTGTTCATGGGATTCTCCAGGCAAGAATACTGGAGTGCACTGCCATTTCCTTCTCCAAGGGATCTTCCTGACCCAGGAATCGAACCCACATAAGAGGAGTCTCTTATGTCTCCTGCATTGGTAGGCAGATTCCTTACCACTGTGCCACCTGGGAAGCCAGATCTCACCTGGAGACATTTGCAAAAACCTTTTCTCCAAATAAAGTCACCTTCACATGTTCCAGAGGTTGGGATATGGATATATTATTGTAGGGACCATCATTCAATCCACTATACTCCTTAAAATGTGAGTTTTACTTAAACATAGATTTTCATAATGTAATTCATTCCAGAGCAGAAAATACAAGGGTTATTTAAAATACCACGTTTAAACAAACAATCACAAAGCAAAATAACAAAAATGACAATGCAAAAATCACTTATCAAGCAGCCAAATGATAGAATAAGTATTTCCTTTGTAAAAAAAGAAAAAAAGAAAAAGACCACAGTAGAGCTTTCTACATGAGTGATTGAAACTCTCCAAAACTCAAAAGTATACAGAACTTTTTGAGTCCACATCTATTAACCTTTCACATCTTTAAAAGCTCTGATGGGGATTTTAAAGCCTTCGGTGTGCAGGTGAGAATGTGAGAAGCGAAAAGACATGTCCACACAAAAACACATACACAAATGTTCATAGCAGCATTATTCATAGTAGGCAAAAAAAGCGTCAACCACCCAAATGTCTGTCAACTGGTGAAAGCATCACTAAAGCACAGCCTATCCAAACAACGGGAGGTTATTTAGCAACAGAAGGCAATGAAGTACAGACACATGATAAAACATGTAAGAATCTTGATAACACTACACTCAGCGAAAGAAGCCAGTCGCTGAAGATCACATGTTGTTATGATTCCATTTAGATAAAACGTGCAATGTAGGCAAATCTATAGACAGATCCGTGATGGCCAAGCGTTACTGGGCAGGATTAAGTTGGGGGGGGGGATGGTGCGTGACTGCTAATGAGTACAGAGAGTTTTAGGGGGTGACAGAGATGTTCTAAAATTTATTGTGGTGTTGACTGCACAACTCCATGCATATGCTAAAAACCATTGAATCATACATTTTAAATGGACGGATTTTATGGTATGTGAAGTCTGTCACCAAAAGACAGCTGGGTTTCTTTTTTTAAAGGAAGGGTCAATGATCAACTGCGTCTAACACTGCTGAGAGGCTACGTAAGGTAAGGTTAAGAATGGACTTTGGGCTTTGGGCCTGTGTGTGTACGTGTGTGTGTGGCAAAACATACATAAAACTTACCATTTTTTAACTGCTTTTAAGTGTACAGTTCAGTGGCACATATATTCACACTGTTATGTTACCATCACCACCATCCACCTCCAGAACCTTTTCATCTTCCAAATGAAACTCTATACCTATTAAATAAGAATTCCCCACTCCTCCCTCCCCCAGCCCTTGGCGACCACCATTCTATTTTCTGTCTGTGTATTTGACTATTCTAGGTACCTCGTATAAGTGGAATCATACCATACTTCCCCATCTGTATCAGACTTATTCCACTTAGCATGTCTTCAAAATTCAGTCACGTTGAGTGTTCAGAATTCCCTTCCTTCTTAAGGCTGAAAAATATTCCATTATCTGGATATACATCTTGTTTATCCATTCACCTATTAATGAACCCTGAAGTTGTTTCACCTTTTGACCCTGATGAATAATGCTTCACATCCTACACATATCTCAAGTCCCTGCTTCCATCTCTTTTGGGGATATACCCAGAAGTGGGGCTCCTGGATGGGACCACTGGATTTTAGTGGCATGGAAGTCACTGGTGACCTTGACAAGGGCAGTCTGCTTGTTGGTTCAAGAAAGGACAGAGAGAGTGAAGATAGCAAGTAAAGGCAGTTCTTAAAAGACATTTTTTCAATAAAAGGGAGCAGAAAAAAAGAGAACAATAACAATAAATATCATTAACACTGCTGTATGTTATATATGAAAGCTGTTGAGAGTAAATCCTAAGAGCTCTCCTCATGAGGAAAAAAATTGTTTTCTATTTCTTTAGTGTTGTATACGTATGAGATGGCAAATGCTAACTAAAATTATTAGGCTGGTGCAATCGTAACTGCGGTTTGGGAGTGTGATTTTTAAATCATTATAATCAGGCTCAAACACATCTTTATTAATCAAAATAGGAACCACTACAATCAATACATTTTTGCCAATGAGAAATGTTTGCTTCTTCCTATAGTGTAAAAATCCATGCTACAGGATTCAACAAACTCTTGGAAAGCATTTTCTGCATCCTGCTGGCTATGGAAGCATTTTCCCTGCAAAAAGCTGTCCTTGCAAACTGCAGATTTCAGTGCATCTCATCGATTTGCTGAGCACACTACTCAGATGTAATGGGGTTCAGAAAGCTGTAGTGGATCAGACCAGCAGCAGACCACCGCACAGTGACCAGGACCTTTTTTTGGTACAAGTTTGGCTTTAGGAAGTGCTTTAGAGCTTCTTCTTGGTCCAACCACTGAGCTGGTTGTTTGTCACTGGCTGTCATATAAAATCCACTTTTCATCACACGTCACAGTCTGATCCAGAAATGGTTTGTTGTTGTTGCGAAGAATAAGAGAAGACGACACTTCAAAACGACGGGTTTTTTTTTTTTTTATTTTCAGTCAGCTCATGAGGCACCCTCTTATTAATTAGGCTTTTTTACCTTTCTAATTTGCTTCAATGCTAAACAACCACAGAGTGGCTGACGTTGAGTTCTTCAGCAACTTCTCGAGTAGTTGTAAGAGGATTGGCTTCAATGATCTTTCGAATTGGTCATTCTCAGCCTCTGAGGGCCGGCCACTGCGCTCATCTTCAAGCCTCTCATCTCGTTTCCAAAACTTTGCAAAACCACTACTGCACTGTACATTCACTAGCAGTTCCTGGGCCAAGTGCATTACTCATGTTGCGAGCTGTCTCTGCTGCTTTACAACCCATTTTGAACTCAAATAAGAAAACAGCTCAAATTTACTTTTTGCCTAACATTATTTCCATAGTCTAATGTAAATATAAAATAAACAGCAAGTAATAAATCATTATCAAAAAACATAAAGTGAGAAATTCACATTAAAATTATGTATAACATCACATTAAGAATGTATACCAACATCAAATGGCAAATTTCAACAATGCAAAAACCACAATTACGTTTGCACTAATGTAATATTATTATTTTGACCTCACCACACAACGTATGGAATATTAGTTTCCCAACCAATGATCAAACCTGGGCCCATGACTAGAGCACCAAGTCCTAACCACTGGACTGCCAGGGAATTCCCATTAATTAAACTTATTGTGATAACCATTTCATGATTTATGTGAGCTGAATCATTATACTGTACACCTTAAATTTATATGGTGCTGTATGCCAATTACTTATCAATAAAACTGGAAAGAAAAAAGGGAAAAATAAAATTCAAAGCAGTTAAAACTCATAATCAGATAAAAAGAAGCAAGCTAATGAACAAGAGATCTAAGTAACTTTCAAAGCTGGGAAATTTGCTGTTTTCTCAATAGAATAAAGTTCTGGCCCCCTGTACCTCAGAAGCTGTGTATAAAGGCTATTGGTTTAAACAAATAATATACTATCCTTGTGAAACCAGTTTTTTCAATTTTAAGGGTAAGTATCTGATAACAGGGTGCTTCCCTGATGGCTCAGCAGTAAAGAATCTGCCTACCAGTGCAGGAGACACAGGTTCAATTCCTGGGTCAGGAAGATCCTCTGGAGAAGGAAACGGCAACTCATTCCAGTATTCTTGCCTGGGAAATCCCATTGACAGAGGAGCCAGACTGGCTACAGTCCATGGGGTCGCGGAAGAGTTGGACATGACTAAACAACTAAACAATAACAATCTAATAACATGATATTCAGATTAAGAATCTTGAGACATTTCAAGTTACATATGGAGACTAAAGAAATCAAACACCAGTCTTCTATTTTTATTTACAGATTATTTTATTGGAAAAAAGAAAGCAAGTACAAATCAGTCTACTGCAATATCAGTGCTGTATCAGGATAAATGTAATTCCAAGTTTTAAAACATCTGATCAATTCAAAGCTGGAATAAACATCAAGTCGTGATGGTGCTGAAGTTATTTTCAAAAGACACCAATGTGTTCTTCCTCATAGGAACTTAGAAAAATTTCTCAGTAAATTATCTTTATCTTTTCTTCTTATATAATTAGTCATATTTTTATAAAATAGGCCATGAGATGATATGCAAACATTAATTTCACCAAAACTTCTTCTTGTCAAATAAAATCATATTTCTGCTAGAAACTTCCATTCTAGTCATTTTAAGTGAATAATCAGCTGTCAAAAGCAAATACATGTTTCTTTTAAATGATTGTTAAGCCCTAACCTTCATTCACCCACAGGAAAGTAGGATTAAAAGCCATTATTACATCATTTGCTATAGGAATCTGGATTATCATTTTACAGACACAAACTTGCATTTGCATGTCTAGCGCAGGAGAATCTTCCATCCAGCGATCAGTGGGTACAGGTGTGAACACCATGCTTTGCTTCATAGGCGGACGGCAACGTGGTGCAAGATCCGGGCCCCTGACCCTTAGAGATTAGCTTTCTCCCTCGAAGACAAGTGAGACCCATGCTGCACGTAGGTGTGAACTGTGTTCTGTTTCAAAAGGGCAAGACCAGCAGGTTAATTAACTCACTCGGGCAGAGACTCAATACTTATTTCTGCTTTCATTTGTGCTCAAATGAAACTAACAATGCAGGATTTGTCCACCTTAGATTCTTATAAGCATATGTGCTAAGTCGCTTCAGTTGTGTCCAACTCTTTGCGACCCTATGGACTATAGCCCCTGTGGAGGAGGAGATGACAACCCACTCCAGTATCCTTGCCTGGAGAATGCCATGGACAGAGGAGCCTGGTGGGGTCGGACACACACACACACACACACACACACACACACACACACACACACACACACAACAGTCTTATAAACAGCCAAGTGTGCCCATCCATGGCACATCCTCTGTCACAGCTGGGCTGCTCTGGGCTCACCTTAGGTTTCTCCTCATTGTATTTGTCCAAAAGAGCCTGGATGCGGGAGCCATATTCAGGATGGACATCACTGAAGTTCTTAACCTGAAACCAAATGAAAACCATGTGAACATCACCCTAGCCCCCTACCACGCCAGTCCCTAGTGTCTGCTTCACAGGATTTACTCCAGGGGGAGGAGGGACATGTCCACAGGAGGCAGAGCCACACAGCATTTAACAATACGGAGCAGGGCTTAGGTCCTGGATGTATCCTGGCTGAGCAACCCTGGATAAGTCATCCGCCTGAGCTTCAATACCCACTCCTCATGAAATAGCTGGGACAATCAAATCTATCTCATAGAGTTCAGTATCCACTCCCATAAAAACAAATGAGTCGATTAAATCTACCTTGCAGAGTATTGTGAGAAAAATGCATTAGGAGGTGAGCTACACTTACAGCAGGTAAAAAGATGACCTCAGAGGGACGCAACAAGTTACAGTGATTTGTATTAAGAAACGGGCCCCAACACTGCCTGAATTTAAAGTTAGCTGTATACACCATGTGCAAAATAGGTAGCTGGTGGGAAGCTACTGTCCAGCACGGGGAGCTCAGTTCAGTGCTCAGTGGTGACCTAGATGGGTAGGATGGGGGCGGGGGTTGGGTTGGGGGGGTCCAAGAAGAAGGGGATATATGTATACATATACTTGATTCGCTTTGTTGTACAGCAGAAACTAACACAACACTGTAGAGCAATTATACGCCAATAAAAAATAAAGTGAGATGTACAAACACTGGCCTGTGCTGGGCAGCTCTGCACACTTTAGGAAGGAATTCCTGACCAGGGGCTGATCCCTAGCAGACAGCAGGAGGTAGGGCATCAAGAACCCACGGAGGCCAGGCAGCTTTAGCGTACATGAGAGGAGAAGGCCAAGAGTTTGAGCCCAATTCTCTGCTTACAGTCTTACTCATTCTTCTAAGAAAGATGAGAAACAACCTGCCCCACCTATCTCACAGAGCAAATGTCAGGCTCTCTGGCTGAGTGAGACAGCAAGAAGTACTAGTGTCCAGGGAATCAAAGGGTTATCTTTCATACACACACTCATCAAACATGGTTTATAGAGCTCTGCCTGCAGAGAAGGCACCCAGCCTGCAAGGTACTTATCTCCAGGCCTTAGAACATACCCCAGACAGCTGCCCTTATGAACAGAGAACCAGCAACCAAGAGATAAGGGAAGGGCAGCGGTTCCTAAACTTATGAGAGGTTGACCCCGGGGGCAGCCAGGAAACCAACAATGAACAAACAGCACAACCAGCTACCATCGGGAATACCCTGGGACACCTTTGCTCAAAAGGTCAGCCTGAGCTTTGGAAGCAGCTCAGTTTTTACCCCAGAAAACTATTTCTAGTTGCTTCTGAAGGCAGGTTGGGTATCATAACATCGAGTAGTCAGGCACTCTTCAAACCACAGAGATGTAATCTATATTTCCTGTCATCTAAAGTCTAAGCAAAATTGTGGCAGGACCCACATTTTGATACTGGACTTTACTCTCTTAACATGGAACTTGGCTACAGTCAGATTGAATAGCATTAGGAGACAATTTGCCCTAAACTAATATTACACACTGGACAAAGAGTAAAGGATTAATGGATATGGTGTATCTACTGGAGGTAAGCCAGAGAAAGAAAAGAATCAGAGGTTGATAGGGGAGTCATACTAATTTTTTAAGTTTGCTTAACTCAAGTAAAATAGAAATGACACTTCTTTTGAAGGTTTCTCTCCAACAGCCGCACTCTCCCACCCTGCCAGCAAGTGTCACTGTTCAGCTTACAAAGTATCACTTACGCTTTCTTCTGGATAAAAAGCTGTGCGTCTTTCAGATGGCCAGCAATGTTCTCACACAGGCGTTTCCTCTGCTCCTCATTCAGTACTTTCAAATAGAAAGCCCGCACCTGCTCATTGAAAAGAGAGGGGAGGAATTCAGATAACTATTTTACCATGAACAAAACTGACCCAAACCCCACTTTTGAAATGAAGATGCAAGATTTCTCATTGCTGTAAGAATGAAGAAAGGCTTTGCAATTTTAAGAATAATTTAAAATTATAGATGAAACTGTCACATGTTGAGTTCCTCATTCTTTGTTTTAAGTCAAACAGGAAGATAACAGGGGACTTCCCTAGCCGTCCAGTGGCTAAGACTCCATGCTTCCAATGTGGGAGGCATGGGTTCAATCCCTGGTCGGGGAACTGAGAGCCCACATACTGCGGGGGCATGACCAAAAAAAAAAAAAGGAAGATAATAGCTCATAACTTCTTTTTAATAATGTCTTTTGTGGTCACTGCTTATAAATCTCTTATAAATAAAAGGCAGTGTAGCTTACAATTAAAAAATGCCACCACACCTTAATACTGACAAGTGCAGAATGTGCTGTCATCAAATGTAAGCTTAGCACAATACAACCTTTGTTCAGTTCACCCAGAACCAAAGAGGACACACCCTAACCATTAATGAGGTCCTTAGCTACTCAGAAGCCAAGATTTCTTAGAGAAGGCAGATGTTAATAGTGATATTTTGCTTACATTACTGAGTTTGCTTCTAAAATTAATACCAAAAGGTTAAAATTAAAAGAGCAAAGTAATACGTATATGAGTCCTAACAGCCTTCGCTCATTTCTGAAATCAGCCATTTCTCAGCTATCGCTCTAACTCTATTCACCATTTCATTCACTCATTCACTGAGCAAGTATTTATTACTCACATACCTATAATGACACTATTCTATGTACTGTTCTACTAATGTTTATAAAGTCCAAAAACATCAAATTATCCAAGGTAGCAAATTTATAAAATATCAAAACTTCAGTTTTTATAAGTAAGTTACCAAATATCAGAATATAATACTATTTTTAAAATTTGAGCAAACTTTAAATCTGATATTAAAAATCTTTAGACTTTTAGGTATTAACAGAATCCAATCAAAGTACTGCATGTGGGAAGATCTAAATAGACATTTCTTTAAAGAAGATACACAGATGGCCAACAGACATGAAAAAAATGTTCAACATTGCTAATTATTAGAGAAATACAAATCAAAACTACAATGAGGTATCACCCCACTCCAGTCTGAGCGGCCATATCATAAACTCTAGTGGCTCAGACAGTAAAGAATCTGCCTGCAACGTGGGAGACCCTGCAACGTTCGATCCCTGGGCCAGGAAGATCCCCTGGAGTAGCAAATGGCAACCTACTCCAGTATTCCTGCCTGGAGACTCCCATGGACAAAGAAGCCTGGCGGGCTGCAGCCCATGGGGTCACAAAGAATCGGACACAACTGAGCGACTAAGCACAGCACAGCACATGCCTGGCTAACAACCACCAATCATACACAGCTCGGCTGCTCACTACAGGAGGGCATGGACTCCACAAAGGAGACAGATGTTCCATTTTATAACCAGATGAGGATGCTGAGCTAATCTACTCACTCCAACACTTTAACCACAGACCTTTAAGAGCAGGATCAAATTCCTATTAACAAAAAAGTGACATTTTTACTAGTCTATACAAAGTGAGATAATTACTTTTTTTTCAAGTGTAATATGTCTGCAGTAAGGGTACCAAACGTAAGTGTGAAGTTCACTGTGTGAAGGACACTGATGTGTTACAACCACCCAAATAAAGAAAACATCACTCACATCTCAGAAATGCCCCTACCGTACCCCTCCTCCCAGTCCCCTTTCTCCAACTGACTCCCCAATTGTTTTTACTTCTACCATTATAAATGTTTTTCTTTACTTCTCTTGGAAATGTACACAAATGGAATCATGTGGTCTATACTCTCGTTCTATTGTTCAATTTCATGTTTGTAAGATTCATCTGTGTTACTGCTTGTTGGAATACTTCATTAGTTTTCATTGCTGTACACTGTGGGAATATACTACGGTTTATTTATCCGAGCTTTCGTTAATGAACACTTGGGTGATATGAAGAAACTGTTGTACATGTCTTCTGCTGCTCATATGTACACATTTCTGTTTGGAATCTATGTTAAGAGCGCACTTACTAGGTCAAAAGACACGTACATCAGAGTGGATACTGACAACCAGGTCTCCAAAACACCTGAACCAATTTACACTTATGTGAGAGCTGTTTCTCATTTTAGAAATACTGGATACATAGTGCTTTTAAGTCTCGTCATTCTTGTGCACTTGCAGTAGTACCTCTTTTTAGTTTCATTTTGTATATTCCTGATAACTAGTGAAATAAATGACCTTTCCATATGTTTTCCAGTCATTTGGATACTTCTTTTGTGAAGTACCTATTCAAGTCTTTTGCCCATTTTTTATATTCATTTGTCTGACTTTTTCTTATTGCTGTGTGGGAGTTCTTTATATGTACTGTTCGTGGGTTGTTTGTTATTTAGAGGAAAGCAAACTGTGGCTTTGGAGAAGGCAATGGCACCCCACTCCAGTACGCTTGCCTGGAGAATCCCGGGGATGGGGGAGCCTGGTGGGCTGCCATCTATGGGGTTGCACAGAGTCGGACACGACTGAGCGACTTAGCAGCAGCAGCAAACTGTGGCTTGCATCCTCAATCTCTAAATGGTTTCTCATAATGAAGGGAAGTTCTTTTTTTCTCTCTTCATGAGCGAGTCTTGACAACATCTACTGCTGTCTGCCAGTTCAGTAATCCTCTCTTCAGTTATGTTTAATCATCTTTTAAACTCATTTACTAAATGCTTAACTTTAGTTGTTCATTTTCCAGTTCAGTATGTCCATTCAATTTTTTTAATGTATTTTATTGGCCACACTGCACAGCTTGAGGGATCTTAGTTCCCCAACCAGGAATCAAACCTACATCCCCTGCAGTAGAAATGCCGAGTCTTAACTACTGGACTGCTAGGAATGTTCTCTCAACTCTTCTTTTATAGATTAAAGTTCTCAATGATGCTCCAAGTTGTCATCTCTTTTCTATTTTCTTAAAAATATTATTTGCAGTTATTTTAAAACCTTTATCTGACAATTTCACTATCTGGATCTCCAGTAGGTTTGCTTCTTTTGCCAATTTTGTTTTATTTTGTTTTTTTCTTCCTCTTGATTTTTCAGATATAAGGTCTTAAGTGTTGGGTATGCCTGATAATTTAGTACTGAATGCTAGATATTTGCCCATGAAAAAATAAAGAGATAATCTGAGACTCTATTTTCAACTCCATCTAATATGGGAACTGATTTATGAATAAAGATGGTGTCCCTGAATTCAATTTGAGACATATTAGACACTTTAAAAGGGGAATATATGCAGACATTGAGAAGAATGATGAAGCAACTCTCACAGCAGACAAAGGGCCCATTACCTGAGTGAC
Organism: Okapia johnstoni; assembly: GCA_024291935.2. NCBI lineage: Eukaryota > Metazoa > Chordata > Mammalia > Artiodactyla > Giraffidae > Okapia > Okapia johnstoni. Next base: position 14,718,780 of record CM044325.1, read on the forward strand.
ATTGTCTTCGTTGGCACTGTTGAAGCGCTGTACATCCCCAGAAAAGTGAGTCCTATGTTCCAGGGCAGAAGGCTGATGCTCGGGAGCACTAAAGCTATTGGGGTAGTAATTTGGAGCCCCACCTTTAAATGAAAACCACATACATTCACTTGGGGAGTTAGAAAATGAAGTAAGTCTACAAAGAGTCAACAAAATAAGAAATAAGTTCAAGTGAGTGACAATTATATATATGTGTGTGCATGTGCACACGTGCCTGTGTGCACATGCCATGCACATATGATTTTTAACTCCCCATATTTAGCTATAAGCAGCACCCAGATTCTTAGAGAATACTGTCATCTGCTCGCATGTCCATCTCCCTCTGCATCTTACAGGAGAGATCTCAAGTTCCCTTTGAACACTCAGATGGTCCCACCTCTACAGTCTTCTGATGCTTACCAGGACAAACATGTTTATATAAATCTGGTTTGGCCCCCATAGAAGATGACACCCAAAGACACATTTCAAATTGGAGGGTTTCAATTGGGCCTGGGCACAGTTCAAACATGGAATCACGGAATTCCCGGAAGCAGCTCAAAGTTTTAGCTCTGCTCTTTCAATCACCAGACACACAGACTGAGCCCTGAGACGCTCACTGACTGCTGCAGGGTGACGTAGTGGTCAGTGCTGGATCTGGAATCTGGAATTTTTGTCTTTTCCATTCCAGCACATACTACATTCCCATCACCGGACTCTACTCCACTGTTTCTTAAAGGTGTTTAAGATGCTCAGGGTATCTTTCCTTTATTGACTACGACTTTATTTAATTCTATTGGGCTGGCCAGAAAAGTTCGTTTGGGTTCTCTGTTTAACATCTTACAGAAAAACCCAAATAAACTTTTTGGCCAACCAACCCAATAGCTTCACTTTTGCTTCTCTCTACAGACACATTTTTAAAATATTTTTTTAACTTCAATATTTCTAATATGTCACCACTGATTTCTCTGGACTTAGCAAAAATAATGACAAATGCAATCAAAACATGTATTAAGACTTCTAGAATAAATTTTGAGGCTTTTTTTTTCTTTTGGCATGTTTATTTTCCCAACTATACTCTGCTTCAGCTGATGCAAACAGAAGCTTGTGTTATCTGAGTACACACCGCCTAAACAGAAAGGATGGCTTGAAAAAACATAGCAAGTGGTTTGAACAAACCAGTCTGGGTTTAGAATTTTACCCATGTCCCTGCTGGAACAGACAATCCAGGGTGGATACATCACACTGTCCACCGCACTAACAAAGGAACCCAAAGCACGTAGGAATACAGGGGCCCCTTACTCCCATGGAGTCCAGTCACCAGCCCTAGAAATTCATTCCAGGTCAGCCACGTCCACGTGAAAAGCAAAATTCTCCAATAACCACCACAGGGATTCTCTGTACTAAGAATCAGTTCTTTGAAATGTGCCAGTTTGAGTAACTTTAACATTTTATTTCCAAAAAAGCTCTGACCTTTACTCAAAGTTGGAGTTGTCCTCAAGTCATTGACTACTGGGAAAGATTAAGCTTTTTCATCAAACTGCAAGGGGACAGGTCAAACGTTCTACTTTTAAAATTAGGCAAAAGGTGTCAAAGTAGTTTTCTCATATGTACGCCACTATAATAGTAGACAAGAACGGTAAACACAAAAGCAATTACTTATTAATGACATCCCCAAATATATATGAACCACTTTAATACAGCTGGGCTTCCCTGATAGCTCAGTTGGTAAAGAATCCGCCTGCAATGCAGGAGACCCTGGTTCGATTCCTGGGTCAGGAAGATCCACTGGAAAAGGGATAGGCTACCCATTCCAGTATTCTCGGGCTTCCCTTGTGGTTCAGCTGGTGAAGAATCCGCCTGCAATGCAGGAGAACTGGGTTCGATCCCTGGGTTGGGAAGATTCCCCTGCAGAAGGGAAAAGCTACCCACTCTAGTATTTTGGCCTGGAGAATTCCATGGACTGCATAGTCCACGGGCTTGCAAAGAGTCGGACACGACTGAGCGACTTTCACTTAATACAGCCAGGCTCAACAACAAAAGAATCAAGGAATATTAATAAAAAAAAAATCACTTCAGGATAAAAACACAGAAGACAGACAGAGAAGTACCAATTACTTTGGGCAATCATACAGCAACACGTCAAACCTCAGAGAGCAGAAATACTGCAACCACCCAATACACTCAGTGAGCATATTAACTTGTTGAATATTTGGAAGAGGCTTAATGATAATAATCATAACAAAATGCAAGGCACAAAATTATACATATATAAGCTAATCTTACATGTGCAACAAATATTCACAGAAGAGACTGGCAAGAAATACAGCAAAATCAATGTCAGTAATAAAATTAATTAAAAAAAAAAAAACCTGCTCCCTAAGTTGGATGATACCCTGCAGCAGCCAGTGTGAAAGATCTTTCTCCCTGCCTTTCACTGTCAGATGGACAGCAAGTAAACTCTGAGGTGGGAACTCTCAATAAAACATATAAAATAGATAAAAGTATGGAGCGTCCTCAGGCAGCTGAAACCTTCACTGCTGGGCAAGAAATACGTGGTGGGCACAGGCAGCCATGTGGGGCTTCCACAGAGTAGGAGGCCCCTGGGGCAGCCTGAAAACGCCTGGGCTGACGGGGCGCCCCAACCCCTGCCCAGCAGTGCCCCCCGGAACCCTCAGAGTGAGCCACCTTCTGAGGCTTACCCTGATTGTCCATCATGCACATGGGGCCGTCGCGCTGGTAGTTGGCCACTCGAGCACGGTAGGGACAGTTCACAGGTATCTGGAGATAGTTGGGTCCCAGGCGGTGCCGGTGAGTGTCAGGATACGCAAAAAGGCGGCCCTGCAGTTAGAAAGGGAACAGACGCTGACAATGTGCAGTAACAGACAAAAGAGAAACAGCCCGTGAACTTCACTGGCAAGCGTCACACGCAGAGCACCGCCAAGCCCTGACTGTCCGCCCAGTAAAGACCAAGGCTTCTTCTCTCTCACAAAATGAGTGCTTCCTAACTGAACGGTCCTTAATCTTCCACATCGTGCAGCCAAAGAGCCACAAATCTTCACATCTCTTCTAGATCATAACTCCTTTTTCCTCAAATGACAAGTTAGTGCCCAGGCTTGCTTATTCCTGGGACTTCCCTGGAAACCCAGGGGTTAAGACTCTAATGCAAGGGGGACAGGTGTGACCCCTGGTTGGGGAACTAGGATCCCACATGGTAAGTGGTGCAGCCAAAATATAAAAAAATAAATAAGAAATAAAAATGATTTCTTGTTTTCAAGGACACACTACATTGCAAAACAAACTTGCTAGAACCCAACTAACTGTAGTCATGAACTAATTCCATTCCTCCCCACTCTCTCACTCTGGGGGGGGGGGGGTCAACCATTTGTTTTTAACAAAAAGAAGCAGATTTCTACAAAACCAACTGTACAGGAAATTATTAAAAAAAATCAACACCTTTTGTGTTGCAGCCTGTTTATGTCAGATACACTTTGAGCTCTGAGACTTTCTAGATATTAACAAAGAAAGCCATGGTATAGGACAATGGCCACACAATGACACAAGGGCCCCAATCAAGATTAAACTAAATCACATATTTACCAAGGCAGGAGGTTGTGCAATTTCTTTCAATTAGTGTTGAAACAAAAACCTTGATGATTAACTCCATATAAATCTTAGTATCCAATTATTTAAATATTCTCATTATTCAAAGCTCTACTCATAAGCAGTTTTCTTTAATTGACTTTACTATTGGCCTTGAATCTGAAAGAATATTCATGCATGCATGCACGCTAAGTCACTTCAGTCATGTCTGACTCTTTGCAATCCCATGGACTATAGCCTGCCAGGCTCCTCTGTCCATGGAATTCTCCAGGCAAGAAAACTGGACTGGGTACCCATTCCCTTCTCCAGGGGATCTTTCCAACCCAGGCCTCGAACCTAGGAACTCCTGCACTACAGGCAGATTCTTTACCATCTGAGCCACCAGGGAAGCCTGAAAGAATATTCTTATATCACTAGTTCTATGGGCCAGTCAAAACACAAATCAAGTTGAATAGGGCAACTGATGTGATTATTTCATACCAAATCACTCAAGCCAACATGCTTAGCCCAGTCTTGCTGTTCTGTCCATAATCTGCTCTTGGCTGAGTGACTCTACCTCCCATAATCATGAGTCTAAAGTGATATTTGGGGACTTCCCCGGCAGTCCATTGGTTAAGATTTCACCTCCCAATGCAGAGGGTGCAGGTTCGATTCCTGGTCAGGGCACTAATAAGATCCCATACGCCTCTTGACCAAAGAAACCAAAACATAACACAGAAGCAACACTGTAATAAATTCAATAAAGACTTTAAAAATGGTCCACATCAAAAAAAATCTTTAACAATATTAAAAATAAAGTAATATTCAGATGACTGGCCATGCAACCGTGAACAAAAGCACCTATAGATTGGATGCTGGTTGCCTCTTTCTGCCCAAAACAGACTAAGATGTCCTCTAACTATACCAGTAAGACAGAAGATACAGCTGAGCCATCATATTATTCTGGTTTTGTGTCACCTTGTGTTTATAAGGCATCCCCATCCCACCTGCAGGTAGAGACCTTCCAAGTTAAGGCTGAGAAATGCATACAGCAAGGCCACACCCTGACCCCAACTTGAATGAAGGCCTTACCCAGGGCCCTGTGCCCACGCTCCTTGCTGGGCTGGGGTGAGAAAACAGAGCAAAGCTCTCCCACTCAACAGTCAACTTCTCCAGGCCTGACAGACTGTGAAGCATGGGAGTGAAGAAGGGCTGCCCCTGCATCACCAGGCACTCAGGGGACAGTCTGTGCGACTCACGTCATACCACTGAGTGCTTTTCACCATGGTCCAGTTTACACTTTGTATCCCAAAGTTTTAAGATTGAATAATGTTCAACAATAATGTTGAAAGGCAATGAAAACACTGTCCATTACTGTACAACTACTACCACCTGGGCATGCGTTAGTTCCCATCAGAGTGATTTCCAAGGCCCCCTCACTGGCTCTCCTTTTCCGAGCCATCCTCCAACAACGTCACCCTAAATATTTCTGCCAAAAGACTCTTCCTGAGGCCCCATGCAGATTCTATTACTTACCTACTCAAAAAACCTTGGACAATTCCTCAGTGGTCATCAAAAGGCTAACTAAGTACAATAGTTCTCCCTGCTGTATGGCCTCCTGTTATAGCAGCCACGACAGTCTCTCAGTATACAGGTACTCAACTCACAGCAGTCAAATTAAATTAAAAATTAATATAAATTTATTTTCTATAAAAGGTTCAAATGTTCCCAATGTCAAAGCAAAAAAAAATATTATTTTAAAAAAACACAGGAAACTTAGTTCACCTCCGTGGACAGTGACACCTGAACTGGACACTTACATAAGAAATAGCCGGCAGTCACTGTGGTCTGATCTAGGGTAAGAACTTTAACCTTTGTACCATGATCACAGTCTAAGGACACAAAAGATTGATTTACTCAATAATTATTAAGCCAGTTATTTCCCCATTAATTTCTGATCCAGATAAGAATTTTTCACTCTTTTTACTCTTGAAAAAACATACTGGGAAGTGGTGAAAAAATACTGAATGTCTAGGAACATTACTGGAGAAGGCCATGGCACCCCACTCCAGTACTCTTGCCTAGAAAATCCCATGGACGGAGGAGCCTGGTAGGCTACAGTCCATGGGGTCGCTAAGAGTCGGACACGACTGAGCGACTTCACTTTTACTTTTCCTTTCATGCATTGGAGAAGGAAATGGCAACCCACTTCAGTGTTCTTGCCTGGAGAATCCCAGGGACGGGGGAGTCTGGTGGGCTGCCGTCTATGGGGTCGTACAGAGTCGGACACGACTGAAGCGATGCAGCAGCAGCAGGAACATTAACAAAACAAATGGTAAAACCCACTGCCTTTAATCAATGGAAACACAAACTGAGCTTGTAAAAATCATCTCTGGGTCTCTTCTTACACATGCCATCATTTTCTCTTTACATGAGAGAGAAAATGAATACAGTTATGCTGATCAAATGTTATAATCAGTTAATGGTATTCCCCATCCTTGATTAGAGACTGAAAAAGAATATCCCACAAATACCTAAGGTATTTCTACTATAAATTCTTTTCAAGTAAGAGCCTAAATATCAAAGTTACCATATTGAGGGACTCACTGTGAAATTTGTTTTATCCTGTGACGCTCATTTAAGGATGTTTCATTCAGTCCCACAGGAACTAAAGACCCAGACCAACGTTTAAGTGATGTCCTAGTTAATTCTTCATATAAAGATCAAGCCAAATTACACTGTGTGTGTGTGTGTGTGTATGTGTACACACACACATGCAAGGGCACACGGGCATGTACACACACTCCTGCCTCAGAACCTCTCGATCAACTAGGTTTACCTGAAGCATTTTGTCAGGGCTGGGCTCGATGCCGGGTGGCATGTTGCTTGGGTCAAAAGCCAACTGTTCAACCTCAGCAAAGTAATTAACTGGATTCCGGTTTAAGACCAGTTTACCAACTGGGATAAGAGGGTAGTCGTTGTGAGGCCAAACCTAAAAATAATGTCATATTCACAATTACTAGACAACCAACAGAAGGAAATTAAATTACTCATAAAAATATCAGCTTTCAAATACAATGAAGCCAATGATAATAAGTGAAAATAACATTTTTGAATCTAATAAAATGGTAAGAACTTAAGGTGAGTGCATTGGTTGAATCTTTTGCAACAGTAAACAGGAGTAAATATTGACATTTTCACTGGGCAAAAGTACATCATCTCATCAAAATTTGTTCTCTGCTAATAACAATATATCAGGCCACCCAGATGAACTCATTCAGTAAAGTTATCAAACAGGAACTGGAAGGGAGATGCTGGTGAGCCCTCATTCACAGGCTAGGAAACTCTTAGGTGGCACCAACTGTTCTGTACACAACTTATAAATGCTTGACTACATATTTTTTAAATTAGGTGTGAGGACACTTTAAAAAGAAAACAATTTAGTTGTTAACTGACTCACCTTAGTAAGATCAAATGGATTAAATGGAAAAGTTTCTGCCTCACTAAATGTCATGACCTGGATGTATAAAGTCCAGGAGGGGTAGTTGCCTGTGGCAATGGCATTGAAAAGATCCCGGAGGCCATAGTCAGGATCTTCATGGGCAAGTCTTGCTGCATCTTCAACAGAAAGGTTTTTGATGCCCTGGTCAGTCTATAGGAGAAAACAAAGAAGCTCAAACTGAAACGTATTGGCAAAGTTATCAAACTTCAATCAGTAATTCATCGAGGGATTATGAGTGACACTCTCCAAAGACTGGATTTTCCTTGTAACAGTAACTAACTCCCCTCTTCAAACCTGACACAAGTATGAATTTATCAGTAAGAAATTCTATTTGCTTATCCTGATTCTTTTCAATGTCCAGGGAATCTGTCTACACATTTTATATTTAAAATTAGTCTTTCTTTCCCTTTACGTATTCCACATTATTTGAATTTTTTAAATTGTTGACACATAGTTCACTTTCAATTTTTCGCTCATGTAGAAAATGCTACATTACTGTCTTCAGACAAGCCAAAACAATTTTTGCTATAAAGTATACATAACATATGATTTATCATTTTAACCATTTTAAAGTGTTCAAGTCAGTGGACTTCTCTGAGTACATATCATAAAATGGAGTTGTTGGGTCATATGGTAATTCTATGTTTAATTTCTTGAGGAATTTCAAAACTGTTTTCCAGAGTGGCTATTATTTGAATGTTTATACTCATGCTATTTCAGATCAGAAAAAAAAAATCAAAATATATTTTAAAAGTAAGCAAATGGTTCATAAAATTAAAGGACTTTCCTCCTTTTTTTGCATGAAGTAATTTTTTAAATTCCCTGTCTTATAATATCTCAAATCAGCTACTGAGATTGTGCTCAGCTAGTATCCCTCCATCCCAACTCTCTTCCTTTTTTAACTTTTTTTAAAGAAATCACAGAATCACAGTTTATAGAGCTGAAAAGAAATATAGCATAGCCACTCAAGCAGTTCACCAACTATGAGCAACCAAAAGTACTGGGTTGGCCATAAAGTTCATTCAAGTTTTTCCATAAGATGAATGCAACTGAACTTTTTGGTCAACCCAATAGTATTAATATTCTGACTTTCAAACAAGCCATTAAGCCCCAAAGATGTTAAGTCACTTTCACCAGAGCTCCTATTATCATCCCATCCTGCTCTTCAATAGAGTTTCCACCGCTATCTTATTTTGAAAGATCCCCAACAAGTCAGGCACCACGTAAATATTTCCTTCACAAAAGTCACCTCTAGAAGGCTGGCCAATGTCTACCACGGAAATCCAAGCTCTCTCTAGCCAGTGGCAGGACTTTTTTCAGCCTGTTAGATCTTCAGAATTAGAAAATGAAAGTCACCATCTGCAGATAACCCAGTTAATACACTAAATTGTACAATATTATTGCAATACCTTTCTGATTTTAACTGAATCCCCTAGGTTTAGAAAAGCATGACCTTAGGTCAGAATAATCCAGATTGATGAATCTATTAGATCCCATGCTACCTCAGAGCCCTTGGCTGAACAGACCCGTAAGCAACCCAATCTTTCCAGGGCCACTGACAGCTGGTACTATTACCCAATTTCACCGTGACTAAACTGGAGCTCAGAGAACCTTTAATAATGTGCCAAGAGACAATTATCTAGAAGAAGGAAGATGGGAGTTCAGATTGTTCTAACTGCAAAGCCACGACCACACTAGCTGTCCCAGATACAATCACTTAGTCTTGCTCTAAGTGACACTATGCTGCTTCTTTTGGCAATTACAAACCAATGGGTTAACCGTCTCCTGTAACTGTTCCTTGCCAAAGATTATAGATCCAAGTCATAAATATAAACAGGGATGACAATTTTCCTGTTTGATACACTCACCGAAGCTGTTCAGATAATGGTTAAATAGGACAGAACAAAATAGGTCCTTGGGATATCATTAAGTGGGAGCCTGTATATGTCATGAGTCCACTTCTGTCTCTGCTTATTTTAGCAGCAGTATTTGGAAACAAGTTCTTAAGCAACCAGAGGTTTTTTTAAATAAACTTCTAGAGTTCTCTGTAAATATTACTTATTTTAACCAACGCCAAAGTCATATTAAGAGAACCCGTGAAAACACCTCAATTAAAAGATTCTCAAAATATGCCCCAAAAGTAACTGATCTGATCTGATTGTATGAAAGCAAATGAAAAAAAAAAAGAAAGAAATTTTGGGCTGGAGGAGCAGCAGCAGCCAGGTGGCACAGCATACCTCCCCAGCTCCCACTGCTGCCATGAGGAAGGTCAGCTCAGAAGTTGGGAAGGGGTGGGGAGAATGAGGAGCCCAAGAGGAGATCTGCAAGGCTGTCAGCTAAACCTGCTCCTGCAAAGGTGGAAATGAAGCCCCAAAAGGCAGCAGAAAAGGATAAATCTTCAGACAAAAACATGCCAACAAAAGGCTAACAGGGAGGAACAAAGGGAAAACAGGACAAAGTGGCTAATCGAGAGACTAAAGATGATTTACCTGCAGAAAACAGAGACACATAACAACGAGAAGAGCCCAGCCTCTGATGAAGCAGGAGAGAGAGAAGCCAAGTCTGATTCATATCACACACCCAGTCCTATCAGTGGTCCCTGTCTCCCTTCTTATATAATCCAGAGAGATGTGTTTTTAATCAACTATTTGATAAATGCAAGTTTTTTAGTAGCTTTAGAAACAGTTTTAAGAAGGAGGGAATCTTGGGACTTCCCTGGACTTTCCCAGTATTTAAGAATTCACCTCCCAATGCAGGGGATGTGGGTTCAATCCTTGATCGGGGAACTAAGATCCCACATGCTGTGGGGCAACTAAGTCCATCTGCCACAACTAGTGGACCCATGCACCAAAACAAAGACTCAGCATGGCCAAAAAAGTAAATAAATATTTTTTTTTTTTTAAAAGAAGGAAAGTATCCCACCTCATCCAATTTTTTAAGTATAAATGCTTTAAAAAAAAAAATAAGATCATTTGCTGGTTGGTTATTTTTTGGTATAACCAGAAAATAGTGGGATATTGAATATGGGAGGCTTTGATTGTCTTGGGTGTCAGCTTAACAACTCCATAAATGGGGATAGCTTTTCTATCCTATAATACAAAGCATATTATATAGCACTTTGGAGTTAGTTGCGCTCTTAATGTCATGAACACTTTAAATCACTTCTCCTATGTTGTTTTTGGTAGAATTGTTCCCTAAATAAAGCAAACCACTCCTTGATCTTGGCTCGCTTTGTCAGAATCTTATGCATCCTGTAACATCTTTGGTTGTGGAAGTCCAGTTTTCCTAGTAACTTTGTTAACGTGCTACGAATGACTGAAAATTCATGTATGTAGTATATATGATATTAAATTGTGAATTAGTAGGACTTATGATATAACAGTATATTAACATTTGAAGATATTGGTACTTGATATCCCGTTAAGGAAAATTTGCCTCTAAATTTTAAGCTAGAAAATCACTGAAACATTTAGGAAAGGATCACAACTACATGATATTTTTAGATTTTTGGTACATATGTTACAATTGTGTACAAATTGAAATGTCTGTGTACTGATCCTCAAAACAACCAATAAAAATCTCATTTATGAAAGAAAAAAAACAATTTTTGTTCCCTGAAATTTGTAACTGATTTTTTTTATGTGTGGTGTTCATAATAAATCCTTAAAAAAAATAGATGGATGAATTTAAAAGTGAGGAGAAATATTCTGAGAAAGACAGCATCAGATGTTGAAAATGAGAATGAGATTGCTATTACAAACAAGAATGTCCCAATTCTGTCTTAAAGCCCTCCTGGACCCCAAAAGTATCTGTACTCAGAACAATGTACTCAGGGCTAGGAAAGGCAAAGCAAAAATGTAACACCTGACTGTTTGCTAACATCTGACTCTAAACTCCAATAAAGAACTCTAGGCTAAACCAGGGAGGAATTTCCTTTTACCTAGCTTGGAGGCCTCTATTATCTCTTTATCTTTGATCTAAAACCTTAGATCTTCCTTCTCCAGGAGAAAAAAAATATATATCAATATGCACCTGCCAGCACCAAATGAGCACTTGCCCAAATATTTATGCCAGAGCTCCCAGGGTCCAGAAAGAAAAAGCTTGACTACTGATAGCAGCTGTGTGCTCTGACCCTCAGCCACATGAAGAGACCAAAGAGAGACTACTTTGTTCTAATTGGGCAGCCTGAGTATTTACTCAGGCAGTGGCCAATAAGATAATCACAGTCCTAATCAACCAGATACTTGTCATTCTTGGGGGTGGAGGTAAGGGAAAGGTGGAGAAGGCCAGGCCTTGATCCTTGCCCTATCCTCAGGAGAAGTAAGGAAACGTGGGTATTAGAAGCCTTCCACCTCCTTCACCAAAGATGAGCTGTACCTTATAATGGAATTTGCAATAAACTGCCTCTCCATTTGCATTAACCAGCTTGAAAGTATGTGATCCGTATCCATTCATGTGCCTGTGTCCATCTGGAATCCCTCGATCACTGAACAGGAAGGAAACCTAAGGAACAGAAAAATCAAGGGTCAAATTGTTCGGTTTAACTCAAAACATATTTTTAAGACAGTCCTAAGTTTCCAGAAAAATCTCTTAATGACATGGAACATACTAGCCAAGTGCTCACAGGAAGGGTTGCCATTTTAAAAAAATAGCAAACAGAAGAATTTTAAAGCAGAAAGATTAAACATAAATCACTGATGTCCTGACTCAAAATTCTATAAAGAAAAGCTAAAACAAATCTGAAAACTAGCCTAACTTGTTCACATTCTAATTTAACAGAAAATTTGTTTGGTACTACTTTCCCCTCATTTCCCTAATACAAAGAGCTTGACTTCCTACAAGAAACTTTAATCCTTAATACTGTTAAATATCAATTGATAATGGTTCTAATATCATGTAAGGTCCACGAATGGGGAAAGATGAACAAAATCATCATTATAAAACTCTTCAAGGACCAAGAAATCGGAGGAAGGCTCCCCCAGAGAAAGTCAAAAATCAATTCCAATAAAATATCCAAAACTGGAGAAAACTATACGAGGCATAATTAACAGTTCCTTATCAGGTGACATAGTGAAAAAAAGAGGCCTTCCCACCTGATGCAGAGACTCAGGACGCAGGCTCCAGAAGTCCCAGACCATGTCCGGATCCTTCAGGTGTGTTTGAGGGTTTCTCTTCTGGCTGTGAATAAAGGACGGAAACTAGATGGAAAAAGAGAGGAAAAAAATCCAAAAATTTAGTTTACAGGAATTATGGTGTCTTATACATTGCCTATTGTTAGGTTTACAGATTATCATTTTGAACAACACAATTTTAAAATTTTAAGCTGCAAAACCCTAAAATGAAATTTACCCTCTACACGTTTTTGAGCAGACTGCCTCTTTTATTCATTTTCCAAGTGCTGTAAGGAAAACTGGATCATTCCCATCAAGTCAGTGAACCCCAAAATGCCAAACTAAGACTAATGATAATTGTTGCAATCTGACCTTATAAAAAGATACTAAATACAGAAAAAAATGTAAAAGGCAATCCAGCCAATCCCAATCCCTGTTCTCTTCTTTCTGCTTTTCCCAGGGCTTTTCCTCAAATACCAATCTATACGGAGTATTTGAAATCAATTCAAATCAACAAATATCTACAGAGTGCAAAATAATTCATCACCTACCAACAGGGCATCCCTTATGAAGAAAATGGGGGTGTTATTTCCAACAAGATCCCAATTACCATCTTCCGTGTAAAATTTCACTGCAAAGCCACGAGGGTCACGCACTGTGTCAGCCGAGCCTGATTCTCCAGCTAGAAAATTCAAATGGGGAAAATGAAGCCTCCACTACGGTACTCTGCATCCAGGAAGCCTCAAGTCATAAAAACACTAGGATCTATCCTTCCCAACTTCTAGAAGTACATTAGGTATTTAAGTGCCTGGGTTATTATTTCTACCACCCACCAGCTAATTTAGACTGAAAAAGTAAACAAAGAAATTAGCTGAGGAAATAAGAGAGTATATATAATAACAGCTGAAAAGATTATCCATTTAATGTAGTAAGATAGCTTTGTTCAAACAGGTAATTAAAATTTTAATTAAAATAAGGGAAGATAGTTTTGTTCAAACAGGTAATTAAAAGTTGAAGTAAAATAAGGGAAGAGAATAATTATGAAGATTAAGGCACTGAACAAAGAGAATAAGCAAGTTGTCAAAATTATGAGGTTAACATTAAGAAAATGAGTCAAGACAAAAATTTTTATCCTTAATTTCATTTCCCTTTGCATTTCACAGTATTATAAAAATGTAGAAACACAGACTCATGCAGAGGCAGAATTAATCCAGCACTGTGGTGGGCTGAGATGCAATTTGATAGCTCTAACTCTGACTAGCTCTGTAACATGAGAAAAATCACTCTCTTAGAAACAGAAATAACCCCACCATGCGAAGCATTAATACATCTACAGATTACAAACAGTATCAGTACCACACTAACCATGGATGGTACAGAGTTAACCCTCAATAAAGGGCAGCTGTTCACATGGCTACTGAGTAAGACTACCACTTCACGTTCCATTTGAGGCAACCACTCATAGGAAAAACTCTTTCCAAATGTCACAGAGTTGCAGGCGTGAGCTCTGCATAAGTATGATTTCCTAAGACCTCTCAACAAACAGAATTCTAAGTAACTTTCTACATGTCTTAAAATCTTTTTTCTACTGTAAAATGTTGTTATACTTTGGAGAAGTGCTTGCTTCCTATTGTCTAGTAAGTTTTTTCTGGAGACTAAGCTATAAATGCCTCAGATAAAATACAGGGTTGAGTCAAGCAACACCAGTAATGCAAACAGACCAACTCACCAACAGTGGAGAAGCGAACTGCAATGGGCGTCCTCTTTCCAATATGCTCAAACACCTTCGCCTTGGAGTATCTGGTAATGTCATGTGTGACCTCAAAGTAGCCAAAAGCCCCTAAGGAGAAAGACACAGAAATCGGCATCACAAGACTATCACTCAGGTCACTAGGCCCTCAACAGGTATCTGGGTGACAAGAGAAACCGGTGACTTGGCACTGGCCTTCTGGGAGCTTCCAGTGATGGGAGAAGGGGAGATAACCAACATAGAATGATGAGAGCACAATGCAAAGCCCTCCGTCACTCAGGGTAAGCTGAGAGCTACGGAGCCGGAGCCAAAGAGGAGGGGAGTGGGGCCAGAAGGAATGAGTCAGGGTGGCCAGAAGAACACAGGGTCTGAGAGGCCCTTCAGGTACAAGTAGCATCTAGGAGAGAAAGAACAGGGAAGAGAGGGGAAGACACACGGAAAGGCTGAGCACTTAGGAAGCTCGCCACACAGCCACACAACAAACTGAACAGCATATCAAAGTCATGACGGAAAAGCCCCACCAAAAAAGGCTGGAGAAGACAGAAGAGGAAATAAAGAAATTGGGAAGTCCTAAACGGGAGTCCAACAAAACTTTTTCCTTTCTATCAAGCGTTCTTTTTCTTATTTTTTTTTTTTAAAGATTCACAATATTTAAGTAATTTATTTATTTATCAGCTGTGCCATGTGGTATGTGAGATCTTGGCTCCCCAAGCAGGGGTGGATCCCAGACCTCCTGCATTGGAAGCTGGGAGTCCTAACTACTGGACTGCCAGGGAAGTCCCTCCTTTTGAGTTTTCAGCTTTCTTTTAAATACCATCTACATCTTTTGTTTCTGTGATAAACGTTTTACAGAAGTTTTAGACAAAAGGGAAAAATCATTACAAACCCAGCACATTTACACAACTGTCTTGACTTGGCACAGTTAATTCCAGTATTTATCCAGTTAAGTGCACCATCTTAATCCAGTTATAATTACAGTATGTCTGTGTCTATATTTCTATATTTTTCATTCTATACTAAACTGTAAAATGGAATAAAAGGAAGATTACTTTTATTTTCAGCAAAATAAAGTATTTTACATGGAAGGTACAATCCAGGGAAATAACCATCATTTAATTTCTGACTGCTCTATTGATGGACATTTTTGCCTTTCTCCAAGGAATGGAAATTTGGCACTTCTCTTAAAGGAACTCTGATCCTTTGAGAAGTAATTTTTAACCCAGGTGTTATGAAACAGTCCTTTCACAGCAAATGAACACAGCTCTCACCTGCTCCTTTGGCGTGCACGACTCTCTCAGGAATTCTCTCCCGGTCAAAGTGAGCCATTTCATCAGTGAAAACTACATCCTGAACAAGAAGGGGCCCTCTGGGCCCTACCGTAAGAAGATTGAGTTTGTCTCCTACTGGATTACCGCCTCCGGTGGTCAGGACATCAGGCTTCTAAGTGAACATGAGAGGAAAAATGTGCACGAGAGTCAAGACCATCACACCCTCAATTTCCACTGTCACAGGGCACATCATTTTGCATTTTTACATCTTCTACTCGAACTCTTTTTAAATTTCCTGTGTGAAAAGTGCTGAAACATTACAAAATATGCAGGTGCCTGAAATTTATAATTGGGTCGCAGAAATCCTAAGAAATCTGCTCTCAGGAGCAGGGTGATATCTAGATAACTCACCAACTTGCTCCATCTCTCTTCTAGGTATAGCCACCAGGCTCCACACAGGAAACCCTAGGTAGAGATCCCCCTAAAAGGGATTATATGTCATATGCGTTTAACACTGAATGTCCAAACTCATAATGAGAGATGGTCCCCGGGGAAGCTATGCCTCCACCTGCTTTACCCAGATTTTCCAAATGCTTCCTGACCACTGGACATGTCAAGGCGAGTCACCCTGCACAGCGCACTCGTTTCTCTCAAGCAGTGTGTACCAGCCATTTGCAGCATCTCTTCTCAACTCCAAAAGTCAGCGGCTTTTGTCATCACCGAAAATAAACAGTTACTGGTAAGATGTATTACAGTACTAACTTTCTAAAGATGCCAAATGTCTATGAGATGAGATAGGTTGTTTTACTGTAATTAAAAATTAGATCCACCCAATTTTCCCATTTCTATGACATCAGGGGCCCTTCAGCTGTCCCTTCTCTAGGGTGGCAGGGGAGGGGGGGCCGGTGGGTGGGGGAGGACTTCCCATAAAGGAGAAGAGTATGTGTGAGAACACCAAATTTGGTGAGAGGAAAGGTAAACAGGTCAGAGGGTCATTTCCATCTTTGCATCCCTAATACAGGAAGGCGCTGCTGCTGAGAAACTAATGAGACCGCATCACAAGACTCCTGCTCACGATCAGGTCAGGGTGATAAAGTCAAGAATAAAAACTACGCCCAGAGGAGGCAGATGCAGAGCCAGCTGGATGCGGGGATGAGCGAGTTGAAGGACTAAAGAACAAGATGGTCTCACCTCGTGACAATGAATCATGGAATCTTAGTGTGACAATGCTGGAATGTTGCCATCACTGGGCCTCCTGCCCACCGAATGTAGGAATCTCCTCCATGACATCCATCTCCCCAAGAAATGAAACCTGGGTTTGTAGGTCAGTAACATTCAGCATCTCTTTTAATTCCCTGGTCTAATAGATCAACTGTCCTCTCTTTTAACACCTTTCCAAGCCAATGGATATGCAATTTGTCTTTAAAAAAAGTGTGGCAGGAAAAGCTTCAACAGTCCACAAGATAGAATGGAGGTCATGGTCAAAGATCAGGGAGGAAAAGATCCCTGACTTCAGGTGGTGTTTAGGGCAATATCAAATAAGAGATACTGAATTTAAACAAAGAGTATTCACTAGATGAAAAGAAGGACACAGTATATTCACTGAGATGGTGAGAGTTAACAGAGAGTTAATGCAATGAAGCTTTACTAAATAAAGTAAGTGAAGGTGGAGCTGGGAAATGGACCCTCAAAAGCAAAATTTTAAAAGTCACTTCTGAAAAATAGCCAGTTCCATGCAGTGAGCATTGCAATTAACCCCAGAATAGATACAATTTGTTTTGATTTTTGTTTAAATCAAACTTCCAGCATTTTCAAACATTTAGAATAATTTTGAACCTGATGCTAGGAAAGATTGAAGGCAGGAGGAGAAGGGGATGACAGAGGATGATATGGTTGGATGGCATCACTGACTCGATGCACATGAGTTTGAGCAAGCTCCGGGAGTTGGTGATGGACAGGGAGGCCTGGCGTGCTGCAGTCCGTGAGGCCCCAAACAGTCGGACACGACTGAGTGACTGAACTGAACTGAACTGAACTTGAAGTAGAAAGCAGTGAAAACCAGCCCTCCTGGGCTACAAGCAGTGACAAAAATGTCCCAGAACAGCAAGACCTGGAAGATGGTACCTGTTTAGACAAGTACAGTCAGATGAAGCCACTCCCTGCACGTGCTGAGAAAGGCAGAGGTGATGACAGGGGAGAGGAGTGGTAAAGGAAGACGAGAGGAAAAATGAAAAGCCTACCAATAGCAGAGGCAGCAACCGTCTGGCAGTGGTGATGAGAGCAACGGGTCAGCGGACTTCAGCCAGAGGCCGGAAAGACAGGGCAGGAGGGAGCTTGTCTGTTGGTCAAGGACATAAAAAGCAGCCACAGTGCACCTGGGTCACATCAGAAGTTCAACAGTCCCAAGGCAGACCCCTCTGCAGGCTGGATGGTAGGGGCGGGGCAGTGGGGGAGCAGATTTAGCACAAAGGCCCCTCAGGTGACTCATTTCAAGTCACTCATTCACCAGCCATGGTCCCTGTCCTCCTGGTCCCTACAGACCACAGAGCCTGGCAGGATGTATCCCTGTGACCTGCACACACAAGGGTAGAGGTCTGCCCACTCAGAGGGGGGTAGACAGAGGGCTCCTGAGGACAGTGAGTGCCAGTAAAACCATAATATAACCACATCCTGTAGCCTGTGCCCCTGTTTTTCACAAGCATCAAACAAAAGAAACAATATCCCGTGATGCAAGCTCTGGGCTTTCTCTAGGGATATGATGGAGGGTGGTTACCCTGGTCCAAAGCTAATCAGAAAGGACAAACACACAGAATCAGTACCGCTGATGGAACTATACCTAGTTTCTCATTTCCCTTTGAAACTACCACTTCTCAAGCACTTGCCATATGCAAGGCTTTTTTTTCTAGCTATCTTCATTCGAGCCTCCCAACAACCAGTGAGAGGAATGTCATTACTTGTTTAGTGGTCGATGCCACATGCTCAGAGCATTTAAGTAACTTGACACAGATTTCTGTGTGGCAGCACACATGAAAGTATGGAAGGGCAAAGATATGTCTGCCAACTTGCTGGTTATAGGATTTTTGTTTTTTTAATTTTTTGGTGACTCCACCTGACATGTGGCATCTCAGTTCCCCAACAGGGAACAGGCTTCTGAACCTGCATTGGAAGCGAGGAGTCTTAACCACTGGACTGCCAGGGAAGGGCCTGTTTTGTTTAACTCAGTGCAAGATCACCTTAGAACTAGAATTTTTTTAAGGACAGAAGAGCTCTTCTTTTGCTAGACAATTCTAAGAGCTCCCGCTCTGGAAAAGCAGCATCAGTTACCTGTTAATGTGTTTAACATCTTTCTGGCTGCCAATTCTTCCTGACGATCGTACATACTTCTCTTGGACCACTCTTCCTGCCACACCCATGCCACCCCACAAGCTGGGCCAAGGGCATATTCCTGTGCCCCACAGAACAGATAATCTCATTGCCTTAGTGCTTTATGGTTTTTTCTCTCAAGACAGTACACTCTTTCTGCATCTAGAGCCCTGGCACAAGTACACAACAAAGGCTGAGGATTCAACAAGGGAATGAATTCAACTATGGACTGATATGAAATGGCCAAGAAAGATTATTTCTAAAAAGGAGGAGGAGGTAACAATAGCTTATGCCTCTCCCTGCACCTTCCCTCCAAAAAACAAAAGGGAAATACCTGAACTTATAGCTTCAAATTCTTTTTTAATTTTTTATTTATTTTTATTTTAGGTGATGCTGGGTTTTCATTGCTGTGCAGGGCCTTTCTCTAGTTGTGGCAAGTGGGGGCTACTCTCTAGTTGTGGTATGTAGGCTTCTCATTGCATTGGCTTCTCTAGGTGCAGAGAAAGGTCTCTAGGCATTCAGACTTCAGGAGTTGTGGCACACAGGCTTATTTGCCTCATTGCATGCAGAATCTTCCCAGATGAGGGATGGAAGCCACGTCCCCTGTATTGGCAGGTGGATTCCTAACCACTGGACCACCAGGGAAGTCCTGTACTTTCAAATTCTGATGAAAACCCGTTAAACAAACTTGTCATAAAAACTGCTGCAGCAATCAGCAAGAAGTACTCTGGCCTGGTTTAAAGGCTGGCACCATGATTAGAAAGAGAGGCTCGAGATTAAAGTAAAATTCCACTTTGGCTTTGCTGTTTGTATTTTTTGGCTCAAACTAAGACAGGGATGAAGAAATTTTCCTGGGAGGGGTCAAGACGGCTTTCTCTGGTGAAATATTTTGTCAACAGAGTTGCCACTGGTAAGTGCCCTCTGCTCACAGAATTTCCAAAAACTTGCTAACTATCTTAGGCTTCTTTTTTAAATTGAAAAAGAGAGGTCATACAAACTAGCCCCAACTTTCAATCCCAATAGAGTTATAATGATAGCTTTATATTCTCAGAGATTAGTACAGAACATACCTAGCATTTTCTAGCAAATCGCTGCCTACAATACACCCCGTTCAGAAAACCAAAGACTGCCTTGGTCCTTGAGTTTCTTGCTGGAGGGAGTTGGAATGACTGTGGGGTGATGTTCCAGGCCTCCTGCCCTGATGCAAGGAAGCGGGGAGACTTCCCCTCGTGGGGCAGTTTGGGAAAGGCACCCAGGCCTACACAGGGCCCCACGCTATTCCCTTTGGAAGCCAGTGGCCACAGGCAGCATCCACTCCTCTGGTAGTCTCCAGAGTTGCCTAAACACAAGGCGTAAATAAATTCACATCAGGGGAGCGGTCTCAGCACTCCCTCTTTGCCAAAACTCCTAAGCCACATTCTCCAGTTAAGCCTCAGCTTATAATGAAGACGATGCCTGCATCTCCTGTCATCCCACTGATTCTTTCTTTGCCTCTCTGTTTAGGTGTGAAAGGCCTTACTAGACACACTCAAGCTTCAGAACAACAAACATCAGCTTGCTCTGCGGACACTGTTCTACACTCTACTCAGGTTATCATATTTAGTCCACCTCTTCAAGGTAAGGACTGTGATAATTTCCACTATACAGAAGAGGAAACTGAGGCATGCAGAAGTTATACAACCGCCTCAAGGCTACCCACCTGAAATGGGGCAGAAGCAGAGTCTGAACCCAAGCAGACTGGCTCAAGGACCCAAATCTAACGCACATGCTATAGCACCTCTCAGAACAGCACAGCTTACATCTGCACATATTCTACAGGCTGGATAATTGACATTTGTTGGTTTACACACGTTTTAGGTAAATTAATTCTCACAGCAATACTACACGGTAAGGAGAATTGTTATCCCATTTTCAATATGGGAAACGAAAGGGGAGGGAGGTGAGTAACCTGCGCAGCGGTCAAGCCTCAAGCTTGACCCCTCACTGATTCATAAACCACTGTAAACTTCGTTTAAAACCACCCTAAGGAAGAGACAGATGGACTCACGAGACGTATCCATCAATGCCGTGTGAACCTTATTTGCATCTAGATTTGAACAAAGAAAACATGGAGAATCCTAACTTCCATGCAGGTCATTTATTCCTAAATTCTGAATTCAATAGGATGTGCTTTTTTTTTCGTCTTAAAACATCGGAAGCATTAGAGAGTGACTCACCTCAATACCACACTGAGGGGGTTCGCTAGCACAAAAATCAGTGAACTGACAACACTGGGAAACGTTTCTGCCTGCCTTAAAGACTAAAAACTATGCTTTCTGGGCTCCAAGTGGCGACTTCATCACCAGAATATACTTTATCTTGTAAGCTGACTTCACCACGGTTAAGCCACCAGGTGCCTCAGTATAAGTCAAGGACTGTTGGTCATTCTAAGTGCAAGAGGCCAGAATGAGTTCTTGTCCTACTTTACTCATTGTCTAAGTTATTATATACCATCCGTCTCTAGAAGTGCCAGTCAATAAGAAATTGAGTACTATATAATGGAAAAAAAAGAAATCCAATAAATGCAAGAACAAGTCAAAATGCGTTCTTCATTAAGAACCAAATGGGCCCTGTTGGTACTAAACAAAGTATACTAAAGTGTCACCGAGAGTGACAACAGGCATCTCAACACTGTGCTAACTGCTATGGCGTATGGCCTGAGGCTGACAGCAGTGCACTGCGCAAGGAACAACAAGATCTCACAGGCAAGCCAAGAACTGCCCTTCGCTGGTAGCTCAGATGGTAAAGAACCTACCTGCAATTCAGGAGACCTGGGTTCGATCCTTGGGTTAGGAAGACCCCCTGGAGAAGAGAATGGCAGCCCACTCCAGTATTCTTACCTGGATGGAGAATTCCATAGACAGACCATGGAGTCGCAAAGAGTCAGACAAGACTGAGCGACTTTCACAAACAAGGCCGTTGGCGACAAACTGAACCCTGTGAGGGCAGAGGGAGCAAATGCCTGAAGAAAATTAAAAAAATGATTCCAAGGATCCCAGGGAAGACAACAAGTGGGTAGTTTTTTTGTTCTTTTTTGTAGCTATTAATCCAACTTTATCAGTAATCACTTTTTTTTTTTTAAGTAGGTCTGGATGAGCTCTATCAGCTGTTTCTTGAAAACCAAATTTATTGAAACACAGCTGATTTACAGCGTTGTGTTAGTTTCAGGTATATAAAAGTGATCCAGATAGATATTTTAGATTCCTTTCCATTAATCATTATTACAAGATACTGTGTATAGTTCCCTTATGCTGTACAGTAGGTTCTTGTTGGTTATCTGTTTTATTTATAGTAGTGTGTATAGGTAACCCCCAAACTCCCACTTTCCCCTTTGTTAACCATAAATTTGCTTTCTATGTCTGTGAGTCTATTTCTGTTTTATAAATAAGTTCATTTGTATCATTTATTTTTAGATTCTGGTGGACAGTTTTTATTCCAGAAAAAAAAAAGTTGCCTTTTACAAGGATGATAAATGTCAGACTTCAAGGTCACATGGCTGGACCGCTAAGCACAGACTGACTGAATACACCTCCTCCCTCACCCTAATGGGAAACGTCTGCTTTTCAAGCAAGGCTCTTTTGTATTATTTTGTACAAGAGGAAGCATGTCCCAGTAGCTGCTCACATTTTTTCTTTTCTTCTTGGTGAGCTGCCTATGTTTCCAGATATGGTCAAAATACACTGCTACTGGTTTTCAATAATCAGCAAACAATTAGAATAATCCTCCAGAGAATAAAGCCTTGAAGATGCATGGAATAGCTACTGAAAAAGAGGTTTTCTCTGTCTTGAAAATTACTTTACTCAATAAGTCTGACAGCACTGAGAATCGCTCTAGTCCTTTAATTTTTCCAAAAAAAGGTAGGGAGTAAGAGGAGAGAAAGGCTCAAAAAATGAAGGATGACTGATCCACTAAGTAAAACATTCCTTTACTCTTAGCAGTAGAAACTACAGCAGTCACAGTAATAGAAAGACAATGAGCAAAAAGGTGGTTTCCACAAGAAATGAAAACACATGTGCACAAGAAGAGGCGACTGAAGAACCTCTTCTCCAGCCCCCTGAATGTTGGCAGTGTTACATCAGTGCAGCTATTACCAAGTTTACCCTAAAAAAATACATAAACCCTCAAAGGTTCTGTCTCATGACTCATTGACAGGAATGGATGGTCTAAAACCCAACTTCTCTTCCAAGTAATAAGGAACTGTTTAAAAAGGTAAGGCTCGAAATGCTCAGATTCTCCAGTTTTTAAGGGATCAGAGGCTACTAATTACCTTAAGTTTCCCACAGGAAGAGCCAATGGCATTCCAAGCAATAATCAAAGTTTCCATCAAGTTCCATTCAGAGGGACTGGAAATACCTGGAGAACCACCTCCCTCCCCTAAACCTACTTTGAGAGAAAGAAAAATAAAGATTTTTAAGAAGATCCAAGTCATATACCTATGAACGTATTTGATTTGTCACTCGCTTATTAAATTTCACAAAGGTCCCAATTCACTTGTCAGCAGTGAAATATGCCCACAAGGAGAGACGCCCCATAAATTGTTTTCAAGCTGGCTGACCTCGGTTCCAAAGGAGGAGACACCCAGCAGACATTCAACATCTGGTTTTTGAGAGAGGAGACGGTAGGGTGCCCTCCAGCAGCAGTTCCACAACTTAGAGCCTCACAGTCCAGAACAAATATAAACAAAGTGAGTGGTGGAAGGCAAGATACTGATGCAGAACTGCTCGCTTATTTTTTAAAAAAGCACTTGCCAAGGAAGTGAAGATTTGAAAAAAATAAATAAATACTCAACTTTACTGTCATAAATTTCTAACAGAAAGAATATTTTAAAAGCCCAACATACTCTTTTAAAAGAGATTACACCTGTCTGCCCATCACCACATCAGAAGAAAATGGCTAGAGACTGTCACCACATGGAAAGTGTGTTTGGACACAGTGTACAAGGGCTGGCGAACTGGGTGCAGAGGGAGACTGTCACCCAGCCTCGCTCACAGCGGGTGCAGCCATGTGACAGGGTTCTAGACACAGGAATGCAGGTAGACGTGACATACACCACTTCCAGCCTGGCATCTAAACCTCCCACATACTCTCCTCCACGCTCTTAATCATCTGTGACTAGACAGTGATGTGGAGGGCAACGTTAAGAAACCATGCGTTGACACAGGAGGAGCCTCCTTCAGCCTGCAGCCTTGGGTAACTGTGGGCTGCCGAGGACTCACTACCTCCTTCTTCACCCTCAAACCATTTTGGCTAAGCATGTAAGAGAGAAATAAACTTCTAATATGTTTATGCCATTATACACTTTGGGATGTATTATTACAGCACATGTATTATTACATGTGTGACTGGACTTAAAACATGGGCTATGAATCAAGGATAGTAAAACAAACAATCCAATGTTTTAAAGGACAAAAGATTTGAACAAATCCATTAAAGAAATAAATGTGTGTGTTAGTCATGTCTGACTCTTTCTGATCCTGTGGACTGTAGCCCGCTAGACTCCTCTGTCCATGAATTCTCCAGGCAAGAATACTGGAGTGGGTTGCCCTTTCCTCCTCCAGGGTATCTTCCTGACCCAGGGATCGAACCCAGATCTCCTGCATTGTGGGCAGATTCTTCAGCATCTGAGCCACCAGGGAAGAAATACCGTATACCAATGGCCAAATACGCACATGAAAAGATGCATCACTGGTCATCAGAGCAATGCAAATATCACTTCTTGTTCACCAGAAAGGCTAAACTTAAAAGAATGACAATCCCAAAGGATGGCAGGATGTGGACCAATGTAACTCTCAAACACTGTTGACAGAAGTGTAAAATGGTACAACCACATCAGAAGAAGGCTTAGGAATTTCTCATAAGACATTCATTACCTTATTCACTTACTCAGCAATTCTACTCACAGGCATTTTTTAAGAGAAATAAAAGCATATGTGCACAAGAAGACTTATGTAAGACTCTTTATAGAAACTTTATTCATAACAGCCACACACTGGGAATAGTCCAGGTGCCCAACAACAGGATAAGCACATGGTGTTCTCATCAGACAATGGACTACTACTGCTACTAGCAGTACTACCACCACTCAGCAACACACACAATGACAGGAATGAATCCTAAAACATTTTTGTTAATCTTAAAACATATTTGCTGAATGAAAGCAGCGTTACACAAAAAGTACCTAAATCAATGGTTAAAAAGCAAAATCATCAGTGGTTGCCTGGAGCAGGACTGCAGGAGTAGCAGGGAGAGATGGGAAACAGCATGAGGGAACATTTCAGGGTGATGAGAATCTTCTACATCTTGATAAAAGAATCAGATTCATGGGTGTTTATATTTATCAAAAGGCACAGATTGGTGCACTTCATATTTGTATATTTTTGTATATAAACGTTGTAAAAACATAAATAAACAATGAATTCTGGTAATTTGCATCCAGTCTACTGATGTCTACAACATACTCTGAAGTGCCCCTCCAAAACACAGGTTAAGGGATGTATGAAGGGACAGACAGATATGGAATAACATGTTAAAAGAAATAAAGGAAAAAAATGTGGTGGGTATATAGGCATACACAGCATAATTTTTCTCACTGTTCTGAATGTTTGAAAATTTTCCAAAGAAAGCATTGGAAAATTGCAAAAGGCTATGTGACAGATGCAAAATTCCTTTGGGAAGCAGGCAGTCTCCTCATAAAAATAAGCAGTTTTCACTCAGAGCAGCTCAAGTAAGGAAAAACAGACACCAATGTGACCGCCAATCAGGACAATGTAAACAGTGCACTGAGACGCACGGGCAGAGGAGATAGAAGTATTTCAACTAGCAGTCCCCAGATTATAGATGTGCTTTGCAGGCCAGCTGTTTCTCACATGGGTGACCATGTAGGGCAAGTCACCAGCAAGATCTTAATGATTTAACAACAGTTAATGATTCTCCCAAACAGTGATGAGGCAAGCTAGTCTCAAGGGAGTCCTTTCAAAAGAATGAATTTTGTTTTATGAGAAACTCATTTGCCCATATTTTTTCCAATTCACCGAGTATTTGTGAAAGCCTCCATGTGAACCAGGATGCAGCAACCACTGGGTAAACAGAGTCCTGGCTCTAGGAAGCAGAGTTCTAATCTTGACTCTGCCACTGACTAGCCATTTGTCCTAAGTCTCTCTGGTTCACTTTGACTAAGAACTCATGAAAAGCCAAATACCCTAGTAGCACATAATAAGGAACAAAATGAGAAAAGAGATTTTCCAGGCCCTCTAAAGAGAATGGCAGCCTTCTCACAAACAGGGAACTACAAGGCAATCCATGAGCACTCAGCATTAATACTAGTTCATGAACACTAACCAGGTTTTAAGGAAGAGCACTAACCGAGTACTCTGTCACTACTTAGAGGGGTGGCATGAGGTGGGAGGGAGGTTCAAGAGGGAAGGGACATGTTTGCCTATGGCTGATTCATGTTGATGTATGGTAGAAACCAACACAATATCGTAAAGCAATTAGCCTCCAATTAAAAATAAATAAATTTTAAAAAGAAGAAAGAGCACTAGACAAGATGAGGAAAGCACAACTCTAGTCCTCTCTCTGCCATTAACCAGCTGCCATGGGAACTGGGCAAGTCTCGAAGACTCTCTGGGCCAATCTGACAAAAGAAGACTCAAAACAGAAATGCTCCCATCCCACCCAACCTGCTCAGAGATGCCCTTTAATGCTCTGCATCCTAGGGGTAAGGCCAGGAATGACTGGCCAACCACTACTGGGATGAATGCCTACTCAGCTGTGAAGTTCTTGTTCAGATGTCACCTGCTTTGAGAAGCCTGCCAACCGGGACAGTCACTCCCTTCACTCTGCAGATAATGTGCCCTGGCCACGTTGTAAGGTAACCATCTGTTTACCTGTCTTGTCTCGCAAACTTTGAGCTTTCAGCCTCACTGGAATTTGTTCCACTTGCCCCAGCGCTGTGCCTAGCACATGCTGGCACTCAAAGCATAGGTGTAAATAAATGCATTAATTAATCACTAAGGGTCACTTCTAGCTCTAAAATGCTAGACGATGTTTTTAAGTGCAAAAGAAATCATGGGTGTACAAATCTTTTTATTTAGCCGTTTAATGCTGTATGTGTGCTTCCCTGGTGGCCCAGATGGTAAAGAATCTGCCTGCAACACGGGAGACCTGGGTTCCACCCCTGGGTCAGGAAGATCCCCTGGAGAAGGGAATGGCAATCCACTCCAGCATTCTTGCCTGGCTAATTCCATGCACAGAGCAGCCTGGTGGGCTATATATAGTTCATGGGGTTACAGAGAGTCGGGCACGACTGAGCAACTAACACACAAACAATGCTTTATGTACAGTGCTGGGGACATGGAGATGATAAAACACGTTCCCCGTCCCCAAGACCCCCATCCCAAATACGAAAGCTGGTAGTTATTATTTGAGCGAAGGAAAAGCTAGAGCCTGCTCCCACTTCCACCGTCACTTCCTTTCTTGCAGCTGCAGCTCTCTGCCTCTTCCCCATAAGCCTTCACTCCTGCCTCAAACTGCGACCTCTGTCCCAGCTGGCAAAGGCGCAAAACTGTAAGCCAACCACCCACGACCTGCAGCCTACCACAAACCCTGCAGGACCGCTGCCCCGCGGTCCAGAACCCTCTCCCCTCGCCTGCGAATGTAACAGTCCAACCAGACCCAAAGCAAGCCCAGGCACACCCCTAGCCCCCCCCGCGATCGGTGGTACAGCTCTCCCTCCCCGGAACCGCCGCGCTGGGGCAGCAGGGGCCGTTACTTGGGGACACCCGGCTTCCTACGCGGACCGTAGGGCCGGCTCGGAGAGCGCAGGGTGTACCTGCGCGGCCCTCTGCTCCTTCCAGTGTTTCATCTGGTCGCTGGCTGGATCCCGGTTGTCCGCCATGGTGTCTGAGTGGCGCTGCACAACTTTACAGCGGGGTTCGGCTCACGCGTCTCCAGCGCCGCTGCTGAAATAGGCAACTTCAGACCCCGCCACTCAGCTCCGCCCCCCGTCGTCCCGCCCCCTCGGCAGGACCGCCACCTGATTGGCCGCTTGAGCTCCAGGCGGAGTGGATTGGAAGCCAAATAGGGGCGGGGCTGAGGAGCAGGGACTCCGGGAGAGGAGAGGCTGGGGAGAGATAGGGAAAGGAACGGCGCCTCCTCACCTCCGACCCCAAACCCCAGATTAACTAATTTAGGATTGGACCCCGCGTACTCGGATGTGACTGTCGCCTTGGCTTATCAGTATCCTTCAGGGTGCCCTGGGAGGTGGCGGTTGGTGGCCTGCCAGTTTTTTTGAGGGAACGCTTAGGCCCTGCTGGGTGGGGCTTTGAATTCTGTTAATATGCTCTCAGCTCTTAAAAAAGAGAGAAAAAGAAAATACAGGGTTGAGTTCCTCTGAGAAAGTTTTCTCATGCTCTAATGTTAATAATTTTGTTTACAAATGAAATTAATTGGTGGAAATTTGGAATAAATGCAAACACGGATTCTACATTTAAGTATGACCAGTGATCACACTCTCAAATGTGGCATGATTTTTTCTTTGTCAAAGATTAGAGATGACATGTATACACTGCTATATTTAAAAATGGTTAACCGACATGGATCTGCTGTATAGCACAGGGAACTCTGCTCAATGTTATGTGGCAGCCTAGATGGGCGGGTAATCTGGGGGAGAATGGATAGGTGTGTATGTTTAGCTGAACCTCTTTGCTGTCCACCTTAAACTATCACAACATTGTTGGTTGGCTATACTCCTGTATAAAAGAAACAGCTTTTAAAAATGAAAAACACAGAAAAGCGAAACATTTGCAAGTTCTAAATCTTAATAGTCTAAAATACATAGGACGAAAACTCAGTCCTTTAGATTACCTGTTTGGTTTAGAAGTTCCCCTTTTTTGAGCATCTCCTATGTGCTGGACACTGCTGATGGTTGCAAAACTATACTACTGAATCTTCACAACAAAAAGAATATGAAGGTCAATGAAGTCTCTCCACCATGACAGAGTATAAACAAACATGAAGAGGCTGGCTTGCTCCTGATGTAGAATAATTAACTAAGTTAACTAAGGTGTCCAAACCCACTATTTATTAACAGAAATGCTGCCCTAGAGTTTAGAAAATGTCTTCTGTAAGTCAATGTGACTAATTTCTGAGGTGTTTCAGCAATGCATTTTAATAAGTGAAATAACAATATATTTTGTGATATTCCAGAAGAAAATTGCTCACGAGTTCAACAGTGCAAAAATGGCTTATTCTGTGAAAATATCTTCAATTAGTGTCTTACTCTTGTCAAGACGTTTAAATTGATAAAGTGTGAAAAGAGACTTGGTTGTACCCAGCTAGAGAGATTGTCTACAAAGTCTGAGACTTGACCTAATAAAGCTGGGGGGAAATGGTCCTCCTAGACCTCAACAGAGACCTGTACTCCTGCAGCTTCTCATCCTGAGGCCGCATTATAGATCTTTCTTCCGCTGTGTGAACCTCCCACTCATAGGGCATCACATTTGTTCTTCGGATCTTCCCTTCCCCTAGACGTTTCCATCCTCTTGCGGTCAGGAGTTGCCTTATTCCAGATAGGCTGCCACTCTTTTCTTTTACTTCTGGTTCATATCACTTTTTATGCTTGAGCTTGGCCTTGGAAATGTTCGCCTACTGTTCGGGGGTCTAGCTCAGTCACATTTGTATGAAAAAAGGATTTTTGTGGTTAGAACTGGAAATCTGACCACTGTCTATAACATTATTTGCATGAGAATAAGTCTTTCAAGCTTAAGTAGAAGGAGCTAGGGAGGGCTACGAAAAATTTTTTGCCAAGTCACGTTATGATCATTGGATCTATTAAAAGACCCTAAAGAAGAAAAGAAAACACAGTGCCCATAGAGAACTTTCAAGTATTTATGTACATGACTTATGGAATGATGTGCATGATTCCTCCAGTGGTTCTATGTAAATCTCATCTTCTGTACCTGCTGATTTATGTGTCTCCTTATGTTAAAGGCCCTTTGTTTTCTGGGCCTCAGCTGCTCAGTGGTAGGACTTTTCTTCCTTTTTTCCTTTTGGCTGCACCACATGGCCTTAGTTCCCCAACCAGGGATCAAACCTGCACAGTGTCTTCAAGTGGTAGAACTTTTGAATCTTTTTAGTTTTCACTGGGAATTGGATCAAATGCAATCTCTCTCCAGGTCATCACTTTGCTTATCTGCTTCTCTTGAAAAATCGGCATTTTGTTTGTTTGTTTGCTACTCCAGATTTACTCTCCATCCTTCTTGATTCTAATCTGTACTCCAGGAATCTTGATTTTTATCATCCGCTTGGCCCCACGATACCCTGCCTTCTTATTGAGTTCAGCCAATGTAGGCTGGCATGAGATCAGAGCTTAGGCGGAAGGAGGGTCTAAGTTATTCGTTACATTAGCTCCAAAGTTGGATTTACCACAAAGTTAATGAAGCTTAAATTTAGAATTCCTCACCTACACATGTTCCTTCCAAACTTTTGGGAGGAGTTCTCACAAAGTGCTTATGTGCACTTTTATGAGTCTTCATAAAATGAGTGAGGTATTTAACCACAATTGATATAACCATTATCTTTTCGAATCCGAATTCCCCTTCACCACATTACCTTTCTTACCAAGTGTCATTGGAGTGACTGTGGTTATTTTTGGCATCCTGCCAAAACACTGAGTTGGGGATTATTTACTTGAGTTTAGTGGAATACAAGTGACTTGCAGTCTCTTCCGTATGTAGTTAGTTATTGTTCATAAATTTTCGCAAGCTAGAGAGCGGTAGAGTTATGTCTGACTCTGATACCAAGTATGTCTGTAGCCTTTCCTCTGTCTGGTGAGCATCACTGAGTCTTTGATTCCCCTTTCTAATGCACAGAAACCCATGCTCAGCCGCTTGCCAACATCTGACCCTCTTTTCTCACCTCCCCTACCAAACTCCAGCACTTTGTTGTCTTGTCACTCGGTTTTATCTCCCACCACTGCCTAACCTGTTCTCCTCACTCTGCTAAGCTTCTTTTTTTTTTTTTTTTGGCCATGCTGCATGGCTTTCAGGATCTTAGTTCCCTGACCAGGGATTGAACCCAGGCTGTGGCAGTGAAAATGTGGAGTCCTAACTACTGGATCACCAGGGAATATCCTATAATTCATCAGTTTTAAATGGCATTATCAGTAATAAGGTATAAAGTCAAAATGAAATTTTGATAAACTATGCTAGAAGGAAGATTGAATTACCTTTCTATTCTCTCTATTGAAAATTTTTACCTCTTTTGGTGATCAAAAAGTATGCACTCAAAATGAAAAAAATATTTTAGAGATATGTCAGGCTGTTAATAAAGTATTATGCTTTTGGGGGGGAATTTTGTAATGTTTTTATGGTACTTTTTTGATTATTCAAGTCTGTAGGTTGTGATTTTTTTACCATTGTAAACAAAGATGGATTTTTACACTTAAGTATGTGTTCTTTTCCTTATAGAGACAGTGCAAATTATACATATAAGCTTCGAATCCCACAAAATTGGGAATCCACTCTTAGCAAGCTCACTGCCTGCCTACCCTGCCATGATTCCTTGATTTCTTGGAAACAGCCATGTCCTACAGCTGTAGGTATAATTGGTTCCAAAAACCACTCTTTTTCTTTGCCTCTTCAGAGGCAAGAATGGCACGCAGCCTACCTGTAGTCACAGATGCTTCTGCCGTTTTATACAGTCCTTTCATGAAAATTTCCACAATTGTCCCTTCAGAGTGTGCTGGCTTTTGCAGGGATTCTGACTGATACAACCCATAAAAAGCAAAACAATGTGATGCATTTTATCTTTTTTTATTTTTTAAATTTTTATTCAAGTACAGTTGACTTACAATGCTGTGTTACTTTCAGGCGTACAGAGAAGTAATGTAAATACTTATATATATATATGAGTGAAGTTGCTCAGTCATGACTGACTCTTTGCGACCCCATGGACTGTAGCCTGCCAGGCTTCTCCATCCATGGGATTTTCCAGGCAAGAATACTGGAGTGGGTTGTCATTTCCTTCTCCAAGGGATCTTCCCCACCCAGGGATCAAACCTGTGTCTCCCAAGTTGCAGGCAGACTCCTTACCATATGAGCCACCAGGGAAGTCCTTTATATATGTATATATATATTCTTTTTCAGGTTCTTTTCCCTTATAGGTTATTACAAAATATTCAGTATAGTTCCCTGTGCTATACAGTAGGTCTTTATTGGTTGTCTGTTTTATATATAGTAGTGTATGAATATTAATCCCAACCTTCTAATTTATCCCTCCCATCCCTTTCCCCTTTCCCCTTTGGTAGCCATCAGTTTGTTTTGTATGTGAGTCTACTTCTGTTTTGTAAATAAATTCATTGGAATCATTTTGTTTTAGATTCCACATACAAACAATATCATGATATTTGTCTTTGTCTGGCTTACTTCAGTGTGATTCAATTTAAAGGACACTTTCTGAAAAAAACAGAAAAGGACACTTTCTGGAGATATTACAGTCTTGTATTGCTCAATACTTATCCAAACAGCATGGTGTCCAGCTTTTGACCTTAGCACCCATTTACATGTTTGAAAATTATTGAGGACTCCAAAGAGTTTTCTTTTGTTAATGTTGGAAATATATATGTGTATATGATTAGAAATTATAACTGATAAATTTTAAATATTTAAATATTATTTTAAAATAAAAACAATAAGCCCAATATATGTTAATGTAAATGACATATTGTAAAAAAAACCATATTTTCAAAAAATTAGAATATGTTTTACATTTTTGCAAATCCTTTAATGTCTGGCATAAAAGATAAGTGGATTCTCTTATCTGCTTTCACATGCCGTCTGATGCAATATCAGACCATGTAACTTTTGGAGTACTCTGCTGTACACCCATGAGAGAATGACAGTGAAAAAGGCAAACAACATCTTAGTATTATTAAGATCATTTTAACCTCATTGACCCCCTGACAGGGCCCTCAAGGATTAACAGAAATTTCTGGACCACATATTGAGAATCACTGGTAAAGAAAAATGGACTCTTATTTGGAAATCAAAATCCTTGGGTTTTATTTCTGACATCTCCTAGCAATGTGGTCTGCAGTAAATCAGTATTTAACTTTTTTAGAATATGGTTTCCACGTCTACTAAGTGAAACATCCAAACAGAAAAACCAAGACTATTACTAATATCAAGATTCTTCAATTTGTGACTTGTTTATGAAAAGAAATAATAGCTGTCTTCGAGTCACTTCAGAAGATAGCTAATGAGATGTCAGTAAGGTCCATGTTAATACTCATGGAAGCCAAGTTCCATGGTGTTGAACCTCACTTCTGAAGGCACATATCAGAAAAATAAAGAAGGAGAAAAAATATAATATGCCTAATTATGACTTACTTTTTGATAAAACAGTATGCATATTGGAACTCTCAATCTCAATGCTGCCAAACATCATTTAAGATAGGGTGTGATTATGAGGTAAGCTTCCTGGGAAAATTACAGCAATGGCTTCCAATTTCCATTGGCTAGGAACTGAAAGAATTACAAATATGTGACCAACCTCAAAGATACTTGACACGAATGTTTTCAGCTCTAAAACAGAAAATTGTGGACAAAACAGTATCATTAAATACTGATGGCAGAAGTTCTCATATTTTTGAGAACTGAATTTAGGAAAAACAATCCCTCCACTGCTTACTGGCTGAGCTGAACTAGGGGCAGGGTTGGCTTTTGTAACTCTTCCCACCCTTTCTGGAGCATGACCAGCCCATTGGGCGGCTTTATTATAGAACATCCAGTTAAACTGGCTCCCTGGGGGGTGGAGCCGAGGCTGCACTTTGTCAGCCTGAGAGTAGTGTGCACCAAGGATGCATCCCTGCCTTTCTTTAATTCTTTCTGGGCCTTGGTCTTACATCTGGACACCACGCCCACCCCCCCCTCGGCCACCGAAACTGCCACTGGCATGCAGGTGGTGATGGTAGTAGGAGGCAGGAGGAAGGAGGAAGAAAGAGTGTCAGAATACACTGGAGAAGTCCGTTATTGTTAGGAGGGGCAACTTTAATACAATAGACATCTGTTCCATTGAGAAAAGACCTTTGTTTAATATATGGAGCTTTTGGTATAAGTCATAAAATGATCTAACCTGTAGATGGTAGGCTCATCCCTTACATCAGTGAAAGCTGTCACTGCAGAATTTAGTTCCCTTTGTGGTTCCCCCAAATATGCACCAATTATTAACTTTTAGATTTATAGCTTAAGAACTGTCAGAGCTAGCTCTGAATTGAAAATCGAAATCTGCCTGCTGGTAAGCCCTCAGCTGTTTAACACTCAACGGGTTTTTATTGGGTATCAGTAAAACCTACACAGGCTCTGGGGTTCAGTAGTCTATAAATTATCGTGGTCCCTGCCCCATGGACAGACCCTATCTTCTAATATTTCTCAAGTTAGCAAGATCACAGTTTCAGGAATTAGTTAATCCACTGTTCTGAAAGGACAAGTGCCTGAGTTGGAAGGAATTATCCAACCTCTACAAATTAGCAATTTAAAAATAAGGGGTTAAAATCCAAAATGCACAAGGAATCCTACCACTCAATGCTGCTACTGCTAAGTCGCTTCAGTCGTGTCCGACACTGTGCGACCCCATAAAAACAAACAGACAGAAACCAAATAAGCCAATTTAAAAATGGGCAAAGGACCGGAATAGACATTTTTTCCCCAAAGAAAACCTACAAATAGCAAACAGGTATATAAAGAGATGGCTTCCCTGGTGGCTCAGTGGTGAAGAATCCACCTGCCAATGCAGGAGACTAAGGATCAATCTCTGGATCAAGAAGATCCCCTGGAGAAGGAAACGACAACCCATTCTAGTATTCTTGCCTGGGAAATCCCATGGACAGAGGAGCCTTGCAGGCTACAGTCCATGTGGTTGCACGAGTCAGACACGACTTAGTGACTAAACAACAACCATATAAAGAGGTACTCCACATCCCTAATCATCAGGGAAGTGAACATCAAAACCGCAAAGAGATATCACTTAATACCTTTAAAGATGGCTATCGAAAAGAGAGGAGATAGTACATGTTGGAGAGGATGTAAAGAAAAGGAAACCCCTGTACACTATTAGTAGGAATGTAAATTGGTATCGCCATTATGGAAAACAATATGGAGGTTCCTCAAAATATTACAACTAGAACTCTCATATTATTCAGCAATCCCACTTCTAGGTATACATCCAAAAGAACTGAAATTAGTATTGCCAAGAGATATCTGCAGTCTCACATTTGTTGTAGCATTATTTACAACAGTCAAGATATGGAAATTACCTAAATATCTGTCGACAGATGAGTAGATAAAGAAAATGTGGTACACACACACACACACACACACACACAATGGAATATTATCAGCTCTTTATAAACACACACATATACACACACAAAGGGAAATCCTGCTGTTTCCAACAACAAGGATGAACCTGGGGGACACTACGCTAAATGAAACAAGTCAGACACAGAAAGACAAAAACGGTACGATCTCACTGACATGGAAAAACTGTATGATCTCACTGACATGTGGCATCTGAAAAAGGCAAACTCGTAGAACCAGAAATAGCATGGGGTTGCCAGGGCCTGGGGGGTGGAGGAGATGAGGAAATGTTGGTCAAAGGATACAAACTTCGTTATAAGATGATTAAATTCTGGAGATCTAATGTGCATTATGATGACAGTTAATAATACTGTTAATACAGTTGAAATTTGCTAAAAGAGTAGATCTTCAGTATTCTCATCATGCATGAGAAATGGCAACTATGTGAGGTGATGTGATTAGCTTGAGTGTGGTGCTCATTTCACAACATACACATACATTAAATCATATTAAATCAGCACTGTGTACACCCTACATATAAGCAATCATTATTTGCCAGTTGTACCTCAACAGGCTGGAAAAAATAAATAACTGAGGTCCTCATGGATTATTATATCTGTGTATCCAGCGTTCAAAACTAGCTAGAAACGAGGACTGGAACCCAGCTCTATGCACTCCAGATTTTTCATTTTTGGTGATGTTTACTTTCCTTC
This sequence comes from Okapia johnstoni, assembly GCA_024291935.2. Lineage (NCBI taxonomy): Eukaryota > Metazoa > Chordata > Mammalia > Artiodactyla > Giraffidae > Okapia > Okapia johnstoni. Next base: position 14,754,478 of record CM044325.1, read on the forward strand.
CCACTTCCCCACACAAACAAAAAACCTAGTTCCACATTTTAGAATCACACACAGGCAATCAAAGGCCATTGATTCCTGGCCTTATTGCAAAAGCAGTATGTTGTTTGTCCTGTGTATTTGCCAAATGCTAGAGTACAATTGTCGCATAAATTTGTCTTTCATGAAACAGTCTCTGTTTTTAAAACCAAAGTTCAACAGAAAGCTGATCACATGAGAAGGATTTCACATATAACCTTGATAGATGATAGATTTAAAATGATAAATATTAAATAATGGCATTAATTTCTATTATTTTATGTGTTTCAGAAAAGTCCCATCAACATTTACCTTTCATAAACAGGTACTATTCAAGTTGGCTTTTCAGATTTCCAAAAAGATATAGCATAACTTTTGTAATAGTGATTTTTTAAGATGTATTTTTAATTAAACAAGTAATTCATGAGTACTTTATTGTGTTAAAACATTCAAAACTTACAGAGATAACTAGTTTACAAAGTGACTTACAAGAAAGTATGTAATAGTGATTTTTTAAAGTATGCTAGACTAAGGAAAAGTTGTGAAATGTCAATTTATTTAGGAATGGAAAGGCAGGATAAAGTTTCCTGTTTCTTTCTTCTTCTTTAAGGCACCCAGTGGGTTCAATTTCCTTCAGCTTAGTGTACCAGCTAGAGTAGGTGACAACTGTTCATGAGAAAACTGTCAAGTAGTTAATGTTCTAGTCATCACTCAAAAAAATACCTTTAAAAAAGCAGGGAAAACACCAACAATACAAAGTACTGAATGCTCATGAGGAATTCAGGCAGCATTCAGAAGGTGCATTTTGCAGGGGTAAAGAGGTTGGAGGGAGCCAAGAGAGAGAAGTGGGGAGACAGGAGAGAAGTGAAGAGTGAAGGGATCTAGCAGAAGCACAGCACCAGCGTTACTTCTACAGGCTGTCAAGCCAGTTAGGGAGGAGACTGATAACATTCCTCAATCAGGGATAAGGAGAACAAAGTTTACTTCTGTCACTTGCCCAAGGTCACATGAACCAGAAGTACAAAGCCTGATCTGATTTTATGCTCGTTATTGTAAATCCCATGTGTTGGACTTCCCTGGTGGTCCAGTGGTTATGGCTCCTCGCTCCCACTGCAGGAGGTGTGGGTTCTAGCCCTGGTTGGGGAAGATTCTACATGCCACATGGCATGGCCAAAAAAATTAAAAAAAAATTACCCTGGCATTACTGCTCTATCATTGTTCCATGCATGGCATAGCTATGTTTAATTCTCCCAACAGCCCCATGAGACATATGTTGTTCTCAATTTCAGAATTAAGGAGCTGCCGCAGACAGGTTAGGTCATTTTGCCCAAGGCCCCACAGTAAAAGAGCCCTGAGTAAACATGTGCGTGCAAAGCTCTGCCCTAGTATTGCAGTGTTTCTCAAACAGACCCTGAGAGTCGGTGAACCTATTTTTAGAGGCCTGAACATCTTCTTCGAGAACTTTAAAAATTTTTTTATCTTCAAGATAATATTTAAGATCTAATAGAAGCCTATTTTAGATAGCTTCTAGGTTTAGATAGATTTAGATCTTTCTTAAGTTCTTTGGCTGATCTGAGCTTCCCTGGTGGCTCAGAGGGTAAAACGTCTGCCTGCAGTTCAGGAGACCCGGGTTTGATCCCTGGGTCGGGAAGATCCCCTGGAGGAGGAAATGGCAACCCACTCCATTACTCTTGCCTGGAAAATCCCATGGATGGAGGAGCCTGGTGCAGGCTACAGTCCATGGGGTCACAAAGAGTCGGACACGACTGAGCAACTTCACTTTCACTTTCACTTTGGCTGATCTATTGACTTAAAACAGATGAACAGGAGAAAAACAGATTTAATTTCATACATACAAGAACCCCCCAAATATGAGACTTCCCCAGCAGCCTGGGAATGGAGACTTATAGGCCATCCTTGAGCTAAGAAGAGGAGTGTAGGGGTCTGGCACTTGAAAGGGAAGGAAGGCAATCCACAGAAAAATGGGAAGAGCAAATGTTCAGTAGACAAATGTTTGCTGAATCATGCAGATAAGCCTCCCAATGAAAAAAGTTAGTGTTGCTCATGTCTCTCTCTCTCTCTGGTACAAGCCCCCTATCTAAATTCTCTAATGCAGTAGAGGAAGGGATAAAAAAGCTTTTCTTGAGTCTATTGAGCCTTGATTGTTTTCATCTGGAAATCATCCACATGCCAAAGTGACAATTCAGGGTAGCCTGCCAGGAGCCCCATCATCAAGTCATGCAGTGACATTTCAGTGCAGGCATTTGTGTTCACATTTATAATCATCCAAGGCAATGGCACCCCACTCCAGTACTCTTGCCTGGAAAATCCCACAGACGGAGGAGCCTGGTAGGCTGCAGTCCATGGGGTTGCGAAGAGTCGGACACGACTGAACGACTTTACTTTCACTTTTCACTTTCGTGCATTGGAGAAGGAAATGGCAACCCACTCCAGTGTTCTTGCTTGGAGGATCCCAGGGACGGAGGAGCCTGGTGGGCTGCTGTCTATGGGGTTGCACAGAGTCGGACACAACTGAAGCGACTTAGCAACCTTCAAAGTCTTGGCAAACAGGTGGATTTGCCCCTGGATTGGTGTGTCCTCATGTCAAATGACAACTCTCCTTCACTTGTACCGAGAATTCATTGCCAATTATAAGACCACACTTCTTTTCTGCAATGATAATTCCAACTGAAAAACTATCAGAACATTACTTGATATATCAAGACAGTTGCAGCTCTGGGGTTTCCATGTGGGAGAGACTTTAATGGCTTTAGTGGTTCTTCTGAGTGCTAAGTTGCTTCAGTCATGTCTGAGTCTTTGCAACCCTGTGGACTATAGTCTTCCAGACTCCTCTGTCCATGGAATTCTCCAGGCAAGAATACTAGAGGGCTTGTCATGCCATCCTCCAGGGGATCTTCCTGACCCAGAGGTCGAAACTGCGTCTCTTACTCTCCTGCATTGGCAGGAAGGAGGGTTCTTTACCACTAACACCACCTGGGAAGCCCTTTAATGGCTCTAGCGGATTGGCATTAGGAGCAACAAGAGTTGTCCTGAAGCTTCATTGACAAGGGAATGATTTTCTACAAATAAATTGAGTCCTCTACAGAGCATAGCTCTCTCCAGGAAACTCTTTTAACATTTTCATAAAAAGGTTATTTTTTGAATACTATGTAATGTCTTTCACTCTTGCATTTGTTTAAAATAAAGTGCATTTCCCCCTGAGCCTGATGTAATTCCTTTGCTCTAGTAACTCCGTGTCTTTTGTGATTGCTTAATTTAAATGTAAGAATCTCTGGAAATTCTAAACCAGATGCCATGGATATGACGCTGATCAGAGCTTTGCTCCCAGGAGGTAAATCAGCGTTGAGTCTGGACTGCCAAATGGCTTAGAAATAGTATAGATTTTAACAGATTTTAAAAGTCACAGTTAGCTATGTAGACCTTTTGATTTCAGAGCTGTAACACACAAGGTTCCCCTTGTTATCCAAATTCATTCACCAGGCTTTCTGAACCCAGGAACTGAATTCATTTGGATAGCAAGGGATAATTTTATAAAGAATAAAACATGTCCCCCAAAGCTCTTTGTCCTTAGAAGTCTCACCCATGGAACCAAGAAACAATACTGACTGATGCTATTCATTCCATGAGAAAACAGAGATCAACATTTCCTCCACAGGTTCTTTTTGTTCCTCTTTAACTTGTCTTGAAAACAAAGAGTCATTTGGTCCTGAAGTGAGAGAAGAAACCATTTATACCAATGGCATTTAAAAATAGTATATCTAGAAATGCAATTAAAATAAAGGATGATAGCAGGAAACCATATACATATTGAGATTCAAAAGGTGAACATTTCACCAGTACAAAGAGATTTTAGCAATTAGATGCACCTTTAGTGATGAATGATTGCATGAAAAAAAAAATTGCAAGCTACGAACACATGGTTAATTTGAGGAAGTCTACTCAGCCTTGGGCTCCCCAGGTGACTCAGTGAGAAAGAATCCACCTGCCAATGCAGGAGACATGGGTTTGATCCCTGGGTTGGGAAGATCCCCTAGAGAAGGAAATGGCAACCCACTCCAGTATTCTTGCCTGGGAAATCCCACGGACAGAGGAGCCTGGTAGGCTATCCAAGCCCATGGGGTCTCAAAAGAGTCAGACACACCTTAGCAACTAGACAACAACAATTACTTAGCCTTACCTGGTAGAGGGGAAAACAATTAGTATTTAAGACCTTAACTGTCCTCTCTTTCATCTGTAAGATTGTTTGGGGGAAGGCATAGCTTATATCCATGAATTATAAAATACGAATGATTCTATCTTTATACCATACCCACCACCTTGCAGACAGTGATAGGGAAATTAAGTCCAGGGTTTAGGAAAAATATCATTGAGTCCTTAACTAAGTAAAGGGATCCTGAAGCTGAGTTTGGGGGCAGGAGAGTGAGCTGCATAGTAAAGCAAAAGGGATTTTAAGCTGTTGAGATCCAGTGATACGGAGGTCGGAAGGAAAGAGACTTACAAAACACCAAGGAAATTTTCAAGAACAAGAGAATCTGGTTCCATTTTGTTATAGGCTTGGATAACACTGCTGCATAATCCTCCTTGCCCCTTTCTCCAAATCCTCATCATACATCTGATTCCACAAGTAACATATTTTTCCCATGGGGGAATAATAGAAATCAAGAAAAACATGGCTGAGTCACATGCCGGGGTCATAACGGAGAGAGAAGTAACAGAAAAGGCAGTATTCTTAAACTTGGGCCAGAGGGATCCAGCTTCAGACTCCAAGCCCCATTCTAAAGCAGAGCTAATCCCACTGCCATGTGAATGGAACCCCAAATGGGGCTTGTTAGGTTCTCAAGCAAGGCTGAGATTCTACAGTTCCAACAAGCTTTTAGGTAACATTGATGCAGCTGGTCTGACGACCAGACCGTCCGCCTTCCCAGACCATGCTCCAGTACCCTGCCCAAAGGACCCCAGCCCACACTTAGGACCTGCACAAGCTTCACCGCTGGGTCCATCCTCCTAATGATAGCCCGTCTTGCTGCTGTGCATGCCAGTAGGACTAAGGTTTGCCCCACAGAGTTGCTATCTGAGGGCCAGCACACAGAACTTAGACATGCTCAATGTCCATGGCTACACATGAGACCTTTCCATGGTGTGAGACAGTGGAGGAGGGGGCACAGGAAAAAGAAAACTGGAGAATGGACAGGGAGCAGAGGGATTCAGTTGGCAGGGTTCAGCTCTCCCCACACTGCCAAATTCCAGGGGTGAATCAGGAGTCCAAGAATTCTAAACTGCAATTCCAAATGGCAACCTGAGGCTTCCCTGATGGGGAAGAATAAGTGAATAAGAATCTGCCTGCCAATGCAAGGAAGGGACATGAGTTTGATACCTGGTCTAGGAAGATTCCATATGCCACAGAGCAGTTAAGCCTGTGTCCCACAACTCCTGAGCCCACACTCTGGAGGCCCCCCAGCTGCAACTACTGAGCCAGAGTGCTACAACTACTGAAGCTCGTGTGCCTACAGCCCATGCTCACAACAAGAGATGCCACCACAATGGGAAGCCCCTGCTCGCTGCAACTAGAGAAAGCCTGCGTGCAGCCACAAAGACCCAGCACAGCCAAAACGAATAAATTGCAACCTGGCCTTCTATGTTGTTATGAAGACATATTTGTCAAAGTAGAAGGACAGTATTTTACTTAATAGTTTAGTATTTAATAGTTCGTTAGATATTTAGACAACTGCTGTGTGAGCTTTTCTTATTATTTCTGTCCTGCCCTGGGCTTTGCAAATGTTAGGGGCAGGTTCCTACAAAGGCACAGGCCTCAAGCCAAAACAAGAGTGGTGTGGGAGCTGGATCCAGCGTGATGGAAAACAATATGATAAAGCTGTCCTCAATAAAAAGGTGGGGACCTCATTCCCAGAAAACTTACAAGAACCTTAGAGAATGTGAACCTTAGAGAACCTTTACAGAAAAAGGCAAGTAAGACCTTAGCCAGGTTATTTCATCTGTTGAAGTATAAGATAAGCCACTGACCACACAACAAATTAAATAATATCTAAAACATTGAGAGTGTTGCATCATTTTTAGTTTTCCAGCTAACAGAGAAATGGTAAAAGCTAGAGAGAATTCGGAGAAGGCAAAGGCACCCCACTCCAGTACTCTTGCCTGGAAAATCCCATGGACGGTGGAGCCTGGTAGGCTGCAGTCCATGGGGTTGCAAAGAGTCGGACACGACTGAGCGACTTCCCTTTCACTTTTCACTCTCATGCATCGGAGAAGGAAATGGCAACCCACTCCAGTGTTCTTGCCTGGAGAATCCCAGGGACGGGGGAGCCTGGTGGGCTGCCGTCTATGGGGTCACACAGAGTCGGACACGACTGAAGTGACTTAGCAGCAGCAGCAGCAGAGAGAATTACCAAATATATTTCAGTAGTTCTGTACATGAACTTTCAACGTGAAGGGTTACAGTCAGAGTACAAAATTACAGTCATACTTCTATGGACACAGAAAATCACTGTGCTAATATTCTTTTCTTCACAAGGCCATAGGAAGTCCTGACCAGTCAAATTCAGAACATACTTGCTTTTTCTGACTTAAAAAAAAATTATTTTATGTTGGAAAATAGTTGATTCACAGTGTTGTTTTAGTTTCAGATGTGCAGCAAAGTTCATATACAGAACACACTTGCTTTTAATACCCATCAGATTTTCTTTCCTGTTGGCTAAATTCAGTGTTATTAGAGACCAAGATCAGCAAGGTTGGTTAGGGGCAGCATGAAGTATAAAGAGCATTGACCTGGGAATTGGAGATCTCTGGATTTTAGTCTCAGTTCTAGACTCTAACAGCTTGTGTGACCTGGGGAAGCCATTAAGTCTCTCTGTGACTCATCTTTAATTTGACTCTGTGGGTTTCAGCACACATTCTAGGGCATCTCTGAATGCATTCTTTATTTTTCCTCTTATGGTGCTGTTCTTGATGATACTATTTTCTGCCACTGGAAGAACCAAGATATCACAAAGAATGAAAGAGGAGACTCTACATCAAATCTCATTTTTACTGGTAAGAATACTGAAGCTAAAGTTCAAAAAGAATGTATATCAGTTAAGGTCACTTAAACAGAAAGGGGGAATTTCCTGACTTGGAATCAGAAAGTCCATGGCTAGGCAACATTTTCAGGGGCACCTCTTCCCAGGTTCAAATTCAGTGAAAGGAAATTGCAGGATGTCTCACTCACTCACTCAGCTTTCTAGGATCTTCTTTTAATTTCCCAAGAATCCCTTGAGGTAGGTAGATATTATTAATCTGTTTAGTAAATACAAATATCTACTTCATGAAGTTATGATTTTAAAAGAAAACCATGCATTAAAAAAGCCCTCAGGAGAAAAAAAAAAAAAAACCCTCAGCACAATCCCTGGCATGGAGTAAGAGCAAGAGATATCAGCTATTTAATATATATTTACATATTTCATATTTTACTATACATAATAGATTACATATATTCTGTTATCTATACTAGTGGGTTTTAAATTGTGCTCCAAAGAAATAAAAGGTTGCACAAGTAATAAAATATTTGCCACCAATAATGAGAATTACGGAATGTGGAGCTCATTTCTTGATTTCTTAAAATGTATTTTGTGTATTTGTATATTCCATGCTAGACTTTGCTTGAAAAATGGACTTCACTGCTAAAAATAGTTTAAATGACCTCTGACATATTCCAATCCATTAATTTTACTGATGATAAAACTGAAGCACAGAGAGATGAAATTCTTAAATTGTCATCTTAGAACATCTTAATATACCTGTTAGGATATATTCAGCTGCAAATATGTAACAGAAAATACATGGTAACTGGTCTAAATAATAAAAGGAAACAATCAGTCACGTAATAACAGGAAGGCCCATAAATAAGCAGGGCCTATTTCAGGGCTGGTTTGATTTGACAGCTCAGTGGTCAAAAAAAAAGTAAAAAGACCAACACCCCCAAACAAAAAACTATGCAATTGCAAAGTTTATTCTAGCAAACCTAAACTAACCCAGTTTCCCATCATTCTAGATATAGAGAATAACAGAAGCAATGAGTTGGAGATAGGAAATATAGCAGAATATAGCATAGTCTATTTTAATTGGAGCCAAGCTTCTTTTAATGTAAGACTATTTTGATGAAAGAAGCAGTGTACTGATAACTGGACAGCAATAGAATTTCATTCTCCGATTATAGTGGTTATCGAAGCATCTCTGCAGAAGGTGACAGCCAGGGACTAGAGAAGGTGGGTCACATTGGGACACACAGGGATCCCACCCATGGGTGTCCACAAAGCACTAGATGCTCTGAAGTTTAGCACTTCATGCAGCAGCATGGAAAGCATAACAAGAACATTTTATGTGACCTCGGGGACCTTGTTTGCTCATTATGCCATGATTACCAGCCAGACAACTTCCTTAATGTTTTAACTTCCTTAATGTGAAACTCTGGGATTAGGCAGCTGATGTACAAGCAACCTAAATTCAGAAATGGCCTCATGCCATGCAATAAGTCAAGCTAGTACTAATCCTTGTTTCATTTAGCTTTCTTGTTGACCTACATCCTGTGATGAATTGTGTAACCTTCCACTTGTATATTCCTCTGGGGTATGTTAAATTACAAGACATTATTCATGGATAATGTTTCAAAGTTCTGTAGAAATGAGGTAAAGGGTCTTACATCTAGAAAACTAGGTTCGCCACTTCAATATCATTATAATTTAGAGTTAGATGATCAGAGAAACAGTGTTGCTGCTGCTGCTGCTAAGTCACTTCAGTTATGTTCGACTCTGTGTGACCCCATAGACGGCAGCCCACCAGGCTCCCCCGTCCCTGGGATTCTCCAGGCAAGAACACTGGAGTGGGTTGCCATTTCCTTCTCCAATGCATGAAAGTGAAAAGTGAAAGTGAAGTCGCTCAGTCGTGTCCGACTCCTAGTGACCACATGGACTGCAGCCTATCAGGCTCCTCCATCCATGGGATTTTCCAGGCAAGAGTACTGGAGTGGGTTGCCGTTGCCTTCTCCAAAATAGTATTGGGGAATATAAAAAACCTAGACCTGGAGATAGATGTATCTGAGTTCCAATCTCAGCTCTGTCCCTTCAACTGTGTCACTTGGGCTACATTTTATAAATGTGAGTCATATTTGTACTCGCTTCCTAGGGTTTTTGTGAGAACTATAGGAGCAATTTATCTGTAGCACTTACACAGTGCTTAGCATTTAATAAATTAAATTATATGAGCCAAATAAAATCATCAAATTAAGATGTAGCAGGGTACCGGTAGCAACAAAGATCTAGGTTATTTTAGGAAGCATCCCTTTATGCTAATTGTGGTAGCCATCCGGTTTTCCTCTGAGGAATCCCCTATATCCTGCCCTGGCCCCCGTCCACATGCATCAGGATAACTGATGCCATCCCAGCTGCAGGACTGGGCTCATGACTAAAACCTAAGCAATCAGGTCACTATATTCCACTGGCTTAGCAATGGCTTTAGGGATGGGAACATGACCCAGTCACGTATAATGACAGTTTTGCTGGGAAAGCTGAGAGAAAGAAGCCTAACCTTATTCTGTTGGGTCTGAAGCTTGAAGAAGATGCCTTGTAGCTTTTGGCAGTCGTCTTGCCCCAGATAAGAGGATAGGGCATGGGAAGCAGGGGAGCCAATACAGAGGAAAGCTGACACAGTGACAGCAAGAAACAGAGGCATAATGACATAAACGGATGCCTAAATTCACCTCCGCTAAAATTATGATTAAATTAGACAGTAAGTTCCCTTGTTGGCTTACATTACTTTTGCAATCAAAAGAGTCTAAACTGATACACCCAGAGATACATATTTTAAGATATTTGTATTAGGAAATAGACTGGCAATTCATCCAGATGGCACTAGTGGTAAAGAACCCGCCTGCCAATGCAAGAGACATAAGAGACACAGGTTCAATCCCTGGGTCAGTAAGATTCCTTGGAGGAGGGCATAGCAATCCACTCCAGTACTCTTGCCTGGAGAATCCCATGGACAGAGGAGCCTGGCGGGCTACAGTCCACAGTGTCTCAAAGAGTCAGACACAAATGAAGCAGCTTAGTATACACACACCATATAAATGAATTAGAGGGGGGGAAAGGCGTAAGGTCATTCCCATGGATGCAACAAAAGGGAGGACTTGATAAAATTCAATATCCACTGATGATTTTTAAAAAATAATAATAAAGAATGCTTTAAAATAGGAATAGAAGAAATCTTCCTTATTCAGATAAAAGGTATTGGGGGGGAAGAAGGCAAATAATTAACTGAGTGAATCAGTTAAATCTTTCCCCTGGAGGTTGCAAAGACAGACATTTCCTGTCATAGCCTCTGCTTAACTTTGTTGGGTATGCTGGAGGCCCTAGATTGTGCAATAAAGGAAGAAACAAAATACAAGATACAGCAATTGGAAAAAGAAGAAAGAAAATGGAATTTTATAATGGAAAAAATCCAAAAGAATCTATTCATACATTATTAGGGCAATAGGAGATCTTAGCAAGCTTCCTAGGATAAAAAGTCCATACAGAAAAATCAACAGCATTTTAATACTCCCCCCAAAATTAGAAAATGAAATTTGAAAAGTGATACTACAGACAACAGCATTAATAATATTGAGTACGTAGAAATATATTGTTTTTAAAAGGCATAAGACAGACTTCTATAGGAAAAATGATAAAATAATATTGAGATACATTGAAGAAGGTCTGATTAAATGAGGAGTTATACGATATTTATTAGCCAATACTTTCAATGGAATTTGGGCAGTTTGTGTTGTGTTGTTTTTAGAACTTGACAAGCTAATTTAAAAACATATGTGATGATGCAAAGGGCCAAAAATCTCCAAGACATTCTTAAATAAGAAAAATGGCCGAGGATTTATTTCAACAGATATCAAGATATCAAAGCTATGATAATTAAAACAAATGCTCAGGGCTGGGACAATGGGATGACCCAGAGGGATGGGATGGGGAGCGAGGTGGGAGGGGGGTTCAGGATGGGGAACACATGTAAACCCATGGCTGATTCATGTTAATGTATGGCAAAAACTACTACAATATTGTAAAGTAATTAGCCCCCAACTAAAATAAATAAATTTATTTAAAAAAATAGTAAAAAAAAGAAAATTAAAACAGTGTGGAATTGATACAGTCATAGACACAGAAACCAATGGGTAAGAAAAGGATATCCTAAAAAAATAAAATAGGACCCACATATATGTGGAACTTGATTAGACAGAAGTGGCAATACAGGGATGGAAAAAGGACTGTATTTTTTAATAATGATGCTGAAACACTTAACTACATATGGGGGGAAAAATGAAATTGACCTGAAAAATACTGACCTCATTGGTAAACAGGAAAATACAATTTAAAAATCACAAGGAGATACTATTCCATACTCATCAGAATGGCTGAAATGTAAACATCTAAAGTATCAAGGGCTAGAGACGGAGTGAAGTAACAGGTATTTTCCTACACTGTTTATGGGAGCATGAATTGGTTCAATTACATTGGAAAACAGATTGGAATGATCCATTAAAGGCAAAGAAATGCACACCCTATGACCCAAACATTCAATTCCACTCCAGGAATGTGTCCATGTTCTCAAGCATCCAGCAACAGTAGAAGAGATGGGTTTTTTTAAAGCGTGATATATTGGTATAATGAAAGGTTGTCATTGTTCAGTCACTCAGTTGTGTCTGACTCTTTGCAACCCCATGGACTACAGCACGCCAGGCTTCCCCATCTGTCACTATCTCCCTATATAGCAATGATAATGAACAAGCATTAGCTGTCTACCACACAAGTGGGTGTTCAAAACAGTCAAGAAACCAGACAACAAAAATACATGCTGTAAAATTACATTTTAAAGTTGAAAATAGGCAAAACACAAAATGTATTGTTTAGAAAGTTTACAAAGGTTGTAAAATTATAAAGAAAAGCAAGGGTGGAATTACTGTAAAAGAAGAAGTATGATGGAGAAAGAGCCTCTGGGGACTCGGGACTGTCAATATTCTGTTGGTGCCGTTCAGCAGGACTTCCTGGGATGACAGAAATCCTCTACATCTGTGCTGGCCAATATCATAGCCTTTAGTCATGTGGTGCTATCCAGCATTTGAAATGTGGCTAGTGTAACTGAAGAGCTGAATTTTAATTTTATTTCATTTTAGAGTCTAAAATTATTTCACTTAAAATTTAAATAACTACTTGGGGGAGAATGGGTACATGTATATGTATGGCTGAGTCCCTTTGCTGTTCACCTGAAACTATCACAACATTGTTAAAATTGGCTTTGTGTGTATGTTTGTGTGTGTTAGTTGCTCAGTCGTGTCTGACTCTGCAACCCCATGGATGGTAGCCCGCCAGGCTCCTCTGTCCATGGGATTCTCCAGGCAAGTATATTGGAGTGGGTGTGCTCAGTCGCTCAGTCATATCCAACTCTTTGCGACCCCACAGACTGCAACCATCCAGGCTTCTCTGTCCATGGGATTTTCCAGGCAAGAATACTGGAGTGGGTTGCTTTTTCCTTCTACAGTTGGAGTGGGTAGCCATTCCCTTCTCCAAGGGATCTTCCCTACCCAGGGATTGAACCCGGGTCTCCTGCATTCCAGGCAGATTCCTTACCATCTGAGTCAACAGGGAAGCCCTGATTGGCTCTACCCCAATACAAAATAAAAAGTTCAAAAATGGTAAGCCCCTAGAAATAAAATAAACTTTAAATATTACAAGTTGTCAGTAGTTACTGTATTGGATCAAGTTTTCGTTGGAAAACAGAGGGCTTACTCAAAACAGCATAATTTGAGGAGGGCTCATTTAAAAGATGATAATCACAAAGGTGCAGGTGTAGGGAAGTACAGGAGATGGTTTTGCAACCCGGAGTTAGTGGCAGCCACGCTGTTAACCACCTGAACCTGAAGGGACAAGGGGAGGGCGTGATCCCTGGGGCTGAAGGGTCAGAAAATTAAGTCGAGTCTACCAAGTTGACAGGAGTGGAAAGACACAGCCAGCCTGAGATGACCTCCTATTAGGAGCCAAAGGAATAGGGTCCCTACTCCCAGTGTCTCTCCAAAGGGTCTCCTGCCATGGCTTCCCCTCGAGCAGACCCAAGAGACAGCCATGAAGGCCAAATTGCTCACTGGTAACACAGGTCAGCCTCCAGGCAAACAGCAGATAGGAAGTGGATCTGTGGGCATAAACAGAAGATCTCCAGCAGGTGGATCTTTAAAAAAAAAAAAAAAAAACTTTTAATTTTATACTGGAGTATAGCTGATTAGCAATGTTGTGATAGTTTCAGGTGGACAGAAAAGGGACTCAACCATCCATATACATCTATCCATTCTCCCCCAAACTCCCCCCCCATCCAAGCTGCCAGATAACACTGAGAAGCATCCCATGTGCTATACAGTAGGTCTTTGATGGTTTTCCATTTTAAAGATAGCAGTGTGTACCTACCCATCCCAAACTATCTCATCCCCCCATCCTTCCCCCTCAGCAGCCATAAGTTCATTCTCTAAGTCTGTTCAGCACCTTAATCCTGACCTGTTTGCTTCACTATTATTTATTACACTTAACCTTTATTTTATTTATTTTTTTAGGCTACGCTTGTGGGATCTTCGCTCCTTGACCAGAGGTTGAACCCGGGCCCTCGGCAGTGAAAGCTCAGAGTTCTAACCACTGAATTGACAGGGGATTTCCTGTATTTTTATATGCTATACCTTTTTTTTTTTTCCTGGTATGGGACTACAGTTTACCAAAAGAAAAACAAAAAAAAAAGGAAGAGAAGGAGGGTGGGAGGGGAGGAAATGAGGAAAGATGAAAGATGAGTAAGAAAGAAAAGAATCGGGCCTGACCAGCTAGCACCTGTGTTATACACTGGATTTAACTAAACTGAAAAATAGTAATCAGATATCTGAGTAAATTCACATTATCAAATATTTTTATCAAGTCAGTAAAACAGTAGAATTTTTAAAGCTGTAGATCGTACTTCTGAACCCATGATGAGCCTTAGACAGTAGCTCCTATCTTTGAGCATTAATATCTTTCTGTTTAAAGTAACCACAGATTAAATAGACATGTAACATGCCCAGAAACGTTGCGGACAAACCCCACAATTGTGTGGAATTTTTATTTTGTTTGTCTTCCTATAATAGTGGGACTGCTCTTCAAGGTTCTGGGTAAAACTAGGACTGTGAAATGGAACTGCGGTTTGTTTTTAAAGATGTCTGGATCGGTTAGGAATGCTTTGGCTGATAGTGAAAGACAACTGGTTAACTGTGGCTTAACACACAGAGACTGTATTTCACACATTTAGACAAAAGTCTGGACTTGAGCAGCTGCTGGTGATGGTTCAATGACTCAGTCGTTTCTGGGCTGGCATCTTCTGACCTTTTCCTTCCCATCACAAATGAGTAAAAAAAACTCCAGATATCAAGTTGAAGGTACTTGTTGAGGGGCGAGAGGAGGCTTTGGAGCACACAAACATTAACCTTTTGCTTTTATCATAAATGCAAAATCTGGGACTTCCCTGGTGCCCAGTGGTTAAGAATCTGCCTTGCAATGCAGGGGACGTGGGTTCGATCCCTGGCTGGACAACCAAAGATCCCAATAGACCCAATAGAGATCTGCACTCAAAGAAAAATTGAAAGAAAGAAAAGAATAATCTTTCTAAACCCCCAACAGACTACCACCTACAACTTAGTGGCTAGCACTGTGCTGCCTGGCCACCCCTGAATGGAAAGAGGTTGGGGACAGGAGTTTTTTGCTTTTGCAAACTTTGTAGGGAAGCTGACAGGGGATGAGGGAGCCAGAAACAGCTGTTAGCTCAGCCTGCTGAACTCTTAATGCTTGAATTATGTCTCCTGCAATGTCCAAAATACCTACCATGAAAATGAGAATTCTTTGGTTGTAGGAATAATTTCTAGAAGGTCTGTATATGTACATGTTGCCTGGAAGGATGACATATCATCACCACATTACATCCCTTATCCTATTAGCAATAATTTGTTTCTGAAGATTTGCTAGGAGTTGCTGAGTATGCCACCAAGTGCTAAAAGACGAGGGAAAGTGGGTCTTATCATAGGAGAAATCTATCAGAAAAACTCTAGACACTGAGAGTGGATCTTTAGTATCAATAATCAGGAGTAGGCACTACATCTAACCAGTTGGGCAAGTAGGGCAAGAGGCAGTGAGACAGAAAGTTTACCCACTGTTCTTTGCCTAGAGTCACTCTCAAAGTCAGCTCCTAAAAAGCAAGGCAGATCCTCTCCAGTATGTGCCATTAAAGTTGACCCACTGCTCCTTCCAAGCTGTCAAGAATCAATGAGACATGAAAAACAGACATCATTAAGGTATGACAGAAGAGAGACACAGACCTAGATTTGTTCCCTAGTGGTAGGGTGTTCATTAGGAGGGCAGACTCCAGAGTTAGGCTTGCAGGGACCAGATCCTAGCTCTATTAGCCCTGTGACTTAATCATAGGGTGTTCAGAAGGATTAAACAGTTAATACATGTAACTTGAAATCATGCATGGTGTATAGTAAGTGCTGTATAAGAGCTGGCTTCAAAATATAAAAATAAACCCTTTCTCCTCTGATCCTATTTGTATGATGCTTTAACATATATATTTTTTGCTAAAGTCTTTTTCTTTTTTCTTATAAGAGCAACAGAAGTTTACTCTAAAAAACTGAGAAAAGATAGAAAAAAAAAAAAAGAAAAATTTGACAATCAATAATCTCCTTCCTTCAGAGAAAACCACTACCAATTATATTTGATCCACTTGTATATTTTCACTTATAAAAATTAGGTCTGCTTTGCATACTGCCCTGTAATATGACTTATTTAAAAAATGTGATAACATATTAGAAACATTTTTCCATACCTAGAAATACATTTGTACAGTATCTAGTATCTTTTTACTTGTCACAGGTTATTCTGTTAGATGGGTGTTCCATGATTATTATCCTTACCAGTTCTCTGCTAATGGGCATGGATATTGTTTGTTTTGTTGATTTTCCCTGTGATAGATGCCACTGTGTTGAACATCCTTAGAGCTAATTTCCTGTGCAAATCCACAAGGAAATAGCCAGGTCAAAAGTTATGCTTATTTTTAAGGCTTTTGATCGGTATGCTTTGGTTATCTCCAGAAAAAAATGCATCCAAGTATATTTTCATTTCCTTACCCTTTATGGGGAGGTGTCAGTGCATAGTGAAGCATGCGGGATCTTGCTTCCCTAACCAGGGATGGAACCTGCGCCCCCTGCAAAGGAAGCTCCAAGTCTTAACCACTGGACCACTGGGGAAGTCCCCCCTTTCCTTACCCTTGAAAGCATTGAGTAGTATTATTGTTTGGTTTGCCATTTTCCTGCAATACTTTCTAAGATCCCCAAACCTGATACTCTTTGATGTAGTACCCACAACACATATGTGTGATTTCTATGAATTATTTACCTTTAGCGCACGGCCCCTGGACCCTTTATGTTAACTTTGCCTCAAGGATTTCTGTGGTGGGCTAGATTTTTGCCTTGGTGATATTTACAGTTCTTTATGTCAAGCTCTGATTTGGTTGTTTGGGAATAGAGCTCCCAGATATTTTTGGTCATCATCTAAGTGTGAGAACCGCTGCTTTTTTCAATGTTGTTTTAATATAAATAAATGCATTGACTACATTCCAAGGTTAAAGCAAGACAGATGGTGTGATCATCAACATCATGCCTTGGAACTAAAGCTGAAATCTTTCAACACTCTTCAGGGTGCTGTTTACTCAATTATTCAACATTTACTCATCACATAATAGATTCCTGACCTATGTGCTAGGCATACAATGATAAATAATAATAATCCCAGCTCTCAAGGAGCTTGGGCTGAAGGAGAGGCAGATAGACAAACAGACAAATCACAATGGGATATGAAATATGCTGTTGAAACATTTTCATTACATGTCAGCAGGGCAAAAATTGCTCTATGGGGAAAACTGATCATTATATAACTTTTGGTTCATCTATCTACTTCCATAATACTGCCTTGTACTTTAAAAAAAAAATCTTTTGGCCGCACTACAAGTATGTGGGATCTTAATAATAGCTCCCCAACCAGGGATCAAGCCTGTGCCTCTTGCCCTGGCAGCTCGGAGTCTTAACCACTGGACTGCCAGGGAAGTTCAGGCCCTGTACCTTCATTTTCCAAATGTATTGTTTTTATTGTAACAAAGTAATACATACTGATTTCGGAAGGATCAAATAATATAGACAAGGCACCCTCCCAAAAAGATACTTTGACACTGTAATTTCATTTACTTTTTTGTTTTTTTGCCACAAAGCTTGTGGAATTTTAGTTCCCTGACCAGGGATAGAACGTAGGCCCTGGCAGTGAAAACCCCAAGTCCTAACCACTGGACTTCCAGGGAATTCCCAAACTTTAGTATTCTAGGTTGCTTTCTGTTTTTTTTTTTTTTTTTAAAACAAAAGTAGGATCAAAACATTATAATCTACTTTTTTCATTGAATATATGGTAAACATATTTCAAGCTAAAAGATATATTTCTACAGCACTATTTTAAATGGCTCCATATTCTACTATATGGAGAGTCTAATATTTTCGCAACTTGCTACTGTTAGACATTTATCTTTTTCTGTCTTTTTACAATCACTAACAATACTACAATACACCTCATCCGTAAGACAACTGGATGGCATCGCTGACTCGACGGACATGAGTTTGAGTAAGCTCCAGGAGTTGGTGATGGACAGGGAAGCCTGGTGTGCTGCAGTCCATGGGGTTGCAAAGAGTCGGACACGACTGAGTGACTGAACTGACTGAACAATACTATGATGAATCTTTTTGTTGCTAAATATCTGTGCTCATTCCTATTTCCTCAGCACAAACTTAAGTGAAGTCACGTAATATTTGAAATGCTTTATCTGTAGTCAGATTTAGAGATAAATGGCCACATTAGATATCTTACAGCTCAGTTGCTTTTTGCCCTCTTGGATTTTAGTCCTAGCTGCTGTAAATTAAACATGATCAAAAGGGCATGTACCATGGGCCAAAGTTCAATGGCATTTACCACTGCAGCAGGCTGGAGGGTATCACGTTGCTATAAAACATAGGAAGATGATTAGTTCTGAATGTAATGTTTTCTTGAAGCCTGATTGGCAAGTTGCCTGGGATAACTTGAAGGCTACATCCCCACTTGTTTGGGTATCTTTTTTCCCAAGATATTTTTTTTCTGATGTCAGTGTTTATATCTCAGACTACCTAAGTGCACCCTTGGCAAGATTCTACTTGGGCTACATTTAACTGTGGCTTGCCATAACCATGGGTATATTTCCTGCTGTAAACTTGTATGCGATCTTGGTCCACTCCAAGCTGACTGTCAGCATGTCAACTTTGCTCAAATAAAGAGCAGCTTGCTCTCTGGGGGTCATCTTTTTATTAAAAGAAAATGATAAGCAGAATAATGAGGCGGGAGATTCCTTCATTGAGAAGCACTGAGCCAGGGACTCTGTAGCAGGCACTATGTGGGCATGAGGGTGAAGTGAAATGAAAGCTGCTCAGTCATGTCCAACTCTTTGTGACCCCATGGACTATACAGTCCACAGAATTCTCCAGGCCACAGTACTAGAGAGGGTAGCCGTTCCCTTCTTCAGGGGATCTTCCCAACCCAGGGACTGAACCCTGGTCTCCCACATTGCAGGAGGATTCTTTACCAATTGAGCCGCCAGGGCATGAGGGTAGGATGATTCCAACACAGCTTATCTGGCTCTTCTAGTTTCCAGGGTATCTGAGGTATTACTAGATGTAACACTAGACCCCAGTTACAAAATATGAGAAACAACTGAGGAATCAGATTACAGAGAACTGAAAGATATGATCCCCAAGATTATACCCCAAGAGTTCCACTGGGTCCCTTTAAGTCACCAGTTTCTAGACTAAGTCTGAACAAGAGCAAATTTTATTCCTTCTCCAACACTCCAAAAAGGCAGATGAATTTCAACTGCACAGCATTCTGGAAAAGGCAAACCTGTGGAGATGATAAAAAGATCAGTGGTTGCCAGGGACTGGGGAAGGAGAATAAAGAATGAATAGGTGGAAAACAGAGAACTTTCAGGGCAGTGAAACTAGTCTGTGTGATACTAAAATGGTGGATACATGTCATTATGCATTTGTCCAAACCCATAGAATGTGCAACACCAAGAGTGAACTTTAATGTAAACTGTGAACTCTGGGGGATGATGCTGTCAGTATTGTTGACTCTTGTTATTAAACTGCCAGAATGGATGTTAAAACAGTCACAATCTGAGTCATCACTTTATACAATTCCCACTTCAACAATAACAAAGAAGAAAGAATATTGATTCTATTTCATCTGCTCCCTATAAGTGCAGATTTTGTGTGGGGTTGTAAGGTAACTGGAAGAGCTATTTCACTAAGTTGTTTTTCAATTGTTGACTAAGTGTTTGAGGTAACTCATCCCAGTCACTGGCCTAAATGGTGTTTCTTGTTACAATCCTGGTTTCTTTCTAGCTAATCTATCCCATCTTGAATCTTCTTTGCCTGAGAGAGAAAGAGTGTTTTAAATGTCCTACACTGTAGCATTTTGTAACTATTTACAAATCCTTTGCCATTCAGTCTTAACAAGCAAAACATGTTACAAGGAGATAGAACTTTCTGGTTTTGAGCAATGTGTGTTGCATAATTCAGTGTAACTCAACTGAGTTTAATGCAACAAATATTTATTGAGTGCCTATTCTGGGTTTAAACTTTGCTCTTGGGTGGAAGGGGAAGGGTTTAGAGCAAGAGATATAAATCAGAGTTCTTTATTTCCAGAAATAAGCAATGTAGTTGGAAAGAAAAGACATACACCCGTGAAACAATTCGATCACATTATTGGGCATACATGATAGGTGTCAGTCATCAATCTGTTCCAAAAAAAATGTTGCGTGTTTTCCATGTGACTAAGTAGTTACTGGGGATACACAGTTAAATGAAATCATCTCTGCCTTCAAGGTGCTGGTAGTAAAATGGGAAAACCAGACGAGTAAATAAGAGTTGCACTGCTTAGAGGAGAGATGGTTGCGGCAGAAATGTGATCAAGGAGTGTTGTGGGATCTGGAAAGTGATGGAAAGCTTCATGGAGGATGTGGTTCCAGGAGAGCCCACTAAAAGGCACTGGGGATCTGTGGAGAAATGGCTGAGCCAGGTCTGGAGCAGGGAAAGTATGAGGTGAGCCTGGGGGTGAGGGTATCAGGTGTGTTCATTAGCTACCTCCAGCAAAGTATTGGGTTGGCCAAAAAAGTTCGTTCCGGTGTTTCCATAAGATGTGAAACCTGACTGAACTTTTTGGCCAACCCAATACATTGTTTTAAGAACAGTTGTGTATGAAACAGGTAAGAGCACTAAGTGGGAAATTAAAATAGGCTAGACTACAAGGGACAGTTTCATGGAGAAGCTGGGAGTAGGAACTCTGGTGAAAGATTTAGGTATGAAAGTTCCTCACAGTGTCGTTTGTATAGCAAGATAAGAAACAGACAAGGAGAAACACAGAAAAGAAAGAAAGAAGGAAGCAAGGAAAGAAAAAGACAAGAGGGAGGGAGGGAAGAGAGGGAAAAAGAAAGGAGAAGAAAAGAAAAAATGAGAAAGAGAAAAAGAAAGCAGGAAGGAATGAAGAAAGAACACAATAAAAAGCAAATAAAAAAAAAACCACAACAGAAAGCCTTAATAAAGGGCTAGCGGAAGAAAGTAAGGTACACCACGCAATGGAATGTTATTCAGTCATTTTAAAAGGCTGCAGTAAAATGCATGACTAACTTGTAAAGATGACCATGATATCTTGTAGAACTTACTTATTACATAAACCCATTTCTGTGAAAAGAGAAAAAGCAGTGAGTGTGCGTAGAGAGATGTGTGTGTTAAGCTTAAGGAAAAATTCCGAGTGCTCCACAGTTAAGAGGCATGAGCTTGAAAGAATAAACAAAGGACTTTCACTTCCTACTTTGTAAACTTTAAGTGATGGTTTTACGGTTGTAACTTTCATTTTATTTTTCTAAATACAAATTTTAAATATAGAAAAATATGTTAATATTAAAAAAAGTTCAGTTCGGTTCAGTCGCTCAGTCGTGGCCGACTCTTTGTGACCCCTAAACCACAGCACGCCAGGCCTTCCTGCCCATCACCAACTCCCGGAGCCCACCCAAACCCATGTCCATTGAGTCGGTGATGCCATCCAACCATCGCATCCTCTGTCGTCCCCTTCTCCTCCTGCCCTATTAAAAAAGGCGCTATCCTAAATTGCTAATATAAACTTTAAAGGCGTCTTTCTTCTAGCTGTGCTTGGGGTGGTGGTGATTTAAAAACCGAAACCCATACGCAGGGAGAATTACTAGAGGTGCTCCCTTCAGTGTCCTGTTGATAAATGTTTGGGCACATTGGCTTTATTTCAGAAATTAAGGAAACAGAGTAACAGTAATTGTTCATCCTGGTACCGTGGAGATTTTCACATCAGCAGGGAAACTAGTACTTAGTAAAGTGTACCCTGAACCCCGTAACCTAAGGCGAGCCCACAAGTGAAAGCGTCTTCTTGGCATCAGAGATGCATTTTGTGACCCCAGGGGATATTTTTCAGTGTGAAACTAGCAGGATTCATAAGAATGGTCCTGTTAGCACAGTGGATAAGAATCTGCCTGCCAGTGCAGGGGATACACAGGTTCAGTCCCTGGTCCAGGAAGAGTCCACGTGCTGAGGAGCAGCTAAGCCACAACTGCTAAGCTCTGGAGCCTGTGCTCCACAAGAGAAGTCACTACAATGAGAAGCCTGTGTATCACAACTGGAGAGTAGACCCTGCTCTCTGCAACTAGAGAAAGTCTTTGTGCGGCAATGAAGACCTAGCACAGCCATAAATAAATAAATATAGCAGTGTGAACATGTAAAAAAAAAAAGAATGGTCCCTTTAGTACTGTCCGAAACCACTGTGTCAGCCCAGCAAAGACTTAGATGCACATTGCTCAGTGTCATCATACTTGAGATTTGCTTAAAAAATATTGGAGATGGGGAAGTAGGTGACAGTATAAAGAAGGTTGACCATAAATTGATAGTTACTAAAGTTGAATAATGAGTACATAGGGGTTCATTATAAAATTCTATTTTTAATATATTTGGAATTTTCAATAATAAAAAGGTTTTTAAAAGTGTTTAAATCAGATCATTCAAGTAGAAGCTATAAATCTTGGTTATTAATCTTGGTTATTCATCAGGTTTTTGGTCCTGATTTGTTGATCAAATTGAGGCAAGAAATTTTATGTGCTTCAGGGTTCATCTATAATACAGGGGTCATCCCTAACATCCAATAACCTCTTCAATTCTAGGTTGGTTTCTTACTTTAACTTCAGAGTGCTTTTAAAGAGGTCTCAAATAGGGGATTCCCTGGCTGTGATTAGGCAATTTCACTGTCAAGGCCTGAGTTCAATCTCTGGTTGGGGAATTAAGATCCTGCAAGTTAAGCGGGGAGGCCAAAATATAAATAAAATAGAGGCTCAATTTTTAACCCTTTCGTGTTAAATTAAGATGTAGTCCCATCATATTTGTAGCCTTAATTGTCTTCGAATGAATTCAGCATTAAAAAGCCTAAGGAGACCACAGTCTGAACTCTGAAAATCATTTATTCCAGTCCCACCGACAAATCAGCTATCCCTGGGTTTGGAGTTGCCCTTTCTTAAGGGCAGACAGAGACATCTCCAAACTTTGGAAGAAATTCACCAATAGGAATAGCTGTTTGGTCCCAGATCTACCCACTCAGGAGATTTTACACTTAAAAAAATAAAATTAAGATCCAGTTAATGATTGAAGAACTAGACTTGTTAAGTGAAAGCTTTTCGCAAAATGAACGAGAGTGCCACCTGCTGGGAACAGGAGAACTCCCTAACTTGCATATTGAAGAGTGAGTTTCCTGGACCCCACCTGTTTGAATCACCTGAGTGCCACTGGTTAAAATGGAATGTTCCTAGGCTCTAGACCTGTTGTATCAGAGTCCCTGAAGGTGGGGCTCAAAATTTTATATTTTATACAAGAGACAAATGCCTTAGTTCCCAAACTTGCCTGATAAGAATCATCTGGGAATGCTTGTTTAAAATACTTTCACCTGAATCATACTCCAGGCTTATGGAATCAGGACATCCAAGACAGGCCCTGATAAGAATCATCTGGGGTGGGAGGGTGAGCGCAATGGGTGAGGGAGATTAGGCGGTACAAACATCCAGTTACAAAATAAACGAGTCAAGGGGATGAAATGTACAGCATGGAGAATACAGTCGATGATATTGTAATAACTTTGTATGGTGACAGATGGCAACTAGACTTATCGTGGTGATGATTTTGTGATGTATAGAAATATTGAATCACTGGATTGTGAACTCAGGACTAAGAGAATGTTGTTGCAGGTCAATATATTTCATTTCAAATACATACATACATACATACACAGTATGGGGGATGGGAAATCACCTGAGAAAGCTTGTTTCAAATACTTTTACCTGGATCACACTCCAGGCTAACTGAATCAGGAACTCCAGGAAAGGCGCCTGAGACTTTAAATGTGTAATAAGAATGCCAGATGAATCTTGAGAGATGAATGTTTAGTAAATATCGCAAATTTAAATGTCATTTTCATACTGTTTGTGGGGAAGAAAAGCTATGACCAACCTAGACAGCATTTAAAAAACAGAGACATTACTTCACC
This sequence comes from Okapia johnstoni, assembly GCA_024291935.2. Lineage (NCBI taxonomy): Eukaryota > Metazoa > Chordata > Mammalia > Artiodactyla > Giraffidae > Okapia > Okapia johnstoni. The sequence continues at coordinate 14,778,276 of CM044325.1, forward strand.
AACAAAGGTCCATCTAGTCAAAGCCATGGTTTTTCCAGTAGTCATGTATGAGATGTGAGAGTTGGACTATAAAGAAAGCTGAGCACCAAAGAGTTGATGCTCTTGAACTGTGGTGTTGGAGAAGACTCTTGAGAGTCCCTTGGACTGCAAAGAGATCCAACCAGTCCATCCTAAAGGAAATTAGTCATGATATTCATTGGAAGGACTGATGGTGAAGCTGAAATTCCAATACTTTGGCCACCTGATGCGAAGAACCGACTCATTTGAAAAGACCCTGATGCTGGGAAAGATTGAAGTCAGGAGGAGAAGGGGACGACAGCGGATGAGATGGTTATATGGCATCACTGACATGATGGACATGAGTTTGAGTAGGCTCTGGGAGTTGGTGATGGACAGGGAAGCCTGGAGTGCTGCGATCCATGGGGTCTCAAAGAGTCGGACATGACTGAGCGACTGAACTTACTTACTTACTTAAAAGTCATACTTAACTGTAGATATTTTCCATGCCAAGATAGAAGAGCACAATTGCAGTTCATTGATAACTGGGTGTATAGAACATCCAGATGGGGGATTTGTCAACAGTTCCTGGGTTTTCTGTCCTGTAGCTATAATTCAGCCTTGTAGCTTTAAGTTTCAGCCCATCCCTGAAAATTCTTGCCTTTAACATCTTGATGGCTGCATCTCTAATAACAGCTATCACATCTAAGATACCAGCTGCCTAACAGGCAGAACTGCCTCTTGGAGAGATACCTCCCCCCATCTTGTTCCCTTTGTGAACTTTTCACTCGTGCCTGCACCCTCACACACACCAGCTCTTTTTCCCCTGTGGACCAGTGCCCTAGGTTTATGTTTATCTTTGGAACAGTACTTGTGTTCAACAGAATCATCAAATTCCAGCTTTGTGCAGGGGTCAGATGAACATTGACCTGTTCTGGGATTTATCTGGATTCATTCCAAGGGTCTTGCCCTACCACCACTGCCTGAGCAGATACATAAACAATGGAGCTGACTTTTCAGCTTCAAGTTAAGTAAAAAGTCCCAGTCACTTTACAGCAACTCTGTAGGCAGGTTGGAGTTCTCTGCCTAGTTAAGCCCGAGATATACTAGGTCAAAACCATATAAACAGAGTCTTAAATAAAATATTGCATCATGAATATAGTAGAGGGAGAAACAGAGTGCAATATTTCCCAAACTTAACCATTGAATCCTTTTTCACAGACCATCTCGTGAGACTCTTCAGCAGAACATACTTTGGAAAAGTGTATTTTATTTCCCCTTAGTCAACTTGGGGTCCTTCATTTCAAATCAAATGATCTGTATGTCTCTCTGTTTTTTGTCTGTTTAATTTTATTTTTTACAAGTAGAACTTTTTATTTGGAAAGTTTTGGCACTATCATGTACAAGAACATAAAACCTTTTTAAGTTGAAATACAGTTGATTTATAAAGTTATGTTAGTTTCAGGTGTACAGCAAAGTGATTCATTTATATACACTTACAGATCTATTCTTTTTCAGATTATTTTCCCTTATAGGTTATACAAAATATTGAGTATACTTCCCCATCATGTACAGTAGGTCCTTATTGGTTACCTGTTTTATAATAGTGTGTATGTGTTAATCCCAAACTCCTTATTTTTGCCTCCCTGGTAAAGAATCTGTCTGCAGTGCAGGAGACCCGGGTTCAATTCCTGGGTCGGGAAGATCCCCTGGAGAAGGAAATGGCAACCCACTCCAGTATTCTTGCCTGGAGAATCCCATGGACAGAGGAGCCTGGCAGTCCATGGGGTTGCAAGAGTCGGACACGACTTAGCCACTAAACTACTAAACTACTACTACACTTCTCCTTTGGTAACCATAAGTTTGTTTTCTATGTCTGTGGGTCTGTTTCTGTTTTGCCTGTCTGTCTCTTTAGTATTGAGGTCCAGAAAAATGATACCTGTGTCAGGAATGGGCTACCTTGGGTCACAAGAAATAGAAGGATTACCTCACAATTTCTACACCATCAGTGCTTTTTCAATAACTGAGTGCTCTGCTTGAAATTCAGCTACCACAAGCTGTTCTGCTAACCATGGCACACTCATCTATCAGCATCTTTTTCAGCTCTTCTGGCATTCCATTCTGGTATTTCCTTCCTTGTGGTTGTACCATTCCTCCTTTAGATGCATCAATCCATGTGGTGAGTCATGAACTGGTGATGGCCCTTGGTGAGTGGCTTTTGAGAAGCACTGCAAAGCTTGTTGTGCAGGAGAGTTAGTTTCATGTGCCCATTTCTACATGTTGGCCACGTAATTTCATGGTACTTAGCACGTGTCCGACTCTTTAGTGACCCTATGGACTGTAGCCCGCCAGGCTCCTCTGTCCCTGGGATTTCCCAGGCAAGAACACTGGAGGAGTTTGCCATTTCCTTCTCCAGGGGATCTTCCAAACTCAGGGATTGAACTCAAGTTTCCTGCATTGGCAGGCAGATATTTTTTTACCACTGAGCCACCAGGGAAGCCCAAGAGAGTTCTCTCTGTACTTAAATAATATTAACCTCTTCTCTTTCAAGATAAATTCTATAGTTTTGTCCCCTTGAGCAAACTCCAGAAGATAATGAAAGACAGGGAAGCCTGGTGTGCTGCAATGCATGGGGTCACAAAGAGTTGGGCACAGTGTAGCTACTGAACAACAACAATCTTCACATTGTTTTTTTATTTTGTAAGAAATTGTGTAACAAATATGAGACATTGCCCAAGGTAAAGTTCGTACATTTTATTTCAAGCTCTTGTCTTGTATAACTTTTGCATAGGTAATCCCAAATCTGGTTTCTAATTGCTCACTCCACTGGAAATTCTCCCAATATTTGCTTGGGTTTCATCATGTTCTTTTTAACTTGTCCAGCCACATGACAGTTGTTTTTCTTCAAAGATTATGTTTAGGCCAGGCCTGAGTTAAGAAAGTGGGTCTGCTTTCTCTTTTTCTGATATAATTGGCATTCTTAAGATTAAGCACATTACTACCAGATTGCCTTCATTAAACACACACGTACATATAAGAAGCCACATCCATTCTTTTCTTAGTTCAAAGTTTTGTACTTTATCTGACTTGCCAACTCCCCGAAAGATTAACTGCAGTCAGTTGGTTCGTTTTTCAGAGAGCTCCGTGCTCTTGTTCTCTATCAGGATCTTTCTTCCTCTTTTTCTCTCTCCTCCATCACCTAGAACACAGACAGGGCTTAGTCTGTATTTCCAGTCCTCAAGAGGACTATAGAACTCCTTGGGGAATATATCAAAGACAAGAGATCTATGGTCTTAATCGTCTGTCATGACTTTCTAGCCCCTTTACCAGAGGTTTCCAGAAAGATTTTTCTTTCTTTTTTGTCTGTGCTGGGTCTTTGCTGCCCTGTGCAGACTGCATTGCCCCTCAGCATGTGGGATCTTAATTCCCTGACCAGGGATCGAACCCACATCCTCTGCATGGGAAGGCAGATTCTTACTCACTGGACCATAGGGAAGTCTCTCTCTCTTTTTTTTTTTAAATGGCAAAAATTACAAAACACATTTCAGTGTGTGTCTCTAAAAGATAAAAACATTTAATAAATACAACCACACTACCATTACCACATCAAAAAGCTAACAATGATTTCATAACAGCAAATATCCAGACAGTGTTCCTGATTTCCAATTGTTTCATAAGGCCAAATGTTTATTGATTTAAAAAAAAAATTCCAAATAAATTCCACACATTGTGATTGGCTGATATGTCTTCTAAGTCTCTTTCACTGTACAGGTTTCCTCTCCATCTGTTTCCTTGTAATTCACTAACGAAACTCAGTTGTTTGTCCAGTAGCATTTCCCACTACTGAATTTTGCTGAACAAATCCTTGCAGTGCAATTTAACATTCACAGGATTCTGAAATTTACTGGTAGACATGCAGTTTCCCTGGTGGCTCAGACTGTTAAGTATCTGCCTGCCCAGTAGGAGACCTGGGTTCGACCCCTGGGACAGCAAAATCTCCTGGAGAGGGATCTGGCTACCCACTCCAGTATTCTTGCCTGGAGAATCTCATGGACAGAAGAGCCTAGCAGCTACAGTCCGTAGGGTAGCAAAGAGTCAGACACCACTGAGCGGCTAACACTTTCACTTTCATGCAGAGTTCTAGAGAATAGCAAGGAGAGATAAGAAGGCCTTCCTAAATGAACAATGCAGAGAAATAGGGGGAAACAACAGAATGGGAAAGATAGAGATCTCAAGAAAATTGGAGATATGAAGGGAATATTTCATGCAAGGATAGGCACAGTAAAAGACAGAAATGGCAAGGACCTAACAGAAGCAGGAGAGATTAAAAAGAGGTGGCAAGAATACACAGAAAAACTATACAAAAAAGGTCTCAATGACCCAGATAACCATGATGGTGTGGTCACTCTCCTAGAGTGAGACATCCTGCAGTATGAAGTCAAGTGGGCCTTAGAAAGCATTATAACAAACAAAGCTAGTGGAGGTGATGGAATTCCAGCTGAGCTATTTAAAATCCTAAAAGATGATGCTAGTAAAGTGCTTCACTCAATATGCCAACAAATTTGGAAAATTCAGCAGTGGCCATAGGACTGGAAAAGGTCAGTTTTCATTCCAATTCCAAAGAAAGGCAATGTCAAAGAATGTTCAAACTGCTGTACAATTGCACTCATTTCATATGCTAGCAAGGTAATGCTCAAAATCCTTCAAGCTAGGCTTCAGCAGTAAATGAACGAAGGAGGGTTATGTTTCACAGATTTGTGCAAACTTCTTTCAAATCTCAGTCTGTCCTTTTATCAAAGAGGAGATCGCAGCATCTGTTATTCCTTGTGATTTAATAGTTAAAACAACTGCATTCCATTGACAAAAAAGAAAAAGCTTTGCTTCCGAACAACTCTAGTCTTTAAAGTGACTTTTTCCCAACATAAATATAGAAAATAGCCTTTATGGAGCACATTTGGCTTGGTCAGAACTGCTTCCTCCCCAACAACATTTAGATGTCGCCTGAGTCTTCCGGGCAAGCGCAGCCTGGGGGGGGGGGGGTCTGAATATATACATATGCTCCCTCCCTTTTGATCCTCCTTCTCCTCCTCTCCATCCCACCCCTCTAGGTCCTCACAGAATTCCAGGCTGGGCTCCTTGTGTTATATAGCAGCTTCAGTCACTACCATTTTAGGGTTAACTTTTTAAGGAGGCGCACAACAAAATGATTTAAAAAAAAAGAAAACCCGAACAAAAAAACTTTGCCGAATTTATTTCCTCTAAATGTCCATTAGAGGGCGACATTTGCTTTACTATTTGGAACAACAGACTGGTTCCAAATAGGAAAAGGAGTACGTCAAGGCTGTATATTATCACCCTGCTTATTTAACTTATATGCAGAGTACATCATGAGAAACGCTGGGCTGGAAGAAACACAAGCTGGAATCAAGACTGCCGGGAGAAATATCAATAACCACAGATATGTGGATGACACCACCCTTATGGCAGAAAGTGAAGAAGAACTAAAGAGCCTCTTGATGAAGGTGAAAGAGGAGAGTGAAAAAGTTGGCTTAAAGCTCAACGTTCAGAAAACTAAGATCATGGCATCTGGTCCCATCAGTTCATGGGAAATAGATGGGGAAACAGTGGAAACGGTGTCAGACTTTATTTGGGGGGGCTCCAGAATCACTGCTGATGGTGACTGCAGCCATGAAATTAAAAGACGCTTACTCCTTGGAAGGAAGGTTATGGCCAACCTAGATAGCATATTTAAAAGCAGAGACATTACTTTGCCAACAAGAGTCCATCTAGTCAAGGCTATGGTTTTTCCACTGGTCATGTATGGATGTGAGAGTTGGATGGTGGAGAAGGCTGAGCACCGAAGAATTGATGCTTTTGAACTGTGGTGTTGGAGGAGACTCTTGAGAGTCCCTTGGACTGCAAGGAGATCCAATCAACCCATCCTAAAAGAGATCAATCCTGGGTGCTCATTGGAAGGACTGATGTTGAAGATGAAACTCCAATACTTTGGCCACCTCGTGCGAAGGGTTGACTCATTGGAAAAGACCCTAATGCTGGGTAGGATTGGGGGCGGGAGGAGAAGGGGACGACAGAGGATGAGATGGTTGAATGGCATCACCGACTCGATGGACATGGGTTTGGGTAGACTCCGGGAGTTGGTGATGGACAGAGAGGCCTGGTGTGCTGCAATTCATGGGGTCGCAGAGTCGGACACGACTGAGCGACTGAACTGAACTGAATTGAATAAGAATTAAATCGCATCAAATTTCTTTTCACATTTTTAACCAAATTGAACATCCTTACCTACTTCGACTTCGTATCTCTGTTATACAAGATGTAGTCACATCTTATGTCCTCTCTTGATCTGGTCCCTGCGGACTTAGCATCCTTCGTTAGCATCAATACTTCCAGCTTTGACGCCATTCCCAGTTGTAACCACCAGGCGGCGGTATTGCATAACTAAAGATGCGCTGGAAGGCAAAATTAAATCAAACTGCCGAAGGAAAAGGCGTTTCACCGGGAAAGGGCAATTAATTTAAGGAGGAGAGAGAGAAACCAGACATTTCTACTTCGTATGCAACTCACGGCCCAAGGTCAAAACCCTGTGAGATATAGTACAAAGCAGCTATTCAAGAGCGCAGGAGGAGGCTGACCTGGGGGGGAATGCTTACACAATCTCCACTTTGCTTTTGTGGGTCCACAGGAGGAGGCGTGTCCACGTTCGTGCACGTGTCTGTGAATAGTTACAGGACAGCTGCGGGCCAGGGTGGGACCGGGCATGGATCTGCCGGATACTGCCTCTGGACATGTGCATGAGACAGGTTTACAACGGTGCTGCTTGGAAGTTAGCCCTCATTTTACCCAGGAAGGAAAGCGAGTCCTGAGCCGGACAGAGAGCTCGCCGTTACGAAGAGGTGCGTTCAACCAGGTGTTCCAAGTGCAGGCCACAACTAGGGACGTTTCTCATTTTCGCACACCCATTACGCACGTGTGTAATACACCCCCTCCCCCCCAGCACACACACTCGGACACAGAAGCACAAGAAGGATCCAACACAGCATGCGGCGTAGTAGAGTTTAACAGGAAAGTCACCGACTCTTGCAAATCTGATCAGTTACGGCCTTTTCCCTGGAGTAGTACTGAGACTACTGCGTGTGTAATATTTCAGGGGGCGGGGAGAGGTGAGGGCGGAATCACAGCCCTCTGGAGGCTGTCCATTTATCAGATGCCAGATAAAGAATTTCTGTTCTGACTGGAGCCTAGAAAGCAACATAAGGAAAACCAGACGGATTTGGGAAGAGAAGCAAACAGGGGCAAACTCCTCCCTCCAAATACAACTGGAGTTTCGTCTCGGGAAAGGGGGAGGGGCTTGGACGAAAGTCTTGAGAGAGAGGTGGGGCGCCTGACTTGGGTCCCCTCCCCCAGGCCTCGGCCCCCTCCTCTAGTCCCAACCCCTTTTGCTCCCCTACCCAGACTCGACTCGCTGGCCTTGGTGTTCGGCACCAAAAGGGTTTGAAAGGGAGCTTCAGACGCCCAAAGCCTGGACGGCGGGAAGGTGGCAACGCACAGTGGCTTTTCCTTTACCTCTTTCTTTAATTCGTCAGCTCCCGAGCCTAACGTTTCGATCCCAGCTTTCCCACCCGCCAGGTCGCTCACTCGCCATCTCTTTCCCCCTCCTCCACCGCCCCCTCGGCTGCTCCTCCAGACCCTCGGCCTCCAGCCCCGCCCCTGCCCGCGCTAGGTTTCACCGGCGGCGGAGTGAAATCAGCAAAGTGACCGCCCCTCTGGGAGATCATTGGTGCAGCCCCTGCCCGTCGCGGCCGATGATTGGTGGGCCGCCCGGGCTATTTGCATGCCGGCGGCAGCCCAGTACCCAGCTGTGCGGGCGGCTGGCTCCGCGCAGAAGTTTGCAGAGCGTTTTCTCGCCGGTCGGTCCCGGACTCGCGCAGCGCCTGGAGCCGCCTCCCTCGATCGCCGCCGCCCTGTTCTCTCGGGATCCCTTCTCTGCGGAGGATAGACGCTCTGCTTCAGGGAAGTTGAGGTGGACCAGGGGGATTGCGGAGGAGGAGCGGCGGAGGATCGTTCCAGTGACAGCTCGGAGTCGGGACCCCGGGAGCGTGGGGCTCTAGCCGCCGCGAATCTCGCCCACCTTCCTGCAGCCGCCGGGTAGGCGGGCGGGCAATGCGGCTGCCGAGCCCCGCGGTGCCGAGAGAAAGGAGGGCGCTCCGGAGAGCCTAGAGCTTGTTTCTCCCCACTTGGGGAAGGGCGCATGGAGTTGTGAGCGCTCCTCGCTCGGCGAGGCCGCCTCGGGCAGGCTCCCCATGGCCGGGACGTACAGCTCCACTTTGAAGACGCTGGAGGACTTGACCTTGGACTCCGGGTATGGGGCCGGGGACTCGTGCCGCTCGCTCAGCCTCTCGTCCTCTAAGTCCAACTCGCAGGCGCTCAACTCTTCCGCGCAGCAACACCGCGGGGCGGCCTGGTGGTGCTACTCCGGCTCCATGAACAGCCGCCACAACAGCTGGGACACGGTGAACACGGTGCTGCCCGAGGACCCCGAAGTGGCCGACCTCTTCTCGCGCTGCCCGCGCCTGCCCGAGCTGGAGGAGTTCCCCTGGACCGAGGGAGACGTGGCCCGGGTCCTTCGCAAAGGTGCCGGCGGCCGGCGGCAGCCCCTGTTCTCCGCCGAGGCGGTCAGGCGCCTGGCGGGGCTGCTCCGCCGGGCGCTTATCCGGGTGGCCCGCGAGGCGCAGCGCCTGAGCGTGCTGCACGCCAAGTGCACCCGCTTCGAGGTGCAAAGCGCCGTGCGCCTGGTGCACAGCTGGGCGCTGGCCGAGAGCTGCGCGCTGGCCGCGGTGAAGGCCCTGTCCCTATACAGCATGAGCGCGGGCGACGGGCTGCGCCGGGGCAAGTCGGCGCGCTGCGGCCTCACCTTCTCAGTGGGCCGCTTCTTTCGCTGGATGGTGGACACCCGCATCTCCGTGCGCATCCACGAGTACGCGGCCATCTCACTCACCGCCTGCATGGAGAATCTGGTGGAAGAGATCCGGGCCAGGGTGCTCGCCAGCCAGAGCCCCGACGGCGGAGGGGCTGGAGGCGGGGAGGTGTCCGCTGAGGCCCTGGAGATGGTCATCAACAATGACGCCGAGCTCTGGGGCGTCCTGCAGCCCTATGAGCATCTCATCTGCGGCAAGAACGCCAATGGTAAGCACACGGGTCCCGGGCCTGTGGACTGGGTAGGGTAGAAGTACGACCTGGGCTACGCAGGGGGTCAATTTCCTAGAACCAAGGAGATTCAAGACCTGAGAGAAAGCGTTTGGTCTTTCGGTAGAGGAATTCATTAAAGAGTCTTTCCGGAGGCTGTTCTCTTGGCGACTGACTTTAGGAGGGCAAAGTAGTGGTTGATCTTCTGCTTCCTGTTCTGCGTCGTGTTGTTGCTGTTGGGGGCCATTCATTGATTGAACCTCTTGATGAAGCCATCCCTGAACCTCTCGGCGTGAAGCGGACTGCCTTGTGGCCCTCTGCTTTGCTTGATGGGTCTGTAGATGGCCTCTTTCCCCGACCCCTGGGTAGATCAACTGTGGTTCGGTCCTAGTTCTGTCGAGTACAGTAGCAGCAGCCAGAGGGTCTGGGCTGCTAAGTCTTGGCTAAGTGGGATGGAAGGAGGGGAACTGGATGCCCAGGACCTGGCCCCGCCACCTTGGGCTTTGCTGGATTGAAGGATGCCTTTCAGGGCCCTCTGGGGGAAGGTGGAGTGATAGTGGTGAGTTCTTAACTCTGATCCCAGGGTGATGGAACATGGTGACTTCTGAATCCCCTTTCCAGAAAGGGAATCACATAGCAGTTGCCAGACCTGACTTTCCAAGCTGTCACCAATCAAGTGAGCAATTAATTAAAACCCTATGTTGTATTAAGTGCATGACCTTCTGGACTTTGCTGAAAGAAAGGATGACCCCCATAGTCATCAACTAAGCTAGGGGGAAGAGGGGTGGGGGATGGGCAGACAGCATGGTGTCAAGTGCCGGAAAGAAACATTTGGGTAGTTGCATTTCTCTGAAAGAGGACATAGCTTCAGTGCAAAGAGTGGTAGGGAAGCACTTGACCTTTTCACTGGAAAGGTTACCGTGTGACCTGGGTTCAACAGTAAACTGCCTACCAGATTGCAGCTTCGGGAGTCAGCAAACCATCAGTTCTCTAGAATGATACTTTGGCTAAACATCCTTACAGTCTGATCGGAAGGCCATTTTAGGGGCTGCATTCAGTGGCAAATAAGTAGTACAGAGGAAGAGGCCAGGTGGGTATGGAAAAGGCATAAAGGGAGTCATATTTAAGTGTGGTTTTTCATAATCATAATAGCTAAAATCTTAAATTAGCACTTAACAGTGTGTCAGTCACTGTTTTTAGCACTTTAACATATAAACTTAAGTAATCCCAGCCACCCTATTAGGTAGGTACCTATAGTATTATCCTCATTATATAGATGGGGAAACCGAGGTACCCAGCAGTCAAGTAATTAACCCAAGCTTACACGGATATTAAGTGATAAGAATTTGAACCCAGGCAGGCTCCAGAGTTCAAGCTTTTAGCCACTAGAGGAGAGGAAGCAGCTTTGTTTTCACTGATCCAATTTCCAAGGGGAGCAGTTGACATCTAAAGACTTCATTTTGAAGACAGTCTGTCTCTACCAGCATGGCTGACTTTGACGTTCTTGGATTTTGTTTTTAATTCTGGCACAGCTGAAAGGAGATGCCAGGAATGGAAAGAGCAGCATTTGCCTTTTAATTTTCCTCCTCTTAAGTCAAAGTTGAGGTCAGTCCAGAATCTCAGCTGATGATGTCACAGCTGATAATTGTGCTCTGCCCTCCAGGTTTGTGGCATCAGCACAGGGAACACAGGCTCCAGGAGAGGGAGTGGGAGGCAGGGGGATTTCATATGGTTGTCAGAGCCCAGGGGAAACAGTCTGAACTTTTGGCTGAAGGGAGGCCCAGAGTGAACTCAAAGAAGGAAGACTCCTAGGAGAAAAAAACAAGGCCCTAAGGTGGATAATAGGTGACAAACAAATAAAACAAAACATGCCCTTCACACAGAACTGGTGCCCCTCAGGTTGAGAGACTTCTCAGTTTTTCTAACTGTAAATTGAAGCTGTTAAGAGCAGCTGCCTCTTCAGGGCCCTCTGAACATTCAGAATGTGAGAAGTGGCTAGAACACAGGTGTCTTTCATGAACGGGCTTATTTCTTATCTAGGGTCATCACTCCTTGGTATTTTCTTCACAGGGTGGGGTTTTGACCCCGTGATTTGACCTCTTCCCCTCCATCCTGCACCCCAAACAATCCTTCCTAAGCCATGGTAGTTGAGACAGCAGGACTCTTGTGTGACAGACAACACATCTCCAGGATGCCCAGAGCAAGCGTGTGCCTCTGTTCCCTTCTCAGTCTCCAGGGATCTCTCCTGCGAGACAGGTGACCGTTTGGTTCCCCTGAGTAATATGGATGCTCATTTTTTATGCATGAAAACCTAAGGGTGGTCCCCGTAAACAATAACCAGGCTCATTTATTAAGTCCCTTTAGACAAAGTGAAATGAATGTCTAGTAGAGAGGCAATGAATTACTTATGCCTGAAAGCTGACTTCAGAGGGAAGCACAAACTGCCTAGGAAAGAAGTAGAGAGAGCCTAAACCTTCGTTGTACCGAAATAAGCCAAGGCCAGCAAGGTTACCGTCTACACGGCTGAAGTCTTAAGTGGCAAATGGCCGCACACCGGAGGGAGAGTTGATGGCTCACAGTCTTGTCCTGCTGGTCTTCCCTTCAAATTATATATTTATTGTTGTTATGCCTGCTAATTATACAGCAAGGGCACATGCATTTGAGTCAGCTATATAGGGCTCTTAAACTTTTAACGTCTTCCAGCCGGGAATTCAAGAGCCCTAATCCATCTAGTCCAGTCCATTACTCAGAGTACTGGGCGAATATGGTTTTGCTCAACCCAAGATGGATGATAAAATTTCTATGGTGTTTATAAAACATGATCTCAGCTTCATAGAGCAGCAGGAGTTATATATTGCTTGCTTATTTGGTATCGATGTGCCTATTTCCAGGGCAGTGTCATTAAGTGATGCTATCTTCGTGGCTTCCTTAAGAGAGGTAGAGAAACCACTTTAATAGAGTGGTATTTATAAACAGGGAGCTGGCAGAAAATAGAAGCTTCTCTCATCCACACCTCCCTCCCTCCTTCCCGCGCTCATTGTTGTATGTCAGTTTGATGCTGAGCATTGCTTTGGGGTTTCTCCCTGGCCATTTTTCTTACTAAATGTTCGTGAATGTCCATGGCCTTGGAGATAATTCTCTTCCATTCGGAGATGCTAAGTTAAATGATAGGGTTTTGATGAGAATATTCCTGCTCTAAAGCAGTAACCAGGATGTGCATGAAAGGAGCTCCATCATAATGGTAAGGAGCGAAAACTTTGGAATCGCAGTAAGGATTTGAAGCTCACCTCTGCTATTTCTATGAGTGACATGGGCCATATTTCTTAACCATTGTAAGCCTCAATTTTGTTATCTGTAAAATGAGGGATAATAACAGCACTTAACTCCTCAGGTTGGTGTGAGGACTGGATGATAACATAGATTTAAAGATTGAATCACATAGTAAATGTTTAATAAATAGTTGCAGTTCATTCAACAAATATTTATTGACCACTGACCCTGTCTGCACCACTATTAAAAGTACTGTGGATTAATTGGGGGAGGGGAGGGTCCTCCTCTCATGAAGCAAACTAATGGCCGAGACAAGGAAAAAAGTGAACAATTAGGGATTTATTTTTAGCAGTAAGTAAAGCCAAAGCAAAGTAATGGGATAGTATGACTGGGACTAATTTAAATGATGGCCAAGGAAGGCCTTTTGAAATTTCATTAGGAATAGATAATATATCAATACTGCTGCTGTCTAAGGATATCAAAGGGAAAAAAAAGTGAGGACCTTTCTGAATTATTCGCTTATTTATCAGCTGAGGCAAATCCCAACAATCTTATTTGCAGCGGAGAAATGAAAGGGCTGTGTCTAGAAAGCTCTTCTAGTTGTAGGACTCATTTAACACTGAGCTTATAGGATGGGTTTCCATCGTGATAATCAACTCCAGGAGCAAGGGTTAATTGAGCTGCTAGTTGCTGTTTAATCAGTTTCCACACCTGCATAGTTTGGGGAGGCAGAGCAGCTACCCTCCTTTTTAACTGTTTTATTGAAGCCAAGAGAGCTAATAAAACAGAAACAAAGCAAGCTTGTGGAAATGCAGACTTTTTTTTCCCCCTTGAATGCCTGAGAAATGCAACCCAGCTTTAAGTTGTTAGAAGAACAAGGTGGGGTTGTTCTGCCTCCTCCAGGAGTTTTACCTGCCTCCCCACCAACTGAAGGGCCACCTCTCTGTGAATTTCCCCAGCACTCGGGGCAGATTCCTGAATTGTTTCCTGCGTGTGTCTCTCCCATCGCTCTGTGGGCTCATGGGCACCCGTGTCTCCCCTGTGCCTCCCACGGGGTCTGGCACACAGTGGACACTCCAGGAGTGGCAGTCGGACAAAATGATTGATCCCACCATACAAAATGTTTAATTCCAGAAACTTCATTTGAAACCCTTTGACCCCCTCGGAAGACTCTTCCCCGCTTTCTACTGTGGCTGAGAATTTCAAGTTCTTGGTGGAGAGAGGCAGCATTTTGGAGGGTACCCAGACCATAGGGACAGCACTCAATCTTTTGATCCTCTAGTCTTGAGCAGGGTTCCCAAGGTCACCTGTGATGAGTCACTGTAAATAGGAGGGATTTGGGGTTGCGGGGGCTTCCTTCAATGTGTAGTACCCACAGTGGGGGGTTCGCAGCAGCCGTCTAACTGGCCACAGATAGACCCACAGGAAGATTGAGTTCAAAGAGGCACTCAGTTCCCCTAAGAATAGCAATAGCATCTTGCCTGCAGAGCTGCCCTAGAGGGCAGTCTGTGGATGACTGTTGCTCAAAGGGCTTCCCTGGTGGCTCAGTGATAAAGAACCCACCTGCCAATGCAGGAGACCCGTGTTCGATCCCTGGGTCAGGAAGATCCCCTGGAGAAGGAAATGGCAACCCCATTCAGTATGCTTGCCTGGAGAATCCCATGGACAGAGGAGCCTAGTGGGCTACAGGCTATGGTGTTGCAAAGAATCGGACACAGCTGAGTGAGCATAGCACAGCACTGCTCAGAAGAGGTTGCATCTGTGTTGTACCTCATCTGCCTCCAGTCTGAGGATGGCACTGAGGCATTCAACTACCTAGTCATCCCAGGGATGCATGGACAACATCTCAGGTCTGAAATAAGCCAGGGACACTGGGCTGCGAGTCCTCAGGCTGGTCCTTACCCCATTTCCCCATCAGTACCTGTCCTTCCCCCAGGTGGGGCTGTGGGCAAGTGCTCTGTCTGTTTCCGCACTCCTCCAGCTGTAATAACAGGCCTGACCTCTGCACAGCTCAGAAACCTTTCCGTCTGGGATCTTGCCCGCTGCCTATAAAAACCCATTGAGTGGGATACTCTTTCACAGAAGGTCTCTGGGAACCCAGGATTCACAGCTTGGTAATGGCCAGGCCAGGACCAAGCCCCAAGTCACTCATGCCCTAGGCCTGTGCTGCTTCTGTGAAGAGTCCCAGAAACAAAGGTAGTGAGGGCAGTATTTGCCCCTCTGCCAGTGGAGGCAAGGGTCAGACTCACAGACTCAATGGTACCTATTGTAGATCTTGCTTGTTAATGGCCTGCTGTTTCCAGGCACTTTACATCCTTTAGGCCAGAGAATCTTCACAACCAAGGTGAAAACCAGGCATCAAGGCCCAAGGATGGCTCTCCATCCAGAGGATGTGTTATGCTGTTTCAACGCTGCTTGCTGGTGGCTCCAGAGTGTCCCGCAGGTGGCATCCATTTTAAGGCACCTTTATTGCTACTTCTGAGCGGTGGGGACCTCTGCCACCCAGGGAAGGCCTTACAAGTGTCAGCTGCTGAGTGATCAACAGGCTCAGCCGAATGGAAAAGCTGCCGCCTCCGTCTTCCAAGAGGTGGGAGAGCCAGGTTGGAGGAGGACACCCAGCAGGAGAGAACCCACAGGGAACCCACGTTTAGGCCACTGGCCTCAGGACACTCATTTGCTCTGGAGCTGGCAGAAAGTCTTCTGTGAAGGGGCCTTTGATTTCCTCCGAGTTCCCTACAGTGTTGGGCCGTTGGTGAAACCTCAGAGCCGGGAGCACAGGGAGAGAAGGAATTGGCGTGGCAAGCGTTGAGA
Organism: Okapia johnstoni; assembly: GCA_024291935.2. NCBI lineage: Eukaryota > Metazoa > Chordata > Mammalia > Artiodactyla > Giraffidae > Okapia > Okapia johnstoni. Next base: position 14,793,558 of record CM044325.1, read on the forward strand.
TGCTCCAGCTTTGAAGTCTGAGCTGGGCCCCAAATTGCCTTGCCTCTTACCAGGGTCTGGAGCAAGTCACTTCAAGTCCCTGACTATCAAGCACGGGGCTGGCTCTCTTCCACACGCAGTTATGCCCCATGAATACTCACTGCTCCCAGGACGTCAGAGCTGACACTGGGTTGAGCGTTGAGAACTTGTCCAGGGTGGGGCGGCCCGGGTATCATTCCTGGCCCCCTCCCTTGTGAGTTGCGTGATCCCGGGCAGGGTCACTACTATGCCTTGGTCTCTTTCTCTGTAACAGGATTTGGACTGCATCACTTTTTTTTTTTTTAAATTTTGGCCACATTGAGCCTGGTTGTGGTCCACAGGCTTTTCTCTAGTTGCCACACATGGGGGTTTCTCTAGTTGTGACACGAGGGCTCAGTTGCCGTGCAACATTTGGGATCTTTGTTCCCCGACTAGGGATCAAGCCTGCATACCCTGCATTGGGAGGCGGATTCTTAACTCCTGGACCACCAGGGAAGTCCCTGGACTGGGTACATTGTGTTGCAGGGCTGTCCTGTGCCCTGAAGTATACTTAGCATCCCAGCCCCCACCCACTAGATGCCAGTAGCATCCTACCTCCCCCACTCTCCCCACCCCAGCTGGCCAGTTGTGACAATCAAAAATGTCTCTAGACACTGACAGATGTCTGTTAGGGGGGGGCAGAATTGCCCCTGGTTGAGAAATACTGCTCTGTAGTAGAGCTGAAAAGAGTACCCAACTCGTAGGATGTTTGGGAGGATTTACTAAAGGTCTCTGTAAGGGACTTTGCACTGGGCCTGCACATAAAATAGTCATTCTAATCAGTGTTATATTTTTTGCTAACTATTGCATGCACCCGTCGAGTTCACTTTTTGCCGAAGTGGGCATTGGTAGTGCAGGGGAGGACCATGACCCAAATCCCAGGGTGACAAGAATGAGTCACACAGCTTTCCTGGGTGACTAACCGGGAGGAGGAAGTTACGGAATCTGGAAAAAGCACCTTTGCACCCTGCTCGGTTATGGCTCCTCTTGCCCTCAAGATGAAGCGGGCTGGCAGTGGGCAGTGAGAGCCGACCCTCCTTCTGAGCTCAAGGCTGACCCTGCCGGGAGGACAGTGATGGCGCAGACTCAAAGCTGTGCTCATTCTGCTGGGGAGTCACTCTGCTCTGTGTCTGGGACCCCGCCTCGTGCAGCTGCCAAGCCCTGAGCCACAGGACAGCAGGTGTTTTGTGTTTGCTGGCCTGTCATGTAAACATACTTTGTGGTCTTCTTGCTTGTTTTAAAAAAGGCCTAAATGGTTTTGCAACTTTGGCGGTAGGCTTGGAGCAGCTTGCCGAATTGGGAGAAGCTTCAGAAACACCACCCCAGTAAGCCTGAGGAATGCCACGCTGGCCTCGTTAATCAACTACTAGCCGAGCGCCAGCTACATCCAAGGCCACGGAGACAAATGGGAGAAGGATGGGAATGGATCTTGCCCATCAAGAAATTTAGAATCTAACAGGGACGGCAAGGGGCTTCCCTGGTGGTCCAGACAATAAAGAATCTGCCTGCAGTACAGGAGGCCTGGGTTCACCCCTTGGGTTGAGAAGATTCCCTGGAGAAGGGAATGGCTACCCACTCCAGTATTCCTGCCTGGGAAATCCCAGGGACAGAGGAGCCTGGCAGGTTACAGTTTATGGGGTCGCAAAGAGTCAGGCATGACGGAGTGACCGTGCATGCACACTGGGAAAGCAAAGCATGTCCATGGATCCTTCTAAGGATGTTTAGGGTCCCTACATTCAAATGACAGATGATGCTAAAGCCACATCTTCCCCACCACCCATCAGGGGTATTTTTCTTGAGCCGTTTCACTTAATCCTCCCAAGCCGCTCTGTAAGGTAGATATACTGTCCACCCCATAGATGGGGACCCTGAAGCTTTGGGTGACTGGAGAGCTCAAAGGGGAGAGGTGAGCCCTGGGTGGGAGTCGGGGCTGCTTTGTGGAGGATGTGGCATGTGGTCCAGGGGCACTTGGGCAGGCAGAGCTGTGACGGGGAAGGGGAAGTGGTGCTGAGAGCATGCAGGCTTCCAGGCAGAGGGAACAGTGTGAACAAAGACCTGGAAGCCAGCATGTGTGTGTTGGAAAAGTGACCCTCTTTGGCTGGAAGGTTCAGAGGCATGATGAGGAGGAGCAGGGCAGATAACACAGCAGAGAGGAAAACTTTCCCACATCTTTTATCCAGATGTTAAGGAGTCTGCCAGAGCTCAGGAAGAGAGTTTTCCAAAACTCATTTTTATAATTCAGAAATGGAGTGTGTCTGCTCCCCAGCGCATTGTAACCACAGCCTCAGACCTCCCATTACCCCTCTTGTTGATTGAAAGCTTGACCTCAGAAACGCCCCCGGCCTCTGTCCTAAGACTACAAGTAAGGAAAGAAGACTTTCACCCCAGCAGACCTGGGCTGAGAGGGCCTGGAGAGCGAGGTTGCCATCAACTTTACTTCCCTCGTGCAATTTGACTTCTGACCTGGCATTTCTTGTAAGGCCCTGAACGTCACATTTTAAGTCAAAGCAGTCCCAGTAGGGAATAAAGACTGGGGCTGGCACACCGGTTAAATGAGGCTGTTGGCCTGACTCTTGCCAAGGCAGGATTCTCAAACATGGAGGCAGAGAGGGACAGAAAACAGGATAAGAGGGTCCCAGAACTTTAGAGTCGGGTTTGGTATGTTCAGCTTCCCGTTTGCAGCGTATCACTTTGGAAAATAACCACTCAATTCTGAGAGATTAAGTCACCTTTTCATTCTTGCTGAAGGTGTTTCCGAAACACTGATAATAAAGATTTCAGTCCTGTTAACTGTTTGATATTGTGGAACCACCTTCAAGCTCAGTGCCACCTGGATTGAACTCCCTAGAGTTCAGCTGAATTCCGCTGACAGTAGTAAAATGAGATAGATCATCAATGGCTTAGCCCATAACTTGGGGGTTAGACCTTTTCCTGACCCCAGTGTTATAAAGAAGTTTGTCACTTAAAAAAGAGAAATCTCACGAACATTTTGCTATATATATACACACACACACACAATCATTTATGGCTAATGGTTTGAGGTCCATTGTTTTCTAAAACTGAACTAGGCAAGAGGTAGGGGGTAGGGAGCAATCAGGTCCGTGATGAAAAAATTACATAGGAAAGCTGAATTTGGAAGTACCAGAGGTGGAAGGTTAGGGGTGGGGAGAGATTAAAGAGGACCACAAGGAGAGTGAAACAGGTCTTTTAGTGCATGAAAATCATCCCTAAAATTGAGGCAAAGTTTTGTTGAAATTTTTACAACTTTTTCCTGTATCTTTTAAGATATTGAAAGCATTATTTGCAGTGAGGAGAGCTGTTCATGAGCACTCGTTTCACAGACCAAGCAAGTATACACAAGTGTACAAGTATCTTGGACTGTCCAGTTCAGAGAGTGAAGGCTGTGGATCCAGAAAATTCTGGGCTGAAGCTTGGCCTCTCCATGACCTGGAGTGAATCACTCCTTCTTCTTGGCTCTCTGTTACTTATCTGTGGCGTGAAGAGGTTGGACTAGATTCTCCAAGGGCCCCTCTGTCTCCGATAATATTTCTAGACCCCACGTGGATGTTGTGAAGTCACTTTCCTAAGGTCGAGCCCTGTAGTTAGTATCCTTGGGAAAGAAATGGCCTGGGATGGGGCCGGCCAACCTCTCGAAAAGACGGCCCGGGTAGTAGGACTAAACACCATCCTTTTTATATTAGGATTAACTGTGATTACTCTGCTTAGAGTTTTTCTTCCCCCACTTTCCTCAGAAGGTGAGTCCTGTCTACTCTTGGCCGACCCACCCCTCCAGCGCTCGGCAGCTGCGTCCAGGTCCTGGCCGGCCTGCTGGGTGGTGGGATCAGCCCTGAGGTGACTTCATGCAGCCGGTGTTAGCAGCCCTCCTACCTGGCCTCAGATATTTATAGCAGGGAACAGCTAGGGAAAAAAAAAAAATTATGCTACACCCTTCTTTATACTGTGTGGGACAGAGACGGGCATTGTGAGGAATTTAGAAGGCAGGGCAGTATAATCCAGCAAGATATTTTTAAATGCTATTTGTTGCAGTTGGCAGGGCCGGTTCTTCAAAGGGAGGGAAAGTGAGAGTAAGTGAGGATGACAGGCTGCCAGGAATTCTGAAATTGAGACAGGAAGCTCAGCACCCCAAGGGGTACAGGTTCTGAACCCCGACTTCCTTCAGTCGCAGAGTTTGAGCAGGGCTTGGGGAAGTCCCCACCGGAGCCGGGTGAGTGGGGCAGCTTGTTGCTCTCCCTACCCTGGCCCGTCTACTCTACCAATTAATTCCCAAGTTCAAGGTGAATCAAATGTGCTGGAGAAGCAGCACTCGCGGCCAAAAATGAGTGGCTCCTGTGAAAACCAGAGGCCCGGTGCTGCTGCTTTAACTCATTTCAGCAGCTGGGAACATCACGATGTACGTGGGGACACCATTTGGAAGCAAGTTGCTTGCAGCTGTTCTCCTGGATGTGTGATCTTTCCAGGACGAGCCAGGCAGGCCGGGGCTGTGCCGGGACCAAGTTCAGTAGCAGGTGAGAGGGCCTCCGGGGTAGATCTCCCTCTGAAAAGATGACAGAGACGCCCCCCGGATGCTTGTAACAATCCTGGGAGAGGCTGCCATGTTTTCTACCATGTTGGTCTTGGAGGACACAGGGTGGTTACGGTGAGAGGGTCTGGGGATTGGGAGCCAGGGAGAGGCTAAGAGTTTGATTTTGAGTGCATCAACTTTTTTGTTCAGCATATATGCATTGAGGACTTACTGTGTGCGGTGTTAGAACAAATGAATACGAGAGACTCGAAGGAGGGGAGCGTGCAGGCCCAGCGGATCGTGAGGAGGAGGAAAGCCTGCTGGAGGAGACCGGGTGAGGCTGGCCAGGCTGGGGAAGGCAGCTCTGGGCAGAGGGAGCAGCGAGTGTGGGGTGAGGCCATGGAGGCCGACGGGACATGTGACAGGAGCGGGGTATATACATATTAGGAGATGTGATCAGAGACGGAAGGGAGGGAGTGGTCAGCCAGGTAGGGCCTTGGAGGCCACTGCATGGTACCTTGGCTTCCAATTCTAAGTCTGCTGTGAGCCACTGGAGGGGCCGAGGCCCAGGAATGACATGGTCTAATGTACATTTTAACAAGATCACGCTCTCTGCCATGTTGGAAATGAACTGTAGCATCAAGCAGGGGTGCAGCATGACTGCTTAGGACTCTTGCGATGATCCAGGTGAGAGGATGGTGGCTTGGGTGTCAGTGGAGGAGGTTATTGATGGTTTTTTTGTTTGTTTGTTTCTTAAGATTTTTTTCATGTGGGCCATTTTCAAAGTCTTTATTGAATTTGTTTCAATCCTGCTTCTGTTTTATGTTTTGGGTTTCTGGCTGCAAGGCAGGCACGATCCTAGCTCCCCGACCAGGGATTGAACCCACACCGCCTGTATTGGAAGGTGAAGTCTTTTTTTTTTTTTTTTATTTTATTTATTTATTTATTTATTTATTTATTTATTTATTTATTTTTTTTTTAATTTTTGGAAGGTGAAGTCTTAACCCCCGGACCTCCAGGGAAGTCCCTAGTGGTGTGTTTTGAAGTTCGAGTCAGCAGGACTTGGCAGTAGCTTGGATGTGAGGGATGAGTGAGGAATCCGTGTGACCCCCAAGGTTTATACGGTCTGAGCAACTGAAAGGAGAGAGTGGCCGTGCATTGAAAGGGGAACAGCTCTGTATGGAAGAAGCAGGGTTGAGCCAGAGACCCAAGTGTGGTTTTGGTTGGCTTGTCTCAAACTTTAAACAGAGAGAGATCAAGCAGGAGGGTGGCCTCCTGTCTCCTTGACTGGGAGGAAAGGCCTCTGTGAACATCTTCAGTCACGATGGACTGACGCATTGCCCTCCTTTGCCTTCCCCAAGGATAGGCCCTGTGCAGCAGGGCCGGTTAGGATGTCAGGCAGTAGAGATTTAATTTTCGGTCTTATCATTGTTTGGTTGATGGCCTTAAGAGCCCCCCTAAAATTTGCCTTCTAGCTTCTTCACAGGCAGCCAGCAGCCTTTAATGAAGATCATCAGATCCATTGTTTCCTGTCATTACTGTGAGGTCTGTTTAATTAGGCCCAGTTGTTCTGTGGATTGTTGTGACTTTGTGCATCTGTCCTTCATTTCTGGGAAAGCGAGTTTCCACTTCCAAGCAGCTTTGGATTCCTGGAGGTCAAGTCTGGGTCAGAAACTTAGCTGGAAAGAGAACCGTTGGGGGTGCTTTGAGAGGGCACAGGGGCCTGGAGGGGTCTCAGAAAGGCCTTGGGAGCAACCAGGTGGCAGTGAGATGATTTGACCCCTGCTGCTCAGGTGACACAGGTGGCTAAGAGATGGAATCTGAGAGTCACCATTGCCTGATAGCCAGCCGGTTACTTCGTCTCTGAACCTCAGTCTTCCTCTTCTGTTTAATGGGTATACCATGGTTCCTAACTTAGAGTTGTTTCAGGGACTCTTAACCCTGGATACACACTAGAATTACCTGGAGAGCTTTTAAAAAGAAAAAGTGTGTGTGTGTGAAGGCCCCACCTCCAGAAATTCCGATATAAATGATCTGGAGTAGGGCCCAGACCGTGTGGGTAGAGTTCTTGGGAGAGTCTGATGCTCTATAAGCACTCAGACATTAGCTGTTATTCGTGGTAAAACGAAATCATTGTTCTAGAGCATTCGAGTCTGCCCCACCCAGGATGGTAACTTTGCTTCACTTTCCAGCCATGCTGATTTGGCTCACTCCTCTGGCGGGATCACCAACACACACCCAAGAGAAGCTTGAGCTGTGAGGTTTGCGTGAAAAGAGCACGGTTAGATCCAGAATGGCAGTGGCTCCATGTAATGATGTTACCCAGCCCACTGCTAAGTGAGGGAGATTAGTTCCATCTTTCAGAGGAGGAAACCGAGGCTTAGAGAATTTCAGTCACTTGTTCAAAGTCATACAGCTAGTGAGAGGTGGAGCCAATAATCAAATGCCAGCAGCCTCACCCTTGATTCCCCATTCAGTCACGCCCTTTTGCCCTAACCCAGAGAAACTGAGACTCGATGCCCAGCTCCGATCTCTGGCACATACCTGCTATGTGTTGAGCCTTTACAAAGTCCCAGCCCTCGCCACATGCTTCACGTGTATGGTACTGAGTAGTCTCTATAATTTCCCAGTGAGGTTTGTATTCTTCTTAATCTTATTTGACAGCTGAAGAGACTGGGGCTCAGAGAGGTCAAGATAGCGTAGCTGGAAGATCAGCTGGGCTCCGAGGTCTTCATTCACCAGGCTGCCTCTGTCCTCCCCTGCTTCTGTCCTCAGCGGCGGCCTGGGTGAGGGTGAAGCACATGCAGAGATTTCCTGAGCAAATAAATGAATGGGTTGTCCAAGAAGGCTGGAGGAAAAGCATCCCTCATGGCTTCCAAAGGACTGAGCCAGTTAGGTACCTTAAAATAGTAACATCGCTCAGAGGGGTGACCACCCTGACCCGCCTGAGGGCTGTGGTGTAGATATTTGTTTCTCTGGGAGTTTAAAGCCATATTCTGCGAAGCACGGGGCTTGTCTTCTGTTGCTGTGAATGAAATAACCTCTGAGAGATTGTGTGGGTTGCTTAAAATAGTTTCAGAGGAAGAGAGTTTGGAAGCTGTTAGCTTCTCGAGTCTATTTCCTCCTGATTTATGACACCTTAGAGAATGCCGGGCCTCCTCTTGTTTACCCTCTGGTTTTTTCTTTCTACCATATTTTAGCCCTTGTGTCATCGTAAGACGAAAGAGTTCATCACCCAAAAAGTGACAACCTTTCCTAAGTAATTTAATCAGAGGCTCTATACACATTTTTTTTTCTTTTAAAAGGGAAAAAAAGGGGCAAGACCATTTGTTTTCCAATCCGTCATTTCTCTCTTCCAGCTGCAGAGGTTCCAAAATCATAGCGATGATATTTACTCTGGGGCAGGAGGAATTTATTTTATTCCTTCACACTAAGGCCTGCCCTGGGAAGCGCATGTTTTCTTACAGCCTTCCTAGTGTGGGAGCCTGGACACCTGACATACTGTGAGTGAGAGGAATTGCTCTATCCAACACAGCAGCCAGTAGCCTTGTGAAGCTATTGAAATTTAATAAAACTCAATATGGTTAAAACATCGTGCACGTGACATTTCTAGTGATCACTGGTCATGGGAGGCAGGTGGCTATCAGGTTGGACAGGGCGGATATGGACCATCTCCATCACTGCAGACATTCCATGGGGCATGTGGCCACTAAAGTGACTCATTGGTTGGTCACTTGGGGCCAGCTGAGTTTTCACAGGTCTCAGAATTTTAACCATTATCCAGCCTCTCTGAAGCCATCTGTGTGCAGAAACAAGATTCATGGATGTGGAGATTAAGGCCATGGAGTCGTGTGGCTCTAACCTCTAGACCCTTGACACAAGGTCAGCTTTTATGATTTCCAAGCTGCCTGGCCTGGAGCAAGTCCGCCTCTGAAGTTATCACTGTCCCTTATCAGTGAACTGGTGAGCTGAAAGTACCCTGTAGGGGTTTTGTGAGGGTTAAACAAAATAAAAAGATATACATACAACAGTTAGCAGAATGCTTGACACATGGTAACAACTTACATGTGTTACAAAGTTGTTCATGGCTTTCTCATTTGAGTCCTGTTGTCATTTTCAAGACAATGAAACAGGCTTGGAGGAACACTATTGCCCCTGGCCCTGCTGGTGCTCTAGTACTAAGCAATAGGACTTGAACTTGAGTTCTGCTTTTTCTCCTCCAAGACTCTTCTTTCCTCCGGGGCTGGTTGGGTAACCCTCTGTCATAAGTCAGAGGAGGTCAGTCTGAACTAGAAACTCTCATTCAGGAACTGCCTATCCCTTCTACCATTTGCTGCTAAGTCACTTCAGTCGTGTCCGACTCTGTGTGACCCCATAGACGGCAGCCCACCAGGCTCCACCGTCCCTGGGATTCTCCAGGCAAGAACACTGGAGTGGGTTGTCATTTCCTTCTCCAATGCGTGAAAGTGAAAAGTGAAAGCGAAGTCGCTCAGTCATGTCTGACTCTTCGCGACCCCATGGACAGCAGCCTACCAGGCTCTTCCATCCGTGGGATTTTCCAGGCAAGAGTACTGGAGTGGGTTGCCATTGCCTTCTCTGTCTACCATTTGAGGTGAACTCTTTTCGGAGGTGTTTTGCCCGAAGCCTGTTCATCATGTCCACTCAGAGCATTGCCACCAGGCGAGCTCCTTCCAGAGTCTTTGGCTTCTTGGAGGTTGAAGTTTATCTAAGAGATTAAGGCTGTCAGTGCTCTACCTGCCCTGTGGCCCTTTTGCATCCTTTGCTGTATGAGGACTGAGCCTGAGAGAGCCCTCAGTGGAATTCGGGCAGAGGAGGACTTTGAAAGGAATATCCCCTGTAAAGAGTAGGGCCAGGAGAGGCCTCTCTGATGTGATGAATAGAAGGGGTCTGAGAAGATGTTTGCTCACCCCTGGAGCCTGGGTTCAACCCCTGACTACTACTTACTTGCCCAAATCATAGTGTTGGGACCAGATGTCTTTCCGTGATGTACTTTACTGCTCCCAGCCCTTCTCTTGGGGGTGATGAGAAAGTCATTCTTATTTTTCAAAGAACCTCTGTTAATTATAGTACAGGCCTGTGCATAGCATATTCCCTACAATAGAGCTAATTAGTTAACCTTTCTGCACCTAAGTTTCCCCATCCTTAAAATGGGAACAGTATAAAAGCTTACCTGGCATGGTGGTAGGCCGCCCATCGCCATCTCTGCCATCCTCCTCATCGTTGCTTCCAGGCAGTGGCATTTGGTGTGCTTTCACTTTCAGGTGCTGTTTGCATTTTCTGCTTGAGGGTGTCTTAGCTATCAGTCAGAAGTGGTCTTTAAATGAATCTTAGCTCTTTGAGTGTCTTAAGTTAAATTTGCATATCATGGGTCTCTCTGGTCTTTTTTTCTTTGTATTTTTCTTGCTCCCTTCTTCCTTCCCTCCCTCTCTCCTTTCCTTGTCTGTCTGTCTGTCTTTCAGATGGTAGGGATAAACAGCATGACTGGGCAACTGTCATTTCAGTACCTCACCTGGTAACCACCAGCCTGCTTCCCTACTGCTGGTGGTGTGACCAGCAGCACCAGTCAACCAGTATAATCTGAGAGAACTGGATTATTTCTATAGGATTAATTTGTGGTGTGAAATACCCAGGGAGTAGTTATGCAATTACCACTCATTTGCCCACATCCAGAATGTGCTAAATCTGCCTCTTGTAACAAAATCCAAATGGCTTGGAACCATATGTGGGGAATCAAGTAATTTTCATCACAATTGTTACAAGAGATGGGTTTAAAATCAGGGGGATCCAGATGCCACTAGTGGTGGTGACATCCCTGCTTTCCTTCTGCTCATGGTTCTACTGGGGGAGGCACCACTCTCAACCGGAAGCTTCCAAGGAAAGGAAGTTGGGGGCCAGGATATTACATCATTGTGTTGACATTTCTTTAACATGGGCCCCATCGTGGGCCCTCCCAGGCTGACCGAACCCTTGTCCTTTGTGTGGCTTCCAGGCACTGATAGATCACCCCTGGTTAATGGATAACTTGGACTCTTCTTGGCAAATAGCCATCTTGTTAGTTATCTGTACTGTGTTCTCTTCCACTGTCCACTTAGTCACTCATTTGTGTCTGACTCTTTGCGATCCCATGGACTAGAGCCCGCCAAGCTCCTATGGCCATGGAATTCTCCAGGCAAGAATACTGCAATGGGTTGCCATGCCTCCTCCAGGGGATCTTCCTGGCTCAGGGATTGAAGCTGTGTCTCCTGCATCTCCTGCGTTGCAGGCAGATTCTTTACCACTGAGTCACCAAGAAAAGCCCTCCGTTAGCACTGGGGCCCCTCAAACCTCAAAAGAACCCAGTGGGGTGTGTGTGTGTACATGTGTGTGTGTATAGCACGAGTCCACACATCCTCCCCTCCTTCCTAAGATACAGAAACCACTTAAATCAGTCATTTCCAGGCCTGGCTCATTGCTGAAATACTTTAAAAATTCACCTGGAACCCACCTTGGATGTATTAAGTAAAAAGTGGGACCAGGATGTCTGTGTTTTTAAGATGCACCTCAGGTGAATCCCATCCTCTGTCACTTAGACTTGGGTTTTGCCTTCAAGGCTCCTTTGAGAATGTGCGCTGGGCAAATGGCAACCTGAGCAACAGACTGAGCAGCTAAACAACAACTGGGCAAAAGCTCCCTTAGAGCTGGCATGTGAGGCTGGTCTGTGAGGGTCTCCTCTGGGAGCAGCGGGATGGAGATTTAGGTCCCTGAGCAGGAGGAGGTGGGGAAGGGTGTTGCCTTGGAAAGGAGACCCAACCTTTGTGGGATGCTATCTTGTTTAATAATCTCAACCAAGCTGTGAGGTGGTGGAGATAAGAACACAGGCTGATATTCATCTTAAGCTGATATTTATCTATCTTTGGCTATGAGGAAAATTCTAAATGATTTGCATGGATTATCTCATGCAATCCCCACAACAGCCTAGAGGTTTAGGTTCTATTACTTATTCCCACTCTACAGATAAGGAAAACTGAGGCCTGGAGACAGTTTAAATGACTTGGGCTTCCCTTGTTGGTAGCTCAGTTGGTAGAATCTGCTGCAGTGCAGGAATCCACCTGCAATGCAGGAGTCCCAAGTTCGATTCCTGGGTCTGGAAGATCCCCTGGAGAAGGAAATGGCAACCCACTCCAGTTTTCTTGCCTGGAAAATCCCTTGGATAGAGGAGCTTGGCGGGCTATAGTCCATGGGGTTGCAAGAGTTGGACACGACTTAGTGACTAAACCACCAAACCATCTCCAAGGTCAAGTCATGGGCTTTCCCTGGTGGCTCAGATGATGAAGAATCCACCTGCAATGAAGAAGACCTGGGATCAGTCCCTGGGTCGGGAAGTTCCCCTAGAGAAGGGAACTCCAATATTCTGGCCTGGATAATTCCATGGACAGAGGAGCCTGGCAGGCTGCAGTCCATGGCTACAGTTGCGAAGAGTCAGACGTGACTGAGCAACTTTCAGTTCACTTCACTTCCAAGGTCACACACAGCATGCGACAGAACTGGAGGTTGAGGTTAGTGTGACCAGACCTCAGAGCCTATAATTTCCATTTCTGAAAGCTGGCTAGAGTTTTAAACATAATCCTTAGGTTACTGAGAATATATCAAATAATCTTCTAAGTAGAATGTCAGGTTTTCCATAGGGATTCGCTGTGCCATCTCTCTTTAAGACCCTGTCCTTTGGCCTTGCTAGCCCTGGTTTTCAGAGGTTGGTCATCTCCCCCACCTACCACCCCACATTTCCTTCTTCCCTACTTGGCCCCTGCATGCAGCTCTTCTGGGAAAGAGGCCTGGGGTTAGGGCCTGCCTCCATAGATCAGTCAGGTTCTGGGTGTGCCATACTCACCACCCAGACGCAGACTCAGCGCAGGCCCCCTCTTTGCCAGCATCCTTCTTAGTCATTTGTACTCAGATGGCTATCCTCCTGTCTAGACTGAGAAGCATACAGCTTTGTGATTGAGGGCTCGGATGTACGACTGAGCTGCCTGGATTCAAATCCTAGATCCACAGCTTCCTTGACAAATTGCTTCACATCTTCATTCCCCAGTTTACTTGTCTGTAAAATGGAAATAATACTACCTACCTCGTGTGATAGGTGCAGGAATTAAAGGAATTCTACCTTCTAAGATGCCTGAAACCAGTGCCTGGCATGGAAGTGTCCAGTGCAGTGGCCATTATAATGATAATGGCAGTGACTGTTTAGGGTAGGACGTCTTTGGTGACTCTTTCTGTACTGTGATGGGGAGCCCGATCACCCACGAACACATGCTGAGCATTATGGTGGAAAGATCAAGGGCTTGGAGACAAATCTGGGTTTAATCCCAACTAAGCTGATTTTTTTTTTTTAATGTGAAGCCCCTCTTCCTGTTTATTTTGCTTTTTAATCTATAAAGTAGAGACAACAATAGCTGCCTTGTGCTGTTGTAAAGGTGAAATGCAAAAATGTAAGCAAAGCTTCTGACAAGGTGCATGGGCTTAGCTGGCAATGAATGAATAGAGGGAAAACTAGAAGCTGAATGAACCTTAGAAATAGATTAAGTGAAGATAAAAATTAGCCTCAAAAGATTACATACAGTCTGGTACAAGTTTTACAAAGTTAAATTTTTAAAATGTAATAGAGAAGTTCATCACAGCTACAATAAATACTGCATAAAGGAGAAAGTTGGTGTGTGCATACTTAGTCACTTCAGGCATGCTGGACTCTTTGAGACGCTATGGACTGTAGCCTGCTACATCCTCTGTCCATGGGATTCTCCAGGCAAGAATACTGGAGTGGGTTGCCATTCCCTCCTCCAGGGGATCTACGTGACCCAGAGTTCAAACCTGCAGCTCCTGTGAGCCACCGGGAAGCCCCAAAGGAGAAAGTAAGGGATGGAAAACACAGGTGAGAGAATGATGGTTACACTGGGTCTAGAGAGGGAAGGGGATGAACTGACGGTGAGGGGGAGGGAAGTGATTGTCAAGGCTCTAGCTTTTGTTTTAGAGGTGAATTCTCATTATTGTACCTCACTAAAAATGGTCATGAACCAAGCATTAGGGTACACTCAATTTGTGTAACTGAGGCTAAAATAATAGTGGGTTCTCAATAGGTGGTAACTATTATCATGACCCTGTGAAGCACCTCATGGCACAGACCACCATTAATACCGCCTGAAATTGCCTGTCATCTGTGCAAAATAGCCCGAGAACCATGCCTTTCCGCCTCCAGCCACAGTGGCTTCCACGTGGTGACACAGAACAGAGTCGGTATTTAAGCTGCCTTGTTTCTTAGGGTTTCTGGGCCGGTCTTGGACATGAGCTCCCGTGTGCGTCTAAAGCAGCTGGACAAAGACAGGTTTGTTCTGCCCATGCTATGCTAGATACAGAGGCTTTCACTGGAACCACTTGAGCACTCATGCTAGCCAGGAGATTTTCTTTCCGAAGGAAGGAAATGTTTGGGTTGGACCTGATGGTATTTGCCTTGGTATGATCTGAGACCTCTCTGCTTCCATTGCCATCCCCAAGCATCGTGACCTTTGCCTGCGGCTTTTCTTTGCCTGTGGCTCCCTCTCTTAAGGGAAAGGGGAAGCATTGTGGGGGGGCTTGTAAGTCCCTGGCCTCTGGGCATTAAAGATCCTATGTCTCACTCCTCTCCTCTGAATCTGTGAAAGTAGAGGAGATGAGAGCGTAGGCTTTGGAGGTAAGGAGACCTGGCTTCAGCGTGGGGATCTTCACTGTGTGATTTGAGATTGAGGCATTCTATTTTTTTCCCTAGTTTTAAATGGAGGTACATGAAAGGTAGAATCTTAGTGTACAACTTGATGAAATCTTTGCCAGGCACACACCTGTGTGGCCCATCCAGGTCAGGGTCAAGATTCAAAACACTCCCATCACAGTAAGTGCCTCTGGGACCCTTCCCTGTCAGTTTCCATTCCCTCCCCACCAAGTATCCTTTATTCGGACTTTTGTCACCATCCATGAGCTTGCCTGTTCTTGAACTTCTAGGGGGCTAGGTACGTTATGAAATCTTTCTGAGCCCCAGCTCAGTCTCTTCATTTTTAAAACTGAAATTGTAGAACTTGTGTTGTAGTTTTGAGTTGAGAGAATCAAATGAGGCAACATGTGTAAAGCCATTAGTGAGACATTTGTAAAACAGGGAACAGTCAGGTAGAGCTGGTGATGGTAGATTATTCTGTGCTTGACTTAAGCCTTTGCCTGTTCTTCACCCAGGGACATAGGCCCTTCCCTGGGTCTCACTGCAATTGCCACGCTCCCTCTGCCCTCTGACCCATCACACCCTGGGACCACCACCCCACCCCACCCCCAACACACTTCTGAGATTGTGCCCTCTGTGGCTTTCAGCATTTCATAGTAAAACAAGTCCTTCTCGCTTAATGAGCAGAGGAAATGGGCAGGAAAGTGGAGTTCTGCTGCTTCTGCCTATTTTTAAAAGAGGGTCTATTTGCTCTATTAGCAAAATCAACAGAGGCGTTGCTGGCAAGGGGTGCACTGGACGGATGTCCCTGGGTCCCCGGATGCCAGGCTTGCCCAAGTGCCAGGAGTCAGGGGTCATCGGTGAGGTTTCAGGAGCAAGAGGAAGAGCCACCTCTTCCAGCTCATCCTTTAAAGAGCAAATCACGCCAAACAATCTACCTCTGTGACTACCTGAAATTCAACAATTATAATTTATTTCCTTAGGTCTAGGGCAGAGGGCATGGAGGGAAGCACAGGTGTCAAGGTCTGCGGGTGGAGAGTTGTCTGTAGTGGGGGGCATACTTTAATGACATATGATTCCATTTGATCTGAATGGTTTTTATTGTGTCATTTCCTCGGGGGAGGTCTTTATGAAGAAAGAGGTAGCTCTGTGCAGTTGGTGGGTACAGTGATGACACAGGAGGCAAAGAGAGCTTATGAGGGCAAATTCTCTGTATTTATGATGTGGTCTAGGGCTCAGTCTGGCCACAGGAACCTCTACACACATTTACAGGATACCTACATCACGTCAAGTGTTGTGCCAGAAGGCAGGTGAAAAGTTACAGTCCCTGCCCTTCAGGGAGAAGCTTTGAGTTGGGTGGCAAAAATTAAAGGGGCATTTGTAACACAGTTTGTTATGTGCTATACTTGGAAGACCCTGGGCCCTAATCCAGATGGGGGTAGGGGAGGCACAGGATTATTGCAGTCCTGGAGGTGGTGTCATTTGCATTGAGATCTGAAAGATAAACAGTTAGCCCTCAAAACGCTTGACCCACATCAGTGCATCCTTGGGACTCTCAGGAAATACGTTTCTAAGGATAACTTCTGCCCACCCGATGAATGAGATTTTGTTTTTACTGAGCTGTTTGACTCTTACTGATGGCCAGACCAGTGATTTTCTTTTTCCCTTCAGCAATCTTGTAGCCCCTCTCTCCTGTGCTATGGAATTTTGAATCCACAGTTCTTCTGATTCTGCAGAAGATTTTCATTTCCCTTCGAGGCGAGTGAGAAAGTCTGGGTGGAGAGGTCCATCTGCAAACTGAAGACTTTATTAGTAAGGTTTTATGAGTAAGAGAGTAACCCTGCCACAGAACCAGATGAGAGATGTGTTTGTTATGGAAGAAGATACCCACTTGGCATCCCTCGAGGGGCCAGTCCTTGCGAATGGAGCCAACACGCCAAATTTCTCCAGTTACCATGGGACCCAGACTTAGACAGGAAATCATGGCAGGGTGGGAAAGAGTCCAAAATACACACGGCGGGTATACAGGCTGCAGTTAGAAAAGAGAGTCGGAGAACAATCTATCTATTTTCCTGAACGCGTACTGCAAAATCAAATGAGGTTGTTTTTCTAAGACTCCTTACATTTTATGGACCTGATTTTCAAGCTTTAATTTTTTCCACATTAAGCAATACTTAGGTTGTTTGCAGTGACCCTTTTGTATGTTCCTAGTGAGTACTTCTTAGGCTTGTTTTGTGTATTTTTTCTTTTTTTTAAAGCTCCCAAACTGAAAAAGAACCAGCGTCCCTTTGGTCTAGGGGGGGACTTGTTCCTCCAACACCTGGAAGGAATATCTTTCTGGTTTTACCAGGGCTGTCTCTCTTCTGTGAGCAGGCCTGGTAAACCCAGCCCTCACTCGTTTTATGGGATGTGCCAGTGGAAAATGGGAGGGGTCCACTGTAAGGAAGCCCTCCTCACGGTTGGGTTTCTTGGAAATCAGTGCTGCCAAGACCAGCAACTGAAATTTCTCATTCATAAAGAAGCACATTTTCATCCTGCCCGTGAAGCTGTTAAATTGAAAAATCAGGAAGGGGATCTTGTTCTTTTTGCAGATGTAGCTCTGGAAAAGTTCAGCACAGGCCAGACTGTTCATAGCTCTGGAACAGTTCCAGGCCTCCAGAGGAACGTTGAACAGGTCGCTATTGATCGCATTTTCCATGAACTGCCCCCATGTGTTTCTTGGGGAATGTGCTACCCTGTTGACAAAATGACAGAGCATGGAGTTTGCACCCTCATGCCCCACTGACAACACGCTCTCTCTCCCTCTCTTTGCTGGATCGAGTATAATTTATCAGTTGAATTCATTTTATTGAGTTTATTGCTTTTATCCCACACTGTGACCTTATAGCCCATGACCAGTTTAGGAGTGAGGGGACGTGATGATGATAATCCCTAACATGGGTATAGCGCTTAATGGTTTTTACAAAGTACTTCGCAGTCTTTCTCATTTGGTCTTACAGCTATTATAGATAACATTTATTGAGTCTTTACACCAGGCACATTGCTAAACATTTCACAAACTTTATCTTGTTGTTATTCAGTTGCTAAGTTGTGTCTGATTCTTTGCAACCCCATGGACTGCAGCACACCAGGCTTCCCTGTTCTCCACTATCTCCTGGAGTTTGCTCAAGTTCGTGTCCATTGAGTCAGTGATGCTATCTAAGCATCACCTTTTGCCTTCAATCTTTCCCAGCATCAGGGTCTTTTCTAATGAATCAGCTCTTGACATCAGGTAGCCAAAGTATTAGAGCTTCAGCTTTAGTATCAGTCCTTCCAAAGAATATTCAGGGTTGATTTCCTTTAGGATTGACTGGTTTGATCTCCTTGCAGTCCAAGGGACCCTCAAGAGTCTTCTCCAGTACCACATTTCAAAAGCATTTTATCTTATTTAATCCTTAAAGTGACCCACCCTGCATAATAATACTGATTATTTCCTTTTCACAGATAAAGAAGCATCTTACTTGAGATCACCTAGTTAGTTGAGAGTGGACTGGGGATTTGAACCCCAAGCTTCCTGACTCAAAGACCATGTTGTTAAGCACCAGGTAGCCTCCCATTCTCCTGATGTTAGAGGCAGATGGCTTCATTCTCCATTGAAAAGGTTTGTTTGAGATCCCAGAGCCAAAAGCAAACCAGTGGGGACCAGAAGTCAGGTTTCCTGAGAGACCAGTGCTTTGTCATTACCCAACACCTGTTAACCTGAAAAATATTGCCCAACCGAGACGATCCACATTTCCAAGTCAGCTACCACTTGGTCAGAAACGGCCAGTCCTATACTCATTCTTCAGGGCAGGCAGATGGGAAGGAATTCTGGGAATCCAGTGCATTTGCTTACATTCTAAGTAATTTCACTGATGCTAAGAAGTCATAACGCTGCTACTTATAAGTGCACTTCCATTTAAAATTTCTATATCGGGACTCTGCAGGTTGCAGACACATTTCAAACCGATTAAAGGAAGAAGACATTTGCTGGCTTTTTTGAAAGTTCTGAAGGTAGCATTGGCCACAGGAGTGCGTTGATTCAGGGCTTCAGTGGTGTCTTTGGGACCCTGTTTTTCTCCTTGCTGGCTGACTCCTCTGGATTTTGCTCCTGGGTTGGCTCCATTATCCAGCAGCTTTTCTCTTGTGATTATAAACTGTCTGCAGCAGCTTAAGCTTCAAAGCCTAATAGCAAAGGGGACAGGGCAGCTTCCCCAGTAGCTCAAACAAAAGTGTATGAGCTCTGATTGGCCTGACTTAGGTCACGTGCCCACCATTGACCCAATCACTGTAGTCCTGCCCCGTGCTGGGAGCCACCCCCCCTCACCCCCCACCCCCACCCCCACCCCACACCCCCCTCCCGGTCCAAGAACCATAAGTGGGCTCTAGAGGAGTGAAGAGTGGATGTCGTGGAAATGAGACACTGGGAGACCTAGGGGTACAGCAGGGGGAAGATGGGCGGTGAGATCCGGAGGGAAAAGTATAATGGAAAAAACCAGTCTTAGAGAGAAAGACATCTGCCACTTAAGGCTGGGAAGGGTAAATGTTTTATTTGAAGAGTTTCAACAGACCATTAATGAGAACGGGAAGCTTACAAGTAGCTTTTGTTGCAGCTATTAGGACAATTATTATTTATTATAGCTACTGACTTCAGTATGTATTTGTTCTAATGTAACCTTTCCTCTCTGGAAGAAAAGTGCTTCTTTGGAGTACCTCTTAAATATTCAGATTATAGGTTTGGGGGAGAGAGCCATTTAGGTCCTCAATAGCTGGTGACTAGGCTTGTTTTTGTCTTAATGGTATCTTCAAATCATGCCAGATGAGTTGAGTGCCACTTCTCTCCTTCAGTCTGTCTCCAACTTGATGCCACCTTGCTGTGCTTCAAGGTCTAGTGAGAATGTTTGGTCTGAGTGGCTTGTTGTCAAGTAATACAGACAGGTTCATCTCACAGATCTTTGTTTTTAATCAGCTGCAGATGCAAATGGAAGGTGTGATAATATGAGAGACAGACCACATGCTTTCAGGATCCTGGATGGCTTGGTGGCTCACTTGCTTTTCATTTCAGAACTAATCCAGACAAGGAGAGGTGTTACTAAATGTTCCTTTGGAAGTACCTACAGCTAACTGGATCCAGACAGTGGGAACGTTTAGCTGACGAGGGTTCCCTGAGTGCCTGTCCTGTGGCAGGCATCCTATAGCCATCATGGTGGACACAGAAGGAGTGGTCTCTGCCCTGGAGGAATGAGTGAGCCTGCTGCAATTCTAACAGGAACTGTTTATTCAACAGTTACTCTGAGAGGGCCCTATGCTAAGGATTTTGCATACATCATTTTTTTCAATTCTCATAACACCAATAGGAGAGCAGACGCTAAGTCCTTGGTTTGCAGAGGAAGCAACATAGGCTTGGAGAGGTTAAGCCACCAGCCCCAAGTCACACAGCAAGCAAACCGCAAAGCCAGACTCACACTCCAGCTCTCTCCAGCTGCAAATCCCACATCCCTCACCCAGTGCTGTGGACGGAGACTGTCATTGCAAGATTTCTCACAGTCAAAAAACTGAGTTCTCCCCTGATAGCAGATTTCATCACTTGTGAAACTGCAGGCCTGGGAAGACAGAAGATAGCCTCACGGCTGAGACCAGTGCCTTTCCAGAAGGAAGATACTGGGTGGGCCTCCTGCCAGCCTGTCTGACCCACGTGACACTTCCATCTGTCTGACTTTTGACTCCGAGCTGCCAGTCCAGCCTATCTGCAGTCAGGACAGCAAGACCAGTCTGAGTACGAACCAAATCTCTATTTCTGGAATCGGGCGGAATCAGAGTTGTCCAGAGTGGCAGAGGCCCCCGTGCGCTTCGGATTTTCACACACGGGTGGATGACACATCTGAGGTCTCAAGCAGTCTGGGGATTGAAGGTGTTAAACAGACTGTGAGGGGTTGGGTCTGGAAGCCAGACAGCAGACAGAGTGCATCCTACCCTTGCAGCACACTGCCGGGGGCTTGGAAGCAGAAAACATAATCCAGAACCCTTTCTCCTGGGCAGGATCAGTTGAGTTTTGAAGGTTTTTTTTTCCCCCCACTGTCTAGTTTCTCTTGGGAGGAATATATTTGGGAGGGGGGAAGAGTAGAAGTGAGGGAATTTTTTTGCCCCTCCTTGTTATCAATAGGGATGCAGAGTCCTGTGAGTAGTATGATGCTATAGAGTTGAGAATTTACCGCTAGGAGTGAGGGGATAATCCTGGGAACAGGATGACTTTTTCAACAAAGCCACTGACTCCTATCTCTTTTGGCATTGCTTTCTCTCTAAAGGTGGGCTTCCCAGGTGGCTTAGTGATAGAAAGAACCCATCTGCCAGTGCAGGAGACATAAGAGACTCGGGTTCAGTCCCTGGGTCAGGAATATCCCCTGGAGGAGGAAATGGCAACCCACGCCGGTATTCTTGCCTGGGAAATTCCATGGACAGGGGAGCCTGGCGGGCTACAGCCCCTGGGGTTGCAAAGAGTCAGACACGACTGAGCGCACATGCATGCATCCCTCTAAAGGTAATTGAGTTTGGAAAGGGATCTGGGGCAAGTGAAGATGAGTGACTGTGCCTGAGGTCCCAGAGGAAGAGCTGGTGTCTTTCTGCTCCTGGGTCCTCAGGGAGCTGGGAGTGTCCAGTGGGGAGAAGAGGACCTTTCTGCATGCTCTCACCCCATCCTGTAGAAACTTTATCTTCTCTGATGCTTTATATAAAAGCCAGAGTTGTAGTATCCATCTCTGTCCCTAATAATTGTCTTTGCTCTGGTATACTTTATCTGATATTATAGCCACTGCACTTTCCTCTTGATACATGTTTGCCTAGTGAATTTTCCCATACATTTAATATTACTAGTTTATATCGTTTACTAAGTGAGTTTCTGGTAAACAGCATAGGGTTGCATATTCTTTTTTATCTACTCTTACAATCTCTTTCTTAATTGGTACATTTAGGCTATTTAACGTAACTTTTGATATATTTGGATCTAGCTTCTACCATTTTTTGTTTGTTCTCGTCCTCCTCCTTTGATTGTATTTTATTGTGTAGCTTTTTCTTTTTAAGTAGGTGTGCTAAGGTTTAAGAAGTATGTTTTCACAATCAACTTGGAATTAATATTTTCCTACTTCAAGTGTGGTATGGAATGCTTACCACCATATAGGTTGCTCCATATAAAATCTGATTTGGAGGAAACCATCCTAACCCATCCGACAGGGTAGAGAGAGGAGGCAAACCTGGAAGGGATGAAGTTTGTTTTTATCTCATTCATACATTCACTTTATCCAGCAGGCAACAGAATCTTCTCCCTTCTGGGTTGGGTAGTCTAGTCTGTAGTTGGACTAGTATTAGTAGTAAGAGTATTAATAATGTTGATGAAAAAACTAATCAGTCAATCTAAGAAGAAAATGGAAAATGTTACTTAAGCCAAACTGAGGATTAAAACCCTGGAACAGCCTTTCGAAAGCTTTGAGAACTGTTCCACCCATTAGAGGTCAAAGCAATTATATAAGTTTTGGAAAGAGGGGAAGATACATTAAATGACATGTTATTGACAGATTACATAATCCAGATCTACACGTACAAAGAGTAGTGGGTCGTGGCCCCTTACAAAATTAAGAAGGAAGGTTATCTCCTAAGGAGTGGTGACCTCGGATGGGATTAAGAGGCAAGGTTATCTTCTAAGGATGTCTGGTTAATACAGATGGACAATACATGCTGAAGGGGAGGGAGGAGGCCCAAATAGAGAAAAATTTTTTCTTGTCTTGCCATAAAATATGAATTTTATTTCATCAGTAGTAATAGCTAGCTTTGAGCACTTACTGTGAGTCATGTACTGTTCTAAATAAGTTCTTTACAGGCCTTACGTTATATTTCAACAACCATATACTGTAGGTACTATAATTATGTGCATCTTATAAATGAGGAAACTAGGGCATCGAGAGTTTAATTTGCCCAGGGTCACCTAGCCAGTAAATAGCAGATTTTGGACCCATTGGTTTTATCCCATTATCAGAAGGTCTCATGGGGGAAGAACATAGCGGAAGGTATAGGAGCTCCTAATCTGTCTTGAGGATCCTGTGCTCTCCACCATCTTCAGTCCTTCTGCTGGAGCCCGCTAATGGTCCACTTCAGAGGGTCTTTGTTTCCAACCTGGTCCACTTCCCCATCCTCCTGTGAATGCTGATAGGAGACCTTCTCTTTGCCAGGATGTATGCCCGTAATACCAAAGCTCTGAAAATGGAGCTTGAATCTGAGGTTAGAACTATAAGGGACTCCAACTGTGGCCTAAGCTGTGCACTTTTCAGACATGGAATCCGAGGTGGGAGGTGGTGAAGCAGGCTGCCCCATGGGCATGCCAGTAGAAGCAGAGCCTGGACTGGACGTCGGCCTCCTGACTCCAGCTTTTGGTCTTTGTGCCTCTGTGTGCTGTCTTGGCAGGAGGGTGTGGGAAGCCAAAGAGCAGCAGAGCTGGAAATTCTGATCTGTAACTGACAGGGACAGCCAGCGGTCCCCATGGGGAGCCCTTCCCTGCATGCCAAGCCTCAGAAGACTTTGGCAGCTGGGCTCTGCTATTTAATAACCTTCTGGAGGCTGATCCAGTGGTCTGGCAGTATTGCTTACCAAGGCTGAGGTTTAATTGGAGCCTTAGGTTTTGCATTTCCTGAAGAAGCAGGAATGGACCCCAGAAAGAACTGTTGCAGGGGCAACTCTGTCACACTGGCACCTGCTTTTTAATAGCAAAACCTAGTATGAGAGTGACAAGTAGATACCACTTCACGGGCCACACCTAATCAAATGATACCCACTTCCTGGAGCTCTTGATGAATCCAGGCTCAGTGGAAAGAAAGTTCAGTTTATTCTTTTGAGTATTTGAGTACCTTCTCTATGCCTGGTGCTGGTTTGGCACTGGGGAAAGATTATATAAGATATATGAGGTCACTCTTCTCATGGAGATTGTTCTATATGGAAGAAATTGACAATAACTAATAAACAGACAAGTGGGACAATTTCAAGCAGTGGTAAGAGTGTTGAACCACAGTGACTACAAAATCAGACTAAGGTAGAGAAGGACTACAGAGCTGGTAAAGTCAGCAGATGGTAAGTGGACAAAGTCCTGAATCTGAGGAGGAGCCAGTACAGTCATCCCTTGGTGTCTGCAGGGGATTGGTTTAGGATCCCTATGGACACCAGAATCTGAGGATGCTCTGGATGACTGTAATGCCTAACACAATGTAAATGCTATGTAAATAGTTGCCAGTGTGGCAAAGTCAAGTTTCGCTTTTTGGAACTTTCTGGAATTTTTCTTTTTCTTAATATTTTTGATCCATGGATACTGAGGGCTGACTAATGCAAAGATCTGGGCAAAAAATTCAAGGAAGATGGAAGAAAAGGTGCAAAGGGTCTTGAGGATGAACAACTTGAAGGCTTGGTAAGCTTTCAGGAGGCAAGCTCAGAGATGTCATTCCTTACTTATGAAATACTTTAAAAAATTTTATTATGAAAAATTTTCAAACATTAAAAAGAGTTAGGGGGACTTCCTTGGTGGCTCAGTGGTAAAGAATCTGGCTGCCAGTGCAGGAGACATGGGATCCCGGATCTGACGTGCTCCAGAGCAACTAAGCCTGTGCTCCACAACCACTGAGCCTGTTCTCTGGAGACCTTGCTCCACAACAAGAGAAGCCACCACAGTGAGAAGCCCACTCACCACAGCTAGAGAAAGCCCATGCAGCAACAAAGACCCAGCACAGCTAAAAAAAAAATTAATTTAAAAAAAAGAAAGAGTAGAGACTTATGTAATGAACAACTGTATATCCATCGCTCAGATACAGCAGTTACTACTATTTTGATGCTTTCTTCCTTGCTTCCTCTCTTTGTCTGAAATAGGTTAAAGCAAATCCTAGACGTCGTGGTATTTTTATCCCTAAATACGTCAGTATGCATCTTTTTTTCTTTTTTTTTTTTTTACTGGGTAAAGAAATTTTATTCATTCACTTTAACAGAGTAGGAAATTTATTGGAAGATAGATATATTACCTACATAGATATATGATATAAATATGATGATACGAAAGTGAAAGTGTTAGTCACTCAATTGTGTTCGACTCTCTGCGACCCCATGGAGTGTAAATCGCTAGACTCCTTTGACCATGGAATTCTCCAGGCAAGAATTCTGGATTGGGCAGCCATTCCCTTCTCAGGGGGACCTTACCAACCCAGGGATCAAACCCGGGTCTCCTGTAGTATGCATCCCTCCTTTAAAACAAGATTTGTTTATCTGCTAATGTAATTTCTCACGTTTAATTGTCACAATGCCATTGTCATAATAGTAATAATTCCTTCATATAATCTAGGACCTAGTCCATATTAACATTTACCTGCTTGCCTCAGAAATATCTTAGATGAGTTGGTTAGTTTGAATCAGATTCCAAAAATGTTCTTCACATTGTAAATTGTTGTTAATTTAGATGTGTTTTCATGATAAGCACAAAGGGAAAGGTATTTGACATCAGACCTGCGCGAGTGGGGTAGTTTTTGCATGTCTTACTGGCTCAATACGTACTTTAAATTGTGAGGAGCCCTGGAGGACCGTGAACTAATGTAGATGTTGTTGGATTGTCTCCCAAACCGACATCAGAAGCCCCTGCTCCATCCTTTGTTCTTGCTAATGGAGCCGTGGCTCTGCTCAGGAATGAGAAGCCATGTGCTTTATGAGTCTGGGCCTTTCTTCCTGGCCCAGACGTGAGGCCTGACTATCTTGACAGCTGTGGCTCTTGTGCCCTTGATAGTGACTGATTGAAGAATGGGCCTATGACCCAGCTCAGGCTGTTGAGGGAAGTCTGCTAGGTGGGGCTTCTTGGAGGACTTGCCTCTCTTAAAGGGGTGACCCAAGTTTGAGGTCATCTTTTCAGACTTTTGGGTGTTGTATGAGGCTATCTAGGGCTGTGGCAGCAGTCATCCAATGACTGTGCAGGGGAAGTTGGGGAGAAGCCATCATCCTGAGGCTTCCCTGGTGGCTCAGACGGTAAAGAATCTGCCTGTGATGTGGGGGACCCAGGTTCGATCCCTGGGTCAGGAAGATCCCTTGGAGAAAGGATGGCTACCCTCTCCAGTATTCTTGCCTGGAGAATTCCATGGACAGGGGAGCCTGGCAGGCTAGTCCCTGGGGTCACAAAGAGACACAACTGAGCGACTAACAGTTTCTCTTTCACTATCCCGATGCAAACCAAGGGGTAAAAAGGGAAATAGCTTGAGTCCTTGATGACAGAACTAACCATCCTGAAGCCACTCTTCCAGGGATGTCTTTTTATGAGACAATAACGCCATTTTTTTGTGCTCCGAAGCATCCTGTTCACAGGCATCTTTCTAGAAAAAGAAATATCATTCCCAAAATGTTTGATTTTCTTTGGATCAGAAAAGGGGGATTGACCTTCACACCCTATCCGTACCCTCCTGCTTAAGCCTATTTATTTACTATTTATTTTCAAATTAGTTGATTAATGTTTCCCCTTTTTCTTTGAACTCCTGGCACACGGTGCTCTTATGATTTGTCCAAAAACATTTATGAAGTTTTGACTTATCTGGAATGGGAAGTGTGTTCCTTCTCTCCTTGCAAAGACTTAACCCCAAGTGAAATATCTTTATATAGTGCAAAGTAAAATTTTATGGAAGATTTTAGCACAGATGGCTGCAAGAAAGATAAAAAACCGTGTTGGAGATTGGTGAAACTTGCATGTACCACTTGCCGATAGAGTGAGGTGTCCTCAGGAGATGGCAGGCAACGGTTAGGGCTTGTCCAGAGGAAATAAAGTTAGAATTTGGCAACGCTCTAATGTGGACACATGGTGCTTATGGAATAAGTACTTGGTGAAAAGAAGGTGAGTGAATGGGAAAGGCATTCAACTCAGTCTACCAGAATTGACCCCTTGGGTTTCTAGGTTGTACTCTGCTTTACAAAGAAAAGATTCTGCTGTAATGAGGCATGTCCATTCAAGTGACCTGTTGTCATAAATCTCTATATCTGTGCAGAGTTGCAGTGGCCCATGGCCTTTCCAGTTGGGGAATCATCCAGGGAAAATTCATTTCTCATCATCTGCTAGAACTGCTTCAGTCACTGGGTACATTTCTACCTAAGACTCTGTCGTCTGACATGGCTTGTCCAGGAAATGCAAAATATTTAAATGTTAGCTCAAGTCTAACATCCTTAGGAAAGAAAATCTGCTCCTTCATCCAATGAAAACACCAGTGCCTTCCAAAGCTAAGACTATTAATAATTCCTGTTTGGGTCACCTATGCACACACACAGGGAGACTGAATCAGATCCAACTCCGTTGGTAGAGATCTCCAGGAAGAAGTTGGGTATTAAGGATAAAAATAAAATAAGTAATGTGTTAAAGGCTTTCTATGTTCCAGGTAATGGACTAAATGTTTTATACCTATTAATTCATTGTAATGTACTTGCTCTCTAAGATCAAGTGACTCATTTTCCAGATGACAAAACTGAGGCTTGGAGAAGTTAATTAACTTATCACAAGGTGATGAGTGATGGTGAGGGGATTCATGCCCAGGTCTAGCTAACTCCAGAACCCACCTTGTTAACCACTTCCCAAAGATGGCAGCATGGCAACTACTTGGTTTGTGTTGGCCATTCCCTTCTTGCCCAAAGCCCATCTTTGGCTTGGAGCTGTCTCAAATTTAGGTTTTCCCTGCCCCACCTCCTAGACACTGACCAGCCCAGGCGTCAGCTTGTCCTGATTGGACCTGCTCCTCTATGACAAGGTTGGAAGAAAGCTGAAATGAGCCTTGGCTAAGGACTCTGTGACTTTCTCCACTTGGCTGTGGAATGACCACCTGAAGTCAGTGGGATGGTGAGAAAGACGACTTGAATCAAGGCTTCCTATCTGCCGGGTCCAGACAGCAGAGCTTCACTGCACTGCCTTGCCCCCTGCTGTGTACTCCTGGAGTTTGGGGTGATCTCTACTCCACTGATGATCCTGCTGCTCTGCAAGGCTGACAAGATGTCCCCAGCTTCAGGAGCCTTTGCTCTTGCTAAGGCAGTGCTGATGTCTGACTCTGGAATGAGAGCCTGGGAAGAGGTGCCTTTGGCAGCTGAGCTGACTCAAGACTAATAACTGGGGCGGTCCTTTGAAAGGCGTGCCAGCTTCTTTCCTTGGCCACGAGATGATACTTGATATTCCTCCATCAAAGCATCTTGTTTCTCTAAACAGTGGGCTTTATGGATTTCTCGAGAAGACCTGAGAGCAGCTTGTTGGATCCTTATCACATTAGGGGTCACCTCCCAACTCAAAACACTGCATTTTGACTCCTCAGCTGGCACTGAATGGAAAATAGTCCCCTGGGCTCTTGGACTTTGTATTTACTTGGTGACTCACAATCCAGTAAAACCACCTTCTTTCAGACTGCCCAGAAATCTAAGTTGGATTTTGATGACTGCTCCATCCTGTTGTTAGTGGCTGAGACTCAGAGCCATGTCCTGGCCCCACCACCAGCTGACTTGAGTGATCTCGGCCAGTCCCTCGACCCCTCAGAGCCTATGTTTCCTTCTTGGGGAAGTGTTGGGGTGTGACTTCTCTAGGTGGTCCCTGGTTACCTTTAAAGTCAGCAATTCTTTTTTTTTTTTTTTTTTAATATTTATTTGACTGTGGTGGGTCTTACTTGTGGCACTCAGGATCTTTGATTGTCCTTGTGGCATTCGAACTCTTGGCAGTGGTATGTGGGGTCTAGTTCCTGACCAGGAATCAAACCCGGGCCTCCTGCATTGGGAGCACAGAATCTTGGCCACTGGACCATCAGGGAAGTCTCAGTGATTCTTAATCTTGTTGATGAGCTCTTCTCCTTACTAATCAGGGCTTCTCCTAACCAGTCAGCACCTCCCCATGGAGCCACCTGTGGGCCAAGTGCTGTCCTGGGAAGGAAGAATACAATATAGGGGAAAGGACACATGTCCCAGCCCCCTTGCCCACAGGAAGATTGTAGTCTTTGGGGTAGAGAGGGCTGTGAGCAACGTAGTAGTGACTCTGATGGCCATCTGAGCCGAGGGCAGCAGGATCAAAGGGTAAAGTTTCCCTGAGCTAGGCTGTGTCAAGCTGAGCTAGAGTAGAAACCAGTCTCATGGGTGACACATTTAACCTGCCCAAGACGGATCATGTTTTATGAAACACCTGAAAATCCACTCCACATAACCAAGGATTCTCCACTACACTTCTCAGTGCAGCTGTTCCAGCTCTGTTGGTTCTAGAATTGGCTGCCAGTGGCAGAGAATCAAACAGGCCTTTATGCTTCTCCTGCCCTAAGCACCTCCTGCATAAGAATTCTGGAATTAATGCTGATTGGGCCTGGGTGTTCTGCCCAGATCTTTCTATCCCTTGTGCCTTTCTGGGCTTCCCCCAAAGAGGTCATTAGTGTGTCAAGAAACTGGAAACTGTGTCATAAGCTGCTCACCTATCCTTGGGCCCACTGCCCCATATAGGTCCTTGGTATACCCGTCATAGGGGCTTCCCAGGTGGCTCAGTGGATAAAGAATCTGCCTGCAATGCAGGAGACACAGGTTCAATCCCTGAGTTGCAAAGATCCCCTGGAGAAGGGCACAGCAACCCATTCCAGTATTCTTGCCTGGAGAATCCCCATGGACAGAGAAGCCTGGTGGGCTACAGTCCATAGGGTTGCAAAGAGTTGGATGTGACTGAACATGCGGCACGTATACCCATCATATGGTCAAGTAGGACAGGCTCAGTCCAGCTTTATTTTTGGAAATGTTTTGTGTGTGGTTTTTATTGTTACAGTTTTGTCATATTTGAGCACACAGTGTATTTGCAGAAACAAAACTATATCTGTATCTATATATGTATATTCTGAAGCTCACAGATTATCTGTAAAGTTGGGTTTTAGCAACCCAGCACCAGTGGAAATAGTAGCTTGGCCTTGCTATTTTCACCACTCTGGCCTGGTGTGTTTGTAGTTGATGAAATATTTGTGGCAAACACATGTTTGCCCTTGGTCACTGACTTAAGCCTGTGGGTTTTAGGGGAGCAAATGAGAAGACTGTAGGAGTTAATCCAAAGAGTATCTTTGCTTCCCAAAAAGGATATAAGGGAGCAGTTTGCAGCTTTTGGAATACTCATGTGACAAGTGCTCCTGTGAGGGGCAGGGTCTGGGGCTGACCACAGGACACAGCCTCGAGTTCAGTGCCCTGGGTCGGTTTCACACCCTGCCCCAGGGCTCACCCTTTGGAGGCTGGAAGTCATTTCCATCCTGCTGGGCAGGTAAAACAGTGCTGGCAACATTTTTAGCCCTGTTCTAACAAATCTGGCCACTTGGTCCCAGAGTTGGTTCTGGTCACATCAAGTTGTAGGATGAAGTAAGATTTTTTTTTTTCCCCTTCCCTTTGAACTTGAATTGCACGTGTTTACTTAGCAGCTGGACATGGCTTGGTTAGAAATTGCTGTGTAAGCTGGCCTGGGACAAATTATCCTACACCACTGCAAGTCCCTTCTCTGTAAAGGGGCTGACCTGTATGGGGGTTCTCTGTGTCTGTCAGGAACACTGGGATTCTGCCACGAAAGATGATCTAAGCCATTTAAGGTAGGTACTCCTACCACTTCTAATAAGAAAAGGGAAATTGAATTTGAGGACACCTGTGCACTTAAGAACTGAATTCTTGGTGAAGAAAAGTCTCCAGGCCAAGACCAGCCAGGGAGTCAAGCCCTCACTTGGCTGTGGGAGGGCTGTGATCTGGGGTTTGGGGGAGCAGGAGGGAGCTGGGTGGTGGAAAAAGGGGTGAACGGGAACCCAGAACTTGGCTCTGGAATCAGCCTAATTGTTTCCATTCCTCCTCCTGAATATTCGGAGCTGTATTCCCCAGAGCTTTTTGGAGTTTATTTCAGAATTTTCCAGAGATGTGTTTTTGAACCCTAGGGAGCCAAACCTCAGACCCCTCAGGGCCCGGGGTCAGGAAGGGCCCAGACACAGGTGATTTCTGATACTCATTTCTCTCCGTCAGCAGAAACCAGGCAACCCTAAACTGGGTGTGTTTACTCAGTGAAATCCAGCAACCTCAGGCCCCTGGTTTTAATCAGGACACCGCTCGCTCTGTGGTAACTGAGGCTCCTCAGCCCTCGAGGCTCTGGTCCCACTTAGGCTTCCAAATGCCAGGCAGGCTGGTTTCTACGGATAGAGTGTCTGCTGCTCACGTGGCCTCCTGCGAACGCAGACTCTCCAGAAGACAGACTTGCCCAAGTGAGGCCTCCTCTTAATGTGGAATTTCCAAGTCTTCTGGCAGGGAATTTTCCAGTCTTCCCTTTTTCAAAGGAGGGTAAGATAATACGTGGCGGCCTTTCTGGAGAAGTCATTTGGAGAGATGGGCTGGAACTTGGCAAGATGAACGTTGGGACCATTACAGGGTTCATTAGCCTTGTAAACTCCGTGTCGCCTTCAACTTCTCAGCACCAGCCCCAAGAGGCAGGGCCGGCCTCACGGGTATACAACCTGTGGGGTCTCACAGGTTGTGCCCACTCAGCTTAGTGACCTGTCGCTGCTGTCTGAATTCTTGTAAAATACTTAATTTTTGAATGAGGAGGGCACCCATTTTCATCTTGCCCTGGGCCCCAGAGGTGGGTAGTCAGCCTTGTCAAGAGGGTTAAGGCTTCAAGGGTGGGTATCTGGGATGAAGGCTGGACTCTGCCATTCATCAGCCACGTGTCTTGTGCTAAGGCAACCCTGATCTCTTTAGCCTCAATTCCTTCCTTTCAAATGAGAACCACCTGGCATCTCTGCCCTAGAGCTGCTGGGGGAGAGAAGAGATTATGCCCTGTAGCACCTAGCATGGTGTGTGGCATAGTAGGCCCTGGAAAACACACATCTGGCCTGCCTTTCTAGTTGTTCCTTTCTCCATGCAACAAGTACTGTTGAATACATATGTTCTATAGTGAACTGTGAGTCCCTCCACTCCCAGTGCATATGCTGAAGCCCTAACCCTCAAAAATGACTCAATGTGGAGATATGGTCTTGAGAAGGTTATTAAGGTTAAATGAGGCCATGAAGGTGGGACTCTCATCCAATAAGATTGGTGACTTTATAAGAGGAGGTGGGGGGTGGGGGGATGAGAGAGAGATGATGAGAGAGAGATATGGAGAGAGAATGAGACGGGGGATAAGCAAGACCTGCCATGTGAGGTCACAGCAAGAAGGCAGTCATCTGTGAGACAGGAAGAAAGCGCTCATCAGAAACCAAACCCTGCTGGACCTTGATCCTGGATTTGCCAGCCTCCAGAACTGAGAGGAACTGAATTCTGTTGCCCAAGCCACTTGGTCTGTGGTGTTCTGTTATAGCAGCCCTGGCTGACTAATACAGCACTTGTGTGCCAGGCACTGGGTCAGACTCATTAAAGAAAATGTCCATGGTCCTTGCCTTCATCAGAATTGAAGTAAAAACTCAGACCCCCACCTCCATCTCCGAACAGATTGCAGAAGTCTCTGTTCTGTCTCAGTATTTCCAAGAAGAACAGCTTTGAAGTCTGATGGGACCCGCTGGTCCATGGGACCTCAGGGCATGTGGAATGACTGTTCATCCAGCCTTCCCTGGCCCTCCAGGGTGCCCTTGCTGGGTTTGGGATGCTAGATATCCAAGAATTAAACAAAGCCATATGCATGGGACCATTCCAGGCAGTATTTTCCATCATCACTCTGTCGCTGGCATCAGTCAGTCCCCTTTGCTATTGTAGATTTGGGGTCCTCTCTGTTTCTGAGGGTGTTGAGTCATTGACCCTTCCCCTTCCCCGCTTTGCCCTCCCTCCCCTGCACTGTGTGGCAACCAGGTCATGCCCTTGTGATCTGCCCGCAGCTTGGAGGAGAACTTCCTGAGGTGGTGCTGGGGAAAGTCCCTCTCCAAGGGCAGCAGGGGTTGAAGTTTTTCCATAGTGAATCTATGAATTCTTGCTACCCATCCCAAGGGTAATAAGAGTAGTAACAATTGCTAGCAACACTTGATGAATGTTATAGTAAGCACAGGCACTTTCTGAGTGAGGGCTTACACATTTCGCCATAGAGAGTGAAGCGTTACTCTTAAGCCTGTTAAAGAGGAGGAAACTGAGGTAGGCAAGTCCTCACAGTGGCATTGCTCTCACTTACATGGGATGGCTGATAACAGCCAGTGTGTGTGGTACCAGCTGCCCTGTCTCTTTGGGTGTTTGAGATGACTTCTCTAGACATCCACCTGTCAGATGCTCCTGGTCACAATGGCGAGTGTGTTTATGAGGGGAAGGAAGGGCCTTGACTTAACCAGGAAACACTGGCCCCACTGGGGCAAGAGGTGAGTGAGTCTCACAGTGACCCAGCTGGCCGCTCAGGTGCTGGCTCGCCTTCTGAGCCAGGTGGCCTGCAAGGAGCTACCAGACACTTGAAAGAATGTGGTCAGACCACATCCTCCCCAGGAGACAGCTGGTGTGCCCAGGAGCCAGCCAATAGGGCGGTCCGTCTGGGAGCTGGCCCTCAGAGCAGCGCCTGTGAGGAGCGTCTGGCCGTCCCCTCACTCCTTTCTCTGCCAGCTGCTTGCTCTCCAGAAGCTGACCTCACTCCACAGAAGGCTCCAGAACCTCTTGAGCAAGAAATGCACATGGGCTCCTGTATACATTGCCCTGCTGACGATGAGGAGCTGCTATTAACCCTTTCAGTCCCTGGCCCGTTTCCAAATCAAGAGTATAAATTTGATTTGATTGTGCATCTTTCACTAGGGAAGACTTTTTTTTTTTTTTTTTTAAGAGCATGGATTTTATAATCACTTAGGCTTGTGTTTGTGGCCCCACTCTGCCACTTGCTAGCCCTGTAATCCAACACAAGTTCCATACTCTCTCAGAGGCTGTTTTCTCCCACAAAATGAAAATAATAGAAGCTACGAGACAGGACTGTCAAGGGGACTGAATGTTATAATGCACGAAACACATCTACATAGCTCATGGCCATTGGTAAGTGCTCAGTGAACATGAGTTGCTGCTGCTGCAAAGCATAGTCTGAGATAAAGGACTATTCTTGGGGAGGCTTATTTTTCTTAAATCAGTTGAGAGGGGAAAACAATAACTCTTGAGGACTGCAAACCACTTGGGAGCAGGGAGCATTTTGGAGTGGTCTTTTTGGTCTAAATAATAAAGTACTGAACACTGTACTGGAAACAAAAGCTGGAGACTAGGTTCCAATGTAGTAGATATTTGCCCAATCCTGTGCAGGCTGAAGAATCCCATGGACAGAGGAGCCTGGTGGGCTATAGTCCACGGGGTCGCAAAGAGTCGGACACCACTGAGCAACTTAGCACGCACACACATGCAGGGTTTGCAGGTCACCGCTGTCCCTTGCAGCAAACCCCTGAGGGTAGTCAGCGCCCCCAGTTAGAGCTGAGAACTCTTGCCCCATTTGCAGATTTGAACCAGAAGCTTCTGACCCCCAAGTCCAGTGTTTCTCGCCTCAGAGGTCCTCTGAAAGTGGGTGGACAGTACAGGTTCTCCTGGGATGCCAGTGTTGAACGAAACAGGGGAGTGTTTATGGTCCATCTGGATGTGTACCGTCCATTTGAAGATGCCCTTCTGGGCAGACCCGCCTTTTGAGTCACTTTCTCTGAATGAACTGACAGAAGTCCTGTCTCAGCATAAGGTTGGGATTGATTGTCCTTCCTCTATGCTTCCTCTCAAATGAGAAATTACCCTGAGACAGAAAGCTAGTAACTTGGGCTGCACTTGCTGAAGTTAAAGCTCCAATACTTTGGCCACCTGATACAAAGAGCTGACTCATTGGAAAAGACCCTGATGCTGGGAAAGGTTGAAGGCAAAAGGAGAAGGGGGCAGCAGAGGATGGATGGTTAGGTAGCATCACTGACTCAATAGACATGAATCTGAGAAAACTCCAGGAAATAGTGGAGGACAGGGAAGCCTGGAATGCTGCAGTCCGTGGGATCACAGAGTTAGACACAACTTAGTGACTGAACAACAGTCACACCACACCTCTCAACACACACTAAGTCATGTGCTTAAATAATTGCATCCCATTGGGAAAAAAACTTTAAAAAAATACTCAGCCCTGCAGAATGATATCAGCTATTACTCTTAGAGAAACATTTTCTGTCCTCAGTTAAAATGTCAGTGGCAGCTCCAGAATTTCTACTTAGGTGAGGTCTCAGCCTTGATTTAGTTTTAGGGTGTGATGGAGTGATCAGTGTGAAGCTTGTGTGCGTCTGGAGCCTATAGTTTTCTTTTACAGTTAATCAGTTTGGGTTGGTTTAGAGCTAAGGGGAACCGTGAGAACTGAGACCTTGTCTAAGCCACTCTGAGACTCGTATGATTAAGCATCACTTTTGGTATTTTTAGACCTCTCGGCAGCAGATAAATTTGGAAGCACTTGCAGTGTGCCTCTCTGGGTCTGTAGCCTGGAAATGCTGTGCTGCTGTCCAGCCTCCCCTCACAGGTCTCCGCTCTCAGGCACAAGGCAGCCCTTCCGAGGCCTGACAAACCAGGGTGTGCGTGAGGCCTGGCTGGGTCCACTGGAATGAAGACCAGGGTCCTGGAGCAAGCAGACAGGCAGAGTTAGGAAGCTATTCTTCTCACAAGACAGGGGTGTGAGATGGGGGTGGGAGCAGCAGCTAGGGAGAGGAGCAGGTTTGGGCCATGTCCAGAGTGGGGTGTCCGTGACATATTTACATCAAACTGTAACTAACAAGTTGAATCTGCAGATCATGCCTGGAAAAGCATCAGCATTTAGATGAGCCCCATTTAAAGGTACTTCTGGAGTCCATCCTGGCTCTCAGCCCTTTCTGTGCTTTATCTCATTTCACTGACAAGCAGAGACACTCATTGTGCTTATCCCCCTTTTAGAAAGGAGAGTGGAGGCACAGTTCTGTGGAGGGAGGTGCCTCGCACACCACACGGTTAGTCGGTCTCAGGGTCAGGCTCACGCTTTT
The DNA here is from genome assembly GCA_024291935.2 of Okapia johnstoni. Classification (NCBI taxonomy): domain Eukaryota; kingdom Metazoa; phylum Chordata; class Mammalia; order Artiodactyla; family Giraffidae; genus Okapia; species Okapia johnstoni. Next base: position 14,828,857 of record CM044325.1, read on the forward strand.
CGACGGTCAGGGGCAGTTCAGATTTTGTGAGATATAAAGTTTATCCAGTTGAGAAAAAGAACCCAAAATTGCAATGCAAGGGGAGGCGTAAAAGTAAATATTTATTTAGAATGAGAAAAATATTGGAACACATTTTTGGGTTTTTTTTTTGGCCTGGCCGCATGCAGCATGTGGAATCTTAAGTTCTCCAGTCAGGGATCAAACCCGTGCCCCCTGCAGTGGAAGGGTGGAGTCTCAATCACTGATCCACCAGGAAAGTCCCCCAACACATTTCAAAAGCTGACATGTCTCACAAAATCGAGAAAAATCATTTTATTAAACTGCATGGCAATTTCAACAATGTTTTCCCCCTCCTTTTGGGGAGCTTTGATCGCCTTTGTATGTGACAATAAATAGAATATACTATTGCATAGACAATGAATAGAGTTAACTATTTTCCATGAGAATGTATTAACTATACTTGGAAATGACTGCTTACCAACCATTAAACTCAACTGACTGTCTCCCCAACTCAGCTTCCCTTCAACCAGCTCCCAGAAATGCATTCCTGATGTCCAGGGACATGTAAAGGAGGGTCAGTTGGAGTGGGGAGACATGGCAGCCCTAACTGATGTAGCTAATCTTATGTTACCTAAGCCCTAATCTTACATTGGTCACAAGTTATGAAAGCACATGTTCACCTGAACACATTGCTAGACCCCCCTCAAGGTTTTGGGGGGGACTGCTACAAGTAGGTGCTGCCTGAAGTTGAAACTGCCTTAGCTTTGCAGCAAATCTACCTCAGCTTGAAATGTCCACCCAGGAGACCATAGGGATGCCCATCATCCAGGGCAACTGCACAGTCATGTCTTATAAGTGACCGCACTTCATCGTTAATAGTAAAACTGCTTAACTCTTGAGGGCCAGAGGCTTTTTAAAGCATTTCACAGTTTTGTTTTCTTGAACAGACTGAGCAGAGCAGATGTGAGTGCTCTTGATGACCCAAGGTTGTCGTATGAGTATTTTTACAGCCCTGTGTTTGCTTTAAGGGAGTGATTCACTCAGGGACCCCAAGGTGTGACCCGGGGTTGACTCCAATACCAAACAGCCCCACATTCAGTCTTGTTTTACGTTTTTATACTAGCTTTCTCATTTTTCAGCCCTTATAAAGCTGTTAGCTACCATTTCTGGCTGCTTTGAACAAGCTGTGGTCTGAGAAACAAAACCGGCCAGCTTCCTTTCAGTTAATAGACTCTTTTGAATATCTGCTGTGTGTCGGGTAATACGCGGCTGGGAAGTGTACATGTACTATACACTAGCTGTTGTTTAGTTGCTAAGTTGAGTCTGACTCTTTATGACACCGTGGACTGTACCCCACCAGTCTCCTTTGTGCGTGGGATTTCCCAGGCAAGAATACTGGAGTGGGTTGCCATTTCCTATTCCTGGGGATCTTTGTGATCCAGGGATTGAACCCGCATCTCCTGCATTGGCAGGCAGGTTGTTTACTGCTGAGCCTCCAGGGAAGCCCACATGTACTCATAATGGTTAGTAACAGCATTCACTGATTGCTTGCTCTGCAATAGGTATTCTCATCTCATCACATGTATCCACTCAGGTAATCCTCATTGTCATCTATGAGGTAGGTGCTGTTATTATCCCCATCCTGCCGGAGAGGACGCTGAGGCACAGAGAAGTAAAGCAACTTGTCCAGGGTCACAGAGCAGAAGGTGCAGGGCTGAGATTCAGCCCCCGGCAGGCAGTCTGGGGAGTCACAGCCTTAACCACAGTGCCCCATGGCTCAGCATATAATCTCTTATCTCACAACACCCTTAGAGAAAAGTTTTAGACTGTATTTTAAGAATAAGGAAATGGGGACTTCCTTGGTGGTCCAGTGGTTAAGACTCTGAGCTCCTGATGTAGGGGGCCCAGGTTCAATCCCTGGTCAGGGAACTAGATCCCATACGCAGCAACTAAGACACAATGAAGCCAAAAAAAAAAAAAAAGAATAAGGAAATGATAACTCAGAGTAGTAAAGTAACTTTCCTGAAAACGTCACTTCCCAAACACCCAGCTTTTTTATTCCACTGTGTTGTAACTCCTAGAGATTCATTTACTGTGGGGCCAAACTCAAGACCATTGATAATCTAAGACTCAGACCCAGAGAGCGTGATCTGTGTCCCCAAGGAAATCACACTCATGAACATATGTGAAAGGAAAGAATTGTGGTGTGAGTCTGAAGAGCTTTCTCAGAGCCGTGAATGGGGGTTATGGCATTTCTAGAGTGTAGGCTCAATAGTTGTAGCACATGGGTTTAGTTGTCCTGTGGTATCCCAAACAAGGAATCAAACCCATTCCTCCCGCATTGGCAGGCAGATTCTTAACCACTGGATCACCAGGGAAGTCTGGTTATGGCATTTCTGTTGATAGCTTAGACTCTTTTCCATCGTTTCCTGATCATGGCTGGGTACTGGATGGTGGAGATTGCTGAAGAGCTGGGTTCTAGGTACGTGGGGTGTGGAGTTATGCAAGAGTTTTAGGGTGTAGAGGTAATGTGGGTTATACACATGAGGAGATCAGGGGAGACAGAGGGATAAACGTGTGACCTGGGTGAGAGAACGGTATTAGTCATTTCTTGGTGCTGATCTTGTGGGTACTTTAGAGAAGTGACCTGGTTGTTCTGAACTTCTCCTGTTGGAGACCCTTTTGAAGCAGAGTGAGCATGGGATGCTGTCACAGTCTTCAGGCAGCACCAGGAGGAAGTCTGGGGGATGATGCCTGCTGATTCGGGATGTCATTGTAAGAGTTCTTAGGATACCAAGCTCTGAATAAGTGGATCATCCAGGGCTGCCTACAGGAAAGTCAACCTCACTCTCAGTGGCCCCATAGAGTTGTGATTAAAGCTTTGTTCTGCTTTTTCCTTTTTTTTTTTTTTAAGTCCTCTCTTATCTTCTCATGCTATTAACATGTTAGTTGTCATTTATTGCTGTGGCTGGAAAACTAAGCACGCAAGCTGTGAGTCAGTCATGAGGCCCTTCTGAGTACCCCTATGTGTTGAGCTCATCCAAACTCTTCATATAGCGAGATTTTCTAAATATTATAAAGTAATATTTATTTATAAAAAGGAGAAAAACAACAACTAAAGGAAACAGTTCACCTTCCCGTCTTGTTTTCCCTGAAGGAGAAGTACTTTTTAACTGCATAGCTAAAGGCAAGAACACAAGCAAATGATGGAATGCCTTTTTAAAACAATCTCCCAGATGTGTGGTGGGATCCAGGTGCATTGAGCTTATCCCCGTGTGGGGTCTTCAGTGTTGAATAATGAGAAAATTAGTTTAAAATCATGCAAATATTTATCCATCGTATGAAAGTTATTTTACTCGCAGCATTGTTGTACTTAGTGCTCTCTGGTACATTATAGAATTATTTTTCCTTCTAATAGTTTAAGTGAATCCAAGTTGTTTCATTTTATTTCAATGAGATTTTACTGACTCTCAGAAGTAAATATAATTATATTCCAAGTACATATATTTACCTTATAACATTAATATATCATTAATTATAATTGTATCACAAGTCAACATCATGTAGAAATAAATATTAGATAACATTACTGTGTCAATATGCACTTTCTTGAGAATGGCGGTCTATTTTTTCAGCTGCGCTGTGCAGCATGCGGGGTCTTAGTTTCTCAGCCAGGGTTTGAACCCATGCTTCCTGCAATGCAAGTGCAGATGCTTAACCACTGGGCCACCAGGGACATCCTGGCAGTCCTACATAGAAGAATGTCTCTCATATTAAGTGATACATGCTACATTATCAGTAGAGGAAACTGGGTGTCTTCACCTTTCAAATGGTTCAGCAAAAAAGGAGAAGTAAACGTGGCAACCTATTAACAACTTGTGAATCTAGGTGAAGGGTGTGTGGGTAAAGTAACATTCTAGTCCTTTTGTCCTGTCCTTTAACCGTCTCTGAAGGCAGAAATCACCATGAATGAAATATACTGAGATAGCAGGTCTTTATCATAAGCCTCCTGTTCCTTTACTTCATTCATTTCCGGTGAAGCCTCAAAGCCACCAGTAGAATATTCATTTATGTGACTTGGAAGATTATTTTCTGCCAGGAAGGCAAGGAAAAAAAAAAAAAAACTGCTCTGTTGACTCAATTTTTCAGTTTGCTGGAAAAGAGGTCCATGTGGTATTACTACTTCCGTGTTGATGCTTTTGTAAGTATCATGTCAAATGTTGCAAGGTGTTCTTTTTTGGAGAGAAGACAGCCACGTGTGAGACAGCATGTGCACACGAGCGATCAGCTTGTCTGGTAGGGGCTTCCCCTCTCACATGTTTCAGGAAAACACTGCCATTAACGGATGGGCCCCCGAGGTCTCTCGGGTGTGTCACTGAATTTAGCGTGGAGACTTTAGACATTTTGATTTTAACCTGCAGATGCAAGGAGTTCTTCCAGATCAAGTGCACGTCTGTGGGGTGCACTCTCATTTAAAGTCCATGCTTTCATGAGCCTGGGATGTGTGCTCCAGTGTGGGTGCTCTGCGGTTAGCCCTAACTGCAGATGTCTCAGATGCTCTGCCAGGAGTCCTAACCTTACTCAGGGGTGAGGCTCTGATGTCAGTACCCACAGCAGAAATCATACGTGGCCAACATTTTTCTGCAGAAAATTTCTTCAGTGGCTTGGAATGTATCCTACACGAGGCACCTGGAAACTGGACCAACAGGGAGCACAGATTCATGGTCCTGTCCATGTTCACCCTGGGGCCTACGCCCTTTGAAGGGGAGGGCAGTACAAACGCCAGTCGGCAGGACCTCTGTGGCCACGTGGTTGGTTAAGAACCCTCTGCAATTGCATTGCTGGGTTCAAATCCTGGCCCTGCCACCTCTGATCTACGTGTCCATGGACAGGTTACTTGACCTCTATGTCGTTTTTTCATCTGTGAAATGGGAAGCATGCCTACCTAATAGGTTATTAGGAAGATTAAATGAATTCACTTGTAGGAAGTGCTTGCAACAGTGCTGGCACACCATTAGATTCATGTAAGTATTTACTACTAGTGTTTTTTCTTTCACATGTTTGTATTTGCATTCATGTATGTTAAATGCATTTAAAGTGCAACTCCACTGAGAAGGATAGAGTGTGCATTAGCGCTGGCAATTGAAAAAGAAAGCGTTTGATCTCTTCCTCCTCTTGACAGGAAGCTCCCACACGATGCCACTCACATCTTCCTTGCAGTCGATTCCTATCACCTTGGATGTAGGGAGACTGTTTCCAATCCCCTTATCATGGTGTAAAGTGCTTGACTGGTTGATAGAAAAGGAAGATGGAGTTAAAAAGGAAACCTTTGTAAGCAATCCTCGGTTGATGGTTGGCTGGCTGCGGTTGGGTGCCGCTCCGAGGAAGCACTCAGCACAGAAAGTGACCTTTGCACCCCTTCCTGTGGCTCTCCCTCTTGACCAATGAAATGAGTTGACCACTGTCATATTCATAAATACCACAGTCCAGTAAGATTGTGGGGAGGGGGAGATGCTAAGTGTGTGGTCTGTCTATTTGGGAAAGACCTGAGAAAATGTCCTGGGGCCTCTGCCTGAAATCAGAGGACAAGAATGTTGAGAATGAAACCCATCAGGAATATATCCGCCAGAGACAGGAAATTGAATTGGAGGTGCCTTATCAGGTGCCCATCTTAACCCTCCCAGAGAAGCACCAACAACCCAAGATACAGATCTGCAGATAAGGTTCCATTTACAACTGGAGGCTTGACAGCTTCAGACCCCTGGGTAGCTTAGAACCCCCTGGTGAATCTGTAATGCCTCTGGGTAATAGACCAACTGCCAGGAATGTCCCAGCTCTCCTTCTGACTGGGGTTCTGGGTACCAGGCTTCAACAGATCTGGTTTCTGAGGGCTGGAGGCTCCATAGCGTTAGCTGGTCACAAGGAGCATCTTGCTTTGCTTGCTGCCCCCAGGTTTCACAAACCCTGGCACAAGCTGGTGACAGAAATAGCAGGCAGACCAAGTTGATTTCAGGCCTTGGTAATCTTTCTGGCTGCAGTGTGAGCCCCTCTCTGGGGTGTGGAGAACCAGCAGGCCTTCTCATGCCAGAGATGTTTATGCAGGAATGCCTGCTGTCAAGTTGCCCCAATAGAATGTCCACTGTCAGGTTTGAATTTATCTAGTCGTGGGTTTCAGATAGGAAGGTAAGAGTTTAATTTTAGTAAAGTCAGGGAAAGATTTTTTATTTTGTTTATTTTTGTTATTGTTGTAAAACGCACAGAACATAAAATTTACCATTTTAAACCTAAACATTTTCAGGTGTACAATATGGTGGCGTTAGGTGCACTCAATGATGTACATCTGTGACCACCATCCATTAAAGAATACATTTTTGATGGAAGCCTCATGGCATAGGAAAATGCTCTTGTCTTGGGAGACAAGAGGGCAGAGATAGGACACTATATGCCACGGTCCAGTTCTAGGAAAATATACATGAATGTCTTATGTATGAAACTAGGCCAAAGTGTTATCAGTGATTATCTCAGGATGCTGGAAACACATAGTTTTTGTTTTCTCCCCTATACTTTCTGCGATTTGCCAAATTTTATGCCCTGAGCATACAAACATGTTGAAATGTTTTCTAATGTTAAGGGTTCTAGAGCGAGGAGAAACGGAAGAGTTTTGAATCCTCAGAGGTGGATCCCTCTTTGGGTTGTAGACAGAGAGAATGGTGCTAAAACACATGTGTGCAACAAAGTTCACAGGCCTTTTCCCCCTTCTCTCCCTTTCAGCTTTGAGGCTAGGCCTTCATGCTCGGCTGGTTGATGTGATTATACCAATTTAAGCTTGTTTGTGCTAACTTTTTTTCCCCTTTAGATTTTTTAAACTTGAAGCACATTTGATATGCAGTATTATATATTACAGGTGTGCAACATGGTGATTTTCACAATTTTAAAGTTATACTCCATTTATAGTTATTGCAAAATACTGGCTATATTTCCTACATTATAAAGTATATCCTTGTAGCTTATTTTATTCTAGCTTTCTGATGGACAGGAAATGTACACAACCCCACTTGAAAAGAGTTTATGATTCACAGTCATTTCATGAGAACGGAACACACAAGAAAGGCAGAGCAAAGGAAGGGAAACAGAAGGGTGGAAAGAAACGTCTAGTCCTTATGGGGCTGTGGCAGCCTCTTCTCGTTGGTTACCTTTGTTGAACACCCAGAGTTTGAGCTCATCTCCCACCCCCAATTTTCTTTTGAAAGAAAGGACGAAAAAGCTATGAGGAGGTGTATGAGCTCTGATTATGCCCAATTACATTTGGCAAGCCCAAGACCAGAATTAATGGGACCGGATTATTCTTCAATGCGAGATGCTGTGTTGCCCAGCCTAACGATTTTAGCTCTGGCCATGGCGTAGATCGTCAAACAAATTAATAGCATGCTAATAGGTGCCTTTCAGGCTTCTCGTTTATATTAATGAGTTCCACTCCATCCGATAACCAGTGATTTATAGCTCTGGAACTTGGAGCCTGGCTATAAAGATTGTCTTTTTGTCACTGTTTCTGGGGTGGGGCAGCCAGCCTAACAAGCTAAATGGTAGGGTTTTGTAATTGAATTCTAAATCGCGAAACGCCTGATGCAAGAACATTTCATTCTGATCATGGCTTGGGAAATTGAAAAGCCTTCAGTGTGTCTCCCACCACCCAAAGCTGAATGCAGTCTGATTCGGGTTTCCGTGACTTGTGAAACAAGAGTGTGACATGATTCTTAATGTAGGGGTATTCATGCTGAGCTAGCATGGCAGTTAGATTCAGTGCTCCTCTAAAGAAAACAATGTATTTTTAAGAGCCATACAGGAAACCCCTTCCTTACCTTGGAGGTGTAGGCATCCATCACCTTCAACCCCCATCCCTCCCTGCCCACCCCTCATGAATAAGAGGCAGGGAGCACTAACTGAGTGCCAGGCACTGCGTGTGCTAAGTCACTTCAATCGTGTCCGACTCTGTGCGACCCTATGGACTGTAGCCTACCAGGCTCCTCTGTCTATGGGATTCTCCAGGCAAGAATGCTGGAGTGGATTGCAATTCGTTTCTCCAGGGGATCTTCCCAACCCAGGGGTTGAACCCATGTCTCTTCTGTCACCTGCATTGGCAGCTGGGTTCTTTACTACTAGCACCACCTGGGAAACCCATCAGACACTGTACCACCTACTTTATTCTTGTCTCATTTAATCTTTCCAGTGACTCTATGAAGTAGGAAGTAATGTTATTCCCATTTCACAGAGACAAAGCTGAAACACAGGGGTTAAATAGCTGACCCCAGTTCTTTGAGCTGGTGAGTGGTAGAGCCAGGTTGCCAACCTTGGCCACACTCTGCCACCCTGCCCAGATGGCCCTGCTTCTATCTTCCTTCTGATGGAAGAGCCATGCAGAGGGGGAGCCCCAGATGAGCCCACTCTTGACAGGAGGACATAAAGTAGCTGCTATCAGTTTGAGCCTGGGAAAAAATGCCAGTTGCAAATGGAAAGGCCCATCTCCTAGGCTCAGGCAGGGTTCATTTGTTGGTCAAAAACTCCTACCAGGAGCAGTGGGCTGGCAGGTCCCTGGTGGACCTGCAGCCTCCCTGGGCTTTGCAGACTTTGCCTTCATTGTTTTCCATGAGGATTACACTGTCACAACTTCCCAAACACATGGCCCTTCTAAAGCAGGGAACCCAATAATACCCTCAGAGATCTTGGCTTAAACTTCACAGGAACATCTTGCTTAAAAGATTTTTTTTTTTTAAACATCAATTTAGGTTCATTTTCTCTGGTCCATGACCACCGTCTGTAGCCATGTCCTAAAAACAATCCGAAGACAGCTTCTTTTCATAAGCAATCATCTGGAAATTTGATTGATGTGCCATTCCTGCCTCCTGGTCCAAACCCTTGCCCAATCCAGTCTCTCTACCTACTTTGATTCTAAGTCTTTTAGTTCTTCCTACTTTACAATCACCAGCCATTCCAGAAAAACATCTGCTAAAAAGATCCATCCACTGTAGAGGGAATTAAGTACATATTTTAACTTCAGACAATTTTACTTAATGTTTTCTACATTGCACAGAGCGGAGGATTAATGAAAACGTCCCTGAGAAGCTTCTATGAAACATTAAGCTGTGTCTTCAATCACTCAAACCTCTCAAGGACCAGAATTTGAAAGAGGGTGAAGAAGCACCAAGAATAAAATTAGAACAGGGATCTTTATTAACTTAAACATTTATGCAGGTCCAGTTATGCGTAGGAAACTCTATAAACTTTTTTGCTTTGGTGTACGCAAGCCGAATGCTGTGTTTTTTAATGGAAAGACCAGAAACTAAAATGGTTTTTTAAAGTAATTGGTTTAAAAGAGAAAAGACGTGAGATTCCACCCCCCCCACCTCCCCCCCCCGCCAATTTTTTTTCTGTAATCGTCTCTATCTTAAAGGTAGAAATTAAGACCTGAGTTTTATGCCAAAGGTATGCCATGAGTGATTGAGTCTCATCAGTAATGTTGTGGTGAAATGTGAGCATGTGTTTTATGATGTATGTTGGGGTGGTTGGTAGCCAGGAGTCCTGGGTTCTGGTCCGATTTCTTGCACACCATGTGTGATATTGGGCAAGTCACTTAGCCTCTCTGAGGCTGAGTGAGATGATAAAAATAGGACAAATTGTCTGTTTACACTCAGCTTGAAAATTCTCTAGTGTGGTTTTGTTTTCATACTAAGATATTCTTCTGCTTGACAGCACATGAGAAAAAGTTACCAGAATTTGGCAGTCTTTCTTTAACTACTTAAAAGACTGGAGAGAAAGAATAAGCACAAGACGCAAAAGCTTCAGAGGGACGGGGACCTTTAAGGAAAAGCAAATATATTCCTAAATTCACAGAGCATTTGCTGTGTGCCAGGAACAAGAGTAACAAGTTGAGATATAAAATGAATGTGTACACAAGGGCCTAAAGCTAAATCTTATTTTCCTTAGCTAAATACTTTTACAAAGTGGGTTTTTTGTTTGCTTTTTTCTTTTCCTTCTTTTGCATAATACGCCATATACACAAAGCTAAATTGTACGTATGAATGATAGCCTAACTTACTAAGAGTCTTCTTCAAACTCATTATGAATGGTGGTAAATTTTTCAAGGTCTTTGAGAAAGTTACCCAGAAATCCATGGCTTAAACAAAAGTTCTTTTTCCGTCTTGCTGTATGGAAATCTGCATGAATCTGGAGTGCATTACTATCCCTACAGCCTTCTGAATTCATGGCTATTTATTTCTTTCGCACCCTGTATACACAGAGTTTGGATACAGGTCAGGACTCTCCTTTGTTCCTTATTGTCATTTCCAGACCATTTCTCCCTTATTTTTTCCTGAAAAAGAAAAGAACATCCCGTTTCTCTGAAGCGTACAGCACTTCAGGTTATGTCACCTGCTTTCCTTCCTTCAATTCTGTTCATGTCTTCAGACCCCACCGTAGCCTCACTGCCTCTCTCTTGACAGTAACTCCCACCTCCTTGTGGGCAGCCTCAACATCCACAAAGGATGCTGGTCTTTCAGTTCCTTCATCCCCTCACTTCCAATGGTTTTGTCCTTTATCTGACTTCAGTCACCTGCTCCCAGGGTCAGACCCAGAGCTTTTTTATGACCAAGAATAACTACAACGTCTCTGAAATCATCTTTTTAAGCTTCCTTCCCTCTGACCACCACTTCCTGTCTTTCCAGCCTCATTCTCTTGGTCCTAACACTCAAGTGATTCCTCCATTCCAGGAGGACCTCCAGCCCATATTGACTGCACTGTCTATGAACACCCTTCACCCTTGTTCTCTCCCTACTCACCTTAGATTTCATCATCATAATCACTGCCTTTCCTTTCACTCTATCTTACACTCTCTGGAAAATTCGAACCCTGGTTGAACCCAAATCTGCCTTCTCCATGCCATCACCCAAGCAGCTGAACGTGGCTCAGAAGAACATGTACACAACCATGATGATTAGATTCACGTTAAGTTTATGGCCACATGCTTCAGCTGATCCTTCTGCTTTGCTTGGCACACCTACTACATTCTATAGTCAATTCACTCTTTTATTTTCCCACACCTCCTCTTCTCTCTAAAACTTTAAACACCTACTCTCTTTCATGTTCAGCTGGTGACTTTGTTTTATGCGTCATTGAGAAAATAGAAGTCGAAATCTCCTTATTTTTCCTTTGCCAAATTGAAGATCTCCCTGTGTCTGAACTTCTGAACCCCCCTACTCTGCCCCACCTCCAGCGGTTGACCTCTCTCTCCTAACTAGTGCCAACCCCCAACTTGTACATCAGCGCCCCACCCTCCGTGGCCTATGGAAGAGCTTTGCTTCTGTGGTTCTACCATCTCTGCTGGGTCATTCTCATCAGCAGACAAATACACCATCTTAGATAAGTAGCACCTTTAATTTGTTTCCTCTGACCCCTTGCTCACTGTCGCCTCCCATTTCTGTTTTCCAGTGTATAAGGAAACCTCTAGGAAGTGTTGTCTATGGTTAGTGTTGTCAGTTTCTCAGTTCTCATTCTTTGTAGGACCCATGGTAAGCAAGATTCCAGCAGCAGCACCCCACTGAAGTTGCCTTGTTAAGGTATCAGCAACTTCTGCCTTGGCAGACTCTGATCCCTTCTTAGTCCTCATCTTATGGGTGCTCTCAGAAGCATCATTTTTTTTTTCTTTTAACTTTTATTTTGAAAAAATTTCACATGTAGAGAGAATGGCGAGAACAGAATAAAAACATCCCCATACATCCTTCATCCAGATCTCTGGCTGTTAATTAATATTTTACCACATTTCCTGTATCCTTACCTCCGTCCATCTCTGACTGTGCATGTGTGTGCATGCACACGCGCAGATTTCTTCCCCCACCTTTCGAGGGTGTCTCAGCAACATTTGATACAGCTGGTTACTCGTTCCTTCTTGAAACAGTTCCTTCCCATGAGGCCTCTGGGGCCCCACGCTCTTGCCTCACAGTCCCTTTCGTGAGTTCTTCCTCTTCCTCCTCCTCCTGAGGGAGCTCTCTGGCACTCAGCCCTGAAACCTGATCCCTGGGGTAATCTCATTTGGTTCTGAGATCTCATTTTATACCTGCAGCCTGGACTGCTTCCCTCACCCCAGACTCTCCTTCTGCTTCCATCAAATGTTCCACGCCCAAAATTGAGGTCCTGATTTCATCTTCCCAGACCCTGCTTCCAGCCCAGGGCCTCCCTGTATCAATGGCACATTCTGGTCTCACTGCCAAAACCCCAGCAGTTATGCCCCATTCTTCCGTCTCTCATCCCACACCCAGTCCATCAGCCAGCCTCTTGGCTCTGCCTTCAAAGAATCGTTTCCCCTGATCTCTCTCTAAGTTATACCATGTCTTCTTCCTCCTCCACTGCATCTTCCTGTCTCCCTGCCCCGACTCTTGCTCCCTGGAAACCAGCTCAGACCATGGCCCTCCACTGGCCACAGGCCTCTCGTCACACTTTGAATAAAATCCTAAGTCCTTCAGTGACCCCTGTGCCCTTGTGATCTGGCCCTTGCCTTCCTGGGTGACCCCTTTGTTACCACCCCTCAGGGCTGTGTATGTGCTGTTACCTTCACTCAAGTGGCCCCATTCCAGGCTCCGCTTCTTGGTGCAGGTCTTGGCTTCCCTGCCACCTGCTCCAGGAAGCCTTCCTTGACCTCCCCTTAAGAGAGCTCCGTGCTCTCATCCCTCTCCATTCTTTCTCCGCTTAATTTTTCTTCGTTTCAGCAGCTGCTCACTGCCATATGTATTTGCTTATTGTCTATCAAACCCTTGAGGCAGGATGTTGCTCTGTTTACTAGCAAATGCCCTGGCGCATAGAAATATTCCATGTTCCAGAGGGGCGAAGACAAAATGACTGACTGGTCTCTGAGAAGAGTAATGACCAGCGACCCTGGCCTGGTTGCCATCTTCACAGACCATGACCAAAAGAATCCTCAAGGAAACTGGCTGGTTTCAGTCGAGGCCAACATTTTACCAGTGCAGAGTTGGAAAGATCATCTTTGTGCCACAAGGCATGTAGCTTCTTGCAGCTGTTTTAAAAAGTTTCCAAGTGAGTCTTTACTAAATTGTTCCCAGTCCTCTCTCAGAAAGCTGTGGCTTTCCCTGCCTTCATTACTGGGAAGGGAGTGGGGTTATTGGATGAACAGAAGGAATCCAGTGGACTGTAGATAAGGCTTCATACAGATTGAAGTATCTATTTGCTTTAAGGCCTACTTAGATGCGCCTCCCACCTTCCCCAGTTCATTAGATCTAGAAAATATATGGACTGGGGTTGGGAATCAGCAAATTAGTGTTTATGGCCTATGTTTTAGATGCGTAAATCAGTTGGGCTCAGATTCCTACTGCATTCATTTCAATGTACCTTTTTGTTATTTGTGTAAGCCACTCAAAACCTTGAAAAAAACCCAAGTCTAGTTACTAGTAGGGATGGTGCTGTGCAGACCATTTTGCCCAACTAAAAGCCCATTTGCATTAAATAATAATGTTAAAAACAATTTTCGAAAGCAGATACAGTCAAGATCAGCTAATGGAACAGTCTTCAGTCCTGTGTCCCCCCACAGAGAGCACGGAGCCATTTCTGTGCCAGCCTGTGATTTGACCAAGCAGACCCGCCAGTTTTGCAGCCTGTGTGTTCAGCCAACAAAGGGGTCTCCAGCTCTGGCTCCTTCCAGGCTGACAGTGTGCTTACAGACCCCTCACCCGCCGGGTGAAAGGCTGGCTGGGAAGCAGAAACTGGTCCACTTGGGATGAAGACATCAAAGCGGATTCTGATCCAATTAGAAAAAGATAGTATTGTCCTCTGAATTCCTGAAGTTAGCAGGCTGTTATGAACACTTAGCCCGTTTCCTTGGGGATTGCTGTGGCATTGACTTAGATCCGAAGCTCATTGATATGCACACATCTCAACAGACCCCAGTCTCTGCTCTGTGCAGGGAGCCTGGGAAACCCTGCACCACCACTTCCTTTCCACTCACCAGATCAAGGTTTTCAGAGTTTGTACAGTGGCTGTGAAATGCTGTTTTTCCTCAGTTGGTCTTAAGTGAGTGTTAGTCTCTTGCATCTTAGAAAGGAGAATATGAACACTTTATTAGAGAAAAAAATTTATAACTGTTTCCATTTATAGCACTTCAGAGAAGGAGCATGGGAAACAGTTTAAGCTGGTAATTTTAGCCATTAGTCCTGACTGTGGAATTCCCGGAGACACTTATCCATCTGTGTTCAAGTCACAATTATTCTGCCCTCTCTGGCACACACTTTTCTTTTGTTCCACTTTTATTTCCCCCTCTGAAGCTTTTCTGAAGGCTGCCTGTCCTTGACTATGTATAGATGATGTTCATATCTGCTATGTGTGACTAATGAGCTGCTTAAAATATCTTTCTTTTTAATAGGTGGCCACCTATTACAGAGAAGAACTACACTCACAAAGTTTAGAAAGTGTTTTCCTGGGGTAACTTGGGTTCGCAAAGATTGCTGAGGTCAGGGAGGAATTGGATATATTCTTGACAAGAGAAAGTTGAGCTTTCTGTGCTCCCAGTCCACAGTGTAACCCCTAACTCCAGCTGCCATCTTGAAAATGCAGATTATGGACCTTAAATGGGACTGAGCAAGGGAGGGTAGCTATTATACTTCCACCCAAATTCAATCTCCCTTTGCAAAGATACATGCCCTTGTCCATCGGTTTCAATATTTTAATCCTCTAATGATTTCACAATCATTTTGTCTATATCTAAATACCACTTAACTACGTTCTTCTACTCAATATTTCTCTTGAAATCAATTTTTTAAAATCCAGCCTTGTTCTGAGTAATACCATCTGTAACACTGAGTTTTTGATGGGCTTATTGTTTTTTCCTAACACATTAAAATTTTTTGTTTCATGTTAATCCAAGTACCACTAAATTTCTCAGCACTGCAATTAAGTATTTCTTTATTATAAGAGCTGTTTGTCTGAAATAATGATTTAGATATTATTTTGAGGAAATCAGAAAGTCTGTATTTAGGCTATACATAGATGATAAGCCCCATTCTGATTTCAGAAATGCGGAAACTCAAAACAAGGAGTCATGTGCATAAACACAATATGGTTCTATGCAAAAGTCAGGAATTTGCAGAGCCCTCTCTGAGTATAAAAAAACAGAGCTTTTAAGAAGCATGGTTCAAGAGAGAAGCGTTTCAGTGTTTTTGGATCTCTCTTGCTCTCACTGTTTCAAACAAGCATAACTTCAATGGCCAGCACCCTGGCCCAGATATCTCAGATGGAGCCTATTTGCCAGATATTCTAGAGTAGTACATCACCCAGGTAATCCTTATTAATGAATAATCCCATATCCTAGCCTTAGAACCCTGATAAACATGACATTCTTTTTTTTTTTTTTTGTAAAAAGCGTGATCTCTCCTTATTTTTGTCTGATAATATCCAATCATTGTTAAAAAGAAAAAAAGCAACCCTGAGGGTACAAATGGATTCAATGATCCTACCCCCAGGGACACCCAGACATGAGCAGTATTCATCCTTCCTATCATCTATAATTTTTTTTTTCATTTTTAATGTTTTTTGAACTGTGGTAAAAACCTAGCATTTACCTTCTTAACCATTTTTAAGTGTTCAACTCAGTAGTGTTAAATATATTTGAACTGCTGTAAAATAGATCTCCAAAATTTTTCGTCTTTCATATCTGAAACTCTGTACGCATTAAACAAGTCCCCTTTGCCCTCCTACCTCCAGCCCCTGATAATCACTCTACTTTCTGTTTCTATGAATTTTACTACTTTATATACTTCATGTAAGTGGAATCACACAGTATTTGTCTTTTTGTGACTAGATTATGTCTCTTAGCCTGATATCCTTAAGGTTCGTCCATGTTGTAGCATGTGACGAAGAATCCTTCCTTTTTAAGGCTGAATAACATTCTGTTGTATGTATGGACCATAGCTTGTTTATCCATTTGTCCATCGATGAACTTTGGGTTGCATCAGTCTCTTGGCTATTGAGAATAATGCTGCTAAGAACATGGAAATGCAAGTAGTCTCTTCCAGACACCGCTTTCGGTTCTTTTGGGTACATACTCAGAAGTAGGATTGCTAGATCACATGGCTGTTCTGTTTTTAATATTTTGAGGCGCCTCCATACTGTTTTCCATAGTGGTTGTACCATTATACAGTCACACCACAGTGTGCAAGGGTTGCAGTTTCCCCACATCCTCTCCAACACTTGTTATTTTCTGATTTTTGAATCATAGCCTTTTTGATGAGTGTGAGGTGGTACGTCGTGTATCCTTCCTGTCTTTGTGTATCTGTGTAGATGCACCTTTGAAACATAAATGTAATCATAATTATATGTGCTGTGTATAAAATGACTTCTCTCTCCTGCTATATTTTTGTAAAAACCTACTAACTTACATAAATATTTTAACTCTTTAGTGTCAAAGGAATAAAACAAGCTAAAGCAGAAGGTTGGATTTTCTTTTGGTTTGTGACCAGGTATTTTTTTAACCACAGTTATAGTGGATCCATTTGGAAGCATCTTTTAATTCTATTTTTGTGTATGAAATTTTTTATAATAAAAATTTTTGATACCACAATGTTTTTATTAATACACATTTTTTCTGACTTTAGGAGAACAAAGATTGGAGTGAGCTAATATCTGCTTGTTTGCGGACTTTTATTGGTTTACTTACTTGGGGCTTCCCAGGTGACTCAGTGGTAAAGAATCCGCCTGCCAATGCAGGAGACACAAGAGACGCGGGTTTGATCCCTGGGTCAGGAAGATCTCCTGGAGGAGGAAATGGCAAACCACTCCAGGATTCTTACCCAGACAATCCCGTGGAGAGAAGAGACTATAGGACTGTAGTCCATAGGCTCACACAGAGTTGGACAGGACTGAAGTGACTAAACAGCAACAACAATCGGTTTACTTAGAGAAGTGTTAGCTTGTGAGCTAACATGGAAATTGGTGTTCTGAAAAAGTCCCAGGCAGGAGCTTTGGGACATGTAGAATTCAAGACACTAAGAGGAGCATTTGGGGGCCTGTATCAGATTTCCACGGTAGGGTCAATACAGCTGATTTGCTGTGATTTAGCAGTTCCATTCAACTGTCTTCAGGGGCTAGGACATTCATCTCTATTGATTTGTTTTAATGAAGATGTTGGAGGTGAGGCAGTTGGGAATAGTGGGGACTCCAGTCAGCTGCAGGTCCTGCCTGAAGACTGTTCAAACATCAGGTTTAATGAAAGCAAAGCTGTGTGGGCCAAACAACACACATCTGGTTTGGATTGGGCTCGTGGGTGCAATTTGACATCTGCTGTGGATTGTGGTTCTTTATGGGATATTGTTTGCCTTGGGGGTTGGTTCACCATCTCTCAGGTTTTAGTTTCCTGCCCTCAGGCCTCCCTTGTTTAGGCCCTAGGCTCTCGTGCTCCTGGCTCATGGCCCAGGCCCTACACTGCCTCCTGCCAGAAGGACCCTCTCATCAGTTGACTTTAGTAAACCATCTGATGGGAAGGAAGATTTGGGGCCAGGGGTAGCTGCAAGTTATGGCCTGAGCAGAGTTGGTTTGTGGGAGTCTCCAGCTGCCATGAGTGTTGTGGTGGTTCTAGAGTCAGGTTTTGGTAGGTTCCAACTTTGGGTAGGTTACTTACCAGTTTCTGGAGTTTGTGTACCAGTTCTACCAGTTTGTGTTTCTAGGAGGCAATTGCTTTGCCTGTCTAAGCTTCATGTTCTGCCTCTGAGAATGGTAGAATGATAAAAGGTTTTCGTGGGACTGAATAAGACAATATAGGAAAAGTGCCCAGCACATGGTCATATAATGCTGCATTAGCATTAATCATGACTTTTGGGATATAGAGGCCTAACGAATGTACGAATGTAACGAATGTAATGAATGTGAACCCTAAAATTAATTGCAAAATGTTGTGTTGTTGAACACTTTATTTCTCCTGGGGAGAAGATCTCTTACCTTCCATCAGATTCTAAACTTCAGCCATGGTAGAATAGGGACCCTGATGCTCAGGGATGCTGAGGAAGAGTCACAGGACTCGGATGTTGGAGAACTGGCATGCAGGTCCTCCTGGGCCTGGAAGCACAAAGTTGGGTTTGATTCGCTCTTTCCATCGCTGTCAGGCAGGGCTTGACTGATTTATGCCACTGACCCACTTTCTCCAAGAGCAGAGCCAGTTTTCCAGGCAGTGCTGACACCAAAACTGGAAAAGCAGATTCTCAGTCAGCCAACGTGACCTCGGTAAAAATGGCCGTGGAGCTGGGTTTCCACTTGAAGGTAGGGGTGAGGGAATGGGACGAATAACCCCAGAGGGGCTGTGACGGTCACTGCTGATGTTAGGACCAGATGCAGGAGTGCCCAGCTGAGGAAGGCTGTGCTGCATGTTGGGGCGGTAAGGTGGAACTTCTTGCAGTACGCTCTGCCTCGACCCCTCCTTCCACCTTCCTCGTGCAGCTGGGGATGAGTTTCTGCAGCAACACAGAAACCTGGCTTTCTAGGGTAGGGTCTTGGCTGTGTGGCTGGGGCCATCCTTCACTGTCACCCCCTGATGGACCTGTGAGTCCCTCATCACCCCATCCTGTCCCCGCCTCCCCCCCAGCTGGAAACACCACTTAAAAGACTAATGAGATAATGGGGTAATAACACATCTAGTGCTCTGTCCTTCTGTCTTGTGCTTTCAGATCCAGTTCAGAGCACTCATGAAACTTGGGAGGGGTGCCCGGCTTCCAGGGGTCCAGTTACTGGAAATCTTGGATGACTGTTGCATTTAGGATTGCCCCCAAGAGTGCCCCCTCTCTGGTTTGTTTGCTTCGTTTATGCAATGGGCATTTGTAGATGACTGAATAGAAATTGGTGGAGGAAAAGTCAGATAGGTTAAAGGATGGACAGTGAGACAGACAGATGTCTAGGTAGGTGATAAATAAGAATGGCAAAATGTTAGTGATAGCCTCTAAATGGTGGCTATACAGGTGTTCACTATAAAACACTTTCAATGTTGTGGTCTGTTTGAAGATTTTAATCATCAAGTGTCATAGGAAATGAGATGAAGTATTTGAGTGTAAAACCTTTGGAAAATGGCATAAGAGAATTCATGGATTTGGAATTCCACCTCTCCCTTTACTCCCCCGAAATTGTTTTCTAACTTTTTTCAAGCTCGCTCTTCATGGCCTGTTCACTCCATTTGGGGCATTCAGGGGCTTGTTCTTGGTCATGTGGATTCAGTAGTGAGTAAGGTGTTCCTCTGACTGTGGAACACACACCCTTTCATTCTTTCATGGGGAGGTCAGACAAGTGAGAGTAAAAAGTTCTATAAAAAGAAAAAATTTTAAAAACAGCCATGGAAACGCAGAGTGAGGAGCAAGCAGAGCTGCTGTATACTGAGGGCTCAGGAAGGCCTCTCCCCTCTGAGGAGGCATCTGAGCTGAGACCCCAGTGAGCCGAAGACCCTTGCTGTGCAGGGATGAAGGAAGAAGCAGTTCTGGTGGGGAGAAGCTGCCACAGAGGCATGGCAGTGGACAGACACTCGGTAGATGGGAGGAAAGGAAAGAAAGCCAGTGCATGAGATACGGAGTAGCTGAGAGGCAGGTCGGAGGGGAAGGGGAAGTAGCCAAAGGCTTACAAGAAAGGCCTAGAATGTTACTCTGATTGCAAGAAGCAGTCAAGATGGGGGAGGCATCCTGTGGGGTGGTACAGCTACATTACATACGATGAAAGGGGGTCCCCAAAAGTCAAGTCATGCGTGTAGAGAGAGGCCCTGGCTTGGGCAGAGAGGCTGTGCATGTTGTGTAAAAGCTGTCTTCAGAAACTGGAAGAGTTTTGAAGAAGTGGGTCTATTTGGTGACTAGGATCAATTGATCATTCATAATTGCAGAATTTTCCCACCCCCATCCCAGGAGTTCAGTTCTGTTGGTGCATATATATCTGTAATTATCGTACAGTAAAATCAGCTTTGGGCTTCCTTGGTGGCTTGATGGTAAACAATCCAACTGCTGATGCAGGAGACATGGGTTCAATCCTTGGGTCAGGAAGATCCCATGGAGAATGAAATGGCAACCCTGTCCAGTATTCTTGACTGGGAAAGCCCATGGACAGAGGAACCTGGCAGGCTACAGTCAATGGGGTCGCAAAAGAGTCGGATACATCTTAACGTCTGAGCAGGCATCATCAGCTCTGGGGAATGTTTACACAGTTCTGTTGTACACATTTGAGTAACCACTGACACAGTCAAGATATAGAGCAGTTCCATCACCCCAAAAATCTCCCCTTGTCTATACTTAATGGTCACATCATCCCCTCCCCCACCCCTGACAACCACTGATCTGTTCTCCATCAGTATAGTTCTGTCTTTGAGAAGATCATACACATGGAATCTTGCAGTATGTAACTTTTTGAGACTGGCTTCTTTCATGTAGCATAATGCCCATGAATATAGTTTTTAAGCTTCCAAGAGGACATGTTGAGAATAGTAATCAAATGGCTTTTGTTTTCCTGGGAGTGAGGGAAGGGGAAGGAAGCAGCATGAAAATAGCAATGGATGGTGAAAACCGAGGACAGAGTGGGGGACAGAGAGGCGGGCTCAGGGAAAGGATGGTTAAGGAATTAACCTGGTATGAAAAGGGAGATTGTATCAAGCTATCTTCTATAAACATGCAATGTAAATCTCCTTTGATTTTCCCCAAGAAACCTTCAGTACTGGAGGTTGGGCTATGGAGTTGAATTTATTTGGGGCTTTTTGGCTGACTCCTGCCGGTACACATGGATCAAGGACAGACGCTGCCCACTGGGTTCCAAGTTATCCAAAATACAAGCTGCAGGGGGGCAACTTTTGGCTTAAACAGGAAACAGTGGAATAAAAGGATGGGGGAGAGGGTGTCTCACTGTGTCCTGGGTCCATGTTCCTGAAGGCAGTGAGAGGCTGGCTGGCCGGATGCTGCAGTCTCAGGCTGGGAGAGGGGCTGGTGTGCTCCGCCCAGTTCTTGACAAAGCCTGAATCCCTCAGTAAATGGAGCAGTTTGTGCACACGTGTGATGGGGTGAATGTAACAGGGCCCAAGGGCAGGGGCATGAGCCCCTGCCTTCCCAGCGCTGCTGCTCAAGCATCCACCCTTCCCTGGCTTCTCTGAGATCACCTGTGAAGAAAGACTTTGTAAACTACAAACCTACTGTGGCCTTTTCATTGTTACTGTCCATTTCTGCACCTTCATGGCTAAGAGGCATGCCAGATAATTAAAGGAGGGGAGTGGAAAAAAAAGGCCAACCTGTTTTTCCATTAGCCTGGATGCATTGCCGTGTTCCTCTGGTTACTGCCGGAGCAAAGCGCACACTGGGTCATGCTGCATAATGACGAGTCCCCGGAGACCCCCGATAGTGATCGATAGCGCCCGCCTAGCTCCAGGGCTCTCATAATGAGCTGCGCAGCCCCACCAGAGTCACCGGCCAGCCTCAGGGAAACCTCCCCTCCCCCAGCGTCCACTTCTACAGCAAACGCCCCCTCCCCACCCGCCACCCCAGTCGCCGTTCCCTTTGATTGGCAGAGGCCCTGTTATTTCCGCCTTGGCTGCCTGACAGACTCTCCGCCTGGTCTAATTATGCTAGGCCTATTCTTGGGCCATGGCGACCCCAGGAAGGCTTTATCAGATTGTCCAACTGACCGTGACCAGATCTCCAGCACCTGCCTTCCTTGCTGATTGAGGATGGAAGGTGTTTATACACAGCCAAGCTGGGGGCTGATTGACTGGCCAGGGTCCTGGGCTGGGAACTGCCTGTCTGAGTGTCAGTTATGAAAAATGGAGTCAGCCACACCACCCAGCCTCATTAACGCCCCTCGGGGTCCAGACAGTAAGTGGGATGTGTGCAAGCAGAGCGCCTGCTGCCATTGTTCACGGCCCTCGGGGACAGGTGTCCAGCTGCAGCAGTGTTCTTTGGTCCGTCTCTTAACATTTTCATTGTCCTCTGCTTTCTCCACCTTTCCGGTTCCCATTACCCATTCTCTGCTTCCTGCTCATCCTTCTCTAATCCATCCTACCTGTGACCTCTCTCCTACCACAGGAGGAGAAGGTGGTCTTCCACCCTCCTTACCTTCCTTCCAGTGTCAGCTCTCAGAGAAGCCAGTCAGAATTCCTATTTGGGGGTTGATTCATTGGGGTCATGAGCCTTCTGTCTCTGAAGGGAATCTTTGGGGTTGCCAATCTTTTTCAGGCACCCAAGGCTGTTTCTGGTTAATCACAGAGTTCCTGGAAGGCAGCCCAGACACTGGGGCTGCTGTCTCTGGTAACTGTGGTAAATGACCCAATTTGACAGGAACATTGAATCACCAAGGTCCTTTAGGGTTCCATTTGCTAATTGATTGCTAGTATCCTGAGAAGGTAAGAGTTTTCCAAAAGCCAGGCCATTTCTCCCCTCTTGAGTGATGGGGTTTGGCCCATTGTCTCTTAACCTCAGCTTCCCTGGGCTGAGTCAAATTCTCCTATGTGAGAGGCACGGCAAGGGCTTTACTACCCCAAGCATGATCTCTGGACCCGTTGCAGCTTCACCTGGGAGCTTGTTAGAAATGCAGAATCTCGGGCGCCACCCCAGACCTCCTGAATCAGAGTCTGGGTTGTGACAAGACCCGTAGGATTGTGTGTACAGTCCAGTTTGAGAAACTCTGTACCAGGACATGAATCTGATAGGGAAGCCCTCCTGTGGATTTGCCGAGAAGTAAGGGAACTCAGCAACATCCATCAAGCCAGCTGGTAAAACAGTCTCCCTTCCTTCTGGCCTGGTGAAGGACCTTGTCAGAAAACAAGAAAAACCAGTTTAAAGCATGTTTGCCAAGACTAAGGAACTAAATGTGGGTCTTGGGCCCCTGGGACTAAGTTTCTTGGCAGCAGCTTCTTACTCTCAAGGAAATATTTTGGTATTGAAAGACTGAAAAATAGTGTCCTCTCAAGCCACCTTGGATGGTACCCTCTAGGTTCATTGGTGTTTAGTGACAGTTTTTCTGTCTTGATCTGTGCCCTAAATTGCTACTACTTATCTTTGGTCAAATTGGAAACTTTGAACTTTGGTTTTATGAGATTTTTTTTTCCCTCAGTGTATATTTTAACATTTGCTAAGTGAACAGATAATGCTTACTTCTTGAATCAAAACAAAATTTTTTATAATTTTATTGTACAACCAATATGTTTAATGTAGATATAATTTTTAAATATGGGTCATCAAAAAAGAAGATAAAACCGTCTGTATTTTTACTGTTTGAAGATTATATCTTCAAGATGTTGCTTCACGTATTGAGAGCTTCGTTTCACATACAGAGGTTTCTTTTATTTTCCACACAATTGGGCTTCCCTGGTGGCTCAGACCATAAAGAATCCACCTGCAATGAGGGAGACCCAGGTTCCATCCTTGGATTGGGAAGATCCCCTGGAGAAGGGAATGGCCACCCACTCCAGTATTCTTGCCTGGAGAATCCCCTGGACAGAGGAGCCTGGGGGGATACAGTCCATGGGGTCACAAAGAGTCGAACATGACTGAGCGACTAACATGTTCACTTTCTCACACAGTTTTATAATCTGCTTTCAATTCAATAATAAGCAACATCTTTTCAAGTCAGTAAATAGAGCTCTTCTACATATTCGGTTTAAATACCTTACAAATTATCTCATATGGAATGTTGTGTATAATGGATTTATGTAATTCATCACCTATTTCTGGACATTTCTGTTTACAGTCTTTTCTGTTATATCAGCATTGCCATCTGTATCTATGTATTTTCACATGGTCTTAATGATTTATATAGTTAACTTTTCAAGTACATGTAAAAAGAAAGACAGCGCTCCAAGAATGAGAGGGTGGTCTGTGAGTCTTGACTCCATCCTGCGATGTAGCTTTGTGTCTTAATGGTGACATCAGGTGATAAGCCATCAATATGCTGAAACGATGTGGTGCAGCTTCACTGTGGAATCATCTAGCTTTTTGTTGTTGCTTTTTGGGTTTTTTTTTTTTTTTTTTGCCACTCACCTTGTAGCACGCGGGATCTTAGTTCCCCTACCAGGGATCGAACCTGGGCCCTTGGCAGTGAGCGCATGGAGTCCTAACCACTGGACCCCAGGGGATTCTCTGGGTTTTCTGAAGAAAGCAAATTATTTGGATTCTGCAGTGCAGTATCAGGCAGCCACAAAAGGCTGTGCTAGAATTCCGAAGTCTGGTTGGCAAGGCATTGGTGATAGTTACAGGATTGTCTCAACAGAAAGGCCCAGGGGAGGTACGGAGGAGGCTCCTGTGAGTGAGTGGGAAGCATGACGCTGTATGTATGTATTGGGGCCACACCCTGGATTTCAGCAGGAGCCAGAAGAGATCGAGACTTGGGTGTGGGCAGCTGTGCTAAAAGGGGAACTAGAGGTGGTTTCTAGCCAGGGTGGAGCTGGGAGCCAGCACTGGAAAAGGGAGTGGCCTCAACACCAAGGGACAGATAAGGGTTTGCCAGGCAGCCTGGGTAGAACCAGGTTGAGCTGTCTCGGGAGCAGGTGTTGGACATCTCCTACCAGATGAATGCAGAAGGGACATCAGAATCTCGGTGCATACTCCTGGTGTGGGAGACAGTCTTCTGGGTGTCATGCCATAGCTGAGACTGTGGTTTGGGGTGGAAGTTCTTGTTCCTGGAGTGCCAAGAACTTAGCCGCTCAGCCCAGCACTCCCCTGTGAGAGGCAGCTGCAACCACTTAAATGCCACCACCTCCCCCAGGCTGGAAGCAACCTCTCCAGTGTTGCTTTATCTGTGTCACTACCAGGCCTTTCCCATTTTCTCCGTTATGCTGTAGTGAGTTTCATGCACGTCTCGGGAAAAGCAGCATGGTGTGGTGGGATCTCCCAGGGATTACGAGTCCACCAAGCTTTTTACTTAGCATTTTGCCTCCTGAGTCACCCTTGGGTGAGTTACTTCTCTGAGCCTAAGGGCCCTATTTACAAAATAGGGTGATCGTAAGGATTAGAAGTAATAACATAGAAAGTATCCCCTTAGTAGCTGGCTGGATAGTAAGTGCTTAAATTGCCCGTTTTTATTGAGGGCTTAACATAGTCTAGTCTGTAAGGGTTGATGGATCATTGTCTGTGGGCAGATCGCACTAGACATGCCTGTTAGGTTAGTAATAGGGGCCTTGAGGTCAAAAGGCTTAGGACAGGGCTGAGGGAAAACAATCACTGCCAACAGATTATTGAGCTGTGCCTTTCTGACAAGGCAGTGAGAGAGAAAGAGGGGCCCTGGGTCTGGTGGTTGAAGCTTGAGAAGGGCATTCTGACCTGGCACAGGGTCTCCTTTCCGACCTGAACACCTGCAACCAGAACAGCTCAGCAGGCAGGCTGCAGAGCCACTGCCCAGGAGCTTGGCTTGGTCTCATCAGCTCAGCTCCAGGCTTGCCCCTGGCCTCTCTTTGCTATGCCAAGTAGTGCAGTGGTCAAGCCCACACATGCCAGGGTTCCATCCCAGCTCCATCCTTTCTGTTTGTGTGAACTTGGGCAGGTTCTTAACCATTTTGTGACTCAATGTTCTCATCTGTACAATGGGAATAATAGTACCCACCCCATAGGGTTTTCATGAGCGTCAAATGAGTTTATTTATACAAAAAGATTTAGAATAGTGACTGGATACAGAAGGCATTTTCTTTATCAGTGTTTGCCAGTGACTCTGTCTGCCTCAGGCCTTTCATCTTAACCTTTCTTCCTGAGAGCAGAAACCCTGTCTGATCCATTTAACCCCCTCTTAATAGGGATTCCTAAATATTCGTTGGATGGATGAAGGGGAGGCTCAAGCTATGATATCAGATCAACCCAGCTTCACATTCTGACTTTGCCCCATCTGTGGACCTCTGACTTTGCTGGCCTCATTACCTCATTTTAAAATGGGGTAGAAGAGACTTGTCCTAGGATTGTATAAAGGATTCAAGAACACAGGCAAAGCCTGTGACAGCAGTGAGCTTTCAGGAAACAGTGGCTCCGATGCTGATGAGTGAAAAAGTGCCTCAGTAAGGCTCATTCTACCACACTGAGTAGGTGGTTCCTGCATATTTTCAGGTTTCATTTTGAAGGAGAAGGATGATTTCTGGTTTCTGTTTAGTTTTCCCCAGTGACTGTCAGACGCAGGAAGGAAAACAGGACACAAGTGCACAGGCACCCTTTCCCACCTCCCACAGCTGTACCCGTAGAGCCGCTTTTCTGGATGCTCTTTTCATACACAAGCCAGTATCAGACATTAGACCACCCTGGAGGTTCACTGTGGCCTTTGGAGTCCGCTCTGTGTCCATAGTGGCCAAGATCACTGGGCATCTTCCCAACCTCTCTGTGATGATAGCCTGGCTTGGAGCACATCTCTGGTTTCCTAGTTGGTGCTCAGTCTCCTGCTTGGACATGCTAGCACATGGCTTTGTGTGTATAGTGATTTAGTTCTCATGAAGGCGTCTTGGCCATGTCCACTCCCAGAAGGATGTTGGAAATTTGGGAGACCTAGCCGGCTCAGTGATAAAGAATCCACCTGCCAATGCAGGAGAGGTGGGTTTGATCCCTGGGTTGGGAAGATCCCCAGGGTCGGGAAGAAGGGAATGGCAACCCATACCAGTATTCTTGCCTGGAAAATCCCGTGGACAGAGGAGCCTGGTGGGCTATAGTCCATGGGGTCGCAAAAAAGTCAGACACGACTTAGCGACTAAACACCAACCAACAGCAGACAATAAGCTGTGTTACTGACAAGCTCAGACCCTACAGGGTGCTATAGGGAGTCAGAGAGAAGACATGGTTCTGTCCCACAGGGCCTGATAACACTCAGCCATTCCCTAAATGCATCAGAATGGAAGCCAGCACACTGGACAGCTTTAGTTTCCGTATCTGTGAGTTTAGAATGATGATTATTAAGTAGAGGACTTACTTCAGCCTCAACTGATCCCCAGAGTAATTCTCAGAATACTGGTTGTGTGAAACAGACCACAGGAAAAGGTTCCACAGCCAAATATGTTTGGGAAATGAATTGCTTGGCCTTTCCTTCTTGGCATTTTATTAATGTTAGCATCTCTAGAGGCTAGGTAAAAACACTGAAGATATCTAATTATCCTACAAGAGTTTATAGCAAGTGATTATGTGAACATTAAGAAAGGAGAATCTGTTATTTTTTAAATAAGACATTTAGAAAGTGGTAGAATTAAAAGTACTTGGCAAGAATATTTTGTTTTGATAACTGGTCACTTTTAGATTTGATCGTAAAATACTCAGTATTTCCCCAACCCACGGCCCTCTTGAAATAGCAGGGTCATGACTTGCTAGGAGATGCCTCCAGTGGGGGTAAGACTTTAACTTGAGCGATAGAGGTAAATTCTGACATTTCGAAGATGCTCTTTATGAGACACTGGATTAATTAGGGCTGTTTATTCGAGTAGTTTCTTAATTTTAAACACATATTTTTAGACATATGAGCATCTCCTGAGCCTACTCTTGGTCTAATTGTTCCAGCTTGATCCAGAAGTATGAGATTGGAGCACTGTGAAAGATCCAGAGTCATCAATTTATCCTGAAAAGTGTTTTTCATATACTTTGGTGTCTTTGGGGGATAGCATTCATCCACAAAACTGCCTCACAATGGAACTGCTTTAACAAGAATCATTTGAAAATGTCAATGTCCTCACAATGCTGGACCATGGAAATCAGGATGGATGAGCAGACCCCTCCTCCCCCGCCCCCCACCCTCAAGCCTCCCTGAGCCTCATTGCTTGCTTGCTCAGATTGTTCTGGGAAGAAATGGAAGCGTGGGTCTGCACGTCACCATGATCCTGGATCTGAAAGTTGATTAGGTCACCTCTGAAACCTCTGTGCCAACCCAACAAGAAGCAGTGGACCCACTGCAAGCTCTTGTTTATTTCCACAGTCCTCCAGTCGTCCATCCTTCTCACCCCCTCACTCCTGTGGCTGGTCAAGCTAATTTGATTTGACGTCCTGGCATTCGAGATTTGTCAAGTATTGTAACCCTAAGCGGTACTAATATTGAAAACCGTACTTGAAATTTATATAATCCAGATGTGCATGCCAATAGGGCAGAGATGAGATGGCAGGCTCTGGGCCGAGGAGGGGGTTGGGAGGTGGGGGAGTGTGTGTGCATGCGCGGAAGAATCTTGTTGCTCTATATTTTTTCCACATGGTATATAGCCAAGAAGGATTTTATGCGTTAATATTTTCCCTTAAGAATAATAACTGGATTATGAAGTATAGCTTTAAGTAAGTCCCACCATCGGTTTTATTCACAGCCAAGAATAACTGATTAAGTTTGAGGGAGCAGGAAGGTGATCTATTTTAAGTGCTTTTTAAACACTCTTAAATTGGTCAGGACCCTTCAGCCGTGTGGTCTTGAGAATGGTTAGTCACGCTGAGTCAGGATTTTTGATGTGGCTCTCTTTAGCGTCAAATGTTTTCTATTTGAATGTACCGTTTTCCTCACTGGAGGGCCTTTGGCCATTTTGAGGGGTCATTCGGAGGCCCCCGCTTAGAAACAGGGCTTTGACCTCTGAGTTGTCAGTTCTGAGCCCCCGACATTGGTAAGGCCCAGTTGCCATTTCTATTTTCCAGAAGCTTATTGAGTAGCTGAACTAAATGTAGAAAGGTCTCTGTTCAGATGTTTGATGGTGGCCTTGGTTGGAGGGCTTGTCCAGCATCCCCCTTCCCCAGCCCCCATCAGGGGGCCCCTGTACTGTCTCCAGCAGGACAGGCACCTTCCCTAACCACAGCCTTGCCCACCTGTACAGACAACTGCGGGGTTTTGTCCAGCCGATAGAACTAGTTCACATTGCTCACCTGACAGGGAGACCTGGGGCCTAAGTTTTAGTGTCCTTGGCACGGAAGGAGAGCAGAACGTATTGTTAGTCCTACGCCTGTTATGTGTAATTAGCGTCTGCCCTTAACCAGAAACCCAGGGAGAACTGGTCATGCCAGCTGGTAACAGATGACAATGATACCGAGAGGGAAGCAGAGAGCTGGGATCCACATTAGTGGAGTGACTTCCGGAGGACCTGGATGTTCATGGAAACCAAGGCTGCGGTTGGTACCTGTGCCATCTGTCCTTATTTCTAGGCGAGAAATCTGAGATCCAGTTGCTCTTTTAGCCCTCTTTGAAGGCAGGATAAAAGGAAAACGATGTCCAAGCTTCAGGGGGAGCTTGTGGCCTGCCGCTGTTTCCCCCTCACTAAACGGCTCTGGAGAAAGTCTAGTGTGGCTGTCCCCACAGCAGGAGTGGAACATTCTCCACTGGGTGCACCAGCTTTTCTTTGGAGCCCTGATTCCAGGAGGGTTAGGAGGACGATGCCTGCCTCTGGGGCTCTCCTGAGCTGAGCCTCAGTCTGTGGGCTGCAGCCCCCTTCTGACTCAGGCATGCGGTCGTGGCTCCAAGCCAAACAGATTCCAAATGATGGAATCTGATTTTTCCCGTTGGGTTTTGAGGTAAAGGAGTCAGTGTGGGATGTGATCAGGCCTCCATGGTTTGTTTATCTGATGTTCAGGCGCAGACTGGGGCTCCGGACAGAGTGGGGTAGAGCCGTGTGCGGGGCCGGCACGGAGCGCAGGTGAGTCATCGCAGTCCACTCTGCGAGGCTCAGCAGCCTGGGACTGGGGCCCAGGTGGGAAGTAGATGGTCAGAGCTGCCGGTTCAGTTCTCTCCACTGGCGTCATCGCCTCGTGTAGTCTAGAAGGACGGAGGAAGAGAGCAGGCTGGAAGTGGAGAAGCGGGAACTTCCGGGACAGAAATGTTTCAAGGCAGGCTTCCAGGCACATTTGCACAGTATTGCTCCAGGCCCAGCCAATGTGAACTGACCCATGTATCTAATGGGATCCCAGGACAGAAATGGGGTTCTGTGAAGCCACTGGTCTGACTTTGTACCTTTCAGCTCGCAGACTGAGACCTGCTGGGCCAGAAAAGAAAATATTCTTTCTTTTCTTAATGTTATCTAACTGAGGTGTGCGTTGTTTTGTTGTTGTTTAAAGATGTAGTATAACCATTTCAATGCACCAGTTAATGCAAGGATGGGTGCATAAGATCACTGTAGAAAGGCTATAACCAGAACTGAACCATAGCATTAATAAAGGACAGAATGAGAGCCCAGCCGGGAGGAGCTGTGGGCATGAAACAGGGGGTGCAGCCTGCTGGCTAAGAGCGCCAGTCTGGGAGTTTGTGATCCTGGGCTTGGATCCTGGCCCTTTGGCATATTTAGCTGTGACCTTGGCCTCTCCAGCCTCCTGTTCTCTTACTGTAAGATAGGAAGGTGGGGAGGGATAATATAGAGGTAAGAGTAAGAGGTACAAACTGTTAGGTAGGAAAATAAGCCATGAGGATATATTGTACAATGTGTGAAATATAGCCAATATTTTATAATAACTATAAATGAAGTATAACCCTTAAAAACTGTGAATTCACTATATTGTACATCTATAACTTCTGTAACATTGTACCACAACTATACCTCAATTGAAAAAGATTTTTGATACAGAAATTAAAAGATGGGAAGACAGTACTACACCATAAATTGGCCTGAGAACTGAGTGCTTACTAAGTGGGAACTGTTAGCATGATGGTTGTCATCCCTTCTGCAATAGCAACAGCCTGTTTTGGGGGTGAAGCCCTCCATGCAGCTGGATATGGGCAATTTCCTTCCTCTTTTCTACCTCTTTGCTCTAATACTAGTGCATAAGGGGGTATAAGTTCTTAGGAACTTTGACCTTGAAGCCAGACCTTGTGGCCAGGACCAGTTCCCCTCCCATGGGAGCCATTGTCAGGATCGGGTCCTGTGTCATCAGTCTCCTCTGAGGTGGGCTAGTGCTACTCAGCTGTAAAGTCCGTCTAGGGAACCACCATTCAGATGGATGAAGGAGTCTTTAAGAGGAAGCAAGAGCACTCTGTGTTGGTGTTAATCCTGGGTCAAGCGCT
This sequence comes from Okapia johnstoni, assembly GCA_024291935.2. Taxonomy (NCBI): domain Eukaryota; kingdom Metazoa; phylum Chordata; class Mammalia; order Artiodactyla; family Giraffidae; genus Okapia; species Okapia johnstoni. The sequence goes on from CM044325.1 coordinate 14,859,811, forward strand.
GGCCTTTGCCGGCTCTGCCCCTCCCACGTCCCTTGCCAGCTTACCCTCCAAAGCAGTGAACCCGGAGTCGAGGCTCCCCAGCAGAGACCCCGCCCTTCCAAAGGCAGGCTCCTCAGGCCCCAGACGGCCCGGAGTTTTCTCTTCAAGTTACAACATGGGTTTATTCCAAAATAACAAAAGCAGACCCCTGGTGTTTCCTTGGCTCACTTCTGTAAAGCATCATGACCATTAAACAAAGGAAAAAAATCTCTGAGCCTTGCACCAGACAGAAGTTAGACCAAAATTATTCTCTCTACTCCCTTCCTGGCTCCCAGGAATGGTGAAACTAGTGAACATAATAGTAACTTAAAGAATCATGGAGTTTTAATTAAGTGCCTGCTTGCTAAGCATTTTACATATGTTAGGTTATTTAATTCTCCTAGTAACCCAGTCAGAGAAGTACTATTATTGTTGTTCCCCTTTTATAGAGAAAGGGGCCCATGGCACAGAGCAGTGAAGTAACTTGCTGAGGTCACACAGCTAGGAAAGGCCAAATCAGTCTGAGAATCCAGCCTGGCATTAGATGCTTCACACTACCCACAGTCCTATACTGCCTCTCATAATAGTTAAAAAATAGTTATTATTATAAAAATAAACCATATACATGTGTGATAAAATGGCATAAAGCTGTAATACTTTTCCAATGTTGGTTTCCTAGTTTTGCTATTGTACAGCAAGATATAACCATCTAGGAGAATTGGGTGAAGGATACATAGGATCTTTCTGTATGGTTTTTGCAGCTTCCCATGAATCTATAATTGTTTCAAAACAAGAGCTTCCAGCAAACAGACTATGGCCAACATTGTATTGAACTAGGATTTTATGCCAAGCACCGCGCTGGTAAACACTTTACACTCATTTAATCCTCCCAGCAGTCCAGTGAGGTACAGGTGCTTTTATTATCTTCAGGTACAGATGAGAAAATCAAAGGATGGCAAAGTTAAATAAGTTGTATAAATTCAGGAGAAAGCAGTGAGGCCCCTGAGTCTTTCTGACTTCAGAGCATAAACTCATGATGCTTTTCTGGATGTAAGAATACTTAGAAGGTATGTGATGTGGGGGCCTAGCTCTGTGTCGGGCTCAGATGTAGAGTAGGTCAAGCTCCCCAGGTGATAGCAGCCTTGCAACCTTGTTTGGTCTGTGGCAGCCCCGGTAAGGAATCACACCTGTCAGTTGCCATCACCTTTTCTCTTTCCCCATCATCCCTTCCTTTCCATGAAGGAGCCATATGAGCTCAGCCACCCTAGATGTATGTTTTAGGATCTGAACTGCAAGTGCTCTTCACATCTCAGTCAAAGAGCAGGCTTTGGGTTCAGACCTGGATTCACACTCTAGTTTGACTTCCCACTAGCTTTTTTACCTTGAGAAAGTTAAACTCCTAGAATAAAACAGGAATAATAGCAGTACCTACCTTCTTGTTTTTTGTTTTACAAATGTCAAATGAGATAAAGTACCTGGTACGTGGGTATTTCACACTGTTGATTTCCACATGCTTGCTCAGCAAACATGGAGCCCTGCCAGATGCTACAAGAGAGTGAACTGGGAAAAGGGTACCTATCCAGCCTAGAGTGCCTTCCTCTGGATCCAGACAGAGTCTGGGTGTTGGACCCAAGCCAGGCACCTTCCTGGGACTCAAGGACATTGCTGCGATTTGGAAAAGGGAACATTATCAATCACCATGTTGGAGGGCATCTGTGATTATCATCTTCATTTCCATCAAAGGTGTCTTGTGACAGGGGATTGTCAAGTTCAATTTAGTCTGAATCAGGACTCAGCAAGGATATATTTTTTATTTCTGCCCTGGGCCAAACCTGTCTTGAATAATTCAGTCTCTATCTATTTCCAAAGACTAAGCTTCCACGCCTCCTAGCTTCCATCCTGCTTTATTCAGGGTCATGTGGTTGCTTGTTTCTCAAAAAAATGCATGTATCCTCGCCTCTCTGGCTGCCAGTAATGAGCATTGTTAGGAAAGAGAATCATCTTCTTATATGTACTACAAGATGGCAACAGCTGCTTAAAGTCTAGAGACCAGCCTCAGGGCAAAGGCTGCACATGCTGGCCTATGGATGTCTTTTGACCTGATACTCTTAAAAGAAAAATTCTTATGCTATCATTAAAATATTAGGAGATTTCCAGATCTGGCAACTGTTGGCTAAACCTGAGTAGCATCTACCTCCTTTGGGTGGAACAAGGAGCAAATGTTATCCAATTTGCTGTAAGCCTCTACCCCTCCCATTCCCCCACCAAGGTCACTCATTTACCTTGCACTCTCAGCGTTCACAAGCATCTAGTTGTCAACTCTTGACATAGATGAAGGAACTCTGTCTCCAAAGGTGCAGCCTGTTGATGCTTTGGGAGTTAATTGGTCCACAGTTGATTTCGAGACTCTGCTTCTTACTGTGTGCAGATACAGTAGAAGTGGTAGGCAGCTGCTCATTGTCCTTCCTTTTGTGAAGTCAGTGTCATGTCTGACCATCTTAGGTAGGAAGCTGGGATTCTCAAGGAGAATTCTCAGCACTGTACCAACACCCTAATTGTGGCAGGATTGGGAAAAGTGATCTGAAGGATGACACATACAGCCTTGGGGAGTTTGGGGTGTGTACATATATCTGTGGGGAAGTAGTTGACTTAGAGTACAGTTGTATGATGTGAAATATTCACTGGGGTACCAGACAAGGAGTTGGAAGACATAAGTTACAGTCTGGCTTTACCACTTGCTAACTGAGCACTTGACTTCTTGGAGTCTGTTTTCTCATTGGTGAAATGGGAATAATGTCAAGTGTGCCTCGCAACAGGGTAGATAAGAGGATCAGGTTACATGACCCTATGAAAATGTAAAGCTGTATTGAAAAGTCAGGTGATATGACAGAATGGTGTGCTATGGATGAACACACAATACACAACCTCTATTTGTAGAGGATTGTGCTATTTGTAGATCAGGGATCAGCAAGCTGTGACCCACAGGCCACATTCTGCCCTCTATATGGGAAGCTTGAAAAACAATCGAAAGACAAATACCATTTCATGGTGGGCAGAATTTCTATGCAGTTCCAATTTCTCTGTCCATATAAAGTTTCACTGGAACACAGCCACACCCATGGGTTTAGGTATTATCTGTGGCTGCCTTCTCCAGGCATTGGCAGAGCTGGGTAGTTGTGACAGTGACCAGATGGCCCTCTGACTCTTTACAGATAAAGTTGGCCAACCCCTACTGTAGATAGTGGAGGGGCAGTGACTCAGACCCCCTCCTCTTCTTTCCCTCACTTCTTCTACCACCCAGATGCAGGTGCTATTGCAAATGGGTGGCCCAAGGATATTTTCAGATGTAAAACCAAGAATTTGTCTCCATTTAACTGCCATAGGGCAACACTTCCATCTGGGCTCCAGCTAGGGGTACTTCCTGGTGAAAACCACAGCATTTTCCTTAAACCAATCTCCGTTTCAGCAACAACCACAAAAAGAGAAGAGGCTGTTCCTGCCACAGTGGGCATTTCTCCAGCCTATTAACCATCCAGTGTGTCTGGTCCACAGAGTTTCCCTCAGACTGGGACTGACAGGACGCAAAGAGGGCAGCTACGGCTCTGATAAGCTCATGAGGGTAGTGTTAGGGCTGAATTGCTCATGTGCTCAGATGTGTCTGACTCCTTAAGGTGACCCCATGGACTGTAGCCCACTAGGCTCCTCTGTCCGTGGAATTTTCCAGGCAAGAATACTGGAGTGGGTTGCCATTTTCTCCTCCAGAGGATCCTCCCGACCCAGGGATAGAACCCACGTCTCCTGCATTGGAGGCAGATTCTTTACTGTTGAACTACCTGGGAAGCCTAGGGCTTAAGCCCCCCAGAAGATGGGTTGAAATCCTAACCCTGTCACTTCAGAGTGTGATCTGATTTGGAAATAGGGTTGTTGCAGATGTAATTAAGTAAAACAATGTCCTACTAAAGTGGGGTGGACTCTGGACCTAACATGACCAACACTTTATAGTAAGAAGGAAATTTGAACCTTTGAAAATGGAGGCAGAAACTGCAGTGATACATCTGTACACCAAGGAAGACCAAAGATTGGTGGCCACCAGCGGAAGCTAGGAATGAGCCAGAAAGATCTCTCCCCAGGGTCTCAGAGAAAGCATGGCCCAGCTGATGTCTTAATCTCCAATTTCTAGTCTCCAGAAGTGTAAGAGAATACACTTCTGTTGTTTAAAGCCACCCAGTGTGTGGCATTTTGTTACAGCAGCCCTAGGAAACTCCTGCAGGCAGCTCACCCACCCCTGCTGCCACCTTCTAATGCCATTCAAAGCTCTTGGCACTATCCACATTCTACAAACGAGGCTGTAGAGGCACTGCAGGTTTCAATGACCTGCCCAAGGTTTTGTCTGGTGGCAGAGCAGGATACGAACCCGGGCCTTCTGATTCCAAGCTGCTGGGAATGGCCGTCCTCTGCCTGGTCCACAGCTTTCTAGTGGAGGGAAGGGCAGGTCCTCAGAATCATGGAGCCTCCTGCCTTGCGTTTCTCATTCCAGGAGCTCTGCAGAGAGTATTTCTTTACTGGGTTATCTGAGGTTATTCACTTGGGCTCTCAAATGGGTAAGAGGAAAAATTAGCTTAAAAAAAAAATGGAGACTTCCCTGGTAGTCCAGTGGTTAAGACTGCATGTTTCCGATGCAGGGAGTACATGTTCCACCCCTGGTTGGGGAATTTAGATCCTACCTGCCTCACAGCATGGCCAATAAATAAAATGAAGGTGAAGATATGTTTTGCATACATGTGTGCTTTTTACAGTTGTAAAATTGGAAGAAGAGTGAACTATCATTTTCATAACCAACTTTCAGAGCATCTGAAGAATGTGCCTGAGAGATCCTTGGGGAGATACCCCACATAAAACTTCAGTGCGGAAGGCGATTTAATAAGGGAAGTCTCCAGTGACCTCCTGGAAAGCATAAGAGCACTGATACTTCCTTCTTAGGTAGCATCTAGTTGGCCAAGCTCATTTGTATGGCAAACAAATTAAATCAGCACCCCAAGCTCCCGAGATGCTGTGCTTCTCTGTACAAGGGTGATTGCCTGAAAACTCGCAGCTCACACACTAGAGAAGAAACTCAAGTTGGGAAGGAAATCTTACTGTTGAAAGTCTTGGATTAGTTTAAGATGGTCTTTGTCTCTATTGTGACTATTTTCAAATGTACGGAGAAGCATAAATAGTTGTATGAAAAACTCCCCATGTTCCCACTGCCCAGGATCAGAACTCCCACTTCTATTTTTGCCCCGCTTCACCTATTGCTTTGTCCTTGTTGTTGCTTAAGTATTTGAAAGCATGTCACATATCATGTCATCTTACCCCCTCCTACTAGAGTGAGCATCTCTTAAAAAAAAAAATTGTCATTTTTATAACCACTATTTCATCTTTGTGCCTAATCACATTAACAGGGATTCTCTGGAGCCAGTGCTACCCAGGTCATGTCCAGAGTTCAAGTCTGTAGTTTTTAAACTACATGAATGGAAATGTGGGCTATGGGGCAGGGAGTGATGCCCATGGGACAGGTAGGAGGCTGAGGTCCAGGAAAGAGAACTTGAGCAAGTCCTCTTGGACTGCAGGGGTTTTCAGAAAGTGTGCAAGACTGAGGCCAAGCAGGGCTTTCCTGGCCGTTGGGTGTTTCCCCCTCAGCCATGGTGACCCAGGTTTCTCCATAGAATTCTGCCAGCACTGGCTGGCTCTCATGAGGGTCACTGCCTCTTGGACACTGGAGAGTTAGGTGCCCAACTTCAGCTTTGGAGGGCTTAGCATTCATGACCTATGGCTGACAGCAGTCCCTGTGTCTTCTGGTGGCTGCACTGAAAGAGAATTGTCTCTTTCTCTGAATGTGGTTTTTTAACATCAAGAGAACTTTTCTCTCCTACCTCTAGAATCCCGTCTACCCCCCGAAAAGGAGGAAAGAGCTTTTTTGGAATTTGTTTTTAGCAGGGGGCAGGGAGAGAGGGAGCTGAGAAATGAAGGAATCCTCCAAGGAGCACAGTAGCATATTAAAATTCAATGGCTTAGTCATCAGAGTTTTCAGCCCCAGCACCGAAGAAAAATAAATGAATGTTCTGTAGCAGTCTTGTGGATCTCAGAGGAAGGGGGTGGCCATGGGGAGGGAGGGAAGGGAGAGGTTGTGGTTTTGTGATAGAGGAACTCATGCTGTAGAGAACAATTAAGGCCTTTGCTTAGAAACAAGACTTACTACTGTTTTCCTGCCTCATAGAGGAGAGCGCAGTGTCGGCAAGAAGGGATCATTCCAATCAAATAGCTCGGCTCTCAAATGGGGAAACTGAGGCTGGGTAGGGCATGTGACTTCTGCACAGTCCTAGAATGAATTAGTGGCAGAGGTAGGACCAGATCCCAGGCCTTGGCACCTCGTGGTCAGTGTGTCCCCCCGGCCCCCTCCATTCAAAAAGGATATTTTCCTAACAGATGCTGGAGTGGTTATGGAGAAAAGGGAACCTGCCTGTGCTGTTGGTGGGAATGCAAATTGGTGCAGCCGCTATGGAAAACAGTGTGGAGGTTCCTCAAGAAACTTAAAATAGAGTTGCCATTTGATCCAGAAATCCCTGGTGTTCCCTTGTGGCTCAGATGGTAAAGAGTCTGCCTGCAATGTGGAAAACCCGGGTACAATCCCTGAGTCGGGAGGATCCCCTGGGAAGGGAATGGATACCTGCTTCAGTAGTCTTGCCTGGAGAATTTCATGGACAGAGGAGCCTGGCAGGCTATAGTCCATGGGGTTGCAAAGAGTCAGACACAACTGAGCAACTAATACTCTTCCTTTCCTGCAGTCCCACTCCTGGGCGTATATCTAGACAAAACCATAGTTCAGAAAGATACATTCATCTCAGTGTTCATAGCAGCACTCTGAATGATTACTGACAAGCCAAGACATAGAAGCAACCTAACTGTCCATTAACAGAGATGGGTAAAGAAGATACGGTGACTCACTTTATTAAGATATTTGCTTTATTGCTGTGACCTGGAACTGAACCTGCAATATCCTCAAGGTTTGCCTGTTGTTGTTCAGTTGCTCAGTCATATCTGACTCTTTGTGACTACAGCATGCCAGGCTTCCCTGTCCTTCACCATCTCCCAGAGCTTACTCAAACTCATGTCCATCGAGTCAGTGATGCCCTCCAACCATTTCATCCTCTGTCGTCCCCTTTTCTTCCTGCCGTCAGTCTTGCCCAGCATCAGAGTCTCTTCCAATGAGTCAGATTTTTGCATTGGGTGGCCAAAGTATTGGAGCTTCAACTACAGCATCAGTCCTTCCAATGAATATTCAGGTTTGATTTCCTTTAAGATTGACTGGTTGGATCTCCTTGCAGTCCAAGGACTCTCAAGAGTCTTCTCCAGTACCACAGTTAGAAAGCATCAATTCTTTGGCACTCAGCTTTCTTTATGGTCCAACTCTCACATCCATACGTGACTACTGGAAAAACCATAGCTTTGACTATATGTGCTCTTGATGTGCTGCCATTTAATCATATGGGCAGCAGAAATTGAAGCACTCATCTCATAGAGGGAGAAATTAGGACAGAGAGCTGGAGAGGATGGTACCAAGGGGGAGTTGAGGTTAGAATCCCAGCCTTGGGCCCTTCCCACTGGGCTCCCCATCCAGTGCTTCCCTCCAAGCTGTTCCTCAAAGATCAGGTGGGCTTGGGGACCCTCTGACTGACTGTTGAGCTTACAGAGTAAAACCAATCAACTGCCAGAATCTATAAGGTTGTCAATGTGGAAAGGAGAGCTGCCTGGGCCTGCAGCAAGCCCCCACCAGCCTTACTGGCAGGCAGTTTTGAGGTCTACCTCCCAGGCCCCCAGATCACAGCGCCCCCCCCCCCCCAGATGTCAGCAGGAGGGCTGGGGTGGAGCAGAGTGGCAGCTGTGTTGTGCATATTAGATGTGCCTCTAATTTCTAAGACCTTGCCCTTTGGACTTAGAAGACTCCTGAGGTCCAGTGTGGGCTCGTGTGTCCGTGTTTCCCCATTGGGCCCGGAGGGAGATGAGCTCTGTCCACGGCGGGTGCTCATGATTTTCGGGGAACGAGCGGGAGTGTGTTAGTCTTGTGCAGGCGTGTGCCCTGCCCACCTGCCTTCCAGCCTCCCCAAGAACATGCCAGCTCACACCTAGGAGACCCTCAGGGAAGAGCCAAGCTCTTCTGATTCAGATAAACTTGTTTACCTGGGCTTGTCCCAGGTGACAGTAAAAGTAAAGCATGAGGAGACCTTATATTTGTCAGCGCGGGAGTGGAGGTGAGGACTCTGTCCCCAGAGGTGTGCTCATTAAAAGTTGAGTACCTGTGAAAGAATTTTTGTCCAAACCCCACCTCCTTTTCACATTCACTCTGCCTCCTTCTGCTGGTGGCCTTCGTAGCTGTGAAAGCCTCTGGTTTCCCCCACTGAGCCTGTATTAATGAATTTCTAGCAGAACCCCAAGGATTCTCTCTGAACTCTTGAGAACCCAGGCTCTCATGCAAACGTGTGTACATGGGGACTCCCACACAGGAGCCCTGATGCGCAGTGGTTCCCCTCTGTGTCCTCTCCATCAACACAGGTTCTCCAGAGATGCACCCTTAACTTGTCACATCTGCCTCCGGCTGCCCAGGTGTCGAATGCAAACCAGAGTTCCCCCGGAGCATTCCTGACGCTCACCCACCCCAGAGCCGTTCAGCTCTAGGCCCTGGGCTGCAAGTGAGCTCAGTTCAAACAAACCTGGGGCGCATTATCTCCTTGGCCTGGTTTTGTCCCCCAAGGCTGCCTTGACCATTCCTCTGCCAGGCCTCTGATGTGCTGTGCTGGGCCCTTCTCCCCTATCCAGTTTTCAGGGCCCTGGAGAACCTGTAAAGGTGTATTTCAGGCAATACCACGTGGAGAGGGCAGAGCTGGGTAACAGGGCCCCAGGCAGCTGAGGGTTTGCAGATGAGAACCACCAGCGAAAGGCGGTGGGGAGCGGCCTGGTGTTGGTCTGGCCGGCCCTCGTGGAGGCCCTTGAGAAAACAGTATTGCGTTATTGTCACTATTAATAATGGCCCTTTATTTGAGCCTTGCTAGGACAATGCTCCAAACAAAGCTGAGAGGAAGAAACAATCCCTGCTGTGGGGCCTTGTAATTTATCAAGGCTGGTGGAGGAAGACAGGTCCACTGGGGCAGCTTGTGGGGGTGGGGTGGGATAGATTCTCTAGTTGCTAGAGGTATAATTAGACAATGCCCCTGGCCGTACTGTGCATCCTGGGTCACTTTTTCACACGAGTGTCTCCAGCCCCTCTTTTGTCTTTATTTCACCAGATCCAAGCCCCTCCAAGGCTTTGAGAAGAGAGAGGGTAACACTGAGCCAACTCAGGTCTACATCTTGCCTCTGACACAGCAGGGTGACCTTGGGCAGGTTCCTTTATTTCTCAATCTGATTCCCACCTGCAGGGGAGCACCCAGATTGGAGATTATGCCTCGCTCAGGGAATACTAGCTGCCCAGACCTGGTGGCAAGAGAGGTACAAAAGAGGACTTGCTGGAAGTGCCTTTGCACCCCTAAAAGAGAATCCAGATGCAGTGCTGACAGCTAACTAACAGCACAGTTATTGAGAGCCATGTGCCAAGCACCGAGCCTACTGCATTGCTGGATCTCATTTACTTCTCAGTGAGAGAATGGTCGTGAGAATGATGGCCTTCTCGCTGTTCAGATGGGATGTGAGGCTGTGTTGTTTTCTTGTTGGATGCTGCGCTCACCGTACCAGGGGGTGTGGTGGCATTTTGGGACTGGACGGGCTCTGTGAAAACCAGCAGACCACCCTGCCAAGTCGGAAGTCCCGCTGCCCCCCAGAGATGCTGGCAGCCGGTTGTTGCAGCTGTGTGGCAACAAGTCTGATTTAATTTGGGGGGTGGTACAGACAGCACTGTGCAGTGTTTGTTAAAAACCAGAAGAATGCAGCTTATTCACCAATCTGTGAAAGTGGCTGTGCCTTGGGTGGGTGGGGAGCCAGAAGAGAATGGGTGAGAGCATTTTAAAAGAGTGAAAATGCTGATAATTATAAATGTATCATAATGCCCATTATGCATGAGGTCTACGTGGATTAAATGATTACAGCTAAGTAGGCTCCAGGTTTCCTTGAGACCTCTCTTCCGGGGTTTATTTTTTTTTATTTTTTATTTTTTTCTTCTGGGGTTTATAATTCTCTTCAGACATCTAGAAGATGGGAATTAATCTAGAAGATGGAAATCTAATCATTGTTGTCAGTAATCATCACCTACCTTCTAAGTCCTTTTATCACCACCTTGGTTTCTCAGAAATTAAAAACAAGACAGGAGAAAAAGTACGTTTTCCACATAATACAATTGATATAAACCCAAGAATGTTGGGGGGGGAGGGTTTTGTAGGTTAAATCCTCTTTCAAGTGCATGAGAAAAACAGGCCACTTATTAGAATCCTATGGCAAATAGTTTCATCAAGCAAAGAAGCAAATGCATATTTATCTTTTAGGTAAATCTGGGTTTTTCACATCCACAGTTACTACAGTGTGTACTCAAGTGGCTAGGTCACCCATTCCAGCAGTATTTCTCTTTTCCTATCAACTTACGTCTTTTCTATGAAAAAATCTTTCAGGTTATTAAACCTAGGTGAGGGTAACTGAAACAGAAGATATGAATGTGCCTTATGAAGTGTCATTTAAATGTAAAGATGCTGTGAAGCCAGACAGGACAGGAAAAGGCATTTGGAGGACGTGTGGCTATGAAGAGGGTGGTGGGAAGCTTGGAGAAGAAATTCTGAGCTTTGGTGTCCCTCAGCTCTGCTCTCAACTCTGGTTGGCCTTGGGCAGGATGCGTGGTCTCATTGGGCATCAGCTTTTATATATGTAATAGGGGGATTTGAATATTTAAGAAAAGCCATGAGATAAGAAACTATTGTGAAGTTCTTCCTAGGAAGCAGTGCTGGGCCAAATGTCCCTTTAGAAAAAACTGTGTTACTCCCAGTTATCAGTACAGGTTTATCCCTGGAAGATACAGGCTTGTTTCTGGACAGAGGTCTGGGGAGAAACTTGATCTGGGAATTCTGCCTTCTCGAGGTCCCAGAACCTCAGCTCAGTGGTGTGTCCTCTCTGGAGACCCCTCATTGAATTACACCGTGATCAGCGGCGGGGACCTCATGCATGGATTATTCAGGAGGCAGCACACTGCTCTGTGAGGGCAGGTACTTTATCGGCTGGGATCAGGTGGGTTATTGTGTTCAGAAAATCCTCATTTTTTATTTGGTTTGTTTCTCCCTGTCCACTAGACCAGGTCCTCATCCTGGGCTCTTGGTGCCTCTGGGGAAGCCTCAGAGGCTTTCTGCAACCAGGTGTATAAGCATACAGTTATGTTCCCCACACATGTACACACAAACACACACACACAACACCCTTCTCACCAAGAACAGACGCCTCTGTAACGCTTTCCCTGTGCTGGGCACATGGCTGAGCAGCGTATATACTCTGACTCACAGAGATCCTAAGGGGCAGACCCTGCGGTTCTTCCCCTTTTACAGATGACCTGGAAGCAACGAGAGGTTCAGTGACTTGTCCAGAGCAACCCAAGCTCATCCTCAGTGTTTCGCTGGGTCGTTAACTCCACCTCTGTGAACTCTTGACAGGTGTGCTTAAAACAGGTGTGATCGTACCTCCCTCTGCTTCTCTCATTGTGAGGATCAAATGGGGGAAGAAAATAAAGTGAGACAGAAATTGGCAAGTTTTCCTTTATTCAAATGACCTGCAGGGAAAGCAGGTGAGAGATGTACTGTAATGATCAGTGACTTCTGAAATGAGTGGCGTAAAGCTTATAACATGACAGTCCATAAGGTATGCCATGGGACTTCATCTTGGAGGTTTTTGTGGGACAAAACAGGTTGGGTTTCTGATGGACAATGGGGTTTTGGGGGTCCTTAGAGCACTCTGCCTGCAGGCCCCTAAAGGGAGCTGGGGTACTGCCTTTATTCCAGGCTTGTCTCCCAGGGACTCTGGGGTGAGGGGCGGGAGAGAGCCAGGCACCATGGTCCATGGTTGGGATGTGCTTTGGAGAGATTTGTCAGTGTCTAGTGATTGATAACAACCCTCAAGTGGAGAATGTCTCCTTCAGGGCATGCCTAGGTGTCCATTATGGCTGGAAGATGGTTTCTCCCTAGTCGGCCTCCTGGGTGTTGTTGCTCTGTGCCCTGGTGTGAGAAGATGTGACTTTGAGAGGCCTTCAAGGGCCGGGGCTATAAAAAGAAAAGAAAAAGAGTGACTGTCAGATAACTTTGCTGGAGACGGTTCTTGGACTTTTCCATAAATAATGCTTTGTGATTTGACCTTACTGTGCTGCTCAACTTGCGAGACTAAATTTACGTTTTAATTAATAGTAAATAAAATTAAAACTTCAGTTCTTCAGTCGTATGAGTTGCATTTGGAGTGCCCAGAGTCAGATGTGACTAGTGACCACTGTGTAGGGCAGCACAGGGGCAGAGCATTTTCATTGTTATGGAAAGTTCTAGCAGTTACCTGCTTCTTCTGGGTGTATGTCAGCAAGTCTGCTCTTTCCCAGGCTGAATTCTGTGCCCCCTTTTAGTCTAAAAGTGAAGTCAAAGTCACTCAGTTGTGTCTGACTCTTTGTGACCTGATGGACTATACAGTCCATGGGATTCTCCAGGCCAGAATACTGGAGTGGGTAGCATTTCCCTTCTCCAGGGGGTCTTTTGAACCCAGGGATCGAACCCAGGTCTCCCACATTGCAAGTGGATTCTTTATCACCTGAGCCACCAGGGAAGCCCTTAATCTAAAAACTCTTCTGCATATCTTAGAGTCCCAAAGTCTCTTGAAGATTTGGTTGTTCTGAGTTGCTTTTGACCGGTTCTAAATGTTTTAGTCATGTGTTTTCTTCTCTGATGCTGTAGAACCAGGTCTTCCTGAGCCTCACATGACTCCCAGCTTCATTTTCTTTTCATTTCTCCATCCCATGTTGAGGGATCAAGGGATATTCATTCATTCTGGAGCAGTTGTCCTCCACATGTGCTCAGAACAGACTGCTTATTCAAGTCAGAACGGACAGGTCAGAGGTCAATGTCAAGACCTATCTTCACGAGAAGTCAACTTACGGGACCAGGACTTGCTGCCCTTCATCATTTCATATGTCAGGAATAATGGGGTTTCATTGCATAGTTAGGATTTTTAAATATGTTCTTGTTTAAGCAACTAAACACCTGAGAAGGCATTTGAGTCTAGTGAGTGCCCTGTATCTGGGTGAACCACGGTGTATTAGTGATTCAGAGCAACGAGAGACGTGGGGCTGCCGACAAGGCAAATTCTGTCTCGCTCCTGCAGCTGCGCAGCTCAGACAGTCCACAGAAATGGAGAACTCACCAGCTAGGTTTTACAGGAGATAGTTTTCCTTTGGGGTAGCCCAGGGCTCCCCTGGACCATCCCCTCTCCAGTGACTGAGTGTGTATGTGTGTGTTGTGGCCTGACACTGAGAAAAGACACTTCTTGAAACGTTTTTTACTTGGGAAAGAAAAAACAAAGAAAGAATCGTTGGCAGTTTTGCCTGGAGTGTCTGGAACCTGACACCGGCCTCTTTTTCCTCCACTGAGCCTCCGCATGTCACACCGTGCAGGTTGCTGACACCGTGTCTCATTGCTGACTTGGTCCTCCCCACACTCGGCCTCCTTTCCCCAAACAAACCCCTTACATCGTGAAGGTCAGAACCCCGGACAGATTTTTATGCAGCCACCAGATGGTGTTTGCTTTCGCGTAGATCCACAAACGATGTGTTATTACAGTAGAGGTGCCGAAAATTGTATGACAAGACTGGGTTTGTTCCTCTGCTAGAAACCCAAGGCTGAAATACTGCAGTATGCCTTCAAGCCTGACTCAGAAAAGGAAAAGGAGCCTTTCCCAGAATCAGGGGGCATTCACAAGGGACCAGAGGGAAAAAAATAACATTGCACTGGTCACCAGCGGCTGGGCTGATGGTTTATTTTCTGTCTGTGTTTTATTAAATTTGTGTTTTCCATTTGACTTTTCCTTGTGTGATTTATTTCTGCTTCTAGATATCCTCCAGCCCCACCCCCACCAAGAGATTATAAGTTGATGGTAATGTAGGCGTCACAGTTAGCTAAGACTCATCAGTTGGATTTCTCAAAGGAACAGGAATAGGAATGAATATTGGTTTAGTGCTGGGGTGTTTGGTAAGGACTGGAATGCCCACCCAGTGCATTATACCATTTTTGACGAAGTGGCCATATCCTAAGGACTGGCTTGATCCTAAAGGAAATGGTCAGGAATTTAGTTTCATTTAAGGAGGCTTTGGAGGCCAGCACAGAGTCATACTATTTTTTTCCTCCTTTAATTATGGCTCCTGGGACAAGACTATTGGAAGAGGGAAAAGAATTAATCTAATTTCTCCCTCCCTCTCCTCATTTTTAGAAAAGTCACTTGTAACCACACAGCAACTTAGAAGGATCTTGACTCTTGACCACAGGGTAGTCCCTCTGGTCTGAGGAGACCATGCCCCAGGCTCTCTGAAACCCTCCGTGATGTTCCTTCTCAGTACAGAGAAGAAAGGTGCAAAAGTGACTTGTCAGGTTAATGATGGAGCCAGACTGGGCCTCCGTCAGAACCATCCCGCTGGACCTCAGGTCAGAGGCCAAGTTTGGGTGTAAAGATCGCGTAATGGAAATAGTCTGGGAACTTAGAGAGTGAAGGATTCAACTTCACTTGACCAATTCTCAGTTTCAGTTTTCTCATCTGTAAGTGGGATGCGTAGTACTTACCTGCTTACCTGAAAACTGGGTGTTATGATAGGGGTGGAAGTACTTTATACAAAATACAATTCTATACCTGTGTTCTCCAGTGTGGTAGCCACTAGCCACATGTGGCTATTAAAATTTAATTAAAATTAAATAAAAATAAATATGTGGTTCCTGATACTCACTGGCCTTATTTTAAGTGGCGAGTGACTACCACATTCACTAGCACGCCGTAGAGGAATGTGAGGAAGGGGTGGAAATAGAAGCTTTCCTTTATTCTGGGGTCAGAAGGAATAGGGGCTTGGGAGCTTGCTGTCATGAGGACAGTTCAGCGAGGGAGGCAGGCGTTTGATTCCAATCTCTGCCAGTCACCAACCATAAGCCACGAGAAGATACCTCGACTATCTGAGCTTCCACTTCCTCATCAGTAACACAAAAAACATAACAGTCCCTTCCTCCCAAAGTTCTTGTGAGGGTTTAATGAAACCGTGTCTGCCTAGCAGTCAGCTCAGTACCTGGCATGTCATAAGTGCTCCGATAATTTCTTGAATCATTGAAATCATGACTTGCTGAGCTGTGGATGCCACTATCACTCTAATACTATAGCATACGGGAAAATACAAGTCAGCGCGTTCACTGCCCTTACACCTTCCCCAAGGGAGAATGGCACACTTCACTGTGGGAGACTGAAAGAGGGGAATGGTAGTTTTAAGCCCAAGGGGGTGACGGCCAGACAAGGTGGTTTTGTCTCAAGTGCCCTGAACCAGAGAAGGAGCCCATCCTTTGGGCACAGAAGGCGGCACTGACTCCCTTCCAGGGTGGGGCTGGGAGGAGGGTCCTGATCCCAGGTAGGAAGAAGCTGAGATAACTGGGACTTTCAGCTTCCTCTGGGGCTCCTGTGGAGTGGTGGCTGCAGAGGGTGGCGGTTAGGTGGAGGGGCTGGGCAAGGGGAGGGCTGTATCATGAGCGGTGTCCCCGGTCTTTCTGAAAGAAGGAAGTGAAGAATCCCAGTTATCTGGGTCTCCTGGCCTAGGTGAGGCCTCTAGGCATGCAAGTGACCCAGATGCAGGTGCTGAGATAAGAGATGGTGGCGGTGATGCTCCCAGCCTGGAAGGGACCAGGGTGTTTGACTTAGAATGAGCAAGTCCTGTTGTCATCAGGGAAGAATGCTGAGGAGATAACAGAGCTGGGTCTTCCCCAGGGTGGACATGGGGATAAGCTGGGGGTGCACAGGAAGCACAGGGCCAGCACTAATTGGTGATGGTTTTTCTACTCATGGCAGCTTGTGGAAACAGCTCTTCCTCCTGTGGGTGGAGGGATGGAGTCAGGTCCTGAGCTGTGCCCAGACCAGGAGTAGGCCAGATGTCCAGTCACCTTATGGCTCCCTGGAGACCACCCCGCCTCCTCTGGCCCAGTCGGTAGTTTCATTGGCCCTGGCACTAGGTTAGGAAGGACTCTTGTGGTTGCAAGTTATAAGAAACATACTGGACTATAAGGTGAAAATTAAAAAAGGTTTATTAGAAGCAGGTGGAGCCCAAGGGCAAGAGAGCTGAGCCTCGGGACAGTCCTGGGACCCAGGATTGGAAGGATAACGCCCCCTTTCTCCTACCTCCTCTTTTCCTTTCTGCTTTCCTCTCTTCCAGAGCTTTTTCAATAACAAAGGGATCGACTGCAGAGTCGGGTCAGGGAATGCTCTAAACACACTCTCAAGAACCCAGTTACATCTCCCTCCAGCCCTGTTCTGCGTTCCCCGGGGAAGGAGTGGGCGGCCCTCCCGTGGTCCAGCCGGGCTGGGGTCCCGCTCCCCAGACTCCACCTTCCCACTGTGACAAGGAGGATAGTTAAACAGTGGTCACTACGATCTGCCCGCACACCCCAAAAGGTGCTACTCCTGAGGGAAATCTGCCCAGCAAGGGCACAGATGCTGCTTCAAGGAATAGACCGCAAACAAGTGGGGAAACGTGAAGATTCAGGAAGGGGCCTGTGCCCTTACTGTGGCCCCAGTCATCACCTTCCCCTGTATGGCATCATGGGGCTCCGGCGTGGGGACCCACGCCATGGGTGACTCTGCCAGGTGGCTCACCCCTCTCTTCTGAGCCCCAGAACCTGAACTCAGGCTTTGCTTCTCTCAGGGAAGTCTCCTCCTTCCAAGCTGAGCTGGGAACTCCTTGGGGGAAAAGTCTGGGGCGGGCGGGAGGGATGGCCCGGGACTCTTAGCTCTGCAAGCACCCTGCACACCACGCTCCGGGTGGGATGGGTGAGGAGAGTCCTCCATTGGCTCCCGAGTTCCCTGAACACAAGCAGAGTGACGGTAACCAGGAGCCTACACACTCTTCTTCCATCTTCCCAACTACGGTTCACTCTGCTGTGGATCACTTCTCATTTTCCTGTCAATACCCTTGTATTGTCCTTTAGTTACTTCACAAGGGACAGTTGTGACAACTCCATTATAGGTCCTTTGGCATGTACCTTGTGTCTGTCTGGGCAGCGGTCTGACTGGAAGAACATTTTAACCTGTTAGCATTGCGCTTGGTCCCAGGGGCAGGTCGGGGGGTGGTGGAATGCTGAGGATTCTTACAGACATGTGCGTAATATGAGATAAAGTAAGTAAAGAATTCTCCTTTCATCCCTCCAGCACGACCACATCTCTTGCAGCTCTCAGACAGTATGTGGCTCCCCTGCCCCCAGCACCTAACACCCTGCTCGGCGTGGCCGTGGGCACCTGGTTAGCAGTGACGGAGGGGAGAGAGGCGGACAGGGTCTTCCACAAAGCCAGTCACCCCAACATCATTTTGGTGCTTGAGGGAGGGGACGCCGTATTTCTCCATTTAACAAAGTGCCTGCCTCTCACCCTCCAGCCCTCAGGCTGGTAGAGTCTGAGACAGTAGTGTCTACTGTCTGAGCAGCACTTCACCCTTCACAGGCATGATTCACTTGGGAGCGATGTGCTCCCACGCCCCCGGCAGCCTCGCCCCATCTATTTTGGTGTGGTTGTCATAGGAGAAGGGAGGAGTCGCCCTCCTTGCCTCTGAGAGGCTTCTCCTACCTTCTCTGTCCCACAACCGGGCTGGGCCCTGCTCCTAAGCCAGGGGGAATGTCCGCTTCTTTGCCGCCAGCTTCTCCTTGCCAGTGCTCCGGCACCTGCCCTCCTTCCTTTCCTCTTTGGTGTAATGTCAGAGATTTGGGAGGGATAAGTATAGAGATCCAGGACATGTACTTTGATGTCAGACCAGTATTAGTCCTGCTCTGCCCCTAACCAGCTGTGTGACCTTCTGAGTTACTTTAACCTCTCTGAATTTCAGTTTTCTCATCTGTAAAATGGGGACGTGGTGCCTACCTCTGTGCATCATCCTGAGGGTTAAATGAGCCAAAACTGATTTGCCTGGCAAAAGAGTACCTGACATATGGTATGGGACTTCCCTGTAGCTCAAACGGTCAAGAATCTGCCTGCAATGCAGAAGATGCGGGTTTGATCTCTTGAAGGAAGATCCCCTGGAGAAGGGCATAGCACCCCACTCCAGTATTCTTGCCTGGAGAATCCCATGGACAGAGGAGCCTGACAGGATATAGTCCGTGGGGTCACCAAGAGTCAGACACAACTGACAGCAGCTAACACTACACTACTGCCCTGTGGTAAGGTTGTAGTAATGGCAGCTGCCATTTCATTAAAGGAGACCCCTGATCTACGTGCTGCAGAAAGAAGCTTGGAGTTGATGCTGTCCGTCTTGAGAGGGGATTTCAGTCAAGGCTACTGAGGATGTGGAAGGAGCTGGTGTGGAGACTGAAAGGTTGTAGTTTCTTTGTGCCGTGACTGTTCACTTTCCACACCCATTCTGTCTTCTCCCTGAACTGAGTTTCATCTTCACATAAGCAGAGGGCTGACCCTCCAGGTCATCTGAGGAGTTGTCTCAGTTGGCCAAAACCTTGTCATGTCTCTTCCGCTCTGCCAATGGTGTGCACAGACGGTACTGAAGAAGTATTTTCCTGACCAAGACAAAGCTCTGAGCTAGGTTTCAGATGGGGTCAGATTCAGATGCCCTTGCCTTTCTCAGAAGGTCATGGAGTGACCTAGCCAGGTGGCCTGCCCTCTAGCCAGTGTTCTGGGCCTCAGCAGTTAAGGCCTTGTCCTATTAGAGGATGAAGCCAAAGTGCTTCTGACTCTCTGAGAAGCCTCAGGGATTTTTCTGGTCAAAGGTGGTTAAGCTGTTTGCTTTTGTAGAATCTGATTTAAATTTCCATCCAATTATGGTTAGTTTGAGCTTCTCTGGTGGCTCAAGTGGTAAAGAATCTGCCTGCCAATGCTGGTGATGCAAGAGACATGGGTTCGATCCCTGAGTGGGAAGGAACCCTGGGAAGATCCCCTGGAGGAGGAAGTGGCAACTTACTCCACTATTCCTGCCTGGGAAATCCCATGGAAGAGGAACCTGGTGGACTACAGTCCATGGGGTCTCAAAGAGGCAGGCATGACTTAGCGACTGAGCATGCCTAGTATTTCACCACTTCTTTGCAATGTGTTCAGTTGCCCTCTGATACCTATGTGATAATACCAACACATCCACTGTAGCTCAGGGGCCAGACTCAGACTTCTCCCTAAGGGCACAATCTGCACAGGTGCGGGACACTGCTGAGCTCCCATCACTGAGTCAGCGCTGGTCCTTGGGTCCCAATTCCGGCCAGCATCTGCAGACATGCAGGTCATGGTCACCTTTGCAGTGGGTTTGTGTTGCAAGCATCATTTCTATAATACATGAGAATTTTTAGGCTTTTAAATAAATATCATATCATGACTTAAATAAACATCATATGGGTGGATTTTGCAGCTGAAATACTGTCCCCAAACTCAACATGTCCTTCTTTTTTTAAAGTTGTACGTTTGGATTCATTTATGAAAACCACACTCGTGAACTAATTCACTCTTTTTACACACTCTTAAGTGAACTGAGGGGAGGGTGTGATGATCACGTCAGGAGCCTGAGCAATGCCTTCAGGTCCTTCTCCGAAATCAGAGCCACCTCTGAAGCAGACTGGGTGGAAATTCTGTTTCACAAATCCTTCCTGCTTTGGGTGACGGCTGCCCTGGAGTCTAGGAAAGCGGAATGAGAATGGAGTGGTAATGAAATGTTGTGAGGAAGTCTCTTTTTTAAATAGGAGACTGGCAGTTAACCCTTTGAAAGAATGAACCATTACTCCATGGCATTCCCTTTGTGTAAATGTGGGTTTTTCCACAGCGGGTTCCCAGCTGAACAGGACCCCAGCCCCCGGTGTGGCCCTTTCTCCCATGCCCCTGTACACACCAAACATACACATGCTTTTCACCCAACATAAAGCCCTGAGATACTCCAATTTAAGTTTCTTTCTCCCCTACACCTCGGGACCTACTTCTTCCTGTATAATATAGTGCCAATAATAGCTTATCTCGCAGAGCTGTCGGGAGGGTAACGGATAGGACGCATGTGAAGTTTTCAGCAGGGTGTCTGGTTTGCAGTAAATGTCCAATCGCCACCAGCCTTTGCTGACACAAGTGGTGAGAGTTGCCAGTTTGCTAAGACTTCTGGGCCTGCTCTGTGGCCCTGGTGGTCCTTGGCTCCTCGGTGGATGGATCTATAGCACTTCTTTCAGAGCTGTTGAGGACAGCAGAGGTGGTGGTGGGGGAAGAAGCCTGCTTGGCAGCCTGTTCGTGCCCAGAGCACCAACTGCTCAACAGGCCAAGGCGAATTCATACAGGAGACACTGGCCTGACTTTTTTAACAACTTTTGGCAAAAAGTGCTCTGTTGAGCCTTTCTAGTCTGAATATAAATAAATTCATTTGTGTAATATCAATATGAACTTTATTTTTTAAAAAGCATGAACCTAGAGAAATAAGTAGAGTTTTCTGTTGTAAGAGGGTACAGAACAAGTTGGGATGCTGGGTGTGTAGATATTGAGAAGGTTTAAGGAGGCCAGATTCATCTTCTAAAAACCCAACAGAAAGCTCTTTCATCACAGATTGGACAAGAGGCTGCCTAACCTTGGCCGCTCTTGCTGGACTTGTTTAAGAAACCCACCTGATGGCCTGGCTGGTTTCTTGTTTGGCTGAAGAGCCTTCATTTGAACAGAATTCTCTCCATTTAGGAGGGAAGGTAAGGATTGAGAACCAGATGATGGATCCTGTGGCTTGGGCTCTCAGAGCCCCAGCTGGTCCAGCACACTCCACCCACAGCCCTCAAGTCTGCTGTGGGAAAACCCACATTTACACAAAGGGAATGCCACGGAGTAATGGTTCATTCTTTCAAAGGCTTGTGCCAGTCCTGCTGGGGGCATTGGGCCAAGGGGAGAGCTTACTCACACCTGGTTTCCAGAATGTCTGGTGGGGAATTGTCCACACCAAGGCTGACCCCGAGGGTGTGGATGTGACCAAGGCAGCCTCAGGAAGGAGGTGCTCCGGGAGTAGCAAGGGCAACTGACTCAGGTTGCTGGGGATGGGGGAGCAAGAAACCTGGGCTCCCAGCCAACCCCACAGCCCCTCCACTGCCATTTGTATAGGGGCACTGCTGGTGGACACATATTGCCAGGAACTGACAGCAATGACCAATCCATAAATGACAGACATCTGTGGCCCTGGGATGAGGAAGACCTCTCTCCTCTGCTGGGGTTTGTGTGTTTCTGTGTCTGCAGCATTGAGGGCTAGGATTCATCCTCAGTGTACAATATTGTCCAGAACAGCACTCTGGCTCTCGACATTAGGAGGGGACAGGCTTGGAAGGAGCTGGTGGGTCCTGGGCATTTCAGCCATACCGAGCTGCTGGATCTTTTAGCCGACTTTCTACAAGTAAGGACAAGCACAATTTAATTTTCAGAAAAAAACTTTGCTTGGAGGATCCTGTCTTAGAAAGAAGTGTTCTGTGAGGAGCCTGTAATACGGGCAAAGAATATCGGCCTTGAACACAGACAGCTAGTGTTTGGATCTGGCTTGGCCTCTGGGTAGCTGGGAAAACCGGTCCAAGTTATGTCACCTGTCTGTGCCTCCGTTTCCTCACCTGTAAGCTGAGGATAGTGATGGAGTGTATGTGTGTGCGTGTGTGTGCTCAGTTGTGTCCGACTCTTTGCGACCCTGTGGACTGTAGCCTGCCAGGCTCCTCTGTCCATAGGATTCTCCAGGCAGGAATACTGGAGTAGGGTAGCCATTCCCTTCTCCAAGGGATCTTCCTGACCCAGGGATCCAACCCACATCTCTTGTGTCTCTTGCAGTAGCAGGCAGATTCTTTACCAACATTGCCACCTGGAATGGGGTAGCAAACTGTTGAAGAGTACTTTCTATATGTTCTAAGGATTATACTTCACACTCTAATTCCTGCATTGCTCACAATCACCTTGTGAGGTGGGTCTACCTATCACCCATATTGAAGGTACACAATTCATCAGTAATTAAGCAGGTTAACAATTTATAATAGTGCCTGGGTCAAAATGTGCTTTCAACAAATATCATTTATTTTTAATTTGCTGTTGGGTGCTTCCGTTCTGCCCTTCTGCCTCATAGCTAGGGTTAGACGTTTTCTTGAACTGGAGAAACCTCAGCATGGATTTGACTGATAAGAGCTTCTAGAGATCCAGGCTTTAGAGAACAGCTGTCTCCAATGGAGTCTTCAGACTCTGAAGTGGAGATGCTCAAGGCAACCAGAAGTTCCTGGGATGGCCAGTGTCAGGCCTGGTGTCGCCGGCCCACAGGTGGGATTATCTCTCGGGGGAGGGGCCGGTAGCAATGCATTCACCCTCCCTCAGGTAGGACTGGCCGTCCTGAGCCATTCCCTCCTCTCTTCTCCCCTTCCCCTGTGCCCCTCACGATCTGGGGTGTGGGGAGAGAGGCTTTCCCTGGCCCCCAGACAGAATGAGCTCTTCTTCTTCTGAGTGCTCGCAGCACCTCTGCTTCCCCTCTCATTCGTTCATTCATTCATTCATTTATTCACCCATTCACTAAATATTTGCCAAGTGCCTGTGAGGTGCCAGACACTTTTGGGTGCTCAGGACATGTCAGGAAGTAAAACACATACATCCTAGTGGGGCTGGGGGGAGATGGGAAGATGGTCCACAGTGGACACTGGAAGTATATACCAGAAGGTGGAAAGAGGGAATGAGTCCGGTGAGGTGGACTGGGTGGGGGGCAGGGGGTACGGTCACAGGAGTTCAAGGAGTGAAGCTGGAGTTTGAGATAGGTTACTCAAGGTGGGTCTTAGGACTGTTAAATGCAGGCTGGAGGAAAAAGAGAGGTTTTTACCATGTGGAAAAATGGAAGAGGAATATTCCAGGCATGGAGGACAGCCTGCATGATGGCCTACAGGCCTAACGAGTTCTGGTGGGGACACAGGCAGTATGATCTGGGGAGTTCCAGGGCAGTCCTGTAGGGCCTGAGAGGACATCTTCAGACCCCACCTTTGACTCAGAGAGACGGGGGACCCTCCGAGGGCTTTGAGCAGAGGAGTGACATCATCTGAGGTGTTTAATGAAAGGTTATCTAGATGGGAAGTGACTTCATTGGCATTTCTTTTTTGAAATATTTGGCAACAGTGGGTCTTAGTTGAAGCATGTGGGATCTTTAGTTGCAGTATGCGGGATCTAGTTCCCTGGCCAGGGATCAAGCCCAGGTCCCCTGCATTGGGAGTGTGAAGTCTAGTCACGGGACCACCCGGAAAGTCCCTCTCTGGCATTTCTTGATCCAAATCTCTTTCCACTTGGATCATAGATCCCCTGTGGTCTTGTTCTGCTGCTCTAAAGCCAACAGACCATCATCTGTTCTCAAGGAATGAATCAAGGAAGGCTGTGCTGGGGCCTTTGGTCCCAGGTGTGATAGCAGCAGAGGGAGGCGTGGGCTTTCACGCTTAACATCAAGGCTCTGTCTGGGTTCTGCCAGTGGCAGCCAAGCTATGGTCCCCGGCTCAGGGTAGAGGAAGCAGTCCACCAAAAAGCGTCTGTTTGTCGTCATTATGAGACTCGGCGTGTTGGAAAGGAGCCCAGGGTGTGCAGACATGTATGAGGAGCCGCAGGGAGGAGGCAGGCTGTGGCCAGAAGACGGCCTCCCTGTGAGTAACCCAGACGTCAGCTCCTGCTCATCCTGCCCTCTCCCAGCCCCCTTTGGATCAGAGGAGGAAACAAACAGAAACCAATACAGCTGGAGACAAATTGCTTTCAGACACCACTAGTTCCTCAGGTTGTCTCAGCACCTCGGGTCTGCCCAGCACACATTTCCAGTGATTGGTTAGCAGTCTGCTTCCACAGACTCCAAAATGCATTCCTATTCAGGAGGTGATTTCCTAATGGGAAAACCCAGAGAATCTACAGGCCTCTGGCCTTGAGGCAGGTTTCGGGGGAGGTGGCCTCAGTGGTCTCACCCACTGTCCCTGGGGAGGCCGTTTGGTGAGCTGGGTGCGAGCATCAGGAAACTACCCAAATGTGAGTTGGTTCTGACCTCGGGGAGTTTCAGTTGTATCACGTGTAAAATACAGAGATGACACATAGCCTGTCACCGGACTGTTTGCAGTCATCAGATTAACAGCAAAAGCTAACATTTTTGGAGGACTGTGTCCCAGATACTAAGTTGAGTTCTTTCTGCGGATTTATTTATTTAATGTTTAGAACAATCTTTAAGGTAAGTTCTAGTATCCCAGTTTTACAGACAAAGAAACTGAAGCCTAAAGAGGTTATTAAACAAGGTGCCCAACTTCACCCCTGGTGGCTCAATGGTAAAGAATCTGCCTACAACATAGGAGTTGTTGTTGTTCATTCTCTCAGTCGTGTCCGACTCTTTGTGACCCCATGGACAGCAGCATGCCAGGCTTCCCTGTCAGGTTCAACCCCTGGGTCAGGAAGATACCCTGGAGTAGGAAATGGCAACCCACTTCAGTATTCTTGCCTGGGAAAGCCCATAGACAGAGAATCCTGGTGGGCTGCAGTCCATGGGGTTGCAAGAGTCGAACACGACTTAGCGACTAAACCACTACCAGCAAGGTCGTCCAGCCAGGAAGGTGGGGGTGGGGAGGGTGAACGGGGGTGAATATTGAGAGTAACACAGCTAGACTAGCTCTAAACCCAACTTGGCCTTTACAGTGAAGACTTGATAAGTTTAAATGGGATGATCTGCTTGAAAGACTTAATACTGCCAGCCTCACTTAGTCCGAAGGAAGGCTGTCCCTGATTTCTGCAGGCTTTATTATCCTGCATTTTGTTCTAGGGGCCCAGCTGTGGATTATTCTAGTCACATGCTAAAAATGTGCAGGGTTTTCAGTCTCTGTTGCCGGTGAAACTGCTGGTTATCTGCTTTTCCCTCAGCCAGCCAGCTGAGGCCTCCTGGCATTTTCACTTTGAACTGTCAAAGGTCAGGCAAGTCCTGATAGAATGTCATCTTATCTCCTAAGTGTTTTAGAGCTGTTTATTCATTTAACGACTAGAAGTGATTTTTAAAAAGAAAGAAAGCACCTCTTTTGGCCAACAGTGACATCTCCAGAGATGAGCATCTAGGTCCCCAGGACAGGCCTGCTGTGGCCTGCCAGTACGCAGGATGGCTGCACAGAGAGTAGCCACTCTGGATTCTCTTTGTATCTCTAGGGCTAGTGCAGGGCCTGGCATGGCATCGGCACAGAAGGACACAGGTGATTTGCGAATTACAACCCCAAACAACAGCATTAGATTCAGGACCCAAAGCTTCAAATTCCATCCATTCTCCAGACATGTCCACTCATCTCCTCCAGTAATAAAGGGTCTTGGTCGCAGGCAGATGGGGTTTTCCAGACAGTTTCCTATCAGTTAGTAGAATGCCCTCTGCTCACTGCACTTGGGGCATGGGGGGCTCTTGAAGAAAGAGCCCCTTGGGGCTGTAACCTGAGGGGCTCTGTCTGTACCTTCTCAGGGCTCCATTCTTATCCAGCCTGACGTTTGACCTCAGGGCTGTCCCTGGACTTCCAGTTTTCACCTTTCAAACACTAAAGTCTGTGCTAAGTGCATTGTATGCAAGATCTTATCAGGTCTTCATGGTTGCCATCTAAGAGGATCAGTATTGTTGCTCTCATTCTTATAAATAATAACAATCTGTAATATAGGGCTTCCCTCGTAGCTCAGTAGGTAAAGAATCTACCTGCAATGCAGGAGACCCGGGTTCGATTCCTGGGTTGGGAAGATCCCTCAGAGAAGGAAATGGCAACCCACTCCAGTATTCTTGCCTGGAGAATCCCATGGACAGAAGAGCCGGGCAGGCTACAGTCCCTGGGGTCGCAAGAGTTGGACACGACTTAGTGACTAAACCACCACAATATAGGATTAAGGCTAGGATTATTTTTAAGGATTAAATGAGATACTTAACAGGGCATATTGAGCAAGGGTGTTAGAATGGACTAGAATGGACTCATCCGGAGTTGGTGATTTCTGTGGTTGAAGGCGGAGGGAGAGAGTGGTGGTTATGGATGAGGTTATGAAAGTGGGATTTAAAAGGGTTAAGTGACTTGTCCTCAGCAGAAGCAGGATTTGACAGGGGCTGTGTCTCACACATCTTTCTTTCAGTGAGGCAGTAACAGCCCCTCCTCCTGAAGCTGCAGAGTGTTCTTGAGAAGCTGAGGTTATCTTGAGTGTGATAGGAAAGGTGGAAACTTCTACCAACAGCCATTTCCCCTCTTCATTCCTCTGCTTCTTCTCAGCAGGCTCCCTGACACAGGCAGCCTGTGAGCCGGGTGGAGGGGGAAGAGATAAGAAGGGAAAGGGGAGGGCTAAGAGGGGTAGGACAGTCTAGTTTGAAGATCAGCTTTGATGATCTTGTTTGAAGACCACATAATTCTTAAGAGTCATAAGTCTGGGAGTTCCTACCAGTGGGAAATGGTGTCCTCTTGGCCCCCTTGGTTCAGTCATAATTCTTGGTTCACCTGGGGCCATGCCTGAGGTAAACCCTCAGTAAGCACTTGGAGTCCTCCACTCAGGGACCAGGAAGTGGGAGGGTTGTCTGACCTCCAAGCTCCAGTTCTCTCTTCCGGAAAATGAAGACACAGTGGTGCCCGTCCCGTGGAGACTTTGGTGAGGAGTCACTGAGAGGGCGTACCCGAGAATGGCTCAGCTCAATGCAGAGGTGCTCAGAAGCCTGCGGGGACTAGCTAGCTCCAGCACACCACATGGGTTAGGACCGAAGACTCCACCTGGCCATTTTTTCCCACAAGTGCACATTCCCCCTGGACACCAATCCCTCTCTTTCCTCAGAGTTAAGACAGGAACACCTGGGGAATTCTTTGGCAGTTCAGTGGTTACGACCTCGTGCTTTCACTGCTGAGGACCCAGGTTCAATCCCTGGTCGGGGAAATAAAATCTGGTGAAAGTGAAGTTAGTTGCTCAGTCCTGTCTGACTCTTTGTAGCCCTGTAGACTGTAGCCTGCCGGGCTCCTCTGTCCATGGGATTCTCCAGGCAAGAATACTGGAGGGGGTTGCCATTTCCTTCTCCAGGGGATCTTCCTGATCCAGGGATCGAACCTGGGTCTTCTTCATTGCAGACAGATTCTTTACCATCTGAGCCACCAGGGAAGCCCATAAGCTCTTAAAAAACAAAAATACAAGTACACCTGCTACGGAGTCCTCTTACAGTGTCCCTACCCCTCCTGCCACCCTGTCCCCCAGAAAGAAAAGCCACAGTCCAGCAAGAGCTTCCACTCACTGAGGACTGTGTGCAGAGGTGGCAATGGGCAGGTGTCTGCCTCACCACCATCTCCATCAGGACAGTGTGTCAGATTCTGTGTATCAGGAACCTGACAGTCATCATCTTGTTTGAGGATCAGGCCACATAATTCTTTGAGTCATAAGCCTGGGAGTTCCTACCATTGGGAAAGCATAAGCCTGAGAGTTCCTACCAGTGGGAAATGGTGTCCTCTTGGCCCCCTTGGTTCAGTAATAAAGCCTTAGACCGGGAGGGCCATGGCAAGGTCTGACTCATGGGTGACACCGCAGCACGTCACAGCCCTGCAGTCCTAACCAGAAGGCAGTAGCACAAGCCCCTGTGGATTCCTGTTTCATGTATAAAAGCCCAGACTCACTCTTTCTGCACAGAGTCGTTGTGCAGTCTTGGCAGTTGAGTAGGGAGGAGGGAGGCAGGGGGCCCCAAGAGGACAGTTAAGGTGAATAGTGTCTCTGCAGAGAGAGTCAGATGCTGGCTTGGGTAAGTTCACTCTGCTTTGTGATTCTCTGGTTTGTTAAAGCAAACGAGGGTCTGGGAGGTAAGATCAACCTGTAGAACCTTCATCAGACACCTCAGAAGGGTTTAACTCCCACAGCAGCCTTGGATCCTAAAACTTTGCCATCAGTCAGTGGTTCTTTTCCCCTCTCAGTCTCAGACTCCCAGAGACAGCTCTGTGGTTCATGGTGTCCTTCCAGTACCATCCCATTTCTTCACCCCTTTCGTGATTCTTGGGCAGCACCGATGTCATCTGGCTGGAAATCCAGAGGATGAGGTAGATACCCTTGGACTGCCCTGGGCGAACACTGCCTCCTGTCTCCACCTTCCTACCTCATCCCGGAAATGCCTAGTTAGATTCTCTGTCCCCCACCCCTGTTATGCTTTAGAAGCAGAAGTGTTAATCCTTATAACACTCCATGAAGGAGTGTTACTCACTACTTGTACAGATGAGGAAACTGAGGCATAGAAGGGTTAAATAATTTGCCCAAAGTCAGACAGTAACTGGTAGAGCTGAGACTGAAACTCACACCAGCTGGCTGTCAAATCCTTTTACCACCATGCCATAATGCACTGCTTCTAGAAAAAGGGCAACTCTGACCTGAAAAGTCTCCAAACTCCCTCCCCCTCTCATCCCCCAAACCTTGAGAACTTGGCCTCTCTGAAGATTTCAGCCCAAGTAGTCATGGGCAGGCTCCTCTGATGGGATGGGGCAGGGGAGATCTGTGACTTGAACATCTGTGGATGCGTTATTCGTTTATTATGAGAAAATCTCTCCTATCCCTGATTACCTAGTGCTGATCGGTGGGACTCTCTTTGGGGGCTGGTTGGAAATGAAGAAAGCGAAACCCTTTCTTGGGACTCCCTCAGTGATGAGGTCATCCCTTATGCCTTGGCTAGGTTGGATCATCAGAAAGTCCCTAGAATCGTGGTTTCCAGCCTTTGAGCTGTTCCTGTCAGCAGCTTGGCTTCCCTGCTGGCTAATGGAGTCAGTTCATCAGATGGAGACATTTCAGAAACGGTGGGAAGGAAGACGCTCTTTAAGAGTTCGCTTGGCTTTAGGATGGGGGGAGGGTGGGAGTCACACACACACAACCTTTGTCTTTTCATTTGCTCTCAGAAGCCCGGGGGGGTGGGGGGGGGGAGGTCTGTAATGAGTAGCAACGGAAGTTATGATGTTTTTCATATGAATTGTCAGATCTTCTGTGTCCATTAACTATCTTTTGTGGTGAGGAAGTTGATTGTGTAGCTGGAAGAAGAAACTCAGAACTGTTAAATGATAGCTCAGTCCCCCAGGCTCTTGGCTCTTGATGCAATGGAGGGTGGGAGTGGGCAGTGTTCATGACAGTTGACAACTTGCTTCTCTGGGAAAATGGTCAACTCTAAGTAGAATGTCATCCTGCTCTTCAGATGGCAGTGGGTCTCTGGTGGATCCTTGCCAAGTGGTTGGGAGGTGATGGGGGGGGGGGCAGGGCCAGAGGAGAGTAGCAACTGCAGCCAGCCCCCCAAAGGTCAGTTCTTCCCATAGACTTGTCAAAGGGACTTACCTTGTACTACTGCAAAGTCAGAGTTACAGCCTGTCTTACATTCTGTTTGGGTAGTTGTTCTTTGCTGGCAGAGAGCCCAGGGTGGGGGTGGGCAGGATAGGAAAGAGGGTTAGGGTTGAGAATGAATTCTTGGCTTGGCTCAGCCTGAGGGTAAACTGCCTTACATGCTCTGAAAAACTGTAAATGGGAAGGCAAACCTAGGAGCTGTATAAAGGGCCTGGCTGTGAATTCCCTCCACTCCTTATCAAAAGGGATTCATTCAGATACTTCCTGAGTGCCAGGGATGGAGTGATGAACAGGCCAGACACAGCCCTGGCCTTCACGGAGCTTCAAATCCAGCAGGGAAAATAGATGCCAGTGATCACAAGGGAACATGATGAGTAATGAGATCAGATGCAATGGCAGAGAGCAGCCCAGCTCAGGCAAGTCACTTAGCTTCCACGTGTCAGTCTGATCATTTATAAAGTGGGGGCCAGATCTCCCCTCACAGGCTATTACAAGGCTAACTGGGGTTGTAGATGTTAAGTAGTTGGTGTATGGTAGGTACTGGATTAATATTTATACAAACCCAAGGATGAATATCCAGGCTTTCCTGGTGTCTCATTGGTAAAGAATCCGACTGCCAAGCAGGAGACGCAGGTTCCATCCCTGGTCTGGGAAGATCCCCTGAAAAAGGAAATGGCAACCCACTCCAGTATTCTTGCCTAGGAAGTTGGGCAGAGGAGCCTGGCGGGCTGCAATCCATGGGATCACAGAAGAGTCGGATACAATTTAGCAACTAAACAGCAACAACAACAGATGAATATGAATATAGTCATAGCAAATTTCTATTCAACAGCTCCATTCAAGCACCTCCTATATTCCAGGCATTGTTCTGGATGTTTAAAATATGAATTAAATAGATAAAAGTCCTACCTCTTGGAGATTATGCTGTATTCGGAGAAGACAGATAATACAATACAATAATTAAGTAGAAAGCATAGTATGCTTGGCGTTATGGTGACAAGATGCAAAGTACTGACTCATTAGAAAAGACCCTGATGCTGGGAAAGATTGAAGGCGGGAGGAGAAGGGGTCGACAGAGGATGAGATCACTCGATGGCATCACCAATGCGATGGACATGAGTTTGAGTAAACTCCGGGAGTTGGTGATGGACAGGGAAGCCTGGCATGCTGCAGTCCATGGGGTCGCAAAGAGCTGGACATGACAGCGACTGAACTGATGGCAACAAGTACTACCAGGAATGAGAACAGGGAGAGATGGAGGTGGGCAGATAAAGGGGAGGGAAAACCTCACCAAAAGGCAGCATTTGTGAAAAGTCCTGAAAGGGGTGAGGGAGCTAGCCAGTGCAGATCCCTGGGAAGCATTTCAGGAAAAGGAACAGCAAGTTCAGTTGCCTTGTGACCACAGCATGCCTGGTGTGTTTGAATACAGCAAGGAAGCCAGTGTGATGTGGCCAGAGAGGTGGGGGTATGGAGGGTGACAAAGGGTTTTGAGGTCAATTTTAAGACTCATTGAGAAAGCTGTGCTGGGTGAAGGGTAGACAGGCACAGGGTGGGCCCCCGAGGGCTTTGAATAGAAGAGTGCATGATCAGACTTGGCTTCTTGGTTTGAGCAGGATCCCTCTCTCTGTTCTATTGGGAATGGAGCACAAGAAGGGAAGCAAGGAGATCAGCTAGGCTATTACAGAAAGCCAGGTGAGCAAGGATGGTTTCCTGGATCACATGGCATCAGGGGAGGCTGGAAGAGGAAGACTGACCTCATAGGGAAGCAGAGTACATTTCTGGATCGAAGTGTCTGCCCCATCCCGTCCCGACCTTCCTTCCTAGATGCCAGAGGAAGTTGATGGTAACCACAGTGCCCTGACCCTAGGGTGCCCTGGCTCCCTGCCAGTTTGCCTTGAGGAAACCAGAGTAGCTCAGAAAGTCAAGACCAGACTTGTTCTCCCCAAATAAGAAAAGAGCTACAGAAATACAGGTGGGCTGGACCTGATCTGACCTTGGAATGTGGGTGTTTCCAGGATTTCATTCCTTTGGCTGGGGCTTTGTTTTCACTGAGGCGTCTTTGAGCCTTCACAGTTGTTTTTGCCTGCGGTCCTGTCCTTCCCCACCAGTAGCTGTCCTCTCTAGAAGGAGATGCAGGTCCTGAATTATCCATACCTCTATGAGGACTCCTGGCTTCTTTACTATGTGGCCTCAGGCTCCTCTTGAGTTGGGGCCCCATTTCACAGGTTAAGTGGGCAAGTTCACATTTACACAAATGAGCGTTCAAAGAGTGAGAATATTCTTCACAAAGAGCATATTCTAATCACAATAGCAATTATAAGTAATCTGGCAGAGGGATTTGAGAGATAACAGGAAATCAATTTGAAATCAGAACATGCAGAAGTAGGGACTTTCCTGGTGGTTCAGTGGTTAAGACTCCACACTTCCACGGCAGGGGCACGGGTCCGATCCCTGGTTGGGGAACTATTAACAAGATCCCACACGCTTCTAGGTGCTGCAAAAAAGAAAATGAAGAAATATCATGAGGGTATAGTCAGGGTAATCATTATAAAAACGGCCAATATTGAGTGTTTACTTTATCCGTTAGCCCATTTACTCTTTATAGCAATCCTATAGAGGTGGTGTTGTGGACTCTGTTTTACAGATGGGGAAAACCACACACACACACACACACACACACACACACACACACACACGAGGATTCAGTAACTTGCCCAGAATAATTCAGAGGTAGATGATCTATCCCCAGAGCCCATGCTCTTGGCCACAACTCCTTAAGATACCTCTAAACAGCTTGCTTCCTTCTTACAATTTAAATGATGTATTTTGTCTTTGTGTTTACATTCAACTTTATCATAAACTTGAGGATCACAGATCATAACTGCCAAAACATTCCCAGGGAACGGAGACTCTGGATCCCTGAGGGTTCCCAGATGGCTCTGGAGGGTCCAAGATGCCGAGGCCATCCAGAGTGATTAGGGCAGAGGAAGGGGCTCATCCATCAAGGAGAAGCTCTTTGCTGCTGATGTGAATTCACTTACCCCCTTCCTCCTCTTTGTCTCTTTATCCTGCCTCCCCCTCCTAGCCCTGCACACAGGCCTGATGTATCGGCATCTCAATCACTTCTGCTTCCCCTAGAGATCAAGGCCCGGCCTTGGGCCCTGAGGCCTCCCAGAGTAAATCAGTAAATTGGGAGGAGGGGGGCGAGAAGGGATCAAAAGAAAATGGGGTCCTCTCTGCTGCTAGCTACCTGTCATGTGCTGCTTCTCCTGAAGACCCCGGGTGCAGGGGTGGGGGAAGGAAGAGAAGGAGCTGCCTTCCAGGAAATCTGGAGGGAAAAGGTCCTTCTCCAGCCCTAGAAATTAGGTCTCTGAAACCCATCAGACGAAGAAACCCAAGTCAGGGAGAATTCTGTTCTTAAAAAGCATATTAAACTGAATCCTGTGTTTTCTGCCCTTCACACAAGGCCAAGGTGGAAGGCAAGCGTGAATTTTCTAAACTTCAACTGCAAGAGCTAAAGGAGAAAATTTCCACATTTTCTCAGCTGTTTCAAAATGTATTTTTAAGCATTCAGATGAAGGGATTTTTCCAAAGGACCTCTTCTTTCAAGGGATGTAACTTGCTCTATTTTGATTATTTTTTCTCCCCCTTTTTCTCCAGCCTCTGTCTTTTTCCACTTTCCCTCTCCCAACAACAGTCTCTAGGGATTCCCCAACTGGAAGCTCTCCTCTCCATGGCAGAGCAGTCTCCACTAGCCCTCATCTCTCCCTGCAGCTCCTCTTTCCCCTCCTGGAGATGGACCTGCCCTGCGTCTGGGCAGCGGAGAAGACAGGTGCTACACTTGCCTCGACCAAACTGCTCTCTCTCGGTTTAGGGCTTTGCTACCTGGAAAGTTCATGTCAAGAGGAGATGGTTCTACTCTGCCTTCCTGTCTTTGTTACCTGGGGCACAAAGACTGTTCAATTAGCTAATGGCTGGCCTCTTGCGGCTGATTAGTGCTGTTAACCAGCCTGAGCAGCCTGGATCAGGACAAGCTTTGTGACAATTAGTGATGGATTGCCTGTTGCTGCTTCCTAAGGGTCATGTCAGCAGGACCCATGACTCATGGCTCACTAGCTTTGGGGCCCCCAAACTTTGGGGCCCCCCTCAGCAGGGTCCTGGATGACTCTGATGGGCAAATCCATTTAGGAAGGTGGGATCACAGGGACCAGGTCCTTTTGATCTTTTGCTTCCTGTGCGGCTGGTTGAACAAAGACTAACTCATTAAATATTGGAAATGTGGCGTGTATTGAAGGGGCCCAGATCTGTTCCTTACCTCTGATGATAATAATAGAACAGAGCCCGCTTATTGGTTCATTGGCAAACTCTTGCCATGTGTCAGGCCATTAGGGCTTTGTGTGCATTTGCCCTTTTCAGTATTCACACTAACCACTAGAGAGAAGAAACCACCTTCATTTTACAGAGAAAGACACTGAGGTCCTAGAGGTCAAGTAACTAATGCAGGGTCATGGTCAAACAGCAGGTTGATGGCAATCATTTTTTTACCCCCAGAAAGTGTTTATTGAACATCTACTATGTGCCTTTCGTTGTTCAGGTAACCCTTGCCAGAAGGAGTTTGCATTTTGAAGGAGAGCACCAGACATTGAACAGCTAAGCAAATACATAGACACAGGAAGCTCTGTATAAATGCTTCCAGGAAACTAAAAGGACTCTTGTCCATGGCAGAGTCAGTATTCCCAGAGCTCTGAGGCTGACAAGAGAAGCCAGCATCACCTGGTGATCTCAGGGGCCTCACCAGCCAGACTTAACTCACCTGAATGTCCACGGTGCTTCGCCCTCCCTGGTAGCTGTGTGTTTGCATTAGGAAACGATTGTGTGCCTTGTTTTGTGAGAGGCAGAGCCAGAACTGGCATGAAAAGTGAAGTTCTCATGATGCTGGCACTCTGAATTGCATCTCTCCTCCGCGAGCCCTGGAGTCACGCTTACCCAACCTCACCCTGGACATAGATGGCCTTGTTCTCAGTGAAAGTAACCCAGGAATCCCCCTGATGGGAAAGCCTGGGGAATTTACTGTGGTTCTGACATTCTGGTTATAGCCTCTGCTCTAGGAAGGGCAGGGAGGGGTGAGCACAACAGCTCTCATTTTCAGCTGATACCTGTTCCCGCCTGACACGGAACCCCCTCCATTCACTCCTGCCTCTCTGAGTCACACTCAGCTGGCCCTGCTGGGTGTCCACAAATAGCGCCTCAGTGTGACTTCACACCGGAAGCTCATCTGCCTGACTCATGGCCTGCTATGGGCATCTCCCTGGGGAGAGGCTCTTGGCTCTGTCCCCACCCCCAGAAGGGGAAGAGCCAGGAAAAGGGGAAAATCCCTCACTAGGGCACCTGTTGTGGGAAATACCTGCAGCCCCAGCTTGGCTCTGCTTCAGGTGCCCTGGAGCTGGCAGCTTCACTAGATGCCTGTGAGATGGCGGGGGCTGGGGGGCGGGTGGAGCTGTGGGCACAGTTCAAATTTGGGGAGGCATTTACAGCAGAAAACTGCAGATCTTAAAATATATTGATCTGAAAAAATTGTCCGCAACATATAGGATTCAGTGTTAGGTGAAAAGTAATGTCATCAGAACCCTATCTGTGAGATTCCTCCCTGGCAGTCCAGTAGTTAAGACTCTGAGCTCCCAATGCAGGTGGCACAGGTTTGATCCCTGGTCAGGGAACTAAGATCTTACATACCGAGGAGCATGGCCTTAAAAAAAAAACAGAATCCCATTTGTGGTGAGGGGAGGGAATATTGATATGGTTAATTTATGCACCAAAAGAAATGCTATTTGAAGAAAAAAATATAGTATACAGCAATTATCTTTGGAGGTAAGAGTACAGAAAACTTTCTTTTTCTATATTTATTTGCCTTTCTGGTTTTTAAATAATAATCATATTTATTATTATAATCAGAAAAAAAGATTTGAAGGGAAAAATCCAAATAAACCAAACCCAAGTATCCTAAAACATAACAGCCTTTTTAAATGCCTAACAGTGACCCAAGGGTGACCATTATATGCAAGTGACTGGGGTGAACTTAACATTCACCCAGCAAGCATCAGCTGCCTCCCTAGCTACAGAAGGAACAAGTCAGTTCCCCAGGGCATCTCCCCTCATGGTCCCAGCAGAGCAGAGAGAAAAAAACACCTGTTCTCTGGACCAGTACATCCTTGAGGCCCAGCACTGTGTCTGGCCTCCAGTAAGGGCTCAGTAGAAATGTTTTATTTGGAATGGACATATGAAAAAATAGTATTTAAAAAAGGATTGAAGAAGATGATTTAGCTAATACAAACTTTAACACTTGATTAAGTGGACAGTCTCCCTTTGGAGTACTGCAAAATAGGGTGGAAGGCAGGAAGCTTTTATGGAATAAAGAATGAGGAGGAGGGGGAAAAAAAATAGCTGATTGGCCAGAGCCACATGGTCAGCCTTGTTTGGGGTGAAAAAGCCCAGAGTTGGCTTGGCACTTGGGGATCAAATGACTGGATCCATATTGCATTTCTGGTCAAGTGGAGCGTTGACAGGGATGCAAAAGTTATCAAAGTTTCAGTGTGCTGACGTGGTACTTTGTGCTGGAGTGGCTCCATCTGGGGCCCAGAAAGTTATGTCAACAATAGATATACTGTGCGAATTCCCTGGCAGTCCAATAAAGACTCTGAGCTTTCATTGCCAAGGGCCTAGGTTTAATCCGTGGTCGGGTAACTAAGATGCCACAAGACTCATGGTGCAGCCAAAAAAATTAAAAAACCCCAATAGATTCAGTGCTTTTCCCCTCACTAGGAATTAGGGAAGTCCACAGGATGCCATTTCTGGGACATTCCTTTTGTTTTCCGTTTGTTTGTTTTTAGGATTTACTTATTTATTAACATGTAATAAATTTTTAAGAACAGTTTTAGAGTCAGAGAAAAGTTGCAAGAATATTACGGTAAGTCCCCAGATGCCTCAAACCCAGTTTCCTATTATCATCATACATTTGTCACATGCATATTTGTCACAACACACAGCTCAGTTTGATACAGTGTTATTAACCGAAGTCCATACTTCATTAGGACTTCCTGGGTTTTTACCTAATGTCCTTTTTCTGTCCCAGGGTCCCCTGTTACTACATTTAGTCATCCTATCATCTTGGATTCCTCTCAGCAGTGACAGTTTGTCATCTAAGCCTTTCCTTGCTGCTGCTGTTAGGTGTTTTTTAGAAGGTCCCTCAGTTTGGGTTTGGCAGAGGTTTTTCTCATAATTAGGTTGGGATTGTGGGTTTTTGCAGGGAAAGACCACAGAAGTGAAGTGCCCTTCTCATCACGTCATGTCCAAGGTACATGCTATCGACGTGACTTACCACTGATGAGGTTCACCTTGCCCCCTGGGGTGTTTGTCAGGTTTCTCTACTGGGAAGTGGTGGAAGATTTGTCTGTTTTCCCCTCTATTACTCATTCAGTCAATTGTTCAATTATTGTTAATCATGTGGATATATGGATATTTAGTTTATACTTTGGATTGTAATCTTCTGTTGCTGAAATTGTTCCATCCCAGGTCATTGAGAGCTCTTTCTTTGATCCCTGCACCCCTTTGACATGCCCCATCATTCTGGGGTTTTTTTTTTTTTAGCACTCTCTTACTTTCTGGCATTACAAGATACTTCAGTTTCATCTTGTGTATTTCCTGCCCCATTCCTAGAATCTGCCATTTCTCCAGGGAGCTCTGGGTCCTTTCTTTGGTATTAGAAACCAGGATCTGGGTGTGGGATGTGCTGGTTGATACTGGGGAAATAATAGCCAAATCTGTACAATAGTTTTGTGATGAGAATAACAGGGAAGGGGCTGGAAGAGGTGGTTACTAACTAAGCCTTCTGCCAAATCAGCATCTTTAGGTAGACACTAGTCAGCCTCATTTTACTGATGAAAGACTAAAGACTTGCCCAGCATCCCAGGGAAATGGGAAGGCTGTGTGTGTGTGTGTGTATGTGTGTGTGTATGTATACTCCCAGGCATGCATGTATGCTCTCACACTGGTATGTAGCTGTCCAGCCCATGAACTCTCCAGGGGCAACCAGAGGCTCTGCTTTGTGAACTGAATGTTGGGAAGTTTTACAAGAAAGTGGACACAGGTAGAAGACCAAATGTCAGGCAAAGTAGCAAAACCTGAAGCAGGTGGCAATTACTGTGTAGACACTTAAAGACTTTTTCAAATACATTTAATGTCAAGAAAATAGTGTGTAGTAAGTAAAATGAAACAACACTGTATATTTAAAAAATATATCAGTACCTCTCTCTAAGTGATGGGATTATGGGTGATTTTTATTTTCTACCTTGGACCTGACTATATTCTCTATACTTTTCTGCAGTCAACATGCATTGATTATAATGATAAAAGTACTTTAATGTGGATCCAGTGAGTGAGTTTCATTCTCAGGGCCATCTAATCTCCCGTGACTGATTCTTTGTTAGCTATATTTGTCTTCTTTTTTAGGTACTTCTTTCATGTCTTTTGTAATGGCCCTCAAGGAAGTCCTTTCTGACATAGAATCACTGTCAAAGAATAAATAATTTTTTAAAAGATTATCACATAATGAGATACTGCTTCATGCACCCTAGTAACCAAACAGACAGTAATGAATATTGGGCAGGGCGTACAGAAATCGAAACCCTCATGTACTGTTTGTTGGTAGAAATGTAGTGATGCAGGCAGTGTGAAAAAATATTCTGGTAGTTCCTCAAAAAGTCAAATGTAAAATTACCATATGACTCAGCAATTCCACTCCTAGGTGTATACCTAAGAGAAATGAAAATGCATGTGCTCACAAAACTTGTAAGTACATGCTCACAAATAGCATTGTCTGTAATAGCTGAAAAGTGGAAAGAATCCAAATGTCCGTTGACTGATGCAGAGGTAAAGTGTGGTCTATCCATACAGCGCAAGATCATTAAACCACGAAAAGAAGTAAAGCACTGATACAACACGACATGGATGACCCTTAAAAACACTGTGCCACATACGTAAAAGAAGCCAGACGCAAAAGGCTACATATTGTATGATATTAACATAACATGCCTAGGGTAGGCAAATTTGTAGAGACAAAGTAGATTACTAGTTGCCAGGGCTGGGCAGAGGTGGGGAAGACAGGGAATAGGGGTGTCTTTGGGAGGCTATTAAAAATGTTCTGGAATTAAATAGCCGTTATGGTTTTACAATTCTGTGAATATACTAAAAGCCACTGAATTGTGCATATTCAAAGGGTAGATTTAATGATATGTGATTTTTAAAATCAGATTTTTTAAACGCCTTCAGTTTTGATTTATCGATGCTGGGCCCAGACTCCCTATAGTGGAGCAGTGCAGAGCGTGGTGGACCCTGTTGCTTCCTGGCTTGGAAGTGGGATCCTGGGCAAGTTGCTGAACCTCCTACAGTGTCAGTTTTCTTTTATTTATTTATTTATGGTTGTGGTGGGTCTTCGAGGCTGTGCAGCCTCTCTCTCGGTGCGGCGAGCCGGGGCTACTCTTTATTGTGGTGCACAAGCTCCTCGTTGCGGTGGCTTCTCTTGTTGCAGAGCACAGGCCTAAGTGCCTGGGCTTCAGTGATTGCGGCATGTGGGCTTAGCTGCCCCACAGCCTGTGTAATCTTCCTGGACCAGAAAGTGTGTCCCCCATGGCGGTAGGCAGATTCTCAACCACTGGATCGCCAGGGAAGTCACAGTGTCAGTTTTCTTAGAGTCAGATGGGGCCCATTATGTTACCAAGGGTCCTTGGGCGTTTTGTGTGGACCCCATATGCCCCCTCCATGTCCTCTCCTACCCTGCCACTGTTAATGACTCCCTAACGAGATGGGGTCATCATTCATGTAAGGGGACCTTGGGTTTTGCTTCCCATTTCCCCAGGAAAGCCCCTGCATTAAAACTACCTCTTCCAAGAGACGGGGATTCTAGGTAGGAGCCAGAGGGATGGCTTATCCTACCAAGCCGTTTCCGGTGTTTGTTTGAAGAAATAAAAGTCAACTACGCGTAGGTGACTTCTTCTGAAATGTGTAGTTAATGCAGGTGTCACGGGGCTTCTGAGCTCAAAGCACTCATAAAGCGCATGTTTGTTTTTCAGACACACTTTCTTCTCTCCCTTTCTCCCTCCTCCCTCCTTTTCTCTCTCCTCTTTCTCCTTAAGGAAAGGGAGTAGGGGAGCTAGGAGCTGAGGGTGGGCTCTGTAATCTGCACACACAGCGTGGAGTCAGAGCTGTTTTTAGAGCTGTGATGTCACTGTGACCATGCAGGGCCTCCCCACCTGCACCTCCGCACTCCCCTCCAGCTCGTCTGTGGACCAGGACCAGGACCTGGAGTGGGGAGGTGGAGGCAGACTGACCTGCCCTCTCTCTTTCCATCCTGCTTGAGTGTCTGGGCCTGCACAGTCAGCGCCCGGCCTTCTGACATCTGTCCCCCAGACGACCATCTCCTAACAGACCAGGCAAAGGGAGGAGGCACTGTCAAGAGAAAGCTATTCTGAAGCCAAAGCTATTCTGTGGTTTGCTTTACTAGTGAGAGGGTGTAATGTTTTCACTAAGGCTTAAAGTTAAAATAAATTCATGTTCTCTGAACGTGGGTTTTTCCTACTTATGAAGCATCTATCATGTTCTTGGAACTGCAGAGATGACAGAGAGAGGGAAGTAGCAAGGGGAAAAGCATAAGCCTCTGCCCTTCATAAGCTTCCGGTAAAAGGGTTGTTGATATCACAGGTAGCTCCTGTGGGAGCCTGAGAACCCTGGGAGAGGGCCGAGGGCAATGGTGGTAAAAGACCACATCCACACATGATGGGGACGATGGCACAGACAAGGACACTGTCCTTGTATCATGTGCCCAGCACTGTGCATTCCTCTGGTCTCAGCTGACTGTCACTGGTGCTCTCTGAGAGCAGGTGTTATCCCCATTCTACAGATGGGGAAACTGAGGCTCTGACAAGGTGTCACAGGTCCAAGGCCACAGGGTGAGTAAGTGGTAGAGCCAGATTTGAGGCTGGGTCTGCCCAACCTGTAAGCTTGTACTCGTGACCACTGTGCCATGGTCTACAACGGCTCTGGGAAGAAGGTGTTGAGCAGTCACTGGATAGAAAGAGGACAGGAACGAGGGATGCCACCAATGCAGAGACTGCAATCATGAGTGTTTCAGAATCTGGAAAGGGGAGCGGACCATCCTCTGCTCTTCTGAACCAGTCAGGATAGACACACACAACCTAGTCCGGGGGTGTGCTTGAGTCCTGGGCTCCCAGATCTTAGTGGGCTAGAGTCACACCAGGTGAGGACCTGTGATAGAGGGAGGGGCCCAATTATGGAAAGCGGAGTAGGTTAACTGGTGTTGGACACAAGACAAGGGGCGGAAGCTGCGATAAGACAGGTTGGATTAAATAAGAACTTTCTAGCAGTTGGGACTGCACATGAGCTCCTGGTCACCAGAACTGAGTCCTTAGGCAGCTACTCAGGGTGTCATGTGGGAATGTCAAACATCAGGGACTGATCAGACAGTGCCATCTGTACTGGGGGGTGTGGTGAATATTGGTACCATAGTGGCAGCATATTAAATAAAGATGAGTCATGGGGATGTGCAAAATGAGAGGCTCTGTGGTTTCTGCAGTCCTTTCCAGCCTTGGCTGTTAATAAATATACGTCAGGCTGTTCTGAGTCTGGAAGGAGGAGATGCCATGTGTGTTATAGTAAAGCCTGGGGACAGAGAAGTGATCTCCTGAAACTTTAGTCTAGGCAGTTAAGATTTTGATGCTTTCTCACCTCGACCATCTGGCAGGGGGCCTGGGGGTGGACAGTAAGTTCTCTGAGGTGACACTGCTTCCACCTCGGAGTCATCTGCGACATGCTGACTGGTCAGTGACTCAAATAATGAGGTTGATGCTGGGAAGCAGGAGTCCACTTTTCTCTGCCCTCCATTCACTGCAGCCTCCCACCTGCAGGGCACAACCCCTCACAGGGGCATGAGCTGCAAAGCAGAGCTGACGGAGCTAGAACAGGAGCCCACTGGAGCCACCCAGGCAGGAGAAACACCCCCATAGAAAGATAAGGTTAATCTGCTCAAGGTGTGAGTGAGAATGTGGGGACCTATATTGTTGGCAACCGCCTCTGCCTGTAAGGATGGTTATAGGGGTTTGGACGCAGACTTGGGGTGCTGCAAATAAAGTGAGAAAAAGCTGAGAGCAGCAGAGGGTGTCAGAGAGGCAGTTCTTTCCCTGCTGTTAGTTATGCTGCTCAAATCCAAGTGTGATCCAGCCCAGCTGGCCTGGAAGGCCGTCCGTGGCTTGCCTCTTCTCTGGCTGATGGCTGACACAGCCTTAGTGGAGGAGGGGGTACTGCCTGAACAGGCTGATTCACTGTTTCCACCAGGTCCGCGCCATCGTGGTGGGCGGATCACACGCCAGCCTCGTAAACTCACGGTCTGCTTGTCTATGTGACGTTTATAGCCCCGTGGGGAGCTGGCTTTTTAATGAGCCTAATTTGAGACTCTAAGTAGGAGTTTGTAAAACAAGCAGGGAGGGACTCCGGCCAAAGCCCGAAGAAGTGCACAGGGTCACATCCAGCTCTGCAGATGGGCCATGGCTCTAGGCACCCAGGACAGCAAGCCAAAGCATTCCCCAAGGACAGGCCTCTCTTCCCAGGCAGCATGCTGCAGAAACCCCCAGAGGCTTAGCAAGACCTTCCCATTTGGCTTCTGCGTGGAAAGCACAGGGGGGATCCTAGCTTTCCTGGTGGGAGGAAAGGAGCGGGCCTGTGGTGCACATCCAGGGCGGATGTCAGTAGACCAGATGGCCTGGTTGCTCCCTGACTGAATGATAGACCCATAGCCAGCTCTTCAAGGTCTCTGGGAGCCAGAGTCTGCAACCCACAAACACCTGTGAAGAAATGCCACCTCTTCCTGCTGCTTTAGTTCAGTTTTTGTGAGACCAATTCTCAAATTCAGAATGAGATGATGCTGACGTCTATCATGAGGCCCTGTTAGAGTCACCTCTCTCTAGCAGGTCCCACGTGGATGTTTGGGGCTCAGTTCTAGGGCTGGGACCACAAACAAGGGTCCTGTCAGTGCTTGAGCACTGGGGTTTGATGTGACTAGGAGGCCATTGCCCACAGTGAAGTCACATTGTGGGACTCTCCTGACTTACCCAAAATAACAGCGCTTGGTACTGTGAGCCTTTAGAATGGAGTACGCTGTAGCCATTGAAAGGGTTAATGAGAAACCATATTTGGGGCCTTGGAAAGATGTCTGTGAAATATTAAGTGAAAAAGGGTGATCAAAGTATTAATTTCTTAAAATTTAAAGTATGCAAGCATGCAGAAAAATACACATGCACACTCCAGAGGTGCATATTCAAAAGTGCAAAAAGATATTAAACTGTAATGTCAATGGTGATTATTTCAGGGCGGTAAAATTACTATTTTTATTCTCTTCTTTTTGCCTATTTGCATTTTTTTAAATGGAAATAAGCTGTGGGGATTCCCCTGTGGTCCAGTGGATTAGGACTCCATGCTCTGATGCCCAAGGGCCCGGGTTCAATCCCCGGTCGGGAAACTATGATCCCACAAGCTATGTAGCATGGCCAAAAGAAAAGAAGAAAGTCTGTGAGTGGCATCTGCCGATAGATGGTCGGTCAGGTAGAGTCCCCCGTGGAGGGAGATTCCAACCCTTATGCTGAACAAAACAAGAGCTGGAGCCACTGCAGCCATGTCAGGCTCTTGGGGAACTAGACCGCATGGGCCAGAACTTCTCTGTTCTTAGCAGAGTTCCCGTCTGATATGTGCACAGTCAGTGCCACATAGAGGAGGCGGTGAGCTCACATTTTCAATCTCTATAGAGATGCAGGGGCCCCGGGAGTGGGGAGACAGCTTTATCATTGGACTCACTATATGATTTCATTTGAACAAACAGTTCCATGGTTTAAAAAAATTTTTTTTGCAAACTAGTGATTTACAGAAACCATCTTATACTTCATCTGCAAGTCAGAGAAAACTACTGTGGTGGTCTGAATTGTGACCCTCCAAAATTCACTGGGGCTTCCCAGGTGGTGCTAGTGGTAAAGAAGCTGCCTGCCAGTGCAAGAGACATGAGAGACACAGGTTCAGTCTCTGGGTCGGGAAGATCCCCTGGAGGAGGACTTGGCAACCCACTCCAGTATTCTTGCCTGCAGAATCCCCATGGACAGAGGAGCCTGGTGGGCTACAGTCCATGAGGTTGCGAAGAGTTGGACACGACTGTAGCGACTTAGCACACATGCATGCACAAAAAGTTCATAGGTTGAAGTTCTACCCCCAGCACATCAGAATGTGACTGTATTTAAGGTAAGGAAGGTAAAAATGAAGTCCTGTGAGTGGGCCCGAATCCAGTCTGACTGGTGTTCTTATAAGAAGTGGTGATCAGGACAGACACACAGGGAAGACCACATAAAGACCCAGGGTGAAGACAGCCCAGGCGAGAGGCCTCCGAAGAAGAAAGCAGCCCTCCCCACACCTTGATCTCAGACGTCTACCCTCCAGAACTGTGAGAAAACAGATTTCTGTTGTTCATGCCACCTGCTCTGTGGTATTTTTCTCCTGTAACAAGTTCAGAGATTGACAGTTCCTGGTGGTGGCTAGCTTGCTCAGCAAGATGGTCAGAGACACAGGCTCTTTCTACTTTCTGCTCTGCCATCCTCAGCACGTAGGCGCTGGTCTTGTCCCTTCCTGTAGCTCCATGCCCAGCATGGTGGCCTGCCTCCCAGAGGCATAATGGCTGCTGCTGTCCAAATGGCTACAGCGCGTCACACTTAAGACCAGGAGAAACACGAAGGTCCTGCCAGCTGGACAGCCTGTCCTTTTAGATCAGGAAAAGCAGCACCTTCCAGAACCCCTGATGTCCTGAGTTTGTGTATCATTGTCCAAAATCATGTTGCACAGCTGTAAGGGAGTCTGGGAAGGGGGCCCCCCAGGGCTTATATTGCAAGTCATCCTGGGCAGAATCAGGGTTGTCTTAGCCAGGGAGAAGGACAGCATTGGATAGGTCACTGAGAAAATCGGCGCAATTTCAAGTATCCAGAAAAGTGGCTGGAAGTTTTCATGCATCTTGGCAGGGAAAGATCATGGGCTCCTGGGAGAGACCCAGTGAGGTTTGGGTGTCCCCAATCTGAGAATGAACATTCTGTGGGGACATCCTTCCCTGCACCTCCTCCCCACCTTCAGCCCACCCCGTGTTGTGTGATGTTGCCCAGCCACGAGATGACCAGG
The DNA here is from genome assembly GCA_024291935.2 of Okapia johnstoni. Classification (NCBI taxonomy): domain Eukaryota; kingdom Metazoa; phylum Chordata; class Mammalia; order Artiodactyla; family Giraffidae; genus Okapia; species Okapia johnstoni. The sequence goes on from CM044325.1 coordinate 14,904,601, forward strand.
GACTACTTGCAACCCATAAAGTCTGTTCAGTCCCTTTAGGGTTCTTGGGGCACTTTCATAAAGCAGAGGCTTTGTGAAACATCCTGTTGTTTTTCTTCCCTTGCTGATGATGACAGCACATAGCAAAAGCCCTCCTTCAGATTCCTTCTAAGCTTCTAGTACCTACTGCAGACCCCTCTGCTCTACCATTTATTATGGTGCCTTTTGATTATCTGTCTACATGTTTTTCCTCTCCTCTAGTGTCCGGGACCTGGGTCTTACCTCTGTATTTCTAGCACTAAGCTCAATGTAATTACTAGACATGTGATGAAGGTTTGAGTGAGTGAATGAGTGGTGGGAAAAGCACAGTGCTAACATTCCCTGAGCCTACTTAGATACTTGTTCCTTATTTGAAGTCATCAGTCCACCTTGGGACAGAAGGTCCCATGGCCTTTAACTGCCTGCAAGCCGCCCTTTCTGGGGACGGGAAGGCAGGGTGGTATATGGGTATGTCCATTTGTGCCATATATGAGGTGATGAAGGGAGTGACTTCAACACTGGACTCTAGTGTCCCCAACCCACTTGGCATGGGAGTGTCTTTTGTTGGCCCAGATTTTAAAGCATGTGTTGAATTCTCTCATTCTTTGTGAATTACCTTTTGGAGCTGTAACGACTGAGACTGAAATTTTCTAACTGCTTTAATTTTATCCAGAAACATCACCAATTTTAAAAGTAGTCCAACATGTTTTTCTTGGAAAAGACCCTGATGCTGGGAAGGATTGGGGGCAGGAGGAGAAGGGGACAACAGAGGATGAGATGGCTGGATGGCATCACTGACTCGATGGACATGGGTTTGGGTAGACTCCGGGAGTTGGTGATGGACAGGGAGGCCTGGGGTGCTGCAATTCATGGGGTCGCTAGAGTCGGACACGACTGAGCAACTGAACTGAACATGTTTTTCACTTCTCTGGTCTTAAAAATGATTCCTTAATGAATTTTATTTCCAAAATTTTACCTCCATCTTTGGTGTTTAAGTGCTTAGTGCAAAAGCTAAAAGGAATGAGCAGCTTTGTTGAAATAAGAGTCAAAGCAGTAGCCCAGGTGGATTTTTATACTGTGAATTCCTTGGCAAAGATGTCTTCAGCCTGAAGTGGGGTTCTCTAATCTAGATACTCCTTTCCACCCCTTTCCCACACTGCTGCCTGATTTATCTATCCTAATGTGTGTATGACCCTATCATTCAATTGCTGAAACCCCTTCAGTGAGTCCTCCTTGCTCTCAGGACAGAGTCCCGGCCCCTTAGATTCCTGTGACCAGTGCCCTCCTCCCTGGTTCCTCCCCAGGAGGCCATCACTTCGAGTTACCCTCTCCATCCCTCTGAGGGGCTCTGGATTAGTAGTGAGGTGAACAAGCGCAGACCTGGGGCCTGATCCCACCTGACACCTGTTTTTCTGTATAGCCTGCAAGCCAGTAATTAGTTTCATATTTTTAAATGTTTGAAAAAGTATTAAAAGACTAGTTTGTGACACATGAAGGTGATATAAAATTCCAAATCTGTGCCCATGTGGAGACTTCCCTGGTGTCCAGTGGCTAAGACTCCATACTCCCAAATGCAGGGAGCCTAGGTTGATCCTTGATTAGGAACTTAGACCCCGCATGCCACAACTAAGAGTTTGAATGCTGCAACTAAGACCCAGAGCAGCCAAATAGTTTTTTCTTAATTACTTTAAAAATAGGGAAGATTATCTTTTAAAAATCTGTGCCCATCTGTTTATGTGTATGCACATTACACTGGCAGAACTGAGCGGTTGTAACCGAGACCTGCACAGCCAAAAATATTTACTCTCTGACCCTTTGCAGGAAAAATTCACTGATCCCACCTTCATATTGGTTCCAAGGGTGGGTGGAGGGAGGATAGTGATCTCCCTTAGCCACCTCTCAGGCTGCCCCAAATAAACACATAGTCTAAGTATGAATAACGTGCTGACTCTACAAATACAGCTTCATGTCAAGTCCCAGGGGACCCCTCCCAAACCTATCACTGCCCCAGAACCTCCCTATACAGGCCCTTCCTCTGCTTGAAAGCCCCATCCAACTGATGTCCACTCATCAGCTATGTCTCTTCCTCCAGGAAGCCTTCCTTGACTACTCGGCCTACATAGTCCACTTAGAGACCCTCCTCCGGCCTCTTTGGTCCAACTCCATGTAGCCCTTTTCACATATTATTGACTTGGCTGGTATACTGCCTGCTTCTTCACTAGACTACAAACATCAGGAGTCAAGACTATGTCCTGTTTACTTTTCAATCCCCAGAATTTAGCCACTTCTGGCAGATTATTAGGTCATCAGTAAACAGAAGAAGGGCGTGGATGAATGCAGAATAAATGGTCCATCTATGGTGAGTAAAGCATGACTTTATCAGCACAGGCCTTTAGGAAAATAATAGGATAGGTTTACCTTGGGTTCCTTACTTCCTGCAAATAGTGATATTGCTTTTATATGGTATCTGATGGCTTTATCCCAAAGCTGTTGGCCCTGGGAATCAGTGAAGTCTTTTATAAGACTATTCCCATTTATTACATGTTTGCAATGTTTCAGGCATTTTGCTAAATGCTTACTTAACTTCTAATTCTCAAATAATCCTGTGAACTAGGAGCTGTTATTAGGCCTTTATCAGTTCAGTTCAGTCGCTCGGTTGTGTCCAACTCTTTGCAACCCCATGGACTGCAGCACGTGAGGCTTCCCTGTCCATCACCAACTCTCAGAGCTTGCTCAAGTTCATGTCCATCAAGTTGGTGATGCCATCCAACCATATCATCCTCTGTTGTCCCCTTCTCCTGTCTTCAATCTGTCTCCGCATCAGGGTCTTTTCCAATGAGTCTTCCAGTGAGTCTTCTTCACATCAGGTGGCCAAAGTATTGGAGCTTCAGCTTCAGCCTCAGCCCTTCCAATGAATATTCAGGGTTGATTTCCTTTAAGATTGACTGGTTGTATCTCCTTGCAGTCCAAGGGACTCTCAAGAGTCTTCTCCAACACCACAGTTCAAAAGCATCAATTCTTTGGCACTCAGCTTTCTTTATGGTCCAACTCCCACATCCATACGTGATTACTGGCAAAACCATAGCTTTGACTAGATGGACCTATATACAGATGAACAAATTGAGGCTCAGAGAGGTTAAGTAACTAGTCCAAAGTCACACAGTTAATAAGATTCATAGCTGAGTTTTAAACCTTCTTCCCTCTGATTCATGTTCTTCAATCACCTGAAAGATCTAAACCAAAGCAGGTTATATTTTTAGAAGGACTCTAGCTAGTACATTTCTGACTAATGTGCTCATATTCTATTAATAAATATCTTGGCCATCTGCCCTGGACTTTATGATACTTGCCTCTTTTTTCTTAACCCCCAAGGAATGACTTGTGCTCAGGCTGATTTATCCCTCTCCTTCCTTTGGGCTGACACATGGAGACATCTTCCACCCTCCTCTTTTACCTGCTGGCAGCAGTGCTCTTGCTGGGGATGTAACTCAGGGGTCACTCCCAGGAGGAGCTTTGCCTTCTCTCCCATCCATGCGCCTGCCTTTGCCCCCACTCCAGCAATGGCAGTGGCAAGCCCCCCTTTTTCACGCTTGGTGATTCCAGCCCTGTGACATAAGGATTTCCCACAGCTCTGGGACCTCTCAGTCCCAGCACATTGCAGCTTCTACTGACGGGTGAGGCCACTGTGTAGCTGCGTCGTGATCACGCAGGCTGAGTGCGTGCACGGCTGGGCCGAGTGTCGGCAGGATGCCACAGGAGATGGCTCCTCAGTCACCACCATCTGGCCAGGTGAAGGAGCTGGCCTTTAGCAAGGCTGATTCTTGGAATGAGACTTGCAGACAAAATCCCACCTCCTGCTTAGGAATATAGAACAATTTCTGAGTTTCTTTTCCTTATTTTTTTATTAATATTTATGTAAAACAATTAGGTTTTGTTCTATTCGCTTTTTGCGCCTCCATGAGCTCACAACCATTGTAATAATGGTTTTTATTAAAATATGTATGTTCATTTTTTAATCAGTAGAAAAAAAGTATGAAGAATAATGGAGGAAAAAAAACCATCTCAAATTCTTCCGTGCAGAAATAACTTTTATGTTAAATGACCTTTGTTCTGGGCTCTTTACAAGTAATTAGATCATAGTTTTGTTTTTTTCCAAAACATTCATTTATTTGCTTATATAGAAACTTAATTTCCGTTAACTTTCTGCCATATTTGAAATCATGGATATTCCTGTACTCAGAAGAAATGATCTGCCATCCTCTTCTCCCTCTAAGTATATCTCCCCCATCTCATTCCCTATTTCTCTTATAACGGTCACTTTTACTACACCAATAAATCATATTTGTATAAAGTTCAGAAAGTGTAGTAGTTCAAAACATTTGTATAGCCCTAGCATAGGGAGAACCCCTCTCACCGTGGTGGTGTGTGCATGAGCTGGGGGAAGGGTTGATATTTCAGGGTGATGACTGTGTGTGTTTGCATTTTAAATGTGCTGTTGCCTTTATACAAATGTGGATGGATGTTGTCCTTGGCTCATAGGAACTGGCATACTCAGTCACCATGGGTCAAGGATGGTGTTTGACAAAGGACCATGGTCACGTGGTGGGTTTTCCTTTTTTTTTAAGAGGTGGCAATTGCACGATTCAGGCTTCCTGGGTCACTCAAGTTCTTGATGTGTTACATCAATACTTTGGAGAGAGGCCACCCAGAATCTCTTAAAAAGTACTCTAAACACCACGGGGATCTTATTCCACAGGAAAAAGCTCAGTGGTCCACGTGTGAGTTCTGTGCTCCATACTGCCCCATGTTGTGACTGTTGCTGGGCTTTCCAGAGTTCACCTTTAGGTTTAATTTCCTGAAATTGATCTGCTTGGTTACTCTGGCTTTACTTTATTCCATTGCAAAGGAGGGAAATGGCAACGAACAGGCTGCATTTTGTTATGTCTTTACTTCAAAACAATTAAGCAGCCGTCCATGATCTTGACTCCTTCTTTTAGGGGCATATTCATCCTCGGGGTCTGGGATGGAACTGATATGAACTTTACTTAAACAAATCACCAAAATGCCTTTGAGGTGGCATTCCTAGTGGAGATTTCAAGTTTACCTCCCCCCCCCCCCCCACTGCTTTGTTGGTCTGTTTTTTTTTTTTTTTTCTTCTGGTGGCCCCTCTCCCCATCTAAATCTTCACCTTGCTTGGAGCCGCCTGGGAATTGGGTGAGCCAGCCCTGAGTTCAGAGGTGCTGCTGCCAACTGGAGGGAAAAGAGGCAGCCCAGGGCCAGCTCCCCAAGCTGGAGCCCCACCAGCAGGCCCAAGACTGTCAAGGATTCCAAAGAGAGATGAATTCCAGCCCAGTATTCACTGTGAGGTTTGCTTTTTACCATTTTTTTTTTTTGACCATCTTTTTAAAGAGAATTTGGCTCTGGCAACAAGCATGTTGCACTTCATCAGCCTTTGATCTTGCCCTGGGTTCTCTGGCCCCTGGCTCCCTGGGCAGTCATGAACCGTTATTATTTCACGGTTTAATGGTAAGCTCCCAGCCCTCTGGGCCTCTCTTAACCGGAAGACCACCTTCAGCCCTGGTGGCGTTCTGATAACTTAGAGTGGGGTGTTAACCAGAGCATGGCTATGTTTGCTTTTAATTTCCTGACCTTGAGGAAGAAGGGGAAAGGGCAGTGCTAATTGGACTGGTAAGCGGTAAAGAAGTCTTCTGTCCCTGAGCTTGTGGACGGAGCCCTGTGTGAGAGGCAGTGTGGACTCAAAGGATGGGCAGGCTGAGTCTGAATCCCACTTCTGCCACTAACTTGGTGACCTTTGCCAAGTGACCAGTGCCATCCAAACCACAGTGTCCCTCATTGGTAAAAAGGGGCTAGTAACAGTACTGGCTGATAGTAATGAGACCACTCCCAGGGTCTTCAGTCAGTTCAGTTCAGTCGCTCAGTCGTGTCCGACTCTTTGCGACCCCATGAATCGCAGCACGCCAGGCCTCCCTGTCCATCACCAACTCCCAGAGTCTACCCAAACCCATGTCCATCGAGTCGGTGATGCCATCCAACCATCTCATCCTCTGTCATCCCCTTCTCCTCCTGCCCCCAATCCTTCCCAGCATTAGGGTCTTTTCCAATGAGTCAACTCTTCGAATGAGGTGGCCAAAGTATTGGAGTTTCAGCTTCAGCATCAGTCCTTCCAATGAACACCCAGGACTGATCTCCTTTAGGATGGACTGGTTGGATCTCCTTGCAGTCCAAGGGACTCTCAAGAGTCTTCTCCAGCACCACAGTTCAAAAGCATCAATTCTTCGGCACTCAGCTTTCTTCACCGTCCAACTCTCACATCCATACATGACCACTGGAAAAACCATAGCCTTGACTAGACAGACCTTTGTTGGCAAAGTAATATCTCTGCTTTTAAATATGCTATCTAGGTTGGTCATAACCTTCCTTCCAAGGAATAAGCGTCTTTTAATTTCATGGCTGCGATCACCATCAGCAGTGATTTTGGAGCCCCCCAAAATAAAGTCTGACACTGTTTCCACTGTTTCCCCATCTATTTCCCATGAAGTGATGGGAGCAGATGCCATGATCTTAGTTTTCTGAACATTGGGTCTTCACAGGGGTTCAAATGCTGCTGCATCTGACTAGTAGTGGAAAGTGCTGCCCAGTGTGGGGTCAGCCATCTTCATTACTAACTCGTGGTTCAAACCTGCTTCCCAAACTCAGCTTGGACCCCCATTCTTCTTCCTTCCCGTCTCCCCACCTTTGCTCCTCACTTGAACTCTTGGGTCTCAGAGTATGGTACTCTCATCTTTAGATGGGTGCTGGCTGAGAATTACATGAGCATTTGATTACTCTTGAGGAATCATTTTTACAGGCAAAACTGACAGTTCATCAAGTCAAGCAGATTTCATTCCAGTTCTGGGTTTTCCTCCTTATTTCCTTCATCTTTCCCCAGCTTCAACACCCCTCCCCCAATCTCTTTGAACTTAGACTATCAGGAGAGACACCATTCAGTGAAGTGAGTTTTTTGTTTTTTTTTTTAATCGACTGTCTTCATAGTCCATTTGGGTCTCTCTGGAAAATATTCCGGCTTTAACTCTTCAGCACTTTGTTCAGTGTGACTAATATACAACAACTGGGCATTAAACGTACTATATTTAAAATTCCAGATCAGAGAATGGAAATACTTTTTTTAAAAAAATAAAAATGGTTGGATTATGTGAGCTATTTGGAAACTGTTCAGTGGGGCAATATATATATATATAATTTTTATTTTCAGAAGCTTATGGACTGGACCCCACCCAAGCTTCCAGCTCCTAAGAAGACTGGCAAAAAGATGCCCTGCCAAGTTTCCTCTCAGGGGCAGGAAAAGAGCAATCCTTTGCATGCTGGGTTTCATTTAAAAGAAGCAGAAGACAGACAGTGGCCTTTGCTGTCTTCACAAATGAGCTTCCCTGAGCTGGCTAGCGAGTCGGGGGGAAGTGTGTAGGAGCCAGGGACAGGAGAGGGTGCTAGGCACATGAGCTTACACAGGTGTCTGGCTCCACCGCAGTCACAGCTCCCTGAAAAAAACATTTGCAAGTCTGCACAGAACTCTGGGAGTGAAATGTTGAGTTGAAGGGACAGTTAAGTTATAGTCTTGATGGCCTTTTTTCTTCCCCACTTTAATTTTTATTTTATTATTATTATTTTTTTAATTGATTGATGATTGCATTACAATATTGGCTTGATATCTGTAATACATCAACATGGATTAGCCATTGATGGCCCTCTTGAACCTTCCTCCCACCTCCCACCCTTTCCCACCCCTCTAGGTTGTTACAGAGCCCCAGTTTGAGTTCGCTGAGTTATACAGCAAATTCTATTGGCTATTTATTTTATATGTGTTAGTATATACTTCCATGCTACTGTCTCTGTTCATCTCACCCTCTCCTTCCTCTCACCTACCCTTGTCCAGAAGTCTCTTCTCTATGTCTGCATCTCCATTGCTCCCCTGCGAATAGGTTCATCTTGATGGCCTGTTGATGACTGGTCAGAAAAACTGAACTGTAAATATATCTAGTTTTCACAAAAAAAGCTTATCTTTACATTACAATTTTGTGTGTATATGTGTGTATGGGGAGGGGGTGTTATAACTAGGGGAATTAAATCAAAGGAAATAATACTATCAGGGCCTATTTGTTTCCACTGTTGACAATTCAGAAGTTTAACAGTGGAATGAAAGTGGGGGGAAAGGTTTTGAAGGGTGTACTTCAGTGCTGGATCAGACTTAAGAGGCCATCCAACTGACCGCCTTATCTTACAGAGAAGAGAATGAAATCCACATTGATCTGGTGTTTGGGCTGAGTCCTGCTTCTGAAAAACCTTAGCACTGAGAGTCTGGTCTGTCAACCCCGTGTGCAGTCCACTGGCTTCTGCCTTGTTGCTTGCTTGCTTGGAGGAACCAGCACCTCTGCAAGCTGAAACCCAGCTTGAATTCTTGGTTGACTACCAACAAGAAGGTGGGACTCCCAGTCTCCTGGGCACTGAATTTCCCATCTGACTCTATGGCGCCCTCTCTGGGGACTGGTGGAGAATCACCTGGGAAGGAAGCTGAGACTGAAGCAGAGCCAAGCGGCCAAACCCGGAAAACAGCTTGAGAAACCAGGATCAGGTGTGCGTAGGCTCCTTAACAGTGCTGATTTCTTGAGAAGTGCTGGGAATTTCCCTCTTTACTGGCAGAATTATTGTCGTGCCTAAGTATCATAGAAAGAAGAATATTATCTACTCTTATCTGTGGAAAGGTGTTTGAACCTCTTCATGAGATGGGAGTCATTGAAGAGTTTAAAGCCAGAGGAAAGAAGAGTGGGTGACCAGAGTAACGGTGGTTACTTGGGCTTCCCAGGTGGTGCTAGCAGTAAAGACCCCGCCTGCCAGTGCACGAGATGTAAGAGACACAGGGGGTTCTATCCCTGGGTCGGGAAGATCCCCTGGAGGGGGTATGGCAACCCACTCCAGTATCCTTGCCTGGAGAATCCCATGGACAAGGGAGCCTGGCGATCTACAAAGAGTCGGACAGGCCTGAAGCAACTTGGCACCCACAGCCAAGAGTAAGGGATGTCAGGGACTGGTGAGATGGAGGTGGGAGACAGGGGAGGAGCTGCTTGCAGGATCCAGAGGGAAGCCCGAACCAGCAGTGACAGAGTTTTGAGATAGGAAAGTGGTGAGAGCAGCAGGGCTTGGTGGTTGATTGGATGTGTGAGGGAGGAGGGAGAGAGTTGATAAGGATGACTCACAGGTCTGTCCTTGGGCAACTGGGTGGATGCGGTACTGTGCTCAGAGAAAGGACAGGCTGCTTTGGGGAATGAGATAATGAGTTCTGAGATTCAAGGTTGGGCAACCTGCTTGAGAAAAATGGAGTGACGGAGACGATTATGGTTGTGTGTGTAGATTGAGAAACCTAGAGTCTTCACACAGAGTCAAAGCAGATGGGGTGGAACCTTGTTGCAACAGAAATGCTGAGTTTGGAGATGAGAGAGGCAGAGGATGCCTGGATCTTATCTACTCCTTCCCTGCCTCTCACGCAGTAGTTCATTTCACGGCAACGATCTGAGCCACGCACGTGGGTTTTCTCTGTAACTTTTACAGCGTTCAATAGGGATTGATTTGGGTGTCCTTATTAACTAGCAAAGGAATCAAGGTTTCACTCCAGCTTGCTTTCTTTTCCATCATGACTGAAATAAACAGTTTTTTCTAAGGATTTTAGTAAAGGGAGACGGGATGCTTTGCCTTTCTTTTGTTTTTTTTTGGAAAGCCCTTTTTCCAGAATAACCTTGCCCCGGGCCCATGTCATCAAGCTGGGAATTTCTGTGGGCAAAGAAGGCATAGTGTTGAGAGAACTTAAGGCAAACGTTTTCCATCTCCAGCGAGAATGGCTGAGGAACAGGCTTATGTGGAAGAGAGAAGAATTTCACATTGACCAAAAAAAAAAAAGCTTTCTTAGGGGACAGACTCAGCAGATTCAGAAGGCAAGCTGTAGAACTGCATTCTGGAAAGATCAGGGGGAATAAGAGAGACGGCCTTCTGTCCGTAGAGCTTCACGCGAGGCCTCCAAGGATCCTTGGCAGGCAGTGCCTGGAGACACATTAAAAAGAAAGTCATATTTCTGGATCTTTATATTTCCTCCTCTCAGACTTCAGGCCCAAACAGAACAGAACGCCTTTTCTCGCACATGTCCTCATTCTCTCTAACTAAAGGACAAGGTGGTCAAAGTTAGGACGCCATTTTATTTCAACATCTTGAGACTCAAGAGATTGACATTCTAGCCCCAGTTCAGTTCCTGACCCTCAATAACCTTGGGAAGATCACTTAACTTTGGGGGCGGGGGCCTTGGTTTTCTCATCTATAAGATGGGTGCAAACATTACCTCATGAAGCCCTGGGAATTGAATGTGATCTTGCATACAAAGTTACCACAATCCTGGCACATAGCGAGCCCTCTATAAAAGTCAGCAGTGGCTATTACTGATAATGACCACCCTACCTCCCTTGCCAGGAGAATAAATTACGTACTCGGTGTTAGAAGTCTCTTAAAAGCAAAAGGTACTATGCAAAAGCTGTGATGCTATCAATTACTATTATTAATAAGAGGCCCATAATTACCTTTGCCACAGTATTAAGTGAAAGCCCCTTTGGGTGGATGATGACTGGGAAAATGGGAACAATTATTAATGGAGCTGCCAGCTCTTGTTACTAGATCCACTGACATAATATTTCTCTCTGGGAATCCTTTGACAAATCAGCTGACCTTCCTATCCCCTTGCCCGAAGCACTGTAAATTTGATCCACATGTCCCCAGCATTGTTTCTGTGGATTAATAATGAAGAGAAGCGGGAGAGTGAGGCCTGCCTTAGGACCTGTAGTTGCCTAGAGACCCTCCCAAATGTTTGGGCTGTCTGTGGGGTTGAGCTTTTTCAGTTGAGGGGGTGGGTGGATGGGTGGGGGTTGTCTTTTGTTTTACTTGTTTTAATGGCCAGAGCCAGCTCTTCCTAATGTGTTTGGGTCCTTAGCTGTCAGGGAGAGGTTCCGCTTTGGGGACACAGATGGGGGAGGGGGAACCCAGTCATACCCTCCTCCCCCCACTGGAAACAGAGATTTGAGGAAGTGCTTTGATGCCCTGCTTTGCCAGGTCAGTCGCCACTGCCATCCCGGAAGGGTTGAAGGGAGATTCAGGGTGCAGGTCTAAGGCACACAGCAAGGCAGAGAGGGAGCACAGGGGAGGCATGGAGGCTGGGTTGGGGGCAGGGCAGGCTGGAGGGAAGGGCTGCATAGCAGCTGAACTTCGAGGCTGGTCAAAGACTGCTGCCAGGATCTGGGCAGGAGGAAGACCGCTCTGTGCATGACGCCCGGCACAGGGACTTCCTGGAGTGAACCGAGCAGGAGTAACAATAGCACTGAATCGGGACACCCATAGGTGAGCTTGGTGGTGTGAATCTGGGCTCACAGAGGGATGAAATGCATATATTCTGGGGCCAGTCAGACCTGGATTCAAATCCTAGCTCTGCCACATAGTAGAGCAAGCTATTAAAACTCTCTGCACAGTATCTAAAATGGAGACAGAGGTGCCCACCTTGTTGAAAGAATAATACATGAAGTCTGCTTTCCCAGCACATGGGAAAAATACCTGTAATAGCAACTGGAGAGCCTTTAACTCTGAACCACACAGCAGTCCAAGCATTGACATTCAACAACTCAAGTCATTCCTCACCACCACACTGTAAGCTCAGTAACCTTTGTTATCTGTAGTTAACACATGAGGAATCTGAGACACAGAGAAGTGAAGTCACTTGCCCAAGATCACACAGCTAGTTCAGTGACAGAGGCAGAATCGTGAAGCCAAAGGTTCCAGCTCCAAGGCCCTGTCTTGAGCTCTTTGCTCCAGGACCCATGGCTGTTGTCATCCTTGTGACAATTTCTGTGGGCAGGATAGGGAATTCTAGCCTGGATTTGGCCATATCCCAGGGGCTCTCCCATTATCTCAAGGAATTTTGAGAGATTTTTCCCGAAAGTGACTGATTAAATTCCTGTGGGTATTTTGCTTTTTCAAAGAAAAGGTTCAAAGGGGTTGGACAAACATGCCTTGATCAAAGAAATAGCGGTTATCAAAAACTGGGAATCTCTGTGGCCACATGCTCTTAACCAACACTTGAATTTTAAGCCAGTCTGATTTTGCTTCTCTGGTGTTTTCTAAGAAGCCACACAGTGAGTTGAAGAAATTTACATGCTGTCACCCTCTGGGATTGATTCTGACAGCTGTGCTCCTCTGTTGTTGAAGTGCTAATGAAAAACACTAATTGGCCTTGGCCAGTGGCTGGAGTGGGGAAAGCCAGAATCCTTTTTTCTGGTTTCTCTTAGTCCTGTTCTTGGCTTGAAGAAGGAGAGGGGGGTGGTGTGTGGGCAGCATGAGGAAGTGAGAGGACTCCGGGGGTGATGCTGTCCTTTGAGTGGGCCGGGTGGACCTTTATATCTAATGCCCCATTCCCTAAGCAATGTGAGGACAAAGCCAGGTCTCTTTGTCACCCTGGAATCCTGAAGTCAGCCCAATGCCTGGGAAGCACTCTGAATATTCAGTGAGTGAAGAAGGAAAGGAATGAGTGAATGCTTATGTGGCCCATGGGTGTCTGGAGGCCAGTTCCTCGTGCAGCTTCAGGAAAGGGTGGTCTCCACTGCTTTAAACCGCATATGCAGGTGGGCCACCCCACATTCTGGCTCCCACAGCACCAGCCACAGTTGAAAGTCAGCTGTCCTAAGTGGAACCTTGCAATTGGCCCACTCCCCATCCCCTGCTCCACCAGCCGGGAAACAGGGCCATGGACTTCCAGCTTTGCTTCCTTCCTCAGGTGACTTGTTGATAAAAGACATTTTCACATATTGAGATACAGGGGAGTCATTCCGTGGCTTATACATGAGTTAGTTTGCTTTTTTGTTGTTGCTGCTGCTGTTTGTTTATTTATTTGGCAGCTCCGGGTTTTAGTTCTGGCATGTGGGAACTTTAGTTGTGGCATATGAACTCTTAGTTGCAGCATGCGGGACCCAGTTCCCTGACCAGGGGTCAAACCCAGGCCCCCTGCATTGGAAGCTTGGAGTCTTAGCCACTGGGCCACCAGGAAGGTCCCTAACTTGCATTTTATGCTAACCAAAATAACCTGTGGCCTATCAAACATACACCGTACATCTTCTTTAGTTGCTGAAGAAAAGGGCACGTTGACCGGAAATAAATAATGTCTATGTTAGAAATAAAGATTAAGGACTTCCCTGGCAGTCCAGTGGTTAAGACTGCACCTTCCACTGCAGGGGTGGGGGTTCGATCCCTGGTTGTGGAACTAAAATCCCACATGCTGAAAAACAAACGTAAAACGGAAGCAGTGTTGTAACAAATTCAGTGAAGTCTTTAAAACTGGCCCACAGCCAAAAAAAATCTTTTTAAAAAAATTTAAAAATAAAGATGAAATGCCCCTCTTCCTGGGATGGTGCTACTGGCTCTCCTTTGATGATAAAGACCCCCTTCCCAGGTGCGAAGGCCTTAATGACTCTGTGTATGTGCTGGTCTGTTCTGTTTTTTTCTTTTCAAACCTTGAAGACATGTAACCCTGACTTGTTTAATATTCTTTATTCTGACAAGATATAAAACTGTGCTGAAGATTCTGCTTCTCTGAAGCAGTTTCTCAGAGTAACCTGGGCAGCACACTTCCAGGCTAGTCCTCCGTTTGGCTCAAATAAAACTCTATTTTATTCTTATCATCGATTGTTTACTGATTATATTCACTGACACGCCACCTTGTCTCCCCACAGGTGTCCTCTCCCTCCCCGCGTACTTCAGCCCCTACAATGGGGGGTCCCTGGGCCACGACGAGCGAGCTGACGCCTACGCGCAGCTGGAGCTCCGGACCCTGGAGCAGTCCCTCCTGGCCACCTGTGTGGGGAGCATCTCTGAGCTGAGTAAGTGGAGCCCCCACAGCCGGCCGGCTCCGAGGGAGAGGTGGGGAAGAGCCCGCCTTCTGGGTCCTGCCTTCCTCCTCCTCTGCACGGGTCCTGCCTTCTCTGAAAACTGTCCATCCTTTAAGGCCAGAGGTTGCAAACCGGTGGCCCACAGACATGCGTGGTTTGACCAGCAGGTGCATTTAATCACATCCAAACCCAGATCTCTGGTTTCTCTAGAGAAGTCAGACCATCTGACAGCACTGTGCCCCAGCCCTGAATGCCGGTGATCAGGGGAGCTGAGCGGCAGCTAAGGGGCCAGCAGGCGTTCCCTTCATTGCCACATACCTCCATATCTCATAGCTGACCTGTCTCCTTTATTTTACCTGCCTGGCCCCAAAGACTCTGAATTTATAGCCAGTGTTAGAAAGAACGCATGTCCTGAAGCCTCAACATAGAAAAAGAAAGAAAAAAGCAGAACTTCTCTGGCTGGAAGAAGGCGGGTGTGGTCTGCGGACTCAGCCCTGCAGCGCCCAGGGCATCTCCCAGGACCTCAGGGCTCTCTAAAACATGGTGGGAAACCCCTGGGTCTAGGTCATTACCGCTTGACAGCTGCTTCAAAAAAGCGTGTTAGGAGGCAAGGGATCCCGTGCCCCCCAGTCTCTCCCTCTCATTATCCTGATTATTTGAGCAATCAAACTGCACCCTTGGCCTCCTCAGTTCTCCCTTCCCGTGTCCTAAGCCCACCCAGCAGAGAGTGGGCGCACACACCCAGGGTCGTAGCACACAGCATAGAAACAGATGGAGTTTCATTCTGCTCCCGCCTTTTCCGCTTGTGATTTCTCTGAGGTTTCTGGCCCCTGAATAGTGAATGGCAAGCCTTTCTGCTTCTTTAGGACACAGCTTCCTCCCTTCCTGCCCCCAGTCTTCCTTCCCTCCCTAGGACAGGAAATGAAGGTGCCTGGTTCAAGGTCATAGAGCAGATTGGTAAAAGGGCTGGTTCAGAAAGCAGGACTTCAGGCTCTTTGTCTCCTAGGGGCATTTCAGCATGGCCACCTGGGTCCTCTGCCCCTTGGGGACCCTGCAGGAAGTGGGCTTGTGTGTGTGGGCTGTGTTTGGAGTTACGCAGAGTCTGTGTGATGAACTCTCCTGGCCCAAGGACAATGAGGAACACTTGTAGGCCTCTGTCCACTGGAGAGCACTTGGGTTTTGTTTCGCATTTGGAACATTGTGAGCACTTACTGTGTGCAACGCACTGTATGAAGCACCTTAGTCATGTGATCTCATTTACTCTGCAGAACAGCTCAGCAAGGTATGTCCTGGTGAGGGAACTGAGGCTTAGAGAGGAAAAGTCATTGCCCCCACATCAGACTGCTGATTGGAAGAATCCGAGTGAGGGCTTGACTCCTGCTGTGTCTAGCTTTAGCAAAGCTCTGAATTACTTAAGGGCTATGGTGGACTACAGCCCATAGGGTCGCAAAGAGTCGACTGAAGTGACTTAGCATGCACGCACGCACTCATGGGCTTCCTAGACGTGGCTAACAGCCCAGCCACCAGCATCTCAAGGCAGCTGAGGTCAAGATCAGAATCTGATCTTGACTTTTATCATAGAGCCTTTTATTGTCATAGTCTCCATGCCCGTTACAAACCACAGTCAGACACAAGGGCGGCATTCAGAAACTACTCTCGGGAGACAGGCTTGTCATCTTCTGTCCTTGTCATTCAGCCCAGGGACCAAGTCCTGTTGTTTCTACCTCTAAAACTATCCCGATTTTTGGTTTTCTCCTTTCACCACTTTCACTTCCAACAACTCAGCCCAAACCAGGGCTATTTAAAACCCAAATTGGATTATGTCATTCCACTGCTCAGTATCCCCTCTATCTTCCCCATGGCTTTCTAACACACTCAGCCAAATCCAGGACTGGACATGCCATTGATCTGGCTTCATCACCTACTACTCTTCTCTTGCTGACCGCCCTGCAACTACCCTGGCCTGGCCAAAATCCTCCCACCCCAGGGCCTTTGCACTAGTCATTCCTCTGCCTGTGACCTTTTCCCCCAGCTGCCCAATCATGGCACGTTCTTTAGGTTTCAGACAAATAACACTTACTAGACAGGCCTTCCCCACAGACCCTGCAGAGACTCAAGGTCCCACCCTCATTCCTCTGTGTCCCATCTTATGGCTTTGGTTTATTCCAAGCGCTAATGGACACTTGGCAGGTAAATAGTTGGTCCTCTCTCCCATGTGATTAGAAAGTGACCATCACAAGAATGAAGACTTTCTCTGTTGTACCCCTGGAGTACGTATCACTAGTGTTGAGAACAGTATCTGAGCCATGTGTTTGTGCGTGTAGAAATGAATTCTCTGCGTGCTAAGTCACTTCAGTCGAAGTGACTAACTCTTTGTGACCCTTTGGACTGTAGACTTCCAGGCTTCTCTGTCCATGGGATTCTCCAGGCAAGAATACTGGAGTGGGTTGCCATGACCTCCTCCAGGGGATCGTCCCAACCCAGAGATCGAACCTGCATCTCCTGCATTGGCAGGCAGGTTCTTTACCACTAGTGCCACTTGGGAAACCCAGTGAATCCTCTATCATACAGTTTTTACCTCCTAAAGCCCACCTAGGATTGGTCCTCATTCTGGCTCAGCCATTCCTCAGGCCAAAGGTAAGAAGGATGCCCAGAGCATCTTTCACCAACAACCCAACTGGCTGTGTCATGTGCCAAGACTCCCAAGCTCTCTCACTATGAAACCAGTGTTTTTGCTAATCGTCATGAAGAAGGAAGAAGGTGAAGGTGGAGGCAGATATTGCAGTTTTTCCCTCTGAGACTAAAGAACTTAATGAGGCTAGTGATACTTGGCACTGAGTACCTCGTCCCTGAGAGTTTACCCCAGGTTTAACATGCATTCTCTTACTGCGCCTCGCCAGGACCAGCCTGCCAGGTAGGTCAGGAAGTCTCACTCTTGTATCAGGTCCAGCTGCACAGGGAGCTCCAGCTACTTGTCTTTTCCTCTGTCCTCTCTACTTATGAGAATGTAAATGGGAGGGAATAAGAAAGAAATGAAACACTTTTTAAAAGGGAACCAGGTGGTGTGGGCCTCATTTTGGAGACAGTGTTAAATCCCAGGTTACCCTGCTCTTTTTTTTTTTTTGACCGCACCAGGTCTTAGTTGCAGCATGTGGGATCTTTAGATGCAGTTTGCAAACCCTTTGTTGTGGGTGTGTGGGATCTAGTTCCTTGACCAGGGATTGAACTGGGCCCCCTGCATTGGGAGTGCAAAGTATTAGGCACTGGACCACCAGGGAAGTCCTTCCCCTGCTCTTTTTATCCAATGGCTCCTGATGGGCGTTAGACCAGAGGGAACCCATAGCACCTCTGATCAAGGCTTTCATGACTAGCAAGCAGAAAGGGTGTTTCTCCCTGCTCCTGGGTGTTCCTGGGCTTTAGACTGAGGTCTCATCAAGCTTAGGGTCAACTGATTCTTGAATACAAAAACATCTCAGAAGCAGCTCCGAGAGCCCAGTTGTGCCAAACCAAGAGCACAGCACCGTTGGGCCACAGCTTCTCAAACTCACTGTAGTGACAGGCCAGGAATGGTATATCCTCAGCTCTATGGGGCTCTGTTGGGCTTCCCAGGTGGTGCTAGTGGTAAAGAACCTGCCTGCCAATGCAGGAGATGCAAGAGATGTGGGTTCGATCCCTGGGTTGGGAAGATCCCCTGGAGAAGGATGTGGCATCCCACTCAAGTATTCTTGCTTGGAGAATCTTATGGACAGAGGAGCCTGGCAGGCTACAGTCCATGGGGTCGCAGAGAGTTGGAGATAACTGAAGTGACTTAGCATAGCTCTATTGCAACCTTAAACTTTTATAAAATAAATAAAAAGGAGTATCTAGAAACACAAAATAAAGTGCAGGTCAGATGCAAGTCATCTTATTTTATTATTAGATTAAATAGGCATAAAATCACTGTCAGACTGCTCTGGAAATTTTTTGAAGCTCACTTTCCATTTCTGAACTGAACTTCTGAACCAGTAACCACCAGTTTCACAGACCTGTTCCAGTCTGCAGACCACCCTTTGAGTAAGCAATGTTGCAATGGTCAAGAGCATGTGTTTGGTACACAGGGACTGCAGTTCAAATCTTGGCTGGTCCCCTTGCTGCTTATGCCCCTGGACACATTTAACTCATGTAAGCCTGTGTCCTCGTCTGTGAAACGGAAATGCCTCACTGATGAGGTGGTTTTAAAGACTAGAGATTTTGTCGTATCTTTTCAGGTCTGTCACGAAGTCTAGAAGATAGAAGGTGGCAGGGAGGACATCCAGAGCAGGCGGCTGTCTTTGCCTGTTAAATGGCGCTGCAGTGCAGCTTAAGTCTTTAGATGCCCATTCAGAGTTGTCTGCAGGCATCTGTCTTTTGGGTCTTTGAGAGAGACTGGTAGCCTGCAGCTTGTCTTGGAGCAAAGTATCTGGGGTCTCCATCTCTAGTTCCCATGCCTTCATGGTTTTCCGAGCTTTTGGAGAGCCCCTCTCTTCCTGGCTTCCCTTTTAGGGAACACTTAAGAAGCATGTCTGTTCCTTCCTTGACTTTCTTGCCTGCATTCTGACTGGAAACGTGCTGCCAAGGGGTCTATACCAGTAACGATGCAATAATCTTAAACGTAATGAGTGGTAATGACTTCTACCTTATCGAACTTTGAAATGATATTTCACCAAGGTTTCTTTGATGCTATCAGGGACTCTGAATTCTCCTCCTCATGGTCCTGTGGTCGTGCCAACAGTTATGACATTCGGACCTGGAGACACGGGAGCCAAGTTTCAACTTATTGCAGCCAACGTAGCTCTACAGCTAGCTTCTGGGAGGTGGCTTGGCCTGGGGTTATTGGGACCAGTTTCTGCCACCCAGGACCTGAGGGAAGAGCTGGAATCTGACATTGCAGGGCTAGACTCCTCCTGTCCTGTGAAATGTGGAGCAGCACTTAACTTCAGGCAGAGGTCCCAGAAGGAAGAGCATGACAGGGTGGCCTGTAGTCTAGAAGAATAACAACAACAAAGGACAGTAATAATAATGGGGATGTATTTAACTTTACCAAACCCTTTGTGCCAAGCACGATGTTAAGTGCTTCACATTGGTTATTTATTTTAATTCTCAGAACTTGTGGTTAGAAGTGATTATTTTACAGATAAGGAAACTGAGGGTTTGATGAGTAACTTACAGAAGGCACACAGTTAGTTTGAAACCCAGACAGGTCTGACTCTGGAATCTACACTCTTAATCAGCTTACCTGGTGATTCTCAAATCTGACTGGACATTAGATTCAGCAAGGGAAGTTTTACAAAATATAGACACCTGGGTCCTGCCCCAGGCCAATTAAATCAGTCTGGGGGATGGAACCAGATGTCAGGGACTCTCTGCTCTCAGCCCTCTTGGCCCTGGGATCTGACAGGAGGCACCCGAGCTCCAGCTGTGGGCTGAGCAGGGTCCGCTGTGTAGAGAGGAGTGAGAACCCAGGGGTGAGGGGGCATGGAGGGCTCTTTCCCTGCATGGAGGTCTCTAGTTCCAGGGCTGTCACTGTCCATGCTTGGAAACCAAATGTTGTCACTCTGGCAGTCATGGGAGTACTTGGCATCTAATGAGCTCAAGTCAAGTACCACCAGAAATGTTTCAGAATGAAGTGAATGTGTAAGGCTACGTTTTCATTCTTCAAATATTTGCTGAGCACCTGTTGTGCAGTAGAACCTGTGCAGGGCACCAGGGATACGTGGAACAGAGTACCAGACCCAGATGCTCTGTAGAGAAGTTTAAGGGAATAAGTGAATGACTTGGTCCTGCCGAACATCAAATGACACTTCACCTGCCATAATAAAACTTGCCGGTTTCTCCCTCCATAGGTTCAGCTTTGCTCAGAGGCTTTCTAGCCAAGGGGCTGTCTGTGAGGAACTGCATTGGGGTGTAGGAAGCTGACCCACAGGGGACGCTCCCCTGAGTTCTCAGGCCTGAGAAGAATGGAAGGCGCCACTTTTCCTAGAATGAGGGGCCTGCAGGTGCCTGGGGCTGTTTCACCCATCCTTTCTCAGCATTGTGGCCTCACACAATGATGGGATGTTTCCTGTCCTAAGCTGGTGGGGTATTGAAAAGACTTGACTGGGGAAGAAACACAGCACAGGATATAGGAACCTGAGGACCCCACGACCTTCAGGAGGGCAGGCCATGGCCTGGGTTTCCGCTCAGTTCATGGACTTTGGAGACACACAGATGTGGATTCAAATCTAGACGCTACCATTTACTTAACCTCTGTACACTGTGGCATCCCTGTGACCAGGGAGATGTTTAGGTCAGTAAATGTTTCCTTACCGGATGAGCCTCAGTTTCTTCATCTGTAAAATGGGGATATACTTGGACCCCAGCAGTGTACAGATCAAATTAAATCCTTTTTCTAGAAAATGGAACACCCAGCACATAGTAAGCATAGTGGACGGTGGTGGTGAGAGTTTTCCCTGGGGCCATTGGAAAGGGAAGCCCTTTTCTGCAGGTACCTGCACTTTGGGGGCTCCCCTGGTGGTCTAGTGGTTGAGAATCCGCCTCCCAATGCCACGGACGTGAGTTCCATCTTTGGTCAGGAAACTAAGAGCCTACATGCCCCGGGTCAACTAACCCCTCACTGCCCAACTACTGAGCCCATGTGCTGTAGAGCCCATGCTCTGCAACAAGAAAAACCCGAGGGCCGCAACTGGAGAGAAGCCCCCCACTGCAACTAGAGAAAGCCCACACACCAAAGCGAAGGGCCCACGCAGCCAAACATTTTAAAAATAATTTTTAAAAAAAGAAGTACCTGGACTTTGCCCCAGACAGCACGGGAAAGAACCACTACACAGCCTGGCACAGGAATTGGAGGCGGAGAGGAGAGGCCCAGAGAGATTCCCATGGTCGGAGCCGGGAGAAGGCTCGTGGGATGGTGGAGAGAGTGGGGATGTTGAAAAAGAAACTGTATTAGCATAAGGTCTGGTGGGGCTGGGCCCTGCCAAGTGTTTCATTCAACTGTTAGGGCAGGACTGGAAGTGAAAGGGAACCTAGATTGCTATTGTGCGTCTGGGTGACAGTTGCCACCTCTGCCTGCTGCCTCTGGGTAAACAGTAATTATGCATGCCGGCTTAGGCACTGTTCCTCTAGCCAGCAAGGATCTTTGGAAGAATGTGCACTGGGAACTCAGACTTTTTCTTTTTCTCCCCCTCTCTCCTGCCCTCCTCCCCACCAGGCGACCTGGTCTCGCGTGCCATGCACCACATGCAGGGGCGCCACCCGCTGTGTCCAGGCTCCAGCCCCGCCCGCCAGGCCCGCCAGCCGCCCCAGCCCATCACCTGGTCCCCCGATGCCCTCCACACACTGTACTACTTCCTGCGGTGTCCACAGATGGAGTCCATGGAGAACCCCAACCTGGACCCCCCGAGGATGGCCCTGAACAATGAACGGTAGGGTTCTGCCTCGTGCTGCATACCTGGTGGGCCACGCGACCCCGTGTGTGTGTGGAGTGATTGACACGGTGGACGAAGAACCCTGACCCTGGCCTGTTTGCCTGTGGGGAGGTGGCCTGACACGGGAGAGGACTGTGCATTCAGATGGAGGAAGGTCTGGCCCTGGAGTGCAGCGGGGTTTGATGACCCTGGGCTGATGCAGTATGAGGTTGTTGAGGCTTGGAAGTTGGGCTTTGGCCCCTCTCGGCTCTAGCACTCACCACCTGGGCTCTCAGAAATTCACTTGCCTCTTTTATAAAATGAGGTATTCACACCTACCTAGAAAGGTGGATGGTAAGACGCGTGTGAGCTCATGCTCTGAGAAAAAGCACTTAGGACAAGGTCTGGGTGGTAACTGGCCCTCCATCAGTGGTACCAGTCACCTCGGTTGATTGACTGTGATGTCACTGTTACCATCATTCTCGTTAGAAATCTCAGGCACGTTTTGCCCTGTCCACTCATTTTACAGATGGGAACATCATGGCTCTGGCCGATTATCTGATCTCCAGCAACTTAGTGGATGAACATCCCCAGGGCCCAGGCCTGCTGGCTTCAGTCTAGTGCTCTCCCGTAGGGGCCCAGCCCTTTCCCAACTGACAGAATTGGATCATCACCATCTTAATCCTCTGGGAGCTATCTAATGAATGCAGGGCCGAGGCAGGCAGGGGCTGACACAGAGCAAGAAGGTGGCAGGTGGAGGCCCCAGCTTCCTTGAAGGAAGCACCAGCAGGGAGGTAGGGTCAGAGCACGGGCCCTCCGCTCCAGCTGTTTCTGCTTTGAGGGGAAATTGTTGTGGTTGCCAGAGCTTGGCTGGAAAGGCGAAAGGGCCAAGAAGACATCTGGAGAGGGCGGGGATGGAGGGGGGGGGCTTGCTTATTGTCGGTGAGGTCCCCGAGGGTGCTGGACTGAGCCTGAGGCTGGGTCACCCAAGCAAAGGTGACTGGGAGAGGAGGCGGAGGTACCTCCCTGGGACCCGCTGCCCCAAGCTGGACGGCTTGGCACTCGGGCTGTGACCGTGGCCATTGGCTGCAGCGCTGGCCGGGGAGGTGCTCTTCTGCGGGCACGGTGCCCAGAACCCCTGGGATGTCTTTGTGGCCACCCTCTGCCTTTCCTCCCGGGAGGACTCCCAGGGCCTGATGCTCCGAAACATGACATCAGGGTTCCTGTGTGACCCAAGCTGCTGGTCTCTATGTGATTGTCACAGCTGCGCTGGAGTGGTAACATTCACACAAGTGTGTGTTTAGATAGCCCATTATTTACAAACCGCACTGTCTGTGGCACAAAGAAGTTGGTCACAAAGGCATTTTTCCATGAATCATTTCAAATGAGTGTCAGACACATGGAAAATTGGAACCACCATGAGGAAAAAAAAATCCCCAAATGTCAGATTTGGGCACAGTAAGGAGGACACCGTAAGAATAGCCGGGCGGGTGGACGGCCCAACAGCTCTCTGATGGCCCAGCTCCTGGCTGCTAAGCAGGTCCTGCTGGACTTGTGCTTCCTCTGGTAGCCCTGCCACCCAAGAGAGGCCCTGCCACCCTTTGAGAGCCTGGCTGGCCTTCCCACCACCGCAAGCCAGGCCATGTGTCCCTGTGAGGCACTGCCACTCTGACACCCTCAGCAGAGCTCTGGGGACCCTCTTCGCTCCTGTGCACAAAGGGGCTGGAGCTTGCTAGGGCTCCAGGGAGACACACTTTTCTTCTGTGAGTCTGGCAATGTCTCTGTCCCTCCCTCCCGCCCCCACTTCATTCCCTTGAGTTTCCTCCCTCTGTCCCGGGTCTGGAGCACAGGGTCAGATCTTCCAACCAGAATAGGGCAGAACCTCTGGGTCTGCTTGGGGATTCGATGGTTTGTCTGGCTCTGTTGGGATTAAGGGACCTCTTCCATGACCTTTCACACGTGGGTTAAAGAGCTCAGTTCAGTGGCTTGGGTTTGGCCCGTGGCACCATTGATGGTACCACTCCAGTATGTGCTTGTAGATTTCCGCTTTAAAGAAACTGCCCTTCTCCCTTTCCGCTGGGGGCTGTGTGTGACCACGAGCATGCTGACAAAGGGCGGGTGGGTCATACATTCATCCCTCCGTGAAGCTCATCCTGGGTCTCTGCTACACCACAGGCCGCCTCTACACTAGTGGGTGGGGCTCCAGTATCTCTCCATGAGGACCATCCTCCCCACAGCCTCCTGCTCTGGGTTTGGAGGGAGAAGGGAAGTAGGGACTGGAAGGGGGCAGCTTTGCAGGGGCGCAAGGAGGCACTCTAATGTGTTTCCATTTACCACTGCGGTGAGCTGGGCAGCAGTGGGGAAGGGAGCACAGGCTTCAGACAGAGACCTAAGCTCAGATCCAGCCTCCCACACAGGCCCCTCCATGCCTCAGGCTCCCCATCTGTAAAATGGGGCTGTAAGATAACACACGTGAAAGGAGCCGCCTCTTCCTTTTAAAGGGCAGCTCTACCTACTTCTGCTTCTTCCGTGCCCCACAACGAATCAGCAAGGTGTGTGCTAACATTACAAATGAGGGCACAGGGCCGGGGGGCACCAAGCTGCTGAGTACCCAGGAAAGGATTCAGATCAGGTCTCTCTGACCTGAAGGCCCTCACCCTTCACCAATCAGGCTACAGCATTCCCAGCTGTGGCTGAGGCCCAGTTCTAAAGCTCTAAGAAAACCTGGGTGGGTCCCAGCCCTTGGGACCCACCTCCTCCAGGGCCATTCCGGCCCCACCAGTCTCTCCTATCCCAGGACACCTTCTTCGCCTCCTGGGGATGGCTCCTGCAGCTGGAACCTCCCTGCACCCTCCCAGGATCCCTTTCTTGCTGGCAGCTTTGCATCATAGGCACCAGTGAGGCATACGGCAGGGTCTCAAACACAGGATTAGTCCCAGCTGCCACCCTGCAGGGCACATCATCACCCGTTACCGAGCTCGGAAAGTGAAAGCACTTGCTGTCAGAGATGCAGAGTTACCCAGGGAGATGGGGGGAGCCTCCTTCCCCACCCCCCGCCATGGTCTGGAGGAGAACGGACAACCATCTGGCTCAGCATCGTCTTTGCTCACTGTGCCTGGAGGCAGAGGGATGGGGAGCCGGAACAGAGGGCATGGCCCTCCTGGGAATGAGGAGTTTGGGGAAGTGGGGAGGGAGGTTGTGGAGACATGCAGGAGCGGAGGGAGGTCTGCTGTCTCGCCAGTGAATTGCTGGACGAGAACATCATATAGCAGAGCACATGGAGGGAGACAGATACAGCTAGAGATGCAGAAGGGGCGGAGTTGGGGAGGGGATGGAAACCTGGTTTTCTGTCTCAGAACCTTGGGCATTGGGGGTGCTCAGACTCCCCAAGAAGTGCTGCCAGCAGCCCAGAGAAGCCAGACACCTGCGGAATATCTGGGAATACTGGGCACAAAGGTGGGCCACTTGTCTACACCCCAGTCCGTTTGCTTGAGCTTCACGCCCTGGCCCCTGGCTTCCCTCTCCCCAGCCCTGCATGGTGCCCCTCTGTGGAAAGAAGCACGCTCCAAGGGCTTGGGCCCTGCTGGTGTTCAGGACACTGAGCCAGGAGGAGCGTCTGATTTGGGACGCAGCTTAGAAACATCTGGTGTCCTGTTTCTTAGCCAACGGAGTGCAATCGATGGGGAAAACTGCAATTCAAAGAGATCTCACTTCTCACTGTCTGATTTTAGAACCTTCAACCTGTCCCTTAGTTTCCGCAGAGCCCAAGTTCTATAGACAAGTAACATGTACTCCTCACAGCCACACGTAAGTTATGAGTGCTAGGGAGCTAATGCAGGCAGAACTTTTTTAGGGCAGGACTTTTTTAGAGCAGGACCTGGACACCATGAATGCTTGGTATTAGCTACTATGATGATTAGTATCAGGCAGAAGGAACAAGCAAATGCCAAGATCATGTAGCAGGAGATAGAGGGGGGACCTGGGAGTGAGAGAGAGAAACTGTGTGAGAGCTAGGAAATGCAGTCCAGAATGATGCCCGAGGGGGTGGGACCTCAGGGGCCAAGGCAAGTGGAGGGCTGAGCCTGTGGCCTAGAAAGCCCTGCCCCACTGTCCAGCTCCATGGTCTCTGGGATCTACTGGTTTCTACTTACCCTCTCCCCCCCACTACCCCTCTCAGCACCTAGACTGCTCTGAGAATGAAGGTGCTAGGAAGCCCTTCCCATGCTGCTGTGAGGAGAGGCCCTCCTACCGGGAGCCACCCCAGAGCTGTCTGGTACATGGTCATGCACTCCCGGCAGGGTCAGAAGTGACACGGGGCCCGGAGTGCTGGTTTAATACCAAACGTAGTCCCCAGTTTCCCTGGAGCTATTTTTGCTCAAAGTCCTTTTCTAGGTGGGATCCCAGAAGAAGGAGGTACTGTGTGTCCCTCCCAGCCCTTGGGTGCCCTAATCCGTGTCTTACTGGTCAAGAGGGTTCCTGCAAGTATGTGGACAGAACTCGGAAAAGCTGGAGTTAGCAAAGACGTGAGCCCACAGGGTTCTGGCCCACTCCACCTAAAGTCCACACCATGACCTCAGGTACTGCCCATGGCTGGGGGCTCCACAAGCCTCTCGGGTCATCCCGGAGGTGTCATCTCTACTATCTTCTAGCAGTGTGACATGTCAGCCCATCTTTCCAGGCCTCCAGTTTCCTTAATGGTAAAATGGTGATAATAAGATGCTACTGGGATTAAATGAGTTGAGTACAGTAAAGCTGTGCCCGGTCCATAAGAATAAACAGTGGCTGTCGCCCTGCGCGCCCATCTCTCCCACCCCCCGCCATTATAGTAGTCATCAGCATTCTTAGATGACATGGTTGACATTGAGAATTAGTCTCTCTTCATTGACCTAGGATGATGTTTCTTTAAAAGTGGTTCTCAAGCAGCATCTGGGTTAGTAATATGACTATAACTCATACAGTTACTACTACTACTATTGATACTACTAAGATAACTACTGCCACTACTGATAATAATTAATAGTGCAACTCCTAATATTACTCCTACTTACAAACACTCCTACTGATTATAGCTAGCATTATAGAGCACATATTAAGTGACAGATACGATACCATCTTAAGCACTTGACTTATTAACTCACATTTCTCGCTATACTTCTGTTGATCAGCAGGGAAGGGATATAAGAGAATTATGAAGGAGTGCCTTATGTGATTGAGGCTCCTGCCTAATAAGAGAGGCAAAAACAAGACAAGGGGGAAAAAATAAGCATGAACCAGCAGATAGTGTTAGAGGAAGCTTGGTCATCTGGTACTTCGTTAGGTCAGCTCTCAGGCCCTGCCGCTAGCCTGGAGTCAATCCCAGCTTAAGTGTTGCTTACAAGCTGGTGGCCTCAGTCATTTAGCCTCTATGCCTCAGTTTCTTCTCAGCACAGGACCAGCAGTGCAGACTGCATAGGAGTGTCGTGGGGATTGAGTTAGTATGTACAAAGTATCAGTGCTTGGCACACAGTATGTGTCAGTCATCATCATTTTCTTTTCCTGCTTCTTCATCATCATACTCACCATCCTGTTCCAAAGGATCTTGGAGAAGGCTGGCATCCTTGGAGGGGGGTGGGCATGTTAAAACAGACTGGGCTTCTAACTGGGCCTTAAAGAGCAGCCACAAGACACTGGGACAGATGAGGTGTGGGCAGCAGAAGTCACAGAGGAATTTTGATGCTTCACAGTGTGTATTTCGTGACATGGATCTATTTTTTTTTTTTTTTTGGGCTACTCTGGGCTCTCACTGCTGTGTGTGTGCAGGCTTTCTCTAGTTGCGGCACGTGGGGGCTACTCTTCGTCGCAGTGCACAGGCTTCTCATTGCAGTGGCTTCTCTGGCTGCAGCCACAGGCTGTAGGTAGGCACACAGACTCAGCTGTTGCAGCCCTTAGGCTCTAGAGCATGCTAGCTTCAGTAGTTGTGGTGCACGGGCTTAGCTGCTCTGTGGCACATGGGATTTTTCCAGGCCAGGGATCGAACCTGTGGCCCTTACATTGGCAGGTAGATTCTTAACTACTAGGACCTGGACAACCAGGAAAGTCCGGATCTACATTTTTTTTCAAACACATAATAGGTGTATGTGTGTGTTTTTGAGTCATCACTGGTTGCTGTTTGTCTAGGCAGATACTTCTAGGTGGGACTTGAGTGGTTTCCCGTGGAGACCTGCATTCTCAGAGGTGTGTGAGGATCAAGCCAGCCCCTCCTCCTCCAGCCACATGATCTGAACAAGTCTCCTTACCTTCTGAGCCCTGGCTTCCTCCTGTGTAGAGTGAAGATCCCAGCAGTACCTGCTTCCTGGGGGAGCCTCAAAATCCTGGGGCAGGGCTCCTAACACACATGAAGCCCACAGTGAGGAGAGGCCCTTCTTTGTTCCAGTCCGGATGCAGGAGGGGGCTGTTTCCCCTCAGATGAGCACTTTACATAAATAGGAGGCACCCGCAGATAGGCTGAGTGTTCAGTCTGAAGAAATGGGCTCGTTAATCTTTTGCTCAGCTTGCGAAAGTGTTTTCTTATCAAATAATAGAGATGATGGCAGTGATGGCTTTGTGCTCCTGACTTGTGGTTCCCTTAAATACCATTTCAAGAAGATTTGCAATGTTAAGCTCTTTTCTTTCTACTCCCCCCTTTTGTGCATTAAATTTCCATCTGTTTACCCAGAATGGAAGTAAAAGAAATAAAAATAGCTATTGGGTGAATTAAGTACTTGTTTCCATGCACTCCTCAGGCTGGTGCGTCCAGGGACCTCTGAAGCCACTTGTCTATGGTCTGCAGTGCACACAGGGAGCCATCCCTCCACCTCTAATCATTCCCCATCCTTCTGTCTCCTTTTTATTTTTCCCCAAGCACCTTCCTCTGTCTAAAGCTACCTTGTCTATGGATTTGCTTACTTCCTTTTCTTCCCTCTTCTCACCCCCTAGAAGGTAAATGCCAAGGGGCAGTGTTACCACTGTGACTCCGGCACATAGTACATTCCCTGGCACAGAGTAGGCAGTTAAGTATTTTGTTCAGTGGATAGGCTATAGAGCCTAAAGGTTGGACTTTTGGAGTTAGAAAGACCATCAATGGGGTCTCTGCTCTGCCATTGATGAGCTGTGTGACTATGGGCACGTTAATTTCTCAGGCCTCAGTTTCCCCAGATTTTCATGAAAAATGGCTTGATCTGCTTGCCAAGGTTTTTGTTGGGATCAAATGAGGTAATCCATTGAAAGGACTTAGCACAGAGTAAGCTCTTCATACATGGTAGCTGCTATTAGCTGTGTAATTACTATTTTCATAAACCTGTGAAAGGACTCATAACTAAACTGTGTTTAATGCTTAAATAACCCAAAACAATGGTGATTTTAAAAATCACATCTACTCAAAATGCTTGTTTTCTTTTCCTCTCCTATATACCTCCTTCAGTCTCTGCCTTTAATTCCCTCTTAACTCACTCTGACAGTAGCCAGTGAACCAGGCAAGTGACAGAGATGAGGTAGACCAGATGGACCAAAGGACTAATTCAGCTGGGAGGTAGACCAGATGGACCAAAAGACTAATTCAGTGAAGACTGTTTTGGGCAGAAATATGTACAAACTTTGGATTTATCACAATCCACCGTCCAAGGATCTCAAAGAACTCTAAAAACTGGATTTCATCCACCCACTGGTTCACAAACCAAGCAGCAAGTCAAATGCTCCAAAGTCAGTGGTATACTTGTGTCCCAGGCCCCTCACTTGCTGGTTTGGTCCCAGTGCCTACACAGGACAGGCTGCCACCATCAAGTGTTAAGTGTGGGAGTGGTATGAACTGATATATATTTACATGGGCTACAAACATCTGGGGGCTTCCCTGGTGGCTCAGCTGATAAAGAATCTGCCTGCAATGTGGGAAACCTGGGTTCGGTCCCTGGGTTGGGAAGACCCCTTGGAGAAGGGAAAGGCTACCCACTCCAGTATTCTGGCCTGGAGAATTCCATGGACTATATAGTCCATGGGGTCGCAAAGAATCAGACACGACTGAGCGACTTTCACCTCACAAGCATCTGGACAAAACTTTTTTTTTAATATTTATTTTTATTTTTGGTTGCACTGGGTCTTGTGGCTGTGTTCAAGCTCTCTCTAGTTGCGGCAAGTGGGGGCTACTCTCTAGTTGCAGTGTATCGGCCACTCGTGGTGGTTTCTCTTGCTGCAGAGCACAGGCTCTAGGGTGTGATGGGCTTCAGTAGTTGCAGCTCACAGGCTTAGTTGCCCCATGGCATGTGGGATCTTCCAGCACCAGGGATCAAACCTGTGTCCCCTGCATTGACAGGCAAATTCTTAACCACTGGATCGCCAGGGAAGGCCTGGACAAAGCTTAATGGCTTATGAAGCACTTTATAACCACAGCTCTCTAGAAATTCCTCATAAGCTCTCAAAGGAAGGAGCAGACCGAGGCCTTATCCCTCAGCAGAGGGCAAGACAGACACCCAAAGTCACAGCTAGAAAGAGACAGCTCTGAGCTTAGACAGGGAAAGCCAATGATAAGGCTACAGTGAATTCACGATGTTGCAGGCGATACCTCCCTTCGCCTTCCAGGGGAGAGAGAACAAGACCCCAGAAGCTGGTCCCTCCATCAGCACCTCCTGTGACTTGGGCTGCTCACTCTCAACTACTCCGGGCCTCTTCCCCCACAGGCTTGAGTTTGCTGGCTCTGGGTGGCCAGCACAGGTGGGCATCCATCCAGCTTTTGAGAAGGATTGGGCCAGGGATGGGGGCAGACAGAGGAAGTAGCAGTGCCAGATAACAGGGGCTGGAGACAGGATCCTAGCCCAGCCGTTGACAAGTGCCCCAGGGGCTGCCTGTTGCGTATGACTTCCTGTCCCATTGTTGTGCCCACTAGTCCCCACCGGGAAGGAGAGGACCGGGAACTGCCGGGCCCAGGGATGTTTTTATAACACGTAGCCACAATCCCCTTTGTCTACAGCATCGCCTGGCTCCCAGAGAGAGCCTCAGTGCTGGGAAGTCCCAACTCCAGGGAATGGAGTTTGCTTTCTCAAAGAAGGCAGCTTCTGAGGCTGAGTGTGGACTTTCCAGACCCCCGGGGATGGGACAGGATAGGATCTCAGACAACGTCTACAGTCACATGGGCTGGGCTCTGGCCTGCTCCTACTTGCCTGCCAGCCAGCTCCCAGACCTGCCTCCTCCCACAAGACCAACGCCTCTGACTGCCGCCTCCTTTGCTGTTTTCATATTTCTGACTTGGCGAAAGAAGGCTCTTAAGGGGTCCAGAGTGTTTCCTTGGGGCTTTGGGCCCCAGCCCAGCACCCCAATCCCTCCTGCCTTCAGTGCTGATGAGGCTGTGGGCACAGAGGCTGGAGGTGGGCACAGCAGGCCTGTGGGTGCACTACGGTGACTCTTTTCTTCCTCGTGCCTGCCTTCCAATTCTCCACCGGCCAGGGGCTCAGAGCATTTCATGCATGACAGTTTGGTCTCTGGAAACACCCTAGGATCTCTCATTTTAGAGCCAGACAGATCACCACTGGCTAGCTGTGTGACCTTGGACATGTGCCCAAACCTCTCAAAGCCTTGGTGTCCACATTTGTAAAACGCAGACTAATAGTTATACCTCCCTTGCAGGGTGGCTGTTAAAGGGTACAGTTTGCAGAATGGCCTCATGCCTACTTGGCACATAGTAGTTCAGTTCAGTTCAGTCGCTCAGTTGTGTCCAACTCTTTGCGACCCCATGAACCGCAGCACGCCAGGCCTCCCTGTCCAACATCAACTCCCGGAGCCCACCCAAACTCATGTCCATTGAGTCGATGATGCCATCCAACCATCTCATCCTCTGTCATCCCCTTCTCCTCCTTCCCTCAATCTTTCCCAGCATCAGGGTCTTTTTCACTGAGTCAGCTCTTTGCATCAGGTGGCCAAAGTATTGGAGTTTCAGCTTCAACATCAGTCCTTCCAATGAACACCCAGGACTGATCTCCTTTAGGGTGGACTGGTTGGATCTCCTTGCAGTCCAAGGACTCTCAAGAGTCTTCTCCAACACCACAGTTCAAAAGCATCAATTCTTCAGCGCTCAGCTTTCTTTATACTCCAACTTTCACATCCATACGTGACTGCTAGAAAAACCATAGCCTTGATGAGACGGACCTTTGTCGGCAAAGTAATGTCTCTGCTTTTTAATATGCTGTCTAGGTTGGTCATAACTTTCCTTCCAAGGAGTAAGCATCTTTTAATTTCATGGCTGCAGTCACCATCTGCAGTGATTTTGGAGCCCAGAAAAAATAAAGTCTCTCACTGTTTCCACTGTTTCCCCATCTATTTGCCATGAAGTGATGGGACCAGATGCCATGATCTTAGTTTTCTGAATGTTGAGCTTTAAGCCAGCTTTTTCACTCTCCTCTTTCACTTTCATCAAGAGGCTCCTTAGTTCCTCTTCGCTTTCTGCCATAAGGGTGGTGTCATCTGCATATCTGAGGTGATTGATATTTCTCCCAGAAATCTTGATTCCAGCTTGTGCTTCCTCCAGCCCAGCGTTTCTCATGATGTTCTCTGCATAGAAGTTAAATAAGCAGGGTGACAATATACAGCCTTGACATACTCCTTTTCCTGTTTGGAACCAGTCTGTTGTTCCATGTCGAGTTCTAACTGTTGCTTCCTGACCTGGATACAGGTTTTTCAAGAGGCAGATGAGGTGGTCTGGTATTCCCATCTCTTTCAGAATTTTCCACAGTTTATTGTGATCCATACAGTCAAAGGCTTTGGCATGGTCAATATAGCAGAAATAAATGTTTTTCTGGAACTCTCATGCTTTTTCAATGATCCAGCAGATGTTGGCAATTTGATCTCTGATTCCTGTGCCTTTTCTAAATCCAGCTTGAGCATCTGGAAGTTCACGGTTCACGTATTGCTGAAGCCTGGCTTGGAGAATTTTAAGAATTACTTTACTAGCGTGTGAGATGAGTGCAATTGTGTGGTAGTTTGAGCATTCTTTGGCATTGCCTTTCTTTGGAATTGGAACGAAAACTGACCTTTTCCAGTCCTGTGGCCACTGCTGAGTTTTCCAAATTTGCTTTCATATTGAGTGCAGCACTTTCACAGTGTCATCTTTCAGGATTTGAAATAGCTCAGCTGGAATTCCATCATCTCCACTAGCTTTGTGTGTAGTGATGCTTCCTAAGGCCCACTTGACTTCACATTCCAGGATGTCTGGCTCTAGGTGAGTGATCACACCATCGTGATTAACTGGGTCATGAAGATCTTTTTTGTACAGTTCTTCTGTGTATTCTTGCCACCTCTTCTTAACATCTTCTGCTTCTGTCAGGTCCATACCATTTCTGTCCTTTATTGAGCCCATCTTTGCATGAAATGTTCCCTTGGTATCTCTAATTTTCTTGAAGAGATCTCTATTCTTTCCCGCTCTATTGTTTTCCTCTATTTCTTTGGAGTGATCACTGAGAAAAGCTTTCTTTTCTCGCCTTGCTATTCTTTGGAACTCTGCATTCAAATGGGAATATCTTTCCTTTTCTCCTTTGCTTTTCGCTTCTCTTCTATTCCTAGCTATTTGTAAGGGCTCCTCAGACAGCCATTTTGCTATTTTGCATTTCTTTTTCCTGGGGATGGTCTTGATCCCTGTCTCCTATACAGTGTCATGAACCTCTGTCCTTAGTTCATCAGGCAGTCTGTCTATCCGATCTAGTCCCTTAAATCTATTTGTCACTTCCACTGTATAATCATAAGGGATTTGATTTAGGTCATACGTGAATGGTTTAGTGGTTTTCCCCACTTTTTTCAATTGAAGTCTGAATTTGGCAATAAGGAGTTCATGATCTGAGCCACAGTCAGCTCCTGGTCTTGTTTTTGCTGACTGTATAGAGCTTCTCCATCTTTGGCTGCAAAGAATATAATCAGTCTGATTTCAGTATTGGCTATCTGGTGATGTCCCTGTGTAAAGTCTTCTCTTGTGTTGTCGGAAGAGGGTGTTTGCTATGACCAGTGCATTCTTTTGGCAAAACTCTATTAGCCTTTGCCCTGCTTCATTCTGTACTCCAAGACCAAATTTGCCTGTTATTCTAGGTGTTTCCTGACTTCCTACTTTTGCATTCCAGTCCCCTATAATGAAAAGGACATCTTTTGGGGGTGTTAGTTCTAGAAGGTCTTGTAGGTCTTCATAGAACTGTTCAACTTCAGCTTCTTCGACATTACTGATCGGGGCATAGACTTGGATTACTGTGATATTGAATGGTTTGCCTTGGAAACGAACAGAGATCATTCTGTCATTTTTGAGATTGCATCCAAGTACTGCATTTCGGACTCTTTTTTTGACTATGATGGCTACTCCATTTCTTCTAAGGGATTCCTGCCCACAGTAGTAGATAAAATGGTCATCTGAGTTAAATGCACCCATTCTAGTCCATTTTAGTTCGCTGATTCCTAGAATGTCGACGTTCACTCTGGCCATCTCCTGTTTGACCACTTCCAATTTGCCTTGATTCATGGACCTAACATTCCAGGTTCCTATGCAATATTGCTCTTTACAGCATCGGACTTTGCGTCTATCATCAGTCACATCCACAACTAGGTGTTGTTTGCTTTGGCACCATCCCGTCATTCTTTCTGGAGTTATTTCTCCACTGATCTCCAGTATCATATTGGGCACCTACCGACCTGGGGAGTTCATCTTTCAGTGTCCTATCTTTTTGCCTTTTCATACTGTTCATGGGTTTCTCAAGGCAAGAGTACTGAAGTGGTTTGCCATTCCCTTCTCCAGTGGACCACATTCTATCAGACCTCTCCACTATGACCCATCCGTCTTGGGTGGCCCGGTCCTCAGCAAATCTTAGCAGTGTGGCTTTACTGCTTTACTGCCCAGGCCAGCATCTTCCCTGAAGCTGCAGTTGGGCTGGAGGTACAGAAAGCATGATCAAATGCTGGGAACCTTTTTCTCTGGCTGAGTTGGAGTGCACTGCCTCTACAGTACAGGTCAAATTCACTGGTTACCAGTTGGGAATGTCCTCCTTACACACATGCTTCTCTGCCAGGCCTCAAGAGCCACACCCCCTACCTCTTCCTAGAAGTTTCTGGAAACTTTTTTTTTTAATCCATTCATCACATGCTCATTTGTGTCCAACTCTTTGTGACCCCATGGACTGTAGCCAGCCAGGCTCCTCTGTCCATGGGATTTTCCAGGCAAGAATACTGGAGTGAGTTGCTATTTCCTCCTCTAAGAGATCTTCCTGACCCAGGCATCAAACCCTCGTCTCTTGTGTCTCCTGCGTTGTAGGTGGATTCTTTACCACTTGAGCCATTGGTTGGATTGATTGATTTGGGTGTGCTGGGTCTTAGTTGCTGCACTTGGGATCTTCGTTGCTGTGTGTGGCATGTTTTAGCTGTGGCACATGGGATCTTAGTTCCCTGACCAGGGAACCAACCCAGGCCCCCTGCATTGGGAGCATGGAGATTTAACTAACCACTGGGCCACCAGGAAAGTTTCTTCTGGAAACTCTTCACCTGACTGTGTGAATGGGACGCCTTTCTGCCTTAGACTCTGGGTATGGGAGAAGGCAAATGCTGTGTGATGATTCCCAACTGAATCCAGACAGGAATACCTATTCAGAGACTAAATAAAAGACCACACCCCCACCCCACTGCCCAGCAGGTGTCCGCGGGATAAATGGAGCAGGACAGCTAAGCCATAGCCCCCCCCCCCCCAAGCCTGACTTGTTGGCCGAGGTCCATGAGTGGTGACAAGCACCCTCACCATGTTTTGAAAGCGTTGTGTTCAAAAGAGGAAGCTTGTATTTGAACGGGCTAGAGGCCCTTGCCGGTCTGACTTCTTTCACATGGTGAAAGAGCTGTGGTCTCTTGTCAGCCATTGCAGATGCTGAGCCTAGGTGATTGTCTCTTGCATCTTCATGCAGCAGCGAGCCCCATGGGTGAGGTGTGGCTGGGAGGCCAAGGGAGCCACACCCTAGCCAGGTGGAGAGAGGCCTGCTTTCACCCCGCTCTATTCCAGGTGTGTGGGAAGCAGAGATACTCGGCCGGCTGGGCCAGCTGCTGGTCAGGCCACCATGCAGGAGGGCCTTGGCCTGAGAAACAGGCCAGATAGATGCCTTGAACCTCGCAGCACTGGGAGCCCTCCCTGTTGGGAGGGAGAGGGTGGAGGAGTGCAATCTCCACTGAAATCTGTAACATCCGCCCACATAACGGGCCACCCTGGAGTCAGGCCCAGTTATCAAAGACAGATGGCTGTGTCCCCTGAATCTCAGCTTAAGGCCACGTGGACATCTGCTGAACCACACCTGCCATTCCCTCCCTGGGACAGCTCTACCCTCCCAGAGAAACTGCCTTAGCCCCAGTCAGCCGAGCTCCCCCAGGAAGTGGTTCCTGGGTAGAAAATTCTCCTGTGAAATGGTTATCTTTTCATCAGGGAAATATTTTCTTTCTTTTCTGAAGAGAACCATTTGTTAATACCCAAGTCAGCTCAGGCCTCCAAGCATGGAAGACGAAGTGCTTCCCCATTTCATGAGCTCATCTGGCTGATTTAGAGCTCCGGGACCCTGCAGAGAGCGCTAGAGTAAGAGCGGACCCCTGAGAACATGTTCACAGCTCTGTCTCCAGGAGTGAGAGACATGCTGTGCATTTCTAAATTCAAAAGTTGAGTCTCTAACGTGGGCTTCTGTCCTGAGGGATGGGCAACAGCAATCTCTGCCTTCAGAGAAAGTATAGTCTGAGGAGAAAGCAGACAAGAAGAAGGCAAACAAACAAAATGATTACAACTGGTGTGTGTGTTGGGGCTTCCTAGGTGGCACTAGTGCTAAGGAACTTGCCTGCCAATGCAGGAGACATAAGAGATGTGGGTTCGATCCCTAGGTCGGGAAGATCCCCTGGGAGAGAAAATGGCCACCCATTCTAGTATTCTGGCCTGGAGAATCCCATGGACAGAGGAGCCTGGCGGGCTACAGTCTATGGGGAGGCAAAGAGTCAGACACGACTGAAGCAAGTTAGTGCGCATGTGCTGTGCAGGAGCAGAATGGAGACCAGGCCCAGGGCTGGTGGGCAGAGAGGGCCTCCCACTGCCTGGAGGGGACCCATGAGCCAGGCAAGGTGCTTTACCCAAGTGCTAAATGCTAGGGTGACCAGGTGTTTGTGTTTGCCTGAGACACTTGTCTCTTATGCCTGCTCTTCCAGTGTTGGTGGCAGGAGCACGCCTCTTCCCTCTCAAATGTGGTCCAGCTTGGTGACAGATCACACGGTTACCATGCCTAATACTCATCATTCCCAAGATGAAAGAGGTGGTGTAGGGTCCAGAAAATGGGAAGTCAGAGTTAACTTACTAAGCTAGGTGGCAGTGGAGGGTACTATTTGGGAGCTTGGACCTTGGGGATACCCTGCCTGGGACCACCTCAGTTTCCTCATGTGTAAAGTGGGACAATAATAATATTTGTTTCCTAAAATAGCGATGAGGATGAGATGAGTCAATAGATGTAAAGGGCTTAAAACAGTGCCAGGTGCTTAGCAGATGCTCTGTACACACTAGCTGTTTGTGTTCCCCGAGTAATCCTGGCTGCCCCAGGAGCTGGGCCAGGATACCCCAGGATATCCCGATTGCTACACTATTGGCCTCCCATCCATAGCTCATGTTGAGGTTCCCTGACAGGCAACCAATGGGAAGAGGTAGGGAAATCATTCGCAGCTAATCATGACTTGGTTGTAATCTAAATTTATATCCATATGCATATCTGAGTAAGTAGAGGTTTTTCTGGTGCCTCTAATCTGTACCAGATGGGTTTTAATAAGAAAAGCATATTTCCCTGAAGAAAGCCCTAAGCCCTGCCTCTCACAGAAGTCATCGGACCCCAGGTGGAGATTCTGCCAGGGGTCAGCTGCCGGGTCCAAGGCCAAGGGGGTGTGGGGGGAGACAGTCCTCGGAGTCAGAAGGGAGATGCCTGCTCAGCTCTGACTCCAAGCTGAGCCAAACCACTCTGGTTTACCAAGCCATTCTAGAAAAATAATTAGTCCAAGATGTGAGCCAGACTAGAATCGCGTCCTTTGTGCTGGGAGTGGAATCTGACTTCATTTGGGACAATGTTGGTTTCATTCGCCATCGATGTTTTGGCTTGGTGTTAGGCCACCGCAGCCCTCCGGAAATCTTGGGGGACCTAGGGGTGAGGGCCTCAGAGTTGGCAAAGCAGAGCCAACCTTGACTTTCCCAGAGCAGTCTCTGCTTGAAGAGCTGGCACTTGATTGGGAAAAGGTTGGCATCTTCGCAGGTTCCTGACAGTGCCACTTGCCAGGCCCAATCCAGACAGCATGGCACGGTGGGGTGCGGAAGCAGTGTGCTTCCGAGCAAGGTCCTGCAGAGAGAAGGATTGGAGGGAGGGTCACCCTAGGGCTCAGCAGTAGTCCTCGCTGAAGGCAGGGCAAAGTCAGTGCAAAAATTTAGGGCTGAGGGTGGGAGGCCAGCCCCTCCCTTGACCATCATCTGTGTGGCTGGTCCTTGTGAGATTCCTTTCCTAGACTGAGGGTCCTTACCTCGGGGTGGGCTGAGCTTAGACAGTGATGGGGACGTCTCCTTACGGAGCTAGCCTAAGGCATCGTGGGCCTCCCCCAAACCCTCCCAGCCCCAGGAGCCAGGCCTGTGCCCCAGGGCCCCCTCTGCTCCCAGTCAACAGTGAAAGTTAAGAAACCGTGGCCCAGGTTTCCCAGGGCTGAGCTCAGGCCGGGTGTCAAGGGCCTACCCAGCCAGTGGGCACCTTCCAGACCCTCTGCCTGAATACTTGAACCCAGTCCTCATGGTGGGTACAGAGGGGACATATCTACTGGCCCCAGACTTGGCCTGCCCAGTGGGGACAGAGGCACAAGGTCTTATCATGCCTGGGCCTCCAGTTCCAGGCTTGTGCCCCATCTGCCAACCTGACTCTCTCCCCAAGGCCCCTGCCCACCTCAAGGAAGAACAGAGCCTGCTTTGAGCTGGAAATCAGAGGCGTTTCCTGTTTCATGTTGTTAAGACATCGCTTGTGGGACTGTAATCCCAATAAATCATACGCTTGCTGAGTGGGGCAGGGTTTTTTGTTTTTTTTTTCCAGGCTGCAGGGACCTCTTAAAACCAAAGCCTTAAGAAGTTTATTCTCTTTCGTTTCTTTTTTAATGGGAAAAAATGGCTTTTGCAGGCCTGGTCCTGGTGAGGGTCCTTGTGAGCTTGTTGGCTTGATGGGCGCAAATGTTTGATTAAAGAGGGAAAAGAGAAACTGAGTCACGACACTTGGGGCTGGTCTCCCTGTTGCTGCTGAAGGGTTCTGTGATGAGACACTGGGCCTCCCGGGGCCTGTTTCCTCCTCTTTACCCCGCTTCCTGTTAAAGGCCCACTTTCTTTGCTATGTTTTATGAGTTCTCCACATGACATGAATTGCTATTTTATGCACACAAAGACAAATGCTCGGAGTCGGTGACCGTTTTAAGTGGCCTTGTTTGTCACAGTAGCAGCCCGACCGGATGTGTTTGCAAGTGTATGTGTGGTGTTTCCGAGGTTAGGCCGCCAGCAGCACTCAAGGACTGCAGCTCCCTCACAGTATCCCATGCCCATTCCCTCACCCCTTTGCTTGTTCATGACCCCGTGGCCCCTGGGTCTGTGTTGTCCTTGCCCCTTCCCCCGTCTAGGGTTCTTGATGGCCAAGGCCCTGCACCACCAGAAATAGTCTCCAGATCACACTCGACACAGTGGTTGCATTTGTTGCTCTGTTTTATGAGCTGGGGTGGAGTGGGTGGTGGGCAGCTCGCTGGCAGGGTTTTGCAAGCTTTACATGTTTATACTTGCAGGAAGGTTGGGGGTTGTGGAGAGGGAATTGGCTGGGCTTGATGAAGGCTGGAGCTGAGGCATTTAATAGTAGCCTTTCCTGCTATTATGTATTTTTTCTATCAACAGACACTAAAATGGTAGTAACAGCTAACCTTTACCAAGAACTTACCATGTGCTAAGCACTTTATGTACATACTTCTGGCCGTCATGTGAGGTGGCCCTATTATTGATACCCATTTTGTTGATGGGGCAGCTGAGTCTAGAAAGAGAAGATAACTTGCATAGGATTATAATTTAATTCATCAAGAGTGCAGTGGATTGCAGCCTAGGGCAGTCTCCTTCCAGAGCCCGTGTACTTGGCCTCTGTGCAGAAGGTACAGCTTTTATCTTACAGAAGCTGTGACATAACAGCAAAAGTGTTTCTCATGATGGTAAGTGTTTAGAAACCACTAACCTAACCCCATCTTTAAAAGAAAAACAGGCCCAAAGAAGGTAATGATATGCCCAAAGTTATAGACTCAGTTCAGTGGCTTCTAGAAACGAGGGTTTTCTCCCAGTGAAGATTCAGTCTGGAATCCTCAGATCCTTAAGCCAGGAGTGTGCATGTAAACTACACATCATTCTAGAATTGACTGGACCAGGGCAAGATTCCCAGCCCCACGCCTGAGAGCAGCCTTGCCTTAGGGCCAGGCTGCATTTGTCTAAGGCAGCAGTTCTCAAAGTGTGGTCTGGAGACCCTCTGGGTCCCACAGACTTCTCAGGAGGCCCCAGGGTCAACATTATTTTC
Source organism: Okapia johnstoni (assembly GCA_024291935.2). Taxonomy (NCBI): domain Eukaryota; kingdom Metazoa; phylum Chordata; class Mammalia; order Artiodactyla; family Giraffidae; genus Okapia; species Okapia johnstoni. The sequence goes on from CM044325.1 coordinate 14,944,603, forward strand.
ATAACAATGAGATGTTATTTGCCTTTTCACTCATTTTCTTACAAGTTCCTAGGCAGTTTTCCAGAGACTGTGTGACATGCAAGCACAGTAACACTCTGATGGCTGACAGGATGTGAGCCTACATATTCAGAGGTTTGAAGTTCTCTGTTGAAATTTCTGATACAGTAATTAGTGATAGAACATCACACATAAACAAGAGCTCTTTGAGGGCCTCAATAATCTGTATAAGAGTACAAAGGGGATCCTGAGGCCAAAGCACTTGAGAACCACTAGTCCAAGGTGCCAGGCCCAGCAGAGGGGACAGTCAGTGGCTCGCAGCCCAGCGCAGCCTGGCGAAAAGGCAAAAGGAGGGAAACAGGCCTTTTTCTCTGGGAGGGAACCAGAGAGACCCTGGGGGTGGCACATAGCCAATCATTCCCAGCCTTGCTCCTCTGGAGCCCTTTCAGCCCGTGTTAGAACACAGCCGTGGCCAGTACAGATGGGAGTTTTTATAGGGATTTTCCAGAATGTCCAGTAATGCAGGCCAGCTTCTCAGCATGTGCAATGGGCTAGATGAAATAGCCTGAAAGGAAATAGTAGCCTGGAGCCCACAGGCCAAGGGAAGGATGTTACTGAGAAAGTCCATGAATTGCTCTTCATTTTACTTTCCTGTGGACCACAGGTCAGCCCGTGGGTAGGCCAAGGAGAAAAGCCTGAAAGGATCATTTGGGGGGCTGCAGTGGCCTTGGGTGTGGACAAGTGGGCACCAGTCAGAGGCATAGTGATAGCCCTAACCCTGGAGTATTTTTGTATGTTGAGAATATTAATCAGTGTGCAATTCAGGGAACAGAAACCACCCTAGGTGTTCTAAACAGGAAGGGATTTAATGCAGGGAATTGTGTGCCAAAAGAATCATTGTATGGGCTCAAGGAGCAGGTTTAAGGCTGAACCTCCAGGAATGACTCCAACCAAGAACAATACAAAACTTGCTGTCAGGGAGGCTTCTCCCTCTGAGAGAACCCCAGAAACTGCAATTCAGGACTGAAGCTGGAGTCGAGAAGGTTTTGCTGTTGCCTTCAGAAGCAGTACTGCTGTCTCTGAAGCACTCAGGAAGTTGGGAAATGGACCCTGGAATGCTCTACAGGGGGAAAGCCATACCTCATGTTTTATGACTTGGTCTGCTAGTAGAACCAAGCAAAGAAGACACAAAGAGGACCTCAGCCTCACATCCATTTATCAGATCTCATGCAGCAATGTCTTAATGGTGAAGTCTAATTACAAAGGAGTCTGGGAAATGTAGTTCTCAGTTTTCCACATCTCCAGCTAAGTTGGTAAATTGGAGGCTTAATGAACCAGCCCCCAGTATCTGCCCACCAGTTACCAATACTCCATCTTTTCACCCGGAGAAGGCAATGGCAACCCACTCCAGTACTCTTGCCTGGAGAATCCCATGGACGGAGGAGCCTGGTAGGCTGCAGTCCATGGGGTCGCTAAGAGTCAGACACGACTGAGCGACTTCACTTTCACTTTTCACTTTCATGCATTGGAGAAGGAAATGGCAACCCACTCCAGTATTCTTGCCTGGATAATCCCAGGGATGGGGGAGCCTGGTGGGCTGCCGTCTCTGGGGTCGCACAGAGTCGGACACAACTGAAGTGACTTAGCAGCAGCAGCATCTTTTCACGTGCTGAGTTGTAAGAGGCACAAGCCTGGGGAATGAATCATGACACCATCTGATTAAACTTCATGGTTTCCTGAGTTCCCTCTCGGATTTCCCGTAGTGCAGCTGGGAGATGCTGCTCAGAGCGTTTGTGGCCACACTTGGCTCTTTGTCTTGGCTGTTGGCCACAATAGGGAAGAATGGCTGGCACATCCGTGAACTATCTTTTTGTTTACCCTTTAATCTCCAGTGCTGGTGGTTTAAATAAAGCCTTCCCCTTGAATCAGAAGGACTGATATGTAAACGTATGTCTCTAAGCTTGCATTGCAGCACTGTGGTGTAAGAACTGTAAAATTCCAAAATATTTGGGGGGAATTCAAATGGGCATTCACAACCAAGGAAGATCTTATAAACAGGAGGGTAATTCACAAATGAATTGTGGTTCCTTCCTGGATTCTACAAGCTCCCCATTAAGAGTCCTGGAGTGGATTGCCATGCCCTCCTCCAGGGGATCTTCCCAATCCAGCGATCAAACCCAGGTCTCCAGCATTGTGGGCGGATTCCATCTGAGCCACCAGGGAAGCCCAAAGTGCACTAACTGTACCAATTGCTATGGTGACAAGGTGGCCATAGGTTGGGAAAGGCTTATAGCCCTGGCCTTCAGGGATGCTCCCACTCTTAACTAGTCTACATTGTTCCCCTGAGAAGTGTATGTCATTTTTTTTTCTGGGCAGAAAGAGGACTTGGTCCAGAACTGAAAATTGAGATATATTCTGCCACATTCCTGATGCTTAGCCATCCTTTCAGTATTCGACTTAACTGAGGATCTGTTGTGTCCAGGCCCTGTGCTGGGTATACTTTGGAGAACCAGGGATGGTGGAAGCATCATTTTTGTCATAAAGAGGAATAGTCTAGTCAGGAACATGAGACATATTCATTCTAGAATAGCATTCTAAGGGATCTTGGAGAAGGAAGAGTATTTTCTTTGGAGAAGGGGTGTGGGAAGGCTTCTGGAAGAAGTGGCATTGGAACCATTCCTTGATGGATAAAAAGGATCTGGATGGGCAGAGGTGAGAGCTGGTTCATTCTTATGATGAGGTGGGAACAGCCAGGGTGGGCTTGAGAGCCATGAATGCCTGGTGGTCTGGTGTGTCCTGATGAAAGGTTTGAGTCAGGGCTGGAAAGTAAGTTGGGGTGACGTTATGAGCATCCCTGAAGGCCAGGGCTACAAGCCTTTCCCAACCTATGGCCACCTTGTCACCATAGCAATTGGTACAGTTAGTGCACTTTGGGCTTCCCTGGTGGCTCAGATGGAATCCGCCCACAATGCTGGAGACCTGGGTTTGATCGCTGGATTGGGAAGATCCCCTGGAGGAGGGCATGGCAATCCACTCCAGTATTCTTGCCCAGAGAACCCCCACGGACAGAGGAGCCTTGTCGGCTATAGTCCCTGGGGTCACAAAGAGTTGGACATGACTGAGTGACTAACCACACAGTATACCAGTGAAATGATTCAAATCTAGGTATATTTTCAGAATGCCAGAACCAGGACATCAAAATAACTTCCAAATGAGCCACTTTTACAAATCCCACCTGATTATCTTATTAAATAAATAAATAAAAGGCATTCTTTGCCCTCAAAGAGAGAAGCTTTGAAAACTTTGAAGATGACCTAAGCTTTTGGAAACCTTAGAAAAGTCTCATGAGGACATGTTTAGGTGATTTCATGCAGGTGGTTTATTCAGGAGCTGAGGAGAAAGGATGGCGGTCTTCCTTCTGGAGAGAGTACCTTTCTGCCTGTCTGAGGGACCTAATGCATGAGGAGCTCAGGGTATCAGAGGGAGTGGGGGTGGGGGATGAGGTGTGGCAGACATGAAGCCAAGGCTGTCAGGGCCCCTCTGCAGCGTGAGGTCTGCTAGGCTGTGGAGTGTTCTGAGGTCTCACTGGGAGGAGACCAGAACAGGTAGGACAGCTTGGCGGGGAGGGCAGGGACTGGCCCTGAGTGGCAGAGCCACCATAGTGCTCCACCAGGGGGCAGTAGTCACCTTCCTGTGAATGTCGCCCCCTGGTGGCCCACAAAACACCCATGGCAGGTGCCCCCTGAGTTTGTAGCTCTGAAGCCTTGCTGAACTGCCTCTCCCAGCCTCCTAGCTGCCTCACACCATGGCCATGGGTTCTGGGTGCGACATACGCCCCAGGACTCCCTCCCTGGAGGACCTGGAGCACCAGGCCGGGGCCTCCCAGCCTGCCACAGAAAGTGACTAGATCCACCTCAGCCCAGGGGTCAGTTGGGGGAGCGGCTGTCAGCCACGCATGTAAAGTGTGGTATATGTCATCTCATTTGGCCTTCCAGTAGTTCTGAGAAGTGGGGATCGCCTCGTCTCACAACTAAAGAAGGAAACAGCCTCGGGGTGTTGTCTGTGGTGATGAAGGGGCTCAGCTGCACACCAGGGTCTGTGGGACTCTTTCCTCTGCATCCGAGCACCCTGGAGAGCCCGCCTGAATTCTGTGGAGGGGGCAAGAGTCCCCAGTACCTCTTGGGCCACCTAAGGCCCTCAGGCTCTGCTCGTGGCCCATGACAGGAATTCCTTCCAAGCCCTGACAGAGCTCCTGTGGAAGGGGACAGATTGGGGTCTCCATGAGGAGGAAGGTCAGGTCCTCTCCACACCTCATGACTCTCCCCTCACAGAAGCCTCCATGGCTGTCCTGAGAGTGGGTGCTGAAGGGGGTCCCTGCCCAGGCCTGACCCTCTCTCTCTCTGCTTCCCCCCAGGCCCTTCATGCTGCTGCCACCTCTGATGGAGTGGATGCGTGTGGCCATCACGTATGCGGAGCACCGCCGCAGCCTCACCGTGGACAGCGGTGACATCCGGCAGGCAGCCCGGCTGCTGCTGCCCGGCCTGGACTGCGAGCCCCGGCAGCTCAAGTATGGAACCGGGGAGGAGTAGGCGGGGAGGGCCTGGGTAAACCCGCTGCTCCCTCACTCTCCTGGATCGGGAGGGAGCCGAAAGCAGGGGCTGCAGCCCACTCATTGGATCTGCTCTAAGGCGCTCTCTATGTGAGCCCACCTGTTAGAACTGATCTGTTCTGGACCTGGGCTGCTCTTCAGTGCGTCTTCCGCAGCCACGGGTCTGGCACAGAGCAGACTCCCATTTGCATTTTGGGTGAGACAGCGCTCACAGTGGGGCTATTTGGGGTACACAGCAGAGTGGGCCCTCCTCCCTGCGGTTGCCACCACTTTCTGGGGCACTTCCTAGCTACAGGCCAGTGCTCAGCTCTCCTATTTTATGTGCATTTTCTCAGTCCTTTGACAACCTCAGAGAAGAAGGGCCTTTAACACCCATTTTACAGATGGAGAAGCTGAGGATCAGGAGGAACAGTAACTTACCCACAGATGCTCAGCTAGCAAGCTGACCATGCCCGAATTTGAAGCCAGGCCCACGTGGCCCCAAGCCTGGGTCCTTAGTTTCCTTCCAAGTGTGCCTCTGTTGTGTTGGACTGGCCTCTTGAAGTTGTTCCAGAGGAACGTTCCCCTGGCCATCCTTGACCTGGGAGAGCCTCGCTTCACCCTTCCCCTCTTCTGTCTCCATTGTAAATGCCACGACCTCATCCTGTGATGTGTTGTCTACTCTGTGGCCCAATTAAGGCTCCAGGCAAAAGCCACCTATCGAAGCCCATGGTGCACCCTCTGCAGACCGTGGCTGTCCTTGGTAGGATGGCTTGGCTGCAACTGGGAGTCTGGTCCACTCTCTGCTGTCTCTTTGGTGCTTCTGGGCCTCACCTGGAAGCACTGAGGGGAGAGGATGGAGCATCGAGGACTGGAACTTGGCCTCAGTGACCATTCTCGAGAATGACTACAGCCTTCTCCATGCAAAAAAAAATACACAACAGAGTACCGTGTGTGGCCCAAGCCCCAGCCAGAGCGTCTTCCTCCTCAGAAAGTCCCCTGAGAGATCATTTTGTGGGGGATTTCATTTCTGATCATTGACAGCTCAGAGCACTTCTTTAACGTGTTTATAGAAAAGCTGAAGCGTGTGCTCTTCCTGTCACTGAGCACGACAAGGCCAGTCACAGCCGATTAGATAGTAATTCCCAGTCCTCCCATCCACCCCATCCTCACGCCACACATCAGCCTAGCACAGCGGTGTCACCTCTCATAGCGAGGTCGTGTCCTAGCAGAAACAGCTAGGCTTACATACCTGGTCTCTTCTGCGCAGACCTGAATGCTGTTTCAGTTCCTTCCGGAGGCTGGATGCCCGAGCAGCTACTGAAAAATTCAACCAGGACCTGGGCTTCCGCATGCTGAACTGCGGAAGGACCGACCTCATCAGCCAGGCGATCGAAGCCCTGGGCCCCGACGGGGTGAACACCATGGACGACCAGGTGCGTTCCGAGTGCTCCGCCAGCCAGGCTCAGGACCAGAGTCCGCAGTGATGAGCGACTGCAGGAGAGGGTGGTTCAGTCTGTTCTGTCCCAGACCTGAGACCCACCCACTCAGCTGTGTTTCTAAGAAGTGGGTTACTCCCAAATCATACTCTGCCATCTACGCAGATGGCCAACCCAGAGACTTCCCAGGCACCCCTTGGAAATCGTTTGTAACGGGCATCCAGCTTCCCCTCACTGGAAGGCTGGAGGCTGTCCCAGATGGTGCAGGACTGGGAGAACATCCAGAGAAATCAGCTTGATAGCAAGTGGGGGATAATGATCACTGAGCATTGTATTAGGGCATCCTGTGTGCCACAATCCAGTAGAAATCCTTGCCTTCATGAGTTAACATGCTAGAGGAGGAGACAGATACTAAGAAACACAAAGACATGAAATGCAGAGTATGTTAGTGAAAAGTGCTGCTGCATTAAATGAAGCCAGAAAAGGGGACAAGAAGTGTTGGAGGTGATGGAGGAATTTTAGGCAGACTTTAACTGGAGTTTTTTGACCTGCTTTCTTTTTTGTTTTTGCTGTGAATAGCTGGCATTTATGCAGCACTTCCTGTGTTCCAGGCACTGTTCTAAGCACTTTGCACAGATTAACTCATTTAATCTTGACCACAGCCCTGTTATGTAGGAATCATCCCCATTTTATAGATAGGGAGACTGAGGTACAGAGCTCACACAACTAATGAGGAGCAGAGCTGGGATTAGAAGAACCCAAGCAGGCCACCCCCAGGCCCTTCCCTGCCTGTGGGAGATGCAATTTTTATTTGATGCAGTTGCATGAGCTTCCCCAGGGTAGTTTGGAGCTGTAGTTTTGAAGTCCACACGGAAGCTTGAGGGAAGTTAAATGGCAGCTGAGAGGTCACATAGAGGTCACGTAGCACTCTCAGATGAGATGGTGACACGGTAGAGGCTGTGATGAGGTGCCTGGTGAACCCAAGCCAGAGTGGACTTTGGCAAGTCAGGCAGGAGCAGTCAAAGAAGGAATCTTCCTGAGTCATGCTGGAGGGAGGGGGTGGGGGATGGATGCAATGGAGAGGAGTGGGGGAAGGCATCCCAGGGAAGGGAGATGCTGGGAGCCAGAGCATTGGGGCGGGACAGTCAGGCATGTGCTAGGACAGGAAACCACGAGGCTGAGGGAGTTGCTGCAGGAGGGCTCTGGGAGGTGACAGGCTGGGGGTCGTATCTCCCCAAGGTGCCTCTGTCAATGTGGGCTCCGGGACTTCCAGCCTGGGGGAGACTTCTTCCTCCAGCAGCAGGGTGGGGAAGCCCATGGATGCCAGCCTCAGATGGGCCTGGAGTTCAGTCCTCCCATCATAGCTGTGGCAGCTCAGACAAGCTGCTTTACCCCTGGAGCCTGTCTCCTCACCTCCAACTTGTGGGATAACAGAGCCTGCCCCCTAGACTTCTGCATCACACCTAGTAAATGCTCCATAAAGGTGCCTCCATGTTTATTGGTGTCAATAGGATGATTATCCTTGAAATCTGTCCATCAGTGTCTCTTGATTTAACCTCTTTAGGGGGAGGGACAAACATGCAAAAAAAGTAGTTTCTCCTTCCAAGACACATCAACTGGCTTACAGTCTGAATCGCATACAGACGTGTGGAGAAAAAAGAAGTCAAGCTTGTGCCAAGGGGAATAAAACAAAGTCAGGTTCTCACTCAGTGGCTTTTGTCTCAATGCCCCAGTCCTGTTTGTTCCCTCAGCCTCGGTGTTTGTAGAATGATCTGTGGGGTAGACAGACCTCTCAGCCATGATTAATCTCGGGCCATTTCTTTATCTCTGGGTGCTAGGCAAGGATTTATGAGGTAAGGAGATCTTGTCTACACACAAATAGCCTAATAAATAACATCGCGGGACTCCAGACAAACGCTTGCCAGCATCCAGCTGTGGAATAACGCTTTCCACTGTGGCCTTTGCTGTTACTGGCCACAGAGAAGATTCCCGGCCAGGGGGCAGCTCCATTAACCGCCCACCTAAATTCGAGTAGGGATTGGGCCTCAGCTTTCAGAAAAGCTCAGAACTGCTCACAGCACAAGACGTTCACGTCAACCTCTCCACCCTGTGTGAGATGCCTTGGGGAGAAGAGCTTCTCGGCTCATGCAGGCCTGGGTTCCGTCTGAGTTCATCCTCTTACATACTGTGTGACTGTGGGGCAAGTCAGTCCCCGTCTCTGCTCCTCATCTGTGAAGCGGGGATAATAGCAGAACCTCCCCAGTAGGGATGGTATGGTCATTAAATGAGATGATACATGTAAACCACTTCACACAGTGATTTACCAGCGCAGGGCCTGGGGTGGATTTGGAAGTGTCAGTGTAGCAAGGTAGCCGTGATGGTGGTGTTGTGTTATTTTAATTAGTTAGCTCATCCTTAGTTAGCTGGGCCAAGCACTTTATACATAGTAACTCATACTCTTTACAACAACTCAGTGAGGTAGATACAGTTGTTATTCCCATTTTTAAGATAAAGAAGCTGAGGCTCAAAAAAGTACAAGTAACTTGTACAAAGTTTACAGCAGGGGTTGCCTTTGTACTGGAGTCTGGCTGTAGGGCCTGTGACCTTTGACCCTCTGGTGACCTGTAGTGTTCATGGAAATGTCCCCTACTCATCCTTCAGGTGTCATATGTCCCCTGAGCCTGGAAGGGGCAGGCCAAGCCCCTTCTGTCCAGCACAAGACCCAAGATTGTTCCAGATGAGCAGCTGGCCAAGCAGGAGACCTCAGGGCAGACACCTATGGAACACATGTCCTCATGTTCTATTTCCAGACAGTTTAGCATCTGCGTTTGCTTCACTTAGGGTATGACGCCACTGATGTATGCCTGTGCTGCTGGGGATGAAGCCATGGTCCAGATGTTGATTGATGCCGGAGCCAACTTGGACATCCAGGTGAGAAAGCCCCAAAGGGCCGCACTGGGCCCCCAACCCAGTGAGAGAACACCCTAAGGTCTTCATCATCCATGCTGGATGTGATGATTTGGACAACAGATTAGATATGTCTCAGAGGACTGGAAATATAAGCTACACAGAAATCATAGTTAGCAAAGATGGTTTTTTCCCAAGATTCAGGCTTTCTGCCAGAGAAGGGAGCTCAGAGGGAAGTCCATTGGAGAGAAAGGCCATGATTCTGTTACTGTAGCCCCTTTCCCCTTTTATCAAATTAGTCCCCAGCCATCCCTACCATCTCCAGACACTTCTTGCTCTATTTCCCTCCAAGGCATAAAGTGTTCCCCTTCTGCCATCTCTCTGCCCAGGGCAGACATCACTAATTGAACAAACATCCCTTTGAGCCTTGTCCACAAGGTACTCCAGGCAGACATTGCCAATAGAATGTAGAAAGCACTTGAGTTGACCCCTAGCCACCATCCCTGCAGGGCTCCCCCTTAGCTCAGGCCCCTGGGTCACCTGCCCAGGAATGTCACTCACCTTGGAAACATTGATCCCTTGTGGCATTTTCCCAGGTTCCAAGCAACTCTCCCAGGCACCCTTCCATCCACCCTGATAGCCGGCACTGGACCTCGCTGACATTTGCTGTGCTGCACGGACATATCTCTGTGGTCCAGGTGAGCTCCTGCCAGGTGTGCCGTGTGCCCCCAGCTTGCCAGATGGGCTGAACCCCAAGCGTAGCCCCAGCCTCACATGTGTTGAGTGGGATCAGAGACACCAGAGGTATTGGTTAAGGCCAGCTCACTGGGTCAACAGAACAGAGACCCAACTGGTCTGCCCCAAGGAGCAGGCTCTAGTGAGCAGGCTCTAATGTGAGATTTTAGGGAACAAGATTCAGGCCCAAACAATACCAAGCCTGCCTGGCCTCCCTGCATCTGTGGGTGAGTCTTGGGGTGTTGCTAGAATCTGGAATCAGTGCAGATGTGCTCCGTTTCTTTCCTCCAACCATCCTTCCAACCCTTAACTGTTCTTACTCTCTCGTGAATTCTATGGCTTATACTAGGCTGTCCTTCTGGTTCTGCCCCTCCCCGTTAGCAGCCATAGTCTCTCAGCATCTCAGCCCCTGAGAGAAGACTCAGATTGGCAATGCTCGCCTGTCAACCAAGTCACGCCGTGCCCACCTTGGCCCCAGTAGCTGTGGCTGGCTGAGGGTCGGGCCAAGCCTGGAAGTGGAAGCCGTGGACGGGCCATGGCAACACTGCCACTCAGCTCCCAGACTCCTTCACTCCTCAGGCCTGCAGGGTTCCAGCACTCCTTCCTGGGAGTTCGCGTGACACCCTTGCCATCTGCTGGATTGCGAGTCCCTCGAGGGCAGGGGTCATGTCAGCCTGTTCGTCTCTGTCCACACAGCCCTGGCCTATACGAGAGATTCTGTAGCCGGTGGTCAGCTGGTTGGCTGCCACATCCTGCATGCTTTTCAGTGACTGTCCTCCTGAGACCTTGAGCAGAGTTCCACCCTGGCCCAGACTGGCCTGCAGGGCTGTGGCCGGAGCTTGTCTGGACTGGTGCCCAGTTTCACCCTGTCGGGCAGGTCTCTGTCTTCCTCCGCTGCTTTGGTGCTCTGGCTCAGACAGCGCTGCTGCAGCTGCTGTCTGACTGATGAGAGCCTCCTGCCAGCAGCCACCCCCACACCCACATTGTGGGGAGACTGAAAGGGCAGCCTGGACCCTTCGCACCTGGTCCCAGCTGAGGGGTGGTTAGGATTGCCCTAATTGATCAAGCACAGTTTCTGAGGAAGCTTAGTCTCTGCAAACCTGGGAGGTTAGAAAGGTGGCTCCCTCCAGAGTAGCCAGTCAGGAAAGGTGAGATGGACTAAAGTTACCTGTTGGTGGTGCTGATACCACCCCCGCCCAAGGCAAAGCCAGCTGCCCCAGCGGGAACTGCTTGGTATCTGTTAGCCCTGCTCTGTCTGTGCCCTGCAAGGCCTGCCCTTGCCAGAACTGGGAGAGGCCACCTGGTGTCCCAGACAGCCAGATTCTGCTCCAGCCCTGCACTGCCCAGCCTTGGGCAGCTCATGGAACCTCTTTGAAGGGAACCCTAGAAGCCACTGGTTACTGAACCCCTATGGAGAACTGAGCACCTCTTCACTTAATCCCCAACAATGTTGCAAGGAAGGCCTCTCTCCTATTTTCTAGATGAGGAAGACAGAGGGTTGGAGAGTTGAGATACCTCCCCCAGCTCACCCACTTGCTGGTGGCCAGCACTGCCACTCAGCTCTGACCCTATTGGCTCTGCCTTTTCCACAACCTCTGCTGTGTCAAGAGCCTCAGATTCCCCTGGTTGATTGGAGGGTGTTACCTTCTATTCTTGGGCTTCCTGGAAGGTGCTAGTGGTAAAGAACCTGGCTGCCAATGCAGGAGATGTGAAAGATGTGGGTTCAATCCTTGGGTCAGGAAGATCCCCTGGAGGAGGGCGTGGCAACCTACTCCAGTATTCTTGCCTGAAGAATCCCACGGACAGAGGAGCCTGGTGGGCTATGGTCCATGGCGTCGCAAAGAACCAGACATAACTGAAGCAATTTAGCACACATGCACCTTCTAGTCTGCTCATCTCTGTGAGTTCTTAGGAAGATCACTGCAGCCAGTTTGTAGGAAACTATTTGAAAGGGGGAGAGAGCTCAGAGGTCCCTAGAGCTCAGGGGCTTGGTCCAAGACCACAAAAAGCAGAGGGGACGATTCTGAACACTTACAGCCGTGAAGGTAACCAGGAGTTTTACCATTCTGGATGCCCAAGGAAGCTGGTTCTTGGTCACATGCCAGGAGGAAACTAAAGGTCCCTCCCCAAAGCCTCCCCTGCACATGGCCCAGACACTCCCCTCCATGCTCAAGGGCCCTTCTTGTGCCTTGGCAGTTGCTGTTGGATGCTGGCGCCCACGTGGAGGGCTCGGCGGTGAACAGCGGCGAGGACAGCTATGCGGAGACGCCCCTGCAGCTGGCCTCTGCGGCCGGTAGGTGCACCACAGCCCTGCCCAGACAGGGTCCCTGACTGCCCTGCGGTTCCACCTGCCCCTCCTCACGGTGTCACCCTGCCTGGCTGAGCTGCACATAGAGACCCTCAAGGCAAGCCTTGAAACCCCTGCTTCAGGGCGCCGGGGGCTGCCCCTCACTCCATCGTCAGTGTTTGTACAGTGCTCAGTGCCCAGGCAGGCCCAGCAGAGGGGCAGCGACGTGGGTAGTGGAAGCATTCCTGGTCCATCTCTTCTTTCAGGGAACTACGAACTGGTCAGCTTGCTGCTTAGCCGGGGCGCCGACCCCCTCCTCAGCATGCTTGAAGCCAACGGCATGGCCTCCTCCCTCCATGAGGATATGAACTGCTTCAGCCACTCGGCTGCCCATGGCCACAGGTACCCACCCGGGGCTTCCTGCCCCCTGTTCTGTGGGGCATGAAGCAGGCTCTCAGGAGCAGAAGAGCTAGGGCTGGAGATCTTTCTAGAGATAGAGGGAGGGGTGGATAGAGGGTAGCTGCCTGCACACCAGCCAGAAAGAAGATACAGGTCTTCAGGCAGCATGGGGGCCCCAGAGGGTGGAGGCCCAGAGACATGGAGTGGTGGGTGCCCAGGGCAGGCCCTCCCATTCCCCCAGAAGACCCTCTGCCTGCAGCCAGCCAGGGCTGCCCCAGGACCCCATCCCTTCCTGTGCCTGGGCTGCTTCTCCATTGCCCGCCACAACCTGGAGCACTAGGGGCTTCCACCCAGACTTTAGCTCCACCATGAAGATGCTCCTGGTGGCTCTGCTAGAAATCACGTCTTGCTCCCGGAGCAGATGGTGGACCCTGCTATTTAGGGGCCAGGCCTGCCTTGGGGTGTGACAGGGCAAAGGTGAGACCAGAGTTAGGCTGCTCTGGGGTTAAAGGGCGACAGGGAAGAGGTGAGTGGAAGACAAAGAGGGACTCCCTTGAGGGACCTGGGTCATCCTGCTGTTGCTCTGTCAGCTCAGTGAGTTAATGGAGTACCTAGTCTGGCACAGCCCGGCCTCCATCACAAGGTGGGAAAGGGATGGGGGAGGGGCAGCAGGTCTTCAGGGAGACGGCTCCACCCCCAAGTAACCTGGGGACCTGCCCATGAGACAGTCATCTGGAGCCCCAGGCCACAGGATGTGACAGAAGAGCCTGGGGCTGGAGCCCTGGGTCTGATTCTGCATCCCGCTTGGTGTGATGTTGAGCAAGATGTATTCATCACCCATGAATACCGAGGTTCCTCTCTCAGGGAGGGTTAAATGCACTGGTACATGGCAACATCAGGATTGCTGGGAGAAACATCAATAACCTCAGATATGCAGATGATACCACTCTCAAGGCAGAAAGTGAAGAAGAACTAAAGAACCTCTTGATGAAGGTGAAAGAGGAGAGTGAAAAAGCTGGCTTAACACTCAGCATTCAGAAAACTAAGACCATGGCATCCAGTCCCATCACTTCATGGCATATAGATGGGGAAACAGTGAAAGACTTTATTTTCTTGGGCTCCAAAGTCACTGTGGATGGTGACCGCAGCCATGAAATTAAAAGATGCTTGCTCCTTGGAAAGTGTGAAAGTGCTGCACTCAATATGCCAGCAAATTTGGAAAACTCTGCAGTGGCCACAGGACTGGAAAAGGTCAGTTTTCATTCTAATCCCAAAGAAAGGCAATGCCAAAGAATGCTCAAACTACTGCACAATTGCACTTATCTCACACGCTAGCAAAGCAATGCTCAAAATTCTCCAAGCTAGAGTTCATCAGCATGTGAACTGAGAACTTCCAGATGTTCAAGCTGGATTTAGAAAAGGCAGAGGAACCAGAGAGCAAATTGCCAACATCTGTTGGATCATAGAAAAAGCAAGACAATTCCAGAAAAACATCTACTTCCTGCTTCATTGACTACACTAAAGCCTTTGGCTGTGGATCACAATAAACTGTAGAAAATTCTTTAAGAGATGGGAATACCAGACCACCTCACCTGCCTCCTGAGAAATCTGTATGCAGGTCAAGAAGCAACAGTTAGAACTGGACATGGAACAATAGACTGGTTCCAAATCGGGAAAGGAGTACATCAAGGCTGTATATTGTCACCCTGCTTATTTAACTTATATGCAGAGTACATCATGAGAAACGCTGGGCTGGATGAAGCACAAGCTGGAATCAAGATTGCCAGGAGAAATATCAATAACCTCAGATATGCAAATGACACCACCCTTATGGCAGAAAGCAAAGAAGAACTAAAGAGCCTCTTGAGGAAAGTGAAAGAGGAAAGTGAAAAGTTGGCTTAAAACTCACATTCAGAAAACTAAGATCATGGCATCTGGTCCCATCACTTCGTGGCAAATAGATGGGGAAACAATGGAATAGTAACAGACTTTATTTTGGGGGCTCCAAAATCACTGCAGATGGTTACTGCAGCCATGAAATTAAAAGACGCTTGCTCCTTAGAAGAAAAGTTATGACCAACCTAGACAGCATATTAAAAAGCAGAGACATTACTTTGCCAGAAAAGGTCCATCTAGTCAAAGCTATGGTTTTTCCAGTAGTCATGCATGGATGTGAGAGTTGGACTAAAGAAAGCTGAGTGTAGAAGAGTTGATGCTTTTGAACTGTGGTGTTGGAGAAGACTCTTGAGAGTCCCTTGGACTGCAAGGAGATCAAACCCGTCAATCCTAAAGGAAATCAGTCCTGAATATTCACTGAAAGGACTGATGCCAAAACTGAAGCTCCCAATACTTTGGTCACCTGATGCAAAGAGCCGACTCATTGAAAAAAAGACCTTGATGCTGGGAAAAATAGAAGTCAGGAGGAGAAGGGGACAACAGAGGACAAGATGGTTAGATGGCATCACCAACTCAATGGACATGAGTTTGAGCAAGCTCCTGGAGGTGGTGAAGGAAGGACAGGGAAGCCTGGTGTGCTGCAGTCCATGGGGTCGCAAAGAGTTGGACACGACTGAACAACTGAACAACAACGTGGGAATATGCAAGTTGGCTGCTATTAGGACGATTGTTGTGCATCAGGCTCTGCATGTGATGTCACATGAGCCTCACATTAACTGGGAGAGGACGATACTGAATCCTGATGCTACAGTGACAGAGCCGTCAGGGCTCAGAGAGGTAGAACAACCTGTCTGAGATCACACAGGATGGCAGAGCCTGCTTGGCCCCAGAGCTCATGACTTCTCAGCAGTACCTGGATGGCAGAAGGGAGAGGTCTTCTGCACCTTTCCCTGACTCACCCGGGGGCCCAGCCTGCCTGAGAAGGGAAGACCATGAGCCCTTTGTGCCCACAGATGCCCCGTAGTTGGCCCGTCTGGGCCACAGGGCACTGGAAGACAGCTCGGCAAGTACCATCCATGGCGGGAGCCTCGGACATCGCTCTCCTTCGTTCCTTTCCCTGCAGGAACGTCCTGAGGAAGCTCCTGACGCAGCCACAGCAGGCCAAAGCGGACGTGCTGTCCCTGGAGGAGATCCTGGCTGAGGGTGTGGAAGAGAGCGATGTGTCCAGCCAGGGCAGCGGCAGCGAGGGGCCTGTGCGACTGAGCCGGACGCGCACCAAGGCCCTCCAGGAGGCCATGTACTACAGCGCAGAGCACGGCTATGTGGACATCACCATGGAGCTGAGGGCACTGGGTGAGGCCACGCAGAGTGCGTGTACACACACACACAGACACACACACACACAGACACACACACACGAGAGGGCCAGGCACACACACACACACACATACACACGAGAGGGCCAGGTGCGCGCGCACACACACACACACACACACGAGAGGGCCAGGCACACACACACACACACACACACACACACGAGAGGGCCAGGCACACACACACACACACACACACACGAGAGGGCCAGGCATGCGCGCACACACGCACACACACACGAGAGGGCCAGGCCCACAGGAGCAGACAGGCCAGGAGGCAGCGGAGTGCAGGGCGGGGCTCAGTCCTCTCAAACCAGGACAGGTGGTGCCCTGAGCCTCAGACAGTCCTCTGTGGGGACATGTCTCAAAAGCCTCAGCCCAGCCCTGTGTCCTCAGGGCCCCCAGCTTCCCTGGTCGAGGTCTGGGATGTGTGGGAATGTCTAGAGCACCAAGGGTCCACATTGCTGGTCAATGAGATACTCTGCAGTACATCAGCCCACCTCCCCACCTCCTTGGCCTGCAGGCCTGCAGACTTCTTTCCTCCCAGGTGGCTGGTCAGACAGACAGACCTGGAGGAGATCCCAGCCCTGCCATGTTCCCTAGTGCTCCTCCCCTGTGAATGTGAGGTTGTCACACACAGCACAGGGCCCGGCGCCCGCTAACTGTGGGAGCTCAGTGCATGATGACAGTGTCGCTCCTCTCCCGGGGGGCCACGACACAGGATCACCCAGCGCTGGGCCAACGGAGCGGGAGCCACACAGCCCTCTGGTGGCAGGCCAGCCTCAGTGCTCTTCTCCATGAAATAGGAATATCACTCCTGCACACAGTCAGTAAACCAGGGATGCTGATGCTACCCGTGACACCATGTCCCCAGGGAATGCCATCGGTCCTTTTAAAATCCACAGTGAGGCTGGGGAGTAGGAAGCAATCTCTAATTATCGGAAACATCGCTAGTTTTTGTCATGACCTTTACAGAGTAGTTTGGGATTACTCTGCGGCCGCAGTGACACACTCCGGGGAACTGGTGAACAGTGATTACGTGGCACTGCGTGTGCACAAACACTCCAGGCAGCCAGGCGCTGGGAAAAGCCCTCGGCGACAGAGCAGGGGTCATTTCAGGCTTCTAGACAGGCATGGGTTCCTGCTGTCCCCAAGTGCCCTGCCTATCCTTCGGGTGTTCGAGTCTCTGGGGCTACCCCTCCTAATTATAAGGGTTCCTCCCCAGTAGGTAGTTCCAGGGCCCGGCAAGCCAGTGGGGCCAATGTGTGTGCTGGGCCTGCACTTGAAGGCTCCCAGGCTGAGCTGTAGATTTTCAGAGCTCAGGCTCCCTGCACTTGGTCTGAAGCCATCCCTCCACCTCATCTGATGGGAACTTGGAGACCCTTTTATGTCTCAGGGAGGCCCGTCAGGGTGAACGAACACTTTCCTTACTGGCTGCACTGAGCCGGGGAGAGGGGGTGCCCCCAGTTGGGCAGGCATCAGGCGCATTGGCCTGCCGGAAAGGGGGCTGTCATGAGGTGAACTCAGTGGTCCCTTTGGGGAACGCTCTGCCCAGGGGGTGACTGCCCTGCCCCTTCCTGGCCCAGGCGTCCCCTGGAAGCTGCACATCTGGATAGAGTCTCTGAGGACGTCCTTCTCCCAGTCTCGGTACTCGGTGGTGCAGAGCCTCCTGCGGGATTTCAGCTCCATCAAGGAGGAGGAGTACAACGAGGAGCTGGTGACCGAGGGCTTGCCGCTCATGTTCGACATCCTCAAGACCAGCAAGGTGAGACGGCCCTGGAGGCCCCGACAGATCACAGGACAGACCCAGAGACTGACACACAGGCAGACAGACCGCAGGATGCAGACAGACCACGAGACGGACCCGGAGACTGACACACAGGCAGACAGACATAGGGACACCCCCCTCACAGGGACGGAAGGACACAGGCACCCCGCAGGTGGACGTCCAGCCCTCACCCAGACCCCCGTTGCCTGACTGCAGAGGCCAGGGGTCTGTGTGGGCCGGAGCCTGGCCAAGAAAGCCATCTGGGCAGTGGTGTGGAAGGACCGGGCCTCCCTCGCCAGACCGGATCCAGGGGGAATGAAGGGCAGCGCTGCACCGATCCTGGCCTGAGGGACTTTTGAAGCTGGCCGGGCATTCCTGGAGCTGTAAACACACAGCCACCAGATGGGGGTCTAGCTGACACCCCTCCCCGCCTCTCCCCCCACAGAACGACTCGGTCACGCAGCAGCTAGCGGCCATCTTCATGCACTGCTACGGCAGCAGCCCCATCCCCTGCATCCCCAAGCTCCGCAAGACGCTGCCAGCCAGGCTCGGTGAGGCCTCCCCGCCTCCTCTCCCGTCTCCCCGCCCTCTCATCTCTGTCCTCCTTCCCCTTCCCAAGTGCCTGGGCGGTGGGCGCCTCCGTCATCCCCTTCTCCTCCCCTCCCCAACAGATCCTCACTTTCTGAACAACAAGGAGATGTCAGATGTGACCTTCCTTGTGGAAGGAAAGCTGTTTTATGCACATAAAGTCCTGCTGGTGACGGCTTCTAACAGGTAGGCAGCCCAGATAACAAACTCTCTGCCCCCCACCCCCTGCCCCCGGGAGAGGTGGGGGGCAGCTTCATTTAGATATGAGGTGACAGGCAGGCTGGAGAAGAGCTTCTGCCCCCAAGAGGGTGGTCACAGAGCAGGGGACCCCCCCCACCCACCCCACAGGGGGCAGAGGGACAGTTACGAGGGGACCCAGAGTTGTCCAAGAAGAGCTGGTCATTGTTCTGGTCAAGCCATTGCTTTTGATGATTAGCAAACATGAATGTTCTAGCATGAAGGTCAGTTTTCCAGCCACAGGTGTCATGGTCACTAAGCTAGAGGGCAGCTGGGACAGATCGGGGCTCAGCCCAGCCGTCTGTCAGCCCAGGACAATGTAAAACGCCACTTGCCCAGAATTCTTTTGCAAGCACAGCAGTGATTTTTAAAATGCTTCTGTCCCCTGGTGACCGATCAGGCGATGGATGGGGCCTTTGCCACGTGGCAGTGGAATAAAAGTCATGTTCAAGCCCCTCCTTGTCTCATCTTGGCTCCAGGTTCAAGACGCTGATGACCAATAAATCAGAGCAAGATGGCGACAGCAGTAAAACCATCGAGATCGGCGACATGAAGTACCACATTTTCCAGGTGTGTGTACCTCAGCGCTGCAGGCTTTTCTAGGGGTGCCCCTTCCCCCCGGGACCCTGACCCTTGCTGGTCCATCTGGTGTGGTCAGCTGTGAGTCGGTCATAATCTTCCCCTCCATCCGTAATACCTTCTATGTTTTGCTGACTTGGTGGTCAGGTTGGAGCAGCTAGGCTTTTCCCAGCCAAGGTAGACTTTCTGTTGTGAGTTTGCAGCTTCAGAGTCTGTCTCATGGGCCCTGAGCTCTAACCACTGGGCAAGGGGTCTGGGCAGCCTGACAGGCATGTAAGGACAGGTGCACACCACACATGCAGCCCGTGAGCCCTTGTCCTGAGTGACCTCCCAGTGCACAGACTTGCCTAAGCACTTGTTGGGAATTCAGAGCCTCAGGCCCCACTCCAGGCCCCCCGACAGTTTAACAAGACCCCAGGTGGGTGGAGGGTGACATGCACGTGAACCGGTGTAGGCCCTTCACTCTTCCCCAGCATCAGACCCTAGCCGTGCAGGCCAAGCAGAAAGAGCCACAGTGAGCCCATCCTGGTTGTGGGAGATGAAGTTCAGGACTTTTGATCTCTAAGCTTCAGAAAACGTCAGAGGTTGCGTGATGGAAGCTCCACAAGCTGGCCGCCAGGAGTGGCAGGCGAGGTCTGGAAGGGACTGGCTGGGGTCTAAGCTGAGCCCCAGTGGGGAGCTCCTTTCTAGAAAGTGGTTTTCAGGCTGTAGGGGTAACCCTTAGGGGCTGAGACAGAGGCCAAGAGGCAGCTGGTATGTGAGCCCAGGACCTGGCCTTGCCCAGGACAGGCTTGTGACCTAATAGGAGAGATCACAGCCTCACAGAAGTGTGAGGAACCCACCATATAAAAGGGTTTAGTCCCTGTCCCTTGTTCCCTGTAGTCATCTCTTTAGTAGTTGGTCACTTATGGGTACCATGGAGACAGCAGTAAACAGCACAGGGACCCTGCCCTCCAGGAGACAGGATTATGAAAGAATGTGACACTGGGCGTGGTGGGGGAGGGGCTGGCAGTGCAGGAAGGGGCACCGAAGCTGTGGAGGAGGAAGTTTCCTGGGGACCAGGGTAGTCAGCCAGGCAGGCATCAGGAGCTCCAGGTAGACGGAGCAATGCATGCAGAGACCACGACCACCAGAGACCACAACCTGTTCAGGAAACGCTCTCTGGGCAAGTCCTGGCAGCTATTCAGAACATCCAGAAATGGGGCTGAGGCTGCCCCCGAGAAGCCACCACATGAAGGGCTTGAGCTTTAACCCAAGGATAGTTAGAAGCTACTATGAGATCACCACCATCACTGACACTTAGCCAGGCACGGTTCTAAGTGCATTTATCAGTTAAGCGTCACAGCACAGTCCAGGGAGGTGCACATAAGTTACTATCCCCCCTTGGTCCATGAAGTGTCGCAAGCACAGAGAAGTTCAATGACTTGTCCAAGGTCACACAGCTGGGAGGTGATAGAGCCAGGATTCAATCTTAGGATGTGTGGAATGATCCAGTTTGCGTGACCTCGCGCACTCTGGAGGGTGAGGGAAGGACTGGAGGGGGGCAGGACTGCAGCCAGGGGACCAGGTGAGCGGCTGGGGAATAATCCAGCTGAGTGATGATGGCGACCCGGTAGAGGCAGCAGGATAAAGGGGTGTGGATGAGGGGAGAGTGGGGGACTTGGCATTAACTGATGACAGGGGTTGGAGGAGGCCCAGGGTCGGGCATACGGGATTTTCCCTCCCCTCTTCCCATCCCTTGAGCCAAACTCCATGGGGAGGGGAGCAACTCTAGAAAGTTGCTTGGCTAAGAAGCCCAAAGTCCAGGTGAGTTAGAGCGTGAGATGGGGTCACGACCCAACACAGGAGGTGGGTCTGGGCAGGGCAGCAGGGATTGGGCAGGAGCTGCGGGTAAGGGCACACATGTGACAAGGGTGACCCCTGCCATCGAGGCTGCATTTGCTCAGCAGGGGATGACGCCCGTGTTAGGAGAGGCTGGGTAGCCCTTGATGACTTCTCAGGGTTGTCACGGGGGTAAACAGAGACAACAGGTCTAACCTCAGGGCACAAGTGGGCCTGCAGCATGTTAGCCAGTGGCCTGGCCCTGTGGGTTCTCTGGGAACAAAGCTCCGCCATCCCGCAAGGGGGTAGGCGGCTGAAGCCATCATTCCAGGGCCAATGCCTCCTAAAAAAAGCCTAAATTTCAGAGCAGCTCCCAGACATCTCATTGCCTCTCACAACACAAAGACAACTTAAGATCATTGTTTTCTAGAACAGGAAACAGAGGCCCAAGGAGATCTAAGCAGTGCTATCTCTAATAGAAATATAATGCTGGGCATATAGGTTATGTAAAATTGCCTAATAGATGAAGGAAAAAGTAAAAAGCAACAGGTGAAATTAATTTTATTCTTCTTGAACTTAATGTAGCCAAAATAGTATCATTTCCACATATAAAAATTTAATGAATTTTTTTTTAATACTAAGTGTTTGAAATGCAGTTTTGACATAACACGTATTAATTCAGAGCAGCCATGTTTCAAATTCTCAAAAGTCACAGGTGGCCAGTGGCTATCGATTAGACATCACAGGTGTAGACTCTTGCCAGGGTCACTGCCGACTAAACCTGGGCCTTTGGGGGATAGCCCTGCCATTCTGATGTGGCTCTTGGCCCCAGTCCTGTCCCTGAAGTATCGGGGCCTCCCTGTGGTCATGCTCCTGGTGGCCCACTCCAGGCAGAAGGAAGCGAGGCCATCCCCGCAGCTGGTCCTGCCTGGGGCCTCACTGGGAGCAGCCCTTTGCCCACTCCAGCCCTGCAGGCTGCCTGCTTTGGGAGGCAGGTAATCCACGACCTGCCCGGGGGGTGCTGGGCTGTGGGAAATTAATGTCCACAGCTGCCTGACAGCAGCCCAGTTCCCCCAGCGAGGCTCCAAGAGAGTGATTCTGGTCCCACTTCCATGGGCTCATCTGCATTCAGATGCCTCAGGGAGAGCCACGTGCCATGAGAGCTGGGCCTGGCCCCGACTAGCTAGGCAGAAGTCCTCTTCTAGGCCAGGAAGAGGAGACGCAAGCTGTCGCCTTTTCTCCCTGGGCCCCTTCCCACCTCGGGCTGCCCTGAGGCTAACATCTAGGAAAGAATCCCTGGAGATGGGAGCCGCCTCACTGCCAGTCCTAGGGAAGGGTGAGGGGCGTCTGCCCTGATCATCTGGGGCTGCCCTGCACCCACTCAGCTCCCAGTGTGGGGGATGGTGGAGGAAGCCCACCCGAGGCACACACTGCTTGGAGTAGTGGAACACAGGTATATCTGTGTAAGATCTCCACCTGAGCTCCAGCGGGGGCTGCGCAAGACCTCTGGGGGCCCACACTCCTCTGAGGGGAAGGGGCGGGCTGATGCCTCCTGGACAGGCCTCGGGCATGGATGCGGTTGGCAAGCCCTCTTCCCTCCCCCTACCCACCCCAGTTTGGGCTCCTTTCCTCTAGACCCTCTGGTGCCTCTTCCAGCCTGGGGGCCAGTCCTAACAGAGCCCGACTGTGCCGGCTGGAGCTGTGTTTACTTATACCCTTGCCAGCTCCTTGCTGGGGCCGTTTCTTCAGCCAACCAGGGAGAATCATTTTTCTTTTTCCAGCTGGAAACTCCCCAGTCTCTAGTGTGATGGCAGAGCTTGTCAGTCAGACCTCAGCAGAACTAAACATAGCCCCCTCCCCAGGCCACCTCATGTGGTGTCGCAGGGCCTCTGCTCTCAAGAACCCCAAGGGGCCCATGCTGGTCGGCAGGGTGACCTTTGGGCCAGGTCCTGGGCCCCAGCGCTGCACTGGCTTCCAGGGGGGCGGTTGGGATCTGGCTAGCACCGACGGGGAGGTCAGGAGTCGGGATTCTGAGGGTGGACGTCACCCCCTCAGAGCTCCATGTTTAGAATTTTGGCAAGAGGAGAAAATGAGTTGTGAGGTGCCTGGTGTGCTGGAAGGAGGGGGAGGGGTCAGCCTCGTCAGCCTCCTTCCCTGGCCTCAGTTTCCCGAGCCATGACGAGTATCTGCCCTCCTGGGCTCACAGGGCTGTTGTGAGGACTGAGGCAAAGCCACTCTGTGGAAGGAAGCTTGCCATACGCATTCCAGGGGAAGCACAAAAATGCCTGATGAGAGTTGGGGGGTGTGCAGATGTCAGCACACAGAGGCCAGGGGGGTGGGCATCTAAGGGCATAGACCAGCCGGGAGTGCCTGGAGCAGCACTTGGGGATGGGGGGGTACTCCAGGGGCACTGGGTGAAGACACTGGCGCTGTAGGTCCACCTGGCGCTCACATGGGGCCTTTTTCCTGCAGATGATGATGCAGTATCTGTACTACGGAGGAACGGAATCCATGGACATCCCCACTGGTGACATCCTGGAGGTGAGGACCTGGCCCGTCTGCTTGGGCTAGGGGAGAGCCCCTGAGCCCATCCACCATGCCTGTGCCCTGCCTGTGCCCTGCCTGAGACATCTGCCAGGTCTCACCCACCCTACTCTCAGAAACGGAGCCTTGGAGACATGAGGAGGGAAGGAAGGGGGTCTCTGCGAGGACCCTCTGCTTCCCTGCATGTCCTCAGTCTTCTGAGCGCGTGGGAAATGGTGCGCCCGTGGAACCCAGCCTCCCGGGCGACTCCTCAGGGTTAGAAAGGGCCACTTGGGAGGATCAGAAGGCAGCAGGTGCCCCCCTGCCCCTACCAGGTTACTGCTTAGAGAACAGACCCGCTGCTGGCCACGTGCCTGGCTAGAAGGTCGTGCAGATGAGCAGGCAGCTCATAGTTGAGGGCCTCCCAACGTGATAAATTCCAAGCAGTGTCTGTCACCTATCAGATAACTCCCGAGGTGTCCTAGCAAATATCTAGATGGCCTGGAGTAGAAATAAATCAAGGCCATTGGACTTAACTGGCAGGTGGGCAGGGAGGGTCCTGGGGGTCAGGAGAGCACACAGCACAAAGGGGCTCTCTGTTCCGTGATACCAGGGCTAAGGGCCTGGCCCTGCTCACCCATGGCCTCTTTTCCTCTCGCCAGTTGCTGTCAGCTGCGAGCCTGTTCCAGCTGGATGCTCTGCAGCGGCACTGTGAGATCCTGTGCTCCCAGACCCTGAGCGTGGAGAGCGCCGTAAACACCTACAAGTATGCCAAGGTGAGAGCGCCCACTGCCGCCCCTGCCCCCCATCACTCACCTTGCTGTGCCCTGGCAGCTTTGAAGGGCAGTGTCACCCCCTCTGTGGCCTGAGGTAATGGCTGCCCAGTGGGGCGGCACAGCAGCTGGGGAGCCGAGCTCTGAGCTGGGTGGACCTCAGGTCCCGTGCCAGCTGTGCTGCAATGGGCAGTGAGACCTGGGGCGGCAAAGGGCTGAGACCCTCCAAGTCTACTCGAGTCTCTCCCCAGCTTGGCCCTCCTTAGTCTTACTCCTCGCAGCAGATGCCACGGTCACCTCCCACACCCGAAATGCATCAGCCACCCCTCCCCTTCCCTCTACCTCCACTCTCCCTGCTCTTGGACGATCGCATTGGCCTGGCCTCCAACACTTCCTAGCTTTCGCCCTGCAGTCCACAAGGCTCTTTGAAAAGTGTGAAGACCCCGCCACTCCCCTACTGAAACTCTTCAAAGGTTTCCCACTGCAAACTAAAGACCTAGCCCTTATCTGTCATCCCTTACGAGGCCCCCAGGACCCTCTCACATCTCCCCTTCCGATGCCTCCCTCTCCCTTCACCCGGCCCCCATCTCTCTCTTGTCTCCACCCCAGGACTCCTGCAGTCCTCCAGTAAGTCTCCTCCCCCAGGTGCCCCCAAGTCACACACCTCTCTGCCCCTTCGCCCACTCTCACTGCCTCAGAGCGCTGACTGCTGTCCGTGGCCACCTGGCCTGGTTGGTTCCTTGGCTTCTCTTGGCTCCCTGATCTGGAACATCAGTTCTCAGCGAGCATCACAGACCTGGGCCTCGGGGCCTGCGCCAGGTGCCCAGCCCAGAGAGGGCGCTCAGTGTTCAGTGAGCATTTTACCACATGAACACTTGTGTGCTGGGCCTTATGCTGCACATCCCACCGTGAACAGCCCCTGCCCTTAGGGAGGGAGCTTCGATCCCATGGGGATGATGACTGCCCCTCAGCAAGCCATCAACAGCAGGACTCAGGCCGAGAACAAGATGCCAGGATGTTCCTGGTGGCACAGCTGGGATTTGAACCCAGATCAGTCTAACCCGAGGAGATGCTCATGGAAGCAGTTCAGATGAGGAATTCAGTTGCCCTAAGGTGCAGAGATAGGACCTGCCTGCCTCCCTGGGTCTGGGGCTTGAAGCTGGACTTCTGCCCATGAGTACAATTTGGGGGCAGTTTCAGGTGGGGCTGTGCTGAAGCTGTGGGTCTCACCCCTCTCCCTGCCCCCACAGATCCACAACGCCCCCGAACTGGCCCTGTTCTGTGAGGGCTTCTTCCTCAAGCACATGAAGGCCCTGCTGGAGCAGGACTCCTTCCGGCAGCTCATCTACGGCCGCAGCAGCAAAGTGCAGGGCCTGGACCCGCTGCAGGACCTGCAGAGCACCCTGGCCGAGCGCGTGCACTCGCTCTACGTCACCTCTCGGGTGTGAGCTGGGGGGGCGGCTGGCTCTGTCACTAGGCCTCCTGGCGGGTAAGAAAGGCTGGGAGCTTCCTGGGGGTGTCTGGGTCAGCACATAGCCAGGACCAGTGGACACACTGGGGCCCTGCTGGGCTGAGACTGGTTACCGGCACTCTTAGAGCCAGACTTGGGCAGGCCCAGAGCCTAACCATTTGTTCAACCAGTGATGAGCCAAGGGCAGGTGTGGCCACAAGTGGCCCTTCCCCACACCTGCCACTTGCTTGGACTGGAGGGCTGCCATGCACTCACCCTTGTGTGCCCCTCCTGGAGGCCTGCACCGATCCCGCTCTGCTCGGCACAGCTTCTGGTCGTGCCCTCCAGGCTCTAACCAGCCCACCCTCGGGGCCTCGGGCAGCTCAGTCTGTCCTACATGGGGCTCCTGGGGGGTGTGGGCATCCTTATGAATGTAGAGAATGTATGTTCTATCTGGGCCCCAGGCCATTTCAGTCAAAAGCTGGTGTTTTCCCTCAGTGTCATGTCAGACAAACCTGAACTTAAGGCTGTGCCTTTGGAAGACCTGATGTGGCCTCCAGGGAGCCTGAGGATCCTGCGAAGACGGTCCTTTTCAGTCTATTTCCTTGGTGTCTGGGCTCCTTTGGGCAGAGGGACCGCCGGCTGCTCAGTGAGGAGTAGAGAAGGCAGATTAGTTCCCCCCCACCATCGTCTTCAAAGCTTTTGGTCTGAGCCAAGGGTGGCACGGGCACAATAGAGGCTGGTGGCCTCAGCTTTTGTTGCCGCTGTTGTTTTCAGGGGCCAGTGTAAAGGGGTTGCTTCTGAAATCCTAAGCCTAGAATTAGGCAGAGCCCTAAACATCCCGCCGGTCCAGTCTCTCCAGTGAGAGAGTCCTTTAATTTGGACTGGAGAGCAGGGCCTAGACTTCCCATTGGGAACTGCAGGTCTTGGGGAACTTGGAACTTAAAGGTCAGGGCGTGGGTAGATGGGAAGGACTGGGAGAAAAGGTCCTTCTACTTCCCTGCTACCTGCCCCTGCCATCCTGTAGGCTCCAGGCTCTCCTGGGTGGGGACGCATCGCTGGGCCTGGACCCTTGTCATATTTATGTACCAGACATCGGGGGCGTCTTCCGGAACAGCTTGTGCCGGATGTTCCCTTCGGCTATCTGGCCGTACCTTAGAAACTATTTATTCACCAGAAGCCCCAGGCACTTTAGGAGGTGTCCTTTCAGTCACCTTGAAAAACCCTGGGGGTTTGCAACCCTGGAAAATATTTTCAACTAGCTGCTTGAGCTGGATGTACAAAGGAATAGGCGTTATTTTATTGCTGTAATATTGTATGATACTGTAACTATACATTAATGTTGTCACTTATTGTAAATGTACTATTGTTTTATTAACAATAAACACTTGTTAACAATGACCTTGGCCTCATGGCTCCATTATAGAGGGTTACCCAAAGTTCAGAGCTAGGGAGGAGCCCGTTTAGGACCAGGAAGAGAACCTAGAGCTGACTCCCTGCTTACTTGAGACACCTGTGTCTCAGAGGGAACAAAGCCCCTGCCGGAAGCTGTGCATGGCCAGCCGCTTAACCCCTGCCCTGCGCCACCCAGGACCTGAGCCTGGATCCAACCCTCACTGGGCTTGAGTCTTCCTGTTCTGTCCAATGGGGTAGGCGTGTTCCCATTTGTTAAGTACTTACATGGCACTGAGCTGGACTGGAAGGACGGGAGCCCAATGCCAGGAATAAGCTGTCAGATTTTTCACAGAACTAGAACAAATAATCCTAACATTTATAATGGAACCACAGAAGACCCAGAATTGCCAAAGCAATCCTGCAAAAAATGAAAGCAGGAGGCAAAACTTTCCCAGACTTCAGACAATACTACAAAGCCACAATCATCAAAACAGCATAGCACTGGCACTTATCATATAAAGAGACATATCAATGGAACAGAATAGAGAACTCAGAAACAAACCCACTTACCTCTGGTCAATCTTCATCAAAGGAGGCAAGAATAATGGAAAAAATAAAAATGGAAAAATGATAGTCTCTTTAGCAAGTAGTAGTGGGAAAGCTGGACAGCCGCATGTAAATCAATAAAGTTAGAACACTCCCTTATAACATACACAAAAAATCAAAATGCCTTAAGGAAATATAAGACATAACACCATAAAACTCCTAGACAAAAACATAAGCAAAACATTCTCTGACATAAATCATACCAATGCTTTCTTAGGTCAGTTTCCCAAGGCAAAAGAAAGAAAAGCAAAAATAAACAGGACCTAATCAAACTTACAGGCTTTTGTAAAGCAAAGGAAACCATTAACAAAAAGACAACCTACAGACTGGGAGAAAAATTTGCAAATGAAACTGACAAGGGCTTAATTTCCAAAATATAGAAAGAGCTTTCACAGCTCAACATCAAAACAAAGCAAACCCAATCAAAGAATGAGTAAGACCTAAAGAGACATTTCTCTAAAGAAGACATACAAATGGCTAATAGGCACATGAAAAGATGCTCATCATCACTAATCAGAGAAATGCAAATCAAAACTACAATCAGGTACCACCTCACCCCAGTTAGAATGACCATCAAAAAGTCTACAAACAAATGCTGGACAGGATGTGAAGAAAAGGGAACTCTCCTATACTGTTGGTAGCAATGTAAGTCAGTGCAATCACGATGGAAAACAGTATGGAGTTCCTCAAAAAATTAAAAATAGACTTGCCATGTGATCCAGCAATCCCACTCCCGGGCATATATCCAGACAAAACTTTAATTTGAAAAGGTACATTCACCCCCTATGTTCACAACAGCACTATTTACAATAGCCAAGACACGGAAACAACCTAAATGTCCATCAACAGATGAATGGAAGGGGATGTGGTACATATATGCAATAAAACGTTACTCAGTCATAAAAAAGGATGAAACAAAGCCATTTGCAGCAACATGGATGAACCTACATATTATCATACTAAGTCAGTCAGAGAGACAAATACCATATGATATCACTTACATGTGGAATCTAAAATATGACACAAATGAACATATTTATGACACAGACTCAGAACAGACCTGTGGCTGCCAAGAGGTGCAGGGAGGGAATGAATTAGGAGTTTGGGATTCCCAGATGCAGACTATTATATATAGAATGGATAAAAAATTAGATCCTACTGTATACCACAGGGAACTATATTCAATATCCTATGATAGACCATAATGAAAAATATGAAAATATATAAAGCTGAATCACTTTGCTGCATAGCAGAAATTAACATTGTAAATCAACTATACTTCAATAAAACTTTTAAAAAGACAGCTGTCTTTTCTGCTGTGCCCTGAGCCCCACCCAGGCCCCACAGCCCTGATGTGCAGGACTACTGCTAGGGCTGTCAGAATAGTTTGCAAATCCTTCCACGATCCAATTCTGTGTGGCCCAGCACAGGGAGGAGGAGGGCCTGATGAGGGACACCTGCCCTTTGGTGGCTGCTGCCTTCAGGCCCTGATGAGCCCTTGCTGGCTGTGTCACCAGTTAATGGACCGAGGACCGGAAGCCAGTGACTCAAGTCCAAAGGTTTTCTGGGGTCGGTGGTAGTTTGTCTTAGGTGCAAAGTCCAGGTAGAAACAGAGGTTTTTAAAATGTTTCCCGTCTGAAGCAGGAGGAGAAATTCCTAAGGTCACTGGGAACACTGACTGGAGTGGCTGTGGTTCAGTGACCGACAGGCCAGGACTCTGGAGTTGGGGGACAACCCGAAGACCCCACAGGGTCAGTCAGTCCTGGGAAAGACCCACTGTGGGCTTTGCTGGATGTGGGCCCAGGCGTGGCAGCCTGAGGCCCAGCCTGGGGCCTGGGTCTCTGTGGGGAGAGGGCTTGCCCTGGACCCACGGCGCCCTCTGGTGGCTTCATGTCAGAGGCACACCCCTTAGCACCATCCTCCTGGGCAGAGGCTGCTGCGAAGGAGGTTGGGGGTCCGTTGTCCCTCCCAGCACTCGCCATCTCCAGGGGCTCCCCTTCAGAGGTCTGTGCCCACCCTCCATACAAGCTCCCCCACCCCTGAAGGAGGTGCCTCGGTCAAGTAGGCATCCTAAGAGGCAAGGTCTAGTCACCAGCTGTCTCCTTACAGCTCAGCCATATTTTCTTTTTAGGGGGCAGAAGATTGAAGGGAAGGTAGCATAAGAGGGGCAGGGCCCCTTCAAGCTTGCGTGCAGCTGAAACATATTCTAAAGCAAGCACTTAAATAATAATTAGAAAAAAATCAGACATTCTCCAAGCAGCCAGGAGAAACTAGCGTGGAAACGGGACTGTCTTGTCACCTTACCTTGCCCCATCAGCCGGGCTTCCTCCTCCAGCCACTGCTCAGAAGCTTGGCGGCTTCTCTTCTCTGCTGCCCACTTCAGGCTGTTAGCAGCCAAAAGCAGGCTGGGGAGAGGACGGTGAACTTCTCCTTAGCAGGGTCCACCTGCTAGGGAAAACGAGGGGGTGGTTTCCTTCTACTCCAGCTGCCCTGCAGGCAGTTGAGAAGCCGGGCTGACTCAGCTGGAGTCTCCACAGGAAACTCGTCCCAACGGGCCACCAAGGCTAAAGCCAAGTCTGCCCCCTGCACCCTGCCCCACTCCTGATACTTTCCTTTCCCTTCTGCTCCTGCTGGTTGCCCCACAGCAGCCAGATTTCTGGATTATCACAGCTTTCTCCTCAGCCGAACCACAGAAAGCCCAAGAAAAAAAACCTCAGCATCTCCCTTTCCCGCCAACCCCCTGCCTTCCGCACAATCTACACCACCTTTCGGCTTTCACCAGTTGTTTAGAGAATGGAGGGCAGCGCCCGCTTCCACGTCTGGAGTCTGAGTCGCCTATTCAGGCCCAGGGGAGGCCAGTCCCACCCCCTCCGGGCCGGGGGACTGGCGGCTGGTGTGCCGGCCTCAGATAATGAGTCTACATTTATCCAAGGTGACGGTCACTCCTCTCCTCCCCTCCCCAAGCCTCAGCAGCCCCCTTTGTGTCACTCCCGGTCACTCGAGGGTCCTCTGGGACTGTGGGGGACAGATGAGCAGTGGAAGCACTGAAGCAGGCCAGCACTGGCCCCATCCTGGCTCAGCGGAGTGGCGGGGGGATGAGACCATCGAGGAATCTTCTTTGTTCAGGCTTCTTCGGCCCCTGCCCCAGCCTGGTGGCAGCATTCATAGGCGGCCTATCTGAATTAATTTTGCAAGTGAGATTTCCTGAGACAGCGAGCTTTACAGATGTCACTCTGTCTGGAGGCCAGATGGTGAGGTCTGGGGGAGGAGCGCTTTTTCAGGTTTGGAAGAGAACCCAAGATCACAACCAAGTGCAGAGACCTGTTCAGGAACACACTTTGCAAATATAAGCGCCAAGACTGTACACAGTAGGCAGAACGCTCACTTCCTGTTCATGTGCACAGAGAAGGCCATAGCACAGGCTGTGGTTTTAGAACAAAGCCAGTCCTCATTCAGTCCATCGCAGCGCTTGTGGGTCACAGAGCAGCTCCCTGGGGTTACACGTGCCCCAGAATGCAGAGAGGCTTGGTGAACGCCTGCTCCACGCCAGGCACTCTTCTCTGCTCCTCACGGCAGCCCTTTCAGGCAAGTGCTGTCATTACCACCTGCAGTTTACACAGATGTGGACCTGGGTGGAAGAAAGAAGTGTGCTCCAGGTCACAGCAAGGGCCAGGCAGGGCCAGCATCAAGGCCAGAAAGAGTCCACGGAACAGAGCGGAGGACAGGCTTTGACACTAGAGGTGCTGAGCAAGGACTCGGCCGATCTCGGTCCTGCACCTGTAAGATGATGTGGCTGGAGAGGTTTTAACACACCATCCAGCTCAGATCATTTGGGGCTGTGACTGCATTTTAGCCACTCTCTTTAAGAAAACCCTCTTTGATGGGCTTCCCTTGTGGTTCAGTGGTAAAGAATCCACCCGCCAACACAGAAGACATGGGTTCAATCTCTGATGCAGGAAGATCCCACATGCTGCGAAGCAACTAAGCCCGTGCATCACAACCACTGAATCTGTGCTCTTCTAGAGCCTGTGAGACTAGAAGCCTGAGCTAGAATGCCTAGAGCCTGAGCTCCACAACAAGAGAAGCCACTGAAATGAGAAGCCCTTGTACCACAACTAGAGGAAAGCATTCACAGCAAAGACCCAGCACAGCCAAATAAGTAAATTTTTTTAAAAATCCTCTCTGAAAGGCAGGCTTAGGCACTCACCTGAGAAAAATGGATCAAAAAATTTTTTTCATCTCATTAAACTTTCCTGTAGACTTAATGGGGAGAAGGCGTGGTGGTCCCAGGCACAGGCGGTCAGAATCTGCTCCCCTCCCTGTGGCCATCTGTCCTGGGAGTTGCACATTTAATCCTCTTTGCTCCAGAAGCTCCTCTTCCTTCCCTGTCCACACACTAGACTTCCAGGAAGCAGATAACCTACCAGGGCTGCGGAAAGGATCTATTTGGACTCACAGAAGACAGTCCTTTTAAAGTCTATGAAAAACCAAGGAAGAACAGTAACCAGGGCTACTGCAGGAATTTTTTAGATTAAAAAATATATATATACAGAAGCTGAAATCTGACTCAGGGAGCTCAGAAAGATCACCAGCAACTCACACGCAGAGGTGAGGAGAAAAGTAGATTAGACCCAGAGCACGACAGAGCCAACCTCCACTCTGAACTGTCCCTGCGCCTGGTGACGCGAACAGGGAATGACTATACAGAACCAGCAGAGGGGGAGTTCCGTGGAGCTCCAGTGGTTAGGACTCCAAGCCTCCACTGCAGAGGGCCCGGGTTCGATCCCTGGTCAAGGATGCAGGGTCCAGGTTTCAGTAACAATGGTATCAAATTTGGGACTGGAAAATAGATACCAAACACTTCAAAGTACACATGAAGCCACCACACTCCTGTCCACAAGAGATGGAGGGAACCAAACGACCTGACAGGAGCTAGGCGTGAAGAGAGGCCCAGCTGGCTGGCTTCGAGGTACTGCACCAAGTCCTTTGGAATGACCACAGCGAGCACGGGTCAGCACGGTCAATTCTCCCATAGGCTCCCGGCTCGGTAAGCCCTGGCCACCCTGAGCCTTGATGCCAACACCCTCCCAAGTGCACCTGCAGCCAAGATCCACCAGAAGAAATGAGCCAAGTCAACTCCCAGCTAGGTGCAGTCAACGAGCACACAGGACGCTGGTCTTTCTACAATGTTATTTATTAAAAATAGATTCTCTATCTCCTCTCATCCCTGCTAGCGAAAGGGTCTTTCCCAACATTTTTTTCCCAAATGGATGAAATAACAGGTATCGGGGACTCAGATATCATATTGTTCCCTAGGTTCAGAAGTCAAGCTTTTCTGGGTCACCACTGGGGGAGGAGAAGGTCGGAATATGGCAGTATGGGTCCCAGTGCTTAAACGTGGCTGACGGGGCCGTACGGCTGGACTAGAGCTCCTGGGACTCCAGGCTTCAGGGAGCCTGGGCAAGTTCATGATGACAGGCCTTGATGCTCCGCTCCCCCAGCCGCCCCCAGCGTCTCCAGACAGCCGTGTACTTGACGCTCGAGAAGAGACGAGAGCCAGCACGGCTTCGACACGTGCAGGAAGGAAGAGAGAGAGCTGGGCCCAAAGTGAAATATGAACGTATGGGAAAGGCAGGCCTGGACTCAGTGGAGGAGAGACGGGGCCCGGACGTGTGCTGTTGAGTTCTAAGCAGACCCACTCGGAAGTGACTCTGCCTTAAGCCATGCTCAGCCCATAGACTGAATTCCTGGCCAGCCTCTGGGTTTCCTGGGGACTCCTGTTGCTTTTAATAGTCCAATCAGCTGCCACTCAGTCCCGCCGGAGACAGTCCAGAAAGTTAGGGTATTTCCTTACGAGTCAGCTGCCGACGCCCAAGTGTCTCTCCACTATTTCTTCTGCTTCAGTTTCATATCTTTTTTGTTCTTCATATCTCTGTTTTTCTTCAACTTTTTCTTCTGTTTGGGTTCTTGTTTGGCCTCCAGTTTCCTTTTCTTGTCACTGGAAATGAAAAAACAAGAGTCGAAAGAAAAACACGCTGGATCTGTAACCTCTTGCAGATAGCTCTGCTTTGTCTGAATCTGTCATCTGAAATTTGATGGAAGAATGTGCAATTACACAGACATGTTCCTCTGTAGGCCTGCAGGGCACTGTGCTGGGGGCTGAGGACACAATGCACCAAGCCAGTTCCCACCCTGACCAAGCTCTTAGTCTGTAGAGGAAAAAAAACCTACACCTTAACTCCTGAAATCTGTACATTTCCCCTCCTAAGACTTAAAGAAAAATCCAAGGCATCACAAGAAAAATTTGTTCCCATCAATTACCACTGAGGATTACCCTGGAAACCAGACATATTATCCCAGTGACCGTGAAGACAGTCCCCAAGACAAAGCATGAAATTCCCAGAAAAGCCATACAGTCCTTTTTGACGTGCTGTTATCTTTCCTAAGTGAGAAGAAAACCCAAAGCAATAGGGACACACTTCAGCTGGCCACTGGTCCCTCACTGACAGATTAACATGAGAACAGCTCAGAAACAGCCACCTTCCTTCCACCTTACTACAGGTTACAAATTTCTCTCCAGTCTCATTCTGCCCTGGAAACACACACCTCCTTAGAAGGAGACCGTGAACAATTCTGTCCGGAGACCATTAACATCACTGCTAACAAAACAAAGAAAAGAGGCCTCTAATGCATACATAATGACAATCAGTGTTTTCACCTCCAAAAGCGCAAGCTCTGACGTTAACACTGAACCTCAAACGCATGAATAGCCACACAGGCTGGGTAGTAATGCAGAAGGCTCCTCCAGGCAGTGACAGCCAACCCAAAGGCAGGAGAGGTGGAGCACGCAACCAGGCTGTCACATACCGCGTGCACAGCCGGCCTCGTTCCAAAGCCACCACAGTCAAGGTGGCAGCCACCATCAGCCCTGGGCCACGTCTGCTTTTTCGTCCAAACCAGAAATTAGGCCACACTGACAGTGGGCTTTTGTGCCATGACAGAGACCATCATGAAAACGAGGCCAGCACTGATGGAAACTTCCATGCAGCACAGTGATTTATGGAGACGGCAGAAGAGGATACCTGATTTCGGGGGTCTATGGCTCCTAGAGTCACAAGATGTCCTCTTTCTAAATGAACTCTTCAGGGGACCCTGTTGATGGCAATGCCAACAACTTACCCTCCCCACGAACCCCCAAGCCAGCACTGGAAGCCTCATCTCCAGAGGCCCAGGGCAGGAGAGGCCTCCCTGCTGTGTTCCCCAGGGAACCTGCAGTGAAGGTTCCGGCCCACAGAACTACTGTCATCCTCAAACACGTGGCTCTGCAGAGAAGTAGCTGGGGCAAAGGTTTATCAAAAAGCAGTCCAGGGAGTCCTAGAGCTCCCTAAGATCTCTCTAGGTGGATCCCAAAGTCAAAACTATTTTCAAAACAATCCTAATACATAATTTGCCTTTTCCCACTTTCATTCTCTCCCAACTGTTCTATTTTCCAGAGGCTACAAGCCGTATGATAGCACAGCAGATTGAAGGCAGAAGCAGACAAGAGAATCCAGCTGCTTTCTAGTTTCCCAGATATTAAAGAGAGTTGGAAAAACATAAATGTAAAACATTCCCACTCCTCTTACTGAAATTTTTATGAAAACACTATTTAAAAAAATTTTAAAAACCCATAATGAGTCCATGACTCTTAATTTTGAATGAGAAAATTTTTTTTAACTTCTCAGTATTTCATTTCTAAAATGGGAAATATTGATAGATACAACCAACATGCACAAAAGCCACTTGGGGTCCACAAGCCAAAACACTGAGAACCTGGCTTAGAAGAAGGAGAGTACAGCAGGTAAAACTGGGCTTTGCACTGGACAGACCTGGTCCTGACTCTGGCTCTGTCTCTTACTAGTTATATGCTTCTTGGGAAGTCACTTAACACCTGAGAGCCTTGGTTATTACTTCATCTTTAAAGCACTGATATAACCATAAAACTCCCAGAAGAGAACATGGGCAAAACATTGTGACAAACATCATACCAATATTTTCTTAGGTTAGTCTTCCAAATAGAAATAAAAACAAAAGTAAATAAATGGGATCTAATCACACTTACAAGCTTTTGCACAGCAAAGGAAACCATAAACAAAAAGAAACCTACAGAATGGGAGAAAACATGTGCAAATGATGTGATGAACCAGGGTTTAATTTCCAAAATATACAAGCAGTTCATATAGCTCAATATTAAAAAAAAAAAAAAATCAAAAAATGGGCAGAAGACCTAAAGAGATCTTTCTCGAAAGAAGACATACAAATGGCCAACAGGCACATGAAAGTATGCCCAACATTGCTAAGTATTAGAGAAATGCAAATCAAAAGTACAGTAAGGTACCACCTCATGCTAGTCAGAATGGCCATCATTAAAAAGTCTACAATTAACAAATGCCAGAGCGAATGTGGAGAAAAGAGAACCCTCCTACACTGTTGGTGGGAATGTAAGTTAGTGCAGTCAATATGGAAAACAGAGGATGAGATGATTGGATAGCATCACGGATTCAATGGACATGAATTTGAGCAAACTCCACGAGATGACGAAAGACAGGGAAGGCTCGAGTGCTGCAGTCCATGGGGTCGCAAAGAGATGGACTGAACAACAACAATGGAAACCAGCATGGAGGTTCCTCAGCAAATTAAAAATTACCATATGATCCAGCAATCCCACTCCTGGGTATATATCTAGACAAACTATAATTCAAAAACATATATGCACCCCTACGTATACAGCAGCACTATTCACAATAGCCAAGATAGGGAAGCAACCTAAATGCCCAGAGATGAATGGATTAAGAAGCTGTGGTACACATATACAATGAAATAATACTCAGCCATAAAGAGAATGAAATAATGCCATTTGCAGCAACATGGATGCAACTAGAGATTATCAGACTAAGTGAAATAACTCAGGAGGAGGACAACAAATGCCACATGATATCACTGATATTTGGAACCTAAAAGGTGACACAAATGAACCTCTCTATGAAACAGAATCACAGAAATAGAGAACAGACTTGTGGTTGCCAAGAGGAAGGGAGGTAGGAGAGGGATGGAATGGGAGTCTGGGATTAGCAGATGCAAACTGGTATATACAGAACGGATAAACAAGGTCCTACTATACAGCACAGGGAACTACATTCAACATCCTGTGATAAACCACAATGGGAAAGAATATGAAAAAGTATATATATATATATAACTGAGTCACTTTACTGTGGTACAGCAATACTATAAGTCAATTACACTACACTATAAGTCAATCAGACTTCAATAAAAGAAAAGCGATGGTTAGAACAAAGCCACCTCTGTTGTCCTGAGCATGAAGGGAAAGCTGCAGTAAAGCTCCCAGGAAGTGCTCAGTCAGCAGCAACTCCAGGCTGTTCAAGCCCGGCTCCCCGGCATGTCCGGGAATATGAGGGATGCAGAGATCCAAGCCTCCAACTGATGAGTAGGAGATACGATATAAAAGTAACAAACCTCAAAGGAGGGAACAGTGACTCCTCAAAGCACCTGCTCCAGCCTCCTTTCCCAGGTGAAAGCCACTAGGGAAGCAGAGAGAAGGCCAGCAGGCCTCCCCTGCCTGGTGGATGCCGGGCCCTCACCTTTTCAGGCTGACGATCGAGGCATTCTGCCCGGCTTTGTTCAAAACTTCATTCCATTCTTCATCATCCCCACGGATTATGTATCTAAAAAAATAAAAGGAAATATCAAACTCTGCTCAAAGGAAGAGAAGACAGCTTAAAAGAAAGTAAGAGGGTGGTGATGTTCTCATCCCACACGTCCTGCCATGAAAGCCAGGCTGAGATACGCCAGCGTCTGTACATCAGAGAGCAGGGGACGGGAACGGCACCGGAGCAAGCAGGGCCAGCGGGGGTCAAATCGGCACAGAAGGCAGCCACCCAGCTTCTCCCGCCTGACTCACCAAGCACCCAGGAGAAGCCTCCTGTCACCCCCACCTCCACAGTCCACAAGCCCCTGGACCGCACCCTGCCCACCCCACCTCTGGGATCTAGCAGTCCTGGCAAGTCAAGGGTCTGATGCTGCGAAGCCGAGGGCAAAGCTCAATACCCTGCACTCGGACCTCCAGGCTGCCTCCATGTGATGTCCAACCACTGTCCCTACTGACCCGACAACGGGACTATGGGTCAAAAAGGCTCAGAGGCCACCAAATTCTGAAGCATTATTCACAAGCTAGGGGGCAGGCAGCACCGTTGTAGTGAAGCTCAAAAAGGACTGTAACTTCCAGGGCACAGAAGGTTGAAGAGCAAGGGAGTTTTGTTGGAATGTTGGCAGTAGAATCTGTTCTTCAAATTCACATCAAAAGCCAAGTATTAAAAAGTAGTCACTGAAAGTGGGTGCTCATGGATCAGTAGCCCCCTCCCCTGAGGGGCCTGGGACACAATACCATTTGCAAGTCATGACTTACAAAGTGGCAGAGTGGACCTGGGGAAAAGAAATCCTTCAAAATTATGCAAATAGTGAATGGGGAGGTTTTCAGCTGTTAGTGCTTCTAAGAACAATCCCATGAAACACAGGTTCTGGGGCACCCAGGATGTGAATTAGAGGAAACAAGCAGAGTCTCTGTGCTTCCCGCAAGCAGCCGAGGGGCCTTACTGAGAAAGGTCCATGTCCTTCAGCTTCCCCACTTCTTTCCTGTGTTTCTCTTGAAACTCCTTGGCCGCTTCATCCTGCGGTCAGAGTTAGGCAGGGGACAAATCAGACAGAGGTGAGGGGGAGGAACACCGTCATGACCACCAGCAGACCTCTCCTTCACCACGTTCACCACCTCCCACACCTGCAGAGGACGCTCTTACTAAAGTGTATATGAACGTTAAAACATGCCTTCTGAAAATCTAAAAGGACAAACAAGTATTGTAACAGCAGCTGCCGGACTGCCAGCTGTCACACACACTCAGCAGGAGGCCTCGTCCAGGGCCGGGAGCCCACACAAAGGAAGGGAAACGTGGGGAGTGTGCTCCTCACACCCCTAGGACCCCAGCGCCCCTGAGCTGGGCCAGCGCCAAGAGCTCTTCCTCCAGGGGACAGGGAGGATGTTTGGTGTTTGTACCAGGTCGTCGCTCAGCGTCTTCATTGTGGGCTCCATAACCACGTCCTTCACTGCCACCATCTGCTCCTCGATGGCCTTCTCCTGCACTTCATTAAACAGCTACAAAAGATCAAGGCCGAGAAGCAGAAGATGAAGGAGCAGCCGAGACCCAACCACTCCTTACTAAATCATTTAGCGCACACTCCACGTGGTTCAGGAGGTCACGCACTCATGGCGGGAGCAGGAAAACAGACTGGAGAGGAGTCACACTCCTACCAGGGGTGTCTCTGCGAGAGAATGTTACAGCTGAAGCCCCCCATTTCTGTGTGTGCGAAAGAGAAGATCTGAGGCAATCAGAATGAAATGTTAACATTTCTGTATCTGTGGCAGAAAATGGGCCAAAATCCTGCCCTCGGCTGAGGTTACCTTCACAACCTTGCGGATGATCCGGTTGAAAAGTCCCATCAGTTGGCCTGAGGGCAGCTCAATCTCCTTTTCCAGCTGGTCCACGGACTTGTGCTGCAGGCCAATCCCCAAGAGAAGAGCCTAGGGGATAGGAAATCTGTTGGAGTGGCTGCCAGGACAGGCTTTTATCCATTAAAATGGCACCGAGAACCAGAGTTACTCTCCCTTGGTCAAAACATCGACTGGCACTACTGGGAAATCTTCCCGCTCATCCACCAGGAAGCAAGCCTTCCTCCTAAAACCCCCAGACTAACTTCTTATCTTGGCAAACAGCCGCTTCACAGCTGTGTTACAAGTACAGGGTGCTCTTGGACCTCTGATAAGCAGAGAAAGAATCGAGGCACATGGTGGGGTGGAAGGACGTGGGTTCAAACAGCAGCTCTTCTACTAACTGCTCTAGTGGGCGCATGGCTTGACTGGAGAGCCCAAGGGTCCCCTACCTGCAAAAGGGGACCCCTACCCCCTCATCAGAACCATGAAAAAGTAAATGCTATCAGAACCACGAAGAACTAAATGTCCGAAGTTATGTCATAGCAGCCAACCAACTCCCAGCATATAAACTGCTCCACAAAACCAGGACACGAGCAGCGGGTAACCTACCGACTGGGCTGCAGACAGGGCCAGGTCCCCCAGCTGGTTCAGGAAATACAGCCGGGAGATGGCTGGGATCATGTCCA
Organism: Okapia johnstoni; assembly: GCA_024291935.2. NCBI lineage: Eukaryota > Metazoa > Chordata > Mammalia > Artiodactyla > Giraffidae > Okapia > Okapia johnstoni. The sequence continues at coordinate 14,984,192 of CM044325.1, forward strand.
TGATGAGGTGATAGTCGACCATGTTCCGTGAATACATCTCCAGCCTCTTCAGGTCATAGGGGAGGAAGAGTGCTTCCAGCTCCTCCCGGCGTAGGGCTGGACATGCGACAGAGCCAGACGGGTCAGGGCAGCCTGACACCCTTGCTGGAATTCCCACACGGCGCACACAAGGGTCCCCAGGTGGCACTCAGCAGCTGTTCCTCCACCAGCCTTCAGCCAGAGCAGGGGAGGACCATCTGAAAGTGCCTGCCCACCCATACAACACCCCGCCTCGGGCAGCCCTGACCTCCTCATGCAGAGGGGAGGCGGCTCGGGCCGTGTGATGGGGGCGGGTGGTGTGTGACCCTCGTGTTGGCATGGGACTCTGAGCACCAGTGCTCTGGGGTTAGAGGACCCCAGCATTTTCCCCACTTCATCACTTCTCTTCAGGACCCAGCTTCACAGGCAGCACACACGCTCACCCCCCAGCTCCAGAAACAGATTTTTCCACCCAAATATAATTGATCCCAAAAGAGACACACATTTACATAACAACCAACAGCAGGGAAAAAAAAAAAACCTCACAGCTGTTAGCACTAATGATCCCTTACATCTTTTTTATATTTTAAGTATTCAAACAGAATCTATGTGCCCAAAGCACTTCTATGTGTTGGCTACAGAAGGTTGGCAGCAGATTATTACAATTTCATGAATGAGGAAATAGAGCCTCAGAATTGAGCTAGTTGCCCTAGCTCACGGGATTTAGAACAGGTTCCAGAACTGACTAGCTTCAGGCCTTACATGTGTCTCTGAAGCCAAGTCACACGCGCCTGTAAGTCCTGTCGTGAGGATGACAGGCACAGCGCATGACGGAGGCCCTGGGATGGGGCAGGGGGATACAGGCCTGCAGCTGGTCCCTCCACACCTAGTCTAGCCCTCCTCCTGGACCACACGCCCGCCTCCCTTTCGTTCCACACGACCAAGTCCTACCAGCCCTCCGGTCCGCCACCCGGCCAGCTCACCCGGCTGCACCGGTTTCCCGATGTTTCTGTTCTGAAGGATGTTCAGAGCCAGGGGAGGAGAGAAGGTGCTGAACTGGTAAGACAGCAGGGCTAGGAACCGCCTTCGGAAATCTGCGGGTCCAACCAGACGGAGTCAGAGGTCCATAGGGCCCGGGGCCCATCACCTGGCTGTCCCCCCACGTCCACTCCCCACTCACCTTTCCAAAAGGCGGAGAGCCAGGCGCCCTGGTCGGCCTCCTCCTCGTCCGTCAGTGTCTTCAGCATGATGCACGAGTGCTCTCCGGTCAGGTCATTCTGGGGAACACAGATCCCTGACTGGCACCAAGGCCCCCTTTTATGAAGTCCCTGTCAACGCTCATGGGTAAGCACGCTCTACGGACCCTTGCTTCTTCCCCAGAGGGAGGGGTGGCCTCAACCTCATGGCCCACTGCCTACACAACAGCTTCCCGAGGCTACTCTGTCCTGGTGGCCCCCGCGATAGAGCAAAGCTGCTTGAACCTTCGGAGCACGCCTTCTGCTGTGAGCCCCTGGCTCACACCAGGTCAGACTATGAGCCGAGAGGCATTACAGCTTAAACACCACATGACCCAGTCAACATGTTTTGGGTGCTCACAGCAAAGACTTCATGGCCAGAAAACAGCATGGCGAGGGTTCTCATACTGGCAACAGGTTTACAAGGGCAGGCTCCTTTAGGTTCTAAAATAGGGACCACAGGTTTTAAAATTTTTTACTACACAACCACCACACAGCCCAACACCATAAAAATATCTAAAGGATTTCAACTGAAGGGCATTCAAGTAACAAAATGCCACCACCAAGTCACAAGCAAGCAGTGCATGGTACCAGAACACAGGGACACACCGAGGTCTGTGCTGAACTCACTGGCTCCAGTGTGCTCCTTCAGTCGATGGCCAAGACCACACCCCAGACTCGACCAGCCTCGCGGATAAGGACCCAGCCCCTCCAGCCCCGTGGAAGCAGCCACACACCCAGTGGTCCTCACCAGTCCAGCTTTGAGCTCTCAAATGGGCATCTCCCTTGGATATTGACCTTGAGCTCTCCAGAACATCACCCTCCCACCACGACCTCCACCAGCTGCCCAATACCCTCTGTGCCCACATTCTTCGCTGCCCTCCAGTTGTGGGCAATGCGCTGGCCACCTCTCCTGCTCTCCAGCCTCTTCCGGGCCTGCAGTCCTGTCATCAGCCCCCCTCACCTGTGTCTGCATGAGCTCTGCAGGACCACAGCCTGCAGCCGACGAGCATGTTCTGGAATCTCCCGGCTGACGATCCCACCCCAACTCCAATCTCCCTCCAGCAACCTTTTCCTCTGGCCCCTCTGCCTCATGTAGGAACCACCTCTTCAGTCTATGTCCTCACCTCCCTCCCTCTCCCGTCAGGGTGACCCCTCCACAGAAGCCACCTTTGCTCAGATCACCAGTGCCAGAGCCCAACGGTCAAATGTCCTCAACTTACTCATTCTCTTGAGGGCAATGACTCCCCTTCTTTCAACCACAGCCCCTGCCTTTCTACAGATCACAGCTATTCCTCCTCAGCCCCCACCGTTGCTGTATTTTCTGACTCATTCTTCTAACGCTGGAACGTCCAAGGACTCACCTTCTTTATTCTCAGCCCCTACTTTCAACAGCTTTAAAAACTTATTTGCTGAACAAAAGTATTTACTGAACACGTATTACACACAGCAGATGCTATTAAGTGCTGGGGTTACAGCTGTGAGGAAAACAGACAGTGACCCTCCAAAATCCTTTACCCAGGAGTAATTCTATTAAGAGGACACTGATGATTCTCAAATCTCTGTCTCCAGGCCCAGCCTCTTCTTTGAACTCCAGATTCCTGTGGTCAACTGCCTATTCCCTACTTCCCCTTGGAGATCTTATCAGACCCCCAAACGGTTCCCACTTCCACCTCCAAATCTGGTCCTCCTCACTGAGTCTTATCTCAGCGAACAGCACCTCCAACACCCAGTCTCTCTCAAGCCAAAAGTCAAAAAACTACCCTCAAGCCTTCTGTCCCCTCACCTTCCACATCTCCACCCAACTCTACTCAGTTCACCTTCCAAACACCCCTGACATCTGGCCCCTTCTCTCCCCTTACTACGTCCCCCTGAGCCACGTCCCCCCTTTCATCCGTTCATCTCCCTGCCTCTACTGTGGTCCACTGGCCACACGGCAGCCCCAGAACCTTCCCTCCACCGGAACAGGGAGCTGCCCTACCAGGAACCACCACCCTTTCAAGGGTCCTCCAGCCACACCGGCCTTTTGTCTCCTTCAAATTACCAACCTCCTTTCCACCTCAGGTCCTCACATTTGCTGTGCCCTCTGCTTAGAAACGCTCTTTTCTGCAGGCAGGACTGTCACACAGCCAGTCCACTCTGACCGCTCAGGCTGCAGCTTGAAAGGTCACCCCCAGAAGCCTGGCCACTCCCCACACCATCACTACCTGAGCATCTATCGTTTGCTCCCTTCTTGCTGCCTATTTCCACTCATGAGAAAACAAGCTTTCATGGCTTATCTTGCTCACTTCCTGATTCACTGCAGGTGCTGAATATTTTTTCTGATGACCTCACTAGCTCTCTCACCTTCCACTTTATTCTCTACAGCTCTGCTGACCACACAATCGCATTCCTCCTTCAGATACCAACTTACCACAAGCATTGCTAAAATCACTTTCCTTCCTATTTTTTAAAAAGTACAAATTCGAGAAGGCCCCCGGAACAAGTCCACATGCACCTCCGCCATCTCAGTCAAGCACAAAGCCACCAGACTGTGTGTGCTGGGGGAAGATGAGTGTGACCACGTGGCCTCTCAGTGAGGTCGGCTGCCCTGGGGGCCATCAGAGCAAACCTCCTGGCAGCACAGGGACGCCTGCTCAGGGTGGAGCCAGAGGAACCAGGGCTCTGCAAGGACGCACCCGTCACCAGCCCCTTCTCTGCCACACGCCTCACTCACCGGGGTCTGTCGCAGATAAACAGGAACAAACCCAGCTCGTTTCCAGAACCTGCAAAGACACAGAGCAGGTCACCCTGTGCGCCTTCTGGGAGCGGCTGACATACAAGGAGGCTGGGAAGGGCCACGGGGAGTCTCAGATGGCTGCCGCCCCAACACAGACACAGCCCACAGAACGTGAGTTCTCAGGACACCAGGGCCCAGGGGACCCTTACTTGAGGAGCCTGGGGGTCAAGCCGTAGGACACCCCCAGGTAGTCCAGGTGTTCAGCAGGCCTCTCGTTCAGTTTGAGAAGTAAGGGAGGCAGGTCCTTCCGGGGAGTGACGACTTCTTCCAACAAGCTGACGGCCTGGAGGATGCCAGGAGAGGGCATGTCCACCCAGCAGAGGAAGAAGAAGGTTAGTGACATTTCCAAGCACCCCAGCCACCCCAGGCTCTAGACAAACACACCAAAAACTGGGGCAGGTTTCTAGGTTTGTTCCCATGGTTTTTAAAATGAAAACACACCACTAAGCCCAGTGATCATTCCCAAGAATCCCAAACCCCTAGACAAGCCTGGAATCACACTTCTCAGAACCCAGAATTCAGGAAATAGCCACATGTTTAGAAACGCTGAACACATTTACAAAGAGACAGAGGCAGGGTTCTGAAGCCAGGGGCTGAAGATCTAGGTTTGCCACCGGATGGCTCTAGTGTCTTAGGAAGTGACAAACCTATGAGCCTGACCTTAGATATAAGCCCTCCCCACCTCCTGAACAGGCACGTTGTGAAAAATCAAATGAACCCGTGTGAAAAGTCACCCCAGTTCCTAGTGTTATATCCAGGAAGACAGAGCCTCCCTGGGTCCGGGTTTAGTACTGAGGGGAGGAGGCTGCAGAGCCAGGGCTTTAAGCTCAAAGGTGCATCAGCATCACCTGGGAGCGTGTTAAGACCCAGAGTACTGGGTCCTACCCCAGTCCCTTTTGTGGGACTGATAGTCCTAACATGTCTGCAAGTGAGGCTGATGACGCTGATCCGAGGGCCTCAATTTAAGTGTTAGCTGGAGAGAGAGAGAAGCATCTCCAAAACCAGAGAGGAGCTCAGCTGCTGCGGGCCAGAGTAACCCAGACCACGAGACCACTCTTGAGAACGATCCCGAAGACCCAGAGAGAAACCTGGTCTTTGCCAGGAACTGGGAGCCCGGCTAGAAGATGCTTACCTCACTGCTGACGGTGTGAATCTCCCGCGACGTCTCCAGGACCTTCTCCTCAAGACAAGGGAACCTTCCCTCATAGTACATCTGCAGCAGCTGCAGGGCTCGGCTGCCGTAGCCCATCTGTGAGCACACACAAGGGAAACGGGTGAGAGGAGCGAAGATGTCCTCAGCGTCTAAGCACTTCTGCACCCCTGTACCGCTTCTAGAAAGCCTCACTCCAGGTCACACTGCCTTGGCAAAGAGAACCAATGAAACCCCCCAACAAGGTCAAAGCAGAGACCCTCAAGAACTCATGTAGCAAGACCCTCACTCTTGCACCATCTAGCCCACCCATCTGCCACCCGAGTGGGAGGCCAGCTGGCCACGCTTTCTGGTCCACAGCTCAGCCAGCTCCAAACTGGTGACTCTCCAGCTAACTCCTCAGTGGAGACTTCCAAGACAGGCACTCATGACAGTTAAGTAGATGTGGTTCACCAGCCCCCTGTCCTCACAAAGGGAAGAGCGACCGTATACAAGCATCCTGCCTGCCCACTCAGCCCCTGGGCAAACTGCCCACAGCACTTGGGTCTGCTACTCCTTGACCAGCTTCCTATTTAAACAACCAAGTACACCTGGCCTAATGAGCGGCCAGCAACACGCCTGCAACTAATAACAGCACACCAGGTTTGAAGGCATGAGGACACGTTACCCCTTGATAATCCGGGTGAACAGCAATGCGAACCACCCTTCCACCTGAGAGACCGCCAAAGTCTGGGTCTTGGAACTGTGAGGGAGGCACAAGCCAGTAACTTAGCAACAAAAGATAGCTTCCAACATTGCCAGCTTACCCCCTGAAACACACCAGGGAAAGCATTTCACCTGTTCTGACACTGTCCATGGAATCAGGTCACCTGAAGCCTTCTTGCCCCGAGACAGGCTGTTCAAGATGGACTGGCGAGAAATCTCCCCCTCAAGGCACACCTGTGGGGAAAGCAGGATGGTGCAGAGAGAGGCGGACTCCAGGTAGAGCACCCACCCACAGAACCTCACCAGCGCTCTGCCCTTGCTGACCAGGCCAGCTGTTTCCACTCCTGCTCACACTTAACTCTGTAACCAACTCATCTGTTTCCAAGGGAAGTTTCATTACTACATCCCGTGGGCATCCTGACACCGTCACCTAAGGAGGCAGAATACTGACATCCTCCTGGCCCAGAAAGCAAGACCACACTAGATGAGGGTCTCCACACATGGTGTACACGTGAGCTCATCGATTAAGACTCGGGAGGGTCACATGGCTCTGTCCAGAACTGTGCAAATTCACAATGACTCATGGGTAAACACAGTTAAACATGGTATGTGCATGTAATGAAATACGATTGTCACCCTTAAAAATTATGCAAATTATGAATATTTGACAGGCTGAAAAAAAAGATCGCCAAATACTATGATCCCATGTTTGTGAATAAGAAAAACGATAAAGACATGCATAAATACATGCCAGGCACTAAAAACATGTTGCCAATCTGTCTTTTAATTTTACAAGTACCATAGATTGCTTTTGAAATAAAGAGAAAAACAAAGTTCTGTTTCAGGAGCTGTAAGTCAAAATATGCGAAGCCAGTTCTGCCTTTCAGCCATCCGTGAACAGTGACGCTTTGGGTGTGTGTCAGGGTGGTGGTTTCCTTTGCACCCTAACTGCCTGCCTGGATACACCCAGTCACTTGGCTCCAGCCCAGGAATCAACAGCTTCTTCTTCCGCACTCCCATTACTGAGCCACTAATCCTTGACTGCCTAAGCGGTTCCCAAATCGATGCCACAAGGACACCTCAGCTTCTGTACCTGGATGACGGCAAGCACTTCTGGAAGGGCATTCTGGGTGGGGGGCACAGGAGGCAAGAGGCAGAAGAGATGGTGAGCAGGGGCATCAGAAAGCATCTGGAGGTCGTTGGGAGAGTTCTGTGGAGCACAAACACAGTCAGTGAGAACCACTCCTCATCCCGTCCTTACTCGAGCGGCTACTCCAGAATCATGACTGGAGAACTGCCGTCCCTGAAGCCAAGTGAAGTGCTGAAACCCAGGAAAGCGCGTGCCAGCATCTTGGCTGGCCAGCCTGACATTCTCCATCAGGGCTTCAGGGAGACGAGCCTCCTGTGTTCACTGTCACCTCACTACGAGCGCTGAGGCTGCAGAGCAGGGGCGGAGAACAGCTTAGTTAGCACTAGGTACCTCACAGCTGGGAAGTGAAATTCCTCCTGATAAGAGGCTGCTATTTTAGGAAAACATCTCAGGGCTTCTAACACCAATCTTTCAGCCTTCTATTAAAGGGTATTCATAAAAATGCCACCTAGACACAAAGTGTCCTTTCCAATGTTATCTTTTTAGTTTTTAAGACTTCCAAATATTCTAAATTCTCATTCATTGATCCCTAAACATAGCTAGGGGTGTAAGGCTGGTCTCAGGTCACAGAGCACCCCCCAGATTACAACTGCTATGTCATCTCAGCACATCCATTCAGCCGACTGGCAAGAAATATAAGTACCCCTTTTAAAATGGTGAAACTTACCACCCTCTCCAGCTACCACACATGGAGCTACATGCAGAAATCCCATGCTCCATATACAAAGCTGGAGCCCAAGACAAGCCTGAACAACAACGGGAAATGCAACCCTGAAGTAGGACCCCTGGCCCCTGCCAACATCGGGACGTTCTAGTCCCAGTGGAATGGTCACCGGAGCCACTGGGTAACAAAAGATGCAAAAAGTCAAGTAAAAAGGCACTGCCAAGTGCTGGAATTCACTGCTGAAGTCCACTTGAGGGCTTGTTTCAGTTACCTTGTAATGAGAAGCCACGTAGAGAGCCATAAGCCGTTGGAGGAAAACCTCAGAAGGCCTTGTGGTAGCAAAAGAGGGTATCTCTATTAACATAGTAGCTGGATTTGAGGTTAAGCAACCAAAACAAATCAGAGAGAGCCCCGAACAGGACACGCTACTTCCAAGGACAACCTGGATATGTGGGTTCCCTCAGCCTGGGAAGAGGAGGCCCTGGTTCTAAGCAGAAACATATTAAGGAAGGAAGAGAAGGAAAATCAAGAACATTCCACCTTCTCCTCTTCCCAGAGCAGCAGCCTATGAAGCAAAGGGCCAGAACCTTTGGTTTAACTCTCCCATCACCCCTTCTCCCTTTCACAGGACAAATGGAACCCAGGAGGATACAGCTCACAGGCTTCAGGCAAGGGGCAGCCGGAGACAATCCGAGTGATGTTGAGGCAATCCAGGCACAGGAGGTCGTTCAGCCACTTCTCCACGGTGTCCCCAGGGGCGTATCGGATCGACTCCTGCAGGGAAACCTCATGCAGGGTTCGCACTGTTCAAAACACACACAAGACTAAACACATTTTGTCCAGGAGATCAAGGCAAATGTTCTACTTTATCTCTGTCACGTGATACCCACATAAATATGGCTCAAGAAGAATTTAAACTGAGTGGTTTTAAATTGTTCCGGTGGATGTTCAACTTGCTTGGACACCAATTCCCAAAGGTCTCACTACGTCAATGCAACCAATGCCCCGAGATGGTGACAAACAAGAATCCAGTCACCAGAAGGCCCAGGTCAGCCCTCGGTCTGCTGTTCCTCAGAGAAAAGAAACTTCATCTCTTGGGGACTCAGCCTCTCTGCCTGATGGTCAGAAGGTCTGCTATCACCCATAATGTCATGAGGGGAAGGATCCAGTAAGAGCATGAAGTGACTTGCTGTGCACTGCAGGCCCATCCAGAGTTCCAGGGGTACCTGATGCCAGCCTGGCTGTCGCCTGTGGTCTTGTTGTCAGCAGTGGTGCTGACCTGGCTCTGGGCACTCTGTTGCCGGAGCTGCTGAATTAGCTTGAGGGACAGGGACCGGCCAGTGCCCTCGTAGCTAGGAGAAAAAGCAAAGGCAGTTAGGCTCGAGGTGCCAAATCACCTCTCCAGAAGGAGACAGACAACTACCTTCCTCGTCCTGATGAAACCCCAGACTCCTGCTTGCTGAGGACAGCCCTTCACCTCTGAATTTCCAGCAGGGCATGTGCACACCCAAAGGAAGAAGGGTTGCATGCTCAGTTCTGAGCCATCCAGGCCCGGCTCAAGTCCTGGCATGTCCATTTAGTACCTCTGGGCCAGGAACTCAACCTCTTTTAGCCTCCTCCTCAAAAGGGAATTAATGTACACAGCTCACAGGGCTGTACTACGAACTAAAAAACAAAGACCAAAAAGAGGACACAAACAAAGCCTTTAATATAATGGAACTGGAACAAAGATGAATGGTCGATTAATGAGACCTGTATAAGAAGTTGCATGCTTGAAAAATGAACAGAGAGCATTTCCAGTTTGGAAAAATCAAGATTAAACAAATCCACCATCTAAGTAATTTTTTTCATGACTACTTTCCCTTGAAAGAGGACATAAACTAGAAAAATTTTCTAATTTTCAATTAGAAAAATGAGGCAGAGGATCTGAATAGATACTTCTCCAAAGAAGATACACCACGGCCAAAAAGCACATGATAAGGTGCCCCACATCAGTTAACTAACAGGGACATGCAAATGAAGATCACATGAGACAGCATTTCACGCTCACTAGGACAGCTATAGTCAAAAAGGACGTATAAATGCTAACAAGGATAAGGAACCCTTACACACTACTGGTGGGAATGTAAAATGGTATTGTTGCTTTGGAAAACAAACTGGCAGTTCTTCAGTTAGAAAGTTACTATTTGACCCACTAGTTTCACTTCTAGGTATACCCCCAAGAGAACAGAAAACGTGTCCACACAAAAACCTGCACATGAATGTTCACAGCAGCACTGTACTAGCCAAAAGAGAACAACTCAAACGACCATCAACAGACAAATGGAAAATTATTTGGCCATAAAAAGGAATAAAGTACTGATATAAGCTATATGGAAGAACCTTGCAAACATTATGGTTAGTGAAAGAAGCCAATCACAAAAGACCACATATTCATAGATTCCACTTAAATCAAGAGTTTAGACGAGGCAAATCCATACATATAGAAAGTTGACTAGTGACTCCCTAGAACTGACGAAAAGGAAGGAATTGGAGGATGATAATTAAAGGGTATGGGGTTTCTTTCTGGGAAAATGAAGATGTTTTAAACTGTCATGATGGCTGCACAACTCTATGAATATACTAAAAATCACTGAATTACACACTTTAAATGAATAAATTGTATAGTGTGTGGCTAATATCTCAATAAAGTTGTTACCAGAAAAAGTAAAATCCATCTTATTTAACTATTTTCAGTGTAAGTAAAGCAGTCAAATAATAAATCTAAAATATAGAATTATTTCTTCAAAATGTGACTTCCATATAGAAATCAACAATGAAGGCAAGTATTCATTGACCTGGGAAGATTTCATAGTATATTCTTTTTTTTTCCCTAGCCACACTGTGTATTTTGTGGGATCTTGGCTCCTTGACCAGGGATAAAACCCAGGCCACCAGCAGAGGAAGTTCAGATTCCTTGAGAGCTTGTTTGGAGGTTCTAGCAGGGGAGCGCAGCTACTCGTATACCCTTGACCGAAGACCGGTCCTCCTCTATCAGGGATGGTCGTCCTCTTCGACCGAGCGCACAGCTTCAGGAGGGACGCACATGGAGTGGTGAGGGAGGAAGGGGACACCTGTCTAGCCAGCCAGATCAGCCGAATCAACCCTGGCGATCAATGGGGTGACAGATGTCGCAACCAGATCGCCCTCACATCAGGAAGTTCAGATTCCTAACCACTGAACCACCAAGGAATTCCCAGTATATTTTTACATGAAAAAGCAAATGCAAAACCATTATGGAAACTATGTTTATGTTCTTATTCAAAATGAAAAAGTAAAATAAATGTACACCAAAATTCTAACAAGCTGTCTCTAGAGGGTCAGATCACCAGATTTCTTTTTGCTTACCTTCCCTTTCTCACTTTTCCATGGCAAACAACTAAATATTTCAAAATTTTAAAAAAGCTCAAGTCTGCTTTCTTATGATAATTACACAGTTACTTTACTACTACATTTTCACATAATTCTAGGGGATAAGACATTGGTGTGTGTTGTGCTAAGTCACTTCAGTCATGTCCGACTCTTTGTGCCAAATATGGACTGCAGCCCACCAGGCTCCTCTGTCCATGAGATTCTCCAGGCAAGAATACTAGAGTGGGTTGCCTTGCCCTCCTCCAGGGAATCTTCCCAACCCAGGGATCAAACCTAAGTCTCTTATGTCTCCTGCACTGGCAGGCAGGTTCTTTACCATGAGCGCCACCTGGGAAGCCCAAGACATTGGTATTGCCATTCGTTTGCTATCTAGAACCTGGTCAGACCTAGACAGGAGACATTCATCAATTGGGTAATGAAATTCTTCTGTCCGGTATTGCCTGTTCTGGTGGGCTATTGCTCACACCAGAGGGAGCTGTAGTTTACTATGAAAGGGTAAAGGAGAAGGCCAACGAGAGATCAAAGTGGGCCCAAAGACTCAAACTTTAGGAATCAGCCCTATCCAAGCAGGCCCAGGTCACATTCATTAAATCCTACCTGACTGACAACAACCTGTAAAGGAAGCCATGGCTCCTGCCCAAGCCATGGCTCCTTACCCATTGATGGTGGACGCCATGAAAACAAGATAGGGGCCCAGAAGACTCTTCACCAGGGGAAGGGGGATGGCAGCAGCTTCATCAATCACAACGAGCTCAGCCTGGCCCAGTTTCACAGCATCTGCAGGATGTATGTACTGCAGGAAGGAAAAATGTACATTGTTAGCCTGGCAGCCTGACACCATGGCTGCAGTCACTGGTGAGTCTCTCTCCCCTCTCCCCAGTCCTCTGTCTTCTTTCTCGCATTCCTCCTTCCCTGGTAGGACAGAGCAGGGACAGCTCAGAGTCAGATGCCTGGGTCCGAACAGTTCAACCACTGACTGTGCGGCCCTTCCTCTCAGAGCCTCAGATTCCTCTCTAGAAAATGGAGGAAATACTGATGGCTGCTGGAGAAAAAAATTAGGTAAATCTAGTAAACTAGGTAAAATTAAGTAAATCTGCACCAATGCTCTGCCTGGGACCTGGAGAGTGACAGGCGATGCCTCCACTTCCTTTCTGTCCCCTCTTTCTCATGCTGCCCCGAGCCTCACTCTGGCCTGTGGGCCAGAGGCAAGCTTGGCCCCAGCAATGGCTGAAGTGGAAAAAACTTCAGCTTTCCCAAGCATCTCCAACACGCTGCGTACTGTGTGTCCTGCTTTGACACCGTCAATATAAAGCCCAAGTCTTCCTGCACTGGTGGGGACACGTCTAAGACTCATAGCCTTCATAGTGCTCACACATAAGTATTATTAGCTTGTCACAAACTTGCCATGAACTTGGCTCCCTTACGCGTATAAACAACCTCTTCAGTTCCTTCAATGGTTCCTGCTTTTTTCAAGTTTGCAAAAGACCATGAAGAGGCATTTTACAGGAGAGGAAACCTGAACACTCAATTAACATAAACAACAGTATTCAACCTCACTAGTAATTAGCACAATGCTGAAGACAACAAGGAGATCCCACTTCACATGCATACGGGCAAAACTTAATTAGCAGTAAAACATCAATGTTTGTGAGGATATGGGAAAAGAAGAACTCAAGAAAATGCTGGGGTGAAGGTAATTCTGCAGAAACACTTGAAAGGAGAATTTGGCTAAATCCGAGAAAGATGGAAATCTATGCATACTCTAAAACCCAACAATTTCAATTCTAGACACATATAAACTACAATGTACTCACACAGTGCTTAAAAATCAATCAATCAGATCTCAAGGTTCAATCTGGACAAACCCAAAACCAAATGTTGAGTGAAAAAAGGCAAGCTGAAAGAGGACAAGTATGGTATGCTACCATGTATGGATACACAATTATGTAGGGAAATATAAACACATGAATTGAAAGGAGACACACAATCTCAGAGCAGAGTTATCTAAGGGAAGTGACAGAGGGAACGGATGGGGAAGGGTACAAGAGCGACTTCCACACTGAGGTTTTAGATCTTTAAAACAAAAATATAGATGGCTTTTAAGATATGAAACAAACACAGCAAGCAGCAAAATGCCAGCATTTCTTAAGCCTGAGTGCTGGGCACCTCAGTATTATGTTACATTGGTCTCTGTGCTTTTCTGTTTTGTAACTGTTTTGCAAGAAATTGAAGGATCAAAGAGGCAGAGACCCCACTCACTTCCAACACGCCCTCAATGGGGCCTCATGTCTTGGATTTTTACAGGGAAGAATTAAACAAGCACCTCATAAAAGCAGCAGATTCTGGAGCTGACTTTAAACCTAATATTCTTCTATATCTCAATTTCCAACCAGAAGAGGCCTCAAAGGAACATAAATGCAGCCTCATAAAGTCAGGTCACCTCTTCTGCACTTCAACTCCAGCCTGGAGACAAAACGACTCTGGTAATACGAGAGGGTCTCTGAAGACAGACCCCAGGAGCGGCAAGGGCTGAGCCAGGTATTTCAGGGAAAGGCTTCCCTTCTTTGGTTTGTGTATTTCTCTTAAATTGCAACAGATCTCTGTATTCTCACTGCCTGCAGCCTGCCCCTCACCCCTACCCCAACACTGGCCTTTCCTCCTCGCAGCTGAGAGAACCAGACCAAAGTAGGAAGAAATTACAGAAAGAACAGGCTAGAGACTCAGCAAGAAAAAAAATTAGTCCTTGAGGAAAAAGGCATGAGCACTTCACATTATTTATAGCTTAGATCTTTGATGAAAGGTATACCTCCTTGACAGACATATACACAAAGGTCAAGGGTGTAACCTGCCACGTTTACCTGGCCCACTTCCCACCCCAGCCCAGCTCCAAAAACTACTCAATAGACCTACTCCATTAGGAGCCCATGGGGCCGCATCCCTTCTGCAAGCCTGTCATGATTTAACAAAATTGTAGCCTTTGGACAAGTACAGACCATTCAGGCTTACAAAGCACAGGAGATTTATAGAGCTTTCAGGGAAACACTGTTTAAAAAGGAAAGTAGGCCACTGGCTAAACCACAAAGATTCAGAGTACATCTCACAAAGACCTTTTTTTCTTTTAAATGGTAAGGTTATTGTTCTAACTATAGATGCATCGTTTCAAAACCTGCTGTACCTAAGCAGAATTAGAAATGATGTCAGAGAAAAATGATTCCATTTCTCTTAGTTGATTAGCATACTCACTCAGTTTTCAAGGGACAAAACTACAACTTTTCAATCTGGCTTACATACATTTGTTAGTTCGCTTGAATGTTTTTCTTTAGAAGAGGCTGAAAATATGGAACAGGTTTACTGTAAACCAACAACAATGTCTAAAAGATACGTAATTACACATCACATACAACAGATTTAAAAGGAGACATCTTAGAACATTTATGCACAGCAGGACACTGGCCCCACGTGGCAGGATTTAGAACAAGCCTCACCTGAATGGTCTGCCTGTGTTCCCGGAACACGTTCACTCTAATCACTGCTTTGTTAAATTCAGGATTTAGAGACTGAATGATCTCGTAATCCAGATGCTCCTGATGGGGAAAGAGCCAAACCAATACCAAACATCAGAAACAAGCTTTCGAAACGAAAAAAAGTTTGCATTCTATAGACTTCACTTGGATTTATACTCAGCATGGAATCAAAATAAGCTCTTATCCTAACTTCCTACCTGATACTGCAGAGCATCAAATCCTTTAAACACAAATTCAAACAGAGTGTGGAGGTTATCCGGGCTCGGGGAGGTAACAAAGATATTGGAGTACCTGTTGAACAAAAGGAAGATTTTTTTAAGTAATTAGGAAATTGAAGAAATGTTAAGAGAATTTAAAAAAAGAAAATATTTTTGTTTGCCCCCGTTACACAGGTGATAACAAGAGACAGTGGCGGGGGATAAAAAAAGTCAGGACGCACATTTTGAGGAGGAAAAGTAAAACAACTCCAGACCTGAGGGTATTTTTGCTCCCAAACTAATGAAAACGAGTTGCCAATTTGAAGGGAGCACGTCCCAGCAATTAGCTACCAGCATCCATGAAAGCACCCTGCTAAGGGCACAATGCTTTCAAACTGTGGTGCTGGAAAAGACTCCTGCGAGTCCCCTGGACTGCAAGGTGATCCAACCTGTCAGTCCTAAAGGAAATCAACCCTGAATACGCATGAGAAGGACTGATGCTGAAGCTCCAATATTTTGGCCACCTGATGTAAAGAGCCGACTCACTGGAAAAGACCCTAATGTTGGGAAAGATTGAAGGCGAGAGGAAAAGAGAGCGGCAGAGGATGAGATGGTTAGAGAGCACCACCAACTCAATGGACATGAATTTGAGCAAACTCCGGGAGACAGGGGAGGACAGAGGAGCCTGGTGTGCTGCAGTCCATGAGGTCACCTACAACTTAGTGAGTCAGACACAACTTAGTGACTAAACAACAAGAGGATGCTCTGGTGACCGCTCCCTCCGTGTCAGAGACGGCACATGGCTCCCCAGTCCTGCACCCCTGGCCCAGAGAGGGTTTCACTCTCATCACTAGCTGTGCTGAGAGGTTTTCAAATCATGAAGCCAAAGTGCTCCATCGTGAGCAGGCGAGAGCCACAGTGAGCCTCTGAGGGATCCTTGTTCAGTGTAAAGGATGCTAAAGGCAGAGGGGCCAAGTGGTACCACTAGAGCAGCCAGGGTAACAAAGTCAGGAGCTAAGTTCAGTTCCAGCACAACCAGCACTGACTTGGGGGGACCTTGGGTGAGTCACTGAAACTCCCTGAGCCTGGGTTTATCCATCTATGAAATGCTAATGTTGCTCTGAGGAGCACCAAGGAAGATCATGTATATAGGACACGGTAAATCCTACAGTCCATTATTTATATCTGTGAAGCTGTAAGCACATGCTCTCCTGGCAGCTGCATAAATCTTCTGTCCAGGACAAAAGAATGGCAAGTGATGTCACACTCAAAGGCAGCTCCTCAATGCAAACAAGATTTTCTATTGATCAAAATCATTAAAATGACAAACCTGTATTTTTCTCCGTCAGCAAAGCTGGTCATATACAGGCTCATCTCCTGAGAGTTTTAAAGTTTCTTACCTCCATTTCTTTGCTCTTGTGTGTTTGTTCAACTCTATCACAAAGGCCCTGGTATCTGTGTGCCCGGACACATATATGTGTACCTTTGGGATCTGGGGTAACAGCATTGCTCTTTCTAGCTGTTGTTGTTTAGTCACTAAGTTGACGCTGGGAAAGACTGAGGGAAAGATTGAGGGCAGAAGGAGAAGGGGGTGGCAACAGAGGATGAGATGCTTAGATGGCATCATCGACTCAATGGACATGAGTGTGAGCAAACTCTGGGAGGTTGTGAAGGACAGGGAAGCCTGGCAGGCTGCAGTTCATGGGGTCGAAAAGAGTCAGCAACTGAACAACAATTGAACAAGTCACTAAGTTGTGTCCAACTCTTATGTGACCCCATGGACTGTAGCCTGCCAGGCTCCTCTGGGATTTCCCAGGCAAGAACACTGGAGTGGGTTGCCATTTCCTTCTCCAGGGGCTCTTCCCAAACCAGGGATTGAACCCGCATCTCCTGCACTCACAGGTGGATTCTTTACTACTGAGCCCCCAGGGACACCTGCTCTCTCTAGACAGGTGCCCAAGATCTAGAGAAATCCCTCAGAAATTTGCTCAGACTGGGAGCAGCCTCCCCGACCCCTCATCCTGCACACGGCTCCCGCAGAGCTCAGGGTGCCTGAAGGCAGTGATCCCCCTTACCCGAAAGCCACCGCCCCAGCAATAGCCAGTCCCAGGGCTGCAGACTTCCCCCTTCCTCGGGCAGCCGTGAGCGCAACAGTACTCCTCAGGGTCTTTTCCGAGATCCCCTCAATGAATTTCAAGACAGCTTTGGCCTGTGGAAAGAGAAACGTATTGGGTGAGCTGTGAGAAAGGCCAAGGTCCGGCCACTTACTACCATCACCACAAAGTCAGGCTGATGCTGAGGCTAAATTGGGAGTTGGGGAGAACAGGGGACAGAGGGCCATTCTCACCGACCAGCACCTAGACTCTTACTCCCTTGATCATCTCCTCGCAGTTTCCAGGCTTTAAACACCAACCAGATGTTGATAACACTCAAGTTCACATCTCCATCCAGACCTCTTCCCCCACACCAGACTCTTCCACACACGCATCTGCCCCCTCTACGTCTACTACCCGTCTCACACTCAACACCTAATGCCCCCCCAAACCCTCCTCCACCTACCATCTTCCCCAGCTCAGCTAGTGTCCAACTGTTCAGGCCAAAAGTCGCCTCCATTTTCTCCTCATACCTGATTCATCAACAAATCCTGTCCTTCAAAATATAAAAATCCCCACATTCTTCACTATCCTCTTCCTCCACCACTCTGGTTGAAGCCACCGCTGTGTCCTGCCACCATTTTTACAGATAGAGCAGTGGGCATTATCTCTAGGATAAATTTCCAGGAGAAGAACTGCTGAGTTAGAGTACGTGTGCGTTAAAATGGGTGTCACGCCAAGTTATGGAACCCCCACCCATGTATGAAAGGCCTTCTCTGCAGCCTTGCTGTCTCAACTACGCCAACTGTCCCACTGTTCACACTGTTCACTGAACCTGGGGCAGGGAAGGCGTGAGCAGGGAAGCTGGAAGAAAACTCAAGGAGTCATAGGCACTGCAGATACGTTTATTCTCTCCTGACTGGCACAGCAGCCATAGCAGCAGACATGCTGAACGCTCCTCTCATGGTTGACCCAGTGGACACAGCCGTCAGACAGCCATAATGCAGACCCAACGTATTGCAAAGGCTTTTTAGGTGGAGCTTATGCATGTTTACAGAGCAAAAGTGGCCCGTGGCCAAGCAGATACATCATGATGCGCACGTGCAGTGCTATGAGTGAGCTCAGCTGTTACATAACCATGTATTTACAAAACGTGGGGTGAGAGCGAGAGGCTGTGGGGCAAGAGGGCCTGACGACCACCATCTTTGCTAATCTGCTCTCTCCTCACACTTGCCAACACTGGGTACTGCTAATCTTGTAAGTCTCGACCAACCTGAAATGGGAATGTAGGATCATTGTTTCAATTTGGGTTACTTCAGTTATGAGAGAAGCAGGCACCTTTTTCAAATCAATACTATTACTGGCTATCTATTTTGTTTGTAAATTACTCTGTTTTGTTGGACTGGTTTTTCATTTATTTTAGAATATTATTTTAGAGTACATTTTTAGCCCAAATTTCATACCCTTTTATTATGTTCATGGATTTTTCCATGTACATTTTATCAGAGTGCTTCACTTCTCTACTCTAGAGCAAAAAAAAAG
Organism: Okapia johnstoni; assembly: GCA_024291935.2. Taxonomy (NCBI): domain Eukaryota; kingdom Metazoa; phylum Chordata; class Mammalia; order Artiodactyla; family Giraffidae; genus Okapia; species Okapia johnstoni. Next base: position 15,002,660 of record CM044325.1, read on the forward strand.
GATATGATACAGGGTTCAGCAAAGGCCAGGTTAAGGTGAGTAGGACCTGGATCCCCTCTGAGTGTTTCCATCTGGACAGACTTGAGCTTCCTCAAGCCCCTCCCCTTCCTCCTGCCTGGGCCTAAATGTCACTGCCCAGTTGTGAAAGTAGAAGGTGCTGTGTACATGGGGAGACATGAAGAGCAGCACAGAAGGCAGGGGGTGCCAGGAGAAGGGAGGGGTGCTGCCAGTAGTGGTCACTTCTGCCCTTTCCCCATCCTCTCTCTCACTCCCCCTCTCTGACGATAAAGAAGGTACCAGGAAGTAGTTGAAGAGCAACCTGGAGCCTGCAGCCTGGGCCCCAGAGAGCGCTGCATAGCTGGTGATTCTATTTCCAGAAAGAAAAGGGAAACCAGCCTGTTGAGATTCAGCCCCGAGTGGGTGGCATCACCACAGCTGTTTTCCATCATGAGGCAAGAGCCCAGTGTGTGCTCAGGCTGGATCAGAACTCTGAACACACCTGACAGCTTGCAGGTCTCTCGGCCATGTCCATTCAGTTCCCATCACCATCCAAGAACCACCAGAGAAGCCAAGTTTACCAGCCCTGGCCACTCCCGGGAGCACAGAAATGTATCCTGGAAGCTCCCTCCCAGCCTGCTATCTGTACCTAGGGACCAGGTGGACCAGGTACCGTCATCACAGGGCCCTCCTCAGCGCTCACACTGGAGCGGGGGTGAGTACTAGGGGCCTCCAGCTCTCCTCACTTAAGATCAAGGCATAAGCAAAAACCTTATGTCATCACAACTCAGTGAGAATGAAAGGACACAGGTCCATCAGCCTGTGCTGGAGGGGTTCCTCTTTAAACGTCACCCATCTCCTCCCGACCCCAGCTCCCTAAACTGTTAACAAGGGGGAAGGGGGAGGTAATCCCAGACTTCTAGGCTATGCTGTTGCTGCGTGCCCAAGTGTGAGCAACAGAAAAGGCCCCTGCCCCACCAAGGAGCCAAGCCTCATCCTAACTTGGCTTCTGTTGTTCTCTGCTCGCTGTCTTTTCCGTCTGCGTGGTTCAGACAGGGATGCGGGTGTTCCGAACGCACACTCACCTGGTCGAGGGTCTTGCAGCAGTCCACCAACACACCCACAGGCTGGGTGTCCTGCAAGCTCTCCTTCAGCTCCTTCAGCTCCAGATCAGAGGGACCGAGACTCTCATCCTGCCAGACAGGAGGAGGAGAAGGTTCACCACTGCCATCGGAGGGTCAGCCCAGGAAACACAGCCTCCCCCGGATTCCTGGACCCTGGCAGCTCACCGGGGTCTGGGGAGGCAGGGCCTCAATGCTGGCGGCGTGGGAGGAGATGGGCAGGATGTTGAGCTGGTCATCGATGACAAGACACTTCTTACACGAGGCCAGAGAAAGAATAAACCTGAGGAACAAAACCACCGTGGGTAAGGGCTGGGAGCAATGTCAACACAAGGAAGGGTTCTTCTTCAGGAAAATTATCCAGCCCACGTCTCTACACCATCGTCTGTAGAGCAGGGCTGGATGATTCCCACCTCCTTTACAAGGCACCTGAACGTGCTTTGCAGAGGAGACCAGTTACGGGGAACTCTCTTGAGAGACTGATTATGAGTGCTTTTCTGTGCAGAGCCCTGCAGCTCCGGGTCTCCTGGCCCTTCCCACATCCTCTCAGGCTCACCCTTTAGCACTAGCTGTCTCCTTGAGCGGGGAACCCCAAAGCCACCCCATGTATTGTCACCAAACACAGAGGCAAACAAACACACAAATGGACAGCCCTTCTGCCACAGGAAGGGAAAAATAAAGAAAAGGGTGGAGAAGACAGCTCTCTTTAGCTGTAGTGCACAAACATTTCTGCGTGTAGAAAAACATGCGTTTGGCTGTAAAATCCAAGCTTCTCCCACAGCTACAAGAAAAGGGCCTCCCGCACTACTTTCACAGGCTTCACTTCCATCCGGTAGCACTGGGTGACTTCCAGACCCACACCTTCTACTGAGCAGCTTCAGAGGCGGTTGAAACCAGGCCCCACAATTCACCCAGGCCAAGATGCCTAAACTGCAGCAGTACTAACACTGTGGACCAGATCATTTTTCTTAACGGGGGATGGTGGTGCTTTTTGGTCCCTTTTCAGCTGTTTAGCAGCATCATTGGCCTGTACCTTCCAACACCCCCCACTCCACCCCGCCCCACCCAGCCAGGTCCTGACTATCCAAGTGTCTCCAGACACAGCCAAGTCTCCCCAGGGGCAAGACTGCTCAGGTTGAGAACCACTGCTCTAGGCCATGGCTTCTTCCTTCTTAAAGCTTTCAAAAGCTGCTAACTGGTATTCCCTAAACAGGGCTCTGGGTCAAATAAACTGGGGTCCCTCGTGCTGTGAGACTTTTCAGAGGCTACAACAGGCTCACATGATTCTTCAGAAATGAAAAACTGTATCAGCCATTTCCTAGACACAGTGGGCCAGAAAACCCTTTTGTCATAAGATCCCTCTTAAACACCAGTGTTCTGTGAAACACATCTGGGGAAACAGAGATCCAGACAAATTACCCTTCTGACAGCTGCTGCACAGGCTAAGAGCCAGAGCGGACAGCGACTTGGTGAGGGCCAGAAGCAAGACAGAATCCAGGCCCTAGCCTTCCACTCACTTTACCGCTTCCAGTGAGCTGCACGACTACTGCTGTGATTGGGGACCTCACCGTCTGGGGCTCCTGCACCACCTTCCCTCAGATAGAGCATGGCTTTCAGCTGTGTCCAAGGCAAAAACATACCCCCCATCCCCACCGTGGCTCCCACAGTTGAGGAAGTGGAAAATGTGCTCGGACCTACCTCTCGTTAAATCTTCCCACCACATCCTGATGGGCCTCTGTCCTGTATCTTGAATGCACGTCCTAAGAGAGACAACGTCCATTAGTAGAGGCTAATGGCACTGAAGCTCAGCGTCCAGATGTGAATAAGTTTCAGCAAGCAGCCCTGGGATACAAGAGGCACCAGCGATGCTGCTAGAATCGAAATCCACTCCTACTTAACCTGCTGTGCTAACCTGGCTGAATGCGATTTGCTGGAGTTGGAATCAGACGTTAAATGCAGTGTTTCTCATCACAACAAACATCCCCTCACTTCATCTTTAGCTCTTCCCACATTTTATCCAGCATCTCAAAATGTATTCATTTGCTCAACAAAACACACATGCCAACACCAGACATAATGGATACACACTGGTGTTTGGTCAAGCATGACCCCTACCTCATGAAGCTTATCATCAAATGGTTGGAGGAGACAAGTAAACAGACAGAAATTTTGGCAAATGCTACAAATGAAAAATGGTGTAGTGATAGCTGACGGGGGTGGGTGGGAATGAGGACTACTTACACAGGGCAGTTAGGGAAGGCCCTCTGAGGGGGTAAGCAGGTGGCCAAGTAAGAGCAGGGGGAAGAATAAAGAGACACCTTCGTTCACAGATATTTTAAGGAGGGCTTACTAAAGGCCAAGCACTCTTCCAGGATTGAGGAATATACCACGGAGGAAAACTGAGCCCCTGCTCCCATGAAGTCTGGAGACTAGCACAGGAAGCCAGATGATAAACAAGTAATGTCTAACTTTAGAGGTTTGTAACATGCTTTGAAGCCAAATAAAACAGGTTGAGGAGTGATGGGAGAAACACATATTCTACAGGGGGTGAGAGACAGGTCCACGCTGAGGAGGTGGTATCTGGGCAGGGACTGGACTGCAGTGAGGAAGTGAGCCAGCAGACATTCCTGTGGGAAGAGCCAGTGGGAAGGCCTTCAGGTGAGAGTGTGCTGAGAGGAGAGGGCACATCTGAGGACCTCTGAGGAGGCCAGAGGGGCTGGGGTGAGGTGAAGCAGTGGCGGGGGGAGGCGACAAGAAACGGGCTCTAGATCTGAGGAAAGCCCATTTGACCAGATGAAGACAGCTCACGAAACCCCAAGGCCAATCCTAACAGTTCCCGAGCAGCTGGCCGTGGACATGATTCAAAACCTGCCGCGCAGAACACGACACCCACGTGGCAGAGCCGATGAGTCAGAGACCAGCTCTGCAGCCAGGGGGACACTTTCCTCACTTACAGCCAGGTCCACAGCTTGGGCAGAAAATATCCCCCCACCCCGCCCCCACCGCTTGGAATCGAAGTTTCTTCCAACCTGGGAGTGGGATGGCAGTGTTCCTTCATCACACACTAGAGAGAGGGCAGGGGAGGACATGGTCCCCTCTTTGTAGTACATAAGTGCAGGCCCTGGCGTGGCTCTCTGTGCAATACTACTTCAGAAATTTAACTACACAACAGCTGCATCCTATCTGCACCTTGCTGGTGTAGTATTTGCAAATGCCTGAGAGCAAAGGCACAACTCACATTCCCCAGCACACCCAGGGCCACTGAGACTTCTCTGCAGTCACTTTTTCTTTAGTTGCAGTTAAAGAGCTCCCAGCCCAGAGAATGATGCTGACTGTTCACTGTAGTTGCTCAGTAAGAATTCTTAAAAGAAAGTAGAAAAACATAGATTGACTTGAACCCCCACAATCAAGTTTAAGAAAACAGGGACTTACCATGGTCATTGTGTACAACTGCTTGAGTGAGTTCATGGTCCGCAGGAGGATAACCACCAACCCACCACCTTCCACTGTTTCTACAGTCCTGGCCAGCAAGTTTGGAGTCAAAGCTTCAAAATCCTGGAAGAAGGAGACCTTAGAACTAGCTGATGATGCAAAGAGCATGGCGGGGAAGCTTAACCAGGAGGCAAGGAGGGCTTCAGAGTACAAACTCAAGATGATACCCCCTACCAACTCCCCAGGACCCCCATACACACACACAGTCCTTATTTAGGGGACCACAGAAGATAGCCCAGCCCTGGAGAACAGGTGTATCTGGTTTCATATGTCAAAGTGTTTCCCATCATCCCTGATAAAATCTTATTTGGAAAGAAGTTCTCCAGTCTTCACTGATTCTTACATGAATTTCAGAAATATCTCACATTCATTTTCTGTTATGTTCATAGGTGGAAACTGACAAAACTCTACTGTACCACATGGGGGAGCCACTGCCTAAAGGAGCCATCACCACTGCATCTGGTAACTGGTGAGCAGAAGCAACTCCCTAGCAGTCAGTGATGGGGTGAGAAGAGGCAAAACGCTCTCCTCAGCCTCCAAGGTGGGATGTAACCCAGCAATGCATGGACAACCCACTGGACTGCAGAAAGAAAAAACCAGAACTTCTATTCAGAATTTCCCATCTCATTTCTTAATTTATATTTTATAAGGTATGTTTTATAATACATGTAATTATAGCAGTGCATGCATATAATAAATACGTGATCAAACAGTGGGAACCTGAGCTTAAATGTGGAGATTTGTACTTAAATGTTTTCATTTGGGGGCAGGAGAGAGGGGAATGGATGAAATCACAGGTGTCAAAGAATCAAAGGATAAAACAAAGACCACCAGAGCTCAAAACAAAGAAAAATGTGAAACAATCTATGAACTTGCCAGGCAAGAGAAAACACATGCCAGTGAAGAAACTCACCAGATAGTTTTCTGCGGGGAGGGGAGTGTGTGGAGTGAGGAGACTTTAAGGATTAGAAGGTTGATTGTGGGGGCCGGTTATTCAGCCAAGCACTTTGGATAGGATTTAAGAGTGCTCAGGTCTGTACCCAGTGAGTTAAAACAAGTCCTACTCCTGTCTGGTCTTCAGTTAGTTCTAAGAAGACAATAAGTTCTAATAAAACAAAAGCCTTCAGTTTGTTCTAACAAGGTCTGGGGTTCTAGGGTCATGCAAAGTTCCGTGCTCTATCAAGCTGGTTAGACCCAGGTGTGATGGAGCATCACTACCAGTCTGGGTATCTCTGGACAAGTGCTGCTTTAGATAGAAAATGTTCTTTTTATGACGGTGAGTTATTAAGTTCCTTGGGAAAGTGGCCAAGTCTTCCACTGATAAAGTCTGGGGGAAGGGGAATACGTGTGAATCTTCTCTCCTCTCTGTACACCTGTTCTCTGAGCGCCCCTCAGTGCTCTGCCCCCAGTTGCGGGCTGGGGGAAGTCACCCACCTGGAGAACACACATGCCAAACGTGTTGCCCAGGATCTTGTGGGTCTCGTTGTAGTAGCAGTAGCGAATGTTGGTCGCAGCTACGAAGAGTTCAAACGGGTCATCTTGCTTTATGTTCAGCGTCCCGTTCTTTATTTTTTTCTGCAGCTGTCTCATTCTCTTCTTCCGATGACTGTAATCACCCCACCCCCCCAATCCCATGAGAGCCAGTTAAATGGAGAGGCTAGAGTTGGGAGAAGGGAATAGACTCAAAAATCACCCACTTAAGACTTTCAGAGCTAGAAGGGAACTTGGAAATTGTAGGGCTAAGTCCCTTGCTTTAAAGCTAAAAAAAAAAAAAAAAAAACTGGAGAAGCGTTAGAAGAGAAGGACTTCAGAGGAAGATAATTTAAGTCTGTTTGTGAACCCTGCCATTTTGATACTTCACTTAACAAGAAGGGTAATGGGGGTCCCTAAACCCCACATTTAGCCAGAGCTTGAAACTAAACCCTGGTGGGCTCATTATCTCAGTCTCAAGCCAATGCTTCAATTTCACAGCACTCCTTCCCAGAGAACCAGGGAGAGGCGTCATGATGGTGGGTTACTTTATTCATTTTTCCTAAATGAATTCATCCACTTCCTTCCCAGATGGTTGGATTAAGTCCTCAAGGGCAGTTCTAATCAAAGCAACACCGACAGAGGGTACACGTGTTAGAACGGAATCTGGACATCTCCCAGACATCCCTGAACTTCTCTCTTGTCCTAAAGATCTCTGAATACCCAAATGTCAGTTAACTTCTTTAAGACTTTTTCTGCTGTGAACCGTTTTTAAAGTCTTTACTGAATCGGTTACAATTCTGTTTTACATTTTGGTTTTTTTGGCCTCCAGGCACATGGAATCCTAGCTCGTGGATCACAGGCTCAACCTGCAGCCCTTGCACTGGAAGACAAAGTCATAACCACTGGACTGCCAGGGAAATCCCGACTCTTTCTTTCAGAGAAGACAGAGAACAAGAAAACTCCAGAACCAAGGGGTACAGCACACCAAAATTTTATCACAGTTTTCTAACTGAAGAGTAGAGCCAAGGCCTTCCCCCATGGGCCTCCACTTCCTCAGCCCGTGACTTACCATCACCTTTAACCTGATGCTCTGCCACATCTAGACAGGGCTGGGAGAGCTACAAGAGGCACAGGAGGGATCTTTTTTAAAAAGTGAGATCAGTTCGGTTAAATTGAAAGGCAAATCTGCCCAGAATACCCTGAACTGCCATTCTGACATTTACCAAGTGTACAGCAGTGAGAATCAGAGCACCAGAAACTTAAAATTCTGCTGACAGGCAACAGGCCTTATTCTCAATCTGAATTAAAAATGCTTACCTGCCCCATTATGAAAGAATACACCAATTACGGCTTAAAACTACATACTGCATATACAGCTAAATGCTAACAATGCATAAGTATTGAAAATATGGTGCTTTTTATTTTCACCTTTGTGATTTTTCTGTATTTTTCATATTCTTACAATAAAGCTTTTATAATGTTTTTAAAGGTGAAACTGTCTAATTCAAAATCTAGTTTCTTTTAAGCAGAAGCAGGTCTCTTAAAGACCAAAGGATAAGAACTAATCAAATTCAGCCTTTGGTACTTAAGTAAAATTAAAATGTTAGAGCCTCTTAATAATACACTCAACAAATAGTAACTGAACACCTAGTAAAACATGGCAGATCCTTTGAAAATATGAAAATATACAGATAAGCAGGAGAGGCCTCCTCGCTAAATGAACTTACTTACCAGTGGGCAACTGATCACATCTTAAGGGAGAGAGAAGGTAAGGTGACAAGCACTGTACAAAGAGACAAGGGCTAAAGAGGGCAGCGGGGCCATGCGCTAAGTCTGAGGGCCTTAGGAAAAGCTTCCTGCAGGACGCAAGCCCTGAACAAAGGGGAGCACCCAAGGGGAGCCCCTTAGCAGGTGAGTACAGAGGTGGAAATGGCACCCCAAGCAGAGGAAGGAGCAGGGGCAAAGGCAGGGGGTTTTGCCAGAGCAGAGAGCAGCTGGGGCTGGAGACGCACCCTCAGAGTCCACCCCAGAGACAAACTTGACATCTGGGGATAATGGAGGGGGAAGAGGCCCAAGGACAGAACCACACAGGCGAACAGGTTGTGGGGAGAGATGAGATCAGAGAGAGGGCAGTGCTTAGGAAGGTGGTTGGAGTAAAAGGAGAGCGTTTCTGAGGTGACACTATAGTGGGGTATCTGCCAAGGATCAGCCCCCCACACCCCAAACTCCTCCCCACATATGGGTGTAGGTAGAACTGCCAGGCTCCCACTAGGTGGCCCACCCCATTTCCTCTGGCCCAGGGCTGGATATCTTTCTAAAAGAATTTGGAAGAAAGACGGATTTCTGTGTTGTTGAACCCAAACCATGTAAACCTCAAGGGCGATTTCTGCAATGGGGACCACAGAAGGCAGAAAGCTGTCCTGAAGTGGGAAAGAATAGAGCAGACAGGAGGGATGACACCAAGACGAGGGGCAGAGCAAGGACCAGGGTGTCAGCACTGCGGCTGCACACCACCCACAGGCAAAGCTGAAATTGCACCCCCGGAGGCTTCAGGAGCTAACCCGAATACTGCTGACTCTTGAAAAACCTGGGTTAACCTATGTCTAACTTAGAGTAGGCCCCTCTGTAACCACAGCTCTTCTGTATCAGAGAATTCAACCAACCACAGACCACAGAGTACTGTGTAGAGCTTACTACTGAAAAACATCCACATATAAGTGGAGTCCTGCAGTTCAAACGCACACTGATCAAGGGTCAACTGTACTTCAATAGATTCCATTTGTGCCTAAGTATGTTTGTGTTAGAGGTCTCATATTTACTATAAGAAGTCTTAAGTTCCACAATAAAAAAAAAAAAAAAAACCAGCCAATTGTCAGACAGCAGACTAGTAGAAGAGCTCTGAAAAGAAGGAGAAAGAGAAAAGCTGCTGCATTAGGCATCAGGTGGAACCAGCATTATTAGATGCACTTGATCAGCTGAGAAAACTAGGAAGAAAAATGGCATGCAGAAAGCAAGGAATTGGGCTGGGAACATAAAAAAGCATGAAAAGATTTTGAAATTTACTGTCAGGAATGAAGAATGAACATCAGCTCTATTATTTTCTCTACTGGGAAGTGTCCTCAGAAACAGCACCTTTACTAACAATCCCTTAAAACCTAGGTCAAAGAATCATTTCCTGGCATTTAACTAAGGAGCAGAGATGGGAAATGGGATGGGGCACTCAAAGGGGCACGGCTTACCTGCTAAAGCCCAGCTCTTTCTTATAGCACCACAGAACCGAGGGCCGAGCTTTCACAGTTGCTTTGGACAACATGTGATGGAGTATGACTACCTGCCAAAGAAAAAAGCCACAGAATCTTAGGGACAAAAGAGACCGCTGGGATGGCCAGGCCCAAGACCACAAGGCAAGCAGCACCCAGGTTGGGACTAGAAACCAGATCACATACACTTACTCTTGTGCTCAGTATCAAAAGCTGTTAACCTATTTGTTAATAATTCTAAATACTGAGTATTCATCACTTTCAAGAAATAAAGGAATGTTCCCACTAGGCATTTCACTTAAAGAAAACCAAAGATACCTTAATGTCATTATGTGTAAAACCCCAGATGGTCTGTAACATGCTGACTCTCTGTAATAGGACACCAAGTCAGGAAGCATTTACCAGGTCTTACCTGATCTTTTCCTCGATCTCCAACCACAACAAAAAGAGACCTTTGCCGCTCAGCTACCCCATTCTCAATGAGAATCCGGATTCGGTTATCAACTTTCTTCCGATGCATGGTGAAAAATTATCACTAAAACAGAAGGAAAGGGAACACGACTGGACATGAACATCCAGGTTCTGGGTGAAAACCATTAGCTGGCTGCCTCCTGTGGGACAAGAGCTGAACTATGTACATTATAACTATTTTTTTATTTAACCCTCAAACAGCTCCCTAAGGAAGATATCAGCCTCGTTTTTTATATTAGGAAACAGGCTTGTAACTGCGAATGTGTAATCTGATTCTATCACAGCATCACTGAGGCTCAGAAAAAAAGACATAAAGGAAGAAAAATTCAGGAAACAGAACTTCTAAAAATACCTCAAGAAATGTATAGATTAAAAGAACTGTGTGACTTTGCTATGTATCTTTTGTGCATTTTCATGCTTTTAATCTTAATCACAATGCTAAGGACATTTTGATAACATTGTTTTGAAATAGCTGCTTAGATAGAGTCTTAATAATAAGCCATTTAATATTTAGCTTAAAAACATTACTAAATAGTTGACCAGCGTATGTCCCTTTGGGCTTCCTGATAGCTCAGTAGATAAAGAATCCTCCTGCAGTGCAGGAGACCCCGGTTCCATTCCTGGATCAGGAAGATCTGCTGGAGAAGGGTTAGGCTACCCACTCCAGTGTTCCTGGGCTTCTCTTGTGGCTCAGCCGGTAAAGAATCCACCTGCAATGCAGGAGACCCTGGTTCGATTCCTGGGTCAGGAAGATCCCCTGGAGAAGGATTAGGCTGCCCACTCCAGTATTCCTGGGTTTCTCTTGTGGCTCAGCTGGTAAAGAATCTGCCTGCAATGCAGGAGACCTGAGTTCGATCCCTGGGTTGGGAGGAGCCCCTGGAGAAGGGAAAGGCTACTCATTCCATTATTTTGACCTAGAGAATTCCATGGACTGTATAATCCATGGGGTCACAAAGAGTTGGACACGACCGAGCAACTTTCACTTCACTTAGGCTTGAAAGGTGAAGAAAATGTTCCCTTGGCATGGAAAGCTATAATTCACATCCCCTGGAGGAGTTTTTTAAAAACCAGAAACAATGTTAAAAAAAAAAATGATTAAAACCTATGATATATCCATGGAAAAATAAGGAACTTTTCAAAAATATTTGTTCAAAATCACTTTCAAGATTTAGCTAAGGATATGGATATAGACGCTTATTAGAGGATAACACAGCAAGATATGTATATGCATATATGTGTATACATTATATATACATATTTTTTTAAAAAATGAAATGTAGTTATTAATGGACAGTGAGATAATGGGTGATTCTTAAGTTTGTTCTTTTGTTTTGGGGAGTTTGGGTTGTTTTTTTTTCTAATTCACATATATTACTAACAAAATCAGAAGAAGAAATCAATGAATATTACTATGATGGAATGTGTACAATTGCTTCCTCAAGGGAAGGAAAACTATACCTAAGCATGTACAAAGATATTTCAAGTTATTGTGATTACACATGATAGAACATTGCATCATTATCATAACAGATACACCAAGAAACACCAGAAATATCAATTATGTTTCTACAATGTAAAAATAGAAATGACATATTACTTAGAAACTCCAGTGCTAGCTGCATTCTACACACAAAACTCATTAACTAAAACTTCACCCTGCATTGTCTTCCTAAACTCTCAATCCAAACATGGATTTTAGCAGTTCTTTCTTACTGTAAAACACTATGTCATAACCAATGATTCTTATTTTATAAAGAAAGGACCCAGTATAAATACTCAAATACCACCAAGGAAGAAAAATGATGGGAGACATGATTCACATTCAGGTGCCCTCCTGATTTCAAAGTCTGAACTCTTTCCAGTTCACCAACCAGCTTGTGAGCTCAGTTGCCGGCCACACAAAAACGCCACCACCAACCAACAACCAATTATTGCTTTCTGTTCTAGTTACTGCGGGAGTCCCCGAAGTGGTACCAAATAAAGTCTTGACTTCAAGGAGTTTTCATTTTCCTTAGAGCAAATATTTAAGAGAAAGAAATGAGGGATAATCTGCCTAAAGACAGATAAAATCAGATGTAAAACTAATTGTTACAGATAGGTGAAAGTCTGAGATTACTGTAGGCTGCAGTTGCCAAGGAAGGCTTAATGGATGAGGAAGATCTTGATGGCAGAGAAAGATAGTTATTTTTCAGTTATTCATCTATTAGTCAAACAAATATACATATTATCTATGTGCCAGGCATCATTCTAGGTGCACTGGTAAACAAAATCAAGTCCTGAGTGTTCCTGCTGAATACGGAGTATAAACGAATGAACACAGTGATGTAGCTACCAGCTTGGGAGGATCTGGATGAAATGAGGTTGTCTCTGTTCAATGCCAGGTGCTGCCATCAGGAACTGTGGACAAGCTCCACGGAAAACAAGTGTTGTCACTCACCCACCCCACTCCACCCCAACTAGAGCCCCTAGAGGGAAGCAATCCAGTCACGCAACCCGCAAAAGCGCTTAGAAGCAGAGGGTCCTGTCATCTAGGAGCATCCGGATGAGGCGGCAGTCGTGATGGAGCGGCAGTCGGCACGTGTCGGGCATCAGCACTAATACAAAGCCACCGTCCTGGATCCAGTCTCATCCGGGCCCAAGAAGGACACCGACACCCACCCCAAGCCATCCCGTAAAGGATACCTGCGCCCCGAGCCCGGCGGACTCCAGCCAGCAGCAAAGCGGAAGCACGTGGGGACACCGAACTTCTGCGGAAGAGGCGGGCGCAGCCTAGCGGATGCCCGGCCGCCGGCTCTCACTGATCACCCCTCCGCGACGCGCATCTCGCTCGGGCGCTTGAAGGCGGGGCGTGCGCCGGCGCACTAACGGAGCGGCCACGGCGAGAGGGGACCTTTCCAACACGGTCGCTGAGTGATGACGTCAGAGCCCGCGGGGCGGAGCTGTAGCAACCGCGGCAGTACGGTTGTCTCTGCGGGCTGTAGCGGTGGTGCTGGGTGTCGTTTGCCTCTTCAGGTTAGAATTAAGATACCGTGGCTACGGAGGGCAGAGTAAGTAGATGTTCGCACCTGCATGGCCTGTCACTGCGTAAGGCCTGCTCGGGTACCCAGACAGGTCCGGGTTTTGATTATTAGCCTGGTTATGCGAGATGACTGGCTCCCAAGATGTGTACATAATTTTGAGTCCTCTTATTTTAAATAACGTCCTATTTTAATCTGACACGATAGGGAAACTCAATCAGCAGAACTTTCTCGTTCAGCTCAGTTGACCCTCCTCATCCTCAGTAATGACCTCGTAGACTTGTCTGGGATTCCGTACGTTTTCTACCCACTATTATTGCCGCTGTACTTTGCAGGCTCTTTAGGCCTGTACCTGGCTGTCAAATGCTGGAGTTCTTATGAAAACCAGCTCTGGGATTCTGCTATTTGGTTACTTCCCTCTACCCCACCCCCAAGTGAACTGTCAAGCAGTTGACTTAAAAGGCCACATATAGTCATCAATTTGGGGGTTAGAACGTTGAATTTAACGCATTCTAACTGCTTAACTTTTCTCGGATGCCTCCCTCAGCCGAACTCATTTGCCTTTCTACCTTAACTCCTTCCTCAAATCAAAATGTAATTCTGTAGCTACAAACCTAATGTAATCAGCACCACCCATGTGGTCCAACACCCATAATTTCATAATTACAAAATGTCAATATGCTAGACGAGATTAAGTGACCAAAATTTTCCTATCCCTCTTGAAGTTTAACATAGAAAATGTGTTCAGAAAAAAGTATCCAGTGAGTAAAAACTAACGCACAAAGAAGACATGGAAGGACCGTGAAATGGTGACCTGGAGCAAAGACCTTAATTTTAAAAAGAATGAGCCTTAACTAACAGTTGAGTGGAAAGCTTCCCACACAGAAGTTTCCAGGACGGTGAAAGTCTCAGCAAAGCATCCAGTGTGGCCAGAGTACAGTAAGCAAGAGAGAAAACGGTAGGAAATCAGGCCTGATATTTGAAGGGCACATTGGCCAGATTTAGGATTCTAGGTGTGGCACAGTTTCTAGGGAAACCACTGGAGTCTGAATAACAGGGAAGTGACAAAATCTGATTTGCCTTAGAGGCTCAATCTGACTGCTGTGCAAGAAAACTATACTACAGGAGATTAAGAGTAGAAACAGAACCATCATAAGCTACCGTTGTTACCTGTTCCAATAGTGGTGGTGGTCACAAGTGTTCGCTGACTTAGGATAGATTTTTAAGGTAGAATCATATGCATTTGCAGAGAAGGAAATGGCAACCCACTCCAGTACTCTTGCCTGGAAAATCCTATGGACAGAGGAGCCTGGTAGGCTGCGATCCATGGGGTCGCTAAGGGTCGGACACGACTGAGCGACTTCACTTTCACTTTTCACTTTCATGCATTGGAGAAGGAAATGGCAACCCACTCCAGTGTTCTTGCCTGGAGAATCCCAGGGACGGGGGAGCCTGATGGGCTGCCGTCTATGGGGTCGCACAGAGTCAGACACGACTGAAGTGACTTAGCAGCATATGCATTTGCTTAAGGACTATAGATACAAGGTATGAAAGGAAACCAATGATATCCAAGGTATTTGCCCTGAGCAACTGGATATACATTCATGAACAGATAAATCTGAAATACTCATGACATTCAAATCAAGACACCAAGTTTGAGTGTGTGGGGGGAGTTTGGGACCTAGAAACACTTCTGAATGACTAAAATGATGACTGTAGCCAGTCAAGGGATTGGTTAAGATCAACTAGGGAAGAATGTTAGCTAGGGATGAAGTCTGCAACCAAATCCTGGAAAACTCAGTAAAGGATACTGAGCAGTGGCCAGTTAGAGAGAAATGTGTAGAACCCATTCACAACCACCCTGCACTTTATGTTGTAATCATTTCTTACATGGGCTACACTAATAGTCATCTCTTGCACCATATTATTTTGCTCTCAACACTGTCGTTTTTGCTTTTGCCACTGGACTGCCAGGGAATCCCCTGCATTGAGTGTTATTAAATGGCAATTTTATTAGGTGACCCACCATCCTCACCCAATCCCAACCACTATACACACAGCATAAAACTTACCAGTTTCCAACTCTTGAGACAAACCGTACCATGGAATATAACTACAAAGCTGTTCTTAGTAGTCCTTACCTGTTGCCTCAGCCTCTCTCTAGCTCTATAAAACCTATACTTTCACTCGAGCCAGTTTCTCAGTCACTGGAGACTGGACTTGGACATGCAGTTCTTTCCCATACTTTACCACTTTACTACTCCTCATCCTTCAAGTCTTAACTATTCACATCAAAAATGTCTTTCCTGATCATTTTGACTAGATCATATCCTATCACAGCCTTAATATCATCAGCAATGTTGCTGCATCATGGCTTTTGCTGTATTTTAGTATCATGACATCAACATCTTTGATTAGATTGATGAAAGCAGGAACCAGTGATTCTGTCACCACTGAATGCTTAGTGCTTGGAATGGTAACCTGGCAAAGAGGACCCAAATTTGTTTAATGAAGCTCTGATGTACTGACTTAATACACTGGCTCCCTAATATAAATACAGTACTTACAGAAAACCAGTACTAAAAAGAACACTAAAAATTGCCTTCACTGAATCAGGTTATCTTTCATTACTTACATACTCAAGGAGCCAGTCTTCTGCATGAGACTGGATTAGGCTTCAGAACCGCTGTTTATATTAAGATCCCAATTGAGAAGAATTGTAGTAATCTAACAAGGTGAGGCTAACAGAAATTTAAGGTTTTTCCTCTCTTCTCACAAGTAGCACTTCTTCACTTAGAGCTTTGCTCAGTGGTATAAACAACTAAAGCAAACTTCACTCAAGGACAATTAGGGTATCAGGTTTTAATATGATTTAATCTAATGTAATTTAAAACATTCACTAGTCTTTTCCAGTATTTTTGTAGAATTCAAAATGGGAAAGGGTGTAGAATGAGCCTTAACAAATTATTTTCACATTCCTGAGGGTTTTCCCTCCCCCGCATTAACTCTTTAGAAGGGATAAGCTTAAGAGCAATACTGATTTTTTTTTATATAACTTACAGTCAATAAAACTTCAAAGAGTGCTTAATAAAAACTCAAATGGGATGAGATTCAGAAACTTAAAGATGAAATGATGGGTTTTAACTTTGTGCTTACCTGTATCCCATTCCCCTTAAGATATATTATTGAAAATATAATGAACAATACAAATTTCCTAAGACACTTAGGAAGCTGAATATTCAACTACTTTCTACATTTTATGAACTAGTTATTAACAGAACATCTGTTAATTAACCTTCTGAGAATAAATACACATTCTCATGTCTCTAAGTGACGTCTCCCACATCACGGAGTCATATATATACATAGGAGGTTAAAGAACAGCAGAAGCTAGCTGATTAAAAATACTTAACAGATTTTGTTTTAATATCAAGATAACGATGATCAGAAAACCTCTTTCAATAATTTTCTTTAGGGATATTAAGATCTGAAAATAAAACTGCCCTAGCCAAGGTCATCAATGACACTGTACCTTAAAGCTTTAAAACAGAAGTCTCATTATTCACATGAGATGATTGATACTGTGCATTTAAATGAAAGTACTTTATATATGGCACCTTGCTGTACCAAGCCACAGTGCCACATGTGACAACCATCTCTTTTCAACTCTGCTAGAATATGCATTTGCCCACGCAAGGCCTCCTGCAGGGAGGACAAGCGTCAAGCATCCACGAATTATGCAGTACACTTAGTACCAAGACTCAGATCTTAATGGGACTTTTTAAAAAGTTCTCTGCCCCATAGAGAGGTGCTCCTTTAAAAAATATAGTCTGAATTGAGGCATAGAAGCTTTAGATTTAGACTACAATGGTAGAATGCCAAAAAAAGGTATAATATCTCAAAAAGAACAAATGATTCTTTTAAAAACATACATAGAAAAAAAATCAAACTACTAACACCTTTACACATTCACGAAATCTGCACTAATGCATAGAAGTTTGAAACCTAGAAAGCATTTCTCCCCCATCCCATCTCTGAACTGGTTCATAGAGATCACTGTATAAAGAACTTATTTCAATTCTGATTTTCAATGTCATGAAATTATTTTCTACACAGATAGCAAATTTAGTTTTATATAGAGAGAGATTGTAAGCACACATCATCTAGGGATTACCCAGTAAACCACAAATATTTTATCTATCCACCTAAAATAAAGCAAACATATGGTTGTGGTACATCCCAGGCAGATGTCATTTAAAGCACACAAGGGGAGGTGCTAGCAGAAATACTTCTTTGCAAAAGTAAACAGATAACCCTTTCAATATGATGTACCACAACCACACATGAGAAAAGTCAAGAACTTCTTTTATTTTAAAATAAACATCAAAGATCCCCCTCTTCCCCACCACCCTACAAAACTTTTGAATGTGGAATGTTCAATAGCCTATCCATTTTAGAAGGTTACAAAACCAGCAAAAACTCCAGTTGTCTAATGATGAATGTTTGAGAATAGTTTTATGGGTTTAAGTAGCTGAGCACCTACTGGAAAAAGTCCTTAACTAAAGGCTGAAAACTAAATTCAATTTCTGCACATAAAATACCATTAACTTAGTAGCCTTTGCTTAATATAAGGTGGGATTAATTCCCCATGAAGTCAAAGTGGGATACAACAAGCAGCATTAAGTTCATAGGCACACAGAACTAGTGCTCCAACTGCTAGCACAAATTTCAACATCGTACATAAATTACTAAACTGTCCATTGTCATCAGACTTGGGACTCTCCCTATACATCTATGGGAAGGAATCACCACTTTGAATATAAATACCTCCATGTGAAACAGATAATTCAGTTAGGGTTAGACAAAAGATAAGTGCAAGTACTGTAGAAACAGCTGCTGAAGATAACCATAAAGTTTGTAACACTAAACTGCATGGGGTGAACCACATAAGCTGCTAACTGTTGAACACCAGTGTTTCAAGATACAACTTTTATAAACATGTTTTATTTGTTTGCTTATACCATCAGAAGTGAAACTATTGACTGTCATTTCCCTAAAATAGGGAAATCAATCTAAAACACATACTGGTGCTTTTCAAAAGATAGCAATTTAAAAGGGTGGCAGCAGCAGGCATTTGATGTCTTTTTCGTTTAAAAACTTTCAGGCTGCAGGAAAAGCATGTGACCAAGAGTGTTATGATTATCCATTAGATTTTCATCAGTACCTGTACCAATTTAGGTGACAATACAGCAAGATCCAAGGATTAGTGACAGACAATGTACGTCATAAGGAATGATATATACTACCAATCCTTACAAAAGTCATTGTCAAAGAAACTGTTAAGTGTTTGAAAGGTATCTAAATATTTCACATTAAGTACAGAAGCGGCCATCCAGATTATATCCCTTAATTGTTGCATATTTTTCAAAAAGTGCCAATCAAAGCCTAATTCTGCATTTTGGCTTTGTCTTACAGTTAAAAAGCAATTTACATGTGTCTTAAACCACAGTCGTCTGGCCAGAGGATGAATAGTGCTGTGTCAAAGCCTAAGGCTGGTACCCAGCCTTGTATGTGTGATTAAGGGCTCATGCATAATTTGGTATGCATCTAAATGTTCAGTGCTCCAATTAAACTGGAAAAGGTGTGAAATGCAGTTGTTCTGCCAAACTACACTCCACTCCTTCCATCTTCCTTTCGAGGGAAATATTTTAGTTTTGTCAGTTACCATTAAATGACTCTAGGGCTGATTTGTAGATTTTATCCAATGTCAGAAGTCAATCTTGCTTTATCCAAGCCACTTCAAATAACTATGGAGATATCACCCCATTAAAGTATATTATGTTTTACTCCTAAGCAAGGGTGAGGAATCTGAGTATCATGTGCAAGGCTCAAGATGACGCTTAGGACAGAACATGCAGAGTAAAAATAGTTTCCTTCCATATCCAGGTAATATAAAGCTGACAATTGTAGTCCTGTCTTTATGGGATGAAAACAGTCCCTTTACAATAAGTTTCCTGAAAGGGAGAACAAATAGATAATAACTCTTCTGGTAACATATTATGGTACACTGGCCAGTGTGTTTTTGGCGATTAAACATAATCCTGTGAATCAGATTAATTCACTTGCTGAGTGTTCATTTGCGGCATCCCTCTGTTGGGTCTTGGGGGCCCTCCACGACCTAGAAGACAAAAATGGCATTTGGTTTTTCTTTCAAATATTATTTGTTTTGCCTTCAAGCAGATTTTCATCTGAAGTCAAGAAGCATGTGGGCAGCTTGTCACCACATTATTAGGTTTAAGAGGTCAATTCTTCAGTGTTCAAGTTTCACCTGTCCTGGAAGTTGTCATGCGTAAATTTGCTCATGTTCTCTAGTTAAAAGAAGAGTAGAGCTAATGGAGTATTCCACCAGTACTCATTCATTCATTCATTCAACAAGTATTTATTGAGTGCCTACTATGTGCCAGGCACTGTCATCAGGCGTTGGAAATAGATACAGCAGTGAAGACAGACAAAGAGTACCTGCTCTCATGGAGCTTACATTCTAGTGTACACTCTAGCTTACATTTCAGTAGTAACATCATACTATCAAAATTAATAAAAGCACCAGAATGAAAAACAGACCTTATTACCTAAACTGTTATAAAGAAACTACATAACATTCAAAATTGTATAATGACTTGTAACAGATAAAGGAACTTTTTACATGCTGTTAAAACAGATTTTTAGCTACCAGTCAACTCAACTTTCATTGAATATGCTACAAGGTGAGAAAGAACATAACCCACATTCACATGCAAATATCCTTTGATACTTCAAGTCAGTAATTCCCAAGTGATCCATAGTTTAAAAAAAAAAAATGCACCTTTTTTGCTGGCCAGTTTTGTTCTACTAGCATTGAAATTAAAGAATTTTGTAATTCCTCCTTAATATACATTTGTATACATATTATGGCCAATGTCTAGAGGAAATCAATTCAACTTCCCTCAAATCAGAGAACCATTTAGAACTTCAGATCATATGAAATGCTACCTCTAATTGTTACACAGATTGACTTCCTACCCAAATAGGAAGTAGTTTTCCTATATTAAGAGACAAAACAAAAAACTCTTAAAACCTTTCATTTTAAAGTATAATTCTGCAAGTTGGTTATGAATTTGGAGGCTTTGTTTAAAAGTCAGAAATAATGACATTTATATCACTAATAGTGGTCCAAAAGGCATTGAAATTTCAATTTTCTATCACTTCTAAATGGTTCTCTAAATGTAACTATGGCTTATCCGGCCATTAAAGGGTTTCTGGCCCTAAAATATAATAAGCATGTTTCAAAAATGAAAGAGGAATAATAAATTTATATAAATGTTCAATCTCATTCCAAAAATGTCTTACAAAAATGTTTCAGTAAGTACTTCCTAAAAACATTTAGCAGGTTTTAGGACCTGAAAAATAATTTGCAGTTGGAAAAACACTTTCTGAGGAGGAGAAATGTTCTAGTTTTCAAGACAGTTTATATAGTAACAGGGATAATCATTCAAAAAATTAAATTTGGGTTCAAGATAAGTTTTAGAAACAGAGCATTTCATTTAATCCCTAGCAACAACTCTGGAAATGATAAATGTATTCCTAACATGTAACCTACATGCAGACTATGAACAGCTCTTCCAAGGCCAGAACAGAAGCTCCACTTAGGAGCTAGGATCACCACCACAAAATATTACCTCGTGGGGCTCCCCGTGGTCCACTCTGCCCAGAGCCTCGCTTGAAATTCTGCTGATATCCATCCTAAAAGACAAGCTAGTTAGTACTCAAGAAAAGGTAATTTTTAATGCTTACTCTATGCTTACAGTCTTTTGTAGAATACAAAATTCTTTATTCTAAAAGACATTTAAACATAGCATTGCTACAATATATTCTATAATAGTACTTCTCTTATTTTCAAGATAATGAGATACACGTCTTTGCTCATAAAAATCACTGTGTTTATCAAACTCTATTAAATGAATCCCTATACTGAGTGCTAAGAAAAGCAAAAGTCATCATTCTCCACAAAATCTTGCACAGAGGTTCAAAATTAGCCCCAAATCACTTACTCTAGTTTGTCAAGCAACTACATTAGTCCCTTTTATTGCAGTACTTAGGTCAGGTTTATATTTTTAAACAATTTCACGTACCCGCTGATAGCCAGAGTAGTCCCGGGGAGCACTGAACTGAGATTGTGTATAACCACTGTTTGGAGTGTTAGTAGAGAATGAAGGGCGGTAACCATCATATCCTCCTAAAATTTAGGACAAGAAAAAAAAAAATTTTTTTTTCATTATCTTAAGGAATTTTTACCTTCTCACTACTGACCAAGGAAGAATTGAAAAACTGTAAGCCATGCTAGTTATTCAAACTAATTTCTAATTTCCTATCCTGATCTAATTTGTCTCTATTGCCTTAGAAGATGAAATAGTTACCCATCCTTGCACATACACACACAAAAAACAACAAATCTCCATAAGGTCTCCTAATTTATAGAAAGCACTAGCCTCTACAGGACAGTGGTAGATATGGGTTTAATACATACAAAATACTCAGTCCCAATTCTGCCGATTTAAATAACTCTCATCAACACATACAAAAAAAAAGTTTACACTGTACATAAGAAGCTAATGCAGAGAGATGCAATTTTTTCATAAAAAACATATTTCTCTATACTGTGCAAATCAGAAAAGAATGTGAACTTTCTTTTGGGGGGTTTTGTCTTTACCTCTGAATCCATTAGCAGGTCCTCTGTATCCATTCATCAAGCCTCTAGCACCACGGGAACCTCCACGCGACACGCCACGACTGTTGTAATAGGGCTGACTGCTACGTGGAAATCCAGTGTTCTGCTGAGGAGGCTGCTGGTGGTTACCAGTCACTTGATGGGGCTGGTCCTGGGAACCATGGTAAGTGCCAACCACTATAACAGAAAGAAAAAAATACATATATACATGTGTACAGACACACAGAGATACACAAACAGCTCATTACAATTTGCCTGATTTCCTATATGCTTTCTGGCTTAAGAAATGTCTTACACAGTCTCCTCAAAGTTTAATTCTGTCCTTAAATTTTCATATTAATAACAGAGAAAACAACACATTAATGAAATCCCTGTCTTGCTCCTACCCTTGTACTAAGCTAAGAGAATGAAATTCTCCAATAATTCCAAACCTCTAGAGCACACATTGTGTGAAAGGACACCATTCTATCCTTCCAAATGACTTGAAAGGCTGTATTATTTAAACATCTTCTGAGAGGCAGCACAAATGACCTACAATAATCAAAAGATTTTATGTACTGAAATACTTAGATTTTGTACCATTTAATTATTTCTTTTCATTATAAAGCTCCTATTGCTAGTTTTCTTATTCCTCTAAATTTCCCTTGATATTTGTTAAAACATACAAAAACATACCTTCCCATAGCTAAGCAGCTATAGCTAGACTCAATTACAAAGATAAATCAGCAGAGGCCTTGAACATATACCCTGTCATACTTGAGTACATTTCAAGTATTTTTAAAGCACAGCCAATTTAGAAAAGAATTAAATAGTACTCACACTGGCACTTAACCCCCTGAAGTAAAGGTTCTACAAGGTCTATACTATTATACCTTAGGTCCCTCCTCCTTCCACAATGGGGAGAAGCCTAAAATCTAGAAACCTTAAAAAATAAAATAGCAAGGTACATTCCTGGTATTACCCCGATGTTCATAATTCACAGGAGAGAAAAAAACAATGCTAACAGTAACTCTGGGAGATAAGGAAGGTATAGACCAAAGAAGGCCCATACGCCAGGAAGAAAAACAGTCAGCAGCCTCCAGTCAGCCCAAATCTCCTGTTTGGGCAGAGAGAAAAGGTGGTGTGAGTCTTAAAAATCTATCTGACCTACTTTGTATCTACAAGAAATCCATGTTTATGAGTTCTTAGAATGCTATTTTGCAATGAGAAAACTAGAGAATGCCTAGGAAGAAAAGGCTCTTTTTTGAACTATGTAATGGACCAAATACACTAAGCACAATGTGATCTTTCTAAATCATCTTTTACTATATTCTCAAAACATAATTATAAAGCAAATATCACAATTTCTATCTATAAAGATTCATTCAGGAAATTCCCTGGTGATCCGGTGGTTAGGACACGGGTTTGATCCCTAGAGGGGGAACTAAGATCCCGCCATGCCACACAGTGTGGCCAAAAAAAAATTTTTTAAATAAAAAGATTAATTCATACGCAAGTAGAAAATGGTCAGAAGAAGTGAATTTTCGACTTTTTTTGTCGGTAAGAACTTTATTATCCTTGGTCAAATCTCACTGCAGAAACTCAAAGCAGAACAATTAAAGTGTGATCTTTATTTTAAAGATCCTAGTTAAGTGCATGTAAAGCATACATGCACTTTTAGTCCATAAAAAAAGGTCAAATATCCTTGCCAGATCTTTTTTTCACGTCGTTCCTGATGAGATACTAATTCAAAACTTCTGGAATGACGGGGGACTTTCCTGGTGGTCCAGCGGCTAAGACACCACACTCCAAATGTTGCAGGCCAGGGTTCAACCCCTGGTCAGGGAACTGGATCCAACATGTTGCCACTAAAGATCAACATGCCACAGCTAAGACCCGGTATGGCCAAATAAACATTAAAAAAAAAACAACTTCTGAAACGATGGGATACACTTACTTATTCAACAAATATCATTAACGCCCTCAACGTGCCAAGCCAGGTCCTAGACACAAGGGATGAGATAGTTTCCAATGCATAATTCTTGCCCATAAGGATGTTTTAATAATAGGAAATAATAAGTGAATAAAATATACATACACGTAAAAAACATCTATATTATTTCAGGTAATAAGAGATTAAGGGAAACACCAAGTAGGGTAAGTGAAGGACTAAAGTAAGCACATTATATTTGGACAAGGCAATGAAGGGAGGTCTCTGTGAGGTGGTATCTGAGCACAGGCTTAAAAGTCACAAAGCAAGCTATGCAAACATCAGTGGAAGAAAGTTTCAGTCAACAAGAAAACAAAGCATAAACGACTTTTTCTTTAGAGAAAGAAGAGAATTTGTGTCTGTGGCTGTTTGCGCACATAACGAAGAAAATAGGACATACAACAGGATCAAGGTAGGGGGCTCGATCATGGATCTCTTAAACTAAGGTAAAGGCTGGGTTTCTTTTCTAAATATAATTGAAAGTCACTGGGAGGCTCTGAACAGGAAGAGAGACATCTGATTTACATTTTAAAATCACTCAAGCTACTGTGTGGAAAACAGACTGGGCTAACGTAAGAGTCAAAGGAGAGAGTTACAATATTCTAGATAAGAGTTGATGGCTGCCTAGATTACAATGGTAGTGTGGAAGTATTGAAGCAAAGCATATGGGCTGATTTATTTTTTATTGAAAATATCTATAAATGTTTTGAAGTTAATTTTCCTTAATAACATATATTTTGACATGGTAAAAAAAGATTATCTAGCACCAATGCTTCATAGTCAATTAGTGAAGTTGAGTAGAATATAAGAATAGCTTGAACTCAACTGGCACAAAGGGCAAAACTAACCAAATCAAATGATAAATCCATTTATCGATATGATAAATCACATACTGCTAATTCTTGCAATATTTCAAATTGTTTCATTATTACATAAGTTATGGTGATCTGCAGTCAGCAATCTTTGATGTTACAACTCAAGTGAGGTCTTGGAGGATGGTTAGCATTTTGAGGCAATAAAGTATTTTTTAATTAAGGCATGTACACTGTTTTTTTAGGCATGATGCTATTACTGCACACTTAATAAGACTATAGTATAGTGTTAAGAGCATTTTTATATGTACTAGGAAACCAAAACATTCATATGACTCACTTTATTGAGGTATTTGCTTTATTGCAGTGGTCTGGAACCAAACCTGCAATCTCCTCAAGGTATGCCTTTACATGGCACTGAATAATTAAAGGAGCCTGAGAATGAGAAGTCCAATTTTATCATTCAGAAGCATAGACTGCATAACTGCCAAATTTCTATCAGACTATGGTTGATTCAAACTCTACTAATTAGCGATGCTAACTACCACAGGGATATGTAAGAAAAACTATTGTTGACCCAAGTCTGTCAAGAAATCAATTAGATTATGACCTTATTTGCTGCCAAGGACTTTGTGTTAACCTAGTCTACTAAATGTAGCCTCACCATGCCTTTACTGCTTAACTTTGTATAACTGACTTGCTGCCAGATATCATGCTACCAGGCTTCAATTAATTAGCGATTAAAACCAAAGTTGATCATAATTCAAATAACAAGTTTAATTCCACTAAAATCACCAATGAAATAGGCTATTATGAAAACTCACTAACCAAAGGAAAATGGGCATATGGTCTCCAAAATCTGCACATAATTCACATACAGCAAATATGGACTTGACTGTACTCAGAATCAGCAATGAAAAATTAATTTGTTTTGGACTACTACCAAAATAAAAACTCTTGGTCACTGCCACTCTAAAATCCAAACTCGCCTAACAGTGTCAGTCACTGTAGTGGAAAGCAAGTAGGCAAGGAGGTGACACTGGTTTTCCTACCTGTTTGAAGCTGTTCTTGCTGAAGGTCTGTTTGTTCTACTTGGTGAGGTTGACTGGAAAAGCTCTGGTTATAACTGGCCTGGTACTGATTTTGCTGTTTTAAAGTTTCTGGTTCATTAACAGGAGGAACTGGGGCATTCATATTGAACACCTGTAAGTAAATAAAGTAAATGATTAGTTCTTCCCTTTATGGTAATCATGTTCCTACTTTTAACATGGCAGATCTCAATGCTGGTTTTAACTGAGACGTCAACAACGGGCATCACAAGTCTCAAGACATTTATTTCTCTCTCTCTCTCTCTCTCTCACACACACACACACACACACAACTTCCTCAGTTCATGCACTTCAGTGTTGGAAAATACACACACACACACATGTACATCATATAGCACTTTTTAGCAGAGTATAAACAGGGATTAAAAATCTGAGAAGACACAAGAACAGAATCCTTGGAAATGCTATTATAAATGAGAAATCTTAAAAGATGCAAACCCCTGATACAATATCACTTGGATAAATTAAATCTATGAACTTTAAGCTAAATATTTAATTATATTTTAATCAAAAATTAGTGTTTTAAGCATTTAACTCTATGAATTTTCCTGTGGGCACTGTTTTAGCTATATTCCATTGATCACAGTATTTTCATTATCATTATTTTCTAGAAATACTACAATTTAGAGATGCTCACTGAAGAACCAAAGTGTAGTATCATAACATCTATTACTCTGAGATATATTCAATAAATTGAAAGATTCAGAAAATATGACCAAGTGTAAACAATTGATCTCTAGGTAATGATCTGTGTTGTGTGTGTGCTCAGCTGTGTCCGACTCTTTGGGACCCCATGAACTGTAGCCCACCAGGCTCCTATCCATGGAATTTTTCCAAGCAAGAATACTGCAGTGAGTTGCCATTTCCTTCTTCAGAGGACCTTTCTGACCCAGGGACTGAACCCACACATCTTCTGTATTGGGGGGCAGATTCTTTACCACTGTGCCACAGGGAAGACCAATGATATATATCAGTCTACTTTTTTCAAATTTAAAATGCTGTTACTTTAAAGGGTGAAACTACAAAACAAGATGTAGGCACATAACTCCAAAGATTCGAGTCTATCTCTGTGAACAGAAAAAAATGAGTTTTTATTTTCAATTAAACATACCCTAAAGTTACAGTAGATGCAGACTCAAGCACCAAGTTAAAGACTTTTTGCTGCGACTCTACCATGAAGATAGTACACATCAGGCACTTAATGTCAATTGACTTAATCTGCTTACCGTTTGCATGGATTGGAATGGAGCTGCATTTACATTGATTCCACTGCTATGTAAAGGTTTGCTTGTCCCAGCCTGGAACACTTGAGGCTGAGAAGCAGCAGGAAGGGATGATGACGCTGTAGTCTGGTCTGTATTTAAAGAGATCGTTGCCTAAACACAAAGTGAATAGATGCACTTTAGTGGTAAACTAAGACCCATACATATGTTAATAAACTCAAGTAGTTTATGAAATAAAAATAGTATAGTGAATGCATTAGGTCCAACACAAAGAGATACTGTATTAACAGTTATTTGCCTCCACCCAATTCAAGTACCTCATCAAGTTTATATGACCTAGCAACACAACTTGCCTGAATCTGGTCAATTGGTTCCTTTTGTGGTCGTTGCTCAGTAGCATGAGAAGGTTGGTACAAGGGTTGAGATGCTGTATATCCCTCACTTGTGGATGAAACCAAAGGAACCTAACAAAGAAGTAAAGAAATCAAAGCTTCATTCTGTTATAAACCAACTTCATTCCATACAGGGCTAAGAAACAGACACTCATGTTAAAGAGACTATAAAATGTAACAACTGGAAAAATACATATATTATTAAAGCTCAAAGTTAATAAACCCAAGCTCAGTTACAAAGTTCCCTACAAATGTAGATAATATCTACACTAAATTTTAAAATTATGAAATCTAAACTATGTCTTCTCGAATTCTCAGTTTGAAATTTAAAAACTTCATTCTAATTAAAAACCACAAGGATTAACAAATAAATTGTTTTTATTAGTTCATTAAAAGAAAAATAAATGTAAACATGGAAATAAAAGTTGATAGCTACTCATGCCAGATTTGACACTGATCAAACTCATACCTGGTTTTCATAAGCTAGCTAAGAAAGAGACCAAAGAACTGATTAAAAAACAAAAACTGCAAAAATATTTGTCAGTCTTACCTGTGTAGCTTCTGGCTGTACAGAAACCTGATTAGGTTGAGCAAGTCTAGATTCAGAATGAACTGTAAAATTGACCAAAAAAACACTGTCATACAAAATCAAATTTCTCCAGAGATGTATAAATACCTTTTACTTAGTCCCCAAAGTCAATTTTCTATAGCCAAATCCTAATAAACTACTTAGCAATTATGAAAGTAAATGGGGAAATACAGGAAGGATTTTAGCTTTCAAGTGAGCATTTTCAATTAACTGATACTCATTATTAATCAACTGTCACATGTCTTTCACTTTTTTTTTGCAATGTTACTAACAAACAAGACTAACAAATACTAACAATACTAACAAATAGGTGTAGAGCAGAATAAGAATCAATGCTAGAATTATCCCTGAAAAAGAGCTTTTTAAAGCAATTAACTACAAAGGAGCATTACTCTTAGTCAAAACTTTGAGATAGATAATATACTCAGAAATATTTTAACTATCAACTTTCAATATAATTTCAAATGCTTCCACTGGAAAAAATTAAAATTTATTTTTAAAAAGCCTATATTCAATTCAGTGTGCATGTTAACTTTCATCCTTCTTCCACTACTCTTCCAAATCATGGTTAAACAGATAATCAAAAATACAGTATCTTTGGTTAAGTCATTTGGAAATCATCCCATTTTCATTGGAGAGTCTAGCTGACTTACTATCACGTGAAAATCTAAATAGCTTTACAGGTTACATCAGTGGTGCAAGTGTTAACTGGCGTAGCTAAGAAAACTATGTATTTTCTTCCTCTGGCAGAGCTCAAAAAGTGAACACTAGTAACTCCGTGAGTCCCTGATCTGTTTTCTAACTCTTGGTAGAGATATGAGCTCCCTTTCCTTTAGAAAAATCCTAACTTACCATATTAACTATGTTCATTAAACATACTTTTACCAGCAACTCCTTTTATAACATTTAAGATTAACATTAAATGTGTTACTTCATATTGTTCTACTTTAATGCCCTTAATGCTGACATGTTGTAAGAAAAAAACAAGACTCAAAATTACTAACGGTCTTTAAGAGATGCTCCACTTAACCCAATACAAAAGCACCAACCCTATTTATTGTGCTGCTGTTTCAAATAATGGTGTAAGACTAGTGAGAAATGGAAACTTCAGCTGTCTTCTACTCCATCTCTTCTACTTTCCTCTTAAGCATTTCCTCACCCACTCACTACTCCATCTCATTTTTAAGTAATAAAATGTTCAGAAATCCTCCTAGAAAGCTGCAATCATCCTTCAGAGAAAGACACCTATATTTTTTCCTATATTAAGTTTTAAAAAATAATTTGGTCTTTCCTTTTTCCAAATATAGATAACAATTTTTTTGTCATGCAGCATGTGGGATCCTAGTTCCCTCACCAGGGATCAAACCCGCACCCCTTGTATTGGGTACATAGAGTCTTAACCACTAGACCACCAGGAAGTCCATTCCTACGTTAATTTTGAAATTTAAAAAGCCAATCAAAATTTCATCATGGCAAAAAAAAACCCCCACAACAACCAGGTATAACACATCTATAGTTGCACAAGTCAGGATGTGGCTGCTATAGCGCAAGGGAAGAGGTAGTAACTAATGACTAGAAGGGAACACAAGTAGGCTTCTAGGGTATTAGTAATGTTCCACTTCTGGGTGCTGGTGAGTTCAAGTTTGTAAAAACTCATCACACTATAAATTTGCATGTACATTTCTGTATGTCCATATGCCAATAAAGTTACAAAAAAACAAAAAAATCCAGCACTAATAACGATGGAACTACATTTATGGTTCGTATTATAGGAAAAAAGAGTTAACATTTCTTACCAAATTAAAAGATACAAGATCTGAAAGTAAACACTAAAAATAAAAGGATTAATTTTCACAAACTTTACACAACCTAAAAACACTGGTTCTGTATTTCTCACATAAACATGGATCACTACCAACCTGGAGGGCAAACCAGCTGGGGTATGTCCATGTTCTGTGCTGGATTCATCGGCTGTGCAGATACAATGGCAGGATCAAGTGTCTGGTTTTCAAAATCCAGCATTGAATCCTAGGTAGGATATAATGCAATTTATATTTAGATAGGATACAATGTATAATGTTTAGGTAGGATATAATGTAATTAAGTTAATGTAAACACTTAACCCATCTGTTGTAGTGTTTGACTAGGACCTACCTGTATGAAATTATAGGGCCCCTGCATTTGTGCCATAAGGTCCTGTACTCGCTGTCTTCTCACGAGGGGATCAGCTTGAGCCACTGGGGTCAAAGAGTGGGGTTCTGGTACTGAAGGAGATGCAGCCTGAGGTTGCTGCTGGAGTGAATTTACCACCTAAAACAGAAGAGGAGGACAGGCTGGTAGAATGACAGAGCTCCATCCATTACCATCATGACTGTCCCCAAATTACACATACATGTATACTATAAACAGAGTAACAGATTTGAATGTAGTCAACCTGACCAAATTAAGCCAAAGTTAATATTCTGATCAATGCTCTTACTTCTACAGTGTTCCCAATTCCACAGGGTTGCCACATATTAATAGCATTTCAGGTTTACCTTGTAAACTGCTTAAAAAAAACAAAAAAGACTACTGTGTCTATGTCCTAAAACCAAGTATTTTGCTTAAACTGTTAAGCCTTCTACCGTAAGTAAACCTATATACCTATATCAAATATATATCTATCTTAGTACCTGATATATACTAAGCATTCAAGAAAATGTTAGCTATTATCATCATTAAGCTTTGAGTTCCTATCATTTCGCTCTCCACCAGTACCACAGGATCAAGCTCTATCACACCTTGTCTGAATTGCTACAGAAGCCAAATTCACTCTACCTAT
The DNA here is from genome assembly GCA_024291935.2 of Okapia johnstoni. Taxonomy (NCBI): domain Eukaryota; kingdom Metazoa; phylum Chordata; class Mammalia; order Artiodactyla; family Giraffidae; genus Okapia; species Okapia johnstoni. Next base: position 15,033,170 of record CM044325.1, read on the forward strand.
CATCTTCCTAATAATTTCTCCTAATTATTGTTTTAAGTAATTCCCTGCTCTGCTAAGAAATCTCACTAATTTTTATTACTACAAATTTACACATTTCTCTGCCCGACTGTTAAGCCTGGGCAAGTCACAACCTTATTTCCTTTATAAGCAATACTGAGCTAACAGAACTTGGTAATCAACAGCATCAGGGTCAAGGAAGAGTTGAGATGACACTTCAATGTATCCCCTGTTAGGTAGTCTTTCTGAAGGCTATCCATGCAGGAGACCAGATTTTCATAGTGCAACGTGATTAACAGGTTGTGTACTTTAATAGATTGAGCACGTAAACTATACATAAGATATTTGTATATTTCTTGTAATTGGAACAGTAAAGCGGTGATTATATTAAATACCCACAGAAATAAATCACCTTTTAAACAGAACAGTCCTATATGAAGAGTTTATTATTATAATAAATGTACTAATAATGCAAAATACTTAAAAATCTAAACTGGTTCTTAGGAGAGATAAAAAGTACTAATTAAAGACAAAAGACAACAGAGAACTCTTACCTCAACTGTTTCAACTGTCCAATCATCTACCTGCTCCTTTTCACCACTGCTGAACTGTGTTTCTGCCATAAACTGTCTATTTACATACTGCAAAGCAAAGTAAATGTTTGAGACCTCTGTTTGAAAGACAGAAAGGAAAAGCTAGCATAAAATAAAAATCATACCTCTGTTGATTCAACCTCATTTTGTTCAGTGTATTCTTCTGCTGGCTCAGGTTCTAAAAGGTTAAAAAATGATACAAAAGAGTGTAAAATATATTTTTTAAAGTTAACAATTCATTTAAATCCAGTTCCCCATCATATAGTCTGAATTTACAAAGTTATAGTTAATAGTAAGTTTCTGTATTTCATTACTCTTATAATAGTAAAAAACATTTTTTTTTTTTTTTTACCATGTATACCAGGCTTACTTCAGTTTCAACAGTAATTATTCTGGATCAAATATAATGCCAATAAAACAGCATCCTAGTCTCCACACTAATCTACTTGGTAAAGTGGTGGTGGTGGGGTGGGAAAGACTTGGAAATTTCCTGGCAGTCCAGTGGCTAGGACTCAGTGCTTGCATTGCCAAGGCCCAGGTTCAATCCTTGCTCAGGGAACCAAGATCTTGCAAGCCCCTTCCCCCCGCCCCCAAACAGAAACACAAAAAAAAACCCTGACTTAAATTGCTTTATATGGATCTGCAACCATAAATTCCACCAATCTGCAATATTCCTGTCTAGTTTCAACCTAATAGGTAACACTTGTATGAAATGCTTACCATCGTATACATATTACTTCCTAAATGAAGAACCTGAGGTAGAGAAATTCAGTACGTTGCCCAAGTTTTACATAGCTAACACGTGTTGTAGCCAAGATTTTATCCAGGCAATCTGATTCTAGAATCCATGCTTTTACCCATCACAAAACTAATAGTCCTTAGATAATGCTTCCAACAGTACTCAAAATTTTATTCATCAACTTATCATAAAAGTCCTCATAGTAACTGTTTATCTACATATTAGTGATACACTAGGTGCCAGAATAGATCTCTGGTGCCTGAGAAATTTATAGTTGTTAACTCTCCATCATAGAAAACAACAACAACAAAACCTCATACCATTCACCTCAAATACTGGCATGGTAATAAGCCACAATAAATGAGTCAAAAATCTATTTGAAAAGCCATACATACACTAGTTGCCCCCTTATCCATATTCCAACAGAGCAATAATACAGCAAGAGAAAGACATTTGTAACAGGGATAAAGATCAATAAGATAAATAATTGATATTTAATACCTCTGGGAGTTACTCTTAATGTGTTTTGTCAATATTTGGTCATGCTTCAAGTTTCTCTAAGTGTACAAGTGCACAAATGTAACTAAATATATGTCTAGCCTGAACCTGTGGCAAAGGAAAGTAAAACCAAGACCCTAAACTAAAGTTCATAGCCACTTACCAGCTTCAGCTACCTGGTCTTCAACTGTAGGTGCTGAGGCTGCCTCCTCTTCCTCACACAGACCGTTCTGGTGGTTGTGGGTGCTGTCAAAGTAGTTTGACTGGAAAACACGCTCAACAATTTCCTTTAGAGCTTTATCTAAAAACACATTATGAATTATAATCTTAGACTATCTGACTTAAAAGATTAAACATTCTACAAGATATAGTAGTAAACAAAAAAAAAACCCATCAACTGTTACTTAAAAAAATTAAAACATTAAATTCCAAAAGAAATTACAGAATAAGAGAACAAGAATTTGTGTTAAATTTTAAGCATTTTAAATAAATTAGTCCAAAAAAAGGTCCAAAATAAAATCATTTATTCTTTCAATAAGCATATATTGGAGAAGGCAATGGCAACCCACTCCAGTACTCTTGCCTGGAAAATCCCATGGAGGGAGGAGCCTGGTAGGCTGCAGTCCATGGGGTTGCTAAGAGTTGGACATGACTGAGCAGCTTCACTTTCACTTTTCACTTTCATGCCTTGGAGAAGGAAATGGCAACCCACTCCAGTGTTCTTGCCTGGAGAATCCCAGTGACGGGGAAGCCTGGTGGGTTGCCGTCTATGGGGTCACACAGAGTTGGACACGACTGAAGCGACTTAGCAGCAGCAGCACCTAACTATATGTTACGCATATAGTACTATATGAAGGAGTGCCTATATGTACTAGGCACTGGCACTACAGAAAGGTATGTAAAAGACATAGTATCTGCCCTCCTGATTATCATTTATTCATTCAATAAGCCTTTATTTAGCACATAACTATATGTTAGATAATGTACTAGGCACTGGGGCTACAGAAAGGTATGTAAAACATATACCATTTGCCTTCCCTAAGCTAACAGCCCAATAGAGAAGAGCTCTCAACTACTCACAAAAACAGTAAAATAACATCTGTGAAAACAACTACACAGAAGTACATGCACTGGACCTAATCAAGCAGAAACCATGAAAGGCTTTCCTGGTGTAAGGACTGCAAGAGCTGAGATCTGGAAGATGAGTAGTAGCAAGGAAAAAAGTATTTCAAGGCAGAGGCAATAGCATTTACAAAGCCCTTTACAAAGAAGGGTGCCAAATACAAGTCAATTTAAGTATGCATTGAGGCTGAAGCAAAAGTAATAAGGAAAAAGCATAAGGAAAGAAGAGTAGGAAGAGACTGTTAAGGGCCAGAATTTGTAAGGTCTTACAAACTATATATATAAAAAATGTAATTAAAATAAAACCATTAAAAGATTCTAAAAAGGGATGGATGGTAACTTCAGGTGAGAGCATTACAGAATAGAAAAAGGAGAAAAGTAGAGAAAGTAGATTCAAAAGATATTTAAAAGGCAAATATAATTGTCAGAACTTGGTACATAAAGGTGTTAGGGCAGCAGGTGAAGGTCTATGTCAGGAGTTAATTTCCTGGCCTTGTATAGTAGATATAGATCAAGAACTATTAATAGGTAACTATACAGAAAAATGAAACTTCAGAGACATTATATCAAAGGAGTATAAAATTAATCCTATACTCCTTTGATATAAAACTACTGGGAATTTCCTGGCCATCCAGTGGATAGGACTCTGTGCCCTCACTGCCAAAGGCGTGGGTTCAATCTCTGGTCGGGAACTAAAATCCCACAAGATGCGCAGCATGGCCAAATAAACCATTTAACAGTTTTTTGAATGCTGAACAGAACACTTCACGTATTCTCTCTCCCTCTCCTTCAGAATCTCCTGCCTCAGAGCGTTTTAAAAACTTATGAAAGCTGAATGCAAAAAACACACTAATTTGAATAAATTACACCTTTCTACTAACTATAAAGATGTTATATTCCTAAGATGCGAGAATGAGGGTAGGTAGAAAGGAACATCAAAACAAGCTACAGGCTTAGACTTTAACCCTTATTACTCAACAGAGCTCATGAACATTTTATTAGGCATGACCTAAAGCTACTTTTGAATCTAACAAATTTACACCCATGTCAATTACTTTCTAATCAGACTTTAAGTGGGGAATTCAGTACATATTTGTAGCAGAACTAAATCAAGAAGTTGTGTTTTTTTTAACCAAGAAATACAAACAACACAGGTCAACAAATCAAGAAAATGGATTTCTTACATGAAAAGATACACAAGGATTGGCTCCTCATATTTGATTTACCCATTTCCTTAAAGCAAATACACTCCAAATTATATCATACAGTTTTGCCAAAAAATCTTGTAATTTCTTTTCAATCATAATAGCTAAAAACAAGGCATACAGACAGATACTTTTGCCTTAGTATGTTCAAAAATCTACTTCCGTAAATCAACATTAAAAACAACTAACAATCCAGTCCCTTTTACTAAGTGGTTAAAATCTAAAAAATACAACTGCATATTTACAGTTAAGGAGCTCATATATAGAATATTGGTCTAGATAATTAGCTTTTACAAAATACAAAAAAAAGAATATCTGAAATTAGCAGAAGTCTAAGAAAAAATTAAAAAAGACTAAGGCAATGACCATGAATAGAATGCATGGTGTGGAATAAATGTTTTTCACAAGATTTCATCCGTAAGGAAAAACCAGTCCCCATTTCACACCAAAAATAATGAAAGCCAATTTGGTGTTAATCTGTCCCCCTAAAACAAAATAAGTTAAAAACAAAATCATGTTAATTTAGGACTCCCATCTTTACCGATTTTTGGTTGTTTGATGCTGATGTTTTGATTTACACACAAAAAAAAAACTGCAAAAAATAAAAACATACAAAAAGGAAACAAACCAAAAAAAGTGGATGAATATTACTTACATATTTCTAAAGTTTTCTTCAATTAACATTACTTTTAAATAGGAAATTAAACTTTAAAGGTTCTTAGTCACAAAATCAAAAGTTATCAGTGATACTCACAAGTTGTTCCACATACAGGTTTTTCCTTTCCTTCCAGCAAGTCCCACAGGTGAATAGAGGCATGTTCATACTGCTCATTCAACCTAATAATAATAAAATATCTGGTTAATTACTTTTCAGTTGTCAACTTAACACAACGTTTAGAAGTTTCTATCATACCACTATACCTCAAGCTCATGTCTCGTTCAGGGTCTGCTAATTTGTAGAACTCATCCAACAACGACAATTCCTCTTCAGACAATATTGGCACTCCATTCAAACCTTGCTTCAGGTCAGTTCTCACTTCATCATCTCCCAATTTGTCCAAAACATACTGCAGCTCAAGTACTGTTTTTAAACGTTTCTGTTCAGCTTCCTCTCTCATAAGCTGCTCCCGACGTGCTGTCTTCTTTATTGTTTTCTGAATCTGCATAAAGACATAAACATAAGACATAGAAATAAATTTTATAAAAACTCCTTTACTTCAATTTCAGGTCCAATGTAAAGAAGACACATTTCACTCACTGAGTTAGATGTGACTCTGACATACAAAAGAATGACTCCCAACTTTAAAAGTTTAATAAATGGAACTGTTTTAAGTAGTTATTTATTAGAAATTCAAAACACACCTTTTCCTAAAAGGTATTACACTACGGAAATGGTACCAATGAAGCAAATATTTGCTTCAAAATAATCTAGCAGACAGGGAATGAGGAAGTAAGTGTGAGTATAGGTAAAATATAATTGCTCATGAAACGATGCTAACTGTAGAAGGTAGGCATAGGTAAATGTAAGTTCACTATAGTCTTTAGTTCTTAAAATTTTCCATAATAAAAAGTATATAAACTAAAAATTTTCATTAAGGTTCAGAGTCAATTTTAAAAAAGAAACCCTACCACAGCCACAATTAAAAAAAAATCTTATCTATGTCTATCTATCTTTACTAAAACATGGTTCAGAATTCTAATTTCAATTGCCTACTACTGACTTAAAAGGAGATGTCAAACCCACTACTACCCTCTTATCCCAAATAATCCACCACTTCCATTCTAGGAAGAAAGGCAGGAATGAGAAAATAAGTTGAGAAAGCAAAAGAAGTATGACAATAAAGAAAGCCACTTTGGATGAAATGAGCAGTTCAAGTAGGGAAGTATATGACGACTAGAAAAGGTAGGCTTGAACTAGGTTAAAGAAGCTCTTGACTGCAAAACAAAAAAACATGTTTAATAACTGGAAAATGCAACAAAGGATCAGAGTTAAAATAAAAGACTGCCAACCAAGTTAAAGGCCCAGTGAAAAGTTCCTTTTTCAACCAGTGTTAAAAAATCAAAGGAAGATACAAGTACCTTCATTTACACTGTGACAGTAGCTTCAGAAATAGATTCTCTATATTAAATTGTATATGGCAATTCTACTTCTATAACTCATTAAAAAAAAAAAAAATCACAAACAAGAAATTGGGCAGAGTTCTTCAAGAGTGAGGCTCCGACCTAAGCTAAATGGAACAAATCCCTACTTGATGTAAATCAAATAACCCCTACTCCATTTTTAGGAGTGTCATCAATATTTCCCACCTTCAATCAAATTTAATGAGTAACACTAGTACTAAGTGCATGAGCCATTAGTTGCACTTCAAATACTGTTCTAAGCACACCCTGTAACGGAGTGGGCGCTATGCTATTTTTTTAACAGATGAGAAAACTGAAGCAATGTGACAGCTCCTTCCCTCTTTTTCTCCCTCTCCTTTCTCAACTACTGGCTCTTTCTCTAGAAAGCACTGACTGATACAGGTATAGAAAAGTTAAGTAATCCTTTCTCTAAAGTCTTACAACTATTAAGTAAAAGTGGCAGAATCAGGATTCAAACCAGGCAGCGTGGTTCCAGAATCAGAACTTTTCATCTATGTACTATATTGTCTCTCATCACATAATAAACTGTTTATTTCAACAAATCAGAGGCAACTTTATATTTCAAAGCTGTTGCAAACCTTTCTCCAAGAAGCCACCACTAATTCAGAAGGATATTAACTTTCTGGTCTCAACTTTCACGAAGGCATTTGACTTTGCTCGTATTTAATTTTTATCCTGTTCCCAAAGACTTCGGTCACATCAAAAGATGTTGGGGAAAAACACACTCGTTCGTTGGATAAAGAGCTGAAATAAGTGCAACATATCAGCCAGCCACATACCTTAAGATCCCTAATGGAGAAAGTAGTAACCAATTACATAACCAAGCCTCTTTATTTTCTGATAGTTAACAGTATTGTAAGATAGTCCTGAGGCATAAAGGAACACATGGAAGATAAAAATCTACCACATTTATACAACCATCTCTTGGTATCCAAGGGGACTCAACTCCAGGACACACTACTCTGTGCTTCATGGATGCCAAAATATCTATAGATGTTCCAAGTACCTTACAGTATACCTTCTGTATCTGTGGATTCAACCAACCTAGGATTTCAATCCTCAGATCCAGACCCCCGCAGATATAGAGAAGGCTGACTGTATATACTTGCACAGATAATTTTTTAAACCAATGATACATGTCCGTCATATATGAAACTCAGTCCTTTTAAAGGGCATCTTCCAGGTGTTCCATTAAACTTTACAGAATTGTAAAGTAACTTAGATATAATTGGATCCAACCATCTCTGCCTTGCAGAGAACTTATCAACAGTAATGCAAAAACTAAAATTCAAAAAATACAACAAAATCTTCTGCCTTCATTTTTAATATTTTATAAACATATATGCCACCTTTTACTTACATCTTGGCTTAATGCCATGAAACTCCTCTGTAATTCTTTTGCGAACTCCAAGTTATTTGTGACTTCCTGGTACTTAGATACGGCATCCTAAAATAACAAAAAGAAAATCCAACTTTTACTGGAAACACAAAGAAACACAAAATTAATCTTATTAAGTTACATAAAAATCTAAATAAAATATAGTATCTTTACCAGCTGATCTTGATTAAGCCTTTCCCCTTTGTTCATTCGTTCCTGATAATCATCAAGCTTGCCCTATATTAAAAGAAAAAAATAATTATATTCTATACTGAAAGTATATACCAGCTTAACAATGCTAAAATAACAAACCCATATAATTCTCTAAGTTTGTGTGAAATCTTGCCCTAAACATACTTTTTATATACTTTTTAGATAAACTACAGTTTAAGTTAGTATGTAAAATAGCTTTAGTTTAATTGTGAGTTTAAAAAATGAATTTAAATATCCCAGCCATGCTGATACCAAATATTGTATTATAAGTCAATGATAAGTTACTGCTTATTTTAAAAATCATTTTAATTGGAGTAATTACTTTACAATGTTATGATGATTTCTGCCATACATCAACATGAATCAGCCACAGGTATACGTGTGTCCCCCCCATCCTTGGGTTTCCCAAAAAAGATGAGCATCAGACGGCCCAAGCATATGATACCCATCCACGTGAGTGACAGCCACAATTCAATGAGGATTCCACTTACACTCAAGTGACCATATCAGGTACCTTATTTTACTAAGTGTTAAATTTTTGTGCCTCCCTTCCTCGCCAAAGAATTCATGTATGTTGTATATTTGTTTTTCTGAATAAACACACGTGCATATTGTCTTTGATGTGTCCCACTCATTTCCCTTAAAAATGAAATAACTTCAAGCTACTATATCGCTTACAGTCACAGTACCCTAGTCAACAGCTTTGCTCTTGTTCTTTTCTCACAAACGTAACTAAATGGGCAAGAGTGGGGGAAGAAAATTAAGCGTCTGGTTTAAGATCATTCTCCCATCCCTCCACCCCTTCAAAGTTTGAGGTTTCCTAGGCTACTATTCTTAACTTCTTTAGATATACTGAAGGTAAATAAAGTCAGTACAATCATTAAAACATTAATGGATGATGAAACTATTCAATCTTATTTAGGTGAACTATTTACACAACAGTAAGCCCCCAGGGCTTCCCTGGTGGCCCAGTGGTTATTAAGAATCCACCTTGCAATGCAAGGGATACCAGTTCGATCTCTGGTCCAGAGAGATCCCACATGGCCCAGAGCAACCAGGCCTATGCACCACAACTACCGAACCTGCACACTAGAGCCTATGCTCTGCAACAGGAGAAGGCCACAGACCACAATTAGGGGCAGCCTCTGCTCTCAGCAACTAAGAAAACCTTGCTCTCCCGCAACTATAGAAAGCCCCTGAACAGCAATGAAGACCCAGCACAGCCAAAAATAACATTTATAATAATTAAAACATTAAATAAATGTATACATTAAAAAAATAAGCCTCCAACTAAGTTCATATAAAATTCAAGTCTAGAATTACACTGTCACCAATTTGAGATTTTCTTTAGTAATCAGATGAAAGAAAACTTTACTAATACATGTCCATGTATTAAGTAAAAAACCTGACACCTTAGGAAAGTGAACTATATTATTCTGAATTTTTTCCAACCATGAGAGACTTTGTGGTACTTACTGTTTAAAAAGAAAGCTTAGTCTTTAAGTAAATGAATCAAGATTTTTGCACTGATACAGTACACCTAACCCCATAGGAGAGCTTAACTGCCTCAAACACTGAGGATGAACAAAGACAGTTCATATTTTTAAAAGGACTTTAAAAAAATAAAAAACTAAACAAGTTGAAGATTTGCTTTTAATTATGATTTATGATGTAATAATAGCATTATAACCTGTATTCCAGTACTTAGAAATATATAAATAGAAGATATGCAAACAGTACTGCTTGAAATTGAGTGCCAGTACACAGTAAAAATTCTAGCAACTAGGCAAAAGAAAAACTGCTGTTAGCTATACCTTACATTTATTATCTCCCCCTTTTAATGGCATTATACATTTTTCAAGAAAACTGTTGCTAAATCAGGACATTAGCACACAATGAATGTACTACAAACCCACATGGGATGGTTTTACATACCTAGCATTATCATTAAATGTCTGGAGAACTTAAAACTCCTAAAAACTGTGTGTGTGTGTGTGTGTGTGTGTGTATACACATACATATAAAGATTTTTTAAAGTGTTAAGAATGGTACCTGAGTGGTAGAATTACAGGTAGAATCTTTTCCTTCTGTTTTGTACACTTATTTTGCAAAGACATAGCTTATATAATAGCGATAAAAAAATTAAAATCTTGTGCTACACAAAAATGTTAAGATTGTCAGATTTCAGGATACTGTCAGGACTTTCACCTACAATGATCCTCGAGTATGAATCTATATTATCCTAGGACAAGATATCTTATGGTAGAAAAGCTCCAATTTTCTACACAATAGGAAATTTGCTCTTCATTCAACCCCAAGATCTACGTCAGATTACATTTTCTAAAGACAACTCCCACGTACTGTTCTACAATGTGACCTTGGCACTTCTCACTGAAAACCAGTCTAATTCCTCTGCCATAGTACTGAGCGGGCTTCAACCAAGAGAACAGTGGAAATGATCCTATGTGACTTCCAGCGTTGAGTCATAACAGCAATGCATCTCTGCCCTGTTTGCAGGTTACTAAACCAATCATGTTTGGAGCCCTGAGCCATCATTTAACATGTCCAATAACCCTGGGGTTGCCATGCTATGAGGAAGCTAAGCTATGAAGAGAGGTCTCAAGTAAGAATTCTGGTCAGCAAGTCTAGCGTTAGGTCATTCGAGGCCAGACATCAGACATGTGAGTCAACAAGGTTGAGTCTTCCCAGCTGAGACCGGAGGCATCACAGAGCAGGTCAACCCCACTGTATGCCCTGAATCCCTAACAGGCATCATCTGTGCGCATGATGAAATGAGCTAAGTGCCGGAGTTATCTGTCTCACAGCAATAACTGGACGGTTAAGAGATCAATGAAAAGAGAAAGCAGCTACTATGTGAAACTCAAGCTTCATAGCGCACAAATTCTTGAAATACTGTCACCCGCAAGATCTCTGTGTAGCCAAAATAAAGCTCTATGCATTAAATACAAGTAGAAAAATTGCCCACTTGGGGTTAAAATTTGCAGTACAAACTAAGATCATTACATAAGGAAGGATTTACTTGTCAAACTGATGGGTCAAACATTAACCCCCACAAAAACAGAGGGGCAAAGACAGGAATAAAGTACTCCAGACAAACACAGCCTTTTTCTTCCCTAAGCTCTAAGACAGTTTCTAACATACAGCGTTACAGACAAATTTGCTGAATATTCGTATCATCCACATAAAATGAGTATTAACTTTTTTCCCCAGCAGAATGGAGTTGTTTTTCTAGCATCAGATATCTTCGTCAGAAAGCTTACCACAATATTGATATAACTGAAACCTGCCCTCTTAGATTCTATCTGGAAATATCCATCTTGAAAATTCAATTCAGGGTTCCTTTTTCAACTGAGCATCCCTAATGTATTAAAAATTCATTTATAGCACCACATTATGAGCAAGATGACACAGTGGTGAATAATTTGCCTGCCAATGCAGGAGACATAAGAGATGGAGGTTTGATCCCTCGGTTGGGAAGATCCCCTGGAATAGGAAATGGGAACCCGCTCCAGTATTCTTGCCTGGAAAATTCCATGGACAAAGAGAGGACTACAGCCCATGGGGTTGGCAACAAGTTGGACACAGCTGAGCCACTGAGCACAGCACACATGAGCCAGATAAAAATCGGGCCATTTTCCAGGTTACTCATAACCAGAATCTCTAAAGCAGAACCATGGAATTAGACACTACCCAGTACATGTCAAAGACTATACTGTCATGTAGTACCAAGAAACCAGTCCCACTCTTCTGTTTCTTTGCTGCCTATAATAGTTCAGAGTATTTGTTATGACAGGCATTCAAATTTAAAGTACCATGGAGGCACTATTATCAACCACACTTCATCTAAATGGAAACTCAAAGGGCAATTAAATAACTTGCCTAAGGTCATATATGAGATGAGATGGTTGGATGGCATCACCAACTCTATGGATATGAGTTTGAGCAAGCTCCAGGAGCTGGTGATAGACAGGCAAGTCTGGCATGTTGCAGTCCATGGGGTCGCAAAGAGTCAGACACAACCGAGCGACTGAACTGAAATGAACTGAAAGTCACATATCCCAGAAAAATCACTTGTGCCTCAGCACTGTATTTCCGCTCTATTCCAGCTATTGCTACACTTCATTTCTGCCCTCCTGCTGCTGTCTTCCTCCTTTCTCCAGAACTACAGTACACCCAGATCTTCCATTCTCCCCAAAGATTTTTTCATCACCAAAGCTGCTTTATCTAAACATTTTTTAAAAATTCACTTTGTACTACAGGGGCATGTGCTAAGTCACTCAGTCATGTTCGACTCTGTGTAACCCTATGGACCGTAGCCCCCCCAGGCTTCTCTGTCCATGGTGATTCTCCAGGCAAGAATACTGGAGTGGGCTGCCATGCCCTCCTCCAGGGGATCTTCACAAGCCAGCAATCGAACCTGCATCTCTTACGTCTCTTGAATTGGCAGGCGGGTTCTTTACAACTAGCGTCACCTGGGAAGTTATGAGGGTGCCACAAGATAAATATATTCAAAATGACTGTTCTCCAGAGATTCCCTTCCTTCCTGTTATAACCAACAAATTTCGTAAGTGAATAATAACTGGAAAAAAATGACAGTTAAAAAGAAATAGCAAAAGAAATGAGAGACTCAAAAAACCACTAATTCTTCAACCAGACAACTGTCGGGGGGGGGGGGGGTTAGTCGCTAAGTCGTGTCTGTCTCTTGCGACCCCATGGACTGTATGTAGCCTGCTAGGTCCCTCTGTCCATGGGATTCTCCAGGCAAGGATACTGGAGTGAGTTGCCATTCCCTTCTCCAGGAGATCTTCCCAACCCAGGAATCAACCCTGGATCTCCTGCATTGCAGGCAGATTCTTTACCAGCTAGACAACTGTAAACAGTCACAACAAGAAAAATTAGGAGAGACAACATCTTTAGCTTGACTATCTAGGAAACTATGTAACTCTTGTCCTCAATTAAGGAAATCTCTAAACTCTGGGAGAATACTTAAACAATGAAGCCTAAAATAACAAAAATAGTAGGAACACCTAGCTGTATCTCAAATTACTTTCTCTCCAGGCCAAATAAATCACTTCTGTAGTACTGAAAGAACCTGTAGAATGACAATGTAAACACAGAAAGACAAAGATTTCTTTTCCTCTCATCTTTCCGTAATCATCTGTGGCCCATTCTAGGCATTTCAAGTCCCCAGTTCCTGCATTCCTGTTCTTCATCTAGAAACATGAGTTCTGACTTTGCCCACATAGTGGTAGGCAGCTGACTCTGCCTTCAACAAACATTCCTCAATTCAAGTGAGACTGAATTGCTAGTAAAATTCACAGCAGACAGGAAAGGCATCAAGAATCAAGTTCCTTCGATTTTTAAAAGGAGGGTAGAGAGAACATAGAGTACAATCCATAGATGATTCATAGCAGCTCTCTTCAAATGCTAGAAGCCTTCACATGTGGCAGCAGTCTGAGCTGTTACAGAAAACAAAACATTTAACAGTGGTGGCAGGGATGTAACTCCAACATCATGAACTTAAGAGTTGTCCAAAAATGAAACAGACTTTCACTGAGAAATGAGCATTCCACCAGGCCCTAGAAGACTGATTAATACAGAAGCTCACTAGTATCAAGACTGCAGGATTCCTGAACACTGAAGAACAGTAAAAGGATGCTAAATCAGTTGTTATCTAATGTCCCACTGTAAGATAATTTTTTAGGCAGGTAACTAACCAGGAGTTATAATTTGACAAGACTTTTGTCCAACTGGGCTTTCCTTGTGGCTCAGCTGGTAAAGAATCTGCCTGCAATGCGGCAGACCTGGGTTCTATCCCTGGGATGGGAAGAGCCCCTGGAGAAGGAAAAGGCTACCCACTCCAGTATTCTGGCCTAGAGAACTCCGTTTACTGTATAGTCCATTGGGTCGCAAAGAGTCGGACACGACTGAGCGACTTTCACTTTCACTTATTCAATTGGAGGAAAAAAAAAAAGACAATCCGGTAAAAACTTATTTCTTCTCCATGGCAGTAATTATGTAGTTAAGACTGAATGAAAGAAAGCATCTAACCTTAGTAAGAAAATGAAAAAGTTTATAGAGTTCCAACATCACCTACTTTGAATTATATTCTTATAAAGTCTAAAGCTTGTCAACTTGAAAAACAAATAATCCAAAAAAGAAAGAAACAATTGACCAGAGATAACCTTAACAAGTGTCTTTTGAATTATTAGTTGCTTTAGCCAAACTACTCAGTAGGATGAGTTGGTACAACTAAATGGTTTATATACTCTGTTGGGACTTCAATTATTGATAGAAAGATGTGAACAGTTAATTCATTTAAAATGGAGACCAAAGGGCTTCCCTGGTGGTCCAGTGGTTAAGAATCTGTCTTGCAATTCAAGGGACACCAGTTCAATTCCTGGTCTGAGAAGATCCCCCATGCCATGAAGCAACTAAGCCTGGGCTTCAAAACTGAGACTCGGTACAGCCAAATAAATAAAAACTTTAAAAAAATAAAAAATAAAAATAAAAAAATAAAATGGAGACCAAAGATTTTTTTCCCCAATGATTAGTATATTTCAGCTATCTCTATGTTTGGGTAAGAGTATTAAGGGGTATGCAGTGAAATTTCTAATAATCTACAATGGTTCAAATACCAAAAATCATCTGCCCTCCTTCCTAAGACTATTAACAAATCCTGTTTACACTACCTAGATTTTAAGATAGGATTTTTCTAATTGCTTACTCATCAACTCTACTCACTTAAAAAAAATAAAATCCTCCAAGAAAAAAAACCCATTTCAATAAAAAAAAAACAGTGCAAGTAAACAACTCTGTACAAAAAAGCATTTTCCCCCTCATGGATTAATCCATTTTAACAGGATTTTATTGATGAAAATACAAGTATTGCTATGTAATGATTTAGTCAATCTAGCAAATATTTATTTAGCATACGCCATGTGCAAGGCACAGTATGATGCTAGTAATAGTCTCTGCCCTCCAGCAATTTACTACCTATTAGAAAAAATGCATAAAGTGAGAACATAAAACAATATAAAATTCAAAGAAAGTGTACAGACAATGGGTAGCACAAGAAACTAAAGGAAACAGACTGCATGGTCAAGAGGCACACCTTACCCTTTCCTCAGAAATACCAATTGAGCAGAGGCTCAATAAGGTCTCTTTCATCTGTGTTTTTACACCCATACTCTAGTCAACTAAAGCACTAGTATATAGCTAGTGGGAGAAATAAACAGATGAAAAGTCAAGCATCTTACAATTTCAACTTTGACTGACTTTCTCTTCTGCTACTCCTCTCATTCCCCTCGACTGCATACATACTATTCATTTCCTCCCCCAAAAGGAACCAATTATTAAAAAATCCAGACACTTGGAATATGAGAATTAAGATGTAAATATTGACACATCTCCCTACTTCTTTCTACTGGTAATGCTATCCCCAGATTTGCTGGCCTATAACATACCAAGCTTGAGTAGAGACTAGCAAATGTGCATCTGGGGCTTAACTAAGCATGAAGAGAAACTTTAAATGAACTTCACCTGTACTGCTCGTCACTGGAGGCCATTACCTAGACAGCCTACAAACACAAATTTAGCAATGAGATGTTACTGTATAGGTCTACAGAAGACAAAAAGCTTTTTTCTTTTGCTTTCACCTTTTTTAAATAGAGTAACTCTGAAACTAAAGTATGTGGGGGGACTTCTCTGGCAATCCAGTGATTTAGACTCCACGATCCCAAAGCAAGGGGAAAGGGTTCGATCCCATTGGGAACTAAGATTTGGCATGTCACAGTGTGGCCAAAAAATAAATAAAAATCTAAAAAATAATAATAAAATTCAGTTATTTGAAGTAAAAGGCTTGGTTCCACAGGATCAGCTTTAACTTGAAAAATTACACTATGTTGCAAAGCATTACAAATTCTAATTACCCCTCTAAAACATTACAAGAGACCTTGGAATTCACCTATTTCAACCTGGGTCATTTTACACAAGCATCTCAATTTCTTCCTCTGTAAAATGAATTGGAATAAATTCTAAAATGGCTTTAAGCTCTTAACAAATCTCAAAGATTCGATAACAGTACTATAATAAACTTAAGAGCACACTGTTTTAAGTTTAAACTTTTGCAAATATTAATTTTTTAAAAGATGAAGTGGTACTAGGTTAGTCCTTGTCTAGTTCTAAACATAAACTAAGAAATTAATTACATAAAATAATGACAAACTGTATGCTTAATCTCTAAGTCAGACAAAATTTATTCTGATATAAATATCTGATAAAAATATTCTGATACAAACATAGGAATTATCCTAGAGTAAAATATGGCCAGCTTAAAACAACACATTCTTATTATCATACTTAGGATTCTACTCTCATTCCAGAAAAGGTACTTGCGTCATCACATGAGATAATTCGTATCATTTTCTTTTCAAACTCAATTTTTAAATACTTTTCTATGTCACACACTCACAGGGCACACCCAGAAAAGCAGAGGGAAACAATTTAAGCATTATACTTTTTCTTCTGTGACAAGGTGAATGCAAAACAAAACCATCTTGCTCTCTGCATTGCAGAGGAATAGTCCATGCAACCAATGGAGAAACTAGCACTTCAGAGATTTTAACTGTCAAGAAAAACTTCAGATGTTATCCCCAAGAAAAGGGTTTGCTTATACAAGTTATGAACGTTTTTATTTCAAAAAACTGAGAATTCTGTACAACACCTGCACTGAAAATCCTTGAGAGAGGCACACTGCATTGCTCTGTAAAGAAATGTTATCCTAACAATAAGCAATCCTTTTTTCAGAATAATATGAACTGCAAAGAAACACAGAGCAAAAAGACTTTAGGAAGTATGAAAAACAGTATACTTGTCTATCACTTCTGGTCATATTGGTTAAAAACTGCCAGGTCATTTTGCTAGACAACAATGATTAACCTTTCACCTACCAAAGTCACTGTCTAAACTTACTATACTTGCAACAGAGTATAACAATTTTAAATGTTATCTATTACAACATCCTTTATTCTATCTCAAAAATGATTACCTGTTACCATATAAAAGAGCTCTCCCTTGAGTTAAAGGCTTCCCTGCTAGTTCAGTTGGTAAAGAATCCGCCTGCAGTGCAGGAGACCAGGGTTCAATCCCTGGGTCTGGAAAATCCCCTGAAGAAGGAAATGGCAACCCACTCCAGTATTCTCGCCTGGAAAATCTCATGGACAGAGGAGCCTGGCAGGCTACAGTCAATGAGGTCGCAAGGGTTGGACACAATTTAGTGACTAAACCCACCACCTTGAGTTAAAATTAAGACTTTGTTTCAAAATATCATCTTGCATAGCCAAGGGCCCAGTTCTATGCCAATTGATGAAGAAAACTAGACAATCACTCAGTTCATTGTTACTTGTACTTTAATCAGTTGAAAGATTGGTAAATGGAATTTGACACAATTCTGTTTATTATAGCTGCATTTCTTCTCTTTGCTGAACACTCACATAGTTTAAAAGCCCAAATTTCAAAAAACCACCAGCCTATTTAGTTGCATTACATAACAGGATCATATTTCATCAAAGTATAGTATGCATTCTCACTGAACAGATGCTTAGCTTTCCTCTAAATAACTTTTGTTTTTTCATTGAAGTACAATAAAATTATTTCAATTCTCTGTGTCTTGAGGTATTACCTATCAAGCAATAATTTTTATCGGGATACTTAATTTGAGAATCCTTGGAAAAAGGCATTTGTCCAGAAGGCACCTATGAAAAGGTCAAAACTAAAATACAACTCAAATATAACTTGCTAAAGAAACTGAAATAAAAAGATTGAAAACTGATTTGTAAAGTAAATCCTACTTTAGGTGTATTAGAAACACTATTAAAAAATGGATCCTAGTTAAATCCATTCATAGAGTAATCATCTAGATATAGAAAAATTTCTATTTAAACTAGAAACTAGATGTGATTAAATTATAGAGGAAAACCCAAATGCCCCAAGATTCTCAAAAATTAAAACCTACAGTTTTAATAGTAAGTCACAACATTGGTACTACCAACTCAACTATTTAATAAGTAGGTAGCTCAGTCAGCGACTTACCAAAAAGCCTCACATAACTGAAATTTGACCTTTCTGCTACCTAGCACCCTAACACTGGGAAGACAAGGAAAAAAGACAAGAAAGGCATTTGTTGCTTTGTGTAGTGTACTAAATCTCCATCATTACAAGGGAACTTTTCACTACTTACTAGCCTTGTCTATCTCTATAATAATAACTACATTATTTTCTCCTTTATAATTGGGGGGAAGGGGGTAGGCAATGTATAGTACTACAAACCTATACACACGAAAGAACTGTCACAGTTCAGGCCCTCACAGGGTTCATCAAACTAGCTTACTAATTTTTTCAGATACACGTGAACACTAGAATCCAACTTACCTCACAACCAAGTTACCTGGTAATCAGTGCCTGACTTTATATTATAAATGTCAAGAATCATTTTTCAGTCATTAAAACATAAATATCTATATTAAGATGTCTACATTTAAAATATTACATCATTACAACTGTTCTTCATTTGGGTATTAAATACTAGATTGACAGGGTTATTTACTGAATGAAGAGGTTTTTATAATGTAGCTAAGTCTCCATTTCAAATGCAGTTAACAAAAATGGCAGACTCAGACGACACTGGTCTTGGGCATGCTTATCTTATTACATACTTGAATGTAGCTCCTTAACAGTAAAAATGCTTTTGTTGCTTTGGTAGTACTGACAAATCTATTATTTCAAAGTTATAATAAATCACAGTTATTTAATCAAACTAAAGGATCAGCAAAAGGTAGAAATCCACAGCTAGCGCATCTCTCAATTTCAAATAAAGTTCAAATTCCAAACATAGAAGATAGAATTTAAAAACTCTAAAAATGGTTTAAAACTCCCCCGAAAATGTAAAATGAATCATTAAACAAGCAATCAAAATAATTAAGGCCTAAATATAACCAGTTTTCAAGTTATTTCCCACAGCCCGAATTTTAGCCAAGCATTTACCATTACTTCTTAACTAACACTATTTTGTGGCTGGCAAAATAAACATTTTAAAGTGACTTCTTCAAAATTCAAGATGTTATAATAAATGTTTTACTAGAGGCAGATAAACAGAAGCTACTAAAGCAAGTTATTTCCTTTTTAAGGTAAAAGGTAGAAGTTTGCATAATAGTCACTGATGTAACTGTAACTACCCCATTTTTTTTGTACTACTGATTTGTTTTCCCTTTCCACCTCCAATCTTACTGAAGGCTGAATTATTCATTCTGCTAAGACCCTTTCTCTATGCGTACATACACACACACACAGGCACGCACACACACACACGTGTCCCTCTAAACAGAGCTGGCACAGTCCTGCGCTGAAAGCATAAAACAAAAGACCAACTTGCAGATAAACCTAACAGTGTGACCTAGGAATGGTTAAACATTCAATCCACAATTTGTGGGTGTGGCTCGATTTCTCTTTTGGAGGGGGGGATCGAGGGAGGCCAGTCGGGCCTCTGCCTGGTCTCTGCCCTCCCCCTCTTTCGCTTTGTGCTCACAATGCAGCTCCCGTACAGCGCTTCCCTCTCCCCGCAGCCGCCGCCATGTTAGACGCGCTCTCCATGTGCCCAGAGACCCAGCGAGCCCCTCCGTCCAACCCGGACCCACCCCCCCCCGCGAGTCTCGACCTGTGCGGTCTCCCTCCCAGCCCTCTTCAGTGAGTCCCCAAAGGGCTAAGAGAGGCTGCAGAAGATCTTCTCGGGGTCGGGTGAAGCGTGAGGCTCGGGGGGACACCCGGACAATCGAAACAAAGAAGGAAGGGGCGCCCGTCAGAGGGGAGGGGGGGTAGCAAATGCAAGGCCTGCCTGAGAGGGGCCGAAGGGAGAAGCGACTCGCGTTTGAGAACCCCAAACACTTCCCTCTTGACGGAGCAGAGGGGCCCCTGCGCAGGACTCAAGTCCACGGTAACGGAGCGGACAAGCCCCAAGGCTCCAGGACGTAGGCCGCTCCGACTCCACGAGGCAGTCGGTTGGGCCCTGAACGCCCCCCGCCCCGGGACCTCTTCCTTTCCCCCCGCTGACGCCCGTCACGGAAAGGGGGCCTCCGCCACCGAGAGCAGGGCATCAGTTAAATGCCCGGCGACGGGACAGGCCCCCACCCTCACACAACCCAGTCGCCGAGGCCGGCACCTGGCCCCCGCGGGAGGACGGTAATAAAGAGACCTGGGGGCCAGCGCCGCGTCCGCGTCAGGTGACAAGCACCTCCCCGCCGGTGCCGGTCGTGGGGTGTTGAGAAGCCGGCGCGGCGGCCCCGGCCCCCGCCTCATTCCCCCCGCGGCGGTGGAGCCACCGGCTCGGCCTGCCGGCCCCAGGGCACCAAGACTCGCGCCGGGGGCGGGGGGCGATCTCGCAGCGCCGGCCGCCAACGCGCCGACCCGAGCAACGGTCCCCGCCGCGGAGGGCCGGCCCCTCGCCTCCCCGCGAGGAAGGGAGGGGAGAGTGGTCGCGGCTGAGAGGCGGAGTAGGGTGGAGAAGGGCCCTGGAGATGACCGGGGGTGGGGGCGAGGGTGGGGAAGAGGAGACGTGAGGAGCAAGCCCCTCGCGCAGGTCCAGACGATCCGGAGGTAAAGGACACTCGGGCAGCGGCCCGCTTGCCCTTCAGCGCCCGGGGTGGCGCTCACCGTGCGCGCGCGGAGGCCGCTGGAGATCCCGAGTGAGCAGCTGAGGGGGCTAGGGTGGCGGTGCTTTCCGAGCAGTGTCGTGCGCTCCGTGGGCACAGGCTGCTGCGCCCTGTCCCCGCTGCACCGAGAGCCGCTGCTAGTGAGGTGGAGAGCCGGGAGCGGGAGGGACTTAGGCAGCCAGCCTTCTGGGGCGGAGGGGGCGGGAGAAGCGGAGGGCGGGGGGCCTGCGCGGCCGCTCGGGCTGCCTGGCGCGAACGCCTGAGAGGAAGGGCCCGCCTGGCCGCCCGCCCGCCCGGCCCGAGGGCCCTGGCCTGAGGGGTGGCCGCCCGGTACAGGTCGGCAGGGGCCCGGGGAGGCTGCCGGAGCGGTAGCTTGAGTTTGGGGCGAAATCGAAGCTAGGGTCCTTCAGGCGAAGTCGCTGGACGTCCAAACTGAGACAATAGGTGTCAAGCAGCTGTATCTGGAGCTGGCAACTGCCCCACGGAGAGCCCTTATGCGGGGGGGTTGGGGGGAGGTTTCTGCAAGTAAGGGGTGCGTGGGGTGGGTGGTGCAATCCCAGCGTCTAGAATTCCTTTATATGCAGAGCAAGCAAACACACACCTCAGAAGGTCTAAAGAGGAGTTGCCGCTTCCCCTACAACACAATCACCTGGTAACCTAGGAGTTCTCTGTAGAACGCGCTGAAAATGAGCAAGATGGATGGTTTTAAGTTATAAAACTCTGGACTCATGTTACAAGTCATCTTCAGCTATCTTAAGATAACATGTACCCAATAGGCGTGAGTATTGTGAATCAGACTTTTTTTGTTTTAGATTTACCTAAAACTTTTAAGCAAATGTTAAGTGAACGTTAGATTTTTTTTTTTCCTCCAAGGGAAATAAATTCCAGCCTTGCAATAAGGTTGTGGACGGTGAACAAAAGGCCAAATGCTGGAGGAGAATGTATTAAAAGGAATATAAGCAGTGGAAAATTCAGCAGCACAATGTATGACAACAGTAAATGACTCAGTTTATTATTTAAATTCCAAGAAAAGGATTTAGGAAAGGATGCTACCAAACCCACTGTTTACTGGGAAATAAAATGAGTAATACTGGTTGGCAACATGTATCCTGAGGGAGCCTGGAGAAGCAGCAGCCTACATCCTCAAGATATTCCAGTTAGCTGCAGTCTGTTGTCTATTCATTCAAATATTTATAGGGCACTTTACTATGCGTTAGGAACTCTTTAACGCTAGGGATTGTAAACAATTTCTATGTGCATGGAGCTTACATTCTTAAGTCGGGAGAAGATAAGTAAATATATATCAGAGTGAAGAGGTAGAGGGGGAAAAAAGCTGGTCAGGAAAAGCGTTAGTGACATTTGAGACAAGACTGAAGGAAAAAGGTCACATCTTAGAGGAAGAATTTTCCAGGTAGGGGGAAAACCATGTGCCAGGATCTGAGATGGGAGTGTGCTTGGTGGGTTCAAGGAACAGCAAGGAGGCCAGAGTGGCAAGAGCAGAGTAGGAGATGAGGTCAAAGATATAAAAAGAGAGCCAGCAGCTAAAGCCTGATAGACCACTGAAGCACTTTGGCTTTTGCTGAATGAAATGGGGAGTCACTGGGTGCATAGTCTTAAACAGGGGAGTAACCTAATCAACCTGGGTTTTAAAGAAACCCTCTTGCTGCTATATAAAGAATTTACAGTAAATGTGAGAAGTGAGAGGGAGGGTGGAGCAAGAGTGGAGGCTGGGAGCCCAATTAAGAGGCTGTTGAAATAATCCAGCCCAGAGATGGTGGTGGCCAAGGTCAGGGTGTTACAGTAAAGGTGGTGACAAGTGGTTGGATGCTTTATAAATACATTGTGATAGCAAAACCAAAAGGATTTGCTAACTCATTAGGTGTGAGTGAAGTCAAATTTGACCTGAGATTATTCAAGACTTAAGCACAGAACTGTGCTTGGCTCTAATCTAAACACTATGCTAAACCTAGGGCTAGAAAGGAAGATTAGACTCTTTTAGCTTCTTGCAGCAATTAGTGTCCTCAGCCTGAGCACTATCACTATCAAAATCTCAGGCCCCACCCCAAATCTGCTGAGGTTATCTGCATTTTAACAAGCTTCTCAGCCAATTTGTATGCCCAGTGAAATCTAAAAGTTTTTTACTGTTTTATTAGAACCTGATTGTTGTCTTTAACATCAGACATGAACTACTAGACAAATTCTTCCCAAACCTATAAAATCAAAAACTTAAGTTAAAACCCAGCGATCTCTGCCCTCTGGGTGATTCTGATACCTGCTAAAATATGAGAACCAGTGACTTGGAGAAAACCTTTGGTGATTCAGATTTGAGCTGAAGAGGTCTTGTGATTAGGTGTTAAGAAGGAAAGGCCTTTTCTGCCTTTCTTTGGCACATAAGAAATAGCAGCTACTGAAACATGAAGAGACTGGTCAGTTAAATTAGGCTTCAAGAAAAGAGAAAGTGGATTGTTGAAAGGGAGGATAGATGACAACACATGATAAAGACTCATTTGGGGATTCATCTCAGCCCACAGGATATCATGATAGGCTAGGTTAATATGCTGCAGTAACAGTCCTGAAAGCTGTGACTTAAAATAGGGATCTGCAAACTATAGGCCCTGAACCAAATGGCCCTCTGTCTGCTTTTGTAAATAGTTTGGGGAGGTGGGGGACACAGCCACATCCATTCTTGTATATATTTTTTTAAGGCCTCTCATGCCACAGAACAGCAGAGTAGAGGAATAGCGATAGAGACATTATGACGTGCAAAACCTAAAATACTGTCTCATCCATTACAGATGAGACTGGCCAAACTCTGGCTTAAAACATGACACATACCCGTCATGGTTCAACAGAGGGCTCTGCTCACAGCATTCAGATTCAAGCTGATGGAGAAACCATGTCTCAAGTGTTGCTAATTACTATGCCACGAGGAGAAAGAGCTTGAGGGTTTCTCAAGTAGTCGGATACTCCAGAGAGGTAGACTTGTGTCCTGTGTGCTCACACCTCATTAGCTAAAAAGAATCACATGACCCCATCCAACCAAGAGATGCTATCATATCAGATGCCTAAAAGGAAGCCAGGTGAACCAGAAATATTTGGTGGACATACATAGCTGTTGTGTCCTCACTTCCAACAGTGTTATCCCGGTCCCATGTCCTTGGTTTTCTGACATTCTTGTAGTTGTTTATTCAGGTCTACAGGTCCACAAAGACCAACAAATTTAAGACAAAGCAGTATCTTTAACCTCTGCTCAGCCCAAAGCCACCATCCCAGCAAACCAAATTTGTCTATATCCCACCTGACAAAAAGGCAACTGAAGCTACATGTATGTGAATTTTTAATACTTTCTCTTTTTGCTGTTTCTTCTGCTGAAGAGCCACGTGGTACTTGGCGTTATAGTATCACTGAAGAAGTAGGAAAATTAAAAGGGTTTTCCCAATAAGCCAGTGGGAGAGCAGAATATGTCTAAAAATGGAAAATACTTTCTCCAAAAACCCTGGTATTAAAGTTATACCCAATATTAATATGTTTTAAAAACACAAATCTCCCAAGTTGAAGTTCATTTGTTTAATTCATTAGACAATAGCACTCTGACATCTCCACAGTCTAGTGAAGTGAATAATGGAACCACTTATCCTGATCATTTTGGCAAAATAGTTCAGCTGCTTCGACTCACATCACCCAATAAGCTAATGTTTCAAGCTTATTTGTTGCAGAAGAGAACTTTTGTCTGAATTATTTTAACTGATTTTCTGTGTCAAGTTGACAAACCTGGCCAAGTGTGAATCACCTTGCTCACACAGCTAGGATTCTTATTTTTCAGTCATTACAAGTCAGCAGTAGACATTTCTATCATAATTTTTCCAGTACCTTCTTTTTGTATGATAATTTGTCTGTGTCCCTGAACTCTGAGCTTTTCAATGGAAGAAAACAGTTTTGTTTTTCTCTCTGTATCTGCAGAAGCAATAACATGCCTGGCACAAATATTTTGTCAGTATTGCCTACTAGTATGTCATTGTATCACTGCAACATTGCTATCACTGGTCCATACTGCTCTTTTCCCTGTTCTATTGTGATAATCTTTTCCACTTACATTTTCTGATGTCCACTTTTTCTTAATTGTAATGTTATGCTTCGAAATACGCTTCTTATTTAACAGAGGTACAATATGTCCAGAATAGTTTTTTCAGATTTCACAAAATAGTGGTGTTTCTTATTGAACACTCCAAGAAGCGACGCACTATTTTCAACATAAAAGCAAAAATACCTTGACCACAGGCATTAAAATGTTCTATATGGCTACTTAAGTGAATTGTACATTCTTTTAACTTGATGTTTCTATTTCAGTGGTTCTCAACTTGTGATATTGCCCCCCTAAAGATATTTGGCAATGTCTGGAGTATTATAAGTTGTCACAGCTTGAGGGGGAGGTGTTACTGACATCTAGTGGGTGGAGACCAAGGATGCTTCTAAATACCCCACAGTGTTATCAAAGTCCAAATGCCAATAATGAGGAGGTTGGCAACTCTGTTCTATTTTATGAGACTAAAAATGCAGTCATTTTTCCAGTTCTTTACAAGTAAAATTATTGAGATGACATTGGCAGAAAAAAAATCCTTAGAAAGTGTGAAAGGATGTAACACTAAACTGGGAACAGATAATCACCTTGAATCCTAAATGCATAATCATGGTCTCTTTCAGGCTATATATATATATATATATAAACATATTCATTTCACCCACTAATATTGATACATACAATCCACTTTGAACAATGATCTAAGAAAAAGAATTTCCTTCACAGTGACAACTGCCACACAAACTTTAGAAGGAATATAACTTTCTATGTCTCAAAGTTACTAAGAGAATATAAGTATAGAATAAAGATACTTTATTCAGGATAGTTTCTACAACTGGTCAGGATATGTATTATTCAAGAATAACTTTCACATCTAAAAAAACAACTGCTACATTAATGATTTACCTCTCAGGTGTTAATAACTTTTTTGTTTTAAATCTTGAGAGTCTAAGAAATTGAGTAAAAGATTTCCTAAACATTAAGTCACTAAATTAAAGATATGAAAAAGGTCCTGAAAAGGTGTAGGTCCTGTATTACTTTTTTTTTTTTAACTGTAGAATTTTCCAGTGAGTGTCAACTTTGCAAAGGGGAGAGTTCTGGAAGCCGCACCCCTACCCTAAATCTCCTGCTTTGTGCGGTGTTTCTCAAAAGGCGCAAGGCCCACCGCCTTCAGAATCACCAGGGTCACTTGTGAGCGTGAAGACTATCCACCCCAGAGAGTACATCTACATCCCAGAATCTGAGACTTAGGGATATGTATTTTAAAAATCAAATTCCCCTTTGCACATTCAAGTTTGTGAATTGAAGTGAGGCACTTATTTTCACAAAAAAATGTTTCATAATGTTTCATAAACATTCAAACAAAAATACCTCTTTTCATGACATCCTCTCATCTTTCTTGCCAGGAAGTACTGTGAGGATCTCTTAAGTAGGGCATTGTTGGCAATCCCTAGAAACAATGAAAAGCACCGCAAATTCTATTCAGGAAGGAGCAATCGGATTCCAAGATTGGAGAGAAAATGTTGAGGAAACATTCGCTGGAGAGAATCCAGAGTGGTGAATGGACTGCTCGGGGTTAAGGGGAAGGGAGGTGACTCAGCAAATCTATACTGCCTACTGCTGTATATTATACTGAAAAGCTGCTGGCTAAGGAAACGGGGGCACGATTTAGTGGTGCTACAGTGTGGGCTGTCCTTCGGGATCCCTGGGAGGACTCACAACACTGGGCTCGCGGGGCCCCACCCCCACAGTGTCAGAAGCCTGGTGCAGATGTGGGAAAGGCCCGTGATTTTCATGTCTAACAAGTCCTCTAGTGCTGCTGCTGTGGGTCTAGAAACCACATTTTGAGAAGCACAGGATTAGAGGAATTTTTTTCTTTAAAGAGTGGAGCAAAGAAAAACTAGGGGAGAAGAAATTTTTAAAAGTCATCAATGATGACAGTGATATATTCTAATATGTTAGAATATCACAGTTTCTGCTGCTGTTTGTTTTGTATTTTCCTCTTTAAGAGGCCGGAAGAGAAGCAAATAGATGTTGCAGGAAAAGAATCTAAAAGAGAGTGGTTATGTGTATAACTGACTCACTTTGCTGTATATCTGAAACTAACACAACATTATAAATCAACTATACTCCAATAAAATCGTTTTAAAATAATTTTTTAAAAAATTTTAAACAGATGGGGATATTGGACAGGTTAGTCAAACTCCACTAACCCATTGTTCCAGAGGACACTGAGGGAAGGAACCAGCCCCTCCTTTGCCTAGGCTGCTCTTGTATAAACCAAATGCTGCTCGCTACCCTGTCCTACTGCAAGATCACATTCCTTGGCATTCTTCTGGGATAGAGCTGGTGACACTTCGTGAAAGCAGTATCAACATCCACCTAAAGAAAAAAGACACCAGGACTTCTCTGGTGGTACAGTGAATAAGAATCCACCTGCTAATGCAGGGGACATGGGTTCGATCCCTGTTCTGGGAAGATTCCACGTGCCTCAGAGCAACTGAAGCCTAGCACCTCAACTACTGGAGCCTGTGCACTGTAGGGCCCATGAGCCACAACTGCTAAAGCCCATGGAGCCTGTGCTCTGCAACAAGAAGTAGCCACCGCAATGAGAAGCCCAAGTACCGCAACAGAGACCCAGCACAACCAAAAATTAATTAGTTAATTAAAAACATAACCACCAACAAAAGAAAGGCACCAGTGCTTCAGGATACCAGGCTGGTTTGATGAGAGAAAAAGGAGAGGTGTTAATGTGTCAAGAAATATGTTTGCACAACATCTTCACAAGAAGAAAAATACAAATCGTAAATATATTTAAACTTTTTAAATTACAGAAGTTTATACAAATAAGTAAAATATGCAAAAAATTTAATGTGTTGTATAATAGCTTTATTGAGGTATAATTAAAACACCGTAAAATTCACCCTGTTAAATAAAGTGTACAGTTCAGTAGTTTTTTGTGTATTCACAGAGTAATGCAATCATCATCATTATCCAATTTTAATATATTTGTATCACTCTAAAGGTAGCATGTACTCATAAGTGATCATTCCCCATTTTCCCTTCCTTTAGCCCCTGGGTACTACTAATTTCTGTTTCTATGGATTTGCCTATTTGGGATATTCTATATAGATGGGACCATACAATATTGATGGGGCCTCGTAGGTGGCTCTGGGCTTCCCTGGTGGCTCAGCTGGTAAAGAATCTGCCTATAATGCAGGAGACCTGGGTTCAATCCTGGGGTTGGGAAGATTCCCTGGAGAAGGGAAAGGCTACCCACTCCAGTATTCTGGCTTTGAGAATTCCATGGACTATATAGCCCACAGGGTCACAGAGTAGGACATGACTGAGCAACTTTCATTTTCCCAGGTGGTGCTAGTAGTAAAGAACCTGCCTGCCAGTATAGGAGAACTAAGAGACACTGGTTTGATCCTTGGGTTGGGAAGATCCCCTGGAGGAGGAAATGGCAACCCACTCCAGTATTCTTGCCTGGAAAACCCCATGGACAGAGAAGCCTGGGAGGCTACAGTCCATGGGGTCGCAAAGAGTCGGACATGACTAAAGTGACTTAGCACACACATACAATATGCAGCCTTGTGTCTCATTTATTTCACTTAGCACAATATTTTCAAGATTCATTCATGTTGTAGCATGTATTTCATTCCTTTTAATGGCTGAATGATTTTCCATTGTATGTACATATAACAGTTTGTTTAACCACTCATTAGCTGATGCACATTTGGCTTATTTCCACTCTTTGGTTATTATGAATAATGCTGCTGTGAATATTCACATACAAGTTTTTATGTGAACATACTTTCAATTCTCTAGGTATATACATAGAGTACAATTTCTGGGTCTTCTGGTAACTCTACCTTTAACTTTCTCAGCAATCACCAAACTGATTTCCAAAGCAGCCACACTATTTTACACTCTTACCAGTCTGGTATAAAATTTCCAATTTCTCCAGTCCTTGCCAATATTTGCTATCATCCATCTTTTTTATTATAGTCATCCTAGTGAATGTGTCTCAGTGAGAAGTGATATCATTGTGGGTTTGATTTGCTTCATTGGGTATCTTTAAACAAGAATAGCTTCTTCCCTGTTTTGGTTGGCTTAGATTTTGCCAGAAAGCAGGGAAAATACAATTGTATTTCAAGCTCTCTTTTAACTGTGTTTAGAACTGTCACAGTTCTGGTATATACATTCCTGGTCAATGCTATAAAGTACCTAAGTAGAGAATCCTTGAGAAAGTACCAGAAGAATAGTACTGGCAGTGGATGTGCACTCAAACACGTCTGATGATTAGCACTTGACTTAAACGTAGGCAGGGTAGATGGACGGTTACCTAAAAAGCTTGATTTTGGCGTTTGAAGGTCTTCTCAGATCCTTATTACTTCTCAGAAAACAGTGTAGTCACTCAGGAAACACTTCCTCAGTACTTTGTGTGTGCCAGAAACTGTCCATGTTAATACACAATGCTGAATGAGACATAGTCTCACGGCCTCAAGGAAAGTAGGATTGAAAAGGATACATAGAAAAAAAGGGGAGGGGGTGTAGACAGACATATAAAGAAAGAAAAGTGTAATATATCTCATGGTACTACTACACTTTCACTGAAGTGGCTAAAATTTGGAAACAAATGGATGAATAATGGTGAGAATGTAGAGAAACTGGAACTCTTATACACTATTAACAGGCATATACATTGACCTCACCATTTTAGAACAGTATTTGGCAGTGTCTTCCAATGCTGCATATTCACATACCCTTTAATGAAGAAATTTCACTTTTTGACATACACCTAATAGAAATGCTGCCACTGCTAAGTCGCTTCAGTCGTGTCCGACTCTGCGCGACCCCATAGACGGCAGCCCACCAGGCTCCGCCGTCCCTGGGATTCTCCAGGCAAGAATACTGGAGTGGGTTGCCATTTCCTTCTCCAGTGCATGAAAGTGAAAAGTGAAAATAAAGTCGCTCAGTCGTGTCCGACTCTTAGCGACCCCATGGACTGCAGCCTACCAGGCCCCTCCATCCATGGGATTTTCCAGGCAAGAGTACTGGAGTGGGGTGCCAAAATGCATATATATGGCAACTGAAAGACATGATCAAGAATGTTCAGAGCAACATTGTTCTTAGTAACTAAAAATGGAAACAATTCAAATGTCCATCAATAATGAAAAAGGATATATAAGTGGTATATTCATACAAAGAAATACTATACAGCCCTGAAAATCAACAAGCCACCTCCATTAGAAACAACATGGACCAGTCTAACATCCAGAATGTTGAATCAAGGAAACTAGATACAAGAGTATGAGACTTTTTTGAATGGGCACACTAATTTGTGATGAAATCAGAACAGTGGTTATATTTGGGGTTAGGTAGTGACTAGGATGAAGCAAAAGAGGGGCTTTGGGCGTCCTGGAAATGTTCTTTCTTGATCATAGGTGTAGTTACACAGGTAAAATTCACTTTGTAAAAATTATTGAGCTGCTACATGTTTATGATTTGATCACTTTTGCAGGTATGTTATATAGCATAAAAACTGTCTCCTTAAAATATTTCAGTTTTTTATAATCAAAAATATAGGCAAAACTGGATGCCTGTATATGAAAGAGAGGTGGCTCATAACTGGGATTGGTTAACTCTTTGTACGAGAGAACCAGCGAAGGCTCTCTGGAGATGTAGCCAGAGCTGGATTTTGAAAGATAAATTTTACAAGCAGACAAAAGTTGATAAAGGAAAGAGGAAGACATTGCAAAGAGATCGACACGTTCAAAAGCACAGTTCAGTTTAGTTCAGTGGCTCAGTCATGTCCGACTCGTTGCGACCCCATGGACTGCAGCACACCAGGCCTCCCTATCCATCACCAACTCCTGGAGCCTACCCAAACTCATGTCTACTGAGTGGGTGATGCCATCCAACCATCTCATTCTCTGTTGTCCCCTTCTCCTCCTGCCCTCAATCTTTCCCAGCATCAGGGTCTTTTCAAATGAGTAAGCTCTTCGCATCAGGTGGCCAAAGTATTGGAGTTTCAGCTTCAATATCAGTCCTTCCAATGAACACTCAGGACTGATCTCCTTTAGGATGGACTGGTTGGATCTCCTTGAAGTCCAAGGGACTCTCAAGTCTTCTCCAACACCATAGTTCAAAAGCATCAATTCTTCAGTGCTCAGCTTTGTTTATAGTCCAACTCTCACATCCATACTTGACTACTGGAAAAACCATAGTCTTGACTAGACAGACCTTTGCTCAAAAGCACATGGAGGCATAAAGTCATATAGCATGTTTTAGGAGTCATAGCAGTTCTATATCGTTGGAGTAGAACTGGAGAGAGATGGCAGGAGGGAGATACAGATGATAAGACTGGCCAGGTCATGAAAAAACTTTTTCATCTCAGCTAAACAACTTGAGCTCAAACTGTAGGTCTTAGCTTTTCTATGGAAATATATTCCCCTGAAGTTCTGATTAAAATGGGCCATCTCATTGGGAAAATGCACACATAAAATATCCATATAATCCATTCATTCCTCTGATGCCCATTCATTTGGACTTCCACTTCATGCTTCTCAGATTAAGAATCCTATCCTTGCAATAGGCACTGGGTGTTAATTAAAAAGTTTTAAAGGGAACAGAGGTGCGATCATTCATATTTTAGAAAGATCAATGAAAGCAGCATGGAGGTTGGATTGGAAGTTGAGACAGGGTGACCTGTAGGAACTTATTAGAAGGTAAGAGAACAGATAAAGGCTTGAACTAAAACAATGTCAGAGTTGCATTCTAAGGGTATTCATAGATAGAATCAAGGAAGGATTAGTGACCAATTAGATGTGAGAAGTTAAGGAAGTGATAGCTTCTGGGATTCTCCTGTGAGTTAGTCATCAGACAGCCTACCAAAGACAGTAACTAGAAGGTGACAGAAACATTTTGGATAAAAATGAGTTTCTTGGTGATCACTTTGAAAGGTATAGCAAAATTGAATCACTATGTTGTATACAAGAATTAGTATGGTGTTGTAGGTCAACTATATTTCAAAAACAAACTTGTAGAAAAAGACTTCAAGGGACTTCCCTGGTGGTCCAGTGGTTAAGACTCCATGCTCCCAATGCAGGGGACATGAGTTCAATCCCTGGTTAGGGAACTAAGATCCCACATGCCTCACAGCATGGCTGAAAAAAAGGAAAAGAAAAAGTCATCAAATTTGTGGTTACCAAAGGCAGAGAGTTGGGGAGAGGGGGGATTTTTTGAAGGCAGTCAAAAGGTACAAATTTCCAGTTATAAGATAAGTACTAGGGATGTAATGTACAATATAACAAACATAATTAACACTTCTGTATGTTACCCACGAAAGAGAGTAAATCCTAAGAATCTTCATCACAAGGAAAGAAATTTGTCTTCTATTTCTTTAATTTTGTGTCTATATGAGATGGTGGTTATTCACTAAAATCATCATTTCATGATGTATGTAAGCCAACTCATTAAGCTGTACACTTTAAACTTATACAGTACTTCTCAGAAATAAGTAGACCCTTAAACTAACTCCTTAGCTTCAAGTCCATCTGGACGGACGTCACACTGCCAGCCTCTGGTGACACCCTTTGCATTTAAGGCCTTAAATGTTACAGGAGTAAACTTGGGCAGGAACAAATCAATTTGCGTACACTAAGGTTGGATGGCATCACTGACTCAATGGACATGGGTTTGGGTAGACTCCGGCAGTTGGTGATGGACAGGGAGGCCTGGCATGCGGCGGTTCATGGAGTCGCAAAGAGTCGGACATGACTGAGAGACTGAACTGAACTGAACTGAATTCATAAAGGCATTAAGTTTCGCCCCAGGGAAATGTAAGCAATTTCTGACACCTACCAGTACTCCTAACCCATGTTTATGAACGAAATGATCTGTGTGAGGGAAGAGCTTGAACACTTGAGTCCCAGGCCCACCATGGCATTGTGCCATTATAGATAAATATAACACTTGGAAAGAAAGAAATTTTCCCCTATTTCCAGAACTGAATACTGTTGAACGTAGATCACCAAAATACTCTTTTCCTGAATAAGGCTTACCTGGGTCTATTTGGAGGACATTTGTGCCTGGTCACTGCAGTGCTGCGATTCATGGGGTCACAAACAGTCGGACACGACTGAGCTATTGAACTGAACTGAACTGCAGATCATGCAGCAACAGATAAGGACTACACAAGGACAGAGGACCAGTGGAGTCTGGTGTTTTACTGACAGTCACAGCAGTCAAAAAGAATATGAGCAGGGCTTCCCTGGTGGCTGAGGGGTAAAGAATCCACCTGCCAATGCAGGAGACATGGGTTTGATCCCTGGTCCAGGAAGATCCCACATGCCACAGAGCAACTAAGCCTGTGTAACACAACTCAGCCTGTGCTCTAGAGCCCTGAAAGCCACAGCTGCTGAACCCATGCACCACAACTGCTGAAGCCCATGTGCCCTAGACCCCCATGGTCCTCAACAAGAGAAGCCACCGCAATGAGAAGCCCATGCACTGCAACTACAGTAGCCCCTACTCACTGCAACTAGAGAAAAGCCCGCTGCTGCTGCTGCTGCTGCTAAGTCGCTTCAGTTGTGTCCGACTCTGTGCGACCCCATAGACGGCAGCCCACCAGGCTCCCCCGTCCCTGGGATTCTCCAGGCAAGAACACTGGAGTGGGTTGCCATTTCCTTCTCCAGTGCATGAAAGTGAAAAGTGAAAGTGAAGTTGCTCAGTCGTGTCCGACCCTTAGCAACCCCATGGCCTGCAGCCTACCAGGCTCCTCCATCCATGGGATTTTCCAGGCAAGAGTACTGGAGTGGGGTGCCATTGCCTTCTCCGAGAAAAGCCCGCACACAGCATCAAAGATCCAGCATGGCCATAAATAAATAAATAAAATTTGAAAAAAGAATATGATCAGGTTTTCCAGTTCCATTTATTAAGACAATCTGAACCTTTGGAATGTGAAGTTATCACACAAGGGAGATAAGTTGAAGGCTCCCAGTCACCTGATTTGAACATGAAGAGGAATGTGACCTTATTTTGAACCCCAGGGGAGTGAAACAGGATATATAGGTTTAATCAGATTTGCATTTTTAAAAGATCCCTCTGGCTGTTTTATAGAAAATGGATTTGGAGGGAGGCAAATATGGATGTAGGAATACAAGAGGCCACTTTAATCAGTGAGGGAAGAGGTGATCATGGCTTGAACCAGAGACTGGTAGTGGATAAAGGGGGAATGGATTTAATAAATATTCCATGTATCTTAGAGGATGAACAAATAGAATGTGGTAATTGATGAAATATGAGGGGGTGGTGAGGGAGAGAGAGAAGTCACAGATGACTCCTAGGTTTCTGCTTTGTGCAACTAGGTGGATATAGAACCATCTCTGCAGAAGGACCTGATGGGAAACCAAAAGACAAAAAGTTCAATTACGTACATTTCATTTGTAGGTTTTATGAGACATCAAATGACTTGCTAAGCACATATTTAAGTTAGGTCTGGAGCTTGGAGGAGAGGTCTTAGTTAAATGTTTAATGTGGGGTTCATTCATGTACAGATATTAATTGAAGTCCTGAGGTAAGAATAAGTGAGATCTATTGAGAAAGAGAAGAAAACCCAGGACAATACCAACATTTAAAGATGACGTCTTGTGACTAAAGAATACAATCTATGCTTTTTCCCACCAGAAATACTGTAAACCTGTATAAGATAAAGTCAATGTTATTCTCCTGTTCGTTAGAGCTTGATGACTCCGCAGCCTGCCACTGCATGCAAGAAAAGGAAGGTTAAATCGTTGTGCAATTGCCCATTCATGTGGATATTATCATTAGAATAAAGAGGCCTGAATGATCAGAATGACAAACATATCTTTTTAGAAATTTCAATGAGTCAGGATGCCCATCATCAAAAATCTACAAACAGTAAATGCTGGAGAGGGTGTGGAGAAAAGGGAGCTCTTTTACACTGTTGGTGGGAATGTAAATTGATACAGCCAATATGGAGAACAGTATTGAAGTTCTTCTAAAACTAAACGCAGAACCACCGTGTGACCCAGCAATCCCATTCCTGGGCATATACCTGGAGAAAACCATAATTCAAAAAGATTCATGCCCTCCAGTGCTCACTGCAGCACTATTTCCAATAGCCAGGACATGAAAGCAACTAAATTTTTATGAACAGAGGAATGGATAAAGACATTGTGGTACACATATACAATGGAATATTACTCAGCCATAAAAAGGAACAAAACTGTGTCATTTGCAGAGATGTGGATAGACCTGGAGACTGTCATACAGAATGAAGTGAGTCAGAAGGAGAAAAACAAATATTAAATGTTAATGCATATATGTGGAATTTAGAAAAATGGTATAGATGATCTTATTTGCAAAGCAGAAATAGAGACACATATGTAGAGAAAAACCATATGGACACCAAAGGGGAAGGGGGATGGGATGAATTGGGAGATTGGGATTGACATATATACACTACTATGTATAAAATAAATAATGAGAACCTACTGTATAGCATAGAGAACTCTACTCAGTGCTCTATGGTGACCTAAATGGGAAGAAAGTCCCCAAAAGAGGGGATACATACATACATACGGGCTTCCCTGGTGGCCCGGACAGTAAAGAATCTGCCTACAATGCAGGAGACCTGTGTTTGATCCCTGGGTCAGGAAGATTCCCTGGAGAAGGGAATGGCTACTCACTCCAGTATTCTTGCCTGGAGAATTCCATAGACAGAGGAGAATGGCGGGCTACAGTTCATGAGGTCGCAAAGAGTTGGTCAGACATGATTGAATGACTAACATATATATATCATATGGCTGATTCACTTTGCCATACAGCAGAAGCTGACTCAGCAGTGTAAAGCAACTGTACTCCAATAAAAATAAATAAATAAAGGTGATGTCAACAAGGAAAGTCAAAATAGGAAACTGAGAGGTACAGAAAGAAAACCAGGAGAATGTAGCATCACAGAAATCAAAGGAAGAGATTGTTTTAAACAGTTGATTGTGCTAAATAATTCTAAACAGTGAAGATGGAGTCTGAAAAACATGTTGACTTTAACTTGGATGAGTTTTTATTTATTTTTTTTAATGTTTAACAACTGGAGTGGCTGGGCACAAACCAAGGAGAATGCATATTAGCCTGACACAGGAGTTGGGTAAGGAGACCCTTTCTGGGCCTGGCATTAACCTCTTAGTTATTAGATGATGATAACTAAGGGGAAGGGTCTGAGTGAGAAGAGTGGAAGTTTTGGGGTGGAGTTGGGGTGGCAGCTCTTTATAAAACTGACACAAAATTATTCCAATAATTTAATCTGAAGTACAGGCATACTTGTGTGACAAGGCTGAATGTTCTCTATTGTTTCAGCAGCAAGAGATCAGTGGGGACCCTGGTGAGAGATCTTTCCGGAGAATGGTGGGAATCAAAGCCAGGTTCAAGCAGGTTAGGAAAGTAAGGTGCACTGCAATTAGAAGCCCATGCACTAGAGAGTAGTTCCCACTTACTGCAACTAAGAGAAAGCCCATGTGCTTTGAAGACCCAATGCAATGAAGACCCAGTGCAGCCAAAAATAAATAAATAAAATTATTTTAAAAATTAAAAAAAAGAAAGTAAGATGATTGTAGGATAGAGAGAGTACATGTTCTAAGATATTTGGCTTTGAGATAGACTAGTGGCTGGTGGTAGAAGTGGGGGAAATTATTTACTTTTAACATCCTGGCAGACAAGGCTTCACGAATGCCATTCACAGGTAGAAGGAAAGGCTACAGTTAGAAGGAGGGACCTATTTAGTATGACTAGAGGGGAATAATTTTATAGATATGGTAGCCACAAATTGAAGGAATTTTTGCATGATAGATTCTTTTATCACACCCACTCCCCGCCATGAAGCAGAAAGTGAGGGCTAATTGCTAAGAATGACGGGAGACGTAAGAGATCAGAAATTTAATAAATGTAGATAAATGAGTTGGGGGTGCTTTAGGAATTTGCTTTATAAATTTCCAGGGTATATGGGTGAAGCTAGTTCAGGGCCTGCACTTTCAGAGAGAAGCACAGAGAAAGCACATGGGTACTGCTGAGTCCTGCCCCAGGCCACAGGTGCGAGGCCTTGCACCAAGGCCACAGAAGAGGAGTCCAGAACCAAGGACGCCTCCAAAGCTGACTGAACTCCTTTGGAATTGTTGCCAAAAGCCCTCTGATCATCACTAACAAGCTTCCTGACTCCCAATTAGGCAAAGATGCCCACTGCAGTAAACACCCTAGAGTGCCCCAACCAATCACCTAATGCCAACCTTGAAGCAGGAATTTTCTCACAAAGATGGTTGACTCTGCCTAGTCTGTCAGGAGGTCGGCCCACTGTACTCCCAGTACCCACATTATCTCTGCTCTTTGTTCTTAATTAACTCACTCCCTTCTGAAATGCCTTGTGTCTGGTAATTCTTTTCCAACCCACGCTGGGACTGCCTCAACAGTTACCTCCACAGCTGAATCCCTTTATCTCCCAGTTGGACCACAGTGACATTCCCTTCACTATGTCCCAGCTACATCCATGCTTTCCCCACAGTATATTTTCTACACAGCATTTTTTTCAAAGAAAAGTCAGACTATTTTGATCAGCTGCTTAAAACTTTTCAGTGGCTTATTTGGACAAACCAAGTCCCAAGTCCTCATTTGGGTCTGTAATGCCTTCATGATGTGGCCTCTGGATGTCTTTCCAACCTCATCTTCTACTCTTCTCTGCATTCCAGGCAAGCTGTCTTCTTGCTCTTCTTCTGACAGGCAAAGCACACTCCCACTGCAAGGTCTTTGCATCTGGTCTTCTTGAGAATGTCCTCCCATGCCATGGTTCTAACCTCACTGCAATTCTCTGCTCAAAAGCCACTTCTTTGGTTGTTCTTTTCCAGACTATTGCATCTAAAATAGCACTTCCCTCCACTCTGTGCCCTGCTATTCTCATTACATTCTGTCCCCATTCCCAGAAATTATATTTTCTCGAAGCATTTATCATGAGCTAATGTGCATCAAACCTCTGTATGTCTATTTTCTGCCACCATCAGCACCCCTCCCACCTCTGCAGGATATAAATTCCACAAGGTCAGGGCCATGATCTGTCTTGTTCATTTTGCATCTTCAGTGTCTATAAAAGCACCTGTCACAAAGTGGTTGCTTATTCAATATGTGATATATCGATGGTTGATGTCAACGATGTTGGTTTGACCAGAGTAGTGACAAAAGGTCAAAAAAACAAAGCAAATGAAGATAATTGCAAGAGGCTGATTGCAGTGATGGACCATCTGATCAAAGTTGGGTAAGGAGCCAAGGAATTGACGACAATGTAAAGAGAGTCAAAGGGGAGCTTTGGGGCCAAGTTATCCCAAAGAGGTTGGAGACTGGTCATAATGGAAACACCTGACCAAGCAAACTGTAACACAAAAATCTGTGGTTGGGGAATGGGATGCTTATATTTGTGATTTGAGAGGGAAAGCAATTTCAAAGTGCAAAGGTTCTCAATGCAACTGTGGAAGTCAATAGTAGAGGACAAGGGAGAAGGTCATTGGAGATAAGATGGTCGAGAAATAGAGGGGCTTGGGTGTTAGCCATCACTATGGACTTTGAAGTGGCCCAGGATGAACCTGGTACAAAAGACTTAAATGCTGAGGAGGGGAAGGGTGGATTAACTACAGGGCATGAGCCTCAAAGGAATAGGAGATTTTACAAGAGGATGGGGTAGAAGTAATAGCCTAGAGATGGTGATGGGGAGAAGGAGGACAAGGGCCTGTCCCAGGGTAAACAGATATGAGTTTGATCCACCATCACAGAGGGCTGCTCTAGAAGAGAGCAGGTTTCAACTGATGCCAGGAGATGTGGAGAACATTCCTGGAACCAGTAGTAGCTACAGGGGGATTTTCTGATCACAGGGCAGGTGCTCCCGAGGGCACATTGAAGAGTTTGGGTGGGGAGGTGTGTATTAGAACAGTGGGGAACCAATTCAGCAACAAGGAAATAGGGAGGATTATGGGGGTGATGGCATAGCGCAATCATTCTCAAACTTTCCAGTGCATCAGAATCAGGGAGGGGGGCCTTGTTAAAACACAGATTGCCAGGCTCCACTCCCACAGTTTCTGATTGAGTAGCTGAGAATTCGCACTACAAGTTCCCAGCTGGTGTGGCTATTTTGATCCAAGGACCACACTCTCAGACTATGGATGTAATGGAAGACCAGTCACTAATGTGGCAGTGAAAACAGGGATGAAAGTTCAGAGTAGATTAGTCCCAGCCATCTCCCAGAGGATGTCAGGTTCTGATCGAATGCACAAAGGGCTTGGTGCCACTCACTCTAGATGGTATCAACTTGACACCGGTGACCTTAGTACATTCAGCATGGGGGCAGTATGAGGATCTGGTCTTAATTCAAATGATGTCAGCTTAGTTCCAGAGAATATACTATGGAGCCCAGAGATATATTTTGGAGCAACTGCCTCAGGAGCCTAGCACAGAGCAGTGCTACCTAATGAATTAAAGGAGATTAGTACTACATCCAGTAGAATTAGAGGCTGGCCTAAAGCCGCATCCCAGTGGAATTGTTGGGTCTTTGATTGTGAAGTCTCAGCAGTGATTGAATCAGGCGTCTGGCTCCACTAAGAAGCAGTGAGATTGCCTGAACAACCAAGAACTACTGATAACTCTGGGGTCTCAGACTTCACAAGCTGGATTATATAAGTGGAGTCACAATTACACCAGTAACTGTAATCATGATGCTCCAAGACCTTACCTAATTGATTGGCAGGGGCCCAAAAAGTTTCTAATGTTTTCCCTGAAACTATCTGAGAAGGATTGGAGAAGTGACATTTGGAAATATTCATGTAAGAGTAACCTCACTGACACTTGACTTGAATTCTAGCAACACCTTTGAACCTAAACTCCAGAATCTCCAGGCTCCAAACCCTAACTTATTAATAGCTGATATGAAGATGGTATGGTACATCTCAGATTTCCCTCTCTCTCCTAACACTTGTGAAGTTCCCAGGGAAAATCACACGTCTGTGAATCACTCCTGGCCATCATTTGCTGCTAGCCAGCCGGTAGAGGGAAAAGTCATGTGAGTTCTTTCAGACTGAAACACTGGCGTGTGAGTCAAACTAATGCTGGAAGTTCAGTCTGAGCACAGTGCAAGAAGTACAGTAGAGAAAGGAGTGGCATTTTGAGTCAGAGCCCAACCACTTCTGACACCAGTGTTCTAAAGGGGCACAAAAACCTCCATGGGGTCTTTAGAGGAGACTGATGATCCAACATTACACTAACTTAGCCTGTTAGTCTCCATGAAAAGAGAAAAAATAAGCTCACTTCTGTAATTTCTCCAGACGAGACTGGATTTATTTTTTATTTTTATTTTTTTTTTTGCTTGGGATTCATTTTTTTTTTTTTTATTTTAGTTGGGGGCTAATTACTTTCCAATATTGTAGTAGTTTTTGCCATACATTGACATGAATCAGCCATGCAGACTGGATTTATATTGGGCCCTTCCTTCCCCTTGATTGGCTATGGGAAAGAAAGGGGACATTCCTGAGTACCTTTGTGTACTCTGGCTCCAGGCAAGGGCAGGACAAGCCCTTGCAGAGGCAAGGATCTACCAGGAAGTAAAATATCTGTTTGGTAAGTCTTTTTTTTTTCCTGTCTGGTAACTCTTTAAAAGGTCTGAAGTGTGCCTTGTACCCTCTAGGCATGATAAAGTTAACTGGAAATGAGGGCAACTAAGCAAAACTTGGCAACAGAATTTGACTTTGCTCCCAGAGGTTCTCCACCGTGGAGTCTAGGGGATTGGAAATCCATTCATTCAAATTAATATTTATGAGCACACATCACAATCACCAAGGGTATTTTTTTCCCCAAAATCACACATCTTAATGAGTTTGCTTTGCACAGTCCTTCGGAGGCTACTTTTTCCTTTTTATTGTTGTTCAGTCGCTAAGTCTCGTCCAGCTCTTTGTGACTCCATGGACTGCAGCACACCAGGCTTCCCTGACCTTCACTATCTCCCAGACTTCGCTCAAACTCATGTCCATTGAGTTGATGATGCCATTCAACCATCTCATCCTCTGTCACCCTCTGTTTATACACTATACGTGAAATTTAGGTAACATAAAAATGATGTGATGGTACCTGTATAGGACTACATGTCAAACTGGGTTGTTTTTCCCAAGTCCCAGGTAACCTCCTCTAATCATTATTTTTTTCTCTTTAAGATTTTTGATGTGGACCATTTTCAAAGTCTTAATTAAATTTGCAACAATATTGCTTCTGTTTTCTGTTTTGGTTTATTTGGTTACAAGGGACATGAGATCCTAACTCCCAGAGAAGGGATCAAACCCACACCCCCTTCATTGGAAGCCAAAGTCCCAACCACTGGACAGCCAGGGAAGTCCTTGTCAAGATTTCTTAATAAATTTTCTTTAGAAATCATTAAAGAAGCAATTATAAATTTTAAGGAAATAATTAAAAAATAAGCCCTGAGTAATGTCAAGTACTTTCTTAGACTTAAAAAAGGATGTAGTATGAAGTATTGCTAGTCTAATTCTGATTGAAAGGCCTACATAGAAATAATCATGGCTACCAGTTATTGGCCACTTAACTATGCCCAAACACTTCATGTGTGTTTTCACTTAATTTTCACAATAATCCAGTGAGGTGGGTGTTCTTTTACCAATATGGGAAAATGGAGAATTGGAGAGTTTAATGACTTATCTAAGATCTAGAGTTAGGCTTCCCAGGTGGCTCAGTGGTAAAGAATCTGCCTGCCTGTGCAGGAGACAAAGGAGACCAAGTTCAGTCCCTGAGTCGGGAAGATTCCCTGGAGTAGGAAATGACAAACCACTCCAGTATCCTTCACTGGAGAACCCCATGGACAGAGGAGCCTGGCAGGCCGCAGTCCATGGCGCCACACAGAATCAGACATGACTGAGCAGTTATGCAAGATCTAGAGCTATAATTTAGGTCAGAGTAACTGAGGCTTTGTCTGATGTTGGGGCTAGAATTTAGAGAGCAAGAAAACAGTTCTTTTAAAAGACTATATATTTTAAAGTACTTCTTTCTTTAGGAAACATTATATTTCTGTACTTCTGGCTTTGGTAGCAAATTCCCCTGTAGGCTGGGACATTGCTGTTTGACAACCTACCAAGATTTGTCTATGTGAGTACCTTCATTCCCATTCTACTAAGAGTGAATGTCCTGGGGACTTCTCTGGTGGTCCAGTGGCTAAGAAAGACTTCATGCTCCCGATGTAGGTGGCATGGGCTTGATCCCTGGTCAGGAACTAGATCCCATGTGCTGCAACTAAGACCAGGTGCAGCCAAATAAATAAATAATTAAAAAAAATTTTTTTTTTAAAAAGAGTGAATATCTTGCCCTTTGCCAGGGTGCTAGATTTCAATCCCAACTTCATGTTGGTCTTAAAGACCAAGTTTTTCCTACTTCTCTTTCTCTTCTTTCTCTTTCCTCCTCCCCTCTTCCTTCTCAGAGTCAAACTTTTGTTATGTCTCTAGAAAAAGAATCTCACCTGACACAAAAACTTTACTCAGAGCCAAAAACCTTCAGGACTTGGGTCATTAGCATAGCTTGGCTTCTGAAGCTTTGCAGCTGAAAGCCAGACTGACCTGCTGGAGCCTCAAGTTTTCTGCATTTGCTCCTGGATGCTATCTGCTCACTCAGTTAAAACTGAAACTGTGGGGCTCCCGAGCACAGAAACCTTTCTATCTTTCTTGTTTGTAGGAAACAGACTTCAGCCTACGTGACCTTCACTGAGTTCCAAAGGGCAGATTTGAACAGTTGCTGGTTGGGGAAGGGAAGGGATACTGAGCAGAGCAGCCAAGAAACCACCTGAGGCAAGATTAAAGGAACCAGAGAAGAGCATCAAGATTAGGAGAACCTGAGACCAGATGAAAGGTGTTGCAGGCCCGGGAAGCTTATCAGCAACCCCACCCTTGAACCTTGAATCCCACCCTGAAAACTCATCAAATCCTCCGAGCTTGGGACACAGTTTTTGAGGGGCACCAGCCTGCTGTGTCCCCCTCTTCCTGGCAAAGCAGTAAAGCTATTGTTTTCTACTTCACCCCAAACTCTGCCTCCAAGAATCGAATCAGCACCAGTGCACAGAGGCCAAGTTTTCGGCATCAAAACTGGCCCTGTGTGTGGAGAAGTTTCTGCTCAACATTATTGCCGTGGGGCCAGGCCTGCTGAAACCCCGGCAAGGCAGAGTCAGGGCTAGGACTGCTGGTCTTTATCCCCAAGGTGCTCTAGGCCAAGATCACCCTGAATTCCCTATGCCACGGCCTCTGTGTCATCTACACTGTCATTCTCGTAAAGACTGCTTCTTTAGGAGGGCGAGTCAGGGCCTTCTCATGGACCCAGTATCTTCACTTTCCTTTGCATGACACAGAAGTAAGTCCACTGGTTCAGGGTCTTTCTTTCCTCATGGAGGATTTTATTACGGCAATTTTTTTTTTTTTCCTATCACAAGAATCCAAGGATTACCTAAGTACACCCTGGTAGATTTTTTTTTTTAAACCCTCTGGTAGATTTTAATGACTCCAATGTCAGACTCAAAGAATTGAGGATGTGAACTTTTTCCAGAAGATTGCAAATTCAGTTAAGGTATACTGAGAAGGAAATGGCAACCCACTCCAGTGTTCTTGCCTGGAGAATCCCAGGGACGGGGGAGTCTGGTGGGCTGCCGTCCATGGGGTCGCACAGAGTCAGACACGACTGAAGCGACTTAGCAGCAGCAGCAGCAGCAGCATACTGAGATGAGATAAGCCCCATGGTGCTGTTGAATTATCAACAACCAGTTCTCTGGAGCAAAGTGTGTGACTGCATGCGTGTATGTTATATACATACATATATATTTTTTATTGCTATTTTTAAGGCTATAAAAGGCTAGAACACAACCTATAAATGAGATATAATACTTATTTTAAATTCTATATAACAATGGATTGTCACAAAATGCTCTGGTTGATTTTTACCTAAATCTGACAGCCATAGCCAACCACTGGGTTGCTGCTGACAAGTACAGTTTCAACATGAATGTTGGTAAATATTTTCCTTCACATGAACTGGTAAGATGAAAACAAAACAAAAAAGATGTGTGTCAGGACTTCTCTTATTAGTCATGTCGATAACATGATTAACATCTTTACTGAATGAGATAATGGTTTTAAAACACTGGAAGAATATTTCTTCAATTTTTTTTGTGCTAGTCACAGTGTAATTGTTACAGACATCACATACTTTGAAGTTTAAACGGCGTTACTAACATTTGTTCCCTCACTACCTTAAGTCTAGATAATTGACATAACAATAAATCAAACCCTGATTTATAGTGTGTGCTGATTTCTATGGTGTATATACTCCCACCATGGCCAATTATAATCTAACGAGATGTTACTGAGTGCAGAGTTGGAAAAGGATGCACCATAAAACATCAAAATTATAAATTATTTCTACCATTAGATACAATAGATGGAAATAATCTCAACAAAATAGATAACATCAAAATATGTAAATAATTTGAAAATAAAGTGTTTTGAGTATTTATTACTTCTGTTTTAAATATAATTTATTTAATGGTAAGTTTAAATAATTTTAAAAAATAATTTTTAATAGTGATTGTTTAACTATAGGTTTGCAAATTTCCTGTAAATTTAACAGTCAGCTCTAAAAGTGGGTACAAGTTGGTTTCTCCAACAGACCACTGGGTAAGTCAAATCAGTAACAAGTTTAGTATTGTGGCTTTTAGTCATTAGGATCACATTTCCTATTTAGAGTACATTTCCTATTTAGAGTGTCTGTGATGACTACTGATGCTGTCCTTATGAAGT
Source organism: Okapia johnstoni (assembly GCA_024291935.2). Taxonomy (NCBI): domain Eukaryota; kingdom Metazoa; phylum Chordata; class Mammalia; order Artiodactyla; family Giraffidae; genus Okapia; species Okapia johnstoni. The sequence goes on from CM044325.1 coordinate 15,077,749, forward strand.
GTTTCTAGCTCTCCACTTCAGAGCAGAGAAATATGGTAAAGATTGTACTTTCTTGCCTTTCTGGGATTCGGGGTAGCCAAGTAACTTGTTTAGCAAAGCAAATGTGAGCAGAAATAACATGTGTCACGTTGGTGTGACAGCTTTAAGAACTAGGACACAATTTGCCACTTTCTCTCACTCTGCCACCAGCAACAGTCCATTTAGTGACTTCACCATCGGCCTGTGTCCAAGAGTGAGCAGGGCCTGGAGCAGACCCCTCAGTCAACACAAAGTGAAAATGACGTATGAGTGAAAAATCAAATCCTTGTTTTAAGTCACTAAGATTTTTGAAATTGTTTCTTACTGAGCAATAATGTAGAGGATATCCTGACTGATAGCAGTGCCTAATACAGTGAGAGAATCTGGCATATCAGAGAATCAGACAGCTTATTTTATCTGAAAAATATGATGTATTTTAGACTTGTTATTTTAAGCTGAAGGATATGATAATTATTAACAGAATTACTCTTTGCAAGAGAAACTGATTTACTACATTAAAGCATTTTATTTATTGCGTTTGTAAGAAGTACTTAAAAAGATTTTGCAAATAAGGTTGTAAGTCTTCCCTATAAATTATTTGAAGTGCTTGGGGGGATATTATGCAAATTCTGCTTAAAGTATTTATTACATGTGTAAATTTGAGGTGCTTCCCCAGTGGCTCAGATGGTAAAGAATCTGCCTGCAATGTGGGAGACCCAGGTTCGATCTCTGGGTCAGGGAGATTCCCTGGAGAAGAGCATGGCAACCCACTCCAGTATTTCTTTCCTGGAGAATTCCATGGATAGCGGAGCCTGGCGGGCTATTCATGGGGTGTCAAAGAGTCGGACACAACTAAGTGACTAATACACGGTAAATTTGAGACTAGTTATTTGGGAGAATTAAACCTGCTAAACTTTAAGTAATCAAGTGTCAAAAAATATTACTAGATTTGTAACTAAAATAACACTTATAAGGTAAAGTTAAAAAATCTAAGAAAATTGTTTTTAATATATAATTTTAATAAATTGAATATTAATTTAAAACCCATATAACTGCGAATGGAGAAGGCAATGGCACCCCACTCCAATACTCTTGCCTGGAAAATCCCATGGACGGAGGAGCCTGGTAGGCTGCAGTCCATGGGGTCGCTAAGAGTCGGACACGACTGAGCGACCTCACTTTCACTTTTCCCTTTCATGCACCGGAGAAAGAAATGGCAACCCACTCCAGCGTTCTTGCCTGAAGAATCCCAGGGACAGGGGAGCCTGGTGGCCTGCCGTCTATGGGGTCGCACAGAGTCGGACACGACCGAAACGACTTAGCAGTAGCAGCAGTAACTGTGAATTGTCCTTTTCAAGCAAAATTACCCTCCTTGATCATTTTTAAAAGCTCACACTTCATGTGGGTTAATGACCATTCTTCACACTTCAGGGTTTAGTAAAAAGAATATTCAACTAAAACTTGAAACCAGAATTCTATTTCTGGCCTAGCCATCGAGTAATTAGTGCCTTCAAGAGGCTTCTATTTATCTATCTACCTGTTATTTTTTACTTCAAGACACACATCTTTTTTCCATTTAATATTTTTCTTCCAGCCTTATTGAGATATAAGCAACGTACTGCACTGTATACGTTGAAAGTGTCCAGCATAATGATATGACACAGCTGGTAAGTCGTGCTGGTGCAGCATCCCAACACCTTCTGTGCCATCCAGAGAGCCATGGTCATGCCCTCTCCAACAAGATCTGAATCTCAACCTTGGTGGCCGTGGGGGTTCTTCCTTCAGTGCTCTAACTCAATCCTAGGGGTGAGGGCTATTATATAATAAACATGCTGTTATACATTAAATCTACTGTTTCCATATTCTTTAGAGCCAATCCTCATGACTCCAAACCCCTGTTATAGTTAATAATTCTTTATATTAGACTTTCCCTACTAATTACTCTGTGGTCTGTCTCCCTTGATTATACCTGGACTTCTTTACCTTGGTACAAATCACAACTTATACCCTGCTCTCTTACCTCTCAGCCAGCTCAAAAAGGATGAACACGTGCACTGCATTTTAATACCTGTTTGACATCTGATCTGTGCTGGAGTTTTACTTCCTCCATACTACCCATTTCCCCCAGCAAATCCTTCTTGATATAATCTATACTCTAGTATCACAAGCTCTGATGTTGATCTATAGACAGACTGTGTTCTTCCACACCCTTGCAGACCCCAATTCCTCTCTGCCTAGCATCTTTCCTTCCTGTAATATCCTTGAGGGCTTCCCCGGTGGCTCAGGGGTAAAGAATCCGTCTGCTAATGCAGGAGATGTGGGTTCAATCCCTGGGTTGGGAAGATCCCCTGGAGAAGGAAATGGCAACCCACTACCATATTCTTACCTGGAGAATCCCATAGACAGAGGAGCTGGCAAGCTACAGTCCTTGGGGTCGCTAAGAGTCAGGTACAACTTAGCAACTAAACAACAACAATGTTCTTGAAGCATTTCTGCTTATTCTTTAAGACCCAGTTCTAGCATTACCTTTTTGAAGCTTCTGTGACAGAGTTATTCAAACATCTCTATTGTAGCACTTGGCACATAGTATTTTATTCTCTACAATATTTATTTTCTTCAATAGACTGTAAACTTGAAAACAGAGGCTGAATCCTGTTAATCTTTACACCCCCAGCTCCTAAGAGAGTGTCCAGCACACAGTAGGACATCAGGGCATCTTTGTTGAATGAATCAATACACCTACATATGTTGCAAGAGATAGAAAATTTCAAAGCACTATAATTTATGATAATTGGCTATGATACAGCTCAGCAATTTCTTTTTGGTCAAATTATGAAAGTTATGACTACCCCAAAAATAAATTCTGCTTTTGCAATTATCGGGACCTCCAGAGTCTGACTTATTCTCATTAACTGAAAACCACAGTCAAGCTTTCATCCCCAGACCAATAGCCAAGATGCTCTTCCTAGTTCCAAGGTCTCGTCTCAGTTCCTCACCGAGGGAGACTATGTCAAGGACCAGGTGTCTGTAGCTAGACAGATAGGGCATCTTCGTAAGTTAACTGAGTTAACTCGGTGAGTTAAATGGATTTCTAAATTACACTTTCCTCATACACACCTACATCACTGATGAGGATTAAATGAGATAGGATAAGTAAAGCTTGGGTCTTCCCAGGTGGTTCAGTGGTAAAGAGTTTGTCTGCCAATGTAGGAGCCACAGGAGACCTGGGTTCGATTCCAGGGTAGGGAAGATCCCCTGGAGAAGGAAATGGCAACCCACTCCAGTATTCTTGCCTGGAGAACCCCATGGACAGAGGAGCCTGGTGGGATACAGACCATGGGGTCACTAAAAAGTCAGACACGACTCAGCAACTAAACAACAACAACCAGACTTGGAGATCTGGACACTGATCTGCCCATTCTCTGCTACAGAATCTACCCATTTTAGAATTTGAGGCATCCCCAGTTCATCTCCTTGGAGTCCAACTCATGCAATATCTCAAATTCACCTGTGTCCTTGAGTAACTGTCCAAGTCACTACCGTGATCAAAATCTACAACCTTGGCAAGCTATTCAGGACCCTTCAAGATTCTCTTCGGTCTCCTTTCCCAGCTCTTATCCTGTCCCATTCTCATCTCCTTTACCCCACAGCTGACCACAAATCTAGCACATATAGTGACTGTACAAAAGTAACAAAGGCAGAAGAATTCAATCCTTTTTCTCATCAAAGTGAGCTTGTTGGGAAGTTTCTAATCAGAAATAAATGATCCTGGGGTTTCATGTAATTTATGCACAAGTATGTGTGCTGCTAACCAATGTTTGCTTTTCTGTTTTTGTTGCCTAGAGAAGAGGAAACATTGGCTAGAGCATCTCTATGCCTCAGAGGCTTTGGACCAGCCTCTTTGGCTTCTTCCATTGGTAGCTAATGTTGTTAGAGGGAGCTTTTACTTTTCAACGTGGTCCTGAAAGAGTTCAAGCGATAGCCTTGTCATTTGCTTCCTGTGCAAGCATGGCATGTTTCTTAGTTCCTCCAATCTTCAGTTTTTCAATGTATAAAATAGGTATGATAATAAGAATAATGGTTACTAAAAAAACTGAATGATAACACATAAATTAATCAGCACAGTACCTGTACAGAACAAGCACCCAACTGAATGAGAGCTAGTTCTAATTTTGTTGTTGTTGTGTGTGTATGTGTGTGTTTTTACAGGTCCCAAATGGTCTGGAAATAATAAAAGAATAAAAGATACACAACTATGGAGAATAGTATCAAGGGTCCTTAAAAAAACTAAAAATAGAGTTACCATACGATCCTTCAGCCTGATTCCTGGGCATATATATATCTGGAGAAAACTCTAATTTGAAAAGATACATGCACCCCAATGTTCATAGAAGTATTATTTACAAGAGCCAGCACGTGGAAGCAACCCAAATATCCTCTGACAGATGAATGAATTAAGAAAATATGGTGCATATATACAATGGAGTATATGTATACACACACACACACAAATGGAATATTATTCAGCCGTAAAAAGAATGAAATGATGCCATTTGCAGCAATATTCATAGAGCTAGAGATTATCATATTCAACGAAGTAGGTCAGATAGGGGAAGATAAATATCAGTTGATATCACTTATAAGTGGAATCTAAAAAAATGACACAAATGAACTTATTTACAGAAGAGAAATAGACTCACAGACATAGAAAACAAATGTATGGTTACCAAAGAGATTAGTAGGGAGGGAGAGAGATAAATGAGAAGTTTAGCGTTAACATATATTACAATACTATATATAAAATAAATCAACAAGGGCCTAATGTATAGCACAGGGGATTATATTCAATATCTTATAATAACTATAATGGAAAAGAATCTGAAAAAGAATTTATTTATAGGCATGTATATATAACTGAATCACTTTACTCTACACTTGAAACTACCACAACATTGTAAATTACATGTCAATAAAAAAAAAAGCTGCTACCATTGAGGGGATGCCTATACAGACCTGCTGGGGGGAAAAAAGCCTTTTCAGAGGACTCTGGCAAAGGTGAATTTGAACAATTAGGTGACCTCTCCAGGGATTTTTAGGTACACTCAGAAGCTCTAGACTCATAAGCTTGGGCATTTTTTTCTAGATGTTGCTGCATTTAAAAAGTTATGATAAAATATACATAACATTTCGATTCCTGGGTTGGGAAGAACTCCTGGAGAAGGAATAGGGCACCCACTCCAGTATTCTTGGGCTTCTCTGGTGACTCAGACAGTAAAGAATCCGCCTGCAATGTGGGAGACCTGGGTTCAATCCCTGGGTTGGGAAGGTCCTCTAGAGGAGGTCTTGGCAACCCTCTCCAGTATTCTTGCCTGGAGAATCCTCATGGACAGAGGAGCCTAGGGGCTACAGTCCATAGGGTCACAAAAGTCGGACACAACTGAATGACTAAGCACAGCACAGCACAACATACAACTTACCATTTAACATTTTAATCTTATACATATTTTAGGGCTATCCACAAACCTTATAAAATGATCAGTGATTAGTTAGGACTCTTTAGTTTCAAGTCATAGAAAATTCATTTAAGCAATAAATGGAGTTTATTGGTTTATTTAACTGAAAGTACAGTGCTATCTGATATTGCAGATATTTTGACCCAGTAGCTCAAATGATTTTAAGGACTTGTTTCTCTTCATGTTTTCCCTCTGCCCTCTGCTGGGCTGACTCTATCCTCCATAAAGTAGCTTCCTGGCAGCTCCGGGCATCCCCAAACTCAGTCAAGAAAATGACTACCAAGTGGGCCAGGCCTCTAGCTTTTATAATCTCTTTTTTTTCTTTTCCTGGCAATGCCGTGTGGCTTATTAGATCTTAGTTCCCCGACCAGGGATTGAACACAGGTCACGGCAGTGAAAACTGAGTTCTAACCACTGGATTGCCAGGGAATTCCGTATAATCACTCTTCGGGGGAAGAGAGTTCCGAATGAATAGAAGGAACCCACCACTCCTCACACCCCCCCATATCACAATATCTCTTTGTACCTAGTCTAAGATTGCATTGTGTGCCTATTTTGGAAAGATGATGGTGACCAAAGGGCACAGGGTGGCTTAAACCAATTACAGTCCAGCCCAGAATTGAAGCCGGGGTCAATCCCACGCAAACCACACAGCAGATAATGGCAGAGGGGTGCTTTCCTCAAAATAAAACCTGAGGGCTCTTACCAGCAGAGGAAATGGCCACTACAAACACTCTGTCCTGCCCTCCCAAGACTTCCCACCCACCTTCCCAAATAGGATGATTTCAGGTGTTTTTTCCTCTTTTATCCATATTGCAGCAGACTCTTCTCCCTTGCTGGTATTCTGGCCTCATTCTCCACTGCTATTCATCTAACGACAGAATGATGAGACATGGACAGTCCTGACCTGACGAGTTTCAAGTTCTCAACTACTCCAGAATGAAAGGGTCCTTCAGAGAATTCAAAATATAGCTGCAATTGTCAACCCATCCCCACAAAAATTGAGTCACCACGTGCCCTGAAACTCATCTTTGAAAATCTCACTGCCTAACAGAGAAGAAAACTTTAGAATCTAAAATCAACTTTCGACTCCAGACACACAAAGTCTAACGGATATGGCCTTAATCTGTTGCACCCTAGCTTAGCACCCTGAAAACACAAAGCATTTTGAATTCTTATGGAGAATGTGTATGCCATTAGGTGAATTGAGTTGGTCTTCTGCTAATCTTTTCAAATCCACACATTTCTTCAGAACAAGGGACTTTTGTTTTGGGCCACTCTGACACACTTTTCTCCTGCTCTCTCTGTGAGTTGCAGTGCTTGTTTCTTAAAAGCGTTCCTTTCCAAAGAAGACTAAAGGCGTGACAATTAGGAATTTGCAAGAATCCAATTATACTTCAATACTGATTTCTAAAATTGCTTTTGAAGTTAAAACAACTGCACATAACCAATATTGATAAATGTCATTTTAGAGAGAATTTTTGCTTAGTCTTTTAAAGGCGAGTTCTCCTCTCTGCTGCTCTCTCTCAGTGACCCACACCTGAGATGGAAGACCTGCCATGTACACCTGTTGATGATACCTGAGACATAACCGCTCACTGATAACTTTATTTTGGTTGCAGGCAAAGCATCCAAAAGGAAGTAAACAGCATCTCACTACTGATTGAACAAAATCTAAACAAATTACAATTTGATTACTTAAATCTTAACGCTTAAGGATCTTGAACCATATATACTTTATACATGTATGGCATCTCATGATTTAATATTTTGAGGCTTTGTGGGATGACCACTTTCTACTCAAGTCTAGCAAATCTGATTTCAGTGTTGTGACCCATTAAAGCAGAAGAATCTAAATAGAATCTACAATCTAGATAGAATCTATAATCAACTTTTGACTCCAGACATGTGAAGTCTAATTGATATGGTCTTAATTTTGTTGCACACTAGCTTAGCACCCTAAAAACACAAAGCATTTTGATTATATCCTTTGCATTTTGATTATATGCTCCAAAACTTATTTGGAGTCCATATAATCATACATGACTTCCCAGCTGGCACAGTGGTAAAGAATCTGCCTGCCAATGCAGGAGGCTCAAGAGATGAGGGTTCGATCCCTGGGTCAAGAAGATCCCCTGGAGGAGGAAATGGCACCCCACTCCAGTACTCTTACTTGAAAAACCCCATGGACAGAGGAACCTGGCAGGCTACAGTCCATGGGGTCGTGAAAGAGTTGGACATGACTGAGCATGTGCACATAATCATACATACTATGTATTGGGTATATTTATATTATGCTATATTCATATACTCTTACTGTTTTCTTTTTATCAATATAATAACTGAGTTAAAATTTTATTTCAGCACATATTTCCTACTGAAGTTGACAAATGAAAAAATATATAAAGTTTCTTTTGCTTTGTAAAATGCCATCTTTTTAAAAAACAGACTTATTGAAGTATAAATGACATACAGTAAGCTACACATCCTGGAGAGGGAAATGGCAACCCACTCCAGTGTTCTGACCTGGGAAATCCCAGGACAGAGGAGCCTTGTGGGCTACAGTCCATGGGGTTGCAAGAGAGTCTGACATGACTGAGTGACTAAACAACAAAGCTGCACGTATTTAAAATGTAGAATTTCCTAAGTGTGACATATAGATACACTCACGAAGCCATCGCCAATAATCAAGATAGTGAATACATCCATTGCCACCAGAAGTTTCCTCAAGCACTTTCTGTAATCCCCTGTGCAAACTGCCTTCCCAAGCAACCATTGATCTGCCTCTGTTGTGATGGACAGAAAGTTTAATACAAATGGAATCAGTCAGTACATAATCTTTTGTGCTTGGTTTCTTTCACTCAATAATTATTTAGAGACTCATCCATGTTGTTTTATGTAACAATAGTTTCCTGCATTTTATTGCTGAGAAGTAAGGAATACAGTTTTAATATCTGACCTTAAAATTCATAAAGTAGAAGCTCATTAATTCTGTTTAATTTGTTACTTGATATGATAACAGAGGACATTTTTGTCAAGGTAGTATGCCTGAAATTTATTAAGTATGAGGCCTTTTAACTCCTTTGCAACTCTTGGGGTATCTGTGACTTTAATTAGGTTGTCTTCATACTACAAACTGTATGCATTAGGAGAAGGTTTGACATTGATTTAAATGGTAGAATCACAGACTTTCAGGACTAGAGGGAGCTTTGGAGATTATACCAACTACCTCTTCATTTTATAGACGAGGAACTAGATGCCCAGAGTGGTTAAAGGGTCTGAGGTCACACCAAAGAGGTTTCCTTCAACATTATTTGGGGTGGTGGTAATGAGGGGTTATAGTGGAGGATACAGTCTGTTCTCTTCTTTGTCGTCTTGGCTTCCTCTCATCATTCCCAGCTGCAGACCCATGAAACTCTGCCTCAGCTTCCATCTGGCCCCCAGCCAGAGGTTCACTCTCTCTGGTGTCCCACCAGCTTTGTGGACAGGGAGAATGGCTTTGCTCCAGCACAGCAGTTTTATTGCAGCCCCTCGATGCTTGAGAGCTGCTCAGAAAACCTAAACCTCAGGAGTGCCTCATTCTGACCCAGCTGAGCTACCAAATCTAGTGGATGCGATGTGACTGCTTTCCTGGTTGCTTTAGAACAGCTACCAAGGTGTCTCCAGAGACCCAATTGGCCAGTAGGGCAAATGCCTCTTGCTGAAGCCCAGAGAGGGAAAAGTGGACCCCATGTTTAAACACAGTGTGCTTCTTTTTTTTTCTCCTCCCTTCTATAACACCTCTGGGGCCAAGAAAGGGCAAGCTTTCCCTTCTTCTTCTTCCTTGGAACTCAACAAGACTAGAGCTTGAAAAATAAAGATGGAGGTAAAAGAAGACAGGCAATTCTCTCAAAATAGTCTGACTTGCAAAGCTAGAGTAGTACAGAAAAATCCCATTTTGGAGTGCCAGAAGCTGGATTTCTTCTTTGTATTCCTCTGTAACACTTTCAGTCTCTATAGGCAGAAGGATGCCCCAGGAAGATTAAGGTGAAGATCATGTGTTCTAACAAACTAAATATAAAAGCATATTAATAATTTTCAAACTATCAGTATTACCTCCATTCCACTTGCCACCAAAGCATCCTAAGTAATAGCCACTCACTCAGACTTAAAATGAAATTACACCTGCCCAAGATCCAGAGACCCTCTCCCTCCCACAATCCATCTGCTCTTTATTACAATGGTGATAACACTAACACTTAAGAAAATGTACTATCTGCTATGCAGATTATCTCATTTAATTCTCACAGCAATCCTATGTTACCAGTACTATTTTTTTAAATGTTATTGAAGTATAGCTGATTTTCAATGTTGTGTTAATTTCTGCTGTACAGCAAATGACTCAGTTATATATGTACTCTTTTTTATATTCTTTTTCATTATGGTTATCACAGGGTATTGAATACAGTTCCCTGTGATATACAGTAGGAAAGTGAAGGTGAAAGTCACTCAGTCGTGGCTGACTCTTTGCGACCCCATACAATCTACGGAATTTTTCAGGCCAAAATACTGGAGTGGGTAGCCATTCCCTTTTCCAGGGGATCTTCCTAACCCAGGGATCAAACCCAGGTCTCCTGCATTACAGGCGGATTCTTTACCAGCTGAGCCATCAGGGAAGTCCATACAGTAGGACCTTGTTGTTTATCTATCTTATATATAATAGTTTGCATCTACTAATCCCAAATTCCCAATCCTTCCCTCCCCGCTGTCCCACCCCCTTGGCAACCTCAAGTCTGTTCTCTATGTGAGTCTGTTTCTGTTTTGTGAACAGGTTCATTTATGTCATATTTTAGATTCCACATATAAGTGATATCATATGGTATTTCTTTTCCTTTCTTACTTTGCTTACTATGATAATCTTTAACAGTGATGAATTTTATTTTCTGAAGTTCCAAAATCACTGTGGATGGTGACTACAGCCATGAAACTAAAAGACGCTTTCTCTGTGGAAGGAAAGCTACAACAAACCTAGACAGCGTATTAAAAAACAGAGACATCACTTTGCTGACAAAGGTCCGTGTAGTCAAAGCTATGGTTTCTTCAGTAGTCATGTACAGATGTGAGAGTTGGACCATAAAGAAGGCTGAGCACTGAAGAATAGATGCTTCTGAATTGTGGTGTTGGAGAAGACTCTTGAGAGTCCCTTGGACTGCAAGGAGATCAAACCAGTCAATCCTAAAGGAAATCAACCCTGAATGTTCACTGGAAGGATGATGCTGAAACTGATGCTCCAATACTTTGGCCACCTCATGCAAAGAGCCAACTCATTGGAAAAGACCATGATGCTGGGAAAAACTGAGGGCAGGAGAAGAAGGGGCCAACAGAGAATGAGATGGTTGGAAGGCATCACCAACTCAATGGAGCAAATTCCGGGAGATAGTGAAGGACAGGGAAGCCTAGCGTGCTGCAGTTCATGGGGTTACAGAGTTGGATACGACTTAGTGAATGAACAACAACAATGATAATCTCTAGGTTCATCCATGTTGCTGCAAATGGTATTATTTCATTCTTTTTAATGGTTGAACAATATTTCATTACATATATATGTATACATACATATATATATCATCTTCTTTATACATTCATCTGTCAATGGACATTTAGGTTTTTTCCATGTCTTGGCTATTGCAAACAGTGCTATGAACATAGGGGTGCATTATCTCTTTGAATTATAGTTTTATCTGGGTATATGCCCCAAAGTGGGATTACTGGATCATATGGCAACTTTATTTTTAGTTTTTTGCGGGACCTCCATACAGTTTTATATAGTGGCTGCACTAATTTACATTCCTATCAACAGCATAAGAGGGCTGTCTTTTCTTCACACCCTCTCCAGTATTTTTTAGTTGTAGACTTTTTAATGATGGTCATTCTGACCTGTGTGAGGTGGTACCTCACTGCAGTTTTGACTTGCATCTCTCTATCAGCAACACTGAGCATCTTTTATGTGTTGCTTCCCTCATAGCTCAGTTGGTAAAGAATCTGCCTGCAATGAAAGAGGCCCTGGTTCGATTCCTGGGTTGGGAAGATCCCCTGGAGAAGAGATAGGCTACCCACCCCAGTATTTTTGGGCTTCCCTTGTGGCTCAGCTGGTAAAGAATCTGCCCACAATGCAAGAGATCTGGGTTCGATCCCTGGGTTGGGAAGATCTCCTGAAGAAGGGAAAGGCTACCCATGCCAGTATTCTGGCCTGGAGAATTCCATGGGCTAGTCCATGGAGTCGCAAAGAGTCAGACACGACTGAATGACTTTCACTGACTTCACTTAGTACTATAATTCAGCCATTTTACTGATAAGGAAGCTGAAGATTAGAAAGATGACTGCTCAAGGTCATATATCTGGTAAGTCATAGAGTCATGAGCCTGAAGCTTGGTTTTTAGCTATTAGTTGCTTTCTAGTTTTTACCTACTACTCTCCACTGCTTCCTTCCTGGTTACCATGTACACAATGGCTACTTTCCTAGGCTGAACTGCAACTTAACCCAACTGGAGGAGGGGCAGTTCTCAGGACCTTTCTTACCAATCGATGTGTAGAGTGGAATTTGAGTGGACCAGTTTATGGCAGAACTACAGGTGGCGAATTTAACAGATTTTATTGCTTCTAGAAATCTTGGCACCAGTGATAAATTAATTACCTTAAGTGAAGATACCAGCCTAAAAAAAAAGCCAAAGTATGTTGTAATTTAAGTTATACATTAACAAATCACTGTTCTGACCTTTATTTTCCCTTTGCCCTAATTTTCTGATATTTTATCCTTTCATATTTGATGGGTTTTTTCTTTTTAAAGCTTCTGCTAATCTCCTTGGGAGTGAGGTGGGAACCCCCAGCAAATCTAATTAATGAGTCAGCAAATCATTGTATTTAAAAGGTAAAATAATAAAAATAAAATCTTGTATACCACTTTGTATTTTGTACACATTCTTTACCACTAACTTTGAACTTTTCAGACATCATTTCTCCATTAATTTTTGTGTCACCAGGATCTGTCAGCATTCATCCATTCAATAAGTAATTTTGGAACTTTAGAAAACATGATAGTACAAAGAGCTTGTTCTCCACGAGCTGACAGCGTAATGGGTACTATCAAGTCTGTTGGGAGAGCTCAGTAAATGTTTATGGAATAACTCTCACTTCAGCTCCACAAAAGAAGCTTGAATGCAAAGTTAAGAGTATTTCTAGTTTTTAGAGAGACACAGAGGCAATATGTCTTATTCACGGTAACTCATTGGAAAGAGAGAGAGCCAAATATTCAAATCCAAGTATTAATATTTGGACCCCAGTGTCCTCGCTTTTTCTGAAGGCCACATTAATATAAACCCACAGGAAGCAGGTGGACATGGGTTTTTTTCCCAGCTGCTTAGCATTTCTGTAAGTAGCCACTGAGGTTTCAAGGGAGGACACAAGAAAAGCACACCTTTCTAAGCAGAAAGTGAAGAAGAACTAAAGAGCCTCTTGATGAAAGTGAAAGAGGAGAGTGAAAAAGTTGGCTTAAAGCTCAACGTTCAGAAAACTAAGATCATGGCATCTGGTCCCATCACTTCATGGCAGATAGATGGGGAAACAGTGGAAACAGTGGCTGACTTTATTTTTCTGGGCTCCAAAATCACTGCAGATGGTGATTGCAGCCATGAAATTAAAAGATGCTTACTCCTTGGAAGGAAAGTTATGACCAACCTAGACAGCATATTAAAAAGCAGAGACATTACTTTGCCAACGAAGGTCCATTTAGTCAAGGCTATGGTTTTTCCAGTGGTCATGTATGGATGTGAGAGTTGGACTATAAAGAAAGCTGAGCGCCAAAGAATTGATGCTTTTGAACTGTGGTGTTGGAGAAGACTCTTGAGAGTCCCTTGGACTGCAAGGAGATCCAACCAGCCCATCCTAAAGGAGATTAGTCCTGGGTGTTCATTGGAAGGACTGATGTTGAAGCTGAAACTCCAATACTTTGGCCACCTGATGCGAAGAGCTGACTCAGTGGAAAAGACCCTGATGCTGGGAAAGATTGAGGGCAGGAGAAGAAGGGGATGACAGAGGATGAGACAGTTGGATGGCATTACCGACTCAATGGACATGGGTTTGGGTGGACTCCAGGAGTTGGTGAACAGGGAGGCCTGGCGTGCTGCAGTTCATGGGGTCGCAAAGAGTTGGGCATGACTGAGTGAGTGAACTGAACTGAACTTATCAAAGGGCTATGTGCCCTGGACATCAGATGTCACCCACGCCAAGCCAATCACTGCACAACCATGCATCCCAACTTGGCACCTTTAAACAACCATGATTAGTTATTTCTCATGATTCTGTAGGTTGACTGGGCATTCTTCTGCCCCATGGTATTGGCTGGGTCTACTCATGCAACTGGTTTAGCTGGCAGCTGGGCTGAGCTGGAGGGTCTGGGCTATGGTGATTGATGATCTTAAGCTGTGGGGCCTTGATCTTCCTCCGTGGGGCTCCTTCCACATGACATCTCATCCTTCAGGGTTGCCCCATGTGGTCTTTCTCCAGTATTGTAGCCTTGGATTCTTTATGTCACGAGAATGAAAACAAAGGCTGCTGGTATTTTAACCGTCTGGACTCTGAAGTTCCCGAAGGTCATTTTCATCATGTTGTATTGGCCTGAGGAAAACCATCTCAGGTTCAGGGGGAAAGTAAACAGACTCCATGTTTTAATGGAGGACTGGTGTGCTTACATAGGAAAGGGAAGAGTTGTCGGGGTGAGCATATTCAGGGAACCTGCACAGAGCCCTCCCCAGGACAACTATGATATCTAGTCTCCTTCAGGAAAGCACAGATGCCACGAATCATGGAAACCTAGAGCTGCTGGGATCATCTTTGCCACCATGTAGAAAAAGCCTGCTTTTTCATAGAATGAGAAAAAAAATATGCACATATATACATACACCTGAAACTAACACAACATTTTTAGTTTCACTTTGCTGTACACCTGAAACTAACACAACATTGTAAATCAACTATAATCCAATAAAATTGAAAAAGAAAAGAAAAAGTCCATTTGAGGACAAAGTTAGCCTAGAAAAAAGCAGAGCAAGAGGTGGAGAAAAGAAGTAGTGAAACTCAGTTCTCCACTGAGGTGGAACAGAGGTCATAGAGCTAAGTGGTTAAACAGCTCAGGACAGGGAGTCATACCACCCTGAGTTCTAATCTAGCTCTGCTACCTACTAGCCATGTAACTTTGGGAAAGTTATATCCAAGCATATATATATATCCAAGCACCACATTCATCGTGCATAATAATAGTCTCTGCCTTCATAGGATTGTTGTGACAGTTAGCTGTGATGATGTTTGTGATGAGTTTAGCAAAGTGCCGGGCCCAGCATAAGTCCTCAGGGATGCGTGCTGTGTACACTGAGATGCACCTGGAACCTCTCCCCCACAGAGATGCTCCCCACTCTGCTGGGACCTTGAAGGTCGCAAGTGAGGTTCCGATCTTCACTTGGATTGGAAACCCTGTAACATGTAGCAAAAGATCCTCTATGTCAGAAGTCTCCTAAGCAACACATTCTTATTTCCTCTTTAAACATATGAAGCTAACAAATGCCTGACTTTAATTTGGGGAAAAGAAAAGAACTGTTGGTAAGTTTTGTGTCCTTCTTAGGAAATGTAAGTCCTATGACAGACAACTTGGAGAAATGAAGAACCACACTACCATCACCACACCAAGAGAGGGGCATCAGTGGAACTTGTCACATTTTGTGTATTCCCATAAAGCTGAATTCAAATCATAGACAGTTGCTTCTTAGAGGTTGGACAGATCTGGGTTTCAGTTCACCTTGACAAGCTAAAGGTCACTAGTATGACATGGAATACTGTCATCTATTAGGTACAGTGTATTTACATCTTTTATACATCTCTGTCAGTTCAAAAAGTGACTGACTGCTTGTCTCCTCTGTTCTTTATTGGAATTGTTGTCTAATTTTGCATCAGATGGATTAATCTGTGGATCTCAGACGTTACCTTTGCATCTCTCTCCTTTTTGATAAAATACACATAACATAAATTTGTCATTAGTGATATTCAGTACACTCATAATGTTGTATAACCATCACATCTAGTTTCAGAATACATTTTCTCTTAATTCTCTCTCTTTTAACCAAATATTAGAATGAACTTCCCTGGTCACCTCAGTTTACAGGATTTGGCTGAAGCAGTACTAGAGCAATTACTTGTTGTTGTTCACTTGCTCAGTCGTGTCCGACTCTTTGCAACCCCACGAACTGTAGCCTGCCAGACACCTCTGTCCATGGGATTTTCTAGGCAAGAGTACTGGAGTGGGTTGCCATTTCCTTCTCCAGGAGATCTTCCCAACCCAGGGATCGAACCCCGATCTCCCACATTGCAGGCAGACCCTTTAGCATCTGAGCCACCAGGAAAGAGCAATTACTAGAAGCCATGAATCCCGATCAGACTGGTATGATGAGGCTGAGGAATCTGCTGTGACTGTCATCAGAGGACATAGGCCTTACTACCTGGAAACCTTGTGTGCTGTTTGCAAAGGGACTGGTCGTGGAAAGACTCAACTGCCTTTTGTTAATTGGGTAATTAGTATTCTCCCTCCTGACACATCTCTGGAATAAGACAAAAGTCTACACTGTTGTTTTTAGATGTCTGACAGTATTCGTAAAACAATATCATTATTTACAAAAAATGGTCACCCTCATGAACTGTTTTATGTGCCAGGCACCACGCTGCTGATCGATTCATTGCCATCTCTGTGGAGGAGGCCCCTTCACTAGCCCCACTTTGCAGATGAGAAAATGAAGCCTAAACAACTTTTAGAGCAGTTAAACAACTTTTCCAAGAGCACACATCTGGTAAGTTGTAAGCCAAGATTCAAACTCCAGTCTCATTGACCCTAAAACTTAGGCATTTAGCTCACAGTGAATGCAACCGTTTCACTCCACAATACAAGGTCAAACACAACCAACGAGTGAGAAATGCAGGCTGAGTCTCAAGAGCAAGAAGCATCATCAAAGAAGCAGCCTGAACAAGGAAAACCAACCTGATGAAACTGCAAGGTACCACATCTAAGAGAAGTCATAACGGCTCTACCCCCGTCTGCGTCGTTCTCCTCAAAGAGCTGGCTTATGAAGCCACATGGAAACTTCTGCGGACCTCATTCCTCACCTGTACAATTTGTTCATGCCATTTCCCTTTCAGCTGGGGTAGATCCCTGGGCCCCGGTTTTCATTCCCCTAGTACACTTTCCGTCCTTTAGGTTGCCTTTCTTATCTCCCACTTCTGGCTATCCACACTTCTGACTCTACGCTTTTTGACACATCAATTAAACTAGAGCCAGCATTCCCTCTTGGATCTGATCTTAACATTGACCTTGTAGGAACTGCAGGTGAGAGAGGCCCAGCTTGGCTCCACACCTCTGCCCTGGGCTCTGGTGCACAGAAGACAAGACATCCACCGTCAGGACAGTGGAAGAACACACCCATTCACACTCGTGTAGAGCTTTGTTGTTTACGGAGCATTGGAAAAATATCCTGTAATGTTGATAAAAGAAGACAGAGCTGGTATTAACTTTTCTATTTTTTTAAAATGTCACAAACATTTCAAGTGTACCAAAGAAATACACTGAATAATAGGAACATCCATAAACACTGTCTAGACTTGACACATTTTTCCTTAAAGAAATAAAATGGTGCAGATATGATGAATCCTTTTCCACTCCATTTCCCTCCCTCCTTCCCCAGAGAACCCACTGTCTTGAAATTGATTTGGATCATCCCAACCAGGTTTTAAAATTATAGGTATCTATTATTACCTGTCTGAATCCACAATGGATATTATTTTGTGTTCTTAAAATTTCTATATAATATCATACTATATGTATTGTTTAGCCACTTGCTTTTTCAAAATTTTGTTCTTAAGATTTATTTTTGTTGAAACATACATTTATGTTCATTCATTTCGCCTAATAGTCTTGCTGGCTTTCTACATGCATATCGATAGCATATTTTATTTATATAACCTCCTACTGATAGAAATTTATATAAATTTTTGTTTTGCACTATTTCAAAAGACACTGAAATGACCCACATTGTACGTCTGTTCTTATAGATATATGCCAGCCTTTTTCTAGAGTAAATTCTTGGAAGAAGAATTGCTAGGTCATAGGGTAAGTACAGAGCTACAATTTTAGATTCTCCCAAGTGATTGAACCAATTTACATTCCCATCATCTGAGTCTGAGAATTCATAGGGCCCTTGGTCCTTGACAATTATTGGCATTATCAGATATTTTGATTTTTATCGGTCTGTTCACTGGAAACCAGTTTCTCATTGCTTTATCATGGATAGATTTTGAATTAATGATTCAATTTCTTATTACAAAGTCCAATGGAGTTTTTTAATTTCTTCTTGACTCAATATTAATGATTTACAGTTGTTTTAAAAAACTGCTTATTTCATCTATATTTGAAATATCTTTGCATAAAGTTGATTATGATATTTTCTTATTATGTTAAAATTCACTGTAATTGTGTACTTCTTTTCATTTCTGATATAGCTTATGTCTCCTCCTCTTAATAGATCTCAGCAGAGAGTTGTCTTTATATTAATCTTTTTGAAACATAAGACTTTGGTGTTGTTAATATTTTGGCTCCTTATTTTCCATTCATTAATTTCCATGCCTTACTTTAGTCTCTCCCCTCTCCTTTTTTTGTATACACTCTGTGGCTCTTTTCTAATTGCTTTTATTGCATAATAAGTTATCTTTTGTTTTCTAATAATTTAAGGGATATAAATTTCCTTTCAAAAACTGCCTTAGCTGTTCGATATATAGTTCTTTTGTTGTTCTTTTTTTCCTAAATATTTAATAATTTTTATAAGATTTCTTAATTGATCAATGTATTTATTTAGAAAAGTACTTAAAATTTTCTAACTTTGTTAGAGTCCAGTATGATGGGGTGATTGGGTTATGTTTTCTCTGAGGTAGTTTTAATTTCATTGTGTGTTAGATAACGCAGTTTAAATTATATAAATTATTTTGTGTTTATCGAGACTTCTCTGTGATCCAGTTGGGGTCACTTTTTGTAAATGTTCCATGTGTACTTGAAAAAATGTATAATATTGAATTATTGAGCACAGAATTCTATATGTCATTTGATTAAATTTGTTCAGATTTATTTTCTTTGAAAGTGAAGGTGTTTAGTCACTCAGTCGGGCCTGACTCTTTGCGACCCCGTGGACTGTAGTGCGCCAGGCTCCTCTGTCCATGGGATTCTCCAGGCAAGAATACCGGAGTGGGTAGCCATTCCCTTCTCCAGGGGATCTTCCCAACCCAGGGGTGGAACCTGGGTCTCTTGCATTGCAGGCAGATTCTTTACTGTCTGAGCCACCAGGGAAGCGCTCTTATTCTCTTTAGTCTACTTTTGTCTGCTCTATCTGTCTATTCTGAAAGTGGTATGCTAAAATTTCCCAACTGTGATTGAGAACTGTCAATTTCTTTTTTGGAATTCCATCCATTTTTGCTATAAATATTTTAAGGACATGTTAGTAGGTACACACAAGTCCAGAGATGTTTATGACTGTCTTGAAATTACTCTTTTCATCACTCCATAATGACTCTCTCTTTCTTGTGATGCTTTAATTTTTTTCCCCTTAAGTCTATTTTGTGTGATAATCACATAGCTACGTCAGATTTCTTTTACTTAGCTTTTATCTGAGGGTTAGGTAGTTTTGATTTAGTTAGGTCATTTTCATCCTTTTAAAATGATATCACTGGTAAATACCAGAGTGTTTCCCTTAAAATCTGAGAATCTTTGGCTTCCAACTGGTAAATTAAATTCCTTTTCATTTATTTTTACTGATGCAAATTGGCTCATTTCTACTATCTTATTTTGACTTTTCCTACCATGCTTTATGTCTTTTTGTGTGTGTTTATTTCTTTTTAACTCAGTTCGACTTACTTGATCGAGTTTTCTGGATTCTCCGATTTTTCTACTCGTTTGAAAGTTATATTAATATATTCTGTTTTTATTCTTAAATTGATTACTCAGTAAAAGGTATAACTATTTTAACATAGTTTAAAGTTAGTCAGTAGCTTCAGCTCCCTTCAAAAACAAATAAGGATCTTAAAACATTTTAATTGTAATCACCTGTCAATCTTCCAAGTGTTTGTTGTTTAGCATTATAGCTCTACCTTTTTTGTAAGCTACTCTCTTCCTAATTATTATTGTTTTTCCTAATCTATAGACAAGAAAACTGAGGTTCAGCAAGGTCAGGTTATTACCTACAGTCATACATTTAACAAGCGGCAAAATCCATCCAGAACCCACCTTTATTTGAGAGTGAAACATCTATAGACTTGAATTCTTTGGGATGTGCTGGCCATTTCACTGTACGGCTAATTTTTCTATGGCTAGCTTTAAGGCATGACAAGTGCTACTGGTTATCTCCAAATATCTCTCATTGAGTAAGTGTGAGTGTGAAAGTCGCTCAGTCGTGTTCGACTCTTTGCAACCCCATGTGCTATACAGTCCATGGAATTCTCTAGGCCAGAATACTGGAGTGGGTAGCCTTTCCCTTCTCCAGGGTTAGTAAACCAGATAAAATGGATGTTTTGCCCTTGGTTTGGCCTTAAATTGAAATCAGACTATGCATCTTGTGTTTTCCATTGTGTTTACAGAATCTCATTGTTATTATAAAGGCGTGATAAATGACAGGTGATGTGCTGAGAGTAGATTAATGATATAACAGAAAAGACCACTTCCTCCTTCCCCATGGAAGACGGTTATCATACGAACAGAGCCATCCCAGGGATCCTTACTTGAAATTTCAGTCTATATGTCCACCCATCCATCCTGTGATACAGGACAGTTTTATGGCTAAGGTTGGAATTGTAATTGCACAAATTTCCAGCCTCGTGCTTCAGTCTTCCAACCATGTTTCTTACTAATAAGGCTGAGATCCCAATGAAACATGTTTGTGGATAGCTCACCACCACCTATTGTTATTTTAAGAAAACGAGCAAAGTCCATTGAAGGTGAAGAGTGTCATGGTGTCATCTCTGTCCATGAAAGACAGCCCAATTTTCAGCTGGGGAACAAAGAGTACATTTGAGGGTGAAAGGCTGGTGAAATAGCTCGGCTGAGTGAATGCTCCTGCAGCAACGATTATTGCCTCATCACTCAAAGGTGAAAGAACAGGAAAATAAAATGGCACAGATTGCATCCCCCAGGTAACAGATGAGAGACAGGAGAATATAGTTCAAAGGCTGGCAAGCACCCACGCTGTCCTCTGCAGACCCTGCAAGGGGACGTCTGCACCAATTTTGGATTGTGCAATTGTATTGAGCACTCACACCCCATTTAAAAGACAAATTGTGATAAGATTTGGTGCAGTTTTGATGGATTCAGAAAGAAAAATTTGAGAAACACATCCCTGGTTGGCACGGAGAAGTATGGAATTAGTATGAAATGTGTCAGGCCCTGTGCTTTCCATCCATTATTTAAAATTTCCTTATTAGTCCTTTGAGGAATAATATCCTTTATTGACAGAATATATTGAAGGTTGGAGACTTGAAGTGACTTCTCTAAATTCACAGAGCTGGTAAGTGAGATTTGAAACCAGGCCTGCTTGGCTATCACTCTGTATTGTTTTGAAGTGAGATGATGTCTGTAATTTAGCAGTTTAAAAGGTAAAAGTGTGATTGTAAGGTATTCATTCTGGATGGATTCTTTTCCTAGTTCCCCGAGCCAATGAAGAAGAATTCTGCACAGACCTTTTTCTCTGTCTAAACTCAGCAGTCCTGCAAGCCACCCCTGCCTCTCTAGTCATCACCCTTTAAAAACAGGCCTTGAAAACTCACCAAGTCTCCGCCTTGAACCGCTAGTCCTGACCCTCCGGGGCTGCACACCGATCTGAATGTCAGCTTCTCCCTCCTCATCCCATCTACTCTGCTTCCGACCACATAGCTTTTCTGCAGTTTCTTACCTCCCTTCCCTGCCTGCAACAGCCTGCATGCTGGGCACAGCTTTCCTGGAGGCTGAGGACGTGACTTCTGTCCTCTGAGGCCGCTCTGGCTCAGCTCCATTCCTGGGACAACCTGCCTCCCATCCCCTCTCATGCCTATTCAGTGCAGTCTCCTCCCCTCTGTTAAGTTTCCAACATTCCACGAGTGGAAATGCCCAGAGCAGCATTTTGCACCAGGCACTAATCCAAACATGGAGGGGTACAGATGTGCCCAAGGAGATGGTGGGGTTGGGAAAGAGACAAACAAATAAACAGGGTTCTGAAGCAATGCAACAAGTGCTGTGCGGTAGTCCTGTGATCTGGGACTTCCACGTTGGGTAACGGTGAGGTCGTCTCCTCTGAGGCTGACGTGAAGCAGCAAAGAGGCTTCACAGACAATGTGAAGACTTGCCTGACTCTGGAAGGATGAGTAGGCGATTCCATCCTTCCCTACCAGCTGGGTTGCTATGGTTAAAACTGTAGTAGGCGATGAAACCTGGAGGAGTAAGGGTGGAAGGACAGGTGGGAGAGGTGAGGAGGGAACTTCAGGACTTTCCATTTCCTCTACTCAACCCTTTAAGGTTGAGGGAAAATTATATTCCTGACTAGAGTTTCTTCTTCTGCTGGTAGGGAGAAGCACCTTCTCTTTTTTTCCATTTTGTCAAAACAAAATGGTGGTGATGGTAGTGGGGGGGCGTGGGATTTTGTGAGTGATTACTTTTCCCATAATAACAACTACCATTTCCACCCCCACAGGCAGTTACTGTGTGTTAGAGACTATTTGTACTACATTCTAGAGGATTCCCTCTTGCTGGGTACAAGGTTCTCAGTCACTTCTCAGATTACACTGTTTGAGGCCCCACCTACTGGTAAGAGCTGGAACGTCAGAAGTCCCATCACCTTGTCCCCAGGGCTCCACCACTCCTTTGCTTAGGGTGTCCTGAACCCAGGAGTCATGACATGTGTCTTGTGGCAAGAAGTTCACACGTGTTTGGTCCCATTTCAGTGGATGGAGTGCAGTGAAGGGCACTGAGCATGGTGGAAGCTGGTTATGGTGGGCAGTGGCCAAAGCACTGGATTAGGCCCCAGGTTTCTGCTCCTGCTATAACCCCATTTGCTAGAGTAGAATCTGTTGCAGCGGGGATAGGGGAATTCTTCAAGGACAAACAGTATGTCCCCCAGGGTTACTCTCCCTGAGGGGGCTCACAGACAAGCTGTCCACAGTTCTCTTTGATTCCGCAATGGATAGCCACGTCCGCTGGAAGCGAAGCTATCCCAGGGTGGTGGGGATGGGACCCACCTTCTCAATAACTTTGCAAGATGGCAGCGGCTGAGCTCACGTGAAGCCCAATCCTTTTTGAGATGCTGCAGAGATGGGGCTTCAGCTCACCAACCCAGTTCTTCATTAACAGTTATTCAAGAGAAGAAAATGCCTCTAGATTGTGCTCATTGGAGAGTCTCCTTGTCATTCCTAATCGATCTGAGCCTCTAGGGTTATTGTTTTTAAAATTCACTGGCCTTGGGCTTCCCTGGTGGCTCAGTGGTAAAGAATCTGCCTGCCAATGCAGGAGACAAGGGTTCTATCCCTGATCCGGGAAGATCCCACACGTCACGGAGCAACTAAGCCACAACTTTTGAGCCTGTGCTCTAGGGCCCGGGAGCCACAACTGCTGAGCCCATGTGCTGCAACTACTGAAGCCCACACGCCCTAGAGCCCATGCTCTGCAACAAGAGGAGCCATCGCAATGAGAAGCCCACACACAGCAGCTAGAGAGAAGTCCCTGAGCAGCAAGGAAGGCCCAGCACAGCCAACAGTAAATAAATAAATCAAATTTAAAAAATATACTGGCCTTGAGGGATAGGCAGAACCAATGACAGCACCAAGCATGAAAGGACCCAGAATCCCCATCTTGAACTCTCCCTTCTGAGTTCAAATTGCCAAGCCTGACGATAAGTCCCACATCTCTGGATTCAGTTTGTAATAGGGAAGAACAAATCTGACTCCATATTGGATCTGTTTCTTTCACTTTAACCTTTGTCTTCTAACGCTTTTGCTACAAGTTAATCACTAAAGTGATGTTGCCTATAGCTTAAAGTATATATTTCCACGGTGGCTCAGACAGTAAAGAATCTGCCAGCAATGCAGGAGACCCAGGTTCCAACCCTGTGTCAGGAAGATCCCCTGGAGAAGGGAATGGCTACCCACTCCAGTATTCTTGTCTGGAGAATTCCATGGACAGAGGAGCCTGGTGGGCTACAGTTCATGGGGTCGCAAAATAGTCGGACACCACTGAGTTGACTAACATACATAAAGGCCCATCTCCAAGAACCCTGCCTCCCATGCCTGACTGTTAAGCTAAAATACTGTGATTTCACTCATAGGAAACCTCCTGACCCGGCCCACCTGTGAGTGGATCCAGGCAAGAAGGAATAAAAACATCCCCTCTGGAGTCCGGCCAGAACCAGGAAATATTTGCAACAACTTATTGCCTCTTTTCTTTACCTCCTTTCCTCTTTCTCTTTGTTCAATAAAAGACACTAGCATCCAAACCAGGCAAGATAGTTCTTTGGGACAGCAGTCTACCATCTTCTAGGTCTACTGGCTTTCCAAACAAAGTCGCTGTTCCTTGCCACAACAACTCATCCCTTAGTTTATTGACCTGTCATGCGGTGAGGAGTACAAGCTTGGACGTGGTAATAAGTTGGACCTGTTGTCTTTTCCTATTTCTGAATCCTTTTCTGAATTGCCCTCAAGCATCTCCATGTATCTCTCTAACTCCAGCTCTCAGGGAGAAGGTTTGGGAATGGAGACAGGGTCAGCCTTTTCCCTCCCAGAAGATCTGTGGATTCACTCTGCAAACCAGCCCCTCACCCTCCCTGGAGCCCTACAAGCAAGGAGGGGCCCCTTCACTCGGCTAGACCTCAGATGCACTAGACCTTTCCTTAGGGAAGGAAGGCTGAAAAGACCTCTTCAAGGGCAATCTATACAAAACTGCTGGCAGTTTCTTTCGCCCAACAGGGAAGAGGAGATCTGAGGTTACCTCATTTAATCTTCATGATAATCCTTGGAGGCAGGCACCATTGTTATCCTCGTGTCACAAGAAAGAACGCTAAGGCCCACAACGTGAAGGAACTTGCCCAAGTTCTCCGTGGTCAGTAACAAAGAAGAGATTCCAGAGCTCTTGCACACACTGCTGGCCTGCCTTGGAAGAATTCCTCGTCCTCCATGACAGTTACCTGAGGAGAAAGGATGCTTTGTGGAGAGTGATGAAATCAAGAATGGGCTGCATGTGCGCTGACATCAGATCAATGGGTGCTGAGGGTTAGCTATGGTAGTGAATTGACTATAAGGATATATGAGGTTGGGCTTCCCTGGTGACTCAGACAGTAAAGAATCTGCCCACAAGGTGGGAGATCTGGGTTTGATCCCTGGGTCAGGAAAATGCCCTGGAGTAAAGGAATAGCAACCCACTCCAGTGTTCTGGCCTGGGGAATTCCATGAACAGAGGAGCCTGGCGGGTTACAGTCCATGGGGTTGCAAACAGCTGGACATGACTGAGCGAAACACACATATAATGAGGTTACTTTTGGGGGAACGAAAGTGTTCTATCTTGATTGTGGTGGTGATCACATTGCTGTACATACTTGTCAAATTCATTGAATTGTACACATAAAATTTGTGAATTGGTGAACTGAGCATATGAACTTATTTACAAACAGAAGTAGAGTCACCATGGTTGCCAGAGGATGGGGGGGGTAGATAAATTGGGAGATTGCGATTGACATATATATACTACTATATATAAAATAGATAATGAGGACCCACTGTATAGCACAGGGAACTCTACTCAATACTCTGCAGTGAACCAAATGGGAAAATAATCTTAAAAGAGAGTAGATATATGTGTATGTATAACTGCTTCACTTTGTTATGTACCTGATTGTTAAGGTACCTTTGTTAAGATTGTAAATCAACTATATTCCAGTAAAACTTTTTAAAAATAATAAAGAACAACAGTAAAAAAAAAAAAAAAAGGCTGCATATGAACCCACTGACATGTTATTTCTCTTTGGTTTTGCCCTCTGTATCTGTTATGGGCTGAGTTGTGTTCCCACCACCCTCTAAATCTCTAAATTCATATGTTGAAGTCCTGACTCCTAGGACCTCAGAATGTGATTGTATTTGGAGGCAGGCCCCTTAAAGAAGTGATTAAGATAAAACGAGGTCCTATCAGAGGGTCCAAATCCAATATGGCTGGTGTTCTTATAAGAAGAGGAAGTTTTAGAAACTGTGGATGAAAGTGAAAGACTGGGTCTTGCCACTCAAAGCGTGGTCTTAGACCAATAGTAAGCATTACCTGGCAGTTTGTTAGAACCGCAGAACCCCAGGTACAATGAACCAGGATCTGTTATTTTAACAAAATCCTCAGGCAGGACCAGCTGGATAATTGGTAGGGTCTGGTACAAAATGAAAACGAGAATCCCTCGTTTAAAAATTAGTAAGAATGTCAAGATTTTGGCAGCAGGGCGTTAAGCCAACTGTGCATAGTACTAAGAGGTCTCATACCTGTGCTGGCCCTGCCCACAGGTGATAGGCAAAAACTCTAAAGCTGGAGAAGCATCACAGTGGTGTGATGAAACCTTTCACCTGAGAGATGGTTTTAGCTGGATTTTATCTTTTTGCATTTTATCCTAAATACACATAAGTTTTGCATTATATTCTTTGATGTATCTATTCTTCTCACTATAAAAAATATTTTTCCCCAAAAAATCTGGAAGGAAAATAGGCATTCATGGATGATGCATCTTGTGTTTGTACAGTGTTGACAGCCTGTGGCACCCTGCCCATTCCAGGAAGTATGCACATTGTGGGAAAATCCTGGGGCTAGCCCATCCTAGGTGTGGATGCAGAGCCCTTGATTAAATAGTTTCAAAAGAATTGCCCCACACAAGTTCATGTCCCCTCTTGCAAGAAGCTGAGCATTTATGTAGTATCTCTCTGGGCCAATTATTTAAGCTCTCTGAACCTCAGTCTTTTATAAAATGGGGGAGAAGAATAGTACCCCTTTCAGAGGGTTATTGTGAGGTTGAAATGAGCTAATACATAAAAACAAAACATAGAGACCATTTCCTATGGGATTTTTTGTTTTGTTTGTTTTGCTGTGTAGCTCTTAGTTCCCAAACCAGGGATTGAGCCCGGGCCCTTGGCGGTGAAAAGCATCACAACCTAACCACTGGACCACCAGGGAAGGCCCCTCCTGTGTATGTTAAGTGTTCAATAAATGTTAACTTATTACAGCCTGGAGATTGGATTCTTGCTTCACTCTGAGGAAGGCAGGCAATGAGAGAGTGTGTCTCAAGGTGAATTTGCCCAGCTCCCAGACATGGAATAGCATTTATTCTAATGAGTTCATCTTGACCTGGGGTCTGGTTATCATTCTATTGATGCAGAAACCTGATTTTTAAATTGGAGTATAGGTGATTAATAATGTTATGCTAGTTTCAGGTTTTGGAGAGAAGAGGTGGGTTGGTGGGTGGGCTGTCCTTAGGAGAGACTGGATTAGTCTGGGCATGTGGGAGCTGGAGAGGTGTTCTAGCTGAGAACTTGTGTGGGGCAATTCTTTTGAAACTATTTAATCAAGGGCTCTGCATCCACACCTAGGATGGGCTAGCCCCAGGATTTTCCCACAATGTGCATACTTCCTGGAATGCGCAGGGTGCCACAGGCTGTCAACACTGTACAAACACAAGATGCATCATCCATGAATCTATTTTTGAGGACATTGCTTGGGGAAATGTTTTTTATCTTTCAAATTCTACAATTGAGTATGATAATTAATGTGTGTCACACACGCATATATATCTGATTATAAAAGTTAAACATGCCTATTGTAAAATTTTCAAATATTAGAGAAAGTATAACTTTGAAAGTGAAACCCTCTGCTACTCCCTTCCATCTGATACACCTCCAAGAAATAAAGCACTATTAAGAGTTTGGTGTGTTTGCTATGCCCATATTCATTAAATAGCTAGCTCGCTAGCTAGCTAACTAACACACACACACACACACACACACACACACATATACGTGCATATGTGTTTCTACGTAAATATGAATGCGACAATTAAATTCACAGTGATAACCTGAGCTGTAAAGCCAACAGAAGAGCTTGTGTAATATTATCTACTGCATTCTCTTCCCATGAGCAAGTAGCACAGAAAAGCGTATCAAAGAAATTTATGAACTGAGTGTGGAAACAGAATAAGGGGAGTGAGTTAATCTTCTGAACTGTCTCTCACTCGGAGCTGCCGCTTTCCCCCACCAGCGCACCAGGGAGCTAGTACCTCACAGAGTACGTTTTGGAAAATGTTGACCTCTCTGCCTGTGTCATTTCAGTGTCTCCTTAAAGCAACAAATTATGGCTGGGTTATATTGTCCCTTTGTAAATTCTTTGTATTTGGGAGAAAATTAATAATTTTCTGTAACCTACCTATGGGTCTTTTGAAAATATATTTAGTGCTTTATTTATGATGATTAAAACCATCATATTAATTTTTAGCTCATGTTTCAAAAGAGAGTGGGAAAAAATTAAATTTCCAGTAGCAGTTATCTAAAATAAACTGAGGCCAATATACAAGGGACTTCCCTCCTAGCTCAATCGATAAAGAATCCGTCTGCAATGCAGGAATCCACTTGCGACGCAGGAGACCCGGGTTCAGATCCTGGGTCTGGAAGATCCCCAGGAGAAGGAAATGGCATCCCACTTCGGTATTTTTGCCTGGAAAGTCCCATGGATAGAGGAGCCTGGCAGACTACAGTTCATGCAGTCGCAAGAGTCGGACACGACTTAGGGACTAAACTATCACCACCACAATATACAATATTTGTCTTTCCTTTCTGACTTACTTGACTCTGCGCAGGAGGCCAGTGGGAATTTGCTGTGTGACACAGGGAGCTCAACCCAGTGCTCTGTTCACAACCTAGAGGGGTGGGATGGCGCGGGAGATAGGAGGGAGGATCAAGAGAGAAGGGACATACGTATACCTGTGACTGATTTATGTTGATGTATGGTAGATGCTGCGCAATATTGTAGAGCAATTTTCCTCCAATTAAAATAAAAAAAATAAGCTGAGGCAAAAAACCTATTAATAAATATTAAACTCTATCATTATGTATAACTATAAATATATGAAACATTTCTTTAAAAATAATCATTAATTTTATATCCTTCATGTAAACCTAAAAGTGTGAATTGTGATCACTTTTAGGCATGTAATATGTAAAAAGATGACCAATGCCTCGCGGCACAAATTGTTCTTCAGTTCATCCACTAGAGGGCACCTGAGAGTCGCTTGAAAAAAGCAAATACAAAACCAAATTAAAAAATCTGAACCAGAAACTACAGACCTAAAGTACTACATACACACACACACACACACACACACACACACACACACACACATAAACACTTTCGGCACATTATTAAATAAAGTCAGTTTGCTAAAATATAGCCATATATTTTCTTATTTAGAAGGTTTTAACACGTCTATCTATAGACTAATACTTTTGAAAGAAATTTTGGATCTTGCCTAGATAAGAGGGTACTGTGTATCTTGCAATATATTAAATGCTTCTCTAGTGAAAATTGTGGTATTTAAGTTTGCTAGAAAAGGCTTGTAATTTTATTATCATAACTCCAGAATTGTTTCTCTATTTTATGTAATTAGTATATTACTTAATTGGATTCACCCTGAATGGCCTTATGAAAGATGCAGAATGTAATTTTTCCTTTATTAGATTCATCTTCTGCTTCTCACTCCCATTCCATGTTCCAGTAAAAGCAATTACCATATTGCACATTAAAACTAAAAATTGGAAATAGTCCAAATGGCCAATAGTACAGAATAGGAAAGTCAACAGTGGTGTGTTATGGCAATGAATATTTATATTGATCTATTAATTATAGTGTATGTAAATTACAATACTAATCCAATAGCATTAGAAATGCATTTACAAAAATGTGCTGACCAGCCACTAAGAATTACCCCTATGCTATGTGGGTGCTGAGCAAGAAATAAATCCTAACTCTGGAGGAATACATAATTTGGTATGGGTGTGTGTGTGTAGGTGTGAAGAGACTCATAACTGAACATACTTTGCCGTTCAGTTGCTCAGTGGTGTCCAACTCTTCGCGACCCCATGGACTGCAGCACGTCAGACTTCCCTGTACTTCACCATCTCCCGGAGTTTGCTCAAACTCATGTCCATTGAGTCGGTGATGCCATCCAACCATTTCATCCTCTGTCATCCTCTTCACCTCCTCCCTTTAATTTTTCCCAGCATCAGGGTCTTTTCCAATGAGTTGGCTCTTCATATCAGGTGGCCAGAGTATTGGAGCTTCAGCTTCAGCATCCGTCCTTCCAATGAATATTTAGAGTTGTTTTCCTTTAGGATTGACCTGTTTGATCTCCTTGCTGTCCATTGAATACTTAGAGGGTAGGGATTGGAAGCATGAGCTCTGGAGTTCTCCCACTCATTTGTTATATGACCTTGAGCAAATAATTTTATCTGTCTCTGAGGCTTGATTTTTTTTATCTCTTAAATGGAGATAGTCACTTACCTTAATTTTATTGTGAAAATTAAGTGGGCTTGTGAACATAAAGTACCTGGCACCTAGTCCTGATTATAGAGTCCATTAAATGATAGTAATAGTCATGGGTTTGATCATTGTTGCTTTCTGCATGTAGCAGGGCATCTTTGTGTGATGCCATGTGTAATGGACTTTCTCAGCTGCCCACCCCCAGGAGGAGATGGAAGCACTGTTCCAGGGCTGGACAATGGCTCTGGTCAGGGAAGCTTCAGTCACACTCTGACCGTCCAAATTTCTGGGAGACAGTGGATCTGGCTGCCTTTTATGGAGAAAATTACTAAGAAGGGATCTCACCTCCCTTGGAATGGTCTGCATTTCTGTTCTGTTTTAGCTGCTTCAAGGTCCAGTGGCCAAAGTGAGACTTTCCAAGTGAAGCCTTACTGTAGTCCCGAGAGCCTGTGTAGACTGCTGCTCCCACATGGGCTAGGAAATGGGCTTGGGACCCAGGATGGCAGAGGAAGTATTTCTCAAGTAAAGCTGTGAGTGATGCTTTTATACAAGGAATCTGTCCAACCAAGACTCAATGAGGTCAAAAGAGGCCTATGAGCAGAAAGCCAGACAATGAGATTCAAATGGGTGGCCAAGCAGAGACAGACAGACGCTGTGCTGAAATCCAGGGTGTAGAGCAGGGATTACTGGCTTCCCTAGTGGCTTAGTTGGTAAAGAATCTGCCTGCAATGCAGGAGACCCACGTTCGATCCCTGGGTGGGGCAGATCCCCTGGAGAAGGAATTGGCAACCCACTCCAGTATTCTTGCCTGGAATATCCCATGGACAGAGGAGACTGGTGAGCTCCAGTCTATGGGGTCGCAAAGAGTTGGACTTGACTTAGCGACAAAACCACCACCAGAGCTGGGGTTGGAAACCAGGGAGAGTGAGTGCAGAGGACAGAGAGTATTTTACCAGTTACTGTTCTTGATACAGGGAGCTTATATTACAATAAGCCAAGTTCCCACACTGGTAAGTGCTACAAAGAAAGGTAGCATAGCATAGGGTCAGGGAGAAAGTTCCAGGGGAGGCAGTCTTAGCTAAGGTGGTGTTCTAGGTGGGAAGAACAGCAAGGGCAGGTCCCTGAGGCAGGAACGGCAGAAGAAGTCATCACAGCTGGAGTGCAGTGAATAAAGGGAGAGGAGGAAGGAAATGAGTTTAGATAGGGAGGCAGGGGCCATACCATGCTGCGTCTTGTGAGTTGTGATACAGAGTTTGGATTGTATCGATGCAATGAGAAGCTACTCAGTTTTAAATAGGGCAGGCGAGTTGACACAATCTAATTTATACTTTTTTAAAAAAAAACTAAGCGTCTGTTTGTTTATTTATGGCTGCAGCAGGCCTTCCTTGCTGTGCCTGGGCTTTCTCTAGTTGCGACACAAGCTTCTCACTGCGGGGGCTTCTCTTGTTTGAGAGCATGCAGGGCTCAGTAGTTGCGGCATGCAGGTTTAGTTGCCCCGAGGCATGTGCAATCTTCCTGAGCCAGAGGTCAAAACCGTGTCCCCTGCATTGGCAGGCAGATTCTTAACCACTGGACCACCAGGGAAGTTCCTAATATACACTTTAGAAAGACCCCTCTGGCTGCTGTGGGATGGATAAATTACAGTAAGACAGGAGTCTTACAGGAAAAGTCTCAGATCAAGAGGTAGGAACTTCTGGGTCAAATCATATAAATAGTCCCAGGAGCTGGGCCAGTGGAAAATCTGTGTGCAATATCTATGTCTCCTCTCCAACCCTGAAGTTGTTCTTATACTTAAACCAGGCTGGTAGGTAGGCCTCACCTCTAATTTGTTTGCCAGGAGCAGCTTGGTCCTGGGAATGTGTTTATTCAGATTTCCAAACCTGTGCAGATGAACCTAAAATTTTGAGAAACACAGCTTGAAGCTGCTAAAATGCAGCTCCTGCTACACAGCTCCTTCTGTTTTAATATGGATGAGGAGAACTAAAGTTTATAGTTTTTAAAAAGTAAGAGGGTGTGTGGAGAAGTATGTTCATTTAAGTACCATTTCAAATAGATAGGTTGGATTAGTCTTTAAAGATAAGTTAAAAGTATATAAAATTACAGGCTTCCCTGGTAGCTCAGCTGGTAAAGAATCCGTGTGCAATGCAGGAGACCCCACTTTGATTCCTGGGTTGGGAAGATTCCCTGGAGAAGGGATAGGCCACCCACTCCAGTATTCTTGCCTGGAGAATCCCCATGGGTAGAAGAGTTTGGTGGGCTACACTCCATGGAGTAGCAAAGAGTCAGATATGACTGAGCGACTAAGCACAGCACAGCACGCATATAAAGTTACAATATAGTATAGCATATAGAATATAGAATTACAATAGCTGCAAGTTATTGAGTGCCTACCATGGGCTTCACAAATGAAACAAAACAATAATTATTGACATAGGAGTCTTTTTCCTCCTGCTGTGCATTTGAAGAGGGCTCTGATTCTGGGACTGACTGATCTTTGTGGGTCTTTGGATGTAATTGGTTATAAAAATACTTATTTACTTCTTGGCAAGCTAGCCATTAGAGTTCCCATGTTTTGCAGGTGAGGTGAAAAAAATTTATAGAGGTTGTCTGTAATTGGTCTAATTATAGACTGGTCTAATTGAGTATTAGAGCCAGAATTTCCATCCAGGGGTATGTAACTCCAGGACTCATGTTGGGGCCATTCTATGTGAGTCACACAGGTGTGATGCAGTGATTGAGGGTGTGAATCATGGCATCAGGGGGTCTTGGATTTGAATTCTGCCCCATCGTTTAGTAACTTCCCTGATGGCTCAGTGGTAAAGAATCTACCTGCAATGCAGGAGACGTGGGTTCAATTCCTGGTCCAGGAGTATCCCCTGGAGTAGGAAATGGCAGCCCACTCCAGTATTCTTGCCTGGGAAATCCTGTGGACAGAGAAGCCTGGCGGGCTACAGTCCATGGGGTTGCAAAAATGTTGGACACGACTTAGCGACTAGACAGCAGCAACCACAGCAACCATTGCTTGCTAGCTCTATCATCTTGGTCTGGTTACTTAACATCTAGGAGATGTTACTGAACATCTTAGATCTACTAACATCTGTGTTTCCTTCTCTGTAAATCAGGGGTAACAATAGCCATTCCTGCAAAGCTTGCTCTAAAGATCAGCTGAGACCTGTCGCATGGACCTGGCAAATGAAGGAGTCCAATAAATGTTAGTTATGATGATCATATACTATGCTGGCCTCTGAGAGGGGTTCTTTGTCATCTGTCTGAACCAGTTTCACTGCCAGCATCAGAAACATACATCCAGCCCTGGAAACATCCCACATAAGAGACTGTGTCCACTTAAGTCACTTTGAGCTGTGCTGTGAACACCAGACATCTAAGGAGTGCTTTGGATGATGATATTACCCAACTGCATGAGTGAGTTTGATAGCTTTTCCAAAGGGCTGGTATTTCAGTTGTGCAACTGTAACTGCTTCGTGGCAATAGGAAAGATTTATTTTTTGTACCCCAATCAACCTTCAGCCCCATTTCTCAAACTCCATAAGATGTCGAAATTGTGCAGTATTAATGTTTGGTCAAAGGTGCTCGTGGCGTTTCACAGATGGAATGAAGAACCCATATTGTCCAAAATTGCTTTGTGATGCCTCCTGCCCTGAGCTCTGCTTGCCCTTTAAAGCTCAGTTGGTGGGAAAACTCAGATGAAAGCACAGTTGGAAGGCAGAGGAAGGACAAAAAGCTGGTTTATTCTGCTTTGCAGGAGCCTGGGACCTCAGGCTGAGGTACAAGATGCCCCAATAAGGAAAAGGGTCTAATAATCCTCTCCCTCCAGATTCAAGGAGGGCCAAGGAAGATATATCTTCTAATTAAAAAAGTTAACATAATGCAGTAAATTTTGAATGGAGATGGTTGCCCGACTCCTCTAGAGGAAACAGGAGTGGTGGGGAAGCAGAGAAAAAGGAATTTTCTATCAGAGGGCTACCATTGTCAGTGAGGTAAGCTGCTCAATAAATCATTTCTAACTGCTTTGTGGGACCAGATTCCTCAACCTGAAGGTGAGGAATTGTGTGTGCTTTCTTCAGTTGGGGGTCTTTTCTACCCAGCCTGTTTTCACTTACAGTGAGGAAACAGAGTCAGCCTGACGGGGTGTAAGAGCCCGTCCTGGGGGCAGTTTCCGTGTCTTGCAGTCTTGAGTGTCCCCACTCTCCTCTAAATCTTGGTGACATGCGGAGTTGAACGGGCCTGGTTCAAAGAGCGGTGCAACCACAAACTAAAGTCACGTGACCTTCATGTCCTCATCTGTAGAATGGAATTGACAAAAGAACTTCAATAATGTATATATACGGACTTCTCTGGTAGTCGCTGGCTACGACTCCACACTCCCAAGGTAAGGGGTCCTGGTTTGATCCCTGGTCAGGGAACTAGATCCCACATGCTGCAACTAAGAGTCATACGCCACAACGAAGATCGAAGATCCTGCATGCTGCAACTAAGACCCTGCACAGCCAATATATATATGTTATTGTTGTTCAGTCACTAAATTGTGTCCTACTCTTTGCGAACTCATGGACTGCAGCATACCAGGTTTCCCTGTCCTGCACTGTCTTCCAGAGTTTGCTCAAATTCATGTCCACTGAGTCAATGATGAGATATATATATATTTTTCTATATAATAGAAAATAAAGATAGCATTATAAACTAAAACTGACCATTAACAGTTCTGTTTTTTAAAGGAGGTAGGCATGGTTCGTGTCAGTGAGGAGATACATTTTTCCTTTGTGCTTTTTCATTAACAGTGTTCGGATGATCCACAGTAAAATTGGAGCTGAACACGCCATAGAAGTTGGAGAGGACTGAATTGCTTTGCCCAATAAATACTTTTGGGAGGCTTAATAGCTTTGGGGGCTTTCAGTGGCCAATGAGAGAGAAAAGAGAGAGAGAGAGATGGCCCAACCGATACAGTGGAAGGCAGATCTTAAAGGGTTAGTAGAGCCCAGCTGTTGTTCAGTTTAGATGTTTATATATGTGAAAGCACTTAGAATAATTCTTGGCACCAGTAAGCATTTAATAAAGGGCAGCCACGAGCTATGTAGCAAAGCTATCTCACTGTTGTCCTCTAATAGTCTCTCTCTCCAGAGGAGTAGAATCCTCTCTCTTCTATGGGGTGTGTTTGTCTTGGGGAAAGTGCACTAGACAGCAAATGTGGTATGCAATGGGTTCAAATTCTGATTTCACAGGGTTTACTTATCTGTTCCTTTAATTTTCCATCTTTAAATTAGGGCAAAGATAGTACCTCACTACAAATAATAAATGATGGAGAGGGTATTCCTATACTGTTGGTGGGAATGTAAATTGTTACAACCACTACAGAGAACAGTATGGAGCTTCCTTTAAAAAATAAAAATAAAACTACCATATGATCTGACAATCCTACTCCCGGGCATATATCCAGAGAAAACCATAATTTGAAAAGATATATGCACCCCAGTGTTCATAGCAGCACTATTAACAATAGCCAAAACATGGAAGCAACCTAAATGTCCATTAACCTGTATGTATTGTGCATATATATAAAATGGAATATTATTCAGCCGTTAAAAAGAATGAAATCATGCCATTTGCAGCAACGTGAATGGATCTAGAGATTATCATACTAAGTCAGATGGTGAAACACAAATACCATATGTCACTTATATGTGAACTATAAAAAAAAATGATACAAATGAACTTATTTGCAAAATAGAAATAGACTCATAGACAGAAAACAAATTTATGGTCACCAAATGGGAAAGGAGAAAAAGTGAAAGTGAAAGTCTCTCAGTCATGTCCAACTCTTTGCAACCCCGTGGGCTGTAGAGAACATGGAATTCTCCAGAACAGAATACTGGAGTGGTAGCCTCTTCCTTCTCCAGGGGATCTTCCCAACCCAGGGACTGAACACAGGTCTCCCACGTTGCAGGTGGATTCTTTACCAGCTGAGCCTCAAGGAAAGGAGAGGGGAGGGATAAATTAGGTGTTTGGGATTAACATACACACACTCCTATATATAATATAGATAGCCAGCAGGGATCTAGTGTATAGCACAGGAAACTATACTCAATATTTTATAACAACCTATGAGATATATATATATATATATATATACATATGTAAAACAGAAACACTTTGCTTTATACCTGAAACTGACACAACATTGTAAATCAACTATACTTCAATAAAAAATAAATATACAAAAAAATGAAAAAACATTCCTCATATACAGTTTATATGTAAAGTTTAAATGAGATTATCTAGATAATCCATGAGCCAGGCACTTCGCCTTCAATAAATGCTAGCTCTTACCAGTATTCTACAATAATAGTCTATGACGATGGTATACCATCCTGGGCTTCCCAGGGGGCGCGAGAGGTAAAGAACCTGCCTGCCAATGCAGAAGACTTAAGAGATGCAGGTTTGCTCCCCGGGTCAGGAAGATCCCCTGGAGGAAGGCATGGCAGCCCACTCCAGTATTCCTGCCTGGTGAATCCCAAGGACAGAAAAGCCTGGCGGGCTCTGGTCCATAGGATCGCAAATAGTCAGACATGACTAAAGCAACTTGGCATGCATACCATCCTAGAACATGTGCTTTGTGGGTTTTATTTTAAAATTTACATGTCTATTCAATTTTAAAAACTTGAAAAACATAAAGAACACAGAAAACAACAGCTCTTTCAACAAAAAGATCACCAGTGTTAACATTTTGGTTCATCTTTTTCTTTTTCCTTGCAAGTGTATATCTTTGTATATCTTTGTTCTGTCTTTCAAAATAGGATACTGTTCTATAGACTGCTTGTTTTAAAACCTAGCAATAGACTGTAACTTTTCTCCATGGATGAGTTGTTTCTTAAAATAGGTATTGCAGTGAAAGCAGTCATACCCTGGGACAGTGAATTCACTGCTTTTTTTTTTTTTTTTAAAGAGGGGGATGCCTCATGGCTGTCCAAATTTGAGAGACACTGCATCTTATATTTCCTTCTTGGAAAATTAACAGTGCATATTAGCATGTTAAAGGCTCTGAGAAGCCCTTCCACAAAGAACCTGCTTGACCTTGATCAGGTCAGTGTTTCCCAAACTAATTTAACGCTGTGGAGTCATTTATTCTCATAACTCCTATTAATGTCTCAGGAATTATTGGGGGAGACACAGCTGCAGGCTCAAGATTCCTTGAGAACAGGGAGCAGGTCTTGTTCATCTTCATTGTTTCCACACGGCCTTACAGTTGTGTTTTTAAGAAATTATACAAAATGAGATTGGATTGATGACTCTCCTTTCTAACTGACAGCCACACACGTGAGAACTGCGGGCCAAGGTTAGAGGCTGAGTCTGTGCTCCGAAGTGTTTCTTGGTGTAAAGCTAATTGGCCCCTTTGGGGATGAACCTGTGAACTTGGCCTTGTTAACGCCAGCACAAAACAGCTGAGTTAGTTTATCTGCTGCCCTGAAATTGTTCTCTTACCCAGATTCCCATGCTGTCCTGCAGGTGGCGATGCTGGTTTGTCAACTTTCTGAGCTGCTGAAGCTTGGGCCAAGAAAAGCTTGAAATTGAGAGGGAGCAGATGCAGATGAGGAAGAGAGTCAGGAGTGAGGGGATTATTGAAAACCGGAAGACACACTGTCAGGTTTGCAGTTGGCATGAAGCCGAGGGGTAGCCTTATATAGGGTGTTGGACATAGGTGTAAAAAAAATCTTGATGAACCAGTGAGCCAAGAATAAATATTGCTATTATTTATTGAGCACCACCCTTGGGGCTGGAGGTACGCTAGATAATTTCATCTATTATCCCTTTTAATCCCCTAAATAGACCAAAGAAGTAGTTTCTGCAGCTAGAAGAAGCAGAACTGGAAATTCAACCCTGCTTCGTAGGTGTGGTGCTGTATCTGAGTGCTTTGCTAGACTGAAACAAACAGTTATTTATCAAGGAAGAATAAATATAAAATACTTCCTATGTCTATCTATCTACTGTCACTCTATCTATCCATCCGTTTTTTTCATTTTCACAGGATGGACCTAATTGCCCTTCATGAAATTAATACCAGAGTTTTTTGGGTTTTTTTTTTTTAAGTTAGTCATCTGCTAAATACATTAATTACAGTGCTGGGCTGCATTCTTAGAATTATCACATTTAGATCAGAGTGGTGGAAGTACTCTTTTTAGAGTTCTAGTATTTTTAGTTCTGGTGATCATCATGCAAGATAAATATGGTCAAAATGAATGCCCTAGCATGGCTAGTTTAAAAGTCAGTCATTGGACTGAGTGGTCCTTGTGTCCCACCATATCCCTGTTACAGCACTTGCCAGCAGCGTTGCAATCATTTCTTTAAATGTCGCCCTTTCCCGGTGGATGCTGTATTTCTTGAAGGTAGGAACTATGCCTTCATTTCTGTATTTCTAGGTTCTAGCAAAGCATATGGTACACAATGAGTTGTTAGTAAAGTCTAAAAGAATGAATGACCTCATGAATGAAGGGTGTCTCCTGCAGAAGTGATATCCGAGCCTGAAGCGAGGAAGGCTCTCAGGGAGCTTAGCCTAGATGAGCAGAAAGAGGACCTGAGGAAGCTGCGAGAACTATCTTCACACACGTGAGAGGTGTCATGCAGAGGAGATTGCACAACAAAATTGTGCCTCTTCAAGTCTTGGGAGGCTAGTTTCTTTAACAAAGAAGAATCTCAGAGCTGTCTAAACAAAAGCAGTTACTTTTTAAAAAATATTTATTTGGCTGTGCTGGGTCTTTAGTTGCTGCACACGGGGTCTTCTGTTGCAGTATGTGAGAACTTCAGTGGCTGTATATGGAATCTATTTCCCTGACAAGGGATCAAAACTGGGCCCTCTGCAGTGAGAGTGAGGAGTCTTAGGCACTGATGGCAAATACCTTCCAATCATCTCAGCCAGAGGCAGCATGAATATCTAGCAGGAATGGGGGAGAAAGAGTCCCTTCATCATTTTGAGGCAGGAGGAGGTTACTGACACGTGTAGCTGTGGGGCAGGCATGCAGAAGGGACTCAATATTTGTTGAACAAATGAATAACAGCCTTCTACTAATTAAAGATTCATTCTGTAAATATCTATTACAATTTTCTATGCATTAGGTCTGTATTCAACTGCAGAGGTTGCATCAGTGAAAAGGATGACTCAGCTCCCATCAACAAAGGGAAGTGTACCATATATGTTGGGAGCACAAGATGCAGCCACACTGCCTGGGTTCAAAACCCAGCTCTGCTAATTCCTGTATATCGTGTGCCTCAGTCTCCTCAGCTGTAAAATGGGGATAAAATAGCAGCCACCTTAAGGGACTATTTTGACAATTACATGAATTAACACTTGACATATCTTATTGATTCAAGTATTAATGATTATCAGAGTACATATCTTCCAGCAAGGGCTACAGAGAAGTTACAGTTATGTGAAGGATGCCCTGAGAAGTATGAACTGAAATATGTGAGTATCCAGACAGCCCAATAATTAGACACCCCATCAAATCAATATGCTCTAAATCTCTATTCAGTTTTCATTAGAGGAAAGGCTAAGTGCTTTGTGAGGCAGGATTATGGCTCACCCAACAGGGTTTTGTGATGGTACCTCTCTCTCCCCTGAGAGTTGTCCAGTGCAACTAGAAAGGGATGTTGGGACCCAGTCAGCAGGGAAGGGCAGAGAAAGGAGACCTGCTGGTGCCAACCCTGGTCCTTACACCAAAGTCCTGAGCAATTCCCCTCAGCTCCAAACCTGCAGTCCCCACTAAGCCTAATGAACCTTTCAAAGTTATACAATTGTGTGCACACTTGCCAAGTCGCTTCAGTTGTGTCCAACTCTTTGACTGGACTGTAGCCTGCCAGGCTCCTCTGTTCATGGGATTCTCCAGGCAAGAATACTGGGGTGGGTTTCCATGCCCTCCTCCAGGGGATCTTCGCAACCCAGGGATGGAACCAGCATCTCTCGGGTCTCCTGCATTGGCAGGTGGGTTCTTTACTACTAGCACCACCTGGGAAGACCTAAACAGAAAGCTCCCCTCCCCCCACCCCACTGCATTAAAAGCTCACCTAGCATTTCCAAGAAAAGTCCTTTGGGGTGTTACCCCTGCCCCAAGGAACTTAGCAGAGTACTCATTCCAACCACATAGCATACTCTCTGAGGAAATTGTAGGACAGAATTTTTCTGATCTCATTACACTTCCTATGATATTTTATTTCCTCTTGTAGGTTTCTGCCCCAGGTGACTGATTAGCTGACCACCCCTAATCCCTCTCTGCTGATAGGGACTGAGCAGAGTGCCGTGAGGACACCTCCAAGGGAGCCTAGCCCTGACTTGGAGGGTAAGCGGGGACTGCAGAATATGTAGGTGTTAGTAATGCACTAACCACTAATGTTAGTTAGTGATAAGGTTGGCTGTTCAGGACAGAGGGAATAGCACATGCAAAGGCCTGAGGTTAGTGAGAGCAACTGAGGTGTGTTAGGGGTTTGAAAATGGTTTAGTGTGGCTGGCTCACAGGGTACAGGGTGTGTGATGTGGGGATAAGAGAGTGAAGAAGAGGCTGGAGAAGTATGAAGGGCCCTGTAAGTTGTGTTCAGGAGCTTACACTCCATCCGGAGCATGACAGGGAATCTACGAAGGGTTTGAAGGAAGGCGGTTCAACGAAGAGGTCTGCAGTTTAGAAAGAGCACCATTGCTGGGATGGGAATGGTCCTATGGGTGGAACCAGAAGCAGGCGATTAGGAGAGTGTTGCAGTACCTCTTGAGACAGACAGGGGGCACTGAACTACCGAAATTCCAGCATTGTGATTGGAGAAAGTGAAAGTGAAAGTTGCTCAGTTGTGACCAACTCTTTGGGACCCCATGGACTATACAGTCTATGGAATTTTCCAGGCCAGAATACTGGAGTGGGTAGCCGTTCTGTTCCAGGGGATCTTCCCAACCCAGGTCTCCCACATTGCAGTGGATTCTTTACCATCTGAACCACCAGGGAAGCCTAATAATACTGGAGTGTGTTGCCATTCCCTTCTCCAGGGTATTTTCCTGAATCCAGGAATCAAACTGGGGTCTCCTGCATTGCAGGTGGATTCTTTATCAGCTGAGCTACCAGAGAGAGATGGTAGGCAAATTTGAAGGCAATTAACAGCCTCTTGACACTGACTGGGAACTGAGGGTGATACCTTTTGGCTTCTCTGGTTCTTAGTGACAGCGTATTGATGTTTTCAAACTGTCGTACTGGAGAAGACTCTTGAGAGTCCCTTGTACAGTCCCTTGGATCCAACCAGTCAATCCTAAAGGAAATCAACTTTAGGAAATCAATGAATATTCATGGAAGGACTGATGCTGAAGCTCCAATACTTTGGCCACCTGATGTGAAGAGTCGACTCATTAAAAAAAGACCCTGATGCTGGGAAAGATTGAAGGTAAAAGGAGAAGGGGGCAACAGAGGATGAGATAGTTGGATGGCATCCCTGACTCAAGGGACTTGAGTTTGAGCAAACTCCAGGAGATAGTGAAGGACAGGGAAGCCTAGCGTGCTGTAGTCTATGGGGCTGCAAAGAGACAAGACTTAGCGACTGAAAAACAAAACACAGGTATCAGGCCAAAACCAGGCAGCAAAAATGGTCCATCGGGAGTGCCTGACACTTCCCTCTTTACCCTTCTTCTCTCATTGCCCCCATGCTTTCTCTCTTATTTTTTTTTCTTTTTAAAATCTCTCCTTATATAGTATGTACTAAAGAATGTGGGGGTCAGTCAGGCTGATGTTAATCACAGAACTAATTAGGTAATTATTTTATTTATTTAAGGTATTTATTTTAATTTCTTTGTGCCTCATTCATTTAATTATAAACGGGGATAATTGCACCTACCTCACAGGGCTGGGATCATAATTCTGTGCAGATTTTCTCATTTGGACCCAAACTCAGTTCCCTGATGGAGGATGGTAAATGGCACCGCCCTGTGACCCTACCCAAACCGAAACCTATGCTTCCCCCTTTCTTTAAGCACCACCTCCTCCCACCCTACCCCTATGTAAATCACTGTCTCCTGTTGTCTTGATGGCTGCAGTAGCTTCTTAACTAATCACCTGCTTCCACTTCCCTCCTTCAAGGATCCTTTCTCTTGTTTTCTCTGTAAAGAAGCCAGGGTGATCTTTTTTATTGTTGATTTTTTTTTTATAACAACTTTATTGAGATATGTCACCTACCATAAGATTCACCCATTTAAAGTGTACAATTCAGTGAGTTTCAGTATATTCAGAGAAACTAATTTAGAGCACCATCATCACCACTATCTAATTTTAGAGCATTTTAATCACCCAAGTGGTTCAGTTGGTAAAGAATCCACCTGCAATGCAGGAGACCTGGGTTTGATTCCTGGGTTGAGAAGATCCCCTGGAGAAGGGAAAAACTACCCACCCCAGTATTCTGGTCTGGAGAATTCCATGGGCTGTATAGTCCATGGGGTCGCAAAGAGTCGGACACGACTGAGCGACCCCTCACTTCACTTCAGTCACCCGCAAAGGAAACCCCACACCTATTAGCAGGCATTCTCTACTACCTCCTCCCCCAGACTTTGGCAATCATCAGTACTTTTTCTCTCTATGGATTTGCCTGTTCTGGATATTTTGTATAAATGGACTCAAATAATATGTGATCTTTTGCTTCTGGCTTCTTTCACTCAACATACTTTTCAAGGTTTACCCGTATTGCAGCATATGTTAGTATTTCATTCCTTTATACAGCAGAATAAGCTTACATTGTAGCGGAGAAGGCAATGGCAACCCACTCCAGTGTTCTTGCCTGGAGAATCCCAGGGACGGGGGAGCCTGGTGGGCTGCCGTCTGTGGGGTTGCACAGAGTCGGACACGACTGAAGCGACTTAGCAGTATGGATATACCACGTTTTAAAAAATATTTATTTGATGGCACCAGGTCTTGGTTGCAGCATGCAGAATGTTTTAGCTGCAGCATGTGGGATCTAGTTCCCTGATCAGCTCACCCCCTGCATTGGGAGCAAGGAGTCTTAGCCACTGGATCACCAAGGAAGTCCCTATACCACATTTTATTTACCGTTCATCAGTTGCTAGACATTTGAGTTCTACTTTTCGGCTCTCATGAATAATGCTGCTGCTATGAACATTTTTGTACAAGTTTTTGCATGGACGTATGTTTTCACTTCTCTTGGGTATATAGGACTGGAATTGCTGGGTCATGTGATAACTCTTGGGTTATACACAATGAAGTAAGTCAGACACAGAAAGGCGAATGTCATATGATATCTCTTCTATGTGGAATCTAAAAAAAGGGCACAAATGAACTTATTTACAGAAGAGAAGTAGAATCACAGATATTGAAAACAAACATGGTTACCAGGGGATAAGAAGGAGGGAGGGATAAATTGGGAGATTGGGACTGACATATACACAATTATTTATAAAATAGAAAACTAATAAAAACATACTGTATAGAAGAGGGAACTCTACTTAATACTTTGTAATGGCCTATATGGGAAAAGAATCTTTAAAAAAGAGTGGATATATGTGTACATGTAACTAAATCACTTTGCTGTACACCTGAAACTAACATAACATTGTAAACCAACTACAGTCCTTTAAAAAAAATTTTAAATGACATTTTTGAGGGTCTGCAAAAGTGTTTACCAAAGTGACTGCCCATTTAATAATCTCACTGGCAATGTACAAGGGTGCCAATTTCTTCGTATTCTTACAACTCTAGTCATTGTCTGTTTTCTTTTTTAATATTCATCTACCTGAGTATGAACTGGTATCTCAAGGTGGCTTTGGTTTGCCTTTCCCTAAGGACCAATGATGCTGAACGTTTTAAAATGTATTTTATGGCCATTTATATATCTTATTTGGAAAAATGTCTATTCA
The DNA here is from genome assembly GCA_024291935.2 of Okapia johnstoni. NCBI lineage: Eukaryota > Metazoa > Chordata > Mammalia > Artiodactyla > Giraffidae > Okapia > Okapia johnstoni. The sequence continues at coordinate 15,121,796 of CM044325.1, forward strand.
AATACTGGGCTTTCCTGCATCCTGTCCCCACCCCTACCTTTTAAAAACGTTTCTTTATTGTGGTAAACTATACATAACATCACTGACGTGATGGACATGAGTTTGAGTAGGCTCCGGGAGTTGGTGATGGACAGGGAAGACCGGCGTGCTGCTGTCCATGTGGTCGCAAAGAGTCGGACATGCCTGAGCGACTGAACTGAATACATAGTGCAAAAGTTACCATTTTAGCTATTACTGTTCAGTGGCGTTAAGCAGATTCATGTTATTGTACAACCATCGTCACCATCCATCTCCAGAAGGTTTTCATCATCCCAAACTGAAACTCGGTCTTCGCAGTCCCAGGCCTTAGTAACAGCTATTCTCCTTTCTGCTGTTTAATTTTAATTATTTCTGGTCTTAACAAAAGCCATCCTAATGGATGAGAAGGGGTATGTCATTGTGGTTTTGATTTGCATTCTCTAATGCTTAGTGGTGTAGAGCATCTTTTTATGTACCCGTTGGCCATCTGCATGTCTTCTCTGGAGAAATATCTATTTATGTTCTTTGCCCATTTCAAAATTGGATTATTTTTCTCCATATTATTGAGTTGTAAGTGTTCTTTATATATCTTAGATACAAGTCCCTTATCACTTCTTATGATATACTTTGAAACATAAAAATTGCTCATTTCGAGAACTCCACTTTATCTGTTTCTTTTGCTGCTTATACTTTGGTGTCACTGCTAAGAAGCCATTGCCTCATCCAAAGTTAGAAAGATTTAGTCCTATGTTTTCTTCTACCTGTTTTGTAGATTTTAGCTCTTAGATTTAGGTGCCTGATTTGTTTTGAGTTCCTTATAGTAAGTATATGGTGTGAGATAGAATGAAGGCGATCTTTTAGAAGTACAAACCAGATTCCATGACTCCCCCTGCTTAAAATTCGACACTGGCTTCTCACTGCTCTTAGGACAGATTCGCATTCCTCACCACGGGGTCTTTTGTTTTCTCATCCCCCCACCCCCCACCAGTCCCTCTAGTTTGCTGCAACCTTAGGTGCCTTCTAACAGTTCTTATATGCAAACTCCTTCCTGCCTCAGTTTCTGCCCTGCTATTCCCTATACCTAAACACAGACTATCTGGTGGCTTCTCTCTCATTCCTCAGGTCTCAGTTTAAAAGTTTGCCTTCTCCAGCAAAGTCTTTGCTGATAGCTCTATGTAAAGTAGGTTCCCCACACCACACTCTACTCCTCAGTTTCCCTCACAGTGATGGTAAAAAAACTGAGCAAAATTTAAAATCTTACTGGCTTTATTCAACCATTCATGAATCAGGTAGCGTCGAATCTAGCAGATAGAAAGGAGCTCCAAGTAGCTGTAGAAAATGGAAGACTTTTGTCGGCAGAAGGGGGTGGGAATGAGGAAGTTGCGCTGGGCAGAAAGCATGGTGGTTATTGAAAGTGACTTTGCTTTAGGGAGTGGCAGGGGTTTATGAGGCAGATTACCTAACTAGTGATGATGAAGAGATTCCTGACTGCCTGGTTTAAGATTCCACTTCTGAAGCCTTCATTCAGGCTCTTGATTTGATGACGTGTGACTTTCAACCTAAGAGCCTCCCTGTTGGGCCTGTTGTCTTGTTTTTGACAGTAATTAACAAAGAAAATATTCACTTTATTTGCTTACTTATGTACTGCCCCTCTCCATTTTTAAGGTCTGTGAGGGCCTGGACCACGTGTGTCTGATTCACCTTTATCCCCAGCACTTAGTACAATGCTCTGCACGTTAACAGGTACCCCATAATTACTTATTTTAGGAAAGAAAGAGAAAGAATGAGCATTCTTAATGTTTCTTCCCTTCCCAGCATGCATTCTCACTTTTGCCAATTCTACCACCTTTATTTTTTGTCACTTTTTGCCTGGATTTTCTTCTATTTCCTGTTTTTACAAAATATATCATGGAGTAGAACATCCATTTTTTCTTTTTCATGTTTGTTTTTCTTTTCTTATTGCTTTTAGCATAAACATACGTTGGAATTCATCTTTCTAGTCCACAACAAATTACTTTTTTCTTTTCTGAAACTTTCTCAACAGAAACTCAGTATTGAACATTGAACTCTCTTGGTCTTTTCTTATGTTTTCATATGAATAAGACTTTCCCCCTCCATGAAGATGAAAGCTAAGAAGAGAGTTTTTTCTAGCTCAGAGTGGTGGACTGAGTTCTGGGCAAGTAAATCTCAATAAACACTAGGGCCTTGATCAGCAGCACTTTAGAAAACCAAATAAAACTAGGGTATGCTGTGCTCAAAATGTAAAAACAAAAAAAATCCAAATCAGTGGGTTCTGAAACTGTTACCACCCAACAGCATACAAAATTTAATTAACCAAGCACCTTTCATGTAGAAATTCTATTAGAGGTAATCACATAATATTATTATTATGTATTTCCCAGAATCCTGCAGAATAATTTCTTACAGATGACTCCCTGTTGAAATGGAGGGAGCTGGGGTCCTTTGTTTGGTGACATATCTCTGCACACACTTCTGCTCCATATCAATTCAGAAGGATTATATTCATAAAAAAGGAACACACCTTCATCTTAATGTTAAGCTCTGCTCCCCCCACTGATAAAAATTCTTTTGATGAAAAAGACTGCAGCCATAAACATGTTTAAGGACCATTTCACCTGAAAGCTTCACATTTTAGATTTTTTTTTTGAGTTTGCCATCTTGCTTATCATTTACAGATATCCAAATACCTAAGAAGTGAACCCAAAAGATGATTGAAACTTTTGATCTGAGAAATAACTCACACATCTGTTTTCTTTGCTCTAATCTTCAGAGCTGTGTATCTTGCTGACAAGCCCCAGATTTTTAAAAAACAGATTTTCCTTTGGGTTTCCCCCTCCTTTCATGGTGGTAATATTTTCTCCTATCTTCCATCTTCTGAAAAAAAGTAGGTATAACACTCTAATCAGCCTTTACCAACTTTTCTGCAAGAACAAGGCAGAAAATATGAAGATATAAATCAAGAATTGTTATTATTGTTTATGTAGTAGTGATATATGACTCCACTGGGCTTTGTATTTTACATGGCCACTTTGAAAACACAGAATGCTGCTCAGGCACAAGCGATTTGTTTCTGAGCCCTGTGCTTGGATATTTCTAATAAATATTATTCTTCCTCTGATTTTATGATATCAACAAGATACTCATGCAATAAAATATGTCCAGATTCCTAGTGTTAAGTCTACATTGTCAAACAAAGATAATATTCCCAAACTTGAAGAACCGTAGGTAAACATTAGGCATAGAATAACTAAATATTTGTAAATCATCATAATAACAATGATTGTTTTATGCATGGGACAATGTCTGGGAGGATATATATCCACTTATTAAGCCATGTAATTTATGGATAGAGAAATCAGAGGCTATTTAATTTTCTTTTTCTCTTTTTTGGCTTATCTATATTAATTTTTCTCTAACTGTGAATGTATATTACTATTGAAATAAAGAGAGATCCTTTTCAAAGAATGGTACATAGGAAGAGTTGATAAAACTGAGTATAAAAATAGAATTAGTATCATTCTTTCCTGGAAAAGAGTAGGTTCTGAGAAAGTAAAAAATCTGATCTATCTTCTATTAATTTCTGAGTTCATATTGTGCACACTTCTTTAATGTGATGAAAACACTGACTACCTGTTGGCCAGCCTCATCCTTGTATCTAAGGCAGGTCACTACGCCTACCTACCGCATGCCAGGAAAAAGCAAGCAGCAGACCCTCCTATGTCTCAGTGGGAAAATAAGCTTCTCGTTTGATTGCCAACTGGTTCCCACCCCAATCCTTTTTCCACCTGGCTCTGAATTCCTAGCTTCTTCTTCTTTCTAAAGTCATGGGATTTCCTCAGGACATCTTAAAGCCTTGGTCTGAACTCAGTCTTCAGCTTGAAGTGTGATCTCTTTCTTCAGCCCAGACACCCATGTAAGAGCTGCCATATTTCCCATTCTACCCCACCTTCTTTTTCCACTGCCTTGTCTCAAGATGTTGGAGGAAGACGAGATTGAAAGCCCTCTGTTTATAATAATGACCCCACCATCTCACCTCTCTTGCCTCATCTTGCAGTCTTATTTGGGAACAGTAGGACTTCTGTGAATGGCAGAGAAGGCTGGACCCAGAGATGCAATGTCATGTTCAATGTCCTTGAATCGATCATCTTGGAGATATTCAGGATGAATATCTCATTCAGTATGAATGAGAATGGCCACATCCATTCATTGTTTATGTCTGTCCTGCCTAGTCAGTACCTATGTCTTATCAGTTGTTAAATATTTCAATATCATTCTCAGAGGAAAGTTGTAGTGTTATAAGTCGACAGTGCTTACAAGAAACCAGAGTTGAGTATGACTTAGGGCCAGCAATTTACCTTCAGTAAACCTTGGTTTACACATTGGCAGAATGGGGTACCCTGCCCACTTCAGAGAGGTACTGTGATGCTCAAATTATCAGAGTAGATGCAGAAGTTCTCTGTCAATTGTGAGAGGCTGTATACAGGCAAGGAATAATGATGAAAATGACCAATAGTGACCGTAACAATGGTAGTGGAGAGGTCGAGGTGGTGGTGATAATGAATAATAAGGCAAGCTTGGGAACACTGTAGACTGTCCTTTTCTAGTTCAATGTGCTACAAACATTGCTCCCTGGATCACAATCACAGTACCAAAGAGTTAGAAGCATATAAACCAGCCACACCCACCCCCTCTGGTTTATGCCATTGTAGCTCCCAGGTTGTTCACTGGTCAGGGCTTTGTCTGTGGGCATTTGTTCATGGTTTATTTCACATCCTGGCTTGGAGACCCTTCTATCTTGTAATGGCCAACACCAGGGACAGCTCTTGATGTCCATTCAGTGATCTACTGGGACCCAGAGGCAGCAAGATGGATATGTGGAATCACCGCAATGGGTTCCTGCACCACTAATACAGCATGGTCTGAGCTGGATTCTCACGTGCCTTCTGTGATCCCCAAACCCATTCTGCAAGTGTCTTGAATGAGCTGTTGGTTGTGGTCAGGTAGAGTTAGTGATTGACTGCCTGCCTCCTTCCCCTTTCCTTTCTTCTCCTTGGCTCCCCGCTCACCCCACCCCTCCCCTACACACTTCCTTTTGAAGTCTCTGGATCTGTGCTGAATCATAAATGATGCTTCTTGCTGACCTTGACAAGAGCCCCTATTCCTTTGGAGAAAGATGCAGACGAACTCCATGAAGTCTATTTCAACAGAGCTGTCACATACTGCCCCAATCATTGGCTCCTTTAATTCACTCAGAGCAATGGCTGGTGGGCAGAGAGGTTTAAACCCTATGGCCTTGAGGGAAAAACATACCCTAGAAAGGGTTCTCTTTGCCTTTGTTAATTGTGAAATAAAACACTTCCTACAGAGGAGGCCCCTCTTGGTGAGGGCTTTCGTGTCTCTTCCCAGAGTGATGGTCTCTGGGAGCCTCTCTTTCCCCTTTCCTCATACTTTGGGGTCAGATACTTAAAAGTTACACAGCCTATAAGATAGTGGGGAGAAGGCCTGAGGAACAAGCCCCAACACTCCCAAAGGCCTCTCAACTACACACCGAGAACAGGGTCTCGGGTGGGGGCTAAGTGGGAGGGAGTGGTTTTGCAATGGCCTCAGTCACAGAGCCTCACACTCATCTCCGATCCCATGTGATGCAACAAAGACCCTGTGTGCCACAATTAAGACTGCACACAGCCAAATAAGTAATTCTTTTTCTAAAAAAGTAAACATACTTAAAAAAATGGAGTGGAGCTGGGCTGGTCTATCATTGAAGCATCTTCCCATGCTTCCATTTTATGGTCAACGGTTTTATAGCCAACAGTTTTATAGTTAGCCCTGGACTTACTCATCAGCACCTGGGCTGATCTTCCAAGTGGGACCATCCCTTCTCTGAACTCCTCATGAAGACCATCCTACAGGAGCTGCCAGGTGGGGCTCAGGTTTCTGCCTCAGTTAAAATCCTCTAAAATTCCCTTACGAGAGAATCCAAGGCCTCTGATGCGTTGATTGCCCTGGGTGACATCATGTTTAAGTTAGTCTGACCTCCCTGAGCTCATTTCTTTGTCCCGGTCACCTCTGCTTCCATCAGAAATAACAGGTTGCTGATAAGCTGGCTCTCGGCTCCCTGGCTCAGACAGTGGACTCTGAATCCATGCTCAGAGCAGGCCTCTCAAGTTCGAAAAAGCCTTCATGCTCTATGTTTTGACAGGTTGAGAAATCCAATCCATTTATTTTGAAAACCCATTAAGCCCAGCCAATATGAGATATTTAGAAAGGCCAGAATTTTGCTTCTGGTCAGAAGGTCAGTGCTGTCATAAAACAACAGCTAAAGGAAGTGAAACAAAACATATTTTATTGTAGGGCTGTAATTCCCAAACATCCTTTAAAAATGTACTTTCAGTTAAAATCAGACAAAACAAAATACAGCACATTGAATTGCTGGAAATTGCCACCACTAAAAACTCTCTTTGTTCAGGGTACTTATTCAATTTTGCATGCCCAGTTCCCATATCAGTGACAGGGGCATAGTAAATGCTCAATACATATTCAATGAATGAGTCTCAAAATGGTTTACTTTGCTCTTTAACCTTTTTTCTAGGTATTAGTTTTTCTTGTTCTCAATGGCTATTAAATCATTCTCAAGAAAAGAACATCTGATTTCAGTTCTCTAGGGTTTTGGAAAGTGAGTTTCAGAATAAGTAAGTTTGCCTCTTCTTGGCATCTTGAATTATATTATTGATGATACAGATAACAGGGTCTTATGGTCAGATTCTCCAAAGATATCTCATTTGATCCTTCCAACCTTGTGAAGGAGGTATGAGAGATGTTATTATTTTCATGTTACCCCTAGGAAGGGTGTGTAAGTACAGACTTGAACCTGAAAGAAAATAACCTCACTATTAGGTGATCCTGAACACAAATGATGTTCAGAAGATGGTACAAAATCTTCTATACCCATCTCTCCAAGCTCCATCCCAAAGAATCACCAGAAAATCTTCAAGTTTCTTTTTAAAGAAAGGAATACTTTAAAGAATAATTTTATTTTTATTTATTTATATTTAGTTTTGGCTGTGCTGGGTCTTTGCTGCTGTGCAGGCTTTTCTCTAATAGCGAGTGGGGGCGACTCTCTGGTGGAGATGCTCGGGCTTCTCACTGTGGTGGCTTCTCTTGTTGCAGAGCACAGGCTGCAGTAGTTCTGGTACGTGGGCTCAGTGGTTCTAGCTCCCGGGCTCTACAGCACAGGCTCAGTAGTTGTGGCACACGGGCTTAGCGTCACATGGGATCTGCCCAGATCAGGGATAAAACCCGTGTCTCCTACGTTGGCAGGCAGACTCTACCACTGAGCCTTCAGGGAAGCCCAATCTTCAAGTTTCTAAGCACGACTCCTGCCTTCATTCTCATGAGATAGCAGTTAAAATCCCGCATTCAAAGATTTAGTTTGTTGTTAGAGGAAGCAAATGTATGACCTGAGACCAGAGCTGACTCCTGGAGCCTTGAGGTAGACCCTGTAATTAGGGTTTCTTTTTTCCCACTTGAACTATGAACCCACTGAGAAGTAAGACCAAAGCGTATGCTGATGGAGGTGATGTATCACCTTAACAAGAAAGTGGATTTGGGGGCAATATGGCTTATAGCGGTAGGCAGATAAGGTTCCTACTACAGAATCCCAGATTAGAGACTTGCCCACGCTGGACTGGGGTAGGCTGGCCTTCATCAGGGCAGAATCCTTGGGTGGGTAGCTCCCAAGGGAAAGGGAGAGGAAAGGCACTGGGTTATAAATTCCCAGTCCTTTCTTATAACCCAGTGCCTTCTTCCAAACCCATCAATCAGGTAAGTTATTTTGTCCTACCTGAGGAAGAATGAATGAAGAGTGGGGCAGAGGACAGGGGTGTTTTTATTTTTTTATTGAAGAATAGTTGATTTACAATGTTGTGTTAATTTCTACTATACAGCAAAGTGATCTGGTTATATATATATTTTTCATATTCTTTTCCATTTTGGTTTATTGCGGGATATTGAGTATAGTTCCCTGTGCTGTATAGTGGGGCCCTATTGTTTATCTATTTTATATTTAGTCATGTGTATCTGGCTTTCCCTGGTGGCTCAGAGGGTAAAGCATCTGCCTACAATGCGGGAGATCCAAGTTCAATCCCTGGTCGGGAAGATCCCCTGGAGAAGAAAATAACAACCCACTGCAGTACTCTTGCCTGGAAAATCCCATGTGGACAGAGAAGCCTGGAGGGCTACAGTCCATGGGGTCGCAAAGAGTTGAACACGACTGAGTGACTTCACTTTCACTTTCAGGTGTATCTGTTAATCCCAAACTCTTAATTTACTTCTACCCCCACTTCCCCTTTGCTAACTGTAAGTTTATTTTTTATAGATGTCTCTTTTTGGGAGGCAAGAAGGGAAGTGTTTCCCCTTAACACAGCATGTTCTATTGCCCCACACTGTTTTCAAAGAGTGGACAGAGGGCTTCCCTGGTGGTCTAGTGGTTGGAAGTGAGCCTTGCTATGCAGGGAACACCAGTTTGATCCCTGGTGCAGGAGGATCCCACATAGCAACCAAGCCCATGTGCCACAGTTACTGAGCCCATGTGCTGCAACCACTGAAGCCCACGTGTCCTAGAGCCCATGCTCCACAACAAGAGAAGCCACTGCAGTGAAAAGCCCTCACACTGCAACTGGAGAATAGCCTCTGCGGAGAAGGCAATGGCATCCCACTCCAGTACTCTCGCCTGGAAAATCCCATGGACGTAGAAGCCTGGTAGGCTGCAGTCCATGGGGTCGCTAAGAGTTGGACACGACTGAGCGACTTCACTTTCACTTTTCACTATCATGCATTGGAGAAGGAAACGGCAACCCACTCCAGTGTTCTTGCCTGGAGAATCCCAGGGACGGGGGAGCCTGGTGGGCTGCCGTCTATGGGGTCGCACAGAGTCGGACACGACTGAAGCGACTTAGCAGCAGCAGCAGCTGTAACTAGAGAAAGCCTACATGCAGCCAAAATAACTAAAATAAATAAATAAAATTATTTTAAAAGACAAAAAAATTAGACAGAGTAGGTAATGTTTATAATAAGGAGATTTTGCATAAAAATCAGAATTTCAGGTGTTCTATGAAAAATGGAATGGTTCATCAGCAATGAACCTGTGTTGCCACGTGGCAACAATGGCTCAGAACTGAATCACACCTGCCCCTTTAGGCAGGTCTATGTGCCTTAGCTCATCAAAGATCTCCATTTCCTGTTGTGTAGACTGTGCTCTCTCCAATGGCATTCATTTGTATTTCCTGCCTGGTCCTTCTGGGCATTTTATTTGGTTGCCTGTGCTTTACCTATGTGAGTCTAGAGTGGAGTATCTACAGGACTAACAGATGTGGCTCTAGCTGATGTTGTTCAGCTTAACTGATCAGTTTCATTTTGATTTGTTATTAGCTTAACCAAGTCTCAATCTTTCTGTTCTGCCTCACTAAAGACCTCTTCCATACCAGAGGCTTTGTGTTGGAGAAGAAAAAGGAGGCGAGGAAAACGGAAAATTCTGTCCTAGTAAACAAAAAAGAAACCAAGGCTCAGAGGTTAAGGAACTTGTCAAGGTGTGTTGCAGAAGAAAGACACCCACATGGTCCCTTGACATCTCCTCCACTGCACCACAGCTGCGGTCACTTCTGCTTCACTGATCCAGTGAGCGCCACTGATCCAGATGAGCAACAAATCGCACATCTGAGTGTATGTTTCTGAAATATACATTGCCTCCCTAGGATGACAAGTTAGACAGAAACTCCAGCCCAAGTAGATTCACAGTTGCTTTTCCAGGGCCAGCCATGGGTGAAGAGAAGCAGTGACAAGGAAGAGAAGGGAGGCAAGAGTTTGTTTTCATAGCCATCCTGAAATATTTCGATCTCTTCTAGAGGTGCAAAGGGGTTAATTCAGGGAAGAGCAGGGCAGTAGCTCATTCAAACTTTCCTGCTCTTAGCCTGCCCACCCATTCTTTCTTAATAACTTGGCATAAACCAGAGGGAAAGATGGTTGCTATGACGGATGGATGGATGGACCAATGGATCGATGATTCTTTTCAGGAATTTTGTAAGGCTCTTCCATGTGTTTGTAACAGAAAACATTTTGATTTAACACTTAAGGGTCAAATATCAAGGCTGAAAAAGCAAAGATACTCTGTCTCCCAAAAGAAGGAAATACAGCGGAGATTAAGAGCAAGGATGTTGGAGTCATTTGCTCCTTAGTAACATCTCTGAGCCTTAGTGTCTTCATGTATAAGTTGATAATAACAGTACCCTTCTCAAAGATGGTTGCAATTAGAATTAAATAATTTTTGGAAAATACCAATAACTCAGTGCCTGGCAGATAGGAAACACTTGGGATATGATGACCCTAATTCAGTTGAGAGAATTGTTTTAAACTGAGCACTGCTTACACATTTAGCTCTACACAGGAATTAGGTGTGTGTTTGTGGGCACTAACAAAACTGCGAGTGTTATCTGCAGAGTATGGTTATAAGAGGACAGACTGATAGATCTGTAATTGAGCATCCTCATATATATTCTGGTAGATGGTTAGAAGGAGAGAACATTCCTCTGGCAAGAGCTGTTGACAAGGGAATGCATAGGTAGAAGGAAAAAGGAGTTGGGGAGGAATTCCTGGTAAGGGAAGCCCCACTTCAAAAGAACAACTGTTTGCTGGCCATAGTGAGGAAGGAGACATGGATAGAACTGTAGCTGCCAGTCAATTTCCTTGTAATCCAGATCAGGGGACTTCTCCTAAGAAGCAGATTCTGAAATAAGTACAGTTGTACCTTGGTATCCATGGGGAATTAGTGCCAGGACCCTCCCCAGATACTCAAATCTGAAGATGCTGAAGTCTCCTACATAAAATGACATAGTATTTGTATATAACCTATGTTTGTGTGCTAAGTTGCTTCAGTCATGTCCAACTCTTTGTTACCCTATGGACCATAGCCCACCAGGCACCTCTGTCCATGGAATTTTCTAGGCAAGAATATTGGAGTGGGTCACCACGCCCTCCTCCAGGGGATCTTCCCGATCCAGGGTTCAAACTCGCGTCTCTTTTGTCTCCTGCATTGGCAGGCAGGTTCTTTCCCACTAACGCCACCTGGGAAACCCTTATAACTTATGCACATCCTCTTTTTAAGTAATCTCTGGATTACTCATAATACCTAATACTTTATAAATGCTAACTCCAATACTTTCGCCACCTGATAAGAAGAGCCGACTCATTGGGAAAGACCCTGAAGTTGGGAAAGATAGAAGGCAGGAGGAGAAGGGGATGACAGAGGATGAGATGGTTGGATGGCACCACTGACTCAATGGACATAAGTTTGAGCAAGCTCCAGGAGATAGATGGTGAAGGACAGAGAAGCCTGGTGTGTTGCAGTCCATGGGTCACAAAGAGTCAGACACGACTGAACAACAACAACAACAAGTTATTGTAAATACAATATAAATACTGTGCAAATAGTTGCTGGTGTGAGGCAAATTCAAATTTTGCTTTTTGGAACTTTCTGGAATTCTTCCACATGTATTCAATCAAGGGTTGTTTGAAACTGCAGATGCAGAACCCACGGCAACAGAGGGCTGGCTGTACTTTCAGCTGAGTCCTGTCACTTGTTGGTTATTTTAATGCCTTTAGTCACTCGAATGAGTCTGAGCCTCAGCTTTTCATCCATAAAACAAGAATTATTCTGTGAATTTCATTTGGTATTGTGATGATTTTGAAACTGCCATTAAGGAAAGAGAAAGAAAGTGAGGTTGCTCAGTCGTGTCCGACTCTCTGCAACCCCATGGACTGTAGCCTACCAGGTTCCTCCGTCCATGGAATTTTCCAGGCAATAAGGAAGGGCTTTGTAAATGGAAAAGCATTGTACAAATGTCAGGGCTGATTGTTGATGGCTTTTTCACCTGGCAGCCACAGTGGACTGTTCATCATTCCTTTGCTGAAGATTCCTGCAGTGCTTCCGTATTGCGCTTAAAATCCAAACCTCTTAACAATGGCTCACTGGACTTTTTACGCCTGCCCCGGGCATCCACTCTCCTTTATTTCTCCAAAGACTAAGCCATTCCTACCTCAGTGCCTTTGAACTTTGTTACATCTGCTGGAAGTTCATGGCTGGCTCCTCATTTTTCCTGAGCTCTTGTCTCAGAAGCCATCTCCACAGAGGCCACCCTCAACCACCCGCTCTAAGAAACTGTCCGCCCCAGCCACTCTCTCACCCTGTTTTGTTTGCCCAGCATTATTTGTCACCATCCAAACACGCCTTGATCATTTATTGTTTGTTTGTTGCCTGTTCTCCTCCCCCATGTCAGTTCCTCCCCAGGGGATCTGGTGTACCTTTTCACAGTTTTACCAGTGCTTCAGAGAATGCCAGATATTGAGAGGTGCTCAGTAAAAAAAATCATTGATCACATTTAACTACAGGCCCACAAACCTCCAACACTTTTCACAAAAGTCAAAGAAGTCCCATTCATGGGAAAAATGTTTATAATTCACCCCAGACTTCTAAACTAGGAGCATTCTAAATCGAGTTATATTCACTGAACACCTGCCAACTACATGATTTAAGAGTCAGAATACTTTAAGAGTCTGACTCAGAATACTGAGTCAAAATATTACCAAGAAGGGAAAGCAACAAGTTTAGTTTGTACCCTGCAATACCAGTCAAGGCGGAATACATGAGGCTCACAGTTGTGTGGTCAGACAAAGACAGGGGCAAGGGCATTTCAGAGGAAATTTGTGGGCGGCAAGTGGACTCTTCGAGAAACAGAGCCAAGGGGGGCCAAGAAGTTCTTTGCCGAAATTGGCAGGCAGTGGCTGGTTAGTGAGGTAACTTGTGCCTGTCTGACCCTGGCCCTGCCAACAGAGATGTGTGTCCGAGGGAGGTGTTGGCAGATCCGTGATGCCCCTTGGTGTTCTGCAAACTGCTACTGCTGCTTAATGAGCCAGTCAGACATTAAGTGCCTCCTACACTATGGCAGCGTTTGCAAATGAGCAGCTGAAGGAACATACTGGAAAGCAGAGGAGTTGAGTCTTGACCAAGTCTTCCAAATCCTGCCCTCTCCACCCCATCTCTTTGATCTTAACATCTAACACAGTCTCCTTGTTCATTTTGCTTCCAACCCACTCAACCCAGCCTACTCTGGGTTGCACAGCCATGCACCTAAGCCTGTGCACCATGACTTCAGGGCCTTTGCACTGGCTGGTCCTTCTGCCTGGAACTCGCTGCAATCAGATCTGGCTGATTCCGCGATATAGTTCATGTTTCTGCTTTAATGTGGCCTCCTCAGAGAGGCCTTCTCTAGCCACTCTATTCAAAAAGAGCACCTGTCCTCCAGCCACACTCAAGTTCCTTACCCTCACTTATTTTTCTTCAAATAAAACTGATAGTTTATTATTATCATCCATTTGTTTATTTGCCTACTGGCTGTCTTCAATCCACTCATTATCCTCCTATCCCTACCAGTCTAGTTTAAATTTCTGGATAGGGACAATGTTTGTCTTGCTTAGAGCTATATTCCCCTTAGAACCATGCTTAACAGACTATCAATCCTGGGTGTTCACTGGAAGGACTGATGTTGAAGCTGAAACTCCAATACTTTGGCACCTCATGCAAAGAGTTGACTCATTGGAAAAGACCCTAATGCTGGGTAGGATTGGGGGCAGGAGGAGAAGGGGACGACAGAGGATGAGATGGTTGGATGATATCACTCACTCGATGGACATGGGTTTGGGTAAACTCCAGGAGTTGGTGATGGACAGGGAGGCCTGGCGTGCTGCAATTCATGGGGTCGCAAAGAGTCGGACACGACTGAGCGACTTAACTGAACTGAACTGAACTAACAGACTATCGACAACAGTTGATTCAACTGAATAAACCTGGTTTAGTTGAATTTACTGAATGAATGGGTAGATGAATGAATGAATGAATGAGATGAGGTTCAGCATGGACTGGGTTAAGAAGGGCACTGAATACCAGAGGTGAATAAAGAAGGGCAGGTGAGAGAGTAGAGAGAGTGGGTAGAGAGAGTGATGACTGACTGTAATGAAGCAGGAAAGTCTCCAGATGAAGAGGAGAATTTTAAGGGCTTTATCAGGTCCAGGCATATCCATCCCACACTAAACACACACACACACACACACATATATATATGTAGAAGATGCAAACAAGATTCAAGATTTTGATAATTATCACTTCTGAAATTATTTGGTCACAAATACACTTGTTAAATTGATTAAACAAGGAGGCCATTGAACTGAGGTGGAATAAAGCAAGGGTATTATTTGATTGGCTAAAGCAATTGCCTGATTTGGGAAAGCCCAGTTGGCTATTTATGATTTGTGGTCCTTGTGTTTTGATTTCTTAATCATGAGGCATTTACAGACTTAGGTTTTGGTCTGCTTATGTTGACAGACACAGAGTTCCCAAATCTCTAGGAATTTCTGGGGTGATAGGTTTTCTAATAAGGCAACTCTTGATGGACTCCTAGATGGGGGCTGGTCACCAGAGAGACCAAGCCATGATTAGAAGCTTGAAACTTTCAGCTCCATCTCCCATCCTACAGGAATGGGGCAAGAACTGGACACTGAGCTAATGATCCGTGTGCCTCTGTAATGAAGCCTCCATAAAAATCCTCAAAGTACAGGGTTTGAAGAGCTTCCAGGGCCATGAACACATTCTTTGCGGAGAGGGTGGAACAGCCCAAGTCCACAGGAACAGAAGTTCCTGTGCTCGGGACCCTTCTAGACCTTACCCTGTGAAGCTCTTCATCTGGTTATTCATCCATATCTTCTATTGTTTTCTTTATTACATAGTAAGCTGGTAAACATAAGTGTTTCTCTGAGTTCTGTGAACTGTCCTAGCAAATTATTAAACCCCACTTTACAGCCAGTTGGTCAGAAATACCAGACACAAACTGGAACTTGCAATTGGTGTCTGAAGTAGGGTCAGTTGGTGGGACTGAGCCCTTAACTTGTGGGATTTGATGCTAATTCCACGTAGATGGGCTTCCCTGATGGCTCAGACAGTAAAGAATCTGCCTGCAATGCAGGAGACCGGAGTTCAATCCCTGGGTGGGGAAGATCCCCTGGAGGAGGAAATGGCAACCTGCTCTAGTAATCTTGCCTGGAGAATTCCATAGACGGAGGAGCCTGGTGGGCTACAGTCCATGAGATCAGGACTGAATTGAACTGTAGGATATCCAGCTGGTCAGAGAACTGGTTGGTGTGGGAATAAATTCATACATCTCATGTCAGAAGTGTTGTGAGTGTGGTATTTGTGTAAGAGTAAAGGAAATGGGTATTTCTCTGAGGTAATGTAAAACACTGGGCAAAGCACTACCACCACTTCTATTCAACATAGTACTGTATTGGCAGTCTTAGCCACAGCCATGTGAAAGAAATAAAAGGTATCCAGACTGGAAAGAAAGAGGTAAAACTGTCATTATATGCAGATGACATGATACTCTATACAGAAAACCCTAAGGACTCCACACAAAAGCTATTAGAACTGATAAGAAAATTCAGCAAGGTAGCAGGATAGAAGATTAATATGCAGAAATCTGTTGCATTTCTTTACATGCACAATGAAAGGCCAGAAGTAAAAAAAAAAAAAACAAAAAACCTCCTTTTAAAATCATGTTAAAAAAATACCTATGGATAAATCTGACCAAAGAGCTGAAAGACTTATACTTTGAAAATTATAGAACATTAGTAAAGGAAACTGAAGACAATTGAAAGAAACGGAAAGATAGCCCATGCTCTTGGATTGCACGAGTTAATATTGCTAAAATGGCTATACTGGACTTCCCTGGTGGCACAGTGGATAAGAATCCACCTACCAATGCAGGGGATACGGGTTCAGTCCCTGGTCTGGGAGGATTCCACATGTCGTGGAGCAACTAAGCCTGTGCACCATGACTTCTGAGCCTGGGTTCTAGGTCCCGCAAGCCAGCTACTGAGCCTGTGTGCCCCAGCTCCTGATTCCCATGCACCTAAATCCTGTGCTCCTCAGCAAGAGTAGCCACCAAATGAGAAGCCTGCACAGCACAACAAAGAGTAGCCCCTGCTCTCTGCAACTAGAGAAAGCCAGTGCACACCAACAAAGACCCAGCACAACCAAAAATCAATAAATAAGTTAGTTCATGAAAAGAAAAATTGGCCATACTACCCAAAGCAATATACAGATTTAATGCGATCCCTATCAAATTACCCATGACATTTTTCACTAAACTAGAACCAGGAGGTTGACATGAACAGATTCATACTTTTATATAAAAAATAAACAACAAGGGTTAACTATATAGCACAGGAAATATAGTCAATATATTGTAATAACCTATAATGAAAAAGAATCTGAGAAAGAATATATATATTCGAACTGAATCACTTTGCTGTGTACCTGAAACTAACACAACATTGTAAATCAACTGTATTTCTATTAAGACATTAAATAAAAGCCTGGGCAAAGCAACTTAAGACTCAAATGTATGTGATAGTAATAATTGTTCAACATGACATTGGACCAAGAGATTTGGATTGAAATCCTTATTAGGGAGCAACTAAAAGTCGAACTGAGTCATTCTCTTTGAAGTAGGTGTGACAGAATTCAGACTAGTATTATCTTCCAAGCAGCTAACTGTTGAATGCAGAGGAGGGAGAAGGTAAGCGCCTGGGCCCAAATCCAGTACACCAAAGCCTGTAGTGTCCCTTTCCCAGATCCTCGATGCTCACCCAGTATGGCCTGAGAGATTACTGCTGGCCTTCCTGCGGCCCCCTGATATCACAGTCCGGTTGCTATCTACCCCAAACTGCTCTGGAGCCTTGGGGAGGCCAAGCCGCAGCCCTACTTCAGAGGGGCCCTCCTACCTTTCCAGTAAAGCTACCTCCAGTATTCCTGGTAAAGGAACTGCTCCACCAGCCACAGGACATTGGAGTATACTTGGTACCCAGAACCACTTCCCATCAGTCATCCACCTCCAACTGTTCTGGCACCATAGACATGGAGATTCACGTCCACAATAAAAGATGTGAAACTTGCCCTGTGTCTCCTGCTAAGTGAACGAGTCTTCTGGTTTGTTGCTGCTATTGTTGGTTTTCTTTAATCTCACCCTCTCACTGGAGAGAAAGTGATGAGGGGAGAACAACTTCCAAAAAGAAACAAACCGAAAACCTCCTAAAACAAAACAAAAAGCTCCAAAAGTGTGGCCAACCTCATAAGTGACCCTCAAGCCTTTCGGATGGAGACATCTCAGAAGAGATGTGCCAACTCTCTCCAAATATGTGAACTTTCCACATAGAACAAAGATCAGATTTAAATGTCCCGTGATTCTGGAGAGCACAGCAAGAAACAAGCAATGACCCCAGAGAGACAGCCTTTCACTCACTGAAAAAAAGAAAGGTCCATCAGCCAGAACTTTCTGAAAATTAAATTCGCCACTTAGTCAGGTAGTGAGTCCTCTGTCCTTGGAGGT
Organism: Okapia johnstoni; assembly: GCA_024291935.2. NCBI lineage: Eukaryota > Metazoa > Chordata > Mammalia > Artiodactyla > Giraffidae > Okapia > Okapia johnstoni. Next base: position 15,139,321 of record CM044325.1, read on the forward strand.
ATTCAAGACTGGCCAAGGTATGTGGTCCTATATTTCATTCTACCATATATATAACAAGGGATGTTACATAGGCTTGCTGCTCCTGAGGAAGGTCTGGATGCTTGGAGCAGGGGGACAGAGATAATATGACTACACAATAAAAGTCATTAGCAGTTCAGTACGCAGGTATCGAGTGCTTATATCCATCAAGCACTGTATTAGCTACTTTGCATGTGTGATATCATTCAGCCCTCACAGTAGTCTGAGGCATGGAGTCCTTTAATCACTATCCTGTTAGAGACAGGAGACAAAAGAATGTGAAGTAACTTGCCCAAGATTGTGCAGCTAGGAAGTGCAGATCTGGAACTCAAATCTTAAACTGACCCCCATTCTGCTGTGGTGCCATCCTCACCTCTGCTTCCCGCCTCTCTACCTCCCTGCTCCCTTCTATTAGAGCATAATAACTATAAGAGTATGATGACGCGATGTCCCCCAAGGAAGTGCATCGGAATGGGCCCTAACCCAGAACAGCAATGCTAACAACACAAAACACCCAAATCGGGGAAGTTACTACACTTGAGTACAATTTGCAAATCACCAAGAGAGAGTCTTCCTACAAAGTGAGAGTTTTAAAACGCCCACATCCTCTAGCCTCACTCTCCTCCCCAAAGGTTCTTCTGGGCTGGCCGTGGGGGGAAAAATCCCTTTGCCTTCATTTGCATCATTCTCGAGAGGAGGAAAGTGAGCAAGTGTGAAGTCCCTCTCCGGAGAAGAGTCAGAATCACACCTTCAGCTTCACCAGCCGTGACTTTGTGGGAATCTGGCTAAAAGGTCCAAAGCGAGTCAAACTAAGTAGTCAATGTTTCCCCCAAAGACTGTAGCACTTGATCCTCCGCAAAGAACATGAGTGCATCCCACCCACTTACAAGAAAGGAGGGTGCATTGCAAAGAAAACTGGGAAGAATGGTGTTTGCGTTCTTTTTGTTTTTAATTGAGAGCTAATTGTTAGCTAGGTTAGGGCTAACTAACTTGACATACGTTAGTTTCAGGTATACAACATAATGATTTGATATTTGTTTGTACTGTGGAATGATCACCAGAATAAGCCTAGTTAACATCCATCACCACACACAGTTACACATTTTTTTTCTTGTGGTAAGAACTTTTAAGATTCACTCTCTTAGTAACTTTTAAATGTACAACCCAGTATCATACACTATAGTCATCAGGCTGTATATTGCATCACTGGGACTTTATTTTTTAACTGGAAGTTTGTACCTTTTGACTCCTTTCACCCATTCGGCCCCCTCCACACCACCCTCTACTAACCTCTGGCAACCACCACCAATCTGTTTTCTGTATCTCTGAGTTTGGGAGTTTTTTGGATTTTTGCTTTAAGATTCCACTTGTGAGATCACACGGTATTTGTCTTTCTCTGTTTGACTTATTTCACTTAGCATAATACCCTCTAGGTCCATCTATGCTGTCGCAAATGGTAAGATTTTCTTCTTTCTATGGCTATATAATATTCCATTGTATATATGCGCCACATCTTTATCCATTCATCATGGACATTTAGGTTGCTTCCATGTCTTTCTTGGTTATTGTGAATAGTGCTGCTATGAACAGAGGGCTGCATGTATCTGCTCGAGTTATGGTTTTGTCTGGATATATGCCTGGTAGTGGGACTGCTTGGATTATATGGTAATTTCCTTAATTTTTTGAGGGACCTCTGTACCTTTCCATTGTGGCTGCACCTTTTACATCCCGGCATTTTAATGTGCTTCCACCCGCATTGGACTCCAGTTGTGGGCCATAGACAGGAGGGGTCTCTGAGCTGCCATCACCTGTCAAACCATGCTCCCTCCAAGATTCAGGGACCCCTGGGACTGTGAAATGTCACCTCCCAACTGCATCTATAGAACCACAGATAATTTATGTGGGATTAGGTTCTTTTCTAAAGCTTTTCTCTACGTCCTAAAGGCAGTTTCTTACAAGGATATAAGGTTCTTAATGGGTATCCCAGGTGTCGGTAGTGGTAAAGAACCTGCCTGCCAATGAAGGAAATGTAAAAGACGTGGGTTTGATCCCTGGGTTGGGAAAATTCCCTGGAGGAAGGCATGGCAACACATTCCAGTATTCTTGCCTGGAGAATCCCATGAACAGAGGAGCCTGGTGGGCTATAGCCCATAGGTTTGCAAAGAGTCGGACACAACTGAAGCGACTCAGCATGCACGTACAAGGCTCTTAAAATCCCAAAACCCTGGTATGATCTAGAGGTCATGTTGTATTAACTTTTCCTAACTTCTTCTCTTGCACCACCTCATGAAGCATCTACTTATCTGTGGGTCCCAGATCTAGGGTGCTGGGGTTGTGCCCAATCCCAAATAATCCCATTCTCCTCCAGAACCCTGGGGTGGCCTGGATTGACTTTTGTTTAGCAGAAGAATAAAAATAATTTTCATCCCCACAAAATGGCAAAACCAAGCAGAATGTGTGTGACTCCTTCCGGCCTCCCAGGGACCCTGGGCCACTGTGGCCCCATGCTGCTGGGGAGGAGAGAAATGACTTAGCAGCACAAGGGCGATGCGTCATTAGAACAACAGGGGCAGCAGCAGCAGTGCTGCCTGGCCTTATCAGGGCGGGAGGCCTCACTGGATTCTATTAATTGCCGAATGCTGTTGGGTTTGGCAGATACAGGAAGCAGTTTACATGGCTACACAGTGCCCCGGCTCACAGTCTCTCTGAAATGGTATTATTGTAGTGGGATAATGGTGATTAGGGACAGTTCCCGGAGGAAGACCAGGCCTTTGATGATTAAGTCACTTCCTCCCCACTCCCTCCAGTGCGATAGGGCAGCTCGCCCCACAGACACACACCCTTTGCTGGCCGGACGGTCCCACGCCCCATGGCAAGGTTCCCAAGCAGGGCAGCTGGAAGCCTCTTCAGGGCCATGATCGTGGGAGAAGCGGGAGCAAGCTGGAGACCACCCCTTTTCCCAGTTCTATTTTAGGTCAAGGTGAAAAGCAACCTAGTTAATGATTTCAGTTGTGTATCCCTGACTCCTGTGACAGCATGGACTTTGGAACCAGGGAGAACAGGTTCTGGCTGTGTGAGCTGGAGAAGTCCTCTCTTTGAGCCTCAGTTTCCCCATTGGCAAAGTGGTGGTGACAAGAGAATCTACCCTAAAGGATGTTCTGAGGATTAAACGGGATTCCTTTAATGTTGAATAAATAGTAGCTGTTATTATTACTGCTGTAGTTGCTGTTAAGAACACCTCCCCTCCCTACCCCCACATCCACCTTCTCTTCCCCCAGAGTCTACTGAGGGCAGGTCACATCGCCTTGACTTGAGAGAAATGTAGCCGTCTCCGAGGGGAAGGCTGGAGAAAGATGAGGCTGCCTAGAGTGAAGGCCTGGAGTGGGGTAGATCTGAGTCTTGGCTTCCTCAGGGGCCACTTCTGGGCCCAGAGCTCCCCCAGAAACACAGCCCATTGCCCTCACCCTGAACTTGAGATGTGGTCTTCTTTACCACCAGGTGCTGTCCTGGTCTACCCACTCTGCCAAGGGCTTGTCTCCAGGACATCTTCTCAAGAGCCATTCAGCATCCTGCTCATCTCAGCCTTGATTAGGCTTCCGGGAGAAAAGCAACCCTTTGTGCACCTGGGTGGGAGCAGTGTTTGCCCTAACAAGGGACTCCGCCCTATTATTAGAACCCAGAGTGGGCCCTGCAACTGCCCTCCGACACACATGGGGGTGGAGAGAGGTGCAGTGAAGCTGGTAGGCCGAAGATGGGACAAAAACTGAGTGGCTGATGGTATGGGTGAGTTTCAGAGGCAGACGTCTTGGGCTCACATCTGCCACTTACTAGTTGTATGCTCTTAGGAAAGTCACTTTTCCTCTCAGTGCCTCAGTTTCTTCATCTGGTAAATGGGGATAAAAATACCTCTCTCAGAGTGCTGTGGTCAGGATGAAATTAGGTACATATGCAAAACACTTAGTATAGTCCCAAACACATAGAAAATAATATATGGCAGCCAAAAGAGGTGACCCAGATGAGCCAAGGAGAGCTCTGAACACCACCGACAGGCTCCAGGCTCCAGAAAGGACAGAGTTCCCACTGTCCCAGAGATGCTTCTGGAACCTAATGTGCTTTAGGAACTGCCGGCAAGACCCAGAGTCCCCAAGGCAGTGGCAACATCCAGTAAGCTGTCAAGAGCAGACATCATGTTGGTTTTGTTCACCTCTCTACCCTCAGTACCAGTGTATTTGCTTCCTGTGGCTGCTATAGCAAATTTCTACAGACTTACTGGCTTAAAACATCACCAGTTGGACTCCCCTAGTGGTGCAGTGGATAAAAATCCACCAGGCAATCCAGGGGACAATCCCTGGTCTGAGAAACTTCCACATGCCGCAGAGTTAACTACTGAGCCCACGCACCTAGAGCCTGTGCTCCACAACAAGAGAAGCCACTGAATGAGAACTGCAACCAAGAGTAACCCCCCCTTGCTGCAACTAGAGAAAGCCCACACAGAAGCCATGAAGACCCAGAGCATCCAAAAAGAAAAAAAAACAAGACTCCCAAGGTAATACCACCCATCCATTACCTTTCAGAAGCCTGAAGTCGAAAAAACAAGACTCCCAAGGTAACACCACCCATCCATTACCTTTCAGAAGCCTGAAGTCGGTCTCATGAGGTGAAAATCGAAGTATGAAAGGGCGACCTTCCTTCTGGAGGCTCTGGGAGGGTGTCTAGAGACTGTCTGAACTTCCAGGCTCCTGGCCCCCTCTTCCATCTTCAAAACCAGCAGCGTAGCGTCTTCAAGCTTGAGTCTGATTCCCACTAAAAGGACTTGTTATCACACTGGGCTCACCTGGATTAGGCTGTTCTCCCCAGCCCAAGGGCCGTGATTAACTCCACCTGTGAACTTAAACCCCTCCTTTGCTATTCAGCATATATATCCATCTAAGGATTCGAATATGCATACTTTGAGAAGCCATTACTTTGCCTACCACACCTAGTAGGAAGGAAAGTGCACAAAAGCCAGATAATGAGTGGGCACCTCTTTAGGGCTGAGCTTCCTATAAAGGAAGGACAGAAGATCTTGCCATCCATCCCAAGGTGCAAGATATTCACTTGTGAGAACAGTCACGAGCACATTACTAGTGATTACAACGTAGAGTGGTAACAGGGTACAACAGCCCTCAGGAGATGGAGCACCTCAGGCCAGTGCTCAATGACTCAGAATATTTATTCAATAACTATTTGGAGCATCAATTAGGTGCGAAGTGCTCAGGAGACAATGACAAACAAGATCACTATTCCTGTCCTTCAGGAATCTAATAGCTCAGGAAAACCCCCTGGAAGAGGTAAGGATGGAGCCAGGGTTAGACAGGAGAAGGCCAAGAGTTTGGAGAGAGGATGATGGCTTGGAAAGGTAGTCTGCATAGGTTACAAGCACGGAATCCACAGCCAAGATTTCCTGGGTTCAGAATTTGGCCCTGCCATGTATCAGCTATTTGACCTTTACAAAGTTTCTTGGAAATTCTCTGGTGGTTCAGTGGTTAGGGATCTAGGCTTTCACTGCCATGGACCCAGGTTCAATCCCTGCTTGGGGGAACTAAGATCCCACAAGCTGTGTGTTACAGCCAAAAAAAAAAAAAAAAGAAAGTTTCTGGACTGCTTTGTACCCCAGTTATCTCATTTAAAAATAGGAATTGGGACTTCCTTTGTGGTCCAGTGGTTAAGACTCTGTGATCCCATTGCAGGGGGCATGGGTTCAATCCCTGGTCAGGAAACTAGGATCCCTCATGCTACAGGGCATGGCCTAAAAAAAAAATTTCCTTGTTAAAAAAAAAAAAAAGGGAACAATAACAGTACCTATGTCACAGAGGTGTCTGGGAAAACCATACAACTAAGTATATGAAAAGTGGTTGGCGCAGTATTTGGCACACTGCAAGTGCTATGTAAATGCCAACTAACATTATTGTCCACTTCTTATCCTTTTTTTTTTTCCTTTATGATTAGTACTTTTTTTTTTTTTACTTATTTATTTTAGTTGGGGGCTAATTACTTTACAATATTGTAGTAGTTTTTGCCATACATTGACATGACACTTCTTATCCTTTTGATGATCTTAAAAGAGCAAGCAAGGAGTGAGGGATAGCCCAGCAGATACTGGAAAGGAGACAGTTAAGCCAACTAATGATCTCTAGTAGGAATGTTCATTTAAGGGTAGAATTTTCAGTTTTTAAATTCTCCCAAGGTGGGAAAAAAATGCAGTATTTATTGATGGCTATTGGGTGACAATCTTTCTTCATGGAAATTTCTTTGTGATCCCCTAATGTAAACAGTTCAAGGGGCACAGAGTTTGACCTGAATAAGCTTGGACTTGCCCCAAGTGGACCAAAACTTGGCCTTGATCTTCACAGGTCCCTGGCCCTAGATACTGAAAGGATTGGGGGCAGGAAAGCCAGAAGCTCCAAGCCCAGGCTGGCAGAGAGGGGCCCAGATTCCCTGGGGAAAGAGCTCCATTGGCCATTGGACTCTTGTACCAAACAAATCCGGAAACATCGATCTGGTTTACGGGGTGTCCTAAATGCCCACTCTTTCTTAAACTCAGAGCCAGTGGTTGATAAGTGAGCAAATGTCTCCATTATCAAGGACGGAGGGCTAAAACTGGATTTATTTAAAGTATTTTCTCTTTGGAGGTGCAGTAATTGCTCTCTGATCAGACAGGAAGTCCTATTGCTCAAAAGGAGCCAGTGTTATCAAGAGAAAACATATCAACGCCTGTCCTCTTGGGAAGGGAATTGTGAGTAATCAACAAGGCCCCTCTCCAGCTGGCCGTGGGGCCTTTGTTCAGATGGTGGACAGGTCAGGGAAAGTTTGAGCAGACAGTGCTTTGAAGGGGCGGGTGCAATTCCAATCCTTTCTCTTCATACTTTCCTCTCCAGGGGACAGGCTTTCCCCAGGGAAAGGCCCTAATGGGGTAAATTGTTCTGAAGCCATCAGACAAATCTGATTACATCACTCTCCTACTTGAAACCCGTCAAGGGTACCCCTGTTAACTTCAGGTTCAAGACAAGTTCCTTGATATGGCTTATAAGGCCCTTCATCACCTGGCTTTGGTGGTCCATTGCTTCTTCTGGCTTTATCATCACTCTGGCTTTATCATCTTTTCTACTTTTCTCAGTGTGTGGGAAGTGCACTCACCATGCCAGGAGCACCATCTCTATACATTATGGTGTGTTGGGTCTAAGACGTTACCTGTGAGCTCAGGAGACTAACTATACAGACATGAGAGGGAGCTCCAATAGAAGTCACAAAATGAATGAGACGGTCCTGATTGTGACAAAATTTTCCAAGCTAGCCCCGCCATCTAGCAACTTTCTGTGTGTTCTCTTTTTCTTAACTTTTTATTTTGTATTGGAGTATAGCTGATTAACAATGTTGTAATAGTTTCAGGTGGACAGCAAAGGGACTCAGCCATACGTAAACAATGCATCCATTCTCCCTCAAACTTCCCTTCCAGCCAGGCTGCCATATAACATTGAGCAGAGTTCCCTGTGCTATACGACAGGTCCTTGTTGGTTATTCATTTTAAATATAACAGCATGTACATGTCCATCCCAAACTCCCTAACTATCTCTTCCTCCCATTCTTCCCCCAGGCAAGTTTTCATTCTCTAAGTCTGTTTCTGTATTTCTCTGTGTTCTTATCCTAGTCTGTATGCTTCTTGAGAACAGGAGAAATTTCTGATACCTTTGTTCTTCTCACAAGAAGATACAATGGAAGGCAGGAATGATGAAACTGATAGTAGGTGTTTAGTAAGTGACACCACTAATAAGTATCATTTATTGAGCACGTACTATGCTTCAAGGAGCTTCCCAGGTGGCACAGTGGTAAAGAATCCACGTGCCAATGCAGGAGATGCAAGACATACGGGTTCAATCCCTGGATTGGGACGATCCCCCTGGAGTAGGAAACCCACTCCTGTATTCTTGCCTGGAAAATTCCATAGACAGAGGAGTCTGGCAGGCTACAGTCCATGAGGTTGCAAAGAGTTGGACGTGACTGAGCAATTAAGTGCATTTGCACGCTCGCACAAACACACACACACACACACACACACATACACACACTATGCTCCAAGCTGCGTGCTAAAGACTTTGTGTGCCTTGTCTTATGAAATCCTCACAATGACCCTAAGAGGTAAGTTTTATTATCCCACCTTTATAAATAAGAATGTCAAGGCTTGTGGAGATGGTCATTTGCCCAGGGTAATACATCCAGGAAACTCAAACCTAGGTTTTCCTAAGCCCAGACCCATCCAGAACTCAAAGGCATACAAATCCCTATGTGTGCATGTGTGCATGTGTGCATGCAGGGTCTCCAGCTTGGGGAGGGGGGAACCAGGAAAGGCAGGACAGATGTAATCAGGGTAGGGCCTCTTTTGTTTGGCTTCACTTCAAACAAAGACGACAGCAGGGAAACTGAAGCCCCCACTTCCCTTCTCTGAAGACCAAAGCACAGCCAAAAATAGGAGTGACAGGAAACATTTGATCCCAATGTGTTAAATGAGCACAAACATCCTGCCAGCTTTGCCATCAGGGAGTGCCCGAGAACAGCTGCTACACGCAGGCCAGTCAGGAGGCCAGCCTGCAGGGCAATGCCCGGCCAGACCCCTCATGTAGACGTGGCTCTGGGTCTGCTGGCAGAGCTCCAGGGTTCTTAGAACAACGGACAGGAGAGCACACAGGGTGCTTAGAGAGGATTATGGCCCAAAGAATGCACCTCGCAGACCTCCAAGCTCGGGAGGCCCCAGCTGCTTGCTCTGAACGAGCTTCTTGGACTGTCTACTTGGAGGCCACACTTCCCAGATGACAGAAAACAGCGCAGATGCTAAGGCAGACCTCTTCCTGGGAGACACCGAACTCCGCTGACAGCTGTCCCTCGCTTAAGGACTGCTTGATGGCCTCGCTGAACTTTCCTTAGATTTAGGGCCCATCTAAGACGCTTCCGCTTACCCTTCCTCTCCTCTTCTTGCATTGCGGTCTGAGGACTCTCTCAGCCTTTCTCAGCTCACCCTTCATTTTCTCTCACAGGAATTTCTCCTCTGAAGTCCTTGCATTGTTGAACAACCCCTTCTTGCCATCTGCTTCTCAGAGGACCTGGGCTAACTCAGAGATCACCTAGTAATTGCCTCATTTTATAGTTGAGAAAATTGAAGCTCAGAGAGGCAAAGGGATTTTTCTGAGGTCACACAGTAAACTCTTGCAGAGCAGGAACGTGTTCTCCCAGCCCTCAGGTCATATCTGTTGACTTTGCCTCATGTGTGTTTGGAGTGGGAGGGAAGTGATGAGTCTTGTGTGAGAGTTTCTTCAAAATAAGACCCCTCACATACTCATGACTCCTTCTAGTCCAGTCTCTAAAGCTTGAGCCCTTAACCACATTTCTTGCCTGACCTAATAAATATGAACATCCTGTTCAACTGAGAGGGGTCATTTTTGCTTTTGTAAATGGGTCTAGTAAAGTGCATAGATGTCCAGCAGTGTGTGTGTGTGTGTGTGTGTGTGTGTGTGTGTGTGTGTGTGTGTGTGTGTGAGTGTGTGTTTAGAGAGAGCAGATCAGAAGAAAATTGAAAGGGCTGGGGACCATCCCAACCAGAGAAAAGGGCACATCAGCCCTTGCTCAGGGCCCTCTTTCTGCTGGGGCCTAAACTGACTTGTCAGTTAAGACTCTTCCGGCTAATTTCTTCCACACCTGCCCGGGAGCTGGGGCTGCTTCATGGCCTCCATCAGGCTAATTGCCACGGTCTCCCCAGTGACACTGAGCTCAGTTCCTGATAAGGTGCTTCCTTAATAGTCTCCCATTTCCCTGCTGACACCAGAAAATGGGCCTGACTTGGCGGCCCTGCACTGAATGAGGCAGAGCTGTCATACCCAGCCCCCCCAGCCCGAACCATTAGTGGACCCAGAATCAATAGTGTTCAGGCAACCCTGGTTTCCCTGAAAGCATTCATTTGGCACGTTTGCTGTTTGTCAGGCAGTTCCTTTCTCTAATGTCCCACGGTCCATGGCCCTGGTGCCTGAGTCCCTCCTCCTCCTTTTACAGAAAGCTGAGCAGAGTTTGCAAGCTCCAGACATTATCAGCATGCTCTCTTTGGAACAAACAAATTCCAACTTTCATGGTAATTGGTGAACCACTGTCTTGGTTACAGTTCTCAGGTCGCAAGCAGCAAAAATCAACGGCAGTGACTCTAAGCAGAGTAGGGCCTAACGGGAAGTCACATCAGAACTCATCAGTGAGGCTAGGTAGCACAGGCCAAGCTTCTTAAGATTCAAGTTCAAGGGAGAGAAGGTCAGTTTGGTATAGTATGAGTCACTTACCTACCCTTAGACCAAAAAGGGGTGCAGTGACTAGATGGTCTGAATCGAACAAAGGTGAGTGATGATACCAGAAGAGAAGAGCATGGATGTGGGTCCAGCAACACAATGGAAGTCCACTAGGTGGACAGACATCTAGGGATACAGGACCAAAGGAGGGTCTAATGACCTAGTGTATGGTAATTCAGTCTCCGTTGGGCCTTCAGGTCTCTCTAGTAGGCCTATGAAACTTGTCTGGCACTGAACATGTATTCAGTAAATGACAGCTAGAATCATTTAGTGCTTAATTTTTTGCCTTTAAAGCATAACTTTAAATATTAGGCAAAGCTGAAGTATCTGCTGAAATGCTGGAGGTGTGCCATAATTACCATCTTGAATTACACAAAGACTCCTAAGTGTTTTGACCAATTCTTTTTAAAGATTCTTGCTAAGTTTAACAGGTAATGGAAACAGAGATTTCTCTTGTGGTCTAGAGGCTAAGACTCCATGCTCCCAATGCAGGGGGCCTGGGTTTGATCCCTGGTTAGGGAACTAGATCCCATATGCCACAACTAAGACCCAGTACAGCCAAATAAATAAATATTTTAAAGAATAAGTCATGGAAACAGGGCTTCCCTGGTGGCTCAGTGTTAACTAGACCTATGCAAGAGATGTGGGTTTGATTCCTGGATCAGGAAGATCCCCTGGAGAAGGAAATGGAAACCCACTCCAGTATTCTTGCCTGGAGAATCCCATGAACAGAGGAGCCTGACAGGCTGCAGTCCATGGGGTCACAAAGAGTTGGACACAACTTAGGGACTGAACACAATGAAAACAGTCTGAGATATTTGAAGACTTGGGTGAACCATAAAAAAATTTCAGTCTCTGGAAAGGGCTGCAGAAGAATGTGGAAGCCCCTGCTTCTTTTTTTTTTTTTTTTTTCCTGCTTCTTAACATATTGTTAAACAGGATAGAATTTCATCCATGTGGGATACCTTACCAGTACCATCAGACAGAATTTGCACTGTAACTGCTTATTTGCTTGCCTGGATCCCCTTCTAGCATATAGCATATATTCAAAAAATATTTGTTGAATGAATGAATGAATGACAGGGGGAGTGATGACCTTTCAGGATCCCTGGTTGGCTAACTGCAAAGTGTTGCAGCCACTGTACCACATCAGCTTGTGGAAACGGAATCAAGTCTCCTGGAGCTATTTTGGAAGCTGCAGAGCTGATCTCTTAAAGCGTTCTTATCTGAAACCTTGTGATGCTTATTGAATGGAGGGGAGAGACAGCATGGAAGGGCTAGCAGGGAAATCTGTGATTCAGAGGTGAGGCTGGGAGGACAGGAAATGGAACATAGAGGGGTGGGGGAGGGAGTTTGACAGGAAATTCCTGTGGGAACCCAGGGGTGGGTTCATGGTCAGGAACTTCGTTTAGTTCTGCCTGGACACTGTTGACCAGAGGTCCGCTCCTGACCCAAATGCCCATGAGCAAGAGGCTGTAAGTTATCCCCCAAAAGAAATGTTCAGTGGCGATACAGGACATGTCGGAGGTGATTCTTGACTGAAGGCCAGGTGCAGAGGGAGGGAATATATGCTACAGGGGTTCAGATGTGTAGGAGACCATCATGCCAAAGGTGGTCAAAGGAGGCTTCATAGGTAAGAAGTGGGGCTCAGTGGGGTTCTCTCATATGATGGGAGAGATTTGGGTACGTTCAGGCAGGAACAGAGCCTGAAAAAAGCACAAAAGTAGAAAAGCACAGAGTGTGCTTCTGAGGCAAAAAGGTCCTGGCCAACTCAGGAAAATGATGAGTCAGAAAAACGGCGACACAGGGAGCCTGGGTCAAGCCAAGGAGAGCTCTTTTTTTTTTCTCATGTCTTTTAAAATTTTAATTTAAAGTAACTTACTTTTTAATTTTACAAAGGAGAAATTTTAATATCAAATTAAATTATTATTTTTGATTCATAGATGTATATTTTGTAACTGCTATCTACATATGAACGAATGAATGTGAAAATGAACAGAACATAAACAGAAGGGAAGGAGCCAACTCTGCTGCTGCTGCTGCTGCTGCTGCTAAGTCGCTTCAATCGTGTCCAACTCTGTGAGACCCCATAGACGGCAGCCCACCAGGCTCCACCATCCCTGGGATTCTCCAGGCAAGAATACTGGAGTGGGTTGCCATTTCCTTCTCCATTGCATGAAAGGGAAAGGTGAAAGTGAAGTTGCTCAGTTGTGTCCGACTCTTAGCAACCCCATGGACTGTAGCCTACCAGGCTCCTCCATCCATGGGATTTTCCAGGCAAGAGTATTGGAGTGGGGTGCCAAACCCCTGGTCCAATCCAGTGATGACAAGAGGCTTTAGAATGGCAGCCTTTCAGGTGTACAGTGCTCACCTCCATACCTTGGGCTCAGGAAGCTGCCATCCTCCTCCCTGATCAAAGTTCTGGCTTCACACGGTCTTGGCAACTCACTAAGTTTTTCAGTTGATAGGAGGAGTATTGAATAAGTGAAACAGCCTGGATTGTATGCATAGTTTCCATTTCCCCAAATGTTTCTGTGTCCTCAAGTACTTTTTTTTAAAAAAGCTTTTAATTTTATATTGGAGTAGAGCCAATTAACCGGAGAAGGCAATGACACCCCACTCCAGTACTCTTGCCTGGAAAAATCCCATGGATGGAGGAGCCTTGTGGGCTGCCGTCTATGGGGTCGCACAGAGTTGGACATGACTGAAGCGACTTAGCAGCAGCAGCAGCAGAGCCAATTAACAAACAACGTTGTGATAGTTTCAAGTGAACAGCGAAGGGACTCAGCCATACATATACATTATCCTTTCTCCCCCAAACTCCCCTCTCATCCAGGCTGCCACATAACATTGAGCAGAGTTCCCTGTGCTATACAGTAGGACCTTGTTGGTTATCCATTTTAAATATAGCAGAATGTACATGTCCATCCCAAACTCCCTAACTATCTCTTCCCCTCATCCTTCCCCCACCACAACCATAAGTTCATTCTCTAAGTCTGTGAGTCTGTTTTTCTGTTTTGTAAGTAAGTTCATTTGTATCCTTTTTTTTTAGATTCTGCATAAAGAGATGTCATATGATATTTCTCCTTATCTGTCTGGCTTACTTCGCTAAGCATGACAGTCTCTAGGTCCATCCATGTTGCTACAAAAGGCATTATTCAATTCTTCTTAATGGCTTAGTAATATTCCATTGTATATATATACCACATCTTCTTTATCTGTTCATCTGCAAGATACTGGATTTTTTTTCTTTTTGTATAAACATTAAAAATTTATTGCAGAAATTTCAAACATGAGAAAGTTGAGAAAACAGTATAATGAATTCCTGTGAACCCCTATCCAGATTCAACAGTTATCAGTTTACGGTCAGTCTTTTTCATCTCCACTTGTTCTGTTCCCTTGCTTCGTTCTTTTAAAGCAAATTCAGATGTCATACAATTTCAAGTGTGTGTTAATCGCTCAGTAGTGTCTGACTCTTTGCCACCCCATGGACTGTATGGACTATAGCTTGCCAGGCTCCTCTGTCCATGGAATTCTCTAGGCAAGAATACTGGAGTGGGTTGCCATTTCCTTCTCCAGGGCTCAAGTACTTGGAAGCTCGTAAAGAAGAGAGTCTGGGTCTCCTCTGCTTCTGCAGCCCTTACCCCCTCTACCACCCACTTCACAGTGAGAGCTCAAGCGGAAGTCCAGGACTTAATTGCTGTAAGACAGGGCCTTGGAGAAGGCCAGTGGAGGTGGTGGATAGGCGGAGATATAAACTGCATGGGAATTCTGGAACCATGCCTACAGCGGAGTGAGGTTCTCCAGTGATTTTCTCTCTCCTGTCAGCCAGTAGAGCAGTTCAGTCGAGCGGGTTAACCTAGTAAGTTAAGTAAGATTGGCTATTTCCCTTGGGTGAAATTTTAGGGATGCTGAGAAAGCTCCCTGCCTCCAAACTGTCTACCAGATCCTTTAATTCAGCTGGATGCTGCCTAAAATTCCATAATCAAAACTTCACCTCTCAGCTAGAAGCTATGATTGATGACTTCTAAAGCAGTTATCGGTCCAGGATACCTTACTGTGAAGGAAGGATGTGAAAGCATGTTTTGACAGGGAGGTTGGAGAAGAAGAGGAAGATGGAACCTGAGTCCTTGAGATGGAAGAGCCTCAGAGACCTAGAAAGTGCTGGAGAGAGTGCAGGAAGGAGCTGGCATGGTGACTGACTTTGCTCAGCGGAATTTTGCTGAGTTCTAGCAACTAATCCTGACACCAGCCAGACTGTCCAGTTATTAACAAAAACGTTTCATACACTCAATCTGATTACGGCATCAGCCAGATGATTTAAACGACTGCATTAGGCAGCTAAATCCACAGTCGTTGGCTGCTCTGACACGTAGGGGAGCTTGGCTAATCTTAACATTAGCAGGTTGCAGCCCGCCATCCACGGCTGCCCGCTTGCAGGGTGAGTGATGCTGTTCTCAAGATCCCAAGGAGGCCCAGGGAGCTCAGGAGGATGGAAGTACTCATTCTTATTATAAAATCCCCTGAGAATAGCAGGCTGTTCAAAGGATCAGTGTGGGGGCCATTTTTCTTCGGAGGAACTTGCTTCCCAGTCTCACGCTGCATATTTCCTGGTCATAATAGTTTGGAGAAAAATATTGCTAAATGGCTGCATAAACAATTTTAATTGGCCTGGGCTCCCAAAATGTGCTATTTTTGTTCTGCTGCCAAGCTTGCTTTTTTAGTAGCTAATTATGCCCAGCATTTAACTTTCAGCAAAAAACAGGAAATAGGGCATTCATTACTCGAGCGACAACTTTTCAACAAGCCTACATTTCAACATCCATTGTGTAATTTCCTC
The DNA here is from genome assembly GCA_024291935.2 of Okapia johnstoni. Lineage (NCBI taxonomy): Eukaryota > Metazoa > Chordata > Mammalia > Artiodactyla > Giraffidae > Okapia > Okapia johnstoni. The sequence goes on from CM044325.1 coordinate 15,154,537, forward strand.
TCCCTAGCTTACAGTTGGTTGTTCCATCAGGCCTTCGGAAACAAACAGCTCCTTCAGTGGGGGCTGGAAGGGGCTTTGTTAAGTTTAAATGCTTGCCTATCTCCAAAACCGGCAATGCCTGCCTATCCCTGCCCAGGGGGTGCATCACTCCCATCTCATTTAGGCTCCTTGCAGACTTTCCTCATTGTGGTTTCTTCTGGTGTAAGTTTGCTGCTAGATTGGTCTCTCCTATCAGGGCTGGGCTGTGCCTGTTTATGAATCATCCCAGTGCTCCTGTGTGTTCTGGCCACACTCAGATGGATGCCCTGTTGTCCCCTGGGGAATCACAAAAGATAGCCAACTTCAGTTTGCTAGGCAGTAACTCCTAGAAAGTGCTATACAGCCATGTCTCGTTGTGTGTGTGTATGTATGTGTGTGTGTTCAGTCTCTAAGTACTGTCCAACACTTTTGTGACTCCATAGCCTGTAACCCGCCAGGTTCCTCTGTCCATGGGATTTCCCCAGCAAGAATACTGGAGTGCGTTGCCATTTCCTTCTCCAGGGAATCTTCCCTACTCAGGATTCAAACCCACATCTCCTACCTGAGTCTCCTGCATTGACAGGCAGGTTCATTACCACTTGAACCACCTGGGAAGGGCCATTTTAAACATATTTTATTTTAAAAAATTTATCGCAAAGTATATCACATATGCATAGAAAGTGCTCAAATTGTTAAACATACAGGTCTGTGAGTTAGCATAAAGTAAAAACCATGTGAATAGATTACTACCAGTACCCCAGAAGCCCCCTTCATACTCTCTCCCAGTAATTACTCCCTAGGTCCTCCCCAAAGGTAACCACTATCCTGACTTCTCATACAATAGTTTAGTTTTAGGGATTTAAACTTTACAGAAATGGAATTATATGTATTGTGTATATGAATGGGGCTCTGTGTGTATGTTTTTATACCTGGTTTCTTTTGTTCTACTAGGTTTTGTTGCTTGTAGCCGTGCCACGCTCATTTTCACTACTGTAGAGTATTCCACTGTGTGAATATATCACAAGCTGTCATTCTCCTATCAGTGGACAAACGTTGCTTCCGATCTGTGACTGTTGTGAAAAATGCTGCTGTGAACATTCCTATGCGTGTCCTTTAGGTGTATGTACACACATTTCTGTTGAGCATCCACTAGGAGTGCACTACTGGGTCATACACATAGTGTGACTGTTTGATTGTTTTGACTGCACGCAAATTGTTATCAAAGTAGTGTGTGTGAGTTGCCACTGCACTACTTCCTTATCAACCAGTGGAACTGTCTAATATGAGCACTGATTCTTCATGTTTCTTTTTTTCTTTTACGTGTCTGCCCTCTGCTTTTACCAAAACTCAGGGCCTTCTTGAGGATGAGGTAAGTGGAGTGAAAGTGACATTGGTGTCAGGTGGATCCAGGCGCTTTATCTCCTGCTTTGGCTCCTTATTATTATTATTAATTGAGCACTTATTATATGGCAACCTCTGTGTTAGGTACTTTGTAATAGATGTTACCATTTAAAACTTTATAACATGGATGCTATTATTGTCCTCATTTTCCAGGTGAAGAAACAGACTCAGAAATGTTAAGAACCTTGCCAAAGATCACATAATAAGCAGTAGAGTAGGAATTAGAATCCAGCTGTCTGACCCACAGTCCCAATTCTTCACCATTGTGCCATTAGTTCTCACCTGTATATTTTGGCACTCTGATCTACTGCAATCCTTTCCTGGACACGTTGCTAAATTTTACATATAAAATGTATTTTGCTGCTCAGTACCAACACCTGTCCCTGCCCTAATGCTCCCAGCCTCTGGTATCTTCAGATTGATGCAGGCATTCCACAGTCCCCTCTCTGTATATGCCAGCTAAACCCATACTCCATACTCTTGGTCTCTTTATTATTCCTTTCTATGCATCTCTTTCAGTTATATACTGTCATGTGAAAAACTAACCCAAACTTAATGACATAAAATAGTCACCATATTTTCTTCCTATGTGTTCTGCAGGTTAGGAATTTACAGAAGGTATGGTGGGACAGCTTGTCACTGCTCCTGCATGTATGAGCTTCAGCTGGGAAAATCAGAATGGCTGGGGCTGGAATCATCTGGAAGCTTCTTGATTTACATATACCTGTTGCCTGGGCTGGCTTTGGCTCAGCTGGAACTGTTGACATCAACATATAACTTCTCCACAGTATGATGGTTTCATAGTAGGCAGACATTTTTCTTTTCTTTTGATTGTGCTGAGTCTATGTCACAGTACCAGAGGGCTCCTCTTGTTGTGGAGCAAGGGCTCTAGAGCACGTGTAGTTGCAGCACGTGGGCTTTCTCTAATTGCCTTGTTTGGGCTTAGTTGTTCTGTAGCATGTGTGATCTCAGTTCCCAAACCAAGGATCAATCCCTTATCCCCTGCACTGGAAGGTGAATTCTTAGCCAGTGGACTACCGGGGAAGTCCTGGAAGACTTTCAATAGAGCAGCACAATGCTCCAAGAATGACGTGAAATCTGCATGGCCATTGATGAATTATCCTTGGAACTCAAACATATCTTCACATCTCTCATACTCTATTGGCTAAGACAGTCATAAGCTTTCCCAGATTCAAGAGGAGGGGACATAGACCTCATTGCTTGATGGGATAATCATCCTGTACAAAGAATTTGCAGCCATGTTCTAAAACCATTCAGTTCTGTTCGATGCATGATACAGGGTGCTCGGGGCTGGTGTACCGGGATGACCCGAAGGGATGGGATGGGGAGGGAAGTGGGAGGGGAGTTCTGGAAGGGGAAAACATGTACACCCATGGTGGATTCATGTCAATGTATGGCAAAACAATTACAATATTGTAAAGTTAAAAAATAGATAAATAAACTAATTTAAAATTAAAAAAAAAAAAACCATTCAGTTCAGTTCATTTTAGTCGCTCAGTCGTGTCCAACTCTTTGTGACCGCATGGACTATAGTCCACCAGGCTTCTCTGTCCATGGAATTCTCCAGGCAAGAATACTGGAGTGGATTGCCATTCCCTTCTCCAGAGGAACTTCCCATTCCAAGGATCGAACCCTGGTCTCCTGCCTCGCAGGCAGATTCTTTACCATTTGAGCTACAGGGAAATCCTGAAGCAAGTGCTTTTTAATTTCATGGTTGCAGTCACCATCTGCAGTGATTTTGGAGCCCCCCAAAATAAAGTCAGCCACTGTTTCCACTGTTTCCCAGTCTATTTGCCATGGAGTGATGGGACTAGATGGCATGATCTTAGTTTTCTGAATGTTGAGTTTTAAGCCAACTTTTTCACTCTCCTCTTTCACTTCCATCAAGAGACTCTTTACTTCTTCAATTTCTGCCATAAGGGTGGTGTCATCTGCATATCTGAGGTGACTGATATTTCTCCCAGAAATCTTGATTCCAGCTTGTGCTTCATCCAGCCCGGCATTTCGCATGATGTACTCTGCATATAAGTTAAGTACACAGGGTGACAATATACAGCCTTGATGTACTCCTTTCCCGATTTGGAACCAGTCTGTTCCATGTCCAGTTCTAACTGTTGCTTCTTGACCTGCATACCGATTTCTCAGGTGGCAAGTGAGGTGGTCTGGTATTCCCATCTCTTTAAGAATTTTCCACAGTTTGTCATGATACACACAGTCAAAAGCTTTGCTGTAGTCAATTAAGCAGAAATAGATGTTTTTCTGGAACTCTCTTGCTTTTTCATCAAAGAGCCTCTTGATGAAAGTGAAAGAGGAGAGTGAAAAAGTTGGCTTAAAGCTCAACGTTCAGAAAACTAAGATCATGGCATCTGGTCCCATCACTTCATGGGAAATAGATGGGGAAACAGTGGAAACAGTGGCAGACTTTATTTTTGGGGGCTCCAAAATCACTGCTGATGGTGATTGCAGCCATGAAATTAAAAGACACTTACTCCTTGGAAGGAAGGTTATGGCCAACCTAGGTAGCATATTTAAGAGCAGAGACATTACTTTGCCAACAAAAGTCCATCTAGTCAAGGCTATGGTTTTTCCAGTGGTCATGTATGGATGTGAGAGTTGGATGGTGAAGAAAGCTGAGCACCACAGAATTGATGATTTTGAACCGTGGTGTTGTAGAAGACTCTTGAGAGTCCCTTGGACTGCAAGGAGATCCAACCAGTCCATCCTAAGGGAGATCAGTCCTGGGTATTCATTGGAAGGACTGATGTTGAAGCTGAAACTCCAATACGTTGGCCACCTCATGCGAAGTGTTGACTCATTGGAAAAGACCCTGATGCTGGGAAGGATTGGGGGCAGGAGGAGAAGGGGACATCAGAGGATGAGATGGTTGGATGGCATCACTGACTCGATGGACATGGGTTTGGGTAAACTCCGGGAGTTGGTGATGGACAGGGAAGCCTGGCATGCTGCAATTCATGGGGTTGCAAAGAGTCTGACACGACTGAGCGACTGAACTGAACTGAACTTGCTTTTTTGATGATCCAGCGAATGTTGGCAATTTGATTCTGGTTCCTCTGCCTTTTCTAAATCCAGCTTGAACATCTGGAAGTTTACGCTTCACTTGCTGTTGAGGCCTGGCTTGGAGAATTTTGAATATTACTTTACTAGTGTGTGAGATGAGTGCAACTGTGCGGTAGTTTGAACATTCTTTGGCATTGCCTTTCTTTAGGATTGGAATGAAAACTGACCTTTTTCAGTCCTGTGGCCTCTGCTGAGTTCTCCAAATTTGCTGGCATATTGAGTGCAGCACTTTCACAGCATCATCTTTTAGGATTTGAAGTAGCTCAACTGGAATTCCATCACCTCCACTAGCTTTGTTTGTAGTGATGCTTCCTAAGGCTCACTTGACTTCGCCGCATTCCAGGATGTCTGACTCTAGGTGAGTGATCACACCATTGTGGTTATCTGGGTCATGAAGATCTATTTTTATAGTTTTCTGTGTATTCTTGCCACCTCTGCTTAATATCTTCTGCTTCTGTTAAGTTCATAGCATTTCTGTCCTTTACTGGGCCCATCTTTGCATGAAATGTTCCCTTGGTATCTCTAATTTTCTTGAAGAGCTCTCTAGTCTTTCCCATTCTATTGTTTTCCTCTATTTCTTTGCATTGATCACTGAGGAAGACTTTCTTATCTCTCCTTGCTGTTTTTTGGAACTCTGCGTTCAAATGGGTATAGCTTTCCTTTTCTCCTTTGCCTTTAGCTTTTCTTCTTTTCTCAGCTATTTGTAAGGTCTCCTCAGACAACCATTTTGCCTTTTTGCATTTCTTTTTCTTGGGGATGGTCTTGATCACTGCCTCCTGTACAATGTCATGAACCTCCGCCCATAGTTCTTCAGGCACTCTGTCTATCAGATCTAATCCCTTGAATCTATTTGCCACTTCTACTGTATAATTGTAAGGGATTTGATTTAGGTCATACCTGAATGGTCTGATGGTTTTCCCTACTTTCTTCAATTTAAGTCTAAATTTGGCAATAAGGAATTCATGATCTGAGCCACAGTCAGCTCCTGGTCTTGTTTTTGCTGACTATATAGAGCTTCTCCATCTTTGGCTGCAAAGAATATAATCAATCTGATTTTGGTATTGACCATCTGGTGATGTCCATGTGTAGAGTCCATTATACCTTAAATTTGTAAAACCATCATACCTTAATTTTCTTTGTCTATTGTGCCAGTTATGAAGATCCTTTATTTTATGTAAGAATCTTCAGGTTGCAAGGAACAAAAAGTTACCAAGCTAGCTTAGAAAAAAGACATTAGTTAATTTATTATAAGGATGCAATGTTATCTCCCAGAACACCCCAAAGACATCACCATTGTCCTGTTGTGTGCTCAGTGCCTGTGGATGCTAACGGGTTAATGAGGCAAATATCCCCACTGACCTATCTCCGCAGCTGGGCAGTGATGCCTTATCCCTGAAGGCCCTCAGGGAGCGCCGGTGGAGGGAAAGCAGAGCACTGTGGCAGTTATATCCCACATAATAAATAGGAGGCCAAAGTGTGGAGATAGTTTTGTCTCCCCTGGTGGGAGCTAGAACACTGAGGATGCAGGGCAGCTGCTAGGAGCAAACTCTCCCGTCCCTAAACACACGAGTATCTAGTCTCAAGGGTCTTCATAGATCTTTCTCCCCTCCATCCCTCAGGCTCACTCTGGCTAGCCCCAGCCCAGCAGATGCGGTAATTCATCCATTGCACAGATACATGTTGATTCTCTTGGTTGTGCCTGGCACTGTGACAGTGAATACGACATTCAGGAGCCTGATAAGATGAAAAATGCCTTGACTTGGGACCCAGGAGCCCTGATTCTGCCACTTATTCACTAAGTGACTTTGGACATATACTCAGTCTTCACTGGGCCTCAGTTTCCGCATCAGTCCAATCAGGGCCTTGACCTTGAAGATTGCTAAAACCCCTACAGAACCCCCAGAAGAAAGACGATTCTGGCACACCAGGCTCTCCTAAAATTTCAGTCCTCAACCTCGAGTTTTTATTTTCTGTCTTTTGCCTTTACTGCTGGCTGGCTTACTCTTGCTGTAATTTATTTAACTGAGCCGTGCCGAGCAGTTTGGAACTGAGTTTGCATGAATCACTGTCCATAAAATCAAGTTAAGTGGATTTCATTCCACACAGTGCACCTGTGTATATACTCGGGGAGAAGAAGCTGGATTTTCTTGGCTCTTGCAGACCTCTGTTGGAATTGCTTCTTTACAGATAGAGCATTCATCCTGTATTTATAGTCCATTGTTATAACAGCCTCCTTCAGAGACCTGAAAGTAAAGTGTTGGATGCAATTTTTCCTTCAGATCATTTTATATAGCTGTCCTGTTTCTCTATCTAGCTGGAAATACTGACATTGATTTCCTCTATTTTATCAGAGTTGGCAAATATCAGATTCAACTTCATTCAGTCATTCAACAACTATTTATTGAGTGCTATGTAAAGTCATACTGAGCTAGGTATAGGGGTGGGGGTCAAGGGGAGTGTCCTGCTGCTCAAAGACCCTACAAACTATGAAGTTTTATGTAGCAACAATGCAAGAGAATGTTTCCAGGCAGAAAATGGGAAATTTGCTGTGCTGCATGGAAGCAGAGACCATCGAAGGTGAGTGATCTGGGGAGGATTACGGAGAGTTTGGGGAGGATATTGAGCTTGGGAGGGGGATTTCTGTTTGGACCACTGCCCACATTTCCTTTCTCCCCAGCTCCATCCAACAAAACCTGCACCAAAATCATTTCAGTTTACCCTTTTGTAAGAGGATATGATTAAAAAAGAGAAAGGTTTTGAGTGGAGATGAACATTTTTATAGGAAAAAATAATGCCCAAAGGGTCTGCTCTGATGCTTGTGAAAATACTTTTTTGGAGCCAGTATGAAGGATTATAAAGGGATTTATTTCATTTTGTAAACACAGCCAAAAGCACCGGCAGACTGTGACTAAAATGGCAGTGAGAGGGACTGGCTATTTGGATCTTTGTTCTTATATTCTACCTTGATAGAAAACATGCAATTTTTACCCTGCCACAGAACAAACATTTTACAGTTTTCGGTCGATTTCAAGTGATTTTGGAAATTCTATGACCTTGACCCCTGGGACTCTGGGAGATTTATTGGGATGTTGGGGAAGAGCACGATGGGGCCTCCTACCTCCACTGACACTATGCTTATGGCCATCTGGTCTTTTTGAGAAAATGGGGTCGCTTCAGGGCACTCAAAGCCAGTGCTCTGGGACAACCCAGAGAGATGGAGTGGGGAGGGAGGTGGAAGGGGGGTTCAGGATGGGGGACACGTGTACCCGTGGGTGATTCTTGTCGATGTATGGCAAAAACCACCACAATATTGTAAAGTAATTAGCCTCCAATTAAAATTAATTAATTAATTAAAAGGAAAAAAGAAGTGAGGGGGGGAAAGACTTTAAGTTTTGGTTGCACCTGTATTTGTACCCAGGCTTCAAGCAAAATTTGCTTTGCTTACTGGCTTCTGAATGTTGTGCTTTCTTAAGTTGAGACACACCCACATTTCCAGGCAACCATTTAGGAATTTTGTATTTCCAGAAGGTGCTTAAGCCTGAGTAGTCTCTGCCCTGGACAGAGACAATGAACAGCACCACTTCTGCCCTGAAGGAGTAACACAATGGACAGAGCCATGCTGTCCCAGAGAAATACAATGTGAGTCATGCATGTGATTTTCTTTTATAAGGAAGAATTTACTATTTTTTTTAGAATATTTATTTATTTATTTGCTGTGGTGGGTCTTAGTTATGGGGTCTTCAGTCTTCATTGTGGCATATGAGATCTTTAGTAGTGGCATGTGGGAGCTAGTTCCCCAACCAGGGATCAAACCAGGGCCCCCTGCATTGGGAGCACAGAGTCTTAGCCATTGGGTCACCAAGGAAGTCCCCATGTATGTAATTTAAAATTTTCTAGTAGCTATATAAAAACCTAAAATGAAATAGGTGAGTTTAATTATATTTATTTGACCCAACATGTCTAAAATATTAAGATTTCCACAAATAATCAATAGGGAAATGATTGAGATATTTTCATTCTTTTTTATTCATACTCAATCTTCAGAGCCTCATGTGTATTTTACGCTTTAGCACATCTCAATTCAGACCAGCTGCATTTCAAGTGCTCAGCAGCTACATGGCTAGTGGCTACCATATTGGACAGCACTGGTCCAGAGTTCTTCCACAGACTCATTGAAGCCCTGGAGGGTCTTTTCTTTTAACCTTTGTAGGCAATAAAGAGCCCAACTTTTCCTTTTCGCCTACACTAGGAATAGCTCGCTAGTTAGCCCTTCAGCTGTATAATGGTCTCTGTTGCTCTCCGAGATGGGGTCTGGTACGTTTCAGGGGCCTTCCATTAGGGTACCCATCACCCTCATCCCTGCTTATGCTACATTCATACCTTGTCTGTGTTTCATGCTCTGGCACTTTATGTACTTTCTTTATCCTTTCAAAACTTACCTTTCCTGGGTTCCTTTTCCCTCAGAATCCTACAAAGGGTTTAGAGGATGATGGAAATAAGGACTAACAGTCAAAATAGACTGTGGGACTCTTTCTGGGTACTTTCTGGGTACACACAAACCCACTTCAAAATTATGATCCTCCTGCAGATGGTGAGTGTCAGTGGGCCTTGATGGCAGAGCACTGGAACTGGAAAAAATTCAGAGAGCTTCTAGTATGATGTTTTGTTTTTGAATTGAGGTAGAATTTGTATAATATAAAATTAATCTTTTAAAGTACACAGTTCACGGCATTTAGTATGTCCACAATGTTGTGTAACCATCACCTCTGTCCAGTTCTAAAACATTTATGTCACTTCAAAGGAAAAGGCAAAACTGAGCAGAAAATCCACAGTTCCCATTTACCCTGTTCCCACACACGCATGACCTTCCCCACTATGAATATCCCATACTACAGGGGACCACTTGTTACAATTAGTAAAGCTGCATTGATATCATTATCACCAAAGTCCAGATGTTTGTATTAGGGTTCTCTCTTCATGTTGTACATTCTATGGAATTTGACACATGTACAATGATGTGTATCCACCACCGTAGTATCATACAGAATAGTTTTAGTGCCCTAAAACTCCTCTGTGTTCCCCCTCATTGTGGTTTTGATTTGCATTTCCCTAATGATGAATGACACTCAGCGCTGATCTAGTGGTTTTTAAGCAGTGCCTCCATAAGACCCCTGAAAGGCCGCCATGGTGAGGAAGAGAAGGCCAAGCACGTAGCCGTGGTACTCAAGGCCCCCATGCCTTCTCCTACCACAGTCATCCCCTTTGTGTCTTTTTGACATTGACTTTGCATCGAAAATTTCATCGAGCAAAGGGCTCTAAAGCTAATGCAAATTTGACAGTCATTTACCTGGTCCTACATTTTCCACATCTTCATTTTGCATATGATGAAACTGAAATCACAAGAAACAAAAGATATTTAGCTAGTGTCTTGAAATCGGTAACTTCCAAAACCAGTAGTAGAACCCTCTTTTTCTGACTCCTGGGCCCATTGTCTTTCTTTCTTTTTTTTATTTTAATATTTGTCTGCGTCAGATCTCAGTTGTGGCACATGGGTTCTCTAGTTGTGACGCGAGGGCTTCAATAGTTGTGGCACTTGGGCTCCAGAGGGTGGGGGCTTCAGTAGGGTGGCACACGGGCTCTCTAGTTGTGGCATGTGGGCTCTGAAGCACTGCAGGCTCAGTAGCTGCGGTGTGGGCTTAGTTGCTCCAAAGCACGTGGGATCTTAGTTCCCTGATTAGGTTTTGAATCCATGTCCCTTGCAAGGTGGATTCTTAACCACTGGACCATTAGGGAAGTCCCCAGCCTTATGACAATACCACCTGCCATTAATAACAAAGATAATAATGATAATCACCACATAGGAAATGCTTACCACGTGACAGGCACTCTGGTAAGCACTGTCGTGTCTCTTAATAATGCTATGAGGTTCACGCCAACATGAGGTGTGTGCCTTCACCATGGGCTGCGAGACCCCTCTCTAACCCTCATACCTGCCCCTCTTCCCTTCCATAGCTCTGCTCCAGCCATGCGACATTCCTGTTGCTCTGTGTGAAGGCAAGTAGGTTCTGACCTCAAGGCCTCCCCTACCCTGCTCTTTGGTCCTCCTTCATGATAAACTCTTACATTATAGATAGTTTTTGTAGATTTTTCAATGACAGATCATTGGTTTTTCTCAAAAGCTCCTGTAGTAGGTATTGATGTGTGTGTTAGTCACTCAATCATGTCTGACTCTCTGTAACCCCATGGACTGTAGCTCGCCAGACTCCTCTGTCCATGGAATTCTCCAGACAAGAATACTGGAGTGGGTTGCCATTTTCTTCTTTAACGTCAATTTTAGTAGTAATAGTTTAGTCGCTAAGTCATGTCCAACTCTTGTGACCCCACAGACTGTAGCCTGTCAGGTTCTTCTGTCCATGGGATTCTCCAGGCAAGAATACCGGAATGGGTTGCCATTTCCTTCTCCAAGTAGGCATTGATACCTCTTTTTAAAATTAAGGAAATTAAGTAAAATCAGTTGTTCAAGGTCATGCACGTCTCCACATTCATGTTTGTTCATTATTTAAAAATGTTTTAAAATCTCTATTTTGTGCCAGGCACTGTGGATAGGTATTGTATGGAATAAAAAGGTAAAATAGAAAGAAATGCTTGCTCTGAAGGAGCCTACAGATTAGTAGGAGAAGTGAAATGGGAACATGAACACAAGCTCAGAATTCAAACTGCTATACAGAAGAATGCCCACGTGCAAAGATTTCATTAGAGCTAGGTTTATCTGCATACAAAGCCAAATCCCATAATAACAGAGGCATAAATAAAACATTTATTGCTTTGTCACCTAAAGGAGGTCTGGAGGTTAACCGACCTCTGACTCTGGGATCATCAGAGACCCAGTCTCCTCCTATCCTGCTCTACCACCCTAGAGTGCGGCTTCCATATTCATAATTCAAGATGATGCTGGACTGCCAGCCAGTCTGCTTGAGGCCAGGCAATAGACAGGAGGAAAAGGAGGAGGGCTAAAATACAGCATTTCCCAGCTAGGTCAGTTTCCTGCAGGCAACCTTCCCAGAGGCCCCATTTACCATTTCTGTTTGTCTCAGTAACTAACACATATTCTCTTGACCTCAGTTAATTGCAGGGGAAGCCGGGAAATGATATTTTTTAGTTTATCTTTTTTGTCACACCAAAGTAAAATAGGGATACTATTCTGAAGAATAAGGGGAGAATGGAGCCTATCACAGCCTTTTATCGGAAAAGTGAAAGTGAAAGTTGCTCAGTCGTGTCTGGCTCTTTGCGACCCCATGGAATAGTCCGTGGAATTCTCCAGGCCAGAACATTGGAGTGGATTCCCTTCTCCAGCGGATCTTCCCAACCCAGGGATTGAACCTAGGTCTCCTGCATTGCAGGTGCATTCTTAACCATCTGAGCCACCAGGGAAGCCCTTTTTAGCAGAAGCACCTTTTAATAGTAAAATTAATGTAAATATCTATAAATGGTGATTGGCTCAGCAAATTAACAGATTCATTAATATCATTTGTGCTTACATGTTACAGTGTTTTGAAGAATATTTAATGACATGGTAAAATGTTTATGATACTACATTGAGTGAAAAAAATTACTATTGTTCTAAGAAAACAATTAAGATACATAAGAACCATAAAAAAGGAATAGCTACTTGATGATATAAAAGAGTTCTGGTACTGTACTTGTCTTTTAAAAAGGTCCTTATCAGCTGGTGATATATTTATGGATGAAATAATATGATGTCTGGAATATGCTTCATAAGTGAAGGAGAATAAAAGGTTGGTGGGCGAATGTGGATAAAACAAGAGTGGCCATATGTTGATAATTGTTGAAGCTGTGAATACATAAATGGAGGTTTGTGATTCTATTCTTTTATGCATGTTTGAAAATTTTCCATAATAAACAAATTTAAGGATAAAGTATAAGTCATTTAACCTCTGTCTCATTTCTCAAATGGACTAATAATAGTAATTAGCTTGCATGGTGGCATGGAGATTAAATGAAATGAGAGGGTATATAAAAACACTCGGACATGAGTAAAGGCAGTCAGAAATGCCAATTACTCTCATAAGGATGGGGCTGGCACAAAGCCGAATTAGAGACAAAAGCCAGGTTCTCCAAATCTTTATCCCTGGGGTCTTTCACCCCCCACTTTGACTTGATACTAACACTAGCTAATGAGAATTAAGTGTTAGGCAAGTTCTAAGCTGGTCAGGGGCATTATTGATTCACAGCAACCCTAGAAGGCAGGCGCTACTAAGATTCCCTTTTGACAGATGAAAAAACTGTGGCACTCCCTAAGCTCCCCAGGGAGTGGCAAGAGGTGCTGGCACAGCTCAGCTCAGTTCACAGCCACGGGTGGCAAGGTCTCCCAGGCCTCCAGTACCACCCCTGTAGGTACCCAGCTTCTTGATCTATACATGAGGTCAATACGACCACAATCACCCATTTCACTGCCACAGGCTGGGTCACAGTCAAGGTATTCCACCAACTGGCCATGTGGCCTTGGATGAATGACTCCCTCCCAGGGCCTCAGAATCCCCTCTGTCCAAGGAAGCAGCTGAACACACTTGTTTGCAAGGATTCTCTGCCCCTGATGTTTTCAGAAGATAATAATGACAACAGATAGCCTTTGTTGAGTGCTAAATATGAACCAGGCATAATGCTAAGCACTTTATAAGCTTTAATTCCTGTAATGCTTCCAACAGTCTTTATGAGGCAGAGTCTATTATTATCCCTTTTTTGCAAATGAAAAGGTACATTCAGAAAGGGTAAATCACTTGCTCAAGGTCACCAAGCTGGTAAGTAGCAAAACTGGTTGTTGAATCCAGGCCCCAGAGTTCAATAGGCAAGAGAAAGCAGCAGATTAAATGTCATGTCATTGCAGCTCTGTTAAGCAGGCTGCATCCAACTTAGAGTTGCCACACTAAATCCTGAGGTCCCAGACAAAGCCATGGGTCTGTGAAACTCAGGAAAGAAGACCCCAGTATTTCTCCCAAAGGATGAGGAAATGTTCTCGGCCTCCGTTGTGAAGATCAGAGGGAAAAGGATTCCAATGCCCCACTTAGGAGACACCTGACAGATGGTCAGATTGCGTGGGCTGGTTTGATCTTATGGGTTCATTATATTTGGGATAGTTTTGATTAGTTCACGGCCAGGGCACTCCAGTTGCCAATTATTTACTATTGCCCTGATAGAGAGGAGAGTGTCTTGTTTGCAAATATTAATATTTAGTAGTTGGACAATCTTCTCAAAGGAGTTTGGGGGATATTCTTAGAAAATAATAGACAGCTCCCTGGCTTGGGTAGATAACCAAGCAATGTGCTTCATGGCCCTTCAAAGTCCTGCAGAGGCTCCAGGATCTCATAAATACTGCTAGATCAGTTGCTCGTTTGGAGAAAGTGATAAGTCAAAACCACCAGAAGAGTTCTATATTAGAAACATATTTTTGCCAGGTGAGCTTTGCCATTCCCTTGTTCAGTTACTCTATCTTGGTTTCCTTTGGGGAACTAGCTCTCCCTCCCCACTTACTGTTGGTGGGACTGTTCATCAGGGTGCTCCATCCTCCCAGGCCAAGGGAGGACCATGTGACCCATGGAGGCTGCTCAGATGCTCGCTTGGAATATGAATCCTAAATCAAGACACAATGACAGAAAACAGCACAGGTGCACCCCAAACAGTGCCTTCAAGGGAGCCACCCTGGTTTCAAATATTTCTGAGACTCAGCTATTTAGCCTTTTTCTTCAATAGTTGCATTTTCTGAAGTTATCCAGAGTCTGTTTCTGATGCTGTAACAAAAGCAACAACAAAAAAAGCCAAACAAACCCGAAACCCCTTATTCACATAGGGGTCAATATCAAATGAATGTCAGGGCTGTTTACTTAAAAGCTTTTAATCCTGAAAGATAGATCCTTCCTCTCTGGTTCAGCCTCCCTCATCCACAGAACCCAGGTCCTTCCATTTCCTTCCAGAGCTTCCCGGATCAGGGTAGAAAAGGGCTCCTGTCAATGTGCTAAGCTTTACCTTGAGGGATGAGTGAGGACACCCTTTAAATTACCTATAAAACCCTTTGATTCACTCAGCAGAGGTTGCCATGGGCAATTTGCTAAGCTTATTGATTATTTTCTGTTTAAATTAAAGTTTGATGTCCTGGAACAGGCTGTGCAGTGTATGGAGTTAATGGAAAAGGTTGAGATCCTGGGGAGAGACACTCGCTGGGGAAATGGAGGGTATTCAAGGGGAAAACAGAGAGCCTATGAAGAGGAGATTGTCAGTGCCACATTGTAGTAAATATGATGGCGATAAAAAAGATAGAGAATGGAATTCTTTTATGGAGAAGGGTAGCTTCTTGGACATTTAAAGCCTCAGGGAGACAGTGGGAAAAATGTATTTACTCCACAAATATTTGTTGCATTTGTACTTGTTATATGCCAGGTATTGTGCTGGGCATCAGGGACAAATAGCGTGGAAGGTATGATCTTTGCCCTGTGCTTAAAATCAGTGCTTCTGAAAGTGTGGTTCCTGGTGGGGCAACATCCCCACTAACTGGAAATGTGTTAGGAGTGCAAATTCTCAAGTCCCACCTCAAACCTAGGGCTTCCCAGGTGGTGGTAGTAGTAAAGAACACGCCTGCCATTGCAGGAGACGTGAGAGACCTGGGTTCGATCCTGGGTGGGGAAAATCCCATGGAGGAAGGAATGGCAACCCACTGCAGTATTCTTGCCTGGAGAATCCCATGGATAGAGAAGTCTGGCGGGCTACAGTCCATAGGGTCGCACAGAGTCAGATACAACTGAAGCAAATTAGCACGCACCTCAAACCTACTGAATCGAAACTACGGACATGGGGCCCAGTCCCTTCCAGGTGAATCTGATGCGTGCTAAGGCTTGAAAACCACTGCTCTAGACCCTCAGGGCTCTGAGGAGTGGAGCTCAGTTTGCATTGATTTTTTTTTTATGCCCAACATCTGTTGAGTATTTATCATTGCCAGGTTTTGTGCTAAGCATGACATATAGGTTTCATTTCACCCTCATGACAACCTTTTTTTAAAGGATGAAATGGAGGTACACTGGAATTAAGTGGGATTGATAGAATTCAAATGCAAGAATTAATCACCCTACCCTACTGTCTCCCCAACACCAAATACAAGCTCTATGATTCATCCTGTCCTGATTAAAGCCAATCTTCAGATAGACACAGAACCCTGGTTTTCTCCAGATGAACTATATGGCAGAGTTGGGTTTTAGATGCTTGGGAAGTAAAAGAGGAGTAAGAAGTATGAAATGTGGGATGAACTGGGAGAGTAGCATTGACATATATACACTACCATGTGTAAACTAGCTAATGGGAAGTTATTGTATAGAACAGGGAGCTTAGCAAGGTGCTCTGTGATCACCTAGGGTTTGGAATTGGGTGGGGGGGAGGGAGGTTCATAAATATACACATATAGCTGTTTCACTTTGTTGTATAGCAGAAACTAACACAGCATTGTAAAGCAATTATACTCCAGTCAAAAAAAAAGTGTTTAATGGACTTGGGAAGGTGGCAGAGGGCATAATGGGCCCCAAGGAGAAGCTAGTCAACAGTCCCACATGCACAGTTCCGCTTCTCTTATGGGAAGGTAGAATCCACAATCTCCATATATTGATTGAGTATAGGGAAATCTTGTCAATTCAGTCAAAATGAGACTTCATATTATGATACCTAAACCCAAGATCTTTAACTTTTCCACTGTTAGTGTGTGTTGGTTGCCCCACTGCTGCTTGTGACAAAGTCAGTATTTGTTTCATGCAACCACTGAAGCAAATTACCACAAATTGAGTGGCTTAACACAAATTTATATCTTACAGTTTTGGAGGTCAGTTCAGTCTCTCAGTCTTGTCCAACTCTGCGACCCCATGGACTGCAGCACGCCAAGCTTCCCTGTCTATCACCAACTCCCGGAGCTCACTCAAAATCATGGCCATCGAGTCAGGGATGCCATCCAAGCATCTCATCCTCTGTCGTCCCCTTCTACTGCCTTCAATCTTTCCCAGCATCAGGGTCTTTTCCAATGAGTCAGCTCTTCGCATCAGGTGGCCAAAGTATTGGAACTTCAGCTTCAGCATCAGTCCTTCCAATGAATATTCAGGGCTGATTTCCTTTAGGATTGACTGGTTGGATCTCCTTGCAGTCCAAGGGACTCTCAAGAGTTTTCTCCAACTCCATAGTTCAAAAGCATCAATTCTTCAGTGCTCAGCTTTTTTTATGGCCCAACTCTCACATCCATACATAACTACTGGAAAAACCATAGCTTTGACTAGACAGACCTTTGTTGGCAAAGTTTGTCATAGCTTTTCTTCCAAGGAGCAAGCATTTTTTAATTTCATGGCTGCTGTCATCATCTGCAGTGATTTTGGAGCCCCCCAAAATAAACTCTGTCACTGTTTCCATTGTTTCCCAATCTATTTGCCATGAAGTGATGGGACTGGATGCCATGATCTTAGTTTTCTGAATGTTGAGTTTTAAGCCAGCTTTTTCACTTGCCTCTTTGACCTTCATCAAGAGGCTCTTTAGTTCCTCTTTGCTTTCTGCCAGAAGGGTGGTGTCATCTGCATATTTGAGGTTATTGATATTTCTTCCAGCAATCTTGATTCCAGCTTGTGAGTTATCTAGGCTGGCATTTCTCATGATGTACTCTGCATATAAGTTAAATAAACAGGGTGACAATATACAGCTTTGACATACTCCTTTCCCAATTTGGAACCTGTCCATTGTTCCATGTCCAGTTCTAACTGTTGCTTCTTGACCTGCATACAGATTTTGTAGGAGGCAGGTAAGGTGATCTAGTAGTCCCATCTCTTTAAGAATTTTCCACATTTTCTTGTGATCCACACAGTCAAAGGGTTTAGCATAGTCAATGAAACAGAAGTAGATGTTTTTCTGGAATTTTCTTGCTTTTTCTATGATCCATTGGATGTTGGCAATTTGATCTCTGGTTCTTCTGCCTTTTCTAAATCCAGTCTGAACATCTGGAAGTTCTTGGTTCACGTATTGCTGAAGCCTGGCTTGGAGAATTTTGAGCATTACTTCGCCAACATGTGAGATGAGTGCAATTGTGCCGTAGTTTGAACATTCTTTGGCATTGCCTTTCTTTGGGATTGGAATGAAAACTGACCTTTTGGAGGTCAGAAGTCTAAAATCAAGGTGTTGGCAGGCTGTGTTCCTTCTGGAGGCTTCAGGGGTGAACCCATGTCTCTGTTTTCCCAGTGTTTGGAGGCCGCTTTTATCCCTTGGCTTTTGGTCCTCTCCTCCATCTTCTCTGCTGCCATTCTTACATCTCCAACTGACTCTGAGCCTCCTTTGTCCCTCTTATAAGGACCATGGTGATTATATCAGGACCACCTTGATAATCTGGAATAATCTCATCTTCATATTCTAACTTAATCACATCAGCAAAATCCTTTTGCATTGTAAGATAACATATTCAAAGATTCTGGGAATTAGGATGTGAATGTCTTTGCAGAGGCATTATTCTGTCTACCTCACTTTGTGACCCTAGGAAAGGCATTTTTCTTTCTGAAAGACTCCTGCTGCTGCTGCTGCGGCTAAGTCACTTCAGTCGTGCCCAACTCTGTGCGACCCCACAGACAGCAGCCCACCAGGCTCCCCCGTCCCTGGGATTCTCCAGGCAAGAACACTGGAGTGGGTTGCCATTTCCTTTTCCAATGCATGAAAGTGAAAAGTGAAAGCGAAGTCACTCAGTTGTGATGACTCATATCATCATGCAATGTTTGGAAGAGAAGCAATAAGCCCAGGTCCCAAGATGCTCCAGCAATTGTGAACTTAAGAGTCTGCCCACTGAGCTGAGGGTCAAAATGAGCCTCTTTGCCCCCCATGGTAGGTGACAGGTAGGGGCTGCGTGTGCCCACTGGAGGCTGTTATTGCCAGGTCCCTTGATCTGCATTTGTTGGGGATCGAGAACAAAAAGCAGCAGCCGGGTCCACCAGAAGAGAGACATTAAAGTTGATTAAGTGAAGGGGCCAATTAGCGTCTGGCTTCATGCAGTGTGGAGTTAATTAGCCTCTACAAAACAACAACAGCTGCTTTAATGGTGGGGCAGGAGGCCCAGCAGAGGAGCCATGGGAAGAGAAGTGATAGGGTTAGTGCTTAATAACTTGGCTGCAGTGAGCCCTGCTCCACTAAAAATGGAGAACAAAGCCCTGGGCAAACTTTCCTGCCTGCTTGCGCAGACAGTGCCTGGGGCAGAGAACCAGACCCTTCCAGGGTCCTCCCCCCGAGGGGGAGACCAATCTCAGACCTCAGACTTGAGTTTCTTTCTGAGCCTATTAAGCACAGCCTAGTTTACCTTCTAACTCAAATCACTATGCGACAGCTTTTGTCTGGATTCTCAAGTTTATAATTCGCATTGTTTCCTAATGGTGATATTTTTTGCCTTATTCCAAAAGTAATATATATTCTAGGGGGAACATTTGGAAAGTATATAAAAGAGGATAGAAATATCCATCCACCCTGAGATAGATTCTTTTATTCATTAACCATCTATTGTTCACCTGCTAAATGCCAAGACTGTTCAAGGTGTTCAGACAAAGTATACATCAGTTTTGCTGTTTCTCCATGCAAATAGATATGCTCTTTTACAAACTGAACTCACTATGCATGATCTTTAATAACCTACTGTTTAAAGCAATATGTCATGAATATTTTCCCCACCTTGTTAAAGTATACTTTTAAACAACTCAGCCTTTATGGTTTCACTAATTAAGCTACATTTTAGCTCTCCATTTATTTATGCCTTCTTCTTCTTCTTCTAACAAAGTTCTTGAGGGCATAGACAATCGCTCTTTCTCTTTTTAAAATCACTATATTCCTAATACCTAGATGAGAGCCAGGCATGGGGTAGGTACTCACTAAAAATGTGATGAATGATTCAACAAATGGGTAAACAAATGTAACCAGTCACTTTTTATGGGTTACTGGGTTTGCTTTCATTTCCTTTCCATTATAAAAATGTTGTATCAGTTAATATTGGGTTTAACTACAAGTGGCAGAAAATCCTCCAAAGCAGTGACTTAAACAAGATAAAAGTTTGCTTCTCTTTTGAAAAAGTTCAAGAAGTGGGTTCAGGGCTGGTCTAGTGCTTTGCTGGGCTGGTCCAGTGCTTTGCTATCCACTGGCATGGACTCCATTTCCAAAGTTACCCCATTGTTCAAGATGGCCTGAACCCTGTCCAACTACATTCCAGCCAAAAGCAAGGAAAGGAAGGGAAGAGAAGGACATATACTCTTTCTTTCAGGACCCTTCCTGGAAGTCCCATATATGGCTTCTGCTTGCATTCTCATTAGTCAAAATTGGTCACATGAGCCTGTCTAACTGCAAGGGAATCTGGGAAATGTGGTCTTAATTATGCAGCTAACATTCAGGGCTACTGTTAATGAGAAAGAAGGGGAAGGAAACTAGGGAATCATTAATTGGGATGGCTATTGGACTTCTGCATTGACCCCAACCTGTCAAGCTAGCCCTTCCTTTATGTGGCCCTTAACAATTCCAAATGGGGCTCTGGATATCGATCTAGTCAGCCTGGCTTCTTGGACTCAGTCCTGGGGCCAGTGCACCAGGAAGGTTTCAGAGCTTTCATCTCCCTGCTGCAAACTTCATCTTGCCAGTTGACATAGCCATCGCCAAAGATTGACTCAATAAAGCTGCCCCGTTTCCCGGAGGATGTTTTTCCAATTAATGCAAAGAGGAAGTTCCAGCTGTGAGGACAGGAATCGGGTTCTGTCCTGAAACACAGCGATTATTAGTAACAATCAATCAAATGGCCTCTGAGGACAATGGGGAGAAAGCCAGCTCTCAAGGATTCTATGTGGGACAAGGAGGACAGGCTGCCTATAACAAGAGGTGGTGGGGCTCCATCACAATGCTACCAAGCTCCTGAGACAGTGAGGGACTTTGTAACAAGGTTTTACTGCCTGCAGTAAAAATCCTGCCAAAAACACATTCAGGAACGTGCGGGGAGACATGTATTCATTATTGTGCTCCTAGCAGCTATCACAGGAAACCATCTGGGCTTGGTTGGCCTATAAATTTGCAACTTGCAGTTGGGTGGGCTACAGGGACTTGGCCAAGTGGGAAGGCAAGGTGTGAAGTGGATCTGGCAGGTTCCACACACAGGGCTAGCTCAGAGTTGCCATTTCTGGCAGCTACTTTTCTTTTACATTTTTTCATTGTGAAACATATCACACAAGTTTCTATGGTTCAGTTGCTAAGTCGTGTCTGGCTCTTTGAACCCCATGGACTGTGGCTCATCAGGCTCCTCTGTCCATGGGATTTCCCAGGCAAGAATACTAAAGTGAGTTGCCATTTCCTTCTCCAGGGGATCTTCCCGACTCAAGGATCGAACATGCATCTCTTGCATTGGCAGGCGGATGCTTTACCACTGAGCCACCAGGCAAGCCCCAAATCACACATATAGAAAAGTGAACAAAACATAAATATACACTTTAACAAATTATTATAAAGTGCATGCATAGGTAAGCATCACCTTGGTCAAGAAATAGGACATTGCCAGCCCCCCAAAACTTCCATGTGCTATTTCCTAAACACATTGCTGTCTTTCCCCTCAAATATAATAACCTTGACTTTAATGAGTATACCTTTCTTGTCTCACTTTACTGTTGTCACTGAAGTATTCACCCCAAAATGATATAATTCCGTTTGTCTATTTTTGAATCTTCTTTTGTTGTACAGAATCATCAAGTTCATATTCTTTTGTGTCTAGACTTGTTTTTGTGTGTGTATGTATGAGTGCTCAATATTATTTTTTTAATACTTATCCATATTCCCCGTGGACAGAGGAGCCTGGTGGGCTATAGTCCACGGGGTCACAAACAGTCAGACACAACTGAGCAACTAAGCACAGCAGAGCATCGCGTAAGACTCTAGTTTCTTCATTTTCATTCCTGAATTTTATTCCACTTACCTATTTTACTGCTTTGGAACATTTTACTGATCCTGGACATTTGGGTGGTTTTCAGTTTGAGGCTATGACAGACAAAGCTGCGGTGAACATTCTTGTTCATACATCCTTATGCACCTCTGTGTGAGTTTCTCCACAGCTGTGACTCTCAACCTTAATTGTATCAAAAATAGTCAAGAGCCTCTTAAAATTCAAATTCCTGGTCCTTCTCTCTAAAGATTCTCATTCAGTTAAGTCTAGGGTAATGCCCACACAATTTCATTTCCAACATATTGTTAGGTGATAACAGGGAGAAGTTGAAAGCAACTTAAATGTCAGGTAATGGAAGAAGAGATATCATTTTGCCAACAAAGGTCTGTATAATCAAAACTATGGTTTTTCCAGTAGTCATATATGGAAGTGAGAGTTGGTCCATAAAGAAGCCTGAGTGCCGAAGAATTGACGCTTTCAAGCAGTGGTGCTGGAGGAGACTCTTGAGTCCCTTGGACTGCAAGGAGATCAAACCAGTCAATCCCGAAGGAAATCAACCCTGAATATTCATTGGAAGGAATGATGCTAAAGCTCCAATATTTTGGCCACCTGATGAGAAGAGCCGATTCATTGGAAAAGACTCTGATGCTGGGAAACATTGAAGGCAAAAGAATCAGGTAGCAGAAGATGAGATGGTTAGATAGCATCACCAGTTCAATGGACAAGAATCTGAGCAAAGTCCAGGAGATAGTGGAGGACATAGGAGCTGGTGTGCTGCAGTCCATGGGGTTGCAAAGAGTCAGATGTGACTTAGTGACTGAACAACAATGAAGGAATGGATAAGTCAACCATAGAATATTGTGCAATTATTCAAATAAAGACAGAAGCAACATGAATAAGTGAATTAAAATTAATTAATTAATTAATTAATAGTATGATGCTAATTGAAAAAAAGACAACGAATTTCTGTTCATTAAAAGACACCATCATGAGGTTAAAAGACACATCTCAGCAAGGAGAAGATATTTCCACACATATGAATGACAAAGGAACTGTATTCAGAATAGATAAAAGACAGATAATATAATAGAAAAGGGGGCAAAAGATTTGAACAGGCATTTCCTGAAGTAGATATCCAAATAGTTAATAAACACTTGAAAATGTACTTAACGTTTATTGATAATCATGAAAATGCAAGTTAAACCGTGAGGAGATGCCACTGCACACTCAATAGACTGGTTAACATTTAATTCAGATAAAGCCAAGTGTTGGTAAGAATGTAGTGATGGGAATATAAAAGTGGTACAACCACCTCAGAAACTGACATTGTCCAGCAAAGGTGTTACAAGTGCATACACTATAACACAGAAATTCCACTCAAGAGCATACATTCTGGATCAGGTATCAGCAAACTTTTTCTGTCAAAAACCAAATAGTAACTATTATAGGCTTTCAGGGCCAAATTCTCTCTCACAGCTACTCTCAACTCCACTGAGTACTAGCTTGGTCATAGATAATACATAAAGAAATTGGCATAACTGTGTGCCAATAAAACTTTATTTACGGACACTGAAATACAAAGACAAAAATAAATCTATCTGTAAGGGAAGAAAAATGCATTGGAAAAATACTGGAAGGAATTACAATGATGCTAAGAGTAGTTATGAATATGGGTGGTATTTCCTTTTTTCTATTTTCTAAACCTTTGGTAATGTCATTATATAAATTTATAGTCAAATTGAGTTAAATAAGTTAGAGAGCCACTTCCTGTTAGTAACTGACTCCTGTTTTCAGTACCTGTTATGTATCTGGCAAGATGCTAAATGCCTTATGTATGTGATCTAGTTTAATCTCCAGAGCCCTTGTGGGAGGAGTGTTTTCAGATTATTGTCCCCTTGTAAATAAGAGGAGGAGGAGGAGGCTTAGGAGGGCAGGAACTTCCCCCTAGTTACACAGGGAGAGCAGAGCTGGCACACAAACGTGGATCCACCACGCCCTCTGGTCTGCACCACTAGACCAGCCTGCTTCCACTTGCTAGAGCCGTGGTCCCCAAACTGGCGCCTGGACCAGTTCCGTGGAAGACAGTTTTCCCGCAGACCAGGTGGATGGGGGACCGTTTTAGGATGACTCAAGTGCATTGCATTGATTGTGTACTTTATTTCCATTAGTTTATATCAGCTCCACTTCAGATCATCAAGAATTCGATCCTGGAGGCTGGTGACTCCTGTGCTAGAGAACCGTGGCATCTTTCAGAGGGAAATGAGGTTAAGAATGGTTGAAGTGCAGTTCTACCCGAAGAAAGTAGGTCATTAGCTTTTAGAAACCCCTGGCCCAGTGCCTCTGATTCTCAATCCCGTCTCATGTGAACGAGCCAGGTAATTTTAGACGGTGCCCGAATCCTGCTGAGCCCCAGCTTAGTCTCCTGTCGAATGCAACGACGCAGCCCACCTCGGAAGTGGTTGCGTTGATGAATGAGATAATATATAACCCGCGTCCTTCCAAAAGGAGGCACTTGTTAATTTATTTCCCTCCACCCAAGGACACAGGAAACTTTAAGAAGCCCCAGCCTTTTCCTGTCACTTGGTCTCTGGTTATTGTCCTGGGTGTAATGGAGTGGAAAACTCTATACATGGCTCCCTCTGACAGTGAATTTCTAATCTTAGAAAACTTAATGGTTTTTGTCAACCTGATTGTCCAGTGAGAGCGGATTAGGAGAATGACTTCCTTGTCACTGGGAAGTTGACTTGCTTCACAGCGTTTTTCCTGGTGCCAGTGGGAGGCACGATCGATACAACACAGACTTAAATACTTACCTGTGGTTTCGAAGTGAGGACAAAGGTTGGGTGTTCCATTTATGTGCCTTCCACCATTTCCATGTAGACCCAGGCGTGATGTGCATTAAAGCGGTTTAGGCGGGCGACCCGCAGCTCTGCAGTCTGAAGGGCAGACCAGAAATCGAGCAGTTGCTTCCTCCTGACCAGCGAAGCACAGGCCCCTCAGGCTCAGGCTGGGTTTGTCTTTTCTTGCTCTGTTTTTCCCGTCTGGGAAAGGAGGGTCCATTAGTTACTGTCTGTGCTACAGGGGAAGGATGGCCTTGCTTTTTTCTGTATCAGGACATCCCAGACATCATGCACTGGGGCAAAAATGGATGGTGACTGCTAATGGAGATGCAGTTTCAAATCCCTACCCACTGTCTGCCTATCGCCAGGAGCGTCTCTCACACCAGGCTACTCTCTAAAGCAGATGGAACTCAGGAAGCCTCAGCCAGAATTTAGTCACCCAGGGAAACTCCTGCCCTGTCCAGGGAAGCCCTCTCAGTCCTGGAGGGCAAAACAAAGCCTCATCTTATTTGAGGCACTTAAAATGATGTCATTTTCTCTGGGATATCAGATGAGGCAGGTCCCCTGTACTTTTACTTCGTCTACTTATTTTAACTAGAAATAAATCAGTATTTACATCATTAGAATGTAATCTTCCTGAAGGCAAAGCTGTCTACATGCTTTGTTCACTGCTGAACCGCAGTGCTTAGAAACACTTGTGCCATGTGGTAGGTACTCAGTAAATACTCGTTAAATACATGAATCAATAAATCAGTTATATATAATTACTTGTTTATGTCCTGTCTCCCCTACTTATGAGAGAACCTCCATGAAAGAAGGAATTGTGTTTATCTTATTCATCCTATATTCTTAGGACCCAGATGAGAACCTGACACATAGTAGGTGCTCAATAAACACTGAAGAATAATAAAGTATTTTAAATTTTTATATTAAATTAATGATAAAAATTTTATTCATGTAACAAACGGTATCACAGTTATTTTTAGAAAAACAGAGTAAGGTAAAAGACGTATCTCCCACCACTCTTAAGCAGCTACTTTAATTATTTTGATGTTTTTCCTTTCAGGGTTTTTCCACTGTGTGTTTTACACATAATTTTAATCAGGTCACTTTAAGTGCACACGCGTGCACACACACACGCACATCAACAGCTGTCCAGGTGGCAGGGATTTTTATGAATTTAAGAGCAGGAAGGGAGGACTGGATGAATAATGTCTCTCTTATTGTTATAATTAATTGTTGGTCCTACAATGGGATTGATAGCATCATGGGAACAGCCAGGGAGAAGCATTGCTCACTAAAGGTTTACCCCTGGGGTCAAGGCAAATCTGGCTATGGAAAAATTTTCAGGTTAGAAATAATCCACAGGAAAAATGCTTTATTTTTATGCTCACAAATCAGGGAAACTTGCCGTGGCCACTGCTAACCCTAAACTGGTTATATACACTGCTGTGGGCTTAGTGGCTCAGGGCTCATTTCTCAGGCTTTTTTATTTGGATCATTATGTAGAAATCAACCCAGTTTCTATCTTTAAGCCCCTAGTGCTACAGTGCCAACAAGTGACTCGGACTGTATTTATAGAAGTGAGGAAACCACTGTATACTTTAAAAAACAAAACAAATCCACACCCTGCTCTGTTATTTTCAAAATACCTTTCTGAATGTTTAGAGGAAAAAGGGTCTACTCCCTGTAAGATGCAGCCCATAATAGTAGAAAGCCTATTAGGTTACAATGAGGAAAATTCATGCAAATTCCTTATTGATAAATACGGTAGACAGGAAGTTGAGTGAACAAATTATCTATTGTTAGAGGGACTACTTTGGGGCTTGGATACAGACTGTGTTGACTGGCGGATAAGAGATTTATCTTGATCTGGATCTTTTGTCTTTTTTTCTGTTCCTTATCTGCAATAGCAAACAGGAGTAAATGGTGAAGGGAGGGGATTTATTTGAGATGAATAAAACAACGCTCTTTCAGGAGATGGTTCAGTGCAGCGGTCCTCAACATTTCTGGCACCAGGGACTGGTTTCTTGGAAGTCAGTTTTTTAAAAAACAATTTTTATTTATTTATTCATTTTTATTTTTGGCTGTGTTAGATCTTCATTAGAGCCCACTATGACTCAGATGGTAAAGAATCTGTCTGAAATGCAGGTTCAATCCCTAGATTGGGAAGATCCCCTGGAGAAGGGAATGGCAACCCACTCCACTATTCTTGCCTGGAAAATTCGAGCCACCAGGGAAGCCCTGTGAAAGACAGTTTTTCCATGGATGGGGTGGGAGGATGGTTTTGGAAAGATTCAAGTGCCTTACATTTATTGTGCACTTTATTTCTATTATCATTACATCAGCTACACCTCAGATTATCAGGGACTAGATCCCAAAGGCTGGGGACCCCTGGTTTAGTGGAAAGGCAGATGAACTGCGTGCTGGTTTCTAGCTCTCTGACCACCTTAATGTGTGAACCTGGTCACTCTTCTGGGAGCTGGGTATGACAGTGACCTCATCTCATCTTCACAGAGTTGTTTGGAGGATCAAATAAAACCCTGGCAGTGGAAGCACTTTGAAAACATGTAGTTAAATGGTCTTTAAATGAGTGGTAAGGCTCAACATTGCAGGAGGAAGCCATACTATTGAAAAGCGCTGGTGAGGAGCTTCGATATTCAAGCTCCAGCAGCCATAAAGGAGAGAAACTGAGACCAGCTGAGAACTTGGGACTTTTGTATATTGGAGGCACAGAAGGAGAGAGAGAGAGCAGTTTTCTCAAGCATTCAAAGGATTGCCCCTGCGTGCTAAGTCACTTCATTCATGTCTGACTCTTTGCAACCCTATGGACTGTAGCCTGCCAGGCTCCTCTATCCATGGGGATTCTCCAGGAAAGAATACTGGAGTGGGTTGCTGTGCCCTCCTCCGGGGGATCTTCCAGACCCAGGGATCAAACTCTGGGTCTATCCAGCATTAGGAGGCAGGCTCTTTACCACTAGAACCACCTGGGAAGCCCAAAGAATGACAGAAAAATTTCAGTAGTAACCAGCTGTGTGTGCGTGCTAAGAAACTTCAGTGTCTGACTCTGCAACACTATGGACAATAGCCCATACTTGATAACAGTTGAGTTAAATGGGAAAGAGCATGTGTATTTGTTTCTACTTCTCTGATTTTTCCTTTCTAAGATGTTGATGTTATTTATAAAATGAAGACGGGAAGAGATGTCCATTTAAGCAGAAATTCTAAGAAAATTACATTTCTAGAGTTAAATAGTAAACTTTGTCTTACTTTCCCCAGTTGTTAATAACTGAAACAGCTGGATCTGTTAAACAATATACTACCTTCAAATAGGCTTATTGTATTCACTTATCCATTCAACAAAGATGAACTGAGTATCCAGCTGAATGTACATGGGAGAAATAATTTGCTTCTCTAGGGCAGTTCTTATAGTCCCAAACCCACTGGGCATTGCAAAGTTTCCCAAGAAGAAACTAATAAAGAAATTGCAAGATCAAACCACCATTCAGAATTCAGAAAAGAAACATCAAATGCAGTTGCAGGGACTGATGACACATATTTTCTGCTCTTTCCTGGACACACAGAGGGACTACATTTCCCCAGTTTCCCTTGCATGTGACAATAGCCACAGGACTGTATTCTACACAAGGAATAAGAAGCTGCTCACCGCTTTCAAGTCTGGCCCATAAAATCCTCTCCCACAATGCTCTTTACTTGTCCAGCTGGCTAAAATCCAGGGGACCTCACATGTTGAAGATGGCAGAACCTCCATCAGTCTGGATCCCTGAATGACTGCACAGAAGAAGCCTGCCCTGTGAGCTCTTCACCAAGCCAGTGCCCTTATGAGAACATGAAGTCAATCTCAATTATGTTGTGTCATTAGGCTTTTGGGGTCTGTTTGTTCAGCAGTTATACTAATTAAACTAATTCATATGGCAACCAAGTCTTCACATTTTAGGCCTATAAGAAGGAAGAAATCAGGAACTGTAACAAATATCAACAATGGGTGCTTTTGCTGTCATTAAAAATTGAAATTTTTAATGGCATTCTTAGTCTGATTATTCCAGGGACTTGCCTTCTAGGAGAATCATCTGCACTTTTCTCTGCCTTGGTGTTTCCATAGCAAGAGAGTAGATTTAGATATAGATATAGTTATATAAATATAAAGATATTTTTGAAGGTATAGTATAAACATAGACTCTTTGAAGGGTAGATGGATGCAGATACAAAAGCAGAGCGTAAGACATCAGAAAGAACCTGGCTTTCGGTATCTCTGATCATTTCTCCGCCAACCCAGCCCTGCCAGGGTATCCACAGTGA
Organism: Okapia johnstoni; assembly: GCA_024291935.2. Classification (NCBI taxonomy): domain Eukaryota; kingdom Metazoa; phylum Chordata; class Mammalia; order Artiodactyla; family Giraffidae; genus Okapia; species Okapia johnstoni. The sequence goes on from CM044325.1 coordinate 15,183,181, forward strand.
TGTCAGGCCTCTGTAGCCCGAGTCTTACCCAAGCCCTGGGCCAGTGGGAGCCTGGCCTCATACCACACCAGGAACCTGCTATCTATCAATGAGCAAACTTGTGCCAGAAAATAGGCTCTCTTCAGTTGCTTCAGCTTTCAGTTAGGATGCTTTGGTTGAAAGTGATAGAAAATGCAAACCAAGCTGATTTCTGCTAATAGGGAGTTTGTTAATATATGCAACTGAAAACCCAGGACCAGGGACTAGCTCCAGGAAGAGCTGGATTCAAGGGCTCCAACAGCATCATTAGAAACTGTCTCCTCTTTGTTCTACTCTTTTTCTTCCTTCAGTCTCCATTTTGCCTGGTCACAAATGGTTGCAGCAACATCAGCTACCTAAGGTAACTTCTCCTCTGAACCAATCCCAGTGGCCAGAGAGTCACAGTGCTTTGATTGGCCAGGTTTGGTCATGTGGTCTACTCTGGTGGCTGGATGTGAGAACTCTGCACAGATGGCAGAGACTGAAAGCAGGGAAGAGATGGCTTCCTGGGGGAATGGCAAGGGCTATTACCAAGAAAGGGAGGATGAGTGCCTAAGAGGCAAACCTTACTGGTTACAGAGAGGTTAAGGTCATAAGCACTGTGCTGTGCCTTTCTGCCTCTTTGCTCCCTGTGGTGCAAACCCACCTCCCTGCCTCTTCTAGAACCTAGCAAGAGAGACCAGAGCCCTAGTTCTGAACCCCAGCAGCAGGCTACATATCCTGTCCCACTTGCTTGATCCTTTGCTCAGCACTGGTTTCTAGGTTTCCCTAATCCTGCAGGAGACCAGGGGCGGGGATGGGCATCTTTGGGCTCTGTAGCAGAATTCCTGCCTGTGCATCTTGCTACTGGCTTCTCTCACTGCTCTTCTTTCTGATCTCTGGGGCCATCCAGTCTGCCTGCTCCATCAGGTTGGGTTCCTTGGTCATCATCATCTGCCTACATTGCACTTGGGTTTTGCTCATGCTCTTTTGGACATAATTGTCAAGTTCTCAAGAGATGAGCTTCCATCTGTTTGGTCTTGTGGTATTTCTGGTTCCAGCTTTCCTTCTTCTCCCATCCTCAGCCCCACCTGCTCCCACAACCAGCCCTCCTCTGTACTTCAGACACCTCTAGATTTTGTCAGCCTGACAGGCTCCTGGGATGGGAGGCCTGGGAGTCTAGCAGCTCTGAGAGGGACAGTCAAGTGTCTTCTGGACCTCCCTGGGCCAGAGGCACATTCTCTACAATTGGACTAGAGCTCTGACCTTGTGACCCTTCTCTGGCCTTATAAAGTGGGAAGACTGGTACTGTTTGTAGATCTGAAAATAAAATCACTTTTAATGCATATGTGTTATAGCTCATCAGCACACAGGCCTGAAGACAGCTCATGAACAGAAAATATCCTAAGTCCTGACTTGGTTGGAAGTGAAGGAAATACTGTGGGTTTCCTGGAGGTCTGTGGTAGGAGCCATCCCATGGGGGCAGGGCCTTCTTCGTCGATTGTGGGGGGATTCAGGATGCTTCTTTGAAAACCATCTTGAGCCTGTTAGGTTTCAGGAAAAAGGGGAAAATGTTCCTTATTTGGAAACTAATGAAAACACTTATAAAGATAAGAATAATGGTATTTTATTGAGGCTTTTCCGTAATATTAATATGTTCCAGGCATGTTAGAAGCCCTTGACATATCTCATTTGCCATGAATCCTTACAACACTTTCATGAGATGGTGTTATAATCTCTACCTTTTATAGGTAAGAGGTAGGAAGATTGAGAAGGCAAAATAATGTATCCACAGCTACACAACTAGTAAGTGATAAGGACTAAGGTTCAAATACAACCATTCTCACACTAGGGGCTTCATCAAAGTGCTTAGTTTTAGAAGAGGTTCAGGCTTTATAAAGGGCTTACATGAGCTGGGGACAGTGCCAGGTTGAAAACACCAAATCAAAGCAGAAAGGACAACAGGTTGTCAGGCTGGTCCTCAATTAGAGATTAGGCTCAGCCAATGTCACACACAGGGACAAAGACAGACCAGGAACCCCAGTGCTCAGAAAATCAGGTTGCCAAAGTTGGAATAACAAGTGCAGGAGGCCCGAGGCTGGGGCGGAGGGCAGGGCCAGAGGGAAAGGTGATCTGCCAGGAGCCAACTGACCTGGCTCTGAATGCGCGGATGTTTCTCCCCTCCAGTGTGTATCTTGGCTCACAGTTCAATCCCTTTGTGCTGAATCAGGATCTCAAGGCACAGTTCATGGAGGGTTGGGAGGGGGCAGAAGTGGTCAGCCAGAACTCAGAGACCACATCAAAGTATTTTCTGGGTTGAGTGTCCCACCACAAGGCCACACAACGCCAGGGGGACTCTGTGAGATATTTAAGGTGTGTGCAGAAGAAAGAAATGGGAAACAAGAAGATGAGAATTTGCAGGAGGGCAAGAGCAGAGAAAGACAACACCGAGGCGATTGTGATGGGAGGTCAGAGGATCGAGCTTTGTCATTTACTGCCTTGCCCCACAGTACTGCTCCCAGAAACCTGTTCAGGGGTCAAGGTGGGAGGGCAGGCTGTACTGAACAACCTGGGCTTCCTTCCTCCACATTTGCCCACTCTTTTGAACATTTGAACAAATTTTGAGTATAAAATATCTCTCCCTAGGCAGGAAGAATTCTAGTAATAAGGTGCCTGGAGTTAGTTATGACACTGAAGCCTCTCACAGGAAGGAAATATTTTTTTATGTCATCATAAAACTGCTCAACTCCTCTAAACCTGCTGTGGAAATGGTGACTCTGAGGACAGAGTGGAGATAAGAGCGTCTGACCTGAAGCTGAGGCAGAAGGGAAAGGTAGGGACACAGGTCCCCCCCAGCTCAGAGTCACACTGGCTTTTCTACTGCATCCCAAGTCAATAGGAAAAAACAACACAAGTCAGTCAGAGAGGAAAATAAAAGGACAAATGGAAGTCCCTGGACTAGGCCCAGCCCGGTCCGGAGGAATTACGCCTGTAGGATCTCCCAGGAATCAGTTGTCTCCCTGGTAGGGGCTGAGTCATCTTGGGTGACTGCCCCCTCTGAGCCTCTATTCCCTCATGAAGTTGGGGAAAACAATGCCCATCTCCCAGTGGTTTGAGGCTCAGAGCCAGAGAGGGCAAAACACTGCTGGTGAAGCTCAAAGTTTTGTATCTAAAGATATTATTACACAGTTGTCCCACCCAGAGCCTTAATGGTACGTTCCCTTCCAGAGATGCAGCTTTGAGGGTCTTTGTCACACAGGCCCTGGAGACAGAGGTGAATAAGGCAGGGGCCTGCCCACCAGGGCACACAGTGAGCAGGGAAAACAAGACAGGCAGACACCATTTGAATCAACACGAAATGTGTTGGGATGAATGAGCAGCTCTGGGTGCTCTCAAGAGTGAAGAGTGTCCACCTAGGGGATACAGCAGATCAGCATAAGACCTGGGCTTTGAAGGGTGAGCAGGATGTTATTGGACAAAAAGTAATTAGTAGAGAAAGGGAATTTTATGAAGAAGGAGCTACATGAACAAAAGTATAGTGGTTTGATATGACCCAGAGATTATGAGCAACATGAATGGTCTAAAAGGCTGGAGAATATAGTACATAATGGGCAGTGACAAGAGGGAGGTGAGAAAGGCAAGCTGGTCAAGGCTTAGAAGTGGTTAATACAACCAAGAATGATCCCATGAAAGTAAGAATGCTATCCCAGAGGACTTCCTGTGATGGAAATGTTCTGTATTTGCACTGTCCAATGTGGTAGCCAGTTGGCCTTGTGTGGTTTGTTATTGTTCAGTCACTCAGTAATGTCTGATTCTTTGCAACCCCATGGACTTGGAGCACACCAAGAATCTCTGTCTTTCACTATCTCCCAGAGTTTGCTTAAATTCATGTCCATTAGGTTGGGGAGGCTATCTAACCATCTCATCCTCTGTAACCCTCTTCTCCTTTTGCCTTCAATCTTTCCTAGCCTTCAGTCTTTCCCAGAATCAGAGTCTTTTCCAATGAGTTGGCTCTTCACATCAGGTGGCCAAAGTACTGAAGCTTCAGCTTTAGCATCAGTCCTTCCAATGAATATTCAGGGTTGATTTCCTTTAGGATTGACTGGCTTGGTCTCCTTGCAGTCCAAGGGACTCTCTAGAGTCTTCTCTTGTGTGGCTATGCTTTGTTGCTCAGTCGTGTTCAACTCTTTGCGACCCCATGGACCCCACCAGGCTCCTCTGTCCATGGAGATTCTCCAGGCAAGAATACTGGAGTGGGTTGCCATTTCCTCCTCCAGGGGATCTTCCCAACCCAGGGATCGAACCCAGATCTCCCACATTGCAGGATTCTTTACTCTCTGAGCCACCAGGGAAGCCCTTGTGTGGCTACTGAGCACTCAACATGGAGTTAGTATGACTGAGAGATGAAACTTTTAGTTTCAGTTAATTTCAGTGTCAGTTTATGTAGCTCCATGTGACTAGTGGCTATGATACTGGTCAGTGTTACCATCAAACTTATGACAATTACTTCGAGTGTATAGAGGGAGCCCTCAAGATCCCCATCTTGCTGTTCTGTCCTCAGCCCCTACAACGCGAGCTCCTAAGCCAGCCATTGTTGTGATCATGCAGCCAAGTGGTTGAGTTGGGCTGAAACACAGCTTGTTTCCTGCTTGCCAAGCTGTGGCCCAAGATGTGGTTGTGTCTGCTTGGAGGAAGTGGCAGCTTTAAAAAAATTCTTCCAAAGGCACCATGTGGACTAGCAGCAGCCCTGATCCTGCCCTCGGTGGCCTCTCTGCAGGCAGAGTCAGGTTTCCTCTCTGCTTCTACTTCCTGGAGCTCCTGGTTCAGGTGAGCATCCCTGGGGCATGACTCGGACGGGGCATGCTGGGTGCTGGCTGGTACTCAGGAACGCTCCCGTGAGGTGCTGAGGCCAGGCTCTCATTAAGAATGTCAGTGTCAGGTTCTACTCTGCAGCCCTACCTGTCTGCAAGCAGGTCACTTGTCCTGAACTTGGGAAGAGGTAATGGGAGGCTCTGACTCTGGCCACAGGTTAAAAGCAAGGTCATTATTCAGCTTTACCTGGCATAAAACATATTTTGCAATTTAATTCCCACCTGGCCTCCTGGTCTAGTTCTCAGTAGTTTCTAATACAAAAGAGAAGAGGAGGAAAGGTAAGCCATTAAGTTCCTCCAAAACCTCCTCGCCTCCCAACCAAAAGGACATGGATTGTACTTTCTAGTCTTGAACACAAAACAGTAACATATTCATGAGCCAACATGTCCATTCATGATTCCCTGCTCTAGAACATAGGCACAAGCTTTCTGAGTTGGAAGGAATATTGAATTCTAAAATCTCATCATAAGATGAGGAAATTTGGGTCCCAGGGAAGTTTGATGACTCGGTCAAGGCCATGCAGAGATGAGAGGAAGGTATGACTGGATTCCAGTTCTCCTAACTCAGTCCAGTCCTGATTATAAAAATCAGATTGCAAACCGGAGGCAATGGGTTGAAGTTAGCTTGCTGTTTTTTTGTCATTGTTGTTTGCTTGTACACAGTGTTGGCCCATGCAAGGTTTTAAAAATATTTTTGAATCATTTGCCAATATTTAAAAATCAGATGAATTCCTTTCGAAATCCCTATTGGCTATCATCTGAGGGCCTGTAATTCTACATGGCAGCAAGGGCATATAGCGAAGTAGTGCCTGATCCTGCCAAAAGAGAGGTAAAAGTGAGAGGGGGAAGATGTAGACCGTTTCAGAAGCTGGTCAGCCAAGGCCACATCAAACTGATCCCAAAGTAATATATGCTGCTTTGAAAATGCTAGGTTAGTGATTTGCTACTGCTTACTTTGAGTTTCAGTTTGTAGATGTTCAAACAAAATAGAGATCTTAGAAATCACCTGGTTGAGCCGAATTTATTTTTTTTTTTTACAGATGAGTGTTATGTGTCTAAACCACTGTGCGTCTAAGCCTGCAGATAAAACAGGATCACAGGGAGTTGTAACCAGGTAGGATTTTACAGGCTTCCCTGGCTCCAGCTCTGCAGGGGGCTCCAGATCCATCACATTTCCCCCTAAAGTAGTTTTGGCAAAAAATTTCCTAGGAATATTTCTTATGGACTCTGTAGTGACAGCACTGATGTCTGCACCAAACACATTGATGTCCAACTTGGCACATAACAAGCTTTCATTCAATAAATTTGTTGAACAAGTGAATGCATCTGTGGGTCAAAATTGGGTGTAGCTTCCTTATACATGTTGCTATTTTCAGTACATAATCTTTTCAAATTAATATTGATGAATCTTGACAAAATCCTGATATCTCTGTCAATTATAATCTGTTCTTTAAACAGATGTGACATTGCTCTGATTTGGAGCAGCAGAGAATCAGAGCACTGGTGTTATGTTTTTCAGGATGTATTTTGCAGTCTCATAAAATATTAATATTTTAATTGCCCCCAAATGAAAACTAAATAAATCTTCACACCACTAGGTAGGATATCAGCAGGGAGGAAAAAAAAAACACAAAACAAAACTAAAAACAAACCAAAAACACCATGCTGTTGCCCAAACCAAGGCAATCATCTTTTGAAGCCACCAGTACCATCTTTGCTCACAGCCAAGGAGCTGGCGCTGATGTCTTACATCTTTCTATTCCCCAGATATTTGAGTGAGAAACCTTTGATTCAATTTGTACTCACTCTTATTATAGCTCTCTTGTTCCAGGGCTCTTTTGTGGATGCCTTAGTTATCCTCAGAAACAATTCTGCCCTCTCTCCACTGTTACCCCTTGTCCTTGAATTGGACAAATATCCCTCAACTTTGCCACTCCCTGAGACAAGTCATCTTCTGAGAAGCAGCTTAGTTCTGCAGGTAATTGGATCCTGGGGCAGGGATGGTACCCAGTCCTCCAGTCTGGTTCCAACATGTCTGGATGCAGCTTAAGCTATGTTATCTGATACATAAAGGTGGTAACACATTGGAATGCTTTGCTCTTTCTTTGCTGCTGTCTTCTAGAGCAGTGCAGGGACCTTGCTTATCTCCACTTCACGTGGGAGTTATTGCTGATTTGATCACTGTACAAAAATGAGGTTATACAAGTCCAGCTCTTTGTGAAACCCATGGACTGTAGTCCACCAGGCTCCTCTGTCCATAGCATTATCCCAGCAAGAGTACTTGAGTGGGTTTCCAGTTTCTTCTCCAGGGGATATTCCCAACCCAGGATCGAACCCAAGTCTCCCATGTTGCAGGGAGATTCCTTACCATCTGAGCCACCAGGGAAGCCCATACCAATTTGAAAGCCTTTGTCAACTAAAAGCTTTTTCTCCATAAACATCAATACACTAGAGAGAAATCTCCACAGTGAAAACTCTTTTTTTAATTTTTTAAAAATTAAGTCTCAGGTTGCATAGAGGGGCAATAAGTTACCACCACTTACTATGTGCCAGAAATTATACCAATTCTGTGTCTTACTAAATCCTCACAACAGCCTGAAGAGGGCTTTATAATCCCCATTTATAGATGAACAGTGGAGATTCCATGAGTAGAGTGGCTTGCTTGTATAAAGGGCTGAGCCAGAATTCAAATTAAGGTTTTTCTAACTACAGCGTCCTTTTTTTAGTGTTGCCTCTCCAGAGAGATTTTTTTCCTTAAAGCACCCCCAAAGCACACAAAACAGCCTTCTTCTCTGTGTGTTACCACCGAGAGCTCATAAAACAACATATTCCCACCGTAGTCTGAGACTTTGCAAAATGCACATATAACTAACTGGGAAAATATAATGTTTGAACCATCTCAGTAGAGAGAACCTCAAAGCGATAAGCCCATGGCAAATGCCATCTGATCGCCCAGCCTAAGGATCAGCCTAAAACTTTCTGTAGGGTGTTACTCTAAAGATAGCCCAAAAGGTCTCATAGCTTCCGGGTTGTTAAAATAACAACTACAGTAGCAGGAATTGAGACCTAAAGATCAGCGGAGTAGAAATGAGGAAGGAAATGGCATGTTAAATGACTACTTTTCCCCAATTGGCCCTATTCTTTCTAGATATAGTCCCAGAACTTGCATAGTTACAGTGGGAGAATTTGATGGATCAAAGGCTGAAAGTTTTCTACCAAGGTTCAGGCTGTTCAAAACTTGAAGTACTTCGAAGTTTGGGGTATAGTAGAATTCCTAGGAAATTTATGCCTCTATCTCTGTTAGGCTGGTTTGACACAAATACCCTCTTAGGAGGCCCTTCACAAGCCACCATGTGTATTCTCCTAGGCCAGTAATCAAGTATGTCCTTGTAGTCTTCTGCTCCAGGGATCTCATTTTAATTCCTGCCTCTTTTTATCCCGTTCTGGTTTCATTAAATTCATCGTCATTTTGGTTCTTTTCTTTCCTTTTTGTTTTCATTTTTACTGGAGTATGATTGCTTTCAGTGCTGTGTTTCTATGGTTCAACGAAGTCAATCAGCTATATATATACATATAGCCCCTCTTTTTTGGATCTTTCTCCCTCTCTCTTCCCATTTTTCTACTTTAGTTCAAAGGAGTTCCCCATTTCCCCACTTCTGAAATTAGTCCTGGAAGGCAAATCCAGTGATTTCCCATCTCCTTTTCCAGGCACACAGGGTGCTCCTTAGCCGAATAAGATCCCCACCCGACCCCCCACCCAGAGAGCCCTGGCAGGCTTTTGGGTTGTAGCAAGAGTAAAGGTTTAGTTTGATGTGGTTAAGCCAGTCATCATGGTGTCTTCAGACTCTCAGCCCCAAACCACTCTGGGGTACATCACCCTCACTTTCCATTTCTCTGGATTATCTTTCATCTGTTCACCGCTAACCCTCACAGCCTCAACCAAGGCTGAACCGGGGGCCAGCAGGGTGGTACGCTTCCTCTCTCGGTTGAAATACTAACTGCTGTGGCTGAAGCCATTCCTTTTCGGACTCATTACAGGGAACAAGAGAAAGAGAAAGCAAGAGTGAGTGCTGCAAAGACTGCTGTTACATGGTTTCCCTTAAGCCCAGAAATAGAAAGCCAGACTTCCGACTTGCAGAGCCTCTGTGCAAACCACCAGACCACACTGCCAGATAAGAAAAATGTTCGATTGTGTCATATTTCCTTCATCAGCACTAGTTTCTGAAAATGCCCCTGAGTTTCAGAGAGCCTGGCCATGATCCTAAGATTAAGAGAAGATGAAAGAGGAGGGAAGAAGGGATCAGATCTTTTTCTTTTCAGGTATAAGTTTATTTTCAACCACAGAAGTAAAGGGAAGGAAAGATTATGAGAGATTAGACGTGAGCTAACTTTATTTGCAAAAGAAATTTCTTATTTGCAAGAGAAATGAATTGGACCTCAACAGGCATTGAGAAAGGGAGCCTGCTAGTTTAAAAAAATGTGTCCTTGGTCTTTTCAATTCCCCTGTTTATTTATTGAGTGCCTACTGTATGCCAAGGGCTGTGCTTATTGCTGCAGATCCAAAGAGAATGAGGCACCTGTTCACAGAAAAAGGAGGCTGGATTAGATTCAGATTCACCTAGATTCCAACTCATGTGCTCAGCACCACCTCCACCACCAAAATAATTTTACTGCACTCCCCCAGAGCAGCTTTGGTGGGCATCTGTGTTGTCATCTGCTGCAGGAAGAGTGATGGCCAGGGTATTTACAAGCTCCTAACTGGATGGTAGGAAGTACCGTCTGCTATAAAAGGTTATTTTTGGACCAGGCTGGGCTGCTTATGCTTGGAAAAGACTTGGAGGGTGAAGCCTGGTGATCTGTCAACCTGGGGTAGGACCTGGCCCAGCAGACAGATGACAAAGGTGGGGGAGGCAGATGACAGACAAGGCTCTCGTGGGGAAGTAGCCATTTCAGGGATGCAAAAACAGCATGGAAACCAGGACCTCAGAAGCCGGTGAGCTCACCAGGGGCACAAAGAAAGGAGAGCCTAATGTGGCTCCAAAGCCCGGGACCAGAGACCGGGTTTGGAGAGCTGCTCATAGGAGCCTTGAGGTGAAGACAAAGGAAGGCGAGGGGACTTCCTTGGTGGTCCAGTGGCTTAAACTTCGTGTGCCCAATGCAGGGAGCCCGAGTTCAATCCCTGGTCAGGGAACTAGACCTTGCATGCCACAAATAGACCCCTGGTGTCCCAACTAAGATCCAGCACAGCTGGAAAAAAAAAAAAAAGACAAAGGAGAGGTAGGAGTCAGGAGTCTCTCTTATCAATATGTAACCAATACAAACCCAGCTACTTATGAGTGACTTCTGTTTGCCTATCCGTGTGCCTTGGGGCTTCCCTGATGGTTCAGACAGTGAAGAATCTGCCTGCAATGAGAGAGACCTGGGTTCAATCCCTGGGTCAGGAAGATCCCCTGGAAAAGGGAATGGCAACCCACTCCAGTATTCTTGCCTGGAGAATCCCATGAACAGAGGAGCTTGGTGGACTACAGTCCATGGGGTTGCAAAGAGTCGGACAAGACTGAGCAACTGAGTTCACACAAACACACATAAACACACACACATATGCGTGCCAGGCCCTGAGGGGTTCAAAGGAAGAGCCAAGTTAGAATTTCACACCTAATGAAGAGCTGATCAAATCCATACACTGAAATTACTGCTGGCTGAGACAATCCTGCATGGGTCACGCAGTACTGGCACTCGCACAAGCTCTTTCTCCTTGCCTTATCTCGTTTAATCCACCCGACAGCCCTGCAAGGTGGGGACCATTGTCCCTGTTTTAGAAATAAGGGTGCTGAGGTTCTGAGAGACTGTGTACCTTATCCGAATTGGTCCAGCTAGTAAGTGGCTGAGCCAGGCTTCAGATCCAAGCCTGTGTTGAGCCTCTGAACTTTCTAGTATAGCCTGCAGCATCCCTGTACTGGAATAATACGGTGCCCCATTGAGCGCATGTGCTTAGATGTTCAGCTGTGTCTGACTCTGAGGGAAAAGTAAATACCAGCCGGAGGTGCAGGAGAGAAGGGCAGCAGGAGGAGCCCTAGGAGTGGGAGGGTGCTTTGCAGGCATGGGGTCAAGGATGGCTTCTTGGAATCAGAGGGTCTGTTGGAGCTGGTTCAAAGCTGTAATCATGAGTCTTCTTCAGTTTCTGAGGCAGAGAAGGAGGGTCTATGTTAGGATGTGAGCCATTCGGCAGTTGCTGTCTGCAGTGGCCCTGCCCTGAAGACACGGGGGTGTCATGCAGAGCACACGTGGTGTGAGAGCTCACGGTGGGAGCCACGCTCCATCCGGTCAGACAGACACCCAGGCGGCCCACAGGCCCAACCCCCAAGCCGTGGGCTTGCAACCCCCTCGCAGAACCACCACTGGCCCCCCCGAGCAGAAGTGAGAAGGAAGTACCTCCTCAGCCCCAGGCTGTGGAGGGGGCCTGGCTGTCCACCAGGGCCTGCAGGTATCCTGGCAGACACAGGAGGTAGCACAGGCCCCAGGCGCTAGGGTGCCAGAGCCTCCCGAGAAGGAACAGGTGCGAAGCAGGGCAATTAGCTGGGAAGGCATCCGGGGGGCAGGCGGCCTAGAGCTGATTGGGGAAGTCACCAGGATTACATCATCGGCCGATGAGTAGGCTTGATTAACTCTCGGATGAGCGCAGTGTCGAGAGGGAACGTTTTTTTCTTCTTCCAGGAGCCAGAAGTGATCGTTAGATTTGTCTTATAAAATAAAACTGTTCCGTAGCAGGGACGAGCCTTTAAGCTTCTCCGGTGTATTTGGCACCCTGGCTTCCCTCTGGGAGGAAGGAAGGGCATTCATGGGCTGTGACTTGGAGAGGCCCCAAGGTGAGTCAGGCGTTCTCTCTGTGTATGCACCCCGTGGTCGCTCATGTCGTGGGGGAACTGCTAATTTACTCATGTAATGTGTTCCTCTAGACCAGCCACAAAGACCACTCAGTTATTTTGATCCAAAAGAGAGGCTGGTTTTTACCACAAACTCCCCGGCAACCCTCTGTGTGTGTGTGTGTGTGTGTGTGTGTGTGTGTGTGTGTGTGTGTGTGTGTGTGTATTTGCACAACGACCTTATACAATGAAGAGTTGCCCTGGCTGGCAATGACAAACATTCCAACTCTGAATTGAGGTCAGAGATCGTCCTGGAGTGACCTCCACCGGCATGATGACTTGTACGTCTTCTAAAAATCCAAGTGCATGGAGAGAGTGGTCACGTGTTTTGGCCACCACAGGGGACCTGAAGGGGAGCAAACATTTGAGAATATCTACTTCTTGCCAGGCACGGGGCTCAGGTTTTACATATCTCATCGTGTTGGCTTCTCTCAACTACCCTTTGAAGCAGGTATTATGCTTTCACCATTCCAGACTCTTGCCCCAGTGTTTCTGCTTCGAGGACGCTCACACGTCCTTAGGTGCCCTCTGAAAAATCCTATAAAACCTTTTCTGACTTCATCACAGTTTGTTACACTCTCCTTTGTGCTCCCAGAAAGTCATAGACTTTAGGGAGATGGCAGCTTCGGTTTCTTCCTCTGTAATATTGGGGTAACCATAGGGTCATTGTGCGGAATATGTGAAATCAATCACATAAATGTTTTGACAGCAGTTGGCACTTAGCCCTTGCCAGTCGTTGCTGTTATTAATAATAGTAGCAATAATATCACATATAATTACATACCACTTGTAAGTTCCTTGAGTGTAGGGATGTTAACTACTTGGTTCATTGTTTTATCCTCAGAGTCTAGCAGTGTTTGGCACGTGGGAGGTACTTGTTTTCTAGCTGGTGAATGAATCAGAGTGAAGGCCTTGCCACCTCTCGCTTCTGTATGTGCCTGAGAATGGACCCTTGTCTAACTCGCCTCTGTATCTGTAATATCCCCACTTCATCTGGTACAACCCACATGTTCAGTGACTTTGTTGAACAGATGAACAGGACCATGAGATGCTGCTACTCAGCCAGTGCCTGGCTAAGGGAGCCCGGCAGCATGCCCATTTGATGCTGTGTTGGGGCTCGGGGATCCCTCCTGCTCCCTGAATTCAGTAAGTGTGCCCTCAACACACCACCCCTGCATGGGGAGCTCCTCAAGGTGGGGACTGCGTCTTGTTTACTTTTAAATCCTTGGTGTCCAGCACTGTGCTTGGCACAGCATGCTCAGATGGGTATCCGAGGACTCTCCTGTCCTCCTGGACTCCAAGAAGTGTGGAGTCAAGTGGATTTGTCATCTCTCCTCCATCACTACCTAACCCTTTTTTTCTGTCGAGGTTCCCATTTCAGTTTATTAAAGACCCCTTTTCTCAGTTACAATGGTCTAAGTCTCCTCCAGAGTATTGTACCCTATGGGAAGAGTAGTCTTTGTAATCAGGCTTTTCTGGACTCAAATCTTGACTCTGGCAACCCCTCATCTTATCTGGACTAGTAGCTTACCTCTCCTGGGCATCAATTTCCCCTTTCCTCAAATGAGGCAGTAATACACTCTATTCAACTTAGGGCGCCTAAGACATGGCGGGACCTGTTCTAGGCCCTGGAGATACATATACGTGAACAAAACAAACATTGCTCTAGCCTAAATGGTACGTGCAAACCAGAGAGGGAGAGATCAACACTAAACAAATAAGCCAGTAAGCAGATAGGGGGTTGGATTGTGTATGTGCTGTGGGGAAAGGAAGTGGGCAGTCAGCGTTATCAGTGGCTTATTCTGGGGAAGAAGGAAGGCCTTTCTAATAAGGAGAAACTGCATCTGGAGAATAAGATTCCAGGGAGAGGAAAACAGCAAAGACACCTCCTGCCTCTCCCACCCGAGTCCAGCCCCAGTGCAATTCCAGTCGCATCCCTTCTCCTGCTCAAAAGTCTGCAAAGGACTAATGGCTCATTAAGTTCATAGTCTTAGAGACTGACATTCAGAACCACCTCCAATATGAGGCTACATTCACCTTTTCCAGCCATATTCTACTGCTCTCCCAGAAATATTTAATCCTAGGGGAGAGAGCTGGGTACACTTTGTAAGTCTCAGTAGAATGACTGAGTAAAAAAGCCTAACCACACTCCCAGTGACAAATAGATTGAGATGGGCCCTTATCCCAGATTCCCTGGGCCACTCGCATGTTCCAGTCATGGTGGACAGGACCCTTGTCTATTACTGGCTCGCCCCTCCCATAGTGTTACCATGGACTCGGCGATAATGCATCTTTTTTTTTTTAATAATAAGCATCCCTTAATTTGCTGACGCCATTACAAAAACCGATTACATTAGCAACAAAAAGTGTTTTCTTGAGTTGAAGTCAGAGGCAGTTACTCCCCAAAATGTTAAGTAAAACAGTGTGCAACATCAGTATTAAAATGTTAAATTTTACATTGTCTTTACCACTTTTGATCTTCTGGACAATTTTATTGAGCAAGATAAGATAAAAGATTACATGTTCATTTTATCTTCAGGAATGTAAAGGTCTAATTATTCAAACAGTTTTTATTATAAAACTAAACTCTGAAGGTGTCTACAGAGTTGGCTTTTTTTTTTCTTAAAGCTACAAAATAGCATGTGGTTTGCCAAATCAGTTTTCTTTTACTACTTTTATCTCCCTTGATCCCTGCTCCTATGATCCCCTCACCCATAACAAAATGACCTCATTTTGCCTTTATCGATTCTAATGGGAGATCCAGGCTCCAGTAATAAATTCCTGTATCCAACAGCTGGCTGAAAGGCTCCCCTGGTCCTCCATTCTTCTATCCTTTTTCAATCAGCACTCAATCCACAAAGGATTCATGTCCAGACCAAGGGCACATCTTAAACTGGGACCCTCTAGCCATACACAGAACAGTAAAATCCCCAATACTACGTTTCTACCAGCCTGGTGATCAGGCACCACCAGCCTCTAAAACATTCCCCATGATGGAATTTATGATGAATTTAAAGCCTGGCTAATTTCAGACCCTTCTTATAGGGAAAGCCCTTGGACCAACACCTACGACCATGTGGATCTTGGAGAAAAGCAAAAGAGATCCTGATCCTCAACACTGATATTATTCTAAAAGAACGTGTCTGAGGCTTTCTATTCCCCACCACATGACGTTGAAGCAAGGACAGCCATTCATGGCTGTGGGATACAGATGTCCCCCACCACTATGAATGACATCCCTGAATACCACTGTGGAGCCTACACGTCTGAAAATGTTACTGCTGAACCTTTAGCTTTTCACTAGCTGGCTCCACCTGATATGGCTGATGTAGCCTCAGTCTGGGACACAGTTTTCCTACTCAATGCCAGGACACCTGGGCAGTGTGGCACCCACACTGTCATTCCTATCTATTTGGAGTGAACCACTCTTCTTCCCCAATACCACTAGCCAAGCAGATTACATTATCCTAAGCAGCCATTAGGAAAATACAAAAGGAATGTGGTTCTGCATTTTAGTGCCCACTTCTGAAGATTCCTCTACCGTAGTTATGATGCCCAATTGGATGCCCAGCACATAGTAACTTGTGCCCTCGAACATACCTTCTACCATGTACATCCTTTTGACAGCCTTTCTGATGTCAGCCTATGCTTCCACGACCTGGGTCAAGAGCTGCACTTGCCCAGGGAGCCTATCACAGCATTACAGGTGATGACCTGATCCCAGACAACCTCCACATCTCAGAGAACGACTACCCAGTTACCCACATCATCTGCCAAGGTGCCCCTGCCAGAACACAGGGATCTTCCTCTCAGGGGATAGCCCACTCAGCATGTACCATACACTCAAAAGAGGTGAACACCAGACAGACCTCCAAACTTAACCCTCTACTCCCCACTGGGCACAATAAACACCATTACCACTGTGGCTAAAACTTCCCCTCCTAAACCTCCTAAAGCAAGCCTCCTGCTTAAGCCCATCCCCAAGCTAGTCTGTATGTACACGTGGTCAAGGCTACATCCCAGAGGTCCAGTCACTGGGTGTACTCGGCCCCTATGAGCAAGCCATTTCCTTATTCACACCATGCCAGGTGACCCAAGACTCATGAAAAAAGGCTCCCCCCAAACCCACCAATATTAATGCCACTGGTCTAGGTCTCTAGGTCTTGCTCTGTCTTATCCAGGACCCGATAGGACATTGATCAAATGTTATCAAGTCTGGTCCCTGGCCCGTGAGTCCGGACCATGTAACCATTCAAATCCACATGCCTGTGTTGTGTCTTCCCAGGCCCACAGAGCATGATGGGAGGCACAGCTCTCTGCTGGCCCAGACAGTAAAGGAACATGAGTGATTAGAAGCTACAGAAGGAACCTGGTTCTCCAGTGTCCCTCCTCTAGATAACTCACTCCTGATGTCCCAACTCCTGAAACTCACCCGCACACTCTACTGACTCCATTGATCTTCTTATCCTTTTCCAACCACCCCGTGAGGGGACCCTGCTGGTCAAAAGCCCCAGCAGAAATGATGAGCATTTCTCTATGCATGGCCCCAGATATGAAAGTGACACCTTGGGGCTAGAGGAGTGGGACTAAGGGCTCGATTACATAAGGAATGTATTATAGCAGATGCAGCAGAGGAAATGTCCAAGGTTCTATTAGAATCTTGTGACGTTCACAGTGTAACAGAAACAGTGGCAGCACTTGAGCCTTTCACTGAAGGGCAAAATTCCTAACTGCCAGGATGGCAGATGACAGACTAGCTCCAGATGACCTTACCACTGTAATATATGTGCCCTCAAAGAGGAGGAATATGTGTCCTCAAGGGAATTTCCTGCTATGTGTGGATAAGTGACCCAGGCAAAGTCATCTAAATAGCCCAGCAGATGTGCCACCAAACCAAATTTTATACAAAGTACCTTGAAGTCTTTAGTTTCTGAGTGTTCCCTGCCTCTTGGGGTGATCTTCTCCAGGGACCCTCCCACCAGAAAGTGGACCTCACATACTGAACTGGTTATGTAAAGTCAGTACAGCCCACAGTCAAGTATATTAATAAGAGACCACCTGAAATTAATCTCTCTTCTCCATCACCTCCTCGCATTTTTCAGTAGGTGGGCTCCTGTCCTACATCGACGACCCCAGAACCAGGCTTTCTCTCCCTGAAGAGGTTAGGGAGCTCTCTTGTCAGGGGGCTGCTCACCTGGGGATTCCCCTCACTTTGCCAACGTCTGATTAGGTAACAAACCTTTGAGTCACTTGTGATCACAGCCAAGGGGTGGTGTGTTTGGACAGGCAATGCCCTTAAACAAGGGGGAATGGCAGACAGGTTGTCAAGTTGAATCATAACAATATTCCAGCGAAAGGAAATCTGAACCTGTCTTTATTCCATCACCGCCCCAGAACCACACCTGCAACTCTTGACCCCACACCCAGACATTTACTCAGGCTCTTTCCTGCCAGTCACACCTGCTTCACTCACTGGGTGCCTAGGACTACGGGCTTTGAAACCTCTGCTGTTTATCCCTACTCATTCCTCAGCTCTGTGACCGGCAGCAAGTTCCTTAGCCTTTCTGTAACTCAGTTTCCCCATCCATAAAGTTATGCTCACAATACATACTCTATTAGGGTGTTGTAAGGGATGTGAATATCTCACTCTAGGTAAATCCCACAGTACAAGTCTGACACAAAGGAAATACCCAGGTATTTAGTCATCAAGGGTACCTCACTTTCTATTAACGCTTCCTCCAGAAAAACTTCCACATCTATTTCCACTCCAGTTTCTCCTTAATCCAATTAATCTGATTCCATTTCTGTTCAGCACCTTGCTGTGAATCATATATCTGTTCTCCATTACATATGCATTCATTTTGGCTTCTCAAATAAGAGATAAAGGTCCTTGAGCAAGGGACAACATTTTACCTGGCTCGCCTACTGATGTACTATGTCATCTTGCACTTAATTTTTTTAGGATTGAGTTTCTTTCCCTGGAACATGTGGCAAATATGTGGCATGTGTGCCAACATTTCCCCACCCCATAGCCTTGGGAGATACTAATACTCAACAATAATTCTCTTCCTCCTAACCTGTCTCCAAACTAAGCATCCTTAGTGCAGTGCTTTGGACAGTGTCTACTAATGTATTCAGTAATTACATGTTGAGTAGTTACTAGGTACTACCCTTATTTAGTATTCTGGAGATAAAACTTTGGGTGTGCAGTCAGTGTACTTGTGAAACTTGTCACTTAATGCGGAAGAAAGAAAATGTGCAAATTCATAAGTGAGGAGATCTCAGATAGTGATCAGTACAGTGATGAAAATAAAATAGTGCTGTGTTAGTGTCTGGTGAGGAGGCAACTTTGGGTTGAGTGTCCAGGGACTTTCTGAGGCCTCAAGAGATTTTGATCTGGTAGATTTGGTGTGGGCCCCAGAATATGTGTTGTTAACAAGCAAATGCAGGAAATGGCAACCCACTCCAGTATTCTTGCCTGGAAAGTTCTATGTACAGAGGAGCCTGGCGGGCTACAGTCATGGGATCGCAAAGAGTCAGACATGACTGAGCGACTAAGCACGTGGTAAGAGTGAATGTCCGGAGTCAGGAGACCTTACATCCATTTCCTTAGTTACGTAGTTGTGGGACTTGAGCAAGTTATTGAATTTCTGTGACCCTCAATTTCCTTATCTGTTAAATTGAAATATTACTATTACTCATCTCAGAAGGTTACATTAGGATTAACTAAAACATATAAAATTCCCAGCACATAGTGCATGCTCAATAACAGGCAGCTATTAATTACAACAAGGGGCCCATCTACTCCTAATTATAATCTTCAAAAAATAGACCCAACAAGTACCATTTAGTAGGTATTGAATATAGCCTTTAGTTGATTTTTGCCTAATGAAACTCTTCCTCTTGAAAAATAAATTGTCAAAAGACCTTCCAGTGAGCAGGACTGCCAGAGTCCAGTGAATATATATTCCCTGGCACTCTAGTTGAGGCAGGTTTCAGGTTTGGAAGGACTTTGTCCTAATTTCCTCTCCTGTCAAGTGGGAGCCTGGCTACTTGCCTTTCTAATTCGGTGGGCAGGGATGGGGGGATTTCTGAGACCTGAAAGGATGTGAGATTTGCCATGTATGAGGCACACACAGGACACTTGCCTTCTCAGAACAACTGGCCCATCCAGCTGAAAGGCCCAACAGCAGCGGTAAGCGCGGCTCCTGCTCTACTGGCCTCCACTCACTTAGAGAAGGGGGCCACTCCTCCACGTTAAAAGCTGAGCTGGTACATAACGAAGAAAAAAAAAAAAAAAAAAGCTGGGCAGGAAGCAGCCTTTTCAACCAGTGAAGAAACCGTTAGAATCCATCCCTTTGCCCCGATGCCAAAGCTCAACTTGCCCCACCCAGCCACACTATCAAGGACGCTCAGGCCATCGCAAACCCCTGGAGGTGTTTGTCCCTAGTTTATCAGGGACCTGTGAAAGCATTTCCCTAACTGAAGATAAGGAACTCTTTCCCCTCTCCCTCCACTCTACTTCTAACTACCTACCAGAGAGTTCCTCTCCTTCTCTTTCAGTAACACCGACTCTGAAAAGAAGCTGTTTTTCACCCTGGACTTGAAGTAACTGTTGGAGAGGCAGGTAAGAGCATTTTATTCATTCATTCCTTCAGTAAGTAATTACTGGGGGCTTAATATATGCTGGGCTAGGCTCTTGGATTCAATTCCAATGCAGAAGGAGCCTGCAGTGTTTGGGGGAATGCAACAGTACTTAACCACAAAACGTAGAATTATCCATTGTGATCCAAACTGGCAATGAGTAGATAAACAACAAAGTCCTCCTGAATAGCACAGGGAACTGTTCAGTATCTTCTAATAACCTATAATGGAAAAGAATCTGAAAAAAGAAACCCAAAACTGAATCACCTTGTGGTATGCCAGAAACTAATACAGCATGTAAATCAGCTCTACTTAAATAAATAAAAGGGAAAAAAAATCAAAAACGAAAACCTTGGGAGTGGGGTCATATAATGACGGGTCCTAATCCAGTCGTGAGGGGCTGGGGGCTTCCCTGCCGAAGTAATGTTTGAGTTGAGAGAGAGTGTATATGGTATAATCTTCTAGATGTCACTCTTGCCCTCCCAGTGGGTGTTTTCAGGGTTAAAAAGCTGCCTCAGGGGCGGGAAGACTTGCTGCCATGCCATGCCTGTCCTGTTTTCAGGACCAAGTCACGATTCCTCAACTCTGGTGAAGGTTAGGATGGAAATGACTTATTGGAGTGATGGAGAGGCCGCATAAACCTGCCAGGACCTCCTTCAAGATTCAGTTCACTTTGCAAAAGTTGCCAGATAAAAGATACTTCCAGATGGAGAGCCATGCAGGAAATACAAATGGAAAAGTTTTTAACAGCTCCTCCTTTGCAGGCTATGACCAAAGCAGTTTCGGCAGCGTGATGGGAAGGACTGTAGCCTAATAGCATGGGAAGAGCTGAACTGGCCCATGAGCATCCCAGGGGCGTCTGGAGAGAGACTGTGCCCTGAAGAGGGCGTTCAAGATGCTCTACTATGGGACCACCCCCCACCCCCTCATCCTGCCACCACCACTCCACGTGGAGCCTGTGCCTGCTAAATACTAACCCTCAGTTTCTCAGAAGAGAGGGCAGACAGGAATCTGAGAGCATGGGTCCCTTTAAGGAGGAGGCTGTACATAATAATAAACTGCCCCTTTTTCCGCTGTCCTTGGGGCCTAGAGGGCCTGCAAAGAAGATCATCTGGAAATCAGGGACCAGGACTGCTTGACGAGAGCCTAAGTGGGCAGGGATTGCCACTGGGGGACCCAAAGAATGTCTCAGAGGTCATGCAACAGGCCTCATGGTAACCTTGTGTGTGTGCACGCTAAGTCACTTCAGTCATGTCTGACTCTTTGCAACCCTATGGACTGTAGCCTACCAGGCTCCCTTGTCCATGGGATTCTCCAGGTAAGAATGCTGGAGTGGGTTGCCATGACCTCCTTCAGGGGATCTTCCCAACCCAGGGATTGAACCCACATCTCTTACATCTCCTGAATTGGCAGGTGGGTTCTTTGCCACTAGTGCCACCATAACATTGGATGTTGTTAAATATATCCATGGATGAACCTGAGAAGGTTGCAAGCTCCCTGAAATGAAAGGTAAAATTCTGCACCTTGGACAGCTGTGCACCTAGGGAAAGGTCTTTAGCTTTTACCAGGTTTTGTGTGTGTGTGTATGTGTGTGAAAAATATACACGGCATAATGTTTACTATTTTAACCACTCCCAAGAATGTAGCTGAGTGGCACTGAGCACATTTACACTGCTGTGCAACTGTCACCCACTATCCATCTTCAGAAGGTTTTTTATTCTCCCCAAACTGAAATATGATATCCAGTGAAAAATAACTCTCCTCTCTCCCAGCCCCTGGCCACCTCCATTCTACTCTTTGTCTCTATGAATTTAACTAGTCTAGGTACTGTGTATGAGTGGAATCATACAGGCTTTATCCTTTTGTGACTGGCTTGTTTCACTTAGCATGACATCCTCAAATTTCAACCATGTTGTAGCATGTGACAGGATTTCTTTTTTAAGGCAGGCCTTTCTTCTTTAAGAATGTAAGTCACTTATGAGGTGGCAAGATAGTGTGCACACATTTTATGCATATTTATTTATTGGGTATATACCCAGAAGTGGAATTGATGAATCATATATTAATTTATTTTTAATTTTTTATAGAACCTGCTTATACCATAAATTATATATTACGTTAATATATTATATATATACAATATATATTATACATGTGTGCCTAGTCACTCAGTTGTGTCTCTTTGCGACCCCACAGACTATAGCCTGACAGGCTGCTCTGTCCTTGGGGATTCCCCAGGCAGGAATACCAGAGTTGATTGCCATGCCCTCCTCCAAGGGATCTTCTCAATCCAGTGATCAAACCCCAGATGTCCCGCATTACAGGCAGATTCTTTACCGTCTGGGCCACCAGGGAACCCCAAGAATACTGGAGTGGGTAGCCTATCCCTTCTCCAGGGGATCTTCCCAATCCAGGAGTCAAACCAGGGTCTCCTGCATTGCAGATAGATTCTTTACCAGCTGAGCTACCAGGGAAGCCCATATGTTATGTATAATATATATATTATATTCCCATCAGCAGACCACAGAATTTCCAATTTCCCCACATTTGCCAACACTTGTCATTTTCTGTTTTTGGAATAATAGTTGTCCTAATGGATGTGAAGTGTACTTTATTGTGGCTGTGTTTTGCATTTCTCTGAAGATTATTATTTCTGAACCTCTCTCTATCTGCTTATTGGCCATCTGTATATCTTCTTTAGAGAAACATTTTTTCAAATCTTTTGCCCATTTTTTAATTGTGTGTGTGTTTTTTTTTTTTGCTGTTGAATTATAGGAGTTCTCTAAATATTCTGGATATTAACCTTTTATCAGATATATGATTTGCAAATATTCTCTCCCATTCCATAGGGTGCATTTCCACTCTCCTAATACTGTCCTTTGATACACAGAAGTTTTTAACTTGCGGTCTAGTTTGTCTGTTTTTCATTTTATAGCCTGTGACAATAAAAGGTGTCATATTCAAGAAATCATTGCCAAATCCAATGTCATGTAGTTTTTACCCTATGTTTTCTTATAAGAGTTTTATAGTTTTGAGTTGGTAGGTTTTTAAAGAGGTCTATGACTGACAATGCATGGGCCATCCTCAATACTGATGGGGATGTGGGGAGACCCTCACATCTTGACCAATGTCAGTGTGAATGGGCATGAGCCGAATGTCTGAGGTCAGAGAGGAGCAGCCTGGTTGGTGGGAAGGGTCAGGCTCTAGGGGTTTGGGATATGAAGTTGATTTGATGAGATGGGCAGGGTCACAAGCATCTTTCACGGAATCGTCGAGAGTTTGTCTTGATCTTATAGGAGGACAGAATCTCACATAGAACTTCAGCTCTAACCTTCCAGTCCACCTCTTTCTTCTATACAATGAGAGCATCAAGATCCCAAAAGGTTAAGCTACTTGCCAATGATCACAGCAATAAGAGAGTCATTGCGAATTTTTGAGCAGGGTGGTGACAGTGAAGAAAAGTGTAGTCCAGATGGGTTAGTCAGGCAGCCAGATACATGAGGGGTAGCTGAAGGGAAGCAGAGAAAATTGGCACTAAGAAGCAAGCAGCTCTTTCCCCGGTTTTGGCTGAAAGATATCTCCCTCAGCTATAGGTATTTCCGGGAGCATCACACACAAGACTCCTTTGCGCTGAGGTCTGGAGCTTAGGAAGTCAAGTGTCATCAGGAAGGTCAGACTCCCTTCCCCCACCAGGCTCAGGGCCCTCAGCTAGACACGAATGCCAGAAAACACCGCTTCCCCAGAAGCAGCCCAGCCCCTCCTCCCGTGGAAGGTCTATCTGGAGTGAGATGTCTCAGACCAGAGACCCCAACTCTGAAGAGCCAGTGAGTAGGACAGGCTCCTGACGTCATCTCCTTTTGTTGTCTACCTGAGTATGAAGCTGTGCCAGCTGACTGTGAGTCTAACCCACCAGCCCCATGGGGGTTGGGGGTTGTCCAAGCTGGTGAGATAAGGCAAGAGTCCCCCGGACAAGGAGGCTGATCCCACCTGCTTGGACTGAGCCCTACATTGTGACGTAACTCCAGTTTATCCGCCTGTGTGTCAAGAAAGGCCTGCCCTGGTTGACTATCTTCCTCTGAGGTTCTCTTGGCTTCATTAATTCTAATAATAGCTGCCATCCATTGAGCACTGTGCTAAGCATTTGACATGCATGATCTCAGTTTATTCCTCCAACCCTGTGATGAAGATATAATTATCCTCATTCTACACGTGACAGAACTGAGGCTCAGAGCTATCAAATGATTTGCCTAAAACCACATAGCTGAAAGAGCCAGGACTAAAACATAAGCCTATCTATATCTAAAGCCTGTGCCTTTATCCATAGAATTGACCGTATTCTACACATTGGTCCACTGTAACCACATCTCCTTGTGGGCATGGGGGACCTGGAGTGGAGAATCAAGCTTCAAAGCAGGTCCTTGTTTCTGACACCACCTGTATCTGTGTGTTCCTAGGAGCCAAGAGCTTGATTTGGTTCCCAAACCAAACTCTTGGATCTGAATCTGAATGGTATATGGGCCCTTATTTTCTCCCAATAGCAATGCTCTAGGAAAACAAGTGATCTTCAAGTTCCCTCTCAACTTTTACCTGGAGAGCATAGTGCAGGCATGCTTTGGCCAAAGGGAGCAGGGCTGTGATTTATTCATTCCTCATTCATTCAATGAACAGTTATTGAAAGCCTACTGTGTGCTAGGCACATTTTAAGTCCTAAAGACACAATTGGAAACAAGTCACATTCTTATGGAGTTTATATTCTAGCTGGGAAGAAAGGTCAAAACCAAACCCATAAAAAACTACAAACACATATGTAGTAAACTGGAAGTAATGATGATACTAGGAAGAAAAATAAAGCAGGATAAGGGAATGGAGAATGATAAGAAATGGGATTTTAAAAGGCTCTTATGAGGATAAACATTTGAACCAAAATGAAGTAAATGGGAGCCATAGGATGCTCTAGAGGAAGAGCATCTCAGGCAGAGGAAAGAGCAGGTGCAAAAGCCCTCCAATAGGAGTTTCCAGTAGTCATGTATGGATGTGAGAGTTGGACGGTGAAGAAAGCTGAGCGCTGAAGAATTGATGCTTTTGAACTGTGGTGTTGGAGAAGACTCTTAAGAGTCCCTTGGACTGCAAGGAGATCCAACCAGTCCATCCTAAAGGAGATCAGTCCTGGGTGTTCATTGGAAGGACTGATGTTGAAGCTGAAACTCCAATACGTTGGCCCCCTCATGCAAAGAGTTGACTCATTGGAAAAGACCCTGATACTGGGAAGGACAAGAGGCAGGAGGAGAAGGGGACGACAGAGGATGAGATGGCTGGATGGCATCACCGACTCGATGGACATGGGTTTGGGTAAACTCCAGGAGTTGGTGATGGACAGGGAGGCCTGGCGTGCTGCAGTTCATGGGGTCGCAAAGAGTCGGACACGATTGAGCGACTGAACTGAACTGGTTTGTTTTAAAGTTTAGGGAAAACATCAGTGTGGATCTAGCATAGCGAAGGGGTTGTAATGGAAAAAAGTAGTAGGGGCTTTAGGATAAGGCTTTCGAGGCCACAGAAAGGAGCTGGGATTTCAAGTGTGCTGTGTGAGTGTCCCAGGCACTGTGGTGTGTCACTCAGGTAGGGCTGCCTCTGAGAAGCTAAAGGGAGGATATGAATCTCGTGAACAAAGGGCATCAGGACAGCTCTGTGAGTCAGTCACCCAGCTCTGACTCCCCCTTGAATTCAGAGTACCAAATAATTTCAAAGTCTGGTACCCAAGAGAGAAGGTGGGGGAGGATTTGACAGGGACAGAGACAGAAGAAGGAACTGTTGACTCTAGGTCTCATTTGCCTTGTCCATCAATGGGGCTCTGAATCACCAATGGGTGTTCAAATATTTTAAAGCTGGAATCTCTCTGTAGAAGCCAAATCTTCTGCAGAAGCTTACTCTGTGCCTGTCTCCTTTCCAAGTACCTTATATAATATGTTTCATTTCACAGAATTGTTACAGCAGTTTCGTGAGATAGGTACCCTGAATATGCCCACTTTACAGATGCAGAAGCTGAAGTCCAGAGAGGTTGAGCAACATGTCAATAGGTGCAGAGCTGCTGCGGTTGGAGCAGGAACAGGTGGAACCTACCAGGGAAATACTTCAGAACCCCTACTGCTCCAAGGAGCAAGCTGGGAAATCACATTTCAGAGGCTCCTTCCACTCAGACATGCCATGAGTTTAACTCTGCTTAAGACCTCGCTGCGGAGTTGTGACATTCGGGGACAGTTACTTCATCACTTTGACTTTGTCTCCCATCTCAGTCCGAACAGGTGATTTAGAAGTTGCTGGAAAGGGGAAACTCAGAAACATGCAATCAGGGATGCGGCCGAAGCAGGCCACGTGGTAGGGAAGCGATGAAGCTGTCAACAGCCTACCTAGGACCTAAATGGTCACATTCCTGAATTTCTGATTGGAAAGAAGTGAGGGGTATCCCTTGCCCCAAGCCTGAAACCCTGCTGAGTTTACTGCTGCCTCCATTTAAGAGATCAAGAATCTGAGGTTCAGAGAGGTGAAATAACTTCCCCCAAGTCACCTTGAAACTGCTCTTCCTGAGAAAACAATTGTAGATGTAATAAGCAAAAAGAATAGAAAATGCCAACAGGAAGAAAGTTATCCACCTAAAGTCAGAATCATCATGCCAACTGATTCAGTCTTCCTGTGACATTCACATTCAGGAATGAAAAATTGGAAATTTTCTAAATTTTAAGGTATGTAAGATTTGCAAGGAGTCAGGGGTGGCTAAAAGGAATTAAATTGCAAACCCACTGGGGGGGGGATCAAGTCCAGATTTCCTCAATTCTCAAGAACCATTTTACATGTTCAAATTGCCTCCTAGTTACTGAGTCGCTCTTCTACATAAGGCATAAGGTTGCTATGGAAGGATACAATAAGGTCATGATTGCTTTAAAATTATTCATAATGAAAACACATTTTGAGACTCGATTCTAAATGTTAAACTTAAATTTGAGCAATTTAATTGCCCGTTGAATAGAAATGAAATCCCACTGGCAGGCAGTTATTTCTTACAACCACTGTGTGTGAAATTGAAATCTTAAGATACCATTTCAAATATTCACTTTCTCTAAGGAAGTTCTCCCCAAAGAGTGGTGAAAGATAAGAAACTGACCCAAAGTCATCAGTAATAACTCTTTCTTTACACATTCGGATCAAAACAGAAGCATATTATTAAAAGGAAACTTCATGTCCCAAAGTTGGCTGTTTGGAGCTTACCTCCTGGAACCCAAGGATATATTTAATTTAACAACTAACTTGGGCTCCATGCAAAACTATATAGCAAGGAAGGAAGCAACTTATCAGATTTAATAAAAGCAAGCAGATGAGAACACATCACGTAGTCACCAAGATAGTGAACATTAAACTGGAAAATGCGTATGTGTTTTGTATACGAGCACAAGGAGGTGAAGTGAAAGGACACTGTTCTGTTTGCTTTTTAAAAATGGGACAGGTTTTCAAATCTAGGTGGGAAATTAGGAAGTTCTTATTTGTAACCTCCATTTCACCTTTGAATTTAATTTCAAACTCTCTAAATTCTTCCAGCGATGTTTTCCTACAACACAGAAGTTACCATTTATGAGTGCTTAATACACACCAAATGCTTTGCATGCATGTAATCTCATATCCATTATTACCCCCAGTTCATTACAGGTCTACCGGCCACACTGCATGCGTTGACTCATTTAATCCTCACAACGGTTGATGCAATAGTCTCTGGTATCCCCATTGACAGATAAGGTTCCTGGGAGTTTATAAATTCCTGCTCTTCCACTAGGTTCACAAGTAGGAAAGTGTGGGTTGTTATGAAGGCAGGCTGATTCCACAGCCACTACCCAATACTGCCTCTTCAGATTAAGTGACTTTCCTAGATAGGCTCCACTAGCTGATAAGTAAGAACCTAAATCAAATGTAGGCAGTCCAATGCCCAAGTCTTAGCGTTTCACCACCACATTGATTGGTTGTAAGCAGGTGAATTGCTCATCAAAGCCTATTTGTTTATTTCATTTTTGATTGTAGAGTGGTGGGTTATATGTTTATCACATAATTTAGACTGATTTAAAAATGCTAGACATTTTTTTTTCCTTTTTTAATTAAAAACAAGGGCCTGAGCAGAAGTTCTTTTTAGATTGAAAGGCTTGAGTTGGATCCAAAGCTGCTCTTAAGACTTCCTTTGACCGCCCCCCCCTACACACAGGAGAGGGTGGAGGAAATAGGGAGAGATTTTTATTATACCCATAGGGACCCAACCTTTGAACATGGACATAAGAAATGGATAAGGGCATGCAGACAATGGTAAATTCTAGGTATGCATGTGAGAAGTTAGAATCAGCTTTAAACAAGGAAAACGAAGCCTACAGGGATGTACTTCTGACTTCAACCACCACCTTCCAGGGTGAACTCATCCAGACCCTTCAGTGTCATCTTTAAAATGGGAATACAGTGTCCATGACCATGATCTAGACTGCTCCTATAAAACCATGGATCCTGAGAATACTGGTAGCTGCTTCTTTACAAGATTTGTGGTGTGCACAAGTAGGCCTTTAGTAAGAATTTCTGAATGCAATTATTTTCAGGGAACGCTGATGAGGCCCAAGGGACCTAAAGTTTTGCTCTATTGAAGAGAAGACTATTAGCTTCCTCCTCTCCCCTTCTACATTCCCCTCTCTTCTTGGAATTTGCCCTTGAAGTTGGAGGGGAAACCTGAACTAAACAAGTCTGCTTTCTCTCTCTTTTCCTGACCTAGGGCAAAATAGTCTCCAAGCATTGCTCTCCATCATTGGAGAGGCACTTTTCTCTGTGCAGAGTGCTATTGGCCCTTTACAGGGGCCAGTTCAACTGCAGGGGTCCGATTTTTAAAGATGCTGAGGGAGGGAATTCTGCCGCCAGCAGATGGAGAGGAGATTCAGACCAGCTTGGTCCCTCCCAACCACCCTCCCTCGGGATTAGCTGCCCCTGGTACTGCTCAGGCGTACCCAGCCCGAGCGGTCCCTGTTCGCACAGCTCCCGCCGTCTTTTCGGAGCGCGGACGCAGTCACAAGTCCTCAACCAGCAGAGCCGGGCTGCCTGGGGGGCATCTCCGCGTTCCCTGTCCGAGGATCTGGGACCTCCAACCCCGGACGCGCGCGAAAGCCACTTGGAACGCGTACATCTCTGTATGTTTTTATTTCACATTCTCGTCTTTTCTTTCTTCCTTGAGCGGCCCGCTGGTCACTTTCAATCTTAGTTAACCAAAAGGGGAACGCCGAAGAGGGGAAGCCCTAAAGAATGCTTTACAGACACCCCAGTCGCCTCTCCAAGGAGAGGTGTTCTCTGAGCGAGTCTCCCTGTCCCCGACGCTGGCCCCTTTAAGAAGCCAACTCAGTCTTGCTGCGGCTGCCGCTGTTTGTATCGCTAATCCCCAGGAGCCCCGTTTTAAAAAAAAAGGGGAAGAAAAAAGATGGGGGGGGGACCGGGCAGCTGTCTCTTTAAATGTGATTTCCTTCTATTGTATTTGAATCGTGATCAGGAAAAAGGAAATGAAACCAGAGACAGAGGGAAGCTGAGCGAAAATAGACCTTCCCGAGAGAGGAGGGAGCCGGGGGAGAGAGGCGCGGTCCCCTCCCCGCCCCCAGGCCGCCGCCCCCTCCCTGCCCTCGGCGGCGAGCTGCGCGCCGCGACCCGGGCTGAAGGTGCGAGGGGCGCGGGGCGGCCGGGCGGGCGCGCACCATCCCCGCGGGCGGCGCGGAGCCGGCTACAGCGCGCGAGCCGAGCCAGACCCGGCGGCGGCGGCGGCGGCGGCGGCGGGCAGCGGTGGTGGCGGCGGGACCGGGATGGAAGGTTAAGTCCTGAGCAGCAGCAGCAGCTGCAGCCGCCCGGGGCCAGGCTGCGCGCCCCGGTCCCCGCCTCGGCCGCGGCGCGCCGGCAGCCTGGTGATTCGCTCTCTCTCTTTGGCGTTTGAAGGGAGCGCGGTGACTGTCCTTGAGCGCGGAGGGGCGAGCTCGCCGCCAGAGCGCCGGAGCAAGAAGAGGCGCAGGAGCGGCGGCGGCGCCCGAGCACCCGAGGGGGTCCGAGCCCCGGCAGCCGGCCAGCCTCGCGCCACAAAGGGAGCGCCCCCCGCCGCCTGGCACGCCACCTCCCTCCCCAATGTCCTCGGCCATCGAGAGGAAGAGCCTGGACCCATCTGAGTAAGTGCGGCGCTCCTGCCACCGAGGGTCCACGGCCTCGCGCCCCGGGGCGGCGGGGTTGGCGAGGGCGGCCGGCCAGAAGGCTCCAGGTGCGCGCCCGCGGCATGCCCTTGGTTCCCCCTGCCGTGCGCGGGGCTCCCGCATCCTCTTGGGTGACTCCGGGGACACTGGGAGAGGGGCTGGGTGGCGGGCGGCAGGAAGAGGGGTCGGCCCGGCGCCTCGGCGGGCCCCTCGCGGCTCCCTGGGACGCTCCCTAAAGCCACTTGGGGCCAGAAAGTTTGCACCGGAGCAGGCACACGGGGAGGTCAGAGGCGCGCCGGTGCAGTCCCGAGAGCCTTCAGGACTCGATTCTGTTCCCATCTCTCCTCTCGTTCCTTCTCGGTCCCCCTTCTCTTTGTCCGTTTGGTCTTGGAAAGGGGAACACTACAAGTGGAGGCCCCCGCCCGGGTCCCCGACAGTCCCCTTACAGGTCCGCAGGTGGAGCGGTTGCCCACGGTGCCGGGGACCCGCGGGTGAGGAGGTGCGAGTTCACCTCGAAACTCACTCAGGCCTCCAGAGACTTTAGAGCAGCCGAACAACACGGGAGTTAGGCTGGATATGCGGACACGCCTCTCCCCTCGGAGCCGCCGATGGGTCCCTTTGAACCTCGAAAGTTAGTGCACCATTTTGGATATAGGTGAATTTTTCCGGAGAGCGGAGTCTTAGGCTTTTGTCACAACCTCAAAGGGTTTAGGGTCTGGGAACCAGAGCTCTAAATGAACCGCATTTGTTTTCTGCGCCCCTGACTGGTTTGAAGTATCACCCTCTTCCCAATCCTTACCTTCAGCTCACTGCTCAGTGTTAACAGGGGGAGAAAGGGATGTTTAAGATATCGTTTTCCCGTCAGCGCAAATGCCCTTTTAAGATTCATTAGCTGTCTGGTTTTGAGAATTTTTATTCCTTTGAAGTCCCCATCTAAATCCTTTGAAGGGATTTGTTACACAGACCAAAGGAGCTGGTTAATGACTTGTCCATTTGTGCTTTTAAGAGGCATTTGTTTTGTTTTGTTTTGTTTTCCTGCTTTAAAAGAATTGTGCTTTCCTGATTGAAATACCTCCTCCTCCCAATTTCAGCCTCCTATGGTGTTTATATACCTGGGTTTTACCCTCAGTTACCAGCATAAAAGCTCAGCGTGTTCTCATAAAACACAGGAAGTAACCATGATCCAGTGAGAATATAAACATAACTATTCAATCTTGAAGGTTCAGAAGCCAGATCTACAAGGAGTCAGGTTTGTTCTAACAAAAACCCAGCTTCCTTAAATTCTCAGGGAAAAAAATAACATTGTTTTTTTTTTTTTAAGTATTTATTTAGGAAAACTGCAGGAAGGGTGCTTTGCTCACTTTTTTTAAAACAAATCTATAATTACAACTTAGCCCTAAATTTTCAGAGCCTGGGCAGGATGACAGTAATACAATAAGAGAGTGAATTGGATGAATTACCTTTGAAAGGTGCCTTAATGCCTTTTCAATCAACAGAACTTAGTCACTAATCTTTTTATTAGAAGATAAATCTGGAGGTTTCAGCTCCCTGAAGGAAGTTTGCTCTTTTCAAAGTTTGTGCTTTTTCACAAAGAGACTGGAAAATTGAAACATCTTCACCTCATAACACAGCAGGCATCTATGGAAGGCTGCTCAGTAGGGTGCTCTTCGCTATCCTTTGCTTCACTATTTGCCCAGTGAAGACAGGCTCTAATTGGAGATGGACCAGCTAGCTGAGAAATCATTGCAGCACATTTTTTCCCCATATCTTTCTTGAAAACTTGAGAAATTATCCCAGAAATCCAGGCCAAAGTGTACTGAGGTGTAATATTCAGATAGGCTCTGGGAGAATGTAAAATATTAATTAGAGTCCCACAGTTATTGACTTGGAACATCCACCAAAGATAATGTGATATTATCTTAATTATAGAAAGATAGAGCCAATATCTTATCCAGTCCTTTCCTATCTCATCTTAGGCCATCACAGACAGTAGCTTTTTGGCTTAACATTTCTCCTGTGGACCACTACCCTACCAGATGCTTCAGTGTATACATACTTGGGTCAGTGTGACTGAGGTCAGCCTGATGAGCATCTCCAAATTACACCCAGCAACTTGCCTAGGCCTATGCAAATGAAACATTTAGACAGAAAGACAGCCAGAATTCACACACACACAGATTCCCTCTGCTGTGCGGTCGGTGGCCCCTACTACCTCCCTGTGAATAACAGGAGCAGTTCATTTTAATTCCAGGCAGTTTTGCACCAGCTAAGTGCAAATTCTCTTCTTTCACAGTTGGTTGGCAGGATCTGCGTCAGGGCATCCAGTGGTGTTGAGGTTCCATGAATGTTTCTGAAAGCCTAAAGTAAGGCCACGGGCTGTGAAAAGGGAAGAGAAGTGATTCTGAGGCAATGCATAGGAAAATGCTGGGTGTTTTATTTTTCAGGAGGGAGAGTGGAAGTCCTTATACGTAACCTGTGGAAACAAAGACAAGTCAGACTTCAGTGTTTGTTTAAAACTCTATTTAAAGCCTTGAGTTTTTAGGAGATAATTAGTTTGGGTTTTATACTTCCCTGGTCTAAAAGAAGATCATCTCACAAAGGACCCTCATACCCGGTCTACAAAGTGTGGGCTCGGTTTCAATATTCCTGAATATTCACAGGGAAGTGTGCACTTTACAGACAGAGTTCTCTGAAGGTGTCAGAGTGTGTTATCAACACTGATTCCCTGAGCCTCATCCTTCCTAAGTATAAAGGGCCTTAAATGCTGTGGGCACAGGCCAGTCAGGATGCAAGGTCACCAAGTAAGCCAGCATCAGCTGGAAATGGGAGACACAGATTTATATCCTCAAGGTACCAAGGGGGAAATTCCCTTTGGGAATTTCACAGTTGGAAGCAGGTCCATTTTTCCAAACATAATAGATTTTTGAAAAATAGATTTGTGTTTGAGTGAAGTTCAAGAGAGCATTTGTTAATTGCTACAGATCAACAGGTATTCGGTTTTTCCTGTGTCCCATCTGGTGCAGGACTCATTTCTCTCACTCTATTTTTTTTTTTTATCTTCTTCTGGCAAGTAAAGTTATTTCTTTTAAAATGTAAAACAAAAGGATTCAGATTCCAGTTAAGTGAACAGGAGACACTATATGATTTTGTAATGAAAGAACACATGTCGCAGGCTCACTCTTAACAATCGCCTGGAGGAGATTTCAGTGCTTAATTGCCTTCCACACTCTCTCCTGAAAAGAACTATTGCCCCCTCCCCATTTTCTTTCCTAAATCAACTTCATGTGAATCAGTTTTGCTGCTATAAAAGTGTTCATGTGCAAAAACATCTGTTTGATCTCCTTTATAAATATATTAAAGTGGCTTTAATTAACACCTGATATTTTCCCTCAAGGACTCATTCCATAAGAAGGATAGGATGTGGAGTTTCTGCTAAAAGTAATAATAATGAGAATTTCTATTATATCTTGATGGTATTTTTCTTTGGGAAAGAGAAAGCAATGTAAAATAACTTGGGGGCCCTTTCCTCCTCATCTCTACATTCGTGCAGTTGGAAAAGGATGGAGTCCAGGTGGTGCAGAGATTCAAAAGGGGATTGGAAGATGTTTAGCCTGCTAGGTAGTCACTGTTTGGCCATAAGCAACTCTTAGAGTCCTGGTGCCTCCTCTGGGGTTGGGCAGTGCCCTTGGCTCTGGGATATGGGGGAGGGAAAAGATGAGGTGTGGAGGTGGGGTAGCAGGGGAGGGGGGGATCAAGAAGAAGAGAGACCACAGGTCTGGGAGAGGGCTGGGCTGTAGGTTGGGGCGGGGGGCGTAGTACCCTTTGCCTGGGTGCCTCTTGGTGCCCTGCCCTTGCTTCTCCCAGGATCTAGAACATAGGGGCTAGCTCTTTGCTGTGCTAAGCCAAGGCTGGCGGGGCCTCTCTGCCGTCCTCTGCCCTAGGTCTGTGCTCTCCTCTCCTTTCTCCGGTGTCACCAGACAATTGAGTGAGGTTCTCTGTGGGGCGCACCGTGACTCCTGAGCCCCTGGTGCTGGTCTCCCCGAGGTGAGGCCATCCCTAATGCGTGGCCTTCCTTCCAGGGAGCCAGTGGACGAGGTGCTGCAGATGCCCCCGTCCCTGCTGACATGCGGAGGCTGCCAGCAGAACATCGGAGACCGCTACTTCCTGAAGGCCATCGACCAGTACTGGCATGAGGACTGCCTCAGCTGTGACCTCTGCGGGTGCCGGC
The DNA here is from genome assembly GCA_024291935.2 of Okapia johnstoni. NCBI lineage: Eukaryota > Metazoa > Chordata > Mammalia > Artiodactyla > Giraffidae > Okapia > Okapia johnstoni. Next base: position 15,217,073 of record CM044325.1, read on the forward strand.
TGGGCGAGGTGGGCCGGCGCCTCTACTACAAGCTGGGCCGGAAGCTCTGCCGCCGAGACTATCTCAGGTGCGTCCTCGCCGCCCTCCTGGGGTCCTGGCTTTGTCTCCCTGGCGCCTGCCTCCTGGGCCAGCAAGATCACGTTGGTCTCAGCTGCCCTGTGCAGGAGAGCAGTTGGCCTTTCTTCCTGTTAGAGAAGCATGTTCTCGGGGACATAGGCCTGTGTGGTCCAATTCTTGTATTTTAAAGGCAAGAGAGTGATGAGCACAAAATTCAGAATAGTGGTTCCCTCTGGGGGTCAGACAAGGGGAGAGGATGGGGGAGGAAGGCTCAGGGTATGCCAAGGGAACTGGGAGTTTTAAAGCTTGTAAGTTTGAGGGTGGATTACTAGCAGCTCATTTGATGCTTCAAAAATATACACGTAGGTTTCTAAGTATTCTTTTGTGAGATCTCGATATAATGTGATGAGAAATTTAAAAAGATTAGCGTGGAAACATATACACTAACGTACGTAAAATAGATAGCCAGTGGGAACTCGCTGTATGACTCAGGGAACTCAATCTGGGGCTCTGAGACAACATAGAGGGGGTGGGATGGGGTGGGAGGTTGAAGGGAGGCCCAAGATGAAGGGGACCTATGTATGCCTATGGCTGATCCATGTTGATGTATGGCAGAACCCTGCACAATATTGTAATTATTCTTCAATTAAAAATAAATTTTAAAAAATTGAAAGTACAATCTCGCCCCAGCACTCCAAGCATTTTTGGTCACAGCAGGAAGGCCCTGAAGTCAGCTGTAGATTTGAGCCCCAGCACCACTGCTTTCTAGCTCTGTGACCTTGGACAAGTTACATAACCTTCCTAAGCCTCAACTTCCTCATCTGTAAAATGGGGTTATAGAATAGCGATACCTACTTCCAGGAAGGGGTGGGAATTAGATGGGGTGGTACATGTAAGGTGCTTGGCGTGGTGCATGGGTATCAAATAGATGTTAGCTGCTGACTTCAGTAACCCTCATGACATTTATCATTAGAGTCTTTCCCAACCTAATGAACAAAGTGATGGAAGAATGGAAAGGCAAAAGAGGAACTCTGGAACACCCACTGAGACAGGCACTGAAGATATCTCGGATACTCTGGGTCATACGTTTGGCTATGTGAATTTTCCGACTCTCAAACGAGTGCCTTTGCCTGGAATGTTCTAGTTTCATATGAAATTTCCAGTTTCATATTAGCTACTGCAGAGGTAACCCTATGCCCTCTGCTGTCAAATCTGCTCGAATGTGTAGCTGTCAGTTTTTTTGCCATCTTCGTGGGGTACAGGGTCTGTGGAGCATGCAGCTTTAATACTTTAGGACCACCCAACCCAGGGAAGCTTGTTTAGACTCCAGTGCCCTTGGCTGCCAGGCCAGCTCTTTCTCCCAAACCTGCCCTCAGAGCATTTTACATTAAAAAAAAATTGCAGGCAATTCCATGAAGCAAGCTTATCTGTTTACCCAGAGACTGATAGAATAAGCTTTTTCTCCCCCCTAAATTTCCTGATTAAAGTCCTTGCAAATTTGGTGGTTCAGAGAAAAGAAGTCAAGTTTCCAAGGATCATGATTTTAATTTTGACCATTTATTATTATTATTATTATTATTATTATTAAGGAACAAGAAAATAGAACTGGGATAAATAGAGACCTGATTCTGCTTGCTACTAGTTTGCCAAGTCAGTGCGGAAAAGCAGACGGGTAAATGATTCCCACTGGGCCCCCTGACGACATCCCTGTCAAATCATTTGAATCTTATTAAATGAAGTACAGATAGAGTAAGGTCAAAAGAGCCAAGGTTTCTCCCTATCTCTGAGGTTTTATATAACGTTCAAGAAGAAAACCCCGTGCTGCCTGGGCTTGTTAATCTCTTGCATTTTTAAAAAGGCGAGGAAAAAAAAAATAGTCTGGGAGAACCCAATGTTAATTAACTTGTGTCTTGGTGACATGAAATAATTCTTCTCCCTGCTACATTCCTAGGCAACATGTTAATTAACTCTGTGTTAGTGCAGGCGTTTCCAGCCATCCTTTCATACTTATATTATTGTTATTAAAATGGGCAGGTGGAAGCTTCAGACATGACACCTCTCGACAGAGGAGAAAAATCGTTTCTTGCTGCAGGCATGGCCCTTCAGCCATGGACTTGTTTGCTTGCATTCTTAACATAGCTGACAGTGCCTTTGCAAAAGGCGAGTTGGAGGAGTGAAATGTGTCCTGGGATGGCGTTCAGTCCTTACCCCCGACCACCCTCCCCCACCTACCCTCACCCCAGGAGAACTCCTCCTCAGGGTTTCCAGTTGCTGCCTGGCCTGTTAAAGTCTTTTTCAGATATTTAGCCTCACATAATCAGGAGATCCCCATGCAGAACCTAAGTAAACTCTTAGTCACTAAGTTGTGTCCGACTCTTTGCGACCCCATAGACTGCTGTCCACCAGTCTGCTCTGTCCATGGAATTCTCCAGGCAAGAATACTGGAGAGGGTAGCCATCCCTTTCTCCAGGGGATCTTCCTGACCCAGGGATCGAACCCATGTCTCCTGCATTACAGGCAGATTCTTTACCATCTGAGCCACCAGGGAAGCCTGAACCTAAATAAACCCTGTGCTATTTATGTTGTTTCCTGGGGAATTTAACAGTAGCTGTTAATGTCAGTACCCAGTGCAGATCCCCTCAGATCCCTTTTAATGATTTTGGTGCTCAGTGCACCCCCCACCCCCTATTGTTTTACCTTCAACAGCTGCTGCTAAGTCACTTCAGTCGTGTCCAACTCTGTGCAACCCCATAGACGGCAGCCCACCAGGCTCCGCCGTCCCTGGGATTCTCCAGGCAAGAGCACTGGACTGGGTTGCTATTTCCTTCTCCAATGCATGAAAGGGAAAAGTGAAAGTGAAGTCGCTCAGTCGTGTCCGACTCTTAGCGACCCCATGGACTGCAGCCTACCAGGCTCCTCCGTCCATGGGATTTTCCAGGCGAGAGTACTGGAGTGGGGTGCCATTGCCAGAAGCCTGCCCAGTACCCCCATCCACCCACCCAATGCCCAGCAGACCTTGCCCAGTTGGCTGGCACTACCAGAGACCGAAGTCCAGTAATCTTGCCTGGAGCCAAGGCCACTTGGAGACATAACTTACACCCCCGAGTCCCCGTGAATTCAGGCCAAAGCTCCCCTCTGAGGGACTTGGCCCAAGACTGCAACTTGGCCTGCCTTCCATCTTGTGTCTGGTTTCCCTTGCCACTGTACCTGTTTTCCCTGATGACACATCCTTAATAAATCCTGACCTCAGGGTCAGTTTCTGGGATAGCCAGCCTAACTTACCAATTCTTGATGCCAGAGGTGAACATGCAAGTTAGATGTCAAGTTCTAGCTTATTTTCACTTAGTGAAGTCTCAGCAAACCAGAGCTGGAAGGGGCTGTAGAGGCCTTCCTTCCCTTCCAGTTCTCTTGTCTTACAGCTTAAGACATGGAAGCCAGGGCAGAGGCTGTCCCTGGCTCCAGGAAAACTGGCTGGTAGGAGGTGATGTTGGGATCTGAAGGTGTCTCCCAGATATTGTCCTTCATGCTTCCCGTCATTAACTGTCTGACATGTGTTGTGATTTACCCCCCGATTTCCCTTTAATAAACGCTCCCCTTCTGTAAGGGCCACACATCCCAGGTGGTTGGCTGCTTTCCATGCATGCTGTTTTGTGAGTCGTTTATTCTCCCTCAGGCCCAAACTCCTCTTACTGAACAATCAGGAAATCAGAACTGTCTTTCCACCCCATGACCTCCAAGGTGGCAGTTCCCGACAGCTCCACCATCTGCTGTCTTGGGCTGAAGTGTTCTTCCCCCAGTAATGAGTTTGCTCCCAGGTAGGGCCTTGAAAACACTCGGAGTTCTTCGCATGGAGAGCGGGATTTGGAGGGACACTAGCCAGCCTGGCTGTAACCGCAAGCTCTCTACCCACAGACCGAGTCTTCCTGGTTCCATTCATTCTGCTCTAAATTTGTCAACTGCTCTGATCGCCCCTACATCCTCTCAGAACCTACCAGTTGATTCTCTTCTATGCTGAAGTTCATAAGAACTTCCGAGAAGAACAGGCATTTACCTAAAACTGCCCTGAAGGTTTCCTATGGAAAAGACGTGCTGACATGCCATGTAATCAGGCAGCAAGACTGGCCCCTTTGGGATACCCCCAAGATGTGTTAAAACCCAGCGCTTTGACTTGCTGCATTCCATCCTCCAACAGCCGGGTGAGGTTGACGCTGTGATGACTATCATCCACAAGCTCACAGTCATCAGAGATCTCAGCAGGTCACAGTCATCACAGGTCCCTGCCTGAATCTGAGTCTTCTGATTCCAGCGCTTGTGTTATCCAACTCCTGCAGGCTGATTCTCAAATTTCAGCCTGCATTAGCATCACCTGGCTGTGTTCAACCCGCAGAGCGTCTCAGTCAGGAGGGCCTGAGTGTGCATTTCTAGCAAGTTCCCAGGGGATGCAAATACAACTGGTCCCAGGACCACACTTTGAGAACCACTGCACTAGGCTTCAGCCCTCCTCGGTGGCACTAGTGGTAAAGAACCCACCTGCAGGAAACGTAAGAGACGTGGGTTTGATGCCTGGGTTGGGAAGATCCCCCGGAGGAGGGCACGGCAACCCACTCCAGTAATCTTGCCTGGAGAATCTCATGGACAGAGGAGCCTGGAGGGCTACAGTCCGTAGGGTCGCACAGCGTCACACAGGACTGAAGCAACGTAGCAGCACTAGGCTCCACCATGGTGCATCTCCTGCTTTGACAACCGCTATTGCGTAAAATAAATGACCAGTCAACTGAGACTTAGGAGGGTCTTGATTCTGATGACAGAAGAGAAGTTTTTCAGGGACTTATGCCATTGGGCCAGCGAGGATCTTGAATTAGGATCTTCCATTCTATGTGGACAGATATTGCTCGTCCCCCAGGTGGCTGAGGGACTGTTCACTGTTGAACTCCCTCTGTCTCCCAGAAACTGGGGTCCTATAGAGCCGTTGTGTGCAATGGCCTAAGTGGCTCTGGAGAAGTTAATGACCAATCCTCCCCATGCGTGGAATTAGAGCTGTTGATGTGATGGGGTGTGGGAGGGAGCCTCAGAAAGGTGCCCATTTCATTGCTTTCCTCTCAAGAAGGCCCCTGGGGTTTACTCCTGCTCCTCTTCCAAAATAAAAGTTCCCTTGGGAGGAGACACACAATCCAAGCCTAACCTTTTTTTTTTTTAACTTTTTTTTTAATTGGAGGAAAATTACTTTACAATGTTGTGTTGGTTTCTGCCGTATAACATGAGTAAGTCATAATTATATATGTAAAACTATATATAATATATATCCTCTCCCCTGATTTACCCTCTAGGTTGTCGCAGAGCACCAGGATGGGCTCTCTGTCTTATACAGCAGCTTCCCCCTAGCTATCTCTTTTGCCCATGGTAGTATATGTATCTCAGTTCATCCCACCCTCTCCTTCCTCTGCTGTGTCCACAGGTCTATTCTCTCCATCTGTGTCTCCATTCCTTCCCTGTAAACAGGTTCATCAGTACTATTTTTCTAGATTCCATATATACATGTAAATATATGATATTTGGTTTTCCCTTTCTGATTTACTTCACTCTGTATAACAGGCTCTAGCTTCATCCACCTCACCACAACTGACTCAAATTCATTCCTTTTTATGGCTGAGTAATATTCTGGTGTGTGTGTGTGTATGGCACAACTTCTCTATCCATTCATCTGTCAATGGACATCTAGGTTGCTTCCAATTCCTGGCCATTGTAAATAGTGCTGCCATGAACAATGGGGTACATGTGTCTTTTTGAATTGTGCTTTTCTCAGGGTATATACCCAGTAGGGAGGCTTGCTGGGTCATATGGTAGTTTTATTCCTAGTTTTTTAAGGTATCTCCATACTCTTCTGCATCGTGGCCATATCAGTTTACACACAGCTAACCTCTTAAATCACTTCAGTTGAGAGTCTTTTCACAGAGGCAGGTCCTGGGGCATCCTAGAAGCAAAGAGAAAGCTCGGAAGAGGAACGAGTTATGCCAAACACAAATGCCCCAGGCATGGTATCATGTCAGAGGACCCTCTTCCTTCTAGGAAAGGGTATGAATTAGTCATAGTCAGTTGTGGTGAGCTGGATGAATTAGTTGGCCATCTGTCTGGACCCAACTCTTCTTTGCTTCACGACATCTTGGAAATCCAGCCTACATCATGGAAACCATCCTCAGGCTCTTTCTTCCAGTCTTATCTCTGCCCCTGCCTTTTTAGCTTCTCTTTCTTTCTTCCCCCCAGGCTTTTTGGCCAAGATGGTCTCTGTGCATCCTGTGACAAGCGGATCCGTGCCTATGAGATGACGATGCGGGTGAAGGACAAAGTGTATCACCTGGAATGTTTCAAGTGTGCCGCCTGTCAGAAGCATTTCTGTGTGGGTGACAGATACCTCCTCATCAACTCCGACATAGTGTGTGAACAGGATATCTATGAGTGGACTAAGATCAATGGGATGATATAGGCCAGGGGCCCCAGCATCTCGGGGAGGAGATTCACTGAAAAGTCACTGTCTCCGTGGGGTCTTACGCTCTTGGGCATTCTGGGGATTTGAGGGTGGGCTGAAGCATTTCTTAGGGGATGGTAGACCCTAACTGGGCACCGAGAACCAAGACATAGCATCCAAGTGACATAATGCAAAGGGCAAAACTTAAATGTCACAAAATGACTGGCCTTGAGGGAGAACTTAGGGACAGTGACCACAGCCTATGGGTAATAACTGACATGATAAGCCAAGGAGAGAGTGCTGGGGGGCTGCTGTGCCATCATAATGGGACTTCCATCTACAGATGGGGACATGTTCTGCCCAGACTTGTTTATGTCTTTGACCCTTGAAAACTAAACATGTGCAATTGATTTATTTTCTTCCTGGTTTTTATGACAACCCTGTTCCAGCCCCTGTCCTCCACATGAGGGAAGGACAGAGATAAAGAGTGGCCGTCCTTTTCTTCTTGGCCACCTTACCAAGGCCTTAAGCTTTGGACCCAAGGGACACTGCATGGAGACAACATTTTAGTTGAGAATGAAAACTGCAACTTTTAACCAAACAATTATTTAAAGCAATGCTGATGAATCACTGTTTTTAGACACCTTAGTTTTGAAGTGAGGAGTTCCACAGATTGTTTCTATACGAATGTAAATCTAAAAAAAAAAGTTGTTCAACTATTTTATTATCTTAGATTATATCAAAGTATTTGTTGTGTGTAGTTAAAAAAAAAACTGCGGAAAATAAAAATGACTGACTAAAATGCAGTGTTGTGTATTTGGCAATGACTTACAATTTGGGATGGCAGAAAAATGACTTTTTATATTAAAAGGGAGAAGTAAATAAGCAATTCACCTTCAGGTCAAATAAAACTTAGGTTTATGTGTGGGGTTTATAGGAGGCAGGCAAATTTCTATATTACTAGCAATTAGTATGTAACAGGTCATCATGTAGCTCAGAGGGATGTAGAATAATTAGATTGTTATTGTAAAACAAGCATTTCTCTTCAGCATTGTATGGAGCGAATGGAAGGCAAGATCTTTGCCTTTGGGAAACCTGTAACCTAGAAAGGACACAAATACATAAAACAGATTCCCTTTGGGAGAGAAGGTAATTACCTAGTTTGAAATGTGGCAAAGATGCTGAGCTTGACACTTCGATTTTCCAAGACGTGTGTCTCAGGGTGTTTTATGACAAGTGGTTAAGAGAACCTTACTTTGAGGATTTAAAGCAGGCACCTTGTCTGTGTTTGCCTTTCACCGCATTCAGGCCACCATGACCTGGCTCAGAGCGCCACCTGCTGGTCATTGCCTCTCAGGTATCTAGTTCAAGAATGTCCCAATGACAGACCAACAGAGGTGTATTTCAGTTGTTACATAAAAATATTGGCAAGTACCACGAAGTCTTAATGTGTTTAATTATCAAGACATAAGAAACATGCATCTAGTACTACAGTTAATTAACCATGATATTCCTTTTAAAACTTTGACATTAAAGTTTGCTTGAGTTTTGTTTTTTTTTTCTTCTGGAGAAATGAGTGTTGGCTCCCTTGGTCTGTAAAATACTAAAAGTGGTTGGGAAATTTGACTGCTGAGGGTGGCCTATTTAAATCAAATCTAGTTATACTGAGTTTCATCTCAGGTGGTGGAAGGGACTGCCAGTGAGGGGGATGTTTGTTCTAAATCAACAGAGGGAAGTGGTTCTCCGATTGTGATCCCTGAACCAGCAATATCAGCGTCACTTGAGAACTTATTAAAAGTGGAGATTCATGGGCCCCATCCCAGACAGAGTGTGTTGGAAACGCTGGGGATGGGATTCAACAATCTTTGTTTTAACAAGCCCTAAAAATGCTTCTGACTCATGCTCAAGCTTGAGAATGTTCTTCAACATCTCTCAGTTTGGTAGAGCATCTGCTCTAAATTGTTAATAGCTAATATTTGACACAATGGTTAATCCCTGAGGAAACTTTGCACATGTAGACTTGACTACAGAATCTCTGAGGGACAGAGGAAGGGTGCAAGGGAGGTACAAGATGGGCCTGGAACATCTTATTACACTAGAAAATAAGGAAGTGCTTTAAAAAATGTAGGCATGTCACAAGGACAAAGAAGCCAGCTTGAAGGGGCTATCAGTGGCCAAATCTGGGGCAATTTGACTACGAAAATCATGAAGGACAGTAATGAGTTATAAAGTGTTGGGGAAAAAATAAGAATCTGTGGGTTCATACCAATAATAAATGAATGGAGAGAAGAAAGGGCTCTTGTTTACTGCAGAATCTTGAATGCAGGCTGGTAAATGTGAAGAGAGTGTGGGAGCTGGAAAATCATCCTTCTGAAACTATCATACTTACATGACAGAATCAAGCAAGAAGCATCAATAGCTGCTAAGTTTCAACAAAGAAAGAGCAGAATACTTGGATGGTCTTACAGTGCCTTCCCACGGATTGTTATTCATTGCAAGGGGGAAATCCATAATTACTCAGTGGAGAAATCTGGACAGCACCTTGACCAGGTAATCAGTGAGGGATGGTTGGACCATGTATGTCTCCAGATGTGATCCTCTGTGGGGGACACATCATCTCTGTTTTAGCATTCTACCTGAGAATACAGAGCTTGGCTCTAAGTATGAGGCAAATTACCAGGCAAACTCAAAATGATGAATATTGTATTTCCAAAAAGAGAGGAGATGAAATGTTGGTGTCATAAAAAATAAAGAAAGGCTGGGGAAAGTTTCAGATTTAAGAAGGCTAAGGAGACCTGATGACTAAATCTAATACCTGGCCCTTTTCTTTCCCTCCAGTACTGGAGAGGCGAAAAGTTAAAGAGGACATCATAGGGGCAGTTGGTAATATTGAAATATGAATAGGTAGATTAGTTCAAACTAAAGAACAAATGCTAAATTTATTGAGGTTGACAACCATGGTTACAAAACAGACTATCCCTATTATTAGGTAGTACATACTGAAATACTTAGGACTAAAGGGTCATGACATATGGAACTTATTCTCAAATAAAAGAAATTCACATGTGCTGTGCTGTGTGTGTGTGTGTGTGTAGAGAGAGGTTGGAGAAGGAGGAATAAATGGCAAAGCAAATGAGTAAAAAAATGTTAAAGGCCGGGGGCTTCCCTAGTAGTCCAGTAGTTAAGACTCCACACTTCCACTGCAGAAGTTGTGGGTTCCATCCCAGGTAGGAAAATTCCCAGCCTGTTGTGAGGTGCAGCCAAAAAAAAGTTAACAAATGAATCTAGGTAAAGGAAGCAACAGTTAGAACTGGACATGAAACAACAGACTGGTTCCAAATAGGAAAAGGAGTACGTCAAGGCTGTATATTGTCACCCTGCTTATTTAACTTATATGCAGAGTACATCATGAGAAACGCTGGGCTGGAGGAAGCACAAGCTGGAATCAAGATTGCCGGGAGAAATATCAATAACCTCAGATATGCAGATGATACCACCCTTATGGCAGAAAACAAAGAACTGAAGAGCCTCTTGATGAAAGTGAAAGAGAAGAGTGAAAAAGTTTGCTTAAAGCTCAACATTCAGAAAACGAAGATTATGGCATCTGGTCCCATCACTTCATGGCAAATAGATGGAGACACTGTGGAAACAGTGGCAGACTTCATTTTTGGGAGCTCCAAAATCACTGCTGATGGTGATTGCAGCCATGAAATTAAAAGATGCTTACTCCTTGGAAGGAAGGTTATGACCAACCTAGATAGCATATTTAAAAGCAGAGACATTACTTTGCCAACAAAGGTCTGTCTAGTCAAGGCTATGGTTTTTCCGGGGTCATGTATGGATGTGAGAGTTGGACTATAAAGAAAGCTGAGAGCCAAAGAACTGATGCTTTTGAACTGTGGTGTTGGAGAAGACTCTTGAGAGTCCCTTGGACTGCAAGGAGATCCAACCAGTCCATCCTAAAGGAGATCAGTCCTGGGTGTTCATTTAAAGGACTGATGTTGAAGCTGAAACTTTAGTATTTTGGCCATCTGATGCAAAGAGCTGACTCATTTCAAAAGACCCTGATGCTGGGAAAGATTGAGGGCAGGAGGAGAAGGGGCCGACAGAGGATGAGATGGTTGGATGGCATCACCGACTCAATGGACATGGGTTTGGGTGGACTCCGGGAGTTGGTGATGGACAGGCAGGCCTGGTGTGCCGCAGTTCATGGGGTCACAAAGAGCTGGACACGACTGAGCGACTGAACTGGACTGTAAGGATATATGGGTGCATGATTTTTATTCTAGCATCTTTTCTTTAAACTTGATACTTTAACAAGTAAAAAGTTTTTTAAAACTTCAGAAATCTTGACTTTTTCTTGTTTCGGGTTTTTGACTTAATTAAGAGAACAGGAGAGATGATAGAGTGAAAATAGTTTAGTTTAGAAGTCAGTGATATTCTACTATTCGTTTGTCACAATTTTAATACACTTTTGGCCTTAGAAGTGAAGGTTATGTGTCCCAAGCCAGCAATTCCTTCCAAATACAGATAATATAGATGATGTGTTTAGGAGGATTCACTTAGTGCCCGTTTCTGGAGCAGGTGATTTCTCAACCTTATAAAATGAGCTTGCTGCAAATTCTACATTTCCTTTGAAATCAGGATCAAGATGGAATCATCTGGCTCTGAAATGTGTTATAGGACCAGGAATCTAAGCTATAATGATTTGTGCGAAGATGTAAGAATTGAGTTGAAAGAAGTTTCAAAGCACTAAAGTGACTTTCGTTCTCTCTCAGGGGCTGTGTGTTAATTCTCCCAGAAAAACATCGTTTCTCTGAGTTAACAGAATCTTTGAAGTTAAATCAAGTCCATTTCCATTGTCACATTGTGAAGCTTTTGAACCAGACTCACTGAATTATCCTATTTGATGGCCACCTTGAAGATAGCTTTGCGGTGATCCTAAGAAAACCCACAGCTGCAGCTTCTGTTCGTCACTGCCTTTCCACCTCACCTGGTTCATTTTCATTACTTAATGAGAAGCTCAAGGCAAACTCCACTTGGATAAATAGTAGGTAAAATAGAAGTCAACCTGATGTGCGGAGAAGGCAATGGCACCCCACTCCAGTACTCTTGCCTGGAAAATCCCACGGACAGAGGAGCCTGGTAGGCTGCAGTCCGTGGGGTCTCGAAGAGTCGGACACGACTGAGCGACTTCACTTTCACTTTTCCCTTTCATGCCTTGGAGAAGGAAATGGCAACCTACTCCAGTGTTCTTGCCTGGAGAATCCCAGGGACGGCGGAGCCTGGTGGGCTGCCGTCTATGGGGTCACACAAATTTGGACACGACTGAAGCAACTTAGCAGCAGCAGCAGCAATGTGATGTGATAGAAAGAACACTGAAATGGAAACTGGAAACCTGATTTTTGTCTCTAATTAAGGGGTATGTCTTCAGGCAGACCTCAGTTTCCTCATCTGCAAGATGAGAAACTTATATAGATTAGGAATTTGCTCCTCAAAATTTGGTTTACAGACAGGGAAGTGTAAAATTGGGAGTATGCATTTGCAGTAGCTGGTCTCCCAAGATACCTCCAAAGATTCTTTTAAAAAAAATTTTTTTTATTTTGTGTTGGAGAACAGCCAACTAACAATGTTGTGATAGTTTCAGGTGGACAGCGAAAGGACTCAGCCATAATTATACATGTATCCAGTCTCAAACTCCCTTCTCATCCAGGCTGCCACATAACACTGAGCAGTTCCCTGTGCTATGTGGTAGGATCTTGTTGGTTATCCACTTAAAATATAGCAGTGTGTACAGGTAAATACCGAACTCCTTAACTATTCCTTCCCCCCATCCTTCCCCTCTGGCAACCATAAGTTCATTCTCTAAGTCTGTGAGTCCGTTCCTCCAGAGAGCTTTCCTCCTGGCTTCATGCTTTTGTGGTCTCCTCTCACATCAAATAAGACAAACCCATCTAGTCAGACATGACTGAACAACTAAACCACCACCACATCTAATCAACAGTGTATTGCAGAGATGATACAGTGTGATGTCTGAGGTTAGGTCATAAGGGACTTCGTGGCTTCCACTGAGCTATCTCTTGGATGACTTGCTCTGGAGAAAACCAGTTGCCCTGCCATGAAGATGCTCAGTCAGCTCTATGGAGAGGTCCGTGCAGTAAAACAGAATTGAGGCCTCTTGCCATCAACCAGCACTTGCCTACAATATGAAGAAGCCACCTTGAAAGCAGAGCCTCAAGCCCTAGTCAGGTCTTCAGATGGCTACAACCTTCAATGTCACTCATGAGAGACTCTTAAGTCAGAATCAATCAACTAAGCTGGTTCCAAATTTCTGACCCACAGAAATTATGTGAGATAAATAACTGTCTTAAGCCGCTGAGTTCTGAGGTATTTTATTATGTGGTAAGCCATAATTAAAACACATTTTAAAACTCTCAAAGCAATTTGATAATCTTATGACTGTTTAATCTAATTTTTAAATTTTTCCAGTCATTTCACTTTTTGAAATTATTGAATAAATTCTCTCTTACAGTTTTCCTACAATTTTTCCAGCAGTAAAACTCTGATTCTCCAGAATTTGGTTATGAACTATTGTTATTAAAATTGAGAGACCAGATGGGGGAATATTGCTTAAGCCAAGTTAGAAATGACAGTGGCTTGGACGAGTGTGTTTGCAATGAGGATGGAGAAAAGTCAATAGGATCAAGATACACTTCAGAGGTAGCTAAAATTCTATTTTTCTTTTTTTAAAAATGTAGATTTGAACAAGTATCAGATAGAACTTCTAGAAAGAAAAACGAAAGAACTGAAATTTAACATTCAGTGAATGGGTTGAACAGCATAACAGCTTAACAAAGAATTAGTGAGCCTATAGACAGAGTTAAAAATCACCCAGAATGAGATTAAGAAAAACAGAAGGTAGAATGAGAAGTTTCAACCTATACCTACGAAAAGATGATGCTGTGAAAGTGCTGCACTCAATATGCCAGCAAATTTGGAAAACTCAGCAGTGGCCACAGGACTGGAAAAGGTCAGTTTTCATTTCAATCCCAAAGAAAGGCAATGCCAAAGAATGCTCAAACTACCGCACAATTGCACTCATCTCACACGCTAGTAAAGTAATGCTCAAAATTCTCCAAGCCAGGCTTCAGCAATACGTGAACCGTGAACTTCCAGATGTTCAAGCTGGTTTTAGAAAAGGCAGAGGAACCAGAGATCAAGTTGCCAACATCTGCTGGAGCATCGAAAAAGCACAAGAGTTCCAGAAAAACATCTATTTCTGCTTTATTGACTGTGCCAAAGCCTTTGACCATGTGGATCACAATCAACTGTGGAAAATTCTGAAAGAGATGGGAATACCAGACCACCTGACCTGCCTCTTGAGGAATCTGTACGCAGGTCAGGAAGCAACAGTTAGAACTGCACATGGAACAACAGACTGGTTCCAAATCAGGAAAGGAGTACATCAAGGTTGTATATTGTCACCCTGCTTATTTAACTTATATGCAGAGTACCTCATGTGAAATGCTAGGCTGGATGAAGCACAAGCTGGAATCAAGATTGCCGGAAGAAATATCAATCACCTCAGATATGCAGATGACAGCACCCTTATGGCAGAAAGTGATGAAGAACTAAAGAGCTTCTTGATGAAAGTGAAAGAGGAGAGTGAAAAAGTTGGCTTAAAACTCAATATACAGAAAACTAAGACCATGGCATCTGGTCCCATCACTTCATGGCAAATAGATGGAAAAACAGTGCCAGACTATTTTTCTGGGCTCCAAAATCACTGCTGATGGTGACTGCAGTCATGAAATTAAAAGACGCTTGCTCCTTGGAAGAAAAGCTATGACCAACCTAGATAGCATATTAAAAAGCAGAGATATTACTTTACCAACAAAGGTCCATCTGGTCAAAGCTATGGTTTTTCCAGTAGTCATGTACGGGTATGAGAGTTGGACCATGAAGAAAGCTGAGTACCGAAGAATTGATGCTTTTGAACTGTGGTGTTGGAGAAGACTCTTGAGAGTCCCTTGGACAGCAAGGAGATCCAACCAGTCCATCCTAAAGAAAATCAGTCCTAAATACTCATTGGAAGGACTGATGCTAAAGCTGAAACTCCAATACTTTGGCCACCAGATTCAAAGAACTGACTCATTTGAAAAGACCCTGGTACTGGGAAAGATTGAAGCCAGGAGGAGAAGGAGATGACAGAGGACGAGATGGTTGGATGGCATCACTGACGCAATGGCCATGAGTTTGAGTAGGCTCCGGGAGTTGGTGATGGACAGGGAAGCCTGGCATGCTGCAGTCCATGGGGTGGCAAACAGTCAGACATGACTGAGCTACTGAACTGAACTGAACTAGGAGTTCCAAAAAGAAAGAATAGAGAGACCTAGAAAGAGGAAATATTTGAAGGGATAATGGGTGATAATAGCCCAGAATTGATTAAAGCACACATATGAATTTTCACATAAGATATTATGTAAAAGGCACAAGATATTAGTCAGTGTTCTCCAAAGAAACAAAGCCAACAGGATGTGTGGTGTGTACGTAGACAGATGTGATAAAGAAAATCTATTAATATGAAAAACCCACAATTAAAATTATACATAATATGAAAGACTGAAACTTTCAGTTTGGGAAAAAATTCAAGGATGCCCACTCATAACTTCTCAACATTGTGCTCAAGATTCTAACCAGTGTAGTAAGGAAGAAAAAAGAGACAGCAAGCGAGCGGATTGGGAACGAAGAAGTGAAGCTGCCTTTTCATAAACAGAAAGCTCGACTATGTATAAAATTTAAAGGAATCTACCAAAAAGCTAACTTAGAATTAAGGAGTTTAGCAATGTAACAGAATGCAAAAATCAATTGTATTTACATATACTAGCAACAAAAAAATCAGAATTTGAAAGAAAATTAAAGACTATTTAAAATAGCATAAGAATATTAAATTCGAGTCAGACATGACAGCGACTAAACAACAATCCTGAATATTTAATGAACCCTTATAACTCAATATTTGAAGATAACTCATCCAAAATAGACAAAAGATTTGAATAGATATTTTGCTAAAGGAGATGCACAAATGGAAGACTACTCAGCAATACCAGGAAAAATTAAAGCCTACTGATATAAGCAACATGAATGGGTCTCAAAAATCATTGCCCTGAGAGAAACCGGACACAAAAGGCTGTGTATTATACAAGTCCATTTACTGAGGTTCTAGAAAAGGGAAAAGCAGTGATGTAAAATAAATCAATGGTTGCCAGGAACTGGGATTGGGGGTGGGGGTATTCATTCCAGAGGGGCATGAAAGAACTTAGGGCCTGACACAAGATTCAATTGCCAGCTCAGGGGCACTTTCTAAGCCTCTAGTCATTGTCTGACTCATTCAACAGCCTTCACAACAACCTTCTATTATGGTTTGGCTTCCCTGGTAATTTTCCGACAGGGAGAGTTGGTCCTAGATAATTTAATTTTGGAATGTTATAGCTGCATTCTCGGTTATAGTTTAATCTTGTGTGAGTTGCGTTCCCATCTGCCACCACCTCTGGGACACTGATGATATCACGTACCGAGATCTGAGAAGCTGAGGGCCTGGTTCCCTGGTGTGAAGGAAGGAAGCCCAAATGAGTAGACTCCTCTGGCACCATTTCCAGGCCATCATGCTCTAGTGGCAACTCAAGATGGTGGCCACAGATGCCAGAGGGAAGCTGACCTCTCCCGTGACTTCCAGTCTTTAGAAATATTTTTGGATACAAGAAGTATTGTTTACTGTGCTGAAGAGAGAGAGATTGGGGGGTGGGAGGCGGCGCTAATGAAATATGACTTCATTTTCATGAAATATACATAAACCTGGGTTATTTTGTGTGACTATTCTGGTTTACACATGATATCCTCTTTTTTTGTTCCACAAGGAATTCCTGACTTTGAGTTGAAATAAACATTTTGGTGGAATTCTCTTTCCCAGTAAGAGCAAGCAAAAAAAAAAAAAGAACAAATTTTCTTCTCATGCTTCCTAATATTTCCATATCTTGGCACATATGGAATGGAATACTGCAGTAATGGAAGGAAGCTGCTTGTGGCCCAACAGGGGGTTGATAATATAGATCCAACTGTAAGCCTTCTAGGTTCCCCAGTACATCAGTGGCTCTGACCCTGGAGCCATGGCTGCAAATGAAGTGCTTGTGAACTAGGAAGGAATAATGGTCTAAATGCTGGCCAGCTGCAATACTAATTCCATAGCAAGAGACCTGTGAGTCAATCAGAACACCTCAGGGCACACCCATGACCATGTTCCTGGACAGTTTTTATGAAGGTGAACTGATATCACTGCTGAATTAATCTTTGTTCCTTGGACATTGGCTTCATGTCTTAAGATTCGATCCTAAATTCACAAATCCAGGAGAAAGGCTGAATCTACTTGCTTCCCTGGTGCCTCAGATGGTAAAGAATCTGCCTGCAATGTGGCAGACTCAGGTTCGATCCCTGGATCAGGAAAGCCCCTGGAGAAGGGAATGGCAACCCACTCCAGTATTCTTGCCTGGAGAATTCCATGGACAGAGGGGCCTGGCAGGCTACAGTCCATGGGGTTGCAAAGAGTCTGACACAGATTGAGTGACTAAAACAGTCATAGCTGGGTGACATATTATAGACAAATTTTCATTCATTCATTATCTCTTGACTGTCTGTCCAAAGTACTTCTGTAGCAGAAACTAGATATGTCAAATTATCTCTTACAATTTTAAAGTTGGAATAATAATTCCTATCTACCTACTTCATGGGGTTGTGAAAACAGAGCATTAGAACAGTACTGCTCACAGAGTAAATGCTCTTTAAATGGTCACAATTATTATGTACATCTTCACATTCTCAGAACTAATCAATAGGTTAATAAAGAGTAAAAATGTTAAAAATTTCCCAATTCATATTAAATAAATATATATGCTTTTGGCTGCACTGCAAGACTTGTGGGATTTTAGTTCCCTGACCAGGGATCAAATCTGTGTCCCTTGTCATGGAAGCACAGTCTTAACCACCAGACCACCAGGGTTGTATAGAAATATGACTTTTGTAGGAAATATGGAGTCAATGTACCTTGGAACTTTGTCAATGCTACTATTAGCAATAAATTGTCAAACGAGTTAATAGAGTCAGGGAATTGGGGACATGGGGGAAAAGACCAACACTTTCCATTTTTAGATGGAGAAAAGGAGATATACAGAAAGAAAGTCACAGTGGCAAGCCTGTGACCAACAGCTCACAGCCCACGGTTCTTCTCCAGAGTGCTACACCATGGATAAAAAGGTTTTTTAAAAGAAGTGCTTCAGAAAAGCTAAACACTCTACAAACAAGAGGTAGCATAAGCAATATGTTTGGGCAAATAAAATCTGAATCTGGTTATCAGATCCCCTAATGGAAGCAACAACTGGCAGAAGCAAAACCCTTGTGATTTGAAAGATAACAGGACCCAGCTCACCAGATCTCCTGTTATTAGACAGAATCCTCCCACCTATTACACCTTGGAAAAATATTAATGTGTTCAGTCAACAAAAACAAATTTAAAAGAAGAAGCAAGTGCTGTTACACGTGGCGATGCCACCCGATATTCAAATGCGCTCTTCTGAGCTGTGTCTAATGTCAGTATCATTTTTTTTAAAGAGACATATCAGTTTCAGTCAAGGTTTTTATTTCACTTTCCCCATTCTTCACTGCCTGGACTAGAGGAAAAAATAAAGAAGAATTACCGGTGATGTTACTTTTTAATTTAATGCCCTTGAGTAAGGGCAACTGGAAGGAGACAGGATAGAAATTTCGGGAGGACAGCAGATGGAGAACAGTTGTTAGTGCCACATCTTCCATGAATATTGGTTGCAGCAGCTGTCTCTGCCATCATTCTCTCAAGGTAATGCCTTGCTTCGCATTGTCATGGTATCTCAGAATCAAATTATTTGAATTCCAGACACATCGACAACACACTGAAGGGCCCCTGCCAATTTCTGCAGCTCGCTTGGAAAAGAGCATCATGAAGCATTACTCATTTATACGACTCCCAGGTTCCTGTTGTAAATTCAGCACGCAGGACGGCCTCCAGGTGCAGCCCTTCAGCTTAGCTCTCTAATCCTGTAACCCTTTACCACCAACTCCTTCCCAGAAATATGGACAGAAAATCCCCAGGCCAGGTCGTCCTCCTCTTTGAGCTTTGCAGATGGAGGTTGGGCTGCCAAAGCTGACCTGGAGGCAGAAGTCAGAGATGTTTTGCCTCAGTCTGGCCTAGAGATGAAAGCCCCAAAGCATGACACACTAAATTGTCCCCACAGCCACGCCTCCAACATTTTCATACAGATGAAGTCTGCTTAAAAATTAACATCTGTTCTGCAGTAGTGAAGCAGCTGATAATCGCCCATCTCTTGGAGTATAAGGGAACCATTAGCAAGGGTGTCTTGGAAGATATGTTTTTTTAATGACCTAGGAAAAACTCTCACAACATAAATGGAAAAAAAAGTGTAATCTCAAATCTTATAAAGGTTTTATATATGCATGTAGGTATACTTACATATGGGCTTCCCAGGTGGCACCATAGTAAAGAACCTGCCTGAGAATGCAGGAGACTTCAGAGATGTGGATTCCATCCTGGGTCCAGAACATCCCTTGGAGTAGGAAATGGCAACCCACTCCAGTATTCTTGCCTGGAGAACCCCATGGACAGAGGAGCCTGGTGGGCTACAGTCCATAGAGTCACAGAGTCGGACTTAGCACACATGCACATACTTACATATACATCTAACTAGAAGAAAATGCATCATAATTAACAGCGATTGTTTTATTTTCTTTATCTTTTATTCTAAAATAGGCAGGCATCACTATTATATTCAGGGAAATAGATGTCCTCTATAACATTTTCTTTTCCATCAAAGGTATTTTTAAAACAACAGGACTGTTTTCAAAAGGTTCACTACACAGGCAGCCCACATGTCCCCATTCTGAAAGCAAGGGGTTCCTATGCACTGGCTCCTGCTTAGAAGAACTGCCACGGTGGGGTCCTCCTAGCACCCCCTTAGCAAGGGGGTTCTAGTTAAGGAGTTTTGTCCAGCAGGACTGAAAGTGACTGCATTAGTCCAATCAGATTCTCTCTTGAATTGACCCACACAGCGAGAGTAGCAAAGGCGGAAGAAGGGAACGAGGAGGAGGTGGGGCAAGAATGAGTCACGCTCGTGTGGCTGGAGTGTGGACTGCCAAGGACAGAAGAAAGGGACCTTTTGCTTGAGCTGCCTTACACCCTGGACTAGTTTCTGATTCCAGGATTCTGTGCCATGCAAGACCACAGTGCCTCTTGGTGGTTGGTCTTTCTGGGTATCTGGCAGATGGACCCAGAGCCAAGAATGCTGTTCTCCTTAGTACCATGAATATCCTTGTAACAATCTATTTGGGGGCCAGATTATACTGGGACTCTTTTAATCACACGACAGGAATTTCAAGGTACCAAAACCCGGAGACCAGGTTAATGGGTTTCATAGGTCATTTTATTCCTTATTATGTACACTTCCCCAAACGTTATCTATTCCTTATTATGTACATTACAGGTCTTCCCTGTAGCTCAAAAATGAAGAATCTGCCTGTAATGCAGGAGACCTGGGTTCAACCCTGGATCAGGAAGATCCTCTGGAGAAGGGAATGGCAACCCACTCCAGTATTCTTGCCTGGAGAATCCCATGGACAGAGGAGCCTGGTGGGCTACAGCCCATGGGGTCACAAAGAGTCAGACACGACTTAGTGACTGACACTGCTACTACTACAGCTACCCAGACCAGGGCTACCGCCAGACCATGTGGTGTTTTATACAAATTTGAAAAAGCTACCCCTTCTTCAAATTAAAGAAGTTGATTATTTCTCAATAACGGTTACTAAAGAAAAACAGTAATTTTATATGAGTTGCACAGCTAAGTGATCTATCATAAAATGAGAGAAAATTCAAATGTTTAGTGATCATATTAGAAATTTAAGTCACTTGGATCTAATAATTTGTTATAAAATTGATAGACATCTTGCCCGGGAAGAAATAATTCTTTTCGACGGTAAGCACAAAAAAAGTAAGTTTTTGTGCTTACTTTTTAGTATAGTTCATATTTTACAGAAATGTTCACCAGATTGGCAGTCTTTCTTATGACACTGTAGACTTAACATTGTTTTTAGCACATTTAATTTTGAGATGCCACATTCTTCACTGATATTGATATTGACAAAATTAGTCGTAACTTGAAAGTTTCAAAGTTATTTGGAAATGGAGCTGGTAAATTATTGTCACAAAAACATTACAATATTTTGGTGGGAGAATATTTGATTATAAAAAGACAAATTTGGATTTTTAGTTATTTGTACATTGATGAGTGATGCATAAAACTCAATATGCTCATCAGTCAATTTCAGTCATACATTTTTACCCAGCTTTGGTACTTCACATTGATAGTAGTTCTTCAAATAACACAAGGTAGCTAGAACTCACCTACTTCAATTACACAGAATCAGGGCATCACCAGGAGCTTGTTTGAAATGTAGAATCTCAGGTACCATCCCAGAATTACCAAATCAGAATTTCCATTTTCATAAGATCCCAGGCAGGGTTGGTTGGATAGCATCACTGACTCAATGGACATGAACTTGGGCAAACTCCAGGAGATAGTGAGGGACAAGGAGGCCTGGCGTGCTGTAGTCCATGGGACAGCAAAGAGTCAGACATTACATAGTGACTGAACAAAGATCCCAGGCATTCTGTATACACATGAAAATTTGAGAAGTACTGATCTGGGCTACTGTAAAGGCCATCATATTAAATCAGCAATATAATTTTTTTAAATTTATTTTTAATTGAAGGATAATTGCTTTAGAGAATTTTGTTGTTTTCTATAATTGCTTTACAGAATTTTGCTGTTTTCTGTCAAACCTCAACATGAATCAGCCATAGGTATACATATGTGCCCTCCCTTTTGAACCTCCTTCCCATCTCCCTCCCCATCCCACCTTTGTAGGTTTCTCAAAGCCCCTGGTTCGAGTTCCCTGAGACATACAGCAAATTCCCATCGGCTATCTATTTTACATATGTAAACCTTTCTTTTAAAGAAATATTGTTACCATTACAGAAAACATAGAAATCAGTTTGAATCAGAGGTAGATTGATTGTGGAAATAATATTTGAAATGAATCTTCCTCCCCTCTCTGGTGTTTCTATATTGAATAAGTAGGAGTCAATGTCAATAAGTTGCAACTTGTTAAACAGCAATATTTTATAACTATCATAAATTCATTTTTCTTGAAAGATTTTCTTAGCTCATTATATGCTTTTGAGGGCATAATAGATGTTGACTTTCGGTTCCCATCTAATTTTGCTTACAGCATTAATTTTTCCTTAATTTCAGTTAATACAGCAATGCTTTTTAAAGAGAATGTTTTCAAAAGTGTACTTTGACTTGTATTTGAGAATCTGTTTTTATTTGTAACATCAATAAGCACTGCATACTCCCTCTAATTAAGTTTTAGTAGCAAGATGGCATCTACTCAATTTTCCCATCTCCTATTCAACAATGATTTAAAATTTTATGTCCCATAAATGCATGTTCAATATACTTCAACATTTGATTGAAGCAAAAAGAGTAGTTATACAATTTCTTGGATGATATAAAAAATTCAGTTCTGTCAGAATATCTTTTTGCCACATCATTCAATGCCAAATGTAAAGAATATGTAAAACAAAAAATATAGAATATCCTAGGGTTTTGGTTTTTTATTTTTTTGAGAATCTTCGGTAGCAATTCATTACAT
The DNA here is from genome assembly GCA_024291935.2 of Okapia johnstoni. Taxonomy (NCBI): domain Eukaryota; kingdom Metazoa; phylum Chordata; class Mammalia; order Artiodactyla; family Giraffidae; genus Okapia; species Okapia johnstoni. The sequence continues at coordinate 15,239,409 of CM044325.1, forward strand.
TCTCTACACATACTTGTGGCATTACTGAATCCAATACTTCTTTGGATTCAGTTTTTGTAAGTTGTCTTGAAAAAATGTATATGCTTTCTTTTGTCTTGTCATCTGCAACATATGGTCTGTTAGACATTCACATATGAAATGCTTGCTTATTGGAAATCCACAAATCTAACATGACATGTTCTAAAAGGTTAATACCAGGGGTTGTTTCCAAAACAATAATAATTTCATTTCTTACCTTTTTCAAAATTCATTAATTCATTGCATCTGCTATGATTTTAACCACTGGACTGCCAGGGAAGTCCCCACATCTACTACAATTTTAATTATCTGGTTTTATATTTTGTGCCTTTAACAATGTATAACATTATTTGTTAATCACTGTGCCATTATGTTACCAAATTTTTAGTTTCTGCCAAAGAAAGGAAATTTTCATCTCTGTACTTGAGGCCTCCTGGGTAATCTCCCTAGATGTGGCCTGGCCAAAAGTTGAATTAGGTATAGTATGTGTTCCCAATGTTGTTTCTCATTTTCAAGGTATCTTTGTCTGCATCTCTCTCAATACGTAGTATTCAAAATACATATTTCAACTTTAAGTTCTTAACACTATCATAGCATTTATCAGCTTATTAGTAATGTGTGATGCATACTGCCAGTCCCTCCTTATGTTTTCATTTCAGTTGATAACTTTCCTCTATCCCCAAAGAATTTTTAACATAGATAAAACACAGAATTCCTAGAGGTAGAATACTATAGGGGTTTTGATCATTAGTAAGGAGTTGGTGATGGACAGGGAGGCCTGGCGTGCTGTGATTCATGGGGTCACAAAGAGTCAGACACGACTAAGCGACTGAACTGAACTGAACTGAAGAATTTATGAATATACAATTTCTGAAAACTCACCTGCACTGATAGTTAAATTTGATAAACTTTGATGAAAATAAATTTAATAAAAAGTTACATAATTTCTTACATAAGATAGATAAATTTCAGATGGAGTGTTGTTAATATTCAAATTGTTAAATATTCAGATTACACAGCCAGATACCTGAATAGCCAGAATATACATCTACCTGTATGTGGATAGATAGATCTCCAGTCTAATGTTTTCTCTTCTATATCCTTCCTAATCCAGCAGACTGACCCCTCATTCCATCTTCTCCAAAATGCATTTAATGATCTAAATTATTCTTTGTCATTTTCTTCTGTTTTCTGATTCTGAAAACAATTTTAAAAATGCTTTCATAGAATCTGATTAAAAATCAATTAGTATTTTATCTTAGAATCCTACATGTATGTAACATACAAAATATATATTCAACAAGATGGTAAATATTGTCAAGTGTTGATACTCTCACTAACAGAATATCCATAACAGGTAATTGCTATTATGTAATTTCTAAGTCATTAAACAGTGATCTCTAATTTATGTGCATATAATTTATTTTATAGATCATTTGAGCATAGATAGTTTGATGGTGACTCATAGAATAGTGAAACTTCTTGTAGATTTATGTTGGGAAGTCAGCAATACCTTTTGAATACAGCAAATAAACAGGAGATGATATGATGCAACACGAAATATTAAATTAGCTGTACGCTAACAATGATGATTTTTTAAAATTTTTGAAATACTCACCTATCAGTATATCAATTAGAAAAGCAGTTTCTTATTCAGAAGCAAAAATATTTTAGATGATGTTAGACCAGTTATTGGTTTTGATTATTGACTCATTTTTCCTGTGTGTGTGGAAGCAGAACAAAATATATTAAACCCCTTAAAACAAGACACTTTACTGCCATCTGCCAGGAAGTCATAATAAATATACAAACCACCCATCTTTGTGATAGACAATAATAATAAACATACAAACATTTTCAGGATAATAAAGGTGTCCATGAAGTAAATGGTGCCCTTTTAGACGAGGAGCAGCATGCAGTGCTTAACTGAAATAACCCTAGTGGCAGCCCCAATCCCAACTGCATCTAGATTTTATATTGTTGCTTTCAATCTTCTGCCAAAGGAGAAAAATTCCCATTGTAAACACATTCTTGGGGTCCAGTATGATGTTGTTCATTTCTATTTTGGGTAGAAAAACAGGTGGGGTGGGGTACAACCAACAATTCAGCTTCTAAAGAAAGGTCACTCACTCTAGCAGAGAAGAGTGGTTGTTCAGGACTTTCATCACTGGCCCCAGGACATTGGGCTGAGCTGTACTGTCTCCTCTGGACTAAAGCCATTGACCCTGCAGGGAGTGGGAGTTGGGGAGGCAGAGGGTCCAGGCTAAACCGTCAAAGGAAAAACACATCTGCCTAAAATTATGGGTGAGCCAACAGGATCCCTGAACAAAAGAACTTTGAGTGGGGGTGAGAGGGTATGGGGAGATGCAAACTCACAAGTATCTTGCTAGAAAGGGATAACATAACCTTTGGCATACTTGGCTCGGTAACTATGGTCATAAATCCAATACTATTTTCTATTCTCAGAAGAAGACAAATTGTTAGATGGCAAGGTAATAAGAAATTTCCATGTAGTATGAGTCCAGTTTTATAAAACATAAATCAATCCTGTAAAATATTAAAAAAAAAAAGAAATTCCCATGACTTAATACAATGTATTTGAGGTAAAATATTGAGCTAGTCTATGTTCCTTGCATTCAAATAGCAAAAGTTAATATTACCAATACCTGGACTTCCCTGGTGGTCCAGTGGTTAACAGTCCACCTACCAATGCAGGGAACATGGGTTCAATCCCTGGTTTAAGAAGATCCCACATGCCATGGAACAACTAAACCCATGCACCACCACTACTAAGCCTGTGCTCTAGAACACGAAAGCTGAAACAAGAGAAACCACTGCAAGCAAGAAGCCTGTGTACCACAAAGAAGAGTAACTCCCACTCGCCACAACTAGAGAAAGCCTTTGTACTGCAAGGAAGACCCAGTGCAGCCAAAGGAAATAAATGCAAATGTTACCAATAACTAATACAGGGCAGAAAGTATCACGTTCCTGACCCATCACAAGCATGGAATGAATGAGAAGAGTTCTATTCCAGAGCAACCCCAAAGTACCAAGTGAGCATAGAAAATGTAGAATTGGGGGAACCGGGGAAGGCTTCCAGGAGGAGGTGTTCTTTGAGCTCAGCACCAGAAAGCAGAACCTTGATAGGCAGAGATGGAGAGAAAAGGAATCCCAGGAAGAGTCAATGGTAGCAACAAGACCTGACAAGTGGGAGGAGAAGGTGGAGTATCAGTCAGTCATCTGGGACAGAAGAGAAGGCCAGGGGAGCATGGTGACAGTGTCTACTGAGGAAGAAGTGTCTAGCAAGGGTCACTGCATCTGGCAACCTCTGAAGGTGGGTGTGGCAGCCAGATTGCTAGGAAGGATAACGATTGAGTGAGAGAGGAAGGAAGAGGGAGTAGAGAAGAGAGTTAGGCTACTGTCTTTTTTGGTTAACTTTTTAATGAAGTAACATATGTTCATATGTTCCGGCTTCACAGGTGGTGCAGTGGTAAGGAATCTGCCTGCCAATGCAGGAGACACAAGAGAGCCAGTTCGATCCCTAAGTAGGGAAGATCCCCCTGAGGAGGAAATGGCAACCCATTCTGGTACTCTTGCCTGGAGACTCCCATGGACAGAGAAGCCTGGCAGGCTAAAGTACATGGGGTCACAAAGAGTTGGATGTGATTGAGCACACACACATGTTTATTATTATACATTATGAAAATATATTTTACATATATTTATTGAATTAATATGTATTATATACAAAGAAGGCAATGGCACCCCACTCCAGTACTCTTGCCTGGAAAATCCCATGGATGGAGGAGCCTGGTAGGCTGCAGTCCACGGCGTCGCTAAGAGTCGGACACGACTGAGCGACTTCACTTTCACTTTTCACTTTCATGCATTGGAGAAGGAAATGGCAACCCGCTCCAGTGTTCTTGCCTGGAGAATCCCAGGGACAGTGGAGCCTGCTGGGCTGCCATCTACGGGGTCGCACAGAGTCGGACACGACTGAGGTGACTTAGCAGCATGTATTATATAAAACACTCAAATTATGTTCTTTTATGCATATATGTATTTATATTAAAACATTTTCATGATACATGAATAGCATGTGTATGCATATATAGCAAAATGTACATAGTCCACAGCTCAACAAATAATTTTCCTGACTCCTAACAGCATAGATTAGTTTTTAGAGCTACTTTTCGTTTTTTTAAAGAAGTAAAAGGAGATCGTAAAAGGAGAGAAACAGGATGGTAGCTTGAGTGGCAGGATCAATGGAAAGGGATTTTCAGACCAAAGAAGCATTTTTATGCCAAGGGGAGCCAATTAAGAGGGAGAGATTGGATATGTAAGAGGAAGTGGGAACAACTGATGGCGGTACTAATGGACATGAAAGGAGCAGGCTCAAGGTAATGGATGTGGTTATTAAAAATAGGAAACATTGCCCTGGGGTAGCCAAGCAGAGAGATCAGTGTGGGGCAGGGGACCTGACAGTCCTGGTGCCAATTCAGCTCTGCCACCCACGCAGACCATTAACAGTTACTCCACCCCTTTCCTAAACTTGAATCACGATAACAAAGGCAACAGCAACAAAAAAAGCAATGGCTCCTGTTGGAGTCCAGTAGCCCTGAGATCACCTTGAAATGGGACCTGCTTTTAAGCTGGACTCAACCAAGCCCACAAAGCTTCTATCCTGACCCTATCCCTGCCCTGTAACTTTGCCAGAGGACAGCCCACTTCAGATTAGCCCTGGAGTGTCACAGGAAGCCTCGTGGCAGCCTCCGAAATTCCAAAAGATAATTCAAGCCAAATCAGTCTGATGGTCTGGGAGTGGCAGTTGGAAAGTCCAGCATTTGGGGGGACTCTGGCCTCCAGAGCCTCCCTGCCGCTTACGGTCTCTGGTGGGTAGTGCTGAGGGGAGGTAATGGCAGAACTCAGCTGTCCAAGGACAGGGCCTCCCCCCAACCCTGCCGCCGGCCTCTTGTAGAGGCAGCCAGAGCAGAGCAGGACCAGCCAACACGTCGTCAAACCTCCCTTCTGAGGCTTCTTTCCAGGGTCCATGTTGCCCACGCAGGAAGGGTTGAGCAAGAACCTCTTTGAATTCAGCAAATCGGCTCTGACCTCACCTGAGAACCTGTCTCCCTGAAGGAACTGGTGATCTGGGGCTAGGATAGACTCACAGGTGAGGCTCCAGTCCTCAAGAAGTGGGCAAGCGCTGGATAGGAAGTGATGACAAAGAGCCCTCTTCTGAAATGAAATCCACACCAGACTGTGGTGGGAACTGAAGGACACGCATGCAGAGGGAAGGCCAGAGCTGGTGGCCACCGGTTCGCCTATTCTTTGGGGGAGCCACTTCTCCCTGCTTTTCCTGCCAGCGACTTTCTGGCTGCACAGGGACATGCTCACCCTTGCTACTCTCCTCATTCCTTGTAAGTCATCTGAGACAAGGCTAGAAAGTTCAAATAGGACTTTAGCAAATGCTGAAGGGAAATGCAAACTCAAAGCAACATGGGTTATAAGGAGGGCCACAGAGCCTCAGAGATCACGGGATCCAGAGAGGTGAAACTTGCTCCAAGATTGTAGAACGCTGTATGAAGTTTCCGCTGCCTCAGCCAAGCCCCCAGATGGAAAAGAAATCCAGCAGAGGAGCAGCAGGTTGTCGTGGTTAAGGCGCCAAACCCAGGAGCCAGGTGACCTGGGTTTATGACCCAGTTCTACTAGTTCCGTAATCTTTGGCAAAGATTTAGTCTCTGGGGGCCTTGGTTTCCCCATCTTAAAAACAAGGGTGAAACTAGGGCCTACCGCATAGGTTCTTACAGGAATTAAGTCAGCTAACACGTGTAAAGCACTTACAACAGTCTTTGGCTCATAGATGTTAAGTAAGCTTGCAATTTTATCATTATTAAGGACATGCTCAGTGGGACTAAAGGAAGAGAAGAGATGGAGGCCACCTGGGAGATAGGCAAGGAGCGGGAATGAGATAGACAGGAATGGGTCCCCAAAAATGGAGGCCACAGAGAAGGATGGAGGAATGAGAAAAAAAATAACATCCAGGGTGGGACTAGGGTAGGGCAGAGGAGACTCTCAGGTAAGTGAGACAGATGGGAAGAGGCACTGCCCGCCTTTCAGCCAGAGAAAGAGACCCACTGATGCTGAAGCTCCAATACTTTGGCCACCTGATGCAAAGAGTCGACTCACTGTAAAGACCCTGATGCTGGGAAAGGTTGAGGGCAAGAGGAGAAGAGGGTGACAGAGGATGAGATGGTTGCATGGCTTCAGTGACTCAATGGACATGAGTTTGAGCAAACTCCAAGAGATAGTGAAGGACAGGGAAGCCTGATTCGCTGCAGTCCGAGGGGTCGCAAAGAGTCGGACCAGATACCACTCAGCCAATGAACAGCAAAAGACTGACACCTCAGAGAGCCTGGCTCTGTATGGCTCTTCTCTAGACTCACCACTCTCCCAACCAGGTAATAAATCCTGGGGGCTATGGGATGTGTCTCCTTGGCAACCTCATTTTGTCTGCTGAGGACTCTGGAATTCCCTGCCCCTAGGAACCCCAAACGCTGCCCTCCCCTGGTCATGCTGTCTGGAGGCTACAGATGGGCACTGGTGAGCACACCCCTGGGGTCAGAGGGGGCCAAGGGACCACTATTTGCAAGCGTATGGACAGAGCTGGGGGTGGAGGTGTCCCTGTGTGCACTTTGGGGCCCCCTCAAGGTGCAGGATGGAACTGGTGGCGGGGAAGGTGGAGTGTCCCTGTAAAAAGGGTAGGTGTTCCCAGTGGGGGGAGGATGGTTCCTAGCTTTCCCTTGAGGTCTTTCCAATAACCTTCACGCTGACCACAAGGTAGTGTCCTTCCCTGTCAACATTCCTATAGGACCTGGGTCCTGAATCTCCCCCCAGTTAACCCACGGCGCTGCTAGAAAAGCCTGGCGTCTCTTGGTGGACCTCTGTAAACGCCAAAATGAAGGGAGGGGAAAACCAGGTGATCTGCTTCCACTGGAGCAGCTTCCTCACTGGGCAGGGTTTCCGCCCAGGTGTCCGAGGGGCCGGGTATTGGGGTCACCCCGGGCGGGAGGGCGGTGGACATCGCTCCAGGACCAAGCAGGCAAGGCCGCCCTCCCCCACCCTGTAAAGGCCCTGTTTCTGGGTTTCCCTCTGAGCTGCTCCCCATTCAGAGACAAAACGGAAGAGAACCTCGCCAGCATTTAAAGCACAGGGTCCCCAGGTGCATAGCATGGGAAGGGGAGCCCGCGGGTCGCCAACGCCCCTCCGCACTGGACTGCGGCCCCCATGGCGACACTGGGCAGGCAGAACCGGGTTGAGATGGTGCCCAGTTCTCCAAGCGTGGCCAGCTCCATCTTCAGGACGTTACCAGTCACTTTGTCCCAGGGAAGGGGAGGAAAGAAACTGGGACGAGAAGACGCAGGGGTGGCAGCAGTAAGGGAATGGATCGGGAAGAGGGATGGTGACCTTAGATGATGCTGGGGAGCTGGGACCCAAACCTAGGCACGACTCCCCCGCCTGCCTCTCCCTCCTGCCCAGACACCTCTCCAGCACCTCACCGGATCCCAGAGGTCGGCTTTTGCCCTGTGGCTGTTCCAGGATCCTTCAACCCAAAGGGGACAGCATAGGATCCAGCGAGCCCCTGCAGTGTATGTGTATTAGTCGTTCAGTCGTGTCCAACCCTTTGTGACCCCATGGACTCTAGCCTGCCCGCTTCTCTGTCCGTGGGCTTCTCCAGGCAAGAATACTGGAGTGGGTAACCATTCCCTTCTCCAGGGGATCTTCCCAACCCAGGGATCAAATCTACAGTCTCCTGCATTAGCAGAGGGATTCTTTACACTCTGAGCCACCAGGGAAGCCCTCTCCACAGTGCTTCAGGGAAGGTATGTTTCCAGGTGGAACTTAGAGGGACTTGCTCTCTGCAAGATGTAGCATGAGGACTGGGCAACCTGACCCTAACCCCGGAGGATTTGGAGAAAGGCTTTGGGGCCCTGGGGGCTGCAGCATGCCCAGGAGCCTTAGAGTGTAGGCTCCAAGTAGGGGCGCACTCTCCCTTCCGTTCGGTAGTTCACACCCTTACCCTGCAGGACTCAGGCTTTAGTACCCTGTATTATTCTGCTCTGTGCCCACAAGGTGGGAAGAGAAGGCCCTGTCCTGCCGACTAACTGAATTTTGGCCCTGTTATCCAGCTACAAATCCACCTTTTGAGAAAAGAGCTTTATCGGGGAAAGATCCACCGCAAGGAGACAGAAGGCAAAGCTCTCAAACCTCTCTCCTTAATCCAGGCTTCAGGGCAAAATTTAAGGGGTTAGGGGAATTTCAAACTTAGAAGCTGATTGGCTGCTCTTGGATGAGTCTCTATAAGCGACTCCTGTTGCTAGAAGCCAGATTTTCCTTACTGAAGGACGTCTCACTTTTTAAAGGGCTCTGGTAGCATCCTATCTATTCTTTGAGCACTGTAGACTGAAGATTCTTGGTTCCAGGGTCATCCTGAAGACAGGCGTCCCATCTTGCACTGGGCACAGTGCTGTTTCTTTAAAATAGAATCAAGGTTTCATTAATCAATCAACCTATTTAAGGAGGCAAAACCAGTTTCAGCTGATGCTTTTTTCCATGCTGTTTCACCCTGGGGCCTCCATCAGCGACTGTAACCATCAAGGGGGTCTGAAGGACAAGTTCTCCCAGCTGAGCTTTCACTCCATCCCCAGATGGTGACACTGACCTGGCACTGGGACGAGGAGTGTCTGAGCCAGGGCACTGCAAGAGTCAGGGACCATCCTGCCCAGTGGAGACAGGACCAGCAGACCCCCTCCGCCCTCACTGGGCGGAAGTGGAGACCAACCTGCTGCAGGGAACCTCTATGTCTTCTTCTGATGTTCTGTGAGGAAACAGGACTATCCTGAAGTTGACTCTCCCCTGGTAGGATTAGGGGCAGGGAGGGTCTCAGGATAGGAGTCTTGTGGGTTCAGGTGGGATTAGCGTGAAGTCAAGTCCCATTTCAAGGTGAGCCCAAGAGCAATACTGTCAGTTTTGCTGTAGGTGTTGCTGCTGGTTTGCCTGATGATTTGAGTTGAGATGATCAAAAGACAAATGCAGAAGGTACAGGTGGGGAGCAGACCAGCCTGGGAGGCTTTAAAGGGACGTGATTTTCAGCTCCTTACTTGGATTAAAGAGTGCCAAACAGTCTTTGAAACAATAAGAACAAAGTTAGTCTCGGCCCCGGCTTTGGAACTACCAAGCTTAAAGAAACCTTTCAGATTATATGTCCATGAGACACAAAGCATAAGTCTCCAAGCATTAATTCAAACTCAGGGGAATATCCCTCCACCTGTTGCCTGCTTCACAGAACAACTTGAACAGACTGTTAAGGGATGGCCACCTTGCCTTTGAGCTGTAGCGGCTACTTGTGACGGACTTCAGGAAGCTGAGAAGTGTACCCTGGGCCAAGCCACCACCGTGTTTTCCCCTTACCATGTCCTTTCTTTCTTTAAAAAAAAATACTTACTTTCAACTGAAAGATAATTGCTTTACAATATTGCTTTGGTCTCTGCCATACATCAACATGAATTAGCCATAGGCTATATATACATTCCCTCCCTTTTGACCCTCCCTCCCACCTCCCACCCTTTCCCACCCCTCTAGGTTGTTACAGAGCCCCAGTTTGAGTTCCCTGAGTCATACAGCAAACTTCCATTGGCTATCTATTTTACATACGGTAGTATATATGCTTCCGTGCTACTCTCTCCATTTTTCTCACCCTCTCCTTCCTCCCCACTACCTGTGTCCATACGTCTGTTCTCTATGTCTGCATCTCCATTCTAGTGAGGTGGATGAACTACATCCTTTCTTTACTGGAACAAAACAGGGGCTGTTGACTGACTTCTGGGAGAATGGGGAAGTACTAAGCCATCCTCTTAGACCCTCCCAATGTAAGATTTCAGGTCACTTAGCCCTGCTGCTGCTGCTAAGTTACTCCAGTCATGTCCAACTCTGTGTGACCCTAAAGACAGCAGCCCACCAGGCTCCCCTGTCCCTGGGATTCTCCAGGCAAGGATACTGGAGTGGGTTGACATTTCCTTCTCCTCACTGCACCCTAAATCCAGCTGGTTGATTCAGTACCATCCCCAGAGCACGGCTGCCTACACTTCATGGAGCTAGTATACTCTAGCACACCAGACTTAACTGGCCAACCCTTGGCTGAGCCAGATATGGAACTGTTTACTGATGGAAACAGCTTCATGGGCCAAGGTAGGTTGGTAATGCACTGGATACGCAGTGGTAACCCTTAAAAGGATTGTTGAAGCCCTGCCCCCAGGGAGCTCAGCCCAGAGGGCAGAAATCATTGCTCTGACAAGAGCCCTACTACTCACTGAAGGGAAGGGAGTAAATATATATACTGACTCTTGTTACATGTTCTCCATGCTGCATGCTCACAGGGAAGTCTGGAAAGAAAGAGAACACCTCATTTGCAACAATAAAGGCATAAAACATGCTTCTGAAATCCTGTCTCTATCAGAAGCAGTCCATAAACCCTCACAGGTGGCCACAGTGCGCTACCCAGCCCACTAGAAGACTGAAACTCTTATAATAAAGGGCAACCAGTTGGCCAACCAAGCTGCAAAGAAGGCAGCAAAGGAAGGGGATTGTTGAGCCAATCAACTTCTCCTGCAGACTGACCTGTCAAAACACCAGCTGGGGATTCACTCTTGACCACACCTCACCTGGCTGGAAATGTCATGCACAAGGAATTGTTTTGATTCCTGAGACCCTCTTGGACACTGTTCTGCAGACCATTCATAATAGTACCCATTATGGGAAAGAGGCCATCTTACAAAGGATTTAAAAATATATAATGGGATGTAACCTACAAAGGACCATCTTAAGCAAGTCACTGAAAATTATGTGATTTGTGCTAAAAATAACCCAAAGACTGCTGTCAGACCTCCCCAGATGGTGACCCAACACAGAGGAACCTGCCCCACCCACAACTGGCAAATAGACTTGACTCAAGTGCTGCAGGACACAGGAAATTTCAGACACCTTCTACTCTGTGAGGACACTCTTTCACGATGGGTGGAGGCATATACCACCTGAACAGAAAAAGCCTCCGAAGTGGATAAAAGTCCTTGAAGATATTATCCCCCAATTTGGACTGCCTACTTCTCTTCAAAGTGATAACGGGCCTGCTTTTGTCTCTAGTATAATCCAACAGGTGTCCAAAGCACTACAAATTAATTGGAAGCTACGTGCATCCTGGAGATCCCAGTCAGCAGGAAAAACCGAGAAAATGAATGTAACATTAAAAAGGAGCATTGCTAAAGTATGTCCATTTAACTTGAAATGAGGCCTTGCCAGTCGCCCTACTGCAGAGCAGAGAGGCTCCCAGAAGCAGGCTTACATTAAGCCCCTTTGCAGGCCTTTCCAGGTGCCTGCCTGGGTGGCAGAATCTTTAAATTCTCTGAAAGACCCATCAGTCACCAATTATGTTAAAACTTTCTGTACCATGTTAACCTCTGTTCATGAGTTTACCTGCAGAAGGTGTGACTATCCACCTGAAGTAGCCTTACATCCTTTCTGACCTGGGGACTGAGTCCTCCTTAAAACCTGGAGAGAGCAAGGGCCTGAGCACCAGCCGGCTGCATGGTGGACAGGACCACACGTGGTGTTACCTACCACACGAGCATCTGTTAAGTTAGCTTCAGGAAAGCCATGGGTTCATCCCACTAGAGTTAAGGGAGCCCCACTGTCATCAAAAAATGACTCAAATCCTGAGAGGCCTAGAGAGCCATGGGTTTGTGAACCCTTAGAAGACTTAAGGTTGCTCTTCAAAAAAGACAAGCATTGAGATTAAAATCTCATTGTAGGAGAGATTTCAATAGGTTCAAATAGTTGTAGACAAAGAAAGAATTGTATTACTCACTAAAAATTTTAAAGAATATTCTTGGCCCAAGGCGGATCATTTCCATTCCGTGATCACCCCCTCATGGCCCCTGTTCAGCTGAAAGTGGCCACAGTGATCATCACCCCCTTTTTCCACAAGACTGTGGAATGGACATCGACATCGTGGGGAATTGTATTAAGGCTGAGGCAGCCATTGGCTGTCCTTCTTCACCGATGGGCAGCCTCCCAGTGGTCCCCGCAGTCACCAAGTTTACAACAACCAGCCACACCCTGTACCTCCTCCCGCTTCTTGTATAAAAGAAGCCCAAATTCGGGCTGGGGGGAAGTTGGCTTTTTTTTGAGACACTAACCTGCCATCTTCTCAGTCTGCTGGCTTTCTGATTAAAGTCATTATTCTTTGCCCCAACAACTTGTCTCTTGATTTGTGTGTCATGCAGAACAAGCTTGGACTTGGTATTAGAGACAGTTAGGAGGTTAGTCTAGCAATTTATGCCTGATGTGAGGGAGCCTGTGCTGGGGATGAGCAATGAAATGGTTAGAAGTGGGTGGATGTCAAGCCATTCATACCTGCTGTTCCCTTTGCCTTGAGTGCTCTTCCCTATATATCTGCTTGCTCATCTTCTTCAGGTCTCTGCTGAAATAGCACTTCATTAGGGAGGATTCTGTTGCATAGTTGGTATAAAATAGCAACATCATGCCTACATGTGCCCTGCATTTCATCCTCATACTAGTTTTTCTCCATAGCATTTACACCATTTGACATCACTCTTTCTTTCCTTTAGGGCTTCCCTGATAGCTCAGTTGGTAAAGAATCTGCCTGCAATGTGGGAGACCTGCGTTTGATCCCTGGGTTGGGAAGATCCCCTAGAGAAGGGAAAGGCTACCCACTCCAGTATTCTGGCCTGGAGAATTCCATAGATTGTATAGTCCATGGGGTCACAAAGAGTGGGACACGACTGAGCAACTTTCACTTTCTTTTCTTTAATTATGTCACTCCCTTGACTAGAGTAAAAACTCTGATAGTAAAGACTATGGCCAATTTTTTTTTTTCAGTGGTATCCACCCAGTACCCAGGATAGTTGACCCGTAGTAGCAGCTCAAAAGAAATGTGTTAAATGATGAAGTGAATGAGTGGAGCCCATTCTCTGTGTTGGTTATCTGTTCTGTAACATGCATGCATGCTCAGTCACTTCAGTCATGGTCTGAACTCTTTGCAGCCCCATGGACGGTAGCCCACCAGGCTCCTCTGTCCATGGAATTCTCAGCAAGAATACTGGAGTGGGTTGCCATGCCCTTCCTCCAGGGACTCTTCCCAACCCAGGGATTGAACCCAAGTCTCCTGAATCTCCTGCATTGCAGGTGGATATTTTACCACTGAGCCACCGGGGAAGCCCCCTACTGTGTAACACATTACCCCCCAGTCTAGTAGCTTGAAATAACAGACATTCATTATCTCACACAGTTTCTGTGCACAGGAATCTGAGAGCAGCCTAGAGGGTCCTTCTAGCTCAGAGTTTCTCATGAGGTCCAGTCAAGCTGTCAGTCAGGGATGCAGTCATCTGAAGGCTTGAGAGGGCCAAGGATCTGCTTCTAAGATGGATCACTCACGTGATGTGGCTTTTGGTAAAAGGCCTGGGGTCCTTGTCTCATGGGCTGAGTGTCCTACATCCCTCAGAGCGAGCTAACACACGGAGAGACAGAGACAGACAGAGAACTGTCCCAAGGACTTGTGTAACCTAACCTCAAAGATGACATACCATCACTTCTGCCATATTCTCCAATCATATAGCCCAACCTTGAGACAAGGTGGAAGGAGGCTACACAAGGGCACAAAACCCAGAAGGCAGTGATCCTGGACTGGGGGCCATCTTGGAGCTTGAGGTCTTGATAAAAGCTCTTTCATCAAGACCTTTCTCCTTATGCGGGGGTGGGGGGAATGGTGGGAATGGCATTCCCTGGCAGTTCAGTGGTTAGGACTCCAAGTTTTCACTGCCAAGGGCATGGTTTCAATCCCTGGTCAGGGAACTAAGATCCTACAAACATAGCACAGCCAAAAAAACAAAAAACCCAAACAAAAAAAAGACCTTTCTCCTCCCAGCACCAGCTATTCATCTGTAAATCACAGGTAGTAAACTGTTGACCCACAGCTATATTCAGGGTAACTGTTTTTCTTTTTTAAACATTACCATGTTTTAGGTTATTAGACTCAACATTTAAAACTAAGGGGAAGGGCCAGGAAGCCATTGGGATGGCCAGGTGGTGAAGGCCTGGTGGGGATGACAGTTGGGCAGTTGGAATGAGGCGGCCGTGAGGAATCTGAGAGACCGTTGGAAGGCAGCCCTGGCCTGGGTGGTGGGATGTGGGTGACAGAGGCGAGGGGTGAGGCAGGAGCAACATTTCAGAAGCAGGAAGAAAGAATAAGTAACAGATCCCTGAGCAGAAAGAGGGAAATTGGGAGGGGATCTGATCTGAGAGAGAGTTGAATCAGCCTTCGGTGTATGTGAGGCAGAGAGAGGCCTTCAGGGGACCGAGTTCTGCTTTTCCGTAGCTCACAACCAGTACAGGAGACAGGCAAGCTCGCCAGAAGCTAGCCTGCAAGGCTGAATGAAAGTCACTGATCTGCTGCAAGATCACATTGTTCAATGCCAGAGGAAGGGGTCTGAAGTAAGTATGGGGTTCTCTGATCCTGAGATCACCACAAGCCATCAGGAGGAGGTGTCCAGCAAGCCCAGAGGAGGGAGGTGGGCTGGGAACTGAGATGTGGGAATAAATACACAAAGCTCTGTAAGCAGATGAAACTGGAAAAGAGAGAGTTGCTTTAAGGAGGAGCAGGGAGTCCCCAGCCCCACCCGGAGCACTCAGAACCACAGCAGAATGGACTCGTGGTTAAAAGCAAGGAGCTTAGAGACAGATGGATGGCTTGAATCTGAGTACTTGTCCTGCCCCCTGTTGGTTGTATCTTCTTGGGTCGTTATTACCTTCTCTGTGCCTTAATACTTCCATCTGTTAAATGGGTTCTATTGTAGTATCTACACATACTGAGAAAGTGAGATGTGGGGAACATGGCTTGGGACACAGTCAGGGTTCAGTTGATGCTAGCCAGCTTCTTGTGCATCAGGAGGGAAAAAGAGTAGTCAGGCTGAAAGCAGAACTAAGGGCTGAAATATCACTGAAGTTCTGGGGAGGAGGGGATTTTGAGGAGAATGGGGTCAGGATGACAAGAGGGAACAAATGTTGAGCACGTGAGTGGGTTATTTCATCAAGAACTGTGATCAGCTCAAGTTTACAGATGAGGAAACTGAGGCTCATAGGTAGGAAGTGAGTGGCAGCAGGTTGCACAGCTGAACAGATGTGTGGAGATGGAATTTTGATCCATGTTCATCCAGTCCTCTGGCCCAGGGGCCCACACTGCCCTGGAGGAGCCTCTAGAGAAGGCAAGGGTGCTCCAGAGTGGGGGGAGAAGGAACAGGGCATCCAGTGCAGCGGGAGGCTGCAGCAGGGTGTCTGAATCAGAGCCGGAGAGAGGAGACAGAAGTGGTGGGCGTAGGTCCCTCATCGGAGAAGTTTGGCCAAGAACGAAGTGAGGAATGAGGCAACAGCTGGAGGTGGAGAGGGTCCCTTGAGAGTTTATTCAGAGCAGGGACACAGAACTAGTTATCAAGTCAAGAGGAAATGAAGACGAAGGTGCTGGAGAGGCTGGGGGTGTCCTTGAAGGAGAAAGGCCCTTTGGGTGTGGGAAAGACTGGAATCAGGGCCACTGCTGCAGGAGCTTAGTTTTGGACAAGGAAGAAAAGGGAGATACTACTCCACCAAAAAAGTCAAGGTGGCACCTCTATTGGCTCTGCGTGGGGACAAGCTGAACTCTACCTTGAGACAGAGACACAGGTGTGGGAGGCCGGTAAGGACACACATGGCTGGAAACCTCAGCATTGAAATGAGGGCTTAGGTGTGGAGTGGGTTCAGGGGACAGAGAGCCATCTGGGTCCTGGCTGGGGGCCAGACCAGCCTGCACTCTGTCCATCCACACCCCCATCCTGCCAGGCTCTCCACAAATTGTGAGCTCTGGAGATTTAACAAATCAGAGGTTCTATCTTCATAGGCTGTTCAGTCCCTGAAGGTAGACTGCTGTGATTGGTGAATTGCGTGATGCTGGGATCACCCAAGAGGTCACGGCACAGAAATGAGGTCTAAGTCAAGAGTGGGGGGTAGGCATCAGGAAAGAAGAGCTTGTGGGCAGCTTCCACCTGGGGCAGGAGAAGAGAGAAACAGAGCAGGGAAACCTGGGGAGGGTTGGTAAAACAATGCAGTGGGCTGGGCTGGGCTTGGAGACAGTCACTCAGGGCAGGCAGAAGAGCATAATCTTTGACTGTTTTTGTCCACAGGACTCGCAGCTCAGGTGCAGGGGAGGAAATTGACAGGAGGCTGAGGCTTGGCCGAGCACAGATAAAGGAAAGACTGTGGCAAGCACCCTATGTTTCAAAGGCGTGAGCTGAGGTATACGGGAGAGATGGCGGGACAGCCTGGACAGGCGTCCTGCTCACACGGTTTGAACTGTCCTTTCGTGGGACTGTAAGGAGCTACTGGGGAAAGAGTTCATCCAGAGCGGCCTCAAGTCCAGTTCTGATCACAGCCCTAGGGATGAGAAAGGCAGAAGAGTGCCTGGAGGGTCCCGCAGGCCAGCAGCCAAGTTCAGCAAGAGATGGCTTGTTTGTAGGAGCATCTGACACACTCACGGGGGCCCCAAGGGAAGAGAGGGTGTCTGCCCATGGCTCTGCAGGAGGAGACAAGCTGGGGGAAGCAGGGTGACCGTCGGTGCTTGGCTCAGCTTCACACTGGGCAGGTGCTGCCCAGGGACGTTCAGTCCACATTTGTGCACGTGGACCACCTATAACGCAACACTCAACCCACTGTGTCCAAGGCCCCTGATCGGCCAGAACATTTGTCCTTCAAGGTCATCCTTCAGTGCTCACAGCCTCATGGAAAGGGGCCCTTGGATGCCCATTTTGTAAAAGAGGAAAAAGTGGGTTGGAGAAGTTAAGTGATTTATTTCCCTAAGATCACACAGCTTTGGTGTGGTTAAATCCAGTTTTGGTTCATCTTCATCTCCTTTCCTCTCCAGCTGACATTTTGCAGTTATTACAAGCAGCCTCGGGCATACACCACAGCTCCCCACCTTGGGCTCGCCCAGCAAGAGGCAGCCCTGGTCAAGCTCAGCTCTGAGCCAGCTCCCCTCTCCAGGAGCACAGCTGGAGGTGGCTGGAGGAAACACTCCCCCACCCCTCCATGACCAAATTCATGATCTTTAGCCTCAGGCAGGCCCAGGGGGTCTGGACAGTACAATTTCCCACTCTCCCACTCTCTAGTTCATACCCCCTCCTTTTCAAGCCCCCACCTCCTGGGAGCACCCAGGGTCCCAGCACACTCTGTGGTTTATGGTGGGAAAGACCCATCTCTGACCAGGAGGAGACAGAGGTCTGGAGGTCAGGACCAATGACTGGGCTGGGCTCCAGACTGTGGCTCCCCCATCCTGAGTGATGGAGGGCCAGGTCTGATACCTGTGCTGACCACTGCCCTGCCCAGGCCATAGGGGTCAACTCTGCAGCTCCCCTGACACTAATTCACAGATTTAATATGCTCTCTGGGAGTGAAGGTATTTTGAGAAGAGGTTCCGCTGATGCCGAATTTTTCTCTGAATGGGGAGGTGGCTGGAGAAACCCGGCACTAAGGAGAAGGATGATGTCGTTAGAGCCAGATTAGTCCTGTTATCAGTGCCTGGCTCTGCCCAGGGTCATAGAGCAGAGAAGTGGGACTAGGCTCTAGTCTCTCCCAACCCCAGGGCCACCATCCTCTGCTTACAAAGATATTAGCAAAAATCATTTAAGAGCATTCAATTTCTAATAACAGCCTAGCTCCATAACTATTCATATCTCAGCAGCTGCTGGAAACAGGCACTTCCTCCCTAGGCTCCAAGTCCAGGTGATCTTCCTTAGTGGTCAAGGTCATTTTTTAAAACCACAAATCTCAGAGTTGACTCTGGTAGGTTGAGTGCCCACACGGACACATAGGTGTGCAAGTGATATGTTTGTTGCCTCTTAAGGGTAAGACACAACAGGAATCAAGGTGAAGAAGTGACAGATGTCCATAAAGTCCCCTCCATGGAGGAGCCGGGCCAAATGGACAGGGGTGGAGTTGGTGTCCTTCTGGCAGGGACACCAGGCTGCGTATTTTGCTGGGAGTGGCACCGTCAGATTCCCTGGCTGCCTGGATGCTTGGCAGCCCTGGGAAAACCCAAGTCTACAGACCAAGATTTTTCTGTTAGGTCTCAGGTCCCTGGCAGCTTGCTTTTCTGTCTGTCCCTGTGCCTGCCGGGCCAGTTCCCCACCCTTAGCCCTTAGTTATTGTTACAAGACCTCCCCCACCGCCACCCTCCTCACTCCATGGGTGGATGCCTTTTTTGTGAGCTTCCCAAGCACCCTGTTCCCCAAGAGCCCCACTGTATCCCCAAGACCCCAGAGCCCTGGGAGTTGCAGGGACCTGGGAAACAAAGCAGAAGTCTTCGGGGGATGCCACCCCTGCAGAGTGCCCTCAGGCCACAGGGCCTGGAGTTTCCATGATGGTGGTAACAAGTCTAAGATTCTAAACTGAACTGGCAGCCTCTTCAAACTGCTCAAGTGAGACAGTAATGGGGAGAAGGGGAATTTGAGGGAAAAAGAGCTCCGAGGTGAGGTGAATGGGGGGGTGGAGTTGGGGAGGGCGCAGATCTGAGGTCAATTTTTTGTCTCCCACTGTCTGAAATGGCTTTCACACCTTTCCATCACCCCCTCCAAAACTCCCACACCCCATCTCTCCTCCCTCTCAGCTGCTATTTGCTGACTGTTTAACCAAGAAAAAAATAAACTGTCCCTATTTTATCCACAGCCTGTGGACCCCACCCCACTTCCTAGTCAAGGACATCTCTCCTGCAATTGACCTCTATCCACCTGCATCACGAGGTGTTTCCCTCCCTAGGGGGTCGTTGTTGAGCAAATAAAATTACGCTGGGAGAGTGAGTTTTTAAAAATCTGTTGAGTTATGATGTGGATGTAAAAGGCACTCACCCATTGTAAGTGTAAAGTTAAGAGTTTTGACAAAAGTATAACCCCATGTAATCGCTGCCACCACCGTCAAGTCAGTGAACATTTCCCTTCAACCCCATGAGGTTTCCCACTGCTGAGAAGTGTTCCCTTGTATGGATGCAGCACAGTGTGTTCATGCCTTGCCTGTTGATTTACAATTGGGTTATTTCTACTTTTCGGCTATTATGAATTAAAAAAGTGCAGTGACTATGCATGTATAAGTATCTGTATGGATGTAATCATTTCTCTTGAGTAAATATCTATGAGTGAAACAGCTGGGCCATATGATAATCTGTTTAGTTTTATTAGAAACTCCCAAACTTGTTCTCCAAAGTGCTTCTATGATTTTACGTTTCCACTGTGGTCCTTCAAAGTTCCTCTGGTCTGGCATGTGGCCCCCACCATCCATGGTGGGCATTGCAATCCAGTCCTCTCCTCCTGCCTCACCTCCAGGAAGCCTTCCTTGGCTACAGCCACCCTCCCTCCCTCTCTTCCGCCTCTGGTTTCCTAGAGCAGGTGGGCTCTGAACCTCAGCACTCATGTGGTGATTTCTGTAGATCAGTCCTGAATTTTTCCATCAGGAGGAGCCTCTTGAGCCAGGGACCACACAGCCCTGAGGTCAGAGGGGAGGGAAGAGCTGCTCATTGCTGGCCCCTGATGCCCAGGCTGGTGTAAACAAGGGAGAGCATGTGCCACGGAGGAACGATTGCAGGCTGAGCATCAGGGTCCTGGGCCCTTTTCTTCCAATGATCCCTGAGCCTATTGTTTCCATCTCTGAGCCTCAGGTCTTAAAGCTGTGAAATGGGAACAGATGAACTGGGCTAGGTGATTCCTAAAAGCCCTCTCTAGTTTTCAGGATTCAGTATGCTCCATTAGTATTTCTTAACACTTTGCAGATATTAGAATCACCAAAGAAACTTAAAAGACTAGCAACGCCTGTGCCCCATTCCCAGGGATTTAAGATGCAATTGGCTTGTGATGGAGCCCTGGTATTTGTGATTTTATAAAAGTTCATGGCATGAGCAAGACAGGATTGGGAACCTGATGTCCTCACGTTTGGTGGGGAAGCCACTCATTCGAAGGACCTAGCTCATGTTCAGGCAGAGCCGTGGTCTCATGCTGCCCTCTGGTGGTCTGGTTGTTCACTACAGGCAGATTTCCGCATTCAAGTGTTTCAACCTGGGTCAGGAAAAAAGTGTAATAATTGAGCAGGAGAGGAAAAGGAAGAATTGAGGAAGAGGAAGGAGGAGAAAGAGAAGGCCTGGCTTCTCCATGACCCATGGATACACAGGCATTTCCCTCCCCACGTCTCTCCTACAACAAATAATGTGCCCCCAGGACAAGCCCTCTGGGTCCCTGCTCTCCCCTCCATGGATGTAAGGGGAATTTAGGATAGAAGTCCAGGTGAATTGCTTTAGGTCAGTATCCCCCAAATGGAGGGAAACTTTGATGCAAGGATTCCAGAACCCAGCACAGGGCCTGGCCCATCACAGGGGCTCAACACATTGTTGAACAAATGAATCCCACCCTGAAAATACTTTCTTTCCTCATTGTGCCATATTTACTTGTCATCCCCAATTTTTTACTACCATTAAGTAAAAGTAGTTCATTTCAATTCAGTTGCCACAGCTACTTTTTAACTATGTAAAAAAGAAATCATTAACTTTTTAGGCTAAATTGAGAACAGATTATCCACACATTAGAAATGACAACAAAATTAAGATCTTAACATTAATTTTCGCCTTCTATCAAAAATACTTTATTCTAACATCCTTCCCCTTGCTGCTCATGTGCCTGATGGCCTTTCAGATTTGTTTCTAAGTACACACACCCCATCACTTGAATTGTAACGCACTCGCTGTACTGGCCAAGGGTCATGTTTAGCTCCATAAAATTCTGTGCCTGGCCAGAGACAGTCCTGGCCAGAAGCTCATGAGTAAGAACTATGCTCATTTCCCTTCCAAAAGCTGGGGTAACTCTAGTAGGATGGTGCTACTCAAATATGGTTCAGAGACAACACAGGTATCACCTTGGAGCTTGTCGGAAATGCAGAATCTCAGTCCTCACCCCAACCAAAGAATCAGAATATGTGTCTTAAGCTACACTGGCGATTCACACGCACATAAAAGTTCAAGAATGGCTCTTCTGGGTTGTGCGATTACCAAGCTGTTTGCAGCTCAGGGAATCTATGCAGAAAGTTGAATACTTATTGATCTGGGTCTGGAAAACTTTCTCCAACTTTTCATGAAATTAAATCTTAACTAAATCTTCAAGAGCTAAAAAAAAAGTTTGTCAAGAATTTTCCAAGCCACTATGATTAATAAATACCATTTTCAAAATCTGTGTCAGCCTTCTCTCTCTAGTAAAGGCTCCACACTCCCCTCTCTCTCATCTACTTCATGTTTATACATTGGTTTGGCAATGGGGTGTTGGGTTGGTCAGTGTCAATGAGCTCTGGCCATGAAAATACTCCAGAAAAGCCTCCTTTTCTAGAGGCTCACTCTTAGAAAAATCAATCAACTTTCCATTAACAATTAACTTTCACAGCAAAAAGTATTTTTAAACCTAGACCTGTCTGGCTCACACATCACATGAGGCCATGGAAAATCAGATAAAGAGTAAGGATAGTTAAGCACTATGGACTCTATAGATGTAGTGTTTGTGAAAATGAAAGATAACTCATCTCTTTGAGGTGGACCAGTTCACAAGAGCTTTTCATGTGGTGACAGCTGGCAGCTGGAATCAGCCTACTTTTGAAGCTCTGATTCCTTACTAAGCAAGAAACTATGCAAATGTTTTGTGGTTGTTGTCAATGGTTTTCCCTCCTTGAAAAAAAAAAGATAAACCGCTAAAGTGGGTTTCTTATCAATATATAAGTTTAGGTATCCAAACTACGTTTCCAATAATCCGACAAAGAAGATGAAAAAAGACTTTGTAGACCAAGTCCGGCAGCTTAGACTTACAAGCAAAACATAAAAGCTACCCTTTCATAACCAGTCAACCTAATCGTAATTCCAATGTTGGATGGTACAAACTCTAAACAAAATAAGGACCTGTTACAGTTACAGCTGTAACTGTTACAGCTCTGAAAAATGTAAAAACCCAGTTTAACCATCTTATTGGTTCAGGTGATACTAAGACATTAAATGATAGCCCACGATCACACTGCTTGTTTCTATCGAAGCAAAAGCTAGCATCTGGGTCTTCAGACATGGAATTGGGTCTTATCATCTATACCACTGTGCACGTGAAACATAATGCCCCTCCTTATGGAGAATAATAAGAAGGACAAAACAGAGAAAAGCACAGAAGGGCAGGGACCACATCTGCTTATCACTTTATCTGACAGTCTAAAATCACAGGCACAGCACTCAATACACACTTGCTGAAAAGTCTTGCAACAGATTACAACTCAAGAAATGTTTTCTGAGTGTTTCTGAGTTTCTAAAACCATTGGTTAGGCAGTATATGAGGCACATGTACATCACTGTCTTCATTTTATACCACTCTATTCCCATCACCATTATTGTGATTATCAGAGTTGTACACAGTTACCACAAAAGGTATAGATAGAGGTCATCATTTCCTCTGATTTAGAAGAGAAGAAAAAGAAGACCAGCAGGAAAGGGTGGCTAGGATAACAGAGACGGACTAACCTTAGGCATAATTGGAAATTTTCTGCAGTTTATAAGCAATTGTCTTTTTTCACCAAGTATATTTTCAGAGTATAAATGGTGATCCTTAAATTTTGCCCTGCTGATGCAGTCCCCAGAGGACTGTCACTCTTCAAGGCAAGAAGTGAAGGGAGATGGTCCATGGGTATTTCAATGGTTATAGGTTTTCGATCTTCCCTAGGAATTGGTGCTGATCAAAGCCTTTTCCTCTTTTTGCATGAAATAATCTAGAGGTATGTTAACAAAGGGAAAAAAAATGAGTTAGAACACATAAAGGCAGTTAAGTCCAAGACTCTGCCAAAGCTGCTTGATCAACATCCTTCAAAAATAGCCTCTTCAGGGGAGCATGGTCTTTCACTGTGGCTCAGGGAAGAAATGCAGACAAAACCCCATCATACAGATCAGTTGGTTTAGCACTAAGTTTTATTTTTACTCTTGAAGACTTCTATCTACTAAAACCTTAAATTAAAGAGAATATAATACAGATCAAGGCAGAACTCAGTTACAATTCAAACCCTGCTCCTGACTGCTTCTTAGAGTGGACGCTGGTGCACAGTGACTGCTGGATAAACGTTAGCAATGACCATCACCATGACCATCATCTCCACATTGCCATCGCGGTGGCTGCTCCAAGCCTCCTGCTCCAATTTGACGACCTTCCCTCAATCCGCGTGGATCCATATGGATCTACCAACTTCACTGCTTCACCTGAGGTGACAAGTCATTTCTGGACTTCTGCACTTCAGCACTGAATGCCTTAGCTAGATTAAAAAGTACCAGCTCCTGTCTAGTCAAATTACCAAGAACTATTTTCAGGTTTTTCTTCTAAGATGAAAGTAAAAAAAAATTTTTTTTAATCTAGAGCATGTGGCACCTATTACTACTACTAATGCAATACTAATAAATCTACCATTGATAATATAGTACTAATAAATCAACATGTATGTAACAGGTAAAGGCAAGAGACAGATATAGACAGAGAGAGAATGAATACATCTGAGTGTAGGATACCAAGTAAAGTTCAATCGGTCCTGAACCCTGTAGGAACCTAAAAAATAAACTCAAAATGGATTAAAGACCTAAATGTGAGATTGGGCACCATATAATCTTAGAGGAAAACATAGGCAGAACACTTTCTGACATATATCACAGCAGTGTCTTTTTTGATCTCTCTCAGATTAATGGAAATAAAAACAAAAGCGAATGGAATCTAACTAAACTTAAAACCTTTTGCACAGCAAAGGAAACCACAAACAAAATGAAAAGACAACCCACAGAATGAAAGAAAATATTTGCAAATGATGACAAGGGATTATTCTTCAAGATTTAAAAACAGTTCATGTAGCTCAGTATCATCAAAACAAACAATGCAGTCAAAAAATGGGCAGAAAACCTAAACAGACATTTTACATGTTCCAACAGACATATGAAAAGATGTTCAACATTGCTAATTATTAGAGAAATGCAAATCAAAATCACAATATCACCTCACACCGGTCAGAATGGCTATCATAAAAAAAAAAATCCACAAACAAATGCTGGAGAGGGTGTGGAGAGAAGGGGACCCTCCTACACTGTTGATGGGAATGTAAGTTGGTACAGCCACTATGGAGAACAGTACAGAGGTTCCTTTAAAAAACCAAAAATAGAGCTACCATACGACCCTGCAATCCCATTCCTGGGCATATACTCGGAGTAGAAAGGATATATCCACCCCAATGTTCATAGAAGGGCTGTTTACAATAGCCAAGACATGGAAGCAACCTAAATGCCCATGGACAGAAGAATATATAAAGAGGTGGTACATATACACAATAGAATATTTAAAAGAATGAAATAATGCCATTTGCAATAACATGGATGGACCTAGAGACTGTCATAATGAGTGAAGTAAGTAGACAGAGAAAGACAAATATTACACGATATCACATGTGGAATCTAAAAAGAAACAATACAAGTGAACTTATTTACAAAACAGAAACAGACTTTGTCTCTTGGGGACTGGCACATTTAAAATGGATAGCTAACAAGGACCTACTGCATAGCACATGAAACTCTGATCAATATTCTGTAACAACCTAACTGGGAAAAGAATTTGAAAAAGAAAAAATTATATATATAAAATAAAATAAAAACAGCAAAGTCAACCTTTTCTGAGGAATATTCCCTCAGTTACTGAGTCTACGCCTTTCAACCATTTTAAGGTCATCTTTGAAAGTTATCGACCCTCTCTATGGAGAAACATTCACATACACACTAAATATTGAATAAATATTACTGGCTGATCCTTGAGAGTTACTTGATTCCCTAAAGCCTATTTTAAGAAAACCTTGTTTAAGATTAGCCCCGCACCTTTAAAAATAAGGAGACAAAAGTCAACATTCAGCCTCAAAGGAGAGAAGAGGAAGACAAGGGGTTTCTTGACTACCAAGGACAACCCAAACTGCCCTGAGTAGGGACAGGTGTAATAGAAGCCCCATTGCCCCAGGGAAGTTATACCGCCACTAAGACAACCCAGAGCTGCCCAAAGCTGCAGAACCTCCCTAATGCAGGATTCCTACAAATAGAGAGTGTTTGTTTCCTTTTCCTGCTGCTGCTGCTGCTGCTGCTGCTGCTGGTGCTAAGTTGCTTCAGTCCTGACCCTGTGCGACCCCATAGATGGCAGCCCACCGGGCTCCCCCGTCCCTGGGATTCTCCAGGCAAGAACACTGGAGTGGGTTGCCATTTCCTTCTCCAATGCAGGAAAGTGAAAAGTGAAAGTGAAGTTGCTCAGTGTCGGACTCTTAGCGACCCCCTGGACTGCAGCCTACCAGGCTCCTCTGTCCATGGGATTTTCCAGGCAAGAGTGCTGGAGTGGGGTGCCATTGCCTTCTCCACCTTTTCTTGCAAAGAGAGGAAAAATTGATGATTCTATCTGGAGGGGTTTTAGGGGTACAGGTCATTCTTGGAGGTGCCCTTGGCCCACTGTTTATAGAAGTCACCAACAGGGGTCGCTATGAATGTATCCACTCAGTACCTTCAAGGCCCCAAGGCCCCAAGGCCGTGCAAAACAACTTTGTCTCGACAAACAAAGGAACTGACTACCCTACCCACCATGTGAGCTCTGGTTTCCCGCAGATTCAGGAAATGTGGAGCCTTGTCTTGCGAGAGAGGGGGTTAGGGGCTGAGTCCCAGACCTCGTCCTGGTTCCCACCGGTCCAGTGTCTGTAACTGTCCTGGAGCCGTTTCTGGTTTCTCCGCTGGGCCCTAAACCTCTCAGGGGTTTTGCCTCCAGGAGTTGGCAAAACCCGCGCCGGGTTTTCCTATGCGCCCACCTGCCTGGCTGCGAGCCTGGCAGCGGCCGCAGCCCGTCTCCGGTACCCACTGCCGCCTCTCCATCCCTTTGCTTCTGCCACCCGCCTCTCTTTGGCAGCCTCGCTACCAGGTTTTACCTTTTGCAGCGAACTTACCTCTTTTTGTTTGTTTGTTTTCCAAACGGCGCATTCGCTGTGGGGCTCCAGGGCCTGGCAGAGCCCCTGCTACCCCTTTGCTCCCCTCCCAGATCTCAGAGCCCACCCCCAGCAGCTCAGTTCCCGAACTCCAAGGCCGCCTCCTGGGCTAGTCGACACCTGAGATCCTTATCCAGTCTCCAGCTCTTCCTGAGACCTGACAGGACCCTTAAGAAGAAATCTTGCCATCCCTAAGATGCCCCGGCTTCAAATGAAGAGTTAGTCGCTCAGTCGTGTCCAACTCTTTGCGACCTCATGGACTGTAGCCCGCTGGGCTCCTCTGTCCATGGAATTCTCCAGGCATGAATGCTGGAGGCGGGTGCCGTTTCCTTCTCCAGGGATCTTCTCCACCCAGGGATCAAAGCCCGGTCTCCTGCATTGCAGGCAGATTCTTTATCATCTGAGCCACCAGGGAGGCTTCAAATGACCACCTCCAAAAACTAGAGACAAGTTGGATGTGTGCCTGTGGGGTGGGAACGCTCATGTGGGAAAACAAGGGTCCCCACCCCTGAGGTGGCACCCAGGTACAAATAGAGTTCATGCGACACCAAGGAGCAGGGGAGGGAGAACCTCCTCGCCACCCTCAACTTAGCACACACGTGTGTCTGGTCGGGCAGAGCTGGCCTGGGCACTGCAGTAAGGTCTTGGCCAAGTGATGCTCTTACTCCAAGGGGGAAGGGACACGGGTGTCTATGAAACAGCACGTCTTCCGGATTGAGGATATGGCTTTGTTGAAAAGCAGGTGCCTCTGCAGTCCAGCCTGTCTTTCCTCTGCACTCACTCAGACCTGCTGAACTAACACCTTGAGAACAACCAAAAAGGCAGGGGCAACCTGCCTGGGTCCCTCCTTAATCAAGTACTGCCTTTCTTCCCCCCCCTAGGGTCTTAAGGGCACAAACAAC
Source organism: Okapia johnstoni (assembly GCA_024291935.2). Classification (NCBI taxonomy): domain Eukaryota; kingdom Metazoa; phylum Chordata; class Mammalia; order Artiodactyla; family Giraffidae; genus Okapia; species Okapia johnstoni. The sequence continues at coordinate 15,266,507 of CM044325.1, forward strand.
ATCACATTCATCTCTGTAACCCTCCTCAATACTGAGGAAAGGAAAACCAGCCCTGCCATTCATCAGGTTGAGATAACAGACACAGATTTTTTAAAGACAGCTGCAAATTTCCCAGTAAACAGTATTTCTCCCAAGGAAATGCTGAAAACTACCATGTGATTCCTCCTCAGAATGACTACTGCTGTCTTACTCACTGGAAAATGTCCTCTAAAATCAGACTATCAGAAACTTGGCTGTTTGAAATTATTTCAGTAAGAATGAAACTCCTTCAGTCTTGTCTGGAGTAACTAAGACACTGTGACACAGAGAAGCAAACTTGATTTACAGCACAGGTGCAGACATTCAGATAAAGGTGTCTGGACACAGGAGTCCACATTTAACCTAACTTAGTGGTTTCTGGGGAAATATGACCCTGGGTCCATTTTGGTTTAGAACTGTTGTGACCCTTTTATTACACTCACTTTGCATTTCTTTAAATGCATTAAAACACTATTTCATCTGAATGTTATCCAGATTCTATCCTTCCTTCAAATTCTATAATAACTCTCCTTTTCCCTTTGTTTGTTGAGAAGCTCCATAATGTATGAACTGTATGAACTGTATGGTTCTCCTCCTTGCAATGAGACAATAAACCTGACTTTGTCAAACTGCAGGTTTGTCGCTAGTGATCTTAGGCTGATTGGGCTCTGACAATAACAGGCACAGAGACTCACTTGTAATGGAAGGGAATTCTGATGGGTTTGTTGAACAGTCAATATGGACTGTGAAACAGATGAAGATACGGCAGAAGCAGAGGTGAGCAGTTTTCATTATATTGAGTGAGTATAATCATCTCTGCAGCACTATCCAACTGTTTTCCCAGCAACAGGTAGAAACGAGAAAATCATCAACGTGTTTGTAAAGTGTACAGTTCAGTGGTTTTTCAATACAGTCACAGAATTATGCAGTCATATCCACTGTCTAAGTACAGATATTTTTATCATCCCCAAAGAAACTCTGTCTCTGTACCAACGACTCCCCAACCCCTCCTCTGCACATCCTCTGTCAACCACTAATACACCTTCTCTCTCCTTGGATTTGCCTATTACTGGACATTTCCTATGAATGTAATCATACAATATGTAGTCTTTTGTGATTGGCATCTTTCATTGTACCACAGTCCTCCATTTTGTTTCATTTCTCTTTTTTTTTACCTAATAATATTTTATTGTATGGATTCTCTATATTTCATTTATCTGTTCAGTTGATGGACATAAGGGTTATTTCCATGTTGGGGCCATTATGAATAATGCTATAAATATTCATGTTTATGTTTTTATGTGAACAAATTAATTTAATTCTTTTGGGTTTATACTTAAGAGTGAGATGGCCAAACTATAAGATAACTCCATATTTAACTTTTGAGGAACTGCCAAACTGAGGGGTCTTAGGCTAGCACTAGGACCCATCTTTTGAAGGAACTCTTACTATTGTATATAAGCCAGTCATTATCTGCTTGGTCCTTAATACAATTTTAATTTGGACATATTTATACTAGTCATGTCATAAGTCTTGAGAGTCCCTTGGACTGCAAGGAGATCCAACCAGTCCATCCTAAAGGAGATCAGTCCTGGTTGTTCACTGGAAGGACTGATGTTGAAGCTGAAACTCCAATACTTTGGCCATCTGATGCGAAGAGCTGACTCAGTGGAAAAGACTCTGATGCTGGGAAAGATTGAGGGCAGGAGAAGAAGCGGATGACAGAGGATGAGATGGTTGGATGGCATCACCAACTCAATGGACATGGGTTTGGGTGGACTCTGGCAGTTGGTGATGGACAGGGAGGCCTGGCGTGCTGCGGTTCATGGGGTCGCAAAGAGTCGGACACGACTGAGCGACAGAACTGAACTGTCATAAGTATCAACATGTAAAGTTATTTTCAATTTTTTATTAAAAAATGTGACTGAACAATTGTACATTCCCACCAGCAATATATGGGGTTTCCAATTTCTGCACACCCTCATCAACATTTGTTATTGTCTATCTCTTTTATTATAGCTGTCGTGGTGGATGTGAAGTGATATCTTACTGTGTTTTTGATTTGCATTTTCCTGATGACTAACAACGTTGAAACTCCAATACTCTGGCCACCTGATGCGAAGAGCTGACTCATTTAAAAAGACCCTGATGCTGGGAAAGATTGAGGGCAGGAAGAGAAGGGGATGACAGAGGATGAGATGGTTGGATGGCATCATCAACTCGATGGACATGGGTTTGGGTGGACTCCGGGAGTTGGTGATGGACAGGGAGGCCTGGCGTGCTGCGGTTCATGGGGTCGCAAGGAGTCAGACACGACTGAGTGACTGAACTGAACTGAACAGCGTTGAATGTCTTTCCATATGCTTATTGGCCATGTATCTATCTTCTTTGGAGAAATGTCTTTTCAAATGCTTTACCCAGTTTTTAATTGGGTTATTTGTCTTTTTATTGTTGAGTCTAGGTATCCTTTATATATACTGTATATAAATAGTATGCACTATAATTATATATAGTATTAAAGTCCCTTATCAGATATATATATTTGCAAACATTTTCTCCCATTATATCGGTTGTCTTTTCATGTTCTTGATAGGGTCTTTTAAAACACAAAAGTTTTCAATTTCGATGAAGTTTAGTTTATCTCTTTTTTTTCTTTTGTTCATGTTTTGGTGCGATGTCTAAGAATCTACTGCCAAGGTCATTAAGATTTACCTGCATGCTATCTTATAAGAGTTTCATGGTTTTAGCTCTAATTTAGGCCATTGACTCATTTGGAATTAATTTTTGTATAAGGATTCAATCTCATTCTTTTGTATGTGACTATCCGGTTGTTCCAGCCCTTATCTATTGAAAATATTATTCTCTCTTCACTGTTGTCTAACATCCTTATTGAAAGTCAACTGACAAATGTACAGGTTTGTTTTTAGACTCAATTTTATTCTATTGATCTATATAATTCTCCTTATTCTAAATTCTCATGATTGATATAGCTTTCCAGTAAGTTTTGAAATCAGGATATTTGAGTCCTCCAACTTTATTTTCTTTCTCAAGATTATATTGGTATTCTGAGTCGCTTGCATTTTCATATGAATTTTAGGATCAGCTTATCAATTTCTCCAAAGAAACCATCTAGGATTTTGATAGAGATTGGACTGACTTTATAGATCAGTTTGGAAAGAACTGCCATCTTAACAATAAATTTCCACTTATTAAGGTCTTCTCTAATATCTTTTGATGGTGTTTTTGAATTTTTAGCACGCAAGTCTTGTACTTTTGTTAAATTTATTCCTATGTATTTTATTATTTTTGACGCTATTGTAAATTGGATCGTTTTATCTTTCATTTTGGATTGTCTGTTGTTAATACATAGGGATGCAGTGAATTTTTGTATATTGATCATGTATTCTTTCACTTTGTTGAAACTGTTTATTAGCTACAGTATTTGTCTCTGTGTGTATTCCTTAGGATTTTCTACAAACAAAATCACATCAAATGCAAATACAGTTTTGCTTCTTCCTTTCCAACCTAGATGCCTTTTATTCCTATTCTTGTTTAATTGCCCTGACTGGAATCCTCAGTAAATATTAAGTAGAAGTGATGAGAGCAAACATTTTGTCTTATTCCTGATACTACAGGTAAAAGCTTTCAGTCTTTCCCTGTTAAGTGCGGTATTAGCTGTGGGGATTTCATAGATGTCTCAGTCTACTAATTCAGATGCTAATCTCATCCAGAAATACCCTCACAGACACATCTAGAATAATGTTGGACCAAATGTCTGGGCACTCGCACTGCATTAATAACAATAAGACAATACAAATGTATAAAACAAAATAAAATCATCATCTCCCTTCATTCCCTCTCATTTTCCTTACTCACCTTTTCCACACCATCCTTGTATCTATCCCCAGGGAAGCAGTATTAACAGTCACTTAAAAAAATGTTTATCTTTTTACACCTTTCTCCCTGATTTTACACACATACAACCACGATAACATTGTTTATTTTCCCTGAAAAGTAAGTCAACTGAATTTATCATGTCTGAGTTTTTAAAAAACTCATAATAACAAGGACAATAAAAAGTATATCTTTCTGGGAAAAAAAGTTTTACATAGCTTATTTTTCCTATTGCATACTTAGTGTACAAAATACTAGAACTTAGTCATGGGATACCCTAGAGACAAATTCCTAACAATGTAAAATTAATGAAAAGATTTCCATATGGTTTAACAGACACTCCATTCCTTGACCACACTTAAATCCTCTCAATATATCCTTTTCATCAGGTAAAGTAGGTTTTGAATATAGCTCTGCATGCTAACATCCTCAGCTAAGTACAGATAAGAAGTAAAGACATATAATCTCTATGAAGTTCATTTTCTGCCATAATTACTAGTAATATAAAGCAGACTCTAAAAATAGATTACCTGAATCAAAAGAATTACAGCTTTAAAAGAAAGCATATCATTAAAAATGATAAGGCTGCATAGTTAATAATCCCATGAATGTCTCAGACTGATTAGGCATGGAAAAAATTCAGGCACCTTGAAAACATTTTCACACCCAGGCTCCATTTTCTCTCTGCAAGCATTTTACTTGGCAAAATCCAACTCATCCCACGATGTTCAGCTCAGCTGTCATATTCTGTGGGACGCTTTTCTTCACTGACCTGCCCACCACTAGATTAGTCACTTCCACATCTGTGCCTTCATGACACTCTGCTGACACTGACATCATCCCAGTTAATCCCACTGCAAGTGTCAGCTAGGGTGAGGTTTCTCTTACCTTCTGAACTGTCAGCAAAATGTGGTAAAGTTTTATGGTGTCCTTGCTCCTTTGAGCACATACACATACACATACACATAGAAATGCACCAACAGTTACACATACATAAAGCAAGATATGGAACCTAAATGTCAATTCCACTATTTTCTGTTCCTAATTCCGTCCATTAGACTTTTGCTTAATTTATACATATCTGGCTTCCCTAAGTGTATTTTTTCTTCTACAGCTTGAATGGAATGATTTGTATATCTATTTTCCTTCCTTGTCTAACACAGAAAATATTTAACGTTTTTAGTTTGCTTCTAGGTAAAGTTTTGGCAGAAAAATTTAAAAAAATTATTATATGCCCTTCTGGTTGTCATTATTGTTAAATAATCCTATAACACCTGCTTTAATTTCTTTGATGAGGTTTTTAAAGGATGTTTTTATTTATTCGCTTTCTGAGGCCAACTGGTGGGGCTTTGAGAATATACATATATTGTTCGTTTCTGATTTTACTATATTAGGGTCAGGGAATATGGGTCTGTACTGCTTCTATCTAGAACTCAAAGTTTTGTCTGTAACCTATTTTGAGAGCCCTTTAGAAATACATGACAAACTATTAAAAAGTTTGCAAATTTGACCCAGCAATTCCAAACCTAAGATTTATGCTACAAGCATAACTGAAACAATTCACAAAAATGAATGTACAATGATATTTATCAAAATGCCATTTATTATAACAAATTTGGAGATTTTCTAAATTTCTCATAATAGGAGACTAAGTAAAATATGATACATTCGTATTTTATTATATTTGTATTTTCCTTTTTATTATCTTTCCTATTTTATTTTTTCAGCTTTTTGAGGTATGAGTGACAAAACTGTAGTTATTTTAAGTGGACGACACAAAGATTTGATACACTCATACACTGCGGAAGGAGTCCCACAATCAAGTTAATTAACTTTGTTCTTTTGCCCACTGAACGGTCACAAGATAACTTGTGTCCTTCAAATCCACCAATCAGTGACAGCCTCGCTGCAACACCCCACACTTTGGGAAGTCAGCAAACCCCAGAGAGCCCCTAAGCTTCTGAAACTGAGCCAGTCAGTGACAGCCAGTACATGTCAGCACATCAGCTCACAAAGTAAGAGTGTGTTTTGTCAGTAATGGATGTTCAGTGGACAAAAGAGCAAACCAAGCTGGATGTGACCACTGTAGAGACTATCTTACAGTGTAAATGCAACACAGATTCATTGTAAGTGAAAGGAAACACAGGACTTACAGAAGCAACTTACAAACGGCCCAAGACAGCTGAACTGGTCAGGCTTGCAGAGACCACCAGGTCATCACTGGGCAGACAGGCAGAGTGGGCAAAGAACACAAGGCTTTTTTCAGTATTTTTGTCCTAAGAATTTCCAGTTGGGTATCCCCATCCTTTTGATCATTTCATTAGTGTCATGGGTTAGAGCATAGACTCAGTGAGCTGATGTAGATAGACATGAGGCCCATACATGCTTCATCAGTCTTTTTAAGTAGGTTATTTTCCTCTACATTTTGTTGCTCTTCCACAGAGGGTGCCTGTGGACAGCGTGTTCTGCAGCCGAAAATGGCATCTGAAGGTTAACCCACTGTTTAGCATGCCTAGTGCTGTGGGCCTCCGTGATTTACAGCTGTGGCATTCCATGGGGTTTGCCCATCTCAGAAGCAAGCTATTTCATCAGTGAACCATGCTTTTTCATTATATGGAAGTCTTGTCAAAAAGACACCAGTGAGCTAACTGCTTAGGCTGAACAGTAAATTGGTCTCTCTGAGTTTAATGGGTGGGCAATAACCTGTTTCTGAATTTGGCTAAGGCATCAGGAACCAGGCTTGGGCCCTGGCTAGAGGGACCATCTTCATATCACTGCAGCACTTGCTGGATATTCTAGTTCAGATGGTTCAGGACCCAGTGTAAGGTAAGAATGTCAGGTGGCAGAGTCATTTTCCTTTCAGTGACCATCCCGTTTTTCCAGAATGGGCTAGTTTCAGGCTGGACAACAGAAGGAAGTCCTTGTAGACTTGGCTGATGAGAAAGTAGAGCCCCATATCCACACTCTCCAAACTGTTGTGAGATTGAACCCTGACATCTGTGAGTCCATGGGTTTGAAGGAGATAGGAAGAGGCCTCCAGCACAAAGTTTGCTTCCCTGATGACTAGATCACTTTTCAGGCTTCTTGCCCCAGATGCCCCCTCCCCAAGTGTGGTTGCTTATCTGGTATATAAAGGCTGTAGTGAAATTCCTATGTGTAGAGAGTGTTGTTTCCAAAATAGGCCAATCAGAGGTTAGGCCTCCATTCCTATGGCTGCTAGCCACGCAGGAAGCCCCAGAAAGGTCCCATGACCATTTCTTTTCTTTTCCCCCCTCTTATACAGCTCTATTGACGTTTAGTTGATATATACCAAAAGTTTCACATATTTACTATATACATTTTGATGAGTTTGGGCATATACAGGAAAACACAATTATAATCGAAACTCCAGCTGGGGGAGACTAAATATCCTAGTTCCTCCTTTCTCCCCTCTTCCCCAGTTGCTGACCAGAAGCCAAATGACAGGGAAACCCAGATGAAGGAGTCCGTAGAGGTCAGCTTCTCAGGGCACAGAGATGAGCAGAGATCAGAGGGTGAATTTTCCCTTCTTCCTGGAGAGTATCACTTACCCCCTAAAAAAAGTATCGGCCCATCCAAGCCCGCATACCAAGCATCCCACTGGTTCAGCCACTCTTATGATGTTTTTCAGGCACTACAGGAAAACTCATAAGCCTCAAAAGGACACAGAAGGACTCCAAACACCGTGTCTCCCTCAGCCTACAGGCTATTGAATTGGTGGATGGTGTTATCTGGCACCCTGAACTGTATAACATCTTGTATGAGAACACTGCATTTTCTTTGACCCTGGGAGAAGCCATTGTTTCCATGATGCAATCTTGGGAAACTATGGGATTACAGACCATTCACCCTTAGTATTCACTGTTTTAGAAGCCACCAATAGGGGACACTTCAAATGTGTTCAATAGGCAGGTCCATTCACCGTGCATCCAGAAAGTTCACACTGATTACACAGGCTGCAAGAAAATGAGAAGCGTGTTCCAGACAAAACAACACAACACACGTATGCTTTAGCAAATTCAGGAATATTGAAAGTCTTGCCCATGAGAGGAGCAGGGGACCAAATCCCAGAACCTCATTCATATGACTGCTGGAACCGTACGTTTAAATCTAGGTTTATTAGCCATGGGTTTTCCTGTGTTTGTGCCACAGAAACAGCTAAATCCATTCCAGATTTTTGCATCGGCTCATCAGGCTGGATGCCTTTCTGAGCAGCAGTGGCAGCCCCTAATCTCCCTACCACCCTGTAATTATATTCTTCTCCCTGCTTTCAGCCATGAAGCATGAGCATGCTCTTGAATTTTCCTGAGCTCCACAGAGGCAGGCCTCCTTTTCACCAGTCACCAGCAGCCTTTCACCCGGGTTTTTTTTTTTTTTTTCCTGGATGACACACTTGTTTGGGGGAGCTGGTGACTGGTAGTTCCATCCTGGTCTTCCCACCCCCCTCATCTCCTGGGCTCCCAATGCCAGGCCTGCCTCACCACCATTAGAAGAGCTGACAACAACGCTTGCACGGTCCAGTTCCAGGGCTGCCCTACAACTTGACCGGACCCCCTGAGAACTTCCTGAGCACATTTCCCGTCTGAGAGGCCCAATTGGTCACGGCCTTTTCCGCAAACACTTAGCATGAGACAAAGCAATGTGTGACCTCCAGGTTACCTCCAGCAGCGACTGTTCACGGGCTCAGGACACACACCACCAAGGCCATGCAGTATAAACACAGAATGTTGGTATGGGTCTACAAGCAGAGAAAAAGAGGAAAATACACAAAAATGCCCTACTTCCACGCCCACTCCCATCTCCCTCCCCATCTCAGTTCACAGCTTTCACTGTCCCACTGGGAGGTGCATCTAGGCTGGGCAGAAGACTGGACACATCCCAGAGAGTGGTCAATACAGAGAGACCCTAAATGATGATGCTTTACATATGGGGGGGTGGGGGGCGTGGGACATGTGAGGCCACCATTGACAGCATTTAGCAAGAGCCTCTAAAATTCAATATCTGGTGACTGTCTGTTCTGCCTCCCAGCAAACTCAGATCTGCTGATGCAGCTGGTTGCTAAACCCTGAAAATGAGGGAGAAAAGGAGACTCCAGGGCCATGTGGATTCGTTTCTCCCCAAGCAAACAGGAAGTGTATCTCTCACCTTCTAAAGAGTGATTGCATCCAAGCAGGAACAGCACCGTGTCTTGATCCCTATAGTCCTGAGCCTAGGTCCTGGCAAGTAATAAGGAATGAATGAATGTCTGGAGGACTTACTGAAACAGCCAATGGGAACCCTGAAGCCAATGAAGCTAGTGAAAGAAAGTATTAGTTATTCAGTAGTGTCAGACTCTTTGCAACCCTATGGACTATAGCCCGTCAGGCTCCTCTGTCCATGGAATTATCCAGGCAAGAATCCTAGAGTGGGTAGCCATTCCCTTCTCCAGGGGATCCTCTCAACCCAGGGATTGAACCCACATTTCCCATATTACAGGCAGTTTCTTTACCATCTGAGCCACCAGGGAGCGATGAAGCTAAAGTGTAACTACGTGTAAGGAGGTAGGGTATTGGGCACTAAGAACTATTTGCCACTAATCAAGGTGACATTGGGCTTTTAAAGAGAACATGTGAGTGTATTTATTTCTCAGGCATTATCTATCTCTATTTCTGAGAGAATAGACAAATCTCTTTTTTTCTATGAACTCTTCTTTCAGAGTCTTGTGCCTTCTGATGTACCACAGGAATATTAATGGCAAGCAAATGCTATTTTGGTGAAATCCTTCCATGCCCTTTAGAGACTAGCTTCCCAAACCATTAGCAGACTTGGAGTGACTCTCTCCCACCCAGGCACAAAGGCTATGGAGCCCTCACCCTTGACCTTAGTCCAGGGGACCCAGATAGCCAAGCTCCTTCTTCCCACACCTTTCCAGCCATGACTGGGGTGTCGGGGGTGACAGGAAGCCACAGCCCAGGAAAGGGCTGTCCTGGGGACTGCTCACCTGCATTGCTCCCCTCAACCTCCTCAACCTGCTTCCCACCATGTTGGGGAGAAAAATGGAGTCTGGGCTGAGGTCACTTCCCGGGGAGGTATGGTCTATCACAGAAGGGGCCGGCAACCTGATGGTACCCCCCACCCAAGGATGGCAGGAGCTCTGAGCCTTGCTACATAGAGGAAGCAAGTCCTGTACCTGAACGCTCCCTTCTGGCCTTCCAGGAAAAAACAATAACCTTTTGAAAAGTCATAAAAACATATATTTAAGTGCCCATTTGTTTTTTTCCTTTTGGCTTAGGGTCCAATATGGCTTGCACAGCACTGTGGGATCCCATTTTTGTCTAAGATTTTGTTATTTTGTTCACCATGGGGTTTTTGCATTTTTTTAAAAAACGATTGCATTAAACTATTACTCATCTTGATTACTGAGGGTTTTTTTTTTTTTTTTTTTGTACTCCCTTGAATTTTGTGTCCCAGGTGAGTACATCTCTTACCTCACCTTAATCCTAGCTATGACAGAGTAACTTCACACTTTTGGTTTTCTTCATTATGTCATAACTAGACCAAGTCCGAAAAGGAGGAAAATGCAATAGGATAGCAGAAGCAAATACAGTCTACTTGAAACTCCAACTAGGCTTCCCAGATGGCTCAATGGTAAAGAATCTGCCTGCCAATGCAGGAGACATAGGTTCCATCCCTGGGTAGGAAAGATCCCCTGGAGGAGGAAATGGCAACCTCCTCCAGTATTCTTCTCCAGAAACTCCCATGGACAGAAGAGCCTGGCAGGCTATTACTGTTCACGGGGTCACAAAGAGTCAGACACGACTGAGTGATTAAGAACGAGAGAGACAGACAGGGAATAACTGACCTGAATCTAATTCAGTAAATGCTCTAAATATGTGCATAAATAGTTTGGAAGTATAGACATGTAAGCACAAGGGTTTTTTGTTTGTTTGCTTCCGTTTTGGTTTTTGCTAGGTGGGTCTCTCATTTGTACCTGCGGGATTTCAGTTTATGGAGGTGACTGACACCATGACAAGGTCAATGCCATGGAAAGAAGTTTGCTTTTTTTTTTTTTTTTTTAATTACATTTCCTTAGAGAAAGGGGCACATCATGCCATGAAGGGTCCCCATGGAAGCATCAGGTTTTTGGATCAGGAGGCAGAAGCAGGAGCAAGAGGCAAATTTAGGCCAGAGCCTTTATCTGAGTTTGCATTGGTCAGGGCAGAGTAAACAGCTTGAAAAGTAAAAGTGAAAGTGTTAGTTGCTCAGTCATGTCTGACTCTGTGACCCCATGGACTTAGCCTGCCAGGCTCCTCTGTCCATGGAATTTTCTAGGCAAGAATACTGAAGTGAGTAGCCATTTCCTTCTCGAGGGGATCTTCCTGACCCAGGACAAACAGCTTGGGACTGGCTGATCTGAACAATAAATGGGGGTCTTCGGACTATCGGGGTGTTCTCTCATTGCCTGGTACCTGACCCTGAGATGACATAGGGCAGGGGAAGTAGTGGCTGTGTGTGTGAGAGTTAGATAAAGGGGGTGGTTGGCCTGCATATGAGAGGTGTGTCCAAGTTGTTTGTTATCTTTAGGAACTAGCTAGCTCTGGGAGGTCAGTCTGTATCTAGTCAGCAAGATTTTTAGGATGTCAAAACATCATAAGATACAGAAAATAAAAAACAATTAATACAGTAGGAGTGGGGGAGGAAAGGGGTTATAAGTATTAGACAAAACCATAATTATAAGGCATTAATGGTATGGTTGCCAACATCCATTGGATCATAGACAAAGCAAGAGAATTCCAGAAAAACATCTATTTCTACTTCATTGATTACACTAAAGCCTTTGACTGTGTGGATCACAACAAACTGGAAAATTAGAGGTGGGAATACCAGACCACCTGACCTGCCTCCTGTGAAACCTGTGTGCAGGTCAAGAAGCAACAGTTAGAACTGGACATGGAACAATGGGCTGGTTCAAAATTGGGAAAAGAGTATGTCAAGGCTGTATATTGTCACCCTGCTTATTTAACTTATATGCAGAGTACATCATGAGAAATGCCAGGCTGGATGAAGCACAAGCTGGAATCAAGATTGCTGGGAGAAATATCAATAACCTCAGATATGCAGATGACACCACCCTTATGGCAGAAAGTGAAGAACTCAAGAGCCTCCTGATGAAGGTGAAAGAAGAGAGTGAAAAAGCTGGTTTAAAACTCAACATTCAAAAAATGAAGACCATGGCATCCAGTCCCATCACTTCATGGCAAACAGATGGGAAAACAATGGAAACAGTGAGAGATTTGACTTACTTGGGCTCCAAAATCACTGCAGATGGTGACAGCAGCCATGAAATTAAAAGACACTTGCTCCTTGGAAGAAAAGCTATGACAAACCTAGACAGCATATTAAAAAGTAGAGACATTACTTTCCCAACAAAAGTCTGTATAGAGAAAAAGGCTATGGTTTTTCCAGTAGTCATGTATGGAAGTGAATGTCAGACAATAAAGAAAACTGAGTGCTGAAGTATTGATGCTTTTGAACTGTGGTGTTGGAGAAGACTCTTGAGAGTCCCTTGGACTGCAAGGAGATCAAACCAGTCAATCCTAAAAGAAATCAACCCTGAATATTCATTGGAAGGACGATGCTGAAGCTCCAATTCTTTGGCCACCTGATGGGAAGAACTGACTCATTAGAAAAGACCTTGATGCAGTGTCAGACTTTAATTTTTTGGGGCTCCAGAATCACTGCTGATGGTGATTGCAGCCATGAAATTAAAAGACACTTACTCCTTGGAAGGAAGGTTATGGCCAACCTAGATAGCATATTTAAAAGCAGAGACATTACTTTGCCAACAAAAGTCCGTCTAGTCAAGGCTATGGTTTTTCCAGTGGTCATGTATGGATGTGAGAGTTGGACGGTGAAGAAAGCTGAGCGCCAAAGAATTGATGCTTTTGAACTGTGGTGTTGGAGAAGACTCTTGAGAGTCCCTTGGACTGCAAGGAGATCCAATCAATCCATCCTAAAAGAGATCAATCCTGGGTGTTCATTGGAAGGACTGATGTTGAAGCTGAAACTCCAATACTTTGGCCACCTCATGCGATGAGTTGACTCATTGGAAAAGACCCTAATGCTGGGTAGGATTGGGGGCGGGAGAAGGGGACGACAGAGGATGAGATGGTTGGATGGCATCACCGACTCGATGGACATGGGTTTGGGTAGACTCCGGGAGTTGGAGATGGACAGAGAGGCCTGGCGTGCTGCAGTTCATGGGGTTGCAAAGAGTCGGACACGACTGAGCGACTGAACTGAACTGATGCGGGGAAAAATAGAAGGCAGGGGGAGAAGGGGACAACAGAGGATGAGATGGCTAGATGGCATCACCGACTTGATGGACATGAGTTTGAGCAAGCTCCGGCAGTTGGTGATAGGGAAGCCTGGCGTGCTGTAGTGCGTGGGGTTGCAAAGAGTTGGACATGACTGAGCAACTGAACTGACTAAGTGGTATGGTGAGTTGAGGAAATGGAGTATTTTGTTGTTGGAGGTGGGTAGGTGGGATGGGAAGGGTAGAATCATTTTCGCTTTTCCAAATAGTAGGAAACTTTCTCCAGAATGTGACAAAGTTTGTAAAACTTGGTGGTGGATGTATGTACAGGCTTGTACAGGTTGTTAAAAAAGTAACATTTTTTAATATCTAGCCAGGCATTTACGCAAACCTTTATGGGCATCCATAAACCACTTTAGGGGACAGATGGTTTTAGAGCTGATAAACAGTTACATGGGCTTTCCTAGTGACACGGCGGTAAAGAATCTGCCTGCAGGAGATGCAAGAGACCTCAGTTTGATCCCCGGAAAGGAAGATTCCCCCCATGGCAATCCGCTCAAGAATTCTTGCCTGGAGAATCCCATGGACAGAGGAGCGAGGCTGGTTGCAGTCCATAGGGTTGCAAAAACTTGGACACGACTGAAGCCACTGAGCATGCACACATGAAAATAGGCTCATAGAACTTAGGCATAATGAACGAGCTCACCATTCCACTTCTAGTAAACAACAGATGTATGAAGTACAGGTCTGACTGGACTCCCTCAAGCTCTTTACACCACATTGCATTGGAAAAGAAACAGAAAAGAAGAAATCTGCTAAGTGATCTATTCCTTAGCTCACAGTCCAGGACATGTCTCCCATCTCCACTTTAATACCTTATTGTCTAAGCTAAAGAGTGACCATCAGTGCTTCAACCAAGTCCATTGAGGCCACAACCCCCCTTCACATCTGAAGTACTTAACCCTCTGAAAATCTTGGCAAAAAATATATATATATATATTATACACTTGCATTGCCCTAAAAGGTTGAAAAACAACCATGACGACCAAATTGAGAGCACCAAATAGATTCAGACCCTATGCACCTTTTACTTGGGAGGGGGTTAAAATTATGCCCTCGATGACCATTTCCTTAGTTTGGAAGAAGAGCCTTCCACCGGCGCCTCTAGTTGATTCCCAACTCTGCCCCCTACAGAGCGGACAAGGCTCCTGCTGTGTGTGAGCGACACGCCGGGCCAGGGAGGCTAAAGAGAGAAACAAGGGATTTCTCGGTCGGAAAACGAAGAGAAACAATGGATTTGGGGGCCAAAGGCAGAGAGAGAACTTACTGTGAGATTTGAGGCCACACTTCAAGGATAGCGGATGTAAAATTTCCCGTGAGGGGCGAGAGTGACCCAATCAAATTTGGTAATAAACTCTCAAAGAGGCCCGGACTGGGCAAGTTTAGGGATCGGAATGGGAGGAGGGAGCCCGGGGGGTCTAAGGGAGAGCACAGGGGCACCCTGCAGAGCTATAGTAGCTTGGGTGAGCCAGATCCCGAGGCACGCGCGCTCGGCCTGCGAGGCAGAAGGCGGAGCCTTCCGGGGAACCGCCTATCGGGCCGCCCTGTGGGCGGGGCTATCCTGCTCTCCTGTCGATTACATAACAGACCTGTGCCGTTGGCGGGGGAGCGGCGCGGGCTGTGGCGGAGGGGGCGTGTCCTGGGCGTGGCCCGGGCGTGGCCAGGCCTGCACCGGGCCAGGCAAGATGGCGGCCATGGATCCAGAGTCGGCGCCCCTGACCCTAGAATCGCTGCCCACCGACCCCCTGCTCCTCATCTTATCCTTCTTGGACTACCGGGACCTAATCAAGTAATGGGACGAGGCACATGGCAGGGGTGGGGGTCGCGGGTAAGGGAGGAGGCATAAGGCAGGAAGGACGGAGGCCCGGCTCGCCGACCGAATCTGGACTCGGGTGTCAGCTAGAAGGTGACGCCAGGGCCACCCTGATCCTGCAGGGTCCCCCGGGGGGCCGGGGTGAGACCGCGGCGGAAGGGGCCCGGCCTTGAGGTCTTCCTCGCGTCCGGGGCCCAGGCCTGAGAAGCGACGAGAGCCCTCTCTCCGGGCCTCAGCGAGGCCCAGTTGGAAGCGGGGAGATACTGCTCCCCGCTGCCGGCCCGCGGACCCCCGCGGCCCGCACCTCCGGACCCCCGGCGTCTCTGCCCGATCCCGGCAGCCTTGGCCGCTTTGAAAAAGTCCCCGTCCCGGCAGAGCAGTCTCCTCTGCCTGGGCCGGAGGCCTTCGGAGTCGGGCGCCAAAGTGGGCCAGTGGGACGCGGGAGGGGAGCCGGGCGACCCCCTCACCCCTGGGTGCGACTTCTGCGGCAACGTTATATCCGGCAGGCTCACTTTCAAACTTTTCTGCTGGATAATTATTTCGTTTTCAGCCTTTCTCCTCACGGTTGCATGTTGGATTTTGTTTTGGTACTGACTTCCGGTGGTGCGATACAGGTGACCATCTTCCCTCCTGTATGCTTTGGGTTTCCCAAGTTGCCGGCATCTGTTCCAAAAATAAACACCGGTTGCTGGTAGGGGTGGTTAAATGCCGGTTCAGCGCTTGGGACTGCCTGGAATGGTGGAAGAAATGGCGCTGTTTACACCCTTGACAGCTGGTGGCATGGCTCTTTCTTGGGCCACCATATATATTTGCAGAGGAGGCAAAGTCGCCCTCTTAAGGATAGGTAGGAGAGATTCGTTTTGTTTTGTTTTGTTTGATTAACCATTGGATTCTAGAGGTTTGGTGACTGTACCCTGTGTTGTCAGGAATCCTTGTAGATGTGCAGCTTTCTTGAAGTTAGTGGCAGCTGTTGGTTTGTCTAGCTAAGTGGTGACAGAGAGATAACTCCAGTTTCTGGCTGCTATCTATATTAATAACTGTAACACTTTTATTTTTCTAGAAAACAAATTTTTCTCTACTCACGCTTGTAATAAAGTTTGTCTTTTCTTTGGAAAAGTCTGTTCCAGCTGCAAACTTTCATCTGAAATATTGTGTTGCTATAGCTTTTTAGAAATCTAACACTACACACACTCTTGATCTAATGGGCTACATTTCTCCCAGAGTGATCGTTCTAAGATCCTAAAAATCCTATAATGCCCCTCGTTATTTACAGATTATAACCTAAACTTCAGGGAGCATTTAAGGCCCTTATTATTTGACACAGTCCACTCTAGCCGAATTGACCTCAGCCAGCATACCACACTTGTGCTGTTTTTGTTCTGTGGCTTAATCTCTTGACCTTGCCTGGAATGCCATGCTCCCCTTTTCTCATCCTAGCAAGATGGAATTCCTTTAAGACCCCTTCTCCTGAGTCCAATCTCTACCTTTCTTCCTCCTTTTGCAGAGTTCATTTACCACACTAGATAGATTGTGCATTTCTTAAATATAAAGACTGTGTTGTTTGTCTTTGTAGTTGCCATTTATTCAACAGGTTTTTGTTTTTGCTTTTTTGAGTGTTTCTGTGTGCCAGCCTATTAAATGCTGGGGAAACAATAGTGAACAAGACACATAAGGACCCTCTTATAAGCTCTTACAGTCTACTGGTCAAGATGGAGAACAAGCAAGTGCGTAATTACAAAAGCTGCTGTGTGCTATGAAGGAAATGAATCAGTGACTCTGTTAAGGAGCTGATTCAGACTGGAAGGAGATGCCATATATGATAGACAGCATAGAGCAGTCCTGGCAGACTGAATGGTGTTTTCAGGAGCTGATTGGAGGATAGCAGAGCCTGTTGGAAGAGCTAGAAGACTGGTGTTGCAGGAGGTAGGGAGTGACTCACAGGCAGAGAGGCTGAGCAGAGACTGGGGAGATCATGAAGGACCTTGTAAAACAAGGTGAGGAGTTCAAATTTATTATAAATGCTTTGGGTCGTAATCAAAGTTTTAAACAAAAGTGACATGATCCCTCTATAAATGTTTGTAGAAGTAAACTGAGTTGAATACTGTATTAGTCAGGGTTTTTGAAGGAAGCAGAACCAATATGTGTGTGTGTGGCTTATTTTAAGGTATTTGCTCATGAATTGTGGAGGCTTTTTCCTATAGTCTGCCATGTGCAAGCTGGAGACCCAAGAAAGCTGGTGGTATAGTCTGAAGGGTAGGGAGCTGGAGAAGTGATTCCAGTCTGGGTCTAAAAGCCTGAGAACCAGGAGTGCCAAAGGCAGGATAAGATCAGTGTCCCAAATTAATGATCAGGCAGAGAGCAAATTCAACCTTCCTCTGCCTTTTTGTTCTATTCAGGCACTCGATGGATTGGATGATGCCCACCCGAATTGGGGAAGGCCATCTGGCTAACTTAGTCCACCAGTTCGAAGGCTCATCTTTTCCAGCAACATCTTACAGACACATCAGGAAATAGTGTTTAACCAGCTATCTGGACATCCCTTAGCCCAAACAAGTTGACGCAGATGCCATCGAATTTTATCCACAGAAAAGTTTCCAATGTACTGTGACTTCTTTCCTGTAGTATGTAGCTCAGATTTTTCAAGTGGCCCTCCCATTGCTAACCTCTGAAGGTTTTAGTACATATTTGCTGAACTGGATTGGGTTGGATTGATTAGTCTATTGGGATCATTGTGTAATGTAAACTGCACAGTTTGAGTCTCACTGCATATCAGAATTATATGTGGCACTTTAAAAATATACATATCATGCCCGAGGTACAGACTTCACCCTATGCCGACTGAGTCAAAAACTCTAAAACAATAGTTTTCATCCTTGATGTCCATCAAAAATCACCTCTGGTGCACATTCCAGAGATTCTTTTATGTTGTTTAACTCGGGATATTGAGGGAGAAGGAACTAAAAAAGAGATAGGGGACTCTTGAATTCACAAAATTGGAGGGATTCCTAGTTTTGCAAACGTCAGTTTGGGCGTCTCCTTAGCGTGGCTGAAAAGGATGAGAATGATGTTTGTGTAAAATCTGAAAAATGAACAAAGCCAACTCTGTTTAGCATCAGTTGTTTTTTGACATGCCCCACTCATGGCCTTGACAAATCCTATGTGATTTAAGATTCCCTTAATTGATTAGCTATTGCCCAAGTAAAATCTTTTAATACCTACCTACTTTCTCTAACTTGTGATTTCTCTTCTGAAAGGATAGACATCCATTTTTTTAAATCTTAAGTTCATTCTTTTTTTAATTAATTACATAGGGAAGGATTTACAGGAATCAAGCACTATTGTGTTAGAATCTATATATAATAAGAAAATTGTTTCTCATATTTCATATTTTTGAGCAGTTGACACTTAAGTTGGATAGCTGTGGATATTGAATCAGAACTGTTGTGAATCTAACATCTTTTATAGTGGGTTTTCCAATAGTTCCTATAATTAAAAAGTGTTTTTGGCTACATATTCCTGTTAAGAAAAAAAATTAGAACAAACAGAAGGCCTATGTATTTAATATCAAATGTCTCACAGATCTTAAAAAACACTGTTTATATCTGAATAACATTTCTATTTGTAGAAATGATTACTGCCCCAATAATAAGTATAGGAAAACTCTTTGATTTGAAATAACTCCAATGGTTTGTATGTTTCATAGACTTTTGTTTGAAAATTAAAATTGTAGACATTTTGCAGTGTGTTTGTGAACTCAGATAGTTAAGATTTCACTACTCGCAAGGTAATTATACTAGCTAACACATTAAACAGGTTTTAGAAAATACTGTTTTGCGGTTATAAGGGTAGACAGTGGAAGAAAAGCAAAAGGAACAAAACAGAACTTAACATTGAATGTTTTCATCTTCATTTCTAAATTGCTTTCTTGTTTTCTTTTATACTAACCATGAATCTGGTTACTGCCAGCTGTTGCTATGTCAGTCGAAGACTCAGCCAGCTATCAAGTCATGATCCACTGTGGAGAAGACACTGCAAAAAATACTGGCTGATATCCGAGTGAGTATTTGGGAAACATGTATTCTTGAAATTGGGCTCTTGGCTTTCATTAGTGCTAGTCTATCCTGATTCTCCTCTCTAAGCTTTGTCTCTTTAACACCTTTGATTATTCTTCTTGTGCGTGCCAGTAAACGCAGGTGTTCTCCAAGCTTCTGTCCTTGGCTGACTGCTCTTCTCCTTCTGTGAAGTCTCCTGCATGCACTGCTGCAGTTTGTAGAGATGACTTGTATACTTCTAACTCCCGAACCTGAGTGTCCACTCCAGACATTGCTATTGAACCCCAGATTTGTTTGCATAACTGTCGGCTGGACCTTTCCACTGGATGACCCACAGGGTTCACCGAATTCAGTAAATTTTAATTAATTTGATAGAATAAAAGTGTAGATGACAGAAGGTGGGAGTTGGGAAAAGTGAAAGAAAACGTAGGATTGCTAATATCTTTTTCTTAGGTTGAGGGGAGTCAGGTGGTAACTGAAATTGGTGAAGCAAGAAACAGAGGTTTAAAAATATTATTTAGAGCTAAGCTATTGAGTGGAACTAAAAATAACAGAGCCTCTAAACATTGGGAGGAGAAAGAATGAGGAAGAAGGAGTTTTAAGTATTGCTTCATCCTGACCTTTTATTGATTCTTTGGGGTATCAGTAGATAGATAAAAAATTGATAAATCAAGAACTAGAGGAATAGGGACTTCCCTGGTGGTCCAGTGGTTAAGAATCTGCCAGCCAATGTAGGGGACATGGGTTCAATCCCTGGTCCAAGAAGATCCTACATGCTGTGGAGCAACTAAGCCCATGTGCCACAACTACTGAGCCTGCGTGCTGCAACTCCTGAGGCCACTCACCACAGCTGCCCATGTGCTCGAGAGCCTGTGCTCTACAAGAGAAGGCCCTGCAAGGAGAAGCCATGACACCACAGCTAGAGAGTAGCTCCTGTTCACCTCAACTATAGAAAGCCCAGATGCAGCAGCAAAGATGATGCAGCCAAAAATTTTAAAAATTAAAAAAACAACTAGAGGAGTAAGCATTTAGAATTAGAGATACCTTCCAGAAGTAACTAAAGTTTCCTTTGAGGAGTTGGACTTAGAAGACTGCCTAGCTTTTCATTATAAGTTCTTTGGTACTTTTTGGTTTTAATAATATGTGTATTACTTAGATGAATAAAAAGTTACTTCCTTCCTACCACTCCCCCCACCACGAAAAACACACACACACGTACATGCAACACCCTGAATTGTTCTTCTCCCCACCCCTAAACCTGATCCTCCTGTATTCCTGTTGTCATAGCAGCACCATCCATCCTGGCATCCAAGCCCGAGAGAGGAATCATCCTACGTCTCTTCTCTCCTCCTCTCCCTACCTTCATTCAGTGACCAAGCCTTTCTGATTTTAGCCCCTGTATGTTGCTTGAAGCTTTCTTCTCATTTCATTTAGCCACCACAGCTTTAGTTCAGTTCATCATCCCTTACCAGGACTGCTGCAAAACCTTTCCAGCCAGTCTTCGTGCCTCTAGTATACACCCCTCCCAAACCACAACCACAGTTCCACTCTTTTCACTCCCTTGTTATGACTCTTCAGTGGCTCTCTATTCCTTGCAGGATAAGGTCCAAGCTACTAGTGTGTTACCTTAAGGCCCTTTCTGGCTGCCTTATCCTGTCCCACTTCTGACTCTTAAATTTATATTTCATTCTTTCTCCCTGATTAGACTACATTCTTTGAAGGCCAAAAATGTGCCTTATTTTAAGTGTCCTCAGCGGCTAAATAGACAGTAAATGTTTGTGAAATTGTACCAAACAGAAATGTTGAATTTTGATTCCTTTGCTGTGCTATATTGATTCTCTGGTTAATCCAGTGTAGATAAATTAGATTAATATAGCCTATTATTAGTTTCTAAATGTTCTCTAAAATAGAAAAGCTAAATACACATTTAAAAATTTTACAATTGGTATGTTTTTAGGAGTAAGTTGAAATTCATTTCCCATGTTGTTCATATTATATCTTATTAAGGATTAGAAAACTTACACAAATAATAAATAGAAAGTAAAAAAATAAGTGATTCATAATCCCACTATGCCAGGAATAACTTGTTAAATTTTTTGATGTGTGTGTCACTGCTTATTACCTAGCCTTCGTTTGTAGCTAAAATAAATGAAAAGGAAGACAAAGGTAGCCACAAATTCCCAATAAAGTGTGTTGGTAAGTGTCTAAAATATATATATATGCTAATTTCATTGTAAGAGATTTTTAATTTTATTTTTTAAATCTATTTAGGGAAGAGAAAACACAGAAGAACCAGTGTTGGAAATCCCTCTTCATTGATACTTACTCTGATGTAGGAAGATACATTGACCATTACGCTGCTATTAAAAAGGCCTGGGATGATCTCAAGAAATACTTGGAACCCAGATGTCCTCGGATGGTTTTATCTTTGAAAGGTATTGGGAATGCAGGGTCTCCCTTCTTCATTTTAGTTACTCTATAAATAGGTTAGATAACTTTGGGTTATCTAACTAAATAGGTATAAAGAGGTTAGATAACTTTGGGTTTCTATCTCCTATGCTGATCTGTGTTAATCCAACATTATCTGTAATTCATCATTCACATTTGGTCAAGGAAATAGGAAACCTAATTTGCTAAGAGAACACTGATTCTAGTGCTTGCCCTATTTTTGCCTACCTCAGCACCCACATGATTCTTTGTTAGAAGGGAAGGCTGAACTCATTTGATCTTTACATTTGTTTTACATAAAAGAAACTAGTAATGCTAAAATTGCTTGAAGATACCTACTGTAATTTCTTTTAAAAGACTTTTTTTTTAAATTGAAGTATTGCCTGCTGTATCAACCCTCTTCCCTATTTTCGGTACAAGTAAGTGTTTATTTGACAGCCTGATATTAGGAAAGACCAAGTATTGACCAGGTATTTAAGCATGTAAGAGCAGCATAATAGAATAGGGAAAAATTTCATCCTTCTTTGACATTTACAGAATAATGAAACTAAGATTTGAAGTGAGGTTTATTTGACCCCGGAATCTGTGCTCTGCCTACCATACTATTATTGTCCAATTTTGGCAAGAAATATTAACAAGCAACTTCCCATTACTTTGATTTCTAAATTTATGCCCACGAAATACATAAATGGATTGGAGATGCTACTTACCTGCCTCCAGTTTTTTTCAGGTTTCTCCACTAGAAGGAATTCTATATGTGTTTTGGTTTTGCTAAGCTGAAATTGGAATTAGTTCTTCTCAAACGTATTCCTTTTGAACTGATGTCTCTTTTGAAAAGGCATTCCTTTTACATTTCATATTTCTTCTGTACTTTTCCATGCAAATGTGAATTTCATACATTTGTGATTGCATGACCAGGTACTTAAAACTGAATTGCAAGGAAGTAGAAGAAAGAATAATTTGGTAGAGAGAGTAGAGCTTTGAAGGAAAGTACCCTTGATTAATATTTTTATTAGTTTTTTTCTTGAAAGAAAAGAAAAATATCTTCTTCTTATGTGGTGTTGAAAAATTTCAAGAGGAAAATAATTCCGAAAATAGGTGATTTGGTGGTGATATGTAAAATATGTAAGGGTTAGTGGACTTCCTGGGTGGTGATAGTGGTAAAGAACTTGCCTGCCAATGCAGGAAATGTAAGAGACATAGGTTCGATCCCTGGGTTGGGAAGATCTGGAGGAGGAAATGGCAACGCACTCCAGTGTTCTTGCCTAGAGAATCCCATAGATAGAGGAGCTTGGAGGGCTACAGTCCATAGGGTCTCAAAGAGTCCAACACAACTGAAGTGATTTAGCACGAAGCAAGCATGCAGTAGCTAGTATTTGTTAAACACAAAGCTAGGCACTAAACTAAGTACTGTGTATTATTCCATTTAAATTGCCAAAATCCTATGAGGTAGGCAATTACTATTCTTATTTTATAGGTAAGCTATCTTAGGCAAAAAAAGCTAAGTAAGTTGTTTGCCATCACAAAGCAAAAGCTGAGCCAGTATTTGAATACAGGACTGACTCCAGAACTGCAGTCTTAACAGCTGTTGAAGGAAGAGAGGACCTTCCATCTATTTTGTTTAGATTGTCTTAGGACTCTTAGAGAGCTAGTCTAATATTAGGTGGAATATGAGAATATATTCATTGTTCCCCTTTGAGGCACGGAGCTACCAGGAAAGGAAGAAACTAAGGGTACATAGCAGCCTCTTCCTTTTTTCTTTGATAGTGTTTTAGGGGGGCACACAGTTGGTGTTCCCAGGCTCCCTGCTCACAGTTGTGTACTTAGTGGTTGGAGGGGAAGTTGTCAGAGAATCCTTAACAGCCCCTGTTTTACTCCCAGGTGCCAGTTCTCTGGGGTCTTTGCTATGAGTTGGAACAGGACAAATGCTTTGAAATCTAGAAAATTAGGGGTTCTATTCATGTAGACCTGTGAGTTTTAGGACTCAGTCAGGAACTTAGCTATTGCTCTCAGGGGCCATAGTGCCTGACTCAATTTCGAGGGTATAGAGATTACAGATAGGAAAGTTGGAAAGCAGATAGGCATTGGGCTTGGGAAAATTTTTATTAAGTATCTTGAAATTATAGTATATTGGCATGTTGATTCCCTCAGTCATGTCCGACTCTTTGTGACCCCATGACTGCAGCACACTAAGGTTCCCTGTCCTTCACCAACTCCCAGAGCCCACTCAAACTCATGTCCATTGAGTCGATGATGCCCTCCAACCATCCCATCCTCTGTCGTCCCCTTCTCCTCCTGCCTTCAATCTTTCCCAGCAACAGGGTCTTTTCCAGTGAGTCGGCTCTTCACATAAGGTGGCCAAAGTATTGGAGTTTCAGCTTCAACATCAGTCCTTCCAATGAATATTCAGGGTTGATTCCTTTTAGCATTGACTGGTTTGATCTCCTTGCAGTCCAAGGGACCCTCAAGAGTCTTCTCCAGAACCCACAGTTCGAAGACATCATTTCTTCCCCACTCGGCCATTTTTATTGTCCAGCTCTCACATCCATAAATGGCTACTGGAAAAACCATAGCTTTGACTAGACGGACCTTTGTAGGCAAAGTAATGTCTCTACTTTTTAATATGCTGTCTAGGTTTGTCATAGCTTTTCTTTCAAGGAGTAAGCATCTTTTATTTTTTTTTTTTTTTTATTTTATTTTTTTTTTTTTTTAAGCATCTTTTAATTTCATGGCTGCAGTCACCATCCACAGTGATTTTGAAGCCCTAGAAAATAAAGTTTGTCACTGGTTCCATTGTTTCCCCATCTGTTTGCCATGAAGTGATAACCAGATGCTGTGGTCTTTGTTTTTTGAATGTTGAGTTTTAAACCAGCTTTCTCACTCTCCTCTTTCACCTTCATCAAGAGGCTCTTTAGTTCCTCTTTGCTTTCTGCCATAAGGGTGGTGTCATCTGCATGTCTGAGGTTATTGATATTTCTCCCAGCAATCTTGATTCCAGCTTGTGCTTCATCCAGCCCAGCATTTCACATGATGTACTCTGCATTTAAGTTAAATAAGCAGGTGACAATATACAGCTTTGTCATACTCCTTTCCCAATTTGGAACCACTTCGTTGTTCCATGTCCAGTTCTAACTGTTGCTTCTTGACTTGCACACAGGTTTCGCAGGAGGCAGGTAAGGTGGTCTGGTATTCCCATCTCTTGAAGAATTTTCTACAGTATGTTGTGATCCACATAGTCAAAGGCTTTAGCTTAGTCAATGAAGCAGAAGTAGATGTTTTTCTGGATTTCTCTTTGCTTTTTCAGTGATCAAAAGATGTTGGCAGTTTGATCTCTGGTTCCTCTGCCTTTTCTAAATCCAGCTTGTACATCTGGAAGTTCTCGGTTGCAATCTGTCTAATGGTATATATCATATGTCTTTGAAGTTCATATTAACCTTAAATGTTGGCTTAACATTTTCAGAGTCAAGGGACTTTTAGAGATCATTTTGACCAAGGATTAGCAAAACTTTTTCTTTAAATGACCAGCTAGTAAATATTTTAGGCTTTGATAGGCAGATGGCCTTTGTGACAGCTATTCAGCTCTGCTATTTCGGGAAAGCAGCCGTAGATAATTCAGCAACAAATGGGTGTGGCAGTGTTCCAAGAAAACTTTATTTAGGGAAGTAGGCGGTATTTGGCCTGCAGGCTGTAGTTTGTGGATCTCTGATTTATAACAGCCCTTTTCTTTTTATAGGTGAAGGAACAGTCTCAGAGAGTTTAGGTGACTTATGCAGGGTCCTATAGCTGGTGAGGAACAGAGATGGAACTCGAGAACTCTAGGCCTCTTGGCTCCTAGTAATCTTTTCACATACAAATAGGCTGGGGGCCAGGAAAGCACTTTATTAAACACTTAAAAGTTACTTAATCCTCTCTGTGATTCTCTGTAGGTGGTTATCATCTTCTATTTTGCAGAGGAGGAAACTGGATTAAAGAGGTGAAATAAGTTGCCAGAGATCACAGTCAGTCTAGTCATACCGTGGTATCCACGAGGGATTGGTTCCAGGGCTCACTGAGGATATCGAAATCCAAAAATGCTCAAGTCCCATAGTTGACCCTTTGTATCCTTGTGTTCCACAACCGTGGATACAGAGGGCCAGCTGTAATTGGTGGAGCTGAGATTTGACCCTAGCCTGTCTGGCTCCCAAATTCTGTTAGAGTAGGATGCCCCTCTAAAACATATTTCCTTATATTTGTTTTTCACCATGTTTCCTTGTGGTCATTTTACTTTTTTTTTTTCTGTCTTGCTATCTCTTTTCAGGAAAAGCTTGGTTTCTTAATGTTACATGTTAAATGTCCAACATGAAGCACTAACCATATAAATAGTCATTTTTTTCTCATTCAACTTCTGGTTCTGATAGCTATTCAGCTTGTTTACTTTCATGCTGAGCTTTTTAAAAAATGAACTTTTTTGTAGTAATTTACATTACAAGACAGTTTCGAAGATAGCACAGAGAGTTCCTGTGTACCCCTCAGCCAGCTTCAGTTTCCCCTAACATACCACCCCGTGGGACATTTGTCAAACTAAAGTCTTCACTGGCACATTACTGCTCACTAAACTCGGGACATTATTTGGAATTCCTCAGATTTTCCATCAGTGGGATCCTTTTTCAGTTCCTGTATGCAGTCCAGAATACCACATGGCATTTAGTTGCCATGTATCTCCTCACTGTTCTCTGGCCTGTGGAAATTTCCCAGCCTTTCTTTATCTTTCACAGCCTTGACAGTTTGAAGCAGTACTGGTCAGGTATTTTGTAAGATGTCCCCCAGACTTACTCACGATTAGACTTAGTCCACTAAGTCCACTAGTCCCTTAGTCCACTAAGGGGTTTTCAGGTTACTACCAAGGTGAAATGTTTCTCTTATCACATAGCTGGAGGTAAGTGATATCCACAGGCTATCACTAGTGATGTTAACCAACCTAGAGAAATGTGCACAGATCAAAAATAAAAAATAAACAAAGAAATGTGCACAGATCAGAAGCGTACAACTCAGTAAACTGTTGCAATGTGAACTTTCCCATTGTAACACCCTTCAGGTCATAAAGTAGAATAATTGTGTGTACCTAGAACCCTCTGTCTTTCTCAGGGGTAACCACTATCCTGATTGCTAATGCCACTGAGTAGTTTTCTGTCTTTTTGAACTTTATATAATTTGCATGATTAACTGTATTTTGTGTCAAGTATTTGTTTCGTTTATGAGATTCAGTTGTGTGTAACAGTATTTTGTTCATTTTTGTTATGGTATAAACATTCCATTTTATGATTAGACCACAGTTATATATATTTATTCTACTGTTGATGGATAGTTTATTTCTAGTCTTTGACTATTATAAATAATATTGTAAATCATTTTTAAAGCAATTTTTATTAGGGCATAGTTGATTTAAAATGTTGTGTTAGTTTCTGCTGTATGGCAGTTATACATATACATATATCCACTCTTTTTTAGATTCTTTTCCCATGTACGTCATTACAAGTGTTGAGTGGAGTTCCCTGTTCCATACAGTAGGTCCTCATTAGTTATCTATTTTATGTATAGTAGTGTGTATATGTCAGTCTCAGTCTCCCAATTTATCCCTCCCCGCCAATCCTAGTTTGTTTTCTACCTCGATGACTATTTCTGTTTATAAATCATTTTTGATGTACAGATGAGCATATTTCTGTCAGGCAGATATCTAGGACTGCATTTGTCGGGTGGTTTAGTATGCTTACATTAAACTTCAAAAAATACTGTTAATTTTCCAAAATGGTTTTACCACTTTCCATTCCTACTAGCACTTTGAATGTCGTCATTGTTTTTATTTTAGCCTTTCTAATGGGTGTGTATGGTGATTTTAATTTGCACGTCCTTGAGGAGGTAGAATGAGAGTTTTATTTCTAGCTTTCCAATCCTTGTAGGTCACTTCTTTATTCTTCTTGCTTTATTGAACCGGCTGGGGCCTTCAGTGCAGTCCTGGGTAGAAGTGATAATAGTGAGTATCCTTATCTTCCCGACTGCAGGGGGAGAACTTTCAACAAGATGATGTTTGCTGTAGGTTTTTAGTAGATACTCTTTAGCATACTGAAGGAAGTCCCTTCTGATCCTAGTTTAGGGAAAGGGTTTTTTGTTTTCATGTTTTAAATGAATAATTGAATTTTATCAAATCCCTTTCTACTTCATTCTGTTAATGCTCTGAATTACATTGATTGATTTTCTGAATGTTAAACCAGTTTTGCATTCTTGGAGTAAACTTACTTTGGTTAGAATGTATTATCTTTTCCTTTTTATGTATTGTTGGATTTGATTTGCTAGTATTGGGGGTTTTTTACATCTATGCTCATGAGAGAGTTTGGCCTGTAATTTCCCTTTCTTGCAATGTTCTTGTCAGGTTTTGGTATCAAGATGATGCTGGCCTTGTAAAACGAGTCGGGAAGTGTTGCCTCTTTTTCTGTTCCCTGGAAGAGTTTATGTAAGCTTGGTCTTATTTCTTGTTTAAATGATTAGTAGACTATTACCAGTGAAGCTATTCAGTCTTGGAGTTTTCATTGTGGGAAGATTTTAAATTAAGTTTCAATTTCTTTATCAGATTCAGGACTACTCAGATTTTCTACTTAGTCTCATGTCAGTTTTGGTAAGTTTTGTTTTTCTAGGAAATTGTGCACTTCATGTACATTTTCCAATTTATTGCTATAAAATTTTTCATAATATCCTCTTATCTTTGTAATGCTCTTTGGATCGGTAGTGATTGATTTCACCTTTCCATTTCTGATATTGTTTGATATTATTATTTCTCTCTGTTATTTTTGATCAGTTTTGCTAGGTAGGGGCTAATCAATTTTATTATTGTTTTCAAAGAACTGACTTTTGTCTTTGTGAGTCCTCTGTATATTAATATCTTATTTCTTATTTCATTAATTTCACTGACTTCTTCTCTTTGAGTTTACTTTATTGTCACTTTTGCCTGACTTGAGATGATGACTTAGATTATAGATTTTTCAGCCTTTCTTATTTTCTTCAAATCCCTTTAGGTGTATAAATTTCCCTTTAAACATAGCTTTAAGTTCATCCCACAAGTTTAAATATGTTGTGTTTTCATTAAAATGCAGTTCAAAATATTTTATGATTTCTTCTTTCACCCATGGATTGTATAGAAATGTATTCTTTGACTTCCAAACATTGGGAGCTTCTTTAGTAATCTTTTTAATGTAATTTATATTTTAATTCCACTATGATCAGAGAATAGACTCTATACGAGTTCAGTCATTTGAAATTTATTGTGATTTGTTGTGTGTCCAGCATATAATTTATCTTGGGAAATATTCCATGTATACTTGAAAAGTATACTTTTATTCCATGTATACTTGAAAAGAATATGTATCTCTCCTATATATTTTTTGCCATTGTTGCCATTTAGTACTATATATATAATTAGGCAAAAATTGTTAATCTTATTCAAATCATCTATACTCTTATGAAGTTTTTGGTGTATTATTCTGTTAGTTACTGAGAGAGATATGTTAAAATTCCTTAGTGTGGTAGGCAGAGTTCTGAGAAAGTTTCCAAGATTCCCATCCTTGTGGTACATGCTGATACAATGATAGCCTCCCCTTAAATATGAGTGGTACTATGGATATAATTGATTTTAGTCCTGTGATTAGGTCATATTATATGACAAAAGGTGAAGGGGTTTTACAAATGTAATGAAAGTCAAAAATTAGTTGTTTTTGAATTAATTATTAATCAAAAGGGAAATTATCCTGAGCAGGCCTGACCCAGAAGGAACATAAAAGGAACTGGGCCCTTCCAGAAGTCAGAGAGATTCAAAGCATGAACATCTCTCCTATTGGCCATGAGCAAGCAAATTGGCATGTTGTGGAGGGGGCCAGCTGATAGGAAATGGCAGATGGCTTCTCAGAGCAGACAGCCTCAATCCTGCAACTGCAAAGAACTGAGTTCTGCCAACAATCAATGAGTCTGGAAGAGAACCCCAAGCAAAGGATGCATAAACGGAGCTAGCAGCCCCAGTTAACACCATGATTTCAGCCTTGTGGGACCTGAGCGGACAATCCAATTGAGTCATGCCCAGAATTCTAACCTGCAGAAACTGTGAAATAGTAAATGAGTATTGTTTGACACTTCTAATATTGTGGCAGTAGAAAACTAATATACCTATTATAATTTTAGATAATCTTTTTTCCCATTTTAATTCTGTCATTTAAAAAATATATTTTGAAGCTGTGTTATTAGATGTACAAAACTAAAGTTACAATGCCTGTGTAGTGAATTTAACCTTTTTGCCTCTAATGCTGTCTGCCTTCAAGTCTATTTTGTATGATTTTAGTAGAGCTATTTTAGTTTTCTGTGTTTACATCTTTAAGATGTGCCTCTTG
Organism: Okapia johnstoni; assembly: GCA_024291935.2. NCBI lineage: Eukaryota > Metazoa > Chordata > Mammalia > Artiodactyla > Giraffidae > Okapia > Okapia johnstoni. Next base: position 15,296,513 of record CM044325.1, read on the forward strand.
TATATAATTGTGTTTTGTTTTTCATCTGGTCTGTCAGTCTGTTTTTTAATTAGATTATTTAGTCTTTATATTTAATATAATTACTAATACATTTGAATGCAAATATACTATGTTGCTGGGAAGCCCAAGTGGTTCAGTGGTAAAGAATCCACCTGCCAATGCAGGAGACGCCGTTTGATCCCTCAGTTGGGAAGGTACCCTGGAGGAGGAAATGGCAACCCACTCCAGTATTCTTGCCTGGAGAATCCCATGGACAGAGGAGCCTGGTGAGCTACAGTCATTGGGGTTGCAAAGAGTTGGATACAACTGAGTGACTGAGCAGGCATGTGTGCATACTTTGTTTCTACTTTTTATTGGTGCCACCTAAGCAGAGGAACCAGAGATCAAATTGCCAACATTGGCTGGATCATCGAAAAAGCAAGAGAGTTCCAGAAAAACATCTATTTCTGCTTTATTGACTATGCCAAAGCCTTTGACTGTGTGGATCACAGTAAACTGTGGAAAATTCTGAAAGAGATGGGAATCCCAGACCACCTGACCTGCCTCTTGAGAAACCTGTATGCAGGTCAGGAAGCAACAGTTAGAACTGGACATGGAACAAAAGACTGGTTCCAAATAGGGAAAGGAGTACATCAAGGCTGTATATTGTCACCCTGCTTATTTAACTCATATGCAGAGTACATCATGAGAAATACTGGGCTGGATGAAGCACAAGCTGGAATCAAGATTGCTGGAGAAATGTCAATCACCTCAGATATGCAGATGACACCACTCTTATGGCAGAAAGTAAAGAAGAACTAAAGAGCCTCTTGATGAAAGTGAAAGAGGAGAGTGAAAAAGTTGGCTTAAAGCTCAACATTCAGAAAACTAAGATCATGGCATCCGGTCCCATCACTTCATGGCAAATAGATGGGGAAACAGTGGAAACAGTGACAGACTTTATTTTTTTGGGCTCCAAAATCACTGCTGATGGTGATTGCAGCCATGAAATTAAAAGACGCTTACTCCTTGGAAGGAAAGTTATGACCAACCTAGACAGCATATTAAAAAGCAGAGACATTATTTTGTCAACAAAGGTCAGTCTAGTCAAGGCTGTGGTTTTTCCAGTGGTCATGTATGGATGTGAGAGTTGGACGGTGAAGAAAGCTGAGTACCAAAGAATTGATGCTTTTGAACTGTGGTGTTGGAGAAGACTCTTGAGAGTCCCTTGGACTGCAAGGAAATCCAACCAGTCCACCCTAAAGGAGATCAGTCCTGGGTGTTCATTGGAAGGACTGATGTTGAAGCTGAAACTCCAGTATTTTGGCCACCTGATGTGAAGAGCTGACTCATTTGAAAAGACCCTTATGTTGGGAAAGATTGAAGGCAGGAGGAGAAGGGGACGACAGAGGATGAAAAGCTTAGATGGCATCACCGACTCAATGGACATGAGTTTGGGTAAACTCCGGGTGTTGGTGATGGACAGGGAGGCCTGGCGTGCTGCGATTCATAGGGTCTCAAAGAGTCAGACATGAGGGAGTGACTGAACTGAACTGAACTGAAGCAGGTGTTCCTTTTTTTTGCATTCTTCTTAATTATCTTTTATTCCATACCCCCTTTCCTTTCTTATTTAACTTCTTCTTTTAGTGATTAGTCTAGAAATTAAAATATGTATATCTGACATAATTAAAGTCTTTTGTAAAACTAGTATTTTTACCACTTCCTGAACAATGAAAGATCCTTAAAATACTTTAATTTCAATTACCTCCCTCTTATCTTTTGTAGTTTTATGGCTTTAGTTTTCAACATATTTTATATCTTTGAAAACATTATTACTATTTTATATGTTCAATATTATTTTAGATATACCTCCATATTTATCTCTTCTAGTTGCACTTTATTTCTTCCTGTATCTTCATGCTTCCATCTGGGGTAATTTTTCTTCTGCCTGAAGAATTCCTGTTAGTATTTTTTTTTTAAATGAGGGACTGCAACTGCTGAGTATTTTCAGATTTTTTACTTTTTGGTTGAAAAATGTATTTATTTCATCTTCACTTTTGAAGTATAAATTCACTGAATATAGAATTCTAGTCAGCAGTTTTTTTTTCTTTTCTTTTTTCCAGCACTTGAAGATACTGTTCTAGCTTCTGTTGTTCTGTTGAGAATTTAGCTATCAGTCTTACTGTCATTCCTTTGAAAGTGACTGTGGCTGTTTCCTCTTCTCTGGTTGCTTTTAAGATTTCTCTTTGTCTTTTATTGTCAGCAGTTTTCCAGTAATGTGTCTAGGTAATGATTTTCTTTGTAATTATAGTGCTGCTTGAATTGTTTCCATCAATTTTGGAAAACTCTCAACTCTGTGATAATGCTGAAAGCTGTGCTCAGTTTCTCAGCTTGGTGTTTGCTTTCAGAATTGGTAGTTGCCTCAAAGACAAGGTAGCTCCAATAGCCTGGCTAAACTCTCAGTTTCCCTGTTCTGGACCAACCTCCCCCTGCCCAGACCCTGCTGTTTCTCACCATCTTTGACGTTCTCCAAAAACCTTGAAACCAATATTCTGTTCAGTTTTTCTACTTCTAAGCAGAAGGTTTGGCCCAGCAGCCTGGTGGGCCGTTGCTGGGAGTGACTGTCTTCTCTGGGTATTTGTAATGATGCTTTTTGAAGCTAGTTTCTATGGCAGGCTTACAAACATGGAAATCAAATGCTAGGTAATGTCCTCCTAGAATGAACCTACACCTGTATTCCCCATTGAGAAGCTTGGTTAAGACTCTTGAACAACATCTGTTTAGAGGACTTCTGGAGAGTTTTTTTTAAATAGAGAAGTTTGAGTTTATTAGTTTAAGAAAAATGAGCTATGGTCTTAAGTTTGCAGTGTAATGTAAAAAATTATTGTGGATTTCACTGGTGCCTGCCATTCCATATTTTACTTAATGCCGGTGCTTTTCCCCGGGAAAGGAAACTGGGGAATTTGCTTGCTCAAGTGCTTCAAATATCAGAGCCAATCTAAAGTGATATAATGGTTCTCTGAATATTCAGTTCATTTCCCTATATTTCAGCAAGTACATTTTAGGCAGAATTCAGTTGGTCTAAAATTGTTTCATTGGCTAGCAGATACATTGGAATTCCTTCTTAGATTTAAGGCTATCATTGTTTCATAATTTGTTTTTTTGTGTCTCTGCAGAGGGTGCTCGAGAGGAAGACCTAGATGCTGTGGAAGCTCAGATTGGCTGCAAGCTTCCTGATGATTATCGGTGTTCCTATCGTATCCACAATGGGCAGAAGTTAGTGGTTCCTGGGTAAGATGTTCACTGTTTGGGCTATTTTTTATGATAACAAGTATTTTCTAGAATGTAAACAAATTGTATTTGTAGTTATTCTTAACAGATTAAAGAAATATGAGAATTTCCTCTTGTTTCTTGTAACAATCCATAGGATGAAATATAAAGCTTGAATTTGATTTTGCCAAAATAGATAATGTCTCAAAAGCATCATTTCTATCAATACATCTTTGTAGTTTAAATGAAGTCTGGTTGGTGGTAGGGCTATGGGACATGAGATAGGAGTGTGTACATATATAATTTAACTAGAACTGTTCTGAATCCTTGAAATGTTTACCTTGTTACAGGCCAGGTAAATCAGAAGAACTTGTAAATTCTGTGTATCATACATCTAAAAAGTAATTTGTTCAGAGCTACATATACTTAACTAAAGAAAATATAGTTTTGTCCTATTCAAGCATAGCCTATCATTGAATAGCCTATTTTAAACTTACTTCCAAAAGATGTGAAGTATTCACTGTGGATCCTTTTGGTAAAAGCAGAGCATACAGTAGCTGTCAAATTCATTCCTAGTTTTAAAAGGTCTATTCTTTGAATGATTCTACTCCTTTTGTTCCCTTATGAAATTAAGCTAATTCAGAGACTTTGCATTTGTGACATGCTAATAGGAATTTAGGGAGAATTTTGCATTGTTCTTGTTAGAATTTGGTATCTCTGTGTGTGTGAAAAATCATATGAGGCTCTGTTACCATTTTAGATCAGAGTTGAGTGAGTACAGGGAATCTAGAAGGTGATCGATCATACTGAGGTTCAGATGTCAAATACTGGGCAGTTAGAACTAGATAGAAATCACTGTTTTTTTTTTTTTTCCTACTCTTGTTTTCCTGTCACGCTGCAACTTGAAAAAAAGGAAAAATTGTCATATTTCAAGAATAAACAGGAGAGAACTTTACTGAAGGAGTTGCTCAGACTTGACATGACAAATGGGTCATGAGTTCAACACAGGGATTTTTATCTGTCCACAGCTCAGTGAGCCTTAGGATGAGACTTTTCAAAGACCAAAACCTGTGTTGTTCTCGTTTGTCTACCATGAGATGAGTTTAGACACCAGACATCCCAAGTTTTTGAAAATTTGAACAAGATTTAAGCTGATCTCCATTTATTCTGCCTGGTAGGATAGAGTAAGCTAAAGGTTGTATGAAGATAAAAGTATCAGAGAGAATATACTCCTTAAAACATAAAGTTAGTCATACATACATATATAGCAAAACACTGGAAAATTATGGCAAGATAGATTTTTGAAAGCAATAAAACTATTTTTCTTGTTAAAAGATTGACGTTTAGACATTTAGGCTTTTAATTTAAATCAGAGTCTTTCCACTCAAGAGTTTGAATTTAAGATATATAGAAATTGTAGTGTTTCATGTAGTCCCACTTTAGAATTGACGTGGTAATCAGTTTTCAAGAAGTTGTCAATGTAAAATTAGTATTCATCAAAAAGGTTGCAGTTGACTAAATTTTTGAGTCTATGTTCTCAGGTTGTTGGGAAGCATGGCACTGTCTAATCACTACCGTTCTGAGGATTTGTTAGATGTCGACACGGCTGCTGGCGGCTTCCAGCAGAGACAGGGACTGAAATACTGTCTCCCATTAACTTTTTGCATACACACTGGTTTGAGTCAGTACATAGCAGTGGAAGCGGCGGAGGGCCGAAACAAAAATGAAGTCTTCTACCAATGTCCAGTAAGTAGGAAGTGTGTTGAAAGGTGCCTTTCAGATGTGTTCTGATAAAATGATAAAATGAGGAATTTTCAGGACTGTGGAATGAGTATAGAGCATTATGTAATTTGATTATAGCCCTATCTAACTAGAGGGCTAATATTCTGATTTAATGGCATAAAATACTAAAAGAAAATTTCACCAATGGACAAACAGTGCAAACAGTTGTACTTACAGAGGGGAAGCTGTGAATTGTGTTAAGATTTTCGTGTGCGCACAGAAAGTATCATGTCGTTTGGTCTCATTCTTATCTCTTCAGTTCTCAGTCATTCCTCAGTTATAGACCTGCTGCTTTCATTTTTGTCTAGATGTGAACTTTCAACTTAAAAGAGGAATTTAAAATAGAAAATATTTTTCATAGTTATCTGAGACATGTGACTCCATATAACGTTTAAATTATTTGAAGAACTTGCATAGCTTTTAATTTTTTTCTGTGTATTTGCATATCTTTATCTCATTTTTGACTTGATAGTTCTGTAAGGTTGTAGGATAATGACTTGGCCTCTCCATTTCCTGAGAGAAACGATTAATCTAGAATTGTTCAGGCCCATTGAGTGAATCCAAAGCCGTGTCTTCTGGGTCCACAGGTCATATATCATCTCCTGGTTTTAACGTCCTAATTGTTCTTTTAAAGGATCATTTTTTTAGTTCATTTGAACACTGAGAGCAGTGTGTAAGCATTTTAACTGTTGGTGAGAAGTGCTTGGCATTCTTCTAAGGACTTGATAGGAAGAGCCTAAATACAGAAATCATAAAAGCAGAAACTGAAAAGTATGAGGAATGTCTGAGTATTGTTTAGAGCACTTAAGTTATTGTTGCCTGTTTTGCCTTGTCCCCAGGGAAGGATACAGTGAATAATAAGAAATTAAGTAAAATGTACAATATTCAATTATAATATTCTTTTTCTCACCTAGGACCAAATGGCTCGGAATCCAGCTGCTATTGACATGTTTATCATAGGTAAAACAAAAGTCTTCTTTTCTCCCTTCTTCCTTCTGGTCAGAAACATTAAGTTAGTAAAAACTTGTCTGTTACTTGATCAGCTAGCAATTTTATATTTGTATTTCTTAGAGCTTGTTGGTTCATAAAGTACTATAACTATGTTTTCTTTTTAGAATAGCCCTTATACTTCATTTGACCTGGGTTTCTACTTGGAAAAAAGCTGTGCCCTATACAACCTTGTTCTCTTAGGATTCTTCTGCAGAACAGTGAAATATATGGGATAGCTAGAAATGTGTATATAGTTCCCTTATACACACATGCATTTTCCATCGATATTAATACATAATTAGAGAGATACAGATACATGAAATAACTATACTTGTTCTCTTCTAGTGCTAGTGCTATAGTAAAATACTGATAAGTCACACCAGAGACCTCAAACCAGCAGTCTTCAGAGACCAGTATAAACTGGGCCTTATAAACTGCTTGGCACACCTGATTTTTCTTGGTCTTTAAAGGGTATTTCTCATAGGATTTTTTTTTAACTTTTTATTAAAACCAGTTAACAATGTTATGATAGTTACAGGTGAACAGTGAAGGGACTCAGCAATACATATACATCTCACAGGATTTTGAGAACAATTCAATCTGTATACAAGAGCATCTCACCCCTTTGTTGTTCATTCAGTCTTGTTTTGCTTAGATTTTGTTCAAGTAAGATGAGCATCCTAACTATCCGTTCTGCTTTTTAGAGATATTTCTGGCGCATATTAAACATCCTCATTTATTAATAGTGAAGGAGCCTTCCAGACCAAGGAATCTATAATTGTATCTCCTAATTGGAATCTTGAGCAGAGTATAAGTTTCTGTGGGTTCAGACTATGGCATACTCTAGGTTTGTATGTTCACGTTATGGCATGTTCTAGATTTAATAAATAAACTGGTACAGTCACTATAGAGAACAGTGTGGAGATTCCTTAAAGAACTGGGAATAGAACTGCCATACGATCCAGTAATCCCACTGCTGGGCATACACCCCAAGGAAACCAGAATTGAAAGAGACATGAGTACTCCAATGTTCATTGCAGGACTATTTACGATAGGTAGGACATGGAAGCAACCTAGATGTCCATCAGCAGATGAACAGATAAGGAAGTTGTGGTACATATACACAATGGAATATTGTTAAGCTATAAAAAGGAACGCATTTGAGTCAGTTCTAATGAGGTGGATGAACTTGGAGCCTATTATACAAAGCGAAGTAAGTCAGAAAGAGAAAGACAAGTACTGTATATTAATGCATATATATGGAGTTTAGAAAGTCAGTACCAACGATCCTACATGCAGGGCAGCAGAGGAGACACAGATGTAAAGAACAGACTTTTGGACTCAATGGGAGAGGGCAAGGGTGGGATGATTTAAGAGAATAGCATTGAAACATGTACATAACCATATGTAAAATAGATGACCAGGGCAAGTTTGATGCATGAAGCAGGGCACCCAAAGCCTGTGCTCTGGGACAACCCAGAGGGATTATGTGGGGAGGGAGGTGGGAGAGAGGTTCAGGATGGGGGGGACACACATTTGCCTGTGGTCGATTCATGTTGATGTATGGCAAAAGCCACCACAGTATTGTAAAATAATTATTCTCCAATTTAAATTAATTTTTTTTTAAGAAAAATAAAGGGCCAGAATGAGCCATTAATAGACACTGAGAAAAGAGAAAACTGGCTTGGATGGCATCACTGCGTCAGTGGACATGAGTTTGAGCAAACTCTGGGAGATAGTGAAGGACAGGGAAGCCTGGTGTGCTGCAGTCCATAGGGTCACAGAGTTGGACACTACTTAGCGACTGAACAACAACAATTGCATTTTACCTGCTCTCAACTGATACCTTTAAAATTTTAAAGCTGTATGCTATCAAACTCAAGCTTAAATTGTATCTTCAATCATTCCCTGAATAGAATTGTAAGTAAATACAGACTGTAAATTCAGCATTGGACTTTCAGTGTGGTAGAGTGCAGAAACTAGGTTAATAGAAACCAGATTATGAAGAAATTCACTGAACAACATTGATTAAGGGACTAATTAATATATTCTAGGCACTGAGATGTATTAACAGTAAATGATAGGGGTCTGAGAAAGTTATTATATTGTATTAACTAGATGAGGCAATGATAATTCACACAAATACTTGCTATTGATGTAATCACAAGGTCACAGGTATATGGTCTGGACTAGACTATCCCAGTCATTCTCTGCTTCTAGCTGGTCACTGAGAATATGGAGGACCTCTGTACATTCGAATCTATAGTAGCACAACTGGGCTGTGTGTGTTAGTTGCTCAGTCGTGTCCGACTCTGCGACCCCATGGACTGGAGCCTACCAGGCTCCTCTGTCCATGGAATTTGGCAGGCAAGAATACTGGAGTGGGTAGCCATTCCCTTCTCCAGCGGATCTTACCAACCCAGGGATCGAAGCCGGGTCTCCTATGTTGCAGGCGGATTCTTTACCATCTGAGCCACCAGGGAAACTGCTTTGGGGTTATCCTGATGCCCAGAACTCCACAGTGCTATAGCCTTATTAAATGTCCAGACCGAGCCTAGCTTCTACCAGAATTTTGTGTGTGCATCAGAATATGCCTAGTAGACCAGGGATATACCTTGTTCATCTGAGGATAGCTGCTACCTTTTTCTGTAGTTTCTTCCTAGACATAGCTATATCTCCTTTGTTCCATATGTTCTAGGAATTATAGACAGAGGGCTTTTCATTCTTGTACCAGAACCAATTAAAATTTAAAAGTTAACTGTTTAGTTTTAAGCGTTAAAAAGTAGTTTGAAGGAAGTTGGAGGATTCCCTAGCAAGGTAGTTAGGAATACGATCGCTAGAATTGAGGATAGAAATTTACCTAGGATTTGTAGAATGACATCTATAAATGTTTCTAGTTTTGATATCACTAGATATCACTATTAAGCATAGAGAAATTAAAATTTTTTCCCTTGTTTCCTGTATAGATTTTTAAAACTTATTTGTCCTTTTCTCTTTTCTTGCCCCCTTCCTTGTTTATAGGTGCTACTTTTACTGATTGGTTTACTTCTTACGTCAACAGTGTTGTATCAGGTGGCTTCCCTATCATCAGAGACCAAATTTTCAGGTATTTCACTCAGACCTTTTTGGTTTTGGAATGATTATAAATCAGAAAAAACCACTAGTTACACATCATGAGATGAAGTTTCCCAGGAAGGTTAATAACAGAACCTCTCATCTTGAATCTCATTATTTTATTCTCATTTTAAAGCCAAAACATCCAAACAATTGAACGACCAGTATTTTTTCATCTTGAAGAATCAAGAGAAAAAACTGATTTTGATTTAGGAGCTATGGCTTTATAGTAGTTATATAATTGAGGGGGCAGGGGAGCTATTACCAATTAATAAATATATTGTGACTAGCGAGGCAGTAACTGTTGACTTCTGGAAAATGTTATTTATTATCTCTGGAACATTCACATATTATAGATGATATTAGAGGTAATCTTGGCTCACAGTGGCCTGGTTGGCAGAAATGATAGATTAATTCTACATTAGAGGCCACTAGAGTAACATACTAACACACCTATACTGTCAGAGTCACCATTTAAAGGGCATAGCTGGGTTTTCAGATGTTCCAAGTTTCCTCAGCTCTGAAAACTGAAATAAGCTGATTTTAGTTTCCAAGGTAGTTACTAATCCATTATTTGAACCACTGATCATTGAACCTTGACTGCTATCATTACTGATGCAGAGTCTTCAAAGTTTTCTGATTTGTTTTTTTAAGTTTAATAAGTTTGCAAATATGATTTAAATTTTTTATCCTAAGGTAAAATATAAACTAGTTTGCATTGTATCTTTAAAACTTATATCTTATAGAATTGAGGTTTGTTGATTTAAAAATGTTTAATTTTTTTAAATTACCTAGATATGTTCATGATCCAGAATGCGTAGCAACGACCGGGGATATTACAGTTTCAGTTTCCACATCATTTCTGCCAGAACTTAGCTCTGTGCATCCACCCCATTATTTCTTCACATACCGAATCAGGTGAGAATGTGAAATGGGGATGCTTTTTAAATTGTGGGATATAGCTCATGGATGTGTTATTATCGCCCTATTTAATATGATATAAAAAAACACATTTTGAAAAGCAGCTTCTTGCTAAAGTGTAGGGGGGGAAGTGGATAGCAAAATAATTTTCTACAATGTAATGTTTATAAAGTACCTTGAGTTTATATCAACTTTTTAGTTGTTTCTTCAATATAAGTATTGTGCCCAGTACTTTGAGAGGTGGACCACTAAGTTGTAATCATCATGGAAGTTCAGTATTAGAGTTATGACGCATTCTAAAAGCTATGAATAACTTCCCTGGTGGTCCAGTGATTAAGACTCTGTGCTCTCAATGCAGTGGGTACAGGTTCGATCCCTGGTCAGGGAACGAAGAGCCCACATGCTGCACAGTGTGGCCAAAAAAAAAAAAGCTATGAAATTGCCCAAGATAAAACCATGCATTTAAGTTTTAACTTGCTTGTCTATATTTAGTTAAAAGTGTAATAAATATTATTTGAATACAGCCTCTATAATTAGACATAGTGCTGAGCAAACCCTGGATTTGGTTAAATAAAAAGCACGTTAAATTCACTTTAATTAGTACTCTGTACTATGAGGTAAAGATAACTCATTACCTTAAGATATTAAGATGTATTTTTTGTTTTTAGATGTATTTTTAAATACTTTATGATGTATAGATTTTTTACAATGCCTATTTATACATATGTATACATACTGGAAATAATGGTAACGTATACTTAACCAGGAAGCATTCTAGGATTTTGTTATTGTATCCAGCTTTGATGTCTAGTTACATGTATTCAGATGAATTTGTTTTGTTTAATTTACATCCTTCCTAGCATTGAGATATGCTTAAAATAATAACACCTATACATGCTTATAGGGTATTCTAAATGAAAATGAGTCAACAGATTCTCAGAAAAAGGAGGGAAATAATAGTATTGGAAAACAGAGTCAAGGGACGATCCTGGTAACTGAACAGTAGATGCACAAAATAGTGACATTTTGCTCTGAGCTTTCTAGAAGATAATGGAGAAAAGGGAAATGGGCTGCATAGCCTTGTAGTGAAAAAAGGACTCTTTTTTTACAGCAGTTTTTCATAGCACTATATTCTGGAAAGTGTTTCCCACATTGGTCATTTTAACACAAGATTGTTGGCACCACTGTGTTTGTAAATTTTTTTTGTGTTGCCCTTTCTATTGTTAATCCTAACTGACAGTCAAGAGTGTAAATTGAATGAAAGCATTTCTGTGGGTGGAGTCCAGCCAGTATCTTTGAGGGCTTACAGGAATAGATGATTTACACAGACTTTGGGTTGGATTTCTTAATTTACGTTGGAAATCCCTTTTACCATCTTAGCTCAAATACTATCGCTCTTAAACAAAAGAAACCAATGTGTCTCTACCACCCCTTTTTCTCCAGGATTGAAATGTCAAAAGACGCCCTTCCTGAAAAGGCTTGTCAGTTAGACAGTCGTTACTGGAGAATAACAAATGCTAAAGGTGATGTGGAAGAAGTTCAAGGACCTGGAGTAGTTGGTATGTAACCCAAGATTTGAGTTTAAACATCAGTTGCTTCTGAGACATTTTGGGAGTATATATGTGATACATATAATTGCTTGGTAAATATATGATGTTGTAGTGGATAAGACAGCATCTTTTTAATAGCTGTGTTTCAATGTGAAAGATACTATAGATTCTGGATTTTTCTAACTATAATACAATAAATATAATGTATAAAGGTCATTATTTTATCAGTTTAGCACCTTAAACATGAACTTTTCTAAAAGGATAGCAAACTCCATCATTCAGGGGTTGAATTTCCATTCTGTGCATCAAATGGGTTTCTTGCTTTCCCTTCTTAACTTACTTGTTTTTAGCTGAAAAATTATTCATTATCATACTCTATAGGGTTAAAAGGTATAGGAGAGAAAAAGAAAATAAATTTCATACTGGTCATCTTTTTGAATTTCAGGGGAAATTCTAAGACTAATAGCAGAGATTTTATTCTCAATCATCTCTAGCCTCTGATTACAATTGACATTTGGCTTTTAAAAAAATTATGAGTAGTATAAGTTTGTGAGCCCCTGTCTCCCTTGTGACTGCACTTTGTCTGGGCCAAATGCTGAAGATGCATCTTCAGAGTTTTATGTTTTAGTCTCTTGCTACTTTTAAACATTTAAATTATCCTTATCTGTTTGAATTAGAGTCTGACAGTTTTTATTACCCATGTCTTAACGAGTGTGTCTTCAATGCCTCTCCTTTTTTGGTTTTTATTCCTCTACTAGATATCACCCCCCTACCCCCTTTCATATACACTGTAAGGCATTTGGAGAGTAGAAAATAAATGTCAAAATACTCATAATCCCATCACTGTTACCATTTTGTTACATTTCCTTTAAAAATTGTTTCTAATTATGCATTTACTTTAATATAGTTTAAAGAGGACATGTCTTATTTGGTATAATGAAGAATTAAGTTTTATACTTTGACTTATTGTTGCTGTTTTCTCTGCAGGTGAATTTCCAATCATCAGCCCAGGCCGGGTATATGAATATACAAGTTGTACCACATTCTCTACAACATCAGGCTATATGGAAGGATATTATACCTTCCATTTTCTTTACTTTAAAGACAAGATCTTTAATGTCGCCATTCCCCGATTCCATATGGCATGTCCGACATTCAGGTTGTCTATAGCTCGATTGGTAGGTTAAATTTTCCTCTGGTGCTGATTTACATGACTTTGTAG